>OY728163.1:2093664515-2103664515 GCA_963277665.1 Viscum album | reverse complement strand
TCAATAATATTGTACTAAACATCTAAAGAGGAGAATATGTGACACATAAGGATGTTTATATATGTTCTCCAAGTGCACCATCGTTATGATAATCTCTCAAAGTAATAGTTCAGATTTAAGATGTCCAATTTCTAGTACAAGTTATCACCACAATTGTTGTAGAGGTGGACATGGAAAAGGTCATGGTTGTATTATATTTCGAACTAGCCATGTGCATGGTTGAGCTAAAGAGTTTCTTTGGGTTGGAATGTTACTACCAAATATTCATTCCTTATTTCTCTTGGATATCATCTCACATAACATCTTTTACCTTAAAGGGTATGACATTCATGTTGATAGAAAGGTGCCCGAAGGATTTCCTATTGTTGAGGTATAGATTGATGAGCGCTCCCATCGTGACATTTCTAAATGATGCGGTCAAGAATATAGTGTTCTAAGATGCATCGGGTACTAAGATTAGTTTTGTTCTGATATAGAGTTAGGTAGTTATTTACTTTGGTTCACGTCCTTTGAGACCACATGAGTAGAACTACATGACCCATGATCTTGAGATAGCAACAGAAGTCTTCACAGTGAAGATGTTGCATCACAACCCTATGGGTGAGAAATTTATCATCTATTATATCCATAAAAGTCTCATGTATATATTCACTCAAAATGCTTATATTTTGAGTATGAGGTGATTTCAATAGTTCATCTAGGATTATGAATTTGATAATGTCTGTACTCCGGGAAAGGGGAACATGGTAGCATGTGCAATTAGCAGGTGATTTTGTTCATAGCTATTGAATGAGGTATAAGATAATTTTTCCTCCTTAGAGATATATATTAAAGTTGAGGATGAAGTAGATTTACTAGAATCAATGGTTTTTACTTCTCTTCTTATATAGTGAGTCATGGAGGAAAATATTGGGGATGCTGATTGTGAGACCCTATGTTCTCAGATTTTCACTAGTCATGTTTCTAATAAAATATATAAAGATGGAGAGAATTTCATTATTTTTACAGTTATCACGATGGTACCAGTGAAGTCATGGGAGGAGGTTCTGAATGAGATTCTTACATCTACCTTGATATGACATCCAAATGTTGTAATGATGTATCGGGACCCCCAATGCCAATTTTTGTGTCCAGGGATGAGGAAGGAAGTTTGAAGAGTTTGTATCTCGATGAATCACTTGGAAATATGTGAAAAAAATACAAATCTATTATAGTAGGTTTTTTTCAACCAAAATAGTTGATAGAGTATATGTTAGATGAGATATCAAGGGAATTAATGAATAGATTACCAGAAAAGTCTAGTGGACCTGATTCCGTCTGAGTGATCCTAGACTGACTCAACAAGTCAAACTATTTTATAGCTATCTAAGAGAAACATTCAATAAAGATATTTGGGAAACCTCAAATTATAGGATAAATTCATACTTATTTGAGTTCCCTAGAAGATCATTTCTAACCTTGATGCTCAATTTACATCTCTGTAATGGAAGGGATTTCAGGAGTCCTTTAGGACACATATATGTTTGTGTACGATGTTTCACCCCCAGACTTACTTCTAGACTCACCATACCATTTCGATCTTGGAAGACATGATTTAGGATTTAATGTTTGAATTTGGCCATAGTTAATAAGATCACCTACCATTGTTGGAGTCTTCATTCAATAAAATATACCATTATATCATTTGTATGAAACCATTCAATCCAAGTACTAACGATTCTGTGGGTCAACAGTTTGCTGGTCCGACCTAGGTGAGATAGTAGATATGATCTTGATGTTGTTTTGGGACTTGATAGAGAAGGTGTAGATCATATAGGAGAGTATGGGGACTCTAAATATACATTAAAATTATTATACAAAATGACAGTCAGGCCTATGGAATTAGAGGAGGGAGACCTTCTAATCTTATGGGTCTCACCTTGATTTCTATTGTAGATATGTTTCCACAACGACAATATTTCTCATACATTCATTGTCCCATTCTAGATACAATATAGAGTTGGATAGGTGTCTTACTTTTTTAGCTCTACAATGATAAATAAATCTCATACATGATGTCTTCTATGTGTTAAATTTGAGAAGGTACATACACAACCTATTATATGTTATCCACTGGGTTGATCTAGACATAAAGGATTGGGATACTTTTGTTGGGAACCCAGTAAATATTGAGAATCAATAGGAGATGATACTATATGGGTGACAGAAATATTTAGCACATGAATGGTGGAAACATGGGAATATTTGGGAGGTCACCTTGGATTAGGTGACATTGATGTGTTCTCGTAACACACATCTCCATGTCTAGACTTTTGGTTGGATTTCTAGGATGTAAATCCACACGGGGGGGGGGGATGAAACAAAAATAATATTTCTATATATTATTTTAGAATATTAAATGGATAATTATTAGATCTAGGCATCGAGATGGCATGAGATCCTAAGTCCCTATGATCCCAGAAATAATTATTGAAAGATATCAAATATATTAATGTCACACATGTGTAGTTTTCATAAAAAAAGGGAATAACTCTTAAAAGGGGGATCATAACAAAAATATATTGTTGTCATTGATCTTAGGGCATGGTATTTATCCTAATCATGAAATAACCTTTATCAGCATCAATATTATCGTTAAATCTCATCGCAGGTGTAAATTCAAAAATAAATAAATAAATTATCTCACTTATATTATTAACACTTGAACCTGCTTTTACCCCTACCTTTAGGATTATGAGAAGATATCACGGTTGGTTGATTACCCCTTAAGATCTACTAGACCATTGGAGGAGAGATTTCTTGGCGGATGACATCAGATCAGATTGAGATCAAGTATTTTGGCATTATATGAGTTTGGGGATCTCGCCAATGACAATGACACAAATTGTATATTCTATAATGATCGATCTATCTTGATGTTGGATGTTTTCTTTATTAGTATTTTTTCACTATTTCGTTAAACCTATGATAAATATGAACAACTCATCTATCCTATTATTTCATGGATTCTGTGTATTATGGGTATAGGTCAGATTATCCAGGATTTGGAGATTTTTATTGATTATTATATTATATCGCACCGTTTATTATTTTAATAGAATAAAAAGAAGGACAAAAAAAATTGGTTTAGGTATGTTCCTAATATTTTTGTTTTTTCTAATTTTTATCATGATTATTCATTCAACGTGAAAAATTATTTGGCATACATATTGGATAATACCCGGAAAACAATCATTGTGCACCAACTCTTTCGTTTAATAAATTTATAATGTAACACACTAGGAATTTGTGAGTTCTTTTTAATTAATTTAATATAATTAATATTTGTATTTATATTTAATGACTATTTTTTTCTTAATTTACATGATACATTAAGTTTAGATTGCGTTAGATGGAACACTGAGTTGCATTCTTTACAAACAACACTTAGTTTAAAAAGTAGCAAAATGTTATTAAAATATTATTATTTAATATGATATTTTCCACATATCCATTAGAACAGAGGAAATAAATTAGACCAACTAAATTATAAAGATAATGTATCAACATGTATATAAATTTAATTGATTGTTGTCCAAAAAATTATAAATTAAAATTATACCATTTTGAAAATAAAAGGAAATTTTTATCTGAAATTTCTTTTATGCAGACATGAGTGTTTTATATCAATAAATAAAATGAACACACTTTGGGGAATTATTTTAATGTAATTTAAATTATATATATATTTAATAAACTATTTTAGATTTATATTCTGTCTTTTATAGATAATAAATAACAATAAATACAATTTTAAAACCGTATTGTTTCTAAAAAGCGGTTTTATCTCATTTTAAGAGAATTTTTTTTTTACTTTTCTAAAAAATTAATTTTCTTAAATAAAAATAAATTTCGAAATTAAAATATCAAAATTATATTTGGGTGAATTTTTTGGGTTTTCTAAAATGTTTTATTTTTTGATGAATATTGAAAAATACTGAATTTTAATTGAAAATTGTATTTTCACCAGAATTATTTACAAAACAATTAGATTTAAAATTAGTTTTAATATATAATTAGGTTAATTATACATCTATGAATCCAATTTATTCCATTTAAAATAACTTTATATTGACAGCGGATGTAAAAACATTGAATTTTTTTGAACATTTGCAATTTAAAATCCAGCGTTCTTGTCACCTCTATTAGATTAATTTTAAAATAAATTGATTCACTTATATGAGAAGAATATAAAAAAGTGATTATATATTTGAAATAATAATAATTTATATTATATTATATGTTAAAATTAATTTCATACCATAATTATTAGTGAAAATAGTTAATATTAATTACCGTTATTATAGTAAAAATAAGGTTTTTCCCTTTATAAGTGTTTGTAGTAAAATTTATTCGTATCACCCATAAAGTATTTTTATCAAATTGGATGTAATATTTACAATTACTGGGTCTAAATCAAATAATAATACTAAATAAATTTTAAGTATTATTGTTTAAATTATCTATGTAAATAAAAACATACATGTTACCATTGTAAAAAGTAAAAGGGTTAAATCGACTAAACATAAATACCCGAGAGTAACATGATAAAAATAATTTTGTGGTAAAGGTGTTTACTTGAAAAATAAACCATACCCTACATTAATATTTAATTTTTATGGAACTTGAAGTATGGTATACCTCCCAATATTTAATACCTATGGGTATTTACATGAATGTTGTTGCTCCTCACCAATAATAGGGTACTCACTCTCTCCACATATTTGTTTCTTTATAGACATTTGGATCAACCAATATCTTCCAAAAATCACATAAAAATCCCACAACCTTATCTTAAAAGACTTATTTTTTATATAAATATCACCAAGTATGGCATTAATGCAATCCTAAGATGGATGCCCGAAGAAGATCTAGCATTCGTGTAAGATCCCAGTTTTTGCTGTGAAACACTTTGAAATATTCTTGATGTTATTCCAGAGAAACGCCTTCAGACGGCATGCGATTCTGAGACCCGGTGTGGCCGGAATAAATTTTCAGTGCGTTCACACAAGAAACACCTAATAAATGAGATAGATCCTAAATGGTGATCTAGATCAGAGATCCAAGTGTACGGATGGGTCTGGAATAGGGTGTTTACCCTAGGAGCGACATAAATCATGTTAGCACGGGACGTTTGGACCCCTCGCTCGCTTTCGGAATGTTAAATGGATAAATTAATTAATTAATTTATATGTTTAATTTTTAAACACATTTATCTCTTAAACGGTGGATTGAATTAAAAAAATGAGGGCTCTGTTGAGTTCGGAGCATGTTGTTTACCCTAGGAGGGGTGTACGTTTTGCAGGTACGGGTCGTCAGTGAAAATTGGCCCAGGGGTGTTTTCGTAATTTAGCGGCTTTGGGCGTTCAGTCATATAACTTTTGAACGGAAGCTTGGAATCAAATTTTGATACTGCAGTTGCGCTCATGGCATGGTGTTTACCCTTGGGGATGCCAAACCTCGACCCCGTCGAATGTTTCAGACTCGGGTTAAATTTGGGCGTTTTTAATTAATTAAAATTTAATTAATATTTCCCTTAAATAAACAAACACCCCTCTCCCTCCTCCTCCCCCCGCATCCTCTGGTAGAAGGTAGCAACCCAATGAGCTCTCCTTCAAGCTCCTCCTCCCATCTCCATCATCTCCAAGGCATGGTAGCCGGCGGATTGTCGCGAAGCATCGGGCGATGCCCCATGAGGTAGGATATTTTGTTTGCATTTTCATTTCCCGCACCTACTTCAAGATCAAATTTTTTGTATCAAACCTCTAGCTTATAATCAAGAAAGGCCCATGAATGTGTAGTAGATTTTTGTTTCTTTCCAAAACAACTTTCTGAATCGAAATCCGAGTTCGGAGGATGCCGGGGTTGATCGTCGAAGTTTGCGGGTCTTCCAGGCAGCTCAGGCGGATGGTGCGGCGGCGGAGGCGCTTGGCGCGGCAGCGGGGCTCTCGGATGGCGGCACGGGTGTCCGGTGGAGCGGCCAGGTGAGGCTGGGGTGTGGCAAGCCTTCAGTAGTGGGGGAGGCCAGGTCCAGGCGGAGTGCCGCTGTGCGGCGGCGGGTCGCCAGGGAGCGGCGATCGGGGGGTTGCGGCGTGCGACCCCCATGCAGCGACAAATTCCCATGCCGCGCGGGTCTTCATGCGACTTCCGCGACCGGCCCTCATGGCCGGTCTATGCGTGGACCGCGATTCCATGGTCGGCCCGCGCGGGTAAGCCAAGGGCCGGCCCAGGCCGAGCGGACCGGTCGGTCCAGCCCAGGGGGCCTTTCCCGCTCGGTTTTCGAATTCCCGTATTTTCCGCTATGGGTGTCCAATTATAGCGCCATCTACGGAAGCACAGAGGTCGTGTCATGAAAACGTTTTTGAAATGGTTTCGGAAATTTTTAATTCTCGGAACGAGGGGCCTCGGAGGCGCGACATGTCTTTAAGTATTTTGACGTTTTTCTGGGGGGGATTTTGTTTTGGACGGCGCGGACGTGTTTGACGTCCGTTTTGAGTGTCGTTAGTGACATTGGGACCCTGGCGTCGGGACGAAGCATTCCAGGGTGGTTTCGGGCGATGAAGCTGAAGTTGAGACATGGGCCCCGCGGACCATCTTTTGAGCTGCGTGCATCTTTTAACGACTTTTTCATCGGACGTCCGTTCGGGGCGTGCGAGTAGTCGATGTTGGGTGTTTTTACGAGGGAATCACGTTGGGGCAGTCTGCCCGATGTAATCCGCATGATGGTGCAGGCCCTGCGAGGGTCATTTGGGCGTTGACGGTGATTTTCCATATTTATCACCGGTTGTCCATTTTGGACAAGTGATTAGTCCGTCCTATGTGATTTTTTGAGAGGATCGCAACGGTGCGATCCGTCCGTTGAGTTTGGGGACCAGGATGCGAGTCCCACATAGCACTGCTCATGTGTGGTGCACCTGAATGTATATTTTTTCTGGATATCTGTTACACTCAAGTGAGAAGTCTTTTTGATGTGTTTTCCCGAGGGGATCGCAATGGTGCGATGCGCCCGACTGCTTTCGGGGTCGAGGCTCGGGATCACGGGACGTCGTTCAGGCGTGAGGCGGTGTTGGGGACTTTTCCCTTGGATATCAGTTAGAGATGATTAAGTAGTCGATCTCGTGTGTTTTCCCACGAGGATTAAAAAGGTGCGATCCGTTTGGTTATGCAGAGCTTTTTGCGTGATCTTGTTAAATGTGGAAGCATGAAAGGTGCCCCGATGGTGGTTCTTCCTACCATGTTTGTAGAGGACCCTTGGCGTGTGATCTTTCACTCTTAGGATAGTGATATAAATGATTCAAAAGATGTGGTTGGCCATGCCTACGCCTTTGAGGTGGAGTTTTTACGTTCACGCCTTCGCGTTGACGTTGGGTGCCATGTGGATGTTAGCCTTTGGGCTGGAGATGTGGTATACTCTAGGATTATACGGGAGCGCTGGGAGGAACATGTGGAATTTGGTAAATTAGAATGTTTGTTTGCTTGGTTGGGGTTGACTTGGGGCCACACGTCATGTGGTCCCCATGTGCGTGCCATGATCTGCTTTACGTACATTTGACCTCTCCCGATATAGAGGGTCCCTCTATGCTCGTTTTTTTGACCATCAGGGTGGAGTTTCACCTGGCCTGGTGCTCTTTTGTTTGACCACCAGGGTTGAGTGATTTTCCCCTGGTCCTCTTCTTGATGGTTTAGCTGACAGAGATGTTTTGTTTCCTATGTTTCTTCACTGCAATGGGTTTCAGTACAATGCCCTTTCACAGAAATGCGACACAGTTTTGCGACTACGTGTGATCGTACAAAGTGGGTGTTTTCCCACTTTATGGGATGAGTTTTCTCCGTCCGCTTCGACAGTGACATAACAGGTTGGAGCGGGATCGCCTTGTGAGGCCTGGGGAGTTTCTCTCATTGCTCTGTGTTCCCTGGTAGAGTTCTTGTGGATTTGGTGTGACTGATACTTTACATGGGAACTGATCCTTTATCCAGGAGGTTGTTTCCAGCAGGGATGAGGTTGTTACCAGCAGGGCTGAGGATGTTAGCAGCAGGGCTGAGGTTGTTTCCAGTAGGGCTGAGGTTGTTACCAGTAGGGCTGAGGTTGTTTCCACCAGGGCTGAGGTTGTTTCTAGCAGGGCTGAGGTTGTTTTGAGTAGGGCTCACCAGTGGGTTACCATCCAGCAGGGATTTCCTGTACATCAGTGTTCACCGAGTAGTACCATCTAGTAGGGACGACCTGGGCAGTTTCGGGTTTACCTCCTGTGGGGATGGGCAGCGGTCCCCGATGCCGGGCTTACCTCCAGTGGGGCTTGGCAGTGGTCCCCGATGCCGGGCTTAAATCCAGCTGGGCGGAGAAGTGGTCCCCGATGTCGGGCTTACCTTCAGCTGGGCTAGGCAGTGGTCCCCGATGCCGGGTTACCTCCAGCTGGGCTGGGAAGTGGTCCCATTGCCGACTTTAGCTGGGTCTCCCTCCATTGGATTACCCTGTTACGTGACTGGGAAGTGTGGATCCCATCGACTTCACAGGTCTCAATGTAGTGGGAACCCGTTGACTTCTAGGGACCCTCCAACGGGGCAGGGCAGGGGGTCGCCTGTCGACTTTGAGCAGACCTCTCGACTTCGGGGCAGTGACGAGTTGTGGTTTGACGTTCCCCCATGACTCTCAAGTACGAGGAGCACTTTCCCCACCGAGACGTGTCCTTGTGAAGTGACCTAAAACCATTCAGGCGAGTCAGTGCTGCCCAAAGCGGATAGTGTCGAGGTGCAGTGATTGCGCCCTTGACTTGTAGTTCGGGGTAGACGCATGGGATGATTGGCATCGATGTTGTTTTCTTCTGGAACTATTGGCGAATCACATTTCTTGGGACAAGCAACGGGATGGAGATCCCCTTACAATCTTGTTTGGGATTCTTGATTGAGCATATGGAATTCTATATACCTTGTTCTCATACCCACTTTTTGGGTTTGGTTACTCTCCTTCTAGGACAGGAAATGACGCACAGGGTATGCCACGTGCTTTCTGTGTCTAGCTTCTCATGGTTGGATGAGTCTACTCTCCTACTATAGGTAGCGGAGACTCGACACGAAGTTCATCTTCTTACTGTTTCCAGTTCCTTGTTTCTGGATGAGTCTATCTTCTTTCCTCTTGTTGGGTTGAGCTGGACTCTCTACTGTTACTCGTTACTGCACTCTTGGATGTACTCCTTTACTTTTCCTGTTCTCTCTACTTCTCACCCTTCAGTACCTCTTTTCTTGCTCTCTCGAGCCTTCAGGGTATCCTACTAAGTATTTTTATACTCACCCCTACTTTGGATTTGCCCAAACTTGGGGTGCCCTTGCAGACGACGGACAGGTTGGTCATGACGTCAGAGGATCTTAGGAGCCGGGAGCATGGATTGCGTGCAGTGGTCGTAGTCGGGTCCTAGGTGGGGAACCCTTCCAGTTGATTATTTTGGTTTACCTGTTGTCGGGTTGTGGAACTCTTGGTTGGGCACGTGTTTTGCACCTTTTCTTTTCAGTTTACCTTCATCTTTTACATTGTACTATTTAGAGGTCGAAGCACAT
Organism: Viscum album; assembly: GCA_963277665.1. Lineage (NCBI taxonomy): Eukaryota > Viridiplantae > Streptophyta > Magnoliopsida > Santalales > Viscaceae > Viscum > Viscum album. The sequence continues at coordinate 2,103,654,927 of OY728163.1, read as the reverse complement.
CTGTGGTTTATATATATATGGCAGTTGTTCTTTTACTCTGTTTGTTCTTTCTTTTACTCTGCACTTTTTCATCGAGTGTGTCGTGTGTGTGTGTGTACATGTACTTAGGCAAAGGCCTCCATGAGTTGTTGTACCTTCGGCGCTGGTCGCCAGCCCCTAGCTTATGGAGGCAGGCTTGGGGTAGTTGTGCCTCGAGCCCAGGTAGGGCCGGGTCGTGACAAAGTGGTATCAAAGGTGGTTCGTTCCTTGGGATACTGTTTGGACATCCCTAAAAGGGGAATTGGTTGGGATTTAGGGAAATAGTGTTAATGTGTCTCGAGAGCGGCTCTCAGGCCAGGTAGTCCAGTGGTGCTGCGGCGGCCGACGAATCCATTCACCAGGACCCTAATAACCCACTTGTTGACTCGGCATGTTGAGACACCTATTGCAGGGAAAAATTGGTTTTTGCATCACATAGGATTGAGTCTTTGACTGTCCTTATTGAGTTATCTCCCCATCGTTTGTTATTGGTATATACATATATGATCATCTGACCATGGAACTCCTTGATAATATACAGGATGTCTCCGCGAATACTGCCAACCAAGATACCAGCTTTGGTGTGTGAAGATGACCCTGTGAGCTACGAGGCCACAGTCCAGGACCCATCATGCGATCCCCTTTCTCAGGGTGGGCCGGTAGTATCACCCCCACCTATTGAGCAGTAGACAGCTTCAACAGAGTAGGCTGAGTTTGAGCGCAGGTTGAGCGCACTCCCTGAGTTCCAACAGCAGAGACCGCTGTGGTTCAGCGGTGAGACAGACCCTTAGGAAGCAGAGGTTTGTCTAGTGGCAGTGGTTCACCTTTTTAGGCTTGTGCAGACTCCAACAGATTAGAGAGTGGATTTGGCAGCGAACCTTTTTCGTGGAGCAGCTCGGTGTTGGTGGAGTCTGGTGACTCAGTTTTTTTTGATGAGTCATCGCTTTTGTGGGAAGAATTTTAGTTTTTGTTTCATGAGGAGTTTTCACCTCCTGCTTACACTCCGTTCAGATTCAGGAGCTCCTGCAGTTTCAGCAGGGAGGGATGACGGTGGACGAGTATGTGGCTAGTTTTGCAGACCATGCACGCTTTTACCCGGAATTGGTCCATGACGATAACATCAGAGCATAGAAGTTCAAGCAGGGTCTCCGCTAAGAGATTATTCCTGTCATAGTACCCTTGGGAAATTCAACATATGTCGGGGTTCTAGAGTATGCACTGGTGACAGAGAGCTTCCAGTTACATTTTGGAGTTGGTGGTGGCAGCAGGCACGTTGGAGCCGAGACATCTATCTTAGCTAGTGGGCGTCAACAAGAATAACATCGACGCATGTGGCTTTCTGAAAACTTGTATCAGGGTCGTGGTCGTACAGCATAGTGGCGCCGAAGGGAACCAGTGCAGCCCAGAGATAGTCGGTTCTATGTTTGCGATGGGTGAGGTCACATGGCATGGGACTGCCTGACCAGGCATGCAGAGAGATTCGGGCAGGCAGCAGGTGCACCACCACGATAGAGGCAGCGCCGTGATCTGATTAGTACCTAGAGAGGTGGTGCTAGCAGAGGAGTGGGAGAAGCTTGTTGTGGGGGACGACTTTACAAGATCATCCCATCACCACGAGGTCTTCCACATCAGGCTCCAGGAGCTGACAGTTGGGACTGCGGACAGCCGTGAGCTTTGGATGTCTACTATCCTACAGAGCATGAGGTGATAATAGGTACACTCTACAGGTCATCTACTTCTTGTAGATGAATTGATAGAGTCTGTGTGTGGAATTCTTTCCTCCCTGCTCCTTGATTGAGGTGATACCAGGGTGGCTTGGGCATCTGTGTAACCCTATGCTCGTATGAAAATAAAGGTGTAAGACCATTTTCTTTAGTCGATGGTGTCGACTCCATCGTTTTTCGAGCATGTAAGAGAGTCTTGGTTGCAAGACATCGACTGTGAAATCATGCATGACCAGATATCCTTGGGTGTCTAACCATATGGATATTATGAAGGAGGGAATCACTGGGCCTTGTTCCATGTGCAGGCGGTGGTTCCAGTCGTGGCATGCGACGTAGAGGTTCGGTTGGGGAGGTGATCTACCCCCGAGAGCCTTCGGGCCATTTGATACCATGAAAGGGGATAGCGAAGTTCCCTACAGCCATTCCCTAACGCCAATATCTGGAGTGGGTGCAAAATGTCTTCCACGTGGTTTACCTGAAAAGAGGTGTGCGTGCTCTTATGCATGACGTCGGCAAGGGCTGACCTCGCTTGAATGGATCAATCCTTTGGTCTGTGTGTGGTGGTGCAGAGCTGCGCAATAGTACTTCTGGGTATGGGAGAGCTAGGTGAGGGCTTAGTACCCTGAGTTCTTCCCTGCTTATGATTTTTAGGGAAGAAAATATTGAAGGAGGGAATGATGAATGAACCCAGTTTTTTCAGAGAAACACTTTGGAATATTCTTGATGTTAATCCAGAGCACTGCCTTCAGACGACGTGTGATTATGAGCCCCGGTATGGCCAGAATTATATTTTCAGTGTGTTCACACTAGAACCGCCAAATAAATGCAATAAATCCTAAACGGTGATCCAGATCAGGGATCCGAGTGTACGGATGGGTCAGAATAAGGTTTTTAACCTAGGAGCGACATAAAACAAGTCGGTGCAGGACGTTTGGACCCCTCGCTCGTTTTCAGAACGTTAAATGGATAAAGTAATTAATTAATTTATTCTTTTAATGTTGAAAGGAAAGTATCTCTTTAACGGTGTCTCGAATTTGAAATTAGAGGGCGTTGTTGAGTTCGGAGCATGTCTTTTACCCTAGGAGGGACGTATGTTTTGAGGGCGTGGGTCATAAGTGAAAAATGGCCCCAGGGGCGTTTTCGTAATTTGGAAGCTTTGGGCGTTCAGTCTTATAACTTTTGAATGGAAGCTTAGAATCAAATTTCAAGACCGTCATTGCACTCATGTCATGGTGTTTACCCTCGGGGAGGCTTAACCTCGACCTCGTCGGATGTTTCATACTCGGGTTAAATTTGGGGGTTTTTTATTAATTAAAATTTATTTAATTTTTCCCTTAAATAAACAAACACCCCTCTCCCGCCTCCTCCCCCTGCATTGTAACACCCAATAATTTTATGAGAAATATTTTGTTTTTATGTTATATAAATCATCAAAGGAATCTTTCACTATACACAACACTAGCTTGGCTTGCTTTACACGCAACCGCGGCCTTCCTCGATAGCTTGTGTCGTACGCAATACCGACTTTCACTAAACAATGTTATATTATAATATCAGCCTTTATTAATAGTATTCACTGAATTTTTAATTTTATAACATTTTAATTCATCTTATACATTTTCTATAATGAGGTATGAAAACAAAATCAGTTTTTTGGATAAAGAAGTATTTTTTAAAAAAATGCAGTTTTACCGCCTTTTGATGGCGCACCCACATTAAATCTAGTTTTTGAAAAATTTATAAATTCAATTTGACAAAATAAAATTCTTCTTTAGAATCAGCATATAAAAATTTACTTTGGATAAATTTTTCATATTATTATGATAACTTTCATATTTTAATGAATAGTAAAAACACGCTATATTTTAATTAAAAACAAGTTTTTTTAATCGCAATACTTTATATGGTTAAATTATAATATTTATTTTTTTAAAATTATAAATAGAATATATTTTTACCATTTAATATAATATATGTCATTAGCATTAATTTTACATTGAATTCATAGGTAAATATATTTCAATCTTTGGCAATGTTTTATCTTTTAAGACCCGTTTGCTTAACAATGGGATTAATTTTAAATTAATTACTGAAACTTCTGTGTTTTGAATTTTGAAAAATGGATTCCATATTTGGAATCAGTGGGTCCAAATTATGTTAATATGTTAATTTTTTTTGATATTATGAATAGTAACTAGGGTAAATTATTTATTTTCTACGGTTAAAGGTAAATAGGGTAATTCAAGGTTAAAAAATAGAATAATAATTCAAATTTACTTTGACACTTGTCCTAACCTTATTGGATGAGTATTGGCCGACCATGGTCATCCTTGGGTCGATTTTGGGACCCCATTGAGCCACTTGGTAGTGACAGTGACAATTTGGATTAATTAATTTAATGTAAAGACAAAGATGACATTAACAAAAATATTTTAGTAATTTAATTTTATAATGGGTTATTAAAATTATATTTTAGACTATAAATATTAATTATAAATCTAAAATGGTATCCTACATAAAGATATTTTTTTATAATTTTTAGACACCAAATAAATTAAATTATTTATGACATAATAATGATAAAGTATTTACCTTATTAATAAATGATTTAAATGAATAAGATTATAATGATTAAAATATTTTCCAAAACATGTCCAATTCTGATTGGATGATTTTATTTCGACTAGTAGTCATCTTATATTCATCTTTAATGATTTTTGGACCCTTTGAAACCGAATATAAGTATATAATAATATAATATTTCCACACTTTCCAAAGGTGCCCCTCTCCTCCCTTATAAAGGGGGAACCTCCTCCCTCTCTTCCTCACACCAATTTCAGCCTTCAATCTTGGCAAAACCCTTTTCATTTCACTTCCCCGCTTCATTAGAAACCTACTAGAGGTACTGGTCTTATCAAAAGACCAACTCTAGTGCCTTAAGAAAAAGTTTAAAGGAGGAACTTCGAGAAAGAGTTAATACCTTCTACCGTTTCCTTCAAGTTCCATTCTTCTTCTACTCCCTCTTCATTAGTTGTTTCATTATGAGGTAATAACATCAGTATCCCTCAAATACTGATATGTTATTATAAATATGAAACAACCATATTTCACCTCTTATCTATCCTACGAAAAACGAAATCACCAATCGTGCGTACGTACGGAATACCGTCTCCACGCTGTGGTGTAATCTATTTTCCACCACCACCATACGTGGATGGGTATAATGGTGTAAAGAATAACTGTATATGATTATTTTAATGTGATATGTATTCTGAAATATTATTCATAAACTTCAATACAATTCCACGATCATGAGAATGATATCATCGCTCTTGCGTAAGTAGGGCCTACCGTCTCCACGATGTGATGCGACTTGTTCTATATGATCTTCATTGAATAATGATTATATAAATGAGTTTAATGAATTAATATGATAAATATTAGACTAATACCATTATGTAAATGATGTATCTATATCCTATAAATAGGAATAAGAAGTTATTCGTCAAAACACGCATAAGAATAAAAAGTAATAAACACCCGAATAACAAGTAGTAATGAAATATTACTAATAAGAAGCTAAGAATATGACCATATATGATATCATAACAATGAATATGATTCTTTAATAATTCAATGAAATTATTTAAATCATTATACTGGAGGTTCGGACACATACAAAGCATATCAGACCTAAGGTAACGGAAAATATCAAAATCTCATTTTTATCCGAGATTGTTTATACTTTGGTATTTACTGGGGTGTATTTTATCATCCACATCCATGTTTCCTCAATATTTAATATTATTTCCATCCACCTACAATTGTTTAAATCCAATTTTACACTTCAGTGTGTTTTTAGTAAAATATATGAACGAAATCTTTTGTCATTTTTCTTACGAGGTACTTTTTGACTTTTCTAACAAAAGTATGAGAAGAATGTTTTTTTAACTTATATGGCAAAACTGGATTTTTAAAACATTATTTCAAAGAATCTTCCTTTATAGGTTTTCATGTTTATTTTTAATCAACTTATTTTAGATTAAAATTGTATGACATGTTATGAAAGGAAAAATGTTTTTGAAGTAGAAAGGATATTTTCCTCAAGAATGGAGTTCAAGTGTTTAATCAAAATTATTTTCCATCTAAGATAATATAGGGTTCTGTTTATATCCCTATTATTACATTGATTTGATTATGTTGTGATGGAAATATTTTTATGAATTCCTTTAAATTAAATTAATTATTTTATGATGTCATGATGTTTAGGATTCCCATTTTTATTACATGGGTTATGCTATGATGTATGGTTTATGATTTTGTGGCACACGTAAGAATGGTATCATTATGATATGGGTGGGACCTATATCTCCGTCCAATGAATTGCGTAAAGATTTTATATCTCATGAGATAGACATGGCTGGAATGGTTTGAGAAACTGGTTCAGTGAAACAGGACTGAAACGAGTGAACTCGGTTCAGAAATGGACATTGTCCACTAAGATAGTCTTGGAAATGAGTCTTGATTAATAAGAAATGATTCTCTATGATTATGTGTGTATTCCACAAAGTATCATGTTTTATGTTATGATTATTTTGAATAAATTTCACTACTATGATTTATCCCATCTTATTAAATTATGATCTCTTTGGCATGTTTTGATTTCAAAATGTTATGTTCTTGTGTATATGATGTGATTGATATTTCTTTTGTTTACCCTTACTGAGTATTTGAACTCACCCTTTTGTATGTTTTCTTTCCCCAGGTCAGGAAGAGGGTTATTAAGTAGAATATGCCAAAAGGGACTCTAGATATGATGAAATAAATGGGAGGCAAAGTAGATTCGTTATGAACCAGTTGTTTATGTTTCCCAGTTTCTAAAGACTCTATACCTATACGGTCATTTCATGGTTTTGTTATATGTTGTAATAAGTGTACTTCAATTTTAAAGTATTAACCATGTATGTAAAGTATGGATCGTTATAGTTGGTATCAGAGGAAAGGTATAGTCAACCTTTGGAAACTAGGACGTGAATGCCTTAGTAAGAAACCTAAGGATATGTCTAAGCATATAACACAATATTAGTGTTTTAGAAATTGCCACGAACAACATATGATAAGACCTTTGGTGTAAAAGTATCTTCTTGATTATGTGGTTTTCTTTTTATAAATAGTGTTTCTCACACTATTATTCTTGGTTTTAGTCAATGGCTAGAACCCGAAGGAACCGTGTTAATGCGGAATGTGATGGGAAATGCAATGATTGTCCCCCTAAGCAACCAAACGATATGGGAGCTGGAATGAAAAATCTTGTAGCCATTCTCACACAACTTTCTCAAGCTATGAATCCTAAAGGACTTCCAAATGAGCAAAGGAAGGAGAAACATTATGTTGAATCCTTCATGAGGCAGCGTCCACATTCATTCAGCGGGTCTTCTGATCCATTAGTGGCTGAAAAATGGATCAGTACCACTGAAAAGAAATTTTCAGTTCTTCAATGTTCTGATCATGATAAATTCATCTTAGCAGTGTATTGTTTGGAGGAATCATATCAAGAATACGAGGCAACGAGATAAAATTGAGTCCATGGAATGGGACGAGTTCAAAAACTTATTTTTCAATAAGTACTTCCCTTGTATTCTTCGAACAAAGATGGGGAAGGAGTTTCTTGAACTAAAGAAAAAGGATGATGAATCTGTTGGTACCTATGAAGCAAATTTTACAAGACTTGCATGGTATGCTTCTGGTATTATTATCCAACCTAAGAGTAAGATCGACCGACTCTTTAGTGGCTTAAAACCAAATCTTAGAATGGCATTATCCACAAGGGACTTCAATAGCTACGAGGAAATCGTTTGAAGAGCTCTCAAAGTTGAGGTGGACATTGGAGTAACCCATCAAATATATGGGCTTGATAAGAAGAGGAAAATGGACTTCAAAGGAAAATATAATGACCACACTGAATAGAAGATGAGTTTTACCTTATGCTCAAAGTGTGGAAAGAAACATGGATGAAATTGTCTTAAGGGGACAAGAAAATTTTATAAGTGTAGAAAAGAAGGTCATCGGGCAATTGAATATCGAAATAATGGGAAGAAGATGTCTAATGATGCATACAAAGGAAGGGTTACACAGAATAAGCCTACTACACTTCAATGTTTCAAGTGCAAGGAGATGGGAAATTATGCCAATCAATTCCCAAATCCAAGGGTTGATGATAATGATCGACGTCAACAAACTCTTAAGGCCAAAGACAAAGGAAAGTCACATGAAATTACTATCGGCGATGTGGAGTATGACAACGAAGTGGTGAGAGGTACAATTACCTTCCACTATAAAGTAGAAAATGTTTTATTTGATTCTGGATCCACCCACTCTTTTATTTCTGAAAATGTTTCTTAGGGTATCGCCATATTACCTCAAAAATTAGATGTCGAGTTAGCTTTGACAACTCCTAATGGGACAACAGTTGCATCAAAAGTTTACAATTCTTCTCTGATTTATGTTTGTGGGAAAGTGCCTCCTGCAAATCTTGTGATCCTTCCTATAGTGAAATATGATGTGATTCTTGGCATGGATTGGATTTTTTATATGGATCTCATATCAATTTCCAAATAAGGGAAGTCACATTTCATATTCTAGATCAATCTATGATCGTCTATCGATGCAAAGATGCACATAACCTTCCAGTGCAAATTTCTTCTATCTTTTGGGTCTTGATTCTATTAAATGAAGGTTATTTATCTCAAATGATTAGAGAGAAAATCATGATTAAGAATATTCCCATTGTACCGTAGTTTGACGATGTCTTTCTGGAGGAATTACTAGGTCTTCCACCAAATCGTGAAGTTGATTTTTCAATAGAACTCATACCATGTTCTTTGCCTATTTCAAAGACACCTTATAGAATGGCCCGAATTGAGTTACAATAATTGAAGAAGAAACTCCAAGAGAATCTTGATAAAGGATTCATACACCCTAGTGCGTCACCTCGGGGAGCACCTATTTTATTTGTTAAGAAGAAAGATGGATCAATGAGACTCTTCATTGATTATCGAGAACATAACAATATCACTGTCAAGAAAAAATATCTTCTCCCACACATTGATGACCAACTTGACCAACTACGCGGAGCTCAATACTTTTCCAAGATTGATCTTCATTCAGGGTATCATCAATTAAGGGTCAAAAGGGATGATATACCAAATACGGCTTTCCATACAAGGTATGGACACTATGAATTTATAGTGATGCCATTCAGTCTTACTAATGCCCCTTCTATCTTCATGGATCTGATGAATAGTGTCTTTAGAGACTATCTTGATCAGTTTGTGGGAGTCATTATAGATGTTATTATTCTCTATTCCAAGAGCAAGGATGAACATGAAGATCACTTGAGAATTGTATTAAAGACCCTATAAAAGGAGAAGCTTTATGCCAAATTTACCAAGTGTGAATTTTGGATTCAAAAAGTTTCATTTTTGGGTCACATAATCTCAAATGAGGGTATATTTGTGGATCCAGCAAAAACAGAGGTTATCGAAAGATGGTCGAGACCAATAACAGTAACTGAGATCCGAATTTTTCTTGGTTTGGCTTTATATTATCGATGTTTTGTGAAATATTTTTCACGATTATCTAATCCACTCACCAAGTTGACTTAGAAAGGAGTTATGATTGTTTGGACAGAGGAATGTGAAGAGAATTTCAAGGAGTTGAAAAGAAGGTTATCCAGTGCACCTGTGCTCACACTGCCTTGTAGTGGAGAAAGGGTTGTGATCTATAGTGAAGAATCCAAGAAGGGATTTGGGTGTGTTCTTATGAAAAATTATATGGTCATAGCTTATGACTCACGACAGTTGAAAGTACATGAGAACAATTACACAAATCATGATTTGGAGTTAGCTGCGGTAATCTTTGCATTACAGATTTGGAGACATTATCTTTATGGAGAAAGGTGTGACATTTATACTGATCATAAAATATTAAAGTATATTTTCACACAAAAGGAGCTGAATATGCGCCAAAGAAGATGGTTGAATCTTATTAAGGATTACGACTTCTTAATTCATTACCACCCTTGGAAAGCAAACAAGGTGGAAGATGCATTAAGTCGACAAGAACATGCTAGCTTATCCATGACGAGGATCACAAAAGATCCTATATTTATGGATTTACAAAGGATGAATCTTGGAATTATAATGGAAGGGGGAAATCGTATCTTTCTCAAATGAATGTTCAACCATCTATACATGTGAAGAGTAAAGAGGCACAAAAAGAGATGTAGAGTTACAAAAGAAGGTGAGAAATATTCCTCAATTCAACCTTGATTGTGATGGGATAAAAAAGTTCAGGAATCGAGTTTGTGTTCCTACCATCCACGAATTAAAGAAGGAGCTGCTGCATGAGGCTCATAGTTCTTCATTCTCTATTCATCATGGAAGCACGAAGATGTATAAGGACCTGAAAGAGTACTTCTAGTGGGATGGCATGAAAATAGATGTTGCTGAATATGTCTCTCGATGCTTGGTTTGTCAGCAAGTTAAAGATGAGAGACATAAGTCTAAGGGAATGTTACAACCATTACCCATACCCGAATGGAAATGGGAAAACATCACTATGGACTTTGTCACCAGACTTCCTAAAACATCCAAAGGCAATAATGCTATCTAGGTTATAGTTGATCATCTTTCGAAGTCTTCACACTTCATTGATATTAGAGAAGATTTTTCTCTTGATCAGCTTGCCAGGATATATGTAAAGGAAGTTGTAAGATTGCATGGAGTACCCCTATCCATTATATCTGATTGGGATCCAAGGTTTACCTCAAAGTTCTGGTGAAGTCTACAGCATATTCTAGATACAGAGTTGAGTTTCAGCACTGCTTATCATCCTTAGACAGATGGTCAGTCTGAGAGGACAATTCAAAATCTAGAAGATATTTTGAGAGATTTCTTTATGGATTTCAATGGTGGTTGGGATCAACACCTACATTTGGTGGAATTTTCTTATAATAATATCTTTCACTCCAGTATTCATATGGCTTCTTATGAAGATCTCTATGTAATGAAATGCAGGACTCCAACTTGATGGGATGAAGTTGGGGAAAGAAAGCTATTAGGACCCGATCTTGTTGATGAGATGGATAAAAAGGTCATATCTATTCAACAACACATAAGAGCAGCTCAGAGTCGACAAAAAAGTTATGCCGACAACCGAAGAAAAGAATTAGAGTTTGAAGTGGGTGATAAAGTGTTCTTAAGAATATCTCCCTGGAAGAGGGTCATGAGATTTGGAAAGAAGGGAAAGTTGAGCTGTAGATATATCGGTCCTTTAGAAAAACTAGATCGTGTTGGGAAGGTAGCTTACCGATTGGCGCTTCCACCGAATCTCTCTCAAGTTCATGATGTGTTCCATGTATCTCTCCTGAGAATGTACCTACCTGATCCTTCACATATACTCAGCTTAGAAGTTGTACCGTTGGAACAAGATCTTTCTTATGAAGAACAGCTGATAGAGATTCGGGATAGTAATGAAAAAGTCTTATGGAAAAAGACCCCTCACTTGGTGGATGATTTATGGAGGAACCACCAATTAGAAGAAGCTACATGGGAACTTAAGGATTTGATAAGGGAGATGTATCCTCATCTTTTCGTTACAAAGTGATGAATTTCGAGGGGGAAATTCATTTTAAGGGGGGTAGAATGTAATACCCGAGACATTTATGAGAAATATTTTGTTTTTATTTTATATAAATCATCAAAGGAATCTTTCACTATACACAACACTAGCTTGGATTGGTTTACACGCAACCACGGCCTTCCTCGATAGCTTACGTCATACGCAATACCATGTTTCACTAAACAATGATATATTATAATATTAGCTGTTATGAATAGTATTAACTGAATTTTGAATTTTATAACCTTTTAATTTATCTTATACATTTTCTAGAATGAGGTATGAAAACAAAATCAGTTTTTTTGGATAAAAGAAGTATTTTTCAAAAAATGCAGTTTTACCGCCTTTTGATGACGCACCCACATTAAATCTAGTTTTTTACTAATTTATAAGTTTAATTTGACAAAATAAAATTCTTCTTTAGAATCTGGATATAAAAATTTACTTTGGATAAATTTTTCATATTATTTTGATAACATTCATATTTTAATGAATAATAAAAACACGCTATATTTTAATTAAAAACAACTTTTTTTCATTGCAATACTTTATATGGTTAAATTATAATATTGATTGTTTTTAATGTATAAATAGAATATATTTTTACCATTTAATATAATGTATGTCATTAGCATTAATTTTACATTGAATTCATTAGTAAAAACTTTTCAATCTTTGGCAATGTTTTAACTTTTAAAACCCGTTTGCTTAAAAACGGGATTAATTTGAAATTAATTACTGAAAATTATGTGTTTTTAATTTTTAAAAATGGATTCCATATTTGGAATCAGTGGGTACAAATTATTCTAATAGGTTAATTTTATTTTTTTGACATTATGAATAGTAACTAAGGTAATTTGATTATTTACTACGGTTAAAGGTGAATAGGGAAATTCAAGGTTAAAATAATAGTATAATAATTCAAAATTACCTTGACACTTTTCCTAACATTATTTTTTGAGTATTGGCCGACCATGGGCTTCCTTGGGTCGATTTTGGGACCCCATTGAGTTACTTGGTAGTGACAATGACAATTTGGATTAATTAATTTAATGTAAAGAAAAAATTGACATTAACAAAAATCGTTTAGTAATTTATTTTTATATGGGGTTATAAAAAATATATTTTCGACAATAAAAATTAATTAGAAAGATATAAAGATTTACTATATAATGATATTTGTTTTATAATTTTTAGACACCAAATCAATTAAATTATTTATGACACAACAATGATGAAGTATTTACCTCATTAATAAATTATTTAAATAAATAAGATTATAATGATTAAAATATTTTCCAAAACATGTCCAATTCTAATTGGATGATTTTATTTCGACCATGAGTCATCTTATATTCATCTTTAATGATTTTTTGACCTTTTGAAACCGAAGATAAGTTTATAATAAAATAATATTTCCACACTTTCCAAAGGTGCCCCTCTCCTCCCTTATAAAAGGGAACCTCCTCCATCTCTTCCTCACACCAATTTGAGCCTTCAAACTCGTCCAACCCATACCCATTTAACTTCCCCACTTCTTTAGAAACCAACTAGAGGTACTGGTATTTTCAAAAGACCAACTCTAGTGCCTTAAGATAAAGTGTAAAGGAGGCACTTCGAGAAAGAGGTAATACCTTCTACCGTTTTCTTCAAGTTCCATTCTTCTTCTACTCCCTATTCTTTAGTTGTTTAAATATGAGGTAATAACATCAGTATCCATCATATACTGATATTTTATTATAAATATGGAACAACCCAATTTCACCTTTTATCCATCCTACGGAAAACGAAATCACCGCGCGTGCGTACGTACGGAATACCGTCTCCACGCTGTGGTGTAATATATTTTCCACCACCACCTTACATGGATGGGTATAATGGTGTAAAGAATAACTATATATTATTATTGTAAAGTGATATTGATTCATAAATATTATAAATACACTTCAATAAAATTCCATGATCATGGGAACGATATCATCGCTCGTGCGTACGTACGGCCTACCGTCTCCATGATGTGATGTGAATCGTTCTATATGATCCTCATTGAATAATGATTATATAGATGAATTGAATGAATTAATATGATATATATTACACTAATACCATTCTGTAAATGATGTATCTATATCCTATAAAGAGGAATAAGAATTTATTCGACAAAACACTCATAAGAACAAAAAGTAATAAACACCCGAATAACAAGTAGTAATGAAATATTACAAATAAGAAGCTAAGAATATGAACCTATATGATATCATAACAATGAATATGATTCTGTAATAAGTTAATGACATTATGTAAATCAATATACAGGAGGTTTAGACACGTACAAAGCATATCGGACCTAAGGTAATGGAAAATATCACAATCTCATTTTTATCTGAGATTGTTTATACTTTGGTATTTTCTGGGGTGTATTTTATCATCCAAATCCATGTTTCCTCAATATATAATATTATTTCCATCCACCTAAAACTTTTTAACTCCAATTTTACCCTTATGTGAGTTTTTAGTAAAGGATATGAAAGGAATCTTTTGTCGTTTTTCATACGAGGTACTTTTTGACTTTTCCGACAAAAGTACGAGAAGAATGTTTTTTTAACTTATATGACATGAATGGATTTTTAAAACATTATTTCCCAGAATATTCCTTTACAAGTTTTCATGTTTATTTTTAATCAAATTTTTTTAGATTAAAATTGTATGACATGTTAAGAAAGGAAAAATGTTTTTGAAGTAGAAAGGATATTTTCCTCCAGAATGGAGTTCATGTGTTTTATCAAACTTATTTTCCATCTAAGATAAAATAATGCTCTGTTTATATCCCTATTATTACATTGATATGATTATGTTGTGATGGAAATATTTTTATGAATTCCTTTATCTTATATGAATTGTTTTATGATGTCATGATGTTTAAGATTCCCATTTTTATTACATGGGTTATGCTATGATGTATGGTTTATGATTTTGTGGCACACATAAGAATGGTATCATTATGAGATGGGTGGGACCTATATCTCCCTCCAATGAATTGGGTAAAGATTTTATATCTCATGAGATAGACATGGATGGAATGGCAGGTTAAACCGGTTCAGTGAAACAGGACTGAAACGAGGAGTGAAATCGGTTCAAAAATGGACTTTATCCACTAAGATAGTCTTAGAAATGAGTCTTGACTAACAAGAAATGATTTTATATGATTATGTGTTTATGACACAAAGTTTCATATTTTAATTTATGATTATTAGTATTAAATTTCAATACTATGATTTATCCCATGTTATGAAATTATGATCACTTTTGCAGGTTAATATTTCCAAAAGTTATGTTCTAGTGTATATGATGTGATTGATATTTCTTTTGTTTACCCTTACTGAGCATTTGAGCTCACCCTTTTGTATGTTTTCTTTCCCCAGGACAGGAGGAAGGTTATTAAGTAGGATATTCCAAAAGGGACTCTACATATGATGAAATAAATGGAAGGTAAAGTAGATGCTTTATGAACCAGTTGTTTATGTTTCCCAGTTTCTAAAGACTCTATACCTATACGGTCCTTTCATGGTTATGTTATATGTTGTAATAAGTGTATCTAAATTTATAAGTATTAACCATGTATGTAAAATATGGATCGTTATATGCATCCTCTGGTGGAAGGTAGAAACCCAATGAGCTCTTCTTCAAGATCCTCCTCCCATCTTCATCATCTCCAAGGCGTGGTGGTCGGCGGATCGTCACGAAGCTTCTGGCGAAGCCCCCTGAGGTAGGATTTGTCGTTTTCATTTTCTTTTCTAGCACCTACTTTGAGCTCAAATTTTTGAATCTAACCTCTGTCGAATTATCGAGAAACGCCTTTGAATGCGTAGTATAGTTTTTTCCATTTCTAACGCATCTTTCGGAATTGAAATCGGAGTTTGGAGGAGGCTAGGGTTGGTCGTCGAAGTTTTTGGGTCTTCCAGGTGGCTCAGGTGGATGGAGCGGTGGCAGAGTCGCTTGGAGCAGCATCATGGCTCTCGTACGGTGGCGTGGGTGACCGGTGGAGCGGCCAGGTGAGGCCGGGGTGGGGCATGCCTTCAGCAGCGGGCGAGGCCAGGGCTAGGCGGAGCTCCTCGACGCAAAGGCGAGTTGCAAGGGAGCGGCCACCGCGGGGTCGTGGCGCACGACCCCCGTGTAGTGAAAAAGTCCCACACCGAGCGAGTCTTCACGTGGCCACCGCGACCGGCCCTCGTGGCCAGTCTACGCGCAGACCGTGAGTCCGCTTCCGGGCGGACCGACCGGTCCAGGCCGGTCCAGCCCAAGGGGCCTTGCCCCCTCGGTTTTCAGACGCCCGTATTTTCTGCTACGGGTGTCCGTTTTGAGCGTCGTCTGGGGCAGCGTGGAGCTCTTGTCAAGAAAAATATTTTGACATGGTTTCAGGAATTTTTAATTCTCGAAATGAGGGGCCTCAGAGGCATGACATGTCCTAATTTGTTTTGACGTTTTTTCAGAGGGATTTTGTTTTGGACAGCGTGGACACGTTGAACGTCCGTTTTGAGCGCCGTCAGTAGCATTGGGACCCTGGCGCCGGGGCGGAGCTTTCTAGGGTGGTTTTGGGGATTGAATCCAGAGTTGATGCATGGGCCCCACGGCCCGTCTTTTGTGCTGCGTGCATCTTTTAGAAACTTTTTCAACAGACGTCCGTTCGGGGCATGCGAGTAGTTGATGTTGGGTGTTTTTTCAAGGACATTGCGTTGGAGCAGTCTGCCCGCTATAATTCTGCATGATGGTGTGGGCCCTGCGATGGCCGTTTGGGTGCTGATAGTGATTTTCCATCTTTATCACCGGGTGTCCGTTTTGGACAAGTGATTAGTCCATCCTGTGTGCTTATTCAAGAGGATCGCAACAGTGTGATTCGTCTGTTGAGTTTCGGGACAAGGATGTGGGTCCCACGTAGCACCACTCGTCAGCAGTGCAATGAAATGTATCATTATCTCCGAAGATCTATTGGGCTCAAGTGATCTGTCTTTTTGACATGTTTTCCTAAGGGGATCACAATGGTGCGATGCGCCTGACTGTTTTCGGGGCCGAGGCTCCGGATCACAGGACGTCGTTCGGGCATGAGGCGGTGTTGGTGCCTTTTCCATCAGATATCCGTTGGAGGTGAGTATGTAGTAGATCATTCATGCCTTTCCACGAGGATTACAATGGTGTGATCTGTTTGGTTTTGCAGAGCCTCTTGCTTGATCATGTTAAATGTGGATGCATGAATGTTGCTACGGTGGTGGTTCATCCTACCATGTTTGTAGTAGACCCTTGGCTTGTGATTCACAATCTTGGGAGATTGATATAAATTATTCAAAAGACGTGGCTGGCCGTTCCTGGGCCTTTGTGGTGGAGTTGTTACGTTCACGCCTTCGCGTTGACATTGGGTGTCATGTGCACGTTAGCCAATGGGATGGAGACGTGGTATACTCTGGGAGTATACGGAAGCGCTCGGAGGTACATGTGGATGTTGGTACCTAAGAATGTTTGTGCGCTTGGTTGGGGTTGACTTGGGGCCACACGTCGTGTGGGCCCCATGTGCGTGTCGTTCTCTACATTACATACTTTTGACCTCTCGTGACGTAGAGGGTCCCTCTGTGCTCGTTTGTTTGACCAGCAGGGTGATGTTTTCCCCTGGCTCTTTTCTCGTTTTTTTTGACCAGCAGGGTGGAGTTTCCCCTAGCCTAGTGCTCTATTGTTTGACCAGCAGGGGTGGGTGGTTTTCCCCTGTTCCTGTTCTCGATGGTTTAGCTGACAGAGATGGTTCGTTTCCACTGTTTCTTCAGCTTCGAGGGGTTTCAGAACCATGCCCTTTCACCAGACTGCGACACCATTTGAGACTATGTGTGCTCGTACAGCGTGGGTGTTTTCCCACGTTCTAGGATGATTTGTCTCATTCCACTTCAATAGTGAATCAGTGAGTTGGAGCGGGATCACCTTGTGAGTCCTGGGGAGTTTCTTCGGTTGCTCTGTGTTCCTTGGTAGAGTTATTGTGGATTCAGCGGGCACCGATCCTCTACCTAGGAGGTTGTTTCCAGTAGGGCTAAGGTTGTTACCAGTAGGACTGAGGTTTTTACCGGCAGGTATGATGCTGTTTCCAAGAGGGATGAGGTTGTTACCAGCAGGGATGAGGTTGTTTCCAGCAGGGCTGAGGTTGTTTCCAGCAGGGCTAAGGTTGTTTCGAGCAGGGCTCTTCAGTGGGTTACCATCCAGCAGGGATGGATAGTAAAGCGGTGTTCACCAAGTAGTACCATCTAGCAGAGATGACCTGAGCAGTTCCGGGTTTACCTCTAGCAGGGTTGGGCAGTGGTCCCTGATGTTGGGCTTACCTCCAGTGGGGCTGGTCAGTGGTCCCCGATGTAGGGCTTACCTCCAGCTGGGCTGGGTAGTGGTCCCCGATGTCGGGCTTACCTCCAGATGGGCTGGGCAGTGGTCCTCGATGCTGGGTTACCTCTAGGTGGGTTGGGTAGTGGTCCCTTTTCTGAATTTAGCCGGGTCGCCCTCCAGTGGATTACCCTGTTATGGGACTGGGCAGTGTGGCACCCATCATCTTTCTGGGTCTCCCTGTAGTGGGAACCCATTGGCTTCCAGGGACCCTCCAGCGAGGCTGGGCAGGCGGTCGCCTGTCGACTTTGAGCAGACCTCTCGACTGGGAGGCAGTGACGAGTTGTGGTTTGACGTTCCCCTAGGATTATCATGTATGAGGAGAGATTTCCCCACTGAGACATGTCCTTGTGAAACGACCTAAAACTATGCGGGCGAGTCAGTTCCGCCCAAAGCGGATAGTGTCGAGGTGCGGTGATTGAGCCCTTGACTTGTAGTTCGGGGCAGACGTGCGGGATGCTGGGCATCGATGGTGTTTTCTTCTGGGACTGTTGGTGACTAACTATTCTTGGGCTGAGCTATGGGGTGGAGATCCCCTTACGATCTTGTTTTGGTTTCTTTATTGAGCATATGGACTTGTATATACCTTGTTCTAGTACCCACTTCTTGGGTTTGGTTACTCTCCTTCCAAGAGAGGCGAAGACGCGCGGGGTATGCCACATGCTTTCCATGTCTAGCTTCTCATGGTTAGAAGAGTCTACTCTCTTGATATATGTATCGAAGACTCGACGGGAAGTTCTTCTTCTCACCATTTCCATCGCCTTGTGTCTGGAAGATTCTACCTTCTTTCCTATTGTTGGGTTGAGTTGGACTCCTTACTGTTACTCTTTACTGCACTCTTTGTTGTACTCCTTTACTTTTGATGTTCTCTCTACTTCTCACCCTTCGGTACCTCCTTTGTTTCTCCCTAGAGCCTTCGTCATATCCTACTGAGTATTTTTATACTCACTCCTGCATGGGCTTTGCCTGCACTTGGTGTGCCCTTGCAGACGACTGATAGGTTGGTCGTGACGTCAGAGGAGCTTAGGAGCTAGGAGCTTGGACCATGTGCGGTGGTCGTAGTTGGGTTCCAGGTGGGGAACCCTTCCAGTTGTTTCTTTTGTTTTACCTGTTGTCGAGTTGTGGAACTATTTGTTGGCCGTGTGTTTTTCCCATTTTCTTTTCAGTTTACCTTCATCTTGTACTTTGTACGGTTTAGAGGTCGATGCACATCTGTGGTTTATATATATATGGCAGTTGCTCTTTTACTCTATTTGTTCTTTATTTTACTCCAAACTTTTGCATCTATTGTGTCGTGTGTGTGTGTGTGTACAAGTACTTAGGCAAAGGCCTCCTTGATTTGTTGTTCCTTCAACGCTGGTCGCCAGCCCCTGGCCTATGGAGGCGGGCTTGGGGTAGTTGCGGCTCGAGCCCGGGTAGGGTCGGGTCGTGACAATTCATCAACAAACATATTCATTTTATTTCTTCCTACAGTTGAATAAATTATTATTATAAAATGATTATGCAGTAGCCTCAGTATATTACATATAATTATTTATTTTTATGTCATTTTTATAAAATAAATCTGCACACACTTCCATCAAATGGGTTATGAAAACCTCATTCATGTGTACGACAGAGTACACATTTTGGAACATAGGTCGTTTGTTTTTCCAATACCACATTTAAAATTTGGGAACAATGATGGATTTTTTTCTTATGTATATATATGTATATATTATATGTTATTGTTATGATTATTTAATTTTTATGTCCCACAGAACAATATATTTTCAATTTTTTGGGAATAAAATTATGTTTTTTGTGGGTACGGATGACTACCATCTCTTGAAATGATATTATTCATTCACACATTAAATGGAATGTATTAAGGATGGGTTTAATAAAAATGTGTGATATATATGACCCAAAAATAAATCATTAATAACAATATATCATTTACCTTTATTTTTCAAATCCGACTAGAAAATGAAAAACAACGTTGACATATACACATGACCTACAATATCTAAGAATGATATATTTAATTTACAGTCACTGACATTTATTGATTACTCTAAAAAAATTATAACTATTATATGTAATACTTATATCATTATTTACATTATGGAGATGCTTAATTCATGATATATGTAGTACAACTGGTTTGAGTAATGATACCCTTATTTATTAATTTTATGTTTATAAAGTGGCTGAGTAATGTTTGGGAGAGTTTGGATGGATTTTGGAAATGTTTTGGGTATTTTATATGGTTTTTCACTAGGATCACAGTTAGTGGAAACTATGTAAAATCTCAAGAAAATAGTGAAAGTTGAGGGAGATGGATATTCGATGGTGCATGATTAAGGAACATGATTTACAAACCGAATGACCTCCCCATGTTAAGCGCGTGGCACGATATTGTGGGATTCCTCATGTTTAGTGCATGGACTATCTAACTATAAAGTCCAACCATGTGGGAAACCATTGGGAATTATTAATCAAACATTGAGTGTCAAATTTGTCTAACTGTGTTCAGTATTAAAAATGGGGGGTTTTTGAGAATGAGGTCACTTTGGATTTTCTCTCCAACCCTCTTTCCTTCTTATATGTGGACTAAAATCAAAATTATATCATCTTGAAGGGTGGGGAACTCCTATTATCTATTTTGGATGCTCTTAAAAGGGTTTTCTTGGCACATTGATGGATACCCTACCATAGTAGGTCTTTCTCCTCGGTGTTTCTTGTTTTTTCTCTAGATATAATTCTCCTTTTCTCTCTCTGGTATTTTTGATATACTTCTATCACACGCAGGTCTAGGGTTTATCTTGCCTAAAATGGTGATATTTGGATTTTTGGTGTTAGGAATAGGGATCTATGGTTATATTATGGTGGTTTCAGCCAGATTTACAGTGCGGTTGTCCGGTGGGTTGATTTCGCCAAACAATAAGGTAGGTGGCTTCACTATAATTTCCACTCTGATAGAAAAAGAACACATAATTATATATTGTTTTTTCCTTGAATTTAGTTTTTATTTTAATTTTAAATGCTTCATGTAAACGCATTTTGTGACGATTTGGGCATTTTGGGGAAAAGAGGTTATTGTTATGAATGAGGCCATGTTGTTGATTTTAAAACATTTATTTTGAAATAAGTGGCTTGATTATTTTATAGAAAATGGTTTATAAAAGATAGTTTTCAATAAAATTAATCTTTATGAAAATATTATTTCTCATGGTAAAAATTTTAAGGTAATTTTCAATAAATGGTGATTTATTGAAGAAATTTAGCAAGTCTTTAGAAAGTTTATGTGCTTAAGGGATTTTTTGGTTTATATCTTTTTTTGGTATTATGGCTTTTTATATGTTTGTTTTTATGATTTGGAAATTATTTATTTTCATACTATTATCATTTTCTTAAATGCTATTAAATATTTTGTGGGCTTAAGTTCATAAACATGCGTTGAAATGGATGGATTGTGGGTGTGAAGAACCACTATAAAGAAATGGGGTGAACCATATTAGACATGAAGTTCAACCATGTCAGGTACACCAAGTTGTGTGAATGAGGTTTTATTATTATTATTGGATTATGAATGTATCCAGGCAAGGTGAATTTGGATGATCTATTGTGTGTAGATTTGGGTAAAATTGATTGGTAAGGGTGTGTTTGAAATGTATAAAATTGATGCACTGTTTCATGTTCTATATGAATTGTTTTATATAAATGTGATAAGGGTTATATCATAGTGGCATGTGTAGGGACTGTATTTTGGGAAAAGTTACTATGTGTTTTCAATCACCCCCTTATTTATAAATTTATTTATTTTTCATAAGTTGTACTCTGTGAAATAGTTAAAGGTATAACATCTCATTTATTTTGCGGTTTATCATGATGATTGGGCAATATTGTGGTGCTTGGATCAAGGGACTTGGTGTGGAGTTGTGGAGTTGTGTCATGGGTCCATTGGGTTTTATTATTTTGTCTTCCGATTGGTACTTTAATTCTGTATTATTGTGGTTTAGTTGTGTTGATATATTAGCATAGTTATGGGATTGGTTTGGTTATATGATTTTATCTTGGTAGTGTGTTGTATTGGTTCAGATTGTTTACATGCATCATGTTGTTGTGGTTGGATATGGCTTGTTTGGTTGGTTTCATTTATTATAATAGAAAATGTTCCCAATTTTTATTAGAGCCCTTGACAATTATTACGAGACTTTGGTTCCTAGGGAATGTCACCTAAGGCGGTGTATAATTCCATCCCCTTCTAAGGCCAATGAGGAGGGGAGGGAAAATATAGGTGGTATCAATCTGTTTATTTATTGACTTACATGTGAGGCCAGTCCTTTTCATATTCATTGGCATCAATTAGCAGTCTTTGAGATGAAATTAATTCTAGGTTGATTCAATGAATTGTGTTGGTATCAATGAATATGATTATTGGAACATTTAATTCATATAATAAAAGGATGTAGCTTACCCTTTTATGATAAACATCAATTTAAAAATATGTTGGGTATATGCTTGTTTCAGAGACACTTATTGTATCATGATCTCATCATAATGGGTGTAGCCAATGAAATGACCATGGAATGCATGGTATTAATGACTTACCACTAGGATATCATATTTCATTTTCTAAAATTATTTATGATTTTTCTGCAAATATTTTTATTTTTGAAAAATCGTAATTTTTTTTTTCAAATATACAATTTTCTAAAGTGATTGGTTGTGGAATTTTAAAAATGGTTGTTTTTTAAAACATGGTGTGTTTCTCAAAAAAATAGTTGAATATGAGAAATTTTTTCCTTTGGAAAACTCGGTTGTGATAGTTTCAATGTAATTGAACATGAAATTATAATCCTTCAGTTTCTAGGGAATGAGACTTATGAGGATTCAAGTGTTTATAGAAATAGAATGGGGTAGAAATTGTAGAGACCAAACAAGGGATTTTGATGAAAATGTGGTCTCACGTAAGACATATGTTAACCAACAACTAATGCATAACATATTCCTAGCATTCAAAGCTGTGTACAGTAAGAATATATTGGATGATGCAATGTATGTGGATCACTCAATTCTGTTCAAGAAGCAGAATCAAGTATTTTATTAGGGTGATTCGGAGTCAGAAAGGGTGGATGCATTATTAAACATGATGAATTAGATATTTTATTCTTGGTACACACATACATATTTTAGAGTAGTGTTAGAAACTAATACATTGTAATATTTTCCACAATAGTGGTTGGATTTGGTGGTCCAAACCTGAATGGACCAATGTATGAAATGGGAGGGTTCTGAGGAATTTTTTAACAAAAAATAACAACTTCACACATTTATAATTAAATGCAAAATGGATTTCTTTAGCTTCAAGTAGTATAACATGAAGGTGATGAAATATTATGTTAATTTTATGTACTTACTATGGTTTTATCCTAAGGTTACTGCTAGGGAATCTTTGAAGGCATAGATATCTAAATCGGTCTAGAGGTAGGAAATTCATTCCAAAATAATGGTACATTGTATAAGTGATTATATTGAGATGGTGAATATAAAAATAGTGGTTGGATGGGATTTCATTGTCTTTTTAGGCGAGGGAAGCATTTTGGTACCCATAGGAAATGGTTGGAACTCTAAAGTACTGAATAAGACGAATATGGGCACTAATTTAAAGGGTTGTTATATGGCATAGAATTTGATTGAAGAATAAGTGAATCTTCACCTGAAGCCTAAGATTAAGGAAAGAAGTTCTTAGAGTGGCTTTGCAGGCCACATGATGCAGGATTTTATGCCACTCCTTGACCATGTCATCACAACAAGAAGATGGGGCATCTTCATCAATATTACATCAATGCTATGAGGTTGGGTGTTCATTAAACTCGTCATTGGTTACTAGTATCCTATACCTCAATGAGATAGGGGAAGTATTATATACCCCATCAACAAAACCAAATTAGTGCTGGTGATTCTAGGAATACCACAAATCCTCTACAAGGAATGTTTTAAAGGGTTAATAAAGAGTAGTGTGTGGAATGAAAGAAGTTTATTGTGACTGAGAATTTTTTGGTTAATGACTAGTCAACCCCATCCATGGAGAGAGGTAAAATTATTTAGAATTATACCTTTATGCCAACATTGTATGATAAGAGTGCATCCCATTCTTTCATTGGTTCTCTTGTGGTTGTTTTGTTGGGTTTTATGTGGAAATGATGCCTTCAATTTTAGAACATCAAATTATTATGTGTCCAAGAGTGTGTCAAACCTTTAAATGTAAATCCTATTGTATAGATGTTAATTGGTTGTATTTGATATTAAATTTAACAATTATTGATATAGATTTTTATGATATAATTTCTGTTATGGATCGATTAACAATGTTTAAGGCCCACATTGACTGTTATGCATGAAGGGATAGTTTCACGATGTGTGATGTGGTTGAACATATATTTATAGGATTAGAGAATGTAAAGGTTGGTGAAATGTGATTATAATAACCCATTGATAGGAGGATATCTTATCAGTTGGTGGAGTTGTCGTTGGAATCGATGGAAGAAATTTAGAAGAGCATTTTTCAGTGGTTGTTTATCTATTTCTGGATGTTTTCTTGAATAATTCATAGGGATTACACCACTAAAAGAGATTCTATTTAAGATTGATATAATTTTGGGGACCAGTCTTATATGAGTTCTATATTATTAGATGGAACCAACAGAATTGAGGGAATTAAAAGTACATTTGGAGGAGTTTCAAAAAAATGTTTCATCCAGCTAGCACAGCCCAATCAGATGCACCATTTTTGTTCATCAAAAATGATTATGGAACTATTATATTGTGTGTTGAATATCATAAGCTTAATTATGTTATGATAAAGAAATAATATCCAAAACGACACATTGATTTCCAATTCGTTCAGTTTAGGGGAGATCAATTTTTCTCAAAGATTGACATGTGATCTAGATATCATCATTTGTCGGTGTGTAAGGATAATATTCCCAAAACATACTTTGGGAGAAGATATGGACCTTATGAGTATGTGGTTATTCCATTTGGGCTTAAAATCATCATACGGTTTTTATGGAATTAATTAATACAATATTTCATTGATATCTATATTCTCTCATGGTGGTATTTTTGGCTGATATACTGGTGTATTCAAGGAGTAGGGAGGTTTATGAGAAACAAATTTCAATTGAATTTTGTTTTGTAAGGCTAACAATTTTTGAGTTTAATTAATAATAACTACCGAACCCCATATTTGGAGTTTGCAGTAGTGGTTTATGCTTTGAAAATGTGACACTATTATTTATACGGAGATAAATTCATGGGTTTTATTGATCAGAAGAGAATGAAATATATTTTCTAACAAATATATTTGAATTTGAGGTTGAGGAGATGGACGAAGTATCTTTAGATGTTTGATATAAAATGTATGGATGTAGTAGGAAAATTCAATTTTTGGTGGATGTATTAAGTAGGATGTAATATCCTTTGGTGGTGAAAGAAGCATCAAATCAGTGGTAGTTGATGTTGTTATAGATGATAGGTGGTTAGAATGTGTTGATCAGGGTGATGTAATTATTTTCTTTCTAGATTCATTGGTTCCTGATGGAGTGGGTTTCGTTAAATAAGTGCAGAAGTTCGATTCAGAATGTATGGATTTGTTGTCTAAACTCAACAGTGGTGAGACCATTTAGGGTAGGAAACTGCTTGAGAATTTGGGGGTGTCCTTTCAAAATCAATTTGTTTTACTGGTGGATAGTTAAGAACATCTTCTATTCTCTTATCATCTTTCTAGATGGGATATCCATCCTTGAATTAAAAATATGATAATGCTGTGAAAGCCAAATTTAGTGGGTGGGTAAGGAAAGAAAAGTGACTTATTTGTTTAGATGATTGACTTGTAAGCATGTTAATGCATATCATAAATGGATGGAAGGTACATTGTAGTCTTTACCGATACATGTGTGTAATTGCAAATATATATAAATGTATTTTCTCAAAGTTCTCCTATTAATGTTCAGGAAGCACGATGCCATATGGGAGATTGTGCATTGTCTCACAATGTCATCTCACTTCATCCCTATTCATGAATATCATACGATGGTGGATCTATAAATATCTATATCTAAGAGGTGTTAAAGAGGCATGATATTTTAGTTTTGATTGTATCATATAGATATTCTCGGATCATGAAACATTTTTTGGAATCATTGTAAGAAGATATTAGAACTCAGTTGATGATGAGTACGGTGTGTCATCCCCAGATGGATGGGAAATCCAAGTGGACAATAAAAACATTGTAATATAGTTTAATGGATTGTGTCATGGATTTTGTCTACTCCTGGGAGTATCAGTATCCGTTGGTGGATTTAACTTATAATAACAGTTATCAAGCATCAATACATATAGCTCCATTTGATGAATTTTTTGGGCTTCTATGATGTTCTACATTTTTTTGGTGGAAATATTTGAGCCATCAATGGTGGAACATTCCTTTTTACAGATGTTGTATAGAATATTTAGTTGATCAGGATGAGAATGGAGACATCACAAATTGATCAGAAATTGTATACAGATCATCATCGATTGTCCTTGTCATTCAAGGTGGGTGATCATGTGTTCCTTATAATCTATCCTAGGATTGGACATCACTGGTTTGGAAAATAGGTTATGTTATCTTTGAGTTAATTTGGGTCTTTTGAAAAACATGAGAATGATGGAGGTGTGGAATATTAGTGGGATTTTCCACCACTATTTAGTAATGTTCCTAATATGTTTTTATCCTTATTTGAATAAGTATCATCTACATCACTAACATGTGATTCAATGGGGTCACGTTAATATTGAGTATGATGCTTTGTTTGTGCATGTGTCGATGTCGATTGTGTATAGTCAAGATAATGTCCTGAAAGGTAAATGCATTGGTCTTGGTCGGGTTTTATTAATACATGGTAATATTTTAGAGGATAATTGGGAGTGTGAAAAAGAGATGTTTGATCAATGTCACGAGCTCTTCTAGTGAAAAAATAGGTATATTCTATCTGAGGAAGGAAATTCCAATGGTGGGGATAATATAGTTCCATCGGTTTGAGATATGAAATAGTTGTTTATTATTTTATTGTGTATAAAGTGGTTGGGTAAGGTTTGGGACAGTTTCTAAGGGTTATAGAAAAGATTTTGGGATTTTTTAAAGGTTTACTATTTTATCACGGTTATAAGAAACTATTTAGAATCTCTAGGAAACTATGAAAGTTGAGGTAGAGGGATATGGGAAGGCACATGGTTATATAGTAAATTTAAAAAATCAGACGACCAGCCCAGACGAAGCATATGACTTGAGAGGTGGGATGTTTCATTGTCGATAAACGATTTGTCTTACTATTTTGGCAAACTGTGTAGGGCGCCCTTTGGGATAGTAGCAGTCACACAGTTAGTGCACAATATGTTTAACTATGTGTGCTAACCCAACACGACAATAAAAATGCGATTTTTAAAAATGATATCACTCGAGATTTTCCCCCAAACCCTCATTCCTTATTCTATGTGGCCCTAACTCAGGATTATCTTCTCTCTATGGTTGTGTAACACCTTCCACCCATTTTTAATGCTTTTGGATGGGTTTCCTTGTATCATTGATGGAATGTATCACTTGGTAAATCTTTCATTTAGGCGTTTCTAGGCTTTTCTCTATATTTACATCTCTCTCTCTCTTAGTTTTCTTCATAACCATTTTTCACATGTAAGTTTATGGTTTTTTTCCTAAAATTCTTATATTTGGTCTTTTTGAAGTTAGTAAAATGAATTTAAGATGGTTGTGTTGATATTTCACTGAGATTTGTTGTGTTGTTGTGCGGTGAGTTGATTCAGTCAAACCCTATGCTAGGTGGCTTCAATATCATTCCCATTTTGATTGAACTGTAAGGACTAATTTCAAATTAGTTTGTTTTGATGGAATGTAGTTGTTATTGTGATGTTAAATGTTTGGTGGAAACCCATTTTATGATTATTTGGGAATTTTATGGAAAATGGGTTATTTTTTTGAAAGGGGATCTATTATTTATTTTAAAATTAGTGGGATGATCGATTTATCAAAAATGGTTTATAAAATATGAGTTTCGATAAAAAAAATTATTTATTGAAATATTGTTTGACAAAGAAACTGGTTTAGGTATGGTTTCAATAAATCATCATTTATTGATGAAATTTGACATGTTGTTGGAATTATTTATGTGATTAAAGGATTTTTTTGTTTTGAAATTTTTTGGTAGTATGTAGTGGCACATGTTTGATAATATGATTTGTAAATTGTTGATTATATTATTATTTTAGTTTTTATAAATGATATTTTCTTCTTTTCTATTAAGAGTTTAAGAATG
This sequence comes from Viscum album, assembly GCA_963277665.1. NCBI lineage: Eukaryota > Viridiplantae > Streptophyta > Magnoliopsida > Santalales > Viscaceae > Viscum > Viscum album. The sequence continues at coordinate 2,103,626,738 of OY728163.1, read as the reverse complement.
TTATGAGAATAATTCATATTGGGCATGCATAAACGCTATAAAAAGGGTGTGGATGGTGGATGTGAACGACCACCATCAAGGATAAGTGTATGGGAAGCATCACTATAATGGAATAGGGTTGAATGATCTTGGACATGATGTTAAACCATGATGGGTACAACAAGTTGGGTGTATAGGATTTTAGGAATATGATTGGAATATATATGCAGAAATTCAAAGAGAATTTGGATGTTCTATTGTGTGTAGATTTTGGTGAAATTTCTTGATAAAGGTGTGTTTTCATTTCTAAAACATTTTCCATTTTTTGACATTTCATATGAATTGTTTTATGTAAATGTGGTAATGGTTTTATCTAAGTGGTTTGTATAGGTAGTTTATTTGGGGGAAACCTACTGAGTATTATTACTCACCCCTACTTTGAATCATTGGTACTTCTGCAGATTTTGTACTTCTAGACATAGCTAAAGGTAATGAATCTCATTTCTTCATTTTTTAATTATGATTCATGGAAAGTATTGTGTTTTTTGGAGCAGGGATCATGGTGTGATGCTATGTAGTTGTGTCACGATTTCTTTGGGTTTTGTTATTTATTCTTATTCCCAGATCTATGATTCTGGATTACTATGGTCTAGTAATATTGGTCTCTGGGAATTATTATGGAATTGGATTTGATGTATGGTTGTGTCTTTGTAAAATTTTGGATTATTTCACATTGTTGAGATCCATTGTTAGGTGGTGGATGGTTATGTCTTGATTGGTTGGTTTCTTTTATTAAAATAGAAAATTGTTCCCCAATTGTTCTTAAATTCCATGGAATTTATTATCATCCATCAGTGCCATGATAATGTCGCCTAAGGCTGAGTATCAGTACACTACCTTTTCAAGATAATTAGGAGTGAAGGGATGTTACAATATTTATAAGAGGACCAAAAATATAACTGATCAAATCATATACAAAAAACAAAGCGATTGTTACTTAAAACATAACTATAACATAAAATTGTTCGAAAATAGATAATAAAAAGTCACAATAAAATATTCTATGGTATTATATATATGAATATGTTTATTTAATAGATGTATAATAAAATTATATTTAATATATATGATTTTATACTGAGTATAATGAATGTCCTGACATAAGGTATGGGGATCTCTAGTCTCACATTTATTTCTGAGAGACTTATATCATACTCACCACAAATTTATTTTGTGTGGTTTATATAATTCTATATGACCTGTAATATCATGAATTAACCTCATTTAATGAAAATTATTGTTTCCATTTATTTTTTTATTTCATTGGGATTATGATTCAAATGTTACAAGTAGTAAGGGGTTTTCGTCTCACTTTTTACATTCATGATATACATTCCATGGTAACCACCTATTTATTATGTGTTGTGTATAAATACAATAAATTTATTTTAAGATTATTCAGCTGATAATTATTGGGATTTACATATCCAGTTTATGATCTCTGTTTAATTTTATTTATGGTTAAAATGTTACCATATCGGTAGTGTATTTTTGTCACAATTTACTTTATTTGAGATGTATGTTATGTTATTAAATTATATTCCTTTATGTGGTGTTTATAAAAAACCTTTTTCATTTAATATCATTATTTTATTAATCATAATGACATTTTATGTATCATTTTATTTCATTCGTTTATGTAGATAATGAAAAAATGATACTATAGTGGTAATTATTTTATGTTACAATCTTATCATTTATTTGGGTTGTTTATAATTAAGTCCCCAAAATTGAAATATCATTCTATATCTATAAAAAATTCACATTAATTTTATTATATACTATATATTTTAATTGAATACATGTTTCTCCTTAATTTACCTCACAATATGTTCCAAACATTTAAAAATAATGTTTTTATAAAAAAAATCTTCTTTGTCAAAAAATCATTTTTCCAAAAACCATGTTTTCTAAAAATGATATCAAAAACTATTTTAAAAAGTGTTTTCCAAATAATAAATTACACTTTTCTCAAGAAATGATTTACATTATTTTTTGAAATATTCATTTAAATTTTTTTAGGTTTCTATCTAGGGAAATTATTTTCAAAATGTTTTCTGTTTTAAAAATCATTTTTAGTGCAGAAATGTTATTTTCTTCAAGAAGTGTTTTAAATGACCAATAAAATTCATTTTACATATATTATTTTATATGATTATGTTAATTATTAATTATTATGAATATGTTCCTAGGGTTCCATTCCTATTCATTTTCCAAATTCTTTATGATTATGATGAAATAATTTTTATGAAACTCATTTCTCTTATAAGGGTTATACCATGATAAAATGACTAGGAAGCCCGATTCATTTCTTGGGTTATGATATGATGGAATGATTATGAATCATGTATCTTTTCCAAAGGTTGTGATATTATTAAATGATTAAGATACCCATTCCATTGTGGGATATGATTTGATGAGTGTTTATGATCTTTTTGCACACATAAATATGATTTTCATTATATTAAAGGAGGGACCTATATCTCCCTCCAATGCGTTGGGTAAAAATTTATATCTAATGATATTGATAAGACTATAATAGGAGTGTACTTGGTTTAGTATGATTGGACTGAAACGATAGTGAAACTAATTTATTATATTGTTCTAGAATGGGCAGTGAACCTGGTTTAGCAAGACATGACTAGAATGGGGAGTGACCTGATCCTATAAGATATGGATACAACAGAGAGTTAACTGAATTTATTAAATGAAATTGTCCATTTTGATTGTATTGTCCGTGATCCTTGACTAATATTTAAATTATTTTCTATGATTATGTGAATTCAACAAAATATATTTATTTTGGAATTGGTGTGCTCTCATGGATCATGTTATTTTATTTCCTTATGATTCTTGTCTTATGAACTGCCAGTATTTAATCCATGGCCCATGTGTATTATTTTGGATATGTAGGGTATGGTGTTCAAATGTCACGACAATGTGGTCATTACCTTATACACATGTTATTATTATATATCTCTCTATTTACTCTTACTAAGAAACTACAATCACCCTTTCTAAGATTTCATATCCCTTAGTTTATAAAGAAGGAGTAATGTAAGGTATGTTTGTGAAGAGTACTAATGGGGGATGATTTTCCTAGGAAATATTGAAGATCATTCACCAGACTATGAGAATTTGTTCTATGTTTCTAAAGCCACTAAACTATTACTTTCCTCTGCAATGTTTTTCTATAATGTACTAAATATTGATCTAAAGTGATGTAATATCCATTCATGAGAATCCTTGGTCACTAATGTTGGTATCAAAAGAAGGATTCTGTTATCATTTGGAAACTATGATGGGAAAAATTTAGTGAGATCACTAGATGTATTTCTTAGAATATTTCTAGGTGTCTATCTAAGGATTAGCATAAGGTGAGATAAATTATAGGAAAATGTTCTAAAATTTTGGTAAAGAATAGATAGAGTGGTTTTCAAAAAAATTACATCCATGTTTAGATACTACAAGTAGATGTGGCTTTGGCACAGATATATCTACTATTAAAAACCATGAAAACACCCTATTGATCCAGACTCAATCAAGAAATGGTGAACAAAAAAGGGAAATGATGAAAATCTAGTTTGAAACTCCTATGGGTTTTATTTGGAAATTCACAAACTCATTATTAGAAATCATGATATATTTAAATAGAATATGATTATAAATGACCTAGAATTACCTAATGTTTCCTAGATTAATGAATGTTTCCTGATATAGACATCCTATTAGTGATTTTTCATGATTTTGTAGTTTTCCACTGTGATTAATGTTTCTATGAATATTTTTTTATGGTTTTAGTAGATAACAAGAACAAGAAGGAATCATTCTTACACTAAATTTTTTGGGAAATTATGTAACTCTGAGAAACCAAATTATATAATGATGAGAGATAATGAGATTGTGATCATGAATAGTTATCTATGATGATATATGATAAAAAATGTGAACATGGTAAGATTTCTAACACATAAAATAATAGTATGATAGGCCTTTCTGAATTTTTATACGATGATGAACATAGATTAAAAAATATTTTTCTTCTTACATGTCAAAAATGTTGGTAGAAAAAAATAGAATAATGTCTCAAATAGTGGGGAAGATGTTATCTATGAAGGAAGAAAGTTCATAAAATGAAAAATTATTGAGGAGTTCAATGTGTTTTGTGTGGGGAACATGAGCATAACAAAACCCAATGCCTTAACCCAAGAATAAAATTCTAGACCAACCAAGACCAATTTTTCTAAATAATTGAAGTGAAATGATTTAAGTATTTTTGTTTTTATGATCAATAATAATGTTATATGAAATGTGAAAAATATAGGGATTGTTTAGGACAACCTTTTAGTTAAGTATTTCAAAGAATAAGATGAAATATTTTAATGACCAAGAAATGTTATTTAATGTCAAGGTGATGTTCATCGAAAACACTTAATTAAGGGAAAGATAAAACTTAATATATTCTTAATGTTGTGATAATGATAATGGGATAAATAAATGATTGATATGGCTAATGTGAATTCCATTGTTCGGATGAAATCTTAATAAAAAAAAGCATTTGTTCACAAATATCCTTATGAAATCATTGATGGAATTTAAAACATTTTTTTGTTCAAGAAATATTTCTAATAACATGTTTTTAGGTAAGGAATTAGTAGTAATGTATGATTTCAATAATGTTTTAAGGTTATTATAGTTTCAAGAGAATGAACGATGGATGAATTCTCATGATATGTATGGGAAAATTAAGAGATATTTAAATTTTTTTGGAGATTAATGACAAGTTAAAATTTTAAAATGTAGTTACCCTCTTTCTATGGTTTTGGATCTTAAATTTTAGATAGTATATAAGGATAACCATTTATTAAATGGTTTAAGTTAAACTTTGGGTGAGGCTTTAGATATTAATGTAGTATTTTACGATATAAATATTTATGCAGAACCGATGATAACCATTTTTTAGTGATGATAACTATAGATAGATAAAATGACTTATCATTATATTTATGGATAATAGGAAGTGTTAATGATTCATGTAAAAAAATTGACCTTCATTTCTTGGAGTATAAGATAAATTAGAAATTGATCAAGGCACAACCCAAGGGTGATATTATTCTTATGAAATGGATTGAAATCAATTAAGTAACTCTTTTTGTGAAAATTGTTCAACTTTAGGAAAAGGATATTGAAATAAAATGTTGTCTTTTTATCATTATTTTTTATGATATCAATGAATATTTTAATTCTTCTTCGGTTTATGGTTTTTCGGTTCTAAACCTTATCTGAATCATTGTATTTATTATTAGTGACATCTATCACTCTCTATAATTATTTACACTCTTTCTCCATGTATAAATTTTAATGTCCCACCTATGTTATCTTATAATGAAAACCAGTTATGAGTTAATTTGGGTAACCATTTTTGTTCCAAAAAACAATTTTTTAAAATAAGTTAAATTATTCAATTTTATGATGTGTGTTTCTACGAAGAAATTTTCAAATGATAAAAATTTGATGAAAATGATGAATTTCGAGGGTTAAATTCATTTTAAATGGTGCAGAATATAACGATGCAATATTTTGTGAAATTATTTTTTCAAATTAATTTAATCCTTTCAATATTTTACATAAAATTCAATAATAACTTTATCATGTGTCACCCATAATATCATATTTATCTTGGGTTACACACAACACTAATATTATCCATATTTACATGTAACACTGACTTTAAATGAAATGTGACATATTATGAAAATATTTTTCTTTAATATGATTGTTTCAACCAAGACCCTAGAATGAAAATTATGAATAATATTAAATAAATAATGAAAATATAGTTTAAACATGGATACAAAATTAAATTTTTAATATAAAATTTATTCGAAATGAAAATAAAACACTTTTTAAAATAAAATGAAATCTTTCCCTGAAAGACCATTTTAATGTGAACAATTGTTTTTTATATAAATAAATTATCAATATAAATTTTTGTTAATTATTATAATTAAATATAAAGTGTATACATATTTAATAAACAATTTAACATTTTTATAATTTCTTTTCTATCGAAAAATAAGAATAAATTAAATTTATTGTTTAAACATTGTATTTTTTCAAAAAAACCCATTTTCTCACCTTTTATGGAATTCTTATTTAATTATTTTTTTTCAAATTATTTAAAATGAACTTTATAAATTCATTTAATTTAAATCAGAATATAAAAAATATGTTAGTGTGATTATTTTGTTCTTTTCTTAAAAGTTACATTCTTTGATGAATAGTAGAAAATACAGAATTTTAACTAAAAACTGTATTTTCACCTAAATGATTTTCATAATTAACATATATTTTAAATATGTTTTATATTTCAATTAGTTATATGAATCATATATTAATGAAATTTATTTCATTGGAGTGAATTTTATATTGAAATTGAATGTAACATTTTTTTATTCTTTTGAACATTTTCACTTTAAAAACCAGCTTTCTCGACGTGTATGTGTGATAAATTTTAAATTAAAATTTTCAACTTATGTGAGTTGAATTTTAAAAAAAATTATTAAATATTTTTAATAATTATAATTTAAATTATCTATTAAATTATAATTAAATTTTTACCATATATATTTGTTAAATAACTTAAAACTAATTACATTGAATAATGTAAAAATTTGGTTTTGCGAATTACTTGGGTTTGTAGTAAAATTAATTAATTTCACAAATAAGATTTTTATTTAATAATATAGATTTTATATTTATAATCCTTGGATAAAGAATTTATAATGAAACAAATTATAATTTTAGCATTAAATTATATATTACCTAGGAAAATAAAATATACAAGTTACCATGGTCAAAACTAAATGAGTAAAATTAAGTAAACATAATGAATAAGAAATAAATTATAAAAATTTGTCTATATTAGTTTATTTGTGATTTTATAGACATAATAAAACATACCATCTAGTATTATTAAATTTTGGAGTCATATAAGGAAGGCGGACCTCCCAATAATAAATACTTTTTGGTAATTACAAGAACATACCTTCTCCTCAACTATAAAATGAAACTCAATCTCCCAACTATTTCACAATTGTAAATCCAATTGTATTGACCAGTATATGCCCCAATAACATTATATATTATATACCTATATTCTAGAATCCATATATTTGATGAAAATCCAATCAATCAAGGTATTAGTGAAAACCTAATGAGGATACTCGATGAAAGGATAACGTTCATCAATGAGTGATTTAATTTTATTTCACCACATCAATTATTGTTATGAAATTTTTATATAATAACATATTTATCTTCAATATAATGATATTTTTTTTGTTATGTTTATAAAATACTTCCACTCATCATTCCAACAAATGGGTTTCTAATTCATCGTTCGTATGTATGATGGACTACTACCTCACGAATTATGGTCATTAATTTTTACATTACCACCTTTAAAGTTTATTAATAATAATTTATTTATTGTTAATAAACAATATATATTATATTTATGGATTTATTATAATTATTTAATTATTTTATCACAAATAACATTAAATTTTCTATTATGTGGGAATACGATAATGTCGTTCATGTGTACGGCGGACTACTACCCCTTGAAGCGATGTGATTCATTTTCAGTCAACATAGAATATATTAAGGATGGATTTTTTTGAAGATATGTGATATATATCACATAAAAATAATTATTAAATGATTATATATCATTTATGATTCTTTATATTAGATCAAAAAAATGAAAAACCACTATCTTATATACACATGACATACTATCTCCATGAAAAGTCTATTTCAATTCTGTAACTAATTTTTATGGATTAATTTAAATTAATTAATAAAGAATATATATGATATTTATATCATGGATTAAATTCTAGTGATTCTAAAATCATGATTAAATTAATATGATATAAAATATAATTGATTGAATCAAATATGAAAAACCAAGCAATATTTACCCGAAATATAAGCTTAACCTGAAATTGTTTATAAATGGGTAATATAAATTTAGAAGAAATTAATTTTGGTTATGATATATTTCAATATGGTTTTTTAATATATGTATAAAAAAAATTTATATTTATTATACATTAAATTTTTTTGAGTATGACAGAAGTCTATACATAAGGTAAGATAATTTTTAGTCTCAATTTTTTTGAGAGACTCATGCCATATTTCATTGTGTTTAAATATAAATTTTATGATTTCAATTTCATGGTGTTTATTGTTGAAATGAAAAAAAAGTATGAAGTTATTTTTTTCTCAATTTTACATTCTTTGATACTTATGTCATGTTATACCAATATTATCTTTTAAGAGATGTGTATACAGCCCCTTTGATAGGTAATGTCATAAATTTAGTCATCCTCGTGATTTTTTTTTATTTTATATCAATTCTTCATGGTTCTTAGGAATAAATATAACCAAGGTGGTATGCATTTTATGTTACAATCATATCATTTATTTGGATTATACATTATTAAGTATCCAATGTTGATATTTCAAGATATACCTCTCAATAATTCTCTTGACTTTTTTATCCAATGGTTATTTCATGAGAATACATGTTTTCTAGTGGATTTTACTCTCTTTATGTGCCGAATATTTCAAAATAATGTATATATGATTCAATGCCCTTTTTCTTCCAAATTTTATTTTCTAATAATGTTTTCAAAAATTAAAAAAAATTTCCAATAAGGAAATGATACCATACTCAAGAAAATTTTTAAATGTTTTTTATATGATTCCTGTATATGTTTTCATGTTGATTTGAAAAGAAAAAATTTTCCAAACGTTTTATTTTTTTAAAACAAATTTTAACATTGAAATGATATTTTCCTCATGAAATTTATTAAATAATTGATAAAAATAATTTTTTGTCAGAAATTTCATATGTTTAGGTTACCTATACCTTATCGGTGATATATTCCAGTTAAAACATTATAATTATTTTTTCCATAAATGGTTTATGTTTAGGAAGAATAGTTTTTTATCAAGTGTGTTTCTATTCCATTATTTATACCATGATAAAATGATTAGGAAAATAGTTAATCACATAGGTTATGCTATGATTAAGTGACCATGAATCCTACCTCTTTTTTGTAGGTTATTATATGATGAAATGTTTTTTATACCCATTTTGTTTCATTGTTTATAATATGATTATTATTTATGTTATTATAGAACACATTAATATGGATTTAATTAAATGATTTGTGGGACCTATATCTCCCTCCAATTAATTGGTAAAATATTTATATTTCATGAGAAAGACATGACTGGAATGGGATTAAACATAGTTCAGTAGGATAAGACTTGAATGGGAGTGAACCTCTTTCAGTAAGACATGGATAGACTGGGGAGTGAACGTGGTTCAGTAAAATGGGTATAGAATATAGAGTGAACCTAGATAAGTAATACAAGGATGGAATAGGGAGTGAAGCCATTTTAGTAAAGGATTTCATCAACTATGATGGTCTTGTTAGTGATCAATGAATGATATCAAAATGATTTTTTATTCTTATGTGTATGACCCAAATTCTATATCATATACCAATTTTAATCTATCACGGACCATGTTCATTTACCTTTTTCGGATTCATTTCTTATGAAATGCCAATATTTATGAAATGACCTAACATTATTATCATTGTTATACATGGTATGTTTTTAAAATATCATGATAATGTTATCATACACTTTTTTCACATGTTAGGCTTATGTATCTTCCATTTTTAATATTACTGAAAATATGAGATCACCCTTTCTTATGTTTAAATTATATATGTTATAATTAAAGGATGATTAGGGATATGTTTTTGAATATATGAAGGGGTAAGATCAGTATGGGAAACATTGATGATATTCCACCACATTAGATGATTTTATTCCAGGTTTCCAAATACAATAAAATATTATGGCTCTCGAGCATGTTTTTATCATATATTGTGTATTTATTTAAAAATATATTATATTTATTTATGAGATTCCTTGTTCACTATAGGTACCAAAATCATGGGATCATTAAGGTTTTAGATAGAGGTTCACATCGACAACAGTAGACTGGGATCAATTTAATGATCCCCATTCTTCCCGATTGGGCATGAGACAACAATGTGGAATGAAAAAAGAGATTATTGTGTGAATCAGATGCCCTGATTTAGATGATGGGAAACAATGAGACTTACCTAGACCATATCCATGCTTTTTGACATGATCACTAATAGAACTGATGGTGGTGGTGGTGTGAGTGTATGTAGAGGAGGAACTCTAGGTTCTATAAAATTATAGGTTACACAGTATGTAACACATTGTGACATGCCATGTGGGACCGTTAGAGAAGTGGATATTGTTTCCAAATTGTGTCAACGATCACGTTTCGGGTGGTCCATACTATATATTGTGCGACACTATAAGGACAGCTCTGCATGTACATTCCTAGGATGTTGTGGGGTGTTACATGATGTGTGGGATATGGCACATGAAATGTAATCCATGGAAGGTATCTCATCATGTAAAGCTGGTACACTCCAATGAGACCATGTTTCCTCACACTCTGTGTGTGGAAGGAGAATTCCATTTACTCATACATGGACATAATCAAGAGATGTGATACGTGTGTAGAACCCAGTGATGGTTGGACACACATTATACTTCCAGTACATGTTGTGCACTTATTAAAAATAATTTTATATCCCATGTACTCTGAATGATGGATATATTTAGTTCCATTGATTCATTACTTAATGGTTTAATATGAAGTCACATCATATTTATAGTATGGTGATACCCTATGAGGGAACTTCTATCTGAGAGAGATTTTTTGGAATCCTTTCTTGTATCCTAGAGTGAGATCCTATATCATCATCATTATGCTAGGTTTTGTTCTAGGTATATTTTTGTCCAACAGCTTAATGGAGTAGATCCCATACATAGAGGGATAATCCAAATTGGGTTGTTGGTATACCTTGTGTACTTGGGTGGGATTCCAATCTATGTATCATTCTCATCCGAGAACTATTGTGTAATATTTATTTTGAGACCCAACAAGAAACACATATTGGAAGGATGCTGTCATGACACCCACCCTCACAAAATGTACCCCACCTGGGATGGAAATGGGAGAAGAGAGATAATGTAACCTATTCCCACCTCCAGTTATCCCTGGGTATAAGACTAGCACTGTGGGTATCGTAAACAAATAGATGGGAGGCATTACACTCTTAATAGAACACATGTAAAAGAGTGAGATAAGATAGAATCCAACCAACTGCAGCTTGATCCACAATATAAAATAATCCCCAGAACATATAAGTAATGTCATGCATGAACTAATACAACTGAATGGGAAAATTGTAAGTATCAAAATAAAGCAAAACAATATCAACCACGAATCCTGAATCGCTCTTACAAAACCCCAAGCTAGTAGTAACTGGCCTGATCTCCAACCAACTCCAAATGACCTGAAAAATAGTATATATAATATATGGTGTGTATAATAGTATACTCAATAAGATCCTCCACAAGGCCTCTCATGAATAAGTAAAGAAATAATGGTAAAGAACAGTGTACGAATAGTGAAACTCACTTGTCAACTATATATATATATATATATATTATGTTCCGAAACTCACCATGTATACTCTCACCAAGTACTAAATATAATAGTATTTAACATAACAAAGAATATTAAGGGTACCCCACAACTACTTCCCCACAAGTTTTCTACTTTTCCCCAACATATCATGTCCCGATAATCTGCCTCCAAAAAGGCAATCCCAAAGACACAACATCAAATGAACCACGTAATTCACCTCATGTAACACAACACCCACATCCACATAACCATAAGTAAATATGTGGTTTTCGAGATCCACCACCACTCATATAATGTGTATCATGCATCTATTATTATACCTCAAGCCATCAAAACCCATACACTATGTAAGGATCCTCTAGCCATCACAATCTATACACATCATTCCTATTGTATCCCATAAGAAACTAAATCCATAATAAATGTGTTTGAAATAACCACATGACATTACAACCCTCAAGACAAATATATGGGTAAAATTAACTGCTCGACATATGAGAACTAGTAACTACCATGAGAAAATAACAGGACCAAATGGGGTAGTAATCCATCAATCCTCCCATCAGGATATTGGTGAAAACACCCCCTAGTGGCTCAGAATCATCAGGGTGTCAGTTTTCATAACCGACGGGGTGGAGTGTCATTTAAAAAACAAGAGTACCGGATAATAAAAAAGCTCAGAGCCACACTGTGGGAAACACCTAGTCTCAAAATCAACAATAGTTAATGTCTCTTGTACTCTCTAAAGAAACTACTAAGACTAGATATACAATAATCACACAACCATTTAAATAGATAAATTTTGTTACATATCACTTTTTATCTATTTTAGTTTTTGTTAATTAATTATTTAACCATTATCAATGTCTATGTTAAATTTCATTAGCATTTCAACAAATATACTTGTCTCCCAGACAAAACCAAACTATGTCCAAGACATCTCAAAAGTATAAACCCTTCATTTCAACCCAAAAAGTTCTAACACCAAGGGTTAAACATCATTTACTAATTTATTTAACTGTATTACCACTTTCCATATTTCTAGGTATTATAACAAATCATTATATGCTACCAAACACAAGGGGATCAACACAGTGAGTATATGAGCTACCTGTAAAGTCTTTTACACCTATAGAAGGAGAATTGACCCATCCATCACCTAAAATATAAACACAGAAAGCATGCAGCATACCCCGAAAGTCCTTTATTTTTTTGGATGGCGGGTAAGAAACATCAGCTATTTCAAGCAGTGGGGAAGGTAAAGAAGATACAAACAACTTGTTTAACTAGAATCTGACTTTCACATCAACAGGTAAGCCTACATTCAACCATTACATCATCAATGGTGTCCTCCCTAACACCCACATGCATTAACTGATGCATTTCACTGCTCTAGGAATCAACTTCTTCTACAACCACTAGGCCTCCCAACCCCCACAATCCAAAACTTCCCCCCAGGATTATCAATCCTAGGTTCACATCACATCCATGCCTCATATCCCCCACAACCAAAAGTCATGGTTTCATATCACATCACATGAAGTAGGAAACAAAAAAAAAGAAACTTGGCTCTTGGACCAAAACAAGGCATTCAACCATCACACCCAACAAGCTATCATGGCTCTAATACACAAGGAACATGGCCTATACAACAAGAAAGAAACACAATCCTTGTAATGTAATTATATTATATTCACACAACTAGTTCTCAAAAAATAATGAATTAACCAATTCATTATTCTGGTACCAAAAACACGCATCTTATAAAACAAGCTACTCAAGATATCATAAATTAATTAAATAATTAATTTAACATGTCCTTAATACATTTATCAACAAGAATAACATGATTCAGGTTCACTAACAAATTCCATTAAACATTCATACTTCATCAATTTTATTATCTTTAAATTATAACAATAACCAGATTCATTAAGATGCATCTTTAAATAGTTTTCCAATTAATTATCAATTAATTATCTATTTACATTCTTTAACAATTCAATCAAGAACAGAAATATTAGCATAAAAATTATAGATATCACGCTATATATAAAATAAATAGGCAATAACATCACTAAGAAATTGATACCATTTCTTGAATCTGGTTCAAATATTAATTATTTCAATTTCATTGTGATCTACAAGATAAATCCTGATAACTCTACGAATGCACGTAGATAAAATAGAAAATTCACTAATCCCCTACCTCAAATGGTTTTTGATGTTCTTTTAATGAGAATATCCAGCACAACATATCACGATCACCTCTCCAACAATGAATGTGTCCACCTAAGTTCTCCACAACACCACCAAACAAAACAAAAACTGAGAAAGATACATTAGAAGCAAGGAGATCACATGCCATCACATGGAAAATAGAAACGATAGGATAATAGATTAAGGAACCCATAAAATAGAGGTATAGAATAATTTATATTAAATATTGATCAATGCTTCCTATTTATACCAAAATGGGGGGGGTGCATATGTACTAGGATCAAATCTATGGAAAACACAATCCAAGGTACAGAGCACAACGCAGGACTCCTATAAGAGGATGAAATCTGAGCATCCCGTACTATGGAATAACTATAAAGAAGAACCAGGGATAGAGATATATCAACCCTTTTGAAAATAAATACAATGAAGTGATCTGAGATACAATTTATATTTCTCATTAAAGGTGGATCTGGTAAATATAGTGTGATTTGATCGAGTAAAGGTACTCTAAACTTTACAAAAAACATACATAGGAGTTACGGGCATTGGATCGGTCTTAAATCCCTTATGACAAGGTTTTGAAATCTTTTTTCAACAACGATAATGTTAAAGTTGAAAAACAGTAGGAAGTTGGGACCACTATTAATGGGTCACTATTGGATGAGTAATCGTAACATGATTGACCAATGGACGAATCACCGTTGGATTCGTTAGCATTCAATGAGCTATTTTTTGGTGATTCATCATTTGCGAGTCATTATTGGAATGCACTATAGTTTGAATGATCTATCATTGGAATGATCTATCATGGAACGAGTGGTCATTTGAACAAGCTACAATTGAAATGAGCTACTTGTGGAATAAGCTTTCATTGGATGGAGCTACTATTGGAAAAAGTTATCATTAGAATGAGCTACTATAGGAATGTTCTACCACTATGGAAATAATGTTCCGAGAACTAGAAATTTTCAATGTGTTTAAATAAGTTACCTTGGCCATCCAAAACACCTCAAAACCAGGATTCTCATAATGTAATGGTCTGGAGAGGTATGAAACAGTACATAAGATTCCCTTAAAAACATTCTCATCCTTGAGTATCCAAAACCAACCAATAGTAGATATAGAAAAAGGGGTATGATTAGCCACCCTGTGAGATACCACTCAAGGCTCTTACCACCACAGGAGATCAACCACTTTATTAATGGAACAACATGAAACCACACGACAACCATAACCAAATCCTAAACACTCTCTCAAGGGATATACTTCTAAAAATAGCGCAATGCACATCAAGCAACAAGATAAATCCTTATCATTTTCAGAAAATGTCTATAACCACCAAATGAACAATGTTACAAGAGAAGAGCCAAATATAAAATAGCTTGGGGTTATATATCACGTATCTACAACACACGTTTCCAAGTACTCTCCTCCATGCCACTATGTCATCACAAGTCACAAACTAGGGGGATAATACACTCAAGAAACACATTCTCCTTGTGTTTATGGATATATACAGGCAACTCCATGAATATTTCTTCATCGAAAAAATCAATCTCACCCTATTATATGATGTGAGATCTATCATGAAGATAACTATGGAGCATTGACATGTAGTAAACATCATGCATCCATCTCATTAATGAGGGAATTTCTACCCAATATTCCACGGCTCTAACATGACCCAACACCTCTAAAGTCTTAACAAAATGGGGAGAATGATAACTCTAACAACAAAACATTGGATACCCATGAAGAGGGACCCCATCAAAAATACATGATCCCTAAGATAAAACTCAAGATGTCTCCTCCTACGATCAGAATAGAACTTTTTAGGATCCTACGCTACCTTTATCCTTTCATGAATCACCTCAACCATATATGTTGTAATTTTTACCAGTCCGGAAATAAGAATTGTGGACTCTCTGATCCTAGTCTAAAAAAATAGAGATCAGCAAGGTCGACTATAAACAGAATAAAATGGAACCATACTAATAGTGGAGTGGAAATTATTTTTTTAAATAACTCTACCATGGTAAGGCACCTCATCGAAAAACCTCTTAAATCTAGGAAGCAAGATCCAAACATGTCTTCATGATTTTTTATGGTATGTTCTATCTGATCGTCTATATGCGGATGAAAGGAAGTGTTAAGTCATAACTAAGAACCGAAATTATGATTGAGAGCTCCCCACACTATGGAGCTAAAATGTGGTTCTTGAATAAAAATGATAATCCTTGGGACCCCTTGGAGTCTCACCACTAATTCTAGATATTTCCTTGAAAAAATATCCACCGAGATCAAATCCTTGATTTTTATGATGTGTTATGATTCCTTCAATCGAAACACTACCACCCATATTATTTCATGGCCTCCATGAACTCGAGGTATCCCAGTGAAAAAGTCCTCTGAGATATCCTTCATCTTTCACTGAGTAATATCTAACGGCTAGAGAAAACCACCGAGAATGTGGTGTTCGACCTAGATCTTCTAGAAGACTAAAAATTGAGACCCAAATAGTACACCTATATGCATTAACCCAGGACACCCAAACTCAACTAAAAAATATTTTTATATCATTGTCATTCCCAGATTTACAACTTAGGGTGAACTATGGAAGTCTCTAAGAACCATCTCACCCATCAACAAATAAACAAAAATCCTTCCCTAAAACAATAACCAGTGTTGTTCAACATCATACCATCCATCGTGGGCCTCCCCACAAAAAAACTCCAACTCACTAGGCCTCCACCACAATATCCCCAACTGGGACTCATTTACTTGTTGCACCATATATGAAGGCATCTTCATTTAAAAAATACAATCATTTCCCCAAATTTTTCCATATCTAGATGCATTGCTAAATGTTATTCAATCACCCTCTAGGTCTCACCAGATTCATGCGATGAATCACTACATGACATCGTGTTCAATGCATCAGCCAAAACATTCCAATTTCTAGGGGTATATAAAATGTCGATGTTTTAATCCAATTAAACTCCATCCACTGACTCTAGAAAATGTTCATAACACGCTGGGAGAAGACATATCTCAGTCTCTTATGATTAGTGAAGTCAAAAAAATGCTCATATATGTATTAATTTCTCCCCAAATTTAGGGAAAACACCACTACTACAAACTAAATATCATGGGTTGAATTTTTATTCTTATGGGGATGTAACTACCAAAACCCATAAGAATAAACCGTTATCTGCTACATTATATCATATTCCAACCATAGATGTGAAGCATCACGAAACACATTCTATTTTACTCCTTCTATTGGTAGAAAAAGCACCAGATATCTGACCAACTTCTCTATGAGATAATCAAAAGCATCATGGAAGTAGTTATTCCACATGAATCACTGATCTATTCAGATCAACACTGTTAGAGGAGTTGCAACCTAAGAGAAATTAGGTATGAACCTCCAATAATAGAGTATGATACCAAAGAAACTCTTTACTTTAGCCACTTACTTGGGGTCTTTCCAATACAGAATTGCTTCTATCATTAATGGATCCACAATTACTCCCTGTAGGGATATTACATGCCACATGAAACGTAATTATTGAGAAAAAAGCCAACAGTTAGACAACCTCCAAAGTAGCTAATGTTGATGATGAACTCCCAAAATGGAACACAA
The DNA here is from genome assembly GCA_963277665.1 of Viscum album. Lineage (NCBI taxonomy): Eukaryota > Viridiplantae > Streptophyta > Magnoliopsida > Santalales > Viscaceae > Viscum > Viscum album. The sequence goes on along the minus strand of OY728163.1, from coordinate 2,103,609,204 downwards.
GAGCTCTGCATACTACCCCTCAGATGTGTAGTACATAAGAATGTCATCGATGAAAACCACCATGAGCATATCCTGGAACTCATAGAACACAATGTTCATCAATAACATGAACATAACTATAGAATTCATCACACAGAATGACATCACACTGAACAAGTAATTCCCATGTAGACAACAGAAAGAAGTCTTCAGAATATCCTCATCCTTCACTCGCATCTGATGATATCCTGACCATAAATCGATCTCTGAGAACCAACATTTACCCTTCAGTTGATAAAATAAACCATAAATCCATGGATAATGATATAGGTTCTTCATTTTCACATAGCTTATGTGATGATAATCATCCCAAAAATAGAAACATCCTTCAGTCATCTTCACAAAAAAACTATTTCACCCCATAGTGACACACTCATCCAAATAAAACCACACCACAATAGACAGTCAAGCTGTATATGTAGCTATCACAATTCAAAAAACACCATCCTATATGGATAAAACGAGATTAATAGACACACCAAGCTATTGATTGATCTCAAACATGATCTCCCATTGAGGGGGTAAGCCTATATCATTCTATGGAACCACATCAGGGCACTCTTCAGTGAACCAGGGAAATGCCTACTATTGAACCCTGAAAGAACTCAGTATTAGTTCATTCGTCAAGGATGACAACTATGGAACACACCATCGACCCACTCAAGGGTCTCACTCGCTAAAAAAAACTACATGATCTTCATCATAATCAAGGAACCCCACCATCTTATATACGAAATCTATTATATCATATACAGAAAACAACCAATGTATGATTCAGAAGACATCATATGGTCTTAAATATAAACATAAGAAATATTATGATAAGTGGTGCAACCCCATCACAACCAACAAGTCTCCTCAAACAACAAATTAGTTATCTCGACCTCCAACTAGAGTATTCAACGCCAAAAGAAATAGAATCCTCTCTACCTCATGTCCCAGTGAATGGAAAAGGGCAGGTGATATGAAAGACTGTGTCACTCCGGAATCAAAAAATGCATGCACCCATATAGAAAAAAAGGATACATTGAACGATATCTAGCTCGCCTGCTGCTAGTAATGATAAACTAAGAAATTGACCATGACCATCTCTATGACCACTATAACCCTACAGACAAACACCTCCATCATCAGGCTCTTCTCTTAGTGAACATAGAGCATTCTAGGGATGTCCTCTACCTGCCACATGTACTCTCTACAAATTCAATGCTTGTGTAACCAGGTTCTTCTACCTTGGCTAGAACTACCTCAATGGAGGATCCGAGAGTTGAAAACATGACCCACATTGACTTATCAAAAAGGTCTAGCACACATGAAACTGATGACCATATACTCTACTAGAAGATAAGTACCTTGTCCCTTAGCATAGTTATGAGAGTTGCTGGCCCAAGTGAAACAAGACATTGAGAGCTAGGACATTCCCCTGACCCAAGAGAAACTCTTCTGCCCTAGAAACTAGAAACCATGGAATAAAACCCTTATTCATGTGGAATCCTAGAGATTTCCTTCTCATGATGATTTTTTTTGATATAATGTCCACTCGATGACCTGTTCTCTCACCAACACCTCAAGATATGTCTTCATCATAAATGGTATGACCTGAAAATGGATAACTGGATAAAAATCCTCCTCAAAATTCATCACCATGGTATTCTAATCTAGAAATAGGTCTGAAGATTATCACAAAAGGTTCCTAAAATAGATTTCAAAATCTCGCACACGGAAGCTCTCCTATCGAAGGTTAAACAACTCCTTTCAACTAGTTTCCTTCATCGTCGAAGAAAGAAGCCCAATATTGAACTTGTCTTAGAACACCTCCAATAAGACTCCCAACTCTTCACGATATCTATGAAACTAGAACTACCACTAACTCACTACCCCATGAAACATCATCACAACCAATGACACCTAATGATCCTTCTAATAATTGATCGATATGAATCCAATCTTAACCAATTCCAACCAATGTAATTTAATTGTATATAAAATGTATCCCTCATACTCATTATGACTCTGGAATTAAAACTTTCATATTATCCTCGTATATGTGTCGTGGTTGTTAACCTCTTCTCTACGGCGATATGAACGCACAACCTACTAGACATATTCTATGCCGTCCTGATGAGATCATCAACCTGAAGACATAACATCAAAAGAAAAAATAGTTTGGGATCCTAAACCTAGAATATGGATTACCTGAACATTAATTAATTGATTTCATTTATTCATTTTTGGTAAACCAATCCCTAAGTATAACCATTCATACATAGGCGCAAAGAAGAATGGTTCATTATCCATTCGTATGGCTCTACCAAGAAACCAATATCACCTAGTGTAGTTGCTACTGTAAAATTAAAAGTCAGTTCATAAGATCATATTGGGCACTTAATACCTGTGTCTCTTCCAATAACCCATGTCTACAATGGTTGATAAACATAGCTGAAACTTTTTCCCTACCAACCAATGTAACCTCATTTGTGCCTAACTCTAAACTCCATCATATTGTTCAACCTTCCTCTGATACCATAGTGTCATGAACCCCTCCACAGAATGTGTAACTCTCATCAGTTTAAAATGGTATACGATAGATAATGACACCTAATTATGACCATTATTATGACTCGAGATGGTGACTAGCATAAAGGGTATAATAAACACAAAGATAGGAGAAATTATCCTCTTAATAAAACACATGCGAAATAGAATGAAAATATAGACACAAAAAAACTCCTTATCATACCACGAAGTAAAATAAACCCAAACACACATATTTAATGTCATGAAAGAACAAATACAATTGATAGGGAAAATTTCAAGTACCAAAAGAAATTAAAATGGACGAAACGACAAAGCCCAGACATATCTTGAAAAACCCCAAGCTAGTAGTAACCAATATGATCTCTGACCTACTCTAACTAACCTAAAAAGTGTATATAATGTAGGGTGAGTATAACAGTATACTCATTAGGATCCCCACTAGACCATCTTATAGAAAATTAAAGAAATAATGCTAAGTCACATTAATAAACAAGTGAAACAATCTTTTCACCTAAATAGGTATGCTATGTCTCCAACCCCACCATGGCTACTCTCACCTTCTATGTCATAAAAGAGTATATAATATAACATGAAATATCATGGCTACCCCACTACCACTTCCCAACTAATTTTCCTCCTTTCCCCATCATCGCACATCATGATAATGTCCCTCCTAAAGAGGATTGCCCAAAGACCCCGGGGAAAAGCCCCACAACATGCACCTCATGTAACAAAACCACCATGTCCAAAATAAACAATAGTAACTAGGAAATTTCTGGGATGCACCAATTCATTCATAACATGTATCATACATCAGGTATCATACATCATGCCATCATAGCCAATATGCTGAGTAATTATCCTCAATCAATCACAACCTATACACATCATACCTAATGAAATTCGACTTATCAGGGTCAATGATTGGCTGTAAGAATTATAGCCACCCTCAACTTTTGTACCTTATCTTATTTCCATGGTAATTTTATGTAACACTATGATGTTCCATCCATTTTTTTCATCAACATGTTTGTTTTCACCCAAAAATTCCACAGTTTCATTATAAACATTATGTTCTTCCACATGATTGGTAACATAATCATGTGCCTATGTCATTATCTACATGAGTAGTCAAAAATTTAATTTTTTCTTGAATGAAAATATTATAATACACTTCATGCCTAAATATCCACATTATAGTGGATCATGAATGAAAATTTTTATGGAAATAAATAGGTACATAATACTTTAATACTCAAATACAACTATCCATCACTACCTTCATTAAATCCACCCTCAAATTCTTGATTGTCTTATATCTCTTGATGATGGATTGGACTCCCTCTTGAAAACTAGCCTTCATACAATTTTTGGGGTTCCAAATTTCATTGATGAAATACCTACCCAATAGTCATTGTTACATTTGGTTGCCTAAATATCCATCTTGAACAGTAGCCTTCATATAATTTTTTTTTCACAAAATATTATCAATCTGGGTAGGAAGTATGTAATCAATGAACTTTGGAACCACATATGATGGGAGGAAGACTAGTTTGAAAGATGGAATCCAATCCATCATAATGATATAGAAGAAAATCATGAATTTAGGGAAGGAATAAATAATACTACTAAAGTATATTTGTATTGAGTTTTAAATTATTGCATATTTTTTCAAGATTGTAACAAATTTCCCAAATGATTAAGTTAATTGTGAACTCTTATGAATGGAGTGTATTGAGTTGTTTATTTATCTTACCAAAATGAATCCTTATTTACACAACCTTGTTTTTGAAAACCATGGTCCTTTTTTATGAAAAAGTATTTATGATTCTTATTAGTATTTTTTTTATTCTTCCTTCAATTATCACTCATTAGGTATATGTTCATAAAATAAAAATTTGATATATAGTTTTTTTATGAGGGTAATTGAAAACCATAAAATAAAATCCACCTAGTTATTTTAATTAAACTCTTTATGTGCATATTGGTGCACATGTAGAGAATATTTCCTTGGGTTGAAGGTTGTATGTATTGATTATTTATAGGAAGGTGTATATTATCAAATTATAGATAGTGGATACCTGTGATGTTTCTGTTATAAATGATTTGCTAGGTTTTCAAATATGGTTTTGTTTTTAACTAGTATTTATAATATTTTATTTTCATTATGCATATAAGAATTTATATTAACATGATTTTATTATGTACTATTTTAAATAGATTCAATTATCATGTGAGTTTGTTTTTTAAACTATTTCTCATGGATCATGTTGAACAGTAAATATTTATTATCAATCCTTTGAAAGTTGGTTGAATGTATTGAGGGTGGACTAACATTTTGATTAAGCTCAACTCTGGTTATAAATTGGTAGACTATATTTTGATGTAATAATTTTCTAAAAGTGAAATTTATTGATAAGATAACACATGGAATTACAAATAATGAAAACAAATTTTCAATAAATCAGGCCACTTAATTATCAAATTACTTAATTTGTTGAGAGGAATTTATTTATAAAAAAATTGATAGAAAAGTAAACTCACATTTAACATCTTCCATAGATAACACGATATATGGGAACTCTTCTATTCGAAGCAGATCTGGTGTATTATGCTATGAAATATTTTCCTTTTTAAATAAAAAATACAGAGGATTCATAATATCCATTTACTATTAGATTATTAAAATTCAAACTATATTTTAACTAATTATAAATTTAATAAACATAGGAATTATTGGAATCCATTCATTGATAATGGAAATAAATAGTATATACTTTAACGATATCCATAACCAAGTGAATATTATCTTTTATCATAACTATAATGATTTAGTGAATATATTTTTTAGTAAATGTGCTAATAATCAGAACCTATCAATGAATTATAAACATTCCTCTTATTTACAATATATACCAACATTTTAGTCTCTATAAAATAATAAACAGAAAATGTATTATTAAAATGATTTCAACGAAAATTCAAATAGTTCTCCCATTTTTAGATATACTCAATATAAATTATTTATAATTTCAACCAATATTTTATGGAAAATTTAAACTTTAGTTCCCTAAAATATATTTACCCATTCACATTAATACAATATATATACCCACTTTATATTATTCATATGAAATAACATTATCTCTAAAATTAGTCCAAAAAAATATTAATTTTGTAATCTTAATGTGCATGTCATAATATAGAAAAATGATTCAAACAATAAAAAACCAAACTATATAAAATTTAACAAGTAATAATATAATGGTTACATAAAAAATTCGCCATCAGTTGTAGTAGTGAATGAAGATGCAATTCGCAGTGGACTCGTATAATGATGGGATGAGTTTTCTAAGTAAGAGTGGTTTGGTGTTGGTATAGGTAAATGAGAGAGATAGATAGAGAGATGGGATGTAGGGTTTGTAATAGTTAAGAACAGTGTAGAAACACAGACCATGGAACCCAAAAAATGAAACAATGATAGAGGAAAAGTAGAAAATAATATACACTGGTCTATAGCCTTATTCATCTAAGAGAATATAGAGGAGTCACAGTCATTACAGGGGAATTAAAAGAGATCTTGAGAATCATGAGTGATTGAGTTGTGGAGTGTGTTCTTTTAAATAAACTAGGGAATCATTTATCAACGCTTTCAAAAAATCCATGATAATGATCCCTTTTATCAATGCTAAATTGCTATGTGCTGAAAATTGGAATATTTATCAGATCTTATATTACTCTGATAAAGATAATGCTTTTTCAATGCTAAAAAATTCCTCATAAAAGACATCTTTATCAGTGAAAATGTTTCAGTGTTGATAAAGATTTCTTTTAATATCAGTTTTTTAGTGCTGATAAAGATTAATCATTATCAGCCTAAGAAAACTGCCTATAAAATGAAAATTTTTCAATTATAAAACATCAGTGCTTAAAATTGATTTATATTTATATTTTTTAATTATAATTATTATAATTTTATAATTATTTTAATATATATTATTATTTATAAGTAATTATATAAATAATTAGTTTTAAAAAATATATTTATTTATAATAATTAAAAATTTAATAATTAAAAATATAATAATTTATAAATATATTCAATATAAATGTATAGATATATTAATATATATATATTTATTTATAAATATATTTTTAACATTATTAGTAGATATATAATCTTAAATACATGTATTTTAAATATGATATTGATTGAGTTATTCAAAATGAGTACACCGTAAAAATATTTAAAAAATATTTATGTTTCATTTTTTAAATATAAATTATTAATATATATATAAATATACTTAAGTAATTAAGAATGCATATTAAACGTACCAGAAACTTGTAAATTCACATATATAAATATAAATAATGGAAAATGATCAAATTCAAAAATTAAATGACAAAAATATAAAATATTAACAATGAATAAATAATATTTTAACTGTAAAAGTATTAAAAATATATAAATAAAAATTTCTTATAAAAAACATAAATATTAAATGTATCATTTTATTATAAAATTCTAAAATAGTCTAAAATATGAAAAATTTATGTAAATATTATTTTTATGTGTTTCTATATAAGATTTTGTTAATTACGTCATTATATTAATGTGTGTGTTGTATTTAAAAAAGAAATAATAACATATATATATATACATATATGTATGTATGTGAAATCAATGTAACACACGACATTTTATGTACGCAAAATTTAAAAACAAAACAACATTAAAAAAGAATTGGACATTAATATTTTTTTAATTATTACATTTTAATAATTTTATATATATTTTAAATTAATTATATTATTTATTAAACATTATAATTTCTATATATATATATATATATTATTCGGGCTCTTTTTTGTTGATAATTGTTCCATTAATAAATTATAAAATAGTTTTTTAATTATTCTTTTTTAATTTTTTTGATTAATTATTAAAATTTAATCAGTTTTTTATATCTACATTTAATATATAATATTTGTTAATATATATAATCAATATATATTTATATAATCATAATCATATTTATAAATAATTATTTAATTGATAAATTGTTTATTATTTCTCTTCATTTATGGAATTTTTATTTTATTTTTTTATTTATTTAATTTTATTCATTTTACATATCTATAAATTTTTTCTATAGAATTTATTAATTATATAAATGTATATATATATATATATGTGTATATTAGATATATTCATTTTGACCACAATTATTATATTATTATATTTTTAATTTTTTTTAAATTCATATTTGTTTAATTATTTATTTTTATTTAGGACCTTTATGATTTCTAAAAGAGCACTGATATAAGTTACAATTTATCAATGTTAAAAAAAGCACAGATAAAGGTTTCCCTTTATTAGTGTTAAAAATAATGCACTGATAAAGGTTTACGTTAATCAGTGCTACAAAAGAGCTGATAAAGGGTACCCATTATTAGTGCTAATTATAGCGATGATAAAAATTTGATTTTATTAGTACATTTTTCTAACTAAAATAATTTCTAGAACAATTTAAGGACGCATTTGTAATAGTTTTTACATAGAAAACCCCTTGTAATCCTTGGAGAGGGGATGAAAACTATTGAAAAATGAAGTGGGAGATCCCTAGGTGATGCTCCATGATCAGAGCAATGATATAGGAGAAAGGGGGAGAAAGCTATTTTAATTTAATGTGGGGTCTATTTAAAAAAACATAAAATAATAACTATATTGTTACATTCCACTGAGCATATCCTACCACAATGATGTAGTTCCTGACTCGTATAAAAACTGAGGTTACGCCAGTGCATGCATGATGTAGGGAACCTCATTCTAGTAGATAAGATGACCCCAAGCCTTCAGACACCATAATGTATTCTCCCCATCAAAAATATAGAGAAAGACTAGACAATATCACCCTAACAAAATTCACGCCAAATGTGACATGATCATACATCTTCTAAGAAATTATTTAAACGTCATACAATAACCCTTCATTTTAATTTAACGATTCTCCATAGAACATACACAAACCTAATATGTTATAAATTCCATGAACATGTAAAAAAACGTCAAGGCATGTATATGAAATCACTAGAATATAACCACCATCATGTTTTATGTACTTTGGAGGAATTGTGGACTTACACAACTAAAAACCAAAGGTCACTAAAATATCCAAAATAATCAAAAAATTTCATAACTCAAAAAAAGTCATAATACCTAAGATTTTAAAAAATATCAATTATTATATTTACCATAGGTTATCAGAATAGTGATTTCTATCCCGTATTTTAAGAAAACATCATATGTTAATGTCTCATTGTGGCATATATAATCTTCAATACATGAATAAAATTCACGTTACTATGATGTTTAAAATAGATAGAAACACAATCCATTGACTACATCCAATCCTTTTCCACTAATGGATCAAGATCTTCTCACTAACCAACTACATCCTTATCATTATAATTTATACAACATTAATAATCTACAGATACCATCATTTAACATAGTGGATACTACCATCTGATCTAAAAGAAAGAAACCGTGTGGAATGGACTGAAAAGTGTCCTCAAATCATAGATTAATAATATCTTATAAATAATTAACAAGAATAACACCTCATCTCCCCTTTGTAGTTGTAAATTATAACTTATTAATCATTAGATGTCACTCACTAGAGGATTCTGGAACAAATGAAACTATTGATGAACATATATGAATTCAATACTTAGTAGAAAAATCACAATAGATGATAATAACACAATGAGATTAGGGATAAAAAATAGGATGACTCATTCCTTATCAAATATCAATCAACCAGTGAGGGTGGAAAAAATAAATTCTGTATAATTGATAATTGAAGGGGCCACATAATATATTAGAGTAGTCTATTGGTGAGAGAACACATTAGTAAATGGATCATTAAGTGAAAATATCATCACTCAACTATTATTCTACAAGAGTCTCTATTACTGTTATGGGTATAATGTGACCCTTCCTTAGAATCTTCATTCGGTGAATATGTGGTGGACTCAAGTAACTAACAATATAAATGATAGTAAACAATGAATAACAATGAAGTGAACTCAAGAAGGACTTGGAAATAAATACCCATTTATACATATATGAATGTATTGGATCTATTTCCCACAACAATCCACAATATATAGGAAACCATGATTGATTAGAATACGTTGATGTCTATAATGTCTGATGTTTTTGGGCTCACTGGATATCAACACTCAATGGAAACTTAGAAATATATGATTAATCATAAGCCTGGAAGTATCCAAATCACCCAACCTATGGAAATTCTATATCATTGATTTAAATCATATTGTAGTAATTGATCCTCACTATGGATTGTGAAACATTCATGGTAATTCCACATCATGACGTTCACAACATAAGACAATTCCATTCTAGAAACTCATAGGTAAAAATATTCCCTTACAATGTTCATATAGTTTCATTGGGTGACCAACCCAAACTACCATAACCAATGAGGCTATGAGAAAACTCAAGTGATCATATTGAAACAAAAGTTGGGATTAATTCCAAAAATATTAAATAAGAATTAGAGTAGACTACACAATCAATATGGAAAACATATAGTAGATTATAAATAAGTACAAATCATCTAAATTCACTAATCAACACACCAAAACCCTTTCACATGTATCATATTTTATAATTCAATGTCTCGCAAATCACTACATGAAAGTAAGAACTATATTTTGAATATTCATCACCATTGATATCAATTAAATGTATTAGTCAGTATAAGATATTAAATTTCTTGAAATGGACACTTAGTGAGTAATTCGTGAAAAGACATGAAGGAAATGATGTAGGTCTTATGAGGTTTCCCAGGGTTCCCATAGGTCTTGTTTCAGTGAAACATATTTTCTATAAACATATCATGAAAATAAGGGTGAGGAATGTGAAACCCGAATGATTATCTAGTTAGAATGCTATGTTATGTTACTTGGGCACAAAGGTTTGGTCCTGGGTCGATCCCATGTGGATGGATAGCACAGTCTAGCTTATGGGAACATCCTGGGGAGTTAGAATGTCTAGGTAAATGGGAATTAGCTCCAACCGTGGTCATAGTTCCTTAAAGGTGTTCCATCACCTTAGAATACCAACCTAAAGAAACATCAACAACAAAACATGCATGGTTTCACTGATTTATGGTTCCATTATGGAACCTCATCTCTTTTTTCTATGAAGGTCCTATATGAGAAATGTCTTGGATTACCACTAATTACATGATGTATCTTGTTTCCACAAGCCTCAATATCTTACTTGTGATATATTAATTCTCATGTGGCATTAATCTAGGGCCACTGATATGATCACAACACCGACCGATAAAGATGTTGTTCTCCCTTGTGACCATTATTTAGAAGCAACGATGGTCGACCAAATATTCACACACCACATTCTTGGATATTAATTTACCCTCAAAATTTACACCATTATACATGATTACATCTAAAATTACACACATTCCCACCCTTATAATCATTTCATCATCATTATTCCTTTAAAACATCATCTAGTAGAGTCTCACATCCCCCAGTCATTTCGTGGATCCATTTTTAAGAATATAGAATTAAAATCACAAATAACCATTTCATATTTGATGAAACATTGGTAGAAAAATACTTCTGATGGAATCCTATTAATGTGATTATATCTGAAGAGAAATTAATTTTCATCACCCAAATCATTTTTGTAGAAGAATAGTCAAGTGGTTTATATTTTTTCATCTTTAAATTTATATCTACAGGATGAAGAATCAAAACATTCATTTCATTAGAATAACATAACATATTATAAGTTATGGAGGACAACCTGTAAATATCATTAACTATAGTAATCACACGACACCAGAACATGTAGTTTCAGGCTCTTTTATAGAGGTTCCTACCTAGTCATCTGATAAAATTTACATCCTATAACAATAGGTTATCGTTCATTCCATTATGGATATTTTGATTACAACATTATTTTTCTATAGAATATTATTTCCAATAATATAATAAGTGAAAAGAATTATCTAGAGTTTCTCCCCATTTTAATGTAACTCCAATACATGAATTGTTTTTACAATCCAAAAAATCTGAAACATGAAGGCAGCTTCAGTGATTCCATAGAATAGTCAACAATTTCGAATACCTCAGTCATCCAACTAAAAATTTATGAAATTCTTTCCCATTTCATTTCAATTCACCCATGTATGACTGAGGACCAATAATACTTCACACTATCTTGGACAAAAGACTTAATGAACATATCAATAGGGTTTATCCATCCATCTCTCTTCCCCAACTCGAACACTCCACCTTCAAGAACATTCAAGATAAAATAGTACAAATGAATAATGCACTTCATCCTTCCATGAAACACCAGATTTATGGCCAACTGTATAACACTATTAATATTGTGGTAAATAAATGAACCATTTAGATTGTTTCTTGTCCCTGAATATATGTTTCCACACCAATATTTTATTTTTATACTTTTGTTGCTTCCATATACTATTTTTCTATTTTTGATTGTGTAATTCTCAATTGTACCCTTGATATCTTACTGATCTCAGTTCCAATTAATGGATTTTGAATCTTATTTTCTTGGATTTAACATGAAAAAATTAAAAACTACCACTGCTCAAAAAATATTTGGATCAGTGAACACACTGTCATACATTATAATTCCTACTAAAAATATCTAAAATAATCTCCCTGTGCACATTTAATATCACTATATTATTTTTTCTTGATCCTCTATGATTTCGATGTGTTTGAGAAAATGAGTTTAAACTGAATTACATTCAATTATTGAAATTTAGACAATGATTTTCAACATATACTATTTAAATGATATAATCCAACTGGTAGTCTCCTTGTAATGTTTAATTTCCATTATTAATATATTCTATGATTAACTATGATTTATCTTTTTAAACCTATTAGAATATTCATTTTAAATCTCTTAGATTTGATGAAAATTTGATCCTACATGATTAATATGATAAATGAACAATAGTATACTTATGAATTTAATATAATAATACTTTTAATGATATAGTAAATTACAATATATTTTTCAATATGAAACTATTCTCTTCAAATAATTAGTGGAACAACTACTACCATAATCCTAGAACTTGTTTCAATCACTGAAGACTTCTATTGAGATTCAGAAACACTTATGTTTCCACATATAAATTTTTTTCCCCTGATACCCATGATGAAAATATGTGTTAAGATCCATATATTACATAAATATTCCTCTAGAAATGCCTAATATGATCAAAAATATAATGGTATTATGTTTCACTATCACAGAAAAAATTCCAATTGAATTGATTACCTCCCGCTTAAATCATATTACAACCATGCTTGTATTATACCTTTTAGTTATATCAGATTCACCCTTTACATGTTCTAAATCTGTGTTGAAAAGAATTTATATCCTAGGTGTTACTCACATGATGTTATTCAAACTCCTCCTTCACGAAAAACTCACACATCCCAAAATATCCACTGAAATAAATATTAACTATGATATAAAATTATCCACCCTTTTTTTAAGTAATATGTTCTAGTTAGATATATATATATTGTTATCTTTCATATAATTGACCTATATAATTTAACTTTGGATACCACTCCCTCTAAATTTGACACCTTTATATATTTGCCTTCCAAAACTCTAGGTCAAGTATCACAAGATCTCAAATATTACACTAATATTATTCCAGTACTCCTTCTTCTTACCTATATACATTCACCTTGATGTTTTGAGCTTCTATTAGGCTCATATAAATATATATTAATCATAGTTTTGTAAAAATGTGTTGAATCCATTTAAATATACTTTTATTAAGGTTGATTTCATTCCTTAAACTTTATTTAACTTCAAAATTGATTCCTTCCATATGACCTTATCATTAATGAAAAAAATTATACTTCTTATAACTCACATATTTTTATCATTATGTAGTATAAATCTAAGATCATCTTCTTTATATACCACAATGATTCATATGTTAGAATTAGAATCAAGTTTTTCTCTTTATTTACCTTCCAAACAAACATATACTATATATTTAAAGGCCTTAAGGTGAGATAAATCTAGTGAATTTATACTTCACATAGATTCAAGGATTATAATACCATTGGCACTGATTAGTTTCTTTAATATATATGTTGTAGTACTAAAGGATTATTCCAAAAAGGCCTTCCAAATTCCTCAACGAATCTTCAAATACCCCACCCATTTCATGAGTGTCATATTTATACATTTAGTTGTGTTTTTTCCTTACAATCTGAAGTAATGATTTCACAATAAAAAATAAAATGTGTCTGAATAAGTTATTGATATTTATTAATGTCTAAAAACCCACAATAACAAATCTCAATAGTTTCATCTGAAATTTTATCTTCCATTTAATTATATATTTACATTTCATGGGCACACTAAGAAAGACAATTTTATGTTTTAAGAAGAATACCACTACCACCACAATGAGTTTTAAATGAAATTAATAATGTATTGGGAACCTATATATTATATAATAGTGAGAGGTCCTCAGACATAGGTAAGTAAAATCTCCAACATCCAACATTATAATTTTATTCCACCCATGTAAAAATCAAAATCCATTACATACTATATATTAAATTACTGAAACTTTTAAACCCTGAATAGTACTTCTTAAACAAAAATTTTTCCAATAAAACAATCATATCTTTCTCACATAGCTTCCCAATCCAGTTTTTCTAAAAATATAAGCAACATGAAGAAAATATTAAGATAATTGTATCTCCAAGGAAACAAAATGTTTGATACAATATATCATCATTTACACCTTAAACTGGGACCATGGAACCTAGAGTATTTTTCCAAAACAAATTAATGCAGAATTTTCAATATCCATATTTATCCTATATTTAAAATAAAATATGGTTCTTTTGAAGGCCATGGATATATCAAAGTTCCCTCAACACAAAAAAAAATCCATTCATCATCTATACTCTTAGAACTTCCATACCCATAATATTAAGAGATCCATAATCTATTAGATGAAATCTCTCTGATCTTCTAGATACTTAATTTTATTTATACCTCATTTTACTAGTGGAGTTAAATAATTCTCATGAATCGATAATCCAATATTAAAAATTGCAATTAATGTTCAATATTAAATTTATACTAGTATATATCTATTTGAAACAATATAAATAATCCTCAATAAGTTTATCACTCCAGAATATCCATTATGTCTATCATAATCCATCTCGACATGGCCCCTTTGAAAAGAAAATTGTAGAAGAGAAGGCTAGGTGTAGTATATTTATTTATATTTATGTTTCTCTATTTTTCTTCAAATATTATTCAACTTCTTTGATGAGGTGAGAACCCTATTTACTATTATATGAATTAATTTCTAGGAGTTCCATAAATAAAAATCCTTTTTATCTCTTCATTAATAATCAATTATTGAACATCACTGAAAGTTAGTTCATCCTTTCTAAAAGGGTTACTATTTCCCCCCTTTATCTCAAGATTTTGAAAGGATGAAAATAGTAATATATCACTACATATTTAATTAATTATAACAACATAAACTCAATATAAAATTAAATCATGTTGAAATTTCTCACATGGATGATTTTAGTTCTTCTGTCCAACATCATCACGGTGAAGACTTAATTAAAAATCACCAACATTGTTACATTTGATTAGTTTCCCAAAGAAATCAATCTATGTTTTACTCATATCCATTAAATTATTTCACCTCCTGGATGATATGAGAAACATTCTAATCTAATTACATTCTCAAAAAGCATAAATCATTTCCATAAAATATTTTCCATTATCCTTTTCCACCACAACAATTTTGACAACATTCAATGGAAATTATAAATAATTTGGAATGAGGCCATTCACCATATTTTTCCCTTAAAAAGTAAAAACAATTCTTTATAAATTTTCAATTGATGTTTTTATATTTCAACTATATAAATTCGTTCCATAGTTAACCAAAATAAATAGAAAAATGTCTAAAAATTTAATAATATTACATGTTCTATTACTAGGTAAAATATTGATCCTCGTAGAATATTTTTTTCTCTATTAAAAATTGATTATAATTGAAAATAAATTCACACAACATATTTAAATAAAAAAATCGAAATAGAAAATTTAGAATCCAATTAAAATAATTCAAACATCATAGTATAAGAACATATAAACATTTCTTATCCAAAATCACCACAAAAAAGAAATTCAACAAAGCGTATTTAATCTAATCCCACACAAACATTCAACTGAAATAATGACAGTAATTTTTTATAAAAAATAGTTCAAGAGGTTTTATGTGGTTTGGAATTTCTCCATATATCCACATATGGAATCACCACAACATTTATTTCCTTAGATGCACAAACGTTATAATCTATTGTGACTAAGTATCCACATTGGTCCCTAATTCATGTAATCCTTTGATACAAAAACATCCAGTGTCACCCCCATTTTATATATGGTATTTTAAATTCATCTAGTCACATATAAATCATAATTCAATTGGAATCTATCCATTTCACTAAAAAATATTGATCCCATATAGATTTCATTATATAAACACTAATCTCTGGTAGATGAATAATTATCCAATGCATCACTCCTTCCTAATAAATTATATGTTGGTAGTGACTCAATAATGGGAAAAATACCCATCTAATGATCATAATATTTTTCATACTCCCATTTAGTTTAACACCTGGTGAGTGTCTATTATAAATTCACATCATTTGTCTTACAAATTTATTATATAATGAAGATTTTGATTTATCCTCTAACAGCGACAAAGGGTTCGTCAATTTTTTTCATTATAGTGAAATTACTCGAATACGTGAAATTTTATCACAATCCCAATATATTTCCCATGAAGTTATCACATAACCCAAACATAATAAATTCTAGGTCCGGTGAACATTGAATGTGTGAATTGGAAAGATATATGGTGATGAGAGGGATGATAATTCATAGAAAGAAGAGAGAAGGTGTGGATAAGAAAATATTTATATATTTGAATAATTACCACAATATAGAATAATTTTAAATACTTAGTAATTTGAATGATTAGAATATATCATGTTATGAAAATGAGTAAAATTTTAAAATGATTATAATGATCTATATTTTCTTGATCATATGGATCATTATTTTATCAGTTTAAATACATTAATTATTCTCGGTAAATGTGTGTTATATCCCAAGGAAGTTCCCAAGAGTCTCTGCAGTTTGTTCTGAGCCTGATGTTCCAGAATATGGGCAATGTGACATTGTTGTATGGTTAGTAGAAGCCATTTCATCCAACCTGCATGATCTCCAATAACCATGCAGGAAAAAATAGAGGTGCAATAGGATCAACATAGTTTTTCTAAAGCCATGTGACTCTAGGAGCACAATCGTGAAATAAATGTACAAATTTGATAGAGGTATTTCACATGTTTTTCATAGGGTTAAATAAAATGTGTTCCTTAATAATGTTATGCTACTCCATAAGTATTGACATGACCATGTTTGGTGCATGGTTTGGCAGCTGTGAGGCTAAATCTTGTTCATTTTTTATGGTGATATTTAATTTCACCCCGAATTAGATATATTTACCCTTTGTTTCTTCAACCTTCCATTCCCCTAGTGGATGGCATCATTCTTCTTCTCTAGCAGTACTCCCTCAAGCCAAATATTTGCATTGAGCTAACTCTCCCATCCGAAGTCTGAATCATGATCTGTTGGAAGCATCAGATTTATCATGATAAAATATATAATCCTCTTCCTTCATATTTCAAGATATAGTCAGATCTATGTCACTATTTAGGTGAATTATCATTTCCCATATTTTTAGTGAATTGGACCATTTTTAGGTTTCTTATAAAATACATAAAATATGAGGCCTCTATCAGATGAGGAGTCAACTACAAACCTACGATCGATGGTCTTTACATTTTCTCTAATAGTGATAGTGTTTTGTAGCTTTTTCATAGTTCTTCATGCCAGTTTTTGATGTGAGACTCCATTTAAATGATCTATCCATTTTATATTGATCTATGAACATTTATATATTCTCATTGATCCTCGTTTGGTAGGATAGATGATGTTTACCATAGTTCTGGAAACCCCTTAGGTGTGCCAACTATTTATCAATTTATTTATATTTACTTAAATTCCAAGAGAAACTTTTATGAATTTAAAATAGTTTAAAATTGAATTTCTCTTTTATATATGATTAGATAATGAGACATTCGAACCTATTATGCGCTTTTTATAACATGTTAAGGGAATTTACCATGTATGAAATTTCCTAAATGATGTTTGAACCTTTTAAATGAATTAGTGAACCTTGTTATTGACATTTTATCCTTGATTGATTAAATTTCATTTAATAAAATGGAATGTCTTATTCACATTATCATTCTTATTTTATGTGAATTAAATGGGTTGTTTGAAATGATTTGTAATTGTGTGTTAATGAAAATTCAATTGTTTAGTACTTAATCATATGCGTTATAAGAATTGTGAAACCCATTTTACTTGTATTGGGTTTGATGATTATATGGGTTATGAGTTGAACCATCATTAGAATATATTATTAGGATTATGAATTTGATATAGGGTATGGTACAATGAATGCAGTTCTATTTAACATAAAGGTTTCACAATCCCTTACATTTGGTGTTGAGCATTATGTCTCTCACCATTGACAATAGTTAGACGAAGGGCTTGAAGTTCCGGGTCCCTAGGTTAGAGTATTGGAATGATGGCTCACTCACTATCTTGAGTTACAATAATTATGTCTCCCACTCATTTTGAGATTTAGGGAATATACCTTATTTCATGAGCTTATAGGCTCATTATTCTAGTAATGGATGTTTGTGTTATAGACTGATCCAAACAACAACTAGTATTCCATCTATATTACCACTTACAACCACACTTACTTTGGTCATATAGTTTTATGAAATATATAATTGTACAATATATATATATATATATTATTTCAATATATATAGTTTCTTATCAGACAATCTTTCTGGACATGATCAGAAGTTGGTAGAGTTTCCATGTCCCCTTTAAGAACATGAATAGGAAATTAAATTATTCAACATTGTTTTCATATTTATTTGTACTTATACACTTATAAGATATGAGAATTTTCTGGCTCACTTATAAACACCATTTTTGGTTGCCTATGGATATTTATTGTCACACATAGCTCAGGCTGTCTTTGGTGCCTGAGAAGATTACATGACTGAAGGAATAGATAAGGTGAGGTGCCTTGCCACAAAACATTGATATGTTTTACATATTGATTGATCATAGGAGAAGAGGATTAATAACAGGATTGAGATACTAGTTGAGAATAATTTTGTTTTCTTTTTTATTACTTGATTATAAATTCCTATCACCTATTCCCAATTTGTATATAAACATTATAGGAAACTAGATATATGACATTTCCCATTGGTTTATGATATTATTATTCAGTTTCTCAGTAATTTATTCTTCCACTTCTTGTTTATTATGTCTGTTTATATCTACATCCACAGATATATGCTATCTTTTTTATCTGATATTCCACTCTAACCGGAGGGTTTATCCCTACCCCACTATATCACCTTTACACACTCAATAATAATTGGAAGCCTCTAGCACATGGGGATGCAATCTTGAGGAAATATGACAAATCATCTTAGGGAATGAGTTTATTAGATCCTGGGTTGGAATGTTAAAAAGATGTATTACAGAGAAAATTCCCTTTTTATTACTATATGGTTTTTTGAAATGAGAAAATGAGTTAAAAGAATTTTGAAATGAACCTATTCCTGTACATAGTTAACCCATGTATAAGGGAAACAAAAAAATAACTAGGATATGGATTATTATATTTGATTACGTCTGTTATTGTTGATATGAATACACCACTGAGTGAAACACATATTTTGAGGTGTTATTATTGATGGTATTATTGAAATTATTATTTATTTTATTTAGGATAGTTGAAATGAGGGTAGTGATGTTCCTGCATCATATTATGTAAATAAAACTAATATTACAATCATTTTTTTTCATGTCATTCTTATTTTATGCATCTATTTTCTTGTTGCATATCGATTGTTCCTTGATTATATATAGAATAGTGATGAAATTAAATATATGGAATAGAAAAAATAATTAACACATAAAGTGACTACAGTAACCTAATATTGTTTTCTTGAATAGGATAAGGAAGACACCATAAGAAGTTAATTATTGCACATTGATCCATGAACCATTGGTTATATGGGCAAGAGCATGTAATGGTGTGGATTGTGTGGATGCTATATTTTAGTTCCTAATGAATGTGGGACCTCATGGATCGAAAATGGTAATCCACATAATTCATCCATTTAATGTTATTTGAATACATGAATATTAACAAATTTAAAATGAATACAACTTTTAAAATGAGACTTGTTATCTGATTAATGTAAAAATGAGACTCATAACTGAACCATCCTTATTATTGGGTATTTCATATCTCTTTTGATCCTTTTTCCGGCTATGGTCAATCTATTTTACTTAGACCTATCTTTATGATTAGAAAGTGGTGTATGATCTATCTATGTGATTGCTATACACATATCCCATTTTTCTATATTCAATAGTTTCAATCGCAAGAATATATTATGAGGCATGTGTTTGGAATTTTAGGATCATGCCACCATGATATACACCATCTGTACTCCCTGAAGGTAGTGTAGACCATTAAAATGAGGTTGAAGGACTTGAGCTTTAGTTTATTACTCCTGGATTTCCTCTAGCATAATATTCATTATAATTTCAATGTATGTGGTAAAATATGAAAGGATTTTTTCAACCTACCCCCTGTCTGGATGAGTTGACATAGTTGTTTTAGTAGGCTAAACCTCCCACCATTTAGAGGGATGGAGGACCACATGTTGTTGAGTCATGGCTCCAAGAAATCATTAATATATTCAATAATTTTTAAATTCAATTATAGAAGTGGTTCATTCTTAATACATATATGATACATGATTCTGCTAAGTGGTGGGGGAATTTATTACACAAACATATCGACATTGATAGATGGTTTCAGTGTATTTTTAGTCTATGTTTTATGAATATATATTTCATAAAACTTTCTAGGCCGATAGAGATAGAGAATTCATTAACGTATAATAGGGAAGTATGTTTGTTAGGAAAAACTATTATAATTTTACCAAGATTCATCAGTTTGTGACTACTCTAATGAATGATGTTCTTATGACCACCAGGTGATATGAGAATGGGATGATAATGGCATCCCATCATAGGTCAACATATTTTGGTGGACTAAAATATCTAAAATATTCAACCATGATAATATTATAGATAGAAATTTTATGTACGATGTTGGTGAGATTTAGAGTAGTTTGTCACCTTAATCTATTAGAGGTTCTTCTATAAGACTCAATCATCACTTAGTGGGTTCTCATGGAGGTATCAGTATCTATGATCCTCATGTAGAATGTTTGGTGATATCTTACTAGTATTTGAAGCTGGACATATCAAAACTCAATGCCTTCAAGATGCACTAGAATGTTGATTCAATTGTCGGATGATCTATATCCAAAATTTCATTAGAATAATTCAATTAATTACTACTGGGTGGGTTTCTAAACCCACTAAATATTCTAGAGCGGGGAAAATAATACCATGACTCGCTGGCAGCTACAATACCAACAGCAATTCATTCCAAGATGGAATTCAAGGAAAATGTAGTCAGACTCTTGATTCTTAGCACCAGAAGAGTGGCCTACCTTCGAGTAGTCATGATGTGACTCAATTTCGTGGTATATTCTAGTGACATGATGCATAACCTATTCTAGTGGAACAGAGTGTCATACCTGATACTGTAAGATGTACTATTCTAGTAGCCTTCCATTTAGTGCCAACTTTATTTGACATAACTGTGTCTCAATAATTTATATATGAGACTGTTATGAATATTATGGGCCTAAATATCAATCAATTTTTTGGAATTATGAAACTACATACCCCATTAGGTATTCGATCAGATGGATTTATATGTTTTAAGGATTTTCCTTTTGAGATAGGAGGATATAGCTTCGTGTGGAATATTTTTCCATCGACATGAATGTATTTTATGTAAGAATCAGGATGGACTAGGTTTTTCCCAATAAATACCGCATTGATTGTAACCATCGAAGGGTTACATTTACATCAAAATAAATAAGTCAACTTCTACATACGGTAGAATGGGATGTTTAAGCTACATGATTCGTACCCGAGTACTGGAACATGGGTTGTATGACATATCAATTTTCAAGACTTTTTCCAATATGATTAGTGATTATTTCCAACTATTTTTCGACATGTAGTGGATTGCTTTAGAGGAATTTCAGGAAAAATTATTTGGTCTACCTTTAATGCGAGGGGTGGAAATCACCATTGAACAGGTCTTGGTAGAGGAACTAGTGACTATTCCTCCTTATAAGATAGAATATATGGAGTATCTATAGCTCAAAAAAATTTGGATGATCAAGAAGAAGAAGGATTTATATGGCTCAATACATCTCTTCAGTGGTTCAACAGTCCATTTTTTCAAGGAAATTGGATAGTACACTAAGGCTTTGCATGGATTACCATTTATTAAACCTACTTAATGTGAAGAATCTGTATCCAATACATTGAATAGAACAACTAGTTGTCCATCTCCAATGAGTGAGATTGTTTTAAAAGATATGTTAGGGGTCATAATATCATCAGGTGCATGTTTGGTCATTTGAAATACGGTAATAAAACATTCAATATTAGGTATGGTCTATGTGAGTATAATGTCATGTCATTCAGTCTCATGAACACATATTCTATTTTCATTAATTTAACGAATCAGGTCTTCCTACCATATATAGATACATTCATAGTTGTATTAATTAATAAAATATTATTTTATTCACATTCCATACAGACCATTCCAACAATATTGAGTTCATTCTGAATATACTAATATAGAATCAGCTATCTACTAAGATCAATGAAATCCACTTTTCAATTGATAAAGTACACTACATAGGTACCATTATCACAACATCAGAAATCATAGTAGATCTAGTTAAAGTGAGAGTTATAGATTTATAGGAGTATCCTACAGATTTATATGATATTTTGAGTTTCTTTGGGCTTGATGAGTATTACAGATGCTTTATACAAGATTTCTCACAAATCGAAGCACCAATTATAGGACGAACAAATAAAGGTGTGAAATTCATATCTATAAGAGTTTGTTAAGTTCCCTTTTAGGATTTGATGTTATGTTTTACATTAGATCTGGTACTGATTTTATGAGAGCTAGGAAGAATCTATACAGTCCACTATGGTGCATCAGGTATCGAGCTTATAGATGTTCTGATGCATGACAAGCGAGTCATCATGCATGGGTCTCAGCAGGAGAGTCCTCTTGATCAGAATTACAAGACACATGATCTATAACTAGCTATTGTAGTGTATTCTCTATGTTTTTGAAGAAACTATCTATGTGGAAATCATTTTGTGGTATACACATATCACATAAGACTCAAGTACATCTCATTTGAGAATGATGTTAATATCAAACAACAAAGACGGGTTGAGTACCAAAATTCATTCGATTTTAAACATGCCTAAATACATGGTATAGGTAATGATGTATTAGATGTTATGAGCCAGAAGACTCAAGAATTATGTAGTATGGGAGGCTAGTCACAAATGTAATCTCATGGAATTATTCTCATAGATGAATATTGACGTTCATGAGGATTGTGGCCAAACTATCCTATTAGACATAATTGTGACCTCTTTTTTTTGTAATGGGTGAGGTTAAGAAAAATAGTTGATCTAGAAGGCCTTGTCCTAAGGTATGTCATCTCATATGATGATACATCATTTGGTTTGACCATACATGGGGATGATTCTCTACATTTTTATGTGTCTGTATGGTTCCAATTAGACATTACAGTGGGGGTGATGTGGGAATATCATGCCTCAGAATGGGATGATCACCCCACTATCACCAATATGTATTGTGATATACTACACTAGTGTTGGTGTCCTGGTATGAAATGAGATATTGCTGACATCATCACTTGGTGTCCCACCTTTCAGCCGGTGAAGGTATAACATAATCTATCAGAAGGGATTTTACAATCGTTTTCCATTCCCAAGTAGAAATGGGAAGATATTATGATGGATTTAGTGGCTTGTAAACCTAGATCAACTCATGTAAATGATACGGTGTGGGTTTCCATTGATTTTTTAATATTTTTCACACCCTTCTTACCAATCTAGGAGACATTAACGATTGACGATCTATGAAGAATTTACAACAGGGATATTGTATAGCTTCATTGACCTCATCGTTCAATCATTATTGAAAAAGTCTATAACTTTACATCATGGCTTTGGAAGGATTTGTATAAGGAATTGGGTAAACATGTGGCCTTTATCACGATCTATCACCCATATACCGATAAATAATTAGATCATGTGATCTGGGTGCTAGAGGAATTGATACCTGCATTTGTCTTTGACTACATGGGTTTCTAGGAGAAAAACATTCTTCTGGTTTATTTTACATACAATAACAACTTTTTGGATACCATTAAGATGTATCTTTAGGAAGCCTTAAATGGTATGACATTCCACTCACCTATGTGATGGCTAGAGCTAGGGGATGAAGATATTCTTATACCACATCTTATTATTATGACTTTAGAGTATGTCCAATTTATCAAAAAGTTAATGATGAATTCTTATTCCAAACAATTGTAGTATGTTAAATGATGATGGTGACCTATAATGTTAGAGGTATGAGACAATTGTTTCTTGTGAGTCTCGCAATGGTCAGGCTATATATGTATTCTAAGGTAGGGTAAGCACTCACTGAGGTTTGTTGGAAACATAGAGGTTTTGAAATAAATTGGACTAGTGGCTTTCCTCATGGATTTTCCTATGATATACCTCCCTATGTAAGATGTCTTTCAAGTATCTCAGCCTTTTGGGTATTATCTAGTCCACTCAGATGTTTTCCAACCGAAAATTCTTGAGTTTGATATAGATTCTTCCTTCAGGGAGTATCCAATGTGCATTGTTGATTAGATCATAATGACACTCTGATCTAGGTATGTTCCCTTTGTATAAGTTTTAAGGTAACATAACTCGGTACAAGAAAATACTTGGGAATAACAAAGCTAGTAAACGAGCTCTGTGGTCAGAACTCCTTGTAGAAGATACC
The DNA here is from genome assembly GCA_963277665.1 of Viscum album. Lineage (NCBI taxonomy): Eukaryota > Viridiplantae > Streptophyta > Magnoliopsida > Santalales > Viscaceae > Viscum > Viscum album. The sequence continues at coordinate 2,103,584,263 of OY728163.1, read as the reverse complement.
TATTTAACATCAAATGCCCATCTCAGGGTGGAGTTTCTTCATGGAGTTGTGGTTTTATTAACCCATATTCTCATGAAGGTATGAATCATTTTATATCCCAATTAAATACTTGGATTAATCATATAGAAAATACTTAATAGGCGAAGCAATTTCCTGGGAGTATTTGTGGATTGTTTTCATACCATAATTCTAGAAAATGGTAAAAATAACAGGGAAAATAGTTATTAGGCACTATGTATCCCATGACACATAGTATCGACTAATTATAAAGGATAAAATATATGTGATGTAGGAGTTTCAAAACCATGCAAAAACTATAGATATTTTGAAGTGGTATTTCACACAGTTTTGCCATGGTGAGGAAAACTGTTCCCACTAACCATGTGGGGATAATTCTTAAGTAGTGACTTGTTCATCGATGGCACATGGTTTTCCAAACCACTCATACAAAAATATATCCATTTTTTAGGATGAATTATCATTTTACCCCAAATTAAATCTATTTACACTTTCTTCATTCCTCCATATTTTCTCTCATAGATGGCATGTTTTTTCTTTTCCTATAGCACTCCCTCAAACCAAATCTAGGATTTGAGATAACTCTCCTATCCTAATTCCAAATCACAATTTTTTAGAAGCATTATATCCATCTCAGTATGATCTAAATATCAATCTTACTATTTCAATTTATATTAGATATGTAGTTCTATATAGGTGAATTCACTTTTTCAACATTAGGAGTCATCAACAGCCCTAAGGTAAGAGTTACCATTGTTTTCCAAAAAAAATTGGTGTTTTTTTTAACTTTTCTGTTGTTCCACATGCGGAACTTTTTGACATTTAACTATTTAATTGAGTTATTTGTATTATATTTATCTGTTAACCTTAATATATCTATTTATCATTATTTGGTGGGATTGAGGACGTTGACCTCAGTTATGGACACCCATGGTTGTGACAGCTTTATCATCCCCTTATAGGTTATTACATAAATCCCCATACCACCTCATTACCATCTAGATTGGTTTAGAATTGGATTTCACCTTGATATATGAATGTTTCATGAACCTAAGGAACCTTATAAGTTTTTGGCTTTCCTTATTAAGGTAATTTTCTATTTAGTAAATTTTCTAAATTATTATGGGACCTTTTAAACACCTCAAAGAACCATGAAATTTAAACTTAATCCATGATAGATTGAATGGAATATATTAAAATTGAATGGATTGTTCTGGTTGTTCTGCCTACCTTATTTTAATTAAATGGATTCATTGAAATAAATTGTAAACTTGTGGTATGGACACACCAACTATTTAGTGATTAATAATATGGATAATAATAATTGTGAGACCCTTATTAATTTTATTGGTTTTTATTATTATATTGGTTATGAGGTGATCCAATAGTTCATTATATTATTATTATTTTGACATTAATTTAGTATATGGTATGATAGTAGGGGTTATCTTGAGAATTATTTTATCACACTCTATTATATTGGGTGTTGAGCATGATGTCTTTCACCATTCACAATAGATGGACAGTGGGCTTGATGCACCGCATCCCTTGTTTTGAGTGTAGACATGATGGATAACTCACAATCTAAAGTGATTAGCATTATTTAGTCAACTCTTTATGATATTTATGACATTTACCTTATTTTTTAAGCTTATAGGATCATTAGAATGGTTATCTAAGTCTCAAAAAATCTCAACCCACCTAGAAAATAGTATTCCTAGTATATAGACACTTCTGTCCACAGATAATTTGTTCATACAAGTGGAAAAAATATGTAACTATAGTATATATATATATAATAATATATATATATATAGTTACTAATCAGAAACTCCTTTTGGTCATCAAATGTAGTTGGTAGATCATCCATGTGTTTTTTAAGAACATGGGTCGACTGGTTATTTATTCAGCATTTATTTCTTATTTATTTATACCTTCACATAGTATAACTATGATAACTACTTCGATTAACTCTATAAACCATTCATGGTGGACTAATAGGGTTTAATATCAAACCTTACTCAGACTGCCTTTTATACTCAAGATGATTTTATGACTCTTGGAATGAATAAGGGAGATCTCCCTTCTACAGATAATTGATATGTTTTACTTATAGATAGAACATAGGTTAAGAGGACAAAGTATAGGCTTGAGGTTCAAGAGGGGCATCTTTTTTTTCTTTTTGTAATTTTTGAGTTTTTTATATCATGATTGTATATTTTTCCCCTTTGATCATTTTATATATCAGCAAACAATGAATCAATGTATATAACACTACCAAATGGTTTATGATATTATTATTTAGTAACATAATTATTTATTCTTCCACTGCTTATTTATTATTTCTGTTTATATATTCTTTCATTGTTGTATGTTATATGTTGTATCTGATTTTCCACAATGAAACAATAGTATAGTATCCCAATTGTACCATCTTTATGCCCTTGCTGCTAGTCAGTAGCCTAGGATGTTTGGGGAGGCATGCCTGAGGCCATGTGACCCACGAGATTAGGGAATTTGTTTAGCGGATCTTAAGATGGGACATTAGAATGATAGTAAAATTAAATAAGGAAAATTAATCATAATAAAAAGTGTTTTGGGTTACAAAAATCTATAATAATTAATTATTATACATGATAAAAATATATATTTCCAAAGAACAGAACTTATTTGAAATCTCACTACCCTACCTTGATAGTGTTTTGTTGATTCAAGATGTTCATATCATACTCTTTAACCACTATTGTCACTTCGATCATGAAGAACATGATGTTATTTATCATGGATGTGTGTGGGAGGATGACTTCCTCAATAGTGATTTCCACTAATGTAGAGATGTGGGAGAGATAATTCTATTTTAAGCTAACATCCCACTTGTGAAAACTATTAGATAAATAAAGAGGATGAATTATTTCTTCTATTAATTCACTTAATAAATCAATAAATCATTCCCCCTTGTTAAAAAATTACTAATAACACAAAAAAAATTCCATGGTTTAATCCCTTCATAATGTTGAATGACTTGTTAAAAAGATGTTTTAGAATCTCCATTTCCATGTCATATCCATGTGGTACCATCTTTTCAATTTCACAAGACAAGTAATTTTTACCTCACCTTGAGAAACTTAAATAATAATTAGCTATTTAAAATATGTTCTGATTAAAAATTCTAGGGAATGTTTTTTAAAGAATTCCAATGATTAGTATATATATACTAGATATATATACTAATTGCGAATTTACATGGGGTTCCTGAATTTCCATATGAAACTCTTTTAAAAGGAAGATAATAAATCCAATCTGTGTTCACATATATCATAAAAATATTGTTTTTATACTCAATATATTGTAATAGACCCCTATTTACGTGACAAAAAGGCATCGTTAGTTCCTCTAGGGATGGGTAAAAGTATAAATTTATATTTAGCATAAAAATACTAGCTACAATAGACCATCATAGAAGAAGTGTGGAGTCGAACCAACAATGAGAGGGGAACTCAACAATGATAACTATTGACTAAGGTTGGGTCATCCAATTTATAGTATGATTTAATTAAACTAATGATGCAGATTAAAATAAGTGAATTTAAATTGGAAAAAACAAAGGAGGGTAATCAGTTTCCAGGGGAGTTTTTACTAAATTAATTAATTCAAATTCACTATAAAAATAATAATATTAAATTGTTTCTCAACTGAACAGTTTCATCGAAATAAGAACTTTTCATTCCCTATTAGACAACCCCAGAATCCCAATTCATCTTAGTTAGATGAATAAAATATCTAAACATCATTTAGTTCATATTAACAAATGTTGAAGTGTAATTACAGTATGTGCTCATAAATATATCTCCCCAATAATGATGGGGTTTTTATATTATTAAAACATATGGACAACCATTCAATATCGAATGAAGTGAAAATGTCAGAAAACATGATACAATTGAATTAAATCATCAATACGAGGAATGTTAAATAGAAATATGATGTTGCGTGCCCCCTTTAAGCAATTTCACTCCCCCCCTTCGGTTTTTTCAATCATCGCCAGGTGTACAATGATGATAAATAAACCAATATCTGTAGTGAAGTGATTAGAAATAAAAGGGTGATGAAGTGAATTAAAGAAAAAGTAAGTTAAATAGAATGATCGTAATTAAACTAAAAATAATACATGGATTAAATGAATTAAAGGAAAAAACCCGATATCAAAACTTATATATGGAAGCATTCTGGTGGTCGTTCTTGCTCCCTCATGTCTTGTGAATTCCAGAAATCATTGGAAGGGTGACAGAGGGTGACATTAATCGGATTTTATTACAAAACTCATTGCCCACATTGCACTTAATTTTTAGTGTATTTCCATAATCATGATGTGTATATGACATACACGTCCTTGTACATCATATATTTCCTCCACTGTGTGAAATCTGAGGAATCTTCGTATGCCTGTTTGAATCATGTCACGTCATGTACTAGAAGTTTACAGTGTATTACTTCATCCCAAATTGTTCTACATGGTCTGTAGCATGTCATGAAATGATTCTAAACATCATGTACATTCATTACATGATTTGTACTAGTTCTACACCATAATTTCATGCTTCCTTTATCATTATGATTAGGTGTTTCCTGATTCCCATGTTTTCTATTATATAACTCCAAATAAAAATTCTGCATAAGGATATACAAACAATTAATATCAGGCACGTATATTATACGAAATAAATAAATATATAATGAATTCAAATGTAAAAACCCATCAAAATATGTATGAAAAATATAGTTATGAAATACCCCAACACTCAAACCATGGATCTACCTCTAGAAAAACCTCAACATCATGAAACCTAGGGTATATACATCAATAAGGTAATTTTGAAATTATGATTTTCATTAAAAAAATATTATAACTATATATTTGTAGGAAAAAATATCAACCAAAAAGGAATCCCCAAAATGATGCTTCATTTAAAATGTGCAATTCATGACATTTCTACATTTTCACACCCAGTTTTCAATCTTTCATCAACACCCATGCCATTTATGATTTACCTTGTAACACCCGAGACTTTTATGAGAAATATTCTGTTTTTATGATATATAAATCATCAAAATAATCTTTCACTACACACAACACTATCTTGGCTTTCTTTACATGCAATCACGACCTTCCTCGATAGCTTGCGTCGTACGCAATATCGAGTTTCACTAAACAATGACAACTAGCTGTTATGAATAGTGATACCCACTATTTGAAATTTTTTAAATTTTATTTTTCAAAATGGACTTCATTTTTGGATTCGGAATATCGATATTATCCTAGGGTGAAATTTGGGTATTTTTCTGAAAACATTCAATTTTTGATGAATAATGAAAACACCGGGTTACTATTTAAAAACTGACTTTCTATTAAATAATTATTTATTTTATTTAAATTTATATTATGTCAAAATTAATACATAATAACTATATAAGTTCAATGTATTTCATTGGAGTCTTTTTATAATAATTTTAGATATATAAGTATTTTATTGAACTTTTCACCGTCTTTTACCCACCTCCTAGGAGAATTTTTAAAATCACATAAAACATAATTTTACAGCTTTTGTGAGTGGAATTTTGAAAATCTGAGAGAAATGGTTAATATCAAGGACTATAGTGTGGTACAATGAGATGAAAATAATTTTTGGTGAATAGTAACTTTTTACTTTTTTACCACGGTTAAAAGTAAATAGCATAATTAACGGTAAAATTGTTATTATTATTACCCTAACACATGTCCTAATTCTATTGGATAAGTGTAATTAGACCAAAAACAACCTTAGGAATAAAATATGACCATTTAGGCCAGCATGGATTATATAAGGACATTTATTATTAATTTATTTAAGGAAGGTTAAAATATTTAAAATCAAAGTTTAATAAATAGATCATTTTTAATATATGGTTATACATAATATAAATTCTACTATAAATATTCATTAGAAAGATATAAATATTTCCTACATAATTGTATTTTATTTTTAATTTTTAGAATTAATATAATTTAATTTATTTATGACACAATGATGATGCAATAATTATCTTATTAATGAAATATTGACATAATTGATGTTATAAATAACCAAATAAATTTAATTTGAGAATTTTTATGAATTAAAATAATTTTATATGTTACTATGACATGTTAGTGTTTATTTAATTATCTTTGTTCGAACTAATCATTCTGTTATGATTTTAAAAAAAAAATCAATTACCAAATAGTGTCAAAATTAACATAAAATAGTTTTTAAAACAAATATTATCTTATTAATTGTTATTATATTCCTAAAAATCAATGGTTCGGACAAGATACTAATAAAATGATAGGTGTATCATTAATGGACCACTTGGGGTCACTTGGATGTATATGGTATATTTATTAACTATATAATATAAAAATACAAAGTGACATGGTAAATGCCAATCTAATTAAATAAGAGTTAAAACTAAAAGATAATGCTAATATAATGACCTAAACTTGTCTAAATTATATTGAAAGAGATTCTTTCGACCCATACACACCTTATCTTCGAAATAAATCAATTTGGAGCTATTAAAAACCGAATATGACTTTATAATAAAATAATATTTTTAGTTTTTCCAAAGGTGCCCCTCTCCTCCCTTATAAAAGGGAACCTCCTCCCTCTATTCCTCACACCACTTTGAGCCTTCATTCTTGGCCAAACCCTGCCAAATTCTCTTCTCCACTTCCCTAAAAACATTCTAGTGGTCCTGTTCTTCTTCAAAGACCAATTTTAGTGCCCTAATTGGAGGTCTCAAAGAGGCACTTCAAAGAAGAGGTAATGTCTGTTACCGATTCTTTCAACTTTATTTCTTTTTCCACTTATTAATATTTAGTTGTTTCATTATGAAGTAATCACATAAGTATCACTGATATACTGATATGTTATTATATGTATGAAACAACACTATTTCACCATCTATCCATCCAACGGAAAATGAAATAATCGCGCGTGCGTACGTACGAAATACCATCTCCACGCCGTGGTGTAATCTATTTTCCACCACCACCTTACATGGATGGGTATAATGGTGTAAAGAATAACTATATATGATTATTTTAATGTGATATATTTTCTGAAATAGTATACATACACTCTAATACAATTACACAATCATGGGAATGATATCATCGCTCGTGCGTACGTACGGAATACCGTCTCCACGATGTGATGTGAATCGTTCTACATGATCTTCATTGCATAATAATTATATAAATTAATTGAATTAATTAATATGATATATATAACACTAATACCATTGTGTAAATGAGGTATCTCTAACCTAAAAAGAAGAATAAGAATTTATTCGACAAAACACGCATAAGAACAAAAAGAAATAAACACCTGAATAACAAGTATCAATGAAATATTACTAAAAAGAAGCTAATAATATGACCATATATAATATCATAAAAATAATTATTATTTTGGAATAAGTCAATTACATTATTTAAATCATTATACAGGAGGTTCAGACACTTACAAAGCAAATCGAACATAAGGTAAGGGAAAATCTCGCAAATCTCATTTTTTATCTGAGATTGTTTATACTTCATAATTTAGTGGGGTATATTTATCATCCACATCCATGTATCTTCAATATGTAATATTTATATCCTTCTACAATTGTCTAAATCCAATTTTACCCTTCAGTGAGTTTTTAGTAAAAGATATGAAAATAATCATTTGTCGTTTTTTGTACGAGGTACTTTTTGACTTATCCGATATAAGTACATGAAGAATGTTTTTTCAACTTATACGGAATGAATGGATTTTTAAAACATTATTTCCAAGAATATTCCTTTACATGTTTTCAGGTTTATTTTCAATCAACTTTTTTTCGTTTAAAATTTTATGACTTGTTAAGAAAGGAAAAATGTTTTTGAATTAGAAAGGATATTTTCCTCAACAATGGAGTTCAAGTGTTTTATCCAAATTATTTTCCATCTAAGATAATATAGGGTTCTGTTTCTATCCCTATTATAACATTTATTTGATTATTTTGAGATGGAATTATTTTATTTAATTCCTTTGTCTTATATGAATTGTTTTATGATGTCACGATGTTTAAGAATCCAATTTTTATTACACGGGTTATGCAATGATGTATGATTTATGATTTTGTGGCACACATTAGAATGGTATAATTATGATATGGGTGGGACCTATATCCCCCTCTAATTCATTGGGTAATTATTTATATCTCATGAGATAGACATGGCTACAACGGTAGGTTAAACCCGTTCAATGAAACGGGACTGAAACGAGGAGTGAACTCGGTTCAGAAATGGACATTGTCCACTAAGATAGTCTTTGCAACAAGTCTTGACTACTTTGAAATAATTTTCTATGATTATGTGTGTATTCCACAATGATTCATGTTTTATGTTATGATTATTGGGATTACATTTCACTTATATGATTTAACCCATGTTATGAAATTATGATCTCTTTTGCAGGTTAAGATTTCCAAAATGTTATGTTCTTATGAATATGAAGTGACTGATATTTCTTTTTTTACCCTTAATGAGCATTTGAGTTCACCCTTTTGTATGTTTTCTTTCCACAGGTCAGGAAGAAGGTTATTAAGTAAGATATGCCAAAAAGGGACTCTAGATATGATGAAATAAATGGGAGACAATGTAGATGCTTTATGAACTAGTTGTTTATGATTCCCAGTTTCTAAAGACACTATACCAATACGGTCCTTTCATGGTTTTTTTATATTTTGTAATAAGTGTACTTCAAATTTGAAGTATTAACAATGTATGTAATGTATGTGTCATTATACTTGGTATTATAGGAAAGGTATAATCATCATTTGGAAACTAGGATGTGAAAGCCTTAGTAAGGACCCTAAGGATAAGTCTAAGCATAGAACACAATCTTAGTGTTTTAGAAATTCCCATGAACAACATATGATAAGACCTTAAGTGTGAAATTTTATTCTTGATTATGTGATTTTATGATTGTAATTAGTGTTTCTCAAACTATTTTTCTTGGTTTTAGTCAATGGCTGGAACCCGAAGGAACCGTGTTAATGCATAAAGTGACGGGAAATGCAATGATTTTCCCCCTGAGAAACGAAATGTTATGGGAGCTGGAATGCAAAATTATATAGCCATGCTCACACAACTTTCTCAAGCTATGAATCATGCGGGACTTCCAAATGACCAAAGGAAGGAGAAACATTCTGTTGAATACTTCATGAGGCAGCATCCACCTTTATTCGGCGGGTCTTCTAATCCATTAGTGGCAGAACAATGGATCTGTACCACTGAAATGATATTTTCAGTTCTTCAATGTTCTGAACATGATAAAGTCATCTTTTCAGTTTATTGCTTAGAAGGTGAAGCTGATCAATGGTGGAATCTTATCAAATATACGAGGCAAAGGAATTAAAATTGAATCCATGGAATGGGATGAGTTTAAGAACTTATTTTTCAATAATTATTTCCCTCATATTCTCCGAACAAAGATGGATAAAGATTTTCTTGAACAAAAGAAAAAGTATGATGAATCTATTGGTACCTATGAATGAAATTTTACAAGATATGCAAGGTATGCTTCTGGTATTATTATCCAACCTGAGAGTAAGATAGATCCATTCATTAGTGTCTTAAAACCAAGTTTTCGAAGGGCGTTATCCATAAGGGACTTCAATAGCTATGTGGAAATCGTTCTATGTGCTCTCAAAGTTGAGATGGAGATTGGAGTAACCCATCAGTCATATAGGTTTTATAATAAGAGTATAATGGAATTCAAATGGAAATCTAAAGATCACACTAAAAAGAAGACGAGGTTTCCATTAGGCTCAAAGTGTGGAAAGAAACATGAAGGGAGTTGTCTTAAAGGGACAAGTAAATGTTTCAAATTTGGAATGGAAGGCCATCGGGCATTTGAATGCCACAATGATGGGAAGAAGATGTCTAGTGATGTGAACAAAGAAAAGGCTACATAGAGTGCACCTCCTACACTTAAATGTTTCAAGTGCAAGGAAATGGGGCATTATGCCAATCAATGCCCAAATCAAATGGGTTGTTGTTGATGATCGACGACAATATACTCTTATGGCTAAAGAAAAAGGAATGTCACATGAAATTTCTATCAGCGATGTGGAGTAAAATAACTAAGTGGTTAAAGGTACACTTACCATCCATTCTAAAGTAGAAAATGTTTTATTTGATTCTGAATCCACCCACTCTTTTATTTATGTTGAATTTTCTAAGGGTATCACTGTATTACCTCAACAATTAGTTGTTGAGTTAGCTGTGACAACCCCTAATGGCACCACAGTCGCATCAAAAGTTTATAATTCTTCTATGATTGATGTTTTTGGGAAATTGCATCCTGCAAATAGTGTGGTCCTTCCTATAGTGGAAGTTGATGCGATTCTTGGCATGGATTGGATTTATTTAAATGGAGCTCATATCAATTCCCAAAGAAGGGAAGTCACATTTCATATTCCAGATCAATCTAAAATCGTCTATCGATGCAAGGATGAACATAAACTTACAGTGGAAATTTCTTCCATCTTATGTGTCTTGATTCCACTAAATGAAAGTTATTTATCTCAAATGGTTGGTGAGGAACTCACGATTAATAATATGCCCATTGTACGGGAGTTTGATGATGTATTTCCATAGGAATTGTCGGGTCTTCCACCAAATCGTGAAGTCGAGTTTTCAATAGAACTCATACAGGGTACTTTTCCTATTTCAAAGAAACCATATAGAATGGCCCCAATTGAGTTGTAGGAATTGATGAAGAAACTCCAAGAGAATATTGATAAGGGATTCATAGGCCCTAGTCCATCACCTTTAGGAGAACCTATTCTGTTTGTCAAGAAGAAAGATGGATAAATGAGACTCTGCATTGATTATCGAGAACATAACAAGATCACTATCAAGAAAAAATATCCTCTCCCGTGCATTGATGAATTATTTGACCAACTACACAGAGATCAATACTTTTCCAAGATTGATCATCGTTCAGGGTATCATCAGTTAAGGGTCAAAAGGGAGGATATACCAAAGGCGACTTTCCATACAAGGTATGGACACTATGAATTTATAGTGATTCCATTTGGTCTTACTAATTCCTGTTCTATCTTCATGGATTTGATGAATAAGGACTTTAGAGACTATCTTGATCAGTTTGTGGTAGACTTTATAGACGGTATTCTTTTCTATTAAAGGAGTAAGTGAGAACATGATGATCACTTGAGAATTATATTGAATACGCTGAGAAAGGAGAAGCATGATGCCAAATTTACCAAGTGTGAATTTTGGATTCAAAAAGTTGCATTTTTGGGTCACATAATCTCAAAAGTGGGGATAAATGTAGATCCAGCAAAAACAGAGGTAATCAAAAGATGGTCGAGACTAACAACAGTAACTGAGATCCGAAGTTTTCTTGGTTTGGCTAGATATTATCGATGTTTTGTGAATTATTTTTCATGATTATCTAATCCACTCACCAATTTGACTCGAAAAGGAGTTATGTTTGTTTGGACGGAGGAATGTGAAGAGAATTTCAAGGAGTTGAAAAGAATGTTATCCAGTGCAACTGTGCTCACACTTCCTTGTAGTGGAGAAAGGTTTGTGATCTACAGTGATGTATCCTAGAATGGATTGGGGTGTGTTCTCATGAAAAATGATATGGTGATAGCTTATCCCAGATGATAGTTGAAAATCCATGAGCAAAATTACCCAACACATGATTTGGAGTTAGCTTCGGTAATCTTTGCATTAAAGATTTGGAGGAATTATCTTCAAGGAGAAAGGTGTAATATTTATACTGATAATAAAAGTTTAAAGTATATTTTCACAAAAAAGGATCTGAATATGCACCAATGAATATGGTTGGAGATGATTAAGGATTACGACTACTCAATTCGTTACCACCCTGGGAAAGCTAACAAGGTGGGAGATGAATTTTTTCGACAATACCATACCAGTTTATCCATGATGAGGATCACAAAAGATCCAATATTTATGGATTTAAAAATGATGGATCTTGGAATTATAATGGAAGGGGAAAAATCGTAACTTTCTCAAATGAATTTTCAACCATCAATACATGTGAAGATTAAAGAGGCAGAAAAAGAAGACGTAGAGTTACAAAAGAAGGTGAGAAATGTTCCTTAATTAAACCTGGATTGTGATGGGATAATAAAACTCTGGAATCGGGTTTGTGTACCTCCCATCCCAGAATTAATGAAGGAGCTGCTGGATGAGGCTCATAGTTCTTCATTCTTTATTCATCCTTGAAGCACGAAGATGTATAGGGACCTGAACGAGTACTTATGGTGGGATGGCATGAAAAGAGATGTGGCTGAATATGTCTCTCGATTCTTGGTTTGTCAGCAAGTTAAAGCTGAGAGATAGAAGTCTAAGTGGATGTTACAACCATTACCCATACCAGATTGGAAATGGGAAAACATCACTATGGACTTTGTCACCAGACTTCCAAAAACATCCAAAGGAAATAATCTATCTGGGACATAGTTGATCATCTTTCAAAGTCGGCACACATCATTGCTATTAGAGAAGATTTCTCTTTAGATGAGCTTTTCAGGATATATGTGAAGAAGTGGTAAGATTTCATGGAGTACCACTTTCTATTATATCTGATCAGGATCCAAGGTTATCCTCAATGTTCTGGTGAAGTCTTCAGCATACTCTAGATAGAGAGTTGTGTTTCAGCACAGCTTATCATCCTCAGACAGACGGTCAGTCTGAGAGGACAATTCAATCTCTAGAAGATATGATGAGAGCTTTCTCTATGGATTTAAAATGTGGTTGGGATTAACACCTACATATGGTGGAATTTTCTTATAATAATATATTTCACTCCAGTATTCATATGGATTCTTATGAAGCTCTCCATGGAATGAAATACAGGACTCCAACTTGTTGGGATGAAGTTGGGTAAAGAAAGCTATTAGGACCTGATCTTGTTGATGAGATGGTAGAAAAGGTCAGATCTATTCAACAACACAAAACAGCAGTTTAGAGTTGACAAAATAATTATGCTTATAACTGAAGAAAAGACCTAGATTTTGAAGTGGGTGATAAAGTGTTCTTACGAATATCTCATTGGAAGAGAGTAATGAGATTTGGAAAGAAGGGAAAGCTAAGCCCTAGGTATATCGGTCCTTTCGATATACTGGATCGTATTGGGAAGGTTTCTTACCGATTGGTGCTTCCACCGAATCTCTCTCAAGTTCACGATGTGTTCCATGTATCTCTCTTGAGAACTTACATACCTGATCCTTCACATATACTTAGCTCAGATGTTGTACAGCTAGAACAAAATCTTTCTTATGAAGAACAGCCGATAGAGATTCTCAATCATAGAGAAAAATTCCTATAGAACAAGACAACTCGCATGGTGAAAGTTTTATGGAGGAACCACCAATTAGAAGAAGCTACATGGGAGCTTGAGGATATGATTAGGGAGAGGTATCCTCATCTGTTTGTAACAAAGTGACGAATTTCGAGGGTGAAATTCATTTTAAGGGTGGTTGAATGTAACACCAGAGACCTTTATGAGAAATATTTTTTTTCATGTTATATAAATCATAAAAGGATTCTTTCACTACACACAACACTAGCTTGGCTTTTTTTACACTCAATTGCGACCTTCCTCGATAGCTTGCGTCATACGCAATACCGAGTTTCACTAAACAACGATAACTAGCCGTTATGAATAGTGATACCCACTTTTTGATATTTTGTAAATTTTATTATTCAAAATGGACTTCATTTTTGGATTCGGAATATCGAAATTATCCTAGGGTGAAATTTTGGTATTTTTCTGAAAACTTTTAATTTTTGATGAATAGTTAAAACACAGGGTTAATATTTAAAAATCAACATTTTATTTAAATAATTATTTATTTCATTTAAATTTATTTTAGTTCAAAATTGATACATAATATCTGTATAAGTTCAATGTAATTCATTGGAGTCATTTTATAATAATTATACATATATAAAAATTTTATTGAACTTTTCACCATCTTTTACCCACATCCTAGGAGAATTTTCAAATTCACTTTAAACATAATTTTACTACTTCTGTGAGTGGAATGTCAAAAATCTGAGAGACACGGTTAATATCAAGTACTAAAATGTGGATCAATTAGATGAAAATAATTTTTGTTGAATAGTATCTTTTTACTTTTTTTACCACGATTAAAAGTAAATAGGGTAATTAAGGGTAAAAGTGTTATTATTATTACCTAACACATGTCCAAATTCTATTGGATAAGTGTAATTCGACCTAAAACAACCATAGGAATACAATATGACCATTTAGACCCACTTTTATTATACTTGGACATTTATTATTAATTTATTTAAATAAGGGTTAAAATAGTTAAAATCAAAGTTTAATAATTAAATCATTTTTAATATAGGGTTATACATAAGATAAATTCTACAATAAGTATTCATATGAAAGCTAAAAATATTTCCTACATAATGGTTTTTTATTTGTAATTTTTTGACTTAAAATAATTTAATATATTTATGACATAATGATGATGCAGTAATATTATTAATGAAATATTGACAAAATTGATGTTATAAATAACCAAATAAATGTAATTTGAAAATTTTTATGAAATAAAATAATTTTATATGTTAATATGACATGTTAGTGTTGATTTAATTAACTTTGATCTAACTAATTATTCTACTATTATTTTCACAAAAAATCAATTACCAAATAGTGTCCAAATTGACATAAAATAGTTTTTAAAACAGATATTATATTATTAATTGTTATTATATTCCAAAAAATTTAAGGATCAGCCAAGATACATATATCATGATAGGTGTATAATTAATGGACCACTTGATGGTCTCTTTTATGTATATGGTATGTTTATTAACTATATATTATAAAAATACAAAGTGACATGGTAAATGCCAATCTAATTAACTAAGAGTCAAAACTAAAAGATAAGGATAATATAATGACCAAAACTTGTCTAAATTCTATTGTATGAGAGGGGTAGGACCCATCCCTACCTTAGTATCAAAATAAATCAATTTAGAGCTATTAAAAACCGAATATGACTTTATAATAAAATAATTTTTTTGTTTTTCCAAAGGTGCCCCTCTCCTCCCTTATAAAAGGGCACCACCTCCCTCTCTTCCTCACACCACTTTGAGCCTTCATGCTCGGAAAAACCCTGAAACATTATCTTATCCAATTTCCTTGAAACATCTTATAGGTCATGGTATTCTTCAAATACCAGTTTTAGTGCCCTAAGAGGAGGTCTCGAAGAGGAATTTCAAAGAAGATGTAATGTCTGTTACCGATTCTTTCAACATTATTTCTTCTTCCACTTCATCTTATTTAGTTGTTTCATTATGAAGTAATAACAACAGTATCACTAATATACTTATATTTTATTAAAATTATGAAACAACCCTATTTCACCGTCTATCCATCCTACCGAGAACGAAATCACCGCGCATGCATACTTCCAGAATACCGTCTCCACGTCGTGGGGTAATCTATTTTCCACCACCACCTTAATTTGATGGTTATAATGGTTTAAATAATAACTATATATGATTATTGTAATGTGATATTGTTTCTGAAATAGTATACATACACTCCAATACAATTCCACGATCATGGGAACGATATCATCACTCGTGCATACGTACGGAATACCATCTCGACGATGTGATGCGACTCATTCTATATGATCTTCATTGCATAAAAATTATATAAATGAATTGAATGAATTAATATGATATATATTACACTAATACCATTCTTGAAATGAGGTATCTATAACCGAAAAAGATGAATAAGAATTTATTCGACAAAACACGCATAAGAACAAAAAGAAATAAACACCTGAATAACTAGTAACAATGAAATATTAGTAATAAGAAGCTAAAAATATGACCATATATGATATCATAAAAATAATTATGATTCTGGAATAAGTCAATGACATTATTTAAATCATTATACAGGAGGTTTGGACACTTGTGAAGCAAATAATCCCTATGTTAAGGGAAAATATCACAAATCTCATTTTTATCTGAGATTGTTTATACTTCAGAATTTACTAGGGAATATTTATCATCCACATCCATTTTCCTCAATATGTAATATTTATATCATTAGAAAATTTTTTAAATCCAATTTTACCCTTCGGAGAGTTTTTAGTAAAAGATATGAAAGGAATCTTTTGTCGTTTTTCGTATGAGGTACTTATTGACTATTCTGACATAAGTACGAGAAGAATGTTTTTTAAAATTATATGGCATGAATGGATTTTTAAAACATTATTTCCATAATGCTTCCTTTACAAGTTTTCAAGATTATTTCTAATCAACTTATTTTAGTTTAAAATTGTATGACATGTTAAGAAAGGAAAAATGTTTTTGAAGTAGAAAGGATATTTTCCGCAATAATGGAGTTCAAGTGTATTATTAAAATTATTCTCCATCTAAGATAATATAGGGTACTATTTTTACCCCTATTATTACATTGATTTGATTATGTTGTGATGTAATTATTTTTATGAGTTTATTTGTCTTATATGAATTGTTTTATGAAGTCATGATGTTTAAGAATACCATTTTTATTACATGGGTTATGCAATGATGTATGATGTATGATTTTGTGGCACACATAAGAATGGTATCATGATGAGATGAGTGGGACCTATATCTCCCTCCAATGCAATGGGTAAAGATTTATATCTCATGAGATAGACATGGCTGGAATGGCAGGTTAAACAGGTTCAGTGAAACAGGTCCGAAATGAGGAGTGAAATCAGTTCAAAAATAAATAATTCCCAATACGATTGTCTTGGAAATGAGTCTTGACTTCTAAGAAATGATTTTCTATGATTATGTGTGTATTCCACAAAGCTTCATGTTTTATGTTATGAATATTGGTAATAAAATTCACTACTATGATTTATCCCATGTTATCAAATTATGATCTCTTTTGCAGGTTAAGATTTCCAAAATGTTATGTTCTTATAAATATGATGAGATTGATATTTCTTTTGTTTACCCTTACTGAGCATTTGAGCTCACCCTTTTGTATTTTTTCTTTCCCCAGGTCAATCAGAAGGTTATTATGTAAGATATGCCAAAAAGGGACTATATATATGATGAAATAAATGGGAGAAAATGTATATTCTTTATGAACCAGTGGTTTATGTTTCCCAGTTTCTAAAGACACTATAACTATATGGTCCTTTCATGGTTTTGTTATATGTTTTAATAAGTGTACTTCAATTTTGAATTATTAACAATGTATGTAATGTATGGGTCGTTATAAAATGTTTTCAATCATCACTAATGGAATCAATTTAATTTAGTTATTCTCATACGTCAAGTACATTTTACTTACCGTAGTTCTGAAATGAATATTTTTTCTCCACCTTATAATGAAAAATATCACAATTAATCACGAGGTATTTAAAATAAGGATCATATGACTATATTGATGAGGGTAAGTAGGTAAAATTTTAAAAATAATGTAAGGCTCAAGGAGGGTGTTAAAATATAATGTAAACTTAATTATATTCAAATGAAAAGATCAGTGAAATGATCCTTAAAAAAATTTAATTCCACATCACCCCCAAAAGAATAGAGTAAAGCCCACATTTAATGTAATCGTAATGAAAAATAATCCTCTCTTGTTTCTATCTTTTTTTATTTTTTTGATAAAATTATTCGAATAAACCACACTTCCAGCACCTAACTACATATAATAAAAATAATCAATCTGTAAAATGGTGATTTCTTATTCTCCCAATTCACAACCCATTTCCCTCTTTTTTTATTCATCTTTTTACAACAAGAGGTATGTACAATGGAATATAATGAATGTAAATATGAACATTCCCCACTATACAATGAAAACACCATAAAATCCCCCTTAAAGATATCACACCCCAAATCCAAGAGAAACACCCCACCGCCAAATTCATTCAGTTGAATATAATGAAACATACAAAGGGTTGGGTTGGAAAGCAAATAATGGCTTGTAACACAGAGTAATAATAACCAGGTAATCCATGGATTCTATGGGAAAATGGAGGATCAATGTGTAGGTGGGTCTCCAGATACAAAGTCTTATTAGAAAAATGCATCAATCATTTCAAATGTTAATTTTCATAGTCATATATTTTAGTAGATAACAATGTAAGTTCTAGTCAGTTTACATGCCCTATGATTCTATCAATAATTATGCTTAGAAAAATAGGAAATATTTTGTAAAGAATCATCTAGGGAATGGGAAAAAAATATGATTCAATCAAGTAATGGAAAAAAACCATTAATCGATTTACATAATACATACCTCTAGAAATAAACATAATGAAAATAAATCATTTAAGCAATAATTTTCAATAATTTCTACATTAATGTAAGAAGAACTCTTTTAAAATTATCATTTATATATTTTTCATTTATGGTATCATATTTCAAATTTTCCAACATGTCAAAATATTTCTCCTCATCTTTGATGTCTCCTATATTAGAGAGTACAAGAAAAAAATACCATGTATTTTTGTGGTAAATCAGATTCAATTCAGTTCATGATAAAATTAAATTCATTAATATATTTACAAATCATGTTATAGAAAAAAATAGGGGTGAGAAAATAGAAACAATTAGATATTGTATTACCCATCCATTTGATGTTTCTGAATGATTCTACAAGGTTATGTCCAGCCAGTTTCTCAATGTTAACTTTGATTGCACAATGTGTAACATTCATGATTTCAGCTTCTTCAATATCTAATTTATACTTAATTATAGGGACATAAAATATAAAAATAGTATATATAAAGGCCTTTGAAAATTAAAATTATTTGGATCAAATATGAAATGAGGACAACCACATGGGAGATTAATTAAAACAAATAAAATAAAATATGTCTATGTCAGGGAAATAAATTTTAATGTCTGTATTGCCATAAGTAACTGCTCTTTTTTATGGTAATTCAACTCAATATTTTTACCTTCTAAGCTAATTAGAACATGGTTCCATGATAACCATCTTAGATTTAACATGTTCTGACTTTTCTGTATATCTATTGTTTTTTTCATTTCCACCTCTGTTAATTATTCATGGCGAGTGGTGGATTAAATTTGTGGATAGATGTGATAATAAATCACAATCTTACTAGATTTTGTAGTTAGCCTTATCCACTACTGCTTCTTTCTTTACTTCATATAGTTTCCATTTTAGAATTACATTTCCAGTCATAACCACTTTTTGGTTCTCTTCTTCTCTAAATTATATAAGGGATTCCAATTCATCGTCAGTTTCAAGAATACTCATGAAATAGAAGTATGTTTTATCATTATACTCTTCCTTTAATATAACTTCTTCCACTATAAACATACTATATTGGACCTCCTTGATCTCTGGATCATCCTACTTTACCACTTCGTCCTCTTTATTGAGTTGTTTCCAAAGGAGTTTTCATTGTTCTTCTTGGTCTTTTTGAATGCATAGAAGGGGTTCCTTAGGTTCTGATACTTATTCTAAATATATAGGTTCATATTTTAGATGGATCTTATCATTATTAAATAAATATTACATGATAGCCTTTTCCTTATTATTTCTATTTGTTTCTTTAACAGTTTGAACACAGTCAAACTGATCTTCCTCAACATCATCATTATAATACTAAATCCATAAAATATAATTTTAGGGTATATTTTTCACAATTTAATTTAAATTTGAATTTACTCGAGAAATTTGAGTAATGAATTCTCATAATTCACTATGTTGAGTTTCATGAACATCCATTCACTTATCCAAAATGGTAATGTATTGTGTGAGTAATGTGGATAGTAAATCATATGATTTTTTCTTTATAGGTTGTTGGAAGGAATATATTTCATGAATGTAATAATCTTTAGGTTTTTTATTTCAATATCTCATACTTTCTCTGAATATTGACATTCACCATCTACGAAGAAAACTATATCCTCATTAGAAGACATTGGTAGGCTATAATTAATATTTAAAATCCTTTGGGAAAGGTGAGTATTCAATTATTCCTACTCACTGATCTCAACCACATTATTGTTCATCCTCTTGTCCATTAATTCAATACATTAGGCGAGAAATCTATATAGTCTTTCTTTGGAATGAATCTCTTGGGTTTGTTCAATATAGAAGAGTTCAAAAGTGTGTTTCTTGGCCTAGTAATTTACATAGTAGATTTCATTGTCAGGTGATTTTCTATTGGGAAGGTAGTAGGTTTCATCCCATGATCGGGGTTGGAATTCATCAAACCCACGATAATATGATTCATTTCGACCTTCCTTATGTTGTTTCTATGCCTTTTAATTTAGTGATTCTCATGTAGTCGGATACTCTGAAATTCATTTTCCTCCGACGGTGTACTTGAATGATTGTGATATGACATGTAATGCATCTTGCATGACACCAACAACCAGCAAGAACGTAACATAGGATAATAAATTTTTTTTCATAATTAATTGTCTAAAGTAAAATCAATAAATACAAATGGGATTAGAAAATTCTATGATTGACCCAATCAGTCTTGAGTCATCTATAATGCTCAACTTCTCCCCATTAATGGTGCCAAAATTTTATGTGCATGAATGGTGTCTTTAGTTCCTATGGGCATGGGTCAAATTATAAATTTATATTATCCAAATCAATACTAGCTAAAATGGAACATCATAGTAGATGTATGGGGTCAAACCCATAGATAGTGGGGAGTGAGATAATGAAAACATTTGACTAAAAGTTTAGTTGTCCAATTTTCCATTTTATTTTATAAAAGTAATGATGCAAATTAAAATAAGTGAATTCAAATAGCTATGAAGAAGGGAGGGTAATTAGTTTCTAGGGTATGTTTTTCTAAATTAATTAATCAAACGTCACTTGCAAAATAATCATGTTAAATAGTTGCAAAACCAGACAGTTTCATCGATATAAGAAATGTTCACCCCTATCAAAATGCCCTATAATCAAAATTCATAATGTTCATATAAATCAAAATATATAAAGTGATTTTAGTTCATATTTCCAAATACATAGGATTAATTAAATTCATTAGACATGAATAAATAACCTCAATCAGGTTGGGGTTCATTAATTATTGAAACATGTGGTAAACAATTGAATGACAAATAATGTAGACATACATGCAGAATATGATACTATTGAATACAATCATCATTAAGAGGAAAGGTACATAGAACATTGATGGTATGCTCCCACATTAACTAATTCATCTCTTCCCTATGATATTATCCAATCATTGTCGTTTGGTCACTGGTGATGAGTAAACCAATACCATAGTGAAGAGATTATAAAAGAAAGGATGTGAAGTGAATGAAGGAAAATGTTAGGAAAAGAGAATGATTTTAATTAAATAATAAAGAATAAAACTATTAAATGAATTAAAAGAATAAAAATCAAAAATTTAATCAAAACCTAACTATAGAATCCTCCCAGGGGCTGCACTGGCTCCCTCAAGTCCAGAGTATTCCGAAATTCCTTGGAAGGGTGACCTATTGTACCTTTTATAGGGTTTTATACCAAAACCCATGGCCCATGTCGCATTAAATATTCACTATATCTACATCATCATGGAATGGAACTTGAATATACATAATGTACTTTAGATCCAATTTTTTCTATGCCTCATCGAATCCCTGGAAACTTCATATTCTCGTTTTACTCTTGTCACTCCTTGTACTGGAGTTATAGGTTATGTACTTGAAGTTCATAATGTGTTCTATAATCATGACTTGTTTTAGGTAGCCTTAAACATGTCAGGAACAAATACTACATGTCATGTAATCTTAGTACATGATGTATACCAGTTCTGTTCTTGAATTTTCATCTTCGTTCATCTTCAAAATCCAGTGTTTCCGGAATTCCCATGTTTTTCATTATATTTCTCCAAATAAAAAACAGGCAAAATAATTTTAAGAAAATTAGTATATGGAACATATATTATATCAAATCAATTGATATTTAATGAATTCATATGTAAAAACACATAATATTTTGTATGAAAAATAGAGTTACACTTATCGTGCTAGAAATTCCATGCTCATGGATCATAAGTGTGAACACCACACCTTGAATCAATGAAACCATTGAATAATTTTTTGAAGGAAATATATTAGGTTAAAGTTCTCATTTTATCATTGGGGATGAAACAAAACATAGTAATTTAAAATTCATGTATGTCACTTTATAAAAAACATGGGTCTCAATTGAATCATTCCAATCATGTTTTCCATTTTACCCGTAATTTTGTTTTCAAACTCGAATCATATTTTGAAACAATATATTTACCATGATCCCCATTATAAGATGTTTCATATAAAAAAAATCATAATGAAATTTATAATTATTTAAAATAATTTTGGATATTAAAAATCATATAATCCTTTTACTTTTAGTAGTTTTCATTACAATTAATTCCAATTATAATGCTATCGGTCTAGTAAAAAACTATTTATGGGTGACTTTGATGTGGCTTTAATTTTATTTGTTTACCACATTATTTTTATTAAAATCATTATTATCTTTGGGCTAGATCTAATTTTTATGGTGTAATTAATTATCATTAATAAATAATCATTTAAATTTAATAATAATTATAAATTTGAGGAAAACATGGTATTTTTAGGAAAATTGCTTATGTTTCTAAATATAGAATATCCTTTTGATTTTTATTTTTTCTTTAAAATGGAATTTTTTGTTAATTAAATTAATTTTGAAAATATTATATTTTATTGAAAAATAATTTCATTCAAATATAATTAAATGTTCATCAAATTAATGTACTATATTTGGAATTAAAATACATAAATAAAAACTCATGTGTACTCATATTAAATTTATATATTATTGTTTGATATTTAAAATTATTTTATATTTATTTAAAACATAATATAATAATATATGTAACTCCTTTTTATCATAAAAAGGTTTTTCATTTTATATAGTTTACTAGGTTTTAAAATACCATTTATGATAAGATATAATTTTCAATATTGAATTTATATTTTTGGTCGAAAAATTTGGGAATTGTTTGACATGTTAAAATAATTTTACTGAGTTTTACTTCATATTTTTATTTGAATGAATAGAAGTTTGTTAAAAAATATTCTAGAATTGAATTATAAATATATATGAATTAGGATGAAAACATCTTGGTGATGGATTGGTATAATTCCTAGATATTCGATTATTACATTTGAATCTAGCAACCTAAATCAAAATAAGATGATAAGGCTAGCCATTATTATTAATTAGGGATATTTTGAACTATTCTTCCTTAAGAACATTCTTGATGATGGTTCAACTAATTTTCATGTCTGAGATTCTTTTACTTTTCTTTATCCAAGATCGTTAATATCTTCACCATTATAAGAGTGATAAATTTAGGAAAACTAGTGTTTTTTACTATCAAGGGATATTTTTTTATAGTTTATATTATCTATATTAAAAAAATTATTGAGTGAGGTAGGTTTTGGAGAACCTTGTTGCAACATTAAGCCTTCAGTTGATTTAGAGTATTTATTTGTATGAGATTAAATTTTTTTTAGTTAATGATGTAATTTATTTGGTGACTTTTGAATTTGGGTGATGTATATTACTCATTGAATATGAGTAAATGTCATAGAAATTAAACTTATTATTAATTGTCATGAAAACTAATGTTATTAGAAATTAAAATTAAAATTTTTTATTTGTTGATGAAATGTGATTAATTTTCAAGATTTCATGTTGT
This sequence comes from Viscum album, assembly GCA_963277665.1. Taxonomy (NCBI): domain Eukaryota; kingdom Viridiplantae; phylum Streptophyta; class Magnoliopsida; order Santalales; family Viscaceae; genus Viscum; species Viscum album. Next base: position 2,103,560,383 of record OY728163.1, on the reverse strand, counting down.
TATTGTTTTTCATGATTGTTTTGTATTATTATGTAGGTTTTATGTTTGAGATTTTCAATTGGTCTGCTTTTTACCATTACATGAGATTTTTTTGACCCTTATATGAGATGAATTGTAAGATATTTTTTTCTTAGTTATGGAACCTTTTATTTCTGGATTAATTCATTGGTTTTGACCTAATATGAACTCCTGGTGGGGATATATAGGAATCAAGGGTGTCGAGGGCTTCTTCAGAGCCTATAGCTCATGTTTTGGGGGAAGGAAGACATATCGTACAGTTAGTAGAAACCATGAAGCCTAGGTGGCATTGTTTGAGTAAACAATTTGGGGTGGTCCAACTAATATCTAGGTCCTGTTGATTTTTTGAAAGTATGAAAATGGTGCTGTGTGCCCATGCTATTGATGTAGAGTTTTTCGATGAGGAAAAATGTACAGTCGGGAAAAGGTTTGTCTAACATTTCTATAATACCATGGTAGGAGGAATTTGGGAATATTAGGGGAGAATGGCTAACAAATTGTATGGAAAACCACTTAGCCAAAACGTTTCACCCATTATTTTAAGGGGGAATTATATTTTTAATCTAAATTCTTTTAAAGTTAATCTTAATACTTATTTCATCATTTGGTGGAAAATAGGTCTCCTTCTTCCATTTGAGTTCTGATAGCCTCCTACATAGGATTTTGTCTATTTTATCCATCGTAATTTTGATTAAAGGGTAATTCATCTTATTAAACAGCCACCAGTGAGTTATATTCTCATATTTTAGCTATATATAATTTTATTTACATCATCCATGTTATTTATTTTTTAGGTCTTATGACTTATTTTTAGGGTGACTGTCCATCTTTTTTTTCATCTAATTATAATTGAACCAGTGGATGAGACTATATGAGTACTATTCTATGGGCCTATGACAGGTGGTATAAACATTTTCCATACAATTATAATCATATATATCTTGTTTTTTATGTTTCACACATCAGACATTCTAGGAGATAATTTCTAAATTAATTAAACATTGAGCTAGATGATAAAAATATCCTTCAGATATTCCATTACACCATTTATCTTATATGTAGGTTTCCATCCTCATAGAAAACCTCCCAAGGGGTAGGTTTTACCTTTTTTTATATGATTATTCCTCATTTAAGGTGTGTTGGGTTCATGTTTAATAACTGAGAATTTAATGTGGTAATTAAGTGGATTTTTATGGTTTTAAGTACCATGTTTAACCTTGAAATTTCAATATTAAAGGAATAAATCCTTGAATCCCATGGATTGTATAATATTGTGAAGGGATAATTGAAAAATATAATGAATTTCTTAAAATTCCTTGTATATCTCTAATATATGGATTCCATTTAACTAGAACACTTGAATTGTAGAGTCATTTCTACTCCTTGGATTTGATTACATGATTTCCTTTAAATATTATAATGTCTTGTACATTACTACACCTAGGATATGATGAACCGATAGGATTTGTTTGACATTTATACTCCTTTGATCCTAGTTACATGGTTTATTTGGATTCCATTGACATTTTTACTATGAGGATCCATGCTCAAATAGATTCCTTGGAAATTTATCATTGAAGGATACAATTTAACTAGTTGAATAGAAATGTTATTATTTCTTGTAAATTTATAATATATGGATACATATAATTATAATTCCATAGAAATTTTTACTCCTTGAATCCTATTTAATTTATTTACTTATCTTACTTTATTGACATGGGAATTACAACACCTTGGACCCATTTAGTTCTAGTGCATGATTTTATAATGCAGGTCATTATTGTTGACTCTTGATATGCTTTATAGATAGTTGTTACATGTTTGTTTCCTTATCAAAATGAGACCTAATATACTATATATCATCAATTCTACCATTATTATTTATTCACATGTTATATTTGAATAGTAAATTAGCTTATATGCATAGACAATACTTGTTATAGACACTGTTGGGGGTGGTATAATGAGTGTTATCTCACACCATATTCTGGCCACTATTAGGTACCGAACAAACATCAATGATTTAGGTAAGGATGATGTAAAGTGACCAGTTTCTAATTATTAATTCATGGTTTCATATGAGAAGAGAAGCACAAGTTCGAGATATGGATCATGATGTTATATAGGAATAATTACATTTATTATTTTATGACCTTTTGATATATATACACACATATATATATTGTGCCATATTCATGTTTCCATGTTTTAACTATCTTTTGTATATCATTCCATGATAATCATTTTTATATGAAACTATGGGATAAGATTACTTGGTTATTTATATAATGGGTGTTTATTATTTCCATGAAAAATTATATTATATGTTTCAACTATTTTTGATTATTACTATACCATTGTGATGCACTCTAACCATGGTGGTATATTATCCCCACTATTACACAATGGACTCTCTCTACTTTTCAGCATCCTCTAAGATATGGGGAGCCATTCTTGAGGCCATGTGTCTAACCATGTTTGGATACCGTTTAGTTTTCTGAGAACGGGATTTCACAAAGTCGTATTAAAATATTTCATTTCTTTTATTATTGTAATTTGTGATTATTATAAATTAGATTATGAATGTGTAATATTTTGGTCATGAGATGTCCATGAGAGTATCAAACTAATATACTGGAAAATCAAAATTACCCTGGATGGGATATTATGTTCCAGATTGTGATTATTACAGTTTCCTTGCTGTCACCAATGGGTGATGCACTTGATGTTAGATTTTATATAGGATTATTAAATTTTACCATATCCATTGTGTATAAATTAAATATAGTATTATGTATCAGTATAGGATCTTAATGATTTATATATCATTTAATATTCCATGGAATGATTATATTATCATGTGAAATACTTCCATTATTTATTGAGACCTTTGTGATTTATCGAGTTACCTATGCTTACATTTCAAGCAGGGACATGGTAAATCATTGGTTAGTACTAAATGGACACCACACAACAATTTATAAGGTTTATGGGCCCTTATAAATTAAAAATGGAGATCTGTATATTTTGAGAATCTAAAGAGGATTTCCTTATAAATGATAATGAATTTAAATAAAATTTAATTCTAAAATGAATGGTTTTTGCTAAATGTGGATGATAATTTCAATTTAAGAGGAGTTTTACTATATAAATTTTAATTGAAACATAGTATACTATAACCCTTGACTCATAAAAGAGAATGTGAACCTATCATAACCTGATTTGTGGGAAGTAATAAGTGTCTCTTTCTTTTCTTATGACATTTATGTCACCTAGAAATTGATATAAGAAAATGTTGAGGGGTGTAACTATTTTTAGTATGGATTGTGACTATCCTATTTTTATATATATTTTATTATCAACCCTTGAATGTGGTATGTTTTTGGTCTTTTTTAGAGATGCTCCACCATGGAAACCTCGAGTTATGTTTTAGGAGGGTGGTGACCACCATGATCTTGAGGTGGTGGTCCATGGGAAACCTATATAGCCTCTATTAGTGCCTCATCTGGAACTACATATTATACTTGACATGGGTGTTGAGGCCCAATTTTGAATGTACTTTTTTTGTATCATGTAGTATATTTAGGGAGACCTATGACCTATCATTACTATGAAATAGTTGAATCATGAGTTTAAGGGGTAGAATCCACACACTGTTTCTAAGGATGGTTGGACACAGGCTACAGAGTAATGGATAGAGACCATGCTTTCAATTTTTATTCATCTTGAGACACCTATTGATATGATATTGAATCACACTATAGATGTTCATCAAGATTCCACCCACATATGGTGGGACATTATTTCTCAGACTGATTGTTAGTAGGATATGTGTTGGAGTAATTTCTAGATAACATATTATTATTATTTCAATATTGAGACATGGAGGTCCAATATGTCTAGAGTGTTTATGAATTTGGAGAAGGGCATTTTATCTGTCATGGACTATTATGCCAGTTTTATGGATCTCTATAATTTCACACCAATTATTTTAGGTGTCGTGTTATCAAATGATTTAAAATTTGTGGACTGTTTAAGGAATTACATCTGATAAGATATTATCATCCTTGTAATTTATTACATGTAAAAAATAGCAAATCTGGTGTTGATTAATAAATGTATCCTGAGGGAATTTGGGGGTGAAAATCAGTACATATCAGTTTATCATCCTAGTGGCTAAATGTTAGGTGGTAGTAATAGATGCTTCAAGGATTCTAATAAAGGTATTTACTACTCAATAGTGACTTATGGTAGTTTTTAGTCTCTTATCATTGTGTAAATACATGTCACATAAGTGTTATTTATGATATAGACCCATTCGAGTGATAAGATTTTTGAAGGCTGGGATATGAACAACAGTTTTGTAAGACCTTTCCTCCAGTATCTAGTGAGAGATAGTCTACACCAACTCCACATTCAATAGTGGGGTCAACAAATTCTTGTTAGGTATGAAGATCAAGTGTGACTGGTGTGGCAGCCTGAGGTATTGGTCATGTCTAGATTATATAGAAAAAATATTTATAGTTACAACATTGGAGAATTATTGAGTATATTGGGGATATATCTCTAAGATGCAGTTTAGGTCAGATATATACATTGTAACTGATACCTAAGGACAAGAGTTCCGAAACTTATACCATGAGATATAAAATTCGGGAAGCCTCTATATTAGTATATTCTCTTTTCAATATAGGTAAATATCATTCTTTGACATTTTAACTAGTTGTGGAGATCCTTGGGATTCTTATTCAGCTTTCATGTGGCATTATGACACTAGATACACTATTTCAGATATGATCAAAATGTTTCCACTAGTGTTGGGAGTGCCCCCTTGAGGTAGGTGGGTGATTCTTCATATTGTACAACTTTTTTCCTCGAGTTAAAATAAATTGAAATCATTCTTTGGATGTACTGGTTAGTTCCCTATAATTCATGGATTATATTCTTTCATGGGAGGACGACTTTCACCTCACTAGAGGCCAATATTTTCATTCACAAGGGTTAATGGTATGTCCATGTGATTTGAGATAGACCTGATTATTATGGGTTGGGCATGATGACAACCCAGATTTCTAGCTTATACATGGATGATTGAGGAATGCATTCAATTATCCTCCCTCAAGTTGTTGATCAGTTCAGAGACATATTCTCTTATCACTTTTTAGGACTTCCATGAGAGATAGAGGTAGTATATTTCATAGATCTAGTTCTAGGAGTTGCATTAGTATCCATTTCTTGTCACCTGATTTATACCACTATGTTATAGGAGATTAAGAGGTTCCCTGAGGACTTGGAAGAAAAAGAGTTTATATTTCATCCTACATCTTAGAAGGGTTCACTATTTATTTTCTCCAAGAAGCCAGATGATACCCTCAACATATGTCTTGATTAATTTAACTTGACCCAGTTAGGAGTTAGAATAATCATTACTTTCCTTGGATATATGATCTATTTAACCATGTTGGAGGAGCTAAGGTGTTATCAACTATGTATCTGATATATGGTAATCACTAGGTGTGTGTTCGATATCAAAAATTACATCATAAAAGTTTTCATAGAAGATATAGTCTATATGATAATTTTTTATGAAGTTCGATTTCTGGAATAAACCATCTCCTTTCATGGCACAGATGAACCACGTTTTCCATCCATATCTGGATTCACTTTGGGTTGTATTAATGGACAATATATTGGTGTATTCTCACTATTGACATAAAAATTATAAACACTTTGATAATATAATGGATACACTGATATAGAATCTTTTTTATTCCCTTATATCAATGTGAAACTTATGGATTTATGAGATTCCTTTCCTAGGTAATATTATCGCAGAGATAGAGGTATCATTTGACCTAGAGAAGTTGAGATCTGTTGTTTTTTGGTTGAATCCAAAAACAACTTTGATATAAGGATTTTCATGGGGATATCTGGTTGTTATAGAAACATACTACATGAATTATAACTTATAGAAACAACTATTATGTGCCTAAATAATAATGGGGTTAATTCTATGTGGTTCGATTAATAAGAGAAAACCATTAAAGAGATGAAAGGGTGACACAATCCAGTAATGATCTTGTTTCTTCTAGAGCCTGGTAGAAGTTGTAAAATCTATTGTGATACATCAGGTATCTGTATATAACTATTTTTTATGTAGTAGGAGTGATTTTTGGCATACGGGTCTCAAAACTTGAGGCCACACAACGAGTTATCCTATATTGTACATGCCATGCATTGTTGGAGACACGATATACTAGGAGAGCGTTTTGCAGTGTACATGGAAAAGAAAAAACTTTTGTGTATATTTATATAGTGTGAAATAAATCTATGGAATTTAATGTGGGTTTAATATATAAATTCATTCATCATCGAGCATGCTTATATGTCCGGGAAAGGCATGTCATTTGTCAATGTTATAAGAAGGATGACTCATACACAGGTGGATTAGGAGGCTAGTAGTGAGTGGCTTCTTATCGAATAATTTTATAATGTGAATTTGATGTTCAAGACCATTATAGATAGTCATTACATGCATCATTACTAGTTAGATCATCACTTCTAGAGAGAGTGAAGATGATGAATTTACCATATTCTGAGGGCTTGGTCCTATTGGAAAGGGTGGTAGATGTGGACCCACCTCCAGGTTGGATTGTTTATGAGAACGTGATCTTTAAAATCCATTGACTTGTTAGGGTTCCTATAGAAATATGAGAGGATTATATGTGAGAGTCCAATGTCTCTATATGGTTCATGAATCCCATTCTTAACAATATTTATTATGACGTATACCGTCAATACTAGTGGTTTGGGATGAAGCTAGGGAAAACTAGGGTCGTTACACGGTGTGAAACCTGTTAGTTAATGGAGGAAGAATGCCAATGAACAGCTTGGATTTTAAATCAATTTCATATTTCTGAGTGTAAATGGGATGATGTCATAATTTATTTAATGAATAGACTACCATGATCACATTGGGGAAGTGACACCATATGTGTGATCACAGACATGTTCACAATGGTCGTCAATTATCCGCACATTTGGAAGATTCTTTCAGTAGAATTGATTGGGAGGATCTACATTCATGAGATTATATGCCTCCATAGATTTAAACATTATATTATTTCATATATAGAATATCATTTCACTTCACTATGTTTTCATGGGTGGTAGAGGGCACTTGGTACACAAGAACTACTGAGTGCATGCTATCAAACATAGATTGATAGTTAGTCAGGGCACATGATTCAGTGCTTGATTCATTATTTATTTTAATGGTTCTTTGGAGAAAAACGTCCCTCTCACCGATTTTTCCAATGATAACATCTTCCATGAGACCAAATAAATTTATTACCATTACTTTTTATAGGGCAGGTCATTCCATTTACCCCTATAGTGGTTAAAGGTAGGATATGAATCAGTATTGGGTCCTTGTCTCTTTCACAAGACTTCTGATCATGTTCAACATTTCAGGAATATGATTTATACATCACAGTATAGAAAAAAAATCATATACCAATAGAAGTTGTTGAACACTAGTGTTTGAGGTGGGGAGCCTTGTCTTCTTATGAGTTTCTCCCGAATTGGGGCATAAATGGATTCTGAAATAAGGGAGCTATCACCTTGTCATGCTGGGTCATTTGAGATTATGGAGAGAGTCCGTCCTATAGTTCATGGGTTGCAGTAACCTCATAGGTATCAGTCCATGAATGATGTCTTCCAGATATCTCATATTTACAAATATCATTATGATTAATTGAATTTTTGGCAGCCCAATGAGGTTGAGTTAGAGGTGGATTATACCACTAGGAGAATCCTATTTGTATTTTTGATTGTAACATTATTGCTCAATGGATCCCGTCCATTCATATTGTGTGGGTTATATTGAAGCATGGTTGTTTATAAGAAGATACATTAGAGCAGGATGTTGACATACATGCTCAATGGTGGATGTTATTCGTAGAAAATGGTTTTACACCATTTGATGGGAAATGTTGGGAAAAAATTATTAAATGGAAAAGATTGTATGTTTTTTTATCTATGTAGCTAGAACTTTTTATTAATAATTTAATCATTTTTTTGACATAATATGAATTCCTAGTGTGGATATGGAAAAAATTGGGGTGTATAGGGTTTTCATGGAGGCTCGAGCCTGAGTTATTGGATATGACAACTCAGATACATAATTAATAGAAACCATGAAAACTAGGATACATAGTAAGTATAGAAGGTTTCAAGTGGTCTATTACACTATCCAAGGATGTATAGGTTGATGAAATAATGAAATTACGGCTGCACTATCATGCAAGGGTGATAGCTTTTTTAGTAGTGGTAAAATGATATGTATATGCATTATTTTTCTAACCATGTGCCATGACCGTGTGAGGAGGGATTTAGGATAGAGATGGTTGTATTATTAGAGAATTGTTTAAAAAAACATAGACATACCAATGACCTGTTATTTTAATAAGAATTGAACTTCTTCCTTAATTATTTCAATTTTAACATTTTTCCTTATTTCTTCCTCCAGCCAACATGTGGTCTCCTTCTCTCATATGAGCTGCCCAAACCTCTTACATTGTCATTAATGCAATTTCACTACATAATATTTGTTTTAATAGTTGTTTATCTCATTGGATAACCACTAATTATTTCTATGTTCCTTGTTCGTCTTTCACTATTTTCTTTAATTATCAATGATGTTATTTTGGTGTAGGAACTTATGCCCTATTTTTAGGGTATTCTTTCATTCTTCTGTTTTCTTCTAATTTGGGTCCAATTAATGGAGTATAATAGTAAATTAATATTCTAATAGATTAAATAATGTGGTCTATAATGTTTCTAAACAATATATTGTCATCGATAAGTGACATTATGAATAGTATGGGTGATTCATTGTAAATTAATTGAACCTTCAGTTAAATGATAGAATCATTTTTGTGACACACCATTTCCCCATTCTTCAATGTTGGAGTTTTCTGAACATCGTCCAAGCTGCCTATAGGGTGGGTTCTACATTTTTACATTAATTATATCACCCTCAGGGTGTTCTAGGATCACTTTTCATATTTGAAAATGGATTGTTGTAATTAAAAGGTTTATTAATCTTTTCAACACCATATATAACATTTTCATTTGTTTATAAAATGTATAAATAGTTCAATACCTTACTTTGTATATGAATATTAAGGGATTAATTAATTTGTGGATGAATTGGTATGATTCTTATTCCATTTTTACTCTATGGACCCTATTTAACAAGAACACTTGATTTTCTTTGACATTTGTACTCCTTGGAACCAATTACATGATTTCCTTGATATGTTTAGGTTACATGGAAAATTAATACTCCATGAATATGATAAATTGATAGGAATTTTTAGACATTTATACTTCTTCGATTCTAGTTATATGGTTTATTTGGATGCCTTGAATAGTTTTGATCCAAGGATTTGGGTTACTAGGATTCCTTGGATGTTTCTACTCTAAGGATCGTGTTTAACTTGTTTACATGATGTACTAGAATGCCTTTTAAATTTATACCACTTCATCTTAACTCATTAGTATGCCATGAAAATATATACTCCTTGACTAATATTTACATAATTTTTATAGTTTACTCTGTTGAGTTTGAAATTACTACTCCTTGGACCATGACCCATGTAGGTCATGAACATGATTAAACAAAATAGTCCATCGTTGTTGATGATTATTTAAATTTACATATTTTTGTTATTATTTATTTTCCTATTTATAGTGAGACTTCATAATATGGAAAAAATAAGTTCTACTATTATTATTTATACACTTGTAGTATTTTCACAATTCTATAGCTTATATTCACATATTGAACTTATTATACACACAATTGGTGGTGGCCTACTAAGTTTTATCTCACATCCTATTTGGGTTGATGTTGGGTACCCAAATAGACTTCATGGATCTAGTTATTAAAATGGTAATGTTCCATCCTACAGATACTTGGTTCATTATTTCATTGGAGGAAGGGTTCACTATACTTGGCTACAGATCATGATATAATCTAGGAATAATTTCATTTTGTCTTTTTTACTTTCCATAAATGTATTTTACTAGATGCTTTTTTCCATGTTCTATATGCCTTTTTTATATAATTCCATGATCAAAATTTGTATATTACAATGCTGGGTGAGATTACTTGGTTATTTATATAATGGTTTTTTTCTTCCACTGCTCAGTTATTTCATCTTTTTTTTTTCTATATCTCGTTATTATTACAACATTATGCTTCCGTCTAACCATGGGGGAATAACATCCCCACTATTACACCATAGACACTCTCTATTATTGGGTTGCCTCTAGAATTCATGGAGGCATTCTTGAGTCCTTGTGGATAACTAAGTTTGGATTCTATTGAGTTAACCGGGTTTGGGATGTTATATTCATGTTGTTCATAAATTATTTTAGTGTAAAATTACTCAATTTATAAGTGTTTGAGTTGGAATTACATTGAAAGATGTGTGACACTAACATAGAATAATTAGTATAACTTTACATACATGAGGGGATGAGCATGTTATCATTACCTAAATATGTATCTATGAGATTTCATTTATGAATCTATTGTTTTGTTGGGTGACCTTTACATTATTTTTAATGATTCCAATAGTGTTATTGTTTCTTCAAATTTATTTTTCCCAAGGAGATTATTATTTTGTGTTGGATTTGAGAGTGAAATCTAAGAGAATATTTTTGGGGATTTATAGTTGAAAAAAATTTATAGGGCTGAAAATAAATAGAATGGATAGTGTTTTTATTACTCTATTTATTATGATTCCAATTCATGATTCTCCGAAGCATATTCCGATGGATAGATCATGGATTTTGAGGTATTATTTCGATATTGCAATATTAAAATATAGTGGAGGGTTTGACTTGTTATATTGATCCCTGGTAAGGGGGACTCAGACTAGTTCTCTTGTTTTATAGCTATTTTTACACTTCCATTGTTTGATTTTTAATTTTGTATCACGATGAGTGTGGGATATGTTGAATTTTTCTAATGGTTATCATCATATTTAATAATATCCTATTTTTCGACCGTTTTTGTTTTTTGGCTTCCATTTTTTCATTACATTGTCAGGGTTTGTGGGGTTCTATTATTATTGTGAAGTAGAAAAAATGTTGTTCTAAAAATTATAAATGTCTATTTTATTTTACCTTTTGAAAAATTTGATTCCTTGTTTTTGTTTCTTGAGTTCAATTTTTTTTCTTTTTTTTTCTTGAAGAAAATCAATATACATGAACCATTTTTCAATTTTCTTCCATGTGAGTTGGGTAGTTATATCCATTCGTTCCCAAAAAATTAATATCAGAGGATGGTAACATGGTATAGAAATATAATTAACTAAGTATGAGATTTAGAGGATTGATGTGTAACATCCCAAGTAAATAAAGAAACAAAGAATTTTTATTTTAATTAATAATTTGTGTATTAAATTTTAACTTTACCTTATAGGGGTTACAATGTTTGATGGCGTACAAGATACACAACAATGAGTTTCTTTGAAATCATACGTTGCACAATAATAATATAATATAATTAAGTTAAATGGTAGTTAACACCTAGCCGTTGTATTGGATAAAATGAATAAAACTAACTACAATATGATTATATATGTTTTTCAATGTTTTTACATTCATCCAATAAAATTTAGAGGCCTAAAATGTGAATGAATCTAAATTTAAGCATAATTTACCTTAAAAGGATGAATTTCCACATTTTGATGGAAGAACCTCATTAAATCTAGTTATAGACACTTTTATATGTTCTATTTTAACAAATAAAATTCTAATACAGAATAGGGAAATCAAAATTTACTTTGGGTAAATTTTTGGTATTTTTATGATAAAAATCATTTTTTATGAATAGTGAAAAATATTGTATTTTAATTCCAAAGTGACTTTTAATCTAATTAATTTATATTGATATATTATCTTTTTAATTTGTTATAAATTTTTATTATATTATTATTTTTCCATTTAATCCAATGTTTGTCATTGTAATTAATTTTACATTGAAATTAGACAGAAACAATTATCAATATTTTGATAATTATTGTTTCTTAAAAACACGCAATTTGTTTTGACAACGAATATTAACTTTAAATTAATTAATGAAACTTCTTTGTTTTTAATTTGGTAAAATTGACATCATTTTTTAATTATCAATATCAATGATATTTGAGGCTGATGTTTTGGTAGCTTTCTGAAAAACATCAATTTTTTTATGAATAGTGAAACCACAAAGTAGTAGTTAAAAACAGACCATTTTATTATAATGAAATATTATAGATATTTTGATTTTAATTTAAAAAATATTTCATAAATGGTTGTTATTAATAAGTAAAATCTGGTTTAATAAGATGAAAATATTTTTTGGAGAATTGTAACTTTTGAAATTTATTTACCATGGTTAAATGTAAATAGGGTAATTCAAGGTACAAAGAATATTATAATAATAAAATATTACCTTAACACTTTCCCTATCCTTATTGGTTGAGTAAATTACGCCCATTGGCATCTTTGGGTCAATTTTTGGACCCCATGGAGCCACATGGGAGTAATAATGACACTTTATTTTAATTAACTTAAAATAAAGAAAAAAATAACATAAACAAATATCTTTTAGTAAATTAATTTTCACAAGGGGTTATATAATTTATCATTTAAACTATAAATATTAATTTGAATGCTAAAAATATTTCCTACATCATTTTATTTTTTTATAATTTTTAGACATCTTTTAAATTAATTTATTTATGAAACAATAATGGTGCAATATTTAAATCATTAAAAAATGAATTAAATAATAAATATTATAAATATTAGAATAACATCAAAAACCTGTCCAATTATTATTAGATTAATTTATTGAGACCATGATTCAACTTAAATTTGACTTTAATTAGTTTTTCACCCTTATAATCCAAATATCATTATATAATATTATAATATTTTCACACCTTCCAGAAGAGCCCCCTCTTCCCCCTTATAAAAATCCCTCACTTCTAACTAGTTATTAATAGAACTCAAGCCCCTTGTCTTGCCAAAAACCTACACAAATAATCTTTCAATATCCCAACCCTCCTCCTAGAATCCTTACCATAGGCAGAAGTCACTCCAAGAATTACTTTTGTATCAATCCAAATGGAGTTACCCAAATTAAAGGTAATGTTTTCTCTTTACTTGTTTTATTTAATTTTATTTCAAAAATTCCTATACTATTTTTATTGATTTATTTTATAAAAACACTGGTATCCTCAATATACTAGGACGTTTTAATGATATTGTTTCTAACTACAATTGCACACACCTCCATCTAATGGGTGAAAAACCAACTGTTTCCGTGGATGAAAAACTAATGCCTCACAAAATGATAATTGTTCGATTATCTCTTACCGCCTCTCATGGTGGCCATTATGATGGAACTGCATTTATTTATGATATATATTATTTTTATTTTTTAATTATTCTGATTTATTTTCCTTTTATATCATACCTTTACAGTTTACATTACTGGTAAATGTGATAATTTCATTTTAGGAAGTGCGGACTACCGCCCCCTCATGGTGATATGAATCATTAATGACATTTGTGGGATGTATAAACGAAGGATTTAATGATATTATATATGTTATTGTACTGGATTTATAATACAGCTATATTTAATTATGTTTTAATTCCATTAAAATAAGAAATGGAAATTAAAGTAGCGTTCATGGTACGTACAACTTACCGTCTCCATGAACGATGCCTTTCATTTCATATCTCCCAATGTTATGTAATATTATAAATACATGTATATGAGAGATATATATGATATATATGATATGTGAATCATGAATATCATTCTGGATATAATGATCTTTTGACCGTGTGAACAACTTGTTATTATAAGATGTCCATTTTTGACTCAAGTACGAAATGTCGAAAAAAAGACCATTATTAACTTAAATGATTAAATAATGTTTATTACATAGTAGTAAGTTATATAAAAGGAATAATAAAATTGAATTCGGTTCTCAATCAATTATAAATTAACTTTAGTTTATTATTTAGGAGTTTAATGAATGAACGAGTCATGTCGGACATGAGGTAAGGAACTTCATCTCAATCTCCTTTCATTGAGGCATATTTTGTTTTAATACAAGATTTTCTTTTCTACGCTATATAAACACTTTTTAATTTTACTTTAATTAAAAAGGAATTTATTTTTTTGAAGCGTTTTAATAAATAAAAAATAATAATGTTTCTTTTTAACTGAAGTAGGGATAATGACCATTCCACCACAGGGAGTATTATTTGATATTTGGCTTCATTAACAAGCCGCAATGTTTTTAAAAGGAAAATAAATTCAAAATACTCTTTTTTGTATTTTTTTTATTTAAAATGGCTTTGATGAGGCATTTTATATGTCAATATTTTTAAATTGAAATGTGGAAATGTTATCCTTCCTTTATGTTCATTTTTTGTGTTATGAATATGGTATGGTTCATGGGCATTGTTTATGTATACAGGTGGTTATGTGATAATCCTATGGATGGTGAGTCATTGATATTTCCCCAATGAATTTGGTAACATGATGGAGGTAAATGTGAATGTTTCTCATAAGAGATTTAGGGAATATAATTTGATGGGTATTCCAAATGTAACTCCCTACGCAGTTCTGATAGCTAGAATGTAAGTATGATATGAATGCCACAAGTTACATTTAGGATTTATGTTTTCTTTGTGTAATTCATAAATCTTATGACTTCATGAGGTATGTTAAAGAGATTATGTTATGTATGTTTTGATGAACTAATGATTTCTTTCACTGTTTTATAACCCTTACTAAGCTTATTGTGATTATCCAATGTTTTGAAATGTTTTTTACAGGACTTAAAGATGAATAGGGTCAAGGATGGGACCAAATAAAAGTCATGATATCTAAAACATGGAACTATACATGATTTTTTTAATAGTTTTTTTTGTGAAAAAATGGAAACTGTGTAGAAGGGTCTACTTTGTATTTCTTGAGAAGTAATGTAATTGTTACTGCCTAATTCTCTAAATGTATAAACCTGAAAAGATCCTCACTGTGAATTATTAATCTAATTCATGAATATTTAATGATTTAAGGATGGGTCCTTATAGATGGTATCAGAGGTCAGTTTAGATATCTTTATGAGTTTGGGTATTATTAAATTAATATCCATAAATTGCGTTATGTTAATATTAAAATGATATAGAATTTACATATTACCATGTTACTTCACCTATGATATTTCTGTGTTTAGAATTTTTTTTGTAGAGGAAACAGTGAAACTTTGTTGGGATGACATCAGGAGGAAGACAACCTACCAAATCAGCAACCTGAGATTGTCAGAATTAGAACTGAATAGTTTGTTACAATGATGGCACAATTGACTTAGACTATAAATGGTAGAGGAATCCATTCATGAGATTAGCCAGATTAACCATAAGGGAATGTGTAAGTAGTAGAGTATTTCCTGAGGCAACATCCCCCATCACTCAGAGGATCATCTGACCTTGTACTAGAAAAATGGTGGATTAAATAACTGGAGAAAACTTTTCGATGTTATGGGTTGTTAAGAACATCAAAAGGATAGTCTCACTGTTTACCGTTATGAAGGTGAAGCTGATCAGTGGTGGTCGATGGGGAAAAATATCAGGGAATGTAAGGATATTAAGGATCTTTATTGGGATTAATTAAATGGTATGCTTCTTGAGAAATATTTCCCTAAGGTGGTTCATCATCGGATGTAAAAACAATTCAAATATTTGAGTCTGGATGATGACTGAGTGGCTCTTTATGAATATAAAATCACTCGACTGGCAAGGTATGCCCCAAATTTTATATGAGATATTGATAGTAAAATCATCCATTTTTACTCAGGATAAAATCCAAAGTATCGAAGGGAATTTTCTTCTAGTGATTTCAAAAGTTATGAAAAACATGTTTGTTGTGCGGAGAAGGTGTAAATAGAGTTTGATGATTATCTAGTGTTCATTGTTAAACTACAGAATAAGAGGTCGTGGTGGCAGATGAAAGTGAATAAATCTTCAAAAAAATTATGATAGTAATAAAATTATGTTTACAGTTTCTGAAAATTGTGGTAAAAATCATGCTGGGAAATGAATTTTAAATTCTTGTAAGTGCTGCTGATGTGGTAAAATGGTACATAAGGCTCATAATTTCACTGAATATATCTAGGTAATGGTAATAAACGATATGATTTACAGTCTGTAAAATGTTTTAAGTGTAATGAAATGGGTCATTATGCCAACGAGTGTTCAATGAAGAACACAAT
This sequence comes from Viscum album, assembly GCA_963277665.1. Classification (NCBI taxonomy): domain Eukaryota; kingdom Viridiplantae; phylum Streptophyta; class Magnoliopsida; order Santalales; family Viscaceae; genus Viscum; species Viscum album. The sequence goes on along the minus strand of OY728163.1, from coordinate 2,103,544,007 downwards.
AGAGGGAAAGAAGCTATACTACAAGCAGAAAGGGGTGGTGAAGTCCTTTTCAAATACATCCGAATATGTTGGGCCATCAAACAATGTAGTATCAGGTACACTATTTGTTTGTTCACATTATTCCAACGTGTTGTTTGATTCATAGTCTACACACTCTTTCATTTCTGAGTATTTTTCTAGTAAAGTGGAAATTCCATATGAAGATATAAATATGGATCTAATGGTAAAAACACTGGGAGGAAATGTTGAAACAAAAAGAAATTGTAAGAACCTTCATGTACTGGTGTTCATAAAGATTCTACCTTCAAACCATATTGTTTTACTTCTATTATAGTTTGATTTTATTTTGGATATGGATTGGCTTCCTTTTTATCACGCAAAGATTGAATGCATAGTTAAAGAATTTTCTTTTCAGAATGATTTTCAGTATTTGTACAAGAATAAAACTATTCTTTTGATAAGATGTCAGGAAAATGAGAAACACTTAAAAAATGGAAATGATTATTACCTTAAAAATATTGTTGAAAATAAAGGAACTGTTCATATTAATGATGTGCTGGTGGTAAATGAATACCTTGATGTTTTTACTAATGAGTTTTTTGGTATTATACCTGACCTAGAAGTTGAATTTATAGTTGACTTAGTTCCTAATTATAATCTAATTTCAAAACCCCCTTATCGAATGGATCAAATTGTACTTTTAGATTTAATGAAGCAATTACATGTGTTATTAGGTAATGGTCTCATTCAACCTAGCACATCACCATGGGGTGATCCTATAATGTTTTTTAAAATGAATGATGGTTCAATAAGACTTTGCATAAATTATAGAGCATTGAATAACATCACATTTAATAAAAAATATCATTTTCCTCATATCGATGATTTTTTTCATCAGCTCTTGGGAGCTCAGTATTTTTCAAAGATTTATATGAGGTCGGGGTACCATCAGTTGAATATAATGGTAGTAGACATTTTAAAGACTGCATTTCATACTAGATATGGCCATTATAAATTTTTAGTTATTCCTTTTGGTTTAACCAATGCAACTGCAATATTCATGGATCTTATGAATAAAATTTTCATTGATTTCTTGGATATGTTTGTGGTTCTATTCGTTGATGATATTTTGGTTTATTCTAAAATTAAATAAGAGCATGAATGTCATTTAAGGGTTTCCTTAAAAACCATAAAAGAAAAGAAACTATTTGGGATGTTTATCAAGTGTGTGTTTTGGATACAACAATTTTCATTCCTTGGTCACATTGTTTCAAAAAATGCATAACTATTGATACTTCTAAAACAAAAGTTGATGAAGAATGGCCCATACCAAGAAATATAACCATGATTCATAGTTTTAATGGTTGGCAGGTTATTACTGGTGTTTTTTTGAAAAATTTCAATGGTTATCTAGTCTCCTGACTAAGTTAACTCGAAAAGGTGTTATGTTTTTTTGGTCAAAAGAATGTGATGATTGTTTTCAGGAATTGAGATTAAGATTGGTGAATGATCCATTTTTGGCATTACCTTCCAGAAATGGTGAGTTTGTTTTTTACAGTGATGCTTTGTTGAAAGGACTTGGTTGTGTCCATATGTATATTGATCATGTAACTGCTTATGCTTCTTGTCAGTTGAAACCCCATGAGTTAAATTATCCTACACTTGATTTGGAATTAGCTGTTGTTGTTTTTGCAATTAAAATTTGGAGGCATCATTTGTATGGAGTAAAATGTTAAATATATACTGACCAGAAATGTTTTAAGTATATAGTCAATCAGAAATAATTGAACATGAGACAGAGGACATGGTTGGAATTAATCATGTATTATGATTACACTATCCTTTATCACACAAGAAACGAAAATAATGTGGATTATTCTTTGAGTAGAAAAAGTAATGCTTCATTGACCATAAAACATTTAGAACGAGATCCTGTGGTTTTTGATTTGTTGAACTTTGTCATAGAAGTTTTTAGTTTATTAAATTATTCTTATTTGTTTTAGGTGTTAGTGAAATCATCAATATCAGATAGAATAAATAAACCACAGAATAAATACAGTGAGTTACAGAAAAAGGCAGAGTTTTTTCAAAATGGTTTGTTTCCTGAATTTAACATTGATAATTATTTTGTTTTGAGGTTTGATAAGAGATTATGTGTGCCTTATGAATCACAGTTGAATCATGAGTTGTTATGTAAAGATCATAGTTCACAGTTTACAGTTCATATTGACAGTACAAATATGTACAATGATCATTGTGAGTATTACTAGTGAGATGGAATGAAAATAGATATTTCCGATTTTACTGTGAATTTATTGACATGTTAGAAGGTTAAAGTAGAGAGGTAGTTACCAAAAGGGATGATTAAGTATTTACTGGTGCCAGAGTGTAAATGGGAAAATATAACCATGGACTTCATTAGGGGATTACCAATTACATCTTGAGGTAATAATGAAATTTGGGTTATTGTTGATCGTTTGAATAAATATGCTCATTTTCATCCTATTTGAGATACATTGTCTCAAGATCAACATTCTAAATTGTCTGTTACAGAGATAGTTAGGTTACATGGTGTTACCCTCTCTATTGTATCTAATCATGATATTAGGTATACTTCTAATTTTTGGAATGGCCTTTAGAAGTCGTTGGTTACTGAATTAAAATTTAGTACAGTTTTCACCCACAATCAGATGGGAAGTCAGAACAAAAAATTCAGACATTAGAGGATAGGCTACGTGCTTGTTCACAGGATTACCGGGGAAGTTGGAAGCAATATATTTCTTTGGTTGAATATTCGTATAATAAAAGTTTTCATTATAGTATACATATGGGTCCATTTGAGGCATTATATGGAAGGAGGTGTCAAACTATTGATTTTTGGGATAAAGTAGGTGAAAGGAAGATAATGGGACTAGAATTAGTAGATGAGATGGGAGAAAAGGTTCACTTGATTCAGAAGTACCTGAGAACTTCTCAGAGCAAGAAGAAATGTTTTGTGGATAATCGGTGGATGGATCAATTTTTTTGAGGTAGGTGATCATGTCTTTCTCAACGTTTCTCCATGGAAAGGTGTGATGTGTTTTGGTAAGAAGGGAAATTTGAGCTTGAGGTTCATTGGACCTTAAGAAATCCTAGATAATGTTGTATCAATTGCGTACAGAGTGGATTTAACTCAACTTTTGTCCTAGGTACACAATTTTTTTCATGTTTCAATATTTAGAAAGTATTTGCAACATCCATCTGATGTTTTAAGTCTAGAGGTAGTTCAGTTGGAAGAGAATCCTTCATATGAGGTACAAACCATCTAGATTCGTGACTGTAGAGATCATGTGTTTCAGAATAAGGTAATTCTCCAGGTAATGGTTTTGGGGAAAAAACTATATAGTTGAAGAGGAAACATAGGAATTTTAAAATGCTATGAGGGATAAATACCCCCATTTATTTGATAAGTGAATAAAATTGTGTGGATGAAATTCCCAAAAGGGGGGGAGGATATAAAATCCCAAGTAAATAAAGAAATAATACATTTTCATTTTAATTTATATTTTTAGAATTAAAATATAATTTTACTTTAAAGGTCTTTCCATGTTCAATGGTGTGCGTGATACACAACAACGAGTTTCTTTGAAATCAAAGGTTGCACACAAAATATTTGATATTATTATTTTAAATATTACTTAACGTTTATCAATTGTATTGGATGGGATGAATAAAACTACCTAAAATATGATTATACATGTTTTTTAAATGTTTTTACATTTATCCAATAAAATTTAGAGGCTAAAAATGTGAATGAATCTAATTTTAAACATAATTTACCTTAAAAGGTTGATTTATAGCCTTCTGATCATGAACCATATTTAAATGTAGTTACAATCAAATTTATATGGTCTATTTGATCAAATTAAATTCTTCTTTATAATCGAGACATCAAATTTTACATTGGTTAATTTTTTTTGTATTTTTCTATGAAAATTAATTTTTTTATGAATAGTGAAACATACTCTATTTTAATTCCAAGTTGCTTTTTAATATAATCTATTTATTATGTTTTATTGTCTTATAAATTGGATTTAAAGTATAAATATATTATTCTTTTACCATTTAATCCAATGTTGGTCATTGGAATTAATTTCACATTGAAATTGGACATAAACAAGTATCAATCTTTTACTAGTTATTGTTTCTTAAAGACACACTATTTGATTTGAAAATGGAAATTAATTTTAAATTAATTAATGAAACTTATATGTTTCAAAATTTGGTAAAATAGACATTATATTTAATTTGTAACATCAAATATATATTTGGTTGATGTTTAGGTAGTTTTCTGAAAAACAACAATTTTTGATTAATAGTGAAACCACTAAGTAGTAGTAAAAAACTGACATTTTCATTTAAATTAAAATTTTCCATTTTGAGTATTGAATTACAAAAATACAACATAAATGTTTTTTATTAGTAAGAAAAATGTGGTTAAAAAAGATTGAAATAATTTTTGATGAATAATAATTTTTGAATTTTATTTACCGTGGTCAAAGGTAAATACGGTAATTCAAAGTAAAACAAATTTAATAATAATAAAAAATTATATTAACACTTGTACTAAACATATTTTTTGAGTCATTTCGACCATGAGAATATTCGAGTCGACTTTGGGACCCCATGGAGCGACTTCAGAGTGATAATGACAATTTTTTTTAAAATAACATCAAGTAATGACAAAAATGACATAAACAAATATATTTTAGTAAATTTCTTTTTGAAAGGGGTTATATAAGTTATCATTTAGACTATATATTTTAATTATAAATCTAATATAATTTCATACAACATGGTATTTTTTTATTATTTTTAGACGTCCAATAAATTAAATTATTTATGACACAATAATGATGGAGTATTTACCTTATTAATAATTGATTTAAATAAATAAGATTATAAATATTAAAATAACATAAAAAACCTGTCTGATTCTTATTGGATGAATTTATTTAGACCATGAGTCATATTATATTCGACTCTAATTAGTTTTTGACTTTTATAAACTGAATAACATTATATAAGAAAATATTATTTTCCCACTTTCCTAAAAGCCCCTCCTCCCCCTTATAAAAAGCCCCTTACTTCTAACTCATTACTCATACCTATCAGGCCCCTTGTCTCATCCAAACCCTGAAAAAATAATCTCTCGTGATCCCTATCCTCCTATTAGAAGCCTTACCTTAGGCAGAAGGCACATCAAGAATTTCTTTTGGTTCAAACCAAAGGGAGTTACCCAAATTAAAGGTAATGGTTTCTCTTAACTTCTTTTCATCTATTAAACTTCTACAACACCTAATATCCTTTTATTCATTTCTATTATGACAAAAATAGTATCCTAAATATACTAGGATGTTTTTATGAGATGTATTTTAACTACAATTATACACACCTCCATCTAATGGGAGAAAAACATACTATTTTCATGGATGACAAACTAACACCTCATGAAACGATGATTTTTCGATTATCACCTACTACCTCTCATGGAGGACATTATGATGGAACTGTATTTATATATGATATATAATATTTTTCTGTTTTCTTTAGTATTCTTTATTTTCCATTTATAGAATACCTTTACGGTTTCCATTATGGGTAAATGCAGTAATTTCATTTGAGGATGTACGGACTACCTCCCCCTCAAAGTGACATGACTCGTCAGTGCCAAATGTGGGATTTATAAAGGAGGGAGTTTATTATATTATATATGATATTATACTAGAATTATAATATAACAATTTATCATTATGTTTTAATTACATTAAAATAAGAAATAGGAATGAAAGTAGCGTTCATGCGTACGTACGTTTTACGGTCTCCATGAAAGATGCATTGTATTTCTTATCTCAAAATTTTATGTACTATTATAAATACATGTAAATACTGAATATATATTATATATATGATATATAAATTATTTATATCATTATTAATTTAATGGACTTTTGACTATGTGAAGAACTTGTAATTATAAGATGTCCATTTTTGTCTCAAGTACCAAGTACCGACAAGACAAACGTTATTAACTAAAATAATTAAATAATGGTTATAACATGGTAATAAGTGATATAAAATGAATAATAAACATGAAAAACGTTCTTAATCAATTATAAATTAACATTTGTTTTTTATTCAAGAGATTAAAGAAAGAACGTGTGAAGTCAGACACAAGGTAAGGGACTTCGTCTCAATCACCATTCATTGAGGAATATTTTGATTTATTACACGATTTTATTTTATATGATGCATAAAAACCGTGAATTATACATTTATTCCTAAGGATTGTTTTTCTAACAAGCGTTTTACTAAATTAAAAAAAAGAATGTTTATTTTTGACGTAAGCTGTGACAATGACCTTTCTTCCGCCGCGAGTATTATTTGATCTTTGGCATCCACATAATACCGTTATGTTTTCAAATGGAAAATAAACACCATATACTCTTTTACATATTTTTGTATTGAAAATGTTTTTGATGATGAATTTGTTATGTCAATATATTTAAATGGAAATTTGTAAGTGTTATTTTTTCCTTTGTGTTTATTTTATGTGTTATGAATATGTTATGGTTCTTGGGAAATTTTTATGTATACTAGTGGTTCCAGGATTATCATATGGTGCGTGAGCCCAAGATAGCTCTCCAATGCATTGGGTAACATGATGGATGTAAACGTGAATTTTTCTCCTATGATATTTAGGGAATATACTATGATGGGTATTCCAACTATAACTCCCAACGTAGCTGTGATAACTACAATGTATGTAGGATATGAGTTCCGTAACATTCCTTTACGATTTATGTTTTCTATGTGTGATTCATAAATCTTATGATTTCAAGGGTTATGTTAAAGAGATTATGTTATGTATGTATTGAGGAACTAATGTTATCGTTCTTTGTTATATAACCCTTACTGAGATTTTTATGCTCATCCCAAGTATTGACTTTTTTTCAGAGGACTTATAGATGAATAGTGCATAGGATATGATCAAGGAAAAGTCATGATATATAAAACATGGAACTAGACAAGGATTATTTTCAATATTTTTTTTATTTTTGTGGAAAAATGGAAACTGTGTAGAAGTGTTTACTTTGTAATTCTTGAGATGTAAGGTAATACTTATGGCTTAATTATACAAAACAATAATCCTTAAAAGATCCTCAACATGAATTATTCATTTAATTCAAGAATATGTAATGTTTTAAGGCCAGATCCTTATATGACATGGATAATCAATTTAATCTATATAAATATAAGATGCATTATATTCATACAAACAATTGACTTGATACTTCTATATAATATTAAAATAAACATTTTTAAACTATATCTACCATTATTAAGTCTTCGACTTTATTTGTGGATGTCGGCATTAATTATTTAATGGAATCCTACTCAATATTTCTATTAACCCTAGTGGAGAAGGTCCTATGATAATTGGTATATGTAACCAATTCATGTATTATCTAGTTTATTAATGAACATAAATATATGAATAAGTATCTCATTGTTTGTTTCAAAATGAAAATCTATCTTTATAATTTTAATAGGGTCTCTTGATATCTTTTCCAAGTCCATTTAGATGATATAAATATGTTAGTTCTATAAATAATCAATGTTGATGTAAATATTATGAATTAGTATAAATCTTGTTTGTTATTGAATTTCATATATTTTAATCGTATAAAGTATTCAATGATTCAAGGAGGGGATTCTATTACTTTATATGCAGTGACTTATGTATTCATGTATTATGATCTTTAGATGAATATATTACAAATTGAGTTTATTTGGTAATTATCTAGGATATATGTGTTCAATGTGGAGGGTCAACCAAAAAACTAGTTTGAAAGGGATGTCTAAATTTAAAAGGATAAGTAGTTTAATGTGATATTATTATGCATATACCAACCATAGTAAGAGATGATTTTTTCAGAATATATTCAAGAAATATATATCCTAGAACATTTTGGTATACCCTATATATGATAGTGTTGAGGTTTTTTAGTATTTTTATTAGGAATTAAAGAATATTTATCTGTAGATTTAGGATGTCATTCTTTTATAATCTTAATATTGGATGAACAAGTGACTTGTAGGGACCCCAGTAGGTATAAAATGTGTGAGTTAAGCTAGTTTTTATTCTTTTTAGGATTATGTAGAGATATTTATCCAATTAGAAAACTATTTTTTCTTGTTATGTGTTAAATTCTATATTATTGATATTATTTATGTTTTTATATATCAACAATTTTTTTCAAATAATGATTCACCTCATCATCATTTTCTACTATTTTAGGTCCCACTGAAGTGTTTTGAAGGAATGATTTAACTATTGGGTGGATAATCCCATGAGAGAAACTAATTAGGGTAGATATTGGTATATGTGTATAATATTATTTTATTAATACATTTTTTATACTTTTCCTTATTTCAGGAGAATGGTTTTTAGACAAAAATAGATTTTTTGGTATGGGAACACTTGTTCCACTATGATACATGCTAAATAGGTGATCTATCATGGATGATCATGATACAGTTTAGTTTTTTCTATTAGTGAATGTTTTTTAAACTAGTAGAGATATTAAGATAGTGTAGGCATACAACATCATTTCTTCCATGTTTTAATTTTTTTATATGGTGGAGATTTCCTTTTTGTCTTTCTAATGTGGTTAGTAATTAAAAGTAATATTTTTTAGTTAACTGATTCCTTGTATTTGATATCAAAGATTTTTTGGATTTTTTTGTTTTTATTATTCAGTTTTATTATGATGGTATTTTTTATGGATTTTATTATGGTATTTTTTTTATCATTATGTGATATATATATGACCATTATGTGAGGTTGTTATTAAATTTATGTGTTTTTTGTAATGTTTTTTCCATAACATGACAGTGCGTTATTCATTTACAGTGTTTTAGGTTATCTTATATAGGATGACACATGGTCGTGATGTAAAATATATAAAATATAATTAAATTGATAGGTGGATAGACATGTTACCCTTTAATGAGTGTGCAGTGGTGATATTACCTTTAAAACCCATGGTATTGTGGGCCAACCATTACATACCAGCTCAAGCTCCCTTTAAAAGATTCAATCTATTCAATTAGTTTCTAATATTTCTTTTATTTGGATTCTCGATCATATATAGGTCCATGGATCAATTAGTGTGATGTTTTCTTTTATTATTCATTGTTTCATAGCACAAATTTCGTATTTTATTAATGATATTGAAAATATATAGAATTGGTTAGGAAATTTAAATCTAGGAAAAATTGTGGGAGAGATGGAAATAATCATTATAAAAGAGATCTTGTTAACAGTTTTGTTGATAGTGGAACCCATGGATAATTCATACAAGCTTATCACGATGGACTCCTCGTGGATTGTGGGCCAAAAATGGGAAATTTCAACGAAAGAATACAACATAATGTTTTGGAAAGATGAGACCAGGACCTGGAATAATTGTCCAAATCTGGGCTTTTTTTTTCTTATTTATTACATTCCATTTCCATTATCACTATCTTTTTTTATCACATTGTGTCCATGGGTGGGTTCTATCAAATTATTTTCCTCATTCTCTACTAATATTGTAGCATGATATTACTTCAAATTTCTATTTTATAAGACCATTTTTTCATTAAATAATAATGTTTTTAGGGGTGGTGTTCCTTCAATAGACTAGGTCTAATGTGGTCGAAACCACATTAAATATATATGTTATTTTTACATTTCCACATAATTACTTGAAAATTTAATATTATTGTATCTATTCTTCCACTTATATTTATTATTTTCCACATTTTTATTAAATATACTAAATTAGAACTATAGATTTTTATTTCTACTGGGTGTGCATTGAGTCTCGATGGATATATTCCAAAGAGAAAATCAGTATTATATATGGTTATCATGTTTAGAGATTTATTTCAATATGTTGGTGATAAAATGTCTAATAGAGATATCATCATTTTGTATAATTTTAAAATAAGATCTCTTATTACAAAAAATAGACATAATGTTTATATATTATCATCAAATAAAAATATCACTACTATTTACACCACAAATCAGTCTTTATCGTATTATATAGATGGTATCCTGAATTTTTTTGAGAGAGAAAACCCTTATTAGTTGTTAACCACAGTTGAAAAGGTCTTATGATTTGAGTTTTATGATAAATATCTTTTTTTAATAAATTTAACCTTTCAAAACATTGTAGGAATATTTATCTTATTTTTAGGGTTTTAAACCAAGGGAATCTATTATAATTTGTGGATGGTAATTATCACTTATATACTGGTAAATTTATATTACATTGACATGATGTTTTTACACATTACCAATTTAAATTAACAAAAATTAGATGGTGAATAGGTATATTTATTATTAAATACCATAGATGACTCATTTATTCCTATTAAGGATTTGATTTTGTATTTAATGGATTGCATTACATTAGGTTATGTTAAGTGTGGAACCTTGTCTAGGGATCCTTAGATTCATAGATTCAAGATTGTGGTAATATAGAGAAATATAATATTGATATTCTTAGTGTGAAGTTACAACTAGTTGTTGAATTTTCGGTTCTATCAGTGTGGAAATACTGACCACATTATGATATATTTCTATGAGAATACATTCCATAGTAGTATTGACCATAAGAAGTTAGAATACACTATTTTTTATAGTTATGATGACATCAATGACTATTTAGTATAAATTATATTGACTTTATTTTTATCTTTTGGTAGTTTTTCATTAGGAATACTTTTTATAGCTCTGTATGTGACTTGCATGAGCACCATTTTGAAAGGAAGGGAGTTAATTTAGATGGGGTATAAAGTCAGTTGGGATTATGTGGGGACTTTTCTCTTATTATATTACTATATTTTCATGCTATACATTTTCTATGGATTTTTTACATTCAATTGATATTATATATATACACCAAAAAGTAGTAAATATATTTATTTCTCTTCTAATGAATGTTCTAATACATCATATTTGTAGGTTGTTTAATTTCCCAATGTAATTTTTGGTAGGAATGGTTCACTATTACATGAAAAATCACTAAACAACCACTAATTTAGGATGATAAAAGTATATATTTGTCCTAAGATACAATTAAATGAAATTTTTTATAATTTTTCATTTATTTTGAAAAAATTTTAGTACTAGATTTTACGGGATGTTTTTGTACGACAGCCATGTTCTACAATGGTAGTTGATAAGGATGTGATCAGTCTAGGAAATTCATGATGGAGATTAGGGTTTAATGTTACTAGAAATAGTATAAACTAACAACTATGTTATGCTATTATTGGACTACAAGAACATATCCAATATATTTAATGTTCTATTTATTATTTAGGAGATTTTTGGTTTTGGAATGTTGTTATTATTTATTATAATGAATCATTTTATTCTTTTTAAAAACCCTATATTGGATTCCAATGATTGAATATTGAATTTTATTATCAAGGCGTTTTATTTAGTTTTATTTCAATGTAATTGTTCTATATATTTTTCAGTGGCATGTTTATTACCTTTAGTTGATGTGTTAATGACCCTTATATGGGGAGTACATTATCCTTACATGTTTTTGGGATAAAATATTACTTTTATGTGTGGGTCATTTAACCTTATGGTGATGAAGAGTGACCGATACATATGGTGACATGTGACCATTACATAGTATCCATAAAAAATATTAATTATATATGTGTGATTTATATTAAACATAAATGAGTGTGTAGTTATTGGATAACCATTATATATCTCTGGTGTTTTGGGATAAACAATACATTTCATCTCAATTTACAATAATACAAAGTCAATAGTTTGATTTTCAGGAATAATATCTTTCATGAGTTTCTTAATCGAATGTGTCTTTTATATCAATTGTGTAATTGTTTCCTTATATAGATTATGTTCTAAGGGATGATTTCTTTAAATGGGAGTTTAAAATAATATTATAGAATTGAATATTTTATTTCAAGTGACATTGTCCAAGATAAATATATGATAAATAGAATATAGAATTGTTTTAATAGACTAGTTAACAACACTACCCACACGAGATTATGATAAGGTATTATTTTGTTAGTGCTCAAGGATTGTTTCTTCCAAGGTTGAATTTATATTTAAATCATCTAGTGGAATGTTATTTTATAGTAGAAAGTAACCCTAGTAAGGGTTTCTTGGTCGAGGTCCCTTATTTCATGTTTACTATATTTCTATTCATTAATTGATGAATATTTCATTATCCTTATGTGTTTTTGATTCATTATATTTTTTCCTTAACATATAACCATTTTATTTTCTATTTTCCCACTATATATTTGTTCACTACCATATGTTCTTTGTGTAATAGTGGTTTTTAGTGGGTTTCTTTCAATGGAATCAATTAAATTTTATTCAGAGAAAATTAAATATTTGTTTTCATTTTATTTTACACAAATTTATTTGGTTATTTATTGTCAAAATTTCTATTGAATTATTTAATATGTTTTTTTCTTATTGTTTCCTACATCACTTCAATAATGAAATTTTAATTTCTGGTTTGGATGTGTGTGAATTGGGTCCAATGTCAAGTCCTCCACCTTTAACATTATTTGTTGTAGTTTAGTTATACAGAAGTGATATGGTTAAAGATATGTGATTATTTAAACATCTTATTAATAAATAAATGAATACATGGTAAAGAGTGTTCAGTTTCATTTTTGTATTTTAAATTTTTATATGATTATTCAGTTTTGGTTCTTTTATGAAGTTAAAAATAAAAATATAATGATGCATTTCATTTTTCTAACAAATTATGGTAGAGATTGGAACTGATATGTTATCAATGGATTACAACATTTTAATAGAGAGATTCATCAATTGATAATAACTATTTTTAGCTAGCGACACAACCTTATCTTCTATAGTAACTAGAGTGATAGAGAGGTCCACTCATATTCTACACAAGAGATGGGTCAAGTGGTAATGGGAGAAAATCAATAAGGTGTTAGAGTCATGATCATAGTCAACCAATCCTTCAATCCATGCATATAATATTAATTTTTTCATACCAATATTATAATTATTAAAGAGTTTTATTTATCTTGAAAATCCAGATTGGATGAATGCATTTAGAGAAAATATATTATTGATAATGTAAAACTATTTTATTCATTCTATTTGTTAGATGTTTAACTTTACAAAAATATTTTGACGTTCTTTTATCCCATATAGTTAGTTATCAAAAATTAATATATTTTTAATTCACTATTTTGGATAATGTATTTTCGTAATAAAGGATTTTGATTAATCATATCTTGAACAAATTAGTAACACTTTTATGAACATTAAATTTTATATTACTAAAACAATCTACAGATTTTATTCATAAATAATTAATTATATGTAAAAATGGATATTAATACGTTTCAATTATGTTAATAAATGTACTCATTTTAATTTTTTTTCTTCCCTTCAATATTAAATAAATTCAATACATTGTGAGAAATATAAAACAGACAATATTTGATGATATAAATATATAATAATAATTTTTATTTAAATTATTTGTATTCAAAAATAATTTAATTTGTAACTAAAGAAGAAATATTCTATATATATAATAAATCAAGAAACCCTTTCCCATTAAATGATTCTTGTATCTTCTATCTATTTCCCTTTTATATTATATCCATTTTTATTTATATTCCTTTGTTATTAGAACATTTGATGTATTTTCACCAGATACCAAATATCATATCATTCAATGTATGTTAGATATTTAACTCTCGTCGAAAAAATATTCCCCCCCAACTAAAATGAATCCTATAAGGATGGTATGAAAAAATTAATTTACTCCCCCATTATTTATGTTTTTGTACTTCACAACTTTACTATTGAGTGTAGTAGTATATTGTGAAAAAATGGTGTTTTTATAAATAATAAAGTTGTACTAATAAAATTTAATATATTTTTTGAGGTAAATTATTGTTTACCATATTATTCATTAAATTTTAATTGGTCTTTATAAAATTTAGCTATAGTGTATTTCATTTCTTTTACTAATAAAATATAAAACTCATTACAGTTTCTATTAATGTTTACATAATTAACCTTAAATTCTTTGTTGTTTTTTTTCTTGAAGTTGAATGTGGTTTAACAATTATTTCATCAATACTATCTAAATATAATCTATTTATTTGAATCCTCTCAAACCATAAGAAAAACTATATAAATATTTATATAAACTATAATATTGTAATGGAATTGTTTGGAGGGAGTATTTATAATCATAATGGTCAACATTAACCATTATGCTTTTTGAATTAAAATGTTGAATGATTTAGTCTCAGTGAGTTTCATCTTTAAATTATTTCATTATGTTCATAATTAATATTTTCATAATAAATATTTAAGAACAATAATTTTAAATAGATCCACATGTCATCTCATAAATCAATTAATTTAATTCCTGAAATGGATGATATGACAATCATTTGGAATTTCTATAAAAATATAAAAAATTAATTTTTCAAGATTTTATTGAAGATAAGCTTATGATGACACGTAGAAAAATTTACAAAAAAATAAATTCATGAAATAGAATCCATAATCATTAAAAGAAAAACATTAGCACTAGGGATCCAACAGGGAAGCTAAAGAATTGATAAAAAATTCTTTATTATATTTAAAATAAAATAGATATATCTTATAATGATTGGGATAGGTTTATGGACAGTCATATATGGTTCAATAATTGTAATTATACTTCACATTTTTATATTGATTCATTTAATTAAATAATAAGTCCTTTTACCAATTTAGTGAAACATGTAGTAAGGGGAAACTATATTGTTAATAAGGCATAGAGATTAAGATAAATTTATAAAACCCATGTCATGAATTTTCAAAATGAATTATACTATGTGGAAAAAAATTGTAATAAATGAAGTGACCATTACTATCTTTTAATATTCATAGATAGAGATATTATAAAAACACCATTTGTAATTAACATCAGAAAATCATAACCTTGTTTAGGATAAAAAACAGAATCAGTTCTTTAAGGCAATGTATTTTCATAATGGTAAATATAATCACGATTAACAATTGATTAAGAAATAAAATTGGATAATTTTAATTAAATTTTGATGATTTTTTAAGTGATAAATTCTATATAGTAGTCTATGTTAATGTATATTACATTTTAAACTTCATTTCCCATCATATGTGAAATTATTATTTTAATTTTATTAATGTTTTCCCTTTTAAACATAACCTTATGAAATAATCTCTATTCATGATATTAATATGAAATTTTCAGAAAAATTTAAAAATAAATTCTGGATTATTTTGTTATTTTGGAGTGATGGATGATTTACAATATAAGATGTATATGTTAGGCCGTAAATGATGATATTTTTGGGAATGAAAATTTGAAATCAAGTATATAAATTTTTTTGTATCTCTCAACTCATATAGAATCAATCTAAAAACTAATTTTAAGATAGAACAACTCAAAAGTAATATTAATTTTTATTATTCCCCCATTTTATTCAATAATTTTAATGGTAATCTAGGAAACCTGTGTTAATGATAATATTTTAACACAAATTCCAGGCCCAAAAACTCATACTGTCATTTTGGGCATAACATAAAAATGATAAATTCATTTGGGAGTAACTATAGAAAAATATTATAAATGAATTAGGGCCCATAATTTTTAATTATATAACCAATATGAATTTCATTACCATTTAGTCTGTTTTGTCACATAAATTATAAGATAAAAAAGAATTTACGCTACAATGAGAAGTATGGACATTCAATTTTTTACCAACATTCGAGCACCTTCAGGTCTACCTTAATTAATTGGAAAATTTTAAAATGGATTTCGCCATCTTAATATCAAAAAAATCCTAAAATTATTCTATATTTATGAGGAAATATAACTAATTTGTTTCAAGTTCATAATGTAATGTTTTCTTATAGTATTTTCATAGTAATATTATTCTTAGAGTAAATTTTTTATAATCATAGTCTTGTTTTCTAATTAAAAATAATTCATTCATTTTATTTTTTAATATATTATTAATTAATATAATAGCATTTATTTAATGGTTTGAATCAATTTATAAACTATCGGACGTGATATTTTTAATTTTTTTTATCTTTTTCCATCTATCTTTTATGGCTAACACGTCATCATCCATTAGATGATTTCCATTAATTGAGGGATTACCTTATTATGGGTAATTTTTGGGAGCCAAAATTTATATATTTAATGCTAATTGATGTGATCTAAAACACAAATTAGTTATATAGTTTGAGTTTTAATTTCAATAAATTATCTTACTCATTTTCTTTTTTGAATTTATAATCTATATATTTGGAATTATAGTATGAAAATATTCATGATAGTGATAAAAATATTATTCACTGACTATTTATTTTATTATACTTGAATCATTATATGGATTAGAAAAATAAATGATAATGGTGGTATAAGTCTATTTTATTAGATACCTGTTGAATTAGTAAAATATAGATATTCTAAAAAAATCTTCATAAATTCTAGAAATAACAATAACATTGGATCAACCAATATTCATTATTCATTTTATGTTAATGATTTACGTTTTTGTTCATTAAATCAAATCATCAGAATTAGGCTTCCACTTCATAGCCTAAACCCTAAAAAATAAATATATATTAATTCACTTATTATTTCATTTTGGAGTTGACACCCATTTTCAATACCCTCCATTTCAATTCTAACATCCCATTCTTGAACCGAAGTATACTTCTGTGATAAACCAATCAGTTCAACCCCATAACCAATATGGCCCACCACTATTACTTGATAAATATCGAAATTAAATAAAGAAAATCAATCTCCATGTTTTACCACAAATAATTGAATAAAAAAATTAAAACTGCTTATAAACCATCCAAACAAAGCTTGAACATTCTTTAAAAAGTGTATATTTTGGTTACATTCCATGATATCTTAAATAAGTAAAATATGTTATAATATAAATAATCAGACAATAATTGAAAAACCTAAACCAAACATTCCTAACCTCTATGTGGGTTTAATATATCATCATAATCAGGATTAACCACCATTAGAATATGAGAAATATGATAAGAATTTAGAAAAAACACTACTTCCCAAAAAATCCTATAATGACCTCAATTCCCTTAAATAATGATTAAAAAATAAAAAACCAAGATGAGTGAAACATTAAAAAAATGTTTTATCATTCGAAACTCAATATACATATTAATGATGTCATCGAAAACATACCCACATAATAAATTTACCTTACTGACTTATATACCTTTAAAATGATGTTATCTTATGAAAATTTATATTTTTTGGTTGAAATGTGAGTACCACCATCAAAGGAATATTGCATCCAATGATAAAGGATCTCAGTTTTTCTTAAAATAAATATGATCATGCAGAGAAAAATGTTTTAAATTGCTTATGTGATATATTATCTATTGAAAACCACATTCCATATTTTAGGGATTTTTTATTTAGGTATTTAGAAACTCCAACACACATATGTCTCTCTCCAACTTATGGATAATAGTGTTCGAGTACATATGGTTATCATAAAGAATGTTATTTTAGAGGGATCAAAACAAAATTTAATATATGAATTCATCATAATTTAAAATAACATGAACATATCACCAAGAGAACTAACACTAATATTAATTTTCACCCCTTTATAAATAATATACTTACTCGTCCTATTTAGGATTAGAAGAATGACTATAAACATTGGTAACATGAGCCTTAATATCAACATCTAAAATAATGTGTATGAAATTATTAATGATGACGGGATTAACAATATGAATTTGATTAAAAAAATTACAATTTTACTTAAGAAATATGAATGGATTTTTATGGTCAATTATGTAGATATGAGAAATATTGACTTCATTCAAATAATATATATTTTATTTCAAGGCTTGAATATTATTTATATTGATCAATTGATGATTTTATAGGAACACATGTCAATAAAATCGTAAACAAATCCGGCACAATTTACCTATATTTATTAATTATTCTGAACCGAAAATTTTGGATATTATAACATTATTTATAAATTTATTAATCATTCTTGATTCTAAATCCCAAACTACCTTATGCGATTTTGACTAACCTATTCTCAAAATCATTGTCCCACCATCTATATATAATGTATGGATTCATAATTTGAAATGAAACCCCACCTATTTCTATATCATCTACTATAAAAAAATAAATACCATGAAATCCATGATGTGCTAAAATGGAAAAAAACATTATTTGGATAAACTGTATATAACATCCATAAAATTATCCCACTCATCTATCCATTATATTGTTCTTGATACAAATTTTAAACATTCCTTCAAACCCATTTTAGATTAAAACTTGATATAATAAATTTTTCGAAAAATGAAATCCTTAAGATGTTGTAATGTGTAATAAGGTATGTTTGGTGGTCCATTTTGATCTAACTAACATAAACTAATCTCTTTTCCTGAGAGAAACTAAGATACTTTTTGTTTTTTCCTCTATAAAAAATGAAACTAAATGGTTGCTTTGAATACATATTTTTTAAATTCATTGTTATTTGTTTAGGAAACCTCTTTTTGGTTTCCATGATGTTCTTATGTTTTTTTATAATTTTTTGTTATGTAAATTGGGAGTTTTAAATAACCCTCATTCCATATAGACTTCAAACTCAATCTTTAATAATTAATCAATAGTAAACATATTACATGGATAAGGAATGATCAATTTCCTATAATGATATATTAATCATCAAGCTATGTGATTTTTTATATTCATATAACAAGAATCTAATTTCTAAACTTATCTCCCGCAATTTCTTTCCACTTATGAAATTTCAATATTTTATTCACTCAATATTTAAAGTTGTTCCATTCTATATAGGGGATGGGTGAGTAAAAAACAATAATTTAGTGAAAATTATATTTTTTGGAATATTTATTTTAATTATCATTGAATATGATAATATAAATTTCAAAACATGAAAAATTAATTTCTAATGAATACTAAATTCCTTAATAGTTTTCATTATGCATGTTTACGTTCATGAGAAAGAATTCGGGTATGCATGGATATATAATGGGATTTTCCACCATCAAAATGTTCATCAATTAATAAAAATGAAACAATGTATGTCTTTAGGAATGTACAGTGCAAGTGTGAGTTCTTAAATCTCATTATTATTTCCATAGTTGTGGTAGTCGTTTGAAATTGAATGTGAGTATTTGAAGAAAAACAAAACAAAAAGGCCATGTAGGGAAATGGATTGACATAATATATGGTGTTCATCCCATGGGGATACTAAGTAATTATTTTTTCTATCCCTAATTAGTTTTTTCATCTGAGATATATGTATAATTTAATATTATAGTAATTTGATATTCAAAGTAACGTTGAAAAGTAATTTTCACCCGGAACATCCATGTTTTCCAATTGAAAAAAATGATCTCCTTTGTCATTTTTTATTCACAACCCATATTTATGTATAATAGGAATTAGATAAATTATATTGGTAAATTTGAAAATTATAATGGGCTTGAGATTGGTGTATGACTATATATTTGGTTTGATTTCAATTATTTTGATGATATTCATGATTGTTTTATGTTATATTATATTGAAAATCAATTTATGTAAAAAATTATTTTAAATCGGGAATTTAATATTTATAATTGTGTGAATGTATTTTTAAATGGACCACAAACATTAAATTCATGAAGGTGATTGACCATTAAAATATGATAATTTTAATTATATTTTCCTAATTTTGGTTACGATTCATCATTTATAATGTTAATAATTAATGAATTATACAATTTATTCATATTTATCATTTTAGGAATAATTAATATATAATTGTGTTTATGTAATTACTTTTAATTATCATAATATATAACATTTCATATTATTAATTTTAATTTTAGTTTAATAAATGTTTTGGAAATTATTTTTTCTTCTAACACAATAGATGATATCTATTGGTAGAATAACATATTGGTCCCCTGAAAATGATAATTATGGAAATAAAAATTTAACATTAAAGAAGTAAAATTGATTTGTTACCAAAAACAATCATGGAATGAAGCAAAATTTCTACCTAATGATATATAAACTCAGGAAAAAAATTTTATTTAACATTCCCCTTATACAATTCATTCATTTTTATAGTGATTCAGGTAACGCAAGATGATGATAAAATCATGTATAGATTTCGTGTCCCACAATATCCCTTGCACTATTTTTGGAATAACATCCAAATTAATAATTATATTCGGGTAATATTTTTCTAGGTAATAAAATAAATATTGGGAAACATGTCCTTGCAATATTATCCAACTAAATTCACATTCCTTAAAGGTCATTCTAGAGAATCAACAAAGAAAGGGGAAAATATTTTTTTCTTTATCCATCAAGGAAATTCATTTATCTACTAACATTACACCACACTTTGGTGAACCATAATAAATTGAAATAATTTAAAATCATGTTACAAACACATGAAAACAAAAGTCTCTATATAAAGTAGATTTATGGGAGAAAATAAAAAATAATTTGTTTCTTGTTCTTCATATAGTGTTTAGCAAACATTTTATTGTTGTATGATTATTCGTCATCAATAATATTCCGAAACCCCCTAGTTTCCTAATTAAAATATTTTATTCATATTTTTTATTAATCCTCTAATATTTATCACTTTAGTACAACATATTTATTAGTGAGAATACCTTCACTGCAAAAATGAATACATCATTTTTTTCTTTTATTATCCTCATCACTCTCACTTTTTTGTGTCAGCATCTATAATTTAATGAGTTAAATGTGTAAATAGTGTGAAGACCCTATAATGGATTGATTTTTGAGACTTTTATAGGTGGGATTGAAAATTGATTGATGTAATTAAAATTTCTAATTAGTTGTTTAATTTTATAGGTCCATTTAATGACAAATTTTACTCATTGGGTTAGTTAAATTTAAAAAAATTAAATTTTGAGTTCATCTAGGATATTATACATTTTACTGATCATGAAAGTAATTATATAAAGGTTTATGTGAATATATTTTAAATTATATAAGGATTAAATCATTTAACAATGATGGGTGGATAATCAAGTTTTTAGGATACTTCTTGAATAAATAAAACTAAAATATTTCAGAAAATGTTTAATCCAAACCTATCATAGAACTAACCTTAGATCGACCCAAATTCATTAGTCATTTTTATTCAAATATAGTTTTATTTTTCATTATATCTATTTATATAAAATATTTAGAAACATTATATCTGAAACCCTAAAGAAAAAAAACAATATTAGTTAACTTATTTGGTATATATTAAAGAGAATCCCATATCCAACATCAAATAATGCAATTCCAACAACCAATCCAAAAATCTAGGAATAATCATTGCATAATCCAACCTGTTAAACCATAAAATTAATATGTTCTACAAATTTTACATGATAAAATATGAAATAAAAGGGATAAAATTAAATTTAATGTTAATTAAATAAAATGTTAGTCCAAATAATTTAAATGGGTAAGATATCCATTCCAACTCATGTTTCTCATTCATCAACCTTAATAAGAGAATATTGTCACATGAAAACCTGTTATGATCAAATAAAATATATGATGAAAAAAAAGAAGGTATAAAACCAATGAAACACCTAAAAAAATATTAATAATCCATAAAAGTCTATAAATTATATTCATTCAACTAGAAAACAACCCACTATGTCTGAATTATTTGTGGAAAATATAAAATAACTACTACCTCCCAAAATAATCCAGCAAGCTACAACATTCCCTCTAAGAATAAGGGGAAAATTAGAACCCAGTATAAGTAAATATATCTGAATTATTCAATCATATTAAACACAATGAACTTCATATAGATAAAACTCCAAATAATATTATACTACTAAATGTTACTTACAGACAAATATACTTTTAAAGGGATTTTCCATCACAAAAAAGTATATTGATATCCGAATAAGAGAACCACAGTATAAGGAAACACGATTCCTATGTTAATGTGCTAAAACATTCCTTACATAAATGTTATATTTAGTGATGAAGAAGTTTTAAAATCCATTTTTGATCTTGGTGGCAATGTTACCCTCATTACACAAGTCATGAATTGCTACTTAGGAAATGAGGTCTTATAAAAAATATTTATCACTATCAAAATCTTTTATTATAGTTTTTTATCTCTTAAAGGTATCTAAAATAATGATTTGGTAAAACATATATGTTTTATTTTCCATTATTAATTCTTTTTTCTTTAAAATCACCAAATAGTGTTTCCAATGGAAAAACCTAATTATCCTTTGTCATATCTTATTGTAAACAATCAACTTAATCATCAATGTTAGGAATGGAAACATTACCCTAACATTTGGGAACATGAGACTTCATCACAACATATAAAAAATAAATAAAAAAATTATTTATTGGGGTGAGGTTTATGATATGGAATTGATAGGTAATTTTGTTAGTTTTCATGAGGTTCATTAATGAATTATTGATGGATTTTTATATCAATAGGATATTGAATAGCAATTTTAATATGATGTAATTTTTTTATTGGATTTTAAATCTACAATATGGAATTTGTATAAATTTTTTAGAACCTCTAGTTTGAGAACACATGGTATAACTCATTAACATTAAGAATAAAACAATTCTTTATTGGAACCAAGGGTTTACTTTTCTATAAATGGAGTGTTGTTTGAGTTTTTGAACAACCCACATTGGGTTTATTAGGGATAATCTCATCAAAATACATTAAAGTAAATAATAGTGTTCTAGATTATTTTTTCCACGAATAATATTATGCCCAATACAATATAAAAATGGAGTTTAATGGAAGAGGAGTATCAGGAATATCACTTATAAATATAAAAAAGGCATGTTCGGTGTTGAATGCTCTTACACACTGAATGTGACATCAAATTCGGGATTACAAGCATAGGTTTAATGCACTGAACACATAAATGAAGGTTTTTCTCTATCTATAAATATGAGGCTACCCTATTCAAGACTCCACAAATTTTCCAATGTTGATCTGGTGTCTCGGATTTGTTAATGAGTTATGCACATATGACTTAAATGCATTATATATCATGCGAAGAATGATCTGTAAGTCCATCACGACCATGTAAATATTGTGGTGTGGTTATGTGAAGGATAAGGGTTTAGTAAAATACATCATAGTTTACAATCCAAAAACATGAGAACAAGAGGTGATATGACAAAAAATAGTTGAGTTGAGACTCATTCATGTTTTGAATATTCAATTTGTTTGATTAGTTCCTTCAAGTGCATCAATTTTGGAAGTCAATGAAATCATAGTATCGTGATAAACATGAAAAAAATAATTCAATGGAAATATGTTTAAGAGACTATCATTTTTCAAAACTGAGTAACACTTCCCACAATGTAGTGAGCTAGGGGGAGTAGACGGAAGTGTTTCGAGGGACACAATGTGTTATCTCTAAAATATTGTAAATGTGGTGTTCCTTTAACGGAATTCCTATGTCTAGTTTAATTTATTACACAACTATTTATGATTAGTGTATTTCGGTATAACCAAGACACTATCAGATTATTCTCTTTGGACTATCCCTCTGTGGTGAACCATTTAAAATTGATGTGTTATCTTTGCATATAATTATTCGTTATCTAGATGTTCCTATCACAATGTTTTAAAACGTTCCCACCAAATTAGGAAAGATATCCTTTAATTTAGAATAAACATTTGACACCATAATTTACCTCTCCCCTGTCAGCCTATTCTATGATCCTTCATTCATTAAACTAAAAAATAAAATTGTTTGAAAGATATCTCTAAATGAAATAATTTATACCAATTCCAAATCCTGATCTAACTGATACGATTTCAAACAACCTGAGAATAAAATCAATGGAATACATTTACAACATATATATTCATTTATAATTAACAATGAAAACAATCTTTTTTTCAATTCCCCTATATTTGAATATTTTTAAATACTACTTGTTTTAATAATATCTATAAGAAATCAATTAGGTCAATGATGTATAATATTTTTATCATTATTCAAATCACATAGATATTTAATATTATTATTAAAAAAAATTCTTACACTTTTCCCCAAACCCAATGTTTACTTAATCCTAGCATATTTTGTGTGATAAAATATAAATCTATAAGCTACTAAAAATTATATTGGATAATATTGGGGGTATTTATTGAGATAAATTATTTAAAATAACAAATTCAAAGAATTCAACGCAAACTTATAATTTTTTATTTTGTTTTTTTTTAGTTAAGGGTACATATTCGGAATTTTCTAGGGAGGTAATATGGGTTTTACATGACATTTATGATGCAAATGAGATTATCATTAATAATTAATACAAAAAACTTCTATAGATCAAATGTAATAATCTATACTCTTTGTATATTTTGTGTATAAAATGTGGATCGAATGATTATTTTTTTATTATGTGTATTCATATTAAAACTATAGAATTTTGTTCCACGATTTCATTTGAAATATCATATTTTAACTTACCTCTTGCTCATTCATTTAAATTACGAACTCAAATTTCTAATACATTACAACACTAAATGAAGTTACAATTAATTTTATGGGGTAAAAAAATTTTGTTTTCGAATATTCGGTGTCAGCCTGAGTTCTTTGGGCCCATTAATTTAAGAATAGTGTTTATGACCATTTTATATTTAATATTTGAATCATATTTTTTTAAAATAAATCAAAGAAAATATGTAAAGTAGATTGTTGTAATGTGTTGCATATATCACTGAGGAATATTTATTTCATGGTTATGTGGGCTGATGTATATAAATTTATAAATATTTTTGTTTAAAGAAATCGATACTCACCTTAAGGGTCAAATTTTATTTTCACCAAATACATTAATAATTTCCCCTACAATATAATTAACCCCTATGTCATTTTTTATGAAAAAAAATCATTATTCATAATTATATTTAGATGAAGGGTAGTGGTGAATATGATCTATGTAAAGTTATTGTTCTTGGGGTATGGTTGTGTATATTATTTGAATTATATTTATTTGATTTGTTATTTTTTATGAGTCATTATAGAAAAAATATTATGTTAAATGTGTTTTGATTAGGATATTGAATTTTTTTCTTTATGACCTAATAACTTTTTAGGGACTAAAAAAACTCAAGTTATACGGTGATATTAGACACTAAAATTAGATCAAGTTGACTAAAATTCGTTTACTTTTCATGCTCTTCCTTCTTCATAACAACCAATGATAGTGAATCTAAAAAATTAAATTTATTTCATAATTTATATTAAATTATTATTTTAATTGTAATATTATCATCTCATTTCATCAAAACCTTATGGATACCTCTCTATTCATGATTTGAAATTTATTTTTTAGTATTGTTTTAATTATTTCATTAGGATAATTTTGTTTCATTGGAGGATGATTCACAACGTATAATTAATTTTTTTACTTGCATCTGGAGAATTCCCAATAATTAAAATTTGAAATTAAGTAATAAAAATTAATTTACAAACTAAAATAGTCATTTAATTAATGTAATTTTTTGAATAAATTTAGAAGAGGTTATGAGAAATGATCTATTTAAATATATCACAACACAACTTGTTTCATTTAATGGTTCTCTTCGAAAACCTATATGAAGATAAAATCCATTTTAGATTTCATAACCCAAAAAACCATCCCTCCATTTTAAGAATAACAACAATGTATAAAATAAAATTAGGGAAATTTTAACTTCAAAATAGAAGAAATATTAGGTTAAAATTTCTCCAACTTCGATTTATTAGAGTTTTCTAACCGTAAAAGAAATTCCTGAAGGCCAATGAGGATAGTGAAAAGAATGAATTAATCATTTGGGAATGATAGAAATGTAATTCTCTACAAACCATCCTTGGACCCTTGGTATGAACTTTTAAATTGAAAAAAAATTAATCATTGTTCTCGATATAAGACTCAAAATATGTAACACCCCAAGATTTCATAGTGTGTAATTTCTTCAAAATAATTCAATAACTTTCACTACACGCAACACCGAGTTCAATCACCCCATGGCTTACAAGAAAAAAAGCCATTCAAAAGAGGTTATGAATAGTATTAACTAAATTTTAAACATTATATAATCCTTATAATTTTAGAATCCATATTATGAGTTTCTTAGACATAATGCAATAATAGATTCATTTTCAGTATTGCACTTTTATCAAATTTTAATAGTGAAACCTTTTTAAATACAATATTTTAAACTTTTTGACTAAATGGGGACATCAAAAATTTAAAATGAAACATCACAAGCTTCCACGGTACGCCTTACTTTGAATAATACAGTAGCGTGTGTTGTACGCAACTTCGAGTTCTAACACACCACAACCAATCAAACTAGTCGTTATGAATAGTAATACCTACCTTTTAAAATTTTAGAAATTTAATCTCTCAAAATGGACTTCATTTTTGTATTTGGAGTATCGAATTTAACCTAAGATGAAATTTTGGTACTTTTCGGATAACTATCATATTTTGATGAATAGTGAAAATTACTAAATTTTAATTAAAAACAACTTTTTTCATCAATATAATTAATAGTGGTAAATAATTAATTTGAGTGGTTTTAAAGTATATTTAGAATATATTTTTACCATTTAATATAATTTAGGTCATTGGACATAATTTTACAATTAAACCAAACATAAACAAGTGTCAATCTTTTGATAGTTATTATCTCTTAAAAACACGCTTTTGGTTTTGACAGCGGAAATTAATTTTAAATTAATTTCTGCCACTTCTGTGTTTTTAATTTAGAAAAATGGATTCCATATTTGGAATCAGGATGTTAAAATTGTGTAAATAGGTAACTTTTATATTTACACATTTTGAATAATTACTGCGGTAAATATTTTATTTACCATGGTTAAGGGTAAATCCGGTAAATAAGGGATAATAAATAATATTATAATAATACTAAATTACCCTAAAACGTGTCATAACCTTCTTGGTTGATACATGTTCGACCATAGGTATCTTTGGGTCTATTGTGGGACCCCATGGGGCCACTTGTAGGTGATAGGGACCCTTTATTTTAATTAAGTTAAATTGAGTACAAAAATGACATAAGCATATATCTTTTAGAAAAACAATTTTTAAATAGGGTTATATATGTTGGCTTTTCGACTATAAATATTTATCAGAAAGATAAAAAGATTTTCTACATAATAATATTTTATTTATAATTTTTAGACATTAAATAGATTAATTTATTTATGACACAATGATGATACAGTAATTACTATAATAGTGATAAATCAAAATAATTGATATTAAAATACCCAAATAAATATAATATGAAACCTTTAATGAATTACACTAATTTTATAGGATAATATGAAATATTAGTATTGATTTAATTAACTTTTTTCGAAGTAATCATTCTGTTATGAGTTTCACAAAAACCAACTATTGAATAGTGTCAAAATTGACATAAAAGAGTTTTTAAAACAAATACTATATTATTAATTGATATTAAATTCTTAAAAATCTAAGGTTCGGCAAAGAGAGTTATATCATGATATATGTATCATTAATAGACCTCTTGTGGGTCGCTTGGATGTATATGGTATGTTTATTAACCATATAATATAAAAATACAAAGAGACATTGTTAAAGTGAAACTAATTAACTTAGAGTTAATACTTAAAGATAAGGTTAATATAAGTACCAAAACCTGTATAAATTCTATTGGTTGAGTGGTTTTCGAGCTATCCCCACCTTAACTTTGAATAATCAACTTTGGAGACATTAGAAACCGAATATGAATTTAATATAAACTAATATTTCTAGCTTTTCCAAAGGTGCCCCTCACCTCTCTTATAAAAGGGCACTCTTCCATCCCATTTCTTCACACCTTCAAAGCATTTTGGTTCGGCCAAACTCTGCCCAAAAACTCTCCCAACTTCCCTCAATACAACCTAGAGGCCTTAGTTTGATCAGAAAGCCAACCTATGGAGCCCTTTTGATCAAATCAAAAGGAAGAAACCGTAGAAGAGGTAATGATTTCACCACCCTTTTCCAAGTTCCTTTCTTCTTCCAATTCTTCTTCCTTTGTTGTTAAAATTATAAAATAATAACTCCAGTATCATATATATACTGTGATGTTATTATAAATATGGTACAACCATATTCATTATTCTATCCACCCTTTGAATAACATGTCACCATACGTGCGTACGTACGGCTTACCGTCTCCACGTCGTGGTGTAATTGTTATTCAATATAATATTATTTGGATGGGTATAATAATGATGTATAACTCATGTAAATAATAAATATAACATGTTAATGATTATGTATATATGATATAGAATCCATTTATATATTATTTTAATATCAAAAGAATGATATTGTCACTCGTGCATACGTACGGACTACCGTCTCCACGAACGCGATGAGATTCATTCTCCATCGTATCCATTCAAGTATAATTATCATTTGATGATTTAAAAAATGATTTTTAAGGACATTATATCATTCTGGATATGAATAATATACAACCTATCCTTTACAAACATGTCTTATGTAACAAAACATATAAAAGAAAACATGTAAGTTAACACCCGAAACAACGATAATACTAAGATATTATTATCAAATCAATATTAAAAGATCATATATGATATCATATTAATGTATATGATTCTTGTATAATTTAATAATAATTATTTCACCATTATAGAGGAGGTTATCCTACCCCAAACAAGGAAAAGTACAAGGTAAGGGTTATTTCACAATCTCTTCATTATCTGAGGTTGTTTATATGTAATAATCTACTGAGATCTCTTTACCATCCACATCCATGTTTTCTTAAAAATGTATTTCAAAACATTTTTATTATTTACAAGAATATGGGTTAAAGTAATTTATACCCTTGTTTGACTTTTTATGAGATGAATCTTTCCGTCGTTTTCAAAACAAGGTCCTTTTTAACATTTTCGACAGAATTAAGGTAAGAATGTTTTTTAACTTATACGGAAGGTGCGGTTATTTTCCGCCATTATAAAATCTTCAAAGATTTCCTTACAACCATATAAGAATATTTTCAAAGAAAATGTTTTAATTTATATGGGTCTTAAATGATTTCAAAAATAGAAAGAGATATTTCTCTAAAAAGTGTTTTGATTTCATCTATGTCAACATCCTTTGATGGATTTTACGCTTATTTGAAGTTGATTTATTATGATACAAAACTTCTATATTGTATTGAATGTTTTGTGATATGTTTGACTATGGATGTGTTATTTTTATACCATTCATTGTTTATGGATGATGTATTTACATTTCGTATGCTAGTTTTAATACGAATGATTATGTTATGTTTAAACCTTTTCATATGGGAATGCATTGGACTTAATATGTGACGGGTGGAGCCCGCTATAGCTCCTCGATGCATCGGTAGGTCTCATGAGACAAACTAGTGTCTTGGCACAAGGCCTTGACAAAATCTTATTTTTGGTCTTGGCACGAGGCCTTGGCTATGTGGTTATGATAGTCTGGCATTATGCATTCCAACATTATGAAAGTGGTTATTGATATTGCATGTGATTATTCGATTAGTAGAATATCCATGTGAACAAGTAAATGGCATTATTTCATTTTACTTTTTCCATACTATGTTGAAGTTCAAGTTTAAAAGGCTTTTGTTTTAGTAATGCATTGACTTAAATGTTTATGCTTATATTGAATGTTCCGCTATATTGTTATCCTTACTGGGAATTTGAGCTCACCCATTTTCTATGTTTTATTTTTCCCAGGATGTGAAGAAGTAAGTTATGAATGACCTGCAAGGATATTATGCGGGGATAATAGTGTGGACTATGGAGACATTATGTTGTTGTAGTAGTTTTTCATTTTATGATGTAATGTGAAACTTATGAATATATCTAGTGTTTCCAAGGCTACTAAACCAATCGGTCTTTCGAGATTTGATCTTTCTTGTGATCATGCCAATGTTATGTAATAATGCATCGACTCTGGGTAACTAGGGTCGGGGCGTTACATTTGGTATCAGAGGAAGTTTAGTACAACTCTTGGAAGCTAGATTTAGATAAACTCTGATTAGAGCACGTAGACCTAAGATGAACTTTGAGGATTAGTATAGAAGAACTTCCTATGATTTTGGTATTGTAGAGATTTTGTGATTTTTCCAAGTAATACATCCCTATCTGGATACGAGCAGGTAGAGGCGGCTCTGGCACAGATGTACCTAGGGGTAAAACCCGAAAACACCGCTTTGAGCTAGACTCGAACGGGAAATGGTGCACGACAACGGGCCTTGCTGCACTCTTGGTTACGACACTCCCGAGGGATATGCTTAGGATAACTCTAATTTTCTTTACAAATCATTATGAAGGGTTTATGGGTATATACTTCCTCAAAAGAGACATTTTTATGATTATGGATTATATCCATAAACTATTTAATTTATTTTATGTGTTTCACAAGTTTGGGATTAGGAATTGTTATTCATAAACTAATCTAGTGCATGCCATTGTTTAGAAATGGCGCCTAGTAGAAGGAATGAGAAATCCAGCAATGCACATGATACAAAGAGAAAGAAGGATCATATATTTTATGGTCTTAAGCCAGAATTTACAAGAGAAATAGTCTCAAATGTATTATCATCATATGAAGAAATAATATCATGTGATGATAAGATAAGTAAAGAGTTTATTGAGTCCTATGGCTTTGAAGGGAAGCAAGAGAATAAAAGGATGGAAAAGAGAATGATGGATAAATGGAAGAGGGAAAAGAAGAATTTTCCCATATGTGGTAACTGTGGAAAGAAACAACCTGGAACATGCCTGAAAGGAATGGGAGTTTTTTATAAGTGTGGAGGAAAAGGGCACAAAGTACGTGACTGCAAGGGTAAGAAAATGGTTTCAAATGTACAATTCTTCATTTGCAAGGAGTTTGGACACTACGCGAACCTATGTCCCAGTCATCAGACTATGCCGCAAATGATGCTATTGGATAATAATCAAGTTATGATACTAACACAGATGAAGAGGAATGATTAGAGTTCTTATGTTGATTATGTCATTTGAGTGTTGTATCAACAATTTACTTGTTATAATAATTATGGAGTATATAAGGATTGTAATGCAGTACAGTTTCATTAAGGACTTGAGATTGTTTGGAACAATGAAAATTTACTCAATAGCAGGATAAATTTTTGGAAAATATATGGTTGAGAGAATGATAAACCATAATATAGTTCTGATACCGAGGTAGTGATTTTGGAATAATACATGATTGTTTTGGATAAATTATATTGGATATTCTTGACTACCTTGGAACTGATTAATGATTTGTATATTCCATCATTGTTTGGGTTTAAAACATTTTTTGATTGAAGAAGTACATCTATTATTCTTTAAGGAATAAGGGATCATGAATATAATCAATAAGGTTTTATGGTGATTCAGGATGTTGCAGTGTTTTAAAAGAATACATCATAAAGGTGTTCACATGTTATTATGTGGAAAAAGGATCTTTATTATGTTTACCTACCTTATAAATTTTGGACTGAAGTTTTTTTGATAGTTCTAGTTTGGATTATTTTGAATTGTCATAAAAGGACATTCCGGAGGTTGGGCGGCAACCCATCGCATTTGGCCAGGCCGCGAGACTTGAACCCACAACCGAAGGGTGACAATGGTGTATCACCTACCACTGGCCCACGAGATGTCCTGGATTAAATAATGTAGTTTTTATTAAAATATATTGTAGATAAATTATAAATTCGTTTATTTTGCAACCCTATACGAATAGTGTAAATAGAATTTTTTACGTTCTATTATCTTTTAGAGTGAAAGATGAGTTTGTGATAGAAATTTATTAATGGATAAAACTCTAATTATAAAGTAAGTATATATCCTTATGATCTTAGCCAATCTCATAAATAGATTCCTCAACATTAAGAAAAGGAACTTAGAACAAAAATGTTGTCCTAGATGGTACCTTAAATCATCACTAATTTATGGCTTTGGGATTGTTGGCCTTTTCATAGCCATGTTCTCTACCACTCTCCATCAGATAATTGATGGCTATATTTTTCTTCCATATCCATATTTTCCTACATGGAACCCTAGTATTTGTTATTTTCGGTAATCTTCATACTTTCCACTATTTATTTTAAATAGAGGCCTCATTAATTCATTTTTCGATGTGGGATTTCAACTAAGATATTTTGAAACGTCAAAAATGTGTTATCCTAATACCCTATGTTATGTTGAACCGATGCTATTTCAAATCATCATAGATTGATGAATTTAAGGACCTCAATTTTATATTTTCTTGTGATTGATGACCTCAATTACTACCTATAAATATTTACGTTTTTCCTCCAATTATATGTCTCTAATTTCCACCAATGTTCTCCTAATCGAGATCATAATTTGGTGATGACCCTTTCATTTCTCTTTTCCTCATAATAAGACTAAATTTTAGTTACCCAATTTCCGATGTGGGTTTTCCCAAAAATATATTTTCTATTTTCAACCTTTTATTTTTGAAGAACAATTTCAAATTGCGAGGACACAATTTATTGAAGGAGGGGAGATTGTAGCACCCCATGATTTCATAGTGTGTTATTTCTTCAAAATAATTCAATAACTTGAACTACACGCAACACCGAGTTCAATCACACCATGACTTACCAGAAAAAAAGTCATTCAAAAGAGGTTATGAATAGTATTAACTAAATTTTAAACATTATATAATCCTTATAATTTTAGAATCCATATTATGAGTTTCTTAGACATAATGCAAGAACAGATTCATTTTCAGTATTGCACTTTTATCAACTTTTAATAGTGAAACCTTTTTAAATACAATATTTTAAACTTTTTGACTAAATGGGGACATCAAAAATTTAAATTGAAACATCCCAAGCTTACACGGTACGCTTTACTTTGAATAATACAGTAGCGTGTGTTGTACACAACTTCGAGTTCTAACACACCACAACCAATCAAACTAGCCGTTATGAATAGTAATACCTACCTTTTAAAATTTTAGAAATTTTATCTCTCAAAATGAACTTCATTTTTGGATTTGGAGTATCGAATTTAACCTAAGGTGAAATTTTGGTACTTTTCGGATAACTTTCATATTTTGATGAATAGTGAAAATTACTAAATTTTAATTAAAAACAACTTTTTAAATCAAAATAATTAATAGTGATAAATCATTAAATTGAGTGGTTTTAAAGTATATTTAGAATTTATTTTTATCATTTAATATAATGTAGGTCATTGGACATAATTTTACAATTAAACCAAACATAAACAAGTGTCAATCTTTTGATAGTTATTTTCTCTTAAAAACACGCTTTTTGTTTTGACAACTAGAATTAATTTTAAATTAATTTCTGCCACTTCTGTGTTTTGAATTTAGAAAAATGGATTCCACATTTGGAATCGTGATGTTCAAATTGTGTAAATGGGTATCTTTTATTTTTAGACATTTTGAATAATTACTACGGTAAATATCTTATTTATCATGGTTAAGGGTAAATCCGGTAAATAAGGGTTAAAAAATAATATTATAATAATACTAAATTACCCTAAAACGTGTCCTAACCTTATTGGTTGATACATGTTCGACCATAGGAATCTTTGGGTCGATTTGGGGACCCCATGGAGCCACTTGTAGGTGATAGGGGCACTTTATTTTAATTAAGTTAAAATGAGTACAAAAATGACATAAGCATATATCTTTTAGAAAAACAATTTTTAAATAGGGTTATATATGTTTGATTTTAGACTATAAATATTCATTAGAAAGATAGAAGGATTTCCCACATAATTATAATTTATTTATAATTTTTATACATTAAATAATTTAATTTATGTATGACACAATGATGATACAGTAATTACTATAATAGTGAAAAATCAAAATAGTTGATATTATAAATACCCAAATAAATATAATATGAACCCTTTAATGAATTACACTAATTTTATAGGATAATATGAAATATTATGATTGATTTAATTAACTTTTTTCGAAGTAATCATTCTGTTATGAGTTTCACAAAAATCAACTATTGAATAGTGTCAAAATTGACATAAAAGAGTTTTTAAAACAAATACTATATTATTAATTGATATTAAATTCATAAAAATCTAAGGTTCGGCCCAGAGACTTATATCATGATATTTGTATCATTAATGGACCACTTGGGGGTCTCTTGGATGTATATGGTATGTTTGTTAACCGTATAATATAAAAATACAAAGAGACATTGTAAAAGTGAATCTAATTAACATAGAGTTAATACTTAAAGATAAGGTTAATATAAGTACCCAAACCTGTCTAAATTCTATTGGTTGAGTTTTTTTCGACCTATCCCCACCTTAATATTTTAATATTCAACTTATGAGCCATTATAAACCGAATATGAATATAATATAAACTAATATTTCTAGCTTTTCCAAAGATGCCCCTCACCCCTCTTATAAAAGGGCACTCTTCCTTCCCATTTCTTCACACCTTAAAAGCATTTTGGTTCGGCACAACTCTGCCCAAATACTCTCCCAACTTCCCTCAATAAAACCTAGAGGCCTTAATTTGATCAGAAATAAAACCTAAGGAGCCCTTTTGATCAAATCAAAAGGAAGAAACCGTAGAAGAGGTAATGATTTCACCACCCTTTTCCAAGTTCCTTTCTTCTTCCACTTCTTCTTCCTTTGTTGTTACCATTATAAAATAATAACTCCAGTATCATATATATGATGTGATGTTATTATAAATATGGTACAACCATATTCAGTATTCTATCCACCCTTTGAATAACATGTCACCATATGTGCGTACGTACGGCTTACCGTCTCCACGTCGTGGTGTAATTGTTATTCAATATAATATTATTTGGATGGGTATAATAATGACGTGTAACTCATGTAAATAAAAAATATATCATGTTAATGATTCTTTATATATGATATACCATCCATTTATATATTATTTTAATATAAAAAGAATGATATTACCGCTCGTGCGTACGTACGGACTACCGTCTCCACGAACGCGATGAGATTCAATCTCCATCATATCCATTCAAGTATAATTATCATTTGATGATTTGAAAAATGATTTTTAAGGACTTTATATCATTCTGGATATGAATAATACACAACCTATCCTTTACAAACATGTCTTACGTAACAAATCATATAAAAGAAAACAAGTAAGTTCACACCCGAAACAACGATAATACTAAGATATTATTATCAAATAAATATTAAAAGATCATATATGATATCATATTAATGTATATGATTCTTGTATAATTTAATAACAATTATTTCACCATTATACATGAGGTTAACCTACCCCAACCAAGGATAATTACAAGGTAAGGGTTATTTTACAATCTCTTCATTATCCGAGGTTGTTTATATGTAATAATCTACTGGGATCTCTTTACCATCCACATCCATGTTTTCTTAAAAATGTATTTCAAAACATTTTTATTATTTAAAAGAATATGGGTTAAAGTCATTTATACCCTTGTTTGACTTTTTATAAGAGGAATCTTTCCGTCGTTTTCAAAACAAGGTCCTTTTTAACCTTTTCGACAGAACTAAGGTAATAATGTTTTTTTAACTTATATGGCGGGTACGGTTATTTTCCGCCGTTATAAAATATTCAAAGCATTCCTTACAATCTTATAAGAATATTTTCAAAGAAAATGTTTTATTTTATATGGCTCTTAAATGATTTTAAAAATAGAAAGAGATATTTCTCTAAAAAGTGTTTTGATTTCATCTATGTCAACATCCTTTGATTGATTTTACACTTATTTGAAGTTGATTTATTATGATAAAAAACTTCTATATTGTATTGAAGGTTTTGTGATATGTTTGACTATGGATGTGTTATTTTTATACCATTCATTGTTTATGGATGATGTATTTACATTTCGTATGCTAGTTTTAATACGAATGATTATGTTATGTTTGAACCTTTTCATATGGGAATGCATTGGACTTAATATGTGACGGGTGGAGCCCGCTATAGCTCCTCGATGCATCGGTAGGTCTCATGAGACAAACTAGTGTCTTGGCACAAGGCCTTGACAAAATCTTATTTTTGGTCTTGGCACGAGGCCTTGGCTATGTGGTTATGATAGTCTGGCATTATGTATTCCAACATTATGAAAGTGGTTTTTGATATTGCATGTGATTATTCGATTTGTAGAATATCCATGTGAACAAGTAAATGGAATTATTTCATTTTACTTTTTGCATACTATGTTGAAGTTCAAGTTTAAAAGGATTTTGTTTTAGTAATGCATTGCCTTAAATGTTTATGCTTATTTTGAATGTTCCGCTATATTGTTATCCTTACTGGGCATTTGAGCTCACCCCTTTTCTATGTTTTATTTTTCCCAGGATGTGAAGAAGTAAGATATGAATGACCTGCAAGAGTATTATGAGGGGATAATAGTGTGGACTGTGGAGACATTATGTTGTTGTAGTAGTTTTTCATTTTATGATGTAATGTAAAACTTATGAATATATCTAGTGTTTCCAAAGATACTAAACCAATCGGTCTTTCGATATTTGATCTTTCTTGTGATCATGCCAATTTTATGTAATAATGCACCAACTCTGGGTAACTCGGGTCGGGGCGTTACAAAATATATCTATATAAAGTGGATTTTTGGGAATGAAATAGAATTATTTTGATACATATTCTTGAAAAAGTTATATGTTACTATTTTCACTGTGTGTTCTTGTTATTAATTTTTAAGACATCCAAGTCCACTCCAACATTATAATTAAAATTTTTCTTTTATATATATTATTATTCTTATCATCCTTATCAATTTAATAACATTTATTTCATAGAGTGGGAATTTTCAAAAAATAAATAAATTGATAGTGTTTGAAATTTTTTATCTTATTTAGTCCATTATAAATGAGAAAATTTTCATATTATTTTGATACATTTTCATCAATTTAAGGTTAATCATATCATGGGTTGATTTTGAAAAGAGATTTATGGATAATATTTAATGTTAGTTGTTGTGATTTGAGAATTTAATTAATTCATTAATTTTAGTGATCCATTCAATGAATTATTCTCTTCGTTGTATTTTTGAATTTAAATTCTATATATTTTGATTTCATGTACTACAATATACCATATAATGATTATTAAGGTGATACTAAAAGTGATTTTTTATTAGACATGAAATTTTGAAGAAAATAAATCACTGAAGGAAGATGTGGGTTTACATAGTTGATTAGATATTTCATGACTTATTAAAAATAATATTCATTAAAATTATTAGGGTAGTTGTATCAGGTAAACTATTTATATTAATTTTTATTTAAATAAATAATTGTAATACTAATTGTAAATTTTCATATTTTTCTTTTTGAATAGTCATATGATTAATAGTTATTTCAATGTTGAACAAGTTATGTGTCCACTATTATTTTTTTGTACTATACATTAATAATATACTAGTTTGAAACCTATAACATCCAATATAAAGAAAACTTATATGAATAGTTGATGAAATCATACTGTATTCATGTAATAACTAGGGAAAGGATAATAAAATACTAATGTTAAACATTAACCCCCAATATTTAGTAATGAAATCATTGTATGACAATGTTTTAGTTCATTTAAGTTCTCAATTATATCTAGAATTCATTCATGAATAAGTATATCTATAAGTGATATGAGTGGTGAACATTAATTTTTTCACTTCTCATTTAATATATAATTAAACATAATTCCATTTGAGGATGTTTTGACCATCATTGAGTAATTTTATAATAATCAAATATAATTAAAACTAAAACAAATGGCTGCATATGATCATATGGTGGTATTTTTATCATATTATATAAGAATGTTTTATTAATTAATTAATCCAAATTCATGATAATATATTTGAATATAATGATAAATCAAATAGATATTTTTTATAAAATATTATATCAATGGGATAAAAAAGATTTATGAAAATACACATAATTTATACAAAATGAAGGAGAAAAATTTTATAATTATTTGGTAACATATAAGGACATTCTAATAGAATATTTTCATCAACAATTATCATTAAATAGTTTTGTAATAAAGTATAATTCATTATAAACTGGAGTAATTTTGGATAGATGTGTCAACCATTTTCAGGATATAGCTTGTCTTTTGAGTATGATAGATTCACACACAATTAATATTTATGGAATAAATTTCATATTTTTATCAAGATATATGTATTTTTAGTAGAGGTACATGGATT
Organism: Viscum album; assembly: GCA_963277665.1. Lineage (NCBI taxonomy): Eukaryota > Viridiplantae > Streptophyta > Magnoliopsida > Santalales > Viscaceae > Viscum > Viscum album. The sequence goes on along the minus strand of OY728163.1, from coordinate 2,103,505,496 downwards.
TATATTTTAAAAATGAATATTATATTGTGATTATTTTAAGAGAATCATAGCTTCCCATGTAACTCTCTTTTTAATGGGTATTCTCCATTTCTCTTCAAAACAAACATAGGTTTTCAAAAAGTGAAATCCATGAATGGATTTATAATGCCATATTATAAACCCTTAGCATAAAAAACATTATTTATTTAAATTTTATATTAATTCAAATTTAGTGGACCAATGGGTTAATTAAACCATTATTCTACAATAAGGAAAATGCTCCCTTCTTGATGATTGGTTGATATCAGAAGAGAGAGTTGAAAGAGAATCACCCATAGTGATCTGTATAATTGAAGGTTATATAAATTATTATTATTTAAATAAATGTTTAAAAGATAATAAATTAAATTAAATTATAAATTTATATCTTGAATATAGTTCTATTTCTCATGATTTAGAAGTTACTAGCCTGCATGTAATTTCTTATCTATAGTAATATATTCCAGGTGATGTAGGGATCTTAGAAGTAGTTAGATTCCCTGATCCGGATAGTGATTGAGAATATATATTTAATATCTCCCATTTTATATTACTACTTGGTATTTAATTAATAATGAACTTGTTGAATATTTTTAGTACCTTTTCATCAATGTCTAATCCCTAGAGTCACTATAACAACTATCCTCATTCTAATTACAAAGGGGAATCATCCTGATGTATTTGACCAAATGTGTACCCTCGTTTTTTTAATTTATAAAACATGATTCTTTCTTTGATCCAAAATAATTTCCATTCACTAGTCCACCCCCACTATGTACTGAGTTAAAAACATAGATTATTTCAAGGTTAATGTATAAAGGGATAGCTTCTATTCACTTAATAAATGATTATATATTTGTATAGTAATGTTTTTGTCCCCAAAAATATGGTCGAGATCATTATGTAAAATGATTTTGATATAATGGAATGTGGTTTCCTTCTTAAATTTCTCAAACTATGCGACTTCTAATTTTTGGTTTATAGTTTTTTATTTTGGTGGGATCTCTCTATAAGGACATTCACATACCTCATGGTAAACAAATTTGTATTTTTTATGTTAGTCAAGGGCCTATAGGAGAGAGATCCTTTTTCTCAAGGATTAATTTTATTATCTCTATATGATCTCTATAGAAACATTAATGTTATAATATAATGAGTATTAATTTCTAAATATTATGTAATGTATATCTTTTTTAAGAATCTATCATAGATTCTTTTCAGATAGTATTTTATTTTTCTTAAATGGTATATGCAACTATAATAAAATTTTTAAATATATTTTTAATGATTATATAATCAAAAGTGGAAAGATAATACATGTCTCTAATAGAAGTGCATATATTTCTATAAAATTATAAAAAAGGCATTATAGTCTTAAAATAAATCATTTTAAATGGTATAGGAATAAATTTCTAACTTACTATCTTGGTTACCATCTCGAGGGAAAATGATTATGAGATCAGTTCCGTAATGTTATTTTAGAAAAAATAATGAGAATATCACCAATTAGAATTATCATATTATTTATTTTGGTGGATGAATCATATTCATTAACATCGAACATTGTAAAATTCTTATGTATCTTTTATCCATTATACAAACAGACAGTGCTATAAATAGAATAATTTGAAATTATATCAATAATTTACTATGGGATTCTCAATATAATAGTACACACCAATAGAAATAAATCTATGAATAGTGGTTCCCATTGATACGAGAGTTTTAAAACTAATAATAAGTGATGAAACCATATTTATTTATTCAAGATAACTTACTCTAGGATATAGCCTTGACGAAATTCCTTTAGGAAAAATTTATTAGGAAATAAAATTTTTTCCTCTTAAACGAGCAAGAAAAATATAACTATAATGGGATAACATTTTTTTCACAATCAAGGTGACCCTATATATAATATCATTGTTTATTCATGATGGTTTAATGATCGGGGAGATACATCCTTCGATTGTGGTAATTTATTATGAAATAAACTCACCTTCCAAGGATTTCAATTTCAAGTTATTACTTATTTTTAACTTTGTTAAAACCCAAAATTCATGGAATCTATATTGGATGATGAGTAGAGTTTTATTAATTATTATATATGGAATATTAATAAACATACAATTTTCATATTTACACCATATTCATCTTCAAATATAAGCATCCCATATTATAGGTATATCAATCATATCTAACAAAATATTTATAATTGGGCCTATATTATTTTTTACACACTTATTCTGGTGAATATTGGTATCTTTTTTAGTGTGTCCATAACTAGGAAATTCATATGCATGATTTAGTGAAAAATAATATTAATTTCATATCCCTAAAATTTAAATATATAGTGTATGAAACAATTTAAACAAACCATACACCTGTTTTTTCAATTTTTATTGGGGGGTATAGATAAGGATTACATATATTGGGTGTTTCAAATCTAATATACAGTCTAACTCTATTAACCAATTCCATGATAAATGCTTCCATATTAAAAGTATTAGATATTTGGATCCATATGATCAATGTTTACTCTTCTCAATTGGATATCGGGTGATATAAGAGATACAAAAATAGATCCAACATAATGCTGTGAGACCCACCAAAGAACACATCAAATCATAAATCATATAATTGTTTGTTAACCTATATCTTTTATATACGAAACATGATATTCCTAATTTTATTTTTAATTCAATATCAACTTATATTCAGTAGAATATATCTACTTATATTGAGATACCTCATGTCCATTTTTAATTGAGAATTCCTTGTCAAGATATCAAACTCATAAAGGACAAATATGGTGTTAATGACACCATATATGAGAGTTATTATTCAATATCTTCATGGTTCTATTAACTAGGAATATACTTATTTATATATTAATGGTATATATATTTTTTATTGCTTGTAATTTCTTATTAGGATTATTGTTCTCCTAGAGAAATATTCTCATCTATGTTATTTAATTGGAGTCAACCTTGGTTATAAAAGTCTCATTAGGATCCTCTCATCCTCACTCGATCATGTCTTATATCATTAAGACACTAAATGGAATAATTCATAAAGTTATTGAGTTTATTATAACCTATCATGTGGTGAATCATGCAGTGGTTTTATTAGAAACCAAAAGTTACAAGGTGGGTTCACTAATTATTTATTCCTAAATTCATTAACTACCCTTGGGTTGAAAGTATATTTTTTTGGGGGATGTCTTGGGGATACACTACCCCAAAACACCTTGGTTAGTGAATTATTATCCACATTTTTTATATTTTTTTCATAATAAAATTTTAAACTATTATTTATTTATAATTTATTATAATAAAAATTTTGTCGAAACTATATTAATATGAATGATGTGGGATTAAGAAAATTTTATGGCACCCTTTTCTAGAGCATAAAAAATATATGGGGGTAATATTATTATAAGTGAAGTAATAATTGTTCTCTATAAAAATCAATAATTATATAGAATTTGAAATCATATATGGGATTTACAATCCAAAAATTATAGTCATTCTTGAGCTAAAAAAATGTACATGTTTTTTAGGGAGACGAATATTCATTATGGTATGTGTGATCATTTTGAACCGTAATATCCTAAAAATGAAATTATTATACAATGAAGGGAAAATATAAATTGTATTCCTTTTAGATGTAGGTATACAAAAAAATGACTATTTTTTAATAATTGATATCCAATATATAAAAAATCACAATATTTTTGTTGGAATGATAAATGATTCATTGAGAAACATTTTATGCCATATATTGATTTTTAAACTGAGAGGGGACCCAACAAAAAATAGTGATATAGATTTTAATTATATAATTATTTCAAGGAGGCTAGATAAAAATATTCTTTTTAGAGTGAATTCATATCAATAGATAATTAATAATGTAAAATTATTTTTTTTATTATTGTCTAAAATAATGATTGAAAGGGAAAATGAAAATTAACTCAAATCCTAGAGGTCAATAATAGAGAAAATTCCTTGGTTCTCATAACTAAATTCGCTAAAAGTAGAGAGGAGCTAATTATAAATCAATTGGGAATAATAAAACTGGTATCTATTATCATTATAGAGTGAAAAATCTGAAAAAATATAATTTCTGAGACATTAGACAATAACCACACTAAATAAAACTACTACTGTTAATATTTTAATGAACTTCATGAAAATAAACATAAAATATAATATTGGAAACTGACAAAAGAAATAAATAAAGTGATAAAAACCTTAGATCTCCTAATAAACTGATGATAAAAAAATATCGGATGTTATAAATATAAATTCATTTATTAATTTCATTAAAAAATATATATTGAAAAATATTGGTGAATTTAGACACATTTTTTTGAGTTGCATTATGTAAAATTTCATGAAACATCATATGAACAAAAAAATTTAAATATAAGAAAAATAATGAAATGTAATGAGATAATTATAATGTTTAGACCATTATAAATGTGTTTAGATCATTTTCACCACCCATATCTTATCCTAAATTTAGTTTTCAAAATAAAATTTGGTAAAACATTAATGAAATCATTTAGTCATTTTAAATATTTATGTTGATAATTCCATTTCGTGATTCCATAAATCATATCATTTATTATTAAAGATCCCTAAATGAATTGGCATAAATAAAAAAATAGAAGGATTTTTTTAACTTGTTCCACCCAAGAATTTAGTTATATTTTACAAAATAAAATATATCCAAAAATGAAAGTCCTAGATGGGATTTTTATATCATGTAATGATAATTGGATATTGAAATTATTTATGTGATCATTATGGTCGAATTAGTTTAATTACTTTCTATCTATAAAAATAATTTCGAAATATTTTTCTTAATCCTACTATAGTATCTATTCAAATATATGATAGGTTAATAAATTATTCTATTGGTATGACTAATTATAAACTAGTAGAGGTTGGTAAGACAACCCTTCATTCTGATTTTATTTTACACAACACTGAGTGTGGAAAATGAGATGATATAGTTTTTAGATATTATTATCTATAAAGGATATTTATTAAATATTCTATAGTGAAATAAATTTTCAGAATTATTGATGAAAAATTGGAGTATAATTTATCTAAAACTACTAAAAACCCATAATTAATGATGATTATTCGATGTTTGATTTTGTTGAGGATTTTTTTGATGATATTGAGTAAAAAAATTCTGATTATACTATGGAACTCTCATTTGCATCCATTGAGGATTAATATTTGAACATAATGAATTAATTCACATGTTAATAATTTTATTGTAATTATTTTAATTTTAAAGATACTTTATTGTTTCTCAGTGGATGCAAGGAGGAAAAATCTAATCTTACTTTAAATTTATATTATAACACCCCCATTAAAGGCTTTCTCCCATCAATTGAAATAGTATTCCTCTCTATATATACCCACTATTGAGTATAAAAAACTATTATAATATATTAAATATACATTTTTGGAGATGGTAACACTTTACTAATCATAATTATAGAATTAAATAAGAAATATTTTTATAGTGAGTTAGTGGTAGTGTAATGAGAGGTTTATAGTACCATTTCAACTATTAATGGAATTTATCCATCATTAGGGAAATTAAAAATAACTAGGTTACATGAACATGAGAAAATAATTTATGGGAAATCAAGACATAAAATAATCAGGAATTCTATTTTGGAGGAATATCTTATTAAACTATTATATGCATGTGTCATTTAAATTATTTGAAATAGTTCCTAGGATAATATAGTACATGTAGTTCCAAAATTGGGTGATCATGATTTTCCATGAAAATGATTATTTGACGCATTCTTCGGATGTTTCCAAATATAGAATCTATATATACTATAATGAAATTTATTTCAAATTCTTTTAAAGGTCACATTTATTTTCATTGCGTAGAAAAAAATGATTGAATTATAGGAATGAAATGAATTTTACTATTTTGGGATGGATAATCTAGTTATAATTGATTCTAATATACGAATAATACTAAGATGAAACCACATTTATATGTATTATTGTGAAATTTTCCTATAGATTAATTCTCAAACCCTTATATGGAGTTCTAGTTCCTTTCAAAATTTGTCTGCTGGCTATATTTTCCAAAATTGTTTAAATAATTATTGAGAAATTTTTAGCTGATTTTTCAATAGCTAGAATAAGTGTTGAGAAATATTTGGTTAATAAATGTTTTTTTCTCAAGAGGTTACATGAAATCTTTTTTAATTGGGTAAAATTTTCATTTCATGGTGTATGAAGGGATGGTTTAAGGAAACAAACTCTCTAAAAAAGATGAGGAAACTTTTTCCTCTATGGAATAGGTAATCTAAATATTTACATTACTAAATTATGTTAATATAGTAAGTTGAATCCCTATATATGATTCCTTCGATAGGATATATATAAAATATTTTTAAAAAATATATAAATCTATTTACTCTTTACTTATCATGGACCCCATTTTAACAAAATATGGCAGTGCTTACATATTTTAACCACTTATTATAGATACTAAACTATACACTTGTTATATTTTCACTATAATGAAAATAACACTATAAAATGAATTTAGATACTTATTATGTGGTTATATGGGATGTTTCTGATAATGGAAATATAAATAACTACATGGGGTTTATTATTTCTGAAAAGTGATAGATGATACTGTTTCTGATGATTTTTTCGGGGCACATGCATCTGTCTGTGGAGGATGCACAACTGTTTCCCCGCGTTCCCACATTCCAGAGGTAGGTGGCATCCATCACTTTTTAGGTATTTTTCTCCTTTATTGGAATGGGATGACAGGATGTTGGTTCTTCCTTCCTTGGATTCCTCCTCGGAACCGGTCATGTAGCCTGGGTCTCCCTTATAGATTTAAGACGTTGTTCATGAAACTCTCCCAACTACCATAACATCATGGACACCAGATAATTACATTACTTCTATCAGGACATTCCATGGGGTCCGGTTAGGGAAACATCATTCAGTTATGGGAGTAGACATGTTGGGCATCACTGGTGTGTCTGGGCACTGGGACCCTGGTGCGTCTCTATTCTGTCATTTATTATAGGGCTTCTCGAGGGAGAGGATTCCCAAGGAATCCCACATCGAACGTGGGGAATCATATTCCATGGGCCTATATCTAATGTTTTCCCTAGCTTCTCATGTTTGAAAAAGGGTATTCCTTGCGTTTAATTTCCAGTGGAGACGTATCAGACAAAACAGAACACTGACTAGAGTGGATCGTATGGGTACAACCCCTATAGAGAACGTTGATATTGGGGGAAATGTGTGGTTGGCATCCCGAATGCTATTAAATGGAATGGAAAATGGGGTGGCATGATCCCATCAGGATGTGGTGGCCTGGGTAAGAATCAATATGGATGATGGTACGATCCGTGAAGTGGATGGTAAATGGGATGGAACCGTTATGAGGATGACGATGGTTTTGGGATTGAGCCTCGAAGAGGCTTCCTAAGTATCCTTGTGGTGGGGAATCAAATTCCACATAATTTATCATGACAACGGATTACCGCTGGTTGGAGTTCCAACAACATATCACAAATAGGGGTGACAATGGCTTACCGCTGAATGAAAATGACAATGGCTTACCGTTGAATGAGGCTTACAATGGATTACTACTGAAAGATATAGACAATTTCTTACCTCTTCATGGAGTGACAACAACTTACTGCTGAAATAGACTGACATCGGCTTAACGCTAAATGGAGTGACAACGTCTTACTGCTGAAAGAGACTAACAACGGCTTACCGCTAAATAGAGTGACAACGGCTTACCGTTGAAAGTGAAACAGAAAAATGAATACAATTTAATGACATGTAGGATGGGGGTGGATTGACGTGAAGTGGTTGGGATCATTGGTTGTTGGTCTTGAGCCTGAGGGATGCTTCCTACATATCATGCCTTGACATGGATCAAATTCCACATAGTTCAGGTATGGGGCATGAGTCGGTGAACCGACACAAATAAGGACCTGTGGTCCTAGTGGATGGTGGGATTGAACCTCTTGGAGTCTTTCTATGTACCTTGCCTTAGAAAAGATCAAATTACTTGTGGATTCTATGGGGTTTGGTACACCGATGTGAATATGGTCGAGATCAATGGTTGCTGGGATTGAACCTCATAGATGCTTCCTACGTACCCTGCTTTGGCAAGGATCAAAGAACACATAGATTATGTAGTGTGGGGCTTACACTCTAGGCTACCCAGGGTGTTAGTGAACCGACGTGAAGGGGGTCGGAGTGACCAATGGGTGGTGGGGTTGACCCTCATGGAGGCTTCCTACGTACCCCGCCATGGTAAGAATCAAAGACCTTATAGTTCATGTGGTGTGTTTTGGGATTATACTCTAGGATTCCCAAGGTGTTGGTGAACTAACGTGAAGGGGGTTGGAGCGACCAATGGGTGGTGGGAATGAACCTCATGGAGGCTTCCTAGGCACCCTGCCTTGGCAAGGATCAAAGACCTCATAGTTTAGGTGGTGTGGGGCTTATACTGTAGGCTGCCCAGGGTGTTGGTGAACAGACGAGAAGGGGGTCGGAGCGACCAATGGGTGGTGGGCTTGAACCTCGTGAAGGATTCATATGTACCATGCCTTTCCTTATATCAAAGACATTGTAGTTCATGTAGTGTGTTTGGGGATTACATTCTAGGCTTCCCAAAGTGTTGGTGAATCGACATGAAGGGGGGCGGAGTGACCAATGGGTGGTGGGCTTGAACATCGGGGAGGCTTCCTACGTACCCTGCCTTGTTAAGGATCAAAGACCTCGTAGTTCAGGTGGAGTGGGGTTTATACTGTCAGTTTCCAAGGGCATTGGTGAACCGATGGGGAGGGGGTTGGAGTGACCAATGGGTGGTGGGCCTGATCCTCATGGAGGCTTCCTACCTACCCTTCCTGGGAAAGGATCAAAGACCTCGTAGTTTAGGTGGTTTGTTTGGGGCTTACAGTCTAGGATACCCAAAGAGGGTGTCATTGTCGATGCCTACACATAGCCCACATGATTCATGCTCGGTGTGCAAAACAAGAGACATTAAGGAATTGAAGACCACATTGTGAAAGATGAACCTGTGGGAAATGGATTGGGGCTTACGCGTAGTTAGCAGCCCCAAGAGGAAACATGGACTTATGCATGGTTTGAATCCCAATGAGGATGGGACTTACACCCAGATGGAGGCCCAATGGAAACAAAGCCCAGAGGAAGAGGGATTTGGCACTGAATAAAAGAGGGACATGGATGTTGTGTCCTGCAAGAAAAGTACGGGGCGTACTCCAGGTTGGATTCCCTTTCCCCGCATAGGATGTATGGGGGGGGAGTCACAGTTTAAAGTCATGTGATGAGGACATTGGTGCTTGGTAGTTTAACGTCCTGCATCTTGGACGAGGAGGGTTCACTCCGCACCCCTAGGACTTATATAAAAAGTTCCCTCTGCACCTAGGTTAAGAGAAGGGACATGCAACGCCGTGGCTAGGGGGTTTTATCGAGCAAACCATTGGGGGTGTCCACGTTAGTGTCGCAATGTGAAGAAGTAATAGCTGTTAGAATGCCTATGAAAAAAACATGAGGCAAAGAAACACAATGGGTATTATCGTCTAAGGTACTTTGAAATAACATCATGAAAACCTAGAGGGTCACAAGAGAAAATGAATTTCTAAGTAAAGGGATTCATAAGCAGGGGTCATGTGGAGCTCTAGTGCTCTACGTGGTGGAGGGTACTTGTGAAGGGGTGTGCTTCACGAAGAGAAGCATCCCAGCCTAGGAATAGGGCAGAGGTGAATATAAGAGGTGCATTACAATGTAGAAAGGCATTCACAGAGCACTGATTTGCAAAGAAAAGGTGGCTCGTGAAGCAAGGTACTGTGAAGCAATGTGATTCGCGAAGTACAGTGACCCTACCTTTGCATGTGGATCAAGTGTACATGAGGGGTGTTTCATGAAGCATAAATGCACTACGATGAAACGGGTCCCCTTGGGGATCCCCATCCTTTGTGAAGCCACTTAGGCTCCGTGAAAGGCATCCCTCTCAAATGAGGGGGTTAAAACAAGGAAAAGGGGAGGCACTTCGCAGATCAAAAGTACATTGCACAACTCATGGTTTGCGGAGTAGAAGGTTCTTCGCGATTCAGGATCTAGGAAGCTGAAATGTCATATGATCTGCATCTCGGACTTGTGGGGAGGCCGATATTTATAGGTAGTAGGCACCACGATGCAGTGCTCACTCGGTGCAATTATGGATTTTTCTGCTCCACGGTGGGTCGCGAACGTCAAATTCGTTCACGGAGTATCCAACCTCCTTGCTCTACGGCGGGTCGTGAACGTCAAATTCGTTCTTGGATCATCACGCCTCCTTGATCCTCAGCAGTTTTGGGGCCATGGGGACTCCAGGAATGGGCTTTGTTGGGCGTCCATTCAGAATTTTTGTTTATTCATATTCTTGTAGGGCCAAAACCCCCCCCCCCCCCCTCAGACTTGGAGCTGCAGAGAAGTCAAGGGTCGAAGTATGAGGGTCGATCGCCAAAATACCTTGCCCATTCGCAATGCCAGCTCGCGAAGAGGGCTAAAGAGGTGGATAGGTGATGGGTAGGCCAAGCACACAGCAAATCTCAGTGCGATTGGGCGTTCTATGAAGTTTCCAAGGTCATCACAAACATATATAAAAGTTGACCTCTCTTTTGTCCATTCCCCTCTCAATGATTTTGGAAATTAGAGCTCTCGATCCGCAATTCTTCGTGTACTCCACGATTTATCTCTTTGAATTTGGACTTCTGCTTCATGGTGCTTTAGCGAGTATTTGACTTTGTGTCTCAGTGCTTCGCCACTCCGCATTTGAAGGCCAAGACAGGGCTCCACAAATAAGCATCGTGAATGTTCTCTGCGAATGAGCTTCACGAACCAACCCTAAAAGCAACAAAATGTCAAAACTGAATGGCTCATCAAGAAGCTTCCCAATGGGTCCTTGCGGATGCCGCCCGCATGGACGAGATGGCGAATAGTCTGGGTCTATGGGAGTTGATTCAGAGCTACTCTGACCATAGTTCATTGGTGGCGCTACTGTCGGAGTTCCAGATGAACTAACCTCTTGTAAGAGGTTCACTTTATATGTATTCGAACTAAAGGATGAAGTCTTTATCCTAGATGGAAGTTTGGATGAACCAGCTTACTGGTTTAGGAGCACGCTATTCCAAAACCGATGATTCCGGGCCGCTGATGGCCATGCTCGGGAGGATTTTACACTCGTCAATGATGATTGATTATACAAACACCTGAATAATGTCTACAGGATGGAATTATTGCCGGAGACATCTCCCCCTCTACACCAAATGTGTTTGAAGGCATCATTGAGGAACCCGAGGAAGTGGTGGTCTGAGGATTAGGACGTACACCAGGGCTGCAACTTCACAGACGATTGTGCCTGGGCCCACAGGGTAGGTGCCTCATGTGAGGAGTTTGGGGTAGAGATGGGGAGAGTGGGTTTGTATGAGGTGTATTGGGCCTCCCAATTCTACATATAATCAACCGAAACAGCTGATACCGTAGCTATTAATCATATGGTCAATGAGGACCAATACCTTCCACTTACTCCACATGGATGTATGTATCAGCTTGTGGGATGGCCACCAGATCTCGGGGGTCCTGGTATTGTGGGCAATGGCTGAAAAATTTATCCCCGTCATGAGTGTGTGGAAGGATCAAGAACAAATTCCATGGCTTGCGATGGCATTGATGGAGATTGTGCCTGGGGAGGACAAGGAATTAGTAAGGGATGTCCACATTAGGTGGTGGTTCTAGAAATTTATGAACATCCCGGAAGACAAGAAGTTTTCGGTGAGGCCCTGGACATCCCTACAGGGGGACCAGAGTAAGGAGCACTCATACTGGCGACTTTTAGATAACAACCATTTTAAGACGTGAGGATTCAACGTTAGCACTGAGCAACAACCAATAGTCAGGCTGGCAGCATTCAACGCGGATCTTATCATTAGTTGGATAATTCTAGTGAGGGATACCAAAATTGGAGTAAAACCATGTGCATTCATCATGGTGTCCACATTGGCGACATGAGAGTGGTTCAAACTAGGAATTCCGATTCTTGCTAAACTGTATAAGATGTTGTGGCATATCAGCGAGTGGAAGAGGCCATATAGGATATGTGGGCTATTCCACCTCCTGTATAGGTGGCTAGAGGCACACAACAGGGGGTTTATGATTAAAAAACCCCATCTATTCTTTGGGATCAAACTTCTGCCCATCAATCAGGAACGCCACTGGGAGCTTTCAAGCCAAGCTGACCACACCGTCAGTTCTGAACCGGGTGTAGAGGGTGGAAGAATTCAATTTCCACCTGTTTCCATTGCCAACGAGGGTATTCCATGATGATGGTAGTGGAACAGAAGATCATCCGGCATATCTCTTGGCCTTTCTAGGTGGGGTCCTGGTGGGTTGGGTTGATCGTGAGTCCCTCTACGAGCCGTACACCCCACACAGGTTTGCAAGGAAATTCTGGTGCGTGCAGCTGCTGACCCCACATTTCTATCTGGAGGTGCACCATGAAGAACACCCATGCGTGATGAGGTATATGTGGCTCATCTACACGTGAGATGATGGGAAAATGTGCAATGAGTCTTCTTATTTGACCATCATCCTATGGTTGGAAAAGGAATTTTCCCAGAACTGGGAAGCGCCATACCTGGGGGAGATGCTGAAGCAGCCATCCATTTGAGTCATTGATGATGAGCTTTCCCGATCCTGAGGATGGGGCCGAAAGAGAGAAAGGGAATCCTAGGTTGGTGGGGCTTCAATGGTTGTTAGGCTTGCACCAGTTGAGGGGGAAGCAGTGGTAGCAGATTCGGCAGCGGTAGCCGACACAGTGATTCCAGAAAAGCATAGTTATCTAGAGGGCTGGTCGCCTAGAGGATTCTGTATAATACCTAGTTAGTCTTCGGGGATGGGGTTGTGCCATATAGACATGTCAGAGAATTCTATCTCCCTGGAGTCCGGGGACATCTCGAACGTCAACAGGTAATTCCTTGGCTCATCCAAGATGTGGCAAAACCTGAACCATCTCGGGATGGATTTTCCGAGAATAGGACCTATCATGGCCAACTTTGTGGTGTCCCAATCTGAAGGGGTATAATATCTGACTGAGTTTGAGGACTTTGTCCTCTCCTGACAAGCTACTCGTCCAATGATAGATCGAATCAAGGTGTTGCTCGATCGCAATACTCCCCCCTAGCAGTCATCCTTTGATTTCGGAGAGTTCTTCCCTCTCCCAGAATAATCAAAAGATTCCTCCTAGAGAGATGAGGTCGGGAGAGGGATCCCATTGGAGGAGGGTAAAGTTGGAGATCAAGACTCAGATCATGAAGAGTTCATAGTGGCCCTTGAGGTAAAAAAAATCCAAAACCAACTTCTTCAAGGCTTGAGTTGTGGTCATTCTAGACTCTTTGCTAACATCTGAACTCTGAAGGAGAGTCCTATATATAGAACATGTTCTCGTCCCTAGGTGGATGAAGATGCAGGACCATTAGGATCTACGTCTGCCGCTACATTTATTGCTACATCTTGTGGGGTTAGGATACCTGAGGCCACACCTCCGGAGCTTTCAGATCTTCCAACCATATATGGGGGGCCATGCATGAGGGTCCTGACGACATCAACCCATGATCGAGATTATGAATTCTATCTATGTGAGTCCCTTCTACGAATTTCATGACATCCATCCCCTAACCATTCCAATTGACATTCATGTCCCTTTTTTTTGGTTTGTATAGTCTTTTAAATGGCATGGAATGCCTAGCCGATGTTGTTCGAGGCTTCTGGAAGCGTCCTTCCTAGGGGAATGATGGTGGTCATGGAGTCAGAGGTCAAAACTGACCTAACTGCGGTGTTACCGATCACCAATGGGACTGTTAATGAAGTTGCGCCTGAGATCATTCAGGTGGGACCTGATGATGAGGATCAATCAAATAGTCATGGTCCTTCCAAACCCGATCAAATGCCATATGTGGACCTTGCAGATGATTTCTTGATGGCATACCCCACAAATGAGCCTATCTACCACTCTATCTGGGATGAGACAACCTTTGATGAAGAGGAAATCAAAATAGTCTATCGCCGATCATGGAAGCTGACCAAGAACTTCATTGATGAAAACCCCCAATCACTATGGCTAGATGGGATGGAAAGACATTGCTTGTGACTGTGCAAACTAAATGTTGGGAGAGTGGATGCCCAACATCCTCACATGGTCATCTAAAATCTTATGGGGGAAAAGATTCTGGAGTGTGACCATGGCCTCAGTGTGGGCTGGAAAAAGAGGAAAGAAGTAAACATCAAGAAGTTCTAGGAGGATGAAGATGAGGTCCATCGGCTGTAGAGTCGGGAAGACGTGCACCTAACCTCCCACAATGTGCAATCTGAGCTAATATAGTGATTTAAGGCCCAGCTAGAAGAGGCCGAAGAGGGCATGAAGAGAGCCTCTGAGGAGATGACGACCATCCAGACTGACGTGGAGTGGGCCCAGATTGCGGCCAATGAATTGGGCCCCATTACCACCGAGGAAGATCGGGAGATGAATACGCGGAAACAACTCATGGACGCCACCAGCTTGTGGGTGGCAGAGTTACTATGCTCTTTATATGAGGTTAACCCATCCATTGCGGGAAACGTCCCTCGGGTAATGTAAAGATTAAAAAACCTCAAACAAACATTCATTATTTTATCATTTGATTTCATAGATTGCATGAGTTCTATTATTTGTGTTCATTTTACACGCATATGTTACATTCGTAAAACACCTAGTGATCAATCCCTAAGATCACACGGATTGAGCCCTACACGAGAAACAAAGGATAACCACTATGCCATTGTTTTCTAAACATAAGAGTGATGACCATGTTTCGAGCATCTGGGGTTCGGAAAGCCAACATGGATTGCCGAAAATATAAGTGAGAGACCAAACTAGATAATGAATCTCATAGAATAGCCAAATTATCGTTCTCCCAGCGTGATCTTATGCACAAACATGGTAATTCCTGGGGAGCTGGAATCAATCTAAATAGATGGTAATGGATGGTGTGAATCACTATTCCTAGGATTCAGAACACTGTGGGGGTGGCGTGATAATGAAGTATATCTGATGACCGCATTCAAAACAAATTATCCTTATTATGTTATCCTATAATGGGGATAGAAAATGAGGGCTGACTACTGACTATGTTTGAAACACGGGGCCTGACTTGAAATTTCATCCATTAGTCTTCCATAATGATAGCCCTAGACAGTAGGTGAGCCATAGGCCGAGCATCCATACTGTGAGGGTGTTCTTTCTGACGTGAAAAGGGATGAGGGTCCGAATAATGGTCATTCAAAGAATAAATGGTGGCATGATGGGTTGTTCGAATGGGGTCCAAAAACCTTGAAATTAATCCACCATGGTAGAGACACATTTGTTGGGCGCATCGGTCTGATTAGGGATCAAACATTATTCTAAACATGACCTCTCTATCAAGGAAACTGTCGCATCCCAACATTATCACGGGGAAACCTGGACTTGTTCAGGTAAAAGGTGTTGGGTTTCCCAAAATAACTCGGACCAAGTGGATGAAATAGGGGGGGGGGACAAGATTTTTGATTCTTGGGGCTGGACCCAAAGGCAAAATGCTTGGTCATTCCTATGTATCCCATTGGGATGGGAATCAAGTCATACGTAGTTCTGAAAGATGTCATGTAGTTTAATTTCATTCAGCAAGGACAGTAAGTGATCTTAGTTTATGGTCATATATCTCAGACCATGTAAGGTAGGAAATGTGGGAGACACATGGTGGGGTAATTATAAAATCCGACGTGAGTGGGATCATGGGGTTCTGACCACCATGTGTTCCTCGGGAAGTTTTTAGGTCGAGGGACCAGAAATGAGTGTTAAGATGGGCCCAAGGCAAAGTGCACGTGCGTTTTTACATACCCCATGAGTATGAGGATCAAGCCGCACATAGTTATGCGAGATGGCATGGTAAGGTACTATAGCCCGGGTTAATGGGAACGTGTGAGTCTAGCATATACACAAAAATGAGCAGTATTTGATAGATCTTGTTTGTTCATTACAATGAATGTTTTTTTGTAGTGATGGACCTAGGATGGAGGGTTTAGGTATGTCGTAGGAGTACATACATATGTCGGCTTTGAAAAATCACGTGGTCTATAACTGATACCAAACATGACATTCCCTGGGGTGAGGACATCACAATGCGGTGCAGTTTTTCATCAGGAATCTAGGACGATATTGTCTCAGTTTAGGGTCATGTGATAGGACCATACATGCATTTTAATGTCGTGCGGCATAGATGTAGTATAGATTAGGCTGATAGGGGAATGTGCACTGTGATATAAAGAATACCCGACATGAATTAGGTCGAGGTCCATGCCAAACCTTGTGCAACTCTAAGAAAGAATGCTTGGGCCAAGCGTCCAAAAAGAGGTAAGAGGGTAGGAAGAAGGAGAGACTAGACTGAATTAAGCTGGACCTGTAGATGAGGTGTCTGGGTGTTCGTACGTATCCCATGGAATGGGAATCAAGCTGTACATAGTTTTACAAAGGGGAAATATGAAAAGATATTAGTTTACGATCTTATAACTTGGACCATGGAAAAGCAGGACTATTCCAAGTAAGTGTGGACCTTAATGTGATCCCTAATCCTATGTGAGTCGAACTCAGTGTAGGAAACAAGGGAAGATAAGGTATTTTCAATACATGAAATACATGGAAAGGGGAAATCGGTGGATCCCCGAATGATTTTCTTATCGCGGATTTTTCCCCTTAACGTGCGGATGTGCACTGAGGAATAGTACCAAGTGTTTTGAGGTTTTACTTGGACATGATGAGGTGTAAAATGATGTGAATCATGTAACTAACATTCTGGGATTTATAGGGTTGGTGTGATAATAGAGGACAACTGTTGACTATGTTCGAAACGCAGTATCAATATCACGTTAACATGGAATGGGAACAACAAATGGGAATCAACCGCTGACCAAATTCAATACGCGGGACTTGTAACAATTTCTTTCTCAAAACCCTTGAGGAAATTGGCCCTTAATGGTAGGAGGGCCCTTGGGCCTCGCATTCATGCCATTCTGGGGTCCCTTCAGATGTGAAAATTGATGGAAACCCTAATGAAGGAGAACACAAATCCTATGAAATGGGTGAAAGCATGTCTGAGTAAAGTCTGACATTCCTAGTTCTAAACTAGAGTACCCTTGGGCACATTGGTGAATCGTTGAAGAGGACCGAGGGGCTCATCATGAGAGCGACCGATTTGAAAAGATGAGTATAGCCCAAGGGTATGTAAAACTCTCAGGAGGGGGAGGTAAATGGTGTGGTTGCTTCAAAACCCAATGTGAATGAGGACATAATCACATTCCACACCATCCATTCATATCACTAGGGGAATACAGGCCAAGGGACCAATATGAGAGGGGGTCACTAAGAGATAGGGATGGACATGATGTCTAGATGTTCGGGCAGTCCTATGTATCCCATGAGGATAGGAATCAATCCACACAAAGTTCTTGAATAGGGTAATGTGTAGTTTTCCATCACAAAGTAGAGACAGAAATGAGTAAGATACCATATGTATAGGAGGTGTACGACACAGTGAGTAAGCTGACGTGAATGGGGATATAATCCCATACCACACCATACAACCATAATTGAGAACTTGGGTCAGGGGCCCGAAAAGCCCAAGGGGCCTGTGGGTGGCCCTCAGATGGAATGGCCCGACCAGTTTGTAGTTTAAATTCATGCAGTGAGGAAGATGAATGGGGTATGATAACCCCAGACAAAAGAGGTGTACGGTGCGGCGAGTATCCCAATGTGAGTGAGGACATAATCCCATACCAGACCTTACAATCCCATAAGAGTTAAGACTTGGGTCAGGGGCCTGATATTGGGTACGTGATGTGGGGCATGGCCTGTGCTCGCAGTATAGATGATTAATAATGGGAAGGATGTCTCATGGGGATATGTGTGGCCTTGAAAAATAGCCTGATATGAATGAGGGAATAAGTTCTCTCTACACCACACAACCCTAATTGAGAACTTGGGACAGGGGCCAGAAAAAAAAAAGCCAAGGGGCCAGAAAAGGATAAGGGGCCTAAGGCCGGGAGTCTTGGCCAATGGTAAACATACCACCTCTTTTGCGGTTACCACCTCATCACAGCTCCTAAGCCCACGTGAGTAGTGGTCGGTGTGGGAATCAAGGTGATGGGCTTGGCTCTCCCTATCATATTGGTGTCTAATAGCTAGCATTTCCCAAAGGGAGTTTTTCACATGGAGATACAAAAGGGCAGAATCGACCACTACATTCAATGTTCGGGACACCATGGGGTGTATCTAATGAAAAATGGTAGTTGTTGTCCATGTTCGAAACACAACATCCCTATAGTGACCTGGACTGGGAACAACAACTGAGCATCGACTACTGACCATATTCACAATTTGGGACTAGTATCAATTTGTTTCTCAACATCCTCGAGGGCATTGGTCCGAAGTGGTAATAGAGCCCTGTGGCCTAGCATCCCTACCGTTCACAGGCCCTTCTGTATGGGAGATATGATGGAGTTGCATTCATAAGAGTGGTTGAAGCATAGATATGACCATCTATGAAAGAGGCGGATAGCTCCGGATAGTGGGACGTATGGCGGGATCGAGATGAGATTGATGTGAATTGAAGAAAAATCCCGCACCAAACCATATGTGTTAACCAGAGGAAAGATTATTGAATTTGGGCTGGGACAACAGATGAAATTTACGGCAATTCTGAAGTATCCCATGAGGATGGGAATTAAGGCGTACGTAGTTATGGAAGTCCATGTTGTTTAGTGTAGTATGATAAGGATGTGGGAGGATAGAAGAATGGGGAGTTGACAGATGGTGCGACCGCCATATTCCGGGCATGAGTGGGGATAATGAATCCTACACCATATCATGAAAGGATCCTCTAACAGAACTATATCCAAGGGGAATAGTCAAAGAAGAGAGTTTGGGACTGGTATCAAGACAAAATTCTTAAGAGTTCCTACATATCCCATCAACATGGGACTCAAGCCACACATAGTTATAAGGGTGCAGTTTAACATCTTTCAGGACGACATAAAATATAACATGATGTGGGATGAAGCGTCTTAGGGTCATGTAAGTCCAAACAGTTTAGGGTCATGCTGGACAGAACATTTTATGGTCATGCTGGATCGAACAGTTAATGGTCGGTCCAGACCATAATCCATTTTAGGGTCTTGCAGGACTGAACCGTTTAATGTAGTGTAGGACCATTAGGCTCAAGAAAAGTATCTCTTGAGGAACATGGAATTGGTGGGAGGAGTTATACACTCACCATCCATGGTCACTAGAGAGTATGCACCACTTGGGTAAACCCTGTGAATTATATAGGGTCCTTCCCATTTGGTCTCCATCATAGGTGGTTTCCTAATAGGGATCTTTGGTGTCCAGAAAGCCAATACGAAGTCCCCTTTCACGAAATATTGCAGGAGAACCTTTTGATTTATGGCGTTGGATATCTTATTCTGATTCCTTTCTAGATTGTGCAAGGCACGAAGCCTATTATCATCATGTGCTTCCAATTCTTCCAAAAAAAATTTAGGTACCTTATCTAGAACATGCTAGTAAAAGACCGCTGTGCATAACGAAGGCAGCTAGATCTCGATGGGCAGGACATCCTCATCTTTGTACACTAGGGAATATGGGGTCACTTAGGAAGAATTACGATTCGTCATCTGATATTCCCAGAGAGCGTTGGGGAGCTTTTCCGGCCAATTCTTTTTATTCTGACCAACCATTTTCTGCAATATTATAGAGTGGGTTTTGTTGAATTCCTTGATCTGTCCATTTTCCTATGCATGGTAGAAGGTGGTATGGTTTAAACGGATGTTGTACTTGGAATACAATTTCATCAGCTCGGCTTCTCGAAATTTCGTGTTGTTATCAGTGAGGACGGCGTGTGGGACTCCAAACTAGTAGATGAAATTGAATCACACAAAGTAAATGATAGAACGAGCCTTTACCTCCTTGAGAAGAACTGCCTATTCCCACTTGAAAAAGAAATATGGGGAAGTTAGGATGAACTAGCACTGGCGAGCTGTCGCTGGTGGATATGTTGGCACGACATCTAGTCCCCATAACTCAAATGGGAAAGAGTATTTGGTGGAGTGAGGGGTTCTGGATGTTGATGCATGAATTTAGCATGAATATGGAACACGTGACATC
Organism: Viscum album; assembly: GCA_963277665.1. Classification (NCBI taxonomy): domain Eukaryota; kingdom Viridiplantae; phylum Streptophyta; class Magnoliopsida; order Santalales; family Viscaceae; genus Viscum; species Viscum album. Next base: position 2,103,485,153 of record OY728163.1, on the reverse strand, counting down.
TCTTGGATAACTCGATGTAAACATGGATCATGGAGGGCCAGAAGTACGCTAGTCTCACGATCTGATGGGACTGCTTCTGCCCAATCTGGTTAGCCCCACTGGAACCAGCGTGAACTTCTTCCATGACATGAGAAATCTTGACTCCTTGGATGCAAGGTAGGATAACAGCATCAAAATCGCACTTGTAGAGGATCTGCTCAAGACTAGGACCACTCGGGAGGGTAAACTACAGCCCACAACATTGGATTCGCTCGTGCTCGGCCCGATCAGCCGGGAGGTAACCACTTTGGAGATACTCGACAGAGGGGGATCTATAGTCGGGGGTCACTTCAACCACTGCATCTGAGAAACCTGGGGGTCCTGATGTAGGGTCTCTGGTTGTAATATGGCTTACTCACAAGCCTTCTTCATCATCTGGGTTGAAAAAAGCAATGAATGTTCGATGTGGCATGTGTATAATCCGATCATAATGCTCGGGTTCGGCGAGTGATGCAGCTAGGATGGCCAGGGTATCGACTCGACAGTTATGAGATCGAGGGACATGAGTAACTACTGACTGATACGAGAATGGGTCCATTAGCTGGAGGGTGAGTTCCCACAATGGTATGTGCTCTGACAACCCACCGACATAGTCACCATTGATTTTCTCAATGACTAGTTAAAAATCACCTTTCACATGACAATGGGGCACATCGAACTTGAGGGTCAGCTCAAGGTTAGTGATAAGAGAATGATACTCTTCCTCGTTGTTGGTGCAGCCTTCTGATAATAGGAATGTGTATGGAAGAATGGATTGCATCAGGGTGATGGACACAATACCCATGCCTACTTTGTTGAGTCTGGGATCATTGTGCCTCCTGCCGATGAGGCTCTATGAGGCGCCATCAAAGTGAATTTACCAACACAGTATGACATGATATACTGGGAGGATTGCCTCATCGAGAAAATCCAGGTCCAAGGATTGGTCTATAGGGGTTTGATGGGCAGGAAGAAAGTCTGCCAATACTTTCCCCTTTATTGCTTTCTGAGGGACATACCTGATATCAAACTACTGAAGAATCACTAGCCACTTTTCTAGATAGTCTGTCAATATGGGGCGGTTCATAATGTACTTCAGTGGGTCTACATGAGGCACCATCTCTAGCTCATGGTGTTGCAAGTAGTGTCACAATTTCTATACTGTGAATACTAGGGTGAGGCATCCCTTTTTGATGGGGGAGTATCTGGTCTCCGTATCAAGGAGCTTACGACTGAGGTTGTAGAGTCTATTTTTTGTCCCCTCATTGTTCATCTAGGTGAGGAGGGTGCCAAGAGGTTCTTCCATGGCAGTCACGTATAGGATCAGTGGCTTTTCCGAGATGAGTGGCATCGAGACCGGTGGCCAGAGTAGATACTGCTTGATTTCCATGAACGCGGTCTATCACTCTTCATCCCATTTGTAGGCAATGCCTTTATTCATAAGCCAGGAAAAGGGATTATACTTACTAGACATATTCACGATTAATCGGTTTATGTGGACTAAGTGGCCTTCGAAACCTTGAATCTCTCGAATATTGCTCAAGGGTGGCATTTGAAAGATGGACATGATCTTCTCTGGGTCGATCTCGATGCCCCAGTACTTGAAACATCCAAGGAACTTCCCATAGGTGACCCAAAAGGCACATTTCAATAGGTTAAACATCAGGTGGTTGGAACGGTGGAAGACGAACACTTTCTCGAGGTCCATGAGATAGTCCTGGCATTGGTAGGATTTGACCACCATGTCTTCCACATAGAATTATACCAATGTCTCGAGTATTGAATTGAATATGTGATTCATCGCCCACTGATTGTTGTCACATGTGTTCTTTATGCTGATGGGAATGACCTGGTAACAAAACATACCTTATGGTTCCCTGAAAGCTGTTGATTCCACATCCTCGGGGGTCATATGGTTATTATTATATCTGGAGTATCCGCCCATGAAATAATGTCCTTGGAACCCAGCCGTAGCATTGATCAACAATTTTTTCACTAGAAGGGGAAAATCATCCTTCGAGCACTAACAGTTTAGATCTTGGAATATGATGCAGAATTTGATCTGTCCGTTTTTTTTTTCATTATTGGAAAAATGATGGATAGAAACTTGGGGTAATGAAACTCCTTGATGAAGATGGCTATGATGAGCTTGTCAACTTCGGCCTCGACCATGGCACTGTGAGAATGGTGCATCTTTCTGGGAGGCTTCTTGAATGCGTGATGATTTGGGGGAAGACCAGGGTGGTGGATGGATACCTAAGGATCTTTCCCTAGAATATCATCATAGCTCCAGGAAAATACATCAAGATGTTATTTCAGGAAGCCCATGTACCACTTTTTTTCTTTAAGAGGAATGGATGCACTAATCAACGTGGGTCTTGAGTCCACCTCACTACCAAGGATCACTTGTACCAGTACATCGACCGTGTGAAGACGCCATCTTCAAAGGATGTGGGAGTGTCCTCCAAATCCTCATCATCGGTAGTGGAGGAGCGATCCTCAATAGGAGAAGCTTCTTCTAGGTCGGTAGATTCATATGTGAAGCTGGTACTTTCCTGAGCAGTAGTGGTCACTGTATTAGAAGACTCCAGTACTCTCGAAACCATAGCAATGTAGGCTATCGACCAGATCCCATTTTTTCTTCATCCTAATAGGCCATGCTTGATGATATCAATGAAATATTGGCACGTTGGCCTGATATGGTTAATTACATCATAGCGATACAGACATGTGTGATGTATTGTTGTCGCCATGGGGAGAACATCCCGATACCTTACGGGGGTAAGATGCTCTGGGATCACCTAAGCCTGATTTGTGTAGGAGAACGATGTAATTTTCCACTGTCGCTTGGAATTGAGTATATTATTCTCCATTATACCAATTTCAACAAAACATTTCCCCATGTCGAGGGTTGTGGCCCCAAATCGATGGACCAGGAAGACGTAGGTGTCATCCATGCCTTCTAAGGGGTCAGTAGCAACCGCGTTGGATTCGACCTCACTGGCCTAAATATTCTTATCCTTGCTCTTGTAATAGTCGTAATATTGGTAGTGGTCTTCACAAGAGGTGAAAGGGGACGTGCCACATTGGAGTATGCCTACTCCACCATTCAGGGAGTACTAGAGGTATTGGTGATACAATGAGGGGACCACCACATACCGGTGGAGCTAGGGTCTTCCCATCAATATGTTGTACATGGTGTCTTGGGAGACAACCATAAACTCTATGTTGGAAACTAGGCCATAGAACTGGGTCTTCAAATAGATCTTACTAACTGGGGTCTGATTTGTCCTATCATATCAATGGATTCTTAAATCGGAGGGATTCATTTCATCTGTGAATAACCCCAGCTTCCGTAGTGTCCACGTCATGATAAGAGTAATCCTAGAGCCGGTGTCAAAAAGACAGCGGTGAACCACCACACTGTTAAATTGGTTGGTAATGTACAGTGAAAGTTTGTGCCCCTATATGGGAGAACCTTAATCTTCACTAGACAATGAAATTATTGCCTGACATTCAGTGTTCCCAACCACTTCATCATGAAAAGATTCTGCAGCTGCTACCTCCAAATCAAACTAGAGTGGGCTTCGTAATGCCTAAGTGAGGGCCTCAAGCATACCTGACAATAGGAGAAGGGCCTCAATGATGGAAAGCCTCAGAGGGATGCTGGGAAGATGACTCAGAATATCATACATCTGTACTAGGCATGATCTTTGGATTGTAGGGGGCCGCTCTGTGACAGGAGGCATGACGAGCCCTACCGGCTAGGCCGGCGGCTGATTGGTGCTGGTCATATCTTGCTACTCACTAGTCGAAGCCCGCAGAGTAGCTAATGGATGAGAGTCTAATAACTGACAACCAGCCTATAGCAGGGCGACGTTGGTCACATAAAGGTCAAATTGTCTCTTCCTGATCCAACAATTCAAAGGGTGGTAGAGACGGGCCTAATGACACCGGATGAGGAGGCAGTACGTTCTTAACTCTGTATTGGGCATGCTGTCTGCTCTCAATGGCATGGATGATCGGGTAGGGTGTCCCAACTGATGTGCCTCAATGACCCATATGGTCGATGCTCTGCCAATGTTGGCGTCAATTGGGGATGTTGGGGAGGTTCTCTTGGTGCTCCACGTTGTTGGGATTCATATGAATATTTACCAACCCCATGGTATTTACCGAAGCGTACCCTTGAGTATCACATAAAGAGTCATCGATTACTGGGTAGATTCTTGGAGGAATCCTTATCATCGAAGGCATTAAGTCACTGAGGATGCGCAACGATGATGGAATTGGCGGTGCGTGTTTCATTCCCTTGTGCTGTCGACACATGCTCTTCTTGGAAGGGGTTGGCTAAGATGACAATGCAGAAGTGCCGGTAGCAGCCTCTGAATGATCTGGCTGATTCAAGAATGCATGAATGATACCATTTCCATGAGATACTATTTTTCGATCCATTCAGTCAACATACTTCTAGTAATCAGGGTTATAAACATTCCGCTACTCGGCCTCACGGTTGTTGCTACTGTCCGGCCTTATGAAGGCACCTTCCACTTGTGTCGGGGTTCGGCCCTGCCTGCCAATGTTTTTATCAACCTAGTCTTGAAGTCAGTCTTGAAAAACATAGCACTACTTGAGGGTGTGGCCTAGGATCTGATAATAAGGGCAGTAGTTCGGGCGATCAATGAGTTTCACCCCTTTTGGCCTTCTGTATTCAAGAAAACACACAATCTCTTATTTCAAGGAACTTCAAAAACAACCTGGGACCTGATTCTTGTTAAAGGAGTAGATCCGATTTCTTCTATCCAGAAAGTGGGGCCATAGAGCCTATCCTTAAAGAGAAGCTGGAGGAGCAAGTTGAGGAGGTGGAGCCTGGTTGTCCCTCTTAGGTAGTGGCGACACATTTCACGAGGGAACCTGTCGATTCTGAGGAAGCCACTACTAGGCTGGAGGTTGTGCTTGTGGTGGTGGTCCTCTGTGAGGCTGGGGATGTGGCCCAAATGGTAATAATTCTACTTTCATGGGGGCCTATATTTTGGCCACCATGGTGGGCTCAACTCTAAAATCTCTCCTTGTGGGAATTACAGGGGTAATGGATGTTTCTGGATGACTGGGTACAGGGCTTCTTCTAGGCACTCGGACTTGTCGGAGAAGTCTCGAAATCCCCCGGGGTAATTCTGGGTTATCTGGGAGGGAACCAGTTCTATCTTGACATATCATACACACATTGTAAGTAATTTCTCCTGAGTTAGTGGCATGTCAATAGAGTATGTAAGCCCATTCCACCAGGCGATGAAGTCTGCAACACACTCATCAGGCCTTTATATTCACTTGAAGAGGACTGTGATGCTCGTTTTTTGTTTGGTGGAGCTAATCTAATAGTGTAATTTTCTGTGAAGGTCCTCTGAGCTGGTTATAGATCTGATGGGAAGATGGTTGTACAAGACGAATGAAGGCCCATCCATTATCTGAACAAATTATCAGAGATTGGCAGCCTCTTGCTGCACCTGAGTCCATAACATTGGCCCACACCTTGAGTTGAAGAGGGTCAGGTGTTGTGGTGGGTCCCCCATCCTGTTAAAGGGGGAGAAAGTGGGGTTCCAAAAATCCAGAGGTGCTGGTATATCATCCACGATTGCTGGACATGGCTTCCAATAAGGCGGGATTGCCACATGTCATGTTTCCAATGTCTTAAGGCGAGAAATGAGTGTCTCCATTGGATAATATGGGTGGGGGTCTGGGTCTTCATAGGGATCCCTAATTAGGAGTGCATTGGTGGGTTATTCAACACATTATGTAGGCCCAGCAGCCTGTGGAGCGGCTGGAGGCATGACCCTTAGTGTTGTTGGGGGAGCCTGAGCTGGGTCCCATGGATTATTGCATCGTTCAGGAGGGTTTGGCGAGACATACCACACCCTCTTGCCGTATGTTCCAGCCTCAAACCTGTCAGCAGGGGCAAGACGGTCAAGGTCACCTGGAGGTAGCTCGCCAAGGGAAAGTTGTTCCTACCCCTGCTGCCCTGTCCTGAGATTATCATAGTCTGACCGTCACTCTAGAGCATGTTCAACTAAGAGTTCATCAACCAACATCTTCTGCTCGTCTAGTTGTTGGTGCAATGTGGCCTTCTCAGGGTCTTCCTCTATCTTCTGCATTGAGGCGGACGGGTCAGAGTGATTCCCAACACCGACGTGATCTTTACCCTTACCGACATTTTGTATGAGTACTAATGACTCGGTGGGCTCAAGGAGACCTAGTAGGTTCCTCTACTGCCGAGTAATCCTCCCCGATGGGACCAATATTGGTGGAACGCCCTCAAGAGGTAAGTCCCCATCAGGAAGCTCCAACTCATCCTCCTCGTCCACTATGTCTGCCATGTTGACAATGAATCTTCTTGGGTGCATGTCATCGATATTGCCTTGAATGTTGGGCTACCACTGGATAGGACTGAAGAGGAGGTTAGCACACTTCCCCCAGCCACGAACTTGCATTTGGGGGCAGGCATCCTTGATGATCTTGCGGAGTATCTTGAAACTCTAAATGCATTGTTGTCGAAGGGCCTTGTGGAGGCCTATTGACTTGGTGATATGAGACATTTGGAGAGTAACCAGATCGACTAGACGAAATTTCTTGCCAATGTATTCATGATGAGCTTGGATCCTGGGATGAACCACTCACTGATGATAAAGGTGAAAGTGCGTCACCCAGAGGGATTGGTGGAAACATTCAACCTCATATGGAGTGAGGGATTCTGGCACGTGGATATTTGATGCTGCCACGAGCCAGAACCTCTCGGGGAAGTGGTCCGCTGTCAGGAAGTTCCATAAGCTCCTCATCTCAAATTCCGGGTATGGCCCTTGATTCCTCCATTCGTCAACTAGGTGCGGCTGAGGAACTAGTAGCGGTACTAAGGTAGACCACTGAGACGTCATGATGGCTGGTTGAGAGTACGAAAAATGGGCTGACTGGCAGCTGAATGATGGGATTTCTTCCGAAGAGTGTAACAAACTGGCCATTACGTCGCAATAAAATGGTCTGATGGATATAGTTCCTAGATCAGGGGCTAGGGATACTAGTGATAGGTCGTGCTGCTACTCGTTATCCATCAGTCCCTAGAATAGTTCTCTATCATATCATGTCGAGGTAGAGAGAACTTATGGTGACAACGGTGGTGATTGCAAGACCGTAACCTACAGGGTCGCATATTTTCATCATCCTGGATATACCTATGAAGGGAGGCGGGAATCCTATGTATCTCTCATTCCTATAGTACTTGGATGACGCGCCTCATTCCTACCCCAGCCCATGACTCGACTGAGCGAGGGGATGGTTCCCATGCAGAGTCATATTCCACTTCAATGTCTGAGAAGCAGATTGGTCTGATCTCCATCCGGACCTTCCCAGAATTCTTTTTATAGTGGCTATGAACCGCCTTCCTGCCCCTGGGTGGCTCTCTGAGACATGGCTTATTTTATACATAGGTTCCTTCGGCTGCGCTGATGTTGAGGCAGAGAGGGTTTCTACCTGAGTAAGCTGAGGTGTGAGGAGAACCGGGAAAAATGTGAAAGGGGACACTGTGATGACCTCCTGGGACAACAATGGAGTTGGAAAGACCTCCACTAGAACTGGAAAGAGCATTGGGATGTCCTCCATGCTTGTTACCCCTAGTGTCCTCAGTATGACGAGGCTCCTTATACTAGTCTAGCTGAACACGGGTAGGACCTCTATGTTGGGTACTAGTGAGGCGAGGCTGGCCATCAACCCTCTAGTTATTGAGGAGAAGAGGACCTTCACTAGTTGTTATGAGGACATAGGGAGGATCCTCACATTGTAGTGTGATTGAAGGGGAAATATCCATACCCCGGTGGTTGGGGGCAGGAGGAATGACTCTATACCCAATGTAATGGGCACGAGAGAGCCTTTCGTACTGAGTTTCACTGTCGTGGAGAAGGCCCCCATTAAAAATGAGGGTGGCGTGGGGTTTACCTCTATATTGAGCCTCGAAGAGGGGAAGGCCCACACTATCCATTTTAATGGTAAAGGGAGGACCTTGGTACTGGGTGGCATCACTGCGGATTAGTTCGCAGTAGCCACTGCCTGTGCCGGCGACCAAGAGAGTCGACCCAGCCTGCCCATGGGGTAGTTGGGGCCTCAATCATGGTCAGGCGTATAAGTTACTCTACTCAGTGTATTCATGGAAATGATGATATGTGTCGATGGTGGCTCATGCTATAGTAGCCATTGACATTAACTCCCCTTGGTAGGCGTTCTCCTCATCTTGCGCCCGATGCTGGAATCAGGTCGGATGAACTTGGGCCGGCGGTGCAGGTATGTGGCTTACCTGCTCCTCATCCAACATGATTCGGTATTGGAGCTGACGCGGTTGGATGAGATCCCCCACTGGGAGCCCCTAGAATGGGACTCTGACCAGGCTAGGTTGGACATCCCTTACCTCGTCAGCTTAAGGTAGGGAGTCGTCAAAGCATTTTAGGAAGAGGCTCCAGAAGTGGTTATATGTCGGCATGGGGTGTAGCGGCTCCTTGCGTGGCCCTTAGGGGTGGCATTGGTGATGAGGCGCATATGCCTTCAGATCCAGAATGACCATATCTCATGTCATGATTATGCCCTCCTCCTCGAAATGGCGCACGAGGTCATTGATTACCCTTCGTTGGATGACCTCGGATGGGGAGAAGGGTCATCAACGCCCCAAGGACACGAGTGTAGAGTTCGTTGCGGGAGAGGTAGAGCCACGCAGGACAACTACATTGGCACTACCCCTGCCCCTACGTCTGTGTGCAAGCGGTGATCGCGTTCCGAGTGCAGCATCTAGATTCTTGAGAAGCAGGGAGATTAACTCATCAGTGCTGAAAGAAAAAGGAATTGATGACCAATTCCCTAGTGACATTCCATATTCCATGACCGATAAGATAGATCCACACTGACAACGTCGTAGAATGGGATGTTCAACCTTCTACTACACAGACATCTGGTCAGTTTCACAAAAGGCCCTCTATTTGACTGGTGGGACACGACACCAGATAACTGGATCCAGTGACACCTCAATCCATTGATGCCTTGAATTCTACTAATCTCCATATTGGAGTGAAGATATTCACGTTGGGTTCACCATTTGTATTTCTGACACCTTCTCCAGGTCACGCGCATCCGTCTGTGGAGGATGCACAGCTGTTTCCTAGTATTCCCACTTTCCAAAGGCAGGCGACATCAGTCAATTTTTCAGGGACGTTTCCTCCATGATCCAAATAGGGTGATGGGATGTTGGTTATTCCTTATGTGGATTCCTCCTTGGAACTCATCACCTAGTCCAGGACTCCCTTAATGATTCAAGATGTTGTTCATGAAACTCTTCTTAGTGTCATATCTTCATGGACACCGGTTAATTACACTTTTTTTGGGGACATTTCAAGGGGTCTGGTCGTGGAAGCAACCTTCAGTCAGGGGAGTAGTCGCGTTGGGCATCATTGGTGTGTCTAGGCACTAGGTCACTGGAAAATCTATCTTCTGTATCATATTATAGGGATTCTCAATGGAGCGGAAGACCTAGGAACCCCACATCGAATGCGGGGAATCACATGCCATGGGCATGTATCTGAGGTTTTCCCCAGCTTCCCATGTTTGACACATGGTACGTCGTGAGTTTAACACCTAGAAAGGATGGATAAGACTGATTAGATAACTAACTAGTGTGGATCAGATGGGTGCAACCCATGGAGGGAACAACGATATTGGGGAAAACGTGGGGTTGGATTCTCTAATGCTATTAAATGGAATGGATAATGGGGTGGCATGATCCAACCGGGATGTGGAATCCCGGGAAAGAATCAATATGGATAATGGGAGGTTCTGTGAAGTGGGTGGTAAATGGGATGGATCCTTTATTAGGATAATGATGGTTTTAGTCTTGAGCCTCAATGTGGCTTCCTACGTATCCTCGTGGAGGGGAATCAAAGTCCACGTTGTTCATCTTGAAAGCTACTTACTACTTGTTGGATTTCATACAGCATACCGTTGAAAGGGGAGACAATGGATTACCATTGATTGAGGCTCACAACGTCTTAATTCTGAATGAGGTAGAAAATGGCTTACCACTTAAAGAGACTGAACATGGCTTACCACTGAATGGAGTGAAAACACCTTACCGCTGATAGAGACTGACAACAGCTTAATACCGAATGAAGTGACAATGGCTTACCACTTAAAGAGACGTACAATAGCCTATCGCTGAATGGTGTAACATTGGCTTACTGATAAAATGTGAACAAAAAATGGAATATAGTTTAATGTCCTGCAGGATGGGGGTGGACTAACGTGAAGTGGTCGAGTCTATTTGTTATTGGGCGTGATCTAGAGGAAGGCTTCCTACGCACCAAACCATGGTAAGGATCAAAGTCCATGTAGTTCAGGTATGGGGCATGAGTCGGTGAACAGACATGAATAAGGACCTAGGGTATAGGTGGATGATGGACCTGAACCTCATTGAGGCTTCCTACGTACATTTCCTTGGCAAGGATCAATTTCCTCATAATTCGGATGCGGCTTGGTACACCAATGTGAAGATGGTCGTGACTAATGGATGTTGGTCTTGAACCTCAGAGAGGCTTCTTATGTACCTTCCTTTGGAAAATAACAAAGACCACGAAGTTCACGTGGTGTGGGGCTTACACTCTAGGCTTCCCAGGGTGTTGGTGAACTGATGTGAAGCAGGTCGGAGCGACCAATGGGTTGTGGGTGTGAACCTCGTAGAGACTTCTGATGAACCCTACCATGACAAGGATCAAAGACATCGTAGTTCAGGTGGTGTGTTTGGGGCTTACACTCTAGGATACCCAAGGTGTTGGTGAAAAGACATGAAGGGGGTCAAAGCAACCAATGGGTGGTGGTCTTGAACCTGGTGGAGGCTTCTTACATACCCTACCATTGCAAGGATCAAAGACCTCATAGTTCAGGTGGTGTGGGGCTTATACTATAGGCTGCCCAGGGTGTTGGTAAACCGACGTGAAAGGGCTCGGAGTGACAAATTAGTGGGGGGATTGAACCTCACTGATGCTTCCTACGTACCCTGACTTTAAAGGGTCAAAGACTTCATAGTTCAGGTGGTGTGTTTGGGGATTACACTCTAGGCTTCCCAAGGTGTTTGTGAACCGATGTGAAGGGGGTCAGAGCGACCAATGAGTAGTGGGCCTAATCCTCATTGAGGCTTCCTTCATACCCTGCCTTGGCAAGGACCAAAGACCTTATATTTTAGGTGGTGTGGGGATTACACTCTAGGCTTCCTTGGGTGTTGGTGAACCGACGTGCGGGGGGGGGGGGTCGGAGTGACTAATGGGCGGTGGGCTTGAACGTCGTAGAGGCTTCCTATATACTCTGCCTTGGCATGGATCGAAGACCTCGTAGTTCAGGTGGCGTGTTTGGGTCTTACACTATAGGCTTCCCAAAGAGGATGTAATCGTGGATGACTTCTCTAAGACTATGTGAGTCATGCTCGGTGTGAGAAACAAGAGACAGCAAATACCTGACGATTACATCGCGATAGGTGCATCCATTGTAAATGGACTAGGGCTTACGCATAGTTAGTGGCCCAGAGAGGAAACATGGGCTCATTCATGGTTAGCAGTCCAAATAGGTTGGGACTGACTCTAGGATGGGGGCCCAATGGTGAAAAATTCCAGTAAGAGAGGGATTTGGCACCTAAAATGGAGGGGTAGGGATGCTACCTCCTACATGAAAAGCCAGCGGCTTACACCAGGATGGTGTCCCTTTCATCCCGTATGATGCATGGGGGAGTCACAATTTAACGTCTTCTGCTAAGGACGATGGTTCTTGACAGTTTAAAATCATGTAGCTCAGACGAGGTGGTTTGACTCTTCACCCCTAGGACATACATAACTTGTACCCTCTTCACCTTGGTGAATATAAGGGACAAGCAATGACGTGGCTAGGGGGTGTTATGGGGAGAACCATTGGGGGGTCCATGTTATTGTGGCTATGCAAAGAATCATTATCCATTAGAGTGCCTATGCGATGAAGCATGTGGAGATGCAACACAACAGGTAGTATAATCCAAGGGACTTTGAAATCACATCGTGCAAACCTGGAGGGTCGCACGAGAAAAGTAATTTCAAAGCAGTGGGATTCAGAGGCAGGGGCCTTGTGAAACTCTGGTGCTCCATGTGGTGGAGGGTTTTTTCAAAGGGTGGTGCTTCGCAAAGCTGAGCCTCCCAGCCTATGCATAGGGAAGATGTGCATATAAGAGGTACTTTGTGAAGTGGAAAGGCATTCGCGGTGCACTGCCTTTCAAAGAAAAAGTGCCTCTCCATGCTAGGTACCATGAAGCCAAGTGCGTCCCGAAGTATAGTGACCCTGCCTTAGCAAGTGGATAACATGTACATGAGGTGTGGTTCGCATAGCATAAATGATCTGTGACGAACCGGTACCCCTTAGGGATCCTTTTCCTTCACAGAGGCCCTTAGTCTCCGCGAAAGGCATCCCTCTCAAAAGAGGGGGTTAAAACAAAGCGAAGGGGAGGTACTTCGCAGAGAAAAAGTACCTCATGCAGCTCATGGTTTGTAGAGAAGAAGGTTTTTAGTGAATCGAAAGCTAGGTGGTTGAAAGGTCAGATGATACGACTCTTGGAATTGGGGGAAGACCGGTATTTTTAGGGAAGGGGCACCACAAATCAGCGCTCGGTCGACGCGAATATGGATATTGTTTCTCTGTGGCGGGTCGTGAACGTCAAATTCGTTAGCGGAGCATCCCGTCACATTGCTCCGAAGTGGGTTATGAACATAAAATTTATTAGTGGATCATCCCTCCACCTTACTCCGCGGCAGTCACGGGGACAGGGGGACTCCGCGAAGGGGCTTCGAGTGGCGTCCATTCAGGATTTTCATTTCTTCTTTATCTTCACCCATATTGGTTCCAAAATATACTCAATAAAACTGAACCACGAATAAAAATGTCTAATTTTTTTGATTCTTTGTCTTTGGAAAAATTAGATAATATTTTGTGGGTTCTAAATCGAATTTTTTACTGAATATAATACTTAAAAGTAATTATTAACAAGATGAAATATTAAAAATGGTTAAATTAGGTGGATATTTCTCCAATATGAGTTTTATATCTATAGTATAGATAAAAAGGGGTTTCAAAATGATATAACCCAAGAATAACTTACTTATATTTAACATCCATTTTTATTATTATACATTACATCTCATAAATAAACAATCTTGTATGGACTAATAATTTTAAGGTATTTTACATTAGATATATGACCATTTTTTTACACAATAATGCATCCAAGTATCCCACAAATTTTCCCACACATGATTTTAAGATAGTCATATCATAAATAATACCACAAAAAAAAACCAGAGAAACGGAATACCTAAGAAAAATTGTGAGTTAAAATATTTGATAAGGGAAAAATGAACATCAATTAGACATATAGTATCACATCATAAAAATGTGAGAAAAATTTCATGATATAAATAACTAATAAGATGTATAATAACATGGGATCATAGAAATAGACCGTAAATCATGATAGCATGATCAAATATCATTACATTGTAATAATGATCCATCAAAGGAACATCATAATGTATTATCATTTAATATATAAATATTATATTAAATCACACGAATAATCAATATCCATGGTTATATAATATAAGAACATGAAATGTGAATAATTATAGAAAATATTAAGCTTTTAAGGATAACCACCAAGACCATCATGAATTGGTTGAAGAAGTTTAAGTACACGTGTCTCAAAAAAAAATTGATCATAAATCATAACTAATGTCTCATAGAGGGCCAATAGTCACTAATTGAAACCGATAGTTGACCAAGTATCACTACACACATCCCATAATAATATCATGAGACATAACACGTTTCATAATCCATCGGATGGTTATATAATTATCATCCCATCCATAATATAATGATAGAACTATATATTTTTCACACTAAAATAATCATATGTCAATTATTGATTAACACATGAAAAAAAATTCATATAACATATACATGTCATATTTAATTAAATAGATAAAAAATTGGATTGGGTATTTCCCAAATATAAATGATCCAAAAGAAAAATATCTTATGAGGACATGGATTGTGAAACATAAATCAATATTCCAATGATTAAAAATGATTTCGAGATTGATTGAAAAATATAGGAAATGTCATAATGATGTAATTCATAAAATTTAGGTATTGTTTTCATAAGAACAATTTTATATTACATTTCATAAAAAATTTAAATGGTGATAAATATATTGAGAAATAATGTTTATAAAGAAATATCTCAATAAAGAAAGCCTGAAAAATAAGAAAAATATAAATTAAAACAAATAAAGAGTTGAAATTAGAAAGTATATGGAAGTTTGACGCAAATTATTTTTATATTTTTTAATTGTTTCAAAGAAACCCACATAGTTAAAAATAATTATAAATTTTTTTATCAAAAAATTATAATAATAAATATGAAACAGAAAAAAGAGAATACATATTTATATTTCAAAATAAGAAAATATTTTCTTTATGTTATAAAATAATATGAAGATAGAAGAGAAATATCCAATATGAAAACTTCTAATTATTATTATGAAAGAAATAAAATTAAGAGAGAATATTATGTTATAAAAACTAAATTTCTCTAGATATAAAGATTATACATAATATTATATAGCTAAGGGGTGAAATATAACAAATAATGATTAATGTAATCTATTAGGATAAATTTTTAATCAAGGAATCGACACTAAATCTAGAGAAAGCATTTCCTCATATTTCATCATGGTAAAAAATGCACTATATTCCTATATATTAAATTTATGTGTTGTTAATTTATATAAAATAATTTTTTATTTATTTAACCTAACTCCGTGAATTTATATGTAATTATTTCCCACTTATTATTCATTAAATACAAAAATTAATCATTGGGTGTTAATTATTATATTTGTGAAATACATGATTCATTATGGTAGTTCTATTGATTTTTTCATTATCACGTGTTCAGTGCCTATATAATGATAATGGATATGATATCAATGTGTTTGTTAAATTTATAAATTTCCATTAACTTTTAATGCATGTTAAGATAATGGTTCTTAGAGAATACTTTGAAATTATTTTTTCTTGAATATTGAATCAATAAAAATAATTGATTTATTAATGAATACACATATATATTAAAAGTATAGAATTATAAATAATATTTTATAATTCATAATTTTTATCACAAATTTATTTTAGTAATTTTTTATTAATAATTTTTGATGATAATATTATAGAAATATTCAATTATAAGGTAAAAATGAACTAAACAAAAAAACATGTTAAAAATAAATGAGTGAGAATATATTAATTTATTGTTTGGAATGTAAATTTTATAAAAGAATATTAAATTTATTTATTTTTATTTTTATTTTATATCATATTGATGAATAATTTCAGGAAAATTTTTAAAAAATTGAAAAATAGAAAAGAACACTTACATTAAAGACTGTAATATTATCTTTAAGACCCTCTTATGAATGAATGATTAAGGAACTATTATTATAAATAAAAGAATCATAAAATGGTGGTTACCTATTAGTGTGAAACATTGGTTTTTAATTTAGTTAGAATAAGATTCAAAAGGCCATTTTTTGGTGGGTATATGAAATGTCTTTTTATAGGTGACTTTGGGGGGAATTTTAAAGAAGTAATATTTCATTAATGCACAATGAATTTAATTTTCTAATAAAAGTGTCCAAAAATGTAAATTTTTTCTATAGAGGTATTTAATTCCTTTATACATATATATAGATAATTTTTTGTTAAATTTCATGTCTTTACCTTTTTACATTAAATCCTTTACCTCAATTAACCATTTACCGTGGAAACTGATATTTACATTGTTAAAAAAAAATTAACCAATGAAGATGATTGACCTCATTTAAAAAATTTAATATTTTTTAATTACAAATATGAAATATATTTTTTAACATTATTTTTTTAAAATTGGATCAAATTATGTTTAATTTAAAAATTCACATCGTTTGTGAAATAATTTTTGGGAATGTTTATTTATATACACCAAATGGATTTATTCATATTCCATACCAAGTAATGATCATTACATTAATGAATATTTTAGTGTTTTTTGAAAAAAATATCTAATTTTATATAATTAATTATAATATATCGATCAATATAATTACTAAAAAATGTATATCATATAGGAAATCAATTCATAAGGGAGTATAATTTATCGAAAATAAATTAGTTTATTCATATTTCATTAAAATTAATTATTTTACAAGTAACATAATTTTATCAGTCTATTTTTTTTAAAATAATTTTTTAATTTTTTACATTTATTTAGTTTAAATTATTCATTAAAAAATAATATATTCAATGAGAAATGTATATTTATAAAGTAACAAATAATAAACTATTTTTTAAAAAAATTATATTTTATATTATTAATAATTTTTTGTAGGTAAAATCATAGATTTATATTAAAAACCCATCAACACATGCACATAATCTCTATGGATGAGATAAGAAAATGTGGTTGTCATAGGTGGTAAATCATTAAATATGGATCTCATAGTAATTTCTATGAGTTTAATATTCCCCAGTTGATGATTTCAATTAATTTATACTCATGATGTTCACTCTTAGGTATGGTTCAGGGGAATCCCATGTTAGGTTATGTTCTTCCTGGTATTGAATTAATGAGAATTAAATTAATTACAAGTACCAGATTATTCCATAACCTCTATCATTATACATCAATTTCAAAATGTGATTTCTTATATTTATATATACCTTAACAATTAATGTGTTTACAACAATCACATCATTAGATTATTATAATTTTGTAGCTAATATTATTTTCTCTAATAATACCCTTAGATATAATAATGGCATACTCCAAACAACAATATTTTCTCAATGAAAGTGTATTCCCAATGACCAAATTTTGTTCCTATTAATCATTATTAACTACTCTGCTAAAATAATTTATCATATTCTCTAATTTTACCTTAATCTGTTTATAACATTTAGAACATTGGGTAATTTTTCCATATTTGTCATCACCAGTATATCGTTAATGGGTGATCACGATTATAAATATTTCAATACTATAATATTCTCGTTATTTATGGTTTTTATTCCCTTTAAAGTATCGAAAAATATATTTCATATTTCGTTAATTTTAATTATTATTAATTATAGAATACTCAATTTATTATATAATGGAATAAGGAACAATCCATTTTAGTAAAAGAAATTGTGTATCACGAGAAATCTAACACATAATACTCAATTACTTAGATGTAAAAAAGGATGGTAATTTTGTCTCATAATATTTTTGGGCTGCCATGTCACTTAATAAAAAAAGTATTTATACAATAACATTTAATAGGTGTGTAATAATATTTTATGGAACTATATATATAACTATATAGTATTTGATATTCCCCAACTATTCCCCAGAAAATATATCATATTCATTTTGTACAAACATTAAATTTATTTCATTGAATGAATCTGAAATGTTTTTCCCCAAACGAGATACATGAAATGCATTTTGTATCTGTGAGTTATTTTTTTTAAATGGAAAGGTGATTATATATATTACATAATAATAAATAATCTAAAAAGGACTAATATATTTATGGTTCAAATTTATCATTTTTATAAATGTGATAAACCACTTCCAAGTGGTTGTTTTATGGAACACCTTTTCACCAGACGCAAAATCTAGAACACCTTGATTATTATATTCATAGTTCTTATATCAACTATCATCTTCGTTGATATGAGGATAAATGTTTTGAAAATTTTCTATTATTTATTTTGTAAAAAAGCCCTAATGACTTCCTCTCTCTAACATCATAACTATATGTCAATTTTCTATTTCTCTTTTCAAATTCATCTACATAATATCATTTTAATGCTAGAGTTGAGTTTTTTATAAAAAAAGAAATCCCGAGGATTTCAATGACCCCGTAATACTTATAAGACTAATATTATTGACCCAAACATAAAATCCAATGTATAAATAGTTCATTTAAATTTATTTTCACTTTGAGTATAGTAACTCATGATAAAATTTAGTATTCATATATTAAGTATTATAAAATTCTACATAACAATGTGCAACTGATGGATATAAATCAAATAAAACTAAATGTTATAGCCCATATGGACTTAACACATTGTCAATATCATAGATAATTGATAAAGTAATAAATCTACACAAATTGATATAATGTGTGTGGAATTTTTAAGTCAATACAACATTTCCCATATGGAATTATTTTAATTAGAGTTGATTGGTAGACCTATAAAATGAATATGGTGATGTTATCGAATTTCAAAAAAGATATTGGTAATGGTTGCATAATCCCCTTACAATTTTGATGTTTATCCTTGATTTTTTGATAAACCAAGAATCCAACTATACACACTACAATATTCTGTTCTCTAATATCCCACCAAATGTTCTCTTTATGATCTATACACGTATTTGTGTTTCTTGAGGGAATAGAAAAACATGAGATACATGAATCATCAGAAATATCCATTTATAGTTCTAGAATGTATATGATATATATCCCAATTCAAAATCTCACAAAAGCATCTCTGGTAATGTTGAAATCTAGAATATTTTATTCCTTCATTTGTCACCCCATTTCTTCCTTCTGTTACATTTGGGCATTTACATAGATTGATGGTTGTGTAATAATTTCTTGAATATAAGATTTGAAGCCACCCATTATTATTTTCCTATCCATCAATGGCATGTCCATGAATATTAGGAATCATTAAATACCCTTCATAGATAAATAATAATGATCCATTATACATAGAGGATTAACCACCTTATTTCCCTCCCCCATATGAAAATTAGTTGAGGAAGAATATTGTGTGATAAAATGTACCAATCAAATTGGGAAAACACTCAACACATTTTATTTAATTATATTCTACATGATATTATGGTTAATATATATATGAAACTTCCCTCTATAGAGATAATACCTTCAGATTATTAATAATTAAAATAACATTGGTACTCTAAATTTCCTTTTAGGTAAATTTACTCATGGATTTTTATTAATGAATAAAACAATACATAACCTTTTTATTTATCTTACTGAATAAGATCATTCCATTTTTTGAAGTATCATTTCATATCACACACCCATATCTTCCATAGTTTAATGTGTGTATAGATGCACTGAAAAAGTTTTTATTTCTCTCAAATATGTTTTCTTCAAATTATTATTCCCAAATAAAAATTACTTCCCATCATGTTAACAAGGATAGTGGATTATAAAATCATGAGGAATCACTCCATAATGAATTGATAGTACCCAACCAATCAATTAAAAAAAGGGATCTCTATTAAATATTTTAGTTTTGATCTATATTCATATACCTATATCATAGAAGGATCTATAGATATACCATCACTAGTGATTAAATTACCTAACAAAGAATCATTTTCTTGCTATATTTCACACATTCATTATTTTGAATAAGGTATCTTCTATTCAAAGGACATTATAAAAATCATAAAATTCTCTTTATGATGTTCCTTTCTCTTGTAATATATAAAAATATCAAAAATAGAGTGTAAAAGAATTTACAAGTTAATCTCTAACAACACTATTAAAAATGCCCATGAAGATTAAAATGGGTTTTTTATGTTCTAATGGAATTAAAATAATTTTATGGTGTTTATATTTTATCAACAATGGAGTATTGGGAATATCTTCCTTATTCAATTGGAGTTGAAAATATATCAAATGAATATTTAACATCAAATAGTATTGAGACCCTCTAAGATTGTCAAAACCTTAATTAATAAGAAGTAGAAAAGAATACATCTTTTGTATAATTTTTATCACTTGATAACCAAGGAAAATACCTAATGATCTATCATCATTTAAAAAGCAAATCGAACTGCAACACCATATGGCAGCGCACTTAAGAATATAAAACCCATTATCTAAATCCTCTTGATTTTTCTTCTCAAATTCCTCCTATTTAATTTGGTAGATTCATTATGAAATATATTATATAGGTAATGTACTAAGTATTAGTTCAAAATGAAAATTATCCTAAAATATTAGGGGGATTTTAGGAATATCTTTAAGAAATTTATCATTATATTATCATACAATTGGATTTCCATTAATGATGAGTCTCTCCACAGAACATTTGATCCAAATATCATTTTTGTTAGGAATCATGGTATATATTAATTTGTTTCTAATATATGATAGATAATCATCGTTTCATTTTATTTGTTTATATAAATAGTTAGAAAATAAAATTTCATATCCCTATTCAAAAAAATATTATTGGATATACATGGAGAGAGCTAATCCAATCCCAATGTCAAATAGAATTCAACCAAAAAACATGATTTATATGAAGTATGATTCCAAAAAAATAATTAGAGAAGATTTATATAACGGGCATAAAATCATCAAACCACAATGTTTTTCCACTAGGAACTCAATATCTAGTCACTGATATGGCGAATTGTAGATCTTGTAAACACACATGAGTTGATGGAATGTTATTTTCTAAAATTAGAAAACACATTCATTATTATCAACATGATAATAAATGAAACTTTAAATATTTTTTATAATATTCAACAATAGTAGTATTGATACAATTTGATCAATCTTGATCTATTTAATTTTAAGGTTTCAAATTTCGACTCCTCTCATTATCCCTTTGGTTGGTGCATTGACTTCAATAATGCCCAAACTCATTATATTTCAATAGTTAAATTGTGAGTGGTGAATTAATTTGGACTATATTATATACAATATTGATTATTTAAATATTCATATGTCTTTTTAAATTGAGTACATTATGTCTATAAACACCACATATAAAACATATGGCTAATATTTTTATGCAATCCCTGAGGTATTTCCACAGAAATGATTGGTATCTAGGTGGTTTGATTTTCCTTCCTCTAAGTGTTCTGTCATTCTTGTTTCCATGAAAGTATATTTTATATATTTTATTATGAAATATTTGAAAATAACGAGTGTCTCTAATTCTATATCCACATTAACGAAATACCATAAATTCCCTTCAAAATACCAATGTCCCTTGTTGATAATAAGTATCAATGAATTAGTCTTACTCCTGTAAATAGAAAACCTAATATAGTTATAGTATCACTATTAAAGTTGGAGGAATATATTTAACGTATTATGACTACAGATTTATATGAATTAATAGCTTCTTACATTTTTTTGTGCTCTACAAATTCCCAATCTAACATGACATGAATAGTCATGTGAAAATAAATATTGAATACTATTTTATTATACAACTCTCATTCATTGTTTTGAATTTCTTAATTTTACATTATCATATTAACCAATAAACTCATTATCTCCCTTTATCATTTAAATTATAAGAATGAAAAGAAACCTTTTCAGTTTTTGAACATTTACATTTTTAAAATATATTTCCAGTTATGATAATCCATTCCCCCTAATTATCAGATCAAATGATACACTGGTTAATGGTTTCCAGTGCCACATAAAACTCACAATAGATTTTTTATAATTATTTTTGGGTTTCATAGTTCAATTTAGTTTATGGTAATTCTCATATTACATGAATGTAAATCAATTAATACATTCCCGCCATTTCCCATTACATTTGGCTACTCATTTTGACTGTCACCTCATTGTCCATCGCACCTATTCTGAACTGGTTTCCTTCTAGTTCCATCCATTTACTAAATGAAAAAGGATTGTCATGAGATAGAATAAAATAAAATATTTTGATTATAAACATAAATGTAACACCATATTAATCCATAGTGTGAGTATTTTTACGTAATAAAATATATTGCGCAACACGCAAAACCAATTTCAAGCTCACAATAACCTATCATACTTGCAATTGAAAGAGTAGTTATGACTAGTATTAAACAAATTATAATATTTATAAAACATATTTTAAAAATTAGACTTAATTTTGGAATTCATAACATCTAAATTATAATAGGTTTAATTTTTGTTATTTTAATGAGAAGATTTTAAATTTTTGATGAATAGTAAAAAATACTACATTGTTGTTAAAAAATTACTTTTTAATTTATATAATTATTTTACAATAAATTGAATTTAAATTAAATATAGATAATAATGAATACAGTAATCCCACATGATTCATTGGAATCATTTTATAATATAATTAGACATACAAATTAATTAAATATTTTGACATCTCTTTTACTCGCCTTCTAACCACATCTATGAGATTTCCATTAAATGTAATTTTATCACTTCTGTGAATTCAATTTTTAATCCTAGATGTAAATTGTTGTAGTAACTATAAAAAATTTGTTTTAATAAGATCAAAAAAATATTTTATGAACAATAACTTTTGGATTTTCTTTACCACCGTTAAAGGTAAATATGGAAATTGAAGGTAACAATATTATTATAATAATATAATAATACCCTAGAACTTTTTCTAATTATATAGGATAAGTTTTTTTGACTAAATTAAACATTTTAAAAAAATTATTAACCCTTTTAAGCCACTTGTGTCATACTAGGACATATATTAAATTTTTTTAATGAACAGTTACAAATGTCAAATTCAAATTTTAATAACTATATCAATTTTAATATGAGGTTATATAAATGATATGCTTGACTATAAATTGTATTTATAAAAATAATTTTTTAATATACATAATTTCTATTTAGTTTTTATTTTAGGAAATATATAATTATATTAAATGTTGACACAATGATGATGAAGGAATTGAATTATTAAAAGAAGAACCAAATTAAACGATATTCAAAATACTAAAATAAATAAAATATTAATTAATTAATGTCCAAAAAGAATTTTATATATAAAATATGCATGTTAGTGATATATTGGATATATTGGATAGAAATTATCATGTATGTTAAATATTTTTCAAAACGAAAATCTTAAATTTTATCAAAATTGACATAAATGAGGCTTTCTTATAAATTATATGTTATTAAATGTTATAGAAATAAGAAAATTATCTGGTTTGGAAAAATATCAATTATAATGTTAAATTTTTAATATATTATCTAATTGATGTTATTTTATAATTTTATAATAACTATATCAACTCAATATTATATAAAGACAAGTAAACACAATAAGAGTTATACTGGTAAACTAAGTGTTAAATCCAAAATATAATGTTAATTTTGTGACTTTAACATATATAAAAATAGTCAGTTGAGAGGATTTATAACTATTATAATCTCACTCATCAAATAACTCACTTTTTATCAGTTTGATATTGAAAATAAATTTATAATAATATAATTGTTTTTGATTTACCAAAGTGTGCTTCTACTCTCTGAAACTGGAGCACCTCTCCATCTCTTTTATTCACTCCTATAACTCGCCTTTTAATGACCAAAAAAATAATAATTCTCCTCCCAAATTCCATAACATCATCTTATATTCCATACATTTGGAATAAATACATTTCATTATGTCTTGTGAAAATCGAAATGAGACGCTCATGGAAGAGGTATTTGTTTTCACAATTCCATTCAATTACATTTCTTTTTCTACTTCCTCCACCTGTATTTTTTCCATACTAAAGTATAAAATCATGTTTAATCAATATTATAAGATACTATTTTAATCATGGTAAAACCATGTTCCTCCTTTTTTACATTCTACGAATAACAATATCACCATGCATGTGTACGTACGACTTACCGTCTCCTTGTAATGGTGTAATTTTTTATTACACACTACATTATTTAGATTGGTACAATGATAAATATAATATATATAAATAATTAAAACAACTTCATAATTATTATTTATAATAAATATACCATCTAATTAGATACCATTTAACTATTGAGGGAATGATTACATCGCTCGTGCATGTATATGAACTATCCTCGCCATGACGTGGTGAGATTAATTATCTACATTAGCTATTCAAGAATGTTTCTAAAAAAAATATAATGAGTAGAAATAATATTTATTAACTTTATAAAATTCGTTATATTATTAAAATACATCATATTTATAACAAACATTACCTATACAATAAAACATGCATTGGAAAACGAAGAATTTTACACCCAAAACAAAAGTAATAATGAAATATTATTATCCAAATGATATTAGAGGATCATATGGGATATCATAAATATGGTTATGGTTATGGTATAAATTAATAACATACATTAACCATTATACAAGAGGTTAATACACCATCTGCTAAAAGAAAGTAGATGGTAGGGGTTAATTTTTCAAAATCATTATTTTTCGAGGTTGTTTATATGTAAGTAACTACTTGGAAACATTTACCTTCGATATACATGTTTCCTAAAATATATTTCCAAAAAATATTTAATATTGGTTAAAGCCATTTTTACCCATTTTTTAGTTTTTATAAAATGTTTTTAAATGATTCTGTCCCTTTTTTTCCAAATAAGGTACTTAATGTCATTTTTATCAATTTAATAGAATAATGATTTTTAACTTATACAGCATGAACAATTAATTTTCACAATTACTTTAAGGCCGCGTCCTTAAACCTTACATAATATTTAATTAAGTGAATAATTCACATTGATGATATTTTCTGGTTTAGAGTTTTAGAGAAATAGATCATAAATCATTCATTACATTCTAAAAGAATAGAAAGAAGACACTTCTACTAAGTTTCCATAAAATAAAAACTCTAAAGAAGAAAAATGTCCAGTCCCATGTTTTAGACATCCTGAAATTTCCTTGATCCCATCCTTGACCCTTTTCAAAATTATTTCCTATGAAAAACATTTCAAATAAAACTTGGGATGAGCATAAAAAGCTCAGTAAGGGATACACAACGAAGAAAAACTGTTAGTTTTTCAAAACAACAAGTAAACCATGAATTCTTTATCAAAGTAATACTTTTAACCCTTATGAAGTATTATAAACTCTTCAATGGAAAAAAGATCATTATGTACCCTTTTGTAACAAAAATATTACCATAAAACCCATATAAAGAACACATAAAATATAAAGGTAACATGGGACATAAACATTCTTAAATGGAATAACCATACGGTCTATATCCATACATATCACTTAATGGAATATCCATATGGACGACTTTTATACCCAATGCATTGGAGGTTATAACGTAACCACCTGTCTTGGTATTCACGGCACCACCCGTCATATGGTTTATCACATAACCACCCGTCAAATGTCCAAGTACGGTTATAAAATCATAACACATAAAACAATTATAAAGGAAAGGAAGCATTTCCACATTTCAAGCACAATATATCACTTAAATATATTGACATAACAAATCATTTATAAAAACCATTTTCAATACCAGAATACAAAAATATTATATGGTATTTATTTCATTTTAAAGACATTACAACTTTTTGAGGAAGCCAAATACCAAATAATACTCGCGGCGGCGGAAAAGGTCGTTGTCACCGCATATGTTAAAATTAACATTCCTTTTTTTCTTTTCATAGAACGCATCGTAGAAAAAGATTCCTTTTGTATAAAATTAAAATTCAATGGGTTTTATACACCATATAAAACAAAGCCTTGTACTAGAAAAAAATATGCCTCAATGAAAGGAGATTGAGATGAAATCCTTTACAAAGACGTTATCATTAGATTAAGGATAAATCTATTAAATAATTATGTGTGATAGTCGAATACACCAAATATAAGTGGATATTACGTGTAAAAAAATCAGAGGTTATTCAAAAATATTCATATAAATACATATTCAAGGAGTACATGTTTATCCCAAATAATCAAAATTCGGCTATGAAGTTCCCTTGCAAAAATTCGACAGCCTAACGTCGTCAATTCAAAATTCAGAAAATGAGTTGATGAGAGATAAAAAGGGTATCTCATCACTTTTACATTAAATTTACAGCAATAAGGATATATAAGAACATATCCCAACATAATAATATGTAATTTAAAATACATAACAAAAGATGTCTTTTTATAGAAGAGGAGGGTGAAAGGTCCCATTACCGATTTTGGTAACTTTCAAAACAAACACCCCATTGAAGAAGGGTCATAAAAGGAATATATAAATACCAATAAATGAAATTATATTACACAAAGACTATATAATAATGGTCAGTACATACACCAATCAATGTAAATGGTGGGAAATGTAGCATAAATCTCACATGAATAAAAGTGAGACAAAAAATATCTTACGAAAACTCGGCAGCCTAACGTCGCCACTTAAAGCTTCCAAAAATGGATTGATGAGATCAAATAGGGTCTCTAATCATATTAAAATAAAATTTAAAGAATTATTAATATAATAGAACATTTTCCAAGATAATAAAGAGTAGATTAATATAAGTTACATAAAAAGAGTACTAAAAAATAAAGAGAGAGGTAGGATCCCTTACCTCAAGTCCGACTAGTCTTGTTAGTTTATTTATATTCCTGAATAATAAAATTTGGTCAATTTATAATTTCCTAAGGACCTCAATTAAATATTATTAATCAGTTAATATCACATATTCTATTGTTATAATAAATTTTTAATAATATTATTTCATATCAGACGTTTTTACCGATGTTTGGTATATGAGTCAAAAATGAACTTGTTTGAAAATGATTTCCTATGTAGTTATAAGTAAATCATTTACAGAATAGTATTAATGATTAAAATATCATATATATCCAGTACATATTCATTTTATAGTATTATATAACATTTTAGATAAAAAATTAAAATCACCTTTCATGGAGATGGTAGGCTGTACGTACGCATGAACGCTACATTCATTTTTTTGTCAGAATAATGGAATTAAAAAAGTAAATGAGAGATATATATATATATATATTATAATTCTAGTAAAATATATATGTTATATAGGTAACATATTTTCATTAATTTCATTCTTTATACATTCCATGTTTTGAATGAACGAGTCACATCACTTGAGGGGGATGTAGTCCACACTTCCTCGTATGAAATTATCGCATTTGTTCAACTTTCAAAGAATAAAGGTGTGTTTTAAATATAAAATAAAGAAGCATATAGAAAACATAAATACCATATATATCATATATAAAATACAGTGACATCATAATGGACACCTTTAAATGTGTTTAAAGAATATTGAACAATCATCATTTCGTGAGGCAGTAATTCGCCATCCACAGAAACAGTATGTTCATTAAACATTAGATGGATGTGTGTGTAAGTGTAGCTATAATCCTTCTTATAACAACATCCATTTATATTTAATTTACTGGTGTTGTTATAAAATAAAGTAATAAAAAATGTTTAGGGGGTTGGAGAAGAAAAATAAAACAAAAGAACACTAGGGAAGAATCTACCTTTAAATCGGGTAACTCTTTTTGATTTGAGCTCAAAGCCTTCCTTGGAAAGACTTCTGCCTAAATTGAGGCTTCTAAGAATAATAGAGGGATGTGGAGAGACAACATGGGTAGTGTTTGGCCAAGCCAATGGCTTGAGAGATGTGGGTAAGGTGGTAGAGGTGGGGGCCGTTTATAAGAGGAGAGGAGGGGCACTCTTGGAATGTCGTGAAAAGTAACATTATTATAAAATGATTTTCGGATTATAAAGGACCGAAAATATATATTTAGAGGATAAGGTGATAATAGTCTGAAATCGAAACATCTAATAGGCTTTTGAAAAGTTTATGTCTTATATTTTACATTATCTTTTCATTTTATTTAAATCGTTAAATAATGAGGTAATCACTGCATCATCATGGTTTCATAAATAATTAAATTTATTTAATGTCTAAAGATTATTAAAAAAAATAGCATGATGTAGAAAATATTTTTATATTTCAAATGAATATTTATAGTAAAAAATATGACTTTTATAACCCCATGTAGAAATTGTTTTAGTAAAACAACACATGCTTGTGACATTCTAATTTTAACTTTAAATAAAAAAGGTATTAATGTAATTTTCTTACCAAAGTGGCTCCATGGGGTCCCTAAGTAGACCCATGGATTTAATTGGTCGTACATGACTCATCTAATAAGGGTAGGACATGTTTCATGGTCATTTCTTATTATTAAAACATTATTTTTACCTTAAATTTCAATAATTACGTTTAATCGCGATTAAAAACTTAAAAGTTACTGTTCGCCAAAAAATTATTTTAATCCCATTGAACCACATTTTACATCATAATGACAACCATGTATGTCGGATTTTTGAAATTCGAATCACAGATGTGGTAAATATTCATTTAAATGAAATATCAGTTTTTAAACTACCACTTAGTGGTTTCACTATTCATCAAAAATTGAAGTTTTTTAGAAAAATACCAAAAAATCGCCCTAATCTATATTTGATATTCTGAATTCAAAAATTATGTCTATTTTAAAAAAGTCACAACATATAAGATGAATTAATAAATTTATTAATTAATTCCCACTGTCAAAACAAATAGCGTGTTTTTAAGAAACAATATCTATTAAAAGATTGACACTAGTTTAAGTCCAATTTCAATGTGAAATTAATTACAATGACCACTATTGGATTAAATGGTAAAAATATATTCTAATTTATCTTTAAAAAAAATTAAAAATATAATCTAATAATATAAATAAATTATACTAAAAAGAGGTTTTGAATTAAAATACAACATTTTTCACTATTAATTAAATAAAATGAACTTTATCGGAAAAATACCAAAAATTTACACAAAGTAAATTTTGATGTCCCAATTCTAAAGAATAATTTTATTTTGTAAAATATAACAAATAAAATTGTCAAAAAGTGGATTTAAAAGGGGTTCTCCATCAAAAGGCAGTTAATCGACCTTTTAAAGAATATTCGAATGTTTACTCTTAAAATTGGATTCAATGGCATTTTTAATCATCTATCATTTATTGTAAAAAGTAAAAATATTTTACTAACATATATAATCATTTTGTAGTTAGTTCTGTTCATTCCCATCATTACAACGGCTAGGTGTTAACTACCATTTAAAATAAATTTATTTTATTATTAGAGTGCAATGTAAGATTTCGAAGGAACTCATTGTTGCGTATTGGGTAAGCCATCAAGCATAGCGTTCACTTTAAATTAATATTAACATTTTATTCACAAATAGGGATAAATATAAAAATTTCATATTCTTTATTTACCTGGGGTGTTACATCCTTCCCCCCTTTTGCGAATTGCGTCCTCGCAATTCTAAAATTATGCTCGGAAACATCGTTGAAAGTCCCATATCGGAACAAGAGTCAGTAAAACAATCACTTTAATAGAATTAAAGAGAAGTACATAGGTCACCTGAGTTAACCCATACTAGGATTCCATGTAGAAAAACATGGATATGGAGGAAAAAAAGGGTCATGTTCTGAGGGAGAGTGATAGAAAACATGTTTAGGATAAAGTTAACCACAAGAAAATCAAAAACGTGTGGTGGGTTAAATGGTATTCGATTGCCTAGTAGGGAAAGTTATTAGAAAACAATTTTTTAGTTACTTTTCATTGAGGAATTTATTTTTGATCTTAAGGAAACATACTTACTTGTCATGTTGACTTTCAAATTTTACTAGATTTCTTACAAAAACTCATTCTTTCCCCAAATGATGAGTATTTATGAAGACTTGTTCACATTAGGAGTACTATAATCAACTTCTAGAGAATCACCAAATCATCAAAAGAGAACTATATATTTCCCATGTCTTTAGACCCTTACCAAAACCAAAATTGTTAGAACAAGATCAGATAATCCATAAAAGGACAACCCTTTATAAAAAGAAAATATATTCTTAATCTCTAGAATTTTTCCAACAAAACCAAAAGTTCAACGAAGACCATTCGATAAACAAATTTTCCTCAAAATTATTCAAAGTAAACCAAAATAAGATTGAAACGCAAATATTTGAAGGATTTAATCACATAGTCTTCCAAGGTAAAAATGAACATTTATCTCCAAATAACATAAGTTTCTCTTAAAGTCTCATAATAAAAAGTAATTAACCGAATCACATATCCTCCATGATACGTTAATAATTTATATACATAACCCAAAATCAACTTACTCTTAATTAAAAAAATCATATAACTAAAAAGAATCATTAAAACTAAACATGGACCTCACATAGTCCAGTGGTAAGCGATAAATACCAGTTTCACTTTGCTTGTGGGTTCGACTACCGCAGCTTCGTCCGACACGACGGGTTGTCACACGGTCTGCGTTGTCCCTTTTCCAAAATTATATAATTCTTAAAACATCCCCCAAAAAATAGATAAAATCTTCAAAAATAACCATAACATATTTTAACCTCAATTATACCTCATGACTTTCATCTTCTGTTATTACATATAGTAACCCATATTTACCTCAAAAGTAAGGATCATATAAACCCTAATGGTTACCATTATAATTATCACATTAACTTCCACATCGAGTTGGTTCTGTCGTACAAGAGGCATTAAAGAACTCACCAAGGTTCAAGTGGATGATCATGACTCCTGATAGTTGGTTTAGAATAACCACTAGATTTCTCATTGAATCCCCCATTTCATCCAGTCTCTTAATTAGAGAACCACCACAGTTTCCTTCAAACCCATTGTCACTTTGGTGCCTACAAGATCCATCCATTTACTAAAACCAAAAAGGTCAGTGTGAGTATATCAAAAAAATCATCATGTACTAAAGATGAAGATAAACACTAAGATATACTTATCCATGTTATCTCAAACTCATTCCAACCTTCAAAAATAACAATGACTCTATCCAATATGATAACCATTGTGGTCATACAGAACTTGTCACTTATGCTAGAACAACACTATAACCTAAAAAGTTATCTAAGCCGACCTCTGATACCAACTATAAGGCCCCGAACTTAAACCTTACTTAATATTGATTTAACTGAATAATTCACATTGAAAATCTTTTCAGGTTTAGAGTTTTAGAGAATTAGATCATAAATGATGCATTAAATTCCAAAATATTACAAAGAAGTCACTTCTACTATGTTTCCATAAAATAAAAACTCTTAAAAAGAAACAGGTCTAGTCCCATGTTTTAGACATCCTGACATTTACTTGATCCCATCCTTGACCCTATTCAACATTATGCCCTATGAAAAACATTCCAATATAAAACTTGGGATGATCATAAAAATCTCAGGAAGGGATACACAAAGGAGGCAAACTGTTAGTTTTTCAAAACAACAAGTAAACCATTAATTCTTTACCAATGTAATACTTTTCATCATTATGAAGTAGTATAAACACTTCAATGAATAAAATATCATTACATACCCTTTTGTAACCAAAATATTAACATAAATCCCATATAAAGAACACATAACATATAAAGGTAACATGGGACATAAAGATTCTTAAATGAAACAACCATACGGTCTACATCCACACATATCACTTAATGGAATAGCCATACAGCCGACTTCCATACCCAATTCATTTGAGGTTATAATGTAACCACCCATCCTGGTATTCACGGCAGCACCTGTTATATGGTTTATCACGTAACCACCCATCAAATTTTCAAGTACCATTATAAAATAATTACACATAAAACAATTATAAATTAATGAAAATATTTCCCCATTTCTGGCACAATATATTACTTAAATATAATGACATAACAAATCCATTATAAAAACCATTTTCAATACCAAAATACGAAAAAGATTATATGGTATTTATTTAATTTTGAAAACATTACAGCTTGTTGAGTAAGCCAATGACCAAATAATACTCGTGGTGGCGGAAGAGGACGTTGTCACCGCGTATGTTAAAAGAAACATTATTTTTTGTCGTTTAGTAAAACGCTTTGTAGAAAAGTATTGATTTTGTATAAAATTAAAATTAAAAGGGTTTTATAAACTGTATAAAAGAAATCCTTGTATTAGAACAAAATATTCCTCAATGAAAGGATATTGAGACGAAGTCCCTTACAAAGACAGTATCTTTGGATTAAGGATAAATAAATTACATAATTATGTGTGACAAATGAATACACCAAATATAAGAGGATATTAAGTGTAAAACAATCAGATGTTATTCACACATATTCATAGAATGATATATTCAAGCAGTACATGTTTATCCCAATGAATCAATATTAGGTTAAGAATTTCCCTTGCAAAACTTTGACAGCCTAATGGCATCACTTCAAAATTCAGAAAATGAGTTGATGAGAGATAAAAAGGGTATCTCATCACTTGTAAATTAAATTTACTTCAATAAGGATATATAATAACATATCCCAACCTTATAAGATTTAATTTCAAAGACATAACAAAATAAGTGTTTTTAAAGAAGAGGAGGGTGAAATGTCCCCTTACCGATTTGGGTAACTTTCGAAATGTACTCCCCATTGATGAAGGGTCATACAATGAATATGTAAATAACCATAAATGAAATTATATTACACAAAATATAATAATGGGAAGTAAATACACCACTCAAAGTAAATGGTGGAAAATGTAGCATAAATATCATGAGAATAAAGGTGAGATGAAAAATACCTTATGAAAACTCGGCAGCCTAAAGACACCACTTAAAACATCCAAAAATGGATTGATGAGAACAAATAGGGTGTCTCATCATATTAAAATAAAATTTACATCAAGAGGAATATAAAATAACATCCCCAAATATAATAAATAGTTGCTTAAAGTAAGTTACATAAAAAGAGTACTTAAAAATAGAGAGGTAGGATCCCTTACCTCATGTCTGACTTGTCTTGTTCGTTTCAATATATTCCTGAATAATAAACATTCTTCAATTTATAATTTCCTAAGGGCCTCCTTTAAATATTATTTATTATTTCATATCACATATTATATTGTTATAATAATTGTTTATTAATGTTAGTTCATATCAGACGTTTTTACCGATGTTTGGTATATAAGTCAAAAATGAACTTGATTGAAAATGATTGCCCACGTAGTAATAAGTAAATCATTTCCAGAATAGTATTAATGATTAAAATATCATATATATCCAGTAAATATTCATTTTATACTATTCCATAACATTTGGAGATAAGAAATGAAAATCACCGTTCATGGAGACGGTAGGCCGTACGTACGCATGAACACTACTTTCATTTTTTTTGTCATATTAATTGAATTAAAAAAATAAATGAGAGATATATATATATATATTATATAATTAGAGTATAATATATATGTTATATAGGTCACATATGTTCATTATTTTCATTCTTTGTACATTCCATGTTTTGCATGAACGACTCACTTCACTTGAGGTGGCAGTAGTCTACACTTCCTCGTATGAAATTATCGCTTTTGCACAACATGAAAAGATGAAAGATATGTTTTAAATATGAAATACAGAAGCATATAGAAAACATAAATACCATATATATCATATATAAAATACAGTGACATCATAATGGCCTCCTTTTATGGTGTTAAAATAATATTGAACAATCATCGTTTCGTGAGGCAGTAATTCGCCATCCATAGAAACAATATGTTTTTTAACCATTAGACTATTGTGTGTGTAACTGTATCTCGAATACTTCTTATAAAAACATCCATGTATATTGATGATTCTTTTTTTGTTACAAAATAAAGGAATAAAAACAAGTTTATTGGGTTGGAGAAGCAAAATAAAACAAAAGATCACTAGGGAAGTCGTTACCTTTATATCAGATAACTCTTTTTGATTTGAGCTCAAAGGATTCCTTGGAATGACTTCTTCCCAATGTGAGGATTCTACAGGTAATAAAGGTATGTGAAGAGGCAAAATGTGCAGGGGGTGGCTGAGCCAAATTCTTGAGAGGTGTGGGTAAGGTGGTAGAGGTGGGGGACTTTTATATGAGGAGAGGAGGGGCACTCTTGGAAGGTCTTGAAAAGTAACATTATTATAAAATTATTTTCAAATTTTAAAGGTCCCACAATTATTTATTTTGAGGATAAGGTGATAATTTTTCTAAATCAACACATCTGATAGGTTTTTGACAAGTTAACGTCTTAGATTTTACATTATCTTTTCATTTTATTTAAATCGTTACATAATGAGGTAATCGTTGCATCATCATGGTGTCATAAATAATTAAAATTATTTAATGTCTAAAAATTATAAAAAAATATCACAATATAGGAAATAGTTTTATATTTCTAATGAATTTTTATAGTAAAAAATATGACATGTATAACCCCATGTAAATTTTTTTTTAGTAAAACAACACATGTTTGTGACATTCTAATTCTAACTTTAAATACAAAAGGTATTAATGTCATTTTCCTACCAAAGTGGCTCTATGGGGTCCCCAAGTTGAGCCATGGATTTTCATGGTCGTCCATGACTCATCCAATAAGGGTTGGACATGTTTCAAAGTCATTTCATATTATTAAAACATTATTTTTACCTTAAATTACACTAATTACCTCTAATCGCGATTGAAAACATAAAAGTTATTATTCACCAAAAAATTATTTTTATCCCATTGAACCACATTTTACATCCTAATGAAAACCATATATGTTGGATTTTTGAAATTTAAATCACAGAAGTGGTAATGTTTCATTAAAATGAAAAATCATTTTTTAAACTACCACTTAGTGATTTCACTATTCATCAAAAATTGATGTTTTTCAGAAAAATACCAAAAATTCACCCTAAGATATATTTGATATTCCAAATTCAATTTTTTTTTCTATTTTAAAAAATTAAAAACTTATATGTTTCATTAATTAATTTAATAATTAATTCCCGCTGTCAAAACAAATAGCATGTTTTTAAGAAACAATATTTATTAAATGATTGACACTAGTTTAAGTCCAATTTCAATGTGAAAGTAATTCCAAGGACCACAATTGGATTAAATGGTAAAAATATATTCTAATTTCACTTTAAAACCAATTCAAAACATAATCTGATCAAATAAATAAATTATATTAAAAAGTGGTTATCAATTAAAATACAACATTTTTTACTATTCATTAAATAAATGAACTTTATTGGAAAAATACAAAAAAATTACACAAAGTAAATTTTGATACCCTGATTTTAAAGAATAATTTTATTTTGTAAAATATAACACAAAAAATTGTAAAAAAGTGAATTTAAAAGAGGTTCTCCATCAAAAGGCAGTTAATCGACCTTTTAAAAATTATTAGAATGTTTACGCTTAAAATTGGATTCATTCGCATTTTTAATCCTCTAACATTTTTTGTAAAAAGTAAAAATATTTGAAAAACAAATATAATCATTTTGTATTTAGTTCTATTCGTTCTCATCATTACAACGGCCAGGTGTTAACTACCACTTAAAATAAAATTATTTTATTATTAGAGTTCAACGTATGATTTCAAAGGAACTCGTTGCTGCGTATTGTGTAAGACATCGAGAATATCATTCCCTTTAAACTAATATTAACATTTTATTCACAAATAGGGCTAAATATAAAAATGTCATATTCTTTATTTACTTGGGGTCTTACAATTACGAAGCCTTAAAACTATGAAGTTTCCCTTACAAGTTAACAAGATTATTTTTAAAATAAATGTTTACATTTATAATCGTGTGGATTTTAAATTATTTCAATGTAAAAAAATATAAATTCATTTCAAATATTATTACTGATTTTATTAGATTATTTTCATCAATGTGAAAATCCTTTGTCAGATTTTATGCTTAATTGAGTTTGATTTATTATGATACAATATTCCTTATTATATTGAATGGTTTATGATATGTTTGACTGTGGGTGTGCTATTTTCATACCATTAAAGCTATATAGTTAAAGTATTAACATTTTTTATCCATGTTTTAATGTGAATGTTTATGTTATATATCATCTTTTTTATATATTGAATGTATTAGACTTATTACGGAATGGTAAAATCCACCTATATCCCTTTGCTTAAATAGTAGGTCTCATGAATCATAATAGTATGGGTTTTTACCCTTTATATAGGTTCTTGGAACAAGATATTGATGGTATGGTTATGATATCTGAAATTACGAATTCCCCCATCATGAGAATAGTTATCGATAATTCATGTGATTATTTGACTAGTATAATATAAATGTAATTGCTTAAAGAGAATTATTTGATTTATTATTTATATATTAGGATGAATATTATGTTTAAAAGGATTGTGCTTCAATTTTATACATATCCTTAAAAATTTATGTTTATTTATGATAGCTTCTGTTATATTGTTTATCCTTTCTAGGCATCTAAGATCACCCCTATAATATGTTTTATTTTACCTCGGGATGTGAATAATTATATTATTAATGATAGTCTAGGATAATCTAATAGATATGATTGTTTTTAAGAGATAATCTATGTATTTATCCATTTTATGATGTAATATAAAACTTATGTTTTTATCCTGTTCTTTCAAGGCTACTAAATTGATCGGTCCTTCAGGATTGGATTTAGTTTGATCATGTAAACGTAATTATATAATGCATAGAATTTGAGAAATTGGGTTCAGGGAGTTATAGTTGGTATCATAGGATGTTTAGTAAAAACCATGGAAAATATATTTAGAAAATATATTAATCATGAGAGACTACCCTAAGATATAATTTGAGGATAAGTATATAAGAACATCCTAAAATTTTGGTAATGTAGATATTATGTGGATATTACTATAAAAAAAATCATTTTATGGATACTACACATGGATGTGGTTCAGGAATAGATGTACCTCAGAGTAAAAACTCCGAAAATATATTCCAAGCTTGACTTTGGATGTTTTGGTACATGACCAAAGGTCATACTGTGCACCTGGTTTGACACTCCTATGTAATCTACATTGTATAATTCATATCATTGTAAACCATTTTTAATGATTTATGAGATAATATGTCCCCAAAGATAAATTTGTTTTATTATGGATTAGATATGAATAATTTTTTCAATTTATGTTATGTATTTTACTAGTTTGGAATTATAAATTATGATGCATAACTGTATATTATGTATGAAAATATTTAGAAATGGGACATAGTGGAATAAATGAAAACTGTACCAACAAACATAATCAATGTATGGATTTCCCTTATATTCATGATAATAATTGAAGATATAGTGATACAATTGGTGTTGAACAACTTATAACCATATTGGGACAAATAAATCATATTGTGAATAAAAATCATAACCGTATTGACTAGCCTGATCCACAATACTGAGGATCAATGGTTTTCTGCTTAATGAGACAAAAAATCTACAACATTCAATGGGACAATAAATCCATTTGTAACTGATCAATGGATATTTTTCTTACAGAAAATATCTTTTTCATTGGGGTGTAACGATAAGGAAAAAGATATTATGGAAGTATATAGTCAATTAGGAGATGAAAATAATTCATTTTTATTAATTCACAACACGATAGTGGATGAAGGGGTAAAAAATATAGAATTGATTGAATTTAAAGAACTATTCCGTGAAAAATAATTTCCTCATGATCAATGAGAAAATATAGAGAGGAAATTTATTAGTCTTATGTAGGAGGATACGAATATTGCAAAGTATAAATATAAATTTACATGGTTATCAAGGAATGTTTCAGTCTATATACATAACCCATGAAGTGATATTGATTGATTATTTGATGGGTTTAAACCATTTACTTAATGAGTATTAGTATCACAATCATTCTCATCATATGATAATATAGTATCATGAGCTATCAAAATAGAAAAAATAATTCTCTATGTCTTATTACTATATTGTAAATGAAGAGAAGAAGGGGTCCACTAAACACTCTATAAATGTATATAATGGGAACAAGGGAAATGTTACCTTTCCACCCTTTTATAATTGTGGGAAGAAACACCATTGTTCTTCCCTAAAGGGCATAATAGTTTGTTACATGTGTGGAGAAAAATGGAACTAAGCTTGTGATTTCATGGGAATAAAATAACCTAACAATGTTCAACACTACAATTTTAAAGATTTGGGATATTATGAAAATTATTATCCTAAGAATCAAGGAACCATTCCCCAGAAAAGGCCAAGGGAGCATGTACAATCTTTTGTGATCATACAAGACGAGGTTTAAGTTCTTAATGATGTGGTGGGATGTACATTACTAATTTCTTCAAATCTATCCAATGATTTATTTAATTATATATCATCAAATTCCGTTATTTCTTCCTAGTTTATTTAAAAATTATATCTTTCCAATTCAAATTAATAAGAGAGTTGTCTTTCCAAACCCCTAAGGGAAGTCTCATTGTAATAATGATGTGTTAGGAAGATCCAATTATGGAATATAAACATTATTTATCAACTGACTTTATTATAATACTTATGGTCGACTTTGACATAATCCTTGGTAAGGACTAGCTATCAAAATATGATGTGAAAATAATTTTTAATAAGTAGAAAGTTGTGATTTGTGAGGAAAATATAGAATCCATTATCATTTAAGCACAAACAATATCACTTGATTCTAACATGGATCTGCCTCATGTAGCTATTCTAAATGAAATTATTGGGGATGAAGATAAATTAAAACCTACTAATTTTCATATTGATGATGCACCTATAGTAAAATAATACATTGACATATTTCTAGAGGATTTACCTAGACATCCTCTATTGCAGGAGGTTGTGTTTTCTATTGATTTAATCCCTGATGCAAGGCCAATATCAAAAACTCCCTTTAGAATCACCATTGTAGGATTAGTAGAGAAGAAGAAACCGCTAGAGGAGTGGAGTGATAAGGGATATAGAAAATTTATTTTCATGGCCATATTTTATCCGAGGATGGAATCAATGTTGATCTTATAAAGAAAAAGGCATTCAATCAATGGTCAATACTGATGAGAATAAATGAGGTTAGTAAATTTATTGGTTTAGAAAGTTACTATCAATGTTTCATCCCAAAATTTTCACGATTAGCAAACACATTCAAAAGATCACAAATAAATGGGTTAAATGCATTTTGACAAAAGAGTGTGAATAATGTTTTAAATGATTGAAGAGAATAGTAGTCAATGATCTAATCATTGAATTACCATATATGAGTGATGGATTTTTTATTTTTAGTGATATATAAAGAAATGTACATGGTTGTGTTATTATGAAAAAATATAGGGTTATTGAATATGCATCACGGTAGTTAAAAATTAATTAATAAAACTACTTAAATCATGATCTTGAGTTAGAAACAGTAATATCTGCTAAAAAGATATGTAGACATTATCTCTATAGTGAATGATGTGAGATATATACTAATTATAAGAGAATGAAAAATATTTTCTCATATAATGATTTCAACATGTGAAAAATGAGATGGCATGAGCGACTCATGGATTTGGATTTCAAAATACACTACCACCAGGGGAAGGATAAAAAGGTGGCATATGAATTATGTTGGAATGTCCAAGGAGTTATGAACAGAATGATAGTTTAAAATGATCATATGATCATCTATCTAGTAAATATGGATATTGTAATTATCATATAAGGTGAAACATAACACTTTTTCAAATGGTTTCTAAACCATCATTACTTCAAAGGATAAAATGTTCTCAATATGATGATGTGGAGTTTAAAAATAAAATCAATCCAATGAACGATGGGTGACTGATTGTATTCAAATTTGAAAATGGTATTTTGAAATTTTGGAAGTGGAATTGTCTTTTTACTATACTTGAGCTAAAAATGGAATTATTAGATGATGACCATAGCTCTAATTTCTCTATACACCCTAATATCACAATGATATATGAATATTTTATAGAAATTTTTTGGTGGGACAACATGAAGATAGAGATTGTTGATTATGTGTCCCAATGTTTGGTTTGTAAATAGGTAAATGCTGGAAGAGAATATCTAGAGTAATAATGCTCCTTCTTCGTATACATATGTGGAAATGGGATAAAATTACCACGGTCTTTGACATGGGGCTACCGAAGACTCCCAAAATAAATGATGTGATATGAGTTGTTAATGATCATCTTACCAAATCAAAAAAAATTTATTTCTATAAGCGAAATTTTACCACTTGTACTTTTTTAAAGACATTATATTAATTAATTTGTATGAATTCAAGGTATAACCCTATCAATTTATTCTGACTGTGATCCTAATTTGAAATCAATATTCTAGAAAAGAATTTAAAAGGCCTTAGATACTGAGCTTTGTTTGAGCACGGCCTACCACCCTCAATCTGATGAATAATCAGAACAGTCTATTAAATATTCAAAATACATGTTGATCTATTTATAAAATATCATTCAAGATATGTGGTATGAATATTTACCTCTAGTAGAATTTTACTATAATAATAGCTTCCATTATTGTATTCAAATAAAACCATATGAAGTATTTTATACAGAAATATATGGTGTACACCAAATTTTTGGGATGATGTTGGTGAACGAAAATGTGTAGACCTATAACTATTGGATCAAACAATGTAAAAATTTAAGATTATTAAAACCCATATCAAAACAACTCAATGTAGGCAAAAGAGCCATGTCGATAACCAAAGGAAGGATTTTGAATTTCATGTATGAGATCACATTTTCTTCATGGTATATTAATAAAAGGGTGTTATAAGAATTGTTAGAAGGGTAAATTAAATCCCAGGTACATC
Source organism: Viscum album (assembly GCA_963277665.1). Classification (NCBI taxonomy): domain Eukaryota; kingdom Viridiplantae; phylum Streptophyta; class Magnoliopsida; order Santalales; family Viscaceae; genus Viscum; species Viscum album. The sequence goes on along the minus strand of OY728163.1, from coordinate 2,103,444,461 downwards.
AGACCTTTCCAAAGTATGGAATCAATTAGAGCTATATATTACCGTTTAGATATGATTTCATGTCTCTCCAAAGTTCATGATGAGTACCACATATCATTGTAATAGAAATACATGCCAGGAACAATGCACGTAATAGACAACAATGAAATGAAACTGGATGTAGATCAATCTTATTGTGAAGATTCTATCAAAATTATTGATAATATAGAACAAGTATTGAGAAATCAAATGACTTTTCTGGTAATAGTTCCTTAAATAAACTATAAAATGGAAAAGGTGATGTTGGAACCTGAAACAATTATGATAAAGAACCAAATGAATATTTTTATGAAGTGATATTCTGGAAGTTTCAAGGATTAAATTATTTCAAGGGGGGATAAAGTTACACCCCGACTTCAATTTCATGCTTCATTTTAAATAATTCAATAGCTCGTGCTGCATGCAATACAAATTTTGAGCGCATATTAATATATCAAACAATTCATTTAAAATGAAATTATGAAAAAAATTTAAATAATTAAGACATTTATAAATTTATTGTATCAAAATAGTCATAATTTGTTAATTATTAACATAAAAATTATCTTCTAATAGTGAATTTATTTTATTTTTCTGAATTGTTTCAATTTTTGACGAATAGTGAAAAATGATACATTATGGTTAAACCCATCATTTGACTTTAAATAATTATATTATTATAAATTGATTTTAAAGTCACAATACATAAAAAATACACATTATAATCAAATATAGTTTATTGGAATCATTTTATAATAGAAATATATATAAATAATTATTGAACTTTTGAATGTCTCTTTTACCCGCCTTGTAGCCACATCTACAATATTTTCATTAAACCCAATTTTACAGATTTTAGTAATTATATTTAGAAATACAGAAATACATGGTTATAATCAGTATAAATAATTTGTTCAAATATTGTCAAAATAATTTTTGGCGAATAACATCTTTTGGATTTTAATTACCACGATTAAAGGTAAATAGGACAATTAATGGTAAAAATAATATTATAATGACATAATATTATCCTAACTCATGTCCTAATTTCTTTGGATATATTTTTTTCAACCATAATAAACCTTAGGTTGAATATATGATCCTTCTTAAGCAACTATTGTTAAATTTGGACAGTTATTGTATTTTATTAAAAGAAGAGATAAAAATATCATCTTCAAAATTTAATAAATATATAACTTTTAATAATATGTCATATAATTGATATGGTCAAATATAATTTTTTTTAGAAATATAACCTATTTATTTACATAATGTTAATTTATTTACAATTTTAGGAAATATATAATTAAATTAAATGGTGAAAAAATAATGATGTAGTAATTGAATTGTCAAAGGAAAAATCAATTAAATGAAAATAGAAATATTAAAATAAATATAATTTTCTTAATTATTGACAAATGTGTTTTTTATAAATAATATAATTATGTTAGTGATATATTAGATGTATCGTTTTGAAATTATCATGTTATTTTTATATTTTTAATATGAAAATATTGAATAGTATCAAAATTGACATACATGATACTTTAAAATAAATAATTTTTTATTAAATGACATGGAATTTATAAAAATCTATGTTTTAGACAAATATCCATAATAATGATAAATATGTCACGAAAGATACTATTGGGGTTCATTTGTAATTTTATTATAACTATATTAACCCTATATTATAAAAATACAAGTAAATACGATAAGTGTTTAACTTTTGAACTAAGGGTTAGACCCAAAATATAATGTTAATATTTTATCCAAAACATGTATAATAATAATATTATGATATTATTGAGACCCATACTCATATTATCCTATAAATAACTCACTTTGAAGATATTTTATATAGAAAATAAATTTATAATAATTTAATTGTTTTGGAGTTTCCAAAGGTGACCCTTCACTCTCTTATAAAAGAGCACATATCCTCATATTTTATTCACACCTGCAAATACCTTTTTCTTCGAAAAAATATTCCCAATTTTCCTCCCAACTTACCTAAATTAATTATTGAGTCTATAAATTTGGATTGAAGTCATCTTAAGGAGTCATTTTTTGAAAATTAAATGGAGACACTCAATGAAGAGGTAATTGATTTACTAATTCCCTTAAATTTATTTTATTCACCTACATCCTCCCAGAATGTTTGTTACATAATATAATAATAACTACAGTATCATATATATGATAAGATGTTATTATAATAATGGGATAACCACGTTCCTATATTTATCGATCCTATGAATAATAATATCACCATGCATGTGTGCATACAGATTATTGTCTCCACGACGTGGCGTAATTTTTTATTCAACACTAATTTATTTGGAGGGGTATAATGATGATTAAAATAGACATAAATAATGAATAAAAGATAATAAATATTCTTTATAATTAATATACAATCCAATTCCATACAATTTTCCACCAAGGGATTGATATTGCCTATCATGTGTTCGTACGACCTACCGTCTCCATGATGCGGTGAGATTCATTTTCCATGTTAACCAATCAAGAATGATTTTAAAATTTATATGATGAGTAAAATGAATAATTATAAACTTTATATCATTATGGATATGAATAATATACATCCTATTAATTAAAAATATGACTTACACAGCAAAACATGGGTTGGAAGACGAAGTAGGTAACACCCAAAACAATGGTAATAGTGAAATATTATTATCAATATAATATAAGAGGTTCCTATATGAAATCCTAAGTATATATATGGTACTGGTATAATTTAAAAACATACATTACCCATTATAAAAGAAAATAAAACTCCCTTTACTAAAGGAATGTACAAGATAAGGGTTAATGTTTCAATTTCATTATTAACTGAGGTTGTTTTATATGTAGGTATCTACTTTGAAACATTAACCATCCATGTAAATATTCCTTAAAATGTATTTAAAAATATTTTCAAATATTTTTTAAAGATATTTTTACCCATTTTTATTTTTGATAAATTTTTAATGGAATCATTCTATCATTTTCCAAATGATGTACTTTAGGACCATTCAAAAAAATAGAAATGAATGTTCTGTTAACTTATATGGTGTGAGAATCTATTTTCCTCATTATGATAATTTAATATTTTGATGGTTACCATACTATATTACAAGTTTATCTTCAAAAAAAAAGATTTATTTTTTAATTTCACGACTTCTAATATATTTAAAAGTAAAAAAGATAAAATTCTTTTAAAGATTTTTCATCATTATTTTCATCAATATCAACATCGATTATTGTATTTTATGCTCAATTGAGGTTTATTTTTATGATATAATCATCCATATAGTATTGGAAATTTTATTAAATGTTTGACTATCGATGTGAAATTTTTATACCATTCATGGATTATGGTTAAAGTATTAACATTTAATATGCTAGTTTTAATACATATGTTAAGGTTATGTTTCACACTTTTTATATGAGAAATGAATTGGACTTTTTAAGTGATAGGTGGGGACAAAAATAGCTCATTTATTCATTAGTATATCTCATGAGACAAAATAGTTGGGTTATTAACAATTTATGTTTGGTCTTGTTATGAGGCCATGTGAGTATTATTCTGATGTATGACATTTTGAATTCCCTCATTTTGATATTATTTATTGATATTTCATGGGTTTATTCAACTTTTAGAATATTCATGTGAATGATTACGTTAAATTATTTTATTTACACTTACTATATTTTGTTGTTGATTATGTTTTAAAGGAATGTGTTTAGTTTTAAACATTTCCGTAAATGCATATGTTTATTTATGATAAAATATACTGTATTGTTTATCCTTATTGATAATATGAGCACACCATCATTATATGGTTCATTTTCACCCTGGATGCAAAGAAGTATATTATGACTGACATAAAAGGATAATATAACTTATATGAGTGTTTTCAATGCATGCACTATGTTGTTTTTTATTTCAAGATGTAATGTAAAACATATGTTTGGATATAGTTTTTCCAAGGCTACTAAACTTACCTATCATTCATTATTTGATTTCATGTGATCATTATAAAGTAATAATATAATGGTCCAACACCAAGAATATGGTGTCAAGTCATTACACTAAATAACATATGAATTTGAAAAAAAAATCCTAGGATATTTTACTCTATGGAACCTTCATTTCAATTAATGAAAATTTTAGTTGATCCTCGATTTAATTATGTTTAGTTCACTTATACTTATAAATATAATAAACAAATATTTAATCCCTTATATTACACCAAACGATATGATTAATGAATAACATACATATATTTAACTTGATTTTTTGTACGTATACATTACATCTTAAAACAATTACTCTTAGAACCAAAAGGTATAGTGTCTTTAGATATTATATTCATAACCATTATGATATATATTAGTTACCTAATATATTAATGGTCTAAAAAAGGTTCTATGAAATAAAAAAAAGATTCTAGGAAAAAAATTGTTAAATGATCCAAATTCTCAATGAAATTTTATATTCCATAAAGTAGACACAGGGTCTACATATTTGTGAAGTAAAGACGCTAACATACTATTTAGTGACTTTCAGAGATCATATTTTATGTGAAAATTAGGCTTCATCCCTATAATAATTAATTCTACTCTAGTGGGTAATCAAAATATATGATTGTGAGGTAAAATATAGAAAATATTTTGTGGCCAGTCCATGGAGATCATTCACATAATATTCTATATTGGTAAGTAGAATCCATCATGAAATGTTCATTCAAGACTGCATGTGATGATTCTTATGGAGCTGATTACCCATGACAACTTCCTACACCCTAAATATATTATTATTCTTACCATATCTTGTGTTTATGAATTTTAAATAAATTCCAGGAACATCCATTTTTTGAATGTAAAGGAGAATGAAAATAAAATAAGTGTGAATATGAATAAAAACTATGAATCCCACTTTCATGGATATTATTTACCATGAAGGAAAAAGAAGAAATTATAGTCTAGGTTATGGAATATAAAACGAACAAAAATCAATGAGGTCCCTAATTATGGATCTTTCACAATGTCCATTTGTGGGGATTATAAATGTAAACTTTTTACATGGACCACTTTTCAAGGGAAATCTAAAATATCCATATACAAGGATAATTAATGAGGTCCCATTAGGGGTACAATTCTATGAGGTTTATTTTAGGAGGTCTGCTCAGAAGGACCAATCCATTAGTTCCCATTACAAGTACCATTAATTCAGGCCCCTACAAGAGATTTCTCTATAATATTTCGCGGTGAGATTCTAACCTGGGTTATCCTCAATGAGCCTCTTTGTTTAGGGATTATTCATGAAAATCATTAGTATGAGTCTATTAAATAGTCCTATTATCATGTGAACATTAATATTGATCATTTTTTCAATTATCATTCATTCAGTAGTCTAGATCTCTTCGATAATGTGTATTGAGGCACTTAGGTCAAACCATCAGTGTTGATACTATATTTTTCATTAATTATTTTGTTTCTTTTAATTTTTAATAGGGGGTTTATTTGTAGAGGTTAAATGAAAGGATTTATTGTAGAAATTTCTTTAAAATATAATAATGTATGGTCTCAGTTCATTATTACAGATATAGGATTATTATATCCTTCAGATTTATGATATATTGCATTAAATTAACACCCACTTCAATAGAACTTTCTGATTGAAATTCATAAATATTGAGTATTTAATCCAACACTCAACTATGGTACATATATTAATGAATAGTTTTTCATGTAATGGTATTTATGGTTCCAATAATTTATGTAATACAAATGTTATACCAATCACATCAGAAATCCATGACATATTATGTTTTAACATATACAATGTTATCCTAAAGAATATTCAATGACCACAAACACTCTATCACATAACATGACGAAATTATTACTCACCCTATTAGATTATTTACTCAAACATTATAATGGATTGTTATATGGTCTATGATTTATAAATTTTTTTGATAAAAATAAAATAAAATGTATGTGACTAAAAAAGAGTTGTGTACCAAAATCGCAAACGAATGTAGAAGAGAGTTAAACGTGCCCTTTATATTGAATGATAATGTATAAAAAGGAATGTTAATAACATAATTTTTTTAAAAAAATAAGAAAATTAATATTAAAGAATATAGGGTGGATGATAATGATATATTATTAATATAATTTCGTAAATATTTTAAAACAATTACAACTCAAATAGTTAAGATATTAAAATTGAATGAGGAAAAAAGAACATTAAAAAGAGAGTATATTATAGGTTTATAAAATAGAATCATGATTTTGGTAGGTCGTCCTAGGATTTTGGATTGTCTTTGGTTGTGAAAATACTCCTCATTAAGAGTTTATGTGACAAATCCTTTCATGTTTAGGATGAGTGTCTATTTTTAGCCAATAAGAGTGGACTGCTTACCTTCCCAAAAATAACCATCAAGTTGGTTCAACCATTTATACATGATTATAGATAAATTTTGGAAACAAATATTTTTAAAAAATTTAGATATTTATTTTTGAAATATAACCTCAAAATTTTGTCGTCATTGGACATTTATATCAAATGACATGGTTATTTTTATAAACCATGTACAGTTGTCCAGTTTTTTCTATTATTGTTTTATTTTCATGTTGTGAATTGATTTTATCAAATGAATATTCTTTCATTCAAAATCCATTTATTCTTAAAATTTCTGGGCCTATATATTTAATATATATCCAAAAAAATTCATCTCTCTAGGGAATTTTAATAAGGAGAAAAGTATAGAATTGTTGGATATTTTAAAATCCATGATTGAATTGTGACTTGATCTTTCATGCATAAATTGAGCCACATTTTTTTGAGTTGGGGAATCAAAATTATATCCATGATTTAATGTAATTATCCTAAAATTTTAGTGCATATTAAATTAATTTATTATTCTAGATTAATTCCATGTAATTTAACATCACACCTAGTCCAGTTTTCTTGACATATTCATAGGTATTTTTTGTGACTTCCACCTAAAACATCAAATGTCTAGATTATCAAAATATCAAGTTGAATTATTTGATTTAATTTTAATTAGGATAACTAAATATTAATAATGGCGTCATTTGGTAGAATATATTAATATAAATGATTAAAATGGTATGTTTTTGTGTAATTGAACATATTTAATCAATGGACTCTATATATCTTTTTGATCTGAACATGAGCATTAAATATGAATTCATCATTTTTGAAGAATATTAATTAATGGGATTAATAAAAAAGATGAACTATTATTTTATTTCAACACCCCCACAAATAATATTTTTTATTCTTTTAGGAACAAAAAAATCCAATAAAATCAATTTTCATTCACCAAATACATTTAAAATTTGGTTTCCTCTAATCAGTGGGGTATAAAATAGTTCACTCTACCATAATTAATTCTAGAAATTGTTTTTTTAAAATAAAATGTCAAAATCTATACATTTTATGCTTCAAATTAGAAATATAAATTATGATAACTAAAATATCACTCCTCTCATAATGATGTTACATTATTAGTGTGTTTCACTCCATTACTAACCAAAAAGTGAAAATCTAAAAGTATGCCAGAGCATTTAGATACCATTTTATACTCTACATGTAAAATAATAAATAGTTATTAGGGGGGTTGTGGCTATGGTATGGATGGATTATAATTTCCAATATAGTGGAAAATATGTATAAACACCAAAATGGGAAAGGAAATGAATAATTTTGGAAATGAGACGTGGAAGAAAATGGAAAAAAAATTATTTAAAAGGGTATAAATCTATCAATAACGCAAAGTGAGAAGGGATTTTATATAGTGAGTTTTGGGAATGGATAAATGATTATGTTATTTTGTAAAAATGTTATTGAAAAAAATATAGACAAAAGGATAAAACGATAAAATGATAAAAGTCAATAAAATGAAAAAATGTGTTGTGTCTGGGGAAGTTTAAAAATAACTCTTCCATAATTTTTTTGTCATTATAACTATTACAAATATGGTCATGGGGATATAAATATAGCATTTAGATAATAATTTGAAGTTTTATCTCAGTAAAACATCCTAAAAATGAAAAAAAATAAAAAGGCCTACTGGTCTCCTATAATGTGTATAAAGGGACTCATGTTGATTCATGGGTAATGATACTATATTTTATAGTCAATTGTTATTTGTTTGAATTTGTAATGGGTTGGGTGGTTCAGAGTTTGAATAAAATTATTTATTAGTAAAAATTATTTAAAAACATAATCATTTTTGGAATGAGTTGCTTATTAGAAATTTAATCTTGGGATATGCATGATCATTTTGATATATTGCACTAAATTTACACACACTTAACAAGACGATCTTTATCGGAGTTCCAAATTATAGAGGCTTTAATCTAAACAACAAATAGGGTGCTAATCTGAATAAATATTTTTTAATATAATTGTATAAATGTTTCCTATAATATATGTAGTCCACATATTAATCCAACAATTTCATTAATACATGAAATAATATGTTTTAACATAAAAAGTTATCATAAATAGTATTTAAAAACCTATAGCTTTCAATAACTTCATATCCACAAATTTTGGAACACCACAATGGAGGACATAATCATCCATTGAGATAGTAAATAATGTTTTTTATGATTTATATGGTAATAGGTTAAATATAAAAGAAACATAATGGGAAAATAAAATATTTTCATGCTGAAAGCATACACTAATATTTAATAGAGTTAAACATTCAATTATTATTGAATGAGAAAGGTTAAAAATTAAGGGATTTAAATTTAATATAAATTTTCTATGAACATTAATATCACACAATATTTTGTATATTCAAATAATAAATGATTACACAACTTATATAAAAATCTAAAGAATACTATAACTGAAAGACTTATGTGATTAAAATTGAAAGAGGAAAAAGAACATGAAACAAATAGTGGAGTATAGGTTTTTATGATGAAATTTGAGTTTGGATTGTACAAATATTACTTTTTCATGTATTTTATCATCACAATATTCCTATTTATCCACTTAATATCCAACACCATTCATGGTGAGGATGATTATTTATTTATAGCCAAAGTGAGTTTAATTTTTTTCTCTAAAAAATATCTTCCAAGTTTATTTATAATTTATTCTTTAAAAAATAAGAATATCCGAAAATACATATATTATAAGTTATAAATATAGATTTTTTATTCTACCACCCATATTTTGTATCCGTTGGAATTTTTGAGACAATGATATGGCTATTTTTGTAATCATTGTTTTGCTGTCCTATTTTATCTCTTATGTTTTAATGTTTCATGTATGAATGTTTTTTAGTATTGGAATATTCCTTCATATTGAACTCATTTATAATAAAAATATATTAATATATATATTTAACTTCTAACCACAAAATTCCAGATCCACTTGGTTATTGGAATGGGATATAAGTCTTGAATTCTGGGATATTTTCAAATTTTTGGCAGAATTGTGGGCTAAGCATTCAACCATCAATTGGGCCACTTATTTATCAAGTTGTAACTTAAAATTATTATCCCTTATATAATGGAGTGTCATAGTATTTTTTTTGTAGTATAAATTAATTTAAAAATCATTATTCAGCCTATAAAATATAAGATCACATCTAGTAAAATTTCTTTGACAGATTCATTGGGCCTATTTGTGTGGTATATATAGCCCATTAAATGGATGAAATATCCAAATATCCAAATAAATGATTTATTTTTATTTTTTTTATGATCAATAACAATAATAATACAATAATATGGATTATTACTTGAAATATATTATCAAAATATCAAAAATTAGTGTAATTGAATAAATTCGAAAAATTGTCAATGTATATGTTTATGATCAAAGAATGAACATCGGATGTAAATTAATCATTATTATATGAAAATTTGTTTATGGAACTAATATAAAATAAAAAAAATAATATGTTATATTATCAATCCTACGATATAATTTTCCACACATCTTATTAGTGTACACAGTACATCCTTCATCAATCACATTTCCATAATACGGAATGGGGGACTCTTAGGGTGATCCTTGTCTTATTTGAAATATTTCATGGTTACATATAATTTATTCTATCCATAAACACTTCATTAATGAACATAGATATTGGTAATCCAGATTATATAGTACATTTTCTTCCTCCACAATTTTTTATCTAAGTTGGGCCCGCAATAATAGCCTTATTGGATTACTTTCGCTAAGGTTAATGCCTTAAAAATCGTTACCATTGATTCCTACCCCATGGTCCCTAAAATAATATATAAAATATAACTATATTCATATGAACCCATTAAATATTGTATTAACTTGATAAAATTCCTCTCTCATGTTTTCCCCTTATACCGACAGATCCCTCATGGTAATAATAAACATAAATTCCCATAATAATGTGGGTCCTTATCATGAGGATTCCACTAATACCTCAAGTAGCTCATGATTATAATTTAGGATACTAAATTGTCATGATTTATAACATATTACACTAAATGATCCATGTCTATTATTGAATATTCCAATGGTATCTGTCACATCAACATTCTTATTGATGATTAAATCACTACAAATAAGCAATGAGAAAAGGACATACTAATAAGGGTATATCACGTGTAACCCCTACATATTTATTTTGTGTCTATATTTATCATGAGTATAGTCATCCTTTTTACCCTTCCACCTTGATGTAGGAGGTGGATGTATCTTAGGGAATTCTACAATGTGAAATACCTAATTATCCCGACTTTACCTAAGTTTCCTACCAAATTAAGAATCGTTTCTCAGCCCCAATGCATAATACTCACATCATCCTTTGTTGTTTCCTCTTCCCAAGAACCCATTTATATAGTGAACTTCACTATTCAATACATTAACATTTCCTAACGTTTCCAGAATACATAAAAATTATTCAAAAAGTGGGCTAAACACAATTGTTGGTATAGTGCATTTGGAAACATATAAACCTAAACACTAGTATATATGTGAGCCACATCATCTCCCACTAATTTCCTCTTGGATAGAACCCTTGGTAGACAAATAAAAAATAGTACATTACATCATAAACTGGTAGAAAGGAAACATAAAAGTGGCGAGCTCAAATGCTCAGTATGGGTAATAATTGGAGAATTATAAGAATAACAATGATTATAAGGGTATGAGTATGCGATCATGAAAATAGAAGATCATGACTTGGATACCAAATATCATAACATATATCATGGAATAATGATTGGCAGTTAATAAGATATGAATCATAATGAAATATAATATATAAGCCATTAAAATATTACATAGGAATAATACATGGAATTGTGGAAAAACATAATCATATATTGATTTTCATAGTAGCCAAGTCATAACATCAAATACCAAACTAGTGGATGAGTTCCTTTAATGAAGTGTGTATACCCCCATCTAACCCTGTATTACTGAACTGAATGACCCCCATTCTATCCCCATATTACTTAACTGAGTAACCCCAATTCCATCGTCATATTAATGAACTGAGTAAACCCTCATTCAAGACCAATTTTACTAAACTATGTAAACCCTCATTCGATCCATGTATTATTGAACATAAAGAATTATTTTTCCATCCCTATCTATTTCATGACATATAATTCATTACCCAATGAATTGGAAGAAGATATATGTCCCAACCATCCCAAAATAAAAAAAACATACATGTGAAAAAAGGATTACAAATAAATATACCATAATCAATGAAATGAAATGGGCTACATAAACATGTAAAAATATATTATCCTTTTGGAAAAAGACATGTATCATAATCATTTCATCATAAACATATCCTTTGAAAAGAAGTTATTTTTAGAAGCATATAACACATGAAATAAAAAAGGGTTTCAGAAACTTATTACCCTTGGAGGAGAAATATGTTTGATAAAATACATTTAAAACATATAAATAAATATTGATGATAATTTTAAAAGAAATTTTCTTGAATAATTATAAAATAATCATAAAAATAATTTGAAAACATTTTTATGAATGAACTTTGAAAGCATGTAAATAAGACTTGAAAACATTTTGAAAAATATTTTCTATGAAGAAAAATAAAAGAAGGTTGGAACCATTTTATAAAAAATAAATAAAAATTAATTTTAAATATTTTATTTAAGATTTAAATATTTACAAATGAAAAAGGAAGTTAGAATAAATAATGACGGGTTAAACCATATATGTCATACGAGGTCAAAAGAACATTATTTAAGTATGGTAGAAATGATATAAATGTGCCCTATTTGGAAATAGACAAGAGGATTCCATTTGAAATATTGATAAAATAAAAAAGGAATAATATATCTTTTTGATATTATAGGGGTATGGTAAAATATTCTTGGAATCCCTTTTTAGGAATCATATATTATTTGACTAGTGAGAGGGTAGCATCGGGCTTTCCTAAAAAGACTTTCTTAACTAAATTATTTACCAAATTGTATAAAATTGTATGGATACATTCTTATACCATGTAATAATAGTGTATATGGAAACTCATGAATATTTCAAATCGATGTAGCATAATATTTCATCAAAGGAAGCATAAATACAATAAATCTCAAAAAAGAAATCAGATTGTCTCAATAAACTCTAATAACATGGTATAATGGGACCATGAAATATATATATAAGGAAAGGATATTACATTAAGAATATAATATCATGAAAATATTGAGATTAATGATATATCATGTTAAATTGATGTACATGAAACTCGAAAAAGAATTTAGGTGCATAAATAAATGAGTCTCAAAGAAGCATAATTGAGACAAAACATTTTTACCGATTTGGTAACTTTTGAAACATAAATGCCTATAAAAAAGGATACTATAATGGATATGTGAATAATAATAAATTTAAGTAAATTATATATATAGTTAAATCATATTTATCTCATACACCACACAAAATTAAAGAGTGAAGAACAGAACATTAATCTCGCGAAAATTTAAAGTGAAATGAATTCTCTTTACACTGTGTCTTGACTCTCTCCATATTCATATAAGCTTCCATATAATAAATTTTATTTTATTATTCCCCTTTTAAAGATTAATATTCTTATAAATAATACCATATATGGTTTATTATTAATTTATATTACCTTCTTGTTAACGGTCTTATGTTAAAATTTCACTTTGGGTAAAATTCACTTTCTTCTTCGCATGTAACTTATTTTGATACATATTTAGTCTTTATAATTATATAATGATTCCATAATTTAAAACATGATATAAATATCAGGTATTTAAATTATATGTCTATTATAATAATCTATATAATATCTTATTGTGGAGTGGAATACACCATTCATTGATATGGTAAGTCGTACGTATGCATGAACATTGTTTTGGTCTTTATTGTCGTATTGAATGAAAGTATCAAAATGACATATGTGTGTGTGTGTGTGTATATAAATGTATAATTATTCTTGTAGAATTATTATATATATATATTATAATTTCATCAAAAACCATCCTTAACACTGTCAATGTGAAGTGTGAACAAATCACATCTCTTTGAAGGGGTGATAGTCTGCACTTCCTCAAAAGAGATTATACTATTAACATGAATTGGAAAGTAAATATATGTGTATGTAAAAGGAATAAGAAATATTAAATAAATATTAAATATAATATATTTCATATATAAAAATATTTTCCATTATAATGCCCACAATGACTGGGGGTAAGGGAGAAATAAGCAATTATCGTTTCTTGAGACAGTAGTTCACCGTACACAGAAACTATATGTCCAACATCCATTAGATGGAGCTGTGTGTAATTATAGGTCAAAAACAATTCCTAAAGACATAATATTTTATTTAGAATCATTATTTTCTACATAATAATGTAATAAATAGAGTTTAAGGGAAGGATAAGAAGAATAAATCGAAGGATCTTGAGAGAAGATGATACCTCTAAACCGGGTAACTCCTTTGGGTTTGGGGAAAAAGGATTCTTTGATAATATTTCTAGCCAAAGGAAGGCTTCATGGTATAAGGTAAGATTTTTGAGAGGCTAAATGGGAAGATCGGGTATGAATTTAAAAATTATTTATATGTGTGTGGATTGGGTAGAGCTCGTGGACTTTTATAGTGAAAGAAAATGAATCATTTCAAATTTTTAGAAACAAACTAGGTGTACAAATGATCGTACCTAATAATAGTCCGACCAGACCAAAAAAAACTAAAGAAATGATTTTTATGTCAGAATTATTTAACTAAATTGGGGGATGGACAAGTTTATAGGTCATTTGGGCTCTAATATTTATGTTTTAGCCCCTAATTATGCTTAATTTTTCCATAACTACTTAGATTAATTTTATTCACTTTTTCAATTTATTTTTTTTAGAAATTAACATAGACATATTAAACTCTAAATTATATACATGAATAAAATGGTGTATGAAATATTTTCTAATTTAAAATCATTGAATAATAAATATTAAGAATAGTTTTAATCCTTTTGATTGGAAGGCATAACATGGTTTTAAAATAGGAAAAAGTTCAAAAGCTTGTGAAGAATTTATATTCAGTTTCAAAGTTAAATTGATTCAAATGAATTAAATTGAATTATTATATGTATTATTTATATAATTTTTACAAAGAAAATATTTATAATATCATTTATAATTTATAATTAATTAAAAAAATGCCATTTTACCTAAAAATAAGTTTTTCCACTATTCATAAAAAATGATGTTTCATAGTAATATCCGAAAAATTAAACATATGATAATTTAGAAATTATGAATTAAAAAATGAAGTCTATTTTATAAAATTTAATTTTTAAATGTGTATAATTTTTTTTATTAAATACTGATCCATTCAAAAAACGGTGTTTTTATCATAAATTGATATTAACAAAAATCCCATCTTTCATTATATATATGGTTTAGTTATAGGAAACAATTAAAAAATCATTTGAAAAGTTGATATTACTATTAATATAACTATTTTTTTTCATTATGTTGTATTTATGACATTTATGCAATTATATATCTAGAAAATATTTCATAGAAACTCAGTTTTGCATGCATCGTATGCCAAGTGGGTGTTTCTATTAGTACAAGACAAGTTGGAATTGCATGTAGTGAATGCCAAGTTGCTATTTCGTGTGAATAGAATATTTGACATTGTCTTTTTATATATAAATATCTATATAAATATCTATTTTAAATTTCTTGTGAAATGAAATATATTGAGTTGATAAATTAATTCAAAAAAATTTTCTCAAAGTCATTTTGTGTTACATTTTACCCCCCTTAAATTGAATTCCTCCCTCAAAAATCTTCTGGGTTATCGAAGGATTAATAATTGAATGTTTCGGTCAATGAAACCAATATTTTAGTAATAGATAATGAAACTTACCTTAAAAAAGAAATTTGGAATCACAACAGTTAACCCAAGTAACCTATAATTGGGTTTCCACATAAGAGAACATATATTGGGAGTGATGATTGGACATAGAAGAAAAGAAAAAATATTATTAGGGAGTGATTGAGTTAAACAATAAAAAAAAGTTAATGATCAAATAAATGTTTATGGAATCAAATTCATTCAACTATGATGGTTTAAAAGGCCATCAACTGAACGAAAATTAAGGTGTTAAGATAATAGTTATTTTATCACTTTCATAATTTTAGTAATTATTGATAAGTTTCTATAAACCAAATATCATTCTTAGGTTGTTCATTGAAAAATTTCAATTACATCCATTACCTCATGGAATGAATGTATATAAATTAACATTGATGAATAAAGCAATAAAATATGCTTTTAACGAATCTTAAGGCCCATAAAAAAAATGTCTAACTATTTGTCTCTTAAAAAATTGGCATGCATTAATCTAGGAAAATAAAACATAACACTAATAGTTAATCATAAATACATTTTCATTACAAATAAATATACATTAACTATGAAATCATGTAGACCAATGGTAGGTGTGAAACCCTTACCTTCCTTTTGTTAAGGAATGTAGACCTATAACATTGCAAGACTTCACTGGTTGTCACTTGACATACATGATGTATTTTTTAAAAACACACTAATATAATAAAAAATATATACATCCAAGAAATAAGGTTAATAAATGATTATCCTTTTTA
Source organism: Viscum album (assembly GCA_963277665.1). Lineage (NCBI taxonomy): Eukaryota > Viridiplantae > Streptophyta > Magnoliopsida > Santalales > Viscaceae > Viscum > Viscum album. The sequence continues at coordinate 2,103,428,263 of OY728163.1, read as the reverse complement.
CCAAGGTTTTCAACACAATCTCTGTAGAAAAATACTTACTCCAATGATTAACATAATATTTTAATGAATAGTTATCCTTATAAACCTTTTCAAAGATAAAAATCCCAAAAAAAACATTCGAAAAAGACTCACAAAATTTACATAATATTGAATCCCTAGCATAACACAATGTATCTCTTGGTTTTGACATTCCAAAAATGTGAACACCCTCATTAAATATTATCTTGATACATTGTAACAACATGAATTACCATAAATCTGTTTGGAAAACATGAATGTTTCATCATTCGAAAGTATATTGGATTTACTCCTTAAATCCAAAAATGTTGTAAACTTGTTCAATTATTGCAGAAACCACCTATAAACAAGTCCTTATTTAGTTCCAATTATATAAATACTATCCAATTTACTTATTCATACCCATTTTATCTTAATCTATAAGACATTATCTGTTCATGAGGAACATATTAAGTGTTACCTTCCCATTGTCAAAATATCTACTTGTCATTAAATCACTCCAGCAGTCCAATATAAAAATGAAAATAATGAGCGAAAAAAATAAGTAGAATAATTCTTATATATTTCATCATTCATAACTATTTAATCAAAATACATAAATATTTCAATTACTTTATCCTTAATCCATTTACAATGCTAACTCAACATATTATATAATACCTCTCTATATTCACATTTCATATGTTTTTTTATAATAACCATCAATGTAACCATTACTCGATCCACCATCCTGATTCTCATTCAGAACATTCCTCTTATAACATTGGGTTTCAATATGACAATTTTATTCACACTTAAATTACCTATCCTTCGATGAAGACTTATGGAGGCCAAAATTCCCATCAATTTTGTTAACTGAACAATTCATTTTTACTATGAAATCACTTTCTTTGATTCATTTTTTTATTCTAAAAAAAATTCTTTTACCTCAAGGACATTCAATTAGGTTATTCATTCCTCATTCATCACATAATGAAAACTGAATATTATTTCCTCCAAGGTTTCCATTACCCAAACACTGAGTGAACTCTATATTTCTATTCCATAGTGAGTCTAATAGTTGGTTAAGGTAAAAATTATTAATCACCTTCCACGAAAACTGATTTGGCATGATTACAACATATTTCACTCCAGCGATCACCCCACATGACTGCTCATCAAAAAAATATTCCATCACATTCAACTTTAATTCAATTCCTTCTGATTCATGCCATTGACTAAAACTAGAACTATTGTGTGGGAATTACTTATCATAGTAGAAAACCATATATCAATGAAATGAATTACATATAGGATTTTTAAGTCATGAAACCTTTTATAATATATGAAACATTGGTGTTATCCTTGGTTATTAATTTCCAACGTGTATCTAAATCTTTCATGATGGTTTGTGAAGAGTTTGTGAATTCCGAAGCATAACCCTAGGGAATTTCAAACTAGTTTTGAAAAGAGTCCCATTGTCGTGTACCGGATTACCCAGAGTCAACATAGAACATATTATTGGAGTTGTTACCAGTAGTTATATCTATGTTAGATCTAAATCTACGTGCAGTATCTCAGTAGGGATGGATTTCTTAGAAAGCATTCATATATCCATTACCAAAATTCCATGACATTTTCTTAAAGCTAACTCATCCTTATACTTATACATAGAGACATCCCTAGACATATCCATATATTTATTCCTTGGGAAATCACTAGTGTTTTCTCATCATATTTTCCAATGATTAACTATAACTTTACATTATTACCAACCATATCGATACTTTCATTTCAATACATTAACGTTACATATCATTTGCAGAATATATAAACATTATACAAATAGATGCCCAAAGACCATAAATTGTATAATACCTTTGGAAACATGGAAATATAATCGCTGATACTTGTGTGAGCTACATAATCGTCTACTAGGACCTTCTTTACTATCACCCATCTTAGGAATATCAAACATAGTACATATAATCATAACCTAGGGGAAAGAAAATGTAATAGGGGTGATATCAATTGCTAATTAAGGGAAAACATGTGAGACATGTTAGAAGAATCATGATTACATGGGTATGATTATGTGATCATGAAAATATATAATCATACCATGTATATCAAATATCCTAACAGAGATCAATGAATAAATATTGGTAGTTTATAAGGCATGAATCGTAATAATGTAGGGAGAATAAGAAATGAAATCATAACATAGGAATAAAACATTGAATTGTGGAAAAAAATAACCATATAATGATTTCCATAGAAGCCAAGGCATAACTACCAAGACCATCTTAGTGGGAAACGTTTTTTACTTAACTGGGAAACCCCCATCCCATCCCTATATTACTGAACTGATGAACCTCGTTCCAGCCATGTATTACTAACTTGAGAAACCCTCATTCCAGCACTATATTACTAAGCCGAGTAAACCCTTGTTCCAGGTCTGTCTATCTCATGAGATATAAATTTTTACCGAATTCATTGTATGTAGATATAGGTCCCAACCGTCACTTATTGAAATCATACATACAAGTTCCTCATGATCATAAATAATCATAACATAACCCATGATATGAAATGGGTATCATAAACAAGTAAACATATAAAACCTTTTTAAAATATATAGGATTTATAATCAATTCATCATGAACATAAATTGTGAAAAAAAGAGCGTTTCAAAAGCATATAACATGTGAAAGGGAAACACGTTTCATAATCATATAACCCATGAAGTAGAAATGGTTTTCATAAGGATTGGGGATTTAATCATAACTTATTAATAGAAAAAGATATGAATTAACCCATTATATTATTTCCTGAATGTCCTTAGGAAAATCAGTAGATGCCATCATAGATTGAGAATAATTTTGAAATGTACTCTAAAAACTTTTCTTCATGAAAATATCCTTTCTTGTTTGAAAAAGGATTATAGATATATAAAAACATTTTAAAATTATTTTATAATAAAATAACCTTAAAACTTATAAATAATACATGAAATTATTTTGAAATACTTTTTCCTAGAATACTTTTAAAATAAGATTCAATACATTTTAAAAACAATTTTCTTTGAAAACATTTAATGAAAGCATGAAAATGTTTTGAAAACCATTTCATTGAAAATATGTTGAAAACATTTAATCAAATATTTAAAAATATTTGAATTTAATATATCATGAAAAATTATAATATAATATTGAAAACGTTTTGAAACCCATTTCTTTGAAATCACTTTGAACACATCTAAACAAGACATGAAAACATTTTGAAAATAGTCTACCATGAAAACATATTAAAATATTATGAAACCATTTGAAGAATAATTTTCCCTGAAAATTACATTAATAAAATTTATATACATTAACCTTTTTAACAATGCAAAGGTTGATTTCAAAAAATGATGGCAGGTCAATCAGTACAAATCATATGAGGACAAAACATTAATTTTTAACAGTAAAAAGGATAGAAAGGTAACTAATTCCTAATGAAACAGAAAGAATCCCTTGAATATGTTGGAAAATAATTAAATGGGTAAGAATTTATTTTAGATATTATAGGATAAATATATAATATTATAGGAAACCCTATATAGTTAAAAAAGATTTCCGAATGAATAGAGGGTAAAGTCCGGCTTTCCTAAATACACATTCATAAAAAATTATATACCAAAGAGTAGAAAATAGTACCAATACTTGATTATATCATGAAATAATATTTTTATAATAAATTTCATGAATATTCTTTGATATATTGATCATAAAATTTTATCAACGGATTAATTAACATAAAAAATATTGGAAATTATTGAGATTGTCTCAATAAAATCTTATGACTTGGTATCTTGGGATCATTATATACATGTAAGGAAAGGTAATTAATTTAAGAATAAATTATAATGAAAATATTTAGATTCATGTTATTTCATGTAAAATTTAATAATATTCACATCAAAAAAGAGTTTAGGCGTATAACAAAACATGAGTATCAAAGAAGGAAAATTGAGAAAAAACTTTTTTATCAATTTGGTAACTTTTGAAACATAAACCCAATGAAATAAGAATAACAGAATGGATATGTGAATATCCATAAATTTATGTAATAGTTATATATAATTAAATAATTGGATATATATACAACACACAAAAGGAATGAGTGGTGAACATAACATTTATATCACGAAAATTAAAGGTGAGATGAAGTCCCCTTACCTTGTGTCAAAATCTCTCAATAGTGATATAATATTAATTTATAATAAATATAATATTATTAAAAAAATTTAAGAATAATATTCTTATAGATAATAAAATATATATTTTTATTATTACCCTATATTACCCTCTACTTAATGGTAATATGTTATAGTTTCACTTCGGGTAAAATTCATGTTGTTCTTCACATGTGTCTTAATTTGTTACATCTTTGGTCATTATAATTATATCATGAGTCTAGAATTCAAACCATGATATAAATATCATATAAATATATATGATATTTATAAGAATAATATATATAATAAAGTTGTATGGAATGTAATACACTGTTTATGTAGAAGGTAAGTTGTATGTTCACATGAACGTTGTTTCCATCTTTATTGTCATATTGAAATAAAATTTGTAAATGTAAAATGTATATATATAAATATATATATAAATGTATCATTAATCATGAATAAATAATATTATATATATATATATATAATAATTTCATTAAAACCATCCTTAATAATTTATTTGTCGTGTGTGAACAAATAACATTGTTTTGAGGGGGCAGTAGTCCACACTTCCTTCTATGAGATTATAATATTAACATCAAATGGAAAGAAAAAAGTTGTTTCATGTAAAAGGAATAAAAATATTAAATATATAGTAAATATTTTATATGAAATATACAAATATAGTATCCATCATAAGTTCCACCATGATTGGTGGGATTGTGTAAATGAACAATCTTCATTCCGTGAGGCAGTAGTTCACCATACACAGAAAAAATATATTCAAAATCCATTAGATGGTGGTGTGTGTAAGCATTGGTCAAACCCATTATATATAAATATCCAAGTATATATATTATAATGGTGTTTTAAAACAATAATATAATAGAGATTGTGGAGGGAACGATAAGGAATGTATTTGGAAGGATCTTTAGAGAAGTTGTTACCCCTAAATCCGGTATCTCCTTTTAGACTGTTCCAAAATGATTCCTTGGGATGATTTATACCCAAAGGGATGCATCATGGTCAAATGTAGAACTATTGGTATGATACTTGATAACATGATGTACTAATTTAAATGGTTTTATAGTCGTAAATAATGGGTATAGGTTGTGGCCTTTTATAGAGAAGGAAGAGGACTCATTTATAATTTTTAGAATCAAATTAGGATTACACATGTGATTACATAAAAAAAGTCATAAAAATCAATAATGTAATCTTTATGGTTTAAATATGGACAAAAAATTTGTGTTAGACATGTGTTTGTTAATTGGTCCCTTAAATACAGGGGTTAGTCCCTAATTAAGTTTTATTAGGCCTTAACTACTGTGATAAATTTCAATAACTTTCACTAACCATTTTTGTCAAAAATTAACATGTTATTATTAGAATCTAAATATTAGATATAATAGAATTTTTATGCCATTTTTTTGAAATTGAAACCTCAAAAGGGAAAAAATTAGGATTTTTTCTAATCCTGTAGAAGGGATGACCATACATGGTTTTAAAATAAGAACATGTTCTGAGGTTTTTATGATTTTATATTCAAATTCAACATGAAATTGATTACAATGAATTAAACTAAATCATTAGATGTAGTATTTATTGAATTGTACATTAATAAATATTTATTATATCATTTATCATTAATAATTAATTATAAAAATTCCTTTTTTGACTGAATGACATTATTTTTAACTATTTGTAAAAAAATAATGTTTCTCAGAAAACCCCCAAAAATTTACCCTAAGATAATTTTGATATTATGACTTCAAAAATGAAGTTTATTTTTTCAAATTAAATTTAGAAATGTCTGTAATATTAATTTTTTTTATTAAAAATCATTCTATTTAAGAAAAGAGCATTTTTAACATAAAAGGACTTTACCAAGAATTTTATCTTTCATTATCTATATGTTTTATTTATATAAAAATATAATAAATATTTGTACAGTAGTTATTAATTTTACTATAACTATTTTTAATGATTATGATGTAATTATATCATTTATTTAGTTATATATATTTATAAATATATATAGATGTTTTATAGAAACTCTGTGTTGCCTGTATTGTTCGCCATGTCGTTGTTGCATGTAGTATAAGTGAAGTTGGTATTGTGTGGAGCACAAGAAAGTTTGTATTTCATGTGAAATGATTTTTTTACTTGGTGTTATATATATATATATATATAATTAACTACATCCAGTGACATGTGAAATTAAAAATATTGAAAGGACAAATTAATTAAAAAAATAATTCTCAATATTTTGAGGTGTTACAATTTCTATTTAGGATGAATTAATGATTAATAGAAATATCCTCCCGATGTGAAATTTGAAAAAATGGTAATTTCTTATTACATTACACTAATCTATGAAAAATTAAACGACAAATGATTTGATTATTATAAATCATGATACAAAGGCTAAAAATTTCAAGATAAAAACCAATATAAAAAAACATACATTCCCAGATGCCATATTCTCTATGAAAAATATAATCCCCCTCACTCGATCATATTCCCCATGAAGAATAATACATTATCATTTGGTAAAGGTTCCACCAATACCCACATCACACCATCTCATTTGAAATCACTAAAAGACCAAGTGATCCAAATAGGCCCACTCAAGGTGCATCCCCCCACCAACCATTTCTTAGAATGTTCTTTTCCCTTGTTGTACATAATGGATTTTGTTAAAATGTATGGTATATTCCATTACCAAAAAACTATTATTCATGTGGTTTCCTTTGAATTTATTACAAGGACTGTACCATAAATGAATTTTGGTCAAGGATCCTTCCACGTTACTTTTCTGCTACTTGGGAGTATCAAATAAGCCTCAAATAATGCAATGGGTAAGACCAATTTAACAAAAACAATTCTATTTTCAAAATAATTCATTAATCAATGGGAATTTAATGTACTGATGAATGTGTACTATTAAAATAGTACTACATCAACTATAAATGAATCTTGGGAGAGCCTTCAAGTGATGAAACCTAGTATGTGAAACCGTTAATGGAGAACCATAGTAATACGAATAGAACCCATCACCAAAAAACACATTTTAGTATATTGTCCAAATAAAATTGAAATTTTTTCATCCCATTTTATAAGGAGATGGATATAGTGGGAAACTATGTCCTAATTATTTTTTAACGGAAGCCATGGAGGGATACAATCAACCATTGATGTCTCCAACACTATGCAGCCACCACTCCTTAAAAACTCCCATAAGGGTATAATTAGTAGATCTTGGCCCCTGGTATATTATCCTATGAACAATAAAAGAATATTTTTTTTCTATTGGAGAACAACCGTATATTGAGCATATTATCCTATGAACAACCGTAAAAGAATTCCATCATTATCTTCTTTAATTAGAATATTGATCAGTCTATCATATAACATAACCATATAGGGAACATGATCATATACATGTTACTCTCGATGAAATCTCCCAAATCACAATTTTATTAGTCATGGAGAAATATTATATCATTTATACCCCATTTAATGTATATCAATATATTCTGATAAATATGAATGATTTAAGTGAGCTCATATCCACATTTCAACTATTGAGAGATATTATTTCTCAATTCCCACTAAATAAAGAATTCTATATAAACTGTATATAGTTGAACATAAGACATAAATCCTTGAGAAAATGTTTATGAACTCTCATCAAATCATGGTAGTAGTAACAGAGGACCATTTTTCCATATTATGATAGCCAATTGGGGTTAACCTATATTCATGACCACATAATTATGAAATCTAATCCATATAATTTTTTAATCCTCAGATGATATCATTTTAAATATTCATTAATGTCTAGTGTCAAGAGATAAGTTTATTCACTCAATGTTTCGGTTTTCAAAAACTATTAGTTATTCATTTTAGATCATATGTATCTTAAATATTCTAAAATTTAAAATAAAAAAGGAAATTCACAAAATATAAAAATGTCTTTAATCATTTAAAAACATAAAATTTAATGGTTTCCTCTTCCTTACTTATTCGATCTACAATCAAATTTTTAGGTAAAATTAGATCAAGAAGAATTTTCTTGAATAATTTCATTTGGAATGAAAATATAAAAATTTAATGGTATGAGAAAACTAGATCCATTTTTCAATGGTGGATATGATTTAATATTCGAGCTACTACCCATATAAAATCCTATATTATGACATTGAAAAAAATATGAAAAATTAATAAAATCACATTAAAAAGATAAAATAGGATTAAACAAAGATTAAAACCTATGTTTGTTCACTGTGTTTTACTTTCCCATGTTAGTAATTTTTGTAATACTAACCATATTCCAAAGGTTTATGTGGTTTTTGTGACATTATCCATCACATTCTCATTCTCTTAACATCCATATATTGATAGCATGAATAGGAAATCACAAAGAAAATAAAAAACTTCTCAACCCCTAAAAGAGAATAAGTATAGAATTTCAGATATATAAGGCATGAAGAAGATATGGGTTCTACCTATTTACTACCATGGTATCCTACCCCATTATGTATTTGGTCTGGTGGTGAGGAGGTCCTCAAATAACTATGGTCTTCACGAGACATTTTAAATCTACAACATCATTTAATGTTTCTTCTATAATACCAAAGGGTTTATCCACTACTATTTTAAAAAATATATATATGATGATTTTTTATAGAAATTATTCATTTTAATTTACTAATTCAATTATAATTGTCAAAATATTTATTCCCCCACACATTAAACACCTTGTTATTTTAACACTTCCGGAAGAGCCATAGGATACTTAGTATCACTAGGGGCATATTACTAATCATATTCCAAAAAAAGATAGGTGTAGAGGTTATAATTTTACTTCTTTATAAATAGAAAAATCACATTCCATTTCTAGTTATAATTTTTTTACGAATAATTATATATTTCATCTTGATCTTTTTCATGTATATCAGTTAAAATTTCTACATAAGAAACCACATTGACTATTTTTCTTGTAAATTTATGAACAATATAATTTGGATTCATACACATCCACCTCATGTTCTTCAATATAAAAAATGACTAGGGAAACATTTCTAACATCCAGTTTTGGTTCTGGTTCTTCTTCAACATGTTGTTATAAATATGTATGGATATATTCATATATCCATTGAAATTTCATCTATGGGTTTTTATTATATATATATGTTCATTAATATGGAATTCATTATCATTTTTTATTTATTATTGTGTCACATGAGATTAATTTTTCCATGCATAACAATTAAAATCTTAATACACCATCAAATATTCATTTATAGTTTTTTAGAAATATTTTTAATGACATACAATATTAAAAATTTGAAATTTATTAGATAGGAAAGGTACACATGAATACATATAAATATAAACATGTTTTGATAAAAACATTTCATGGGGTGTGGTAGAAGAAATTAGTTTTATCATCACGTGTAGCACAATAGCCGAACTAGGACTTCTCACTTAAGGAGCTTCTACTGTCAATCAATAACTTATAATAATTTAAAATTTTAATTTATTGTTTATATTAATTTTTTATAAAAGATAGTAAACATGGGAATTTGATATTTCAAATTGAAACAAAATATATTCCTAAAAATATGGAAAATACATAACAGAGTAAGAATACAAAATGAAAAATCATAGAAAGAAATGAAATCCTCCTAGTATAATCAACCGAAATGAAAATTCATTTTCTCATTATTTATTTAAATATACATAATGAACATACTCCATAATATTCATGATCATCAACTTGTTACCATGTTTCATACATAAAATTTCCTATAATTATCACCAAGTATAGTTCAAATCCACACCCCTAATAAATAGAGAATATTATAGTAGATAATGATAAAATTAAAGGGGAAAGTGAAAATAGAAAGGGGACATAGAAAATAATATCCCACTCATCCAAACTCAATGAAAATATGAATCATTAAAAATGAATAACATGGACTTGAGAACATCACCATAATTCAACAATAATAAATTCTGTATGTTATTTACTCATTATATTTAGTAAAATAGATGACATAAATGAATGAATGTGGAGGAAAAACCAAATAAAAAAATAAAGGGTCAAATGAATTGAAGAGTATTAAATATTAAATATATAGACCTATAATAATTAATAAAAATAGAACATTTTCCACTACATAATTACTAAATAAATTTCATATCAAAATTGATAAATCATTAGAAAAGAAGTGGTTTACAAATATATAATCATAATAGTGGCCATATTTCTCTCAAAATATTCATATAGAAATATTGAGATTTTTTCCCAAGTAAATTTATGAATTTTGGTATCTTTTATTCTATAAATATTTTCCTCTTTTAGATATATTTATTCTTTCATAATTTGATATTAAAATGTCATGTTTTAAAATTGTTATGTTTTATTTTGTTGAAAAAGGTTTCTGGAAAAAACACTCTTCATCTTCAATAATGTTGTTGTGTGAATAAACTACAATAATAAAATATTTTCTCCATGAAATTTAATACCTAGGAATACATCTAACTAATTGTTTAGTTTCAATTTTAGTCACCTACATTGATTTATATTATCCTGAAATATTACTCATATATGGATGAGTGGTCATGTATTTGTGACTGATTTTTATCACATTTCATGGTTTATTTGGGACTTATATAGTTCATTTCGGCACTTAAACTAGGATAAGGAATAGATTTATAGGAAACAAATAAACATAAATCAAAGAATTAGAAAAAATAGACTAGTTGATAATATGATCAAGACAAAACATCAATGTGAATAAATCATTGAAATCAGTAGATAAATAAATTTCTAATGAAATGAACAATATTAATATAAAATATAATGAATTATATAATTATCCATAAATCGACCAATTGGTCATGATTAAATAATTTAAATATGTATAAAAATTAATGAAAATAATAGATCTATAAAATAACATCAAGCATATAACATGGAATCCCAAAAAAACATTTAATTAATATTAAACAAAATATTAAAGAAAAATATCATGAGGTACACCCATTTAACCCTACCAAACAAAAGATAGTTTTGGTCCACCAAAACTGTTATTTCAAGTACTATATTAATCTTATTCAATGCGTTACAATTTTATATCTCCAATCAGGTACAAAAAACACTTACCACACATAAATTTTGACTCATCATATAAATATTAGTATTGTAATATTCTTTTCTCATCATATTTCATGAAAGGGGATCCATAGGATTGATAAATTCTTAAATATCTTCTTAATGTGAGTCAAGTAATTTTTTTTATGATGAGGGGTAAATTGATATTTTCAATGGAATTGTGATTTTAGTTTTACATTGTAAAAGAACATGAGGATAAATAAGGTTTTTTATAACCTGTGGAAGAAAAAATTTCTGAATATAATTTATACTTAAGAACTAGCCAGTCCTCTCCATCCATATTAGAAAATATTCCCTACTAATCATGAAATATACATTAAATGTCTTCACCATTCCGAAACTCAATAGAAAAAAATATCCACCCAACATCCGTTTACATAATGTAATTTTTTATTGATATTCTCAAATTATACATAGAATTATTTTGGGAGGCAAAAGGGGTTCTTTGAATTTAATGTAGTCAGTTTAACATTCATCCCATCAAACGAAAATTTAATCTTATTTTTAAAAAAAATTACAAAAAATTCAAAATTATCTGTAACCTTCAGCATAATATTTTTTTTCATAATATTTTTTATATTAAAAATGTTAAAAATACTCAATTAAGAAACACATTTATGTAGAACCCCATTTTTATTAGTAAAAAAATATCTCCCTCGTTTGATTTTCCTCAAAAGTAACACCAACTGTTTTATCACACCATAATAAAGATTCCTGCCACAACTATATTGGAAAATTCATTATAATATTTACTACCACTGTGGGTTGTATATAAAATGAGTCTTGTAATTCAACTGACAAACAAACTAATCAAATAAATAATGGAATAAAATGATTCAATGTTAAAGGAATTATATAATAAATGTTTTCTCTTAAAAAGGATAAATTTTATATTAATAAAATTTATCAATCATTTAAAAAATCATAACCTCAGACACCATGTTTTTATAAAAATAAATAATATTCTAGTTAATCAATCATTGTGTTTTTATCTCATGAAGCTCATTGAATGGGAAAAATATTTAAATCAATCTTTATAAGCCTAACAATATTTTGTTTTTAAAAATCATAAAAGTTAGATATGGAATGGGATTCAAAATTTCATGGAATTTTCATGAAATTGTCTTTGTTTTCAACTTTATGCAATGAAATTTTCATTATTTATCTATGTTCTATTTCATGGGATAAACTTTTTCAGTAGTTGACATGGCTTCCCAAAATGGAACATAGAATCATTTTTTATCACATGATTCAAAACATACTTATCTTAAAAATGAAAACTAATCACATAACATTTTTAAAATTAAACAAAAAAATTACAAACCTTAACAAGAAATGGTACCTCCTTGAAGCATATCTTATTTACTACCCTCCTTGTAGTACTAATCAGATCATGAATTATTTTCCTTTAACTTATATTTGGATGAAGGTAATGTATATAAATGGATAGACACAACCTGAATATTTTTTTAGTAGTATATTTGTGTTATGTGCCTATCTATTTCACAGTGAAAATATGACATAAAGAGTAAACCAAAATAAAGAATAATGAGGATTAATAGTGATAAATTAAAAGAGTATATAGCATGTTTTGGCCACCATGTGGGTGCTAGGTTGTTTCTATACCATGTCAGGTAGTTATATAATTTTATCCTCAATCTAATTATGGTTACATTTTTTAACCAAAAGAACATAATATTTTTCCCCTAAAATCCATAATTGAGTGTCATGAATAAAATTACACAAAGAAAAATAAATTAATCGACCCATAAAAGAGAATAAATAGATAATTTTTTATGAAAGGGGGAGGGAAGGAAGACAAGGGTACTCCCAATTAACTCAGGCAGTTTTTTACTCCATTAGAAATTCCATTGGGTGTTGAGGAGGTAGTTATATCACCATTGATTCATTGAGGTATTACATTTATTCCAATACTTGTATGGATTCAAACGAAAAATCTACTATATAATCCATTCATATTGTACAAAAAATAATAGTAAAAGTGATTTTAGTGAGAAGTATAATTAGAATATAAATAAAAATAATAATAATCAATAAATAAGTCCTTTGGTTATGTAATACTACATGGAAATTGATCTCTTATATATGAACTTTGGGAATTTGATTCTCATATGGTGTGTTTTAATTTTCCCGGTAAAAATAAATAAATATGTTATGATGTGATGATTTCCCATTTTCTTTTATGATTGATTCGCTTACCTTTTTGAGTTCTTAAAACATTGACCAATACTCATCTAAATCATCTTGATCTACTACATGTTTATCAGCTCACATGTAAGATTTAGAAACCACTTTCAGAAATTTATGTGAAGAAAAAATGGATCTTCTTTTAATTACTCAAAGGCCTCTTTACAATTCTAAAATTGAATTATGAGTGAGTTTTCTTCTTCAACATCAGGATATAGTTTAATTTCTCACTAAATTGATGTTATTGAGATGTAAATACATGTTTATATTTACCTTATATTTTTTTATGTAAGATTTTTGTTGTCTGCCAACATCCTTATTGTTGGGATGTGTTATCATTTTGATCTACTTCATGAGGCACAAGAGGGTTTTACGTCCATTAGAAGTTGTTAAATCCTGAATATGTTATTGAAAATATACTTTTTTACTTCTTTTTAATTTTTTAATGATAAAAATATTCAAAAAATAAAACAATAGTGAGTGAAATACAACTTATATGCCTAGATAGCGTGTTGTGTTTTTATACACACCCACTGTGGGGTGTCGAAAAATAAAATATTTTTATTTTGTTGTGAATCATAGTGGCAGACTAGGGATATCTCACTTTAGGAACTTATACATTCAATATCCCACCATTGCTGGCTAATTTCTTTTTATTGTTTTTCCTATTTTCCATATTCTATATCATATTGTAAATCAGTGGGGTTGAAATTGAGGAATGAAAAAAATATATGAAAGAGAAGAAAGTAACCATGTAATATAGAATTTATATAAAATAAATTAGTTTTCTTAATAAAGGAAATAATACATGGAGAATATCCTAGAATGAACCATTTTATACTCATTATGAGATTCAAATTGACATGAATAACACACCTCATCATATGTGTTATCATACTTTTCTTCTACAGTTTTGAACATAATGTAAACCCAATGATCTCCATGTACAATGCACATTAACATCTGATATATGGGGAGAATGTTGAATAAGATAAAACTAATCTTCATGTGAAAGTAGAGACACAAAGGTTCCTTATCCACTATTACACCCCTCAACAATGCTCTATGAAAATAAGAAATATAAAAAAAATGAAAAATAAATTTGAATAATTAATGAATTGATTAGCAAAAAATACATTTGGTTAGTTACTCGTGATCATGTGTAAAATATGTCACATAAAGAATTTACAAGGAGTAAAAAATAATGGGAAATAGAATAATGTATTAGAGGATGAAATTAATAATATATTTTTAATATGTAGAAATATATTTCAAAATATCTCTTTAAAATTTTAATCTTAGTGGAAAAAACATTGGAATTGAGGTGGGTGAAAATGTAGAGGGATTGGGGTGGCTGAAGTTCCTTCCAAAATCATCATCTGAAAGATTGAGCTATATTGGCTTGGTAAATCATAGAATCATGACATGTTGACTTCTATAAAATTGTTCATACTAGAGTTTTATATTTTTTTAAAAAAAATTGTGATTAATATGATATCTGTATAAAATTCAAGTGTGAATTTCTAATGATTAATTTTCACTAGCTAGAAAAACTCTTCATCGCCATAAATTATAACATATGAATTCAGTTCCATACAAATGAAAATATCCATAAAATTTAATGTTAATGAACACATAAATGTCATATTTATATGATTATTAGAATATCTTCATTTATGGTCTTTTAGCATATGATATTCCTAATCCATAGGGAGTTTGTAAAATTTTTTGGCCCAAAAAGTTTCCCACATTCTATATTTATCTATCCTTACTGAATGTAATGAATCCCTTGAACTATGGAAACCTAAAAAATAAATTTATATTTTTTTATTTGTACAAAAAAAGTTATGGGGAAAACATCATTGTGGGAAAATAGTTAAAATTCATGTGTTGAGATATCTTTACAATAATGCCCAAAATTCATTTAAAATAAAAAAAAATTATTCATCCAAAAATGAAAAATTATAGGGGATTAAATAATGTAAATATATATTATATGTAATTAAAATAATAGCTCTATTTGTCTCTTGACTATAAAGATTTATATGGTCTCATCTAGTGATATCTATAAATATGAAGCGGACCCATGCCCTTATTCCATTCTATACAGATATTAATGAATCCATGGAATATATTTCCTTAGTATCTGAAGAAGATTATATTATCACTATACCATTAGAATGATGTATAAATTTCTTTAGGGGTCATATCTATAATTATGACATCAGAAAAATTGGTTTTCTTACAAATATTATAAACCATATATTTCTCCCTTATTAAATCATGAAGATCAACCATGGAGGTCCTCCACAAAATACTATGATATATGACTACAATGATCCACCCTATGGTACTCATCATTGTGGTCCCCTTTGAAATAATATAAAGATAAATAACGGTGGTCATCTCTTAGAAACAAATTAAGAGTTCCCACATCCCTATAACCTAATGATCAATGGGAAATAATTTCTCCCAATTTCCAAATCATTAGAAACTTGTAATCACAAAATCCATTCACATAAAAATCGGACTATATACCGTTATGGTCCCACTGATGGAATATGTTATAGAACTCATCCAAAAAATTAAAAATTATTTATGAATGGATTTCCTCTCCAAAAAAAATAATATGAAGACATACATTTATATCACTACTAGGATGATTGTAGTTATTTTCCTCAAAGTAATGATGTAACATCATTGTTAGAATGTCCTCCCCTTACACATAAAATTATGGTGTTTCAATAAACTCAAGTGGTGCTTGAGTGTTTGAGGTCAACTACACTCTGAAACTAATCATATATTAATAACATCTCATACAAATTGATGGATAATTCTATATGATAGTTACTATCTTGCCTCACCTTATATCATTTATGCTCTCATAAATAAAGATGTTCAAAATGACTTCAATCCTATTGAAAACGAAATGTGGAAATAGATTATATGGTGGTATTGGGTCTATTAATATCTCTTGGAGTATGAGGATAATAAAATAGTAAAGTAGAAAGAATATTTTCATGGAAATATATTATTTGTGTTTAGAAATATAGAAAAACCCATGTTTGTAATTTTAGAGGTGTTGAGATGTGAGTGGACACATTTTTTATTCCTAAATTTATGGATTAATATGTGTCATCTCAAGATGAAATATTTTTATTATTGGGAATATATCATTTTTTTAACTAAATGAGGGAGCAATTATACCAAAAATAAATTTCCATCCTCTTGGATAAATCACATCCAATTTCACAAAAATGGTGTAGGGACCTTTCATTTTCTTTATATTACAATTTAAATACTCTTCTCTAGGTAATCCTTCACACGCCACTTGATCTAGACATCATAGGGTGGTATGAATATAGAAAATTTAATTTTAACCTTCTCTATTGATAATAGTGTTCAATAATATAGGAAACAAATAATTATATCCCATTTCGACATGTCAACATCCCATGTTTTTCCTATGCTAGCTAGCTATTATTATAAAATAACACTTATTTGTATCCTTAGAAATGGAAAATGGAATGGAAAATGGGATCCAAAAATAGAAAAGAAACCATCATTGGTGAGGATATCATGATCAGAACATACACTACATCCATATCATTCTCTAAATAAGGAATGAAAAATCAATAAGTATATATTAGCTTTGGAATCATCTATATTACCAGAACCACTCTATCCCATATAGTTGGGGAACTTTTTACCACTACCACTAACCATGGGATCAACAAATCCACAGGGGGGGCTGAAGATGTGAATGTGGAAAACTAAATTTAACAATATCACATTGGTTGGGGGTATTTTTACATCATCATCTTTTATATATGTTTGTCTTATCCATATTGAGACGATCCTTTAGAGAAAATCCCTCATTTTTCACTACTATGTGACCCATCCATCTCTTTTAAAACATTTTTAGGGAGATGCATTATGTAATCCATTAGGATCACTGTCTATATATCACTTATGATGGGAAATTAATGATATAAGGATAATCCTTATAAGGTCTACAAGGGAAAACGTTTCCCTATGAAATAAAATACTAAGGCGTATTCTGAATTATCCTCTAAAAAATGAACATATAATGATAAAATCTCAATCCCTTTTAATGAAAATATGATTCCCAGAGTATATTATTCATCGGTTAATGATATCAGCATCGACCTTGTATATAACTCACATCGCAATGATGACATAAAATAACATATTTTGGAAATATTCATTAAAAAATGTACACCTAGAAACACTTAAAAATTATTGAGTACCATAAATGAAATAATTATTTAAAATTTATTAGTTTCATTCATTACAAATATATCAGATACTAAGATAACTTCGACCAATGAGAAATGGGACAATGTAACACCTTCCCACAGACAACTAGAGTGTGACAATAATCTCAATTACCAGTAGAATCAATCCCAATTTGACATAGATTTAGATGAATTAGGGTGACACAATGGAAAATTACTCAATTTGAATAAATATAATTAGAATAATATCCAATATGAGACCAACACATATACTAAAATGAATCCTCTTCAATATGAGAAAACTACTCAACCCATGTCAACCCAGACCGAACACAAAAATGACTATAGGTCTCAATAAATTCAGTATATAACCCTATTTTCTACAAAAAACAATGATATCACTAAACTATGATCATGTGAGGTAAAACAATAGATCAAATTCTAGATATGATCAATATACAATGGTGATCATATCATATATATATCCTCTTATTCCCTCTACTCGGGTGGAACCCCATCAAAAATGAATATAAAAAATATATGAATCGATTACGGATATTTCTTCATAAATAGTATTAATTTAAGGGTTAGAAGAACACTTCAAAAAAGAAATTAATCTATAAACTTAGTTGGTGGATGAAACTCTTCTCCCACCTTTATTTTAGAATCCTAATTTCCACATTTACAATAGAATTAAAGACCTTGAACAACATCTCAATGACTTCTAAAGTAAAAAGTTTCTAGTTTTTATATAAAACAAATTGTTATATCTTTTATAGGATGAGAATACCTTAATTAAAAAAAATTCTTATATCAGTTCAACTCTATGATTATAGTGAAATTATTCTCGATCTCTTGAATTTGGAGCTGAAAGGGAAAAGGGTATAAAGTTTCATTTCCAAGTGGATGTGTCAAACTTATTACATAAATATCAAATTTATATAGGAGTATACATTGTATATCTATATAAAAAATCTTTTCAATGAGTTACAGAACTATTTAATTTCCCTAAAGTACCCATATGGATTTTAGAAGATTGAAACCATGTAATATAACTTATATGATTTTATATGATGTTCCAAAGAAAATATTGTACACCATCCTTGGAAAAATAAAATTATATTGGTATAGTGTGGACTACAACTGTCATTTTAAAAATGTCATATGCAGTATATGTGATTCCTAAAATCATGTATTACCACATGTTACCACCCTATAAATGGAATTAGTATCCACCTCAACATCATCTATAGTGGAAAAATGTATTAGAATCATCTATGTTTTGAGAGCCAATATAGAAAATATTATTTCTTCCAATAGAAATAGTTCTTATGGTACTTCACCAATTTCTTCGAGAAAACCCTGAAAAAATCTAAACAGAAAATTATCCCAATGAATTTAGTTGAAGGAGACAACATTATTACATCACATTTCATATTATTTTAAAGTAAAACATCTAGGATTGCATTATCATTGAAGAAATACATAAGAATATGGTTGAATCATTGAATGTAAAATAGGGTAAGCTGTTTATGCATTAAAACTATGAATCTTTTATCCACTTGAAGAGGAAAAAGACACACTGGATGTTTTGAATAGAGGGATACAAATATATTATTAATAGATGAATATGAAATTGAATAAAAGGTTATTTACAAATCAAGTCCCAACTAATCTAGGAAGTTATGTCCATAGATACACCTCAAATAAATGAGTCAGCATAATCATTATTACAATATTTAATAGTAGATACATCATTTTTAACAAATGAATTCATATAACTACGATTGCTAATTTCAAACCAAAATAGTATAGTTACTCTCTGGATTCTTACATATATCACTATGAGGATGGAAACAGTCCATCATAATGAGACGATGGGTACGAATCAAAAAAATAAAATCCTCTTCAGAAGAATAATCTCAATAAATATTATTTTCATGTTAAATACCTGATAAACCTCTTCTAAAACAATGAAGTCACAAAAAAACCTGAGATAATCATCCATAATATGTATAGGTGTTACATAGGAAAATGTTTTCACAGAAATCAATGTATATATGGTTAAAAAATACACTATATTTTCGGAAATATATTGACTAAATTTAAAATGCACTATAAAAATATACATGGACATTAATGATCTTAAATGGACCATTGATCCACTCATTAATAATCCAAAACCTATTACATTCTAAAAAAATTGGTTGAGTACGTATAGAACATTTAATTGAATAGAAAACATCAAAATAAAAAAGTGATAACTGGTACTAATATATATTCAAAGAATAAATACCCAAATGTTCTTCAAGAAAAGGAACCACATACATTATAACCTTCTATGTCTGTTATTTGGGTTGTGGATAAAAAACTGGAGATGAAATTCATGGCTATAATCTATAAAAGGTGTATTAGAAACTATGAAATAATAAATTTGACTTAAATTCAACTTGTACCATGATGAGGATACATTATGATATTTTTAGGCCATGAGTACATAGTCAGAAATCATAAATAGATACTTTATTAATTTTATTAATGACTTTAATCATGATACATGTAAATTTTTTTGAAACATGAATTAGAGGGTCTAAAAATGATTAACAGTTTCTGGAAAAGTGCATAAAAGGAATATTGATATTCTATGAGGAAAATTTGAACTGATAATGATGGAGAATATTCTATTGGTGAGTTTAGTGATTATCTTTAAATAAATGGAATTTATCATGAGTATATTCTAATATAAACACTACTATAGATTACTATTGTTCAAAGAAGATGTAGGAGTTTTGTGTAAATGGCATGGAAAATGTTGATTGAAGACGATTCTTCTTGATATTCTTGTATGAAAAATATCATTGAAATATTTTTTCTTATGAATCTACATTTTAATATACTAAACCATAATATGACTAATTATGTTATATATTAAAGGGAAAGCCTAGGTTTGAAGCAACTATCGTTGTTTGAATGTACTTGTATTATAATAAATAAAAGTTTGATTCTTGGGATGATTGATTAGAGCATATTTGATGGAATATTTTCTGAGATCACTAATAATGATAGAGGATACATGTGTTATAACAACTAAATATAAAGGATTGTTGAATTGGAAGATGTTATATTTATTGAGATGTTTGTTAAAAAAATTAACAAAATTTTTTGACAAAAGAGAAAGAGAAGATGAGGGGGTTGTAATTCAACTGAGTGAAAAAGATCTAATTCGTAGTAACAATGTTGAAAAAACATGAGATAAAGAATTTTTGTTCACTAGTTTGAGTGATGATGAAAAATTATGTTCATCTCATCCTGGAATAAAAATGTAAGTGGAAGTCCAAAACAACATTGAAAATAAATAAATAAAATTTAAACTAGTAGAAAATCATTTTGAGTTACACATACGTCATTATATTCATATGCTGAGAAAAGTATATTAACGAAACATGTGGGCAGCAATAGTGGATTGATACTATTGAAACATAATTACTTCATATTGAGTGTAATGATAATTGGGAGATAGTACCCAAACTAAACAACAATAATTTTACCGGTAAAATGTGGGGTTTGTAAATTATGTTCAATAAAAAGGGTAAGTGATTAGAAATAAGTCATTACTTATTTTTAAAATGTTATGATCATCTTAAGGTGTTGATTTATGTGGGACCCATTATCTATTTTAATGGTAAAAATATATTGGAATGATCATTTATTTTTATTCCAAAAGGATATACATGATTTCTCTAAATGGATTTAAATTCATCTATTCATAATAGGGAGCATAATGAATATGTTTATATTGGACTACCATGTGTCTTCATCCTTGGGAAAGATAAATGGAAATGTACGAAAGTTGAAGAAGGATTTTTTTGGGGTTCTAAGAAGAGATGAGATCTTAGAACTCTAAATTATTTAGTTTTTTAATGAAGAACAATATCAAGAATGGAATAGTTGATAAAAACCACTACATAATGAAAAGTAAATTGGTTTCCCTCACTATGATTAATTATGATTATGATATCATATTCATAGGTAACGATGAATAATAAAATGATAAGCTTCTTGAGGTGATGAAGAAGATATTTGATATGCCCCTGTTATGAGAAATGAAGTGCTATCATAGATCAAAAATAGTTGAAAATAAGAAATACATTTTCTAATTTAGAGTGAAATATGGATTGGAAGTTCTAATGAAGTATGGAATAATAGAATAAAAACTAGTTTTGAAACCAATTTCAATGGGAACAATGTTTTCCTTGTATTGTAATGGAAAGGATTTTGATCCTAAATATTTTAAAAATTTGTTTGGATATTTATTATATATAATATCTTCAAGGGAAAATATACTGAATATTGTTAAAATTTTTACCTAGTATCAAATATCACAATGAGAATCTCATGTCGTGGATGGAAACAATATTCTTATATTTACTGATGTAATATATAGTAAAGGACTTAAAAATGGGAGTGAATGAAATATTAATCTATACAGTTATGAGAATATAGACTTGAACAGAATAGTCGGTGATAGAAAATATACACAGGATGGATTTTTTTGGGTTGATTGTTGTATGAGATGGTATAAAATAAATAAAAATTATTTGTCATTTATCACTACAAAAGCTGAAAATATATCTTATAATCAAGATATAACACAACTTATGTGGATGAAGACACAAATTTATGATTAATTTATTGATGTTATGATACACCATATCTTAGGGAGAGATTATAAATGTGCTATATTTTCTCTAAGAACCATGTTAATTATTCTCATTCTACTAATATTGATATCAAATATTAAATAATCAAATATAATGTTTAAAATAATGGATAAAATCTAGTATTTATTCCTATAATGGATATTTTTTTCCCATTTTCACTAAACATTTATCATATATATATAATTCATAAAATTCCACAATGGTGGGACATTAAGAAAAATTAGGATACCAATGAAATACAGAAGTTTCATCTAATAAAAAAATGTGGGAATTAAGGGACAACCACATGGTAGAGTCGAACGAATGTTCATTCATGAAAGTAAATTAATATTGGGTGGAATGCATGGGATGAGAATACCACTTGTACCCATTTTTTGGGGAAAACGTGTGCTCTATACTATAAACATCATTTTCATGTATCTAGGATTTGGAAAAAATAAATGTGTATGATGGGAATATACCCATGTTGAAAAATTTCTAGGATTGATGATTCATTTAGGATCAATATGATGACTAATGCTAGTATCCATGGACATGAATCAAATAGAAAAGAAAAATGAGGGAACTCGAAACAAAGATGATTGGATAGAAATATATTATTTATTATTAATTTAATTTAATCAATGAAATACCCCTAATGTGATTGTTTCTTCATTGATGAGTTTGACTATGGTTCTGAGGTGTGGCTCCATTTCAATGTATAATCTAAGGATAAGAATACTCTAGATGTTATCCACAGGTGCTCCACGTATCTCGGAATGTTGTTGAATGGGTCTCTGGATGCTATATTTCATGATCATTTTTCTCATGGTGCCCTATTTTAATCTCCTTTAGAATAACATCTAATGAATACACTTAGATCTAGTGGAAGAGTTTGTCTCCCATTCATGAGAGTGTTCTTGGAGAGGGAAGGATTATCTAGGTTCGAGAGATTTTCTACAAGGATATTATACACACAACTATTAGTTAGCCAGTGGAATGACCCCTAGGAATATTAGAGAATAATAACATAACTTGTAATATAATTATCTAGGTAAAAATAAATACATAAAAAATGTTTCATTACATATTTTGTTATTCCATGTGACGCTCCATGTAAAATAATAATAACAAAACCATTATTTCAATGAAATGTGATTAAATTTCATGTTATATTGAAATATTATTTAACAAAATAATATTTAATATTATTTCTCACTTAACTCGTAACTTCATCCTCAAACCCACCTCAATATTTACCGATCATGGAATAATCACTATTTATTTATTAAATAATTATAACTACATTATTATCCAAAGAATAAGTATTCCATCATTTCTCCCAAATAACTCATGATGAAATAAATGTGATGTGGCATACATGAATAATTATTAAACCACAACTGAGAATAATATTTATTCATATAGTTAAATAAATAAATTATTAAACAATGATACTAGCTATACTTAGTTTGTGAACCTTTAGGACACTTTCTCGCTAGAATTAGGGGGATGTCCTAAAATCCAATGTTACTGTCTATAAATAGGTCAAGGCACCCAAGAGAAATAATTTTATGTTATGAAAACATGTCACTTTATATGAAAACTTTCCATGAAATATAATCCCTATTTCGTAATATCTTTAATTAGGTGGGTTATAGGCAAGTGCCATCAACCCATGTGCGTGATATCTCAATCATTGACTTCTCATAATTTAACTTGACTAGAGAACACCATGTCCATGGATATAGTTAGGCTATACCATTTCAATCAAAGGGCCTTAGATATCTTATTCTATAGAAGAGAGAAATCCTTTCTCGAAATATTCATTAATGTTATATTACAAGTGACAAAACAAATATATTCTATCATGACCTGAACATCTTTAATCACAGTTTAAATCAATTAATCTTTGTTTGTGAGACATAATACCCATTAATAAATATCTAAATGTGTAAGGACCAATACACACATCCGTAGATATGAATATTTAATGACACGTATGAATATAGATTTCCTACTGGAAGGTCTTGTTCTGATAATATTCTCTGGGATATTACCTAGAGAACACACCATGAGAAGGTGAATAAACGTTTCATGGGTCCACACCCATGATACCCTATATAAATTATAAGGCCCCAGCCTTAAAAATTACTAAATATTGAATTAAATGAATAATTCACATTGAGGATCTTTTCATGTTTAGTGTTTTAGATAATTAGAACATAACTACTACATCTCAAAAGATTACAAAGTAGACACTTCTACTAAGTTTCCATAGAATAAAAAAACTCATAAAATGAAACATGTCTAGTTCCAAGTTTTATATAGCATGACTTTCCCTTGATCCCATCCATGATCCTATTCCACATTAGGTCCTATGAAAAATTTTTCAAAAAAACATGGGGTGAGCATAAAGAGCTCAGTAAGGGATACACAAAGAATGAAAATTGTTAGTTTATCAAAACAACAAGTAAACCATGTATACTTGATCAAAGTAATACTTTTCACCATTAGGAATTAGTAAAAACTATTCACTGAATAAAAGATCATTACGTACCCTTTTGTAACCAAAATATTACCATAAAACCCATAAAAGGATCACATAACATATAAAGGTAACTTGGGACATAAAAATAGTTAAGTGGAATAACCATACGGTCGACATCCACACATATCACTTAATGGAATAGCCATACGACCAACTTCCATACATACTTAATGGAATATCCATACGGCCAACTTCCATACCCAATGCATTGGAGGTTATAACGTAACCACCCATCCTGGAATTCATGGCACCACCCGTCAAATGGTTTATCACGTAACCACCCGTCAAATGTCCAAGTATCAATATAAAATCATAAAATATAAAACCAATATAAAGGAATGATAACATTACCACATTTCAATCATAATATATAATTTAAATATATTGACATAATAGAATCCTTTTTCAAAACAATTTTCAATACCAAAATACATAAAAGAGTATATGGTATTTATTTTATTTTAAAAACATTACGACTTGTTGAGGAAGCCAAAGACCAAATAATACTCGCGGTGGTGGAAAAGGTCGTTGTCACCGCGTACGTTAAAAGAAACATTCCTTTTTGTCGTTTAGTAAAATGCTTCGTAGAAAAAGATTCCTTTTGTATAAAAGTAAAAGTCAAAGGAGTGTATACACCGTATAAAAGATATTTGTGTATAAAATGAAATATGCCTCAATGAAAGGAGATTGAGACGAAGTACCTTACCTCGGGTCCGACATGACTCGATCGTTCTTTAATGTCCTGAATAATAAACTTGAGTTAATTTATATTTTCTTAAGAACCCTTTTCAAGTTCATTATTCCTTTTATATCACTTATTTCCATGTTATGAACATTATGTAACCATTTATGTTAATAATGCTTGTTTTGTCGATATTTGGTTCTTAAGTCGAAAGTTGACTTCTTACAATTACATGTAGTTCGTTTGGTCAAAGGTACTTTATATACAGAATGACATTCCTGATTTGGATATCATATATATCATATATATCTATCATATACATGTATTTATAATATCACATAATAATTTATAGGTAATAAATGAAATGCACCGTTCATGGAGATGGTATGCCGTACGTACGCATGAATGCTACTTTCATTTCTATGTCATTTTAATGGAATTAAAACTAAATGAGAGTTATGTATATTTTATTTCCAGAATTATATTAATCATTTAGATGTAACATACATCATATATATCCATTATATATATGTACTTATAATAGTACATTACATTTGGGGATAAGAAATGAAATGCACCGTTCATGGAGACGGTAAGCCGTACGTACGCATTAACGCTACTTTCATTTCTATCTCATAATTTAATGGGAAGAAATAATAATGATATAGAGGTATTTTATAATTCTAGTATAACATCATATATAATAACTTTAAATCCATCCTTTATACGTCCCACATATGGCATTGACGAATCAAATCACTTTGAGGGGGCGGTAGTCCACACTTCCTTAAATGAAGATATCGCGTTTACCCATAATGGAAACCACAAAGGTATTCCCAAAATGAAAAAATACAGAAGCTTAAGGAAAAAATACACATATTATATATCTTATATAAGTATAGTTTCATCTTAATTGGCACCTTTTAATGTGTTAAAAGAATGTTGAACAATCATCCTTTCGGGAGGCCGAAATTCGCCATCCACAGAAATAGTATGTTTTTTAACCATTAGATGTAGGTCTGTGTAATTGTAGCTCGAATCCTTATTATAACAACATTCTAGTATATTGATGATAATGTAGTTGTTACAAATGAAATGAATAAAAAGAGTTTAGGGGGTTGGAGAAGAAAAATAAAACAAAAGGACTCAAGTGAAGACATTACCTTAAAATCGGGTAACTCCCTTTGGTTTGAGCTCAAAGGCTTCCTTGGGAAGACTTCTGCCCAAGGTGAGGCTTCAAGAAGAAATAGATGGAAGTGGAGAGACAAAATGGGCAGGGGTTGGCTGATCCAATGGCTTTGGAAGTGTGGGTAAGGGGTAGAGGTGGGGGCCTTTTATAAGAGGAGAGGAGGGGCACTCTTGGAAAGTAAGTAAATGTTACCTTATTATAGAATGAGTTTTGGATTTTAATGGCCCCACATTGATGTGTTTCGAGGATAATGTGATAAGGGTTCTAAATCCACCCATCCAATAGGTTTTGGACATGTGTAGGTCTTAGATTTTATATTATCTTTCTATTTTATTTAAATCATTTATTAATGAGGTAATCGGTGCATCATCATGATGTCATAAATAATTTAATATATTTAAGGTCTAAAAATTATAAAAAAAATATCATGATATAGGAAATATTATAATATTTCTAATGAATATTTATAGTCAAAAATATGACTTGTATAACCCCATGGAAAAATTGTTTTAGTAAAACATCTCATGTTTGTGTCATTTTTTACTTTAACATTTAATAAAAAGTTATTTATGTCATTTCCCAACCAAAGTGGCTCCATGGGGTCCCCAAGTGGACCCATGGATTGTCTTGGTCGTCCATGACACATCTAATGATGGTAGGACATGTGTCAAGCTCATCTCATTTTATTAAAACATTATTTTTACCTTAAACTACACTAATTACCTCTAATCGCGATTAAGAACTTAAAAGTTACTATTCACCAAAATATTATTTTAATCTCATTGAACCACATATTACTTCTTAATGACAACCATGTATGTTGGATTTTTTAAAATCAAATCACAGATGTGACAAAGTTTCATTTAAACGAAAAATCGGTTTCTTTAACTACCACTTAGTGGTTTCACTATTCATCAAAAATTGATGTTTTTTAGAAAAATACCAAAACTTCACCCTAAGATATATTTGATATTCTGAATTCAAAAATGATGTCTATTTTAAAAAATTCAAATCATACAATTCACATTAATTAATTTAATAATTAATTCCCGATGTCATGACAAATAGCATGTTTTTATGAAATAATAAGTATCAAAAGATTGACACCAGTTTAAGTCCAATTTCAAAGTGAAATTGATTACAATGACCACCATTGGATTTAATGGTAAAAATATATTCTAATTTTACATTAAAAACAATTCCAAAGACAATGTAATCATATAAATAACTTATATTAAAAAGAGGTTTTGAATTAAAATACAACATTTTTTCACTATTCATTAAAAATGAACATTATCAGAAAAATACCAAAAATTCACACAAAGTAAATTTTGATGTCCCAATAATAAATAATAAGTTTATTTTGACAAACATAGCTTATAATATTATAATAAGGTAGATTAAAAAAATGGTTTTCCATAAAAAGGCAGTAAAACAATCTTTTAAAAATATTAGTGTATTTTATGCTTAAGATTGGATTTATTTTCATTTTAGGCCTCTAAAACACTATCTAATTCATTAATAGGCATAGATAAAAATATTTATTATTCCATACTTGCTTGGGATGTTACATCCTTCCCCCCTTTAGAAAATTGCTTCCTCACAATTTATTTACTTATCGAATAAATGGGGGTACTTATCCCTCATTGAATTTTCAGATTCCCATGTTGCCTCTTCAATCATATGGGTTTTCCACAAAACCTTTACCTGATGAATCACCTTATTCCGTAACAACTACTCCCTATGGTCAAGAATCTCAACCGGTTGTTCCTCATAAGATAGGTTCTCTTCCAGATGAACTACCTCTAGACTCAAAACAAGAGATGGATATGACATATTTTTTCTCAGCATCGAAACATGAAAAACATTGTGTACCTGAGATAATCTCGGAGGTAATTCCACTCTATATGCCACTGATCCAAATATCTCCATAATTTCATATAGTCCAATGAACCTTGGACTCAGCTTTCTATTCTTACCAAATCACATCACCCTTTTCCATGGAGAAACCTTGAGAAAAACATGATCACCAACCTTGAAAGATAGATCCTTCCTCCGGTTATCCGAACAACTCTTCTGCCTGCTCTGAGATGTTCTCATGTGTTTCTGAATCAACTGAACATTTTCTGCCATCTCTTCTACCAATTCTGGTCCAATCAGCTTCCTTTCACCCACCTCAACCCAAAATGCTGGAGTTCGACACCGGTTCCCATATAATGCCTCAAATGGTGCCATCTGTATACTGGAATGAAAACTGTTATTATAAGAAAACTCAACCAAAGAAGTATGTTGGTCCCAACATCCCTGATAATCCATAGAGTAAGAACGTAGCATATCTTCCAATATATGAATTGTTCATTCTGACTGCCCATCTGATTGAGGATGAAAAGTTGTACTAAAATTTAATTCAGTACCCAACAACTTCTGCAGGATTTTCCAAAAGTTAGAAGTAAACCTGGGATCATGATCAGACACAATGGAGAGAGGAAATCCATGTAACCTGGCTATCTATTTAAGATACAAACGGGAAAGTTGATCTAGTGAAAAAGTATCTCGTATAGCAAGGAAACGAGCAGATTTAGTCAAGCGATCAACAATAACCCAGATTGCATTATTACCTTGAGATGTCCTCAGTAATCCCACAACAAATTCCATGGATATGTTTTCCCATTTCAACTCTGGCACTGGTAAAGGCTGTAGCATCCCTTTCGGTAACTGTCGCTCTACTTTAACCTGCTGACAAATAAAACACTTCACAGTAAAATCAGCAACATCCCTTTTCATTCCATCCCACCAGTAATACTCCCGCAGATCTCTGTACATCTTAGTACCGCCAGGATGAACTGAAAATGGGGAACTATGATCCTCACATAACAACTCATTCTTCAAAAGGCACACATAATCTCTTCCCAAACCTCAAAACACAATCATTATCAATGTTGAATTTAGGAAACATACCCTTCTGAACCAGCTCTACCTTTTTCTGCAACTCATTGTCTTCCCTCTGTGCTTGCTTAATTTTGTCTGATAGGGATGATCTCACTAATACCTGAAACAAAACAAAATAACTTCCTGCACCAACAACTTCTATGCCAAAGTTCATCAAATCAAAAACCAAAGGATATCGTTCAAAACGTAACATGGTTAATAAAGCATTTCTTTTTCGACTCAATGCATCAACAACTTTATTTGCTTTTCCCAGATGGTAATGAATTGTACACTCATAATTCTTGATTAATACCAGACATTTCCTCTGTCTCATGTTCAATTCGTTCTGAGTGAATATATACTTTAAACATTTGTGATAAGTATATATTTCACACTTTACTCCATAGAAATGATGCCTCCAAATTTTTAAAGCAAAAACAACAGCAGCTAATTCCAAATCATATGTAGGGTAATTTACCTCATGAGTTTTTCACTAATGTGAAGCATAAGCAATTACCTGATCATTCTGCATAAGGACACAACCAAGTCCCTTCAACGAAGCATCACAATATATAACAAACTCACCATTCCTTGAAGGAAGTGCCAAAACTGGAGTATTAACCAATCTTCTTTTTCAACTCCTGAAAACAATCATCACATTCTTTTGTCCAGATGAACTTAACACCCTTACAAGTTATCTTAGTCATTGGACTAGATAACCATGAAAAATTTTCAACAAACCTTCGGTAGTAACCTGCCAAACCAAGAAAACAATGGATCTCGGTTACATTTGTGGGTCTTGTACATTCTTCAAAAACTTTTGTTTTAGCAGGATCAATAGTTATACCATATTTTGAAACAATGTGACCCAAGAAAGAAATTTTTTGTAACGAAAACTCACACTTTCTGATTTTTACATATAGTTTCTTTCAAGTTTTCAATATAACCCTTAAATGACTTTCATTCTCCTCTTTACTTTTAGAAAACACCAAAATTTCATCAATGAAAACAACCATAAACTTATCCAAGAACTCATGGAAAATTCTATTCATTAGGTCAATGAATACAACAGGTGCATTGGTTAACCCAAAAGGCATAACTACAAATTCATAATGGCCATATCTAGTATGGAACACAGTCTTCGTAATGTCTGCTTCTTTTACTTTCAACTGATGGTACCCCGACCTCATGTCAATCTTCGAAAAATGCTGAGCTCCCTGGAGCTGATCAAACAAATCATCAATATGAGGCAAAGGATACTTGTTCTTAACAGTAATATTATTCAAGGCCCTATAATCAATTAAAATCCTCATTGATCCATCTTTCATTTTAACAAACAAGACAGGAGCACCCCATGGTGATGTGCTAGGTCGAATGAAACCTTTATCTAATAACTCCTGAAATTTCTTCTTTAACTCTAAAATTTCAACTTGAACCATTCGATAAGGGGGTTTTGAAATTGTCTTAGAATAAGGAACTAATTCAACAGTAAATTCAACTTTCCGATCATGAATAATACCAGGCAACTCATCAGGAAAAACATCAAGATACTCATTTATCACTTTCACATCAATAATATGAACAGTTCCTCTATTTTCAACAATATGTGTAAGCTAACATTCATTTCCATCTTTTACTAGTTTCTCAACATCCTGATATGTTATCAAAATCAAGGGTTCATTCTTGTATACAAACTGATATTCTTTCTGAAAAGAAACCATTTTATCTCTGAAGTCAATCTTAGCATGATAAACAAAAAGCCAATGCATTCCCAAACTAACATCAAACTCTATTAGATGCAAAACAATAAGGTTTGCTGGTAGATTCTTTCAACACACAAGGATAGGAAGATTTTTATAATTCCTTTTTGTCTCAACGTTCCCTCTGGGTGTTTTTACCATAAGTTCAAGATTTATATCTTGAGATGGAATTTCAATTTACTAGAAATCATCTCATAAATGAAAAAGTGTGTAGACCCTGAATCAAACAACACATTGGCATAATCTGAACAAACAAACATTGTATATGATACCACTTCATTCAATGGCCCAACATCTGATGAAGTTGCTGCAAAGGATTTCCCCACGCCTTTCTGCTTGTAGTCTGGTTGCTTTCCCCCAGTCGAGTTCTTCGTTAGACACTCATCTGCATAATGAACGATTTCATTACACTTAAAACATCTTACCTCTGGCTTTTCATTGCCTGCTTTATCATCTTCCGTACAGTTACGAGCAATATGACAAGACTTACCTCACCGAAAGAACTTACCAGACTTGGATAAACATTCTCCAGGATGCATTTTACCACAATTCTCACAGAATGGATATTTGGTTTTTTGACCTCCATGCTTCTTTGATTAATTCTTCCACTTTGCCTCCCAACTGGACCTCTTATTCTGTTGTTTGTCATAGAACAACTGATCATTGGCAAACTCCATTTCCACCTTCTCCGCACATCGAACAAGTTTTTCATAACTTTTGAACTCACGAGAAGCTAATGCTCTTTGATACTTTGGCTTTAACCCTAAGTAAAAAAGGTTTATTTTACTATCAATATCTCATATGATGTTTAGATCATAACTTTCCAAACGAGTGAACATTGCTTCATAAGCAGCCACTGAATCATCCTGCTGCCTCAACTCTAGGAACTGTTTTACAATCCTAAGATGAAACACCTTAGCAAAAGATTTCTCAAGAATCATACCTTTTAATTCGTCCCAGTGAAGATCCTCAATCTCATCACTATCCCTGAAATTTTTCACCATCGACCACCACTGATCAGCTTCACCTTCAAAATGGTAAAAAAAATGACTAACCTTTTGATGTTATGAACACCCCATGACATCAAAAATCTTCTCCAGTGCTTTAATCCACCCTTCAGCTTTCACGGGGTCAGATGATCCTCTGAATGATGGGGGATGTTTCCTCATGAAATGTTCCACCACTGAAATGTTCTTCTCAGGTTGATCTGGCTGATCTCGTGCATGGATACCACCACCATTTATAGCCTGTGTCAACTATTCCATCACTGCAACAAACTGTTCAGTTTCGATTTTGACCATCTCAGGTTGCTTATTTGGAAGGTTGTCTTCCTCCTGATGTCGTCTCAAAATAGATACTTTGTTTCCTCTGCGGAAAACAATTTTGAACACAGAAATATCTAAGGAGAAGCAACATGGTAATCTTTAAATGCTATATCATTTAATTCATACCATAAATTAACTTATAATTTAACATGTTTCTAACTCCTAAAGATGTTTAAACCGATCTCTGAGACCAACTATAAGGCCCCGACCTTAAACATTACAAAATATTGAATTAAATGAAAAATTCACATTGAGGATCTTTCAGGTTTAGAGTTTTAGATACTTAGAACATAACTACTACATCTCAAAAGATTAAAAAGTAGACACTTTTATTAAGTTTCCATAGAATAAAAAAACTCTTAAAAAGAAACACGTCTAGTTCCAAGTTTTATATAGCATGACTTTCCCTTGATCCCATCCTTGACCCTATTCCACATTAGGTCCTGTGAAAAAAATTTCAAAAAATCTTGGGGTGAGCATAAAGAGCTCAGTAATGGATACACAAAGAATGAAAACTGTTAGTTTATCAAAACAACAAGTAAATCATGTATAATTTATCAAAGTAATAATTTTCACCTTTATGAAGTAGTAAAAACTCGTCACTGAATAAAAGATCATTATTTACCCTTTTGTAACCAAAATATTACCATAAAACCCATAAAAAGATCACATAACATATAAAGGTAACTTGGAACATAAACATACTAAAGTGGAATAACAATACGGTCGACTTCCACACATATCAATTAATGGAATATCCATACGGACAATATACATACATATTTAATGGAATAGACATATGACCAACTTCCATACCCAATGCATTGGAGGTTATAACATAACCACCTGTCCTGGTATTCACGGTGCCACCCGTCAAATGGTTTATCACGTAACCACCCGTCAAATGTCCAAGTACCAATATAAAATCATAAAACATAAAACCAATAAAAAAGAATGATAAAATTTCCACATTTCAATCATAATATATAATTTAGATATATTGACATTATAGAATCCTTTATAAAAACCATTTTTAATACCAAAATACATAAAAGAGTATATGGTATTTATTTTATTTTAAAAACATTACGTCTTGTTGAGGAATCCAAAGACTAAATAATACTCGCGGTGGCGGAAAAGGTCGTTGTCACCGTGTACGTTAAAAGAAACATTCCTTTTTGTCGTTTAGTAAAACGCTTCGTAGAAAAATATTTCTTTTGTATAAAAGTAAAAGTCAAAGGGGTTTATACACCGTATAAAAGATAGTTGTGTATAAAACGAAATATGCCTCAATGAAAGGAGATTCAGACGAAGTCCCTTACCTCGGGTCCGACTTGACTCGATCGTTCTTCAACGTCCTGAATAATAAACATGAGTTAATTTATATTTTCTTAAGAACATTTTTCAAGTACATTATTCCTTTTATATTACTTATTTCCATGTTATAAACATTATGTAACCATTTATGTTAATAATGTTTCTTTTGTCGATATTTGGTTCTTAAGTCGAAAGTTGACTTCTTACAATTACATGTTGTTCGTGTGGTCAAAGGTTCTTTATATCCAAAATGACATTCTTGATTTGGATATCATATATATCATATATATCTAGCATATACATGTATTTATAATATCACATAATCATTTAGAGTTAAGAAATGAAATGCACCGTTCATGGAGACGGTAAGCCGTACGTACGCATGAATGCTACTTTCATTTCTATGTCATATTAATGGAATTAAAACTAAACGATAGGTATGTATATTTTATTTCCAGAATTATATAAATCATTTAGATGTAACATACATCATATATATCCATTATATATATGTACTTATATTAGTACATTACATTTGGGGATAAGAAATGAAATGCACCGTTCATGGAGACGGTAAGCCGTACATACGCATTAATGCTACTTTCATTTGTATCTCATAATTTAATGGGAAGAAATAATAATGAAATAGAGGTATATTATAATTCTAGTATAACATCATATATAACAACTTTAAATCCATCCTTTATACGTCCCACATATGGCATTAACGAATCAAATCACTTTGAGGGGGCGGTAGTCCTCACTTCCTTAAATGAAGATATCGCGTTTACCCATAATGGAAACCATAAAGGTATTCCCAAAATGAAAAATACAGAAGATTAAGGAAAACATAAACATATTGTATATCATATATAAGTATAGTGTCGCCTTAATGGCCTCCTTTGAAGGTGTTAAAAGAATGTTGAACAATCATCCTTTCGGGAGGCCGAAATTCGCCGTCCACGGAAACAGTATGTTCTTTAACCATTAGATGTAGGTGTGTGTAATTGTAGATCAAATCCTTCTTATAACAACATCCTAGTATATTGATGATACTGTAGTTGTTACAAAAGAAATGAATAAAAAGATTTTAGGGGGTTGGAGAAAAAAATAAAACAAAAGGACTCAAGTGAAGACATTACCTTAAAATCGGGTAACTCCCTTTGGTTTTAGCTCAAAGGATTCCTTGGGAAGACTTCTGCCCAAGGTGAGGCTTCAAGAAGTAATAGAGGGAAGTGGAGAGACAAAATGGGCAGGGGTTGGACGATCCAAAGGCTTTGGAAGTGTGGGTAAGGGGTAGAGGTGGGGGCCTTTTATAAGAGGAGAGGAGGGGCACTCTTGGAAAGTAAGTAAATGGTACGTTATTATAGAATGAGATTCGGATTTTAATGGTCCCAAATTGATGTGTTTAGAGGATAAGGTGATTCGGGTTCGAAATCCACCCATACAATAGGTTTTGGACATGTGTAGGTCTTAGATTTTATATTATCTTTCTATTTTATTTAAATCCTTTATTAATGAGGTAATCGGTGCATCATGATGATGTCATAAATAATTTAATATATTTAAGGTCTAAAAATAATAAAAAAAATATATCATGATATAGGAAATCTTTTTATATTTCTAATGAATATTTATAGTAAAAAATATGACTTGTATAACCCCATGTAAAAATTGTTTTAGTAAAACATCTCATGTTTGTGTCGTTTTTACTTTAACATTTAATAAAAAGTTATTTATGTCATTTCCCAACCAAAGTGGCTCCACGGGGTTCCCAAGTGGACCAATGGATTGTATTGGTTGGACATGACACATAAAATGATGGTAGGACATGTGTCAAGATCATCTCATTTTATTAAAATATTATTTTTACCTTAAACTACACTCATTACCTCGAATCGCGATTAAGAACTTAAAAGTTACTATTCACCAAAAAATAATTTTAATCTCATTGAACCACATTTTACTTCGTAATGACAACCATGTATGTTGGATTTATGAAAATCAAATCACAGAAGTGACAAAGTTTCATTTAAACGAAAAATCAGTTTCTTTAACTACCACTTAGTTGTTTCACTATTCATCAAAAAATGAAGTTTTTCAGAAAAATACCAAAACTTCACCCTAAGACATATTTGATATTCTGAATTCAAAAATGATGTCTATTTTAAAAAATTCAAATCATACAAGTCATATTAATTAATTTAATAATTAATTCCGGCTGTCATGACAAATTGCATGTTTTTATGAAACAATAAGTATCAAAAGATTGACACTAGTTTAAGTCCAATTTCAAAGTGAAATTGATTCCAATGACCACCATTGGATTAAATGGTAAAAATATATTCTAATTTGACTTTAAAACCAAATCCAAAGACAATCTAATCATATAAATAAATTAGATTAAAAAGTGGTTTTGAATTAAAATACAACATTTTTCACTATTCATTAAAAATGAACTTTATCGGAAAAATACCAAAAATTCACACAAAGTAAATTTTAATGTCCCAATAATAAATAATAAATTTATTTTTAAAAACATAGCTTATAATGTTATCATAAGATAGATTAAAAAATTGGTTTTCCATAAAAAGGTAGTAAAACAATCTTTTAAAAATATTAGTGTATTTTATGCTTAATATTGGATTCATTTTCATTTTAAGCCTCTAAAACACTATATAATTCATTAATAGGATTAGATAAAAATATCTATTATTCCTTATTTACTTGGGATGTTACATTCTTCCCCCCTTTAGAAAATTGCGTCCTCACAGTTTATTTACTTATCGAATAAATGGGGGTACTTATCCCTCATTGCATTTTCAGATTCCCATGTTTCCTCTTCAATCATATGGTTTTTCCACAAAACCTTTTCCTGATGAATCACCTTATTCCGTAACAACTGCTCCCTTTGGTCAAGAATCTCGACCGGTTGTTCCTCATAAGATAGGTTCTCTTCCAGATGAACTACCTCTAGACTCAAAACATGAGATGGATTTGGCATATTTTTTCTCAGCATTGAAACATGAAAAACATTGTGTACCTGAGATAAACTTGGAGGTAATGACACTCTATATGCAACTGATCCAACTCTCTCCAGAATTTCATATGGTCCAATGAACCTTGGACTCAGGTTTCCATTCTTACCAAATCACATCACACTTTTCCATGGAGAAACCTTAAGAAAAACATGATCACCTACCTCGAAAGATAGATCCTTCCTCCGGTTATCCGCATAACTCTTATGCCTGCTCTGAGCTGTTCTCATGTGTTTCTGAATCAACTGAACTATTTCTTCCATCTCTTCTACCAAATCTGGTCTAATCATCTTCCTTTCACCCACCTCATCCCAAAATGCTGGAGTTCGACACCGCTTCCCATATAATTCCTCAAATGGTTCCATCTGTATTCTGGAATGAAAACTGTTATTATAAGAAAACTCAACCAAAGAAAGATGTTGGTCCTAACTTACCTGATAATCCATAGAGAAAGAACGTATCATATCTTCCAATATATGAATTGTTCATTCTTACTGCCCATCTGATTGAGGATCAAAAGTTTTTCTAAAATTTAATTCAGTACCCAACAACTTCTGAAGGCCTTTCCAAAAGTTAAAAGTAAACCTGGGATCACGATCAGACACAATGGAGAGAGGAAATCCATGTGACCATACTATCTCTTTAAGATACAAACGTGAATGTTGATCTAGTGAAAACGTATCTCGTATATCAAGGAAACGAGCAGATTTAGTCAAGCGATCAACAATAACCCATATTGCATTATTACCTTGAGATGTCCTCAGTAATCCCAAAACAAATTCCATGGATATGTTTTCCCATTTCAACTCTGGCACTGGTAAAGGATGAAGCATCCCTTTCGGTAACTGCCACTCTCCTTTAACCTACTGACATGTCAAACACTTCACAGTAAAATCAGCTACAGCCATTTTCATTCCATCCCACTAGTAATACTCCCGCAGATCTCTGTACATCTTAGTACCGCCAGGATGAACTGAAAACGGGGAACTATGAGCCTCACATAACAACTCATTCTTCACAAGGCACACATAATCTCTTCCCAAACCTCAAAACACAATCATTATCAATGTTGAATTTCGGAAACATACCCTTCTGAACCAGATCTACCTTTTTCTGCAACTCATTATCTTCCCTCTGTGCTTGCTTAATTCTGTCTGATAGGGATGATCTCACTAATACCTAAAAAAAAACAGAATAACTTCCTGCACCAACAACTTCTATTCCAATGTTCATCAAATAAAAAACCAAAGGATATCGTTCCAAACTTAGCATGGTTAATAAAGAATTACTTTTTCGACTCAAAGCATCAACCACTTTATTTGCTTTTCCCAGATGGTAATGAATTGTACAATAATAATCCTTGATTAATAACAGACATCTCCTCTGTCTAATGTTCAATTCGTTCTGAGTGAATATATACTTTAAACTTTTGTGTTCAGTATATATTTCACACTTTACTCCATGGAAATTATGCCACCAAATTTTTAAATCAAAAACAACAGCAGCTAATTCCAAATCATGTGTAGGGTAATTTACCTCATGAGTTTTGAACTGATGTAATGAATAAGCAATTACCTGATCATTCTGCATAAGGAAACAACCAAGTCCCTTCAACGAAGCATCACAGTATATAACAAACTCACCATTCCTGGACGGAAGTTTCAAAACTGGAGTATTCACCAATCTTCTTTTCAAGTCCTGAAAACAATCATCACATTCTTTTGTCCAGATGATCTTAACACCCTTACAAGTTAGCTTAGTCATTGGACTAGATAACGATGAAACATTTTCAACAAAACTTCAGTAGTAACCTGCCAAACCAAGAAAACTATGGATCTCGGTTACATTTGTGGGTCTTGGCCATTCTTCAACAACTTTTGTTTTAGCAGGATCAACAGTTGTACCATCTTTTGAAACAATGTGAATGAGGAAAGAAATTTTTTGTAACCAAAACTCACAGTTGATGAATTTTCCATATAGTTTCTTTTCTTTTCAGGTTTTCAAAATAACCCTTAAATGACTTTCATGCTCCTATTTACTTTTAGAAAACACCAAAATATCATCAACGAAAACAACCACAAACTTATCCACGAACTCATGGAAAATTCTATTCATAAGGTCCATGAATACAAAAGGTGCATTGGTTAACCCAAAAGGCATAACTACAAATACATAATGGCCATATCTAGTACGGAACACAGTCTTAGTAATTTCTGCTTCTTTTACTTTCAACTGATGGTACCCCGACCTCAAGTCAATCTTCGAAAGATACTGAGCTCCCTGGAGATGATCAAACAAATCATCGATATGAGGAAAAGGATACTTGTTCATAACAGTAATATTATTCAAGGCCCTATAATCAATGCAAAGCCTCATTGATCCATCTTTCATTTTAACAAACAAGACAGGAGCACCCCATGGTGATGTGCTAGGTCGAATGAAACCTTTATCTAATAACTCTTCCAATTGCTTCTTTAACTCTAAAAGTTCAACTTGAGCCATTTGATAAGGGGGTTTTGAAATTGGCTTAGAATCAGGAACTAATTAAACAGTAAATTCAACTTCCTGGTCATGAATAATACCAGGCAACTCATCAGGAAAAACATCAAGATACTCATTTATCACTGGCACATCATTAATCTGAACAGTTCCTTTATTTTCAACAATATGTGTAAGGTAACATTCATTTCCATCTTTTACTAGTCTCTCAACTTCCTGATATGTTATCAAAATCAAAGGTTCAATCTTGTTCACAAACTGAAATTCTTTCTGAAAAGAAACCATTTTAGCTCTGTAGTCAATCATTGCATGATAAACAGAAAGCCAATCCATGACCAAAATAACATCAAACTCTATTAGATGCAAAACAATAAGGTTTGCTGGTAGATTCTTTCCACACACAAGGATATGAAGCTTTTTATAATTCCTTTTTGTCTCAACGTTCCCTCCGGGTGTTTTTACAATAAGTTCAGGATTCATATCTTGAGATGGAATTTCCAATTTACTAGAAAACTTCTCAGAAATGAAAGAGTGTGTAGACCCTGAATCAAACAACACATTGGCATAATATGTACAAACAAACATTGTAGCTGATACCACTTCATTCAATGGCCCAACATCTACTGAAGTTGTTGCAAAAGATTTCAACACCCCTTTCTACTTGTAGTCTGGCTGCTTTCCCCCAGTAGAGTTCTTCGTTAGACACTCATCTGCATAATGACCCATTTCATTACACTTAAAACATCTTACCACTGGATTTTCATTGCCTGCTTGATCATCTTCCTTACAGTTACGAGCAATATGACCAGACATACCACACCAAAATAACTTACCAGACTTGGATAATCATTCTCTAGGATGCATTTTACCACACTTCTCACAGGATGGATATTTGGTTTTCTGACCTCCTTGCTTCTTTGATTAATTCTTCCCCTTTTCCTGCCAACTGGACCACTTATTATGTTGTTTCTCGTAGAACACCTGATCATCGGCAAACTCCATTTCCACCTTCTCCGCACATCGAATAAGTTTTTCATAACTTTTGAACTCACGAGAAGAAAAAGCCCTTCGATAGTTTGGCTTTAACCCTAAGTAAAAATGGTTTATTTTACTATCAAGATCTCATATGATGTTTAGAGCATACCTTTCCAAACGAGTGAACTTTTCTTCATAAGTAGCCAATGAATCATCCTGCTGCCTCAACTCTAGGAACTGTTTTACAATCCTAAGAAGAAACACCTTAGGAAAATATTTCTCAAGAAACATACCTTTGAATTCATCCCAGTGAAGATCCTCAATCTCATCACTATCCCTGAAATTTTTCACCATCGACCACCACTGATCAGCTTCACCTTCAAAACGGTAAACAATAAGACTAACCTTTTGATGTTTTGAACACCCCATGACATCAAAAATCTTCTCCAGTGCTTTAATCCACCCTTCAGCTTGCACGGGGTCAGATGATCCTCTGAATGATGGGCGATGTTTCCTCATGAAATGTTCCACCACTAACATGTTCTTTTGAGGTTGATCTAGCTGATCTCGTGCATGGATACCACCACCATTTATAGCCTAAGTCAACTGTTCCATCACTGCAACAAACTGTTCAGTTCTGATTCTGACCATCTCAGGTTTCTTATTTGGAAGGTTGTCTCCCTCCTGATGTCTTCTCAATATAGCTGCTTTGTTTCCTCTACGGAAAACAATTTTGAACACAGAAATATCTAAGGTGAAGCAACATGGTAATCTTTAAATGTTATATCATTTAAGTCATACAATAAATTAACTTATAATTTAACAAGTTTCTAACTCCTAATGTTGTTTAAACTGACCTTTGAGACCAACTATAAGTCCCCAACCTTAAACATTACATAATATTGAATTAAATGAATAATTCACATTGAGGATCTTTTCAGGTATAGAGTTTTAGATAATTAGAACATAACTACTACATCTCAAAAGATTAAAAAGTAGACACATCTACTATGTTTCCATAGAATAAAAATACTCTTAAAAAAACATGTCTAGTTCCATGTTTTATATAGCATGACTTTCCCTTGATCCCATCCTTGACCCTATTCCACATTCGGTCCTGTGAAAAAAATTTCAAAAAATCTTGGGGTGAGCATAAAGAGCTCAGTAAGGGATACACAAAGAATGAAAACTGTTAGTTTATCAAAACAACAAGTAAATCATTTATACTTTATCAAAGTAATAATTTTCACTTTTATGAAGTAGTAAAAACACTTCACTGAATAAAAGATCATTATTTACCCTTTTGTAACCAAAATATTACCATAAAACCCATAAAAAGATTACATAACATATAATGGTAACTTGGGACATAAACATACATAAGTGGAATAACCATACGGTCGACTTCCACACATATCACTTAATGGAATAGCCATACGGCCAATATCCATACATACTTAACGGAATAGCCATACGGAAGAATTTCATACCCAATGCATTGGAGGTTATAACGTAACCATCTATCCTGGTATTCACGGCACCACCCGTCATATGGTTTATCACGTAACCACCCGTCAAATGTCCAACTACCAAATTAAAATCATAAAACATAAAACCAATAATAAGGAATGATAACATTTCCACATTTCAATCACAATATATCATTTAAATATATTGACATAATAGAATACTTTATCAAAACCGTTTTCAATACCAAAATACATAAAATATTATATGGTATTTAATTTATTTTAAAAACATTACGTCTTGTTGAGGAAGCCAAAGACCAAATAATACTCGCGGCGGCTGAAAAGGTCGTTGTCACCACGTACGTTAAAAGAAACATTCCTTTTTGTCATTTAGTAAAACGCTTCGTAGAAAAAGATTCCTTTTGTATAAAAGTAAATGTCAAAGGGGTTTATACACCATATAACAGATAGTTGTGTATAAAACGAAATATGCCTCAATGAAAGGAGATTCAGACGAAGTCCCTTACCTCGGGTCCGACTTGACTCGATCGTTCTTCAACGTCCTGAATAATAAACTTGAGTTAATTTATATTTGCTTAAGAACATTTTTCAAGTTCATTATTCCTTTTATATCACTTATTTCCATGTTATAAACATTATGTAAGCATTTATGTTAATAATTTTTGTTTTGTCGATATTTGGTTCTTAAGTCGAAAGTTGAATTCTTACAATTACATGTTGTTCGTGTGGTCAAAAGTTCTTTATATCCAAAATGACATTCCTGATTTGGATATCATATATATCATATATATCTAGAATATACATGTATTTATAATATCACATAA
Organism: Viscum album; assembly: GCA_963277665.1. NCBI lineage: Eukaryota > Viridiplantae > Streptophyta > Magnoliopsida > Santalales > Viscaceae > Viscum > Viscum album. The sequence continues at coordinate 2,103,385,110 of OY728163.1, read as the reverse complement.
TCATTTAGAGGTATGACATGAAATGCACCGTTCATGGAGACGGTAAGCCGTACGTACACATGAATGCTACTTTCATTTCTATGTCATATTAATGGAATTAAAACTAAATGAGAGGTATGTATATTTTATTTCCAGAATTATATTAATCATTTAGATGTAACATACATAATATATATCCAATATATATATGTACTTATAATAGTACATTACATTTGGGGATAAGAAATGAAATGCACCGTTCATGGAGACAGTAAGTCGTACGTACGCATGAACGCTGCATTCATTTTTATATCATAATTTAATAGGAATAAATAATAATTATATAGTGGTATATTATAATTCCAGTATAAAATCATATATAATAACTTTAAATCCATCCTTTATATGTCCCACATATGGCATTAACGAATCAAATCACTTTGAGGGGGCGGTTGTCTGCACTTCTTAAATAAAGATATCGCGTTTACCCATAATGGAAACCATAAAGGTATTTCCAAAATGAAAAATACAGAAGCTTAAGGAAAACATAAACATATTATATATCATATATATGTATAGTGTCATCTTAATGGCCACCTTTGAATGTGTTAAAAGAATGTTGAACAATCATCGTTTCGGGAGGCCGAAATTTTCCATCCACGGAAACAGTATGTTATTTAACCATTAGATGCTTGTGTGTGTAAGTGTAGCTAGAATCCATATTATAAAAACATCCTAGTATATTTAGTATACTGGAGTTGTTACAAAATAAATGAATAAAAAGAGTTTAGGGGGTTGAGGAACTAAAATAATTCAAAAGGACTCAAGTGAAGACATTACCTTAAAATCGGGTAACTCCCTTTAGTTTGAGCTCAAAAGCTTCCTTGGGAAGACTTATTCCCAAAGTGAGGCTTCAATGAGTAATAGAGGGAAGTGTAAAGTAAAAATGGGAAGGGTTTGGTGGAGACAAAGGATTTGGAAATGTGGATAAGGAGGTAGCGTTGGAGGCCTTTTATAAGAGTAGAGGAGGGGCACTCTTGGAAAGTAAGGAAATGTTACTTTATTATAGAATGAGTATCAGATTTTAATGGTCCCACATTGATGTGTTTCGATGATAAGGTGATAAGGGTTAGAAATCCACCCATCCAATAGGTTCTGGACATGTGTAGGTCTTAGATTTTACATTATCTTTCTATTTTATTTAAATCTTTTATTAATGAGGTAATCGTTGCATCATCATGATGTCATAAATAATTAAATATATTTAATGTCTAAAAATTATATAAAAAATATCATGATTTAGGAAATCTTTTTAGATTTCTAATTAATATTTATAGTCAAAAATATGACTTGTATAACCCGATGTAAAAATTGTTTTAGTAAAATATCTCATGTTTGTGTCATTTTTACTTTAACATTTAATAAAATGTTATTTATGTCATTTTCATACCAAAGAGGCTCCATGGGGTCCCCAAGTTGACCCATTGATTTCCTTGGTCGCCCATGACACATCCAATGAGGGTAAGACATGTGTAAAGCTTATCTCATTTTATTAAAACATTATTTTTACCTTAAACTTCAATAATTACCTCTAATCGCGATTAAGAACATAAAAGTTACTATTCAACAAAAAATTATTTTAATCTCATTGAACCAAATTTTACTTATTAATGACAAACATGTATGTAGGATTTTTGAAAATCAAATCACAGAAGTGACAAAGTTTTATTTAAACGAAAAATCAATATCATTAACTACCACTTAGTGGTTTCACTATTCATCAAAAATTGAAGTTTTCAGAAAAATACCAAAACTTCACCATAAGCTATATTTGAGATTATGAATTAAAAAATGATTTCTAATTTAAAAAATTCAAATCATATAAGTCACATTAATTAATTTAATAATTAATTCCCGGTTTCATGACAAATAGCATGTTTTTATGAAACAACAAGTACTAAAAGATTGGCACCAGTTTCAGTCCAATATCAAAGTGTAATTGATTCCAATGACCACCATTGGATTAAATGGTAAAAATATATTCTAATTTTACTTTAAAACCAATTCAAAAGATAATCTAGTCGTATAAATAAATTAGATTAAAAATAGGTTTTGAAATAAAATACAACATTTTTTTACTATTCATTAAAAAATGATCTTTATCGGAAAAATACTAAATATTCACACAAAGTAAATTTTGATGTCCCAATCATAAAGAATAAGTTTATTTTGACAAACATATCTTATAAAATTTTCAAAATATAGTTTTAAAAAAATGGTTTTCCATAAAAAGGCAGTAAAACTATCTTTTAAAAATATTAGTGTATTTCATGCTTAAGATTGGATTTATTTTCATTTTAAGCTTCTAAAACACTATCTAATTCATTAATAGTCATAGATAAAAATATCTATTATTTATTAATTACATGGGATGTTACATAATTTGTATCCCATAAAATTTTATAATCCATCCATAGAACATATATTCAATTATATTGTCATGGAACTTATGGGTTCTCATCATAGGAGGGATCCACAATAAACTTTTAGTGTTACAACTATTCCAAGGACATTATCACGTACTATTTCATTTAGAAGAACTATAATTATGTGATAAATAGATTATTAATATTCCTCCAATGAAAACTGGTTGATCATAATGTTAAACAATGTTGGTTTCTAAAGCACCAACTCCAAAAGACCCCCACAAGCACTAGATCCAACCACTAACAACCTTCATTCTGCTGGCTCTCACATGATATTCTAGATTCTTCTGAGATAGGAAATTAGTCATTGGGTCCACCTCTTTCTCTTCCATGGAAAATCTTCTTACTAAAAATTCATCACATTTATATAAATCCCTCAAGAGGTGATACTTTCAGAGTATATTCATTGTCTGTTGATGTGATGTTGGATCCATTGAAAGAGCCACCAATATAGTATTATCATAATACAACGTAATGGGATCCTTACTACTCAGTACCACATCAAGATCCTTGAATTTGTTTTTAATCCATATGACTTCCTTATCTACATTAGAATCTTCTATATATTCAGACTCCATTATAGAATCAACGAAAACTATATTTTTTGAACTCATTCAGCTCACACCTCCTCCATTGTGACCAAAAAAAATTTATGATTGTGACATCAGATAATTATGATCTGTCCGAAAACCATTATCATTAAACCCTATGATGACGAGATCCACAACTCCCCCTATACAAGGATTATAACCTTAGTTTTTCTCAGATACATAAGTATATTCTTGATTGTTTTCCAATGTAGTTCTCTTTGAACTTCATGATTTTTTCCAACCATGATCAGTTCATAAGAAACATAAAATATGGTAGTTAACATTGAATTCATGATAGATCCTATTGTTGAAGCATATGGAATCATACTCAACCTATCTTTCTAATTTTGTGTCTGTGGAAACATTTTTTTTGGAAATATGTATACCATACGACACTAGAACTAATCCCCTCTTGGATTGTTCAATAATAAGTATCATTAGTATCCAGTCAATGTATGTACATTGATTTAGTCCATGAATAATCTTGGATATATCACAAATGATCTTGATCCCTAGATTTTAGGATGCTTCACCTATGTGCTTCATGAAGAATCACTTGTTAATCCAGTCCTTGAATAACTATAAATATAGTATGACATTTCGAATAATCAGTTTTTCATCAACATACCCTACCAGGATAACGTCCACATTCACATTAAACCGCTTGTAAACATATGGCTCACATTCCTTCTTAATGAAAACAAATTCTTTTACGGCTTCATCAAATCGGTTGTTCCATGAGTTGGATGAATTATTTTAATCCATAAACGGATATTATCAACTTTCATGCCCTTTTAGCACAACCTTTTGTAAGAAACCATTATTGTGTCATATACACATCTTATTGAGGGTTCATGTCAAGGAATATAATTTTGACATCCATCTTCCAAATTTCAATGTCAGGGAATGCTTCCATGGAAAGTATGATTCTTATGAATTTAATCATGGAAACTGGTTAAAAGGTTTCATCATACTCAGTTACTTGAGGATATTTAAGTCATTTAGCCAATAGCCTTTTTTTATAGGTACTGACTTGACATTACAGGCCCAGTTTCTTCTTGAATACCGATTTTTACCTAATAATATTTACATCAACTAATGAATCACCCTGAACCCATAAATGATACTCATACATAAAATCCATCTTAGAATTAATATTTTTTATCCATCTAGAAGATTTCTTGATCACTATTTATTAATTACTGGAAATAGGTTCATCATTGTCTAATAATAATGAGTCACCATCCTCATTGGTATGAAATTAAAATCTCCCATGTTCCCTTAAACATCTTTTAAAATTACACAATAATTGTGTTTCATTAACTACATCATCTACAGGGACCTTGGGAACAACTTCTAGTACCAACTCATGTGTATCGTGAACCTCAACTTCATTAAAGTCAATCTAGCTCCCATTATCCTTTTTGGGGATATGATCCCTAACAATAAAGGCATATTATCTAGCAATAATCACTTTATTTTCAAAGGGATTCTATATGTAGTATCACATTGTTTTATTGGGATACCCAATAAATATAAACATTATTCTCTAATTTGCGAGTTTGTTTCCAGAAAATCCTTATGAAATTCCTTGCATCCCCATACATTTGTATGTGACAAGGTGAGTTTCCTTCCACTCTATATCTATAATGGAATCCCATTATTTTCCTTAGTTGGTACTTGGATTAATGTGTATACCACTGTTTGCAATTCAATTCCCCAAAAGGATAATGGAAGATCTATATAACTCATCATCAAACTTAAAATTCCCCAGAATGTATGGTTTCACCTTTCACAAACACCATTTCACTATGGTCTATAAGGTGGAGTACATTTAGATAGAATTCCAGACTCTTGTAAATGGTCTATGAACTCTTTGTTAAGATATTCTCCACCTCAATCTGATCGATGATTATTTATCATATTACAATGATGTATCTCTACTTCATTCTTTAAGTACTTGAATTTTTAAAAATACTCAGACTTATACCTCATTATGTATACATAGCCATATCTACTCAATTCATCAGTAAATGAAATTATGTAATAATATCAACCTATACCTTCTATAGGAAATGTTCCCCACACATCAGTGTGTACCAATCATAGAAGCTCCGTGGGCCTTTAACCTAGTCCACCAAATAGTGATTTGGCCATTTTCTCGTGTAAAAAATCATGACATCTATCATGTGAATTTAGCTCGGAAGAGTTTAAATAAAGATATATACAGAGCTTCCTTTGATAGTTATCATTTACATGTCTAAGGCTGTGATACCACAAATGTATGTTTTATGAGTCTTGTTAACATGGATCGTTATCAATTTCTAATACATTATTCTCATAATTTAATACATACAGACTATTATTTAAATGTTCCGTACCATAAAATATGCTGTCCTTATAAATTTAAGAACATTTATTTCCAAAAATGAAAATAAATCCTTATGTATATAAACTCGATATAGAAATTGTGTTCATGTACCACTAGGTACATAATAGCAGCCATGTAAAACCAAAATCATTCTCGACAATAATGTGAGGTGGTAGTCACCAAAAGAAAGTGTATCCCACTTCGCAACATTAGCAACATGAAGATCCACCTCCCCGATAGAAATTTTCTCTAATATACTTGGTTCCTAAATTTGAATACTGGTTTGAACCCCACAAGTTGTATCTAATACCCAATGTATTGAAATATAAATACTGAACTAAATAACAAACACAAATTTGGCTTCCCCTTGCTTCCAGCTATAGTTACTCTTCATGTGGCCTGAATTTCCACATGAAAAGCTTAATTTCTCCCTTTACTTTCATTTCCATGGGATCTTCATCTTCTTAGTCAGATAGGTTATTAGAGGTTTTATATTTATTATTAATATTACACCCCTTTTCCTTGTCCTTCCTCTTCCTATTCAGCATAAAGACTATTGTTTTTTCACACCCCATGTCCATATCACCATGGAGAATTAGGGTATAATCCTCTTAAATACCCTTCTCATTATTTATCATATTATAATTCCTAATAAAACTAGAGATGGTCTTAGGAAGTGATGATATTATGTGATCTGTATAAAACTAATCTAGGATTTTTTTCCTTATGATGTATAGACACTCAGTGTTGCTAATAAGCATTAATACATGTGGTCCATCTGGCATAGACTGTCCAAGATTAGTGGTGAAAGCATAATTGGTGATCTTATATATATCCTTTCTCACATATTCTTTATTGAGATCCCAAAGGTGAGACATTATAAAATAAGCATTCATTTCCCCATGATACATCATCATATCATTGGTCATGGATGATATATTGTGGCTTGAACATCCGTAGTGTCATTCAGATGTTTCTTGTATACAGAGAGTTCATCATAACTCTATTTATTTCAAATAATAACTAGTAAAGTCTCATTAAACACATAATGTTTCTTCCCATGGAGAAGGATAACCTGAAAGAGCCTTTTCCACTTTTCCATGTTAGTACCGATGTGAATGCTTTCTTTCTTGAGTATGGATCACAATGTTATGTTTGATGCCATTTTTTATTTTTTTTTTGAAATATATGATGAATATAGTTTTAGTAAATTATCTTGATAAATATTGAAAAATTAATTAATTAATATCTATTAGTATAACATTATTTTGTTGAAACCCAATAACCCTCACCATTGGAATTAGAATATTCTATTCCATGGACATTGTAATAGTAAGGATCCATATTTCCATTCAAATCAGCCCAACTAGGGTTTGGTCATGAAACATGAAATTTTTTAGGTAGTCATTCCAAATACCAAATGTGTAAATTCACAGCTCCTTGATATGTTGAGTGGACTCCCCAATCCAAAAATCCTATATTTTGGATTTCCTCACCCTTTTTCTCTCAGTTACATCATGTCTATCTATGGAAGTCAACCCATGATGTAAACAAAGTTATTCCAACCCGTAATCTAAAATAATAATTCCCCCATAATTGAAAGTACCCCAATAATGGTTTGTTATGAACTATGAACTATGGTTTGATTCTAAATGAAGTAATCGAAGTCTATACCGAGATCATATTTAATTGGGAGTATTTATCCTTTACTCTTAAATTTCTTCATATTATCTTTTCAATTTTTTTTAATATTTATAGGGTTATAATTTAGTGATTACCCATTTATTGATAATATTTATGAAAAATCCATTCTATTTTAGTTCCATCCTGTATGCTTGTTAGATAATTAATTTTGGTATCTCTTCAATCATCCATAATAAATAACCATTCAGCAGATAGAAATAAATAAAGGGCAAGATCATGAGCTTTACTGATTTTTTGTTTTTATATCGGTTGATAAATAAACCCAATCATAGGGGGAAACACCTTAGACCATTTAAAAATCATGTATATAGATTTCTGCATGTCCACCTTTATATATCCATTCATTGGTTTTACCTTGACTCCCAACTTGAACAACCTCCTCTATCCTGGGAGCTCCATCCATTACATATACATTATCTCACATGTAGGCGAGGGGTAAAATGGGTTTATATAAAATAATTCATGTGCTAGAAGACCCTACATATTAATGAAGAGAAGGAACACAAGACAAAAATTTAAACATAATAAATAAATTAAAAGAGATCCAATCACATAAAAAGTTCTGGTTGAGATCATTATCATCCTCATTCATGCAAAAAATTACACATTAAATAAAACTAGAATTCAATTTGTAAATTTTTATTATTAAGATATGTTACACTTGAATCAATTAATCATTATAATTAATTAATCAATATATTTTACCATAATACTTTTCTAAATTTCTTTGAGATCCATATCCATAACAAGGTAAATGATTTGTAACTTCGATGAGACTCGATTTATACCTATCCAAAACTACCCATCACGTATTTTACTTAAATATAGTTTATTCTTTCTGACATGTAACATGCACACAGAATTATAAATGCTATACAACTCATACAGAATGTGTAGATCATTGAACATTATGTATTTGTTAACTATATATATATATATATATATCAAACACTGATGGATTTTTCTGTCCTAGATTCATGCCCACATGAAGGTATACGTCTCAAGGGTTACATAATATAATAATAAAATTTTAAATCTGCATAATCTTGAAAAATTGCCTTGTGTTTAGATCCCAATACAAGTTGTGTACCCTCCTCAACATCCATCCGAAGTACATGCCTGGGGAAATGGCGTGTGAGGTGTCATTCAAAAATATTCTGAGTACACATCGTGTCCATTGGGCCACACTCCATGTCGACTCTGTGTTACATGATCACCAACCAAACAAGTCGTGTATGGGATATATGACTTTACCAAGACTCGAAGGGACACAACACCATGTCCAATGGGCCACACGACATGTAGTTCGGCTGACCATGCACCAATCTATCCTAGTCAACATGAGGTGTAAGAACTAACTACACCATGTTTAATTAATTAATATGGATCAATTAATTTCATAATTACTCCTATTGCACTAAACACAACTACATGGTGTGTGATCCAGATTACATAGTGTGTATGTCATGTTACATAGTGTGTAATTCCAAATACACGGTCTGGACTGTCGTGTTACCTAGACCAAATTGTTGCTTCCTTTTGATGATATCCTCAATGTAATTTTAATATAAAAATACTTTTTTTCTATTAAATTTGTGACAAACGAATGTGGAAAAATAGTTCACAAAATACAGATTATATGCACAATTAGAAATGAATTGATAAAATAAATTATTAAATTTAAATTCATCAATGAATTATTTAAATAATTATAAACAAATATATGACCACTCGGATGCCACTAGTAGGTTAAAGAAGTAGTGGAATCATGAGATGGATGTGTACCCATCCTTTCAAACCACCATGATTTATGATTAATCTGAGATCAATACGAGGATAAATGACCGTATTAATGGAATTGAATCAATGATAAAAGTCAGTGGGGAGAACCTGCAACTAAGAAGTGAGGACAAATATATTTTATTTATAATTAATTTAATTAAATCAAAGAATTACCTCTAAGTTGGTTCTTTTTTTCTTTGATGTGTTTAGCCATGGGACCAAGGTTCGACATTATTATGATGAATAATCCAATGGTATGATTCATATAGTAGTGATCCACACGTGCTCCACATATCACCCATCATTACTAAAGGAGTCACTTAGTGCTTGCTCGAATAATCCATTCACTTGAGATGTCTGCCTTTCACAGACTTGAGAATCACCTATAATGCATTTTCCTAGATCTAGTGGAGGTGGATGTCTCTTGTTCTGTACAATCTTCTTTGAGAGGGAAGAATTCTCTAGGGTTAAGAGCTTTTCTCCAAGGATGTTTCTCACACAACAATTGGTTAACCGGTGGAATGACCCCTTGGTTAATTTGAGAATAATAACCTAATGGGTAATTGAATTCATTAGGTAATAATAAATAATTGGAAAAAGTACAAGGAATTATTTTATTATTATATGTGAAACCCCATGTAAAATAATAATTGAAGTGTTATAATTATCATTACATGTTATTAACATGGATATTATATTTAAACATTATTTAACCAAATAATATTCAATATTATTTCCCACCAGACCCATAACGTAGTTTTCCGATACTCCTCAATATTTACGGAGCCTTGAATAAGGACTATTTATTTATTAAATAAATATTATTCAATTATTTGTCAATAAAAAAATATTCCATACATAATATGTTCTATCAAATAAATAGCGATGAAATACATTTGATCATGCATACTTGAATAATTATTAAACCACAACCAGGAATGATATTCATTCAACTTGTTAAATAAATAATTTATTTAACTGAGATGCTTGCTACACATAGTGTGTGACCCTATAGGCCTCTTTCTCATCGGCATTAGGCAGTCTTGCCTAATGTATAATTTTACTATCTAGAAATGGGTCACGACACCAAAGAGAAATAAGTTGACGTCGAAAGTACATGTCACCTCGTACAAACACTAACTGTGTAAAATAATCCCTTTTTTCCAATAACTGCAATCAAGGTAGTTGTATGAATGTCCCATCAATCCATGTGCTGTATTTTTCATACATTCTTTTAAAAATATAACTTTCCTACAGAACACTCTGGACATGGATTTAGTTAAGAAATATCTTATCTTTTAAAGGGATTGAGATGTCTTCTTCTGTTGAAGTGAAAAATCATTTCTCACATTATTCATTAATGTAGTATTACCCATGACACACCCAACATATCCTACATCTCCATTAACATTTTTCATCAATGTTATCATCAATACCTCTTAATGTTCAATTCATAATACCCATAAAAAATAATCATAAATTAAAAGGAACAATAATCACATCCATAGATAGAAACATCCCATGACACTTATGAATATGGATTTCCTACTTGTGGGTCTTGTTCTCATAATAGCCTCCGGGATATTACCAAGGCATCACATAATTAGAAGGCCCCTTAATGTTTCATGATTCCTTACCCCGGATAGCATGTATCATTTGTGTCCCGTCATATTCTATCATCCAACCATGGATTATATATTCATGAAGAATGTCCTGTAACATTCAATTTCTCATCATGGAAGGGATTCTCTATGACCTTTTAGTGAGACATATATTCATAGAACATTATGGCATACTATGTTAGGAAGAAGAACAATCGTGATGTTATAATAATTTAATTAATATTCATTCAATTAGTAGAGTATTATCATAATATATGAATGAGACAGTTTATCGGGAACCAACTCCAATAATAGATTAAAGTTTTTGTTTCACAACTTATAATATATAGGTTGTCCCAAATTGGATAATTTCACATGTGAGACAATTGTGAATATGGGTGTTGTTCCTCAGTATTAAAAAGATTATATTAACTCTAAGAGCCATCTAAGGTAGCTAATATAATTTTTATTATCTTTCAATATCATCTCCATCAACCTCCCAATGTGAGAGAGTTCTAATATTGCCAAATTTCATGTCCAAACTACTTTTGATCAATATCAAGGATTCCGTGATTATTATTCATTTACGAGGAAGAGATTACGAGATAAATATCATCCAATAAAAAAGTATTTGACATTCATGGATGTAGTTACAAGAATAAGGTCGCACTTCTAAAATTAAATGGTGTTTTAGAAGGATTTTCTAAAATATAATATAAATGGATGCATTCAATCTTTAAAAAAACAAGATACATGTGGTCATCATCTCATGCACTTGAGTAGTTCTTTTTAAAGGAACATAAACTATGAATTTCAACATCTTATGAATATATAGGCCACATTAGATGACTATTAACCCCATTAAATCAATGAATTAAAATATATTGACTGACATTTGATATTTTTTGTGATATGATTTAGTGAATAAATGTGGTAAAAGGTGGATATGCCTCTCTATAAAAGGAGATAAACCTCAGTATAGAGGGTTTCTACTGCTCAAAATAAAGAAAAATCAAATTTTTTGATTGAAAAAGATTTAATAAGAAATTCTATTTTGCGAATAGGATATTCCAATATCCTTTATGGTCATAAAAAAGAAGATATGTTTGCCTTTAACTTGTTTTTAACACTATAATGGATATGTGAAGAACTGGTTATGTGAAAACCATTGGGTCTCTATGAAACTCTTATGTGATGATGAATACCATTTTGAATAGTTGGTGACTATTGAAATATCATGAAACTCACTCAATTATACACATTATTTCATGATGTAGATGTTATATGTATAAATATAGTGAATGATAGTTTCATTAAAATTATAATTAGGGTGAATAGATAGTTTACATGATATAGTAGTTATATTATTTGATGGAAACACCTGAATTAGTTGTGAACGGTGCATGCATTACATGAGATGACGCCCCAAACAGAATAAATACATAACATAAAATAATATGGATAAAATTATTATGTGTCATGGTTTATAAAGAAATTATAAAAATGGAAGTCATTTTTAGCTATTGGGTGAGAAACTGAAGAATAAATAAGTACTTGCTTGAAAATAAAGATTAAGAAGATACAACTAGCACAATGATAACACAATGATTTCTATTTGTAAATGTTTCTAATAGTTTCTTAGAAATACATTGTAACAATTTTATCTATGTGGAGATAACTATATTTTGTGTTTGATAATTGTATAACACTAGTGAATGGTTATTCCGTTCTTTCTATAGATATGTTAAAGGATATTTTGTAGTTGTTTTGTGGTATTTGATTTTTTCCAGACAATTATAAGGAATATATAATATATTTGTATAGTAAAACTTATAAATTAGTATGTTAATATAATTTTTTATTTATTTTCTTGTTTTTATAAAATCTATATCTCTATGAAAAAAGGTGGAGGTTGTTTTAAATGATTGAAAATATAAAAAAAGGTAAAAAATTCACCCCATATCCCTCTGAATGATCACACAGGTCCTGATTATTCCTTATACCGTTGATGATTTCATTACAATGATACATTAATGAGCTAGGGATATCAACAAAAGGGATAGCCATATGTAAAACTTGACCACATCCTCAAGAGGTTATATTCCCCCATGGGTTCAGTCATCCTTCCTTTCCCATTCCTCATATAGTGGAAATGGGATGAGTTTTATAGACTATAATGTGGTGTTAGACCAGGGTATTATTCTCATAACATATATTACAAAAGTGGTTAAGAATATTAAAGAGGGTCCATTATGTGTTATCTATTCCATCCTCTCCCAACTACCCTTCTTTGATGCAACCATCATTATTCCATGTGGGAAAACATCATGATAATTCCCTTGATAATAATATCAAATTGCGAAGTATGACCTATTTTCACAAAATTAATCTATGTAAATAAAACTACTTAGACATTTATTCCTTTAATAAACATACATAAGATCCCAATTTGATGTTATAACCTAAAATCAAAAACTATATATTTTCCAATTAAATATTCCCTATGAATTATAACCACCTCTTCTTCAGATTGTATTCACCAAGATCTATATATGTCACAATCCATTCTCACTAGGGAAATATTCTTATGTGATCCATTTAGGCCATCTATTTCCTAGTCCATAAGTGACATGGTATGTTATTAATGGATGATAAATTCTTATTCCACAACACACTAACCATTAAAAGGAACGGTTTTTCCTAGTAGTTATAACTACATGATGTTAAACTACTTTGTATGATACTTTCTGTGTGACCATTAAATTTTGATCTATACGATTATGTGACAATGAAAAACACTTATTTTGGTCCCATTCTATGACATACTTATGAATTCACTATATTGGGAATAGTCTAAATTACCTTAACTCCAAAAAGTTCCTTAAAAACTTATAAACTCAAGTCTTCTAAAATATATAGAGGTAAACCATAATATCATAAATAGATAAAATAAATATGAAATCCATATCATAAAAATTGATTCTAAAATTAATTGAAAACCTATATTGTTTACAAATTTTACCACTCATATAGAACATATTATATATATATATATGATCACATTATCAAATGGTTTCCATGAAATTACTAGTACAACGGTAACCAATACCACAAAATGATTTGAGAAGTTCTCAAGAACACTATATAAATCATTAAAATATTTTGATAGAAGTAAATAAATTCACTTTATGTATTTTATGAGCATGATCTCCAATTTTCTCAGTAAAAATGCATTCTAAATCATCACTAGTAAAATTCATAGTGACCACATGCCTTTAGTAAAAATTTCTATGATGAATCAAAATAATTATATCTATAGAAACTTATTATAAAAGAAACACCCCCACAATATTCCCCAGAACATATATTTATCAAAAAATTAATACATTATAATTATCTTTCGTAAATATCGAAAATATAAGGCTAACAGAACATGTGAGCTCTAAGTTAATTGAAATAAAACTAAATCAACAATTAAATGAGTTTTAGATCATAAATATTCGAAAAAACATCTACATTGGGGAAAAGCCCAATCGGGGTAATATGGTAATAAAATAAAAAAAATTAATAAATTATTATAAAAACATATTAAAATATCATTGAATATAAACATTTAACTATAAATGTACCATGACAAAAATTAACATATAATAAGAAACAGGAATGTGGAATCAAAATAATAATCATAATCCATGGTGTTATATCATTGAAATGTGGCAGAATCATAAGTATAAAAAATCAATGAATATGTCATGGATAACAAACATGATGATAATAATATATTGTATTAGGGAACACTACCCATGTTTCATAAACTATAGCTTTAATCATCACTACATTCATCCCATTGTGGAACAAATATATCTACTCGCACAAAATAGTTGATAGTGAATCACTAAATATATACCAAAGTAATATAATGAGATATAAAGAATTGTCCAATGTATTATAGGGATATTTATTTATATGACCACATATTAAAAATCCATAATCTAGAAATATGTATGAAAAATAAAAAAAATCATACATTAATCCTTGATTAACCCCATGAAACAAAAAGGGTCATACAAAATTTCCTTGGGGTATTTCATATTGAGTAATAACAAATTTAGGTTTATGTGAGATTACTAAGACCCAAATTATCAAATTTGATTCTAAAAACACATACATCACATATAAAATTTGATACCATGTGATATTACAAGCCCTCAGCCTTAAACCTTACTTAATATTGAATTAAATGAATAATTAACATTGAGGATCTTTTCAGGTTTATAGTTTTAGAGAATTAGGTCAAAACTATTACATCTCAAAAGATTACATAGTAGAAACTTCTACTAAGTTTCTATAATAGAAAAAAACATAAAAAGAAACATGTTGAGTTCCATGTTTTAGATAGCATGTCTTTCCTTGATCCCATCCTTGACCCTATTCATCTTTATGTCCTTTGGAAAACATTTAAAAAACATGGGATGAGCATAAAAATCCCTGTAAAGGATACACATAGATGGAAAACTGTTATTTTTTCAAAACAACAAGTTAACCATTAATAATTTACCAAAGTAATACTTTTCACCCTTATGAAGTAGTAAAAACTCTTTACCGACAAAAAGACCATTACATACCCTTTTGTAACCAAGCGATTACCATAAAACCCATATAATGAAAACATAACATATAAAGGTAACATGGGACATAAACATACTAAAATGGAATAACCATACGGTCGAATTCCACACAGGCATAATGGAATAGCCATACGGCCGACTTCCATAGCCAATGCATTGGAGGCTGTAACGTAACCACCCGTCCTAGTATTCACGACACCACCCGTCATATGGTTTATCACGTAACCACATGTAAAATTTCCAAGTACCATCATTACACATAAAATATTTCAAATATAAACATTTCAATAAAAAGATTTCCATTTCAATCACAATAATTAATTCCGAGATATTGAATTAATCAATCCATTTTAAAAAACAATTTAAAAGAGATTTTTGAATCAAAGTGCCCCATACCACTTTGAAGCTTATAATGGAATTATAATTTTATAACATTAATGTAAATATATATAAATACTGAAAACCATTGTGAAAACATGGACATTAAAGATAAATATTTAGAATTAGAAATCTTTAAAACCTTTAAAACGATATTTTTGTTCAAGAGTTTTAAACAAAATGAGAGACTCTTGAATACCAATAATTGCAGAATAAAATTTAATCAGAAATTTATAATATCATGAGAATAAATGAATTCATGATATAATATGTCAGAGGATAGTATATACACCATATAATAGTGAATTGGTGCATAACAACAATGAAGTCTTAATGGAAATGTAAATTGAGATGAAATCCATTATAAAGATGGTATCCTTAAATTAAGGATAAATCTATCACATAATTATATGTGAGAAATATAAATACACCCAATATAGGTGGATATCAAGTGTCAAACAATCATAGGTCATTCACACATATTCATTGGATGAAATGTTCAAGAAGTACAAGTTGATCCCAAAGAAATTAAAATTGGGTTAAGACGTTCCCTTGTAAAAATTCGACAGCCTAACGGCGTCACTTTAAAATTCAGAAAATGAGTTGATGAGACAAAAATGGAATCTCATCACTTTGACATAAAATTTATATCAATAATGATATAGAGAAATATATCTGAACCTAATAGTATATCAATTAAAAGAAATAACAAAAGAAGTCTTTTAGAAAGAGGAGGGTGAAAGGTTCCCTTTTGGACTTGGGTAACATTCGAAACGTAAACCCCAAGGAAGAAGGGTCATAAAATGAAGATGTGAATACCCATAAACAAAAATATATTACACAAAGTGTAGAATAATGCGTAGTACACACACCACTCAATGGAAATGGTGGAAAATGTAGCATAAATGTCACGGGAATAAAAGTGTGATGAAAAATCCCTTACGAAAACTCGGCAGCCAAACGTCACCAAATAAAACATCCAAAAATGGATTTATGAGATCAAATAGGGTCTCTCGTAATATTAACATAAAATTTACAGAATGAGGAATATAAAATAACATCCCCAAACTTAAGAAATATGAGCTTAAAAGAAATGACATAAAAGAGAGTGCTTAATAAGAAAGAGAGAGGTAGGATCCCTTACCGCAAGTCCGACTTGTCTTGATTGTTTCTTTATATTCCTGAATAATAAACATTGTTCGATTTATAATTTTATAAGGAACAATTTTAAAGATTATTATTCGGTTCATATCACATATTATAATGTTATAATAATTGGTTAATAATGTGATTTCATATCATCCGTTTTTGTCGATGTTTGGTACATGAGTCAAAAATGAACTTGTTTGAAAATGATTGTCCATGTAGTTATAAGTAAATCATATCCAGAATAGTATTTATGATTTATATATCATATATATCCAGTAAATATTCATTTTATACTACTCCATAACATTTTAAGATAAAAAGAAATGAAATACACCGTTCATGGAGATGGTAGGTCGTACATACGCATGAACGCTACATTCATTTCATTGTCATATTAATGGAATTAAAAATAATTTAGAGATATATATATTATAATTCCAGTATAATATCTATGTTATATAGGTCAAATATGTTCATTAATTTCATTCTTTATACATTCCGTGCATTGCATGAACGTGTCATATCACTTGAGTAGGCGGTAGTCCACACCTCCTCGTATGAAATTTTGATATTTACACAACATGAAAAGCATAAAGAAATGTTTTAAATATAAAATTCAGAAACATATAGAAAACATAAACACCATATATATCATATATAAAATATAGTGACATCATAATGGCCACCCTGAAAGGTGTTAAGAGAAGATTGAACAATCATCATTTCGTGAGGCAGAAATATTCCATCCAAAGAAACAGTATGTTCTTTAATAATTAGATGTAGGTGCGTGTTTGTGTAGCTCGAATCCATCAAATAACAACATCCTAGTGTATTGATGATACTGGTTTTTTTACAAAATAATGAATAAAATGGATTTAGAGGGTTGGGGAAGCAAAATAAAACATAAGAACACAAGAGAGGACACTACCTTTAAATCTGGTAACTCTCATTGATTTGAGCTCAAAGGCTTCATTGGAAATGATTCTGCCCAAAGTGAGGCTTCAATGATGAAGAGAGAGATGTGGAAAGATGAAATGGGTAGGGTTTGGATGAGCCAAAATCATGAGAGGTGTGGGTAAGGTGGTAGAGGTGGGGTCTTTTTATAAGAGGAGAGGAGGGGCACTCTTAGAATGTTATAAAATATTACATTATTATATAATGCTTTTCAGATTTTAAAGGTCCCAAAAGGATATATTTCGAGGCTAAGGTGATAATGTTTCTAAATCCACCCATCCAATTGGTTTGTGACAAGTTTAGGTCTTAGATTTTACGTTATCTTTTCATTTTATTTAAATCATTAAATAATGAGGTAATCGTTGCATCATCATGGTGTCATAATTAATTTAATTTATATAATGTCTAAAAATTATAAAAAAAATATCATGATGTAGTAAATATTTTTTTTATTTATAAGTAATATTTATAGTAAAATTTATGATTATTAAAACCCCATGTAAAATGTATTTTAGTAAAACAACATATGTTTGTGACATTTTAATTTTAACATTAAATAAATAGTTATTAATGTCATTTTCCAACCAAAGTGGCTCCATGGGGTCCCCAAGTTTACACATGGATTTTCTTGGTCGGCCGTGACTCATCTCATAAGGGTAGTACATGTGTCAAAGTCATTTCATATTATTAAAACATTATATCTTCCTTAATTTACACTAATTACCTCTAATCGCGATTAAAAACTTTAAAGTTACTATTCACCAAAAAAAAATTATTTTAATCCCATTGAACAACATTTTACATCATAATGATAACCATGTATGTCAGATTTTTGAAAATCAAATCACAGAAGTGTTAAAGATTCATTTAAGTGAAAAATCAGTATTTAAACAACCACTTAGTGGTTTCACTATTCATCTAAAATTGATGTTTTTCAGAAAAATACCAAAAATTCACCCTAAGCTATTTTTGATATTCCGATTTCAAAAATTATGTCTATTTTACAAAATTCAAAACATATAAGTTTCATTAATTAATTTAATAATTAATTCCCTCTGTCAAAACAAATAGCGTGTTTTTAAGAAACAATACCTATTAAAAGATTTACACTAGTTTAAGTCCAATTTCAAAGTGAAATTAATTTCAATGACCACTATTGGATTAAATGGTAAAAATATATTATAGTTTCACTTTCAAACCTATTCATCAGATAATCTAATCATATAAATAAATTAGATTAAAAGGAGGTTTTGAATTAAAATACAACAGTTTTCACTATTCATTAAAAAATGAACTTTATCGGAAAAGTACCAAAAATTTACACAAAGTAAATTTTGATGTCCCAATTCTAAAGAAGAATTTTATTTTGTCAAATATAACACCTAAAATTGTCAAAAAGTTGATTAAAAAGAGGTTTTCCATCAAAAGGTTGTCAATCAACCTTTTAAAGAATATTAGAATGTTTACGCTTAAAATTGGATTCATTCTCATTTTTAATCCTCTATCATTTATTGTAAAAAGTAAAAATATTTGACAAACATATATAATAATTTTTT
Organism: Viscum album; assembly: GCA_963277665.1. Lineage (NCBI taxonomy): Eukaryota > Viridiplantae > Streptophyta > Magnoliopsida > Santalales > Viscaceae > Viscum > Viscum album. The sequence goes on along the minus strand of OY728163.1, from coordinate 2,103,365,932 downwards.
AGTTATTTCTATTCTTTCCCGCTATTATAATGGCTAGGCATTAACCACCAGTTAAAATAATATTATTTTATTAATAGAGTGCAACATAAGATTTCAAAGGAACTCGTTGTCACGTATTGGGTACGCCATCAAGCATAGTGTTCCCTTTAAAGTAATATTAATATTTTTCTCACAAATAGGGATAAATATAAAAATTTAATATTATTTATTTACTTTGGGTGTTAAATCCTTCCCCCCTTTTGGGAATTGTGTCCTTGCAGTTTTAGTATTGGGCTTGAAAACAACATTGAATGTCCCACATCAGAACAAGAGTCGGTAAAACAATCACTTTAAAAGAAAGAAAGATAAGTACAGAGGTCACCCGAGCTAACCCATACTAGGATTCCATGTATTAAAACATGGATATGGAAGAAAAAGAAAAGGGTCATGTTCTGAGGGAGAGTGATAGAAAACATGTTTAGGAGAAAGTTAACGATAAGAAAATCACAAACATGTGGTGGGTTAAACGGTATTCGATTCCCCAATAGGAAAAGTTAATGGACAACATTTTTTTTAAGTTACTTTTCATTGATTAATTTGTATTTGATCTTAAGGAAACATACTTACTTGTCATGTTGACTTTCAACTTTTACTATATTTCTTACACAAACTCATACTTTCCCCAAATGATGAGTATTTAGGAAGACTTTTTCACATTAATAGTACTATAATCAACTTCTATAGAATCACCTAATCCACAAAAGAGAACTATATACTTCCCATGTCTTTAGAATAAACCAAAACCAAAACCAAAAAGGTTAGGACAAGATCAGATAATCCAAAAAAGGATAACCCTTTATAAAAAGAAAATCTATTCATAATCTCCAAAATTTGTCCAACAAAACCCTAAATTCAACGATGACCATATGTAAACCAAACTAACACTGAAACCCAAATATTTGAAGGATTTAATCACATATTCTTCCATGTTAAATCATATCATTTATCTCCAAACAACATTAGCTGCTCTTAAAGTCTCGTATTGAAATGTAATTAACCTAATCACATATCCTCCATGATAGGTTAATAATTTCCATAGATAACCCAAAATCAACTTACTATTAATTCATAAAATCATCTAACTAAAAAGAATTAGTCAAACTAACCAGGGACTTCACGTAGTCTAGTGGTAGGAAATAAATAATAGTCACACTTTGGTTATGGGTCCGATTCCCACAGCTTTGTCCGACACGACGGGTTGTCACACAGTCTGTGTGTTGTCCTTTTTCCAAACTATTTAATTCTCAAATCATTCCCCAAAAAGAGATAAAATAATAAATAATAACCATAACGTAATTTAACCTCAATTTTGTCTCATGCCTTTCACTTTCCATCATAACATATAGTAACCCATAATTACCTCAAAAGTAAGGATCATATAAACCCAAATGGTTCATTATAACTATGTCCACCAAAGAACATATAACTATTCCTTGAATAAAATTTTCATATATCAAACATTAGGGTTACACATACTATAAAAATTCTTCTAATGTAACCCCATAATCAAAAGAGACTTAATACTCTTAAGAATTTCACCAAAACTATTGAAGCCCTTATATGATGACTTCATACTCATTCAACATTCTTCATGATCCATTAACCATTCCTTTCCAACTTATTCTGAAGTACTTAGTTTCCTACAAACAAAATCATGAATCATATCCTATGATTCCAAAATAGGAAAACAGAAGTTAAGAAATAAATCCATACCTTTGATTGGTCATTGTCAGTTTCTTAATCCTAAATCAGAATGGAATTAGTTATTGGTAAACGAATATTTGTACTATCTTGGTGATCCCATTCCCGAAACATCTTCATAGGACATGTGTTTAGATAATGACCATGTACACCACATTTAAAACATTCAATTGATCCCTCAGAAAGAACTTCTTTCCCTTTCCTCTAGTCAAATGGATGCTTCCTTTTTCCATGGCAGGTTCTTGATTTATGACCTTCATTTCCACATCTATAGCATATTTTTGTCCCTTTGAAACATTTCCCTAGGTGTTTATTTCCACATCATTGACACATATGTTTTTGACACACACTTACCTTTATTATTATTACATGTAGTTCTGTAGGGATTTGTTTCTCACATATATGATTCCCTATAGAAATCACCAAGGTATAGGTGGTTATTCATGACTCTAGATAGTTGGTTGAGGATAAACACAAGAGTTCTCATTGCCACTCCCATAACATTCAGTTGCTCGCTCGTAAAGCTGTCACAGTTTCCTTCACATTCATTGTTACTTTGGTTCATACTAGATCCAACCATTTACTAAAACCAAAAGGTCTGTGTGAGTATATCTACAAAACCATCATTTACTAATGAGGAAGATAAACACTAAGATATTCTTACTCATTAAATTTAACTAAAACTAGGACTCTTTCTAAAATCCTAACCATTATGATAATGTCACTTATTCTTAGAGAATACCCTAACCGCTAATGTTATCTAAAACAACCTCTGATACCAACTATAAGTCCCCGACCTTAAACCAGACTTAATATTGAATTAAATGAATAATTCACATTGAGGATCTTTTAAGGTTTAGAGTTTTAGTTAATTAGGTCAAGAATATTACATCTAAAATGATTACATAGTAGAAACTTCTACTAAGTTTCCATAACAAAAAAAACTTAAAAAGAAACACGTCTCGTTCCATGTTTTAGATAGCATGCCTTTCCTTGATCCCATCCTTGACCCTATTAATATTTTAGTCATGTGGTAAACATTTCAAAAACTTGGGAAGGGCATAAAAATCCCATTAAAGGATACACAAAAATGGAAAACTGTTAGTTTTTCAAAACATCAAGTAAACTATGTATACTTTACCAAAGTAATACTTTTCATCCTTATGAAGTAGTAAAAACACATCACTGACTAAAAGACCATTACATACCTGTTTGTAACCAAACGATTACCATAAAACCCATAAAAAGAACACATTACAAATAAAGGTAACTTGGGAAATAAACATACTTAAATGAAATAACCATATGGTCGACTTCCACACATACAAATGGAATAGCCATACGGCCGACTTCCATTCCCAATGCATTGGAGGTTATAACGTAACTACCAGTCCTGGTATTCACGGTACCACCCGTCATATGGTTTATCACATAACCACCCGTAAATTTACCATGTACCATCATTACACATAAAATATTTCAAATATCAACATTTCAATAACAACATTTCATTTTCAATCACAATAAGTAATTCCAAGATATTGAATTAATCAATCCATTTTCAAAAACCAATTAAAAAAGATTTTTGAATCAATGTGTCCCATACCACTTTTAAGATTTTAATGGAATTATAATTTTAAAACATTAATGTACATATAAATAAATACTGAAAACCATTTTGAAAACATGGAAATTAAAGATAATGATTTAGAATAATAAATCTTTAAAACATTTAAAACGATATTTTTGTTAAAGAGTTTTTAACAAAATGAGAGACTCTTGAATACAAATAATTGAGGAATAACATTTAATTAAAACATTATAATATCATGAGAATAAAGTAATTCATTATATAATATGTCAAAGGACAGTATATACACCATATAAGAGTGAATTGGTGCATAACAACAATGAAGTCTCAATGGAAATGTAAATTGAGATGAAATCCATTATAAAGATGGTATCCTTAAATTAATGATAAATCTATCACATAATTATGTGTGAGAAATATAAATACACCCAATATATGTGGATATAAAGTGTGAAACAATCAGAGGTCATTCACACATATTCATTGGATGACAAGTTCAAGAAGTACATGTTGAACCCAATGAAATCGAAATTGGGTTAAGACATTCCCTTGTAAAAATTCTACAGCATAACAGCGTCACATTAAAATTCAGAAAATGAGTTGATGAGACAAAAACGTTATCTCATCACATGGAAAGAAAACTTACATCAATAAGGATATAGAAGAACATATCCCAACCTAATAGTATGTAAATTAAAATACATAACAAAAGAAGTCTTTTAGAAAGAGGAGGGTGAAAGGTTCCCTTTCCGACTTGGGTAACATTCGAAACGTACACCCCATGGAAGAAGGGTAATACAATGATAATTTGAATACCCATAAACAAAATTATATTACATAATTAGTATAATAATGGGAATTACACACACCACTCAAAGGAAATGGTTGCAAATGTAGCATAAATGTCACGGGAATAAAAGTGAGACGAAAAATCCCTTATGAAAACTCGACAGCCTAACGACGCCACTTAAAACTTAAAAAATGGATTTATGTGATAAAATAGGGTCTCTCATAAAGGTAAAACAAAAATTAATGAATTAGGAATATAAATGAATATCCCCAAACATAAGAAATATGAGCTTAAAAGAAATGACATAAAAGAGAGTGCTTAATACGAAAGAGAGATGTAGGATCCCTTACCTCAAGTCCGACATGTCTTGTTTGTTTCTTTATATTCGAGAATAATAAACATTGATCAATTTATAATTTCATAAGGACCACTTTTAAAGATTATTATTCTGTTCATATAACATATTATAATGTTATAATAATTGGTTAATAATGTGAGTTCATATCAGAGGTTTTTTTCGATGTTTGGTACATGAGTCAAAAATGAACTTGTTTGAAAACGATTGTACTTTTCGTTATAAGTAAATCATCTCCAGAATAGTATTGATGATTTATATATCATATATATCCAGTAAATATTCATTTTATACTACTCTATAACATTTAGAGATAAAAAGAAATGAAATGCACCATTTATGGAGACGGTAGGCCTTACGTACGCATGAATGCTACTTTCATTTCTTTGTCATATTAATAGAATTAAAAAAAATTTAGATATATATATATATATTATAATTCCAGTATAATATATATGTTATATATGTCACATATTTTCAATAATTTCATTCTTTATACATTCCATGTATTGCATGAACGAGTCACATCACATGAGGGTGTGGTATTCCACACTTCCTCATATGAAATTATCACATTTGCACAACATGAAAAGCATAAAGGAATGTTTTAAATTTAAAATTCAGAAGCATATAGAAAACATAAATACCATATATATCATATATAAAATATAGTGACATCATAATGGCCCCCATGAAAGGTGTTAAGAGAATATTGACCAATCATCGTTTCGTGAGGCAGAAATTCGCCATCCACAGAAATAGTATGTTTTTTAACCATTAGACAAAGTTGTGTGTAAGTGTAGCTAGAATACATCACATAACAAAATACTAGTATATTTAAGATATTTTTCTTGTTACAAAAGAAATAAATAAAAAGATTTTAGAGGGTTGGAGAAGCAAAATAATACAGAAGAACACAAGATGGGACACTACCTTTAAATCAGTTAACTCTCTTTGATTTGAGCTCAAAGGCTTACTTGGAAAGGATTATTCCCAAAGTGAGGCTTCAATGATGAAGAGAGGGGTGTGGAGAGATGAAATGGTCAGGGGTTGGCCAAGCCAATAGCTTGATAGGTGTGTGTATGGTGGTAGAGGTGGGGGACTTTTATAAGAGGGGAGGAGGGGCACTCTTGGAAGGTTATTAAATATTACATTATTATATAATGATTTTTGGATTTTAGAGGTCCCAAAAGGATATATTTCTAGGATAAGGTGATAATGATTACAAATCCATAAATAAAATAGGTTTTTTACTAGTTTTGTGTTAGATTTTACATTATGTTTTCATTTTATTTAAATCGTTAAATAATGAGGTAATCGCTGCATCATCATAGTGTCATAAATAATTTAATATATTTAATGTCTAAAAATTAAATAAAAATATCATGATGTAGGAAATATTATTATATTTCTAATTAATATTTATAGTTAAAAATATGACTTGTATATCCCCATGTAAAAATTGTTTTAGTAAAACAACACATGTGTGTGACATTTTAATTTTAACTTTAAATAAATAGTTATTAATGTCATTGTCCAACCTAAGTGGCTCCATGGGGTCCCCAAGTTGACCCATGTATTGTATTGGTCTTCCATGACTCATCCAATAAGTGTAGGACATGTGTCAATGTCATTTAATATTATTAAAACTTTAATTTTTCCTTAATTTACACTAATTACCTTTAATCGCTATTAAAAACATAAAAGATACTACTTACCAAAACATTATTTTAATCCCATTGAACAACATTTCACATAATAATGACAACCATTTATGTCAGATTTTTGAAAATCAAATCACAGAAGTGGTAAAGTTTCATTTAAATGATAAATCAGTTTTTAAATTACCACTTAGTGGTTTCCCTATTCATCTAAAATTGTTGATTTCTCAGAAAAATATCAAAAATTCACCCTAAGCTATATTTGATATTCCGAATTCAAAAATGATGTCTATTTTACAAAATTAAAAACATATAATTTTCATTAATTAATTTATTAATTAAATTCCGCTGTCAAAAAAATAGCGTATTTTTAAGAAACAATATCTATTAAAAGATTGACACTAATTTAAGTTCAATTTCAAAGTGAAATTAATTCCAATGACCACTATTGGATTAAATGGAAAAAATATATTATAATTTCACTTTAAAACCAATTCATAAGATAATCTAATCATATAAATAAATTAGATTAAAAAGAGGTTTTGAATTAAAATACAACATTTTTCACTATTCATTAAAAAATGAAGTTTATCAGAAAAATACCAAAAATTATCACAAAGTAAATTTTGAAGTCCCGATTGTAAAGAAGAATTTTATTTCGTCAAATATAACACATAAAATTTTCAAAAAGTGGATTTAAAAGAGGTTCTCCATCAAAAGGCAGTTAATCGACCTTTTAATGTATATTAGAATGTTTACAGTTAAATTTGGATTCATTCGCATTTTTAATCCTATATCATTTATTGTAAAAAGTAAAAATATTTGAAAAACATATATAATCATTTTTTAGTTAGTTTCGTTCTTTCCTTCCATTACAATGGCTAGGCGTTAACTACTATTTAAAAAAATATTATTTTATTATTAGAGTACAACATATGATTTCAAAGGAACTCGTTGTCGCAAATTGGGTACGCCATCGAGCATAGCGTTCCATTTAAAGTAATATTAATATCTTTTTCCACAAATAGTGATATATATAATAATTTCATATTCTTTATTTACCTAGGGTGTTGCAGATATAACCCATGTTGACATGTATATATTTTATAATAATCCCATAATTTTAGAATTATATCTCATAAATACTCATGCATCTATAAAACTGAAACGTATAGTCTCTTTGGAGAATAGAAAAATAAAAAACATACTTCCCATAGTTACGTCAATATATATTAAAACATATCTATATAATGATTCCCTCTATAAAATATTCACATAAATAATTTTATCGAGAAATGAGAAAAGAATTTATAGTTGTGCTAAAATGTAGAGTAGGGTAAAAATATATCAATGAGTCACAAGTGGTTATAAAATAATAATAAGAGAAGGCATGATAATGGGAGAACTAATTGATTGAAAAGTATAATGAAAAATTAATATTCATCTATGAATTGTGAAAGAAATACATATAATCTCAAATGATCATACATATAATATTGTATAAGGGTGGATAAAAATAAGACAATAAAAATGAGTCACGGGGCAAGTCATGGGATTATAATAAAGATATGAAATCAAAAAATTACAATTATATCTTACCTAAATAATTAATTGTAAATAAATAGAAATCAATGTACATATATTATAATAATAATGTTTAAGAAAAATGATTTTAACTCAATCAAAAAGTTTTTAATTAAAAAACCCCTTACAATGGATTCATAAATTGTTGGATATTCTCTAATTCCTTTTATAATATAAATAACAATAATAAATAATTATTTTTTAGGCTTATTCAAAAATATTATAATTTATACTCTTTAATTACAATAATTATATACACATGTTCTGGATCATTATTATTTATTTTCTTTTTCATGTGTTAATGATTTTGATTGTTTTCCTCGTCATTTAACGTATTTTTATCCCCAAAATTTGATACAAATTTCAATATTAAAATATTTGTTATGGTATTTGAATGTATATTTTTTAATTATTTATAACATTTTAATTTCATTCAATGAGTGTTGTAGTTACGATACTTGAATATGGAACTGGAGACCCTATGTTTTATACTAATAATAGGTTAGACATTAAAAGAATCCATAATTTATCATTATATAATATTAATAATTATAAAAATTTCTTCTATATTACATAAATATAGTCATATATCGATTTACTTATGTCAGTTATGAAAAATAAAATAAATCCTTCATAGAGGTGATTGTAAACACGTAACACATGTGAACTTTTCGTTTTTCAATGGATGTTCGAGAGATAGATAATGAATTTCACATAATATACTAATGTTTTATTTATAATAAAAAAACTAATATTAATATTTTAGAATATTAGAATATTTTTTCATAATGGATGGATGTGAATGATTTCGAATAAACGGCTTGAGAGTAGATATTACTCACTTTGATGTCATGAATCTTTTTTGAATGGCCTTTAGGAGATGTAAGTCTTGGAAAATATCATGTAACCAAGGGTTTCCGTAAATATAATTGGAATCTATGGGATGTAAAATGGGATGTGGTTTGATGAATGTTCAATAAATTGGCTTGGCTTAATGTTAGTGGATGTGAATTCCTTCATTATATGAAAACAATTGATATTTCCTTGGAAAACTATGTTTTATATATTGGGTGAGGAGATTATGGTGTGACATGTGGGTATAATTTTCTCATATAAAAATGGCTCTTTAGAAGGTTAATTTTTCTTGAAAACATATAAAATTCAATCCATGGTTGATCCCATCTTTTTATACTTTAAACATAATTCATGATTTAAAAGGGTAATTATCTATCTTAATTGAACTATAAGATGAATTATTTTTAAATAAAATTCCAAAATTAGGAATATATATTTGAAATATATTTAATATAATATTATTTAAATGTATGAAAATTATCTTTTAAATTAAATTATATGATATAATTTTTCTAGAGAAATGATGTTTTAAATGTTAAGTGTTTCTTATTATTTTCTATGAATTTATAATTAAATGATTATTAATATATTTATAGGTTTAAAAAATATTATTTTCATAAAAAAGGAATAAATATAATTTATTTAGATAAATATCAATATATATAAATATTATAATTTTTTTTGAGAAATAATTATTTTAACATGCTAAGTAATATTAACTTCTTAAACTATTTATATGTTAAAAATAAAATCTACCTAAACAAAAAATTTAGATATGCGGATTAAAAATATAAAATAGATTTTATTAGATATAATTTATAGAGTTTATAAAAAATAATTCTAATATATTCGTGCATAATTCATATGAAATTTAGGCGAAATAAACTTCATAGCATAAAAATGCACTTATTATTACTAGTTTCAATGATTTAACTATTTTAATTATGTTAATTTATTTTATTCTACATATTTTGAAATAATTTCAATAAATACATTTTGAATTATATATTAATTTTAAATATAATATACTTTAAAAATAGTTATATAAAAAATATAAAATTTATATTATATTATCTTCAACAAATGCAATTAAAAAGATTTATTTACATTTATAAATTTTAATTTTCCATGTCTATTGATATGAAAATATTTTGTCATATCATATCAACAGACCAAATCAATATATAATTATAAGTATATATGAAACCTAAAAATATTTTTATAAATAAATATTTCAATTAAATATTACTTTTTTTACTATATTATTTATGAATTATATTATTTTAAATTTGTTACTGAAAATAAAAAAACTACCCATCAGATACATGTATATCCAATGACCTTTTTTATGATGATCAGCTTTCTAAAAAATAAATTTCCCTTTATAATATATATATTAAAACTATTAATCCTAATAAATTCATTCAATTTATAACTCTAAATTTAATGGTTTCATTCCCATAATTTTCATTTTACATTTAAAAACATGTTTTCTACTTACGTGGTGTTCTCTCTCATTTTATGTTTAGTTATACTAATGGTCATTAATAAGTGTGAAGATTATACAGGTAATAGTATTATCATAAAGATGTATGTATTTTCATATAATTTACCAATTTTAATTTATTCCTTTTTAATTGATGTAATTACCCGTGGTATGTATCAAAACATGGAATGTTATTTTATAATCACGCACCGTTAATATAATATTTTATTATGATTAGAGAATTGTTATTCGGTTGAATTATATATTGTATAGCTTCTCCTCTTTAAATATTTATTTATTTTGAATGAATTTATTTATTTTAATAAATATATATACTTTTAAATGTGTGAAAATATATCCTAAAACATGTGGTCTTATGTTCTCCCTACATAAATAAAGTTTCCCTTATAATTTTAGTTTATCTCACTAATGAAATTATTTGAGGTTATTTCACAAATAGTCAGAACATGAGAATTAATTTTTAATGATATATATATATCATATGATCGTAGGTATAATTATGAGATGCGTATTTTCCATCATAATAGGAGTTTCTATAATATTTCATTGATCAATAATTATATGGGCTTATAACCATAATTGTTGGCTATTAAAAGAAATATAATGGAATTAATTTTCCTATATGGTTCTTATTCAACCGTGTAGAGTAAGATTTTTATACATGGATTTTGAATCTTAAATGCCATTTCCTTATTTGGGTAATCAATATGTTGTTTCTGTGGAGATAGTCAATATATTCCAAAAAATCACTTGAAATATATCTAATGGAAGAATAATTAAATTTTTGTGACGAAAATTCCAACTAACGTCAACTAAGGATACAATTATCATATAACAATATATATTTTTTGATAATTCAATATATAACCATTACAACATTTTTTAGATTATCTTATAAAACTAACGAGTTATAATTTACTAGATAAAACTATAAGAAAGAAAGATCATAAAAAATCCCGAGTAGAGGATAAGTGTGTCTTAAGTATAACAACAAATTTTGAAATAGTTAGTCAGTGGGATATTCCATGTCCCCTTGGTCATGTTGTTTTTTTAGGTTTATTATTTACATTACCATGAGTTATAGAATAAATGTTCATTATTCCAAAATCCCTTTAATTTTAATCATTTAAGTTGAGGTGGAGTATTATTTTTAACCTCTTTTGTTATTAATCATTGAACAACTTATTTTCCAATTTTTTATAATATGTGGACAGATGTTCTAAATACCTATACATACATCATTTTCTATTTTCTATAAATAAATTTCTTGGTTTTTATCCAAAATCATTGAATCATTTGAAATTGAATCATCTATTCTCAATGGGATTTATGACCTACAAATACAAAAAACACAATATTTATTATATTTTTGAGTTTTGATATTAATTAGTTTCATATTCATAACAATAACCCAAGATATCCTATTAGGCATGACCATTAGAATATCTACACTATATCTAATAATGTTTGTTCAGTTATTGGAACAATCCACCCATTTTCTATCACACCAAATATTAACATAGTTTATCTAGGATCCAACCGTTGAATTATATAAATGAATGTAGAGGAATTAGAATAATAAAATTAATAAGTTTATAAAATTCTACAAAAGAAATAGAATGTGTTACTAATAAATGAATTTTATACCTTAGGAATATATCTGTTTCAATCCTGGTTAGCCCTATTCATAATTTTATTAGGTTCTATAACATAACTACAATGATATTATATAATCAAAATCAATTAAAAGATTTGATAATGGTTCATGATGAATGTCTAAATCATCCAAATAATATCCCCCGAGATTGTAAACCTGTTGTTTAGAGATCCCTACAAGTTGTTCACAGTGTGAAGATTGATTTAATTCACAACCAACCATTTTTTGGGGTTATTACCACCAAGTTAATCTATTCCTCAGGATGCCTCCACTTTTTTCTATATAGGGTGGGATACCTTTTTTAGTAAATTATATATGAAACAAATTACCTAAATTTTATGTATGTTCATATATTTAGGCTTATTCCTTTGGGTTTTAACTAATTCTATCTCATGATAATCCCAATAAATAAATAAACAACACTTTGATACCAACAATGATGCCCCAGACCAACCCTCATAGGTTTTGTACTAAAAACATATACTTGAACTACCTTCAACAATAACAACTGAGATAAACCAAGATAATATAAATATATGATAATTCTAATTATATAATTTGAACAATATATCTCACAAATACCCACACATCCCCTAGTAAGAAAAGGTTTATTGTATATTTATATTATCTATATAACGTTATTATTTACATAATTTCTTCAACATAAGATAAAGCATGAGAATAGTAGAAATATATGAAAAAAATGAATATGAAAAGATAATAGTTATCCAAAAAAAATTAATTAGAACCCATATAATCTCAAATGATCAAATATATACCCAGACATAAGGGTGTAGACAAATGATAAAATATGGATGTCCATTGGGAATATAGCTAGCACATAACAAATAAATGTGGCAATGGAAGAATCTTATGAAAACATAAAATTATGAATATAGCTTCCCAAAATCATTTCTATACTCATGAATGTGATCATAAATAACTATAATCAGATTTCATTTCAATGTTGGGAACATTTATTTTAAAAATCATTTCCATGGTCAATTATGGAAACATAACTAACCATTATTAACTCTATACTCAACATCATTATCTCATGGGATATAGATCTTTAAACACTATATTAGTGTACTTTTAATGACATCAACCCACACATAATAATAACCTATATGAATAAGTTTAAAAAATAATATTTTATTTCATGAATAAATTATGGGTTAAAAATTGATTTCAGAACAATTCCAAACAGTATCACATAATAATATATCATGATTAAGGATATTTGATATAAAAAATTCAATAACCAAAAATAACTATATCAAAAATGAATTTATAGGGTGATTCATGAATCATAACTCCATAAGCAATATATATTTTATATATAATTACTAAAAATCTATAGAAATCATAAAAAGAAATTTCATAAAACATTTTTAACATTACCATAAAAAGGTGAACTGGAAGGCCACTTTAAATATACATTTCAAGAATATCAGTGGAATATATTTTAAATTATAATCTATATAGTATCCACACTAATGGACTATTGGGAAGAAATAATAGTTAATTGAAACTAAGTAGAGTACAGTATAAAAATTATGATTATGATAAGGAAACCCCAATTTAATTTATTAAAGATCCTTATTGGAAATCACAACATAATAATGACAATGAAATATTATTTTTGAAATGGGTAAGGTGAAAATTGAATGTGACATGAGATCATATTTATATTGGTTTGTAAATAATAATGGAAAAAACCATTAAAATGAAGAATATGGAATTAGATGAAAAAAACGTATTATAGATGATGTGAATTATTCTAATCAAAAACATTTTTTTTTGAAATAAATACACATAAGAATAATATTTTAATTTGAAAATATAAATTTACAAGAGGGAAATATAAATCCACATATGAATTAAATATATAGAAGAATATAAAGTTCTTATAAAATGTAGTTAAAGGATAAATACCATTACACATTAAAATAGAGGTTTTTTCAACGCAACCTTTATGAATATTACAATCATTTAAGAAAAAAACCACTAGAAAATGAATCATAACAAATAATTAAAAATATTGAAAAATTATAATTTTGTTTATAAAAATTGTAATGTATATGAAAAAAAGTTAATACAATGAAGCCTATAAAGATACTTTATAACTCAAAAGGGAGAAATTGATTTATAGGAAACCATAATGCCTATAGTAACAATTCATGGAAATTAAATTGAAGGAGATAACATCAAATTAATTTGTAGTAAAATTTAATTTCTAAATAAATATTCTAAATGAAATTCATATGGGCGTATATAAACTGGACAGAAGAAAACAAGGGGGGAAAATGGAATATGTCTCACAGAAATTTGTTTGAGACAAAAAAACATTATATACACAATATTTTTCAAGTAATATTTATATAATAAGGGTTTTATGAAAGTGAAATGTAAATATTACAAATCATTAGATTATAAAAAATATAATTCAATAATAAGGTAAATTTCATTCTTGGTTTGAAATGTGATAAAATTATTTATTATAAACATAAACATCATAATTAATTTTTTTATAAAAATATTAAAATATATTGTATATTATACTCTTTAATTTTAATCATTCATTTTAATTTTTTTTGTTATTTAGTGTTCATTTATTCCATCTAATGCTTGTGATTTTGATTGATTTTCACATTCTTTTAAATATACTTGTTTATACCCATGAATCGATATCGAGTTAATCATTATTATATTATTTAATTTAATATAATACATGTTAATAAATGAATTATAATGTTTTATATTTATTTCTGTAGTGTTTTAGTTTCCAAATACAAGTGATAAATTCAATGACATGGTTATTTCAATTACATTTTACAAATTAAATGAAGTATATTAAAATATTGTTAAAATTTATAAAATGACTAATTTATCTATCTCAAATATCAATAATTATTATTTAATTTTTACCCATTAACTACATTAATAGAACTATCCATGTATGTTAGGGATAAAAAATTAAAAATATGTTTTTCTAAGAGGATGTAGTCTACAAATAACTTGAGTGATTATTTAGTTACCCAATAGTTTCGAGCGAGATAAATAATAGTTGTTCGTTGAACATAATAAAATTTATTTATAAATGTTTTAATTATCTAAATATTTTATTAAGGTTGGAATTTTAATAGAGATTGGGTGGATGAGAATGATAGAGAACAAATGTTGAAGGAGTGGATAACACTTGGGCTGAGGACTTGAGTATTATCTTCAAATATTAATTGGAAATGGAGATGTTGGGATTTTTTACTGAATCTAATGGATTAAAAACATGTAATGAAAACCTATGGGAGGTAAATTATTATATATTTTGGGGAAATTAAAAGGGTAAGTGGGACTTGAAGTGGGAGTAAGTGACCTCATTCTACAGTTTTAAAGAGAGACATTTCTTTGAAAAATTATGTTTTGTGAAGTGAAATAAAAAATCATATTGGATTTAGGTGAGGTAGGGTATGAAATGATGATGAGACATTTTATTATGATATTCACTCCAAAAATGGTCTCATATAATGTAATTTTTCATGTAATGCTAATAAAATTTGATCGCTCATTGACTAACAATTTTCATCATATAACATTGATTAAATATTGACTATAATAATTATCCTTTTACTAATAATATTATATAAAACCTATTTACAAATATTTATGTGATTAATTATTCTTTTGACACATTTTATATTTTTTAATATCTCAATATGATATTGTAGAAGTCTAAATTGTAGCCTTTGATATAGAAAAACAGTTACTATAGAATAATTATTGTATACAATAATTATTATTTTTATTTACCATTAATTATTATTTAATTGAGTTTTGGTATATGTTATATATGTTTAAAATTTATATTACGTTATGGAAATAAGGTCGATTTAAATTATATTTATAAAGGGATATGATGATTATCAAAAAATATTTAAAAATTAATATTATTTAGGCATGGAATCTAATATTTACTATAGTAACTTATATTTATGATAAAAATTAAATTTAAATTTTTATAATACATTAGAAATATATTTTAAAAGGTGTAAATAATTGTATTAGACATATTTCGAGGATAAAAATTAATTTCTATATAACTTTTCATAATGCATGAATTTAATGTTTGACAAAATATATTGTTTAAGAAAAAATGAATTTATTATTAGTTTTTAATTTTCCAATAATAAATATTGGTGTGATGATAACTTATTTTTTTTCTTATATTATCAACATATTTCATTAATTTTATTATTTTGTAGTGATTTATTAATAATATAAAACACATTAAAAAAGTACACAAAAAAATATCAGTTTTATATTAAATAATTTTTATCAAATACCATGGTAGTGAGTATTTTATATTATAAAATTGACATTTACCAATATATTTTTATTAAAATATTTTTGGGAATCTTATAAATATATAATATAATTATTTAATAATATTAAAAATAATTAAGAAATAAAACAATTATAAAAAAATTTATTAAATAAAATATTAGTGTTTCATTATTATTATTTGAAAATTGTATTATTCAAAATTTATTACTGAAAATATTAAAATTTAGTACACCTATATGGTACATGTATATATTTCCACAGTATTTCCAATAACTATATTTTCCTTTATAATTTTTTTAACCATTACTTCCAATAAATTCGATCAATTATTACCAATTGAATTATACATAAAATTCATTTAATTTTCATTACAAAATTTAGTACATGATTTCTCATTTTATTTTTTTATTTATCATTAAATGTTCAGATATAATATTTTTAAATCTCATGGGAATAGTTTATCTCAGAAATATTCTAGTTGTAATTACATAATTATTTTCTATTTATTATCCATTTTTAATTTATACACATCTAATTGGAGTAACCATAATTAGTATGTAACCTTTTTAATAATGTAATATAAAAATTCATTTAATATTATTGTAATAATAAATTAGTATTTAATATAGTTTTATTAGTTAGAATCATATTTTATATAACATATTTTATATTCATTTTTAATTCTTACAAATCAACACAATGAAAAATTAATAATTGAATACGTTTTGTTTAATGAATGAAAATTTTTACTAAACCTTGGAGTTTTACAACAAGAGAACTAAATTAAAATATAAAAAAGTAACATAGAATACGAGAACATGGAGGGTTATAAATGAATCATAATTCCTTAGATGAATGATATTTTGTGTGAGAGAGGAAAATTGATGTCAAATCACAAAAATATTTTTTTAATGTCTGGGTAATGTTCTTAAACTATCTATGTTACATGTCACATTCAAAATCATTACAAAAATTTGAGAAAATAATTTTTAAAAAATATTTTTATTTAAAAAAATAATAATTATACTATTAAAAATATATAAATGTTAAATTAGAAGAGATGTGGAGAGGAATATACAAAATGTGTATAAATATGATTAAATAAATTTTTTATCATTCTTAAATTTTATAAGGAAACCTATATCATTATAAAAAATTATTAAATATAACTTTCAAAAGTGATATAGAGAAATATAAAATTTGAAGAAAAGAATACAATTTTTTTTAGCAAAATATGATAAAAATTGTTTTCAAAAATAAATAATGTTAACATGCATGATAAATAATCACTATTTAGGATTCATGTTAAACATAAATCAAAGAAGAAAATTTTGATATGAAATTTTAATTTCAATAAAATTAAATAAAGTATATCATATCATATATAAAATATGATGAATGTATAAATATCAGAACAATATTATCAATGTATAATGATTAATACTCAACGAACAGAGATTAAACCAAGAAAAATCCTTACCTTGGATTCTCTCATGAATAACCATGCTCTATCGTTATTTATTATAAATTGAGTTTTTAATTATTATTGAAAATTTTATTTATATTCAATATAATTGATAGAATTTATTTATATTTTCTTATTTTACTCTTATTAACAATTTATTGTCAAATTTTTCATTGGGTGAAAATTATTCTTCATGGAACATGTTTTCTTCTGTATGGAGAATCCAACTCATTTATCTTACCATAATGTTTTTAAAAATATTATTTTTGATGATACATAGGTGTTAATAAATTTATAGATTCCTATTATTATTTCATTGATGTTACGATAAATTATTTTAGAGAGTAGTTATAAATTATAAAATTAGGGAATATTAAATTAACAGATATAATTGATTTTATTGATGAATATAATTAGATAAATTACTTTATATAATTATAAAAGTATCTAGAATTCATTTTTTCTAGATATTTTAATTATTTATTTTTTTAGTCATTTATAGTGGGAAAGTTATAACATCATTCACATAGGTGCTAAAAACAATCTAAAGAAGATCGTGTTTTAAAAAATGAACGTCTGAGAATATGTTTTTGTATTATTGTAATACTAATCTATAAAATTAATTTCTTCAATTAAATATTATGTTTGTGTTAAATTAGATTTAAAAATATATATATAAATAAATTCATGAAAAATTATTCAGGACTAGATGACACATACATCAAAGATTTAAATATTTTCTTAATGACCCACATAGAAATAAAAGTCTCGAGACTTCTTCTAATTAAGAGAATGTAACCAATGTGGGATCTATTTTTATGGATTAATTTTTTGTATGTACTTTAGCGGAAACTATTGGAATATTTGTTTTATAAGAGTACAGATGGGGTCCTTTTATAGGTGAGATTGATGGGGTTTTTTTTCAAAAAAACCCATTCATTAATGTGCGAGGAATGTAATTTTACAATTAAAGTGATAAGATATTAGATAAGGTATGATTAGAGCTCAAAAATACCATCATCCAAAACTTTAGTTATAGGTTTTTTATATTTTAATTATATTATAAATTCTCTAATATAATTTACCTCACAATACCATATAATATGGTAGCTCGTGTTTACCTTGGAGTATTATTATATTATAAAAAATAAAATTTAATTCATTTTCTTTTGTAGACATTTTCAATGATAACATAAAATAAAATTTCATTAAATTTTATTTCAAATAGTTATTGAAATAAATTTTAAATCAATGACCTATATTACCAGGGGTCTTATTGGTTCTATTTGGTTTCATGATAATGTTTTTTCTATTATATTGTTCATGGATGTTTTCTTTAAGTGTTTAAAAAATAAATAACTTATTCTAAAAGTAGATGAAAAATTATTTTTCCTGACATGATACATGAGAAATGAAACATTTAGTATATTTATAAGAACCCTATGGAAATATTAGAAGGTTTCTATGAATCCAGATATAATAAGTCACTGTCTGAAGTATATGTGATAATTTATATGTGTCTATAAATTATTTAGAAGAACCATGACACAAATGATAACATTTTGAGTTATTATTAGACGATTATAATAGTTTGGAAATTTAATTACTCATTTATTGAGAAAAATGATGCGTTCTAAAGGAAATATGAGTAGATTTTTATGGAATTGTCTACAAAAACAAAATAATATGAATACTAGGTCATGTTATGAAGGAATATTGTATTAATTTATGTAGTTCTGTAAGGATAATGACCTCATTTCCTAATAATATTATTAAAACCATTTTTATTAAGGGAATCAATATTTGACATCACAATGGAAAAAGTCATAGCACACAATATTTTTTAGTTGAATGATCTTATTGGAAAATTGTCATGTAATACAGTGAATTTTCATGTCATCTTGTGACTATATAAATCTATTGAGTTAAATTAAATATTAGGATCTATATTTATCTTGATATTTGTATTGTGAATTGATTAAATAAAAACCCCATATTTGAATTTAATATTTGATATATGATGGAATAAGATCGTATAATTTGAATTTAAGGGATTTAGTGGCAGTTTAAATCATTAAATTTGAAATTCAAACATCGTATAAATTTAAGTGGATCTATTATTCAGATGTTGATAGAACACACAAAAAACATGAGTCGAGATTGTCTAATGTTAAAAAAGATTGATTATCATTAAATATATTCATTTTATAATATAATAATAGGAGGATAAATGGTATTAATGATAGGGTTTGGATAAATGTATTTCTATTCCAACAAATGTCTATCAAAAATAGAGGAGAATATAACTATATATAATACCCTAACTATTCAGTGTAAATTTATATGTCCATATTATTCAAATATTTACCAGCACATCGGATCTATATTTGTATATCTATGGATATATATGTGTAATAGAAAAGAATAGGTTATTGAATTTATAAGAGAAATGAGATCATCCAAATTATTATATTCCAATACTTTAAGATTTAATTAATTAAAATATCAATAAATCATTGATTTGGGCTCCCTGGATATATAATTTTATAGGTTAACCATGTAAAACTAATGGGGAATGAACTTTACTAATTTTCATATGATTTCAATTATAAAACTTATTCTAGGTGAATTTATCAATGCATGGAAAAGATCTTATTATTTTGAAATAATAAATGTAATATCAAGAGACCCTTATTCAACCCTATGGTTTTTAGCGAGACCACACAGAAACATAAATTGGTATCAGAGGCATAAGTCCATTCATGATTTCTTTTAAAAAAATTCACCATAGAGAATATTGTTTATGTGATTTTAATAACCATATTTAGTGGATAAAAAATCAAATGGGGTAAAACCTAATGAGATTTAAAATATGATTTATTGGACTAGATATATATCTATACACTATTCATGGGTTTTGGGATAGTGATCCCACTGGTAGATCGAAGACATAATATGATAATAAGTGGATGAATGATGATTCCAATGATCATACTAATATTTCAAGAGAATTGAATAATATAACATATATGAAGCGGTTGAATTATTTTCTGACAATTGGAATTTGGGATAAATCATCTATTATATTTGAATGTGACACAAAAGTAAAGTATCCATTGTTATAATATTTATAGAGTTGATTTTATGATATAAATATGAGTTCAAATTAAAATAGTAGGGATTTTGTTACCTATCTAACTAAATATAGTGGTTTCATTCATGATAATGGTAAAAAAATAAATTATTTTTGAGTTTTATGTAATATTATGAAAATGTTACCTTCAATATAAAATCCCAAATTATAATCTATCATTATATAATTTTCGGTAAGTTTTCTTATGATGAAAAAATAAATTTATTGTCTACTTATGTGTTATTAGTTAAACCGGATAGATCTTTATAATATTAATATAATGGAATTTCATTAATTTAAATTTATAATCATTAATTTTAGGATGTTAATGATGAAAATAACATATGATATTTTATCTTAACTCTTTTTATAAGAATGTTTAAAGGGGAAAAAATTACAATTTCTGTTACCTTTATCTTGTTTTCACTATGTGAAGTTAGGACACATTACTTATATGTTGTCAATGATAATTAATAATGGTTGTGGTGAGTTTTCAATTCGCTCCAAAATAAATGAAGTCCACAAATATATGAAATTTCAGCTCTATAAATTAATGTGGTATAAAATTTTAGACGATAGTTATATTTATAAAATAATAAGATGATGAAAAGAATATCTCTTAGAAGGTATTTATATTGAGTTTATCTATAATTAAGATGATAAAATGATGGATTCCATAGAGAATTGTAAAATATATATTGATAAAAAATATCAAATTCAAGCATTTGTTGGTCATTTAGAGGAATTGGAAGTGGAACATTAATAACATGATCTAAAAATAAATTGTAAAATATGAAAATCAGATTATTATTGATGGATTCCTAAACTATATAGTTCAAAATAAATATTAAATTTATCATCATGATAATATTATAAAATATTATATGAATAATTATTTGAAATATGAAGATGTTATTAATTTTCGATTGAATTTTGAGGAACATAGTATGATAATTGATTATCTACACATTTTTATTAAATAAAAAGTTATAAAGACTCTTAAAGATAAGAAGATGTTATTTCTTTTAGAAATATTTTTTAATTAGAAATAAAAAATAAAATTCAATGAATATTATTTAGTTTGTGATATTTTAAAATGATATTTTTAAACAAATGGATGATTGAGGTGAAAGAAACATTAATTATTTTCAATGTTTTCAAACAAAAAAAGGTTAAATTGTTATAGAATATGAGAATGGTATAGTATACATAGAATTATATATCATAAATATCATATATTATAATAATATAGGATCTTTTTTCAACTATCTAGAACTTTTCAGCAATCAATGTTTTATAAAAAATCTACCTATACATGGAGAGGTGAAAAAATATAATATCACTATTAATGAAATTTCAATTTTATGGTTTTATTTTCCATAAAAGTTTCTATATAATGGAATCCAAAATTTACCTCTAAGGAATTGATAATATAATTAAATAAATAAGGGTTTTAATGTTTACTATATATGTGATTATAAATTCATTCATTAGTTTCTATTTTAATTGGTCAAAATTTGGGCAAAGATAAGTTAATAAAAGTTATATTAGAGGATGACTTATGGAATAAAAATAATAATAATAGATTCATGGAAATAAAATTGGACTTACTTTATGGATAAGATAAATACCCTCATAGAATAAGAATTTATTCTAATTACTTATACTAAAAATAATGTAATTAGTTAAATAAAATTTTCAACTCTCAAGAAAATTCATTCAAATAATTGATGGAAGATCGAAAAAAATTGAATGAAGTTTTCTCGAAATCCTCTAAGAGTTCTAGAAACTAGAAAATAAATACTTTGTGTTCATCTTATATGACCATAAATATTAATTTATTTAAATGTTTAATCATAAACATTTATAGTATAGTTAACTTTAGAAATTAATGAACTTTTAATATTATTGTACATGGAATGATTTGGATTTATTGTGAGTACTTTCATTATTCTGAATATCAATATATTAAAATAATTCAACATAATTTATTTATAATATTATTCTTTGTGACTCTGGAATCGAAGTCACATTCCTTTACAAGTGTTATAACATTAAAGGGGAGGCCTGTAGTTTTTTAATGAATAGTTAGAGGGAGAATGAAAGTAAATATCATGAAAATAGTGAATGAAATAGTTCTCTTCTAGTAGTGAAAAAAGAATACATATTTTTAAAAAAGAGGATTAAGCCACATTAAATAACCAAGTATACAGAATATATAGTAATTCAATGTTTTAATGGATATTTATTACATTAATTTGGATCAATAAAAGTTATGTGACACAATTATTTATGGAGATATGGTTATATAAATATATCCATAAATATTGAGCACCACATTAGGTTTTTTCATCATTTATCACACTGATTTGAATGGATTAATTACCCAATCTGGAAACACTATTGAATAACATTTCAACTTATTTTTATATTATTAGAAAATATTGTTTTGTCAATCATCATAATGTTTACAAAGTAAATGATGTATTAAAGTGGCCATTACTTTTTCAATATATAATACACTTTATAAGATTAATATTAATTATAAAACATAACGATCGACACTAGAATAATATAAGTATCACATCCTTGAAATCATGGATACATAAATAACTTTCTAATTGAACCACAAAAATAACTTCTAATTTTTCTATAACTAGAGACCTTTTTATTCATATCATACTTATTACAATTCCTCATATATTGGGTAATGTATATATAGCAATGGATACTCCTAGATTTTTGGTAAGGGTAAACAAGGTAGGTATCAATGAACACATAAGAATAACATGAGAGTAAGGGTATGTTAACATGATAATAAGAATAAAAATACAACCGGATATATCAAAGATCATAATCATTATTCATGGAATAATTAATGAATTTAATAGGATGTGAATCATAAATAAATAAAATAAAATGAGATATTAGAACATAAAATTGGCCTAAGACATAAATTTTTGGCATACAAATAAACATAGAAAATTATTTCATTACTAGTATTGGATACATTTCCTGACCATAATAGTGTATTGGATTCTCTATAAAAACTATCATGTTTTTCAAGGTTCACTCTCACGACTATCATAGTGGAAAAAGTATTTTACTGAGCTAGGTTCACTCCCCATTTGATCCCAATTTATATCATGACATACTAATCCTTACCTAATGAATTAGAGGGATATATAATTTTGGTCCCACCCATAACATAGTAAAATACATAAAAATGTGGAACTATAGGTCATAAAATATTTATCATATCATTAACTATGAAAATAAAAATTAGATTCATAAATATTTCATCGTGAAATAACACATCGAATTGAAATGAGTTTCATAATGATTCCATAAATTCATCATAATATAACCCATGGAATAATGTAATGCGTTTCAATGATATATATTCATCATATTTAAATAATATATAGATAGTGAATAATTATTATACCATTGGATCAAAAACACTAAACGACACAAGAAATATCAATGATTGTTGACATTGATTAATATGAGTATCATAAAAATATCATTGAACATATTTTGGAAAAAAATAAACATTTCATATTGAAAATCAATTTTAAAAAATATAAAAAAAGTAATGAAAATATTATCTATTAAATTTAACTTTAGAACATTTAATGGTATATTTCAATCCTTTTGTGGACATAATAAGAGTAAATAATGTTCAAGTCAGACAAATTAAAGCAATGATTCCATTCAAATTTTCATTAAAAAAACATACTAATTCAATAAATAACAAGAATATTTCTTTTAAAAAATTGAAAATATTAATATAAGGGTAAAAATTAATATAATAATTTATTGGATAATTTTGATAATATTAAACATTTTCAAAAAACACAGATGATAATGAGAAAAAAAAATTTACAGATTAGAGAAATAATGTGGCTTTTCATTAAAAAATTATGTTGGTATCTTGAATACATAAAGATATGAAAATTAATGTGAAAATGAAATTTAATGAAATATAATTGGAGAATACATTAAAAATTATTTCTTGAGAGGTACATCATGGTATTTATTCATTTAAAATGTAATCATAAAAATCCCGATTAACATTTAGATTGTTACATAATGACTATACCACAGTGAATTTTTTTTATTATACCCCCCATGAAAGAAATAAAATTATATTGATATATATGTCAAATATTTGCTCATTATAATAATCTTAAAAACATTCATGGGTAGTTTATACACCCCAGAAAAGAACAATTGGTGAATAAAGAATGTGTCCCATGGAATTAAATTTGAGATGAAAATCCATAAACATATGTCTAACGTCCTTCGAAAATGTTCGAAAATACTAAATAATAAATATTTAATTATTATTGATATATTTTATAAGAATACTAATATATATAATACCATTTATTATTTATATATTACCTTTTATCACATGTTTTTTAACAATTCATTATTAAAATTATTATTCTGGGTGATAACTACTTCATTTTTCAATTATGTATAGGTAAGGAAGTATTGGTATTAACACATTAATTATGGTTCCATAATATTCAAAATTTTAGCAATGAAATAAATATCACATATAATCATTATATACTTATTTATATTCATCATTGAAATTTAGATATAGGGAAATGAATTACATCGTACATTGAGATGTTAAGTCGTACGTATGAATGGAAATTGTTTACATTTTCTCTATGGTCGAAAATAATGAAGTGTAAATATTAATTATACATTAAAATATAGTTATTATTATAAATATATATCTCATATATATATAATAAATAATCTCTTGTTACAGTCGATGTCAAGGTAAATTAAAAAAATGTATCATCGCTTCATGGAAGTGGTAGTCTATACGTACGAACTAGCGATATTATCAATTTTCAACAGATAAAAAGGAAAGTGGAAATATATGATATTATAACTAGTGATGAATAATTATTTCCAAAAAGTAATATAAAAACATGATATCCATAATATCATTTAACCATTATGGAAAGTGATAGATAATATATTACATCATTTCATTAACTGGTAGTCCTCCATACATATGATTGACAGTTTCATTTTGCATTGGATGAAAGAGTAGATAAATATTTATTATTTAATTAAAATATTAAAATATCAGAATATGTTATATAGTTAGGTTTTTATAATATCATATATTATCAATATTTGAAGGAGGTGGATGAAGAAATAAAAATATAATCCTCTGTTGAGAATGAAATATTTTCATCTAAGAACTTCATTGTGTTTTCCACAAAATCCTACCTTGGATGTTTTCATAATCTAAATGAGTAATCATGGTCATGGGTAAGAAATTATATATGTGATTCATGTAGTTATTTTATGAACCAAACATTTTGGTATGTTTAATGAGGATTGGAGAAGAAATGTCATTTTTAAAAGCGGGGGAGGGAATACACATGGAAATTACATTGAAATTTCTCCAAAGAAGAATAAATGATAAAGTCATTCCAAAGAAAAATCACTAAAAATTAACATATATTCTACTTTAATATAATATAAGATGTAAATATTCACATTGAATAGGATTTAGATATTTTTAATGGTCAAAAATACTTTGAACATTCATCTTTACCACTGGTAGACTTGTTTAAACAATATTCACGATAACTATTTTTTTTACTACTCATTATCAAAAAAAAGTTAAGTTGAAAATATTACATTAAATGAAATTATATGATTCTAAAAATGGATCCCATTTTATCAAATTTAATCCACATAAGTGAAATAATTCAATTTAAACTCAAACCCACATAAGAGAAAAATGAAATGATTTCTAAATATATGTTTTCATATGTATAAAGAGATTTCATATTATGG
Organism: Viscum album; assembly: GCA_963277665.1. NCBI lineage: Eukaryota > Viridiplantae > Streptophyta > Magnoliopsida > Santalales > Viscaceae > Viscum > Viscum album. Next base: position 2,103,339,409 of record OY728163.1, on the reverse strand, counting down.
ATGGAAATAAATTTCAATCTAGTGAATGAAATAGATTAAAAAAATTTAATTTAAGTAATTTTATTTTTTAACTATCTTAAAATAAATTATAATGTTGTAAATTCATTAAAATGAAAAATCATTTTAATAAAAATGAATTTCTTCACTATTATTAAAATAATAATTCTTTTATAAAATGGTCAAAAAATTAATATAAGATAATATATAATTGAGATAAGAAAAATAATGTTCAACATTTTAGAAAAAAAATAAAGTAATTGAAAAATTATTTTTAAAATAACTACATAAAAGGCGGTGAAACCATTTTTTATTACATATTTTATGGATGAAATCCTTTATTATTTCATAAAGACTAGAAATATTTTTAGATAAATTATAAAATAAATAGTTATAGATATAATATAAAAACTTTATTTAAATAATTCACCATAGTGATTTAATTTATTAACCTTAAAACACACAACACACATAAAACTATTTTTTATGAAAAATCATTCTTTTACTTCCAAATTATTCTTATTTTTATTTATAATTTATTGTTAACTAATGAATTTATTTTATACATGTGTAATTTAACAACCCAAAATTTATAAATGATATATTTTTTCAAATAAATGAGTGTCATATTGTCTTATATGATAATATAAAATTGAGAATTCCATAACACTTTTTATCCCTATTACATTTTTCTGAAACTGAACCAATGAAAATAAAAAATAGTAAAATGGGAAAAATAAAAATAAAATAGAAAATCTAAAATTTGGAAATATAGATTTCCCAAATATGACAAATAATGTGTCATATGAATAACATTATAGAAATGAATCAAATTATTATTAAACAAAGAGACACTATAAAAAAATGGAAATATAGAAACTTGAAGTGATTTGAGGTGAATAATGAATGAATGAATAATGTGATATTATTGGAGGTAATGTGACCTTTTTAATATAAATATTATCATTAGAATTTTAATGTGATAATTGAAATAGTAATGTTACCATTGAGATAATGAAATGACTTGTGGGAATATTAATGTGAACATTGGAATAATAATTTAACCTCAACAAAAAAAAATTAATATAAATAACATTAATCATTATTAATTTATCTAAATAAAAATTTCTTAATTCAAAAAATAAATATTAATATTAAAAATCGAAATAGAATAGAAACATGTTTTAAATAAACTCTTTTTTATGGTATTTCATAAAAATTATTATTTTTATAAGAAAATTAAAATAAATTATTATAGAAAATAAATGTGATAAAATACAGTTTTTAAATAAGAATACTATGATTTTAAAAGGATAATTTTTTTATAATATTCTTAAAAATTTAATTTTTAGGTGAATAATATACATGTAGTTTTTCCCATAACCGGTGTATCTTGAATTTCATAATTCATTTTTTAATAATAAAATAATAATTTTTAGAACATTTTGATTGAATGAAATATATTCTTATAAATGGTCATAATATAAAATAAATGTTTTTTCAAAGCCTAAAAATTAATTCTGAATGTCTAAATTCAAAAGCAATCCTTAAAAACGTTGAGTTATTTTCTTTTTTATTTTGAATAGACTAGTGAATCTGAATTGTAAGTGGGTTTAAACTCTTAAAACATTATATAATATTTATATATGATTTATTATATAAAAAATATCACTAATACTTGTTTTACGATGGAAATATTATTTTATTGAATTTTTTATTCTTAAGATACCCATCTCCATATATATAAATAACTCATCTCGCTCCCTTTGAAAAACACTCATCACTCACCAACCAAACATCAATCTCTTCAAAAATAATATATATTAATACATTATAAACCACAAAGACGTTATGGAGTAGAATTTCTCCATTCATCATGTATTATTAGTTTTATACAAGAGAATCAACACCATGAAAAGTGTACGTTTTTATAAACTCTTCAATCATTTTCATTATCTTTTCTCTTTTTCTAAATTTATTTCGAAATAAAATCATATAATATTAATTATTCAGAATATAAAAATTATATTTTTCAATTTAACATATTATTGAATTTAAAATTTTTAATTATTGATATTTTATTCCTCTCTTTCTCATTATTTCAACAAGATTATCGATAATAGTCGATTAACTACCAATGAAGACATGACCAATTATTTTCTTATCATGAGACTTATGGATGGTTATAATAAATTATTTTTGATATATAACTATATAAATATATGTGTATATATATTTGTCTTGTTGAGTTAATTACAATTATTTGTTAATGTCCTTGAACAAAATAGTGAAATCGAACTCAAATAGAAATTGTGTCTGGAGAAGATGATATCAAAATAATTCTTTTTTAATAATTTGAAATAATAAATATGATATAATGATTATAATTGATAAATAGTGACAAAAAATATAATTAATTCACATTGGATTCATTTTTTATTAAATGATGACTTATTATGCAGGAAGTGAAAATTAATGAATTAAAGTGGGCGTTAATGTAATTAGATTCTCAATCCCAAAATCATTCATCTGGGGTATATATTATTTTTCATTGATTAATGTATGAAATTTAAACTAATATAAAAAAATATTCAATATTCTATTTCATTTCCTATGGGGATTTACGAGACTATAACCTTCCAAAATGTTTTCTAAACTATTTCAATTTTTTTTTAAAAAATTCATCAATTGGAAAAAACATCTATTGAATCATATTGAGATGTTTCTCCTTTTAAGGAAGAAAATGATTATTTCTTCAATTGTATGATCTCCAATATTCACATGGAAAAAAAATTTCCTTTCATTAAGTATGATATGTTAAATATTTTATGAAACCCTATTTTCCATGGGTTATTTCAAGACTATGAATGGTATCCTTCCATGCGGGATGAATTATTATGAGTATATTATGATTTTAAAGGTGGAATATGTTTATGTATTCCTCCAATGAAAGAGTAAATGTGATATATCTCTTGATATAATATATATTATGCATGAACATGATTCATTATTTCTGTAGATGATAATTTAATGATTTATGCACATTTTTTTTGCACATACATGATATTATCATCATTCATAATAATATCTAGTATTTCTCTATTATGACATGATATTTAATTTTTATGAATATTACACAATATATTAATTTATATAATGTTTCTCTACTGATTTTTTTGATTTCCATATTTATATGATTATATGATAATTACTATTCTCAACATTATTTTATTGACTCATGTCAATTATTCCTCATATTAAGGGGATTTTAGCTCACCTATTTAATTGATGTATATCCATATGTGGTTACTTGTACAGAGGATAACACAAGTTATTTAAATGGTAAATAAGAAAGATTTAAATAATGTTTTATGTTTTATTTTCTAAAATTTATATATGAAATTAATTTCCCTAAGACAGTAAACCATTGGATCCTTGATTTGTATCACTATTATGTTTTTAATAAAAATGATCTAATAGTCATGTAAGGAAAATTATGTTCACTATATTTGGCATCAGAGATATGGATTAGTTAATGTGGGAATTAGTGTCCTAAAACTATAGTGAAAACCATATTTTTAAGAATATTTGTAGGTAACCATCCATGAATAGTCATTTTGGAAATAGGATAAAAAAATGGTTCCTATAAGAAATGCCTTTAGAGTTAATTTTAAAAAATGAATAAATTATATTTTTTATGACTTATTTACTGATGTCTCCTTCAAAACTTCTTATTTAAAATCATGGTAACCAGTTGAAAAAAAAACCAACAAGATTTGTGGCAGATAAAGAAATGATTTTCTGAAAGACATCCCCAATTCTATATGTATTAGAGTTAAAGACATTATGGAAATTATTACCTAGATATCTTGGGTTATGAATAATAAACTAAACCACCTGGAATGTATGCCTTTACCCAAAAATGAATAGTCAGATATTTATTCTTTTATATTGTGGAGACCACTAACGTTTAGTAGTTCTTGTGAATAATTTTTTTAGAATATTGCGATAAGTCAATGGAAAATATATTGTCTATGACCTACTATTCTTATAAATAGAAGGTGACTCTGGAATAATTTCATTTTTATGGAGAATCCAATCCATGTTATGTATTGATAAATAATAAAAATCCAAATGATGAAATAGAATACATAGAGTTTGAATACTTTAAAAAAATTATTTCTTAGTTTAATTTCCCTCAAAATCTATGAATATATATTGTGATAGAATTTATAGAGATTAAAAAAATATAGTTTACTAAATCAAAACTTTTTAGAAAAATTACAAATTACTTTCAATATTCTTTTTTGATTTTTTATCAATAATTTAAAAATATATATTGATTATTTGGTGGATTAAAACAAAAACATTAAAAGTCTCTAGATATCTCAAACATTGTGAGTTAATAATATGTAGTTAAAAATTACCATAATATTGAGATAGAGTTTGGTGAATTATCCTATGATTATATAGTAAACAAGATATAAATGGAGTTTCATGATGGTGGGAATAATTACATTGGAGGAATAATAACTCACCATACACATGTCAAATTTTTTGAAAGATACATTGTGGGAATTTCCTCTAAGGGATGGTAAAATTCTTCTTGTATTGCAGTGATGGACAAATGTCTCATCAATGTTAAACAATCATGAAAACTAGAACAACATGACAAATGAAATAAAGGACCATCCTCATTCACTACACTTGGTTAAATGCTTCAACTGTAGGGAGAAAGGACACTATGAAATATAGTGAACAGAACTACCTAACCTTTTTGGTAATCAACATCAGTAACCATAAAAAACAATTGATAATTAAAACTCTTATTCAATAACTATTTCTAATATGGATCATGAAAACAATGTCATACAATTTACGAATCTTCATCAACTACTAATGGATTTATTTTTATTTTATTATGGTTCTATAAAATCCATTATATCCTACAAGTTTGGTAAAATATTTAATTCGATGCCTTGATTCATTGAAGTAGAGATATCTATAAAAACACATAGTGGTTAGATAAATTAAACCGAAGTGTTGGAATCCTCTCCTATTATAATATGTGGGATGGATCTCCATAGTAAATCACATAACCCTTATTTTAGCAGAATTTAATGCTATAATATTAATTGATTCAATATCGTTATGTAATGCACTCATCAATTGTTGATAAAAAGAAATATTATTTTATATTCCCTAAAATCTCATGATCCTATCAAAATGAAATGAATATCATGAATATAAATTGCAATATCCTTAAATGGTGTGTGTTTTAATACCCTATGAATATTCATACATAACCAAAATGGATTAGTTGAATGAAATTCTAATTATAATGAACTATACTAATTTTATTCCAATGATTTCAATGGACTTCCACAAGACTGTGAGGATGATTTATCATTATATCTTATTATAAAATCCCATCATATATAAAAATTACCCATTTAATGGCCACTATTGATTTGGAGGATTTATAGAAGATGCATTAGTAACATTTGGACAAATGTTTTGTATTCCCTAGTACATCACCATTTGGAACACATGTTCTATTTGTAAAGAGAAGGGGTAGATCAAAATAGTAGTGTATAGATAATTTGGATCACAATAAGATCATAATAAATAACAATTATCTTATTCCAATGATTGAGGAATTGTTTTATCGACTATGTTGAGATCAACACTTCTCAATAGTGGATCATCAATCTACATATCATCTGTTGAAGGTGAATAAGGATGATATTTATAAGATAGCCTTCCATACAAGATAGAGACAATACGAATTCATAGTGATTCCCTATAGAACATAAAATTACCATTTAATATTCATGGATAACATGAATAGAGTTTGTAGACACAACATTGAATATTTTTCATGGTCTTCTTGAATGATATTCTCATTTACATCCAAATAATGGTGGAACATGAAGATAATCGTAGGATTCTGTTGGAAATATTAATAAAGGATATAATGTATTCTATGATAATTATGTGTATTTTTTTTTGAAAAAGTCACATTATCTGAGAACATGATCCTATGTGAATAAATTTTTTTTACCCTTCAAAGGAAAAGGTAATCAAACAATGGCCCAGAACTATTAGTGTCACTGAAATCTATAGATTTCTTATCAAAGTAGTGTATGAAAAGTGTTATGTGAAACATTTATCAGGATTTTATATCCCACTATATAAGATTAAATGTATAGAAGTAAATTATATATGGATAGGAGAATGTGATGAAAATATTAAAGAGATTGTGAAAATGATAATCATTGTGCACAAACTCACACTACAAATATGTCATGATATATTATTTATATACAATTATTATTCAAAGAGACTCTTGGGTTGTGTTCTTATGAATAATGAACTTTCTATAAATATTTATCAACCATATTTTATGATCCACGAGAAAAATACATGACACATGATCTAATGTTAGTGGAAGTGATATTTTCTTTGAATATTTGGCGGCACTACTTATATAGTAAGAAGTGTGAAATGTATACATATCACAGTTGTATAAATCATATGTTCCCAAAAAATGGGTTCAACATAAATCAAATAATATGGTTATAGGTAATCAAGGACTATGATTTCACTCTTTATAATTGTCCTAGAAATGTGAACAGGGTAGCTGATTCTATTGAAATAAAATATCCTACTATTATATCTCTGACAGGGATTGGTAAAAAACATTTCATTATTGATATGAAAAGTGCGTATTAAGAAATTATAATTTATAGTAATAAATCCAACCAATCCCAAATGGTTTTCTAACCATTTATCCAAGATATGTTCATGGATGAAAAACTAGATGATCTAGAGATTGAAAAGATGCTGAAAGAATTATCATAATGGATGATACATGAGTTCCACTTCATTGAAGATGGTTTCATTTGATTTTAAAATAATTATTTTGTGAATATATCAACATAGATAATGATGGTTCTATTTGATGATGTGAATTACTCATCTTTCTCCTATAATCCTGGAAGTAAAAAAAATGCATCGTGATCTTCGAGAGCACTTATAATGTGTGAAAATGTATAATGATATCACTGAGTAAATCTACATTTTATTAGAATGATATTATGTTAATGAATAGTGATAGCAGCTTAAGGGGATTATAACAACAAGGAATTATTCAATGGTATCCTAAAAGCATCAAAATAAAATAATGTGATATGGGTTTTGGTGGGCTGAATCGACAAGACTAAACAGTTCCTCACTTTTCAATAATACTTCTCACCTGAAAAACATTCTAAAATAAATTTATGAAAATTGGAGTTCCTACAGGGAGAGCCACTTTTGATCATCGCTGATCAGAACCCAATTTTCACATCAATGTTATGGAAACTACATCTAAGTTATTTGAATACTGAATTGACTTTCAACATGGCTTATCACCCCCAAACAGATGGCCAATCTAAACGAACAATTTATAAACTCATAGAAAATTTTAAACCCCTTAGTTTAATTTAATAGTGGTTGGGACGAAAAACTCTAAATAGTTATTTTCTCATAAAAAACCTATCACCCATGTATTAAAAAGTCATTATATGATGATCTTTATAAGAAGTGGTGTAGAACTAAATCTTTTTTGGGATGAAGTTGGAAAAAAAAGCTACTTAGGCCAGATATTATGCTAGATATGACATAGATGGTTCAATCCAACTAATAGCATATAAAATATAACCATATTCATAAAAAGGGATTAGATGAAAACTATCAATGGGGTATGGTGTTTGAAGTCAGAGAAAATATTTTCCTTTGAATATCACCATTGAATTAATTCATAATGATTGAAAATAATGATAATATTATCCCTAGGTTTATTATCCTGTTTTAAATCCTTTATCATATAAAATAAGTGATAAATGGGAATAAACAACCACTATATATGGATCAATTTCTTGGTTCTTTCAATGTATTTCTCCGAAAGAAGTAGATACTTGATCTGTCACATGTACTGAATTCAGAGGTGGTACAACTAGAGAATGAAATGTTATATAAGGACTATCAGGGAAGAACTTGGACTGGAATGACAATGTTCTACACAAGAATACATCTCACCATGTCAAATTTTTAAGGAGGAACCATAAATACAATGTGGTGACAGGGGCATGAGAGGAACAAATAAAACAAAAGTACCCTTATACATTCTCATCCAAAAATATGGGTTGCAATTTCATGGATAATATTTCTATAGGGGGTTAGAATTTAACAACTCATATTTTATAAATAATATTTTCAATATGAAATGAATTTGTTTTATTTTGTATTATACAATAACTAAACATAGTGAAACAAAACATGGTTTATTTCTTTTTTACATTAGTTAGAAACTAAACCTATGAAAATAAAAAACCATTGAATTGGGAAAAAATAATAAAATAGAAAACCTATAATGGGAAAATATGGATCTCCCCAATCTTCTATAATAATCCCTCCCATGAAAAACACTATATAAATGAAATAGAATATTAGTAAACCAATCGACATTGAGTAAAATGGTAATGTAGAACCATGGGAGGGATTAGTTGAATAATGGACAATGAAATTTGGAGGTATTTATAAGTAGTAATGTATCCATTTAAATAGTAATGGTTCCAATAGAATATTAATTTTATTGTTATAATAGTAATGTGTCCTTTAGAATACTTACCTCACTGTAGTGAATAGTAAGATGACTGTTGGAATGAAAAACTCAAAGTAATAAAAAGTGAAATTAATAATATTTATCAAGGTTAATTTATGTTAATATAAGATTAATAATACAAAAAATATAAATATGAAAAACTAAAATTAAATATAGTCACAATTATTAAAAATTGTATATTATGGTATTTCATAAGAAACATCATAATTTATATATTAAAAAATATGAAAACTATTTTAGAAAATTATTTAAATAAAATTAATTTATTTTATTAAATAATTACGTAAAAATTGTTAAAGGGTAATTTTTTTTTAAAATTCTTCATTTTTCCAATTAATAATAAAAATATATGATTTTAAATAACAACTGTATCTTAAATTGCACCACTCAAGATGTAATAATTAAAAAAACCTTTATAGAAAACTGGGATGAAGAAAATAAATAAATTAAAAAACATGTCACTAAAAAAAAGGTTTTCCCAACAAAAAAAAATTATTTTCTAAAGTATTGAGTTATAAGTATTCTTAGAATAGAGTTTGTCCATTGACTCCACTGTACATTTTAATAAACTAGTGAATTATAATAATAAATATTATTAAAGACCTAAATCTGTATATTATAATTATTCATGCATCATTATATAAAAAACTACTATTAAAAGGTTTACCTTTGATATTTTATCTTATTCAATTTCATATTCAGAAAATACCCTTATCCTAAAGGAATAATAACCCCTCTAACTCTCATGGTCAAACAACTCCTAGCTTACTAAATACAAATATCTTTCCAAATAATCTCTCTTATGATCTTATAATCCATAGGGTTTTGATGTAGTAAATCAACACCATTTTTCATGATGTCTAGTCCATACATGAAAAGAATCACTAAGAAAAGTGTTTTTTCAAATCTTCTTCCATTTTCCTTCCATTTTCACTTTTCCCCAATGTCCTACAAAAAAAATTCTCATAATAATTTTTTAGTATGTTCATATTATATTAATTATGTTAACCTACTGTCAAAATAATATAATTGAAGTATTTATATTTTATACCTCTCATTATACTCCTTTCGGGTACGTTCCAGATAACTGTCGGTTAACGACCAACATAGATGTTTTGAATTATTTTATTATAACCAACCTTTTGTATTTTTATAATAAATTTATTACAATAAATAAAAGTATATATTTTTTTATTTTAACCTTATATAATTAATTCTTATTATGTATAAACATCATTCAGAAAATTAGTGAAATCAAAATGCAAATGAATTTTTTAGAAAAACAAGTTTTCAAAATAGTTTCATTTTAATAATGTAAAATAAGAAATATAATCCAATGATTATAATTGATAAATTTGGGAAAAAATTACAATAATTCACTTCTGGTTTAATTTTTTAATAAATCTATATATTTTATTCATGGGGCAATAAAACAACTAAATAAATATAGATTTAAGATAAGAGTATTCTCAAAACCAAACACTTTATTTTAGGTTATTCCAATTCCACAATGATTATTATAATAATGTTCCATTAATATCTAAATTATTTTATTTAAATACTATATTTATTATATTTCTGGGATATATATTATTATACCATTTGAAAAAAATCTAATCCATTTATGATTTTTTTTAAAAGACATCAATTTCAAATAAATCTCTTAAATTCTATTGAGATGTTTTTACATTAAAAGATGAAAATGATTACATGTGAAAATTTGTGATATCCATTATTCATTTTTCATTCCTAAAGTTCACTTAATTATGTATGATATGTTAAATATTTTACGAATCCAATTCCTTTATACATGTAATTTTGTGACTACAATTATTGTACTTCCAGGTTGAAGCATGATTATGAGTATTTTAGGATGTGATTAGTGGGAAAAGAATTGAATATCCCACCAATAAATTGTATAACATGATATATCTCTTTATATAATCTATATTATGTGATAAAATTATGATCTTTTATTAAAACGATGATGTTATAATTATGCACATATGTTATGTGTGCACATGATGCTTGCTATGTTCATAACCATGTGTGGTATTTTTCCACTAAGACATGATCATTAAAATTTATTCATATTCCACATTCTATGAATTTATAAAAAATTTCCCACATGATTATGATGTTGATTCTACTATTATGATAAAATGGTGATGTTTTTTTCTAAGACATGTTCTATTTATTCATGTCTCTTCTTCCTTATTATAATTTTATTTTAGTGAACCCATTTATTTGAGGTATAATCTAAAGTGATTACATTTATAAAAAATAATGCGAGATATTAAAAGTATAAATAAGAATTATTTAAATAAATGTATTTGTTTAACTATATAAAATTTATTTATGAGCTTCACAATTCGAATATGAAAAAACATCTGATCCTGAATTTTTTTTTCTATTGTGTTATTCCTCTTAAAAAACATTTAATGGTAATGTATGGAAAAGCCATATTACTATATGTAATCCCCATAATTTTCATCAATTATATATTACAATTCCTAAAAACAAATTTATCATATATTTTAAAATATAACCTTAAATAAAAATATTCTATTAGTATATCATGGTTTCTTTAGAGTCACTCTATCATGTAATGTTTGTTATCTAAGAATTCTAATTTAGTTACAAAATATATTTCATAAAATATCTGGTTTTTACATTCTACCCCCCATAAAAGATAATATCACCCTCAAAATTTTTTTACACTACTATAGAAAAATGAGGACACATATACCTCAACATATTCTCAGGTTCTTATGTAGCATCCTAAAATTGGTGATTTATCTTAAAAACAATGACTAGGTGAGTGGTCGTGTTTCCTAACACATTACCTATATGGTAGAAAATATAAAATCGTTTTTCATTATAAAAATTATCTTACTACAATGTTATTAACTACAATATTAGTGCATGTGAAGGGTCATGTATGTATTTTATCATGAGACAAACATTGAACACATTGGGAATTTGAGGGAGGTTCATTAGAAGCTCCAAGAGATAAGATTTATTACCTACTCATTCAAGAATCATAAACGGACAATACACATAGGGATAAACATTCAATTCATCTAGAACCACCTAACCTTGCCCCACATAGAAATTCATGGAATCACCATGTCAACAAATTCAAAATCTTTATCTCATCGATGACGATTATTACAACTTTTCTGCCGACATTGTGCTTACCCTACATGCTTCTAAATAGAACAATAATTCCCTATAATATATTCAAATATATTAGGTCCCAATATATTTCATTCTAATACTTCATCTGTGAATGATTGAGTTCAAAAGTTATTAACATAGAGGCATTCTCAAGGAGCAATCAACATTCTTATATGAATTATATTATTGTATGAAAAACTGAATAATGGAAGGTGTTAATCACAAAATTCATTGAAAATGAGGGAACATGATATCAACATATCCTATAGGTTATGGATGGTTCTCTCGTATTGAAAATCGATATATAGATTATATGATGGGATAAAATATAACATAAACACGGGCGTCTACTGAATATTTCACTTGAAAATCAAGGAAACCTCATATCCCAATCAGATAATACATAATGTTGTACTCCATGATACGGAATCACTTTATTAATGTATATAAAGGATATCTTGTCTAGAGATAAATCCTCTTTAATAGTTATAAAGTGATCCATCTTCTTAAAGAGATCAACTATAACAAATATTGTGTTGTCCCTTTAGATGTTTAGGATAGTCCGAGAAACAAATCCATGGTGCTATTTTCCCATTACCATTATAGTGTGGGTAAGGTCTTTAACATGAAAATATATGATTTTCACCTAGTATTAACATACTAAAATTATAGAAATAAATATAAAAACAATGAAATATTCTGCTTCATGTTTCCCCAACATAAATACTCATTCACTAATGTATGTATTTTTTTAATTCTAGAATAGATAGATAACGAAGAACTATCAACTTCCTCTAATTTCACATTCCTAAAATAAGGTATGAATGTAAAAAACACAATTTTTCTAAACATTATAATTCACTCAAAATTAAGGATAAACTTAGGAATACTTCTCACCTTCTTTAGAGGTTCTATGTATTCTTTATGTGACTCTTTAACCATAACTTATATAGATGGTTAAAAAATCATGTGTTAATTAAATTTTTTCTCTCCATCCATCATGATATCTCGATAAATCCTATGAAATACTAGGAATATTGGGTTTTTTATCCACATCACAAAAATGATAGTATTAATATTTTGACTAAAAGCATCATCCCCATTATTCTCTTTCCAGAGGCAGTAAATATTCATAATCATTATTTATCTCCAGCCATATTTTCCATTTAATATTGAACTCTTTTTTTGAAAATATATTTTATGTTTTAATGATATTTATATTTATCACACCATTATTAATAGAAAAATTCCTCCCTCTCACAAATGATAAATATACCAAAAGTAACATCATATCATGTGTTGTCTATTTTTTTCTCATGAACCTCCAATTTTTGTTCAGTATATTCTATCACCATATCATTCCATATGAAGGTTCATCACATTAATTTCATTGATGTATCACTGTAGATTAAAAATCCATATCTACTGTAAGGTAATGTAAGCACATGGGCCCTAACTAATATTTTATTTAGTTACATGAATGTTTCCTCAGATTAATATATCTATAGGAACATGGCTCACATCCATGTTAACAATGTGAGTTGATTATATAGTGGTGATAAATTATCCAAATACATTTGATAACATATTGACAAACTTAAAAAACATCAAATATCAGTCTTAATGGTTAGTCTACAACAATGTTCAATAACATCATTCATTGGTGGATCTATAGATATTCCCTCTCCATAGATTATATCCCAAAAAAGTAACTTTATGACTATTAAATTTACACTTTCTATATATTTTCTATTAATTCCCGTTTCAAAATATATTAAAAAAAATCACTAAATAATCTTCATTATTTATATTTCTCTTTGTATAGTAATGAATATAATCTATTATATATAACATAAACTGACTAAGGAAATCACTAATGACTCTATTCATTAAATCCATGATCATAGACTGTTAATTTCTAAAACCCAATGGTATCAATATATATTCATTGTGATCATACAATCTATAGAATTTTATCTTGAATATATCCTCCATCATAACATCTAATTGATTATATTCAGAATAAAATTATTTCTTGGAAAGGTGGTGAGCTCCGCTCCATTGTTTAAATAATTCAACACTATAGGGAACACGATACTTGTTATTCATCATTATCTTATTCAGTTCTTGATAATAAATTCATAATCATGTTGATCTATCATTATTCATAACCAAAAGGATATGTGAATACCATGGTGACACATGTTTCAAAATAAAACCCATGGAAGGAATCTTCTAGGGTTGCTTATTCAATTAGTACAACTCAATCAGATATATTCATTATGGAGTACCTGAAATAGTCCTAACCAATGGTATTAGTTCAATTGAGAACTCAACCACACTATTTAATTTAAGAATAAGAAAATCTTCAAGAAATACAACAAATAAATATTATACAATAGGTATATCATCAATTTTGAGTTAATCATCAACCATATAAGATAAACACTACTTTTGAATAAGAATCAGGATATGTACAATGGATTTTATTTCAATGGGATGTTCATATTTAATATCACTCTTATAGTTGATTCTGGGATGGTTTGGAATATCTTACACGACTTCCCTTCCCCAAAAAAAAAATAATTTGGGATCCATGTAGAGAATTTAAAAACATAAAAATGATAACATAAAATTCAACTAGAGTGAGAATAACCAGATTTTAATGAATCACATTCCAAAAAACGTCAACTAGGAAAACATCATAGTCCTTTGATACGATCATAATACCAATAGGGGTTTCCACTTCTAATTCCACATCTAATTATTTATTTTGAACTGTAACACCATTGAAAAATTATTCCTATATAGAATAGATAGTAGATATAGTGTCAAATAAGACATTATCAATTCTGGATTAGATGGTATGTATACCATTATCTATATCGTGATCATACCCCTCATTATAAATTGTGAAAACTAGAAATTTCCCATTGTCTCTTAGCTTAAAAGGATTAGGATATTGAACAATGTTAGTGACCTTCATATTTGAGCATTGATTTTAATAATTCCAATACACATTACATTTGAAACACTTGAGTGCCGGTAGTCTATTATGTGGGCCTTTCAATCTATTCACATTATTAATTATCATTTTCCAATCATGTCAACATTCAAATTTTTGATGACCATTCTTTCCAAACATAAGACATTTACTAGTTCCATTTATAAAAATGTTTTTTATGTTTCTGTCCACAAATTGAGCATAAAAAGATCCCACCTTCTTGTATTTAAGGTTCTTATATCCATATTTATATTCATATCAAAATCATGAGATTTATTAGTATCTAAAATCAGTGTATACATATTTATTTATCAATGAATGATTTATTCATTTCTACTGAATCCCTTTATGGATAAATCCCTTTGGAGATTTGGTTTTAATTAACCAATGAATCTATCAAATGTACATTCTGTTTGTATGACAATACATGAAGCATAACTTTCATGTCTTTTACAATTTTCCACATAAATTCCAACTAAATTACTATAATATTGTTTTACCTTAATTAATTATTTCTAAATTTTCCTAAAAATATTACTATGGATGTACTTATTGAAAAAAATCCCCCAAAATCGTCCCACTCCTTGGATTCAATTTCATCATATTGCCTCATATTCTTGATAAGAATCCACCATTGATATTTTTCTACTTTCAAATGAAAGACATCCAAAATTAATTTTTCATTATCTAAAAATTATATAATGGAAAATATCATTTCAAACATACTAATCAATTTCTCAAAAACTAGTGGATTTTTTTAAACCCTAAAATAAGGTAGAAACAGGCTCACGAAGGAATGAACAGAAATTGTTTCCTCCTTTTATCATTTAGATGTTAAACATAATTCATAGCATGTTAAGGTTATGAGACAATATATATGATAATTTTCATTCCAAATCCAATAAAATTTTAATTGTCATGATAAAACCCATTGCATTGTCTGTCACACCAATGATTAACATGACTTCCTTAGGTTTGAGCCATCTTATTAAACAGAAATTCATATTGTGAGATATGATATTATTTTTGGGAAGCTAAATAATCCTGGAAAATAATTTTTAAACTATCTATATGAAGACACATTTTCTAATCTATAACACTACAGATTTTAACAAGTTTATTAGTGGTCATAATCGATTTTAGTACTTTATTATAGTTCATATATTTTTTATGAATTTCTAAAAACATATTATCAATAGTGTCGAACTGAATTTGAAGCAAGGCTCATTGTCATGCACTATATGACGACGGAGTCAAATATCAATGAAACCTTTTCTGAATTATTAACCCAAGGTAAAACTATTCATGATTCACAACCACTTATTGTATCCACATAAGGATAAAATTTAATAAAATCAACTCACTCTATATAATTCCAAAATTTTGACATATATTAGATTACATAGACATATCGTTGTGGTTCTCACTAATGTTTAGCGAACCATGTTTCCAATGGATAACTAAACGTTTCTATGATACAAACTAGAGGTACCCATACATTTCATAAATTTATATACATCTTCAATGATGTATTTTGATTATAGAACACAAATATCCACACTAAAATCAAATAGGTCATTTATCATTGAATATATGGATACATAAACAAAAACATCAAAATAGAATTATATAATTTCCCACAAAATTATTCATAACTAGAACTATTTTTATACATATCATTCTAAATACCTTTAAATATATATTGGGGAAGTGAAATATAATAACGAGTGAAATCAGAATCTTAATAAGGGTAAAAAAGTTAGGTATATATGATCACATAAAATTCGCATAACCATAAGGCTATGATTACATAAGAATACATATGAAAGCTATAAATTTCAAAAAAAATATCATAATTGTGATTACTGGGAAACATATTGATTGTTCATAAGTCCTGAATCATAAGGGAATGAACGAACATAAGATATAAGAGAGTAACATTGGGATATGACATAGAATATATATATATATATATATTAATAGAAAATAATTTCTTTATTAGTCAATAATACTTTCCAATAACATCATAGTTGAATAGGTTCACTCCCCAAACTATTTTAGTAATCTCGATTCACTATCAAGACTATCATAGTGGAAAATGTCATGTACTGATCTATTATAAATCCATAATCAGGACATATTTATCTCATGAGATATCAATCATTATATAATTATTTAGTGGTATATAAAATTCTGGGCCCAACCATAACCAAATGAAAATCATACTGATCGGTGTTACAAGATCATAAAACATTTATTATATCATAACATGTAAAAAGGAACAATATTTTATATACATTTCTATAAAATCCATGTTTTGAAAACAATCATGATAATGTCTTCCTTGGGACTAGAACACACGAATTTTCTTTCCCTTGGATCTACACTTAGGAATCCCCCAAGAAATATCCTCACGATGGGATATGATTCTACACCACCTTATAAAGCAGTGTTTTATGCTCCTCCGACTTTGATGTCCGTTTTCCATAATCCTCCCCCACTAGAATGTCCCAATGTACCCATTAGAAAATCAAAAAAACCCTGGTAATGATAATATTTTTGATGGCCATGTCTACCACATGATCATGATTTTGTCTCCTTTGGGATGAGCCTTCTTGGTTTTTCTTCCCCTATGCTCCCTCCCTTAGGAATCCCCTAGGAGAATTCCTCATGATGGGAAAGGTATGCACAAAAAATTATAGTGGGGTTCTTTGTGATCCTCCTCCTTCGATGAAGGATTTACATAATCCACCCCCTAGAAGGGCCCATCATCCTCATTGGAACATCAAATGGTATAAGATCTAGTTTTAATTTGATGTGCATGTGATGGTGCTTGGATTTTCTAGGGGTTGAGTATGTAAATCCTGCATTGATTGAGGATGATAAAAAAGAACCCCTTTATAATGTGGTTTGGATACCTCTACCATAATGAGGAATTTTCTTGGTCATTTCAGAGGTCCATAACATAGGGAACGAAAAATCATGCATGCTCATCCCAAATATGAAAATATCATGATCGTGGGCTACACGAAGTAGTCATAATTGTTTCATAAAAGATACTGTGGAAGATAAATGGGTTTCATACTTATATTATAGTGATAATAAGATACCATAAATAGAAAAAATAAGGGTGGTACCATCAGATTATATACCTAAAAAAACATAACAAACCCAAATTGTTTCTATCATTGATCAACAGGTGTACCATAAAATGATCACTAATAACTATTAAAGTAATATAAAATTTTCCCTAAAAAATCATTTTTAAACATTTCAAAAATATTAGAGAAAAAAATTTCTTTTAATGTGTCCATTTATATGCTTAATTTAATCTCTAAATTAGATGGAGATCATGAAAGTGTGAGATACCATAAATGAAATTCATTTTAAAACAAGGTTTTCATTCTCATTTTTGGTAAAAAAAAGTATCTCATACCAAAAATGATATAAAGATTCCTTCTAATAAATTTTTAAAAAATACAAACATTGGTAAAAATATATTTCAAAAATAATTGGATAATTGTACAAATACTTATTAAATCATTTTTAGAAAACATGAAAGAGAAATTATATTTGACCAAAGAGAGAAATAATATATGTTTTCCTCAAAAACATTATTTTTTCCTCTCGAGTAAATAAAGACAAGAAAATGAATGGAGAAAAATTATTTCTTTAAATTACTATAAAATAGAAAAAATACATGATATTGGATAGGTATAAAATAATATTTCATGATCAGAAATATAATCATTGATAATCCATAAAAGTAATGATATTATAATATAAAACCCTTACCACATTGGTAACTATTTTATCATAAGATTCATGAAAGATGGAAAATTAGAGGGGTATATGTATCCAATTATTTCTATAATAAAAATAATAAAATTAATTTAGGGTTAGTATATAACCAACATTAAAATAGTCGGTGAATATGGAATCTGTCCAATTGAAATATAATTGATACCAAAATACTGTACCTTAGGCCTAACATCATTCATACACATTTAAAACTCATATATAATAAATATATGTTTATTAGAAATGTATTTCAGAATAATAAAAATATATATAATAGTGTATATGACTTATTTATAACCTTTTATCATTCATTTATTTAAAATTAATTAATAAAATCACTTTTATTGGGGTTAACTGCTTCATTTTCCATGTATGTTTTGGTTTAAATGATCGGTTCCACATAAATTGATTGTGGTTCCATCACATCGATTATTTTTATCATAATATTACTATAATATATGTCCATTATATAAAATTTTGTATTTATCTATAAAATATAGAGATAGTAAAATAAATAACATCATTCATGAAGACTATAGGTCGTACATACTCAGGAACTCTATTTCGATTTTATCAATGGATAGAAGGAAAGAAACTAACATATTTATTAAAAATTATAAAATAATATTTATATAATAGATATCATAAGTATTCATTAAACATAACCTTATTACCATCCATGTTGAAATAAATTATAGAATGTGTCACATTATTTCATTGAAGATAATGTCCACAGGTACGTACAGGCGGCATTATTGCTTTTCATAAAATTATTCTGTAAGAAGGTAGATGTGATATTATAATTAAATATGTATTATTATTTAGTATATATAATATATTTTTATTAAATAAATCATTATATATAACCATTATAGAAAATGATGGAAAAATAATACAACGGTTTTTGGTGCGATAGTCTATCATAGTCATGATCGATGGTTTCATTTTTCATTTGATAAAATTTGAGATGGATACAGGTTATTACATTAAGAAAATAAAATATATTTATATGGGATATAATTACATAATTTTATCATCATAAAAAATTATATTTTAAGTAGGTGGAAGAATACATAAAAACAAAACATTCTGTAAATAATTAATCTTATACTTTAAGAAAAAAATTAGTTTGTAGCCCAAATCATTCTTTAGAGGGTTTCCTAATAAATCTATGGAATATAGGGCCTATATGGGGACGTATTTATGGTATTTCTATAGTGAGGTTCAAAAATACAATTCTTTTGAAGTGAGATGTGGAGGGGAGAGGTGGTTTCCCTTTATAAGTATGGGAGGGAACTAACATTGAAACAACATGGAAATTTACCAAATAAATTAAAAATAAGAAAGTAATTACCAAAACAAATGGTTATAAATGACTATATGATAGATGGTGGGAAAAATTAATGTCATAATTTGATAATAAAATGTTATATATACATGTTTAATTGGATAAAATATCCTTATCATTGGGTGTAATCCTCCCCCTGGTAAACTCATTTTAAACTTAACCATGATAATTATTTTCTACTATTTTTGTTATTAATTATGAACCAAAATTTGGATGAACGTATAATATATTATTAATTATGATGATTCCAAATTTGGAATCAATTGTATCAAATTAAATTCCCAAAAATTATATAATAAAATTTAAAATTAAACTCATAGACATGATAAAAATGTTTTTTCCAACGAAACATTTTTATATCACAGTTAAACATAAAATTGAATCTGATGAAATAAAATATTTAATAAAAAATATAATGGTACAATTGGCTTATGTTAAAACATTTATAAAAATCAATCATTTCATATTCCTTAAAATGAAGTATACTTTTTTTTATAAAAATCATTCTTTTTTACTCTTTATAGTAAAATTATTCTGCTAATAAAATTGTAAAAAATTAACTATATGATTATTAGTAAATTTGTTTAAGAAATTGATGTTAATTTTTTCCAAAATAATTATAAAAATTTCAAAATTAATTTTACAATACGTTTGGAATAGAAGACTAACCCATTTTTTAGAAGATCATTGTTTTCAAGCCTAAAATTGGATTTATTTCCATAAATTGCCTAAAAACATATTACATAATTGATTAAAATATTTATGTGATATATTATATATTAATTTATATTAAATAATTCACCAATTAGTGATAAATTAATTCTCTATGACAAAAACACATTTCGATCATAAAAATAGAGTTTTTGATTTTTTATATTTTTAAATATTTTTAATTTTATTTTTAATCAATTGATAACCATTATATTTATTATCCTCATATGTAAATGAATCATTTTTTTAAAAAAAATCTACTCCTATATATACCAAAATATTTAATGGCTCGGTTGTCATGACCCATCCCTTGGGTCATGTGCCATGACAACCCCAAGCCCATCTTTCATATGTTAGGGGCAGGCGACTACCACCGAAAGGAGTATTCCCTAAAACTAGGAAGGCATTGCCTTTATATCTAGTAACACACACAACCAAGAACACAATATGATATGAAAAAAAGTAAAATGTATAGTAAAAAGACTTTTTACAGTAGGTAAAAAAGGGGCTAGAATACAAGCACAACTAGAAAGTAAATGAAAACTGAAAAGTACAAGTATACTGAAACTGCTCCTATGAACAGCCACAAAGGACCATACCTGAAGGGTAGGTACAGCTCTTGAATGGTAGTCTCTGTGCTGTGCCTCGTCTAAGGTCCACCTCCGAGAAAAGACTAGTCTTGGTAGCCTCTTCCTCAATCAATGTTGTCTTTCATTTTCACCAAACACAACAAGGAGCGGTCAAAGACAATGCATGGGTGAGTATAACGATACTCAGTAGGGACCCTAATACCCTCAATGGTCTCAAAAAATACACAAAGGATAAACCAATAATAATGGAAATAACATAAAACCCTATTTAGGTATATGCTCGGATATATACCTAAGTTATCATGTATAAAATCTCATTCATGAAGAATCCCAAGGTCCAACTCAAAAACAAAAAGTTAAACTGTTCTAGAAAGAAAGGAATACCATGAATGTAACACCACAAAGGTAAATCCAAAAAGAAGGATACCACAATGGTATCACCATGAAGGTTTGTACCACAAAGGAACGCCAAATAGAGGATTACCACAAATGTATCACCACGAAGATAAGTACCACAAATATACACCACAAAGAATATTACCACAAAGGTAAAGACTTAGATCGCACTAGGTATAACATAGGTTTTGTAGTAAAGATAATTATATGCAACTACTGAATCATCTTACTCTGTTAAGAGGCATGCCTAGGTAAGATCCTAAATCATCAGACCCATATAGTATCCTCATACAACAGACCCACGTAGGATCCAAGTGTAGTCCAACGTGGATTTTCTAGAGAGGATCCTAGTGGGACTCTCAAACATAGACCCACATAGGATCCCAAATCATAGAACGAAATAGGATCCCAATGCACAGACCCACATAAGATCCCATTCTCAGGTTACCGCCAGCCACAAGGTTCCCTCACTAAGCTCGCTTGATACCAAAAGGGTATGATCCTCATGCCACCAGTCGATAATACATCTTCAATGAATTCCTATTAAGATGTATCCCAAAGGACATAAATGTGATATCAGTACCAACGCAACAGACGGTGTGTGAATCAGACTTCTGGTCTGTATGTTATTGGCCTTTTAGTCCCGAGGGCCCAGTTGGACTTGTGTTCGATCCAACCCGACCATACACCAACATTATCTAAAACTCAAGTGGAGATTACGAACTGGACCGTTTCGATCCAAGTTTTCCGGTGCAACAAATAGTTCGTCAAATAGATGCTAATAGCTCATGTTATGGCCATAAGTGCAAAAAGGGTCGAAGCTGGTCGGGGTCCGGTCCGGCTCAGTCGGACCGACCAGGCCCAACCCAGGTCTGTCCCGAGATTTTACCCAGCCCACTGGGTCTATCCTGGCCCACTGGCACGTCCCATGATGGGAGGCCTGAGGTGCGGTCCACAATGGGCGGCCATTGATGCTGCCCATGCTGGGCGGCCCGCGTTGAGTGGCCTGCGGCGCAGGGCCCGCTTGGTGGCCCTCGGCTTTCCAGACTACCATCCCTCATCTACGGCATGGTCGCGCGATTCGCCCCCACCAGTGGCCACCAGCGAGCTGGATGCCCCTCCATTGTCACCTCGGCCTTGTGCCACGACACATGCACACCAGGCGACGTGAACGTGTGCCGCCATCACCATCATGTGTTCAGTCGTGCGCCGGATGCTTCCTTCACTCTGTTGCGGTTGACGGGCCGCAGCCCTTCTCTGGTAGTTCGTTTACGTCGCCACTGTCTTCATGGCCGATTGGGGTGCCAGCGGCCACTCCCAAGTCCCACCAATTCCAGTCACTAGCATTGTTCACCAATGACATTCCCCGAGTCACCGGGCATGCCCTCGTGGCTTGTTCATCATTTTGTAGACATCACACTCTCCCTTGGAAGTCTCCATTTATTTAAAACCACCACGATCCATAATGGTTGCAATGAAGTCAGGATGTGTTCTTGTGGCCATAACCCTCCCCATTCGAATGGTAGGAAGCTGATTATTTGTTCTCAAATCATGAAGAACATCAAGATCATGTAAGGGGGTATTCAAAAACAAAAAAACCTACCTTGTCATTTGTTGGAGGAGTCAAGAGGTAGAAGATGAAGTCATTGAAGAACATCGGTTTTTGTTCCTTCTACAAAATGAATCCAATACGGGATCAGGGTCGGTTCCCCATTCTTCGTTGGAGAGTAAAAGTTCTTCATTGGAGAGAATATTTCTCCACAATTCTCCGATGCTCCTTTTCCATTGAAATCCACCAACCCCACCAAGATGAAGAGCCAACTTTTTAAAAATAAGTCTAACAATTAATTAAATTTGACACATTTATTTATTTATAGTTGGCTCAATTGATTAATTGGAGTGTTGAGAGGTTTTCCCCCATTAAGAGGTGTTTGGGTTGTTCCTACCACAACGAATTTAAATAGGGACTTTTCTAGATCGGGTAGTCCCCACCTCCAAAATTTTAAAATAGAGGATATCAAAAAAAAGTTGTTCTTTTTTTTATTTCCATGAAAAACATGGAAACATACATTCACCCTCGACATATTGCGGTCGAGGTTAAAGTATTTATAAGCAAATATCGGCACTGCTAGATCAATTGTGCCATCAAATATCAATTTCATTCACCGATTCAAATGTTACAAAAACCTGCTCACACGCTTACTGAACATACATAAAAAATGTTCAGAAATTCATTTTGGGCACACACTAACTCAGAATCACACACCGTCAATTTTTTCAGACTCATAATATTTCTATATAATTAAAAAACATTAAATTGGAAATTTTTATCTTCATATTCTCCCCACCTTAGGACTTTGCATCCCGGAAAGCCATGTCACAAAATCTAGGAAAACAAGTGGAGGTACTGGGCACAAATATGAGCCCCCCTCTCCTATGTTCTCTCTAGGAGGTTCTCGTGCTAACAATGTACACACAATAATGGTATCAATAACCAATGAAGGACTCTATCCTTTTGACCCTCAATATCCATTAGCACCCTTGTAAATTTCTCCCCATCGTCGATGTCCAGCTCTCCCTAGTCAATGATTTGATAATGGTCATGCACGTATCTCCTCACCTAGGATTCATGGAAAATGTCGTGCACCCGGTGCAACTGAGGTGGAAGATCTAAGTTGTAATCCTCCTCGCCAACTCTGATATAGACCAGAAAGGGTCTGATGAATCTCAAAGATAACATGTTCCCCAACTGAATCTATGAAAACCTCATCGACATGAGACCAGTTGGAAGACGTGGTCACCATCCTCGAACTCTAGAGGTCTCTGTCTCCTACTGGCAGAAGACATATTCCTGCTCTGTGATGTCTTCATCCGCTCCATTATGATATGCACCTTCTCTGGTGTAGCCCATACAATCTCTGGTCCCATGTGTGCTGACTCCCCCTTTTCTATCCAGCACAAAGGCTATCCGTAAGGTTAGTCGTACAGGTCCCTGAATGGTGTCATCCCAATGGTAGAGAGATATCTTTTGTTGTATGAAAACTAAACTAAGGGAAAGTGATCCTCCGAGTTGCGACCAAAGTTGAGGACTCAAGAACGCATCATGTCATCGAGGGTCTGAATGTTCCTCTCAGTCTGGCCATCCATCTAAGGATGGATGGTGGTGCTCAAATGATGTTATATGCCAAAAGACTCCTACAACCCCTTACATAGCCGGGAAGTCAAATGTGCATCAATATTGGAGACAATTGTCGAGGCTACTCCATGTATCTGTACAATTTTCTACACATAGAGGCATCTTATGCTCTCAAATGAACTCTACTCTCTGATCGGAAGGAAGTGGGCAGACTTAGTGAGTTGGTTGATGATCACCCAGATAGAATCATGACCCATGGATTTGTGTGGAAGTCCTATCAAAAAAGACATGGATATCTCATCCCACTTCCACTTGGAGACCTCTAAAGGCTGAATTAAGCCTATTGTCACCTGATGCTCTCCCTTCACTTGCTGACAAGTGAAGCACCGTGAGACAAACTCTACTACTTCTTTATTTATTCCCTGCCACGAGTGCTATCTTCTAAGTTCTTTGTACATCTTCACCACTCATGGATGTACCATTAGAGGGGATGTGTGGAACTACCTCAAAACATCCTCATGAAGAGACACTGATACATTGGTATGTCCTCTTAAAAGGATGTTGTGCTCCCCACATTTAGAAAATCCATCAAATGCATGTCCTGTGGATATTTGAACATGTCAAGCCTTGAATTCTTTGTCCCCATGCTATGACACCCTAAATTGCTGAAGAATTGGGAGAGTGATTATAACAGACTGATGAAAAGGTACTCCATCTCATTCCACCAAGGATATCTGTAAAGCGGCCAGCCGCTTCATCACCTCACCAAGCAACTATATACTAGATCTCCTGTTATGTGCATCTGCTACAATGTTCCCCTTCCCAAAAGTATAAACTATCTCAAAGTCATAGTCCTGGGGGAACTCTAGCCAACGTTGTTGTCTTATGTTCAGGTCCTTCTGAGAGAAGATATACCTGATATTCTTGTGATCAGCGTAGACTGTATAACGTTTTCCTATCATGTAATGTCACCACATCTTCAATGCGAATACCACTACTACTAAATCCAGGTCTTGGTTACAGTAGTTTTTCTAATGTTTTCTCAGCTATTGTGAACAATTTAGGATAATTTCTCTCTCCTGCATCAGGATATATCTGAGACCGTTCCCTGATGCATCACAGTATACTACTTACCCAACACCCTCCTCTATAAGCCTCAAGATGGGGGCACTAGTCAGCCTCTACCTCAGCTCTTGAAAACCCCGCTGGAATCTCTCGGACCACACAAAGGTTTTCCCCTTCATTTTCAACACTGATAATGGTGCTGAAACACTGGGGAAATATAGCACAAACCTCCGGTATAACCCGGCCAAACAAAAGAAAACTTTGTACGTCCATCACACTCTTGGGGGGATCCCATGCAAGTACCACCTCAGTCTTAGCGGGATACACTACAACTCCAGCCCCTTAGATGTCATGTCCTAGTTAGTGATCCTCTCGAATCTAGAAATGGAACTTTGAGAGTTTACCATAATGCTGCTTCTCTCAGAGTGTGTCTAGAACTATGTACAAATGATAGGCACGCTCCTCCTCCGTAGCCATGTATATTTGAACGTCGTCGATGAATACTACAAAAAAGCGATTAATTTATGGACGGGTGATCATGTTAATGAGTCCCATGAACACTACGGGAGCATTGGACATTCCAAACGGAATAACCAAAAACTCATAATGGTCGTACTAACATCTGAAAGGCGTCTTCTGCACATCCTCATCCCGTACCCTGAGCTGGTGATAGCCTGATCTGAGGTCTATCTTCGAGAAAAATCATGATGCCTATACCTGATCAAAGAGTTCATCAATCCTTGGGAGTGGGTACTTGTTCTTCACGGTCACCTAATTCAGGCTTCAATATTCAACATAGAGTCTCAAGCTCCTATACTACTTCTTGGCGAATAGAATTGGGGCTACCCAAGTTGAAACGTTGTGCCATAAATCCCCTTCTCCTTTAAGTCCACGTTTTATTCCCAAATCTCAAAAAGCTCTATGGGAGCCATATGATACAATGGTGTAGATATCAGTACCGTCTGGGGGTACAAATAAATGTAAAATTATGCCTCTCTGCATGGAGGTAGTCCCAAAACATCATCATGGAAGACATCTATGTACTGGTCCACCACTATAGGATTTTTAAGACTCTCCACATTAACCATTCCGGGAGTAAGGGTAGCCAACTAATGAGTGATCATCTGCACACTGCTCTAGGTAAGTCCATAATGTGCTGCAAAGGCTCCCTTCTCGCCGGTGAAGGTAAAACTAGTCTCATCAGTGTGGAAAAATTATACATTGTGCCGAATATAGTCTATCTAAGCATGGATTTTGGATTACTAGTTCATACCCAAGAAGGAATCATAAGTCCTTGAAGCCGCTACTAGGAGGTCCCAGCTGAAGCTCTCACCCCCTAGAGTAAGCTCACAATGTCAAAACAAGTGTGTAATCGTCGAATTCTCTCATATAGGTGTCTCTTTCCGCAATGTTTCGAGCCAACGGATCTACCATAATCTACGAGCTCTAAACGATGGCTATGGTAATAAAATAATGACCAGTACCTGAGTCAATAAGTTTTTTATCTATGGTGGAGTAGAAATAGATTGTTCATCATATCATATCAGGAGCTCCATGGTCATATGCTTCAGCTACCTGGAGCTAAACTCACACCTATCCAGCTACTCCCTATGGTCGGGGGGCACCACCTAGTGGTGGTGGAGGTAACAACTCGAATCGTTACGTGCCACCAGCTGCACAACTAGCTCCTCTGCCACGTCTGACAGCTTCTGTAGGACCTCCTCGATAGAACCTCTGTCTCTGCCTAGGAGGTCCTTCAACAGTCTGTTGCTCATCCGTATGGCGGGTCGGGAAGTCATGAGCCATGTGACCCTTCCTGCCGCATGTGTAATACTGCCTCCTCCTCGTATGATTGGCATTGTCTCTGGTGCCTGCACAACTGACCCTGAATCATATGGTCATCCACCAATAGGTATGGTTCTCTTGGTCCTCTATGACATATGTCTTCTACCAGATAGAAAGGACTCCGCTGTATGATGCCTGGTGGTGGGTCTCTCTACTGGTGTCTGCACAACAAGAAAACACTCAACAAGGAGGTCTCGCTTTAACACCCACCCATGTGTTGGCATGCTGAGAGAAACCATCGAAGCCTTGATCTCCAGCCAGAGTCCATGCTTGATGGTTTGGGCATTAGAGAATAGGCCCCACACCAAATCAGTTGAGTAGCATGAGAGGTTGGCAAGCCTCGCTGAGTACAGAGCCACAGTCATGTTTTCATGATGTAGATGAAGAATATCTTGTATGAGCACTGTATGAAGGGTCGCTGGGAAAACACTGCCAGAAACAGGCTCTCAAAATCAGCCCTGAAAAGTGTCACCTCATCATGATCCTAGAGCATCAAGCTCCACCATCTGCCTTCTGCTGTTTGTAGAAGATTGGCACCAAAGATCACCATGTGATCAACTGGGGTCCCTACCTATTGGAAGACTCTCTCCATGGCCTTCATCCAATCCTCACCAGTATGTAGGACCATCTCACCCATGCTCCTGGGTGGCCTCTAGTGCTAGAACTTGTGCAATGCGCTCAAGGAGCGTGCACCCTCTGTTGCTGGGGCTGGTGGTATCAATGGCCCAATGGGTAATGGTACCGTTGGTGCCTCTTCTGGAGCCTTAACTGATAAAGGGCCCTACACCAAGGCCTCATCGCTCGAAGGGATATCATCACGTACTATACCTAGAACCCTAGTTGGTTGTTTGCGTGGAGGCATCCTGATAAGAAACAGGTGCACCAAGGTCAATAAGTTATACCTGTTGAGATGAATCAAAGAGCGAACCATGAATAGTCTTCAAAACATAGATGATATCATTGTTTTCAAGTACTGAGTCATAAATTAGAAGTTACGGTCATGGTTTATGGATACGTCAGCCGCCGCACCAACACTGGATTCTCTAAATTGATAACCACACTCACTACACTTAACATTATTGTTGTTAAAAGATCATATTCCAATGTTATATGGTTGAACCGAATCCTCTGATACCAATTTTTCATGACCTGTCCCCCAGGGCCCCTGTCGTGACTACCCCAAGCCCACCTTTAATTGGATTGGGGATGGCACCTAGAACCTAAATGGTGTATTCCATAAAACTGGGAAGGCATTGACTTTATATCTTGTATCACACAAAACTAATCTCATAGAAAGGTAAGTACAGAAGTAAATTGTAAAGTTAAATATTGAGCACAACTGGTAAAAAGTGGCCACAATACAAGCCCAACTAGAAAGTACAAGAAAACTGGATGGTACAAGTAAACTGAAAAAGCTCTTATGAACACCCGCCAAAAAACCTACCTAAAGGGTAGGTACATCTCTCAAATGGTTGTCTCTGCGGTACGCCTCATCTATGGTCCACCTAAGAGCTACCTTTAGTCCTAGTACCCTCTTCCTCAGTCAGCATTGTCCATCATCTACACTAAACACATCAAGGTGCGGGCATAGCCCGTGTAGGGGGTGAGTATAACGATACTCAGTAGGGACCTAGAGTCCATTAGTGGCCTCCCAAATTTCACAAAGGATAAACCACAATTCATGGAAACAACCGACCACCCTTCTTATGTGTACTCCCATAAATATACCTATGTTATCAAATATACCCATCTCATTCATGAGAAAACACAAGGTCCAACTCAAAAGCCCAATGTTCAACTGTTCCACAGAGGAAGGAATACCACGAAGGTAACACCACAAAGATAAGTACCACAAAGGTAACACCACATAGAAGAATACCACAAAGGTGTCACCATGAAGTTAAGTAATTCAAAGGTATGCCACACAAGAATATTACCACAAAGGTATCACCATGAAGATCAGTACCACAAAGATACGCCACATAGAAGATTACCACAAATGTAAAGACTCGGCTCACACCTGGTATAACATAGGTTCGATAGAAAATATGATTAGATCTAACTACTGAATCATCGTACTCTATTATGTGGCAGACCCACATTGGATCCTAAATCATAAGACCCATGTAGGATCCTAGTACAACAGACCCACGTATGATCCTAGAGTAGTCCCACGTGGATTTCCTTGAGAGGATCCAAGAGGGAATCTCGTTAATAAACCAACATAGGATCCCAAAGCACAAACCCATATTGGATCCCAATGCACAAACCCACAAAGAATCCCTTTATCATTTTACAACAAGGCACAGGGTTCCCGCAATAATCTCCCTTGATCTAGGGAGGGTCCACTCCTCATGCCACAGGTCGATACTCCAACTTCCATGAAGTTCCATGAAGAAATATCCAAAAATACCGCCATGTGATAGGGATATCAAGGCAATAGACGGTGCGTCAATCGGACACTTGGTCTGTATGTTATTGGACTTTTAGTCAGAAGGGCCCAGATGGAATCATGTTTGATTCAACATAGCCATACCACAACAATATCCAAAACTCAATTGGAGTACCCAAAAAGGAACATCTCGATCCATGGTTTCTGTCTCTGTAGATAGTTCATCAAATGGATGCTCGTAGCTCAATTTATGATCGAAAGAGTGAAAAGGGTCGAAGCTGGTCTGGGTTTGGTCCGACTCGGTCGGACTGACCCAGCCCCACCCAGGTCTGGTCCTAGGTCCGACCAGGACCAGCCTGGTGGGTCTGGTCCGGCCAGAGCGGGGTAGCCCATGGCTAGCCTAACGACCATCCCTCCTCCGTGGTGCGGTCGCGCACCGTGACTCCCCTGGCGGCCAGAAACGTGTCGGCAGCCCCTCCACCACTGTCACAGCCTTGCGCCGTGAAAGCTGCATGCCGGGCGGCGCTGACACGCACCGACATCATCATCCTATGGTCTATTGTGAGCTAGCCTCCTCCCTCACTCCATCGCAGCAGGCGGGCCATGGCCCTTCTCCAGCAGCATGGTTGTGCCACTGCCATCTTCACGGCCAGCCTGACTGTCGGCCGCCGCTCCTGAGTCCCACTGGTGTTGGTCGCTCAAACGGGTCATCGGCGACGTTCCTCAGGTCATTGGGCACGCCATGGTGGACATTATATCATTCCATAGACTTCTAAAATAACCTCCGGATGTCTCCATTGATTTAAAACTACCACGATCCACCAAGGTTGCAGAGAGGTCGGGCCGTGTTCGTTTGGGCTGAACCCTCCACGTCAGGACAATAGCAAGTGACTTTTTTGTTCTCAAATCAGGAAGAACATCAAGAACGGGTAAAAGGGTATAAAAAAACAATAAACCCTATCTTGTCATTCATTGTAGGAGGAAAGGGGTAGAAGATGAAGTCATTGAATAACGCTGACATTTTTTGCATCCGCAAAGCACTTCTGATCTGGGCTCAGTGTCGGTTCATCATTCTTCGTTAGAGAGGAAATGTTCTTCGTTGGAGAGAACATTTATTCACAATTCTCCAACACTCCTTTTCCAACGTAATCCTCCAACCCAACAAAAATGAAGTGCCAACTAATTAAAAATAAGTCTAACAATTAATTAATGTTGACACTTTTAAGTAATTGTAGTTAACTCAATTTATTAATTGGAGTGATGAGTGGATTCTCCCCATTAAGAGGGGTTCAGTTGGCCCCCACCACTAAGAATATAAATTATGAGTTTTATAGATCAGGTGGTCCACACCTCCATAATTTAAAAAGAGATCTTATTAGAATAAAATACAAATTATTTATTTTATTTTTATTTCCATGAAAAACACAAAAACTATCATTCACCCTTGACTTACTATGGTCGAGGTGAAGGTCTCTTTAAGAAAATATTGGCATTGTGAGTTCAACAGTGTCCTCAGATTTCAATTATGATCACCTGTTCAAAAGATAAAAAAACAGGCTCACACGATTACTGAACGTACATAAAAAATGTTCAGAAATTCATTCCGGGCACACCGGGCCTCGGTATCACACGCCGTCAATTTTTGTGGACTCGTAATATTCTCATATAATTCAAAACAATACACAGAAAAATCAAGGACATTACATAGGTCATAATTTTCAAGTTATAAATTAATATTTTTATAGAAATATTTTCTTCAAAGTCGGTATTTCTTGCAAAAAATTATACAACAAAATTAATTTTTTTTTAAAAAATATTTCATAAAATCTAAGGGTGTTACATGGATTTCATAAAATGGTTTTAGAGAAGAGTAGAATATGAAACTAGATAAACTAAGAATGATTCGTAGAATATATAACATAAAGGAGTAAAAATCCAATAATGTTGAAAATTAACATGAATAAAATTATATTACACATGAAATTTAATAGATTAGAACTCTCCAAAGGAAAGGGTCCGTGAAAAAAAAAATTCCATGTTTAGTAATATAATAATGTAATTTTTGATCCATAATGTAATTTCACATGTCTACTGTACATAATTTTCTATAGCGGATTTCTATACTCAGAGTAGGTTATTACTTAGTCAAGGGGTAGAAATGATTCAATATGAAATATAGAATGAAAACTTCTATTCACTAAAGAATCTAATGGATTTTGGAATAAATTTATTCAAATGGAATGATGAATTGAATTAATGAATGTATGGTGATGTAGTAGATGAATGTATTTCTCAAGCTACCCAACAATGATTTTTTCCAATATATTTTTCAAAAAAATGATCAAAAACAATATTTGGAGCTGTGATGTAAAATCTATTGAGAATGATTTCAAAGTAGTTTATAAATTTATATTTATTAGTAATTTTTTAATTAATGTGGAGAATGAAATAATTATTTTTTGGGGTCTCAAAATTTTGAAAATGGTGATTGTTTTGATGTTTATCAATTATATGACAAATTATATAAGTTAGTCAACTTTTCAAAAAATAAAGAATAAAAATGGTTGAATTGGATTCAATAAATATTAATGGAGAAATTTTTTATCCAACATAGAATAAATGAAAAATATTTTAGAGAACAATAATATATTATCTAATAATAAACACATATCATTTAAAAATATTTTAAACAAGATTCGTGGTTGAAATCCATGAACCGGTTATTGGATCAAATTTTCAATAAACAGATATGGGACATTATGGAAAAACCAAAAACTAATTAATAGATTAGTAAAAAATTGTTGTTATAAATATGTTGAATGAAAATGGGAAGGTAATTTTATTTTATTTCCTATGATTTAGTTATTATTTTTTCCTTCAAATGAGTATTATGTTTAATAACATTGTTTACTCAGAACACTAAACCCAAAAAAATCCTCATTACATTATATAACTATTATGATAATGTTGTTTTATTTGTCAGTATAAATAGAGGTAACTAAATTATAAAATATATATAGAGATTATGATCATTTGAAATGTTAATGCATTTATAAAATTCAATTATCATAGCCCAATAAATAATAAGATCAAATTATGACTAAGAAGTCATGATTTCTATAATTATCATTTTAGGAAATTTATGTAATGAAAATAAACATATTATGGAAAAGTTTATTTTTTAAATAAAAAATATATAATTCATTTATTAATATTTACAATATTTTTATTTTTATTTGATATGGTATAAGAATAAAAAGGGTTACCATTTTAAAATGATATTTTTGGATAAAAAATATTTTCCAATATATTTTATGATTTTATTTAAAAGTAAAATAAAAAATTATGATAATGTTTATTTGGAAAAATTAATTTCATTTTCTAACTTATAAGAAAATATTATTTCATGATATTTTCTTAGTTTTCTACGAAAATAAAAATTTACACGACAAATGA
Source organism: Viscum album (assembly GCA_963277665.1). Lineage (NCBI taxonomy): Eukaryota > Viridiplantae > Streptophyta > Magnoliopsida > Santalales > Viscaceae > Viscum > Viscum album. Next base: position 2,103,305,820 of record OY728163.1, on the reverse strand, counting down.
AACGAATATTAATTATTCTCATATCACAACATTTATGACACTATTAAAAAACAAGGTAGTGGTAAATTTTTTTGATACCATATTCGATATATTTTATACATTTATATGATAAAATAAATCATATAAAATAATTTTTTTTATAAAACCTATGTTAACCATTTTGAAACTCATTTAATATTTCACACTGAAAACACTTTTTTCCCCACATTATAAATTATATTTCTTCACTTTATGAAATTAAATACAAAAAATGTATTCTAAATTATAGATAAAAATATTTCATACTATTAATAAGTTAAATTTCATTTTTAATGAATAAATTTAATTTGATTTGATTTTAGTTTATTATTATAATAACGGTAAAACAATTATTATTAAAAAAATTTGTTGTTAAAATTATATATTTTATTTCTAATCAAATATATTATTCACTTTTAGAAAATTATACTAATATAAGTTTTAAACATATATATATATTTATTTTCCACTATTTAATTGTTAATTATTAATATATAATATTTTGAACATTTAATGGTATAAACATAATTGTTTTTGTAAATAAATGTTTCTTGGATGCATTATATTTGATAATTACAATTTTTTTTTATTATATTTAGAAATTCAATTTGATTAAATAGATTTTATACCTACGTATAGAATGAAAATTTAATGAAGTTTCACTTTTTTTATAATACCAGAATAACATAGTTAATTACTACTTAGAATTGTAAAAAACCAAATACAAAAATGTAAAAATATAACTGAAAATGAATAAAAACATTCTTAGAACCTGCCTATTAAAGAATTAAAATGAATTTCATAACCTAATACCCAATATAATAAAATATGGTCCCCTTATTAAGGCATTTAACCTTGAATAGTGTAGTGATATCGTTGTGATATAATGGGTATTTAAGAAAATCCATTTTCATTTACTTTAAAAAGTGTCCTCTTACCACCCCTCCTAGTCCACATTGTGACTCGATTTATTTGTGAACATATTACCAATTTAAATATTCTATTTATATTTTTAAAATAAAAAATACCTAGGTCTAAATAAATCACCACATTCCCTTCATTATTAAGAAATATTTAATGAGAAAATCCATGTTCACCATATGAGTAATTCATACTCATTGCACTTTTATTATTAATATTCCTCATCCAAATAATTTATATCAATCAATTTAATAAAAAAATTATTATTATTATTTAATATTTTATTATAATTATTTATTATCACTTTTCCTACTTCTGAAAAACTATTAGAAAAATTAAATTAATCAACTTGTTTTTTTTACAGAAAACGAATTCCACAAATGAAAAATTCATTTTCTTCAAAACCAATATAAATGGATTCTAAAAAATTGATATTTAATAAATATTATATAATAATTTTAACCCTAATAACACTATAAATTTTTGATTATTTGATTTCTATATCCCCTCAAACTCTATAAAAATTATAGCATCAGCCTTGTACGTGCAGAATACCACCTTAATGGAATGTTTCATTTAATTTTTTCATTACAGCCAAAAATGTATTATTCAAAAAATGTATATTTTTCCTAAAATTAATATTGATGATAATATTAATATTATGGAATGACAATATTTTAAATTATATAAATACTCTTGATAGTAAATGATTATAGAAAATTAATCCAAATTAATCTAACATACCATTGAAACATTATAATTGGAATATATTGTGCGAAACTATGGAATTGAATATATTATTTGTTGATAGAATAATAAATAGAATAATTATCATAAATTATAGATTCAATTAATCTGTTTTACAAAACAATTCATAATAGATTACATATTGTCATAATTGTGATAAAATTGACCAGAAATCCTCAATAAACCAATATGAATGAAGACTAAATTGTAAATTAATAACATATTTAACTAGATATACCAAATAATATTAATTATTTTTGAATAATAAACATAAAGAATATTTTTCATGATCTTAAATCAATTATCTTGGGCTTTATGAGAAAATTTCGATTGATTCATGACATTAGTTAAGGGTTTGGGATATCAATTTTTTTCATTGATGTATGATTCGTAATCATCATTTTTTGGGGTTTCTACTATACATATATTTTTTCATAAATTTCAGGAGATTAATTTTATTAAACAATCATTTTAATATTTTATCTTCCATTAATTTTCAATTTGTAATATTATGATTATATATGGGTTTTGTTTAACTCATACCCATTTCCTTTGAGTTATTATGTTTATCTTAAATGTCATACTTATAAGATTATTCATTAACAAACTATGAATTTATATAATTTTTATTTATCTTAACATCTATATATATATATATATTTATTATTAATTCATTTATTTTTCATTAAAAAGGTATTTTTTCAGAAATTGTATCATTGTTGAAAATTATCTACATCCTCTTTAATGATAGTATCCCCTAATTGTCCTTATCTTTCAACGTCTATCAATTTTACCCATTTTTATTTGTAATTTTTTTGATTAATCTCATGTGACCTTAATATATCAATTACCGTCTTTCTAGATGAATTTCTTATTACCTTTTTAAATGATTTGGGATTTGAACAATAGAATTTTTGAAAACAAAAAGGGATCTTTTAAACCATGGATTCTATTTTTAGGATATGTTTTATATTAATTTTAAACCATTTTTACTCTGTATTCATCTCATTTATTTAATAACTACTTTGTATATGTTTTTTACTTATATTCATAGGTTAAATTTTCTTCCTTTGATAGGGATTATGTGTATTTTGAAATATCTTTGTAATTACCTCTTTTATGTGAACCCAATTTAGGGGAACTTCCCTATTTCATATTTTATTTCAATTACAGACACCATTAAAAATTATAACCATATAATGAATTTAGAAATTAATGTTTTAAATAAATCCATCATGGTTCAATTATGTTATAATGAGAAATAAAAATATATTTCCATCCATAAAATATTCATCTTTCATATAAAAAATAATCACCTATTTGGTTCAAATTTATTCATACATATCGTATCATTCTTATGCATAGTTATACATTGGAACTGAATGATTATTACCATTGATTCATTATTAAGATTTGAGAATAAATTTATTTAACTCCTTCCACTCTTGGGAATCTGTAAGATATATCATTTTTTATGTTTTAAAAAATATTATAAAACTCAATTATTTTTCATAGTTTTATCATGACTATGATTTATGTATAGTTTCTATTTATATTGTGGAAAAAATATGCATGTACATGTTACAAATTTAAAGGGTTTTTCATGATAGTGCTTTAGTGCATTGGTTAATAATTTCATCATATTAGATACCATGTATGGTGTAAATATGTTAAACCGAAGAACACTATATTTTGATTTCATTGATATGGGTCGTGGCCTATTAATATAGAGAATGTTTGGTTATCCTATCAATTTTATTTAATGATATCTTCGTGGGTATCCTTGAAATATTCACACAATGTAATTTTTTAGTTTTCTTACACTTATTTATGATTATAATATTTAATGATATAATTACCTTATGCCATGTTTCTAATCTTATCACACACCCTTAGTCCATTGAATATGTTCTCTCATTAGGTTTTACATGTTCCAATATCATGTGATATGGAAATAAATTACTTTCCCATGACTTTTTCTTAAAAAATCTCTCTCAATTTCATGTTTATCCAAATGTTTATGATCTAAACCGTGATAAAATATTAAAGTGTTTAACCATTCAAGTCCTTATATCTCATCACATATTATGTTTCAATAACCCTAGTTATAAATATTTGAATAAATTATATTAAGTATACACTGTATTCTAGTGTGCCCCAATAATTGGAAATTATTCATACTTTTTGTAAAAAAATGTTTCATATGTAATTGTTCCTCAAATACATAATCCAAATTGACTTCCAATTAGTGGAAAATTATAATGAGATGTAATGTTTAAAATACAATAATAATATAAAATGATTATATGTTTATATTTGGTAATTTTATTATGAATAATGGAAGACTGTTTTTTATGGGACTTCTTGGGTTAAAGGAGTTTACATTTAAGAGACATCAACACCAGTGGTAATACTAGAATACATTAGACAATTTTTATGTATATTTTTTAAAATAATGTTCAATGTATTCCATATAGTTGTAGAGATAGATTTCATATATCTAGTCTTTAATGAATACGTATATATATCCAAAAATGCATTTATATTTTTTATAGTATATGATGACTAAAATGATTGAATTATAAAAAAAACTAATATATGTCCTAATGAAAAAAAAGAAAACATTGGTATTCCAAGGCACACTCTTATATTAAGATGTTGGAATTCAATATAGGAGTGGGTGATAAAAAATTATATATGGATATTTCTTATGAAAAATAGTTTTTCATAATGGTTTGTTTAGATTAAATGATCTATATAGGAAACAAGAATGATTCATTTGAAATATTTACTCAACTGATGAATTTGGAGTTAAGGTTTCCATTGATTAATGAATTGAATTAATTTTACTGTATATAAGTGTATCAAAATAATGTAGTTTATAAATCCCAAAATTGAAGTATAGAGGGAAATAATTAAAGAAATTTATAATGGAAGAGTTCAAGATAGTTTCAACTCCATTAAGTCATTGAAAAAATAATGAAAACATGTTCGTAATAATGGGTCAACTCTACATTATTTAAATAATTATTGGGATTTTAGTATATCATTAAAAAAATTCCAAAATATTATATATTTCATACTAAGAACTATATTTCAAGATTTTTCCAATTATGGATCATTAACAAGTAGTTATATAATATTTTACATATATATATAGGGAAAAATCAATAATGTTTTAAAGATCATAGATATATCATATCTTGATTTATTGGATTCATAATAAGTTTATTAGGCATGCAACAATATGGATTGAAAATTCAATGGTGAATTAAAATTTTAGATTTGGTGTAAATTACATTGTATGGTTTAGTAATAAAATAAATTTTATATTGTTAAGGATATTAGTGGGATATTATATTTCATTCAAAAATGATTTTTCATAGTTTATATGAATGTAAAACTATTTCTAAGAGACTAGTGAAGTAGTGAAAAAATCGATTACGGTTTAGTTTAAAAAAAATAATATATTCATATTAATGAAAAATATAGTAAATCACTATCATAAAAAACTCATAGATATCCATAGTGATTTTGAAAAGTAGTAGGTAGAGAAATGTATTATAAAACTAAAAATATTAGGAACTCAATATTATGTTGTAGATATATTCTATAAAATAATTGTATCACATGTTATTGATAAGTATTGGTGATCCTTGGAGTTCAATCATTCTCTGGAAACTAAGGATGTTTGAGCAATCCCATATCCCTATTGAACATAATGATATATTTGGATATTATTTTTTTTGTATGATTATATCATTTATTGATAGAGGTGATATAGTGGTAGATACTATCTTTAGGGACTAGGAAGAGGTAAATATTATATCAGATAAATGGGCCAACATTTATGAATTTGGTTATTTATCTTGATTTTTTACATTGAGTCGTGTCTTATATATTCATTTATATTAATTAAGGGATCCATGGTATGATTTAAAATATAGAAACATCACCTATTTTCATATAATATTCTGAACTAGTTTGATAGAATCCTATGAATTATACTGTTGAAGTGAGATGAATTAATGAAGAGAGTAGAATAATGATGAAGGAAAATAATTTCAAACCAAAAGGGGGATAATAATAATATAAGGAGTGATACAAAACGGAAAACTATAAGAGAATTATGAATATAAAAATCAAGTGAATTTATGAATATCAATGATTTGAGGAGTATATTATCTATTATGTTAATTGTTGATAGTATTTTTAAAAACAATAAAAATGGAATATTATTAAAACTACAGGATATTTGGTCTTGATTTATTTCCAACTTTATTTTTTGTTAATAAAATTATATTAAAATTATTTTTAAATAGTTTTCAATTGTTGAACTAATTCAAAAATTACTAGAAAAGTTTTTATTTACACTCTAATCCCAGGTTTTTTTGTTGGTAGGATTTTCATAGTATTCCTTTTGATAAATGATAAGGTTGATTCATTTCGTGATATAATATATCACAATTTTGAGAAAATTTCAGAATTTAAATGTTTTTGGAAAGGATATGGCCACTCTAAATCACTCATCTAGACTAATAAACATTCCTTTAATATAGAAAAAACTAGTTTTTGTCATTTCCAAGAAAGCAGTCACTACTAGAGCTTTTTTAAAAGACCTATGACCTTATCAGTTATAGAAAAGATATGATAAAGGTTTCAATTATTAGTGATTTTATTTATCACATATGTAGTTTTCCTTAGTCAGTACTTTTAAAAGAACTAATAATGGTGGTGATTTATAAGTCCTAAAAAAGTTCTCATAAAAAGACCCTTCATAAGTTCTTTTAGAATAATTGATAATGTAGGCCATTATTAGAACAATTAGTATTAATGATAAATGGGCATAATGTACTATTCTACAAAATTTATAGGACACTACAAGACCAAAAATAAAACTAGAAATAGTATAAAAAATACCTACAAATACATATTTAAAATGAAATAAAATGTACAATATAAGTAAAGGGAAAAAAATATATTATATAAATTTTAAAAATTGGGTTATAAAATTATATGAGTATGTTCAAATTATCATAGAAATTTAAAAACAAAAATGTTTATTTTTCTTTTCCCATGCCATGATTCATGTCAATTCCAATAAAATACTATTAGATAAAAACAATGAACATTTATAAGAAAATAATTGTAATTTTATAAATACATTATAGAAATAAATTAAACAGAATGTCTCAATTTTAAACTCAAATTTGACTCATACCAGGAATACTATGTATCATACTGACTTGCAGTTGGTTCTTGCATGTCACACAATTTCATGTTCCACTTGAAGAACCATAATTTTGAAATAAAAAAATAAGTATAAGATAAAAACTATAATGAAACTAATTTATTAATAATAGATAGAATGATGAAAAAACAATCTAGGCACTTTTTCTCAGTTTTCATGATGTCGTGTGTGTTTTAAACTAAAATGGATCTTATATATTGAAAACATGTACATGGAGTTATACCAGTCACACCATGCATCATATTGAGGTGAGGCTGATTCCTTCACATTCCAAATGACATACAGATAATTTTCCTAAGTTATTAAAATAATCCATATGTTTTTTCTCATTTTTGACTATATCACTTGTGTTTTTTTAAAATTTCATTTTAAACTCGAAATGAGGACATTGAGTCATACTGGTCACATCATGATCTTGTTTATGATACAATGATTCGTAAACATAAAAAATTACATACCATTCATTTTCATAAATTATAATTAAAATATGAGTATGTTTTTCAGGTTTTTATGAGTTTAGATTTTTGAACTGTAATGATAATTATAATGTTACAACAAACACTTTGATTCATATGAAGAACATAGTGTATTAGATTGATGTGAGGCTTATTTCTATATGTCAAAATTGAATTATTTATCTTTTTTTTTGAATTATCAAAACAATCCTAATGTTTTTTATTTGTGGTGCGTATGTTAGTTATCTTTTTTATGAAAATTATTTTCAAGTTTAATTAAATAGACCAACATAGAGTCATACAATTACGAAAATGTAAATTGGGATGATGTTGATTCACACACATAAACAATTACTTATATATCATTTTTTTAATGATCCAAGAAAATCCAAATGTTATTATAAATTTTAATTCTGTCTCATATTTTTTAGTAAATTTTAATTTTAATTTGGATACGTGCACATTGAGTCATATCATTCACAATATCTGTAATTTTTATTGGAGACTAATTATTATGTGTCGAAAATGAATTATGAATCATTGTGGTAATTTTTCAAGAAAATTTTATTGGGTTTTTTTCATTTTCTACAAGGGACACATTTTGAAATAAAATGTTAATTATAAACCAATAAGGGAGACATTGAGTCATATAGGGAACATAATGTATTATATTAATGTTCAACTAATTTCTACACATTAAAAATGAGTTATGGATTACTTTTCTAAATTTTAGAAATTTTTTGAATATGTCTTAACAATTTATATGATGTCGGTTGTATTATTTTTACTAAAATTAATGTTAATTTTAAATATGAAAGCAAGACTATGATTCATTATGATAACACAGTGAATCAGATTGTTATGTGTCTAATTCATACGTTTCATTAATGACATACATATAATTTTACCTAAGAATCAAAACAATAAAAATATTTTTTCTCAGTTTTGTGTATGTTAGATTAATTTTTCTATTGAAATTAATATCAATTTAAAATAAAAAAACACTTGGAGACATATCAGTCACTCCATGAATTTTATTGATGTGATGATGGTTCATACACAATAAAACTAATTTATGGGAAATTTTACTAAATTATAAAATAATCCTAATGCGTTTTATTTGTTTGGATAATGTCATTTTTCATTTTTTAAATAAAATATCGTTCTAAGAATGAAACACAAACTTTGTGTCATACCCGTCACATTGTGTGTCAGTTTAACATGAGAGAAATTAATACACATAAAAATGAATTTTAAATAATTTATGATATTATCAAGGTAACATGAGTGTGGTTTCTTGGTTTTTGGTTAGTAATACTTTTTGAACTAAAATATCCACTTTTAACAGATAACACCCACGTTGAGACATACTGGGAATATCATGTGTCAAATTGAGGTAAAACTAATTCCAATACATAATAAACACTTATGGATCACTTTAATCATGCATCAAAATAATCCAAATGTTTTTTATCTGGTTTTTAGTATCTCGGTATTTTTAAAAAAATTAATGTAAATTTTTTATAAACAGACGGACATGGATCCATACCAGTTATGTCGTGCATCACATTGAGTTACAATTATATCCTAGACATAAAAATTGATTTATGTATATATTTTTAAAATTATAAAAACAATTCGAATGTGTTTATTAAATTTTGAGTATGGAACCATTGTTTTGTACTAGAATCTAATTTTAGAATTGAAACATGAACACTGAGTCATAACAGTCAAATCATTTATCAGTTTGACATGAGACTAATTCCAACACCGTAATAATTACATATGAATAAATTTCTAAATTTATCAAGACCTTTGAAGTTTGTTTTCATTGTTTTTAGTGAGTGATGATTTTTTAACATAATTGTCAATTTTAAAATAATAATGTAAACTTTGAGTCTTACTAGGAACATTGTGTATCAAATTGAGGAGTAACTGATTCCTACATGTTAAAAATGATTTATGGATAGTTTTCTAAATGTATCAAAATAATATGAATGAAATTTTTCAGTATTAAGAATGTCACATGTCATTTTTTTAAAATGCTAATTTTAAATAAATACCGACACTTGGAGTCATACCGATCATACTATAGGTCGAATTTGAGGTTAGGTTAATTCATATACATTAAAAATGACATGTGGATCATTTTCCTAATTTATAAAAACATTAAGAATGTATTCTCATTCTCATTATTGTGTCACTTTTGTTTTATTACTAAAATTTATTTTTAAACTATAATAAAAAACATGGAGTCATAACGGAAATATTTTGTATCATCATAGCATGATACTGATTCCATAAAATCAAAAAATACATATGAAACATTTTACAACATTTTCATGTAAATTCGGGTTCTTAGTTTTATTTAGTGTCTTTTTTTAACTAAAATGACTATTGAAAATTATTAATGGACACTTTGAGTCATATTGATCACATCATATATCAAATTGATGTGTGGATAATTCGTACGAAAAAAAAATGATTTATGGATCATTTGAACAAAAATTTAAGATAATATGAATGTGTTTTCTCAATTTTGAGTATTTATTTTTTTAGTAAAATTAATGGAAATAAAAAATAGACATACATGGAGTCATACCAATCACAATGCATTGAATTGAGGTGAGATTGATTCCTACTCATTGAAACTTATTTATGGATCCTTTTCTTAAATTATCAATATAATAACAATGTATCTTCTTGGTTTTAAGTATGTCACTTTTGTTTTTTACTAAAATGTCATTTTAAACAAAAAATAAGAAAAATGAGTCATACCAATATCATAGTGTATTTTTTTCATGTGATACTAATTTATACATGTCACATATGACCTATGAATCATTTTCTTAAATTATGAAGACGACATGATCATTTTTTCTATGTTTTCACTGGGTGATACACATTTTGAAATAAAATGTCAATTTTAAATTACTAATATACATTAGGATTCATACCAATTTTGATGTGTATTATATTTAATTAGATAATTCTATGATAAGTCACAAAAGTATAATGGATAATTGGAATAATTTATCAAAACAATCCAAATTAATTTTTCCAATTTTGAGTGTCTCGCTTTAATTTTTTACTAAAATGTAAATTTTAAATAAAATGATACACTTGAAACCATAATTAACCCACCATGAATCAGATTGATGTGAGGATAAATCATACATGTCAAAAATTATATAAGTTTTACTATATTAATGAATAAAAAAATATTAAAGAATTCTTTAGTTTTGTGTATGTGATGTGTGTTTTGAACTAAAATGTAAATTATATAATAAAAACATATAGTTTGAGTCACACTGATCGGTATCTATATCCAATTAAGGTGTGGATGATTGAGTATGTGATATGTTTTCTAGATTCAATCATCCAAAAATATAAATAAAATAGAAAACATTTCCCATTCTTATGGAAGAGAAAACCTCATCCTACCTCAAACACTTCATCATTCTGAATGAATAGAGTTTCAGATTTAATAATAAAAGCACATGTTTTTAATTTTATAGCTTGTTCTAGATAATTGAAAGAAAAATATGAATTCCCATAATATTTATGAAAAAATTGAACGAGTATTATATAATAATATTATGTAAAATAACATAATATTAGTATGTAAGATGATGATAAAATTAAATAAATAAGTCTCCTAAATTCATCTTTTCATGATAGTTGTATATATTCATATTCCATTTCCTTGTTTCCATTATCTTAATTACTGCCTCGATGTCCAATCTATCATGAGAATGAAAATCATTCAACAACCCCCACCCCCCCAACATGTGAAAAATTGTCCACCTGTATAGGGATAAATATTATTCTAATAATAATACAATAAACAAATAAATTAAACATAACTTTTAAAAAATACATTACTAAAATAAAAATTTTAACCCAAAACCACATAATTTAAGTCATCTTCATTGAGGTTATGATTATAATACATGTGTGAATCATCCTTTTTGATGAATTTATTTCTTTAGGATCTTTTTTGAAAATTAAGAAAATGAGTATTGGAATAAAATAAGGAAGAAAATAATTAAAAAATTACATAAAATGATGTGAATATAAAATAAAAGAAAATTTCTTCTAGTTACATAATATTAAACAATAATATAATTATTTTTGATCGTATAAAACTAAAATTTAATGAAATTAATCAATAATACATGACCCTAAAAAATATGGTAGACCATTTAATATGAAAGTAAACATCCTTCATGGGTATTTACAATATGACCTTAAACTATATGAAATATATATCCTATATGGATGATGATTTCCAATATGATATCATTTTATTAAATTATCGAAACTATAAATCTAATCATTATGTTTTTCTTTCCACAAAACATTTTCTGCACTAAACTTAATTTTCCCTTATTCAAAACATAAAATTATAACACCCGTTTGTCAAATATAATTGGCATTCCTAGTCCGCTTATTTTAAACTATGATTCCAAAATATATCATTTTCTACATTACCACTATGAAAACATTTGAGCTATTTTACAAGCTCAATACCAATAACATGAGATTTATAAATAATTTATAATATACCAACATTTCTCTTTCTTAAAAATTCCCATAAAAAAATTACTCTTTTGGGTTGGTGTAGAACTCATATATAAAAATTTTCGTTCATATTCTCTAAAAAAATAATGAATAACATATTATATATTCCAAAATTTTATTAATAATTTTTGTATATGAATATTTATTTCTATAAAACATTAACTATTACTCTAAACATATTAAAATTTTTTGATTGACCTAAATTAAATATTTAAATTTATGTTTTAATAGAGCATAAAAAATCTATATTTCCCTTACCCCATTATAGAGAGTGAATGATCCCTGATAAAAAAATCTACCATAATTTAGGGAAAACACTACAATGGGAACCATTACGTATTTTTAGATGACACCAAACTCCAGTGTAAATAGTTAATCCATTTTGAAAGTATTAAAAACCATTATATCCCTATATAACATCCAAATGACACTAAAATATAGTACATCCATTATTAATTCCTAGATTTTGCTATAAAATACTATATATTTTCCATTATTATGTGGGATGATAATATCTATCAAAACATCACAATTATTTGTTCATCAAAATGGGAGCATCCCTATTTTCATTAATTTATTATTGATAATAATGATGAGATTTTTAATAATGTTCTTTAGAACATGAATCATTTTGCATAATTAATATGTAGATGCCTATTAGTGATGTCCTAGTGGATGCATTTTTTAATGGTTATATGGGTAATAAGTAACTATATGTATAATAAAAATTGTTAAAAACAACTTATCATGTAATTATTATGGTATTCTACGTGATACAGTGGTGGGATTATTTAATTTCAAATCATCTACAATCAAAAGAATCATATTTGGAAACAAATTTCAATAATATATACATTCTATATTAATTATATGGATTTCAATTTTTATTTTTTATATTATATCATAAATCTAATTGATTATAGAATAGCCCAAATAATTCCACCACCCACAAAAGTTAAACCGCTGTATTATTATTTTCATGTTTCATTTACAACTATTGATTATGAAACCCTAGAGAGGGATTTAGTATAATATAATTCTATTATTTATAATGAAATTAAATAAAAAAATTAGATAAAATTATTAAAAATTAAATAATTTTTTATTTGGAAGTCAAATTTTCATGATGCTTGTACAAATTTTGACACCATGTATTCTTATCATTTCTAAACAAATTTGTTACCTTAACTATAATTAACAATGAGAAATAGATAAAAAATAATATAAAATCATTCTCATACTAATGATTCACACCCCAAATATATTTCTCAGCACTTAAATTTTACTAGATCACAAACAAAGCAGGTAATCACCTAATGGTTTTCGGCAAACATTCTGACACCATGTATACTGCCCAATCATCTGTAAAAAGATACATATTATTTTATCTAAAAATGTTTTCATCAATATTTCTAGTACTTATAAAATATAAAAAAAATTTAATTAAGAAATTTTTTTAAATTAAATTTTAACTACCTTTAGAAATTACATGTTTGGGGATGCTAGTCTTTTCATGGATTTTGATCACTCTCAAAAATTTTCAAACCTATTATCCATAATTTATTCCATAATATTTCATTAGATATGGAAGAAACATTGAAAATAATAATAATTTATTTTGAAATATGTTTTGATTGTGAAAAATTTTTATATATACCTAAAGATGATTACATTAGAAGTAATCAATAATATTTTTGTATTCTTTCATTGAAATCATGACATTATTAAAACTATATTCATAAATTTCCCTATCATAAAAAATTGATATTAAAACCAAGAATAATACATATAATTCTAATTTTATGTATAAAATATCAATTGATGTGTATTATAAATTCCCAATAAAAATCATGTGTGGTATGTTTTGTTGGATATCCATTAATTGGGTCAAAAAAAAATAATATTTGTGGTATCCGTATTGAGTGTGATTAGTATTCAATGCTTCCTAAAAACATAAAAAAATAATTACTCAAAGAATAAACATATATTTAGTGATAATAGATTGTATATTTTTACCCATCCATTATATGCATCAAAAAGAGTATATCATCAATTTTTTTTTCTCAAACACATTATACAACTCACTGTTCTTCTAATAAATGTCTTGCCTCTCCAAAAAAATTACATTCATATAAATTATATAGAGATTATTGAACCCAAATCCTCATGCACCAAATTTTATTTTTTTGTAGTAGTAATATAAATTCATATAGAAGATATTAATATGTATTACCTGTAATAAACCTTTTATATCACTATTTGGACAGATGTATTATTAAAATTTAGATTACGTAAATATTTAAAACGGAGACTCTCATCCAATAAAACATGTGAATCACATTTATACTCTCGAGACTGAATCCACGTATAATCAAAGTCTAAGAGATGTATTCTCCATATTGAATATGTGAAATCTTTTCATCATATAATGTTGTTTCTTAATGAAGTTTTAAGGATTATAAATTTTTAAAAGGATCGTGTGGGGAAGGTAATCATAGAATTTCATTTTCATTTCCTAGTCGATTCACTATACTGTCTTGATCAGACCATTCGTTCCCCATCACTTCTCCATTCATAGTACTATACCACACATCAGAATTTTTTCATCCATTGTTATTTTTTTTTCAAAAGAAAAAATTTGATAAAGATATTCCACTTTTATGTTTATAATATATGATAGTCATGCTATGAAATTTTCTATAGTATCATTGACTCTTGTAATATCTAGGTCATTATATGGAATAATAAATTAACGGTGGTCTCTTGAGTTACATCAATCTGAATTATCATGTGATCTTTTGTATTTTCATTATGGTTTATTTCTTCTCTTTGGATATTATATACCATAAACCTCGTAATAATGTAGTGTGTGGGTGTTGATAGATCCAAATCAAATACAATGTTACCCAATATAATTTTAGTAATATAAATTCATCATATGTTATTTGATTCACATTTTTGATATGTAATCAAGGAATAATTGGTTTCTATGGGTAAGGTATGTGGTTGATGTGAATGACAAGCCCCAAATCTAGTGGGTCTGTTTTGTTATTCAATTGTATATCATTGTTCCATCGCGGGTTCACATTGATCATTTTTCATATATTTGTCTTCCTAACAAGTCTAAAAAATAGATTCAAAATATTATCTTTATACATAAAATCCTTTCATCATATTATATGTATCATCATGTAGTTTTATCTTATAAAAATATATTTATGGAGAAAGTCTAAAACCCACTCATATAATGCGACCATATAGTTCTGGATATTGAAGGCTATTGAAATTTGTTTTTTTCTTTTTTTCACGAGCATAGATGATTCTTATGGACCAACAATTTTAGAAAAATATGATCCTAATTAGATATTTTTATGTAATACTGTAATAAATCATAACGAATTTCTATTATTACATACTTAAAAGAGTTTCACATCCTTATTTTTTGTGTTTTCAACTGATTTACCCTCATTATTAACATGAGCCTCATTCCATTACACATAATGTTTGATGTATGTGGTTTAAAATTATTATTCATTATTACAGATATAAAAAAAGTAACAGATGTGGTTTTATATCACTTAAATATTTTATTTTTGATTTAAAATACCTACCATAATCTTTTCTACTGAGGAGTACCTCATCCTTTCTTTGCGATGTTGGTATATTGGTATTGATTCACATTTTTATTTCTAGAACTAGTTATTTTTTTCATAAATATAAAATTGTGATTAAAATTGAATAAAATAAATACTATCAAATAATATATTATTAATAACAATGAACCTAAAATGATTTTTCATCGGTTGATTAAATCATTCCACATTTTCTGATTTGTAATGTGTTCATAACTAATTGGTCTGTGGGGATTTAAATTCCCCTTATTATACCTCATATTTAACATGGTATGATGATTTAGGAAGTATATTTTAGATATTCATATATCCATTAAGATATATTTCCTATGAAAATATTCTATAACAAAGGAAATCTAAAAGTAATAATGAAAATTAAATTAAATTTTAATTATATTTTTTTTGGTAAAATAAAGAAAAGAAATAATAAAATTACATTTATATATTCCAAAATGGTTTCCTTTTTTATAGGATAGATTTGGAACCACATATCAACATAAATTGTAATTTTATTCCTCATTGTAACCCCAAATTTACTAATTAAAATTGACTTGTTTTTCACAATAGGTTAGTCATGTTGATTCCATCCTAACTCAAATTTTAGACCCTTAATTCCTTCCTTGATAATTCTATTCAACATTATGATAATATATCATTATTCATTTAATCAACATGATGTTGATCCCCTAAAAATTATATAGTCTCATTATAAAAAGATTATTTTTCCCCAGGATTGGTAACATCAACATGTGTAGAATAAATTTTCTTCAAGGGTAGTCAAACATTTTTGTTAATGTAGTATATAAATAATAATATTATTAGGAAAAACATAGTATATAAACAAACCTTAACCATCTAATTGACCTCTCTATTATTTTTTTTAAAATTTGAAATAATTTGGATACTCTATCACAATCAAAATCCATATTTGTAGTAAAAAATAATATACAATACATACTTTATATTTCTAGTTCCATGAAATGATCAAGAAGTCCTAGTGATAGGGCCATCCTCGATTTAGTTTCCATTTAATCCTATTGTTTTGGTACTCAAAAGAATAAAAATCAACTAAATCGGGTTTGAAGGATCTGAGACACAAAATAATTTCACTAATTGTGAATCCATTATTAATTGATCATACTTTTCCACTTCTATACTAAAATTCACCTTTCTGATGCCCATTTTATCATATTTCACTACACACTTACTATCAACCCATATAAAATAGAAAAAATACACTTAAAATATTGTATAATATGACTCTTATATATATTTTATAGTGAAAAAATAATACGTATTGAAATAAATTGGATTTCTATCATTCAAACAAGATATATGCATTGCTTTTTCCAAAAGCACAAATCCTATAGTTTTCAACATACAATTTTATTCATGTTTATTTCTATACATTTTATTACAATTGATTACAAAACCAGTGTATGGTATAACATTTAAAATTGGTCCCCTAGACAGATATCAAATTCATTCATCAATTGATTTCATATCATTAGATAAATACTTATAAATTTGATCTTGGAACCAACCTATAAATTGTTGATTATGATTATTTGATATCATCATTCACCCTTGGATGTATTAAAATATATATTTATTTCAATGATGGATAAAACTTATGGATCAACATCTTCACTATTATTTGTAATATAATTTTTTCTTCCTCTTTCACATTGATAGTAATTATAATAAAATCTAATATAAAAACCTATTTTCTTATAAGGCATCCACTATGATGATAATTTGGTAGATTGATGCTATTAACATATGATATGTTTTTGGTAAAAAAAATTTAAAATGTTCCTTAACAATCAATCATTATAAAATCAAACCTTCTGGAAGACTTTGTTGAAATCCCTTTCAAATTAATCATATATCATTCAATGGGGTACATCCTTATATAATGTACAAGGCAATATATTTGAACCTCACTAACAAAGTGAACTATCAAGAAGTCTTTTATATCAAATAATGATGTGGGGAAGAACATCATTAATTCAATAAATATGAATTTGACCTCCTTATTCATGATTGGAAAATTTTCATGTCTATAACTTTACTGCATATAGATTTGAAAATGTATTATAGTTTTGTTAATGTATGTCTTACATTTTTAGGTAGAATGCAATATAAAGTAACAAGAATCATATCATGCATTAACACATGAAAATTACTATTATCTTAGTCCATATAACTTCAAATTATTCAATAATAATACATTATTGATAATTGATGAATTACCATTTGGAAGTTATACTCAATTAATAATTATTAATATTTTCAATTTTTCCTATCTAGATAGATTGTAAGATCCTTAGGATGAAAATTCCAATGTGTACCCTTTACCAATTTCAAATCTCCCCATTTTCCCATGTCATTCATGTCCAATATACTTTTGGTAAAATATTTCAATTTTTAAATAACATTAATTAAAATTCGAACAAAAAAATAAAATTCATTTTTTCTATGTGCATGAAACCAAGAAATTGTTTGATGTAAAAACAATTAAATTATATTAATTCAATGAAAATTGATCTAGTTTTCAATAGGATGTTCAATAGTTTATCAAAAAAATTGAAAATAGTTCAATATCTTTTACTTTATGAAATAGTTGATTAGCCATTAGTGTGGATGGTGTTGTACATTTTTCATTATTCCCATAACATTACTTTTTACAACATTAGTATTTATGTCATCGAGTTAAAAATTCCTAATTTCCTAAAAATAGTCTTCGAGGAATGTTTCAAAAAAACTGAGTGTGTTCATTTTTCAAAAATTAGACACCAAAACATTCTTCTAATTTTATAGACTGAAATATTCCCTAAAATAGGAGGGTAAATTATCATCTTGTACAAAATTTTCTTCAATGAAAATTCTTCACTTATATGAGAAACATAAATTGTAACACATTTATCTCACATCAATTTCAAATCATTGATCAGTGGAGACAAATAGATATCAATATCATTAATTTTTAATGATAGGAATATAACATACCGGTTTATATGGAAGTGATGAATTTTTCTTATACTGATCAACACCATAATTATAGAATTTTATGAGTTGCTCATTGTCCTTGAAAAAACAATATTAAATTATTTGTACAATCTTATATTTTTTAGAGATCATTTCCATTGATTGTAGTATTCACTTAGCATCATAAATTTGATATAGATGTTGATTTTCTCTTAGTATCATATCATTTATGAGACCAATATTTTCTATAAATACAGTTCTGACCCATATATTAATAGAATTAAAATTATATAACATCAATACCACTGACAATGTTGTGTATTTATTGCATCCTACATAAAATAGTCTTATAGCACATAAAATTATCTTCTCAAACTACTTTTGAAAATCATGAAGGTTATATTCATTTTTCTATTATCATTTATTCCATGTGATCTCTGTCAACTTTTATAGTTGTATCCATTTAAAATAATCCATAAACCGTAGTATCCTCCCTATTGGTGTAAATATTCTATTTTTCCTCATTTTTTGTCAAAACATTATATATTTGATCTATTCATTGACAAATCAATTGTTCTTCCAACTGTTATAGTCTAATTTTTATTAAATAACAGTAATATAAATATAGATAATTGATTTGAAAAGGGTCGTATGAATGCTCTATTTTGAACTTGATGAACTATTTAACTGCATATTCACACTCTTTATTCATGCGATTAACGTGAATCCATTTTCGATTCATATACATCAAATTAAATTCATAAAAAATGATTTTGTATGAAAATTTATAGATATATGTAATATATTCATTATCAATGTTGAATTTTATAAATATTTCTAATAAAGGGAACCCAACATTTTATTTTTTCAAATAATTTTAATATACTCCGAATAAAATTGGAAATTTAATTTAAGAAAATAATTACCCCACTATGGTAGATTTTATCCAATAAATTCACTTAGAATAATCACATGTACCTGGTATAGGATGACTACTTCTTAGATTAGTAGAAGAAGCATGTGTTTATGTCTAGGAGAGAAGGATATGAGACTCAAGAAAGAAAATGAAATAGTAAATACTTAGTAGGTGAAACTGATGATGATGATGATATTTTTCACCTTAAACCTATATGTTATTGGGTTGGGTGATGGTGAAGAAGTATAAAGCATTTCATAGTTTGCTGAATAAAGAGGAAAAGATTCTTAGGCACACAATGGTTTGATAGACGAGATGATCTTAAAATGCATGTTTATAGATCTTTTACAATTTTATTCCCCATTCCCCATTCCCAATGTGTTGATATAAATGATCACCTTGGCATGATTATACAATTTAGCTTTATTTCACCCTTTAATAATAGTAAAGAATCATTGAAATCATTTACGAGTATCCAACATGGTGCATGTAAATATTATTCATCCGTGGATATAAAAAAAATAGTAAAATATAAATAATAAGAAAAAAATATTCATAAGAACAATAAAAAAAATCACTTATTATATAACACATAATAGTAATAAAAAATAAATTTTTTTAAAATAAAATAAAACATAAATAGGTAATATATAAAAATTTCCAAATAAAACAAAATACTATATAAACCAACAACTATGCGACAAATCGAACTTCTCTATGTCTCACATGGTAATTCAACTGAATTAAAATGCACATAAATAAAATACATGAATGAAATCCAAATTGAGATCATTAACTAAAAACATATATGAAAACAAAAATTCTATATATACCGGTATGGGTGTGTATATTGAGTGTGATATAGACAGGCCTAATAAGATTTCACCAAATAAAGAATTAAACTTCATTTATGAAACATTTCACCAAAAATAGTCTAAACACCATTTAAAAAAATGATTCAAATAATAAATTTATAATGTACTGAAATATCATATATAAATCTCTTTTTGAAATCACAAGGTAAAACCATTTTTTAAAATAAAATTCAACCCTCATTAAGATCAATAAATTTATATTCATGTAGGTAAAATAATAAAATTTTAAAACATTCTTTGAAAATTTAATTTTTACAAATAAATGGACGGAATCAAAAATTTAAATGTGAAAAAACATTAAAATATTAAAATTTCGGACATTATATCTTTTGAAAATATATGAAAACAACTTTATTAATTAATAACATTTATAAAAACAATTTTTATAATTAGAAAAGATAAAATCATTAGTAAATGAAATATGGAATGTAGATAAATTGATATCCATTATAAAAAAATGTTTAATAAAAGTAATCAAAAATAAATTATTGAAGCATGACCATGAAATGTAAAAAGGGATAAAAAATGTGTGTAGAGGGGATAAATACAATAATATCATCAAATGAAAAAATTATAATAGGAATATCACTGGATCCTAGGGTGTGAAAATATAAACTTATAAATGTAAATCAACAACCCATGTGCTCCCATATATAACAACACAATCTCCATATAAATAAGTCTATCCCAAACCTAACAAAATAGGTGACACAAAATGGATATTGTATTACTAAAGGTAAGGGATTAGAAATAAGGGCATCATTTCTATCAATTCTGAGAAACAAAAGATCACAATCATAGTTACCTTTGGTCCGCATTACAGAGTAAAAGTGAAGGTGAGAAAAAAATTTGAACCTGATAAATTTATAAATAGATAATAAAACATTAGAGATAACCCTCATCTCACCTATAACTCCCTCCCTATAAATATCCAACCATCACATCATATAATTATCATTCCGTAATATATAATACACACCCCATTAAGTAGAAATATCCTATATAAAAGACTAACCATATGGTGTACTAACAAGGGTCCTTAAATCCTAATGAAATGTTATTAATAATGTAAATATTGGAATTTAATAACTGTTTGGGTGAAGATATTGTTACAAAACCATCCTTTTTATAAAATAAGGATACCATTTATCAAGTACCAAAAGCCATAAAAATAATCTTGTAAAACCATGTTATAAATATCCATTAAAAAAATAATTAGCATTAATACATTTAAAACAAATCATTTGTCTCATTGGAGATAACTAAAAATCATACATACTATTTTTTAACCCATAAACCATTGGTTATATACTTCTCTACTCAAAATTGTCCCAACCCATTTTTCATTAATCTTATATATTTTGAAGATCCTCTTATGAATTAAAAAAACACTTAAAAACAATAAAATCTTTTATTAGATAAAGTTATAATCTGCATGAAAACCCTTTAAGTAATATATAGTATGCATCAAAAGAAAATTATGAACCCATAATGGGTGATAAATATATAAATATATTGATATGTAGCGAATTTAGATTGAAGAATCCTTTCATGACTTGTTTTGTAAATGAGTTTCCATAAAAAAACATCTTTAATCAAGTGGAAACATATTTATTTTAGGGGAAAAAGCAAAACACTCCTAGAAATGACCTCTATAAAGAAATGTAAAAAAATTAATAAACAAAACCCATATATTTGACCCTCATATGAAAATGGGTTTTTGGGTGAAAATAAAACTAAAAGAAAAAGTTGGTTTAGTGGATAAGAGAAGGATAATGGAAAAGAAAATAATTATTTACCTTTTATAATCCATCGAAATACATGGGAGGAATTGATAGAAAATCGAGATAAAATGGTGCAATCTATAAGAGATATCTTCTACACTAGTCATGTGATATTGGGTGTAGTGGAGATACAAATTGAGCTAAATCATTTGTAAGAAATCATCAAGTAGCTGTTAAAGAATAAGGGAATTCATTGAATCTATTTATATAGTAAAAGGTAATAAAAAATATTTCAAATGGAACCATAGTGATAAAAGGTAATGAATAGAGAGATATAATATAAAATAATCTATAAAATGGTGGTACTCCAAAATCGCTTGCCTACTGGAAAATATATATACAAAGTCAACAAACACTGAACCCAAACTAGAAAACAACGGGTGAGTTGGAGGAGAAAAAAACATATTTTTTATTGAAGCCATGATTCAATAGAGATAATGTAGAGGTGGAACGCAGATGAAGGGGAATTCTGCAGTGGCATCAGAATCCCAACAAAATTAGCCAGGGTTAGTGTTATTTGCAATATATTGGGATATTTTTATCATTGCATTCCAAAGGGTGTGGATAAAGAAACCTTTTATCAGTGCTATATTAATAATCACTAACTCAAGGCATATTGGACAACGTTTAAAATTTAGCATAGATCAATGATTTATAATTCTAATTATATATATATAAATTTTAAATATATATTTGGTTCTTAGGTGTACCAATACATTAAACACATACACACCACACACACAGGCCAAAAATGCATGTCATAGCCCCCTTTAAGGGATAAATCACTAATCATGCCTTATTTATTAATTGAATATATAAATATTTATTTTAATTTATAATAATTTTAAAATCACGAAATCCTATAATAATAAATATAAATGTAATAAATATTATTATATAAAATCTAAATATAGTAAATATATTCACTATTAAATAAATTTACTATAATTTTATAAATATTTATACATATATAAATATTTATTTATAATTATAAAAATAATACTATAATGATTAATATTTCATTATTTATAATTTTATATAAATGCATTTATTAATAGAGTTGATATATATATATATATATATATTTAATTATAAATATTAATTGAAAAATATAGTTTTAACAGTATTAATGATAATATAATTGAGAAAACATTATTTTATTAAATATTTTTTTTATAATAAATGACCTTATTTCCTCACATTGTAATAAATATATTCATTTATGAAATATTTGGGATTAGATCATTCTTTCAAAATTTGATGAAAATTCCAGTTTTACCCTTTTAAAATACACGACAGTATTTCAATCAATAATACATTAATATGACTTATTTGAACATAAAAGTTTTTAACAATGCTTTTATATTAATTTTGTTCAACTTTTATTTAGGACACTTGAGCTAAAGAGAGCATTTGGATGGAGTAAATCGGTCATTAAATCAATGGTGGGCTGGGCACGCCAGAATGAACATGGGTTCTGTATTTGGGTGATAACTTCTTCAGATGTGATTGGATTAGGTCCAAATTTTGAGTGGAGATCTAGGATTCAATTTCTCACAAATCAACCATTTTTAAGGGGAACTTATTCACGCTTTTCAGTGGTAAAATGGGTGGTGCAATTTGGGTTAAAATATTAGTCTATAATTTTTCAATTCACACTTGAAACCAGTTGTAACCTAGACTCCCCTAAACATAATAAATTTGTTTTTTTTCTCATTTGGATGGGTGGGGACGTGAATTAGGATATTTTAGGAAGAGGATAATTACTTTCACCCATCTTCTCCAACAATTTTAAGAGGTGTAGTTCATGGAGCAAGGATCCCCTCATCAAATCCTTCTTCTCTACATCATTTTGTAACGTTTTCATTTTTTCATAAACTTCTTTGTTCTTATTTTATTTCTTCTCTTCTCTTATGTTTTGTTCAAATTTAATCTTATATTAATCATCCTAATTGGGTTGGTATCTGGAGTGGGGATGAGATTGGGTTCTACCCTTTCAATCCTTTTCTCATGAAAAACATCTCCACGATGACCACGCCACCCACAGAAGAGTAGTTTTCGAGTGATCGGTCTATCTTCTACCCTCTTTATAAAATTGTTTTGAATAATTTATCTACTGTAATTAATAAAATATGATACAATATTTGTGTTCTTAAATTATAATAAACTATGAAATCAATTGAACAATTAACACAATAACATACATGTTCGAGGTTTTGTTTAAATTGTGATAGCTCCAACATAATCGGTAATATAAGACCACATGATATATGTTTGTAGAGTTAAAATATATTCCCAAAACACAATTCATCCAAATTATCCAGAATGCAAATTTTCCTTAATTTACCACTGACCATTTGCTAATCTTTGTACATCAATCAAAGTAGGGTGCTGCAATTGCATGTTCCAAAGTTAGCCTAGGGTTAATTTCAGTTCATCTTTGTGGTAAAGTTAATTCTCGTAGGGTTAGGGATTTAAAAAATTATTGTTTTATAATTGAGTGAATTTTAAATTAAATGATAAGGATAAATAATACAATGAATAGGTAGAGATAGATAGATTACACATTTTAAATATTGTATAAAAAACTTCTTCTTATTTTGTATTTTTAATCGAACGTCATTTCAAAAATATAAACAAAAAATGATGTTTTCTTTTCTTCAAACTCATTCTACTTTTATAAATGACAAACAACCCATCACACATACAATAGTGTTTTTATTCTCTTT
This sequence comes from Viscum album, assembly GCA_963277665.1. Taxonomy (NCBI): domain Eukaryota; kingdom Viridiplantae; phylum Streptophyta; class Magnoliopsida; order Santalales; family Viscaceae; genus Viscum; species Viscum album. The sequence goes on along the minus strand of OY728163.1, from coordinate 2,103,280,917 downwards.
TATTTTATTTTTTGAATACCTTTAAGAAGTTGTTATAATTCTCTTCCTCCTTTGATAGACGACCTTGGTCATCCACTCTACAGCACATAAGTTACCCAAAACAGAGCATCATTAGAAAGCACCCACGATAACACCATTCAAGTTAGTACATTTTCTATGAATAAAAGAAATTATTTCAACCAATTAGAGGTATATATTTTACTTTTGATTTAATTCTTTTCTTCTCCCCTTTATTCTACTTTCTCCTTTCTCGAGATTTTTTCTCTTACTCTCTTCCATTATTTTTATTGGACAATCTCAAATTTATTTTCTTTTTATTATGGTGAAATTTTATTAAATACATTTTTATATTTCATTGATTTATGACACAAAATAATCCCAAATATCTCTTAGATTTTGACCGTGAATTTGAACGTAGCCTTAGGGCTCGAATAAGGCATTCTCAGTCTACGGGATGTTTCAGCATTCAACGAGTATGAGAAGTCCTCCACTCCAAGATCATTGAAATTGGAAGAAATTAAAATTCAAACACAAAATAAGAACCAATTTCTAAAAATAATGGAAATTAACCTAATAGAACCATTCAATAATTAGCTTCACCTGATATTAATTATCAACCAAATTATATAGAATACCCAAATCTCAAATCAAAATTGAACTTAAATCTGGATTAATTCACGTTCTTCCAAAATTTCATGGAATATGTGGTGAAGATTAAAATAAACCCCTTTAACAATTGATTGTGGTATTCTCATCCTTAAAACCAAGAAATTATTCGGAAGATCAAATCAAACAAAGAGCATTCCCATTTACACTTGATGGAGTAGCGAAATATGGGATGAATATTTTACAACCCGAAGATGTTACTTGTTGGAATGATTTGAAAAGTCTTTTCTATAATATATTTTTTCTAGAATCAAGGCCCAATTCCATTCATAAGTACATATCTGTGATAATGAAATCCCAAGGGGAGTCATTGTATGAGTATTATGAGAGATTCAAGAAGTTGTGTTCAAGCATCCCACATCCCTAAATTAGTGAGCAACTCCTCATCCAGTACTTCTATGAAGGAGTCACACCTATTGAGAGAAGCATGGTGGATGTTGTAGCTAGAGGAGCATTGGAGGACAAGACACTAGTAGTTTCATTTGCATTGATCGACAAGATTGTCCAAAGGCCCATGAATCAACAAGCCAACATACAACCAAGGGTGTAATGATCAATCCGACGTGAGGTACAGATCTGGACAACAATAAAGGCCCCCTTTTCAAAAAAAATTCTAGAAAAATCTGCCTTACCATTAGGGTATACAACAACCCCAAAGAAGATTCGAAGCCCAAGCATCAATAATCCAGCAACATGGAAATACCCCACCCATGGTAGATTCTTACACTGATGAACATTTCATGAAAATTTTTCTTGATCAATAAAATAAGTTGAAGTGTCAGGGTATAGAGGTGCGGGAGTTGAAGGTTCAAATTAGCCAGATGGCCACTGCCCTCTATGAACTGGTAAGTAAGAATTACAGAAATCTATCTTTCCAGCATACTCCAAATCTATAGGGTAATGTTAGTGCCATCACAATGTGAAGTGAGAAGCAAACAAATGATACATCTTCACCTAACAGTCCACTGGGATTTACCTCAACTCCTGAAAATCCTCATTCCACACCAAATGATGAGAAATTAATGGAGAAAGACAAAAGTAAGAAAAATATTGACGATTTTCCTCCAAAACCCCTTATATTTCCAAATAGAGTTGTACGGAAAAAAATATATCTAAAGAAGCATTGATAAAGGAGCTTTTGGACACATTCAAACATGTTGAGATCAACATTCATCTACATGAATCCATCAAGAAAATTCCATGGTATGCGAAATTTTTAATTGTACTTTGTACCAATCAAAGAGGGATCAAGAGAAATGAGAGGATCAATCTTGTAATGAATGGTTCAGCACTCATTGTACAAACTCTAGTAATGCCAACAATGAGTAAGGGTCCAGGGACATTCACCATTCCATGAACCATAGGGGAGTTGCACTTTTCTGATTCTCTTTTTGATTTGGGAGATTCTATAAATATGATGCCTCACTTTTTATTCTCTTCTTTACAGGTTGGTGAGTTGAAATTGATGAGAATATTGTCGTAGTTGGAAAATAGAGTTATAGCATGTCCTGTAGGAGTACATGGGGATGTACTTTTCTAGTTAAGAGACATGATCTTTCCAGTAGATTTATATGTTCTTAACATGGAGGATGATCAGGAAAGTTATCATGCCCCATTATATTATGTATAAACTTCCTCAGAACTGAAAAAAAATCACAAATGAAAAATTGGGTACACTTTACATCTAATTTGGGGATGAAGTAGTGATATTTATTGTTAGGGATTCCTTGAAGAACACATCAGAGGACCATTATGCATTTTTAATCTCCCATTTTGAAATACCAAATAAAAAACCCATTGAATTCGATTGTCCTATTCTTAGAGAGATTATGAGTATTGGTTCTAGTTTTATGTGTAAGATTACTTCCATATCTATTTCTAAATCACATGACTCTATTAGTTTTTATTTTGAAAGGGAATCGTATTATGATCATTTGAACTCTGATTACGACATGACTATTGAGTATGCTGATGGATTTGATTCTTTATTCTCTGGCTGTGATGATTTCTATTTTGATACTAAATCTCTTTTTGAATATAATACAGTTCCTTCCATGTCTCCATCCATATACCACACCCTTCATTGGAGAGGAATCCATTACCACCAAATCTAAAATACTAATACTTGTTGAGTGGCGAGAGATTACCTATAATAATTACCAATAATCATCCTTTTGAATATGAAGAAAAATTTTGAATAATTTGAGGGAGAACATTAAGGAAATAGGGTGGACCTTTGCTGACATATCAGGTATTAGACCCTCCATTTTCATGCATAGGATTATTTTGGAGGATGGGGCTAAACCAGTGTGGAAACCACAAAGGAGACTCAATCCAACCATTCTGAAATTTTTTAAAAAAGAGGTTGAAAAAATTCTTCTGGCAGGTATAATCTATCCCATTTGAGATTCCTTGTGGGTGAGTCCTATTTAGGTTGTGCCTATGAAAATTGGTGTTATAGTTCTTAAAAATGAGAAACATGAGTTAGTTCCAATGAGGGTACAGAACAATTGGCATGTATGTGTATTAAAAATAGGAAACTAAATCAATCCACCCACAAAGACAATTTCCCCCTCCCATTTACTGATTAGATTCTTGTGAGGCTAGCTGTGAAAACACACTACTGTTTCATGGATGGATTTTTTGGATATTTTCAGGTTCATATTCTTCTTGAGGATCAAGAGAAGACAACATTTACTTTTTCATTCAGTATGTTTTCCTACCGAAGTATGTTGTTTTGAATTTGCAACTCCCTAGGTACTGTCCAGAGACACATGGTGAGTATTTTTGTATTGAGACCTTCATGGAGGTATTTATGGATGATTTTACAGTGTGTGGGTATTCATTTGATGATTGTGTCTCTAGTTTTTGAAAGGTGTTTAATCGTTGTATTGAGAAGAATCTGGTCTTGATCTTTGGAAATTTTCATTTAATGGTAGAGCATGTCATTGTCTTAGGGAATGTAGTGTCAAAACAAGGGATAGAGGTTGATAAATATATGGTTGATATTATTTCATCCATACCCTATCCATCATGTGTGAGTGATGTTCGATCATTCCTAGGGAATGCAAAATTTTATTGGTGATTCATCAATGATTTTAGTAAGATTGCTCTTCCTATGTCACGATTACTTCAAAAGGATTCTGATTTTGTGTTTGATGATTCTTTCCGGACTTCTATTGATGAGCTGAAGAATTTTCTGACCACTCCACCAATCATACATTTCCCATGATGGGAGATTCCTTTTGAGCTTATGTGTGAAACCTCCAACTTTTTATTTCGAGTTGTCTTATTTCAGAGGGTGGAGGGATGCTCACATGTGATTGAATATGTATCAAGGACACAAGATTCCGACCCATCAAACAAGACAAACATAGAAAAGAAGTTTTTTTCTGTCATATTTGGTTTAGTTAAATTCATTTCATATTTATTGGGCTCTAAAGTAGTTGTTTTTTTCTAACCATGCAGCTCTATGGTACCTCTCGAAGAAGCCAGACGCAAAGCCCGGGCTAATATGAAGGATGCTCATTCATTAAGAATTTGATATTGAGATAGGGGACAAGAAGTGTAAGAAAAATTGGCGGCAGACCACATAAGTAGGATTACCCACACAATAGAGGATGTCACCTTGTACCAAGTACCACTTCCGGACACTTTCTTTGATGAGCATCTCTATTCCATATTAGTTACACATCCTTGGTATGAAGATTTAGTTAACTACCTTATTTCCTATGAAATCCCTACAAAATTATATATATATCACGTTCAAAAATTAAAGATTGTGTGAAGATTTTATGTTTGGGATGATCCTTACTTATGGAACATGTGCAGTGACCATGTTATTAAGAGTAGTGTTACAGATCATTAGTTTGTGTCTATTATGATATTCTATCATACACTTGCTTTTGGTGGACACTTTGGACCCCAACGGATAGCTAGGAATGTTTTAGACTCTATACTATATTGGCCTACCTTATTCATTGATTCTCATATGTATTTTAAATTGTGCTAATGTTTCCAACACATGAGAAATATTTCTATGAGGAATGAGATTCCTCAACAACCCATATTATTCTGGGAGATTTTTTATGTGTGGGGTAAAGATTTTATGGGTCCTTTTCCTAGTTCATTTGGGTTTTTTTTATTTTGGTTGATGTTGATTATTTCAGTAAATTGGTGGATTCTAAGGCCACCAGGACTGATGATTCTTGTATTGTTGTGGACTTGGTCAAAAGACATAGTTTTTGCTTGTTTTGAGTACTGAAGCCCATCATCAGTGACCAAGGGACACACTTCTGTAATCAGAATCTTTCATACCTTCTTCGGAAGTAATGGGTGACACACAAAACATTATCACCATACCACCCACAAAAAAATGGCTAGGCTGAGGTTTCATATGTTGAGTTTAAACAAAATTTGGAGAAAACCATGCAGCCAAATAGGAAAGATTGGTGCAGGTGATGCGATGAAGAATTGTGGGATTATAGGGTAGCATACAAGACACCCATTTGTATGTCCCCATTTTTGACTAATTTTGGGAAAGCCTCTCATCTCCCTGAGGAAGTTGAGCATCTGGAATATTGGGCTATAAAGTAATGTTACATGGATTTGGCCCAAGCTAGCATCTAAAGGAAACTACAAATTCAAGATCTTGAGGAGATTCTATTGTATTCATATGAGAACTCAAGGCTCTACATGGAATGATCAAAAGAATCTCATGAAAAAAAGATCTAGAAAATATTGTTTCATGTTAGAGATAAAGTTTGTCTCTACAATTCACAACTGAAGTTGAGGCCTCCTAAGTTACGTTCCAGATGGTTTGGTCCTTATAATTTTATTAATGTTTTTCATTATGCTGTGGTGGAGATAATGAAATAGGACACTAAATGGTTTTTATATTCAATGTGAAACATTTGAAGAGATACATTGAGGGACTTCCAACTCAAGCAGTGGATTTCATCACACCGTATGACCCCGTCATCACTTGAGCATATCAGGTTATTCCTAACACTTTCACTTTTTTATTCCTTTTCCTGTTTAAAATTATACATTTAATGGGAATATATCATCTAATGGGTTCTTATTCGGGACAATTAAGTATTTTAATTGTGGGGGAGGACATCTTTTATTTTAGTAATTTTTAATGCTTTCTGGTTTTTCAATGATTTAAAAAAATGTGTTTTTTAAATTTTTCGTGTTTAATTTTCAGTTATTTGTGGGTTTTTGAAAATTTCTAGAAGAAATGATTCTAATAACCATTTTTAAAACCATATCAATTAGTGAAACATTTTTTCCAATGAAAGTGATCTTAAATGAATGTTGAAAATAACATTTTTTTAAGGTCAAATATTTATTTATTTCTTGAAAAGTATTCTAAATTTTGAATCCCATGTCACATCCCACTATCTTTATTTTTTAAATCACATTCCTATGAGAATTATGAACCATTTTTTCATCTTCTTTAAATTTACCTCACTTCATGAGAGAACCAAACCACACATGATTTAAACAAAAAATGATTTATTCCTATCAACACATGATGTTTTAATGTACTTATGATTAAATTATTTTGGCATTTTTTTAGTAATAAAGCCCCTTTTAAAAGATTCATTTTTTATATAATGTCATACCATGAACATTTAATCCTTGTAGCCCTTAAAATACATAAACAACCTATTCGGTTAGCCACAATACAATCCATTTTTCCCTATATAACCAACTCTTGAAGTGAAATTTCACAATCTAGTTGAACATTAGTATGGGGAAAGATGTCTTGTGTTATGCTGCCACATTCTGTGATATATTGGGTGGAAAATTAAATTCTAAAGAGACGTGTTTGCTGCTAAAGAAAACGATCATATTGAAAGCGGTGCCTTTTCTCGATCATTCATGATAAGTGAATATGTGCCTTTTTGGAGATTCTATAAGAGAGGAATGTTTTGTCTATCTAGAGCTTTCAAGAAAATCATTTTTGAGATGATTGAAATTTTTATTACTGAAATTTTTATTGCTGTGAAAAATCATGATGATGAACATAAATTGATTCTATGGGGATTGAGTAAGAGACCATATTTAAGTGAAAATTAGATTAATGCAATTGTGATTCAAAAAGAGTCATGCTCCCATCATTCAACCTCATAATTTTTCACATCGTAATCTTTCCAACCGAAAGCCACAGAAAAACTCAATAATGTATTCAAGATAAACATATGTCTTTGAATCATATTGTGCGGAAATGTAGGAATTTATCAATCCTATGGTGACCCTTGTATGAGTTGGGATGAGAAATACATTGCCAAAAAATAGACATTTTTGTGATAATAGATAATTCTAGTGAGGTAAGTATTTTTTGCATTTGAGGATAGATGAAGTGGAAATATATTGAATGTTATGAATCAAGAACATGAAATAATGGATTTTTATGAGGCATGATATCATTTGATTCTTGGTGTGGAATTATTGGATCTCAATGATATATGTTTTAAAATTTGTTTTTATTTGATATTTATGTTTTCTTGATATGAGGTTTTATTTGATAAAGTAATCTGAATTTTGAGTAACAAGCCACATCTCACTGTCTTTATATTTGAAATCACTTTCCTGTGAGAATTATGAACCATTATTTTCATATTATATACATTTACCTCACCTCTTGAGAGAGAGACAAACCATTCTTGATTTAACCATAATTTGATTTATTCCTGTCAAAACATGAGTGTTTGAGGTACTTATATTTAAATGATTGGGGAATTTGTTTAGTATTAAAGACTATATTTCAAAGAATCATTTTTTTATAAAGTCCTACCAGGAAAATTTAGTCCTTGTATCCCTTAGAAGCCATGAACAGCCTGTTAGGTTAGCCACAATACAAGCTAATTTTCTCAATCCAACCAACTGTTGAAGTGAAATTACATAATCTAGTTGAACTTAAGTGTGGGGGATGCCATCATGTGTTGTGATACCACATTCTTGTGAGAATTTTGGTGTAAAATTAAATTTTGAACAGATGTGTTTTCTACTGAATAAAATCATCAAATTGAAATTTGTTCCAATTCAGGAGCATTCATGATAAGTGATGTTGTGCCTTTCTGGAGCTTCTAATAGTTAGAGAATGTTGTGCCTATCTGGAGCTTTCAAGAAAATCATTTTTGAGAATATTGAATTTTATACTATTGAAGTGTTGATTAGTTTGAACAATCATGATGATGAACATGAATTGATTCAATGTAGATTTAAGAGGATACCATACTTAAGGGAAAATTGGATTAATGTAATTTTAATTAAAAAAGAGTCAATCCCCCTCATTCAGCCTCCGAATTTTTCACATCTTAATCCTACCAACCAAAAGCCACAAAACAACCCTATAAAGTCTTCAAGATAAAAATATTTATTTGAATCATATTGGGTGGCGATGTTGGAATTTATCAAGCCTATGTTGACCCTTGTATGAGATTGGATGAGAAATAAATTGCTAAAAAATTGACATTTGTGTTATAAGATAAAATTTTAGAGAGGTAAGTGTTTTTTGAATTTGAGGATATATGATGTAGAAATACATTGAATGATATAAATGGAGATCATGAAATAAGGGTTTTTTATGAGGCATGATATATTTTGTTTCATGGTGTGGAATTTTTAGATCACAAGGATATGTGTTTTAAAATTTGTTTTGATTTGATATTGATTTTTACTTGAAATTAGGTTTTTTCGCTTAGTGTAAAAGGGTATGTTTGGGGGAGTTAATAAAACACTACTAAAATTTTGATTGGTTTGAACAATCATGATTATGGACATGAATTGATGTAATGGATATTCAAGAGGATACCGTAATTAAGGGAAAATTGGATAAATGTAATTTTGATTCAAAAAGAGTCAATCCCCCCTCATTCAGCCTCAGAATTTTTCACATCATAATCCTACCAATCGAAAACCACAGAACAACCCTATAAAGTATTCAATATAATCATATGTCTTTGACTCATATTGGTTGGCGATGTAGGAATTTATCATGCCTATGGTGTCCCTTGTATGAGATTGGATGATAAAGACATTTCTAAAAAATTGACATTTGTGTAATAAAAGAATATTCTAGTGAGGTGAGTGTTTTTTTCATTTGGGGATAAATGAAGTGGAAATATATTGAATGATATAAATAGAGAACATTAAATAATAGTTTGTTTATGAGGAATTATATCTTTTGTTTCTTGGTGTGGAATTGTTGGATCACAATTATATGTGTTTTAAATTTTTTTTGATTTGATATTGATGTTTACATGATATTAGGTTTTGCCCAGGAGTGCAAAAAGGTAAGTGTGTGGGTGTTGATAAATCACTATTTGGTTGTTTATTGTTTTGATCTTTACTTGATATATTTAATGACATAATTTACTCTTATTGTTCTAAATATATCCATTTATGAAATATTTGAGATTAGATTATTCATTTGAAAATTTGATGATAATTCCGGCTTTACCCATTGAAAATTCTTGATAGTATTTTTCACATAAATAATTTAATAAGACTTATCTGAAAATAATGTTTTTTAAAAGTGATCATAACTGAATTTTATACAACTTTTATTCAGGACACCAGAGCTAAAGAGTTCATTTGGATGGAGTAAATTGTTCATTGAATCAATGGCGGGCTGGACTTTCCAGAATGGACATGGGTTCTGTATTTGGGCCATAATGACTTCATCTTTACTTGGATTGGGCACAAATTTTTTGAAGTGCTCGAGGATTTAATTTCTCACAGACAATATTCCTTGAATTAGAGATGATTTACGGATTTTGGTGGTAAAATTAGTGGATCCATTTGGATTAAAAAACTTTTTTGAATTTCCCTATTCACACATGAAACAACTTGTAACCTAGCCCCCCCTTCACTCTATAAATTAATGTTTTTCCATTTGGAGGGGTAGGGACGTGAATTAGAAGATTGGTGGAAGAAGAGAACTGGTTTCACCCAAGATATCCAACCATTTTAAGAGGGGTATCTCTTGAATCAAGGATCCCCTCATCGAAGATTTCTTGTCTTCATCATGTTGTAATGTTTTCATTTGTGTAATATTCTTATTTTTTTTTCTTTTATTTTTTCACATTTAATATGTTCCATTAAAATTAATTCTTCTATTAATCTTCCTAATTGGGTTGGAATCTAGAGTGGGGACCATATTGGGTTCTACCCTTTCAATCTTTTGCTCATGGAAAACATGTTGAGGATGACCATACCAGCCATGGAAGAGTAGTTTTCTAGTGATCAATCTATCTTATAGCCTCTTAATTTAATTGGGTTGATCATTGCGATACTGTAATTCACATAATATGGTCCATGAATTGTGTTCGTAATTAATAATAAATTAAAAAATCAATCGAATAATTAACAAAAAATCACGTGAGGTCGATGTTTTGTTCAAATTGTATGATCGCAAACTTAATCGGTAATACAAGCCCACACGGGATAAGTTTGTAGAGTAAAAATATATTCCCTAAACACAATTCATAATCATTCTCTAGAATGGAAATTTGCCTTAATTTACCACTGACCATAATATAACTTTAGAACATCAATCAAAGTAGGGTGGTGTGATTGCATGTTCCGAAGCTGGCCTAGGGTTAAATTCACTTCATCATTGGGGAAAATTTAATTCTCATAGGGTTCAAGATGTAACAAATTACAGTATCATAATTAAGTGAATGAAAATTTAAATGATAATGATAAATAATTTAGTAATGAGGTATAGTTAGATCGATTATGTCTTTTGAATATTGTCTAAAAACACATCTTCTTGTTGCGTTTTTTAATTGAACATCATTTAAAAAATTAAAACAAAAAAATGAAATCTTATTCCATAAAAAAATTTCAAGTTCTAGAACTGATAAAAAACCCCTCATACATACATGTATTTTTTTTATTCTCTTTTATTTTATTTTTAGAATACCTTTATGAAGTTATTACAATTTTCCTCCTCCTTTGAGAGACAACCTTGGTCAGCCACTCTACTGCAACTATGTATCCTGAAACCGAACATCATTCAAAAGCACCCATGACAACACCTTTCAAATTCGCACTTTTTCTAGGGATGAAAGTAATTATTTCAACAAATTAGAGGTTTGTATTTTATTTTTCATTTAATCCTTTTTTATCCTCTTTATTTCTTCTTTCCCCTTTCTCATGTTTTTTTCTCTCTAACTCTCTTCCTTTATTTTTATCAGAAGAAATATAATTTCTTTTATTTTAATTATAGTCTGATATTCTTCATTTACTTTTTACATTTAATTTATTTATGACACGAAATAACAAGGAAGATCTCTTAGATCTTGGCCATGATATTGGATGCCTCCTTAGGGCTCAAATCATACATTTTCTATCAATCGGATGTTTCAACATTCAACCAGTAAATGAATTCCTCCACTCCAAGATCATTGAAATTTGAAGAAATTCAAATTTGAAAAAAAATAAGAACCAATGGATGATAATAATAGAAATTATCTTAATATAACCATTTGATAATTGGCTGCACCTGATATTAATCAGAAACTAAATTGTATTACATACCGAAATCTCGAATCAGACTTTGAACTGAAATCTAGATTAATTCAACTTCATCCAAAAATTTCATGGATTATGTGGTGAGGATAAAAAAAACAGTAAATAATTTAATGTGGTTTTCTCAACCTTATAACCAAGAAATGTTTTTGAAGACCAAATCAAACTATGATCTTTCCCATTTTCACGTGATGGAGCTGTGAAAAATTGGATGTATTATTTACAACCTGAAGATGTAACTTGTTGGAATGATTTGAAATTTCCTTTCTTGCAGATATTTTTTCTAGCATCCAGGACCACTTTCATTAGTAATGAGATCTCTGGGATTAAGCAATACCAAGAGGAGTCAATGTATGAATACTGTGAGCGATTCTAGAAGTTGTGTGCAAGCTTCCCACTGAAGGTTCTGGGCACAGCTGAAGCGCGTGGGTGGATGTGCCCACTTTGCTTTTTGTCATTAGCAATGATCAATCCGGGATCAATAAGACGTTAAACGTCATTCTCCATAGATCGAATCACAGAAAAAGACAAATAAGATGGTTTTTCCCGGAACCAAAAACAAGGATCGTTACAGGTTGATTATAGATAATTTAATTAATTATATTGAAATACCTTTTGGGTGTTCTTTCTTTGTTTATTTTATAGATCACATTGTCGATGTGATCCATAGTTGTGTTGTAGAAGCCAAGTGTATACTCCCTATAGCAGTGATCCACACGTGTACCTTGTATCTCTGGACGTCGCCAAAGGAATCTCCGGGTGCTAGGGTGGAGAAGCCTTTGCTTGCGTTGTCCGCCTTAGATCGTCTTGATCCGATAGAAGAGGATCTCTCTCGGTCTTGAGAGCATTCTCGAAGGAAGAGGTAATTTAGGTCTTGAATGAATTATCCATAGATGTTGTGCACAGTGATTCTCTTGTGTGTCTGAAAAGAGTTGGGGTTGTGAGGATATTTATAATCGAGTGTGTGGGGTTATAGAGTTCTGACAATAAATAAATGCGTTACGCGTTTTATTTATTTCAGTGACTCTTATTTAAAACCCCATGTCAATTAGATAATTCCTTGATATGCGCCCACACTGATTATAATAAATATCATTTAAAACAATATTATATCCTCAAAATCCTGACTGAAAAAACTACAGGGCGTGTAATAATAAATACACGGCGTGTACTTGATTTTCATTGAAAACTACACAGCGTGTACATAAAATGTACACGACGTGTATATCTTGTTTTCATTTATTCATTTACATTCCAAAATTAATCTACTTAGGCTTCCATGAATAATTCTTAAACCATGTACGAGAATAATTTTTATTCAACTTGAGATACTTTGATACACTTAGTGTGTGACCCTCTAGGCCTCTTTCTCGTTGGCATTAGGCAGGCTTGCCTAAAGTCCATGATTACTGTCTAGCAATGGATCAAGGCACCCAAGAGAAAGAAGTTGACACCGCATAGACGTATCACCTCATACTAATGTTTACTGTAAAATTTAATCCCTTTTTCTCAATATCTCATCAAGTAGGTTTCATGGAAGTGTCATAAACCTATATGCTTGATTCGTCATTCTTTGACTACCTGAAATAAACTTGTCGTTTACACCATGGCCATAGAATTTAATGTGGTAGTTCTATTTCAATCAAAGGGACGAGATATCAACATCCATAAATAGAAGGGAAAAATCCTTCCTCGACTTATCCATTAACAACATGTCACTCATGATGCACCCAGCGTACCCTACTTCCCACCAACTGTCTGCGTGACGGTTTTTGTCTGTAAATATAAGTGTGCGAGTCATGACATGAGTTACTGTTAATCTTCCAGTCTAAGGACCATTACACACGCTCGAAGATAGAAATATCTGATGACACCAAGACATGCGAAATTACTACTGGCGTGTCTGTTCTCATAATCTCCCATCTTGGAGATTACCAAGTGCGAACTCCATGAGAGAGAGTTTCGTCTTATTACGAGTACTCACACATGACGGTCTGTATACTATGTGTCCTATCATAGTATGTCATCCAACCGTAGAACTTTATTTAAGAATATTGTTATAGCATTTCAAGGTTCTCATCATAGCGGGGATCTGCTATGACCTTATTAATGCAAAAAATATTCTAGGACATTATTATATTATAGTCATGCAGAACAATGAAAAATATATAAAAAGTGAACATCATGTAATCAAAGTACAAAACAGTTGGTTCTAAAGACACTAACCCTTACAAACTCCCACTTGGACTAGAGCCAACTGCCTACGATTTTTAGTCCGCTAGACCTCACATGATGATCATGTTTCTGCTGAGTCAAGGATTTAGTCAATGGGTCTGCCACGTTGTCTTCCATTGAAATACTGCTTAATGCAACATCACCTCTCTGAGAAAAATCCCTCAAGAGATGATACTTCCGAATTATGTGCTTTGTCTACTGATGTGACCTTGGCTCTTTTTCAAGTGCCACCGCTGCATTATTATCACAATAGAGTTTGATAGGATCTTTACTACTCGGTACTACATCCAACTCTTGGATGAAGCTTTGCATCTATACTGCTTCTTTAGCTGCCTCAGAAGCTGTGATATACTCGGACTCTGCTGTAGAATCTGCCACCACACTTTGTTTTGAGCTCTTCCAGCTCACTGCACCTCCATTCAAACTGAAGATGTCTCCAGTCTGTGACTTCATGTCATCTTGATCAGTCTGGAAACTAGCATCTACATGTCCTCTGATGACTAGTTCCTCGTCTCCTCCATAAACCAGGAACATATCCTTACTATGCCTCAGATATTTAAGGATAGTCTTGACTGACATCCAATGGAAGTCTCCTGGATCATCTTGATATCTGCCTAGCACACTTAATGTGTAAGAAACATCTAGCCTCGTACATAGCATAACATACATGACTGACCCAATCGGGGATGTGTAAGGGATCCTTGACATCCTCTTTCTTTCCTCATGTGTCTGAGGACACATTTTCATGGAAAGATGAATTCCATGTGACACTGGCAACAATCCCCTCTTGGACTGTTCCATACTGAATCTCTTCAGTATCTTGTCAATATATGTACTTTGACTCAGGCCAAGCATTCTCTTGGATCTATCACGATGGATCTTGATCCCAAGAATATATGTTTCCTCAACCCAAGTCTTTCATGGAGAAGCGTTTATGCTACCATGCCTTAACTGACAGTAAGACAGGTACTTCGTTTCCAATTAGCAATATGTCATCAACATATACTATTAGAAAAACGAATTCACTTCCACTAATCCTTTTGTAGACACAAGTCTCACATTCATTCTTAACAAAGCTAAACTCTATAACAGCTTCATCAAAACGAATGTTCCATGACCTTGATGCTTGCTTCAATCCTTAAATGGATTTCTATAACATGCTTACCTTGTTGGCATCCTTTGGAGTCACAAACCCTTCAGGTTGTGTCATGTAGACATCTTCCTGGAGGTTCCCATTAAGGAAAGATGTTTTTACATCAATTTTCCAAATTTCATAGTCATGGTAAGCAGCAATGGACAATAGGATTCTGATGGACTTCAGCATTACAACCGGTGAAAAGGATTCATCATAGTCAATTCCTTGACGCTGTCTAAAACCTTTTGCAAACAGTCGTGCCTTGTAGGTGCTGATATGCCCCTCCATGTCCAGTTTCTTCTTTAATACCCATTTATTACCAATAGGCATCATATCAATGGGAGGATCTACCAAAATCCAGACTTGGTTTTGGTACATGGAATCCATTTCAGAATTCATGGCTTCTTGCCACTTGGAAATGTCCGTGCCTTCAACTGCTTCCTTGTAGGTAAGAGGATCATCATTGTCAACCAATAATGAGTCACAATCCTTGGTGACAGGAAAACCATATCGTTCTGGTTCTCTCACCTCTCTCGTGCTCCTACGTAGTTCTTGTGTCTCTGGAATATATTTTTCATCCATGGGGCTTTGTGGAATCTATTCTTATACCAACTTCTGTGTATCTTGTGCCTCGACTTCCTCGAAGTCTATCTCGCTCCCACTATCTCTTTTGGAGATGTGATCCCTCTCCTGGAATATGGTGTCTCTTTCCACTGTAACCTTTTTGTCTGAGGGGTTGTATAGGTAATATCCTCATGTTTCCTTGGGATATCCTATAAAGATACACTTTGTGCCTCGGGGTGCAAGTTTGTTACCTGAAGAGGCATTAACAAATGCTTCGTTACCCCACACATGTAAATTTGATAACATGGCTTTGAGTCTACTCCATAATTCATATGGAATACCATTTTTCGATTTAGTTGGTACTTGGTTTAGTATGTGCGCTAATGTTTGTAATGAATATCCCCAAAAGGATAATAGAAGACTCACATGACTCTTCATTGATCTCACCATGTCCACCATGGTGCAGTTCCTCCTTTCACTTAAACCATTCCACTGAGGTGTGTAAGGAGGAGTGAGTTGAGATAGAATCCCAAACTCCCGTAAGAAATCAATGAAGTATTGATTAAGTTACTCTCCTCCTCTGTCTGATCGAAGATTCTTAATCTTCTTACCAAGATGGTTCTCAACTTCATTCTTGTATTCTTTGAACCGATCAAACGAATCTGACTTATACATCATTAAATAGATATATCCATATATAATAAAATCATGAGTAAAAGTTATGAAGTACGAGAACCCACCCCTTGCTTCAACTGGAAATGGTCCACACACATCTGTGTGAACTAATTCTAGAAGATCTTTAGCTCTTTCACATTTCCCACTAAATGGGGCTTTGGTCATTTTGCCTTGTAGACACGCATGACATACACCAAGTGGTTTTAGTTCAAAAGAATCTAAATACCCATCTTGATGTAATTTTTTCAAACGTTTCTCATTGACATGACCTAGCTGGTGATGCCAAAGTTAGGTGTGGTATGAGTCATGTGAATTAAATTTGTTATCGATTTCCATTACTTGGTTTGTGTAGTCTAACACATAATGGCCGTTATATAAATGTGCCCTACCAAAACAAATGCTATATTTATAAAAGTAGCAAAATTCATTTCCAAACATGAATATGAATCCATCAGTATCTATTTTGGATACTAAAATAATGTTTTTAGTAACAAAAGGCACATAATAACAACCTTTCAGAACCAAGACCATCCCGGTGGGCAATGTGAGGTGGTAGTCTCTAACAGCTATAGTAGCGTGTCTGGATCCACTGGATGCTCGCAGATCTACCTCCCCTCGATTAATCTTCCGGAATATACTTGGTTCCTGTATTTGGATACATATGTGAGCACCACAAGCAGTATCTAATAACCAATTAGTAGAAACAGATAGATTGCATTCAATAACAAAAAAACCCGAAGCATCCACTTGCTTCCTTGGCTGGGTGTAGTTTTTCTTCCAATGGCCCTTCTTTCCACATGCTAAAGAAACAGATTCATGTTCTATTGCCTCTCCTTTGATCTTCCTTTTCTTGGATGGCCTTGAAGAAGCTTTGGGCTTAATGCTCTTTGCCTTCCCTTTCCTTTTATTCACCATAACGACAAAAGGCTTTTCACGCTTCATGTTATTGTCCACTTGGCGAATAAGGATAAGAAGATCAGTTAGAGACTTCTCAATATTGTTCATGTTAAAATTAACAACAATGTTTGAGAAGCTCTAGGGGAGTGATGCGAGAATGAGATCGGTACCCAGTTCTTCAGGGAGTTTAAAACCCAGAACCTCCAAGCGCTCAATGTAGCCAATGATCTTGACTACATGAGGTGCAGCTGGGGCACCCTCTCCATGCTTGCTCTGAAACAGAGCCTTGGAGATCTCAAACCTTTCATGTCTTGCTCTCTCCTGGTATAAACCATGGAGATGCTCGAGCATGTTGCACGCATCCATGTCTTCATGAGACTTCATGAGCTCCTTAGACATAGATGAAAGAATCAAACATTGAACATCGAGAGCATCGTTCAAATATTGATCATAGACTAGGAAATATTCATCACTCGCCCCTGTGGAAAGAGAATTAAGAAGTGAGGACTCCAGCACGTAAAACTTTGGTTCATGACGTCGGGTAACCCGAAGGTGCCTAAACCATTCCAGAAAGTTACTATCGGTGACGATATTGTCTTTACCCAGTATTGATCGCAGAGAAAATGTGGTTGACAAGTTTGTCATATTGATTCTACAAATTAAAAGAGCAGATTCATCAGTACTTTCATGAATACATTTTATGAGAAATAATAAATTTTATTAAGTCTCCCACTATTTTATTAAGTCCCAATGGCCCTCACCATTGAACTTGGAATGTCTAGTAGCTTTGACATTCTAGTGGAAAGGATCCATATTCCCCTTCGCATAACCCCAACAACGGTTGGTCAATCTATTTGAAGGTATTTAGGTATGAAGGTCTTTGCTAACTGGGAGCTTACAGTTCCTTGATCTGTTGAGTGGACTCCCCAATCCTGAAATCCTGACTTGGATTTCCTCAACTCTTGCCTCCAATATTACACCAAGTCTAGCAAGGGATACTTCTCTTGATGTAATATGGTTAAGTCATCCCGAATCCTTTCATAAGGGCTTCCATTATAAAAGTATCTTTCCCAACAATGGTTGGTCAAACACATAGTTTTATTGAGTCTTTCCCTTAATCAGGTAACGGAAGGCTTGGTCTGACTTAATATGGTATTGAGGGATTTTATTCCTTTATGCATAGTTTCATATTATCACATGTTTGTTAATATTAAGTGATGCTTGCATAAGTGATTAACCATGTTCTGATAATGATTACGCATAGTCTAGTTTTTATTTTATTCCATATTTGCATGCTTGTTCATTTTATTAATTATGTGATCGCGACAACACATACATAATAAATAAACCATGCAATCAGACAAAAATAAAATAAGATAGCATGATCATGAGCTTCTATTGGTTAGCTTATCTAGAGGTTTTGATAAGCTAACCCTGACCTAGGGAAAAAACCTTGAACCTGATGGTTCATGTTTTGCAGCTCCCACCTGTCCACCTTTGTATCTTCTTGTGTCGGTTTCGCCTCGGCTTCTAGATTTGAACCGTCTCCTCTGGATTGGGATATCCTCCATTACATGGGTTTACATTAAAGAAACCATGGGAACACAGGCCCTATATTTATTGGAAGAAGGCTCGTAGGCCAACAAATTTAAATTACATAAATTTAAATGAAACCATACACATAAAATGGGTCTTTGGACTAGCTCATGATCATTCATAGTATGCAACGATTTTTACGCATATTTAGAATTCAAATTCTGTCAATCATTCTTTTATTTATGATAAGACGCACTCAAATTCAATTAATTATGATCTTATAATTAATCAATTCTTTATCTTAAATTCCATTCTAAATTTCCTTGAGATTCTTCTCATCCATATTCCTTGTACGAGTCTTTGTACATTGGAGAAAACCTGGAGAAATTCCATTTCTTGAAAGTACACGGCCTTTATTTTATAATTACACGGCGTGTATTTTTCTTTTCAACTTTTATCCAAAGTACACGCCGGGGCTTTGGCATGTTTTCTATACTTTTGAAATTATAGAGTACACGGCGTGTAGATGAATCATACACGGCGTGTACTTCCTTGTTATGCAGTAACCGTCCTGGCGATCCCGTGTACGCGGTATGCGGCTTATCTTTGTACACATTTTCACCTGGGTCAGAACGGACTACACGACGTGTTGTTCTAACAAACACGCCGTGTATTCCAGTTTCCACGCGCCGTTATATTCTTGTCAACAGGATGTGATTAAAACATAGGCATAATCAATCCACACAGCATGGTTTGGCAGACCAGTTCCGGTTAGTTGAACCTAAGTACAAGTCGTGTAGTTTTAATTACATGCCGTGTAATCCCGTGTTGTGCAGACAGAAAGAGAGGCTCCTCCGGATGAGTTCCTCATTTTTATTTTAATCAAAATTAAAATGAAAAGGTCATTTCTGTGATATGAATCAAGAAACGAAGGAGGAAGAATAGATCTCATTAATTCATATTTATAGAATGATTTATTTTGAATTGAATCAAATACGAATGCATAAATTATCAAAGAAAATTAAATAACTATAATAAATGTTGTAACCTTCCTCTGATACCATTTGATGGTTCCGGGTGCAGCGGAAGCGCGTGGGTGGATGTGCCCACTTGGCTTTTTTTCATTAGAAATGATCAATCCGGGATCAATATGACATTAAACGTCAGTCTCCATGGATCGAAACACATAAAAAGACAAAGATGATGGTTTGTCCCAGAACCACAAACAAGGATCATTACAGGTTGATTATAGTTAAATTAATTAATTATAATGAAATACATTTTGGGTGTTCTTTCTTCGTTGATGTTCTCGATCACGTTGTCGATGTGATTCGTCATTGTGTCGTAGAATCCAAGTGTAGACTACCTCTAGCGGTGATCCACACATATACCTTGTATCTTTGGACGTCGCCAAAGGATTCTCCATGTGCTAGCGTGGAGAAGCCTTTGCTTGAGTTGTCCGCCTTAGATCGTCTTGATCCGATGGACGAGGATCTCTCTCGGTCTTGAGATCATTCTTGGAGGAAGAGGTTCTTTCAGTCTTGAATGAATTCTCCAGATATGTTGTGCACAACGAATCTCTTGTATGTAGGAAAATAGTTGGGGTTGTGAGGATACTTGTAGTCCGGTGTGTGGGGTTATAGAGTTATGACAATAAATAAACGCATTATGCATTTTATTTTATTTTATTGATTCTTATTTAGAACCCCCATGTCATATAGATAATTCCTTGACATGCGCCCATGGTGATTATAATAAATATAAATTAAAACAATATTATATCCTCAAAATCCTTACTGGAAAAACTACACGGCGTGTAAAAATAAATACACGGCGTGTACTTTTTTTTCATTGAAAACTGGACGACGTGTACATTAAATGTACAAGGCATGTATATCTTATTTTCATTTATTCATTTCCTTCCCAAAATAAAACTACCTAGGCTTCCTTGAATAATTATTAAACCACGTACGAGAATAACTTTTATTCGACTTGAGATAGTTGGATACACTTAGTGTTTGACCCTCTAGGCCTCTTTCTCGTTGGCATTAGGAAGGCTTGCCTAAAGTCCAAGATTACTGTCTAGCAAAGGGTCAAGGAACCCATGAGAAAGAATTTGATGCCGTATTGACGTATCACCTCATATGAATGCTTACTGTGTAATTTAATCCCTTTGTCTCAATATCTCATCAAGCAGGTTTCATGGAAGTGTCATAAACCTATATGCTTGATCCATCGTTCTTTGACTACCTGAAATAAACTCATCGTTTACACCATGAAGATGGAATTTAATGCATCAGTTCTATTTCAATCAAAGGGTTGAGATAAAAAATTCCATAAATAGAAGGGACAAATACTTCCTCTACTTATCCATTAACAACATGTCACTCGTGACGCACCCAACATATCCTACTTCCCGCCAACTGTCTGCGTGACGGTTTTTGTTAGTATATCTAAGTGTGCGAGTCATGACATGAGTTAATGATAATCTTCTAGACAAAGTACCATTACACACGCTCATAGATAGCAATATCCAATGACACCAAGACATGGGGAATAACTACTGGCAGGTCTGTTCTCATAATATCCCATCATGGATATTACCAAGTGCGAACTCCATATGAGATAGTCTCATCTTCTTACGAGTACTCGCACATGACGGTCTGTATACTATGTGTCTTATCATAGTATGTCATCCAAACGTAGAACATTATTTAAGAATACTGTTATAGCATTTCAAGGTTCACATCATAGAGGGGATCTGCTATGTCCTTAATAATACAACAAATATTCCAGGACATTATTATATTATAGTCATGAAGAACAATGAAAAATATATAATAAGTGAACATTCATGTAATCAATATACAAAAAAGTTGGTTCTGAGGACACCAAACCTTACAACCACATCCCCAAATTATTGAGAAACTCATTTTCCAGTACATATATGAAGAAATCACACCTATGGAGAGAATCATGTTAGATGTTGCGGTTAGAGGAGCATTGGAGGATAAGACACCAGTAGCTGCACATGCGTTGATCGTTAAGATGGCCCAAAATCACAACAATTTGGTGATGGAGATACACAACATTTTAGTGGAGTAAATCAGGTAAATCCTTCATCCCTTGAAAGTCTTTAGATTGATTCCAAGTGGGAAGAATTGAAAAATATGGTGAGACAGACTAATTCAGATAAAAAGACATCCCAACCCCCCCTCCCCCCCGTCATGGCCTTGTTTCCTTTGCACTGAGATAAGCCACCCAACTGACTGTTACCCACAACTACAAGTGACAGATAATTGCACATCAGTTTTCCTTGGGAGACCATATCAAAAACAACAACAACCATATCCCCTAAAGAAGATTTATTCCATTTCACCAGCATACAACCAAGGTTGTAAAGATCAATTAGACATGAGGTATAGCTCTGGAAAACAACAAAGACCCCCTTTTCAACAAAACATCCAACATCCTCTACCTTACCGGTAGGGATTCCAACAACCCCAAAGGAGATTTGATGCCCCAGCATTAACAAGCCAGCAATAAGAGAATCCCTAACCTAAGGTAGATTCTAACAATATTGAGATTTTTAATAAAATTGTTCTTAATCAAAAGAATGAGAAGAAGAGTCAAGGTTCAGAGCTGAGGGAGTTGAAGACTCAAATGACCCATATTTAAACTACCCTCCATGAACTGGTAAGCAAGAATTCTCGAAATCTACCTTCCCAACCTACTCCAAATCCCTAGGGTATTGTTAGTGTCATCACATTGAGAAGTGGGAAGCAATAAATTGATACGTCTACACCTATCATTCAACCGGGTTTCACCTCAACTTCAGAAAATCCTCATTTCACACCAACTGATGAGAAATCCAAGGAAAAAAGAAAAAGGTAAAAAAAATTATGATGTTCCTCCTAAACACCTTGAATTTCCAAATATAGTTTTACATACTAAAAAAAAGGCTGAAGAAGCAATGAAAAAAGAGGTTTTGGACACATTCAAGAGTGTAGAGATCAACATTCCACTACTTGAAGCCGTCAAGAAAATTACAAGGTATGATAAATTCTTAAAATATACTTGTACTAATAAAATAGGGATCAAGGGAAATTAAGGGATCTATCTTGGAAGGAATGTCTCAATATTCATTGCACAAACTCTTGCAATTCCAACAATGTGTATTGATCCAGGGACATTCCCCATACCATGCACCGTAGGAGAGTTTAACTTTTCTGATGCTTGTTGTCATTTGGTAGCATCCATAAATGTGATTCCTCACTCATTATTCTATTCTTTGCAGGTTCGTGAGCAGAATCCGACGAGAGTAGTGGTGTATTTGGAAAAAAGAGCTACAACATATCCAACATGAGTCCTTGGAGATGTACTTGTCCATGTAAGAGACATGATCTTTCCAGCATATTTCTATGTTCTTAACATGGAGGAAGATCATGTAAGTTCTATTTCCCCCGTCATCATAGGTATACCCTTCCTCAAAACTGAAAAAAAATCATAAATATTATCGATCATACACATTCCATGAAATTTAGGGATGAAGTTATGATATTAAATGTTATGGATTCCATTATGTGCCCCATAGAGGGCCATTCTACATTTGTAAGCACTAATTTTGAACCACAAAATAAAATTCCCATGGAATTTGATTGTTTTATGCTTCATAAGATTATGATTATTGGTTACAGTTTTGTTTCTAAGAATACTTCTACACCAATTTCTAATGCACAATGCTGTCTCATATTTGATTTTGAAATGGAATAATATTCTGATCCTTTGAACTCTGATTATGACATGGTCATTGAGTGTGCTAATGGATTTTATTCTTTATTCTCTTACTTTGATGATTTCCATTCTGATACTGATTCTCTTTGTTCACATATTTTAGTTCCTTCCATTTCTCTATCCATACACCACCCCCTTCATTGGAGATGAAGCCATTTCCACCAAATATGAAATACTCATACATGTTGAGTGGTGAGAGATTACCTATTATAATTTCTAATAATATTCCTTTTGAACATGAAGAAAAACTTTTGAATCTTTTTCGGGAGAACATTAAGTAAATCTGCTATACCTTTTCTGACATATCAGGTATTAGCCCCTCCATTTTCATGCATAGTAATATTTTGGAGTATGGGGATAAACTAGTGAGGCAACCACAATTGAGATTCAATCCAACCCTTCTGAAAGTTGTTAAAAAAGTGGTAGAAAAATTACTTGAGGCAGGTATAATCTATCATATTCAAGATTCCCAGTGGGTGAATTATATTCATGTTGTTTCTAATAAAAGTGGTGATAAAGTTTTTAAAAACCATAATGATTAGTTAGTTCTAATGAGGGTGAACTACATTTGGAATTTATATGTATTGATTATAGGAAAATAAATCAGTCCACTCACAAAAGACAATTTACCCCTCCCATTTATTGATCAGATGCTTGAGAAACTAGCTGGAAAAACACACTACTTTTTCTTGGATGCATTTTCTGGCTAATTTCAGGTTTTTATTACACTGGAGGACCAATAGAAGTAAACATTCACTTGTCCATTATGTACAATTTCTTTCTTAAAGTTTCCATTTGGACTTTCCAATGCCCCAGGTACCTTCCATAGATGCATGTTGAGTATTTTTTCTGCTTTTATTGAGATCTACATGGAGGTATTTATGGATGATTTTACAGTGTATGGGTATTCATTGGATTATTATATCACTAGTTTGGGAAAGGGGTTGAATCGTTGTATTGAGAATAATGTAGTCTTGATCTCTGAAAAGTATCATTTTATAGTATAGCATGCCGTTGTCTTAGGGAATTTAATATCAAAACATTGGATAGAGTTTGATAGATATAAGGTAGATATTATTTCATCCCTACCCTATCCTTTATGTGTGTGTGATGTTAGATCTTCCCTAGGGCATGCATGATTTTATCGGCGCTTCATCAAAGATTTTAGAATGATTGCTCCTCTTATGCCATGATTACTTCAAAAGAATATTGATTGTTTGATTGATGATTCATATAGAAGTTCCTTTTATGAGCTAAAGAATTTTATGACCACTCCCCAAATCGTACAACCCCCATGATGGGAGATTCCTTTTGAGCTTATGTGTGATTCCTCCTACATTGTAGTTTGAGTCATCTTATATCAGAGGGTGGAGAAAAATTCACATGTGATTTCTTATGCATCGAGGAGACTAGATTCAGCCTAATAAAACTACACAACCATGAAAAAGAGTTTATTTCTATCATATTTTCTTTTGATAAATTACGTTCATATTTATTAGGCTCTAAAGTAGTTATTTTTTATAACCATGATACTCTGAGGTAACTTTTAATGAATCCTGATGCAATTTCCATGATAATCCAATGGATTCTACTTATTTTAGAATTTGATATTTAGATAGAGGACAAGAAGGGGTTAGAAAACATTGTGGCAGACCACATGAGTAGGCTCACCCACACACTAGAGGATGAAACCTTGGACCAGGTACCACATTTGGACAACATCCCCGATGAGAATATTTATTCCATCTTAGGTACACATCCTTGGTATATAGATATAGTTAACTCCCTTGTTTCCTATGAAATCCCTGAAAATTTAATGGTACAAAAGGTCCATAAAATTAAAGAGTGAGTCAAGATTTTGTGTTTGGTATAATTTTTACATGTAGCCCATGTGTAGTGACCATGTTATTAGGAGATGTGTTCCTAATCATGAGTTTGACTCTATTCTGCAATTTTGTCACACACTTGATTGTGTTAGAAACTTTTGACCCCAACGGAAAACTAGGAATGTTTTAGACTCTGGAATATATTGGCCAAGCTTATTCCATGATTCCCATGTGTATTGTAAGTCATTCTCACATTTCCAACATAAGGGAAACATTTCTAGGAGACATGATATGTCTCAACAACCCATATTATTTTGTGAGATGTTGATGTGTGGGGCATTGATTTTATGGGTCCATTTCCTAGTTGATTTTGGTTTTTGTATATTTTGGTTGATTTTGATTATGTCAGTAAATCGGTGGAGGATAAGGCCACCAAGACTAATGATTCTTAAGTTGTTGTGGACATTTTCAAATTGTAGAGTTTTTTCAAGTTTGGAGTATCAAAGGCCATCATCAGTGACCTAGGGATGCACTTTTTCAATCAGAATATTTCTTCCCTTCTTAAAAAATATGTGGTGAAACACAAAACATCAACACCGTACTACCCTAAAACAAATGGCCAGGTGGAGGTTTCAAATCGTGAGTTGAAACAAATTTTATAGAAAACCGTGCAGCCAAATATGAATGATTGGAGCTTGCACTTGGATAATGCATTGTGGTCTTATAGGGAAACTTACAAGACACCCATTGGTATGTCCCTAATTCAGATTGTTTTTGGGAAAGCGTGTCTTCTCCCCATGGAATTTGGGCATCGTGCTTACTGGGCTATAAAGAAATGTAACATAGATTTGACCCAAGATGGAATCCTAAGGAAACTAAAAATTCAAGAGCATGAAGAGATTCAATTGTATTAATATGAAAACTCAAGTATCTACAAGGAATTATCAAAATATGTTCATCCCTTAATGATCCAGAAAAGAGATTTTCATGGTTGAGATAACGTCCTTCACTACAATTCACGATTTAAGTTGATGTCTAGTAAGTTGAGTTCTAAATGGTTAAGTCATTATTTTGTGACTAATGTTTTTCATTATGGAGTTGTGGAGATAATGAAATATGACACTGAAAGGTTCTTCACAGTCAATTAGAAATTTTTGAAGAGATGCGCTGAGGGACTTCCTACTGATGCAGTGGATTTCATCGAACTGAATGACCTCATTATCTCTTGATCATATCATGTTGTTCATAATCCTTTCAATTGTTTATTCACTCTTCTATTTAAAATTATACATTTCATGTGAATATATCATTTAATGGGTTCAAATTGTGGAAAATGAGTTATTTTAAGTGTGGGGTAGGGAACCTTTTAGTTTATTAATTTCAATTGTTGTCCACTATTTCAATGAATTTAAAAAATTATTTCATATTTTGAGTGTTTATTTTTCAGTTTTTTGTGTGTTTTTGAAAATTTTGAGCTGAATTGATTATCATAACCATTTTGAAATACATATCTATAAGTGAAACAATTTTTCCCAAGAAACCGCGCTTAAATTAATGATAAAAATAACTTTGTTTCAAGTTATAATCATTATCAATTTCAAAAGAAGTACTCTGAATTTTGAATCCCATGACACATCACACTATCTTTTTATTTGAAATAACTTTAATATGAGAATTATGACCCATTATTTACTTATTCTTTACATTTACCTTACTTATTTAGAGAACCAAACCATGATTGATTTAATCAAATTTTGATTTATTCCTGTCAAAACCTGAGGGTTTGAGGTACTTATGTATAAATGATTGGGGAATTTTTTTTTGTATTAATGCCCCTATTTCAAGTAATCCAATTTTTATAATGGCCTACTGTGAAAATTTAATCCTTTTATCCCTTAGAAGCCATGAATATCCTATTAGGTTATCCACATTACAAGCCGATTTTCCCAATCCAACCAACTCTTTATGTAAAATTGCATAATCTAGTTGAACTTATGTGTGGGGAAAGCTATCATATGTTGTGCTACCACATTGTTGTTATATTTTTGGTGTAAAATTAAATTATGAACACTTGTGTTTTCTACTAAAGAAAATCATCATATTGAAATCATTGCCTTTCTGGAGCTTCTAATAGTGAGAGAATGTGGTGCCTATCGGAACATTTCAAGAAAATCATGTTTGAGAAGATTAAAATTATTACTACTAAAATTTTTATTGGTGTGAAAAATCTTGGAGATGAACATGAATCGATGCTTCATAGATTTAGGAGGAGACCATACTTACAGGAAAATTTGATTAATTCAATTTTAATTCAAAAAGAGTCAATCCCCCCTCATTCAGCCTCATAATTTTTCACATCTTAATTCTACCAACTAAAATCCATAGAACAACCAAATAATTTATTCAATATGAACATATATATTTGACTCATATTGGTTGGAAATATTGTATTTTATCAAGCCTACTTTGACCCTTGTATGAGATTGGATGAGAAAAACATTGCTAAAAAATTGACATTTCTATGATAAGAGAAAATTATAGTGAGGTACGTGTTTTTTGAATTTGAGGATAAATGATGTGGAAATATATTGAATGATATAAATGGATAACATGAAATAATGGTTGTTATTAGGCATTATATCTTTTCTTTATTGGTGTGGAATTGTTGGATCACAATGATATGTGTTTTAAAATTTGTTTTTATTTGATATTAGTGTTTACTTGATATTAGGTTTTTACAAGGAGTGAAAAATGGTAAGTGTGGGGGTGTTGATAAAACACTATTTTGATGAATATTTTATTGATAATAAATGACATAATTTCTTTACATTGTGAAAAATAAATTCATTTATGAAATATTTGGGATTATATCATTCATTTGAAAATTTGAAGAAAATTCCAGTATTGCCCTTTTAAAATTCACTGTAGTATTTCACAAATAAATATTTTAATATGACTTATTTGAACATAAAAATTTGTAACAGTGTTATTTACTGAATGTTATACACCTCTTATTCCAGACAGTAGAGATAAAGAGTGCATTTGGATGTAGTAAATTGTCCATTAAATCAATGGTGGGCTGAACTCACCAGAATGCACATGGGTTCTATATTTGGGTCATAACTTCTTCATCCTAGATTGGATTCGGCCCAAATTTTGAGACATGATCGAAAATTAAATTTTTCAAGAATCATAATTCTGTAAGGAGATATGATTCATGGGTTTTGGTGGTCAAATGGGCGGTGCGATGTGGATTAAAATATTATTCCAAATTTCACCATTCACACATGAAACCACTTGTAACCTAGCCTCCCCTCCACTCTATATGTTAGTGAATTTATCATTTGGAGGGGCAGGGACATGTATTAGGAGACTGGTAGCAGAGGATAATTGGTTTCAACCAAGTTTACCAACCATTGTAAGAGGGGTATCTCTTGAATCCAGGATCCCCTCATCAAAGCCTTCTTCTCTTTATCATGTGGTAATATTTTCATTTGTGTAATAAAATTCTTTGTTATTCTTTTATTTATTCACATTTCATCTATTTTTTTCAAATTCCTTCTTCTATTAATCTTATTAATTGTACTGGAATCAATAATGGAGATGAGATTGGCTTTTACCCTTTCAATCCTTTTCTCATGCTAAACGTCTCCACGATGACCACCCAACCCATGAATGAGTAGATATCTAGTGATCGATCTATATTCTAAACTATTCATTTAATTGTTTTGAATCATTGAAATACTATAATTTAAATAATATAATCCATTAATTGTGTTATTAAATTATAAGAAACTAATAAATCAATTGAAAAATTAACACAAAAACATGCGAGATCCTGGTTTTTATAAATTGTGAGAGCGAAAACTTAATCGGTAATACAAGACCACATGAGAAAAGTTTATAGAGATAAAATATATTACCTAAACACAAATCATTGTCATTATCAAGAATGAAATGTGCCTTAATTTACCACTCACTTGAGGATAACCTTATATCATCAATCAAAGCATGGTGCTGCGATTGCAGGTTCTGAAGTTAGCATTGGGTAAAATTCACTTCATCTTTGTGGTAAAGTTAATTCTCATAGGGTTAGAGATTTAAACAATTAAATTATCATAATTTAGTTAATGTTAATTTAAATGATAATAATAAATAACTGAGTGAATAGGTACAGTTAGATCGATTTATCCTCTAAAATATTTTCTAGAAAACATCTTCTTTTTGAGTATTTTTAATTGAATTTCATTTCATAAATAAAATAAATGAAATCTTATTCCAGAAAACTTCTTCTAGACTTATAAATGAAAAAAAACCCCACATACTTAAAAGTAGTTTTTTGTTTCACTTTTATTTTATTTTTATAATAACTTTAAGAATATGTTATAAATTTTTTCCTCCTTTGAGAGAAAACCCTCTCCAGCCACTCTGATGCACCTATGTTACCTGAAACACAACATCATTTGAAAGCACCAACGATAGAAACATTCAAGTTAGTGTTGTTTCCAAGTTGGAAAGTAATTATTTCCACAAAATATAGATTTTTATTTTATTTTTAATTTTATTCTTTTTTTATCCTATTTCTTTCTTCTTTCCACTTTCTCAAGTTTTTTCCTCTCATACTATCTTCCTTTATTATTATCGGACCAACTCCAATTTATTTTCTTTTTTTTATGGTCCACCTTTCTTAATATCCTTTTTAACTTTCATTGATTTATGAAACAATCTAATCCCTAAGATATCTTAGATCATGACCTGGAGATTGAATGTAGCCTTATGTCTTATATCAGACATTCTATGTCTACGGGAAGTTTCACCATTCAACAACTATGAGAATTCCTACACTCCTAGATCATTGAAATTTGAATTAATTCAAATTCAAACATAAAAGAAGAAAAAATGGATTAAAATAATGGAAATTAACCTATTTGAACAAATCGATTATTGGCTACACCGAATATTAATTATCAACCAAATAGTATTGCATACCCAAATCTAGAATCAGACATTGGACAAAAATATACATTAATTCACCTTTTTCCAAAACTTCATGGATTATCGGGTGAGGATCCAAATAAAAATATTAAATTTTTTAATATGGTTTTCTCAACCATAAAACCAAGAAATAATTTTGAATATCAAATCAAACTAAGAGAATTCTCATTCTCACATGATAGAGCTGTGAAAGATTGGATGTATTATTTACAACCTAAAGATATAACTTGTTGAAATGATTTGAAATGTCCTTTTTTTGCAGAAATTTTTTATTACATCAAGGTCCACTTCCATTAGTTGAATATATCTGGGATAAGTCTAGCCCAAGGGGATTCAATGAATGAGTATTGGGAGGGAATAAAGAAGTTCTGTGCAAGCTGCACACATCCCCAAATTAGTGAGAAACTTCTCATCCAGTACTTCTACAAAGGACTCACACCTATGAAGAGAAGACCGGTGGATGTTGCGGCTAGAGGAGCATCGATGGACATAACACCAGTAGCTACACATGCATTGATCGACATGATGGCCCAAAACTATCAACAATTTGGAGTTTGAGTTACACCGCATGTTAGGGGAGTACATTAGGTATGTCCTTCTTCCCTAGAAAGTCATTTGATTGATACCAATTTGGATGAATTGAAAAATATGGTAAGATAGATTTCATTGGCTCAAAAGACATCAGAACCACCTTCTTCAAGGACTTGTTTCATTTGCACTGAGAAAATCCACCCAACTAACATTTTCCCACAAATACATGAGATAGAGTATTGTACAACATTATTTTTAGTGAGACCATATCAGCAACAAAAACAACAACCATATCCCCAAAATAATCGTGATTTCTTTACACCAGCATAAAACCAAAGGTTAAACGATCAATCAAACAAGAGGTATAACTCTGGACATCAAAGAAGTCCCCCTTTTCAAAAAAACTTCAAGTTGCCTCCACCTTACCAGCAAGGTTTACAACAACCCCAAAAGAGTTTTGAATCCCAATCATCAACAAGTCGGAAATAAGGGAATCTCCCACCGATGGTAGATTCTAACACTGATGACCTTTTAAAGAAAATTGTTCTTAATCAACAGAATGAGATATAGAGTCAAGGTTAAGAGCTGAGGGAGTTGATGAATCAAATGAGCCAGATTTACACTTCCCTCTATGAACCGGTAAGTAATAATTCTGGAAATCTACCTTACCAACCTACTCCAA
The DNA here is from genome assembly GCA_963277665.1 of Viscum album. NCBI lineage: Eukaryota > Viridiplantae > Streptophyta > Magnoliopsida > Santalales > Viscaceae > Viscum > Viscum album. Next base: position 2,103,249,833 of record OY728163.1, on the reverse strand, counting down.
ATCACTAGGGTAATGTTAGTTCCATCACATTGAGAAGTGGGAAGCAAACAACTGATAAATCAGCACATATTGCTCCACTGGGATTTATCTCAACTCCAGAAAAGCCTCATTCCAAACCAAAGGATGAGAAATCCAAGGATAAAGACAAAGGTAAGAAAAAGATTGATGGTGTTCCTCCTAAACCACTTCCATTTTAAAATGGGGTTATACAAACCAAAAAGATATCTAAAGAAGCAATGAAAATGGTGGTTTTGGACACATTAAATCGTGTGGAGATTAGCATTCCTCTATATGTGGCCATCAAGAATATCTTAAGGTATATAAAATTTTTAAAAGAACTTTTTACAAATAGAAGAGGGCTCATGGGAAATGAGAGGATCAATCTTGGAAGGAATGATTTATCACTTATTACACCAACTACCGAAATTCAAACAATGTGTAAGCATCCAAGGATATTCACTATACAATTAACCATAGGGGAGATTCCCTTATCTAATTCTATTAGTGAATTGGGAGATTCTGTAAATGTGATTCCTCACTTTGTATTCTATTCTTTGCATGTTGGTGAGCGGAAACCGACGAGAGTAGTGGTGCAGTTAGCAATTAGAGCTACAACATATCCAGCGGGAGTCTTAGGGGATATAATTGTCTAGGTAAGAGATTAGAACTTTCCAGCTGATTCATACATGCTTATCATGGAGGATGATCAGGTATGTTCTCATGCCCTAATTATCATTGGTAGACCCAGCCTCAAACATAAAAAAACATTCATAAATCCTAACAAGGGTACACTTTCCATGGAATTTGGGGATGGAGTTGTGATATTTAATGTTATGGATTCCATGAAGTACCCATCGTAGGACCAATCGAAATTTTTAATCTCCCATTTTGAAACACTAAATAAAAACCTCATGGAATTTGATTGTCTTATGATGAGGGAGATTATGTGTATTGGTTCTAGTTTGACGTCTTAGAGTACTTCCACACCTATTTCTAAAGCACAATACTATCATAGATTTGATTTTGAAATGGAATAATATTCTGATCATTTGAACTCTGATTATGACATAGATATTGAGTATGATAATGGATTTGATGATTTATTCTTTGATTGTGATGATTTATATTATAATATCGGTACTCATTGTACACATATTTCAGTCCCTTACAAGTCTCCATCCATACACCACCCCCCTTTATTGGAGCTGAATCCATTTCCACCAAATCACAAATACTCATACTTATTAAGTGGTGAGATATTACTTATTATAATTACCAATAATCTTACTTTTTAACATGAAGATAAACATTTGAATCTTTTGAGGGAGAACATAAGGAAATCGGGTGGGCCGTTGCTGGCATATCAGGTATTATACCCTCCTTTTGCATGCATAGGATTATTTTGAAGGATATGGGTAATCCAGTGAGGCAACCACAAAGGACACTCAATCCAACCCTTATGGAAGTTGTCAAAAATGAGATTGAAAAATTGATTGAGGCAGGAATAATCTATCCCATTTCATATTCCCAGGGGGTGAGTCCTATTTAGGTTGTGCCTAATAAAAGTGGTATTACAAATTTTAAAAATGAGAATAATGAGTTAGTTCTAATGAGGGTAAAAAACAGTATGCATGTGTGTGTATTGATTATAGGAAACTAAATCAGTTCACTCACAATGACATTTTCCTCCCATTTATCGATTGGATTCTTGAGAAACTAGCTAGGAAAACATACTACTATTTATTGGAAGGATTTTATGGGTATTTTCAGGTTCCTATTTCTCAATAGGATTAAGATAAGACCAAATTAACATTTCCATTCGTTACGTTTGCCTACCTAAAGATGCCATTTGGAATTTTCAACTCCCCATGTACCTTACAAGGATTCATGGTTTCTGATTTTATTGAGACCTCTGTGGAGATATTTATGGATGATTTTACAGTGTATGTGTATTCATTTGATGATTGTGTCTCTATATTGGGAAAGTTGTTGAATCGTTTAATTGAGAAGAATCTGGTCTTGAACACTGAAAAGTGTCATTTTATGGTAGACTATGGCATTGTATTAGGTCATATAGTTTCAAAACATTGGATAATGTTTGATTGGTCTAAGGTTGATATTATTTCATCCCTACCCCGTCCTTTAAGTGTGTGTGGTGTTAGATATTTCCTAAGTCATGATGGATTTTATCAGCACTTCATCAATGATTGTAGTAATATTTCCCTTCCTATGTTGTGATTACTTCAAAAGGATACTGATTTTGTGTTTGATTATTCCTGCAGGACATCCATTGATGTGATAATGAATTTTCTGACTAGCCCACCAATTGTATATCCCCTATGGTGGGATATTCAATTTGAGCTTATGTGTGATGCCTCCTACTTCGCAGTTCGAGCGGTCTTATCTCAGACAGTGGAGAGACGTTCACATGTGATTTCATATGCATCAAGGACACTAGATTCATCCCAATAAAACTACGCAACCATGGAGAAGGAGTTTCTTGTTGTCATATTTGATTTAGATAAATTTTGTTCATATTTATTGGGCACTAATGGAGTTGTTTTTTCTGACCATGCAGCTCTGAGATACCTTTTTATGAAGCCTAACGCAAATCCCAGGAAAAACCAATGGATGCTCTTTCTTTAAGAATTTGATATTGATATAAAGGACCAGAAGGGGACAAAAAACATGGTGGCAGACCACATTAGTAGGCTTACTCAAACAATAGAGGATGACATCTTATACTAGTTACCACATCGAGACACTTTCCCCGATGAGCCTCTCTATTCCATCTAAGGTACACATCCTTGGTATTTAGATTTTGTTAACTACCTTGTTTCCTATGAAATCCCAAAAAATATAAAGGTACATAATGTCCAAAAATTAAATAGTGAGTCAATATTTTATATTTGGGATGATCCTTACTTATGGCGCATGTGTGGTGACCAAGTTATTTGGTGTTGTGTTACAGATCATGAGTTTGAGTCAATTCTACAGTTCTATCATACACTTTCTTATGGTGGGCACTTTGGACCCCAATAGATAGCTAGTAATGTTTTAGACTCTAGATTATATTGGCCTATCTTATTCCATGATTATCATGTGTATTGTAAGTTATTCTCATGATTCCAACACACATGATACATATATAAGAGAAATGAGATGCCTCAACAAAACATATTATTCTGTGAGATTTTTTATATGTCCGCATTGATTTTATGGGTCCTTTTCCTAGTTCATTTGGGTTCTTTATATTGGTTGCTGGTAATTTATTTAGTAAATGGGGGTGGCTAAGTCCACAAGGACTAATGATTTTCATTTTCTTGTGGACTTTGTCCAAGTGAGTAGTTTTTGTAGGTTTCGAGTACTAAAGGCCATCATTAGTGACCAACGGACACACTTCTACAATCATAATCATTCTTCCCTTATTCGTTTGTATGGTTTGACATAGAAAACATCAACACCATACCCCCCCCCCCCAAATAAATGGATAGGCTGAGGTTTCAAATTGTGAGTTGAATCAAATTTTAGAAAAAACCAGGTAGCCAAATATGAAAGATTGGTGCAAGTGCTTAGCTGATGCATTATGGTATTATAGGACAACATACAAGACACCCATTGATATTTCCCCATTTCAGGTTGTTTTTGGGAAATTGTGTCATCTCCACGTGGAAGTTGAGCATCAGGCTTATTGGGCTATACGAAAATTTAACATGGATTTGGCCTAAGATGGAATCCAAAGGAAACTGAAAATTCAAGAGAATGAGGATATTCAATTTTCTTTATATGAGGACTCAAGGATATGAATGGAGAGATCAAAAACATCTCATGAAAAAATGATACATACAAAATATTTTCATGTTGGAGATAAAGTGATCTCCAGTTCATGACTGAAGTTGATACCTAGTAAGTAGGTTCCATATGGTTAGGTTTTTATGTTGTGACTAATTTTTTTCATTATGGGTTATTCGAGATCATGAAAAATGATATTGAATGTATCTTTACAATCAATGTGAAACTTTTCAAGAGATACATTAAGGAACTTTCTACATATGCAGTGGATTTCATCACACTGCATAACCCCTTTATCACTTGAGCATATCAGGTTTTCTCAAACCCTTTTAACTTTTTATTCTATTTCCTATTTAAAATTATAAATTTCATATGCATATATCATATAATGGTTTATATTGAGTACAATTAAATATTTTACATGTGGGGGAGGAAAACTTTTAGTTTAGTAATTTCAATTGTTTTCCGGTTTTTCAATAATTATAAAAAAATGTGTTTTTAAAAAAAGTATGTTTTTATTTTTTTATTTTTTTGTGTTTTTTTGAATCTTTTGAGATTAAATGATTCTAATAACCATTTTGAAATCCATATCAATAAGTGAAACAATTTTTCCCATGAAACCGAGCTTAAATAAATGCTGAAAATAACTTTTTTTCAAGTTAAAATCATTATCAATTTCAAGAAAAGTACTCTAAATTTTGAATCCCATGCCACATCTCACTGTCATTAGTTTTGAAATCACTTTCATTTAGAATTATGATCCATTCTTTTCATATTCTTTACATTTACCTCACTTCTTGAGAGAACCAAACCATGATTGATATAACCAGAATATGATTTATTCTTGTTAAAACAAGAGGGTTTGAGTTACTTATGTTTAAATGGTTGATGCATTTGTTTAGTATTAAAGCCCTGATCTCAACGAATCCTTTTCTATAATGTCCTACCATAAAAATTTAATCTTTGTATCCCTTATAATCCATGAATAACCTTGTTAGGTTTTCCACATTACAAGCCAATTTTCCCTATCCAACCAACTCTTGAAGTGAAATTGCACAATCTAGTTTACTTAAGTGAGGGGGAAGATGTCTTGTGTTGTGCTACCACATTCTATGATATTTTTGGTGGACAAATATATTCTGAAGATATTTGTTTTCTTTGGATAAAAATCATCGTATTGAAAGCTATTCCTTTTCTAGATCATTTATGATAAGTGAAGTTGTGCTTTTTTGGAGCTTGTAATAAAGAGAGAAATGTGTGCTTATATAGAACTTTAAAGAAAATCATGTTTGAGAAGATTGACATTTTCACTGATGAAATGTTGATTGGGGTGAAAAATCATGATAATAAACAAGAATTGATGCTATGGGGATTGAGAAGAAGACCATATTTATGTAAAAATAACATTAATGCAATTTTGATTCAAAAAGAGTCAAGAACCATCATTCACCCATAGAATTTTTCACATCTTAATCCTACCAACAGAATGCCACAGAATAACTCTATAAATTATTCAAGATAAACATTTGTCTTTTACTTGTATTGGGTGGTGATGTAGGAATTTATCAATCATATAGAGACCCTTGTATGAGTTTGGAGGGGAAAGATATTGCTAAAAAATTGACATTTATGTGATAAGAGAAAATTCTAGCGAGGTAAGCGTTTTGTGAATTCGAGGATAAATGAAGTGGAAATATATTGAATGATATTAATGGAGATCATGAAATTATGGTTTTATATGAGGCATGATATCTTTTTTTCTCATGGTGTGGAATTGTTGGATCTCAATAAAATGTGTTTTAAAATTTGATATGAGTTGATATTGTTTACTTGATATGATGTTTTTTCCCAGGAGTGCCAGAGGGTAAGTGTGTGGGAGTTGATAAAACAAAATTTTATTGAAAATTTTATTAATAATAAATCATATAATTTACTGAAATTTTTATAAATATATTCATTTATGAAATATTTGGGAATAGATCTTTAATTTGAAAATTTGATGAAAATTCCTTTTTTACCGTTTTAAAATTCAATATAGTATATCGAACATAAATATATTAATATGACTTATTTGTAAATAATATTTTTTAATAGTTTTCCTAACTGAATTTTATATATCTTTTATTCAGGACACTAGAGCTAAAGAGTGCATTTGGATGGAGTAAATGGGCCATTAATTCAATGGTGGGATGGACTCGCCAGAATGGGCATGGCTTATGAATTCGGGCCATAACATCATCATTTGTACTTGTATTTGGCCCAAAATTTTATAGAAGGTCACAGATTCAATTAGTCAAAATTCAACCTTCTGGAAGGAGTGGTGATTCATGGGTTTTGGGGGTTAAATGGGCGGTGCAAGTTGGATTAAAATATTTGTCATAATTTCCCCATTCATACTCAAAACCACTTTTAACATAGCCTCCCCTCTTCTCTATAAATTAGTTTTTTTTTCTCATTTGGATGGGTGGGAAGGTGCATTAGAATATTAGTGGAATGGGATAATTGGTTTCACCTATGTTCTACCACCATTGTAATGGGGTAGCTCTTGAAGAAATGATCCCCCCATCGAAGCCTTCTTCCCTTCATCATGTTGTAATGTTTTTATTTGTGTAATAAATTTCGTTTTTATTCTTTTATTTCTTCTCTTTTATTCTATATTATTCAAGTTTATTCTTCTCGTAATCTTCCTAATTGGGTTGGAATCAATAGTGGAGACGATATTGGGTTCTACCCTTAAATCCTTTGCTCATGAAAAACGTCTCCACGATGACCACATCGCCCATAGAAGAGTAGTTTTCTTTTGATCGATCTATCTTCGACCCTCATTATTTAATTGTTTTGGATAATTGAGCTACTAAAATTAGCATTATTTTATCCATGAATTTTTTTCTTAAATTATAATAATATAAGAAATCAATTAAACAATTTACACAAAACCCGTTGAGGTCGAGGTTTTGTTTAAATTTTGAGAGCGCAAACTTAATTGGTAATACAAGACCACACATTATAAGTTTGTAGAGTTCATATATATTCCCTCAAAAAAATTCATCCCCATTCTCTAGAATGGATATTTGCCTTAATTTACCACTGACCATAAGATAACTTCAGAACATCAATCAAAGCAGGGTGTTGCGATTGCATGTTCTGATGTTAGCCCAGTGTTAAATTCAATTCATTATTGTGGTAATGTTAATTCTCGCAGGGTTCAGGATTTCACAAATTAAGCTATCATAATTACCTAAAAGTTAATTTCAATGATAAGGATAAATAATTAAGTGAACATGTAAAGTTATATCGATTACGCATTTTAAATATTGTCTAAAAACATCTTTTTGTTGTGTATTTTTAATTGATCATTATTTCAAAAATAAAAACCAAAAAATGCAATCTTCATCCAGCAAACCACTTCTAATTTTATAAATGATAAACAACCTCTCATCCTTACAGGTATTGTTTTTATTACCTTTTATTTTATTTTCAAAATACCTTTAAGAATTATTTATAATGTTCTTCCTCCTTTGAGAGGCGACCTTGGTTAGCCACTCTGTTGCACCTGAGTAACCTGAACCCAAACATTATTTGAAATCTCCCACAATAGTGCCTTTCAATAATAAAAAATTCATGCATGTTTAAAATGAGTGACATTTGAAAATTAAAAATGATTACAGTTTAAAAATATTAAAAAAAGTATATGTCTTCTTAATTAAATATAAATTATTAAAAAAATATGGATACATATTTAAATAAAGATGAATATATATTGAAAATATAAAATCATTGTAAATGTATATAAATTAATAAATATTAGAAAATTATTAAATCCTAAATAATTAAAAACTAAAAATATTAAAAATAAATAAATATTACATTTCTATAATAATATATAAAATAAATAATTATAATTTACTTATTAAAAAAATAATATACTAAATGTATGATGTTATAATGAATCTCTAAAATGATTATAGAAATTTTAAAAATCACATAAAAATTTGATGTATGTGTTTCTATATATGTCATTATTCATTAGGTAAATACATGTGCTTGTGTGTGCATGTGTTTTATATAAAAATTCATTAATAATGTATATATATGTGTGTGAAATAAATGTAACACATGTTTTATATATATTAAATTCAAATATCAAACAAAATTATGTTTTAAACATTACTCAATATAACTAGTCGATATGTATTCATAAATATTAATTTTTAATTAAAAATAATTGTTCCCTAAATATATGATAATTTAATGGATTAATAAATGTTTTGTATTATATTAATAATATTTTAGTAAAAATTATATATATATATACAAATATATAATAATATATTTCTTTATTAAATGTATTAATGAATAATTATGTATTAAACCCATTAAATGAAATAGAAAATAAAATGTTTTAACTTATTATATTTTATTCACCTTATATACTAATATATAATATATATTATTTATTACAATTTAAAATATATATATTAAACTTATTCATTTTAATTAACAATACTTTCACTAATGAATTTCGTAATAATTTATTAATTTATTAATTTTCAAGTTTAATTATTATCATTCAATCATTTTTAGTTTTCTTATTTAACTAATATAATTTATTATATAAATATATATATATGATATATAATATTCATTAATATTTATAATTTATATTTTTTTATATTAATTTTATTACTTTTTATCCATAATTATTTAATAAATAAAATGTTTAATATATGTCTTAATTTATTTGTTTTTAATTTTTATTAACTTAATTTATAAATTTTATTCATTTTACATATCTATATAAATAATATACACTATTTATTATTATTTATAATATATATATATATTATTCAATATTAAAAAAATTATATAATTAAAAAAAATTAATATTCTTTTTAAAATTTAATAATTTGTTATATTTAAATGTTAGTTTTATTATTTTATTCATGACATTTATTATAACTTTTTTCTAGCACTGATGATGGTCGTTGTTTTTGAAGACATATTTTCAATTAGTTAAAGATTGTGATGCGATGAATTCTATGATGATTTAAGGGTTTTAAAATTTATGTACTCTCACATGGTTACCGATGTCAAACTGTGAAGTAAATATGAGATGATTTGTATGGTGGATTCAACCAGATATGCAAATTGTTAATAATAGGTCAAATATTTGAATGATTTCATGATGAAATTCTATTGTTATGGTTCTCTTAGCATCCCCACTATAGGATTGATGTTTTCACCACAACATACTGAGTGCATATACAATTATTATTATAATTGATTAGGTCATTTCATAACTTATTTTTCAATTGAGTAAAGTTAAATTGAAATTGATCTACCTCATAGGGAATGTGAATGCCAAGCCATGTTAGAGGGATTCTACTCAATTTGAAAAAAAATGATGATTCTCAACACATCATGTTTGGGTAGTTACATTAGAAATTAATAACCACATATTAGAATTTAATGGTGGAGATATACTGAATGAAGATCCATTTTTGGATTTGAATTAATTGGATCCAATGGATAATAAATTAGAAAATTATAAATTTTAAAAATCACTTAATTTATATTGGATCTATTGTATTGAAGATAATAGAAAAATCAATAAACGGAAGAGGATATATTTAATGATTATAAAGAATGATCTATTGTTCAATATCTAGATTTTAGAATAGAAGTGTTTGAGACTAAATTAACGTTAATAATTATCATGGAAGAAATTATTTTCTCACATATAACTAATTATATGGAATATAAGGAGACTGAATCAGGGAGAACATAAATTTCATTAGATTTTTATTTCTTTGCCTGATGTCTATTAAGGTTGTCCATCATGTCGATTAAATATTTTTATCCCTCTTAAATACAGTATGTGTAAAATAAGATGAGACAATAGACAACATACATAAAGTGATCTCTTCCAAAATATTTAAATTAGAAACAAATGAAGTTATTATTAATTTGACAGTATATATTATTGGTACGTGCTCCTTAGATGTGGCCTTGTATTGTTAAACCATGTAAATATTATGTGTGTTGTGTTCTCTATATCTTTTCATTTCATTTGGATTATTAAATAGATTCATGTTATCTTCGGAATCCTAATTTAAAGATCTTATTTTCTTCTAAATAAATGCAGAAATTTATAAAAACCCATTTTCACCCATACCATCTCCCCAATTAGGGTGGTCAACCAGACTAATTTGGAGTAATAAAAAAACCGGTTTAATATATTTTTGGATATATATATATATATTTTAAAATTGGATTTATTGAAATTACATACCGTTTTATTATCATTATCTAGCTGTTAATTAATTTTTTAATTTATATAAATATTATATTTCACTAAAATCATCCTTAAATATTGATACAATTAATTTTATAAAAAAATAAAATCTATAGAAACATATTCATGGAAGAATATTAAATTTTACCTGTAAATGACTATATTACAATCTTGTTAAAATAATTTGTTTAACCATTTATATAATTTTTTCAATATTTTTTACAAAAAAATTTTATTGTATTTTATAAATTTATCTAATTAAAGTTATTTTTGATGTATTTTTTTCTTACAGTCATTCATAGATAATATAGTCCTTCTATCCAAAGGTATTAAATCATGAAGATATTACATGTGACATTTGAGAAAATGGGTGGTTGGAGTGGAAAGGTGGTCGGCCTCACCAAATCCTTTATGTTGATTATAAATTATTTTTTGAATCAATTATAAAATTAATTGTATTCAAGAATACATTCCATATCTCTTTTCTGGACCGATAACACAAATGTTAGTGATTTCATTGAAACCATGTGGATATGTGAACTTCTCTATGTTTTATTTGTTTCATGTATTTCGTTTATTATTTTATAATGTATTGTAATAAAGAAGTCATTATTGGATTTTTGATGGTTATCACCATCAAGGGAGGTGGTTGGTGTTAGGAGTCCGGATATAACCTCCCATAAGTGTCCTACAAATCCAGTGATAATATGAATCAAAACTAGTGTTAGTTTATATTCGAATACATCTATGTCACAAGGGGTGTGAAAAAATATATTTGAGTTGGGATAATGAATTGAATCTACCTTGAGATTCATTATGAGGGATATGGAAATTTTATGGAATGTATCTCAGGTAAATAGAACCCTTTTAGAATGAGAACATATGTTTGGGGCTAAAACCAAAAAATGAGGCCTTTAATGGATTCACTTTAATCATTTTGATGGATAAATAAATTCTCACGTCCTTGGAAACATTTAAATTTTAAACCCTTAAAACAATATACATGAATTGAAATAATAATTACCATTAATAAATATACATTCATGTCAAATACATAAATGGGAAATTATATACACAATATAAATGAAAATTTGTTCATAATACCAAATATGTCTCAATAGTGTGGAAATCGAGATGAAATTTCTTACCTCATGATTCCTTTTAGATGAACGAGCGTTAAACTCCTTATATTAGGAAAACCACTCTCGAATATCTTCTTAAGGTCACTAGGGATAGAATTTTTTGAAAACATTAAAATTTAAGACATGGATTAGGATTGGGGGAGATAAATATTTAAGAGTTTCTAAAGATAAATGGCATAAAATGCATGATAATGTTAGTGGAGGAGGTTCCCTTTAAAATTATGGTGAGTGGAAGAGCTGTGATTTTTCAATGTTTAAATATATTATTCATTTACTGTTATTGAATAATGGATGCATGAATGTCTGATATTGGAAGTTGATAAGTTTATTTTAAAAATACAACTAACTAATGAATTTGAGTAATGTTTATTTTTATTTAAACACTTATCATTTTCGATTTACCCTCATGCAGACACGTTTTGATCTAAATTGTGGTGGTAATGTTTTATTATTTTTACTATTAAATTATTCAAATAATTAATTTAAACATATTACCTTATATCAATTATGATAATTTTAAATAAGAAATCAATTTTATCAAATTCATTTCATATATTTGGATATATTTATTCTAAAAATTTACCCTCAAAATGTTAAGAAAAACAGTTTTTCATCAAATACAATTTTCAATCACAAGCCTATATAACATTAATTAAATGTCTAGTAATCATAATTATATGAATTTATATTAATATATTAAGATATATAATCTCTAAATTTTTACATAAATATTTCATTTTTAAATATTATTTTTATTAATTAAAATGGAAAATCATTATGCAATAAGAAATAGTTTTGAGAAAATACCTCATTTTACCTCAAGTTGACTATACTAATCTCTAAATAAATAATAATAAATACATTCTTAATTTTACATATTATTGGACATTATTTTAAATAAAATTATCAATATTTATGACCACATTATCTATTATTCTAAAATTATTATTTCAGTGAGAAACATTAAACAATCCTTTCTTGGTATATTATAAAATAGTTATTTAAAAATCAATATCCATCCTATAAAATTAGTGTTTTTTAAATGAAATATTATAATTATATTTTAATTATAATTTTATTAAAAATAATATTTTCAGTTACAATAATTGAATATTTAGTTTTAAATTCTTCCAATCATTCATAAATTGAATCCATAAAATTTTAATGGATATTATATTTCCCTAAAATGATGGTGGATATTATTTATAACATACTTATGTACCCATTTTTCAGACTCTATTTTATTATTTCTCAAAAGTAACATTATCGGTTATGTTGTACGATCCTATAACACTTGTTTCCTATTTTTGAAAATATGGATAAGATCTTTATAGTATGATATATCATATTTAATATTTATTTATTTAAATTTAAAAACGTTTATTGGGATTGAAATGTAATTAAATAATAATGAGATATGAAGAACATCATGTATTTTATAGATTCTTGGTGGAATTTATAGAAATTTATTCACATATAAAATTCTTTTTATAATTATAAATTTTTATATGTACCGAGGCCCAACATTTTATTTATTACTGAGCCTTCTAACACCCTTTCATGGAGGTAATGTAGAGAAAACTATATCTCCCATTTCAAATTCCAAATTGTTCCTTCGAATATTAGGATAACACTTTAACATGCTTTGATAAAATTTAATATGAGTTGTATGATCTGTTAAATTTTTTATTTTCACTTAAAAAGGGTCATGAATTATAAGTATCCTTTAACCAACATCATCCAAACATATTGGAGTACAAAATATCTCAATATATAATGATTTATACAGTGTAATTTGAATTTATGAATGGAAGATAATGTTATAAAAGACACAACCCAAGGTAAGTAATAATCCAAAAAATTCTTGAATTCATGTGAGAATATCCTAATTATATCCTAAAAGTTTTTAAAATTTAATTTAGATAGTCCATCAATTTGAGGGTGATAGGAGCATCCAAAATAATGATCATTGTCAAGATCCTTTTTGAATGATTTTCCTAAATTTTGATGTAAATCATGGATCATGAATTGAAACAAATAGTGGGATATGCACCATATATTATTAAGACTTAATTAATATAAATATGTTCACGTATCTCAAGATGTAAATATTTTTTTACGGGGATGAAATGTGAAGATTTTATAGGGTGGACAACAATAAAAATTATTGCAAAATTATATCTAGGTTTCTTTGGTAATCATGTGACAAATACCAGATTAATGTCATCAAACTTCCATATAGGAATATGTATAGGTTTCTTGACTCCTATACTATTTTATTTAATATCCATTACCTATTAGAAACTGAATCTTCTTGTTACATTTTCTATAATTTTTGACATTATATTATCCCAAAAAAATGTTACATAAAATCACCATACATATTGGGGATACTATTGTGTAAAGAGAAATTAAAACATTTACAATGAACAAATAATTCCATTTTTCGATAACTTATAGCTGAATGAAAAAGCATATTTCCAAATTTCATAATGTCATTTTCATATAATAATCCTTCTAATTTATAATAATTAACAACATTAATTTTCATTTAAAATTTATCATCATCATTCTATGAAAAATTAATATTATCTAAAAAATATGGTTCGGTAATCACTTGAAAAAAGGGGTATGTTTCCACTTAGATTCAAATTATTATATCTATATTCACTTAATCCATGATCATCAGATCCAGGTCAATTATTATTTTGTTTATTACTCCATGATCATTTTAGACCAATACATCTATGACCATATTTCCCTATGAGGTAGTGTATTGATAAATCATTACATTTGTGTATCTCAATCCATATTATTTTACTCAGGTAGAGATTGTTTTAATGAAAATATTTATGTTGGAATCTTGTGATATATTTATACCATATATATTTTTTCAAAGATACAATTTATTTATATCTTCAAATAAACGATTACGGCTACCAAAAAAATATCATTAGGTGGATAGTTCAATTCATGATTCATTTACTATCATGATTCGTAGTCAATAAATTTTACATTCTACATAATGAAAAATCTTATTCTATATTTTATTCATCACTATATAACAAAAATCCATAAATTCCCGATGGTAGGGTCAAAATCATGGCATTGACCAATCTCATTTTCAATTATTCAAAACATTATTTTCATTACTTTTTATTTTAAAAAAAAATCCCTTTAAGTGTTAGCTTGAATAATAGGTAATCCAATAAGAATTGTTTTCAGAATAATTCTCTTATAGTTTCCTTGAAAACTAATGAATCTATTAAACTTTGTTTCATTCATCAATGGGGCCATTCATTAAAAATCTTTGTCTACACAAGATCAAAGAAATTCTATACCTATAGAAAATATCTCCAAAAAGTATATTTTTGAAGGAAGAATAAAATTTTTCTAAATTTACCATATAAATAATACCCTATAAGTTTCTCAAAAATAATCATCAAGTGACACTCATGTTCCTCATCATTTTTATGTGAAACTATATATCATCAATAAATAGCTAATCAAAATTACCAATATATTTATTGAACCCAAAATTTATTAGATCCATAAAAATAGAGGGTGAATTAGTCTATACAAATATAATTATTGTAAAATAGTAATATCTATACCTCAAATGAAATGTTGTATTTAGAACACCCTTTTTTATTTAATGAATATTTATGATACCCAAAATGAATGTTAATTATTGAAAAATATTTAAATTCATGAAGTTGATCAAAAAATTATATAATGAAATGAAAAGGTGAATTGATCTTTTATTAATAGATTTTATTTCCATGTAGTCTATGAATATGCTCATAGATCATCCACAATTCTTAATTAAAAGAATAAGTGATCTACATGGTAAAACACTATTTATGTAAATCCATTATACCATAACTTTCATATTTTATCATTAACTCCACTAGTTACACAGGGTCTATTCTATAGAGAGTCTATGGTTTTGGTATTTCATTGGGGATAAAATCAATTGAAAAATTCATTCAACACAACTGTGTATTTCTAGTTAAATAATTAGTAAATGCATTATTTTATTCATATAAGACCAGTATATCCTCATTTTGAAGATTAATTTTCCAACCACTGATTTTGTCTTATAATCCCACTAATGAATCTAATTTAGAGGATATACTGGGAGTGTATCTTGAGATAACATATATGATGATGTATCCTCTCTAAATACGAGGAATTATATATCAATATCATGAATCACAATTTCAATTTCTGAATGATTATTTTAATTACACATAAAAAAAAATATATTGTAGATTATATGAAAATTAACTATAGGCATAAGAATAATTTTTTAAAATAGAAAATTTATGTGGTTTATAATGGGAATTGAATGACATATCTTTATAATGGTGATGATTCAACAATGAGTATTCCTTCAAACCTCTATTTTTATGGTGTTGGGTAAATTTTTAATTTTCATTGAAGAATTGGAAGATATAAAATATTTAAGAGATATATAATCATATAAAAATATATAAATTTTATTCTATTATTAATTTTCCATCCACCACATATTTTGGAACCCATCCTTAACATTTTTATCAAATATTCTTGGAATTAACCCTTGTCATCATTGATAGTATTACTAAGATGACTGATAAAATAGATTGAATAATTTAACATTTCATTAAAGATGAATCACTAGAGAGTAGTGGCCTTATTCATTCCCAAAAATACATTATCTAGTTTAACCATGTATATGAACTTGTACCAAACTCCCATTTCATTCAATAATTTTCTAGGATTTTTTATTCAACAATTTTCAAAAGCTCGAAATTTTTTCAACCTCTTATTCTTCATTGATGTGTTACATTATTATTAGAGTATAGTTGGCCTATTCATTTCTTGATCTCCATTTAATATATTAGATCATGAAAATTATTTCTCAATTTTAACGAAACATTATATTGTTCAATCATATGATGAAAATGTTTTAAAAACAAGATCCCTTTAGAAGAATGTCTTGTTCCAATCATATAAATAGTCAATAATTACCTCTGGATAACATATAAAATCCATATAATACCTATATAGTCTTGCAAAGATAGACTTATAATCTAAAACACTATTCTATTCCCTCTTTATTAAGCTGACTAACATTCTATTGATTTATGTTCATATCTTATTAGGGAAATATTGATCCAACAATGTCACTATAAAATCTATCCATTCTATATGTTATATTTTGTCTTCCGATATAGTATTTCTGATCAATGACCCCCATTATTTTGTTTAACATTTAATAAATTACACTTATAGTATAAACATTTCACTTTAATTTTATCCCAAGGCCCAAATTATAATTTCAAGTTACATGATCACCAGATTAGACATCACATTATTTGTAGTTCACAAAAAACATGGAGGTATATATCATATAAAACAATAAAATATGGTTTTATAATGCCTTTTAACATCATGTTTACCTATATGTGAAAGGTTACTGGTTATAACATTGACCTCCTATCTTAATATGGATATAACCTTCTCGGCACAAAAACAAAATGTATTATATTTCCATTCATGGAAATATTCACATTAACCTTAATTATTTATATCATTACTTTTTCCATGTAAAATTTAAAAATAATTTAATATACTATATTAGATCATAAAAATATTAATTTTAAATCTTAATATATATTTGAAAATATTTTCTAACAAATACAACAAGTTGAAAAAAATCACTATTAATATCGGAACCACAAACATGGTTTCTTGGGGAATGTCCTTAAAATATAAAATTATTTTCAAATCATTAAAAAAATTTCATAAATAAATGATAATTACCCAATTATATCCATCATGACTGTAAAACCATATGAATTGTAAGGACATATTCAATGTTCCCCAGAATGATGGACAAGATATACTCCACTGACTACTTTTATAGTTATTACCCCATGATACACATGTGCCAAAACAATATCCACTTGTAGTATCCATGATTAAATATATTTCTTGTAAGTCATCATAATATCCACCATAAAATTTTCTATGATATTTTAGTATAATTATTAATATCCTCAGTGTTTGTCAAATGGTTACATTCCCTAATCATTGTTTTACTACATCTAGTTCTAAAGGATTCTACTAAACATCCTCTCATACCAACTATAAAAAATCGAGAATTAGTATCTTAGATTCTATGTATTTATTTTTAGGTTTGAATAAGATACAATGAATCTCATCCTAAATAACTAATCAGTTTAGTAGTCAGTAATAACTATAGAAAAAAATGCCTCTTGTATTTTATTGGATATAAAATACCAAACCATAGTGAATGTAATTATTATTCATCCTCAACCACATTTAAGGATTACTTCTTTGTATCATAGAAAAAGGAAACAAGAAAATGGAGAGCATAAATGTTCATAAAGGTCTTTCTATATCTTAATATATCATATATAAATACAAAATTATCAATATAGAAAGGTAGATAACTAAACAACATGCTATTTTATCAATATCATGACGATAAAAATATTCCATTAATAATACATATGACATGAGAACATTCATAATAATAATATAATTAAAATGAAGGAATTGAAAAATGATGTACATTATGATCTCAGACTCCATGATTTCATTACCACTAAGTACTTATGTCATGCATTTTAAACTATGGGTCGGAATACCCCAAATTTCAATTTTATAATTTCTTATCACAAGACAGGTCAATTACTTGTGGGGAATTCCAATTCACATCACCACCCATAATTTCATGTCAAATTAATTATTTTGATATTTAATATTTCATATATTTCATGAAAAATATTCCATAAAAAAATATTTACATTGAGTAAAGGATAAGAAATATCATTATTTCCCCATTCAAAAATTTTACATTCATTGTAAAACACTGTATGTATGAATTGTATATGGTTTATGCAATACGGAAATCCATGATACAAATAATATGGATATTTAAGAGAAATATAAACTTCAATGAAATATGATCACATGAAACTGAATTATTTTAGTGAATGTTAATGACTAAAAACATTAATAATTAATAAAATATGATAAACAATACACCAGAAATAGAAATATTTTTACTAAATTCATTACTTTTATGGAGAATAAAATAAAATGGAAGAGGAATAATAATATATTTTTTTAGATAAAGTGATTTATATTTAATACTATTAAAAACATTTAGAAGAATGAAAATTTCAAAAATTGGGTATGGATGTGGGATTTTCTCGTAATGTACTACATGATAAAAGTAATATTTCTATTATAATTTTTGTAAATAATAGAGAAAATGAGGTTTTTTAAAAATAATAGAATTATTCCTCCATTCCCATGTAAAAAAATAAATTAAATTATAAAATTTTATCAATAAAATATTTGATTCAATACAATTTTTTTTGTAAATACTAGTGTAAATATAAATATGGATGAAAACAATACCTGATAAGAAAAGAAATAATATTTCTTGTTATCTTATACAGTTTTTTATCGATTCATGTTCATAATTAGAAAATGGTTGGAATAAATATAATAAATTGAAAATATATATATAGAATAATAAAATATTATAATTTTATGATGGAAATATTATAATATTCATTAAAATAATAGTATTAATCCTATACAACATTTATTTTAATACAAATTCTTACCTCCATAGTATCTTTTAAATTTTAACCCATTCAAAAAATAAAACTCAATAGAAAAACTAATCAAAAAAATAATTATATCTTCTAGTTAAATAATTAAAAAGGTAAAAATAAACACCATATATAATTAAATAAGTTATTAATTCCAAATATTTCTTAATGGATAGTAAATTTAAGTGAAATGTTTTACCCCATGCATCCTCTTAGTTGAACATTCATTAACATTCATCTCTTAGAGTTACCATAATTGGATCTCCTCTTATAGATCCTTGTATTTCTATTTTATGAATAAAAACACCTATATAACGTGTATAAGGATGTTTGAGATATATATTCATAGGTTTTGGTTGAGTAATATGGCTAAAATTTTGTGAGTAATGGAGAAGTTTCCCTTTTATAACAGATGATAGTGGCACCCATGCAATTTGTTTAATTATTAAAAATATTATTAGGTCACTATTTTGAAAAACTTTATCTAAAATGTTTTCTATTCATATTTTATATGGTTACGGTAGAAATAAAACTAAGCAATGTGGTTTAACCAAGTGTTTAGGCCATTAAATTATTATATTTTTAGATTAACCCCCGATATATCCATTTTGACAATAACTGTGTTTACTAATTTTTACTGACTTTTCTATTCATTATTACCAAGTCATATTTTAGATTTAATACCAAATATAAATTACACTTATTTAAAATATTGAATCTATTTTTATCAGATTCAATTCAAATAAGAGGTTGATGTTAATCTGAAAATAAACCCAAAAAATGTGATGAAAAACATCATTTCAAGAAATGAATTTTTCGAGCATAATATGATCATAATTTTAACTACTAGACTCATATTTTTCATTATATCTATTCATATTCATATATTTAGGTTTATAATATTTACATTTCATCTAAACTATTCACTATTAATGATTATTTTAAATAATTAAACATAAAATATAATATGCATTTATAAATAGTTTTATGAAAAATATTACTTTTACTACCCAATGACATTGTATTTATTTATAAAAAAATAAATAATTAATAAATGGATTATTATACCTATTATTTGACATTATTATAAATAAACATTGTATTAGTTAAATATTAAATTATAAAATATTCATAATATCTTATTTGAATAGGGAACCTTCAGAAATTCATTCCATTCTTGTTTTAACATATTAAATTAAAAATAGATATTCAACCTATTAATTTAGAATTATAGTGAAATGAAATTTTATAATTTTTTATTATTTCTTTTTATTCAAATAAAATTTTCACTTTCAATAATTTATGTTCATATGTTAAATCAATGGTGTTTAGATCTCGTGAGGTGTTAGTAAAAATGATTATAACAAGTAGGGACCTAGAAAATAGAAATTATTCAACCTTGTGGATGACTAGTAATGGTGTGATTTATCTACTTAGTTAACCCTAGTGTAAATATAGGTGAATAATTTCCATGAAAGGTACATCTCCTCAGTAGAGAAGGGACCATGGTTGATGATCTCTAGGTGAAGGGCCCCAAGAAAGTGGTCGTCTGGTGAAGAGACTAGAGAGAATGGTTGCCTATATAAGGGCCCTAATGTGTGGTCACCCATGTGAAGGTAACTAGGTGGATGATCTCCCTTATGAATGTTCCTTAGTATAATTCCACCCATTTGAATGATAATGGGGTGATGGTCACCCAAGTGAAGGGCTTGGGGTGGAGGGTCACCCGGGTGATGGTCCTTGGGAAAATGGTCAGTGAGGTTAAGGGATCATTGGTGGGATTCCCTTATTGCAGACAACCATAGTGGGGTGACAATATAAACAAGGTGGGTATATCTCTCACCTATATCATATTCCCATCCTCACAAGTGACAATGGTTGTCCCCCCACCAAACAAGTTGTTAGGTGGTCTAGTTATAGGGATATTTTGGGGTATAATAGAACTAGCCTGGGAAAGAGTGGTTGTTCACAAATATGATATTAATGAGGAATCCTATTTGATAATATGATATCTATGTAAGTAATCTTAGTCTATTAGTGGTGACTTGCGGGATGTAGGTTGAGCAAGCATATCAGACCCATGGCGAATAGACCTGGATGGAGGGGGCTGAAATTTCATCCCAAAATCGAATATCTTTAAATTGTGATATGTAAGTCTATATCAGATCCAAAATAAGTAAAATAAAATAATTCAAATATAAAAACCCCGCATTCTATGGTAACTCCAAAAATATGCATTTTGATGCCAAATTTTTTTAAGGCCCCAAAATAGTTTTTCTATCTCTCACAACATTGTTTTTATCATCGATTTAAATTTTTTTATACTTTGAGAGTGAGGTTCTCACCACAATATCACTATATTAAATTATTTTTCTATGTAATTTCAAATATAAAATGTTTTATAATCCTTATTATACATGTAAATACTATTTTATTTTCCATCAGTAATTGATAAACATTTATAATCAAACTCCACCTTTGTTGCTTGATTGAGGTTCACATCATGTAATCTATAAGAAAGTACATGACACATATTTTTAGATGAAAAAATAATTCATTAAAAATAATAAATTTAATAAAAATTAAATATGTACTAAAACACATATATTAGTAAAAATATATAGTTTTCAAAATAATATTTTTTTTATGAATAATTACATTTTGATGACATCCTAAACACTACATAATAAACCCTCAACACTAACGCATAATCTTTAATGGTGAGATAGGAAATGGTGGAAGTCCAGGTTAGTGATTTTCTTCCATAGATATAATATTTATTTCCTTGATGTTGAATATCTCCCACAAACTTTTTTTATCAAGATGTACATGTTGATGTTTTGCATTGGATTTTCCCATGGTAAAACATAGTGAATCTACCTCTTTCCAAAGAATCGAAATATTATATGTATTTGAAGGATTTTTATTATCAAATACCAAAATATCTATCTTTATACATAAAATCAACAATGTGATTAATTATATACATACAAACTATAAAAACGGATATATTTAAAGTGGGCACATCTCGTGTTTATTTAATTTTGTATAAAATATTGTTTTTACAAATAATTCATTAAAATGTATTAATTTTATATGCTAAAATTATATATGTACCAAAAATATATAAGCTCAAGGTCCTTATATTCCCAATAGTAATACAATTAAAATATTTCATATATATATATATATATATCCTTACATAATCCATTTAAAACGTATATCACATTATATGAATTTTTATTCATTATTTTTTTATTTCTTATGTTTTTAATGGTTTCCTTAGGTAACATCAATGGTATGAACATTATCGGAAATCATGGTGGTGAATATTTCATTATTTGTGTATTTTTAGTTACATATAATAATATTATAATTTTTTTTGTTTTCTAATTCATCACCATTTTTCTTTCTTGAAATGTATTAATATTTATTTGATTGAAACATTCTACCAAAACATAATATGACATTTTAAATTTTATTTAATTATCTTATTTATCAGAAGATATTGAACACATTAGATTTATTTATTTATTTGTAAGTTAAAAATATAAATTTGTTTCAGTATATAATATACTATCTAAAAATTCTACCATAAAATTGTATATCGTAGATGAAGACATATGAGGACAATTTTCCCTCAATAAATATTTTGTTCCTTTCGCCCCTTCGTTAAAATTTTGATTTCACAATAGAACACTGAATTTTATGTGGTATATTTAAATATCAATTTATCTCATTAATAAAATATCACTATTGGTAACTACTTTTAACATTAATAATCTTCCATTTGTACAATTTCAATGTTTAATACGTGTGATTTATTGTTTTAAATTTCTTCTAAACTAATATAGGGATCATATAAGCTATATCAGAGTGATTTAGTGGAATTTAGGAGTGATAAGATAAAATCCTCACATATTCATTAATCTCATTGGTTCTGATGTATATTTGGATCATCTATCAATTCATCATTATTCTCCTAACCCTATTCTATATTTAAACATTTTCATCATTTTCAAAATCTGACTCAAACTGAGGAATATCATCATATATATTCAATAGAATATTTCATACTTCAATATTTCACTGAATATTTTGACCGTTTTTATCATTTTTGTGAATGGTATGCTCGAAACAGCACCCTATCTCTGACATTATCAAAACATGTTTTCGTTCTTTATATCATTCCATTTAGAGCCATCTATGGATAATTTATAATAATTGAATATATATAATTATTATATGAAATGTCTTTCAATGGAATATGATGATCCCAATCTCATTAAAGGTTATCTATCATGATCTAATTATATCATTGAAGTTATTGATAGTCATTATTAGATTAAATATTTGTATGAGGAGGATAACGAATAATGATTTTTTGTTCTATATGAAATTATTGTTGGATACTAATCAAAATAATTTGGGGGACCATTTTTCTAGATCATGTAAAATTGAAATTCGTAGTCTATATAACCTATCTATATCCTTTATATATATAATATTTAGTTTATTGTTTGAGAAGTCCTAATTTATAAAAATGATTTTTGTTATTAAAGAATGTCCACACAACACTATCCAGAATGAATTTTCATCTTTCAATGGTCTTGGAAATACATATGATGAAGTCCAAGATGATGATTTACTATTTCCATTATGGTATGGGGAATAAATTCATCATCCCCTTAAAATTTTAACATTCATCATTGATTTTTATGATAAATTAGGAATAAGATATATACTCTATATTCTATCTAATTATGTTGTCCTATCAAAAGATATCCTAAAGATCACTATACATAATTGTTCTTCATGGGTGAATAGAGAATAATGATAATTTTAATTATTAAAATTTTTCCTTTTAAGTTCATTCATTTATGGGAAAATTATTTTGGCTCCATATCTTAAATGTCCATGAAATCCAGAATAATGTAAAACTTCTTCTTTTGATCAATAAAATGCTTATGTGTCTTAATAATCATCAAAATAATTCATATATCAACAATCAAATTAGAAAGATACAATTTCATCCCTTTTGATTTACATATCTATCCATTGTGTATACATGAACATTGGGTCTCATTAAATCCTTATTATGAATAATGATGGATACTCATTACAACATTGAGTATCATTCCATGTATTTGGATTCATTTTACAATATTGCATTAAGAAATCATAAGATTTATTTAAATATAACAACATAATTTAGAATTTTATCAATTTATTGTTTGTAAATATATTATTTAATCTCTTATTATCATTATATATATATATATATCATAATTCCCTCCATTGAGATAAGGGATAATAATATTTAATGAAAAACATTCCATTGCATTCAATATTTTTGAGTCATTCACCTAGAATAAAATATTATTTGTACTTTTAATTATAGGATAATGTTTAATACAAGTATTATATCATATTAGTTTTTAATTCTTCATAAAACAAAATGGAAATTTCCTTTGAGTATTCCTTGAATCAAAAAATTCCCACTATAATGATAACATATAGATGAAATGATGATATTCTTATATATATATCCTATATTATAGATAAATCATAAAGATGCGACATATATGAGGTTTTAATATCTTGTGTTGGTGGATATTAACTATTTGTAGAAATTCTACCGAATTTTATACATAGTGATCTCTAACATGGTAGGTCATGAGGATATACCAATTAACAATAAAACCAAATATTATTTGTGTTATTGTTTTTTATCACTTTATATTAGTATTACTCATTTGATGTTAGATCAATATTAATTTTTTAATAACTCACATACCTTGATACATATGGAATCCATAGTATATATAACCATGGATAATTTTTTTTGAAATGGAATGAAATTAATTAATTGGTTAATATAGGATTTATTCATTTTTTATTAGAAAAGAATATATATACGACCCTTTGGATGAAATGGAACTAGCTACTATAAATCTATGAAATGTGTACATTACAAACATGTTCACTTAGATATTTCAATAATATATACATCAAGAAGTAATAATGGTGTCACATGCATTCATACTACTTGATATGATATCATGTTAAAGAGGATTATATTATAAGGCGAATTTTCATAAGAATTTTTTCTTTTTTGTTTCTTTAACTAATTATTTTTCTATTGTAGGAATTATATTTTTCATGATTACGCTAATTTTTTTTTAGACCTAATATCAAAAATAAAATAACCTAGGGATCACACAAAAGGAGTATCCAGAATTTAATAAATAAATAAATATTTCAAAGATATAAATATTATTTGTTTATGTTTTCTCAATTATATTAATATGTAAATTTTATTCATATGTTTGGAGAATTAAGAACTTATTTTATTGAATGAATATTTATTATTAATGGTTCAGTTATATTTATTAAGGGAATAAAATAAATTTTAATGTTTTAGTTGAAAAGAATATTCAAAATATTTTTTTTATCTCTATATTTAATGATATTTTAAAAAAAATCATTATCACATTAAAATATTTGTTTTATTATTAACTAAAAAGGTGTGTGACATGGGGAAATTATTATGGTTAAATATTATAGGACTATTCTATGTGAAAATAAATTTTAATTTATCATTGTTATAAATATAATTCCCTATCAATTTTTGGAAATTACATTGTCATTTGTTCTTGAAAAAAACCTTCAAATAATATCACTCGCCTCCCCTCTCTGAAAACTAGAGAGATAATATCCATATGATCAACTAGATGTTAAAGGTAATTAAATTATCTATTTTTTTCATAACATTTCTATAGATTAAAGTTACAAGAGATTCAAGATTCTTGTATGTATTCATGTAGAGGATTTAGCATGTGGAATTTCCCTTGATGGAAGTAATAATAAAGGTCCACATTTATATCCATGACACAAAATATTAGTAGAAAAAATAGTTCTATTTTTATTCAAAAATGAAAATTTTTTATTTTGGATTCAAATTT
The DNA here is from genome assembly GCA_963277665.1 of Viscum album. Lineage (NCBI taxonomy): Eukaryota > Viridiplantae > Streptophyta > Magnoliopsida > Santalales > Viscaceae > Viscum > Viscum album. Next base: position 2,103,223,999 of record OY728163.1, on the reverse strand, counting down.
TTAGTTTAATTACAAATGATTCAACAGAAGATCAAAGATCTACTGAATTTAGCATATATATTTTAAATATATTAAATAAAAAAATTAAATTCAAACTTACTCTTCTTAATGGTTCATTTATGTTTTATAAGTTGATTAATATAATTTTTCCGTCAAATTTTTGAAATAAATATTCATCAATTCATGTAAAGGATGTAAATATTGTGCTAAACAAACAAAAATAACATCAAACTAACCTAGAATAGTTGAGTTGTGGTTATTTAAATATTTATTGGTTTCATGTGATTTATTATTATTATTTTCATTATTTTTATTATTATTATGATCATTAATGTTTGTGTGATCATAATACCATGGAAAATTAAAGAATTAAAAAAATATTTAAAATAATACATGTTAGTTGATTAAGAGCCAACCACATCGTCTACTCCCAGCACAGTTCATTGGTCGTGGGCCAAGTCACATTATGTCACATGGGTTGAAATAATAAATAAATAAAATTAAAAAAAATTTGGAACAAACATTTGCACCCTAGAATGTCACATGTATATCAATTGAAATAAACATGTGGAATGGGGTGCCACGCCCCCACCTCTCATTTGTGTACCCAAGAATGTCATCCCATTTTACTCACCTATGTTCCAATTTAATATTCATCGGGGAAATTTGATTCTTATCCAGGATCAGGATGTTTTATAAAAAATACATACAATTTATTAAAAATATCTAAAATCAAATAATAATATATTAATGTAGGATATATCGAAAATTATTTATAAATATTTTAATGAAATATTAGTGTATCAAAATGTAATTTGAAGTAGAAATTTAGCTTATTTAGTTTTATTATGATTCTTTTTTTAGATTGACTGATCATGAGTTAAGGGAGGCTCATGTATGTTTCACTGATTGTTCAGTCAATTTAATTATTTCAATTATTTAATATACAGCTTTATTATTTATTAATATTTTATGTGACAGATCTTTGGTTTAATAATTTCTCATAATTAAGTATAAGGGCCTACACATACATATTTTAATATAATTAAATATAATAACCCCATCATAAGTTCCCCTCATCTACAAGTGAGTAAAATTTTTTAAAATGGGGTACACGATGGAACAAAAAAATATATGACTTGATGTAGATTCAAAATAGTTAAATGAATGAGTTGGTGGTACAATGTTGCAACTCAGGTCATTACATGATTCCAGAAATTCCCATACAGTCTCATTTGAACCATAAACTACCCAACAAATCAACTATTATATTGTTAATGAGTGTTAATATATAATCATATAAAATAATATAATGTATATTCATATATTAAATAAATAAATTTGTGTCAATTGATTTTAATTTTTCATGTTAATATTTTTAAATTTTTCTTATAATAATAAGACTAAAAATAGAATCGTATTTCATTCACAAAATAAATGATTTTTTATATTATTTTATTACATATGGATGAATATTTATTTGAATGTAAAATTAATTCAAAAAATAATGTGATGAATAAAATATTATCATTTATGAACATGTTAACAACAAATGCAAAAAATATTTTTTTTCATTTATCGGCTTCAATTTTCGAAGTTAAGATGAAACCATAGTTTGATGTGTCATACTATCCATAGTATAAGGAACATCTAATTAAGGATCAATAATAATAAATATAATGAGATGACCTACAGATTTTAATTAATGTTAAATGGAATAATATACATAATAAAATATTCTTGTAAGTGTTGAAGAAATTCAATTTAGAATTGTATTGATTAAGGATACCACACAATATATCATGAAACCGTGTGTTAATGTTGTTGAATATCATTGAAAATACCAGTTATACATTTTAATAATTTTTAAAGGTTTCAATCTTTATAATAGGAAAGGAAATATTGATTATGTCAACTAGAATAGATCTGAGAAAGGATATTATGAATCATGTGGGAGTTTTTTTTGAAATTTAAGGAAATTATGGGAGAAATAAATAGTCATTAAATAAGTAAACAATATGAATTTTTAAATAATTTTTTTTCATTATAGGACAAATTAAAATAATATCAATGAATTAGTGAAATAATTTTTTTTGTAATTATTATGTCATCTGTGTTTTAAATTTCCATGAGTGGTAGAGGTTCTTGTAAAGTTAATTGTAATATGGAATGAAATTATATGTAATGGTGGGGAAACTAAATAATGAGACACATTAAGATGAATTTTTGGGTGAAAATGATTCTTAAATGTGACATATGGAAGATGCACTCTATCCTCACATCTTAATGTAAATTTCAAAAGCAATATTAGGACATACATATTTTTAATATGTTTTCTAATCTTCAAGAATATCTTGAGAATAAAGTAAATCATGAAATAAATGAGATCATTGTTATACTAAATGTGTTCATTATACAAGATTGAATAATGGATAGAACACTTATAGTGATCGATAATTTTCATAATTTAATATTACATAATTTTTTATGAATAAAAAATTCATAACATTATGATCTATTCCACAATCATATAGGTATAGTGTCACTACAAACACTGATATATAATAATCATTTTTATAAGATATTTTATTCATTTCACACTAATTTATTCATAAAGAACACCAGTATTATACATACCATACATAATGTTTTCTTGAGAACCCGGGGAAAAAACATAATAGATTAAGAGGTCAGATTCTCAATAAGGGTAGAAAAAGAAGATATCAATGATCAGTTAAGTATAACATGATCATCAACATTTGGATACATTAGAATAAAATTTTAAAACTATAACATTCATATACTATGTCAAAATAGACAGTAATTTCCTAAATAATAGAATTCCATAAGACATAATTCATAAAGGAATAAAAGTACATAAACCATGACTACATAACATTAGAATAAGATAATTTTTTTTGCATAAACATATGCATAGAAAACCATTTCCTTAATAATGGATCACAATAAGGACGATCATAGTAGATTTAGTTCACTCAAAATTTAATAATATCTTTTATTTAGGATCACTCGCAATACTCTAATAGTGGAATGATTCCCCTACTAAACTAGGTTCACTCCCATTTCTAGTCCTTATTATCTCTTAAGATATCTATCTTTACCAATTTCATTAAAGGGATATATAATGTCAGTATTTCAATTTGTCTAATGAAAATTATAAATAATTATTCTAAAAGATCACAATGATTTCATCATATCATATCCCAGGGAAAGGAACAAAGATTCCTATAAATATCTTCATTTCATTATAGATTAACCCCTATAAATGAAATAGATTTCATAAAGGATTCATCATAAAAAAATTTACCTTGGAGAAATAGATGGGTATCATTGAATCATAACAAAATTATCATCATATACAATCCATATAATAATAGTGGATGTTATCATCAGATCATAACAAAAAAAAATGATTAATTAACATTAAATAATAATATCATTTACTTAAAATTTCTTTTAAATTATCAGCATAACACACCATAATAATGGTTTAGTATTGTATAATAAATCACTTATTTAAAATATAAAAATTTCCCAAATATTAAGGAATATATTTTAGTTTAAAATAAACATATAATGGAAGCTTAAAATCATAATAGTTCATAATATAAGAAAATTATTTTCATGTTGTATATGATCCAACAAATATTTTTTTTTCACATTTTGGTAATAATTAAAAGGTGTATCATTTGATAAATAAATAGATAATTTATTTTAGACCATTTTTTTAAAATTAAATATTGAGAAAAAATGATCTTATGTTTTAATATAATAATATTAAAAACAATCATAATTTTTTTAATATATTGACATGGATGAAAATAATTTTTGACCAAAGAGAGAGACAATGTCATATTACATTAAAAATTTTATTTTTGTCTATTGAATAATTAAAAGTGGAAAATTAAATGAAAACATGAAATAACCATTAAAAAATCTAACAAAATTAATGTGTTTAAGGAGTTAATGTTCATAAAATTTCATCAACAAAAATATAATGATAAACCATCTAGATAAAAAATAAGATACCAACATAAATAACTTATAGCTTTGGTAATATTTTATACAAAATAAAATGAACGGGAGAACACTATTTGGATTTTTAAATCAACATATTTTACTATAAAATTATAAAAAATATATATATTAATGGTTATTATATACAACACATGTCATGACCCCCTCCCCACAAGGTGTAACCCTCCTAGGTCAGAAATGTGAGAAGGGAGATAATGACCCTGGTGTCCCACCTCCATTAGGCCCTGGATTGAAAACTAGCACCGAGGGTATAGTAAACACACAGATGTGATGAATTACCCTCTAAGAGAACACATGTGAAAGAGAGATATAAGATAGACACCAACCAACTATAATGTAGTCTAAAATATAAATGAAAACCCAAGAGCACATATTTAATATCATGCAAAATTACTACAACTGGAAGGGAAAACTGCAAGTACCGAAAATAAAGTAAAAATAGCAATAACCACAAGGACAAACAACTCTTTCAACCCCAAGATAATAGAAAATATCTTGATCTCCAACCGGCTCCATGTGACTTGAGAAACGGTTTATATATACATAGGGTGAGTATAACAGTATACTCAGTAGAATCCTCGCTAGAGTCTCTCATGAAAAAGTTAAGAAAGCATTCTAAAGGACAGTGAACAACAAGTGAAACCAACTCATCACCTAAACATATATACAATGTTTCCAACCTCACCATGTCTAATCAAACCAATAAATTCATACAATAGAATATAATATAATAATCATTATCCAGGGTATCATACTATTACTTCCCCACTGGTTTTCCGTTTTCCCCAACGTCGCATGTCTTAAGAATCTCTCTCCAAAAAGGCTTTCCCTTACACTCCTAGGCGAAGCACCACAATATGAACTTCATGAAACAAAACCACTATGCCCATGCATGAAAGTAACCAGGTAGTTTTCAAGATCCTCCACAGCTCATATAACATGTATCACATATCAGGTAATATGCCACAATCTATTACATCCCATACACTGAGTAAGGATCCTCAAGCCATCACAACCTATACATATTACACCTATAGTAGTCCATATGATACTATATCTAGAATATATGTGTGTGAATATCCACAAGAAATTATATACCTCTACTCACATATGTGGGGAAAACTAACCACTGTGCCTCCCAGCACAAGTAACTACCAAGAGAAGAGGGTGGTGTCCATGGGGGTAGTCAGCCATCCATCCTCCCACTGGAATGTTTAGGAAAACACCCCACAGGGCTCAGAATCCTCGTGGTGTCAGTTTCCCTAACTGAGAGGGTGGAGTAGCATATAGAAACCAAAAAATTAAAGAACATACTATATCTCACAACCACACTATGATAACAACCTTTTCATAGACTCAACTATAGAAAAAATCTCTCAGACTCCTAGTTGCCACTTCTAAGACTATGTATCCTATAAGAGCACAACCATTTACAGAGAGTTATTGTGTTACTTCATTCCCTTTTTATCAGTTCCACTTTATGGTTATTAATTATTTAAACATTAATTAACCATTTAAAATCCCTAATTAAATTAATTATCATCACACACAAAGTCTATTATCCCATTGAATATTTTATCCTAAACATTTCGTTAAAGAAAGCTCCAACCCCATGGATTAACATAATTTATTCATTTATTTATTTAATGCATTACATTCCAATTTTCCCATGCATTCTAGAAAAAAAATCTATGCTACTAAACACAAGGCGGATCTACACAGTGAGTAGATAACTACCCATCAAGTCTTAACCGCATATTTTAAGAGCATATACCCATCATCCCTTTCAAATCTAGACACTGAAAGCACATGGCATACCCCGTGTTTTTTCTCCCCTTTTAGAAGAAGGGTAAAAAAGACAAGCTACCATGAGTAGTGGGGAATGAGAAGAAGATAAACAACTAATAAGAATCATCTAGCATCCAAACATTCACATCCATCCCCTTCCATCATCCATGGTGTCCTCCCAAAACCCACAAGCATAAACTGATGCATCTCGCCACCCTTGCTATCAACCGCTACCACAACCAATAGGCCTCCTTGCCCCCACATATCACAATAGACATCTAGGATCACATCACAACACAGGTTGCAAGAAAAACAAACATCTTATAAATTTGGATCTTGACCCTCAAATAAGACAGAGGGTAACTCAGAACCCTAAAAGTATTATATTTTATAAAATAAGCAGTTCATTAATCCATCCTGTATTTACCGGTTTATTATTCTTAGGTTCCATATTTGGGAATCCTAAATATTAAACTATCACCAATAATTAAACATGCTTACTGCACCAATATGATTGACATAAAATTACGACAACATAAATCAGATTCATTCACATGCTTCTTTATTTTTAGCCATGCGATTATCAATTAATATCGGCTATACTTTCTTTTCCAATTTCTATCATGAAAAAAATTCTAAACAAGCATGATTTGATAACACACTATCCAGAAAAACAAGAGGTAATATCATATGATCAATATCAACTTATTTACTGGGTTCAAATACTTATAAGTTCAATTGCACTGTGATCTAGTTGGATAAAACATGTTTACAATAAAATTTCATGAGAAATAAGTGAGATGCAATGAATCCCCTTCCTCAAACTGTTATTGACATTCTTTATACGAGAACGATCCAGACAACGGGTTATGATCTCCTTCCATGCTACAACTGTATCCACTCGAGGACGTAGAGGCACCACCACATCATCTAAAAACCTAGAAAAGGCCTTTAAGATCATGGGGTAAAAATTCATTAGAAAGTTTATGGAGAAAGAAGGATATGAACAGGAATTAATAAAGATAGTTTATACCTTATATCAAAGACTGATCAATATTACATGGTTGCATCAAAACAGAGTAGAACAAATCCTAGGTGGAATGTTTGATTTTCCAACTCATATGGGAAGGAATGGGTTGTTCAAGAGTCTCACTTCTGAGAACAAGGTGGAAGAACTAGGGAATAAGATATCTCGTCCCTTTGAATGATTTTACGGAGTAGTGGTTTAAGATACAATGGGTTTTCCCTTAAAATAGGATCACATTAAACCATGTTGTTTGACCATTCAAAAACATTTCATACCTTCGGGGAAATTACTATAGGAATTAGGGACTTTGAATCGGCCTTAGAGTCCTCAAAATGAGGCTTTAAATGCATTTTACGTCAAAGGAAATGTCAATGATGTGAAATTGTAGAAATCTGGAAACATTGTTCATGAACACGAAATTTGGCAAAAGAAAAACACTGTTCTTGAACCTCACCATTGGAACCTCATCATTCTGGAAACACTATTCATAAACACAAAATTTCCCAATGGAAAGAGGTCAATGTTGGAACCTCAATGTTCTGCACACATTTTTTATGAACTCAAAATGTGGGAAAGGAAAAGGGTCACCTTGGGAACCTCACCATTTTGGAAACACTGTTCATGAACTAAAAATTTGGAAAAATAATGAGGTCACTATTGGAAACACACTGTTTCACTGTTCACATAAGGTTATCGATGACACTGTTCAGATATGGTCACCAGTGAAACTACTCATATAAAGTCACTGATGTCAATTTTCTCATAAGCTCACCATTGCACTAATAACATAAGGTTACCGAGGAAATTTTTCATAGAAGGTCATCGATGACACAGTTCACGTAAGGTCAACGATGTCACTACTCACATAAGGACACCGTTGCACTGTTCACATAAGGTTACTGATGAAACTATTCACATAAGGCCACCAATGACACTGTTCATAGAAGGTTTCTGATGCGCTATTGACAACAGTCTACCGTTGGAATTGATCACCGATGGAACTGTTCAAAGGAATAAAAGTTTGTAAAAGTGCTTGGGATAGGTCGCCTTGACCTCCCAAAACACCACAAACACCAGATTTTTAAAAAGGAATGGACTACAGAGGTCCGATCCATTAAATTAGATACCTCTCAAAACATTCTCTCCCTCGAGAATTAAAAAAACCACCTAAATGGAAAACAAAATCGGGTTTGAACAACCACCCATCAAGATACCTCTCAAAAGAGAGAAATCCATAAAATGCAAGAAACGAAATCCATATTATAAACATGTATGGTCTATAATAACAAAGGCGATCTTGATACATGAAAAGATTTAAACATATAATAACTCTGGGTACTGAGCACTTATATGCAACTTATGTTCCTAGGTACTCTCCTCCATGCCATTTCTCACCACAAGAAAATTAACAAAGAGGATATAATTCACACACAACACCTTATGTTTACAGTCTTGGATCTCCATATGTCGCTCAAAGGTCACATGAACATCAAAATCAATCTCTCCCTAATACATTACATGAGAGTCATCACGAAGACAATGATAGAGCTGTGATACAAAGAAAACATCGTGTGACCGATTCATCTATAGAGGAAGTGATGCTTGATACACCACAACTCTAACACTAGAAAAACACTCGAAAGGCCTGAAAAACTAGGCAGAATGCTTACTCCCCTGACCAAACCTTCAGTGCCGACAATGGGGAGTCACCTCTAGAAAGATGTGACCCCCAACATTAAACTGTAAGGGTCACCGACTTTGATCGTTATATTATTTCTCACGATCATGTGTTGTCTTAATCCTCTCACAAATCACCTCAACCACCTCTATTGTATTCTGCACTAGTTCTTCTCTAAGAATTACTAACTCACCTACCCCAGACCATCACAATAGAGAACGTCAAGGCTGGCCATACAAGGCTTCAAACAGAGCCATACCGATGGTGGATTGAAAACCATTATTGTAAACAAACTCCACCAAGGGTAAGTGTCTCATTCATGAACATCCAAAATCCAGATCACAAGGGAATATCTTGTCTTCAATGGTCTATATTGTTTTCTTCGTCTGACCATCTGTTTGTGGATGAAAATTAGTGCTATGAAATAGTTGTGAAACAAAAGCATGGTGGATACCTCTCCACACCCTAGAGGTAAAATGAGGATCTCGATAAAAAATGATCATCTTTGGGACTCCATGAAGTCTCACCACCTCCTCCAGATACTGCGTCGACAAAACATCCATTATGATTGACTCCTTTATTGCTATGAAGTGGGCTAATATTGTTAGATGGTTCAATACTACCCAAATATCATCATGTCCTCCCTGAGCTCGAGGTAAACCACTAACAAATTCCTAGGAGATGTCCTCCCATTTCCATTGAGGAACATCTAACAGCTGGAGAAGACCACCAAGAACACGGTGTTCGGCCTTCACTTTATGGTAGACTAATCATCGATACACAAACTCTAAAACTGAACACTTTAGCCCAGGTGACCAAATCTGGATCTCAAGGATCTGTACATCTATGTCACAATAGGATGCACCACTAAAGGAGATCTATATAAATCTTTAAGAACTATATCACACATTGTCAATGGAACAAAATTCATTCCATGACACAACACTCGGTGTTGTTCATCCTCAGACCAACCATTAGGGGTCTTTCCACAAATAAGTCGGTATCTCCATACCTCAAACTCTAGTTCCCCCAACTGGGACTCTTCATCCTTCTACACCAGAGATGACTGCACCATCATCTGGAAAAGACAACCTCTGCCCCCAACTTCTCCCATATCAAGATGTAATGTTGATAATTCTTCCATTACTCTCCCATGAGTCCCTAGATTCATGCACTACATCACTACGTGACATAGGAATTAGCGCATCAAATACTACATTCCCAATACCAGGTGTATATGATATTTTGAGGTCATATTCCTATAAAAACTACATCCAAAGACTATGTTGTATGATCAAGTCACGCTGGGAGAATACATACCCCAGGCTCCTATGATCAGTGGAAACCCCAAAGATCTCACCAATGAGGTAATGTATCCACAAATTAAGAGAAAATATCACGGCTTCCAACTCAAGATCATGGGTGGAATAGTTACGTTCATGGGGACACAATTACTGAGACCCATAAGAAACAACTGATCTAAACAACATCAGCACACAACCAAACTCCAAATGCAAAGCCTCAAAAAAACATCAAACTGAACTCCCTCTTCTTGAAGGCAACTAATTGAAGAACTCAAAAACTTCTCATTTAGATATTCCAAATTTGACTGACACTAATCATTCCATATGAACTCTTGATACATCCTGATCAATATTGTCAATTGAGTCACAACCTGAGAGAAATCGTATACGAACCTCCTATAGTGGCCTACGAGACAAATGAAACTTTTCACCTCTAACACATTCTCAGGGGTTCCCCAAGATATAACTGCTTCTATATTCCATAGATCCACAGTTACTCCCTATTAAAAGACCACATTCCCTAAGAAACAGATTTCTCGAGCCCAAAAATCACACTTCGACAACTTCCCAAACATCTGATGTTGATGAAAAACTAAAAAAGTGGTGTCTAGATGCTCCACAGGATCTTCTTCAATTGTGGAGTACACAAGGATGTCATTGATGAAAACTATAATGAACATCTCCAACAACTCACAGAACACAGCATTCAACAATCCCATGAGCACATCTATAACATTTTTCATGCTGAACGCCATTACAACAAACTCATAATAGCCATGATGACAACATAAATCAGTCTTCGAGATATCCTCATCCCCGACACGCATATGATGATACCATTACCGCAAGTCGATCATTGAGAACAAACTTTCACCATACATTTGGTCGAATAAATCATCAATCCATGGAAGAGGATAGAAATTCTTTATTGTCACATGGTTCAAGTGAAAATAATCAACACACAACTGCATACTTCTGTCATCCTTCTTCACGAACAAAATTGGTGCACCCCATGGTGACACACTCGGCTAAACAAAACCGCAATATAACAGACCATAAATTTATATATGTTTCTCTTGTAACTTATAATGGGCCATCCTATATGGAGTCATCGAGATAGGGGATAGTCATGGTATTATCTTGATCCAAAACTTGATATCTCATCAGGGGGTAATGCTAAAACCTATCCTATAAAGACATCAGGGGTACTCTTCTATGACATTAGGAAATTCCAACTGATAAACCTATAATGATCTCAAAATCATATCATCCATCATGGATGATAATTACAGAACACACTTATGACCCATCTGAGGATATTTCTCACGAACATACACCACCGGCTCTCCAACAAAAAAGAAGAAAACAACCTTCTTCATGAATCAATACACGATAGCCTTCAATGAATACAACCAATCCCTACCAAATATGACATCATATGGTTATATTCAAAAACATAGGAAATCCCCCCAAGAGCGGTGCTACCCCAAAACTAGCTCACAATCCTTACATACTTCAAATAGGACATCTTGGCCTATAAACTTGCGTTGTTAATTCCAAGGTTACCAGAAGCCTCCCTACCTTACTTACCAATGAATGGACATGGGTAGGTGATATGAAGGAGTGTTTCACTCTTGAATCAAACAAGGACAACACCAAGGTACAAAAAAATAAATGGAAACCTCAAACGGTGTCTAGCTCGCTTAGTGATGGAAAAGATAAAGCATGAAGCTGACCACAACCTCTTCCATGACCTCTCTGACCCTGATGAGGACCATCACCATGGCCACACATTGCTCACTAAGGAAGGGGAGTGTCACATGGATGTTATTTGGCTTACCCATATACAATCTGATGATCTAATGCTGGTGCAACCTACTACTGCGGCCTCTGCTAGAACTGCCTCAACGAAGGAACCTATAGCGGAACACCAGGTGCATGATGACTGCTCTGAAAGTTTCGGAACATACACTACTGATGACCTTGACCACCATAAAAAAAAGTGTCTGATCACTTGGAAAAGTCTTGAGAGCTGTTTACCCTAGACAAATGAGATGTTGTGGGATGGGACCAAACCCCGACCAAACAGACACTCTTCTTCCTTGAAAAAAGGGAACCTCGAACCACAGCTCAGCTTTAGGGGGAATCATGATAAATCTCCTCTCGTGATGATCTGGTTCTGTCCAACGTCTTCTCCATGTCCTCTTACCTATATAGAACCTCAAGATATGTCTTCAGCATAATTGGTGTAACCTGTTGCCAGTTTTTTGGATGAAAAGACTCCTCGAAATGCCTCGCCCTAGCCTACTCCCCTAGCAACAGGACTAAAGCATACTGCAAAAGGTTCCTGAAATGGATTCCAAACTCTCGCACACTGCTGCACCCCAGTTGAAGGTTAAGAAGTTCTTGGCGACTGAACGCGTTCACGATTGAGGAATTAAACTCAACATTAATCTTCTCTCGGAACTCCTCCAATGATATTTTTGACTCCTCATGATCCCCGGGGAACATGAACCAGCACTGCCTCACTGCTCCACATAGCATCGTCACAACCAATGAAACCCAATTATACTTTCGAGCTTGGATCGAACTAAAGCCTATCTCAACCTCCTCCAACCATTATTCCGTGACAAAAACTAAAATGGAGCCCTCTTACTTATACAGTCTCTAGCACTGAAACTCCCAGAGTGTCCTCCTCCATGTGTCATCATCGTCAACCTCTATCATGTAGCGTTCTCATGGCACTACCTGCTGGACATCTTCTACGCATACCTGATGGGGACATCGACCTAGAGTCATAACAATAAAATAAAAAACAATTATAGATCCTAAACCAATATTATGGAATACTAAACATTAATTGATCAATTTTTTTAGGTTACCCTATCCCAAGGTATGCCCATTAAAACACAGGCACAAAAAAATGATATATGATCCTTTCCTAGGTCTGAACCCTGCAACTAGTATCACCTATTTTTGTAGCCATTGTAAACATAAAAATACATATATCAGATCATATGGGGCCTTAAAAACGCATGTCTTAGCCAGTCTCCAGTGTTTACATAACTTTCTAAACTTGACATACACTATTGGCCTAACAACCCATGCAACCTCACCAGTGCCTAACTCCAAACAACATCCTATCTCTCAACCTTCTTATGATACCGATCCATTATGACCCCCACCCCACAAGGTGTACCCCTCCTAGGATAGAAATGTGATAAGGGATAAAATGACCCCCGAGTCCCGCCTCCAGTAGGCCCTGGGTTGGAGGCTAGCACCAAGGGTATAGAAAACGCACAAATAGGAGGCATTACCCTCTATGATAACACATGAGAAAGAGAGGGCTAAGATATAAACCAACCAAATCAAACATAGACTAAAATATAAATGAAAACCAAAGTTCACATATTTAATCCCATGCAAAACTACTTCAACTGGAAGGGGAAAACTACAAGTTCCCAATATAAATTAAAAACAGCAGCAACCACAAGCCCGAACAGCTCCTGTAACCCCATGCTTGTAGAAACCAGCATGATCTCCATCCTACTCCAAGTGACCTAAAAAATAGTTAATATATACATAGGGTGAGTATAATAGTATACTCATTAGGATCCTACCTAGAGAATCTTGTGCCAATTTAATGGATGCATGATAATGCACAATGAACAACAAGTGAAACTAACTCGTCAGCTAAACAGATATTCTATATTCAAATCCTCACCAGGTCTACCCTCACCATGTAACGTATAAAGCAGTATATAATATATTAAATATTATCAGGGTTACCCCGCTACTACACCCCCATTGGTTTTCCTTTTTTCCCCAATGTCGCACGTCCTAAGCATCTCTCTCCAAAAAGGCCTTCCCGCACACACCTGGGCGAAGAACCATAATATGCACCCCCTGCAACAAAACCACCACATCCACCCAGGAAAGTAACCAGGTAGTTTCTAGGAGCCACCACATCTCATATAATGTGTATCATACATCAGGTATTATACCTCAATCCATTTCCACCCATACACCGAGTTTGTTTCATCAATCCATCATATCCTATACGCGTTACACCTATAGTAGCCCATATGATACTATTACCAGAATATATGTGTGTGAATAACCGAATGCCATTACTTCCCTCTACACACATATAATGGGGAAAACTAACCATTGTTCTTACCAGCACAAGTAACTACCAAGAGAAGAGATCAAAGCCAAGGGGGTAGTCATTCATCCATCCTCCCACCATAATGTTGGGGAAAACACCCCCAAGGCTTAGAATCCCTGGGGTGTTAGTTTCCCTAACTAACAAGGAGGAGTAGGATATAGAAACAGAAAAAATACATAATATACTATATCTCATGACCACTCTATGGGAATAACCAAGTCATTGACTCAACTACAACTAATGTCTCTCAGAATCTCTGTTGCTGCTTCTAAGACTAGGTTTCCAATAAGCACAAAACCATTTAAAGAGAATTATTTCCTTACATCATTCCCTTTTTATTAGTTCCACTTTATGATAATTAATTATTTAAAAATTAATTAACCATTAACAATTCCACATTAAATTTCATTAGAATCACACCCAATGTCTGATATCCCATTGAAAATAGTAACCTGAACATTTCGTTCCCTCAAGTTCCAACCCCATGGGTTAACATCATTTAATCAATTATTAGTTACTGTATTACATTCCCATATTCCAAGGAATTATAGAAAAAAAATTATATTCTACGAAACAGAAGGGGGATCAACAGGGTGGCTAGATAACTACCCATCTATTCTTTACCACCTATAGCAAGAGAATAGACTCATCCTCCCTTGAGAAGCTAGATATGGAATGCATGTGGCATACCCCGCGTGTATTCACCCCTTTCGGAATAAGGGTATGAAAGACCAGATTCCATGAGCAGTGGGGAATGTGAATCCGATAAACAACTAATATGAATCAGCCAGCATCAAAACATTTACATCCAACTTCTTCCATCATCGACAATGTCCTCCCCGACACCCACATGCATAAACTGATGCATCCCGCCACTCAATGCGTCAATTTCTACCACAACCAATAGGCCTCCCTACACTCACATATCACAATAGCCATCTAGGCTCACATCACAACATAAGTAGCGGAAAAAACCATCATCTTATAAATTAGGCTCTTAACCCTCAAACAAGAAAAAGTGTAACTCAGAACACCATATGTATTAAATTTTATTAAATAACTAGTTCGTTAACCCATCTTAGATTAACCAATTTATTATTCATAGGATCCAACTTTGGGAAACCTAAACAGTAAGCTATCACAAATAATTAAACATGTTTACAACATAAATTTTATTAACATCCAATTACAAAAATATCAATAGTATTCATTTTCATGCCTCTTTATATTTATCCAAGCGATTATCAATTAATTCGGGCATTACGTTCTTTACCAATTTACTTCAAAAACAAAACGATAAACAAGAAGGCTTTGATATCACACTATCTGAAAAACAAAAGGCAATATCATACCATCTATATCAATTTATTTATCAGGGTAAAATATTTATTATATCAATTCCATTATGATCTAGTGGGATTAAACATGCTAACAATATAGTTTCCCATAAGAGAAGAGAGAAGCAACAAATCCCCTACCTCAATCTGTTCTTGATGGTCTTTATAAAAGAATGAGCCACACAATGAGTTACTTTCTCCTCCCCTTTGACAACTGTATCCACATGAGGATATAGAGACACCACCACATCGGCCAACACCCAAGAAAATCCTATTAGGAACATCAGGTAAAAAATACATAAAATGGGAAAGGAGATAGATTGAGATGAACCAGTAATAATAAAGATAGATCATACCTTATATCGAAGACTGATAGATATTGCTTGGTTGCATCGAAATAGAGTGGAAAAAATCCTAAGTGGAATGTTTTATTAGACAAATACTAAGGGAGGGAATGGGATGTTCAAGCGTCTCACACCCGAGAACAAGGAGGAAGAACTAGGGAGGAAGATATCTCGTCCATTTGGATGATTTAACAGGGCAGTGGATTAAGATACGATGGGGTTTCCATTAAAAGCCGGTCACATTAAATCCCACAGTTTGACCAAGTAAAAATATGTCGAGACTTAGGAGAAATTAATGTAGGAGTTATATCCTTTGAATCAGCCTTAAGATCCTTCAAACGAGGCTTTAAATGCATTTTACATCAATGGAAATGTCAAAGGAGAAAAACAATAGGAATGTAGAAATATTGTTCATGAACTCAAAATTTGGAAAAGGTAAAACACTGTTCATGAACCTCACCATTGGAACCTCACCATTTTGGAATCACTATTCATGAACCTCCCCATTGGAACCTCCCTGTTTGAACCTCACTATTCTGGAAACACTGTTCATGAACTCAAAATTTGGCAGAGGAAAAAGTTCATTGTTGGAACCTCACCATTTTTGAAACACAGTTCATGAACTCAAAATTTGGCAAAGGAAAGAGGTCACCATTAGAACCTCACCATTATGCAAACACTTTTCATGACCTCTAAATTTGGAAAAGGAAAAAAGTCCACCATTGAAACCTCACTATTCTAGAAACACTACTCATGAAATCAATATTTGGAAAAGGAAAGAGGTCAACCTTGGAACCACACCGTTACACAGTTCACATATGGTTACCGATAACACTGTTAATAGAAGGTCACTGATGACAGTGTTCACATAAGGTCATCGATGTCACTTTTCACATAATGTCACCGTTACACTGTTCACATATGGTTACCAATGACACGGTTCACAGATGTTCACCGGTGACACTGTTCACATATGGTCCCCGATGTCACTGTTCAGATAATGTCACCATTTCACTATTCATATATGGTTACGGATGACACTGTTCACATAAGGTCACTGATTGCTCTGTTCCTAGAAGGTTACTGATGCACTGTTCACAATGGTCTACCATTGTAACTGTTCACGAATGGAAATGTTCACAGGAATGGAAATTTGGAATAGTGTTGGGGATAAGTCACCTTGACCTCCTAAAACACCTCATACACCTGATTTTCGCAATGGAATAGGCTAGAGAGGTACGGTACCATGCACCACACATATGGAAAATGTCGTGAACATGGCTATGTCTCATACAAATAGAGGTGAGATGGGAATCCCTAACAAGAAATTAAAATAACTTTCAATGTGATACACCCCCAAATATAATAATTTTAAATGTATTATATTTTATAGAAGATCATTATTTTGTAATTAATATATCATATATGATCCACATATGACATTTCAAAACCATTTTTTTAATAATTCCTTTTTGAAATAATTTGTTGTGTGTTACCAATTTCATTTTTTCTAGTGAATTTTGGTTTCGTTGTTTTGGTACATATAGATTGATCATGGTTCCATCATATCCCGAATTTTAATCATCATATAAATATAAATTATATTCGTTGTATATTTATAAATATTTATTTATATTCATCCTTAAAGGATACATTTATAAATACAAATTACACTAATCGTGGAGATGATGGGCCGTAAGCACCCAGGAACATATAATTTACTTTTAAAACAATGGAATGAAGGAGAAAAAAATTCTCCTCAACAGAATAATAATTTTAACATACATATCAGATATATTAATTAAATCATTACTTATTTCAATCCATTTAATGAGTAAATGGAAAATGAATCACATCTAATCATGCAGGTGGTAGACTACACATGCGAATTAGAAACGTTATCATTTTCTGATGGATGAGAAGTTAATAGGGTATATATAATACTATAATTATACAAGTATAAATAAATTATAAATATAAAATAAAAACATTAAAAATTTCATAATTAACCTCCTTTAACTATGTAGATGGATACTTAATTTTATCACCCAATTGAAGTAGTTGTCTACATTTATTCATGAGAGATACTTGCACTTCCATTTTGATGAAAAAAAGGTTGAAAATTGAAATTGATAAATCATAATAATATTTATGTATATTTAGGAAAATAAATTTAATATTATTTGATGAAAACTACGTATTTTAAGAGTTATAAAGAGATTTAAATTGAAATATGACAGTTAGGATGATTACCTCATCCTCGATAGGCCTCTTGTATATAAATTATTAAGGACCCTTGAAATGGTATATTAACAAGTCCAACATATCTAATTCAAGTATAAGTATTTTTTTAAAGATACCTTTTCAGGATATTGTTGAGATATATTAATTAAATTTGTGTAAATAATAAAGAGAAGGGGTTCCCTTTTATATTGGAGATAAATGAAACACTTGGGATTACCAAAAGTATTTAAATATAATTAACATTTTCCTTAGATATAATGCTTCAAAATAGACATGATTTTTGACTAAAAGTTTTTTTTGAAATATTATTATAAAATGAAATATATAGTCTAATTATTTCCATTTTAAACTTTATATTTTAGTTTAACCCCGTCATTAATTGATTTTAATGTCAAACACAGTTACAATGTTTTGAATATTAAGGGTTTATAATTTTACATATAAGGTAATAATAAGATCATAAATGAAAATATAAGGATATTAATTAAAATGTAGGATCCTAATTCTACCATTTAAAAAAAAATTAAAATTTATAAAATATAATATAATATATCAAAATAATATTATTAATGTGTTTTTGAGAACTATTCAAATATTTTGACTTTTGAAAAAACATGGAGGAAATGAATTTGATTAAAAACCATCCACAAATATATGATATGTGTTATTTATCATAATTTTTTTCAAACACTATAACTCAACCAAACAATATTACTTTTAAATTTTTAGTTCCATTTACTTGATTTTTATACTCCTTGCACATGCATTGTGTCATCGTGGTGTAAATATTTTTGTTGACTATTTCTTTAATAAAAATTAAACATCAATTAACATAATTATTGAAATTCATTAATATTTAATATAAAAAACTATAACCAAAGATTATTTTCATTATTCCAATTAAAATTATCATAGATACCAAAAGTAATAAAGTGACATTTTTAACATTTAATTATACCATAATGTTACAAAGGTCAAAAGAAAATACAAAAGATGAAAAATATTTTTTTATAAATTTTTATGATTATAGATTATATATAATTATAAAAATAAATAATTTCATGTTTTGTAAAAAAATAATTCTCATTGCATTAGTTTTGACCACAATTAATACGGTTTACCATTAAGGTGGTAATATAAATTACTTTGGTTTTTATTCCTATTGAAAAAATTATGTTTTATTATTACCTACCATCAATTATTTTAATTAGAAGTATGGAATTGATTTTATGAAATTAAAAACATATATATAATGGAATTTAATTTTTAATTAATTTCTCAAAATGTGTTGAAAAACTGGTTTTTCGAGAAAACACATTTTTATGTTTAAAATTGATTATATACAAAATAAAAAAATAAAATAGATTACAATGAATATGTTTAGATTATTTATAAAATTAATAATCAATGGTACTATAAAATCATAAAAATTATACATTATAATTTTTTCGAACAAAATATAGTTTTCAAAAAATATATTATTCTTCACAATTCATTTGAATGTAAATATTTTTGGAAATTTATAAAAAAAACATTGAATATAATTTTGAAAGAATGATTTAAAAAATTTATTGTTTTTGTGAAATTTATTTTCTAAAATTTCCTAAAATTAATTATAATATTCTGTCACAAAATCAATAAAAATTTTTTTTTGAAAAATATATATTTTAAAAAATATAATGATTTTAATAAAAATTTAGCACATATTTCCTAAAAATTTGATAATAAATTATTATGGATTTGGAAATATATATATATATAAATATATCATTTAGGTTAAATTTATTTAGACTGGAAAATTCAATGACTATTTTATAAATATCATGATAATATTTCATTGTTTGTTAAAATAATATTATCAGTTTTATACACTATTTAATATAGTGTTACATTAAAATCTCAGGGTGTTACATTCTCCATCATTTAATAAAACTTGTCCAAATAATCATAACATGTTTTGGTGATCAAAGGTTTGATATTTGATAATTACTTTTCTAAAAACACATATTAAAAAAATGGATAATAAAGCTTCCCATTGAAAATAGTGAGTAGGAAATATGATGGTCATAGGGAATAAAAATTAACTTGGTATCCAAATTATAATACTTTATGGGGATGTAAAATTATGGAAATATAGTAAAAAATAATTTATAAATATTTATAGAGAGAGATAGAGAAAATTGATTAGAAGAAAGTGAATGACCATGAGAATGAAATTGACAAGAAAACCATTAAGAAATGATTTGTTAAAAAATCAAATCAATATACTAGAAATTAATATAATTTGATGATTTTTTTATTTTTTTATATATAGTAATGGAATCCCTTTACCATATTCACTAGGATAATAACTAAATATATATTCTTGATAAGTATAATTTTATCCTTTAATCATTTTAAACCATAATATCATATTTTTCTCTAAATTATTATTATTTAGATGATATTTTCATGCCTAGTACAAAAAAATAGACTTCTAACATATCAAATAATCCCAAAAAGTATAAAAATCTATTCCTCACATCATTAAATATTAACTATAATTAAAATGGTTACAATAGTGTAAAATAACGTTAAAAAATTTTAAACCTTGATATAATTAAATAGTAAATATTACATAACAATTTTCTCGACAACACTAATGACTCAACATAGATCATACCATATGTAAATAACTCCGAATCCAAATTACCCACAATAACACAAACATTAATGAATTTTATAACCTCAAAGGTGATATCATACCTTTTATGTTATATCAAAAAATTACAATAACATTATTACAAAATTATCTTTTATGTAGACCCAAATGTTAAAAATAAAGGTTTTATATACCTTACTTGATTAAAGAATCACCCAAAAAATCTTTAATCAACCAGTCAAATCACTATCTAATATTATAATGTAGTGAATGTTATATAAATATCATGAATACAATTTATATGGTAACCTATATTGAAATCATTATCTTGACCATAAATATCTATTATAATATTTCATTATCAATGAATCACTTTTCAGCCATCAATATTGGCCATATCCCACTATATAATAGGCCATAATTAACATAACATAAAATAATATACTATTCAAAAGGGTCATTTAAACAAAAAAAATGTATTCATCCTAAAACCATAATTTTTTTACAATCTCCATAAAATTATATCACATAAAACCAGAAATGGTTATCTGTTCCTTTTATCATCTAAAAATACAGAAAACTTTAAACCCATGATGGTATCAATAACTGATAAGTTAACCCCACAAGAAAACATATATGCTCAAAAAAATTATCCCAATTCATATTAATCAAAAAAAAATCACTGAATATTTCCAAAAATCAAAAACAAATTCTAAACATCAAAAAAGATGATCTAAACCCATTTTTTCATAAAATTACTAAATAATATCATGGTCACCAAAATTTCCGCCTTAACATCTTCAATTTCAATAATATCATTATTCCAACTAAACATTATCACAATAAATCTAATTCACTTTTTTTGTTTGTAGGTATCATTTAAATTATATTTTCAAATCATTAATGAATAAATAAATTTAAATCCTTATTTTTTTTCAATTCTTGTATCTAGAATATCATTTATATAAATCATCCATAAAAATTTATCAAATCCCATTTTATAAAAACTTAAATCCTTTTACATAAATGATTATAATAGAACATGTCCTTTATTTTTCAAGGAGTTAACCATTTGATTATTTCATTGAATCAAATGATGCTTATAATCCTCACAAATAAGACATTGAAATATAAATGTATCATTTGAATGTACTTCATTTCCCTCCATCAAAAATTAAATTTTTACTAATCAATTAAAATTTTAATTCAATTATATTCCCCACATAAATATTTTTATCATTCTATTACAACATTATTTGAGTGCTTCTTCCCACATACATGACTTATAGGAAGCCGAATAATCATCCCTTTATTATCTTCCAAAAAATCTATTTTATTATTATTATCGATGTCCGGAAACATAACCAATTTTTAGATTATTAATCATATAACAAGATATCAAATCATTAATAATTACGAGGTTTTTCCTTCAAACTATTGTTTCATTTGGTTTCTCACAAGGACAACCGTTTTACTATTTGTCACATTCAGTGTTAACACGAATCTTCATTGTTCCATCCATTAACTGAAAATAAAAAAGTATACCATTTGAAATAATATTCATAGTGAAGAATAATTTGATCATTAAAAATCATTCATAGTATTTCTAAATCAGGAAAACTTTTTTCTATATATTACACATAAGGCTTAGCATACAGTATTGTTTGTTGTAAATTATTCAAATCCATCATAATGGTTCACTAGAAAAATGTGATTCAGTGTAAGATAATGAACCAATATTGTAAAAATTGGGGTGTAGTAAGAGAAAAAAACCTTTCACATTAATAGAGGAAAATATATACTTCAATTAACTCTTTTAGGTAATATTACCATTAGATGATTATGTTCCAAAACATGACCCTTTTATAGTTTCCATGGAGGGATTAATTTCATGAAAAGACACAAAATATATATCTTATGAAAACATCATGATGTTATCTTACAAATTGTCTTATATATAGGTTATTAAAATATGTACTCTCATCCATTTTTATAAAGGTAATTAAATATTCAATTAACACTAAATATAGTGACCCATAAATTCCTACATAAATATCACATATTGTTAGATTAATATCTAATATTTAACATTATGATCAATGCCATGATCATAAAATTTTAGTATCTTTCACAACATAGATACAGAAGAAAATAGTTCATAAGATATCTATATCATTTACCACTAATTTCATCATAAATTACAACATTTTTAGACATATCATACATAAAACATTTATCAATAGCCTCGAGAAATCAAAACATATGGAATGGGGAGCATATATGATCAGTAAGGATAACATATAGAGATATTAGTGACCACTTAGGAATAAAATTAGAATAAGGGTATGCGGGTAGGATCTTAAAATTTAAAAACTATATCCTCTATATTATAGACAAAAATATTGACTATTGGCATAAATCATTGAAGATCACAAGACATGAATCATAATGGAATAAAAGAACGTTATCTTTGAGAGATTTATATTGATTTAAGACATATTTTGTTGCATATAAGTAAGAATGGAAAATTATTTTCCTTGTTAGGTCTCACTACCAAGAGTATCATAGTGTATTTGGTTTAATCCACATTCCATCATATCCTTAGACATGATTGACTTCCATGAATATCATAGTAGATAGTGTCCCTTAATAAACCGGTTCACTCCCATTATAATTCATGTTGTCTCATAAGATATATATCATTAACTAATGTATTAGTGTGACATATAATTCTTGATAGACTCATCACATAACAAATATAAAATATATTTGTTGAAAAAGATCATAAAATATTCATTATATCATAAATAATATAATTTCTATGGGTTTGAAAAATATTAAAACATTTCATTATTTTATAATTCATGAAAAATAAAAAACTATCATAAAGCTCCCATTATAACCTAATTATCTAATGATAACGAAAATTATTTTATAGAATTGTCTAAAAATTATCATCATCATAAGCCATAAAAATAATTCTAGTGGATGGTATCATATTATTATAACAATACTAAATCATAAGTCAAATCAATATATTTTATGATAGATTAAATATGAATTTAAAATATCTATTGAACATTCCTTGATGAAAATAAATCATAAAATTTGAGATAACTTATTTAAAATCAAAAAATTTCCCAGATATTAAAGAAAATAATTTATATGAAAAAACCTCATAAAATATGTAAAGGAATATTTTAATCAATGATAATTCATGATGAAATGAAATTACATTCCTATAGTGTATATTAAAAAACAATTCTTTTCGGAATTTTTTTTAAAAGAAAAAAATACACTTTTTTAAAATTTAAATAATTTTACTGTAAATCCATTTTTTGAAAAGATAATTATGGATACAAATGTATTTAAAAATTACATGTTAATAGTTAAAATATTCTTGTAACTTATTTTTGAAAACTTTTATGTGGAAGAAATTTTTTTCTGAACAAATATTGAAAAAATGAAGGATTTATTTAGGAATATAATTTCAGTATATTGAATATATAAATATAAAAATAACCAAATAAAACCTTTAATATCTATAAATAACTATATGATTTGAAAATTCATTAGTTTCATGCAATGTACATCTAATATTTCATCATAGTATGCATAATTATAAATATTCTTGAAAAGAAATATATTGTCCTTGAGTTTGAAATTATATTTCTTACATTTCAATTCCTTTAGTATTGGAAACAAAAAAATCACCTTATTATATCATATTTACAAACTTTTATGTCCAAATTTTATTAGAAGTATTTCATAGACAACATTACATATTAAAATATATAAAATTATTTCTTATATATTATGAGTATAAAATCTATATTCTACACTACGATTCATGGAATGAAGTTGTTTTTGATAGTCATCGGACTCATCTTTATCAGATCAAATGTAATACTTTATGTCTTGTATTTTGTACAAAAAAGTCTTCATAATCATAATAATACTAATACCAATAAAATCATTCCAACATTCATAAATATTATCTTAATTATAGTCTCAAGTATGTCCATCGTACGGACTTATATTTATAATTGTATTCAAAAAAATTATCTCTAATATAAGGAATATATTTTAAACTATAATTTTATAGAGAAATATTCCCTCAGACATTTTGTTACAATAAGAACATTATGAGTTTTCAAGTTTCATGTGTCCATGTCATTGTGAATAAAATGAAAAAATATGGTTGTTTAAGATCAATATGATCATTGGAGGAATTTCCCGATAAATAATAATAAATTTAAAGGGTTTGTAGGTAATTGAATAAATTATCTCTATAATTTGGTTGAAGATTACTTAGAATGAATATCTTTTTATTTCTATTTTGTAATTATTTATGGATATTTGTTCTAGGGAAAACATTTCAGTTTCTCACCTTAATAACATTTTTGAAATTATTAATTAGGAATGTTCATCCTAAAAATTGAGTGATTCAAGGGATATAAATATACAGTATCCAATCCATTGGGTTGAGGACTACCAGGGCATGTTAGATAGAGAATCTAATCATCGTATTATGGGATTCCATTGAAAAATAATCAGTCATTCTGTTCTTCATATCTAGGGAATTCTTTACATATAAAATATAGATGTTCTTATAAGTATATATCAATGTAAACCATTAGTCATTGTTAGTGAATACCTTAATGTTAAGGTTAAAAGTGGTATATGTTTTAAATGGCATGAAATCCATTATTTATTATAATTAACTATTGTAAAACATGTTTCTTATATGTTTTTATATTCCTCGGATAATTTAAATAGGAGTTAAAACATTAAATTTATATTTATATTCCGATTGTGTTATATGAATTAATATGATTACGATAATAAAAATACATTTCAATTAATCATATCCATTAGGATTATGATTCATATACTCTGATTAATTTCATACAAAGTTATTACTATATTTGATATGCTCGTATTTAATCATATTGATCCTAATTAAGATTCTTCTATAGGAATAATGGACATGTCCAGTAAATAATCATAAAGAGGATTTTGGGTTTGTTTAGTTTAATTAATTTAAACATTCTTTTTATACTATAATTCACACACAATTTTATTTTTAGATTTTTCTAGTTATAAAGAGCATATAATGTGATCCAAAAATATTAATTAGAATAGGATTTCACTACTCATATAATCTCTGTGTCATTGATAAAAAATAATTTCAATTAGTGTAAAGTAAAATCTCTTTGATTTTAATATTATTCAATTGTAATACATTCTATGTTATTATTTCTTTTACATATTTCATGGATTGTTAATTTTTATTATAAACTTTTTTATATAAAACAATCTACCCTAACATGTACATTTTTAATTGAATATCTATGTTTTATGATGGATGAATTAAATGATGGTTTTATCATAGAACTGAATTTTAAAATACCACCTATTTGCGATGGTGCTGGCTATGAGTACTGGGGGATAAGATGAAGGCTTTTTCTCTCAACACTAGAGTTGATAACGTTTTTATTATTGTTGTAGATTATAAAATTACTAAGAAGGATGTTACTAAATTCACACTAAAAAAATAATATCTACAAAACTATAGAGTTAAAATACATTATTATGTTCAGTAACTAGATGCACAGATAGTCCGATTTCATCTAGTGAAGCGGACAATATTATTTTTTTTAAATCATGAAGCTATACATTTTGGTACATCCATATTAGTTGATAATATTAGATCTATGTGAAGAGACCATTATAAAGATTTATATTTTCATCCTAGTGAATTATTTCTCAATATACATTTGATATTTATGACTATAATTAATAGTATACATGTGATTATTGAAAAATGGACCGATGATAAAATTCACATAGAGAGGTTAATTGATATTATTCCCAACAAATAGTGAATCTATGTGAACTATTATAGATGAAACTTGAATGTTAAATAATCATACCTTAGAATATCTCATTGGAAACCTAATGAATTAAGTGGGTATTCTAAAAATAGATGATGAAAAATGTAAAAAGTAAAATTTTGGGGGTTTTTTCTACAACATCCACCCTACTTCCTAAAATTCAATCGGTGAGAAGATATATAATCATCAAGAAGAAAAAATTAGTACTAAAATATGATTCAAGTACTTATGATCATTCTTAATGTAAATTATTTAAGTGGGCTTAAAATATAAACAAGATTATCGAAAATAAAGATTTATAATATGATTACAAGAAGATTCATAAGGATAGATTTGGTATGAAATATAAAATAACATGTGGTGAAATTAAGAACAATGGATACATCCGACTAGATTTTCCAATAAAAAAGTGAAAAAAATTGAAAATAAAATAATTTGGAAATAAATTCCAAAAACTCTAATTAATATAACTAAAGAGTGTACTGAAATCCTTAGATACCTAGTGTACCATTGGAGGTGAAACTTCAGAAAAATAATTTGATAAAGAAGGTTCCAGATAAAGAAACATTTCACTTCTTACAAACATATCCATGGTTTAAAGAATAATTATAAAAAGGTATGAATAGTTGATAACCATTATAACATGTATATGAGTGAAAATTATCCAAATGGGAAATATTATACATCTTTTTATGAATAATCTTCCTCAGATAATGATGATTATTCAGTACCTTATCATGATTACGTTTCCTATTTTTCTAAATTAATAGAAAATGAAAATTCTAAAATTTGTAAAACAATGATAATGATAAGGATAAACTTACTAAAAATGATTCATGAATAAATTTTTTTTAAATTGAAATATAATATTTTTATAAATATTTTGATTATATTTATTTTAAAAAGAATCTATTTAAAAATATTTGGGGAAAATGTTTTAAAAATGAAAATAATTTTTTAAAAAAAGTTGTTGGGGACATAAATTATTTATAAAACTAAAATCGTAAATTTCGTATTTGAATAAACACTTTTCAAATATTACCATTGGAAAAGAAAACTCAGAAAATATATAGAAATAAAAATAACATCATGGTACTAGTTCTCGATTAGTATTTTCATACAAAAAAATAGTTTTTATTAACAATTAATTTGATTCAATAATTGAACCATCTTCCATCAAATTCCAATTTGATGGCCATTGGAAATATAATTACTATTTAAATAATTTTTATTTAGTAGGTTTTCACAAGGAATATTATATAAAAATGAAAGAAAATTCTTAAATTTTATTTATTTTCATTAATTGTCTTATGAAGTTTGGGGAGCCGAAGGTTTAAAGTTTTTTATCATGAAAACAATGAATATACCAACAATAATATTATATAGTACATGGATAGTGAGTTTTTCAAGAAAATAAATGGATAAAAATTATTTTTTGATAATATTATCAATATTTAAGGTGGATGATTTACATTAGGAGATAATACTCAATGATATATTATCATAATAGGTAACATCTTTCATATATGTTAAGCATTAATTTCAATTTTTTGTTTATGGTCATAAGATCATCCTTATAATAATAAGTCAGCAATGTGATGAAGGATGCCTTGGTAATTTGAAGAATGATAAGTTTTTTTAGACAATTCCAAGGATGAATTGCTTCCTTCTACCAATCACTACAAGAATGTTACACACTAAACTTATAAGACCTTATGAGCCAAGACAAAACGTGTCTTAGTTTAATGGAAGATCAATCTCATATATCTGATAGAGGATTTTGACACTATAACATTAAACAAATTTAAAGTTTGAATAATAAAAGAATTTTCATGTATCTACTTTTTCAAAGGATTGATTTTTCAAAAGACTATGAACCTAGTAAACACGGTAACCATCAAATTTCAGATTTTAAAACTTTTAGTGAAGTATCATTGTCTGATTTATTATTGTTAGTGCACATGAATTCATATCGTCCTACACAGTCTTGGATTATTGGTGGAAAATACTATTTATATTCCATTGTTCATGATAACACTAGATATTCATGGGTTTATTTTCTCACAAGTAAATCTAAAGCATTTTGTTATTTTAAAAGCTTTATAACCAAATTTAAAAATGATAAATATCATCTATTGATAATTATTCATAGTGATCATGGTGGAAAATTTTTGTAATTTTAATTTAGAATATTTTTGTAGAGAAAATGCATATAATGTGACTTTTCATCACCGATAACTACTTAACATATTGTTGTACTTGAAAAAATAAATATAATTATTCAAGAAATAACTAGGACCTTGTTGAGTGAAAACACAATTTCTAAAAAAATTAGGATTTAATACTTACTACTTCTTTCTATATTTATAAATTTTGTTTTGATTCGTCCATTTCTTAATAAAACTCATTTTGAGTTGTTTATAGTTAGGAAACCAAAAGTTTCTTACATCAAAGTTATTGGTAGTAAAGTATATATAATGAATATGAATGATAAGGTACATAAACCTGCCTGAAAATCTGATTAATTAATATTTTTAGGTTAATCCACAACATCTATTTAATATTGAGATTCCAATAAATAATATGTTACTCTAATTGAAATAGTACAAGTAAATTATGATGGAACTGGCGTTTTTGTTTTCAAAAACCTCAACCTATATCCTTAAATTATAGTTCTAAAACTAATCTTATATTTTTATAATCATTTCCTCTTATAAGATATCAACTAATGAATTAGTTTCTAATTTTTTTCCCCATGAATATTTTTACCCTATGATGAATAAAATACATTTAAAAACCCAAGAACATAGTAGTTTCTTAATAATCATTATAGTTCTAGTATTATTGTTGATGTGGATCAACCAGTTAAAACTAGATGTTCATTATGGAATGAAAATGAACATATAGCTTTCCTTTCGAAATTTGAACATATGAATCCTAATGATTATTTAGGTGATGAGGATTGGATTAATGAAATCCAAGATAACTTCAATGAATTTGATAGGAACAATGTTTGAAATTTTGTTTAACCACCAAAATAATCTTCTCTAATTAGTGAAAATGGGTATTTAGAAACAAATGTGATGAAAATGGAATAATTGTTATAAATAAAGTTATAATTTTTTCCAAGGGTAATAATAAACCATAAGGTGTATAATATTATGAATCATATTCACCATTATCTAGACATGAATTTTTTCAAATTCTATTAGCCATTTTTCATTCAGTAATTTCAAGCTTTCTCAAATGGAAGTGAAGTGTTATTTTAATAAAAGATATGTTTAGGAGGATTTCTTGTTATAAAACCCTTGATTTTGAAAATAAAAAACACCATAAATATGTTAATAAACGTACCAAATATTTATATAGACTTCAATATTTTCCTAGAGATTGGTATGATTAGTAAACATGATTTTTTAATAATACATTTTTTTAACAGAACTAAAGATCGAACAATTCTTAAAAAATATGTTAAAAAATATTATGATTGTTTAAATATATGTTAATGAAATTATGTTTAGAACAACCTATAAAACATTTGATAGATTCATTTATAGATCTTAGGAAATTAGATTTTGTAATAAGTATAATAGGTGAGTTAACATATTATTTCTGTTTTTAAAATTAAAAAAAACAAATTAATGTTTTATATCTCAGCATAAGTATATTAAATATATTCATAAGTACATTGGATATAATTATAATAAAATTATTAGTAGTCCCATGGGAACCTCAAATTACCTAGAACGTTATGAGTTTTGGAAACCAATTGATCAAATGACTTTTATAGGTCTGATTGGAATATTAATTTAATTAATTGTTATCAATCTAGATTTAATTTATTTTGTTACATTTTATGAAATATATCACGATTATTTAAAGGAGTACCATCTTAATGTTGTAAAATTAATTTTTTATATTATGTGAACTATGGATTTCAATCTCTTTTATACTTTTGAATGTGTTTCTGAACATAAATATTTTTCGGATGTTGAAATTGGTGGTTGTATAATGGATAAGAAAACTACTTTTAGAACAGGTCATTTCATATGAGATTCATTAGTTTCTTGGTCATCTTTGAAATAATACTTTGTATCACATTCCACTATTGATATTGAATATGTGTTATCTTAATGTCATAGTTCTAAAGTGTTGTGGATTAAACACACACTCCTTGCATATGACATGAGTTTTACTAAAATTTAAATAAATTGTGATAACAGAAGTTAAATTTTGTTAAGTAAAATACAACATATCACTCATGTGCAATGAAAATAGATATAATACACAATTTCCTTACAAGACACATAATAAAAGGAGATATAATTTAACAATTCATCCAAATTAAATAACAAGTTGCTAATATTTTTAACAAACATATACCTTACAATAAATATGAATACATTAAACAAAAAATTGAAAGATCAATGTAAATTAATCATTCATATCTTGTTCTATTTTACCTACATCCTTGTATTATGTTACTCCATTTCATAGGGGGACTATATATGTTTTATTATATACCAAATATTTTTTTATAAAAAAAATAGTATTTCAAAAAATTTATTCTATTGAGTTTTTTTAGACTCATACTTATTTATAAAACTTCTCATTCAGAATCCCAAAATCGTAATTCAGACTCATAAAATGTTATACAATTTTCTAAATTCAAATTTCTCTTAAAAAAAATTCCACTTAATTTTTTTTCCAAATATGTTTTTTAAATTATTGTGTATTATTTATTACTTATTAAAATATAATAACTAGAATTCTATTAACTACTATCATAATTAGTTTTTTGAAATGGAAGAACAATATTTATTATTTTAAAAACTACCATAATATCTTTAAATTAAAAAATCATGTAGAACATGGTAATTTTACAAATGGATCATTCCATTCCAACATGTATTATTCTATTCTTTATAATTTTTTCAATATTTCATTATTATTTTTTATATTTTTTATGTAATTATTTATTTATATAGTTATTTTCTGTTTTCATAATTTCAATTATTTTTATAATTGGGTTCAATCTTGATCTGATAAATTTTTTTAAAACCCTGGGTGTTCAAAAATTCCTTAAATATTACTTTAGGTAAATATCAACAGCCAATTCAGATTGCTTCTTAATCTCAACCATTGGATATCTTTTAGAATCTTTACCAAAAACTAATGCTTACATAAATGGGAAACCTTTACTCCCACATTATTTTTGTAGATATTTTTACCTAGAGTTGCTTTCCCTTTAAATTTTTTCAGTCTGAAAACATTTTCTTCTGAATGATTCCTGGGATTCAGTCTCTTTCTGATGGAATCTATTAAAAACTACATTATTTGGTATGATTTCTGGATAATATAAGTTGAAATATATTTTTATAATAATAATTATTCTATATTGATGATGATTATATCATTTCAAATATGGGAATCAATGTGCATATAAAATACAGATAATGGTCTCAACCTATTCATTCCTAATCTTGTATGAGATTTCCATGCCTCTATTAACCTTTTAAAGGATGATTAAAAAAATGTTTTTCTTCAATATATGGGAAGTGATACATGTTATCATATAAAAATGATAATATTATATTAGGAGTACACCTAGAAGGGGTTTATTTTTTCCCATATATAAGCATCAAGATTATCTTTGAACATTTAATAAAAAGAAGTAAGAAGATTATTTGTTTTATCATTATGATAATGTAAGAACGTTTTCCATTTAAAAATAATTAATAGTGTGGTATCTCTAAATACACAATGTTCACTCATCCCAAGGAATGGATATTGTGATATGCTTAATGATTCTTATTCTTTTGTATTGGATTTTCTTATCCATGTGAATAAGCTAGATTTTAAAAGATTCATCGTTCTACCAATCATCAATATAAATACCGATTATATCATATCTAATATGATCATGTTTCTATCCCCCCAATATCAATCTGGTGGTTTAATGAATGATTTATTTATTATGAATAAATATTAAAGGATGAAGGTGAATATTTTATTCAGTAGTGGGGATATAATTAACCATATGAGATTTTTCATCAATGGATTGATAAATATGTTTATGGAAAAACATAATAAATTTACATTGGAAGAATTTCTAACAAGGAATCCATAAAAATTGACAATAAAAATAAAATCGAAATCAAATGATTCCCCACAAAGGAAGAAAAATAAATAAAAGATTTTTATGATGATGTCTTTGAAGAATGGATTGAAATAAATGTGACAAGTGGTAAGAGATATGATAACATGAGTCACCCTAGGTGAGGATAATTCCTTGAAATTACATACAACTAATAATTTAGAAGAATAAAAAAACGAAATAGAAACAAGAAGTAATAATCAAATATTTTTTATGGAAATGAGTTGAAATGGATTCTAAAAATCATTTCATTATGATTTACCATAGAAATAACGTGAACCTTAATGTAGGGTGAGTTTTACAAGAAAATTATATTGTTAATGAAAATGTTCCTTTATTTATTGACGATGGAAAATGACATATTATTAAGAAATAATCTGTACGAATTAATCAATAAAAATAATTGGAACCAAAACAAACCGGAAGGGGTATTTGAAGAACTACTAGGCAGATTAACAAGGATTATAATAAATAATATGATTAGAGGTTTATGATAATGATAAAAAAATAAAAATAATGATATGGAGAAGAATAAGGGACTGAATATGAATTATTAAAACAAGAGGTCAAACAAGAATAATAATAATTAGAGAATAAAGATAAAGACGATGAGAATAAAGACGGAGATAATAATTAAAAAACTCAATAAGAAATCATCAGATTCATCACCCAAGTGATCATCATTAAACATTACCTCAAATACTGATAAAAAATTAAAAAATATGTGTTCAATAAGAATCATTATCATTAAAGGAAGGTGTGTCCTTATCAAATTAATAAGATAATCAAAATTCAAAAACTATAACTGATGAAAAATTTGAAACTGATAAAGATGATTTGAACCTTGAATTATCTGATGATAATTAAGTAAATTTAAATGTTACTGAATAATTTTAAAATTGTGTTTCCAATAAATATAAGGGTAATGTAAAATAATTGGGGGCCAGAACAAGAAAAATAAAATCACATGAGTTTTTGAACGATTAATTGGATTTAGTTGAAACGATTACTATTTAAGAAGTTGCTTATATTATTCATGACATGAAAATGATCAATGGAACCATTCTTAATTTCTATATAATTGAAAAAATATGTAAACTAGTTCAGGAAAGACTAAATAAGAAATTCGTGTCATTTAAAGTTTTAACGCAGAAATATATTCTTAGTGAAGCTGATTTGAAAACATTTCAAAAAAAATTATGTAACACATAAGAGATCATGTAATCAGATTGAGAATTTTTATCATAAATATGATTTTGATCTTAAATTACATGATGATATAATAGAATATGTGAAGAATCTCATGAATGGATCATCTGTTCTACTTAGTCTATTATCAAAATACATGGAAGACATAGTTATGTTTTTGAAACAGATCCGGGATACAACTGATAATCATAATGAGGATATAAATACTCTGAACCAAAATATCTGATATATGTAGTTGGAGATGACCTGAATTGAATCATGTTAATTGTAAATTAATTTATCATGTAATTAGAACAAATAATTGTATAAGAAATATTGAATTAAAAAATATATCTTGTAAATCCAGATATTGATGAAAAATAGTTCAAGAAGATGAAGTCTTCTGTGAAAACCCTCATGAAGCAAGATTGAGCATTTTTATTTTGAACTTTTATTGTTCTTATTTTTTAAAAATTTGTATTTTTTATTGTAAATGAATTACTTCTTCATCCAAATAAAATTTTACTAAATATTTTCCAATTTTTATTAGATGAATGTTCTTTCACATTTATTTTTCACATGATGAGTTAGTTCAATATATTGTTTTTAATTTTATTCCCCTAACTATTTAATTAGAAAAAATATTTATCCCCATTCCTTTTTGAAAATAAAAAAAATGTGGACTATTTATTAAGGCAGATAAGTTATTTTCAAAGGAAGAATTTGTAACAAATGGGGAGAAAATTTTAACAAATGTGAAGAGTTTTATATTGAGTTGGATAGTATAATCCTCAAGGGTAGATATTATCATAAGTTGGAGTTAATCATATTCAAGATAATACTCCATATCATACTCATTTTACTTAAAAATTCATGTGGAGTTATGGTTTAATGACTAACTCTGAATATAAATTACATAAAATATAAATTATTGGTTTTTTTTCAATGTAATTTTTAAATTTCTGTTTTGGGTTTTTGATTTACAAAAGGGGGGATATTATTAAGTCAACAATTCTATTTCACACTTTTCTATTCCACTTGTTTGGTAAATCATAAATGACTTCTTATAAGTAATTTACTATCATTTTATGTCCAATTTTTTAGGATATTTTATTAAAAACATTATATTTTATCATTCATAGAATAAGTTATTAAATACTATGAGTATAAAATTTATATTCACCATTATGATTATCGGAATGAGACTATGTCTGATAAACATTAGACTCATCCTTATTAGATCAAATGTAAGGCGTTTTTTCTCATTTTTCATATAGAAAAATTCCTAGTGATAAGACTAATAATTGTCCTAATAACATCATTCTAATGATCATAAAGATTACTGTAATGAGAATCTTAATGGAATATAATAGACTAACCTAAGTTGATAATCTAATTTAGAAGGATTATCTCTAAAGTATTATTTTTTATATTAGAATGGTGTAAAAAAATATTACATTGGAAATTTAGTTATTCAAAGATCATTATGAGTTGTCATGTGAATGATGTGTATGTAATTCTGTAAAACATAGACAATATGATATTTGGGAGATCAAGATGATTATTGGAGTGATTCCCTAAAAATAATAGGTCATTTTATGTGTTCGATTCTAGTAGATTTCATTCGATCTTGAATGTTACCAAATATTACCTCTCATGAACAACATGTTCTTAGTTTCATGATACTCTTTAGAGAGAGTGATTATTAGAAACCATTGATAGGATGTCTCCTTAAGAACATTTTCTAAATTTTTATCAAATATGATCATCATAATGATCAAGGCATTCTAGGGATTTTTAGATTGAGAATCTTGTCTATCTAATCGAGGGATACATGGGTTAGGTAATAATAGAATTTGGTCACTGTATCAAGTCCTTTCAGGGATAAGAACAAAAATCAATTACGATCTTTACATCAAGGGATTTTACTATTGAGGAAATGCATAATTTATTGTAAAAATAAAAAATAAATACCTTTAGTTAGGGTTAGATACTAACATTCCGTTAATGATAAAAAGGTATATATTTTTAATAGATTGAAATTCGTTCTTTATTTTTATTTGATGTTGTTTTTATTATTTCTAATATGTTTTCATATTTAACTTCACAATAATATAGAAATTAAATGTAATGGCCTAGACCTCTCTGGTCTATTCCTTTGTGAAAATATGGAGTTTGAGATGTTCTGAGAGGTCAATGTGACTTATCCCCAACACTTTTCCAATTTTCCAGTTTGATGAATAGTTTCAATGATAGATAGTTGTGAATAGTGAAATGGTAACCTTCTGTGAAAAATGTCATTTGTAACCATATATGAATAGTTCTATTAGTGAACAGTTCTACCAGTAACCTCTAACAGTAACCTCTCATTCCTTTTCCAAATTTCCAATCCTCTGAACAGTTCCATCAGTGAACAGTTCTATTAGTAACCTCTAACGGTAACCTCTCATTTCTTTTCCAAATATCCATTTCTTTGAAACGTTCCATCAGTAAATTTTTCTATCAGTGAGGAATAACAGTAACCTCTAACAGTAACCACTGTCAGTAACCTCTATCGGTAACCTCTAACAGTAACCTCTATTTCCTTTTCCAAATTTTGAGTTCTTTGAATAGTGTTTCAATAATGGTGACCCTCTAACGATGAACTTTTATTTCCTTTTCCAAATTTTGAGATTGTGAATAGCGTTTCCATAATGGTGACCTTCTAACGGTGACCTTTTCTTTCATTTTCTAAATTATGAGATTTGTGAATAGTGTTTCCCGAATGGTGGCCTTTTCTTTCCTTTGTCAAATTTTGAATTTGTGAACTGTGTTTTTTGAATGGCGACCTTTTAACAATGTGGTTCATTTATAGTGTTTAACGATGAGGTTCATGAACAGTGTATAGTGGTGAGGTTCATGAATAATGTCTAACAGCGAGGTTCATGAACGGTATCTAACGGCGAGGATCATGAATAGTGTCTAACGGTGAGGTTCATGAATAGTGTTTTGCCTTTTGGAAATTTTGAGTTCGTGAATAGTGTTTCCAGCTTCCTACAGTTTTTCCCCTTTAGCATTTTCTATTGATGTAAATTTCATTTAAGGCCTCATTTTAAGGACACTAAGGCCGATTAAAATGACATAACTCCTAAATTACTTATTATTAAGGCTCAGGATTTCTTTACTTGGTCAAACGACATGGTTTAAAGTGATCCGATTTTAATGGGAAATTAAACGTATCATAAACTATTGCTCCATAAAATCTTCTAAAGGGGCAAGATATCTTCCTCCCTAATTCTTCCCCTTGCTTCTCGGCTATGAGATGGTAAAACCATTCATTCTATTCCATAGAAGATTCCTAATCAAACATTTTTTGTCAGATTTGATCTGCTCTGTTTGATGCATCCAAGCTGTATCGATCAATATTCATTATAAGGTATGTTTTATCATTGTTTTTTTGGGTTTCATCTTCTCATGTTTCTTCATTCAATATTATTTCATGTAATATCCTTGTTTATAAAGGGGTTCTCTTGGGTTTCGGTTAGTACGGTCGTACCATGGCATCCTCTGGTGGATGCAGTTGACGTGATAGGAGAATTGTGACCCATTAGGTGGATAAAGAACGTCATTAATTGTTTGAGGTAGGATATTCTTTAATTCTCTTTTCTTTTACGTAAAACTGTATTGTTAGCATGTTTTATCCCACTGGACAATAATGGAATTGATATAATAAATATTTGAACCGCATAAATAAATTGATATCGGTCATGTGTTTTTCGTCTAGATTTCTAGATAGTGTGATATCCCTGCTTGCTTTGTTTAGCTATTGGTTCTTGATGAAAATTGGTAAAGAAAATAAACTGGAAATAAATTATAATTGTTTGGCTAAAGATAAATAGGCATGTAAATGAATCTTCTTCTTCTTGTTTTAATTTTATGTAAATCTAATTGGTGTAGTAAGCATGTTTAATTATTTTTGATAGCTTACTGATTAGGTTTCCCGAATTTTGGAACCTATGAATAATAATTTTTTCAATTCAAGATGGATTAATGTACAGATTTTTTGATAATTCCTATAAGGTTTCTGAGTTACACACTTTATTGTCAAAGGGCCAATACCCAAATTGATGTGATGTTTGTTTTCCTACTTCTTATGATGTGATATGAGCCTGGATGAATATTGTGATATGTGGGGGCATGGAGACTTTTGGTTGTGGTAGCAGATGGTGCCTAGATTGGCGAGATGCATCTATTTATGCATGTGGGTGTTGGGGAGGACACCAGGTATGATGGAATGGGATGGATATGATTGTTGGATTCTTTCTGATCCTTATTGGTTGATTATCTTCTTTAATTTTCCCCACTTCTCAAGGTAGATGGTCTTTCTTATCCTTATTCTGAATGAGTCAAAGACACGAGATGTTTTCCATGTGCTTTCCGTGGATATCTTCTCAAGGGAGGATGAGTCTACACTCTTGTTATATGTGGAAAAACTCGACTGATTGTACATCTACACACCATGTTGGCCCCCCAGTGTTTAGTAGCATAGAATGTTTTTCAATATGTCTGGGAATGTGGGAATGTAATTATATAATGAATAATTGAA
This sequence comes from Viscum album, assembly GCA_963277665.1. Classification (NCBI taxonomy): domain Eukaryota; kingdom Viridiplantae; phylum Streptophyta; class Magnoliopsida; order Santalales; family Viscaceae; genus Viscum; species Viscum album. The sequence goes on along the minus strand of OY728163.1, from coordinate 2,103,185,582 downwards.
TAAATGGTGTTATCCCTGGGGTTGGAGTTTGTTGGAACATATGATGAGGTTGAAATTTTAAAGGGACAGTGGACTTTGGATGTGATGATAAGGAAATTTCATATGGAATTTTTCCTAGTTAATTAATATTTAAATAATTAATTAAGTTAAAGTGCAACTGGTAAAAAGGTAATGAAATAATTTTTTTAAAGCTCTCTAAATGGTTTTGTGCTTATAGGATACCTAGTCTTAGAAGTGGAAGCCCGAAGTCTGAGAGACATTATCTGCAGTTGTGTCAAAGAAAATGTTATTCCCATAGTGTGGTTGTGAGATATAGTATATCCTGTGATTTTTTTGTTACTATATGCTAATCCACCCTGTCAGTAAGCGCTACTGACACCTTGAGGATTCTTATCCCTCGGGGGTGTTTTCCCCAACATTCCAGTGGGGGATAAATGGATGAATACCCCCTTTGGCCGGCTCTCTGCTCTTGGTATATACTTGTGCTGGTAGGCACAATGGTTAGTTTTCCCCATATATGTGTGTAGAGGGATGTAATGGCTTGTGGTTATTCACACACATATATTCTGTATATAGTATCATATGGACTACTATATGTGTAACGTGTTTAGGATGTGATGGCTTGATGATCCTTACTCAGTGTATTTGATGTAATGGCTTGAGGTATAATACCCAACATATGATACATGTTATGCGATATTTGGTGGCTCTCAGAAACTACCTGGTTACCTTCATTCATGGACATGGTGGTTTTGTTGGACAAGCTTCATATTGTGGTGATTTACCCAGGTGATTACGGGCAATCCTTTTTAGAGAGAGATGCTCAAGACGTGCAATGTTGGGGAAAATTGGAAAACCTGTGGGGAATTATTTGCAGGGTACCCTTAATTTTCTTTATTATATGATATATTCTTGTATGCGTCACTTGGTGAGAGTAGCCATGGTGAGGTTGGGAACTTAGTATACCTATTTAGGTGTCGAGTTAGATTCACTTGTTGTTCACTGTGCTTTAGCATGCTTTCATTACTTTTTCACGACAGGAACCGGGGAGGATCCTACTGAGTATACTGTTATACTCACCCTATGTATATATAAACTATTTTTCAGGTCACTTAGAGAAGGTTGGAGATCAAGTAGGTTTCTAGTAGCTTGGGGTTGTAGGAGTTGTTAGGGCTTGTGGCTTCTGCTGTTTTTTACTTTCTTTTGGGTACTTGCGGTTTTCCCCTTCCAGTTGTAGTACTTTTGCATGACATTACATATATGAACTTGGGTTAACTTTTATATTTTAGTTCTGAGTTGGAGTTTCTTGGTGTCAATCTTATCTCTCTCTTTTTATGTGTTCTATTATTGGTTAATGCCTCCCATTTGTGTGATTACTATAACCTCAGTGCGAGTCGCCAACCCAGGGCCAACTAGAGGCGGGACTCGTGGGTCATTATCTCCATTCTCACTTTTTCGGCCCAGGGGGGGTACACATTGAGGGGAGGGGGTCATGAAAGAGTAGTATCAAAGGTCTAGTTGAGGGATAGGATGGAGTTTGGAGTTTGGAATAGGTGAGGTTACAAGGGTTGGTTGGGAAACAATGTCATTCATGTTTAGTAAGTGAGGTAAACACTAGAGACTGACTGATAAAAAGGCGTTTAGGTACCCCTATGATCTGATATATGGACCTTTAAGTTTATAATGGATACTATACAATGTGATACTAGTTGCAGGGTAGAGAACTAGGAAAGGATCATGGATCATTCTTCTTTCTGCCTGTGTTTGAATGGGTAGTCCTTGGGAAAGATTAGCCTAAAATGAATAAAATAAAATGATTAATTAATTAATGTTGAGTCTTCCATATTCAAGGTTTAGGATATCTAATGGTTTTTTGTTTTATAGTTATGTCTCCAGGGTGATGTCCTCATCATGTTTGGGTAGAAAATGTCCAGCATGTTGTTCCAGTAGACCGCTGCAGGGTAGAGGTTTACGATGACGACACTAGGAGGAAGATACTCCAAGAGTTTCAGTGGCAGAGTTTGCAGAAGTATAAGAGGTCTATTTCAAATTCAGTCATAGAAATCTCGATGGAGGAGGTCGAGATAGGCTTCAGTTAGATCTATTCTGGAAGGAGCCCTGGGTGTCCTTGGATGTGATGATGGTACGTGGAGCAACAAGGCAGTGGTGGTTCTTGTTCCTCGGGGGTCGTGATGAGTCAGTGATCTCATGGGTGGTGTTCCAAGATAGGTTTAGAGTCGAGTTTCTTTCTTCAACTGTGAAGCTGTCCAGTCTCCAATAGCTTCTTACCCTTTGAAATGTGAGTTCCATTGTTCGAGTGTTTGGAATCTATTTCAAGAATCTTTTATGATATGCTTCAGTCCTGTTACCAGATGAAGAGGCCTGGGTGAGGCATTTCAAGGAGGCTTTGCGTCCAGAGATCCGGTGCAAGGTCACCCCATATGAGCTAAAAACATATCGTGAGGTGATGGTGAGGGAAGAGGTTTTAGAGAGGACTTTGCGCATGACGGAATCATCATGAGAGGAGAATCATAATTATTCCTCATGAAGTACATATGTGGTTCGGGGTTCTCGGTTTTTTGGACAGAAGAGTTTCCGTTCAGCCGGGGGTAGGTCCCAACACTTCACATCTTGTTTTTCCAGAGGCAGCAACTCTCAGGCCTATGCTAAGAGATCATGAGCTTAAATTTCTTGTGGTAGTCATGGTCATCAGTAGAGGGAGTACCCGACTGTTCAAAGCGTTCATCATGCACTAGATGCTATGCTGCTTGTTCCTCCATTGAGGCTATTCTAGCCGAGGATGCAGTAGCAGGTTGCCCCAGCTTTAGATCAGTAGAGGGTAGATAGGGCAGGGAGAGGACAACCCCATGATACTACCTGTCCCTAGAGAGCAGAGTGATTCCTTGGTGGTGGTCATCATCATGGTCAGAGAGGTCATGGAAGAGGTCATGGTCAGCTTCATGCTCTACTGTTTCCAGCTCCAGGCGATCCAGAGATCGTCCGAGGTACCCTTTTCTTGTTTTCTACATTGGTGTATGCCTTTTCTGATTTAGGAGAAACACACAACTTCATATCACCTACACTTTTCCATGCTTTGGGAATTGAGGTAGATAGGCTTCTAGTGCCCTTGGTGTTGAATACGCAAGTCGGAGGTTGAGCCAACTTGTTTTAAGTATGTAGATACTATGAGATCGAGTTGGGGAAACACCGCTCATGGAATGATTTCCTATGTTTATGAATAGAACCATATAATTTCATCCTCGTCATGGATTGGTTGTATTCGGTGCAAGCTATCGTGGATTTATTCTGGAAGAAGGTCATTTTCATTGTTGTGGATGGAGAGCCAGTGGTGTTTTTTGGCGAGCGAGATCCTAAATGGGTCATAGGGCCATTATATCCTTATCATCCATGATGGTTGAGATGATGTTGTGTTCTTCAAAGGTTTTCCTGTAGCTATTTTTGAGGGTCGTAGAAGAGTACCCCGATGTCTTTCTATAAGTGGTTGTAGTATTACCCCCTTGACGAGAGACTGAGTTTGGGATCGAGCTTCCAAAATGAATTTCTCATACCTCTATGTCTCCACATAGGATCTACCCTTATGAGTTATGAGAGCTGCATATATAGCTTGATGGACTATTACAGTGTGGTTTTGTTCAACCATGTGTGTCGATGTGGGGTGCACCGATTTTGTTTCTAAAGAAGGCTGATGACAGTTTGCGGTTGTGTGTTGATTACAACCGCTTAAACAAAGTGACAATAATGAACTAATATCCTCTTCTGCATATTGATGATTATTTCGATGAACTGAAGGGTGAAAGTTGGTTCTTAAATATTGACTTGCGGTCGGGATATCATCATATTCGTGTGAAAAATGAGGATATCCCAAAGATTTCATTCTGTTGGCGTCATGGGCATTATGAGAACATTGTAATGTCATTTGGCATGACGAATTCTCTAGGTATATTCACCGGGTTGATGAATTCTGTGTTTCGTGAGTTCCTAGATGTGTTTTTGGTAGTTTTCATCAATTTAATCTAAGTGTACTTCACATCTGAGGAGGAGCATGCAGAGTATCTACAAGCCATTTTGGGAGTTCTTTGTCAACACCAGCAGTTTGGGAAGATGTAGAAGTGTGCGTTTTGAGCCCGAGAAGTTTGTTTCATAAGGAATTTTGTGTCCCAATAGGGATTAGATGTGAATCCATAGAAGGTAGAAGTAGTTGTGTCTTGGGAAGCCCCAAAGACAATGTCAGAGGTGCGAAGATTCCATGGTCTCGCAGGCTACTACAGGGGGTTCATAGCCGATTTATCATGAGTAGAGACTCCTCTAACATCTTTGACCAGGAATGATCTGGCATTTATATGGACTGATCAGTGTCAGGAAGATTTTGAGTATCTAAAAAAGAAGTGAGTATGTGCTCGAGTTGTTTTTCTTCCAGCTGAGTGTGTTCAGTTTGATGTTTTCTACGACACTTCGCATCAGGGGTTTGGTTGTGTTTTCATGTAGCAGAGGTCAGTTTTTTCGTTGGGGTCTTGACATTTATTTCTCCCTGAACATAACTATCCTTTATCAATCATGATTTTGTATTCGTGGTGTTTTCTCTGAAATTGTGGAGACATTACCTCATCCGTGAGCGCTTTTTGGTTTTCACTGATCATATGATTTTGAGGTATGTTTTCTCCGAGTGAAACTTAAACATACAAAAGTGTTAGTGGATGGAGTTCATATAGTAATATGACTTCGATATATCATATACACCTAGAAATGGGAATGTTTAAGTTAATGTGCTAAGTCGATAGTCATGTAGTTATGTTGTGCGTGAATCCTGTGATTTCTAGAGAGTAATGGAAGACATTTCAGCATTACATCTAGATATGGAAAAAGTTGGGGGTAGAGGTTTTCATTTTAAAATGACAATATAGTAATCCATGATGCAGAAGGTGGAAGATTCCTAGTTGGGGGATCTTGAGGTGGAGGTCTGGAGAGACTGAGTCTTTTGTAGTGAGTCCCCTGATGAATGGAATGAGGACAAACAACACTAAGTGTTGTATTATGAAAGGATTTTTCTTCCTTTGACGATGCACAAAATGGTTCTCATAGAGTTCCATTGTTATCATTTAGCGGTCAATCCTAGAGTGACAATTATTTATCTGTCCTTGAGGAGCCAATTTAGGTGCTTGGGGCTGAAGAATGTGGTTGTTGAGTTTTTGTCTTGATGTATGGACTGCTAGAAGGTGAAGGTCAAACTCCATGTTCCTGATGGTCTTCTCGAGCCATTAAGATTCCTTAGTGGAAGTGGGAGGAAATATCAATGGACTTTGTTACTGGTTTACCTCGATCTCCGGGAGAGCATGATGTTATATGAGTGGTAGTAGATCTTTTAACAAATTAGGCCAACTTCATAGCCCTCATGGAGTCGATCTCAGTGGAAGTTTTGTCGACGTACTATATAGAGGTGGAGGTGAGACTTCATGGAGTCTTGAGGATGATAATTATTGATCGATACCCTCATTTTACCTCCAGGGTGTAGAGAGGTCTCCAACATGATTTTGGTTCACAACTATTCCTTAGTAATGCTTTTCATCCTCAAATGGATGGTCAGATAGAGCGAACAATCCAGGATCGTGAAGACATGTTACACTCTTGTGTTCTTGATTTTAGAGGTTTCTGGATGAAGCACTTACCCTTGGTGGAGTTATCCTAAAATAATAGTTCTCACTCCACTATCTGTATGGCCTCATTTAATTCCTTGTATGGATGACCTTGCCGTTCTCTGTTGTGCTAGACTGGGGATGGAGAGTTTGCAATTTTTGTATCGGAACTTGTGCATAATACATCAGAGATGGTTCAGGTGATTAGTGATTGGATGAAGACAGCGCAAGATTGTTAGAAATCATATTTCTATCAAATGAGGAGGCCCTTAGTGTGTTATATTGGGGATCATGTGTTTCTAAAGGTGACTCCCCATCATGGGCAGCAAAGGTTTGGTCATGGGAGTATGCATTATCCCTACTTTTTTGGGCCTTTTGAGGTGTTAGCTCATGTTTGTGGTGTGGCGTATTGAGTAGCACATCCCCCGCAGAGGAGTCGGATACATGATGTTTTCCATGTATCACAGCTTCGTCGTTATCTTCATGATGACTCTCACAACATCGATTGGGGAGAGATCGATGTTGATGTTGATTAAACAAATAAGGTGTAACCTGTGAAGATCCAAGACAGTAAAGAGAAGGTGTTTTGCAGGTGTTCTATCCCCTTGGTTTGTGTCTTGTGGAAACACGGTGTCATGGAATAGAGTACCCAGGAACATGAGTCACAAATATAGGCTCAGTACCATGATTTTTATGATTTTTATCTCTTTTGATGTGTCGATGTAGCCCTTGTGGTTATAAACCATTCATGTTTATGAGATGGATTCCTTTTCATGATTTTGTGGCTTCCTCTCTTTTGAGATGTATCTCGATTGGTGGTTGTTTGGACCCCATTTTGTTTTCACTTTAGGTGGGTTTTGAATTATCGGGGACGAGAATGTTTTTAGAGGAATCTGATGTAATGGTCTGGACCACTCTAGTCCATTTCTTTGTTTAAATATGGTGTTAGAGGTGCTTTGGGAGGTCAAAGTGACTTATCCTCAACACTTAGAAAATTTTCCAGTTTGGTGAACAGTTCCAGTGATAGACAATTGTGAACAGTTGAACGGTAACCTTCTATGAAGAGTGTCATCGGTAACCTTCTATGAACAGTTCCATCAGTGGAGTGTTCTATCTGTAACCTCTCTTTAATTTTCCAAATTTCAAATTCTATGAACAGTTCCACTGGTGAATAGTTCTATCAATAAACTCTAACGGTAACCTCTCTTTCCATTGACATATATCTATTTCTATGCACAGTTCCATCGGTGAATAGTTCTATCGGTGAGGTCTAAGAGTAACCTCTAATAGTAACCTCTATTGGTTTCCTCTATAGGTAACATCTAACGGTAACCTCTATTTCTTTGGCCAAATTTTGAGTTTTGTGAACAGTGTTTCCATAACGGTGAACTTCTAACAGTGAATTTTTCTTTCCTTTTCCAAATTTTGAGTTTGTGAATAGTGTTTCCATAATGGTGACCATCTAACTATGAAATTTTCTTCACTTTTCCAAATTTTGAGTTCGGTGAAAAGTGTTTCTATAACGGTGACCTTCTAATGGTGACCTTTTCTTTCCTTTTCCAAATTTTGATCATGTGAACAATGTTTCTAGAATGGTGACCTTCTAATGGTGTGGTTCATGAAGAGTGTCTAATGGTGAGGTTCATGAACACTGTCTAATTGTGAGGTTCATTAAAAGTGTCCAATGGTGAGGTTTTTGAACAGTGTCTAACAATGAGGTTCCTGAACAATGTCTAATGATTAGGTTCATGAACATTGTCTGATGGTGTTGTTCATTAACAGTGTCTAACAGTGTGGTTCATGAATAGTTTCTAATACTGAGGTTTATGAAAAGACTTTAACGGTGAGGTACATGAACAGTTTCTAACGGTGAGGTTCATAAACAGTGTCTTTTCATTGCGAAATTTTGAGTTCATGAAAAGTGTTTCCAACTTTCTATAGTTTCACCCCTTTAGCATTTTCCTTTGACTTAAATGGCATTTATGGCCTAGTTTTAAGGACACTAAGGCCGATTCAAAGGCCATAACTCCAATATTAATTATTCCTAAGGGTATTGATGCTTTTACTTGGTCAAACTGCGTGGATTAATGCGATCTTCTTTTAATGGGAAATTAAGCGTATCTTAAATTGTCACTCTGTTAATTAATCTAAAGGGACTAGATGTATTCCTCTCTAATTCTTCCTCTTTCTTCTTGACTATGAGATAAAAAAACCATTCATTATATTACATAAAAGTTTCATAATCAATATTTCCTCCTTGGATTGGTTCTGCTCTATTTTGATGCAACCAAGTTGTATCGAACAGTCTTCTATATAAGGTATGTTTTATCGTTATTATTTTGGGTTTCATCTTCTCATGTTTCTCCTTTCCATATAATAGCATCTAATCTCCCTCTTTCTACTGGGGTTTTCTATGGTTTTAGTTGGTGTGGTTATACCATGTCATCCTGGGGTGGATGCAGTTGAATCAAGAGTAGAATCATCACCTGTTTGGTTGATAAAGAACGTCAAGAAGTTTTTGAGGTAGGAGATTCGTTGCTTCTCATTTCTTTTATGTGTAGCTGTATTGTTATCATGTTTTATCCCACCAGACAAAAATGGAATTGAAATAATAAATATATGAACCAGATAAATAAATTTATATCGGTCGTATGTTTTCCCCATGTTTTCCAGATAGTGTGATATCTATGCTTGCTTCGTTTAGTTGTTCATTCAAGATGAAAATTTGTAAAGAACGTAAACTGGAATTAATGCATAATTGTTTAGCTAATGATAAAGAGGCATGTAAATGAAACTGGTTCTTATTTTTTTAATTTTATGTTAATTAAATTTGTGCAGTACGCATGTTTATTTATTATCTATAGATTTGTGATTAGGATTCCTGAATTTTAGAATCTATAAATAATAAATCTATTAATTCGAGATGGATTAACGATCTGATTGTTTGATAATTCCTTGAAGGGTTCTGAGTTGACCTATTGATTGTCAATGGGCCAATATCCCAATTGATTTTATTCTTTTTATCCTAATGTTTTTATTGTGATATGAGTCTGGATTGCTGTTGTGATATGTGGGGGCTTGGAAACTTTTGGTTGTGGCAGCAGATGATGCCCAGAGTGGCAAGATGCATCAGTTTATGTAAGTTGGTGTTGGGGAGGAAACCAGGGATGATGGAATGGGATGGATTTTATTTTTGGATACCTGCGGATCCTTATCAGTTGATTATCTTCTTTACTTTTCCCCAATTATCATGGTAGATGGTCTTGCATACCTGTCTCCTCAAAAGATGGGGAGACACGCGGGGATGCCACGTGCTTTCCGTGTTTAGCTTCGCAAGGGAGGATAGGTCTACGCTCTTGATATAGGCATTAATGAATCTATGTGTAGTACATCTACTCATTTCATAGATCTCGTGTGTGTTTAGTATCATATAATGTTTTCCTAGAATGCCTTGGAATGTGGGAAAGTAATTCTATAATGAATAATTTAATAAATGTTGTTAACCATGGGGTTGGAGTTTTTTGGAACATAATGATGAGGTTGTAATTTTAAAGGGACAGTGGACTTTGGGTGTGATGCTAATGAAATTTAATTTGGAATTGTTCATGTTTAATTAATGTTTAAATAATTAATTAACATAAAGTGAAACTAGTAAAAAGATAAGGAAATAAATTTTTTAAACCTCTCTAAATGGTTGTGTGCTTATAGGATACCTAGTCTTAGGAGTGGTAGCCTAGAGTTTGAGGGACGTTAGCTGTAAGTGATTACAAGACTAGTTTATTACCTTAGTGTGGTTTTGAGATATAGAATATCCTATACTTTATCTGTTTCTATATGCTACTCCACCATGTCTGTAAGGGAAATTGACACCATAGGGATTCTGAGCCCTTATGGGTGTTTTCCCCAACATTCTAGTGGGAGGATTATTGGCTTACTACCCCCTTTGGCCTGCTCTCTTCTATTAGTAGTTACTTGTAATGGTAATCACATTAGTTATTTTTTCCCATATATGTGTGTAGAGGGTTGTAATGGCTTGTGGTTATTTACACACATATATTCATGATATAGAATCTTATAGACTACTATAGGTGTAACATGTATAGGATGTGATGGCTTGAGGATCCTTACTCGGTGTTTGGGATATAATGGCTTGAGGAATAATACCCGACGTATGATACACGATATGAGAGTTGTGGTGGAGCACGAATACTACCTGATTACTTTCTTGTGTGGATGTGGTGGTTTTGCTGCACGAGGTTCATATTGTGGTGCTTTTCTGTGGTGCCTGTGGGAAAGCATTTTTGGAGAGGGGTTCATAGTATGTGCGACGTTGGGGAAAAGCGACCAATCTGTGGGGAAGTAGTAACAGGGTACCCTTGATATTCTTTATTATATGATATATTCTTTTATGTGTTAATTGGTTAGAGTAGCCATGGTGAGGTTGGGAACTTAATATACCTTTTTAGGTGACGAGTTAGTTTCACTTGTTGTTAAATGTGCTTTAACTTTCTTTCATTACTTTTTCATGAGAGGCTTTGGGGAGGATCCTACTGAGTATACGATTATACTTACCATGTGTATATATAAACTTTTTTTCATGTCACCTGAAGCTGGTTGGGGATCAATAATATTTCTACTAGCTTGGGGTTACGGGAGCAATTCGTGCTTGTGGTTGCTATTGTTTTTACTTTTTTTTGGGTACTTGCTGTTTTCCCCTTATAGTTGTATTACATTTTCAATAAATTACATATGTGCACATGGGTTTTCTTTTATATTTTAGTTCTGAGTTGGAGTTGGTTGGTGTCTATCTTATCTCTCTCTTTCGCATGTGTTCTCTTAGAGGTTGATTCCTCCCATTTCTGTGATTAATATACCGTTGGTGGTAGTCGCCAACCCTAGTCCTACTAGTGGAGGGACTCCAGGGTCATTATCTCCCTTCTTGTATTGCCGGCCAAGGAGGGGTTCACTTTGTGGGGAGGGGGTCGTGACATTAAATGATCATGTTAATCATCATATTAATATTATTTTATCTATATTAAAATGAATATGGAAATAAAAAAAATTATATTAATTGTATCCATTTGGATTAAAAATTTTATAATATGATTAATCATACCCATAGTGATTTTGATATTTTATATACTCTGATTTAATCATATTGATCCTAATTCTGATTATTTGATCAGACTGAGGTTTGATACTTTGAATCAAATCATCATGAATGATATAAATAATATGTACCTTTGGGTCCCAATAACATTCATGAAAATATTACAAATAAGCATTCATTCATATCATATAAATCACATAATGAAAAAAAAGGTTCTATGGAATCTATCTCATAGAAATAAAAGTGAGATAAAAAGCTCTTAAATTGAGTGTGACATCAATACAAAGCACTATAACATCAGGTATAATATATTTATATTTACTATAATTATATAATACCCTCATTTAAGTACTCAAAATTGAATATATAATCCCGTTATAAATTTTTCAACAAATCTTTATTAATAATCTCTTTTTTAAAATTAATGTTTTCATGTGTTAACTCTTTCATTTTTCATGAGAATTTTTATTCTCTAGTCTAGTTCCTTGAACACTTTTCATAGTTCAATCATCCTCGTAATTTTAAAAATTAACTAAATATTGTATATATTCATTATATATATATAATTATTTATAAGGGATTGATATAGAATGTTTAATTTCACCATTCAACAAGATGATAGATTGTACGTATGAATTATTGTTGTTATATATTTTCTATGTATGGACAGAAGAAATATAAAAAAATAATAAAATTAAAACAATTATTATTATATTGTATATATTTATTAAATCTATCCTTATTACAATCCATGTTGACAGTAAACGAAAAATGAATCACATCACTTCGTGGAGGTGTCAGTCCCCACATACACCAGAGTAATGTTATTATTTTCCAACACATGGGAATGTAAAAAGGAATATATGATATTACAATTAAATAACCATAATTATATTAAAAATATCATATATGAGTATTATATTAATCATAATAACCATCCATGAAATATTTTTATGGAAAATGACTTGTATATCTTGGAAAAGGCGTTAGTCCACATTTATACAGAAGCAATACTTTCACATCCCATTTGATAAAAAAGAGGTTGTATAAGGGTAATTACTTAATCATAATAAAAATTAACTATATTGAGTATACTAAATTTACCTTCTAATGAGAAATAATTCATATTTATAGAAGGTATAGGAATAATTAAATTGATAGAGGTCAGGTAGTAAGATTACCTCTTCTTCGGTTGGACCGAATTGGATCCCTACTTAAGAACCATTGGAATTGTATTTGAGAATATTGGTCACACTAATTTTTGTTGAAATATTTATAAAATTTAATTGGGTTTGTTTAAATTAATATATATGGTTCAATGTTGTGTAAAAATTAGAGAATGAGTGTCCTTTTATAAGGGAGGTAAACGACACACATGGAATTACACAAATGATATTAATATAATTAATTAGTTTCTCAATTATAATGGTTAAAACTAGACATGAATTGTACTAAAACTAATTTTTAGTTGAAATAACATCATTTAATGAAATTTGTATAGATTTTGGTTCAATTTTATACATCATCATTCTGTTTAACCCCTCCGTTAATTTATTTCAGCAGTAATTACGGTAACGATTTTCTCAATATTAAAATGTTATAATTATATATATAAGGTAAAAATTAGACTATAAGTGTATAGTGGGTGGAATTTTATACCATTTATCATCCTACTTTTTACCATTCAATATAATTATGGTTTTTCAAACAATTTAATTATATATATATATATAATAAAATATTATTAATGTCATTTTAATGTTTATTCAAATAATTTGACATTGAAAACAACATGAATGAAATATAATTAAAATTTAAACATTATAAAATATTTAATATATATTATTTATATAAAAAATTATTTGGAAATATTAAATAACCCAAAAAAATATTTTTTAGTCATTTTAAAATCATTTACTTTTTTTATTGCTTTCACAACCACTATGTCGGGTGTCATGTAACCATTTATGGTAATTATTTAACTACTAAAAAATAAAACAAATAAAATAAATATATTTAATTAGTAATATAACCATTTAGTTCCAATTTTTTTCCACTGTCAAAATATATTGTTGATAATAAAATCAAGAAAGTGACATTTTTTATTTTATCTTTTACATTAATATTAAAAAGGTAAAAAATCAAATCCAAATTGTAATAAAAAATCATATATTAAAATATTTTATTAATATAGATGATAAAGAATCATCTAGTGAAATAAATAAATGTTTCTGAAAAATATTTAATCCTTATCACATTAGTTTTAACCCTAATTAACTCATTTATATTTACTATGGTAACATAAAATTACTGTGGCTACTATTCATATTAATGAAATATTAAGATAGTCTCATAAAATAATGTTAATTATTATCAATAAAAATATGAAATATTTTTTTGTCAATATGAGTTAATGCAATTATTGGATTTAATTATAGAATAAATTTGGAAAAGATGACCACATAGAGTTTTAGAGAAGTGTCGTTCTAAGTAAAATGATTTTATAATTCCAAACTCCACCATAAAAGTAAATCAAATAAAAATAATTATAATATAAATAATATAAAATAATATATTTAAATTTCAAACATTAAAATATAATTTTACATTGTAAATTTCTAAAAACAACATTAATTGTTCTATAAAATTGGAATTTTCATTGTTCATTGAAAAAAGAACATATAATAAAATTAAAAAAAATCTAAGAAAATTTTTATGTTTGGATTTCAAGATGACTTTAATTTAATAATAAAAAAATTATAAACATTTAATAAAATATTTTTAATATTCTCTCCGAAAATAAATACGAAATATGTTTTAGAAAAATTAATTTTGATGAATTAATTAGATTTAAAACAAATTAGTGATTATTTCCTAAGAATTTTATCAATATTGTTTTATTGATTAAGATCGACATATATTTCATTTTTATGTTACTGTTATTCATACCTTCTAATTATATGACTTTTTTATAAGTGTTATAATATAATTTATTGGTTTGTTATTTCATGGTGTGTCATGTAGTATATGATATCAGAAATAGCGTTATTTTGAAATCCTAAGGTCTTCTACCCCATATAATCAATATGATAGAGTACATTGGGCAACTAGAAGATTTTTAATTAATTTTAAAAATGATCTGTTAACTCACATTATTATCTCATACACATCACTGATTTACTAATATTTCATTACGAATTATAAAAAAATTATATTGGAATTTACTCATTATATTTTTATAAGGAACATCAAGACAATATAAACCAAAAAAAAATATTTAGTTATTATATTATATACAGTGCTTGGGGTACAATTACATTAAACACAAAAACTACAAACACGGGCCATAATGGTAGATCATAGCCCCCCCAAGGGATATCTTACCCTAGTAAAATACAATTTCAATGGATCGTTCATCACATCTTTATAAGTAATCAACAATAAATAGGGAATGCATTAAAGAGGGGGAAATGTTTTTCAGGTGGCATTAAAGGGAACTATAAAAAAACTATAAGGAATTTATTATTAAATAAGAAAAATATTATTCATTAGGTATATTCATCAACACATATACTTTTTTTCAAATCATAAGTATTCTTAAAATATGTAACTCGCGCATTTGTATCCAAATAATTGTACTAAGAATGAAAAAAATGATTGGAGAAGTGATGTGACCCTAGAAGTTTTCTGAATATATTGGCTATGAAGTCGACTACGAGAGTATAAAAACCTCACATTTCAAATTGTACGGATTCCAATATTTGAAAACTAAACTTTTTTATTAGATTTTACTGAAATATTATCTTAGTGTATATTTTATACAAAAATAGCATTTATATCATTTTCTAAGTATTTATTTTTTTTGTTATACCAATAATAGTTAATAGGTTACCTATACAAGAATCGTAGAATTTTTATATCATCAATTATTGATGAATATTAACCCCTAAGACATAAATAATGCATGTTTTTGGATAGATTATTATTTTTTAAGGGATAATTGATGTATAATTAAATGATATATCAAGAAGGGTCTTTGTACTATATAGATAAAACACTTAGTTAACTAACATGATTACTTTTATTGATTGATGATAATAAAAGATTTTCCATTAGAAGCATAAAATGTTTTACATCATTTACAACAAACCCAATATGTCAATTGTAAAATATTACATGGTTAATCTCAAAATATGTTACTGAACATCAAGATATTCCTTTAAGATATTTATGGACTATAAATGTGATGTATTGAATATGTTTGCTGATATTATTATATTTACCACTCGTAGGTGAGCCAAAAATATGTTAACCAAGCATTCAATGAACATTAATATATATTTTCGAGTTACTCATATAATCAAATATTGTTATATAAATTATATAAATGATATTAGTGAACAATATATTGATAATAAATCATACAAATATTTTAAGTGGTTTATTAATCCATTTGAGATGGGTGAGAAAAATACCACTGTAACCTATAAATATATGTTAGATATAATGAAATATGAATATAATATGAGTTATAATATTAATAAAACAAAATTATTTCACATGTTTTTATAAAATAATAATATTTTTAACAAGGTTATGTCCAGAAATAAAATTTAATCAAAAATATTGAAATTTTCATATATGTTAATAATCCAAAAGTTTTAACAAATATTACATATACCCTTTTTATAGAAGAGTAATAGTAATTTAAATGAATATATTTCAATTATATTATACAAATATCTACTTTATCTATTTCTAGAAACAATGATTTTCGTTAAGTTGAAGCTAAATATGTAAAATTATTTAGCATAGGTAAATGAAGTACATTTTCTCATCGTTAATTTTTATTTAGATGAAAAATAAATATTTATAGAAAAATACCAAAAATTAACCATAATATATAATTGATAGGATGATATTCAAAAATTAATTACAATTTAACAAATTAAATTTCTAGATTTTAAGGTCACCTTTTAAATAAAACCATATAATAATTGGTGAAAAAAATAGTTCGAATTGAACTATTTCATTTCAAATTTGTGAAATCATATAAAATCAACAGAATAAAGGGGAATTCACTATATCATATAATGAATAGTAATAATACATGAAATTTATATATTATTTCTTTTCTTTTTTTTCACATTCTTCCCTCATTAAGGAAAATTTCATCCCCATATTTTTATTCACCACATAATGATATAGATATATTTATCCCCCATAGCATTTTCATGTCCATATGTTTCTTCCTAAATTAAATATATTTTACATGTAACATTGACTATGATATTTACCATATTATATAATTCATTATCTATATGGTCTATAATCAACACTATATTTTACTCATTGTAAATATTCTCTTACAACTATAAAAACTCAGTGATCAAAATATGAGATTCTAATGAATATGTTTCATTAATAATGAAACATGAAACACATCATTTAAATGTGAAAAACTCAATGGTAAGGATACATGGTAAGTAAATGGACCAATTTTACCTACAAGTTAATGAGAAAAAAAAAAATTTGTTTTCAATTCAAAATGATTTAAAACATTCAATGTATATATTTTCTGAAGTAAATAATCCTCTAAGGTTAATGAATTATGTTCCCATGATTTTAGATATAATTTATCTATCTATTAAAAGCTTCATTAATAGGTTCTTAAATCATTTTTACAATATAAACTATTTATTCTACCATTATTAGTCCAAATGTCAATTATTCGAAGACTTTGTCCCCACATAATGGAAATATTTCATCAAAATGATCCTTCTATATATTGGGATGAAGACTATTATTATAAGAAAATTATACTAATGAATGATGGTGACCCCACATCACAAATAATATAGTTATAAACATTTAATCATATCACCAATATTTTTAAGTGATCACTTCCAATGTATTCTAAATAGAGGATGAAAATATATTATAAAATTTATTTATTTACCCAAAAACTACTAAATCCATTTCCAAATATTTGAAGTGAATACATGATCATGATGAGATACAATGGAGAAATGGAATCCTTATAATTTGAATATCACATTAACATAAAGTCTAGAATTACAATCCAAAAAATTAATATCATTAAAAGGAATATAATTCTCAGATTTAGTTATTAGATCAATAATAACCCAAATATCATAATTATATAATATTTTTCTAAAACTCCCATTGTGAATCCCAGGGAAAAACTCTCTAATTTTGGTTAAAGCACTATATAATGGTGAATAATTTCCTTCAGTAGTTGGGCCTAAAAATTAACATGTTGAAATGTTATGTTAGTCATCAAAAAATTGAAAATAATCTTGTTTATTCCTCTAATCAAAAACTGTTATTGAATGCCTCTATAAATCACAATATTTCTGGTAATAACATAAAAAATGGAGTTATAGAAATCTATTAATAATTCCTTCTTTAACTATGTCTTACATGACACACACAAAAACATATGAATTCTCATAATAGTTTCTTTGAAAAAATTTAATTAATAAAAAATACCCTTCTAAACTAACTCTTCACTTTATAGTAAACAACAATCCTCCATCTAAGCATGGTAAATTCTACCTGATAAGAAAATTTTTATTAGAACGATAACCAAAGGGTAGGGTTTTTTTCATGTATAATTTCTAGGTCAACATTAATTAAAAATTTAATTAAATGACAATGTTCCAAACATACCATAGAAAATAATGAATTATGTTTTTTGATCATGGTAATAAGTAACTTTATTTCTTTAACTGGGTGGTTTTGAATAATGAAATAATAATACTTTATCAGTTATAGCCATTTTTTATACTTTATGATTAAGTCAGTTTGACTACATATATACATTAAATTTCTATGGTCAAAATATAATTCACATTTTACCCAATATAATTTAATTCCTATTATTTTTAAATAAAAAAACTATTGCATATAGATTAAAATAATGCATACAGTAATTCGGGTTATTGATATTTAATTAGTGTGATACATAGGAAAATACCGAATCACCATGAATTGTTACACAATAAAGTCTACTAAATGAATAATCACTATAAATAACTTATTGAAGCATTCTTATTTGTAAGAATAATACCAGATCATTCTACAATATTATTTTAAATTTATATATCAATTTATCATATTCATTTTACCATTTAATTTAATAACCTTTTCACTTAACATTTTTCATGGGATTTATAAATTATCAATGTTTACAAAAACATAATTAGTAACCCACTAATCCATGACAACATCAATTTTTATTAAAATTATTCTGTATTTGACACACTTCAACCACCATATATTTAATAGAACACTAATTATTCCATCATTATAAAACTCTCCATTGAATGATATATTTGGAAACCAAAATTCACATTCTATATAATTTCTATATAACGTATTTTATTTCAATGTCTATAATAAATCTTTATATATTTCTTATGTTACTAAAAAATATTATATTAAAAGTAATTGTTTTAAATGGAAACCACAATAAATTTATCTTAATGTTCATACTAAACTCTACTCATGTGATCCCTGAATATATCGGGTGCATTAGTCAAATAAGCATACAAATCCATAGACTTACAATTCTCATACAGAGTAAAAAAACAATTTTTGATTCTCTTTCATCTTTAATTTCATATTATAATATCCATATATGAGATAAATCCTTTAAAAATATTTCACTCCTAAAAGTTGTTCATCAAAGTCATATATATTAGGCAAAATAAAATTTTTATTAATGGATTTTTTTTTTGAGTGCTTTATAATCAATGAAATCTCTCCTAGAACAATTCGTTATTTTTTAAACAAAATATGATCACACCACAATGATTTTATAAGATGAATAGAACCCATATAATGAAACATAATAAACAACATTTTCAATTCAATCAACTATACTGAATCAAATTAATAATGATTTTTTGAAATTTTCTGTGCATCAAGAACATAATCAATATTAAATTGAACATATCAATTAGAGATATCAAAAAGAAAATAATTAAAGAATACATCATTAAGTTCATTTACTATTTGGAAATCACTGATATGAACAACATACCATTTTCAAAAAAATGAGTAAAATAACATTTGTTGTGATATTTAAATAGTTTCTTAGCTTCTTTAATTGATTCTTATATAAATAATTCCAATTCACATTAAAAATTAAATATATCATTCTTATCTATACAATTTATGATAGCTAGATAAACCAAAAGCCCATTCGTATCAAAAATTAAAGGATAATCAACTATGGGATGGACAATATTTTTTTCATGAAATATAATTCTATAGATAACCATAGGAAGTTATATATAAATACAAGTTTCTGTAATACTACTATGACGTGTTTTCACTCACATTTAGTTCCCCATTTCTTCAGGTAATTTTAAATTATATAAGAAAATACTACAAAACAAATTTAGGCAACAAATTAATTTTTTTAGCATAATATGATATAAATAGTAATATGCATGTTACACTTCATTTGATGGTCCGAAATTTCACGATTAACTTATTAATAACTTGTTCAGACCCCTTTAATTATTATCTCGATTATTCTTATCATTTATTATTTTCATTAGAAACACATCAGTATAAAGGCATATCTCATTATATTTAAATCAGTACACTTACCACTTATAATATTGGGTCTAATAATTACAATAGTTCATTTCCATATAATCATAATACAAATAACCCAGCATATCACGAAAATAAAACTTCATATATTTCATAAAATATTAATTTGGTTGTTTCATAGCACACATATTACAGGATGAAAATTTATACCATGTACCTTTGGTTTTTTTTCCAAAGATGGTTTCTAATTACTGGAATCCAAAGAAACATATTGTATTTATTATTATAAAAGTTGAAAAACAATATCTCCACATTCTCAACACTCATTTTAACATTCACATATTTTTTAAATTCATGGGAGCCTAATACCCATTGAAAACATGGTTTCATTCTTCAGTTAAACTTGTATGGTGTTGTTTCATGAAAAAATAAATTTTAAAAAAGTTCCTCTATTAAATTTTTTTTTCCATCTGTTCTCAGTCCCACCATTAACTTCCATCATCAACTAAAAAACTACATACTTATCCCTTTTAAAAAATTTTGTTTTTTAAATTTAAAGGTTATTATTCCTTTCTGTAAATCTTAATTCATCAACCATGTATCCTTTTAGGAAAACCATTCTGAACATAAATAGATTACATTAAAAAATATAGATATCACAAATTTTTTCTCATGATTATATCATAAATATATTAATATATCTTAAAGTTATTTTATTATTAACATCATAACCTATAATCTTATATTATATCTTTTTCTATGATAACTATATCATCATGTACTCTAATCAATATATCAATATGAATTTAATAAAATGGATAATTTTTTCATACATTCACATTATATTTTATATTAATTTTTTTTATATAATAATAGAAAACTCATTGATATAAATTCATAATAATAGAAAGTGGAAACATCCACACAATATCAGTATTTTCCATAAAATAGTATTCATTATTTTAAAATTATGTTTCATTCAAGACAATTTTTCTTCTATTAAGATAAAACCAGACAGGGGAATGATAGACCTTTCAAAATATATTAACTATTATTATTAGTGATAAAAACATTTAAAAATGTGGGATGATAATAAAAAAATTGTATGGGATAAAATAAGAAAGAAACTCATTAGTCCATTTTGAAAACGATAAATCCAATAATAAAATAAACATTTACTAAAGTATCATTAAGATTAAAATAAACAATTTATTTCACATTACATCGGTTACTCTACCTAAATAATTTCATAAAATATCTTATAAGTAATATCAAAATAAAAAACATAATTATGGGGGTTCTTTTTAAAACATGTCCACTAATGAATTTTTTTTTCAAAAACAAATTTCCCCCGTTAAATGTGGTGTAAACATTCCATTACAAATAATATAATTATGATACCTTTTGAAATAATCATAAAACCATGAAAAATCATCAAAAATCATAGGAATGTTATTTAGGTACCATGGGATATCATCATTAAATAACTCTTATATGCACTATTACAAATGAAATGACATTCTTGGGTGATTGAAACATATATTCCATAAATTAAATAACAATAACTAAATGAATTGGAGGGATATATTAGGTATACCCATTATGGTGATGATTTTACATGGTATATAAAATACACAAAACACATATAATATTTTATTTTTACCCTAAAATCCCATAAATTTTTACATTTAACACATATGAAGAATTTATTTTGGTCTTTTCATTAAAATACTGACAAAATTCATTTTTTAACTAAATAAACAAATTTCCAAAATAAAGAGGAATGAGAAAATATTTTATATAAAATGGTTAGATGTCGTATAGTTTTATTAATGAATAATTTTAATGGATGAAAGAGTTTTATTTCAGGATGTATATGTTCAATAAGCATTCTTTCCAAATTTTTCACAAAATAATCCATATAAAAAATATTAAAACAATTAATTTTCAAAAAACTATAATGAATTTCAAATATGGATGAAAATGACTCTAAAAAGGGATTTTATTATAATAATAAAATTCTTGAAATATTTTAATATACATGTATATAGAAGAAAGAAAGGTATATAATATTTAAAGAAATGTTTTAAAGAACAATCCATCACAGTGTGTCTGAATCACAATGTATGTAAATTTACTCCATCTAGATGAACCTAAATAATTAATTTAATTGATGAATAAAATTTTCTAGGTATATTACCATATTAATATCCATGTCACAATATTAATTAATATGTCACATATAGTTCTAAATTTTTTACATTCATAATAGATGTTATATGTTTGGTTAGTTCATAATCCCAAAAAAATATCGGTAGGATGACAATGGTGAAACATGAAATTGTTCCATCCTCTATATAATATTTATATTGAAATAATTATAAAAATTATATATTTAATACATTTTTAGAACCATTAATTAATGATCAAAATAAGAAATGAATTACATATCTTCACAGATGTGGTAAACCAAATGTACATATAAGTGAAGTAAGAATTTTTGAATGGGTTGACGGGTAAGCTGAAAAGTAATATATTATATTTTTATAATAATATATATTTAATAAATATAATATATTTTCATTATAATAAAAAATTTGGGATCTGTTGGTGAAAAATTAAACACATCGGTTCGTGTAGGTGGTAGTCCAAACATAGGCAGCAGTGACATATTGTTTTCACAGAGGATGGAAAATGAGAGAGAAATGGTTTTGAAATGAACATAATAATATTTTAGTACATTTGAGATACTTATTTTATAACATAATCATGATTATAAATGATTTGATTCATTATTAAGAATAATTATACATGAAAACACTCGGTTATGTGTTATATATCTTCTTAGGAAAACAACTTTTTTGCTTTCACCTTATGCCTTCTGGGTTTGATCTTTTTAGAAACCAAGAATTTTATAAAATGGAGATTTATTTTTTGACGGAATTTATGTGTTTATTGGTTGATTTAAGGGGCTCAAATTATTTTAAAAATATTGGAGAAGAGGCACCATTTTATATGTTAAGGGATTAGCATATTAGTAACTTTATAAATAATAGAAATGAGATAAAATATTTTTTAAGAAAGAATTGAACTAAATATATCACATTTAAAATCATTATTTATTATGGTCAATATCATCTCTTCTAATAAGCCTCAATATTATATCATTAAAAATTATCACGTAGTTTTAACCACAATTAAACTCTTGTACTCGTTAACATGGGGACACATTTTTACCATTGTTAGTATTTATTATGTGTAAAAAAATTAACATAGTATCAAATTTTACCATATTTATCCAAAATAATAATTATAATTTTTTACAATGAAATTTCAATAATATGATGAATATAATTTTAATCGAATTATATAAAATTAAATGAAATATAAATTTTTAAGAAAATTTATTTTTTTCTTAAAAATAATTTATAACAAATTAATGTGTATTGTTAATTACTATTTAATTAATTTGAATTTTCTTTACAAAATAAGAACAATATTATATTAAAAAAATTTAAAATAGAGTAAATATTTTAAAAACATGAAAAATGATAGTTTTTATAAAAAATGGTTTTTCTCACTATTCACAAAAAAAATATTTTTATAAAAATATCAAAATAAAATTTCTAATATATATCTTATAAACAAGTATAAAACTTTAATTCCATTTTACCAAATTAAATTTTAATATTTAAAAATGAAACTATAAAGTAAAACCTTATTATATATTCATATCACTTTTTATAGAATAAATCATTCACTTTTTTATTATACAAATCAAACCAAATTATTATATTTAATTTGAATACATAATATCAAATCACAAAAATAATAATACATGAAATTGAATTATTGATAAATTTACAGGGGTTTTCATAATTGCTGTAATTATAAATTAGAACACCTGGTGGTAACATGATTATATCAATGGAAAATGAATATAATTAATGGTTTCTGGTATTATTTTTCATGTAAAAATTATTATCATTATTTAATTGTATTTGATGCGGTTCTGAAAATAAATTATTTTTCACCACCTAGAAGTCATATTAATCAGTTAAATTTGGATATCATATTTCATATTTTTAACCATCCAATAATCATATATAAGTGAAAGGATGACTCTAGGGTCCCTTTGAGAAATGATTCTTATTATATAATTTATGATAATTAATCAGGAGGATTTTTTATCTCAAATTATTAAAAATGAATGAATATTTGGTTTAAAATATTATTATGTAAAAAGATTTTATTTTTGTTTTTATGGTTGATTCTACTCTATAAATAATATCTTGAGTTGTGTCTTTGTTTTAGATACCCTAATCCATTTTCTATATTATAGTATTAATATAATTATTAGGATATTATTATTTTAATGAGGTAGAACGTAACACCCCAAGATTATTCTAAATATCATTCCTTTAAATAAGTATAATGTGGTACATATAATTTATAACATGAACTCTGAAACTAATTCAGATCCTTACATACCCTATACAAATAAGTATATGATGTGAAATATCAATAAGAGAACATTAATTGTAGTGAATCCTATTATAAATTAGAAAATAATAAAATTTATTACCAAAAAAATTATATTTAAATTCCATTAATATAATTACTATTTTGATATATTTCATGTTTTTTGGATTTTATTTAATGGATATATGATTAATAATTTATATAATATGATTAAAACTATTAACAGTTAAAAAGGAAATATTTTTCATATGAATACATTAAATTTGATGAATTTTTTATATATAAATTAATTTAAACACTTTTGAAATATTATTACGATTATAATTTATGTTTCAAACTTATATATTAGACCCACTATGATAGGTAATAATATTACGATCATTTATTATTTAAATGGAAATTTTTAGATAAACATATTTAATCATAATATTTTAGATTATCATTGAAAATAATGTTTTATAAATTTTATAATTTGATTTTAATGAAAATAACTGAATTTTTAAATCCTTAATTCAAAAAATATAATTTTTGTGGGATTTTGGGATTTTTATGAAAAGATTGATTTTTAGTAAAATAGTGAAATATATATTTTATTAAAATCATAGAGATTTTTCATTTATCATTTTGTAAAAAGATCTTAAATATTTAATAAATGATTTTCCATGATCATTAATGTTTAATGAAGTATAATTATTCTTATAAAACTAAAATGATTATTTTATAAATTTCATGTTCATCATTTCGAAAAATATGTAATAATTAATTCTCGTAGGATTTGTTTTTCCATATTTTAGATTTAAAAATGTTTTCAAAAGATATAATTATATTTTGTCTTAGATATATAGAAAAAAACTATTTTTGATCAATTATTGACTAACTAATATCATTAAAATAAAAAAATTGATAATTCTCTCAAAAATATAATTTTTATTCATTAAAATATTTTTTTTTAAAACATATTATGCACTATATCCAATAATGTTAAAATTAATTTCCAAAAACCTTATCATTTTATTTTATCAATTTTTTAATATTTGTAACTGGAATGTCAAAATTATGTAATTAAGTGTATTTATTAACTAGGAAAAAATAACTTGGGTAAAAATTAATATCCATGGTGAAAACCAAAAATGGTAACAATGTAAAATATAAGGGTAAAAGACATAACACATGAATAAAAAGCCTCAAAATTTATGTTTTAGGTTATTATTTAACAAAGAAAATCATTTTACTAATTTTATTATTTTTATTCCAAAATCCATGTTAAACATGTGTTCTATTTATATTATGAACATATGTTTAAATTTTTTTATCTCCTCCAATTATAGAAGATTCCTTCCAACATAGATTCAATTATAATCTAAGGATTATTATTTATATTATAAATATAGAAGTTTTATATCACCAAAATTACTCTTCCCCATCAAAAGTCTCTGTTCACATTAAATTAGCCTAATCCCTCATTATATAAAGTCCTCCAAATAAAAGATCATGCTATCATTGTAACTACTAATCCCTACCTAAATTATTTTAATCAATATAATTCACATAAAAAACTAATTTATACATTTTTATATAATTAAATATGTTTTATTAGTATACATAAAGTCATTATTTTAAGGAAAAAAGAATCATCAACTATTCCTTCTTTTCCATTAGAAGAATTATAAACACCATCAATCCATACATCTGGACTACTACCTCCATGAGGAAGAGTGTTCTTTAGGATTAGTATTCTTAAATAGCTTGTTGAAAAGAGATATTTAATGTATAAATATGATATTAATAAAATAATAAATAAGATTAATATTAAATCACCTTCTACATTTAGTTAATTTTCGTAAAAATTATAACGGTAATCGTGTGTACGTGAGGACTACTTCCTCAATGGGGTGACATATTGTATATTTCATTACCTCTTTATAAATATGTTGATAATACATATTTGATATATATATATATATATAATTAAAGGTAAATATATGACATTAATTTTTTCATTAAACTCAAAAACAAACATTTACTCTCTTTATATAGTAATCCCTTACTATTGATAAATTATTTGGAAATAAAAAAATCATGGATACCTTTCTCACAAACCATTACCATATATTCGATCAAATAAATAACTGGATTAATAAATAAATAAATAATTTATTTTTATATATTATATAATATAAAAAATTATCTTGGTTTCAAGGAATGGGGTTTGATTTCACCATTATAAAAGACATGAAAATAGTCATAATTATTTACACTGCTTAATGAAATTAAATATTAAAGAGATAATAAATGGAAAATAAAAGATTATCATTAAAATCTTGAAATGGTGTTAGATATCAATATAATTATAAAAAAGGTGATTAATGTGTTTATTTTTATGATACTAAGGGTTAAATAATAGTAAAAAAGCCTAGAGTAAATGTAACAGTATTTTTGAACTCTATTTTCATTTTATTCATTAAAATTACTAATCTTATAAATTATTAATATTTTTTTTAGTTACATTATTCCCATTTATTTTATTATAATACATTTCCACTTTATTTCATAGGGATTTAAATTTCTATCACATAATCCCCTTTTTAATCATTACTAACTTCATGAAATATGATTTCTGTAAGGATTTCCTTTATAATTTTCATTATTTGTGGCATTTTTTCATGTTACACAATTAACATTATTATATATAGTATAATTACTTCCCTATTAGATTATATTTAGTGTGTTATCATTTATTATAATCGATGAAAAAGTGGATTCCATGTATCCATAATTCTGATTATCTATATTTGATTGTTACCAAATTTGTAAGGGGTATCCTCATATTACATCCTTTCATTAAGACTTATTCCATATTGAACACTTTATTTATTTTATAGTGTGTGTAATTTCTTATCGATAATTTTAATCAAAAATTTAATTGAAAATATAGGGTTATATAAATCAATCCCAAATTCTCCTTTTATAGTCTTTTGATTTATGTGATACCAACGTTGTAATGGATATTTATAAATCAAAATGACTTTATTTGATTTATGATGATTCTTTATGAACATTATATTTCAATTATTAGGTGTTTCCAACATTAAATTTTATTATATTTTATTTTCCCTTCCTCAAAGGGGAAAATTGATTTTTTAAATCATTTATTCTTCCACGATGATTTACACTCTCATAAAATTTTAATATTGTGGTGTCACACCCTGACCGTCACATCATTTTAATTTAATTATTTTGGGTCTCATTTTTTTTAGTTGCAGTTTGAACCAATTTTGTTTTGAAAGAAGTTGGGACCTAAGACGAGGGCGCGACCGTATGCCCAACCGTGTGTAGTGCCCAACATTAATAAAAAAACATTTTATGATTAAAATTTATTATGATATTGGCACATGACTATGCTGTGACCATGCACGCGTCTATGCATGGTTCCCAAACTCAATAACTAATGCAATTTGTTCCGCAATCGGTTTTACTATTTTAGTATCATTATTAGTATTATTATAACTTAAGTTAATAATTTAATTATGTTATGGTTGTAATCTATTTATTTAATTTGATACTTTAATTTGGTTATTTTTATTGTTATGGATTTATTATTTTTATTTCGATTATTAGTATTAAAATTTGATTTTAATAATTTTTTTTTGTTTTATTATATTATTTGTATTTTATTTATTTTTCTATTTATTCCTCTTTTATTTTATCTTTTTTTCCATTCTCTCATTTCTCCCCCCATTCATGCGCCTCCCCCCTTCATTCTCTCCTTATTGTGGCACGAATCTCCCCTTCCCCCCCCTTCTGTTCTGTGCAGCGCACACCTCCTCCTAACCCTAGGTTGTGCCGCCTCCGTTCCCTACTCCAAGCATCCACGCCGCACCACTTTTTACATCCCCTCCAACAGTCTGCACCACCATTGTCCAGTAGGTCCACCACATCCTCACAGGCCGCGCTCCACCTCTCCAGCCTTCGTCCATCCCTTCTTGCATCACCTCCATTCCAAAGAAACCAGTCCATGTCATTTTGTTTTCTCATCGGACCATCGAATCGCGCCGCACCCCCTTAGTCACTTCGCACAACGCAGCATCCACACACCAGAGTCTGGAGACCTCACGACCTTTTTTTTCTCCTTCGGATAGCTGCGCACCGCCCTGTTTTCCCATGTGACGTGCCTTTGGAAACACTTCCTCTTTTCTCCTCGGTTCTTCTCGCGCAGGTAAGTTTTCATCTGATCTCTATAAGGGTTTTTTCTGTGTGTTGATTTGGTTCTATTTTGAGTATAAATGGTCACATGTTATGATTTTAGGGTCTAATAGTAATATAATTTGTCTAAATTCATGAATTAGGGTATAACTACGTTTATCTGTGGTGAGATCGAAGTGTGGCAGTCTTTGCCCACCAAATTTACGATGTTGGTCCACACCGAGGTAGGTGGTTCCACTCTTAATTATTATCTGATTAATTAATTTGCAATTTTAATTTTTTTAGTATGTTATTTAATTAAATTTCATTGTGCGAATTTTTTTTTCTTTGATGTTTTATTGAATCTTAATTATTTGGTATCATGTTTATATTATGCGTGTGTTTTTCTACTAAAAACTCATATAGGGTTGTGAGTGATTTCTAAATTCTACGGTTAGCTTATTATGTTGTGTAATTAGTGTTTTGGCATAGCATCTGTATGAGTTCTATCTTAAATTAGCATTTGAGTGGATCATCTTATTGATTTTGTCGTGCGACATATTTTTAAATGGGTTGGAAAGTTTTTTCTGGCAGTTTTTCTAATAGAAGCAATGGTCTTTTTAACTGTCTGGGTGGTTTCTTTAATTTCGTGCTTGGTTTAGATTGTGTTCTTGAGATGGAGAGGTGTGAGTATAGTCATGTAAGAGGGTTTGTGTCGTTCTAGGGTGTGTAGTAGTGTTTTGTCATTAAAATATATTTGGGAAAGTTTGAATTGTTTTATTAAAAAATTATTAAGGGTGAAAATTGTTTTGGTTAAATTGTGTAAGGGTTTTGATGCTTAAAGTCATGCGACATGTGAAATTTTTTTCAATAAATCTTTTTAATTGTGTTTCTGGCAAAAAATGTGTTTAATTTGATTATGCAGTAATTATAATTTGGTTGTGTAAGTAATGTGGATTTGGTTTTGGGATATTTTTCAGTGGGTTGTTTTAAATGGATTTTTGTGTGTGCAAATTGTGGTTTTGGTGTGTGCATGGTCTTTTCTGGTTTGAGTATATTGTTATGACATGTGACATGAATTTGAAGCTTGTTTGAGCACAAAGCGGGATGCCCGGGTAGCTAGGAGGGTGAACTAGACTTGTGAGCTAGTGTTCTGGAGGTGACTCGGGCCCGTTTCACTGGGAGGACTGACGACTGCAACACTAACTAAAAATGTGCCTTTCTGAGGGTCGTGGCTTTCTAAGCCACGTTTTCTGAGGGTCGTGGCCTTCTAATACACGTTTTCTGATGGTTGGGGCCTTCTAGGCCACATTTCACAGAGACATGAATATCTAGGGACCCAAGCTAGATAACACCCATGTGGCCTCTCCCATATTAGTGCTAATTGGTTACGTTACGCTCATCAATGTGAAACATTGGTTATTTTAAAATTAAGTGTTTCTGTGTGCATGTGTTTTAATTTAAGTTGTGCTTTTAAAAACTGTTTTCTCTAAACCTATTTTCTCTAATGTTGTTCAAGATTTTAGTTCTTTTATTTAATTAATGTTTCAAATGTATTTGTCATTTAATCCTTTTCTTGGTGGAATCATACTGGGATTTTCGCTCACACCGTACATACACCTTTGGGTGTATATAGATTGTGTTTTTCTTCATTCTATGTTGAGGCATCAGGCTTATCATTGGTGTTTCGGGTTGTTAGTGGCCTCGTCGTGTTGGTTTGGTGGCGGTGGCTTGGTGATGTGACTCCTCGTGTCGCGCAGAGGTTGGTGTTGGAGTTTTTGTGTCCTTTGATGTAGTCTCTTTTGGGTTTTTAGTTTATGTTGTAAACATTAAATCTAAACATGATATAAGGGTCTGTTTGGTTGTTAGTTTTTAGTTTCAATTTACTCATTTGGTTGTCTGTTTTATATTAATTTTTCTGGGTAAATCATTCCCAAGGTTATTTTTGATACCTGGGCACTTGTGCCAGCACATGGGGATTGGGAACGCCCTTCGGGCCATGTCGCGGACCGGGTCGTGCGCCGGTTCGGACGGCGACCCGACCTGGTACGAGACAAAATGGTATCAAAGGGATGTTTTTTCTCTTGTTATTTGGGATGTTAGGTAGATTGGAGATAATACTGTCAGTACTCGAGGGATAGGTGCGAGAAGAGTGTCATGAACTCTTACTCATTCTGATCCTCGGGTAACTAGGGGTAGTTCGGGAGTTAAGTTTTGTATTTTCTCTATGTGGATGGGGGATGATAATAGGAGTAAACATGTACTCTGCGCAGTCTCACATGGAGTAGCAACCCATTTGATTCTCGATAGAAGGGTTTGATACTCCTAGTGGTTGGCGCTTGCCTAGGGAACAGCCTGCTAAACCATGTAGCCCGGTTAGACCAGACAACTAGCCCTCCACCTAGGTACTTTAATGTTTATGATGCATTGCTTCAGTTTTGGGATTGGTGCGAAATATTTTTCCTTAAAAAAGGGAATCATTCTTTTCTGCTGCTCTTATTTTATTTTTGTGTGCGGTTGATATGATATTTGGGGTGCATTCTTCTTGGACCTTATTTTTGGAATTTGGCGTTGATTTGTCAAAGTTGAATTTATAAAAGGATTTATTTGGTTATCTGAAATTGAAATGGGTTGTTTTAGAAATGGAAAACATTCTTGAAAGTTTCCTTGAATTTTTGAAATGGTTTTGGAAAAAAAAGTGTTGACAGAGATTATGAATTGTTGTTTTGGAAGCGAAGCAGTCTTGTTTCATTCTAGTGGTATTCTTATGGGTGCTTGCATATACATGTAGAATTTATTAATGGATAGTTGGTGGATCATGTGGATTATGCATGAGTGGCACAAAAATGCACATTTGCGAGGCATCATGGAATATCAGTGGTGGAAGATTGCATTCTAAGGATTCTTCTTATTTCATGAAAAGTGGGTTTTTCTCAAAAATCGGTTTTATGCCTAAATGGTTTTGGAAAATGGTTTTCAGTTTGGATGAAAATGATGAGTTCAAAAGAGTTGTTGGGTTTTAATGTACTGTTTTTGGTTTCTCAACTGGGTGTTTTCATTAAGAATGATTAGATGTTTAAATTTAAATTGTTTGATTTGTGTCTGATATATAGAGAGTTGTTTTGTGATGTGTATGGATTTGTGGAAGGATTTTTTGTGTTTCTTGTTTAGGATATGCCCCTAGAAATGTTCCATGGGATTCCAACAAGTATCTCAGTACTTGTCTCATGCAAGACTCCCAATGGAGTGGTAATGTTGGGTTCTGCTCGGTGGTGTCGATTGTTCGTAGATGTAGAGGTCAGTTGGATGTTGTTGAGTGCGTTGGGAGAGTTTTAAGTGTCTCTATTTTTGGAGGAATTCTAGGAGTTTTGTCTGCGTAATTTCTCTCGAGTATATTTGGAGGAGCGAGTCAAGACCAACAAATGGTGATAGTTCCGTTTTCATTGCGAATGGCAAAGCCGTGAGTGACCCTCAAGACTAGAATCATTCTGCAGTTGTACCTATGTGAAGGCGAATGAATGTGGTGGATTTCGTAGGTGCTTATCCAGTCAACAGAGGGTTAAGGAGGTATGTTGACCTTTCTGATGAGCTAGTTTTTTGTTCCCCAGAGGTTGTGTGAAAATACTAGTTTAAAGATAGTAATAGTTTTGGTCATGTTCATACTGTGGTAATTGAAGGTTCCTCATCCGATGATGAGTGTGAACTGAAGGGGAATGTTCTTGGAGATCTCCTTCCACCAGTTCGTGTTGCGTGTCGGACAGACCGATCAATATCCTATCTCTAGTGTGGTTAGTCAGACACTCTAAGTCATTCACTGATATTCTCAGTTGGTATGTTGATGGAGTTGCCTCTTGGGACAGAGGGAGAATAAAGAAGGTTTCTTTTTCAGCGAGAATGTTCCAGTCAGAGGTGGTAAACTTATTACTGCAAGGCGGTAGATGCTTCAGACATCAGGGCCCCAGCCATAGGTCTCGGGGTGAATCTTGCGAACAGTCAAAACTCTTCGGACGTGGGATGAGCTTGATCCGACTTAATTTCGCAGTGACGGGATCAAAAAAGATTGAATTTCCTTATTGTGGTACCCTCTCTGAGAGCATCATTCCTGTTGTGAGGGGCATGGAGCCCTTGTCTACTTGTCATGGTCTTATTTTATGGGTGTTCCTATTGGCCATTAAAGAGGTTCGAAAAAATACGTATTCTTATAAAGCTAGTGGGTGTGCTCCGTGAACCTTCTTGTGGTCAGTTAGGGATCAAAATTGCACTTGTTCCAGAGATGCTTTTGCCTTGTGGATTTGTCGTGCGCCTGTCCGGTTCGCCTCTTGGTTAGGGGTTTCTTCTATCATAGCTATCTCATGAGGCGAAGTGTTGTCCATTGTAGGAATAATCAGTGCAGTTTGGCCCTTGTGGTGGGTTCCCGGTGAAGGGTTCAATCAGTATTCCTTAAAGTAAACTAGGAATTCCCGCGTGGGTTTTTTGGTGTTATGAATTTTTAGAATTGTGGGGAGACCCTATGCAGGTCTCGCCAAAGTCTTCTCTTGTGTTGGTTAAACATATGGGACATTGAGGGTCAAGCTAGTGCTAGTGGTTTTTTGACTTGTGAGTTGTTTTGGATTGAAGAACCAGTGTTTAACAAAAATATTAATATAGTGGGGGGAACACCATAGGAAAATCTTATGGAAGACTCTGTTTTCAAAGTGCGCCTGGCGGAGGAACCCTTTTCTTATGCACCGCCTGATCTCGACCATTCTAATTGGTTAGCTAAGATAGTTGTTCGTTGCCTTAGTGTTTTTGGAGATCGTGAGTGGCCTCGGTGATCCCTATGTTGGGGGTCGGGGTGTTCTATGTTGTAGAGTGATTGAAGGTGAATTCCTTGTTGTTGGATTTTCTTCTTAGTGATTCTGTTTTGGATATTTTTGATGTTTCAG
This sequence comes from Viscum album, assembly GCA_963277665.1. Taxonomy (NCBI): domain Eukaryota; kingdom Viridiplantae; phylum Streptophyta; class Magnoliopsida; order Santalales; family Viscaceae; genus Viscum; species Viscum album. The sequence continues at coordinate 2,103,152,643 of OY728163.1, read as the reverse complement.
GTCATGGTGTTTTGAATGCTCGGTCTTCGAGTGATTGAGTTTTTATTTTAGGTATCTTCACGGTCATGCTTGGAATAATTGGCTTGGTCAAGTAATTTGGGACTTTCTGGGGGCAGAAAGTGTCATGGTGGGGAGATTTGTCACACCTCGACCATCACATCATTTTAATTTAATTATTTTGGGTCACATATTTTTAGTTGCAGTTTGAACCAATTTTTTTTTGAAAGATGTTGGGACCTTATACGGGGGAACGAACGTATGTGAAACTGTGCATAGTGCCCAACATTAATAAACAAATTTTTTATGATTAAAATATATTATGACATTGGTGCTGGACTATGCTGCGACCATGCACGCGTCTGTGCGCAGTTTCTGAACTCAATAACTAATGCAATTTTTTCCACAACCGGTTTTACTATTTTAGTATGATTATTAGTATTATTATTACATAGGTTAATAATTTAATTAGGTAATGGTTTTAATCTTTTTAGTTTAGTTGATACATTAATTTGGACTTTTTTATTGTTATGGATTTATTATTTTTAGTTCTATAATTAGTATTAAAATTTTTTATTGATAATTAGATATTTTTTATTATTTTATAATTTTATTTTCCTTTTTTTCACTTTTATTTTATCTTTTTTTCCTTCTCTCGTTTCTCCCCCCTTCCACGCGCCTCCCCCCTTCTTTATCTCCTTTGCGTGGTAGGGATCTCCCCCTTCCCCCCCACCCTTCTATTCTGCGCATCGCACACCTCCTCCTAACCCTAGGTCGCGCCGCCTCCACTCCCTACTCCAAACATCCACATGGAACCAATTTTTTCTTCCCCTCTGACAGTCCGCACCACCCTTATCTAGAAGGTATTCCGCATACTCACCGGCCACACTCCGCCTCTCCAGCCTCAGTCCGTCCCAGCGTGCATCACCTTGGTTCCAAAGAAACCAATCCATGTTGTTTTGTTTTCTCACCGGACTATCGAATCGTGCTACACCCCCTCAGTCACTTCGCACAATGCACCAGCCTCGCACTGGTGTCTGGAGACCTCTCAACCTTTTTCTCTCCTTCGGATAGTTGTTCACCACTCTATTTTCCAACGTGACATTCCTTTGGAAACACCCCCTCTTTTCTTCCCAGTTCTGCTCGCACAGGTAAGTATTCGTATGATCTCTATAAGGGGTTTTTTATGTGTCTTTCTTTGGTTTGATTTTGAGTATAAATGGTCACATGTTTTGATTTTAGGGTCCAATAGTGATATAATTTGTCCAAATTCTAGAATTTGGGTATAACTACGTTTATCTGTGGTGCGATCGAAGTGCGGCAGGATTTTACCCCCAAATTTATGATGTTGGTCCATGCCATGTTAGGTGGTTCCACTCTTAATTATTATCTAATTAATTTATTTTCAAGTTTACATTATTTAGTATGTTATGTAATTAAATTAATTTGTGCTAAATTATTATTCTTTGATGTTTTATTGCATATTAATTATTTTGTATCATGTTTATATTATACGTGTGTTTTTATGCTGAAAACTCATATCGGGTTGTGAGTGATTTTTAAATTCTGTGGTTAGCTTATTATGTTGTGCAATTGATGTTTTGGCGTACTGTCACTATGAGTTATATCTTAAATGTTCATTTGAGTGGATCATCTTGTTGTTTTAGTCGTGCGACATATTTTTAAATGGGTTGGCTAGTTTTTATGGCTCTTTGTTTAACAGAAGAAATGGTCTTTTTAACTGTGTGGGTGGTTTCTTTAATTGCGTGTGTGGTTCAGATTCTGTTCCTGAGATGGCGAGGTGTGCGTATAGTAATGTAGGAGGGTTTGGGTTGTTCTAGGGTATGTAGCAGTGTTTTTTCATTAAAATTTATTTTCAAAAATTTGAATTATTTTATTACATAATTATTAATGTTGAAGAATTGATTTGGATAAATTGTGTAAAGGTTTTTAGGCTTAAATTCATACGACATGTGAAAAATTGTTCAATAAATCAATTCAATGGTGTGTCTAGCAGTGATTGTGTATTATTTGATTGTGCAGTCATTTTAATTTGGTTGTGTAAGTAATGTAGATTTGGTTTTGGGATATTTTTCAATGTGTTGTTTCAAATGGATTTTTGTGTGTGGAAATGGTGGTTTAGGTGTGTGCAGGGTCTTGTCTTGTTTGAGTATATTGGTAGGACATGTGACATGAATTTGAAGCTTGTTTGAGCACAAAGCAGGAAGCCCGGGTAGCTAGGTGGGTGAACTAGACTAGTAAGCTAGTGTTCTGAAGGTGACTCAGCCCGGTTTCACTGGTAGGACTGACGATTCCAACACTAAATAAACACATTCCTTTCTGAGGGTTGTGGCCTTCTATGTCACGTTTTCAAAGGTTTGTGGCCTTCTAAGCCATGTTTTTCGAGGGTCGTGGCCTTCTAATCCACGTTTCACCGAGACACGAAGATCTAGGGACCCAAGATAGCTAACACCCATGCGGCCTCTCCCATATTAGTGCTCATTTGTTACTTTACGCTCATCGATGTGAAACATTGGTTATTTTAAAAGTAAGTGTGTCTGTGTGCATGTGTTTTAATTTAAGTTGTTGTTTTTCAAATTGTTTTCTCTAAAACCTGTTTTCTCTATAGTTGTTCATGATTTTAGTCCTTTTATTTAATTAATGTTGAAAATGTATTTTTGATTTAATAATTGTGCGTGGAACCTTTTCTTGGTGGCATCTTAATGGGATTTTTACTCACACCCTACATACACCATTGGGTGTATGTAGATTGTGTTTTTTCTTTCTAGGTTGAGGAATCGGGATTAGAATTGTTGGTTCTTGTTTTTAGTGGAATCATAATGTTCGTTTGGTGGCGGTGGCTTGGGGATGTGACTCCTCAGGTTGCGTAGAGGATTTTGTTGGAGTTTTGTTTTCCTTTGATGTAGTCCCTTTTGGGTTTTTAGTTCAAGTTGTAAACTTTAAATCTATACATGATATAAGGGTCTATTTGGTTGTAAGTTTTTAGTTTCAATTTATTCAGCTTGTTGTCTGTTTTCTTTTTATTCTTCTAGGTAAATCGTTCCCAAGGTTATTTTTGATACCCGGGTACTTTTGCCAGCCCGTGGGGATTGGGAACACCCTTCGGGCCATGTCACGAACCTGGTCGGGCACTGGGTCGGATGGCGACCCGGCCTGGTTCGTGACATGTGGAGAATAATTTTCCTCCTTCCCATGTTAAATATTTTTCTTTCATATCCATGTTTTCTTTTCTCACTGGTATTCACATCTATAATTTGAAACCCACTATTGTTCTATTTCATGTGACCTCAAAATTTCTCATTCCCTCTTTCGAAAATTATTTTTCATTATACCTTTTACTATTATCTGTTTTTAATATAATTTATTTTCATATTACAAAAAATATCTTTCATGATAATATGTTTTATTTTCCTCTCCACATTTCCATTATATAACCATTATATAATTTTCACTGATCTATTATTAATGATTTTAAAAAAATTAATGTTCTAAAATATTTTCACTCTATATTTTTAAAATTTCATTTTGAATGTGAACTGTAACATTTTATCTTACGACAATTTCGATGAAAATTCTAAAAACTAATTTATGGTTTCACTTCAATTATTCTAAATATCTCAAAAGGAATTTTTACCATGGGAAACTATATTTTTGAATTCTTTTCTAATTTATATAAATTGTTTCCTTGTGGATTAAATGTATGGTATAAATTGAATTAATTCATAACCCCATCTTATATTATATCATTCGAAATTTATATCTTAGATGCTTTTTATCCATTTCAACATCTAAAAAATTCTTTAAACGACACTATTTATATTCCCTTATGATACCCACAACATTATTTCCCTAGATGTATAAGGAAATATTCCCTAAATTTTCGTCAAGTAACTCATTTATTTTCCATTGTTTAATTAATTTATTATTGAATTTCCCGCTAAAAACCCTTATAGTTTTTTCACCTTAGGTAATAAACTCATGTTATAAAATGAAGTAGTTATTGATGACATAATCCATGGTGATCTTTATTTTTTCCATCTTATAAAGGTGATTTTTATCTAATTTGACATAAATAAATATTTTTATTGTTAACTAGGAATATTATTCATGATAAATTCAACACACATTCTATGGATTTATTACTAAATGCTCTATAAATTTTCATTAGGAAACCCATATCATTTATATTGGTTAATTAAATGATTATTGATGAATTATTGTTTTAATTTACCCTTGGAACCCATTTTTATGATTATAATTATGTTATGGGTGAGACATGAACAATATATAACTCTAATGAATTGTGTAATGTATGATATATAATTAGATAGAAGTGGTATGAAGGAAAAATGATTCTTGATGAATAAAAGTGTTCTAATACATCAATGAAATTATTGATTCACATGTTCTAGTAGGAAATATTATGATCAATAATGCATAATCTTATAATAGGATGAAACATGATTCATGATGAATATATATATTTTTTGAAAGAATGAGATTCCTAATGAAACATGTTTTTATAGGTCGGAACAGGATTTTGGATGCACCATGTTTTGGCAGGATAAAATGTGATTCCTAATTTGCTATGTTATGTGAGGTAGGGACATGATTCCTAATCCACTGTGTTATGTGATTTAGGAATGTAACTCTTTGTCCCCTATATTTTTTAGGTATTAACATTATTATTTATGAAATATGTTATAATTTTCTGGTCTTCTATTGGTTTCATTATTCCTTTTTTATGTTGTGTTTATATGAAATTCCATATTTAGTGACATATTCTTATGATTATGCTTTATGGATCATGTATATTATATAATTCTGTTATATTTGGGTTCATGTTAGTTTATTCATGATTAAATTAACTTTTATCGGGATTAATAAATAGCTCTTATTTTTTAATGTTCTTTGAATAATATATTTATCCTAAGGCAATGCATTTCCAAATTCAGATAATTTCACACTTGATGACATGTTGATGGATTTTTCATTAACAAGGAGTTTTTATTCACCTATTTATTATGGATCCAATTCTTAGGTTATGAATATGAATATAACCTTTGAAAAATATAGAAATGTATCTGGCGTGGCTCAATTATATATAAGTTTTCAAAATTATTATAAAATAATGTGATCATGTAGATAGTACTCAGAGGCACAAAAACATTTTTTCATAGGATTCATGGATTATTTTTGAGATTGAATATTTAAAATATTGAAATTATGTGAAATAAATATATTTTTAGCATGATATCCATCATTTTTTTAATATATAGTTTTCAATGAATTTTTTTATTACCAGATCATGGAGTGTGGGTGTAGGTGCCTTTTAAAGAGACACCCAAAAGAAATTCTCCCATCACCAAATTTTTTTTATAATACACATTTGGTTAAAATCCACTTCACATAGTCAACTAATTTTTTGAATAAATTGATGATCAAATCCGACCCCAATACATGAACATTAAGTCACATTTTTTATAAAAATTCATAAAAAACTTCATAATTACAAGGGGTCACACCACCCCCCTATGATTCATGACATAAACTAAATCACCCATGGTACATCATACAAGCCACATCATGTCAAAAACACGCATTATACATTAACCCCAACTAGTGTACATCTCATAATAAAAAAATAGTTTGGTCACCTTCCCAATATAGCTCATATAAAAACATTCAACCTCAGAAGTGCATGAATTGTTCTGGCCAATACATCCCCACAAGGAACTTATCATTAATTAAGTTTTTAAGTACACACCATAGTTACCCATAATTTCCACACAAACATATCTCATCCAAATCGATGAATATACATTATAGAGAATAACAATCCAATCAATAATCAAATGGTTCTAGTTACTTTTGAAACATGGAAACAAAACCAATGGGTTTATAAAATATCTACAACAAATCCCATAATTTATTTATACTGGAGCACTTCATAGACATATCATACATAATACCTTAATTCATTACATGTGGAATGAAAAAATATTAATGGTTTTTCTCATATAATTAGTAAGGGTAAATAAGGGAGACATCAAGAATAACCTGAGTATAACATGAACATAAGGTTATAATAACATGATCATAACATTTGAAAAATAATACCCTTTATATCATAGAACATAATCTTGATTCCTAGAATAAAAAATAGAATTTTAGAAGTCATGAATCATAAAGAAATAAAATAAAAGTATTTATGATAAAAAAATTTGGAATAAGAAATTATTTTTTTTCCATACACATATGAATAAAAAATCATTTCCTTAGCAGTCCATGATTATTTCCAATACTATCATTGTTGAATGGGTTCACTCTCCAAAACATTATTATAGTCCAGCCTCCTTTACATGTCTATCAAACATTAATATGTTCACTACCCAAAAAATCATAGTAGTTCTGGTTCACTCTAAAGACTATCATAATGAACAATTTCACTTACTAAAATAGGTTCACTCCACATAATAGTTCTCTTAATCTCAGGAGGTATCAGTCTCTGTCGAATTCATTTGAGGGAGGTATTGGTCCCAAACATCCTTGGTTAATACATGATAGAAACCCATGGTTATAACTTAACTATCGTCCTTGGTTATAACATAACCACTAAAACATAATGAAAACCATACATATATGTTCAACATGATAATAAAACATTAATTATAATTGACATTTAATGTTGAATGTATATAAGGATTTATATATGTAATTTTTAGTTTTTTTAATTTAAAGGCTTTTTTACATTAGAATAATGGTTTGATGGGTATAAAAACTATTGAAAATGAATTGTACATCTATAGAAAGAATTCTATAACCATATGGGACCTAGTTAGAAATAATACCTAGTTGTTTGATTTTAATCTTTAATATTAACAATCTGATTTCTCTTATAAGATTTGAAGAATAATAGTGAGGAAAAAACCAGAGAACATATTATCATGATTTGTCAAATAGTTTTAAATATTTCTAGGTAGATTACTATTGAGTTACTATATTGAAACAAATTCTCTATTTTAGTCCTCTAATTTCATTCCGCCATGAAGATAATTTTTTCATTTTGGTTTATTCAAGATCACCCAATCCTTGCTTCTAATTTAAAATTATAAATATTGGTTTCATTCAATGCTGTTGTTGAGATAATTTTAATTTGATTTAGATAGTATATAGAAAACATTCCACATTAGAAGATTTTTTTTGTTCCAAAAAAATAGTTTTTTCAGGGGAGGAATATTCTTGACATCAATACATACTGTTTAAAATAACTTTGATGCATGGGATATGGATATTAAAATATCTATTTTGACCTATATCATTACTCATTAAACTAATTTAGAGTATTTATTTGTCTAATCTATAATTTTCTACAATCGAAGACGAAATTCATTTATTGTTTGTTTGAGTAGATAGAGATGTTCGTAGTTTATCAGTGAAAATTGAATGATGTGAAGATTTCATATTTACTTGTTTATTATTTAGAAGTTTGACAGAAGTTATTTAATTGTATATCTGAAGAAATTTACAGTATTTTTTCAAAATAGAATCATCGAAATTATCTTGAATGGAAATGTTTTTATATCCACTAAAATTGATTTTCATCGTGTTAATTATGATTTTTCGGATAAATGTGTTTTTTTATTTATAAATAGTATAGAATACCATGACATAATCATAATATGATAGATTTTATATTATATACGACACTCAATCCAAACCATGATGGTGGTTAGGTAATAGAGAGGTATATTCACAGAAATAAATAAGATATAGGTTGAGCAAGATATAATATTAAATTCATGATGGATTTAGAGTCATAATCTCAGTTGAATCATCGTGGGATTCAAGGAGGTACTCTAAAGGATTATTTTTTATTTTACATTTAAATTACGATTGTATTCAACAGTTTTTCCTTATCCTGAAAATTATGGTTAGATTAATACATTTTTCAATAAATTGGTTTGGGATTATTTAAATCAATTTACATCATCATGTTTATTTTTTATAAAACATAGTCACACCATGATTAATGTTATTTTATCAGATATACTGATTCGAAAAGTTTATAAAATTTTTTATATAGTGTTTTTTTACCTTAATCTTATTTTACTAACTAGTTTTGATTGATTCTATCTTATACAACTAAGAAATATTATTTTCCATGTTGTTAATGTAATATCATTTAAATAATATGTTGTTTTATAGATGAAATAAAAACATTTATGATCATAATTTTTTTTCAAATGAATATTATTTAATTAAATTAATTAATTTTATAATATTTCCCCTATTTGACATTCAATTAATTTATAAAGATGTATAAAATTTGGAAATGGATACCTTTATAAAAACATGAATTTGTTGTTTTGATGGTTACTGTAATTATTTGTAATCATAACTGTATCATTTTTTAATTTTTTTATAACCATTTCAATTAATAAATAAATCATTATCCCATTTCTCATAACTAAATTCTTATTTTTCCATGTTATTTTTCTATCCCATTATTCATATTTTTTAGTAATTTTCAAAATGTATTAGATCAATTTATATATTTTTATTTTCTAACAACCATCTTTTAATTCACATTGTGAATTTTATTAAATTATACAATTAAAAAAGTTTTTTATACCTAAATGTATTGAATTATGAAATTATAAAACATTTAAGAAAACATTACATTATACGCACCTTCTCTTGGTATTAAAAATTTACCACATTACTAACATGTATGGTATTATAGTTGTGTCCCACATGCGATTAGGGTTGTAGGGGGGATAGGGTGTGGTGTGCTGGTGGTATAAATTAATATATTTCTAATAATTAATAAATAGGGTTATTTCCAAGGAATTTTAATGTTTTATATAGTGATTTAGTATTTAAAAAAATATATATTATTCTTTATTCCTATAAAAATAATGTATCCACAAGAGGTATAATTTTTCATGTATTTATTGATTCATGTTGTTATGTATATATATATATATATATTCATTCCATATTTACTGTATATTTTCACTTTATATAGCCTCTATATATTATTATTTTTGAGATATTTACTTTGATCCCTATATTTCATCTATAGAATTTTGGTATACTCAAAATATAGATGGGAAATATTTAATATTTGGAACATTTTGGTGTGACCCATACATGTTTTATTTGAGTTCATAGTTTTCCCCCAATATATATACTCACCCATCATTACCTAAATGACTATTGAATATGGGGAGACATATATTAGTAGTCACTCAAAACATATCTAGTTTATTATTTTGGATGAATAATTCAGGGAAATATTTTGATGGTAAGATATCATTTTTTATGTGATTATATATTATATCACCAATTAAATTATATGACTCACTAAAGAATATGATCTGTGTGTTTGTGTGTTTCCATGGTTTAATATCCTTTTTGTTTATTTAATTTTTTTCCTCAATTGTAGAGGATGATTTTTTTCCCATTTCTCTATATGTTTTTAAAATTTTAAATATTAAGAAATGATTTAAATTATTTCATGATTTATTTTATTTTAAATTTTTTATGTGCATGTTTACTTTTATATTCTATTTTTTATTTCATCTTCATTGAATGGCCACAATTTATGTTCTTGAGCACATATGATATTTTTCAATTATTTTGGATCATATGTTCTATGTTTTAATTTTTTTGAATGTGTGGAATATAATTGTCATTTACCCATCATGATTTATATTCTTATAATTTGTATTCCTATAGTTTTTTGACTTTTAATTTGAAAATATTTATTTTTTCTATGTCACCATATATCTATCCATTCTACGTTTTATATTATATATTTTTTGTCACTATTTACACATGTTTTATTTTTCATGCCTATAAATTTTCTGCCAATAGCCAAATTCTTTTTTCATATATTTTAATAACATGTTATAATCATTAATCTAGTTTTTTAAAATTATAACATACATTTAATAATTGAAATTTTATTTGTATTTATAAATAGGTTATTATTATTATCACATGTTTTATGACTATATATATATATATATATATATATGTATTTTAATACTTTTTATAAATGACTTAATTATATAGGAGTTAATATATATGTTTATATGAAAAAAAATATTATTTGTAATAATAATGTATATAAATATACAATTATATAACTGTATAATTATGACATGTATGTATATATATAATTTCATTCAATATAAAATATAGATATTTTCTCTATACATAAATGTTTTCTAATATATTTTAATTATAATATATTATATATAATTACATATTACATATAATTATATTGAATATATTGTTATATATTCTCATAAAAGATAACATATGTGTTATATAAATATATTTCAGATATATTAGAAGAACATGACATATATTTCAAATATATATGTCATTAAATGAAAACTAATATCTTTACATGTTTTGAACTTATTTAAATTTTTTTCTTTAATTATTATTCTCATGGAATTAGTTTATGTGATTAGTTTATCAATTAATAAAATATGATTATTAAATTTTGTGGATAAATTTGTTATAAAAGGAATATAATTCAGAGATTCATAGGTTATTTTACTTTAATTTTTTAATTGGGTTAATAATGAAGGATGAATATGGGAGGTCATGATTTATGAAAAAATATATAAAATATAAAAAATATTCAATGATAAGTAATTTAAAAAATACAGTATGGCTAAAACTATCTGGATAAAGGGAAATTTTTTAGGATTTTAGGTGAGGAAGAAAAAGGTATATATTAGTTGATAAAATTTTGAAAAAATATTTTGGTTATAACAAAAATGTTATTGTGTTGTTGAAAACATTCTAGTTATAGGTTGTGGGTTGGAGATAATAATCGTGTATTTGTTGAATTTTTTTAGAAATAATTTTTTTTTGTTTTATTAAAACATGATATTTATTATTATATAGATATGGTGTAAATTTTATAGGTATTTATACTACTAAATCTAAGGATGGTTAAAAATTAGGGTTTCATTTTACAGTTTAAGAATTATTAACGAACCATTACATGGATTTTTTAAACATTCCCTATTAGGGATCATGCATGTATGAATTTAATTAGAAATAATTTTATTGATTTTTTAGTTGATATAAGAATAAAAAATTGAATTTCCAATCTAGAGTAGACTAGTAAAAAAATTAGTGCTAGAGTTTTATATTTTATGGCATTTATGAATTTATGATAAAATATTTTAAACTACATAAAGGAATATTTTTAAATATTTTAACAACTATTTAACCTTTTTGATTGATGTTTCAAAATATAGATATTTAGGAAATTTATAAAAATTATTTTTTGAGATTTCATTACATAATTCAATGGGTAAAAAATTGGATATGTTAAATGTGATCTCTCATATCTATCTATTAGGGTGGCTTGGTGAACAATTCTATTTCTAAAATAACTCTTAGTAGTTGTGTAGATAAATATATCAATGATGGAATTATTTAACATGTACTTGTCTTTAGGTGTTAAAATATTGACATTCATAAATGTTTTACTAGGGTTTTACCCAATAAAAAGGTAAGGGATTTATTTCCTTGTTATTTAATATCTTGGGAATTCATATATTCTTATTATTATTTATGTAGCTTATTATTATTGTTCAATATAAATTAATAATATATGTTGATATTAATGAAAATATTTATGGACTCTATATAATGAATAACTATTAAGTTGTTATAATTATAGAAATTTATTCTAAATTATGATTAAAGTAAATTGTATTGAGTAATGATATGACTTATTAAATAATACGGGTTTTATTGGATTTAATATGGAATAAAATGATTTTACATGATTTTTTTGATTATTTATAAGGCTTTGATATGTGATGCATGATTACATTATGTTTATATATTTTATAAACATTTTATTAGTTTAATAGATAATAATTAATACCATGAAATAATATGGGTAATATTAATATGTGGGATATATATTTAGAAATGAATTATGTTTTACTATTTAATAGTTAAGGTATGTTACCCAAATGATATTATGAAGTCAAGGTGAATAGTGGGATTAGTTAAATTAAAGTAGCAGTTTTTTTGGTTTATAGATATTGAATATTATTTTGTTGTGAATTATTATAATATTTTAGGTTGTATTATTTTAATTTATTGATGTTTCGATTTATGTGATATTATTTTTTTATTATTTTTGTGAAAATACGATTTTTCGCTAATTTGTATAGAATTTATATGTTACTGATAGATAAATATGTGATTAATATGTATATGAAATTCCATGATGAAGAGGTGTTGAAGATATATGTTTTACTCATAACATATGTGTGTTTTTTTTATTTTTTACATTGATACAGTTGTTTGATTGTTGAGGATGTATTTATATCATCCTCATATAATTTTTTAATGATATAGATCAAATTGTGGGTTGTTTTTTAATTTTTGTTACATTAACATTGGATGTATTGATAGTGTAATGATTTTATTTATATGTGTTTATTATGATAAACTTATGTTACAATATAATTAATGTCTTGTGGATGATATGAGAAATTTAATGAAAAGAATTTATGTTTCTGTTGAATTTCATTTTGTATCAAATGATTAATTTATCTATGTCATTAAATTGATATTTATTATTCCAGGGAAATTTAAACAATATAGGTTTATGAATAAACATAATTATAATTATTTTATACTCAACTTGGGTTTATCATTTTTTTCACAGATTATATGACCATGTCCATGGTGGTGTTAGAAAAAATTAATTTAAAAATGGGGTGATCTATTTGGAAGTTGGATGATAGATGTGATCAATTTTTTTTGAAGTGGTGTATTATTTATCATGGTTTTGTTTAAAAACTCATGAATTTTTTCATTTATATATAATATATATGGTTATGTTTTAATGGATATGGAAGATTGGATAGGAAAAACAAAAATAAGTAATCACTCTTATATTTTTTATTTTATACCCTCTTTTATAGTCCCCACCTCATTGAATATTATAGTTTGGATTCAGGAGTGACTATTGATCTCACTTTCATTATTTGATGAATCATTTTGAGGTCTAGTAATTATATAATATCATTAAATCAAGGTTATATAATAGTGTTTAGGGTTTGAGAATATTAGGATTTCATGGTTTGGTAGCAATGGTATATTAAAAGGACCAATTATTTCAATCATGCCTAAGAAAATTTCTAAGGATGGAAATGACTCATGTGGTTCTAATCAGAAACTCTATTATCCTATGGGGAATTACTAGAGGAATGGTGTATTGTCTCTATTAAAGTTATATATAATGGTATTCATGAATTATATAGAATCAAATAATAATCACGTCATATGTTATTAATTCATTTTTTATTGTGATTATTTTTTGAGGTATCATAAATAATTAGATCCACATTATCATAGGGATATGATATTTACTTGCATATAATTTTGTGATATGAAACATTGAATTAAGACATATGTGTCCCTAATAGTATTCTATCCTAGGATATTTGTACCCCACCTTTTAGCTCATGTTGTGATGATTTCCTAACCCATATCGCTCCCTTTCCACTTTCAATTTATATCCCTCTTCAAAAATTAACCACGTTTACTCTCTATCATTTGGGCTTCAAGTGGCCTAGTGTTGCGAAACATATAATTCCCTCATTTATATTGTTTCAATTCCTCCTAATCTCAAATCGACCCGAAATTTAGACATCATATTGATCCCAATTTTGAACCTAATCATTTCAAATCATTATTTACCTTAGTTGTTATTTAGATAAATATTCATTGGCTTCCAAATATTGATAGGGTGTTCCTTCTAATGTGGTGTTTAGTGTTTCCTATAGTGATTGTGTATTTGTCATTTTATTATGACTTTTTATGAACTATTGAAGGATTCCCATCAATCTATAGATGAATATCTAAAGTGTTACCATGTTTTTAGGTAGCACCAAGGTTCTTACATTTGATTTTCATCTTCTTTTAGTATTGAGGGGATAAATTATTTGATTTATAAGTTCCTAATATTTTGATATATCCTTACCATTAACTCAATATATAATTTTGTATGTCACTAAATTATGAAGATGTTCTTAATTGTTGACCCAACAGTATATAAGTGGGATATAGTTGATTTTCTCCCCCTCTATGTCCCTTCTAGTAACACATTTTGATTGTTCTCCCCAATAATTATATCATAATTTGTATCCCCCTTCATAAAATACCTCTCATTAAATCCTACTATTATCTATATTCAGTGGAATATCACCATGGAGAGTACTATCTTGATATCAGTAGGTTTAAATGCTTCAAAAATATTGGTGTCTTGGGTAAGTTGGTGTCTGTGAAAATCATGATCATTGGTAAGGGGTGGGGTTATTGTTAAGAGTCTCCTTAAGAAAATTTATCATATTCTAATAAAAAACATGTTTTACTCTTTTTAAATTAATTCATAATACATTGATTCTTGAAATTATAATTCCTCATTGCTTACTTATGTTTATCTTTATGTTTTTGTCTTATAAATTAATTTAAGTATACTTTACTTTGACTCTTAAATTTATTATATTTATATTTCATGATTTAATTTTTTATAACTTTTTATTTAAATTTTATATTGTTTTTCTAGGAATAATGAGTCATTTATAACTTTTAAATTTAATTTATATATTTTTTAGTGTGATTTATAAAGTTAACCCAATATTTTAATGTGATATGTAAGAGTAGAGTAACTTTTAGGGTTTCGTAAAGTTATATCTATGATTATATGTAACACCCAATTACCTTTTTGAAAGGATTATATATACCTTTGTTTTTGGTTTTTGATGTTTATTGGTAGAATAAAGATGAAAATGAATTTTTAGGATACCTATAATGGTGAAGTAAGATATTTTTTTGGTATTATCATCATAAAAACTATAGTTTTTTTATTAAGTGGGTAATTAAATGACATGTAATGGGAATACACAAGAAGTAATGGTTTCCTGAAAAAACCCTTTAAATGGATACATAGATTGATTATTTTATAATTTTTTGAAGTTTACAGATCATATAATTAGAAAATATTATGTCTTTAATAAAAGGCGGTGGGTTTTTGGAATATTTGGGACTTAAAGATTACATGAACTTTAATGGAGTTACATGTCAGCTAAATTCCCGATGGTCAGTTTTACCAAGAGATTTGGATGAAATTATCATTTAATTCATAAATTCATCCTTACTCTAGAACTATAAGATCATCCTATGTGATTTTGGGTGACTATGTCTTGTATAGATCTATTATTTCGCATTTGATCACCATTGTGTTTGGATTGATTCTCTCCCAACATATAATAATCTGGGTTATTCATTGTTTATTGTTTTGGCAATGGTTTGGCTATAGATTTTGGATTTGATAGTGTTTTCTACTAATTATTTTTTGTTTCATGGAGTTTTTAGCCTTTATAAGACTGTTCACTAGGTCCTCTGTCACTATTGTCCAATGAAACTTGATTTTTACTAAGTTGAGGTATGTGTTTCCACGAAATAGTTAAATTGGATGAATATAATGTGGTTATTGACAAACAAAGATGTTTTTTTATTTATTTTATATGATAAATGGTTTTGAATTATCATTTTTGTTACTTTTCATATGAGTTAGACATGTGGGGACCTGACTTACTTTCTAGTTTTGCATATTGGTCTTGGATTTTATGTCTATTTGGTTAAAATTTACATTGATGCCTCATACACAAGTTGTAATTCCCTTTGTCACTTATTAAAAAAAATTGTTATCAATTTTTACACATATCATGGAATGGTCCTGTTTAGTTGGCTTGTCTCGTTGAGATAGGTTGGTTCATTACAATTTGGTATCGAATGGATACTTTGACATAAGTGTATTAGGGATTCCTTATTTTGGTTCAATTTCATGGGTATATAAGAGTTCGAAACATCAAAATTCGGATAGTAATTGTGGGAAATTGACATGGCCAGCTCACTTCTGTGACTGAAACCTAGTTACCGTGGGCAATTATGGATTTTTACCATGTTTGAGAATTGGGTTTGAGTTCATCTGAATGAATTATATGGGAACATTACTTAAATGTTCAGATTACTTTATATGTTAGGTTTATCATGGTTTCTTAGAAATGATAATGATTTATTGGTTTGTTATTGATACGAGAATCATATCCTATGATTTTATAATCAACTCTTTAATTTTTTGGTTTTGCCTTCTATTAGATGGTGGATTTGAGAATAGAACGTCCATGTTTGAGAGATGCAACTATAAGAAATGTTCTTTAGAGGAATCCTATAGTAGACCTTAATTTGGTAGATGTTTTTATCCTCACATTTTAGACTCTGGGTCAAGTGGGTTTTAGGAACCCATGACAGGTATTAGATCATGAATCAAAATTTACTAATCAATGTCCACATGTCATTCATGGTGAAAAAAGACCCTGGGAATATGATGAATGAATTAAGTGGATATATAGGATCCTCATCTTCTTGATGTCTTGTGAAGAATATCATGTTTTTTCCCATGTATATTCATCCAGCATCAAGAATGATATAGTGGGAAGCTATTTTGAATGTTAAGTTTCATGAGGATCTTACATTGGCAAACATCATGAAAATATTTAACCAACCAGTTTATCCTATGGAACTGTGTGTGCTATAGATCAATGATTTTTAACCTTAGAGCATGGGTAGATTATCGTTCTAGAGTATTCTACCTATTTTGTTATGTTAGTGCATCTGGAATCAGAGATTATCACTAATGACTACTTGAAGTCATGGAGGTTTGAGTCAAGACTGATGACTAATTTTTTGTCAGTGTTGATACTCGTGTTCATTTTATCATTTTTTGATGTAGCTGAAAAGGAAGATATTTCTAAGGCATATATAACATGGAATTATGGTTTCGATGGAGCTTCATTTGGTTCAATGGTTACCCTTGGTGTATATTTTGGCATGAAAAGGAAGTGAAAGAGTGGTAAGTTTTTCTTCAGACCAGTCTCAAGGGTGATGATAGGTAATCAATAGGTTGTATTCTACCATTTTGGATGGTGAGTTCTACCAAGACTAATTATGTATAAGATCCCAGTCCATTTTATCTTTGTTGATGATCTCCCAATCTATAGAATTTTTTTGAAAAGATATCTGAGGGAAGTAGGGTAAGATCCACTTTCAATAAGTGTTCACATGTTTATGAAGATTCTTCTAAGAGAGGTGGGTCCAATATATAAGCTAAAGGAGTTGGTTCATGTGGCTATGTACCAAAAACATTATTCACTACTGTATGTACCATAAGAATATAATGCCAAACTTGATACTATTAGAGGTACTTTGATTATTACATATTCTTTGGTGCCAACTTTTTCTAATAGAGGTTTTACTCATTATTTTGTATCATCAATGTTAGTAGATGTGTTAGTCTCGAATTAAAAGAGTATTCCATTATTGTTGGAACTTTACTTGTCTATAAGAAGTATCTATGAACAAGGTTTCATATGTCTCACATGTCAGGTGATGATAACTGACATTGAGGTGGAATGAGATATCTTAGTCCTTGATCATGACATTTTCTACTTGATTATCAGCAATGATTAGATGATCTGTTTTTACACCATGATATAATGTTATTATCATTGAGTTCAGTTTATATCTAATTACGGGGTAACTCATGTTTTCCAACAAGAGTATGACATAATATTCCGAAGGGAAGGGAATTTTGTTCCATAATCTATGGTAATCTCATGATTGTAGTTAGAGATGTTTCTAAATGAATCTAACCCTTTCTTTGGTTTTCTACTTTTGGTAGTCTTACATGATTACCCTAAAGTAATTCGGGATTATTTTTCATATTTTACACCATATATAGAGGTTAATTGTTCTACTTCTCAACATTACAATGCTCATTTTTATATCATCTTATGGTTTGACACCTACTGAGTTGGTCAAACACAAGATCCCCCTTGGGGACCTAAGGTCTATATGATTTATTCATCCTAGATTTTCACAGTGGGATTCACATATCCTCATTCCCAAGAAGTAATATAGGATATTTAGACATATAATTGATTATAGAATGATGAATAAGGTGACCATTAAGGGAATATATACTTTTTCAATGATTGATGATATCTTGGTTTTGCATTGCAGGGAACGTAGGTTTTCTGAGATTGACATGTGGTCAGGGCATCACTAGTTGAGAGTCTGAGATGATAATATTCCGAGGAAAATATTATGTATTCGACTTGGTAAATATATTTCTTTGGTTTTTCCATTCGGTCCCACTAATGCTCATGTGGTTCTTATAGACCAAAAATTTCATCGATTCATGGAATATTTTGTTGTTTTTTCATAGATGATATTTTATTGTACACCATGTCAAGGGATGAGAATCTGGTTCATTTGGATGTCATTCCTTGACAATTAGGAGAACATCATATGTATGGTATGATTTCAAAATGTGAGTTTTGGATCTGGCAAGTGATGTTTATGTGGATCAAGATATCTTAGAAGGGAATCTTATTAGATCCAAAAAAGGCACAGGTAGTTAATCTTGGTGGTAGCCTGAAAATGGGGTTGAGATCAAGAAATTATAGGGTTTGGTGTGTTACTATAGATTGTTTATTCATGGATTCTCTAATTTATCATTTTTAATGACATATTTAACGCATAATCTTGTAAGGATCGGATAGAATGACATGTTTTTGGGTTATTTTGAGGAGAAAATTTTGAGGTTGTCTTTAGCACTTGTTTTGATTCTTTTGGATCCATTTTAGGGTTATGATGTATTCTACAATACATTTTGTATAAGTTTGGGGTCTATCTTAATGTAGGTGAAAATGTTGTTGCTTGTCATCTCTCTAGTTATTCCCTTATAACCTGAACTACCCAACCCATTATCTTGATATGGAAGCTATTATGATTTCACTTAAAACATTGAGTCACTATCTCTTGGGGGAGTAGTTTATATTATATTCAGATCAGTAGAGTATCATATATGTTTTTACGTAGAGGAATATAAATATTTGAGAAAGACATAGGGTTGATTATCTTGATACTTTGGATTTTGATATTTCTTATATCATTTGGGAAAATAATTGTTTTTTTGATGCATTGATCAAAAGGATTCTAACAGAAGATTTGAATGAATCGGAACAGGAGTGGTCTCTAATGATTTTTTTTTCAGAGATGATCTTAGAAGTGGAATATGTGGCTAGAAAGGTGTTCGTGGATTTGAGTAATGTGTAAATTTCATTTTGAGATTTTGTTTGGTTCGATCATGTTGTAGAGAAAAAGAATTCAAATTATTTAGTGTAGCCTTTATTTTGGGGATTCCCCATATGAGTTTTCCTAGTCTCAAAGTAGATCTATGTGATTCTGTAATAGGTTGGCTATTCTATTTTTCATTGTTCCTAAGTTATTAAAATTTCGACACTATTATTTTGGGATCATGAAACATTAAGAGACCATGTTGTATCCTTACATGAGGAATCAATATTTGTGGCATGTGATGAAATGGTC
This sequence comes from Viscum album, assembly GCA_963277665.1. NCBI lineage: Eukaryota > Viridiplantae > Streptophyta > Magnoliopsida > Santalales > Viscaceae > Viscum > Viscum album. The sequence continues at coordinate 2,103,133,107 of OY728163.1, read as the reverse complement.
TATAGAATATTTTGTTTCACGGGACATTACATTCTAGAAAATTAATGTGGAACACCAGAGACACTAGGGTTTTTTCAACCTTTACCCATTCCTGTATGAAAGTGGGATGAGATTTACATTGTATGTTTCATTGGTTGGACAAAGAATCTTAGTTGGAAGGATGAAATTTTGGTGATCCCTAATAAAATCACAAAATTGGAGCATTTCATAACTATCCAAAAGGAAGTTAAAGTGGAACAACATGGGAAATTTCATTTATGAGTGATTGTTAGACTTCATGGGTTTCCATCTACAGTTTTATCTAATAGGGTTTAGAGGATACTGTTTAGGTATTTGAACGTTTTTAGGAGGTTATGGGTTTCTGGATTAAATTACAAATTTCATATCATTTGTATATAGATAGAAAGTCATAGAGGGATATCCAGGTTGTGGAGGATATTATATGGTATTGTGTGTTTGATTTTAGGGGATCTTGGGAAAATCATTTTCTTTTTGATTTGTTGGCCAATAAAAATAGTTATCTGACATCAATAAATATGGATGCCTTTTAGGCTTTTTATTGTCATCCTATTGATCTCCCATACACTATAATGGTTTGAGATAGTGGTCCTAGGTTTTCTGAGCTTTCTACATGAGACAATAGAGATAGTGTTGCTGATCTAGAGGTAATGTATAATGCCAAATTCTCAACATAAATCTTATACCGACTATTGGAATCATCTGTTGGAGTTTTAGGTTGGTGTTATATGCTTTATTAGAGTTTCATCTTCCTTGGGAAATCACTGTTTTGGTAATCTGGGTAAATTAGAATTGAGGAATGTGGGACCCTTTTATATCATTGAATTGATAGCGATGGATTTCTACCACTTGCACTTACTTTTGGGATTGACAGCTATCCACAATGTGTTTCATGTATCATAGTAAAGAAGGTATATACTAGATCCTTCAGATGTGATTAAATAGAAAGAGATATATCTTGATCCAAATACCACTTTTTTTAGAATCTAATTCATATTATGGATCACCATGATAGGTTGTTCCAAAGTAAAATGCTCCCTCTAGTATGGGTACAATGGTATTTTGGATAGGATAGTTGTGAGACATGGGGGTGATATTCATTGATTATGATGAAATTTCCTTCTCTTTTAGTAGATTCCGGATCATGATGGTTTTTCGGGGAAAGAATGCATTCATAATGGGATGATTGTAATGTCCCATTACATTTATGTAAGGTATGTTTTTACCTTTGTTCTATTTTTCCATTTTCTAACTGAGAAATGATGAGAAGGATTTGGAATCATACATATAATGGTGAATTCATTGATTCTTTGGAATATTTAGTATAAATCCTATACTTTTCATTGTTTATTATATAATTACTTTGTTTGTAACTAGAATACATGATGTGTAATGGCTGATGGAAAGAGATCATGTATTGGATACAAATTGTGAGAATTTTACAAGATGTGTAAAGGTTACATGTCATGTAATTAGAAAATATAAGGTTTTTAATAAAAGGTGATTGGTTTTTCGGTGTTTTTTGTACTTTTGTATTACACGTGTAATGGAGTATCATGTTGAGTAAATTCCAAATTAGTGATATTAAAAAAGCGTTTCAAATGAAATTATCATTTCATTCATATAGGATTCCTTTCTCCGGACCTAGATTTTATTCCTAGGCGATTTTGGTCAACTCCCTCCCACATGAATCACATTATTCATCAACTAGTCACCATATTAGTTTGATTTATTCTCTCAAGGTACATAATCCACTAGGTTCATCTTAGGTTTTTGTTGTGTATGTCTTTAGGACATATATTAGTAATTAAATAGTGTTTTCTATCATTATTTTTAATTTTCAATGTGTGACTTTTCATTTAACAATCATTCTATTATTTTTAGTCACTATTGTCGAAAGAAACTAGTTTTCAACCATGTTGAGGTAGGTGTTTCTATAAAATAGGTTATTTTTATGGATTTAATTTTATTCTAGTTATTTTTCTTTTAGGATGATCATTAATTTGAAATGATAATTGGTTTTATATGATTTATTGGAAAGTAAACTATTTTCAAAAAGGTTTTTTCATTAAAAATGAATTTTTATGATTTGTAAATGGGTGTTGAAACTCTGAAGAAGATTGTATTTGATTTAATTTTTTTTAATTGTGAGCATGGTTTTGAAAATGTATTATACAATTTGACAATGGGTTTCAAGGTTGGGTTGGTATAGAGATTCAGGTTTCATTAGTGTGTGTTTCACCGCTAGAAGGTAACCTTTCATGATATCAACATGCATGACTCGATATCAATTGGATACAACATATGCCTATATTGGAATATAAGTGTCTAATAAGTAGTATCCAAAGTTCTAGATAATAATATATGATTTTATTTTTATATATGGTTATTTATCTCATAAATGTTTTTCTCATGGATTTTTTCTCACAGGTTTTTATATGAGGTTGTATCACACAACTTCACATGATAGGTTGTTTTCTGGATATGTGTTTACATGTATACCACTTGATGCATGGATATGATTTCAAATTTTTATCAATTAAACATTTCATATTTCTTGATAGGTAATTTTAAATTATTTTATGAAAAGAAAATAATGAAAAAGGGAAATCATTTTATAAATGGTTTGGATTTTAAAAAATGATTTATAAAACTACTTTTTTAAACAAGGTAGAATTTTTGAACTATTGACATTAGAACTTGTATCAAAATAATAGTGGTATTCTATTGGTCTTTGTATCACACGCTACATGTGCCTTTAGGAATTTGTAGGTTTTTAGTGGATCATGGTAAAGGGAAGAGTGTCTTATAGTATGGTGGTTTATTTAATAATTGTTACTTTTGGTATGGGTTGGTATGAATGTGATTGTTGGTCACATGGGGACTGCAAATTCTTTCTGGATTAGTCTATTTAGATTGGATTGATATATTTTTAGTAATCTAATTTATTCATACTTTGTAGACTGGTATCAATTTCATTTATATTTATATTCATGTCTATTTTTATGTTATCATGTTTTACAAATATCATGTGATAGGGGCGTTTGGGTGGTTTTCTTAGTTAACTCGGGATGGATCACTACATTTTAAGGGTTATATAATTGTAGATTATTTTTTGATGTTACCTAATGATAATATTTAGATTATATGGAATATATAAATGTAAGCTTTGAATAATAACAGATTTGTGAAGGTAGTATTGTCTTTATAAGGGTTAAATAGCGGTAGGATAATTTTTTTGAGATGTGTAACAGTAATCCAATAAATTAATGTTATAAACAAATTTATTTCAATAGTTTCATACATTTAATTTACAAAAACTATGTATTACATAAATTTAACCCATAAAAACTAAATTTAAGAAATGTAAATTGAAACTCATGTAAGGTATGATGAACTCACTTAATCTTAACTGAGGTCACAAAAGGTTGACAGAATCTGTCATAGATTTAACTGATGGTCATGTAAAGATAATTAACTCTCATAAAATTGAAATAGAATCTCGTGTAGAGGTAACTCAAGCACATGTAATAGTTAAATAATTTTTTTATACTTTTGTAAGGGTAATAGTGTACTTGTGTCTGGGTAATGGTGTATTTGTGTAAGGGTACCAGTATATTTTTAATTCTTGTATAAGGATAGGAGATTGTTTCTATTGGAAATTAAAGGGTAAAAATATTCTCATTTAAAGGTAATTCATGTTGTCCAATACATAAGGTTTTTAAATCATTTAGGGGTAAAATTAGGCTACACTTATGCAGTAGTTATGATTAATGTAAGGGTATCAAGAATTTCGCAACATGAATAAATTTTCATACATAGTGAAAATCAACTGTATGAATAGGTTCACCTATGTGAAATTGTTTTTATGGAATTGAAAAATGTAAATACTTTTGTAAATGTGAATTTACATAATTCATCAAAATTTACTATGTTGTTAATAAAATCAATACTTGATATACTAAACCATGAAATACACTATGTTTTCCTGTATTTTTTATATTTCTATTTTCTACATGTTTATTGTGAATATATTTAGTTTTAGTTTATTTTAAAATTCAAATATAGTTATATATAATCCATGATAAAATTATTGAGACTTTTATAATTAATTAAATAATATTCACATGGTATTAATCATGTATTCATATTAAAATTATTTTTTGGATAATAATATATTCAAAATTAATTAGGTTGAAATAAAAACAGGTTACATCCGATATTATTAGGGTGTTTTTCATATATATTAATACTTATTAATAAATTATGTATTAATTATTATAATCATTATTATATCATTTTTTTTATATTACTGATTATCGAGTGGCATAACTCACATAGATATTAATTTTGTATCATTTATGAGACATTTATATAGGGAATAAGCATCAGTTATATGATGGATTAAATTAATACAAAGTAAAAATATTTTTTTAAGAATATGAATAATTATACATGAATGAGTTATGAGAAACTATAAAGAAAGTATGATCGAAATTTATTGGAGTTTTTACTACTATATTGACTGTTTATTTATTCATCTAATGAATTTGTTCTCACAACATTGTTTTCAATTTTTACAGCATATTTATTCTAATTAATATGTTCTCCCAGGTAAAGATTTTATTATTGAAATTTATCATGTAGAATCATGGATTTGAATGTGATGAAAAATATTACTTGCAATTTATTGTATAAAAAATTATTTATCAAATGAAGAATTATACATATGAATTATGCGTTTCTATTATATATTTTATTATTTAAAAAAACAACATGATGATTCATCCTTCAACAGTTTTTTACAGAAAACTATTGGTTTTATTATTGACATTGTTTCATCATCTTGAAGGACCTTATCACTAACTAATCCAAATTAGATCATCTTCATAAATAATAATTCATTTGGTTAAATTTTATTATTATTTAACTGTGTTGTAACTATATGGGTTTATCATTTCCCCTTAAAATACTTGGTCTAGCCTGCTCACTTTTAATGTTGGGTTCCTCTTTGCATAATAATTGGCAAGGAAATTACCTATCCTTTAAGAGTTTGGGTTTAGTCAATACTCATATAAGATCAGGTTCCTCTCTATGTATATCATTGAATATTTTAGGGCTTATACTATGATTTTTTATAGAGAGTCTTTACATATTAAAAACTAGGTTCGTTTTTCAACCATAAATTTATAGGTTCCATATAACCTAAAAAATGTAATACCTTAGGATTTCTCTTGTAAAACTATTTGGTGGGTATTCTCCTATAAAATTTCGTTCTTTTTGTTCAGAACCCATAAATTATAAGGGAATTGGTTTGATCCTCCATATGCTAAAAAGATGGATGTAAAGAGTTTCTACTCTCCATTTCTAGTGATATACCAGAGTGGGTTTCATACATGTGGTTGTTTTGTGATGATTACTGTAAGATCATTTAGATCTAAATCACTATAAAATTTTTATCTCCATATTTTACCTTCAAGAATATTATTTTATCTCTATTTTATTATTTCAGTTCGGTTCAATTTCGTTATATTTGAACTGATCATTTTCCACTCAAAATTTTTAATATCTAATTAATAAAAAAACCAAATTATCTCCCCCTTACCATTTCCATTATCAGATTATGACATAATAATTGGTATTATAGAAAATCCTTTTTATAAGTTGAGCACTAATATTTCTTTACTTGATACCAACAACTTAAATCACACCATAAAACATTGAGGATATGTTAGTTTATAACTAGTTTGATACAACTCAGTTGATATCAAATGTTTGACCTATAAATGATATATTTTTCTTCATTTTTATTATTTTTATTAATTATGATTACATTTTATCCTAGTCATAAATAATACTATGGGGAATATATTTTTTAGTGATAGTCTACAATAGGATTAAGAATGTATTTATTGAAAAATTATCATCACATCTCATTAGTTGTACGTATAATCTCTGGGTGATATAAATATAAGAATATTTATTGTGTATTAATATTATATTATGGGATATTATAATTAAATTATATGTATTACCTAAATATTATCTAATGGATTTTAATGAAGTGGAACTTTTTAATGTGATCTCAATTATAAGGAAATTAATATTCAATTTTTTTATTTTATAGGAAATAATTTTGACATTAATTTTAGTTCCAAAAATTCACATGAAATTTGGAAATAGCATGAAATACCTATCATTGAGGAAAGAGATTCAAGGAAAACACTTTTCTTTGATTATTAAAATAATGGAATCCTAAAAAATGAGAGAGAAATAATCAAAAAAGAAAAACACTATTTTTCTAAATGAGATATCACTAAATGTGATTCACATTTTAATTTAGATTTTTTAAATATTTTTTTATATAGTAGATGGAATAAATCAAAAAATTAAACTCAGTTGTTTGAAACTCAAAAATTAAAGGTAGGTAAAATAGAAATAAATAAATAAATGACTGAATTGATTGATTATGAAATAACTTGAAATAAGGATTAAATTTCAAAGGAAATCACAAATGTTTTATTTGTGGAAAATAATCTAATGTAACATATCGTACTCTAATTTATTTTTCTTAAGATCATGGTTCATATGATAAAAAAGGTGGAAATATATTTGTGTTGGGTTTAACAAAAGATAAGTATAAATTTTCTAATTCTCATGATTCTATAAACATTTGAAAGGGTTGATCCAAATACTGAATATAGAAAGGAAATTTGTGATTCATATGAGGATAAAATAATATATATGAATTTTATACATGATTCTCTGAAGGGAAAATAAATAAGAGCTTATGAAATGATTAAAATAATGTCTCTTAAATTAAAGAATTATAATTCAAAATTTTTAAATCATAAGGTAGAAAATATGATTATAGTGGAAAGGATTAGAAACTATAATGTACCATATTTTCCATGTAATATTTTTTAATATTATATGGAATTAATTCGACACAAGGTGTTGTGATGTGGTATGATACTGAGGCATAGTGTGACAGAAATAAATGTTTGAAACATATTATATATATTAAATAGAACACATAAGTAGTTTTTCTGGAAAATATTTTGGAATAACTTCTAAACAAGTGCTCGAAATAGAAATACGAGTGATTTTTTTTGTTCAGAGCAGTGAGTTTACCCTATGAAAGGCCTAAAATTGGATTGCATGGGTCATATTTGGAAGATAATTTTTTAACATTTTAACGAACTAAAATTATTTAAGTATTTTTTTTACATTACAGTGAATCATTAAAATGTTTTATCATTTTAAATTGTAAGGAGCCTAGTGTTGGGATCATAACCCTAGAGATGTTCTTGGATGATATGAAGATAAACTATATAATTCTGTCAATTAGAAATGATGACCGACCATGGATTAGAGATCAATGAATTACACATTGACATATCTCACCAACAGAAGTGATTCAACAACTGATCTTCTTCAACAAATGATCAAACCTCGATGTAGGGTGTGTTATTTCGTATAATTCATTCCCATTGAAAGATTCGCCGATGAACCTAGATCAAACCATGAACAGGTTGCCCCACAGTTTGATTATTCATGTGGGATGGGTGATTGTGGGTTTTATTTCTATTTTTATTTAGTTTTTTGATCCTTTAGAGAGAACAAATAAATACAATATTGAACAATGCTCGAGGTTCATTCCTCAAGTTTGTTCCATTTTTTTCATCCCCCATTATCTCAGTGAGTTATTCATTCTTCATGAGGTTATGAATGAATGATAATTTTGACATTAATTCATGGTGAAATGATCTATGATTGTAGATCCTACATAATGATGACCTAGAGGAGGTGTGGTGGTGAATGAGACAGATAGATCAGTGTTTTCTAAAGGATTTCATTAGTCGAATGTTGTTCATGCAGATGACCATATTTGAATTTCCACGTTGTTTAGATTACCATAATATACCGAATTGGTGATGTATTGGCTTGATGAACAATGTATCAGGATTCTTCCGATGAGTCACAGTCAGAATAGTGGCCGAGGAAATGAAGAATATGGCTGGAAAAGAAACCACCGAGTCGGGAAAACATTGATGAACACGATGTGTATTTTAAAATACATGGTTTGGGGGCCATGTTTAGTGGAGGATGGGGTTTCAGTAAATATTAATGTTTCACATGACCTGTGACACCTATGACATAGAGTTTGGTCCCTTCCTAATGACTCGGTGTGTATCTCGAGAGATACATGAACATGGGGTGGAGTATATGAAATGTACTCCACCACACAACTAGACCCAAACACGTTGCATGGTCCACCCCATGTACTGGTACATGGGAAGGATGACACAGTTTGAAGCCATGTACTGGAATATGGCTAGTGCACACGGAGCGAGCCTTAGATATAAGTAAATGTTGTGTGAACCTCTCTACATATCGTGAAGTCAATTTCTACACATCATGTTCTTCTAACACGGGTCATTGTACAGGAGCAATACATGAAGTCATGGGAAACGATGTGTGACCCTTATACGCGTTGTGTACTCTATTCTGAATTGCTTCATCTCATTTTTCACCATATCACGTTAATGTTTTGTTTGGGTTGATTCACATTTCTCATTCCCCCGAAGGTCAGTAGGTATCTTTTCCTTTTCACCTGAGTATGATTCCCTAAGTAGGACATTTTAAATAGAGTTTGGAATACCCTCTGAGAGGCCCAATGAAGGAACATTTATCCCTTCATGTACCCTAATTAGTTCCTTGGTATCAGAATGAAAAATAAAGTCGAACATCGATCCTATACATAGCATGTGAATCATTTTGATTCGTGGTATACACCATGTCCTCGGTAGGGATCTGCATCTGTGTATCATGATCATCCATGTAATGGAGTTGGTTCTCCCAGAGTAAGTGAATCATATTTTCTCTTTATATCTATTAATATATTACTCTCATTGAATTTTCCAATGAAATTTACATCTTGAATTGATGTCATCAGTGCTATCAGACTCGGGAGTGAGTTATCTCAGATGGGTGCTTCTAGGAATATTCATACAGAATCTTTAGCTTGTGTATGTGGTCATCGTGAATTTCTTCTGGACTATGGTTTTGGTTTTGATTATATCTAAATATTTTCTTATTATATGTATTGTGTACATATACTATGTGTATTTGAATATACCTTTACACTGTGTATTGCATTGTGGTTTTTGGGGTGTCGTAACGAGTATTGTTATAATCACTCATGCACAGGATTTTCCCACATGTGTCGTGTTATGTGCAGATGAGCGACCTTTTGACGGAGTCCATGGTGTAATAGTACCTAATGGAGCTCTTGGAGTCCTATAAATGTGGTGGTGTCCCTACATCATCGAGCAGAAGTCCCGATACAAATCATGTATACATGATGGTATCTTTAGATTGCGGACATTATTTTGGTGGGATTGTATTCTAGCCTAGTTTACTTTTCAACACATTTAATTCTTTTTTATTTTGTTGGTTCGGTATAGTGGTATGCATGAATTTTGTTCCCTACTGGTTTTTACATTCCAACATCTATTTCTTAGGGATATGTGTCTGTGTACCGGTACTTAGGCAATTCCTTCCATGTTAGTGAAATGCCAACTCGACCCTATGCATCATCCCCCGACCTATTAGAGATAGGATTTGGGATTCCTTGAATGGGCCCCACTATGACGGGTCATTATAGAGTTGTATGAGAGGTGCTCGAATCTTCTTCAGGATGGGGAGTCAGTGATAATAGTATTGGGAAACAATGTTTAGTGTTTTGAGTTTGACTTTCAGGAAAGGGATTCCAGTTTTGGTGCGGGTGGCCGACGTATCCATACACCCGCACTCTGATCACCTAGCTTTCGACATTGAATATGAGAACACTAGTGGTAGGGGAAAAAATAATGATACATTCATCATATAGGAATGACTTTTTCTTTCCATTCCCATCTTGAATAATATATCCAAACATACTCATTGATTATGGTAAATATTGTTTTTTTAAATGATGTCTCTATGAAACATACCTGGTAGGATTTAGCAGATCAATTAGGTGGAAAATCCCCACAGTGATGATTCTTCATTACATGGGCTAGTTCTATAGGGATTACCTCCAATGGTTTCACAAGTTATACCTCCACCGGTAGAGAAGCATGTGGTACCTACTATACTAGAAGATGAAGAGAACAGGCTAAGTGTGCTCTTTGAGTTTTACATATAGAGACCCCTCAGGTTCCAAGGTGATTTCAATCCTATGGTGGATGAGGACTGGTATGAGGTGGTTACAAGAGTTTTCCATCTTCTGAAGAAACCAGTGGAATAAATGGTTATCCGGGCCATGACCCTTTTTGAGTGTTTTGTGCGGCGATGATGAAATATAACCATGTAGAATCATGGGGAGGAAAATATTTCATGGTTGAAGTTTTAGAATCACTTTATAGAAGAGTTCTATCTTGTTATGTTGAGAGTAGTGAGTATATAAGAGTTTCTTCCACACAAGAAAGGTAGCCTTATTGTGGCGGAATTTTCATTGAGGTTCACCAACCACTGGAGACACTCGATGGATATACTCATAGATTGGTACATATGATCCGGTGTCACACCACTATTAATTTCGAATTATTATATATTTCTCAATAGATATTTGGTGGTCAAGATCTTCTTAGCTGGGTAGACACATCTGGTGACAGTCAGTAGCATGTGGATAGGTACAAAGACCTTGGTTGTAGGGATCTGACATCAAACACATGGATCAAGATGTGGGAGATGTCACAGGAGGTCCCAGGATAGGGGATCTTCCATATAGGACTCCCAAGATGGATCCAAAAAATCTAGGGATACGTGATTCTACACATTAAATGTTAGAGGAAAACTATCTAGGTAGTGTCCAACCAATCAATAAATTAACAAGGATGTGGTGGATGTCCCACTGATGAATATATAATGAGTGGAGAAAGGAGACCTCTCTTATGGTGGATGTGGAAGAGGATTAATGAGAGATATAGGATTTGGAAAATGTTTTCATACACTACCACCTCTACGCCCAGGAGGTCCACGCTAGGCTCAGGGAGCTGGAAGAACAGGATGGGAGAATCTTCTTGTGATAAAAACCTATGACCCAAGGACTACGGGGATAGTTTGAGGCATTATCTCTGTCTTTTATACCATAGTTTTCGTACCTATAGACAAATGTTACATTTATTATTTCCTCACTGTATACCATGTACATGACCAAGATATTATGGTAGAAATTTTGACTCAAACCATACAATGGGAGACACCTACTAAAGGAGAATTGATGATAAAACTCTTTTGCTGATAGTGTAGTCTTAGCCTTGGGCATTGAGTTTCATTTGGAACCTCTTGGTGGAAACACTGAGGCATTACGACATCATTCTTAGCATGGATTTTTCAACATCATTTCATGCATAGATTGGCTGTTTTAGGAAAATGGTGTGGTGCATCTGTAGTGATCAAACAAGGATATTCATTTATAGTGAAAAGGAATCCCAACCAATATAGGATGGGTTCATAAATATGATTGAGCATCTGATCACTCATTAGTTGGCTAGCCTTACCCTCAGAGACGAACATTTTGTGAGCTTCCGGATCCTAACAGTGGTGGCGGAGTACAAAGACATATTTTTAGAAGATGTTTCAAGATTACGTCCCCGTAAGGATATCAAATTTTACATAACTTACACCCCATTGTGACACTGATACCATCACCATCATATTGAATATCTCTCGTAGAGCTTCATGTGCTGAGAGGGCAGGTAGAGTACTCAAAGAGGAAGGGATTCGTGAGACATAGTGTTTCACCCTAAGCATCGCCAATTTTGTTTTCAAAAAAGTCATATGGGAGAATAAGCTTGTGTGTGGATTAATGGCACTTGAACCAAGTGATATTAAAGGACAATAATCCACTACCATGTATAAATGACCCTGTTGATCAATTGATATGGGAAGATGGTTCTCAAATGTTGACCTTCAATTAGGCTATTAGCATTTGTGAGTACTTGGTGATGACATTCCAATGATGTATTTTAGATGCATCTATGTTCATTATGAGTACTTGTTGATCCCATTTGGCTGGAATAATTACAAAGAAGTGTTCATGGGACTCATAAACCATATCCTTCAGACATACATAGACTAGATTGTAGTGGTTTTCATTAGTGATGTCCTTTTGTACTTGAGGTTTGAGGCAGAGCATGCAAGACACCTATAGATTGTTTTGGATGTACTCTGAGAGCACCAAAATTATGGGAAGCTATCTATGTGACTGTTCTATATTCAAGTAGTCCACATTATATGACAAGTTATCTTAGTAGATATAGTAGCAGTAGACTCAACCAAGGTGGATGAAGTGTTAGCATGGTAGTGATATAGGAGAGTGACGGAGGTGTGGAGCATCCAGGGGATAACATGATATTACCGGAGATTCATACATGATTTCTCTAGGATATCATTACTAATAATAGCTTTGACTCTAAAGGTCCATCCTTTCATATGGACAGATAATATCTAGCCACCTTTTTAGTTGTTATGGTGGTTTTTAATGAGCACCCAATTCATGAGATTTCCATAGGAGGGAGTCGAGTACGTAGGATCCCGTGATGCATCATGGACCAAACTAGGTCGGTCTGGATGCAGAGGATAGTGATGATTTCCTACGGTTCTGACTATTTGAGGCCACATAAATTGATCAATGTGAACCAAAATATTTATTTTTAGTAGTATTTTTAGCATTGATGATGTGGAGACACTACCTGATGGGGGAGTGGTTTGTCATATACTCTGATAATAGGAGTCTCAAATATATCTTCTCTCAGTAGGATATAAATGTGGTACAAAGGAGATGTCTACAGTTCTTTCAGGACTATGACATTGTAATTATCTACAATCATTGTAAGGGGAATGTGGTTGCAGAATCTCAAAGCAGGATATCTAGTTAGAAGCTACTAAATGAGGCATCAAAGTAGTTTCCATTATTAGAGTAATCATTCATGGATGGAGATGATGAAGCTTATCTCCAGTTTATGGGTTTCACCACTACATTCTTATAGATAGTAAGGGAATCACATCATGGGGTTACAAACTACGAGACCCTATAATTGCTTATTTCAATAGGGCATGCTCCTCATGGATATTCACATGGTGGGGAGCAGGTAGTTATTTTTAGAAGACACGGAGTTGTACCTGCAACATTGCATTAGTGGGTTCTAAGGGAGTTTCATACATCCCACATGGTGGTACATCCTATATTGAAGAAAATTTACTCAGACCCCTAACTTCAATTATGGTGGATAGGGATGAAGAAGGCAATGGTAGAGCTCGTTTCAGGATGACATATGTGCGAGTATGTGAAGGTTGAGCACCAGGTTCTAGCAGGTTTAAATCACCCCATTGAGGTTCCAGAATGGATATGGGATAAAATAATAATGGATTAATGGTGGGTATACCATGAACATCTATGGAAAATGACTCGATCTGGGTGATCGCTAAAGGAATCACTAATTAGTCCCACTTTAAATCTATCCAAGAGAAGAGTTCAGGAGAGAGAAAATGATTTATCTTTGTTCAAGAGATTGTTGGACTCCATGGAGTCCCATTGACTATAGTTTCAAATCACGATGCTTGTTTGACATCCCAGTTTTGGAATGTATTGCATGTGGCATTTGGGACATAGTTATGCTTGAGGACAACATTTCATCCCCAAATGGATGACCAAGTGGAGAGGACCATTCAGGTCCTCGAGGACATTTTATAGGCTAACATGTTGGGCATTGGCCATAGTTGTGAGAAGAACATACATCTTGTGAATTTCACATAATTTAACAACTGTTATTCCCTCATTATTGTGGCACTATTCAACTACATGTACTAGTGACCCAGTTGGTCACAACTTTGTTGTACTGACTAAGGAGAGTCATCACTCATGGGATCCGAGTTAGTACTAGCTACTACTGACAATGTTCACATCATCCATGAGTAGATGAAGACTACATAGATCTGGTATAAGTCATATGTGGATAGACGGTAGGGACCTTTGGAGTTCATGGAATGAGGCCATGTCTTCATTCGGGTCTCACCACGATGAGGGTTGCAGAGATTTGGCTGAGGCGTGTAACAACACAATGTTTTATCACTAAAATTCCCTTCATATAATTATGTCTTATATTATAATCATATAAAAAGATACATTACATAATAAAAACATAATAAATGAATGATGATTATAATAAAATGCATTTCTAAAAGATATGGATGAATACAGATTAAATAGTAACTTGACATTTGGAATAGTAATGTGACTCTTGTGAATAGTAGACCAGACAATTGCATAGTAACCTCACTAATGAAAGTATAAATAAAATTTACCCATATTAAAACTTATAATATGATATAAATATATCATACTATAAGTAAGTAAATATTTTAAAAATTAATAATTATGTTTTGGTATTTTTGTGAGTCATGTTAATTTGAATACAATTTTATGATTAGTTAAATAATTTAAAAGAAAAATTATTTTCATAAATTTTAATTTTGATTACTTATGATTATAAAATAATTTTTAGATAGCTTAATTAATTTTACAATCATTTAGAAATTCAGTTTTAATTCAAAAAATTTAATTTTCAAGTTAATAATGATTTTAATGAAAATTTTAATTTATCAAATATTGAAAACTATTTTCGAAAATTGGAATTCATTTTTGAATTTAACATGTTCAAAAATTTTGGGTTGAATTTTTTGGTTTTTTCTAAAATACATGAATTTTGTTGAATAGTAAAATATAATAATTTATGAAAAATCCTAGATAAAAGAATTTCTACTTCATGCTTCAGTAAAGGATGAGGAAAATAGAAATTGGTCTGAACTCACATGATATAGTTACAATTGTTTGTCAAAATAATCAAGAATATTTAATGTATTGATATTAAATATAAAACTAATGATTAAAATTATTGGAAACCCCTCGCCTACACTATAAAAACCACTCTCACTACCTCTTCACTTCACACGTCCCAAATCTTGTACCTAGTCCCAATTCAACTCAAATATCTCTCAAATACCATCTACCACATCAAAAATATCTTGGTATCTTAAAAATAACGAATCCTCTCCCCAAAAATGTTCTCAAGGAAGATATATTCAAGATGTAAATTCCTCTTTTCATTTCATTTATTTTTTTAATGTTACATTTTTTCTTTTTAATTATGCATCTCCCTTTACAAAAATTTATTATAAATCCAGTAACTCATATGTAATGGAAGTTTTTTGATATTGGAATAATTCATCATCATATATTCCTTCCCTTCTATTTTTTACTAGATATCAAAACACCATCTAGGATGTGTTAGTTCAATACATTCAAGGAAAATGGGGTTTCCAATTCTATTATTGTCTTCAATTTCCATCATGAAACCATTTTTATGGTTGAAATAGACCATACTAAATGTATTTATTCTAATTCAAGGTTTTGGAATCTTTTGTTCACATGGAAATAATTTACAAATAAAAATGTGTTTGATGTGATAAAAACTGCTAATTAACAAAAATGGTTATCATTAAATTCTATATAGCGAATCATCATCTCTAAAAATAACCAAATGATTTTTTAATCATGTAGTCTGATGTATGTTAATAAAAAAATATAAATCCAATTCTGTGTAACCATTATCATCTTACATGTTTATCCTCATATGGTTATAAGTTAACAAATCATGATAACCAAAGAAATAAACGCTTCGAAACAATGAAACTATACCTCATGAAAGGCCATGAATGAACATAGTATGGTTATAATAAATTAATTAAATGAAGGATATGTTCTTGAAATATTAATTAATGAATGAAATTTGGTTATTGAGGACATTAATATCAATGGAAGAAGAAATTCAATTTTAAGGTGAGGGATTCTACTAGAATCTCTATTCTTCCTTTGGGTTTCTCTATCATTATTCTACCCAAGTGATGTTATAAATTATATTTATTTAAATATTATAAATGCTATGTAAATGATCTGAACTCATATATAAAGGTCCATTAATAATTTATCCTTTAGAGAAATACATGTTTTTAGGTGGTATAAATCACGATAAACCAACCCGTTTTTGGGGAACTTTCTGAATTCTTACCAAAATTTCAAGTGAACATTTCAATATATTTTATGAAACAATTGTTTTTATAAAATAAGGATTTTTATTATTTCTCCCATCTTGGATCACTTATGGTTTTATATAATATATTATTCCGTCTTCAATTTTTAATGATCTTTAGTGTTTTCCTTAAAACCAAACTAAAAACTGTTATTGATAACATTTCTTAAATACTCTAATTACATGTTGTCACTTTTATTTTAAATCACATACCATGATATATTCCAATATTAAATTATAAATTTCCATGTATTTATAAATTCATTTCTTTCATAGAAACTTGTATGATACACCCTCTTATTATGCTTTATAACATGATTATGATACTCATTTCCTTCCATGGGTACCCTTATGTTTAGGTATGATTGATTATGAATGATTATATATGGAGAAAAAAACATTAATTAACATGATATGATGAGTTTACCAATATATATATATATATTTAATTGGGTAAATATGGGTCTAATGAGATGTTATCTGCATTGGACTTGGCAGTTTTCCATGAGTCATGCTTAATTGTGAAAGGGTCTTTGGGGTTAACCATGAATTTGGCTCATCTTTGTGAAAAGATCCTTGAATAATGCTATATAAATTTTTTATGATTCTTCCAAATTAATATGAATCCATTTTTATGTGAGACCCTGTTTATATGTTATTATTCCATCTGTTCCATGCCTTTTTATATCATTATTTCATGCCTTCTAACACATTTGATAATTATTTATGCTTTTGTTTATTCTTTTAATTAGATTTTATGCTCATCCATTTGTTCATGTTATCCCTAGGTTATACTAAGAAGATGTATTATCACAATGGTTGTTAGGATCTCTATATGAAGATTAATGGAATAAATGTTTTATTTAGTCTCATGTTTTTTATGTACCTAGTCTTCCAAGACACTAGAATTTATGATCCTCAACTTGCAATATGATGATTTATAATATTAAAATCATTCAATGATATGTGTAAAAAGATACGGGATATATATTGTGTATCGGAGTATGGTATAGTTATTTTTGGAGATTATGAATATATCACTTTATTGAGAACTGGAAGTATGAGACTAAGTATAAGTAAACACACCTAAATTTTTGTAAGTATAGAGTTAGTGGTTTATCAAGAAAATACATCCCTTTCTGGATACATATAATTTGATATCGATCTAGAACATATGTATCTAGAGGTAACACCTAAAACACTTCTTTCATATAGACACGATCTGGACTTGGTGCATGACAACGGGTCTTAGTACACTCATGTTTTGACACTCTTGGGGGTTATGCTTTGGTAAATTCCTAATATTATTATAAATCATTATTAAGGGAAATAAAAAGAGCCCATATGAATATATTTTATTAAATATATCATGGATACCCTTGATTTGAACATAGGGAATCACAAGTTAAGATATAGTTCTTTTTTACATGTTTTTCCTTTTATGTTCGATGTTCCGTTATGATAATTAACTATGTCTTAAAGCCCCATAATCAATCATTATTTTTCATTGTTAACTGATTGAAATAGAAGAACATGTGCCAACAATAAATGTGATATGAAATGTGATTTTGACCATAATTATATGAAAAATATGATGATATTCGGTGCTCAAAACATCATGACAGTACTCACTAATCTTGCTCAAGTTATGAATAATAACATGAATCATGGGGAATTACCTCCTCCTCCAATGAAATTGAAATTTAATAATTAATAATTCATAAAGAAAATTCCTCAAATGATTTTTGGATCTTCTGATACCCTCAAAGCTGAGCAATGGATTAACACAATTGGAAAAATATTATTTGTCCTCCAATGCTTAGAAAAATAAAATGTTATTTTGTAAGTCTATGGTTTTTATGGGGAAACTGATTTGTTCTAGAAACTAATCAAGAATGTGATGTACTAGGAGTAAATTTATTCCATGTGTTGTGAGGAATTCATTAAAATGTTATTCAATAAATATATTCCCCAAACCCTTCATCTCAAGATGATAAAAGAGTTCCCAAAACATAAGAAGAAATAAGTCGACTCCATCAGGGAATGTGAAGAAAACATAACAAGTCTTGTAAGATACACATCTTAATTTTACGTGACCATTTAAATCATGGTTAATAGATTCTTTTGTTGACTAATTCATTGTTTTTTAAATGTGTTGGATATTCAATACTACGATAGTTTTGAGGAGATTTTCTGTTGTTCCCTCAATGTTGAAATTGAGATCAAAGACTCTCAGTTATCTCATGGTACCATGGAAAAATGTGAAAAATGGAGCCTAACATGGGTTGTACTAAAAATATATTCCACAATGGAATGAATGTAGAACATCCCACATGTCAAATTTTTGGGAACAAGTATCATTTGTACTATCTAAAGGTAACTAGGAATTGCTTCAACTATGGAAGAATGGGACTTCTACTTGACAACTACTTGAGGGATATAAGGAATCCCACTAACTAGGAAGAAGAAAGGATGATTCAGATAAACACTCAAACTGTTGTGCACCATTAGAACATCAAGTAACTAGGGAATTATGTGAACAATTACCCTAAGACAATGGTTCTCAAAGGAAATAAAATACCACCTCCAAGTCAACGTGTAAGGGATTGTGATATCACTACTACTGAGGTGGATCCCTAAAATGTTGTGGTAATAGGTACACTAGTCATTTATTCAAGAATAACGGAAATACTCTTTGATTACAGTTCTATGAATACCTTCATATCATGATGTTTAGTAAAACTATTAAAACACCACCTCAAAAATTTGGAGGATAAGTTATCTGTGAGAATATTTAATGGGGAAATTATTATATAAATGGTTAATAAATCCCCCTAATAATTTTTTGTGTATTGAACCTCCCATAAAATATTTTCACAATTCCTCTGGTGTAGTTCTGTGCTATTATAGGCATGTATTTGATATCTTTATACCAATAAATAATTAACTGTTAGGAAATGGATACCACTCTTCACATCCTAGAGTATCATCCAATAAATTACATGTTTAGAGAGGAGAAGGAATATCTTTCAAAATCATTACCTAATGTTTGTATAATGTGTAATTTTGAGCAAGCATATCTTACTCAAATGATTTAGACAATGGAGATGATACTTCTCAGATATATTCTAATCATTTTGGATTAAAATGATGTATTACCAGATGAATTCATTGGTCTTCCTTGAGATAAAGAGGTATATTTATCAATTAAACATATTCATAGATCCCTACATATATCAAATAAATCTTATAGAATGTCCACTATTGAGTTGGACGAGCGGAAGAAAAAGTTAAAATAGAATCTTTAGAAGGGTTTTATATGTTCGAGTGCTTCACTATGGGGTGCACTAGTCCTATTTGTTAAGAAGAAATATGGATCAATTCACCATTGTATATATTGTTATTAGATCAATAGAATCTTGATAAATATCAGGTATCCCCTAACTCAGATAGATGACTTGTTCGATCAGGTATATGGGGCCAGTTATTTCTCTAAGGTGGAACATCTGTTAGAAAATCACCAATTAAAGGTGAGGAAAGAAGATATTTATAACGACCCATAATTTACATACATTGTTATTATATCAAAATTGAAGCACAATTATTACGACATATAACAAAACCAGGAAAGGACCATAAAGGTATAGAGTCTTTAGAAACTGGGAAACATAAACAACTGGTTCAAAAAGTATCTACATTGCCTCTCATTTATTTCATAATATCTAGAGTCTCTTTTGGAATATCCTACTTAATAACCTTCTTCCTAACCTTTGGAAATAAAACATTCAAAAGGGTGATCTCAAATAGTCATTAAGGGTAAACAAAAGAAATATCAATCACATCATATACCTAAGAACATAACTTTTGGAAATCTTAACCTGCATAAGATATCATAATTTTATAACATGGGATAAATCATAGTAGTGAAATTTAATCCCAATAATCAGAACATAAAACATGAAACTTTGTGTCATACACACATAATCATAGAGAATAATTTCTTATTAGTCAAGACTCATTTCCAAGACTATCTTAGTGGAAAAAGTCCATTTCTGAACTGAGTTCACTCCTCGTTTCAGTCTTGTTTCACTGAACTGGTTTAACCTGCCGTTCCATCCATGTCTATATCATGAGATATAAAACCATTACCCAATGAATTGTAGGGAGATATAGGTCCCACCCATCTCATAATGATTCTATTCTTATGTGTTCCACAAAATCATAAATCATACATCATTGAATAACCCATGTAATAAAAAAATGGGATTATTAAACATCATGACATCATAAAAAAATTCACATAAGATAAAGTAATTGATAAAAATAATTCCATAACAACATAATCAAATCAATGTAATACTAGGGATATAAACAGAACACTTTATTATCTTAGATGGAAAATAATTTTGATAAAATATTTGAACTCCATTCTTGAGGAAAATATACTTTCTACTTCAAAAACACTTTTCCATTCTTAACATGTCATACAATTGAAAACTAAAAGAAGTTTATTAAAAATATACTTGAAAACTTGTAAAGGAATATTCTTGTAAGTAATGTTTTAAAATTCCATTCATGCCGTATAAGTTAAAAACAACATTCTTCTCTTACTTTTGTTGGAAAAGTCAAAAAGTACCTCGTACGAAAAACGAAAAAAGATTCCTTTCATATATTATACTAAAAACTCACCGAAGGGTAAAATTAGATTTAAACAATTGTAGGTGGATGGAAACAATATTACAGATAGAGGAAACATGGATGTGGATGATAAAATACACCCCAGTAAATACCAAAGTATACACAATCTCAGATAAAATGAGATTGTGATATTTTCCCTTACCTTAGGTCCTATTTGCTTCGTAAGTGTTCAGACCTCCTGTATAATGATTTAAATAATGTTATTGAATTATTCCAGAATCATACATATCATTTATGGTCATATTCTTATCTTCTTATTAGTAATATTTCATTAATACTAGTTATTCTGGTGTTTATAACTTTTTGTTCTTATGCGTGTTTTGTCGAATAAATTCGTATTCTTCTTTTATAGGTTATAGATACTTCATTTAGAGAATGGAATTAGTGTAATATATATCATATTAATTCATTCAATTCATTTATATAATCAATATGCAATTAAGATCATTTAGAATGAGTTGTATCACAACGTAGAGACGGTATTCCGTACGTACGCACGAGCGATGATATCGTTCCCATGATTGTGAAATTGTAATAGAGTGTATGTATACTATTTCAGAATCAACATCACTTTAAAATAATCATATATAGTTATTATTTACACCATTATACCCATCCATGTATGGTGGTGGTGGAAAATAGATTACACCACGGCGTGGAGATGGTATTCTGTACGTACGCATGCGCGGTGATTTCATTTTCCTTAGGATGGATAGATGGTGAAATAGGGTTGTTTTATACTTATAATAACATATCAGTATATGAGTGATACTGATGTTATTACTTTATAATTAAACAACTAAATAATAATAAGTGGAAGAAGAAATAAAGTTGAAAGAATCGGTAACGGACATTACCTCTTCTTTGAAGCGCCTCTTTGAGACCTCCTCTTACGGAACTAAAATTGGTCTTTGAAGAATACCAGGACCTCTAGGATGTTTCTATGGAAGTTTAGAAGAGAATTTTTAAGGTTTTTCGGAGCTTGAAGGCTCAAATTGGTGTGAGGAAAAGAGGGAGGAGGTTCCCTTTTATAAGGGAGGAGAGGGGCACCTTTGGAATTCTAAAAAATATTAATGTATAATAAATCTAACCCCACATATAAACCTCCACAAATGACTCATATCAAAATATTAGATTATATAGGGTTGTAATATAATCATACAATAAAATTTAGACATATTAGGAATTTATTTTTAACATTATCAACTTGATTTATCCTTATTTAATCGATTTAATTTAATTTGTGGTAATAACATTATAAATTTTAAATTATAACAAATAATTACTTATATGTTGTTAATTTTCCATAATTGGATACTTTATAACCTTTTATACTATATATATTTAAATTTATAATTTTTAAATATTTTTGTGATTTTTAAGCAATTTTATAATATATTATTTTTATAAAATAACAATAGTGTCAATTTTGACACTATTCATTTATTTGAATTTTAATAAAATATATACATAAGATATGTTCTAAATAAAAGATTTAATAGATTTATAAAAGATCATATGTATATATAAAATTAGTGGAGAACATTAAATAGTTCATATAATATTTATTTTATTATTATTAAAACCATTTATTTGGTTTATCTCTTAATAAAATAATTACAACATCATTTTTTGTATAATTATTTAAAATACTTATATGTTTCATAAAAATAAAAAATAAACTCCTATGATGAATATAAATCTATTAAATTTCTTAATAATACTTTTAATCGAATTTATCATATTAAAATAACAATATTTAAGTTGGTATATTTATTAAATTATGAAGGTGACAACTTTGCCATTATTTAAAATAAAATAATATAAGTGGCATAATCATCTTAATAAGGATCCAAATGGTCAAAAATTCGGCCAATGGATTATTAGGGTTTATATAAACACTAATAATGAGTTTTGTGCAGATTTTTGGGCCTTTTAATATGTATTAATATTTCAATAAAAACAATATTATTGATTTTTCACTAAATAAATAATTTCTGCATCCCTATTGTGTCAAAATTACTAATAATAATTTAATATCTAAAAATTATAAATAAATTTATATGAAGTAGATAATTTTATTAGCTTTCCGTAGACTATTCATGTTGAACGATTCATGATGTTTATCAATAAATTAAACTTAATATATTTATAACAGTTAAGAGAGTGACATGTTGTCACTTTCATTGGTTTTAATAATAATTAAGTAATTTCCATGGACAAAAGTCCATTAAATGATTCTAATCCGACCCTTCGGTGATATGGGTAGATTTTTAGTCATACAATAGGATTTTTTAAGGTGTTATGTGAATTTTATAATCTTAAATTTACCCTTAATTACCCGATTTACCTTTAACTATGGTAAATAAAATTTACCGTAGTTACTATTCATAAAGCTCAAAAAAAATGTAGCTTATTAACATAATTTTGACCTACGTATTCCAAATATGTAATCTATTTTTACAAATTCAATACACAAATGATTCATAAATTAAATTAAAATTAATCCTGTTGTCGAATGAAAATGGGTTTTTGTTTAAAACATTGCAAAAGATTGAATTTATTTAACCTACGAATTCAAGGTAAAATCACTGCTAATGACATACATTATATTAAATGGTAAAAATATATACTATTTATACATTGAAACCATTCAATATTATAATTTAACCACATAAGTTATTATGATGAAAAAAGTTGTTTTTAATTAAAATATAGTGTGTTTTTACTATTCATTGAAATATGAAAGTTATCAGAATAATAGGAAAAATTTATCCAAGGTAAAATTTTACATCCTAATTCAAAATAATAATTTTATTTTGTAAAATTAAACTTATAAACATGTCAAAAACTAGATTCAAAGTTTGTGCTCCATCAAATGGCGGAAAAACTGCATTTTCTGAAAAATACTTATTTTACCGGAAAAAATTTATTTTGTTATTATACCATATTCTAGAAAATGTGTCAGATGAATAATAATGTTATAAAATAAAAAATTTAGTTAATACTATTCATAACGGCTAGTTCATAATAATACTATAATAATATATCATTGCTAGTAACACTCGGTATTGCGTACGACACACGCTATCGAGGAAGGTCCTGATTTCGTGTAATGCAAGCCAAGTCAGGGTTTCATGTCCTGCAAGTTCCTTTTAGTATAGCTTACAACACAAGACATTAATGAAATTAAAACGATTATTTTTCATAAAATCTCGGGGTGTTACAATATTCCTAAAAATTCATTTTGAATAAGGTATGGACAAACTGATTTCATAGTGATACTTTTCATACTCTCTAATTCTATAGAAATATTTCTGTATATAATTAATATACTTTATAGATATTACCTCGACAAACTTGTTGTAGTCTTAATTGATGATACTCTTATTTACTTCATGAGAAAGGAGGAACATGATGAGCATTTGAAAACTATGTTAATTACTTTTCAAAGGGAGAAAATATATGAAAATAATATTAAATGTGAGTTCTGGTTGGATGAAGTCTCATTTTGGGGGTATTTTATCCTGAGAAAAGGGATATTTGTAGACCATTCCCAGAAAAAGGAAATTGAAGAGTGGCCCAAGACAACATCTGTAACGACAATCCGTAGTTTTCTGTTTCTATATGGGTATTATCAACTATTTGTGAAAAACATATCATGATTTTCAAAACCAATTACCATGATAACGTGGAAGGTGGATAAGGTTATATAGACTCAAGAATGTGAGGAAAACTTTAAGTAGCACAAAAATTGGCTTATCACTACATCAGTAATCACAGTCCGAATAATTGGAGAACTCTTTTTGGTGTAAAACAATTATTTAAAGAAAGGATTAGGATGTGTACTGATGAAAAATAATAAATT
Organism: Viscum album; assembly: GCA_963277665.1. NCBI lineage: Eukaryota > Viridiplantae > Streptophyta > Magnoliopsida > Santalales > Viscaceae > Viscum > Viscum album. Next base: position 2,103,108,384 of record OY728163.1, on the reverse strand, counting down.
AATAGCATACACCTCAATGTAGCTGAAATTTCATGAGAAAAACTACCCACACATGATTTGGAGTTGGAGGCTGTGATATTTGTGCTGAAAATATTGTGGTGTTTTCTTTATGGGGAGAAATGAGTGGTATATATTTAACATAAGAGTCGAAAATATATATTCGCATAGAAATATATTAATATAAACTAGACAATGTGGTTATAGCTCACCAAGGATTGTGACTACTCAATCAACTAACACCCATTCAAGGAAAATAAGGTGGAAGATGCTCCAAGTAGAAAGAATATTATATCATTTTCAATGACCATAATTGAAAAGGATCCAATGTTATTAGAATTACGGATTTTGGGGATAAAAATAATTCAATCAGGGACATTTTCAATCCTTTCTCAAATGACTGCTCAACCATACCTCATGGAGATAATAAAGGATGGTATTAAAAAAGATGGGGAAATTATGAAATTTTTTGAAGGAATTAAATTGGTAAATCCCCAAAATTCAATATTGAAAAGGATAATGTAATAAGATTCAGATTACTATTATGTGTACAATCGGATGCAGACATAAATAGGGAGCTTCTGAATAATGCACATAGCTCAACCTTCTATATTCACCCAAAGAGGACAATGATGCATCAAGATATCTGATAGAACATGTGGTGGGAAAATATGAAGAATGATATTGATGAATATACATCAAAGTGCCTCGTATATCATTAAGTGATGAATAAATGCTAAAATTATAAGGGGATGAGGTATCCAATACCAATAAAATAATGTATGTGGGGGAACATCACCATGTACGTTTTCACTGGACATCCAAGGACATCCATAGGAAACAACGCTCTATGGGTCATTATGGATCGTATTACGAAGACAACTCCCTTTATCACAATTCAAGAGAACTTCTCATTGGATCAATTTTCATACATACATATCAAATTCGTGGTAAGATAGAATGTAGTTCCACTATCTATTGTATCTGATAGAGATCCTAGATTCACCATGATGTTTTTGAAAAGTCTATGGCATGCTCTAAGAACATAGTTCTACTTTAGTGGGGTCTTTCATCCACAAATTTATGGAAAATCTAGGAAATATATTTATAAACTAAATGACATGTTGAGAGTGTCTTATATGGACATAAAATGAGGATAAGACCAAAATCATACACTATCCTAATTCTCTTACAAAAATAGTTTCCACTCCATGATCTGAATGGCACTATCTGAATCCCTTTTGGGAAAAGGTGTAGAACATTGTTGTGCTAGGATGAAGTTGGTGAGCATAAGATTCATGGACATGAAATGGAAAATAAGTGGTGTATAATGTGAATACCATTCTATAGCACACCAAGGAAACCCAAATCTAACAAAAGATCAATGCAATAAATTATCAATGAGACCTTGAATTTAATATTGGTGAAAAGGTGGTCCTCCAAAAATCTCCATGGAAGATGGTCTTGAGGATTGGTAATAAAGTGAAGATAATTATCAAGTACATATACACCCTCAATATCATTGATCATGTTAGTGTTTTGGCATATTGACAAGAACTTCCACTTACCGTGTCTAATGTACATGTTGAATTCCACATATCCCTCTTAAAAAAGTACACAACTGATCCTTCACAAGTACTCTCTTCAGAAATGGTACAGTTTGAGAATGATCTTTCATATGAGGAGTATCCAGTAAAGATCATAGATCATAGAGATAAATTTCTATTCGACAAGACTACTCACCTGGTTAATGAATTATGGCGGAACCATAAGTCTGATGAGGCAACATGGGAACTAGAGGTGGTAATGAAGGAAAAGTACCCACGCCTATTTAAGGCATAGAATGTAAAACGAAATTTGACCGAAGAAATTTTAGATGGGGGGAAGAATGTAATAAGACAATATATTATCAATTATATTCTCATCTTATAATTTTTTCATATACTATAATCATATAATATTACATATATAACACAATACAAACCATATAAATGATGAATTAGTAAAATAAAAGGTATTTGTAGATGTTAAAGAAAAAATATTGATGAAAGACAACATGACATTTTCAAATAATAATGTGGCCCTTATAAGTAGTAAACCGACCAATTGAATAGTAACCAAACTAATTAAATTATAAATAAAATTTACCTATATTATATGGGACAATACGATATAATATATTATACTATAACTAAGTAAATATTTTAATAATTATTAATTATGTGTTGGTAATTTTTTTATGTCATGTATATTTGATTACAATTGTAGGATTAATTTATTAATTTAAAAGAATATTTATTTTCAGAAATAATTTTGAGAAATATTTATTTTTATGACTTGTTATTGTAAGAAAATTTTATGATACAATAATTAATTTTTCAAAATGTTAAAAAGTAGTTTTAATTTTAAAATTTGTATTTTTAAAGTAAATTATAATTTTAAATAAAAATTTAATTTATCATATTAAGAAAATTATTTTCATAAAATGGATTTTATTATTGAACTATACACATTAAAAATAGTTTTGGTGAATTTTATGGATTTTTCTAAAATACATGTATTATTTGGTGAATTGTAAAATATTATAATTTCAGATAAATGGTATATAAATGAACTCCTTCATCATGATTGAGACATTAACGATGAAAATGGAAATTGGTCTAAAATCACATGATCCCAAAACTATTTCTGGTCCCAATAATCGACCCTATTCGTAGTCTTGATAAAAAAATTGAACAAGTGACTATAATAATGGAAACCCCTCCTCTACTCCACTATAAAAACTACCCTCACCTACATCATCTCTTTACTCTTCTTAAGAATTGTTTGTAGTCAAAATTATACTCAAATATCTCACTAATACACTCTCCCGCATCTAGAAGCCCTTATTCTCTTCATAAGACTAAATCCTCTTCTCTAAAAAGCTTCTCATGGAATATGTATTCAAGAGGTAAATTCCTATTTTATGTTTTTTTATTTTATTTCATGTTCCTTTCATTATTATTCCTTGAACACCTCCTTTATTCATCACCTTAATTTTAATGAAATATTGTAATTATGATGGAATAATTCATCATAATATCTTCTTTCTCCTCTTTTGTACTACAAATGAAAACACTTTCCAATATGTGTTAATTTATAACAATCATGGATGGTGGGGTTTCAAATTCAGTTAAAATATCCAATTATGGTCATGAAACCATGTTTATGGTCTAAAAAGACTATAATATATGTATTATGTCTAATTTATGGTTCTGGAATATTTTTTTACACAATATATTAATGTATAACACGAGAGGTGTATGATGTGATAAAAAATCTCCAATCTACCAAAATAGTTATCATTAATGTTTTATATAATGATTCATCTTCAATTCCAAAACCAAATAAGTTTTATTACCATATAATCTACTAGATGATCACTAATAAAATATAAATCCAATTCTAGAAAACCATTCACATCATAAATTTTTATCCATAATGGTATATAAGAAAACCATTCATGAAAACCGATGATACAAATGCTTACAAACAATGAAGGCGAAACTTTTAAAAGGACACTAATGAAATGAATAATGTTATAATAAATAAATTACATGAATTATGGGTTTTCAAATAAAAATTAATTAATGTATTTCGGTTATACAAGACATTGATATCAATGTAATAACACCATTGTACTTAAGGTAAGGGATTCCACCTGAATCTCTATTATTCCTTCGGGTTTCTCTATTATGGTTTTACCCAAATGAATTTATATGTTATTATTTATGTAAATGATATAAATTAAATTCAAATTCATCAAAATCATGTATCAATTCACATTCATCATTATAATTTGGGGATATAAATGTTTTTATGTGGTTCCCACCTCAATACATCTTAATAAGAAAACCTGTTTTTTTTTGACTTCCCAAATTATTACCCAATTTCACGTGTACTCTATCATCTATTTTAAGAAACCATTGTTTTTATAAAATCAGAATTTTTATTTTGAAAATCATCTTAGTTAAATTATGGTTTTATATGAAACATTATTCTCTTTTCTATTTTTAAAAGCTTCTCTTGTATTTTCTATAAAACCGAACATATATTTTTTAATGATTACATTTCATAAATACTATACTTATATGATGTGACTTCTATTTGAAATCACATAACATGATATGTTCCTATTTTTACTTATAAATTTTCAAGTATTTTGTAATTATTTTATTTTATGGACACTTGTACGATACACCCTATTATTAGGCATTATTACATGATTATTATACTCATTTCATTCCATGGGTACCCTTATGTTTATGTATGATTAATTATTTATGTTTCTATATGTGTAAATCATATTCATGAACATTTTATGATTGGTGCATCAAGATATAACTAAAATTAATTAGGTAACGCTGAGCCTCCTGAGATGTTATGCGCAATAGTCTTGACGGTTATCCTTGACTTCTGCTACCATGTGCAATGGTCATTGTGGTTAACCTTGTCTTTTTCTCAGCTATGTTCAAAGATACTTGAATCATTCTAATGTCATTCTTTATGTTGCTGTGACATTACTATGAATATTTGTTTATATGATCCCATTTTTATTTGTTATGATTTAATATGTTTCGTTCATTTTTATATCAATATGTCAGGACTTATAAGACATGTCCTAATGTTTTATTCTTATGGTTATTATCTTGATGGCCTTTTTAGATCATCCCTTTTTCATGATATCCTCTGGTTATCCTATAAATATATATGAGCTCAGTGGATGTTTGGAGGTGTTTGTGAAGAATAAATTAAGAACTATTTTATTTAGTCTCATGTTTGAAGTTTTATTTTCCCAGTCTTCCACACCAATATATATTACGATCCTTGTTTTGTAATATTATGCTTCATTATGCTTAAAATCATGTAATAATATATGAAAAATTCTAGGGTCACTATTAATAGTGAACTCATATTTGAGTTTCGTTATCCCCTTTGAGATATTTCATATAGTTTTCATGGTGGCATACCTCTTAGATCTACCCTCACTATTGCATCGGGTACAAGATTTCTTCCACGAGTCGTAGCTGTGAAGGTACATGCATGACCTGTCCCACATTATCGACAAGAGAAATTTGTACATTAATGATGGAGAGAATTTTTCTGAGTACCCAATGGAGATATAGGATCAGTGGGAAACTATCCAAAATGTATGATTGATTCCCTCGGTTCGTGTCTGGTTGCATCAAATGAATCTTAAGGAGAGTACATGGGATCGAAAGCATCATGTTCATGTGTAATACCCACATCTTTTTGTATACCAATTGTTTTTTGATGTCGATGATATAAATACATATGGTGGGGAGATTTTAATGTTCGATGTTATCCCGATATTAGTTTTAAATATTATATAAAATTAATTCTAGATCAGGAGCTATGAAGGAATGAAATTCCCTGAAGCGGTGTTCCTAGAATACAATTTATGAAATATATTTTATATATTAAATATCATGTGAGAAAAGTTTTCCTAAAAATGTCATATAAAATTTACACGGATTCTCAGAGTAGAAATCTAAGTTCACCATTACATTCATAGTAGTAATTTTTCCCTAGGTAACCCCTAACATCGGCTGACCAGGTTTTACTGTGGAAGTTAATTTTTGGATTTTTTAGGGAAATAAAATAAATTATGGATTTTTTTTATTTTGACATATGGTGACGTAGTGATACGTTTTCTTGTTTTGAATGAACATAAGGCCAGGTTGAAGCTTATTACCCTTGAGAACATTATGGAGTCTCTATAGATAACTTGAATAATTCTATCTATGGAAAATGATGATGGATCTTGGATCAGTGTTCGAAAAATGCCTCTTATGTGGATCTTGCCAATGGTAGTAGTGTGATGATTGATATTCTTCAAAGAATGATCCAACCTCAATGTAGGGCATGTGATTTTATTTACTTATTTCCCATTCTCAGGTAAAATGATGAACATTGATCAACCCATGAAAAGGATGAACAACAGTTCTATTGTTCCTGCAGGATAGGTTATTGTGGGTTTTATGTAGGGGATTTATTTCTACTTTGATTCTGTTCATTTTATCCTTTTGATGGAAAGGATCAAGGAAATAATGAAAAATGGTTGAGGACTGTTTGATGGGTTTATTATTTGTGTTTTGATCCCCCATTACCACAGTGTGTTCTTCATTATTTGTTGGGTAATGAATAAACTATTATTGCGCCTTTGATTTGTGGCACAACTACACAACATTGTAGATATAGCATTAAGAAGACCTATAGTAGGTGAAACGATGATGGAGACAGACAGATCAGTGTTTTTTGGACAATATCATTCATTGTGAGTTCTTCATGCGGATGACTAAATTTGGATTTCCAGATAGTTTGGAAACCCAAAACACACTGAATATGTGATGGAATTCTCAGAAGACATTGCTTTTGGATTTTACCAATGATGCATGCCAGTAGTATTGGTCAGTGAAATGAATAAGGTGACTAATGGAGAAACTACTGATTCTATAAAGTCTGAGTGAACATGGTTTGTATTTTAGAATACACGGCATGTGGGTTCCATTGAGCAGTAGCTATGGTTTTGGGAAACCATAATGTGTTACATGGCATGTGAATCCTATCACATTGAATGTGGTCACATCCTTGAGGATCGTCATGTAAATCGGGATATGCAATAACATGGGGTGTAGTACACAATATATACTCCACCACATGGCCAGACCCTGAACTGTTGCACGGCCTACCCCATGTACTGGTACAATAGATGATAGACACAGTTTAAAGCTACGTACTGGTACATGGCCAACATAAATAGAGTAAAAACCGGATAGCAGGACATGGCTTGTGACCCTCTCCATGTTCCGTGTATACTGTTACTACACAACATGTTCTTCTAACACAGATTGTTATACCCTGGTTGTACCCAGGGTCAAGGGACACAGCGTGTGACCCTTCTACATGAAGTTTACTCTCATATACATCGATTAATCTATGTGTTCACCATATCTCAGACATATTTCATTTGGGTGGGGGGTCCTTTCTTATTCCCCGGAAGTTGAATTAGAATTTTTTCCTATTCAGAGGAGTATGATCCCATCAGCCTGACTTTCAGGATAGATTCTGGAATCAATTACTAGAGGTTGAGAGCATGATCCTTTATCAACTATTGTTTCTCTATGTAGTGTTTTTGTATCCTCATGACCAGTTCTACCATACATCAATCCTATACATTGTAGACAGATTCATATGAGTTTTGGTATACACCATGGCCCAAGTAGTGATCCTCATATATGTATTGTGATGTTCCCTACTCAGGGATTTGGTTCTCCCAAAGCAAGTGCATCATATTATCTCTTCAGATATATTAGTGTATCTATCTCTTAGAAATGTTTTTGATGAATATTTCTTATTGGACATATATCATCAGTGCAATCAGACTCATGAGTGAGTTCTCCCAGATGATTTCTTCATCGAATCTTTAGACTGAATTCATAGCTCGGGTATGCGGTCATTGTGAGTTAACTCTTTTCAATAGGTATTAGATTGAGAATATCTAGATATGTTATTTTTATATATACTGTAGAAATCAATTGTTTAGATCTAACTATACCTTTACTTAGTGTATCTTTGTGTGGTTATTGGGGTGTCCTACCGAGACTAGATAGAGCTTTGTGACTTTTATACAGGTTGAGGTGTCCGTATGGATTCTCGCTACAGTCCCAATACCAATGTTTTTTAATGGTGGAACCTTGTAGTTGTAATACCCTTTCTTTTAGAGGGCATGTATTCTAGACCCATTTACTACACATTTCCTTACTTTTTAATTATGTTGGTTGGGTTTAGTTGTAGTCATGCATTTTTTTCAATTTTTTTTACATTTCAGCACATGTGTCTTGGAGATGTGTGTTTCTGTCTATGTAATTAGGAAATACCTCACATGTTAGTGATATTCCTACTCGATGCCTATCACCATCCCATGGAATATTATAGTTTTTCTTGGGGAGTCGTGACACTAGCACCACTAGGTTGGAGTTTGACATAAGAATGACTTCTTCAACACTAAAATGGTTTGTGACTATTTTTAATATGTTCATATATAAAATGAAATCCTAAAGAGTGAATTGGAAAATGTTCGAAATGGAATTTTTTTTTTCAAATGCTAATTTATAAAAATTTTACTTCAAATTTCAACATTGGAATGATTAATAATTTCTGAAATTATGTTGATAATGAAATATAATTGATTATGATTATTTTTTTCCTATTATATTTAGAAGATATTTTATGAATGGAATCTATTTAACAATATTTTCGGATAATTTTTTTAAACATGGATATTATGTTCATTATACATGTGATTCCACTTTAAATATCACCAAATATTTTGGTTATAAAAATAATTTAATCCCATATATGATTACAAAAAAAACATACTAAATGATATAATACATGGGTACCTAATGGCATGTATTATAATACATTTAACAGTAATCGATTTTCAATCCCAGGATATCTGTAATTGTTGATTCTTATATCCCTTATGCATGAAATTGTAGTTTTATTCAATGTATATTTTCTCCATTATTACAACCTTTAGTTTTTCATTCCAAATAAATTTTAATAATTTGTGTTATTATGGGATGAGATCACATTGAATATTTTCTGTAGATAGTGAACTTGAGTTATATTATCATTATTTTAGGATTTGATAACATAACACTAAATATGATTTAGGCTGCATGTCTTTGATATTATATTAATTGGTATATATTCATGCTCTATAATTATTTAAATATATTTATATACACATTCAAGATAATATTTGGAATAATTTTTTTGTCTACTTGTGTCATAAAATTATTTGGTTCGTTTTCAAGATTATTTGAATATTTTAGAACACGTTTTATGGATCCTTGTGATATTAAAGTTTGTTTTTCATATTTGTTAACTACAATAATTAAAATTTAGTTTATAATTATTTAGTGGTGTCATTTTGAAAGGAAATAATTAATTTTTATGGAGTTACTCTTGTTCTTAAATATATTTAATCTTTGATACTTCACTTATTGAAACATGTTACACACAGTTCTATAATTGTATTTTAAAAAATATTAAATCTATTTTAAATAATAAATATATGATTATTTATTAATTAATTATAAAAATAAACTAGAAATTGTCATTTATTACTAGAAAAGAAGAAATATAATTTAAATGGGAATAAATTTTTTTTTCTTATTTTCAAATTTATTCCATACTTTATGACTACTTAAATGTTGATCATATATATATTTTAATTATCTTTTATAAAATCTATTTAGTTTAGTTTTGCAGTGTTTTAAAGTGAAGAACCACTTTTCAATATTCATGTAAGTAATTTTTTTGATTTAAAATATGATTTATAATGTCAAATATGTGTTCTTTAAATGGGTTCCTCATAATTTCTATTAAGAATAAATTCTAATTATATATAATATAGAATATTAATTCTAGATAATGTATTTGAAATTGAGTAGGGTATTTTTATTTTAAATTAAAATTACTTTTATTGATATATAGAATGCATTAATTAAGGGGGATAAGACCATATTTCTTATTAAAAATTTTCAATTTATGTATAATTTTTTCTGTTTTATTATTTATTGCCAACTCATAGACAGTAACTGATGTGTACATATTGTATAATACTCAAAATTTCATAGAATTTATTTTATGATGGGTTTACCTTTAAATTTTTATAAATTATATATTAAAATAAAATCATTTTTATACGATAAAAATTTCTAACAATACAAATATTTTTAGTACTAATTTTTAAATTATTTTTATGGATTTTGATATACATTTTCTTTTCTATTTCTCAAATATTAATTTTTATACATTTTTTTATTTTAGTTTAGCCATATGAAATGAGATTTAATATGAATTTTTTTGTTTCAGTCTCTAGAATGATTAAACATAATGTTAGTTAATTTTTGATTTAATTTATTAATGTTATGTTTAGAAAAGTTAGTTTACTTCCAATTAACATCAAGGAAGTAATATAATGAAACATTATCTTTTTGATAATTTCATAAAAAGGACGCCTTTTCGTAATTACCAGTAAATCCCAGTCAGAGGTAAAGCCACAGACCATTTATTAAGAAAAGAAAAGTACATGGAACAAGAAAACACAAGAAAACAAGTTACATGTCATAGAATTAATACCCCTCACCATACTCGTGTTATAAGACTTCCTCTGTAGTAGCTGATTCTAATTCAGAGCTATCATATTGTTTTAGGACCTTCACATATTTCTGTCTGAGATTCATCTTCTCTATGGATAAGAACTCCATAGAGGATTTCCTGACAGCAGATCTAGTTGACACAATCATTTGCATGTCATAGTAAGCCTTTTTCATTCTTCCTTTAGATAGGGGATTTTCCTCATTTCCAAATTTTGTCTTCCCACCCTTGACTACATCACAAAAGGAAGGCTTTTCCAAGACACCAAAATTTTCCTTGTCACTGACCAAGACTTCCCCTCATTTTCCAGCAATTAACACCTCTTGAATAACATCAGTTACAGTCTGACTCTGCTCATATTTCCCATTGATATCAATCATCTTCAAACAACAAGTGCCCTCCAGAGAAACAATACCAACATCAAGCTCCTTCCCCACAACATTCTCATTGCCAGTCTGCATATTGTGACAATCTTTCATTGGAGTGCACTCATCCATCTCATCATAACCCAATTCCTGAAAACGGTTGCAGGTGTCCACTGTAATATGCATACCACCAATGGAAGCCAGCTGCAACTAAGAGTCATTACCAGCTGAACAACCATGGGGTTCAACCAGACCCTATGGCTCTGAACTCCACGCCATCTCACCCTACTGCGGTCCAACTTCATCATCATTGATCAATCTGCAAACAACAATTGCTACAAAATCCTGACTAGCAACGGTGTTCCCATGCTGCGATAAAAGTCATTCCTTAGCAGATGCATCCAACACTCCCCCACTGCCAGACCTAGTACCAGACCACATATTGAGGGGAATGCCAACAGAAAGCACACCATGTGCTTCCCCGTCAACTGGGTATAAAGCTAGCTCCTCCCCTTCTGTTCATCAGTTCCAATGTTGATGATCTCACTGAAAACCCTTCCTACCTCACACTGACCAGTAATGTTTTGATCATGTTTGTACATTTCCCATGAAGAAGCAGGCATTACCAGCTTACCTCCAGCTCCAGCGTTAGGACCAGCCTCATTTTTTATATCTAATCCACACCACTATACGGAGAGAGAAAATGATTCAGTCTTTCAAACACCATATAAACTGTCGGATTGTGTGAGGCCCACACCTACTTCACCATTGAAAAATCAGCAGATGGATTATGCAAAGCCCACTCCTACTTCTCCATAGAAGTCTCACCCTAAAAAAACATCATTCCCATTCTTCGCTGCATCAGACCCCAACTATCCATGAACAAAAACACCACCAGGCCTATTCACTGAAGTGGAATCTCTCCTTCTTCTGACTCCTTGATGACAGTGGCCATCCAAGTGAGACAGATGACAATAACTCGGGCAGAAATCATCCCAATTCTCAAACACAATGGCTTTCCTCAAAATGGAATTCCTCGCTAACAGCAATCCAAATACATTCTACCAGTGTCTTCAAGGAATCCACCTCGACAAAAATGCGAGGGTTCACTGGATGACTCACCGAAGAAGTGCGTGCATCCGAACACAGTAAATAGACTACCAAATTCACTAGCATTCAAATTATCGCAGGATTCTGGAAAGGTAATGGATGATTAGGGAGACTTACCCAGGTCGCAACTGAAGGAGGATCCCGATTCATATAGAGATCCAACGACCAGTGAAGCAGGAATAATTTGCATCCATTGCACCAGCGGGGAGCTCTATAACAGCCACTTATAAAGTCTTACAATGAGTGAAAACGAATCATCAGATGAAGGTGGTCAAGAAGCCCTACAACCACATGTTCCTTCAGATCCCAATCACTAAACATGAAGAGATCGAACTCATCAGCGGAGGGACTTCGTAGGGAAAAACGAGAAACCTGTGTCAAATCGAGGAAGCCCGACACCGCAGAGAATTCTGATGAAGAAATCAGAAGCTGAGGGGCCCCAAGATGGAGCTCTGTAACTTTCATGCTTAGGGAGATAGACAGAAAATCTGGAAGGAAGCAAGGGTTTGAGAATGGAACATACGCCACCCGCGATGTCGGTGGTGGTGGAAGATCACCTTCCCCCTCCCTCCACCAGGAAGGGGGGGGGGGGAACCATCATCGAGCATCAGCTAGGGTTTAGCATCGCGATGGAGAAGAAGCTACCTGATATCATTATGTTTATTCCTCTAATAGCAATATCAAATGTGTTGTCGGTTTAGAGGGTATTTGGGCGGCCTTACCTCACCCCCTGTCACACATCCCCAGCAAGGCCCATGGTGGCAAACCATGGGCTTGGTCCAGATCCCAAGGAGTCGAGGGGACGAGAGGATCGCTGGCGTATGGTGCATGTTGCCTTTGCAAGGACTCGAACCCAGAACCTCAACGACGGGACGCCACTTCCTTGAACCAACTCACCCAGCCCCCACGGGCTCTTTTTGTAATTATACCTAAGGATGTAATTATAAAAGGGGTATAATGTTGAGTGGATCCTTAAACCACATCATTTAATAATAATTATTATAATATACTTTTTTATTCCATTCAACTTAACTTTTAATATATTGATTTGGGTAATTATAATATCTCACATATTTATTAAGTGTTGTCTTTAGTTTTTTATATTATATAATCATTAAGGTAGACTATTCCTGGAATTGTAGATTTTTTATATTTATATTTCATTCATTAATTAAATATATCATGTTGTAAAAAATAATATTAATTCTCTAGGAAGAATATGTCATTTAAAATATATGAATATCATGTGTACAAATTTTTATAGTGATGTATAATGTTATCGAAATATTAATAAGGGTATAGTAGTTTTTGTAGTGTTTCATAAAGGTAACCAAATTATTACATGGGTTATATAAGGTCAAAAATAAATTTCAAGAGTTATTTAAGGTTAATCATATGTTTCAATGGGATACATAGAGTAATTTTTTTAATTTTAATGGGTATGTAAATTTTGTACTGACATTACAAGTGTTTTATAAAGGTAGAATGGTTATTTAAGATGATTGATGTTATTTAAATTAATTATTTTATTATGTAAAGGCATTTAAATAGTTTTTTAAGGTAAACATTGAACACTAACTATTTTATAAAGGCATCCCAAGAAAACTAATAGTAACATAAAGGTAAAAAACTCAATTAATTTTAATTGATCTAGAATGAAAGTAACTAATATTTGGTAAACAAAATTAAGGATCGTTATATGGTAAAAAATGATTTTTAATAGGTAAATAATGATTAATTAGTGTTAATTAAACCTCACATAAAGGTAAAATCATTGAGGATTTCACATGGATAAGGGTACTATGATATTTGGGCAAGGATACGAGTGTAATTGCAAAAGGGTACTAGTATATTTCTAAAATCTGAATAAGGGAACAATAAAATTTCTTTTTGTTTGGTATGGGAAACCTATATCTCATTGAATTATTATGTAGATTATATAGTACATATATAAGGGTAGTAATTCAAATATGGGTAAAAATATAGTACCCCCAGATAGTGGGTATAATTCACCTAACTATATTAGAAATTAATCTGTGTGAATAACTTTTCTTAGGTTTTTTAATTAAACTATTTGAATAGATTCCTATATTTCCAATTTATTCATATAATTTTTCTCTGTGATTAGTTTTAGCAATGTGAATTTTCATTCTTGATCAAAATCTATTTTGTAGTTATGCTATTTTGTATAGGATATTTTAAAACCTAAAATATATATTACTTTTCTATGTCTTATACTATTATATTCTTCAATCATATTATGAATATTATTAAACTCTTAATTATTATAAAATTACTTATTAATTATCTATAAATAAAAAACATTTTTTAGATTTTTTTATGTTGAATTAAATGATATTTTCATGCGATTATGAATATAAAGATACTAAAGATGATATAAAGGAAAATATGATATTTAAAATCTTATTGGTTGAGATATAAGTTTTTTTATTGAATATTTTCTTGGTGATTTTCATGATTTTTTTTGTTTTTTATTAACTGCTGTATTAACTATTCAAAACATGATTATTTGTAAACCATGTATTTTGTTTTTCTGAATATCAATAGAGATAACTCACCTTAATTTTAATTTAATATAATTTATGGAACATTTATCTTTGTAATAATCATGAGATGTATGGAAGTTTGAATAAATTCCAGGATCAAATTAGAAATATTTTGGTATATGAAGAGTTTTTCACTTATTAGATAAGAGAATACTCTATGAAATTTAGGATCAACTTTTATTGATGTATTTATATTAAAATTAATTTTGTATATATTCTTCATATAATTATTATTGTAAAACATTATTTTCATATTAACAGTATGTTGAATCTAATTAAAATATTCTTTCAGAAGAATTTTCTATTATTGGAATTTATGGAAGATAATCATTGATTTTAAAGTCAATAAAATTTTCATACATATTTTTTGTTTATAAAAGGAATGAGGTATGTAGGGATGATATGTGTGTGTGTGTGTGTGTTTGTGTCAGTCTACATTTTATTTCATGTGGTTCATAGTTTTCAATTATTTACTAGATCTTCTTCATTTATCTGAGAACTTGACTATACAACTAGTTTCTTAAGATTCATTATTTTAACATCTTGAATGGCCTAAGAACAATGAAATAAATGCTATAGCATCTTCACTAAAAATAATTCACCTTGTTAAATTTAATTATTCTTTTATTTGGGAGTAACTGTATATGTTGTATCATCAATCATAGTGCCTCTTTCATTGGATTATACATGAAACACACTGATATTTTATGAGAAGTATATTTTTTTATGTCTTATGTTATATGCAACATCAGAGAAATCTTTCATTACACAAAACACTATCTTGGCTTACTTTACACGCAATCGTGACCTTCCATGATAGCGTGTGTTGTACGCAATACTGAGTTTCACTAAACAACGATATGCTATTAAAATATTATATAAACTAGCCGTTATGAATAGTAATACCCACTTTTTGAAATTTTATAATTTTTATCATTGAAAATGAACTTCATTTTTTGATTCAGAATATTGAATTTAGCCTAGGGTGAAATTTTTGTATTTTTTTGAAAACATTCAAATTTTGATAAATAGTGAACACAATGGGTTACTATTTAAAACCAACTTTTAATTTAAATAATTATTAATTTTATTGAAATTTATTTTAGGTAAAAATTTATATATAATACTTATATAAGTTCAATGTAATTAATTTTAGTCATTTTAAAATAATTTTAGATATATAATAATTTTATTGAACTTTTCACCGTCTTTTACCCACCTACTAGGAGAATTTGAAAATGTACATAAAACATCATTTTACCACATCTATGAGTGGAATTTCTAAAATCCGAGAGACATGGTTAATATGAAGGTATAAAATTTGGTTCACTAAGATAAAAATAATTTTTGGTGAATAGTAACTTTTTAATTTTATTTACCATAGTTAAACGTAAAAAGAGTAATTAAGGGTATAAATGATATTATTATTACCATAAAACATGTCCTAATTCTATTGGATAAGTTTAATTCGACCAAAATATACCTTCTGAATAAAATATGACCACTGAGGTCTACATGGATTAGATTCAGACAATTATTATTATTTTATTGAAAGAAGAGTTTAAATTGTTAAAATCATGTTTAATAACTAAATTTTTTTTAATATAGGGTTACACATAAGATAAATTAGACAATAAATATTCATTAGAAATATAAGAATATTTCCTACACAATGGTATTTTATTTATAATTTTTAACCATTAAATAAAATAATTTATTTATGACACATTGATGATGCAGTAATTACTTTATTAATAAAATATTAACATAAAGGATATTATAAATACCCAAATATATGTTATTTGAGACTTTTTATGAATTCCAATAATTTTTTTAGGTTAATATGACATGTTAGTATTGATGAAATTAACTTTTTTCGAACTAATCACGAGGTTATGATTTTTACAAAAATAAATTTCCAAATAGTGTCAAAATAGACATAAAATAGTTTTTAAAACAAATATTATATTATTAATTTATATTTTATTCTTAAAAATATAAGTATCGGCCAAATGACATAGATAAGATTATATATATTAATAATGAAACACTTGGGGTTCGTTTGTCTTGTTATAGTATGTTTATTAACCTTATAGTGTATGAAAACAAGAAGACACGGTAAAAGTTAAATTTTTTAACTTAGAGTTAAATCTAAAAGATAAGGTTAACATAGTAACCTAAAATTGTGTAAAACCCATATTTTGAGAGGATATCGACCCACCCCCATCTTAGCTTCAAAATAAATTAGTCTGGAGATATTAAAAAACGAATATGACTTTGTTATAAAATAATATTTTAAGTTTTTCCTAAGGTGCCCCTCTCCTCCCTTATAAAAGGACACCTCCTCCCTCTTCTCCTCACACCACTTTGAGCCATCATTCTCTGCCAAACCCCACCAATTTATCTTCTAAAGTTCCCTAGTAATATTATAGAGGTACTGGTTATCTTCAAAGACCAATTCTAGTGCCCGAAGAGGAGGTTTTAAACAGGCATCTCGAAGAAGACGTAATATCTGTTACCGATTCTTTGAAATTTATTTCTTATTATAATTCCACTTAATCAGTTGTTTCATTATGAAGAAATAACATCAGTATAACTAATATACTGATATGTTTTTATAAATTTTAAACAAACATATTTCACCTTCTATCCATCCTACAGAAAATAAAATAATCGTGCGTGCGTACGTATGTAATACCATTTCCACGGTGTGATATAATCTGTTTTCCATCACCACCATACTTGGATGGGTATAATGGTGTAAATAATTAATATATATGATTATTGTAAAGTAATATTTATTCTTAAAAAGTTTACATACACTTCAATACAATTCCATGATCATGGGAACGATATCATTGCTCGTGCGTACGTACGGCCTACCGTCTCCACGATGTGATGTGACTTGTTTTAAATGATCTTAATTGAATAATGATTATATAAACAAATTAAATGAATAAATATGATATATATTACACTAATACCATTATGTAATTGAGTTTTCTATATCCTAAAAAGATGAATAAGAATTTATTCAACAAAACATGCATAAGAACATAAAGAAATGAACACATGAATAACAAGTAACAATGAAATATTACTAATAAGAAGCTAAGAATATGACCATATATGATATAATTAAAATTATTATGACTCTGTAATAAGTCAATAACACTGTCTAAATCATCAAACATAAGGTTAGGACACGTACAAAGCATATCGGACCTAAGGTACGAGAAAATATCACAATCTTATTTTTATCTAAGATTGTTTATTCTTCAGAATTTACTGAGGAATATTTATCATCCACATCCATGTTTCCTAAATATGTAATAATATTTCTATCCTCCTACAATTATTTAAATCCATATTTACCCATTGGTGAGTTTTTAGTAAAAGATATGAAAAGAATCTTTTGTCATTTTTAGTACGAGTTATTTTTTGACTTTTCCGACCAAAGTACGAGAATAATGTTTTTCTTTAACTTATACACCATGAATGGATTTTCAGAAAATTATTTCCATGAAGCTTCCTTTACAAGTTTTCACGTTTATTTTTAATTAACATATTTTACTTTAAAATTATATGACATTCTACGAAAAGAAAATTTTTATTGAAGTAGAAAGTATATTTTCCTTAAAAATGGAGTTCAAGTGTATTATCAAAATTATATTCCATCTAAGATAATATAGTGTTATGTTTTTATACATATTTTGATACTGATATTATTATTTTGGAATTATTTTTATAAGGTCCTTTTATCTTATATGATTTATGTTATAATGGCATGATGTTTAAGAATCCCATTTTTATTACATGGGTTATGCTATGATGTATGATTTATGACCTTCTGGAACACATAAGAATGGTATAATTATGAGATGGGTGGGACCTATATCTGCCTCCAATGCATTGGGTAAAGATTTATATCTCATGAGATAGACATGGATGGAACGACAGGTTAATCCAGTTCAATGATAGAGGACTAAAACGAGGAGTGAACTCAGTTTAGAAATGGACTTTGTCTGCTAGGATAGTCTTGGAGATGAATCTTGACTACTAGGAAATGATTATTTATGATTATGTCTATATGCCACAAAGTTTCATGGTTTATGTTATGATTTTTGGGATTACATTTCACTAACAGGATTTATACCATGTTATGATATTATGACCACTTTTTGAGGATAATATTTTCAAAATGTTATGTTCTTATGAATATGATATGATTGATATTCATTTTTTTTACCCTTACTGAGAATTTGAGATCACCCTATTGTATTTTTTCTTCTCCCCATGTCAAGAATAAGGGTATTAAGTAGGATATTCCAAAAAGGGTCTCTAGATATAATGAAATAATCGGGAGACAATGTAGATTCTTTATGAACCAGTTGTTTATGTTTCCCAGTTTTTAAAGACACTACCTATACGGTCCAACCATGGTTTTTTATATGTTGTAATAAGTATGCTTCAATTATGATGTAATAACAATGTATGTAATGAATGGGGCATTATAGTTGGTATCAGAGGAAAGATATATTCATCCATTAGAAACTAGGATGTGAAAGCCTTAGTAAGAACCCTAAGGATATGTCTAAGAATGGAACACAATCTTAGTGTTTTAGAAATGGCCATGAACAACCTATCATAAGACCTAAAGTGTGAAATGTAATTCTTTATTATGTGGTTTTTCTATTATGATTAGTGTTTCTCACACTACACTTATTTGTTTTAGTCAATGGATGGATCCAAAAGGAACCATGTTAATGCTGAATGTGATGGGAAATGAAATGATTTCCCCCCCGAGCAACCAAATGTTATGGGAGCTGGAATGGAAAATATTTTAGCCATGCTCACACAACTTTCTCAAGCTATGAACCATAAAGGACTTCTAAACTAGCAAAGGAACGTGCAAAATTCTTTTGAATCCTTCATGAGGCAGCGTCCACCCTCATTCAGCGGGTCTACTGATCCATTAGTGGATGAAAAATGGATCAGTACCACTGAAAAAATATTTTTAGTTCTTCAATGTTCTAAACATGATAAAGTCATGTTACCAGTATATCGTTTAGAAGGTGAAGCTGATCAATGGTGGAGTATTATCAGGAATACGAGGCAAAGAGGCGAAATTGAGTCCATGGAATGGAATGAGTTCAAGAACATAGTTTTCAATAAGTACTTCCCTCGTATTCTTTGAACAAAGATGGAGAAGATGTTTTTTGAACTAAAGAAAAAGGACAATGAATCTATTCGTACCTACGAAGAAAATTTTACAAGACTTGCAAGGTACTCTTCTAGGATTATTATCCAACCTGAGAGTATGATTGATCGATTCATTAGTGGCTTAAAACCATGTCTTCAATGCGTGTTAGCCATAACGGACTTCAATAGCTATGGGGAAATCGTTCAATCTGATCTCAAGGTTGAGATGGAGATTGAAGTAACCCATCATTCATATGCAATTGATAAGAAGAGGAATATGGAATTAAAAGTAAAATCTAAAAAGCACACTGAAAAGAAGACTAGTTTCCCCTTACACTAAAAATGTGGAAAGAAACATGGAGGGAGTTGTCTTAAAGGGACAAGTAAATGTTTCAAATGTGGAAAAGAGGGTCATCGAGCATTTGAATGCCGCAATGATGGGAAGAAGATGTCTAGTGATGCGAACAAAGAAAAGGATAAATAGAGTGCACCTCCTACACATCAATGTTACAAGTTTAAGGAAATGGGGAATTATTCTAATAAATGCCCTAATCCAAGGGTTGTTGATGATGATCTACAACAAAAAACTCTTAAGGCCAAATACAAAGGAAATTCAAATGCAATTTCTATCAGCAATGTGGAGTACGATAACGAAGTGGTTAAAGGTACACAAACAATCCACTCTAAAGTAACAAATGTTTTATTTGATTCTAGATCCACCCAATATTTTATTTCTAAAGAATTTTTTGAGGGTATCACCATATAACCTCAACAATTAGATGTTGAGTTAGCTATGAAAACCCCTAATAGAAAAACAGTCGCATCGAAAGTTTACAATTCTTCTCCGATTGATGTTTGTGGGAATGTTCTTACAGAAAATCTTTTGATCCTTCCTATAGTGGAATTTGATTTTATTCATGGCATGGATTTTATTTCTTTATACGGAGCTCATATCAATTTCCAAATAAGGGAAGTCACATTTCATATTCCAGATCAATCTATGATTGTCTATCGATGCATGGATGAACATAACCTTCTAATGTAAATTTATTCCATATTATGGGTCTTGATTCTAATAAATTAAGCTTCTTTATCTCAAATGGTTGGAGAGAAACTCATGATTAAGAATATTCCCATTGTACGGGAGTTTGATGATGCCTTTCTAGAGGAATTTCAAGGTCTTCCACCAAATCGTGAAGTTGAGTTTTCAATAGAACTCATATCGGGTGCTTTGCCAATTTGACAGACACCTTATAGAATGGCGCCAATTGAGTTGCAGGAATTAAAGAAGCAACTCCAAGAGAATCGTGATAAGGGATTCATACGCCCTAGTGCGTCTCCTTGGGGAGAACCTGTTCTCTTTGTTTGGAAGAAAGATGGATCAATGAGACTCTACCATGATTATCGAGAACTTAACAAGATCACTATCAAGAAAAAATATCATCTTCCATGCATTGATGACTTATTTGACCAACTACGTGGAGCTCAATACTTTTCCAAGATTGATCTTTATTTAGGGTATCATCAATTAAGGATCAAAAGGAAGGATATACCAAAGACTACTTTACATACAAGGTATGGAGACTATTAATTTATAGTGATACCATTTGGTATTACTAATGCCCATGTATTCTTCATGGATCTAATGAATATAGTCTTTAGAGACTATCTTTATCAGTTTGTGGTAGTCTTTATAGAGTATATTCTTCTTTATTCAAAGAGCATGTATGAACATGAAGATCACTTGAGAATTTTATGAAAGACCCTATGAAAGGATAAGATTTATTCCAAATTTACCAAGTGTGAATTTTGGCTTCAAAAAGCTTTATTTTTGTGTCACATATACTCAAAAGAGGGGATATCTGTGGATCCAGCAAAAACAGAGGTTTTCGAAAGATAGTCGAGACCAACAACAGTAACTGAGATCCAAAGTTTTCTTGGATTGGCTAGACATTATCGATGTTTTGTGAAATATTTTTCACGATTATCTAGTCCACTCACCAGTTTTACTCAAAAAGGAGTTGAGTTCATTTGGACAGAGGAGTGTGAAGTGAATTTCAAAGAGTTAAAAAGAAGGTTATCCAGTGCATCTGTGCTCACACTACCTTGTAGTGGAGAAAGGTTTGTGATCTACACTGATGCATCAAATAAGGGGATAGGGCGTATTCTCATGAAAAATGATATGGTGATAGCTTATGCCTCATGACAGTTGAAAAAACATGAGAAACATTACCTAACTCATGATTTAGAGTTAGCTGCTGTAATCTTTGCATTAAATATTTGGAGGCATTATCTTTATTGAGAAAAGTGTGATATTTATATTGATCGTAAAATTTTAAAATATATTTTTACACAAATAGAGATGAACATGTGCCAAAGAAGATGGTTGGAGTTGATTAAGGACTACGACTGCTCAATTAATTATCACCCTGGGAAAGCAAACAAGGTGGCAGACGCATTAAGTCGACAAGACCATACCAGATTATCCATGATGAGGATAAGAAAAGATCCAATATTTATGGATTTAAAAAGTTAGGATAATGGAATTATAATGGAAGGAGAAAAATACTATCTTTCTCAAATGAATGATCAACAATCTATATTTGTAAATATTAAAGAGGCACAAAAAGAAGATATAGAGTTACAAAAGATGGTGAGAAATGTTCCTGAATTCAACCTTGATTGTGATAAGATAATAAGATTCAGGAATCAGGTTTGAGTTTTTCCCATCCCAGAATTAAATAAGGAGCTGCTGGATGAGGCTCATAGTTCTTCATTCTCTATTCATCATGGATGTACAATGATGTATAGGGACCTGAAAGAGTACATCTGGTGGGATGACCTGAAAAGAGATGTTGCTGAATATGTCTCTCGATGCTTGGTTTGTCAGTAAGGTAAAGCTAAAAGATAGAAGTCTAAGGGGATATTACAACCATTACTCATACATGAATAGAAATGGGAAAACATAACAATGGAATTTTTCACTGTACTTCCAAAAATATGTAATGGCAATAATGCTATCTGGGTTATAGTTGATCGTCCTACGATGTCAGCACATTTAATTGCTATTATAGAGGATTCCTCTCTGGATCAGCTTTCCAGGATATATGTAAATGAAGTGGTAAGATCGCATGGAGTACCACTTTCCATCATATCTTATTGGGATCCGAGGTTTACCTCGATGTTTTGGCGAAGTCTTCCACAAACACTAGATACTGATTTGAGTTTCAGCACTGCTTATCATCCTGAAACGGAAAGTCAGTCTGAGAGGACAATTCAAACTCTATAAGACATATTGAGATCTTTAAATATGGATTTCAAAGGTGGTTGGGATCAAAACCTACCATTGGTGGAATTTTCTTATAACAATAGCTTTCACTCTAGTATTTAGATGGATCCTTATGAATCTCTCTATGGAAGGAAATGCAGGACTCTGACTTACTGGGATGAAGTTTGGGAAAGACAACTATTAGGACCTGATCTTGTTGATGAGATGGTAGAAAATGTCAGATCTATTCAACAACACATAATAGAAGCTCAGAGTCGACAAAAAAGTAATGCTGACAACCATAGAAAAGTCCAAGATTTTTAAGTGGGTGATAAAGTGTTCTTACCAATATCTCCATGGATGATAGTAATGAGATTTGGAAAGAAGGGAAAGCTGAGCCCTAGGTATATCGGTCCTTTCGAAATACTGGATCGTGTTGGGAAGGTAGCTTACCAATTGGCACTTCCACTGAATCTCTCTCAAGTTCACAATGTGTTCCATGTATCTGTCCGGAGAAAGTACATACCTGATCATTCACATGTACTCATCTCAGAATTTGTACCACTGGAGAAAGATCTTTTTATGAAGAACAACCAAAATAGATTCTGGATAGTATAGAAACATTCTTACAGAACCAGACCACCCACATGGTGAATGTTTTAGGGGGGAACCACCAGTTAGAAGAATCTACATGGGATCCTGAGAATATGATGAGAGAGAGGTATCCACATCTGTTAGTTAAGAAGTGGCGTATTTCGAGGGAGAAATTCATTTTAAGGGCGGTAGAATGTAACACCCTGTTATTTTATGAGAAGTATATTGTTTTTATGTCTTATGTTATATAAAACATAAAAGTAATCTTTCATTACACACAACACTATCTTGTCTTTATTTACATGCAATCATGACCTTCCACAATAGCTTGTGTTTTACACAATACCGAGTTTCACTAAACAACATTATGATAATAAAATATTTTATAAACTAGTCGTTATGAATAGTAATACCCACTTTTTGAAATTATATAAATTTTATCTTTCAAAATGGACTTCATTTTTGGATTCATAATATCGAAATTAGCCTAGGGGGAAAATTTGGTATTTTTCTGAAAACTTTCAATTTTTGATGAATAGTGAAAACAATGGGTTATTATTTAAAAACAGAGATTTTATTTAAATAATTATTTATTTTATATAAAATTTTTTAGGTAAAAATTGATAGATACTACCTATATAAGATCAATTTAATTCATTAGAGTCATTTTATAATAATTTTATATATATATAAATTTTATTTAACTTTTCACCCTGTTTTACCCACCTCCTAGGAGAATTTGCAAATTTAAATAAAACATAATCCTACCGCCTCTGTGAGTGGAATTTCTAAAATCTGAGAGACACGATTAATATCTAGGAGTAAAATATGGTTCAATAAGATAAAATTAATTTTTTTTAATTGTAACTTTTTACTTTTATTTACCACGGTTAAATGTAAAAATTGTAATTTTGGGGAAAAATGGTATTATTATAAACCTAACACATGTGCTAATTCTATAGGATAAGTTTAATTCGACGATAAACAACCTTATGAATAAAATATGACCATTTAGGTCCACTTGTATTAGATTAAAAAATTTATTATTATTTTATTTAAAGAAGAGTTAAAATAGTTAAAATCATGTTTAATAACTATTTTTCAATATAGGGTTATACATAAGATAAATTAAACTATAAATATTCATTTGAAAGATAAAAATATTTTCTACATAATGGTATTTTATTTATAATTTTTATCCATTAATTAAATTAATTTATTTATGACAAAATTATGATGCAGTAATTACATTATTAATGAAATATTAACATAATGGATATTATAAATACCCAAATAAATGTAATTTTAGACTTTTTTTAAATTACAATAATTTTATAAGTTAATATGACATGATATTATTCATTAAAGTAAATGTTTTTGAACTAATCATGATGTTGTTATTTTTACAAAAATCAATTACAAAATAGTGTCAAAATTGGCATAAAATAGTTTTTTAAACAAATATTATATTATTAATTGATATTTTATTCCTAATAATCTAAGGTTCGTCCAAAGGACTTAGATAAGGTTCTATATATTAATAATTTACTACTTGGGGTTCTTTTGTCTTGTTATAGGATGCTTATTAACCTTATAGTTGAAGAAACAGGAAGACACGGTAAAAGTTAAATTATTTAACTTAGAGTTAAATCAAAATTATAAGAATAAAATAGTAACCTAAACTTGTCTAAAACCAATTGGTTGAGATTATTTCGACCCATAACAACCTTATATTCAAAATACATCAGTTTGGAGCTATTAAAAACCGAATATGACTTTATTATAAAATAATATTTTATGTTTTTCCTATGGTGCCTCTCTTCTCCCTTATAAAAGGGCACATCGTCCCTCTTCTCCTCACACCAAATTGATCCTTGATTCTACCCCTGAAAATTTATCTACTCCAATTCCATATTAATATTATAGAGGTCCTGGTCTTATTCAAAGTCTAATTTTAGTGCCCTAAGCAGAGGTTTGAAAGAGTCGTGTCAAAGAAGAGGTAATATCCATTACCGATTCTTTGAAACTTATTTCTTCTTCTACTTCCACATATTTAGTTGTTTCATTATTATGTAATAACATAAGTATCTATCATATACTGATATGTTATTATAAATATTAAAAAACCATATTTCACCTCCTATCCATCCTACGACAAATGAAATCACCGCACGTGCATACGTACGAAATACCGTCTCCACGTCGTGGTGTAATCTGTTTTCCATAACCACATTACTTGGATGGGTATAATGATGTAATGAATAACTATATACTATTATTGTAAAGAGATATTGATTATTAAATAGTATACATACACTTCAATACAATTCCACGATCATGGGAATGATATCCTCGCTCGTGCGTATGTACGACCTACCGTCTCCACGATGTGATGCAACTCGTTTTACTTGATCTTCATTGAATAATGATTATATAAATGAATTAAATGAATATATATGATATATATTACACTAATACAATTATGGAAATGTGATATCTATAACATAAAAAGTATAATAACAATTTATTCAACAAAACATGCATAAGAACATAAACCAATGTACACCCGAATAACAAGTATCAATGAAATATTACTAATATTAAGCTAAGAATATGACCATATATGATATCATAACAATGATTATGATTATGGAATAAGTCAATAACATTATTTAAATCATTATACAGGAGGTTCAGACACGTACAAAGCATATCAGACCTAAGGTAAGGTAAAATATCGCAATCTCATTTTTATTTGAGATTGTTTATACTTCTGAATTTTCTGGGGAATATTTATCATCCACATACATTTTTCCCCAATATGTAATAATATTTCTATCATCATATAATCATTTAAATCCAATTTTACCATTCGGTGAGTTTTTAGTAAAATTTATGAAAGGAATCTTTTGTCATTTTTAGTACAAGGTACTTTTTTGACTTATCCAGCCAAAGTACGAGAAGAATTTTTTTTCTTTAACATATACATCATGAATGGATTTTTACAACATTATTTCCATGAAGCTTAATTAACAAGTGTTAAAGTTTATTTTTAATTAACTTATCTTTGTTTAAAATTATATGACATGTTAACAAAGGAAAAAAAATTGAAGTAGAAAGGATATTTCCTCATGAATTGAGTTAAAGTGTATTATAAAAATTATTTTCCATATAAGATAATATAGGGTTATGTTTTTATACCTATTTTTATATTTATTTTATTATGATGGAATTATTTTTATTAGGTCCTTTTACTTCATATGATTTATGTTATGATGGAATGATGTTTAAAATTTCCATTTTTATTACCTAGGTTATGCTATGATGTATGATTTATGATGTTGTGGAACACATTAGAATGGTATCATTATGAGATGGGTGGGACCTATATCTCCCTCCAATTCATTGGGTAAATATTTATATCTCATGAGATAGACATGGATGGAATGCCAGGTTAATCCATTTTAGTGATACAGGACTGAAACGAGGAGTGAACTCGGTTCAAAAATGGACTTTGTCCACTAGGATAGACATGGAAATCTATCTTGAATACTAAGAAATTATTATTTATGATTATGTTTGTATGAAACAAAGTTTCATGCTTTATGAAATGATTTTTGGGATTACATTTCACTACCATTATTTATCCCATGTTACGATATTATGATCTCTTTTGCAGGATAAGATTTTCAAAATGTTATGTTATTATGAATATGATATGATTGATATTTCTTTTGTTTACCCTTACTAAGCAATTGAGCTCACCCTTTTGTATTTTTTCATTTCCCCAGGTCAGGAATAAGGGTATTAAGTTGGTTATTCAAAAAACGGACTCTAGATATGATGAAATAAACGGGAGACAATGTCGATGCTTTATGAACTAGTTGTTTATGTTTTCCAGTTTCTAAAGACACTATACATATACGGTCCTACCATGGTTTTGTTATATGTTGTAATAAGTATGCTTCATTTCTGAAGTAATAAAAATGTATGTAAAGTATGGGTCGTTATAATACTACCCTAAAAACGTTAGATTGCGGTTTAGTCATTCAACTTAGATGAATAAGTTTAGTGTATACCATCAAAAGAACAAGTTCCCACTAACCTCTAAAATATAAAAGGAAAGGGCCACTCTAGTGACATTTTAGGTACATTTTTTCCCTTAGAATATCAGGTTCTACTTGGCCTTTAACGTTTATAGGCTTAAACTTATCCAATTAATGCCCAGGATGGGTCTATGCCTAAAAAATTATAGGTTATCTTTTCACACATTAAATATTTGTTTCCATATAATCTAAAAATGGGAAAGTGGATTGTATTGGGCCTATATATCTCTTGGTTGGGTCTCTTCCTATAATAAATAGTTTATTTCATAACCCCTATATGAAAATGGAATTTGGTTAGGCATCGAAGTGTTAAAAATGTGGATTTAATGAGTTTCTACTATCCTTTAATTGTGATATACCATATTCGGTTTATAACATTTGTTGTGTGTGTGAAAAGTGGAGCAGTATATTTTAGATCCAAACCACTATAACATTCTTTTGTTAAAATTTTACTTTCTATAATTTTTCTTTTATCAGTGTGGTTGAATTATATAAAATTTTGGTCATATCATTTCCTCCTCAAAAGGATCATAATTTGAATAATTTTTAAGGATTGAAAATTTAACCCCACATGTCAATTTCCTTAAACTCATTATAAGATAAATTTCGTGAAGTGGTGTGTTGTCTAATATGGTTTGTGGGGTCTCATGATAACATGTCATAAATGGATAATTCTGTAGTTTTATCTAAGAATCTCTTTTTATAGATCATAATTACACACATTAATTTTTTGTTTCACATTTTATATATTTCTATAATTTTATTGGTAATAGAATATTACATTCAAATATAAATATATATGATTAAAAATATTCTCTATGCTCAATGTTACAGTTTCTCGTTGTATTGAATATGTGTTCTCATGGTCTATAATCAGTTGAATCATTTCTATATTGTATTTACTGCAACAGTTAAAGTGGATATATATATATATATATAATAATTGTAAGATGGAAATAGTCAATTGTTTTAAGGGAATGAACAAGAAGCACATTTTTTAGAGCATGGAACTAGCAGATATAGAGTCACTAAGATATTCTTTATGGGTGGTTTAGTGGAAAATATATGGATTTATTAGGCACATTTTTCTAAAAAGGTATGAAGGGTTGTTTAAAAAGATAAAAAATATATTTTCAACATATTCATTGTGTTAAAAAATTCTAGAGTTCTTTGGTGATGATGTTATTGTGCTGGGAAACATAATGGTAGAGTTTATATTTTCATGGGTACTGAGATGTTCACATGTCCTTGTGTAAATAGTTTCAAGATTATTCTCTAAATTGGTTCATGGTTAATACACATTGATAAAAAATTTAAAAAGTAATATTTCATATACTACACTATAATTTTATTATACAAAGTATTTATTGATTATTATGAAATTATTTAAATATTAAATATAATTTATCATGGATATAGAGTATAGAATCCAACATCTAATAATGATGTATGATCATAGAGTCAATAAATGGTTTTTCAAATTTCTCTGAGAGCATATTTGGAGTTTCTGCAGAAGTTTATAGATATTCGGACTATTTTATTACGTTTCTGTTCTTTGTATGAAGGTATTTGAAATTGATTATTCTTGAAAAAATGTTCTTTTAGGGAGAGTAATCCATCTTTCACTCGATTGATTAAATGGATGCCCAGTGAATAAGAATCCTTGTGTTATCACCTCGGTTAACCAAACATAAATATGGAACTGAATTATTGGCATATTCAAATTTGAAAACTACATTGCTCTGTTCTAGTAATGTTGACGGTCGATGCTTGGGAAGTGACGTGGATGGGGATGGGATCCTCTATTGTGGTCCAGCTATTGGATTTTGGACTTGAGGCCGTGTGAGGCTATATGGTGGGGCTTGGTTTGGTTCCAATACTTCGAGGGATCTCATAGATCCCTTTTGTTGTTGTGACTTTACAAGAGAACCAGTTGTGAATGCATAATTTGTTGTTTAGGTGTTTTCCTTTCCTTGGTTTGTGTTTATGCCTATTAGTTGCACAGTTGTGCAGAATTTACTTAAATATAATTAATTGAATATGAAAACATGAATGGGTTCAATGGGGTATTGTTTGCCGGGAATGAGTTATGACCGGGTAGTGGTTGTTATGCTTCTTATGAATGAATAGTAAAAAGGGTGTCTGTGTATGGGATGGTTTTGGAAACCCTGGGCTGGGAGGAATGCTTGTTACCTATATATATATAATTGAATTTATTATGTTTCTTATTGGTTCCCCACCCATGTTATTCCCTTCGTGCCGAACTCCCACATTTCAAGGGGGAGGGTGTTTTTCTAAATACTCCTATGAGTGGCTGGTTATTAGCTCTTTTTCTATTCCATTTACCGAATATCATAAGACTCTTCGGGTAGGCTATGATGGCATGAGGTCCATTATAGCCCTATATTCTTCGGGCATGGTACGTGGTGGTGGTTGGACCAGGTGTGTGCGGGCAGGTTTTTTCACAAGTGTCTTCAGGATGAGGCCCTAGTGTCTTCGAGCGTGTTAGTAGTTGTTCGGACCTAGGTGTGTGCGGGATGTGTGGTAGTGATTTCCCAGGTGTTTGTGGGTGGGATGGGTGATTATGGTAGCCCAGATCTGTGTAGGAGGGGGATGGTAGTGGGACTGTGGTGAGGATGGCAGGGGACATTTCACATGTCTGATTTCCTCAATATCCAGTGAGAAATTGGGAAAGGGTACCCAAATATCGATGTGATATTACTATTACTTAACATGACTTGTGTTATTTAGGGAGTGTGCCTTAGTATGGTTTGGGTGGATAGTTTCCCTACTTGGTGCTTTGGATATCTTTTTTTCTCATGGGGAATTAGAATGCCTCCCCACTTTTTCACGAGAGGATTTGGTTTTCCCAACTGAGTATACCTGTATACTCACCCTATATATATAAACAACTTTCAGGTTTCTAGAAGGACATTAGGGATTGTGCGGGACCTTACTAGATCGGACGTTCGGACAATTACTGTTGCTGTTTTTCTTTTCCTTGGTACATTCCTTGGAGTTTTCTTGTACTTTTGTAGCACTTACTTTTGGAACAGGCATATTAGAATGGTTTCTTTTTGCCTTACTTTTACTTGATGTTTTGGTGTTGATTTAAGAAGTAGCATCTTATCTCTCGATTCTACTATAAAAAAGGGTAATTCCTTCTTATTTGTGTGTGATTCTATACCCTTGGTGCTATTCTCCACTCCGGGACCTATTGAAGTCGGGTTTTGGGGGTCATTATTTCTCCTTCAATGGGTAGAAGGAAGGGTCTGGCGATATGCCATCCCTTATATCATCATGGTGAAGGCGGGTTGTGATAGAATGGTATCAGAGCGGAGACTGAGAGATAAGATAGAGCTCAGGGTTAGGCACTGTGAGGATTTCATGGGATTGTAGGGAAACTGTGCTAGGCAATCTTGATGTGTGAAATCGGCTAGGGAAGACAGACTAGGACAGAAGAATTTCGCCCCCCCCCCCCCCCCCCGTGATCCGATGCATGGACACTGCGCCTAACGAACACCCATGTGAGGATACACTGATTGTATGGTAGAGACCCTAGGAAAGGTACATGCTTCATAATGACATGTGTTCTTGTGTGTCTTGGGTATTTTGGGGATTTAAAATGAATATGATGTCTATGAAAAATTTAAAAGCAATATTCTACACTACTCGATCTTATCCATTCCTTCTTTACCTTACAACAATGGAACCTAGACGACGACCATGACTAGTGAGAGAGATCAAGGCCTAGGATGTTGACTCGGTTGATCAGCAGAGGGCTGACCGAGCGGGGGAGGATGGTCAGTGGTATAGGATGCTTCGTGCCTTTCAGCGGAAAACCCTCAGAAAATACGAGGTCAGTACCTCAGACATGGAGAAAAAGAGCTGGCTAGAGGAGTTGGTGATAGATTTCTACTTGATCTGAGCTACAAGGAAGTATTGGGTTCTTGTGGCTATAATATAGATGCGGGAAGCATCCTGAAAATGGTGGACTCTATATCTTGGGTAAAAGAGAGAGGCTGAAGTTTAATAGACCGACATCAAGATGGAATTTCGGGCGGAATTACTCTCTTCCATGATGATGGAATAGAAGAGGCAGGAGATAATTTCCCTTTAGGAGGGGAGGATGTCAGTGAAGGAAAGGATCTACTTCGTTTTACTTTGGACCTTTTTTCCGGATGTGGAGTCTCGGGAAAGACGTTTATAGGAGGCACTCCGACCATCTCTTTAGTATGCAGTTACTCCCTTCACCCTGCCAATGTACATGGAGATCCTGAAGAACGATGAAGTGGTTGAAAGTATTTCCATTCTGGGATGTGTGTTGTGAGAGGGGAGCCAGTGGAGTTCATCAAAAGGGAAGACCTTCAGTAGTTGGCCTCCAGTGTCCGGGCCTTCTTGGTTTCAACCAATGGGAAGCAGGCCCCAGCACTACCAGTTTCGATCTCCCGGTCATCGTCCTTTCCTCGTGGGCCCAGGACCATGGTTCATCATATGTGGACGCGGTGGGAACCTACGCAATTAGTGCCCAGATATAGTACAATACTGTGTGGGTGGGCAGGTTCAGCACCCACCTCAGCAACAATAGTTTCTAGGCAGACCCTTTTAGCAGGAGTAACAGGTACATCGAGCCCTCGATCCTTTGAGAGTCATCATTGTAGGAGAAGGCTGACCCCATGGTGATCCTCAAGGACCTCGTACAGAGCGTGGTCTTGAAGGTGGCCAACAATCGAGAGGCAGAGGAGTTAAGCGTGGGCAGTTTCACGCCACAGAGGCAGCAGTTCCAGTAGGGCTGGATGTTGTTCGAGGTACAATCAGCTTGTTTATCACAATTTCATGCACCTTATTTGATTCAGGAGCATCACACTTCTTTGTTACAACCCATCTATACCGTTCCTTGATCCTTGACCTAGAGAGACTCTCCATGGCCTTGGTGCTGAGTACACCAGTTGGGGGTCATACCAGTCTGTTTGATGTATGTCGAGGATGTAGATTGCTGTTGGGGACACATCAGTCTAGTGGGGGTATTCTTATAATACAAATGCAACCATATGATGCCATCCTTGGATTCTACTAGATGTTTTATGTGCATGTTGTTATTGAATTCTTCCAGATAAGTGTTCTGTTATCCGATGGGCATGTCCAGTATGTGACTTTTGTTGGTGAGCGGAGTTGTTAGCTGGGGAGACGGTGCGTGGAGTTTCTATGTTCACCGATATATCATCAATATTAGTGTATACTGAGATGATGGATGTTATTAGAGTTGTTAAAGAGTTCCTAGAAATTTTATCCGAGGAGGATGTGACTATACCCCCTCGACGTGACATTGGGTTCGGGATATACTTACAACCCAGTGCCCATCCGATTTCCATGGATCATTATCGGATGGCGCATTCTATGCAGTGGGAGTTGTGGATCCAGATTCATGATCTGAGGAAGAAGGCTTTTTTCTGATCTAGTGTGTCACCATGGGGTGCCTTGGTCTTGTTCATAAAGAAGGAAAATGGTGGTCTCGGGATGTGCATATACTACCGGAGACTGAATCATGTAATGCTCAATAACTGTTACCCTCTTATGAGGATAAAAAATCTCTTTGACCAGGTGAGGGGAGCAGGTTGGTTCTCTATGATCGATCTATGGTCTGGGTATCACCAGGTAAGGGTGAAGGATAGTGATATTCCAATGACTGTTTTCAAGTGCAGGTGTGGGCACTTTGAGTTCATAGTCATGTCGTTCCCTGTTACGAATGCACCTGCTGTGTTCATGGGCCTCATGAACTCTGTTTTCCATGATTTTCTAGACCGGTTCGTCATTGTGTTCATCAACGACATTTTTATCTACTCATGATCAGAGGAGGAACATACTAAGAACCTCCGGATGGTCTTGTAAATCCTTCGACATCAACAGCTCTATCGGAAATTTTCCAAGTGTATGTTCATGACATGAGAAGTGAATTTCCATGGACACGTGGTGTCTCAACAAGGGGTAATAGTTGATATGGCAAGGGTAGAAGTGATTTGTTTCATGGTAAGAACCCATGAATGTGAGAGAGGTTCGTAGTTTTTTGGGTCTGGTAAGCTATTATTAGATGTTTTTACCCGAATTACATCAAGTTGTAGCTCCCTTGACAGTGTTGACAAGAAAGGACCATGCCTTCGTGTGAAGTGAGTAGTGCCAGGAAGCCTTCAATTATCTAATAGGGAAGTTGGTTAGTGCCCCAGTACAGAGGTTACCAGAGGATGTGTTAATTTTTGAGGTGTTTAGTAATATTTCTAGACTTGGCATGGGGTGAGTGCTAATGCAGCAATGGGGAGTGATATCTTATGGGTATAGGTATTTACGTCCTCGTGAGCATAAATATTCCACCTATGACCTATAGCATGAAGCAGTAGTGTTCACATTGAAGTTTTGGAACCATTTCCTCATCGGGGAGCACTTTGTGGTATTCACAGATCACAAGAGTTTGAGGCTTATCATTACCCACCAGGACCTGAACATGTGAAAACAAAGGTGGGTTTAGATTCTCAAGGACTAGAACATCGAGATATCATACAATGATGGTAAGGTAAATGTTGCAGCGGATTCCTTGAGTAGGATGTCATAGAGGGAAGCTGTTCAGGAATCTGTGGATGATTGGAAGGAAATGGAGAAGTTCGCTTCCCTGCACCTGGATGTATGGGTGGATGGTGGTAGAGGTTATCTATTTCATATGAAAGTGCAGTCCTCTCTATTGTGGCAGGTGGAGGAGTCTCAGTGGGGAGACATTGAGACTGAAGTGATGCGCGATCCAGTTAACAAGGGAAATGCTCCAGAAGGGTGGTCAGTGGATGGTTAGAATCAGAAGTTTTTCCGAGAGAATTTTTTTTCTTGATATGATGCCTTATAGAGTTCTTCATGTGTTCCATAACTCGGTCATAGCGGTACACCAAGGAGTTTCCAAGATGTACCGAGGCCTGAGGGAACCTTTTTCATGTACCGAGGTGATGCAGGCAGTGGTGGAGTTCCTGGAAAGGTTCTTGGTATGTCAGCAAGTGAAGGTTGAAAATCGTGTCCCAAGAGGTTTGTTTTATCCTTTAGATGTCCCCGAGAGGAAGTGGGATGAATTGTTGATGGATTTCATCACAAGAATACCTAGGGTTCAAGGATGCTGAGATTCTATCTGGGTAGTGGTAGACCAGTTGACGAAATCAGGTCACCTTCTAGCGATCAAGGAACCGAGTGTGGTGGATGTCTTAGCATGGAGATACTTGGAAGAGGTGGTGCAGTTTCGTGGAGTTCTAAGGTCCATAATCTTGGATAGGAATGCACGGCTTACCTCTTGAGTCTGGAGGGGATTGCAGCATGATTTTGGCAACCATCTACGTCTTAGCAACGCATTCCACCCATAAACCGATGGGAAGATAGAGTGAACTATCCATAAATTAAAGGATATGCTACGAGCATGTGTTTCGGGCTTTGGGGATCATTGGAATGACATTTTCCCTAAGTAGAGTTTTCTTACAATAATAGTTATCACTCTACTATTGGGATGTCACCATTTGAAGCGTTGTATGGGAGGTCGTGTCATTCACCCATGTGTTGGGTCGAGGTTGGAAAGACATGTTTTCTTGGCCCAAAAGTGGTGCAGAGAAAAACAGAGAATTTTTGGCTTGTGCATGTGAGGATGAATGCTTCCCAATACCGAAAGAAGTCATATGCCGATCGTAGGAGGAGGCCCATGGAGTTCGAGGTTGGTGACCATGTGTTCTTAAAGTTTTCCCCTCGACGTGGGCAACGAAGGATCGACATGGGGAGTAATCTCTCTCCAAGGTTCATCGGGACCACTGAAGTGTTGGGGCGATTCGGTGAGGTGGAATATCAACAGGCGTTTCCACCTCAGTTGGAAAGGATCCACACTATTTTCCACGTCTCCCAGCTTCATCAATATCTACATGACGATTCCCAGGAAATGGACTGGGGAGAATCAGATATATGGGATGACTCTACGTTTTTGGAGTAACCAGTGTAGATCGAGGATCAAAAAGAGAAAGTTCTTCTTAGACGAACCATCCCGTTGGTTAGTGTGTTGTGGAGGCACGATGGCCTTGAGGAGAGTATTTGGGATCTAGAAGCTCAGATGCACACCC
Organism: Viscum album; assembly: GCA_963277665.1. Lineage (NCBI taxonomy): Eukaryota > Viridiplantae > Streptophyta > Magnoliopsida > Santalales > Viscaceae > Viscum > Viscum album. Next base: position 2,103,072,816 of record OY728163.1, on the reverse strand, counting down.
ATTACCCAAAGCTATTGGGAGTTGCAGTTCTGATCCTTCCTTGTTTTTCTTGTTTTGGTGGCCTTCTGTGATGTAATGATGTCCATGTTGGTTTATGAGATGTTTTGTTTCCTTACCTAATAAATGGTTATGAAAATTCCTGATATGTGGGGAAGGGAGGACATGATCCCTAATCAAGATCTATTAAGGTGGATGCGAATAAACCCATGCGGGCGAGCCAGTTCCACCAAAGGTAGATAGTATCTTGACGTGGAGGAGAGAACTCCTTGACCTATGTTTCAAGAAAATGTGATCCTTGAATTTATTATGGCTATTTGGGATGGTTTTTCCCTGATAAGTAACATTTGGATGGGTTTTTTGGGATACTCTTGTATTCTCAAGGGCGAGAAAATTATGAGATGTATCTTACGTAATGGCCCAGACCCTCCTGGTCAATTACATTTCCAAAATTCTAAGTGTTGCGGTGTCCTGGACTCATCGATCCGTCATACACATCATCTCCACAGATCAGCTCCACTGATCAGCTCCACTGACCAGCTTAACCGATCTGCCTCACATATCATCTGCACTGATTAGCTGCAATGATCAACTCCACTGATCACCTGCACTGATCAGCTCCAATGATCATCTCCAAAGATAAGCTTCCCTGATCAGCTCTACTAATCACCTTCTCTGATCATCTCCACTAATCAGCTTCACAGAGCAGCTTCATAGATCAGGTTCACAGATTAGTTTCACCAAATCGGTTTCACAGATCGGTTTCACCAAATCGGTTTCGAATATTGGTTTCACCAAATCGGTTTCACAGATTAGTTTCACCAAATCAGTTTCATAGATATGTTTCACAAAATCGGATTCACAGAACAGTTTCACCAAATCGGTTTCACAGATTGGTTTCACCAAATCAGTTTCACACATCGGTTTCACCGAATCAGTTTCACATATCGGTTTCACCAAATCAGTTTCACAGATCGGAATCACTAAATCAGTTTCAGAGATCGGATTCTCCAAATAGGTTTCATATATCGGTTTCCCCAAATTGGTTTCACAGATCGGTTACACCAAATCTGTTTCACAGATCTGTTTCACCAAATAGGTTTCACAGATCGGTTTCACCAAATCGATTTCACAGATCGGTTTCACCAAATCGGTTTCACAGATCAGTTTCACCAAATCAATTTCACAGATTGGTTTCACAAAATCTATCTCACAGATCGGTTTCACGAAATAGGTTTCACAGATATGTTTAACCAAATCGGTATCACATATCTGTTTCACCAAATCATTTTCACAGATCAGTTTCACCGAATAGGTTTCACAGATTGGTTTCACCGAATAGGTTTTGCAGATCGGTTTTACCTAAATAGTTTCACAGATCGTTTTCACAAATCGGTTTCACAGAAACGGTTTCACAGATCGGTTTCAGTAAATTTTTTTCACATATCGGTTTCACCAAATCTGTTTTAGAGATCGGTTTATCCAAATTAGTTTCCACAAATCGGTTTCATAGATCAGTTTCACCAAATCAGTTTCACATATCAGTTTCACCAAATTGGTTTCACATATCAATTTCATGAAATCAGTATCATAGATCAGTTTCAACAAATTGGTTTCACAAATCAGTTTCACCAAATCGGTTTCATAGATCTGTTTCACCCAATCATTTTCAAAGATCGGTTTCAGCATATCAGTTTCACTGATGAGTTTCACCAAATCAGTTTCACAGATCGGTTTCACAAAATTGGTTTCACAGATCAGTTTCTCCAAATCGGTTTCACATATAGGTTTCACCAAATTGGTTTCATAGATTGGATTCACCAAATCAGTTTCACAGATCAGTTTCACTGATCAAATTCATTGGATCAGCTTAATGGGATCAGCTTCAGAGGATCGGCTCCACAAGATTAGCTTCACAAGATCAGTATCATGGGATTAGCTTCACCCGATCGGCACCACTGATCAGTTTCAACTATCAGTCTCACCCATCGGCCATAGAGTGGGGTCCGGATTTTCCTTCCCCTGTGTTTCCCATAACGAAACTTTTAAGTCATTTAATATTTTTAATGTGGTTTAAAGCCATTTTTAGAACCATAAAAAAATTTAAATCCCCTAGGAGTGGGGAGACCCTCAATTGACATGTTTTCCTCTCTTAAATGAAATCATTTAATGCACAAGAATTTTGGCTAACCCTCTGATGTGAATTATTAAATAAACAATTAATTCCATCGTGTGTAACCATCTAACCACGAGGTGAAACCACGATCCAACTTTAAACCCACTCATGATCCTCATATCCTGTAATTCCAAGATCTCGCCTTTTTATCACATGGGAATTCATTCTTCATGGCTGGTGTTTTTTCTTTCTACTCCTTGGCGCCTTTGGATTCCCCATTCCCGAGGTTAGTGGTGTACCTTTGTTGGTGTCTTTCCTACTCATTCTTTGAGTTTCTTTAGTTCCACCCCTGCATGTTGCGTATCCCCAATTATTGGCGCGAAGAGAAAAATGTCGATTTTTGATCATTCAGGATGTGATTTTTCTTTGTCTCTTTTTATTATGTATCATGCGGGGTGGGTATGCTATTATTTCTGTATATATGGATGAAATGAAACCCTAATGAAGATAATAAACAGAATTTTATAGAATGAAGGGGGTGTTCTCGATGTTTCTATTTTACTCCTTATCATTGATTATGTGTTGTGAATTGTACGGGCTTATGCTCACTGAAAATCATGGTCATTGGTGGTCTTTTTTTGTGCACTAATGAAACATTGTTTTCCTGTATATTTATATGATGGAATGGGTGTAAAATTGAAACTGGTTAATCACATAAACTCGGTTGATTAAATGGATGCCCAGTGAATAAGAATCCTTATGTGATTACCCCAGTTAACCAAATGGAAAGGTGTAACTGAATGATGGTGATACTCAAATTTGAAAACTGAGTTGCTCTGTTCCGATGATGTTGACGGTTGATGCTTGGGAAGTGACATGGATGGGGATGAGATCCTCTGTTGTGTTTTAGTTGTGGGATTTTGGATCTGAGGCCGTGTGGGGCTGTATGGTGGGGCTTGGTTTTGTTCTAATACATTGAGAGATCTCACGAATCCCTTTTGTTGTTGTGACTTTACAAGAGAATGAGGTGTGAATTCTTAATTTTATGTTTTGCTATTTTCCATTCATTGGATTTTGTTTATTCCTGTTAGTTGACCAGTAGTGTAGAATTAACTTAAATGGAATTAATTAAATATGAAAACATGAATGGGTTCAATGGGGAATTTTTTTCCGGGAATGAGTTATGAAAGGGTTTGAGCTGTAATGCTTTTTATGAAAGAATAGTAATGAGAGTGCTTGTGTATGGGATGGTTTTACAAACCCTATGCTGCGATGAGTGTTGTTACCTATGTATATAATTTTAGTTCTTATGTTTCTTATTTTCCCCCCACCCATGTTAAGTACTTCATGCCGAACACCAACATTTCATGGGGGAGGGTGTTTTTCCCAACACTCCTATGAGTGACTGGTTATTAGATTCTTTTCTACTTGCTTTCCTGAATATCCCACGACTCCTCAGGCAGTCTGTGACTACCTGAGGTCCATTATAGCCCTAGATTCTTCATAAAGGTTGTGTGGTGGTGGTTGGATCGGGTTTGTGCGGGTAGGTTGTTTCCCAAGTGTCTTCGGGATGAGGCTCAGGGGTCTTTGGGCGTGGTAGTAGTTGTTTGGACCTAGGTGTGTGCGGGATGTGAGGTAGTGATTGCTCAGGTGTTTGCAGCTGGGATGTGTGATTGTGCGTGCCTAGGTGTGTGCGGGTAGGGGATGTTAGTGGGACTCCAACGATGATGGCGGGAGATGTTTGACATGTAGTATTTCATCAATAACCAATAGGAAAGTGGCGCGGGGTACCCAAATATTGATGTGATATTTATATTACTTTACTTGACATGCGTTATTTGGGGAGTCTGACTTGGTAAGGTTTGGGCAGATATTTTCCTTGCTAGGTGCTCTAGTTATCTCCTTTTCTTATGGGGGATTATAATGCCTCCCCACTTGTGCATGAGAGCCTTTGGTTTTCACTACTGAGTACAACAGTGTACTCACGCTACGTATATAAACTAGTTTCCAGTTTCTAGGAAGACATCAGGGATTGTGAGAGACCTTACTAGATCGGATGTTTGGACAGTTGTTGTTGCTTTTTTTCTTTTCCTTGGTACTTTCCTTAGAGTTTTCATGTATGTTTTTATCACTTACTTTTGGAACATGCATATGGGAATGGGTTGTTTTTTCCTTACATTGACATCCAGTTATGGTGTTGATTAGGGAGGTACCATCTTATCTCCCAGTTATTCTAAATAAAAAGGTTAATTCCTTCCATTTTGTGTGTGATTCAATACCCTTGGTTCTAGTCACCACTTCTGGACCTATTGAAGTCAGGTTTCGGGGGTCATTATCTCTCCTTCAACTGGAAGAATGAAGGGTCTGTCAATCTACGGTCCCTTATCTCGTCTTGGTGAAGGTGGGTCAAGACAAGATCAATCCAAGAAGATATTTTCATTCATTTATAAATCATAAGTTCAATGAACATTTGAATTAATAATGTAATGTTTAACTTGAAAACATAGCCTTCATCTAATTGAGAAAGTGTTTATGTTAATGTTTTACAATGATGGTTCCAATCATAGATTAAGATTACTATTGATGAAGGGGTGTATGGATAAGACCTAGAAGTCCAGAATATTTGGGACACATTAATGTAACTATACTACTCATGGACATGAGATTATATATAACACCTCACATCACAGAATATAATTTAGTAAAGTAAGCATAGTAGAAATTTTCATGTTTTGATTATAAGGAATAAGGAAGGTCAATTTTATGATTTTCTCCATGAGGGGATTATTAAATTACACTATGGATGATATATTTTTATTTGATGTTCTATCCAATAAATTTAGATGGAAAATATATGAGATAAAATAATTTTTCAGTCGAGATGGGTTTGTGGAACGAGTTTTGAAATTGATTATAAATTATATTACTTTGTTTATAAAACATTTTATAGTCCCTAAAAATGTAATTGAGATAATGAAAGGTATAAAATAACTTATAAACTATGTTACCATTGATTTATAGTTTTAAATAATTATTCATCTTCACTAAATTTCCCCTATTTTTTCCTTCATAGACTTTGAAGGCCCAAAAAAATAACAATATTTATTTAATTTTATTATATGTTGGTATATATTTTGAAAATATTTATAGATATATATATAGTTACATATCATTTCCCCCTTATCCCCTCTCATTCTCTTCCACTTTTCATTTTAGTGGCTTCATCTAATGGGATTTCATAAGTGGGTTTCAATAGAGGTTGGAGAAACCGACTCAAAGGATAGGGTAATTATTTTTTTATTATTATAGGATTATTAGAAGGTTTATTTTCCAATTATATCTTTTTATATGAATATATATTATTTGGGATGATTTTTTCTATATTATAGATATTTGTTGATGTTTTATAGAAACATTGTCTATGGATATGGGGATTTTTTGTAAATGGTGCACTATAAGATATTATTATGATTGTAGATGATATTTTATTTATTTATAATGGAAATATTATGTATTAATTCTTCCCTCAGCCTATTATTCACTCGTATTTCATAAAAATATTTATTTCATTAGAATATGAAGAATATATAGAATTTTAGGATTGAATAATATTTTTTTGCACTGTAAATGAATTTCTATATAGTAATGTCTATTGTATTTAATGGTTGGGGCCGAATACTCATTTAATATTAAACCAAAGAAAATACCTCTGTTACTAGGTAGAGGGAGACCCATTACATATCCCAAAGGGCCATTGGTCATTCATCCCATTACATGGCACGTGGGCCCATTTTTTTCCCCAAGACCCATTATGTGAATAGTACTGCTACAGTATCCTCCCTACTATAATACCACATAGTACCTACCACACCAACAGTAACCTATTGTCACTAAAGTGACCTATCATTGCAACAGTGCCACCGCTGCTATAGTAATCTACTGTACTCTTACAGTACCCTTCGCACAATGGGTTTTGAACACCCATTTTCATGTAAAATTAAGGGGTGCATAACCTCTGTCGCTATATTTATGTTTGTTTTATTGATTAAATATAAATTTTAAATAATGTAATTGATTGAAACACTATTTTATAAATATAAATGTTATTTATAATTTTATTATGTGTTATTTAAAAAATGGTATAGTGTGTTTTGAATTTGAAAGTATTTTTATTTTATTATAAAAATATTTAGAGGGATTAAATGTAAATTTTGATTATGAAGTTATATAATACACAGTTTGGAGTACGACCTAATATTAAATGAATATATATGTGTTTTTTTGGATTTTACGTAGAGTGACAAAATACATATCCTTGATAATGAATGTGACCTACGATGAAACTGGATGGGAGTTCATTATTTGGGTTTGTATAATAAGTTATAGGAACTAATATGGTGGTTTATAGAGCTTTACTAAACTATGATGGGTGTATGGTGTCTATTCAATGATCATTAACAAGTGATCTACAGTTATCAGTTCTAGTTTTGTCTCCCTTTGTCATCCCATACACCTATCATTACAGAAACAGATATTTATGGGCATGTTTGGTTTGTAACATAATATGTGGGATATGTTGTGAGATATGATAAATGGTTCAAGAAAATTATTAATTTCAATTATGATGTTTGTTGGTGTGAGGGTTATAGATATCATAAAACAATTCACATACTAAATGTTTTAATGAAAATAATAACTGTTGAAAATTATTTTTCATAGAAAGATTTATTTACTTGTTCATGGGAGTTATGGAAATCCCTTCAAGGAAACTCGATGTATTTATATAATGTAGAACCCTTAGAATGTATACCATAACACAATAATAGTTTTATTTTTTGTTTTTATGGGTTTCATGTTAGTATGGTGATTTTTCAATTACATATGGCTAAAATGATGAAAATTGGAGGAAAATTATATCTATGCAGTGGTCCATTACCCTCTAGGCCATGCTCATTAATTTAGCCTTTTTAATAAATAATAATTTTTACTATCGCAATAATATATATTATATGTATTTTTTATTTTAATTTCATTATAATATGTATTCTATATAATTTTTATTATAAATGGATATCCTAGTATTTCCAAGTAACGATCCAATGCACATGGGCCTATCGAGCAATTATTAATCCAAGTGAGAAACCCCATGAACCTCTCTAATATGTACAGGGAGGGAAACATAAAACAGATAGGCATATCACACACATGGGATTCCATATCCTAAGGGACATATAAAAAGGCACCATCCACTATCCACTAATACAATACTGAAAGGTGTGACACAACAGATAACAACATGCATGTATATAACTAAATCTCACCAAAGATTACTACATTAGAATATGACATAAAAGGTTTAAAAAACATTCCCAGCAAAAAATTTAAAAGTTTCAAACCTTTTAGAATGGAGGGGTTTAGTTCCCCCGACACCGGAATACATGAGAGAGTTCCTTCTTTATTATATTACAAAAAGGTACATGAAATCATACCTAGAAGGACTAAATAGTTTATTAGTATTTCTAAAATAGATACTTAATTGATTCCCATAATATAATTGATAACAAAAATGACAACATATGTTTTTCAAGAATAACATTATTCTATCTACCATATCATGACATATCAATCATAGTGAACTTCACAGAATCCTAGGAAAAGGGAAAAAATAACGGCTGAACTCAATTTCTTAGTTATAGTTATCTATAGTGGAAAAAATCATAAATAAGTAAGTATAAAAAATATGTACAGTTAAATAATGAAACACAAATTACATGTAAACAATAAAAAAAATTAAGACCATTTAGATATAATATCAAAAAAATACAATGGATGATAATCAATACGACATGGTAGATAACAAAAAATAAATTACATTTGATAAATAAAACGACTATTTTTACTTGATAGGGGTTAATCATTATATAAAGGAGAATCACTGAACATGCACTCTATTTAATGAATAATAATGATTGAAATTCATCAATATATAATATCCTAGATATTATTTCATGGAAAATAGTAACTATATTTTGAATGAAGGAAATGATTAATTTTTATATGGTATGTATGAGGAAAATTATAACACTACAAAAATTATGCATCCTAATGATAGATTAATACAAATGGGTACAAACCCATCATATTTTTTTGAAATGAGTTTATTCTAGCATATGGATTCTCCTCATGATGTTACTAATGTAATGAGATATTATCTACAACTGGGCTCCAACCATGTATGCTTTTCCATATTATTTCTAGAATATCGAATCATCAATCTAATTTTTGAACAATATTTCAAACCATTAAATATTTGAATTGATAAAAGAATACACATTTTCAATATTTCCTTAGTCAACCAAATAAAATTTAATGTGGGAAATCATATGTATAAATCGGATATATTCTATGAAATAACCATATCCATGTTAAAAAGTATGGATATTTAGGGCATATTTCTTTTCCAGTTATCATGGGAAAGTGAACATTTCAAGAGAATGATAATTACTAAAAAATGAAACCAAAAGGTTAATGTTAATAATTTCATTGGTAAAAATGATAATAAACCATCCATATAAAGAATAAAGATGTTATTAATGAAACATATATCCATTGGAGTACAAATAATATTTTTATCGTTGAGGAATATAAAAAGAATAAAAATGTACTTAAAAACATTATTTAGGAAGATATCATTATCATTTTAAAAATATATTATAAAACTGCAATTTTAAATAAATGAAATAAATCTCCTTGAAAATATTTTTAGAAACCTAGAATGAAATATTTATAATAAATTGAGTGTTCATGATCATTGAAAATTTCATTCACACAGTATATGTTATAACATGGATGACTTTTAGTTTTTCAGTAAAATCCAAACGTTATTTTTTTAAAAGACATGACAATTTCTTTTAAAAAAATTTAAAAAAATGTAAAAATGGGTTAAAATAACATTAATAAATCAATTTTAAAAGGTTTGAAAATATTTTGAAAATATTTTTAGAAAACATGGTTTTGGATGTAAACAAATTTTTGACCGAAGAGAGAAATGAAGAAGAATTTTCTTAGGAAACATTTCTTAATAATTATTAGTACCAAAGAGGTTAAAAATTACATTATTTATTTAGAATTTAGTTAATAACCATAGAACGATAAAATTAAATGATTTTATAAGATAATTAAAAAATAAATTTATTCATCTGAAATTCAATAATAATTTATCTCTATTAGAATGATATTGTGAAATAATTCATTTCAATGATCATAATATTGAAGTGAGAATTGTTAATGAATAAATTATGTTTATCAACTAAAATACAAATAAAATAGTTTTAAATAAATTAAAATATATTTAAAATTCATTACACAAAAAATACTAGAATATCAAATATGACTAAAAAGTAATATAACCTATGGAAAAGAATTTTAGTTATAAAGTTATTTACCACATCGCAACTCTTTGATCAAATACCCTTATATTTTATAATTAAAATATAAAACATGAAATACAATTAATTGTTAATTAATCATGATATTACATTTACATTATTCATTATATACAAAATATAAAGAATTTTCATGCATAACATTACAATATAACTTAATAAAGTGAGATTGAGACAAAGTTGTACACCTCAAACTTCTTTTTGGTTGAATGTGTTATAACATCATATATAGTGTTTTTTTATATATTTTATTCTTATAAAATTACCATATTAATATATATTATATCATATTTTATTCTTTTATAACATCCTTACAACATATCGTTCATATTCTATTAGTATTTTCATTGTATCGAGTGTTAATTTATTTAATTTCTTAGGGATGTTTCACCATGGAAGATCCAATTATTGGTCAAAAAATATTGTAATTACATATCAAAGAAAATATTATTAAATAATTTTAAGGTTTTATATTAATTATAATTCATAGAATAGTCACGAAATTATGTTACGAAAAATGTACTATGTAAAAATCATGGAGACGGTTTGTGGTACATAACTATGGGTAACGATTCCATTTTACAATGATAATTATGGAAATTATTTCTATAATATTTAATATTTAAATAATGATATTAATATCGTACATACAATATTATTTATTTATATATACTTATATATACCATCCTTTCTATCTGTTGATGAAATGATAGTGAGATCGCTCCGTGAAGGCATATGTCCTCGGTTTAACGAACAATGTTATCATGTTTCAATGAGTAAAAAGGAAAAAAAAAGTAAAATATTTTCACAATGATAAAAATGTAATTAATATAAAAATTATTTCTTTTATATCATATATATTTGTTGGAATTATCCTTTTTACTTTCAATATAAAAAGTTATTCAAAAATTATTCACATTGTTTCTCAAGGCGGTGGTCCACATTATAGACGAGTGACATTATTATATCTGTTAATGAGTTGAATGTAAAATGGTATAGAAGATATAATGAATAATTAGTTATAAACTTGGTAAAAATATCATATTTATAATTTATATCCACTTTTATACCAAAACGATAGGGGTGGTAATGGAAAAAACAAATTCCATTGGTTCACGATGTTGTAGTCCGATGTAAGCACGAACAGTGAATTCATAACCAATTTTCACTAAAGTGGATATGGTTTTTGTTCGTTAAAATATTAAAAAAATTATATTTTATAAAATTATGTTATTATATCATCATTTTATTATAATAATTGATTTAGGTGTGGGAAGAAATAAAATAAAAACTCTCATTGAAGAACATTACCTCTTCTTTGGATATCATCCTTATGTTTTCACCCAAAGATTTCCATGGTTGGATTTATTCACAAATTAATTATTTTAAGATGAGGAAAGTAAATTTGGGAAGTAATTTGGCCTGGTATTTTCATAACCATAAGGTGGTAAATTTGTGAATAAGAGAGGATATTGGTTGGGCTTTTATATGTGAGTTGAGTGTCAAACTAGTTATTTTTTAAATGAAAAGTAAAACCTACATTTTTCACCTGCTAGATGGGTCAAAAATAGATTATTATATAGAATGATATATTATAGAGTCTAAATAATAACATGAAATAGATTTTATTAATTCTTTTATGTCGTTCTATTACTTTTCTTTTTAGTTTAACCCACATAATATCATTTTTACCTAAACCATAGTTATTCAATTTTATTCTTTTCACTATTCATTTTGTCTAAATATTAATTTATACATATTATAATATTTAAATTATTATTATTCCATATATTATATCCATTTTAAAATTTTCATTCCTATATGTTTCAAAATTTAACTGCAAATTAATCCCACAAACGCCATGCGAAAGAAAGATTTTATGGACAAAATATTCAAAAGGCCGCAAACCTTTTATATCAATGTTATATATAAAAATTATTACAATGAAATAAATTGGATTAAATTAAATTTAATTGAAAAATTATTCTTTACAACCATGTTAAAATATAATTTTACTATATAAATTTTTTAAATAAAAAGGAAATTTTCAATAAAAATTCAGTATTTTCCACTATTCATTGAAAAATTGAATATTTAAAGAACATCCCAAATATTCAACCTAAAATAGTTTTTCAATTAAGAATTAAAATATAAAGTTAATTTTATAAAATAATTTTTTTAAAAGATTTGAAAATTAATATTAATCAATTTGTGCAAAAGGCAACGTGTTCGTTTTATAGAAAAATATGTTTCTTCAGAATTATTTTTTTCATTTCAATTATTCTCATATTTTTATCTATATATAACCATAAATTTCCTATTTTAGTTATAAATATTCATCCCATATAATTTATGGAAATTTTATACTCTCATACCATATTACGTTTCATTTTAACTCACGGTTGTGTCTTCTGCAAGTTGTCAATGATGTTAAATAAAAGGGTATATATTTCATTGGTTATTTAGGCTTGGTGTTGCCTCTAAAATATGATATAAAATATAATTTTATTCTTTTAAAATTTTGGGGTGTCACATCAACGCCGCATTAAATGAATTATTTACTCATATCAGTAATCATTGTGTAAACATTTGGGTTTACCATTTTTGAAAATAACACACATCGTAAAAGGGTTATTAAAATATTCTCTTAATAAGAGATAAAGGGTCGTAAAAATATCATATGAAAAAAATAAAAGAACAATTTTTATATATTGGGGTAAATAGTTGGAATGTGAAGATATTAAAATGAATAAAAATTTAAAACAATTATAGAGAGTCATTGAGGCCATTGATCATACGAAACTGAATGGTCAAGAGAAAGATAAGGGACTCAAAACCATAAATCCATAATGATTTAAATGTATATATGATTAATTAGAAATGAATTTAATAGAAATATATTTTTTATTCAATATCATTTTTATAAAGTCAATGAATTATTTTATTGTGTACAAATAAATTGAAATATACATACAAGATATGTTTTTCATAATTACAATATCATCATTTGGTTGTATTATGATAAATTTAAAATTAATATCTTACTCAAAGAAAAGAATATACAAAAATGTATTTTAAATGCCTAAAGAACTATAATTAAATTCTAATAAATCATTATAACCATAAAATAGTGACATGTCTTTCCACTCATCTCTAACTATTATCTAATTCTAATAAACTTGGCAAATGTTATCAAATATATTTCATAAATCTATAAACCCCATTAATAACACCATTTGGTTAGTCATTTATATTTATTTATCAAGCCCTTCACCTAAAACAATGACATATAAAATTTGTTTATGTAGTGAAGTTAAACTGCAATAATATTTTATGTAACATGAATTTGTATACTTTATAAAAAGGTTAATATTGTTGTGATAATTTTTATAGGTTATTCTATAACCTGAAATACCCTCTATTTTCATTATGTTTTATATTTTCATTTGTATATGTTTATTTCGAATATTATTATTATTTTATTTGTTCTAAAATTAATTATAAATTATCTAAAATCCATGAGAAATGATTTATAATTTTCATTATTAGTTAAATGATATTAAAATAGGATTAAGCATATATAAGTATTCATACTTTTTTTGAAAAATAATATATTAAATATAAACTATTTTGTAATATGATGTGTTTTTTGTGAATATTGGTTGCGAGTTATACAATGATATTAATACTAATTATTAACTAATATAAAAATAACTATAAACATAATTATATATATTTCATGTATTATATTTTTCTAAATATTAAGTGAGATAACTCACAAGGATATTTGTTATATCTCATTTAGGAAAAATTTATCTGCGTAATAAGAATGAGCAGTACAACTTCACGAATAAATCCAAATTGAATATTATATTTATTTTGGAATATGAATAGTTATAATTTTAGGTTTTATGATAATACTCCACATAATTTATGATAAAATTTATTTATTTATTTTACTTCTACATTAATTTTTTATTTAATCATCTAATAAATTTCAACATACATCATGGTTTTCATTATTAAAGTATGTCAAGGCTAATTAAAATATTCTTCCTTGTGAATATTTTATTGTTGGAATTTATAAAGTATAATCATGTATTTTAATGTAATTATGTTTATCCTTCTCTGTTTTAGTGTATAAAAATAACTTTTCCAGATGTGATTAAATATATATATGAGACTAAATTTTCTCTTACATGCAACCTAGTTTGCAACTTAGATCTGTAGATACATCATTCCTCTCCATGTTGTGGTATTCATTAAGTTTCCTAATATTCATTTTTTCATAACATTGATGTGTTTTATCACTAACTAATCAAAACTATATCATCTTAATCAACAATCATTCACTTTGTTGAATTTTCATATTCTTTCATTATGTTATAACATTATGGGTTGTGTTTTCTCACATGGGGAAAATTTCATAGGGTAATACTACACTAAAAAAGTTCAGATTGGATTAGTTTATCCCATAATAATACTGAGTTTAGTATTCCCCATTATAAGACCAGGTTCCACGTAACATAGAAAATTGTATAGTAAATGACCTCTCATTTAAGATTCCATGTTTATTTTCACCAATTATAAGACTAGTTTCCTCTTGAAACAAGACATTAAAGTGGTTAGGAAATATACTATGAAATTATAATTTGGGTTTACACATATAAAATATTTGGTTAGGTTTTCACCCATGAAATTCGGGGATCCATCTAAAAATAAAAATGAAAAGATCTCATGATTATTATTGTAAAATATCATATTTGGTCTTCACTGATATAAGGATTGGTTTATTTCTGAATCCATAAATGATATGGGAAGTGGAATGATCCTAATGGTGTGAAAAAGGAATGTGTACAATGTTATCACTTACCTTTAAAATTGAATTAACAGAGATGGATAAATATATTTTATTGGTGCGGGAATATTAGAGTAATATCATTTAGTTCTACACACTTTTAAATTCATTGTTTTGATATTTTAATTTCTTGTATTTAATTTTCACTATCTTTTATTATATTAGTGTGATTAAATTTTTTAATGTTTTGCAGTGATAAATTTGCACTAATAATGATTAAAATCAAATTGTTTTTTAAAGAATGAAAACTCTCTCAATTAATTTCAACATATATAACATCTTCAAGATATATAAATTGGTATCAGATACATAATTATTTTGAGTGTTTGGGACTAATATTTTTATATGGATTCCAAAAATTAGTATCTGATCCTATCTTATTGAGTATAAGTAGTATTTTATGTTTTCATGATACCTCTTTTTTTTCAAAGTTGGATTTTGAAATGATTTATTTCTATTAATTTTATTATTTATATTAATTGTGATCACTTTTTATCCTAGTCAATAATGAGAATAAGGGGAATATATTTCTTGGTGAGGGTCAACATAAGGAATAAAAATGTTTTTAATCCTAAATTTCCACCAGATTGTAGAATTAATTATTATTATCTATAAAATATATAGATATAAGAATATCTAATGAGTACTAACATTCTATTTTTGATTATTGTAATTAAATTTTAGGTGTTACCTAAATATTATTTGATTGACTTGGACGGAGAAGAAGCTTCTAAATATGATATAAATTATAATGAAATGAATATTATGTATTTTTATTTTACTGGAAGTTTTTTTTAAAATATCTAAAAATTAAACACCTCTCATGATATTTGGAGATATCCTGAAATTGAAAATTTTAAATAATAAGGTTCATGGAACATGTTTTTCTTTAATTATCTAAATAATGCACTTATAAATAATAAAATTCATCCAATAAAAAATAAAAATACTATTTCATAAACGGAATATCACTTAATGTAATTCTTCTTGGAATTAAAATTTTTAAAAATTTATATTGATATATGAAGAAAGGACACATTAAACCCCATATTTCTAATCTCAAAAATATGAGGAAGGGAAAAATGAATATAAATATGGGAATACATGTATTGATTCTAAAATATCATGAAATAATGATACCATTCTAAATAAAATCTCTAATGATTCATTTATAGAAAATATTCTACGGTAAGATATTCAACCCCTACTAAATTTTCTACTGATCATAGTTTATATAAAAGAAAATGTGTAAATATATTTGTAAAAAACCTAAAAAACAGTTATTTGTGTTGGGACTATCAAGATTATAGTTATTCTAGAAATGATGATCCAAATATTGAAGACCTGAATGAAATTTTTGATTTATATTAAGATAATATAAAATAACCGAATTTTATATATGTGTCACTCAAAGAAAAATATACACTGATTCATTGAAAGAATATAAATCATGTCTATTAAATTAATGAATTTTGATACCAAATTATTAAATCATATGTGATGAAATGATTTTTTAATTCAATGGATTACAAAAATAGCTTATTCCTCGCCTGGTATTGACTGTGATTATTTGGAATTTACTCAGAAAGAAAATTAAAGGATGAAGAGTGAATTGCATAAATATGGAATTGGAATTACTTGTTTAAAATATATATCATATAATATTTGTGCTTTATATTTCATCATTAGAATGACTATTTATTTCAGAAATATATGATGATAAAGATAATAGAAATTATTATAATTCTTTTGTTCCAATTATATTTGAACGATTTTGTTTGTAAAAAACATAGGATGAAATTTATTTTTTTTTTATATGTCTATCATATGGACATTATACATGTGAATCTCCTTTGAATTTCACTCCATTCTTAGATAATAAAATGAATTTCATGCCAAAATGATATTTCAAGGCCAAACCATAGAAACCATTTACTTCATGGGTGCCTAATGGTTTGTATTCTAATACCTGTAAAATTAGTTCATTATTTATATCCAACTAGTATTTAATTATTGATTCTCACATCCATTATTTATATGATTATAGATTTATTCATCTTATGTTTTCATGAGTATTTGTAGATTTTTTATTTAATTTTTTCTAGGTTTGAATACTTCATTTTATTCTGGAGTGCTACCATATTAATATTTTATTTTTGTTAGCGAACTTGGGTAATATTATGAGTGTTTGAAGGTATGGTGGCATATAATTAAATATGTTTTATCATTATTATCATTAATCTTATATTATTTTTCATGTTGCAATTCACTATAATTATTTACATAAACATATATTGACATTAAATATGATATTTGGATGAAATTTATATTTTAATTATATGATAATATTATATATTCAGATTTCAGGATAATATAAATATTTTATAACATGCTCAATGGATCCTTTTAATATTAATGTTTCTTTTTCAGAAGTGTTTGCTGCTAGAATTAAAATTTAATTCTAATTATTTAACAGTGTCATTTTGAAATGAAAGAATCAATTAATGGAGAGTTACTCATGTTCTCAGTTCTAAATTCATATTGGATACTTATTTAGTGAAACATGTTATAAACTATTTTATATGTGTATTTAACAAAATATTAAATCTGTTTTAAATAATTATTATATAATTATTTTATTTAGAATTCTAAAAACTCACTTGAATAGGATCTATATTTATTGAAAAGAGGAAATGTAATTTATTGTGGAATACATCCTTATCTTTTAATATTAAATTCCTTCCCATGTTATGGACTATTTAAGTGTCCGTTATAAATATTATTTTTATTTTTTGTAAAATCAATTTACGTAAAGATTGAATATTTTAAAATTTTAGAATCCATTTTCAAGAATCAGGTATGTATATTTGTCAGTTTTTAAATATGATTTATCAAGTTAAATATGATTTCACTAAAAGGTATCATCACTATTTTTTTTAAATAGGAATTCAATTTATATATAGACTAGTTTTTTATTCTATATAAGGATGTTTCGATTGAGGTGATGCATATTAATTTAAATTCATATTGCATTTATTGATATAGAGAATTCATCAATTAACCGTGAGTATAACTTATTTCATATTATTATTTTTAATTTATTTTTACATTTTCTTATTGTCTTACTGTTTCATGCATACTCATAGACACTTGTTGATATCAATATATTGTTTAAATATGTACATTGATAAAATAATTTTCTTATGAAGGGTTTACCAATAAATTTTAAAAAATAAATATTCAAAATATTCATGTTTATATGATAAAATTATTTAATAATATAAATATTTATAATGTATCGTTATCATATGTTTTTCAAATAATTTTGTATACATTTTTTTACTATTTCTCTTATATATATTTAAAAATATTTATTTTTTCTATTTTATTTTAATGTTATTAAGTTATCTAGAATTTGTAATTTACTATATCTGATTTATATAATGTTTAAACTTAGCAGTAGTGAATTATTTTATTCATTTTTTCTAAGATGGTTTCAAAAATGTTATTTTATTTCCCCTTAACTTCAATGAATAAATTTAATAAAATTTTATCCTTTTTCATAATTTTTAAAAGGGGTAGGTTTTTTGGACATTATAATTAAGGTTGTGATGATCAAAAAGGCGTAGAATGATGATTTGATCCTTGAACCACTTCATGTATGGATAATTATAAAAAACATTTTTCTATTATCTTTAACATAACTTTTGAAATATTGAGTTGGGTTTTTATATCTTCTCATAACCTTATTAAGTGTTATCATTTTCTTTTTATATTATATATTATTTAAAGTAAACATTACATTGAGTCTTGCATTTTTTTTATATTTATATTTCATACTTTAATTACAAATAACATGTTCTGCTAATTTTACAATGAATATATAGGAAAAAATAACTCATTTAAAACTTGTAAATATCATTTTTACATGTTTTTTATAGTGCTTCACAAAGGTGATCTCATATTTCAATGTGTCTTCTACGTTTACAATAATTTTTTTACTGTTTCATAATGGAAACCCTGGGATTACATGGGTTACATAAAGAAAAAATAATTTTTATAGAGTTATATAAATGTAAACCTATTTTTCAATTGTATATGTAATGGTATGTGTTGAATTATAATTGTTTTTTAACGGTAGTTCTGGATTTACAGGGGTTTGTTAAAGGTATAATGATTATTATAAAATGATTAATGTTAATTATGACAATACAAGTAATTTATAAAGAAATTTAAATTGTTTTGTGAAGGAAACTGGTAATCCTAATTGTTTTTAAAAATTAAACCATCAAAATTAATAATTATGTAAATGTAATAGAAACTCTTGTAAGGGTAATTGAACTAATATAATGGAAACTAATCACACAAAAATGTAACTAAATCTCACATATAAGTATCTAAAGCTCATGTAAAGTTAAATAGAGCTCATGTAGAGGTAATTATACCACAAATAAAAAAAATCATTCAGTATTATACTAGCATATATGTACAAAGGTACTTGTGTAAGGATACTAGTGCACCTGTGTACGGTTAACTATATATTTTTAAAACTAGTGAAAGGGTACCGTAGAATTTATATTAGTTGTGTAGGGGTAACATGAGTCTCATATAATGGGAATCCATCTTGTCCTATAATTACGTATGGTTAGTAAGTTATGTAAGGGTGAATATATGTTAACCCTATATAGTTACTATGATTCACATAACGATATCAAAAAGCTAGCTTTATGAATAAGTTTCCAAAGTGATTGTAATTCGACTCTGTGAATAGTTTTTCCTATATGAATTTTTCATTATTAAATTGATCATTGTGATTCATTTTTGCTATGTTAATACTTATACTTGATCAAAGTCACCTATATAGTTATGAAAATTCCTATAGGATATTCTATAACATATACTATACATTATTTTAATTTAGGTAATATATTTCCATTTTCATCGCAATTTTTATGAATACTATTAGTGACTTAATTATTCTAAAATTACTTATTGATTATCTAGATTCTAAGGGAACATGTTTTATATTATTTTGTAATGAAATATTTGATATTCATGTGGTATTATGTATGTATAGATTTTCAAGATGATATATTGGAAAATATGATATAAAAACTTTTACCGGTTTAAATATGATGTCATTTTCTTGATTATTTTTTTGGAGTTTATCAAGGAAATTTATATTTACTATTAACTACATTATTGATTTTTTTAAACCATAATTTTATTTAACAAGTGTTTTTTACTAAATATCAAGAGAGAAAACACAAATGAATATGAATTTCTATAATTTTTTAAAAAATTTATTTTGGGAATTAGAACGAGATGTATGGATACATGAATCGATCCCATAATAAAACTATAATTGTTTTCAAATATGAAGATATAGAAACATGATAGATTTTAAAATATTATACGGAATTTACGATCATAATTTATGGATGATGTTAATATTATTATAATGTTTTATATATTCAAATAATTGTGTTTTTTTAAAAACACGTATTTTTTATTTTTATAGTATGTTGAGATTAATTAAATTCTGCATCCATGTGATGATTTTATTATATAATTTTATGATGGGGAATCATGATAATTAAAGTTAACAAAATATCCAACAATATTTTAGAGAATTAATGGTCTTCAGAATTTAATGAAGAAATATGTATGTGACTATACCTTTTATTTTATGTGCTACATAGTTTTTACCCTAGTCCAAGTGCTTCATCTTTCAATCACATTGTTAACTAATTATCTAGTTGTCTAAGCTTCATTATTTTAACATCTTAAATGTTCTAGTAACAACATGATCCAAATAAAAAAATCTACATCAATAACAATTGACAATGTTAAATTTCCTTACTCATTCCTTTTTTACTATTTCAGATACACTGTAACACTTCGGGTGTCTTTTATGTGGTTATAAAATCCTATGAATGAAACATTTGGGATTAGTCATAGATATAGAATAATGGTTTTAGTCTATATCATTATAATATCAAGACCCCCTTAACCTAAAAAATAGAATTTTATAAGAAAAAACTAGTATGTTTTGGGGAATATTTTTTCCCCTTCAATGATCAGGTTCCACATGACCTGTAATAATGAATTTTTTGGGACATATCCATTGACATTATTGGTTGGTTTTTTTCATATAAAAAACTATGTAATTTTCCCTTAATAATGAATGGGTTTTTTATAAACTCGAAAATGTTAATTGGTTAGGTTTAAACTTGTAAATGACTTATTTCGTCCTTCCCCTATAAAGGGATAGGTTTTTTCCTAATCCAGTAAAATAAAATGGAATTGGGTTAATCATTCGGGTGTGATAAATATGTATGTAATGAGTTGTTACTCTCCTTTAATATTGATATACCATAGTGGGTTCCATACACCTGATGGGTGTGTGAAGAGTGGAGTGTGATCATATTGATACAAACCACTATAATATTATGGTTCATATATTTTAATTTCATATATTTAAGTTTCTATCTCTACTATTATATTTGTATTGATGAGTAGTTTAAAATTTTGGGCCAATCATTTTCTGATCATAATTTTTAAACTCTTATTACATTTTAAAAATGAGAAGTAACCCCGAAACTATTGTCATCTCATCTTCATAACCTAATAGACTTGATTTGGTGTGATTATTAATATATTTTTCCGGGATCCATGCCAACATGTAAAAAATATATAATTATGTACTTTTACATAGGAAACACCTATCATACCCACTTTATTCTTTTTCCTTTCCATTGTATCTATTTATATAATTTAATTTTTAACAGGATATATGATGAAAATTTAAGTGGATAGTATCCTAAATATATTTTTTTGTTCAATGATTCAATTTCTCATTATGTTAAATAGGTGTTTTGGTGGTCTATAATGAGTAGATTCATTTTTATACATGATTTTATAAAACCTCATAGAGTCCTTATATAAAAAACATGGATAATAATATAGAAATATTTATATTGGTGAATAGAAAGACAATGAAGTATTTTTGGTTTTTATAGGTTGGTCCCATAAGATATATTGTCATATTGAGATTCTATATGTGTGGTTTAGTAGAAAAATATGTTTATGTATTAAGCATATTTTTCTAAAAAAGGGTTAGATACATGTTTAAAATGTTAAAAATATGCTCTTAAATTATTCATTATATCAATAAACTCTAGATTCCATTTTATATCAAGTTATATTTTTGAAACAATGAAGGTGGTATGCATATTTTCCTGGGAATCCAGATGTTTCTATAGAAAATTGTAATTAGTTTCATGATTATTTTATGTTGGAGTTCATGTATAAAACATTCTATTATAAAAATTCAACAAGATATATTGGTTTTAAAACACATGAATTGTATTTTATAGAGTTCATGGTGATGTTTATGAGTCTATTTCAATATTAAATATCATTTTTCATGGATATGAAGTAAATAATGTGCAATTTTCATAAGGGTGTACTATTAGAGAATCAGTAAATGGGTTTTTTAATTTCTCTATTATAATATGTATGAGTTTTGTATAAAGATATACATATTGAGATGATTTGGTTAAGGATTGATTTTTTAGGAAGGATGTCAAAAAGAATAATCTTGGTTTGAGGGGGAGTTGGAAAGAGTAATACTCCATTCAAAGTTAACAAAGTACCCCATATTTTTTATTCAAAAAGCCAATTTTTTTTCATTATTTGGATTTGAATACTTGTGTAATCTTCTATTCATGTAGTTATAAATAACATATTAAGTTTATGTATTAGTATTTTCATACTGAATATCATTTTTAATTATATAGTGTAATGGTGGATGGGAAAACCCATCAACCACAATATCACCCACAAATTTTTTTATTATAATAGTATTTGTTAAATAAAATATAGTTATAAATAATTTATGCTGGAGAAGGATATTCCTAAAGACATCAACAACAATAATTACCAATGGTTTATCAATGAGAATGTATAGGTTGTCCAGATATAAATCATAGTAGATGGGCCAGTTGTGTACAACTTCTTATAGTAGAAGATGAACACCTCATAAAAACTAAGGTTGTTTCAGGTATGATATATATCTTTAAAAAATATTTAACTATATTATTTTATTCTCATACATTATATTCATTTATATTGGAAGTTCTAGTGAGGATACTTATATATATTATTGAGAGGGTTTTTCACACTCTTTATTTATCTAATCTAATAAGGGATCAAATGATGTTCAAAGATGTGGTTCAGGGGTTTGTTTTTTATATTTTCAATAGTCATATGATGTGAAATATAATAGAATTACATATATAACCATATGATGTATCAAATTGAATTGGGTAGTTATATTTTTCTCAACCATACAATAGTTGTTACTAAAATATGGTGATATATTCTAATATAAGAGTGTATTAAGTGATTTATAATTGTGATAATGGTCAATGTAGTTTATTATTGTGTTTCAATTATCAATATATTACATCTCGGATATAATGTTTATGTTATTATTAATATGAAGACAATTTTAAATAATTGTTTAGGTTGGTATAGGATTTTTATGAAATATTCACTAAGAATATTACTATTTATACCAAACCAATTTGGTTGAGATTAAATTAATGTTATATTGGATATTTCATCTATATTGTTGGTTTGTAATTTGATAACAAATGTATAGGTTTATGATTTATGAAATTTGCAAGATGATAGGTTTTAAAGAGTTTTTATTCAGCATAATATATCAATATGAGGTGCCTTTGAATAATTTTTTAATAAGGAAAATGGAATTAAGGAATTATGTATTGATTAACTGTAGTTAATCCAAATGTATATATAGAATTAGTATCGATTTTCAATGTTAGATGGTTTTTTATTTATATAATAAATGAGTATAGTCAACTCTTTAATGTATAATTTCATCCAATATACCATAATATGGGTGTAATTATGGAATATAATCACAACACTTATTTGCTGTGTTATTCTAAAAATTTTGAGTTCATGATAATTACCTCTACAGTTATCAATGAATCAATTTTGTTAATGGGGTTATGACATTGAATATTCATGACATACTTAGACCATCTTATATTGGTATTAATTAACGTTATTCTAGACTATTAATAAAAATAATAAGAAAATGTTATAAATATTGGGGTAGTTTTGGATATACATCTCCAACATCATTCCTATGGGAAGATATTAATGTGTAAGTTATCATAATGTGGGATATCCTCTCCCTGGGAAGGATATTTCTTGGTGAGGGTTATTTATAGGTTAGTTTAATTTTGGAGTGCATATTTTTTTATAATTAATAAAATTTTCAATGACATATATAGATTTCTTGGATTACCAATGTATTAATAGAGGATTGTGTCCAATATTTTTTGGATATTAATACACATATTAGCTCTAGCCATGGAGGCACATATTTTTATTTAGACATAATATTGTTAATATATATATATAATTTATATTTTTAAATTAAACTAAAACTCATTGTCATTATTTAATGGGTATGGGGATATGTTCATGGTTTACAATGAAGGTTACCATCAGAGATTACATCTAATATTGATGATGGGTTTCATGTATAAATATTATGATATTGGAATATTTGGAACTCTAATGTAGTTATGATACTCATGACGATGAGATTATATACAACACCTCAAATTAGATAATTTGATTTAATTATGAAGAATTAGTGGGAATTTATATGATTAGTTTAAAAGGAAATTTAAGGCCAACTTGATGAGTATTGGAGTTTAGAAAATATTAAACAGACCTAAGGATGATATATTTTTATTTGAGGAGTTATCCAATTTTTTTATATGCAAATAGTAGTGATAAGGTTACTTTTTGGGTTGAGAGTGGTTTGTGGAATAGGGTTTCAAATTGTTTATAAACAATACCATTGTGTTTATAAACCTCTTTAGGGTCCAAAATGTATATGGGTTATTAAAATTTATAATACATTTTATAATCTATATAAAAATGTACTAACCAGTAAAAAAATTATTTTTAGTAATGTCCAATCATTTTATCTTATGTTTTCCACCTTTTCCTTTGAGGACAAAAGTGGAATTCTATATTATTTGAATTTTATTATAAAATGGTATTGAATTTTTATTTTTTAAAAGTTATATATATCATTCACCCTTCTCCCCTCTTATTCCCTTCATCATTTCCTTTTAGTGTCTTCACATATAAGGTTTTAAGAAATTGGGTTTCTTATAGGTTAGAGAATCTAACTCAAAGGATGAGGTTTTTATTTTTTATTTTGATAGGATTATTATATGGTATTTCTCCATACAATATCAATTTTTATCTCAATAGATACTCATGGTGGTGATTATTTCCTTATTTTAGTTTATTTCAGATTTTTTCTTCATACATTTTTCTTATAAATAGGGAGTAACATTTAAATGGGTGTCATAAAAAGTTATTATGCCTATGTATTGGATTAGAATGATTTATATAAAAAATATTTGATAGAGGTTCTACCCTAAATCTAATATTTGGATCATACTTCAATTTATATATGATTTTATCTTCAATAGGTAGATTAAATTGATTTGTAGAATAAAAATTATTTTTTACACATTATATAGAGTTTGTATATGGTTATGTTGATTGTAATGATTTTATCTTATGTTTAAATAATTTTTCTGATTTATTTTTTTTATTAATAAAAATGTTATATAGTATTTAATTATATAATATTAAAAAAATGGAAGACTGTGTTTTAAATTTAAAAGTATTTTTATGATATTTTAAAAAATTTGAGGGGATTAAATGTGAATTTTTATTTTTCTTTTATACAACACACGTTTTGGAGCATTTTTTATTAATAAATAAACGTATTTGGGATTTTTTGAATTTGAAATGGAAAATGAAATGACCTTCCTAGAAGATGATGGGGTTTTATGTCGAAATCGGGTGTGAATTCATCATAGAGGTTTAGATTCCAAGCAAAAGATACAAATAGAGTCATTTTTTGAAAGGAATAAAACTATGATGGGTGTAAGAAGTACATTAAAGAATCATTAATGAGTGTCTTACACTTATCAATGCTCATTTATTCCCCTTTTTCATCCCAATCACTTTTTAGTGTTGACTTGGATGGAGATGGGAAATGTTAATTTATAAAAGAAAGGGATTAAAATGTTGTGATCTCATACAAATGTTTTAGAACATTATTATTTAAAATTTTAATGTGTGTTGGTGTGAGTGTATGGGATATCATAAAATTGTTCACTTAAAAAATGTAAAAAATAAAAATAGTTAACAAAAATTATTATTTATTATCACTCTGAATATAATTATTCATGGCGATTATGAGTATCCCTCCATGGAAACACTTACTATGGATATAAACAAACTCCCTCCTAAATGTATACTCTAACAGACATGTAGTAGTATTTCTTATTTTTAGGGTTTCTTATTGGATTTTTATTTTCCAACAATAGATGGTTCAGGTGATGTGAAGTGGAGGATAATTACATCCATGGAGTGTTCATTGTCCCTCTATGTGATGTTGTATTTTCAGTTTTTTAATTTATAATATATTTACTCATAAAAAATATTTATTATATTTAATGTCAATTTTAATTTTTTTATATCATGAATTTTATATAATTTTTATTTTATGTGTATAATAATGATTAATAGTTCCACAAACTATACCACATGGGCCTGCTAAGCTAGCAGTAAGCCAAGTGTGACCCCCCAAGCCCCTTATAATGGGTTAGGGGATGGTGACTAGGGCAATGTTGGCATATCAAACACATGGAATTCCATATCCTAAGGTATGAATACACACACATATTTAAAAACCCATACAATTATGAAACATATTAAACAAATGACTAAAACATGAATTCATTTAACTAAACCCCACATCAGTGTGAAACAAAGGTTTAGGAAAGAAAAAGATCAAAATAAATCCCCACAAAAAACTATAAAAGTGTCCCGCCTTCAAGAAAGGTGTATTGTTGTGACCCCAAATAGAGTAGCCCAGATCCAGTGTTTTCTTTTTTAAATATTATCAAAATACAAGGAATCATATCATAAATTACTAAATAGTATATTAGCCTTAGTAAAATGGATACATACATGATTCACATAATAAATTTGAAAACATAATTTAAAACGAAATTGTTTTTAAGAATAAATTTATTTCATCTAGAATATCCTTTCATATCAATCAAACTAAAAATTATGGAATTCCAGGGAAATGGAAAAAATAATTTTTCTCTCAAAATATTAGTTGTGGTTAAATAATATTGAATAAAATTTGAATAAATAATCATAATGAAAATAGAATGGTAAATAACTAAAAACAAATTCTATGTGATCAATAAACTAAAAATGAAGTGCATCCAGAGATATAATCATTGCTAAAATATCATGGATAATAATCAATATGGAAAAGTAAATAACCAAAAAAATGTTATATTTAATCAAAAACATGATTATAATTATTGGAAAAGGCTTAATAAATATTCCATGTTAAATAAAAAAACACACATTCTATATAATCAATAATAGAGAATTAGATATATATAGAGATAAAATCATTGTGAAATCATCATGGATATTAATAACTGAATTATGAATGAAGGAAATTATTTATTATTGGGAATCATGTGTCATTAACATGAAACCTCTACCGTTAAGATCTCTCATCAAGAAATTTTAATGTTAATGGGGGAGAAACCCATAGAGGATGGAAAAAATATATTATAAAAGCTTACCGATTATGTTGATGAACCAACATATGCATCAAGGGCTATATATAAATGTTCCACACACATGATTTAATGTTCAAATAATTCCTAATATATTTCATAAATAATTAAATTCATCAAAAATATGTCTTTCTATTAAATATCATTATTGGAAAAAGAATATATATTATCAATATTTTCCCACTAAATCAAATTACTATCGAAATTAAGACACCATATCTAGAAATTAGATACAATTTATGAAATAATGATATCCATGATAAATAATTGGGATATTTATAATAAATTTAATTTACCATGGTCATAGGAAAGTGAATATTTCAAGGGAATGTTAATGAATAAAAAATTATTCAAGAAAGAGAATTTCAGTTATTCACTTTTCAAAAATTATCATAAACAGTCCATATAAAGAATAAAGATGGTATTAATTCAAAAAATACACATTGGAGTAAGAATAATGTTTTTTTACAATGATAAATATAAATACTATAAAGAAATATTTTAAAATATTCCTAACGAAAATATCTTTCTAGTTTTGAAAATTATTTTTAAAACTGAAATTTTATATAAAAAATTGAAAATAGTTTTCTTTGAAAATAATTTTTAAAACATATAATGGAATATTTAAAAAACATGGTGGTTATGAAAGATTAAATTAGATTACTGACATAATAATTAAAACAGATATTCATTTCACTTATTCAGTAAAAGAAAAAAAATAATTATTTTAAAAATGACACGAATATTCATTCAAAAAATTATAAAGATAAAAAAGTGTGACTAATTATATAATAAATCATTTATAAAATGTTAAAAATATTATTCAATACATTTTTAGAAAGAATGGTTTGGAAAGAAAATAAATTTTTGATCGATGATTTAAATGATGTTATATTTTTATAAAAACATTTTTTCCAGTATTTAACTACCAAAGAGTGAAAAACGTTACCATTACATAAAAATATAATAAATAAATAGAGGAGGAGAATATTATAAATATTTATTAGAAAATTTTCATATAATTTTGTTCAACTAAAATTTAATAACAGATAAACATGATGAGAATGATATTATGAAATTAACCCTTACAATGATCATAATGTTGAAGTGATAATTATTAATTGAATATATCTTGTCTATTAAAAAAACCAAATAAAATAAGTGTAAATAAAATTCAATATAATTATAATTCATTAAAAATAATCTTATAATATCACAGATGATGAAGCAGTAATATATCCCAAATGAAAAGAAATTGATTAATGAAATTCTTTACCATTTTTTAAGTCTTCTTTAAAATACAAATTATGAAAAAATTAAAATTGAAAATCTGAATAACATGAATTATTAATTAATCAGGATATTACATGTCAAAGGCGTAGTATATACACCATATAAAATAAATTAGGTGCATAATATTACAAAATTACCTAATGAAGATAAATTGATGTAAGGTCCCTTAACTCACAGTTAATTTGGTTTGAATATACTTTAACCTCCTTGATAGTAGTTTTAATCATATAAATAACTTATTATAGAACCATATTAATATTTAAAATATCATATATGATATTTTTATAACATATTCTCACCTATTAATTAATAAAAGTTCATTATATTTATTGTTTCTAGGGTTATTTACCTTGATCATTCATGTGTGTTTTAGCATGAATGGTCCCATAAGTACGAATATTGTAAAGTTATATAATCAATAAATAATAATAATGAATTTTTTTTT
Source organism: Viscum album (assembly GCA_963277665.1). Taxonomy (NCBI): domain Eukaryota; kingdom Viridiplantae; phylum Streptophyta; class Magnoliopsida; order Santalales; family Viscaceae; genus Viscum; species Viscum album. The sequence continues at coordinate 2,103,043,919 of OY728163.1, read as the reverse complement.
TAAATTTTAAAATAAATTATACTTTGAAAGTAAATATTTAATTTTTTTATTAAAAATGGACTATGTTATAATCATGGAAATGGTAGGTCATACGAACACAAGTGTAACATTTCCATTTTTCATTGATCCTTATGGGAAGAAGGTAATTAATATTTTATAAATATATAATGATAATATTATCATATATACCATATTATATATTCAAATATAATAATATATATCATCCTTGTGGTGTGATGATGAAAATATATTCTCATATCATCGTGAACTTTGTAGTCCTCGTGTTCTTGAATTATGTCATCATATTTAAGTGAGTGAAAAGGTAAAAATTAGAATGATATATTATATTTTAAAAATAATAAATACTTCATTTATACCCTAATTATTTCATGTAAAGAAAATATAATCCATAAATGAATCCTAATTACCAACCATGTAATGAATGATTGAAAAAATGAATCACATCGCTTCGCAAGGCAGAAGTCCACTGTACACACGAGTGACGTTATCATATCCCATAAAAATTAAAATAAAAATGATATATATTATATAGTTAATATAGACGTATAGTTATTTTATAAATATCATATATAAACTTTATATCCCACATAATAATCATGTATGAGAGGTTGTAATGATAAAATGAATGACATCGTTTGGAGAGGCTAAAATCCTCTATAAACATGAATGTTGATTTCATATCCCATTTAATAGAAGTAGAGATAGTTGTAGGAAAATTACTTATTATAACCACAAATAATATATTTTTTATATTTGTGTTATTGAATCATCATGGTTTAATAAAACTATCTTGAGGTGGTGGAAGAAATAAAAAACTCATTGAAGAATGTCGCCTAATTTTGGGTGTCCTCCTCATGTATTCACAAATAGCCTTCCTAGGTTAGATTTACGAAAAAATATTTATTCTAGAATGATTTCATGTATCTCTAGAAGGGATTTATTTCTTTATTTTCTTAAAAAAAATGGGCGATTAGGTGAGAAGAAGTGAGGAGAGGTGTGATATTTCATACGCGAGGTGAGTGAAACACATGTAATATTTGAAAATAAAAGGGTAATCCCACATTTTTCACTAAACAAATGAATTAAAAATGAATTATTATTAATAATTAGAATTTATTAGGTCTATATAGGTGCATATAATATATTTTAGAAATTTTTTATTCCATTCAAACCCTGATCAATTTAGATACACCACTAATAAATCCATTTTTACCATAACTATGCTAATTAATTTTTATAATCATCACAATTCATTTTTGTCAAAACATAATTTGAAAATATTATTAAATATAAACATTTCATACTCAAAATAAGAAATAAATATTTATAAACATCATTCATAGAATGATAAAATGATAATTTAAAATTAATCTTATAAACGGGATAAGAAATTATATTTTTAATGTGAAAATATTCAAAAGAATAGAATGTATTTATATAAAAAATATATATATAAATAATTGAAGTGAAATAAATTGGATTAATTTTATATAATTGAATGAAATTTTCATTAAAACTAATTATTAATATAATTATAATTTATTAATTGGTTAAACTAAATGGAACTATTCAATTAATATTTAGTATTTGTTAATATTCATCAAAAAAATTAAATATTTAAGAAAAAAACAAAATATTCACCCAAATATAATTTTTATATAATTATTTAAAAAAATTAAATTTTTTAAACTTATAGTGTAATAATTTTCATTTCAATAATGTGTTAAATGAGCAACTAATCAATCATTTGGAAAAATTTAGTTTCTTTGAAAACATTATTATTATTTTAAATGATAATTATTTTATTTCATATAAATAGATTAAAATAGTTTTCATATTTTTTTCACTATTGATATCCTTTTATTTTAAGGGTAGTTTGTAATGATTAACTAGACTGTGATTCATTTCGACTGCGGGTGGCATGATCTCCAAGCTACTGAAGAGGTTATTTTTTTAAAAATATTTTATGGTTTTTATCCTTGGTGTTTCTTAAGGATTAATATATTGAATAAAATTTCATTATTTTGTAATTTTGGGTTGTTTTATTCTCTCCACAATAAATAAATTGTCAACATATTATTTAAACATTATTTTGGTAATCTAGGGTTTGAAATTTAGAAATACCATTGTTGAAAAAAAAACCACAATGTAGAAGGATTAATAAAATATACACTTTGGAAGAGTTTAGTGGAAGTAAAATTCACATAGGGAATAATCAAATCAATGGGATTCTATGTAATAAAAAAATAGTTTTAAATTTATGATATGGTCATGGAATAATGGAGTGCATAGTTATAGAGTGGGATTGAGGTCATTAATCAGAAGAAAATGAATAGTCAACGGAATGTTAAGGGCCTCTTAACAATATATAAATGATGATTTAAAAGACTACCTAATTTATTGGATGTGAGTGTAATAAGATAAAATTTTTATATCCTTATCTGAAATTTATGGAATTCTTTTATCTTCTAACAATATAAATAAATATAATTACTTTATATTTTCCTATTTAATAAATATAATTTCATCATTTGGTTGTGCTATGATAAATTTCCAATTCATTCCTCACTCAATGAAATGAATACCAAAAAAATTAATTTCTTATTCTATATGAACTAAAAATGACTTTTTGTGGTTATTAATATCCATAAAAGAGTGACATGTCTTTAGGCATGTCTCTAACCATTTTCAAAAGCAAATATGGTTAAAACAAGTTAACCAATATAATACCAAAACATGTTAACTAAAACTATAACACTAAGGATTAATCATTAATATATGAAATAAATTAATTTATCTAAAATAATTAAATATTAACCATGTAATCATGTAGTCTAGTAGTAGGTTCTAAAACCTTATCGTCCTTCGGTCAAGGGTTTAAGCCCCACAGATTTTCCAGATAGGATGATTTGTCACCAGATATGTGGGTTTTTCTTTTTTAATAACTATATTAAAATAATTATTATAGTTTTCCCAAAAAATATGTTTCACATCAATGAAATAAATTTAATCATGATATAATTATTTTACTGTAGTTTTCAATACAATTTTTTTTAACAAACTCTCATAATTTTATTTCACCATTATTAGAATTTCATTAATGATCATATTAACCATAGAGGTTATCAATAGAATTAAATTTATTTATCTTAAATTTAAATTCATTATTTTGTAAATAACTCATTTATATACTAAACAAAATGTTCTATTCCAATATATTCTTTTCAAAAATATCATAAATCATGTCATATTCATACCACACAAATTAAAAAAAGATGTTTAAGAACATGAACATATAGTTAATCTTAAACTCATAAACAATGATGAAATCCATAAATCTTATGACATTTCGGACTCATTTGATTCTAAAATATAAGACAATATTGATTTTTTTCATTGTTTTTATCAGTAAAATACCATCCAGAAAAAATGATTCTATAATTTATTTCTTAAATCCCAATAGTTATGTACTTCATTCTCTTTATTTCCACATACGTCCTCCTCTGATCTAGGGTTTACTATTGAAATTATATATATCACTTAGATAATGAATTTCTTCTCCCCATATAAGGGAAAAAATAAAAATAAATCCATTGGAAGATATTTATTTCCTCCCACAATACCGTTTATTTTTCCTCAGCAATTCATTGCTTTTATGACCATTCATTCCACACTTAACGAATTTTACCATTCAGTTGAGAAACTGTCCTTGGTGTCTCCTAGAATATTTCATACATGATTTATATAAATCCTTCATTCCTCCATTGTCTCTGTCATGATATATTATTAGTAATTTCAAATTTCTATTCGTTGGTGAGTCAAGCAGGTCATTAAGGTTCATGTTTTATCATATTATAGGAAATATTATCAGCAATAGTAAAAATATATTTTACTCTAGTAAACATTCAATTTGGTGACTCATAGACACCACTTTTTAAATATTATGAAATGTGAAAATGATTCCTTCAGGTTATATCCATTGTCTAAAATCAAATAGATTTGTGTGAGAAACGAAAATCATATTAGGAAAACTATACAATCATTTATAGGATATTTAAATTAGGACATCTATTTTTTTAATCTTTAAAGCCTTAGGTATAAACTTGGTCACTAATTGTCATCATATATTCAAATAATTTATAATGGAGTTTAATTAAAAAGTGAACTATCATAAGAATCTCCCCTAGTAGATTCAAACTGCATGTATAGTAATGTCTGTTGATGTGCACCAGGTGATGATTAGGTCAATCCCAATGCACCCTTTTCGAAATTTCTACCACTATGTACCTCTATATCAGAACCAAATCCACTTGTATTTTATATATATGGAATTCCTGATACCAAAAGAAACATAATCTATTCCTTAAAAAATTAGCTTTTTCATCAATAAATATCATCAAATTTGATCATATAGTTATATTCCTAATCTAGCTTATCATTAATTTTGTGACCAAGGTTCCTACTACACTTCCATTCATAAAATCTATAATAACTCCAACCCTAGAACAGTATAGTTGGTATCTTATATATTACATCTAAAATAGATACAAAGAATCATGTCTTGAATGACTAAATAACAAAGTAGTCTTGGTAAGATATATACACACATGATTCCCATAATACATTTGAAAACAAAAATTGCAAAAAATTCATGAATAACATTATTCCATAAATCATATCCATTCATAGAAATCATAATAAATGTCATGGAATCCCAGGGAAAGGAAACAATGTAACGGTGATCTATAATTCTCATAAATGGTAAATTACAATTACGAAATCATGAATCATTAAGGATAATCAATAAATAAAGGTTAATGATCGAAAAAACATGCCATTCAATAAATAATCTGAGAAGTATGTTAATCCAAAGATAATATTAATGTAAAAATTTCATGGATAATAATCAAAATGGAATGGTAAATAGCTGGAAACACATTCCATTTAGTCAATAACATGACTATAATTATAAGATAGTTTATTATAAATAAGGGAAGGTATATAACTGAATGTGCATGCAATATAATTAATAACTGAGAAAGAAATGCATCTAGTGATGATATCATTGTGAAGATACCATTGAAAATTATTACTGAATTATGAATAAATGAAATAATTAATTATTGGATGCCATGTATAGATAACATGATACATATACAATCATGATCTATTCACAACATAGTTTAAAACTTCTGGGTACAAACCCATTAGTTTTGGCCTACTGATGATATACTATTATACTGATTCGCCTAGTCAGACTATAAATGCATCAATGGGATATATATATAATAGATCTCCAACCATGTCTACATATCTAAATCATTACTTATATATGTTATAATTGATTTCATTCATGAATAATATTCTTTACCATTAAATATTCATATTAAGGAAAGATTTTAGATTATCAATATTTCTACATTTTATTAAATAACATTCAAATAAAGACTCCATACATATAAATGATATATTGTTTAAGAAATAATAATATCCATGTTTAATAATATGGATATTTATCGGTGATTGAAAGTATATATTACAAGGGAATGTTAATGAATAATAAAATAACCAAGAAAGTGAATGTCGGTACATTCCCCAGTCAAAATGATCATAAAATAACCATTGAAATAATAAGTATGGTATAAAATAAAAATATACCATTTTAAGTAGGAATAATGGGTTTTTTCATTAATGAATATGAACACCATAAAAAGATAGTTAAAAACATTCTTAGGGAAAATATACTTTCAATTTTGAAAATAAATATTAACAATAAAAGTTAAAAAATTTAAAAATATTTATTTGAAAATAGTTTTCTAAAATTATAATTGAATATTTATAACAACCCTATGTTCCTAATAGTGGAAATTTTTTCCATTTCGTAGACATTAAAATAAATATTATTTATTCATGTTTTCAGAAAAATCCAAACATGCATTATTTTGAAAATGAAATGCAGACTCGCTTAAAGTAAATTATAAATTAAAAAATCGTTAAAAATTACATTAATAAATCTTTTTTTAAATGATAAAATTGTTTTAAAAACAATTTTAGAAAAAAATGTTTTCAAAAAAAATTAATTTCTGGCCGATGATAGAAATGATGTCATATTTTCAAAAACAAATTGTCAATTATTTTATATACCTAACTGTGGAATGAAAATAATGTGACTTTAAAATTTCCTATATGAAAAAATTTATGCTAACATTTTATGGATTTAATAAAAATTATCAAATAATTTCCATCAACTATAATTCTTTAATACAGAATCTTGATGAGAATGAGAATATGAAATAAAGCTGTATAATGGCCATAATATTGATGTGAGAATTAGAAAATGAATAGATTTTGTTTATTAATTATAAATTTATCTAAATAATGTGGATATAAATCATGATATAATTAAAATTGTTTACATTCATAATCTTATAATTTCAATGATGACAAAGAAGTAATAGTACCCAATGATTATAAATTGAGTTTTCAATTTATTTAGCACTCTATAAATATTATGTCAAGAACCCGTGAGTGTAATAATTCAAATTGAAACATGAAATAAATAGAATTATTATTCAATATTGATATTTAATTTTAATGGGTTAGTATATAAAATATATAAAATAAAATATGTACATAACTCTTCAACATGCCTCAATGAAGAGAAAATGTGATAGAGCCTCATACCTAACACTTCATTTTAGATGAATGTGATTTTACCTCAGGTATAGTTGTTTTAAGCATGAATTTAACTTATTAAAGAACCATATTAATATTTATAATAACAGTTATGATCTTTAATAAAATCTTATCATCTTTTCGTTAATAATATATCATTAATTTCATTATTTTGGGTGATAATTTTCTCTTTTTATCATGCCTCTTTCATCATTTAAGATCTTATAGTTGTTCATATTATCTAGTTTATTCATATATAGTTTAATAACAAGGACATAATTAATATATTTTTTCATAAATTATAATTTGAAAACAAATCATGATAGATGGTTATGAAAAAATGGATTGTGTTATAATCAAAGAGACTGTATTCTGTACATCTCCATGAGTTAAATTTCCGTTTTTCAATAATCATTATATAAATGAGGTAAGAAATTTTTTATATTTATATATTGATAAAAATATCATATATAAAATATTATTTTGATAATTAAACCTATGTATATATAATCCATGTGTTGTGGTGATGAAATGAGAGTCACATCACTTCATAAAGATGATAGTCCACGTGTTCATGAACAATGTTGTCATCTTTCTATTAGTGAAATGGTAAAAAAATTTGTGTTCTATTTTAATAATTATAAACATGTAATGAAAATATTTATTATATCATTAATGTCACATATATTGATAACATTATCCTTATTACCTTCTATGAAAAGAATTTGTGACAAATTAATCATCACGAGGAGTTAGTCCACTGTGCATCTGAGGGATATTATCATATCAACTAAGAAATGGAAATTAAAAAAAGAATATATAATATTATTAATAAAAGGGATTAATTATTTTATAAATACTATAGATATATATTTTATCCATCACCATACCCAACCATGGGAGGTGATAATATAAATAAATATGACATCAGTTCATGTGGTGGTAGTCTATTGTAGACACGAATGATTATTTCCTAACTCATTTGATAGAAGTTGATATGGTTATAAGTAATTAGATTAATATAAAAATTATCAGTATATGTATTTTATTTGAGATATTATATCACCAAGGTTTAATACTAAATAGGTAGGTGGAGCAATAAATAAAATAAAAACTCTCATTGAAGAATGTGGCCAATTCTTTGGGTGTCCTCTCTAGATTTGAATCAAAATCCTTTTATATGATATATTTATAACCATGATAAGGATTCTATAATGATTTAATCGAATTTTAAAGTTATTTTAATTGGTATTTGGTGAATTAAAATGATTTTATGGTGGGATGATAATAGGGGAGGGGTTGCCTTCAATAAGTGAGGTGACTCGTACGCATGTAATTTTGGAAAATAAAAATGATTACCCATTATTTTCACATGTAAAAATGGTCAAAATGGATTAATATCTTGACTTATACTTTACATGTTATATATATATATATATAAAATTCATTTTATAAAATATTTTAGGTTATTTTAATTCATATATTTTTATTTTAACCCATGGTAATCTATTTTTATATTAACAATGAATGTTAATTTTTATTATTTTCACAATTAATTTGGGTAAAAAATTATGTATAAAAAATTATAAATTATAAATTATTTTCAATAAAAATATGGAATAAGTTGTTTCTTATTATATTTATTTATGTGTCTAGTTTAAATTTAAAATTAATACCACAGATGTGAAGGGAGAGGTGTCTTTTAGAGAGAAAACATTAACAAGTTCGCAAATTTTTTAAATAAAAAATCAATATGAAAATTAATCCAATGAAATAAATTGAATTAATTGATATATAGTTGAACTAAATTAACATTATAACTAATTAAAAATAAAATATAACTTTAAAAATAATTTATAAAAATGGTGGGCATCCATTCAAATATATTATTTTTTACAATTCATTTAAAAATGAGATATTTTAGAAAAACTATATAATATTCACCCTAAGATAATTTTGATATTCTGATTTATAAATAAAAATTAATTTTATTAGTCATAGATTATTAAATTGGTTAAAATTAATTTTAAATTATGTGTGAAAATCATGAGGAGCCCATCTCTAGAAAAATATATTTCTTCAAAAAACATTTCATTTCATTTTAAATAATTCTTATTTTATTCCAAATCATTTGATACATGTTATTTTCATATTTTATTTATTACAATGCATACCCTCAAATTTAAAATCTATGTTATAATGGAATACTATATTACAGTTCATTTTGACTCATGGTTGTGTTTTCCTGAAACTATCAAAGTGGTTATATATAAAGAAATATATTTTGAGGGTTATTTAATATCAGTGTTATGTGTCGCATACACTATCGAATACAATGTTATTTTTTTATAATTTTTGGGTGATATAACAGGAATTTTTTTAAATTAAACTCTATAATCGAACTGTGGCCCATCTAGCTCAACACTGCTCCACTAGCTCCTAATCCCCAAAAGACTACATTATAAGGCCTGACTTCTTCATAAGTCATGACTATTGTGGGAAGATACCATGCATGGGTGTGTATAACATACCCTATGGGACACCCTGAAATCACTAAACAAAAAATCAATGTATAAGTCATCACATCATAAGATAGTTATTTCAATCAGATTACGAGACAATAAAAAAAATTAACTATTATATAATCAAGATAGATTATATGTTTTAAAGTAAGGTCCAAACAAAACTTATATCCTAGGATTTAGCTTGAGGATTCAAGGTAAAACTCAATTAGTAGAACTGACTTCATGATCCCTTTTATCACAAATGGTTCCCATCTTAAAAGTCATTCTAATTGGGCCTTTCTATGAAAACGTACACACAAGAACTCATATGATATTGAATAATAGATTGGGTATTAGAACCAATGAATATAAGGGACACCTAAATCTACCCAGTTCAAACATGTTAGGATGTAGATCAATTTCCCTATGTTTAGTATGGTATTCCAAACACAATCATGGGAAGAAATTATTAATGATCACATTATGGGCCACATTGATGTATAACTGACTCTATCAATGAATAATCATATAGAGTGGATCACATCATATGATTAAAACATGATGTGTCATTGTTCCCTCATAATAATAGATGATGGCTAAAAACATAATGATATTTTTCAACAGTGACGAAAATAAGGGCCTCAACATGCCCTACTAAAAGTGCATGTTGTGTACTGGGAATAGACCTTGTGTCCCACCATGTCCAATCCAGTAGGTTTCCATTCCTATGTTCATCATCCCATTACCATGTAATCTAGGTGTTCCTATGTACATGATTTATGTCTATTTACCTGACCATTTATGTGTTCCAGATTATGTCTAAGAACCTACTCATGCCCAGGTACATTAGCCAAACCTATGTCCCTCACCATGATGGTTCCTATGATCCTCTATAGTATAGGTCACTTCACCATCTTAGGGTCACATGATTTTTTGAAAGCCTACATATCATGTAAAATTTATTTATACACAAAACACTATCCACTAGGACAAGGGTCCACAATATGTATGTTCATCCTTGTAAATCGTTTTATGACTCATGATCTCTTAGAATCACACAATATTTTTTGTTTATCTACTAAGATATGACATCCTATGATTAAAAAATGAAAAAAACATAGAAATTCATATATAAAGTTGAAAAAACTCTACTTTTCCCTTGTGACCATATTGTGGTCGCTTGATCGCTCATAAAACAACGACATTGTGTATTACCATTGAATCACTAACTAGTACATTAGAAACAATAGATATAGGCTCTTAATCTTCCATCATCTTCATCTCACCCCAATTTTTTACTCAATCTTGAATATAATCCCGTGGATATTATATATTTCACAAATTATTGACTACACATTGATTAGATTCTAGGTATTGACAGATTTCTAAACAAATAAAATAAGGAGGACGATGATGAAAATAATGTGGGTATAAAAACATGAATCATAAAACTGTGGAACAAATGTTGGCCAATAATATGAGTTGGATTCCCTTCATTGAGGAATAACGTATTTAAATTTTGGGAGAATCAATGTTTGAAATCAATATAAATTCATAATTCTTCAGAGATGAAACAACACCAGTATATCATTAATCAACCAATAGGTTAATTGTTCAATGGAATTAATTTATATTTAAAAATTCCTAAATTAAATAAAGATTAAATCATTCAAAAAACATCCCATATCGATGTTGGATCAATCATTGACGAATAATGGTTCTACATCATTATCAATATTGAGACACAAGATCTTCTTTGTTAACATCTAAATCCTTGTTACATTGATCTTCAACCCATGATCCGGCAAACATTTTCCCAAGGTTTTCCTCCATGTCTCCATAATAATAACTAGGGTTATATATTTGACACTTTCATTTTTCAATAATATTTTTTAAATATTGGAATATTAGGATTATGATATTTAATAAGAAATACAATAATTTCTTAATATAATAAATTATTATTCAACCCAAATCAAATCATAAACCAAACACCCCCACAAATTCTAGTAATGTAATTCCCAATGTAAATCCCCATTTTTTGATTTAATAGTTGTCTTGGATTTCATATATGGAACAATATGCTGGATATATTTATTCACTTTAGAAATAGATATGTATGCATGATATAATATATCTAATATTTTTTTATATAAATACTGAGGATCTCTGGGACCAGAATCCTTTGCTGAATCAACGACTAACATTAAAAATATCCCTTAAAATATTCAATATCATTGAAATAAAAAAATTGAGTCCATCCGTTATATCTACCTCAATAACTATCTTCCTAAAAATAAAAACAACATTACAAAATAAGTTTAAGTTTTTAAGAATTCATGTTGGTTTCTCTCTCCTAGGTTCTCTTTAGAAGATTTTCATTCTACCTCCAAACACACACAAATGAAATTGATCTCCCAATATAGATATTCTACTATAGATATAAGATCAATTCAAGGAAATCTGTGTTGTTAGATCAAAACATGATGTCTATATCACCCAATTCAATAACATGTGATAGGTCATCCACATACCTCCTTAATTGCTACCCATGGAATAAATCACACAGTTTATCTAACTAGGGTTGTAACATAATGTGGTATTCCACCTCACCATTCTTATTTAGTATCTGGAATGAGATAATGATTATCATAGATAACTTATCCCCCCTTCCATATCTTTACAATCTTCACTAAGATAATGTCTTCATGAACACATTTTCTCCCACATTGAACTCCAAAGGCCCCCATCATCTGCCCGTAAAATAATGATGACGTCTCTAGAAAATCCTCATGTGATCCTGGATTATCTATATTTTTTGTATTATCACTCACACCATATCTTGGCCCATAAATGCCGACACCATCAGATTAATCTAAAATAGTGCTGACCTAGAAGGTCTCCCTTACAAGGCCTCAAATATTGTCAATCCTATGGTGAGGTGGTTAGTATTTTTATTTGAAAAAATCCCAAAGGCCTATGATCCTCCTAATTATTTTGAAATATTAATATGTAATCCAGAGGAATTTACTCTAGAATATGAATGGTTCACCTAGTCCGGCAAACAGTATGGGGTGAAATGATACGATCATCCGCAACTAAATCCCCAAGGCATCCTAAAAGAACCTCCATAATAATTACGTGAGGTTATTATCATGGTGTATAAAATTATTCAAGGTAACTCCCTGAAGATGTACTATCTAAAACATGTAAATGAATCCCATGATCTTAATATATCTATAATATTTGACCGTGAGGAAGTTGGATGGCTTGGAGACTCAGTCTTTGATTTTCCATAAAGGATTTTTTCCTCTAGTATATAATGGATTCTGTATTGTGATTTATAAAGAGATACCATCCCACTACAACACTATTACATTAAGGGGTTTATAAAAACTCCCACTAAATCCGAGAGTGAATCCATAAACTACTACTTAGTGGGGCATCGAGATAAAGACACAGAAAATCACCAATTTTCCCATAGCCTCTAGAATATATGTTTAAGGCCCTGGTATATCTTTTACACAATTAGATTTACTGCTAATGGGGCAGATGAAACATCATAAAAATATTCTCTTTCAACTTCACTATTACAATCATCCTTCCTTGGAAAAGGATTATGTTCTCCCAACCTACATAAAATCTATCTGGAGAAAGTTAATTGAATATCTAAAAAAGAAAGGTATCACAACCAAAATCTATATATTGATAACCCTTAACACATTGAATGATATGAGGGGTAACAACCATTTACTAGTGTTAAGGGGTGTAATCTGTTTCTACTAAGGAAAACTACAATAGGGATAACTACTCTGACACCTCACTCAAATACTATAAACAAGATCTCTTGTTTTGAGAATATTTTACCATGTTTTCTATATTGGAATTGTATACTATCTCAATGTCCTAATCCTAGTATAACTCTGTGCATCGTATCGATCTCTATTTAAGATAATTTTTTGAAAGGATATACTTCATAATCTTGTATTCAGAATATATAATAGACTGCTCAACCATAATGTAGTGTCACTAAATCATTAGGATAAATACCACCACTTTCTTCTCAATATCATGGGAATCATAGTTATTCTCTTAGGGTCTTATCTTCCAAGACCCATACGAAATCACTAAATTCCTCAACATCAGAACAAAGTCAAGCCTAGTTCCAGAGGTGTCTCCAAAAAACATACTCATCACCCTCCTCAAGTATTTTTATGATGTGGGGGATCATCAACCTGAGTTGGAACTCTAAAAAATCATTCTTATACCTCTCCTAACACATTATTGGTTGTCCCTTTTTGGTAAAATTGTTCAATGGTGATGATATCCAGGTGAAATTTTGTAAAAGTAATCTATATTATACTTCCAACCCAAGGAAGCTATGCACCTCAGTCATTCACTTGTGTGTATCTTAAGCCATCCCCACCACAATCGTTGTAAGGTCCACAGATTCTATAAATTATAAGATGAAATATCCTAGGAATTGAAAAAATTTAAAATAAAATCTAAACCTTTTAGTGCTTCTAATAGTGTAGGTTCTCTTAGTTAATGTCAAGGGACATATCAAATGTCTCAAATTCTCCTCTATTACTACTGAGTACATAAGGTCATGATCGATCAAGACTACCATAAACCGATATTTAAAGGGATGAACTATCTAGATCATGAGTAAATTAAAACTAATAAGGTATCCTCAATTTATATATGCATCACTACATAATCATAGTGACATTATGAACACCATAAGGCCTTCCTAATTATATTCATATCTTGAAGTCCTAATTCATGACCGCTTGGCAAGGGGTCAATTTTCAAGAACCTCCTCTCCCAATTCAATAGCTCGAAGAGGTCATAAATTATCGAAAATGTATACTTAATATATATTTTCACCTTATTTAATTTATGTTAATCCAAACACAACTTTAGCCTCCCATCTACATTCATAGTGGTAAAAAATAAAGCAACATAATAAGACGCACATGTTCTGACCAATCTCTTCCTCTACAGATTCTCCCAATGCACTTTTTCTCTTGATTCCCTATGGGATATATCTTGTATGTTGGAGAACATATTGGGGTTACTCATGAGGGTAAATAATTAGAATATTTTGATCACATAGTGGGGAGGGAAGTCTAGTAGATCATTGGAGAATCCATCCCTATACTCTTCCACCATCGTAGGAATCTAAAATCTCATATGATCTAGTTCTCCAAATGTAATATTAACCATCTAATGATCCATCCTCTACATCCTACTATGTATCTACCCATTTTTCTTTGATTGGATTTCCTCAGAACATATTAATGTAAAATTCCTCTTTCTATCTAAGAGACACCACATCCTCCACCTGAAATAATCAATATGTGTATGAATTGTGAAGATCTATCCCATACCTAAAATGATTACATATGTTCTCATTACAGACGTGAAATTATATCATTACAATATATCTCCTCTAAGAGTAAGGTCACACTATCAGAATAAGTTTTTGATAAGTTAATCTCCTCTCGTAAGAGTCTCTACGAGCATGGATCAGTCTAAATGCTTTACTAGAATCTATAGATCTATAACAGGGGATGTGGTGAGAAAATAGAGGGTCATTCAACTAGGAATCAATATTTTAGCTACTTTAGTGATGAAAAATATCATATATTGAATCATACTGGGATCCTCTAGGTAAAAAGTGTCCTATATATGTAGCTTTCCTCATTCCTGACCACCAGCTATCTTAGCTCGGTGTGGACTTCCCAAGGGTTGTGGTGGAAACTTATCAAATTTTCCTATACCAACTTCTACTATCATAGCTCAACTATATTGCACGATACCTAGATGATCTCTTAACTCTAGACATTATCTCTAACTATGTGGTTCATTGAATATCACCATGTCTACCAAAGATAAGGTCATCTAATATGGCATGAGATGTCCCCACATGTGAAAGGATAAATATCA
This sequence comes from Viscum album, assembly GCA_963277665.1. Lineage (NCBI taxonomy): Eukaryota > Viridiplantae > Streptophyta > Magnoliopsida > Santalales > Viscaceae > Viscum > Viscum album. The sequence goes on along the minus strand of OY728163.1, from coordinate 2,103,028,767 downwards.
CCTCTCCCATAAATAAAGGAATCCATCATGGGAACCTAAAACTATTGACCCTACATCTTGTGATTGCCTTTGAAAATTCCAATAATTCCAAGATCCCAATATCCACTATCAACTTCAACTTACTGACATATTATCTCTAGAGTGACCAATTCCATCACTAAATATTGACTTCTTCACTGTTATAATGATTTCCATTACTAAGGCACGCTCCAGAACTACTATATAAGTAGGAATTAAAAGTGATATCAAAACATATCAAATATCATAACATAGGATAATATTAAGGTTATGTTCTAAAAAAATATAACAAACTATATTCATGGTGTATTTTTAGAGTATTGTGAACCTATATGTTTACTCTTTAACTGTTATTCAAACCTTATAATTCCCCAGAATCTCTTAGATGGGTAATGATGACAACATAGTTAAGAAAAACTCCTCTAAGAAGATATTCTCAAACACTTCCCAAGATTGAGTCACCACATCATGTTTCCATGTCAAAATACTAAATAATATTCCTAAGAATCCATGGAGTATGCTCACCACACTGACCACCATCTAATCCAGTGGGGTCCTAATAAGGTAGAAACTTCACCCAACTACCATGATCTAGTCATGTACTTCCTTGTATTATTGCCCACCCAAAAAAAGATGGAGTCCCTATGTCTAAAAATCAAGAAGTGTTCTCAGCCCATGACCACCATCTTACGGTACTACTAATGCAACTTATATCTCTAAAAGTTGGGTAAGAATAAAAGAATCCAAATTGGGCCACCTTCTTCATAGGTCTAATTTTGGAAGCCTCATCACTATGTGGATCATAATCATAGTACTACTACGAAACCCTATCATGTATTCATTTTGTATGTTTCCAGCAAAAGTAAATATACACTACATTAAAATTGAATATCTGAGGAGCTATCTATAGAAGGATACAGAAATAAAAAGTCATCCATATATCTTGGATGTACCAATTGTTTCTCCATAAATATTGCATACATGTATAGATTTAACAAGAATGTATTCAGATTCATGGTAAATGAACCAATAATTTTCCACCCTAACACTATATACTCTATCCTGAGAGTTAAACTTGAGACACGTTAACATTGTTTCCATAGTTCCCAAATCAAAACTCATAGCTAGACTATCTCCCCACTATGATCATAAGATGAACGATCTATTATACCACTATATCAAATCATGACCCACCAATTCCCTCCTGGTTTGTTGTATGTTTTTTATGTATGATGTGAGTAAGTATATCACACACATGGGATGCCTTTGCATAAGGCATAAACCCACAAACACACATCTCTAACCACAAATAAAATAATGAAGGGTAAAAAAAAACTAAAACCATGATTCTGGAAGTAAAATAAATCTCAAATAAATGTATAACACATGTGAATGAATTAAAATGTTCCAAATAAATACCACAAAAAATTGAAAAGTAATCCACGCTAATATATAGAAGGGGACTACTATCAAATAAAACTCATAGACCCAATTGTATTCAATCTATCTCAACTATTCACTACCTTAGCCTAGACCACCTATGAATCCATCAAAAATCATGTTGTATGTATAATATTCACGAATTGTGAAAAGAACCCTTCTGTGGTTGAGTACAATATACCCCGTATGAAACCCCAAAATCACCAAACATAATGCATCCATAGATTTTTTAGTTCATCATCACACACAAGTCTGTCATTAAAAATATGAGAAAATAACAATATTATACTATATATACTCAATATATATGAATATTCTTAATGTAAGGTCACATCCATACTTTAATACTAGAATAATTCTCTATTATTTAAGGTAACTCTCATTTATGAGAACTTGATTCACAATCCTTACTACCACTGAAGGTGATTATCCAAGAGTTCATAATCGTAGGTCCTATCTATAATGAAATACCATACTAAAACACAAAATATATCGATACACAGATATGGGATCACACCTAGTTCCTTTGATTTGAACCTTTTCCCACCTAGATTAAACCCATTAGGATGGGGAATAAAAACAGTAGAAGAAGATAATAGTTCATCAACTCGTCCAATGGAAAAAATGATAGAGGATCACACCCTAGACCAAATGGAGGGATACCCAAATCTTTCTGATATTATTATAATATAAGGGATTCTATTTTATTTTCATTACATGATTTCTCATCCGTATAATGAAAATTATTAGGGCCTTAACCAACCCTAGTAAAAGTAAAAAATTTGGACATAGAGTACATTCCATGTTCTAATTAGTATCTCCCTACCAATATCTATTCATATGTCCATCTACTCATTCTTGTACACTCTGCATGTGCATTTGTACCCTCTCGATTGACATGTACCTAGGCATTTTTGAGTACCCATATGTTCCCATGTATTCTGGTCGTCCTCATGTACCAGTTTATTATATGGTTTTTATACCTCATGTGTACATGTCGGTTCCCCACCTTCAGGTAACACAATGTGTGGCAAGGAAAAAAAATTTTTTGATATAAAATTTTATAAAAAATTCTTACTTCCATAGAATTGGTCCACACATCGTGTTTTCATATGAAAAACCCTACTTGAAACATTATTTTTTGTAGAATCATGTGACCTTCATGTGTTTCTTCCCACGTGACTTCCAAATTTGTTCTAGTAGTTAAAAATACCCTGATACTCAAATCATTCATTTCTCAAACTCAAATAAACATTGATTTAATGATTTTTGGAACTTGATCATAGGTGAAATGCATTCCATTGAGCCACACCACTGCATCATCAAACTTGACAAAAAAATGTACCAGACACCATAACATTCACAAAAATAATTATAACTAAATCGTGCATGCAATCCTAAATGAAAACCTAGGTAAAAGGCACATTGGTCCAAAGATCTATTGTTCAGTGATCAGTTCTCAGGTAATATTGAACCATATCCCACATTAAATAATTAAGATGATTGTATGAAGAACATAGGGGGAAAAACATGAAACATAATAGTGTGTAATATACGTATGACAGTATTCGAGTTGGATTATATTAGTTAATGAAGAAACAATGTAATGAAATGGATAATCAAAAAGGAAAAATAATATCAATTCCTAATTATATGAAGACAAAACACCACATATAAAGCAACAATTGACCCAAATTTTTTTTGGAATTTATTCTTGTTAAAAATGAGATTTTTTAAATGGGGATTAAATCACATGAAAAAAAATTATACCAACATTTGGATGAATCATCTATGAATAATGATTAGTAATTTTTATCATTGGTGAGATCTATAAACTTATTTTTTGGAGATGACCTCCTTTGATGGAGAAGAACACCGTGGAACATTGATCATCAACCCATTATCTCTCTGATATTTTATAAAGGGTCTGTTAATTTCTCATCCCAAATACATATAGTTATGAGGATAAAACATTAATATAGAGATAACATGGTTTAAATAGAGGAATATTATCTTTACTCTATTAAACAAATAAAAAATTTATTTAATTTAATCATTGAATATTTTTCCAATGATGCATCTAAAAATAATCACACAATGAGAATAAATATTATATCACATCCAAAGTATAACACACATTCTAGTGTCAATAGAGGAATAATAGTTTACATCTTGAACTCCATTTTGGAGATATTTCATTAATTTAAAAAACATTTCATGAATGATATAATATTTTTATTATTTTTATTGTATAAACATTGAGTTACCCTAGGCCCTAGAATCCCATGCTAGAATAGTTCCTATATTTGATGATTTTACTAAAAATATTCCAATGTATTTTATAGTAAATGTTTATTAAAGATAATTATTAAAAATTATTTATTATAATTCACCCCTATGGAATGGATTTTCCCTATACACTTGGATGCATTATTTGATGAACTGGGGGAATGTTTATGATGTTAGCATCAATCCAGTTCTGATTTATAATAATATGTCATATATTGAAATAAAAAGGTTCAATATTATTATTATATAATATGAATTGTATATTATGGTATAATAATTTAAAAAAACAGTGGATATAAAATTCAATAACATATTTCTAATTTTTTTTGTTATCCTTAAGTTATTGTGGGAATTTTTTGAGAGAAAATTTCTTATTTCCCTATCATATCCTGATAAATCTTACATGTGTATATATTAATTTTTTTACTATGTTTTGTTTTTATCCATTATTAGGTTTTTCTAGGTGATATAAATAGAATTTTTTAATTTTATAGGTATGTTTCGTGATTTTTTCAATGTTAGACCAAACTATCCTTACATCTAAGGAATTAATGAGGTTTGTAATGGTTTGGAATTGTGGTTCATAGCACTTATGTACAATGTGAAGGAAAATTTAGTGACATCAACACTATAGGGAAATTTGCACTAGGTTTGTTTATGGTTTTCCAAATAATTTTGAGACCCCATACCTTTAGAGGCTTATTACAATGGATCAAGTGTCATTGGATCTATGAAACTCATGTTACAAATCAATTTATTATCATTCTCTATCATTCTACTCTATATTCTCTATATTTTGTGAAAAATACCATAGATTGTAGATTTTTTAGATATATATATATTTATTGTGTCATTGTCTAATGGATTTTTCATAGATATTTTTTATAAAGGATGGTAGATACCATATCTACCATGATCATTGTGTGATTCATTAGTAATTGTCATAGTAAGTGGTTTCTCTAGTCTATTTGGATCTTGGGTACGTTGAATTCATGTTTTTTAATGGAAATTTAATGCTTGATCATATTAATTTTTTTTAATAAATTATTTTATAGAATAAATAATTTTTTTATAAATTTATTTTATTTGGATGCTATTATGAAATATATGTCCCCTTGATAAATAAATAATTAAAATTAATTTCAATAAATGTATTATTTTGTTTTAACTGATTAAGGATTATCCACACGTTAAATAATCATTGAATGATTTATTCCATGAAAATTAATTCCTAAAAATGTTTCCCATTTTTTGAAATTGAAATCTTCCAATTATGGTCTGCGGAACAAGGGAATGGGGTACTTATGTGCAGTGTATATTAAGAAAACCATTATGTGGTGTTTATATACTACCTTTCATAAATTTATATAAAAAATAACAAAATTTTTTTTATAGGGGTATACTTATCATGATTTTATCTCATCATGTAGCCCATATTATTGTTATATGTGTACATAGAGTCATTTGATCATTTATGTGTGACAATACAACCTAACAAAGACCAAACCTACCCTAGAACTGCATTCCATGGTGCTCATTTTCTAGTTCATTATTTTTTAATTCATTAAGAAATAGTTTGTTTGTAAGTTATTTAAAAATGTTTTGTTGTTAAAAGATTTAAAAACTCATTTGAAAAATTTTTATTTCCATATTTTAGATAAAATTGTGTAAATATATGTTGTATTTAATGTATTTATTTAATTGAGAATATTTAGATTATTTTAAGAAGTATACATTTGAACCACATTATGGGATCCTACTAAACTTATTTTTTCCAATCCATGAAAATTACTATAGGTGTGTATTGGACTTATTATATACGATGTAGGAATTGGAATTGTGTCATATAGTTGGGGTTCATATCAATGTTAGTGTTTTGTGGAATTTTAGATGTGTCATGGGGGGATTTTGACATGGTTGGTCATTCGTTTTTTGTATTGTGGTTCATATGTCCAGGATTTGGAACCTCTATTAAATTGTACTATTTTTCATCAACTATAAAAATATATAATGAAATGTTGTCTCTCTTTAATATATTCCATTTTTTTATAATTTTTATATTATGGAAAAATTGTCCTAATGTTATTTCTTGATTCCTAGCTAATTTTCACCATCCCATGGGGTTGAGAACACACTTTGTAACATTCCATGAGAAATATAGTGTATTTAGTTTAAGGATAGCCTAGGTTGGATTGTGAGAAATTGGTATCAATGGTTGTTGTTTATCCCTTCTCACCATGTATTGGAAATTGCTAGAAGATAAGAGATTGTATTTATGGAAATGATGGGGTAGTCTCTATGTGAGAGTAGGACAATATCAAATCATAATGAGCATTAACATACCACATTATGTTTATAATTGTGTCTACCATGTTGAGTTTTGATATCATGTTTGTTCATTACTATGTTATCATTGATAAAACAAAGATTTATTTCTTCATAAATGGTGTCTCTTACTTATTTTATGTATCACCATTCCCCAATGAAAAATTTTGAAAGTTACTCAAGAGGTTTTTATAATTGAGGATGTATACAGAAATGATCTATTTGCTAGAAATCATGTTCATGGGGAAATGAGTGTGGTATGTTCTATTAACCAATCCATTAGTCTTTCCCCACATTAAACTATGGAAATACAACCAAACACTAGAGGGGGAAATGATCATGCCCTAGAGTTTCATCATTTGAAAATATTATGATTGAAAATAGTTAATGATCCTTTGGAATCATAGGTTTTGATGGTGATAATTGAGAATAATATTTTTTTTAGAAACTATGGATTATATGAAAGTGAAAATTTCCCCGTTTAGGCTTAATGGACAACTAAGTATATGGAAATACATGATATTTTTGTGTGTAAATACTTCAAGGACCTCATTTTCTAGTATGTTTAACTAAATAAATAATAATGGATAACTCAATTTTGTTCCTCACACTTTATCACTAATCATATTTTAGACGAATAAGCTATAAAATTCGCCAAAGTGGTTCTTTTTTCCCCCAAGATATTCTAAAATTATAATTTTAAGATCAAATTATTCATATTTGATTTAAAACAGATATTTTATATATATATTTTTATATATATTCTTTCCATTTATACTAAGGTTGTCGAAAGATCCACAATGGAAAAAATTTGTAGGGTAGACATGTCAGGATTAGTTGGGATTCCTATTCCACCTACTGATCAATTCAGTGGATCCCCTAGAAAAATTAGGTTTTGGAAAGTAGTTTTTGAAGGTGATGAAACAAATCCTCGAAGAGAACTTATACAACACCTTCAAAAAAATCTAGCAGTATACTTTAGAAATATTATAAATGTGGATGGATAGGGTAGATGAGACATATATTCATCGCACCTCATAAAATCAATTACCTATGTGGAGGTCTCTACAACTTATATCTTTTCACAAATGATATTTATACTCAATTTTATGGAATAGTCTCATCATCCCCTATGTGTTCAATATAATACTTTTATGCTTCAATTACTACTTGGTTCTTACAATGGGGCACTAGAATGAAGCTGTTATGCATAGTGGAATAGTCACTGGTCAAAGATTATGTGGGACCTATGACTGTGGGTTTGATATGTTTATTTCATCATCATTAGAAACGAATATATTTGGTATTTTTTCCACTTATTAATTTAAATAATCCATCTTCATTATCTATTTAAAACATCCAACGGAACTAATTTCTTTTTCTATTGAGTTAGTGATGAATCTCATACTGTAGAGGGATAAGGGTCATCTATGTTACTCATGTTATTTTTTAATATTAAATTACATGATATTTTGGTACATTATAGCTCTTAAATAATATCTATGTGATGTTATCGTCAATATGGATTGGATGGTTACCTTAAGAAAATATTGATACTTATCATGGTGGTTGTTTTTTGTCATCTCCAAATGGGTATTTCAAGTGTTTCAAGGATAGCTGGATCTATGGAATTGTCATGCAAAACATCCTCTATCAATACATGGAAATTTTATTTCCACATCTATAGTTGAATTCAGGGATAAAAAATTATATTATGGCCTACCATATATCCTTATGTAATTACCCGATGCCTTTCCAATTTATTTCTTCCATCCACCAATGGAATGGGAAGTTGTGTTTTCGATAAATTTGTTGTCTAGAACTCAATTGATATCCATGAATTCATTCTACATTCCTCAAATAGAATTTTTGAAATGTAATAATTAGTTTCATACACTAGTACAGAAAACGTTTTTTACGTCGGTTATTTTTCATTTTTTACATCGTTTTCTAGCCGACGTTAATATGTGTGACGTTATAAATAAGGTTTTTGACGTCGGTTATATAAAAACCGATGTCAAAAACATAAAATCGCGATGTTTATCACGTCGGTTATTTTAGAACCGACGTTATAAAGAAAATGGGAAGGGTTTATCATGTCAGTTATTTAACAACCGACATGATAAAAAGCCTGGAAAATGGTTTATCACATCGGTTTTTTAAAAACCGACGTGAGAAAATGACGATAAACCGGGGGGATGGCGGTTTATCACGTCGGTTGTTTAAGAACCGACGTGATAAACCGGGGGGAGGGGGGGTTTATCAGGTCAGTTCTTATAAAACCGATGTGATAAACCGGGGTGAGCATGGTTTATCACGTCGGTTCTTATAAAACTGACGTGAAATACCCGGGGAGGGGGGTTTGTCACGTCGGTTATTATATAACCGTCATGATAAACCGACGAGAGGCGGTTTATCACGTTGTTTATTGAATAACCGACGTGATAAACCGTTGTCCAGGCCTTTTATCATGTCGGTTATTCAATAACCGATGTGATAAACCATTGTCCAGGCCCTTTATCAATTCAGTTATTAAATAACCGACGTGATAAACCATTCTCTAGGCCTTTTATCATGTCAGTTATTCAATAACCGACGTGATAAACCATTCTGCAGGCCTTTTATCACATCGGTTATTAAATAACTGACGTGATAAACCTTTCTTCGGGCCTTTTATCACGTCGGTTAATAAATAACCGACGTGATAAACTATTTTCCAGGCATTCTATCAAGTCGGTTATTTAATAACCGATGTGATAAATCCAATTTTTTTAAATAGAATGCAGTCATCTTCTCTCCACCAGAATCAACCAGAAAACAAATCAAGAAATCGTACCACAAAAACAGAAGTATATCAAAATTAAGCATGTACATTGATAACATGTAAAACTTACCCCCTAGACAGCCCCCACCCTCATTTATACCCCATGGACAGCCCTCCCCCACCCCGTTGGAGCCCTCACCCTCATGTATACCCCTTGGACAGCCCTCCCACACCCCATTGGAGCTTCCACCCTCATTTATACCCCTCAGACAACCCTCCCCCACCCCATTGGAGCCCCCACCACACTCGTTGACTACCCCCGACCCTTGGACACCCCCAAAAACCTCTCGGAAACCCCCCACCCGCCTGAACAGCACCCCCTCACCCCACTTGACAGCCCCCACCACACCCCTGGACAGCCCCAAACACCACTGGACAACCTGCCACCCTTGGACAGCACTCCCACACCCCTGAACTGCCTTCCCTCACCACTGGACATCCCTTCCACCCCCCAAGACTGTCCCCCCACCCCATCGGACAACCCTCCCAGACCACTGGACACCCCAACCCCACTGAACACACCCCCACACCCATGGAACCCCTCCCCCACAGAACCAAATCCATACCAGAAAAACCATCAAAAGTTGACCAAAACATGAAGTAGAGAAAAATTAAACATTCACTTATATAACATTAAAAACATACACTACCAACTTAAAAAAACTAAATCCAACCTAAAGAACTACCAAATACACAATTAAAACGACAATATTCAAAATTACATTTTACATTACAAACAACTAAAATTCAATCAAACCTGTAAAATAATTTTACCACTCCACAAGTACGTGTTTGATGTCTTCAGTAGTATAGGTTTGAGGGTCATCAAAAAGATACAAATGAAAAAGAAGATAGTTAACATGTATAATGAATAAATCAAATTGAAATATTATGGAAAAGTTTAAGAGGAAATCATACCAGGTCAAAATTCACAACTGTCCCAGTTGTTATTATTTCATACATAAATCTTAACATATAATATCCGCATTTGATGACGCCTTGTTTTTTATGACAATTCAGTTTGAATGAGTGTAAATTCAATATATTATTTTTATGTAATAAATCAAAAAGTGCAAATTATAAATGGAAATTTACCTTCGCATTTACATATTTGATCTTTTCATTTCTTTTCTTTGGGTTTTTTTAAAAGTAGGCCCATGAACTGTTAGAAAATAATACAAATGGGGTAAATATAAAATTCATTATAATATATAAAACTATTGAGAAATTGAAACTTACTTTTCTAATATATTCTTAAAACTTTCCCGCACATCACCATGAATAAATCATATCCAATAAAGATCTTTCTCCCTTGGGAAAAAAACCCCTAACATCCAATGATCACTGATAAAAGGAAATTTAATGTTAGTGGTTTTTTCTGTTAAATGTTAATTAAATCTTTGAGGAGAAATTTGTTTCATACCTCTCACAAAAAGACATCATCCAACATTGTGTGATTATATTCTTTTCAAATCTTTCAGCAATATAAACCATTCTATGTTCCTCATTCAATGCACATGATTTAGGGGAAATCAATTGTGGGTCCAGGAATCCATATACTTCTCTCAACTCATTCGTCTCACAAATTTTCTAAAGATACCTAATACAAAACATACATAAGTATACATTTTTAATAAATATAACGCTGGGAAAAGGTGTTAAGACTTACATGGAAAAAAATTGCACCACGTTAATTCCCAACTTATCTCCAGTAACAAGATACATGATATCCGTTTTTGTAATCCCTACACTTATTTCACGTCCACAAACATGAGATTCCATTAGAAACTCATAAAAACCCAACAAAAAATGAGAATATCTTTACAATCTATCAAGACCACTGGAATCTGTATCTGATGTCATAGCATGTTGTCTTTATTGTTGTCTATACAGTATTTCATTACCTTTTAAGTATTCCTCTGAAAAAATTTAAATAATATAGTAGTTTTAAAATTATTAAAAACAACTTTAATAAAAAAATAAATTAAATGATATAACATTCATACCTCTATGGTAATGAGTCGAAGAAGTCTCTATGGCCAAACTAAAAAATGGCCGATACTCTGTCCAACTGTCGCCACCTCATCTGTAGTTATTGGTACCCTAGCTGATCTATCTATAATATCCTATACAGTGACCCTCTTATTATCTACCTCTAATTATTGATGATGAACTGTATCTCCTAGACAATATACCAACCTGTATGCTACTATATGATGTTGACAATCATCAACATAAAAATCGCAATATGTAGGAAGCTGTGGCGAAGGCGTAGCATAAAAAATGGGGTCCGCAGGCTGAGGTGTGGGAGTGGGAGCTACTAGCAGAGTTGGAGGGTAAATAATGGGGTCTGCAGGGGGAGGTGGAGGAGTGGGAGCTGCAGTCTGAAATTTTCTTTGCATTTCAGAAAATATAGACTACACCGACTCTCTAATCTTGTCCTCCATCTTCGCACTAATATTTTTAACTTCATCCTCCAAGGATTCTATTTTTTTTATAAACCCCCTCAATGTTAGAAGTTGAAGAACGTGGAAACACTTTTCTTACCGATACACCTGCTGAATATCCTCTTACACGACCAGGATGTTCGGGCCTTCCCAATGCTGCAAATAAAATATCTTCCCTCCCAGTAGCTGTAAATGTCCCCTCTGAACTATGCTCCTCAAGAGAGTCATGTATTAATTAATTGAACATTTCTATAATTATTGAAACTTATATGATGAAAAATGTTAACTAAAATAAATTAAATAGATATCTTACAATCCTCTCTGCTACGATTCTAGATTCTTCCGAAAGATATTTCATTTTTTCACTTCGGAGGTCTCTTCTATTTTTCATGTCTAGATGGAGGCGATGGAGGGGCCACCTCTCCAGATCTTGAAGAATCAGCTCTTATTTGTTGAAATTTTTCCGCCTTCATTTTTTCTTCCAATAATGCATACCTTCCCCAAGATAAACTATGAGGGTATACATTTTTAGATTAGATCTCAAGATGATCTTTCCTTGTTTTCTGTAATTTAAGAATAAGAAATCATTAACAAAACATTAATAAAATCATTTATATAAGAAAGTTTATAAAAGTTTACATTTCCCTTACCAGTAATGACTCTTTTTTTCTACTTTCAAAAAACATTCTCCATGTTTCTTCATCTATAAAAGAATGTATACGACAAGGATTTTCATTACACCTATGACCATAAATGAAATCAGATGAGAGGGTTGATTTGAAATCCCTCCATCTCCTAGCAGCCAACGATAAACATTTCTTCCTGACTCCTCCAGTGTCAGGAATATCAAATGTCATCTGATAAATAAGAGGTTAAACATATTATATATACTAGAAACATTAAAAGAATGGTCAAACAATGACAAAAGATCTTACCAAAATCGTCTCCCACAACTGATTGATAATCGCTTTATCCACACCTCTCCAATCATCATACAGAATGCTTACTTTGTTCTTAGACTGAGTTGCATCAATACTCTTAAAATCATTAGCATTCGGACCTCTAGGAATATTGTCATCATCAAACTCAACGACTATCCTCTAATCTTGCGTATAGGCAAGTCATAATTTTGGTAAACGTGTGCACCCACGTTTACCAACCTTTGAATTCTTTATCGTAATAGGTTCATGTGGGTGTTCATCCCCAGCGGTATGACTAGCAATATGCTCCTCTCCAGAATCATGTGGTTGATCATCTGAATGATTTGTCATTATCCTTCAAATAAAAAAAACGTCAGTTCACAAATATAAAAATTCAAATATTTTAATACTACTTTAATCAAAAAATAGAAAACTGTACTAAGTTACATAATAGTAAACATTGGTTATATGGTAAGCATGTTAAATAATGGTAAAGATAGAAAAGATGGTCAAGATGGTCAAGATGGTAAAAATGGTAAAAATGGTAAACCTGGTAAACATTGTAAACATGGTAATGTAATTGTTAGTGAACAAAAATAAGCATTTTAAAATTCATGTACTGGTTATAAACATGATAAAGCAAACTAAACAAACTTAAAACAAACAAAAACATATAATTATTTTATTTTAAAACATGATTTAATAAATAAAAAACTTACAATATCTAACATTTATGGAAAAAATAAATGTAAACAAGAAATAAACATATGTTACCTATAATTTTAGGAATGTATAAATGGATTTTTTTCCCAAATTCCTTCGTCGTGAATGTTCCTTATGGAACAAACTATGTCTTCAACATGATCATCATTATGTTCTGTTAGTATTTCCATGGAAGTAGGGATCTCACAAAAATCAGTATATTCATCAAGTTAATCCTCACCAACATATTGTTTTTTCCCTTGTAAAACAACAGCCCACTGCATATCTGATTGATCTACTACATTGATTTTTTTTCATGTGTTTCCATTATAAAAGAATCAGCTTTTTCTTCCAATCTATTCAGATTAACAAGTGTCATTCCAAATTCATCATGCCTGACACTGTTGTTACTGTTAAACCATTTCCAGTTAAAAACTGGAACTTTAATTTTAAAGTAATCAACCTCCCATATGTCTTCAATCACTCCATAATATGCACTTGATGAAGAAATTGGGTTTTTGTCCTTATCACTCAAAAAATGCATTGCTTCTGCAAACACCAATACACCACTATTCTGAACTGCACTTCTATTGTCCTGAGATTTTGTATGAAATGTATAACCATTAATTTCATAACCGGACCATGTTATCACATTTAAACATGGACCACCCAATATCAATTTTAAAGTCTCTGATACATCTGATCTACCAAGAAAAGTCTTTTTAATCCATGACAAAAAAGTTTTGTTGTGCTCATTCAAAATCCACATTTCTTTCTTCTTTGGATGACATTGTTTCAACTCATTAATATGCAATGTGATATACAGTTGAGCATCAGCTATGTTATTCAAGATGTATGATTCTAACTTATTCATCTGTTCAGCTGACAATGATTTGACTTTCAAGCCGTGAATCCCCTTTCCCTCATTATTAACTCGTTCGTGGCGAGATGGAGGCAAACCTATGTGTTGCACCGCAACCAAGTAGCTCGTAGAAAACTCTGTTACCTCCTCAAAAATATAATTTTCAATAATGGAGGCTTCAGGTCGATATAGATTTTTAACATACCCCATTAATATTTTCATATACCTTTCAAAAGGATACATCCAACGAAGATATACAGGTCAACAAAGCTTTACTTCTCGAACCAGATGAATCAATAAATGCACCATTATATCAAAAAAAGTTGGAGGAAAATACATTTCCAATTGACAAAGTATAAAAATTGCATCATTTTCCAAAATTTTCAAAGCATTCACATCAATCGCCTTGTTACAAATTGAAATGAAAAAATAATACAACTTCATTATAGTCTTTCTGTCACGAATGGGAAATATTCCACGCAATGAAACTGGTATAATTTGTTGCATCATGACATGAAAATCATGTGATTTCATACCACTCAACTTCAAGTACTTCAATGAGACAAAATTTTTTACATTAGAAGAATAACCTTGAGGCACATTAGTATCATGAAGACACTGATAGAAGCTAATTTTCTCCCTCTTCGATAATGTATGACAAGCCGGGGGAAGAAATGTCCATCTTCCTTTAAGAGTGGGAGCTAACTCCAAACGTATTCCCATTGATAGTAAGTCTAATCTTGCATTCAACCCATCTTTAGTCTTTCCTTTAATATCTAACAATGTTCCAATCAAAGAATCATAGATATTCTTCTCCACGTGCATGACATCAATATTATGTTTAACTTCATGATACCTCCAATATTGTAGCTCAAAAAAAATTGACCTTTTTTTCCAAATATGTCTATCATTACTAGATTTCTGTGTCTTTCCCAATGTCACGTAATGGTTTTTCACCCTCTCAAAAAAAATCTTAGGGGATAAAGGTTTTTGGAGTAGTATCAAACTCTTGTGAGCTATTGAATGACTTTTTTAGTCTTCTATAAGGGTGTTCCATTGGTAAAAACATTCGATGACCCATGTACACTGTTTTCCTCCCATGATGCAATTGACAACATGACGTCTTTTGTTCGCAAATTGGACATGCTTTATGCCCTTTAACACTGAATCCAGACAAATTTCCATACACTGGGAAGTCATTTATTGTGAACAGATGCACTACTTGCAGTTGAAAATATTCCATTTTATATGAATCATACACCCTAATACCATCAGCCCATAACAGTTTCAAATCATCAATCAACGGTGAAAAGTAAACATAAATATCATTACCGGGTTGCTTTGGACCAGAGATCATTGTACTCATCATGACATATTTGCACTTCATACAATCTTCAGGAGAGAGGTTGTAAATTACCAATAAAATAGGCCATGAACTATGTGTGCTACTGAGTGTTCGGTATGGATTCATTCCATCTGTTCACAACCCTAGTATGAGATTTCTAATTTCATTTCCATATGTAGAATACTGCGCATCAATTTTCTTCCATTGTGGACAATCAACTGGATGATGTATTTTTCAATCACATTCCCACTCTTCAGCATGCCATCTTAACCTTTTTGCATCATGTGAATTAGCAAATAAACGTTTGAAATGATTAATTATAGGAAGATACCAAAATACCATTGAAGGGAGCTTTGTAATCTCTACATCAGCCTGTGATTTTTTTTTCACCTTATACCGTGATGTCCCACATTTAGGACACTCTGACATAAATTCATATTACTTCCTATATATAATGCAGTCATTCAAAAAGGCATGTATTTTCTTGTATCCCATTCCGATCGGGCATAATATTTTCTTGGCTTTGTAATGTGAATCTGGAAGATCGTTATCCTTTGGAAGAATGTCTTTCATCAATTGTATCAGCTCTGTAAAACTTCTGTCACTCCATCCATGCTTCGCCTTTAGGTTAATCAATCTTAACACTGCCGAAAAAACCGTAAAATCTGTACAACAAAGATATAATGGTTTTTCAGCATCACTATATAGATGTGCAACAGTCGGTTCTATCTCAATTTGTTCTGCTATAATATCTCGAATCATTTCATCAATTCCATCGGAGTTACCATCTTGCGAATCATCATCATCAATGACATTCCATCCAGTTTCACCATGCCAAATCCAAGGGTTGTAACTTGGATTAAACCCATGACAAATCAGATGATCTTTTATCTCTCTACTTTTCAACTTCTTCATATTCAAACATTTCAGGCATGGACAGAAAAAAATGTCACAACTTGGAACATTACGTTTTGCAAATTCCAAAAAGGCATCAACACCTTCCTCAAATTCATTGCTCATTTGATGTGTCGTAATCCATCTTCGACTCATTATTACCTATAACAAATATCAACAAAAAATATATATTTTTAAGATAAGAGAAATATATGTTTATATGAAAAAAATCAAAATGTGAATGTAAAACAATTTAAAATATAAAACAAATCTATAGGTATTTTAAAAAATATGCTTGAATATTATTTTTAAAACAAAATATAGTTAGATATAAATGTTTTAAATTTCATTGAATCAAAGAAAACCATGACGCCTACATAGTTTAATATTGATAGCGGTTTTTATGTTTTAATATATTAGATAAACTACCTATTTAACATGTTATTAATGGTTTCTATAGACCCTAAATCCATTTTGTAAATAATTTGGCACAATTATAAAAATCAATGGAAGTGTTTTTGGGAGGAATATGTTCAATCATTTGATTTTGATGTCCCATATTATATAACAAAAGTCAATGTGGATACCAAAGCCCTTAGTTTGGTTTTTATTCTCAAAGGGTCTGTGATGAGAAAGAAGAGTATAAGTTGATGTATATGATAAATAAAATACAACAATATTTTATTTATTGTTATGATAGAATGAATTCATACCATCTCATTTAGGATCTACCCCCACCAAAAGTAACCCTCCTTAGTTCTAAATGAATAAATTTAGATAATTATGAATGAATTCATACATTTATTGTTGTACAGAAACCAAAAAGAAGATTATTAGTACTAAAAGTAAAACTAGGAAGAAACAATAAATTCTATATACTCCTGAAATCTACTCCACAACACATCCATGATACTAACATCTATAAAAACTACAAATTGATTTTAAAAACCAAAAAATTTGTTCATATTTATGTATGGTGGGCATAACATGTATACATAGTAAGATCCTCCCTAAAACATCTCATGAAAATGTTGAGGAAGCACACTAAAGCCCTAGGAAAAAAGGAATCTAAATCATCACCTAACCAAGGAAAAATAGTTTCATATACTCACTATGGATCTCTCACAAAATAATTCATATAAATAAACCTTTTCGTATAAAAAATTATATTTTTATATATATATATTAAAATTAAGGTTCTCGGATACCACTTCTCCACTAGTTTTCCTCTCACACCCCAATGCGCTACTCCACAACACTTCCATGCTACTAACATCTATAAAAAACTACAAATTGCTTTTAAAAACAAAAAAATTGTTTATATTTATGTATGGTGGGCATAACATGTATACATAGTAAGATCCTCCCTAAAACATCTCATGAAAATGTTGAGGAAGCACACTAAAGACCTATAAAAAAGGAATCTAAATCATCACCTAAACAAGGAAAAATAGTTTCATATACTCACTATGGATTACTCACAAAATAATTGATATAAATAAACCTTTTCGTATAAATATATATATATATATATATTAAAATTAAGGTCTCGGATACCACTTCTCCACTAGTTTTCCTCTCACACCCCAATGCTAATGTCATGGTCTCACCCCTCCCATAAATCATCCTACACCATGTGAAATTGTATTACTTCCATTAGTGAATCATATGTATCTTAGATTATCTCATCACTATCTTATCAAAATAGTAATGAGGTTCATACTTGGAAACCACTACATCTTGTTTACATTAAATGTACAAAAATCGCAAAACATAATTATAGAATATCCGTGAAAATAAACGAAAGAAATAAATTCATGGAAGGCTTACTTGAATGTTGCAAGTTGAGATGATAGATCCGAGAGGAGTAAAGAAGAAAAATAATGAACACAAATGAGTTTAACGCAGGTCGATTGATGAGCCGATTAGGGTTTACCGTGTGAGAGAGACGAGCCGGCGGACTGTCAATCGAAAAATCATAAATGACAGTCCACAGAGCTTTAATTTCATTAAAATTTTTATAACGTTGGTTATTATATAACCGAAATTATAAACTATTTTTTAAATTTATAATGTCGGTTATTTTAAAAAACGACGTAAAAAAACTCCCGAGCTTTAGTTTTTTACGTCGGTTATTAAATAACTAACGTAAAAAACCAAAGCACAGGGGATTTTTTACTTCGGTTATAAAATAACCGATGTAAAAAACACGTAGACATCTCATTTTTTACGTCGGTTATCAAAAAATCAATGTAAAAAACCCAGCGCTTTGGTTTTTTACGTTGGTTATTTGATATCCGACGTAAAAAACGCTTAGATATCGGGTATTTTACGTCGGTTTCCAAATAACCGATGTAAAAAAACCCCAACGCATTGGTTTTTTACGTCAGTTATAAGATAACAAACGTAAAAACCGAACATGCGTGATTTGTAATGTTGGTTATTAAAATAACCAACGTTAAAAATCTACTTTCCACATTTTTTACGTCAGTTATATATAACCGTCGTAAAAATGGCGATGTTAAAAACGTTTTCTGCACAAGTGATAATTTGAAATCTAAATTTTTATTCATCCTAGTGTGTCACATTCGGTATCCCTTATCATTTTCAATTAAAAAATGTTTATTTCAAACTCTGTATATGGGTCAAATATCAAACACTAAACTATGTGATCATTAAAAATAAGTATCATTATCATAGTATCTATGAATGATAAAATCCTTTAAAATTGGAAATTTTGTTCTTAAATATCGAACAACAGTATAGATTTTATCATCTCAAAGTTAAGGAGTGGGATATTCAAAATTCCACCATTAGGATAAGGTATGTAAACATTATAAATCATGTTATTTTTCTATGAAATACTCTCATTTTATTTTCATGACCTTAATAAATCATTATTCACATCACTGAATTGACTCATTTTGGTGTTATTCATGGATGAAATTCAAGTTTACATGGGATGTAAATGAAATCACGAGTATCTGTTGAAATAGATTTTAGGAGTCTTGGAGGATTGATTATTTTTTTGTATTTTTTCAGAGTAACATTTATGGATTTGAGACAATATTTTTTTCGTAAAATATGATTTCATATAATTAAATCTCAATCTGACATGAGAATGTGAAGGCTCTTTTTTCATGGGAGTATCCATAGGATATCCCTGATATCCAGAGTTTATTTTATTTGACATGTTATTTTTTTGTAAAGTAATATTCATCTCTTTTATTACTTTTGACTTACCATACTTGGAATGGGGTGAAATTAATATGGTATTATATGTGTTATACTTTATATGGTAAATCTAATCAAACATATTAACTCAACACCTATTTTGAATTTATTGGAGGTAGGAAAGAACTATGTGATGATTTTTGATGCTTTAGTGGTTGGTCTTGGTCTTTTTTTTTTGAAAGAAGAATTTATAGTACTGTATGACTCTTGTTAGCATTGTCAACATGAGAAGAAATACCCACTCACAGTTTAGAAGGTGTAGTGGTTAAGAAATCTCTCAATAGTTGTTGAGATTACAATTTTTGGGAGAGATTCACTTTTACATCTAACAATAAGAATAGAAATTACATATTTTCTTATAAGTACATGAACCATATGTAGAGGAAATGTGTTCACTATATTTATTATTAGGAATTTTATATTTTATGTCCCCTTGGAAAGTGTAATAGTGTTACATATTGTCTATGTAGAAGAATTCCTTCTAAATATGGGACATAATTGAAATATGATTGGATCATCACACTCTTATTATCTAGGATTTTTAATGATGTGATAAATAAATATAATATTATTATTTTGGAAGGTTTCCTCCCTCAACAGATTTTATAAATTCACAAATTATTTTGCCATTAATTTTTCTATAAGGTGTGTAATGAGAGTTTTTAATTATTCTTAATATTTTTTCATTTAGGTAAAAATAATACATACTCTAAACGTTTGCATCAATTTTTTTTGGCCAGGTTTGAAATTTGATATAGATTATTTCTTTTCTTATTACCGTATAGCTTTGTATAATAATGATCAACAAAAACATCCTTCGGGAATGAATCAACCATTATTTTTTATATTATACAAATGTGATGAGATATATATTTACTTCATCATTGGGTTCTCACACACTCCCTAATAGAAGAATAGATCATTTCTTTGGTTGGTCTACTAACCATGTTTTCTCACCTAATTCTTATTTATGAAACAGCAAAGGGTTAGGAGTTGTGAATTTTTTACATTTAGGCAATCCTAGGGTTTTATGAGGTTTCATATAAAGTATCCCAGTTAGGATTCTAGTGTCGTTGAGAGGGGTAGCGGAAGAGTTAGTGATATCTTTTTCATTTATGTTTCCTTAATTAACAAAACATCCTTCATCTCTTTTTAACAAATTATTTCCTTACTGAACACAATTCAACCAATCATCCACATGAATAGAAGAATTTACAAGTTTCACCACTAAATAAGAGTAGATACATCATTCATATGGTTTTTAAAAAATCCAATACCACATTATCCACATGAAAATAAATCTTTTATATGGAATAAATTGAGTAAGATGTTCCCTTACACTCGAGTAGCACAATGAAAACCATCCAATAGTGTGTTTTTATCTTCTTGAAAAAAATAATTCAATACATTTTTATAGTAATTCTTGATGAAAATAAGTCTTCTATTTCCTACCTACAATCTAGAAGGAACAACCTTCAATCCTTTTTGAACTATTATGCTTCCTCCTCAAACTGCATGTATACTCCATGAACTGATTTTTACCACGTGTCATGAGTGCTTCGCAAACCACCTCTCCTTCTGAAAACTATATCTCATCCGCAGATGGCTAATGCCTCGCGGACCACATTTCCTATGTTGTCACTTTTCCATAACTGGATAAGGATCCCCACAATCATCTTTAGTGAACTATTCCCACTAGATATCTCTTTCATGGAAATATTTCCCCCATGAACTGGTTCCTCCTTTGTGGAATTCTCCTTCATAAACTACTTCATAATTCAGAAAATGCTTCCCAAAATGATGATATATTATTATAAAATTTTCCCTCTTAAATCATCTCATCAGGGTTCCATTATATAAGAAAATAAAACACCAAATCCCACAAATCTTATTTATCCAAATTTTCAATTATCTTCATCTCTCAGTATGTATTATTTTCCTTCTCTGTGCCATTGTTACCTTTGTGGACTACGTAGTGGCTTTCTTCCTTCACATCTACCAATTAAATCCACAAATTGATCATCGCCTCTCAGACTCAAATGATGGACTACCCATTAAAAATTTTACTTATGAACTATAATCCTCCTTTGAAAAAATTTCCCTCCATGGACCGCATATCATACATCGTGTTCCGTATAGTGCTATTATTTAGAATCCATCCTTTTTTATTATCCTTCACCGCTCCACATAACTCTTATACAGTCCATGAACTATCCTTCTTGCTCTCTGAACATTCATCTGGATTATTTATAATCATCTTCTTCCAACATGAACCATCTGTGCCTTGATATATAGTAGTTGATTGATCGCCATTAAAATCATCTGATTTTTAATGGAAAGTATTGTATCTTCCATTCCTTCTAGAAACATCATTCTATCTAATCTAACCTAAATATTATTGGAAACATATTATATCCCCCTTTACATCAAAAGTATTGCATCACAACTTCTCTAAAAAACTTATGATATTTTTTAAATAAATAATTATCAGAGAATCATCTTATTTTCCAGGCATTATTCATTGTGAATTGATTTATCCATTTTAAAAACAAAAGAAAACACTCTTCAAAAACAAACTGTTCATAATTAATTTTTCACCCAAATTTTTGCCAACATCATGAAATTTTATTTTGGATAGGGTCTCCTATTTGACCCCCCATTTTTTGAAACCTCACTATGAGGCAATGGGTTATCATTCCAAATTAACCACAAAATACCATCCATGGATATATAAATAGATGGACTGGGTGATTTGGATCATGGACGATATTCTCTATTCTTATGTCATGTAATTTTATGTCTCTTGGGATAGATATTTATGACATATTAATTTTATTATCAATATTTACTATTCATACATCAGAATGGACTCCATTGAATATTTATATGGTTAAATGGGTAAATCACATCTTCATTGGTCTTTGGTGGGTGAGATTTATCT
The DNA here is from genome assembly GCA_963277665.1 of Viscum album. Lineage (NCBI taxonomy): Eukaryota > Viridiplantae > Streptophyta > Magnoliopsida > Santalales > Viscaceae > Viscum > Viscum album. Next base: position 2,103,006,526 of record OY728163.1, on the reverse strand, counting down.
TATGGGGATTGGTAATACCTAAGGGATGTTGATAAATATTAAGATAATAATTTAGTGACTATAAATATCTCAAAGCTAGAATAAATAATATTCTGATCTTTTTCATCATCCTAGGAAATTTTTTAGAACACTAGACATTCTTGTTTATTTTTCTTTTGTTAGGTCCTCATCATCTTGGAAATCATAAGATATTATTTTTTATTTACAAGTGAATTTTTAATATTACTATGAATATTAAAAAAGTGGATTATCATTTCTGTTCCCCATATCAATTCACTAATATCCTAGATGTATTCCATTATTTTCATCTTAATAAATATCATCCCAGTACCTCTAGTTTTTTTAATTGCGAAGACGATGTTTTGGAATCGAATATGACTATAGTCAAAAGACTAGTACCAGTTGATAATTATCCAGAATGGGTGTATAATAGTAAATATATTCAATTGTTCAGAGTATTATGGTAGCATAAGAATGATTTGAGAGATTTGGAAACACATATTGATGATGAGAGATAAGTGGAATCATCTTTTAATTGATCATACTTCATCAACTTGGACTGATATTGGTATAAAGTTATATAGTGGTCACAATTTTCTATTCCTAATGTCATATTTAGATACATATATTCATTTTTGTTTTTTAATCATTCCTGGGGTTTTCCTTGCGATAATCAATAAACATTTTCCTTCCAAAAAAAGTCAGGGTTTGGGAATGGTTATACCGAACCGTGTGGAATTATATATAATCCATATTTCATTTAGAGGACAGGGATAGTGAAATTTTATTTATTTAGTGTAGATTTTGTCAAATAATATGACCAAACAATATGGATTTTCGAATATACAGAACTATATTTTGGGTTGTTTTATGTTTCTAAAAATCTTAGGCCAAACCATCTTACATGAATTAATTAATCTATTTTTTCCCAGTTATACAGCCCTTTTTCATCGTTAATTACCCTGAGGTATAGTATATTGACATTAGGGATTTCATATGGATATTTTAGAGATGGAAATCAAAATGAAGATTACTTTTTATGGAACAAGAGGCCATGGATCTATAAAAATAAATGTAAAGATGAAATCTCCTATATTATTTATAATTCTACTATATTATCTCTCTTTTTCATATTAGGAAGCATAGATTCAGGATTTTATGACTATATATATGAGTTCTATCATGATTTTATTGGTTTTATTATAGATAACTTCTCTTAAAGGATATCATATACATGATAAACCAAGATCCTTGTGCAGTTATTTTTCAATTATAATATTAGTGGCCACTCTTGTCTCTAATGATCTAGAAATAATGGAATCAATATTTTAAATTATGGATGTCATGGATAAGGGTTCTTCTTGGAATCATAAGATATTTTTTATCCTCTTATAGTTTCATTTCCATTCATTATTTTGGTATACCATTTGACTGAGGTAAGTGGTTTTTTCAAATGATTTATTTTATGATCATTATGCTCTTAGTTATCTTGAAATTATTTTCCCCAAAAAAGTATAATCATGAATAATGATTTATCAAAATTTGGGTGTTTTCCCCTTTTATGGAATCGATTAACATTTCATAATAATTAGTGAAAAATTATATCAAATCCATTATTATGTGTTTTTATAGAATAATTTATTACACAATTGTAAAATTGCCTTTAAATGACTAGATCGGTGAAATTGAAAGCCTCTTAGTTTGTGTTGTTTCTGAAATTAAAACCATCTCTCTGTGGCCTATGGCTGTAACGAACCAATATTATATCAATGATTTTTCCCTTCCTATATTTATTTCATATATTTTATAACCCATATAAAACACTATACAAACATTATTCATGATGAATTGATTAAATAATAGGTATTTCTAGATGTTTAGTAGCACATACTGATGAAATGATTACTTGATCATAGAAAAAGTAAAAAGTCCATTTTGAATAGTAAATCATCCTAATAAATAGAAACTATATCAATCAAAGTATACATATAATTTAGAAACCTTATAAATAAAATTATCATGTAATTTTATCATAGTATAAGTAAATTAATATTTTAAAAATTATTAATTTAAGTGTTGGTTTTTTTGTAAGTCCAAAATATTTAATTACAATTTTATAATTAATAAAATGTTTTAAAAAAAAATATATTAATATAAAATATATTAATAAATATTTTTTTATATTATTTTAAATTAATTTTATGAGATGTTTGTTAATTTTTTACTCTGATAAAAATTCAATTACATATATAAAATCTATATTTCTTGAGTAAATGATGGTTTTAAATAAAAATTAAATTTCCCAAATAATGAAATTTATTTTCAAAAAATGGATTCCATTTTTAAAATCTACAGGTTTAAAAAATTTTGTGGTTAATTTTTTTGTATTTTTCTAAAATACTGAACTTTTTGTCAAAAATAAAATTCCTTAATTTATGATAAATGATAAATTCATGATTTATTGATTCATATTTGATGTTTGGAAGATATAATAAGAATTGGATTGAATTAATATGAACATATTTAAATATTAATTCAAAATAAACAAGACTATTTCATGTCTTTAGAAAAATAATTAAATAATTTATAAAATAAAATTAAATCACTCATCTCCTCCACTATAAATACCACCCCTCCCCATCTCATCTCATCACATCTTTAATCCATTTATCCTTGGGAAATTTTTACTGAATATTCTCCCCATGAATATTCCCTACATCCAATAGCTCTTGACTCAAAAGAATACCAAAACTAATCCACTTATAGAGTTTCTCATGGAGGTGTATTGAAGAAGTAAAGTCTTATTCTTTTTTCCTTTTAGTTTCATTTAAAGTTATTTTTATTTATTATTATCTTGTTACCTCCTATATCATAATATCCATTTTAACCCCTAATAAAATCTATATACTATAATGATATCATGTTAATGTGACATCATTTATCAAACTCATTCCCCCCCCCCCTCTCTTTGGTTTTAATAATGAGATCATCATCTATAAGTGGCCGATTTAAAACCTTCATGGAGAACAAATTTTCATTCTTTAGTTTTTCCTTCATGGAAGGTAATGAAAATAATTTAATTATAAATCAAGAATATAATATATTTATTACAACATCGGTTATGTGTTTTATATGCATATTTACACAATACTAAATAACAAATGTAAATGAATACGTTATGAACCATACGTTTTGTAATAATGTAATCAATTATCACTAAATGTATTATCTATTGATTCATCCTCATAACATATAATGAAATATATATATATATATAACCCTTTAAACTTCATTATGTTCATATATTTAAAATAAATTAAATTATGTAGAATTATAACCACTCTACATGATATTTCATACTCATATATATGTACACCAATCGTGAAAACCAAGGAAATGAATGGTCCTAAGAAATAAAATTGTATTTATATCACTTATAAAAGAAAAAAAATGAACATAATAAAGTTATAGTAGAAAATGTGTAATTTTTATTTATTAATTAATAAGTTGATTTGATTATCCAGGTCACTAAAGTCAAGTGGAGAACACATTTGAACATAAAGAAAGGGTTTTTTTCTTGATCCTATATTTTCATGTGGGATATGATTCCTTTGTATACAAATTTAGATATCCATTATATTTAAACAATTTTTCAAAATCATTTTTATACATTCAATACTCATTTTTCCAGATCATTTCATCATTCTTTTATAACAAATAGATGTCTTTTTTGAGGTTATGTTTTCAATTCATCCCAATATGCAAGCCCTACTAAAAGGAGTGTCTCGATTTCAAAAGCATTTTGAAGCACCATCCATAATCTATTTTATGGAACCATTATTTTATAAAATAACTAATATTTTCATAAAATTTGTTTTTCCAATATAACTCTTCTTTGTAATGTAAAACTGGTATTTCTCTCCAGAATTCCTTGACAATTTTATTAGATAAAATTGATATATTTAGACACATTGAATTTTATTCTTTATTTATATTTATATATTATTATTTAATCTACAATATGTTATTAAAGGATTAATGACTAGTTTGATAGTGGATGTTCTATCTTGACAACATTCACCATGCTACAAAGATTAGTTAGTCATCATGTTTACATTTTTTGGAATGTTATTTACATTTAATATGTTCATATGGTTTATGATTATCCCCATTTATATGAGGAATAAATTGGAGTAATAAAGTGATTTTTAGGTTGTACTATATCCCCTTGATGAATCAGGAGGTGTCAATAAGAAATTGAAAATTTGGTTTTGGTTGAGGCTTAACCCTAGTATTTCTAGACAACTTAGATAAGGACTTAATGATATGTTTAAAATGTCCTATGTTATGAATTCCCTCACTATGAAATTGGTAGTTGATAACCATGTGATATTTCAGTATTACAATATCCATGATTATGGTTCATTCTCTGATGATATGTTTTATGGATTCATTTACATAGATTACATTCGTTCCATATTATGCTAATGTTTATTTATAGAAGAATGTGTTTATATGTATTCACTATGTATAATTTTTATTTTTGTGATAAATTTCTCTATATTTAATAGCCTTAATAAGAATCTGAGCTCACTCATTTATTATCTATAATGGTAATATGGATATTATAATAAATGACTTGCGGGAATAAATATATTAGTTTATGAGTGTTTCCAATTTATATTGAATGTGGTTTCTTCTTTTGTGTTTTAATGTTAATATTTCATTTAAAAATGGATTTCAAAAAATACTATATTATTCTGTCCTTAGGTATGAGATTTCTATGTATATATACCTATTTAATAATACCATGCACTAGCACCAGGAAACCGGGGTCTGGGCCTTTATAGTTTGTAATAGAGGATGTTTATAAGAATCCTTGGAAAATAGATTTTATAAACAATGATTAGGGAACATATCCCTAGTATAGACATTGAGGATAACCATACAGGAAACATACATGAATTTTGTAACAATAGTGAATATGATGATATTCCTAATAATACATTCAATTTTAGAAAAATCATGTAGATGTGGTTCTAGAATATATGAACCTTGGAGTAACAACTCCAGCAAGCTGTCACGGGCCTCCCTCGGGGTAAATTGGTTCACAACAATGGGGCTTATTGTGCAATTGGTTTGACACTCCCGGGTTATTTGATATGTATAATTCACATTTTATTTTAAAAAATTATGAAGGATTTAATATTAAATATGTCCACATAAAAACCATGTTAATTATTATGAGATTATCTGTGAATAAAAATCAATTTCTGTTAAGTGTTTTCTAGTTCAAGATTATACATTATAATTCATAACCTAATGTAATGTATTCAATTATATCGAAATGGTTCATAGTGGAAGGAATGTAAACCATATCAGTGCATGAATCTCGTGTATGGATATACATCCAATTAAATATAATTAAGTTGCTATTAGAGATACAACCTGTTTTGAGAAACTAATAACTATACTGGGACAACTAACACATGTTATTTAAAATAATCTAACCATTTGGAGAATCCTAATCCACAACATAAGGGTGAAATGTGAGACCATTTTATGTGAAAGCATCGTTCATCATATAATGGGATTACAAACACATTTTTAGTTGAGTAGTGGATAAGTAACCTAGAGAAGATATTTCTCACTTTTGGAAGTAATGAAAGGGAGAAGGTTGTCATGAAATTTTATCATCTATCAGGAGATGCAAATCAATAGTGGTCACTCCCCCATAAAAGGTTAAGGGAGAAAGGCCAAGTTAATGAAATAAAAACTACTATTGTTAATGTTCATAATCTTGTATTAGAATGTAATTTATTCATTTCCTAAAACATAGAAAATTCTTTATTTGAATTTGGATCATCATATTTTTTTATATCTACCCAATTTTCGAAGAAAATTAGACATTTCAAATTTGATATAATAAAGGAGGTTGTTTAAAAATCTTAAAGGATATATCATTCAACAAATATATGTCAATAAATCCCCTTTATTAAACATAAACATTCATTAGTTTTAGACCATAAAATCATACCTAGGGTCGAATTTGACATAATCCTTAGAATATACTAGATTTCAAATTATGATGAAATAATATATCACAAGAAGAATGAAATTATGCTTTAATAGTAAGGTGTTGAATACATTTTATTTAGATCTATGACATGACTATATGATGGTCATCTAGATCCACCCCCAATAACAATACTCCAAAAAATACTTGGGGATGAAGAGAAAACAACATGTTTACATAGGTAAATAAATTGTAAAATTGACTATTTTACTACTATACAATAATACATTTATGTATTTCTAGAGGATTTACATGGAAATCATCTTGAGATAGAAGTTGATTTCTCTAATGTTTCAATCGTGGGTGTATGTCCTATGTCAAATACTATCTATAGAATGGCCACAATGTTATTGGTGGAGCTAAAGAAACAACTAGTGGAATTGAGAGAAAATGGATGTATTCTCCCAAGTGTTTCTCTATAGGGATCCCCTATTATCTTTTTCATGAAGAAATATGGATCCATGAGGTTGTGTGTTGAATATAGAGAAATCAATGTTATTAAAATAAATAACAAGTATCCACTACCTCATATAATGATCTTTTATATCAACTTCACCGAGTTAAATATTTTTCAATTCGATCTGGATATAATTAATTGTGTTTGAAGATGGAATATATTACAAAGATATCATTTTGAACCATGTATGGGTGTTATGAGGTAATTTTTTTTTATTTTGGACTAACTGATGCACCCTCTGTTATCAAAGATCTAATGAATAGATTTTTTAAGCATTCCCTAAATGAATTTTTTGTGGTGTTTTTCTTTGGAATCTAAGTATACTTCACAAGCTACGAAGACCATGATATTCACTTGTAGATTCTAGGGAAGATTATTAGAATAAATGAATTATATGGGATGTTCAGAAAGTATGATTTTTGGATTAAATAAGTTTATTTTAAGGGATATATTTTCTCAAAGGAGGAAATCATAGTTGATCCTAAAAAAAGGTGGTTCTGAAATGACCTACACCAATGAACATAAATGAGGTATGTAGTTTTATTGGTTTAGCATATTATTATCAGTGTTTCTTTTCGATATTTTCCCATTAGGAAATATAATTATCCAAGATTAGACATTAATTTTTTATGTTTGTATAGAAAAAAGAACATGAAGAATGTTATGAAGAATTAAAGAGGGTATTTTTTGAAATTCTCTGATCCTAACTCTACCATTAAGAAGTGGTGGGTTATGATATACAGTGATATATTAATGAAAGGACTTTATTGTGTCCTTATTTAGATTGGTTCTCCAAAATGAGAATTGACAAGCACCTTATGTACATTGATAGAGAAAAGATATATATATGAATTATCAAGGCATGTGGAACATCATTACCTTTTCTATTGGATTCCCAACAATCTTTATTTCAAATAATTTAAATTTATCAGTGTGATTATTAGAATCTTAAAAATAATATTAATGCTATGAATGATGGGAAGTTTCTAAACTTTATGTGTGATGATCAAATTACATAATTTGAGAGGATACTATGTATTCCTTTTAAACCCGAGCTGAAAAGGGAGTTATTGAATGCTGGCCATATGATGAACTTCTCTATACACCCTTGTAGAACTATTATGTATAGATACAAAAAGGAACATTTTTGGTGGGGTAATATGAAGTGGAAAATTACTGATTATGTATCAATATGTTAAGTATGTCTATATGTTAAGGTTAAAATAAAAAATACTAGAGGTTTAATTAAACCATAACCAATTCCTACATGGAAGTGGGATGACATCATGATGGATTTTTTCAATCGTTCACCAAAACCCCAAAAAATAATGATGAAATATGAGTGATTGTTGATAAGAATACCAAATATATAAATTTCCTAACTATAAGGGAGGATTTTATACTCATTTTCCATACATGACTCTATATTATTGATGATGTAAGAATTTATTGAGACCCTCTATAAAATTTGTATGATCAAGATCCAAAAATTACACTGAAATTCTAGAAATGTCTGTAGAAATATTTGGATGCTGAGTTACATTAAACTACACCTTATCACCCACAAATTAACATGCAGTTAAAAATAATGATCCATAATTTTTAAGACATGTTGAGATAATGATCACATGAATTTCAAGATATGTGGAATTATTATTTACCTTTTGTGGAGTTTTCATACAAAAATAGTTTCCATTATAGTATTCAATTTGAACCATATGAAGCATTGTATGGAAAGAGATAGTGTACACCAACTTATTAGGGTGAGGTTTGGGAAAGTAATTTTGTGGGGAAAGAGCTTGTGGAGGAAGTAATAATTATGCTAAATACTATTCAAACCCATATCAAAGTTTCTCAAATATAAAAAAAGATATGTTGATAATCGAATGATTGATTTGGAATTTTGTGTGAGAGATAATTTTTTCATCAATGTGTCTCCATGGGAGGGTGTCATAATATTTGATTAGAAAGGGAAACTTATCCCTAAGTATAATAGTCATTTTTAAATAATGTAGAGAATCATAGCTATGGATTTTCATTTGGTAGTCCCGCCTACCCTTTTTATGGTATACAATGTGTTTCCAATCTCCTTGTAAAGAATGTATAATTCAAAACCAACTGATTTCCTCAATTAATAAGGAATATAATTTTAATATGTCTTATTCCGCTATGATGAGCATATCATAATTATCGACACAAATTAAATGGTGTTGAGGAATCAGATTACTCATCTGATAAAGGTACATTGGAAAAATCATTAAATTGAATTGGGGATATGGGATCCTGAGGATATTAAGATTAATAACTTCCCACCTATTTTATGTTTGAAAAATCTAAAAATTTTGAGGAAACAAATATATGTAGGAGGGTAGAAAGAAATGGCCCAAAATTCAATCCATTGTATTTTCCTTCTAAATTATCATTCATATAATATATATCACTTATAATACACAATAAAATATTTATTAATGAATAATTTCTTAAATAATAGGTATTTCTAAAAGTTAAGGAACCCATACGGTTGAAATAGTAACTTGTCTTGAGGAATAGTAATATGAACCTTATGAATTGTAAAATAGCTGAATGAATAGTAACCTCATCCATGAATGTATAAACAAAAATTTGGAACCATATATCAGGAATTATCATTTATTTATATCATATTATAAGTACATGAATATTGAAAAAAAACTAAGCGTTTGTATTTTTGTTTGTAATAAATATTTAATTAAAATTTTACAAATAAAAATGATTTAAAAGAAAGTATATTCATATAAAATATATAAATAAATTATCATTTTTTGTCTTATGATTTTATGATAATCTTATGAGACCATGGTTAATTTTTGAAAGTGTTATAAAATCATTTATATATTTAAAATATATTGTTCTAGAGTAAATGTTGGATTAAAAAATTTAAATTTAAAATATTTAGAAAACTATTTTCATAGAATCAGGTTAATTTTTTAATTATAAACATAGAAAAATATTTAGGGTGAATTTTATCAATTTTCCAAATATACTTGATTTTTGTGAATAGTAAAATATAGTAATTTACAATAAATGATTAATACATTGTTTATTGAGTCATAGAAGATTTTTAGATGATTTAAGCCCACATTTTTCTAAGTAACATGAACATATTACTATATATAGACATAGAAATTATCACTACATCTTTTCTTGAGAAAAATAATAAAATAACTTATCAGATATTGAGAAATCACCCCCTCCTCCACTATAAATATCACCCTCACCACCTCTTCACATCACACCTCTATGCCTTTAAAACATGTCAAATTCCTACCCAATATTCTCCCCAAGCCAATAACCCACGTCCAAGAGCTCTTGGTCTCATCAAAATACTGAATCCAATCTCTTTCAGGAGGTTCTCCAGGAGGAGTATTTAGGAGGTAAAATCCTCTTCATTTTCTTTTGGGTTTTTGTCATCTTCTATTCATTAATTATACTATCATCGCATCTTCTATACAAATGAGAATGATAAAACTAGTATAATAAATATACTCTAATTATATCATGTTTATGTAATATCATTCATCAAATTCCTTTCATTCTTTCTATCTCCCCCACTATCTCTTTAAATATGAAATCATTATCTTTGAGTGGTTGATTTACAACATTTTTTTCCAAAATATTATTCTTCGTCGATTTCTCCTTCAATTTTGGTATGTAACCCATTTTTATAGTTACAATATACTATAATATAAGTATTTAAACATTTATTATGTTCTATATGTATCATATTTACACAATAAACAATGATTAGACAAAATGTGTTAGCTATGATCAATAATCGTTGTAATAATGAAAAGGATTGTCACTAAATGTATTATCTAAGGATTCCTCCTCATACCATATAAGAAAATTATATATATAACTCTTTAAAATTCTATATGTTTGTAAATATCATCTAAATTCATTTACGGAGAACTATACTCATTGCACATGAACTTATATACTCATATGTAAGTAGACTGATTGTGAAAACCAAGGTAACGAATACCGCAAGAAATAAAATTTTATTTTATAACTCATCAAAAGGCCATAAATTAAATTAATAAAATTATAATAAATTAAATAAATGTATATATGATTCTTATTTAATTAATTAATGGATTTAATCAAATTATCCATGACATTAAGGTCATATACAAATCACATTCGATCATATGGTATTGGTTTTCTTCCCAAACCACCATTTTCAATCGAGTTATGCTTCCTTCCCCTTTTCAATAATGAAATTATTAATTATTTTTATATAATTATTTTAAATTATATGTATACAATCGAAAATAACGTTTCTAGATCATTTCATCTTTTATTTCTAATAAATATTGGTTTTTTAATATACCAATTTCAATTTTTCCAAATACGCAAGCCCAATTAAAGGGGGAATCTTTATTTCTAAACAATTTTCATGTACCATCCATAACCTATTTTAAGAAATGATAATTTTTTAAAATCAAAAAATTTTCCATGAAAAGCTAAATTTTTTAATTAATGGTTTTAATAAATCAATTATGATAAATTTAAATAATTTTTCCAAAAGAACTCTTCTTTTCAAAGAAAAAAAAGTATTTCTCTAAAGAATTATTGATGAATTTAATGGGGTAATTTCAACTAGTTTTTCACCTCTATGGAATTTTATACTTTATTATGAATTATATATTATTATTTTAATCTAACATATCTCATTAAATGGTTTATGATCAGTGTGAAAGTGGATGTTCTATATTGATATCATTCACCATGCTACTTAGATTGGTTAGTGATCTTATTTACATATTGGGTAAAGGTATACACATTTCATATTTTCATATTGTTTATGTTTATCCCCTTTCGTATGAGGAATTCTTTTGAATTATAATGTGATAGGTTGGGCCCAATATATCACATTGATAAATCGGTAGGTCTCATGAGGCAAAACAAAATTGGGTTTTGGCAGATGTTTTACCCTAGAATTTCTAAACATCTTGGCTGATGCCTTGACGAAATGTTTCGTATTTCTGGCAGTATGAATTCCCTTCTTATGAAATAATTATTTAATAAAACATTAGTTATTTGACTCTTACAATATTCATGAATAAGTTTCATTATATTATGATTAGTTATATGGGTTTTTTCTTATCGTTCATTCATGCCTTATTATGGTCAAACTTATTTTTAAAGGCTTGTTTTTTAGTTATTCACCATTACTAATTTTTATGTTTATGATGAATTCTATTGTATTACATGCCATTACTGAGCATCTATGATCTCCCCATCGTTATGTATTATTTTTCCCTAGTATGAATAGATGAATATTATATTCAATGACTTGCATGAATAAATCACATAGTTTATGGGTTTTTATAAGGGAGTTGCAATGTATTTTATCTTTAAAGCTGAAATGTAAATATTATGCTTCTATCTGGCATTCTAAAACTACTAAACTATTTGGTCCCCTAGGATGATAATTCAATTAAAACATAACAATGTATTAATACTAGGCACCATCTTTGATCAACTGGTGTCAGGGTAATTATAGCGGTGCATAGAGAATATGCGGTTCCAAAGAGGCTGACAGATTGGAAATTTCATTCTAGGATTGTTTTTGTCTATATATCATGGATTTTTTCAGTAACATTAACTGAAAATTTTTATGATAGGGTTTTTTATAAAGGTGTTTTCTATTATGCCTGTGTATATCTATATTAGCTATGTCTTCTCTCACATAGAAATTAATTTTTTTTTGTGAATATTGATTACATTACACAAACGCATGCATAAGGACCATAATAGTTTTGTGAAACGGTAAACATGGAACAAAATCTTGAAATATTTCAAAATATCTTTAATGGTTTCCAAAAATATCTTCCCATTTAGTTATATTTATATAAATAACTTATATAAAAACATTCATCATATCTTGGGGAAGGGAATCATAATAAATAGTGACATCAGATGATTATTAATGGTAAAATAGTGAAATAAATAAAAATAATGTGAGCATAAAGGTATGAGAACATGTTAATAATATATAAAAACCATACTCTATATATAAATGATCAAAATCTAGAGTTCTTACGTAAATTTTATAAGTTCATAAGACATTAATAACATGAATATCAATGAATGTGAGTCATGAGAGTTTAGTATTGGAATTATATATTGAATTAGGGATTGCAAATAAGCATATAAACTCCATTCATTAGTGGTCAAGTCTAATTTCCATGAAAATTCCATACTCTCTATTTGATTATAAACCTCCTAGGAAAGACACACCAGAATCCCAAGTGGAACCCCATTCCTTATATTGGAATTGCTTCCTAACCGAAACCATCATAGTAGTGAAGGTTCGCCCCCAAAGACCATTATAGGAGAAAAAATCTCTTACTGAACCGGGTTCACATCCCTTTCTAGAACATTCTAATTCATTAGATATAAATCGTTACTCAATGTATTAGAATGAGATATATGTCCCACCCATATGTTGTTATAACATTCCAACATTAATTGGTTATAAAATGACCATCATCCTTGGTTATAATGTATAATCCATCACACAATGTGATCATACATATTCATGGAAAAATATTATAAAAAATTCACCATAAAAGACCCATGAAATGAACTATGTTTCGTAAACATTTTATTATTTCTTAACCTGTGGAAAATAGACATATTTCATAATTTTTTTAATATTTTATCATAGATTAATATATAAAAAGAATTAGGTTTCATAAAACATTTAAGATGGTATAAACCATGAAATAGATATTAGTATCATAAGTATATCAACATTATGAATATAAAACATTCATATAAATAATTATAATGGTATCCTTGTTTCGTATCCCCATAAAATCATAAGTAACATCAAAGAATGTCATTTTAGAAATGAATGGTTATGAAAACTAAATAACATGGATGGTTTCTTGTGGAAGATAACACTTCTCTAAAAATCATTTTCTAGAAAACAAAAAATTAATAAATTATTTTTAAAATCATATTATCACACTTTTTTACTTATAATGGAATATTTAAGAACCATTTTAATCATTTCATAAAAAATAGACTTTAAAAATTGAAAATTAATATTACATTTTTTTTTTCAAATTAATAATTTTATGTTGAAATTATTTATCTAAAAATTCTCAAAATATTAAAGAAAAATAGTTCTTCTAAAAGAACACTAGGAACATGTAATTTAATCTCCGAACATTTGTGGGTTCATGACAACGAGAAATACTAATCAAGAAATTCGTGTTAAATATAAATATTCTCTTCATATTTACAGAAAAATCAAAATTGGGATTGATCAGAAAATGGAATGAATATTCCAATAATTTTTTTTGTAAATTGAACAAAATGAGAAAGTATATCATTAATAATAATTTTTATTAATATTGAAATCATTTTTATACATTTTAAAAATATATGATTTTGTAAGAAAACAGATTTTTGAATGATGGTAGAAATACTGTCATATTTTATTTAAAATAATCTTCTCGATTATTTTAATAATAAAAAATTGTAAAATGGTGATATTATTTGATGATATCCTGAATAACCAAGGGATAAGGAATGTTAAGAGTTTATTGACACATTTATCATAACAATATATCATAAAAAACATAATCATATATGATCCCGATAAATTATTATATTGAAATATATACCTGTTACAAGTTTATTAACATTGAATAGTAATCCCCACAAAGAAATAACATAAAATATGCAAAACAATATCACTAGGATAAATAAATTCATGAAATTACATGTCAAATTTTCTTTGTATACACATATAGATTGAATTTAGGTGCATAAAATAACATGAATCTCTATAAATACTAATTGAATAAAAAATCCCTTACTTTATGTCTTGAATTCTATCATGTGTGTTCAGACCTATGGTATAATAAATTTTGGTTTATTACACATATATTACATAAAAATATTTTTATAAATCATATAGTATATTGTTTTCTTATGACCATTTATTACCCTTTTATTAAAAAATCCATGTTAATGTTATGTTTCGGATAATAACTGCATTTTTTTCATATATGTTTTGATTTCATATTTTCGGTATTCTTAATTTGAACATGATTTCATAATACCAAAAATTTTAAACATGTTATAAATATCATATTAATATTATATATTGGTATTAATATTAATGTATAAAATTTATTTATATAAAATGAAATACATTGTTTATGAACATGGTAGGTCGTACGTACACATGAACATTTTTTCCATTTTCTTATCAGTTTTAATGAAAGAATGAAAGTAAAATGATATATTATCATTCTAAAATACTTTATATATAATAAATAACACATATTTTCATTAAAACCATAATTATTAACATCTATGTAAATTTTAAATGAATTACATCACTTTAGGTGGCAGTAGTCCCCCATACACACAAGTAAAGTTATTTTTTAAAAAAAAATTAGGGCAATTTTTTTTAAACCAAAACCAATCCAATACCAAGAAATTTTATCATAATCCCACAAAAATGGAAATCATGAAAGTGTGTTTGATATAATAAAATTATAATTCCAATAATATCATAAATATAAAATAAAAATAATTAATACATCTTCATTATCATCCTTGAGATGTGGTAATGGAAAAATAAATAACATCGTTTCGCAACATGCTAATTCACCGTACTCATCAATGAAGACATTATAACCCATATGATGGATGTGGTGATGTTTGTAGAAAATTACCACAAAATAACAAAATCTATATAGATATTTATGATAATTTAGTTATTATATCACTATGGTGAAATAATAATTGAAGGAGGTGGAGTATGAATTTATAAAAATGCATGTTGATGATTGTTACAAATTCATCGGCTCTCATCATTAGTATTTCACAAAAAGTACTCCTTTGTATGATTTCATTCTATGATAAGGATCCTAGGATAATATTAGGGTTATTTTAAAGTTATTTTGTTTCAATTTTATGTATAAAAAATGGATTTTTGGAGGTGAGATTAATTTTGGGGAGGAACCCATTTATAATTGAGGTGGGGTGGAATTTTTGTAAATATCAAAAAGTAGTAACTATTCAGAGCTCACTATTACCACATGTGCCTCTAAAATAGAACAATAATGGAGAATATTAATCATATGGTCAACAAAAAAATCCACCACAAATAATAAACACATTATATCATCTTCTCATTCCTTATTCATTAAAATTATTCAATTTTACCCTTTTAGTTTTTTTTACCATGATAACTTGTATATGTTTATTTACATATATTATTTATCCTTTAAGAAGAAAATTTAATTGATATTTAATTGATAATTTATACCATCTGAATCATAATATTATCTTAAATTTATTAAATAATAATATTATGTGCGTGGATAATTAATTTTAACACAGGCACTTGTAATAAAGAAAAAACCCATTTAACATTGATCGAAGTAAGGCATTTTTATTATTTTTACAATTTATTTAGGTCAAAAATTAAGTTTCAATTGTTAGTTAATAAAAATTATTATTATTAAAAATGTGTAATCCATTTTTCAAAATTCAATTAATATATGTTTAAATTTATAATTTTAATTTAATCCTGTAGATGCGATGAAAAAGAAGGTTTTTATAGAGAAATGTTTCAATAAGATTAAATGTTTTTATATAATAATTAATAATTAAATTTATCCCAATAAATTTTTTTATTAAATGATGTATAATTTAACTAATTTTACTTTGAACCCATTTTAAATTATAATTTATGTTATAACTAATTTAAATAAAAAGTTATTTTTCAATTAAAATTCAGTATTTTTCACAACTCAAATAAATACATTCATAAAATTATAAAAAATTCATCATAATATAATTTTTACTTTATTATTTGTAAAATTAAATTTATTTTTTCGAATAATTTTTATGAAATTGGAAAAAAAATTAATTTAAAAAAATTGAATACGTGATTTAAAAGTGGGGTTTCACGAAGTGTATTTTTCCATTAGAATATGATTATATGTTGACTATATGTATGATAATAATTATTAAACAAATATCTATTAAATTTATTGATATATAATCTATATTTTTAATTTTAAAAAATAATTATTCGGTATTATATTAATTAATTAATACATGGAAAAATAAAGCATATAAAATAGTTTTCCGAAAAATGCTATTTTAAACCCAAAAATAATCTTTTACTAATAATATATACAATTGATTCAAAAGTAATTAAGTGTACTAAACAAATGAATAATTATGTTACATTAAAACATATTTGGAATTTAAATTACTTAATTTATTTGAATCTAAAATATAGTTTTAAAAAAAGGGTTACATTTCACTATTTATTGGGAAATCAACAGTTTATGAAAAATCCAAAAACATCACCATAGGTTAATTTCCATATGATAATTTTAAAAATAAATTTAATTTTATAGATTATATTTTATAATATATCTATTGTAATATTTTATATTAAAATAAATAACATTAATTTTTGAAGAAAACATATTTTTGAGGAATACTGATACTTTTCTAAAAAAATTAACTATTTTACAAGAATTTATAATTTTATTTATATTGAGTAGTAAATTTATATGAAAATTTCATGAAATAGTATATTATACTCATAAATATCTATCTAATAACTAGGTTATAAAAGTTTTATCTAAAATAATATTATTTCATGGTTCACTAAAGCTTGGTGTTGCATGTAACATAAGAAAAACTCAGTATTGTAAAAAACACAGAAATAACAAATTGTTGTGTGTAATATATGAAAAACCCATTTATTCATAAAATAAAATAAAATATTATATATATTTGAGAAAATTATGTAATAAAATCTCTATATTTTTTAATCTAGAACCCTTAAATTGAATTTCTCCATCAAAATGTGTCACGGTTGTCAAAGGATTAACATTTCAAAATTCTTTCATAGAGACCTACATTATAAAAATAATAATAATACCTTCCTAAAATGTGTAATTTTCTAAAAAAAGATAACCTATATTAACTAAAAACTATGTTTCCACATAGGATAACATGGGTGGAAAGTGAATATTTGTATAGAGAATAAAAGAATGAATAATTATTTAGTGTGATAAAGATCCCTGATCACAAGAAATTCGGTGGACTAAAGTGTAGTTAATGAAAAAAATATAATACCAAGAGGTGTGAAATGGGTCATCATTATCATAAATAATGTTGATAATTTGAAAATATTTAATTTTAAAATCTATTTCCTAATGCTAATGATATTTATATATGATTTCATTCCATTAAGAACAATCTCATCCCTTGGTTGTGACTCGATCAAATTACAATTCATACCTTAATCTAATAAATGAAGGTGGATTTGTAATGAATGAAGAACAAATGAATAATATTATACATAAATATAATGATTATATATTATATATTCCATTATTTATCATCATAAAAAAATGTTTAGAACAATTTATGCTTAAATATTCATATGGTGAAATAATATACAAGTCATTAAATCCTTATCCAAAGTTTAACTTAAACCATTTCATAAATGATTAGCCTTATGACCCTTACAAAAGTCAAAAATCCACACCATTAGAAAGAATGCCACTAAATTTTCAAACAGAAGTCACGCTTAATTCCCTAGACAACATCATGTGGCTCATAATTTTCTCATACCAAACATGTGAATACCTTCATCATGTATTCTCATGAAACATATAAATAACATAAAATAACACAACAACTAAATGAAAACATTATGGCTTTATATTTATTTGAGTAAAACCACTTATTATTTAAAAAATTTACATTGATCCATTAATGATCTAAACTTCATCAGTGGTAACATAAAAACCCTTTTCTAGAAATCATTAATTAGTTAATAGGTTTTCATTAATAACAAATTTACTTGATCTATATAAATTATCTATTTATACGAACATAATTATTTTGAAATCATCAATATATTAATGATTATATTTCACTTAATAATGTTTTTCCATGAATTTGACCACGCCAATAAATCACATTTCTTGGACATTAAAACTTTTCAACATATTCTAACAAATATTTAATGGAATCTTATACATAAAATGATTCATATAAAATAATCATTGAATCCTAATACAATAATATATATTTTCCTTAACTATGATTCATCATCTTATTATTTAATACATATTTCATTTCATATGTCATTTCTAGTCTCTTCATCATCAACAAAATAGACATTACTCCTAAAAAAAATCTAATTTTCTCTACAATATTTCCAAGTTGGACATAGATTTTCATAATTATCATAAATTCCACGTTAATATAATTCAAAATTTGGTGAGATCATTGGGGGGCATTATTTTCATCACTATTTTCAACCAAAAGTTTCCTTTTCTAATTACAGTTACTTACTATGTGTCTTTCTAGTCCACAATCAAAACAACTTCTTATTTTCTCTAAGCCATACACTACAAAATTTATTCATACATTACAACATATAAGAAATCAATACAATTTACTCCAACATATCCAACAATAGATACTATATTTCCTTTTTCCCTCACTTATTTGGTGAGTTAGATAGTTTGTTAAGGTACATGTTTATAATCATGTTCTGTGATAACTATTTAGGAATAATGAGAATATATTTTTCTCTTTCATTATCCAATTTGGATGCTCATCATAAAATTTTCAGTTCAAATCATTGATATCACAATTACTTCTAGTTCCCACTATTGAATAAAATATCAATTAATATTTTTAGCATTGATAACTATACTGGGAAACCAAATAATCATGAAAATCACACAAAGGATTTGTAAATCATGGAAAATAATTTTTCAATCTAAGACACCTTACGTTTATCCTAGTTCATTCATAGTCATAATATATTAAATCATTCATTATGATTCAAAAAGAGTTTGTTAATTCCAAAAACATATCCCAGCAGAGTTTCAAATCATGAATGTAGGAAGGCTCGTTGTCGTACACCATGTGACAATTGAGTCTTCATCAATAAACCCTTTTAAAATTTATTACCCCTCTGTACATATCTTTGCGATACAAATCCACATGTAGTTAATCGATTGTGATGTAATTTCATGGAATCCATCCACTCTATCCATTAACAATATTCTGTGTCATTTTCCTACAAAATTCCTCATCCTTAGACATTTAAATAGAGATATCAGTAGGAAAGTCCTTAAAAATATACATAGGGATCTCACTAAAATTTCTTAATTTGTGTTTTCTAAGGATAATTAAACACTTCCTATGATACCAAATATAGGGACCTAGGATTCTCATACATGGACATTACATATTTATAGATGAATATTCATTACATTACATAAACACACAATTGTGGAACATATTATTTTTGTGAATTTGGAATCCTGGAATATATAATCTAATATAGTGAATGATATTCAATGTTTACAAAAAATATCTTCCAAATTTTTATTATTCAAATACGTACCCTATATAAATCATTTCTTCATTACCTAGGTAAAGAAAACATAAAAATCGATGAGCTATAATGCTCATTAAGTGTAAAAAATGGAAATACAAAAACATTATGTGAGCTTACATTTTTCAGAATGATATAATAATATAAAAAATCATACACTTAATATCAACGATCAAAATCTAGATTCATGATAGACATTTTGGTAGTTCCTAAGACAGGAATCATTATGAAATCATGGATCACAAGTCATGAAAGAAAATATTGGAATACATCATATAATTTTGGAATACATATTAGAATATAAAATCTATTACATAGTAATCAAAGATCATTTACAAGGATTATCAAGAAACTCCATGGGAGCACAAACCCCATGGGTGGGACACACCACCATCTCTATTGTCATCCTTTCCACATAGTGGAATGGGTTCACCCTCCACACCATCATAGTAGTCTACGATCACTCCGAAGATAATTGTATTGGGAAAATTCCATTACATAACGAATTTCACTCTCCATTATTGTCTTCCCTATATAATGAGATATAAATCTTTTATTAATGCATTCGACAGAGGTATAAGTCCAAAAAATCATTGAAAATTAATTATACATCATCCTTTTTTATAACATAACAATCATCCTTTTTTATAATATAAACACTTTCAAATAATGGTAATCATATATATATGTGCCAAAATATCATAAAACACTTACTATATCAAAATACATGAAATGAAGCGGGTTTCATAAATATTTTGTAGTATTGTAACCTTTAGAAAGGATATAGATTTCATAATCATTTTAACATTCATCATAGCATAAACCATGAAAACAAGCAGGGTTGATAAATATATTATGATGAGTATCTTCTTAAGAAGAGAAATATGTTTCATAAAATTCTTAGTATCATAAAAATAACCCATTAAGAGAAAAAATAATAAAGGGATGCTTGTTTCATATACCTGTTGAATCCAAATTAACATCAAATGATGTCATATTAGTTGGATAATTATTTTGAATGATTAATCACATGGAACGTTTTTGGAGGAAGATGACATTATTCTGAAAATAATTTTTTTAAACTAAAAACCTATAAATAGTTTAAAATAATTTTCTCATTATTTGAAACATATAAATTAATCTTCAATACCCATTTAACATATTTCATGAAAAAAATATTATATACACTTTGAAAAAAAGGACTTTTTAAAACATTTTTTAAATTCAGTTTTATTGGAAATAATTTATCTAAATATTACCAAAATGATAAATAAAATGTTTTATTAGAAATGAAATTAGAAATCATGTACGGGAATCATGAAATCACATTGCATTCCTGGTAGTGATAAATAATTTTCATGTATTTCATGTTAATGAAAATTATTCTTTTCTATTTTCATAATATGTAGACATTTTTTAGAAAATGAAATAAAGATTACATTCAAAACATTTTCAAAAAATTAAAAAACTGGTAAAAATATTTTTAATAATCCAATTGAATAATTTTGGATCATTTTTTGAAAACATACTTTTTGAAGAAAACATATATTAAACCAAAGAGATAAAAACATTAAGATTTTATTAAATATTCTCACTGATTTTAATTAAAAAATATTAGACAATTCATAAGATTACATGAGATTATAATGAATTACAAGATGATATAAATTTTATTATTTTCGTGAGAGAATTATCATTTGTTTTTATCAAAAAAGACATATTCTTAAATAATCTCGATAAATGATGAGATATTGACATATAATCATTACCACATTGATAATATTGTATTATAACACCCATTAAGTAATAACATAAACTAGGACTTAAAATATCAGGTGGAAAAGTTAATTCAATATATTACTTGTCAAAGGGGATTTAAATACACCTCTTAAAATAATATAGGTTCATAACATAACGTACTTCTCAAAGAAATAAAATTTAGACAAAAATATCTTAACTTATGTCTTGAACTCCTCCGTACACATTCTAAACTCTTATATAATAATTATATGTTTATTAAAAATATATTATATAAAATTATTTACATATATCATATTTTATTTGATTTTATTATTGAATTCTATAACCTTTTTATGAATATTTCTATATTAATGTTACGTTTCGGGTAATAACCACATTCATTTCCATATTTTTTTTGATATTTTTTTCACTTAAATTTTTCATCGATTATTCATATAATACTTTTAAAAATGACATATTTATCTTATATACTCACTATATATGAAACTAGATTAATATATAATATTTGGTGACTAAAATGAAACATATCGTTCATATAGATTGTAGGTTAGATGTATTCATTAACATTGATTCTAATTATATATCCCATTGAAAGAAATAAATTTAAATGTTATATGACAAAAAAAATCATTTTTTGGTCATGTAATTCAAATATTTTTATTAAAACTATCCTTATTAAATTACATTTAAAAAGTGAATGAATCACATTGCTTCGTGAGGATGTAGTCTTCCGTACACATGATTGACATTATCAAATTCCAAAAAAATTAAAAAATGATGTCATTGGTTATATATGAATTAAATAATATTATTAATATAAAAAATTATTAAATATAAATAAAAAACATCATTATTCCCAATTTTCAGATGTGGTAATGGAAAAATGAATGGCATCTATTCATATGGTAGTATTTAAATATACACATGAATAACGATTTCATAAACCATTTGATGGAAGTTGAGGTGATTTTATATCATAACCATAACATAGAAAAATGTAATTATAATTAATATACTTATTTTATTATATAATCATGTTTTAAAAATAATTGATGGGGTGGAGGAATACAAAAATTCATTAATAATTGTAACATATTCTACAGCTATCATTCTTATGTTTTCACCAAAATCATTATGTGGTTATATTTATGTCCAAAATATGGATTATCAGATGGTATTAGTGATGTTGGGAAGTTTTTTGGGAAGGTTGTGGTGGAGAAAAATCGATCGAGATCTTTTCTTAAGTGAGGGGAGTGACATTCCATTCATAATTGAGGAGGGTGTCATTTTTTATAATACTAGAATATATTCACTATTGGGATGTCACTCATACCTCATTTTAATAAAAAAATTGATTAATAATGTATTGGGGTAATGTTTGTTTTTAGAAAAACTCCCACCACAAAAAAACATACATTTTTATCATCTTATTTCACAGTCATTATGTTTACTCAATTTTACGCTAGATGTTTTTTTACAATGGTAACTGGTATCATTTTATATACCTAAGTAATTTATCATTAATGAAAAACAATAAAATTATATTTATGAAATAATTTAAGGCGAATTATTATAAATATAATGTACCATTTATTATATAAAAATATGAAGTTTTTGGAAAATTTATTTTATGAAAAGGGCTTGTAACACACATAATCATTTTTTAACATTAATCACCTTAAGTAATTTTTAATTGTGTTACTATTCATTTTGGAAAAAAATTGATGTGATTAGATAATATTAATTATTTTTATTCCAAATATTTAATCCATTATTCTAAATTCCATTCACATAATTGGGAAATAATAAATTAAAATTATTCCCCCAAACGCTATTAGAATGTTGGTTTTAGAAGATAAAATGTTCAAAAGTTTTCAACAATTTTAGATCTAAAATCAATATTAAATTTAACATAATTAATTAAACAATATGAATGGATTTAAAAATGAAATAATATAACATTAAAACCATTTTATAATATAATTTTACTTTAATAAAAATTAGAATTAATATGTAATTTTAAATTAAATTTTTTTATTTTTTCAATTTTTTTTAAAAAAAATATACAATTATAAAAAATTAAACATAATAACAATTTTAAATGATGTTTTTAGGATTGAAATTTATTTTTTTTTCAAATAATTTCATTAAGATTGTAAAAAAAATAAATTTTAAATAAAACACATTGACACAATGAAAATATGGTTTTGAAGAAGTTCATTTTTTCAGAAAAAGATGATTTTATATTAACTCTATGTATAATAAAAATAAAAATTTAATGAATGAAAATAAAAATTTATTGATATAAAATCAATAAATTTACATTAATTTTTTATGAGAAATAATTATTTTTATTAAATAAAATAGAGATGATTTATCCAATTTAATCATTTTTTTGAAAACCCTCTTCATAAACCAAGAAATAAATATTTATTGAAATACAATATAAAGATTATAAAAAAGTAATATAGTTAATTAAATATAAATATAGAATAGGTAATCTACATGAAAACTTCATTTGTCATTTAAATTACATAATTTATCAAAAATTAATTATAGTTTTACAAGCAATTTTATTTTTTATTATTCAGTAAAAAATCAAAATTTTTAGACAAATGTCAATTTTTAACCACAATATCATTTTGATATGATGAATTCAAAAATTAAATTAATTTTATAAAATATATTTTCTATTATATATTTTATAAAATATTCATATAAATCAAAAAAAATTATTTTTTTAAAAAATATTTTTAAAAAAATCATATTTTTCAAAAAATTTAATTCATTACTAAACATTGATTAGTTATTTACTATGAATTTATAAACTAATTTTTATTGATTATGATATTAAAATTAATATTTCATAAATTAGTAAATATTATTCATTCTCACCTATTTAATGGAATTATTATAATAGTTATATTTAAAATAACATTATTTCATGGTTCACTAAAGCTCGATGTTGTGTGTAATACAATCTAAACTCTGTATTGTGTGGAACAGAAGCCTAAATTAGTGTTGAATGTAACAAATGATAAATAATTTTCTATCTAATATATAGAAGTATTAAATATTTTTGGAAAAATATATTTCTCAAAATCTCTTATTGTTACAATTTCTTAAGGTTTTTTTCTTACAGGGTCATTTGACAACTTGGGCCTGAGGTTCCTAGATGACTCATACCTAACATTCCCTATAACTAGTTTCAATAATTCCATTTTCCTAATTGGTTATATGAGAATTCATTGTGAAGTTTTTTTATTGAAAATTCATTTTTTTAATAAACTCATTATGAATAATTTTATAAATCAATCATTTTAATGAATTAGTTAAAACTATGTAGAGATATATTTCTTTCCATTTAATTTTTTATATAAAAAAATGGATTCTTTTAAAAATAATTCTTAAAAATTAGATGGTGAAATCCGATTAGGTTTGTTCCACTCACACTTTTCACATACCATTGGGTGTCTGTAGTTATTCACTAACATGGATATGGAATGGTGATTTGTCATATAGTGGTAGAGGGTACGCATGATAGTGGGGTTTGGGAGTTCAAAGTTGACATGCTAGGATGTTTACCCACATATCCGAAGGCTATGGGTTATTGTTTGTTATATTAACATTGATTCTTCTATATGGGATTTGGAACATGTATGGTTGTGTATAAATTTCCGTCAATTATATTAATTTGTATTGAAAAGTTTTCTTTCATTTACATATTTCATTTATTGATAATTTGGTTTATTATCGAAAAAATCATTCTCAAATGTAGTTCATGATTCCTAAGAAATTATTTCTATCCCCTGGGGATAGGGGACTCTCATTAGGCCATGCCATGGGCCCTATTAGTTGTTGGGTTCAAGGATAACCAGTGTAGGTTCATGATATTACCAATAAGTGGTACTCAGTTTCATTTATTCATGAGAAATGTGCGTTATATTTCCCAACAATGGGTGAAATACTATCACGAAATCCCATGTATCATGTTTTCATATATAAGGATTAATTTTTACATGATTGTTTTATTTTGGGTGATTGTAATTTCTTATGACCATTGTCTATTAAATTTTAAAGAATAATAACTAAATTTATTCATATATAAAAATGGAAATAGGTTTTTTTGTTTTTAAATTTTTATATCGATCATCATATACTATAAAAGTGATTTATTTTATGACCTGTTAAATAAGACAGGTCTCTCAACTACCATATAAAAATGGAAAAATTGTTCACATAGTGGCACCCAAACTGATTAGGGTCATAAATAATCTTATTTGTTAGGGTACCTATGTTGGTATATTTACTTTACATGGTTTCTAATCATTTTATATTCAAATTTTGTATTAATAAAATATGATAATTTTAATATATATTCACAAAGGGGAAAGCTTATTGTGTCTCAATAATTTAAATTTTTAGTTTCTATACTTTATTTTTTGTTATAATTTGTGTTTGATTATGTTGTCTTCACCGAATTTGGTATAACATAATTTTTAAATTATGAATTTAAATGGTTCTAGTTTTAAAAATTAAAAAAATATCATGTATAAATAGGTTATTTAAATTGTAATATATTTTTTAAATAATGTGTATTGTTAGGTATTGGTAGATTAATTAATTCATATTTTTTACTAATTATATTAAGGTATTTTGACAGTGTTATAGTTTTTTAAAATTAATATTAATGTTGTCGGTGTTTTTTTAATAAAAAATCTGATCAAGGGGAAGTAAATTTTTATATCTTTTAGTAATATATATATTTTGATTTCATTATTGATGTTGTGTATTTTAATATATGTACTCATTTTCATTGGTATTAGATTTAAAAAAGTTATATTTTTCTTGAAATGTATTCATTGTATTTTGTATATTTTTTGAAAATTGAAATGTTATTCATTGGTTTTAATTAATATAAAAAACTATCGTATAATTAATTGAGCGTGATTTCGTTATATTATGGGTTTTTTCAATATAATTTGAGTGACTTTTTGGAAAAATGGTTTTCTTTAAATCATTGATTCATAAAATTATGGATATAAAATTAGGTTATTTTTAAAGTATCTATTTAATTTGATGATTAAATTTTAATAAATCTTATGAATTTATAATAGAGGCTTTTATCATAAATGAGAATCATTTGATTTAAAAATTCCTATTTTGATGTTTTCTCATTATGAAAAACCCCTTCACAAATCATTATAGGTTTTATTTTATAAATATGATTCCTTTTCATGAACAGTTTGATGGTTTTATTAATGTGAAATTAAAAAGATTATTGGGATTTTTTACAAATAATTATCAATGTGATTTATATCATTAATGGTTTTCATTGATGTTATTTTGGTACTATAAAATACTTTTCAAAATTGACCTAAATAAGTTTTAGTTTATTAATTGTTTTATTTTCAAATAACTATAATGATGTTTATGTTTGTAAATTTGGAACGAATTATTTTGGCTAGTTTAGGTACTATATAGTTTGGTTAATATTGTTTTATTCATTTCTCTTTTCAATTTGTTAAAAAATAAAATTTAATGGTATTGAGGGTGGTTTCATTAATTTGATATTGGGTTGTTTTATTAAATTGAGGGGGTATAATTATTTTATATTTTTATTGTTTTTTTTTCATATTTTTTTTAATTTATTAAAACATGAAAGTTTTTAATATCTCATTCATTTTATTTCCAATGATTATTATATTTTGATGTTTTTATTATATTTACGAAAAGTTTAGTTTGAATTAAAATTAAAAAAAAATATATTTTTCCTTTTTTATAATATATTTAATTTTTAGTATAATGTATTATATTTATTAAGAATGGATGATTGGGTAGGGATTATTATTTCTGTATAATTTTTAAGGGTTTATGAAGAATTGGTATGGTTTTAAATTTATATATTAGAATTTACTATCTTGTATTAGATATTTGTTGTTAGATGGAAGATTATATGTTCATTAGGGTAATTATTTGGTTTTTGGTAATCATTAATTAAATATTTTTAATTAAATATAGGATCATATTTAATTTTCCTAAAATCTATTTTTAGGATGTTGTTAAATGAAAATTGTTGGAAAATTATAGAATTGGGTTTGAGTATTTTTTGTTTCAGGAAAAATTTAAAAGGGAAGTGAAGTTTGGTATGGATGAAAATTTAGAAACAAGGATAATTTTTTTGATGGTGGTAAAACAAGACATATATGAGAATATATATTTGTTAGAATAACAAAATATATGTTCAGGGGATCTAAATAGGGAAATTTGTTGCCAACAAGGCCTTATTTTAGAATAACATGGCTTGTTAATATTATATATCATTTTATAATCCATTATATTTACCATAAAAGGATTAAAATAATGTTCAATGAAATAAAAATGCTTTAGGTAATGGTTTAAAAATCATTCCATAAACCATGTTGGGTAAATCTATTTTGTCAATAACTCTGAATGGTTTATACAATTATTTATAACTGATACGACAAAGTATTTTTTTATATATATAAATAACCTTATTTCAATTATTTTTTTGTCCCCATAACCACTTTTATAATTTAATATAGATTTTTATATGTTTTAAAAAATTATATTTATTAGAAAACCAATCATTAAATAGAAAAAATACATATCTTGAGTCTCTTTTGGCTCTGTGAGATATAAAATTGAAACTAATAGAATGATCCATGACCCAAAATATAAATTTTTACCAATAAATTTGTTTTGCGATATCAAATGAGGGATGAAATACCATTTTAATTGGGTTTCAAGTTAGTGATACTTCATTTTGGGCAATTATTTTAAATTTAAATATAATGAATTAGAGTGTATAGTTTTCCTTTAAGGGGGACGTAGGATGAATATTGTTTAGAATATAACAATTCCATTCTAGTGATGATATTATTTAATTAACATATTTTATTAGTTTATATTGTAATATGATCATTCAATAAGTAATCCATTTAGTGTTTATATAATTAGACATATAAAACCATGAAATTTATATGATTGTTATTAGTGTCATAGATGAAGAAGATAGAAATTGAGGTCATGGATTTAGAAAAATATCTGAGATGTCACTTGATATTTTATGAACACATTAAATTGAAATGATAAATCTAGTTTATTGATAGGTCAAAAAGGATATGATTTTATTCGTCTCATATATTAACTATTTTTTATTTTATATATTTTATATATTAAAAATTAAATAAATAAATACCAATTTTAGGGCATTGTATTTTTTGGCTTGGGAGTGGGTTTCATGAACTCATATAATATGAGGAATTATTATAATTTAGATATCAATTTAAAAATTTGTTATTATGAATATATTGAAATGAAGTCAATAAATGTACCCAATTTTCTAAAATTAAAATGAATCTTTAATTTTTCAATAACTTTCATTTCTATTTTTAAAATTAATTTTTTTTGTGGGGAAATTATAGACACTCACATGCTAGAATTTAATTTATGTACGAAAATTATTATTAAAACATTAGTTTTATAAAAAAGTGAGTGGTATGGTATCTTGGATATTTTATATAGTTAATAAATGTATCAAATGACCATAATGATAAAATATTTGGATCTGAGGAGGAATAAAATGATGTTGTAAGAAAAAAAGATTAAACTAGATTTTAGGACAAAAATGTTTTATGGAATGGTGTGTAATCACATTTTATTGATCAATAAACCATTTTGGGTTTCATTAGATGTTCGTTGGGCGAACACATAGTGTTACATGGTTTATAAATCAATTCATGTTCCATTATTTAATTCTATACCACTTATTTTAAATCATTTACACTAATTTATCTCCCCTTCTGCCCTACAATCTTACACTACCTTAAGAGATTTTTTTTCATTAGTATTTGATTCATAGGGGTTGTGGATATTCAATTTAAATTGTATGGTACATATCATGTTCCCCTATCCTCTATTATTATATCCATATGATTCTGGTGGATTTATTTCTAGTGATTAGAGATGTGTGTTTTTATGATTATTAAAATACCATGTCAATTTTTAGATCATTTATTCATTAAAGAAAGAGAATAATAAGGGAACTATTTTCTTATTCATTCTATTTTGATCAATGTAGTTAGGATACATGGTTATAGTTTCCTTTCTTGAGTAATTTTTAGGAAATTTTAAAAAATATTGTTTATAGAATTTAGGTCTTTGGTTTTAGGGAGTTTCTCATATAGTCTGTATGATTCCGGATAGGGTTTATATTGTTTTATGGATGTTATCTAACGAAATTTTCTATACCTAGAGTTTTTGAACATTACAAAATTATTGGTACCATGTGAACTTCGCCATGCCTCCGCTTATACCAGAAGCTACGGACAGGTTGTGACAGTTTGATAATACACATGGGGGTACAATATCTTATAGTATCATCACAACATATAAGAACCAATATTAGAAACATATTTTAGAGGTCTAATTTTAGTCTTAAAAATTAACGAATCATGGAGTAAATCCATCATTAACAATAAAAAATATATACTATTGCACAATGGAACACATGTAAGCCATAAGGTCTTATAACAAGTACATTATCTCAAACTGAATGATGATATACAATACATAATGACCTAAATAAAACATCATAATGAATTGACCACTACCCATAAAATCACCTCAAACATATCTATATAGCCTTACTGAGTTCTCTTGGATAGTAAACAAGTACATGATCTCTCACCCAACACCTTTATGTCAGACATCATGTTCTCACATGGAAAAAGGTTATTGGGGCACCACCAGTTATGACCATAATATATATATATATATATATATATCATTGTGTGTGTGTGAATTTATGTATTACATGAAAATTGTATCTTGGAATCAAATTTATACAATTGTCTCCATGTCAGATAATCATATATCCACCAAAAAGGTCGATGTGTACCTACTTTGGCCAGTGTTATAATGGGATAATGTTCTCATAGAATAACTACAATGTGACTGTGAATAATCTATCACTAGTTTTATCATCAATAACGGGGAGTAAATTAGCTCTAAATTATAACCTAGGGAGATGTATTCATCACCCATATATCACTAAATCATATATAATATGAGAAATACCAGACAATACCACAAAAAATGTAGATGAGATACCGATAAATAAACCTATAAAATAATATATCTCCTAGTGAATGATGTATTGATGTAAAACATAAAATGTAGATTTGTCAATACCAAATAAATAAGGAGAATGTGTTAACTCATAGTGAATGATGTATCACAGTAAAATAATAAGTAGAACAATGTATCATTACAAGAATTATACATAACCATATAATTAATAATGATTGGAAAATGACGTATTAACTAGTGAATGATATAGTACCATGAAAAATTACCTAATTCGATGATCAATAAACCAGTTGTACATAACAGTAATAATCCATCATTTAAAACAACCATAGTTTCATGATCTTTCTCTAAACAATAATAATGAATAATGATGTAACATCAATGTTTCTTTCATTACTCATTAGCAATAGCGATGAACATGGAATATCAAGGTGAACATATAAACAATCACCCACAATGATGGTTAAAAAATCACACTATTAATGATATATTAATAATTTATAATCTCTTATGAGATTGTCATATCACTAGGCATGTACAGGAAGAATAATCCATCACCAATTGAAAAGTATCATGCTTTTGATAAAAAATTGATACCACACCTAAGGTGAGCTATCCATCACCACAAAAAAATTGACATGAATGAATAATCATTATAATATATAATTATTAATATATATCATATTTATAGTGAACTATTAATGACCATAAGCATTAATCTCATAAATATGAATTACTTATAGGCTATGAACACCCACAAATTTCACTCCCAAAACACAAACATGAGGCTCAACCATCTATATACAAAATTTAGACCCCATGAAACGAACTACCACACAAGATCCATACCATAATGGTACTCAGTATACCCAACTCACATAACATTGGATAAATATCCACTTATCCTAACAAATAGGTAGGTTTCCATGACCATGGAATACTCATGAATTCCCTAAAAGTATTAAAACATATTATTGGTATTATATAACCTTACTGTGGTTCCATTTCCGACACAGCTCACCACATTCCCATTGTGAAATTTACACCCACAATCATGTACTTGATTAATAATATTAATGGTACTTTCCCCGATCAATATATATCAAAACCCATTGACCATGAAGTAAGGGGATCCCATTTTGGATTAATCTAAATCATTATCACAATCCTGGTGAAGTAAAAATATTATAAGGGAAGCTCTATAATGATTAAATAGACTCACACATAGCCAATATTCAAGCTGAATACCACATACAACTAATCAGGCCACCATTGTCATGTGTTCCATATATCTATAATGGACACCCCTTCCTTCTCAAACTCTCAACAACTATTCCTCTCACATATGTTAATTATACATCATTTCATAAATCATAAGTCAATAGATATTAGGTTCTTGATATGATTTCAACATAACCCTCCACACTTTCCCCATATAAGGGAAACCACTCTCATCTCCCACTGTGGACACTAAAACCCACTTACCTAAACATATATCACACACAATATATGAAAAAATATATAATTTAGTAATAATATGAACCACGTAACAAAAGCATGGAGTGGCACAATTAGGAAAGCTAACTATATCCTTATCCACTATAAACCAAGCCCACTTAGTCTATAAACAATAAACACGAGGCCTTGACTCTATCAAGGATATTATATATTTAATTTTTAGAAAGTTATAATTTATTAATGTAATTAATCTATAATTATTACATTAGGAATAATTAGGGAAATATTTATCCAGAAAACAAAAAAATTTTGATTCCCTATCAAATACGGTGTAATCAACATAAAGGTAATAATTGATCCCACTAACATCAAAAGACCAATTAAATGAATAAAATTTATAATTTAATTCATCTTGATGTGGTAAAATCACAGAAATTAAATAGGGAACAGACCTAATTACTAATACATAATGTACCAATTTGTGGTATCATATATCCCTAGCCTATTTATACATGAACATATGTAAAACCCAACATAGAATTATTATGTCATAATTATTTAGTGATATCATGTCTCAAATCCCTATACTACTCCAAATGAATTAGATTATGAAACTAGACAATTATGACATATATCAAGAGGATAAGGACACATAATCCTTAATTGATCAATATATACTAATAATATTAAATTAAAGGTTAATATGTGAGGTGATGTATGAAGCGATGGATGTTCCCAACCTATACTCTAATCAAATCATTGGAGAAATATTGATTGTAATTTTAAATGAAAATAAATCAATACTAAAAAATAAACACCCAAAACTATATTTTGGGAGTAATAAGCTCTTTCAGAGCTCGTGCAGGATTCCCCAGAATTCTAGTGTCTCACTCGGGTCCTACTATCCACTGACTAAACTTATGGGGAAGTGGCTAGTGGCCACGTCCATAAGTAATGATACTATGTTTTCCCCTATTTAGATCTTGATCGCATGTGTCTACAACTATAAAAATCCATTATGTTAATCAGATGCTAAAATAATTTCATGAATATTCATTTCGAACATTAATTTCAAAAAAGACATTCTATATTTATATAACATTTAGAAATATTAAACTTTATTCATAGCCAAAAAATCAAATCAAATGAAGTTTTGAGATTATTGGAAGTGTTATTTTTATATCCTCAATACACCCTACAGGGAGGTTCCTTAAAACACACCCACCATATTACTTCAGACCTAAGATAAGTCCCCACAAAAATCACAAATGAACACATCATTCCCTAAAATTTTATTCATGTTATAATTCTCATTCTCGAGTGGGATATGGTGATGGTGACACCATAACCACAAAATAGAAATAAAAAAAATTTAGACACCTCCATATCTAATCCATCACACATGATAAACAATACATGAATAATCTGATTCCATTAAATATTGAGTTATTATGCTCAAATCCAAATGAAATGTTTTAAATGTTACCACATCACACCCACCAACACTAGAAACCTAATCAACCACGCACAATGTTGATGAAATTTTTTATAAACTCCATTCCTTTTTCTAAATCTTAATGGATTTTTTTTGAATTCCCCATTGAATTATATAATAATAATTTGATGATGTCACTTTTATAAAAAATAAATTTCCCAATATATTATAACACCATATTCCATTTTAGGTCTGGAATTATATGATCTATTTTAATTTTTCATTTATAGAGATCCGGTCCTTTCTGAGAATTAAGATAGATAATGGATTTCTTAGAGTAAGAGTTGTTCAAGAATATTTGTTTCTTTTAGATTTAGTGTTTGAAGATGCATTGGGTTCTCAGGAGATTCTAGGGGGATTTATGTTATACATTTAATTTTATAAATGGATTTACTATGTTTTAAAATTATTACATGGTTAGGGGAAACCATGTAAGTGAACCATGTGGGGTGATTTTTAATAGGGTTGTGGGACATATTTATTGAATTATTTTTGAAAAAATATGAAATACAATATTTTTATTTATAGAGTTAGGTTCACAGTTAGTGTATGGTTAGGTAAATAATGTGGGGTGTGAATCCTATTATGGTGAGGGGTTGATGGTTAGTTCATAGTTTCATGAACCATGTGGCCAAAACATTTATGAAGTTTTGTATTAGACAATGAAGGATTCATAGTTGGTGCAATATTTATAAAACCTTGTTGTGAAACCATGAGGAAATAGAAATTTAAGTTAATGGAAAAAATATCATTTTACAATATTAAATTTTAATTTCCTCTCATCCCAATCACCTTAGTCTTGCATGACTAACTATTGGTATTCCCATTCTCCTTCTTCTCCTTGGATTCCCCCTTGGAAATGGTGTGACTTAATTATATTTATTCTATGATTTGGGGTGTGTTCCAACATATCATTCCATATTCCTACATTTTCATGTTTCCCATATCATTTTAGTTTATTAGTCATGAGTTTTGAGTGATGAATATATTTGATCATTGTGGAATCATCCAAATTTGAAGAGATTTTCTCATTATGGATAGATGATATCCAAATATTATTAATAAAAATTGTTACACACCATTTTATTATTGGTATGATTCAAAATAGACTTTTCTAGGAATTTATTTAAACCTTAATAATATAACAAATTAACCAGTTTCAGGTGTTATAGGTTTTTTCTGGGATGGTTTTTGAAGAATGTCATATACATTCCAAGGAAGGTTACACATTCCTTCATAGCAATAGGTTAGAGTATTATAATTATATTAATTAATTCCTTTTTGAATTAAAATTTAAAATCTCTATTAAGTTGTTATAATTGAAAAAAATCATGTGTTGGATGAATATATAACCTTATAAGATGCTTTCATGACTATAAAATCAAGGTTGAAATTAACCAAGTTTTCTTAAAAACAAATGACATAGAGAATACAGTATGTGGTCATTACAAATTTCTATATTATTTATGAACATTCATATGTGGAATGTGGCATACAGTCTCACAACAATCTTGTTCCCAAATATATGTTTAGAATTTTATTTTTCCAAAATATTGTAGATAGAACTGGTGTTCAATGTGACGTGATGGACCCTTAAGAACAAGCTAGGACCTTTATTCATCGAGGTTCATGACCATGATCATAAATAAATTATAATTTAACCATTAACCCTTAAATAATTTGAATTAAATGAAAATAATTTATTTAATGACATGGGTGGTAGGTTGGTCGTATTCATACTTCCCTAAATATTCATGGTAAGGTTAGATATGATTGTTTCTAGTGTTTAGTGTGGGATGATTATAGGAACCTAACACACTATGAAAATGCTGATGGGTATAGATTGGAATCTTATTGAGTGTAATGAGCTAGATGAGACCATCAAGGATAAAAATGTTGTGTTAGAATGTATTTTTATACTTGTCTATATTGAGATGTGTTTTAGGGGGACGAGAGATAGGACAAAAGGTGGGACTTTCGTGGAAGACATGGAATGGGTAATCATGGGGTTTATTGTGAGATTGATCATGTTGGTTCCCTGGCAGTAAATAAAAATTCATGATAGTATGGACCAAAATCTAGATTTGTAAATCAGATTTTTCTTATTGGTTGAGATAACATTATAGGGTGGTGGATATAGGTTGGTACTAATGAGTATGACCAGTATAGGTCAGGAAGACCCTAATGAATGCCTTTTTCAGAGTGGTGAGGATTTTTATATTTTATTCATGATGTGCTTCTTTTACTAGGATGTATTTGAAGATTACATCGAGCATCAATTTTGGGATTTAGGTATGCCTTAATAAAATATGGTTAGGAATGATTTTTTAGCACCATGGTGTCTAGATCATGAGTATAAGTTAGGGTTGTGATACTCAATGTGTGTGTGGGTTGTATGATGTCCCTTTGAAGTATGGATACCATCAGTGTATTATTTTCTTGTGTTAACATATATGGAGATTTCTCCCAAGAGTTCTAAATTATCTATTTCATAGAATTTGAATGTTACACCCATTTATTTTATTTATGATGACACTTATTTCCTATTAGTGTGTGGAAAGTCCCTTAAGTTTCTATATGGTATTTTTCTTTTAAGTGAAGAGTCACACCCCCTAGGTTCTAAATTAGGTTTCATGTTTCCTTATAGGGAATATTTAACACTGGGTTCCAGATGTTTCGTTTCATAAAATGGAAGTGGCACGCCCCTAAATTTCTATATTGGGATACTCATTTATTGGTATTAAGAGTTTTACCGTTTTTTTCGGATGAAATTTTTCTATGTATGGAATATTCACAGCCCAATGTTTTCACATAATAATTAATGTTTTCTAGAAGGGGTGTCTACACATAGGTTTCTGATGAACTACTACTTATTTCATGGTACAATTCATATATTCCCCTTGGTTATAAATGATGTAATTTTGCTCAAATAAAACTATATGGTCAATAAAATGTGTCTATTAAATCCCAATAATCAGAGGTGATTATGTTATCATTCACTTGAATGTTATAATTTAATATTCATACAATATGTATAGACATAATACTTAATGGTTATGTTTGGTACCCCATAGGTGTTTCTCTAATATGATTACTCCCACCCTTATTAGGAATCCAAGGAACATGAGTACCCATTCAAAATTGACTATTTATGTGTCCATGGAGTGAAAAGGATCAATTTTTCTTGATTGAGTAGGATTAATCATATTGAATTTGTATAATTGTCCTACGTGATACATTGGTGGTTATAAATAAAAACTTTATTTTATTTTTATTTTATTTTATATTTCTAATTGTAATGTGGTAGGTTAATTGGGAAGTTAACTTGTATGATTCTACCATATTTATTATCATTTTTGTGTTTTAATTTACATTCCAAATATAAATATTATTTTTGGATATTTTTTAAATTATTAAAATGTTTCTTCACTCTTATATGATGGTGTATTTTAGGCATAGACTCACCATATACCCTCCCCACTAGTAATCTATATCATACATATTGAATGTTGTTCCTAAGGTCACATAAATCCATCAATATGGACACTATCGAGTAGTCACGGGACAATTGTGTTACATTGAATTTACATTAGAGGGCCTATGAGACCCTAATCCTCAAACCCACAGCCTCCCT
Organism: Viscum album; assembly: GCA_963277665.1. Classification (NCBI taxonomy): domain Eukaryota; kingdom Viridiplantae; phylum Streptophyta; class Magnoliopsida; order Santalales; family Viscaceae; genus Viscum; species Viscum album. The sequence goes on along the minus strand of OY728163.1, from coordinate 2,102,969,069 downwards.
CTAAAGGTTAAATGTAATTAATAAAGCCTCCCTCAACTACATATTCCAACAATCTTCCCATTAGTACTAACATTCCCCAAAAAATATCTCCCTACTAGCTTGTTTCCTAAAATTCTCCTCTAGTCATTCCACTATTCTATTTCCCAAAAAATCAAAAACATTATTTATCGAATGTACTAACAAGATTAATTATCATTGATCAGAATCCATATCCATGTATTCTTTACTTTTTTAGCATTACCCAATTACATATCACTATGATTCGAATCACTATTTTAACCACCACTTGTTCAGGTACACCAAAGACATCCTAATCAATTCTCCCCATGTTAGACTGGAAGTAAGGGTATGAAAAAATATATATAAATTGTCTACTCCGCACTATAAAATTTAACTCGTTCATGCATCGTAATCATGATTTTTCTTGATTCCCACTATCCTTCATACTCGAAATCAAATACTTCATGCTCTTTATATCCTTATAGATCTATCGTAAGAGACCCACTTTATGTTTTATATTGATATATTTCTCTATGAAACCCTTAATTAATATCATAAATGAACCAAAATAGAAACCTCAAGACTTATCAATCACATCACCACTATGTTACAATTGTGCTCTAAATTATTTCAAACCCTACTCATTCCTGGTGGTTATTCATTATCACATCATTGACCAACTAATAGTAATTTGGCACTCACATAATTCCTCATCACCACTTCCATTCCACCGAAACACTCATAGTTTCTTAAGAACTTTTCATCACAACACCAAATTTCACATAGCATAAATTATCACGCCTCACCCCTCATGTGATCGGACTATTTAACATAACCGAAAACCTAATTATTCCTTGGTCATTTTTTTCATAATATATTGAGACCCATTATCACAGACCAACCATAAAATATTGGTTGCTTCTCACTATTAAGTGGATGAGAAAACATTATACTAACTAGGACCCCTAGTACAAGATCAAAACCAAGTTTCATCAATTAATATGTTCCATTATCACCCTAAGAACATAGCACATGTCTTTGAGGGGTTATGTAAAGAGGCCTTGAACCCATTATGAAATATTGGTTCTTGTAAATTTCATTCTCCAATATGGGTTTCAAGGGATTAAACTAGTATTATGGATCATCCTAATCAATACACAAAGAAGGAATCACATGTCCTGACCATGAATGTTCGTCACTACCATAACTAAATATCCAAAATTCATGTGTTTAATACAACTTATTTTATTGATAACTGATCTTGTTCCCCTAAATCAATTAAATTGAATACCCCACATTAAATTTAGGTTGATCACAACTAACACAAATCTAAACTCACCACCCAATAACAACACTAGGTGAAACCACACAAATATGCCTCATATGTCATGTGAATTCTCACAATACAATTCATATGTAAGGGAGAATCCAATGAATCTATAACAGTGTGCCTCTCTACCACCATATTAGGAAAATACAAACCCACAGTTGAAAATTAATTAAAGGGTATAACATTAGAAAGGAAAATATGGAATCATAGTTAAAAGATAACTATTAAAATAGAATTTCCATTATAAAATATAAGGAACATTATATTGTTAAAATAGTCACAAAACATGTGATATATCACCAAAAGACTGACAATAAATAACTAAAATGATTAAAAATTAAAGTAATAGATACATACTCTTTTTTACGAATCAACCATGAGTTATCTTCATAAACATGTTCTTATATCTTGGATTATCTAGTAGTACTCATGGAATCTATGAAAACCTTCATGTTAAATAACTATTCCTCACGCTTTCTAAGGATCATGAGTAGGATGTGAGAAAATAAACAAAATAGGCCATCACATACTGTATCCCTAATAAAAAAATATTCCTTCACGAATGTATTGAAAAAATATTAATCTACAACATCATATGAATATTCCAATAACATCATTGGGTACTCATAGAGTCACTCTAAGGGTATAAACCTACTTTCTTTGGCAACATAAAAAATGGGATGATGTTTCCATAGAGTAAATTTAATGTGGATATGAGTGATTTAACAGTAGTCACGTCATCAATAAATGATAAAGAGTTATTTTTAAATAATAACCCTATATTAAAAGTGAATCACCATTACATTAGACAGTGTGAATGATACATCATAGTCTCAAACATAGGTGACTGATGTAACACTATCTGTCAACAATGGTTTTTGTGGAACCAAAAAATCCACATGAAAAATGATTTATTGCCTTCTCAATTATGTAGCACTGTAAAATAACAAATTTGGGTTAGGAATAACCAATTCAATATTTCTAATGGTGAATTTTTTATATAATGATTTATCACAATACAATAGTAGGTCAAACAATGTATCATTTGGTGAATGATACACCTCCATCCAATAAAAATAGGTATAAATAATGATTTACTATTAGGTGAATATTATATCATCATCTAACAATCCCCATTTGGATTTCCTACCACCAATAATTCCTTATTGTGAATCATATTTTTTAAATAAATTCAATTAATGGACATTCAACCAATATATGAAAACCATGGAAAAGTTAATATCATTGGTGATTGAGCTATCACCCATCAAAAATAGTGGGAGACAAGGAATCACACATAAAAAACATTAGAAAATGATGTATTACTAGGAGACCAATTTATCAGAAATATACAATATCCGAGGTGAATGATATGTCATGAAGTATCTCATAGGTGAATTATATATAACCAATTAAAAAGTCTTAGGAGGATAATATACCATTGATGACATACATAAAGTCAATATTCCCTCATCATAACAACAAAATTTATGTCATTGAAAAAAAAATAACATACACATATTAACACATATCATATTCCTGGGTAATGATTAATCACTCTATAGATAATAAAAATAAGGCTAATCCTTGTTATAAAAGACATTTCCATTAAATAACATGCCTACGAGACATATATGATATATTTCCTTCCATATTCCATTATGGTATCTCATTAATTAAACATCTCAGAAGGGTAGTTCCTTAGAGAAAATGAATGCACCAAATCCTCCTCTCATAAGAAAAATCACAAATTATCTGAACCAACATGTGAGTTACCTTCGCCCTAAAAGAGAATACAATTATAGTGAAGGATCACAATATATTTTAAGGACTATATAAACCATGTACAGTTCCATAATAGAAAAATCTCACCAATATTCCATGGTGACATGGCCTCTCATAGTCACTTACTCTATAGATAAGTCATAGTAGTCATATATCAATCCATACATCCCAACACGATTTCACAAAAAAACCTTGTAACCCCATTTGGTTCTAATTGAAATGAATCTTATAGTCCCCCTCAAGCCCATTTCTCACCTGACCAACTCCATCACAATAAAATAGACTCACCAAAAACCAACTCAATATAAGAGTACCACATAAGACTACTCATACCACCATGGTCAAGTGAGTAACATGTTAATATCAACACCCCAACAAATTTAATCTTCGTCCAATAAAGCCACTCACATCAAAAAAACAGTTATTGGGGATACATCCTTGTTTAACAACCCCATATGGATTGTTTAGTGTTTATCCAAACAATATATCCATTCCTGTTTTAGAGGATACCACTTATGAATCTCTATTAGAACACTCACACCCACTTACCTTCAATTACATATAATAAAATATATGCAAACCCGTTTAAAATCGTAGAATTTGGAACCACTTACTGCAATCATGATATTACCCCTTCAAGAATGTTCTCTCTATCCTCAACCAAACTTGACCAAGCCCACTCCATCCATCAACCAAATCAAAGAGGAATAGATTCTATGAATATATCACATTATTTAATGATAAATCAATTATAATTAATATATTAAAAATCCATATTAATTCAATAATCCATAATTAGGGGAAACTCACTAGATGACATAACGGTGACGATACCATGTCCAACATGGTATAATACATTTCTTGGGAATGCAAAAAATAAAATCCATCAAAATCCCCACCAAAAGATATGAATTAATTATTCAAATCATCATTAATTAATAGAAAAAGAAAAATATAATAGGGTAGTGGAATACCTATAATGAAATGATGCACCATTATATGAAATCATCCACCCTCTTCCTCCACATTCACTCATATAAGATATCCTCTTATTCTAGGTATGATTTCACGATGTTTTAGTGACATCACATCTCAAATCCATGTCATATTCATGTAAATTCAGTAGAGGAATTAAGATAATAATATGAGAGAAAAATAATAAGGGATCACCTTAAATCCCCAAATTACCAAGATTCAGGGGGTTGGAAGGTGAAGTGTAGACCCACAAGGGATCCCTCCCCTTTCTCTTTTTTGTGGAATAAAGATTTAAATAGTAGTTTTTGAAATAAATACGCTCCAGATTAAAAATATTACTCCTAAGCACAATTAAATGTGTGGATAAGGATACTATATTATAAATTAAGTGGGCTTAGTTCTGATTCTAACATCCCACTAGGATCCAACTCACCACCAAATAACCTTACAATATGGTGGCCCATGGATACTTCTACGATTACCAGAAATCTATAGGAATCCATGAAGGTTCTCATAGCATGATTATATAACAATAAATGTCAAAAAATTTAACATGATCTAAAGGAGATATATTAAACAATTAACTCTAAACTACCCACCTCAGAAACATCTCTTTAAAAATTTAAATATTTTCTACAATACAAATTCAAATATGAATTATAATTTCAGAATAATCCTCACTCAAAGATCAATGGAATATTTATTTTCTCTATCTTCATCAAAACCCACCAAGGTGGGTCGTTATAAGATTCCAACCATAACACTTATCATCCCGAAAATGTCTCTTTCTACATCTCTATTAATCACACTGGTTAATACAATTAGGCACAGATTCAAAATGTTAATCTCTTGGTGGAAATGATAATACAGATGTCACACCAAAACATGAGAAACTACCAGAAAAATGAACACCTCCGACTTTATTCCATCATACACACCAATCATTTCCTGAATTATGTGGTTCCAAAAAATATATTTTTATCACACTCAAAAGCTTGATAAAAACACTATTATTTACCATAGTACATTTAATGGATATATAAAATTGATGGATCATGCATCATGTATCTGAATAGTTTCACATACAACAAGAAAATTCAATAATCCCAATTGTAGTTTTCAAATATTTATTAACCTATATAATAATCCAATTATTGATGTCACTTTTCTAAACAAGTCTATTCCCTTCTCCGTGATACACTTTAGTTCGACTATAATTCCCAGGCACCAAACCCACAACCCCACTCTAGAGACATAATATAACTCTTGAATCCTTAATATGTTTTATATGTTTTCAAATATTTTTTGAGTAATGACATTCTATATTCCTTTTCACAATACAATCATGTTTCTTTAAATAAAAATCTTCTCATTTATCAAGCTGTAACATGCAACCCACACCGATCAATTACTAAAAATACATTTGTGCCCAATCATTATCTAACTATATAGATGTATAGGTAATCTTCATTTACCAAAAATAACAAAACAACTTTTCTCTAAGTCTTAGTGCACTTCCTTAACCTCTACTAGTTTAGTCTCATGAACCATGTAACACAAAACACTCCATGTATAATAAAAAATAAGGGTGACATCCAATAGTCTAAATGGTGTAATCCTCACAATAAAATTTATCTTATTCCTTCTCTATGAGAATGAACCTACTGAAAAAATATCTAATCATGAAAAATCCTGAGTCCCACTCATTAAATCATGTTAGACATAACCTATAATCCATGATTTATGTTCTATGTTTCGATCACAATCTATACCATTTCTACATAATTTTATAGATAAACTAATTGTATTGCATTTTGTATCTATATGACCATCATATCCAGGTGACTCGCATATTCCACATTAATATGTAACCCACACAATCCCATTGTAAATTTAAATTCTATTTAATTCTTAACACGCCATTTTTAAGAAACTAAATTAATTAATCAAAAATCCTCTCAAGAAACTCACCCTTAGGTGTTTTTCAAGAATCACTAGTAAGAACACTACTTTTAACAATTCATAATGGTCATTGTTTATCCCTTTATAGTCTTATAAAATGGAATTACCAGAAACCATATGAATCCTATGTAATTTCACTACTGCGCCATTAGGGCCTAGTATCACACACCAATCACATAAAAATTCATATGTTATAAATATTCAATCAATAATAAAACCCTAAATTGAAAACAAAACCTTATACCCAATAGAGTATAATTTTGGATATTTACTATTTTCCATGACCACCCCATTAACAAGAATTATGAAATATGGGGGAACTGAAAAGGCACAGACCCCATCATGGTATTTAAGAAACATTCAAGGTCATAATCCCATATTTTAATTGGAATAATAAACCTATTTTCTTACTCAGACTAGGCCTCATACTATTAAAGAATAAAATTTCATTAAAATTTACTGATGTTCTTATCGTGACTAAACCCCGCATGAGTCATGTGACCTCTAAAACTCAATCACTCAATAATTTTTTTAAATTGTAATTGAAATATCATGTGTTCCATTTTTTTAGATCATGAAAAACAAGGAACTAATATCATTATTCATGGATAATTTGAGTTCAAACCACCACACATAACTCATATGTTATATGAAATCTCTCTATCTATTATTGGGGAAAGATATTATCCAATGAACCGCCTAAAACAATCCATTTCCCATGTTGTTTCACAATTGAAAACCTACAATAAATTCATGTATAATAGTTATTACATGAAATTTAAATATATATAATCATATTGGAATAATAACCGTAATAATAACATTGAAATTCTATAATTAATGGGAGTCATTTAGGTTTCACAGTCATAAAATATGTGCATTATTTTCAAATGAACCATAATAAATAGTACATGATTACCAAATGTAAAATAAATTGGGATCCAACCACTATCATAGGAATATTCTCAAATATTTCTCTATAAACAGGCTATGATATCTAGGATTACAAACATACACTTATTAAATTACCAAAAAAATCACGTAAAACATTAGATATGAATGTGTGATATGGTTCCCATGTAAGGTTATAACAAAAACTCAGTACACCACCACTAATAAAGTCCCTAATAAGAAAATAGTATATATATTCATACAAAACATAATTAAGGGTAATTAATTTCTTAGAATGAAAACATTAGACACATTTTTGAAACTCATGGAGCCACCCTAAATGTTAGATGTACATTATTTGAAAAATGCAGTAATGAGATGATGTTCCCATTGTCTAAACACAAAATGAGTTTGAATGATCTGACACCAGTCACGTCACCAGTCAAGGAGAATAAGTTATATATAAATTATATAATACGGTCAATGATTCATAAACCATACAAAAAACAAAGTCAATGATGCATCATTTACACAAATCTTATGCGATTAGTATAGCATTATCCATCAATAATGATGGAAGGGGAAACAATAAATCAGCATGGGGGATGAGGTATTTTATAGTGAAGGATCTGTCAACATACCAAAAATTGTGGATGTGGAACAACCTAATGAAAATAGTTAATTGCGTATATCATAGAGGACAATGTATTAGAAAAAATTAATGGGGATAAAAATGAGTTAACAGGTGAGTTATATATCACCTTTTAATTAAAATGATGTACCATGAGGTGAATGATACTTCACTATTCAACAATCCTCAAGTGGATTCTCTTCCACCCAAAAGTTAATAAATAGAATGATACATATCCACCAACTAACCTAGGTAGTTCATATACTATAACATGATATATGTAGATAAATATATATCACAGGGATGAATGTATCACCCAACAATAATTCTGGTGAATGATTTATCACTACATGGATGATATATCACCAATCCATATTCTTCAAGGTGAATAATATGTCATTGAGAGACACAAATATGATTGATCTATCAATAATTAAACTATTTAGTTTGGATATCTACAATTTATATCATAAAAAAGGTGTGTGACACCACTGTATTTTATTAAACAAATTTAAAGATAAACATGATTTCATTGATTCCTTGCAGAACATGAAATACTGAGTATAAATGACCCTCTAGATATTATAAAATTATTTCTAATAAATTCCATTTTTATTTTAGGATCAATATAATAATATCAAAATTTTGAAAAATATCTCTATTAATTAATATACATTAATTATTTATGTATCATTTATTTGTAATGAAAAATAAAAATATCATTGGAATGTAAAATCAAAATTTTTATGAAATACTATTTTTTGTGAACAAGATATTTGTATCATTGGAAGTTAAATAAATCACTATTGGTGAATTATTTTAATGAAATTTATATATTAAATATTAATTAAAAAATATAATAGTAATTTAATATTTTTATATGTATGAGATTAGAATAAACAATTTTGTGTTCTTAAAAATGTATTTTCCAAAAAGATGATTTCATCGCGTGTTCAAAACATATTTTAAAATTAATTATTTACAAATTAATATCATTATTTTTAAAAATTGATATCATAATTTTAATTTTTATGTACAGCTTTTTTATATAGGTAAATTTTATTTCTTGTCGTTATGAAAATTAATCATGGTAAATTAATCCCCTCAATTATGGGTTAATAATGTTAATATTTGTTAAAACAAATAGATACATCCATATTTTTTCATCAAAATTATTTTTTTGTGAACATAACTCTACCCTTAATAAATTTGGCTCTAAATATATTTTTTGAAGTACAATTAACTCTGAAAATTCTCTATATAATATTTATTTCAAAGAATGTTACAAAATATCACCCGTTTAGTTTTAAATATCTCATGTTTTTTCACAAAGAGAAAAAAGAATATTATAAAAGAATATATATTTCTATTTCTATATTAATGATATTATGTTCATGATAAAAATTTATTTCTTGTTTTTACTAATGATAAAATGACCTTAATGGATTATGTAACATTGATACAATATTTATCCAATTAATGACAAAATATAATAAATCATTTTAAAATAACAAAAGTAATATATTTTGGGTGATTTAATTTGTTCTATAAATTCTTTAGATTAATACGAAATTTTAGTGTTATTTAAAATTATTATTTTTGAATTAAAACTTTCTATTTATGTTTTTCATGTCATATTAAATGAATAATTTCCAAATTTTAAATAATGATCTTTTCTGAAAATAAAATTTTAATAAATTCTATAAAAATTATAAAAATATTAAACTGGGACAAGAAGGATAATATATGGTCTACAATTTCATTACATTCCCATATAATGTCTTCCTAAGTCTTTTTTTAGAATAACATTAATATATTTTAATCTTTTACTAAATTTCATGAGTTCATCTACCCTCAATTATAAATGGGAATCCCTCCTTTACCATATTAAAACTAGTTTGAGAATTAGGGATCAAAAACACTATAAAAAGTTCACTTTCACACTCCCCTAGAAATATTATATTGGTTTTTTTCCCAAACGGCCAACCCTAGAGCCCGTAATTCTTGATATAAAGAAGTTATTTCAAAGAAGAGTTAATCAATTAACATAACCAATCAGATTTTTATTAATTATATTTATACCCACCATAAATGTGTTATAATATTCAAAATTAATAAAATCTGAATCCTAAATATATTGAAATGTTATTATGAATATAAAACCACCTTTATTCACCCTCTTTTCGTCAAATGGGAAGTGAACTTATCACTCATTCGTACATACGACATACAATCAACACGTAGAAATATAATTGTTTTTAATCGACATATTTGAAAATGGGTTATTAATATGGTTTTAATGATTATATATGAAATTTATGAGACAATTATACATGTGGAATGAAAATATCACATCTAATTTTTTACCGTCTGATCTTTTGGGAAATGATAATGTTGTTCATGTGTACGTGTGGACTACATCCTCCATGAGGCATTGTAATTTTTTAATCATTTATGTTTTAAATCAATTCTAATAAAAATTGATTTAATGAATATATATTATATATAAGATTCTATAATTATTCTATAAAGGTTATTTTTTTTACCTTAGTTTATTCTATCTATCAAAAAAATTTAATGAGCATTCATACATACATATGGTCTATCATCTCTATGAATGGTGAAAATCATTTTTCTATCTCTAGCTTTATAGAAAAAATTAAATAACTATTTAATAAATATATATTATACTAAAATAATGATAAAATTTCCTGATGTGATGTAACCATTGTTAATTTAAAAGGACTAAAACTATGGAACAAAATCATACATGAAATACGAAGTAGTTATCATCTAGAATAGTGATTTTAATAAAGAATTGTCAACTAATTAGTAGAAATATGTTATCAGAAAAACAAATATGGTATTAAATATACTATTATATTTATTTAATATGTTAATAATAAATATATATTTTTTATATAGGAATTTTTGAACATGTATGAAAGAAATTGAACCGACAGAAAGAGATTTTTTCTAAATTTTACTTTCATGAGATGTATTCCATATTCACCACTTGTTTTTTATGTAGTGTGATTAATGACTATGAATTTATTTTAAGAAAATTGATAAAAATTTTATGTGGATTTACATATCCATATATTGTTTTATCTTTTATTGTGATTTTGATTCAAATGTTTCCAATGTGGTACATGTTTTATGTTAGAATCTCATTATTTATAGTCATTAATTTGATTATGTCTCTAATGATTAAATATAAAGATCCACCTCTAATAAAACACATTATTGTTTTTCCATAGTTTATATTTATTTAAAATGCATTTTCACATTCAATTTTATGACAGAAATTACCTAGGAGATTATAAATGCGTTTTTTTTAAAAAATACAATATTTCTCTCTTGAGTCGTTTTTTTCTATTGTGACCTTGCTTTATACAAAAACATATATAATGTTTTTATGATATACTATAATTCGTTAATTTTACTTTCATTCAAATTTCACATCTTATAAATGTTTTTTAAATGTAATATTATTTTGTTTTCTAAACATGATACTTGATACATTTTACCAAAAATGTAAAAAGAATGTTTTATTTTAACTTTTATTGCCTGCGAATAATTTCCAAAAATAATTACCTCAATATTTTTTTAATATTCCACCATAAGTTTCCAATGGTATTATCAAAGATAATTTTTTACATATTATTTTGGTAATTTTTTTATTTTAAAAGTAATTTTTTAAGTGGTAAATTTTTTTCCTCAATAAATATTTCATATATAATTTAATTAAATTTTCATATTTGATAATATCCATTGATGTTAATTATCATTTACTGGGGATATGATCCAATTTTAAAATTCATAATATTTATCAATATTGTTAATATTTATGTTGATGTGTTTTTTATGAAACCCATTTATTTTATATGGGTCATATTTTGATGAATTTAAAAAATGTTAATAAAACCTGATTTCTTTTCATGTGTTATGACGTGATGATATGATGAATGATTTATGATCATGCGGAACACGTATATATTGTTTTCATTATCATATGGGGGTTTATTTATTAACCACGAATATTTTTTATTCTATATCCAAGGATAGTGGTTAGGTTATAACTAATAATGAAGGTTAGGTTATAACTGAGGGTGGGTGGGACTAGAATTATATACCCCTCCAATGCCTTGGGTAATGATTGAAATGTCATGAGATAAATAGGAATGGAATGGGAAGTTATCCATGTTTAGTAAGGTACGTTGTATACTATGATGGTCATGGGAGTGAATATTCAAATATGTGATGGAACATTGTGTATCAAACCATGTAAGATCAAAAAAATAAGTCAACCAATGTTATTTGATATGTGGTCAAGTATAATAAAATTTAACCGAAATGTATCATATAAAACGAAAATAGGTAAAACCAGTAAGGTAAAAATAGGAACAAATTGAAAAAATCAATGAGATATAAAAAAAATAAACGAACTGGAAAAACATGAAACTAAAACTAAATAATATTAAAAATTTCTTAATGTTAATAGATATCATCACCAAACCATCCCACATTAAGGATATTCCCAACAAGAGAATTTGGTATTCTATATAATTCCCTTCACATTACCTGATTCCTATAAAACAAATCTAAAACCTCCTAAATACAATACTAAGGTATGATCACAAATCCTAGTATGATGCCACAAAATAATCTATACATGTTTTAATATCTAGAATTCATTGGGTCTATGTTTAAGAAAATCTAGTTTCTAAAGCCTTTTCTTAAAAATCAATTTTTTGTAAATAAAAACATGGGTTTTCAAAAATCATTTGATATTCACCAAATCAATGAATAAGTAATGTACATTCAATATAATTTTAAATCACAGTCTAACCATAAACATATATACTATAAGATAAGCTTATGAGAAAATAACCATGAATATACCATCATGTGATAAACCCATCATAAATGAAAAAACGGATTTGGGCTCAAACCTATTGGTATACATGCTATACATGAAATAAAAATCCCAAATAAGGCCTATGTTGGAATCAAAAAATATATACTATAGTGATATTAGGAAAAATAAATTAATAATAAACATCTTATGTAATTACACAGATAATGAGTGGAAAGTATTTTTAGGACACAACCATTGTTTCCCAATGTAATATATTTGTTAAAATCCATTTCAAAACTATTCTCATATTTAATTAAAACATTTCAAATCAGATTCGTTCTACATTAGGGATTTAATACTTATTTTAAAATCAAAACACCCATTCCAATCATTTAATAAATCACATAGTGTGTGTAAATCCATTTGTAATGAAAATCCCACTAAAAACATGTACTGATTTCAAAAATTAAATTCCAATATTAAATCAATATTTCATTGAGTAACCAAAATGATTAATTAGGAACATATAGTAATTAATTAATTGTGACCCTTATATAGAAACACATAAACCAAGAATAAATAAATAATATTTTCATTCAAGAAAAAATATTGTAAACAAGAATATTAGCCTTAGAAAGACTAGTCATGGGGGAAAATTTTGAATGATCAATAAAAAAATTAAAATTATCACTATATATTACACAATCATAGCCAATGTCACTACCATCTGTAAAGTTAATGATGAAGAAGAAGTACAGCTTATTGTAGAGATGTTTTGTAACCAATCAAGATAATGAATTTTTAATGAGGTGGTCTATAAGAAGTAAAAACACCCCCAACACCCCAGAAGGAAACCCAGGGTTTAATATGGAGGCCTACATGTCGAATGGATAATGAATGAGAAGTGTATCGTGTTAATAGCCCTTTTATCAATGGACATTGGGTGTAATCACATAGTTTATGGCATAATTATAACACAAATCATATATGTGGGAAAATAACTCACCTTGATATAAATGTAAACTGGTCAATTATTTTATTACATAAATTGCATCTTATAGTGTAAAAGTGATTTACAACATAAAATAAGATTTTCATTCTTTCATGATCCTTGTTTCATAATCTATTTCACATCTTATGCCCAATGACATTTCAAAGATGTAAAGTCCTTATCTACAAATAAAAATGTTCCTACGTATCTTACCAAACACAAGTCATGGAGAAACTCCCAAAAAAAACAAAACAATGAAAAAAATATCTCAACATAATAATAGGAATATCTTTTTCCCTTGGATGTTACAATTATTTTCACCATACAGCGACACTATCCCTAGAAATTTTGTACTATCCTTGTCTCTCAAAAATTTAATTCCTCTATCACCAAAAAATATGAATCGCACATCCCATTGATATCCCATCCACAATAACCAAGTACACAGTCTACGATAATATTTTATCAGGAAGTACCTTATCCTTGTGATCTAAAATCCAAAATTCTTTCTCAACTACAACATTGTCAAGATCAAGGTCAAAATCCTACCATTCAATAACATGGGAAGGATCTTTTTCTAATATCCTCTAAAGGTATATATGAAACTCATCGCTAATCGATGTCAAAAGAAACCGAATTTACAAAGAATATGCCACCATCCGATGTTGTCTGAAGATCTCAATGGGGCGAACAAACAATGTAACCAACATACACTACATACCCAACTTATAGTTTCTTAAGATATGTAGTACTCTAAGAAAAATTCAATCACCAACTTCAAACTCTACTTTCCAATGATGATATTTGACATTGGTTTTATGATAACTCTATGTTTAGATCAACCTCTTCTAGATTAATAGTTCCCTTTTTGTTATTTCCTTATCAAGACTCAATCAAAACAAGGATCACTCTCCTAAATCTTCCAACAACAAGAATTATTTACATGGACACCCATACAAAACCAATAAACCGGACTTCATTATTGAGGCCCGATAATTATTTTCATTTATAAAATCAGCTATAATAAAATTTTATTACCATGAACCACAGAAATAAATAACACATTCCCATATCATATCCTCAAGAACATTGATGGATTTCTCTGTCATTCCATTAATTTAAGGGTCCCAGAAAACCATGTCTAACTGTTTTAATGTTTCTAATGATCATGGTTCTTAGAGTAGGACAAGATTGGGTCTAGAGGTGTTTTTCTGCTCATATATGGAAGTATGTTGGATTCATGACATATAAGGGGTTCAGGTCATAAATGTGTTGTTCACAAATAGTAGAAATCGCCACATAGTGAAAGAATATATGTAGGTGAGATCATCAACATAAATAGATCATCTACATGGATTGATTATCTCGATGATAAATTATCTCCATGGATTATTTATGTGAGTGGTAGGAAATGAGAGAAATCAAATACATGAGATATTGACTATATGAAATCTGATATGTGGGTAATCAGATATGTAATCGATCAGCTACAGGAATTGGATACATTGAATTAGCTATATGGAATCTCTTACATGGGTGATAGGTTACATGAAAATTCATCTATATGAACGATTGATTACATGAATTGGAAATATAGAATCTACTTTTTAGAATTATCTACATGAATGATCTATTACATGTGAAATACAATATGTTAATTCTATGTGTAATCACTACGTAGGGATTTTTTATACATGGGGAATTTAGCTACATGAAATTTAACACATGGATATTTCCCCCAATCATATAGAAATAGACATTTTGTTCCTCTGATGGTGTAAATCAGGAGATTTTAATGGATGATTCATAAAGAATAATTATATCCTTGATTTTCAAATATGGTTGAGGCTATAAATGTATCATTGATCATGTTGTATAATGAGATATAAATTAGTTGGAATTTATTATTTATTATATGAAGTTTTGTTTGACGTATAAGATGTAGTTTGGAGTTCCACATTGGTGAGGTTACATGAGTTGGTAGGGAAATTGTGTCAGCTACATATAGTTAGTGATGTAAACATGGTAGATTAATAAAGATATGATTATTTAGGGCCCACTGTGATCTGATTAAGGAACTATTATGTTTAACGTTCCTACAAAATGATATTATACGATTATTAGGGTATATATATAGTAAGGGATCATTAATCATTCTCTTATGCATGACTGTTTCAAATCGGTAGTTCTTGGGATAGGTTAAAACCATAAAAATAATAAATTAATGTTATGTATTCTATTTTCATTTTTTAGGAGTCTAACTATTTAAAATTATTCATTAATGGCTCCTGGATGACATCTTTATTAGGTTCACACAAAACATGTATACCGGGATGTTCCAATAGATGACCATAGAGTTGAGGTCAATGATGACGTCCCTTGGAAGAAGACACTATGAGAGTTTCATCACAATAGTATTTTGAGGCATCAATGATATATTTCAGACTCAGTAATATATGACTAGTTATAGGATTTTAAAATAGATTTTAGTTTGATATGTTCTTCAAAATAATAATAGATTTCATTTTCTATGAATATGATGTGTGGAGCTACAAGGAATTGGTGGTTCTTATTTTTTAGGGATAGTGATGAGTCCTTAGTCACATGGGATAAGTTCTAATATTAGATTTAATAAAAGTTTCATTCTTCAATCATTAAGTAGAATAGTTTTCATGAACTATATAAACATCAATATGGGAGTTCCAGTGTGTGAGTGTTTGGTATCCATTTCTGGACCATTTTTTGATTTTCTTCATGACTTTTTTCTAGATGATGAGGATATGGTGAGTCCTTTTAAGGATTCTATATATCTAGAGTTCTATTTCTTGGTCACCCTATTTTTAATGAATATGTATCTTAGGATGTTTGATAGGAATGTGATTATTTGGATGACGGTACCCCTAATCAGATCATCATGAGAGGGGACTCATCGGGAATCCAAAAAAAGAAGAGTTGTAATATGGGGTTCCCAATTGCCTAGACCAATGAGATTCTGATCAGCTGAGGGTTGGTATTATCCCCCATAATGTTAATTCTATAGGTTTAGTGGATCTTAGTCCTATTTCAAGAGTTCAAAAACATGTTATTAATATTTAGGTTGATTTCATCAGTGGAAGTAGAAACAGGACATTCTTAGTGGTAAGCAGGCGTAATGTTTTCTTTTTAGGGTCCTCTGTTGTTTCAATTTCATTCGATATAGTAGTAGTACGGTGTTCTAGTTTGGTATTAGTAGATAGAAGAATGGGTAAAAATAAAATATCCTTGAGACTCTCTACATCCATTGATATTAGTGCACGACCATATTTATGGTCATCTGCGTTATAGAGGTTGTGGGGAAGGCCATGGTTAGCTTCCTGATTTAGATTTTCCTACATTGAGTGAGTCAAATTTCATTTAAGGTACCTTTTTCTTGTTCTCTACCTCAGAATGTTCTTTTTCAATTTAGGATTGATCCACTCCTTCATATATCATATCCTATTTCATGATCAGGTATATTAAGAAGAGAGGATTCCAGTTCCCTTGGTGTTTAGTACACTAGTTGGAGGTTGAGTTGACTTGTATGATATTTGTAGAGATTGTGAGCTATTTTAAGGGAAGAACCTTTCTTGGGGAGATTTAAAATATTTAATGATATAGTCATGTGATATTATCCTTTACTTATAATTGTTATATTTAGTTAAAGTTATCATTGATTTCTTCAGGAGAAATGCTATGTTCTATAATTCTGATGGAGAGATAGTGGTGTTAATTGGTTAGAGAGATCCTCATATAGATCATAGGAATTATTTTCCGCTATTATCTATTATGGATGTGTTGATTTTGATCTCATAAAAGGTTAAAAAATTTGTGATAAAAAGTGTTGTATAAGAGAACATCAATTCCTTTCATGAAGTGTCTGTAGCATTTCCCCTTGAGGAGATATCATGTTTTAGAAAAATCTATAATAAAGCATGTCACAAATTTCATTTTCTCTAAATATGATGTCTCCTTCTGAGTTATAAGAAATGTGAGTATAGCTCGATGATCTATTTCAGTGATTGTTTTGGCATGGTGTGTCACCTTGTGGTGCACCTATTTTTTTCCTGAAGATTATTTATGTATATTTTCATCTTTGTATCATTTATCATCACTTGGAAAATGTGAAAGTGATGAACTGATATCCTTCTGCAGTAATTGATGATTTATTCGATCAGCTATTGTTCACAAACCGGTTCATCAAAATTGATTTATGGTCAGGCTTTCATAAGATGTAGGTGAATGATGATGATATTCAGAATAATTCTTTACAATTTCCATTATGGGCATTATGGGTTTATTGTGATTCAATTCTATGTGATAAATTCTCTCACAATGTTTCTAAAATTTATGAACATGGTTCTTATAGGGAACCTATATAACTTAATGGTTGTTTTCATTATGACATCCTTATTTACACTGCATGTGAGGGGGAGAATACAGAGCATTTTTTTTCCATTTTGGGAGTTCTTTTCCATGATAATTGTTTTGGGGTGTTCATTAAATTTGATTTCGGGGGTCACAAAGTCCATTTTTTAGTGTATGTCATGCCCCAACATAGAGTAGTCATTGACACTTTGAAGAGAGATGTAGTTTTCTATTTGAAATCCACCCACATAGTGGAATAAGTGATAAGTTTCCTTGGTATTATAGGATATTACAGGAGGATCATAAATTATTTCTCTTAGGTATAGAATCCTCTATAGGTCTTGACCAGAATGTATTAGAAATTCTTATTAAAAATTATGTTTAGATTATTTTAAGAACATAAAAGAGAATATTATCAGTCCTCTATCCCTTTATTTTCGAGCAGAATAAGTTTAGTTTGAAGTTTTCTAAAACACTTTATGTATTGGATTGGGTAGTTTTCTGATTCAGTAGGGATTAATTATTACATATGGGTTTTGGAAGTTTCATCCCCATGATTGTCACTATGGAACACATTATCATTATTAAGTGGTGGTTTTTTATTTGATGTTGTGGAGACAATACCTTATATGTGTGCATCTTTTGGATTTTACTAATCAAAAGAGCATAATTTATGTCTTCTCCCATCACGAATTAACCTTGTATCAAGGTCAGTGGATGTAATTCTTGTAGGATTTTAAATTTGACAATTCATATATGCTAAAAATGGGAAATATTATTCTTGATGCACAGAGAGAATGTCACATAGATATGTTGTGTGTCACTGTGGATATTCATAGATATTTATGGAATAAATAAAAGTGATGATTCAAGAAATGGGATAGGTTGGAGGAATATGTTTTCTTTTCTAGATGATAATACAATCATATATAGTGAATAAATTTTAGGATTCTTAGTTGGGGGATTTTTATATTGAGTTATGGGGACACATAGTTATTATTTTTTATTCTTCTGACGATTCATTTATGGATGGAAAACATTGGGAGTTGTTTCAGAAAAGGTTATTTTTATATTAAATAATTTGTGATATATTTATTCATGAGTTCCACATCTCACCATTAGTGGTAATTAATAAAGTTAAAAAGATATACCAAGCTCAAAAAAGTTAATTTTAGTGGCCAAGTTCGAACCATGAATTTTTAGATTTTGTTTGTTGTTAGTTAGTTTTTTATAAGGTGAAGGTCAAGAACTATGTTCCTGATTATTTTCTCTAGAAATTATAAAATCCCTAGAGAAATTGGGAGAACATACTAATAATCTTTTTTACCATTTTACCTCATCAGTAGGGAGGATATGACAATATAAGGGTTATAGTGTGTCATTTCATAAACTGTGACCACATTATTGGAATCATGGAGTCTAGATTAGTAGAGGTTTTTCAAGGCTTTATCTGGAAGATGTAGTAAAACTCCACGGAGTCCCAAGGATGATCATCTTTGATCAAGATCATTGCTTTACCTCATGGATTTAAAGAGGTCTCCAACATGTTTTTGGATCTCAATTATACCTTATTACTTCTATTAACCTTCTGATGAATGGTTATAATGAGCGGACCATCCACACTCATGATGATATATTGTACTATTATGTCATAGATTATGATGGTTTGTGGATGAGGAACCTCTTTTTGGTCATGTTTTCATACAAAAATATTTTTAACTCCACCATTGGTATTGTTTAATTTCAATATTTCTAAATGTTTCCTTTTAGTTCCCCATTGTTTTGGACTACGATTAGAGAAACAATAATTATTGGATCAGAACTAGTACAGAATATGACACAGATTGTTCAGGTAATTAACAAATAGATGATAGAAATGTAGGATTTACAAATATCCTATGTAGATCCTAGGAGGACACCTATAGAGTTTTACATTAGAAATATCATGTTCTTGAAGGTGGATCCTCATCATGGGAAGTGAATAATTATGCATGGTAGTATATAATCTACCCCGTTTTTTGGGTCCTTCAAGGTGTTGTATTGTGTTGGACTTGTGGTCGATCAAATAGAAATACCCTCACAGATGATCTGGATACATGACTGACCCACATTTCTAGCTCTGTTGTTACCTTCATGATGACTATCGCATCATATAATGGGAAAAGATCAATGTTGACGATAATGTGAACTTCAAGGAGTGACTTGCGGAGGTCTATTCATACCAAGTGATGGTTTTTCATAGGAATGACATTCCATTGGTTCGTGTCTTATGGTGGAATGGTGGCATGGTAGACATTACCTAGGAAAAATATTCGTAGATGCACACTCACTACCCCAATATGATTTATTATTATATATTACCTTGTCACATTGTTCTCTTGTGGATGTTTTCCTTTCTTGTTTTTGAGATGGTCCTTTTTTACTTATTATTAGCAACAATTCTATATTTTGAGTGGTATCACTCCCAAGAGATTGTTTTGGAGAAGGGTGTTATTGTTTAATGATTTTATTCATGTTTCCCCTAATGAGGATGTGGTGATATGATGTTGGTGATAACCTTGGGAGGTATCTTTTTGGGTGGGTATTTAGATGACCCCTTTATGTTTTATATGTTTTTTGTTTTTGGATTTTCAATTATGAGAATTTTTTTAGAGGTATTTGATGTAAGGGCCCAGATCCATATTATTTGTTCCATTGTGTGTTTCTGAATCCTCTGGTTCTTGGAGGAGGTCGTAGAGTGGGTATGGAAGTGTTCTGATAATGAAATATGGATTTAGTGTGGATGCACGACCTATAAGGGTTTCATATCATAAATGTTCATTTCATAGCCAAAAGAACTGGCTATGTTGATCCATTAGCTACATATGATGGTAAGGCTATGTGGCTCGATTAGCTACATTTATTAATTGGATACATGAGAAATCAGATATGTGGATCAGTTGTGTTAGTGTCTAGTTACATGTGTAATTAGCTAAATGAGTTATTAGCTCTGATAACTTTTCTACGTGATCAATGAGCTACATGAGAGATCATCTTTGTTAATCGGTTATGTGGAATCAGCTACATGAGTAATTTACTACATGAGTGATCATCTACATGAGCAATCGACTATGTGAATTATCTATATGGATTCTGCTATATGGAATTACCAACATGAATGATTATCTACAAGATTTATTAGGTACAAGAATCAGCTAATATGGGCTTCTAACTATATATTTAATTCATCTTTGTGAAATCAGTCTCATGGTGTTTTCTCCAGTTATGTAAAAATGGTCATGATTATCTTTCCGTAGTGTGAATCATGGTCCTTTAAAGACATATTCACCCTGTGTAACAAAATAGTCAATTTTCCGAGATGGATGTGGTTATAAACACATACTTGAGCCTATATTTCAATGATATTTTCAATAGTTCGAAGTAAATATGTATGATCTAAAAATTATGATCATCTTGTATCTATTGACTCAAAAATGATTTTACATCCCTTATTTCTCTCATTGTTTCTTTCTATAAGGATTGGAATTTATGAATTCGTCCCATGGAGTCATAGACTCCTACTACCATTGGATCATGTTCCCTCTATTGGTGATTCCATCTTGCACAGACCCCCTATATTTTGTGTAGTTGGTCACACGAAGATTCTTTTTCAAGGTAGGGTATTCTTGCTTCCCCTAATTATTACATTCAATTTTAGTGTTATAAAGTTTTATCCCCTTTGTATTAAATGGATTAAGCAAATAAATATTGAACAACTTTAATAGCTAATTGGATAGTGATTAGATGTCGATATATTGCATTATATTGTGATAGTGGATTACCTATTGATTTTATTGATAGTGTGTTATCTTCGATATTCTTATATATTATACTATTATACTCATTTTAGAGAGTTTTTATTTGTGGAATATTATAATAAACATAAATATGAAATTAATCAATCATTAATTGGATCATAAATAAAGAGGAATGTTGAATGAATCTGGGGTTATTTTTAATTGGATAATGATCAAATTGATTTGATTATATTTGTCTAATAGAAAATTTAATTCCATGTGTTGATGTAATTTTATAAATATTTTCAGTCATGATAAATCTTATTAATGATTATAATTAATGAAATTTTAATTTCTTCAATTTCCACAATTTTGTAGAAATTGAAATGTATGATAGGAAGAATGTATATATTAATTGATTAATTAATTTTGTATCTTGTTACAGAATGATTCCTTTGGTTTTAGATAGTTGAAACCTGGGAATAATGAATCAGTTAATTTAATATGTAATGAAAACAATTTTTTTGATAAAGATAATTGTTAGGGCATTTGTTTCCCATCTTCTTAACAGGGATGAAGCCTTGTATTAAATATGATTGATATTGTTTTCATGTAAAGGTTGAATGACTTGATTTAGGGCCTAGATTTTATATTGACTATGTTTGTTTCTTGCTACAATTTTATAGATCTTGGGACTGAAAAAGTGATATGATCCGATGATATATAATCCTAGGATGATTGATGTGATATATTCCTAGGATGTATGAGCATTGAATAACTATTGTGATATGATTTGGGGAGGTCTAGATGATGTGGCAGATGTTCATTGCATGTGATGGAAAGATGCATTAGGATATAAATGTGGGTGTTTGGGGTGACACTAGAAATAATGGAATGGAATGAATATGGGCTATCCCATTTGATGTGATAAAGTGGTATTCTTTCTTTTCATGGTTCTTTTGTTCAAATGGAATGTACGATAATTTTATCTTCGTTACTTTTCCCACCAAATTATTAATCTAGAAGTTATTAGATTCATTTTTCCTCTTTGTGGTAGCTTATGATTGTTTTGATAGATTACATTGAATTATAGGAATATGTAATAATGTTTAATAAATTTTGAATCCATCGGTAAGGTTATGATTGAATAAAAATTATATAAAGATGTTAATATTGTGAAACCATGAAATCTGTTTGGAATATACCTTGATGTAATTGACATTAATCTGATGATTAATGCAATAAAATACATAATAATGTTGTTTTTCAATTAATTGAAAATGAAATAATTATTTTAATGTGAATTATTTAATGAAAATAAGTAATTTAATGTATCTCTTTTAATGTATTTGTTTTTATATGATATCAAGTATTAGAAGTGAAGATTTGAATTACAAGTGATGTTACATGTAGTAGATTCTGTGACTAGGGTATTCTCATAATGTGGTTGTGAGATATATTATATACTTTTATTTTTTGATTTCATACACTAAAAAACAAATTTCAGTTAGGGATACTAATTATTTTGGACTCTAGGATAGAGGTTTCCCAAAAATCCTTGTTGGATGATGGATGGTTGAATACTTCCAAGGCAACAATCTTTTTTATTGGTTGTTACATGATCGGGTTTTCACAGAGTTCAGTTTTATCATACATGTGTGTAAGAGGGACATGATGTCTTTTGGTTATTTCACACACATGTATCTTCAAGTAGTGTATCTAAAGGATTATTATATATATTATGTGTATAGGTTGTCTTGGAATGAGGTTCCTTACATAGTTTATGAGATGTGATGGAATGATGTATGATACTTGATTTGTACTGAAAATCATATAGGTTCCGGGGACTCCATGAAACTACTTACTTTTTATATGGGATGATGATATGATGTGATACATGATGTGTATGTTTTGATTCATTACTCGGGTGTCTTTGTGATGAATTTTTTAGGGAGATATGGCTAATGATGTTTAATGATATGGAAAAGCGGTGAACTAGTGGGGAAGTAGGAGCGGTGTACCCATGATGTTTCATGATTATATTATATACTCTCTTTTATGAGATACTTGGTGAGAGTTATCCAAGGTTACGTTGGAATCATGGTGTACCTATTTAGGTGAATAGTTTGTTTCACAATTATTCACTATGCTTTATCATGGATTCATTGCCATGATCATTAGAGGATGTAGAGATAATCCTAACAAGTATACTGATATCCTCTCCCTGTTTATATTTATTTTGTTTTCAATAAATTATAAGTATCGTAGAGATTGGTTCGGTTATTAAAGGATCATGGGGTTTTCAACAGCTTTTTGGGATTTGTGTCCACTACCATATTTACCATTTGGTACTTATAGTCTTCCTTCAGAAGAATAATATTATATGAAAATTCATGTATGCACTAATAATTTCATTATATATATGTCTGAGCTAGTTATTATTTGTATATCTATCTTATTTCTCTATTCTATATGTTCTCTTAGAGGGTAATACCTCAAAAATGTATGTTTTTATATACTAGGTTTTAGTCTCATACATGGGCCACACTAGAGTTAAGGCTTGGAATTCATCATCCCCTTATCCCATTTCTAGACTAAGAGGGTACTCATTGAGGGTGTGTTCATGACAATCCATCTAGGGATGATATGTCATCCTAAATTTCAACTACGGTGACATCACCTACTAAAACCCTTTCTTGAACATAGAAGTGGACCCATGGACCCTATCAAAAAATATCTAAGTGGTAGCCCCATTACATTTCAAAACATATCATACATACAATCCCCCAATCTATTTCACTTTTTCAGCCATTTATGGGGAGGAAATACACTTATTTCATGAGTTGATCAATGATCATCAACATTGAATAATTTCTAATAAGACAATATGGTAAAGTAATGAATGAATAAATGGAAATATAATCCCACTTCTATACTAGAATGGGTAAGTGATTCAACAAAACTACAGGTCCCGGGTGCTGTTCTTTAATTATTTGAATTGTAATAAACAATTTAAAAATGAAATTGATCAAATCATCACAAAAAATCAATAATGAAATTTAAAGTCATGATACATATTATTAGTCCAAGGGTTAATGGAGGAACAAAAATGTATTCCACTGTCTATCAACTCTATCCTATATAAAAAGAAATGATTATCCTATTTTGGGAACAAAACATAGCCTTACGAGATCGATACCACTCATCCAAGATCTCCCCAATAGTTTAGGATTTTACTAATGAGCGAGAAATCAATAATAGGTACCATATTGAGGTTAACCCACTCATAAAAATACAATTCAGGCTTTATATAATCAATGTATATCTTCTCCCAATCTTCTTCCACTCGCAATCTCATCCCAACAAAAGAACTCTTCAAAGACCACTTTTCTAGTGGTTACTTCAAGACTTGAGTCTGTAATTTAATTCTTAATTCATTGACAACTATATTCTATATTTTTGGGATTATATAGAGGATCCGAATAAAAATTATCTATCTACTCAATCAAATTAATCTGTCCCAAGTTTAGATCCATTATAATAAAAATATACTAAAAATTTTTATAATAAAAGTAAACCATCATCTGCCACCCAAATAGATAGTGATGTCACATTTTTTTCAATATGAAGAATCAGTTCAAATGTAATATCATTGGTAGGTTAGTTAATATTATGAGAGTTTAACTAGAGAGATCTATAGGCCACCACCTACATCCCATGCATTGATACACACCTTAACCCAATAATAGTATCTTTGTAGAAAAATTCATATCCCGATCATGATTTCATAAGAATTTGAACTAGAACTGATTTAAACATCACCTTCAATTTGAAAAAATATATCTGATATTTTTCATTCCATATATACATTATTCCCTTAAATCTTAAATATTCCATCAACTATGCAAGCCTAGAAAATACATTAACAACCTTCTAGTAATAACTTTCCAATCCAAAGAATCATCAAATCTCAAAAAAAAAATTAATTGGATTATACCATTACATAAATAGCATTATCTTTTCATGGTCCACTGAGAACACCCTATCATATATAATATTCCCTATAAACATCACATTCTGGATAAATAAATCACTTTTGAAAATATTTCCATAGAGGTGATGTTCTCTCAGTGTTATAAATATAGTATCCATGTGGCCCATGTGATCCTCCTCTGACTTATAATACACCAGAATAACATCAATGAACGAATAAAATATATTCCATGAACTAAGAGAATATCTATTTTATCAATTCCATTAATACTGAAGTAGAATTTTTGAGACCAAATAGCATAACTAGAAACTCAAAATACACATACTACCTCTTAAATTTTGTATTAGGAATATCCTCCTCTCAAAATCACAATAATTAGTACACTAACGAATTTTCAATCTTTTGAAACCAATGATATCATTTATGTTTATTAATGATATCATCAATCCTAGTCAAGGGATAATTTTCCCAATTGGTCACTCAGATTAACATTCAATAATCATGGTAATGTATGAGGCTTCTTTAATTAAAAATTAATTATAATTTTACAACATGGGTATATCTATCTGTTAAAGTGAATTTTTTATAAGTAAAACATTTTACCAACAAAAAATGTCATGTCACTAAAATTTTAGTAATAAATCGGTCAGTAAATGTTATTGCGATAGTTAAAATAGTTATGTCGCAATTACAATAATACCAAAAGATAATATATTTGTTGGTCGAAGACATTATAAACACATTTATATGACAAATAAATCCATTAGTAATAATATTACCAATATATACTATCTATTTATAAATTTCATTTACATAAAAATTCCAAAAAAATAATCCTGTAAAATTTCATATTATATTTATAAATTTATCATATATAGTGAATCAATTTTAATTATCAAACTCAGGATAATTTTCATAAATGGTAAAAATTTAAATAAATATATAAATATTATTAATAATGGAATTTAATACCAAATGAATCAAATGATATGTAAAAACCCTAGATCAATTTATTCATCACCTTTCACCCAACTACACATTCCCCCCACCCAAATGAAAAAATGGCATGAGGTCTCTTGTCCATAATCCTCTAATGCCAGTCATAATTGAAAATAGTTCCTCCAAATATATTTCATCACCCCTTATCTATCCCATTGGAAGAAATAAACCAAGTTATCTATAGTACATGTGAGTAACCTCTATTTGTTGTTATACCAATCCCATCAGCTAAAATATTTACACTGAAAACAACCAAAAAACATACCCAAAAATCACTGCAAAATTTCAGCATGAATTGCAAAAAAAGAAAAGTGTAAAAAATGATATATGTAGAATGATTATTTATTAATCATCATATCTATTGAAAACTCAAAAAATCAAGTCATCTCATGTACAAGTGAGAATCATTATGTCACTGTTATGTGACACACTTCAGCTCCATGATCAACACCACACACAAATAAAGAGTAGGCCCACAAATCAGAAAAAATAGTTACATGAATAGTAACCAAAATTGAAATTAATGAAAATATAAAAAACAATATACACAGATTGTGAATTTTTTATTCATCATCTTTGTTGAAATATTATATAGGTATAAAAACATTATCTTAGAAAAATAATAGAATGATTATTCATAAATGCATGTAGCTATTACCAGTTCTGATAAATTGTTTAGAAGATGTTATCGAAAAGTGATATCAGTAAAAAAGGAAGGAAAATAATTAAAGAGTATTAATTATCTGTAAGAATATATTAATTTATGGTTATCATAGATTCCTCAAAACATCCAATTATCTCAAATATAGTTTTTTATGAAATATTTTTAGAGCTGAATATAATGTCACAAATGATGTATCTGTCTGAAAAATAAGTTTTGAAGATGAATGTGGTGCTGACCTAAAAAGGAAAAACATGAATAAAAAAATATATGATTAATTATGATGAATATTTTATCCAATAGTTTATATTGTTGACCTAGATCTAAGAAACATTAATTATCAATTATATGATCATTGGATGCTCATAATGTATACAAGAAGTTTTCACATAATAGATTGATGAGATTTGAATCTTTCCATAAATTGAATGTGAGGATTGAACATATAATAGAGATTCCATAATAATAATATGAGGTTATTAATGGAATATGTGGTGATATCTATACTACACTAAATATTTCTCACTATATCTATAGATTCATCAAAATAGTCTAAAACAAAGTTTGTTACTACATTAAATTCACCACAATGTTCATCAATGTCAGGTTCATTCCAATGACATGCATTATCATCAACAGTTGAATTATACCAATATATATACTAATCATTTTTATAAATGGTGAATTGATCTAATGGTTACATATTTTTTCAATATATCAATGATTCATCTTCATCTTTACTAATACCAAACTCATCATAATGGTATGAATCCATTAAAATAATTGAATTCATGACTACATTTTTATCATGTTTTTGAACTGTCACATTATTAATTGACATGGGATCCCTCAAACTATACTCTTATTAAATAATACCCCCATATAAGTGTCTAATATGAACCATTTATTAACTAATTTATACACATGCTCCAACTATACTTTTTGTTATCATTCATAGGTGAATGGAATGATTAAAAAATTTAACAATGTAATATTTTTCATTCTATAGAATACAGTGGATTAAAAGATGATGAGATGGAAGAGAAATATGTACATATCCATGTGGGAATATCATATGAAAACATAGACATCCATCCAAGTTACTCTTTTCTCCCTAGATTATTGGATAGAGTTTGTGCTTCTATTTTGGTTCAGCTACCATCTTTAAGGATTTCTATCTATAATAAGTTAATTCCAGGTATATGTTCTCATGACTATCTAGTCAATTTGGAACCCCAAAATGAAAATAAGATATTATTGTTTCACAACCATAAAGTCAATTTTAATTTAGTGCCTAATACATTTACCAAGAAACATCACCTTCACACATTATTACAATGTGATTTACTACTGGAATTGAGGGTAGAAAAGATACATCGATGAAAAACATAGATTTTGGAAACTAAATGAGAAGGTCCTTTCACTATTCTGAAGTACTACTCAATTGAGCATAAACATTGATCCTCACTTATGAGGATATCTTCTCACCTACAACCATTATAACATTCCTAAACAAGTATTTCATATATATTTATTTTTGGTATAAATTCCCAACTATATAACTTCAAAAAATAGATCATTTTTCCTAGATGTATGTCATTTAATATAATTACACCAAAGACCAATTTAAAGATATATGTTCTTAAATAGAAGTTCCCCAAAACCCATTCTGTATGAAAATAATCTCCAGAACCACATTCTCCAAGAACCGTGATTTCATACTATTTGATGATTTTTATAGGTAGTGTACATTGAAAATGGGATTTCAATTCAGGTCGGTTTTATAATACATTAAATGAATAGACAATCTCACCAAACAATCAAAACAATATTACTATAAACTCCCACACTTCCTTTTCCATAAGAACTATGGCCTTAAACTATGTAACCCATTCATTTATAATTAAAAACTAGTGTTAGTATTTCCCTTGAAAATAGTTTTTTAACCTAGTTGGATAAACAATATCACCCTCTATGGACTAATCTATATAACGATTATCTTATTCTACTACAGGAAAAATCTTCATTACTACAAACACTAATTTTCGCTTGGTATTAGATGCATAACTATTACTGTAGAACAAAATGATCCCTATTGGATTAATGTAACTAACTATCTTAGGTTGAACTAGTGTGTTACCCAACCTAGCCTATCACTACTGTAACGGCCCAGTCCAGCCCACGGTCATAATATTGTCCACTTTGGGCCTAGCCCACATGGTTTGGATTTCCCTAGGCTCTACCCTTTAGGAAACCTCCATGAAAAGGCCTCATGATGGGAGAGGTGTCCACACCACCTTATAAAGGGGAGCTTCATGATCCTCCTCCTTCGATGTAGGATTTCCATAAACCACCCCCCTAGAAGGGACATGTGTCCTCGTTGCCACATCAAATGGACACCAGCTCTGATACCATTTGTAAATGACCACTCTATCCCATGATCATGATATTTTCCGATTTGGGCCCAGCCCGCACTGTTTTGTTTTCCCTAGGATTGGTCCATTAGGGAACCCCCATGAAAAGACCAGTTGATGGGAGAGGCATCCACACCACCTTATAAAGGGGTGATTAATGCTTCTCCTCCTTCGATGTGTGATTTCCATAACCTTGTAACATCCTGATTATGAAAGCCACCCAGAGTCACCTCATACCCGGTTGGTCACATGGACTCAAGCGCATTTCCTTGGACTCCAGAGGCTTCGACAAGTAGCGAGAGCTGTGGGTGTGATAGTTGGGAAACTATGCCCTCATTGTAAGAGTAACACATCGGAAGAGAAACAAATGTACAATAGAAAAGTAAGTATATATCCAACAACAGTATACATTGGAAGAATGAAATAATAATAAACTAGAGAACATATATATAAAATTATGCATGATATATATGTCTAAGAAAATAGACAAACTAGTCACAATGCTGAATACAACCAGTGCTAAACCAAAGTACAAAAGAAACAGATAAACATCTCCTTAGTATCGAAAGCCTATACTTGGTCCCATACGCTTCATATCTACAGTATGTCAAGTCCGTGAAGTATAACGGTGCTTTCCCTTATCTATACTTGCAGCAATATAATCAGTTTGGGCCCAAAATATTGGCCCAAACTGCGTATGAGTCTAAATATGAGTAGGAAACCACTGTAAGATCATTTCTTAACAGTCAGTGAATATTTGGTGGGTATAGTACAAAAAATAGTAAATACGAGAGGACTCATAAGTAAAAAATCCCCAATTTCAATGTCAAGAAACAACTAAACAAGTATCTAAACACAAATAGGTAACCCTCTAGGAATTACACACAACCCATACCCTATGATCCTACTTAACAAGTACAAGAAACCCTCTAGGTAGTACACTCAGTCTAACTCCTCTGGTTCTGTCATAATAATTCATAAATAGACTCTCTAAGGAAGCTCACACTGTCAATTCCCCATATAGTCTAAGGTAGTCAAGTACTCTCTGAGGAAGCTCACACAGTCAATTCCTCTTATACCTAGAAGGTCAAGGATTCTTTGAATAAGATCACTTGGTCAATTCTCCTTATAGCACAGGTCAGTCAATGTAACTCAATGACTCTCCTAGGAAGCTCACTCGGTCAATTCATATAATATTCTATAGTGATCAAGGTAATTTAAAGTAAAAAAATACTCTCTGATGAAGCTCCCATGATCAATTCCTCATATAGTATATAGCATTCAAGGACTCTCTGAGGATGATCACTCAGTCAATTCCCCTTATAGCCCTAAGTGGTCCTAAGATCTCTGAGGAAGCTCACTTAGTCTATCCCCCTTATATACTAATGTTCTCAAAGAATCTCTAATAAAGCACAATTGGTCAATTCCCCTTATAGTCTACTACACCAGGTTCTCACTGCCTTGGGTTGGTCAACAAGCATAGAAATGCAACATGTTCAAATTAAACCTATAGAAAAACTTGGGAAATCAGTCTACAGAATATTTTGCATGTCAGAAATACAAACTCTCCATCCTAAATCATTAGTCATGGAAAACAGGCAAGGCGGGTGAACTTGCTAAATAGGACCAAACGGTCGTAAACAGAACATGCATTAGAAAAACATCCATAGCATAGCGAAAAAACCATATTAATATCCAATTAACTTCTACACAAGCATAAAAGCATGTAATGAAATAAACATGGGTAAAATAGTAAACACGCAATACCCTGTTAAAGGGTATTGGTGGAATTTTCACATAATAATCGAAGGCATTGAACAGAAAGGCACAACCCACCTACATTGGTGTCAAGAGATCGATATATGTGAACTTCGAGGCATGAATCACCTTAGAATACAATAGATCTATCAAAAATTATAAAACGTTCAATCCATTATATCATGGATAATAGGAAGAATTGGAAAAGGATGATCTAGGATAAATAAGTAATCACCGATGCGATTACAATGCAACCCACAGTGTTTGATTCAGAGGACATACGCACGCTTGTGGGTTCTTCATAGATATGCGGCCATACTGTGCTCTAATTTGAATGAGACCTAAAAGAAGATGGTTATAGTGATTAGATGTGACCCTCGTGCATTTAATTAAAAAAACAAAGTACATGGCATGTATTTTTGAAGTATACGGTGTGTACTCGCCTTTTATGTACTCTGTATTGGGCGGCCTCCAAACAACCCTACATGGCCATGTGTGTGGCCCCTACATGGCTAGAACAATTCCTCATGTGGTATCATAGTACACTAGGTGTACTCATATAGTAAATGGAATGTACTTTAAAAACATCCAGAAAAACCACTTTTCTCAAAAACAACCAGAAAAGGGAAAACATACCTGAAAAGAAGATCTGAGTTCTTACAAACATCCCCCCTTAATGAAATTTGTCCCCAAATATTCCTAGAACAGTGTAAAAGAAGAAACCTCGAACAGTTTCGGCAACTGAGCTTGTATATCAACCTCCTTATCCAAAGTCTTGTCTTGTACTTGCTCGTGCTACTATAGCACCCGTACCAGAGGAACAGACAGGCCACATAGAACCTTTTTACTATGATCAACTATCTAGATAGTATTCTCCTCGAATGAAACAACCACTTCGATCTCAACCTCCTCGGGTTGAAAGACATGAGACAGGAATGAAATGTAATGTCAAAGATGAGAAATGTGGAAGATGTCGGGTAGAGCTCGGTACCTCTAAGGTAACTAAAACCGTTTGGCAACCGGAACAACTCTCTCCAACACCTCAAACGGCCTGACATACCTTGGTGAATTCTTTCCCTGTCTCCTAATCCTATTTTTCCCCAACCGCAGAGTTACATGTAGAAGAACATGTTCCCCGACCTCGAACTCCAGAGGTCATATCCATTGATCATCTTAAGACTTCTGAAGAGATGGTGCATTATCCATCCTCTTCTGAATCAAATCTATCTACTATTTGATCTCCTGAACATGATGAGGTCCCATCAAAGCTGCCTCTCCTACCTCCAGCCAATACAACACTGATCCACATGGCCTACCGTACAATGCCTCATAAGGTTCCAAATGAATAGTCTCTTGAAAAATATTGTTGTAGGAAAACCCCACAAGAGGTATGTGCTTCTCCCAAGAACCTGAAAAATCCAGGACGCATGCTTGGATCATGACATCAAGCACATGAATCGTACACTCAGAATGGACATCTGTCTGAGGGTGGTAAGCTGTACTCAAACGTACATGTGTACCCAAATCCTTCTAAATCCCTTTCCAAAATCGAGAAGTAAAACATGCATCCCTATCTAAGACAATGGTGTGTGAAACTCCATGAAGACATAAAATCCCACATATGTACAACCATCCCAGCTCATCAATGCTGAATGTCTCTTTGATTGGCAATAAGCAAGCGACCTTCATAAGCCTGTCAATGACAACACAAACTGCATCATTCCATCCAGGAAACCTAGGAAACCCTATCATGAAGTCCAACCCAACATCGTTCCACTTCTACTTGGGAATGGGAAACTGCTGCAAAAGCCCCACGGGTTGCTGATGATCCGCCTTCACCTGCTGTAATATGGAACAACTCATCACAAAAATAGCAAAAAATTTCTTCATAACTGGCCACCAATACTAATGGTGTAGATCTAGATACATCTTGGTGATTTCAGGATGAACTTCCCAACCCGAGGAATGAAAGTCTCACATCATCTCCTCACGTATATCTGCTGGCACCCATACGCGCCCCTGGTAATGAAAGATATCATCCTCCCCTATAGTCCATCCAAGAATATATTCCTCTCCCGACACACCCTCCCTTAGGAATAGCCCTTCAAAATTTGATAACTAACTCATTCGAACTATATCATGAAGAGTAGATCTAACAGCTACAAAAGAGAGAAAAGACTTCCCCTATTTGTCATGCACTTCCAAATGAATCCAAGAGAACAGAGCCAAATGCTACCACTCACTCATGTCCTCCTGAACTGGCTGTTTTGGAGTCCTCATGCTCAATGAATCAGCCAATGCATTACATTTCCCAAGCGTATAGGTGAGATCAAAGTC
Source organism: Viscum album (assembly GCA_963277665.1). Classification (NCBI taxonomy): domain Eukaryota; kingdom Viridiplantae; phylum Streptophyta; class Magnoliopsida; order Santalales; family Viscaceae; genus Viscum; species Viscum album. The sequence goes on along the minus strand of OY728163.1, from coordinate 2,102,935,321 downwards.
ATAGGATTGTAGGTACTCAACCCACCTCCGCTGTCTCAAAATCATATCATGGTAAGTTAAGATGTACTTGAGACTTTTGTGCATGGTGAAAACTAAAAAATTATCTCCTAATAGATAATGTCTCCAACATCGTAGGGAATGAACAACAGCATCCAACTCCAGATCATGCATCGGGTAGTTTCTCTCATGTAGCCTCAACTGTCGAGACCCATACACAACAAATACATCTCCCTTCATAAGCACAACTCCCAGCCCAATACCTGATGCATCGTAGTAAACAGTATAGCTCTTTTCTGGCTCTGGAAAGAGCAGTATCAGTGCAAATTTCAACCCCCCTTTCGACTCTTGAAAGGCTGACTCATTAGAATCTGACCACAATAACATTGTACCCATCTTAGTTAGACCTATCAGTGGTGATGCTAAGCATGAAAAGTCTTTTATGAAGCATCTGTAGTATCCAACCAACCCTAGAAAGCTTTGCACCTCAATGATATTTTTCAGATTCTTCCATGAAACTACAACTCCCACTTTATCTGGGTCTACTGATACTCTTGTCTATTAGATGACATGACCCAAAACATGAATCAGATCCATACAAAAGTGGCATTTTGAGATCTTAGAATATAACATATGCTCTCTCAGTGTACTAAGAACGATCTCAAGATGTGTATCATGGTAATGTCGAGAGTGAGAATACTCTATGATGTCATCCATGAAGACCACCATGAAGAAATCCAAGTGTGGATGTAACTCTCTGTTCATCAGTGCCATGAAAACTGTCGGTGCATTTGTGAGACCGAATGACATAACTATATACTCATATAGACCACACCTACTCTGGAAGGCTATAAAAGGTATATCAGATGGTCTAACATGCAACTGATAGTAAACGGACCTCAATCCAATATTACAGAACACCTAGGATCCTTGAAGCTGATCAAATATATCATCAATCCTGGGGAAAGAGAAATTTGTTCTTGATTGTCAACTGGTTCAAGTTCTGATAATCCACACGAAGTCTGAGGGTACCGTCTTCATTCTTCGCAAACAGAACAGGTGAACCCCAAGGAGAATTACTGGGTCGGATGAAACACTTTGCCTTCAATTCCTCCAACTGCTTCTTGAGCTCCAGCAACTCAGGTGTAGAAATATTATAATGGGGAATTGACACCGGTTCTGTTCCTAGCACAATCTCAATAAAAAAATTTACCTCACGCTCCAGAGAAAATCATGAATATTCCTCTAGAAAGACATCTCTGCAAAAATCCCCCTTGGAGGAATGTCAAACTGTGATGTCCCCTGGTCATCTAGATATATAATAGAAATCTGGGTTGTTACTCCTCCTAACCCATGATGCTCTAGTTCTGCTCTGCTCACCTGGACATCCAACATGCCCTTATAATGATACGATCTTCCCAATGATGATATAAAACTCACCCGACATCGATTTCAATTGACGAAATCCTAGAAGGTAACTAACCAGTACATTCTATGAATGACATCATAGGCAGTCATATCGGGGACATAAAGGTCCCATAGAAAGTGACACTAACCAAACTCAAGAGGTTACTCCTTGCACTGACACACACTAGATGCTCTCATCTTCAATGGAGTGTCTAGTGTCAAGATATTGGAATAAGAAAATATTCAAGGCCCATGGCTCTCCACAACAGCAATAGAGATAACGCTATAGGAAGACCATGTATCAAAAAGAGAAGAATCTAAAAATAAGGCTACTAAGATTATACATCGAACTATAATGGGTCAGGGATCCTGCTCCTGCTAGGTCTGCTCCACCGCAAAGGCTTGGCCTGTACCGTGGCCCTGTGACCCTGCCTGACCACTTTGAGTTGATCCAGCTTATTGTTTCTGGTTTCCTAGTGACTGACAACCGTGGTTGCAACCTCCACCTCATCCTGAACGGCCGGAAAAACACATGTTCTAAGACTATTGTTAAAATGGTGGTGCTGCTCCTGAACAAGGAGTCATAGAAGAACCCCTATCACCAGCTGCTGGTGAGAATAACTGACCAACGCACATTAGGTGACCAATCTTTCAGAAAGATTGGAAATATAATGGGTCTCTCATGCAATGTGGCCTCATATTACCTCTCTTCCCACAATAGTATCGCACCACCTTACTCCTAGAACAAACATCTCACCTCCTCTGATCTCCTGGTACAGGCTCCCTGCAGCACTTCCTGCTATCAGTAGGAGGAATACTAACTCTGGATATTGAACATCCCTAGCTCCCTACTGTAGAATCCCTCATATTGTGCTCTTTGATCATCACCTATTTGGCGATAGAGGATATCGAAGTCATCCTCAAGATGTTCACATGCGATCAGATGTCGTGCCTCTGATCATCCTCAAACATTCATGCAAGGAACAACTCATCACCTCATGGAATAGGTGTGAAATTTTTCGGATCAATGAAATGATAGGAATACTCCATAATAGTAAGAGTACCATGCTCCAAACTCATGAACTCTCAGTCTCAATCGGCCCTCAAGGTGTCTAGAGAGAAGTGATCGTAGAAGATGCGCAGAAACTCTTCCCAAGACATACACTGTTGTTGTCCCTCCTGTGAGATCACATTCCACCACCTCATGGCCATGTGTTGAAGCATTAGGTATTGAGATTCACCCTCTTCTCTGGAGGTATCTCAAAATGATAAATATTATCAGCGAGGCTTTTAGCCATGTCTCTACAGCCCGTGGTCCTCCATCTCCTGAGAAAGTAGGAGGATGCTGTTGCGAAAAGACGCACATCAATTCTTCCATCAACGGGGAATGAGACCGCCCTCGTTGAAAAGTCGGCATCCTACTCATAAAGCCCTCTCTGCACTAAGTATCAGCTTCTGTGTCAGTTATAATGGTTGGTGCCTAGACTGGTATGACATGTGAATCGGCTGGAAGTCCCTGATCTGTTATATCTGGTGTCTGATCACCGTCCGGTAACTGGAGGACAACTGGAGGATTTCTCGATGGCTTGACTCTGCAAGGTCAAGTGAACACCTCAGATCAGCATTATCATGTACTGAAAACTGTAAGTGTAAGAGGGTATGAGGAGAATGAAAGCATTCAAGTTTTACCATACATGACTACAAGGTGTGTACCATTTTTACACGGCGTGTCCCCATAAGTCATTTACATGGGCGTTTACTCTACCTAAACTGGTTGTGTAACACCCCAAACACACGGCGTGTAGTCTAAACACACGGTGTGTACTTGATTCCTCTTTCCCTGCCCGAGTCCTTCTACACAGTTAAGCCACACGGCCCCCCTATGACAAAACTACAAAACATGTTCAGAGTAGACACAACATGTACTCAACAAGAATCACCAGGCCTGTCTTGTTAGTGACACGGCATGTGTACCCAGGGTACACTACACAGCGTGTTCCAGACGGACACAGTGTGTACTATGAAGTCACAACCGACCGTGTGGTTAGTTACACGGTTGGCTATATGGATGACACTACACACCATGTTCCAGACGCACACAACATGTACGATAAGGATAACACTGACCCATGTTCTTTGTAACACTGCCAGGTACTAGGGTCAGACTACACGGCGTGTTCAATGTCAACATGGCGTGTATAAAAACAGACTCTACTGACCTGTGTTGTTAGTTACACAGGTGGACAAATGGTCAACACCACACGACATGCACAACCTGTACACGGTGTGTTCCAACAAGATTTTATCTATCCCATGTCTTTTCCAACATGACCTATGACACGGTTAGAGACTACATGGCGTGTACATAAAGTACATCGCGTGTACTTATGAAAAACAGTTTCTTCCCGAACAGAAGAACACATTGGGTGTAGTGAAAACTACACAGTGTGTATTCTACCATTTTTTGGACAGTAAGCCTCAGAAACATCTTTGCAACCTATAAAACACTGAAATGGACTTCTAAGGTTCCAAATTCGGATTCGTGAGGGGCCATAAACCAAGAGAATCAATGCATGGAATCTTATACATGTTATAAACATGGAAAATTAGGAAATAATCCACCAATTTCTGGTCCATGAGGGCCCATAACATCCTGAGAACCAAAATTTGGCATTCATTCAAAATGAAAACTTTCACGATTAATACCCTATCAATAACATGTATTTTATCATGGAATCTATCACAATAGCATTAATATTATACACAACATCTATCACAAGAACCTACAATCGCTAATGCATTATATATAACATGGCAGGAATACATGACATGTTATTTCTAGAGAGTTCATATATGATTCATGAGATGGTATACACTCATATCATCGGGTAGCGATAGAAATAAAACAACAATAACATCAAAGATAATAGCGCAATGAATGTGAGTCACCCAATAGAGAAAATCAAATCAACTGTAATATTGAAAAACCATTAAAATTGCATTAATGAAGTAGATTTTTTTCCCCGTATAGGGGTTAGCTACTCCCAGGCATAGATTATTACCAAGTACTTATCCCCTCATATCCCTAGATAATGGAACCAAACAGTAATTCAAGAGAAAAGAATCCTCTGATACCACTTTTTAATGTCACGGTCCATGAATCCACCAAGAGGTGCCGCGTACCTGGTTGGTCACATGGTCTCAAGCACATTTCCCCATATGCCAGAGGCTACTAACTAGTAGCGAGGGCCTTGGGTGTAATTGTGGGAAACCATGCCCTCATTGGCAGAGTAACATAGTAGAAGAGAAATAAATTTACAATATAAAAAGAAAAAAATAACCAACAACAGTAAACAACATAAGACTAAAATAATAAGCATCTGGAGAACATATATATAAAATGATTCATGATACATATGTCTAGGAAAACATCCAAACAAGTCACAATGATGAATACAACTAGTGTTAAACCAAATTAAAAAAGAAACATATAAACAGTTCCTCAGCATCGCAAGCCTAAGATTGGTCTCGAGCGCTCCAGCTCCACAGCAAGTCAACTACCTGAAGTAGAGGGGCACTTTCTCTTATCTAAACCTGCAGCAATATAATCTGTTTGGTCTCAAAAGCATGGCTTAAATAATGTGTGAGACTAAAATCTAGTAGGAAACCACCTGAAGATATTTTCCTAATAGTCAGTGAATATATGGCATGTAAAGTACAAAAAATATTAAACAAGAGAGTACTCAGCAGCAAATAATCCACAGTTTCAATCTCAAGCAACAGCTAAACAAGTAGCTAAACACTAGCAGGTAACCCTTTGGGAAGTACTCAGAGCCCATCCCCTCTGGTCCTACCTAACTTTTACAAGTAGCCCTCTAGGTAGTACACTCATTATAATCCCTCTGGTTCTTTAATAAGAATTCGTAAATAGAGTCTTTGAGGAATCTCACACAGTCAATTCCTCTTATAGTATATGGTAGTCATGGACTCTCTGAGGAAACTCACACAGTCAATTACCCTTATATCCCTAATGTCAAGGACTCTCTGAGGAAGATCACTCGGTCAATTCACCTTATATCCCAGGTCGTTCAATGTAAATCAAATACTCTCTGAGGAAGATCGCTCGTTTAATTACCCTTATAGTCTGAAGTGATCAAGGTAATTCAATGTAAAACAAAGACGCTCTAAGGAATCTCGCACGGCCAATTCCCTATATAGTCTAAAGTAGTCAAGGACACTCTGAAGAATCTAACTCGGTCAATTCCCATTATAACCCCATGTGGTCCTTGGCTCTATGAGGAAGCTCACTCAGTCTATCCCCCTTATATCCTAATGTGCTCAAAGTCTCTCTAAGGAATCTCTCTCGGTCAATTCCCCTAATAGTCTACTACACCAGGTTCTCACAGCCCTGTGTAGGTCAACGAGAAAAGCAATGAAATATGGACTAAGTAAACCAATAAAACTACATGGATAATCATTCTACAGAATATCAAGCAAGCCATAAATACAAACTCTACATCCTACAGCAACAGACATGGATAACTTGCAAGGCGTCCAAACTAGATAAACTACACCAAATGGTCCTAAATAGAACATGCATGGTAAAAACATTCAAATCATAGAAAAAAAACCATAATAATATCTAATTAACCTATACAAAATAATACAATCATGGTAGAAAATCAACAGGGGTAAAACGGTAAACACGCAATACCCCGTTCAAGGGTATTCGTGGAATTTGCCCATAATATTCAAAGACATCAAACAGAAAGGAACAACCCACCTACCATGGTGTTGGGAGATCACTATATGTGAACCTTGACACTTGAATTACATTATATCTCCGTAGATCTATGAAAATGTATAAAAAATTCAATCCAAGATAACATGGAAAAGAGGAAGAATTTTAAAATGATTCTCTAGGATAAGGAAGAACTCACTTATGTGATTCCAAAACAACCGACAGTGTTTGATTTAGAGGACAGATGCATGCTTAGGGGCTCATTGAATATCAGCAGCTATACGGTGCTCTCGGTCAAACGAGACCAAAAAGAATATGGTTATGGTGATTAGACATGACCTCGGTGCGTTTAACGAAAAAAGGAAGTACAAAGTGTGTACTTTTTAAGTACATGGTTTGTACTAACCTTTTCCATACTCCGCTCTAGGTGGCCTCCAAACACCCACACACAGTCGTGTGTGTGGCCCCTAAATGGCCAGCACACGGCCTCTTGTAGCATCATAGTACATGTTATGTACTTTGAAAATTTCCAAAAAAAACACTTTTCTAAAAAACAACTAGAAAAGGGAAAACATATCTGAATAGAATATATGGATTCTTACAAATTGTCCCAATGGGAAATCATGAAACCCATGGATTGAAAAATTGTTCTTCGAAATTGAGGTATCACGTTGGAAAATAATTCTCCCTAAAATTATAGTTCAAATGTCCATGAGATCTTCTACTGAAAGTCCATCATGCAGCCTCCATGCATTAGACATCTATGAGAAATTAATAATCATATTAAGTAAATTACAAACCAAATAAGTCATAATCATTAATGTCATGATGTAACCATTTTTAATACATGAAATCATCATCTAGATAAAAACATCTCAAGATACAACAAATTGAATTGTATAAGAATAATGAATTGCCAATTTGAAAAATACTTTGATATCGAAAATAAAATATAAATTCAAACTGAACCATTCACATGACTCTTCCTTCAAACCTATGGTTTCACTACACAACTCCACTGACTAGTATGAACAAAAAAGGAATGAAACTAATTGGAAGGGAAATTGTACAATTTTTAAATCATAATAGCTACCAACTCACATAAGCGTTGTAGTATTAATGGAGGGTGTAAGATAAAATATTATAGAGGATCACAAAATAGAGTCTATGAAAATAAATTAAATAGAAAATTTGTAAAATCTTGATAGATAATTGGTAAAAAGAAATTTATTTTTATAAATTAGTAATAGACTACTTTAAATTTGAACTATAACCATAGTTGAGAATAACTATATCCTTAGGGAATCATTTTTCCATAATTTCTATAATATAATTTCCATAGGGTTGACTGTTACATCCTATAGAAATATTCTATGTGGGTCATGGAGAAATGACAACCTACAAAAATGTTCAATTAATACCATAGAGGAAGGTGGGTTAGAAAACCGGAAAACGTTCATGTGAAACATGTCAGAAGAGAGTGAGAATATTCTAAGACCTTGAATCTATTTGATGTTGATTATAAATTGTTATATAGGAAAATACATGGTATACCATGGTAGAGATAAGGTATATGACCACATTTCACATGTGTCATGGTTATAGGTGTTCATGAAATACCTATGTTTTTTATGGACCATTTCCATAGGTGGGACAAATGTACATGGCCCACATAGATCATAGTCATTCATCCCATGATATAATTGAGTTTTTTATAATAATAATTCCCAATAAAATATATGTTTGTGTTGTTTGTGTGTGTGTATTAATTCATGTGTTTAGTAGAAGGTTTTTTATAATGTAATATATGGAACACAAAAGTGGTCTCGAGATCAAATATCAGTGGATTTATTTTGGTTTTTGAAATTATAGGGTCGTAGTCGCAGACTGTTGCATTAGGTGCCTTTGAAAATAATCCAATAAACCATGGAAATTATTTTCATTGGAAGATTAGGGGTTTCCCATTTCCATGGACTACATGGACTATGTCTTTTGAGGACCTACAACCATTTTCTAAGACTATGGTCACAACATAGACCCCATTGTAATGAAAACACATGCCATGATCTATGTAAACCATGGTGTTACACTAATACCATGGTGTTTCAGCTTATATATAGTCTAGACCCATGGAAATAGTACACTTCGAGTTATTAATATCTAATTCTATAAGTAATGGAATCACTTTTTTTAAATCATTTATAAATGTATGCATATTGAAAAAATAAAAATGATAACCATTTCCTTTATGGACGACCCAAAAATCCCATTTTAATTAATTTACAAAAATTACCTAATATCTCACCATAATATGGGAATTAACATTTTATTTAAATAAACTATTAAAAACCATCCTTATATGAAATTTTGAAAACTAGTCCAGTAATAAATAATGGAAACAAAATCGAAATGGAAAAATATTTTCAATATTCAATAAGAAAATAAAATAATTCAAATCAACACACTATACATAAATGAATAAGGTTATTTGATAATAAAGGAATTATAATTTTTATGAACAACCGATAATCATGAAAATGTAAGGGGATATACGCTCGGTATTATTTTAGGATGGTGCAAATGATAATATAAAAAAATTGAAAAAAAATGTTATACATTGTCCAATAATAACACACCTGAAGATATTATAATATATCTACCTCAGCAGAATGACACCTCCAAACAAGATCTAAAAAAACCAGGGGAACCCTATCAGTATATGTATTAATTTATTTATCATTTACTGAGACCTCTGAAGATGAAAATAGGGTTCCCATGACCAACTAACCATAGATGCAAGCATGAAATAAACATCATTACCAATGGAAAACATAGGTAATGGCTCAAACATCACCTCCACCACCCTTTCATTACAACCCCTTCATACATCGTCAATAACATAATTATAAAAAAAATGGTTCCATGACCATACGAGTCATCAAATAGGGTTTCATACAAAATAATTCCACTTACAAAAGGGGATGAAACATGAAAAATAACATTGGATTATAAGAAGACCATTTATGAATAATTACTCCTCCTCCAAAATAAATATTTATTTCTATGACACATTAAGGAGATGTGGGGAACCATACTGATAAAAATAATTATCAGTGAATACTGGTGGTACTCACAGGTTTTCCAATGACCAGACTAAGATATAAAGAGTTATTCACCCTGTAGAGTTCCCATTGAAAAGAAGTTACCAAGATATTTGGGTCATCGTTGATGTGATCTTCAATATGATTGGACATCATGTCCCATGTATGAATTATTTCCTAGAATTTTATTTTATGATCATAAAAGATTCTAGCTAGAATTCAGTTTTATTTATGAATTGAATCCATTTGGTCCTCCTTGACATCAACTCGAAGAATTATCTAATAAATTATATCAATTTCTTCACTTGATGATTTTATCATAATGACTCCTTTTAGAATTTCTTCTATGGAATGAAGAATAAGTTATAAACACCCCCACCCTTTCTACTTCTACTACTCACATTCAAAAAAATTGTTTAGTCACCTAATTCTACACTTCATAAAAAGACATTATGTTTTTGGTTGGAGTCTTCTTACACCTATTGTCAAATATCTACTCAAACCCTTAAATTCTTGAGGCCTCCCCCTGTTTTCCTTCAATATCATTCCTCTTTTACTTGCCTAAGGATCTAGTAACAATTGTATTTGGAGTATTTGAATAGTTTTTGAGAGGTCTTGATCCCCCCACTTATCGAATGGACAGATCCTGAGATGTGTAATTCCATGTTTCACATTCCTTGAGATAGAACCTTCAATGGTGTCCCCTTGAGAATCCTACTCATGAACCATTAATGGATGGGATTCCACCTCATTCTCATTGATCTCGGTATCATCTGAAGACAAATACCTAAGCTATTTATACGTCCATATTTGAATGTAAATTTTCTATACATCTGGATATGTATTCTCTTTAACATATTCACTCAAAGATGATAAGCAATTGTGGATCATTATTACATTTTGTGCTTCACTATGATCATCCCATCCTTGATTTTTATAAAACACATTATTAATATCAGTAGATCCATGTTTCTCTTCCAGAACTGTTGCATCCCAAAGGGTTCTAACACAACTAGTAAGACCAAATTTCCCGTTCATCAATCCATTTCACAGCCCACCATTTCTGAATATATCAGGAAAGGAGGGGACCGAGATAGGGATGAGCATTCCCAAAGAACAACATTTTTGCATTAGTTGTCACCACAACCATATCTTCCTAATCTAGTTATCTTATCAAATGTATATCTTCTGAAAGGGGTGGATTCATCTTAATGTTCATGGGATCCATGCCATGGAACTCCATATAAATCTTTGGGTCAAGTGGGACCATATAAAACACCTTACGCTTTTCTATGTCAAAATCCAAGAGAGAAAAAATGTTTGCATATTTTAGATCATTTGAAACAATGGTTTATTTTTGTATGGATATATCAGGAGCTACATAATTACTCCAAGAGGATCAGTATTATTGTTATCACCCAATGAAAATTCATCCCCATTATTCTGACCCCACTAGAGGCAACAAGATGACTAGTGCGCCATGAGACTACACAGAACATAGTAGGCAACCCAAGACTCAAAAACCAAAGCCTAATTCCATCTATGTTCTTCCCCTACTTCTATTGACACCCATTCCAAAAATGGGCTTGATAGATCCACTTCCACACATATCTGTTGATTAATCAGGTGACTCATCGAATGCTTCCTTTTATCATAACACAGATAGCTTCCTACCGGATTTCCCAGTATCTGTAATATTGATGGATTTTGAAATGGCAACGGGATTTCATGAAAATGTACCCAAAAAAATGGAGAGATAATCTCGTTTGTTGTTAAAATCATAAAACCATCAAAAGAGGTAGAATCCACATCCATTAAATTTTTGGGGGTCATTGGTCCATTGATAAATCAATTATTCCTTCGAGGAAAACTACACCATAATATGGTGTTTTTCAAGGAGGTAAATAGTAGTGCAGTCTATTAATCCCTAGGTACCAAATATGAATATGTAATAATCATCCACTCAAGGTCAGTGAGACTAGAAGAAAGCCAAAAGAGTAAAATCAAAGAGACTCGATGCTTCTGTAAACACCAATGCTGATAACAGAAGTTGAGGCTTGCCATTGAGTGAAATATGAACCTTCAGGATTAAAGATATGGCAAAAATTTATGGAAGAAAATAAGGTTTATAGGAGTGGAGAAAGGATTGATGTCTCGAATATGGTGATGGAAGGGAATGACCGACCAACCCACTTCTAATGGTGGGAAGGGGGTACTAGTCATCTCCCATGACGTTACAAAGGAAATGGCCCTTGGAACCCCACTTTCTTTTTATGATTCATTAATATCATGATATTTTAATAAATTTATAATGCACTAGAAATCAACCGCCATTTAATCTAAATTATTTACATGATAACAAAGAAACTTGTTTGAAAAATTGAAACATAAGGCTGAAATTTTCCATCTAACCATTTGAAATAAATCCTTGGGAATAGGAACAAGAAATCTCATTTAATCTGAATTTCACAAAAACGATATCTTAAATTCAATTCAATTCAAATAAATACATACCCCATATTTTTGGTAATGAAAACTTAATGATAGAAATTACATACTATATAAGAAATTAAAACATGGAAATGTTGAATGAGAAATGGGATTATCCCCTTTCCACGCCCTATACATCATCTCAACATTTGAAAGAGGAAAAACAATAGAACATTAGTGAATGTGGTCATGACCAGTTGTAGTCAACAGAGTGTGTGGGTGTGGGGTGTGAAAAACTAGGGGTCTGAGTGCAGGTGAGAATTGCTACAACATGCATGGAAAGAGATCAAGATTGGTAGGCCATCACATGGGGATGGGATCAGATATGGGAAAAAGTGAATTAATATATTTAATTTTTTACTTTTTTAAATGATTGATTCTCATATTTATATATTTTTTATAATAGTAATAATTTTTTATAATAATCTTTTACTAATAAGAGAAATTATTGTTAAATTATTTTTTTGTACAAATAAAAATGTGAGTAATAAATTTATATTCAGTAAATAAACTTTTTAAAATAATAATTAATAATAATGTATTCATTTATTTGAAAAAAATGTAGATATTAATATGATAAAATATAAAATATAAATGTTAGTAAGGTATATGATAAGATTGAATGATAATGGGTCTCAGACCAGGTTGTAAGACAATAGTAAACTCATCATCTCTCTATGGTTATAACCCAGTAAAATCATCTATAAAGATATTGGGGTATACACACCACTGTAAGAAGTGGACATCTCAAAAAGGGATCAGAAGTTTCAAGGAACATATTTTAAAATTAACATGAGATCACCACATCTAAAAGAATAATAATAATTTCTCTCCATATCCTAGAATCCCACTCACCCAAATAGAAATGAGTGATTCCATCAGGAGATTAAAAGTGAACTCGAACATGATAACAGTCAATCTATTCCATAATGATAATGATTCAATCCCTGAAAATAATCTGGTAATATATATCATGTTCAGCTAACATGAATCACCGCTTTTCCTCTAGGTCGACTATAATTACCTAGAATATGGGACACTTGATTCCTAATTCATAAATCTTTAAAAAATTTGTTGAATTATCCAAGAATAAGTGTATAATAATTGAAGACAATCCTAGCATTTTGACTAACCATTAAGATCAAAAATATTGATTAGAACCTATATCAAACAATGCTAAAACCACATAAGATGAAGTAAATAACAAACCTCTCATATTATAAGGATATTATTTATATTACTATGGTGCATACTTCACCTTATAATGTCATCCAGTGTCAGATACTCCGTCATCATTATTATCCACATGAACATAAATGTTGTCCAAAGTATAAGAACCATCATTCGTGGAAGCAAAAATATGAACCAGTGAACCCCTGGTGAGGGTGGATACAACCATACTACATTGGCGGCATACATTCGAAAAATGCCTCAAATTGAATGATTTCCAATATGGATGAGAAGACTTAAGATCCTATGTATAGTAAGTCTTGGTATTCCCCGATTCTCCCCATTGATAACAAAAAACCATATACTATCAAAAAAATTCCCATAAATGTTTTCCTAAAAAATTGGATAACATTAATCTTCTTTTATTGTTCAGAAGATACACATTTGAAAACAATTTCACAAATAACAGGTCCTCCAAAACATATTCTACTAGTTTGTTCTACTTCTAGTAAACCCTCCATATTAAATAACACAACAATGGTCAGAAGGCACATAAGAATCCATATCAACCAAATCACATCCATCAATCCCAACTCATACCATTAAGTCTTTCAGTAATCATCAGTCACTACATAAAATAATTAATGCAGCAAAGTAGAAAAATGGGTAGAATAATCATGAATGGTATGCTCCCCTTGACCTATGGTAAAAAACTATGTGGTATTTTCCACATGTAACATCCCTTGATAAAAATACTTGTTATGTATTTTATTGTATGAAGCCAATGTGAGATCCATGTGTAACATAATTTCCCAGTATATTTCCACCACATTCTTCATGATCCCTCAAGAATGTACATAGGGACACATGCCCTAGAGTATTTAGAAGTTTCCAACAAGTTAATGATCCACTCAATCCTATCAAATTATTCAACATAGGCCTAGGTTCCTTTACCTCCATGGAAAACTGGTGAATAATTCTTAGTCAATTATGGGTTTTTTCCACCACAGAACAGTTGTTCTGAACACCTTCTTGAACCAGAGTCTTAATAGTGTGGATTGAAACATCCACTAAAGATGTATACACTAGATTATTTTACTAGGAACACATTTTGGTAGATTCCTCTCATGGATTTTGATGATCTATTTTTTGAGGAATACTCTATTGAACATAATTTAATTACCTATTATTTTAATATAATATTTCCAAATCTTATGTCCTACATCCCAAAAATTATATCAATGCTTTAAAAGAATAACAATTTAAATAAAGTGAGAATTAGATACACCAAAAAACCCCATCTTATTAAATGGATATTTACATTTTAATAAACCCTAAATCTTGTTTTTTCAAATAATCACAACCAACTAGTCTCTAGATTAGTAATATATCCTTGACCACCCCTGGTAACTTAAATTAATATATCTAAATGATCTGGAAAAGAAACTTCCCACATATAGAATATGAATTCTAATAGTCCAAACTCAGGTCTACCAAATACAATGATCCAAACCATAGTAGAGTTCCCAAACATTAGGTTGGGTATTCCATCTGACATTAATTTATAACAAACCAACCAGGGTCAACTAAACAAGTCCCACAAATTGCCCCTCCATGTAAGGATTTATAATCTAAATTAAGAAACATGTTGTATTTAAACATAGATAAAAAAATTAATTGGGTACATATATTACGAAATAAATAAAATCCATCAGACATGTAAAACAAATCTGAACTGTCTAAGCCTGAAAATAAAACCATATGGGACTCGACATGTCTCCATATGACCATCTTTCACAACCAAACCATCTAACACAAAAGATACAACCTACAAGTCAAACTAACCTATTATGTAATTCACATACCTTTACCAAAGTCTTTAATAAAAACATTTATAACCATGGAATGAAAGAGTAGATTGTGGGTAGAAATCCCATTAGGATACCACAAAATAATTTATAAATGTTCTAATTTCAATAAATCATTAACATTTGCTTTAATAGAAATTCAGTTTTCGAAACATTTTTATAAAAAAAACAATTTTTTTAAATCATCATTTGTTTTTAATAAAGGAATATCATATTCACGAAATATAGGAATATGTAAACAATAAGAAACATAATGTGAATGCATAATCAAACCAACCATTAAAATAATTTAAGATAAACATGTTTGAAATTAACCATAAAAATAACACGATGTGATGAAATAATCATAAATGAGAAACACATCATTTGGGATCAATCCTATAGGTTTACATGATAGACAAGATATAAAATCCCCAATTCATGTCTAATATGAATCCAAATAATATACCCTCTAGTGTAATTACACACCCAAAAGTAAAAAATAACTCTCTTGTTGAATTACATTGAAAAGAGTGAAAATCTATTTTTGTGAAACCATGGTTATTCGATTTGATATGTTTTTCAAAATCTATTTCAAAACCATTCTCACATTAAAAAAATTCACATAAAATATGTTCCAATTATTCGATTGAAAACATATTTTCAAAACAAAACCATATTTCAATGAATTTAATCAAACACAAGGTGTGTACAAATATATATTTAAATACAATACACTTAAAATCATACGCATATAACAAAAATTCCATTTGAATACCAAATCATGTAATTTCATTGAATTAAAAAATGGGATTAAAAATTGAATAATTAAAATCATGAATTCAAACACATGTATAAAGACATATACCTCAATAATAGAGGAAACATAGTCACCATCAACAACAATGATTGGAAACAAGAAGATTAGCATCATAAATACAATTCAATTGTGGAAACTAAAATAGATCAATACAAAACACATTATGATCAAAATCCTTTACTAAAATTCATACAAAGTCACATTATCAACAATAATTGATGAATAATTATAAATACAACATACAAGAAACATATATAACTACCATGTTGGACAAATATCATTGAGCGAGGTAGTAAATAAGAGGGAAAAGCAATCCCAATAAGCTTGATGGAAACATAGGGTATGAGAGGGAGGATTTCATGTTGAATGATGAAGTAATCTATCATGCAGCATGTTAAAATATATTAGGCCAAATGATTTATGATTAAAAAACACTCTTTTTGACATAAATATCCCATGATAAATATGTGAAGAAAATCATGAAACAATGTGTTAAATTTACCCCAATTGATTATATTATAGTTTAAAGTTGGATTTTATTTTTTTAATGTATTAGAAGAAATAAAATTATATTTTATAGAATGAATGATTATGTTGTCATAAATTGTGTCAAGTATTGTTCCCATTGATATATTAACAACATAAACTCTAAATTTTAAGATTTTAAATTCTTCTCTTAGAAGTACCGATTCAAGGTTCTATAGAAACTCCAAGAACAACTCTAAACTAAAGAAACACTTTATTAACATTAAAAGAGATCGAAATTTTTACATGGGTTGTTACATGTAGAGTTACCCCTTTACACTACTATAGTATTGGAAATGAGCCTTAACATATAAAGAAATGATTTTCTATGATAATTTAAAATTTTAATTTTGTATAACAATGTCATTCTCTCATGGATCAGATTAATTAATACTATTATGAATATTATGTTATTAATTATGAACAATTATTTCATGAGTCAAGATTATGATATTAGATATATTGGATATGTTTTTCTAATGTAATTATAATTTTTTATAACCTTTTACTCATGTTATGTTTTTGTAATCATTTATATCTGCCTAATTTACACTTACTGAGCATATGAGCCAATAATTTCTTAGGTTTAAATTCCCCGGGTTATGTAAAAATAATTAAGTGTGATATTTATAAGAAGGATTCTAGATATGTAAAACTTAATGGGGACACATATAAACAAGTTTTTTATGTTTCCATGTTTTTAATGATTTTAGAACTATATGTGTCTGGTGTGTATTTTAATATTATGTAATGATTATTTATCTTATCAGATGAGATATATATGTATGAATAGTGTGGGTCACTATATTTATTATTAGAGAAAGGGTTAGTTATCCTTTGAAAACTATAAAGATAAAACCTTAGTGGGAACTTGGGGATAATTATAAATATAGTATAAAATTGTAAAGTTTGTGTTAATAATCATGAATGAACTATGTCAAACCTACTATGTTATAGAATAATGCATCATGATTTAGACATCACATAAGTTATTTATCATAAATATTTGTTTTCACCACTATTATTATTTTTAATCACACTCTAATTTTTTCTTTCAATAGATGGATTAAAAATAAAGGGTACATTATAATGGATAATGGGCAATAAAATGAATGTATTTTCCTCCTAAGAAACCAAATATTATGGGATCCAAAATATAAAACTCATATCTATGTTCAAAAGAATTTATCATGATTTGATGCATGATGAAAATCAAAATTAGAAATGAGGGAACATTGTTCTGTATAGTCCCTCGTGAGGAAATTTTCACCATTTTTTAGTTGGTCTACTGATCCACAAGATTCTGATAAATATATTAGTATCACTAGAAAGATATTTTCAACTACCTAGTTGTTGGAACATGAGAATGTTATTCTAGTTGTTTATTATTTAAACCGTGAATAAGATTATTGGTGAACCCTTATTAATATTAAGAGTCAAGAGGACAAAATTGAATCCATGGAATAAATTAAGTTTAAGAGATTATATTTTATTAAGTACATCCTTTTAATTCTGTATATAAGGATGGGAAAAAATTTCATAAGACCAAGAAGAAGTATAAATTATATATTAGAACCAATGATTTTAATTTTACAATAATTTAAAGGTATACTTATGATTCAATCATCTTCATAAAAAGAAAAATTGATTAATTATTTTTTTATTGAAACTAAGTCTCTAAAAAGTATTATCTATAAGGGAATTTAGTAGATATGAATGAATCATATGATATTCACACATGGATGAAATGGAAATTAGTTATTTACACCATTTCCATGTTTTTGATATGAAAAGAAAGATAGAGTCTCATGAGAACTCAAATAAATAACATGGTGGAAAGAAATTATGGTCACCTACATCTAAGAGATTTGGGAAGTAACATCATGGGATATACTTGAGTAAAAATAAGAAGTATTTTAAATTTTGGAAGGCTGTTCATGGATCCAGTTAATGTTGAAAGGTGAAAAACTTTCCATCTATTATAATGGAGGAATGAAATGTGAAAACTAATGAACCACCCATGCTCCAATGCATCAAATGCAAGAAGTATAGACATTATGAAAACTGGTGCATGGATATGACGTCTTATTATGATTGTAACACCCTGAGATTTTATGAAAAATATTATTTTTAATTTTCTTGATGTCTTGTGTTGTACGTTACAATAAAGGAGTCTTGCACAATACACAACCCTAACTTGGCTGCATTACACACAATCACGACCTTCCTCAATAGCGTGTGTTGTACGCAATACTGAGTTTCACTAAACAATGATCTACTGTTAAAATATTATTAAAACTAGCTGTTATGAATAGTAATAACCACTATTTGAAATTTGGTAAATTTCATATTTCAAAATGGACTTCGTTTTTGGATTCGTAATATCGAAATTAGCCTAGGGTGAAATTTTTGTATTTTTCTGAAAACATTCAATTTTTGATTAATAGTGAAAACACTGGGTTTCTATTAAAAACCCGACTTTTTATTTAAATAAATATTTATTTTATATAAATTTATTTTAGTTCAAAATTGACACATAATACCTATATAAGTTCAATGTAATTCATTGGAGTCATTTTATAATAATTTTAGATATATAAAAATTTTATTAATCTTTTGACCGTCTTTTACCCACCTACAAGGAAAATTTGAAAATTTACATAAAATGTAATTTTACCGCTTTTGTGAATGGAATTTCAAAAATCCAAGAGACACGGTTGATGTCAATAAGTAAAATGTGATTCGATGAGATGAAAATCATATTGGTGAATAGTAACTATTTACTTTTATTTACCACGGTTAAAATTAAATAGGGTAATTAAGGGTAAAATTGATATTATTATTACCCTCACACATGTCCTAATTCTATTGGATAAATGAAATTCAACAAAAAAAAACCTTAGGAATAAAATATGACCATTTAGGCCCACATGGATTAGATTAGGACATTTAATATCAATTTATTTAAAGAAGGGTTAAAATAGTTAAAATCAATGTTTAATAAGTAAAACATTTTTAATATAGCGTTATACATAAGATAAATTCGACTATAAATATTCATTGAAAAGATAACACGATTTCCTACATAATGGTATTTTATTTATAATTTTTAGACATTAAATAATGTAATTTATTGTTGACACAATGATGATTTATTAATTATCTTATTAATAAAATATTTACATAATTGATGTTATAAATACCCAAATAAATGAAATTTGAGACTTTTTATGAATTACACTAATTTTATAGGTTAATATGACATGTTAGTATTGATTGAGTTAACTATTTTCGAACTAATAATTCTATTATGATTTTCAAAAAAATAAATTACCAAATATTGTCAAAATTGACATAAAATAGTTGTTAAAACAAATATTATATTATTAATTGTTATATTATTCCTAAAAATCTATTTTTTCAGTAAATGACTTAGATAAGGTTATATATATTAACAATAAACAACTTCGGGTTCGTTTGTCTTGTTATAGTAAGTTTATTAACCTTATAGTGTTACAAAACAAGAAGACACTTTAAAGTTAAAATATTTAACTTAAGGTTAAATCTAAATGATAATGTTAAAATAAAAACCTAAACTTATATAAATTCTATTGGATGAGATGATTTAGACCCATCCCCACCTTATCTTCAAAATAAATCAATTTTGATCTATTGAAATCCGAATATGACTTTATAATAAAATAATATTTTTAGTTTTTCCAAACGTCCCCCTTTCCTCCCTTATAAAAGGGCACCCCCTCCTTCTCATCCTCACACCACTTTGAGCCTTCATGCTCGAAAAAACACTGAAAAGTTCTCTTCTAGACTTCTCTAGAAACATCTTATAGGTCATCGAATTCTTCAAAGACCAATTTTAGTGCCCTAAGAGGAGTTCTCAAAGAGGCGCTTCAACGAAGAGGTAATGTTCGTTACTGATTCTTTCAATTTTATTTCTTCTTCCACGTATTCATCATTAGTTTTTCCATTATGAAGTAATAACATCAGTATAAGTCATATACTGATATGTTATTATAAGTATGAAACTACCCTATTTCACCATCTATCCATCCTACGGAAAACGAAATCACCACGCGTGCGTAAGTACGGAATATCATCTCTACGCCGTGGTGAAAACTGTTTTTCCACCAACACCTTATATTGATGGGTATAATGGTGTAAAGAACAACTATATATGGATATTATAACATCATTCTGATTCTGATATATTATACCATCCCCTCCAATTTTATTCAATAATTATGGGAACAATATCATCGCTCGTGCGTATGTACGGACTACTGTCTTCGTGACGCGATGAGATTCATTCTCAATGTTAACCATACATGAATGATCAATAGCTTATATAATGAATAATAATGAAATATATGAAATAATAATGCTACTGGATTTATGTATATATATATATATATATATTTATTTCATCTATTTAGTTTCATTCAATTCAACGAGGAAAAGAAAACAACGTTCATGCATATGTACGGCGTACCGTCTCCATGAACGATGTATTTCACTCCTCTTGTTGATCTATAATATAAATATGTATATAATGAATATATATTTTATATAATTCATTTTTTAAATTCTGGAATTATGTAAATCAGGATATAATTAATAATATCAAGAATGACAAGTCGAAACACAAACGATAAATGAAATGATTTTACCCAAAATGCTGCTTTAACATGGAATTTACAAAAGAACAGGTAATGTAATGTCATAAGTGAAACATATATGATATCATAACAATTAATATGATTCTGTAATAAGTCAGTGACATTATTTAAATCATTATACAGGAAGTTCGGTAACGTACGAGGCATATCAGACCTAAGTTAAGGGATAATTATTCCAATCTCATTCTTATCCGAGATTATTTATTTGTAAGTATTTACTGGGGTAATGATTATTATCTATGTCCATATATTCTCAAATGCTTTCATAAAATGTTTACTTTTCATCCATGTATGTTTGAAGTCATTTTTACCCTTTTCTACATTTACCTCATCATAAGAAAGGAATCATTCTTTTTTTTACCATATGAGGTAATTTTTTATGACTTTTAGACAAAAGTACGAGAAGAATGTTTTTTTGACTTATAAGGCATGAATGGAATTTTTTAAAACATTATTTCTAAGAAGATTCTTTTACAATTTTTTGTGATTATTTTTAGTCAACTTTATTTAGTTTATAATTGTATGACATATTAAAAAAGGAAAAGTGTTTTTGAAGTAGAAAGGATATTTTCCTCAAGAATGGAGTTCAAGTGTTTTATCAAAATTATTTTCCATCTATGATAATAAAGGGTTCTGTTTCTATCCTTATTATTACGTTGATTTGATTATGTTGTGATTGAATTATTTTTATGAATTCCTTTATCTTATATGAATTGTTTTATGGTGTCAAAATGTTTAAGAATCCCATTTTTATTACATGGGTTATGTTATGATGTATGGTTTATGATTTTGTGTCACACATAAGAATTGAATCATTATGAGATTGGTGGGACCTATATATCCCTCCAATTAATTGGGTAAAGATTTATATATCATGAGATAGACATGTCTGGAATGGTAAGTTAATCTGGTTCAGTAATACAGGACTGGAACGAGGAGTGAACTCGATTCAGAAAGGGACTTTGTCCACTAAGATGGTCTTGGTAGCAATGTCTTGCCTACTATGGAAATCATATCATGTGCTTAATGGTTGAAACAATTACATGTTTTATTCCCATGGTATTTTATCATGTTTAATGTTTCTTTATGATCTATGCCTTATTTTTTTCCATGTTTTATGTCATTTCTCAAGATTGTGTTGTTTAAACATTATTATCATGTTTTTAAGTTCAAATGTATATGATTTGTTTTATTTTATCCATGCTTACCCTTACTGAGAATTTGAGCTCACCCTTTATATTTTTTCTTTTCCCCAAGATATAAATAATGGTTTTAGATAAGAAAACAAAAGGTGAAGATCTTTAAGGGAGTTGTTGAAGATCTTTCACCATGATTAGAAGATTATGTTCTGAGGTTCCAAAGACACTAAACTATTACGGTCCTTGTGTGTCTATTTTTGTTATGTATTAAGTATTCCTCAAGAGTAATGTAATGTCCATGTACGTCAAGCATTGGGTCACTACAGTTGGTATCAGAGGAAAGGATTAGTCATGCTTTGGAGACTAGGATGCGGAAATTTATGTGAGATCCCTAGAGAAATTTCAATGGTATGTCTAGGGATATACCTAATGATAAGTATACGTATAGGATATAGTCCTAAAATGTGATAATGATATTAGAATATAACCTATGATGATAGATATTGAGGGTACTCCCCCTTTACTATGTTATTTTCTCTAGCATGATTTTTTCCTCTCACAGAATTCCTTTTGTGTTTTAGTCAATGGAGGGAACCATAAGGAATTCGGTTAACATTGAATCCAATGGAATAATTAGTGACTATGAGAAGCAAAATTTTGTATTGCCTGGAGAGAAAGATATTGTGATTATGCCGAATCAGTCATTGCGATATATGATTAACAAGGTGAAATTTAGTGGTATGCTTAATTCATCAAATAAGAGGAAGATAGACTTTTATGCATGTTCGCATGTTGAGGAGCATAAAGAAAGGAATATTGAGATTTCTATAGAAGGGTAGAAGAACCTTGAGGAATAACTCAAATAGAGGGACAAATTTTATCTGTGTGGAGAAAAGGGTCATAGAGTGAAAGACTGCTATTGAGTTCAATGTTTTGTTTGTGGACAACACGGGCATTACCCAACTCAATGCCCTGACCTAAAAAGTTACTTCTAAATCAAGGAAGGAATTATTCCAGGACAATCATTGAAGAGGATGGATTGAAGTTTTTATGTATTGTTATTCAGGAAAAATTTTGTTGAGGTACTTTTATAGTTTATTAAAATATTTTTGTATTAGTCTATTGTGGTTTTCAATATATTTATGGTGTCGGTAACCATGAAAAGTGACTCAAATATTTTGGAAAGCATATGATATGCGCATAATTAAGGGATAAGAAGATAATGAGATGTTTGATTGTATTCATTTGCTCATGATTGATATAAGGACTAAGTATCATGGTTTGAGTATATAGAATTTTAAGGATTTTGGTATGTGGAAAGTGTTAACTTTTAACTGCATTCATGTTTTCAATAAGGTTCAATGGGTATTCATTATTCAAGAGAATACATGAGTAAGGTATTAAAATGTTTGTCACTTTACCAACAATATATATCTTATGATATATGGGGGATAAATGATGGCATTCATGTGATTGTTATGTGACATTTCAAGTAATCATTTTCTTTATACTATGATCTTGGACCGAAGTATTTTTGATAAGCCTAAATATTGGAATGGATTATGTTGGACATAAGATAGTATTATTTAAGGATAGAACTTCTTTCGATATTATTTATGGGATGTTATAGTAATGTAGTTTTATAAAAAGGACAACCTGCAGGATGGGAGATAGCCCCTCACGTCGGACAAGGATGTGGGAATCGAACCCACAACAGAAGTGCGACTGGCCTTTATCTCCTACCACTGGCCTACAGGAAGTCCCTAGTTTGTAGAAATTAGTTTTATTTTATTAAGTGGTATGATATATGAAGTGTAAGTTCATTTTTGGAACCATATACAATTAATCTAACCATAAGATGGACTAATAACTTTTTCTAACCTTTTGTTTGAAACAGATGGAATGACCCATAATTCTATCACATGATCTGCTAACACGTCACGAATAACAAATTCAGCTTCATTTATTTAAGGGATGAAGTGGAAATTGTTCAATTCAGGAACAATAGTGATATTGTACCAAAATCATGTAAGTATTCTTTTAATTCACCAACTTCAGGGAAATGATCTTGAAAACCAAAAATGCGGGCCTAGTGTTCTTATATCAGATGAATAAGATGCTACCTTATATCATCACAAATCTATAGCTTTGTGAATGTTGGCTTTTTCATAGCCATGTTCTCTACCACTCTCTATCAGAACATGATGGTTATGTTTCTCTTCTATATCCATTTTTTCACCTATATTCTCCTATGTGGAAACCCAGTGATTAGATTGTTTGGGGAACCTTTATGTTTCATACTTTAGTTTTTAAAGATAAGTTTTGGTATTCTTTTTTACGATGTGGGTTTCTATTAAAGAAACTTTCGAGTAGTAAACCATTTTTAACCCCGATGAATTTCGAGGGAGAAATTCATTTTAAGGGGGGTAGAATGTAAACCCCGAGATTTTATGAAAAATATTCTTTTTAATTTTATTGGTGTCTTGTGTTGTACGTTACAAAAAAGGACTCATGTACAACATGAAAACCTAACTTGGATGCATTACACGCAATCAAGACCTTCCTCAATAGCGTGTGTTGTACGCAATACCGAGTTTCACTAAACAACGATATGCTATTAAAATATTATTAAAACTAGCCTTTATGAATAGTAATAACCACTATTTGAAACTTTCTAAATTTTATCTTTCAAAATAGACTTCATTTTTGGATTCGTAATATCGAAATTAGATTTGGGTGAAATTTTGGTATTTTTCTGAAAACATTCAATTTTGGATTAATAGTGAAAACCCTGGGTTACTATTTAAAAACCAAAATTTTATTTAAATAATTATTTATTTTATATAAATTTATTTTAGGTCAATATTAAAACATAATACCTATATAAGTTCAATGTAATTCATTGAAGTCATTTTATAATAATTTTAGATATATAAAAATTTTATTGAACTTTTGACCGTCTTTTACCCACCTACTAGGTGAATTTGAAAAATTACATAAAACGTAATTTTACCGCTTTTATGAATGGAATTTCAAAAATCTGAGAGACACGGTTGATGTCAGTAAGTAAAATTTGATTCAATGAGATGAAAATAATTTTTGATGAATAGTAACATTATACTTTTATGAACACAGTTAAAAGTAAATATGGTAATTAAGGGGAAAAATGATACTATTATTACCATAAAACAAGTAATAATTCTATTGGATATGTTTAATTTGACCAAAAAAAACCTTAGGAATAAAATATGACCATTTAGGCCCACATGGATTAGATTAGGACATTTAATATTAATTTCTTTAAAGACGGGTTAAAATAGTTAAAATCAATGTTTAATTAGTAAATCATTTTTAATATAGGGTTATACATAAGATAAATTCGACTATAAATATTCATTATAAATATAAGATGATTTCTTACATAATAGTATTTTATTTATAATTTTTAGACATTAAATAATTTAATTTATTTTTGACACAATGATGATGTAGTAATTATCTTATTAATGATATATTGACATAATTGATGTTATAAATACCCAAATAAATGTAATTTGAGACTTTATATGAATTAAACTAATTTTATAGGTTAATATGACATGTCAGTATTGATTTAGTTAACTTTGATCGAACTAATCATTCTGTTATGATTTTTATAAAAATCAATTACCAAATAGTGTCAAAATTGACATAAAATAGTTTTTAAAACAAATATTATAATATTGATTGTTATTTTATTTCTAAAAATCTAAGGTTCGGCCAAATGACTTAGATAAGGTTATATATATTAATAATAAACAACTTGGGGTTCGTTTGGCTTGTTATAGTATGTTCATTAACCATATAGTGTAAGAAAGCAAGAAGACACTGTAAAAGTAAAATTATTTTACTTAAGGTTAAATCTAAATTATATGGTTAAAATAGGAACCTAAACTTGTCTAAATTCTATTGGATTATAGTATTTAGACCAATACCCACCTTATAATCAAATTGAATCAATTTTGAGTTATTAAAAACCGAATATGACTTTATAATAAAATAATATTTTTTGTTTTTCCAAAGATGCCCCTCTCCTCCCTTATAAAAGGGAACCTCCTCCCTCTCTTCCTCACACCACTTTGAGCCTTAAAGTTCGAAAACCCCTAAAAAATTCTCTTCTAAACTTCCCTAGAAACATCCTAGAGGTCCTGGTCTTCTTCAAAGAACAATTTTAATTCCCTATGAGGAGTTCTCAAATAGGCGCTTTAAGGAAGAGGTAATTAATGTTACCGATTATTTCAACTTTATTTCTTCTTCCACGTATTCTTCATTAGTTTTTTCATTATGAAGTAATAACATCAGTATAAATAATATACTGATATGTTATTATAAGTATGAAACTACCCTATTTAACCATCTATCCATCCTATGTAAAATGAAATCACCACGCGTGCGTACGTACAGAATATCGTCTCCACGCCGTGGTGAAATCTGTTTTTACACAAACACCTTACATGGATGATTATAATAGTGTAAAGAATAACTATATATGGTAATTATAACATCATACTGATTCTGATATATTATACCATCCACTCCAATTTTATTCAATAAATATGGAAACGATATCATCGCTCGTGTGTACGTACGGACTACCGTCTCCACGACGCGATGAGATTCATTCTCAATGTTAACCATACATGAATGATCATATAGTTTATATAATGAATAATAATGAAATATATGAAATAATAATTCTACTTGATTTATGAATATATATATGTATGTAATCTATTTAGTTTCATTCAATTCAATAAATAAACGAAAACAATGTACATGCGTATGTACGGCCTACCGTCTCCATGAATGGTGTATTTCATTCCATTTTTCGATTTATAATATACATATGTATATGATGAATATATATTATATATAAATCATGTTTTACATTCTGGAATTATTGAAATCAAGATATAAATAATAATATCATGAATGACACGTCGAAACACATACGATAAATGAAATGATTTTACCCAAAATGCTGCTTTAACATGGAATTTACAAAAGAATGTGTAATATAAAGTCATAAGTGAAACATATATGATATCATAACAACTAATATGATTCTGTAATAAGTCAATGACATTATTTAAATCATTATACAGGAGGTTCGGATACGTAATAAGCATATCGGACCTAAGTTAAGGGATAATTATTCCAATCTCATTCATATACGAGATTGTTTATTTGTAAGTATTTACCGGGGTTATGATTATTATCAATGTCCATATGTTCTCAAATGTTTTCATAAAACGTTTACATTTATTCCATGTATGTTTAGAGTCATTTTTACCCTTTTCTACCGTTACCTCATCGTATGAAAGGAATAATTCTTTTATTTAACATATGAGGTACTTTTTTGACTTTTCCGACAAAAGTACGAGAAGAATTTTTTTTATCTTATACGGTATGAATGGAATTTTTTTAAAAATGATTTCCAAGAAGATTATTTTACAAGATTTCTAGTTTATTTTTAATCAACTTCTTTTAGTTTAGAATTGTATGACATGTTAAGAAAGGGAAAAAAAATTTGAAGTAGAAAGGATATTTTCCTCAAGAATGGAGTTCAAGTGTTTTATCAAAATTATTTTCCATCTAAGATAATAAAGGGTTCTGTTTCTATCCCTATTATTAAATTTATTTGATTATGTTGTGATGGAATTATTTTTATGAATTCCTTTATCTTATATGAATTGTTTTATGATGTCACGATGTATAAGAATCCCATTTTTATTACATGGGTTATGCTATGATGTTTGGTTTATGATTTTGTGTCACACATAAGAATGGTATCATTATGAGATGGGTGGGACATATTTCTCCCTCCAATGCATTGGGTAAAGATTTATATCTCATGAGATAGTCATGGCTTGAATGGTAATTTAATCTGGTTCAGTAATAAAGGACTGGAACGAGGAGTGAACTCGATTCAGAAAGGGACTTTGTCCACTAAGATGGTCTTGGCAGCATTGCCCTGGCTACTATTGAAATCATATCATATTATTAATGGTATCCACAATTACATGTTTTATTCCCAGGCTATATTATGATGATTAATTTTTCTTTATGATCTATGACTTATGTTCTTCCATGTATTACTTCATTGCTCAGGATTTTGTTGTTTAAACATTATGTTCATGTTTTTAAGTTCAAATGTATATGATTTGTTTTATTTTATCCATGCTTACCCTTACTGAGAATTTGAGCTCACCATTTATATGTTTTCATTTCCATAGGATATAAAGAAAGGTTTTAGGTAAGAAAAAAAAGTCGAAGATCTTTGTGGGAGATGTTGAAGATCTTTCACCACGATTAGAAGATTACGTTCCGAGTTTCCAAAGACACTAAACTATTACAGTCTTTGTTTGTCTGTTTTTGTTATGTATTAAGTATTCCGCAAATGTAATGTAATGTCCATGTACGTCAAGCATTGGGTCTCTACAGTTGGTATCAGAGGAAAGTTTTAGTCAACCATTGGAAACTAGGATGCGAAAACGTAAGTGAGATCCCTAGAGATATTTCTACGGTATGTCTAGGGATGTCCGTAAGGATAAGTATACGTATAGGATATAGTCCTAAAACTATGGTAACGATATTAGAATTTAACCTAAGATGATAGATATTGAGGGTACTCCCCATTTACTATGTTGTTTTCTCTAGCATGATTTTTTCCTCTCAAATAATTCTTTTTTTTTGTTTTAGTCAATGTAGGGAACCAGAAGGAATTCGGTTAACATTTAATCCAGTGGAAAAATTGGTGACTATGAGAAAAAAATTTGTGTAATGCCTGGAGAGAAAGATATTGTGATTATGGCGAATCAGTCATCGCGATATATGATTAACAAGTTGAAATTTAGTGGTATGCCTAATTCATCAAATAAGAGGAAGATAGACTTTTATGCATGTTCGAATGTCGAGGAGCATAAAGAAAGGAATATTGAGATTTCTAAAGAAGGGAAGAAGAACCTTGAGGAATACCTAAAATGGAGGAAAATATGTTATCTTTGTGGAGAAAAGGGGCATAGAGTGAGAGACTGTTATGGAGTTCAATGTCTTATTTGTGGAGAACATGGGCATTACCCAACTCAATGCCCTGACGTAAAAAGTTACTTTTAAATCAAGGAAGGAATTATTCCAGGACAATAACTGAAGATGATGCATTGAAGTTTTTATGTATTGTTATTCATGAATATTGTTGTTGAGGTACTTTTATGGTTTATTAGAATATTTTTGTATTAGTCTATTGTGGTTTTCAATACTTTTATGGTCCCGGTAACCATGAAAAGTGATTAAAATATTTTGGAAAGCAGATGATATGCGCATAATGAAGGTATAAGATGATAATGAGATGTTTGATTGTATTAATGAGCTCATGATTGATATAAGTACTAAGTATCATGGTTTGAGTATATAGAATTTTGAGGATTTTGGTATGTGGAAAGTGTTAACTTTTAACTGCATTCATGTTTTCAATATGGTTCAATGGGTATTCATTCTTCAAGAGAATACATGATTAAGGTATTCAAATGTTTTTTATTTGACCAAAAAAATATATCTTATGATATATGGGGGATAAATGATGGAATTCACGTGATTGTAATGTGACATTTCAAATAATCATTTTCTTTATACTATGATCATGGAACGATTTATTTTAGATAAGCCTAATGATTGTAATGGATTTTGTTAGACATAAGCTATTATTGTTTAAGGATAGAAATTTTTTCGATATTATTGATGGGATGTTATAGTAATGTAGTTTTAGAAAAAGGACAACCTGTAGGATGGGAGACAGCCCATCGCGTCAGACAAAGCTGTGGGAATCGAACCCACAACCGAAGTGCGACTGGCATTTATCACCTACCACTGGCCTACTTAAAGTCCCTAGTTTGAAGAAATTAGTTTTATTTTGTTAAGCGGTATGATATATGAAGTATAAGTTCATTTTTGGAACCATATACGATTAATCTAACCATAAGATGGACTAATAACTTTTGCTAACCTTTTGTTTGAAACAGATGGAATGACCCATCATTCTATCACATGATCTACTAACACATCATGAATAACAAATTCAACTTCATTTATTTAAGGGATGAAGTGGAAATTGTTCAATTCAAGAACAAAAGTGAGATTGTACCAAAATCATGTAAATATTTATTTTAATTCATCACCTTTAGGGAAATGATCTTGAAAACCAAAAATGTTGGTCTAGTGCTCTTATATCCGATGAATCAGATGCTACCATAGATCATCACAAATATATAGCTTTGTGATTGTTGGCTTTTTCATAGCCATGTTATCTACCACTCTCCATCATAACATGATGGTTAGTTTTCTCTTCCATTGTCACGACCCGACCCAACGGGGCTCGAGCCGCGACTCCCCATGCTCGCCTCCAATAGGCCAGGGGCTGGCGACCAGCGACGAGTAGGCTATCACACACATGGGAGGCATTAGCCTACGGTACTCGTACACACGCACCCACAAACACCTCCATGCAACAGTGCATAGATATAGAAACTGGAAAGTAAATGCATGCATACACTATCCCACAACCAGAGAGCAACAACAAAAGTACAAGGGCAAAACAGGGCCCACCAAAAGAAAACTACAAAGCGCGTCCAACCTGCTCTGAAGAAGGGGAACGCTGCCACAATCACACGCCGGAAAGCTCCCTCGGCACAGCTCCGGTGAACACCCCGGTCAACTCGCTCACTAAGATCCGCCTGCTCCGGGTCCTCCTAAGACTCCGTCAAAAGGCATGTGGTCTGCACAAGACACAAACATGTGCGGGGAAAGCCCGTGCAGGGGTGAGTATAAACATACTCAGTAGGCACCCCAAAAACCCAAAACCCAAGGGAGAAACTGAAAGGCAACAATCCGCTCAACCCAGCCAGAGGGAACCCAGACGAGAGAGAAACTCCATCTCGTGACCATCCTCGTCTAAACACAACTAGTCAGCTCAGCTCAGGTGTATGCCCATACATACACCTTGAACAATCCAGATATACACAGCTCACGCCACAAAGCCACAAGAGGTACCGACCTCATCACCAGCAACTGTCCACAACCAGGAGAGTACACCACGAACTCTGTCATACCAGATGACACTCATCCGAGAGATACACTCCATCGCGATACTCGCAAACATCACAGACGCTCACCCGAGAGACCACGCTCATCGGATAGCATCACTGAGGAAACATCGCTGAAACAACATAACCACCAAACTCCTCGGATAGGGGATCTCCGCTAGGGTCCTCTAGGGGATACCAAGACCCACTCCGGTATACGTAGCTCACAGATAGGGGATCACTCCTAGGGTCCGTTGGGGGATACCACGACCCGATCTGGCATACGTAGTTCTCACAGATAGGGGATCACAGACAGGATCCGCTAGGGGATGCCACAACCCGATCTAGCGCTCGACAGAAGCTCCACACTCAGATAGAGGATCACCGTCCATATAAAGATGGTCACGACGATACCAGAACCCTATCGGGTATAACTCGTGATGTAGGGGATCGAACTGACGATGTCGCGACCCTAATGAAACCACGCGCTGAGTAGGGGATCGCATAACCAACGATACCGCAACCCTACCGACACCAAGCGCTGAGTAGGGGATCGTATAACCAACGATGCTGCAACCCTACTATAAACATCATGCTGAGTAGGGGATCGTAAACCCGACGATTCCACAACCCTACTATGCACGACCCACCGCATAGGGGATCATATTCCCGATGATGCCACAAACCCTACGGGGTTAACCTGCTAGATAGGGGATCGCTGCCCGTGAATAAGTGGTCACAACGATACCAAGAACCCGATCTAGGGTAAAGATGCTAGAGGATCCACTCCGGGCCCACCGGAGGGATACCAGAACTCTAACAGTTTAAACATCCCATCGAGAGGATCACAAACCCATACGAAGGTTGTGATGCCACACAAACCCTCGTGGAAACGAACCAAGGGAGAACCGTCAACCACTGTTGGCCCAAACGTCGCTAACCCGAGCAACCCGCCACAACGCCACACTGCGCACCTACTAGGCCAAAACCGAGGCCACCATTGCGTTCCATGCGGAAAAACACGCAGGATAGGCTGTTTACTCGCCCGAAACGGAGCACCGGTGAAAAAGGCACTATTCACCGTAGCTAGCTCGTGCGGGTCCCACACAATGATCCCGAAACCCATCGAGAGGATCACACCACGGCGATCCCCTCGGAAAAACAAGCGGAATCGACTACTCGCTCGCCCAAAACGGACACCCGGTGAAAAAGGTACTATTCACCGAAGGCCAGCTCAGGTGGGGCCCATGCCTGGATTCCGAAACTCATCGAACGGATCGCACCATTGCGATCCTCTCGGAAAAACACACAGGATCGACTATTCATTCGCCAAAATCAGACTCCTGGTGTAAAAGCTGCGTTTCTCCGCAAACGCCAAAACCCGGCCTCGTGGGGCCCGCACCCTGTTCACAGACCCAACACCCGAAAACCATCTCAAAAAGTCCGTCGTACCATCAGGGTCACAACGCCACTGACGACACGTCAATCGGACGCTCCGGGTAGAAGTTACAACGGCCTGAAGTCGTAAAATAATAAAATAATATTATTTTATACGACGTTTCTAACTCCCGGGCTACGATCCCGAACCATAAAATTCTCAAAGTTATTTCAAAAGGTCCGTATCGAAGCAAGGAGTGCGTCACTGCAAATGGCTCGCGAAGAGGAGTTACGGTTTGCGAGTTACGGGGGTTTAAAGAAACCCCGGAACAGTCTGGCCGGACCACCGCTGGGTCGCCGGAAACCACCGCGCCGCCGCCGGACTCCGCCGTGCCGGAGCCGGAAACCACCGCGCCGCCGCCGGGCCGCCGCGGGTCTCGCCGGATTCCTCCATGGCCGCCGCGGGTCTCGCCGGAAAACCGGATTTTTCGCCGGAAAACATCCGGGAGCCACCGGGGGCACCCCGGTGCTCCAAATACAGATCCGAAAAGAGATTTGGAAAGCTCGGGACCCGAACTAGACAAATCATATGAAAATTTGAAGAAAAACAACACAAAAACGGGATCCGGGATTGTAAAACTCAAACCGCCTACCTCGCGGGCGAAACGCCGACGTTCTGCCTCAGATCCGCGCTCCAGAGCTTCCGTTGCGCGCTCCTGGAACGTCCGTCGTCGAATTCTGAGCTCGTGGGTGCTCCATTTTCTCGATTCGGCGAACTGGCGGTGAAGAATGGCGAAGAACGGCGAAGAACAACGAAGAATAATTAAAAGGGGGGGGGGCTGATATTTATATCAGCGGCCCGCCGGCGCCAAACCCGCCTCGGACCCGACGCCCGATGCGAACAAAAGTAAGGTCACCCCTAGGGTAAACACACCGTTCTGAACGCAACGGCGGTCTCAGATTTTCCATCCGAGACTCCGTTCAGAAGTTATTCGAGCTGACGCTCGCCCACTAAGTTGCTACTTATTTACGGAAACGCCCCTGGTGGCGTTTCTCAACGCAGGCCCGCGCCCGCAAAGTTTACACCCCGCCTAGGGTAAACGGCACGTTCCGGACGCAACCGTTCTCTCAGATTCCCGTTCTGAGCTACCATTTAGGAGATATCACACCCCCGCCACGTGCATAGCTTAAAAATACTTAATATTTTTATAAAATTAATTCCGGGCACACCGGGCCTCGGAATCGCACGCCGTCTTCGCGCCTAGCTCTGGAATTATTTGTAGAAATATTCCATAGCCTGACAGGGCCAAAAACTCGAGTCTCTACATCCTCCCCCCCTTAGAACATTTCGTCCCCGAAAAGCCCCAAGAACAAGGAAAGCGACTGAACTCTCAACTGTGTCTCACACACCAGCGAGCTCACAAACAACAACCACTCAGGGTCTTACCAACTCCCTGAACAAAACTCGAGCAAGCAACAAAAGGAAAGAGTACCGCTAAACAGTGTTTGAAAAACTACTGCAGTAAGTAGAAAAGACACAAGGCATACCTCTATCCATCCGCGGTGCCTCTGGGTCAACAGCCTCCAGGGTATGCAGCTGTCCTCGCCCTCGACCACCAGCTCCCTGAGCTTGGCGTGGACCACCTGGGGGTGGGGGTGGTGGCAACTGGTACTGCCTACCACCGCCTCCCGCTGCACCAGCTCCGCCGCCACGTCCGCCGCCCTGCGGACCTCCTTGCTCGAGACGCTGCCTCTGCCAAGGCGGTCCATCGACCGACTCCCTCTCAGCAGCATGTCGGGTGGGACAATCTCTAGCAAGATGTCCCCGACCATCGCAAGCGTAACACCGCCTCTCCTGCGGCTGACCAAAACTGGCCTGCGAGCCCTGTGAGTCCCGAGGCTCAGATCCTCCATCCTGGGGTCGCCTCCTGTATCGTCGGCCACGTCCAGACCCCTGAGTCTGACGTCGGCTACCAGATGTCGATCCGACCGACGAAGTCTCAGCTCTCGAGTGCCCAGCACTAACAGGCGAGATCTGCTCAGCCAGAAAGCTCTCCACCACCAGCGCTCGCTCCAGCACTCCAGCATAGGTGGGCAGGCACAAGGAAACCACACCTGCTCGGATGTCCCTGCGTAATCCCTACTCGAAGGTCCGAGCCCTAAAGAACGGGTCTCGAACCATATCCAGGGAGTAGCGCAACAGGTCAGTAAACCTCGTTGAGTACTCCGACACAGTCATGCTCTCCTGCCGAAGCTGCAGATGCTCCTGGATCCACACTGACCTCAACGTCACCGGATAGAACTCCTCCCTGAAGATCCGCTCAAACTATGCCCACGTGAGCGTCTCCTCATCATGGGACTGCGTCACCAAACTCCACCATCGCCCGGAAGAACCATGCAGAAGGCTCGCCGCTAGGACCACCATCTGATCTGGAGGTGTCCTCACTAGGCGGAAAACTCGGGTGACTGCCTCAAGCTAGTCATCAGCTGCCTGGGGGTCTGGATCACCCCAGAACCTCAGAGGTCGCTGCCTCTGGAACTCGTGCAGCGCACTCAGCCTGCGTGCAACCTCGTCCTGCACCGCCGGCACAACCAGCTGCTCGGCAGGTGGTGGCTCAACTAGCAGACCACCTGGTGGTGCAACCTCAGAACCTGCGCCCCGCTCCACGGCCACTACACGGGGCAGGTCATCAGCACAATCCTGCTGCGGAACCCTCGCTGGCTGTTGTAGTGGAGGCATCCTGAAATACATTCATGACACACCACAGTCAAAGAGTATATCTGGAGAGCTGACTCAAGAAGGACAAGGAAAAACCAAAAACCCAGTCCTATATGATGCATGTACCATGATGTCCCCGCGACCAGTGTACGAATGTCCCGAGTCGAAAGGCAGGTTATCAGAGTCCTGGTGTATGGATACGTCGGCCGCCGCACCAACACTGGAGTCTCAGGCCTGAAAGCCGTACTCGAAACACCCTAACATTGCCTCTATGCAACCCAAACCAACTCACAGCTAGACCAGCTACGCTCTGAGATCCCAAAGGTGGAACCTGCTCTGATACCACTCTGTCACGACCCGACCCAACGGGGCTCGAGCCGCGACTCCCCAAGCCCGCCTCCAATAGGCTAGGGGCTGGTGACCAGCGCCGAGTAGGCTATCACACACATGGGAGGCATTAGCCTAAGGTACTCGTACACACGCACCCACAAACTCCTCCATGAAATAGTGCAGAGATACAGAAACTGGAAATTAAATGCATGCATACACTATCCCACAACCAGAGAGCAACATCAAAAGTACAAGGGAAAAACAAGGCCCACCAAAAGAAAACTACAAAGCGCGTCCAACCTGCTCTGAAGAAGGGGAACGCTGCCACAATCACCCGTCGGAAAGCACTCTCGGCACAGCTCCGGTGAACAGCCCGGTCAACTCGCTCACTAAGCTCCGCCTGCTCCGGGTCCTCTTGGGACTCCGTCAAAAGGCATGTGGTCTGCACAAGACACAAACATGTGCGGGCAAAGCCCGTGCAGGGGTGAGTATAAACATACTCAGTAGGCACCCCAAAAACCCAAAACCCAAGGGAGCAACTGAAAGGCAACAGTCCACTCAACCCAGCCAGAGGGAACCCAGACGAGAGAGAAACTCCATCTCGTGACCATCCTCGGCTAAACACAACTAGTCAGCTCAGCTCAGGTGTATGCCCATAAATACACCTTGAACAATCCAGATATACACAGCTCACGCCACAAAGCCACAAGAGGTACCGACCTCATCACCATAAACTGTCCACAACCAGGAGAGTACACCACGAACTCTGTCATACCAGATGATACTCATCCGAGAGATACACTCCATCGCGATACTCGCAAACATCACAGACGATCACCCAAGAGACCATGCTCATCGGATAGCATCACTGAGGAAACATCGCTGAAACAACATAACCACCAAACTCCTCAGATAGGGGATCGCCGCTAGGGTCCGCTAGGGGATACCAAGACCCACTCCGGTATACGTAGCTCACAGAGAGGGGATCACTCCCAGGGTCCGCTGGGGGATACCACGACCCAATCTGGCATACGTAGTTCTCACAGATAGGGGATCACACCCAGGATCCGCTAGGGGATGCCACAACCCGATCTGGCGCTCGTCAGAAGCTCCACACTCAGATAGAGGAGCATCGTCCATATAAAGATGGTCACGACGATACCGGAACCCTATCGGGTATAACTCGCGATGTAGGGGATCGAACTGACGATGCCGCGACCCTACCGAAACCACGCGCTGAGTAGGGGATCGCATAACCAACGATACCGCAACCCTACCGACACCAAGCGCTGAGTAGGGGATCGTATAACCAACGATGTCGCAACCCTACTATAAACATCATGTTGAGTAGGGGATCGTAAACCCGATGATGCCACAACCCTACTATGCATGACCCACCGCGTAGGGGATCATATTCCCGATGATGCCACAAACCCTACGGGGTTAACCTGCTAGATAGGGGATCGCTGCCCGTGAATAAGTGGTCACAACGATACCAAGAACCCGATCTAGGGTAAAGATGCTAGAGGATCCACTCCGGGCCCACCGGAGGGATACCACAACTCTAACAGTTTAAACATCCCATCGAGAGGATCACAAACCCATACGAAGGTTGTCATGCCACACAAACCCTCGTGGAAACAAACCAAGGGAGAACACTCAACCACTGTTGGTCCAAACGTCGCTAACCCGAGAAACCCGCCACAACGCCACACTGCGCACCTCCTAGGCCAAAACCGAGGCCACCATTGCGTTCCATGCAGAATAACACGCAGGATAGGCTGTTTACTCGCCCGAAACGGAGCACCGGTGAAAAAGGCACTATTCACCGTAGCTAGCTCGTGCGGGGCCCACACAACGATCCCGAAACCCATCGAGAGGATCACACCACGGCGATCCCCTCGAAAAAACAAGCGGAATCGACTACTCGCTCGCCCAAAACGGACACCCGGTGAAAAAGGTACTATTCACCGAAGGCCAGCTCAGGTGGGGCCCATGCCTGGATTCTGAAACTCATCGAACGGATCGCACCATTGCGATCCTCTCGGAAAAACACACAGGATCGACTATTCATCCGCCAAAATCGGACTCCTGGTGCAAAAGCTGTGTTTCTCCGCAAACGCCAAAACCCGGCCTCGTGGGGCCCGCACCCTGTTCACAGAACCAACACCCGGAAACCATCTCAAAAAGTTCGTCGTACCATCAGGGTCACAACGCCACTGACGGCACGTCAATCGGACGCTCCTGGTAGAAGTTACAACGGCCTGAAGTCGTAAAATAATAAAATAATATTATTTTATACGACGTTTCTAACTCCCGGGCCACGATCCCGAACCATAAAATTCTCAAAGTTATTTCAAAAGGTCCGTATCGACGCAAGGAGTGTGTCACCGCAAACAGCTCGCGAAGCGGAGTTACGGTTTGCGAGTTACGGGGGTTTAAAGAACCCCCGGAACAGTCTGGCCGGACCACCGCTGGGTCGCCGGAAACCACCGCGCCGCCGCCGCGCCGCCGCGGGTCTCGCCGGAAAACCAGATTTTTCGCCGGAAAACTTCCGGGAGCCACCGGGAGCACCCCGGTGCTCCAAATGCAGATCCGAAAAAAGATTTGGAAAGCTCGGGACACGAACTAGACAAATCTTATGAAAATTTGAAGAAAAACAACACAAAAACGGGATCCGTGATTGTAAAACTCAAACCGCCTACCTCGCGGGCGAAACGCCGACGTTCTGCCTCAGATCCGCGCTCCAGAGCTTCTGCTGCGCGCTCCTGGAACGTCCGCCGTCGAATTCTGAGCTCGTGGGTGCTCCGTTTTCTCGATTCGGCGAAGTGGCGGCGAAGAACGACGGAGAACGGCGAAGAACGGCGAAATATAATTAAAAGGGGGGGGGGGGGGCGCTGATATTTATATCAGCGGCCCGCCGGCGCCAAACCCGCCTCGGACCCGACGCCCGATGCGAATAAAAGTAAGGTCACCCCAAGGGTAAACGCACCGTTCTGAACGCAACGGCGGTCTCAGATTTTCCATCCGAGACTCCGTTCAGAAGTTATTCGAGCTGACGCTCGCCCACTAAGTTGCTACTTATTTACGGAAACGCCCCTGGTGGCGTTTCTCACCGCAGGCCCGCGCCCGCAAAGTTTACACCCCGCCTAGGGTAAACGGCACGTTCCAGACGCAACCGTGCCCTCAGATTCCCATTCTGAGCTACCATTTAGGAGATATCACACCCCCGCCACGTGCATAGCTTAAAAATACATAATATTTTTATAAAATTAATTCTGGGCACACCGGGCCTCGGAATCGCACGCCGTCTTCGCGCCTAGCTCTGGAATTATTCGTAGAAATATTCCAGAGTCTGACAGGGCCAAAAACCCGAGTCGCTACATCCATATCCATATTTTCACCTATATTCTCCTATGTGGAAACCCAGTGATTAGTTTATTTGGGTAACCGTTATGTTTCATACTTTAGTTTTTAAAGATAAGTTTTGTTATTCCTTTTTACGATGTGGGTTTCTATTAATGAAACATTCAAGTAGTAAACCATTTATAACCCCGATGAATTTCGAGGGCGAAATTCAAATTAAGGGCGGTATAATGTAACACCCCGAGATTTTATGAAAAATATTCTTTTTAATTTTATTGATGTCTTGTGTTGTATGTTACAACAAGGGAATCTTGCACAATATGCAACCCTAACATGGATGCATCACACGCAATCGCAACCTTCCTCGATAGCGTGTTTTGTACGCAATACCGAGTTTCACTAAACAACGATATGCTATTAAAATATTATTAAAACTAGACGTTATGAATAGTAATAACCACTTTTTATAATTCTTTAAATTTCATCTTTCAAAATGGACTTCATTTTTGGATTCGGAATATCGAAATTAGCCAACGGTAAAATTTTGGTATTTTTTTGAAAACTTTCAATTTTTGATGAATAGTGAAAACACCAGGTTACTATTTGAAAACCGGCATTGTATTTAAATAATTATTTATTTTATTTAAATTTATTTTATGTAAAATTTTACACATAATACCTATATAATTTCAATGCAATTCAATGGAGTCATTTTATAATAATTTTAGATATATATAAATTTTATTTAACTTTTGACCATCTTTTACCCACCTCTTAGAAGAATTTTCAAATTTACATAAAACGTAATGTAACCGCTTTTGTGAATGAAATTTAAAAAATCCAAGATTCATGGTCGATGTCAGTATGTAAAATGTGGTTCAATGAGATGAAAATAATTTTTGGTGAATAGTAACTTTTTACTTTTATTAACCACCGTTAAAAGTACATAGGGTAATTAAGGGTAAAATTGAAATTATTATTACCATAACACATGTCCTAATTTTATTGGATAAGATTAATTTGACCAAAAACAACTTTAGGAATAAACTATGACCATTTAGGCCCGCTTGGATTAGATTATGACATTTAATATTAATTTATTTAAAGAAGGGTTAAAATAGTTAAAATCAATGTTTAATAAGTAAATAATTTATTATATAAGGTTATGCATAAGATAAATTAGACTATAAATATTAATTATAATGATAATATGATTTCCTACATAATGGTATTTAATTTATAATTTTTAGACATTAAATGATTTAATTTATTTTTGACTCAATGATGATGTTGTAATTATCTTATTAATGATATACTGACATTATTGATGTTATAAATACCCAAATAAATGTAATTTGAGTTTTTTTATGAATTACACTAATTTTATATGTTAATATAACATGTAAGTATTGATCTAGTTAACTTTCTTAGAACTAATCATTTTGTTATGATTTTTACAAAAAATCAA
This sequence comes from Viscum album, assembly GCA_963277665.1. Lineage (NCBI taxonomy): Eukaryota > Viridiplantae > Streptophyta > Magnoliopsida > Santalales > Viscaceae > Viscum > Viscum album. Next base: position 2,102,895,014 of record OY728163.1, on the reverse strand, counting down.
TTACCAAGTAGTGTCAAAATTGACATAAAATAGTTTTTAAAACAAATATTATATTATTAATTGTTATTTTATTCCTAAGAATATAAGGTTTGGAAAAATGAATTAAATAAGGATATATATATATATATTATTAATAAAAAACTTGGGGTTTTTTTGGCTTGTTATATTAAATTTATTAATCTTATAGTGTAAGAAGACAAGAAGACGTGGTAAAAGTAAAATTATTTAACTTGAGGTTAAATCTAAATGATAAGGTTAAAATAGAAACCTAAAATTGTCTAAATTCTATTTTATGAGAGGATTTCGACCAATCCTCACCTTATCTTCGAAATAAATCAATTTGGAGGTATTAAGCACTGAATATGACATTATAATAAAATAATATTTTTTGTTTTTCCAATGGTGCCCCTCTCCCCCCTTATAAAAGGGAACCTCCTCCCTCACTTCCTCACACCACATTGACCCTTCATTCTCGGCCAAACCCTACCAAATTATCTTATAAACTTCCCTATAAACATCCTAGAGGTCCTGGTCTTCTTCAAAGACCAATTTTAGTGACCTAAGAAGAGTACTCAAAGAGGCGCTTAAAAGAAGAGATAATGTCCATTACCGATTCTTTCAACTTTATTTATTCTTACACTTCTTCTTCATTAGTTGTTTTATTATGAAGTAATAACATCAGTATAAATAATATAATGATATGTTATTATAAGTATGAAACTAACCTATTTCACCATCTATCCATCCTGTGGAAAATGAAATCACCGCGCATGCGTACATACGAAATACTGTCTCCACGCCGTGGTGAAATCTGTTTTTCCACCAACACCATACATGGATGGGTATAATTGTGTAAAGAATACCTATATATGGTTATTATAAAATCATACTTATTCTGATATATTATACCATCTACTCAAATTTTGTTAAATAATTATGGGAACAATATCATTGCTCGTGCATACGTATGGACTACCTTCTCCACGACGCGATGAGAATTATTCTCAATGTTAACCATACATGAATGATCATATAGTTTATATAATGAATAATAATGAAACATATGAAATAATAATTCTACTGGATTTATGTATATATATATATATATGTATTTCATCTACTTAGTTTCATTCAATTCAATAAGGAAACGAAAACAGCGTTCATGCGTACGTACGACCTACCGTCTCCATGAACAGTGTATTTCATTCCTTTTATCGATCTATAATATACATATGTATATGATTAATATATATTATATATAAATCAATTTTTAAATTCTGTAATTATTTAAATCAAGATATAAGTAACAATATCAAGAATAACAAGTCTAAACACATACGATAAATGAAATGATTTTACCCAAAATGCTGCTTTAACATGGAATTTCCAAAAGAACGGGTAATATAAAGTCATAAGTGAAACATATATTATATTGTAAAAATTAATATGATTCTGTAATAAGTAAATGACATTATTTAAATCATTATACAGGAGGTTCGGATACGTACGAAGCATATCGAACCTAAGGTAAGGGATAATTATTCCAATCTCATTCTTATCTGAGATTGTTCATTTGTAAGTATTTACTGGGGTTATGATTATTATCCATGTCCATATGTTCCCAAATGTTTTCATAAAATGTTCACTTTTCTGCCATGTACTTTTAAAGACATTTTTACCCTTTTCTACTTTTACCTCATCCTATGAAAGGAATCTTTCTTTTTTTACCATACGAGGTACTTTTTGACTTTTCTAACAAAAGTATGAGAAGAATGTTTTTTTAACTTATACGGCATGAATGGATTTTTTTTAAAACATTATTTACAAGAATATTCTTTTAAAAGTTTTCAAGGTTATTTTTAATCAACTTATTTTAGATTAGAATTCTATGACATGTTTAGAAAGGAAAAGTGTTTTTGAAGTAGAAAGGATATTTTCCTCAAGAATGGAGTTCAAGTGTTTTATAAAAATTATTTTCCATCTAAGATAATAAATGGTTATGTTTCTATCCATATTATTACATTGATTTTATTATGTTGTGATGGAATTATTTTTTTAATTCTTTTATCTTATATGAATTGTTTTATGATGTCACGATGATTAAGAATCCCATTTTTATTACATGGGTTATGCTATGATGTATGGTTTATGATTTTGTGGCACACATAAGAATGGTATCATTATGAGATGGGTTGGACCTATATCTCCCTCATATGAATTGGGTAATTATTTATTTCTCATGAGATAGAAATGGAAAGAACGGTAAGTTATTCTGGTTCAGTAATACAGGACTGGAATGAGGAGTGAACTCGATTCAGAAAGGGACTATGTCCACTAAGATGGTCTTGGCAGCAATGCCTTGGATACTATAGAAATAATATCATGTGCTTAATGGTTTCCACAATTACATGTTTTATTCCCATTATATTTTATCATGATTAATGTTTCTTTATGATCTATGCCTTATGTTCTTCCATGTTTTATGTCATTGCTCAAGATTTTGTTGTTTAAGCATTATGTTTATGTTTTTAAGTTAAAATTTATATGATTTGTTTTATTTTATCCTTGCTTACCCTTACTGAGCATTTGAGCTCACCATTTATATGATTTCTTTTCCACAGGATATAAAGAAAGGTTTTAGGTAAGAAAAAAAAGGGGAAGATCTTTATGGGAGACGTTGAAGATCATTCACCACGATTAGATGATTATGTTCCGAGTTTCTAAAGACACTAAACTATTACGGTCCTTGTGTGTACTTTTTTGTTATGTATTTAGTATTCTTCAAAAGTAATGTAATGTCCATGTACACCAAGCATTGGGTCTCTACAATGATAACCATCAATATTCTTATATGAAAAAAAGGGAAATCTCATGAAATCAAAACTACTAATGTGGTTTAGTTGTATAATGTGTTTAAAGGTACAGTGATCATCCACTCTAGAGTAGCCAATGTACACTTTGATTCTAGAATATCCATCTATTATATATCTCATGAATTTTCAAATGGCATTAGATTTACATCTATATTATTAGATATTGAGTGAGTGGTAAATAATCTAAATGTTATGATGGTCATACCTCAATTCTATAGATCTAATATGATTGATGTGTGTGGTAATGTAATTCCAACAAATATTTTCATTCTCCCATTGGTTGAATTTATGTAATTTTTTGTGTTGATTTCAATTCTTTATATGGAACTCATATCCAATGTAGATAAAGGGAAGTAACATATCATATTCAAAATGAACCCATGCTCATTTATCTATGTGAGGATTAATACAAACATTAAATGAAAAGTACCAATAATTTTTTTGGTTTTATTTCTCATCCATGAAGGATATTAATCTCAGGTGGTTGGGGTGAAAATCAACTTCAAATACTTTCAAACTTTTGGGATTTTTTTGGTGTATTTACAGAATAGTTTCGTCGTAATCCACTACATTATGAAGTCTAGTTCTCAATATAACTCATACATAGATCAATAGAAATTCAAATTATTGCAAATAGAATGCAACTGATTTTTTTTGTATGAATACAAAAATAAAGTCAAAGATAATTTTGACATTGGATTCATGTCACTAGGTGTGTCACCTAGGGGTGCATTTTTTCCTTTTATAACATGAAATATGGATCAATGAGACTCTACACTAATTATTGAGAATATAACAATATAACTATAATGAATAAGTATACTCTACCATATATTGATGAAATTATTGATAAACAACATATGGAACAATAATTTTCCAAAAATGGCCTTCATTTTATATTTCATTCATTGACGGTCCAAAAGGAGGATATAACCAAGAAAAAATTCTATGTGATGTACAGAAACAATGAATTTATAGTGCATCCATTTTTCATTAAAAATTACTCCACCATATTCTTGGATTAAATTAATCGATATTTATATATCGCCTTGATGATTTTCAGGAAGACTTTATAGATTATAATTATATATATTCAAAGTGAATATAATATCATAAATATTACTTGAGTATTTTGTAAAAAATATCTGAGGAAGGAAAATGTTTATACAAAATTTACTAAGTGAGAATTTTTTATTCATAATGTTTCATTCTTGGGTTATATGATATGAAGTGAAGTTATATGGGTACATCCTTAAAATAACGTGGTAATTGAATGTTTTAACAGACCAACCACTATGAATAATACCAATATATTTCCTATTTTGGTTGAATATTATTATATTTTATTGTTTAATATATCAATTTTGCCTAATCCATTAACCATGTTAACTCAAAAAGGATGCATGTTCCTTAATATGGATAGGTGTGAGGAGAATTTCAATGAGTTTACGATAAGGTTGGTCGATTTACATATCCTCACCCTACCCTGTAGGGGATAAAAGTTTGTAATCTATAGTGATTTACCCAATAAGGGACTAGGATTCTTTAACATTTATAATGATACAGTGATAACTTTTTCCTCATTCCAAATAAATTTTCATGAAAAAATATTCAAAATCAATATTTAGAGTTAATATCGGTATTTTATGGATTAATGATATGGAGGAATTATCTTTTTGTTGAATTTTTTGATATATATACTTATAATAAAATTTTAAATTAAATATTTTAATGCATAAAGAGTTTAATATGTGCTATAGAAGATGATTTAAGAGGATTAAAGATAATGATTTCTCAATACATTGCAACCCTATAAAATAAAACATGTTGGAAGATACACCGAGTCAAAAGAATAATTTTATCTTATATATGATGATGATCATGAATGATTTTATATTTATCTATTTTCAATGAATAGATATAGAAATTTTGAATGAAAATAATAGATATTATCTTTCTCAAATGATTTTTCAACCGTTAATCCAAGCTATGAATAAAGTGGAAAAGAAGTAATATATATAACTATAAAAGAAGGTGATAGATTCTCTAGATCTTAACCTTGATTATGATAGGAATATAATGTTTATAAACATTGTTTGTTCATCGTCGATATAGTATTTGAAGAAGGTGTTTTAGTTGATGCTTACAGTTAATCATTCTCTATTCATCGTGAAATTAAAATGACATGTAGAGAACTAAATGAGTATTTCTAGTGGCACATCCTAAAGAAATATATTTTTGAGTATGTATCTAAGTTCATAGTATATCATCTATTTATGTTTTATGGACATATGTCCATGGAGATGTTATAAACATAACCCAAACAAGAATATAAATGGGAAATCAACACCATGGATTTTGTAATCAAAATCCAAAAATCATATAAATAACTTCATACTGATTGGGTTATAGTAAATAACCATGAAAATTCATCTCACATCATTTCTATTATATAATCTTTCAATATTGAACATATTACTCGGATATACATTATGAAAGTGGTAACAACTCTAGAAGTTCCACATTCCATTGTATATGCTTGGGATTTGATGTTTACATCGATGTTTTGAGTGTTTTTAATGCTCAAGATAAAGCATAATTTCAATATAGAATATCATACATAGAAATATAGTTATTTTGAGGTAAAATTTTAATCCATAAAATATAATTTTAGATCTCGACCTAAATATTTCAATGGTTGATGGAATAAATACTTTCCTATAATAGTGTTTTATTATAATAATAGCTTTCGCTTGAGCATTTAATTGGTTCCTTGTGAATCCATATATAAAAGGAACTGTAGAACTACAACATTATGGGATTATGTTATAGAAAATAAGTTATTGGGACCTTTTTTAATTGAAAAAATGATAGATAAAGTCAGATTCCTTCAGTAGAAAATCAAGGCTTCTCAGAGTTGACAAAACCATATGCTGAAAATCATTAGCATGACATGGAATATGTAGACGGTGAAAAGGTTTTTATATGAATTTTATAGTTGATGATGTTTATTATAATCATTAATAATGGAATTAATATCCCCATTTATATAGGCACTTTCAAAATTCTTGACCAAGTAAGGACAATAACTTATATCTTGGCGTTTCCACCAAACATGTATCTTGTTCATGATGAGTTCCATGAATCAGTCCTGGGGAAGTACATACCTGATACATAAGACATAAAAAAACATATATACCATACAAATATAACATGATATTTCTTATAGAGAAAAACTGGAATAATTCTTGGATCATATAGAGAATATACTCTGAAAAAAGACTACCCGTATGGGAATTGTTCTCTTGTGAAATACATAATTCAAAGAAGCTACATGGGAACCAAATGATATAATGTGACAAATATAACCTTATTTTTTTGTATTAAAGTTATCAATTTGTTTATATAAAGTTATTTTAAGGGGGTATAACATTACACCATGATGTTTTCTAATATAGTTTCTTCAAATAAATTTTAATTTTTTGATAGGTTGTGTAAGACACAATGCTGAGTCTAAAAGAATTGAAATGTAATGTTAAAATATGTTTACTTATAAACTATTTTATTAGTGGTTATAAATAGGAATAACTAACTTATGAAATATTTATGACTACATTTTTATAAAATAATTCTTTTCAAATCAATTAATAATAAATATAAATAATGAAAAATAATATAAAATAAAATAGTTATTTTTCTGAACAAAGAGTTTTTATGATTAGAATGTATTTTTATCATAAAAAATTAAAAAAATTGACATTGAATAGTGATTAAAATAAAAAATTTGTAATCTATATTCAATAAAAAGATTCATTAATTTATTATTTCCCTAGAAATGGGATTAGAAAAAATCAAATTTAATGCTTCAAATGAATTTATCTAAAAAGTGATTTTAATCGAATGTTGTGGGATTTTATTAAATTTATACTTTTCAACATTAAAATTTTTAATTTAAGAAAAGTGATATTTTGAATTATTATTTTTAAATTTTTTAAATGGTTTTATTTTATTATTAGTTTATATGAATTGTAATTGTGGTAAAATTTATTACCTCAGTGAAGGGTTAATCATATAAATATTGGTTAAATCCAAGTGATACAGTTATATTTTTTTCACCCTATTTTTTTTGGATGAATTTAATTATATAATTATAACATTAGGTTCTAAATTTATTTGATTAAGTGAAACATTTACCTGAAAATGATCAATATAATATTTAAATCAAAGAATGTTACAAAATGTCACTCTCTTAGTTTTAAATATATCGTATGTGTCCACATAGGGACAAGGGAAAGTTAGAAAGCAAATGAAGTCTCTATTTAGAGATTAATGAAATTATTTTTCCTTATATAAATTTATTTATAATTTTTATTAATTATTCAACTACCTTAAATTCTTATGCCACAGGGAAACTATATTTCACAATTTAATAAAAAATTAATTACAAATTTTCAAAATATCCAAAGTAAAATAATTTGTGTGGATTAATGTGTTCCATTAATTTTTATGATGAATATGACCTGTTAGTGTTATGTAAAATTATTATACTCTAATTAAAACATTTTATAAATGTATTTTAAGATAAATTATAATTATAGTTTCATAATTGGAAATAATGATTTTTTTTAAAATAATATTCTATTAAATTACATAAAAATATAAAAATATTAAAATAATGTAAGGGGTAAAATATGATCTAAAATTTCCTACATTTCCCATTTATAGGTTATTTGGGACCATTTTTCTCTAGAAGGACCTTAATATATTATCATATTTTAGGAAATTCCAAGAGTTTATCTCCCCTCAATTATAAAAGGCCACACCTTTTGTCTCTGAGTCACTCCAATTGGAGCTTTATATTTCGAAAATAATATACCAAAATCCATTATGAACTCTAATATAAACATTTTAGAATTATTTATCTTCCCAAAATTAGATCATTATATCCCTTACATGGAAATATATAGGCTTTTTTCAAAGGAGGAGTAATCTCTTAAATCGATCACTTTATTTTTAATTCTTACTTTGCCTCGTATAAATATATTAAAATCTAAATTAAATAATAAATTAAGTATCCTAAAATTAATGAGATTTTGTTATTATTATTAAAAAACATTATTCATTCTATTTCCATTAAATGTGAAATGAATGTATCAGTCTTCCGTAAGTATGTCTTAAAATTTCCACCTAACGATACAATTCATTTTTCATCACCATCAATCACAAATAGTTATTTTGACCTTTTTCATTGTTTATATAGGATATTTTTTACCTAATTATTCTTATATAATGATTATATCATATATACCATCTTATATATTTAATATATATAAAACAATAACGTTGTTCATGCATGCGTGTGGATACCATCTACACAAAGCAATATGATTATTTTTAATTTAATTTTACTTGGATGGTAATAAGTATTTATTTAATTAATATATATGATATATATTGTATCATAATTATTATTTAATTATGATTTATAATTTAACGTTATTTTGTTCAATATATCAAATAATGTAGAGGCATTCTTGCTTACATACGGCCCAGAGTCTTCAGAAATGATGCAATACATTTTTCAATATCTAACTTTTATGGATGAATATAAGAATTTATAAAATGAATATATATAAAAAATATATAAATTTAAAAAAAATTATATCATGGATTCATGATAATGATACAAGGACCCAAACTACCAACCCAAACATACAAGAAAAATGAATCCATTATCACATAGAATAATAATTTTAATTAGGAATAGTTAATGAATGAGTAATAAAAGCTTATAAGTAATTAATTTATGATATAATATACATTTTTATAGTTCATGAATATATTTATAATGAATTAATATTTACTATATTGTATTTTCTATCATTTATAATGTTTTTCACACATGAGGTAAATGATTTTCTGTCTCACTTTTGTTTATATGTGACACAATCCATATTCACCACTAGTTTCAATTATATTGTGTATATACTCCAAATAATTGTATTTTATTATTATTATTATAAATATTATATATATATATATATGTATATATATATTATTTCATTTATGGTGATCATGATTTAAAAGGTACCAATGTTGAATGGGTTTTATTTTACAATCTCACTGTTTATTAAGGTTATTTAGGTTTTTGTTTTGAATGATGAAATATTAATATATTGATCTAAATAAACTCTTGAATTTTATTCTATCCTAGGTATTTATATATAGTATATGTTTTATTTTCATTTTCCTCAACTTAAATACTCAAAATATTGAAAAACAATATGTGAAATTGGCTTTATTTCCCTCTTTGGTTGAATAGACATTTTCTTATAGATCCTAGTTTAAAAAAAATGAGTTTTTTACTATAATTCTATAATCATTTAAATTATTTGGTACTCGTGTTTTAATTTTGAAATATTTTTTATATTATTCTTCATTTCTATCTCAAAATGAGGTACTTTTTTATTTTTTTAAAAAAATTGAATTAACTCTGTTATTTTAACTAATATGGGATGAAATTAAAATTTTTATATCAAGAATGCTCAATGTTTTAATGATTCCTTTAAATTTTAAAAATTTTATTTTAATATAAATTTTTTTCTATAATATTTTTAAAACATATTTATTTTAAAATTAATATTCTATTTGAAATTATTCTTTTCCCCATGAAATATTTAAAGGATATTTAAATGAAATATTCAAATATGATAACATCTTTTGATTTTAATTACACTATATTGAATATATGATACAAAGATAAAATAATTTCTATTTACTGGGATGGTTAGTGGTTATGTTGATGAGATTTTTGGGAAACCCATTTATTTTCCATTATTTAAGCTATTATTAATTGATGAATGGTTTATGAATCCCATTTTCTTTTTACAAGTTATTATGTGATGATATTATAGATATTTCATGGGAATGTGTCATAATTATGTTTGTTTATTGTTATGTTACATGCATGTATGTTATAAACATGGGATAGTGGTTTTGTTATAACCACTTGAGGTAGTTATGTTAAAACCACATATGATCGCTATGTTATAATATAGGACTGGTGTGCAAAAAATTATATATCCTACAAATGCATTGGGTAATAATTGATATCTCATGGGATAAACAAGCCAAGAGTGGGGAGTGAACCCAGCCCAATAATGGAATATTTCCACCATGATACACTTTGGAGTGGAACATGAATTATATAATGGAAATGGGGAGTTATCCCATACCACTATGATTTTTATTGAAAGGAGACTTGACTACTAAAAAGATTATTTTCTATTCCTGTACAATAATTCCATTTCATTTTCCTATGTTGTGATCTCATGGATCACATTCTTTGATTACTCTATAATATTTACATGATGAACATCCAATCTTCATTCCATGAATCAATATTATGATCTTTGATAAGAAGGGAATGGTTTTCAAATTTTATTTTATTATTATCAAAATCTTATTCTCGTGGGAAGTTTATGTGATTATAGATATCACCATTATATACCCTTATTGATCATATGATCTCACTTTTCCTTATATTTTCATTCCCCTAAGTTATGAATAATGATATTAAGTATGATATGTCTAGGAATGATGATTATTATGAATAATTTAATGGGATATACATTTAAACTATTTGTTTATGTGTTCATGTTTCCAAAATACTAGACCTATTAAATTCTGTTGTTGAATATAATTTTATTTAATCCATATTCATCTAATAATATTTAATATCTATGTATAAATATTAAGGGTATTTATAAGTTGAACAGAAATCACTAAAAGAACAAAACATCAGTAAATTACTTATACATATTTACTCATAATATAACACCATATTTCTGGATAGTATAAAACAATACGTAGAATTTTGAATTATCGATTTAGTACAGAGTTTGTTTTTTAAAAGAGGAATCCGATTGAGATTTTATGATTTTGGATATCTTAAATTGGTATTTTAGCAGTGGATTTATACCTGGGGGAGGCCATAAGTGCATAAGAATATGTCAGAAGAAAGTCAGATGGTCGGGGAGCTGCAAAAAACAAGAATATGATAATTCAAGGATAGATCTTATAAATTACACCTTAAATGTATGTAATATTTATATGATCACACTACCAAAATGGTTAATGGAGAAAATGTAGGTTTATTCTGTGAATTTTGTAAAAATATTTATTTTAAAATATTAAAATGGTTCATACCTCATAGTTTTGTCTTATGGAATGCACATTGGAGGAGTCAGATGATTGGACCTCCACAATAAATATTCTCCTATGATATGGGGTGTTTCTTGGAGAATTTTATTAGAAAAAACTAGTAAATCACTTAGAAAAATCATAGTTTCTATAATAAATAATATTTTATTATAGTTTTATTTAGGGTTAAGGGATAATTTTCCATGATCATGGTGGAATCAACTATTTTTAATGGGACTTTTTGCTGACAAAGATAGAGTATAACTCGAGGTAATGTATGCATGGAACCATGACCTTTTTTTCGAAGGAACATCCTCACTTGTACTTTTTTAATATTTTAGGAATATGATCCTTTACTTTTCATATAATGATATTAAATATTATTAGAAGAATACTCATTATATAAAATTACAATCTAGCCCATAATAGTATAATTCTAGTGCCTTTGGAATCAGGGATACATAAACTAAATGTTCATATGAGATATAAAAAATATCATTATATTTCATTCATAACTAGAAACCTACTTATATATTTATTACATAAAAAACATCTTCAAAACGTTTTATATCATATATTATAATATTTAATAATTCCATAAAACACGGTTTCTCATAAGATGTGAATCATGATGTAATCAAATAATATGTTCCATGAGAGAATAACATAGACATAAACATTTGGGAAAACTATAATATTACAACTCAATAAACATGTACAAATAGAAATAGGTTGTATCATTATGTTATGAATATGAAATTATTCCCTTATATAAACTCATGGATATAAATTGATGTCTATCATTAATCGTATGAACATGATACCTAGGTCCACAAATAAACATATGGACATGAAAACTAGGTCCATGCATGAAATTGTAAACATGAAATCATATTCATATATACCATATTTAACTCACTAGTTACCCATCATTACCCAATGCATTGGAGGTCTTTAATAGACCAAACAATCACATAATCATAACACATACATAGAAATTCTATATGTTACTAAATCATTCTTTATAACATAATATAATAATCTATATAAACTAATGGGTTTTGTAAAAAACAATCATCATAATCATACAATACCCAAATATAGATTAATCATGTTATTATTAGATTATATACCAAGTAGATCATATCTAATATAAATCAACCTCCTTTAATAAAACAGTAAAAAGAATCTTCAAAAATAGTTTTCTAAAAAGTCAGAAAAAAAAAAGTTAACTTCAAAAAACATAAGTGAATAGTAAAAAAATTATTTAAATCATTTTTTTTCAAAACATGAATATCATAGAAAAATATTTTTTAATAGAATATTGAAATAATATTAATTAACTTTAAAAACATAATTTTTAGTACATGAGTACTTATGGAGAATAAATCGATGGAAACAATTATAATTTAAAGAAATGACCATATGAGAAGAAAATAAAATGGACTTATTATATAATGATCATATACTTTCATCAATATAAATTCTAAAAACCAAGAATAAAATAGTATTGAATCATATATCCCTTACTACTTTTGTAAAAAGTTAAATTTTTGGGAGAAAATTATCCAAGGTAACATTAAAGGGTTTTTGGTATGATTATGTTTGTTGAAAATAATTGTTTCCATAGTCAGTTGTGGAATATCATAAATGATTGAAAGAATGGTGGTAAGTCTCTATGAATATTAGAATAATAACATATTGAATCCATTAATGTTCAATGGAAGATATTTATTACTACAAGAAGATTCATGAATAGGAATATTCCTTAGTGTTTTGTGAAAAAATAGGTATCTTTGTGAACCGATTTGGAGAGCTTCATGATAAGGTGGTGATAAGGATATATGATTCTAGAAAAACTGGAAGAACCTATAAATATGACTATACGTCGCCCCCTATAAAATTATATCAAGGCTTAGAGAAGATTTAAAAGCTCTAAATTCAAAAGAGGTGATTTGTGGCGTTTTTTCAGGTGAAATATTTTTTGAAGAAATGAATTTCGAAAAGGCTATGAAAGGTGAAAAAAATTTAGAGGGTTCAAAAAGTATATTAATTCTTAACAAATGTGTTAATTTTCACAATGAAAATATAAGCTGACCAAAAATTTTGAGCTTCATGAATGTTTTGAGATTCACGAAGGCTTAGTGATCTTCAAGAAAGGATGGAGCATTACAAAGTCGCTTTGAGCGTCGTAAAATAATTGTTCTTCATGAAGGTAATTTGAGATTCAAAAAATGAAGGTGTATTGAAAATCTTATTTGATCATCAAGAAAGAGGTGATATTCTCAAAACAATAGAGAATCATAAATTATTCAGATGGTATTGGCTAGTAAAATTATGTTAAAGTGATATTCCTAATGTGTATAGAGTTGGTAGTTTAATAGTTCATATACCTATAATGGAGTATGTATTAATTATTTCTAATGAAGGGGTATACATTTCCATAATAATTAAATGAATTCTGTCTAGATTAGTGAGTAAACGAAGAGTAATAAGGTGATCCTTTCCACAAGTAGCGAGTCTTAGAAGGATGTATTGAGGGAGTGAACCTTATGAAGTATTGAGTTGTACATAAAAATTGAAAGGGTATTGAAATTTGAAATAAAAGTGATCTATCATAAGACTAATTTGGGTAGCAAGTCATAGTTGATTTGGAAGATTAGTTCATTTTCATTGTATGCTCCTTGGATGTATCCTAGTGAGGGTGAACCAAGTCAAAAACATCGTGTCCTTATTCTTTCTCTTCTACATTACTTTCAAATAATCATCATAAAAAAAATAAGATTACTATAGACACTCACGTGAAAATAAATTTATCATTGTAATAAATTGATCTAGAAATAGTGGGTTAGAGAGAATTTTGAAATGAATACTCACACCCTAATTCACCATCTGTCCTAGGGTATCAAAGCCCCTTTTAGTCCTCATATAATTATTGTCCCTGTTAATGCAATAATAATTAATTGATATGTATATCCCCATATTATTCATAAAAAACATATATAACCATATTTATTTGAATCATATATGCCACATAAAAGAAACATTTTTTGAATATGGAATGTGTCAATCCAAAATATAAGTGAAGTAAAAATACCATACCTTGAGTATGACTTCATTTATATGTGTTCCATAATTCATTATTTTAAATAACTCCCATAAGAAATTAATTTTAGAATCATTTGGTTAGTATTTTGGTATGAAAATAACCTCTAAAGAGTGGGTATAGATGATAAGAATGGCTTTTGATGTGTATGGTTGCGCTAGAAGGCTCAGTATTTATGAAGAAGTGTGTGGAGGAGGTTCCCTTTTATAATTTATTTTATGGGATCTTTTGGAATTTTATAAAAGAATAAATTATAACAAGTCATTATCAAATTAAATGATTCCAAAAAGATAGCTATTCGAATATATGGTAGTATGGTTTTTAAATTATATCATCCATGAAAACATGTATAGGTTAATGAGGTGTTTTAAACTGTGTGTTTTGTCTTAACCCCTCAGTAAACTTGTTTTAACCATTATTGTGATGACATATTATTAAATTTCAAAGGGTTTTAATATCACTTATTAGGATACAATTGAATCATAAATGGACAAGGGATCATGTTTACAAACATATATTATCAACCTTGTCGTCTTTCAAGATTTCAATTAATTTTAAATATATTAACGTAATATTATTTCCATAAATTATTATTAGTGTTGTTATTATAGGATCCATTTAATTCGGATTTAAATATAGTAAGAAAATTATATAATTATAATAAAATCCTTTAAAATATCCCTAAATTTTCTTATATATCTAAAAACGTAATGGGATGCAAAAAACATCCAAATTACATTACCTTTAATTTTTTAAATATTTTATTTTATTTTTCTATTAATTGAATAAATATTGCAATAGACTTGAGTAATCATTTTAAGTAATTATACAATACATAAAAAATAAAAATAAATTAACAAACATAAAAATTGTTTATATTTCAAATACCCATTTAGGACTGAACAAAGACTCCTTTTTTACCTTATTTAATAATTTATTAGTTATTAAAATCAAGAGTGTGATATTTTTTATTTTATCACTTATTTAAATATTATAAATGTCATTATCTAGAGAAAATGGATCCAAAATTACATATATTAGATAATAGGATATGATTAAAAAAATAAACTCATTAAATAGGATAAATGATACTTTTTGTCTATTTCGAGACCTTATTATATTATTTTTAACCTCAACTAACTCATTTTACCTTTATAATGATAATGAAAAAATAATATGGTTTCCATTAATTTGAAACAAAAGTAAAATATTATTTTTTATCAAATATGGTCCTCCTGGTTAAAATTACTGAATCCATTTTTCATTATTCAATTCATAAAATTTGATTATATTAAATTAACAAAATTACATAAAATTCAATGAAAATAATTTTTTTGTGAAAAAATTTCCCATTAAGTATGCAAATATTTTTAAATCTAATTCAATTATGAAATTCAATCCAAATTACATAGTAACATTTTAATAAATAATTAGTTACTAATTATATTTTAAAATTAATACAAATTATAACTTGAGTTTAATAATTCTTTAAAGGAAAATAAATTTTTCAAAAAAACAGTATTTTCACTATCCATTGAAAAATGAAAAATTTCCGGAAAAAATATCAATATATTACCATAAGATAACATTGATATACTTATTTCAAACATTATATCATTTTTCATATATTTAAATTTCTAAATGTTCATGAAATTAATTATTATATTCTCTCAAAAAATTAATGAAACCCATTTTTAAGAAAACATATATTTGAAGCATAAATTAACTAATAAAATGTAAAAGAATATTCCTTTAGAAATAGTAAATAAATTTTTATTTATTTTTGAATTATATATATATATATATATATATCATAATGTGGTTAATCCTATTCATACATTCCAATTCAACATCTTGTTTATAATAATGAAATTTAAATAATAATATTTTGTGGTTCTTTTAAACTCAGTTTCGTGGGTTGTATACTATATCAAATGATAATTTTATTATTTTAAAATCTCATGGTGTTACATTATCCATCTTTAAGTTATTTTTTTCCACTCAAATTTAACTTTAAAACTTTAATAAAAAAATTCATCAAAAATTACCCTTGATGAAATCCCACATTGTAAAAAGAGTTAGTACAACTTCTTCCTGAATATAGGGGAAGGTAAATATAAAGGTAAACTGGAATAAAAATTAACAATTTTTATAAATAGAAAAAAATTAGAGGCGACATAAAATATACACTTGAAATAGAATACTAATGAACAATGATTAATATATAGAGATATATAACAAGACCATGAGAAAGTTAAACTACATAAAAACATATAGTTTTTATGGTTTAAAAGTCTATTGATTCTCTAGAAATTATTCTAAATAACATTTTTATTTTAAATTCAATTTCATTTAGTTTAGGGATTATTTTACTATCAATACAATGTACTAGAGAGTATACTCACCTAATTTTATTAAATTTTATAAGCACAATTCATTGCATTGGTTTCTCTTTGATCAATTCAAGTTCTATATTTACTATTACCGCAAGAAATGGATATAGAAGAAGAATTGTTTAATTTGTAAAGCACTAATATTTACTTATAATACATCATAAGATCCATAAATCATTCCTCCAGCTTCAAATTATATTCCAAAACAAATATTGCTAAAAAAGGATATCCAATAACATCCTAATTCATCATATTATCTTTTATACATATCTAACCTTAAGGATCCTTCAAAATATGTCTCACGAAAAATGAATTCTAAATGATTGAATTATTTGATCTCATATCGTTTAGTTATAAAGTTGACCATAATTTTATGAATTCATAAGGATGATACCAAAATTTATATACCCTGATCAATTCAAAAAAATAAATCTACAATAAAACAATATATACTACCAAATGATGATTCGCATTACATAATATCATATCATAGCCAAAAACATTTCTATTGGATTTCTAGGTTCATCCTTGCACCTATATATCATCAAATATTGATTAAAAATATCAAATATAATTTCCTTATTCTGTAATTTATGTAGAGAGAGATAAAAACTTTTCAGAATCACATCAAATTTAACTAAAGGATGAACAATAGTTTTTTCATATGTATCATTCATTCAAACTCCTACAGGAAATTAAAATCTATAGAGTAGGTGATAAGTGTCCCCAAATTACCATTTCTTATTTTGGCTATTGTTAATGAATCATCATTCACATTTTCTTTTCCTTCATAGGTTTTTATGGCTAATTATTCTAATTGTCCCTTGAATTTGGTAATTTAATTAACTAATTCAAAAACAACTTATGTATATAATACTAAAGAGTGGGTTTTTTATTCTATCAAAACCATAATTTATTCTTTTCATTTACCTACTTATTTAAATTACTCCAATATACTATTTTATGATGGCCATGTTTGTCACACTTTAAAAATCGTTGTTTTCTGTTTATGCATTCACTTGAGTGTTATATTTACAGTTTTTATAAAGTTTAATGTTATAAAACTTTGTTCCCAATATGTGATATCCAACTGTGGAGTATATGAAACTACATCTATGTATTCTTATCGCCATAATCATGAGTGTTTCAAGATTCCATTTCCACTTTGATTTTACATCGAATGATTTATTCATAGATTACAATGTCTCATATGAATAATTTATTTTGAATATGTGGATTGAAACCACTAGATAGTTGATTAATTTTTAATTCAGGAATGATGATTAAACCAGAATAATATCTTGCAAGTCTTGTGAAATTTTCCTCATAGGTTCCAATGTATTCATCATCAGTTTAATTACTCTTAAGGAATTCCATTCCTATTATTGTATTTAAAATACTAGGGATATATATAGTAAAAACTATCATATAAAAAAATTATTCTATCAATTAAATTTCATCATATTGACTCAAATTATTAATATAGTTCCACCATTGATCTGCTTCCCCAACCAAATGATAATGATCTAGTACATCCTTTTCATGGTCTGTGTACTAAAGAGAATAGAATAAATTTTATAGCAGATTGATCCATTGATAAAAAAATAATGTATAAAAATGTCCCATATAATGGGTGTGTATGTTGTCATATAGAAG
The DNA here is from genome assembly GCA_963277665.1 of Viscum album. Classification (NCBI taxonomy): domain Eukaryota; kingdom Viridiplantae; phylum Streptophyta; class Magnoliopsida; order Santalales; family Viscaceae; genus Viscum; species Viscum album. The sequence continues at coordinate 2,102,876,784 of OY728163.1, read as the reverse complement.
ATTAAATGACATCATCTTCTCTCCTTAATAAATTTATAAGATCAATACGACACATGTTACTAATTATCACTTGATATATTTGAGTGAGAATACTTAAAAAAATATTAAATCACAACTTCTAATATATTTTGATTCTCATGAGGATGTTCATTGCATTAGCTATCACATTCGTTGTTCACAGAATTATATTGAATTCCATCCATTAACTAAATACATATTCATGGTGTAAGTATCATGTTATCAAAATCAGTTTGAACACTCACATCTTTCTGAAAATCATAACTAAGATACCCTAAATTATGAAACCTTTGTTATTCATTTTCATCATCTATTAAAATCATTTATAAGGGTCATAACGAAAACTTTAGTTTACCAATTCATGTCTGACCAAGAGTTTCAAAATAGGTGTGCAGTAATGATACACTAACCATGCACCCGAATGATGGAAAATATATACCCCACCAACAAATTTCATGGTAATTAATCTTAGATTCATCTGATTCAAAATCCATTTCTACTTTTACTATCTACAAAAGGATGTTTTTCATTGAAATCAGATCTCCCTTATTTCCCAAAACCTAGTAATTTCTTATATATGTAAGATTTTTATAAGGGTTCTTAACTAATTATTTATCATTCTATTTTCCAAATGATTACTAAACCATTCCCATATAACAGCTATATATACCCATTATTTTCATAAATATATATCAAATATTTTTAAATGAGTATTCAATAAATTTAATTATAATCCAAACCACAATCATATAGTACTAGTTCCTTTTGAAACATGGATACCTAAATATCATTTTCATATGAGATGAACATTATCTCCCACTATGTCCTTTATAAAATTCACCCTATATAAACATATCATAATTAAAACCACTCTTCAAAACCCTACATATCATATATTATAATATCAAATCCTGGAATAAATAATGGAGGTTCATATAACATGAATCATGAAGGAATAATATCGCACGTTCCATGATTTCATAACATTGACATATAAATATGAGAAAACATATTTTTATATATTTTTTAAATTTTATAAATAGAAACAAGGTCACTCATTATATTAACGGTATCATATGAGTCTATTGAATAATCTATTGGACATAAAATCAAGACCACATATAATATAATGGACATAAAATTTAGGATCATGCATAAACATATGGACATGAAGAAAATATCTACGAATAATCTTATGGACATGAAAATGGGTTCTATATATAAAATTCTACAAATGAAATCTAGATCACGAGTTATATATTTAACTCACAATTTATGAATATTTACCCAATTCATTGGAGTGATTTAATTGAATCATATGTCACATAATATTAGTCCATATATATAAATTCCAAAATATAATAAACCATTCACAATAACACCATAACATAAACCATGGAAACTTAATGGGTTGAATATACATTTCAATATCATAATCTCAAACTACCCATAGAATGAATAAGGTTGGTATCACAAGATCATATCACAGGTAAATTATATTTAGCATTGAAGGATATTTATATGAATTAAAATTTTATTTAAAATATCACTACAATAATTCATGGGGAAAATACCATTCCCATTTGGAAATAATATTTGAAAATATAAACAATCAAAAAATATTATGTTCAATATTTTCATAGAAAAAACACATGTATACTATTAAATAAATAATTAAACCATTTAGTGTCCATGATGGTGTATAATTATTTCCATTTCATTAAAAAGCATTCCTTTCAATCATTTTAACTGGTAAAAAATTACTTCATTGAGAAAATGATAAAAATAATCCTTTCAAACAATTTTTCAAAAAAAAAACAATAATGTGTAAAATTTATTTAAAAAATTATTGTAGAATACAAATAAACATATTTAAAATATTTTTAGATAAAATCAACATATTATAGAAATGGTTTTTTCACAGAAGAGATAAATAAAGATGATTTTCCTTAAAAACCCTATTTGGAATATTTAGTATATTATGTGAGGAAAATGAAAGGAAAACATGAACATTAAATATATAACCAAGGGATAATAAAACAAATTTGATTTATTATATATGGATAATATAATTTCCTTAATATAAATTCAATTATAACAGAGCCTAAATAAAACAGGATTAATAAATTAATACCTTAGCTCTATTATAACATTTGAATCATTAACCCAAGAAATAATGAACCTTACACAGATATATAAATCCACAAAAACATCATAATTGGAATCATAAAATAATATAATGAGAATTATATACACCACATAAAAGAAATAATTAGTTAATATTGATTTTTTATACTAGAAATAAAAGATAGAGTGAACCCCTGTACCTTGGGTCTAACTTCTATTATACATTATTAAAACTCATTTTCCTGGAAATGTGTCCTTTAGATATTCTCTTAAGGATCATATGGTTTGTGTTTTGGTAAGAAAACACCATTATAATTTTTATAAGGATGTTGAAAATGGATTTTTTTAGTGTATGGTTGAGCTAGAAGGATTAAAATATTTGAGGAATTAAGGAGATGAGGTTCTAATTTGTAATTGATGTTAGGAACTTTTGTTATCTTGTAAATGACTAAATTATAATAATTTAGTTGTCTTGAATTATTATTTAAAATTGAAAGTTATTTTAATATAATTTAATGTGAGATATAAATAACCTCAACCAATTAAATTTGGATTTATTTACGTCATTTTATAAACATTATACTTATGCTTGACCCCTTAGTTAGCCAACATCACCATTATCTATGTTAATGACTTTTTCACTTTAATGGGGTTATAAACATACTCATATGAATACAATTCACTCTTAAGTGGCCAAGGGATGCAAATTCCAACCATATATTGTCCAACTTATCCACTTACATGATTTTTATCATTTTAATATAACTTAATATAATATTATTTTGATAAAATATTATTAATATAATTTTAGAAACTATTAATTTTATTTGACTTTAAATACTACAATAATAGAACTTAATAAAAATATAATCCATTAATATTACCCTAATATGTAATATTTATCACACAAATTCATTGGACACAATCCTATTTCCTACATACAATACATTTAATAATTTTAATATCATATAGTTTATTTTTCTATTAATTGAATTAATATTGTATTATCATTGCATAAACATTTAAGCGGATTATTTAGTCACTAAAAATTAGAAATAAATTTACATGATAAAAAATAATTCTTATATAAAATACTCATTTGAAACTACACTTGTAAACATTTTCATATTTTAATAACATAAGAGATACTAATGACAATTGAATGAAATTTTTGACTTTATATTTTACATAAATATTATAAATATAATTATCAATTTAAATTGAGAAACAATTCCATATAATTTATATTTGTTTTGGATTGGATGAGATAAATTCATCCAATATTATTAAAGAATTGTTTTGGTTGATTTTGAGACCAATTATATTTTTTTAATCCTAATAAACTCAGAATACCATTACTATGATAATGAAATTTTATTATAATCACTCTTAATTATGGTCAAAAGTAAAGGTGATATATTTAAAAATTTTGGATATGGATATTATAAATATCAAATCCAAATTTTATGTTTCAATTTCTATTATTGGTATAAATTAATTTAATTTAAAAACAAAAACCATGACGAAAAACATTTTTTTATGAAAAAATTTCTTTCAAGTAAAAAAATGTTTTTATGTCAAAATAAATTATAAAATTAATTTAAATTACCTTAATTAGGTCTTTATAAATGTAAATGAACTAATCATATTTTAAAAGTAATTTATTATTAATTTTAATTTATAAATACATTAAATGTAAATATAGTTTTAAAACCTTATTTTTCAGTATTAATTGATAAATAAAAAATCTCAGAAATAAATAAAAATTTTACCTTAATATAATTTTGTTATTCTTGTTTAAAAAATATTATAATTTTACTAAAATAAAATTTCTAAAATATCCAAAACATATTTATAATGTTCTGTCAAAAACACATAAAACCCATGTTTAAAAAAATTTATTTTTAAAGAATTAAATGACTTTACTAAAAATTGACTGATTGTTCCATAAGAATTAATCAATAAATTATTATTGAGTTTGAAATAAACATTTTTTTATATAATGGTTAATCCTTCTCATTCCATCTAATTAAACGGTTATGTTATAATGTTTAAAATATAACAATAATATTTTGTGATTCTTTTAAGATCAGAGATGTGTGCCATATACACTGTCGAACATAATGTATTTATTTATGAAAATCATGGGTTGTTACATTTTTCACTAATATGGGGGTGTTTTGGTAGTTTATATACACCGTTTATCATCGTATCGATGTGATAAAGTCAATTAGGGAGTTTTAGGCATTAATTCCAATTTAAAGTACATATTTTGTATAAGTAAAAATTATAATAGATTAATTTCTTCCCGAATATTGGAATGAGTTAGAACCTCTGTTGTTTTAGATGATGGTTGGAGGACTTTGATGTTCCTATGAGGGGATCTTAGGTTTCGCATGAAAAGGTAAATGGCTTGAGAATAATATAGGGGTCCTATGTACATTCCGATCATTAAATTTATATTATTTTATATTCCTATGATATGTGTTGTTTCATCACTGAGGGAGATCAAATTGTTTTCTGTTTAAATTGTTTAATTATAATTGAGTGGTAGGTATGTGTTAAACAATGTTTCAGGATCGAAGAAGGACCCTTGTTCACTGGAATAATTGGATCATCCATCGATGGTTAATAATATGATTATATATATTATTTATGATACATAGAAACTCGAGTCATATTTTTGGGATCATTGAGATTTTTTGGACCTTAGTATAGTTTTCATTCAGATAATCCTAGTAAACATGAGTTTTGTACTATAATTTTTGGTATAAATTACCCTTAGGATGATATTTATCCTTCACAAATGTTGATAATTAATGGCATGAGTGTTCAAATCCAACTATGATCTAACTACATGGGTTGGTAGACCTTAGTAATATTGATGAATATATAAGGAGTTCAGACTAAACCTGAGTTAATCGGGAAGGAAGTGTGCTTCAGTTCATTTCAATTGTGAGACTTTCAATTGAGGCCAGTGAGGTCTTAATGAGTCATTGACAATGTTGAAATATTATATTCCCTCTATGTGATAATTGATGATCTGATATATGTTTTTCAGTTAACGGAACCCAAAAATAGTGTATGTGTTATATTGTAACAACCGGTACGTTGGTGGGTACCCAATGAAAATATTAACCATAGTGATATAGTGCTACATGAAATGGGTAGTGATGATTTTGGGTGTTTCCATAAAACTGGAATACATGATTTGTGCCTTTTATGACTGGAATGATGGGGGGTATTTAACTAGATTGGATGAACTTATTTTACATGATAGACTTTTCTATATGTAAATCCTTTTGAGAAGATATTTATAGTGTAATTTGGATGGAGAATACTCCCCATTTTTATTTATTTGAGATACATGGAATGAAATATAAATTCATATAGTATTTGGTTGTTGATCCTGATTATGTCCCATGGTATTGTATATATCAATCAAGACATTTGGATCCACATAGTGGGATGAAAAGTATAGTGAGTTTCTATGATTTTGGATGCCATGTATTTGGATCTATGATACCTTGATTTTGTTTCCCTTATATTGGAGTTTGGAGTACCATGATTTTGGTTACCTTATATTTGATCATTGAATTAAAGATGATGTAAAACAATATGAAATACCATAGAATGGAACAATTAATACCATCATTTGGGATTCCTTGGATTTTATCCCTGGTGTCGAGATGATGTACAAAGATCTGTACTGATATAGATTTTTATCCAAGAATCCCATGATTTTGGTTCCATTAAATTTGATCCTTATACTCAATATGATACTCTAGTTCATTGTATGGATATATATATCCATTAATTCATGGTTTTCGTTATACTTTTTCTTTTGGAATGGGATTCTATTGGGTTGAAATAGTTATGTGATGTTATCAAAGATACTATGTCACTCACTAAAGCGGGTTTGGGTCCATCTTGGGTTTATCCAAGACCCACAAATTTACTATGGTTATTTATATATTATTCTACACAATTTATTTCATTATATATTGATTATATCACATATATAAAATACATTATTACTTAATTATGGTGTCATGTTTTTTGTATCCTACTGGGTTGTACTCCTACCCAACCTAGGAAGCCAAAGATCTTGGGTACCCAAGTTGACTTCATTTACAATAGGTTTAGGATGGGTACATGAATAGGGTTTCATGATAGAGTTAGAATTAATAGATTAGATTATAAATCCTTATGATGTATGTATTGGTAATGTATTATGTTATCTAATACATTTATTTTATTCTTGTATATCATTTTGGATATTTGATTGGCCTAGTAGGGGATCAGTCTAGATGTATGACTATATAATTCCATATTATTTACTATATATTATTTTAATTATTATTTCCATGTACAATGGTTATTATTTTTTAATATTGTAATTTTATTTATTTATTCTCTTAATACCCACTCTGATGTGGGGGTTTATTCTTCCTATGGAACTACTGATGATAGTTGCTGCTAGTCTGAATCCTCTAGTGTATAGGGAGTTGTCCTAAAGGTTTTTTAACCATCCACTATATTCATTGTTCATAGTGGACTGAGGTAGGGATTTTTAAAAAAATCTATGATTTTATGTGACTGATATCATTAAATTTATGTATATTTTTCCTACTTACTCTATGGTTATATTGTAAATAATAGATCTAAGAAATAATTGTAGCATGGGAAATATATCATATTGATGAATTGTTAATGCCTTTTTTATAAGAATTCCATCTTACCAATGAATTTGATTGTAATTATTTTCTTCAAAATTTATAGTTATATTATTTTCACCTATTGTGATGCACATGGGTATTGAGATTTGGATTTATGAGTTATTATATTTTTGTCTCTTTCCTTGGTGATAAGATGTTGATGTTCTTCCATCATAATTTGTACGTGGGATTCAAAACACCTATGCATGCATATAATTCATTGATAACAATGATGATGGGGTTTAGTTTTTTAAATGTTCAGTAAAAATTATACAATATTTTATTATATATCATGTAATTTAATTCTACTCAACTACAGCATTATATTTATATTTTAATGATTGGTCATGTTGATCTATAGAGAGATTATCGATGATAATGAATACATTTTCCATTAGTGTATGAGATATTTAGTTACCCATGTTGAGTGATACGAGCATATGATTCCCTATAAGTGAACCCTTTACGAATAATTATTATATTTAAAATAAATTAAAATAGGATACGTTATTTAATGTGTCAACAACAACCTATACATTTCTTCCCATATAACTTCTTGGTAGCACTTTACTAAACTGAACTATACGACTATATGATACTCAAAATATATCATGTATGTTTGATGATGTTATATAATTATAAACCAATATCCCAATATTATAATCTACAAGGGAGTTACTCCCATTTGTGGAGGGCCAGTGAGGGTCATCCTAGGGCTACAAATTCTGAAGGTGGTAGTCCCAAATATGGATTCCTTGCGGGAATCAATGCCCAATTAAAATAAAATTGTATTCAGTTTTGGTTTAAAAGGGTCAAACACATTAAGTACCAAGAACTATTGATATTGTAAGTGATTTAAAGAGTGATATAGGAGTATGAGTGGACACTTATGATTGGGAAAGAATGTTGGTTTCTAGAAGATCATGTGGTAGACCTTGGATATAGTGAAATGTAATTTTTTCTATGAGTGGTGCCAATGGTGATTCTGTTTAGATGATTTTGACATGCCAGGGTGTATGGAAAATTGTATAGATGTAATTACCATAGATTTATGAGAGATGACTCATGTTCATCTGGTTTGGATGATATGTAAAGCTAATATTGGGGTGTATTCATACTTGATATTTGTACTGATGTTTTTTATGGTGTTCCCTTCATATAGGAACACACAATTGATGGTATTTTATTATGAAACATGTTTATGAGTGGGATTATAATTTCCATTAATTATGTGTGGTGATATAAACAGAATGATCCATAGAGGAAAAACCTTTATCAAATTAGTGTTTTTGTGTGGCCGGTCTGTTCATAATATGGTTGATGTGGAATATAGATACTGATGAGTAGACAATCTCATTTTAATGGTTTTGTGTCAGTATTATATTTGATATTTAGATGTGAATAATATTTTCTTGTTTTATTTTAATTAGGATCAGGAATGTTCTTATATTATAAGAAGGTATTACTTGTTTGAACTGTAGTTTATGGCCTAATTCAGATGGGGAATAATGGTTTATGTATTTATTTAGGGGTTTAAACCATGTTTGTTACATGGTTAAGGGGGTGTAACTGATTATTAAAGATGTTCTTAGGTGAACCCATAATTTAGGACTTCAATCAATGGGTGAACCCATTTCGACAATTAATTCAATAGCTGAATCAAATGAACAAATATAGTGAATGATTTTGTTGAGAAGGAAATAAATTATGAAGCAAGGGTAGTTGGTACAATGATACAAGGTACATTATACATGACATTATGGTGGTATTCCATGTTTTGGTCAGGACCATTAAAGGACAATGTGTGTGACCTATTCATGGGTTGTAGAGACACATCTCATTTGATTAAGAATAAAGTTGAGAGGTATTAAAATATTTTGACAACAATTTTAGTGTATTGTTGGTATTGGTGCGATGGAAACCACTCCATGAAGATCATTGGACCATTGAGATGGGTTATATAATGATCATCATGTATCAAGATCAGACATTAATAGATAGGTCATATGGTGGGGAGAATAATAATCTATATACAGAGATGACTAATGAAATAGTGGTGTCATGTCATGGATTGGTGTTGTGGAGTATGATATAGATGTTTTGGTAATGGTGGAAATAATATGTATGGTTTTTGATAAAGGGGTGCCTTGTGTTTAGAGTTATTCAGTGGAAGATCATTCGGTGTTTTAGAGTATAACATGGTTACCTAATATTAGTTTGGAAAATCAATATTGTCAGGCATGTTCATTGAATGGTTTGAAATACATCTCATAGATAATAATTTTTCATTTTGGGGTATTGTACTAACATATTTTAGGAAAATATATAAATCATATTGAATTTTTAAATTTCTATTTAGTGAAAAATTTAATTAATTATAATCAGGTATCAAAACAAGATTTTTCTACATTCTTTATCTTAAATGTGGGTTTTTACATGTAGTTTGAGTCCAAGGGGATACCATGGTTTCTTAAGAAATTGTTGGCTGAATGATGAGGGGACTTTCTGCTTGAAAACTATTATATCTTTCTATTTATCACGTGAACCTATGGTTTACACTACGAATTTTTGAGATAGAGGAACCCTCTATATAAATGGATTACAGTGTGGACTAGATATTCAAGTTGTTAATATTGTGTCATTTGTTTTTTTAAAATTAAATTCATGGATTAGATCTCCTTATTTTGAGAAACAGGGAAGGATTGGGATGGGACATACATAGGTTTTTCTTATATCCTTTCTCCCTCCATGATCAAGGATGTTTTGTGGTGGATTTTAGAGGTTAATCTAGTAAATATTTTTTGACTTCTCTTGTTTCCTTTATAAATGTGAATTTCCTATGGTTTTTCATTGGGTTTTTTTACAATTATTAATGAACTTGGATAGACCAATTCATAGCTATTGGGCTATTCTTAAAATGGAAAGGTCCTAAAATTGTGTTTTTTGTTCATTCATACATTCCCTTTGGCATTAAGAATTATTTTATATAATTTTTGTATATTTTGTCTCACCAATGAGGGTGATCACTCAGTTAGATGTATAATTTTTTTAATTAATATTTAGTTTCATGCATATGTTAAAAAATATCCCACGGGGCATGATGTTCCTTAGTGCATTGGATTTATTACCCCAATAGATGATGGTTGAGTACTTTGTGTCTTGTGTTGTGAACACCCTATAAGGTTATATCTTGGATGATTAAGATATATTCTCCCTTATTAAAGGTTCTATTTGGTTAATCTATGTTAAGGTGAGTGTTGGACTAATACGGATTTTCAAGTGAGACCATTGAGATGTCTTGGATCCATCAGTTTAGATAAGATGACATTGGTGCGAGTGTTCTTACCCTACTATGGTTTGACTACCTAGGTGGGTAGTGAGGTTACCCATTCATTTAATAAATAAATATTAAATGATTTTATATATATTCAATAGATATCATAATTATACATGTCGTGGGACTATAAAGGTTTACTATTGTTTGAGACTAGATACTTGATCATTTTATTTCCTGAACGATCATCAACATCTACCATGATGTTGATATCACATAGTTCACTTCATAAACATTCCATAATTAAAACCTTCCTTCATATCCAGGTAAAGGAATCATAATAAAGGGTGATCTTATATTATCAGTATGGGTAAACATAAGAGATATTGATTAGTGATAATAAATGAATGTACGATAAGAATAAAATTATGATAACATTATCATATCATTTGAATCTTATAAACAACATATAACATCCTATATCTAGTTCTCCCTCACATGAATGAGTCTGGTTATCAACATGACATCAGGTATGCCTCCCCATACCCCCACAGCTACTGACTACTAGTGAGTGTGTATGTAATATAGTTGGGAGAATATACCCATTAGTATATAGTATAAATTATAGTGGATGTAAAATAAATAACCAAACATGAAACCAATAAAAGATATTGGGAAACTCGAGCAGTAAAAATATTAATAAAAATCATGTAATGATAAGATGAATGTTTCAAAATTATATTTTCAAATTCATAAAAGGAAAAGACAAAAAAGTGATTATAAAAGAATCCAAAATCCACAGTCTTGAACCCCATATTGGTCTTCGGTTCAAGCATTAATCCATTAAAAATAAAAAATAATAAAAATAGGACTTTATTCCCATGTTTATACTTGCATCTATGAAGTTGTCCCCAGTATAAAAGAACACCTAAATAAGGTGTAAGTACAACTCAGTAGATTGAAACGAATGGTGTCAAAATGAGCATGTATGAATATATATATATATATATATTATGAAATAGTAAGATAAATATGGTTATTAATTTATAAATTAATGTAAAATGTAAAATAATCTTTCTATCCCTCGAGTTTGGGGTTGACAAACAGTTTCAATAATACATTCTTCAAAATGATGCCAAATATCACTTAGAAATGAAGGGTCCTCTTATAGAGGATTGATCACCCATAACATTGTAAGATTCTCCTTCCTAAAATAAATCACCTGATTCATGTCTCATGTAATCATACCATATTGGGATCTATGTGAATTACGCATACTAGAGCCTCTTATGTCTTCCAAAGGTGCGTGACCATGCAAATTGGAAAATAATATATACCAGGATCTAAAGGAATTACCCATTCTAGAGTTTCTTATGTCTTCTATTGGTGACTTATCATACCAGGGGTTAATTTACCCTATTATGATCTAGGAAATTACCCATGATGGATTCACTTACATATTCCCATAGGGAAAAACCATATTAGGGGTAAACTAACCAAACTATGATCCTTCTGATTTACCCATGCTATATTATTTTATGTCTTCTTATGGCACAATATGATACCCTAGGTAATGTAACCATATTATCTTGTGTATTTTCTTACCTAGGACGAATCACTGATACATGAATCATGTAACTAAATAGAAAATAAATGATGGAAAAAATATGTCATTTAAATAGTGAAATATCCTATATAGGATGAATCACTATAAGTATGCATCAACTAGGTTACACATGTTATCACTAGCTATATTTACAAATTCATAACATTACAATTTAAAAATAAATTTATTTTTAAATTGTGGATCCTATTGAATATGAAGAATTATGGGGGTCATGACTTTTTATGTTACAAATTATAATAATTCTGTTGTTAAGACATGCTCAAAAGGTTAAGAAAATTATCAACACTTTCCATTTAATCATAAGGGGATCTACGTTAAAATGACTACCTTTAATCTAGGGAAAATCATTGTAAAACACCTTAGGTGGAAAAAAAATCTTAGTCTCACCAACAATGAACCCAAAGAGATCCATAGGAATTATATGAATGTGAATTTCATCAAAAAATAGTTAACATATTTAGTTAATTCATAGAAACGGCATTCCATCACAATAACTCTTATTTCACTTATTATAGGAAATAAAATAGACATTAATGAGATTTTCTAAACCACCCAACAAAAAATAATTGTATACGTATAAATATACTCAATAACAAAGGAAGTTATTTGGTTCCTCATTGTATCCATTCAAAAAATACTAAGGCATCTCCCAACTTTGTACCTAATATCCATGTATATATTTGTTAACCTGAACTAGGGATCAAAAAAGTTAAAATAATTTATCATGGTATAGAAGAATAATCAAAGGTATTATACTCGATCTTTAGTTTGAGAACCACAAGATCAAAATGGGGTCTTGTTTCTTGTTCGAAGAGGATTCAAAAAGGTAACTGATATAAGGGGTGAATTTGAAAATAAAGGGTCCCTGATCTGAGAACCATATGGTGCTTGAAAATTAATTGGTGCATTTGAAAAGCCACATTGAATTCATTAATAGGGGATTCCTGATTTTAATGCCTCATTTCATACTTATTCTAAAAATTTCACTTCCAAATATGGAATGGTTGTGTCATGGGCCACCAAGTATTTGCGTGGTTAGTTTTTAAGACTATTCCAAATCATATAGGTTTATGATATATAGGATAGGTATGGTGTGGAGGTAAATAATATGCCTCTACTATTTTGGGAGTGGCTACGAGAAGGTGTGAAGTATACGCCATTTATTTACCCAAGATAAAGAGGATATGTGAACTTCATTATCCATGAATTCCAAAGGGATGGTTGATGAGTGTGATTACTGTGTAGCTCGATGGGATACCCAAAAGTTTTGGTTGAAAATAGTTTGTTCTCCACTACAGGTTGTGGTGTGCCCTGTTTTTTGTATTCATGTGTCGTGGTATCTTGGGTTGTGATGTATAAATGCATTTTCCAGAATTAAAAAACACGATCCTTTTATTATTTAAAATTAATCCATCTCAAGTCCATCTAAATAATATAATTTTAGAGGCTATCAAGAGTGGATTTTGGCCCCTCCATCATCTCTTCTTCTCGAATATATATATTGGTTCATGTGATCTCTCACTCTCTAATAAGTGAGTTTTCAAAAATTTGGAGTCCATGGTTTTTTATTTTCTCATTCTTTGAGAATGAAAAATCCTTTTCATTCTTATAGATTGTATCCTTCATCTAATGGGTTTTGATTCTAGAGATTTTATTATAGAACATCCATGACATAGACTCTATTGGAATTCCCCTTTCAGGTGTATGATTGGCCTTTAATATGATTGAAGGTAAGTGGTTTCATAGGGATTTTTCTATACTTGAACCCTCGATTTATTTTTTATATTAAATATATGTAAATACGAGAATGGATTAGATTTGATGATTAATTTTAAAAATATATGGATTTTTTATATGAAACCCCTTTTTTAAAGGCTTTGAAAAATTAACTATATTTTGAAAATTTTTGAATGAAATGACTAATGATTTGATGAAATGATTTGATGTTGATTCTTGAGAAAAATGGAATTAAAATAAATATTATATGGAATGAAATGAACTTTTTTAAACCCTCTAATTTCGTTTTACCATTGAAATGGAATATGTAATCATGAATATGGGAAATGAACTATGAATGGTGATTTCATTTTATCTGATTTTATTTTTCTATGATTGATTGATTTGATAGATGAACATGCAATCTTTAGAATTTGTTGAGTATTTCATGAAAATAAAATATGGATTATGACACATTAGTAATGGAGTGATGATTAAGCCACTAACTAAATTGATTTCAACATGTTTCCCTTTATTGAGTGTTGAATGATTTTCCCAATGGCTTGAGTATAAGGGATATGGGAACACACATTGAGTTGTGATGGTTGAATAGGTAGTTTAAGGATCTTATATCTAGAAAATAACTGATATGAAGTCTTAATAACATTTTTATGGGTTTTGATTTGATTATTATAATCCATTTATTATATAACTATTTTAGTTCCAGAAATTGATGTATGAAAATGTTCACTAAGGCCTATTTTTGAAATATCTATAATCAATTTTCATTGAAATCATGTTTAACTAAAAAAATTAAAAAAATATCATGCCTTATTTTTATGTAAATTATATCTGAAATGGTTTATTTGTATTGGATCTGATTATTGAATTCTTGGTAGTACTATAATGGAATATTTAGAACACACCTACGTTTTCCTTTATCTGTTAGTTGATTTTGTTATTCCAGGTCAAGAAAATTAGATATTGGTAGTTGTTGGTGATGGGTTTTCATGATTCAAGGTACCTTGGGTGTTTATAGTTACCTTTAGTTCTATATTCCACTAGTTACATAGGGATTTTGAGACTTGATTTGATGAATATAGTCATATGTTTTTGCTTGATTTTTCACTTCCATATTTTTACCTCACTTATTATAGTACAATTTTCCGAGTGAAGTTTGGAGTATACCAACTATGTATTGATTTATCTTCTTTTTATTTATCATAAATGATCCAAAAAATTTTCCTTTTACCTCTTGTTGTTGTCAAGTGCTAATCACCAACTAGTGGGGATCAAGAACGCCCATTGGGCTACATTAGGAACATATCGGGTACCGATATACTAGGTCAATGAGGATGTTTAATGGAAAAAATCTCAAAAACCATTTAGATAATATTAAAATCATTGATCAGTCATGACATTGGGAAATTTTAATTTCATGTCGTATCCCTTAAACAAACATTCCTTTCACATTCTAGCAAAAGTTCCAAAAATACATCATTTTTAAAAATATAAGGATATTCTTTTTAAACGTATATATAAAAATTATAACCTCTGTAAAATTTAATTTAAAAAATCATAGAATAATATTAAATACAAGATAAAAAACATTATAAATAAAACAGTTATGTGGAATAAATGTTTTTCATACCAAAGAGGGAAATAACATCTTTTTTTATTAAAATTTTTAAATCATTTTAACTTCTAAAGAGAGGAAAATTGTACTATTAATTTAGAATAATTGAATAAATATAGGAGAATAAAATTAAATGGTTTTATTATATATGTAATATATAATTAACCTTAAAATATATTCAATCATGAACAATATTGATAAAAATGGAATTGAAATAAAAATCCCTTGCCACTTTAGTAACTAATGAATCATATAACCCATAAATGAATAAAATCTTATGAAAAATTAATCATCAAAAATATATGGACATTAATGACATAACATATAAATGATTTAGTATTTACAGGTCATAAAAGAAGATAGTTTCATAACATAAAACAAGTCTCAATTAAAATATTTTAGGACAAAGAACCCTTAAAGCAATGGTAATATCAAAATAAAAACCTCATAAAATGGAGAAATATGTATTTATTTTTAACTGTAACTAACTTTTATTTGATAAATAATAAAATATATAAATGGTATTATACACACGACAGAAAGGAAACAAGTTGTTAATATTTCTCATGTCTAACAAAAATAAATGTGATATAAGAACGTCTTACCTGAACTGTAATCATTCTCCACGTTTGTATGAACCACCTATATAATAAATATATAACTATTATAAATAAATTGAAAATAAATATTCATTCATATTATAAAATATATGATTTAATTATACCATATTTTCTCCCATGTATTAATAAATTTTTATTAAAATCTCTACTATAGGTGATAATTGCTTTGTTCATCTTGTATATTTTAAGTTGATGGTTCTTGTACTTGTACCTTCTTCATGGATTAATAATATATATAATATTAAAAAAAATAAAATTTATTCACCAAATAATATTTTATAATTATTCAAAAAAATATGTAATCTAAAATTATTTACATCACTTCGTGTAGATGATAGTCTATACTTATGCAGATGTGATGTTTCCAATTTCGATTATTAGAATGAAAGAAAATGTAAATAAAAATTGAAAATAAAATACCCCATAATATCTTATATATGTCATATAATATCATTAAATACATCATTATAACCATCAACATGATGGGATGTTGAAAAACAAAATGCATCGCTTTGTGGAGGTGGTAGTCTACACGTACGTATGAGTGATGTTATCTTTTTTTTTCTTAGGAGAAACATATTGCGGATTATGGTTATGAAATATGTATAATAGAAATTAAATAAAAAAGAAACTTCATTAACTATTTTACAAAGTATATTATATATTTAGTAAAGATAAAAGAAGATAGTAAATTAGCAGTACTCGTTTAAGAGTTAGTCCACATCATTGAGAAACCCCTTCAATCTTACATCTTAATCATTAAAACTACGATATTTTTCAATAAAATAATCTCTCAGATACAGGGGATGAATATAAGCAGGTATTATTAATGTTATTGGATGATATAAAACTATCATGAGTGAAAGGGATGAGAAGACATGCGGTATCCTTTTATTAGGGAGTAAAATAAGACACATCAAATTACTTAAACGATTAAGTAATATTTATATATATATATATATATCAAAACCATTTAGAATAGCACCAAGTCTCCCTATATTCAAATATAATAGTTTACAGGTTCAAAAAAAACTCAAAAAATAACATTTATAAATGTTTTTGACAGATTTTATGCCTTATCACCTTCTTAAACCAATTCATACATTTTTCACCTTCACTGTGATAACTTAACTTTTAATCATGATAACATAAAATTATGAAATAAAATAAAATAGAAATTATAATAAAATATTGGAATATATATTCGAAATTTTTAGTTGACATTAATATATTCAAATAATATTTGTGGAGATAAATATGTTTAATATAAGAAAACAAAACACTTGAAAATAGTTTTTTGGAAAATATCTGCTTTATGAGTAAAACTCATTTCACCATGAAATAACATAATAAGATATTTTCTAAAAAAATGTCATTAAATAATAAAATAATTATTTTTATATACATTTAGATTCATCCAAAATCGAATTCAATCTCCCAATTATTCTATAAAATATAAACACTAGAAAATAAGTTTTAACTTGAATAAAATATAGCTTATCAGTATGAATGTTAATCAGGGGTTTTAAATCTCAATGAAATGTTTTAAAATAAATGAATTAACTCTTTAAAAATATATTTGTCTAAAAATACTAATCTAATCTGATAAATACTCGTTTTGGAGAGATTTTAATGCTTTAATCCATCTCGTAACCTAGTTTTAACTATTTTACTAATATAGAAAACCTTAACCATGGTATTATACATAATGATGAAAAATTATGTTGACCCAATTATATTATATTTATTATTATGATTGAAAACATGAAGTCCATTTTATATGTTTCTATTTATGTATGTAGATGAAATTAATATTATAATAAGCATACAACATGCAATAAAAACATTTTTTAGAAAAAAAGTATTTTTATGCATAAAAATGTATTTTTTATTATTACATGCATATAATAGAAAATAAAATGAAAGAAAAATAATTTTATTGAGTGTAAAATATATAAAATTCATTAAAATCGTTAATAAATAGTAATATTTAATTAATTAATATAATAAATCCATTAAACCCATAAATACTATATTTTTAAAATTGTAGTTTTATGCACAAAAATGAACTTATACAAAAATAAATTATAAAGAATATTTTTTTGTAATAAATTATATTATTTATATAAAATGGATTATTATTAAAGTTAATGACCAACATCAATGCATAATGATACCTTTCATGTAAAATAAATTACATTTCTACAAAAAATGGATATTTGTCGTTATTATTTGAAAATTAATCATTTTCAAAAATATCCCAAAATTTTACCATAACGTAATGTTAATTTGATTATTTAAAAAATTATAATAAATTTATAATATAAAATTTATAAAATATGTAAAAATCGATATTAATAATTATTCATAAAAATATAATAACCACCTTTCAAGAAATTATATTTTTGAAAAATAAAATGACTTTAATGAAAGTCTTGTACTTCATTTTTATTCAATAAAAAATGATATTTTATTATATAAAATAAGTATAAATATTTGTCAAAATAAACTACTTATTCATAAAAAAGTTAATTTATATTTTATAATATATCATGGTTCATTTTATGATTAGTGTTTCATGTCTAGTAGAATATCGAACACTAGTAATTTATTTAAAAGAAAATATATTATAAAATATCATGGTTTTATATTATACATCACATAAATAAATTTCACCATTCTAATTTTTATCTTTGAAATAAAAGGTTACATGTTTTCAAATTTATTAATTGAAAACCCACATCGTATAAAGGAATAATAAACAATCATTTAAAAAGAGGTAGTGGGAAATATAAATCATACCTAAAATAACACTTAATCAAGATCTCTAAAAAAGAGAACAGTGGATGGATGTTAAAATAAAAACACAATGGAGAAAATAACTTTCCCAGAAAAATATATAGTGACAAAAAACATGGACATGGGAATGTTAATGACCATAAATCTATATATCAGTGAGGAGTCAAAAGGCCATCAATTCTTGAGAAATATATATAGAAGAATAATTTTTTTCAATATTATTTTCTAAAATATGAGCTATTATTTTACGATCATGATACTGTACACTAAATGATTTTACTTATATTACTTATTTATATTAAATAATAAAAATTCCATCCATTGGTTGTGCTTCAATCAATTTCAATATTATCTTTTACCCCAATAAAATAATATTCTAGATGAATTATTCATTCCTGAAGAACAAAAATTATATTTTAATGGATTATAACATCCATAATTCAATCATTATATCTATAAACATTTAGAAAAACCAAGTTTTTTGTGAAATATTTCTAATATAATAAATTAATATCTGAATACCAAGAAACAAAATCCATTTTTTAACTTAAGACATTTCATAAAAAATTATCCTTAATACTCTTCCAAAATATACTTATCGAACCCAAAACCAAAAAATATAAAAAAATATTATCACATATTTATGGTTAACTTTAGAAATTATATCTATATGATGGGGTGTATCTACTAATATCACATACCAAACATGTGATTAAATTCTTAATATATTCACTAAAAACTACCTAAAATCATGAATCATCATAACATATAAATGAAAACATATAATATTCCAAAAAATAAATCTATATTTATTACTTGAATAAAATAACATACTATTTAATATATTTTATAAATCAAAAAAATCAATAAACTTAATCATTAATAAATTTGTCAACAGATAACTAATAAATTAAAAGTTATTCAATATAACATACAGTATCAATTTAAATATATAATTATAACAACTATATATTATTATCTTAACATTAGGCACATATTAAGGGTTATCTACCCCTTAATCATTTTCTTCAAAAAATATATCTATTTAAATAAATCACATTTATAGGATATTAGTATCATTAATGTTATGATTTCAAATCAATAAATAAAAAAAAATACAATAATAAAACATATATGTTTTATTATCTTTATAAACGAAATATAATTTATAAAAAACCTCTATAACATAATTATTTAATCGAAAAACATAAACACTTAAGTCATTCAACATAAAAAACTAGATTATCATAGGCTCTTAATTTCTATATTATTTATCCATTAGATTAAGTTATCTACTCAGGTAATGACATAGATCCCCACACACATGATATTTATGTATTAATTGTCCTTTAGTATGTACTTACTTTCTCTTCTTTGAACCATTTATTTAAATTAAATAATTACTTGATCTATTCCATTTTATACAAATATAAAAAATCTTATTATTCCTTTGATAAATTTACATGAGTGTTTCTCCCCACATTCTACATAAGTATGAAGCTGAATATTTAATCCATTGTTTTCTCCATCCAGTAAACTCTATGAAATGTAATTTTTCTCTTATTAGGTGTGTCTAGAGACTCATATATGTTTAGTTTTTTATTTATATAAAAATATATGTGATTAGGCCTACTCACATGAATTTCTATCACAAATCCCTTTTCATTTTTTTCTCATGATAATAATCATTTCATTGTCTGTCACAATAAGCAATAACATGAATGATTCGAGTACCACCAGTTAACTAAAACAAAAAATCATAGTCTGAGAAATAATAATTATAGTGAGAAATGAAAAATCCTTCGTAGTACATCTAAATCCTGATAATTATTTTCAATAAATTACACCATAGGTTTAACCTAGATCAATTATTTAGATCATATAATCAAATACATCATTGTGGTTCATAAATAAAAAGTGAAATAATCAGGAATATCCCAAGGGAGTTTCAAATAAATTTTATAGTAAGGGCACATTCACAATGCACTAGAATCACAAGTCAGATATACTTGACCAAAAAAATTTATCTATATTACCACTAGATTCATCTGTGAAAAAACCACATCATCCTTTACTATCCAGACAGTAATGTATCTCTCTAAAAATCATATAATCCTTACCATTCCAAAACTTTATTATGTTCTCCAATAATTTGACTTATCCTAATTATTTTAAACAAAATTTACATAATCCTAATATCCAAATATTAACTAAAACCTACTATGATACTGGCTATACTAAAAAATAATTCTCTTACATAAATATATCATTTTATTAATCAAATATCCATGAAATAATATTACAATACAAATACAAACCATAGAGGATCAATTTATTTAAGGAATAGATATAAAATCCTATTATTAAGTGAAATTTATTTAATATCCCAGACAAGTATCTTCCCACAATGAACAATTCATTGATATAACCAACAAAAAAACATTCTTTATAACATTTGGAAAGGAAACATAATAAATGGATCACATTGATACCAAGTAATGGTAAATATAATAGATATCAATAAATGATCATAATTGAGAATTAGATGATAATAAGTATATGATAACATGATCATAACTTAAAATATTCATACCCAATCACTCAATGATCATTAATAATATATAAGGGAACAAATCATTTTCATAACAAAAAGAATAATATGTGTGTGGAATAATCTATAATCAATCATGATCTATGAAACCATATCATAAGAATAAGAAATAAACTTTTCAAATACACATAAGAATAGAAAATCATTTCAATTTCTATGGTCAACTTCTATGATTATCATAGTGGTTTGGGTTTAGTCCCTATTTTATTATATCCTTTTTCAAAATTCACCAACGAGACTATCATTTTGGATAGGGTCCTTAATAAATAGGGTTCACGCCCCATTATAGAAATTTTTATCACATGATACATTCATAATTACCCAATTAATTAGAGTAATATATAACTATACGTAGACCCATAAAATAATGAAAATAATATATATTTATTCCATAAGATCATAAAATATTTATTTTGTAATATTATCATAACCTCGTAAAGGGAAACTGGTTTCTTAAACATTTCATCATTGCATAAACCATGAAAAATAAAAGGGTTAAATAAAAATATCATCATGGTTATCATTATACATATATATAATGAATAAGGATTCTATAATTGTATTGTATCATGAGTGAACTATAATTACCATAAAATAATGAAATTATAGATAAAAAATTTCTTTAAAAGAACATTTAAATATTTCTTGAGAGAAATAAAATGTTTATTTTAAATTCAATTATTTAAAATATAATATTTTGAAATCTTATAGGGATATTTTTATTTAAAATGAAACATGAATACATTTAAAACAATATTCGAATCATTGATCTTTGATGATTATGAAAAATTATGTTTGTGTTGTAATATATTAAAATAAGATACTTTGTTTAACTTTGATAAAAGGTAAAAAAGTTCCTCATTCAGAAAATGGTAGAAAGATTACATTAAATCTTTTTAAAAAAAATATAAAAATACATGAAAATTAATTTATAAAATAATATAAGTAAACAAAATATATTATTGAATAAATTTAATAGTAAACATATACTTGAAAGATAAAGTTTCTGTAACAATGAAGGAAATAAAGAAATGTCATCTTATAAAAATTATGTACTTTTATGTACTAAATTTCAGAATATTATACTATTAAATAAATATTACATGAATAAAAATATGACAATAAAATTAAATTATTTTATCAGTTTAAGATTATATAATTTCCATTAATGTAAATTTAATAATAAATAATCTTGATTAAGGTAAGATTGATACATAAATCATTTACTACTTTCATAACATTTGAAACATATGCCCCATTATATAATAACATTATAAGAAACATTGGATATCATGAAATTATGTTTATTAAGGACATAAAATTTAAATCATACTGTATTTACTCCCCATAAAATAAAATAGGTACATAACATAAAATTAGTCTAAATGAAAAAAATGTTGTTTCAATGAACCCTTATAACTTTTGTAATCTCTAAATAAAAAACATAAGAAAGATATAAACTTCTATATACTTGTGAAACATTAAAATATTATTGAAATTAATCATAAAATACATTCATGGGTAGTATATAGACCTCAAGAAAATAAACAAGTACTAAAATTGATATATAGGTCTGAGAAATAATAGTGAGAAGATAATAAATTATCTCATGAATCATCTAGATCTTTCACGTTCAATCCACCAAAATTATAAATATTTATTTAATATAAATTATAAAAATACTAATATATATAATACCATAATTCATTTACTTATAACATATTATCACCATTTTATTAATATTAAATTATTAATATATAAGATTCAGGTTATAATAGCTTTGTTTGTCCTATATATTATGGTCAGATAGTTTGGTACTTAGTAATTTGTTGTGGATTCATCATATAAAAACACTAATCATGTAATAAGTATCATATTTATTCATCACATAAAATTATATAATTATTAATCTATATCTGTGATGTAAATAGATTACAACCTTTCATGGTGACCATTGTATGTTCATACACATAAGTGATGTGTCTAATTTTAGATGCTTAAAATAAAATAAAGGTAAATAATAATTCACCATTATATAATAATCATTCTATAATAAAAATAAAATATAGTTTTTAAGTCTATCATTATAACTATCAATGTGAAGTGATAATGAAAAATGAAACACAATGCTTCGTGGAAGTGTAAGTCCACATATACACATGAGTGATGTTTTCCTTTTTCATTGGATGGAAATGAGGTGGATAATATTTATTCCATAATCATAATAAAAAAATATGTATATTTAATATTATATATTAATTATATAAAAAATTAACACATTGTTTTAGAAGAGTTAGAATAAGAAATTAAAATAAAAGTACTCGGTTTAGAGTTATTCTTCTTCCCTAAGAAACATCTTCCGGATTACACTTTACGCCTTGAAATGATGACATTTTGGAAATAGAACAAGTTAGATGATGTTTTAAATGAATATATTAATCTATTATGGTTGTTCAATTCTGGGATAGATGGATCATGATGTGTGGATAATAGAGTATATGATGTAGCATTTTGTAAGGGAAGTTGGGACACAAATGGAATTAAATAAATGATCAAATAAGATTTTTGAAAAAAATATCAGATGCAACCAAGGAAACCCAAATTAAAATATAATCTTTTTTGTTTTAAATAAACTCAAATAACACATTTATACTTATTTTGGGCACATTTTAAGCCTCATATCTTTTTTAATACACTTTTGACCAAATTTTTCCTTAAATATGACAACATTAATTTTGTAAAATGATAACATAATCATATGACCGATAAATGGGGTCTTCTAAAAAAAGATTTTTTAAAAAAAATAATAAACATTAATATATAAAATTTCTATAGGTGGGTTGAAATAATTTTAGTATAATAACATAATGATAATGAAGAAAGTATTTTTATGAACATGATTGATTGATGTGTAAAAATTATTTAATCTTGAAATAATGTAATAAATTGTTTCATAGGATTTTTTTTGTTAAATAATAAAAAAGAAATATTATTTCTATTTTTGACCAAGAAAAAATTTAATTTATTCTTCCAACCATTTTGTCAAATGTAAATACCCACAAGTAGTTTTAAATATGAATAAAATCAAACTTATATTCAAAAAAGTCAATCTTTGGTTTCAGATTTTAGAATAATTTCTTAAAATATGATATATAACATATTATGCATATATTGTTTTAAAAAATAATATATGAGAATAAATTCAAGTGTTAGAGATATTTTAGAGACTTAAACCACACTTTTATCCTAGTTTTATTGCTTCATGAGTGTACTAAATCATAACCATGATTTCTTTTCATAATGATAAAAAAATATGTTAAACCTATTCCATTATATTAATTATGATTAATCCAAATAATTTTTTCATTTTAAATTGTTGAATTTCTATAATCGAATGAAATTCATTTTAAAATAATCGTGCAAAATGCAACAAATATAATTCTTAGATAAAATATTTTCTAAATATAGAAATGGATTAATTCTACTTCCATGAAAAATAAAAATATCCAATAAATGTAAAATAATTTGAAAGATTAGATAATATAAACATTTTATTAAATTAACTGTTGAATATTTATTTTTTTCTTTATTTAAGATAAAAAAATTGCACATAAAAAATATTCGATGAAAATGTATTTTTACGCCAAAAAATGAACTTATACAGAAATAAATTAAAAATATGAGTCATATTTAATTATTTATATTATTTATATCTAAATTATTTTTATGATAAATGTAGATAAAATTAATATTATAATGGGACCCTTTAAGGAAAATAAATGAAGAATTTATAAAATAATGGTATTTTTCAATATTCACTGAAATGGTATTTTTCACTTTTCACTAAAAAGTCAGTCCTTATAGAAAAATATAAAATTATAACTATAATTAAATTTTTAAATCATTATTTTATAAGTTATTTTCATTTTATAGAATAATAATTCTAAAGTAATATAACTTTTTTACAATATTTACTCACAAAAAACAAGTAACATCTATTTTTAAAGAAAATATATTCTGGACGCATAAAATGAGATTTCAATAAATTGGGTACTTATTTATTGTAAATTAATAAATTTATTTAAAATTTATAAAATTATTATAAATTAAATATATAAAATATTTATTCTTATTCATTCTGCAAATTTATTAGCAATGTTACAATATATTTGGTTCATTTTAATGTAATGAATGTGATTTCTATAGTTTGATCCTTTGAATATTTATATATATCTATCTATAATTTCACTAGGAGTTAGAATACTATATTTGGAGTAATAGGTCCCCAAAAATAATATATTAAATATATTAATATATATCAAATCAAGAACATTTATATTTCTCAAATAAATTTTGTTCGTATTGATCATGACATTGTATGGAAATTCTCAGAACATGGTTATTTCTAAAACAAGGGTTTTACCATAGGCGGTACATAATGTTACTCGACATAGAGTATTTCTTAGATGGAGGTCATGGGAAGGTACATTATTTAAATTAAATAATTTATTTATTTAATTTATTTTATGACCTAAAAACTAATTTTATCTATACATATACATCATTATAAAAAATCAATAGGGTTAACCATATAAACCTAGGATATAAAATAGAGGGGTGAGCTTAGTTGTTCTATGTAACAAATGAATTTGTATTTTCAAAATGATTAAGGTTTTCCATGAGACAAATGATAAATGCATCATAGTTTCCACAATATTAATAAGTCGATGTTTTACTCCACAAGAATTGATTCATTGTTAAGGAAAATTTATTTATTATGTTGTCTTCTTCATTTGATATATTTTACAATCGTGGATATTTTTTCTCATAATTTTATCTATGATTTACATCATTCACATGATACTAATTTTAATCAGATTTATTTAACCCAATTATTTAATTTTTTAACCTTATTTACACCCTTGTATAAAAAGTTTTTTTTATTGCACTAGATTACATTAAACAATTTTTATATCACATATTTATTAAGATTTTATCCACAATATTAGCCACATTATTCATAATTGGCCCATGGGATCGATGATACAACATATTTGGGCCAGATTTGAGTGTGATCGAACCCCTTGATTCTAGGTGGATATGTGAACAACATAGGGATTAGAGTTTTGTTGATGGATCAACATGAATTGTGGGAATATGTTGATGGATATGAGGATTGGGACATTGAATGATCATGTAATGGATGACTGTTCTTGATCAGGTAACATAAATCATTTTTTCCATCCACATGATTCTAAGAAACAATGATCGGTGGAGGGTTTATTCAGTTTTATTGATTTCAAGTGAGTCAAATGTTGGAAAAATTGGATGGAATCATGGATCACAAATATCTATGAAGACGGTTATTATTTTCTATAACATCTATGATAATACATTGTTTAACCTAGAGTAATAAACACCATATATATTAGGTTTTCATATTTTTTAATTTTTTAGTCTGAGTTAAATATTACACATTCTGTATATGGTCCCACACATTGTATTATAATACATGGGCATCCATGCTCTATGAAAAATGAACACACCTATTACTCTTTGTGATTATACACGTTGTATCCCCTTAGGGACATGCCATGTGGTGGAATAAAACTAGTCAAGATTTGTACCGTGAATAAATTATCATGACCCCAGTTGATTGTATACACCCTATAACCATATATACATTCCATGTAGAGTCACATGACATTCTGAGCCTCACCTAGTTGATGAAAATATCATATTTTTAGGAGAAGTCTCATAATGTGTGAACCTTTTTACATGTATTATACTTTTTTCATATACTTATACCTTGCATGTATCCTCCTCCATGAATTGTTGTTTGGACCATTGGTAACCTATCCATAGTAGTTTTATGAGTGTATGTTTTTAGTGTCCTCTATTTCAACATCATTGGTATGATGTGAGATGATAAAAGAATGATTCCTCTTTAAACGACACTTTGATGGTGGCATCATTTAGGCGTGATCATCTATATGTTACCCAGTTCAGTAATCCCCTATATCTACAAGGAACAAGTCCCCCATATCCTTTATTTATATAGAAAGGACACCCCCACATTACAGATGGTTTGGATCCTCTATCTATGTAGTGGAACACCTCATCTTGACCTCAGGCAGTGAGTGGTTCCTCCATGAGATTTGCAGTCCCTTGGCTGTAACATACATTGTCAAAGTGTGGGTCCTCTGTATTATTGGTAGGATATTTATGATGAATAGATGATTGATCATGCCATTGGATATTTGGTAAGGATCCCGCTCTTTGATAGGATGGATGAGGAAGATCACATTTCTCTCTCCTCCTTGGTTTCATTAAGTGTATTTGATATTCCATTTTTATTCCCCTCATTCCTTATAGTTTGAGATAAATAGTGTTATTTCTATTTCATATACTTCATGGTTTATGTTCATCCTATTGGGTTTTTATATCCTCACCCATATATTATCGTTTTCATTCACATTTTGAGACTTATAATGATGAGAGGAATATTGGTAGTGATTTTTTTAGACCAGGCATCAGATGGAATACAGGTGCATGGAGGTACTGGTTGCCTATAGTGGGTAGCCTCAGATATTGTGGTATAGTCTCTATAAAGTCTCCCAATTTTTAGTTATATTCAGGTTATGACCTTATTTCTGGTTGGGTATATATTTTCCCCCCTTTAAATCATATTTATTCCCAAAATATACTTTGATGTATTTCATATAGGTTGATTCATGCATTTTTTCTCTATATGGTTCATTATTTTATTGTATCCTTAAATAGTTTCATGGATTAGGTTTTATGCATGCGTAAAAATAATTTAGGAAAATAACTCCAATTTCAATGATAAGTCTACTCGACATTATACGTCATCCCCTATCATATTAGAGGGAAGATTACGGTGTCACCCTCAACTTACTGTCATGCCAAGAGGGGTCCCAAAAGGTTATTTCATGATAGAGTGGAATCAAATGTGGATTATAGTTGGTTTTTATTTTATTTTATATTTCATATTGGTTAATTTGGAAACATATGGATGTTATGTTGGAGTGTCTCCAGTTTGAACATCCGCATAGGGAACCTAATAATAATGCAATATTCAATCTACCCATAAACCAGAACTCTAACTAAATATTTATCAAATAATAATTTGAAGACATTAATTGTAGGGAACCAATAGAACATGCATAATATTAGAATATTTAATTTTACATTCATTTTATAATTGAGTTATCTTCCCGTATATTCTCATCCAACTGTGATATATCTTGTTAACTTTTTGATATCCTCTTGAAGACATCCAATTAGGATACCAATATAGGTTTATGATGATATCCAGATAAGTGAGAGAACTCTGGTGATGGGTCCCCATAAATAGTACCTCGTTATCTACTCTCTAGTTTCGGTACGAGTTATTGAGTTTCTTTAACTATATGGGAAGTGAAAATAATTTATACCCTTCGAGCAGTGAGGAAACCTACCCAGAGTGGGTCAGTTAAAGGATTCCCATAATATTTATTATTTTCTCTCCAAGATATGAATGTTTATAACAAAAATATATTGTGCGCTATTCTATAGATCTGGGGTCATGGGTCACCAAGATAATGGTCTGACATAGATCATCAGTTGGAAGAGAATTGGATGGAGTCTATAGTTCGAGTATACCATTTTGTCTGCATGACAAATAAATAACAGTTTTTGATCATAACTACACATTTTAATATTGTAGTGGGGGGTTGGTGGGGGGGGGGGGTTCTAGGAATTTAATGAGGTGACACTCTCTTGGTAAGAGTTGGACCACTTGTTAGGTAACGACTTTAATCCCAAAACAACACACTCTATTCAGGTATTAGTGCTTCATAGAAAGAATTGTGATATGGGGAGATTACTATGATGTGAACATTGGAAAACTAGATTTAAATACACAATCCATATTAGCATGTAGTTGGTAGTTATTTCACCAAAACACTACTAGATAAAAGAGATTTCATTCAAATTGACCGAATAGTTTAGTAGTCTGGGAAAACAAAATAAATACCTGAGATTACCATAAAATTTTAAAACATGAAATACAAAATATTCTTTTTATTGAGAAACCCAATATTACCTTATGCATATCTCTAGATATCAATAATTAAATACATCCTAAATTCCCAAGGAATGAAAACGAAGGAATGGGTGAGATATAATGCTCAATAAATTTATTTATACAACAATAGATTTCATGCAAAAAATATGGAGTAATTAATATGTAAATTTAAATTATTAAATCACATTTCATTTTATAAATAACATGAACACAAAGAATAATATGTATTGAAAAATGATGATTAAAATAATTTAATATAAATAGTAACATAACCTTGAAAATTATCGATGGATATTATAACTAATTGAATAATCACATGGACATTAATAACTAATCAAGTAATGATGAAATTCATAGTACCAAAATAAATAACAATACTTTCAAGGAATCTTTCCACGACATATTACATAAATTCGTAAGGCCTCATCCAACTACCCAAACTATCGGGTCTCAAAATATTTTTCAATCCATTAATGGGATATAGTGGGCTTCACCCATAACTTATTAAGTTAAATGCATCCCTCGTATGAATGGGGTAAAACCCAATCAATGTAAACATTCTCATTGAAAAATAGAATATTTAATGTTAATAGTTTCCATTATTAACAAACATAGTCAATATAAAATTCATATTTCATATAGATCATATGAATGTAAATACCTTACTCAATCAATAAACATAATCATAAACCATCCAGAGTATTATAGAGAAGCGTAGGAAAATAGAATATCCTGGTCCAATTTATCATAAAACAATTAATAGAAATAATATGGATGGTATAATTATAAAAAATTCCATATGGATCTTAAGTTAAAATTTAGGGTTAGTTATGTGGACTAATAGAGTTATTATAATAATTACATTATAAAATTTTTTCAACATCGTATACTTTTAGCTTTCAAAATCATATTAATAAACAAAAAAAATTAGAATATTTGGATAAATATTATATATAAAATAAATACCATATAAATTTAAACGAGTCTTTATAA
This sequence comes from Viscum album, assembly GCA_963277665.1. NCBI lineage: Eukaryota > Viridiplantae > Streptophyta > Magnoliopsida > Santalales > Viscaceae > Viscum > Viscum album. The sequence goes on along the minus strand of OY728163.1, from coordinate 2,102,846,556 downwards.
AAATGAGTGTTCAGGGGTGTGGGTAATTCTTTACATGTAGTATAAGTTAAAAAACATTGTTCTCACACTATTCAAAAAAGGTTAAAAAGTAACATGTTCCAAACATGAAAATAATATTCCTATCAAAATATTGAGTCAAAAGCCATCCATGGGAAAACATATCAATATTAAATCATTTTTAGAATGTTAAAAATATTTTTTAAAATATTTTTCGAAAAATTTCATAGATAAGAAAATGGATTTTTGGCCAAAGATAGAAATGAAGTTTGTTTTTCCTTAAAATACATATTAACAAATTTAAGTACCAAAGAGAGTAAATGGTACTATTTATTTAAAATTTCCTGAATAAATATAGAAGAATAGAAATATTGTGTTTAACAAACAAATTTCAAAAAATTATCCCAAGGGAGACATAAAAATAATAAATCTAGAATAATAATGTGATTATGAAATAAACCGATACCACTTTGGAAAATTTTGAATTATAAGAACCATTAAAGAGATAATTTATAATTAAATTTTAAATACCATGAAGATTAATATATTAATTATATAAAAATTAAATGGTTAATTATATAAAACACACAAAATAAATAAGTGGTGAATATGGTATATGTCTCAAAAAAGTTAAAGTGATATGACAAACCCTTACCTAAGATCTGATTTCCTTCTTATCATTACAAACATCATATATAATAAATATAGGTATATTATAAATACTTTAAATAAACATATAATTATATATCATACCATATATTTTTTATTAAAACCTTTTATCACATATTAATTAACAATTATTTATTAAAATTACTCTTCCAGGTAAGAACTACTTTGTTTTTTGATATATATTATGGTTTGATGGTTTCAGTGCTTATACATTAATAATGGTTATGTAATATAAAAAGTAATAAAAATGATAGTAATATCATATATATTCCTTTTATTATTATTAATAGTAGTCTATAAAATTTATAGAAAAAAAATGACTTATATTGTTAGTAGAGACATTATACGTAACATAACCATGAATGCTATTTTCATTTTTAAATGGACATAATGAAAGAAACATAATTAACATTTCACCATTTTTAATCAATATTATATCATATATATATCATATATATTTGTTAAATCTATTATTATTACAATTTTTTCAAAGTAAAATGAAAAATGTTAACCATCTCTTCATATAGGCAATTTTCGACACATACACACGAGTGACGTTATCGTTTTCCAACATATTGAATGGTATGAAAGTAGATGTGGTATTATAATTCTTGATGTAAAATTATATCATAAATTTTAAATATATAAATCAATCCCATAATTATATCTATCTATTATAATTGTTAATGGAAGATGAATTACATCATTTTTGGAGCCATTAGTTCATCATACACATGATCGAAGGTTTTGTTTCCCTCTTGAGGGATGAAGAGATGGAGATAGATTAGAAAATTAAAATAAAAAAATATAAGTATGTTTTATGTAATATTTTTATTATATTATCGTTGTTTAAAAACATTTTATGGTGTTAGAAGATGAATTTAATCATAAATTCATTTTTTTATGAATTACACATCATATGTAGAAAATATCATTAATGTTATAACTAAAGCCTCCCTATATTGGATTTATGATCAATCCAAGGCCCCTAGGATGTGGTTAGGGATGTAATTAAATTATTTGTATAGTATGTTTTTGAAAAAATGGTCTTTGGTAGTGGGAATAGGACAAGATAAGTGGTTCACTTTTATAAGGGGTGGGGAAAGACACACTTATAATATTTGAAACAAAACCCATATTTTTCAAAAGACACAAGGATCCTAAATGAAAAATTATTGAAAATTAAATGAGATAATGTCCAAAATTTTCAATAAAATAGTAATTTGTTATGTTTTTAAGACTTTTTAACCCTTAAATTCTTAGTTTACCCCCTGTTTTCCCACTTTAACTTTAACCATATGAAATATTTTATTTATTTATTTATGATTAATTATAAAATAAATTAAGTTATACTTATTATATAATTATAATTACACTAATTTCAAATTTTCATTCAATATTTCCAAATTCAATAAAAAAGGTGACATAATTTAATTTAATGTTAAAACCAGAGACATGATGGAAAAGTAGTTTTCCAAAACAAATGTTTTCCAAAGTATAAAACAATTTAATATTAAAAATGAATCTATAATTGACTAAAAATAAATAAATTTTATTAATATTAATATAATTGATCTAATTTTACTTTTATAATAATTTTAAACAAAATTTATCTTTATAAATTTTTTAAATGAAAAGGTAGTCCTCAATAAAAACCCACATTTTTCATTAATCATTCAAAAATAACCTTTTTATAAAATTATCAAATAAATAACTATAAGATAATTGTGAAATGATGATTGAAAATGTAAATTTTTAAAAATTATCTTTATAAAACGGTAAAAATAAATAATTTCAAATTAGTGTGCAACTTGCAATGAATCTATTTTTAAGAATAAATAGTTTTGTGAAAATAATTATTTTTCTTTCAAATGATTTTAATTTTTATTTATACTCAATTTATATTTAATAATTTTAATTTACACTTGACTAAAAAATATAATTTTCAGAATTTAGTTAGTCTTATTCAAACACACTAATTTAATGTCTATGTTATGATGTTATACTATTTTAATGTTCTTTTAGACTCCATGTACTGTGTATCTCAAGAAGTAGAATAGATTTAATTTATCTAAAAGGCAATATATTTTAGATTTTTCTATCATTATATTCTTACCTACATCAATAAATTTCATCCTCACAAAATTATCATACCTTCATAAAAAAATATGTGTATGATATTTGAAAATACCATTATTAAAATCCCACCTCTTAAAAAATGTTATTAAACCATTCATTCAATAAGAGAGAAAGATAAGTACTAAGGATTTCTAGAATGACACATAACTGGGTTTCCTAGTTTGAAAAAAAGAATTGGGATGTGAATATATGGTCACAAAAGAAAAGTGTAAAATATTTATAGAGATTGATATAGATTATTAATCACAGTAAAGTAAATGATCAAGGGAAAGTTAACAACCAAAAAATAACAAACCAGTGAGGATTGAAAAGAACCATTCGATTCATCAAAATTGAAATTAAATGCATGATATTTTTATATGAAAATAATTTTCGTAATGTTTATGGATCCTTTAACTATCATGATATAAAACACCGAAAAAAACACTTACTAGTTATCAATTATTTCATAAGCACAATCTTATAATTTTTTGGTGTTTCTATTGATTTTCACATCATTTATTACTATAATAAATGAAGATCAAAGTTAAATTATTAATTCTTGAAGATGTAAAATTAAAATTCTACAGATCCTAAATTTCCTTAAAGAGTATAAAATATTTCAACTTGTTTCTAAAAACCTAAAAAACCCAAAAATAGGTAGCACAGGGTATACAATAGAATAAATTAATCTCTAAGGCCATAATAGTAACACTTAAAATAAACACAATCCATTACAAAACTATTTATACTTTAAAAACATCAACTTGCATCTCCAAAAATGTAATATCATTATTCACAATTATTCTATTATGAATTCATGGCTCTTAGCCTTATTGAAATAGATCGGTTATCAACCATCATAGGGGATTTACTTTTTATATTAAAATATGAGTATAATTCTAATATCATTGCCAAAAACAAGATAATAACCCTAAAAATATTTGTTATCAAATAACTTTTTAACCACAAGTATTATTCTTCCAGAAAATTGGACAATATTAATAGATTCTTTTTTCATTAACATCAATGATCATATTCACCCTAAAGGTTTTAAAAACCATTTATCTTATATCCAAAAAAAGAATTATTCATTAAATAAAATTTTCACAAAAACTCATACAAATCCCAATGGTTATATAACCATAAATATCTATCAAATTATTCGTAATCCTCTTGGACATCCATAACATAAAACAAAAAAGGGGTTTTTAATACATTGGACTGGTGATAAACCTTAAACTCATAAATTAATGATGGTATCCATAACTTTTATGTAAAAATTTTATAAAGAAATATATTCTTAAAAAAATTAACTAATCCATAAGTCTTTAATGATTTTTATAATCAATATACGACTGATAGAAATACATATTCAACATAATTTATAGATTCCAATAATTATAAACATAAATATTTTTCATTAATCATTGGTATAATTTATTCATTCCTTGGTCTATGAGTGTTGGGTTTAATTTCCTCTACGTGACCTTATAATGTTTTTTACTTGATAGTGTTTTGTTGACAAATAATGTTTCCATCGTAAAATGTGGTGATTAAGAGATATTGTTGAAAAATTATGTTGACAATGATATAAATCGAAGGAATGGATCCTCTAGATATGGTACACAAATATTCATATATAAGGATGGAAATGGGTTTTTTGGTAATGTTTTGATTTTCACATAAATGAAAATGTTGTGTTCAAGGTTGAAGGTGATCTGAAAACATTCATGCAAGTGATTTATCTAGATCACCACATAAAAATATATCAATGGAAAAAAGGTTTTTGTAAGATATGAAATTTCCTGTATTATGGGGTTTCACAACATTGATGTTTTACACAATAGTAGTTAGGAAATAATATTATGTTAAAAAACTGACTTCCAAACATGAAGTTCAATGATCTAATAATGTAACGTGAAAAGAAGGAGTTACATGAAAAATGGATCTCTTGCATGCAAAGTGTATGCTTACCAAGAAGGTCTAATGTTGGTTCAAAATCAACAATAAATAGTTGGATACCCCTCAATTTATGGAATTTAAACCTTTAGAGAATTTTAGGGCTATAAGTCTCAAAATAATTGTGTGTGAATAAAATTTTTTTTACTCTAGATGAGTTGCATTAAGAAATGACTCAAATGTTTTTTGGTAGTGAAAAATGAATATTTTTTCATAGAAAAGGGATTTATGCACAATGTTTAAATGTTTCACTCAAGTGGATGTCCCATGAGAAACCAAAAGTTGTGTGAATAGAGGGAGTTTCATGGTTAAACATAAATATTTCATGAAAGGTGATAAATTTACCAGCAACACATCCAAATGTTGGGGAAATACAATGTTTTGTGAACCTATAAGATGTCTCCAAGTAATTATTCGGTAAATTATTATTCATAAAGTTGATGAAATTGGAACATAATGATGCACAAAATGAGGTGTAAAAGATATTTATTCATTTGACCAAAATAAGACTCTTCAGAAGAACTGGTGTGCACACTTCATCTCAGAGAGCAGTGAACATTAAAATTTTGAATAGTAATAAACTAGTATGGTAAGAGATTATTATCTAAACCATTTAAAGGCATTTAGCTTATTCATAGATTTTATCTAGATCAAAGAATATTTTTTAATTGAGCCTTAGTGGATTTGGTACATTGTAACATTATCATTGTATGAACCTTGGTCGTACCTTATTGAGGGTGAACGGGGTAAAATATTTTTTTCTCATTCTGTATTTTATTTATGTTGATAAATTTCTAGAATAAATGGAGAAAATAATGTTTTTTAAAGATGAAACAAGATCTAATGTGGAATAAGTTTTTGTCTATCATACCCTGATTCACCCTATCATGGTATTTATCCGAGTTGGTATAACACATGAGTTTAATTTTAAAGGAGTAAATTGGACATGATAATGATCAAGTTTCCAAAATTTACATAAATGAACAATAATTGGATCTATAGGATGATATTTATTTCTCTATAATAAACTACTCACTTTTCCTTATAAATTCAATATTTTATTCCCTTCTCTTCCACACATAAAATATTTTTAGGTTTTTTGAGGTGTCCACTTGGTTTTCTTTTTCCACATTTTTTACATGAAAAAATATTAGCCTAATTTATTTCCTAGTATCCATCACAGGACCTCATATTTGTATCTATCCTCATCTTACTTTATTATTCTAGAAATTTGGCTTATGTGCACGTTTTTCATCATATATCATTATAATTAATTAGGCATAATCATTATATCTTTGACTCCAGTCATAATTTCATATGTTTTCTCATAATCACTATATTTTCCAAAAAATTCAATGTTAAAAAAATTCCTTTGGGTTTAATCCATTTACTGAATTAAAAAATAATAGAATTATATTTATTAATCACAATGGAAACCGACATAATCATTTATAGAATGTTTAAATTATGAAACATTATTTTAAATCTAATACACCATAGGTATAAACTTGGTCAGTCATTGTTATATTCCATTCAAATCCTTCATGTTGTTTTATAAATATAATGTGAATTAACCGATCTATATCCCCCAAGAGTGTCAAACCAAGTGTGGATCAAGATCCATTATCATGCACTAGTTGAAAATCAATTCAAGGCCAAATGTCCACTTTTTTGAGTTATAACCCCTAGGTTAAACAATATCTGATCCACATAAACACTTTGTAACCATAAATGGATGTATTTCAAGGAAAAAAATAAAATCTAAACCTTATCAAAACAATGGTATGTTTTTTATATTTAAAATAATCCTTAACGTAATTTATATGTTTATGTTCTCTAATATATGATTTCCAAAAACTAGTTTCCAAGGGTTCTACGAAACTGGATCTGATACCAACTATAATAACCATGACCCTAGTAGCCCAAAGATGGTGGTTAAATTATTACAATGGTACAAGATACAAGTAATCACATACCAAAGTACATAATATCTTAGTAGTCTTGGAAAAATTTATCTATATTTGAAATTCACATTACATTATCAATCATTAAAAAACATAGAATTTTATTTTAGATGACCATTATTCCCTTTATCATATCCCAATATATCAATCATAATACACTTTCAATGATCTTAGGGAATGGAAATGTAATAAAGGGTTGCGATCTAATTCTTAGTAGGGGTATGCGTACATCATAATCTATCATGAAAGAATAAGGCATAACTAATATAGAAAGAGAAATAACTAAAACATATTCCATTCTATCAATAACATTATGATGAATCATAATATGTTTGGAATAATGAATGAACAATATAATTCCATATAAGTGGTCACATAATCTTTAATTATATCAATGATTCTTCTAAATAATAGAATAATCTAATGGATATATTTAAAAAATATCATAATGAGGAAATTCATAATGTCAAACATCATAACCATACATTCAATGTCTCATGACAAGACATATTAAATATATGGGTAAGGCCTCAACCAAATATGCAAAATACTTAATCTCATGAGACCTTTTGATGCATCGAGGTACTATAGTGGGATCCTACTATTACAAATTCCAATTAATTACTAATATAGAATGAGAGAAACAGAATCCAAATAAACATTTATATTGACAAACTATCATATTAAATTTTAATAATTTCTCCAATTAGAAAACATAATTTATATAAATATTTTTACTATAAAACAAGTATATGATTTTTAATACTTTCCCCGAGTAATAAATATAATCGTAAACCATCCAAAGTATTATGGTTAAAGGTATATAAATAGTAAATCCTAAAAAACGAATCATAAAACATCCTAATAAATTTTATGTATATCATTACAATACCTTATCAATTGAAAATAAGGTAAAATGTGGGTTGATTTTTTGATGAGTAGAAATACCATAAAAATTTAAACATGGGTAAAATATATTTAATAAATATTATATATAATGTTAAAAATAGTTTTTATTTTTTTAGAAAATATGGATATAGAAAAAAATGGGAGTTCGACTATAGAGATAAATAAATTCTGAAATTCTTTAATATAATTCTCAATTATTTTATACAAAAAAGATAGAAAACAGTAATATTACATTAAATGTTAATGAATAACTAGAGGATAAAAAATATATTGGTTTTAATATAGGCATATCAAACTATTCTCCCAGGTGATACTTAAACATATACAGTCTTGAATAATGATGAGATTGTGAAATAAACTCATAACAAAATGGTAAGATGTTAATCATAACCCCCATGAATAAAATATCTTCAAATAAAACATTAAATAATATGAATATACATGTATTTATGATACAATAAATTAAATTTGTAAGATATTCACTACAAAAAAAAACTACGAATATGGATTATGTCTCCTCGACGTAAAAGTAGGATGAGAAACTCTTTCCTCAAGATCAATTACCCTCATGTGTGATTCAAAATCATATAAAATAAATATATATTTATTATTAATATATTAAATAACAATAATCATATATATTATACAACATTTTACTTTATTATAACCATTTATAACCCTTTTACTCGTAATTATTTTTGGACATCACTATTTTAGGTAATACGTACATCGTTTTTCATTTATGTTTTGGTTTGGATGTTTTGTCCCATATACATTGATCATGATTCCATTATCTATTAATTTTTTACCATGATAATAATATTACATAGGCTCATTATATATTTATTTATAATATTATATAAATTTTATGGATAGATAAATGATATATTTGGTTCATGGAGAGAGTAGGTAGTACATAGGCAAGATCATTATATTCTTTTTTTGACGAAAGGATCAAAAGAAAAGTAAATCTTATTTAACCACTAATGTATCATTGTTATAACATATATATTGTAATGCCCCGACCCCAGTTACCTAGAGTCAGTGCATTATATTAATACATTTTCATGATTACAAGGAATCATGTCCCTAAGGACTGATCTGTTTAGTAGTCTTCGAAAATAGATTACATTGATGAATGTTACATTAGACTTTATAATATATAAATCAAAATAAATAATAATTTATGAATTCGATCATTCCCTTGGATTAACTCTGTATATCAATCACAATACACTTCTTTGAATCCTGGGAAAAATAAAACATAGAAAGGAGTGAGCTCAAACACTGGGTATGGGTAAGCAATACAGCGAAAACTTTCATATATAGGAATAAACATTTAAGGAAATGTATAAAACTAAAAAAAGGATTCTCACCATAAACGTCCTCATAATATTGAAAATATAAATCAAAATAATTCCATTTACTTACTCACATGGATATTCTACTGGTAAAATAATCACATGCAATATCAATAGCCACTTTCATAACAATGGAACACATAATGCTAGACTATCAAAACCACATAGTCAAGGCCTTGTGACAAGACTACAAATAATATTTTGTCAAGGCCTTGTGAAAAGACATTAGTTAGTCTCATTAGACATATCGATGCATCAAGGAGAAATAGTGGGCTTCACCCGTCACTTTGTAAGTCCAATGCATTTCTCATATGGAACGGTTTAAACATAACATAAACATTCGTATTAAAAATGGAATACAAAATTTCAATACATTACCCATAAACCATGAATGGTATAAAAATAACACATCCATAGTCAAACATATCACAAAACCTTCAATACAATATTGAATATTTATATCATACTAAATCATCCTCAATCAAAATTAATATATATTAAAGGATGCTGACATGGTTGAAAATGACGAGTAAAACTTTTTTGAGAGAAATGACATTTTTTAAATCATTTAATAGTAACACATTTATAGAGGAAGTAATTTAAAATATATTTTTGAATAAAATAGTCCCATACCACTTTAAAACTTTTGAGAATTATTATCATTTAAAAAAAACATGTTCATATAAATAAATCCTTAAAATCATTTTGAAAACATGGACATTAATTAAAAGTATTTAGAAAGATAAATCTTTAAAACATTTAAAATTCTGATCTTGATATAGAGTTCCTTTCACAAATCCTTAAAATATTAATTTTGAAATCATTTTTATGAAAAATGAACATTGATGATAATAATTTCCCAGTAAATACTTATACATAAACAATCTCAAGTAATAATGAGATTGAGGAATTTAACCTTAACATGCAAATTCCTTTGATCGAGGGTATGTTTAACCTTCTATATGAAGATCTTAGTATGTTATTAAATTATAACAGAACCATATTAATATTTATGATATCATACATGATTCATTTATGACTTTATAATACCCATTTAATAATACTTTCCATGTAAAATTAACATTTCCGGTAATAATCGCTTTCTTTATCATATGTGTTTTAAATTGTTACTATTGCACGTCAAATCAATGTTTTATTTTCATAAAATCCACTTTACCGTGGAATACCTCTTAAACCATACATGTTCATAAATAAAAGCCTGAACAAATTAAAAATTCGAACAATGGCACCGCCGAGGTAACCAAATCCAAGAAATAACGCACCACTGGTAAACACACTTTCACCATCATCATCACAATACCATAGTCATCATTACACAAGATCCATACATGCCAAACTAAAATCCATCGCCTCCTGAGTCCACCGATGAGAACACCACCAGAATATCCCACCACCGCACACCCGCTTGTCGTCGTACAACCCCTGTTGTCACCACTCCAGAAAATTTGAGAATAAACATCGATCATAGAACATAAAACATATATAACAGGATGATCTTCATCGTAGAAGTCGTCGAAAAGGACCTAATAAGAACATGTCATCTTCATCAAATGATCTCCACCGATTTCAAAAATCAGAACAAGGGACAAAACTGGCATGGACGAGCTGCCTTGAACACCGATAGCCACTCGAGAACCACATCCCAAATCTTCCTGCAGACCACCCCTCCATACAGACTTGGAGAGGAGTGGACGAATGATAATACCATGGCATATTCGAAGCACCAGGACCTTAACAGCAAGCCATGACCATGCCGGAAAGAAAAACCAAACATGAATCTTGAAACAAAATCGAAATACATCGAAGACACTAATCAACAGATATCACTATAGCCTGAGATGATGTCAGCATAGGACGTGCCTCCTTTATCACCATTGGTCGATCCGCACATCCCAAAGACTCCGTGAAACCACCGCCATGATCTAACAAGGAGAGCATAACTGGAACCAAAATCCAGAGCAGCAATAATCGGGTAGGGCCAAACGAGAGAAGCACTTCCACAATTGAGCTGCCAACCTGGGCCGACGAAGCCATCGCCTTGAGAAACCATACCTTCTCTAAAATCATTGAGGAAAAAAAACAAATGATCTGAAAAACCAGGAACTTTATTCACCAGAAGACATTGATTCTTCCAGCACATTGATCACCAAAGGCTGCTGAACTGCACATCCCAAAACATCATAGCAACCCCCACTTCAAATCTGATAGGGAGAGGCAAAAAGGAACCCGAATTCAGAGCAGGGCTTTGAAACCCAGAGGGTTATGGAAACTAGTGATGTAGAAGAGAAATAAGACCAGAAGATTTCCATGAAAATAAAAATCGACTTCATTAGAGCCTTAAAAGCCATCATCCATCGAACCAAACCCCAAAACCTCATTGAAACTTCTTCTCCCTCGCTGACAGGAGTGGAGACGGCAATCCATACATACGCACGAGTGACAATATAATTTCTTTAAAGTGTTGAATTGGATGGTATATTATTTTTACAGAGATATTAGAATGTTATTTTCATTATTTATATACATATTACTCATCATTATATCCCTCCAAATAACATAGTGTTGAATATAAAATTACACAACTGCGTGGAGACGGTAAGTCATACGCACGCACGCATGGTGACATTATCATTAATAATATGGATAGAATAATGAATAAAGTTGTTCTATATTTATAATAACATCATAGTATATAGAAGATATTGGAGTTATTATTTTATAATGGAAATAACAATGAAAGAATAAGTGGAAGAAGAAATTAACTTGAAAGAGGGTGGTGAAATTATTACCTCTTCTTTGGGTTCTTCCTTTTGATTTGATCAAAAGGGCTCCCTAAGTAGGCTTTCAGTCTAAAGGAGGACCTATAGGATGAAGGTAGGATAGTTTAGAGAGTATTTGGGTAGGGTTTGGCTGAGCCAGATGTCTTTGGAGGTTTGAATATGAGAGAAGGGGAAGTGCCTTTCTAAAAGAGGGGTGAGGGGCACCATTGCAAGAACTTAAAATATTATTTTATAATAAATTCATATTCGGTTTATAATGGCTCAAAAATGTGTTATTTAAAGTATAAGGTGGGGTTGGGTTGAAAACCACTCAACCAATAGGTTTTAGGAATGTTTAGGTTACCATTTTAACCTTATCATTTATATTTAACTCTAAGTTAAATAATTTAACTTTTACTGTGTATTATTGTATTCTTACACTATATGGTTAATAAACATATTATATACAACCAACAGAACCCCAATTGGTTCATTAATGTCATATATATTATTATATATGTATTTTGGAAGAACCATAGATTTTTAGGACTATTATACCAATTAATAATATAATATTTGTTTTAAAATCTATTTTATGTCAATTTTGACACAATTTGGTATTTGTTTTTTGTTAAAATAAAAACAACATGATTAATTCAATAAAAAATACATTGAATCAATCATAAAATGTCATATTCACCTATAAACTTCGTGTATGTCATAAAAACTTTTAAATTATCTTTCTTTTAATATTTATAATACTATTTATTTGATTCCTTCATTATTAAGGTAATTACTGCATCATCATCGCGTCATTTATAAATTTAATTATTTAATATACAAAAATATAAATCAAAATACCATTATGTATTAAATATTTTTACATTTCTAATGAATATTTATAGTCGAATTTATCTTATGTCTAACCCTATATTAAAAATAGTTTAGTCATTAAACTTTGTTTTTAACTCTTTTAACTCTTCTTTAAATAAAATAATAATAAATGTCTTCATCTAATTAAAGTGGACCTAAAGGGTCATATATTATTACTAAGGCTGTTTTAGGTCAAATTACTCTTATCCAATAGAATTAAGACATGTTTTAGGGTAATAATAATATCATTTTTACCCTTAATTGCTCTATTTACTTCTAACCGAGGTAAATAAAAGTAAAACTTTTCTATTCCACAAAAAATATTTTCATCTTATTAAACAACATTTTACTCCTTTATATTCACATTGTCACTTGGATTTTCAAAATTTAACACATAGAAGCGGTAAAATTATGTTTTATGGAAATTTGAAAATTCTCCTAGGAGTTGGGTAAAAGACGGTAAAAAGTTCGATAAAATTTTAATATATCTAAAATTATTATAAACTAACACCAATGAGTTAAATTGAATTTATATAGGTTTTATGAATCTATTTTGACCTAAAATAAACTTATATAAAATAAATAATTATTTAACTAAAAATCATGTTTTAAACATAAAATTAGTTTTTTCACTACTCATCAAAAATAAAAAGTTTTTAGAAAAATACCAAAAATTCACCCAAAGCTAATTTTGATTTTATGAATTCCAAGATGAATTATATTATACCAATTTCAAAACATAGATGATTCATTAATTAATTTAAAATTAATTCTCATTGTCAAAACCAAGAAGCATATTTTTATTAAATAATAACTATTAAAAGATTGACACTTGTTTATGTCCAATTACAAAGTGAAATTACATAAAATGGCCATAATTGTATTAAATGGTAAAAATATAATCCATTTATACTTAAAAAAATTTAAATGTACTATTTAACAATATAAAATATTTTGATTAAAAAAGTTGTTTTCAGTTAAAATATAGTATTCTTCACTATTCATCCAACTAAGAAAGTTATTATAAAATCACTAAAAATTTATTGAAACTAAATTCTTATGTCCCGATTCTAAAGTAGAAGTTTATTTTGTCAAATTGAATATATATAAGTTTAAAATATTGGATTTATAAATGGTTCATCATTAAAAGGCGGTAAAAGTATATTTTTTGAAAAATAATTCTTTTATCTGAAAAAAATGTATTTTTACTTACATTATGTCTATGAAACTCTTAATATAGACTCTAAAAATATAAGTATTATATAAATTTCAAATTTTAGTTAATAAAATTCATAAATGCTTTTGAACAACTAGTTTGGGAAGTTGTGGTGCACTTGATCTTGGTGTTGCCTGTGGTGAATGTTATTGAATTACTTTGATGAAATAACGTACTTTCAAATCATGGGGTATTACATTCTTCCCTCCTTTAATAAATTGCATCCTCTAAATTTGAAATTGTTCTTCGAATATAAAAGGTTGAAAAAAGAAAATACCTTTGTGGGAAAACCCACATAGAAACTTGGGTTAATAAAATTTAGTCTTAAAAAGAGGAAAAGGGAAATGAAAAAGTTACCATCAAATTATGATCTCGATTAGGAAAATATTGGTGTCAATTCGAGACACATAATTGGAGGAAAAACATAAATATTAATAGAGAGTGATTTAGGTCATTAATCACAATATATCAATTAAATATATTGACATATCAAATCCATTATCAAAACCATTTTCAAAACCAAAATATTTAAAAAGGGTATATGGTATTTATTTTCGTTTTCTTTAAAAAAACATTTTGGCTTCTTAAGGAATCCAATGATCAAAAAAAACTCGCATCGGGGGAAAGTTCATTGTCACCGCTTACGTTAAAAAAATTCCCTTTTTTCGTTTAGTAAAACGCTTCGTAGAAAAATATTCCCCTTGAAATGTAAAGTCAAAGGGTTTTAAACACCGTATAAAAGAAAGTCATTTAGAAATCAATGGATGCCTCAATGAAAAGATATTGTGACGAAGTCCCTTAACTAAAGTTAAAGAATTTATTTAATCATAGAATAAGGGGGAAATATATATATATATATATATACACTTGACAAGTAGAGTTACATCCTTTAACTAATTCCTACCACAAACTCATATTTTACTCAAAAAGATTTCAAAAAATATATTATATTTTTCCTAATCATATAGGGTTCCAAAAATAATGAATTTCTAATTCACCTATCAGAACATTTAAAGAAAAAATACATTATACAATCCAGGACATCACGTGGGTCAGTGATAGGTGATACACCCTTGCCTCCCTTCGGTTGCAGGTTCAAGTCTCGCAGCCTTGCCAGACGTGACGGTTTGTCGCCCGACCTCCGGGTTGTCCTTTTTTGGCAATACAAAAATAACCTTAACAATAGTACCAATTTCAAACATAATCCATTACAACCATTAGAATTATACAAAATACATATATCCAATCTATCATTCCAATGTTTATAATGAAGTTAAACATAATGAGGATCCATTTTGATAGGTAATAACATGTGAACGCCTTCATCGTGTATTCTTTTACAACACCACAACATCCTGAATTACGAAAATCAACAATATCTTATTCCAAAATTACTAACTTATTATCCGGACCATATAATCTCAAATTCCAAATAAAATATTACTACAGTACAATAATTATTTATATCCATAATACCTACAACTAGTATACTGTTGATACAACACTCAAATGAAGTAATTCTATAATAACCACATAAGAACACAAGTCATTCTTCTTCATCTAAGTTGGTATCAGAACTTCATTATTATCCAATAACATCATTTTTAGTATACTCTTATGAATGGGACATTGATTCCCGTAGTGTCTCAATGCCTTGAAGATAAAGAATATTACATTTGAAAACATTTTCTTACCCTTACAATCATATACCCGTTGTCCTTTTTCTCCAAACTTACAACAAACTCCAATTACCATCAAGAATTTACCAAGGTGATTCATTTTAAATTTATCCCATATTTGAAAATCCTCCTTTCCTTTATTCCCTTTATCCATATTTCTTTCTACCATCCTTCTCTTCTTGGGCATCCCTTCAAAGACATTGGATTCGGATAATTCTTTACTGATGTTATTAACACATGATACTATTTATTCATATGAAGATAATAAGTGGGAGACTATTTCCCTCCTAAATGATGGCTTAATACCATGAATTATATGACCCTTCTTACTCTTTGGATTATATGTATTGCTAGAGTCCTCATTCTTTCTACAGGGATCCATTTCTAAACAATGACATACATTAGGTCAGTTTATGAATCACAATTCATAATTCCAAACATGTAAAATACCTAATGTAAATTCAAGAGTTTATGGATATAATTCATAATCATAAAAATGTTTTCATTGAGGAGGTATATACTAATAAACCCTTCATATTGGTTTTTAAATATATCAAGATTTTTCCTAAGCATATCCACAGGGAGTGTCGTAACCAAGAGTGCAGCAAGGTCCATTGTTGTACATTAGTTCCAATTCGAGTCTAGCTCAAAGCGGTGTTTTTGGGTTTTACCCCTGGTACATCTGTTCCAGATCCACCTCTACCTACTCATATCCAGACAGGGATGTATTTTCTTGAAAAACTCACAAAATCATTACATTAACAATATTATTTGAAGTTATTCTATAATAATCTTCAATGTTTATTTTACAGTAATGTTCTCTAATCAGAGTTTATCTAAATCTAGTTTCCAAGGACATTTCTAAACTTCCCCTGATGCCAACTATATCACCCCGACCCTGGTTACCCAGAGTCAGTGCATTATTTTAATACATTGGCATGATTACAAGGAATCAGGTCCTGAAGGATCGATCTGTTTAGCAGTCATGGAAAATAGATTACACAAATGAATCTTACATTACACTTTATAACATACAAAAAAAACATAAATAATACTTTATTCATGCCATTATTTCCTTTTCTTAACCATGCATATCAAAAACAATACACTTCTTGTAATCCTGGGGAAAATAAAACATAGAAAGGGGTGAGCTCAAATGCTCAGCAAGGGTAAGAAATATAGTGGAAACTTTCATAAATAGGCATAAACATTTAAGGCAATGTATTAAACTAAAAAATGAATTTTCATCTAAACTTAATCATAATATGGAAAATATAAATCGAAATAATCCCTTTTACTTACTCATGTGGATATTCTACTAGTCGAATAATCACATGCAATATCAAAAGAAACTTTCATAACTATGGAATGCATAAGGACAGACTATCATAAAAATATAGTCAAGGCTGTGTGCCAAGACTACAAATATGATTTTGTCAATGCCTTGTTCCAAGACACTAGTTTATCTCATGAGACCTACCGATGCATCGAGGAGCTATAGCGGGCTCCACCTGTCACATACTATGTCCAATGCATTACTCATATGAAAAGGTTTAAAAATAACATAAACATTCTTATTAAAACTAGCATACAAAAGTTCAATACTTTTCCCAAAAACCATGAATGGTATAAAAATAATACATCCATAGTCAAAAATATCACAAAACATTCAATACATTGTAGAATATATTTTTCATAATAAATCATCCTCAATCAAAAATAATTTCTCGTAATGGATGCTGACATAGTTGAAAATTTGGAGTAAATCTTTTTTAGAAAATTATTCATTTTTTAAAATCTTTTAAAAGTCCCAAAATTATAGAGGAATTAATTTAAAATATATTTTTGAATCAATGTTTCCCATACCACTTTCAAAAATTTGAAAATAATTATCATTTCATAACATTCATGTCCATATTAATAAATACTTAAATTCATTTTGAAAATAAGGACATTAATTAAAAATACTTAGAAAGATAAATCTTTAAAACATTTAAAATTTTTTTCATGATAAAGTTTAACATTCCAAATCATTAAAATATTTATTTTGAAATCATTTTTATGAAAAAAGGACATCGATGATAAAATTGTCCCAGTAAATACTTACTCTTAAACAATCTCTGATAATAATGAGATTGGGTAATTAACCCATACAATGCACTTTCCTTTGTTCGAGGGTACGTTTAACCTATAGTATGAAGATTTTAGTATGTTATTATATTATAATAGAACCATATTTATATTTATTATATCACAGATAATTCATTTATGAATTTATATTACCCATTTAATAATAATTTCCATGTTAAATTAACATTTCGGGTAATAATCGCTTTCTTTATCGTACGTGTTTTAACATGTTACTCTTGATTGTATCACTTAGTCAATATTTAAATACTTCTATAATAAAAAAAATTTATTTATATATCATATATATTTAGAATATAAATTTTTATAATAGACATATATATGAAATGAAAAACTCCGTTTATTGAAATGGTAGTCCGTACATATGTAAAAATGTTGTTTCCGTTTTCATATCATGTTGAACGTAACAATGTGAATAAGATATATGTAAGTATATATATATATATATATATATTTCCATTAGAATTATTTTTTCATAAATTACATACTTAGTAGTAATATATATATTTTTATAATTGTCGATAAATGGTGAACGTGGAAATGAATCTCATCGCGACATGGAGACGGTAATCGGTACCTACGCACGAGAGACAATATCATTTCCTTAAAAGTGTGGAATTGGATGGTATATTAATTTTACAGAGACATTAAAATGTTATTTTCATTATTTATATACATATTATTCATCATTATATCTATCCAAATAACATATTGTTGAATAACAAATTACACCATAACGTGGAGATGATAAGCCGTACGTACGCACACATGGTGACATTATCATTCATAAGATGGAAAAAACAATGAATAATGTTGTGACATTTTCATAATAACTTCACAGTATATAGAAGATACTGTATTTATTATTTTAGAATGAAAATAACCAATAAAGAAGAAGTGGAATAGAAAAGAACTTGAAAGAGGGTGGTGAAATTATTACCTCTTCTTCGGGTTCTTCCT
This sequence comes from Viscum album, assembly GCA_963277665.1. NCBI lineage: Eukaryota > Viridiplantae > Streptophyta > Magnoliopsida > Santalales > Viscaceae > Viscum > Viscum album. Next base: position 2,102,827,920 of record OY728163.1, on the reverse strand, counting down.
TTACATTTGGTCAAAAGGGCCCCATAAGTTGGTTTTCTGACTAAATTATGTCATCTAGGATGAAGGTAGGATATTTTAGTGAGTATTTGGGCAGAGTTTGGCCGATCCTAATGGCTTTGGTGGTGTGAATTTGAGAGACGGGGAAATGCCTTTTTATAACAGGGGTGAGGGGCACCTTTGAAAAAACATAAAATATTATTTTATAATAAATTTATATTCGGTTTATAATGGCTAAAAATGTATTATTTAAAGTATAAGGTGAGTTTTTGTCGCAAAATATTCAACCAATAGGTTTTAGACAAGTTTAGGTTACCATTTTAACCTTATCATTTATATTTAACTCTAAGTTAAATAATTTAACTTTTACTGTGTCTTCTTGTATTCTTAAACTATATGGTTAATAAACATAACATATACTGCCAATAGATCCCCAATTGGTTCATTAATTTCATATAAATTAGTATATAAGTATATTTTCCAAACCATAGATTTTGAGGACCATAATATCAATTAATAATATAATATTTGTTTTAAAAAACTATTTTATGTCAATTTTGAAACTATTTGGAATTTTCTTTTTGTTTAAATAATAACAAAATCATTACATAAAAAAATAAATTGGATCAATACTAACATGTCATATTCACCTATAAAATTCGTGGATATCATAAAAACTTTGAAATTATATTTATTTTAATATTTATAATATCATTTATTTGATTCTTCATTAATAAGTTAATTACTGCACCATCATTTTCTCATTTATAAATATAATTATTTAATCTATAAAAATTTAAAATAAAATAGCATTATTTAGGAAAGATTTTTATATTTCTAATTAATATTTATAGTCGAATTTATCTTATGTATAACGCTATATTAAAAATGGTTTAGTCATTAAACTTTGATTTTAACTCTTTTAACTCTTCCTTAAATAAAATAATAATAAATGTCTTAATCTAATACATGGGGACCTAGAGGGTCATATTTTATTCTTATGGTTTTTTTGGTCTAATTACACATATCCAATAGAATAAAGACATGTTTAGGGTAATAATAATATCATTTTTACCCTTAATTACCCTATTTATTTTTAACCGTGGTAAATAAAAGTAAAAAGTTTCTATTCAGAAAAAACTATTTTTATCATATTGAACCAAATATTAATCCTTGATATTAACCATGTCTCTTGGATTTTGGAGATTCAACTCACAGAAGAGGTAAGAATAAGATTTATGTAAATTTACAAATGCTACTAGGAGGGGGTTAAAAGACGATAAAAAGTTCGATATAATTTTTATTTATATAAAATAATAATAATATGAGTCCAATGAATATAATTGAATTTATATAGTTATTATGTATCTATTTTGACATAAAATAAATTTAAATAAAATAAATAATTATTTAAATAAAAAGCCGGTTTTAAATAATAACTCGGTGTTTTTCACTACTCATCAAAAATAGAAAGTTTTCAGAAAAATACCAAAAACTCACCCTAAGATAATTTTGATATTATGAATTCAAATATGAAATATATTTTACCAATTTCAAAACATAGAATATGCATTAATTATTTTAATATTAATTCCATGTTGTCAAAACTAATAAACCTATTTTTATGAAATAATAACTTTCAATATATTGACACTTGTTGATGTCCAATTACAAAGTGAAATTACATACAATGACTATAATTTGATTAAAAGGTAAAAATATAATCAATTTATTCTTCCAAACCATTAAAATGTAAAATTTAACACTATAAATAATTTTGATTAAAAAAGTTGTTTTCAGTTAAAATATAGTATTTTTCACTAGTCACCAAAATATGAAAGTAATCAGAAAATCAACAAATATTTATTGAAACTAAATTATTATGTCCCAATTATAAATAAGAAGATTATTTTATCAAATTAAATTTATAAAAGTTTCAAATATTGGATTTGAAAATGGTTCACCATTAAAAGGCGGTAAAAGTATATTTTTTGAAAAATAATTATTTTATTTGAAAAAAATATATTTGTTATGAAATTATGTTTATGAAACTCATAATAAGGACTATAAAATGATAAGGATTATATAAAGTTTAAAATTCAGTTAATACTATTCATAACTACTTTTGAACAGGTAGTTTAGTAAGTTGTGGTGCGCTTGAACTCGGCATTGCGTGTAGTACAAGTTATTGAATTACATTGAAGAAATAACGTACTTTGAAATATTTGGGTGTTACATATATAATATATATTCCTTATTTATATTATTATTAAAATCATTCTGAAAATAACTAAAAAAGTGTTTCACATTGCTTCATGGAGGCGGTAGTCTACACATACACACGAGCAATGTTAGTGTTTTCCAACAAATTGGATGAAAATAAAGTAGATTTCATATTATAATTCAGTAGTTTTAATTATTTAATAAGATTATAAATATATATATATATATATATAATAAATCCATATCTATATCTATCCTTGATAGGTGGTGATGGGAAGTGAATTACATTAGTCCACAATGTGGTAATCAACTGTATATACGACCCTTTGTTCCGTTTCTAATTGCATGAAGGAGGATATGGATGTAGGTTATTAAATTATCATAATAAAATATATTTATATTGGAGATGTTATTTTATTATTCTTCCATATTTTAATATTATGTGAAGGAGTTATAAGAACAAGTAAAACTAAAGTACATTATAAATAATTATATATATTTTTCGAAAAACCTATGTTGGTTTATACCTAAATAATTTCTATATTAGATTTAAGAAAAATCCATGGACTCTAGGATATGGGTAGGTTTTTAGGGAATAAATTTAGATAGTTATTAGATGAAAAAATGGGATTTGGTATTATCAATATTACTGTACATGTTATTTCCTTCTATAAGTGGGGTGAAGGACAAACGTTGATGTTTTTAATAGAATAAATTATACTTACATTTTATACAAGTAACAAAGGATAAAAAAATTATCATTATATTTCCTAATATGAACTCAATATTTCAATAAAATAATAATTCTAAAAAATTCATGTTATTTTATCCCTTATCATCTTAGTATAACCCCTGAAAACCCTGTTTAATCCTAAATATTGATAATTTATTTTTTCTATTTTTTCAATTTATTATTACCAAAAATGAAGGTGAACTCATTTTATACTATTAATTATTATTAATAACATCATGGAATCCATTTTTTAATATTAAATTCATAAATTTGTGGAATTTTATTGAAATTTAAACCCATAGACGTGAAGAAAAAATGGTCTTTCAAAGGAAATATTTAAAAAAAATTAAAAAATTATATTAAAATGGAACATATAATTGATTAAATTGGAGAAACATGATTTCTTGTAAAATAAATGGTCTAATATAAATTTTAATAAAATTTTAAACAAAATATAACTTAGAAAATTCATTAAATGAAAGTGAAGTTTTCAAGAATAATCAGCATTTTTCATTATTCATCTGAAAATAATCTTTTTGAAAAAAAATTAAAAAAACCATGATAAGTTAATATTTATATTTTGGTTTCAAAAATGGACTTAATATCTAGAAAAATTTCTAAATTTTTGTTAATCCATATATTCTTCAACACGTGTATGTATAACAGTTGTGAAATGTTTACTTTGATGTTTTACAAGACTATATTGTCTTAGAAAATGCACCAACTAGATTTTATGATGGTGGGGAGAACATCATCCTTTTTCAAGTATAGATAGTAGTTAAGGTCTCTTTGTGTGAGGAGTTGTTGATGAATTGTTAATCCAGTCCTATGGTTGTGCTTTCGGATATGAAAAAATATTTAAAAGTTACTTTATAAGAAGTATTTTGGGCATCCATGTGGAGGAGTGTTGGTGAGTTGTTCTCAAGGTGTCTCACATGTCAATATATAAAGGCCAAAAATCTAGTATCATATGTTTAGACTGAACATCATGTGATGAAATAATATATGTGGTATTTATTATCAATGAACTTTTTGATAGTTATTCTATAGATATTGAGATAACAAAATGTTATCTTAGTGATTATTAGCCGACATTCGAAGTTGTTGCACATCCATTCTTTTCAGGAGCAGAGTTTGGTTAATAAATTTTCGCGGTGGTATGTGAATGAGATAGTAAAAAATCATGTGGTATCGATAAAGATCATATTTTATCATGATTTTTATTTTATTTCACAATCTAGTAGGGGTGTGGAGGGGGATTTTCGATACATAGCTTTAGATGAGCATAAAGTTTCAACCTAAGAAGCATAAAAAAAAGACATTCTTTGTTTTTAAGGATAGGTTTTGGGCCTATTAGTTGGATATCATCTATATCTACTAAGATAACATACTATTGGTGGAGTCTCTTATAATAATATTTATCATTATACTATTACTATGGAACCATTCTAACCCCGGTGTAGGAGACCTTGTAGGTCACCATAATGTTGGGATAAAATTAGTGATACATTACATGATAGGCCTGAACCAATTAAGACAGTGATATAGAAGGTTTATGCTATATGTTGGTATCCGAGGACATCTAGAAGCTGAAAAAAACATAGTTAGACCAATATCATAGTCTTATATAGTTCAAAAAGGGATATGATTTTTTTCAAAGAGTCTCCTCATGGTGAGGATTTCAGATATTTAGCATGGAAATCAAACTATCCTTGAGGTTTATCGTTCCATTCTAGATCTTAAAATGGGATGGAGTTGTTTCTTTCATATTTACATACCCCCAAGTTAGAACTAGATCATTTTTTCTATCATGTATCACAACTATGGATATTCATGCATGACTCATCACACATCATTGTCTGGGGTTAACTGGACATCAAAGAATGTAACACCCTCTCATAATGCCCAATGGTGATTCAGGATTTGTAATATATGATTTTTCCTGGATAGAAATTTCCTCTGGTTCATGTAATTTAGGGTCATGTTATCATGAAGGAGTGATCCTTGGAGCAAGATATCAATATTCGGTCATAATACCCATACCATTTCCTGTAGATTGTGTTTTTTGGGAAAAATTTATTGAACAAGTAGAGAATTAATGGATCTTGTTTCTATGTTATGAAAATTTTTATATTATATATATTTATATCATCGGAGTTGGAACCATATTTCGAGTGTCATAGGCCCAAACATTAATATATTAAAAATATTAATTTATGTGTGTGCATGCATCATTTATTGAATAAATATTTCTTCCATTGATAAGGAAATCTAATTGAAAATATCAGAAATCAGTTATTGCAAGATCATGGGATTAGTTTAGGAATAAAATAATGTTTGTCCACATCAGTTATATGGTTGAAGTCACCATGGGAGGGTATGTTAATTAAAATAACTAATTTATTTATTTAATTTAAACAATAGTCTTAAACAAAATTCTATCTCTATTTATACATCATTATAAAAATTCCCAATGGTTATCTATATGACACTAGGAGATTAGAGGGGATGAGGATAGATTTAATAGATTTGGAAACTAAGGAATATAGATCATAAAAAATGATCAATAGAATTCATGAGATGAACGATAAACGTATTATAATCAACTTCTTCTCTATTGGACACATTCATCACCAACGACTGCTAAATTCTTTTAGTAGGGATATTTATTTTTTATTCTTCATCCACTAAATTGATTTAAAAATAATTGATTTGTTTATCATCTTTTTTATCTTTGACTTATGTTCTTTGCATGATCCTAATTTTAATTAGTGTTTTGAACTTAATTACTTAATTTTTTTCCATGATTTCCAACACATTTCATCAAAAATTTATGATCATTGGCTTTGATTGCATGGATAAAGAATATTTAACTTCATTGTTGTTCTTTTATATCAATTTTTTTATGATCATCATTAATGGCCCATGGTGTCAGCCATTCAACATTCTTGGGTCAGATTCGTGTGTAATCAAACACTCTGATTGATGGATTATCGATAAATGACTAAGGGGTTATAGTATTTTTTATGGATAGAGTCCCGTTATGGGATAAGGGTGTTTTTTATGAGTATAAAGATAATAAATGGAAGGATACACCATACTAGTTTCTCATTAGGTAACCAACATGCTTTCCTCCAGCCACTGGAGGATGAAAAATTTTGATCTGACGTAAAATTATACATTTTCTGTTGTTTAATTAAGTCAAATGTTTGGGAAACTGATTGGAATTGTGGAAATGGAATCTAAATGACGACTAGAGTTAATTTATATGAAATATTAAACTACTCTATGTGTATCCCAGATGAACACAAGTTTTGTATTCAGTATTATTGTGGAGTCATGAGTGTTATCCCGAGTTAAATATCACATGTTGTGTTCCTAGACCTACACAAAACAATATCTTGCATGGGTAACCAATCCATGTGATAAAGGCACATTCCAAGTACCTCGGGTAAGAATACACATCATGTACCCCTGGGAACATATTGTGTGGTGGCACTAGTCTAACTAAGCTATATACTGTGAGAACACATGTAATACCCAGAGTGAATATACAAACCTTGTGACTCTATGTAAAGTTTATATAGATCCACATGACATTTGAAGTGGTTTCCATGGGAGGACACGCCTAGGTGCCCATGGTAAGTCATATTCCATGTGACCAATGTACACATTGTGTGATTTTTCATAGACTTCTATATTGGGTATATCCATCTTAAGAAGTCAAATTTGGGCATGTAAAACCTTTATTCTGAGTAAGTTTTCATATGGGATGAAATTTTGGAATTCATTTCAGAAGAATAGATTCTATATATGTTGATGTAAGTGGAATACTTATTACAGTGACTCTTAGCCGGTGGAAGGGTTTTGGTGCGATCATAAAATTATTACTTGGATTGGTACCCTCCTGTCTCTATAGGGAAGAGGTATCTCATATCATTTATATAGGTAGAGATAAAACATCCCCCACATTATATAGGGTTCGGGTCCTCGATATGTGGTTTGGAAGTCTCTATATTGATCTCATTTGGTTAGTGGGCCCTCCATTATAGTTGTGCTCCCTTAGTTGTACGATACAATTGTGATGTGTATTTGATTTATATTCTTTAGAGGTTACTCATAATTATTAAATGTCAGATTTTGTCTTTGAGATATATTGGTAGACACTTCATTCTTTGCTAGATTGGATGATAGTGAACACCTTCATCTCTTTTGTTGGGTTTCTTTGAGCATATTTGATGTAGGGTTTTCATTAATATTTTCCCATAGGGATTCAGAAACTATTGATATTTATATTACCCCCTTCTATTTTTTTCAAAATCATTCAAGGTATGTATATACTCACCAATGTTTGGGATTTTTTTGAATGTGTTGTGTCTTATGTAAATGACAGTATATTGGATTTGAATTTGGTGGACCGATATTAGTGGAGCATAGTTGTATATAGAGGTGTAATATTAGGAACGTTTTGACCAATTTCCTTTCAAGAAACAAAGTAATGGTGGTTTCTAGTCGATGTCACATGGTTGTTGGAATTCAAAAAGAGGATACATCTAAAAAATTCAGCAGAAGAGGATTCTTCAGAAGAGATCATTTTCTACACCATGGATGATTGGAAGTGACAACATAGGGAGACTAGTTGTGACATACAGGGAAGGGAGGATGATTTTAGTGCTAATCCCATTTTCATCATTGTTATAGTATTGATTCTATAAAATAGAATTGTTTTACCAGGGTGAATTTTTAACGATTCTACCATTTTTGGCATGGTTGTGCCATGAAGTAGGGATAAGGAATCGACCACTCATAGTAAAGGTGTTATATGGAATGGTCTATCCCACTTTTTTTATCACTTATCTTGTCATTTATTATACATTTTATGGAGGTATTAATATTTTTAGGAGGTATATTTAATAATCTAGGCGGTGTCGTGGTCCCCCTTTTTTCATTATAGTCACCTCTTTTTCAGTAATTATATGTTATGACGAAAGTGGATGCACCATGGTTTTCAATTTCACAAAATAACTATAAATTACAAAACCACCATGAATATCATCAATCATTTATCATTATTCTTGGTTCATGGGTGATTCAAGTGAATGAAAATGAGGTCATTACACCCCCTTTCAGTGGATTTTAACCACTACCTTGAGACAACTATGTATGGTTCTTTTAGCATAATAAATCTATTTCCCTTCATCAATATTATTTATAGTTGTCACCCTCTTGTTCAAACCGAGAACAGCTATCAGAAATTCTTCATTAGAGGTATGGTATCCTTCTCATTTATTCAAGTCATACATTCAAGAGGCATTAGTTTATATTTTTTATGTTATTATGAACCATCTTAATAATGATAATGAAATGGATTGATTTAAATTTAAGGGGAAAGGGAAAGAATCATATGTTTTGAAGCTCTTATATTGTTTCTATTTATATTATCAATTCTCGATCTTCCAATAAATAAAACATAGTGTTGTGTGACTTTCTATTTTTAAAACTGATTTGTTTGTGGAACCCTTGATGTGTGATTTTTTATTTCACCTTTTATAAATGTTTCAAATCAATCATATTAATCAGAATAGTACGTATCATAGAATTTATGGTTTGTGTGAGAATTCCTTTTAAAATTAAATTTACATTTGATGTGAATGACATTATTTAAATCTGAAATATAATATTTGTTATTCTGGGAAATTGATTGTGTAGTGTGGTTTTAGTTTGTATATCATTTGTGTTTTGAAGTTGGTGTGGTATGTGGTAATTGTGATGAGGAGGTTGTTACTGATATGAAATGGGGGAAATTTGGGGCTTGTTGGGTTATGGATGATGGATGTTGGTTTGTGATGTTTTATTCTATTTTCTAACATGTAATAGAGTTAATTGTTAATATAGAACTTGTTGTAACCACATTGTGTATAAGGTTGTATTTATTTAAAATAGATTTTAATGAAGATCAATATGAATAATGAGATGATGAATAACTCCAAAGTCATTGAGAGTGGTAATTCAGACAATTATTGAACTAATATTATGTTAAATGTACCTGTATCAAAGGTGATGCATTTGTCTACAAAATTGAAACCATCTAATAGAGTGTTGAAGTGAATGAAGTTATAAAGTGATTATGCAACACCTCACTATTCAAGGAGACCATGAAAGATATTACATGAAGTGACATGCATTATTTAATGATGGATCATGTGAAGATTTGACGATTTATGAATGATCTTACAAAGTTGAGAAGATAATTCCCGTAATATTTTGTGTTTATTGGAAAGACTGATATAGATAGAAGATAAGGAAGTTGTAGTACATTCCCTGGATAATTGAACGATGCTGAAACAGATCATTCAAATAATATATATTAGTGATGAAGGAGTTTTTAATGAAAGATGATAACTGTCTATGAATTCAAAAGAAAGTGAAAAGGCATGAGTGTTCGTACCAAAGAAAATAATAGCGGTTGTTTTTTTCCCAGTGCTTTCCAATGTTTTTTACCTCTAAATTAGGATTTATTTTTGAAATAGAAGGATTTCTACATAATAGATCATAAGATGTGGGATGTCAATGGAAATTAGGAAAGGACAAAAATTATGGACCTCATAACATGGATTGTGTACCAATTATGGGAATGGTTTGTGGTTGTGTACCATGTAGTAGGAAAGGTATGTTGGACGGCTCACTGAATGGGTCTCGATACCGAAATTGGTTCATGTTAGAAGGATTTCCAGTACACGAGATGGCTCTTCATTGGTGGAAGATATGTATTACATGGAAACGTAGGCTTATAGAATGCGTAAGGACAATAGTATGCGGTAAAGGTTCGTAGTATGCAGTGGAGGCATACAGTATGCAAATGATGTTTTTTATGCAATGAAGATTGTCCCAAATTGAAAATTTTGGTAAATTAGATTAGAATAATTTTTCATATATATTTCTCCATATATGGAGTCTTAATCCCATCATTAAATTTGAGTGAATTCAATAAGAAGATATTTTCACAGTGGAAGAAATTGGCTAGGTTCAAAAGTGTTATACGGGAGATATTCTGCATCAGACGAAGTGGTACAATGAAGACAAAACGGTTCATCAAATTGGAAGGAGGAGTCCGCGGAAAATATTCTGTGTAAGAAAAGGTGGTACACCGGAGACAAAATGATTTTCCAAATTTTAGGAAATCTACAGAAGGAAGAAATAGTTTGTGGAATGTGATGGAACAATATGCAGAAGATGGAATTCTGAAGACGTAGATTATGTACAAGGAGGTGGTACATGAAGGCGGTACATAGAGGTGGTAAGTGGAGGCCTTACGCCGAGGCGGAATGTGGTGCAGGTACATGGATCAAGGGGTACACAGAGTAGGGGAAATACATGTGGAAGGCATGTTACGTGGAGAAGGCGAGGTACGCAGAGAAGGCGCGGTATGTAGAGAAGGTGTGGTATGTGGAGTTAGAACAGTACGCGAAGCATGAGCAGTTTGTGGTGTAGGAATAGTAAACATATCAGATAAAGTCTACATAATTATGGACAGTTTGTAGGAGGGAAAACATCATAAATGAAGTTTTTAATACTAGAAAGAAGAAGTTGAAGTTTTAATGAATTCATTTGATGCATTATAGAATAAGATTGAACATAACGGACATTATCATTTGACCTTTATGCACGAAGTGACTCGTTCTGAATAGAAGAAAAAGACTTCTGTGCAAATCTGTTGAACCATCCTTCAATTCAATAAACAATATGAGATTTGACCCCAAGAAGTGAGCCATGGGATGTCACTGGAAGTGATTTGAGGTACGCATTGAGATATCCTTGAACCTTTGTAAAGGCAGTATGACAATGATAGAGTCATTCTGCCCAAACCTTTGTAATCCACAACTAGTAAAGATTAGTGAAATTTGGTATGACTAAAATCCTATCGTCATATGCTCCTTTGACATATCCCTTTGTGATGAACCAAGTAAAAAAGTGTTCTATAATCTTTCCACATGTGAATGTATAAATTAATGCACATATCAATCATAAATGATTAAATATGTTCTTACCAAAATGGGAAAAAGATCCAATGATGAAGAGAAAAAACAACACCCTGATTCACCCCCACCCCCATCAGGGAGGTCTATATTCCTTTAATTGGTATCATAGAAAAAATGTTTAAATATATTGGATACACTTCTGTAATTATATTTATAAGGGGATTTTATTTTCTCATTCCTAGGTCAAAAATGATGATCAGTCTTGATGAATGTTCAATTATCACTGAGAAAAAGTCTATACCCAACAAGACTATGAAGAATCGGTAAAATAAAGATAATATATAGTTGAATAAGTCCCTCTTATCAAAATAATATGTAGTATTTGTTTCTCTATGCCATTAAAAATTGATGATGTTTCGGGGCTGGATAGAAAATATCATGGAGATCGAGAGGTTTGTGTTTGTACCTTTGATAAATATTCACCCTCATCTAAAATTCATAGATAATAAAAATAACTTTATGATATATCTTAATGTAGATTTGTATTTATTTGTAGAATATTTCAATGTATTTAGGGTAAATAACCTATATATGAAAAGATACAAACTCTATGGAGGAAGGATTGGTAATGAAAATGTCAGAATGTTATAATATCTATAGATAGATTGAATACATTGAATAAACGAGGAAATATGTAATAAATACATTAAAATGATTCAATGAAGTTGAATAGGAAGAGAGGGTCTGAATGGCTCTTGAATAAAATATCCATGTGCTTGAAGGGACACTGAAAAAATAAACTGATGTCAAGGGTCTACAATTGGAAGGGATATCCATGAAGATCGAGGGAAATGACTCTTTGATTCAGAATAAAATAATGTTGCATGAGGAAGAAGTTGTTTGAATGAATATGGATTTTAAAGAGAAGATGATTATTATTGAAGATTAGAAGGTCATCCTCAATTAGAAATGTCTTGAATTGGAGGCTCAATTGATCAATCTGGAGAAGACATGTATTGAGACATAAAAAATGAATTAAATAGTTTGAGCTAGTTTTGAATTATAAATAATGGATTTGAATGGTGAAATACCTATAACATTTGACAAAAAGATTATGATAGCTATTGATGATATATCTCAGGAAACTGAGTTTGTTACTACTCAATACTCATAGAGGATTCGACTGTCAAAATACCTTAAACATGTGATAAGAAGATCCTGGCTTCATTAAATGATCTATCACATGTAGTTGAGAAGAATAAGGTACCATCATAACCCTCTTGTACTCATCTTTCTAAATATTTTTCCACAAGGAGTGGAGGCTGGAAGTGAAATTCAAAACAAGTATGGATGAGGAAATGTGAAGAGTTACCTATCACCATGTCTTGGGAGAATAGTAAGAAGAATGTATAAGGTGGTTCTCCAAAAAAATCACAAAAAATAAATTATAGAATTTTATGTTTAATGCAAAAAAAATTCGAATTCCTGATAACATATTTGATGGATGCAATGGCAGTGGTCACCGGGTAGGTACATGCCCATCTCAACATGCATTAATCATTGATAAGAAAACAATACCTCTGATGTAGGCAATGTATGAGAACCTTCCTTGGGAAGAAGATAGAAGAATAATGTGAATAAAAATTTCCCAAATAAGATCTCATGTAGGGTATATGAGAAGACACTAGATTTTAAATCCATGAAATTGGAGGGAAATCCATCCAAATGATCAACTAAGAGGTATGAAACCCAAATGAACTCGTTTCTATGATCCAAATCTATTACAATAGTTCAAAATGACATGTTGGTTATCTGGACATTATATTAGGAAAGAATGGGGAAATATAAAGACGAAAAGAATAAGTCTGGTGATAAAGGAAAAAAGAAGACTATCATGTGATGAAGATAAAGTGCATGAGAGAGTGAAAACAAAAACAAACACATGTGTTAATGAAATTCTATGTAATAGATTTATGAAATCACGTCACATTTCAAAAAGGTTGTCTAACTATAATTCCCATGAAAGAAGTAGTCTTTAAGAGGAGTAAAAACGCATCAAATTTGATGGTTGTTAAGATGAACAATTATCCACGTAAGACATAAGCGAATGCGAATAGATCCATGCCACATCAATACAAATCAGAAAATTTATTTATATGTACGATCATGAAGAGGGGAACAAATGGACAAATATGGTTGAGAAAAACATCTCAACTATGCAACTCATATCGAGGAAGCAAGGATGATCCACCTCATTCTCTTAAATATCTTGTGTATCATATTTTTTTCTAATATAGGGAATTTAAGGTGAAGTAAGCTCATAGAGGGGATAACCTGAGAAGTATTTGATGTTATCAACTATTGATAACAAAGCTGAAGAAGTTTCCATACATGGATGATTCCTCAAGTGATATTCAAATATTATAATGATAAAAGATCACCCTTGATAATGATGATGAGGACTGTCTCTGTTGAGGGGGAGACAAATGAAGAAGATTCCATAATTATTATTTTAATTAGTATCAACTTCAGTTTGTATTTAGTCCAATTACTCTGGATGTTACTTTAATAACATGTCAATGTAAAAAGTTTTTTAGGTTGATTATTACATATCACATTCAATTTCATTAGCCTGGAATGATAGTCGAAATCCCATGAAGACACAATACATGAGTTCTCATCTCAGGTGGTATAATTATAAGTGAATAATGGAATTTTTTTTTGACTAAATCAAATCCACCTATTTTTTAAACCAAGCATTTCTCATGTATACTTTCACTGAAATGATTGATGGTATATTTCTTAATTATGGATTGATACACTTTTCCTATTTGTTGTGTATTTCATGAAAATAAGGGAGAGAGAAGTGAAATGAATGTAAGTGCAAAGAGACGATTCTCATTTTGATATAGACATATTCATTTGAGGATGAATATATGGTGTTGACATCAAAATTCAAAGGGGAAGATTTTAGGGACCACATTTTGTATAAGTTTATATTTTTTGTCATCAGTTGTCAATGAATACCAGAATGGAGAAAAAGATGATGAAGAACTCTAAAGTATTTGAGATTTGTAATTTAGAGGATTTTTTAACTGATCTTAATTTTAGAGTACATGTATCAAAGGTGATACATTTTCTACAACAATAAAACCATCTCGTTGAGTGTTAAAGGGATTGAAGTTATGATGTTATCATGCAACATCTCAATGTTCAAAGAGACAATGAAAGAACCTATATGAAGAGTCCCGAATAATTTCACAAGGGATCATGTGGAGTTTTGAATATTTAAAAATAGTGATAAAAATATGAGAATATGATGCTAGTCTTATTTACTATTGACTGGAAAGACTGATGTTACTAGAATACAGGGAAGTTACAGTACTTTTCCAAGATAATCTGACGATGAAAAAATTGATCATTCAAATATATTATATCACAGTTGAAGGAGTTATTTATGAATGTTGATTAGTGTTGAAGAATCTAGATGATAGTGAATAAGAAGGGGTGTTCTTGCTAAAGTAAATATTTTCGTTGGTACCGTTTCCCGACATTTACCAAATTTTTAGACATTCAAATCAAGATGTTTTTTCCCTGGAAGGATTTCTGTGTTGGATTGAATGATATGTAGAATGGATAAGAAATAAACAAAGGGAGAAAACTATATACCTCATAACATGGATTGCGTACCATGTTCGGTAATAGTTTGTGTCTGTTTACCATGTAGAGAAAATGGTATATAGGATAGTTCGTGGGACATGTTGTAGTACTAAAAATAGTTCGCGGTAGAAAGTGTTTCGGTATGGGGGATGTCTTGGAATTTTTTCAAGAGATGTTGTATTTGGAAGGGAAGGTGTACCATAAACATAAGTTCATCGATACGTGGTAAATGATTGCAATTTGTGGTGGCAACTTATAGTATGCTGATGGTGTTTAGTATGCAGTATAGATTGTCCCACACTGAAAATCTGGGAAAACCAAATTAGAGAAATTTTCAGAGTTATTTCCAATATAAGTAGCCCTAATACCATCATTATGATAGAGATAATTTGATTAGAAAATATCATTTTTGCTGAAAAACTCACCTAGGTCATAAAGTTGTACCATGGAGAGATTTTACGTAAAACGAAGTGGTGCATGGAATACAGAACTGTTCATGAAATTGGAAGGATCAGTCAGTGGTAGAGATTCCTTGTAGGATAATGTGGTACTTTGGAGGTGAAATAATTCACCAAATTTGAGTAATAATTCCTCTAAAGGAAGAAAAAGTTTTTGGAATAGGATGGAATAGTATCTAGAAGAAATAATTCTGAAGAATTATAAGTTTTATGTGGAGGTGGTATGCTGAGGTGGTATGTGGAAGTGGTATGTGG
Source organism: Viscum album (assembly GCA_963277665.1). Taxonomy (NCBI): domain Eukaryota; kingdom Viridiplantae; phylum Streptophyta; class Magnoliopsida; order Santalales; family Viscaceae; genus Viscum; species Viscum album. The sequence goes on along the minus strand of OY728163.1, from coordinate 2,102,812,615 downwards.
AAGAGGTACGAATAGGGGGTATGGGGAATAGGTATGAGGAGCAGGGCATACACCGAGTAGGAGTGTTACACGGAGAAGGCATGGTACACGGAGCAGGAGTGGTATTCGATGTACGCGTGGTATGTAAATCAGATATACTTAGTGGAATTAGGGATAGTTATCTAGAGAGGAAACATCATAAAGGATGTTTTTGATTCTATAAAAAATCTAATGGAAATTTATTTCATTCATCCATTTCACTAAAGCGGATTGTTGAATATAAAGGAGCATCAAATGTGGACCTTGATGCAAGCAGTGTATCGTGCCGAACTGGAGGATAATACATCCATGCCAATATGTTGAAGCGGCCTTCAAGTAGATAAATTGAGTGAGACTTTACCCAAGGTAGTGAGCTAGGGGTAGTCACCAGAAGTGATCTCAGGGAAGTAGTGAGCTTTCCTTGAACCTTTGTAAAGGCAGTGTGCTCGGGACTAAGTGATTATGCCTGATCATTATTAATACATAGCCTGTGAAGATTAGTGGAATCTGGTATGACCAAAATCCTATCGGAATATTCTTTTAAGACGTATCCCATTGTGGTGAAACAAGTAAAAATTATTTTGTTTTCTTTTTTCATGCGAATGTTTTAATTACTATACATATCTATCATATATGTTTAAACAAGTTATTACCAACATGTGAAAAAATATCCAATAAAGAAGGTAAAACGTTGACACCTTGATTCACCCCCCCCCCCCTCTTAGGGAGGTCTAGGTTCCTTCATTACTAAAATAGATAGGGTTTAAAATTTTAATGAACACATGAAATAATACATCCAGTTTGATTTCCTTCATGGTCATGACAACCAAGTACTCTTTTTTATGTCTGTATATGTGATGTGATTTCCTAGGTGTCTTCATGTGACATGTGATATAATGGCCTATGTGTATTCAGGTGAGATGTTATGTGATGTTTAGTTCCATGTGGGGTGCTTTTCTTGATGTGATGGACTAGGTGTTTTCAGTCATGGATTTTTTATGGAAGATATGGGAGTTATAGGATGTATGATACTAGGGAGTGATATTAAAAACTGATGGGAACTTATTTTGAGGTTCCATTTTATCGATATGCTTCTTACAATGTTACTACACTAGGATGTATTAGTCAGTGAGTATATCTTGTAAGGATGAGGTTGATAAGATGACTTATAGTTGTTGTGGGTTCTACCTTTTCCATATTGATGAATTACTATGCTATTTTCATTATGTCCATGAAATAATTTGGGTGTGATCCAACTAAGTATACATTTTTTCTCAATATATATATATATATATATACATTCATATTTATAAGTGAACTATAAGGACCACACAATGAATTTCTATCTCAGACCTTGGGATTATTGATATTTTTCTACATTAGAATCTATTTTTGGTATTTATTGGGAGGTGAATTGTATTTTCCTACATTATATATAAATTTGGGTTTGTTTTGGGTTACATTATTTCATATTATGTCTTGGGTTTTCTTGTTAGTCGATATGCTATCTCTCTATCCTACATATATTATAGAAGGTAATGCATACCATATATTTGGTCTTATACCATTGATGATAATTTCTAACCTAGGGCCTAATGGGGGTGGGACATGGGAGGAATTATCCTTTTTTCGTCATTATTTTCCTAGTAGGGGTGCCTTTGGATGGATGAGGTCAGGAATTAGTGCTATAAAAGACTTTTTTTAGGTATAGGATTGCACTGGAAGGATTTTGTGGATGGATAAGTAAACAATGTTTGTCAATCATTTTGTGAGACATTAGGAAATGGATACTGGATGGAACATTAGATTTTATCCCCCCCGCTAATGATCTAATGAAGGGAATTTGATCCCACCAATTGTCCAAGGAAGGTGGTTCCACTTACATGGTTATGACGTAGAAGAGTCACAAGCATCATAATTTTTTGTATACTTATTTGATTTTGGTAGTTCTCGGAACGTCAAAATGATATAAATGAATCCTTAACAATTTAATAGTATTGAGCTTAAGAAATCCTTATTTCACATTCATCCTTGACTCTTGATCATCATCCACACGTGGATAGGGAAATGGTGGTTTAGTAGGATGATATAGCTGACCATTGGATGGTTGATGAGACTGAATAGGGTGACCAGTGTTAGAGTACATTGTGTGCCTTTCATCATTATGCTTTTGAAAAGTATGAGGGAAGCAATTCACAACAAGAGATAGAGAGACGGATGAATGATATCAAGATAAACTTACGTCTTTTTAGTCCTCGATGGAATACCTAGTACCATTTGAAGATATTCCAATGTCGGGAGATTCACATTAATGTTTGGAATTATATTTTGGTGAGAAGAATAAGGATGATATTTTTTCAATGTAATTCTAGAAGGAGTTACCGACAGAGTTCCTATCATCATCCTTGAAGGTAGTAAAGAGGCATGATTTTATCTAACATTAGAACAATATTATGTCTATGCAAGAGTTAGAGATAACGTTAAATATCCATTTACATTTCACGCCATTCATTTTTCCTGATTAAGAGTCTTGTGTGTGACATCCTGGGGAGGATATCTTCTATTATATCTCATATTTATTCACCATTTTTATGATTCCAATGTACATGGAGATATAAAATATGGACAATGTGCTTATTCCTAATTAATCACGAGGAGTTTTTCAATGAGAGTGGAGTTTTTAGTGGTGGGTCCCATGCACCAATTCTTTCAATCATTTGACTAGAAATGACTCAACCATAACTGATTCTTTCTATACATATAAGTCTAGTGGTTTATGTGCTTCTCCAATGAGAATTGGACTATCAGGTTTTTTTAGGACCATACTCATCATCAAAATCAGTTAACCAAGGATATTTGATCTCAATATGTTGTAGGTGGTATATTTTATAATCTTCCTTAGTTGAAGTCTCCATTGAGTCCTCTTCAGCAGTAGGGGGAAAACATTATGTTCCACCTAGGGGTGATGGGGTACGAAGACGTTAACCTTAGGATACTTCTCTTCTTCAAATACCTCAAATTGATCATGGTCAGGATGATGGTCACTAATATAGTGTTATAGGAGTTGGACATGGTCAGTTGCTTGAGGTGGAAGAAATTGTTATACATGGGATAGAGATCATTTGGGGGTATTCGTAGATTTTCACCAACACTTATTCAAACCTTGTTTGATTTAGAATATACAAATTTCATTCTTCCACCCACTCTATTCCATTCCCAAAGACTACATGTTGGGAGGATCCCCATTCCCCTAATATTTACTACACGAGTCAGAGGCCAAACCATCATATTTGATGTTTACCAGTGGAATAAGAAGATTTTGGGGTCACATAAGTGATTATTATATCATTTATTACAATATAATAAATTGAATGGTGTATTTCTCAGTATCAACTAGTTTTATTCCATGTGTACCCTTCTTGAATAATTTAAGTGGAGATTCATGTTCTTATATGTGGATATTTGATGTGGTGTTTTAGTATGTGAGAGGAGATGTTAGTTGGGAATAATATGTGTGGTTCACATTCATTATTTTTTGTATGAGTTGTATATAATGTTAGAATATAATGGATTGGTCAAGGCTCCCAATATATTCTTGAAGTTTGTGTATTCTTTTTACAATGATGTCATAACACTACCCCATCCATGGTATATTGAATTTGGGATATATTTTCCTCCTGGTTATTCGTTAATTTCGCTGGATTAATATCATATACAACCCTCAGATCTATAGGAGTTGAGGATTTATGTAAGGTCTATGATGTATAAAGGTTTCATTTGGACTAGTATATTTTCATGGGGTGCTCCAATGTTATTCTCCAAGAAGGTGGATGGTTGAATGAAAATATGTATAGGCTATATGATGATGAATTAGGTTAATATCACTAATATTTAACTAATTTTGAGGACTAATGATCATTCAGACTTGTTGGGGGGTCATTGGTTTATATGATTGATATATGGTTTAGATATCACCAATTGAGGTTGATGGAGGGTTATATCACAAAAACTAACTTTAGATGAATGTATAGGAACATTTAGTTAATGGTCACGATTTTTGGTTTCTCATATTCTCAATCTATGATTTTGGGATCATGAAATTCATATTCCATGAATTATAGTACTATTTAATATTATTTTTCACTGATAACGTCTTGATTTACTTGATGTTATAGTAGGGGAATTTCTATCATCTTAGGACATTCCAATGAGTTATTCTATTCCATTATCTCTATGGGAAGTTGTCCAAGTGAAATTTCAGATATAGGATGGTTTTTTATAAGGGAATTTTATGTTCAGATATGGCATTTCTAAGGATACATCGATGATCGAGATGACTATTTTTAGGAAGCCCCCAAAAATGTGTCCGACGTTCATAACATCCTCATCCTCACAAGTTATTACCCACGGTTCATGTTTTATTTACCTTTAGGTGTGTCCCTTTTGATAATTTTAACTAGTAATAACAATTATTCATCTATATTGGTTAGTTTTAGGAAGTGTTTGACTACCTGACATGGAAATTAATAAAAAATTTGGTGCACCTGTTGCAATAGGAAGGGTAAATTTTTTTGGTGTTATGTGACACATCCTGTCTCAGATTGAGATGTTTATTGTGGTAGTTGGAGGAAGTTATCTCTTATGGTTCTAAGAATAAATTCATCCATTATAATAACTATTCCATTCATTATCTATAAAAGTTATCATTTCTATTTGTGATAATGTTATGATGACATTTAATCATTCATGAATGTTTTTCAGTCTTCTCCAGTCACCAGAGCTTGAGGTATATCATTTCTCATCTTGTCAAAAAACTATGACAATATTGGTGGATAGAGTTTCTCTAGGAATATTAACTCAAGAACTAATATAACATTGGAAATGGAAATGTAGTAGAAGGGGTGATGATTCAGAATTCATTGAAGGATGTTTTTCACAACACTATAGATTCATATAGAGTGATAGAGGATTTAGAATCTATACACTCCGATACAAGGGAGGTTATTGGTGGTATTTTATAGTTTTAGATAATAGTGTATTCATCTATGGTGTAGTAAGTAGTGGAGTCTCAGTGGGGATTTTTTTAGGAAGAGGTGATATGTAATCATGTTTTCCATTATGATTCACTGGATTGATGGTTAAATCATGGTCCAAATTAGATGGTGTTTCAGGGTCAGATGATTTTTATTGTTGTGATTTATGAGGGAGTGCTTTTGGAGTTTCATAGCTCACCATTAGTTTTATATTAATTAGTTTCCAATATATTATGTTATTTATGGATAAAATTTATGTTTCTTTGGATGAAATAGGTGGTGGTGTATTTTGTGTGTCTTTGTTTGGTTTACCAGTAGGTAAATGCAGACTACCATGTTCCCAATGATTTTTTTAATTATTGGTATATTCCAATGTGATAGTGGGATGACAAATCTATAGAAAATTTCCTAGGGTTACCCAAATTTTTTTGATATTGGGATGATGTATATATTTTCATGGATTAGTTAAAAAGTTATCTCACATCTTAGAAAACATGGAGTTTGTCACCATGGATATTTTGGAAACGATGTGTGTGGATGAGGTAGGGTAGTTTCAAGGAGTTATCAGCTCCATTCTCCAAATTCTAGACACTCATTTTACCTTGAAATTCAATACTTTAATAAAGAATGATTTTGGAACTTCGTTAATCCACAACACTACTTTAAACACCTATATGGATGGATAAAGATGTGGACTATCCAAACCCAAGAGGATATTTTGTGGGTGTGTATCGTGGACTTCAGATGATCATAAGTAAATCACTTATTTGGATGAGTTTTCCTATAAAAATAACTATCACACATACATTATAATGGCTTCATTCAATGATTTTTATTGGTGTTTCTATCTTTCTCCATTGTATTGATTCGAGGTTGGAGATTCATTAGTTCTCAGTCCTTATCATTGAAGATCATGACCGTGATGGTTCATGTTATTTGTGAGAGCATGAAATCAACAGACGATTAGTGTAATCCCTATGCTTATCATATTATTAGGCCTTTTTATTTCATTGTTTGTGACCATGTGTTCATAAATTATTCTCCTTAACATGGGAAGTTGGTGTTTTATAGGGGGAGTATGATCTTCCCCCTATTTTTTAGGCATCTTTAGTGGCTTTGGTATATTGGAGAGGTGAATTATATATTATAACTCCTACCAAGGGTAGACCAGATTCACGAATCCTTCCATATCTATCAAATCAAAAATCATCATCATAACACATTTCATTGACTTGTCCTCTATAGATATCAAGGATGATGTGACATTCATTAAGAGTCCAATAGAGATCCAGGATCCTAGGGAGAATATGATGTATGGAAAGACCATTCCTTTGTATCATATATTATGGTGAAATGGGGTCATGGAAGAGAGAACATGTGAATGTGATATTCATATTCATGCCTAGTACCCATCAATTCATTCATTATTTCCATGTTCTTTTTTCCTATAAAATGTGATACTTAAACCTTATTATTTATGAAATGTACCTTTTTCATTGATAATGTGATGTTCATTGATAATTCTAGCATTAAATAAATGGGAAACATGATTCCTAGTAAATATGTGTTACACTATTAACCATTTTAAAACTAAATGGAAATTTAATTCGTCCCAAAGTAGATAATGTCTTTATATAATAATTGAATTCCTTGATTTGTGTTCATGGGCCTATGTTATGAGATAAATTTTGTGATTATTTTTGTGGGATATCTGGGGTTTGAGATGGTGGTGAAGGTGGTTCGGTAAAATGGGGGTTTATTTCGGATGGTATAATGGAGGTAAATGTGGTTGTGTGGGATGTTTGGTGAATGTTTTTGGCTTGGATTGATGTATTTTGCTGGTATATGTGTTTCCCTTGTAATGATATTCTTATCATGGAATGGATGTTTTGACCTATATCCCCCCTTTTTTATTCTGTTTTGGATTTAATTATTGGGGAATAGAATATTTTAATAATTATCTGATGTAATGGTGTAGACCTTCAATACCATTACTTTTCATGAATTCTCATAGTGTAGGTGTTTATAGGATTCTCCATGTTATTTGATAGGGAAAATTAGGTTGTAGTTGTGAAACCATGTTAAGGAAGATTTTATGGTGTGGGCCTTGGTTTCACGATTAAATTGAGGTAATTGGCAAGTGGGAAGGGTGGTTATGGTGTAGAGTACTGGGATTAGGTTACTGGTGGATCTACAATTTTCAGCATAGTTGTGGAGTGGAGTCATTAGGTTGAGTTTTTAGTGGTTCAACCATTTTTTGGAGATCAGTATGTAGTCATTTTAGGGAGATCGATCCGTGGATTTCAAAATCATCCTTGGCAGATTGATCTGTGGTGGTTTGGGGACATAAATGTTTTTCCGTTCATCATAGATCATTGTGGTTTGTAACCTATTCCTTCAACCTTCTATAGTAGTTTTTAAATAAAATATTAAAGTAGGGGATCCTTCAACCCTCTTATAGTTTTACATATATAAAGGATCACATAATTTTTTACCTCTTGGAATGAAGTATTTACTAGAATAATAAATATAAAAAATTAATTAAAATTATTAGTGAATGGAATGAATTATATGTTTTATAGATCTTAATATTATAGATATTGAGATTACTCAAGGTTGATGTTCCACTGAAAATCATGATTGTTGAGAGCGTTTGTATATTTTTTTAAAATCGATTTGTTTTTTGATCCATTAATTTTTTAATGTTCTATATCACCTTGTATGAAAATGGATAATCACATATCTCTATATAAAGAAATGGTTTCCCCAATAATTTATAGTTTCTCTGATAATTCCATTGAAAATAAAAGTTATGTGTTGTGTAAATCTCGTTGTTTAAATCTAAAATACAACATTTATGGTTATGTGAATGTGGTTGTGATGTTTGTTTTTAGAGTATTTATGCTATGTTTTCAGTGGGGAATGTGGTTATTGTGATTGTGAGGTGATTATGGATATGAAATGTTAGTGATTTAGGGATGGTTTCCTCATGGAGGATGGTTATTATGAGGTGATGTTTTTGATTAGTTTAACTAATTTAATGGAATATGTTTTTAATTTTTAACTAAGATTTCATGGTTTGAAATTCTTAATTAATTCTTCAAATAATAGGGAAAATGTTTCTAATTTTTTTATTAATAAATGTGAAGTACATGGGAAAGATAAAAAAATAGTGTTTGTTAAATAGATTATTTTGAAACTGACATTACTTTGTTGAACTCTAGGATGTGTCTTGTGGATTGTGGATTTTTTTTCATTTAGTGGTGGTAGTGGATGTGTCATGGGTTTTTAGGCTTTGTGGAAATATTATGAGTTGGATAGTACTCTTTTACTGAACCCATATGTTTTGATTATGTGTGTGGATATATATATATATATATAGACATTGTACATTCCTTATGATTTCTATATCACCCTACCCTCATCTAGCACCATGCTCTAACACCCAAATATTTTTTGTGGTGATTTTCAAAAAACATTGTCTGAATATATGGATGATTGTATATCCCCTTATTCCAAATCCATATTTCAAGTGAGTTTGATATGAACGGGCAGTGATTGAAAAATAAAGTTCAATAGTAGTTTTAATTTGATGACATAATGAGTTATCTATGATAAGGGTTGTTCATGGTAGGAGGAGGACATAGGGATATTTTCCCTCATGTTCCTGAAAACATACTTCTCTATTAATATATGTAAATTTTATTTTATTAAAAATGGTTTGTGGAGAGAGATGGGATGTCATTACCCATTTTTCTTTATGCAAGAAGTGGTCTCAACGGGTGAGATGTGATGTAATGTCATATGTTTCGTTGGAAAATATGTGATCCTATTGATAGTTTCTATAGGTTTTGGTGAATGATGTGATGTCACATGTGTTTTCTATAAGGGTTTCTATACAAAACATATTGAAGCTCCATGAAATATGATTTTGGTGTGTGAGATTAGAAAACTAGGGGGAAAGTGGTGCATGGTTCCCTTTTTATTAGTATGATTCTTATTATACTATTATGCTTGGAAATTTTTTTGTGAGCATGGCTCTTTGAGTATAAGACTAACTAGTAGACCTAGAAGTGTATTAGGTTTTTCACATTTTAATGAGATACATTGATTCTAATCCTATTGAGTATACTTTTATGATCATGAAACATATATAAAAAATAATTTAATGGTTTATAAGAGTACTATGTGAACTATTCTAGATATTACTAGCTCGAACCTTTGGATTGTTGTTACCTTGTTGCCTTAGAATTTCGTTCAGGTATTTATTTTGATACTATTTGGATTTTCTACATTATATTTGAATTGTTATATAATTTTAGGTTATATTATTTTATATAATATCATTTTGTTTCATGTTTGTTGATATCCTTTCTCTTAATACAATATATATTATATAGGATAATTCCTCCCAAATAATTGATTTTGTACCTTCGGTGTCAGTCCGTAACCTAACACAATCTAATGGTAGGGCTCTGATTCTTTGTCATTTCATCTTAATTATCATTCCAGTAGGGGTACCATTAGATGAAGGAGTTCATATCCTGAGGTTATAATAATTTTAAGTGGTTTCCTTTGGATATATCAGATGGGCACTCTTTATTCTTTATATTTTCTAGTTTTTTTAGGTTGACACATAATTTATGATTGGGCATTTAATTTCACAATTTATATCATTTTTATGAAACTATTTTAATTTGATATATTTAACAAAGGTTGTAGTGTAAATTTTTTTTTCTCTATATGGTTTGGTACTTTATAATATCTCTACACTATTAAATGGATATGTTTTTTCATGATTAAATGATTTTATACTCTGGAAATCCATTTTTGTGACATTCCAATTCAGTTTTGGTTTTTTTCTGCAAGCCTAATGGATGTTGACTTGGGTTATTGACCTTATCATATTGATGACCCATGATAGGTCTCAATGGGTTGGGTCCAAAAATTTATACTCACTATTATTTATTGATAAATCTTTCAAATACTTACAATTTATTTATACAGAATTATATTCTAAAATTTTAGTGTGTTACAGCTTAATTCCAAATTCAATTTATATTTTCAGATGAGATACCAATCATTACACACTACATAAAATGGATATTAATTTTAAACCCACTAGTAAAATAACGAAAAAATATTTATGTGTGATATGAAGTAATAAAACCTTCATAAATTCTTTATACTATAATAAATGGAAAGGAAATAGGTTTTGTAAACCATTCATCAATTCATCGTATCATAACGTATAGAAAATAAATATGCTTCATAACGTTTTCTTTGTAATATAATTAATTTATGGGAATGAAAAGTGTTTTCTAAAATGATCCTTAAAAATTTATTAGATATCTAGAGAAAAAAATTGGAAAGTATCATAATATTATATCTCTAATAGATCATAATCATCCGTAAATTATATCGACATGTATGTCAAAAATACCATTAAAATGTAATTTGATCGTTTCATTGAAATCAGTAATATAACATTTTCCATTAGAATCATTTAAAATTAAAAATTTATAGAATATTAAAAAAATATATCCAAAAAAAACATGACAAATTTTAAATAATTTTTCAATTAATATTATATCGATTCTGGTGGGAAATTGTTTTTAGCGGTAAAAATTAAAGAAATGTTTTCTTTCAAAAAAATTGTAAAGTGTCAAAAATAAATAGTTTATTAGACAATAAAATTTCATTTTAAACCAATTTAAATGATATTAAAATATGGTGAAAATTTCATTTAAAATTCCTTTGTTATTAAAAATAACATTTGTTAAATCATTTTAATGAATATGTACTTGGAAGAAATAGTTTTTTAAACAGTGAGAAAATAAAATCATTTCATTGCAAAAAAAATTCTCAATCATTTTATATTACAAGGAATTTAAAATTTATATATTAAATTAAAATTATAATAATTAACTGAATGGAAGAAAATATAGGGGGTTTAAAGGATAATGTCTATATAATTTCCCTCAATGGAAATTTAGTGTTGAAAATCCCAAAAATAAATGATATTAAAACATAAACCCTTACCTAAAGTTTTTTCTTACATCATTTCTGTTTAAAAAACTTTTATAATAAATATTTATTTATTATAAACAAATTATAGGACTATATGAATACAAAAAAAATACAATTTACCAGTCTTATATAATATTCCATTATCTGTTGATTATCAATTCTTTATTAAAATTGACAATCTAGTGGAGACTGGTCTGTTTTCAATGTATGTTTACGTTTGATGGTTATGGTCATTTAACCTATTTTATGGGTTCATAATCAACATAGTCTTAATAATTAATTAATTATCATATATATTCATTTAATGTATATTTACAACCATTCAAATGAATAATTTTTTAAAATGAATTATATCACTTCATGGAGGTGGTAGTCCACACATACGCATGAGTTATGTCTTCACTATTTTATGGATGGAATGAAAGAATGTTAAAAGATAATAAAATTTTAAATAAGAATAATATCATAAAAATAATATCTAATAATTAAATATATCCATATTTCCATTCATATAAAAATAAAATGAAAAAAGGAATGGCATTGCTTCTTAGAGATGATCTTCCACATATGTGGATGAGTGACGTTATAATGTTCCAATGGTGGGGAGGAGATATAAAATGGATATAAAATTGAAATAAATCCTCTAATAATAGTATTGATTCCAAATATATAATATATAATATGGTTATATAAATATTTTTATAATGAAATATAATATAGAAGAATGATAAATATCAGTAAGAACTTATGCCTCTTATTCATGTATCCTTTATTTAAAATCGTGTTAAGGGATATTGGATGGGATATCTGGGAAGAAAATAACCTCAAGGTAGTGGATAAGGTTGTTGGAATATTATTTTGGTGGTAATTTTTATAGCCAAATGGATCAATTTGTGTTGATAATGTAAAGACACGAAAAATTCAAGGAAATTTTTTTCTTAATTTTCTTGTAAATTTTACAAGAACGTAGTATCTGACGGCACCTGACTCTGAGGCCCGGTGTGCCCGGAATCATTTTCTGAAGTTTACCTCAGGTATGTTCAGTGAACGAATGAGAGGGTCTTTCTATCTTTTGAACCGGTGCTCGGAATCAAATTCTGAGGGCACTGATGGAATCTCAGCGCCGGTAATTTCTTAGAATCACCTTTTCTGGAGTTGCATTTTAATGGGTGTGGTTTTTATTTTTTTGTGGTTAAGTTAGGAAATAAAATGAAAGTGCTGCAACCGGTTTTTATATTATTTTTCTTAAATTATGTTAAGTGGATGATGTGGGTCCCACAATATCCTACCCACTTGGTAGGATATTTGTGAGGTGGGACCCACACGATCCCCACCATTTCTTTTCTTCTTAAGTAACGCACCTACACCCCACTTTTTTAATGAAGTCAACTCTTGCGTTTAATCTGGTTATTAAACGCCTCATTAATTGGGAAGTTTTAAACACCTCAATTAATTGTTCGTTTCTTTTATTTTTGAATTTCAAAGAGTTGGTTTGAGTGTTAATAAAATAAGACAACACTTATTTTATTTGGGTTGGAACTTGTTGTGTGGAGAGGATTTGGAGAAAAACCTTCCTCTTTGACGAAGAACGCGAAGAATGCACTGATATCTGACGAAGAATGCCAAATCCTCAGAGATCGACTACGCGACCCCGTGTACCGCGACGCCAACAACACTTCTTCTGCGACACTTATTCTGCGACGCTTATTCCATGACGTTCCTTCTCCGCGATGCCAACGACGATTCTTCCGCGATGCTTATTCTGTGATGCTTCATCTGTGACATTCTTTCTCTACGACGCCAATGACTCTTCATCTGCGACGAATCCTAGCTCATCAAATTTGACGAGGTAGGGATATATTTTTAATTTTTGTTCGTGAATTCTTCTGTTGCCTTTATTCATTTCTATTGGAGCCGCTTATTACCACAATAACGGGAGGGGGTCAGACCGCACGAACACGACCGACCCTCCTCTCTCCTATTTTTGTTTGATATTGTTTGAGACACGAACAAGGCAACGCGGTGACGATGCACTGCGCAAAAATATAAAAGAAAGGAGGAGAAGAGGCGTTGTCGCGCCGTGCCGTTGATGATGAACCAAAGACGCGACACGGTCGCGCCACGCCAGAGAACTGAAAAAGCATCGAAGCCGGAGCGGGGCCACGTAGGAGGGGCGAAATACTTTAGCACCGCGCCGGACGGACCAAGGCCGTGACTGAGGCCATGGAGGAGTGGCGAGAACGGTGGCCGGTTCTGGGCCGCCGGTGTCAGAGCAGGGCGACCGGCCAGCACCGGTCCCGTGGCTGCAGCAGCCAGCTGGCCAAAGCGAGCTAGCCGGTTAGAGGTAAATCGAGGGTTCGTAACCCCCGGTCGGCCAGTAGGTGTGTCCCCCCACATGGGGTGCTGCGGGTTCTCAACGCGGGGGGGGGGGGGGGGGGGGGGGGGCAGCGCCCCCCTCCTTCACCACTCGGCCGTTATGGCCGAGCCGCCGGGCCGCGCCCAGGCTTGGCCGGGCCGCGCCAGGTGGGCTGGGCTGTGCCCAAGCGTTCTGGACCCAGATCCGGGTCGGGTCAACCCGGTTCAGGCCGACCCATGGGGTACCGGGCCGGGTCGGACCGGGCCCGAACTCCCTAATACTGAACCTCTTTCGGTATGTTCCCCATAACATGAGTTGCGGACCTCCGATCGAAGAACCATCAGTTGTGTAGCGATCCATGGATCATGATGGTCGTTTCGGTATATTACACTCAAGGTTTCATAGTACTTTGAGTTCATCCAGGTTGGTGCGTACACGAAACCAACCGGGCCCTCCGAGCGGAAACACTTATAACTGGAATCTGGACATCCGATTGACATGCCTTCGACTTTTTTGGATTCCTCTATGTGAGACAGACCTTTTGGATTACTCCGCTCATGGTTTGGACACATTTGGAGTATGGTCGGGTTGATTTTGACATAGAAATCAACTGGACCCCTCTCAGACCAGGTGTCCTATTGATGCGTTGTTTGTGACGTTGAGTTCTTATTGACGATACAGAACATTCGGATACATCAACTCCGGACAATGTGTCAGTTGATATATCAGCCCTTCGGCTCATGGAGCGGACCCTCCTGAACGAGCTTGCTGTGTGTGGGAACCCTAGATCTGGCTGCGACTGCGATGATGATGATGACTATACAGAAATCCTTCGTGGATTTGACAGCGACGACTACAGCACTCAGCGATCCTATGGGGATCAATGCTACCGATCCTGTGTGGGTCAGATCTTGTGTGGGTTAGCACTCAGCGGTCTTGTGTGGGCCAGCGCCAACAGATCCTGTGTTGTTCTGATCCTGTGTCGGTCATTTCGGGGGTTAGTTACCAATCGACCCTTTGTGGGTCATTTCGGGGGTTAGATACCTATCGATCCTTTGTGGGACATTGCGAGGGTTAGTACCTATCGATCTTGTGTGGGTCCGATGGCTTAGATGAATTAGTGGCTATATCTGATCATCTCTATCATCATACGAAGAAGTATACCTGTGTGAGATTAATATTGACTTGATTTCCTATGTGGATTGTGTTGGGATATCCTGTGTGGATGTGATCGAACTTGGGCTCGGACATTTGAGCGAACTGGAATTGATGACTTAGGTATATGTATGGGAATATACTTAAGCAGTGTCGGATGTTACATTTTGATTGTATCTTTCCTTTGTGGATTATCATTTTTGGATTCTGGGAGACCTTTGGGGGTCTCAGGGTCCCTACTGAGTAGCTTATACTCACCCCTGCATGGGCTATGCCTGCACTATGTTGTGTTGGTTACAGACGACAAACAACGCTGGGTGGGACATACAAGGAGTGGACGGCTGGACCCGAGGAGCTGTGGAGACTATCTATACCAACCCTTAATGTGGGAGTTCCATTGGAAGGATCGAGGATGTGACTTTACTTTCAGTTGTGGTTTTCCCATTCTAGTTGTACTTTTATTTCAGTTTGGGTTTGTATTCTGGCCCACTTACTTTTCTGCACTTACTGTTATACCCAGTTTTTACTTAGTGTTTACTTCTTCATTCTTGCTCTGTGGTGTTTGTTTACTTTACAAAGGCAATGCCTTCACTTTATACCTGGAATTACGCCTTGGTGCTAGTTTCCAGCCCCTGGCCTATGGAAATCAGGCTTGGGGTAGTCACGTCATGGGCCCAAAGGACGGGTCATGAAAATTGGTATCAGAGGAGTTCGGTTCTACTGCAGAACTCATGACTCTGATCTTTTTCTATGTGAAGCAATAGTGTAAAGGGTATTGAGTGTGGTTATCAGTCGAGGGAGTCCAATGTTGGTGCGGCGGCCGACGTATCCGTACACTAGGACACTGACTTCTGATTTCCGACTTAATTCATGAAAACATTGATTGCATGTGTGATTCAAGTTTCCATTGTGACTACTTTGTGTCAGCTCACCAGGTATACTGTTCTGACTGTGGCACACCTGTCTCTTTTCTATATAGCCCCACAATGGCAGCCAGCTAGGGTTCCAGGCATTGTGCATGACGACTGCCCACCGACCGACGAGGCCTCGGTACTGGGCCCTTTGACAGCAGAGGCACCGGCATCACCTCTACCCGTTGAGCCACTGATGCTACTATCCATAGCCGCTAACGATGCATGTTTCCTTAGTGCACTGCACGAGTTTCAGTGCCAGCGACCACCCAGGTTCCACTGGGAGACGAACCCCTAGGCATCCGAGGATTGGCTGGAGGCAGTTGTACGAGTTTTTAGGCTAGTGGGGACACCAGCAGACCTCATGGTGATCCTCGAAGCGAACCACCTGCACGCGGCAGCAGGAAGATGGTAGAGCTTGATGCTGTAGGTGCACGATGAGGAATATCTTCTCTAGATGGACTTTGAGAGCCTCTTTAGCTAAAAATTCGTCCTAGTCACCCTCCATGCGGTGCGCATCCAGGAGCTTCTATAGGTGCGGCAGGGGCAGCTTGATGGTCGCCCAGTACTCGGAGAGATTTACAGATCTCTCATGTTATTTGATGGAAATGTTACGGGACCCATTCTTCTGGGCTCGGACCTTTGAGCACGGATTGAGGCATGAGATCATGGTGTCGTGATCTCCCTCAGTATTCTGACTCCGGCAGGGGTACTAGAGCGAGCCCTTCTGATCGAGATCTTCTTTGCTGTGCCTACATCAGTAGGAAGACCTACTGCAGGGTGGCACGTACCAGAGTCTTCTGCAGAAGGCAGTCGATGGATGACTCATGGGCCCAGGAAGACCAGACCCTCAGGTAGACGACCTCAGGACACTAGCTCAGCAGTGTCTGGGACATAGCACAGAGCCAGTCTTTATAGAGGCAGATAGTGCTACGCATGTGGCGGGCAGGGCCACATGGCTCATGACTGCCCGACCCGCCGTACCGAGGAGCAGCAGAGGGTTGAGGGACCACCCAGGCAGAGGCAGAGGGTCGACCGTGGCGGTCCACTTGGGGTAGGCGGACGAGGCAGAGGAGCTGGCCGAGCAGTAGGTGGTGGACGATGCTTTGTGGCTCTACCACCACCACCACCAGGAGGTCCACCCCGACCACATGGAGCTAGTGGGTAGAGACAAGCACAGCTCCAGGCAGCAGAGGCCTACGACCACGGCGCACCCGAGATGATTCGAGGTACTATATGTGTCTATTACACCCTTGCTACAGTTTTTATAGACACAGGAGCGAGTCATTTTATCATAGATGCTTCCCTTTTTCGGAGCTCGGAGATTCCGACGGAGCCGTTGGCTCGATCCTTACGGCTAGAGACTCCTACAGAACAGATTCGACGATTACGCACTGGTGACAGCAGTGTGAGCTTACTCTAGGAGGAGAGATCTTCGGTTGGTATATTCTTGTAGCGGCGTCGAGGCCTTATGATGTCATCGTGGGCATGGATTGGTTATCTACAGTCCATGCTCAGAATGACTGTATTAGGCGCTAGGTGTAGTGTGTACGCACCGACGGGAGCAGGTTCACCTTCACCGGTGAGAAGGGAGCCTTTGCAGCACAATATGGACTTCCACAGAGTATAGGACAACCCAAAACTCATCAGTTGGAAAGCCTTATCCTAGGAGCAGTTGACGTCCGGAGTCATAGTTTTCCTGCAGTGGTGGATCAGTATACAGACATTTTCCCCGATGACGTTCCACGACAACCTCCTCGTAGAGAGGTAGACTTTTATATTGATCGCTACCCCGGGACAGCCCCGATATCCACCTCAGCATGTCGGATGGCTCCTGCCGAGCTTCGAGAGCTATGGGTACAGTTGGAGGACTTGCAGGGAAAGGGATTCATCCGACCCATTGTTTCACCCTGGGCTTCCCCAATATTGTTTTCCAAGAAGGAGGACGAGAGCTTGCGACTTTGTGTCGACTATCGTCGCCTGAACCAGGTGAAAGTGAGGAAAAAGTATCCGCTACCGAGGATTGATGACCTCTTTGATCAGAACAAGGGATCATGGTGGTTCTCAAAGATAGACCTCAGTTCAGGCTATCATCAGCTCAGAGTTCGGGATGAGGACGTGCAGAAGACGGCCTTCAGATGTCGGTATGGCCACTATGAGGTCTTGGTTATGCCATTCAACATAACCAATGCCCCAGCAGTGTTCATGGGCCTCATGAATAGGATCATTCATCCATACCTCGATCGATTTGTTGTGGTCTTCATTGACTACATTTTTATATACTCGACCACTAAGGAAGAGCACGCCCACCACTTGCGGGTTGTACTTGACACACTCCGAGAGCACCAGCATTATGGAAAGCACTCTAAGTGTTAGTTATGGATATATGAGTTCTACTTCTTGGGACATGTCATCTCTGAGGCGGGAGTTGCGGTGGATCCTGCGAAGATCGAGGCACTGATTGCTTGGGAGCCACCCAGGAGCGTGACGGAGGTGCGGAGTTTCTTAGGACTAGCTGGGTACTACCAGAGATTTGTTCCAGACTTCTCCGGAGTTACGGCACCACTCTTAGCATTGACGAAGAAGGGAAAACCCCTTTTGTGGTTAGACAGATGTCATCAGAGCTTCCAGGTGCTGAGATAGAGATTGACCAGCACCTCTATCTTGAGGCTACCAGAGGAGGGAGTTGGGTACGCAGTTTACTGTAATGCATCAGGAACTGGACTCGGATGTGTCCTGATGCTGGAGTGGGTTGTGATAGCCTATGGATCACATCAGTTGAGGCAGCATGAGCAGAAATACGCTACCCATGACCTAGAGTTAGCAGGATTGGTCTTCGCATTGAATATGAGGTGACATTATCTGATGGGCGAGTGCTTTACAGTCTATTCTGACCATCAGAGTCTCAGGTACATCTTCTCTTAGAAGGACCTGAACCCGAGACAGTAGCGATGGCTCGAGTTCCTCCAGGACTATGAATTTAATATAGTATATACTCCTGGGAAGGATAACGTAGTAGCTGATGCTCTCAGCATGATGACGTGCATTCATCTACTTGGGGAGGTGACACAGCAGCTAACCACTTTATAGATATCCTTCGTGGATAGAGATGGAGCAGCCTTTCTTCAGTCGCTCACAGTCACCCCTCCACTACTACAGTGGGTCAGAGTGGCACAGCGTGGGGACGCCAACTATGAGACGTGGAGTGCATAGATATCCTCAGGACATGCACCTGATGGTTTCTCCTTTAGATGAGAGCATGAAGTCCTTTTCAGAGGACGTACATTGGTACCAGTTTCTTTATGAGAGGTGGTGCTGAGAGAGTTTCAAAATTCCTCAATGGCGGACCATCCTAGAGTGGTGAAGATGTACAAGGATCTAAGAAGAGAGCATTGGTGGTCGGGGCATGAAGAAAGATGTGGCAGAGCTAGTTTCTCAATGCCTCACTTGCTAGCAGGTGAAGGCAGAGCACCAGGTACAAGCAGGCTTCGTACAACCCTTGGAGGTCCCGGAGTGGATGTGAGACGGGATATATATAGACTTCATGACTGGAATTCCATGCACTTCCAGAGGTCACGACTCCATTTGGGTGGTTGTCGACCGACTCATCATGTCAGCCCACTTCTTGCACATCAGAGAGTAGGGCTCAGTGGAGATCTTGGGACGTCTCTACCTTCAGGAGATTCTACGGCTTCATGGTGTGCCATCGTCTATTGTCTCCGATCAAGATGATCACTTTACTTCCCGGCTTTGGAAGGGGTTTTAGGAGGTATTCAGGATGCAGTTATGTCTGAGCACCACCTTTCACCCTTAGACGGATGGTCAGATGGAGAGGACCATTCAAACTCTCATGGACATGTTCCTCGCATGTGTCCTTGACTTTGGTCACAGCTGGGAGAACCACCTACCCTTGGTAGAGTTCGCGTACAACAACAGCTACCACTCCACCATCGGGATGACACCATACGAAGTATTGTATGGCCGACCTTGCAGATCACCTCTGTGCTGGACAGACCCTGGGGAGTCAGCACTTGTGGGACCGAAGATGGTCCAGGCCACGACAGAGAAGGTCCAGGTCTTCCAGATGTAGATGAGGACAGCTCAAAGCCGGCGGATGTCTTATGCTGATATGAGGCGGATGCCACTGGAGTTCGGGGATGGTGACCACATCTCCTTGCGGGTGTCACCTCGATGTAGATTACAGATATTTGGCCGAGGTGGAAAGTTATCTCTGGGCTTCATCCGACCATTACAGGTCCTCAGCAGGATTGGTGAGGTGTCTTATCACATGGCTCTATCACCTCAGTTGCATCGGGTGCACGACGTCTTCCATATATCCCAACTGAGAAGATACGTGCACGACCCGACACATATCATTGACCATGGGGAGATGGACATTGATTATGGGGAAATGTTTGCGGAGGTCCCGGTGGAGATCAAGGATCGACAGGATCGGGTCCTATGTAGACGGTAGATTCCTCTAGTGCGCATCAGATGGCAGCACGAGAACCTCTAAGAGAGCACTTGGGAGTAGGAGGCTTAGATGCGTTCTCAGTACCCGCTTTTGTTTCCATAGTTTTTGATGTATTTTTACGGGGACGTAAATCCATGAGGTGGGAGGGATGTAAAGACCTGAAAAATTCCAGGAATTTTTATTCTTAATTTTCTTGGTAATTTTACAAGAACGTAGTTTCTAACGGCACCTGATTTTGAGGCCTGGTGTGCCCGGAATCATTTTACAAATTTTAGCCTGGGTACATTCAGTGAACGAACAAGCGGGTCTTTCTACCATTTTAAACGGTTCTCAGAATCAAATTATGAGGGCATCGATGGAATTGCAGCACCTGTAATTGCTTAGAAACACCTTTTCTAGAGGTGTGTTTGCTCGGTTGTGGTTTTTATTTTTTTTGGGGTTAAGTTAAGAAATAAAATAAAAGTGCTGCAACCTGTTTTTATTTTATTTTGCTTAACTTAAGTTAAGTGGATGATGTGGGACCCACAATATCCTACCCACTTGGTAGGATATTATTGATGTGGGGCCCACACGAGCCCCACCGTTTCTTTTATTCTTATGTAACGCACCCGCACCCCCCATTTTTCATGAAGTCAACTCTTGTGTTTAATCTAGTTATTAAACACCTCATTAATTGGGTGGTTTTAAACTACTCAATTAATTGTTCGTTTCTTTTCTTTTTCAATTTCAATGAGTTGGTTTGAGTGTTAATAAAATAAGACAACACTTATTTTATTTGGTTTGGAACATGTTGTGTGGAGAGTATTTGGAGAAAATCCTTATTCTTCGACGAAGAACGCGAAGAACGCACCGATCTCCGATGAAGAATGCCAAATCCTCGGAGATCGACTACGCGACGCCGTGTACCGCGATGCCAACGATGCTTCTTCGACAACGCTTCTTCGGCGACGCTTCTTCCATGACGTTCCTTCTTTGCGACCCCAATGACGCTTCTTCCGTGAGGATTCTTCCGCGATGATTCCTCGCTCATAGAATTCCACGAGGTATGAATTATTTTACATTATTGTTCGTGAATTCTTTTGTTGCCTTTCTTCATTTCTATTAGAGCAGCCTGTTACCACAATAACGGGAGGGGGTCGGACCACATGAACACAGCCAACCCTCCTCTCCCCTTTGGTTTTTTGATTTTGTTTGTGGATTGAACAAGGCAATGTGGTGCCGAAGCACCGTGCTGAAATATTAAAGAAAGGAGGAGAAGAGGCGTCGTTGTGCCGCGCCGTTGATGAAAAACCAAAGACGCGGTATGGTCGCGCCACGCTAGAAAACTGAAAAAGCATCGCGGCAGGAGCGGGGCTGCGGCGGAGGGGCGCGGTGCCGTCGCGCCATGCCGGAAGGACCAAGGCCACTTCTTAGGCTATGACGGAGCGGGGAGACCGGCAGCTGGGTCCGGGCCGCCGGCGGTGGAGCAGCGGGACCGGCCAGCGCCGGTCCCGTGGCAGCAGCAGGCGGCTGGCTGGAGCGGGCCGGCCAGTCAAGGAAAAACTGGGGGTTCGTAAGCCCCGGTCAGCCAGTAGGTGCGGCCCCCCCACATGGGGGCCGCGGGTTCTCAATGTGGTGGGCAGCACACCCCCCCTTCACTGCTCGGCCGTTGCGGCCGAGCCGCCGGGCCACTGGTCGCGCTAGCGCGCCAGGCCGGGCTGCCCCGACCGGGCCAGGCCGGTCCGCGCCAGCCGTGTCGGGTCGCGCCCAAGAAGGCTAGACCCAGACCCGGGTCGGGTCGACCCGGTTCGGGCGGACCCAGGGGGTACCGAGCCGGGTCGGACCGGGCCCGAAGCCCCTAATACCGAACCTCTTTCGGTCTTCTTCCCATAAAATGAGTTTCAGACCTCTGATCGACGCACCATCATTTGCGTAGAGATCCTTGGATCGAGACGGCTGTTTCGGTATATTACAATAAAGGTTTCGTAGTACTTTCGGTTTGGCCGAGTCAGTTCGTACACGAAACAAACTGGGCCCTCGGAGCGGAAACACTTATAACATGGACTCCGAACGTCCGATTGACATGTCATCGACTCTATTGGATTAATTTAAGTGAGACAGACCTTTTGGCTTACTCCGCTCGAGGTTTGGACATAGTTGGAGTATGATCGGTTTGATTGTGTTTAATAACCAACCGGGCCCCTTGAACGAAAAATCAAATAACTCTCAGACCGGGCGTCCGACTGACACGCCGTCTATGATGTTGAGATCCCGTTGATGATACCGAACTTTAGGATACATCAATTTCGGACTGTGTGTCAGTTGATGTATCATCCCTTCGGCTCGTGGAGCAGTCCCTCCCGAACGAGCTTTCTATGTGCAGGAACTCTAGAGCTGCCTGCGACTGCGACGACGTTGACGACTGTGCAGAAATCATCCGTTGATTCGACGGCGCTGACTACTGCACTCAGCGATCTTACGTGGATCAGTGCTACCGATCCTGTGTGGGTCATATCCTGTGTGGGTCAGCGCTCAATGCACCTGTGTGGGCCAGCGCCTACAAATCCTTTGTGGATCCGATTCTGTGTGGGTCTTTACGGGGGTTAGTTACCTATCGATCCTTTGTGGGTCATTGTGGGGGTTAGTTACCTAGCGATCCGTTGTAGGTCAATGCGGGGGTCAGTACCTATCGATCATGTGTGGGTCCGATGGCTTAGATGAATTGGTGGCTATATCTTATCATCCATATCGCCATACGAATAAGTATACCTGTGTGAGCTGAATCTTGACTTTCTTTCCTATGTGGATTCTATAGTGCTATCCCTTGTGGATGTGATCGAACTTGGGCTCGGATATTAGAGTGAACTGGAATTGATTAATTAGGTATATGTATGGGCATATACCTAAGCAGTGTAAGATGTTTCTTCATTATTGTATCTTTCCGTTGTGGATTATCCTTTGTGGATTCTGGGAGACCTTCGGGGGTCTCGGGGTCCCTACTGAGTAGCTTATACTCTCCCCTTCACGGGCTATGCCTGCACTACATTGCGTTGGATGCAGATGACGGACAACGCTGATTGTGGTTGAGGCTTGTGGAGCAGGTTGGTACCTTGAGGTGGTACACTGGACGGGGCGTACTCGGAGTGGAGGGATGGACCCGAGGAGCTGTGGAGGCTATCTGTACCCACCCTTCAGGTGGGAGTTCAAGTGGACGACTTGAGGCTGCGGATTTACATTCAGTTGTTGTTTTCCCTTTCTAGTTGTACTTTACTTTCAGTTTCGGTTTGTATTCTGGCCCACTTACTTTTCCGCACTTACTGTTGTACCCAATTTTTACTTAGTCTTTACTTCTTCTTGCTTGCTCTGTGGTGTTTGTTTACATTACAAAGTAAATTCCTTCCCTTTCTACCAGGAATTACACCTTGGTGCTAGTCGCCAGCCCCTGGCCTATGGAAGGCGGGCTTGGGGTAGTCACGGTACGGGCCCCGAGGACAGGTTATGACAGATAAGTAGGATAGGAAGTTCCCTTTAATAAGTGAGGGGAGTGTCCCACATGTCATTATTAAAAACAATTAAAATTTAATAAATCCTCTATCATATGAATGGGACTCAATATTCAGAAAATAAATTAAGTATATGATTATATGGATATCAAAATCAATTCGTCCAATTGTGCTTAGACAAGTTTTTTGTTCATTTTAACCCTTTTGACATTATTTTATACCCTCATTCACCACTTTTATCATTTAGTGTAGTAAAGAAATTTTTACACGACCACAATTTTTAACGGCCAAAAACTACATTGAACTTATAATGTAAAATTATTTGTGATTATAAAAAATTTGGAATACATTTTAAAATATTCAATTTATATAAGTCTTATAAATTCATTTTTTAAAAAATTTTCTGTACAACACTAGAAAAATCTTTTTTTATTAATTTTCATTTTAAGCATAAAAAAGTTTTATTTTAATTCAATGCCCTGTAAAAACCATTAGATGAATGTTAAAAAACATATTGAATATATTATCTATAAATTTAATTAAAATCATTTATGAAAAGTGGTTATTTAAATTTATTATAGATAAAAACAAATTTCATGAATAAAAATAGTTTTCCAAAAAAAATATTTTATTACCTTCAAATGATTTTAATTTTCATTTCTAAATAGTTGATAATAAATGAATTCATTTACATAACATACAAAACAAATGTTTCATAATTAATTTATACTCATTCATACCCTTTAATTCCACATATAGGCAATGACTATCACATTTAAAAATCATATTTAAATAGTATATCTTGGTTCATTCAAACTCGGGGTTGCATGTAAATAAAGCTATCCTAAAAATTTAATTTATTTCAAGATAAATATATCATAAAATCATAAGGAGTTACATTCTTTCCCCTATTTAGAATTTAAACCTCAAAATTTTCCACTTTGATACAAACAAATCAAGATACCTATACATCATCACATTATTGGGTTCGAACATATATTCGTCACATTTATGTTTTCACAAATAATTATCAAGTTATTGGTCATATTTTATATCATTTTCTCTCTTCAATATAGAGTCTCCATAGTTTTTGTCATCATAAGACAGATCATGATCAGGTTTTCGAACTTCTATGTTTAGTACATGAGAATTATTAGGTATGTAATTTCTCATGATAGATACATTTAACACATCCTGAACTTGAGATACATTTAGTGGAATCACTGAGTGATATATAACTATTCAGATATGATTAATAATCCCAAAAAAACTTATATACCAATCCATCTATTTTCAAATATTTATAAATAATATTACCTTATAAAAAATATATATCTATTAGACTATCATTGAAGCCACATAAAACTCTATATATAGAACATGATTGTTATTAAAGATGTTTTTTGTCATCTCTAACCATCTGTAAAAGTTACTCAACTATATTGAGTTTAGTTTTATTTAATTTTAAATCTTCTCTAAAAACATTATATTTTTAAACATCCTACCATAGAGGGCTTAATTAGGTTCCATCTAAATGTTATATTAAATCCTAAGGTTTTAATGAAACCCAACTAAAGGATGGAGTTAAAACAATCCTCCTTTGAAATCCATAAAAAATGATCTCAACATTTATTAAAGGGTATAAGTGTCCCTCTTAGACCAAAAATCTATTTTAGTATGATATATAGAAATAAATATCAACAATATATTCATGGATTGTTCAAGACTACTCCAATATATCAAGGTGATTTTCATATCCTAATCAGATTCCATTGAATGTGGCACTTAGTGAAACACTTCAACTTCTGTAATGTATATCCAATAATATAAATCAAAAAAATAAATAATATCTTCTTTAATTGAAATCTTCTTACCTCATAAGGTGATTGAATATGACTCAAATAACATTATGGCTTTTATTTGACTTTGGGAATCCTGTTATGAAATCCATGGAAATTTTTACCATATATATTCTTGTAAGTAGATGGTTTTAGCATCCCCTTATTAATTTATCTATCTTTTTTTAACTAACTAAAATTCATGGAATTCTGATACATACATATCCATTTCATTTTTTATGTTTTACCACCTGAAGTACTCTTTCAAATTAATGTATACCCTTACTATTCAATCATGAATGGATAATGGTGAACTATGATCTTCATCCAAGATATACTTTTTCAAATATTGGATCGATGGGACAAATAATTGATTCTAGAACCTTACAATTCTACAACAATAATAGTTGTGTTTATGAACAAATCTCACCTTATATTTCACTTATACATCTTCCTCCAGGGCCTCCTTATTCCTCACATGGATGGATGGTTGGACAATAATAGTATAAAGACATAATATATCCCATTTTATTTTGATTTAAAGGCATGTATTATGTAAAGAAAAAAATATAATATCTTTTTAAACATCATTGTGGAAAACATATAATATCCTTCATACCAAGGGAATCATCCCCCTAGTTTTACCTCAAAGGGTGTAAGTGTATCAAATAGTCAATTTCATTATCCAACTCCAAAACTCTAAATTGGTTCACAATCATATCCTTATAAATGAATATATAATTAAATATGTTATTATTAGTGTATATATGACACATTTTACCAAAAATATAATGCATCTATATTTTCAATGAAACAATTTCCATTACTATATCCAAAAATAGGTAAGTTAATTTTTCTGAAGAATCGTCAATCGGAATGAGAACTATTATATAACTATATCAGTCTACATAAAAAACATCCAACTCCCTTATTTAAATAGTTTCTATAGATAACAAACCCTTATCCACTATAGGGTAGTGTGATCACATGTTTTCTTTTATCTCCTTGAAACATTCCTCAAATTCAACTATCCATGAGAACATGGATCCCTTCCATGTCAATATGGTTAATAACTATATATACACGATAAATGTTTTAAAATGAGTCCATTGTATCCAGTAATCACAAGGAAACTATGGATCATGGTTACCATGGATGGTCTAGACCATTTCTTAATAACATCTATCATTAAAGGGTCCACTGATATAACCTCTCTTGAAACTATATAACCCATGAAAAAAATTATTATCTACATTTCACATGGTAAATTTTAATAAAAGTTGTCATTTATCATGGAACTCAACACAATCTAAAAATAATCTTCATTAACTTCCATTCTCATTGAATACATAATAATATCATCTATACAGAGTATTGAAATCTACTCAAGGTAATCTCTAATGACTCTATTCAATATATTCATGAATATTTTAGGGTAATTGGTAAGTCCAAAGGGAACTCCTTTTAATAAAAAATGTCTATAATCCATAAGGAAGGTTGTATTTGGTATATCCTTCATCTTAACCCACAATTTTATGATATAAATAATGATGGTAAATCATTAAAAAGTACCAAGATATATACAGTTGATTAAAAAGATAACTAATATTGTGTAAATGATACATTCTATTGATAGTGATCTCGTTAGTTATTCAATAATCAATGTAGATATTAATTGACTCATATTTTTCTAATAAAATTGGTACAACCAATGATGGAATTCTCGATTATATAAATCTTGTTTCTATATTATCACAGAGTTTATTCTATAATTCCTTTACCTCAATGGGGTAATTCTATAATGTGTATTTGAATTATACATATATATACATATGATTTCTATAAAAAAATAAACATCACAATTTGGGGGAATATTATATAATTATTCTGTAAATACATCTTTATATTCCAGAATAATAAGAATATATTCAATGTTGAGTCTCTCCCCAACCATATAAGATAAATATCACTAATGAAAGTATAGTATGACTCCTTCGAAAGAAGTAATTTCACTTGGGAGTTTATATTCACCCTAAAACAAAAAGGTGATCGAATGTTAATTTATAATATAAAATGTATCTTAATTATTCTAGATACTAAAATGAGATATTTTTATAGTTTCCATATCAATTTTTAAAATACCATTAAATTAAACAAATATATAGGGAACATTATTAATAATATAATCCTGAAATATCTTACTCAAGAGTGGTGGATATGTGTTCCTTGACCATGATGGTCCTCTTTAGTTACATTCATTGCATATAACATTCCTTAGTATATGATTTATCCCTTAGATTTTGTTATTTTCTCAGATAATTCCCATGTTCCCCCATATAAAAGAAATTGTACTATTAATGATACCTTATGATGAAGTTCATTTTCCTCTATAAAAAACACCTTTTCTCCATTGTAATTAGTTATTTTATTCCCTTATTATCAATAAATAAAACTTATACCCATTAATTTGAGACATTTACTTAGTTACTTAGTCCCACATTCTCATCATATTTAAAGCTGATTATTATTTCTTCCATGGTTTTCATCAACTGGAGTCTCATTATTCTCAATTTTCACTTATTAGTTGTGTTAGAAAAGTCACCCATGTTTAGTTTATTAATCAAGCTTTGAGGTAGTGAGTTAGGAATAATCATCGAGTTTCACAATTTATCTCTTATTTTATTTGATCTCTCTAGTAGATGGTTATGGAAATAAATGCCACATTTCCTTTTCACATGATTTCTCCTAGTTATAGACATTTACTAAAATTTTAAAAAAAATTATTTTCAAGAATCAATAATCATAATAAGAAAAAATATGATGGTTATAATCATTTTTATGGTGTCTTAAATTATGAATCCTTCTTTCACCCCATGAATCATTATGTTCATGTGATATGACTATAGAATTTCATAGGTTTTCATAGATTCTATTAATGAAATCCTAAAATAGGTTTATAAAGAGATTGAAAATTTACCAAATAATTTACTTTAATAGTGTATATCTATGTGTGTAGTTTTATTACATCAAATTATGAAGAGTTTATTGTAAGGTTAACACCCTATATTAACCTTTTTGAGTTTTTACCCCTTGTGAATTAGTACCACACTCATGTCAACTTTTTATATCCAAAAGGGATAAATTTTCTAAGAAATCCATATTCATATATTTTATAGAACATAATATGTTCTCTAATATGTAGTTATACCATAAGGATTACTAATAAAGATTTAAAAATCCCAATATTTAATAATTACTTAACCCTTATAAGATACCAACTAAGGAAACCCAATAATTTTATACAAAGGAAATATATAACATAGTAATAATATTCCATAAAAATCACAATAATAGATTCTTAATAATCATAATGGATTAGAGTCCTTGTATTCTAGTTACAAAATAATAATATTTCATGAAATATCTCCAACATCACATATAATGTTTGTCTAGCATAATACACTTCTTAATCATTCCATAATTAAATCCTTCTTTCATAATATGGAAAAAGGGAACATAAGAATGGTTGATTAGGTATTCTTATTACATTTATGTGGGGGAAAGGAATATATTATCAAGGAAGTTATACAAAATAAAAATTCATGAAAATAATCATTGAGGATTAAACATGAAACCTTATTGAGACCCACATGGGAAACGACCCATGATAATCACCATAAGAGAATGATCTACGATTATTAATAATGGTTAACATTGAACATATAGATAAATGATCATAATTGATCTTAAGATAAGAATAAAGGTATAATATCGTGATCATAACTTATGAAAGTCATTCCCAATCGGTAAAATATAATTAATCATGAACCCTGGACAAAGGGGTTTGTTATGAAAAATGATATATGTCATACTATATTGAAATAATAAATATTAAATCATGAGTATTGAAAATATATCATAATAATCTAAAATAGGGTTTTCTAACTCCCAAAACACATAAAAAATTATTTCCATGGACACGGATAAAATATAAATACTATAATAGTAGATTTTTTTACTCCTTACTCCATCATTCCATTATTCAAAGCTCACAACAAAGAATTTAGTTTTAGAGATGGTCCACTTCTGAGGATAGTTAACTAACCATTTTTTTCTATATTATCACTGGAAATATCAATCCTTACCCAATTCATTAGAAAAATACATAGTTTTGGTCCACCTATCACATTATTAAAATTTTACATATATGTTCAACAAGATTATAAATATTAATTTATTTATCATATAATAAACTTTGAAAACTAAATAGGTTTCAAAATCATTCCATAATATCATCATCAATTAACTTGTTAAAAAAATAGGATTTATAATGATTTCATCGTAACTAAATTAACACATGGGAAATAAAAAGCATTTATATAATCATAAATAAATAATCATAATACATTTGTATATTAAAATTGGTTCATATATTCTATTAATATCTTGACTGAATCATAACTAAATTCAGATGAAGTTGAGATAGTT
This sequence comes from Viscum album, assembly GCA_963277665.1. Lineage (NCBI taxonomy): Eukaryota > Viridiplantae > Streptophyta > Magnoliopsida > Santalales > Viscaceae > Viscum > Viscum album. The sequence goes on along the minus strand of OY728163.1, from coordinate 2,102,782,830 downwards.
CAAAATAATACAGTTAAAATAATATTTGATATTTTCTTTTATAATCATTAAAATTTATTTATCTATTTTAAACGTTTAAAACAAAAACATCAAAATGTTTTGTGAAAAAAATCGTGGAAAAAATCCATGGATACTTTTAAAGGAACATTCGAAGAAAATAATAATCATTATGATAGGAAAATATATTTATGTGGTAACTATTAAAATAATGATTATTTTCAAACATTTTGTAAAAAGTCAAAAAAAAAACAGTTAAATTTTTTTGAATTCCTTCATAAACCTTTGAAAAGAAATTATAATATCTTTAAAATTAACATTAAACAATCATTTTATCATAAGAAGGAGAATTCTAGAATACAATTTAAAAAATATAGGCTTGGAAGAAATGTTTTTCAACCAAAAGAAAATATGGTATGTTTTCTATAAAAATATTTTATCATTCATTTTAAAGACCAATGAATGGAAAATTATAATATTACATTAAAATTATATGAATAACTATAGAATAATAAAAAATATTTTGTTTAAAGTATAATATCTATATAATTTAACTCATTTGAACTCATGATTTTTATGCATTCAACCTCATGTATAATAAATATAAATTTTTTATAAATATATTTTATAATAATATACATATATAACTTACTATGTATCATTCCTTTATAATTTCCCATTATCCATTTATTATTATTTCCTAATTAAAGTGAACATTGGGTGAAAGCTCGTTTGTTTTCAATGCATGATTATATTTGATGGTCTAGTCTTTTCACCGTGGTTAGGGTTTCATCATGTCAAAAATATTAATAATGAAATACATATCATATTTATTTATTATATACACTTTTAAAACCATTCATATTAATAGGGTTTCAATAATTAATTACATCACATCAGGGATATGGAAATCATCATGTATGCATGGATGGTGTTTTGAATATTCAATAGATGGAATAAAGAATGATAAATGATATATAAAATATAAATAATAATATTTTTATCATAAATTTCATATATATTAATTTAATTAATCTTTATTACGATCCATGTATGAAATTAAATTAAAAACGAACCACATTACTCATTGGAGGTGGTATTCCACATATACGGATGAACGAAGATATTATTTTCTATAGATGGGTGAGAGAGATAATGTGTTGATATAATTAATAGAGAAATTTATAATTATTTTAAATATATAGATTCCAAATTCTTCAAATGGTTATTGAACATTTCTAGGTGGTTTGATAATAAAGATACAAGAAAAATATCAGTATTAAAAATGCATATTCTTTAGGTATCCTCTTTTTAATTCCACCATAAGAATTCTTGGATAGTACTTTTAAGAAGACCATTTATAGAATTTAATGGACAATGATTTTGGGAGAGTGATTGTGTTAATAATTGGTTGAAAAAGGGTTCATCTGGTGTATAGATGGGAGGACAATAGGTTTCATTCTATAATTGAGATAGTCATTCACTTGTAATTATTAAGAATACTAAGACATAATAAAGTTACTCTCCTAAGAAATTGTCTCAAATTGAATTAGTTTAGATATATAATGAAATGGGATCAGAATCCATTCATCTAATATGGGAAGGTAATATTTTATGTTTTTTTAACTATTATCTCTTTAGATTGACCCCTTGTTAACATCTTTTATTTTTTTCTATAGTAATGGATTTTTACCTCAGTTAAAAAATATTTAAATTGATATGACTAAATATTTTAAATTATTATTATTATTAATATAGAATCTATTTCGTAACATTCCTTTTCTATAAGTCATATATATTCATTTTAATATAAGTATCAAAAAATCTATGAAACCAGTTTTTATAAAAATAGAAACTATAACATAAAATTGGATTTATTATAATTCCATACCCGGTAAAAACCAGTATATTATTTTTAAATTATTTGATTTCGATATTATTTAAAAATTTAATTAAAATACATCTTTAAAATTGATTAATTTAATTTATAAAAATAAAATGAGATTATGGGTATAAAATAAATTTTATAAAAAAATATCTCTTTTTAAATTCAAATGCTATTATTTTAGTTTATAACTCATTATTAATCAATTAGATAACATTATTCCTATGTAAACATTATGTTTTCATAATTTTTTTTGATTCATACATGCAAATCAAATTTCTATTGAATAACTTTCATATTTTAAAATCATATTTCAATATTATTTCATGGTTTATTTGAACATGTTGTTTAATGCAAAGAAAAATATCAATTGGTTTCAATTTTTCTAAATATAAATATATTATAAAATAATGGGATGTTTAAAGTAGAACCTATGATGATGGGTGTATATGATGAGTGTTGAGACCTACTTATAGTTCCATGGGAAGTGTGTTGTCTTGAGATCATTTCCCTTATGAGACATTCCTATGAGGCAAGTATGGACTTGGAATGACTAAGATGACATCATGGGATAACATCCCCTCGAACTAATGGATGTTAACATAATAAATATGTTTTGGATAAGGGAACCCATGAAGGTGATCTGTGTTATAATCTTACTGAGTGGACCCCAGTGAGTTTCTATGGAATATTTTGACCCTATAGATTGGGTGAATATAATAAATGGCTAGTAATTATTTGGGGTTTCAGCTTAGAACACATAATTATGATTCAATCTTATTTTATTTGGTAAGTTATAGTATCTTGAACAAAACTAGTTGAACTCATTTTCTTATGTGGGTTAAAGAATATAGCATACCCATCAAGATGATATTGATAGTTTGTTTTAGGCGAGGTACACTTCACATCATGATTTATTTTTGATACATGGGATACCTAAGAATGGTCCTATGATCTCGTTATTGAGGATAATTTTAACCCAAAACTAGTGATTCCGTGAACCATGTCCTTTGATCTATATGGTGAAATGTAAAGTCCACCAATAGACCATGATTTGGGCATCCAGTTATTTGGAGTTGGGAAACCATGATTCTAGGAATATATTGATTATAGTTGAGAGTACAATTATTTGAGCTAACATGAATTCTTTTTGGGAGTACCATGATTTCATATCACTTGGATTTGATCATTTTTGTTGAGACGATGTACCTTGTTTTGGATTAATATGGATTTTGAGAGGGTATTTCCATGATTTGGGATATGATGGATTCAATCCTTAGAGTTGATAGGAAATACTAGTTTTGGGGTAGGATTTAGATCCCATGAATATATTTATTTCTCCATGGATTCGTTTTTTTAGGCTACGATACTATTGCGATAGAGCAATTTTGTAGCATGATCATAGAAACTCTGGAACAAGCTGATGCTGGTTTGGGTCAATCATAGCTCTTCAAAAATAATCGAAAATTGACTATATTTATTTATCTAGGCTTCTTCACAATGTATTTATTCATATTTTGGGCATATAAAAAGTAAACACAACATTACTTTTTTATCTATAAGTCTATGTTGGTAGTTCCCTACTAAGTCATAATGACACCCTGCTCAGGTGTCCACGATACTGGCGTACTCAAAAATTCCCCATTTTCCTTGATCAGGTTGGGCAGTGGAATGTGTATAATGATTGAGTGGTATTTCCCATATTTTATTGGAGATCAAGATGATTTAATGATTATGAATGCATTAGGTTCTATTATACATTAATTTTATTCTTGTATTACATTTTGTATATGTGATTGACCTGGTGGGAAATTACACTAATTTTATAATTGTATGCCTCGATGTCATTTATTATAAATAATTATAACTATTTTATTCGTATATTCTTTTTATTATTGTTTATGATTGATGTTTAGTTTAGTTTTATAATTATTTTACAATATTATATGGCATATAGTTTCCATATGGTAACACCATCATCCCCCAATGTGTGTTAACAGCTAACAGCATACAGAGAGGCATGCCTAAGGTCACCTAACTCCCTGGATTATAATTATAAAAAATTATAATAGATTGGGGGTATTATATATTTCATAGTCAGGGTGACAGATGCTTTACCCTATCCATCGGCCACACTATCCCAAATTCTCAGTAAGAAACACATTCCCATGACGTACCATTGTTAGAACAAATTGATGAAATATGGCCTTCCACAAACCAACATAGGGTCTAATAAAACTACCCATATAATAAGGTTCTTTACATATCAATACTCTTTAGACCCACATATCATCACATTGTATATCTTTTCACTTAGGATTTCATAACGACGTGTTTACTTCACTAAGGAATACTAAATAATTCCATGGAATTATAATAACATAAAAATGGGACTAGATAATCCATCTATGGGTTCATTCAAAGAATATATTTTCATATTCCCACTGTGAAATGGAAACTTGTGGTAATGTTCTAAAAAATATGGTAATGAATCGATATCAATCAAAATATCCAAATCATGTTCATTAATAATATTGGAAAACCCCATTCAGGTCCAACACAAATGGTATATACGTTTTCTCTCATAACCATATCACATAAGAATAACTCCATAACAATCCAACATACTCACCCTGGACCATCTCCCTATGTGGGTACAACTAACCACTACTCAATCCTCCATGTTGATGTGAGCAATTTCTTAAGAAAACACACCACTCGCGGTTCCATATCCTTCCAACCAAGCATCTAATATTGTCTAAATAGTTATCTATGGACAAATAATATGATCATAACTCTTATGGGATTTCTATGAGTCTAATAGAACTCTCACTCCTTTCATCATATAAGGGAAACCACTCATGAAACTCACTCTTATCACACACACCTATATTCACATTCTTATATCCCACACAATTTATTAAAAAACATATAAATTCATATTATTAGGATCCACCTACCTGAAGTACGGACACACAATGTTATGAATACTAATTTTATCCATGACCAACAATATCAGGGCCACTTCATCCACTGATCACATCAATGGGGCCCTTACTCCATGAAACAACCTCCTTATTTTATTATAAAATTTTTATTTTTAATTAACATAAATAATCTGTATTAATTTAATTAAGTACAATCAGGAGACAACTCACTGGTTGGAATAATGATTTCATTACCTTGTCCAATGGGATGAAATACACTCCTAGGGAATCATTGATACCAACACCATCAAAATCCCCATAAAATGAAATTTTATTATAGTTAAATTCATTCCTACGTGATTAAAAATAGAAATAAACAATGCTAATGACTTACCAACAACTAAATGATGCACCACCATGTGTGTTCATCCTCTAATTGTATATTCTATTACCTACAATAGAAATCAACATTGTGAAAAAATAATTTTAAAATGTTTCACATAAATAATATCTCAAATCCCTAACCCAAGAATGTAGAAGCTATATACGGAGGAGAATAAGGAGAGGATAGACAAAGAAGATAAATAGTAACGTTTTTTGAAATAATAACATCCTTTTAATAAAATGAATCATGGGGATAGGTATGGAGAGAATCTATAGAGAATCCATTCCCCTTTATCTTCTATAATTATGTGATAGGGAAAATTCAGGCAATTAATTTAAATGAAAATGCATCAAAATTATAAAAAATCCACAAAACAAATGTCTGGAACATGCATCTCGATAGGAACTCTACTGGATTCCACAGTAATATAGGATTCCAATTCAGGTCCCCCTATACACTCACCAACATTATAGTAATCCAAATAGTGGTTGCAACATTTGCCACAAAAGGTTTTGGTGGAATATCCCAAGGATTTGGTGGCATGCTACTATAGCTACCAAACACCACCTCTCTAAACCAATGCCCAAAACTCACTTCTATAATTTTCCTCTAATCCAAACTTCTAAAAAACATTTCTCAAAATAATTAAATCCAGAAAATAATTATTATTACTAATCAAAATCAAAAAATTCAAATTGGCCTGAGTTTCAACCTCACTCAAATCCAGCTTCTCTCATGCTCCATTGAGACCCACTATTTAGGTCACTATATTTGAGGTAGTTATTATTCGCTATACTAATCCCAATAGTAATACATCATTTAGAACATTAAATTTTCTAAAATATAATTATTAAATTGATTTGACTGATTTTTTAGCATTTTAATATATTTTTTCCTATAGTTATGTTGAATATATTAATTTAGAATTATATAATTTTTTTAATTATTTAGAAAATTCCATCATTTATAGCTCATTTGGATTTTTGAATTTTTGTGAAATAAATAATTTTTTTCAGTATTTTTAAATAATATTTTGAAATTTTATAATCATATTCTTTTGCTGAATTATTAATTTTGAGTCCTTTTTGATCATTTAATGATTTTATTTCTATGTTATCATAATTATAAGTTATTATAAATTGAATTATGTTTTGTCTGAATAATAATAATTCTTTTGTCTGAGTATATAGTTTTTTTATATTTTAATAAAAATATTGTGGGTTAATGGAAAATTTTAAGTTTTTTCAATTGAAAAATACCTTTTGGGTGTAATTTGTTGTTAAATATTGGTCCTTGATTTTTTTTAATTTAGATAATTAAATAACTAATCCATATAGACTGAGGTTACCCATCATAATGATAAGTTAGAGGTCATGGGGTTATATTGGATTCCATGTTAGCAAACCAAATTAAGTATCATTGAGTGAGAAATTGTGGTGTTTCTAGAGTAAAGTGTCCATGTTAGGGTCTTGTCCAGGTGTTTTACCATTAATGGTTTCTTTTGATTCCACTTTATTATCCCTTACATGTTCATATTATTTTTCTTCCAAATTTTTTTTCATTTTTAAGAATTTATTAGCTTATTTTCCCTTGGTTTGGAATATGTTAGGTGTATTAATGAAAATAAGGAAATTTTTTGATCAATTAAAACTAGTTTTAAGGATTATTGTTTTAAATAAAATTGATTTTTATATTATCTATTTCCAATATTATAATTTATTAAAAAATATTTCCATAAAAATATGATTTATTTGAAGAGTTAATTTTATATATTTCTTAGTCTTTTTTTCGATGGGTTTCATAAACATCAGTTCATGGAAATGTATTCTAATTTTTTCGATATAAAACTGCCTCTGTATATGTGCTATAGTGCATATTTTATAAAAATAATTCAGAATTTCATGTTTTCATGATTATTTTGATGTTATAGATAATCTAATTAATGGTATACAGTAGATAACCACTTCTATGGAGTGATCATTTGTAATCAATGACATATTATTTTAATTTATTTTAAAATATTTTATCCACAAATGGTTTTTCACTTATTAAATTATCATTCATTAAAAAATATTTTAATTTAATTATGACACTCATTCTATTTTTAAAAAATTATGAATAAAATCATAGCAATAAATTTTAAATTTGATGAGTTTCATGGATAATGATGATTATATAATATGATGGTGAATTCTTATTTATTTCAAAGAGTTCAAAACGTGTTTCTTTCTTGGATAAACCTGATCCTAACATATATAAATACTAATTAATTTTTTTTAATAATTATTACATATAATAATAAGACACACCTATAAAACATGATTGTTTACTATCCTTGGGGACAAGATAATTATTTATATTATTTAATGAAATATCATCAACATATACAACATTGTTCTTATAACATAGTATACTTCTTAGAAAATTCCAATAGAAAATTTTCCATTAAAACAAGGGGAAATGAAACAAAATAAAGGGTTAGCCGAGATTCATAGTAATGGTAAACATTTTAGATATCAATCAATGATCATAAGTGAACATAAGATAATCATAATGGTTTGAGAACATGATCATTACTTATGAAATTCCTTCCTTAAAAATTAGAGATCTCTAATCATGAGTTATGTCATAAGGATTTTTTATAAAAAAATAATTAAGTTCAAAATAAACAATAATAAATCATGATTCATGATAACGTATTATAATACTTGTACATAGGATAGAACAAAACACATAAGTATAAAAAATCATTTCTTAAATCAGAGATCATTGCCAACACTATCATAGTGGATTTGGTTCCCTCGCCACTTCATTATTTTCGTAGTAAATTTTTACCCTAAAGAGTATCATAATAGACAAATTCCTTTACTGAATTTTTTCACTCCCTATTCTAGTCAATATTATCACATGAGATATTAAATTTTACTGATTCACGAGAGGAATATTTAATTCTAGGCCCATACATCACATAATGAAAACTATATATGTGGGTACCATAGGATTATAAAACATTTATAAATTCATTATATCAAAACTCAAGTTAATGAAATAGGTTTCATAAACATTAAATCATTTCATCCTCACATATCCCTTCTAAAATACATTACTTTAATAAATATTTCATCATAACTTAACCTGTGGGAAAGTAACAGGTTTTATATAATCTTCTTTTAATCATCATAATCCATCTATAGAATAAGATTGGTTAGTATTAAAGATCATATCCCCAATTATTCATAATAATCCTAAAAGTATGTTGACATATATTAAAAATTTCTATTGAAATTGTGATTAATGATTTTTTTTAAAGATATCGAATACATGTTTTTTTCAGTATCATTAAAAAATGAAACCATTAAATATTGAAAAAAATATTTTTAATGCTAATAAATATTGAAACTTATAGAGTAAGAATATAAAAAAATAATATTAATGATGGAGGGAATATCAATTTCTGTGATAAACTTTAAAACAATGATTCATTTTCTTCATTTTTAAAAAAATCATAAATAACTATTTTAGAGATCATTGAATGAATTCACTTTTTATCCACTAAAAACAAATTGAAATATAAAATAAAATTATATTAAATAATAATTTCATCAAATAAAAGAAATATTATTAATAAATTATAACAAACATAGAAATATAAGAACAAGTTCATCGAACAAAGTGGAAAAATTGGTTAATTTTTCTTATAAACATTTTCTTGATCGTTTTATGTACCAGAGCGAGGAAAATAATATGCTTAAATGAAAATTATAGTAATAAACATATGATAATAAAATAAATTCTATATAATTATTATGAAAAATATAATTTCACTTAATGATAATTTTTCATAGACAATCCCCCAAAAATGAGATTTCCACATAAACCCTTACCTCATGTCCCGTATTTCATCATACAAATTCAAAAGTACTATATAATTAATAAATATTTATTATAAAAGAATTATAGAAAAAAATTCATACATAAATTAATATTTATATTTCATATATAATTTCCCATTATAATTTTATTAACTATTATTCAATAAAATGAACATTCAGGAGAATATTGGTAAGCGTTCCATACATATTTCGGTTATATAGTTCTAGAACATTAACCGTGGTATTGGTTTCATCATATACAAAATATAAATTATTATATAATAAAGATATTTAATCAATATAAAATATTTTATGTCAATTAATACAAATTGTTGATGTAAAATGAATTACATAATATCATTGATGTTATAGACCACATGTACGCATAATTAACATTTTCACTTTTTGATGGAAAGAAAAAAATGAAGGTATGAAATAATTCACCATTATGGAATACTAATAATATATTATATATTATATATATTAATTAAATCTATCCTTATTAAGATCTATGTGAGTTGAAAATGATAGTCAAGTCACATCACTTCAGGAGGTGGTAGTCCAATAATATGCACGAGCAACATTATCATTTCTAAAAGATATGAATGAGATAGAAAATGACTATACCATTCACATAAAATACCTCATTATATTAAATATATAAATATATTCATATTATTATATTTATAGAAAATTAATAGGATGATTGAGAAGAAAGAAACAAGAAAAATATCTAAGAAACATATACCCCATTTCATGGTATTATTCTTGGAAATGTATATAATGGATTGTTGGATGAGTCCTTTAGGAAGACCATAACATTTATGTCAATACTAAGGATTGTTTTAGAGTATTTTGGTAGATATGTATCTATATAAAGGGCTAAAGTGGTGTGAAGAAGATGATATGGTATGTGGCCTTTTATAACTCACGAGAGTGGCATACATTTAAGTATTTAGAATATTAAAATATATTATAGTCAATATAAAGGGAAAGTGACTCAAAATTATCCCATATGTGGATTATTGGGTGATATAGGATCATCGTAAACTCATATAATATTATTTAGATAATTATTTACATCATTTTAACCCTTATCTCTTTATTTTATCCTTCTGATATCCATATAACCATTTATTGTAGTAATGAATTTTTAGAACATTTAATATTCATTATGACGGTTAATCAATTTGCGATCATTAAAAAATTTATACATGATATTTTAAAATAAGTAATAAATTTTATAAAATAGATTTTATATAATTTCTGTAAATTTATTTTATAATAAGCGTGCCATATAAACAGAAACTATTTTTAGAGAATTTAATTTATGTATAAAATTGAATTCATTTCCATTCATTTCTTAATAATAACCATTGAATTAACATTAAACTATTGAATATATTATATTATACACACATTTAATTAATAAAAACATCTATGTAGTATACCAAATTTTGTTTTAACTTGATGTTTCATTTAAAGCAGGATGTTAAGCACTTTGGAATTTATTTGAAGAGATTTATATCATAAAAAATAAAGGTGTTATATTCTACACTTATTATAATAATTTCACCATAAATATTATGTCACTTTGATAGAATTTAATGGGGATATATAATCCTTATCCCATACTCAGTTTCTTATAATGTTATCAAGAAAATTATTTATTCTGAAAACATTGACCAGGTGAGTGGTCTTGTTAAGTAGTAGTTTTTCAATTCAATCCAGAATATATAGTAATTTTTCCTTATAAGAGATATATTCTTCCCGTCATAAAACCTCTTAGTCATGTACATGTGAATTATCATGTATGCACTTAATTGGGAGAGATATGTGGAACACATCATGGACTTGAAATAGATTTAGTGTAATCAAAATTCTAAAGGAATAAATCTTGACAAGATCAAAAAATTTAAAGGGACTAACACATCTAAGTGTCATATATTACTTCATTACAAGTATCATAACCTTCTTCCACTGATATATTCATAGGAAAACCTTATCACCAACTTCATACGATATAGCATGTTGATGATTGTGTATATATACTTTTTTTAGATAGAGATACCGAGAAGTGTTTTTTAATTTATCATACCTTCTCATCCTTTTCCAAAACTATATTATGCCCCAATATCTTTCATTATCTATCTCCATCCCAACTTTTTAGAGTTACACACTTAATTCCATAAAGGGATTCATAATGATCCATCTAAATTATTGGGTGATATTTATTTTTCTATGAAAGAATGACCATAAATAGGTGTTGATATCAATTATATTTGAAATACATTAGGCATGATCTCAATATATCTTAAAAGGATTCAATGTTTCTATTAGACTGACCAACTTCTTTAGTATAACATGAAGTGTTAAATTTCAACTCTGTATTCAAATCTAATTAAAGAGTTCTCTATAACACTGATGTAAATTGTAGATCCTAATCATATATAATAGAATTTAGTAATCCATGAAACCTTATAACTTTATTAATATATATACTGAAGAGATGGTCATTAGGGAAATGTTTTCAAATAACAATGAAATTTGATAATTTATTAAGGTGATGAAATAAAAATCAAATAGCATTGTTCCCGATATATTTTTTGGGGAGTCTGATGATGTAATCCATGGAGATGTTTTCCCATTTATATTCATATATGGGTACATGTTGGAACAACCCCTTGGAATCACATTTCTTACCTTTATATTTCTAACATTCCATGCATCATGATGTATGCTCTGAAATATCTATATCATTTCTTCCCATAATATCTAGTCAATTGGATCTAAATACATCTATAAAATTATAGTATTAATAGAGAATGATGAACTATTAACATTATACAATAATACCTTCTAGAAATATAGTTTTAATGGGATACATAATCAGTTCCTAAACCTTATCATTACTTTATAATAATGAGTGAAATTAAGAATATTCCTCTCCATATTTCAACCCATAATAATGTAATTTCATCTAATATTACTATGGATAGTATTATATTATAATAGATTTTATAGTATCACTATTCATAATGTATTATAAATATAATTTTAATTAACTATAGAAATATCCCCTTGGAGTGTCTATAAATGTGTAAAATCTGAGGCATTATATCCACACACCGATTGATGTTCACGTTGATACTCAACATTCCATTTTTAGAGTTTCAACCCTCAAGTCCAATATGTGCCTCATATGCATCCCTTAAATAATATCCATATAAGGATATCATTTCATTGAAACCATCCAATATCAACTTTACCAAAACATTGGGTTTTTATTTTATACTAAGGCTTCTCTTGATTATTTTCAATAATGTTCTCTAGTATGAACCATAAAAAATAACTAATAAAAACTCCAATAAAAACATAGACCCCCAGATCATAACATAAATAAATATTACATCATTTTAATTGAATATTATATTCACCTCATGATAATACATACCTAATAACTATAATGTTTTCATGTCATTGGAGTCTAGACACTTAGACATCTTATTTTAAAAGGGATAGTCAACAACTTCCACACCGTTATTCAAGCATAGTAACCTTCTTATACATGACCTACTAAAAAATTCCTATATAACCTAGGGAAATAAAAAATATTGGTGATCATAGATGATTTATGATGGTGAACATCGTAGATTTCAAACAATGATTATAATTAATAATAAGATAATAATTTGTGTATAATAAAGATATAGTAACATATAAAAGTAAAACCAAATAGTTAAAAGATATTAAACCACTAATCATGGAATAAAGTTTAATTATAACCAATTGAAATATTTATAAAAGTGATGAATCATAATTAATAAACAATGATACACACGAACATATTATAAGAATAATACATAGGTTTTTTATATTCATAAGAATTTTAAATCCTTTCCTTAATAAAGGATCAATTCTAAGACTATCATAGTGGATTTGATTCACTTCCACTAAATAATTTCCATAGTCATGGTTCACTCCCCCCTGAATGTTTTGAAGGCCCTATTTTATATTTATTTTTTATAAACCCCCTTTCATGGGATGAGGGGGAACCATTACAAGGCATGTAGGCTCAAAGATTACAAGGCTCATAGGCTTAGGAGATTACATGACCCAAAGATCTTAGGGAATTCAACCAAACTATCTACATGGAACTTCCCCTCCCCAGGATTCATTGTGATAGTAGCTCTCCACCTTTGCATTTTTGTCTCACTTGGCTTCTCATACAAGAACAGGCTGGTCCAGATGGCAAAGCCAAACCCTCTCATTCTGAAAATCCATTTGGCTCTACTTAGGTGAGTGTGCCTACTCTGAATCCTCTTTTGGATATGTTCCTTTTTTGTAGAGTAAGTCTGGGGAAACTGCATGTGGCCCAAAGGCCTTGAGGTGGCCTGAAGGCCTTAAAGGTGGTCTGAAATCCATGCTGACCGGAATGTATTGAATATCTATATTGGATAGATTCCCTTATTAAATAGGGTCTTTTATCCATTGTAGTCCATATTATCTCAGGAGATATCATTCCTTACCAAATGTATTGAATATCTATATAATTATAGTCCCTCTTATAACATAATTAAAACCATATATATGTATACAATAAGATCATAAAACATTAATTTATTCATCATATCATAACCCATGGAAATGAAATAGGTACCACGCAAATTACAATATCGGAAAACATGTAGAAAATAAATTGGTTTCATAAAGATTTCATCACTACATAAATAACATTTAGTAAAAAAAAAGTTTCATAGAATCATTCTTATATAATAATAATCCATATAGAGAATTATATATGATGGACTTTTTAGATTATATCCCTCATTAGTATGAATAACTATTAAATCATGTAAAAATAGAAAAAATACATTTAGAATGGAATTCAAATATTTGTTTGAAAACAATGAAAAACTATTTTAATTTTATATCTTCAAAAACAATGAGTGGGCTATTTAAAAGAAGATTTTATTTTAAAATAAAAATGGAAAAAATTAAAATAAAATTCAATGAAATGAATATTCAGGACATCGGGAAAATTTTTCTTTGTGTTAAACATTATTAAAAGAATATTTTCTCACTTTTTATAAAAAGTCATAAATATGTAGCTTTGGAAATATAGAGAAAATCATTTTAAATAATTGGAAAATAAATTAAAACATGTTTTAGAAAAATTTTAATAAATCATTGGATGATATAAAATAATAGTCTTGAAAATATTATAAAGAACAAAGGAATATATGAAAATTTTTTCTAAACAAATTTTAAATAAAATTGGTATTTCATAAAAACATTTTCTCGATCATTTGAATTAACAAATATATGAAAATGTTAATATCACAAGAAAATTAATTTAAGGACTAGTTTAGAACAATATATATATATATATTGAAGGATAAAATCCATATAATATCTCTCAATTTATATTTAATATTGATATAACTAAATATAAAAGAGATTGTAACATAAACCCTTACCTATGTTTATATCTTTCAACATATTCATTGAAACCACCTATAAAATAAATATAAATTTTTTTAATTATGTTATATAAAAATATTCATATATATCTTACTATGTATAATTATTTTGTAATTTACCATTATAATTTTTTACAATGCCACATTAAAATGAACATTCTGGTGAAAACTGATTTGTTTTTCATGAATAATTCAATTTGAGGGTCCAGTCCTTACACCTTGTTCATTATTTAATCATGTAAATAATATTAATCCATATATAAGTATCAAATTTATTAAGAACGATTATAATCATTTATATAAATTCATGATTAAAAAAAATTCACTTCATGGATGTGGTAGCCCACACAAACTCATGGGTGATGTATTCACCATTCAATGGAGAAAATAAAAGAGAGTAATGTAATAAAGAAGATTTATAGAATCAAAATAATATAATAATTTATATATATTAATTAAAAATATCCTTGTTACCATCCATGTAATTTGGAGATGAAAAACTATTCAAATAAAATAGTGAAGGCCGTAGTCCACACGTACACATATGAAATAATATATTTTTCCAAAAGATGGGAAAAAGATACGAAATAAATATACTGTTAACATTGAAAAATATATTTATTTTAAATATGAAAATTTATACATGTAAATATGGTTTTAGAATATTTATTACTGTTTGAATGTGAATGAAATCTGAAAAATATCTATAAGAATGCATACCACTTATTTGGGTATCCTCCTTTGAAAACCACCTTAAGGATTCATGGATTGTTCTTTAGGGAAGAAAAAAACCACATGGACATGGATGAAGCTTTTGGTAGATTAATTAGATAGAAATTTTTTGAGTTAATGGTATCATGTGTTTTAGATAAGACAAGAGGTGTAGTGTCCTTTTATAAGTGATGATAGTGAAAAAATTCTTATTATTTATAATATTAAAATATAATAAAGTAACTCTCATAGTAACTAGATCCAAATAGGATCAAGTCCTAAAATAGTATGATATATGATCCAAATTCATTCATTACAATGTTTTTATATAATATTTTAGTTATTATTAATCATTATCTCTTTAGTTTAACCCCTCATTAACCCTTTTATCTTTTACTATATTGCTGGTTTTTTACCTTGTAAACTATTCATGATGATAAAAAATGAAAGTTCCTTCATTATTTTTTTTGAAATTTTGATTCAAAATATGGAAGAAACTTTTTCAAATTCAATCATTTTTATTTATTGAAATTACTTTTAAAATAAATTTGAAAAATGAAATGATATTTATTCTTTGATAATTTCATTTTTAAACATAAATATGAATTTATTCAAATTATGTGTCCACTAATAGCTATTGAATGAATGTTAAAATATTTGATCAAAATTATCAAATACCAATTTAATTAAATTAATTAATAAATAAATATTTATTTAATTTATTTACATAAAAACACATTTCGTGCATAAAAACATCTTTTTAGGAAAACGTCATTTTTTTACTTTTAAATGCCTTTATTTTCATTTCTAACCACCTAATAACCAAGAAATTTATTTTCTACATTATGAAAAAATACATTTTTCATAATTTAGTTTTTCTTATTCATACCATCCAATCCAACATTTCGATGAATATTCACATATATATAATAATTTTATTTAAATAGTGTTTGTGTTTTATTAAAAATAATTCTTTCTTATGAAGAAAATATTTCAAAAATATTGAATTAATTTAAATATAAATATATTAAAATATATATTGGTGTTAATTTTATGTAAATAATTTTATTTGTATTTTATCATGAAAAATTTGGGGATTTTTTTCCATATATAGGTCTCTTGTGATAATTGATGAAAACTGAACTTCAAGTTATAGAATTATTGTTATAGACATTCAATAATTAGAAGTGGTAGAAATAGGATATGTACATGGATACATATGATTATTTTTCCTTTATAAATGATAAGTAATGAGAAAAATTGTTTTATTTTTGAAATATTTTTCAAATCATATAATTTCATGAAATCTATGGTGAGGATTTATATAGAAAAGATTTTAAGTATTAATGTGATTTTAGAAATGATAATTACAGACCATTAGCCTCAATATACCATATATATTTAGAGGGGACTAAAATTTTTCCTTATTTACTTTGTTTTCCTTAGATCTAATTTCATCCCTTGAATATATAGAAAAGATGAGTGGATTATTTAGATATTTGAGGATATGTTAATGGTGTGAATTTAAGATTTCAATGGATCTTATATAGAGAATTTTTAACTTGTTGTGTTAGATTATATAAAAATATATCAACAATATATTGAAATGGAACTATATAAATTTGTAGACGGATAACCATGAAGATCACCATTATGGGGGTTCTATAGTTTTGAGTGGGTGGTAATTGGACCAAACATTATGTAGTATTTGACAAAGAATGTAAAAATTATTTGATTGCATATAAATATGGATGAGAGTCTTTATAAATCATATATCAATCAATGAACTTGACCACTATTATTTTATTTTAGTGATACTCTATTATTAATTATTTCACCTCTATTCTGGGGAATATTGGATTCTTAGAGGTCAAATATTATCTGAGGTTGTTTATACTCTTTTGATGTATTGGGGAATTATGGTGATGTTTAAAATTATTTGGAACCTAAACATAGATTGGAGAGATTTTTTGTGTTTTCATTATGAAAAAAGAAATTTATTAATTTTTATGATGATTCTAATTTTATTTATTAGGGTGATCTTTATAATACGTAATATAATACATTAATCAAGAAAATAATAGAATTTAAGATCCTAAAATAAGTAGGTGCATAGGCAAGTCATTTCATTTTTATTAGTTCAATAAAAGAATGGTAGAGTGGAGAAAATTATATGGTAATGGGAGTTAATGATGAAGTTTTAAAAACCATAGGTATTTGGTCATCTTTTTCATGTAGTGAAAAATGAAAATTTTAATTTTAATTTTAATATATTTATAGTGTAATTTCATTTTGGGATGATTTTATTATGATTTTCAAGTATAAATTTTTTCGAGAGGTATGTAATATTAATGGTTGAATTTAAATTTATTTTTTTATCATTTTTATTTTTTTCATTATAAAGTATGAAAATTATTTGAGGGGTATCAAATTTAGATATCTGGGAATTATATATATTTAAATTATGAGTTTTACGAGTGTTAAATAATAAATTGTATAATGGGTGTTTATTTTTTTGTGAAAAACTCAATTTGGTGTTACAACAACACTATATTGACTAATTAACATGTCATGGTGATGATCGAATTAAGTGGATGTAGGTAATTTTTTTTACTAGAGGAATATAGATTAGTTATTGTTAAACATGGTTTGAGAGAACATGACATGGTATATCTAAACACATAATGGTTTAATTTAAAACACCATGGTTAGATATAATGGTATATAAATACTTTTATAATTTCTAAATAAAATTTGTAAAATTAACTTGAAATTTCTTGTAAAATAAGGATATGGTAAATCATGGTAACATTTTTATGGAATTAATAAGAATATACTTGTCAATAATAGGAGTGTAACATGTCATTGTTTTGGAATAATAGATAAAAATGACCATAGTTTATTCAAACATATATTTTTGGGGATCAATAATGTATAAATATAATTATAAATGGTTTAAAGATTTATTGGGGGAGTTATAAAACATGTCACGACATTTGGATTTATGATTGAAATGTAAAAATATCCCTTTTCAAATTTGGAAATGTGATGGATTTTTAGAAGTTAAGTGAAAAATATACTAATGTAACTAAAACGTTACTTTTAACTCTAATAACTTCTCATTGACCATTATCATATATTTTTTTTAATTAACTGATGTTTTTATATTCCATTAATATTGATTTATGTATATAACTTTGGGATTTAATGGATAGAATATTGGTTCAATGATAAGTGAAATCTTAAATCTATTTCTTAAAATGAATTTTTGAAATATTCACATTGTCTAATATCAATTGAGTGTTAACAATTTTGTTTACTAATAATGTAATTTTTAATCTTGAATAGTTGTTTAGTGATTCCAAGTGTGGTATAATTGAGTTAAAAATGAAGGATACAAACTATGATGATCTAGGTTATTCAAAAATCATTAATTTCATGTTTAGTGATTTTATATAATCACATCGATGTTGCATAAGGTATGTGTTTTTTTTAATATGAAATTTCTCATAGATGATGTGATTGATGGAAAATTTGAATAATGTTGAAATTTAATCATCATAAAATAATTAGAAATATGGAAAATTGGGGAAAATTTTGATGAACGTAATTTGTATGGAATAAATATACGTTTGGGAAGACCATAACCTGTCACTTATTATAATGGGGGAGAAAAAAAATTTGTTTCTTCATGTGATTATACATATGGCGATGTGATTTGAATTATAATAAAAATATACTGATATCTATTATAAATATTATTGCATAATAAAAAATTGTATGATGGAATCTATGTAATAAAATATTTTATGGTAATATGTTGTGATTGAATGATGTATGGGAGTTGTGGTTAACCCCTGGTAGGTTGCGGTAGATTTCCCAAGGACATCTAGATATCAAAGTGGTTGATTGGATGAGATAAAATTAAATAAATGAATTTGATTAGGTGGATTTATTTTAAATATTTTTTTTCTGTGATGTAACATCCTAACCCAGATCACTATGTCTGAGCCGGAACGGTGCTTGACCTCATGTGCGCCTCCCTGCATGCAAGAGTCTGCTGACTAGCAAAGATCATATAAAGTGGAACATTGGGAAGACTATACACTATATGTCAAGTCATATAATCAATAATTAACAAAATAATAAAATATTTGAGTAAAATTAGGAAATGTAAAGATCACATAATAATGTAACAGCTCCCCAAAGTGGAAACTGAACCCAGGTAAGAAGTATGAAAAACTAAAAAGTATATAAAAAATCATCCACAGAATGCTTCGGTTCCTATCCAGATCCACATCCACTCTACGATCTACCATTAATCCATCCATCATAGGGACCTTTCCCATCATCAGATATCTGGTGAAAAAATCTACAAGTGCACCAAAATTTCCAAGTAGGGTGTGAGTATAAGACTCAGAAGGAGACCACCAATGCATCCTCAACCTGATGTGCTCAAAATACTAGTGTATGACATAATAAATAATGTGAAATAAACACATGATTCCAAATAAATTGGTAGGGCACTAACCAAGCTACCGCAACCCCCATTTATACCTACATTATCTCTATACTGGAAGGATAACCTAGGTGTCAAATGAGTCAATGATTAACCCCTAAGATAACGAATCATGTTTCTCAATGTCATTGTGTGACACGATATTAATGCCCCGTGAGAATATATGTTCTACATATGTCTATGGAAATGAGATCTAATCTTTATCCCTTGAACGTTGAGTTGACATACTGAGGACTGAGTTCTAATCAGCCTCCTTTAGTTATTGATTACCACCATCGAGAAAACATAATAGAGATTGATAGAAAATCAGCATCCCCTCTTCACTAGCTACAACCCAAGGCATCATCATGTGCCTTCCATATGTATTATACCCTTATCATCATTCATCTACATCCCTCATCCAATGGATAACACAAGATGTGGTGTTCCACTACATGGCATCCCCTAGGCATCAGCATGTGCCTACCCCATTCATCAGACCCTAGTCGTCAATCGTGTACATCCCTCCTACAAAGGATAACACTAGTTGATGGTCCACCAATCTTGAATCCAATAAAAAAACACAAGTAATATATAACATGGAAGGATATGTTTATAAATATATATATTCAAGAATAACACATCACCATGAGTAATGTGGTACACAATGTACATGTAATCACACAACAATTTGAATAAATAGCTACAGATAATCATGGAATCAGATTTAATATAGAGTTTTCGGGGTTACACACATACCCACAAGCATTTATGATATACCATGATCATTAAACATTCTGTGCATAATTATATTCCTAGAAACCATTTGTAAATAATAAAAAATGGTTAAGTAACATACTACATCAATAGTTGTGGAAAACCAGTCATTGTTTTTCCTAACGTCAGTGAATCTCGTCAATGTCTCAAGTTACCTTCATGTCTGTGCTTAAGGTTTAGTAGAGGTTTTCCTAGAATCATAAAATTTAATTTATTTTAAAAAAGATAAAACATCACTTGTGATAATTCTTTCTCAAATAATTCTCAAAATATCCTCAAATTTACCGCACATGCTGATAAATTTTAATTATAACATTACCCTTTAATAAATCACATGAAATGACGATTCCTGACTTTAAAATAAATTTTACCGCATGTAATGATAAATTAAATTACTATTTTATCATTTATTAAATGTTAAATGAAATTATAATTTATATCTTTTAATTTAATTTTATCTCATGCAAGGATAAATTAAATTATTATTTTTACATTTTTTAAATGATAATTGAAATTATAATTTATCATTGTTAATCTAATTCTATGGAATTCGCTGATAAATTAAATAATTATTTTATCAATTATTAAATATCACCTAAAAAGATAATGTTCTATTACATGAAATTATAATGTAAATTATCATTTTTTCACATGAGATGATAATTCAATTTTTTAAATTATCCGTTAAGACATCATGTGTAATGATAATTATAATTATTTTCAATGAACTATCTAATGCATTGATTGTTATGACATTGAATTATAAATAGCCTGTTAATTGATAATCATGATTTTAAATTAATCATTAAATTATCATATGTGTTTGATAATTATAAATTCAATATTTTCATTACAATTATACAATAATAATTTTATTATTATTATTTTTGAACTAAAATAATAATAAAAAATGAATATAACGATGAAATCACATTCCAAGGAAGCTTATCACCAGATGCTACAAGAGGAGAGGTTCCCCAGTTAGATCCTCGTTTAGTGAGTTTTTCTCTCCAGAATGATTCGATCATGAAGCGGTGATGATCTTGTTTGGGGTTCTGGGATTATATATGGGTTCCTACTTCTGAATTGCCAACTATTTTTAACCCTGACATCAATTTTAAAGGTGAAATTAAAATAACTGTTTTCATCCATTAATCGTTGATATTATGGTGGAAGAGTCATTTAATCCTACCTAGAAACCCATTTTGGCTATTATTATGGTTGAAAGTGAATGTAATGGAGCTTCCATGAAGCTTGTCATAAGATGGCATTTATCAATGTTGGTATATCTTTTAGAGAGAAATGCATGAACTGTGCATGTCACCCCCCCAGTCTGATATTTTTCTAAACAATCAACCAATTATAATTATAAGACATTTAAAGGGGAATTTGTGCATAAAATAATTATACCACTAGGGGAAAACCCTCATTATGAACATAATATAGGTGTAAACATTTTTGTACAATACTCCATTTATAAGATATAAAATTATTATATATAATTAAATATATTAAACACATCATTTAAAAAAATTAACTAGTGAGTGGAAAATTAAAATAAATGATTCCTTCAAATTTTATACATCTAAGTTGGTAAAAACTGTATTCTGGATCCAATGTTGGTCTTAGTTTTGTCCTCAAATTCATCATTTGGAATATATTACTTTTTTATCAAAAAATTATATAAATTATTAATCAGATATGAAAAGTGTTTTTCTCACCAGTGAGGCATCCAAACATCTGATTCTTACAAATTTTATACCTTTTCTAGGGTAAAAATTACATTTCTCAACAAAATGTAGTGTTTTTTTATTATACTATGCAATATTCTAGAGTTATATAATTATACTGAAAAAATTGATCGTGCATAAAAAAATATATTTAATATATGTTTTTGTCCTTGTCGAGGATTAGAATACATTATAAACTCATACATACTCATTGTATAACTATGAAAATATTTAATTGTATATTCTGTTGTATTAATTGGGTGTTCTGCCCTTTCGTTGTGCGTTTAACAAAAACACAACATTTTGGTGATAAATTTTCTTCCCACTAACAAATATCATAAGAGGGGTTTAGGTTTATTTAAAAATCATTGATGTTACAATTATCCGCCTATATTGTCTTCATGTACTTGAGAATCATCTCTTGTGGTATTACTTGAACAACTCATACCATTGAACTCGAAGATCAGACACACGTACTCTTGTCTCTTTCTAAATCCATCCAAGATTCCACTGAATCTAGACTAGTGGTTTGGTTTTTCCTATGAACGTCTTCTCACATAAAAATATGTTACACACAGATGTTCGTAACAATATGCATCAATCACCAACCCATCATCCTCACAATTGTTCACACATGCAGGGTCAAGTATGAACCTCTAAAACTGTGACACATAGAACACACGATT
Source organism: Viscum album (assembly GCA_963277665.1). Classification (NCBI taxonomy): domain Eukaryota; kingdom Viridiplantae; phylum Streptophyta; class Magnoliopsida; order Santalales; family Viscaceae; genus Viscum; species Viscum album. Next base: position 2,102,759,879 of record OY728163.1, on the reverse strand, counting down.
CATACCTCGATAGGTAGAAGGGAGGCCTAGATGATATGCCACTACCCCAATCCACTAAATAAGTCCCTTATCAGTCTCTTAAAAAAATAATTACTGACCAAATCCCCTACTATACTAAGGTCTCATGTCATCATTTGATCACGTATTAGATAAATGGTATGTTTAGAGATTCATTACTCTACTGGTAAATTAATTCCAGACATGGATCACAAATATAATGAAAACAACAGTCTTAAACAAGGAAGATGATAATAAGGGTATAATTTAAATCTTTCCAGTCACATATTAATGATCATTATCACCATTAGATGGTTATATTTTCTTTAGATAGATATTTCCTACCTTAGATCCTTGATCATGCACATGATTTTATTGTTTCATTATCGTGAGGGGGTCCTTTATACTCTTCTAGGATTCTCCATTCCTAGCCCATCCTAAACTTATAATCCTCCTTTGGGAAACCCAGATTAAAATCATCTATGATGGATAACCATTCCACACTGCTGGGAGTCTATTATTGGTACCGTGAAAGTGTTTTTATAATGTCCTCGTTGGACACAATTATAGAAATTTCCTAAAAAAGATCTATTTTGACCTAACTATCCATCAGTCTTTGAATAGTATTCCATTCGCAATGTTAGCTATGTCCCTTGGGATTTCTGCAAGCCTTACCAAAATTGTAATGTGAAACGTTCATCTCTAAAAAAACATTGCTTATGGGAACTCCTTTTAAGATCACAATCTCTCAAAAATAATGTTTTACCAACTCCTCCAACGAGTGAGTCTCCCAGATCAGTAAGAAGTGGGATGAATTCATTAACCAATTGAAGATTACCCAAAATTCATCATGAATCTTTTGGGTACTGAGGTGATCTTATCTTAATGTAAATAGTAATGTCTTCCCACATTCACTTAGGTATAGTGGGTGGATAAAACAACCCTCTAGGATGCTAGTGCACATCATTCACCCTATGAAAGGTGAGGCATCAGGTGAAAAACCATGTAATGTCCCTCTTCATCCATATCCACCATAATTATCAAATGATGTCATGGTAAATCTTCATTGCACCATGAGGTACTGTCCACCTTGAGGTATGGTAATCCCTAATCATTTACTCTATAATGGAAGTAGGAATCATTATTCTTCCATGGACTAAGATCATTTTATCACTATCCATTGAACTTCTGGGTATTGAGTCAACTCTAGCGATCCCTTCTCTCATCATAGTACACTCTTGTTGTGAATCCTAACTAGTCCTTAACCAATACATATGGGATGATGTAATCCAAAAATAAAAGGCAATTATAGATTAGTGATACTCTAAACCATCAACCATCTAGTCAGCCAATAAATACATCAAATACCACTATTCCTATGATTATTTATCCTCATGTTCATTCTCATCCCGTGTCTTATGGCTAAGGGCATATCCTTCGTCATTTCCCATTCAAGGGGAATATGCCATATCAAATATGTATGTATGTAGATACTGGAACCAATGTCTCTGCATGTGATTCAGGTCCCTCAGATTGAAGATATAGAGAAGGATCTTGTGATCCATGTAAAAAATAAACCTTTCACCAAAAATATATTGTCCTCAACATTTCATTGCACGGACCACTACTACTAGACTATCTCCGGATGTATCAAAATACACTGCATAACCAATCCCATGCTCTAGAAGTGTATGTACTGGAGCTATTTTCAACATTTTCCTTAACATAAGGAAGACTCTTTAAACTGATCTAACCATTGAACAATTTAATCCCTTCTTTATCAGTGTTGTCATGGGGTTCGATAGTATGGAGAGAACCAAGATAAACCATTGGTAATATCCTAATAAAACTAGGAAGCTACTGATCAAAAACATTAGGGACATATCCATGGCTTACCTATTTTGACATTATCTAGGTTACTGATATTCAGGTTTCATCCACCACTTTCCCAAAGAACATCACTTCTTTAATCACGAAGTCACATTTTGACAGCATCATGTAAGGTCAGTGAGCTCAGAGCGTACATTGATCTATCTCTAGGTGCCTAGAATGTTGCTCATATGTTCATGATTATATGAGTATATAATCACCTAACCCCATGATGAATGAGTCTAGGTATTTAATAAATATTTTTTTTCTTGATGGCCATGAACTCAGCTGGGGAATTCGTCACCCCTAAAGGCATTACCAAATACTCGTATAGTCCATATATGATCTGAAATGTTTTCTTCGGTATGTCCTCCTATCTAAATAGAAAATGATTGCATCATGTTCAATGATCAATCTTTGAGAAACACAAGGATCATCATAATTAATCCAAAAAGATCATAAATCCTTGGAAAAGGATATCAGTTCATTACCATCAGTAGGTTTACCTTCAGATAGTCAATATGTAGTCGAATACCACCATCTACATTATTTGCGAACAAAACAAGTGTGCCCCGTATTGAAGTACTAAGTATGATAAATATTTTTCTCTCTATGTCTTCTAGTTGAACTTTGAGCTCCTTTTGTTCGGATGGGACCATAAAATACTGGTATTGAAAAGTCAATGCTTCCCTACATGATCTAAATCTCAGCTTAACGTTTCAATCCTTCAGAGTCTCTACTAGGTCGGAAATATCAATAAATATTTCATCCCATTATTCTACATCATTAGATACCTTGGTGATTTTGAAGGATAAATAATTTTGGGATTGAAAATCATAGAAAATATGACGATAGTACTGAAATCTTATGTCTATGAATGAACTAAAGAAAAACATTCAATTGAAGAACCCCATCTTCCATAACCACAGAGACAGTGTTAGAGTATGCTCACTGGAATTATCCAACACATATTGTGTTAATTAATACACATACACCGTTGTGGAAACGTTTTTCCATGCTTCCCAAGTGGTCCCATGATAACTTGTATAAGAGAAATCATCTATAACACAAAGGTAAACACTTCAAAAAAGAATTTGATTTGATAGTATAAATCATAATTAGTATATGGGATCACATAATGTTTCACCTATCCAATCTATGAGATCATACAAAATTTTTCTAGGGGTCTACCCTTAACCTATGGTATACCCCTCCAAGAACATACCCATGTTTAAGTCCATACATGTCAGTCACAATCACCGTATATATACTAACACAACAACCTTCTTTATTCAACTAATTAATTCCAATAAATATATATCACATAGTATGTTAATGAAAATATATCGCATAGATCAAACTATCCTGAACAGATAGCACAAATAAATACATCTAATTAATGAACTATTATGTTTCACAACAACAAGTAAATACATGGCATGTGAACCTACATGCCTATTCATGATGCATGGACATATGTGATATATCATAAATCAAAAATAAAATCATTTTCATCACATTAGGTGAATTTAATCAACAGTAAAGAAATATATAATTTATCACTTTTTTGATATGTGGAGGTCCTCTATTGTAAAACCACAAGAATTTACAAATATATTTATTATAAAATGCATGAAAAACTGAGTCTAAAAAAAGCACCAATTTGTTATTACCTAGTTAAGAAAAAATAATTTTTTCACTTTTCTGTTTTGAATTTTGAAAAACTGACATACACAGTAGTGTTGAGTAAGATATTTTGAGTCTGAGAAGACAAACATATTTTTTGGTGAATAGTAACATACCATTTTGAATAGTGACATACCCTTATGAATAGTAATGACTAGTAAATCTTTTAAAAAAATATATACTTCACCAATGAATGTATAAATACATTTTAGACATCTTAAAAGTGAAAATACCATCATAGTGTGAGTATTGGTATTTTGGAATGACATAAATATTAAATTTAATATTTTTTGATTAAATTAATAATTTAAAACAAAAATTTATTTTCATAAAATTTTATAAAAAATTGTTACTTTAGTGTCTTATTATTATAAGATAATTTTACAGGACCTTGATTAATTTATCATGGTCTTATAAAATTGGTTATAGTTTTAAAGTGGTTTTTCTGAAAAATAATGATTTTATTTAAAAATTAAATTAAAAAAATGTAAAAAATTATATTCGAAAAATTGGTTTCATTTATAGATTCTACACATCAAAAAATGTTTTGGTTGAATTTTTGTAATTATTCAAAAATACATGATTTTTTTTGTGAATAGCCAAAATACTGTTTTGAGTTTTCGATAGTTTAATGACATCATAATGAAATAATAATTTACATAAAATTCTGGTCGACTTTTGTATAGTAACATATGAAATTATGTGTCCTAAGTGGCAAAAACAATGGGAAAATACCATGGGGAAGCCTATGATTTTGAAAAAACCACAAATGAGGTGTCCCGTTGAAAATATTATAAAACTCCATCTCTTTTCTATTAGTACCCACACATCCATTCGTATTATTTCATTCCAAATCCCTCATCCTTAATGCTCTAGTGTTTTTTCATCCCTGTTAGTCCTCCCAAGGTGTCCATAATCTCCCATGGTCCTGACCATCACATTCTAGGAGTTACTCTACAAGATAAGGGAATCTATCACCCTCCTCTTTTATTCAACACTTCTTTTATGTTATCCCGTAGATTTATCATTATCAAATGTTGGGGATTGATATTATGTATTCTTATTATTGTCCTTTTTAGTTCAATATTATGACATACCCTTTTTCTCTTATCAATTCGTTTTATGAAATTTTATGTGATTCTATTAGGCTGCCGAATTTTCATAACTGATCTCTCAACTTTTCTTTTATTTTCATATTCAACACGTTTTTTCCTCTCCAAACATCCTCTATCCAAATGAACATGATACATCATGTATAATATATATAATGGAATTATATCATGTGAATGGAAGAACCATCCTCAATATTTTTACTCCACCCTTTTTCTATAATCAAAATCAACGTCCATGAGGTTCCAATTTATAAACTTTGTGGACGACGAAGTTTTTTTCTTCATTTTCTCCTTCATTACTATCCATGAAACAATTTTTATGTTTGAAACAGGATATAATATATTTATTATAACCAAATTAATATTTAGTAACCAGTATATGTACATAATATTAAATCACATGATCAATCTAGTTCCTGATAATCAAAATACCACTAAAATAATCTAAGTTAATGTCATTAATATTTCATCTAATGATTCATCTATATTACATATAAAAAAATTATATAATTGACTATTACCACTAATGAATGTTCATAAATATTATGTAATTTCCATTGTTTAGATTTAAATCTATTCCACATGAACTCCACTACTTAAGAGCAAGTGAACTGATTATAAAAGTAAACAAAACGAACACTCCAAAACGACAGAATTCAATATAATAACTCATAAATAAGGGAATAAATGAACTAAAAATAATTATTATAAACAAAATAAATATATAATATGTTCTTAATTAATTTATAAAAGTGTATAGTTTCAAATTCTAGGCCCTTAAATTCAAGAGCGGAACACATTCAGACTTAAGGTAAGGGGTTTCTTTATCTCACTTCTATTTTTGTGAGATATTCTATATTCACTATTATTACACTTGTATGATGTATGTATAATTCCCATTAATATTTCATATCATGAATATCATTATTATCATGGAATTAAATGTATAATTTGAATATTTTTAATTTTGGGGCATTTGAATCGATTGATTTTAAAGTGATGAGGGCTTTCCATCCGAGCCTCCATTTTCATTCGGGTTACTTTTACTGTCTAAATTACCTCAAAAAAATCTTATGAGTTATTATTCACTCCTCATAAATTTTGTGTGATTGTTATATATATGTTAAACAATTATAATTATTATTTATTTTATGAGTATTAACATGTTTTAAATGGATCATTTGTAATGATTCATGATAAACAAACTCGATTCAAGGGATATTTTTAAATTCTTACCCATTTTCAATTATACACCATAATCTATTTTAAGACACCATTATTTTTATTAAAATACTTATTTTATCTTGAAAAATTATATTGGTTCATTTCTGGTTTTAATAAATCAAACATGTCTTTTCACATTAAAATTATTATAAATGTATTCCTTAAAATGCTCTAAACTTTTATTTACAAATAATCTTAAGAACACTTTTTACATGATTTCACATCAGTAAGACATCATTTATGACTAAAATTTAATATCAATGTCCTTAACTTTTCTTTTCTAGGATATAAATGTTTAAAACCAGATTTATGGAAAATAAAAATGATTTACCAAAATAACACTTCTTTCCAAAGTAAAATGGATTTTTCTCCTCACAGTTTTCATTTTGAGATATATGAATTGTTCATCACTTATTTATTTTTTGTGGTGTATGTATTTACATTTTGTATATAATATAGAGAGTCTATTTAAGATCAAAATATTCTATGGGATTATGATTTGAATGTTTTAAGGTGGTATGGGACACATTGGAATGTTTGAAGATTATTTCCTCAAGAATTTCTCAATGGTCTCATTTAAAAGTATCATTATTTAAGACAACATCATTTAATGAATCTGTATCCTCAATAATATACGGACATTGAGATGGAATATTTTACTTTATTTAATCTATTTATGAAGAATTATTTTGACATGCAACGGTGGGTGGGCCCCGCCATAGCCCCTCGATGCATCGATTAGTCTAATTAGTCAAATCAGTTGGCGAAAAAACCCATTCTAGTTTGTTTCCAAAAATCAGACGAGTTTATACCCATAGACAAAAACCATTTCGGCAGTAATTTGTTATCATATTCTAGATACTTGTTTTCCAATTAATAAGAAATATCTTTATTAATTTTTAGTTATTACTGTCCCTGATGTTTTCACTATGAAATAACCTATGGATGTAGTTTCATTCTCAATTTATTAATGGTGTGTCTTTTTAATTTATTCACCATTCCAATAATGATTGTTCCTAAATGTTTAAGATTGTGTTATTATAGATTCGTTATTCCACTTTTTGTAACCCTTATTGAGCATTTGATCTCACCCCATTCCATTGTTTACCTTCAACAAGTTATGTAGAGGAGACCGTTTAATGAGTTCTCATGGATGCAGTCTTTTAGATTTTGTTTTGTGTTGTATTTTGTTACCTTTCCCAGTGTGATATGAGTTACATATTTGTATCTAGTTTCATCAATACTACTAAACTACATGGTCCTTCGGGATTTGATTCCATGTAATCATGCCAATATAATTAGTAATGCACTGGCTCCAGTCTAGAGGGTTCAGGGTGTTACTGTTGGTATCAGAGGAAGTTTAGAAGAAAACCCAGGATAAAGATTTAAAAAACTTTTTAAAAAATACATGATCTAGGGAAATACCACCCTTAATATATATATCTGATTTTGAGATAATGATAATGAAATGATTTATTTGGATAAGTACTGACTACTATTGAACTGATTTTTGACGTGTCAAGAAGTGGTCTATGCAATCATCGATGGAGTTTACCGAACATTTGGATTTATGGAATATATCCAATAATATAATATTGAAGGAATAAAAAGAAATGCATGTTTTTTATTTGGTTTTATGGTAATTCATGTTATTACCAAATTTCAAGAGGATACATGATGGTGTTATTCACATTTTTGGAATGTGTATTTTTGAGATGCTTCTTGTGGATTAAGGGTTAATGATATGTTTATCTTGGAAATTTAGAGGCCTTCATTATAATGTGTTGAATAATTATAGTTTTTTTATTTTAAACCATATAAAAAATTATTTAAGTTGATCATTGTATGGGTTATCGTTTAGTTTAATGTCACTAAATGATGGTTTGATTTTTCTTCTACAACTATTTAGTTCATTTTGAATCATGTTTTTGATGTAATAGATGCATTTCCCCTTCCTCTTATTAAGAGGGTATTTTAACAGTATTCATGATGTGGTTTTCTCACAATGTAATTTTCATGTATCAACCATTTACATTTGAAGTTCAGTTTCAAATTTTGATGATGAAATTTTTATTTGGAGGTAATAATGTAACACCCCAATAATTTACAAATATATTTATCATATAATGCATGTAACACTGAGTCACTACAAAAAATACCACTTTGTTATAACCTAGTAATGTAAAAAATAAATTTTCCAATTCTATGTTATCAATTTTGAAAAATCGACATACATGGTTGCGTTCAGTAAGATATTTAGAGTCTGATAAGACAAACATAATTTTTTGTGAATAGTAGCATACCCTTATGAATAGTGATATTCCCTTATGAATAGTAATTAATAGTAATGAATAGTAAATAATTTAAAAAATATAAACTTCACCCATTAATGTATAAATATAGTTTATACATCTCAAAAGTGAAAAATTGATCATAATATAAGTATTGGTATTTTTGTATGACATAAATATTTAAATTACAATTTATTGATTAATTTAATAATTTTAAATGGAATTGTATTTTCATAAAATGTAATAAAAAATTTCTAATTTATTTTATTTTTATTATTTGATAATTTTATAGGACTTTTATTAATTTCTCCTGGTCTTATAAAATAAATTGTTGTTTTAAAGTGTTTTTTTGGAATAAAATTTGGTTTTATTTAAAAATTAAATTAAAAATATTTAGAAATTTATTTTCAAAAAATTTATTTCATCATTCGATTCTAAACATCTAAAAATGTTTGGGTGAATTTTGGGGATTTTTCTAAAATACATGAATTTTTCTTGAATAATAAAAATACAGTTTTGAGTTTGGGATAATGTTAAAACATCATAATGGAATAATAATGAAAATAAAAGTTTGGTAGATTTTTGTATAGTAACATATGAAATTATGTGTCCCATGTGGCTAAAACCATGGGAAAATATCATGCAAATGCCCATGGTTTTGAAAAAACCACTAATGAGGTGTCTCTTTGAAATTAATAAAAACCTCCCTCTCTTTTCTATTAACACACACTAATCCCTTCCTTTTATATCATTCGAAATCCCTCATAAATGAATCTCTGGTAATTATATATCCCTAGGTGTCCTCCCAATTTTACATTATGCCCCCAGGTTCCCAACATTCATGTTCCAGTAGTTACACTACAAGGTAAGGGAACCTTTCACCCTCCTGTTTTATTCAATACTTCTTTTATGTTATCTCATTGATTTTAAATTCTTGTATATTGGGTTTTGATATTATATAATCCTATTACTGTAATTTTTACTTCCATATGACCAAATACCATATTTATCTCATCAATTCATTACATGAAATTTTATGCGACATTGTTAGGCTGTTGATTTTTCATAAGGGATCTCTCAACTTTTCTTTTCTTTTCATGTCCATCTCTTTTTCCCTCTCCTCACATCCTCTATCCAAATGACCAAGAAAAATCTATTACCATTTATATAATGTAATTATATATTATGAATGTAACAACAATCATCAATATTCGTTCTCCCTCCCTTTTAATTTTATGAACCAAATCAACATCCATGAGGTTCCAATTTATAACCTTCTTGGATATTGAAGTTTTGTTCATAAATTTTTCCTTCATTACTAGTAATGAAACCATTTTTATGGTTGAACTAGAATATAATATATTTATTACAACCTAATTGATCTTACAAAACCAGTATATGTACGTAATATTAAATCACATGACCAAACTAGTTCCAAATAATCAAAATACGGCTTAAATAATCTAAGTGAATGTCATTAATATTTCATCTAATGATTCATCTTCATTACAAGTAAAAAAAATTATATAAATTACCATTAAAACTTATTGATGTTCAGAAAAATTATTTATTTTCAATTCTATAAATTTACATTCCCTCCACATGAACTCCACTACTTAAGAGAAAGTGAACCGATAATGAAAATAAACAAAAAAGAACATTCTAAAACGATGGAATTCAATATTATAACACATCAATAAGGGATTAAATGAACTAAAAAATTATTATAAACTAAATAAATAACTAATAGTTTTTTATTTATGTTATTAATTAGTATAAGTTCATATTCCAGGACCATAAGTTCAAGAGTGGAACACATTCCGACCTAAGGTAATGGGTTTCTACATCTCACGTCCATTTTTGTGAGGTATTCTGTATTCACTACTATTACTTGTGTATGATGTATGTATACAGACCATTGATGTTTCATATCATGGAAATAATTATTATCATGTTATTCAATGTATCATTTGAATATTCTTTATTTTGGGTCATTTGAATCGATTGATTTCAAAGTGATGAGGGTTTTTCACCCGAACCTCCATTCTCATCCGGGATACTTTTATTGTCTAAATTGCAGCAATTAAATTATTATGTATTGTTATTATCTCCTAATAAATTCATTATGAGTGTTATATATATGTTCACCAACCATATTAATTCTTCATTTTAGTTGGAGCTACAATTTTTAGAGTATCTTTCGCAATGATTCCTAATAAACAAACCTGATTCAAAAGGATATTTTAAAATTCTATACTGTTTGCAAGTGTTCATCAGAATCAATTTAATGACACCATTATTTTTATTAAAAAAATTCATTTTATCATAAAAATATCTTGGTTCATTTTAGGTTTTAATAAATCATAAATTTCTTTTCACATTAAAATTGTCTTTAATACTTTCACAAAAATTAATTAAAATGTTTTATTTACAAAGTATCTTAAGAACTCTTTTTACATGATTTCACTTCAGTAGGATATAATTTATGCGTCAAATGTAATCTCAATTTCCAGAACATTTATTTTTTAGGATATACTTTTTTAAAAGAACATTAATGGAAAATACACATGATTTACCAAAAGAACTCTTCTTTCGAAAGTAAAAAAATAAATTTTCTCCTCGCACTTAAAATTTAGAGATATATGACGTGTTTTGCATTTATTTATTTCTTTTAGTGTATGAACTACCAATTTATATATCATATAGAGAGACTATTTATTCTCATGATATTCTAACGGATTATTATTTTAATGTTTCAAGCTTGAATGGGACACTTTGTAAAGTTTAATGATTATTTCCTCGAGAATTTTTCAATGGTCTCACTTACAAGTATCTTTATTTATGTCAACATCCTTTGATGAATATTTATCCTAAAATATATATAGACATTGAAAATAAAAATTGTACTTGTATTAAATCTAGGTATAAAGAATGATTTGGACATGTAGTAGTGGTTGGGGTCCACTATATCCCCTTGATGCATCAACAAGTATAATGAGGCAAATTAGTTGGCGACAAACCCTTGGAGTTTGTTTCCAAAAATCTGATGGTTTTCTACCCACAGATTTAAACCATCTTTATAGTATTATGGTATAATGTGCCATATACATGAGGTACAATTAATAATCATTCCCTTTATTCAGTTTCTGTTATTACTATCCATGATGTTTTCACAAAGAAAGAACCTCTGGATATTGTTTCATTCTCAGTTTTTTAAAGGCGTTTGGTTTTTATTTATTCACCATGACATATTGACTATGCCTGATTGTTTATGATTTAGTTATTATTGATTAATTATTCCGCTATTTTTAACCCTTAATAAGCATTTGAGCTCACCCCTTTCATTTTTTTACCATAAACATGTTATGAAGAGGAGAATATTTATTGAGTTTTCATGGATGCAGATTTTCAGTTTTCGTTGTGGGATTTATTTTGTTACCTTTCCCAATGTAATATAATTAACATGTTTTTATCATATTTCTGCAAGACTACTAAAGTACATGGTCCTTCTGGATTTTATTCCTTATAAACCTACCAATGTAATTAGTAATGCACAGGATCCAGTCTAGAGGGGTCGGGGCATTACAACTATGTAGTCATGTCCATGCACTGACATAATTGCCCTGCCTATGTTCCAACCATCATAGACCCTACTAACCTATCCCAACCCTATAAAAGGAGGAGAAACATGTTATTAAAAAACCTGATGCTCTGATACCATTTTTTATATCCCAAACTAAATCATTGGTCCCTATCCAAAATGATACATGTCCTCATGTGTACCTCCCCATACAGAAGAGGTTATCGTCTAGTAGTGAGGGTCTCAATTTGAACATAGGGAAGAAAATAACAACTCTATCTATTCATAGGATCAATAATTATTAATAGTATAAATAATCAGTTTAATATGTGGAAATTTAAATATGACATACATATAATGTAACAACTCCCCAATGTAGAAATCAAACCAATGTAAGCTGTAGAAAAAAAATAGAAAGTAGATAAATAACCATAAAAAAAGTTCACTGGTTCCTATGATGGTCCAATTATACTCAAATATCCACTCCTTAGTTGTATCATTTTGTATATTTCCCTTCATATTATCTCTGGTGATGATATCTAATAGAACCCTAAAATTCCCAAGTAGGGTGTGAGTAAAAGTCTATATAGTACACTACAAGTGGATCCTCAACCTGATGTGCTCAAAATACTAGTGTATGACATAATAAATAATACCCAAAAATTATGTGATCCAAAATGGAGAGGTTGTTCAGTAACCAAGCTACCATAATCCCTGGTTGTGCTTACTTAGGATCTATGACGGGTGGATAACCATCGTGTCAAATGAATCAATGATTAGCCACTGGGCTAATGAATCAGGTTACACAACATTGTCAACTGAAATGATATTAATTCTCAATAAGAAGTAATGTTTATCTCTATGTGTAGGTAAACAATATATAATCAACTTATTTTAATCGTCGAGTTGACATAATTAGGACTAAGAGCTAAACGACGTCCTTTAGTCATCGAAGCCCATTGTCGAGAAAACATACGAGGGATTTTGAGCTAATCAGCATCCCCTCATCATTGGGTGATACCAAAGGCATAATTTTGTGTCTTTCTCATATATTGGACCCTCTCCATTAGATATGTGCATATCTCCAACAAAGGATAACATAGGACCTGGTGGTCCACTACATTGAATACCCTAGGAATCTTCAGGTGTCTACCCCATGCATCAGACCCTGGTCGTCAGTCAGGCGCATCCCTCCTCCAAAGGATATCATAAGTTGAAAATCCACCTATATGGACCCTAAGAACAAAACCATAATGTATACATATAATGGAAATATATATATATATATATATATATTCAATAACAACACATCATTATGAGTAATATACCACACAATGTACATGAAACCACGAAACAATGAGAATATACAACAACAAGTACTCATGGCATCAAGTGTAATATAGTTTTTTTGGGGATACACACATACCCACCTAAATTCACTATCTATCATGGTCATTAATCAAGTCTGTGCATAATAAAATTAATGGTAAATATTTGTAAACTATCCCCAAAGTTTATAGTACTTCTTACCTCAATAGTTGGTAAAATCCTCTCATAATTTTTTTCAACATCCGAGCGGCATGTCAAAGTATCAAGTTCTCATCAAGTCAGTGTTTGATGTTTAGTAGGGGTTTTAATTATCATTTTTGTGAATAATTCTCAAATTATACTGAAATTTATCGCACACATTGATATATTTTAATTATAACATTACCCTTTAATAAGACACATGAAATGATGATTCATGACTTTTAATATAATATTATCACATGCACTAGTCAATAAAATTATTATTTTACCATCTCTAAAATATCCCATGAAATGATAATTTATCAATTATATTTTAATTTTATTACATGCACTGATATATTACATTACTCTTTTTTAATTAATTAAATATATCTCAAAATAATAATTTACCACTTTTAATTTAAATTTCGTGCATGTGCTAATTAATTAAATTATTATTTTATCATTTCATAAATATCACCTAAAAAGTTAGTTATCACTTTTAATTTAATTTTATTGCATGCGTTGATAAATTAAATTAATTTTTTATCATTTCATAAATATCAACAAAAAATTATAATGTTATATCATATTTGTTTGTAATTTATATTATCATTCTGTCACACAAAATGATAATTAAAATTTTTAAATTATAATTTAAGTCATCATGTGAAATTATAATTACAATAATTATCAATGAACTGTCTTATGCATTGATAATTATAACATCGAATAATTAAAAATTATCATATACATTGATATTCATAATTTTTAATTTATCTTTAAATTATCAAATGTGTTTTATAATTATAAATTAAAATTTTCATCACAATTATACAATGATAATTTTATTATTTTTATTATTTTTTCAATAAAATAATAACAATAATAATGAAAAGAAGGAGGAACTAACATCCCCTAGAGGCCCATCTCCACAGGCTGCAAGAGGGGAGGCGCCTTGGTACGATTTCTAGTCGGTGATCATTTTCTCACCCAAATTCATCGGTCATGGAGTGGTGAGTATCTCAGTTAGGGTTTTGGGTTTATTTAGGGGTTTCACTGTGTGAATCGCCCCTATTTTAACCCAAACATCAATTTACCGGATGAAATTAAAATAGTCATTCGATCCGTTAACTGCTGAATTTATGGTGGCAAAGCCATTTAATACTACATAGAAACATGTGTTTGTATTTTATTGCGGTAAAAACAAACCAAAATTGAGATTCCATGCTGCTTACCAGATGATTTCATTCATCAATGGAGGTATATCCTCCTAGGGGAGATGGGCGAATAGTGTTTGTGGCCCCCCACCCTCTGATTTTTTTTTCAATACAATCAACCAATTTAAATAATAATGTGATTAATGGGTCAATTATTCATAAAATAATTATACCCCCAAAGGGTTAAATCCTCATTCTGAACACAATGAAAGTGTCGAAGTTTTTTTGTGATTTGTCGTTTTGTGAGATATAAAATTATTATCAAATAATTTATCATTTTTATCAATGTATATTAAAATATTAATTAGAGAGCAGGGCATATAAATACTTGCTCCCATTTAATGTTATACATACCCAAGGACAAAAACCATATTACACATAAAATGGTGATCTCTGTTTTATCACCTGATGCACTGTTTGAAAGATATTAATTGTATTTATTAGAAAAAGAATAAATAAATAATCAAATATAAAAAGTGTTTTTCTCCTAAGCGGGGTATCCAAACATATAACGCAAACAAATGTTATACATTTTATAAGATAAATATTGCATTTCGGACCAAACCATGGTCTTATTTATATTGTACGACGTAAAATTATGATGTTATTCAATTATTTTGAATAAAATAACAGCGCGTAAAAATAATTTCTTTAACATATTTTTTCATATTCGTCATGCTTTTGCAGACCACAAAAACTTATACTTTAATTTTATCTCAAAAAATATTTAATTGAATATTCTATAGTATTAATTTGGTTTTATACCGTTCCATGATGTAGTTAACAAAAATACTACTTTTATTTCTGATAAATTATTTTTTTCCAACTAATAATTACCATAGAAGGGTTTTATAAGTATTTTAAAAACCAGGTTGTAATAGTTCAATTATGATAATGTTTTATATTTTATGGTGTTATTTATTTGTTTTATAGTTAATTAGATATTTATTTTTAGTGTGAATTGTGTTAATTCTATTTATCATGAGGATTTAGCTTGAAGTGATGTGGTACTACTTAATGATCGTATAATTTTTATAGGTCACTCATGGTCTCATTGTTGACTCAAGAAAAGTTCTAGAGGGGTAGTTATGTAATAGTTTCATATATAAATGTATAAATATAGAATTATAACATTTTAATATATGTGTTAATGTATAAAATTCATATAATATGTTTTGTAAATGTTCTATTTTCATGTACATTATAGGTGTTTTATGTCTAGTTATATTCTGACTTTCTTTGTAAAATGTGTTTATATATGTTTTTTTATTTGTTTTGTGTTGTGTGTGTTTTTAATTAATGTATTTTAAGTGGTGTATATTTTTATAATTTTTA
This sequence comes from Viscum album, assembly GCA_963277665.1. Classification (NCBI taxonomy): domain Eukaryota; kingdom Viridiplantae; phylum Streptophyta; class Magnoliopsida; order Santalales; family Viscaceae; genus Viscum; species Viscum album. The sequence goes on along the minus strand of OY728163.1, from coordinate 2,102,744,056 downwards.
AATTTCTTTTTGTGTATTTTCAATGTTATATTTTTCTTTTATAGTGTTTTTTAAAAATAATTGAATCGAAAAAAACCAGATGAATCAATCCACATTCAAATAATAAAATTTAATTTAAATCATTTTTTTATTTCAACTCATATGATATAATTTTTATAATTTTTTTGTTCTAGTGTAGTTTTTGTAATCTTAGTCGTTATTAAAATCTTTTAACCCAAAAAAATTTAATTAAGTATATAAATTATTATGTAATGTTATGGGATCAATATTATTTTTTGATGAATGTTTTGTATTATATAATAATTATTTATATTTTGCAATAATAAAAAGTGATGAATATTTGGAATCATTATGTGAATTTAGGTCATAAACCACCTATAATATTTCCCCACAACTTATTAAATAAGATTAAATATTTTCTTTTTCTCTAGATTTATTGTTTATCAAAATATTTTATTAATTTTAATTTGAAATTTTTCATTTTATTCAAAGATATTATTTATATACAATTTATTTTACTATGATATCCACATTATCATAAAATCATTCTCCAAGAGTGTTTATAGTTTCAACCCACTTTTATGGAATAAATTTTACATCATGCATTTTTTAAAATTTCCTTAAATAATCTAATTTTTTTTAACTAATATAAATTATCTAGTTTAGTTTATGTTAGGTATTAAATAATCATTGTTGGATTTCGTTATATAAATAATATGAATTTTTAATCAATCAACTAAAAATGTGTCCTTATTTTATTTTTACCAAAAATGCACTCATCGATGGATTTGAATACAGCGGAAGCGTAGTGGTTGGGATGACCCCACATTGATTTATCTGTATTCGATGACCAAAATAGGATAATTACAATGACGAATGATGGTATCCACAAATTAAAATGAAATATTTAGACAAATAATATAAAAGCATCAGATCTGAGAAAGAAGATCGTGGACATCATTTTTTAATTAATGTATTTATTTCTAAAGAAATTAAATAACTGGGTATGTGGTACACTATCCGTTGTTGATCATTGATCATCCGAAATGACCCTTTGATATTTTTTTCCTTTTTCTCATGATGATCTGAGGTAGAATCTCTCTAGAGGTGATCCACATATGCTCTAATGGTCTCTCAACAACACCACTCGTTATCCATGTGCTACTGTGGTGAAGCGAATGTCTTATGTCGATCATTCTTGGACACTCATTATCTGGTCTTGAAAATCATATCTCATTCTTGATAGTGATATATGGGAGGATTCTGGAGAGAAAATGTTTGTCTCAATAATTATCAATTCACAGAGGTTTGAAGAAATATTTGTACTGGCCTATTAATGAACATGGTGTTTCTGTTACAATATTTAATTGCAAAACCAAAAATAAATTCAATTATAACTATTACAGAAAACCTATGCCACATAATAATAATAACATCACCATTATTTTTTGTGCACCAACTTGCACAAAATAGAAACATAAATTAAATATTCTTCCATATTATGATAACGGTATAATTATTATTTCTTCCACTAATAGGATAAGCATTATTTACTGAAATGTAAATAACTAATTGATCCACAGTAATAGTCTCGGACCATTCGAATTACTCTTCCATTAATTAAACACCAGAACAAAGTATTTTATTCTATTAAATAAATATTATTATACGCAAAATAGTAAACTAATATTAATTAAATTTTCAATAAAATGAATAAATATATTTTATTCAAAATCTGGTGAATAAATAATAATTTAATTTATGTGATCATTTTAACATAAAAAAATTATTCCTCCATCTCTAGAATAATATTTATTCAATTAATTAAATTCAAATATAAATCAATCGAAACCACCAGAAACACATAGTCTATGACCATCTATGATTCTTTCTCATTGGAATTAGGATATCTCGGATAAAGTCTAGGAATACTGTCTAGAAATGGCTCACGGCACCCAAGAGAAAGAATATAAAGTCACAATGACAATGTCTACATAAGAACACTCACTATGTAAATTAATATCTTTGTCACAATATCTCATCAAGTATGTTTCATGACAGTGTCATCAACCTATATTCTTGATAAATCATTCTTTGACTATCTAAAATAAACTCAGTGTTACACCATGGCTATGAAATTTTGGTTTATGATTTTGTTTCAATCAAAGGGACGAGATATCAACTCCTATAAATGGAGGTTAAAAATATTTCCTTGACTTATCCATTATTAACATGTCCTTTATGACACACCCAATGTACCCTACATCCCTCAAATATATATCATGATGGTTTTTGTCTGTATAACAAAGTATGCGGGTCATGAAATGTATTAAATATAATCTTAATGTTTAAGGACCGTTACACATGCTTGAAGATATTAATATCTAATGACAAGAAAAAATTTAAATTTCCTACTGGTAGTTATATTCTTATAATCACCAGTCTTGGAGATTACCAAGTGAAAACATCATGAGAATAACTCTCATCTTCTTATGAGTACTCGCACATGAATATTTCTATACAATATTACCCATTATATAATTAATCATACTATAGAACTATATTTAGAATATTGTCATAGCACTGTAAGGTTCTCATCATAGAGGGAACATTGTGACCTCATCAATGAGACAAATACTCTAGGACATTATTACAATATAGTCAGGTATAATAGTGAACAATATATAATAAGATGGTTTAAATTATATAATCATGTAATTAAATTATGAAAAACATTCTAAGACACAAACTCTTACAAACTCCCACTTGGAATTGAGTTAACTACCTATGACTTTCAATCCTCTAGACCTCACATGATGGTCATGTCTCTACAATGTCACATATTTAGTCAAGGGGTCCTTATTATTGTAATTCATGTAAATACTCTACACTATAGCATAACATATATGAGAAAAATAAATCAAGAGATGATACTTCCAAAGTATATTCTTCATCAACTGATATGAGTTTGTCTCTTTTGTGAAAGAAACCAATGTAGTATTATCACAATAGAGTGTGACATGATATTTACTGCTAGGTAACCCATCTAACTCTTGGATGGGAATCTACATCCAAAATTATTCTTTAGTTTCATCATAAGATTCAAAATTCTCTTACACAATTGTAGAATCTACACCAACACTTTTCTTTGATCTATTCCAGGTCACAACACCTCCATTCAAAGTGAAGATGTATCCTGTTTGTAACTTCATGTCATCCTGGTCAGTATGGAAACTAGCATTTGCATAACCTATGATGAGTAGTTCCTCATCTCCTCCATAAACCAGGAACATATCCTAAGTAGGCCTTATATACTTAAGGATTGTCTTCAATGCCATCCAATACTGGTCAGTTGGATTATCTTGACATTTTCCTACCGCACTCAAAGCATAATCTATAGCAAGCCCAGTACATAGCATGTAACATATGATTGACCCATTCAATTATGTGTATGTATTCATATATATTATCCTTATTTCCTTATTCATATTTGGATAAATTTTATTATAAATATGAATTCCATGTGCACTAGAAACAATCCCTTCATGGATTTTTCTATACTGAATCTCTCTAGTATTTTTTCAATGTATGTACTTTGACATAATCCCCACAATCACTTTGATCTATCACGATGGATCTTGATCCCAAGAATATATTTATCCTCTCCCATGTCTTTCATGGAGAAACATTTATTCAACCATGCCTTAATAGAATATAATATTGGTATCTCATTTCCAATAAGTATGATGTCATCAGCATATACTATTAGGAAAATGATTGTACTCCCACTAAAACATTTCTTCGAACAAGGATAACATTCATTCTTACTAAATTTTGTTATGGCTTTTTCAAAACAAATTCTTTATGGCCAAGATGATTCTTTAATCCATAAATTCATTTTTAGAACTTCCATATCATATTGGAATCCTTCAGATTAAAAAACCCATCAGGTTGTGTCGTATAAATAAATTCATGAAGGATCCCCTTAAGGAAAGATATTTTGACATCCATCTATCTAATGTCATAGTCATGGTATGTGTAAATGTCTTATAGATTTATAATGGATTTCAGCATTGCAACTTGTGAAATGGATTCATCATAGTTAATACCTTGATGTTGATTAAACCCTTTTGTAACTAGTTTTTTCATAAAGGTATAGAATTGTCCTTCTATGTATAGTTTCTTCTTGGATACCCATTTCACACCAACACGCTTTATATTTACTAGCGTATCTTCTAAAATAATACTTGATATTGGTACATGGAATCCATTTCAGAATTCATGGATTCTTGCTACGTGGAAACATTTGTGCCACTAACTACATCCTTCTAGATTAGAGGATCATTATTGTCAACTAACAATGATTCACCATCCTTAGTGAATAGAAAACCATACCATTCCTATTCTGTAACCTCCATTTTACTCCTATGTAGTTCTTGTGTCTATAGATTTGAATATTCATCCACAGGTCTATGTGGAATCTTCTCCTAAACCTACACTTTTTAGGCCTTGACTTCATCCTATTGTATCTCACTTCCACTATCCATTTTGGTGATGTTTCCCTATTAAATAATATTTCATGTATTTCCACTATAAATTATTTTGTCTTAGGGATTTTATAAGAAATTTTAACTTGTGTCCTTGGGGGTATCCTATAAAGGTACACATTATTCCCCAGGGTTAATGTTTGGTACAAGATGATTCCTTAACAAATGCTTTGTTCCAAACACTAGAAAATTCGATAACATGGCTTTTATTATACTCCAATACACTTATGGAATACCATTTTTCAATTTATTTGGTACTTGGTTTTGTATGTGTGCCTCTGTTTGTAACGAATATCCCAAAAAGGATAATAGAAGACCCTCATGAGACATTATTGATCTCACTATGTCTAAAAAGGTGTGGTTTCTCCATTCACTTACACAAATCCACTAAGGTGTGTAAGGAAGAGAGGGTTGGGAAATGATCTCAAACTCTTGTAAATAATCAATAAAGTCTTGATTAAGATATTATCTACCTCTTTCTGAGCGGAGTTTCTTAAACTTCTTACCAAGATTGTTCTCAACTTCATTATTGTATTCCATAATCTTATAAAAAGAATCGTATTTATACCTCATTAATTAGATATATGAATATCAACTAAAATCATCACATATAGTTATGAAATATGTGTACCCACCCATTATTCAAATGCAAATAGTCCACACACATTTGTATGAACCAATAAAAGAAGATCTTTATCCCTTCCACCTTCCAAACAAAATGGGGCTTTGGTCATTTTTTCTTTCAAAACAAGTGTGACATACACTAAGTGGTTTTAGTTATAATGAATCTAAATATCCATCTAGATGTCATTTGGAAAATATTTTTTCTTTTACATGACCTAGAATATGATTCCAAATATGTGTGATGTACAAGTCATGTTATTTAATTTTTTTATCCATTACCATTACATGGGTTGTGTAGTCTAACATATAAATACTCTTATATAAATATCCCTTAACAAAAAATATGTTATCTTTATATAAGAAGAAACATTCATTTCAGAAGAAGAAAATAAATCCTTATGTATCTAGTCTGTATATCGAAATAATGTTTGTGGTCAAATAAGGCACTTTATAACTACCCTTCAATACCAAGATCATACCAATAAGAAATTTAAGGTGGTAATCCTCAATAGAAACTATATAAACTCTATCTCTGTTGGCTAATCATAGATATACTTCCCCTTGGACAATTTTCTTGAATCTACATGGTTCAAGAATTTGGAAACATATGTGATCTCCACAAGCTGTATATAATAGCCAATTTTTATAAATAGAATAATTTCACTCGATAATAAATACTTATAAAGATTCCCCTTTTTTATTTGGATATGGGCAGTGATTCTTCCAGTTTCCCTTCGTGACACATGTGAAACAAAAAACTTATTGTTCCTTCCATCCTCATTGATCGTCCTATTCATGGAATGGAATAAAAACATTGGTCTTAATGCCTTTCCCATTCCCTTTCCTCTTATTAAACATAAGGATAGAAGGATTTTTCGCCTCAGGTATTTGTCCGCTTGGAAATGGAGAATAAGAAGATCTGGTAGAGACTTCTCATTGTTGTTCATATTGAAATTGACAACAAAACTAGTGATGCTCTGAGGGAGTGATGTTATAATGAGATTGGTACCTTGTTCATTGGAGTGTTTAAACCCTAGAACCTCCATGTGCCAATATAGACATTGAGATTTCTTATGTGAGACCTAGCTGGGGCACACTCTCCAAGTTTTCATTGAAATAGTTCCTTTGAGATGTCAAACCATTCTTGTCGTTCTCTCTCCAGGTAAAGACCATAGAGGTTCTCAAGCATACAATAAGAATCCATGTTTTTTGAGACTTCATGAGTTCCCTATAAATTGACGATACCATTAAACATTGAATGTTGATTGCACCGTTTCATATGTTTCTCATAGACTAGGAACTCTTCATCACTCACCTCTTGGGTAGGAGGATTAATTAATGTGGACTCCAGAATGTATTATTTCCATTCACGTGGTAAAATGACCTGAATTCATTTATACCATTCTTGAAGGTTACTGTTGGTGAGGAATTTGTCTTTATGCATCATTGATAGTGAGGATAGTGTGGTTGATGAGTTTTTCATTTTTATTCTATAATCAATAGAGAAGATAATTGGTACTTTCTAGATTACATTTTAATAAGAAATAATAAATTAATTTTATTAATTCTCCTAATGTTTTATCAATTACAAATGTATGTCACCATTGAACTCGGGATATATAGTTACTAAGTCATTATAATTGCAAGTATCCATATTAACCTTCAGATGACCCCAATATGGGTTGGTCAATCTATTTGAATTTTTTTGGTAAGAAGGTATTTTCCAGAAGTTGTCTTATAGCTCCTTGATCCGTTGAGTAGGCTCCACAATCATCAAATCCTGACTTAGATTTCCTCAATAATTGCCTCCGAATTTTCACCATGTCTATCATGGGATACCCCTCTTCGTGTAAAATTGTTATGTCAACCAAAAAAAATCACAATATCTTCCAGCATAAAAGTATGTATTCCAATAAGGGTTGGTCAAACACATAGTTTTATTGAGTCTTTCCCTTAAACAAGTAATGGAAGGCTTAGTCTAACAAACTATTTTATTGTCGGATTTATATATCTTATTCATAAATTACCTTATTTTTTTTATGGCATGATTTTCAATATTAAGTGGAACTTAGTTAAGTGATTAACCATTTCTTGATAATATTTTCGCATAATCTTGTTTTATTTTAGTTCCATCATGAATGCTTATTAATAAATTAATTAATTAGTTTCTACAATACATCCATAATGTAAAAGCATGAATATTGTATAAATAAAATAAAATAAATGTCATGATCAGGTGATCTTGTAAGGGTTAGTTGATCTATTGGTTGATAAACTAACAATGGACCTATAAGAAAAACACCTTGAACCATTAATGTTTCGTATCTATAGATTCCCACATGTAGACATTTTTTATCTCATTGGATTAGTTTTCCCTTGTGTCCTTACTAGAATTTCCTCCACATGACTGGGAGCTCCATCCATTACATATGATTTTTAACACACATGCTTGTGAATGGTAAAATGGGGATTTTATAATGGAAATTGTGGGCCGGAATACCCTACATATTAATGAGGAGAGATGGAACACATGCCAAAAATTTAATTTATAATAAATTAAAAGGAAACCAATCACATAAAAAGTTCTGCTCTAGCACATGATAATCAACATACATGCAATGAATTGGACATTTAATAAAACTAAAATTAAATTCTTTAATATTTATTATTAAGAAAAATCATTCTCGATTCTATTAATTATTATATTTAATTAATCAATCCTTTTATCTTATTACTTTCTAAATTTCCCTGAAATTCTCATCCATAACATTTGAGGAAATGTGTTCAAAACCCTTTCAAATGAACATTATATGTAATTATGATCTTTAAAAAAACATTAAATTTTTTATTAGGTGAAATTTGATTTTGTACACAACATATAGGTTCGACTACATTACGTATACTGCCTTCATAGTCTAATTCAATGTACATGCTAGGGAATCGGCCTGTGAGGCATACATTAGAAATCTCAAAGAACAAGTGTCTCTAGTGGGCCACACATTGTGTTGTCTCTAAGTTTCAAAGTTAACATTAGACATAACTCTGTATGGGATATACAGTTTATTCCATGACCTAAAGGGACAACATGTTGTGTACATTCGGCCTAAAATCATATAATATGTATGACCATGCGCCAATCTATCCTGGTCAACACATGGTGTAATAATTAACTTCACAGATTACCATTAATTCACACGACTTGTGTAACTCTCAAATTACTCCTAATGCATTGAACAAAATTACACAGTGTGTAATCCAGATTACATGATGTGTGTGGAAGATTACACAATGTGTAATTCATAATAAACGACATGTACAACCATGTTACCTGGATAGAATCATTATTTTCTCCAGATGTGTTCCTCAATTTAATTTTTAACAAAAAAAATTATTCATATCTATTATATATATGTGAGAGAAAAAGAGGATGAATAGATATTTAAATTCAAATAAAAATAATATTTAAATATGATTTTGAAAACTAAAGTATTAATGAATAAATCATCAATCAATTATTTTAATAATTATAAACAATGATGAGTCACTCTGAAACCACCTGAGGGATCCATCCGTAGTGGAAGCGTGGAAGTTGGGAGGCCCCAACATTTGTTCTTCCATAATTGATGTCCGATACGGGATCCATACAATGATTAATGATAGTATATATATATATTAAAATATATAATTTAGACAAATAGAAGAAAAATGCTATATCCAAGAAAGAGGATATTTCACATGATGTTGAAAAATAATTTATTAATTTCAGAAGAAATTAAATACCTGGGTCCTTGGTACTTTCTTTGTTTATGATCATTGATCATTCAAAATGACCCTTGCAGATTTTCTTTATTGTTCTCATGTGGATCCAAAGTAGAATCTATCTTGCAAGTATCCACATGTGCTCTAATGATATCTGAACAATTCCACTCATTCTCCTAGTGCTAGTGCGGTGAAGATAATAAATTGAGTATATTTTTCTTGATCATTGTTTCTTAATTAATAAATAACTTCTCTCATTAATAATATTGATAGATGATAGTATTTGGGGAAGAAAATTTTTTCCCCAACAATTATCAATTCACTGGGGTTTGATACAATAGATGTACCTGCCTATTAATCGATATGGGGTTTCATTTACAATATTTAATTGTGCAAATGAAATTAAATGAAATTTTAACTATTATAGAAATCACATGCTGAAAAATAACAATAACATCACAATTATTTTTTATGTGACAACTTGCAAAAAACAGAACCACAAATGAAATCCCATGCCATATAATGATAATAGTATAACTATTATATTGTGCCAATTAAATAAACATTATTTACAGAGTTGTGAATAATTAATATATCAACCAACAAAATCTTAGTCCGTTCAAACTCCTCTTACATTTATTTAACACACAAATAAATTATTTTATTCTCTTAAATAATTTTTTTTACAGACTAGTAAATAAATATTTTTAAAATGTTCAGTAAAATAAAGAAATATATTTTATTGACCATCTTGTGAAAAGCTATTTAATTTATGCGATCATTTTAACATGAATCACATTATACCTATGTCCAGAGAATAATGTTTATTTAATTAATTTAATTAACATATAATTCAATTAAGACCACAAAAACACTTAGTGTGTGACCCCCTACGATTCTTTTTCATTGTCATAAAGAGAGAATGCCTAAAGTCCAAGATTACTATCTAGGAACGAGTCAAGAAACCTAAGAGAAATAACTTAAACATTCAATGAAAATATTCACATATGAATGCTCAAAATGTAATATAATCCCTTTATCATAATTTCTCATCAAGAAGGTTACATGATAGTGGCATCAACCTATATTCTTGATATGTCATTCTTTGACTACCTAAAATAAACCCTTTGTTACCCCATTATTGTAGAGTTTAGGGAGACTGTTCTATTTTCATCAAAGGGTTGAGATATCAAATTCCATAAATGAATGGGACAAATTATTCCTTTAATTATCCATTAATAAAATTTCCCTCTTGAGAGACCCCATATACCATACATCCTGAAAACATATGGCATGATGGTTTTCATTAATAAAACAATGTGCATGATTTGTGACACATATTAATGATAATTATAAATTCTAAGGACCATTAAAAAAACTCTCATATAGGAATGTATGATGACACAAAAACATGAGGAATTACTATAGGTGGGTTTATTATGATAACCTCCCATCTCGAAGATTACTTTGTGTGAACTTCCCAAGAACAAGTCTAATCTGTTAAGAAGTACTCATACATGATAGACTGTATACTATGTGTCCCATAATAGAATTCCATCCAATCATATAAAACTTGAAAAATAATCTCTAGACACACCTATATAGCAACAAGTTCAAAAACCTATGGCTAAAGCCTCAAATGTTTTCATTGTTATGTGGTAGTACCCCACTCAACATTTCATTTATTCCCTTCCTATCAATCTATACTCACTAAAAAACCTCAACAACCCTGACTCCCTACCCTAAGACTCCTCAATAAAACCATATTCCTTCATAAAAGCTTCTCTAAACAGCCTCCCCACCTCCTCTATTCCTTCCCGATATCTCTCCCCCACAACTTTCAACACCCCCAACACCGAGGTTAACACCTCCGATGCCCTCCTGGACACCTCCACCCTAAAAAACGATAATATCCCTAACACCTCCTCATCGTAACCCTCCACCCCACGATCCTCCTCCTAAAGTGATGATTCTCCATGTTGCCTCCCCATCTCATCCCTTCTTCAAGATAGGTCTCCAACACAACCCTCAACACCCTTAATGCAGAAGTTGACACCCCCGACACCCTCCCATAATTCACCCCTGATGACTCCCAACCAACAATGTCAATGATTTGTACCGATTTTGGTGAAGATCTTCAATAGTATCATGGATACATGGTTCTATTGGATTTTGGGATAAAAATTGGTTAAAAATAAGATGGTTTTAACTCCCTATGGATTCTTTGATGTTCACTTCTAGCTTCTTGAAAAATAATAAATGAAATGTTTATTGATGTAGGGGATTTATATTTTTACTCTTTTCTTCTAGAATATTATGTGCATGGTATGTTGTGGAACATTCTAAAACATTTTTGAGATTTTTATTTAGGTATGCGATTTATTTTTTTTCTCTTGTCTTCTTGAAAGATAACAAAAAATTACGAATCACACTTTACCAAACTCTAGAGATCATGTTATGGATGTACTCTCTCCTCAGGCTTAGCAGAGATGATATAGTTTATATTCAGGGGTTCCAATTTACTTAATTAATTTTAACACTATACTCATATCACAAGAGTTTTTTTGGATTCTAGGGAAAAGGTTTTTAAATATCACTTGTTTATTTTTATTTTTGAAATTTATGTTTACTTTATGTTATATTGTTCTAGTTATTATTTTTCCTTTGAATTCTTATAAGAAATGTTTTTGTGTCTATATCATTGTTATATTGATTGAGTAGAATTAGTTTGGGATATTATAATGTGTGGTCATCCATGCTAAATTGTAGTATTTTGAAATAAAATTTGGAAGTTTTTTGGAAATGAACAGAATAGGGAAAATGAAGGGAATGATAAATAGAAGATGAATATAAGTTCCTTTATATTCTATTTATTGATTATATGTTGACCATGAACAAATTTTTTGCATTATTTCATATGTTAATTGGGATATATATTGGAAATAAATTATAGGAATATAATATGGAAGGGAAATGATAATATGGAAGAATGGGGTATGCTTCATGGATGTGTTATTTATATTCTTTCTGCATGTAATGATGCAATGACTATGGATATTACAATAAACAATGTGTGTGTTTGTTTTTGTTTTTTGTTGACATGAATACCTAAATTATCATTCCAAGGGGAGTGGATATATGATGATATGATGGTAATAATATAAAGGAATTGTAGTATCTATAATGTAAATGAACAATGGGAAAGAATAAATACAATTTTCTAATGAATTCCTTAAAAAATGCTATCCTAAATTGATTATAATATGAAGTGTCATTTTTTCTTGTGTTTTCACTTATTATAATAAATAAATGCATGATTTAATGTACGAAAGGTGATAAAATAGTGTTGGTAAAAACAAATATAATTTTAGAATTTATATTAATGGAATAAAATGTACGTAAAATGATGTGTTAGGTTATGATTATTATTATTAAAATGAGTGATTATTATAGAGAATTAATTTTGGTTCTAGAAGAATAGTAACAGTCACCTAAAAAAGAGGTATTCTGGTATTATTATTGAGGTTTCCATTTGTGATATATTTTTTTTGTTTGGGTGATTAGATGGATAGTCCCATTTTGTTTTCTCCTAGATGTTTTGCATTACATTATGTGATTATATGAGGATTTGTGAGCATAAGTTGTTCCCTTGGAGGAAAATATAATTAAATAGAAAATTAAGTGAAGTAGTAAATTGTATAATTAATGGAATATAATTATTAACATGTCCATTATAGTAATATTTACTAATGGTGATTGAATAATTAATTACAAACATTTTAGTTATAAAAGATGGATGATGGGGGAAATCGGTGTGGGTAACTTACTTAAACGTAGAATTCAATGAATATTTCATTTTTTGTTCCATTGTTAATAACACTTATTGTGTGTTGCAGTTTTTATCTATTTTTATATGTACGTTCATGTTTGTATCCTTTTCGTTGCCTTGTGGATTGTTCTTATTTGAGCAGTTGTTATTTTGGTCTCTCATGCCTTATTAGTTTATGGTGATCATAATTGGCCATTCTTGGTTTGGACCATGGGGTGTAGTTTTTTGGATGGATAATAAGGGGATGCCTTGGGAATGTGATAGAGTAATAGGGATGCATAGTTGGTTTCTAATTAGACTATGAGTTCTACCATGTTATCATTTTCTATTATGATTACCATGATTATATATTCTTTGACTTTGGAAGAAATTTACCCTCCATTATGTTTTTTGAATCAAGGATAGAGCCATGTTATTCCACGATGAGTCATCTTCTTGACTGGTCTATTCCTTTTATTCATATAGGATGTCTTGGATTAATGACCAAGTCAAGAAACCTTTTAGATGTTTCTTGAGATCTTTATTCTTTTATGTATTTGATATGGCCTTTCAGGGTTACCTATGGTTGGGGTAATATTATCATTTCCTTTGATGAATAGTGGAAATATTGTTTTTTGTGATGTTTCATCTCGTGGATGTGTATATCCGTTATTTAAACATTTTAGATGAATTCAAAATGGTGCATGAATTTAGGGTTCAAGTATGATCTAATCAAGTGGTTTTGGTTTTCATGGATTTTTATAGGACATCTTCTTGCTTGGGTTTTCATCCTCTCTTGAAGGCAACATGTTGGGACTTCATTCCTCTTAGATTGAGTAAGGTGTTTCTATTTAGGTTTTTTAATATTTCATTCCATGGGAAGCTTGAAATTTTTAAAATGTTATTCATTACAAAATAGACCTATAGGTGATACCCCTGAGGGTTTTTCTGGGGTGGGAGAGGGGAGTGGGGGATGCACATGGGAGAGGGGGGTTGTGCTACTTTAGGGGGAGGGGTGTGGGTTGTGTCTGGGATAGTCGGAGGGGGGTTAGTTCATGGTGAGTGGGGGGTAGGGAGTTGTGATACTATAGAGGGGGTTGTGTATGGGGTGGGCATGGGGTGTGTGGTTAGGTGGTGTAATTGTAGGGGGGAGGGTTTTTGTGTAGGTGGGGCTACTATAGGGGGGAGCGGTGGGGTGGTAGGTGGGAGAAACAAGTGGGAGGGGGGTTGTATTACATCAAGGGGCTATGAGGGGTGGGTGTAGGGATAATTTTGTCAGAGTGGGGTTGTGCTAATACAGTGGGAGTGGGGCTATGCATGGGGTGGATGAGGGGTGGATACTGTATGGGTTTGGGGTTGTGCGGGGGGAGAGAGGGGGAAGTGGGTAGGTGGGGCTACTGTATGGGGAGGGGAGGGGGCTACTATAGGGGGAGGGGCTAGGTTTAGGTTGGGATACTATAGTGGGAGGGGGATTTGTAGGGGGTATGTGAGGGGGGTACTAGTGGAGGGAGATGTGCTAATATAGGGGGATGAGGGCTGCGTGGGGGGTGTGGGATTGGGGCTACTGCAGGGGGAGTGGGGGTGGGCTGTACAGCGGGAAGAAATGGCCAATATGATGAGGAAAATTAAAAAAAAAAAATTTCCTTACATTCTAAACTAACGAATGGATTTTCAACTAAGATGATGTGGAAATATGAACACAAAACTATTATTAATGAACATGTTATTTAGTATTGGGATGTTCATATCAATTTGAATATTATTATTTCATTGTGGGTTATTGATTCATGTATCATTTATCATCACTATGCGCACACACACACACACATATATATATATGATGTTGTTATGTCTCATTTCATTTCCTAGTATTTCATTATACGTGGTTTCTTATGATAATGCTATTTATATGACTTAACATAAAAAACATTGAGTTCAACATCTAATTTGGTTATTTTTTACTCATTGATTATTCTTTGGTTGATTTTTAATTAGACCATTTTTTTAATTTTGGGTTCTTTATAATTTTTAGTTATTTTTGGATCTTGTTGGGGTATATTTGAGTTTCTCTTGGTGAAGGCTTAAATGTGTATGCTTATGTAGGAATATACGTATATAAGTTCCCCCTTTATATATATTCACTCATGGAAGTATGAATATATATTGGGTCTTGGGGCACTTATATATATATATATATATATGAAAAATGAATAAATGTGTTTGTCTAAATGGTTATATAAAAGTATAAACATATATCTAAGTACCCCCTTGTTCATATTGGGAGATGAAAATATGTACATAGGGGCTATGTGTCCTTATACATATGGGAATTTGTTTATGTGTGCATGTGGGAAAAAAATAAGATTCAAGTTTTTGACATCAAAAATAGTGTGCCTTGAGGTTAAGGCAGGCTCCCTCTTCCTAACACATTCATTTGAATTCAATAATTTCTTGATTATTTTAAAACGATGGTTTCATTATTATATAACATTTATATTCCAGGAAAATTGGTTTTGGATCATTGATATTTCATTTACACCTTTTTTAAATGATTTCTCTATGCCTTCAATGCGGACTAGTAGAAAATTTCAGCAAACTCGATAGTAGAAAATGAAATTTCATTCACATTAGAGATGACAGTGTAATCATTTTGAGAAAACATGAACTAAGAATTCTCTTTAAAATCTAAAACATAACGAAAATATTTTTTTTCATTTCATCAAACACAAAAAACCAGCATTGAAAACATGACACATTCTTCAGTAACATCATTGTAAAATTGAACTAGATAAAATCAATTACCGTACCAGGAAGAATTCATTACATAGTACCTAAGAAAATAGTTATCTTTTAACTGCTTGATGCAACTTCATTGGTCTTAATTGATTTCCCCACACTGGTTTTATGGTACAATGTTAAAGTGATTCAGTGGAATCATCACAAGAAAAGATCCTAGATCCTTGTCGAACTACTCTCAGAATGTCCACAGCATACCCACAACACCATTCTGAGTAAAATAAATAACCACTAGGACCCATAAAACAATAAGTTTCTTCTAATTTGATAAAAAATACTAAATAAATTAGGTAGTGGATTAACTCAACTAAAAATAACAGACATCATGAAAAAAATATCATATCCTCTTCTATATTCCACCCATGAAAACCCCATAATCCATAGTTAATTACATCATTCTATGGTGGAATATACATTAAAAACCTATAAAAAATTGAACTAAAATTATTAAAATCCAAAGGGAAACGATAATGGAGGAAACAAAAGATGAACATACATCAAACATCCATTAAAATGAATCTAGAAATAGCCTAACCTGATGGTGAATGAAGGAAGGATGTGAGAGGGGAGGAAAAATTAAAATTTCTTCCCATAAGATCTCCATATTTCTTATATCATGAAACACATGACCCATAAAAAGTTAGAATTTATCCTATTAAAATAAATCCACCTAGGCATGATTCATGGTTTGAATAGGGGATTCACACCATGAATCCCTACCCCTAGGAATTTCAGGGCTTGAATTGGGGTTCATAGTCGAAAATGTTTGAGATAGGGGGTTCACAATTCAGCCTACCCCATTCATGTAATAAAATCAATGGGTCACAGCATGAGAATGTACAGTATCATAATTTTTATTTATTTCTCACCCGAACCTCCACCAACATCCACCAAAACCCTAGATGTACCAACAGGGGAATCAAACAAAATCCAAAAATACCATTTAGGAACATATAATAGTCATATTCCTAATCCAAATTCCTATTTATGAAATAACCCGTGATTCATATTAAAAACAAAATTTTCATCCAAAAAAATGAAATAGAAATCTATGGGGCATTAAAAACTCCCCACCTTAAGACTCTTCATCCCCAAGAATCCATGGTATTCATCAAAACATGTCCCATAAACTACTATGTTTGTTAATTCACTATGAACTCATTATTCACCATCTTTAAATTCTAAAAAAGATTATTTTACAAAACTCCAAACATCAAGGAATTATTTTCATTAGATATCAATCCACACACTCACAAAAAGCATTATCCCCAACAAGGCTCTCACCAAACCCATGTATATGGACACTCCTCACTCTCTTCAACTAACTCATACTATTAATAATGTGTATCCCCACCATATTAATCTTCCCATGAACGTTGAATAAACATTGATGGTTCTCTTAACCATATTAATTTCAAACTAAGAATGATCTTCCAATGGTATGTCGAACTGATATCTAGATTTTGAAAAATGATCTCAATTTTATTTTCATCTCACTACATCCAACCCTATAGGAAACACTAGTTCATTCTCCTCTAGATGAATTTTCGAAAAAGAATCATGGTTTCACCTACTGTTGTGTTGTCTTATAACTCAATTAAGATTAATTCACCTCTTGAGGCATAATGAGATCATATAATACCTACATATAAGTTCTCTCCCAAAATCCCAGTGAAAATCATGGCCAGATCCCCAACTATTTTCTTCCTCCATCATCCTCCCACTCTATGAACTAAGTCACCTCTGATCTGATTCACTCTACGATCACTCAAAAGCACAGTGGGCCTGATTCATGTTATGTAACTCCACTCAACAACACATATGTACTTCAAATCTATTATTCCCCTAGGATCAATAAAATATTGGATCTTCCCATACACTAAAATCAATTTTTAGCCTCAATCGTTCAATGATCATCCTCACTAAAACAACAACATGTATGACATGAGGTTCAATCACCCAAAAATAATATGATTCTCATGAACATAGGATTACCATATTCATTAACCTTCCAAACTAAACACATAGTCTCTATAACGCCTATTCTATCCACCATTAAATTTAATTACTAGATGTAGTCGGCCCACTCATCCATAAATTCTAATATGAAATACTCATTTACAACCACTTTCATATCACCATAGATCATCCATGACGGCCAATGATAGCCAATATTGTACTACCCACCCTATGGCTTCTCATACACTACTAATCAACTACTTGCCCAAACAGGTCATATCATCAACCCTCACTGATAATACACCATCCAAAGACAAAAAACTCAGTCTATCTTAACATCAAACATCTCACCATAGAATAACTATTTCATCACCACACAGTTTTATCCACAAACTGAACCATTCTCAATAAAACCTGCAAAAATTGCATTCACTAACCCATATATCACCTAAGAAATGTGTCAAAAAATTTCACACCAACCCTTACACACCAAGACCATTCCCCCAAAAAATGCACACTATAGCTCAATGTCCATCACCAAAGGGAGAGTGATACACCAAGTACCCTCTCAAGGGTTCTTACCCATGATCCAACCCAATATCACCAATACCCAGCTGTATACGCTTCCATACACCTGGTTCAATACTTAGAATCATGCCCCAATGATTCACATCACATATAACACAAGATCATACACCCCATAGTAATTAAATATGGTGTGGCTATATTTTCATTTTATAGGAACCTATGAAATGGCTTCCATCTCTACACCATGGATCACAATTACCTAGATGCATATGGTGTAATCCCTAAATTAAAATCATGTAGTTATTGAATATCATAGATGACCCGTACGTATCCATCATCTTTCTCAAATAACATTTACATAGTTCCACAATTACATTTATGAATTCTAAGTTTCATTAGTCTGACCTTTATATAGGTCATGAATGACCTTTACGTAGCTTAGTATCACCTAAACTATCCCATATATTCTTTTGTCACCTTTATAAAATTCTTATAATAACATTACTTCAACATATATCCATGGTAGTGACATATTAAGCCTAAAATTTTAGGATTTGTGTCCATAGTCTCCATACCATCAATAATAACCACTAATGATTGATCTATAAACCTATTGTTGAGTTAGTCCACGTAGGAGGTGCATGGGCTGTGTTGGGGGTGTAGGGGTGTCTGTGTAGGGGTGAAAGGGGGTGTACAAGGGTGCCTTGGGAGGGAAGGGGTGGGAAAGTGGTGTTCTGGGGTAGGGGTGTGCTGGGGGAAGGGGAGGGGAAGGGTTGGGTTGTGTGTTGTGTTTTGTTGCAATAGGGATGGGGAGGGTACATGGGGTGCAAGGGGTGTGCATGGGGTGTGATAGGGGTGCTGTTGGCAGTAGGGGGAGGGGTGTGAAGGGATATTATGTAAGGGGAATAGCGAGGGTGCAGGTGGGTGAAAGGGGTGTGAAGGGGAGAGGGAAGGGGGTTGGGGTGTGTAGGATTTTGTTTAATGTTGCAAGGAGAGGGTGCATGGGGGTGAAAGGGGTATGCTGGGGGATGTGGTTGGGATGGGACTATTGGGTTCTCTTTAAAGGGTCATGGGGAAGGTGTAGGGGAGTGGGTAGGGTTGTGTTTGTGGAAAGGGGAGGGGGTTTTACTGGGTTATATTTCAAGGGGACGGTGGAGGGTGCAGGCGGTGTAAGGGATGTGTATAGGAGGTCATGGGCAGGGTGTGTGTTGAGTTTTATTTCAAAGGGTATGTGGAGGGTGTAGGTGGAACAAGGGGTGTGTAGGGGGTGATACCAGTGGGGGTGTTCTTGGGATTGGGTGTCCTGGGTTCTATATCAAGGGGAAGGGGAGAGTACATTGGGTGTGCAAGGTGGTAGCAGGGGTGGGAAGGGGAATGGGAGGGTATAGGGGGTGCAAGGGGTAGGGTGAAAGGGGTGTGATGGGTTTTGATGCAAGGGGTAAGGGAGGGCGCAGTGGGGTTGCATGGGGTGTGTTGGCATGAAATTGAACATGGGGTGTGCTTGTGGGTGTGTAGGGGTGCTTGCGGTTCATGGGTGTGATGGGGGTGTGTTGGGGGATGAGAAGGGGCATGGGGTGTGTTGGGGATGGTACATGGGGTGTGTAGTATAAAG
The DNA here is from genome assembly GCA_963277665.1 of Viscum album. Classification (NCBI taxonomy): domain Eukaryota; kingdom Viridiplantae; phylum Streptophyta; class Magnoliopsida; order Santalales; family Viscaceae; genus Viscum; species Viscum album. Next base: position 2,102,724,423 of record OY728163.1, on the reverse strand, counting down.
GGTGATGGGTAGGGGGTGCAATGGGTGGTGTAGGGGGAGGGGTTCACCGGGCGGGGGTGGGGGGAGGTATAGAAGGGGTGTAAGGGGTAGGGGTACAATAGAGGTGGGGTGAATGGGATAGGGGGTGGGGTAGGGGGTGTGTCGACCATGAAGTTAGGTGTAGGATGTGATAGTAATTTTTCCCATTTGTGGGGTTATATTAAAATTTTTGTATATCCTTTCCTTCTATATTTCATATCATCAAAATGTACCAAGGAAAAAGAATTGGGCAGAGAAGAATACATTCTAGCATCCTTTCCTATATAAAATATAGTCCTGTCAACAGCCAGCACTAGATAGACTGTGCTATTTTTGGAATGTGGAGACCTATATCCATGGTTTTACATTGTGTCTATAAGTCTTACGTGAACTAAGATTCTTCAACAGTTTTCACCATGGCTAGAGACCTATAGCCATGCCAATACCAGACACATTTCATGAAACTATAGCTACAACCTACAACAATGGTTTTTTGCCTATATCCATGGTTCCATACAATGGCTATAGCCATATTTTATAGTACTGCTAGAACTGTATTTTGAATATTGTCATAATACTTTGAAGATATAAACATAATGGGGAACTGCTATAACTATATCAACATGAAAAATACTCTAGGACATTATTACCTTATATTGATGTAGAACAATAAATAATATCTAATAAGATGTTTTACATTAAATATTAATATAATCAGAGTACAAACAGTTTATTGTAGTCCACCAATTCTTACACTCATCTAGTATTTTTTTGTTATGTATATCTAATTTGTGGTTTTTAGTATATATATATAAAATATATTTTGTTAACCATGTAAATGTTATTTGTTTTTATTTTATGTCCATGTTTTGTATAATCGTGTTTTATTTGTTTTATTTTCTGTTTTGATCATGTTTTATATATACTATGTTATTTTTTATATTTGTGGGAGTGTCTATATGTTATGGACCTTATGTGTGTGTTTTTATTTTTTATGTTCTATGTGATTTTTTATGTATTGTTTTTTCCATGACTATGATCACTCTATGTGTGTGGCATTTTTTGTGTTATGTCGAGGCTAGTATATAATATTTATTAAGTAAACATTATTTATAACTTTTTTATAAATTTTAATCAGTATAATATTAAAATCAATTGGCTCAAAAATTATATGTACATAATTTATACTAAAATGAAATCGAATTTTCAATTATAAATTTCATCTCCATTATAATTGTTTTATATCATTAACCTGGATAAAAAGAAACAAACACTTATGGAACATAAAAAATAAATTTAAATGTTTTAAAGTATTCATAACTAGGATTTAAAATAGAAAATATATATTTCTTATTAAAAATAATATAATCTAAAAAACTTATATAAATGTTAAAAATATAAATAATTACTAGAAATTCTCACAACATATGTTCATGAAATTCCATAAAGGATTTTATTGTAATAAATAATTCATCATTTTGAACTTATTAATTGATTTTAATTATTATTAAAATTATAATTAAAATTTATTATTAATATTAATATTCATTTTCTGTTTACCATTAGGATGGATGGATTGCTGATGCACATTAATTAGGTGCCCAATATTATCTCACTTGAATAAGTAGGATTAGAGTATTGACTGACAATATTTTAAGAAGATTATAGAAGTAAATTGAAAACTCAATTAAAATTTGAGGAGGATTCAGGTAGTGTTATTAAGATTTTATAAAGCTATACCAAAAAAATTATTTATTATTAATTTATTAATTGATTTTTTAACTAATATAAACATATAAATATATCTAGTTTTTCTTTTGTCATATTATATTTTTAAATTATTTCTATTTAAAAAATTTATAGAAAACAAAAATAAAAATTCAGTAAATATATTTTTTTAGTAATAAATAGAACTATAAAGTATATTTATTTATTTTAAGATCCATTTATTCAAGATTTTTTAATTAAAAACTATTTATCTTATGAATTTATATGGGGGTCTTTCGTGTATGACAAAGAAATTAACTAATAAAAATTATATCTAAAATAATATATTATTTTGACGAATTTATATTATTACTATAATAATATGAATATGGATGGTTTAAAATAGTGAGTATATGAAGCATTTAGTGATCTAGGTAAACATTAGTGGATCTGGATACTTATAAAATAAAAATTGTTAATGGGATCTTTATATTTATTTTAAATATAAATGAAAGAAAAACATAATTGACTTCATATAAAAAATATAATGAAATAAATAATTAAGAACTGGATGCAATTTATTAATAAAACAGAAATTCTAAATATATTAGAGAAACAAATATATAATAATATAATAAAATAAAAATTGTGGTGATATAGAAAGGAACAGTTTGTTATTTTAATTGTTTCATGGATATTGTTGGGTGATCATTTATAATTATAGACTTCATACCCTTCCCTTCAATTAAAAAATAATGTTGGAAACATATTCTTAATTTTCATGGTGATCCAAGTTTATTTGAAAACATCTGAAAGTCAAAACCTATCAAATTGAGAAATTTTATGTTGGGGATATATTCTAAAGAAACAATTATACTTATGACCCATTTGAAATCACATATTATAAACTCGTAATAACATTCATCACCTAATATAAAGAGTTTTAAATACATAAAAATATGGATCCTTTTATGCTTTATAATATGAAAACATACACAAAAAATTACGAAGAAAACTAGGTAAATAGATAGTAATTTCAATTTTATAAATATTTAAAATATATTAAATTATAAATATTAATTATACAAATTTATATAATATTTTTTCAAAAAAAAAATTATTCAAAAAAATTTAAATAAACCCACACAAATATATGATCGCTAATAGTTTTTGGGACTAGTTATATTATCATATAATTGTGTGAAATGCCTTTAATGTATCCAACAAATGTATTCTCACAAAGAATGAATCATATACATTCCCTTTATACACTGTATTCATAACCTAGGGAAATAGACGTATCAATGGAAGAGCTTAGAGGTTAATTAAGGGTAAATATAAGTGATAATAATGAATTTCCATAACCGAGAAATAAGATAAGAATAAGGGTATGAGAACATGATAATAACTTAAAATAGTCATACAAATTCACTAGATGATCGTTAATATTAAATCATAGAAAATTTATTTGTCATATCAAAAGAAAACACTCATAAGTTTGAGGAATCATCAATAATCAACCATGATTCCTGAGAAGATATCATAAGAATATGAAATAAGTATTTGTAATTAACATAATAATTTAAAATAATTTCATTAGTTGAGGACCACTATCAATAATATCAAACTATATTCGGTTAAATTCCCATTATATCATATCCTTTTTCAAGATTCACCCCCAAGATGTCATTATGGACATCGTCCCTTAATGAACTGGATTCACAACCCATTATATTCCTTATTTTCTCATGATACATCCACCATTAACCATCTCCTTTGTGGAATATATAACTCTAGGAAAACTAATAAAATAATTATAATCATATACATGTGTGCCATAATATCATACTATTTTTTTTGTATAATCATTTCATCACCTGGTGAAGGGAAACCAGTATCATAAAAATTTCATCACTGTATAACCCATTAAAAATAAATAGGTTTCATAAACATGTCATCATAATAATCATAAACAATTTAGGTAAAGAATAATTATGGTATCCTTGGTTTTAGTGTTTAGTTAATTATAATTTACATCAAAAGATTTTATCATAGATGAAAATTTTATATAAAATATAATGGAGATATTTCTTTACGAAAATACACTTTTAATTTTAATATTAATTATTTTAAATATAAAAATTTCCAAAAAAAAATATGGAATTTTTTTTATTCAAAATTGAAAATTAAAATAATTACAATAATATTTTAATCATTAACAAGTCAGGATTTGAAAAAAAATATGTTCAGGTTGTAATCATTAAAATAAAAATTCTTTTCAAAATTTCAATAAAAAGTAAATTGTACCTCATTCTAAAAATGATCTAAATATTAATTTTAAAAATTATTTAAAAAATTAAAAAAATCATTAAAATATAATTTAAAAAATCCCAATATAATTTTAAAAACATTGCTGGAAAAAATTTTATAGAAAACATGGACAAGGGATAAAAGTTTCCCCAATAGAGTGGGAAATAAATTAATATATTTTTAAAATAATTGATAATTTTAATTACTAATGTGAAATAATATAATTTTAAATTAAAATTATATGATTTAATATTGGATACTAAAATATAATGGGTTTATTATGTTATTATCATATAATTTATCCCAATTTAAACTCTAGCATTAACAATCCCGATTAAAGTGAGATTGAATCAAAAATCACACACCACTTTGGTAACATTTGAATTTTAAGACCCATGAAATAATATCTCCACATAAAAACATAAATATCATGAACATATGGAAATTCATGAGATATAATTTCAAATGATCTGTATTTACACCCCATAAATAATAATAGGTACATAACATAGAACAAGTCTCAAAGAAAAAAAATATTTGTTCGGGGAACCCTTAAATCAATAGAAATCTAGGAATCAATTCCTCATGAAAGATATAAACTTATATATATTATTCAAAATCCATAATATTAATGAAAATAATCATAAAATACATTTATGTGATGTATATACACTTTATAATAGAAATAAGTGGGGGATATTAAATATGACTCACAGAAATAAAAGTGAGATGAGAATTTGTCACCTCATGTATCGTCTTAGTTCAAAGAAGTTCGAACCTCCTACATAATAAAAATATAATTATTATAAATATATTCAATAACAATTCTCCAATATATCATACCAAATTTTATTAAAATATAATATCTTGTAACCCTTTTATTATTGTGTCTGTATTAAATATATGTTTCTGGTGATAACTGCTTTGTTTGTTATATATGTTCTCATTAGGTAGTTCCCATACCTACAAATTGGTCATGGTTTAATCATATAAAAAATATTAATAATTTAAAAAATTACCATATTTATTCATCATATACACTTTTATAATTATAAATATAAATATGTGATGAAAATTAATTACATATCTTCATGGATATTATTATCTGTCTATATGCACGAGTGACGTTTCATCTTTATAATGATTGGAATAAAATAATAGTAATTAATAATTCACCATTTCTGAGAAAATATTATATAATATATATAATATATAATCATTAAATGCATCACTAATTCAATCTTTTTGAAGGAGGCTTAAAATTTAAACACTACGATTCATAGAAGTTGTAGTTTTCATGTACACAGGAGTGATGCTTATCATTTTTCATTGGATAGAAAGGTGGTGGGTAATGGTTATTCCATCGTCATAATAAAAAATAAATATATTATAGATAATAAATTAATAATTATAGAATGTATACCTAATTTTAATACGAGTTTGAATAAAAAATTAAACTAAAAGTCCTCAGTTAATAGTTATATGTTATCATTGAGAAACCTATTTTGGCTTACATCTTAAGCCTTAAAAGGATGATATTTTCGAAATAAAAAATCTATATGATTTGGTAATGTAATCTAAGAAGTTATTTTTCTCGGTATTTTCCAATATATATGAATCATGAAGTTTATAGAAGATATTATATGAGGTATCTCTATAAGGGGAGGGAGTTACACATAAGGAATTACATAAATGATAAAATAATATATATCATAAAAAATTAAAATGAAACCAAGGAATACCTAATTATAAGATAAGATATTATAGGGTATAAATAAACTTATATAAAAAAGGATATCCTTCCTAAGGACATCCCGGTTTTGGTTAGTGGGGCGGACAATCTCTTTCTCTTGGAAACCCCTCTTAACAATGAAATCAATGCTACTGTTTTTCGTCTCAACCATGATAGTGCCCCGATTTCTGATGGCTTCAATAATGATTTTTCCAACATAATTGGGTGGTTGTTCATTTATATGTTTGTAATATTTTCAAATGTTTTTTCTCTAATGGTGGCCTTCTTCATGGTCTTAATGTTCAATTTCCTACCCTTATTCCCAACGTCTCCAATGCTTTGGAAATCCATTTATTCTGTCTAATTTCTCTTGATAACTCTCTTTAAAAAATCATTTACAATCTTTTAAACAACAATATATCAACCCTATGAAACAAAATAATATCTTGGAATTTATTTAGTTTTATCAAGTGAATATCCATTTAGGACTACATTTTCCTTACCTCAGAATAGACTAATGATCTAATTAAATTTTCTAAATGTGGGAATGAGGCCATTATACTTGAAATAATTAAATCTTTTGACACCATAGATTGGAACATCAATTTCAATGTTCTCTATAGTTTTGGTTTTAATGAAGTCTTTATTATCATGATAACCCCCTTTTTAATTCGTCATCTATCTCTATCTTAATCAATGGCTCCTTTAATGGTTATTTTAAGTGTACCAAGGGAGTTCGACAATGTGATCCCTTGACTTCGATTACTTTTTCCATCACTGAACATTATCTTAGAAGACATATTAGTTTCCTTGTTGATCAAATTAAACTCAAACCTATTCGAGTGACTCGAAGCCTAAATGTGCTGACCCATCTCTTATATGTTGATTACATAATTCTATTTCTGAATGGGTGCAAAATAAGAATTCTTATCCTTAACAATGCCATATCTCACTATGAAGGGGTCTCTAAGAAATATATTTGATGTAACAAATCATTTGTCTTCTTTGTAAAATGTTTTTCTCCTAATAGAAAAATTAAAATCATTGAAATCTCTGGTATTAAAGAATAATCATTCCATTTTACCTATTTGGGTGTTCCCTTATTCTAGGGAAAACCTAAATCCATGTATTTCAATGAAGTGGTTGAATATGTTATCAATCCATTATCCTCCTGGAAATGGAAATATCTATCCATGGTTGGATGAATTTGTATTTTTATTTCTACCATTATCTCTAAAATGGAATACTCCCTGATGATCTATAAATGGATGACTAGTCTTCTTAATTTAATTAATAGCTATATAAAAAAAACATTGTTTAGACTAGTAGTATTCTTGAATGAAATCTTATTTCCATTCTCTGGTCAACAAGCTACAAACTATTGGAAAGGGGATTTTTGAGAATCAAATATCTCAAGATCTTTAATGATTCCCGTAAAGATAGACTCACTTGGAGATTGATCCATCATAATTCTGATTCCATTTTATTTATTAGAAATAAATTCCGGGAGAAATAAAAAAAAGAAATTTGAGCTATGTTAATTCCTTGATCTGGCTTTACATTAGAACTTCCTTTTCCAAAATTTTGAATAACTCAAGATTGATGGTTAGTGTGGACTCCCCTAGGAACTTTTTTCATGAAAACTGGAGTGTCACCCCCCTTCATTTCCATGATGCCTCTTAAATCCCCTATGGAAAACATCAACTGCACTATTCAAAGATGATGCACTCTGATAAATTTAATCTCTTGGATACCATAATTCATGTCGTTGGTAACTATTAATTCTCTAACACTGATGATATTATTATTTGGGAACCTATACATAATGGAATTTGGGATTCCAAAAGATATTAAAATCATAAACTCACAAACTCTAATCCAAATTTTGGTTGGCTGAAAACCTTTTGACAAACCCTATATTAAGCCCTCAATACGGAACCTTATATGGCGTATTTCTCATAATCGTATCAATACAGGGGTTTGTCTTCAGACTTTTGGAAACCAACTCTGCTCTAAATGTCAACTATGTCATCATCATAGAGAGGATATTAACCACCTGTTTTTTTCTTGTGCTACTGCATTGGACCTTTGGAACTTTATTACTAATCGGTTTAACTGTAGATGGTTACGCTCTGACTCTATTCACTCCTAACTAAAACACTGTTTGGAACTGGATACCTCACATCTATTTAAGAATATTTTTCATTCAAATGTTCCTGAGCTCCTCTATGTTATCTAGTATGATGAAAACTCCATTATTCACAACAACAACCCACTCAATCTTAATGTAGGTCAGACATGAATTCTCATTGCCATTAGGGATGCCACCTCAATACAAAAGGATCATTGTGATAACTCTGTTGAGGACTTTGTGATCCTCCGTCGTCTCAGAATCGAAGGGCACTAAAAAACTGAGACACTCATTGGATGTGTTTTGGAAATCACTGCTTCATAGATGGATCAAAATCAATGTGGATGGAGCTCTCAAAGGAAATTTGGGACCTATGGGCTGTAGAGCCATTTTCAGAGATTTCCTGGGTCACTGTCATGGTTGTTTCTATGTAGTTGCGGTACCACAACTTCTCTTGAAGCAGAAATGATAGTGGTGATCCTGGATGTTGACTTTGTTAAAATAAAAGGTTTTAATGACATCTAGATTGAAATTTGATGTACCACCATTGTACAAGATATTTGGAATGGGGTGGTCCACCTTGCCCGGACACTTACTACTAGATGGATGAGCTACCTTGATTCTCTAAAAAAGCCCAGATACTTTGTCACCCATGCATATTGTAATGTAAACATGGTGGATGATAATCTTTCCAATAAAGGACTCAACCAAGGAATTTTGTAGAGCGATGATCTTCTGGTTGATCGCCTCCCTCTCTATTAAAGTGATTGTAATAAGATCCCCTCCTTTAGACTCATGTAGTTCCTTTCATGCTTTTTAATAAATTGTTTCATGGTCTTTGACCAATGCACTTACATTTAAAAAATTAATGGTTATTATAATTTTTGGAAAAGAATAATCATAATTTAATATTCCAATAATTCATTTAAATAAATATACCAAAAATAATTTTTATTTTGAATAAAATATAACTTATCTTCACAAAAGTCATGTTTTGTTTTTAGATTTCAAAATTTTATTTTGAAATAAATTATTTGAAAAATTATGTATATATATTTTCAAAAAAACTCATCCATGGATTCATATTAAGGTGTTATAGATATTTTAAATTTTTAACTCATACTTTTAACCAAGGTTTACCTTTTTACGTAGGGGATAAATTTAAACCATGATTACTATTCATATTGAAAATATTTCATTTTATCTATTAAATTATATTGATTATTATGATTCAAAATAATAAATCTGTCTTACATAATATAATTTATATAATTAGTATAAATTCCATTTTAAATATGCGTGCAAAATGAAACGAAAACCATTATTAGAAAAAAAGTTTTCCGAAGAAGAAAAATGGATTTATTCATAGTCCATGCATAGTAAAAACAATCCAATGAAAGTAAAATAATTTTGAATAATATATAATTAATATATTTTATTAAATAACCATTAAATAAATATTTAATTAATTTATTATTATAAAAAAATAATGCACACATAAAAATAATTTTATGAAAAATGTATTTTTATTCCAAAAAATGAATTTATTCCACAAGAAAGTATAAATTTCATTTCTATGTTATTATTTATATTATTAACTAATTATTGAGATTTATATTAATTTTACCAAAAAAATTTAAATCATAATGGAACCTTTCAATGAAAATAAATTATTGTTTTATAAAAATTGTATTATTCACTATTCAATGAGAAATAAATCTATAGAAAAAATATCAAATTATACATCTATGAAAATATTCATATGATGACATCAAAAATTATTTTAAATTTATTAATTAAAAATGAAATAATTTTTAGAAGTTTTTTGTAATAGTTACTCAGAAAACACCATTAAAAACCATTTTTAAATAAAATGTATTTTGGAAGCATAAAATGACTATACAAAATTGAGTGCTTATTTATTAACATTTAATCAATTTATTTATGTTTTTTAATAAATTATAAATATATATCATAATTTTTTTATTCTTATTCATTCCACTAATTTATTCACTATGTTTCAATATATCATGTTTTGTTTAATTGTAATGACTCTATTTTATGTGTTTTGGTCCTTTAAATATTTTTATATATTTCACTAAAATTATTTATGGAGTTGGAATACTATTTTGGGTGTTGTAGGGCCACAAAATTAATTAATTAAAAATAATTATATATATTAAATCATGAACTTGGGCCATTTTGAAATAAATGGTTTTATCATTAATCAATACTTAATTTGGGAAATCTCATACAAAAATTGATTTCAAAACATAGGGTTTATCCTAAGAGTGACATAATTTTGGTTAACATCGAGCATTTGGATGAAGGAGCTTATTGGAAGGTGCATTTTTTAAATTTAATACTTTACATATATAATATATGTTACGATATAAAACCTAATTTTATCACTATTTATACATCTTTATGAAATATAAAAGTGGTTAACTAGATAACCCTAGGATATTATAGTAGATGATGTGAGATTTATTGGCGTAAGAAAATCTAGAATGCTAATTATTAACAATGATCAAGGGTATTCCTAATACATATGATAAAAGCTTAATTATCTCCACTATATTTTCTATCAAATGTGTTATTCCAAAAAAATTTATTCCTTGATGTAGGGATTTTTACTTTATGGTTTTCTACTTTTTGATTTATTTCACCACCACGGTTTTGGTATCTTCATTTTTATCTAAAATATATATTCTTCAAATGATCCCATTTTTATTTAGATTTATTGAATCTATTTATTTAATTGATTGACCTCATTTTTACCCCCCTGTATCCACAATGATTTATTATTGAATGGTATTACATTGTCCACTTAATTCTTATGATTTTATCCCCACCTTCCATTGTGTACTTATTTATTACTCCATGGGGTCGGTGGTGCACAATTTCTGTGTCTAATTCAAGTGGGATAGACCCCCCCCTCATTCATTTAAAATGTATGAAAAATATTGTGATTTATGTTTGTAATATGTATTGACGTATATTTTTTGATAATAATGATGGATATGAGGATTAGGACCTCAGAAGACACATGAAGGGATGACTATTACTAATTGGGTGAAAATTTTCCTATGTTCCAGCCACCAGAGGCTGTGAAATGATGATTTGCGGAGACATCATTTAGTTTTCACCATTCTAAGAGAGTAAAAGGCTGGAGGAATTGGTTCAAATCATGGATCATGCATATTCATGGAGACCAATGTTAGGTTCTATGAAATTTGTGACAATACACCCTATATCATGGAGGAACACACACCATGTTTTTTAGGTTATAATAATGGTTAATGTTTCATCCTATGTTATATATCACACAACATATAGATGGGACCCTGTATTGTGTGATCCTACCCAGGCCTTCATGGTGTATAATTGAGTCACATTCCTATGACTACTAGTGAGTATGCACATTTTGTCCCCTTGGGGACACACCATGTGGTGGAACCTAGCTAGCAGAACTGTGTACCATGAGTACACGTCTAGGACCCTGGGTGAATGTATAAACCCTATAACCATATTTATAAGCAATTTAGATTCACATGGCTATCCAATCCTTGTCCAATATATTAAAATTCAAATTTCCCATGTGAAGCCGCATTCCATATAACCCTATATACATGTCATGTACTTTTTAAAAAAATTATTTCTTTCATATCTATTATTTATGGAATTTTATTTGGTCTCGTGTGTAACCTATCCATATATTCATAATTATTGGGATATGAAAGGTACCTTAATTTAATCATCATAGGTATGATGTGAGGTGATTTAATTTGGATTCTTATTTCATCGACACATTTCATGTGGAAGGGTTCTGTTGTGATCATTAAAGAGTTACCAAGGTCATTAGTCCTTTATTTCTACAAGTAACTAGTCTCCTATATCCTTTATATAAATATTGAAATAAATCCCCCACATTATAGATAGTTTGGATCCACTATCTATGAAGTGGGACTCCTCATCTTGACCTCAAGCGATGAGTAAGTCCTCTATTAGAGTAGTTCTCCCCCATCTATAATACATAATGTTAAGGTGTGGGTACTCTGTATTATTAATAGAATATTTATGTTGTATGTATATTAGATCATACCAATAGAAATGTGGTACGAAACCTCAATCGTATCGATCATCACAAATGAATATGCACATTCTCTATTTGCTTTGGTTGCATTAGGCATACTTAATATTTTGTTTTTTTTCACTCATTTTTTATAGGTTTATCAAACAGGTATTATTTCTATTTGTTATCCTTTGTGTTTTTCTGGGATTCCTAATGGGTATGCATATCCTCAACCTTTTATTTTTTTTTCATTCACATGTTTTGTATTATAAATATGACACGAATATTGGTAGATATTTCTATAAACCTCGTATTAGAGGGGCATAACAGTACATTAACATAATGATCACCTTTAGTGGTTGGTCATAAATATTGTGATAGGTTCTCTCTTCAGTATTCTATTTTCCTATTTGTTAGTAGGTTATGAACTCATTTATGGTTTGAAATATATCATTCCCCTTTATATCATTTTTATTCCAATATTGTAGTTTTATGTATTTATTCGAGGTTTTTTCATCCATTTTTTATTCCCCAGATAGTTTGGAATATTACTAAATCTCCATGTTGTTTCATTGTGAGGTTTTTATTCATGAACACAAGTAAATGTTGAAAAGGCCTCCTGTTTTAGTGATATTTCTATATGGCACTAGTCTCCAACCCCCGTCTTATTAAAGGCATGTTTATGGTGTCCCCTCATATTACTATCATTCCAAGATGTCTCTAGGTGGTTTGGGTAACAATAGAGTGGAATAAAAGGTGGTTTATCTATGGGTTTATAATTTGATTTGGACATCTCATGTGGTTTTTTGAAAACTTATTGAAATGATGTTATTATGTCCCAATTTCAAATTTCAGGCCACGTAACCTGATGATGATGTAGTGTATGACGTATCCATACAAGAAAAATTTAAATATATTCTTATCAACTCGTAATGTCAATTCATAAACTATAGAGAATCAATGGTACATGAATCATACTGTATTATGCATTTTTAATTTCAATTGATTCTTTATACATCTCCTAAAATATTGTCATATAATTGTGATATGTCTTGTTAACTTTCAAGATTTATTTGTGAAAACATCCAATTAGGATACCAATATAGTTTTGTGATGAAGTCCAGTTGAGTGAGTATACACTAGTGAAGGATCTATATAATATAAATCTTAGTATTGACATTCCAGTTTAGGCTCTAGTTCTTGAGGTGGTTTAACGATATTGGTAGCAAAAATATTTTCTACCCATCAAGATGAGAGGAAACCTACCCCCAGTTGGTCAGTTTGATATTTTAGGTCATATTCAGTAGTTTTTATTGAATATATTTGTATAAATGATTCACAATCACTAATAATGATTCTAGAGTTATAGGAGTAGGGGTGACCAAAATTATGGGGTGAGACAAATCCTCAGGCAAAAGTGTCTTGGATATAATCTATATTCTCATTATAATATTTTATTTGAATGCCAACCGAATAAAAGGTCATGGTAACAACCATCATCTTTCATGGTGTGGTGACGTGTTGGGGTGTTTAGTTTCTGAGTCATTTGATGATTTGACACTCTCTTGGTAAGAGTTTCAGCACTTATTATATAATGGGTTTTCTGCCACAACCATCAAATTAGTTAAGGTACACGATCTAATAAAATATACATGGTTTAGGGAGATATTCCAAGGAAGGGAGCTTTGGAAAGATAGAGGTAATTTTAGAGACCCTAAAGTCCTAGAGTTGGTAGTTACCTTATAACATTTTTTCTAGATAATATATATTTCTTGTTAAAGAACGAAATATTTTAGTAGTCCAAGAAATGATTATTAATGCAATAAATTCAAATTAAATTTGAAAACATGAAATATGAAATAAATTTTTCATTAATGACACCAGTATTACCATTTTGGTATCCCTATATTTCAAACATGATACTCTTCTTAGAATCTTGATTAAATGATACTTAAGAAAGCGGTGATCTCTATGGCTTAACAAGGGTATGCATCTAATGACAACTATGGTGAACAAATCATGCATTATTAATATGGAAATGTAAATATAAAACTTATTTCATTAATAAATAACTCGAAATGGAAGAATAATCTGGAAAAAAAATACTGATAAAAATATTGAAATATAAATATTCAAATAATTTTGAAACATATCCATGGATATTCTAATTGAATAATTTCATGGACATTAATAAATTTTCTCATTATAAATAAATGTGTAATTGCAAACATCATAATCACACTATCAATTACAAATTTGAATAAATCATACAGAAATGAGTATGGCCTCATCAAAATAGCTAAATTAGTTTTTCTCATACAACCTATCAATCCAATAAGGGGTTATAATAGGCCCTGCTCCCCACTTACTAACTCCAATGATTTCCAAATATAAAAGGGGAGAAGAATAGTAACTGTAAAAATTATTACTGAAAAACTATTATATTAAATGATAAAAATTTTCATTAATAAACAAACATAATCAAAATAATCATTCATATTGTAAAATTATCATACTAATGTAAATTTTTTCCTCAATAATTAAACATAATCATAAACCATTCATATTACTATGAAGAATGGTCTTACAATAGAACATCCTAGAAACAATGATCATAAAACCTATGGAGAAAAATAAAGATGGTATAATTTCAATATATTCCTTAGGGATTATAAGTAAAAATTATGGATGGTGTCTTGGATTAATATATTTAGAATAAAAAATCATATATAAACATTCTGAAGGGAAATATACTTTTTACATATAAAATCACTTTATAAATTAAATTTTTTTAGAATAATAGGACAAATATTTTCCATGAAAAAAAACACTTAAATATATAAAGAAATAACAAAAATAATTAGTGCTAGTGATTATGGGTAATCTTTTACATGTTTTATATGTTAAAAAAATTCTTTTCAAACAGTTACAAAATGGTCAAAAATAACAGGTTCGGAAAAATAAAATAAGATTCCTATAAAACAATTTTATAAAAATTAGAAAATGGGTAAATATATTTTTAATAAATCACTTTTAAATGTTAAAAACAGTTTTTAATTTTTTTTATAGAAAATGTGCGTATAGAAGAAAATTGATTTATGAAGAAAGAGAGAAAAAATCCCAATTAAACAAACAATATACCAATAAATATAAGAAAAAATTCGAGGAAAATGATATTATTAATTGAAAATATAATTAATAAATAGAGAATAATAAAATATATTACGGTTAACAAAGAAATATCAAAAAATTCTCCAAATGGAGACTTAAAAATAAACATTTTTGAATAATAATGAGAGTGTAAAATAAACCAATACCGCATTAGTAACATTATAATTATAATACCCATAGAAGAAATAGATTAAAATTAAATTTTAAATAACAAGAAGATAAATAGATTAATTATATAAAAATTCAACGGGGAAGTATATACAGTACACAAAAGAAATATGTAGTGAATGTAGAATACGTCTCGTCCAAGTAAATGTTACATGAGAACCCCTTAAATAAGATCTGATTTCCATCATATGTGTAATAATCACTTAATTAATAAATATTAATTCATTATAAATATATTAAAGATCCATTAACTTATATATCATACTATTTATGGTATTGTTATAACCTTTTTCATATGTTTTTTAATAATTCTTTATTAAAATTAATATTTCGTGTAATAAATGCCATATTTTTCTTGTATGTTTTGTTTTGGTAGATCTAATACTTGTACATTTGTCATGGTTTAATAATATGATAAATGTTAAAAATGATATTAATATCATATATATTCATTATATTATTATTCTTAACAGTCCATAAAATTAGGAGATAGAAAATGAGTTACATCGTTCATGGAGACTGTACGTTGTACATATGCATGAAAACTGTTTTCATTTTTCGATGGACGGAATGAAGGAAGTTAAATAATATTACAAGTTAATTAATTTTATTATATAATATATATAATAGATATTAATTAAATATATTTTTATTACTATTCATATCTAAAAAATGAAAAACATCTCACATCGCTTTGTCGAGGTGATTGTCCACACCTACACAGAAAAGACATTATCGTTTTCCAATGGATTGGAAGATAATAAGGTAGATATGATATTATAATTAAAAAAATTTAATTATTACAATATTATATTATATATATAAATTAATTCCATCATTATATCTATCTAGTTATATGTGGTAATAGAAGATGAATTACATCGTTTCTCAAGGCGATAGTCCACTATACACATGATTGACGGTTTAGTTTCTCATTTGATGGATTAGGGGATCGATATATATTATGAAATTAAAATATTAACATATTTTTATATTTTAGATAATTTTTTATTATAACATATTATTTTATGTTTATTCTAATGTTCTGAAAGAATAAGTAAACCAAAAACACATATTTAAGAACTATAACTCTTCTTCAGACAACCTCATTATATTTATACCTAAATCCATCCTAGATTGTATTTATGATGAAACCAAGGACTCTATGATTTGGGGAGGTCGTTATGTTATTTATTTGGATAGGTATTTTGAAAACAACTGGGCTTTTCTAGTTTGAATAGTTAAGGATATAAAGTGTGGGAGGGACACAATTTGAATATTTGAAAATAATAAATTTTACACACTTTTTTCATATACCGAAATGATTAAAAATGGATCATTATCAAAACTTTGTTGGTACAATATATATCTATAAAATAGTAATTTTATGAGTTTTGACATCTTTTTAACCATTATCATCTTAGATTGACCTCTAATAAACCCACATTAACCCTAACCATGATGAATAATTTTTACTTTTTTTCTATTCATTATAACAAAAACTTATGTTGAAATTATTGTGTAATATTAATTACACGAATTAAAATATGGAATAAATATGTACAAATTCAATACAAAAAAATTGTAAGGATTTAATATAATATTAAACCAACCGATGCGATCAGAAAAACATTTTCCAAGGGAGAATTTTTCAAAATAATAAAAAGATGTTATATAAAAAATGTGATTATAATTGATTATAGTGAAATAAATTGGATTAATTATAATATAATTGAATTAATTTTATATTTTATACTATTTGAAACAAAATATTACTTTTAAAATTCATTAAACAAAAATAATGTTTTAAATAAAAATAACAATTTTTTTACTTTTCATCAAAAAATAACAGTTTAAAAAAATTATAAAGAAAATAACCCAATGATAATTATGAAATTATGATAACGAAATTTAATTAATTCAAATAAAGTGTATGAAAGTGTAAAAATTAATTGAATATAAGTTCACAATGTGAGATGAAACTTTTTTGAGAAAATAAAAACATCTATTTGTTAAAAAATTGATATTAATTTTTATTTCTACTCTATTGATGTCTAATAAATGTATTGCATATATGTTTAAAACATATATTGTTCATAATTTTGTTAGTATTATTCGTACACACAAAATTTAATGGCTAGGTTAGGATGGTATACTATTTTATTATTCTTTTATACTTGGGGTTTCTTATATCTCAAGATATCAAATATATTTAATTTATCTAAATGGGAATATATTGTAAATTCTTAGGAAATTACATTCATCACTCCTTATATAATTTTAATCCCCAAAATTATAAGTTTCATTAAAAAAATGGTTATGATATTTTAAAATGCATTCATTAAAGACATACATCATGAAAAGGGATAATAAAACATCATCATAATAAAATAGAGAGGGGTGTATGAAGGTTATCAATAATAATGAATAAATAGATTTCTCACTTATAGAAAAATAATTGGAAGTGAATATATGGAAATGGTAAAAAAGAATAAAATATTATAGAGAGTGATAGAGATCATTGATCATATGAAATTGAATATTCATGGTAATGTTAATTAACATAATAAATATACATATTAAGGGTGAAAAATACCATTTGATTCATCATAAATGATGGTAAATGTATAACATTTTTTTATGATCCATTTCTGAAATTTTATTCTTCTTTTTACTATCATGGTAGTGAACCCTACTTAGTTCGTATCTTTATTTCATAAGCATAGTCTCATCCTTTGGTTGTGCTTTGATTGATTTTCACTTCATTTCTCATTCCATGAAATGAATGTCCAAAATAAATTATTAAATTTTGATGAACTAAATTTAACTATTAATGGATCATATAATCCCTTAAAAAGTTAAAGGCCTTTATATTGGTTTATAAATATCTAACAAACCCAAAAACAGTTAGCACATGTTATCCAATATTATACATTAATCAAAAAATCCTCAACAAAAAAATCAAAAGATAAATAAAATCTATTACAAAATTATTTATCATCAATATGCATAACGTTACATCTAAAAAACCAATATCATTCTTCAAAAATAATCCTTTATGTTAATCCTAAAGGTTATTTATATACCTAAACCAAATATAAAATCTCCCAAAATACATCAAAATCCTAAAAAACATAAATGTCATGTAATCTAATATATCACATATTCAAGTGGTAGTTATCATAACCTTGTCGCTCTTTAGTTATGTTTTCAAGCCCCATTGCCTTGTCGAATAAGACATGTTGTCGGACAGCATGTCGATTTTCCTTTTTATATAGAAATATTAATATATTTAATATATAATTCCTAAAAATATGAAAAAAATTCTCAAAAATAATAATTGTTATCAAATCACTTTTTAACAACATTTTTTTTCTATATGTCTAATTTTTTAAAAAAATTGGACAATCTTAATTGGCTATTATTACCATAACATCAATGATAATATTAAAGATAAATTTTACCAATACCCTTTAACTTATATCTTAAAAATGATCATTTCCTCAAATAATATTTTCAATAAATCCCATAAAAATCATAAGTGTTATATTAACGAAATATTCTCCCAAAATACTCTTAATCATATTATACATCCATCTCTTAACACCAGAAAAGGGTGTCTAATACTTTGAACATATGATCAACCTAAAATTCATAAACTAATGATGGTATCCATAACTATAATGTTTATATTTGATGAATACATATATTATTCCCAAAAAATAACACAATCCCTATATGTTTTATGAATCCTATATCAAAAACACCATTCATAAAAATAAATCAACAATATTATTCTTAGATCTTAATACTTAAAAACTTCCACCCTTTTACTTTAGTGATTGGTATAATGTAGGAGCATCCTTGGACTATGAATTAAACATTAGAAGATGTAATTTACTCTAATAAAACGCATCTTACCCACATTTGTGACAATGAACTATAAATGGATATCAAGGATGAATTTTATTTCTATCTACCAAAGTCCTCACTTTACTCATAAATTTGTGGTTATATTCAATTATTTTCTACACATAAGACATTTTAATGTCACTTTGAGGAATTGTATGGGTTTCACTTTCCAAAATTTTTAAATGAATGGAATTTATCATTTTTTAATCATGGTTTCAACAACTCGATCTCTTAGAGGACCATATCCATCTTTTATTTGCTGGGATTGAAAGTTTATAAAGGTGTATGTTTTAAATAATATATTATGTAACACCCCGAGATTTTGTGAAAAATATTATTTTTAATTTCATTAATGTCTTGTGTTGTAAGATACACCAAAAGGAGCTTGCACAATACGTATCCCGGACTTGGCTTGCATTACACACAATAAAGTCCTTCCTCGATAGCGTGTGTAGTACGCAATACCAAGTTTCCCTAAACAAGATATTATTATAATATTATTATGAACTATCCGTTATGAATAGTAATACCCACTTTTTGAAATTTTATAAATTTTATCTTTCAAAATGGACTTCATTTTTTGATTCGGAATATCGAAATTAGCTTAGGGTGAAATTTTGGTACTTTTCGGATAACTTTCATATTCTGATGAATAGTGAAAATTACTAAATTTTAATTAAAAACAACTTTTTTAATCGAAATAAATAATAGTGATAAATTTTTAATTTGAGTGGTTTTAAAGTATATTTAGAATATATTTTTACCATTTAATACAATTTTGGTCATTGGATGTAATTTCACATTTAAACAAGACATAAACAAGTGTCAATCTTTTGTTAGTTATTATCTCTTAAAACACGCTATTTGTTTTGACGACGGGAATTAATTTTTAAATTAATTAATCCAACTAATATGTTTTCAATTTGGTAAAATAGACATAATTTTTGAATTCATTATATCAAATATAGCTTAGGCCTTATTTTTGGTATTTTTCTGGAAACATTCATTTTTTGATGAATAGTGAAACCACTAAGTTGTAGTTAAAAACTGAATTTTTTATAAAACATAATTTTACCTCTTCTGTGAGTTGAATTTCGAAAATTCGAGAGACACGGTTAATATAAAGGACTAAAATGTGGTTCAATGAGATAAAAATATTTTTTTGGTGAATAGTAACTTTTTACATTTATTTACCACGGTTAAAAGTAAATAGGATAATTAAGAGTAAAAATGATATTATTATTACCCTAACACATTTCCTAATTCCATTGGGTAAATGTAATTAGATAAAAAACAAACTTAGGAATAAAATATGACCATTTCGGCCTACATGGATTAGATTGGGACATTTAATATTTATTAATTTAAAGAAGGGTTAAAATAGATAAATTAAAGTTTAATAAGTAAATCATTTTTAATATAGGGTTATACATAAGATTAATTCGACTATAAATATTCATTAGAAATATAAAAATATATCCTACATAATTTTATTTTATTTATAATTTTTAGACATTAAATATTTTACTTTATTTATGACACAATGATGATGCAGTAATTATCTTATTAATGAAATATTGACATAATTGATGTTATAAATACCCAAATAAATGTAATTTTAGAATTTTTATTAATTCCACTAATTTTATAGTTTAATATGACATGTTAGTATTGATTTAGTTAACTTATTTCTAACTAATCATTCTGTTATGATTTTCACAAAAATCAATTACCAAATAGTGTCAAAATTGACATAAAATAGTTTTCAAAACAAATTTTATATGATTCATTTTTATATTATTCCTAAAAATATATGGTTCGGAAAAATGACTTATATAAGGTTATTTATATTAATAATAAACAACTTGGGGTTCGTTTGTCTTGTTATAGTATGATTATTAACCTTATAGTGTAAGAAATCAAGAAGAAACGGTAAAAGTAAAATTATTTAACTTAATGTTTAATCTAAATGATAAGTTTAAAATATAAATATAAACTTGTCTAAATTCTATTTTATGAGAGTATTTCGAACCATCTCCACCTTATCTTCTAAATAACTAAATTTGGATCTATTAAAAACAGAATTTGACTTTATAATAAAATAATATTTTTAGTTTTTTCAAAGGTGCCCCTCTCCTCCCTTATAAAAGGTCACCTCCTCCCTCTCTTCCTCACACCACTTTGAGACTTCAAGCTTAGAAAACCCCAGCCAAATTCTCTTCTACACTTCCATAGAAACATCCTAGAGGTTCTGGCCTTCTTCAATGACCAATATTATTTCCCTAAGAGGAGGTCTCAAAGAGACGCTTCAATGAAGAGGTAATGTCTGTTACCGATTCTTTCAACTTTATTTCTTATTCCACTTCTTTTCCTTTAGTTGTTTCATTATTAAGTAATAACATCAGTATAAAACATATACCGATATGTTATTATCAGTATGAAAACCCATTTCACCATCTATCCATCCTATGGAAAACGAAATCACCACGCGTGCGTACGTACGGAATATAGTCTCCACGCTGTGGTGAAACCTGTTTTCCCACCAACACATTAAATAGATGGATATAATGGTGTAAAGAATAAATATATATGGTTATTATAACATCATACTAATTCTAATATATTATACCATCCACTCCAATTCTATTCAATAATTATGGGAACAATATCATCGCTCGTGAGTACGTAAGGACTACCGTCTCCACGATGCGATGAGATTCATTCTCCATGTTAACCATACATGAATGATCATAAAGTTTATATAATGAATAATAGTGAAATATATGAAATAATAATGCTACTGGATTTATGTATATTTATATGTATGACATCTATATAGTTTCATTCAATTCAATAAAAAG
Source organism: Viscum album (assembly GCA_963277665.1). Lineage (NCBI taxonomy): Eukaryota > Viridiplantae > Streptophyta > Magnoliopsida > Santalales > Viscaceae > Viscum > Viscum album. Next base: position 2,102,702,338 of record OY728163.1, on the reverse strand, counting down.
CGAAAACAGCGTTCATGCGTACGTACGGCCTACCATCTCCATGAACGGTGTATTTCATTTATTTTATAGATCTATAATATATATATATATGTATATGACGAATATATATTATATATAAATCATGTTTTACATTCTGAAATTATTTAAATTAGGATATATGTATTAATATCAAGAACGAAAAGTTGAAACACATACGATAAATCAAATGATTTTACCCAAAACGCTGCTTTAACATGAAATTTACAAAAGAACCGGTAATATAAAATCATAAGTGATACATATATGATACAATAACAATGAATATGATTCTGTAATAAGTCAATGACATTATTAATATCAGTATAAAGGAGGTACGGATACGTACGAAGCATATCAGACCTAAGGTAAGGGATAATTTTGCAAATAACATTTTTATCCCAGATTGCTTATTCGTATGTATTTTCTAATGTTATTGCTATAATCCATGTCCATGTTTTATAAAAGTGTATTCTCGTATTTTTAAAGTCCTTTTTACCCATTTTGACTTTTACCACATGGTATGGAAGGAATATTTCTTTTATTTACCCTATAAGGTGCTTTTTAACTTTTCCGACAAAAGTACGAGAAGAATATTTTTTTAACATATACGTCATGAAAGGATTTTTACGGTTTTATAAAGGCTTATTTTTATGAAGCTTACTATAAAAGATTTCATGACTATTTTCAACGAAATCATTTTCATTTAAAATTACATGACATTTTTTGAAAGGAAATTGATTTTGAAGAAAAAATTATATTTTCCTCAAGAATTCATTTCAAGTGTTTTATCAAAACCATTTTCATCTAAGATGACATTATTTCACATGTGTATGTTTAAAGTATAATGTCTATATTATTTAAATGGTTTAAATTTTCTAATGATGAAATGATATCCAATTTTTTTGTATGGATTATATTATAATGGAATGATGTTTATGAAACCCATTTTATTCTTGGATTATGAAGAATGATTTATGTTTATATTGTGGCACACGAAAGAATGATTTCAATATGAGATGGGTGGGACCTATATCTCACTCCAATGCATTGGGTAAAGATTAATATTTCATGAGATAGACATGGCTGGAGCGGGAAGTTAATCCAGTTCAGTAATACATGACTGGAACGAGGAGTGGACTCAATTCAGAAAGGGACATTGTCCACTAAGATGGTCTTGGCAGCAATGCCTTGGCTACAATGGAAATCATATCATGTGCTTAATGGATTCTACAATTACATGTTTTATTCCCATGAAATTTTATCATGATTGATGTTCCCTTATGATATATTCCTGACGTACTTCCAAGATTCATGTCTTTGATCAAGATTTTGATGTCTAGATTTTATTTTCAAGTTTTTTCATTCAAATGTTTATGGGTTGTTTTATGTTCTCTATTTTAACCCTTACTGGTCATTTAAGCTCACCCCATTTATGTTTTCTTTTCCCCAGGATATAAAGAATGGTTTTAGGCAAGAAAAAAAGGGGGAAGATCTTTAGTGGGAGATGCTGAAGATCTTTCACCACGATTAGAAGATTTTATTCTGAGTTTCAAAAGACATTAAACTATTACGATCCTTGTGTGTCTGTTTTTGTTATGTATTAAGTATTCCTCAAAACTAATGAATTGTCCATGAACGTCAAGCTTCGGGTCTCTACAATTAGTATCAGCGGAAAGGTTTAATCAACCTTTGGAAACTAGGATGTGAGAACTTTATTGAGATCCCTAGAGATATTTCTAAGGTATGTCTAGGGATGTCCCTAAGGATAAGTATAAGTATAGGTTATAGTCCTAGAATTATGGTAACGATATTAGATTAAACCTAAGATGTTAGATATTGAAGTTAATCCCCCTTTATTATGATTTTTTTCCTCTCACACTATTCATTTTGGGTTTTTGAAAATGGCTTGAAACAAGATGATTCACGACAATGGAGGATATGATAGACAATGGAATGATATTATTCATGAGAAACCAAATGAAATGGGATTTGGAATTCCAAACATCATTATTATGAAAAATCAACAATCTCATAATATGATCAATAAACTCAAATTTGGTAAGTTTTCTGACATGGCTAATAAGAGAAAAATGGAGTTTCATGATGATCATAGAGGAAAGAATGTTCAATTTCCACTATGTAAATCATTTGGGAAGAGGCATCAAGGAGAATGTTTCAAAGGAACTAGAAGATGATTTGGGTGTGGAAAAGAAGGACATAAAGCCAGTAATTGCAATGGAAAAGGTTCAGTTAACACCATGGATGAGGATAATGGTATTGCTGCGACATAAAAAATGGTTAAATGTTTTAAATGTGGAATGTATGGGAATTATGAAAACCAATTCCCTAAGGGAAAGTCTTATGAAGGGAATTAGTATGGTCGTATGGGTAGTATTTTTGTTGATTATGATGAAGAGACTACAAATGATATGTTAGATAAAAGAATTGTTGAAGCTCGGTCAATGGTTTGAGAAGGTAGTGGAATGATTACATATTTATCAAGTACAATGTTGTACAAGTAATCTCATGGTACTATGGAATAAAGAGACATCTAAGGATTGGTACACTATTTTCTTTCCTTATGTTTTTAAATTGTATGATGAATGGTACCAGTAACCATGAAAGGTTATTCAGATATTTTTGTAAAGTAGTTGATATGAGCATAATGAAGGGATAAGGAGAAAATTAAATTTTTGATAGTATTCAGGAGCTCATGACTGATATAAGGAAATAGTTATATCATGGTTTGAGTATATAGAATTTTTGGGTTTTGGTATGTGGAAAGTGTTAACTTTTAACAACATTCATGTTTTCACTAAGGTTTAATGGGTATTCATTCTTCAGGAGAATACATGATTTAGGTATTCACATGTTTTTAATTTGACCAACAAGATATATCTTATGATATATGTGGGATAATTGATGGCATTCACGTGATTGTTATGTGACATTTCAAGTAATCATTTTCTTTATACTATGATCTTGGACCGAAGTATTTTAGATAAGCCTAATGATTGGAATAGATTATGTTGGACATAAGTTAGTATTGTTTATGGATATAACTTTTATCGATATTATTGATCGGATGTTACAGTAATGTAGTTTTATAAAAAGGACAGCCTGCGGGATGGGCGACAACCCATCGCGTCGGACAAGGCTGTGGGAATCGAACCCACAACCGAAGTGCGACTCGCCTTTATCACCTACCACAGGCCTATAGGATGTCCTTAATTTGAAGAAAGTAGTTTTATTTTATTAAGCGATATGATAGATGAATTATAAGTCCATGTTTGGAATCTTATCTGAGTGGCCTCACCATACATGGACTTATGTATTCGATAACGTTTTCTAACATTTTCTTTGAGATAGATGGAATGACCCATCATTCAATCACATGATCTGTTAGAACTTCACGAATAACAAATTCAACTTCGTTTCTTTAAGAGATGTAGTGGAAATTGTTCAATGTACAAAAAACAGTGAGATTGTACCAAAATCAAGAAAGTATTTCTTCTAATCCAAAATTTTCAACTTTAGGTAAATGATATTGAAAACCAAAAGTGTTTTCCTAGTGCTCTTATATCCGATGAATCAGATGATACCTTAGATCATCTCAAATCTATTTATTTGTGATTGTTGGCTTTTTCATAGCCATTCATTCTACCACTCTCTATCAGAACATGATGGTTAGATTTCTCTTCCATATCCATATTTTCACCTATGTTCTCATATGTAGAAACCCAATGATTAGTTTGTTTGGGTAACAGTTACGTTTCATAGTTTAGTTTATAATGATAAGTTTTGGTATTTCATTTTACGATGTGGGATTCAATTATAGAAACGTCCAAGTAGAAAACCATTTATAACCCCGATGAATTTCGAGGGAGAAATTCATTTTAAGGGGGGTAGAATGTAACACCCCGAGATTTTATGAAAAATATTCTTTTTAATTTCATTAATGTCTTGTGTTGTACGCTACACCAAAAAGAGTTTGCACAACACGCATCCCTGACTTGGAGTTCATTACACGCAGTAAAGACCATCCTCAATAGTGTGTGTAGTACACAATAATGATTTTCACTAAACGAGATATTATAATAATATTATTATGAACTAGCCGTTATGAAGAGTAATACCCACTTTTTGAAATTTTATAAATTTTATATTTAAAAATTGACATTATTTTTGGATTCGGAATATCAAAATTATCTTAGGGTGAAATTTTGGTACTTTTCGGATAACTTTCATATTCTGATGAATAGTGAAAATTACTAAATTTTAATTAAAAGCCACTTTTTTAATCGAAATAATTAAAACTGATAAATTATTAATTTTAGTGGTTATAAAGTATATGTAGAATATATTTTTACCATTTAATACAATGTTGGTCATTGGATGTAATTTCACATTCAAACCAGACATAAACAAGTGTCAATCTTTTGATAGTTATTATCTCTTAAAAACACGCTATTTGTTTTGATGACGGGAATTGATTTTTAAATTAATTTATGCAACAGATATGTTTTCAATTTGTTAAAATAGAAATAATTTTTGAATTCATAATATCAAATACATCTTAGGCCTAATTTTTGGTATTTTTATGGAAACTTTCATTTTTTGATGAATAGTGAAACCACTAAGTGGTAGTTAAAAAACTGATTTTTTCATAAAACACAATTTTACCGCTTCTGTGAGTGAAATTTTGAAAATCCAAGAGACACGGTTAATATCAAGGACTAAAATGTGGTTCAATGAGATGAAAATATTTTTTGGTAAATAGTAACTTTTTACTTATATTTACCACGGTTAAAAGTCAATATGATAATTAAGGGTAAAAATGATATTATTATTACCCTAACACATGTATTAATTCCATTGGATAAGTTAAATTCGACCAGAAACAACCTTAGGAATAATATATGACCATTTGGGACCACATGGATTAAATTAGGACATTTAATATTAATTTATTTAAAGAAGGGTTAAAATAGCTAAAATCAAAGTTTAATAGGTAAATAATTTTTATTATATGGTTATACATAAGATAAATTCGACTATAAATATTCATTAGAAAGATAAAAATATTTCCTACATAACGGTATTTTATTTATAATTTTTAGATATTTAATAATGTACTTTATTTATGACACAAAGATGATGTAGTAATTATCTTATTAATGAAATATTGACATAATTGATGTTATAAATACCCAAATAAATGTAATTTGAGACTTTTTATGAATTAAACTAATTTTATAGGTTAATAGGACATGTTAGAATTGATTTAGTTAACTTTAATTGAACTAATCATTCTGTTATGATTTTCACAAAAATCAATTACCAAATCATGTCAAAATTTACATAAAATAGTTTTTAAAACAAATATTATATTATTAATTGTTATATTATTCATAAAAATATATGGTTCGGCCAAATGACTTATATAAATTTATATAGATTAATAATAAATAACTTGGGGTTTTTTTTCTTGTTATAGTATGTTTAGTAACATTATAGTGTAAGAAAACAAGAAGACACGGTAAAAGTAAAATTATTTAACATAAGGTTAAATCTAAATAATAAGGTTAAAATGGAAACCTAAACATGTGTAAATTTTATTATATAAGAGGATTTAGACCCATCCCCACCTTAGCATCTAAATTACTCAATTTTCAGCTATCAAAAACCTAATATGACTTTATAATAAAATAATATTTTTTGTTTTTCCAAAGGTGCCCCTCTCATCCCTTATAAAAGGGCACCTACTCCCTCTCTTCCTCACACCACATTAAGCCTTATAGATCAAACATCCCCTGCCAGATTCTCTTCACCACATCCATATAAACATCCTAGAGGTTCTGGTCTTCTTCAAAGACAAATTTTATTTCCCTAAGAGGAGGTCTAAAAGAGGCGCTTCAAAGAAGAGGTAATGTGTGTTACCGATTCTTTCAACTTTATTTATTTTTAAACTTCTTCTTCTTTAGTTGTTTCATTATGAAGTAATAAAATCAGTATAACTAATATGATGATATTTTATTATAAGTAACAAACAACCCTATTTCACCATCTATCCATCCTACGGAAAACGAAATCCCCACACATGCATACGTACGGAATACCGTCTCCACGCCGTGGTGAAATCTGTTTTTCCACCAACACCTTACATAGATGGGTATATTGGTGTAAATAATAACAATATATGGTTATTATAACATCATACTGATTCTGATATATTCTACCATCCACTCCAACTCTATTCAATAATATGGGAATGATATCATCGCTCGTGCGTACGTACGGACTACCGTCTATATGACGCGATGAGATTCATTCTCCATGTTAACCATACATTAATGAACATAAAGTTTATATAATGAATAATAATGAAATATATGAAATAATAATTCTACTGTATTTATCTATATATATATATGTATTTCATCTATTCAGTTTCATTCAATTCAATTAGGAAATGAAAATAGTGTTCATGCGTACGTACGGCCTACCGTCTCCATGAACGGTGTATTTCATTCCTTTTATCGATCTATAATATATATATGTATGTGATGAATATATATTATATATAAATCATGTTATACATTCTGGAATTATGTAAATCAGGATATACGTATTAATATCAAGAACGAAAAGTCGAAACACATACGATAAATGAAATGATTTTACCCAAAACGCTGCTTTAACATGGATGTTACAAAAAAATGGGTAATATAAAGTCATAAGTGAAACATATATGATATCATAATAATTAATATGATTCTGTGATAAGTCAATGACATTATTTAAATCCTTATACCAGAGGTTTGGATACCTACGAAGCATATCATACATAAGGTAAGGGATAATTTTGCAAATCTCATTTTTTATCCGAGATTGCTTATTCGTATGTATTTACTGGGGTTATTGTTATCATCCATGTCAATGTTTTATAAAAGTGTATTCATCTTTGTTTAAGTCCTTTTTACCCATTTTTACTTTTACCCCATGGTATGGAAGGAATCTTTCTTTTATTTACCCTACGTGGTGCTTTTTGACTTTTCTGACAAAAGTATGAGAAGAATATATTTTTAATGTATACGGCATGAAAGTATTTTTACTGTTTTATAAAGACTTATTTTCAGAAATCTTCCTCCAAAATATTTCATGATTATTTTCAAAAAAATCTTTTTCTTTTAAAATTGCATGACATTTTGTGAAAAAAAATGATTTTGAAGAAAAAACTATTTTTTCCTCAAGAATTTATTTCAAGTGTTTTATCAAAACCATTTTCATCTAAGATGACATTATTTCACATGTGTATGTTTCATGTATCATGTCTATATGGTTTAAATGGCTTCACTTTTCTAATGATGAAATGATATCCAATTTTTTTTTATGGATTATGTTCTGATGGAATGATGTTTATGAAACCCATTTTATTCTTGGGTTATGATGAATGATTTATGTTTATATTGTGGAACACGAAAGAATTATTTCAATATGAGATGGGTGGGACCTATATCTCCCTCCAATGCATTGGGTAAAGATTTATATCTCATGAGATAGACATGGCTGGACCAGCAAGTTAAACCGGTTTAGTAATACAGGACTGGAACAAGGAGTGAACTCCATTCAAAAAGGGACTTTGTCCACTAAGATGGTCTTGGCAGCAATGCCTGAGATACTATGGAAATCCTATCATGTGTTTAATGGTGTCCACAATTACATGTTATATTCCCATGATATTTTATAATGATTGATGTTACTTTATTATATATGCCTTATGTACTTCCAAGATTCATGTCTTTCCTCAAGATTTTGATGTTTAGATTTTATGTTCATGTTTTTTCATTCAAATTTTTATTGATTGTTTTATGTTATCTATGTTTACCCTTACTGGGCATTTGAGCTCACCCATTTTATTTTTTCTTTTCCCTAGGATATAAAGAAAGGTTTTATGTAAGAAAAAAGGGGGACGATCTTTATTGGGAGATGTTGAAGAACTTTCACCACGATTAGAAGATTTTATTCAGAGTTTCCAAAGACACTAAACTATTATGATCTTTGTGTGTCTGTTTTTTCTATGTATTACGTATTCTGAAAAAGTATGTTATTTTACATGTATGTCAAGCTTCAGGTCTCAACATATTATGATACCTGATTATGAATAATAATGATATCTTTTGTTGATCAGATTAGGATAGACAATTGGGGGTGAATTGAGTTCCAATAAAATTTTATATCTAAAATTCTTATTTAAAAGTCCCTTATTTGAAAACAAATACTGTCTAGTTAACCGAAGTAGCAGATTCATAAAAGTTTTTGTATTAGAAATATTTCACAAAGATTGATTAATTATTAGTTAAAAGAATATACATTAATATTCTAAATTTTGAAATAGTTTTACTAAAAAAATTCAAATATAAATACTATCTAAGATTATATATCAAATTAAATTTTTGTTTTATGAAATAATTATAAAGATAGTGAAAAAAATTAAAACACACATCAGAATCAAATATGATGTTTCGTCTCAACTAGTGATTTAATCATATTCACTTAATGATCACCACTATCAAATATTTTATCTTAAATAATATTGATCATGACCTTGGATTGAGTAAAAAATAGTATACAAACTATCCAGGTCTCTAGGCCTCATTCATACTATAAGTGAGAGTAAAAAACAAACAAACAAACATATAGGCCACACAGAGACCTCTTCCACTATTATCTATGTGAATGCAATGTGTAAAATGAATAATTGTTGAAGATATATTTTTAACATTCAGTTTAGCACATGATTTATTATGTTTTTATAAACCAAAGATACACACACTTATGAAAATGATGTATTACAAACACTTAGAAAATGTGATTGTAATAGGGGTTAGAATGCTATATGGTAAGTTCTATGCAACTTCAGGACTGCTTATGGATGGTAAAAGTGAAGTTGGATAAGTCTTCTAGAATAAAATAAAAAAATAGTGATTGGTTGTTTTCTTCCTGTTGATTCAAAAGTTCTCTTCTGAATTTTATGTCTTGTTTTGTAAAACACAAATGAATTCATATTTGCTTATCGTACTGACTATGTTGATCGTACTGACAATGCTTGTCATACTAACTCTGTCAATCGTACTGACTCTGTCAATCATACTGACTCTATTAATCGTACTGACTCTGTCAATCATATTGAATATGTCAATCGTACTGACTCTGTTAATCGTACTGACTTTTATGAATCATACTCACTTTGTATCATATTAATACATTACACTATGTAATACTAATAGAACTCATAATTTACTTATATCACATTCTTGTTTTTATCCTTCATCAACAAAAGTCAATCATACTCATGTTTCTAATCTTCATATATCTTTTTTTAACCAAAACGATGACGCATAGTTAGTTATAAACTAATCAAAACGATGTCATGTTTTATGTTTCAATATGACCGTTATAATGCCAGGTGTCCACGTCCCTCAGCGTTTTTCGGAGAAATATGACTGTTGGAGGAAATATGACCATTGGAACCTAAGGCCTATAAACAGGAGGTCATTTGAAGCTGAGAAAAATGATGGATATACTTTCATCTTTCTAGGATTCTATCAATTTCTAGAGAGAGAAGCTATGACATCTCTCTTGCTTCATGCGAAATCCTTGATAATAAAAATATGTGAATGACTTATTCTAAGTTTTTGTATTTCATTAAGTGCATTGATCGTCTTTGTGCGACTGATCAGTTGATAACAATCGAGGTCTCTTGAGGATAGGAAAACGATGGTATCAATCATCGTATCGAGGGTTTTCACGTGTCTGAAAGATAGAGGTTCCGATTACCTGCAAAATCGATCACTTGCAGGGATAGAAAGATAGACATACCGATCATATTATCGAGGGCTAACCAAGGTGGCTGTAAGATAGACCTCTTGTCCTAGGTGAAAGGATAACCTTTTTCTTTAGGTCAAAATAATTTTAATACTTTTACATTTTTTCTGCTGTTTGTTTTAGAAAAGGAATTTTATTGATTCTTTTCTTCATTCCATATTCACTTGTAATTGATTCAATTAAAATCATACTATTACATATTGTATTGAATGATTTTATACGCTTTATGGTAGAATCCTTCACTATTGTTTTACTCTAATTATTGTATTCATCTTGAATACAATTGCTTTACATTTCTTATTGTATTACATCATATCATACCTTTATATTCAATGCAATTTTTGTTGATTGTTTTTTTTGTGTGAATTTTATTAGTTTAAGATCTTTTAAACTAATTTCTTAAGTATTTAAACACAAATTTTTAAATATTCAATTCACCCCTTCTTGTATTGTTCCATCTAATATACATATACATCTATATATCGATCCAACACTTCTGTCTTATATTCATAGTGAGACTGAATGTTTTTTTTCTTCTAAGTTGTTACTCTAATGGTTTGTGTTCCTTTTGTTTTTAGTAGTATCTTCGTGTTCAAATAGTATAGAGTTCTTCAATTTTTCTATAAGGATTACGAATATATCTTTGAATTTCTTCTAGGTCCCCACTTTCTCGATATGTCTCTTTTTGATTTAGATATTCCCTATATATAGACAAGCATCATCTTCTTTAGTACCTCATACCTCATAATTTTCCCTAACATCATTAAATATTATAAATAAAAGATAGGCAAGAACATAAATATAGTAAGAAGTACTGAATTTCATAAATATGACCTTTAGAGGTATGTTTGAATTTAATATATTGATCATCGGTGACTCAGTCTATCGGTAGAGCATTCAATCGATAGATCATCTCAGTCAGTAGATAAAACATGCATTGTTCAATCATGTTATCGGTAGATGTTGTGTCATTACCTCATCTATTAGTAGGGGATGGGTCAATAGGTGAGATTTCAGTAGGTGAATCATCATTAGGTTGTGTTATTATTAGATGATGTGTCGGTAGGTCATGTCTTGGTAAGTCAAGCTATTGAAAACTCATACTTAGCGAAAATTCTATGTCACTATAACGGTGACTCATCTTATCAGTAGCTTATGTCATCAATTTCTCCAGTATATGTGACTTTTCTATCCTTAGGACACGTATTAAAAGACCATATTATAGGTGGATTAGAATTTTCAGTATCTTATATGTAACAAAAATATATAATTCTATCTTATGATGTAAACACTAACATTAGAGGTTAAAATTATTTTTTAATAGGATTAAATGCAATGTATCTTAATAGATCATAATTATCATAGATAAGCATGATTTGTGAGAATTAAAACTAGAGGAGGCAAAAAATCTCCCCCATTTTGATGATCAAATATCATGGAATTTTATACCAAAATAACAGAAATGATTTATGATGATAAGAGAAAAAATATTCTTAACATAATTATCATACATGTTAAAATGGACATTGTTAATTATGTGTTCCCTTTAAATATCATGCTTATGATAAATGATGACATATTATTTCTCCCCTAATTGGGATTAAAAAAAAAGAAACCCTAAAAAAAATAAAGAACTGATATGTAACTTACAATGAGATGAAATCACAAAAGGTATTCCATTAATAAAGTAGTATAAAAGAAAAAACAAAAAATAATATAAAAAGAGAGAATAAAATTTCTATCAAAGAGTTATCTGAAAACATCTTTGCTATAGTAGAGTTCATCACATCCATTCCTTATTCTGAAAAAGAAAAGAGTGGAGTAGAAGGTTCATCAGTAGGGGAGGTGGAAGGAATAGAGAGGATACTGATGGATGGAAGGGGAAATCCAATTAATACTAAAGGATAAAGGATGGGTCTATATGTGGAAAGATACATGTGATTTCAGGTTAGATAATGGGTCTAATTTGATTGAGATATTGAGCAGGGTTCATAGATAATGTTGGGAAAAGCGTAGAATAAGAGGTGTCAGAAGTAGAAAATATTGGTCTAATATGACCAACATGAATAGAAACAATAGATGTGTTGTGAATGATGCAGGTATGGTTTGAGAAAATTTATTATTTCCATAAAGATTTCACCACCATATTCCAATTCCTTCTCAATATTAGCTTTATTTTCCATAAAAGCCTCAAAGGTAAGAGTAACCTCTTTCAACTATTGATTTTTCTCTTTGAATGCCTGAGTCATGAGAGGTAGCCTCAAATACCTTACTAAATACTTGATGTGGCAGGTCAACTAGTTAATGGTCTAAATTCTCTTGATATAGTAATATACTTTATGGGTTATTTCTTCTTGAGCCTTTGAGGCACTAGTGTAATAAAATATAAAGTATATCATAAATATTATTATAATTAATCCTAATTTGTCATATTCTCTCCTGGATAGTTTTACCCATCCTAGTATGAAGTTTCTCTCAATTAATATTCCTAACCATCTCATTATTTTGAGATTATGAAATAGGATCAACTGAGCTGGATGAACCTTGAACTATATCTCCAATATTAGATCTCAACTGAGTAAGATCAAGATTTTGAGTCTGAGAAGGAGTAGCTTCCTTAGATTATTCACAAGTTGTGTCTTCAAGACCACTCAAAACATTTTAGATAGAAGTTTTTTATTATATTATAAAACATTTAATAGAAAAAACCATAGAAGTTAACTCATTCATCATCCATTGATTGTATGAAACAAAAGCTTCTGAAAAAGTGATAAATCTTAGCTCATCCTGATATACAACAATCTCAATGATCAAATAAGCATCTCCTTCACTAATTCTAGATACTGGAGTAGGTGGATGTAAAGAGGTTGATCAAATAGAATCCATAAACTCTTCTATGAAAGAAATAAAATCCTCTATAGTGATATATTCAATAGGTTCTAAACCAACTATAGGAGTATATCAGTCCAATCCTTTACATCGGGCTAATCCAATCCAAGGGTAACATACCATGGGTCCGGACTCCAAACAGCTACCACAAGAACATCATAGGGAGAAAGAATATCAAATTTTTCTCTTTTAGCTTTTATATCCCCTTAGATGGTGGACTCTTTCTTGAATAAAACAACTACCTCACTGGAGTCATAGATACATCCCTTACAGCCAAACATTCCTCCTGAATTTGGAAAGAAGGAGTTCTTTCTTCAACCATAACCGGTTCAACATAACCCTCAAGAGGCCACCCTTCGATCACAATCTGTTTAGTATCCCCATGGGATTCCACAAAAGGGTTATGTTCCTTTATGGTCAAACCTTGAATATTATCATGTTCAGTAGCCTCTAATGAAATATCAAAATGTTTGGCCTCACGACTTGGATCATCACTAGAATGATCTGATTCATTATCATATCCATCACTTTTTTGAATCTTTTCTGTCACTTCTATCATACCCCTCAACGTAATTCTCAAATCCATCTTCATACTCAACTTCACCATCATTCTCAGCTCCATCATCATCTTCAGTTCCACTTCCTTATTCTTCAGATGATTCTTCTTCACTACATAATCTACTCTCATACTCAGCATTTTCTAACACTTTTGTCTCTTCACAATTATTCTCATGTAGAAATGGTTCCTTTGAAGGTATATGACTACATGGAATTATGGGACCATAATCCATCCTCCCTATACTATCATCAATTTCTAGATCACTCCTAACACGTATAGGAGACTTATTTCTTTGACCTTTATCACACACATACTCATAATAAAACTCACCAGCTTCATTTGGTCCTAGACCAAGATCAACGTATTTCCTTGGACATTATGGATGTTCAAACTGATTGAAATAATCATAGATCTTGTCATTATCCTCAAATCACATCTTACTCTTCAGATCTAATGTAAATTCTGTCCTCTTAACGATAACTTTGTTCTGATAGAATCCATCCCATGTAATGATTGTATTTTAACCATAATTTAAAAATCCATTATCCTATATCATAGTAGAGATTATTAGTTTATAAAATAATTATTTTTTCATGTAATATGGATTAATATTCTCACTAATATGACCCATCAAGTTTCTACATAGATTACCTTATAGACTTTCCTCAACGGATACAACAAATATACATCTTCAAACACAAAATAAGAAATGTCCCTTTTTATAGGACATAACGGATGTTAGATGAATTTAAACAAGAGTCTTCACTCACCGTATGGCTCAATAGATATAGGACTTCTATGCTCTCCATTTCATGTAAACACAGCCAAAGTTTCCTTATAACTGAAGAGGTCACTTGTTGGGGAGCACTTCCCCGATGGTCATCATAAACATCTTCATGGGGTACATTCAAGATTTCTACCCAATGCTTAGATGAATAGACACTCTATATCTATCCACCATCAACATTATTCAAAATAACTCATATCCTTCCATAGAAACTCATTATATTGGAAAAACTTAACTTCCAACCTCTGATAATACGTCCTTTTATTATTGGAGAAACACTCCAACCACCCTTGGATTTGCAACACATTCAAAAAAAGAGATTCACATGACATCAACCATTCTGAATGAACATAATTCTCAGGTATTACAATATGGTTTGGGAGTTCTGGATAAATAGTTTTAATCATAGGGTTAGGCCGACTAGATTTTCTTTATTTCATCATGGATGGTTGTGACTTGTCCAGATATCCTTGAAGGATGCACTTGACATGATCCATTCAGAGTGTCTTGAAGGGATGATTTTGAGGGGAAAAGGTAGTAGATATGGAGAGAAAGGTTCACAGGTAAGAGTCTAAGAGTAAGATAGTGAGGGTAAATACTATTGGATCGACCCTTAACTTTATCACTTAGGGATTTTAAAGTATATAATGCAAAATAGGGGTTAAAATAAAATAAATCAAATTAAAAAATGACGATTCAAATTATATGTAGATAAATAATTAAATATCGGTTGGTGGGGCATATTGGTGAGAGCCATAGGTAAGTCACCATCTGATAGTCCAGTTAGTTGGACATCATCGGCTATTCATGTCAATGAGACCTCAACAATGGATCACATCGGTGAGACATCCTCGGTGAGTCATGTTGGTGAGACATCATCGGTGAGTCATGTTCGTGAGACATCATCGGTGAGTCATGTTATTGAGACATCATTAGCGAGTCCTCAACAATTGATCAACCCTAACTCATGTTTGATGTAACTCATCCTCTTGGAGTTTAAAGTCCTAGCCAAAATATCAGCAATATGATATTCTCTTCCAATTAATTCAAGATCTATATCATATTATTGATATTAATGTCTAAAAAAGTGATATATTACATCAATATGAGTTTTTATAGAGTGAGAAACTGGAATCGTACAATTGTAAATTGAACTTGTATTGTCACAGTTTGTAGGGATATACCTAAACTGATATCCATACACTAGTAATGTGTGTTTTAGCTACAAAATCTGAGCACAAAAACTACTGAAAGCTATGTATTCATCTTTATTGGTAGATAATGAAATATAATTTTTTTCTACCTCATGATACTGGATACTTTTCCAAAAGGTGACATGTTCCATAGATGCTTTTTATATCTAACTTTCAACCACCAAAATTAGCATCAGAATAACTAACTAAATCAAAAGGTTTTCCTCAAGGATATAATAATCCTATGTTTGTAGTATACTTTAGGTATTTTGAAATTCATTTAACACCACATAAATTTGATTCTTTAGGTTCTTCTTGAAAACCATAGTTCATAAACACATTAAACATAACATCGGTCTAACATGAAGTCAAGTAGAGTTGAATTAAAATCATACTTATGTAACTAGTTTGATCCAGAGATTTTCCATTTTCATCAAGTTCAAATTTTTATGTTGTTCTCATTAGAGAATAATTAATTTTTATACTATCAAATACAAACCATTTCAAAAACATATTTAGTCCACTTAATTTGATTTTAAATAATAAAATCATTATTTTGAAAATATTGATATCCAAGGAAGAATTTCAGTTCACCCATTAAAATCATTTCAAATTCACCTTGCATCATATTTGATGTATAAATACATAAATATTTTTTAGAAGATCCAAAAATAATGCCATCAATATATATTTCAGCAACTGAAACATCTTTAGAAATTATTTTAAAAATAATTAGGATCACCTATGACTTTTGTAAAACCATTTGAAATATGAAATTTTTTGAGCCTATCATACTATGATATGAGAGCCTATTTTAAACCATAGAAATATTTTTTTAATTTGAATACCTAATTTGGAAAATGAGGGTTTGTATAAATGAAGGGTTGTTTAATAAACAAATCTTCAAAAAAATACCCATTTGTGAATTCACTTTTAACATCCATTTGATATAGTTTGTAAAAGAGATGTGTTGTATATGCTAATAGAATTATAATGTCTTCAATTATAGAAACAAGAGAAAAAATTTCTTTATACTCAATTACATCTTCTTGACTATATCCATGTGCAACCAGTATGTGCTTATTTCTCAAAATGATACAGGTTTCATTTTCTTTATTTCTAAACACCCATTAAGAACATATAGTCGATGTTTCTTTGGATATATCAACAAGATTATAGATTTTATTTATTTCTAACTAATTAAACTCATCTTTATAATCCATTTACCAAAATTCATCACTAAATGCATCATTTATATTCTTATGTTCAAGGTGTGACAAGAAGGCTTGATGTTCAACCTGGTTCCTCAGAGAATATATAGTATGTTTCCCTTTTCTAAGTCTTTAACTACAACATATATGGGATGATTCTTAAGTTTTTTGATATATTATGAAAAATAAGGGATATATATTTCAGTTTCATCTATAGTTTTGGGTTCAATATGAATAGATTTAGGTGATTTTAATGAGTTGGAGGATATTTATACATTCATAACAGTAGAGTCAGATGATTTAGAATTTATTTCATGAATAGAGAGACAATAATCAATATTTTCTAGGGAGGTGTTAGGTTTATGAGGATATATCTATTCAAATATTATATTTACATATTCTTTATCATAGTTGGTTATTTTATTGAAGACCCTATATGATTTTCTAGAGGTTGAATAACCTATGAAAATTCCTTCATCATTTTTGGAGGAAAACATATGAAGGTTATGTTTTGTAATAAGGATAATGACTTTGCAACTAAACACTTTAAAGTAATTAACCATAAGAAATCTAATGCTCCACAACTAATCGGTATTTATCTCAAGGATAGGTCTAAATAAAAATATATTTATTATGTAACAAGCTATATTCACATATTCTTCCCAAAAATGAATATTTAAGTCATAGTCACTAGTCATAGTTCAAGAAATTTCATTTAATTTTCTATTCCATCTTTTTAAAACTCCATTATACTGGGGGTTCCTAGGAAAATAGATATTTTTGTTATAGGATTTTTTTAGAAAAAATATTTAATCATGTGGTTTTCAAACTCACGTCCATAGATACCTCTTAATGTTTAAATTCTATAACAACTTAAGCATTCTATAGTTCTAGAATACTTGGTGAAGAAAGAACATGATTCACTCTTGTGAGATAAAAATAAAGTACAAGTATATCTAGAAAATTTATCTAACAGAACAAAAACATAGTGATTCACATTTAAACTAGAAACTATAGATGGTCTGAACAAATCCTTGTGAACCAACTCAAGAGGTTGAGAGGTTGAATCTTTTTTCCTTAGTTTAAAATATATTTTTTTGTTTTCCTTTTTAACAAGGATTAAAAACTTTTTCATTTAGAAACATATCTTTTGGTAGACACTTGAATAGTCATTTTATTATAATATTCCCGAGTGAATATTATAGTTTCATAATCTTCTATTCCAATGCCAAAACTCTTTGATAAAAGCATTCAACAAGAAATGTTTTGATAAACTAAAGAATATAAATTCACAACCTAAAAATTTCCATTTCTAAGTGAAGTGACTAATAAATCATTTTCTTAATTGAAAACTGAAACGCACGACCGATTGTCTCTTATCGATCGGTCAAGGTTCCATAGCTCTCCTAATGTGTATAGCAGCACTCAGGTCGAATCATTGGTGATGATACTTTGTAATAGTCGTTTGTTTTTACTTAATTATATTCGAATTATGGGGGTTTGTTTGCAGAGCTTATAAAATAATTTAAGTATGATGTTTGATTTAAAAAATTGATAATGATTGGGGTGAGTTCATCAATAGGTACTTAATGTTGTGATATCCTTAAGCTTTTCTTTATATTGCATTAAATTAACACCCATGTCACAAGATGATTTTGATTGGAATTCCCAAGTGTTAAAGATTTAATCCAAGCCGTAACATAACTCCGGTTTCAAATTATTACAATTACTTGTAAATGGTTGTTTATTTTTCTTTCCAATAATACATGGAATTCACATATTAAACAAAGCATGTCATTAATCCATTACATATAAAGCTCAACATACACAATATTAATTTAAAGAACATTCATCGAGCAAAATATCTCAATCACTAAACATACCTAAATTATAACTCAACCAAATTAAAGATATACCCAGACCTTCAAATGATTAATAATCTGGTTATAATTATTATGATCATAAATTAAGAAGATAAGAAAAATAAAGGGATAAGAAAATATTTTTGCATCGAACACACACACACACGAACGATGATGATAATTAAAAACAGATTTTCGATTGAATGAGGATGAAAAATAATGGAAGGGGATTCAACTGAATTTAAACTATTTTAAGAAAATAAATATTAAACTACAAATGTTGGATGATAATAAGAGATATTGAAGATGAAACATGCATTAAAATAGATTTACATAAGAAAGGACTTACAAAATTACAAAAATGAAGAACACAAAAGTAAGTGAAAACAAAGAGAGGATGAATGTTCTCTCAAGTGAAAATATGAGTATGGAAGATCCTCCCAAGTCATTGGCAAGTTTTTTTTCGTGACAATATGTTATCCTCTCTTCTGAAATGCCAACCCCTCTCAAAGAAAGAAGGGGAGAGTATTTATAGCCCAAGGAGTGGACTATTTCCATTTCCAATCTGTCCCTCCAATTGAATCGCCATATTGTCTAAAAATACAGCCTTATCTCAAGAAATCTTTTGCTTCAATGTTGTAGAAAATAAATTTGGCTGACTACTCGCAAAATTTAGATTCATTTGGACTTAAGGATCAAAAGTTATGGCTGCTTGATTAGACAATGTTAAACTGTCCATTTCAATCTAGTTTTTTAAATGTTCAAAATTTGAAAGGGTTTTTGAATAAGAATATGCCTTCAAATCCGAATTATTCTTTCAAAATAGTCGTCCGCCTATATCTCCTTTTCCACATTGAAAACTCTCAGCTAGATTGGATTATTACATCATGATATATGTCATGAATACTATACAGATTTTAATTCTAGGCCAGAATGGTGGTCTGGATTTTAATGCATTATTTGGGCCCATTGTTCTACGATTTGGGCCGTGAATATTTTATAAAAGACTCCTTGCATTGTCCCCCGAACAATGGTGGATAATAATAGAATTTGGACATCTGCATGTAGCCCTGTAAATCATTCTTCATGAATAGTCCACTTTCTTCACAGATTCTTTGGTCTTGTTTGTGAGGACCATATGACACTTAAAATCAGAGAATTGGCTCATTGTACCTTCTAATGAAATGTTTTATATTTAATGGAGAATCCTAAAAAACCAGAACCACACAATTTAGATCAGTATAGTGATTGTTATTATTAAAATAGTAAACTGAATCAATTGGACTACTTCTAAAAATGATCAAAAATTATGGTTAATATTAAAACATTAATATTTCACACAATTTATGCACATTTCATATAAAATAAGTAAAGGGGGTATATAATATGTAATGGAAATATTAATAAAATCAACTCCACTACACATTGTTTTGTGCATGTCCTCATGTGAAACAAATATAAATAATGACAAAATCATTTTAACTCACTAATATATATTAAAATTTTGTTTTCTCCAATCAGGGGAGGTTAAGACTATTTCACTCATCCATTTTGAATTCCACCACAAGTTGGTATAGAATCAATGTTCCAAAACTAATTCATTTTTTTCACGCTCAAATTTAAAAATGGAAAATGTGGACACTGAAAACTCACACCTCTCTAAATGATAAAATTCATTTGTGGATGTTCACTCTTTCACCAACCATAAGTGAAAATCATAGAGTTTGAAAAGAGATCTCATCTTCAAATCCCTATCCAAAGTGAAAAAGAATCAAGATGTCTTTTTAAGGGGTTTTTATGTGACTAAGGGATGGTAGGAATATAATGTCTCAGAGAGGAGAAGAGGGGTAAAACACCAACATAGAAAAAGAAATACACATTTTTTTGAAATAAATCATGGAAGGAAATGAAAACACATATTTACAACGGAATGATTGTGTGTTGAAAGACACAATAAAGGAAGAAAATATGAAGGGGATTAGAAGATGAAAAATTTACAAACCACAAAACTTCTCCAAATGATATAAGAATATAATGAAAGTGTTCTTTTTTTCTTTTTTTTCTTTGTTTTTTAGAAAGATGACCTTGAAACAGATCTCACACTCATATCCCATCCCAAGTTTGATCTCCTCATGAAACTAGTTGTAATAGTTATAATAAGATCAAAGGTTGAGAAAGAGTGATGTTTGACCTACCAAAGACAGAACCCATTTTTTCAGTTTTTTATTTTTATTTGTCATAATTTTTTATTTTTTTGAACACATGTCAATAACATTTACAAAATTACATAAACAGAAGTACATTACATTCCCAAAAACACACTGAATGACAACCTCTCCCCACACTGAAATGGATGATTGCCCTCAAGCAGATGATAACTCGTTGAAAATCAATAATAGGGTACCCAAACAATGAAATCCATTCCCCCCACACTTAAATTTTAAAAAAAATATGCAATGAAAATCCATGTTGATATTGGGTGGGAATAGGTATTGGTCTTGTAATGTGGCTATCAACGAAAAGTTTTTCATATGCTCGAAGGGGATTTCAAAAGGAGGAATAATGTAAGGAGAATGGGAGGCTATTTGGATATTATGATTCCCATGTGGTTTAGAAAATTCCTCTATCATATTAATGCACACTAAGGAAGAAAATTCAGCTCGAAGGTCCACAGACTCAAGACTCACAAATGGGGGTGAAAACATACATTTTGAAGAGATATCCAAAGGTAGACATGGCATGAATGAAAATGTTGTTCATCACTGTTCGGGAAAATCATTTTCAAAATCCAAAATTGATCATTCAAAATATGTTAATTTTGACACAAAATTCAATATCCAAAGTCATGATGAAATTAAAAAAAATTTTGAGATGAAAACATGTCTGCTAACTCCCCAAAATGGTTAGAAAAAATTTCAAAACATGATGGTGAGTAAGCAAGAATCTTTTATTTTTTATATTTTTTTAAATTATTTTTTTCATGGTTTTTTATAGTTTTTTATGTTTTTATAATTTTTTTGTTTTTTTATAAAGATACACCCACACAAAAGATAATGTTAAAAAGAACGGTTTTGATAAAGAAAGTGGTAAAAAATTCAAAGAGAATGGAAAAATAATAAAGAGGTAGAGAGAGGAAGAGATAGAGAGAGAGAGTAAAAGGGAAAGAGGTGCCCCCTGGTTTAGATTTGGTGGGTCCTCGTCTCCATCCGGTGGTGGGTGGACTGGAGAATTTGGGTATCCAATGGAAGTAGACGATGATCCAGGATTGTGTGTCCTCTCATAGTGATGATTTAACCGATGTCCATTAACCGTGAATGTCCTATTGGAAGAAGGGTCTTGACCTTGCACTATACTAAATGGGTAAACATTAGTAATAACAAAAGGACCTTCCCAACAATAATTACGATTACCTGAGTGAATAAGAAATCGAAAATTGAAGTGAATTACCTTTTCAACTTCATGAAATACCTTGCTTAGGATGTGTTTGTCATGGAGTACCTTAGCCTTCTCTTTATACAGATTGGAATTCTCATAGGATTCAAGTCGAAGCTCCTCCAGTTCATCCAATTGCAACAATATTTCTTCACTTGATTTTTAACAATAAAAATTACATGTTTTCACATCATAAAAAGACTTATGTTGGATTTAATCCGGTAGGCGACATGCTTTACCAAAAACTAGAGTAAATAGAGACATCCCAATGGGTGTTTTATATGCAGTTCGACAAGCCCAAATGGAATCACCATGTCTCTCAGGACAGTCTTTTCTAGTGGGCATAAATATTCTATCAAGTACCCTTTTCACTTCTCTATTTGAGAGTTCAGCTATGCCATTGGTTTGAGGGTGATATGAAGTTTAAGTTTTATGTACAACCCCATTCATTTTCAGAAGATCTTGCATGGTTCTTTTAAAAAAATGGGTTCCTAAGTAACTGATCAAAGAATGTGGTGTGAAAAATCATTGGAAGATGTGGGTCTTTAAGAACTCACTAATAGTATGAGCATCATCCTTCCTAGTGGGTTTGGCCTCAACACACCTTGAAATATAATCGACCGCAAGAAGAATATATGAAAATCCATCGGAAGGGGGAAATGGTTCCATAAAATCGATGCCCCAAACATCGAGGATCTCCCAGAAAATTAAAGGCTTTTGGGGCATTTCATTCCTCTTGGAAATTGTGCTAAACTTTTGGGAAGTGGGACATGATTGACAAAACTCATGTGAGTCATTGAAGAGTGAAGGCCAGAAGAATCTAGATTCTAGGACCTTTCGGGAGGTCCTTTGTGGTCCAAAGTGGCCACCTCCAGGAAGTGAGTGATAGAATTCTAATATGGAAGAATGTTCATTTTCATTGACACATCTTCTTATTACCATTTCAGCCCTAGATTTCCAAAGTTTATTTTACTCCCAAAAATAGAATTTTGAATCACTTTTCAACTTAATTTTTTTTTCTTTTGAAAAAATTTCAGGAAAAATACTAGAAACCATGTAATTTACAACTGGTGTATGCCATCGTATTTTTGGAGTGAGAGAAGAAAGGTGCTTAGTGGGGAATTTCGGATCGATGATATCAGATTGAGAAGAATTAGAAATTCTACTCAAGTGATCATCAACATGGTTTTCTTTTCCGGGTCTATCTTTGATTTCATGGTCGAACTCTTGGAGCATTAGGATCCATCTTATAATCCTCGGATTGGAATCACCTTTCATGAGTAAGAACTTTATAGTAGAATGGTCTATGAAGATTATGATTTTGTCACCTAAGAGATAGGTTCGGAATTTATCTAAGGCAAAAACCACTGCTAAAAGTTCCTTTTAAGTGACAGTGTAGTGATATTGAGTTTCATCAAATGTTTTTGAGGCACAATAGATGACATGAGGAATTATTTCTCTTCTTTGACCAAGAACAGCCCCAACAGCTCTATCAAAAGCATCACACATCAACTGAAAGGGTAATGCCCAATCAGTGGGTTGGATTATCGGGGCATATGTAAGAGCAGTTTTGAGTTCAATGAAGGCTCTCTTGCAAACCTCATCAAAATGGAAAGTGACATCATTTTGGAGAAAACAAGTGAGTGGGAGGGATATTTTACTGAAGTTATGGATGAATCGCCGATATAAACCAGCATGACCAAGTAATGAACGGATGTCTCAAATAGAGATGGGTTCAGGAAGTGATTGGATCACTTCAATTTGGGAAATATCAACTTCAATACCATATTTTGAAACTATGTACCCTAGAACAATCTCATTTTCAACCATGAAGTGGCATTTTTCAAAATTTAACACAAGGTTACTCCTGACACACTTTTGAAGGACTAGAGAGAGTGAATTCAAACAAGATTCAAATGAATCACCATAAATGGTGAAGTCATCCATGAATAATTTCATGCAGTGTTCAACGAATTCTGAAAGGATACTCATCATACACCTCTGGAATGTTGCAGAAGCATTACAAAGGCCAAAAGGCATTCTTCTATATGCATATATTCCAAAGGGGCATGTGAAAGTAGTCTTTTCTTGGTCTTGAGGTGAGATTAGTATTTTAAAATAGCCAATGTATACATCAAGAAGGAAATATTGTGACTGTCCAGATAATCTTTGTAGAATTTG
The DNA here is from genome assembly GCA_963277665.1 of Viscum album. Taxonomy (NCBI): domain Eukaryota; kingdom Viridiplantae; phylum Streptophyta; class Magnoliopsida; order Santalales; family Viscaceae; genus Viscum; species Viscum album. Next base: position 2,102,678,318 of record OY728163.1, on the reverse strand, counting down.
ATCAAGGAATGGAAGAGGGTAGTGATCTTTTCATGTTTCAGCATTAATTTTTCTATAGTTTATGCACACACTCCATTTGTTTTTCACTCGAGTTGTGACTACCTTTCCATGTTCATTTGTGACAATAGTTATCCCACCGTTCTTAGGTACAACATGAATTTGACTTACCCATTCACTATCAGAAATTGGGTATATAATACCTTTTTGAAGAAGCATGGTGATCTCCTCCCTAACTACCTCAAGGATGAGTTGATTGAGTCTTCTTTGTGGTTGTCTAATTGGGTTGGATGACTCCTCAAGATGGATGTGATGCATGAAAAGGGCATGGTTGATTCTTGGTATGTCATCTAGGGTCCAACCTAAGGCCTTTTTTTACCTCTAACACTTGAACATGTTTGGACTACTCGTTTTCAGTAAGTGTTGCAGAGATAATGACAGGATATGAGTGATCATGGAAGAGGAATGCATATTTCAGGTGTGCAGGAAGAGGTTTCAGATCAGTCTCATCATTTACTATTGGACTAGACAACTCAGGAATGGAAGAAGGGACTTCAGTTGCTTTTGGATCATTTTCCTTAAAACTGTCCAAGGTGGAGTAGTAGGGATCATAATTGATGTGTAATTCAAGAGAGTTCTCAAGTTTCACTAGATTGATGGAGTCTATGAATGAGAGGTCCACATAAACATCCCCATTTATTACTTGGTTAATCATAGTGCAGATTTCACAAGATCCTTTGTCATTAGAACACGAATAACACGATGGATTGGGGTTCGATTGACTCTTAGAAGTGTCCTCAGATGAATGAATTGAGAATGTAGAGTGGTCCTCAGATGGATATCACATGGCTTGGAAAATCTCAAACTTGACCAGTTGGTCGCTGAATTCCATGGATAAGATGCCTGAATGGACATCAATTTTGGTTATTGCAGTCATGAGGAATGATCTTCCTAGAATGAGGAGAGACCGACAAGAGGTTATCTCACCTTCCATGTCATGGACATAGAAATTAGCAGGGAAGATAAGATCATTTCTTGGACATGGACATCCTCAATTATTCCCTCGGGACTAACTGTGCATCGATTGGCTAACATGATGACAACACATGATGGGTGTAAAGGAACTAGACCAAGGTTGGAGAATATGGATTTCGGCATGACATAAATTGAGGCTCCTTTGTCTATGAGTGCATCATCAAAATTCGAACATCAAATTTGGCATGGAACCGTAATGATCTCGGGATTATTGCACTTTATGAGAATAGACTGCTAGGTGGAAACAATTTTGAAGGTTCTAAGTTGCCTCTTGTGGGTAGACAAATCCTTGAGAATCTTGGCATACTTTGGAATTTGTTTTAGGGAATCTAAGAGTGGAATGTTGACTTCAACATGTCTAAACACGTCGAGAATTCCAGGATCAGTTTTAAAAGAACGTCCTTGGTTTAGAAATAGCTTGAGGAAAAGGAATTAAATTCCTAAGTAGAATGGAAGGAGGTGAGGGAATGGATTCAGGTTCCTTTTCAGGTTCCTTTTTATTTTAGTTTTCTAGGTCTACATTCAAAGGAGGCTTTTAGTATTTATCTTGAGGCATAGCAGGTTTCTTTCCTGATCTAAGTGCAATTTCACTTACATTACCTTTGGGGTTGGGTAATGGTTGAGCTGGGTGTTGGGATGAATTTGATTATTGTTGCTGGCTCAGGTGGGATGCAAGTTGACCTATTTGAGTTTCGATGATTTTAAGGCTAGAACGGGTGAAGGAGGCAAGATCTTCCACTGCACTTTCCCATAGTTGCATGGAAGAAGAGGATTGTCCCTCATTGGGATTGCCTTGATTTTGGTTCTTGGGAAATCTATTGTATTGGTTTTGGAATTGGGAAGGCCCACTAGGATAATGGAATCCAGGAGGAGGATTGTTCCTTTGAGGTTGAGGAACAAAAGGATAAGGTTGATGGAAGTTACTACCTCCTTTACCATATTGGAATTGTTTTGGGTTTTGAGGAGGGAATTGAGCGGGGTGAGACATGGGGTTACCATACCTCAAACCTTGGTTAATGTTAGAGGAGAATGGCTCAGAGTGAGGTTGGTTGAAGTTTCTAAAAAACTGACCTAATAGTTGAGGATTGGTGTTTTGCTGAGCATATGCTGCATTAATCTCCATTGGTCCAGATGAATCGGATTTATCCTCTTGATGTTATGGACATGTGTCAGTTGCATGAGATGGATAGTGGAAGATTACATAGTTTTTGATAGGTCTAGGAAACATTGATTGTTCAGAAGACAATGTTGGGGATTTGGTGGCCACAGCTAGCTGTCGCACAAGACCTGTAAGTTCACTCATCCACTCTGTCATCTTGTTCGGCTTAACTGATTGATTATCTTGGGCTTCTTTGACCTGGTCATGTGCTCGAGTATCGAATTGTTGTGTGTTTTCAGCCATGTTACTTATGATATCTCTTGCAGTAGTAGGAGTTTTATCAACAAGATCACTGCCACTTATGGCATCTATGATTGTTATCTCCATAGCCAATAACCCCTAATAGAAGTTTTGGATAAAGAGTTGGTCAGGGATTTGGTGATGTGGGCAGATTTCCATAAGATTTTTGAACCTCTCCCAGTACTCATGGAGTTATTCACTTGAGAATTGACGTATACCACTTATTTCCTTTCTGATAGAAGCAGTACGAGATACATGAAAGAGTTTCTCTAAGAAGAGTCGCTTCATGTCATTCCATGTAGTTACGGTACCAGGAAGAAGTTAGTAGAGAAATGACTTATCAGTGTCAGCTAGGGAGAAAGGGAATCCCGAAGTTTTATTTGTTTTTCAGAAACCCCATGAGGCTTCATGGTAGAGCACACTACCTGGAAGTCTTTAAGGTGGAGATAAGGATCCTCACTGGCTAGCCCATGAAAAAGAGGGAGAAGATGAATCAAACCCGATTTGAGATCGATGTCAGCTTTTATGTTTGGATATTGAATACCAAGAGGTCGGTAATTTATATCAAGGGCAATGAGTTCTTTAAGGGTTTGTTCCGTATGATGGGCCATTTCAAATTCAACTGGTTGGATGAGGACAGGTTCTTGAATTATTTGAGTATCTCTAATGTTCCTCCTATGTTGGCGAAGTGTTCGCTAAATTTCAGGTTCAAAAAAATCTGAGGGACTGTTTGTAAGACTACGGGGCATTGAAAGAGATTTTGGAAGAAATATGAAGACGGGTTTTTATTTTTATTTTTTTAGTTTATGATTTTTAACAAGAAGACGAGTTTTTATTTGTGTTTTTTTTCTATTTTTTTTAAATTTTGTTTTTTATATTTTTTACAATAACCAGAAACTAATGACTACATAAAGCACCATACCTGGAAAAAGAACCCATTTGAAACACACAGAATATTTTTACCTATCGACTGGTCAACGTTCTGGTGCTCTGCTAATGTGTATAGCAGCACTCGGGTCGAATCCTCGGCGGTGATACTTTGTAATAGTCGTTTGATTTTAGTTAATTGTATTCTGATGGGGGGGGGGGGTTTGTAGAGCTTATGAAATAATTTATGGATGATTTTTGATTTAGCAAATTGATAATGATTTGGGTTATTTCATCATTAGGTAGTTAATCTTGTGATATCTTTGAGCTTTTCTTTATATTGAATTAAATTAACACCCATGTCACAAGATGATTTTGATCGGAATTCCCTAGTGTTAAAGCTTTAATCCAAGCCATAACTTAACTTAGGTTTCTAATCATTACCATTACTTGTTTATGGTAGTGTATTTGTGGTTCCAATAATCCATGTAATCCACATATTAAAAAAACATGTCATTAATCCATGACATATAATGTTCAACATACACAATATTAATTTAAAGAACATTCGTCGAGCAAAAGCTCTCAATCACTAAACATACCAAATTTATAACTCACCCCAGTTAAAGATTTACCCATAAATTAAAATGATTACTAATCTGGTTATAATTAATATGATTATAAATTAAGAATATAAGAAAAAGAAAGGGATAAGAAAAGATTTTTGGTCGAACACACACACACACACGAATGCTGATGATAATTAAAAACAGATTTTCGATTGAATGAGGAAGCAAAATGAGGGAAGAGGATTCAACTGAATTTAAACTATTTTAATAACTTAAATATTAAACTACAGATGATGGATGAGAATAAGTGATATTGAAGATGAAACTTCCATTAAAACATAATTACATAAGAAAGGACTTCCAAAATTACAAAAACGAAGAACATGTAAATAAGTGAAAACAAATAGAGGAGGAAAGGTCACTCAAGTGAAAACATGAGTATGTCAGATCCTCACAAGCATTTTTCAAGGATTTGGTTGTGACAATATGTTTTCCTCTCTTCTGAAATGCCAACCCCTCTCAAGGAGAGAAGGGGAGAGTATTTATAGCCCAAGGAGTGGACTATTTGCATTTCCAATATGTCAATCCAATTTAATCACCAGGTTGTCTAATGATACAACCTAATATAGAGAAATATCCTTCTTCAAAGTTGTATATAATAAAGTTGGCTGACTACTCGCAAAATATAGAGTCATTTGGACTTAAGGATCAAAAGTTATGGATGGATGATTAAACAAAGTTAAACTGTCCATTTCAATCCAGTATTTCTAATGTCCAAATGTGTGAAAGGGTTTTTGAATAGGAATATGCCTTCAAATTCGAATAATTTCTTCAAAAAAGTCGGCCCCCTACAACTCCTGTTTTACAATGCAAAATATCAGCTCGATTGGATTCATACATCATGAGATATATCATGAATACTATACTGATTTTAATTCTAGGCCAGAATGGTGGGCTGGATTTTAAAGCTTCATTTGGGCCCCTTGTTCGTAGATTTGGGCCCTAAATATTTTATAAAATATTCCTTGAATTGTTCCCATAACTATGGTAGAGAATAATAGAATTGGACATTTTCATGTAGCCTAGTAAATCAATCATCATGAATAGTCCAATTTCATCATAGATTCATTGGTCTTGTTTGTGAGAACCATATGACCCTTCAAATGGCAGAATTGGATCATAGTACCTTCTAATGAAATGTTTTATATTTAATGTAGAATCCTAAAAAACAAAAACCACACAATTTGGATCAGTATAGAGATAGTTATTATTAAAAGAGTAAACTGACTCAATTGGACTACTTCTAAAAATGCTCAAAAATTATATTTAATATTAAATCATTAATATTTCACAAAAATTACGCACATTTCATATAAAATCAGTAATGGGAGTATATAAAAAGTCATGAAAATATTAATGACATCAACTACCCTAAACATAGTTTTTTTCATGTCCACATGTGAAACAAATATAAAAACATGGAAAAATCATTTTCACTCAGCAAAAAATATTAAATTTTTTTTCTCCATCTAGGGGAGGTTTAGACTATTTCACTCATCCATTTTGAATTCCACCACAAGTTGTTATAGAAACAATGTTCCAAAACTAATTCATTTTTTCACACTCAAATTTTGAAATGGAAAATGTGGACACTCAAAACTCACACCTCTCAAGATGATAAAATTCATTTGTGGAGGTTCACGCTTTCACCAACCAAAAGTAAAAAACATAGAGTTTGAAAATAGCTCTCAGCTTCTAATCCCTATCCAAAGTAAAAAAAGAATCAAGAGGTATTTTTAAGGGGTTTTTCTGTGGCAATGGGATGGTAGGAATAAAATGTCCATGAGAGAAGAAGAGGGGTAAACCACCATCATAGATAAATCAATGCACATTTTTTTGAAATAAGTCATGGAAGGAAATGAAAAAACATATTTACAAGGGAATGATTGTGTGAATAAAGACACAATAGAGGAAGAAAATATGAATGGGATGAGAAGTTGAAATATTTACAAACCACAATACTTCTCCCAATGATATAATAATATAATCCAGGTGTTCTTTTTTTCTTCTTTTTTTTCATTGTTTTTTCGAAAGTTGACCTTGAAACAGATATCACACTCATATCCCAACCCATGTTTGATCTCTTCACGACAGAAATTGTAATAGTTATAATAATATCAAAGGTTAAGAAAGAGTGATTTTTGACCTACCCAAGACAGAACCCATTTTTATGTTTTTTTATTAATTTTTTTCATAATTTTTTATTTTTTTTGAACACTTGTCAAAAAAATTTACAAAATTACATTAATGGAAGTACATTACATTCCCCAAAACACACAGAATGACAACCTCTCCCCCACACTGAAATAGATGATTTCCCTCAAGCAGATGATAACTTGTTGAAAATCAATAATAGGGTGCCCAAACAATGAAATCCATTCCCCCCACACTTCATTTTCAAAAAAGTGCAATGAAAATCCATGTTGATATTGGGTGGGAAAAGGTATTGGGATTGTAATGTGGCTATCAAAGAAATGTTTTTCAAATGCTCGATGGTTCTTTCAAAAGTAGGATTAATGTAAGGTAAATGGGAGGCTATATGGCTATTGTGATTCTCATGTGGTTCAGAAAATGCCTTTATCATATTAATGCACAATAAGGCAGAAAATTCAGCTCGAAGGTCCACAAACTCAAGACTCACAAATGGGGGTGAAAACAAACATTTTGAAAAGATGTCCATAGGTGGCCTTGTCATGAAATTAAATGTTGTTCCTCAAGGTTTGGGAAAAGCATTTTCAAAATCAAAAATTGAGCATCCAAAATATGTTAATATTGACACCAAATTATTTATCCAAAGTCAAGATGAAAATACAAGATTTTTGAGATGAAAACATGTATATTAGCTCCCCAAAATGGTTAGACAAAATTTCACAACTCGATGGTGAGTAATAATCTTTAATTTTTTATATTTTTTTAAGTGATTGTTTTCTTGGTTTTTTTTAGTTTTTTAGGTTTTTATAATTTTTTTGTTTTTTTATAAAGATACACCCACAGAAAAGATAAAGTGAAAAAGAATGGTTTTGATAAATAAAGTGGTAAAAAAATTAAAGAGAGAGGAAACAGAATAAAGTGGTAGAGAGAGGAAGATATAGAGAGAGAGTAAAAGGGAAAGAGGTGTCCCCTGGTTTAGATTTGGTGGGTCATCGTCTCCATCTAGTGCTGGGTGGACTGAAGAAGTTGGGTATCCAATGGAATTAGATTATGATCCAAGATTGTGTGTCCTCTCATAGTGATGCTTTAACCGATGTCCATTAACCTTGAATGTCCATTTGGAAGATGGGTCTTGGACTTGCACTGCACCAAATGGGTAAACATTAATAATAACAAAAGGTCCTTCCCAAAGAGAATTAAGCTTACCTGGGTGAAGCCGAAATCGATAATTGAAGAGCATTACCTTTTCACATTCATGAAATACCTCTCTCAGGATGTGTCTATTATAGAGTACCTTAGCCTTCTCTTTGTACAGATTTTAATTCTCATAGGATTCAAGTAGAAGCTCCTCCAGTTCATCCAATTGCAACAATCATTCTTCGCCAGATTTTTCACAATCAAAATTACATGTTTTCACAGCCCAAAAAGGCTTATGTTGGATTTCAACTGGTAAGTGACATGCTTTACCAAAAACTAGCCTAAAAGGAGACATCTAAATGGGTGTTTTATAGGTAGTTCAATAAGCCCAAAGGGCTTCACAAAGTCTCTCAGGACAGTCTTTTCTGGTGGGCTTAACAATTCTCTCAAGTTCCCTTTGAACTTATCTATTATAGAGTTCATCCATGCCATTTGTTTGAGGGTGATATTCAGTTGAAGTTTTATGTACAACACCATTCATTTTCAGAAGATCTTCTATAGTTCTATTAAAAAAATGGGTTCCTAAGTCACTGATCAAGGCACGTGGTGTGCCAAATCGTTGGGAGATCTAGGTCTTTAGGAACTCACTAATAGTATGAGGATCATCCTTCATAGTGGGGTTGTCCTCAACCCACCTTCAAATATAATCGACCGCAAGAAGAATGTATGAGAATCCATTGGAAGGGGGAAATGGTTCCATGAAATCGATGCCCCCAACATTGAAGATCTCGCAGAAAATTAAGGGCTTTTGGGGCATTTCATTTCTCATGTAAATTGTGCAAAACTTTTGGAAAGTGGGACATGATTGAAAAAACTCTTGTGAGTCCTTGAAGTGTGATGGACAGAAGAATCCAGAGTCTAGTACCTTTCGGGAGGTCCTTTGTGGTCCAAAGTGGCCACCTCTGGGAAGTGAGTGAAAAAATTATAATATGGAAGAATGTTCATTTTCATCGACACATATTCTTATTACCATGTCAGCCTCATTTTTTCAAAGTTTATTTTCATCCCAAAAATAGTATTTTGAATCATGTTCCAGCTTCATTTTTTGTTCTTTTGAAAACATTCCAGGAAAAACACCAGAAACCAAGTAATTTACAATTGGGGCTTACGATGGTATTTTTGGAGAGAGAGATGAAAGGTGCTCAGTGGGTAATTCAGGATCGATGATTTTAGATTGAGAAGAATTTGAAATTCTACTCAAGGTATCATCAACATGGTTTTCGTTTCCTAATCTATCTTTGATTTCAATGTCACACTCTTGGAGCATTAGGATCCATCTTATTTGCCTATGTTTGGATTCACCTTTCATGAGTATGATCTTTATAGAATAATGGTCTGTGAAGATTATGATTTTGGAACCTAAGAGATAGGGCCGGAATTTATCTAAGGTAAAAAGCACTACTAAAAGTTCCTTTTCAGTGAAAGTGTAGTGAGATTGAGTTTCATCCAATGTTTTTGAGGCATAATAGATGACATGAGGAATTAATTCTCTTCTTTGACCAAGAACATCCCCAACAGATCTATCAGAAGCATCACACATCAACTCAAAGGGTAATGACCAAATCAGGGGGTTGGATTATCGAGGAAGATATAAGAGATGTCTTGAGTTCAATGAAGGCTATATTGAAAACCTCATCAAAATGGAATGTGACATCATTTTGGAGAAAACGAGTGAGTGGGAGGGAAATTTTACTGATGATATGGATGAATCGCTGATAGAAACCAACATGACCAATGAATGAACAGATGCCTCGAATAGAGTTGGGTTCTGGAAGTGATTGGATCACTTCAATTTTGGAAGGATCAACATAAATACCATATTGTAAAGCTATGTTCCCTAAAACAATCCCATTTACAACCATGAAGTGACATTCTTCAAAATTTATCACAAGGGTACACTTGAAACACTTTTGAAGGACTAGAAAGAGTGAATTTAAACAAGATTAAAATGACTCACCATAAATGTTGAAGTCATACATTAAGACTTCCATGCAGTGTTCAATGAATTCTGAATAGATACTCATCATACACCTCTGGAATGTTGTAGAAGCATTACAAAGGCCAAAAGGCATTCTTCTATATGCATATATTCTAAAGGGGCATGTGGAAGTAGTCTTTTCTTGGTCCTGATGTGAGATTGGGATACTAGAATAGCCGGTGTATCCATCCATAAGAAAATAGTGTGACTTTCCAGCAAATATTTCTAGCATTTGATCAAGTAATGGAAGAGGGTATTGATCTTTTCCTGTTTCAGCATTCAATTTTCTATAGTCGATGCACACACACCATTTTTTTTACTCGAGTTGTGACTACCTCTCCATGTTCATTTGTGAAAACAGTTATCCCACCCATCTTAGGTACAACTTGAATTGGAATAACCCATTCACTATTAGAAATAGGGTTGATAATACCTTCTTGAAGAAGCATGGTGATCTCCTCCCTAAATACCTCAAGGATGAGTGGATTGAGTCTTATTTGTGGTTGACTAATTTGTTTGGATGAATCCTCAAGATTGATGTGATGCATGAAAAGGGCAGGTTTGATTCTTGTTATGTCATCTAGTGTCCAACATAAGGCCTTTTTGTTTTCCTCTAACAGTTGAACAAATTTGGACTCCTCGATTTCAGTAAGTGTGGCATAGTTAATGAAAGGATATGAGTGATCATGGAAGATGAATTCATATTTCAGGTGTGCAGAAAGAGGTTTCAGATCAGTCTCATCTTTCACTTTTGGACTAGACAACTCAGGAATGGAAGAAGGGACTTCAGTTGCTTCAGGTTCATTTTCCTTAATACTGTCCAAGGTGGAGCAATATAGATCAGAATTGGTGTGGAATTCAAGAGAGTTTTCAAGTTCCTCTATATTGATGGAGTATATGAATGAACGTTCCACATCAACATCACCATTTATGACTTGGTTAATCATAGTGTAGATTTCACAAGATACTTTTCCATTAGAACATTAAGAACACGGTGGATTGGGGTTCGATTGACTCATAGAAGTGTCCTCTAAAGCATGAATTGAGAAGGTATAGTGGTCCTCATATGGGTATCACATGGTTTGGAAAATGTCAAACTTGACCAGTTGGTCGCCGATTTCCATGGATAAGATGCCTGAATGGACATCAATTTTGGTTCTCGTAGTCATGAGGAATGGTCTTCCTAGAATTAGGGGATATAGAGAAGAGTCCATCTCACCTTCCATGTCATGGAAATAGAAATCAGCATGGTAGATAAGATCATTAACTCGGACAAGGACATCCTCAATTATTCCCAGAGGACTAGCTGTGCATTGATTGTCTACCCGGATGACAACACCTATTGGGTGTAAAGGACCTAGACCAAGGTTGGAGAATATGGATTTGGGCCTGACATTAATTGAGGATCCTATGTCTATGAGTGCATCATCAAAGTTCAAACATCCAATTCGGCATGGAACCATAAATGTCCCTAGATAATTGCACTTTGTGGGTATAAACTGCTGGGTGGAAGCAATTTTGAAGGTCCTAAGTTGCCTCTTATGGGTAGAAAACTCCTAGAGAAACATGGCATACTTAGGAATTTGTTTTATGGAATCTAATAGGGTAATGATGACTTCAACACGCCTAAACATGTCGAGAATTTCAGGATCAGGTTCAAGGGACTTCCTTGGTTTAGAAATAGCTTGAGGAAAAGGAATTGGATTCCTAAGTGGAATGGAAGGAGGTTAGGGAATGGATTCAAGTTCCTTTTCAAGTTTCTTTTTATTTTCGTTTCCTAGGTCTTCATTCAAAGGAGTGTTTGAGGATTTATCTTGAGTCATAGGAAGTTTCTTTCCTGATCTAAGTGAAATTGCACTTACATTTCCATTGGGTTTTGGTAATGGTTGAGCCTGGAGTTGGGATAAATTTGATTGTTGTTGCTGGCTCAGGTGGAATGCAAGTTGACCTATTTGAGTTTCAATGTTTTTATGGCTAGAATGGGTGAAAGAGGAAAGATCTTCTACTAAACATTCACATGGTTGCATGTAAGAAGAGGCTTGCCCATAGTTTGGGATTACCTTGATTTTGGTTCTAGGAAAATCGATTGTATTGGTTTTGGAATTGCGAAGGCTCACTTGGATAATGGAATCTAGGAGTAGGATTGTTCCATTGAGGTTGAGGAACAAAAGGATAAGGTTTATGGAAGTTACCACCACCTTGACCATATTGGAATTGGTTTGGGTTTTGAGTAGGGAATAGAGGGGGGTGAGACATGGGGTTACCATACCTCAATCCTTGGTTAAAGTTAGAGGAGAAGGGCTCAGAGTGAGGTTGGTTGAAGTTTCTAAAAAACTGACCTGATAGTTGAGGATTGGTTTTTCGCTGGGCATATGCTGCATTGAGCTCCATTGGTCTAGATAAATCAGATTGATCCTCTAGAAGTTGTGGACATGAGTCAGTTGGATGAGATGGAGAGTTGCAGATTCCACGATTTTTGATAGGTCCAGGAAAGATTGATTGTGGAGAATACATGGTTGGGGATTTGATGGCCACAGCTAGCTGTCACACAAGACCTGTAAGTTCACTCATCCACACGGTCATCTTTTCAGCTCAATTGATTGATTATCTTGGGCGTGTTTGACTTGAGCATGTGCTCAAGTATGGAATTGTTTTGTGTTTGCAGCGATGTTACTTATGAGATCTCTTGCAGCTGTAGGTGTTTTATCAACAAGAGCACTGCCACTTGCGGCATCTATGAGAGTTCTCTCCATATCCAATAACCCCTCAAAGAAGTATTGGATAAAGAGATGGTCAGGGATTTGGTGATGTGGGCAGGTATCCACAGGATTATTGAACCTCACCCAGTACTCATGGAGTGATTCAATTGGAAATTGACGTATACCACTTATTTCCTTTCGGATAGAAGCAGTACGCGATACAGGAAAGAATTTCACTAAGAAGAGTCACTTTATGCCATTCCATGTAGTTATGGTACCATGAGGAAGGTAGTAGAGCCACGAAATAGTAGTGTCAGATCGGGAGAAAGGGAATTCTTGATGTTTGATTTGTTCTTCAGAAACCCCTTGAGGCTTCATGGTAGAGCACAGTACTTGTAAATCTTTATGGTGGAGATATGGATCCTCACTGTCTAGCCCGTGAAAATGAGGGAGAAGATGAATTAAACCTGATTTGAGTACGAAGTCAGCTTCTATGTTTGTATATTGAATACCAATAGGTTGGAAATTCATATCAGTGGCAGTGAGTTCTTTAAGGGTTTGTTCCCTAGGATTGGCTATTTCAATTTCAACTGGTTGGATGAGGACCGGCTCTTGAATTATTTGAGTATCTCTGATGTTCCTCCTAATTTGGTGAAGTGTTCGATAAATTTCAGGATCAAAAAAATACGACAAATTTTTTGGAATACTACGGGGCAGTCAACGTTATTTTGGAAGAAAGAGGAAGACGGGTTTTTCATTGTTTTTTTTTCAGTTTATGATTTTTAAGAGTAAGACGAGTTTTTCTTTGTGTTTTTTTTTTCAATTCTTTTTAATATTTTGTTTTTTTTGGATTTTTTTACATTAACCAGAAACTAATGACTAGATAAATCACCATCCTCGGCAAAGATGGCATTTGAAATGCACGGCCGATTGTCTCCTATAGATTGGTCAAGGTTCCGGTGCTCTGCTAATGTGTATAGCAGCACTCGGGTCGAATCCTCAACGATGATACTTTGTAATAGTCGTTTGTTTTTAGTTAATTGTATTATGATTGGGGGGTTTTGTTTTCAAAGCTTATGAAATAATTTATGGATGATGTTTGATTTAACTAATTGATAAATATTGGGGTGAGTTCATCATTAGGTAGTTAAGATTGTGATATCCTTGATCTTTTCTTTATATTTCATTAAATTAACATCCATGTCCAAAGATGATTTTCATCAGAATTCCCAAGTGTTAAAGCTTTAATCCAAGCCGTAACATAACATAGGTTTCTAATCATTAACATTACATGGTTATGGTAGTGTATTTTTTGTTCCAATAATCCATTGAATCCACATATTAAACAAAACATGTCATTAATCCATGACATATAAAGTTCAACATACAAAATGTTAATTTAAAAAACATTCGTCGAGCAAAAGCTCGCAATCACATAACATACCTAAATTATAACTGAACCCAATTAAAGATTTACCCAGCCATTAAAATGATTACAAATATGGTTATAATTATTATGATGATAAATGAAGAAGATAAGATAAAGAAGGGGATAAGACAATATTTTTTCATCGAACACACACACACACACGAACAATGATTATAATTAAAAACAGATTTTCTATTGAATGAGGAAGCAAATGAAGGGAATGGGATTAAACTGAAATTAAAATATTTTAAGAACATCAATATTAAACTATCTAAGGTGGATAAGAATAAGAGATATTTAATAAGAAACATGCATTAAAACCGAATTACAAAAGAAAGGACTTACAAAATTACAAAAACGAAGAACACGAAAGTAAGTGAAAACAAAGAGAGGTGGAAAGGTCTCTCAAGTGAAAACATGAATATGGAAGATCCTCCCAATCCTTTTGTAAGGCATCAGTCGTGCCAATATGTTCTCCTCTCTTCTAAAATGCCAACCCCTCTCAAGGAGAGAAGGGGAGAGTATTTATTTCCCAAGGAGTGGACTGTTTGCATTCCCATTCTGTCCCTCCACTTCCATCACCACGATGGCTATTCAGACAGCCGAATCTCGAGAAATATCCTTCTTCAAAGTTTTATATAATATTTTTGGTATACTAATATCAAAATTTGGAGTCATTTTAACTTAAGGATCAAATGTTATGGCCGGTTGATTAAACAAAGTAAAACTGCCCATTTCAATACAATATTTTTAATGTCCACATATTTAAAGGGTTTTTGAATAGGAAGATTCCTTCAAATCCGAATTATTTTATCAAAATAGTCGGCCGCCTGTATATACTATTTGACACTAAAAAATATCAGCTCTATTGGATGCTTACATCATGAGATATGTCATGCATACTATACTGATTTTGATTCTCGGACAGAATGGTGGGTTGGATTTTAATGCTTAATATGGGCCCATTTTTCTTAGATTTTGCCCCTGAAATTTTTATAAAATACTCCATACATTGGCCCCCTAACTATGGTGGAGAATAATAGAATTTGGAATTCTTCATGTAGCCTAGTAAATCAATCTTCATGAATAGTCCAGTTTCTTCACAGATTCTTTGGTGTTGTTTGTGTGGACCATATGACCCTTCAAATGGGAGAATTGGATCATCATACCTTCTAATGAAATGTTTTATATTTAAAGGAGAATCCAAAAAAAGAATAAAAAAACAGTTTGGATCAGTATATTGATAGTTATTATTAAATCAGTAAACTGACTCAATTGGTCTACTTCTAAAAATGCTCAAAAATTATACTAAATATTAAAACATTAATATTTCACACAAATTATGCGCATTTCATATAAAATCGGTAAAGGGAGTATATAATAAGTCATGAAAATATTAATAACATAAAAACAATAACAAAAATAAATTTCAAATTTAACACGAAATCCATCATCACATAATTGTGAAATGCTTTGCGGATCGTACATAAGACCATCAACAAAAGGAACTATTAAAATTAAAATTGAGTTAGTGATACCGATTAAGACAAAGCCAATTATTTTGGCCTTTTCATTATCACCAAATGTGAAATTACCACCATCAATATTATTAATATTTCTGATTCTAGAAAAGTCCCATACCATATGTCTTGAACACCCACTATCCAAGTACAATAAACTTTTAAAGGAACTTTTCAAACAACATTCCAACAAAAATAGATCAAACAAGGAAATATTTTGGTACCGAGAAATTTTTGGGTCTAGTAACATTAGTAATTAAGGATTTTGGAACCCACATTTGCTTCATGTGTTTCCTATAAATAGTTTTTGAAGTCATTATTATATAAACAATATTTGGTCCAGACAAAAATAAAGCAGAAGAAGATGTTTCAGCCCTGAAAATTGTAGTAAACATTCCAGAAATGGGTATAAAACCAGATTTTGTAGATTTGGGTACAAAATTATGTTTATAATTTTTTTTTCCTGGTTGAAAACCATTAGCAGTAGTGTATTTTGGATTATCCTATATTCCACGAAATTGATCTAAATTGTATTTACTATTTTTGGATCTCTCCAAAATATTCTTAATTACTCGTTATATAGTTTATGTTCATTATTCTCATCAGGAAACTGAACATTCTTTTCCTTTTCAATAGAAAGTTCCTTTTTAAAATACATAGTAGGATCATATTGTTTCCGTATTTTTTTTATATTTAACATTAAATTAATGAAATGTATCATCAAGAATCTTAAAGTATTAAAAAATTTCATCAATTTTCATTTTTTTCATAATCAAATTAATCTCTAGAATAATAAAAATTATGTGTAGGATATTCTATAGTTAGATCAGATGTTTTTTCCATGAAACACATATTGGATTTTTCATCCTTCTCATCAGGTGAATATTCAAATTCACTAGAGATGTCCTTAGAAGCATTCCAGGTGGCCTTCATTTCCTAATTTTACTTTCTATATTTTTCTTCAGATTTTCTTTTAAACATTAAATCAGGATAGTCAGACATTACATGTTCTATTCTATTACACTCAAAACATACTATTTCATTTGTATTTTCATTTACCATCCATTTTTTTTCTAGTCTCCATTGTTTTAATTCTTCCCTTTGGGACTGGGATATCTAAAAATATTTTTCCTTCTATAAAACATTTTAAATCTCTTGGAAAATTGTGAAATCTCCACATCACTTTCAATTGATGATTCTTAACTTCTTAAACATTCATCATGAACTTTCACTTTCTCTTTTTTATAGGTTGTGGTTTTGAAATACACTAACATTCTCTTTGGTTTATCATCTTCTTATCTATTTACCTTCATCTATTATTCATGCTTCGTCATCTTACCTATCATCTAATTTATGGGTTGAGAATTAATGTCACAAGATTTCATTATTTATACTATTGCTCATCTACATATTGTTAGTAAGAATCAAATAATTCACATTACCTATTAAATGGATTTGATTGTCATTCCCAAAGAGAGGATTGTATTTACTATCTCACAGAACCAGAGTTACATGTCTAAAATTGGTTCATCAGGCTTCATCTTAAATTTTTCATATTTAATAGTATATGAATTATATCTCATTTCTTTAACACTAGTGGTTCCTTTTTAGGGACATCTAGAGTATCCCAAATATCATGTGAATTTTTACATGTATAATTCCATTTAAATTATTCATCCCCAAAATCATAGTATAAGGAATTCATATATTTGTAGTTTTTATTGTAGTATTCCTTAATGGAATTAACCCATATATTCCCTTATATATTAGGAATCTTATATTCATCTACAATTGAAGACCAAAATTCAAAACCCATTATTTCAAATGAATTTTCATTTTAATTTTCCACTCGGATTAATTTCTTCCATTAAAGTGGGAAGGTATATTGGTAGTGGTTCCATCCACTCTATTTCCCATATTAATGTAGTCAATACAATTTTTAAAGAACTATAAATTTATAACTAATAGGAATTTAGAGGTCTTCAAAAAAACTAAAATCATAGTCAATTTTTTTTTGAAAACATTAAAACATTGAAATATAATATTAACAGAAAACTCATATACCAAATGTTAGTCATAGTAAGAAACTCAAGAGGGGTACTGGAGTACCTATAAAAATTTAAATATCTAATTATTATTTAAAATCCCCAATTACAAAATAAATATAGGCCATTCAACAATAGTATCATATTTATTAAAAAAATCCTATAATTTCTCAATGATTGATTGATTCTTAGTTGAAAATATATACATTATTGTTATAAATTTTACATCATTTTACTAAAACATGATAATATAAATATTAACAAAGATTAAATATCAATGAAATGTTAATCTTTATGATATAATTTTAAAGATAGTAAAAAAACATGAAAACACAAAACAGAAGCAAACAAGATGTTTTATCTCAAGCTAAGACTTAATATTCTTCACTCGGTGATCACCTTCCACCAAGTGGTTTATAATAAATAAACATTATATACAACCTATAATGAGGTAAAATAGTATAAAATTGTCCAGGTCACTATAATTCTTATGCAGAATAAGTGGGAGTACAAAACAAACCAATAGGCATGCCTTACAGCAGATTCTTCCACTGTTATCTAGGGAAATTTAAAGTGTAAAAAGATGAATTAGTGAAGATATCTTTGTATCTTATAGTTTATAAAATTCTTTATTTTGTGCTTATATAATTAAGATACATACAATTCTCAAAATTTAAATATTTCGCACATGTAGATAAATGTAATGATAATAGGGTTTAGAATGCTCTGTGTGATAACCTATACATCTTTTGGACACTTTTAGAATCGTATAAGTGAATATGGAATTGTCTTATAGAAACAGATAGCAAAAAAGATCCATTGTTTTCTTTTGTCTTATGTACATAGTGAGCCTCCTTGTTTTCATTTCTTCTAAGTTGTTACTATAGATATTTGTGGTCTTTTGGTTGTTAGTAGTATATTTTTTCTGCATAGTAGACAGCTGTTATGCTTTTCTCTAATGATCACAAACATGTCTATGTATTTCTTATTGGTCACCACTTCTTTTCTATGTCTCTTATTAATCAATATATTCCCCTTATATGAACAAGTAGCTTGTTCTCTGGTAACTCGTACCTTTTTCTGGTCTCGAACATCATTAAATGTTGTCCATAAAATATAGAGAGGTTCGTTAATATAATAGGTAGTACAAAATTTCATAAATTTGTCCATCAGATGTATGTTTGAATTTAATATATCGATCATCGGTGAATCAGTCTATCGGTAGATCATTATATCGATAGATTTTGTCTTTTGTTATAACAAAAATGCATCAGTCAATCGAGTTTTCATAATATGTTGTGTTAGTAACTCACCTATCAGTATGTGATGTTTCAGTAGGTTAGTTATTGGTAGGTGATGTTTCGGTTGGTTATTCATCGGTAGGTCAAGCTGTCGATGACTCATACTTAGTAAAAATTCTGAGTTTCTATATCGGTGACTCATCTTATCAGTAGCTTATTTCATCTATAGCTCATGTATTAGTGATATTCCTATTAGTCGGAAAACTATCAGTGGCTCATATTTATTAGTGGATTAGACTTTTTGGTGAATTAAACATAACCGAAATCTATAATGATGTCATATTATGTAAACTATAACACTAAATGTTAAAATTATATTTGAACATGATTAATCACAATGTATCTTATTAAGTCATAATTACCATATTTAAGCATAATTTGTCAGTATTTAAACTAGAGGATTCCAAAATATTTCACACCAGTCATCATATCATTTTTTTCTAAAAATCACCACATTTTCCACCATATTCAATGATAATATGATATCTTTGAGTATCATCCATTCTCTAAATAAAGAATATAAGTATTAATAATTATAGTGGAAACCTATATAATCATTTATGGGATTTCTAAATCATGAAACCAAATTTAAAATCAAAGAGTTGTTGGTATAACCTAGGTATTTAATTTTTATCGTATATTCAAATCCTTCATTAAGGTTCATAAAAAGGATGTTAATTAACCCATTTATATACCCCTCCCCCCATAGAGTGTGAAACTAGGTGCGCGGAAAGGCCCATTATCATGAACTAGGTTATGATTGAGTCAAAGCTCAATATTCCCTTTATAGAGTTATTAATCCTATGTTACACTATGAAAGATACACATCCACTTTTAGTATACATAAATGGATGTATTTGCTAAAAAACCACATAATATATACCATACCAAAACATTAGGATGATATCTTTTAATTAGACTAATCATTAAAGTAAGGCATAGGGTTATTTTCCTTATTATATGTTTTTTTTAAAAAAATTAAGGATTCTACTAAACATTATTTTAAAAAACAATAAATTATAACAACCCAATCCATTTACATATAACATTATATGATTTCAAGACTAATTATACATTAGAGTACAAGAAAAGGATCGTGAAATCTAATGTCTTTGAAGACTAGGTACATAAAACTAAAAACATGAGACTAAAAATACACTTCATTATTTAATCTTAAAATTGAGCTCCTAACTTCCATTGTTCTCAAACATCTTCATAAGGTACCATGGGAAACACATGAACAAATGGATGACCAAAATAGCCCAGTAATGGAATAACATAAGAACAAAGCATTAGCATAAGGAATAGAAGGAATGACATGTTGATTTAAAAAGGCATTTAACATATGGAACCATAAAATATAATCATGGAATCATATAAAAATAGATTCATAGAAATGTGGCGGCAACATAAAACCTTACTTTACAAGGAGTCAAGGCTAACCGCCAATATCGTCTCCTATAGTAGCACAAGACAAGGCTAACCGCCAAGACCGTAGATATAACATCTCACAAGACATAACATTACCAATTGAGTTGAAGCTATATCTAGGTTCACCCATCATAAACATTCATGATTATGTTTCCCACAATAAAAATCATACATAATCAATCATACACAAACATAATGGTTGCCCATGGAATTAATTAGGTACCACAATCATTCTATAAAGTATAAAAAATGGTCATATCATAAAAGTGTCCATGAAATAAAGGAACTATAATATACAATTACATTCATAAGTAAAAATAGGAATCTATAAGGGTAGGATAAGTCAAGTATAAATGACCACATATAAGAAACGTGTTTAATAATTTTTCGCATAAAATAATTTTTGAGTGATTTTAATGAAAATACTCTAGAGCCTTTTAAAAAAATTTAAAAATAATTCATAAATATATAAATGTGATCCCGGAAGGTTTTCGAAATAAAAATATTTATTTGATAAAGACAATGGTGTCTTCAAACAGAAGATAGAGTCCACTTGAAATCAGGTAAGAATTCAGAAAGTTCCCTCAAAATAAGTTTGCTTTTCGAGTAGTATTGAGGAGGGAATCACTTAAAAACATGAATATCCCCAAAAGTGAATGTGGTATGGATATTGAAAATTTATTTTAGATCATATAAAATATATTTATAATTTGTAAATAAAATTTAAAGACAACTTATTTGGGTAAAAAGTAAGATAGATCACCTGAAGGAATAAAGGAAATTCTCGTAGACTTCTTTACGGATTACCATCATGGTATCAGGTGTACTTAAGAGGCATTTGGGAGAGATAAATGGATTTATAACCTTTTTTAAATCATTTATATAGTATGGGGAGGTATGTAATCATACCCAATAACTTGTAATTACACATAAAAGGGCATAACATAGAGGACAATCTTTAATAAAAGTGAAATGGAGAGGATCCCTTACCTTAAGTATGATGTTGATCCTTTAATGAACTTAATGGCCTGAATAAAGAAAATAAGTTAATTAATAAATAATTAAACAACCTATTATATATTTAAGTGATTTATTATACCTCTTTTATGTTCATTCATGGCCTTTTTGAGGGGTTATGTGGTTCAATTCCATTTGATCTGGTCCATTTGTTTTCTAGGTATTTATGATCAATTTACATGTTTTCATGAATGAATAAACCAGTAAGATGAATGCCTTTTTCCAAAATGGAAGTTATATTAAATTAGTTGACATCGGAAAGATTACATGGTTGTAAATTTAATTTTGTTTCATGGAGTTAAGTCTTATCATTATATAAAACTTTTGTGATAACCATTCAGGTTAATTTGATGTTTTTGGCCATAATGAACATATTTTGTTTTATAAATAAAAACCATTCATAGAAAAGGATTATAAAAAGATATATGAGACGTAATACATATATTACATTCTGGTTGATCCATAAAAATTGTTTCATGACAATAATTGAAGATGGTAATGGAAATTGAAAATCCATTATCCTTGAATGTGTTAAATTAACATATCTCAGATGGTGTATTATCCACAAAAATAAATGAAAGGTAAAGGATAGATGATAAAAAATTATTACATTACCATAAAAAAATCCAGTAAACTTATGTTACTATATTTTTTATAACATTTGGATGAGGAGCGGTAAGGATAGAAATTTAATCAA
The DNA here is from genome assembly GCA_963277665.1 of Viscum album. Lineage (NCBI taxonomy): Eukaryota > Viridiplantae > Streptophyta > Magnoliopsida > Santalales > Viscaceae > Viscum > Viscum album. Next base: position 2,102,656,926 of record OY728163.1, on the reverse strand, counting down.
AACAACCTGAAAAGAAAGTAAAAAAATTTAAAAAGTGAAACTTACCTCTTGAATCAATCTTTCATGAAAGCCTCTTAAGGGGAGAGGATTTGGAATTTTTAGGATACCAAGGGCTATTGGATATGGGGAGGGAGCTTGTGGAGAGATATGTGAAGAATTTAGGGAAGTCACAAGGAGTAATATGAGTAAAGAAAATATGGTGGAAGATGTGGTGTTTATAGTGGAGGGGAGGATAGTTTTCATAATATATAATTCTTTAGTTTATTATTGTCCCTCAGGAGCAGAAATAGTGATAATTACATGACCAAAAATAGTAATGTGTTCATGTGAGTTCAAGATAATGAACTTAAATCACCCATGTATTTGCTGATGACATCATAATTCAAGTATTTATCACATATTGAAAATTATCGTATTTTACTATTTCATAAAAAATTCATGTATTTTAGAAAAATTCCAAAAAATTCAACCTAAAAAAATTCAATCTATAGAATCTATAAATGAATCCCAATTTTCAAAAATAATTTTCAAAATAGGATTAATTTAATTTTTAATTAACATCACAATTTACTCAAAAAACAATAATTTTAAAACATTTATTTTCAAAATCCCAGATATATGTACACTGTACTCCCAAATAAATATTATTTATATACTATCATAGGTAAAGTTACTATTCATTAGAGTATGTCACTATTAATAAGCCTAACATTACTATTCATAAGGCTATGTTACTATTCACCAAATATTAAGTTGGTCATATTAGACTCTGAAAAACTTACTCATTGCAACCGTGTATGCGAGATTTTCAAAATTTAAAATACAGAAGTGAAAAAAATATGTTTAATGGACACAAAGAACATATTAGTACAATGTGGTGTGATTTAATGTGATTATATGACTTATTTATAAGTAGGAAATTACTATTTAAAACTTTGGGTCATTACATTATTCACCCTTATGAAGTTTCACCCTTGAAATTTTGTTTTAAATTCTAGGTCATAAACATGCGTGGTTACTTTTCCTTCATTGCTTCCTCGAGTTCCCATGTTTCCTATTTGTAATTTTGATTCTTCCATAGTACCACGACCAGGTGAGTAGTCCTATTTTGTATGAATTTTTCTCTATGATCCAATATCTTCACTGGATACTCCTCATAAGAAAGATCATACTTCATATGTTCCACCTCTGAATATAGTACATCTGAAGGTTCTGGTATGTACTTCTGTAGGGATACATGAAAGACATCATGTACTTTGGAAATAGTAGGTGAAAGTGCCTATCGATAGGCCAGAACCCCCATACGATCAAGTATATTGAAGGGGTTGATTTACCTTGGAATTAATTTTCTTTTCTTCCCAAACCTCATGACCTTCTTCCACAAAGATATGCATAGGAATACCAAGTCTCCAACTTTGAACTCAAGGTCTCGTTGACGATTGACTGCATAACTGGTCCATCTACTTAGGCTAACATGATATATTGCTGAATGCTTTTCAATTTCTCCACTATTTCAATAACCATTTTAGGTCCTAAAATCTTATTATCATTGACTTAGTCCCAACACTCTGGTGATCTACACCATTTCCCATAAAGGACGTCATATGGTGCCATTCATATGCTCATGTAGAAACTATTTTTATTGGACAATTAAACCAGTGGAAGATATTGGTGTCATCCTCCTTTAAATTCCATAGAACACGATCTCATCATATCTTCCTGTCTCTAAATAGTTCACTTAGATTGGCCATTAGCTTAAGGATGATAGACACCACTGAAGTTCAGCTCAATGCTCAGATCATGATAGTGACTTCTCCAAAACTTCATTGTGAATCTCGGGTAATGATAGGATACAATAGATTGTGGTACTCTATGCATCCTTACCTCATAATTGATGTGTATCTCTGAAAATTTATCCACTATTATGTCCTCTTTATTTCGGATAAAGTGAGATACCTTTGTAAGATGATCCATAATGACACATATAGCATTATTTCTTCTAGATGTCCATGGATGTCTAATGAAAAAGCCCAAGGTAATGTTGTCCCACATCCAGGACGGTATAGGTAGTGGTAGAATCATCACCTTTGGATTATATCTTTTATACATCACTTTTTGACAAACCAAGAACATTGATGTATACATAGAAATCTCCTTCTTCATATTGTCCCCCCAAAAGTTCTCTTGGAGATCTCAATACATCATTGTGCTCCATGGGTGAACAGAGCAGGTTGGGCTATGTGTGTCATTTAAAGGGTCCTTCAATATCTATAGATCATATGGATTACATAATTGTGACCCAAATCTTACAACTCGGTCCTTGTAAAATTTTAAATCTGTGGATTTCCCATTTCTGATAGCTTCCACCCTTTTCTGAATTTCTACATCTTTTGTTTGAGCATTCGTTATGTTCTCCACGAGATATGGTTGAGCAATAATTTGAGAAAAAATTGAGCATTTTCCTCTCTTTATTATTCCCATGTATATCCTTTTCATATCAATAAAGATCATATCCTTTTCAAATCTTATCATTGAAAAATATGTAGGATCATTTCTACTTGGAGCATCTACCACCTTATTTTCCTTACCAGGATGGTAGTGGATTCAGAATTATTAATCCATGATGAGCTCTATCCATCTTCACTGGTGAATATTAATATATTTTTGTGTGCATATAGATTTGTGACTCTTTTGATCATTATATATCACAATATTATTCCTATAGATATAATGTCACCATATTTTTAATGCAAAGATCACATCCTCCAACTCTATATCATTCATGGAATAGTTTTTCTCATGAATTTTTAGCTACCTTGAGGAATATATTATCACATTTTCATTTTTATTTATATTACACCAAATAAAGGCTTATAATATTTTTTATAAAAAAATTACCATAAACTTCAACATTTGATATAATAAACAGAAAATATTTCTGTAATGATATAATTTCATTTTAGGAGGGGACTAATTGTTCTTATAAAACATGAATGAAATTGTAATAGGACTTGAATTGAAATGTAATATGACAAAAAAATACATTAAATTAGTGGTTAAATGTAATTTATTCATCATTATCTACCTTAGAATATGACCTTAAGTGCTCCCATGATCATGTAAATTGTTTATGCTCATCATGCTTCACATCTATTGCAATAGAGAATCATGTTGGATATTGTCCAATGTCTCCAAATTTATGATATAGAAAAATGTACCATACCGTATATGGATCTTTTTTTCCATTCAACACATTATTATTTTTTCACAACAATTGGATAATTTGTGTCCAATCATTCCAAAATTAAAATATCTCCTAGTCCCATTGACACATTTCCCTTAGTTCCTCTTTCTATAGTTGTTGCACAATAGAAAATGGGTCTTATTTCACTTATCGAAATTATTAGACAGACCTTCATGAGATTTCAACATCATATTCCTTGACTCAATGGGAAAATAAATCAAGTACCAATTGTACATCATTATTTTCTATAGCTAGTTTGGAATAATCACAAAATGTCCTTCTTGAGCTCCCATCCGAGCTGGTATCTCATTTTGGCAGTCATCACATTTTCCATCACATCATTTGTTATCCTAAAATGTCTTATTACAAGCCATTGACTAAAATAATAAGAAAATTTGTGGATGAGTATGACATAAAGGGGAAGCAAATACATTAACTAAATAGATTACAGATTACACATATCTTCTTAACTTATGTGTTTCTAGGCTTCAATCTACGTTATTCATGATCTATATATTAATGTATATTCTTATGTGATCCTTTTTTCTCCATTAATAATGGTTCTTACTAAGCTTATGAATTTACCAAATAATATCCCCCGATAGTGTCAAACCAATAGTGCAGTGAGGCATGATTTTGTGTACCAGGATACCCCAAGTTAGGCCAAGAAATCCTTATCAGTGTTTTCACTCCTAGGTACATATGTGCTAGAGTCACCTCAACATGTTTTTATCCCTAAAGGATAGTATTTTCATTATAATCCAAATAATCTATACTTACCAAAATTTATGGATGTTTTCTTATACTTTGTCTCATCCTTAAGGTAAATACTAAAGTTCTCTATTCATAATATCTAAAAATAACTAGACCACCCAATGATACTAACTATTGTGACCCCATCCTTTTACATACAACAATACATGAATTTAGGCATAATTATACATTAAATTCCAAGCCAAGGATCATGAATTCTAGTGTACTTGAAGAGTAGGTACAAAAAATGAAATCATGAGACTAAAAAAATACATCATTAATTAATCTTGAAATTGATCTCTATCTTTTATTGTGATCAAATATATACATAGGGTACCCTAGGGAAGACATGAACAAAGGAATGAGCTAAATAGCCCATTAAGGGAATAACCATAGAAACAAAGCATTATCACAAGGAATATAAAGAATGCCATTATGATATAAAAAAGAATTTAACATATGAAACTTTTACATATACACATGTAATCAGATAAAAATGGAGTCATAGATAAGTGGAAGAAATATAAAACATGACATTAGTACGATTCGAGGTTAACTTCCAAGATCGGTTCTCATAGTAGCACAAGCCAAGGCTTACTGCCAAGGCCATCACACTTAAAATCTCATGAGACATAACTTTACCCAATGAATTGGAGATCTATATGAGTGAACCCATATTAAGTTTTCATAAATACTTTCCCACATAAATAATAATACATAATCAATCTTACATAAACATAACGGTTTTCTATGGAATGAATTGGGTGCCACAATCATGTCATAATGCATAACAAATGGTCATATCATAAAAGTGACCATTAATGAAAAGAACTAAAATATACCTATACATTTATAAGGGATAATAATCATATATCATGGTAAGTGAGGTCAAGTATAAATGACCACATGTAATAAAAGTACTCATGAAAATTTATCATAAAAACATTTAATATGAGTTTTATTGAAAATGCAATAGAGGTTTTAAAATAAAAAAGTGAAAAATCATTTATAAATAACCCATAGGTGAACTAGAATGGTTTTCACAATAAAATAAATATTGTATAAAGATATTGGTGAATGTGTGAAGAATATTTAGTGCACTTGAATTGGTGTATGAATTTAGGAAGTTCCCTCAAGATAGGTTTTCTTATAAGGTAGTATCGAAGAGAGAATCACTTAAAAACATGCATATCAATGAAATAAAATTAGTGATGGAACATGAGACATGTTTTTAGAGTATATAAATAGTATTTAGAATTTATAAAAAAAAATTAATAACAACATCATTTGGGTAAAAATTAATATAGAGTAACCCGAAGGAATGAAGGAGATTTGGGTAGGATTCCGTACAGATTATCTGCACGGTATCAGGTGTAGATAATAGGTATTAGTGAGAGAGAAAGGGATTTATTATTTTTTATAAATTACAAGGAAATATTGGCATAGGTTCATAATCATACCCACCACTAGTAATTATGCATAAAAGGCAATAACATAGCGGAGAATCATGAATAAAATTGAAATGGAGAGGATCCCTTACCTTAAGCTCAATGGTGATCCTTTCTTGAACTTAATGACCTTAATAATCAAATTAGGTTCATTAATTAATTATTATAGAACCTCTTCTCTATATAAAATATTTATTATATCCCTTTTATGTTTATTCGTTATCTTTTTGATGGTTTAAATGGTTTAATTTTATTTTTTGGATCTATTTGATTTCTTGGTTTTTATGATCAGTTTACTTATTTTTGTGAATGAATAAACATGTAAGATGAAATTGGTTGTCCATAAATGAATTTATATGATGGTAGTGAACATATAGTAAACTACATGGATGTAGATTTAAGTTGGTTACTTGGAGTGAATTTGAATCATTATATAAAACATTATTGATAACCATTTGGGTTAATTGGATGTTTTTGGGTTATAATGAACATGTTTGGTTTTATAAATCAAAACCATGTGTAAAAAAGGATAATAGAACCATTTATGAGATATAATAATAATATTATACTATGGTTCAACAATGAAAATGGTTTCATGTCTAAAATTGAAGATGGTAATCAAAATTGAAAACCCACTGTCCTTGAAAGGGTTACATTAACACATCTCAGATGGGGTCATCACTACTAAATTAAAAAAGGGTAAAGGTGATATGATAAAAAATTATTCCATTATCATAAAAACATTATATTAAAAATATGGTACTAGAGATTTAATTACATTTTGATGAGAAGAGGTAAGGATATAATAGTAAACAAAATTACTTGGAAAGAAAGTAAAAGGATTTAAAATAGGAATTTACCACTTGAATCAATATTTTTTGAGACCCTATTAAGGGGTGAAGATTTGGTATTTTTAGGATAAAAGCCTTTTTATGTGATGAGGGGGTATTTGGATATATTATGAAGGAATTTAGGGAAGGCACAATGAGTGAGAGGAGCGAAGAGAAGAGGGTATAAGATGTGTTATTTATACTGAAGGGGAGAGGAGTTTTTATAATATTTAATTCCTTAGTTTATTATTTTACCTCAATAATAGAAATAGTGATGATTACATGACTAAAAACAATAATGTGTGCATGTGTGTTTGAGATAATGGACTTACATCAACCATAAATCAAATGATGTTGTCATAATTTATGTATTTAGCTTTTATCATAAATTATAGTATTTTACTATTTATAATAAAATTCTAGTATGTAAGAAAAATCCTAAAAATTAACCATAACCATTTTTCAATGTGTATAATCCAAAAATGAATCCCATTTTCTGAAAAATTATAATTAATATTAATTTAAGTTTTAATTAAAATCACAACTTACTAGGAAACCCAATTTTTAAAACATTTTTTTCTTACTCTTAGATGCAGGTATATTGTACCCCCACTTGAATATTATTTATAAACAATCATAGGTAATGCTAATATTCATTTGGGTATGTCACTATTCATAAGTGTAACATTGGAATTCATAATTGTTTGTTACTATTTACCAAAAAAAAATTTGGTTATATTAGTCTCAGAATAACTTACTGATCGTAATCGTGTGTGTCATATTTTCAATATTTAAAACTCAGAAGTCACAAACTTATGTTTAATGGCCACATAAAACTTAGTAGTTTATTTTTTATGATTTAATGTTTTTATATAACATATTATCAGAAAGAAATTTCTTTTTTAAACATTTGGTCATTACATAAAAACCATGACCCTATTATCTCAGATTCAGTGGTTACACTATTACATTGGTGCAAGATAAAAATGATCACATTAAACCCAACATTATAGTTTATTTGTTTTGTAAAAATATATACATACTATAAATTCACATTAAATTTCAAAACATGAAATAAAAAATTGGAATTTTATCTGAGAACACCATTATTCCCTTTATCATATCCCCATATATTATTAATAATACACTTCTAGGTATCCTGGGAAAAGGAAATATAAGAAAGTGGTGAGATCTAATGCTCAGAAAGAGTATGTTTACATCAGAAGCTATCATGAACAAATAATGCATAATTAATATGTAAAAGGGAAATGACTAAAACAAATTGTTTTATCAATAACATGAACATGAAGAATAATATTTCAAAAATAACATATGATCAAAATAATTTAATATAATCTGTAATATAATCTTGAATCTTATCCGTAAATATTCTAACTAATAGGATAATTATTTTGACATTAATAAAAAATATCATAATGAAGAAATTCATAATTTTGATCATCATGAAAATACATTTATATAAGTCCCCAACCTTAAAAAATACATAATCTAGAGTTATTTCAATAATTCTTAATTAATGATATTTTGAGGTTTAGAGGTTTAGATAATTAGGCTATAACTCTTACATTACTTCTCAAATATTATGAAGTATTCACTTATTCTTTATACAAACTTTTTAGACAAAAATAAAAATACTTAAAATAAAAAAAGAATTATTTTCATAATATAAATATTTATGAATTATTACATTCTCTTACCATTCCTTATATACTATGAAAAACATTTCAAAAACTTGGGATGAGAAAAGAAGCTCAAAAAGGGATATAAAATAACGAAAGAAAAAATTAGTCCATAAATATATACAATTCAGTGAAACCATACTTCTCATTCAGAAAACATAAGAACATTAACATACCTCATCAAATCATATGATTTATAAATAAAAAATAGAAATTATAAATCATATAGGTAACTTTTCACATCAATACCATACTTACATTGTAGTTTTCATAGATACAAAGAGAGTTATGTTTGGAATTCCCATTATTGTATATTCCATATATATATTATGAGAAACATTAACATTTACCTATTTCACATTTCCCAATGCATTGGAGTGCAATCTCAGGCTCACATAACCTAGGTTTATCATGGAACAACCCGTATACGTAAACAATGCCCAATAACCATAACATAATTATAACTCATGAACAAGAATAAAATATAGATAACATTTCCACATTGAAACCACAAGATATCAGTTAAAAATATTGATATAATAAATCCACTTTCAAAACCATTTTCAATACCAAAATATGTAAAAAAGGTATATGTTTGTAATTTTCCTTTTAAAAAATTACGACTTGTAAAGGATGCCAAATATCAAAGAATGCTCGCAGTGGAGAAAATGTCTTTGTCACCACATACATTAAAAAGAGACATTGTTTTTTCATTTAGTAAAATTCTTCATAGAAAAAAGGTTCCCTTTGAATGAAATTAAATGTTATGGGGGTTTGTACAAAGTATAAAAGAAAGTCGTGTATAAAACAAAATTTTCCTCAATGAAAGGAGATTGAGACGAAGTCCGTTACCTTGAATATAACTCGTCATGTATGTTCCTTGTTCTTCCTAAATAATAAACATAAGTTAATTTTTACTTGACTCAAAACCTTTGTCAAAATTATTTTTACTTTTATATCACTTATTAGCATGTTATAAACCATACATAATTATTTAAGATAATATCGGTTGTTTTTTTGATATTCGGTAATTGAGTAAAAAATGAAGTCATTATAATTAAAAATTGTCCATGCAGTCAAAAGTATTTTATCTCAATAATTATATTAATGATTTAAATATCATATAAAACCTGTATATGTATTTATTGATTTATAATATTACATTAAATTTAGAGATAAGAAATGAAATTCATAGTTCATGGAGACAGTAAGTCGTACGTACGCATGAACGCTACATCCATTTTTTTTCATATTTATTGGAATTAAAATTAAATGATACATATGTTTGTTATAATTAGAATATAATATCATATATAATTTCATTAACACCATCCTTTATACATTCCATGTATGGTAGGAATTGAGTCATATCATTTTGAGTGTGAGGTAGTCTGCATTTCCTCAAATGAAATTATCATATGTACCCATTATAGAAACCCAAAATGTATTCAATAAATTCAAAAAATTAATCATAGAGTCTATATTAATATAATATATATCACATATAAATACAATTTCATTATAATGTCCACCATGAGAGGTGCTAGTGAAAATTCGAGCAATCATCGTTTCGTGAGGTAGTAGTTCACCGTACACAGAAACAGTATGTTTGTATCCATTAGATGGTGGTGTGTGGTAGAGTAGTTTTAATACTTCTAATAAAAACAAAATAGTATATTTAATATACTAGTTTTCATATATGAGAATTTAATAATGTGATTTTAGGGGTTGGAGATGTAAAATAAATGAAAGAAGCTTGTGATTAGACATTACCTCAAATCAGGTAACTCCTTTTGATTTAAGCAAAAAGGATATCTTGAATTTCCTTGGGCCCAAGGAGAGGCTTCTAGGTGGAATAAATGGATTTTCGGAGCTTATTTAGGTGGGGTTTGGTTTAGACAATGGTATTGATAGGTGTGATTAAGTGTTAGAGGTGATTCCCTTTTATAAGAGGGAGGAGGGGCACATTAGGAAGGTATTGAAATATTATATTGCTATAAAATTATTTTCAGTTTAAAATGATCCAAAAGTCATTTATTTCAAATATAAGATTATTTTGGGTCAAAAAGTTCTCAAACAATAGTTTTATACGAGTCTAGGTCACAAATTTAACCTTATCTTTTAGCGTTAACACTTTGTTTACTAATTTAACTCTTACCATGTCTTCTTATTTATTATTATTATATGGTTAATATAGTTACTATAAAATTATAATAGAACATAAAGTGGTTAATTAGTGAAATTTCAAACATTATCTAAGTCATTTGGTAGAATATTAGTTTTTTAGGACTATAACATCATTTAATAAACTTGTATTTGTTTTAAAAACTCATTTATGTAAATTTTCATACTATTAAAATCATGACTTTTTAATATTCAATAACAACTTCATTATTTTGAAAACACTTAATTAATTAAAAAATTACAAGCCATACGCATCCCTAAAAATTATTTATGCCATAAAATGTTTCAAAATAAATTTATTTTAATATTTGTAATCTCATTTATTTAAATCATTCATTAATAAGGTAATCAGTACATTATCATTGTGGCATAAATATATTTATTTAATTGATGTCTATAAATTATAAATAAAAAACCATGATGTAGAAAATACTTTTATATTTCTAATGAAAACATATAGTTGATTATATTACTTACATAACCCCATATAAAATTTGTTTTTGGAAAAGATACATGTTTATGTTATATTTTTATTATCATTAAATTAAAAGTATTAAATATCATTTTCGCATGCTAGTTGATCCATGTGGTCCTAAAACTGACCCATGGATTCCCATGGTCAGAAATATCTCATCCAATGGGGTTAGGATATGTTTTAGTGTACTTTATTTTTATCATAATATTATTTTTACACTTATTTACTAGATTTACCCTTTAACCATGGTAAATAAAATATATACTAATGTTACTATTCATAATGTCTAAAAATAAAAGGCACTTATTTACAAAATTTGGAAATCTAGATTCTAAATATAGAATACATATTTCCAAATTCAAAATATATAAATTTCATAAACTAATTTATAATTAATTCTCATTGACAAAACCAAAAGCGTGTTTTCAAATAGTAAAAACAACCAAAAGATTGACATTTGTTTATTTTTAATTAAAAAGTGAAATAACTTCTAATGACTAAAATTAGAGTAAATGATAAAAACATTACATAAATACATATTAAAATCAATTATGAAATAATATATCTATATAAATAAATTAGATGAAAGCACAGTTTTGACACAAAATGAAGTATTTTTCACTATTCATTAAAATGAACTTTATCAGAAAAATACCATCAATTTACCCAGAGTAAATTATTTTGTCCCAATTATAAATAATAATTTTATTTTTTAAAACATAAAATATAAAAATTACAAAAACTAAATTTAAAAATGGTTCACCAACAAAAGGCGGTAAAACTACATTTTAAAAATATTGGAGTATTTATACTTAAAATTGGGTTCATTCTCGTTTTATGCCTTTCAATTTTATTGGATAAATATAAAAAACATGTAACAAGAATTTTTAATCATAATATAATTATTTATTTTAATTCCCACCTATAAAACGACTAGGCATTAACTACAATTTAAAAAGTTATATTATATTATTAATTTTTTCAGTATGACTCATCATTATGTGCAACATAAGATTTCAGAGAAACTCATTATTGCATGTAAAGTACACCATCAAACATATCATCCCCTTTAAAGTAAAATTAAAATTTAATTCACATATATTATAAAATATGATTATATAATATTATTTATTTAACTAGGGTGTTACATGCCTCCCCACTTTTTGAAATTGTGTCCTCGTAATTTTATTTACTTATCAAATATGTAGGGGTATTCATCCCTCATAGAATTTTCAGATTACCATGTTGTCTCTTCAAACAAATGGTTTTTAAAAAAAACCAATACCTGATGTAATACCTTATTCCACAACACTTTCTCTCTTCAGTCAAGAATATGGACTCATTGTTCCTCGTATGAAGGACTTTCTTCCAACTAAACTACCTCTGGACTCAAAATATGAGATGGATCCAGTATATACTTTCTCAACATTAAAACATGAAAAACACTATGTACATGGGATAAAAATAGGGGTAAAGCCACTATTTAGGCTTTTATCCAACTTTATCAATTATTTTATAAGGTCTAATGAACCTCAGACATAGCTTTCAATCCGTAACAAAACACATTATACCATTCCATGGAGAAATTTTGAGAAAGACGTGATCGCCTACCTCGAAACAAAGATCCTTCCTCCAGTTATCCACATATCATGTCCACCTACACTAAGATGTTATCATGTGCTTCTGAATAAACTGAACTTTATCTCCAATCTCTTCTACCAATTTTGGTCCCATAAAACTCATTTCACCAACTTCATCCCAACAAGTTAGAGTTCGACACTACTTTCCATATAATACATCAAATGGTTCCGTATGTATGTTGGAATGAAAACTGTTATTATAAGAAAACATGACCAAAGAAATAATGTTGGTCCCAAATTCCTTGCAAATCTATTGAACAAACATGTAGTATATATTCCAATGGCTGAATTGTTTATTCTAACTTCCCATCTGATAACAGATAAAAAGATGTACTAATATTTAATTCAGTACCCAATGACTTCTAAAATCCCTTCCCAAAAATTGAAGTGAACCTGTTATCACAATATGATACAATAGAGAGGCGAAATCCATATAACCCGACTATCTCTTTAATATAAAATTTAAAGATTTGATCTAGAGATAGAGTATCTCGAATATAAATAGAGTGAGAATATTTTTTCAATCAATCATCAATTACCCATATTGAATTTTTACCTCAAGAAGTCTTTGGTAATTCAACTACAAAATTCAAGGAAACATTTTCTCATTTCCACTCTGGCACTAGAAAAGGGTGAAGTATCTCTTTTTGTATATATCATTTTTCTTTAACATGTTGAAAAGTTAAACACGTCATGGTAAATTCCGAAATATATATTTTCATTCAATCCCACAAGTAATACTCCCAAAAATCATTATACATATTAGTACTGCCAGGATTAACTGAAAATAGAGAACTATGACATAATAACTCTTTCTTCATCTGAGAGTCACAAGGCACACATAATATCTTTCCAAACCTCAAAAAAGTCTTTATCAATGTTAAATTTAGGTAACTTACCCTTCTAAAACAATTCTACCTTTTTTGCAACAAACTGTATTCTTTCTGTGAATGCTTTATTCAGTTTTCTAGAGATGATTTCAATGCCACCAGAAAAAAACATAGGAATTCCCATCACCAATAATATCCAATAAAAAATTCATCAAATCAAAAAAAAAATAATCTCATTCCAAACATATCATGGATAATTTATAATTACTCTTTTGGAACAAAGTTTCAATAACATTATTATACTTTCTTAGATAGTAATGAATCATGCAATCATAATCCTTGATTAATTCTATCCGTCTCCTCGGTCTCATGTTTAATTCCTTCTTAATAGTCATATAATTCAAAATTTTGTTATCATTATATATTTCAAACTTTATTCCATCCAAATTATGCTTCCAAAATTTTAGTACAAAAAAATAGCAGTTAATTCCAAATCATGTGTTGGGTAATTTAACTCCTGTGGATTTAGCTGATAGGAAGCATAAGCAATTAACTGATCATCCTGCATTATGAAACAACCATTTCCATTAAACGAATCATCCCTATAGATAAAAAATCACCATTTCAGGATGTAAATTAAATTACTGAACAATTCACCAATATATTATTCAATTCATGGAAACAATCATCGCGTTTTTTTTCAGATAAACTTAACACATTTTTGAGTTAAATTAATATGTGGGATAGATTACCATTCAAAATTTTCAACATACATCTCATAATAACCAATTAAAAAAACAAAACTAGGAATCTCAGTTATATTTGTGGGTATTGGTCATTATTTAACAACTTTTGTTATAGTAGGATCAGTAGTTATGCCATCTTTAGAAACAATGTGACCATGAAATGATTTTTTTTTTGTAAACAAAAATAACACATGATGAATTTACCATATAGTTGTTTTCATTTAAATTTTTCAAGAAAACCATTAAAATAATTTCATGCACCTCTTTGTTTTTAAAATAATCCAAAATATCAATAATAAACACGACCAAAAACTTATCCAAGAACTCATGGAAAATTCTATTTATAAGACCCCTAAATATATAAGGTGCATTGGTTAACCAAAAATACATAATTAATAAATCATAATGGCAATATCTAGTATGAAATGTGGTCTTTGAAATTTCGGCTTCATTTACATTCAACTGAGGGTTCCCCAAACTCAGGTCAATCTTTGAAAAATATTGTGGTCCTTGGAGCTGATAAAACAAATCATCGATATGATGAAATGGATAAATTTTTTAACATTGATATTCTTCAAGGATCTATAATCAATGAAAAGTATCATTCAACCATCTTTCTTTATAAAATACATGATTGTAGAACCTCTTGATGATGTGATAGGTTGAATGAAACCTTTATCTAATTACTCCTGTAATTGTATCCTTAACTATAAAATGTCAATTTTAACATTCGATAAGAGGGTTATGAAATTGGATTAGAATCAAGGACTAAGTCAGCTATAAATTCAACTTCTCAGACACATATTATACCAAGACACTCATTAGGAAAAACATCAAGATACTCATTTACCATTGGAACATCATTAATCGTAAATAATCCATTGTTTTAGACAATATGTGCAAGGTAACATTCATTTACATCTTCTACTAGTATCTTAGTTTCCTGATATGTTATCAAAAGTAAGAGTTCATTCTTGAACACTAACTAAATTTTTTTCTAAAAGGAAACCTCTTTATCTCTATAGTCAATCATAGCCTGATAAACGGAACGCCAATCCATACCCAAAAGCACATCAAAATCTACTATAGGAAGAACAATAAGTTTTGTATGTAGATTTCTTCTGCACAAATGGACATGAAGGATCTTATAAATTATTTTTTTCCCAATATTTTCTCCATGTGTTTTTCCACATTTTCAAGTTTCATATCATCATATAGAATTCCAAATTTACTAGAAAATTTCTCAGAAATGAACGAATGTATAGACCTTGAATCAAACTACAAATTGGCATAACCAAAATAAATAAACAATATACGTAATACAACTTAATTTGGTGGCAAACATCTGCTAAAGTAGTTTCAAAGGATTTTACCACCCCTTTTTTCTGGAAGTCTGACTGCTTTCCTTCATCTTAGTTCTTCATTGGACACTAATTTTCATAGTGACCCATTTCATTAAAGATAAAACATTCTATTGTTTGTGAATCATATTTTTTCTTACTATTACCCTGATATTTTTTAGTGCAATTACAAACTTTATGTATCATTTTTCCACATCAGTAGCACTTACCAAAATTCAAAGGGAATTCCCCAATGTGATTTTTACCATAATTTTGAGAAACTATGAACTTAAATTTCTTACCATAAAACATTTTTTAGGATTTCGTCCCTTTATTTTATCACCTTGACCACTAATTATTTTATTTATCAATGAAAGCATGATCATCAGAAAAATCAATTTCTGCATTCTCTTCACATAGTTCAAGTTTTTAATAACTTTTGAACTCATGAGAAGTTAAATCCATTCCATAATTTGGATTTATTCCTAAGTAAAAAATGATTTATTTTACTATAAATATTTGGTATGAAATTTGGAGCATACTTCTCCTTTCAGGTGAATTTTTCTTCATAAGAAGCCACTGAGTCATCCTCCTGCCTCAATTACACGAAATGTTTTTCCATTCATAGTTGAACCACTATATGATAATATTTTTCAAGAAACATTCCTTTTAATTAAAAGCTAACAATATCATCAATATCCTTACTATACATGGTAATTTTAACCATAAACCACAACTGATCAGCATCACCTTCAAGAAAATAAACTGCAAGACTAACTGTTTTATGTTCTGAAGACCCCATGAAATTGAAAACAATTCCACTGCATTAATCCACCCATCTGCTAGAAAAGGGTAAGATGATTTTATGACTTGTGGGAATGTTGCCTCATAAGATGCTCCACTACTAAAATATTCCTCTATGGTTGATTTGACTGATCTCATGTATGAATAACACAACAATTTATATCCCAAGTCAATTGTTCCATTAATGCAAAAAACTGTTCAGTTCTGATATTGACCAACTCAGGTTGGTGATTTGGAAGGTTGTTTTCTTCTTGATGTCATCCCATCATATTTTTTCTGATTACTCTACTAGAAAACATTCCAAACACATAAATATATTACTTGATGAAACATGGTAATCTTAAAATGCTATATCATTTCAATCTTACCATTAATTAATTAATTTAACAATATCCTAACTCCTAATGTTTTCTAGACCGACCTATAATACCATCTATAAGGACCAAACACTAAACATTACATAATCTTGAGTTATGTAAAGAAATTGACAAGAACAATATTTTCATGTTTGGAGTTTTAGAGAATCAGGCCACAACTATTACATTAAATATTAAGTAATTACAATGTACAAACTTATTCTCTATCCTTTTTTAGACAAAAATAAAACACCGTAAAATGAAACAAGAATTCTTTTCATAATATAAATATTCTTGAATTTTTCATTTCTCTTAGCTTTCCTTATACACTATGAAAAATATATAAAAAAATATGGTTTGAGCAAAGATGCTTAGTAAGGGATATAAAATAAGGAAAGAAAGCATTAGTCCATCAATATATACAATAAAATGAAACCATACAACTCATTTATAAAACATACCGACTTTAATATACCTCATGATATCATAATATTTATTAATAACAAATAGAAATCATAAATCATAAAGGCAACTTGTGGCATACATAACATACATACATTGTAGTATTCACAACTACATATGGAGTCATGTTTGGAATAACCATCACTATATATTCCATAAATATCTTACGTAAAAAATTAATGTTTACCTCTTTCATGTTACCCAATGCAATGGAGATCCATCTCGGGATCACATGTCCTAGGTTTATCATTGAACCACCCATATACGTAAACAACACCCAAGAACCATAAAATAATCATAACACATGAACATGAATAAAGGAAAGATAACATGTCCACATTACAATCCCAAGACATCAGTTCAAGATATTGACATAATAAATCCATTATCAAAACCATTTTCAATACCAAAATATTAAAAAATGGTATATGGTAGTAGTTTTCCTTCTAAAAACATTACATCTTGTTAAGGAATACAAATATCAATGAATGATCGCGGCGGAAGAAATGTCATTTTCACCATGTACATTAAAAAGAAACATTATTTTTGTCATTTAGTAAAACACTTCATAGAAAAATGGTTCCATCTGAATGAAATTAAAAGACAAAGGGCTTTATATACTATAAAATATAATGTCACGAATAAATCCAAATATACCTCAATGAAAGGATATTAAGACGATGTACCTTACCTTGAATCTTAGTCATCACATATGTTCCTTGTTCCTCCTGAATAAAAGGAATAAGTTAATTTCTACATTATTCAGAACCATTTTCATGTTTATTATTCCTTTTATATCACTTATTACCATGTTATACACATTACATAATTATTTAAGTTAATATTTGTCATTTTGTCGATATTTGGTACTTGAGTCAAAAATAAACTTGTTATAATTACAAATTGTCCATGTTGTCTAAATTCCATTATCTCTAGAATGATACTAATGACTTAAATATCAAATAAATCCAGTATATGTATTGATTTATAATAGTAAAAAACATTTCTAGATAATACATTAAATGAACCGTTCATGGAGACGGTAAGCTGTATGTATGCATGAATTCTACTTTTATTACCTTTTAATATTTAAAGGAATGAAAACTAAATAATAAATAGTTAAAATATATTTCTATTATAATAGCATATATATGTTCATTAAATCCATCCTTTATACATTCCATGTATGGCATGAATGAGTCATATCACTTTGAGGGGGCGGTAGTCCACACTTCCTCAAATGAAATTATCGTATGTACCCAATATGGAAACCATAATGGAATTATATAAATTAAAAAGACAGAAACAAAAAGAAAAAATAAATATAATATATATCACATATTAATATTGTTCCATCATAATGGCCACCATGAGATGTGGTAGGGAAAAATCGAACAATCATCATTTCTTGAGGCAATAGTTCTCCATACACAGAAACAGTATGTTCATATCCATTAGATAGAGGTGTAGAATTTTAGTTAGAATACATATATTAAAAAATACTAGTATATTAAATATACTAGAGTTGTTATAAAATAATGGAACAAATAGTTTTTAGGGTGGTGGAGAATGAAAATAAATGAAAGAAGCTTGATAGATAACGTTACCTCAAATCGGGTAACTCCTTCATATTTAAGATAAATGAATTTCTTGAATAGCCTTCTACTCATGTTGAGTTTTATAAGAGGAAGATAAGGATTTTGGGATCTTATTTTGGTAGAGTTTGTACAAGACAATGCTGATTGATAGGAGTGAGTAAGGGTTAAGGGTTTTTCCCTTTTATAAGAGGGAGGAGTGGCACTTTAGCAAGGTTTGGAAATATTTTTTTATTATAAAACGACTTTCAATTTAAGATTTATCCAAAAGTCATTTATTTCAAATATTAGTTGAATTTCAGTCGAGAACCCCTCAACCAATAGGTTTTAAATAGTCACGACCTGCCTTTACCAAGATGAGAGAAATGAAAGCAGGCTGCCAAACCCTTCCTTCTTCAAGTTCAAGGAGAGATAATGACCCCCGAGACCCGCCTTCAATAGGTCCTTGAGGAGAGACTAGCACCATGGGTATATAATCACACATAAGATGGAAGGAATTACCCTTTTTATTTAATAGGATCGAGAGATAAGATAGTAATTCCCAACAACACCAAAGGTGGAAGTACAAGTAAAACCAAAACATGCCATTCTCATATCCATGTTCCTAATTTAATGCCACAAAAGTAAAAGAAACCCCAAAAGAAAGTACCAATGAAAATAGAATAGTAACAACAACCGTCCCAACATATGAACTAGTACCATCCTGCACGATCCTTGAAGTCCTCCTGGAATCCTAAAAGTAGTTTTATATACGTAGGGTGAGAATACAAGTATACTCAGTATGGAAAACCAAAATATCTTGTTCACAAGTGTGGAGGCATTCTAATGACTCATGAGAAAAGAGATAACTGAAACACCTAGCAAGGAAAACTGACCACCCAAGCCTCACTAAAGCACAATCCCTAAATATCACAAGTCACGTAATATAATAGTAATAACACATCGCCGTTTGGGTACCACGCGCCACATTCCAACTTGTTATTGAAGACATCCTATGCATCGAACCACTTCCTCCATTCTCACTGCAGCCCCACTTCCGTACCCCTCCCGCACACACCTGGGTCATCACCACACATCCCACCCACAAACACCTGGGCTATATTAGCCATACTGAACCACGCTCATAATCACCTAGGCCAGAAAAAACAATGCCATGCACGAATACACCTGGGCCTCATATAGAAGACACTTGGGAAACAACCTTCCCGCACACACCAGGGACAACAACCCCAACTACCCTGCCCAATGAATCTTGGGATCTAATTGACCTTAGGACATCACATCCTACCAGATGAGTCTTGGGATATTCGGTAAAGGAAGCATAAAAGGAGCTAATAACCATCCACTCAGAGGAGTTTTGGGAAAAACACCCTCCACAATGAAATGGGGGTGTTAGGAACAAAGTTCTCAACAAGGGTGGGGAATGAATAAGAAACATAAGAACTACAGTTATATGTATTGGTAACATGCACTCATCCCAACCTAGGGGTTCCAAAACCAACCTAAGCACAAACACACTCGTTACTTTTCATTCATAAAAAGTCACACCACTCACAGCCAAGTCACAACTCATTCCTAGAACCAATTCCCCATTGAACCCATTCATGGTTTCATGATTAAGTGATTCCATTTAAGTAAATTCTACACTACTGGGAAACTAACAGGTACAACCACAAGCTGTAGAAAAGAAAAATAGCCAAACAAAACTTTTAAACATTCACACCCAGTTCTATGGTAATGTTACAACAAAGGGATATATGGGATCCCTCCATGTAATGGAACCAAACCAAAACTCAAGATACAGTACCACATGGCCTCAGATCCACAACCAACAACCTTAAAACAACAAAGGATTCCATCCCCATCCATATCACTACATAATAATCAAGCCGAATAAACAGACATACCACCAAGTTTGAGCATGGAAGTTTCTAGACTCAATTACATCATCAATTGAGTTTCTTCTTTCTGTTTGGTTAATCGGGATGATCACACCAGGATTTTTGTTCATTGGGAATTCATTTTATTGGTAGAGTTTATGTGATTAACCAATTTTCATGTTACAATCATTTAATCACATGAATATCCAAGAAAACAGTGGTTCATTAGTGGGGAAGAAAAGACCCCAAACAGCCATGATTTTCAATGGACGTAAGCTCCTACAATTCACAACACATAATCAAGGATAAAAAAGTGTAGTAGAAACTGAGAACACCCTCCTTCATTCTATAAAGGTATCTTTATTATCTTCATTAAGGTCTGGTTTCATCCATCCCCATGGACAAAATAGCATTCCCACCCCACTTGATACACAGTAAAGAGAGATGAAGTAAATCACTACATGGATTGATCAATGATCGACGTTTTTACTATGCTCGCCATGAACTGGGGATGCACAACTTGTAGTGGAGGAACTCCACAGTCTCCAAGGATGTGTAGGGAAACTCCAGCAAAGGCACACCACATTCCTTAAGAAGGGGGTGGACTCTAAATGTACAAGGAAGGAAAAAAGGAGACCATCCAAGAAGAAGAAATAAGACATTCTAGCGTGATATAAAGATGAGATCCCATTGTTACGGGTAATATAATTTTGAATACATTTAAAGTTGGATCAGGGTTTTCCATGTGGTTGGGTGGTTACACACGATTGAATAAATTGTAATTTAAAAATTCTCATCAGAGAGGTGGCCATAACAGTTGTACGTTTAAATGATTTCCCTTAAATTGCGCAATAGGGACAGAATTAGATGTACGGGGAAAGGGTGTGACACCGAGGAAAATCCATGAGTTTTGGTAAGATAAGGGTCACCCAAATATTGTGGGAATTTAGATATTATTTATGAGCCATAAATGTCTTGGAATGGGGGGTATTAAGTCATTTTTTTACGTCAAAAGATATGTCGCGGGAGAAAAAAAAGTCAGAAACTGGAAAAAGAACGAAGACTGATCGGTGAGGACATGGTGCCACCGTCATGGTGTCACCCTTACGGTTCCACCTTAATAGTTCCATCATCACGGTGTCACCCACACTGTGACACCATTACAGTTCCATTGTCACGGTGTCACGCACACTTTACCACCGTCACGGTGTCGCCCACACGGTGCCACCGTCACGATGTCGCCCACACGGTGCCACCGTCACGGTGTCGCCCACACGGTGCCATCGTCATGGTGTCACCCTCAGGGTGCCACTGTCACGGTGTCACCCTCACTGTACCACTGTCATGGTGTCACCCTCAAAGTGCCACCCTCTCAGTTTGAGATGGTGACTCGTGCCACCATTTTGGTAGGACCATTTGATGGAACCTTGTTTTGGAAAAGTACTAGACTATGAGGGTCTAGGCCATTACATCAGATACCACTCAAACTATTCTTGTCCTCGAAAATTGAAACTAGACCAGAAGAAAAGAGGGGGGGGGTCTGAACAACCACCTCAAAAGATACCTCTCAGGAGTAAACCTCAACCATATTTTGATCGACTATGGATACACTACCTCTCCTCTTCCCCCATGTAAGCACAAAAAAATTCCAGGGTCAAACCGTCTAGTCATATGGATTAGGGAGTTTTCTTCTTCCATGTCAAGATAATATCTTCTTTTGGCGGCACTGACTTTCCCGCACCTGTTTAATCGCATAAAACTTAATGCGTCTTGACTGGGGATCAGGTCCTCCCCTCCCCACAACCAATACTCTTCACACACATTTAGGGAACAAGGGAAACAACACATTCCATAGTTAACAAGGTAAAATCGCTTCATCACAAACATTTATATAAAATAAAATATAACGGAACTCAAAATATCTCTGGGTACTTGGCGTGCATCTCTGCCTCCCGCTCCCAAGTACTCTCTTTGAGCCCAACATAACTCTATAACACATGAACCACAGGGATGGTTCGTCCACGGAGCACCTTCTTCTCACGATCCCCGATCCTCACCGGTGTTTCGGTAAACGTTATGTCAGCCTCGATATCTAGATTTCCCCAGTTGAGGATGTGTGAATTGCTATATAGATACCGTCAAAGCTGAGACATGTGGAAGATGTCGTGTAGTCTCACTAGCGGTGGTGGTAGCGCTTGCTGATAAGCCACTTAACTAACCCACCGAAGCACTTCGAACGGTCCGAAGAACATGGGAGAATGATTACTCCCCATTCCAAACCAATCTTTCCCACACTGAGGGGAGACCTTCAAGAACACGTGGTCCCTAGCCTCAAACTCCAAGGGTCTCCTCCTATTATCGGTATATGAATTTTTCTTGTCCTGGGCCGCCTTCATCCTTTCCCATATAAGCTAAAACTTCTCTGTCATGCTTTGCAACACATCTGGGTCAAGAACACCTGCCTCCCTGACTTCTATTCATCACATGGGTGAGTGACATAGCCTCCCATACAAAGATTCAAATAAAGCCATGCCAATGGTAGAGTGATAGCTATTAATGTAGGAAAACTCTGCCAGAGGCAAGTGTCGCACCCACAATCCCCCAATGTCCCACACACATGCCCATAGATTATCCTCCATCATTTGGATGGTGTGTTCTGTTGGCCCATCCGTCTGGTGGTGGAAAAGAGTGCTGAGGCATAACTGGGTACCAAAAACATGTTACAGTCCCTTCCAGGCCCATGAAGTAAACCGGGTATCCCGATCAGAGACTATGGACCTCAGAACCCCATGCAACCGCACCACCTCATGCATGTACCTCTGTGATAGGGCATCCACTATACCCGACTCCTTAATCACTAGGTAGTGATCTGATTTTGTCAGTCGGTCCACCACTACCTAGACAGCATCGCAACCCCCATGAACTCTAGGTAGTCCCGTGACGAAATCCATCAAGATGTCATCCCACTTCCACTATAGGAAATTTAATGGTTGTAACAGACTTCCTGGGGCGTAGTGTTCAGAATTTACCTGCTGAAACATGAGGCACTTTTCTACGAACTCATCCACTTCCCGATTCACCCCTGGCCACTAAAACTGAATCTTCAAACCTTGTTACATCTTGGAAACTCTCCAGTGCACCACTAGGAGTGAGTTGTGGAAATAACCATGAACTCTCTCGCACATTCCCACGGGGACAAAAAACTTTCCATGAAACATTATTCGATTCTTCCCATCTTCTGACCACCCTTCCGGAGCATCACCTTGGCTAACCCAATCACGCATCACTTCAGTCTCTGAGTATCCCCACTAAGACTCCTCTACCTATTGTGACAGAGAGGACTTCACTTTCATTAGAAATAGGCAACCTCAAATACCATCCATCCTTGCATCTAGGTGTAGGGAATCCACCACCTCCATCACCTTCACAACATTTGCCGACTCTCAAAGCGCATCATTCCGAGACTTCCTAGTGTAGTCATCGCCACCACATTCCCCCTTCTTGAGGTTTAGGTAATTTTGAAGTTGTAGTCTTGGAGGAACTCCATCCACCTACGTTGCCGCAAATTCAGGTCCCGCTGGGAGAAGATATTCTTCATGCTCTTGTGATCCGTGAAGACCAAGAAACACTCCCTGATGAGGTAATGTCGCCAAAAAATTAGTGAAAACACGACCGCTATATGCTCCAGACCGTGGGATTCATAGTTACGCTCATGGGGACGTAACTTGTTAAACCTATAAGAGATCACACATTTCTATTGCATCAGTACACACTCAAGGCCATTCCCTGAAGAATCACAGAACACCTCATACAATACCCCTTCTTCTGGAAACCTCAACACTAGGGCACTAACCAACTTCCCCTTCAGATAGCTGAATGCTTCCTCACACCTCCCATTCCACACAAAAGCCTGATCCTTCATGGTCAAGGATATCAAAGGTGCTGCAACTCGAGAGATATTGGGAATGAACCTCTAGTGGTAACCTACCATACCTAAGAAACTACGAACATCTTCCACGTTCTTTAGTGTTTCCCAAGAAACAACCGCCTTGACCTTTGATGGTTCCAACACTATTCCCTTCTCAGAAACCACGTGTCCAAGGAAGTGCACTTCTCACGTCCAAAACGTGCACTTGGAAAATTTCCAATAGAGTTGGTGCTGTCGGAGGACCTCTAAAACCGTTATTATATGTTCAACGTGATCCTCCTCTGATCTCAAGTTGATCAGGATGTCTTCAATAAACATGACTTCGAACCGGTATAGGTATTCTCGGAAAATAGTGTTCATGAGCCCCATGAACACAGCTGGAGAGTTCGTAATGTCGAACGACATGACCAAAAACTCAAAGTGCCCATATTTTCACCTGAAGGCATTCGTCAAGATGCCATCCTCCTTTACCATCAATTGGTGATATCTTGAATGTAGGTCGATCATGGAGAACCATCCTACCCCTTTTAACTGGTCGAAAAGGTCATCTATTCTCGAGAGAGGGTAGCAGTTCTTGACTGTTACTTGGTTGTGTATTCTATAGTATATGCACAATCTGATACCACCATCTTCATTATTTTCGAATAAGACTAGAGCACCCCATGGTGACACACTGGGTCGAAATAAACCATTCTTCATCAGATCTTCAATCTGAATCTGCAACTCCCGTAACTCAGAAGGTGTCATCCAGTAGGGAGCCATCAAAATTGGACGGGCACCAGGTTTCAAGTCTATCCAGAACACAACATCACTTAGAGGGGGTAGAGTCACCACCTCTTCAGGGAAGACATCCATGAACTCATTTATGATCCCTGGGACTTCCACCATCTCTGTATCTGCCGACACCACTGACAATTCAGCTAACAAGGAAAAGAGGGTCTCTACTCTATGGTCATCTTCCTGGTAACCCCACTTGCTGATGAAAGTCACACGTCCGCCGCACATGTCTGAAAACACGATCCCTACTTAGAAGCAGTCAATAATGGCACATACATAGAACAACTAGTTACTACCTAGGATGACATTGTATGGATTTATCTGCAATAGTATAAGATCCATGATTGACTGATGTGGCCATATCATCAGTCTACACCCTCGGCAGACATAAAACTAGTTGATCTGATCTCTGACTGGTGTACTCAACACTAGGGGCACTTGATGTCTGTCAGCCTCTAGACCCAGTGTACGGGCCAGACTGGGTGCAACAAAGGAGTGAAAAGCTTTTGTATCGAATAAGGCATATGTAAGAGTACTAAAAAAGCTCATTATACCTCGAATGACTTCTGGTCCTGGTGGAACTACTGCCTCCGCAGCGTGTAACTGCCCACACCCATCTCCCCTTCCCCTAAGCTATCGTCCACCTCTCCGACCGCACCTTGGTCGAGGTCCCTGAGGGGCTCCCTGAGGTCGGCCTCCTCCTGCGATGTCTGCCCTCGGAGGTGTGATAGCTCGCTGTCCCTACTGCTGCTGAGGTGGGGGCTACACCCGCCCACTCCCACTATACTATAATCAGTCCAGGCACTAGTTCCTAAGGTGCCCATGACTTCCACAGATGAAGAATCTTGGTCCTGGGCTGGAAAGGAATGGGTGAGGACAGATAGATCGGAACTAGAACTGATGAGGCCTGCTCCCTACTGGTCGAAACCTTGAGCACCAAGATGTTGGATCCCTTCTGTTGATGGCATTCCCCTTCGACGAGCCAAACTGGATTTCCTCTCGCGATACACCTCCCAGCGTGTGCATCCTTTCCACCACTTATGCCTTCTTCTGGACCTCTATGTACATCAGTAGGGTGAATGTGGTAACTTCATACATAGGGAAAGTCGGAGTGCCTCCTCTAAACGTCTCACCTGGGACTCCTCATCCAGAAAAAGGTCCAGATAAAAGAGAAGAATTTCCTTGAACTTGATCTGCAACTCCCTCTCTGACATACCCCCTTGTTGGAGGGAGAGTATATCCATCCTATTCTCAGCCTTCATCGTGGAAGAGAGGAATTCTTCCCTGATCACCCTCTCAAAGTCAGTCCACGTCACCTCAGCCTCCCTCTTCTCCCAAAGTTAAAGCATCCACCATTGACGCGCTGCTCCACGCATCCGGCTTATAGCTAGAGAAGCCAAGTACTCCATCGGAGCCCTGATCAAGCAAAAATCTATCACTCGCTGGTTATTCCTCCATGTTAATGATGTTGCCCTCGTACTTCCCGTGGGTCTGCCGCTGAAATTCAGGAAGCGTCCTCTACAACTGATCGTCCTCCTCCTATCTTTATGCCCTCTATCAATCCGAAAAATCATCCTCCTGGGCCTCGACCACCCGCACTACCCTTTTTCACTATTCAGGTGTCATAGATGCAAGGTAAAAAGGGAATGACTAATCTTGAGTAGTGTAGAAGATTGCTTTTAAATTTTCTTAGACTTCTTATTAATTTTAAATCCCCAAAATACCAATGAAAAATGAACACAAGTCATTATGACGCTTGCAACTTTCCGAGGGTCTATAACCGGCAATCAGTGTAGCCACACTTGGTCTTTAGGTAGTCTCAATGTCCATGCATCAGATCACAGGGGGCCCCAAAATCCCATGTCCTAGACGGCCTTCCCTAGCCCATTTCACACACCCAGATTGTCCAACATGGTTTCCCTACCATCCCATGCAATCCTCACTATGCCTAACATCAAACTCCATCGTATCTCTCAACCTACCTCTGATACCATTCTATCACGACCTTCCTTCACCAATATGAGAGAAGGGACAACATGTTTCTAGACCCTTCCGTCCTCAAGTTGAAGGAGAGATAATGCCCCCCGAGACCTGCCTTCAATAGGTCCTAGAGTGGAGACTAGCACCAAGGGTATAGAATCACCAATAAGATGGAAGGCATTACCCTTTTCATTTAATAGCATCAAGAGATGAGATAGTAATTCCGAACATCACCAATGGTGGATGTACAAGTAAATCCAAAAAACCATTATCATACATGTTCTCCAAAAGTAATGTTACAAATGTACAAGAAACCCAAAAAGAAAGTACCAAAGAAAAGAAAATAGCAATAGAAACCTTCCCAATATATGATCTAGTATGATTCTGCACGATCTCTGAAGTCCTCTTGGTAACCTGAAAGCAGCTTTATATACGTAGGGGGAGAATGCAAGTATACTCGTTAGGGAAAACCAAAAGCTCTTGTGCACAAGTGGAGAGAAATTCTAATGCCACATGTGAAAAGAGATAACTGAAATAGCTAGCAAGGAAAACTGCCCACGCAATCCTCGCCATGTCACACTCCCCAAATAACGCAAGTCATGTAATTTAATAGTAATAACACATCGACGTTTGGGTACCCCACGCCACTTGCCAACTATTTATTGAAGACATCCTATGCATTGAACCTCTCCCGCCATTCCTACTGCAGTTCCACTACCATACCACGCCCGCACACACCTGGGCCATCACCACACATCTCGCCCACAAACACCTGGTCTATATCAACCATACATAACCACGCCCGTAAACACCTAGACTATAACAACCACTACCACGCCTGAAAACACTTGGGCCTCATCCTGAAGACACTTTGGAAACACCCTTCCCACACACACCTGGGACAACCACCACAACTACCCTGCCCGAATAATCTTGGGCTATAATGGGAATCCGGCCATCACGGCCTACCTGATGAGTCTTGGGCTATTCAGGAAAGGGAGAAGAAAAGGATCTAATAACAAGCCACTTATATGAGTGTTTGAAAAAACACCATCTCCCATAAAATGTGGGTGTTCAGCAATAAGTGCTCAACATGGGTGGGGCGCGAATAAGAAACATAATAACTACAATTATATGTATATATAAGAAGCACTCATCCCAACCTAGGGGTTCCAAAACCAACCTAAGCACAAACACCATCATTACTATTCATTCATAAAAAGGAAAACCACTCACAACCAAGTCACAACTCATTCCTAGAACTAATTCCCCATTGAACTCATTCAAGGATTCATGTTCAAGTGATTCCATTTAAGTAAATTTTTCACCACTGGGAAACTAATCAGAATAACCAGAAGCTATGGAAAGGAAAAACAGCCAAACAACACTTTTAAGAATTCACACCTAATACTCTTGTAAAGTTACAAAAAATGGATCTGTGAGATACCTAAAAGTATTGGAACCAAACCAAGCCTCGATATACAGCCCGACATAGCCTCAGATCCACAACCAATAATAGTACATTAACTAAGGATCCCATCCCCATCCATATCACCCCCTTAGCATCAAGCAGAAAAATAGACATACCACTAAGATTGGGAAAAGATGTTTCCAGACTCAAGTACATCATTCATTGAGTTTCTTCTTTCTGTTTGGTTAACCGGGATGATCACATAGGGATTTTTGTTCATTGGTCATCCATTTAATTGGTCGATTTTATGTGATTATCCAATTTCCATTTTACAGTCATTCAGTCACATGAATATCCAGGAAAACAGAGGTTCATTAGTGCACATGAAAAGACCCCCAACGACCATGATTTTAAAATGACGTAAGCCCGTACAATTCATAACACATAATCAAGGATAAAGAGTGTCGTAGAAAATGATCACACCCTCCCTTATAATTTAAAGGACCCTTTATTATCTTCATTAAGGTTCGGTTTCGTCCATCCCCACAGAAACAATAGAATACCCACCCCAAATGAAACAAAGTTTAGAGAGATGAAGGAAAAACCCCACTTGGATTGATCAAGGATCGACGTTTTAACTCAGCGCGACAAGAACTGGGGATTCACTACTTGTAGGGGATGAACTCCAGGGACTCCAAGGATGATTAGGGAAACTCTAGCACAGGCGCACCACATGCCTTCGGAAGGGGGTGGACTATAAACGTAAAAGGAAGGAAAAAGGAGACCAAACAAGAAAAATAAGGAATAAATATTAGAATGATATAAAGATGAGATCCCATTGTTATAGGAAATAGAATTTTGGACGACTTTAAATTTGGATCGTGGTTTTCCATATGGTTGGGTGGTTAAGCACGGACGAATAAATTGTAATTTAATAATTATCATCGGAGAGGTGACCATAATAGCTGTACATTTAAATGGATTCCCTTAAATTGCATAGCAGTGGTAGAACTGGATTATGGGGAAAGGGTGTGACACTAAGGAAAGTCCATGTGTTTTGGTAAGTTAAGGGTCGCTAGACTCTCGGGGTATTTTAGATATTATTTTTGGTCTTAAATTGTCTTTCAAAGGGGGGTATTAAATCATTTTCTTACGTCAAAAGATACTTTTTGTCAGAGGAATAAGTTGGAAACTGGAAAAAGAACGAAGACCACTCAGTGAGGACATGGTGCCACTGTCATGGTGTCACCCTTATGGTGCCACAGTCACAGTGCCACCGTCACGGTGTCACCCTTACTATGCTACCTTCACGGTGTCATTCTCACGGTGTCACCCACATGGTGCCACCTTAATTGTTCCATCGTCACTGTGTCACCCAAACGGTGCCACCGTCGTGGTGTCGCCCACACGGTGTCACTATCATGGCGCCCCCATCACAGTGTCACCCTGACAGTGCCACCGTCTTGGTGTGAGACTGTGACCAGTGCCACCATTTTGGTTGGACCATTTGATGGATCCGTTTTTTGGAAAAGTACTGGACCAGGAGGATCTGGGCCGTTACATAGACAAGTCTAGATCAAAAATATGACCTTCTCTTTTAGCATTATCCCTTAGTTAACTAATTTAACTCTTACCATTTTTCTTGTATATTAATACTATATGGTTAATACAGTTACTATAAAATTACAATAGAACCTAAATTGGTTCATAAAAGACATTTTAAACATAAAATATATGATTTGGAAGTATCATAAATTTTTAGGTCTATTATATCATTTAATAAAATATTATTTGTTTTAAATACTCATTTTTGTCCATTTTAAAACTATTCATACCATGACTTTTTTAAACTCAATAAAAAGATGATTATGTCGAAAAAGAGCATAATTAATTCAAATATAAAAAGTCATAATTATCCCTAAAATTATTGTAAGGAATAAAAAGTTTCAAAATAACATTATTTTAAAATTTATAATATCATTTATTTAAAATAATTCATTAATAAGATAATAACTACATTTTCGTTGTGTCATAAAAATATTTATTTATTTGATGTCTAAAAATAATAAATAAAATACCCATGATGTAGGAAATATTTTTATGTTTATAATAATTATTTATAGATGAATATAGAACATATATAACATCATATTAAAATATTTATAGTAAAATATACATGTTTAGGTTATATTTTCATTAACATCTAATTAAAAGTAATTAAATGTCATTTTCACACACAAGTGGCTCCATGGAGTCGCAAAATCCTCGCAAAGACTCCCATGGTCAAATATTTATCATTCAATATAATTATGACATGTGTTAGGGTAATTTGATATTATTATAATATTATTTTTTACCCTTATTTACCATATTTACCCTTTAACCATGGTAAATAAAATATTTACTAAAGTTAATATTCATAATGTCTAAAAATAAAAGGCACAAATTTACTCAATTTGGAGCTCTTAATTTTAAATATAGAATCAATATTTTAATATTCTTAATAAATAAATTGAAAAAATATATTTAAAATTAATTCTTCTTGTAAAAAACAAAAGCATGTTTTTACGAAATAAAAACTACCATAAGATTGACATGTGTTTATGTGCAATTAAAAAGAGAAATCACTTCTAATGAAAAACATTGAATTAAGTGATAAAAAAATAATATAATAAAATATAAAACCAATTAAAAATATAATCTAACCATATAAATAAATTAGATAAAAAGACCATTTTAACTTAAAATGTTGTATTTTTCACTATTCATTAAAAAAATGAACATTATCATTAAATACCAAACATTTACCCAAAGTAAATGTTTATGCCCCGATTCTAAATAAGAAGTTTATTCTTTTCAAATGGACGATATAAAAGTGACAAAAAAATATATTTAAAGTGGATTTTCAATGAAAAGGTGGTAAAACTACCTTCAAAAAAATTAGAGTATTTATGGTTAAAATGGGATTCATTGTCCTTTTATGCTTCTAAACTTTATTGGATAAATGTAAGAACATTTAACAGACATTTTTAATAATAATATAGTTAGTTATGTTCATTCATTCTAGTATAACGGTTAGAAACTAACTTTGTTTTAAAATATTAATAATATATTATTATTTTCTCAGTATGACTCAGCATTGTGTGTAACATAATATATCAGAGAAAACCATTGTTACTTTTCTAGTACGCCACCAAACATAGAATCCTTTTTAAAGTAAAATTAATATTTAAATCATAAATATTAAAAAAAATATGAAAATGTCATATATTTTTTACCTAGGATGTTACACTTCAAGTCCTAATGACAATACATATTATATAAATGGGTAAGGCCTAAAAAAATACCCAAACTAGATTGTATTATGATTCCTATTGATGTATTTAGGGACTAAAATGGCCCATTCCCATCAATTAATATGTTTAATGTTCCTCATATAAAACTGGAGAAACATAACCAACATACAGATTTATGTTGAAAAACTATCATATTAAATGTAAATAGTATACCCAATTAACAAAAATTATAAATATAAATATCTGTATTATAAAAAATTGTGTGAATGTTAATAATTTTCCCATTAAATAAACATACTCATAAAATATAAAAATTATTATGGTGAATGGTATCAAAATAGTACATAAAAGTAAAAATGGTCATAATACATCTAGAGAAATTATAAGGATGGTATCATTGAAATATATTTCTAATTTATAATAAATTAAAATGAGGGTGTCTGACATTGATGAATATAATTACCACAAAAATTCTTTTAAAAACATTCCTGATGAAAATATCCTTTTCACTTTGAATATCACATTCAAAAACTAAAAATATAAAGAATATTAGGAAAAATATTTTTTTTAAAATGAAACATTTAAATATGTAAATGAAACTTCAAAATAATGAGTGTTAATGGTGGTGGGTAATTCCATACAATTATTATAATTTAAAAAATATTATTTTCACACTTTTGTAAAAATATTAAAAAATACCCCATTCCAAAATTGATAAAGAAGATTAATTTGAACCCATTATTTTAAAAGTAAAATCTGTGTACAAATGTATTTAAAAATCCATTTGTATAATGTTAAAAAATTTGAATTTTTTTAGAAAGCATATATATAGAAGAAAAATGATGTTCGACTGAAGAGAATAATAAGGGTGACTTTTCATTAAAACTTTTTCTCAATAATTTTCTATACCAGTTAGAAGAAAATGGTACGGTAAAATTACTTTTTTATGAACAACCAAAGAATAAGAAAATATATTTTTATTAATATATGAATATAAAACTATTCTCAAAATTTTTACGTAGACATAAATAATCCCAAATAATGATGTGATTGGGTAATAAAGGCATACCACTTTGGTAACCTTTGAATCGTAACACCCACGAACTAAAAAACATAAAAAGAAACTATAAATAATATAAACGTAAATTTATCAATGATATATTAAATAAAATTGGTGTTATGTTCACTACATAATAGAAATAAGTAATGAATTTTGCATCAGTCTCATAAAAGTTAATTTTGGATGAGAAACTCTTATATGAGGTTTGATTTACATTGTATATTACTGGAACTAAAATATTGTATAAATATATTTATCATAAATATATTTAATAACAATAATAATATATATCATACCATATATTATTTTTTTATAACCTTTTATCGCCTATTTATTAAAAAATAAATGTTAAAATCATTATTTCAAGTAATAACAGCTGTGTTTTACATTAAGGTTCTGATTTGGTAGTTTTGTCCTTATACATTGCTCATTTTTTCATCAGCACCAAATTTTTATCCAAGATAAAAATAACATATATATTCATTAAATATGTATTTAAGATACTCTATAAAGGTTAGAGATAGAAAAATGAGTTACACTATTCATATAGATTGTACGTAATACGAATGCATGAACACTGTTTTCATATTTTAACGAATAGAACAAAAGAAAGGTAAATAATATTTCAAATTTAATGTATCATTACTATATTATATATATATAA
Source organism: Viscum album (assembly GCA_963277665.1). NCBI lineage: Eukaryota > Viridiplantae > Streptophyta > Magnoliopsida > Santalales > Viscaceae > Viscum > Viscum album. The sequence goes on along the minus strand of OY728163.1, from coordinate 2,102,623,523 downwards.
TACATATTCATTAATTTAATTCTAATTAAAATCCTTTTCAAAATAAAATGAAAATCATTTTACATCACTTTGTGGGGACGGTAGTTTACACGTACGCACAAGAAAAGTTATCATTTTCCAACAAATTGGAGGGTAGTAGTATCGATTGGAGATTATAATTAATTATGTTTAAATATGTCATAAATAATATATATATATATATTATAAATCTTCCTTTATATCCATCTATGAGAGGTGGTGATTGAAAATGGATTACATCGGTTTGTTAGGCGGTAGTCCATTATACACCCGTTTAATGGTTTCATTTGGAATTACATGGTAAAGGAGATTGATATACATTATGAAATAAACATAATAATGTAAATTTATAACGGTGATAACTTTTATTAATATTTTACCATACTTGAAGATGATATGAAGGAGAAAGAAGAAGATGTAAAATAAAAATTCATAGTTAGGAATTATATCTCTTCTCCATGCAACATTTGTAGGTTTATACCTTAATCCATCCTATAATAGCTTTAAGATCAATACAAGGGCTATATTATGTGTTTAAGGATGTGGGTAAGGAAGTTTTATAGATATTGGATAGGAAAATATCTTTTTTTTGTGTCAAGAAGAGCAGACAGGGGGTTCCCTTTTATATGTGAGGGAAGGGACACATGTTGAAGTTTGGAAAAAAATAAATTGTACCCATATATTTCACATTAATAAAAAGGTTTATAAATGGGTAATTATTTAATATTATTTTATATATGGTAAAAATATTTTCATAAAATAGTAATTTGACATGTTTTTAGTTAATTTTAACCCTTATTCTGTTAGTAAATCCCATGATAAACTAGTTTTAACCATAACCGTGGTAATTAAATTTTAATGTTTTTACAATTAATTATGACCAAAAAATTAGTTGAACATATTTTATAATATTAATTTTTATTCTTCAAAATAATGAATCAATTTTTTTAAAATTAAATTCATAAACTTTTTAGAATTTAATTTAATATTTAACCCATGTACGTGAAGAAAAATCAGTTTTCCAAAGGAAATGTGTAAAAAACTAAAAAAAATATTATATTAAAATTAAACATATAATTGATTAAATTTACAAAAAAATATATAATATAATATAATTTAGCTATTTTTTTGGAAAAAATAGTTATTTTTTAAATGCATTAAATGAAATGGAATTTTTTAAAAAAAATCAGTCTTTTTCACTATTTGTCAAAAATTAAACGTTTCAAAGAAAATAAAAAAGAAGTCTAAGTTAATTATGGCATGATAATTTTAGAAATAATTTAAATTTATGATAATAAATTTTCTAAAAGTGGAAAAATAAATTTTTAATAACTTCACAAAACACAGGAAATTATTTTATTGAAAAAAATACATCTTTTCACAAAAACTATTCTTTTATTTAATATTTTTTTATTTTAATGATTATTTATACTAAATTGATATATAATAAATTTTTTTAATACATATTTAAAAAATAAAATTATTATAATTTATTTATTCATACTAATTCCCTCTAATTTAATAGCTAGGTTATAAAGGTATACTATTTTATGGTTTATTTAGACTTGTGGTTGCGTGTATCAAAAACTATCAAAGAGATTGAATTTATAAAAAAGGAAATATATCATTAAGTCATGATGTGTTACAAAGAAAATAAGTATAAAAATCTTGGATATAATTCATCTATATTATCTAACAAGGAAACTCATATGTTTTACATCCCATGTGACATACTCATACATAGACTCAGATGTGGGGATATTCAGTAAAATAGAAGAATGGAGGAATTATTCAGAATAATATTTATTCAGATCATAGGAATTTTAGGTGACTTTTATGTCATGGGAATATGAGATTCTATTCATGTGATTGTAAAGGTCATCATTCTTGAAAGTGACCAACCCATCAAGATCTAGGGGAGGAATGAGAGTAGATATATTGAATCCTAGGCCTCCAAACATGGTATGTGAAGTGGTCCTTATCTCTTTATAATTTTACATTAGTTAATTTTTTAGAAATGATTCCCCATTATTTTTTTTATCCTTATATTGGGGATTTTTTATTCATCTTTGATCATTCAAGGAAGTGGGATGCTTTCCCCACCAAGGAACATTGTCTTATAATGTGATTTAAAGTAGTGCGAGCAAGTCAGTACCATATAAAGGAGAAAATGTCAATGTATGGTGGAGTAATTCCCTTGAATTATATATTTTAGGTTACCTTGGATGTGATATGGTGTCATTAAAGACCCTAGTTATACTATAATATTTTGGAAAATATAAGGAAAGAATCATGAACTTGATCCTTAGGGCCTAGAAGCGTCATAGTGATCAATGATATGACATGTGACATCTCAACATTAGCTAGATGAAGTCTTAGGTCATCCCTTCTATGTTTCATCCCTTCTCTATGACCTAAAGATTCTAGTGTATCCTTTTTCTCGACCATCACTTCTAAAGACTCTATCTCATGATGTTTAAATGATTACACTTCCCTTATAGAAGTGTGACATTAATCTTGTATAAGTGATCTTCCCATTGTATCTTTACATGTTGGTAGTGAGACCATAATAAATTTTAGAAATGTTTCATAGTTGGTGGGATTTTTTAGTCCTATATAAAATTATATCTTGGGACTGCATCGACATCTTTTGATCCATATCATATGGCCCCTAAAGTGCTCTTTTAGTTGCGGGTCTTGTCATAAGACATTCATGAGACTGGATTTATTAAACCCAATGTGCCCCTTGGTGTATCTGGGGTTGTTCATGAAAATCTCTCATCAAATCATGATGTTTTTCATTTTTTAACATAAACTAAATCATGTAATGATAAATAATAATTACCCCTTGTCGATGACTAATAACCTTTTTGTCCATTTAAAATGTGCGAGTTTTTATTCTATCTCGGGTCGGACCACCATCAGTTGAGGGTTCATGGGTATGATAGTCCAATGATGGAGTTCGATTGTTACTATGGTTGTTATGATATCCTTGTGAAGATTTTTTATGTGACTAATTCCTTAAATATATTAATTTATTTTATAAACTACATATTCGATCTATATTTAAAAATATTTGTGGTTATATTTATTAACGACATTTTCAAATACATTGTGTCAGAGGAGGAGCATTCAAATAATTTGAAGCTAGTCCTAGAGTTATATGAGGAGCACTAGATATACAGTCATCATTCAATGTGTCCTTTTTAGATCTGAGAGGTTCACATTCAAGGGAATGTTATCATTATGTAAATAAAAATTAGGTCTATAAAATAATGATGCATTGTTTTCTTGAGACCCACCCAAGAGGGTGCATGATGTAAATTTTTTCCCAATTTTGGTAGGTATTGACGGAGGTTCATGGAATAATATTATAGTATATAAAACACTTTAACTACCTCGATGTGGAAAGGGAGTTTTTTTCCTTGACTGATGAGGTTTATAGGGCCTTTGAAGATTTTATGTATACGTTGACATGTGCTCTTATGTTGAGACTACCGAATGAGGGTGTTGACTGCTGGTTTATTTATGCCTTTAATATTAGGATCATATTTTTATTGATTTTGAGGATGTAAGTTAATTACAATGGGTCAAGGTAGTAGGGACCCCATGATTATAATTTTTTTCATCCCCCACTTAGTGTTTGAATTGGTAGTGTTCACTCTAAAGATGTAGAGGATTTATCTTCTGGGTGAGATTTTCATTATTTACCCAGCACAAAAAAATCATCGATATATATTCACTCAAAGAGATATCAAACTAAGATAGAGGTATTGGTTAGAGATATTAAATTACTATAAATTTTATATAGTCTATAAGTCAAATAAATTTAATGTGGTCGTAGATTACCTTAATAGGAAATCACGTTCTAACTTGGTGGAAGATGTATCTGATCTATTTTCATTATTACAACTGGCCCTAGTGCATGAGACATATACAACATAGCCTCAGACCATGGGGATGAATCCACTGATTCTTCATCTTGTTAGAGGAGATCAATTTTGAAATGTTTACATCGAGGTTTTACATGACTAGATATCCTCAGAAGATACACTAGATGAATTTTATGAAGGAGGGGAGCATTTTATCCTTCTTAAAAGACAGATGGTTGTTTCGGTCATGTTGCATGAGGAGGTGTTGATAGAGTTTCATTCTACTACTATGGTTGACCATTTGGTTGTGGAAAATATTTACAAGGCCCTTTAGTAATAGATTTTATGGGAAGGTATGAGGCAAAGTGTTGTTATGTGTTTTACTTGGTGTCTCACATATTAGAAGGTAATGGTAAAAAATCTACTTTCAATAGGTTTGGTTCAACATCATGAGATTCTAGAATGGGGTTTGGATGTATTATCAATGTATTTTGTGATAGGAAACATAAAAATAGTGAGATGACACCATCCTATCTAGGTGATTATCATCCAACATACCAATTTAGTGGACTTCCTTTCCACCATAGAGCAGAGTTTGGTTAAAAACAATTTCGGTTGTGTGTGTATGACATCATCTAATTTTATGCAGTACTAAAATATTTCATCTCTAAACATTATTATTATTTTATCTCACATTCATGGAGGGTTCTTCAGGTGGAATCCACGACATAGTAATAAATGGGTATAGAGTTTCACCTTTAGAGAGGCAGATCGAATGAGAAGAATGTCTATGTTTTTTAGGACATGTTGAGAGCCTTTGTGTTGGAAAAAATCTAGAACATGGTGGATAATGTTCCATTATTAGAGTATTATTATAATAATATCTATAATTATAATATTAGAATGTCACCTTTCGAGTCCATGTACATGAGACATTGTAGGTTTCCCGTGTGCATGATTGATATTAGAGATACATTACTAGTTAGGCCAGAAAAGTGGAGACAATGATAAAAAAATGTTCTCATTTTCTATGAGTTTTTTACGATGGTCCAGAGTTGATGTAAATCTTATATAGACTGATACATAAGGGCTCTTGAGTTTAAAAAAATAGATCAACTTTTCTAGTGAGTTTAAATATGATTAAGATTGTAGAGATTTACTAGGGGAATCAAACAATCCTAGAGGTTCATTAGGACATTGTAGATCTTATTGAGTGTTATTATTGTTTCCTACCACTTTTCCATACCCACATAGTTAGACTAAGTTCAGGGCACAGTGAATGAATTTTAGATTAGGATATATATGCATGACTTATCACACGTTGTTGAATTGGGTGAGATGGTCATCAAGGAACATACCTCCATCTCGGAATAACCAAAGGTGTTTCAGGATTGGTATGATAAGATCCTAAAAGGATGAACAATTATTCTGGTTCATGTACTTTGGAAGCATAGTACTGTACATGAGAGCTCCTGGGAGTGTGATATCCATATGTAGACATCGTAGCCCCACCTTTTCATGTATCATTTGCTTTTTATGTAAAATCCTTGAAGGAAGAGATAATTTAATGGCTCCAGTTTCTATGGTTTGGTCATTTTAATATTATATATATATCCAAGAATTTTTCCTCATAGTTGGCGGAGTGTTTTGGGAGTCAGAGGATGTTTAAATTAGTATAGTAAAAATATTAATATATATTAAAGCATGTTCATTTATCTGATTGGAATAAATAGTTTTTCTATTGACTGGGAATCCTGTGGAAAAAATGATAACATATTTTTTTAGAACATATAATTTACCCTAGGAATGACATAATGTTGGTCAGCTTCAGGTGTTCAATTGAAGATAGCCTTTGGCAGGAATTTAAATTAAATAACTTTTTTTATTTATTTAATATTCTCAAATCTAATTCTATCTCTATTTAAATATTTTTATGAAAATTACCCATGATTATTTGAAAAATACTATTAGATTAGTGAGGATAAAGGGAGATTTATTTTCATTTGAATCATGGGAATTTGGATTGTCTGAAATGACCAAGTGAATTCATGAGATGAAGGATTATCATACCAGAATCATCACCATCTTCTCTATTGGATGTGTTCTTCATGAATGATTGATCTATTCCAGAGGTAGGTCTATTTATTTTGTGGTCTTCTTCCCTTGAATTTATTTGACAACCATGGATTTGTGTATCATTATTTTTATCTATGACTTATGTTCTTCGCATGAGAAAAAATTTCATTTCTGTTATTGGACATAATTATTTAATTTTCATGCCTGATTTTAAATTCATTGGATATAAATTTATGATCATTGAATTTTATTTCATGGAAAATTATTATTTCAATTCATTCTTATTATTTTCTCCTAAATAATCTTCACGTTCTTCATTGTCAATCCATATTGTCAGCAATTAAATTGTGTCTGGTAATATTTGATTGTTATCAAACACTCCGATTCATGGATGGTTCATTAATTAATATGAGATTTTAGTTTTATATATGTATCAATGAATTATTTAGAATGTGGGATACGGTTAAGAGTAACGAGAACCTGAACGACGGTGGACGACTATATGGTTTCCCATTAGGAATGAATAATCTTATTTTCCAAACACTATAGGATATAAAATTATGATCATAAGAGTAATCCATTAGTTTTGGTTTTTCAATCTTATAAAATGTTGTATCAACCAGTGGAAATAGAGGATACAACATCCACATGAAGGAAATAGTTAATTTCTATGATATCTGATTCTACATGTTATATATACCATAAGAACGCACATTGTGAAGTCCACCTTCTTATGTCGGCTAGGGTTTCCACTAGAGTTAAATATAATATGGAATGTGGCCACATCCTGACACCACATGATCCTACAAGGGAATCTAGCCATGTTATGAAGGCACACACCAAGGACCTCGGGTAAGTATACAGTCAGGGTCTACATATGAAAAACATCATGTGGTGGCACTAGGCTAGTAGATATGTGTGCCATTATTACATTAACCTGAGTGAATATACACACCATGTCAACTTATGCACATTCCATGTAGAGCCACATGACATGTGAAGATGGGATCATGGGCGTACATGCCCATGTTCCCATGGGAATTCATACTACATGGAACATTATGTATGTGTTTTGTAATTTTGAATATAATTATACCTTAGAACTCAAATTTGGGAAAGTGATAAGCCAATATATGTTAAACATACATATGGGATGTTATTATTTCCTTCATTTCAACAATAGTGGTACAACGAAATGTGATGTAAGTGGAATGGTTCTTTCAGTGACTCTTACCCAATGGTAGGGTTTGGTTGTGATCATCAATGTATTACTGAGGTCAATACTCCCCAATCTCCCATGTTTAATGGTATCTCGTATATTTATTTAATTAGATAAATAACCCCAAAACATTATATAGGGTTTAGTTCCAATATATAATATGTTGTACTACACTCTTTAAGCTCATTTTATGAGTGTGTTCCCAATTATTCTAATGTTCTATAAGATATACTATGAAATGAAAAGGTGTGGTTCTTCCGTATTCATGATATGTTATTCATATTTTTTGGATTTTAGATTTGACAATTAGAGATTTGTGTAGACACATTATTCTTAGCTGTCATGGATTATATAGATCCCATTCCACTCTTCACTTGGGTTTCCTCAAGCGTATTTCATTTTGGTGTTTTTATTATTCTTTTTTCATAATGGGTTGAGATCACTATTGTTATTATTTTTTCCTTATATATATATATGTGTATACTCACCAATGCATGAAATTTTCTTGTAGGAGTTGTGTCTTGTTAAAATTAAATATAGATTGGGGATGATTTTTGTTGACCTCGTATCATGGGAGCATAAGGGTACATGTAGATGAAATAGTGTGAACCATCGAACCCATTATATTCCACGATTTTTGGTAATGGTGGTGTTAAGAGTTTTTTCCAATGTATTTGGAAGGAAAAATGTGGTTTCATCTAAGAAATACATATGATTATGATCTTGTAGTAGGGATCATTGGCTACGTCGTGGAAGATAGGTTGTAGTATCATTGGTAGGTCGGCTACGACATAGAGGAATGGGCCAAGGATTTTGGTGCAACATCCATTTTTGGAAAATCTATAGTGTGGAGACCCTGACTATAGAATGGATTCCAAATTGTGACCTTTTAGTGGTTCTACGTTTTGTGGGTCGGTTGCTCCATAGAGTAGGAATTAGGTATAGGCCTTTCTTTGTGAATGGGTCCCATGGGATAGTCCATCCCACTATGTTTTTGTCCATCGTCCTATCTTTTCATATATATGGTATAGATATTTCCCTATTTTTTATGCATTATTTGGAAAGACAAGATGATTCATGGTCACTCCATTCTACTCTATAGTATTCCCCTTTTCATAAATTCTTTTTTCATTATGAAAGGGAATTCACCATGGTCTTTATTAACTAACAATAAATCACAAAACCCCCCATGTACACTATCATTTTATCAGAATTCTTTTTGGTTATTCGGTGACTCAAGTGCATAATAAAGAGGTCAGAAAACCCCCTTTTAGGGGATTTTATCCTCATCCTTGACAGATCTATAATTGGTTCTTTGATGAAAAACAAGGTGTTTCCCTTCATCGTGATTCTTGGAAGTTTTATCCCTCTAGTTTCAACCTTATGTAGATGTTTGAAAATTATCATTTGAAATAGAGGATCCTTTTCCTTTATTCATTACATACATGTAATAGGGATCATACTTTTCCTAGTGACCCAATATTAACATACATTGTTATTTCATCATTTTGGATTATTACTCTGCACATTACTAAAATACATGCTCAAGGATCGTAATAGTTTCGTGTATTTGGAATCTTGGAAACATAATCATCTATCTTGATGAAAGAACTTCAACATATCCCCTAAATATATTACCATTTAGTACTCCTAATTGAAGAATTTATTACGGACTTGGGAAATGAAACATAAGAAAGCGGCGAGCTTCGATTGTCATTAAAGTTAAAAGAGGGAGATACACAAGCATAACATGCCAATAAGGGTATTATGAGATAATTGTAACAATATAATATCATTACCTACTTCTAAAAGATCATAATAAAGATTCATGTAATAAATATTAGTAGCTCATAATAAATGAATCGTAATGGAGTCAAGAGAATAATCCATGAATGTATACCATAGGAATACGAAATGTAATTACAGTAGACACATAAGCATATAATTTGTTTTTCAATAGTAGTCAAGTCTTAATTCCGAGGATATATTAGTGGAATATGTGTAATCCTAAAACCATATTAGTAGACATGGTATACTAAAATTACCTACCTAGAATCCATGGTTCACTCCCAATTCCATATTAGCACACAAAGTCCATCACTAAGCTGAGTTCACTCCATATTCCATCCATGTCTATCTCATGAGACATAAATATTTTCCAAATGATTTGGAGGTAGATGTAGGCCCCACCATTATCTTAATGAAATTTTACATATTTTTCCGTAAATATCATAAATATTAATATAATAACCCATGAAATTAAATGGGTATCATAAACATGACATCATACCAAAACCTATGGAAAATATACCCTCTTCATAATCATATCATCAAAGCATCATTCATGAAAAGAAATAGGGTTGATAAGAATATAACCCGTGAAAGAGAAAAGGGTTTCTTAAATATATAACCCATTATAAAGAAAAAAATGGATTCATTAACATCATTAATTGATTACAAAAACCATTTAGATAGAGAATATAAATGGAACCCTTATATTATATCCCAAGAAAGGCATGAGTAACAAAAAAGGATGACATCACTGATAGAAAAAAAATTTGTAATCTTTCTTAAAAACATTTATTTATGAAAATGAAAAAATTTTAATTAAAAAATATTTATAAAACATAAATCATTTTAGAAACCATTTTATTGAAAATAACCTTGAAAATTTAGAAAGGAAACATGAAAACATTTTGAAAACTAATTTCCATGAAAACTTATAAAGGATGATTGAAAAAAAAATTTAAAAACTTTTAATTAGAAAAATTATAAATGAATCTTGAAATATTTTTAAAAAACTTTTTACATGAAAAATTAAAAATTAAACATTAAAAAAATTTTGAAACCATTTTATTTGAAAACAAATAAATATGATTAGAAAAGTTTTGAAAAAGATTTTATTGAAACCTTATAAAGTAATATTCAAAAAAATTAATATTTTTTTCGTTGAAGACTTCTAAATGAATATTTAATATATTTTGAAAACATATTTCATTAGAATCATAGAAAAGAATCATAGAAACAATTTGAAAACATTTCTCTTGGAAACATTTTAATGAATCTTAAAAAACATTGGATTACATTTTCTTTGAAAACATATAAATAATAAGTGAAAAAATTATAAAACATTTTTTTGAAAAAAAATAAAGGAATATTGAAAACATTATGAAAAAAAATTTATTTTAAAACATATAATGGAAACGTCAAATAAATTGTAAAAAAATTTTCATTGAAAACATATATTGGATGCTTGAAAATTATTTCATAAACTTTTTAATCATAAAACAGTTTTGGAAAACATTTTCTCTGAAAACCGCAATAAAAACCATGAATATCCAAAAAATTAAGAAATAACAATTTTCATAAAAAAATATTGTAAACAATAAAAGGAATATTCAATGATATTATTTCAATTATGGATAATAAATCCATGAATTACAAACTTTTATTTTTCATCTTAAAATGTATAAGAAACTACCTCAATCGGAAAATAAAAAGACAATTCATTTTATAAAACGTTTTTTAAAAGTAAAAAATGGGTAAATTTTTATTTTAAATATCTTGGATAATATTAGAAAATTTTTTAATAAAATTTTTGAAAACTCTATTTTTAACGTACACATATTTTTGACTGAAGAAAGAGATAATGTCAGATTTTATTAACAACATTTTCTTAAATATATTAAGAATCAAAAATTAGATAAATGTAACCAATACATGAATATGTAATGACTGAACTAATGATAATAAAATTAATTCTATTTAAAGAGAGATATATTATAATATTTCATCAATATAATCATATTCATTAACAATCCTAATAATGATGAGATCGTGATAAAAACCTATTACCACATTAGTAACATTGAATCATAATCCCCCTGAGAGAATGGAATTAAAATAATATTGAAATATAATTAAAATTATTATATTCATTATAAAACATTCCCTAATTCAGTATGTACACCGTTTAAATGATTATAGGTGGATAACATAACTTGTGTCTCAAAGAAGAAAAACTAATACAAAATTACATTACTAATTTGGTAATGTTTGAACCATAAACTACATGAAATATAGATCATAAATTGGATATGTAAATATCCATTAATTTAAGAATAAAATTCATATAACACATTCATGGGATATATCTACACCATAAACAATAAATTAGTTATGAATAAGTTATAATTCTCTCAGAAATAAAAGTGAGAATAGAAATACCATTAGTACTTGATTCAGATTTGAATCCTGAGATCCATGAAAGAATAAAATATATTTTAACTTTAGATATCATTAAATATATTTTATATAGTATATGAAATTTGATATGGAATTATATACATCATAAATATATAATAAGTGTTGAATATAGTATATATCTCATATTAAGAAAAGTGTCACGAGAAAACTCTTACCTTGTGCCTTTACATACTTTGTTCATGATCAAACCTCATATATAATAAATATATTATTATTATAAATATACCAAAAAACCACTATTATTATATATAATTACATATTTTATTTTATTGTGACATTATATTACCATTTTATTAATAATTTCATGTTAAATTAACGCTTTGGTAAATAACTGTTTTGTTTTGTTTGTATATGTTTTGAATTTTTATTCATATTCATCTTCTTAGATCATGAATAAATTATTTATAGAATAATAAAAAAATGAATTAAATATAATTATTATTCTGTATATAATTATTTATAATAATATAAAAATATATAAATATTAAATGAAATATACCATTTATGGAGATGGTAGGTCGAATGTACGCAAGAGCCCCATTTCCATTTTCTTATCATATTGATAGAATGAAAAGAAATGAAATATATGTATATATATAAACATTATCATTGAAGTGGAATTATTATTTCATATATACCATTTAATTTTATCATACATATCCTTAATACATTCCATGTAAAGTGTGGATGAATCACATCTCTTGGAGGAAAAGGTTGTCCACATGTCCAAAAACGAAGTTATCGTATTCCCACAAAATGAAATGCATGAAGATATGAGTTATGTAATAATTACTGAATCATAAATAAATCATATATTTAATTTATATCATATAAAAATGTAATTTCATCATTAATCCCATACTTGAAAGGTTGTAATGTGAGAATGAACGACATCGGTTCGTGAGGTGTTTTTCCAAAGTACATAGGAACGATGATTACATATCCCATTTGATGGAAGTGTGTATGGGTGTTGATAATAAACATAACATAAAATAAAAAAAATATATTTACGATACTGATGTTATTATATAATCTTTATATAATGAGAGTTGATGTGGTGGATATGTAAATAAAATAATGTTCTTGTGGAAGGATGTTACATCTTCTTTGGGTAGTCCCTTTTGGTTTGCATAAAAGGGATTGAATGGATGGATTTATGTCCAAATTGAATACTTTATGATGAAGGGAGTGAATTTTGGAGGATTTTATTTTATTTAATGTCCGTGAAAAATGTTTTTACATGTGTGAATAAGTGAGGGGCTGATTACCCTTTTATTGTGGACGAAGAGTGGAATTCTTGTAAATACAAAAAACAAAACACTGTTGAGAGGTCTTCCTTACATAATGTGCCTACAATAATGGTACATATTCATGAAAAGTAAGTATAACGTCGAGATATATCCCTAATGTTAATTTTAAAAAAATTTAAGTCATTTAACCATTAGATACTAATGTTTAACCTTTAAGTAAACTCATTTTACCCTCAAACATTGTAATTAATTTTTTTATATTCACCAATATCATTTGTCAAAAACTAATTCTACTTCACTATATATTATAAACTATAGTTATTGAAAATATTGATTCCATTTTCCATTTTCTAATCACATAATTGGTTGAAATTAATTTAAAATTAGTCACGTGGATGGGAAGAAACTATAGATTTTTAAAGTAAAAAAGTTCAAATGTTTGCAAAGTTTGTATATCAAATTTCAATGTGGAATTATTTACAATGAAATAAATTTTATTAATATATGTATAATTTACCTAAATATACATTATAACTAAATTAAAATATAATTTAACTATATAAATAAACTAAATAAAAATATATATTTCAATTAAAATTCAATGTTTTTCAGTATTCATCCAAAAACAAATCTTCTTCGAAAAATACCAATAATTCACCCAATGTATATTTTTATCTTATAAATTGAAAAATAATTTTTAATTTTTTACATATTATTTATAAATTTTTCATAATTTTGAATTAAAATAGGTTATCCATTAAAATGCGGTGAAATTATATTATAGAAAATATATATTTTTATGCATAAAATTAGATTTATTTTTATATCTTATATAGAAAATCAGATAAATTTTAAATAGTTGATTGAATATATAATATTTAAATAATTCATAAAATGTGTTTTATTAATGAATTATTATAAAAAATGGTTGCACATAGAAAAGTAGTTTTCATAGATAAAGAATTTCTTTATTTTTTAAATAGTTCTTACTTTCATTTCTAAATAATTGATAACCAAGGATTAAATTTACATACATGTTTAAACCATATTTTTAAAAATTTGTTAATATTATTCATGACTACCATTCCCAATTTCGAGGTGATAACTATAAAAACATTATAATAATAATATTGTATTATTTTGAAACAAGATCTTGTGTGTAACATATGCTATTGAAGAACTCGGCATTATGTGAAACACAAGACTGACCTCGTGCTACGTGTACCGAAATCTAATCTATGTTCTTTTAGTGAAATATTGAATATTTGTTGAATACTTTGTAATAATTACTTGGTGATTTCAAATAACAAAAGTTATATTTTGTTTTGTGTGAAATGGAAAATATCAAAAAGATTTAATTAAATAAAAAACTAGTTCATAAGACCTAGAGTACTACATTCTAAAACCCTTAATATGAATTTATCACTATAAATTATTCTGGGTGGTCAAAGGTTTAATAAAAAAAATTCCTTTTATAGAAACCCACATCATAAAAATTAATATTAAAATTTATTTTTAATAGGGAAATCATTAAACATAATGGTTGAACAGTGTAACTCATAACTAGGTTTCCACTTAGGACAACATAGGAGGAAAGTAAATGGATAGATATGGAATAGAATTATAACTATCCAATTATTATGTATAGTTATAGAGAACTTTTTTTTGATATAGTTATCAATCACAAATACCTATCCTAAATTGGTTTGAAAAAGTTCATTGATATCATCAAAAATTATGATAAGAGGAAAACATTTTAATTTAAAAAACTTCTCTGAAACTAGGATAATTATCACAAGAAGATATAATTACATTATTTCATTTCATTTCTAAAACACAACCTCGCCATTTGGTAGTGCCTTTACTAATTTACACTTCATCTCTTACTCTAAAAATGAATGTGAAATTGTTTTGGTATTAGTAGTACCGGATCATAAGATACCTATGTATAATTATAAGTCATTCCATATATATTTACATATCATCACAATAATATGGTTTTAATAGGTTATCAAATATGTATAAATTCATCATATGGTGAGATAACACTTTAATATATTAATCCTCATCTGATGTTCATCTTAAACAATTCCCTAAATTTTTAACCACGTAACCATATAGAAATCAAAAAAATATAATATATTAGAATGAAGTTCACTAAATTTTTCAAAATAATCTTAAAATTGATCCACCATATATCATTATATATATTTCGTTTTTCACGTAACCAAACATGTGTATTACATCACCATGAACTCTATTAAATCATGTTAAAAATCCAAATTACCATAAATCCTAATTGGAAACTTGCATGATTCTTCATTCCAATGATTATTGGATAAATTCCTTAAAATGAAAAATATTGAAAACTTCATCAATGATATCATAAAAAACTTTTTCAACTAATACATTATCAGTTTTGAGGTCATAAATACTATCTAATTTATGTTATCCGTATCATTATCTCATTATCCAAACTAAATACATTTTTATATCCTCTATAATTCATTAAGGTTTACCTTCCCATAATCAAAATATCACATTTACATTAAATCACCTTTCTACATCATAAACACCATTAAACATATCATTTTAAATACTTAATTAAAAATTTATACTTAAAATGATTATATATCTCAATATTTGTATAACATAATCTTTGTTTCTGAAAAATACACACATCAATAATCCATCTTTTTTCTTAAACCAATACTCATGCCACATTAACTTATTCCATAATAACCCTTTCTTATATTATGAAATATGAATCATATGTTAAGGTTTCTCAACCACAATATTACCATTATATTTATTTTTAATGTTAAAAATTCTGTTAGAACATCCCATACTTTTCACATTTCACTTTCGGGCTCCTTATCCTCAGTAGTATAACCAACACTCATGTCACCTTTCGGATTATCATCAGGATATTTCCACTTAAGAATTATATTTTCACAATTTCCATACTTTTAAAATCTAAATAATTCAATGTCAACCTATATCATACTTATTACTACTATTTACTTGCACCATAAATCATAGGGTAATCAATACTTATTATAGAATAAAACCACACAAACATGAAAAAATAATTTTAAGATGCATTAATCATGACACATAATTATAAATATATGACACCTTAGTCTTATCTTATGATATATACCTAAAAATATCCTTTTAAATATCCTTAGTAATCTCACTAAATCTTTATCATCCCTATTTCCTATGGTTGACTAACCCTTTCCTTTGATCCCAACAATAGAGAAATTGGGTTCACATACATTGATATTACATCATTTTAGATTAATATTAATCACATTAAAAATTTGCATGACTGAGTACTATAATAGTTTAGTTATTCTAGAATAAATGAATTATAATTTACTACCTTGCTTAAATATCTTCAACATATCCCTTAAAGATCACCAGTTTAGTAATCCTACTTAAAACATATCTTTATAACCTAAGGAATGGAAAAATAACGATTTGATCATATTCTCATTAAGGGTAAACAAGGGAGATATGTAAGAATAACATGATAATTAGTGTATGAGAGGAAGATTGAAGCCTTATATGGTCATATCCCATATATCAATGATTCTAATAAATGATCATGGAATAAAAATATTACCCCAAAGTTCTAGAGTAAGAATTTTGTTTTCGACAGTGTTCATGACTCGAAACACTAAGAGCGTAAGGGAATATAATATCCTATGAATTTATAATATATTTATTATTTTAATAAATTCAATATATATTATAGCTTTTAATATTTTCAACAATGAGTTAGTGTATTCTACACTCAACAACGAGTTTCTTCAACGGCTTGCATTACACGCAAGACCGAGTTTTACATAATAATAATATATTATTAAAATATTATTAATTAATATAACAAGATATAAAATATCCATTATAAATATTATTAACTAAATAATGAAAATTTATGGTCCAAGTAAATATAAAATTTATTCATAGGTTAATAATGAGAAACTAAAAAAGAACCTATTGGATATCAAAAGAAATATATTTGTTTCCTTTCTTCCAATAATGTATTATCTAAATAAAAAAATCAATATAATTAGTGAATTATTTTAAACAAATATATATTTTATATATTAAATAATTTTTTTATTTTCATCCATTAGGTTTGATCAGAATAATAAAATAACAAACCCTATTTTACACTTAAAAACCTAAATTTTTATAAAGGCCATTTTACTGCCTTCTAATGGAGAACCCATTTTAAATATTAATGAGGAAACTTTTATTGACTTAATATTTCAAAATAATCATTATATTTTAAATCTAAACATAATAATTATATTAGTTTTATATTTTTATGTTTTTAGGAAACATTTCATTTTATAAAAGATGGTTATAAATACTAAATTTTAGTTCAAAACTGCATTATCATCTAAATGTTTTACAAAGAAAAATTTTATTTTATTATTTCAAAAGATTAATTATTTTATGTATTAATAAATTAATACAATTTATGTAATTGAAATAAATTTTAATTTTAGATTTATCATAAAAATTTATCAAACGTTTGGACGTTTTTACTTTAAAAACTCGCATTGTTGTCCTGCATACGAGGTGATTTTTTAATTAATTTATTCCAATTATGTGATTTAAAATTGGAAAAATGGAATCCATATTTAAAATAATAATAATTAAAAGATTATAATTAGGTTAAATTTATTTTTGACCAAAAATATGGGTGAATGTAATTAAAATTAATTACAATTATTAATGTAAAATTAAGCTAAATAAAGGATTATCCCATTGACCTAAAGACCCAAATGAACTATACACATAACCAACACCAATTATTGAGGAATAAATCATCCATTAACGTTTAATTTTTTTGTTTGGTTGTTTTTTGAAGAGTTTTTTAGGTGAAAACGTGGGTATATCTAACTTTTTTACAAAAATATAATGTGAGTCATTTTCTACCACATAAAAGGCCACCACTTTTCCCCATTCCTCACACCTCTCAATCAACTTAGGGTAATCCAATATATCCCCAAATTACCTCCCATAGACCTTGAATCCTAATTTTTTTTCATAAATAATTCAAATTAATCCCTTTAGTATAAACCCAAAGGAGTTGGCTAATTTTAAGGTAACATTTTCAAACGGTCTCTTTTCTTTCATTTGCATCTCCACTCCCTATACTATTATTATTCCTTGTTAAATAACTAAAATAGGATCATATATATACTAGGTTTTTTTATGTTATTAATTATACCTAAAAATTAACACACCTCCTTCTAATGTGTAACAACCATACTATTACATTATACGGTGAAATGATACCTCACGAAACGATGATGGTTCATTTATGCTTTACCACCTCTCATAGTGTCCATTATGATAGAAACTATGGTTATATATGATATATATATTATTAAAAATGTATTTATTATTGTCATTTTTTTATTTAGAACATGAATTTATGCTTTCCAACTTGTGTGAATAAGATAATTTCATTTGAGAAAGTGTGGACTACCACCACTTCAAAGCGATGTGACTCATTCATGTCATACATAGAATGTATAAAATAAGGTATTAATAATACTATGTAAAATATATAACAAACACATGATACTATAATTATAATATACAAATATTGTTTAATTTTAATTATTTTATTGCAAAAATGTAATGGATGTAGCGTTCATGCATACGTACGACATACCATAAATATTAATAGTGAATTTCATTAATTATCACCAAACTTTATAGATTGTTATAAATATATAAATATATATACTAAAAATATATTATATTAACATCATGATTTACATTATATATACGATTTTACCATGTCATATTTAATAGTAACAACAAATAACAAGTTAAGAAATACTCAACAAACTAAACAATTAACACCGAAAATAGTTAAAATAATTAAAGGTTAATGAATTAGTATTAAGATATTATAAAAAGTTAATATATGATATTATAAACATGATTATGGTTCTCATATAATTTATTTACATATTTGAAACAACTATACTAGAGTAAAAAGAACACACAACCAAAAATTATAGTTAATGTAAGGGATTTCGTCTCAATTTACATTTCATTGAGAAGTATTTTGGTTATACACTAAATCACTTTTATTTGGTGTATATACTTCCATTTGACATGATATATCAAGCATCTTGTTGTTCTAATTATATTATAAGTTTTATTTAATTAATGAGGAATTACGATTTAAATTTCTCAAAAATTGTATGGGACACTTTAGAATGTCTAAATATTATTTTTCCTCAAGAATGTTTTAATGTTAAAAACCCTTTTAGTTAATTATCCTCCTATGAGGTATTGTCGATAAATATATATTATTTATTAAATATGTGTATTTGAAAAATAATATTATTTATTTTATTTATTATGAATTATTTGGACTAGTACAACATGAATGGGGCCCGATTATATATATCCTCATGATGTATCGGTAGTCTCATGAAATGAATCGTTTGAAAAAATAAGATGGGGTTTTACTTGATATATTATAATCCATCTTGAAAGTGGTCTTGATGGTAAAGGTACAATGTACCTAGGAATCATGTCATCTAATACTTATGCATTTCCATTATTTATATTTAATTATTATTCATCTATGATATTTTTCATCGTCATATCTATGGGTAAATTTAATTATCGTTTTGTTGATTTAGGTGGCTTGAGTTTCAATTTCTTAACCTGCTATATTAATATTTCCTTATCTAGTAATTTGAATGGAATGTGTTATAAATTATTTAAATTTCCATGTTAGTTTTTTTCTTATTAATTAAATATTGTTTATTCTTTACTTACCCTTATAGAGCATTTGATCTTACTCTTATTTTGTTTAAATTCTTTGGTTATAAAGAATAAATATTTGAATAAATGTTAAAGGATTAAATATATTTCTTTTAATTATGTATCATGTTTATATATACTATTTCCCAATGTATTATGGGTATCATGTATGTTATCTAGATTTCCAAAACTACTTAACAAATCCAACCATTGGGAATTTATTCCATGTAATGATGACAATGTAATAAAATAAGACATTGTCTCTGGGTTTCTATGTTGATTTTTTTTAATAATTATTGAAATTTCATAAGACAAGAATCATAAGTTATTTAAGAGAATGAACTGTGAGAGCATAAAATAGGAATAATATATATAATTATTGAAGACACAAAATAATATATAATGATTTTTATATTACTAAATAATTAATACCATTGTCATATTAGTGGAATGGGTTCACTCCCCAAACCATCTTGGTAGTCATGGATTACTCCCCAGACCATCTTAGCATTCAAGGTTAACTCACAAGATTATCATAGTGGACAAATTTAATTACAAAACTACGTTCATTCCCTATTCCAAATATTTTTATCTCATTAAATATAAATCATTACCCAATTAATTAAAGATATATATAAGTCTCATCCATATCATAAGGAAATCATACATACATGCTTCACCATATCATAAATAATCATATCATAACCCATGAAAAGAAATTGGTATCATAAAATTGTTATCATATCAAAAAATCGGAATAGTTATAAATTTCATAATCATTTCATCAAATCAAAACACCTAAAAAGAAGCGGGTTTCATAAGCATATCATACAATGAATAGAAACAGTTTTCAAAAATATATAAACAGTTAAAGATAAATTGGATTCATAAACAAAGTTCCATCGAAACATAAACAGTATTGATAAAGATTAGGAATGGAACCATTGGATCATATCTCTATAAAAGAGTTTGTAAAACTAATGAATTACATTTTAAATGGAAAATAATTTTTAAATAAATTTTAAAAACACATCTTTAGTAAAAGATTCTTTCTTATTTTTAAAACACTTTCCCAAGAATAATACTGTTTGAAAAGTTTTTTCAATGTGATTAACCTTGAAATAATAAAAATAAATCTTTTAAACATTTGGAAAACATTTTTTCTTGAAAACAAATAATGGAATCGTAAAAAAAATTGAAAAAATATTTCATTGAAAACTTATAAAGGAAGTATGAATAAAATTTGGAAAACTTTTTCCATGAAATTTTATAAATGAATCTACAAATAATTTTGAAAAACATTTATTTTGAAAACATATAATGGAGTTAAAATCATTTTAAAGAACTTTTTAATTGAAAAATTATAAATAAATCCTAAAAAAAATTTAAAATAAAATTTTTTAAAAAAATTAAAATGGAATATTGAATGATTTTTTTAAAAAAAATTCTTATAAACATATGAAGGATTATTGAAAAAAATTTAATAACTTTATATATAAAAATTTATAAGGTAATATTTAAAATAAATTTAAAACCTTTTTCTTTGAAAACCTATAATGTAATCTTGAAACACTTTTGGAAAACTTTTCCTTGAGAAATTATAATGAAGTTTGAAATAATTCATAATACCATTTTATTTGAAAACATATAAAAGAATGTTGAAAACATTTTGAAAAAAAAATCTTTAAATAAATATAAACTAATTTTCAAAACAATATAAAACCTTTTTCTTTGAAAACTTTTAAATGTAGCTTTACAATAATTTAAAAAACTTTTGAAACACAAAACATTATTGATTTTTTTTAATGAACATTAAATCATATTTATATAATATTCGGGAAAACAATTTCTTAATAAAGTTTATAAAATTTCAAAGGATGCTTTAAGGAGATGATGTTCATGACAAAGGATAAATTCGTACATGCCGAAATTACCTTTTTCTCAGTAAAAAGTTTTGAAAATTTCCTAGATCAGAAAATGAAAAGAATATAAAAGATTTTTAAAAATTGTTTTTTTAATAGTAAAAAATGGGTGAAAAAAATCTTTTAAATGTAATAGTATAATAGGATTTCATTTTTTATGACATTTTTTAAAAACATTATTTTTTTAAAAAAACTCTTACCACATCGTTAACTAGGAATCATAATAATCCTCAGATAATGATATTAAAATAGGATTAAAATATAATGAAAATAAGGATATTCATTATAAAACATCTCAAAGTTCATTATAAACACCTTTAAAAATAATATGGGTTATTTATATAACATGTGTCTCAAAGAAAGTAAATTAATGAAAAATTAAATTAACGATTTCAAAAATATTGAATCATAATCACCATGAAAGAGATATATTTAAATGGAAATGAAAATATACATAAATTTGTGTTTATTGGCCATGTAATACATTCATGGGTATTGTATACACCACATAATAGAAACAAATAGTTAATAATACATAAGTCTCATGGAAATAAATGTGATTCTAGAAATCCCATTACTACTTGAGTAACTTTTGAATCGTGAGATACGTGAAAGAATAACATCAATTGAAACGTTTTATATAATATAATAAATAATTTTCAGGATATAACATTTCATAGGATAATATATACACCACACAATAAAAATAAGTGGTAAATATAGCATATATCTCATAGAAATTAAAGTTACACGAGATAACCATTATCTTATGTCTTGAATTTCTTTAAACACGTTCAAACCTCATGTATAATAAATATAAGTTTATTTTTAATATAACTATATACCATATAATTATTTATTATACCATATTTTAATTTTATTCTAACTTTATATGACCCATTTATTAGTAGTTTAATGTAAAATTTATGTTTCGGGTAACAAGCACTTTTTTATATATTTTTTAACATATTATTCTTGATATTCTTACTTAGATCATGGTTAAATTATTTCTTGAATTTAGAAAATGATTTATATATCAAATATAATCATTATATAA
Organism: Viscum album; assembly: GCA_963277665.1. Taxonomy (NCBI): domain Eukaryota; kingdom Viridiplantae; phylum Streptophyta; class Magnoliopsida; order Santalales; family Viscaceae; genus Viscum; species Viscum album. The sequence goes on along the minus strand of OY728163.1, from coordinate 2,102,601,027 downwards.
GTATTTATAATCGTATATGAAACATTAAAATATTAAATTTAATAAATAGTTCATTTAGACGGTGTGTCCAATGTACGCATGAACAATGTTTCTGTTTTCTTATCATATTGAGAAAAGTAATGTAAATAAAAAATATATATATATTATATAAATTAACATTATAATAGAATAATTATGTTTTATATATCCTACACATTTACTAATCCCATCATTTATACATTCAATTTAAAGTGTGAACGAATCAATCGCTTTCCGGAGGCGGTAATCCACACCTTCACAAATGAAGTTATCATATTCGCACAAAATGGAAATCATGATTTTATGTGTTATATAATAATTACTGAACCATAAATACATAAAAATATCTTATATACCAAAAAATATTAATTTATTAATTATTCCCAACCTTGAAAGTCGGTAATGGAAGAACTAATGACATCGCTTCGCAAGGTGGTAGTCCTCCGTACACAAGAAACGATGATTGTGTATCCCATTTGATGAAGTGTGTGTGATTTTAGGTCATAAACCTATCATAAAAACACATTAGTATATTTATGATTATTATTTTATTATATAATTGTAATATAATAAGAATTTTTTTTGTGTAGAAATAAGTAAAATAAAATTGATTTGGAAGGATGTTACCTCTTCTTTGAGTAACTCCTTTTGGTTTTCACAAAATGGCTTCCTTGGTTGCATTGATTCAAACATTTATGACTCTAGGATGAATGTATGGTATATTTTAATATATTTGGTCATTTTTTATCAAAAATAAAGGGCTTTGTAGTTTTTATGAAGTGAAGGTATGAGTTCCCATTTATAGTCGGGGATGAGTGACATTCGTGTAAATACATAAAAGAAAACACTATTGAGAGGTCTCCCTAAAATAAGTTTCTTAAAATAATGATAAATATTAAATAAAATATAGTATAGGTTCTAGATTTGTCTACATATTTTATTTTGGTAATATTTCTTGGTTATTTACTCTTTTATGATTAATGTTTAACCATTATGTAAACTCGTCTTTACCAAAATCACTACAATTAATTTTAATTAATTTTACTAATTTTTTGGTAAAATAATAATTTGGCCTTACTAAATATTATAAATTATTAAAATTATAACTATTTATTCTATTTTTAAAAATTATAATCCCATAAGTGGAATAAAATTATTTAAAAATAATCCCATAGATGGGATGAAACAACGAATTTTTAATATAATAATGTTCACAATTTTGATATCTTTTTATATATTATTTCAATTTAAAATTGACTAAAATGAATGAAATTGAAGTAATATATATATTTAATCAAAAATACTTTAAAAACAATTTAAAATATAAATTAACTATATAAATAAATTATATGAAAATGAAAAATCCAATTAAAATTCAGTGTTTTTAATTATTCCTAAAAAATGCACATTTTTTAAAATGTAAAAAAATCACCAAAAGTAAATTTTGATTTTAATATTTAAAAAATAAATTATATTTTCTCAAATATTATCTATAAAATAGTTAAAATTGGATTTAAAATAGGTTCACCATTAAAAGGTGGTAAAACTACTTTTTAGAAAATTATATCTTCTTATGCATAAAATTGTATTTATTATTATTTCATGTATAAAAAATACATAAAATCAATTTTAAATTTTTTATTGAACTTATTCCATTAAAATAATTCATGAAAGTTGGTTTTCAAATTAATTTATATATAACTTATTCATTCATAGAAATTTCTTTCTTAAAAAAGGAATTATTTGTTTTTCAAATAATTCTTACTTCCATTCAGCGCTAATTGATAACCAAAGGATTAATTTTATATACCTATGTAAACCACAATTTCAAAATTTAGTTAATATTATTCATAACATCTATTCCAAATGATAAGTGATGACTATAAAAATATTTTAATAATAATATTATATTTTGATAAAACTCAATCTTGTGGGTAACGTAAACTATCAAAGGAAGTCAACATTATGTGTAACATAAGCCAAGCATAGTGTTATATTTACTATAATATACTATAAGTGATTAATTTAGTGAATGATCTAATTGTTATTTTGTAAAAATTAAGAATAAAATGGTGTTTTCATATAAAAGAAGTTATATTAATTTTTGCATGAATTAAAAATTATCAAAAATGTTATATTTAATTAAAAATAATAGTTCATAAAAAACTCGGTGTGTAACAATTTTGTTTATATTTTGGAAGGTGTCATGCACCAAACTAATAAATATAATCAAATTATTTATGTTAAATCCAATGTGAAAGGGAAGAGAATTATATTTTTTATAGCTCCTATATTGTTTCTATTGAGATTATGCATGCCAAAATATCCACTAAAAATCATAGTTATTGGATTCCATTGATTATGTTGAAAATTGATATGTTTTTGGAACCCATGATCTTTCATGTTTTATATCACCTAGATTAAAAATTTCTAAAAACATATTTTCCCATAAATAATTGGTTTCCATGGAATTTATGATTTGTGTGGGAATTCCATTTAAAATTAAAATGATATATAATGTTAATATCCTTATTTAAATCTAAAATATGATACATGGGATTTTATGAAAGTCATTATGGTGTGTGGTTATGGCGTTTTTAGAAATTGTGTATGGAAAAGGGTGTGTAATGTGGTCATTTTGATTAGGAGGTTTTTGTTGCTGTGAAATGGTGCTAATGTGGGGATTTTTGGGCTGTGGAGGATGGTTGTTAGGTGGTGATGTGTTATTCTAGTTTCTTAATTTAAATATATAGAATCATTAATGTTAAACTGAAATGGATTTTGTTGAAAATTTTAATGAACACATGAAATAATTTGTGAAGTTTAGTTGTAGTGGTTGATTAAACAATTGAGAAATAAATGGGTTGGTTAATTGAAATGTGTTATTAAATAAAAAATATGGAATTACGATTAATATAAAAGAAGGTTGGAATGTTTCTTATGAATTTTGGATTATTTATTTGTGTTATGTACTTTGTGGTGGAAGAAAAAGTGATGGGGGTTTTGATGCAGAATAGTGATATTTTGAGTTGGATAGTATCCTAATGTTGAAACTATAGGTCGGGAATGTATGTGTGGAAATATATATACACATTTTAATACCCATGTGGTTTCTATACTCACCCTCCAGTATCAAAGAACATATTCTAGAACCCAAATATTTTGTGGGGTGCTTTTCCTACATCATATTAGTTATAGTGAATGTATGGCTATCCCCTCTTTCCCACTCTTTATTCCATGTGATTTTGATATACAGGGGTTTTGATGGATAGAGGTAAAAATCACTCAAGAAGTGGTTGTTTCCTTAGATAATGAGATGGATCTGGTGAGGGTAATTTAATGTACGAGGAGATAATGTGGTATATTTCTTTCATGTCAATGATACCATACTACACGGGTTTAGGAATTTTGATTTGATGTGATTACCCTAGCGGCTTAAGGTAAGATGTGATGGTATGGCCTAGAGTTCTTTGAGTGATATGTGTTGTGATGTCACATGTTTCTTCGCGATGGATGGGATGTGTTTCCCAGTTTGATGTGGGGTGCTTGTCATGATGTGACAGATGTAGTGTTTTTGGCTAGGGTTGCTATGTAGAAGAGATGGGAGGTAACTGATGTTTGATATTAGGGTGTGAAAGTGAAAAGAGATTTGTAAAGTTGTGTGATGTACATTTATTATTGATATTCTTCTTATTTTGTTACGATGATTGGATGTGTTTGTTAATGAGTGTATCTTGGTGAGGATAGGATTGGTAAGAAAAACCTATATGTGTTGTTGGTTCAGCTATTTTCTTATTAGTGAATTAGTATTCTATTTTCCACATGTTTATGAAATAATTTAGGTGTGATCTATCTGAGGAAACTTTTATTATCACCATACATATATAATAAAAGTTTCTTAGGTTTCCAATAGGATTACATGGACCATGCTAGGAATTCTTATCTCTGGTCTTTGGTTTATTGCGATGTCATTGGATTATAATATATTTTTGGTATTTCTTGGAAGACACATTGTATTTTTCTTTAATATATATGAATTTGAGATGGTTCAGGGTTACATTATTTCATATTATTTCATGGGGATTATTTTTTTTGATATCCTATGTCACAATCCTATATATATTAAGAAGGTAATGCATCCCATTTGTGAGATTTTATACACTCAGTGCTGGTTTCAAACATGGGTCCTACTGGATGTGGTACTTTGGGGTCATTATCCTTTTTTCATCATTATTATACCATGAGGGGTACCTTTAGAGAGGATAATAACTATGTTGTATCAAATATTTCTTTATTGAAGGATATGATAGGAATAGTAATGATTTAAGTGTATGGTAAGGCAATGATATTAGTTGATCCTTCTGCATGACATATGATATGGATGTCTGGATGGGACATGGGATTTTCACACCCCCAACTATTATCTAATGCAAGGACACTGAGCCTACTAGATGTCCAAGTGAGTTAGTGACACTAAATGGGAAGATACTGAGGAGAGGTACAAGCATCATTGTTTTTTGTATTCTTATTTTAATTGGTTATTCCTATGGATGTTAAAATTAATTAAATGAATACTTAAAAAATTACATACTATCATGCTAAAGAAATCCTTTTTTCCCTTTCATCAATGAGTCATGTTCATTTTTATCATGGGGTTTAGGTAGTGTATGTTCAGCGGGATGATATGGTTGACTATTGGATGGATGATTCAATTGAGTAGGATGATCATTGGTATAGTATATTGTTTGCATTTCAGTATTAGGATTAAAAAAATTATGAGGACAATGTTTTTGATCTTTATATGGAGGGCCTATTGAAGGACATCAAGATCACCATTAGTTTTTTTGGGTCTCAGTCATATACTAGGTCCCATTAGAAGTTACTAAAATTTTTGTTTCTTCACTTCAATGGTGATAATTATATCGTAGTGAGAAGAAGGAGGATATTTCATCGGTTAAATTCAATAAAGAGTTTTGAGTGGAGTTCCTATCACTAACCATAACGGTGGTAAAGTGGAAGGAAATTCTATATCTTTAGTAGGGTAGTATGTGTATGTGGGAGTATTATATCATGTTCAAGGTCCATTAACACTTCACCACATGTATTTTTCATAATGAGGATTCCAAAGAGTGACATTTTGAAGAGGGTCTTTTCCCATCTATCTTGTATACAGTCACTCATTTTAGGATTCCAATGTAATTGGAGGATTATAATTAGTAAAAAGTGACTAATCGTAAGAACTCATGGGTATTTTTACTATGAGAGTAGAAAAATTATGTTTCCTTGAGGATAGATCATTTAGTGGTAGGTCTCAAGCACCAGGTCCTTTGATGTTTGGACCAGCTATGATTCAAACCTACCATCTTCCTTATGGAATTATGAGGATTTTCATCACTATTCTTTTCCAAGGGGATTTAGTCGAGTGCATTTTTTTTGGAATCATAGTCATTACAAATAATATTTCCTTAGGTTTCTTTGATATTAGTATAGTGTAGGAGGTCTAGTTCAATACCATCCTTAACAATAGCCACAAGTGAGGCTATTTCAGCAAAAGGGGCAACATGGTTATGTTGTAAAAAGGGGATACAGGATTCAAAGAGGATTTTTGATGGATATTCAACATCATCAAATACCTCAAATTGATCATGGTAATATAGGTGGCCATAAATAGAGTGGTAGGGGATATAGAAACAGTCATTGGTATGATGTAGAGTCGGCAGCTCTAGAGGGGCTAGAGATCATTTTAGGTATGATCAGCTTGTCACCTTCTCTTGTTTATTCCTTATATGATTTGGTAGAATCACACTGTTTTGTTCAACCCACTCTATCCCATAATCTAAGCCTATAAGTAGGGAGGATTTTCATTCCCTTCATGTTAACCATGCCAGCCTCAGGCCATACCCTCCTATTTGAAGTTATTGGGGGGGGGGTGTAGACAGATGATGGGGTCACATTAGTGATGTGGGGATATTTTGTTATAATATAAAAAAAATTATGATGTATTTATCATTTTCACCTAGTTTTATTCCATGCATAATCTTCTTGACTACATTAGAAGGATAATCATGTTCTTGTATGTGGATATTCAACATGCTGTTTTTATTTGTGAGTGGAGTTGTCAATTGGGAAAAACACGTGTGGATCCCTTTGCTTCAGTTATATCAAAGTTTTATATAAAATCAATAGACACTGGAATGGTGGAGGTTACCGGTATTTTTTTGTGTTTCTATATTTTTACACAATGATTTTTCAACACTACCCCATCCATATGATATGGAGTTCAGTATATGTTTTTTCCAGTTGATTCACCAATTTATATGGATCATTGTCATATGGAACCATCAGAGTTATATGATTTGAGTATTCTTCTACATTTTCTAATGTATAATGGTTTCATCTATCCCATTATCTTTTTGTGGGATTCTCTAGTGTTATCATCCAATTTGGTGGATGTTAGTCTAAAGATATTTATAGACATTTAGAGGTTGAATCCGGTCAAGATAAATAATTGTTACTCATTTTTGTGGATCTACAATAATTTTGACTAGTGGAATGGGGATCGTTGGTATTCTAGGATTGATATGTAGTTCAGATATCACCAGTTGATAGAGGGTCATATCCCAAATACTACATTCGGATGTAGGTATAAGAACGTTGATTTCATGGTCATGTATTTTGATGTCACAAATTCTCTATATATGTTTATGGGGATCATGAAATCTGTTTTCCAAGAATTCAAGGACTATTTCATAGTCATGTTTGTTGATAAAATCTTGATTTACTCAAAGTTAGAGGATGATCACATTGATCATAACATGACTATACTATTAATTCTTTGATTCCACCATATTAATTGACTATTTTCCATTTGAAGTTTTAGACATTGGATATGCATTGTCTTGGGAATTTTGTATCTTATTTGGATGTGTTCATGGATATATTAAGGATTGAGATTGTTTTTTTCTGAATAAGAACCTAGTAATGTGGTAGAGGTTCATAACTTCCACATAATCACAGGTAATGACTTATGGGTTCTGTAGTACTTCTTATAAATTGTGGCCATATTGATATTTTTGTCATTGAAATAATAGGATTTTATCTATATTGATCAGTTTTAGGAAACATTTTTCTACCTAAATGGGAAATTGATCAATGATCTGGTGCTCCAGTTGTAAGAGGAAGGGAAAATTTATGAGCTATTCAATATTGATACCAATTTTGGATTAATATGTTTCTTTATGTCATACATGGTAGTGATCTCCTATGGTTCTATAATTTTTTCCCCCACAAGAAAAAAAATCATTCATGATCTGGAGAAACTAGTTATTTCGTTAATGATGATGTTTTTCTGACATTATCTCCTTGGTGAATGACTTTTATTCTTTTAAAATAATAAGATCGTGAGGAATATATTTTCTCACCATAACATGAATCTATGACAGTACTGGTGGATAAAGTTTCCTTAGGACTATTACAACATAATATCATAGACCCTAGGAAAGGGGATTGTCATAGTCGGAATGTTGAGTAAGAAGTCTAGGAAGAATGTCGTTCATAGGTTTATAGAATCTTATATGGTGATAGAGAATTTGGTATACCTACATGTAGATAAAAGTGTGGTTGATGGTGGTGGTCTATTATTTCAGATAATAGTGCACTCCTCTCTGATATGGTAGGTAAAGGATTCTCAGTAGGGAGAGTCATAGGTAGTGGTGATGTATGATTGTGTTGGTCATAGTAATTCTATGCTGGGATGGTCAAAGGATAGTTAAAACCGAATGATGACTCAGGGTATAATGATTATTTTAGTAGAGATTCAGGAGGTAACCCTTCTTGAGTTTCATAGATCACCTTTGGTAGAAGACGTAGAATTATCCAAGACATACTTTTGTTTTATGATGTAGTTTTGGTAGTCTAGGATGAAACAAGTGGTGGCAGAGTTTATGGTTCTGTGTCTATTTTACCAATAGGTAAAGGCTATGTACCATGTTCTTAGTGGTTCTTTACATCATTGGGATGATCCCATGTTTTTGTGAGATGAAATATTGATGGAATTAGACATACGTTTCCCAAATATTAGTGAGTTTGTGATGATATATTCGTTATCATGGAGTAGTTAAATATGTCTTCTCACTTCCTAGAAGTCATGGATTTGGGCTCCATTGATGTTTTTGAAATGATTTATGTGGGTGTAGTTAGGTAGTTACAAGGATTTTTGAGCAACATTATCACATATGATGACCCTTGTTTAACTTCTAATGATTAATGTGAATTAAAGTATGTTTTTGGCACTATGTTATTACACAACACTAAATTCCTCCCCAAGATGGGTGGAAAATGAGTAGACTATCGAAATACAAGAGGATATGTTATTGGGGTTCATATTAGACATCAGTGGAGCTCATTTAAATTATGATCCTTCAGTTTAGTTTTCATATAACAACATATTTCACACATCAATTGAAATAGACCTATTTGAAGCATCATATGAGTTTCCATATATTTCTCCATTTTATTAGGTTGGGGTTAGGTAGGTGTCAATTACCATTCCTGGTCAATTATAGATCATAATTGTGAGGGTTTAGGTTATTCATGTGACGAATAAATCAGTAAAGGATCTATGGAAGCCTTATTCTTATCATTGTAGGTGGCATTTTTATTTAGTGGTTCGATAACATGTGTTCTTAAATGTTTCTCCATATAGTGGTAAGTGTAGGTTTGGTAAGGGGATTAATATATTTTCCATATTTGTTAAGAATATCAAGGTTTTTGGGTGCAATGGAGAGGTGGATAAGTGATTGACACTCGATCCTTTACTTTACTAGATTCATGAAATCATCCAAATCTGTTAACTCCATTGGTATCATTAATATTACTCATATTTCATTAGCTATTCATATTTTTATATCGAGTATTACATGAAATTCATAAAGCAAAAAAGTAGAGATCCACGATATTTGGAAGAATGTGTTGTGGGGGGTAACCATTACTTTGGGTTATATATTATGGATGATTATTGGCATGAAGTAGATTACTTGGGTTCATGATATGCATATTCATTCCAATCACCAAGAGTTTTTTTTTTCTTTGTTCTTTTATCCTAAAAATTTGATGCTTAAAACATATTGGTTATGAAATTTACCTTTTTCATTGATAATTTGATGTGAATTAAAGCTTCTGGGATGTGAATAAGGGAAACCCTAACTACTAATCAATATGTTTTACAATATTACACAATTAAAAACTAAGTGGGAATATTAATGTAACCCAAAGTGAAATAATATCTTGTATGTAAGATGGAATTACATGATTTGTGTTTATTATCCGATGTTGTGTGATGGTTACAGTGATCATTGGCATGAGCTATATGGGGTATGGGATAGTGGTACGGGTGGTTTGGTAAAAATTTGGTTTCATTATAATTATATAATGATGTCGTAATGTGGTTTTGTGGGACATTTTATGGAAATATTTGTCTTGGAGTGATGTGTTTGGTTGGTAGAGGTGTTTAGGTTGTAATAAGATACTTGAGGGATATCTCATTGAATGCTTTTTTTGACTTATTTTACCATATTATTTTCATGTATGGTTTTAATTATTGAGTGATAGAATAATTTTAGAGGCATCTAATATAATGATCTTGACCATACAACCTATTTCATTTCAAGAATTTCCTATAAGGGTGGTTTTTGGAGGAATCTCCAAGGTAGATTGAAGGGAAAATGAGGTTACTGTTTTGAAACCTAGTTGAGGTGGATTCTATGGGGTGGAGCCTTGGTTGTTATATGGAAGATATAAAAATAGAATGTGGAGAGGATGGTTTTGGAACAAAATATTGGGAGGAGGTTTTTGGTTTTACTAGTATTTTCATCTGAGTTTCATTATGGAGTCGATTGGATGAGATTTTTCTGGGTTTGAGCATTTTTATATAGATGCACTAGGGAGCAGGGCTACGACATAAGCCATTATTAGTGAATGTATTCTACATCGTGGTCCTTCCCATTGTTTCTTGGTCCCTTCTTCAATATTTTTGTATCTATAATGTGGATATTGACATGTTTTTTGGAGGGAGATTTGACCATCCATGCTGCATCATAGTCCCTATCATTTGCATAGTAGTCTTATCTTTTTAGTAATTATGCAACGTGATGGTGGTGGTTGTGTCATAGTCATATGTTTTATATACTACCTATAATTTACCAAAACCCCCCCTCACAGCCCATCATTATTTTGCCCATATTCCTTGTTCTTGGGAAACTCACATGCACCCCAACGGGGTATTTCATAACCCTTTCAGTGTATTTAACATCATCCTTAGGAGATTGACCTGTGGTGGTTTTAGGGAAATCAAAATGTTTCCCTTCTCATGGATACTGGTGTTTTTCTACCTCTTCTTCTATCGTAACATAGTGGTTAAGAATTTTTTTAATATAAGGGATCCTTCATCAGTCTTCTAGTTGTACTTATAGGAGGGACCACGCTTTTCTATCTTTTGGAAGGATGTATAAACTAGAATAATAATGATTAAAAATGGTTGAATTTAAATTTAATGGTAAATATAATGAATTTTATGTTTTATATCCGTTAATTTTTTTTATATTGAGATTAAATAGGCTTGATGTTCCACTAAAAATCACTATTGTTGGGATCCATTGTTCATTTTGAACATTGATGTTTCTCAAAACCCACTATGTGTTATTTTTTTATATCACCTTGAATGAAAAGGATAATAAATTATATCTATCTAAATAATTGATTTCCCCAAAAATATCTAGTTTGTGGGAGAAATTTCCTGAAACATAAAGTGAAATCTGATGTGAGGCTATTTTTTTACTCAAAAATATGATATTTGTGTTTGTGTGAATGATGTTGTGATGTGTGGTTGTTGTTTAATGTGTATAAGTGATGATATGGGGGTATATAATGTGGTTGAGGTAAGGATAATGTGGTTATGGTAGTGAAATAGAGGTGATGTCGGGCCAGTTGTCTCATTGTGATTTGTTTTTGTGTGGTAATTTGTTTTACTAGTTTCCTAAATGTAATGGAATAAATTGATAATTTTGAACTATAATGGTGTAAATTGAAAATTTTAATGAATTATAAATATAATTAGGGATATGTGTCTAATTTCGTAGATTCATAAATGTTAAATAAATGGGATGGTTGAATGAAACATGTTGGTAAATGGAAAATATTGAAATTTTATTTACTTGAATGAATTGTGGAATGTGTCTTTTGGTATGTGTCTTTTCTTTGTTATGAATTTAGTGGTGGCAGTGAAAGTTACATTGAATTTGGCGATTTGTGGTATTGTTATGATTTAGATGGTACTCTTATTCTGAACCCACAGGTTTCGATTATTTATGTGCCTATATATATATATATACATTGTACTTTCCTTGTGATTTATACACTCACTCCACTTGTGTCATGCACCATGTGGTAGCACCCAAATATTTTGTTCGATGTTTTTTTCAACATATCTATTCTGAGGATGGGTGGATGGATTCCCCCTCATTCTATCTCTAACATTTAGGTGTGTTTGATATGAATGGGAAATGATGGACAAAATTAAAAAGTGCAATAACAGTGAATTTTTTATGAGATGATGATATTCCTGTGATGGGGGTCGTACATTGTAAAAGGAGAGAATAATGATTATGTATATCATTTCCGCAATACCATACTGCTCTAGTTATGGTTGAATATGTGATGTGATGGACTAGATATCATTGAGAGAGATTTGATGTGATGACCTTGGATTCTTCAAGAAATATGTGATATGATAGCCCTCGTGTCATCAGGTGAGATACGATGTGATGGAATAGGCATATTTGGAAAAGATGTTACATGGAGTCCAATTTAATGTTTCGTTATTTTCACAATTTTATGGACCATGTGTGTTCAAGAAGGGTTTCTATACAGAATAGATAAAAGCACAAGGACATATATATTTGGGTGTGAGAAAAAATATCCTATGGGAATGTGATGTAGGGTTCCCTTTTATCGATATGATTGTTATTGTATTACTATTCTTAGATGTGTATTTTTTAGAATTCCTCGGTAAGGATGGGACTAGTTAGTTGACCAGTTGGTTCATTTGGTTATGTTTTTGCTCACTAGTTCAATGTATGATCTTTTTAACATGTGCATGATAGACAATGGGTGTGATCCTATTGAGTATAATTTAATTCTCATCCTACAAATATACAAAATAACTTTTAGGGTTCCAAGAGGACTATGTGGACTATTTTATACATTATAAGCTCTAACATTTGGGCTGTTTCTATGTTACTATCTTAATACTTTTAGACATTTATTTGTAGACTCGTTGTATTTTTCTACATTATATATTTATTTTTGGAATTTTTTGGGATACATCATTTTATATAATTTCATGGGATTTATTTTTGGTTGATAGAAGGGTAAATTTGGATGGAGGAGGTTATAACAGGATGCTATGATAGTTTTTTGTGGTTTCCTTAGGATATTGTTAGATGGTAACTCTTCAGTCTTCACTTTTTCTAATTGATATCGGGTTAAGATCTCATTTTGTGTTTGGTGACTGTTTCCCCCATTTATAACAATTTTATTCCAGAGTTGTAATTTTATTCATTTTCTGAAGGGTATTCTATATATTATTTATTCTCTATATGGTTCGGTACATTATAATATCTATGCACTGTTACATGGATCATTCATTCGTATGCTTATAGGATTTTAGGTTAAGGCCGCTCATTTTATGGATATTCCTACTCGGTGTTAGTTTCCTGCACCTAACATATTCTAGGAGTGTTTAGGGTATCACTATTGTCATATTTTTATGATAAAAAAGAGGTCTTGATGGTTTAGGTTTTGATATTAATATCATTATTTTATGTAAGCAACCTATCAAATACTTACAATTTATATAAATAGAAATACATTCTAAAATATTGGGTTGTTACAGTTTACTCCATATTTTAATCCATATTATAACATTACATACCAATCCTTACCCACTTCAATACATAGATATATATTTCTAAACCCACCCAAAAAATAAATAAAATCATAAATATGTGCGATATATGGTAATTAAAAATCATCAATTTATTTAATCATAAAAAATGTAAAGGAAATGATTTTTATAAACCTTCAATCAATTAATTATAGCATAACCTATATAAAATAAATAGGTTTCATAAAAATATCATTTTAACATAATTAATTTATGAGAAATAAATGGGTTCCATAAAATTATCCTTAAAACATTATTATCCATATATAGAGTAAAAATAGAATGTATCTTAATATCATAACATCATTAGATTATAATAACCCTTAAAGGATGTAACACCCCAAGATTTCATAGTGTGTTATTTCTTCAAAATAATTCAATAACTTGCACTACACACAACCCCGAGATCAATCACACCATGAATTACCCAAAAAAAGCCATTCAAAAGAGGTTATCAATAGTATTAACTAAAATTTAAACTTTATATAATCCTTATAATTTTAGAATCCATATTATGAGTTTCTTAGACATAATGCAAGAACAGATTCATTTTCAGTATTGCACTTTTATCAAATTTTAATAGTGAAACCTTTTTAATTACAATATTTTATACTTTTTGACTAAATGAGGACATCAAAAAATTTAAAATGAAACATCCCAAGCTTCCACGGTATGCTTTCCTTTGAATAATACAGTAGTGTGTGATGTACGCAACTTCGAGTTCTAACACACCACCACCAATCAAACTAGCCGTTATCAATAGTAATACCTACCTTTTAAAATTTTAGAAATTTTATCTCTCAAAATGGACTTCATTTTTGGATTCAATGTATCAAATTTAGCCTAAGGATAAATCTTGGTACTTTTCGGATAACTTTCATATTTTGATTAATAGTGAAAATTACTAAATTTTAATTAAAAACAATTTTTTTAATCAAAATAATTACTAGTGATAAATTTTGAATTTGAGTGGTTTTAAAGTATATTTAGAATATATTTTTACCATTTAATATAATTTTGTTCATTGAACATAATTTCACATTTAAACCAGACATAAACAAGTGACAATCTTTTGATAGTTATTATCTCTAAAAAACACGCTTTTTGTTTTAACAACGAGAATTAATTTTAAATTAATTTCTGCCACTTCTATGTTTTGAATTTGGAAAAATGGATTCCATATTTGGAATCAGGATTTTAAAATTGTGTAAATAGGTAACTTTTATTTTTAAACATTATGGATAATTACTTCGGTAAATATTTTATTTACCATGGTTAAAGGGTAAATCCGGTAAACAAGGGTTACAAAATAATATTATAATAATACTAAATTATCCTAAAACGTGTCTTAACCCTATTGGTTGATACATGGTAGACCATGGGCATCTTTGGGTCGATTTTGGGACCCCATGGATCCACTTGTAAGTGATAATGACACTTTATTTTAATTAAGATAAAATAAATACAAAAATGACCCAAGCATATATCTTTTAGCAAAACAATTTTTACAGAAGGTTATATATGTTGGATTTTCGACTATAAATATTCATTTGAAAGATAAAACGATTTCCTACATGGTGATATTTTATTTTAAATTTTTAGAGATTATATAATTTAATTTATTTATGACACAATAATGATGCAGTAATTGACATAATAGTGAAAAATTAAAATAATTGATATTATAAATACCCAAATAAATATAATATGAAGCTTTTAATGAATTAAACTAATTTTATAGGATAATAAGATATATTAGGATTTATTTAATAGACTTTTTTCGAAGTAATCAATCTGTTATGAGTTTCACAAAAATCAACTATTGAATAGTGTCAAAATTGAAATAAAAGAGTTATTAAAAACAATATTATATTATTAATTGATATTAAATTCCTAAAAATCTAAGGATCGGCCAAGAGGCTTATATAATGATAGGTTAATCATTAATGGACCACTTTGGAGTCTTTTGGATGTATATAGTATGTTTATTAACCATATTATATAAAAATACAAAGAGACATTGTAAAATTGTAACTAATTAACTTAGAGTTAATACTTAAAGATAAGGTTAATATAATACCCAAACCTGTATAGATTATATTGGTTGAGTTTTTTTCGACCTATCCCCACCGTAACATTTGAATAATCGACTTTGGAGCCATTAGAAACCGAATATTAATTTAATATAAACTAATATTTGTAGCTTTTCCAAAGGTTCCCCTCACCCCTCTTATAAAAGGGAACTCATCCTTCTCATTTTTTCACACCTTCAAAGCCTTTTGGTTCGGCCAAAATCTGCCCATATACTCTCCCAACTTCCCTCACTACAACCTAGAGGCCTTAGTTTGATCAGAAAGCTATCCTAAGAAGCCCTTTTGATCAAATCAATAGGAAGAACCCAAAGAAAAGGTAATGATTTCACCACCCTTTTCCAAGTTCATTTCTTATTCCACTTCTTCTTCCTTTATTGTTACCATTCTAAAATAATAACTCCAGTATCATATATATTCTGTGATTTTATTATAAATATGGTACAACCATATTCAGTATTCTATCCACCCTTTGAATAACATGTCACCATACGTGCGTACGTACGGCTTACCATCTCCACGTCGTGGTGTAATTATTATTCAATAAATTATTATTTGGATGGGTATAATAATGATATGTAACTCATGTAAATAATAAATATAACATGTTAATGATTCTGTATATATGATATAACAACCATTTATATATTATTTTAATATCAAAATAATGATATTGTCGCTCGTGCGTACGTACGGACTACCGTCTCCACGAACGTGATAAGATTCATTCTCCATTGTATCCATTCAAGTATAATTTTCATTTGATGATTTATAAAATTATTTTTAAGGACTTGATATCATTATGGATATGAATAATATACAACCTATCCTTTACAAACATGTCTTACGTAACAAAACATATAAAAGAAAACAAGTAAGTTAACACCCAAAACAACGATAATACTAAGATATTATTATCAAATCAATATTAAAAGATCATATATGATATCATATTAATGTATATGATTATTGTATAATTTAATAACAATTATTTCACCATTATAGAGGAGGTTAACCTACCCTAACCAAGGAAAAGTACAAGGTAAGGGGTTTTCATCTCACTCCTTATTCCCGTGAGATTCATGCCATATTGCCACCATTACCTTTTGTGTGGTGTATGTACTGCCCATAATTATATTCTTTGTGTAATACACTTTAATTTATGTGTATTTACATATTAATTGTATGATACCTATTTCATGGGTTTTATGTTTCACAAGTTACCAAATTGGTAAGGGTTATTTCACAATCTCTTCATTATCTGAGGTTGTTTATACGTAATAATCCACTGGGATCTCTTTATCATCCACTTCCATGTTTCTTAAAAATGTATTTCAAAACATTTTTACTATTTACTAGAATATGGTTTAAAGTCATTTATACCCTTTTTTGACTTTTTATATGAGGTTTATAAAGGAATCGTTATGCCGTTTTCCAAACAAGGTGCTTTTTAACCTTTTCAACAAAATTAAGGTAAGAATGTTTTTTTAACTTATACGGCGGGTGCGGCTATTTTCCGCCGTTATAAAATCATCGAAGCTTCCCTTACAAGATAATAAGAATATTTTCAAAAAAATGTTTTATTTCATAAATATAAGACTCTTAAATGATTTCAAAATAGAAAGAGATATTTTTCTAAAATAGTCTTGATTTCATCTATGTCAACATCCTTTGATGAATTTTAAGCTTATTTGAAGTTGATTTATTATGATACAATACATCCATATTTTATTGAAGGTTTTGTGATATTTTTGACTGTATATAAGTTATTCTTATGTCACCCACGGTTTTTGTTTAAAGTATTGACATTTCATAAGTTATTTTCAATCCAAATGTTTATGTTATATTTCAACCTTTCATTCAGATCAATGTGTTAGACAAGTATGTTCCGGGTTGGGGACCGGTAAAATTAAGCCCTCTGGTTTGGTCTCCGGTTATTAGAGAAACTCTGGTTTGGTCTCCAGTTATTAGAGGAACTCCGGGTTGGTGTTCAGTTATTAGAGGCACTCCGGGTTGGTGTCCGGTTATTAGAGGCACTCCGGGTTGGGATTCTGTTAAAGTTAGCCCCAAGGTCTTGGGATGAGGCCTTGATAAAGAAATTAAAGTTCAGCATTATGCATTCCATCATTATAAAAGTGGTTATTGATTTTGCATGTTATTATTTGATTAGTAGATTATCCATGTGAATAAGTAAATGGAATTATTTCATTTTATTTATGCCATACTATGTTGAAATCTCAAGTTTTAAAGGCTTTTGTTTTAGTTATACATTGCCTTAAATGTTTATTCTTATTTATGAAAGTTTCCGCTATATTTTTATCCTTACTGGGAATTTGAGCTCACCCCTTTTCTATGTTTTATTTTTCCCAGGAAGTGATGAGGTAAATTATGAATGACCTGCAGGGATATTATGTGGGGATATGAGTGTCGATTATGGTGACAATATGTTGTTGTAGTAGTTTTTCATTTTATGATGTAATGTAAGACTTATGAATATATCTAGTGTTTCCAAGTATACTAAACCAATCGGTCTTTCGAGATTTGATCTTTCTTGTGATCATGCCAATGTTATGTAATAATGCATCGACTCTAGGTAACTATGGTCAGGGCGTTACAGCTGGTATCAGAGGAAGTTTAGTACAAATCCTGGAAGCTAGATTTAGATAAACTCTGATTAGAGCACATAGATTTAATATGGACATTGAGGATTAGTATAGAAGAACTTCCTAGAATTGTGGTATTGTAGAGATTTTGTGAGTTTTCCAAGAAATACATCCCTGTCTGGATACGAGCAGGTAGAGGCGGCTCTGGCACAGATGTACCTAGGGGTAAAACCTGAAAACACCGCTTTGAGCTAGACTCGAACGGGAACTGGTGCATGACAACGGGCCTTGTTGCACTCATGGTTACGACACTCCCAGGGGATATTCTTAGGATAACTCTCATTTTCATTACAAATCATTAGGAAGGGTTTATGAGTATATAATTCCTCAAAGGAGACATTTCTATGATTATGGATTATATCCATAAACTATTTAATTTATGTTATGTGTTTCACAAGTTTGGGATTAGGTATTGTTATTCATAAACTAATCTAGTGTGTACCATTGTTTAGAAATGGCGCCTCGTAGAAGGAATGAGAACTCCAGAAATACACATGATACAAAGAGAAAGAAGGATCATATATTTCATGGTCTTAAGCCAGAATTTATAAGAGAAATATTCTCACATTTATTATCATCATATGAAGAAATAATATCATGTGTTGATAAGATAAGTAAAGAGTTTACTGAGTCCTATGGATTTGAATGGAAACAAGAGAAGAAAAGGATAGAAGAGAGAAAGATGGATAAAGGGAAGAGGAAAAAGTTGAATTTTCCCATATTTGATAACTGTGGGAAGAAACACCCTGGAACTTGCCTGAAAGGAATGGGAGTTTGTTATAAGTGTGGAGGAAAAGGGCACAAAGTACGTGACTGCAAGGGTAAGGAAATGGTTTCAAATGTACAATGCTTCTTTTGCAAGGAGTTTGGACACTATGCGAACCTATGTCCCAGTAATCAAACTATGCCACAAATGATGTTATTGGATAATAATCAAGTTATGATACTACCACAGATGAAGAAGAATGATTAGAGTTCTTATGTTGATTATGTCAATTGAGTGTTGTATCAACAATATACTTGTTATAATAATTATGGAGTATATAAGGATTGTGCTGTAGTACTATTTCATTAAGGACTTGAGATTTTGTGGAACAAAGAAAAGTGACTCAATAGAAGGTTAAATTTTTGGAAAATATATGGTTGAGAGAAAGATAAACCATAATATAGTTCTGATACCGAGGTAGTGATTTTAGAATAATACATGATTGATTTGGATAAATTATATTGGATATTCTTGACTACCTTGAAGTTGATTAATGATTTGTCTATTCCATCATTGTTGGGGTTTAAAACATTTTTGGATTGATGAAGTATATCCAAAATTCTATATGGAATAAGGGAGCATGAATGTAATCAATAAGGATTATGGTAAATCAGGATGTTTTAGTGTTTTAAAAGAATACATGATGAAGGTATTAATATTCTATTACAGGGAAAAAATGATCTACATTATGTTTAACTTCCTTATAAATGTTGGACTGTGAGTTTGGATAGAATTATTTTGGATAAATTATTAGTTTGTTATTAATTTTGGATTGCCATAAAACGACAACCGGGAGGTCGGGCGGCAACCCATCGCGACCGGAAAGGCCGCGAGACTTAAACCCGCAACTGAAGGGCGACAAGGGTGTATCACCTACCACTAGCCCACGAGATGTCCTGGATTAAAAAATTTAGTTTTTATTAAAAGATCTGGTAGATAAATTATAAATTCGTTTATCTTGGAACCCTGTACGAATAGTATAAATAGAATTTTTTTACGTTCTATTATCTTTTAGAGTGAAAGATGAGTTTGTGGTAGAAATTTATTAATGGATAAAACACTAATTATAAAGTAAGTATATATCCTTATGATCATAGAAAATCTCATAAATAAATTGCTCAACATTAAGAAAAGGAACTTAGAACAAAAATGTTGTCCTAGATGGTACCATAAATCATCACTAATTTATGTCTTTGGGATTGTTGGCCTTTTCATAGCCATGCTCTCTACCACTCTCCATCAGATAATTGATGGTTATATTTCGCTTCCATATCCATATTTTCCTACATGGAACCCTAGTATTTGTTATTTTCGGTAATCTTCATATTTTCCACTCTTAATTTTAAATAGAGACCTCATTAATTCATTTTTCGATGTGGGATTTCAACTAAGATATTTTGAAACGTCAAAAATGTGTTATCCCAATACCCTATGTTTTGTTGAACCTATAGTATTTCAAATCATCATAGATTGATCAATTTAAGGACCGAAATTTTATACTTGTTTGTGATTGATTACCTCAATCACTACCTATAAATATTTATGTTTTTCCTCCAATTATATGTCTCTAATTGCCACCAATGTTCTCCTAATAGAGATCATAATTTGGTGGTGACCCTTTCATTTCTCTTTTCCTCATATTAATACTAAATTTTAGTAACCTAATTTCCGATGTGGGTTTTCCCACAAAGATATTTTCTATTTTCAACCTTTTTTTTGAAGAAAAATTTCAAATTGCGAGGACACAATTTATTGAAGGAGGGGAGAATGTAACACACCAAGATTTCATAGTGTGTTATTTCTTCAAAATAATTCAATAACTTGCACTACACACAACCTCGAGTTCAATCACACCATGAATTAACAAAAAAAAGCCATTCAAAAGAGGTTATGAATAGTATTAACTAAAATTTAAACTTTATATAATCCTTATAATTTTAGAGTCCATATTATGAGTTTCTTAGACATAATGCAAGAACAAATTAATTTTCAGTATTGCACTGTTTTCAACTTTTAATTGTGAAAGCTTTTTAAATACAATATTTTTAACTTTTTGACTAAATGAGGAAATCAAAAAATTTAAAATGAAATATCCCAATCTTCCACGGTACGCTTTCCTTTAAATAATACAGCAGCGTGTGTTGTACTCAACTTCGAGTTCTAACACACCACAACCAATCAAACTAGCCGTTATGAATAGTAATACCTACCTTTTAAAATTTTAGAAATTCTATCTCTCAAAATGGACTTCATTTTTGGATTCAAAGTATCGAATTTAGCCTAAGGTGAAATTTTGGTACTTTTCAGATAACTTTCATATTTTGATGAATAGTGAAAATTACTAAATTTTAGTTAAAAACAACTTTTTAAATCAAAATAATTAATAGTGATAAATTATGAATTTGAGTGGTTTAAAAGTATATTTAGAATATATTTTTACCATTTAATATAATGTTGGTCATTGAACATAATTTCACATTTAAACCAGACATAAACAAGTGACAATCTTTTGATAGTTATTATCTCTAAAAAACACGCTTTTTGTTTTAACAATGAGAATTAATTTTAAATTAATTTCTACCACTTCTATGTTTTGAATTTGGAAAAATGTATTCCATATTTGGAAGCAGGATGTTCAAATTTTGTAAATAGGTAACTTTTATTTTTAATCATTTTGGAATTACTTCGGTAAATATTTTATTTACCATGGTTAAAGGGAACATCCGGTAAACAAGGGTTAAAAAATAATATTATAATAATACTAAATTACCCTAAAACGTGTCTTAACCCTATTTGTTGATACATAGTTGACCAGGGGCATCTTTGGGTCGATTTTAGGACCCCATGGATCCACTTGTAAGTGATAATGACACTTTATTTTAATTAAGTTAAAATAAATACAAAAATGAAACAAGCATATATATTTTTGAAAAACAATTTTTACATAGGGTTATATATGTTGGATTTTCGACTATAAATATTAATTAGAACGATAAAATTATTTCCTACATTATGATATTTTATTTTCAATTTTTAGAGATTAAATAATTTAATTTATTTATGACACAATGATGATGCAGTAATTATCATAATAGTGAAAAATTAAAATAATTGATATTATAAATACCAAAATAAATATAATATGAAACTTTTAATGAATTAAACTAATTTTCTAGGATAATATGATATATTAGGATTGATTTATTTGACTTTTTTCCAAGTAATCAATCTTTTATGAGTTTCAAAAAAATCATCTATTGAATAGTGTCCAAATTGACATAAAAGTGTTCTTAAAACAAATATTATATTATTAATTGATATTAAATTCCTAAAAATCTAAGGTTCGGACAAGAGGCTTATATCATGATAGTTTAATCATTAATGGACCACTTGGAAGTACCTTGGATGTATATAGTAAGTTTTTTAACCATATTATATAAAAATACAAAGAGACATTGTAAAAGTGAAACTAATTAACTTAGAGTTAATACTTAGAGATAAGGTTAATATAAGTACCCAAACCTGTCTAAATTCTATTGGATGAGTTGTTTTCGACCTATACCCACCCTAAACGTTGAATAACCATCTTTGGAGCCATTAGAAACCGAATATGAATTTAATATAAACTAATATTTCTAGATTTTCCAAAGGTGCCCCTCACCCCTCTTATAAAAGGGCACTCCTCCTTCTCATTTCTTCACACCTTCAAAGCCTTTTGGTTCGGCCAATATCTGCCCCAATACTCTCCCAACACCCCTCACTACAACCTAGAGGCTTTATTTTGATATGAAAGCCAACCTAAGGAGACCTTTTGATCAAATAACAAGGAAGAACCCGAAGAAGAGGAAATGATTTCACCACCCTTTTCCAAGTTCATTTCTTTTTCCACTTCTTCTTCCTTTGTTGTTACCATTATAAAATAATAACTCCAGTATCATATATATTCTGTGATGTTATTATAAATATGGTACAACCATATTAATTATTCTATCCACCCTTTGAATAAAATGTCACCATACGTACGTACGTACGGCTTACCGTCTCCACATCGTGGTGTAATTGTTATTCAATATATTATTATTTTGATGGGTATAATAATGATATGTAACTCATGTAAATAATAAATATAACATGTTAATGATTCTATATATATGATATAACAACCATTTATATATTATTTTAATATCAAAAGATTGATATTGTCGCCCGTGCGTACGTACGGACTACCGTCTCAACGAACGCGATAAGATTCATTCTCCATCGTATCCATTCAAGTATAAGTATCATTTGATGATTTAAAAAATGATGTTTGAAGACTTCATATCATTATAGATATGAATAATATACAACCTATCCTTTACAAACATGTCTTACGTAACAAAACATATAAAAGAAAACAAGTAATTTAACACCCGAAACAACCATAATACTAAGATATTATTATCAAATCAATATTAAAAGATCATATATGATATCATATTAATGTATATGATTCTTGTATAATTTAATAACAATTATTTCACCATTATACAGGAGGTTAACCTACCCCAACCAAGGAAAAGTATAAGGTAAGGGGTTTTCATCTCACTTTTTATTCCTGTGAGATTCATGCCATATTGCCACCATTACCTTTTGTGTTGTGTATGTACTTCCCATAATTATATTCATTGTGTAATACAGTTTAATTTATGTGTATTTACATATTCATTGTATGATACCTCTTTCATGGGTTGTATGTTTCATAATTTACCAAATTGGTAAGGGTTATTTCACAATCTATTCATTATCTGAGGTTGTTTATACATAATAATCTACTGGAATCTCTTTATCATCCACATCCATGTTTCTTAAAAATGTATTTCAAAACATTTTTACTATTTACTAGAATATGGGTTAAAGTAATTTATACCCTTTTTTGACTTTTTATAAGAGGTTTATAAAGGAATCGTTTCGTCGTTTTCCAAACAAGGTGCTTTTTAACCTTCCCGACAAAATTAAGGTAAGAATGTTTTTTTTAACTTATACGGTGGATGCGGCTATTTTCCGCCGTTATAAAATCGTCGAAACTTCCCTTACAAGATAATAAGAATATTTTCAAAAAAATGTTTTATTTCATTAATATAAGACTCTTAAATGATTTCAAAATAGAAAGAGATATTTTTCCAAAATAGTCTTGATTTCATCTATGTCAACATCCTTTGATGGATTTTAAGATTATTTGAAGTTGATTTATTATGATACAAAACATCCATATTTTATTGAAGGTTTTGTGATATTTTTTATTGTAGATAAGTTATTCTTATGTCACTCATGGTTTTTGTTTAATGTATTGACATTTCATAAGTTATTTGTAATCCGAATTTTTATGTTATATTTCAACCTTTCATTCAGATGAATGTGTTAGAAAAGTATGTTCTGGGTTGGGGACCGGTAAAAGTAAGCCCTCCGGTTTGGTCTCCGATTATTAGAGGAACTCTGGTTTGGTCTCCTGTTATTAGAGAAACTCCGGGTTGGTGTCCGGTTATTAGAGGCACTCCGGGTCTGTGTCCGAATATTAGAGGCACTCCGGGTTGGGTTCCGGTTACAGTTAGCCCCAAGGTCTTGGGACGAGGCCTTGACAATGAAATTAAAGTTCAGCATTATGCATTCCATCATTATAAAAGTGGTTATTGATTTTTCATGTGATTATTCGATTAGTAGAATATCCATGTGAATAGGTAAATGGAATTATTTTATTTTATTTATGCCATACTATGTTGAAATCTCAAGGCTGAAAGGCTTTTGTTTTAGTTATACATTGCCTTAAATGTTTATTCTTATTTATGAAAGTTTCTGCTATATTGTTATCCTTACTGGGCATTTGAGCTCACCCATTTTCTATGTTTTATTTTTCCCAGGAAGTGAAGAAGTAAATTATGAATGACCTGCAGGGATATTATGTGGGGATATGAGTGTGGATTATGGAGACAATATGTTGTTGTATTAGTTTTTCATTTTATGATGTAATGTAAGACTTATGAATATATCTAGTGTTTCCAAGGCTACTAAACCAATCGGTCTTTCGAGATTTGATCATTCTTGTGATCATGCCAATGTTATGTAATAATGCACCGACTCTGGGTGACTAGGGTCGGGGAGTTGCAAAGGATATTCACATAAATGTCAAAAATACTATTATAATAGAATATATTCATTTCTTTGAAAATGTGTAAAAGAAATTTTTCTTTTAGTATATTTGAAAACTAAAAATATTCAGAATATTGAAAATATATTTTATTGAAAAATAAGAATGATTATTTTTCATGTATTATTTAATGAAAATATTATCAACGATAGTGGGAAAGGTTTTTTTAGGAAACAATTAAAGCAATTCTCAATTTCAACCTATTTGAAAAAATTTGTTAATAACCAGTTTATAAAAGATTCTAACAAATTACTTCTTACAGAAAATAAATGATATAAAATTATGGTTAAAAAATAATTTAAACAAAAACATATTCATTAAAAATATAATTCTTGACATCATTTTAAATAATGTGTACTAGGAATAAAATGTTCCTTAGCCAATGAGGAAATATGGCCATTTTTCCCTAAAAAAATTTCTCAACCATTATAAGTACCAAATAAATCAAAATGTGTCTATTACATTAATATAATGATAATAAATAGATTATAAGAAAATATATGATGTTTAAAGTATAAGGCCAATATAATTTATTGTGATGTCCCGGATTCCACTTAATGGTTTCCCCAAGCCCAGTGGGACACATGACCTCAAACGCATCTCTCCAAAATCCAGTGGCTACCGACTAGAAGTAAGGGACTAGGGTGTGTTTGTGGGGGGAATATACCCTCATTACCAAATAGTAATACAGAGGATGAATGTAAGCATAGGTAAATTGTAGAAGAAATATAAGTAAATATAAGTCATGTCGCAAAATAGAGACAAAAGTAACAATAAATGAAACAACTCGAATAGAATTCAACATCTAATGATGTGTCAGGTCACTAGAATACTGGAAAAACCATCGATAAATAGAATCAAGATTAACATGTTGCACAAAAATATAAAGGAAGTCAAATACAATCCCAATCTCTGACTCTATCATCATCTATCATGCTCCATATTAAAAATCAAGAAATCAAGTGTTTGAAGTTGAATGCTTCCCTTTGTCAACACACTCAACCATTTGATATGACCCAGGTACCAAACTATGCCCAGAATGGTTGTGAGATAAATCTCAGTGCGCACCAATGATGTCTATAACATCCGAACCATGTAATGAAAATTTAACAGTGTGTACTAATTCATATATAATGTAAATAAGTACAATGTAACTAAATACCCAAGTACCTACTTCATCCCTCAGATGGTGTCTGTAAATGTCAACAACTCATTATTTGATTATTACCATGTTATATATAAGTTACATGTTATCTATTGAAAAGGATCCTAGTTGTATCAAGGAATCCAATAATGCTATTTAATATTGATGTCTAAAGGTAATAACCAAGGTGACCGAGACCTCAGGGGTCACCAACTCAGTAATAAATTTATCCTAGCATTAGGTAAGAGTATAATACAATTATTGTAGACTAAGGAGTTCTGCAATGAGGTGCCTACCGAATCCAAGGTTATCATCCAATGGAAATCTAGGATAAGCAGAGATAGGTTCTTATGGGCTATAACCATGTGACATACTTGTCAATGCTAGATAGAAGGAGTGTATCCAAGGAACCCTATAATGTTATTTTTGGGATCATATGGTGTCATACACAGAATTTAAATGTTATACAAGGATTGGAATCTATGTGGTTCTCAACCAAAGCAAGCCATATCCTTGAATCAGAATGGGGTTTTCAGTTGCTCATGACATTCCCTGATAAGAATCCAAGTCTAGACCGAGTCAGGTCATTCCTGTTTATAAAGTCATGTCTTATTTCATTTGGTTTAATCATACCATGTCATTAGTGTGATACGGTCATGTATCATACAACCATTGGTTCAAGACTATCCATTCATTAGTGTGATATGGTTAAGTACCATGAACCCTTTTAATTAAGTCCTAATTAATAAATAAGTCCATTTGGTTCAAGCCTTTCCCTTTATTAGTGTGATAAGCTCAAGTAGAATGAAACAATTCATTTAATTCCATTTAAGTCATATTCAATAATTAAGGTTCATTCTACTACCTTCCATTTATGTTGTAAGTGGTGCTACAGACATGAAACATATCAATCATTCACATTTAATCCAGTCAAGTCATATACCCAATATAATTGTCAATTTCCATTTCACATTTATTTATCAATTGAAGAACTTACCTTAGGTGGGTCAAGTAGTACACATACATGGTAATTACCATTATTCAATTCATAATATAAATCAATCCATTTAATAATGAATATATTACTATTAGAATGGTCAAGAGAGGGAAAACCTGAACGGTGGCCCAAACATGTCAAAACCCATGACATCAAATATGGAATTACCATAGGCATGTAATGTATGGAGTTGTGGTTGTAACAACTAACAAATAATCACATATTTGTAAATAGGATAACCATACGGTTCTGATGATTATAAGCATGGAATATAAATTCAATAAAATGAACCCGATGAAATCAGAGGCCCCATAAAACAAATCCAAAATAAAAAAACATTAGGGATGAGTTATAGACCACCCACCTTAGACTTGACAGAATATCCTCCTCCAGTATTATCCCTTTATTTTTCTCCAATCAGAGTAGATATAATAAAAAGATAAAAATTCTTATACCCCAATAACATGGATGTGGGAAAGAGAGATAAAGAATGACTCAAGAGGACTTGAGTACTTACCATTACACAACCAACATGATGAACATAAGATCAATTTGATCTCAGACAAAGAAGATATTTGAATACCTATATTCCACCTTCAAAAAGATCCAAATTTAGTGAAAAAGTGTTTAATCCAGTTGGTTCTCATATTAGGGAAAAGGATGGCTAATATATGAGGATGGGAAAATTGGATATTTACCCATAAATTTAGTCTATGCACGGTTTGTGCACATGGTTTTAAAAACCATGGACAAACATTGTGTGGTTACCTTGGTAGAAGGAGAACTTTTATAGTTAGGTCGCACAACCATTCCCCAACTATGTGATGTGGATCTGTACATAAAAACACAATCTTCAGAGATAGGAAAATCATGTTCTTACCATGAACCAACAATATGACATGCCTAGTTTCTCCAAAAATTTGGGTCTTAGGCTTTGAACATTACCTTGACACCCTTGAGACCATAACTAACCCATTATTCATCCATATTAGTTCCATAATGAATGAATTAAACAGAAATTTAAAGGATGCATACCTAATTGAAAAAATGGGATCTTATAATCATCCACATTAAATGAAATCGTCCCTGAGTTCAACTTCTGTGGTTGGAGAAATATTTTCAAAAAACAAATCTGGCCATTGGGCACCTATGTCATCTTCCCTCTCCCAAGTCTCATCCTATACTCAGTCATGTTTCCATAGCACCGGCACTAGAGGTACAGACTGGCCTCAGAGAGCTTTCATTCTCCTATCAAAGATGGGTATGGGATACTCCTCAAAGGTAGCATCAGCATCTAACCCAACTTACTTGGGATCAAAATAATGAGATGGGTGGTCATGATATTGGTGATGTTGTGAAACAAGGTAGACATTGTTCATGTCATGGTACCTATAAGGTAGTATCAACTGATAGGCTACTGGCCTGAATCTCTTTATAATTTAAAATGGCCCTAAAAATAAGTTGATAGCATTACCAACATTTTAAAACATTTATACCCTATCATGGTCAATTCCCGAAGGAAAACATTATCCCCAAACATGAAATCAAGAGTTCATTGATGTCTATCGGCATAAGATTTCTTTCTGGACCGAGTAGTAGTCATATGCTTTCGGATTAGATGAACATTAGCTGAGTTGTCGTGAGTAAGATGAGGTCCTAGTAGGGCTGCCTCACTTGCCTTTATCCATCACTGGGGTGAACAGAACAACCAACCATATAAGGCCTCAAAATGATACATTAGAATTGTCACGTGAAAGCTGATACTATAGGTGAAATCAATGAGAGGTACATGCTTCTCCCAAGAGCCGTTGAAATCATGGACACATGCTCTGAGCATATCCTCTAGAACCTATATTGTTCATTTTGATTATCCATCGGTCTAACAGTGAAAAGATATGTTTTCATGCACCTATGTTCTTGTAGCCTTCAATAATCCCTACCAGAACCATTACA
The DNA here is from genome assembly GCA_963277665.1 of Viscum album. Taxonomy (NCBI): domain Eukaryota; kingdom Viridiplantae; phylum Streptophyta; class Magnoliopsida; order Santalales; family Viscaceae; genus Viscum; species Viscum album. Next base: position 2,102,572,212 of record OY728163.1, on the reverse strand, counting down.
TGATATGAGCATCCTTATCTGAAATGATAGTACGATGAAATATGTGGAGTGGATTGATCTCACAACTATACAATCATCCCATATCATAAACTGAGAAATTCACCTGAATGTTAATGATGTCAGATGATTTCGTTAGTTAGTCAATGAATACTCAGATTGCATCTCTACCCCTCAACGACCTAGGTTAGATGATTACAAAATCAATAGAAACATATTCCCATTTTCATTTCGGTATTGGAAGTTGTAATAGTAAGCCTACAAGTCTCTAGTGCTTTGCATTCACCAATAGATAGATCATACACATAGTGATAAAACCTACTATCTAATGGTTCATCCCATGCCACCAATACTAGCATCACTTAACCCGATGCATCTTGGAGATGCTTCGATTAACTACCCATAGGGATACATGGGACTCTTTCATTAACTCCCCTATCATATCTGTAAGAACCCATATATGTTCGCAAAGACAAAGGATTTCATCACTATCCACATACCAATTTGGGAGGCGGATTTTCCCCTAATATACTATCAGAGATAATTAATCCTTCAGGATATAAAAATTTACTTCTCATCACATTTTCAAGGAAAGAAGAGGTATCTTTTAAGGATGAGAGATTAGACTTCTCGTGACATTCATGGAATTATATAGTATTCTCAGAAATGTTTTCCATTAATATTTATTCATTACTGGCTTCACGTACGTCATGTTCTTGAGTTTTATGACTCAGTGAATCTGTTACCAAAATTCCCTTCTCTAGCATATAGGTAAGCTCAAAATCAAAGTATTGTAGATATTTTACCGATCTCCACTATCTAAGGTTCAATTCATTCTATGAAAAGATATATTTGAGGCTCTTGAGGTCATTTTACTCCACAAAGTTCTCAACCATAATATAATGTCTCCAAAAACATAATGCATGGACAACTACTGCTATCTCAAGGTTGTGCTTCGGGTAGCTTCTCTGATGATATCTCAACTGCTAAGATCTGAAATAAATGACTCTATCTTCATACATCATCATTACTACTATTCAAATTACTAATGCATCATAGATGATGGTATAACCTATATCTAGCTCTCGAAGAGTCAGAAAAGGTGTCAATAGAAGCAATCCATTCAACTCCTGAAAGGCTTTCTCACACTCTTATGACCAAATATAGTTGACACCATTATTATTCAAATAGGTAAGAGGTGAATCAAGGTGAGAAATTTCTAGTATTAAACACCTATATTATCTTGAAATCCCTAAGAAAAAATTTATATCAAAAAAATTATTATGATACTCCCATGAAACTACAGAAATAACCTTTTCTATGTTAACAGATCCTCCTTATTTTGATATTATATGACCAAAGAAGTGATATTTGTTGATCTTGAAGTGGAACTTAGTAATCCTGGCAAAAATATAACGCTCTATAAGTTTAATCATAATGATCTCAAGATGACTGGCATGGTCACTGTGAGTGTGAGAATACACCAAGTTGTCATCCACAGAGACAATGAAAAAGAAGTCAAAATAAGGGTGAAAAAAATGTATTCATCAATTCTATAAAAATGGAAGGTGCATTCGTAAGACTGAACGACATAACAATGTAATCATAAATATCATACATATTACCGAAATATGTATAATGTATGTATGATGGTCTGGATTTCTTATGATTATAACCTAATCTTAGGATGATCTTAGAGAAAACCATTTTTCCTTAGAGTATTTCAAAAAGATCGTCTATTTGAGGTAGTGTATACCAGTTCTTGACCGTAAGCGGGTTCAACCTTCTATAATCTTCACGTAGACATAAGTTTCAAATCTTATTTATTGATGAAAAGAATGTGCGAACCCCAAGAAGATGTGTTGGGATGTTTAAATACTTTATCCTCTATATCCTATAACTTCTGCTTGATCTCTTGAGGCTTAGTAGGCGCCATCCTGTAGAGTGGAATGGAAACTGGATATTCTTCTAAAACAAGATCAATTGTAAACTCTACCCCTCTCTCTTGAGGTAATCTAGAAAAATATTCATGAAATACAAACCTAAAATGATCCAATGCTGTAGGGAAGTCACCATATCATAATCCCTAATCGTCCACGAAGTGATTTTAAATCTGGGAAATCACTCCTCCTATATCATGATGCTCTAGTCCCTCTCTACTAACATGGACACCCTACTCACCTTTATGTAGTTTACTACTTCACTGTGGTGATGTAAATGATACCATGTAGTGATAACAGTCTAAAAAAACATCTTGGTGGACAGACCATTATATTCATAGAAGGAAATTTAATAAAATCATCTTGAGGGATAAAGTGGTTCTATAAGAGATAATAACTTCCTACCTCAAGGGGAAAATCCTTACACTAGCATATTCCTTCTGTTCGTAGCCCTAATGGATTATCTAGTGTCACTACAACATAGTAATATTTTATCTCTATTTTGAGACTCTACATGATAGATATAGAGATAAAAGGGTTTTAAGAATCAGTATCAAATAAATAAGACACTATAGTAGAGGCTACTAGAATAGGTGATCATAATGTAGATGATCCTGCAACCTGATCCTCGAGTATTGGTTTTAGTGGATGCAATTGACCTGATCCATGGACCTATGAAATAGATGGACTACCATGATCAAAATTGCTATACTGTCGTGGTTGGTTATCATGGGTATAGCTACCACGACCACAACCTCCTCCTCATCCATACATACCGGTGCTACCCTTATACCCCGCCTGACGCGGTGTAAAATAACTCACTATTGATGGTGGAGATGGTGCAAAACCTTTTCGACTTCAAGATGATGGGAAGGTCCTATAGAAATGATGATGATTCCCCGTATTTCCACAAGAGTGGTATTATATTGGGTCTCTATCACTTCAAGGATTCTTGTTCCCTGATCATCCACACTAATGAGACACCCAGGAGATATCAAAACATGCATTATGGTTGTCATTTCCCTGATGAGAATCCTCAAGAGAGCATTTCCTATAGCCCAATGAACTACTATAATGACACAGTAATGGTCCTCTCAACCTTGTACTATTTTCATCCCTTAGGTAGTGCTCAGTGATAAGATATTGATTGTCTATTGATGAAATTCAAGGCAATCAAAAGAAATTCACTTGAGTACGGATGGCTTACATGGTCCCATCCTCGAAATGACTTGCACAAAAAATCTCGTCATCATATAGAAGATTTGAAAAGTGCTGAAACTCTATAAAACATGTTGAATAATCCATTATTGACATATATTCCTACTTGAGATACCTAAACTCTATGGATCTGTCATCTCTCAACTTTTAAGGAATGAACTAATCATAGAAGGAATCAATTGAAATAACTGATAACATGCCCGTATGATGACAAGTATGGGTAATTACATCCCACTAACACTTGGCTAAATCCCAAAGCATGTATGTTTCAAGATTGACTATTTTCTCTGGAGGCAATTCTAGATGCTCAAAGATAGATATGGTGACTTCTAGCGATGACAGAGAAGCTTGTGGACTACCATACCAAGAGAAATTAGAAGGATGCGGCTACTGGAACGCACAAGTCAGATCAACCATCGTAGGTGAACATCATTGATCACTATGAATGGACGACATCAAACATATCATCCTATAATGAACTTGGGAATATGTTCCAAAATTAGGTACAGTAGGTGGTTCCTTGAGTGGCACTCCTTGTGGTAAGATATGTAGCTCAAGTCCCACCTTGTCTGCAGCAAGGTCGTCGCGACCCTCCTAACATTCAATAAGAGGATGTCGTGGCAACATTGGTCTACAATATCCAATAAAACCCCTTAGAAAAAGATTATAATCATAAATACAAAACTATTAGAAGTCGTTAGATGTAATAAAATCCACAACCCAAGGAATACTACGCCATCTACCTGCTTAGACATCTAGGTATCAGTAAGTGATTAAGTATAAGTTTCATTTATTTTATTCATTTAATTACCATGTTCACTCATTCACCTTTTTTGAAAATTACAAGGCATGATAAGTATTTGTAGTCATTTAATTTCAGATCTCGTGATTCACTTTATAATGGATAGTCATTTCTGATGAATCAATGCCCATTCACTTATCACTATAAACAACACCCATTTATTCATAACAAAATGGATCAACTCAGAAAATTTATCATCCCAACCAATGAGGGCCCATACCCCTCATGGATTGAGAGAGAAAATAACTCAATCATAGCCAAGAGTAATACCATCATATTATAACTATTATATCATCAATCAACAATCATAGGAATATCAAATATTAAAAATAGTGATATGTGCCAATATGGTATCGAAATATGCATGAAATGTGAATTCTAGGTGCATATAATGATTCATGTAAAAATTCCCCTTTAACTCATATCATCGATCCAAGGATGAATTAAAATACTCAAATAGAGTTTTAATCAGAAACTCCATAAAACATGCAAAACACAGAATAGAGAAATATTATCAACTTAAATAGGAAAAATAATAACAACAATTAAAATTTAGGAAACTTGGTTTTTACCCTGAACATGGGTTTGCAATACCCAAGAATAGATTAATGTAAACATATGTAAATAGTGAATGAAATATAAATTAACAAAACACACATCAAAAAATAGATACAAAAGTAACAATAACTGATACAACTAGATTAACATTAAACAATTGATGATGTTTCATGTCACTAGAAAACTACAAAATATATGGGTAAAAGATAGTATCCTTAACATGTTCCTCAAAAATATAAATGAAATAAAATAATATTCAAATCATCCTGTGATCCGAATCGGTCATCTTCTATTGAGGTCCATAATAAATAGCAAGCATCAAGTGTATGAAGTTGAATGCTTCACTTTTTCAACAACTACAACCATCTAATCTGCCCCTAGTACCAAATGATGCCCTGAGAGGGTGTGAGATAAATCTGAGTTGGTAACCACCAATGTTTTCTATAACATCTAGCCATGTAATGTAATTGAAACAGTATGAAATAATATATGTATAATTTAAAGCAGTACAATGTAACTAAATACCCAAGAACCTTCTTCATCCCTCAAATGGTGTTTGAACAGGTCAACAATTAATTATTTGATTATTACCAATTTTTATATAAGTCAGATGTAAACAATTTTAAATGGTCCAAGTTGTAATAAGGAGACCTACAATGATGTTTAATTGTGATGTCCCAAGGAAATATCCAAGGAGATATAGACCTCAAGGGTTTCCAACTAAATAATAATTGTTGCCTAAAATGGGGTAAGAGTGTAATCCAAGGATCATAGTACAAGGAATTCCACAATGATGTCCCTACCGAAACTAAGGTGGTCGTCTAAGGTTAAATGGAGATAAGTACAGATAGGGCCCTATGGGTTGTAACCGTAGAACCAACATGGTAATACTGGATCCAAGGAGTGTATCCAAGGAATCCAGTAATGATATTGAAGGTATCCTATGATGTAATACTGGGAATTAAAAGAGTATAAAAGTATCAGGCTCTTGGTGGTTTACAACCTAAGAAAGATGAATCCTTAAAAATGAATTGGGTTACCGAGTGCTCATTGCATTCCTAGATAAGAATCCATGGTGATATCAAGTAAGTCCATTCATGATTTTAAGTCATGAAATATTTAATTTGGTTCAATCCTTGACATTAATTTGTGGTACAAGGTAAATTTGAATGAAATTTTTGGTTCATGCCTTCTATTTAATTAGTGTGATAAGATCAAGTAGTATGCAACCTTTTAATCATGTCATTATTAATCAGTATATCCATTTGGTTCAAGCCTTGCCTTTAATTAGTGTGAGAAGGACATGTAGCACTACTATAAAATGAGGCTACTACCACAAACCTATAGCCACTGTTTTAAAACCGTGTCTATAGGTGGCTATAGCCACGTTTTTATGGCCTATAGCAATAGTTTTATAAATGTGGCTATAGGCTGCTTATCCCTGGACTATTGGCACAGTTTTGAAAATTGTGCCTATAGGTAGTGGATATATCCACGGTTTTAAAACCATGTCTATAGGCCAACATTATTGATAACCTATAGCCACAGTTTCCCAAAAATATGGCAATAGGGTTCCCGCGCTTCCGCGAGAAAACAATTTCCCACAAAAAATTGGGCGGGAAGACCTACCTCCATGGTTTTGAGGCTATTTCCATGGTTTATATTAATATATATATATATCATAATATATATATATATATATACATCAAAAGTGTTGTGTGGTATAGTGGTAAGTATGCTGGTTCATAAAGAGGTGGTACAAGGATCAAAAGTCACGGGGGAAATTTTTTATTTAGGTTATCTCCATGGTTTACTAAGGCTATAGCCATGGTTTTAACCGTGGATATAGGTCAAATACCACGGTGGTGTTTTTTGAGGCCTATTTCCATAGTTTTCAAAAATTTTGGCGATAGGTATTTATTTCCATGGTTGGCCAAAACAGTGGTCGTAGGCTATGACCACATTTTTTGGACCTACTGCCATAGTTTTGAACCATGGAACTAGAATTTGTTTCTAGGTGTGTAACATAAAACCACTCATTTAATTCCATTTTAGGAATATTAAATAATTATGATTCATTCTTATACCTTCCATTTATGTGGCAAGGGGTGTTGTTGACATTCAATCTATTAATCATTCACATTTAATCTGGTCAAGTCAGTTACTCAATATACATGCCAATTTTCATTTCACGGTTAATTATAAAATGAAGGAAATACCTTATTTGGGTCATGTGGTATTCATACATGGTACTTTCTATTATGTAAATCATAATATAAATCAATCCATTTAATATATATAATCTTACCCTTTGAATGGTCAAGCGAAGGCTCACCTAAAGGATGGCTCAAACATTTCAAAACAATAAACATCAAATATGGGAAAACCTTTTACATTAAAATTATTCAGTTGGGGGTGTAACCACAAAAACTAATCACATATTTTTAATTAGAATAACCATATTGTTATAATGATTATAAGCTAGGAATAAAATTCTATAAATAGCACCCGATGAAAACGGTGGACCCCACATGATAAATCCAAAATCAATGAACATAAGGGATGAGTTATAGACGACCCACCATAGGATTGTAGGATTATCCTCCTCTGGTATTTTCCATTGATATTTCTTGAATTGGAGTAAATCTAGGAAAATTAGAAAATTTCTCGTACCCCTGATAACTCAGTCGATAAAAAGAGAGAAGGAGAACAGCTCAAGAGGACTTGAGTAATTACCGTTGCGCATCCAATGAGATGAACAGATGCACGATTTGATCCCGGAAGAAGGAGATATTTGAATCCATAGATTTGTCCTTCAAAAATATTGAAGTTGACAGAAAATGGGGTTAATCCTACTATTTCTCGTATTATGAAAGAGAATGAGGATTAATAGACCATTAAGGGAAGAACTGGAAAACTACCCATAAAATTAGCATGTGCCCAGTTTTTCTGCACGGTTTGACAAATAGTGCACAAACCATACAAGGAAACCTAGGTAGAAAGTGAAATTGAATGGTTAGGATATAAGGGTGGGAACCAACTGTGAGAGGTGTCTCTGTCCGAAAAAAACCCAATACACATAGTTAGAAAAAATGTGCTCCAACCATGTACCAACCATGTGACTTGGCCAACTTCCCTAAAAAGATAGGTTTTAGGCTTCGAACATTCCCCGAATACCCCTAAGACCTTTATATAATCCTTAGGTATCCATAATTGGTCCTGAGTATTGTTTTAGACCATAATTACAAGGATCTATTCCTGAGTGAAAAACTAGGTTCTTACATTTCAGTTAATGGAAATATAGTATAGACAATCCTGAAAATAAATGAGATTGAAACATAAACAATTACATCAAGTACTATATTTCATCATATGTGTACAAAAATACATTATAAAACTTATTTCTTTATTATAAATCAATTATCAGACTATATTCATACATATCATTACATGTATCATTCCTTTATAATTCCCCATTATATTTTTATTAACAATTCATTATTAAAATGAACATTCAGATGAAAATTAGTTCATCTTCCATGAATGATTCAGTTCGATGGTTCTAGTCCTTACAAATTTTTCTTGGTCTCTTAATATTCATAATATTAGTCATTAAATTTGTAGCTTATATATTTATTATATATACTTTTATAACTATTCATAAGAATAAGTTGTGAAAATTGAATTATATAATTTTATGGAGGTGGTATTCCACTCATATGTATCAGTGATGGTTTCACTATTAGTTGGATGAAATGAATGAAATTTAAAATATAAAAAACATTAATGAATAAAAATAATATCCTAACTACCATATATACTCATTTTATATATCTATATGACCATCCATATAAAAATTAAATGAAAAAAGAATCACATTACTTCATGGAGATAGAAGTCCACATGTATGCATGAGCGACCTTATCATTTTAAAATGATGGGAAAAAGATATTAAATGTTTATAATATTGAAATAAAACATCTCAATGTATTAATGATACCAATTTCATAATGTTCATAAAGTTTGAAAACTTTTTTACAGGGTTTAAGTAGAATAAAGCATGAAAAATATTGGTAAGAACATATACCTCTTCTTCAGGTTTCCTCCATTGCAAACCATGATAAAGACTATTGGATGAGAAATTTTGGTATAAAAAAACTCAAGGTAGTGGCAAGTAATTTTTAAGTGTATTTGGGTACTTTTTTTAATGCTAAATGGATCAAGTGGTGTGGATAAGAGAAGACATGAATTATCCTTTTATAAGTGAGGGGAGTGACAAACATGCAATTATTTAGAATATTAAAATATAATAATGTCACACTCATAATAATGAGACTCAAAATTGGAAAAAATAGATATATTATTAAATATTATTAAAATAAATTCATCCAATATTATTTAGAAAAAAAATTTCACTTTAACACATTTCACTTTAGATTATTCTATCATCCTCCGCTTTTAACCTTTAGCGTTGTAATGAATTTTTAACTCCAATACTATTTATAATAACCAAATATTATATTGACCATATAACATAACATTAATATTGATGATAAAAAATTTAGAATAAATTTTAAAATTCTCAGTTTCAATAAATGGTATAAATTCATTTTAAAAATAAGTGTGCAAAACACTACAAAAAGAATTTTTGGACAATTTCATTTTAAGTATAAAACTCATTTTATTTTTGTTCCATTACCTATAAAAACCATTAAATTTATATTAAACCCCATTATTTATTATATTTTTTTTATAAATTTCATTATAATCATTCCTTAATAGTGATTGGGAAAATTTATTTTAGATGAAAACCAATTGCATGCATAAAAACAATTTTTCAGAAAAACCTATCTTTTTTACTTCAAATACATTTATTTTTCATTTACCACCCATTGATAATAAATGAATTAATTTTTTTTAAATTTTATAAAATAATTAATAATTAATTTTTTCTCATTCATAACCTCTAATACAGCAACTAGGAAATAATTTTCACATTTAATAACGATATGTCAATAGTCTATCATAGTTGATTAAAACTCGGTGTTTCGTGTAATGATAATTTTAGACTCTTTGAATTTATTTAAAGGGAAATATATCATAAAATATTATGGGATTACATTCTAGAACCATATAATAATTTACCCCTCAAAATATTTTCACATTGATATAAAAAAATAGGATACTTCTACCTCATCACGTCATCATGTTCCCATATAGCTTCGTTAAATTTATGTTTTCAAAAAAATATGGTGAGTGGTATTGTTTTATATCACATTCCCTCTTCAATCTAGAATCTACATAGGTTTTTTCTCATAAGATACATCATGATCAAGTTTTATAACCTATGAGTTATGTACATGTCAAGGATTAGGTATTTAATTTATTAGGAGAGACACATATAGCACATCATGATCTTGAATGAGATTCAGTAGAATCCCTAATTGATAATTAACTATTATAATATGCTAAATAATCTCAAAAGATATGATATATATATATGACCCAACATTACCATATTTCTAATTCTGATTACTTTACTCCATGTACATATCCATAAGAATAACTTTTGACCCACTTCAAACGCTATATCTAGCCAATGGTTGTCAGTATAAATTTTACATCAACACGTAGATGGTCAGATGTGTTTCTTAATGTCTCTAACCATCTCTTGAATATATTCAACTTGGTTAGGTACCAATATCATTTATTATAAAAATTCACCCCATCTCATTGGAGTGTTACACTTCCTACCATAGAGGAATTCATAGGGTTCCATATGAATGCTTTAGGGAATGATATGGTTGGAAGGAAACTCAACTAATGAATAGTGTTTACACTAACCACCTTTAAAATCCATATAAAATGATATCAACATATCTTTTATGGTGTAAATGTTCCTCTTGGAGAAATTTTTTTTGGATAATATATAGTACTAAAGTTCAACTATGTATTTGAGGATTATAAATGTCTTCTATATTACATTAAGGTAATATACATATCGTAATAACATTCAATTGAATGTGGTACTCTATGAAACTATGAAATTTATAAAATGTATATCCTAGATGGTAGATAAATAGAGAAATATTCCTTTATTTCAGTAAAATATTCAGACATTATAAGGTGATTGACAATAAACCAAAATACATTAACGCCTAAAAAGGTTTAGGTGAGTTTAGTATTGAAATCCAATGTCATTTTTTTCATATCCATTCTAGTAAGCTCAGTGGTTTGAACATCCCCTTAGGTTTATATCTCATATCCTTAAGGAATTGAGATACATACACTGCCCTATCACTATTTATTTTGTCCAACTAGAAGTAATCATTCATTTCTATATACGTCTTCATACTTTAAAGATTAATAGATAATGATGAACTAGGAGATTCATCCAATAGATACTTATTCAAATTTTGGATATAAGGTAGACATACTTGATTCTAGAAACTCTTCATTATATCAAAATCATGGTTGAGCTTGAAAAGATATCTCACATTCTTCTTTCACGTCCACATCATCTTTATGCGCCTCTTTAATCCTCACATGGATAGATGGTTAAACAATAATCTACAAAATACATAATTTATCTCACTTATTCATGACATAAATGTATATATTCTAAAAATACACATATATTTGATCTTTTAAAATCATTATCAAGGAAAAACCTACATGATCCTTCTGAATCATAGCATCAACCACCTTGTTTACCTTCCTCGGGTGGTAGTGTATCGAATAGTAATAGTCATTAATCAACTCCAACAATATCAAATGGTTCATATTCAAATCATTCTCTATGAATATATACATAAATATTTTATTATTAGGGTATATAAAATACCTTAAACTAAAAATATAATGCCTTTATATTTCCAAGGAAAAAATTTTCATTAATATAACAAAATACTGGGTCAGTAAATATTTGTTAAGAACCACCAATTTTCCAGAGTCATATGATATAACCATATCATTCTACATAAGAACACATCCTACTCCCTTATTTGATGAATTATTATAGATCACAAACCCTTATTCTCTATAGGGTTGTCTGATTACATGTCTTATTTCATCTCTTTTAGACCTTCATTGCTATAATCTATTGTATCACCCCGAGATTTAATGAAAAATATTATTTTAATTTAATTTATTTCTTGTGTTGTAAGCTACAACAAGATTACCTTGTTCTATACGCAACACCGTATGATCTTGCAGTATACACAACACTATTCTTGGATCATGTTACGCAAAATTTTGATAGTAATTATTTTACGAATCATTGAGTATATATATATATATATATTCAATGTATAAATTAATTATTGATGGATTTTGTTATACAAAACAACAGAGGAGTCTTCACAACACTCATCCCTGACTTGGCTTTCATTACACGCAATCACGACCTTCCTCGATAGCATGTGTTGTACGTAGTACCAGGTTTTCCTAAACAATGATATATGGTTATAATATTATTATGAACTAGCCGTTATGAATAGTATCAACTTAATTTTTAATTTTATAACATTATTATTAATCTTACAAATTTTCTAGAACATGGTATGAGAACAAAATCAATTTTTCGAGTAAAAAAAGAATTTTTAAAAAAATGTAGTTTTTTCGCCTTTTGACGGTGCACCCACATTAAATCATGTTTTTGACATGTCTATAAGTTAAATTTGAAAAAATAAAATAATTTTTTGGAATTAGGATATAAAAATTTTCTGTGGATAAATTTTTCATATTATTTTGATAACTTTCATATTTTAATAAATAGTAAAAACATGATATATTTTAATTAAATTTTTTTTTCATCGCAATAATATATCTAGATAGATTATATTATTAATTGGTTTTAAAGTTTAATTAGAATATATTTTTACTATTTAATCCAATGTTGTTCATTGGAATTAATTTCACTTTGAATTTGGATATAAACAATTATCAATCTTTTGATTGTTTTTGTTTCTTTAAAACACGCTATTTGTTTTGATAACAGGAATTAAATTTAAAATTAATTAATTCCACTTATATGTTATGAATTTATCAAAATATAAATCAATTTTTAATTCAGAATATCAAATAATGCTTAGGCTGAATATTTGGTATTTTTTTGAAAAAATTCAATTTTCAATGAATAGTGAAACCAATTAGTGGTAGTTAAAAATATAACTTTTTTAATTTAAATTAAAATATACCACTTCTATGAATTGAATTTCAAAAATCCGAGAGACACGGTTAATATCATGGACTTAAATGTAGTTTAATGATATGAAAATAATTTTTGGTGAATTGTAACTTTTTTCTTTTATTTACCACGGTTAAAAGTAATAGGGTAATTAAGGGTATAAATGATATTATTATTACCCTAAAACATGTCATAATTCTATTGGATAAGATTAATTCAACAAAAAAATACCTTAGGAATAAAATATGACCATTTAGGCCCACTTGAATTTGATTAGGACATTTAATATTAATTTATTTAAAGAAGGGTTAAAATAGTTAAAATCAATGTTTAATAAGTAAATAATTTTTAATATAGGTTTATACATAAGATAAATTTGACTAGAAATATTTATTAGAAACATAAAAATATTTCCTACATAATGGTATTTTATTTATAAATTTTAGGCATTAAATAATTTAATTTATTAATGACACAATGATGAAGCATTAATTATCTAATTAATGAAATATTGACATAATTGATGTTATAAATACCCAAATAAATGTAATTTGAGACTTTTTATAAATTACACTAATTTTATAGTTTAATATGACATGTTATTATTTTTTAAAATAAATTTTTTCAAACTAATAATTCTGTTATGATTTTCACCTAAATCAATTACCAAATATTTTCACAATTAACATAAATTAGTTTTTAAAACAAATTTTATATTATTAATTGTTATTTTATTCCTAAAAATCAACGGTTTTTCCAAATGACGTAGATAAAGTTTTATATATATTAATAATAAACATCTTGGAGTTCGTTTGGCTTGTTATAGTAGGTTTATTAACCTTATAGAGTAAGAAAACAAGAAGACACGGTAAAAGTAAAATTATTTAACTTAAGGTTAAATCTAAATGATAAGGTTAAAATAGAATCCTAAACTTGTCTAAATTCAATTGGATGAGTGGATTACGACCAATAACTATCTTAGATTATACATAACTCAATTTGGAGCTATAAAAAGCCGAATATAACTTTATAATAAAATAATATTTTTAGTTTTTCCATATGTGTCCCACTCCTCCCTTATAAAAGGGCACCTCCACCCTCTCTTCCTACCACTACATTGAGATTTCAAGCTCGTCCAAACCCTTCCAAATTCTCTTCTCCACTTCCATAGAAACATCCTAGTGGTTCTGGTATTTTTCAAAGACCAATTTTAGTGCCCTAAGGGGAGGTCTCAAAGAGGCTCTTCAAAGAAGAGGTAATGTTTATTACCGATTATTTCAAATTTATTTCTTCATCCACTTCTTCATCATTAGTTGTTTCATTATGAAGTAATAACATCAGTATAACCCATATACTGATATGTTATTATAAGTATTAAACAACCCTATTTCACCATCTATCCATCCTACGAAGAACGAAATCACCACGCGTGCGTACGTACGGAATACAGTCTCCACGTCGTGGTGAAATCTATTTTTTCACCAACACCATACATGGATGGGTATAATGGTGTAAAGAATAAATATATATGGTTATTATGACATCATACTGATTCTGATATATTATACCATCCACTCCAATTCTATTCAATTATTATGGGAACGATATCATCGCTCGTTCGAACGTACGAACTACCTTCTCCACGACGCGATTAGATTCATTTTCCATGTTAACCATATATGAATGATCATAAAGTTTATATAACGAATAATAATAAAATATATGAAATAATAATGCTACTATATTTATTTATATATCTATGTATGTCATCTATTTATTTTCATTCAATTCAATAAGGAAACGAAAACAGCGTTCATGCGTATGTACGGCCTACCATCGCCATGAACGGTGTATTTCATTCCTTTTATCGATCAATAATATATATATATATATGTATGTATATGATGAATATATATTATATAATAATCATGTTTTACATTATGGAATTATTTAATTGAGTATATAATAAATAATATCAAGAACGACTAGTCGAAACACATACGATAAATGAAATGATTTTACCCAAAACACTGCTTTAACATTGAATTTACAAAATAATGGGTAATATAAAGTCATAAGTGAAACATATATGATATCATAACAATGAATATGAATATTTAATAAGTCAGTGACATTAATTAAATCATTATGCAGGAGGTTCTGATACGTACGAAGCATATTAGACCTAAGGTAAGGGATTATTTTGCAACTCTCATTTTTATACAAGATTTCTTATTCATAAGTATTTACTTGGGTTATTTCTATCATCCATGTCCATGTTTTACAATAGTGTATTCATGTATTTTTAATGTCCTTTTTACCCTTTTTTACTTTTACCCCATGGAAGGAATCATTCTTTTATTTACCATACAAGGTACTATTTGACTTTTCCGACAAAAGTACAAGAAGAATGTTTTTTAACGTATACGGAATGAAAGGATTTTTACGGTTTTATAAAGCCTTATTTTCATGAAGCTTCCTCCAAAATATTTCATGACTATTTTAAACACAATCATTTTCTTTTAAAATTGCATGACAGTTTGTGAAAAGAAAATGATTTTGAAGAAAAAAGTATATTTTCCTCAAGAATTCATTTCAAGTGTTTTATCAAAACCATTTTAATCTAAGATGGCATTATTTCATATGTGTATGTTTCAAGTATCACGTATCAATGATTTACATGGTTTCACTTTTCCTATTGTGAAATGATTTCCATTTCTTTTATATGGATTATGTGATGCTGGGATGATGTTTATGAAACCCATTTTATTTATTGGGTTTTTATGAATGATGTATGTTTATTTTGTGGCACAAGTCAGAATGATTTCATTATGAGAAGGGTGGGACCTATATATCCCTCCAATGAATTGGGTAATGATTTATATTTCATGAGATAGACATGGCTGCAACTGTAAGATAATCCGGTTCAGTATTACAGGACTAGAATGAGGAGTGAACTCGATTCAGAAAGGGACTTTCTCCACTATGATTTTCTTGGAAGAAATGCCTTGGATACTATGGAAATCATTACATGTGCTTAATGTATTCCACAATTACATGATTAACTCCCATGCTATTTTATAATGATTTGTGTTCTATTATGATCTATGCCCTATGTACTTCCATGTTTCATGTCGTTGCTCAAGATATTGATGTTTAAACATTATGGTCATGTTTTCAAGTTCAAATGTATATGGTATGTTTTATTTTATCCATTCTTTCCCTTACTGAGCATTTGAGCTCACCCTTTTTATGTGTTATTTTCCCTAGGATTAAAAGAACGGTTTTAGGTAAGGAATCAAAAAGTGGAATATCTTTATGGGAGATGTTGAAGTTCTTTCACCATGATTGGAAGATTACGTTCTAAGTTTCCAAAGACACTAAACTATTACAGTCCATGTGTGTATGTTTTTGTTATGTATTATGTATTCTGCAAAAGTAATATAATATCTATGTACGTCATGCTTTGGGTCTCTACAATTGGTATTAGAGGAATGGTTTAGTTAACCTTTGGAAACTAGGATGCGAAAACTTTAGTGATATCCCTAGAGATATTTTTAAGGTATGTCTAGGGATGTCCCTAAGGATAAGTATACGTATAGATTATAGTCCTGGAATTGTGCTAATGATCTTAGAATTAATCCTAAGATGTTAGAAATTGAAGTCACTCCCCCTTTATTATGTTGTTTTCGCTGGCATGGTATTTGCCTCTCACACTATTATTTTTGGGTTTTAGACGATGACTAGAACCTGAAGGAACCGTGTTGATCAATGTAATGGACAATCCAATGATTGTCTTCCTGACCAATCCAATGTCATGGGATATTGGGTGCACAATCATATTTCAATACTTACACAAGCTATGAATCATTATGGATTTCAAAATTGAGTAAAGAAAGGAGAAACATTATGTTGAATCCTTTATGAGGGAGTGTCCACCTTCATTCAGCGGGTCTTATGATCCCTTAGTGGCTGAGCAATGGATCAGAACTACTGGATAGATATTTTCAGTTCTGCAATGTTCTGAGCATGATAAGTCATCTTAGAAGTATATCGTTTGGAAGGTGATGCTGATCAATGGTGGAATCTTATTATGAATATGAGGCAAAGAGATGAAATTGAGTCTATGGAATGGGACGAGTTCAAGAATTTTTTTTTTCAGAAATTAATTCCCTCATATTCTTCGAACAATGATGGAAAAGGAGTTTCATGAGCATAAGAAGAAGGATGATGAATCTGTTGGTATATACGAAGCAATTTTTACAAGACTTGAATGGTATGCATTTGGATTTATCATCCAACCTGAAAGTAAAGTTGATCGATTTTTCAGTGGCTTAAAACCAATTCTTCGAAGGGAATTAGCTATAAGAGACTTCAGTAGCTATGAAAAAATTGTGTGTTGTGCTATCAAGGTAGAACTGGAAGTCGGTGTAACATATCCACCTCATGGTTTGGACAAGAAATGAAAGATGGAGTTCAAGGAGAAATCTTAGAAAAATGGTGAAAAGAAGATGAATGTTTCTTAATGCTCAATGTGTGAAAAGAATCATGGTGGAGATTTCCTAAAAGGTACTAGAAAATGTTATAAGTGTGGAAAAGAAGGTCATCGGGTAGTTTATTGTCGAAGTAATGGAAAAAATGTTGCTAATGATGTGTATAGAGAAAAGACTACAGAGAACTCTCCACCAACACTTCAATCCTTCAAGTGTAATGAAATGGGGCATTTTGCTAATAAATGCCCTAATCCATGGGTTAATGATGATCAAAGTGAGTAACCTCTTATGGAAAAGGATAATGGGAAGTCTCATGCGATCACTATTTGTGATTTTGAGTATGAAAATGATGTTGTGTAATGATTAAGTGATTATGTAATGGGATTTCAAAATAATATCATGGAATATCATTTATGGTATTGTGGAATTTTAGAATTTCTATGTATTGGTTTTCAATAATTATATGGTACTGGTAACCATGAAAAGGTGATTGAAATATTTTTAGAAACCAGATGAAATGCGCATAATGAAGAGATAATGAGAATATAATATGATAGTAATCATGATCTCATGACTGATACAAGGACTAAGTGATATTATGGTTTGAGTATATAGATTTTTTGGGATTTTGGTGTGTGGAAAGTGTTAAAATTTTACAACATACATGTTTTCACTAAGGTTATAGGGGTATTCATTCGTCAAGAGAATACATGATTAAGGTATTCACATGTTTTTAATTTTACTAACAAGATATATCTTATGATATATGGTGGATAAATGATGGAATTCATGTGATTGTTATGTAAAATTTCAAGTAATCATTTTATTTATACTATGAGCATGGACCGAAGTATTTTAAATAAACCTAAATATTGGAATGGATTATGTTGGACAGAAGTTAGTTCGATATTATTGAGGGGATGTTATAGAAATGTAGTTTTAGAAAAAGGACAACCTGCACGACAGGCGACAACCCATCGCATCGGACAAGGCTGTGGGAATCAAACCCACAACTGAAGTGCGACTGGCCTTTATCGCATACTAATGGCCTACATGAAATCTCCGATTAGTATAAACTAGTTTTATTTTATTAATCGATGTGATAGATGAAGTATAAGATCATTTTTGGAATCGTATATGATTAACCTCACCATAGATGGACTTATGTATATTTGATAACTTTTGCTAACCTTTTGTTTGAAACATATGGAATGACCCATCATTCTATCACATGATCTGTTCACACTTCATGAATAACAAATTCAACTTCATTTCCTTAAGAGATGAAGTGGAAATTTTCCAAAGAACGACCAACGGTGAGACTATACCAATATCATGAAAGTATTTCTTCTAACTCCAATTTCATCAACTTTTGTGAAATGATCTTAAAACCCAAAAATGTTGTCCTAGTGCCCTTATATCTGATGAATCAGATGGTTCCTTAGATCATCACAAATCTATGGCTTTGTGATTGATGGCTTTTTCATAGCCATGTACTCTACCACTCTCCAGCAGAACTTGATGGTTAGATTTTTTTTTATATACATATTTTCACCTATGTTCTCCTATATGGAACCCCAGTGATGAGTTTCATTGGTTAACCATTACGTTTAACACATTGGTTTTTAAAGCCATGTTTTGGTATTTCTTTTTACAATGAGGGATTCTATTAAAGAAACTTTCAAGTAGAAAACCATTTATAACCCCGAAGAATTTCGAGGGTGAAATTCATTTTAATGGGGGGTAGAATGTACCACCTTGAGATTTTATGAAATATATTATTTTAATTTCATTAATGTATTGTGTTGTAAGCTACAACAATATTACCTTACTCTATACGTAACATCGTATGAGCTTGCAGTATACAAAACACTATTCTTGGATCATGTTACACACAATTTTGATAGTAGTAATTCTAAGAAACATTGATTGTATATATATATATATATTAAATGTATAAATGAATTAGGGTTGTATTATATTATATGAAACAACGGACGAGTCTTTCACAACACACAACCCTGACTTGGCTTGCATTACACGCAATTGTGACCTTCCTCTATAGCGTGTGTTGTACGCAATACCAAGTTTCACTAAACAACAATATATGGTTTTAATTTTATTATAAACTAGACATTATGAATATTATCAACTACACATTGAATTTAATAACATCATTATTCATCTTACACATTTTCTAGAACATGGTATGAGAACAAAATGAATTTTTAGAGTAAAATAAGTATTTTTCAAAAAATGTAGTTTTGCCGCCTTTTGATGGCACACCCACGATAAATCATGTTTTTTACATGTATATAAGTACAATTTGACAAAATAAAATTCTTCTTTGGAATCAGGATATAAAAATTTACTTTGTATAGATTTTTCATATTATTCTGATAACTTTAATATTTTAATGAATAGAAAAAACATGCTATATTTTAAATAAAAACAATTTTTTTCATCGAAATAATTTATATGGATATATTATCTTTTTAATTTGTTTTAAAGTGTAATTAGAATATATTTTTACCACTAAATCCAATGTTGGTCATTGGAATTATTTTCACTTTGAAATTTGATATAAACAAGTATCAATCATTTGATTGTTTTTGTTTCTTAAAAACACGCTATTTGTTTTGATAACGGGAATTAAATTTAAAATTAATTAATTCAAATTATATGTTATTAATTTGGTAAAATATACATCAATTTGGAATTCGGAATATCAAATAATGCTTAGGCTTAATTTTTGGTATTTTCTGAAAAACGTCAATTTTTGATGAATAGTGAAACCACTTAGTGGTAGTTAAAAAACTGACTTTTTTAATTTAAATTAAAATTTACCACTTCTGTGAATTGAATTTCTAAAATCCAAGAGACACAGTTAAATTTAAGGACTAAAATGTGGTTCAATGAGATGAAAATAATTTTTGGTGAATAGTAACTTTTTACTTTTATTTACCACGGTTAAAAGTAAATAGGGTAATTAAGAGTGGAAATGATATTATTATTACCTTTACACATGTATTAAATATTTTTGATAAGTGTAATTCAACCGAAAACAACCTTAGGAATAAAATATGACCATTTTGTCCCACTTGGATTAGATTAGGACATTTAATATTAATTTATTAAAAGAAGGGTTTATATAGTTAAAATAAAATTTTAATAAGTAAATCATTTTTAATATAGGGTTATACATAATATAAATTCAACTATAAATATTCATTAGAAAGATAAAAAGATTTACTACCTAATTTTATTTTATTTATAATTTTTACACATTAAATAATTTATCTTATTTATGACACAATGATGATGCAGTAATTATCTTATTAATGAAATATTGACATAATTGATGATATAAATACCCAAATAAATGTAATTTGAGACTTTTTAAGAATTAAAATACTTTTATAGGTTAATATGACATGTTAGTATTGATTTAATTAATTTTTTGTGAACTAATCATTCTTTTATGATTTGCACAAAAATCAATTACCAAATAGTGTCAAAATTGACATAAATTCGTTTTTAAAACAAATATTATATTATTAATTGTTATTTTATTCCTAAAAATCTATGGTTCGTCCAAAAGACTTAGATAAGGTTATGTATATTAATAATAAACAACTTGGGGTTCGTTTTTTTTGTCATAGTATGTTTAATAACCTTATAGTCTAAGAAAACAAGAAGACACGGTACAAGTAAAATTATTTAACATAATGTTAAATTTAATTGATAATGTTAAAATAGAGACCTAAACTTGTCTAAATTATATTTGATGAGATTATTTAGACCCATCCCAACCTTAGCTTCTAAATAACTCAATTTGGAGCTATTAAAAACCGAATATGACATTATAATAAAATATTATTTTTAGTTTTTCCAAAGGTTCCCCTCTCCCCCTTATAAAAGGGCACCTCCTCCCTCTCTTCCTCAAACCACATTGAGCCTCCATGCTCGGCCAGCCCCTAAAAAATTAACTTCTCCACTTCCATAGAAACATCCTAGAGGTTCTGGTCTTTTTCAAAGACCAGTTTTAGTGCCCTAAGAGGAGGTCCTAAAGAGGCGTTTCAAAGAAGAGGTAATGTTCGTTACCGATTCTTTCAACATTATTTCTTCATCCACTTCTTCTTCATTAGTTGTTTCATTATGAAGTAATGAAATCAGTATAACTCATATACTGATATGTTATTATATGAATGAAATAACCCTATTTTACCATATATCCATCCTACGGAAAATGAAATCACCACGTGTGCGTATGTACGGAATACTGTCTCTACGCTGTGGTGAAATCTATTTTTTCACCAAAACCATAGATGGATGGGTATAATGGTTTAAATAATAACTATATATTGTTATTATAACATCATAATGATTCTGATAAATTATACCATCCACTCCAATTCTATTTAATAATTATGGGAACGATATCATCACTCATGCGTACATACGGACTACCGTCTCCACGCAGCGATGAGATTCATTCTCCACTTTAACCATACATGAATGATCATAAAGTTTATATAATGAATAATAATGAAATATATGAAATAATAATTCTAGTGGATTTATGTATATATATATGTATGTCATCTATTTAGTTTCACTCAATTCAATAAGAAAACAAAAACAACGTTCATGCGTACGTACGGCCTACCGTCTCCATGAACGGTGTATTTCATTCCTTTTTTCAATATAATATATATATATATATATATATGATAAATATATAGTATATATAAATCATTTTTTACATTCTATAATTATGTAAATCAGGATATAAGTAATAATATCAAGAACGACAAGTCGAAACACATACGATAAATGAAATTATTTTACCCAAAACGCTGCTTTAAAATGAAATTTACAAAAGAACGGGTAATATAAAGTCAAAAGTGAAACATATATTGTATAATAACAATTAATATGATTCTGTAATAAGTAAATGACATTATTTAAATCATTATACAGGTGGTTCAGATACGTACGAAGCATATCGGACATAAGGTAAGGGATGATTTTTCAAATCTCATATTTAATTGAGATTGTTTATTCATAAGTATTTACTGGGGTTATTACTATCATCCATGTCCATGTTTTACAAAGCTGTATTCATATATGTTTAAGTCCTTTTTAACCATTTTTACTTTTACCCCATGGAAGTAATCTTTCTTTTATTTTCCCTAGAAGGTACATTTTGACTTTCTGACAAAAGTACGAGATGATTTTTTTTAACGTATACGGGATGAAAGGATTTTTACAGTTTTATAAAGCCTTATTTTCATGAAACTTTCTCCAAAATATTTCATGACTATTTTCAAAAAAATCCCTTTCTTTTAAAATTTCATTACATTTTGTGAAAGGAAAATGATTTTGATGAAAGAAGGATATTTTCCTCAAGAATTCATTTCAATTGTTTTATCAAAACCGTTTTCATCTAAGATGACATTATTTCATTTGTGTATGTTTCAAGTATCATGTCTCTATTATTTACATGGTTTCAATTTTATTATTATGAAATGATATTATTTTCTTTTATATGGATTATGTGATGCTGGGATGATGTTTATGAAACCCATTTTATTTATTGGGTTTTTATGAATGATTTATGTTTATTTCGTGGTACAAGTAAGAATGATTTCGTTATGATATGTGTGGGACCTATATCTCCATCCAATGAATTGGGTAAAGAATTATATCTCATGAGATAGACATGGCTGGAATGGTAAGTTAACCTGGTTCAGTATTACAGGACTGGAACGAGGAGTGAACTCGATTCAGAAAGGGACTTTGTCCACTAAGATGGTCTTGGCAGCAATGTCTTGGCTACTAGGGAAATCATTACATGTGTTTAATGAATTCCACAATTACATGTTTTATTCACATGCTATTTTATAATGATTTATGTTCCATTATGATCTATGGCTTATGTAATTCCATGTTTTATGTCATTGCTCAATATTTGGATGTTTAAACATTATAGTCATGTTTTCAAGTTCAAATGTATATGGTATGTTTTATTTTATCCATGCATACCCTTACTGAGCATTTGAGCACACACTTTTTATGTATTATTTTCCCACAGGATTAAAAGAATATTTTTAGGTAAGGAAACAAAAAGTGGAAGTTCTTTATGGGAGATGTTGAAGATCTTTCACCACAATTAGAATATTACGTTCCAAGATTCCAAAGACACTAAACTATTACTGTCCTTGTGTGTCTATTTTTGTTATGTATTAAGTATTCCGTAAAAGTAATGTAATATCTATGTACGTCACGATTCAGGTCTCTACATATATCCATAAGAACATGGATCCATTCTATATCAACACAGTTAATGGATTCACTATACAAGATATATATATTACAAAATGTCTATAATATCCAGCAATCCCATGAAAACTGTAGATCATGGTTTTCATGGTTGGTCTAGACTATTTCTTAAAAAATCCCATATTTAAAGGGTGTACTGATATACCCTCTATTGAGATTATATAACCCATGAAAAAGACTTTATCTATCCAAAATTCACACTTATTAATTTTTACATACAAATTATACTTCTACAATGACTTAAAAAATATTCAAATGAACTTAATTTTCTTCCAATATAATGTGATATAGAATAATATAATTTTTAGAGACTATTAAATACTACTAAAGGTAGTCTCTATTGAGTCAATTAATTTGATTCATGAATATAGTATATTAATTAGAAAGTCAAAAGGGAAGAATACAAATTCCGAATTTATATAATTAATAAAGAATGCTATATTTGGTATATCCACAATCTTAAAAATTTATATATGATATAAATAATGAGGTTCAATCTTGGATAATAAATGTGCTATGAATAGTTTATATGAAAAATTCACTAATATTTGGAAAATGATATATGCTATTGAAAATGATATTGTCATATTCTAAATAATTAATTTAAATATGAATTAATCTATCATTATTTATTGGAAATAGAGTAGGTATATCCCATGATGACATTATTAATTATATGAATTCATTTTCTAGATTCTCATTGATTTTATTCTTCAATTACTTCAACTTAATTGGTGACAATATATAATTTTTCCTTTAATTATACATATCTATATGTATGAGTTCTTTTGACAACTCAACATCAAAATTTATCGGAAGAGTATAGAATAATTATGGATATACCTTAGTATATTATTGATCAATAATAATATATTCAATTTTTAGTCTATCCAAAACCATTTGAGATAAATATCACTCATGAAATTGTATTAAGAACCATAAAACATAAGTATTTTTCAATTTAATTTTTTATTCAACCTCAAACTAAAAGATGATCATAATTTAACTTTGTAATATCAAATATATATACCTTATTCAAGAAACAAAAAATTTATCTATGTAGGTATATCATTATTTTCTCATGTTCATGTTATAATTAGTTTCATTTTAAATGATTATATATTTATTTTTTAACCCTTTATGATTTTTTTGATTACATATGATTATACATTTTTTTCAACATCCAACGCAATTTATGATTTGTTCGGATTACATATGATTATAAAGTTTTTTTCAATATACAAAAACCTATATGATTTGGTTTCATAACATGTGACTTCATACCTTTTTTGTCATAAATACTATTTTTTATTGTAAACTAAATTATAATTTTCTTCTGTATTGTGATTATATCCCAATCCAAACTATTTGGATTTGTGTGATTCTAATCATGATTGGTAGATAAGAAATTTATCCAACATAATGAGTTTATTAGGAAGTCTAAAAATTAATTTATATTAATATAAAAACTCAAAGAATATGTTGCAATATTTTTAGAAACTCTATAGTGTATAGTTTTGAAAAGATGTTGTATTTAATTTACTATAAGTTCTACAAATATTGGATTTACATGAAGTGTGATTTTATGGAGAAAACATTTTTATATTGATTTTATTAGATTACATCAATTTCTAAAAAGATATTTTGGTTGGTCAATAAATTATCTGAATTTATGCAATGCTATTTCACACCTGCAGTTTTTTAGAATGTTTTTACTTCTATTTTATTAATGATATTAATAGATATATAAGTTATATTTTTTTTATTCTGTATTTTTTTAAATATAATAATATTTTAGTAAAAAAAAGTTATAATTAACAAAAAATGAATCCTCGGTTAACATAATTTAAAATTTAATTAATGTTTTTTAATGTTTGATGACAAGTTTTTCTCAATGTATGGTTCGACAACCCTACGTTCAGAACTATGCAATGTATTGTTCAGAAACCCTTATTCTAGAACAGTGCAATTTTTGGTCTCAAAACACTATATTATTAATGAAACCTATTCTAATTTTATAATTAACCATATTATACTTTTACAATAAACCATAATCTGTTATTAAAATTAACCCTACAATACATTTGTAATGAACCATACACTTCTTTTGTAATGTACCCAATGTTACATTTATTAAAATATGATTCATGTACCCTACTTTTTTATACCCTACATTCAAGTATCGAACTTTTGTGTGTCCTACTTCAGTGTACTAGACTTTTCTATACCCAACATGTGTGTACCCAACTTTCATGTACCCTACTTTCTTATACACTATATTCTTGTACCCAATATTTTTAAGCCCTACTCTGATGTTGGAGCATTAGGATTTTATATTCTACATTGATATGCTGCATATCTATACGGATTATTTTTAGAGGTTTTTCTTCTTGTAATATTCATATTAAATATGAGGATTATGATCAATGAAATTTTTATGATATTGGTGAAATATTTAATGTGATATTTTGATATAATATTTCACCTCATTTTTTAAATAAAGGTTGAGGATACAAGATAATTTAAATTTAAAACATTGAATTTACATTAGGATTGTGCTTCTAGTTTTCCAGATCTATTTTTAATAATTATAAAGTAAGTTGAATGGATTTGGACAATATTTTAGTAATAATTCAATACAACTATTATTCATGAGTTATTATTTTAAGATTTGTTCAAATTATTGAATTTTTTTAAGATTTATTCCACAGGAATAAACAGGCAACAATGATGCAATTTTTGTAGAGATATTTACGAAAGATATTGACTTAGTTAATTTTTAATATCTAAATGTATTGATTGTAATGAGACAACTTATTATATATTGAATATAAAGATATGCCTTTCTCACTTGTATGTTAAAAAACAAAAAATACACAACATCACCAAGGGATGACATCTTTGACACGCATTTAACGTTTTCAACATTCAGTACAATCCAAAGTCTATGTATTACTCTTTTTCTTTACCTATTCATTATATCAATTTCAAAATTACCGGTACTTCAAAGAAAATCACCTTAACATGATGTGTTAATCCAAATTTCACGAAAAACTATTAGTTATTTAATTGTTTATCTTATCTTGACTGGTTTCTGAGTGTATGAAACTATTTCCCATATCCCACATTCACTTTCTATTTTCTATTTATAATTTTATAAAAAAATAATTATTTTTTATTAGGAATCCTTTGGTTGTTAATCCTAGATTTTAATTCCAGGATATAAGGTTTGTGAATCCATTTATTTAATTTTGGGACTATTTGGGTTGTGAATCCCTCTATCTAAATTTGGGGTTTAAGGGTTGTTAATCCCCATAAAAAAGTATGTTTCATGGTTATCCCAGTACTATAAAAGGATTTTTTTAATAGGGTTATTATTCCCCCACAAAAATTATTTTAGAGCACATGTATCTCTCTCAGAGTAGAGAGGCATAAGAGTAGAGTAGGCCAAAATTGGATTAAACAACTTTAAAAACATATTTGTGTTATTTAATTTTTTCGATGATAATTAAAAATAATAATTAACATTAATAATTAATTTTTTTAATCATTTTTTATTTAATTTTTTTTACATTTTTTTATCTTATCAATTAATCCCCCATTAGCCATTCTTCCATTACCCTCTCAAACATAAACATTCGTATCAAAGGATATCCTTCTTAGGAATAGTTTATATCTATCATTATCTTACTTGACACTAAACTTCGGAATCATAGGTTTTTCCTTTAGTAATTTATCCAACCCTTTTATAGAGTCTAATTTTATATTAAATGGTGATAATTTATTCCTATACCTCATAATACAAGAACAATTTATTGGAAAATTAAATGATTGAACATTTATTATACTTTGAGACCTCATAAGCCACCACACATTAATCGTAATGATTTAGGGTAGTGGAGATCCCAAATGGAGGCATACCTAAAATAATTGAGAATTGAGCACTAGTCTATCATGTTAAAAAAGTACACATGTCTTGAAGATGACTTATATAATCTTACTAGGGATGATTGAATTAGATATATTTTAAATTAAAATGTAATTAATATTTTATATTTTGATTTTAACAGAAGTGATTTTAGTCATGTGTATACTCATAAGGTAGCATAGGAGATTTGGAAGGTTCTACAAGTCACTCACCTTGGATATAAAAAATTAATCTTAATCAAATGTGGAATGATTCAATTTTAATACCAAGACTTCAAGATAAGTTAAAATGAAACTATAAAACAAATGTTCCATTGATATCAATCATTGTGAATAGAATGAATTCATTTATAGAATCATTGGAAAACCCAGTACATGTTTAAGGAGTCCTATAATCCTTACCAATAAAATGGCATTCTAAGAAGTATATCATTGATGAAATAAAAAAAACAAAGTGTAAACTCAATATGAATCAATTAGATTACAACTCCAATATGAACTGGAACTAAAGAATGTAGCTGATGAGGAGACAGTAAAAATAAAAGGTGTTACTTTTAAATATGTAAATATTGTTTTTAATAACTATTATTATTTTGATCTACATGATAGTGAAAGAGAACATATGGCTCAGATTGTGATTGGATTTTATGAGAGAATAAAAATGACAGGATTAAGGAACTGGATTGGAAGAATCCATAAAGATGAAAAATATAAGGGAGTTATGAAAAGTTGTATGAATTAAAATGATTTGAAGTTTACCTATTATGTGTTTAGGAAGAAAGGGAATATCAAACCCGATTTCCCTAATCTAAATAATAAGGATAAATACAAAAAGAAAGACAAAAAGTTGTTTCCCACTAGCTGGATTTGAACAGAATAATATGATTCCACTGAATAATCTAGAAATAAAAAATAGACTTCAATCATTCTTTCCTGCAATCACTACATAAGGTTATCAATTTTTGTTTTTTCGGAATGTTTGGATTCTAAATACGTTTCAAAAAACCCGAATGTTTTTTAATTAAATATAAAAATTGAAAAATAAAGGAAAATAATTTCAATGTTATTGATTTATATGATATGATTATGGAGAATAATATAAATCCCATTTCATAAAATACAATAATTTTCGGAGTTAACGAAAAATTAAAGAACACTACTTCTAATAATCATTCCAAAATCTATAAACATTTGATAACTAATCAATATTCAAAAAAATTGAAAAGAAATAAGTTTAATGTCTTAAAAAAGAGTATCTACATTTATTCACGATCGTAAAAAATATCCCGACATGATGTTTTTGGCTAAAATAGATAAAAATAAATATGTTTTGGTTATTATATGAGATTACTCAAAACTATAAAAAAATTTGTTTGTTAAAAGTAAAATTTATTTTACTTCTACGATTACTTGTTTTAAATTAGGCATGAAAGGTGTCTATAAAAATAACATTTTGCGTAGATTAATAATTTCATTAGGACTTTGAAAAACTAATATTAATAATTCCTTATTATCTACAGTAACTTATAATACAAGTCTAAATTCTATATGGGTAACTAAAAAGTTTATTACTAATCCTATTGGACCCAAAGTATGTTGAGTACTAAAATTGTCAAGTAATTGATTTTTTTAGGAAAATGTATTATATATAACAAAAATGGAAAAGGATACATTGATAGTGGATTCCATAGAAATATAAATGGAGAACCATCAATTTTTACAACATAAAACACATTTTATGGAGGCCCTATTACTTTTGAAGAAAATTAAAAAGGTAAAGTAAAAGTTTTAGGTAAAGTTGGTGTTTTAAATTATACTTTTATTTCAAATGTTTAATATGCTATAAATTTAAATTATAATTTAATTAGTATATCACAATTAAGTGACGAAAGGATGTTAAATTTTAAAATGATAAATTTTTAGTTTTTAGAGGTGATTCTTTATATTTTAGGCTAACCGAAATTATAATATTTATATTATTGATTTTAATGAACTCACTATTAAAAATTTAAAGTGTTTTAATGTTTTAAATAATGAAAAAGAAATTGAAATAGAGATTTATGTCATTTCAATTTAATAATGTGGACTGTACTCTCAAAACATGAGAATTTGTAACCACTACCTTCCTTGAAGAAACAACAAATTCATATTTTTTATGCTTTTAAGAAAGGTAAGCAACACCAAATTTCTTTTAGACCTATTGTAACACCCCGACCCCAAAACACGAGAACTGTTGCGTTACTTATTACATTGGAATGATTAAAAGGAATGAAATCCTGAAGGAATTATCAATTTAGTTTACATGAAGAATCTAGATACATATAGAAAACTCACATTACATTGGGAAGGTAACAATTTACAATACATAACCAAAACTAATAAAATGAATCCATGAAAAATAAAAAAATGGTCTCCTATTAATAACGTATTGAATGTAAAAAAATGATAGTCTTGAGATAAAATTCTCAGTATGGGTTACGAATAGAATAATAATAAATCAAAAATAATTTAATCATAATCAAATTGTCAGAGTCAATATAGCATGGTGAAAAATGAAAAACACATGCCATTAATAAACTGAGAATAAAACTTCATCCATACATTTTAACATAAATAATACCTCATAGATAGTAATAAATGAAAATGAATAAAGGGAATAATTATTAATTATACATCATTTATCTTTAACATGATACCATTATACCATCAAAATGGTTTATGTCTACGGGTAGAAACCCGTCTGATTTTTGAAACCAACTCGAAGGGGTGGTCACCAACTAATTTGTCTCATTAGACATTTTGATTCATGAAGGGGATATAGCAGGCCCTACCCATCTCTTCATGTCTAAGGAATTTTATATACATAAATTTAAGAAACGAACAATCTACCTTCTCAATATCTGTATAGATTAGAGGATACAGATTCATCAATACTTCCATAGTTAAAAAAACATTCCGAATAAACACCATATGTAAAATGGTACATGATTCAAGACAATACTAATATCTATGAAACCAGAATATAGATATATAAAATATTTATAATTTCCACTCAATAATTATCTGAAATGGGTAATGGATACACCACATAAGAATGATTTGGAGAACAATACCATGTAAATGACAATAAAATGGAAATTGAGATAATGTCCCTTACCACATTGTGATCAATCATGTAGTATTAGCTAAAATTAATAACACCAAAAATAATGATTATTTACCATGAATATAAATATAATAATGATAATATAAATCAAATGGTGGTACAAAAAACACCACATGAAAGAAATAAGCAGCGAACAATAGAAATCTCACGAAATTAAAAGTGAGATTATAAACTTCTTACCTTATGCCTGAATGTGTTCTTGGATTGATCATGATAACATCAATAATAAGATTTATATTCCTTAATTAATATGGTCAAAAAACCTTCTACATATAATTTATTTATTTTAACCTTATTTGATTCATTCATGTCAATTTTTGAAGGGTTTAAAAGGATTAATTTTATTGATTTGGAAGCATTTTCTTCCTTGGTTTTCATGCAGTGTTATTTGTATTCAAGAATGGAAGTTAATTTGAAATGTGGATAAACATACAGAATTGATCATATATATTTTTAGTGATATTAAAGCGATATAAATGATATTATAATGATTTTTGTTATATACCATTTGTATGAACTATTAGATAAAATTTAATGATAAATTCTTAGATTAACATGGGTGTTTTGTGCACAATTAACTTGTTTTGTATTAATGTCTTATATTATGAGTGTGTAAGGATTTTAGAACATTTAATAAGATAAAATAAATAAATTATGATCTGTTTAGACCATTAAAATTTTTTCATGACCAGTTATTAAGATAGTAATATAAATTGAAAACTTGTCGTCCTTGATTGTTATAAATTAACACATCTTAGATGGTATATTAATTTTTAGTATAAGAGGAGGGGAAAAGAAAAGATGAAGATGGAATAATCCATTAGAATAATAAAATTATAGTTCATGTATGTTACTATAATTATCATATAATTTTGATGATAGGTTGTGAGTATAGAGAAAAAAAAGAATGGAACATCTAAAACAAGTTAAAAGTAAAAAAGGAAGAAATGTTCACCTCTTGAGTACTCCTCCTTGAGAATCTCCTTAAGTATTTTTTTAGCCTTTTGTTGTGACGAGATAGTCTTGGACGTGGGGGAGTTATTTTAAAGGATATTTGGAAGATCATAGGCAAGGATCAAAGCTTTATTGGTGTGGGGGGAGAGGGGGTGATGGGAGGTTTATATATTAGAGGGGGTGTGGGTTTTCTTAATATGTTAATCATTAATTTATTATATTACCATAAGAAAATAAATAGTGATGATTATGGGACCTAGAATAGTAATAAATACATGTGATTTCAAGATTTTTGTTCTTACCTCACTCATGATGATAGAAATAATGTATTTAAATTAAAATGTATATATACAGTAAATTATTGTATTTTACTATTCACCAAAAATTCAAGTATTTCAAAAGAAATATCATAAATTCACCCTCACCATTTTTTCATCCTGTTGAATCTATAAATGAACACCATTTTCCAAAAATAATTTTCTAAATATTATCAATTTAATTTTTAAATAAAATGATAATTTATTCAAAAATAACATTTTTAATCTATAACTCATTTATAAAAACCTTGAAAAATAAATAAACATATCATTACATTATAGACAAAATGAAATAAAATAATAATATTATTTATAGTTCATATAGGTTATATTACTATTCATATTACTTTTCACAATGGTATATTACTATTTATCAAAAAACATGTTAGTCTTATCATAATCCAAATAATATACTGATCATAACTGTAGATGGATGTCTTTTGAAATTCAAAATACAGATGTGTAAAATTAAGTTTAATGGTCAGGTTATGGCTCTCTCCTATAAATAACGAAACATTGTTTCATAGAGACTCTTTTCTTCATGTAATATATTTCATCTAATTAATTAAAAGTATTTAAGAGAAACATAACAATAAATATTTGGGGAGTTTTATTATTCTCCGATTGCGAAATTTCTTCCTTGAAATTTTTCATCTATTAATCCCTTCAAAATGATGTGGTAGGTTCTTCTTCATAGAATCCTATGGTTCCCACATTTTTTATTCCATTTTATGGTTTCTCTAATGATCCTTAACAAAACGAGATTTCTGATTACTCAATACCTTCTACCATGTGTCAAGAATCTTAATAGGCTCTTCACAGTTTAAAAAAACATGTTCCAGGACTATTACATCATAGGTGAGTACATGCATTGGGACTGGCATGTATTTATTTAATAATGACACATGAAACACATTATTAACATTTTAGAGACTTAGTGGAATTCTTGAATTGTAAGCTATAGATCTAATTCTTTAAAGAATTTCAAACTGTCTGATGTACTTGTGGCTCAATTACCCTTTCGTACTAAACCTTAAGCCACTCTTCCACAGAGATTATTTTAGAAATACATGATATACTTCTTTAAATTACAAATCCTTTCACCCGTTGTCATCATAACTCTTTTCCCTACTTTGGTATTCTATAATAAGGGCCGGAATTTTCATTACTTTTACAGTTGTCTCATCGAGAAGTTCTTGTCCTATAAGGTTCCACTTACCAACTTCATCCCAACAAGTTGGAGTTCGACACCACATACGATATAATGCTTCATATTGAGACATTTGAATTCTAGTATGGATACAATTATCGTAGTCAAATTCCAACAATGATGAGTATTGATCCCACATACCTTGAATGTCAAGAGATTAAGATCTTAACTTGTCTTCTAGTTTTTGAATAGTCCTTTTAGACTATCCATCAGTATGGGGTGATAAGAATTACACATATAAAGCTCTATATCCAATGAATTCTGGAGTCATATCCCGAATTTTGATGTAAATAGGGGATTTCGATCAGACACAATCGATATAGGTGCACTAATAGGTCGTTCAAATTCATTAATAAAAATTCTTATTAGGTGCTCAAGTGGTAAATCGTATCTTATAGCAAGTAAATATGATGATTTCGTAATAATATCAACAATTAACACTATTTCATCATTCCTTCTAGGTTTCCCCAGTATTCCTTTATCAAAATCCATATTAATGTCATCCCACTTCCACATAGGAATAGGTAGAGGTTGAATGACCCCTCTAAGATGTTGTCTCTTGGCCTTCACTTGTTGAAAAACTAGAAACCTTATAATATAGTCAATAATTTTTCACTTCAAATTATCCCACCAAAAATGTTCCAATAGATATCTATACATATTAGTTCTACCAATGTCTATAAGAAAATTTGAGATATGTGAAACATCTAAGAGTTCCCTTTTTAGTTCAGGTACTGATGGAATGCATAACCCCTTCTCAAATTTTAGAACCCCATCCTCAAACACAATTTCTGCCAATATTCCATCCTTAACTGCTTTTGTTTTATTTTTTAGATGCTCATAATTAGATCAAGAGACTTTTATATTCTCTAATAAAGATGTTTTAACAATCATTTAAAATAGTAACGATTTTCCCCTTCCATAACAATTCTCATATCCCTATTTAGTAAATCCATGTATATAGGATCTCTCTCACTCCCCATTTAAGTTAGAAGTCTATGATATTTCTATCTTAATGCATCTTTCGCCTTATTTTCCTTTCCCAAGTGGTAGTGTATTGAAAATTCATAATCTTTAAGTAACTCAAGCCATCTCCTTTGCCTTATTTTGTGTTATTTCTATTTAAAAACATATTTTAAACTCTTATGATTCGTATATATCTCACATTTTTTTCACCATAGAGATAATTTATATATTTTCAGAGGAAAGGTTGTGACGGCTAAATAAAAATCATGAGTAGGATAATTCTATTATTGTGTCATCAACTACCTTGATTAATATGAAATAACATTAACATTTTTTATAATTATGCAACCTAGATCATTATTTGATGAATCAATGTATATCACAAAACCATCATTTTATGAGGGAAGAGTCAAAATTAAGGCATTGACCAATCTTCTTTTCAATTATTCAAATAATTTTATATAGTATTTTCTCTATACAAACAAAACCCCTTTACATGTGATCTTGGATAGAGGGTTAGTGAAAGAAGAGAAATTCTGTATTAAATACCGATAATATCCTGCCAAACTAACCAAAATACATACCTTGGTAATTTTTTTGGAATTGATCATTATTGAATTACCTTTTTCTATGCAAGATAAACTATTATTTCATCATTAGAGACAATATGGACATGAAAATAAATGTAATGAAGAAAAACTTTACACTTTCTAAACTCCCAATATAATTCATTTCTTCTAAGAGTTTTCAAAATAATACACAAGTGATTATCATGGTCTTCATAGCTATTCAAGTGTACCAGGATATCACCGATACATACCACAAATAGTCATCAAGATAGCCCTTAAAAACTATACTCATTATATCCATGAAAACAGAGTGTGCATTATTCATTCCAAAAATCATTATTGTAAACTCGTAATGCCCATAACTGGTTTTAAATTTTGTCTTTGGAATGTATTCCTTCCTCACACATGGCTGATGATATCTATATAGAAGTCCAATCTTTGAAAAATATTGGCCTCCATGAAGATGACCGAATAAAACATCAATTCCTGGCAGAGGATAGTTTTTATTTATTTTAATATCATTTCTTTATATGTATTAAATTCATAGCCTCAAGTATCGATCTTTCTTCTTAAAAAAGAGGATAGGGGCTCTCTATTGTGAAACACTGGGTCGAATAAATCCTTTGTCACTCAATTCCACCAGTTGTTATTTTAGCTCCACTAATTCTACAATGCAGATTCTATACGGAGTCTTTGATATAGGTATTTCACTAAGAATTTAATGAATAGAGAACCCAACATCACGCTCTAGAGGATGTATAAGTAAATCATCCTGAAATATATCAATATATTCCTTCACAATATCTACATCTTCAATTTTAAGATTTCATTCCTCACACATAGATTTTTTTTCTTATTCCCGAATTATTTCATTCAGTTGAGCTATTGGGGTGGATCTAGTTAATAATATGATAGCAAGGATTCTATTCTAAAGATAAGGGAGTATACACCTTTTTCAAAAATTGTAACTTCCTCCATCATGAAATAGATCTTAGAATCATATTATTATAGGAAATTTATAACATGAATTATATAAAACAAAATAATTTGTATGATGATAAGTCTAGGATCTAATGCACGTTTATGTCTCATGATGGGGACTAATTTACTCTTCTTTGTTGTAATGATAAATCCTCTATGAGTTTTTACTAACAACTCCTTTATTAAATCATATTGGACATGTCTAATTTTCATGGAAAACATGGAAGATATAATTGAATGTGATGATCTAAAATCAAATAAATCATTGGCTATGTTTGAGGAAAAAATTAAGGTTCCTTCCATCACATCATTAGGAACTTCAACCTCCACGGTTGTAATTGCACAAAATTTACCCTTTCCTCGTGGAATTTTATAAGGAATGTTTCCTCGATGATTAGGACACTCATTTTCATAGTGTCCCATATCACTAATATTATTACATAGAACATAACTAAATTATCTATTCCACGTGCATTCACTAGATCAATGACCCTTTTCTCCACACTTATAGAAATATCCCATACCTTTCAAGCATTTCCTAGAATGATTATTTCCCTAGTTCTCTCATAATGGAAATTGCTTCATTCCCTTATTCTTTATTGGTTCTTTATCTTTTCCATGGATTGTAGAATCAATCATCTTATTTCGATTTCCCCTAAAAACATTGGTTTAAAAAAATTTCACTTTATTTTGATGGAATGTAATAAAATTTCATAATATGATGAAAACATTTTAGAATTCAGTGCCCATCGAAGTCTTGGCATAAGCCCTTCAGAAAATGATCTATTTTGTCTTTTGAATGATGTACATAATCTAAAACATACCTGACTAATCTTGAAATGGTAGCCTCATACACTGCAAAACTATCTTCTTCGCTTTTCATTAAGATAAATAATTTCCTCTTCATTTTAGTTTGTTGTTCACAAGGGAAATATTTTTCGAAGAACATTTCCATACAATTCCTCTATTCTATATAACCTATTTCTTCTTCCACCAAGGTATTCAATATCAAGGACCACCATTGATCAGCATCACCCTTGAGACAATATACTTACATCACTACCATTTCATTTTCATTTCATCTTAATTCCCTGAATATCATTGCAAGGGATTTTATCCACTTCTAAGCTATGATAGGATTAGTAGTCCCACAAAAATATGGGTCTTCGGCCGCATGAAAAAATCCATTATAGGTGTTGCATGGTTATTTTTCATGGCTTGAGTATGTTTTCCCAATATAGTAAGGACTTAATCTACTCCAACAATGATTGTGTTGACTTGATCAGTTGGTAAATCCCAAAAAAATCATGATTATTGATTCCCCTTCTTCTATTAGAACAATTTCTGAATAATGGAATACACTAGATTATGTTATGAATAATAATTTATAATCCCAAATAAAAAATTACATTTTAGGAATTGAAATTCTATGAATAGATAATCTCATAAACATGGTTTCCTTGAGAAAATTTGACATTCAAATTCACCATTATGGATATTAAAGAAAATGTGATTTATCCTAAGCATATCCCATGGGAGTGTCGAACCAGGTGCGCTGTAAGGCCCATTTTCGTGTACCAGGATACCCTATGTCAAGGCTAAAACTCATTTTCGGATTTTTCACTCCTAGGTACATCTATTTCGGAACTATGTCTACTTGTAGTATCTATATAGGGATGAATTTTCTAGAAAGATCGACATAACATATTCCTTATCAAAATACCAGGATATTATTGTATGTTTTTCCTAAAATACTATCTTAGGGGTTTTCCTAAATCTATATTTTCTAAATCATGTTTCCATGTTTTCAAATAAACTTTCTCTGATAACATCTGTAATACCCCAACCCCAAAATCCGGTAACTGGTGCATTGCTTATTACATTTTCATGATTAAAAGGAATCTAATCCTGAAGAAAATATCAAATTAGTAGGCTTAAAGAAAATAAATACATACATGAAACTCACATTACAATGCGATGGTAAAACAATATAATACATAATAAAAACTAATAAATTGCATCTACAAAAACTCAATAAATGGTCTGATATGCATAACCTTTTAAAGGTAAACATATGAAAGGGGTGATATAAAATGCCCTTTTAGTGTTATAAATAGTGGAATAATGAATCAACAATAATTTAATCAAAATAAAACTAGTATAGATAATATGGCATGGTGAATAAAAGAAAAACACGTGCCATTAATATAATGTGAATAAAGCAGCATCTGTAGATTTTTTCATAGTGAAAACCTTATGAATATTAATAAATGATAATGAATAAATAGAATGATTATTAACTGGATGACATGGATCTGGAACTTGATACCACTATACCGTCGAAACAGTTTTTGTCTATGTGTAGAAACTCGTCTTATTTTTAGATACAAACTTGTAGGGTTTGTCACCAATTGATTTGTCTCATTAGACCTGTCGATGCATCGAGCGACCATAACATCCCCCACCCATATCTAAAAATCAATATAATTCTTTAAAAAAAATATAATACATGTAAACTCTTTATTCACAATATTTTTATTGATTAGAGGATATGGATTAATCAATATTTCAATAGATAAAACGACATTCAAAATAAACACTCTACATAAAAGGGTATACGGGTTAAGAAAATACTAACATCCGTGAAACCTGAATATGAATATATAATATATTTAAAATTTAAAATGAGAAATAATATCAAATTTTAATTGGATACACCACATTAAATTATTTGGTGTACAATACAATGTAAATGACAATGAAATGGGAATTGATACAAAGTTCCCACCTTTTTGTAATCAATCAAGTCATACGAACAAAAATAATAACCACAAATGAGTCATAGAAAAAAATGAATATAAAGATAATCAATATAATATATATCAAATGACATCAGAATACACCACATAAAATAAATGAGTGGAGAATAATGGAAATATCATGGAATTAAAATTGAGATAAGAAACCCCTTACATTATGCCAGAATGTGTTCATGGATTGATCTTAATAGCCTAAATAATCAAATTTAGATTCAATAATTAATTATTTTAGAACCTCATATATATATAAATGATTTATTTTGACCATATTATGTTCATTCCTGACCTTTTTTATGTGTTTAATAGGTTCAATTTTACTAGTTTGGAAGCATTTTCATCCTTGGTTTTCATGATCAATTACATGTATTCGTGAATGGATGTTCATTTGACATGTGGTTAAACATCAAGAATTGTTAATATATATTATTAATAATGTTAAATAGATATAAATGATCTTATAATTATTTTGTTTATATACCATGATGATGAACATTTAGATAAAAGTTAATTATAAATGATTTGATTAACTTGGCGGTTTTGTGCACGTTGAACTAGTTTTGTATTATTATATTATATTATTAGTGTGTAAGGATTAAATAACATTGATTCTGATGAAATAAATATATTATGATCTGTTTAAACCATTAAAGTTTTTTCATGACCAGTCTAAAATATATTAATAGAAAATGAAAATCTTTCATCCTTGTATGTGATAGATTAACATGTCTCGGACTATATTTTAATTTTTAGTATAAGAGGAGGAAAAAAGAAACAGTGATGATGGAATATTCCATTAGCATAATAATATTAAACATAATGTAAGAAAATGGGATGATCAATGCATTTAGATGAGGTAGGTTAGGATAAAGCAAAAAAAGAATGGAACTTGTAAAAGAAGTTGAAAGAAAAAGGAAGAGATGGTCACCACTTGAGTACTCCTCCATGAGAATCTTCTTAGGGCCTTTGTTTTTGGAATTTTGGTGAGACCAAACGGTCTTAGATGTCAGGGGAGGAATTTGGAAAGTTATTTGGCATATATTACGCATGGCTCAAACCTTGATTGGTGTGGGAGGAAGAGGGGGTGATAGGTGGTTTATGTAGTGCTGTGGAGGAAGGTTTTCTTAATATTTTAATCATTAATTTATTATATTACCCTAAGAAAATAAATTGTGATGATTCGATGAACTTGAATATTAATAAATGAATGTGAATTCTAAATTTTATTACTTTGATCTACCATGATTCTAGGAATAGTGGATTTAAATTATAATGTATTTTTACTGTAAATTAAAGTATTTTACTATTCACCAAAAATTCATGTATTTCAGAAAAATTTTATAAGATCACTCTAACCATTTTCTGACATGTAGAATCAGGATATAAACTTCATTTTTAAAAAATAATTTTCTGAATATTATTAATTTAATTTTTAATTAAAATCTTAATTTATTCAAAATAACAATGTTAAATCTATATCTCATTTTTTAACACTATGAAAAAGTAATCAACATCTCATTACATTATAACCACAATAAAATAACATAATAATTTTTTTTACTATTCATATTACTATTCATAAGGGTACGTTTCTATTCGTAAAAAAAAATTGCTTCTATCAGACATCAAATATGTTACTGATCACAACCGTAGATGATAGTTTTCAGAAATTCAAAATAATGATGTGGAAAATATTAGTTTAATTTCTAGGTTATGAATTTCACCTATAAATAACCATGTGTTGTTTTTTAGAGACTCACTACATCATAGAATATAGGCTGTCTAATGAATTGAAATTATATATGTGAAACATACCAAAAACATGTTTTGGGTGTTATACATGTCAATCAATTAAGTAGTAATAGACTTTTACATTTAGTATATTTAGATTTATTTGGCCCCACTCATATTTCTTGTCATGGTGGGATGAAATATACATTATTTATAATTGAGGATTATATTAGTTTTACATGGGTATATATTCTTTCTCGCAAATATTTTACATTATCTGGATTTACTGCTTTTTGTAATTTAGTTAAAAATGAAAAAGGATATATGATTATTTCTATTAGTAGTGATAATGCAGGTGAATTCTAAAATATTTAGATTTTGAAAAATTTTGTGAAGATAATGGTATTTTCTATAATTTATATCCTCCAAGAACAAAATAGAAAAATGGCATGGTAGAATAGAAAAATAGAACTTTAATTGAAATGCGTCAAACATTGTTAATTGAATATAAATTTACAAAATATTTTTGGTAAATGAATTTTTTTTTCATGTTATAATTCAAATATAATTCATATCAGAAAATTAATAAATAAATAAAATTTGAGATATTAAAAAATAGAAAACCCAAAGTTGGTTACTTTAGTGTTTTTTGTTGAAAATTTTTTATTTTAAATTTAAAGTCTAATTTTGATAAATTTGATGCTAAAAGTTATGAAGGTATTTTTATAATCATACTAAAAATATATAACCTTATAGAGCTTGTAATAAAAGAACTATGGTTGTTGAAGAATCTATTCAAATTATGTTTTATGAAAATAATGTCAATATAAATTCATATTTTAATTTTATTAATGATGAGTTTTGAGATTTTAATTTATGTTAATAAAAACTTAGTATAAGGATGAATCAATTGAGGGTGAGCCTACTCAATATCAATCTGATATAATATCATGGAATAATTTTAAATATCATATAGTTCAAAAAATAATTTGAAATTTTTTAACTACTATCAAAATAAGAAAATTTGTTTCATATAATTTTTCCTATTTTGATTTTATTTCTAATTTATTTCTTATTAATGTTAAAGATGATTTAAAAGATGTGAACTAGATTAATATTATCCAACATGAATTTAATCATTTTTTTTATAAATAATTTTTTTAATTTATCAAAATTTCTAGAGAATTAATAGGTCATTAGAAAAAGGTGGATACTTAGAAACAAACTGGATGAATCTAGAAAGATTGTTAAAAATAAAGAAAAATGTTTTTTCTATATGGTACTCTCAAGAATAAGGTGCATACTTCGAAAATTATTTTTCATCACTTACAGGTTATAGGCTATTTAAATATAATTCATTTTTTCATGTATTCATGGTTTTTTATTATATAAATGTTTTGTAAAATGTTCTTTTATAAATGGTTTTATAACTGAATAATTTTACAATTTTCGACTCCTTTCTTTGGAAAATTAAATATTTTTTAATCATGTTTTTAAAATAGTTGATGCTATTTACAGTCTCAAAAAAGTACCAAGTTCTTGGTAAGAAAGGATTTCATTATTTTTTTTAAAAATGGTGTCAATTACAGAAATCATGACCCTACACTTTTTATTAAAATAACATATGATAATATTTTATTTTGCACAAATTTATGCTGATGATATATTTTTGGGATCATCTAGTGAAATACTCTGTAATTATTTTTCTACTTTGATATTTTTTTGAGTTTTACATTAATTTAGTGGTAGAATTAATGTTCTTTTTAGGAATTTATTTTTTTTATAAAAATATGTAATTTTTATTAATCAATATAAATATGCTAAAGGCGTATTTAATGAATTAATGATAGATTAATCTAAATAAATGAAACTCTTATGTGTACTAATTGTAAATTAGATATTGATCCATATGGTAAATCTATTAATATTATAGTTTATATAGGAATGATAGGATGATTACTATATTCAATTCCATCTAAAACTGATATTAACTTTAGTGTTTTATTATTTTAATGATTACAAGATTATCCTAATGAAATACAAATTAAATATATAAAAATAATAATTAGATATGTTAAAGTAACTGTTGATTATAGATTATTCTATCTAAAACATAAATATTTTGATTAACAACTTATTATGACTCAAATTTTAGAGGATATAGAATTGACCAAAAATTCACACCCGGTTTTTCTCATTTCCATGGGGAATGTTTAGTTTCTTAGTCACCTGAGAAACAACCATCTATTTATTTTATATACTTCATAACTTGAATCTATCTCTACTACAAATAGTTGAACTCAAAATTTATGGATTAGAAAAACCATGTTTTATTTTAGGTTTTTATCATGATAAGCACCTTACTTATTGTGATAATATTTCTGAAATTTATATTTCTAAAAAACCCTTAAAATATTCCAGAACAAAACATATTGATCTTATATTTTATTTTATTATTGTTGATCAGGAAAATGGTGATATTGTTTTAGAATTTAACCCTTATAAAAATAAACTACTATAAATATCTTCTAATCCTTTATAATATTCTAATTTTTAAAAAAATTAATTTAATCATGGTATATTTTTATTTTAAATATTTTTTGTTGCTTTAGATTAAGGGGAGTTCGTTTTCTCTTTGTTTATTTACAAAAAGTGGGAGAAATAAATTAGTTTTCGATGCTTTAAATGTTTTTGTTTTGTAATAAAACAAAAATTGGGAGATTTTTTTCACATGTTCATGTTTTCTTTTTTAATTACATGTTATTATATATTTAGGTTTTATCCCTTTATGATTTTTTATTGCATATGATTGTACATTTTTTTCAATATCTAAAACACTTTATTATTATTTTTAATTACATATTATTATACATTTTTTACAATATCCAAAACACATTTTTATTTTGTTTGATTATATATTATTTCACATTTTGTTCAATATCCAAAACCCTCAATAATTTTGTTGATTACTTGTGGCTTCTTATTTTTGTAGTCTCAAAAACTATTTTTTATAAACTACATTATAATTTTCCTATGTTTTTTGATGATATATTAACCTATAGTATTTGTATTTTTATTATTATAATAATTTTGGATAGATAAGAGATTTATCTAAACTTCATTATTTTATAAGGATGTTATAAAATTAATTTCTACTACTCTAAAAATTGAATGAAGTTTCTACTACAGTTTTAGAAGCTCTATAATCTATGGTTTTGAAATGAACTATATTTAAATTTCTGAATGTTCTACAGATATTGGATTTTCAGGAAACATTATCTTATATAAATCCAACTTGTTTATTTTGAATTCATTAGTTTACATCGAAGGTTAAAAATGTCGTCTGGTTAGTCAATAAATTATCTGATGTTCTATATTGTTGTTTCATAGAAGTAGTTTTTTTAGAATGTTTTTATTCTATTTTTTATGATATTAAGATCATTAGAAGACATATTTATTAAATTATTTATTCTTTGGAAGGATAATAATGTTTTATACAAATAATCCATTTTGAAAAAAAGGATGAATATGCTTTTAAGATACATTAAAAAATCATTGAGGTTGGTTAAAGATTTCTAACTAGTTTTTCTCAATGTATAGTTTGGAAACCCTACTTTTAAAATAGTGTAGTATATGGTTTGGAAACCTGAATTTCTGAATAGTTAAAAGCATGGTTTGGAAACCCTACTTTTTAATGAACCATATACTAATTTTTTAATGAACCATATGCTTATTTTGTAATTAACCCTATACTGCAATTGTAATAAACCCTATGATACTTCTATAATGAACCTTACACTACCTCTATAATAAACCCTACAATACTTATATAATGAACCCTAGACTACATTTATAATAAAACCTATGCTACTTTTTTAATAAAACCGATACTAATTTTATTAATGTATGGTTCATGTACCCTACTTTTTTGTACCCTACTTTCACGTACCTTACTGTCTTGTATCTTATATTCATGTAACCTATTTTTTTACCATAATTTTATACTACTGCATTATG
The DNA here is from genome assembly GCA_963277665.1 of Viscum album. NCBI lineage: Eukaryota > Viridiplantae > Streptophyta > Magnoliopsida > Santalales > Viscaceae > Viscum > Viscum album. The sequence goes on along the minus strand of OY728163.1, from coordinate 2,102,528,017 downwards.
CTTTTATGCTATTCATTGATCTCCTATTTATTTTTAAGGATAGATCTCATAGGTTTTTCTATTGTTTAATTCAAATTAAACCTGATTATTATAGTCGATGATATTTTTATGATTTTGGTTCAATATTTAAAAATAAGAATTAATAAATAATTTCAATGTATTTTTTCAATAAATTCAAATGATACCAGGCTATTAAAATTCATATATTATAATTTACATTCCGATTGTGATGCTAGTTTTTATGAGTTTTTTTACTATGTTTAAAATTTTTTGAATTGATTTAAACTAGAGTTTTAAAATCATTCAATGATATTATTAATCTGGAGATATATTTTGAAGAGTTATTCAGATTATTTAAATTTAATTTAGGATATATTCTCTAGGACTAAAGGGGAAACATTACAATGATTTTGGGGGAGATATTTATGAAAGCACTTGACAAAATTTATATTTAAAATATGAATGATGATGAGAATATGAAACTATTGAATATCTATTATATATATATATATATTTTTATATCTTAGAGGATGAAAAATAACATTACACAACCACACCATGAGATAACATCTTTGACACACTGTGAATTTTTCAAACAGTCGTCCAAGCCAAAGTCTGTGTGATACTATTTTTCATTACTAGGTTGTTCTGTCAAGTAAAAAATTACTTCTACTTTGACAATAATTTTATTTATGAGATGTATTAATCTGAATCTATTGAACTAGTACAAGTTAATTCATTATATATTTCTCTTGTATGGTTTCTGAGACTGTAACATTATTTCCCATCTGTCAAACACACTTTCTATTTTTTTGTTTTTGATTTTAAACAAAAAAATCATTATTTTTTATTATTCTTCCTCAGTTTATGACTCTCGAGTTCTAAATTTAGGATATAAGGGTTCTGACTACCTGTATCTAATGTCAAGATGGTTTTGGTTGTGAATCCCTCTATCTAAAGTCAGGTTGTGAGGGTTACAACTCCCCATACAAAAGTTAGTGTTATGCTTATCCCTCCAATAGAAAGGTATTAGGTAATTGGTTTAAGATTAACCAAAAATAATCATTTTATTGAAAACATATCACGGACATAGTAGATCGGTGTTAGTGTAATGTAAGCTCACTTTTGACCAAACTACTAAAAAAATTATCCTTGCGTTATTCATTTTTTCCACTACAAATTAACCTTATTAATTATCTATGATAACCACTTTATTTAATAAATTATTTTTTTAAATTTTTTTAATTTTTTCTATTCACCCCTCCCCCCCCCCTCGACCTTCTTCCATTACCCTATCCAACCTAACAATAATATCAAATCTCAAAATCACCTCAAATTATAATAAATTAGGAATAATAATATTTTAATAGGATACTTTCTGAAAATCATCAACTTGAAATCTCTAACTCATGAGTGGAGAATATTCATTCCTTGACCATTATGGTCTACATTAGGGATTGAAATTTCATAGAACCTTCCTCGTATTAGGAGTTGTCCCAATGATTAGGGAATTGACTTAGATAATTCTCATGTTCCCACATATATAAGATATTGATCTATTATTGTTACCTTATGATGAAGACCATTTCCCAACATCAAAATTTAAATTTATCCTTAGTAATTAGTTACTTTAATCCATTTTTATAAAAAATAAAGCTTTAAACCATTAATTTGAGACATTTCATTGGGTTCTTACTCACAAATTTTTACCATCTTGGATGATGGATCTTTTTTCCTATAAGATCATTATCAACTGAACTCTAATTCTAATCCTTATTTCTCTTGTTAGGTGTTCCAGGTAACTCACCCAATTTGAAGTATTTAATCATATTTTGAGCCACCTATGTAGTAATATTCACAGGTTTTCACATTCTATATCTCATTTAATTTTTTCTCTTATAGGTTTGGTAATTGCAATAGACATTTAATTCCCTATTCACATAATTTCTTAGGATTCAAGCTACACACTAAAACAGAAATAAATATAGTGAGTATCAAAAATTAATAATTATAATATAAAATAATATGACTATTATAATTATTCCTATGATGTCTTAAATTATGAAACCTTTTTAAACCCATTATACATTATGTTCATCCTATATGACTTTATAATTTTATATGTTTTTATAGATTCTCTCATTGAAATTTTCAAAATGGTTTACAAATAGATTAGTAATTTACCCAAGCATATCCCTTATGAGTGTCTATCCAGATGTGAAATCTTAGGCCCTCATCCAGTATTGGGGATGATCATGTTAATACCCAATCTTCCCCTTTCATGGTTTTTACCCTTTGTGAATTTTTTCTATGGTCAAATCAGTATTCCTGTATCCAGAGAAGAATGCATCTTCTTATGAAAAGAAAATTTATTTGTCTTCTATAACATAGGATGCTCTCCTATATATATGCTTATTATAAGGGTTCCTAATAAATATTTCATATCTGAATCTCTAAAAAAAATAAAACCCTTATAATATTCAAACTTACGTAAACCTCATAATTTTATAAAAAATTATTACATAACATTATAATAATATTCAATAAAAATTACAATAATATAAACCCAATAACTGTAAAGGATTAGTAACTTTGGAGGCTAGATATATAATCATAATATTTAATGTAATGTATTTGACACCACCTAAAAAGTTCTTATCACATATTACACTTCTTAATCATACCCTACATAAAATCATCCATTATAATATGGGGAAATGAAACATAATAAAAGGGGAGTACATATTCTTGTTACATTTATGTGGAAGAAATGGTATATATTATGATTAATATCATACAATATAAAATACATTGAAATACTAAATGAGGATCAATATTGATACCTTGTTGACACCCATAAGGGAAAATACCTCTGAGATTCACTCTAACTGTTTGATCATAGATTTTCTGAATGGGTAATCATAAAAGATATAAATAAATGATCATATGAGATCATAAATAAGTATAAAGGAATAATAAATAACCATAACTTATGAATGTCATGCCCAATCAGTAAAAGATCATTAATCATGAATCATGGATTAAGGATTATTTTATAAAAAAGGAATTGTGTCATATGTTTTCGAAATCATAAATATTAAATCAGGAGACTTGAAAGCATATAATAATAATGTGACATAGGTTTCTTGATCTCACATAAGCATATATCATCATTTCCTGGGACAATTATCAATACCTATATTATCATAGTGGACTATGTTTACTCGCCAATCATTTATTTCCTTATTCGGGGATCACACCCAAGACATTACCATTAGATATAATCCCATACAAAATGTGGTTAACTCCTCATTTTAGTTTGAATTATCCCTTTATATATTGATATTTACCCAATTCATTAGCCACATAATCCTGGTCCACCTATCACGTAATGAATAATGTACATATGTGTGTAACAAGATCTCAAAAAAACATGAATTTATCATATCATATCCAATGTAAAGGAAAAAAATTCATTATCATTGTAGTATTTCTTCATAACAAAACCTATTGTATGAAACGGGTTTCATAAATATTTTATCATAACTTAATTAACTTTTTGGAAAGAAAATGGTTTCCTATAATCATAATTACATAACCATAAGACATACATAGAGTGAAAGTTAATTTTATATTAAGATAATATTCTAATTAAATCATTATTATCTATAAATGATGTTTATATAGTTCAATGATATATTGTTAAATTAATATTTTTTCATTTTATTGAGAATAGTTCAAATTATTTTATATTTTGGAATTTTTAAAATCTAAAAATTCCCAAAATATTGAGTAAAAAATTATTTAAAATAACCATGGATACTTGTAAAAGAATAGTCTATGAAAATAATAATCAAGGTGATGCGAAAATTTATTTATTTGGAAACTATTAAAAATTATTCTGTTCACATTTTATCTAAAAAGTTATAAATAAAACTTTTGAAAACAAATTATAAGTAGACCATTGAAATGAAATGAAATTATAATTTATAATGACATTAAAAAATTAATATATCAAAAGAAGGAACATTCCAGATGATTTTTAAAAAAATATATTCATGGAAACAAAACTCAATCAACCAAAAGGAAATATAGCCATTTTTTTATAAAAAAACATTTTCTCAATCATTTTAAGTACCAATGAAAGTAAAATTATAAAATTATAATAAATTAATAGTAATAACCACATAATAAGATAATATATTTTTTTTAAAGGATAATATCCATATAATTTCCCCCTATTTAAATTTATCATAGATAATCCTAAAAGTAAATGAGGTTGTAACATAAAACCTTTCCTTAATTAATAACATTTGTTGTATGTATTCAAAACACTTTATAATAAATATAAATTTCTTAAAAATATATTAAATAAAAATATACATATATAACATACTATGTATCATTCATTCATAATTTCCCATTATCCCTTTATTATTAATTCCTCATTAAAATGAACATTCGGGTGAAAACTGATCAGTCATCAATGCATGTATCTATTCTATGGTTCCAATATTTTCACTATGGTCATGGTTTTATCATATAAAAAATAATAATCATGGAATATTTATCATATTTATTCATTATATAAATATTTATAAACATTCATATTAATATGTTTTTAAAAAATGAATTTCATCACTTCATGGATGTGGCAGTACACACTTACACACAGGTGATGTTTTAACTATTCAATGGATGAAATGAAACAATGGTAAATAATAAATCACATATAAATAAAAATATTTAAATCAAAAATTTTATATATATTTATTAAATTTATCTATATTACCATCCATGTGAAAAATAAAATTTGAAAAATCACATTTCTTTATGGAGGTGGTAATCCAAACGTATGAACAAGTGAAAATATCATTTCCCATTGGATGGGTGAGAGATAGGAAATTTATATATAATTAAAATAAAAAACAATATTAATTTTAAATATATGTATTCTGGAATTTCAAAATGGGTTCATAACACTTCTCGATCATTTAATAAGAAAGGAACATGAAAAAGATCAGTATGACTTATATCTCTTCTTCGGGTAGCATCATTTGAACTCCACCTTAAGTAATCTTGGATGAAATTTTTTAGAATATAATTTCTTAATTATTAGGTATAAGGATTTTGTGAGTTTACTTGGTTCAATAATTTGTGGGAAAAGAGCTCAAGTGGTGAGTAAATGTGAGGAGAGAAAGTTCTCTTTTATAATTGAGGGGAGGGGCACACTTGCAATTATTAAAAATTCGAAAATATAATTAAGTCAATCTCCATTGAAAATGTATCCACATTTGATTAGTTAATATATAAAATGATATTGGATTAATATCCACTCGTACAATAGTATTATATAATTCTTTCTATTATTTTAACCATTTTATCATTAGATTAACCACCATTTACCCATTTTAGACTTTATCATAGTAATGAAATTTTACCTCAGTTAAAAATTAATTAAATTTATATTCATAATTAATAGAAATAATTATGATTAATAATATGGAATATATTTTATAATGTTCAATTTATATAATTGGAATATATTCATTCTAATATAATTGTGTAAAACACAATGACACCCATTTTAAAAAATACACATTTAAATATAAAACTAGATATATTATTATTACATGCCATTTAAGAATAATAAGATTAATGTTAAAATATTTGATTAAATATTTTATATATACATTTAATTAAAATATTTCCAAAAAAAGTTTTTAATTTAATTTATAAATATTAAACACATTTCTGGCATAGAACCAATTTTATAGAAAAAATATATTTTTTAATTAATTTTTTATTATTAATTTTTATAACTAGTTGATAAAAAATGAAATAATATCCTTCATGTGTAAAAAATATTAGTGCATAATTATTTTTTCTCATTCATACCCTCCAAACCAATGTCTAGGAAATAAATTTAATATACAATAATAATATTTCATTAGTTTATTGTGGTTTATTTTATTTTGATGATTCGTGAAAATAAAAATATCAAATTAATTAAATTTTTTTAAAGATAAATATATTATAAAACCATGGGGTGTTACAATTAGAACCTGAGATTATGGGTGTATTGGATGGGTATTCATAACAAAAAAGGGTGACTTGGGAAGGGAGTTATCTTAAATCCATTTCCCCTATGAGGCTTTCCTAGGAAGATATTGTAGCCATTATGAGAGCCTAGTGATGTTATAAGATGATATTCCCTCTAACTAATGGATTGTGAGCTGATAGATATGTTTGAGATAAGGGAACCCATGGAGGGTTTTCTCGTTATAATGTGATCTAGCATACCTCGATGAGTGTCCTAGGAATATTTTTTCCCTTGAGGTCAGGTGAATATGGACAATTATAAGTAATGAATGTGGGTTTCTACTTAGAACACAAACTGATGATATGATCTTGAAATAGTTGTGATGTTAGAGTGTAATGAACATGATATTATGACCTCAGTTTGATGTATGAATTCAGGCATTTGGTTAACCCATCGAGATGATATTGATAGTTTGTTTTTGGTGGCATATAGTTCACATCTTAATTTAATTGGTATACATAGGATGCCTAAGAGATTCTTCTGTGATCTATTTTTTTAGTATGATTCTAACCCATATATTTGAACTACATGGACCATGTCTATTGATCCTTATATTGAAATTTAAAGTCCACTGAGATACCATGATTTTGGTTTCCAAGGATTTTTATTTGAGATACCATGATCTTGGGGAACCATGGAGTAGAGTCGAGAATACCACATTTCTGGATGACATCAATTTTATGCATGGAATTTGGATGTTGTACCGGGATTTTCGCTACCATATATTGGAGTTTAGAGTACCATTATTTGGGATGACTTGGATTTTATCCTATTAGTTCAGATATTGTACCATATTATGGGCTAACATGGATTTAGATAAGGGATTACAAGGATTTGGGATGACTTGGATTAGATCATTTAATTTGAGAGGATACTCTATTTATGGGGTTGGATGTATATACCCTGTATATATTTAGGTCTCTATGGACTTGTTCCTTTGGACCAGGGTACTATTGAGATAAAATGGTTTTCTAGAATTCTCATAGACACCCCTTGGATATATGAGGGAGGTTTGGGTCCATCCTAGGTGTTAAAAAATAAACGGTTATTTATTGTATTTATTTATCTACACTTATTCACCATGTACTTATTCATATTCTGAATATATCACAGGGAAACATAGAATTCCTAGTTATCTACGAGTTTGAGCTAGTGGTTCCCTATTATGTTGTAATCACAGTACTATTTGGTGTCCGTGGAACTTTATTACCCAAAAATTCATCATTTCTTACGGTTTGGGTTGGGAGGTGGCATGGGTTTCATGATCAAGTGGGAATTCACATATTCGACTGGAGATCTTGATAATGTGATGATCGGGGATGTAGTAGAGTCTATTATACATTAATTTTATTCTTGTATTTCTTGTTTGATATGTGAAAATAGGAGTTGGAAATCAATCTTATTACATGATTGTATGATTTTACATAATTTTTTATTAGCAATTGTGATTATTGTATCCATATAAATTTATTACTATTGTTTATGACTGATGTTTAGTTTATTTTTATTATAATTCAACACTCTGATAGGGTGTACAGTCTCACCATGTTAATAACATGATCCCCCTATGCATGTCAACAATAGTAGAATACAGAGAGGTAGGCCTAATGTCACGTAACTCTTAGGTCAATCACTGTTCATATTGGGATGGGCAGGGGATATTACTCATATCATAGACTGGGTGGATAAGAAGATACCCTATTTATCATACATAGTAACCCAAATTCTTAACAGAAAACACACCCATGATGTACCATTCTTAGAACAAATAGTTGAAATCTAACATTCCATGAACCAACTTTTGGGATCATAAAACTACCCATCTAACAAGGGTCTCACCAGAGCGGTACCCCTTAAAATCATGTCTCATCACATTTGGTAACTTTCCACTTATCATAAAATAATCATTTGATTTCATGAATAAGAAATACTAAATAATTCTATGTAATTATCAAAACATAATCCTGGGAATAATGCATCCCACTATCGTTCTATTCCATGAGTATATCTACCCATTACCACAGTGACATGGACACCTATCGTGACGTTCTAAATGCATATAGTCTAAGGAACCTATCTCAATCTAAATCTTCCAAGAATTATTCCCAATAAGATTGAGAACCTCTATTTCAGTCTAATAGAAACCATATATACATTAAATCTCAATATTACATCACATATTACAAACTCAATAACATTCTTACAAACTCTTCTATGGTCACCACCCAAGGTGAGTACCAGTGACCACTACTCAACCCTCTAATTTAATTTGATCCATTTTTCATGAATGTAACCACTAAATATTCCATTTCCTTCCATCCAAGACTCTCATATATTCCAAATACCTATATCTAGATAAATAATAATTTCATAGCTCTTAGGGGATTTTACTGATTTTAAGGAAACTAGCTAGCGATTCCTTATATAACAGAAATCACTAATGAAACCCACTCTCGTCACTCACACCTACATTACCATTTATACATCCAACACTATTTTTTCACACCCATATAAATTCATATTATTAAGATCCGCCTACCTCATGTATGGAGATACAATGTTATTAATGATCATTCAATCCTCGGCCAAACTTGATCAATAACACTTCTTTCTTTTGCCAAATCCAAGATCCCCTTACTCCTTGAAAAATCCACGTTATTTTATTATAAAAAATTGATTATTTATTAACACATATAAGCTATATTAATTCATTTAATAGTAATTTTTTGACCACTCACTAGTTGGCATGGTGATTTCATTACCTCATCCAGTGGGATGCAATCTACTAAAATGGAATCATTGATACCAATACTATCAAAATCTCTATAAAAACGTGTTATTATCAATAAATTCATTCTTATGAGATGAAAAAACTATGTTCATGACATTCCAATTAATAAATTATGCACCACAATGAGTTATTATCCCTTATTTGTCTCTTCTAGAACCCAGAAAAGAAATCTGAATCGTGGAAAGATAATTTTAGAAATCGAAATATAAATAATATAAAAAATACATTGCCCAATAAAGTAGAATATATAGGGGAATAATAATAATATTAGATAGAAAGAGGATAAACAATCACCAAATTGAAAATACTGACATCCTTAAATTTCCATGAATAAAAGGTGTAGGTAGGTGAATAGAAAATCCATTGAGGACCCATTCCCTTAATCTTCTCTGGTTGATTTAGAGCAAAAAATCCTACAAGGAATTTAAATGAAAACACATCAAAATTTTATAAATACACAGTAAACAATTTTTGGTTCATTAACCACTATAGGAACTCTGGTGGGTTTCATAAGAAGTTAGGTGTCCCATTATGGGACCCCTATTTACTGACCAGCCTTACAGTGGGCTAGATAGTGGCCACTTCTTTAGAAACTGAAACATTGGTATTGGTGCCATGCTTCTCTAGCCACCAAAATTCATAGTGCTAACCCAATTCAAAAATTTTACTTCTATATTTTCCACCAGAGACAACACTCAAAAAAACTCTTAAAAAATTTAAATCACGAATAAAATTCTAATTATTTCACAAAATCAAAAAACAAATTGGACTCTGTTTTAAGATAATTGGAGTCTAGTTTTTATCTATATCGACTAAAACCCACCAGTCCTGTCATTTTATTTGAGGTATTAATTATTCACTCTAATAATTCCAATACTTATACATCATTTAGAATATTTAGTTTTGAGAAATATAATGATTAATAAGATTTTATGGATTTTATTATAACATTAATATATATTTTTATATGGTTATGTTGAATATATTTATTTTTTCCATATTTGGATTATTAAAATGTGTGAAAATACTCCATGGTTTATAGCTTATTTGTCTTGTGAATTTATGTGAATTATATTTATGAAATGAATTTTAATTATTTTTAAATTATTTTTAGCATTTTAAAATTTATTTTCAAATGTTTGTATTGAATAATTAATTTCGAGTCCTTGTTGGATCATTTAATGGTTTGATTTCTATGTGATCATAATTATATGTTAGCATGAATTGAATTATGTAATATCTGAATAATAATAATCTAATTTTTAAGTATGTAGTTTTAGATATTTTTATAATATTATTAATGGTGATTATTAATAAATTTCCATTTTTTGGTTTGGAAAAAGACCATTTCGATGTAATTCATTTTTAAATGTTGGCCATTTTTTATTTTATTTGGATAATTAAATTATGAATCCACATTGATTAATGTTACCCATTATAAAGTTAGGTAGGAGGTCACTGGGTTAGTTTGGATTCCATTTCAGCAAACCAAACTAAGTATCATTGAGTGAAAACATGAGGTGTGTCATGAGTAATGTGAACATGTAATGGTCTTATACATGTGTTTTATCCATAGTGGTTCCCATTGATTCCACTTTATTACACCTCAAATTTTTATACTACTTTTTTCCTTTAAATATGCCTCATTATTCATAATTGATTATATATTTTTCACTTAGTTTTGGGTATGCACAGTGTATGAATTAAAATAAGGAAATTTTTTGAGTTATTATAAACGGTTTAAAGGTATATTATTTTAAATAACAGTGTTTTTTGGGTTAGAAGTGTTTTATCTTATCCATAAATTTTCCAATTTCTTTAATAAAAACATAATTTTTTTAAAGTGTTATTTTATCTAATTTCATGGTCCTCATTTACATGGGTATCATATATATAAATTAATAGAAATACCTACTATGTATTAAGATATAAAAAACATTATATGTTTACACTTGTTCATTTTTTATCATCCGTATTTTTAGGTTTTAATGGTTATATGTCCATTATAGATGGACTAATTAGTGGTATGTAGTAGATGATAACTTCATGGTAGTGGTCATTATCCATCTGTCCCTAATTATTCTATTTTATTTTATAATATTTTATCCATAAAAAGGTTTTTACATATAAAATATTTAATCATTAAAAATAAAATTGTTTCAAATTTTTTATGATATGCATTTCGTTTTTCATATTAATATTTTATTTCATTTTATATTTATAATATAGTAGTTATTTGGTGGAAATTTCACCACCAAAAAAATTTTTTCTATAATTTTTTAATATCAATGGTTTGGGGAAATTCATAATGATAGTGGTGGTCCATTTTTTTATTAATTTTTTACGTTCATTACATATAGTCATGAAACATTATTTGAATATTTAGACACATTTCATGTTTATAGAATTTCTAATGGTATTCAAAAACCATAAGAGTTATCATTTTACATTATCATCGAGTGATTTGAACTAATTTTATTGAACGTGATTGGATTTCCTCTAACAACATTTTTTTAATATTTCATATACTTAAGGTAATGAAATTTTGGTAGCAAATTCTACAAATAAGAGGTCACTTAGTGATTTGTTTTGATATAGAAATTGACAATTATATGATAATTATGAAACTAATATAATTAAAATTGAAAAGTGATGAGGTGCATGGTTAAGGATCATAATATCATTATATGGTGACTATTAATTTATTTCAAAATTTTAATAAAATGTGTCATGCTTGAGGAAACATGAACATAACATACATAAATAATAAATAATTTTTTTATCTTTAGTAAATTTAATAATAATACATTCCTCAAAACCATAATAGTTTAAAATATTTTTAGACTATATAATTATTCATATTATTTTATGAAAGTTCATCAATATATCCTATAAATATCTTTTAACATAGTACAATTCTTAGAAACGCCCTTTATAAAACCGTATTTCTTAACTAGGGGAAAATAAAAAAATGAAAGGGTGTTCCAAGAATCACAATATGGGTAAAAAGATGATATATAAATCAATGAACATAATTGATCATAATATAATCCTAAAGGTTTGGTAATATCATCATATTTTTTAAAAGTTATTCCCAAAAAGTCATAGATCTTTAATCAAGAATCCTGGAATATGAATTTTTTATAACATAAGACATAAGTTCCAAAGCAACAATAATCATTAATGACTGATGAGAACATATCATAATCATAAGATAGAGGGTTTTGGAAAATAGATAATTATGAAAAATAATTTGTTTAATAAGGGGCCACTTACATGATTATCATAGTGGATTGGGTCCACTCCCCACTCCATTATTTCCATAGTAAATATTAACTCCAAGTACGATCATAATAGAAATATTCCTTTAACATGTGTACCATAAGATCACAAAATATTCATTAATTTGTATTATGAATACACATGTTAATGAAATAGGTTTTATAAACCATACATAATTTCATCATCACATAAACCTGGAAAAAATTTCTATTTTATAAATACCACATCATAAATTAACCAGTGCGAACGAAATGGGTTGCATAAAATCATCATAAAAACATAATAATACATTAATAATAAGGAATAGGTTGGTATATTAAGATCATATACCCAGTTATTCATAATAATACTTAAATTATGTATACATATATGAAAAAAATACCTTTTTAAGTGTGTTCAAACCTTTCTTATAAAACAGAAAGATAACCTTTTCTTTTGTAATAACAATAGAAAACCATGGAATATTGAGAAAAATATTTTAATTGGAAATAACTATTGAAACTTGTAACGTAATATTATAAGGAAAAAATAGTCATGATGGAGAAAAAAACTATATGTACAATAAACATTAAAACAAAGATTTATTTCACACGTTTTCTAAAAATTTGTATATAACAATTTTCGAGAACTTATAAAAATTCATTTTTTATCAATTGAAAATAAATTAAAATATAGTTTAAACTAGAATTAAAAATTCATTAGATCATATAAAATAAAATTGTATAATACATCTTAAGAAACATATAAATGGGAAAACAAGTTCATCGACCAGCGTATAAAATTCTTGATTTTTCTAATAAATATTTTCTCGATCATTTTAAGTAACAAAGAGAGGAAAATAGTAGGATTAATTAAAAACTGTAGGAATAACCATATTTGAATACAAAAAAGTGGATTTAAAGGGTAAAAACTATATTGTTTTACTTAATGTTAATTTAGAATAAATAATCCCAAAAAGAAATTAAATGTTAACATAGACTGTTACCTCACGTTCGATCCTTCTTCATAAACATTAAAAACTTCTATATAATAAATATATATTTATTATAAATAAATTATAAAAAATATTCAAACATAAATTTAAATTTATAATTACATTATAATTTACCCTTATTTTTTTATTAATAATTCTTTAATAAAATGAACATTCAAGGATAATTGGTCATTTTTCTATGTAGGTTTTAGTTCTATAGTCATGGACCTTTTACCATGGTCATGGTTTCATCGTCTTTAGAGTCTCAATCATAACATAAGTAAAATATGTATTCAATATATACACTTTTAAAATAATTCATATAAATTAGTGATTAAAAATTAATTTCATCACTTCATGGAGGTTATAGATCATAGGTACACATGTCTGATGTTTTCAATTTTTGATTGATGGAACAAAAGAATGGTATGAAAGAAGTATAAATTATAGAATAATTATAACAATATATTAAATATTATATATATTTATTTACTCTATATTTATTAAGATATATTTAAATCTAAAATGAAAATAAGTCACATTTTATCATGGTGGTGGTAGTCCACACATACGCAATAGTGATGCTATCATTTCCAGTAAATGTGAATGAGATAGAGAATAAATATATCATTCACTTAAAATAACTCATTATAGTAAATATATGGATCTGGTAATATTATTATGGTTATAGAAAATTTATAGTAGTTTTAAAATGAAAGCAACATGAAAAAGATATGTAATAACATATACTTCATTTCAGGGGGAATTATCCATTGAAAATTACACAAAGGATTATTAGATGAGTCCATTAGGAAGACAAAAACCTCAAGGAAATTAATAATGATTTTCTAAGAGTATTTTTTTAGATTTATCATTATCTAAAGGGCTCAAGTGGCGTCTAGAAGAGGATATTAGATGTGACTTTCTATAACTAATATGTGTGACACACTTTTAATTATTTAGATTATTAAAATATAATATAGTCAATATCATTGGAAAGTGACTCAAAATTATCTCATGTAAGATGATAGTAAAATAAATGATCAACATCAAATCATACAATATTATTTATACAAGTATTTGGGTAGTTTTAACCCTTATCATTTTAGTTCATCCTTTTTTAACCATTTTAACTTTTATCGTAGTAATGAATTTTTACCTTGGTTGTAATTCCTAATTACGAGAAACAAAGGATACCTCAATAAGAAAATTATAAAATATGATTCAAAATATGAAATTAATTTTATCAAATATAACTTTGACAGGTTTCAAAAAATCATTTTATATTAAGCATGGAACAAGCAGTGAAAACAATTTTTTTAAAAATGAATTTTATACATAAAATTGAATGTATTCCCATTCCCAACAAAGTAATTACCATTGAATGAATGTTAAACAATTTCATATGTTATATTATCTAAATATTTCATTTAAATAATTCTTAAATACTGATTAAATTAATTTATTACGATAAACACACATTGTATGAGTATAATAGTTTTTTCAGAAAAAAAATCATTTTTTACGTTCAAATGGTCTTTTTATCATTTATAACATCTGGAAGTCTAATGAAATAATTTTAAAAAAATTAAAAAAAATTAAAAAAAAATTAAATATATTTTTATCCTATTAATATATTCAAATTCAACTCCTAGGTGATAACTATCACATTTAATAATAATATTTCAATAGTATAGAACATTTTGTTTAAACTCGGTGTTGTATGTAAAGAATGATACCAAACACTTTGAAAATATTTTGAGATATTTTTATCATAATAGAAGAGGTTTATATATTATATACCTCTTATAAAAATGTCACCCTGATTCAAACGATTGGGGATTCATCAGCCTCACAACATCCTTAGTTTTCCATGATGTTTCATTAAATTTATATTTTTCCAAAAAACAATATGTACCATGTGAGTGGTCTTATTCAGAACCACTTTCTATTTTAAATCTAGAATATCTACTAACTTTTTATCATAAGATATATCTTTATTTATTTGTACAACCTTCTAGTCAAGTCAATGCGAAGGATCCGGTATGCCCTTCATCAGGAGAGATACATTGAACAAATAATGAACATGATAGTGATTCAGTGTAGGCACCTTACAATATGAAACGTGATTATAGGATCAATAAGTTTTAAGGGCCTAATATATCTAGGTATTAAATTTTCCTTATTTCTAAGTATCATATACTTCTTCCAATGATACATTCATAGTAAAACCATGCCAACAACTTCAAAATATATATCCCACTGATGATTCTTAGCATAAAATTTGTGTTGAGACGGATCTATCTAGATGTATAGTTGAATGGATCTTACCTTGTTTTACAATTCATCAGCTACCTTAGGTCCCAATATCTTTCATTCTTTAACCGCATCCCAACACATTAGAGTTATACAGTTCCTTATATAATGGGATTCATAAGGATCCATCTTAAATATCACTACTACAAATGAGGCCTTTAATTTACCCTTTTAAGACTTCTTTTTAGGTATGTCAAATGTGGTGAATTTTTTTTAAGACATATAGAAGCCCAAACCTATAATTAGCGCTCCCATGACCCCTTTATCAGTGCCCCCTCTATTAGATCTATTCCCCTGACCACCCTTTTAATAGTGGTTTTAAAATTTCCAGCCTCATACACACCCTCTTTGATTCGAACACAACACCTTTCTTTTGAATATTAATGACTTTACCAATACATTATGTTGTTTCATTGTCTGTTTAATGATATTTATGTTTATTTATATATCTATTAACATAAATATTTTTTATTCATATATTTATATAATTATTTTTAATTACATTTATAAATTATATGTGTGATATATATATATATATATTAATATTCATATACGAGAATAAAATTTTAATATATATTGGTTTATTAATACACAAAAATGTATATATAAACATTATAAATATATTTTAATGATGTGAAAAGTGGATATATATTTTTTAAGTAAATATTTCGAATATGTATTTATTTAAATATATTACAATATAAAAATACATATATATTTGTTAATTATTGACACATGCATGTTTATATATATGAATTAATTTTTTAGGTATATATGAATTTTTATAAGGTAAATAAAATGGATAATTTTTTTATTTGAATAAAATAAATATGTTTTTATATATTTAGAAATAAATTTCTACGTAAATATTTAGATATATGTATTTATACATGTGATTTATCATAAATAATAATAAAATATATACATATATTTAATTAAAAATATAACTAAATAATGAAAATGATAAAATTTTAAAACCATAATAACAATATGAATCTAATTTCTATGAATAAATTATTTCTCCACTGAAAATGGGGAAAAAATTCCCCATTAAACGGGGCTGAAATTCAATAAAAATTTAAAAAATTAGGGTATCCCAACTGAAAACTCGGTTTTGGTGTCCTCATGGGCCTTTTGGCCTCAAAAAAAGTGACATGTGGTTTCTCAATAACATAAGGGAATATATCTCATCTCAAAATTCGATTTGGTATGTGGTAGAGCCCAAACAGACACTCGATTCGAAAGTTATGGACGTTTGATGTCCAAGTTATGATTTTAACTTATTTTAGATTTCTATTTTTATTTTTATTATTTTTATTTATTTACATTTTAATTGTTATTAAATTACTATTACTCAATAATAATTAGGATAATAATAAATAAAAATATTTCTAAAAATATTTTCTAACCCATTTTCACTAAATATCATATATATTAAGTGTAAATGAATATTTAGCCTCATCTAAATTATATTTTAAATATATATATTATATTCATTTCAATATAAAAATGTTTATATATTTATATATTATTTTTAATGAAATTGTTTTTTTGAAATACAACCATTCTCAATACTAGTAAACAAGTTCTTATAAACGACAATCTTTATCAGCGCTTCTAAAAAATGTGATGATTAGGACCCCCCATAGTGTTTTTTTACTAGTGCTGGTGAATACCCCCCCATTAGTGTTCTTTAGTTGCAATGTTAATGGTGGGGCCATTATCAGTCTTTTTTTACAAGAATTCATAAATTCTCCCCTTTAACTATGCTTTTTCTAGCACTTACAAATGTTGTCTTTAACATCACTTTTAGTTAGCACTCTTAAAATCATAGTGCTGCATAAAAAAATTTCTTTAGAGATTACAGATTCAATAATCATGTATAAATATATTATATTTCATAATTATATGATTAAAAATCTAAAAAATGGAAAAATTTGTTAATTGTATATTTTATAATGAAACAAACGCATTTAGGATAGTTAGATTTCAATTTCATGTATATTATTGAAATATATCAATAAATACATACCTTTGTTAGACTCAGAGTAACCTAAAAGATTAAAAAAGATGATATAGATCTACTTATCCTATAATAGTTAATACAATATAAATAAAAAATATGAAATCAAAAACCCATTTTGTAATTACCACAATATGCATATATACTTTTTTCTGAGTGTGTGCATATGGGACATACAATGTGTTCATGAAATACATAAAATTTTAAACATCTAAATATTAAAAATAAACCCATTACATTATAAAAAAGTATTATATATTTAAAAATGTAAGTCAAATATTCATAGGGTAAATTCGAAAAAAAATTATTAAATTGTTACAGGATCATAAGGAAATTTATAAGGAATTGAAAGAACAATGTATTTATATGAAAAAAGGGATGGTTTTTCTAAATTAGAAGCCCATTACTCGAGAAAACATAATCAAATCCTAATTAAACAATTGATAAATATGGGAAGTGGTGGAAATAAGCTGAATTAATAGCCAATGTATACTAATATGTAATTGAATTGACTTGTATATTTTACACCTAAAAATTCATTTAAATCATGATATTATGTATACCATAATCAGGATTTTAATAATTATCTATATGAGTAAAAGATTATAGGGTATAGAATTTTTTCTATATGTAATGAAGAGAGTGGAGATGGTGATCTGACACACACATTTCTTGTGAAATAAAGAAATTAGCACCACATGATTTCTCAGTGATATTCAAAACTACAATATTTATTTAAGTTAATATGGTTATTCTCAATTCGTTGTTATTAGGAGTTATACAAAATCCTAAATAAATTCAAATATTATGCCTAATTTATTAGAGTTTATATCTTTTACATGAGTTTTCATGTCTTGATTCATGATGAAATAAAACTCTTAATAGACACCTAAAAATTATTACCATAAATTATTTCACTAGCACAAGTCATGATAACATTATTATTTATATAAATTTTTTCAATGAGTGTATATTTAAAATCTAATGGTTTAGTTATTCCTAATTGAAATATCTCAAAAAATTATCAATTCATCACCAATATCTAATAAATTCACTATTGATTGAATTCAGTCCTTCCACTCAACCCAAATAAGACACACTATTGTAATATCTCAATATTTTAATTCTATATAAAAATAGTTTGGTTGAGGTAAAAATAAATATTAGAATAATTATAAGTGGAAATTTTCATCTAAATTATATAAAAAAACAAATATTTGTTAAATAATATCAACTCCCTAGCTTATGATGATTAGTCATTAGCTAGTTTGTTCATATGTTGATTTACATAAAACATTGTTTCTTCAAACACATCATTAATCATACCAGTTCCACAGCTCATTTTTTCAAAAAACATCCAATTCATTTAAATAATATTTTATAAATAAAACTTTTTGTTCAGAATTTTTTTTTTCACATGATGATACGGAAACAAATATACATAATAAGAACCATTATCCATCAATTTTTAAATATCATAGTTTAATATTTAATCAATTTTGAATTTTGGTTCTATTTTACTTAATTATTTACCTTCATTTATTTCTATTCATTTACAAATTAAACTATCATCCATGTGTATATTGGGACTATCACCTCCATAAAGTTATTAAGTTCATTTTTCATCACCACATTAAATCGATCATTCTAAAAGTGAATATACCAAATATGATATTTATAACATCGTCAATATTGTAGAACCAATTCCATGGTGAAAGTATGTGAATCATCAAACCAAAAAAATCATATAAAACATAAAATTTAACACCCAAATATTAATTTTAATGAAGAAATTTTAATAAAATGCATATTGGAAATTTTATGGAAATGATATGTAACATCCAATCATTTTGAAAGGGTTGAAAATCCACAACATATTTAACTTAATGAGTTAGGTGAGTGTACCAACATTTTTTAATATTTGGAACATAATTCAAAGATTTTTATTAACCAAATGACTTGTTTTTATAATTTTTTAAGGTTTGGAAAGTGACTTGGGTTTTTTTTGAGTTTCTGATGTGGTGGAGCCCAGAAACATCATTTTCGGAAAGAATATAATATGGTTCATGGTTTGGGCAAATTGTGCGGCCTCCTAAGAGAAACAATGTGGGATACCTATAGAACTAGTCACTATTTGAATAATTGTGTGGGTATGGATTCATGAACATGTAAGACCTCTGCAGTTTTCAATAAATTGATTTTATAGGGTTTTTACACCATTTGTAAAATGGTTCGCATTGTGGTACTTGGATAGTGTGCACCACATTGTTGGAACACAGTTATCCAAACCCTGTGGTCCTATCCTATTTGATTATCACCTCCCATTCTTCCACATTATACCACACCCATAGTATATCTCCTCAATTTTCCATCCACATAGGATTCGAGCCCATTATTCTATATAAACTATGAACATTGATCTGTTGATAACTACAGATTCATCATGATAAGGCCTTCGATCCAATAGCATATTTATTTAATTTATCTCTATATATGGAATTTTAAATCCATATGATCCCTATTTTACCTATTTTTAGGGAATCTATTCTAATTTAATTTTCTTGTGATTTAGTTTGAGTTAGAGGATGACATTAGATGAGTGAGAACCTACTAGTGTGAGGTAGGTGGTTCCTAGATTTCTATCATATTTTTGAGTTTGTTGGGTGTGTTTACTATATGAGCCACGCAGGGCCCTTAGGATGTGTGTAGACGTTATGTCTCTTGGATTAGGTCTGGGACCATGATTTGGAGTTGGACCTTAGTGATCGAGTTATACCTTTGGCACATGATGGATGGAAAGCAACCATGGTGGTTCGCACATCAGCTAGAGTTTCCTTTTTTTTGTTTATAATCCCTTATATGTGTATGTATTGATGGTGTAACATAGGAGACCCTACTGTTTAACTTCCATGTATGACCTTCTATGATATGTATTTCCTGTAAATATTATTACTTTGGGATTATTTTTTTATTATTCATCACTAGTTTTTATTATTATTATGTTGTATCTCATGGGGTACTTTTGCTAAGGTTTTGAATTTTCTTACACTATTATAAATATTTAGAATATTTTTATTATCACCACGAAAGGTTATAGTATCAACAATATATCCTCTCAAACCCTCTCTATTAGTCAGAATGGATTGGAAACCCTGGAGTAATGCATAATGCTAGTGGTTCTCTACTGGGAGTATTTTTTTCATGTAGATTTTTTTTGGGGTGCTATAATTGGAACAAGACTGGGTACTTTTTGGTGATGTTTGTGATAATCACAATACCTTGCTATTAAATAGTTATAGTGTTTAGATAGTAACAAACAATATCAATTGTTTTCATTCTTTTGGTATGATTATTTGTTTCTTGGGAGACTGTATATTAAGATGTTTTCAGAACTGGATACCGATGTCGTATTTGGGTTCCTCCAGCCCTAATCCTAGGGGAAAACCATGTTTCCCTGGGAGGGATGGTGATGTTCTTCTTTGATATATTACAGATTGATTTTGTTTCCACATCAGGTGGAACACATGGGTGTGATGGTTATCTATTATATATATTTTTACCCTTGGGCAAGTATAGAAAGAGAGTTTTTATTATGCATCATGATAGGCACTTAGGCTTATATGATTTTATAGAAATTTTCATTAGGAACCTAGATTTAAATAAGAGGGGTTAAGATGTTTGAAGTATAAAAAAAGAAGCTAAATATTATTTTCATGCATAGAATTTTTTATGCCATTCTACTCAACCAACCTAGGCATGTGGTTCGAATGAGATCTATATGTGATGTGATATTCATGTAATATATAATCATGACCCTAATGAGGGTATGCAGGGATGATTATAGGGGTGATTTGTTTAAAATGCTAACAATAAAGCTAAAAATTTATTTCCTATATATCCTCTTCGGTGGAATTATACTATGCTACCTTAGATGATATGTGATGTTTGATCATGTTCTAGGAAGGCAAGGTGTCATGAGGCCAGATGATACTTGATACCTTACCGTAATATAGGTGCAAAGGGGCCTTGAGGACATATGTATTATAGAAGTGTTTGATAAGGTGGTGTGAGGGTTGTGAGATTAAATTCCTATAATAGATTTACATATTTGATATATATATATATATATACTTTTGTGAATGTTTGACCATTGTATTGGTATTCAGGGAGATGTAACCTAGCCGGGCTCCAGTGGAGTGTCAGGATAGAAGTAGTTTAGTGTCGTGGGATTTTATATGGGATAAAGCCCAAGAGGGTGAGAATTATTATGATACATAGGTATTGGATCATGTACATGATCCAGTATAAGAAAGATAGATATCGATGGAGGATTTTAGTTTTTTCTTGGATGAACAACTTAGGGTGATCCTTGTTTAAGTTTTACAGGGTATCACCATGAGAGATTAATGATCCGTCGATGGAATACATTCCCCATGTGTTCAAGTTATATCACACACTACTATTTTAGGGTGAGGGTGGACCGCATAGAGTAGATAACTGGATAAAGTCAGTTCATATCATCTCTGAATTGCTCAAGACAACCCAATGATGGAGGGTGAAGATGGTTAGTTATATTCTATAAGGATTACATAGCACTAGTGGGATGTACATATACAAAAATGAATACCACCACAATATGGTTTTCTAGTTGTGTGCTTCTAGTGTGGGAAGCGAGGACATGTTTCGACCCAGTTCAATTGGGTTCTGAAGGAGAGTCATGCATGTGGCTAGATGGTCCATTTGGAGTGGTTATGTTGGAAACCTTATCTATTGGTAGTGAGCTAGGTATTGGGGAATACTTAGGTATCTGAGGTAAGACATAGAGTTTTACTAGGATATCATATTCAATATTTAGCTACACATAGTGGTCATGGAAAATACTATGGAACACAGTAGTGGGGTCAGTGGCAGGTGGCTGGTGACTGGTATAGCTCTACTATGATGTCAAGACTTGGGACGTCAATATTTAGGTCAGGTGTAAGGAGTAGATATTCCATGTGAAAATTAGGACTCGGATATAACTATTGTTAGAGGTATTTCTTTCTAATGGGAATGACAAGAATTTTATTTTATTTTTTCTTAGTATGTTTTCGATCACATGGTGAAAAATATAAATTTTGGACTAACCGGCCACTGGTTATAACTTTGACATTAATTATGATGTGTTTAATATATATATATATATATATCTCTGTGTGTGTGTGTGTGTGTGTGTGTACAAATATGAGGGGTGTTGGAATCATGGAATCCATTTTATGCAGGTTCTATATGAGGTGCACAAGCATCAATATTTTGATTTTATTATATATTTATATATGATGAGGGGTTATTTTGAGCATCTATTGAGATGCAGGACCTATGGGAATTTGGTGATATGTGGGAGCATATGGGTGTTAGATATGACATGATACTAATTAGGGAACCTGATTAAGTTCAGGAATGATGATGCATCATTATAGGAATTTTGTGTCCAGGGATGGTTGATGGACCACTGAGATTCATGTTTTTGTTCAGGGAGAAACCGGATAGGTGAATCCTATGGTGGGGGGTCCAAAAAGGAATTTGGACTGTGACATGATGAATAGGGTAGAACAGATTTATTTCGATGATATTTGAATATTTTTAACCATCTCAAGTTTTGGAATGATGGCTTAGGGATCAGCTAGGATAAAGTGGAGAGAATATAACATCCTGAGTTTTTTAGCAGGTAGAAAATCATCAACCTATTTGAATTTTTTATTATATTTAGTAGTCCATGTAACTTTTATATCTTCAAAACCAAATTTTGAGAGTTTTATTGAACTTATTCTATGTTTTTTGAGGGATTTTAGGCCTACAAATTTCCATTTGGTTTCGGGTGAGTTTCATGTGTGGAAGATCCATGAAAATCTATTTCTGGAAAGTCCATTCTAATGTACATGGTTTGGACAAACCATGAATCATACTAGGAGAAACCATAAATTCTACATGCATAATTATACATGGTTTGACAAACCATGTGGTTATGGTTGCATGTGTAGGGGTCCACAACCATGGGGAGAATCTTTTATTTTTATAGTAGGTCTTTCATAGGTTTGGAAAACCATGAACCAAAATATGAGTACTGTGGTTCTTGTATAGTGAAGACCGCATGGTTGATGCATAGTATTCCAAACCATGTAGTCAAATAATGAGGCTCATTTATTGGTATTAATTTACCAAAATAACCCTCAATCCTTATTAGATTTTCTCCTCCCATTCTATCGCATTCCACTGGGTGTACATGTACTCTCCTCCAATTTTCTTCTTCCTTGGCCTTGAAACAAATTTTTATCTCAACTACGATCATTTATTTGTTGGTGGATACATATTTGTATCAGCAAGTTATTAAATACACTATCCTCTTTTCATATATTATCTTTCCATACATAATTATAAAACTATGCAATACATTTTTCCCTAATGTTAGGGTAACCATTTAAACACGATTTTCATTCGATTTGGATGAAATTAGAGGACAATATAAAATGATGGAGATTCTATTAAAAAGAGGTATTTGGTTCCATGATTTATCTATGAATTTATTAGTTCTTCTAAAGTGTGATCTATATGCTCTATGTGGGATGATAGAGAAAGAACCTAATAAAGCGACATAAAATATTATTAAATTATTAAATTGATGATGTGAGATGCCTATATGAATTCTAAAACCATATTACATTTGGGAAATTTGTGTAAGGATCTTGGACTATCATGTGAATTTTATCTTGACTGTTTGTTTTAAATAAAATTGAATTGTTATATTGTATGAATGAATTCAATGGGGATGAAAAGAGCTTGGACCAAGTGCTAAAGTGTTGAACATCATTTTGATAGAGGTGATAGAGTACCTTAGGTTGATCTTTTCCTCATAAACATTTTGTGAAGTTTATCACATTGGTTAGGTGATATGGTCATTGGATTGAGGCGATGTGATCAACACATTAAGGTTTTGGATCTCTGTACTTGAGATGTTGATGACCCTGGGGTTTGGGTGAAACGATCGAAGTGGAATGAGGTTCTAGATGATGTGGATTTGGTTTTATGGTGATTTCCACTCACCGTTGGTTAGACAATGTGTTTTTGGAGGTTTGTGCACATATATGGAGCTCATATCGAGGTTTTTATGACCACTCGTGTGGGTGGAGGCCCCATTAGACTATGCGACTGAAGGGATGGTGTTGACCATCGAACATGTTTGGGTGTTATCACCTATGAAATCCAAATGGATAGTGATAGAACATCGTTTTATAGTGTTGAGATGGTTGGTTGGGGACTATGGCTCTCCGGTACACATGAGACCGTTGGGCCCTGATAATGAGAGAATGGATATCATTGTTCCTCAAGATGTTGGATGTCGAGACAATGATGACTATTATTTTGAAGAAAGACATTGTTGTGTAATGGGAAGTTGGCCATTGAGACTAAAAGTATTACTTAGCTGAGTTATGAATGACTAGGTACCATTTTCTGGGGTTATATGTATGGACTCTTGATATTTGATAGAGGGAAACAAGTTTTGGGTGACATGAATTTAGGTGGAACCTAGGGGTTCACCTAGACTACTGGTCAGGGTATGCCTTGGGAATTATTCCATGGATCATATCTCCTATAGATATATATATATATACTGATAGAAGTTTTATGCTTTATATATTTTTAGGGGAATGTATAAAGATATTATCATTGATGGATAATGTAGGTGATCACTTCCTTGTGGTTGGTGAACACAAGGGAATTGGGTTATTTACTAAATGTTCATGGGTTTCCTTTTTATTTTTTTAACATAAACCTACATTATAATGGATGTAAGAAAAGAACATGTTACTGGTACCCTACTAAGATTTATTCTCACACCTTATATGGTCTCCTCAGGATGTGTATGGGCTTTATGTCTCAGTGATATGCTAAGGGGCCAGGCTCAAAAGCTAGACCTTTGTGATCGAGCTGGACCTTGGGAATGAGATGGATGGAAGGAGAACATGGTGGTTTTTATATCATCTAGACATTAAATTTTTTATAATTCCTTATATATGTGTGCAATGATGGTAGAAATAGGTTACCCTACTGTTTAATTCTCCTATATGACTTTCTCTATTATTTATTTCCGGAAAATGCTATACATTTTGGTTTGTAAATTTATTACTCACCTACTGATGTTGAATATGCTTCTACTGCATTTCATGTGTTGTGTCCCCTAATATTGTTGAGTTTATTACACTACTATATATATATATACAATTATTATTTTCTCCACCATAGGGTATAGTCTACCCACTATCACCTCTCAGACTCTTGCTACTTGTTGGCACCCATTGGCGTATGCAGATGTGTGCTTAAGGCCCAATGGTACATCGGCATGGAGCATGATTTTTATGTGGCTATCGGATTGTGGTGATACATGATATATAGTATGATATGTCTAAATATGGTTCTGGTATACATTTATAATAAATATAAATTTATTATATAGAAATTTAAAATGCAAACAAAACAAGTCTATATTTGAGGAAAGGGTTTCACCTTAAATTCCATTCTTTGAAACATGACGTTATTATGTACATTTTTTGGTTATATTGTGTATATCCATCCAAGATAATATAATTATATCATTATTATCTCATTATTCATGGAAATCGAATTTTCATTTAGTGTTTTCTCTTTGACATAAGTTTTGATTCAAATGTTATAACTATTTTAAGGGTTTCTAATCTCACATTTCATTAATTGAGACATATTTTTTATTCACCATATATTTTATATCATGTCATGTATATAATACCATATGGAAAATTTTAACATAAATTCATGAAATTCAAGGGATTATAAAATTTATTTAATGTTATATCTTTTATGGCCTTTTAATTTAAGAGATAACAATGTTCAAATCGTTTCTACATCTTAATTTCCTTTTATTGCGATATGTTATGAATTCACCACATTCATTATTTTTTATAGTGTATATAATTCCCTTATATTTCCTTTTTTATTCCATTCATTAAAATTATTGGGACTTTAAAATCAATGTTATTTAAGTATTTTATTGATGTTTTGATTCAAATATCACAAAAGTTTTAAGAGATTGTGTTACAATATCACTTTTTATCATGATTTTTCATGTTTTAATTTAAATTGTTGTAAATTTTGTCGTTATTATATATTAAACCCCATATATATATTATTTTACACTAGTTATTTCTAGATTTTTCAGACAATCTTTCCATTTTATCACTATTTTGTAGTCAACATGAGTAAAATAATTGTTTTAATATAATCCAAACGTATTTATCCTTTTTGGTCAAAAATATTATTCATTTATATCAATTTCCTTCAAAATTATTTTACAAAGGTTCATTAAATCATTAAAATTATTTTTAATGGAATTTTTACAGTCTATTTTTTATTATTAACCAAAATGTAAAAGGAACATTGTTATCGTTTTCCAAATAAGTCATTTTTTACTTCTTACAAAAAATTTCTCCATAATGTTCTCTTAAATGGATATGATATGAATGTATTTTCCAACTGTTTGGTCCTTTATTTTTTATAAATCTTACTTTTTAAATTTCCATGGTTTTAGAAAGAAAATCATTTTCTTTCTTGTTGTTTTTAGTTTTAAATGTCACAACAAAAAAATTATATTTCTTATTATCTATTAAATAATCCTTCTAATGATTTTATGAAATTATTTTTAACCTATTTAAACATACGTTAAAGATTTTTATTGATCATTATGAATATGATATTATGATTCTATAAACATTCTTCCTCCCAATTTTATAAGGTGATGATATATTAATAATAATTAATTGAAGCTATTTCTTCTCCTAAGATAATTAAACAAAGAAGGAAAGATGAATTATCATAAAATATCTTGGTGTATATATATAAATGGCTTGTTATTATATGATGGGTGGATCAACCATATCCTTCCAACACATTGGGTAATGGATTTATACCACAAGATCAATGGGAAAATGGACGATTATACCAAACTGAAGACTCTACACAAGTGGTTCTCTCAATCCCAAGAGAGTACATGGGAGATAATCCCATGACCAAAAAGTAACACAATAGTTTTTTTGAATTCCAATTGGGTACATGGATGAAAAAAATTCCCAATTGGGTATATGTGTGGTTAAACCAATACCAAGAAGTTACATTAGTGGTAATCATAGTCCTATCAAGTGATTAATGTTATAAAGAAAATCCTTTACAATTCATTTATGTTCTTATGATTATACCGAAATTTTATACCATAAATTTATGTCTTATAGTTATGGTATGCTCTCATGGATCATGATTTCTTATTGATAATTCCACATACGTATGACTAATGTCTTTTATGATAAAAAATAATTATTTTATGATTCCTGTTTTAATGTTTATTTATTCTTGGGTATGATCTCATAATTTTGGAACATGTTCTCTTAACATTAAGCTTATCTCATTCTCCCATGTGATCATCGATTGATTTATCCATTATTTAAGCTTACTGAGCTTTAGATACCACTCTTTCTTATAATTCCATTTCCTTAAGTTACATATAACGGTTTTAAGTTGTAAATGCCTAAGAGGGGTACTATGTGAGAAAACAATGTGGTAGATGTTGGAGATATTTCTTGGAATAATTTGATTATGTATATACTCTATAAATACACTAAATCATTATAGTTCTTGATCATGTATTATTATGTAATGTATTAAATAATCATATAAATTGAATTAATATTTATGTATGTGATAATTTTGTCACCTTAGTTTGTATCAATGTTGGGTATGGTAAATTTTAGAGACTATGATTAGAAAACCTTTGTGATAACCCAATGCATCAGTTTATGTATAAGATAATAACCTGAAATTTTGTTCAATTATAGATTTTGTGGTTTCCTAGTAATGAAACCCATGCCTGGATACAATATAATGGATGCATGTTTTAGAATAGATGCATTTAGGTTTAATAATATTGAAAATTAATGTATGTTATTAACTCAAACATCACCATGTTCTTGAAAAAGAGTCCAAACATAACACTTGATTTGGCACGCAAGTGTCACATTCATTGGTTATTTACAATTCTATTTATAAACCATTATAAGGGGTGTGATATATTATGGTTAGAAACCCAAATTTTAAATGAATATTGAAAATATGAATTGAAACATAAAATGTAATGGGTTGATAACAATGTTTCATTAATTATCATATCCCTCGAATAATTGTTATTATTATTATATCACTTTTTATTCTTGGGGATGTTTACACTATAATTCTTGGATTTATTTAATGCCTACTTCTATAAGGATTCATGTGTAAAATAATTGTAACAACTACTGCAATGAACTTCTTCATGAGAAACTAAGAGAAATAATAGGTCAGATGGAAAAATATAATTGAAATTATTTCTTAACACTCTCAGTATATGAATGGTAATATATATCATGTTGAACATCCAAATTTTGAAATAAAGGAATGAATAAACATTTTTCCTTTAATATGAAAACATGTAACTTATTTTAGAAGGCCTATTTATCCTATTAATTAATCTAATTATATCAATTATATAGAAAATATATTTTAATAGACTGGTGATCTTATCATGAGAAGGATTTCGACACAAGGTCATTGGACTAATTGAAATTAATTATTTATAACTCTACAAAAAACTAGTATATTGATCCCCATATGTATATCCACATGTAAAGACTCATAGTGTGTGATTTATGTCTGTGACCCTATCGAAAAATAGAACAAAAAATAAAATAATATAGAAAAAACATGGGAGATACCAGTTATATGAGAACATCCATATGTCTACATTAAATTATTGAACATATAATTCATGAAATTAATTATATATACTATAATGAAATCTTTGGAAACTCTAAACCCAAAAAGTCATTTTTTTAACTAGTCTCACCACGCTATTCGAGATATTATAGGGAAGAGCCGCTTCTTTAACCCACTTGGACAAATAGTGCACAAGCAAAAGAATATATTCATTTCAATAATTGGATGGGATATTTCACATGAAATACAAGCACCAAAATCATTGAAAACCTAATATTGTTGTATTCTCCTTTGTAGAATATCAATCCTTCAACCTGCATTTCAAAGTATTTGGAACTTTTCACAACTAATAACCAAACTCCTATAATCCTTTAACAATGTATTCTAATATAACCTAATAATTAAAAAATTCAATTTATTTATTTCCCCTTCATAGATTTCATCCCAATATAAGGAATAAAATACCTTTAGAATATTTAACACCTCCTCCTTAGTGACCCACCTCTTTTAAATACCATTAGCGTGTATTCTAAAATGTAAAAGGTAATTTTAGAAGTAATATTTAAACAAACATATAAATGTATTCATTTGGTTCTATGAAACATTATTTGGAAAAACTCCCACAATAATGAAATTATCATAATCTACTATAAAAGAATTATTCTTCATAGATTTAGAACACAATTGTTTGTCCATGAAACATGTGTTGATCTCCTTTAGTTCCCCAATTTGGGTGTTGGGAAGCCTAGAAAAATAGTCCACAACCACATTTTTATAACCCATTTATAATTTATTCCCATATAAAAATCATACTTTGCTAAGATTCATCTTATCAAATAGTTACATTATGGATGAATGATTAGTAAAAATGAACACCTCAGACCCTATCATGTATTATATAATTTTTCCAATGGAACACATAAAATCTGCAAAATTATATTCAGTTATGGAATAATTCTTTTAAGAATATCAAATATCTTGATAGCATAATAAATTGAATGCAATCTTTTATCCATCCATTTCCCCATAATATAACCTAAATCTAAATCATTAGTATCACACATTAATTCAAAAGGGAACATATATTTTGTGGTAGTGATCACTAATGAATTAGGGTGTTTCTCTTTAAGAAATTTGAAAGACTCCAGAAAAATTATATAAAATAAAAAAGGTGTGTCCTTAGCAGGAATAAATCACTACGGACTAGTTATTTTGGAAAAATCCTTGATGAACCTGCAATAAAATCTTTCATATCCAATAAACATATTATACCATTAACAATATTAGTTGGTGGAAAATTTTGGATTACCTCATTTTTTATATTATCAATATATAGTCCCTTCCTATAAACGATGTGACCAAACATAATTCCTTCTGTAGGAATAAATTGACAATTTTTCCAATTTAAAATAAGATTTTCCCCATATAATATTTCCAAAAACATTTCTATATTTTTTCAAGGTTGTTTTCAAAATAATTTCCATCAACTAAATAATCATATAGGAAAAAATTAATAATTATATCAATCATAATTGATAAAATTACCATCATGAATCTCTGAATAGTGGCTAGATCACCACATAATCCTAAGGGAATTTTCCAGTACTCAAATTCCTTAAACGGAAAAGTAAAGGTTCCATTCTTCTGATCCTCAAAATAAATAGAAATCTAGTTGTAAAAATAATATACATCACGAAAATAGAAATAATAATTTCCAATCAACCACTCTAACATTTGTTCCAAAAATGGTATATGTAAATGAACATTCCTTGGGGAAAATTGAGTTTTTATAGTCAACACAGACACTCTAATTTTCACAGTTCTTTGTTGAATTTTACACTTGTTGGGATTTGTTATCATTTTAGATTCCCTCATATTGGGGTCTACTAGGACGTGACCAGAAACCTGGTCACTTCCTCTCTAGCCATTTCATTTATATTTGGGTAAATTCTTTTATTGTCTTCCACTCTTTCATTACACATAAATTCTATGGAGATTTTATGCTTGTCGAATAATGTACTTATACCTTTTATATCATCAATATTCTAGCCAATAACAAAATTGTACGTCCACGTAAAACCTAGTAGGAAATACTCTATAATCTCCTCTAGTTTTATGAGATGATGACTAGTAATGTTGATAACTATCCTAAAAATGAATATTTAAACTCTTATAGGATGGAATTGAGATCAATATTTGGTTATGCTTGGCATGAGTAATGACACATGATCCTGGGTAGACCAATGTCATATTGGTGCCTCAAAAAAAATACAGTGAATAAATATTCTGTTATAACACTATTATTTAAAATAAACATCCTCGCATATTTATTATTTTTTGGGGGTCAATATGTGTTATAAGGAAAACTCATCTGGTTGCTCTAATAATTCCCCCTAAATATAAACAAAGGGTTCCTTTGCTTTACTAAAACTAATTAAAATATAGTTTTCAACAATGGTCTTAGGTGAAAGATTAATTTTTTTATGCATCCTCAGATAATCATCTTCCTCTTAATCAATTGATTCTTCGGCTACAAAAATATCCTCTCTAAGAAATATTTGGTCTCAAGTGGGTTTATAATGTTTATGATAAAATTGAATTTCTATTCTCTCACCTTGGTTAAAAATTAATATTCCCTTTGATACATCAATGGTTTACCCCCTAGGCCTAGAAAGGGCATACCAATTATGATAAATACATCCCAATCGCACTCCATATCTAGTATCAGAAAATATATAGGTAAAAATGTCCTTCAAAATCCCATTATAAATTCATATACCATACCAATTGGGTGAGTGATTGATCAATCAAATATTTAAAAATAATAGTTTTGGGTTGTGGTACTCTTAGTCTCAAGGGTCTAAATAAGTAAAATTTAATCATATTGATGATTTCTACAATATCAAAAATAATATTGAAATATCCACCACAATAATAAAAAGTGTAGGGAATGAAAACTCTCCTTGATTCACATTGTTTGGGATGTTATCATATTTTGAAACATGTCACTACACTCCTCTATGAGATTGTAATTTGAACATTATTCCTCTCTTTTATTGTTAGAACATATATTCTTGTTTAATTTTAGATTAAATGAGAATTTAAATAAGGTTTTGTGGAAGCTAATGATAATTTTGAGTTTTTTAACAACCTTGAAAAATTTTAACAATTTAGAATCCTAGTTTTTTTATACATTGAGAAAAAATGAATTATTGGAGAAAAGATCCTCAAAATTTTTGGATTCCCTTAAAATATATCTTCACAATTTATCATTCCCAGATTTTATATGTTATTAAATCAATTTTATTGTTGTTTTCAGTTGTTACAATAGGTTTTAGAGTATTTTTAGTGCTTATGTCCAAATTTCCAAATTCAACATTTTCTAGATTTAGATTTCATGATTTATCTAGTTTGTCCTTATGAGTATGATGGGGGTATTTCCTAGATTCTTGGGGGTTTGCAGACAATTTATTGATATCAAAACCATAAATTTTTTTGTGGAGTTTACTTCATTAGTTCTTGAATTTTACCCTTCACTCTACCATCAAATTTTTTATCTAACTAACCCATTTTAATTTTTTGATTTTTTATCCTACAATACATTTTTAATTTTCCAAAATCATTTTAGACATTTTTCACTAACCCTAACATTCAATTGTGTGAACATAACCATTAATACATTTTTGGATCTAGATGATTCATCTTTTAGTTGGGGATATAACAGCTATATATGTGGTTTTTGGAAGTCAAGGGGAACATAAGGTCTAGAACTCCCTACACCATTCCAGAGAGATTTGGATGACTTCTATACACCGGATTATATGTATTGGAAAATGGGTCCTACCTCAACTTCATACTAGGACCATATCTAGAAATGTTGGCATTTTGGGAATTTTGAAAAGGCATTTCAATGTTGGTAAAACATTAATATAAATGATTAAACATTCCCCAATAGTGGAAGTTCACTAAAATATTATTTTGAATATTTTGATTGAAAAATATAGAAGCATATACCTCAGCTTGGGGAATGTGATTGGGTTCTTTCCCCACAATGGTTATTCCCTAAGATAATTTTTGTTATGAGGTTTCTTATTTTTTTTGTAATTATTTTTTTAGTTCCTAAATTGTTTTATTACTTAAATCCCCACAAGCTAATCGATACATAAAAGCTTATTGGTAAGGGGTGATAATATTTTAAAAAATATCCTCGAGGAATTGGGGAGTACCTTGGTGGTTCAGACATTATCTAAGTTATCCCAAAACTATATCAATTAAATCATGGAATAGTTATACTACATCATATAAGAAACCATATTTTTTTCACGATATCAAATGTTATTCTCTTAGGATATAATTTCATTGTGAAATAATATTAAACATAATCCCACGTAAAAAATATTTCATCTTCTAATTGTTAAAGGAAGGTTCTAGAATTTCCATTGAGTCTAAAATGGAATAGTATCATTTTAATCTCTTCCTCACTCCGGACCCTAAGGGGAAGGTTAAATACAATATAGTAGAATACCCTAATGAATTCAACAGATTCTTCACTACATATTTCATTGATGTTTGCAAGCTATGACAACTTTGATTGTTTATTTCAAATTTTCTTAAACATAGTGAGATACTAATGCATGATGTATTACTTGATACAAAAGGAAATAATATTTATCTCAAACTATTCTTCTATATTATCTCGATTCCAGGTGCATTCATATTTCCATGTTGTTGATTGTTAATGTTCTAGTTCTCAACTTTTCATCTGTTTTCCATTTTAATATTCTATTTTTCTTTTTTCAAATTACTTATGTTTCTATCAATTTCTAGTATGGTGGGATGTATGGTCCTAGGTTTAGATATATTTTTGATAAAAAAAACATTTTAATTAATGTTTTTTGAATTTCTTTACATGTTTTTTATATTTTGTATATATGATTATTTTCATTTTGTTGTGTGAATTTTTTTTGTTTTGATTCCTGGTTTCGCATGACTTCCCAAAAACAAAAAAAATTACATGAGGTTATTTTACACATCCAGATTAATTATTTGTGACTCTAATTAAAACTATCATGTTGATATGAAGAGATAATTACATAGGGAAAGACTCATAGTGGGCGTTTTAAGAGTGTGCCCATGTTGAAAAGAAATAAAAATTATAAAAAAATTAAAAAAGGGAGATTAAAATGGGAATGGTGATGTAAGAGTGATGAGAATGATGACTTTTTTTATTGTGATTGTGAGTGAAGGAATGAAATAGGAGATGCCTAATTAATCAAAAAAAGATATAATAACACAACTTGTGGGAGAAATCTATTGATGAATTAGAACGAAATATGGTGGCTATGTTTTATAATGATTTTCCTTCATTTGAGAATTTTAATTTAAACACCTATAACTAATTTAATGAGGGTAACCATATTTTTTCATAGGTAAACCTATGAATTAATAGTGTCTAAAAATCTTCAACTGTAGAAGTCACTCAATCACTATGTAAAATAAATCATTTATCACTGGGTTTAATTTTTCAGTTTAAATCATTCTTATACTCTATATTAACATAGATTTACATTCCAATGAAATCCTCAAATTGAACTCAATTTTAATATAATCATGTTCATGATCATCTTTCACTCATAATTGAGGTTTTGTGAAAAATTAATCTTCAAATATATAGATAGATAATCATCCTATTAAGAAAATTCCAGAATGGATTAAAATATATCAACCAACACAACCTATTCCTCTAGAAGTGTTTGACTAAAATTACCGATCAAATTAAAAATATTAAAATTTAATATGAACAAAAAATAATGTCGAAATAAATGAAGGAATAGGGGTAGAGTTAATGGATATTCTCTATTATATAGCTTCAATTCCATCCCCTTATGTGATATATAGTATCTCATTAGTGTGAAGTCTTTACTCCCTATTTGTGATCTATATTTTACCAATTGTGTGTTTGTGTCTTTTTCGGTGTTTGTTCATCAATTTATTGTTCCATGAGAGTGCGTATGTATCCCCCATTCTAGATGATTTTAAACAAATAAAGATATTCTTCTCTACCAAACACCTTTATGAACTCATAGTCAACACTCTGATAAAATTTCTCTCCCCTTCACATGGTATATTGACTTTGTATTTTCCTTTTTATGGGTGATAAATAACAAGACCCCATATTTAAAAAAATTATCAAATTATTCTAAGGTCTTCAACACACAACAACCATGACATGCACCTTGGATTCCCACTGCAGGGAATGATCAATGGTCAGGACTACTGAGTGGGGTACTCCAATCATTATTTCCCATGATCTCTTACACAATTGAGATATCTTGTGTTAGGTAGACAATATGTAAAGGATTTTTGAAATTATAAAATTAATTATACCTTTATAATTATTGGATTTGGACTTTGATTTGAATAGTTACTGAGTTCATTTTCTCAAATCACATTCAGTCATGATGTTGTCTTCATAGTGGGCCGACAGTCTAGATCTTGCGAGTTTAGTTCATGGATTCCACACACCCTCTTCTAGTGAGTCTTGATTTTATACTCGAAAAAAGGAGTTGAAAAATCTTAGGTCATGTGTTCATTAAATATGGTGAGGAGGGTGATATTTAGTTGTGTAAAATGGTGGATCGAGCTCAGAATTGCAGAGTTTTGGGTGTTATACATCTGGAAGTGACTTGAATTCAGCTTGATTAGATTGTAGAGGAATCATATATTCATCATGATTTGGAAAGTATTTCATCTATGGAATGAATATGGAGTCTTATCCTCTAATTCGGCATTTGAAAGGGTAGTTAGAGCTTATTTGAACCATGGTTCGAGGACTGGTTATGGTAGATCGTAGCTCGCGATGGGCTGGTGGGGTGGTTTCAGTGGGATTGGTGTGGTAGCACCATCGAATAATGGTGGTAACAAGGATAATGGTAGATCCATTATGGTGTCTTGGTAATGGAACATGGACTCATGTATAGTGGATGATGTGTCATTGAAGTAGGATGAGGGGTGGTAGATGTCTGACCAGTTAGAGGACTCTAGTTGGAGGGGTAGAAAACTGGGGGGAAGGGTTGAGGAATGGTAGAAGGTTATGGAAGTAGTTCAGGGTGTGGTGGTAGCACGTGTTTGATGTGACACACTAGATTGTATTATAACCTTACATCACATAGTAAAATCTGATAAGAAAAATTTAAATAATAATGTAGTTAATTAATTTTCACAATAAAAAAATTAATTCCAAAATAACTGAATGAAATAAATTCATGGAATTGCTTTAAAAACCTAATTAAAGTATCAAATAAATGATAATTCAATTTGAAATAATAAACATAATTTTGGGACTTTGACGGCACAATTTTCAGACTTCGAAATGTAAATTATAATTTCCCTTGATACTCAAATTTACAAAATCAAAATCCACTAAAGAAAATTTAAATGGGGAAAACAAGAGAACTAATTTTAATCAAAAAAAATATCATTAAATAAAGATTTCTTTATACTCTAAATCCAAATTTTAATAATATAGTCAAAAAAATGTAAATTATAAATGAAAAAATCATCAAATGTCAATTATTTTCCAGTTAATGCTCAAATTTATATCAAATTCCCAATTATTCAAGAAAAATTATGAAGAAAAGTGTGTAAACACAGTCCAAATTATATGTTTTTGTTTTGTATCATTTTGATTATGAATTCTATAAGGGGTGGAATCTTATTAACAATATGATACAAGAGTAAATATTTGACTTTATGTTGTGTGAAGAGTTTAATAAGATATATTCCAATATGTATTTTCTTTAAACACTCCACACTAGAATGGAGAATAAATTCGTTCAACTAAAATCGAACGATTTTCAATAAATTGGTACCTAGGAGGAAAATTTAAGCCAACATGCAATTAATTATTTAGGTTTTATCCTCGATAATAATAAATAAAATTATTCATTATTTAGTTGTTTAGAACAATCACTCTAAAAGGAATTGGATATATTATAATTTAAAAGCAGTTAAGAAAT
The DNA here is from genome assembly GCA_963277665.1 of Viscum album. Lineage (NCBI taxonomy): Eukaryota > Viridiplantae > Streptophyta > Magnoliopsida > Santalales > Viscaceae > Viscum > Viscum album. The sequence goes on along the minus strand of OY728163.1, from coordinate 2,102,490,703 downwards.
TGGTTGGTGTTCTCTAAAGGTTGAAATAGAGAGTCACTAATACATGAAGTTATTTTAAAAGTGCTATAAAATGCATTTTATATCTCTTGAAAAGTGTAATAAATCTCATCAAAGATAAAGGGGTCCCCTTCACTAGTTTCTAAAAAAGCGCCAACAAAGGGTGTCTTTTATCTGAGCTAAAAAAAGAACTGAAAAATCCCCCCCTTTATCAGTGATATTTTATCATGAATAAGGGACATTTTTTTATCAGCACTATTTTTAGCACTTATAAAGGATTAATTTATCGGTGCTTTAATTAGCACTAATAAATCATTCCTTTATCAGTGCTCGAAATAGAACTGATATTGTGGGACATTATTATCACTATAAATAGCACTGATAAAGGCTTAGCTATATATAATGTGTTTCTTATATAGAAACACACCCACCATCACCTGCATAGCAAACACACACACACCACCTATACAACGCGCACATGAACAAAGCATTGCACACAATAACAAATCAGTGCACACAAGTGTTTGAAAAAAATACAGTATACATTTCAAACAATGTTTTATAAAATTACATTTACAATTTTCCTACTAATAGTTAAAATCATTAATGATTCTTCCTTTTACATCTGTGATCACCTCTCAAAAATTTCCACCCATGGTATTAGTTATTGGAAAAAACATCCCAAATCTAGAAAAAGGATACACCTATATATGAAAAAAAAATATTCAATTAATAATACTATAATGAAATAAATTAACCATTAATATGGAACAATACATTAATAAAATGTCATTTTTAAATAAAAAGACACATTTTGAGTTCTATAGGTCACATTTTGCATCATATTGAGTTGGGGTTTATTCCTATACATCACAAATGAGTTTTTGATAATTTTCCTAAAATACCAAAATAATCCGAATGTGTTTTCTTGGTTTTTAGTATTTACCTTATTTTTACTAAAATTAATATCAAATTTAAATTACATATTTTTATTTATATCGGTAATATCGTTCATCATATTGAGGTGTAGTTGATTACGACATGTCACAAATGACTCATGGATCATTATTCTAAAGTATCAAAACAATTCGAATGAGTTTGCTCAGTTTTTAGTATGCCAGTTGTGTTTTTATACAAAAATATAATTTTAAACTGGAAACACCCATTTTGAGTCATATCAGTCACACCGTGCATCGATTTTAGTTGAGACCGATTCGTACATATCACAAAAGACGTAAAAATCAATCTCCTAAATTATGAAGTCAATCAGATTGTGTTTTCTTGGTTATCAGTGAGTGAAATATTTTTAGCTAAAATTTCAATTATAAACTAATAATATACACTTTTAGACATATTTATCATACCATGAATCGGAAAGAGGTGAAAATTATTCCTACACAAAAAAAATCACATGGATTATTTTCTAAAAGTATCAAAACAATCCGAATGTGTTTTCATGATTTTTAGTTTGTCACTTGTTCTGTTTGGTTATATTATTGTCAATTTTAAATAAAAACACATTTCAATTTATATCGGTCACAACATTTTCCAAATTAATATGTGTTTGATTCATGGACATCAAAAATGACTCATTGATCATTTTTCTATGGTATCGAATAATTCAAAATGTGTTTTCTCAGTTTTCAGTATGTTTGTTGTGTTTTTTACTAAAATATAATTTAAAACATGAAATAAGAATTTTGGGTCATACCGGTCACATCATTCATCAAATTGATGTTATACTACTTCATACACGTCAAAAAGGACATAAGAATAACTTTCCAATATTATGAAGACAATCAGAATGAATTTTCACGGTTTTTAGTGAGTGACATGATTTGAGCTAAAATGTAAATTTCAAACTGATTAAAAACACTTTTAGTACTACTAGTCACACTCATTCATCTTATTGTGGTGTGTTTGATTCCTACAAGTCACAAATGACTCATTGATCATTGTCCTAACGTATCAATAAAATCTGAATGCGTTTTCATAGTTTTCAGAACGTCAGGTTTTCATTTTTACATAAATAAATGTCAATTTTTTAAAAAAAAGACCCATTTGGATTTACAGAGGTAACATCATGGATTTTATTATGGTTTTGTTAATTAATTAACATCAAAATTGACTCATGGATCATTTCCCAATATTATCAATTTTCTGAATTTTTTTATCATGGTTCTTATAATTCCATTTCTGTTTTCTAATAAAATTAATGTCGATTTTAAATAAAAAAAGACACTTTGTGTCATATTGGTCCAACCATATTTCAGATTGAGGTGTGGTTCATTCCTTCATGTCAAAAATGACCTATAGATCAATTTTTCTAAAGTATTAAAACAATCTGGATGAGTTTGATCAGTTTTTAGTATGTTAGTTTTACTTTTTTACTAAAATATCATTTCAAACTAGAAACACGCATTTTGAGTCATTCCAGTCACACTATGTGTCGGTTTGACATGATATTTCTTCTAGCACATCAAAAAAATGTGAGTCTTTTTCCTGAATTATGTAGAAAATATGTTTGAGTTTTATTTTATTTCAGTGAGAAACGCATTTGGAGCTAAAATGTCAATTTTAAATAGATAACAGAAACATTTAGTAATATCAGTCAAACTATTGATCAGATTGAGTTGTGGTTGATTCCTACACATCAAAATGACTGATGGATCATTTTCCAAAAGTATCAAAACAATCCAAATGTGTTTTATTGGTTTTCTGTATGTCACATGTTCTTTCTAGTAAATTTATTATTATTTTAATAAAAAAATACACACTTAAAGTCATAACAGTCACACCAAGTATCAGATTTAGGTGTGGTTGATTCATAAAAATCCCAAATGACTTACAGAACATTGTCCTAAATTATAAAATAAATCCTAATAATTTTTCCCTATTTTTTGAATGTCACTTTTTCTTTTTTCTAAAAATACTATCGATTATAAATATAATAAACACTTCAAGTCATAACAGTTACACAATCATGTTATTTATGTATATTCGTCCAACAGGTATGCTTTCCATTCATTTCTAAAAAACATTATCTTCTTTTGAATATGATTATTTTTGACAATCATGGTAGTACTAAAAAATGAATATAGAAATGATTAATAAATATTTTAAATGAAATAGTAATTATCATTGAAAATGCCTCTTCAAGGATGTTGGTTTGTTCATGGAATATTATCCGCTTCATAAATTTACAAACATAATAACCATAATCTTTTATGTCTGTTTGTTTCAGACACGACAGAAATATTGAAAATAATAAGTAATTTTTCATATGAGTTTGGATAATTGAATCTTATTATATATTCCCTAATACTTATCTAATCTTCGTACTTGGGATGTTCCTAGTCCTTTCCCCCTTGCCTCATTCCATGATGTATATTATATTCACACTCTACCCAATGATAACAGAATCATCATTAAAAGGTAATATAAATTACATAACTATAAGTTTAGTTTTAAAATTTTGGATATAGGGTATTAAAATTTACAAACACTATAATCTATTGTTCGATTCATTGGTATCCATGCATTTAATCAAGGGAATAAATATTTTTAGTATCCAATTTTACCGCAATGAGCATCCAATGAGGCCTAAAAACACAAAATGTAAAAATTAATGAAATAAATTAAAATATATTTTATATGATAAATTATAGAGTTTTACCCCTAAATAATTTGTATTAAGAAGAATCTATCATCCTTATTTTTTTTGTTAAACGATTTGTGCAGGCTTGACACTATTTCACCATCATTCTCAGATTATATTTTATTGGTTTTGTAGAGGAGACGTGAGGACTAACGAGTCCAAAAAATTCATGGGTAAATCTCATAATTTTTTTTTCATATATACGCATATGAAAATATGAAATGGATTTATTTATAATTATCTTAGTATATCATCTGTTAGAAAAATCAAATAATGAAAACAAACCTCATGTAAACATTAACATCTGAGCTGCCTAACCAATCATATTTCAAGATTTCACATAGATTGTCAACACTGATGAAATATAGATCTTACCATCCATATATATTTTCATAAAAAAAACTGTGTGATTACCACCGTCTTTCAGCTTCATATGCACATGAGCAAGAAATGATAATAAAAGCGGATATAGAACATGCAGGTTTATTGTGATTTCGATAGATCATTTTGATCGGTTTCTTGATCCTTGAGATAGTTTGGTTATGTTCTTCCTTTTCACTCCCATTCATGTTTCCATCTGTTACAGCATTCATCGGTTCAGATATTTTTATTTAAATTTTAAAGGATTATCTTGAAATATAAATTTTAAATGAATACCTCATAGTCGACTTTTTTTTAAAAAAATTTGATAGTGAAGTGATTAATGTTCCAATAGCTTGTTCGACCTTATAAATATCTTCATCTTCAATTGTAATAGGTAGCTCAGCGCTTGGAGAATGGGCTATGTTAATCAACACTTTGACATGACCTGTTGGAAGTGGTCTGTTGTGTATCAGGTTGTTCTGGATATTGAACATCGTATCCTTCACTACGAGGCAATGGGTGGGTGTTGATGGATATAAATCCCAATAATTTTCACCCTATAAAATTTCAATATAGTAAAAGTATCATTTTCTATATGATTCAAAATTCATAGAAACAATTATTTCAACATTTATTAACTCTTCTAAGACAGGTTTTTTGTGGAATATATCATCTCAAAGCTAGTGAGTTGTGGGGCGGGATCTTCACGCCCTGGTTGTTCTTGAGTTGTTTCTTCTCTTTGACCCCCCACCATCAAATTTTACATAAATTATCAATTACATTTCATATTTTTTTAAAGGATAGTTAATCTTTATGTCATAATTTTTATTTTTTCACTTTGATCCTCTTATGTTTTTCTCAAAAAATGTGCTTGGTGCCACCCCAAAACGTGCCGCTCTGATGCGACCATACTTTTATGGATTCTTTAAGGCCACCGAAAGTATGTCTACATCTTGTTTGGATGTTGTTGAATTATGTGACTATGTCAGATAAGAAAATATAGTAGAATAAATAATCATTGTTATGTAATTTTGATTTTATTCAAAAAAATATTTATTATGTCATAATTAAACATATTTCGGACACTTTTTATGTGTTTTCATCCATCAGTATCTCGTATTTTTTAAACACAACTCCTTCCATAATACATGGTGTGTGATGGAGGTGACTTTGGATTTGGATTCTTCAATCAACATATAAATAATAAAACATAGTTATGGTGTTGTTTTATGTCACATAAATGTATTATGGTTGATTTAAAATATATACCATTTTTTTAAAGTGAATCATAACCTATTCTAGCTTTATGATAGGGGTATACTAGTTTTTCTACTTGTTCCTTATTTTCATCACTCAGTTTTTGTTTCATAAATAAAACCCTTTAAATACAAGTGATAAATACACATATCATCAAATATCATATTACTAAACACAATGAACCTAAAAAGAATACTCGGCATGATGGCTAGTAAACGTGTCCCAATGCTCATTTCGTTATTAGGTGTTTATAAATAGGATGTGTGTGTAAGTATATTTTCCCTTCGACATATTTATGATAACATCTTTTTAAAATTGTGCGAAGCCCTTTCTGAATCCTTACAACAACCCTTAACGCATAGTACTTGTGTGAGACATCCACTATAAATTGCCTCTACAAGGGATGATGAAGATTAAGTCAATTTTTCATTATTTTAATTTTCCGTAAATTAAAGAAATTATATAAAAATGTTACCATAATATCTCCCTACATCAGTGTCTTAATCCTATTTACAACATGGTTCCATGACTGTACGTCAATTGACATGCACTGGAGGATGAAGATTTAAATTTTACTACTGAATATGGCCTTATTGCAGATAAATTTCTGGAACCAATTATTCAATCTGATCTCATATTTGATTCCATTAACATTTTCCTTAAGTAATTTTTCTAACACCATCAAACTATGATTCTCCTATTTTTTCTGCATCGATGGTGATTTGTGGCCTACCATTTTTTTAGTTTCAACATCATCAACATGTTCCTCTAGAGAACTAACATCAGCATGTACAGACGGTGGTTGAAACTCTGTACTAGGAGCAACAGAAACAACAAGGTGAGAATCCTGTCGGTTTTCTAGACTATGAGCATCAACTAGATGAGAGGCCTATTATTCATCTGCACTGTGGGAAACAGTAGGTTGAGTGACCTATTATTCCTCGAGATTGGGATCATCATCATGTGTAGAAGTTATTATCGGCCAAATTGTTTTAACATTTAATTTAGATTACCTAAAAGTAGTAGATAATATATAATATCTTAATGTAACACGATTTATATTACAAAAAATAGAAAACATAGTTGATGAACTATCACTTTTAAAAGGATGAAGCGATTTGACCCATCTATTAACTATCCAAATCCCTTCATTATCGTCTCCTCTGACATACAAAATGCTATCAACATTAAGACTAATATGAAATTATTTCGATGTTCCAATGAAAGGGTCATCATTCATTGAATTTTCATCAGACCCTTCCGTATTTTTGGTCGATAACAGAACAATTGACCACTTTTAGTTTTCATGATCTAAAACATAAAATACTTTTACATCCTATGATGACATTATAAATTATTTTTCTTTGTACCCTTCCTTACAAAAATGAACATTCATGAATTCCAACTCAGATATTTTAACAAAACTCAAGTTATCAACCAACTTTCATTGAAACATTGGAACTTGGAAGATCATATAATTCAACTCCAAGATTTGTTTTATGAATCCAAAGTATGACATATTTTCAAAATTTTGATTTTTTTCCGTTGCACCAGAAACATGCATCACTTCATGAACAAGTGTACTCCACTATTCAACATAGTATTGTCTTCATCGTGTTAGTTAGTATAAAATTCAAAACAATTAATTTTATAAGAATTATAAGATAATACGTACACAGTTAGCCATTCAGGATATCTATTGAAGTCATTCTGAAATTGAGTTCAAAATTTTATCTGTCTCTTTCGATATATGTTCCCAAAACCATCATATAAGGTGTCTATTATGTGTATTTGATATCGATTTTTTCATCCACTGATAGATTCAAATACTTAATAATTTTTTTGTGGGATTCAACATATCGGTCAACCTCCAAACTTTTATGAAAAGTGTGTAGGTAGGCCATCTCCCGATCTGTAATATTTATTGTGAGAACCTCTCTTTCAAAATTACATTCACTCGTAAGACACCCAGTGTGACAATATTTCGATAGACCAATGTATTCCACAATAGACATATATTATTTAAAGAATTCAATTGCTACATCAATAATATATCTCCCAACAATATAACCCTATGGCTGACTTCAATTGTTTACATACCCTTTCAAAATATTTATATATCGTTCAATTAGGTATATCTATCTATAGTGTACAGGAACACATAGTTGAATATTTCACACCAATTGCACCATCAAATTTACCATTAGATCAAATAATGTCCTTGGGAATAATATTTCCAATTCACATTATATGACAGTAATTTCACATTCCGTACTCAGAAATTTCTTCAGGTCTATAACATTGTTCCATATAGATTTCAAGAAGAAACAGAGCTTCATTAATGCATAAAAAACATTTATTTAGAAAAATGAAACATAAATATATAGTAATTATATCTTGCATCAAAAAAAGAATTCATGTGATTTCCAACCCCGAAACGTTAAATCGTTCATTCAAACTATGTTCCTGATATTCGATGAATACCCATTTTGAACCATTAAATCATTCAAGAAGTTAAAAAATTGATATCTGTCATACCTTGAAGGAGTTTAAGTAGCTAGAGGAAGAAAATACTATTTTTCACCCTTTACTTGAGCCAACTCTTCTCATATTCCCATGTCAACCATGTCCAACCTAGCCTTAATTACATGCTTTCTTTTCTGGGAGAATTTAGGAACACGTCGATGATGATGTCACATAAATATTATTCAGCATGAATAACATCAAGGAATTTTATAACATATAGAAAATTATAGTATGGTAATTAATAACAACTGATCCCTTCTTCCAATTGGTTTTTGTATGGTTTTTCAAAAACTGTTTACTGAAAGACGTTTCCATACCGTTTACATTCTCAAACAGATTACCACCTCTTAGTAGAGACAGTGTTGTACGTTCTTCTAAAAATCCATCGAATGATGTCATCCCTAATTGGTACTTTTGTCGTCGGGGTATAAATCTTTAATGTCCTAGAAACTGAGTTTTCGATGAATGTTTCAACCTAGTTGACTGTGTACCTTGTTTGTAGATGGGACACCCATGACATCCTCTAATGATATATGCTAACAAATTTCCATTAGAATAAAGTAATTTTTTTTACTATACAATAGACATATAAATGTGAAACATTAATTTCTATAAGAATCATACAATGTAACATATTAATGCCACAATAATTTCAAACCCTCGATCAGTAGAGCCAAATAAACATCAATATCTTTAGCCAGTTGTTTTGGTCCTAATATAATCATAGATAATAGGCTTTTTTTCATTTTGTGAATAACCCTGGTGGAACATTATAATTAACCAAAATAATCATCCATGAATTGTGATTGCTGCTGGGAAATCCAAAAGGATTCACTCCATCGAACGCATGATGAAGGTTTCTCAGTTTGTTTCCAAATTTTAGATACTCATGATTGATTATCTTCTAATAAAAAGATTTCTTCGGGTGATATAGTTTCCCATCATTATTTATGTGTTCTTCTTTCCACGTCAATTTCCCTATGGTCTCCTCAATTATATATATGCTTCTAAACCATGTAATTATATGAAGGTGCCATAAAAATTTTGTATGACCATATTCATCTTTCTCGTATCAATAATAACCACACCTTTGGAATTCTCTAAGTAATTTTTGGTCCTTGTAAAATATTTTAAAATCATTTGGGAAGGGGTGTATTCATTTGGGGATCATACACATCGAACATATCATTCATTTGGCATCGTATGATTGGCTCGTGAGATCACTATCTTCTAGGAGCATTGCATTCAAGAGATCAAATAATTCTATAAAATTGATTTCACTCCATCAGTGGCTAGCTATCAAATAATAAAGCTTTGGTATAGCTAATAATGATTTATATTTACTACAAACACCATAAAATGGTGTCTTTACACAACTCTATAAATAATCAATCAATTTTGGGCTATAAGAAAGTTCATCTTCAAATTTCCTTTTAAATTACATAATATGATCTTCATCATCATTCAAATTTGTAATCACGTCCTTGATACTATCTTCTTCATTTTCCACACATGTAATCATATAATATGATCCATAAAAAACTATTATCCCAACCACTATCTACATTTAGTTTTTCCACGTATTTATTCCAAAATTTATAGATTTAATATATTCGTTGTAGATCAAGTGTTATTTCAACCCCTCTTAACTAAATTGTCTTTAATAACGATAGCGAAAGCCCAGAAAGATGATATGGTAAGGTTTATATGCCAGATCTTTTGAAAACATGATGAACTCTTTCACTCCATCATCATACTCTCTTGTCATAAAATTAGCATTCATCTAGTATTTATTAATATGCATCTTATTTTATTTGGTTATATTAGTATTTAACAAAATAAATACACAAAATGTTGATATAATGTAATACTTTTATTAATTCAATAAAAATATAAACAGAAAATATTATAAAAAAAATACAGTTCAAATGTCCATTGAAAACTATTTAAAAAATCACACTTGATATCCCACTAAAAAACCAAACATTTACAAAAATACCTATTTTAAATATCCTTCCCTTTTTGAAATGAATCAATCACTTCCAAACATTCCTTCACAAAACCAAAATTAATTTTTTAAAATTATTCATGAAAACTTCTGGAACTGATAATCTTAATTATTTAAATGAGTGACTTCCCTCTATGAAACATTCCAAAACACTAAAATTATTTTAAAATATCCACTTAGTAATTTTCACAAAGACACAGATCTCAATAGAGACACTTTATTAAATATACATAGAAAACACTTCAATTTATCAAAAATTAATCACTATTGTATGATTCAATAACATTATTCCAAATGAAGCTTTAATAATAAAAATTTCCAAAAGCATTTGATATTGTGCTACACGCCGTTGGATATCCCAACACCACAACACCAGAGTCCCAATGGATATATTTTATAGTCAGTGATAATACTCGCAACCCTTAAATACACATGTTCCAATTTACTAAAAACACTAAATTATCCCAATGATCCTTCACTCACAACAAATCAATTTGTAATACACCCTAGGAACAATGTATATGTCTCTCGCATGAGGCACTATTGGTTTATTACTTTATAAATACACCTAATAAAATCTATAAGCATGAACCCATTACATAATCAAAAATTTCTCAAGTATAATTCCTTTCTCACAATTAATTTCACTATCCCACTCGTCACTAGAATAAAATATGTTTCATTCCCGATCCTATTAAGTACATAATGTCTCATTTCAAAATAAGAAATGAAATGTGGAACTAAACTAATAAATGGTATGATTTTCCATAGTCTATTTTCTTAAATCTTCAAAAATACTTTAAAAACAACATTACAAAGACTAGTCATTCTAAAATTATTTACTGATATCATATCATTAACCGATAGAATCATAGTGATGGGGTATCATTAAAAGTCTCAAGACAATTCTTACCTATCCAAAACTCATTCATGAGGCTAACAATAACAGGTCCCAAAATATTCTAGAACCATTTACAGATAATTTCATAAAACAATCTAGGATTGGTGCCTTTTATGGATGCATCAACCTAAATGTCATGACCACTTCATAAAATTGAATCACAATATTAAATAATTCAATCATATAATTTTTTTATAGGTGTAATGAAATAATAATTTATATATTTAGATATAAAATTATGCTATGATGAAAATATTATTTAATAATAAATTGAATAATAGAATTTGTCCCTTTGAGGGAATTCACTATAATGTGATTGCAGGTGGAAGGATTCATTACATGTGTTATTATGGTTATTTGACTAGTGTGTCCAGAAAGTGAATCCTGTAGATTAAGATAGGCAAGGATAATTAATGATATTTTTATCTTATAACTCATTTTATACCATAATAAAAATATCAATGTATTCCCATGTAAATTAGGATTTACCTTTAAATAACATAAATTTCATGTCGTGTGATTATTCTATTTATTTTATTCTTTCATCCTTTATTACTCATTTTCATTTTGGTGTGGTATTTTCAAAACCATGAGGTTAATTGAAATAGAAGGTAGATATATGATATAGTGACTTAGATGTAGATTTACTTCTATGTTATGGTATATTAGGTCTGGGGAATTGTTTCAATTCAGGTATGTTCTATAATTTCTTCTGTTGTCTGAATGTTTTTGTGGTTTAATTTGTGTATTGGGGGTTTCACATTAGGATTGTTGATTTATAGAAAATAAAACTATTGGTATCATTTATTGTTATAACTCTACTATAATTTACTAAAAATTTGTATTAAATCATGGTTAAATAACATATTGTAATTATTTTATCAAGATCTGATAGAATGTATATATTTCAAGACTACTATGGTTATTCTATTGATGTGATATTATAAGATTTAGTGGAATTTCACTAGTAACAAAGTGGTGGTTCCATTGAAACTGATAAGGTTTGGATTGATATTCAATGGTGTAGGATTCTTACTTTGGTATAAAAGGGACTTCTTACTGTTAGAGAGTTCAAAATTTTTAATTAGTTAGAAGCGAGGTGTTCAGTAGATTAAGAAACCATGAGTTGAAAGCATTAATTTTAATTAAAAGGTGTGTTGAATTCAATCTAGATCTTAAAGGGAAGAATGACACACCTCAACAATGTGGAACATTAAATATTGATTTGTAGTAGAGGAAGGGGTCAAGGAGTATGATTGATCACGTTTTTAGTGCAATAGTGGTTCTCGGTGAGAATGTATCAATTCCTAGAATGTGAATCTTTTTGATCCATATATAGGGAGATCATAATGATTCCAAATAAGTAAGGGGATTTAATATCTTATTAAGAAGAGTGGATAAATTTCTAGCAAGTACATGTCCTAGGTATCACCTAATTAACTGTGGTTCTCATTATAAATGAAATAAAGAAGATCAAAATCAATGATGAAGTCAATCACATAAAATTTGAATGACATATAAATACTATTCATCTCACCTCTAAACACACTTAACTTAAAAAACCCTTTTTACCCATGTAAAAAATATTTAAATGATAATCAACCCACTTTATATAAAAATAAAAATACAAATATAACATAAGCAAATGTCCCATAATAAAAAATTATTTTTATAAAGTTCCAACCAGGCCTTTAAAAATTCATTGATTACCAAAACATGAAATAATATTAAAAAATTTTTGAAACAAGAAATAAATATTTCACCCATTTTGATCAAATAAATTTTTTTTGGAGGCCAAACATGATTCAAAACCTAATGAACAACTCCTTTAAATAATAAATGCATTAAATTAAAATAGAAATACATCAATAATACATAATGTGGTGTAAAAAAATCATATAAGATATCATTACATAATACTAAATCAAATTAACATATAAGATTCATAAAAATAAAAAAAACAGAACATTTCAATAACAATAAAATTCCCTTCAAAAAGTTGCATTTAATTAGGAAACAAAGTATTATTCTTAATTTATTACATATTAAAAATTTTTCAATTTAATTTGAAGGCTTGAACAACGGTTTAAAAATATAAGATCATGAAATGGGCATATAAGGAATTTATACAAACACTTAGAGTGAATTAGAATGTGGTTCTAACAATATATGATCATGTTTCACTTGAGGACCACCAATATATTTTCAAAAACCAACCAAAATAAAATTCATTTAGTATAAAACCAAGGACCACCAACCGCCATGATTTTCAGCAGGGCATTTAGCCTGTATAATTCACAAATTCACCATCAAACAATGAGAAAGAGGAGAAAACTCACCGAGGAGGTTTCGCTTAGTTGGTGGTGGAGGAGCGTTTACGGCAGAGGAGAAGAACATAGCGGAGGAGTCCTCCGGTGGGGCAGGGGCACCCGACAGAGGATAGGTGCATGGTGGATGAGAAGTACAACGTGATGGTGTGGTGCACGACAGAGGTGTGGCACACGATTGAGGTGTGGCACACAATGGGGGAGAGGCACACCGCTGGTTCTCACATGGGAGAGGTGTGGTGAACGGTAGAGAAGAGGCGCATGATAGATGTCTAGTTCGCGATAGAGGAGATGAAATGAGAGAGGAGGAGGAGGAGGAGGAAGCGAATCGACAGTGATCGGCTTCTGCAAGAGCATGAGGGGTGCGAGGAAGGAGGATAAAGTTAGGGTTCTTTTATAAACCTTGGTGAACCTTTTATTAGCAATACCAAAAAAGTGCTGATAATGGTATTTTTTATCAGCGCTTAAATAGAAAGAACTAATAAAATATGCAATTATTAGTGATGTTTTAGCAATGATAAAGATAAGCTTTTATCAGTGCTAAAATTTTGCGATAAAGATACAATGTTAATAATATTTTTCTATTATTATATATATTTTTAAAATTATATAAATGATAAATATATATTTATATTTGTAAAATTATTATTTAGATAATTATAAAACTATAAGAAATATACTTATTATATTTAAAATATTATAAATATATATAATAAATATATTAATTATATATATTTATAAGATTATAGAAGTATATAAATATATTTCATCATGTTTTATAATTATTTATACTAATATATATTTATTTCTAATTAAATTATAAATGATTATTTATTTTATTTCTTTAAATAATTATAAAATTATAACAATTTAATATTTCTGATATTTATAATTTTAATAATATTTATATTTAATATATCTATTAAAATTTAATAATTATTTAAATATATCAATATTTTATTTAAAATTATAAATATATATTTATATTTATTTCTTAGTATTTATATTTATATTTATTTATTTAATTATATATAACACTTTATATAAAAATAATAAATATTTTTTTTGAATAAATAAATATTTAATTAAATATAAATTTATTTATATTCATAAATATTAATTTTATTTATTTTTTTTAACTAAAATTTATAATGAATAAATTATACATAATTGTTATTATAAATATATATATATATATAAATAATTATAAAATTATAAGAAATATATTTATAGTTTTATAAATATATATATTTAATATTTTATTATAATTTTTTTGTTATTTAAATATATCTACATTTATTTAGAATTATATTTATAACTATTTGTATTTATTTATAGATATTTTTATGTAAATATATTTATTATAATTTTTTTTAATTATTTATAATATCTATATATATTTAGAAATTATAAATAAAAATATTTTTATTTATTTATTAATATTTTTATATATTATTAAATAAATTTATTTAATTATATATTTATAACTTTATAAGTAGTATAATAAATATATTTATTGTAATCTGATAAATTTTTAAAAGTATATATATATTTATTTCCTTACAGTTATAATTATAACTATAAAGAAAAATATTGATAAATATTTCCTTATATTTATAAATATATTTATATATATATTTATAAAATTATAATATATGTATTTATTGTAATTTTATAATTATTTTAATATATATATAGTTATAATTAAAATTATAAATAAATATATTTATAAAGAATTTATATATTCTTACAATGTAATAATTATAAATAAAATAAATATATTTATTCTTTAAATATATCTAATGTAATTTTATAATTATTGAGAACATAATATAGTATATATATATATGGGTAAAATGAATTAATTATATACACCTAGTAAAATATACATAATAAAAAATAATCCATCAATGGTCAACACGAATAATTAGAAGTGGGTAACGTATAGATAATAATCAATGATGATACATAACATATATGCATGAATGATCAATGTATTATTTGACAAAATTCATTAAAAACATATATATAATTAATTATAATTTTATAATTTTTTAAAAAATTATATATATATTCATGGATTATTAAAAAATATATATTAATTATAATCATGTGTTTTTATTTAATATATGAAAATAAACATTAGTTTTTAATATAAATATAATAATTCTATATTATTTATTATTAAAAACTTTTATCAACATAGATAAAGGCCCCCTTTATCAGTGATTTTTTCATAGCGTTGATAAAATGGCATCCTTTCATTGCCTTGTATTGTGGTAATGAGTGCAGACTCTCATTGTTCCCCTGGTTTTGGGGAAATAATAGAAAAATTGATTTTTGTGGAGATTCAAATAAAAAAACCCATGGTTGAAATAAAATGAAGGATCCTTTATGCCAAAAATTTCAGAGGAATAATATAGAAAATTGTCTCCATGTAACAAGTAAATATATAAAGTGTGTAAGTTAAGTTCATTAAGTGAAATAATACTAAATTGATGTGAAGAATTCAGGTAATGAATGGAATGGAGAGAAATCTCAATAAAATGTTCCACAGAAAATATAATTTCATAATTTCATAAATTAATGAAAATAGTCAAACCAATACATGGATATAAGATTTAATGATGCAAATCGGTGTCAAAACCCTCAAAATCCAAAAAAAGTGTTGAAGGATTATATAATCATGACAATTGAAGTAGATCATGATAATGAAGTTGTGAAAGTTACTCTTATTATTTATTCTAGAACTATTAATGACTTATTTGAAATAGGTTATGAACACTAATTTATATATAATGAATTTGTTAATATTTTCACATCACCACTTAAGTGGTTAGATATTTATTTATTAATCAAGACCCATGATGGTATGATGATTTTATATCAACAATATAGCTCTTTTTTTTATTTTATTTTTGGAATGTGCATTTTGAAAATATTGTTATTATCTAAGTATTTTTATTTGGTTTGAATTTGTACATAGATTAGTTTTCTATTTATTGGACCAATATCATATTAAAATGAAGTGAAGTCCTAGTTAATATTTTGAATCAACCGATGATAATTTATTGATGCAAGGATAAAACTATAATTGTAATGGAATAATATTAAAATATAAGGCTCTTAATACCTCTTCATATCGGGTATTTAGATCAAATTGTTGGGGAGATACATAATATAACTGACATTTCAATTTTTAGGGAATAATGAGTTTCCTAGTCCCTCCAAATATAAGAATGTTTATTTCTCATCATTATTTTTGATTATCATATGACCACCCTTATGTATTTTTTTATTAATTGATAATAAAAATTATGAAACATAATTTAATTAAGGGGGTAGATAAATCACATAAAAATTTTAGAATATGTTCTCATTAATAAATTTTATATATTTGATTACTTCTGAGGAATGCAACAATAAACGTAATTGAGAAATTCTTGGTTAAAATATAAAATGAAATAAATAAATAGATAGTTGATATAAATTTATAAATTAAATGACTTTTTAATAATCATCAAATTCTCCTAAGGAAATTGCATTAACACTTGAGAAATTCTTCAGGACTATTTTTTTTAAACTATTCTTTTTTTATTAAATTTAACTCTTTAGAGTATTGATATAAACAAAAAATTTATTAATATTAAGTTAAAAATTAATTACATAAATTAATAACATCCATGAAATTGTTATTTAATGATAATGAATACCAGTATTTTAATTCTTGGATAAATGGATCTATTGTATATAGAAACATTATCTGTTTATATAAATTTTATTGAAATGTAAATTCCTTTCATTAATAGTACTAAACTTATGGAATATTATTTTTTATAAAAATATAAAAATAACAATCATTAATACATATATTATCTTTTCGTTGTAAATGAAGGTAATCTCCTTTGATAGTAAAAAGATATATTTTTCAGAAAAATATTCCTAAGTGAGAAATGTATTTTTTGTCTTCATAAATTAATTTAATCACCAATGGTAAATAATTATGATGTTATTTATTGATAATATAATCATTAAAATTAATTAACTATCATCTAAATATTTTTACTTGAAAAGTAATCAAAATACTATCATTTTATGCTGAAAAAAAATGTTTCCTAAAAATTGTTTTTGCACATTCTTGTATGGTCATTAGAGTTAATTTATCCCACTTGTATAAACATTATTTAACCAAATTAACATAATTTATGAATTCATCATGTCAATAGTATATTATATTTAATTTTAGTATGTTATAAAATTGTTTATTTTTAAATGAATATATTAAATTAATGTTTTATCAAAACCTATAAATTTTATGACATCATTATTATATAATAATAACCTAAAAAATATATGAAACATTTTTCTTGACCAAATTTATATTTAATGATAACAAAAATAATATAAAACTACTACCTTGAATTTTGATACCGAAACATGACCTTATGAAAACTGAGTTATATCTTTAAAAATAAAAAACTTTTTTAGTCATTTTCCATTAATTTATTATTCAAAATGATCGATATGAGTTAAAATTTATTTTAATGTATTAGAAACCTAATTTTTTTTCTATAATTCAATAAATGTCATGTAGATAAATTTTATACATTATTTTAGTGTAATTTTTTTATTCTTAAAATACATTTTTCTAAAAAATTATTTCTGTTGTGTTTTAATTTATTAGGATAAAATTAATCTCTAAAAAAATATTGTAATTAAATAATTTACAACTATATTACATATTTTTAATCAATATAATAAATATTGGGTTAAAATTTCAAATTAAAATTTAACCATAATGAACTATCACCATGGTAAAAAACTCATCCACCTGGAAAGCGATAAAACGGATAACAAGAAGGCTTATGAAATGGGATGAGATCCCTAATAAAAAATTAATATATTTATCTGGTTGTTTAAGAGAACTTAGAGTTCCCCTCACCTCATCTTCAAAATTATTCTTATTTTGTTCCACTATCCCTTCAAAATAACTTTTTATTATTTTAAATTTATCATTATTTAAAATGGTGTCACTTGACTCACTTGTAAAAATTAACCTCTCCTCACTTCTTCATAAAATATGATAATTATAGCTCAAAAAAATGTAACTACCTAACCCAAGGCCCATATTTGGGGTCTAATACCATTAGCTTGACATGATTATAAGAAATTCAATCCTAAAGGTCTGAGAGTTTAGCAGCTTTGGTAAACTAGATACATACATGATTCTTGTGTTACAAATTAATACAGAAATTACATCATATTTTTTATAAATAATATCAAGGATAACTTAATTCCACCTAGTATATCCCAATATATAATTCATAGTATACTTCTTGGATTCCTGTGGAAGGGAAACATAATAAGGGTGTGCTTAGATGCTCAGTAATAGAAAATACAACCAATTAAATAATCAGTCAACGAGAATAATAATTATAGAACACATACCATATAATCAACAAACTAAGATATAAGTGCAAAAGAAATATGGAATAGAAATAAATTGAAACACATTCCATTAAATAAATGAAATTAAAATGAAATGTATCTATATATATTTCGATGAAAAATCCCATGTATGAATAATAAATTAAATTAAATTTTAGTAATTATTAATTATTGGATGCCATGTCTCAGGTAAAAGAAAACCTCTAATATGAAGATCCATCCTCCAAATATTTTAAAACAAAATGTAGAAACCTGTTTAATTTGCGCAACATATTTTCCTCATGATAACCTGTAGATACATCTAGGAGCTATATAATATCCGGTATCCACCCTCTATTTTATGTCCAAATAATTCTTCATATCTATTAATTGATTTAATTAATAAAAAATATGACTTTGAAAATATACGTATTGAATAAAGAATATATATTTATAAATATTTCACCATAATATAAAAAAATGGTTAAATTAGACATTGTATGTATAAGGTATAATCATTAGAAAATAGTAATATCCTTGATAATTGAAATGGATAATTTATGGGAAATTGAATATCTCAAGTGGACTAAAAAAGAATTAAGGGAGTGAATTTAAATACTATACTTGGACAAATCAATAAAAACCCATACAAAGGAAGAATATGGATGGTATCAATAATACAAATCCCAAGTGGAGTAAAACAATGGGTTTTTTCCATTGATGAATAGAAATAATATAACAATATCTCTTAAAAACATTATTTGAAAAAAAATCTATTTTTAATATCTTTTGGTAAACCATTTATTTGGAAATTAATTTTGAAAAAAATAACATTAAAAACTAAAATATTATGCATGAAAAATAATATTCAAATAAATAAGGGCACATAAATATGTACATTTCATATGAGGTAAAAATAATATTCCTTTTCAACTGTAAAAAGTTTAGAAAAATGATTTTTTTGGAAAGCGACAAGAATAATCCTTTGAAAACATTACTAAAAGATTAAAAGAGTAAAAATATATTCCATAAATAATTTTACAAAGGTTAGAAACATTTTGGAAAACCTTTTTAGAAAATATATTTTTGAAATCATACTAAAGAGAGAAATGAAATAATGTTTTCTTATAATCATTTTCTAAACTATTTTGAGTACCAATGTGTGAAACAATGGAACTAATACTTGAAATGGGTAACAAATAATAATATGATCAGAAAATTAAATATTTTATGTAAAAATGGTCATATAATTTCATTGAATGGGAATACAATTAAAATATCAATTAAATTACTCTTTAGTAAAATAATCCTTAAACATTACAATGTTTCTCATACCACCTTGAGACATTTGACTCATAATCCTCATGATGGAATAAAATTAAATGAATTTTTTAAATACCATTATGGTAAAATTAGTAAAGATATAATATATCAAAAGGGTTACTTGGTACCCCATACAAAATAATTAAGTGTTGAATATAACATTTATCTCACAGATTAAAAAAGTGAGATGAAAATCTTTTACCTTGAATTTCCTTTCAGGTGATGGTCCTTTAAATTCTTGTATAATAAAAATATGTTATTGATATACATTAATAATATTTTTTTCCTATTTATCATTAATTTTGATTCCCTTATTACCATGTTTTATAAAACTACTTAATAAATTAATATTACGTCGGGTGTTTTGACCGAATTCGGTTTATGTGTCAAAAAATAATTATATATGTCAACTTTGGTCAAGTGGGTCTTTATATAACATCTAACAAATAAAAATAATTAAATAATTTTGAAATTAATGATTAAATTATAATTTTAAACCAAATAATTAAATATCTTTATGAAAAATTGACCACTGTTACAATCATAGAGATGGTAGGATATACATACGCACAAGTAACGTTCCCATTTTCAATGATCTCTATGGAATGAAGTTAATAAACACTATATCATTCCAAAATTTTCATTATTTCATACATTTCAAGTTATTTTATAATAT
This sequence comes from Viscum album, assembly GCA_963277665.1. Taxonomy (NCBI): domain Eukaryota; kingdom Viridiplantae; phylum Streptophyta; class Magnoliopsida; order Santalales; family Viscaceae; genus Viscum; species Viscum album. The sequence continues at coordinate 2,102,470,240 of OY728163.1, read as the reverse complement.
ATACTTATATATATATATAATTCATTTTCCATTAAAGGAATCACATCGTGTATAGGAGGCGGAAATGTACACATCCACGAACAACATTTTCGCTTTTTAATTTATGAAAAGGGTAATACAAAAATGATATATATTATATTTCCCTAAAGTTAATTATTTCATTAATATCATATAGATTTTAATTTTGATTCATATTTTTAATTATAATCATTTTTTATACTTTCCATGTAACATGTGAATGAATCACATCACTTTTAGGAGGCGGTAGCCCACACTTCAAGAAATAACATTTTCATATACACAAAAAATGGAAGGAAATAGGAAATGAATAATAAAATATTTAAAGAAGAATAAATAAATTATAAATTTCATATATATAAAATATAAAAGTATTTTCTATCATAATTCCCAAACATGAAATTTGGTAAGGTAAAAATGGATAACATCGTTACGTGAGGCAGTAATTTTACATGCACGGAAACAGTAAGTTTGTTACCCACTAGATGGAAGTGTGTGTGATATTAAGTTACACAGCTGACATAAAAAATAATATTAAATTTAGGGTATTTTTTTATATAATCATGAAATAATAATATTTTAGGGATTTGGAGAAATTAATAAAACTAAAGACCTTCAGGAAAGAAGTTACCTCTTCTTTGGGTAACACATTTTAGTTTTCACCAAAGGGGTTCCTTGGATAGACTTATTCCCAATGTGGGGATTATATGATGAGTTAATGGATGATGAAAAGATATTTGGGTATTTATTGATTGTAATAAAATATCTTTATAGGTGTAAGGAAGTGGGAGGAGAGGATGCCTTTTTATAGTGGAGCAGTAGTGGCACTCTTGTAAATTTTGGAAAAATGAATTTCACCAATGTTTTTTCCATAAACAGTGTCTCCCATAATAGAAAAAAAATTATAATAGGGGATATAGGGTCTATATATGTCCACAAAATGGATCTATAATAATTTTATAGGTCATTTAGGCCCTTAAGATTATCGTTTAGTCCCTTACTAAGCTTAATTTTACCTTAATCATTGTGATACCTTTTAAATAATTTCACTAATATTTTTTGTTCAAAAACTAATTTTAACTTATTAAACATAATGAATTATTCTACATAAAATTATGGAATACATTTTTACAAATTCAAATAATATAAGTGGAATAGATTAATTTAAATTCAATCCAACAGATGGGAAGAAAATAAAGGTTTTTAAAGTAAATAAGTCCAAAAGTTTTCTATGTTTTATAGTCAATTTCAAAGTGAATGTGATTCCAATTTCCTAAATTGGATTAATTTATAAAAATTTAATACAATTAATATTTGAAACCAATTTAAATATAATGTATCATTATAAATAAATTAAATGAAAAGCTATTTTTGAATTAAAATTCAATTTTTATCAGAATTTGTTAAAAAATGTTACATCACAGAAAAAAACCAAAAATTCTACATAAAATAATTTTTGTTTTTATATTTCAGATATAAATATTATTAATATATATAAAATATATTAAATTTACAAAAAAAAATTATTTAAAATAGGTTTTCCATTAAAAGTCGGTAATAGTTCCTTAATAAAAATATAGTATTTTTGTGTAAAATTGGATTTGTTCTTATCTTATTTCTATAGAATCTATTAGATTAATATAAAAAATATTTTATTGACAACAATATATATATATATATATATATATTACATTAATATTACTCAAAAATTGTTATTAAGTTATTTTATTATGGTAAAATTGCATTGTGAGCATGAAAATAGTTTTCTATAAAATATTACCTTTACTTTCAATTGGCTGTTACATTAATTTTGAATTAATTTGTAGTGAATGAATTAGTTGTGTAATATATATTTTCTCACAAGTAAGATAATACTATTCATTACGGTTAGTTTAAATCTTATTATATTAAATAATATTATTATTTTAATATGTTATTGTTTGGTAAAAAACAGTCTCACTTATAACAAAATCTATCGAAGAAGCTCGTTGTTTTAGGTAATGTATGATAAATCAGTGTTACATGCATTGAATGAAATAAAATATATTTAATTTATTTAAAATAATAAATATAATACAAATTATAGGGATATCAAGAAAAGACCTGAAAATTCCATTGATTGTTTTTTTCATAAATACATGGGAATTTTACGAGTCCAATGTTTCTGATGGCGCTTGATTCTGAGGCCCGGTGTGTACATAATCAATTTTTAATGTTTTTTAGGTGCATTCAGTAAAAAACGATTGAGATTTTATATCTTTCAAACTGGTTCTCAAAATTAAAATTTGAGGGCACTATTGAACTCAAAGCATTAGTGATTTCTTAGTTAGACCTTCACCATAGTTGCGTTCTGACGAGAATAGAAGTTATTTATTGGGGTTTTTAATAAAATTAAATAAAAATAAAGTGTTTATTTTTATTTGTGGAGGTTTAATCCTCTAATTAGAGGTTAGAGGTCGGGACCATGACACCATAACCACCCATGAGAGGTTATGGTGATGGGGCCCACCTTCACATAACCACCCTTGGGAGGATATTTTTAGGTGGGGCCCCACAAGCTTCTTACCCCCCATTAACTCCCCTTTATTAATTGGACTCCTCTCCTCTTTAATTGGACCTTCTCACCTCCTCTAAATTTTTAATTTGAACAATTCCTTAGCATTAATTAAATGAGTTTCATCATTTAATTAAACACAACTTTGTGTTATTGTGCCAATGAATTTAAGGAGATCGTCCTTTATTATTTTTGTGGTTGGTATAATCTTTTGGAAAAGCTTGAGAGAGGGAGAATCATCCTTCCAATGAAGAACCACCAAAGAAAGACGAACTTCTTCTTCGATATCCGACCAAGACAAAAGAGGAGTCTCCTATGAATAATGTCAACGACACTTAATCCTTGGATGCTTCCCGACATCAATGAACTACCTCCACCCTTTTTCCATGACATCGTCAACGTTCATCGAATCGAGGTAGGGGGTATGTGTTAATTTAAATATGATATTAATCCTCCTCTCTTCACTGTTCAAATTTTTTGATTGGCATTCCAAATGTTACCACCATGAAGAGAAGGGTTCGGACTGAACAAACATGGCCATACCCTCCCCCATTGGTTAATCTTGTTTGTTGATGACGGTATAACGGACCACGAAGAACAACGGAGGCTAGAAATGGGCTAGACATGAAAGAAACCAGTGTCACAAAGGCTGACGGGACTCCGAGAGAGCGTGACAACACCACGCTAGGCTGAGGAGAGTCATGGCCATGATGGGCCGTGGCGGAGGCACACTACGCCATCACGCCGCGCGGAGTGAAACATGAGGCTATGACCAATGTGGGCCATGGTAGAGGGTTGTGGCTCCATCACACTGTTCCGGTGGTGCAGGACCGCAGCCAGGGTGGGCCACGATGGGAGAGAAGGGGTGTGGCGTCGTTGTGGGGAACCAGAGAATACCCCCGTCCTAAGGCCATGGTGGATAGGGTAGGGTGACTCGCAGAGTCTGCTTCCGGTGCACGCTATAGAGGAGGGACCCTTCGGGTCCCGCGGTTACAGGGGTCAGCGCCATGCGCCAGCCGTTAAGAACAAAGGGGGGGGGGTGCCCCCCCACCACATAGTGGCCCACCGGGACACGTGGCTTGCTGGCCAAGCCACACGACCAGCCTCTGAATATAACGGCTAGTCGGGCCAGGCCACACAGGCAGCCGGTCTTGGCCACACGGCCAGCCAGGTTGGGCCACACGGCCATCCTGGTTATGCCACAGGGCCAGCTGGGTGGGGCCACATGTTTAGCCGGGCTGGGTCACGCGGGCCGCCACCAGGCCATGCAGGCCGCTGGGTCGGGTCACCACTTTGGGACGGGCCACCACTTCGGGTCGGGCCACCATTCTGGCCGGGACACACCTTCGTGTCGGGCCACCCTTTGTGATGGGCCACCCCCACATGCCAGGTTGTAACTTCGGGCCAGGCCACCCTTCGAACCGGGCCACCCCTTCGGACCGGGTCGGACTCACGGACCGGGTCGAACCCTGGTCCAGACCCGGGTAAAGTCGGGTCGGTCTGACTGGGTCGGAGAGGACCCAGACTCGACATACCCGAACACACCTATACACCAATAACTCTGGCTACATGTGTCCTATCGACAAATATTCTGCCGTGACGGAAAGAATAGAGTGATACAGTTCATTTGGCATACCCCACTTGAGCTTTGGAAGCATTTGGGGTACGACCGGTTTGGTATTAGCTTAAAAAGTGAATGGTCCCCTGAACGGAAATTCCAATAACTCATAGACCGGGCGTTCGATTTATGTGTTTTCTATCGCATTGGGTTCCTTATGATGAGATGTAACTACTGGATACATAAACTCAATAATTATTGGTAGTTGATGTATCCACACTTGGCTCGAGGAGAGGACCCTACCAGAATCGACCGTGCTGTTTGCGGGAACCTTATGGCTGGCTGCGACTTAGAGGATAGGATCCAACATGGACCTACTACTCTACCAGGATCCTACGTGGGTTCGGAAGTGATGATACTGTACCAGGACCCTCTGTGGTTTCGACAACGATGACTTCTGTACCGGGATCCTTCGTGGGTTCGACAGTGCTAACACTGTTCCAGGATCCTATGTGGGTTCGACAGAGGAGATGATTCAGAGGCTACATCTAATCATCTCTACCCATCTTGTTATGTTTTATACATTTGTGGGATGACTCTCCACTTTCTGTTGATATCATCGAGATGATTGACTTTACTTCCATTGTGGAATGGGTTGTGCATGGGCTCGAGTGTTGGAGCCAGACTGTGATCGGTAACTTAGGTATATGTATCGGCATATACCTAATTTGGAATTATTGATACTTCGTGATTGTATATTTATAATTTGGTTTATCCTTAGTGGATTCTGGGAGACCTTTGGGGGTCTCGGGGTCCCCTACTGAGTATAGTTATACTCACCCCTCCATGGGCTTCGCCCACACCTTGTTGTGCTCTGTGCAGGGGACAATCAATAGTGATCGAGGATGAGGGTGATAGACAGGAGGCTACTCGGAGCTGGACCAGATGAAACATACCTTAGTGACGGGTTGATCGTGATCTGTACTGACCCTTTAGGTAGGATTCCTCGGTGCATGACCCAGGAGCTGTTTTCCATTTTTACTTGTACATGTACTTGTGGTTCAGTAGGGTTTGTATGCTAGGCCACTTACATTAAACACACCTTTCTTTTCTATATTAGTACTTGATGCTTCTTCTTCTTGAGTTCAGACTATGAGTGTTACATGTTTGAAGGAAATTCCTTCCCTATTTTTCAGGGATTCAACTTTGGTGCTATTCGGCAGACACTGGCCTAAGGATGTTGGGATTCGGGTAGTCACGGCACGGGCACCAAGGACGGGTCATGAAAATTTATTATTAGAGGAGTCGGTTCTACCACAAAACATGGACAATGATTCATTTAATGGAAATAGTGTTAACGTTTTTGGGTGTTTTTATCAGTTTACGGAAACCCGTGTTGGTGTGGCGGCTGACGTATCCATACACTAGGACACTGACTTCTGATTTCTAACTCAATGCGTGAGGACACTGATTGCATGTGTGTTTCCTATGAAAATATTTCTTTGTGATTACATTGTGTCAGCTCACCAGGTATATTGTTTTGACCATGGTGAACCTGTTTCTTTTTAGGATGGCCCCACGTTGGCAGCCAGTAAGGGTTCTGTGTTTCGTACATGATGGTATCCCACAGAGCGACGAGGCCTCAGTGCAGGGCCCCATCACAGCAGAGGTACCAACTGTACCACTACCTGTTGGGCCACCGATACAACCATCTCCAGCAGTAGAGAGTGCATGCCATAGGAGTTCATTGCATGAGTTCCAGCACTAGAGGCCGCCTAGGATCTGGGGAGAGACGGACCCACATGAAGCTGAGGATCTGCTAGAGGTTGTTGTGAGAGATTTCATATTGGTGGGAACAACATATTAACTCATTTTTATCCTTTCCGCGAGTCTCCTCCATGCAGCAGCAGGCAGATGGTGGAGCCTAATGCTCCAGGTGCATGAAAAGGAATCACTACTCTGGGCAGACTTCGAGAGTCTCTTCTGATCATATTTTGTTTCATCCACCCATCATGCGGTACAGATTCATAAGTTACTACATGTACAGTAGGGTAGCATGACGGTAGATCAGTACTCAGCGCGGTTCACCATCCTCTAATTCCACTCCAATGATATGGTGTGGGACCCATTCTTCATGTCTTGGACCTTCGAGAAGGGATCGTGGCAAGGGATCAGGGATTCGATGATCTCCCTCAGCATCCCGACGCAGGCGAGGGTGCTAGATCGAGTGCTTCTTGTAGAGTGTTTTCTTGTTGAGAATTAACCAGCAGCGAGACCCACCACAGGGTAACACATAGCAGAGTCTTCTACAACTGGCAGTAGATAGATTTCGTAGGGGTCCAAGCTAACCAGGCCATCTGGTGGGAAACCCCAGGATACAGGTTCGGTTATGCCGGGAACACGTGACAGAGCCAGCCATACGAGGAGAAGGCAATGCTATGCATGTAGTGGGTAGGATCACATGGTTCGTGACTGCCAAACTATCCAGGAAGATGAGCAGCAGACAGTAGATGGACCTCCATGTTAGAGGCAGAGGTTCGACCATGGGGGTCCTCCAGGAGCAGGCGGACATGGCAGAGAAACTGGACGAGTAGCATGTGGTGGATGAAATTTCGAGGCCCTACCACCACCACCACCACCAGGAGGTCCACCCCCGACCACAGGGAGCTGGCATACAGGGGTGAGCTCAGCTCCAGGCAATCGAGGCCTATGACCACGGTGCACCTAAGGTGATTTGACGTACTATCTTAGTCTACTCCACACTTGCAATAGTACTTATAGACATAGGTGCGAGTCATTATTTAATTGCCACTTCCCTCGTTTGTAGTTTGGAGATTCCGACGGAGCCGTTGGGTCGATCCTTACGGCTAGAGACTACTACGGGAGCAAACTCGATGATTATGATCTCGTTCCGAATGTGTGATCTTACTCTTAGAGGTGAGAGTTTCGGTTGGGATCTCCTCGTAGTGGTGTCGAGGCCTTACGACGTCATCTTGGGTATGGAGTGGTTATCTACAGTTCATGCACAGATTGACTGCATTTGGCGTAATGTATGGTTTGTCCACACTGACGGGAACATGTTTACCATTACTGATGAGAATGGAGCCTTTGCAGTGCAAGATGGACATACCCAGAGGAGGGGGCAGCCGATCACATATCAGTTGGCTAGCCTCACTCTCTGAGCTGCTGATGTGTGGAGTCCGACTTTTCCTGTGGTGGTGGATTAGTACGCGGATGTTTTCCCTAACGATGTTCCAGGACTACCTACTCACAGGGAGGTGGACTTCTACATAGACTTATACCCCAGGAAGAAACCGATATCTACTATAGCATATCGGATGGCACCCGCTGAGCTTCGTGAGATGCGGGTACAGCTAGAGAACTTGTAGGGGAAGGGATTTATCCGACCTAGTGTTTCACCCTGGGCATCCTCGATTTTTTTCCAAAAAGGCGGGTGGGAGCTTGCGAATGTGTGTCGATTATCGGCGCCTGAACTAGGTGACAGTGAAAAACAGGTACTCACTCCCAAGGATTGACAACCTCTTTGATCAGTTGAAGAGATCCTGTTGGTTATCGAATATAGATCTTCAGTCGGGCTATCACAAGCTCATTCTACGGGATGAGGATGTGCAGAAGATGGACTTCAGATGCCGGTATGGCCACTACGAGTTCTTGGTTATGCCATTCGGAATAAACATCTCATCGGAAGTGTTTGTTGGACTCATGAATATTATCTTTTGGCCATACCATGATTGCTTTCTGTTAGTCATCATTGACGACATTCAGATCTACTTAGCTACTGAGGAGGAGCACACCTACCATTTGGGGGTAGCATTAGACACACTTCGAGAGAACCTGATTTATGGTAATCTCTCTAAGTGTCAGTTCTGGATCTGAGAGGTACACGTTCTGGGACATTTCATCTCAGAGGATGGAGTTGCAGTGGACCCAACGAAGGTTGAGGAATTAATTTCATGGGAACCACGCCAGAGTGTGACACAGGTATGGAGTTTTCTGGGACTGTCTGGGTACTATCAGAGATTTGTGCCAGGATTCTCAAGATTTCCAGCACCGCTTTTATCATTGACGAAGAAGGCCCAACCCTTCGTGTGGTCATAGATATTCCATCAGAGCTTTCAGTAGCTGAGGCAAAGGTTGACTAGTGTTCCCATATTGAGGCTACCGGAGGAGGGCGTTGGATACATAGTTTACTAGGACGCATCAAGGACCGGACTCGGGTGTGTCCTAATATAGGAGTGAGCAGTGATCACGTATAGTTCTAGGATGTTTTGAAAGCATGAGAAGGACTACAGAACCCATGAACTAGAGTTAGAAGCAGTGGTCCTCACCTTGAAGATGTTGTGGCACTATTTGATGGGTGAACATTTTATAGTCTACTCTGACCACCAGAGTCTCAAGTACATCTTCCCACAGAAGGACCTGAACCTGAGACAAAGAAGATGTCTCAAGTTCTTCCAGGACTATGAATTTGAGATAGTCTATACTCCTTGGAAGGGGAACATTGTAGAAGATTTTCCCAGTAATAGATATTGCATTCAGCTGCTAGGAGAGGCCACAGAGAAGCTGGCTGTGTTACAAATATCTTTTTTGGATAGAGATGAAGCATCCTTTCTATAGTCTCACACAGTCACTCCTCCACTTCTTCAGTGAGTCTGGGAGGCGTAGCATGGGGATGTTGGATGCAAGGCTCGATCTTCACAGATATCCATAGGGCAGGCACCTGATGGATTTTCAGTAGGTGGGGAGCACGTCATACTCTTCAGGGGACGTACCATGGTACCCGTTGCACTTCATAAGGATCTGTTGAGGGAGTTCCACACATTTCTTTAGCGGTACATCCATGAGTGGTGAAGATATATCAGGGCCTCTGACGACAGCATTGGTGGCCAGGTATGAAGAAGGAAGTAGCAGAGTTTGTCTCACGATGCCACACTTGTCAGCAAGTGAAGGTGGAGCACCAAGTTCTAGCAGGATTAGTTCAACCCGTGGAGGTCCCAGAGTAGATGTGGGATGGGATATCCATGGATTTCATGATGGGACTTCCATGTACATCCCGAGGACACGACTCTATCATGGTAATTGTTGACTGACTCACCATGTCAGCCCACTTTCTACCGATCAGAGAGCAGGGTTCAGTTGATAGCCTGGGACGCCTCTATGTATGGTAGATCATACAACTTCATGGTGTTCCATCTACGATCATCCCCGATTGATATGCTCGGTTCACATCATGGATATGGAAGGGGTTGCAGGAGGCTTTTGGGATGTAGCTTTTCTTGAGCACCGCCTTCTATCCACAGACGGAAGGTCAGACTAAGAGGACCATTCAGACACTCGAGGACATACTCCGTGCATGCATCCTCGACTTTGGCGAAGGTGGGAGGATCACTTACCCTTGGTAGAGTTTGTGTATAACAACAGTTACCATTCCGCCATCAGGATGGCACCCTTCGAGGCACTTTACGGCCGACCTTGCAGATCGCCTCTGTGTTGGACGGACCCTGGGGAGTCAGCACTTATGGGGCCAGAGATGGTGCAGGCTATGACGGAGAAGGTGTAGATCATCCTGGAGCATATGAAGACTGCACAGAGCAGGAAGAACTCCTATGATGATAGGAGATGGAGACCACTATAGTTCGAAGATGGTGACCACATCTTTCTATGGGTCTCACCTTGACGAGGTATATGGGGATTTTTACAATGCGGAAAGTTATCTTCGCGATTCATCAGACCTTTCCGGGTCCCCATTAGAGTAGAAGAGGTGGATTACTGCTTGGATCTTCCACCTCAGTAGCACCGGGTGCAGGACGTCATCCACGTATCTCAGCTGAGTAGATAAGTGCACGACCCGTCCCACATCATCGACCATAGGGAGAAGGACATCGATGATGGGGCGACATTCATAGAGGTTCCAGTAGAGATTGAGGATTGACAGGATCAGGTCCTACGTGGATGGTCTATATCTTTGGTGCGCGTTCGCTGGTAGCACGGGAACCTCCAGGAGAGCACATGGGATTGGGAGACTCAGATGCGTGCTTAGTACCCCCATTTGTTCATTTAGTGTGAGTTTTAGCTTACGGGGAAATAAAGCCCTGAGGTGGGGATAATGTAAAGACCCAGAAATTCCATGGAATGTTTTATTTCTTAAATACTAGTAAATTTTAAGAGTCCTTAGTTTTTGACTGCACTTGATTCTGAGGGCCGGTGTGCCTGGAATCAATTTTCTGAAGTTTTTTTCAGGTACGTTCAGTAAACGTACTTGCGGGATTTTATATCATTTGAACCAGTGCTCGGTATTGAAGTCTGAGGGCACCATTGAACTCACAGCGCCGGTGATTTCATAGTGAGACCTTCACCGCATTTTCATTGTAACAAGAATAGAAGTTAGTTTTGAGGGTTTTTAATAAAATTAAATAAAAATAAAGTGTTACTTTATTTTTATTTTTGGCAGTTTAATCCTCCAAGTGGAGGTTGGAGGTGGGGGCCATGACAGCCAAACACCCCATGAGAGGTTATGGTGGTGGGGCCTACCAGTATATAACATCCCATGGGAGGATATTTTTAAGTGTGGCCCCCACGAGCTTCTTACCCCCATTAACTCCCCTTAATTAATTGGACACCTCTCCTCTTTAATTGGAACTTCTCACCTCCACTAAATTATGAATTTGAACCATTCTATAGAATTAATTAAATGAGTTGCCTCATTTAATAAAACACAACGTTTTGTTGTTGTTCTAAATAAATAACAGAGATCATCTTTTATTATATTTGTGTTTGGCATAATATTTTTGAAAATATTGAGAGAGGAAGCTTCATCCTTCCAACGAAGAACCACTGACGAACAACAAACTTATCCTTCGATCTTCGACCAAGCCAAAAGAGAAGGAGTCGCCCGCGAAGAATGCTGGTGATGCTTCATCCTCGGATGCTTCCCGACGCCAGTGAATCGACATCCTCCCTTTTTCACAACTTCATCAACGTTCATCGAATCGAGGTAGGGGGATCTGAGTTAATTTATATATTAGATTAAACCTTCATTCTTTGTCGTTCAAATTTTTAGATTGGTTTTCCAAATGTAACCACCATGACGAGGAGGGTTCGTACCACACGAATATGGCCCAACCCTCCCCCTTTGGTTGACCTTGTTTGTTGATGACGGAGGAATGTACCACGATAAACAACGGCGCCCGACGACGGCCCAACTATGAAAGAAACCGGTGGCGCAAAGGATGTAGTGTCGCCAAGAGGGTGTGGCACCGCCTCCCTACGCGGAGGAGAGTCGCAGCCATGACAGGCCATGGCCAAGGTGGGCCGTGGAGGAGGGGCGTGACATAGTTGCGTCGCGCCGGCGGTGCAGGACCGCGGCGAGGTTAGGAGGCAGTGGGAGAGTAGGGGTGCGACACCGTCACGTCGCATCGGAGATGACCTGCAGCCTAAGGCCACGGTGGACAGGGTAGGGAGACCAGCAGAGCTGGCCGCCGGTGTGTGATACATAGGTGGGACCCTTTGGGTCCCGTGGTTACAGGGTCTGGTGCCATGCACTGGCCGTTACAAACAACGGGGGGTGCGACACCCCTCCCCCGCCATGTGGCGAAGAGGGCCACACGGCCAGCCGAGCCGGGCCAGACGGCCAGTTGAGCCGGGCCACACGGCCAGCCAGGCTGGGCCACATGGCCAGCTAGGCCGGGCCACACTACCAGCCAGGCCGGGCCGTAGGGCCAGTCGGGTCGGGCCACAAATCCAGTCAGGCCGGGCCACAGGGCCAGCCGGGCCGGGCCACACGGCTAGCCAGGCCGAGCCACATGGGCCGCCACTAGGCCACGTGGGCCACCGGGCCGTGGCGCCCCTTCGGGTCGGGCCAACCCCTTCGAGCAGGGTAATCATTCAGGCCAGGACACCTAGAAGATGGTCTCCCCCCATGTGCTAGCCCATAACTTCGGGTCGGGCCACCCCTTCGGACCGGGTCGGACCCTGGTTTAGACCCGGGTCATCTCGGGTCGGTCTGACGAGGTCGGACCGGACGCAGACCCATCAGACCCAAATACACCTATATGCTCATAACTCAGGCTAAACGTGCCCTATCGAAAAACCACCTATGGAAACATAATGCATAGAGAGAAATGGTTCCTTTGGAGTACCCAACTTGAGGTTTGGACGCAGTGGGGGTACGGCTGGGTTGGTTTAAGCCCAAAAAATAACCGGCCCCCTGGAACGAAAATTTCAATAACTCAATGACTGAGCATCCCATTGATGCGTCATTTGTCACATTGGGTTCATTATGATGAGATGGAACTACATGATACATTAACTCGAGACATTGTGGTAGTTCATGTATTGACACCTGGATCGAGAATCACACCCTCCCGGAATCGAGCGTGCTGTGTGCGGGAACATTATGGCTGGTCGCGACTAAGAGGATATGATCCTACTTAGATCTACTACTTAACCAGGATCATCCATGGGTCCGAAAGCGATGATACTATACCAGGATCCTCTGTGGGTTTGACATTGATGACTTCTATACCGGAATCCTCCGTGGGTTCGACAGCGATGGCTTCAGTTCTAGAATCCTCGGCGGGTTCGACAGAGGAGATGATTAAGAGGCTACATCTAATCATCTCTACCCCTCTTTTATGTTGTATACATGTGTGAGTTGATTCTTGAATTTCAGTTGGTATCATCGATATTATTACCTTTACCTCCGTTGTGGAATGGGTTGTGCTTGGGCTCGAGTGTTCGAGCCGGACTGTGATCGATAACTTAGGTATATGTATGGACATATACCTAAGTTGGGATGATTGATACTTCATGATTGTATATTTCTACTATGGTTTATCATTAGGGTATTTTGGGAGACCATCAGGGATCTTTTCATGCCCTACTGAATATTTTTTTACTCACCCATGCACGGGCTTCGCCGGCACATTGTTGTGTTCTGTGCAAACGACAGTCAGCAGTGATCGCGACTGAGGGTGACGGACGAGAGGCTACTCAGAGATGGAATAGACGGGACAGACCTCAGGGACGAGTTGATTAAGATCTGTATCTACCCTTCCAGTATGATTCCCCGGTGGGCAATCTAAGAGCTATTTTCCAATTGTACTTGTACTTGTACTTGATGTTTAGTTGGGTTTGTATACTAGGCCACATACTTTCAGCCCACCATTCTTTTATATATTAGTACTTGTTGCTTATTATTCTTTTGTTTAGATAGTGTGTGTTACAGTTTTAAAGGCAATGCCTTCCCTTTTTATTAGGGATTCACATTTGGTGATAGTCGCCAGCCCCTGGCCTATGGAAGGCGGGCTTCGGGTAGTCACGGTACGGGCCCCGAGGACGGTTCGTGACATATCATATTCCCTTATGTTCTTTCTGTTTCCCTACCTACATGTTATCCTATAAAAGGTTCTTACTTTAGATTTTCGAGGTGTTACATTATCCCTACATTATTTAAGTTTCATCCTTGCAATTTAAACTCAATGTTTGTCATTGATATCTTGATATTTCTTATATTAAAATCCCATATCGTGATAAGTGTTTGTAAAACAATATATATGAAAGATAAAATGGGAAGTAAAATAGTCACATGGAATAATATATAAAAAGATCTATAATTAGAATAACATTATTGGGAGGTAGAGATACATACTTAGAAGAAAAGTGTAAATATATATTGGTGTGATTGAGGTCATCAATCAAAAAAATTTTAATGATTAATATAAATTCAAGGGCCTTAATTCCATAAATCTTCTAGGATTTATAATACAATTGGTTCATCCAAAATTATGTCATTATGACAAAAAAAATTGAGGTCCTTTTCCTGACATTGAAAATTTTCTTTACTACATATGAATATAACGAAATTTACTTTCATGATATGTTTTAATTTCATATGAATAATTCCATATTTTGGCAGTGTTTTGATCAAATTATAATCTATCCATTACTTCAAAAAATGTGTATCCAAAAATTAAATTTTATTATTGAACAAACTAAAAAAACTAAACAGATATTAATGACCGTAGAAGAGTGAAAAGTCTAACTATTTGTCTCTAACTATTTTCCAAAAATGATATGGTAAATACATTAATATCAATACATGAAAAGTTACACTACTAGTTCATCGTTAATATTTACTTTTTAGATATTTTAACAAAAAAACAAGGACATATTAACCAGGTCATTTTACAGGTTAATGGTTTGATCCACACCTTTATCATCCTTTTATTAGGGGTTCAAGTCTCGTGGCCTTTCCAAATTTTATTATTTGTCACTTAGAATACTATTTTTCATTTTCTAAATACATATTAATATATTTTCCAAAAAAATATGATTTACATCATTGAAATAAGGTTAATCACTAAATATCCTTTTAACAAAGGTTTTCAATAAAATCCTAATACATAAATTCTTCATCCACTTATTTCAACAAAGGTCATTCCTTGGTCTATTGTTTATCTATAATATCATTTATAGGATTACTAAAGAATGAAAAATTATCTTCAATCTCAAAAAATAGATTTAACCTACGTTATTCATTGTCATAATACGTCATATGTTTTTTGAATGTAAATTATCATATCCATATAGCCTAGGTGTGTCAAACCCTGTATGAAGTAACTGTTGTCATGTACTAGGTTGTGTCGAGTGATGACCAACACACCTTTTTATAGTTTTTAATATTATGTACATTTGTTCAAAAACCAAATCCACTTATAGTTTACAAATATGTATGTATTACTAGAAATACCCCCAAAATATCTACTTTAGCAAAATAATATAGTTTTCTTCTACATGAACCCCCAAATTCTACCTTATGTTTACATTGTCTAACATATGTTTCTTGAATTCCAATTCCCAAGTTAGATACTAAAATTTATTTTATATCAATTGTAGTGACCCGAACCGATAAGGCACATAGCTGGTTTCTACTACCATTACATCAGCATGATTACAAGAAAACAAATCCCAAAATACTGAGAGATTAATAGTGTTGGAAAACTAAATTATCCTTGTATTAAAAATTAATACACTAATTATAACATATTTTCTTCTAAATAAATTTGAGTATGACATTATTCCATCTATTATATCCTTTAATATATTTTATAGTATGATTGTTAGATTCTTATGGAAAGAAAACATTACAATGGTGAGCTTAGACGATCAATAAGGGAAAAATACACCCGAAGCAATAATTAATCAATGAGAGTAATAATTATGGCATGGTAAATAATTAGAAACAGATACCATATAATCAAAAAAATGATAAGGATATTAATAAACAATATAGAAAAGTAATTAATGGAAACACATTCCATCCAAATAATAACATAATTAAAATTCAATATGGAATGGAAATAAAATGAATGATATTCCATTTAATAAATGAACTGAAAATGAAATGTATCCATTCATATGTCGATGAAAAATATCATGGATGAATAATAAATAATAGTAAATGAAGTAAATGCTAAATTATTTTATTTCATGTATCTGGTACAAGAAAACCACTATTGTTAAGATCTATCCACCAGGCAGTTTAAAGCTATATATAGAAACCTGTTTTATTTTTGTAGCTTATTTTTCTCATGGGAACCTAGAAATGAATCGAGGAACTATAAAAATTCTGGACTCCATCCTTTATTGTATATCCAAAGAATTATTCATATCAAATAATATTTTTAATTAATAAAAAATATGTCTTATCAAATAGTTTTATTGAATAAGGAATATAGAATAATCCATATTTATCTAAATAATGAAATAACGATCAAAGAGAAAAAAATTCAAATGTTATATTTCTTATGATATTATAGTCTTAATGATATTTGAAATGGATAATTTTGGGTAAATTCAAAGTCAAATGATCATCGTAAATTGAATATTCAAGGGGACTTCTAAGGAATCAAGGAAGTGAATTTCAATATTATCCTTTACCTTATCAATCATAAACCATACCTATGAATAATAATGTTGGTATCAGTAAAATAATCTATAAGTGGTGTAAAATAAAGTATTTTTTCCTTTGATTTATAGAAATACTATAAAAGAATCTTTTAAAGGCAATCTCATCGAAAATATCATTTTATTTTGAAATATAGTTTGAAAAACCTTTTCATTGGAAATAACATTTAAAATTATTTTAATTTAAAAAATAACCTTTAAAATTTTAAAAGGACATTTCCAAAAAATGATGGTTCGTAAATCTGTATAAATCATATGAGGTAAAAAGAACATTCCTTTTTCACAGTAAAAAAGAAAGAAAACTGAGTTGATCTAAATGCAAAAAGGATATTCCTTTAAAAAAGTTAGTAAAAACAAAAAATGGAAAAAAATTACTTTCATTAATTATTTTTTAATGGTTAAATAAAATTTTAAATCTTTTTTAGAAAATAAGGGTTTTATTAGAAAATAGTTTCTCCAACTAATGAGATAAATGAAGACTGGTTTTCTCAAAAACATTTTCAAAATATTTTTACTACCAATGAGTTGGAAAATGGTACTAATACATGAAATAGGTCATGAATATCCAAATTATAGGAAAATTTAAATTTTTTATTGAATAATGGTCAAATAATTTCTTTAAATGGAAATACAATTGAATTATCATTAAAATTACTCTTGTGGAAAATATTCCTTAAACATTCTCATGCCACTATGAAACACTTGAATCGCAAACCACGTCTAGGAATAACATTAAAGGAGTGTCTTAAAATAAATTAATGTAAAATTATTAATGATATAATATATAAAAAGGGTAATTAGTTACAAAACAAAAAAGATGTAAGTGGTGAATATGACATTAATCTCACAGATTTAAAACGTGACATGAAAATCCCTTACCTTATGTTTTCTTTCGGGTGAACATCCTGTAACTTCATGTATAATAAACTTATGTAAATTAATTACTTAATTTAGAATAATTTTAATGTTTATTATAACTTTTATTTCCCTTATTACTATGTTGTATACATCTACTTAATCAATTAATTTTACTTTATGTGTTTTGACCAAATTTGGTTTATGTATCAAAACAGCTTTTTTAGGTCAACTATGGTCAAAGGAGTCATTATATAACATATATAGAATATTAATAATGCCAAAATTATCATTTTTATACATCAATTATACTTTTTAATGTAATCATTAAATATAGTTTTGAAAAATGAACCAATGTAACAATCTTGGATAAGGTAGGTCGTGTGTACGCTTGAGTAGCGTTCCTATTATGCAATTATCACAATGTAAAGAATATAAGAAACAGTATATTTGTAACATCCCAAATGAACCAATGTAACAATCTTGTTATATTTATCTCTTATGTGTCTCCATCCTCAATCATATTTCATTCACTTACTAGTTTCAGAATCTTAATCATTTTCTGTCATTATATATACCGAATCCATATCATTCCATATATTTGTAACATCCCAAATAAGTAATGAATAATAGATATTTTTATATATGTCTATTAATGATTAAGATAGTGTTATAGAGGCTTAAAATGAAAATAAATACAATCTTATGCATTGAATACACTAATATTCTTACAAGATTGTTTTACTGCCTTTTGATGGCAAACCATTTTTGAATCTATATTTTGACAATTTTATAAACTATTTTTGTCAAAATAAACTTATTCTTTATGATTGGGACATCAAAATTTACTTTGTGTGAATTTTTGGTATTTTTCTCACAATGTTCATTTTTTAATGAATAGTGAAAAATACTGCATTTTACATTAAAACTGCTTTTTAATATAATTTATTTATATGATTAGATTATCTTTTGAATTGTTCTTAATGTGTAATATGAATATATTTTTACCATTTTATCCAATGGTGGTCATTGGAATCAATTTCACTTTGAAATTAGACTTAAACTGGTGTCAATCTTTTGATACTTATTGTTTTTTAAAAACACGCTATTTGCACTGGCAGCGGGAATTAATTATTAAATTAATTAATTTGACTTATATGTATTGAATTTTTTAAAATAGACTTCATTTTTGACTTTGGAATATCAAATATAGCTTAGGGTGAATTTTTGGTAATTTTCTGAAAAACTCCAATTTTTGATGAATAGTGAAACCACTAAGTGGTACTTATAAAGACTGATTTTCCGTTTAAATGAAATTTTTCCATCATTGTGTTTTGAATTTAAAAAATAAGACATACATGGTTGTCATTAAGAAGTGAAATGTGGTTCAATGAGATTATAATAATTTTTTGGTGAATAGTAACTTATTAAGTTCTTAATCGCGATTAGTGGTAATTAGGGTAGTTTAAGGTATAAATAATGCTTTAATAATATTAAATGACCTAGACAAATGTCCCAACCTTATTGGTTGTGTCATGGACAACCAAGAAAATCCATGGGTCAACTTGGGGACCCCATGGATCCACTTTTGTTGGGAAATGACAAAAATAACTTTTTATTTAATGTAAAAGAAAAAATGACACAAACATAATATGTTTTACGAAAACAATTTTTAGATGAGCTTATAAAGATCATATTTTTGATTATAAATAGTCATTGGAAAGATAAAAAGCTTTCCTACATCATAGTATTTTTTTTATAATTTTTAGACATTAAATAAATTAAATTATTTATGACATAATAGTGATGTAGTGATGAAATCATTATTTGACGATTTAAATAAAATGGAAAGACAATGTAAAATATATAAACTACACATGGCCAAAACCAATTGGATGATTGGATTTAGAACCCTTATCACCTTATCCACGAATTATATCAATGTGGGACCTTTTAAAACCGAACCACATTTTCAAATAATGTAATATTTCTTTACTTTCCAAAAGTGCCCCTCCTCTCCTCTTATAAAAGGCCCCCACCTCTACCTCATTTCACACCCTCTTAAAGCCTTTGGCTCGGCCAACCCCTGCCCATTTACTCTCTCCACATCCCTCTACTCATCCTAGAGTATTCCCTTTGAGCAGAATCCTTTCAAAGGAAGCCTTTAGGCTCAAATCAAAAGGAGGTACACTTTTAAAGGTAATTCATTCTCTCATGTTCATTTGTTTTATTTTGCTTCTCCAACCCCCTAAACTCTTTTTATTTACTTCTTTTGTAACAAAACCAGTATCTTAAATATATTAGGATTTTGTTATATGATTTATTTTAGCTACACTCTCACACAAATACATCAAATGGTTAAAGAACATACGGTTTCCGTGGATGGGAAAATTCTGCCTCCCGAAACGATGATTGTTCAATACTCATTTAACACCTTCAAAGGTGGCCATTATGATGTCACTATATTTTTATATGATATATTATATGTTTATGGTTTCCTTAAGCTTCTGTTTTTTTCATTTTGGGCATACCTTTATGGTTTCCATTATGGGTAAACACGATATCTTCATTTTAGGAAGTGCGGACTACCGCCCCCTGAAAGTGATTTGATTCGTTAATACCATATGTGGGATGTGTAAAGGATAAAGTTAATGATATTATATATGTTAATATACTGGAATTATAATATACACTTATATAATTATAATTCCATTCCAAAAAAAATACGAAATAGAAATGGAAGTAGCGTTCATGCGTACGTACGGCTTACCGTCTCCATGAATGGTGCATTTCATTTCTTACCTCTAAATGTGATGTAATATTATAAATACATGTATATGCTGAATATATATGATTTATATGTTATCCAAATCATTAATATCATTCTGGATATAATGAAACTTTGACCAAATTAACAATATGTAAGTGTAAGAAGTCTATTTTTGACTTAAGAACCAAATACCGACAAAATGAACATTATTAACTTAAATGATTACATGATGTCCATAACATGGTATAAAATGAATAATGAACTTGAAAAAGGTTCTTAAGAATGTATAGATTAACTAAAGTTTATTATTCATGAGATTAAAGAACGGTCGGGTCAAGTCGGATACGAGGTATGGGACTTCGTCTCAATCTCCTTTCATTGAGGCATATTTTATTTTATACACAACTTTAATTTATACGGTGTATAAACCCCTTTGAATTTTACATTTAATCAAAAGGAATCTTTTTTATACGAAGCATTTACTAAACGACAAAAGGGAATGTTTTTGTCGTACGTATGCGGCGGCAACGACTTCTCTGCCGTCGTGACCATTATTTGGGTTTCGGCTTCCTCTACAAGCCATACCTTTTTTTAAAAGAAAAATAACTACCATGTTTTACTTTTCTTTTATTTTGGTATGGAAAATGGTTTTCACAATGTTTTTTTGTTATATTGATATCTTTTTATGAAATGTGGAAATTTTGTGTTTCTTTTATTCATGTTTTATGTGATACGGTTATGTTATGGTTCTTGGGCATTATTATGAAGACGGGTGGTTCCGTGATAAACTAAGGGCGGGTGAGCCCGATATAGCTCTCCGATGCATTGGGTAACGCGAAGGAGTGAAATGTTAAGGTTTCTCCGAAGAGATTTAGGGAATATACTGTGATGGGTATTCCAAACGTAACCAAGAGGGTTACTCCCTACGTAAGAATGTTATGAATGCCTCAAGTTACCTTTATGGCTTATGATTTCTATGATTTATTCATGATTTTATGAGGTATGTTAAAGTGCCTATGTTTTATGGGTAAAGTATGATTTCATTCTTATGTATATATGAACTCATGTTTCCTTTCCATGTTTTTTTATAACCCATACTGAGTTTTTATGCTCATCCCACGTTTTTGAAATTTTTTTCACAGGTCAAGGGAAAGATACATGATAAGATGATAGAGTCAAGGATGTGTCAAGAAATAATCCATGTTTTATTTTAAATGTGTTTCCATTGATGGGAATGAAGAATACTATCTTTATGTAACCACTTTGTTTATATGTGGAATGTAATGCAAGTTTTATGATCTAATTCTCTAAAACTCTAAACCCGAAAAGATCCTCAATGTGTAATCTTGTAATAACTCAAGATTAAGTAAGGTTTAAGGCTGGGGCCTTATAGTTGGTATCAAAGGTCGGTTTAGATAACTTTAGGAGTTAGAATTCTATTAAATGATTATCCACTTTTTTTTTTGAAATGATATAGAATTTAAAGATTACCATGTTGCTTCATCTAAGACATGTTTGTTCAGAATGGTTTTCCGCAGAGGAAACAGGGAAGCAGTGCTAGGAAGGCATACAGAAGGAAATATCCTTCCGAATCAGCATCCAGAAATGGTCAGAATTGGAACTGAACAGTTTGTTGCAGTAATGGTGCAGTTGACTCAAGCGATAAATGGTGGTGGTATCCATGCACGAGATCAGCCAGATCAACCGCAGAGGAACATGTCAGTGGTGGAACATTTCATGAGGCAACATCCACCATCATTCAGAGGATCATCTGACCCTGTGCTAGCTGAAGGGTGGATTAAAGCACTGGAGAATATTTTTTATGTCATGGGGTGTTCAGATAATCAAAAGGTTAGTCTTGCTATTTACCGTTTGGAGGGTGAAGCAGATCAGTGGTGGTCTATGGTTAAAAATATCAGGGACGCCGATGAGATTGATGCTCTTGACTGGGATGAATTCAATGGTATGTTTCTTGAAAAGTATTTTCCTAAGGCTGTTCGACTTAGGATGGAAAATAAATTCTTGGAATTGAGGGAAGAGGAACACTCAGTGGCTACCTATGAAGAAAGGTTCACTCGATTGGCAAGGTATGCTCCAAATTTTATTTGAGACGTTGATAGTAAAATCAATAGTTTTTACTCAGGATTAAAGCCAAAATATCGAAGGGCATTAGCTTCTAGAGAGTTTAAAAGTTCTGAAAAGCTTGTTCAATGTGCTGAGAAGGTGGAAATGGAGTTTGCCGATGACCAAGTGTTCTATAACAACCAGCAGAAGAAGAGACCGAGGTGGCAGGAGAAAGGTAAGAATTCTTCAAAAATGTCTGATGGTAAGAGAACTAAGTTTCCAGTTTGTGATAAATGTGGCAAAAGGCATGCTGGGGAATGTCTTCTGAATTCTGGGAAGTGCTACCGATGTGGTAAGATGGGACATAAGGCTCGTGATTGCAATGAAAAGGATCAAGGTGAAGGTAAGAACAAGTTTGATTTACAGTTAGTGAAATGTTATAAGTGCAATGAGATGGGTCACTATGCAAATGAGTGTCTGACAAGGAGCTTGAGTGATGGGAAGTAGTTAGACTACAAGCAGAAAGGGGTGGTGAAATCCTTTGCAACTACATCAGCAGATGTCGGGCCATCAAATGAAGTTGTATCAGGTACTTTGTTTGTTTTTTCAGATTATGCCAGTGTGTTGTTTGATTCGGGGTCTACACATTCTTTCATCTCTGAAACCTTTTCTAGTAAAATGGGAATACCATCTCAAGAAATGACTCCTGAACTTTTGGTAAAAACACCTGGGGGGAATGTTGAGGCAAAAAGAATTTATAAGAATCTTCCTATCCTTGTCTGTGGAAAGAACCTACTTGCAAACCTTATTGTTCTACCTCTAGTAGAGTTTGATGTTATCCTGGGTATGGATTGGCTCTCTATTTACCATGCTAAGATTGGCTGTAGAGCTAAAGAAGTTTCTTTTCAGAAAGACTTTCAGTTTGTTTACAAGAATGAACCCTTACTTTTGATAACATATCAAGAGGCCGAGAAACTTGTAAAAGATGGAAATGAATGTTACCTTGCACACGTCGTTGAAAATAAGGGAACTGTTCAGATTAATGATGTTCCAGTGGTAAATGAGTATCCTGATGTTTTTCCTGATGAGTTTCCTGGAATAATACCAGATCGGGAAGTTGAGTTTACTGTTGACTTAGTTCCTGATGCTAAGCCAATTTCAAAACCCCCTTATCGAATGGCACAAATTTAATTTTTAGAGTTGAAGGATAATTTGCAAGATTTATTAGAGAAAGGTTTCATTAGACCTAGCACATCACCATGGGGTGCTCCTGTTTTACTTGTTAAAAAGAAAGATGGTTCTATGAGACTTTGCATTGATTATAGAGCCTTGAATAATATCACTGTTAAGAACAAATATCCTTTGCCTCATATCGATGATTTGTTTGATCAGCTCCAGGGAGCTCAGTTTTTTTCAAAGATTGACATGAGATCGGGGTACCATCAGCTGAAGGTAAAGGAGGCAGATATTCCGAAGACCGCGTTCCGTACGAGATATGGCCACTATGAATTTGTAGTAATGCCTTTTGGGCTAACCAATGCACCTGCTGTATTCATGGACTTAATGAATAGAATTTTCCATGAGTTCCTGGATAAGTTTGTGGTGGTTTTCATTGATGATATTTTGGTGTTTTCTAAAAGTAAAGAGGAGCATGAAAAACATTTAAGGGTTATCTTGCAAACCTTAAAAGAAAAGAAACTGTATGGGAAATTCAGAAAGTGTGAGTTTTGGTTGCAACAAATTTCCTTCCTTGGTCACATTGTTTCTAAAGATGGAATAACTGTTGATCCTGCAAAAACAAAAGTTGTGGAAGAATGGCCAAGACCCACAAATGTAACCGAGATTCATAGCTTCCTTGGTTTGGCGGGCTATTACCGAAGGTTTGTTAGAAATTTTTCACGGTTATCTAGTCCAATGACTAAGCTAACTCGGAAGGGTGTTAAGTTTATCTGGACAAAAGAATGTGATGATTGTTTTCAGGAATTGAAAAGAAGATTGGTGAATGCTCCTGTTTTGGCACTACCTTCCAGGAATAGTGAGTTTGTTATATATAGTGATGCTTCATTGAAAGGACTTGGTTGCGTCCTAATGCAGAATGATCAGGTAATTGCTTATGCTTCACGACAGTTGAAAACTCATGAGGTAAATTACCCTACACATGATTTGGAATTAGCTGCTGTTGTTTTTGCTTTAAAAATTTGGAGGCATCATTTGTATGGAGTAAAGTGTGAAATATATACCGATCACAAAAGTTTAAAGTATATATTCACTCAGAAAGAGTTAAACATGAGACAAAGGAGATGTCTAGAATTAATCAAGGATTATGATTGTACAATTCATTACCATCCGGGAAAAGCAAATAAAGTGGCTGATGCTTTGAGTCGAAAAAGTAATGCTTCATTAACAATGTTGCATTTGGAACGTGATCCTTTGGTTAAGGATTTGATGAACTTTGGCATTGAAGTTGTTGGTGCAGGAAGTCCTTCTGTTTTGTTTCAGGTATCAGTGAGATCTTCTCTATCAGATAGAATCAAACAAGCACAGAAGCAATACAGTGAGTTGCAGAAAAAGGTAGAGCTGGTTCAGAAAGGTATGTTGCATGAATTCAACATTGATAATGATTGTGTTTTGAGATTTGGAAGAGATTGTGTGTGCCTTTTGATTCACAGTTGAAGAGAGAGTTGTTATGTGAAGCTCATAGTTCTCCGTTTTCAGTTCATCCAGGCAGTACTAAGATGTATAGAGATCTGCAGGAGTATTACTGGTGGGATGGAATGAAAAGAGATATTGCTGATTTTACTGTGAAGTGTTTGACTTGTCAGCAGGTTAAAGCAGAGCTGCAGTTACCAAAAGGGATGCTTCAGCCTTTACCAGTGCCAGAGTGGAAATGTGAGAATATATCCATGGACTTTGTTGTTGGATTACCAAAGACATCTCGGGATAATAATGCAATCTGGGTTATTGTTGATCGCTTGACCAAATCTTTTCATTTCCTTGCTATACGAGATACTTTCTCTCTTGATCAACTTTCCCGTTTGTATCTTAAAGAGATAGTCAGGTTACATGGAGTTCCTCTCTCCATTGTATCAGATCATGATCCCAGGTTTACTTCTAACTTTTGGAAAGGCCTTCAGAAGTCGTTGGGTACTGAATTAAATTTTAGTACAGCTTTTCATCCTCAATCAGATGGGCAGTCAGAATGAACAATTCAGACATTGGAGGATATGCTACGAGCTTGTTCTATGGATTATAAGGGAAGTTGGGACCAACATCTTTCTTTGGTTGAATTTTCATATAATAACAGTTTTCATTCCAGTAAACAGATGGAACCATTTCAGGCATTATATGGGAAGCGGTGTCGAACTTTAGCTTTCTGGGATGAAGTGGTTGAAAGGAAGTTGATGGGACCAGAATTGGTAGAAGAGATGGCAGAAAAAGTTCAGCTGATTCAGAAACACATGAGAACAGCTCAGATCAGGCAGATGAGTTATGCGGATAACCAGAGGAAGGATCTATCTTTCGAGGTAGGTGATCATGTTTTTCTCAAGGTTTCTCCTTGGAAAAGTGTGATGAGATTTGGTAAGAAAGGAAAGTTGAGTCCATGGTTCATTGGACCATACGAAATTCTAGAGAGAGTTGGATCAGTTGCATACCAAGTGGCTTTACCTCCAAGTTTATCTTATGTAAACAATGTTTTTCACATTTCGATGTTGAGAAAGTATATGCCAGATCCATCTCATGTTTTGAGTCTAGAGGTAGTTCAGCTGGAAGAGAACCTATCTTATGAGGAACAACCGGTCCAGATTCTTGACCACAGGGAGCAAGTGTTATGGAATAATGTGATTCACCAGGTAAAGGTTTTGTGGAAAACCCACATGATTTAAGAGGCAACATGGGAATCTAAAAATGCAATGAGGGATAAGTGCCCCCATTTATTCGATAAGTAAATAAATTGCGGGGACGCAATTTTCTAAAGGGGGGAAGGATGTAACATCCCAAATAAGTAATGAATAATAGATATTTTTATCTATGTCTATTAATGATTAAGATAGTGTTATAGAGGCTTAAAATGAAAATAAATACAATCTTATGCATGGAATACACTAATATTCTTACAAGATTTTTTTACTGCCTTTTGATGGAAAACCATTTTTGAATCTATATTTTGACAATTTTATAAACTATGTTTGTCAAAATAAACATATTCTTTATGATTGGGACAACAAAATTTACTTTGTGTGAATTTTTGGTATTTTTCTGAGAATGTTCATTTTTTAATGAATAGTGAAAAATACTGCATTTTACATTAAAACTGCTTTTTAATCTAATTTATTTATATGATTAGATTATCTTTTGAATTGTTCTTAATGTGTAATATGAATATATTTTTACCATTTTATCCAATGGTGGTCATTGGAATCAATTTCACTTTGAAATTAGACTTAAACTGGTGTCAATCTTTTGATACTTATTGTTTTGTAAAAACACGCTATTTGCTCTGGCAGCGGGAATTAATTATTAAATTAATTAATTTGAAATATATGTATTGAATTTTTTAAAATAGTCTTCTTTTTTGAATTCGGAATATCAAATATAGCTTAGGGTGAATTTTTGGTAATTTTCTGAAAAACTCCAATTTTTGATGAATAGTGAAACCACTAAGTGGTACTTATAAAGACTGATTTTCCGTTTAAATGAAAATTTTCCATCATTGTGTTTTGAATTTCAAAAATCCGACATACATGGTTGTCATTAAGAAGTAAAATGTGGTTCAATGAGATTATAATAATTTTTTGGTGAATAGTAACTTATTAAGTTCTTAATCGCGATTAGTGGTAATTAGGGTAGTTTAAGGTATAAATAATGCTTTAATAATATGAAATGACCTAGACACCTGTCCCAACCTTATTGATTGTGTCATGTACGACCAAGACAAGCCATGGGTCAACTTGGGGACCCCATGGATCCACTTTTGTTGGGAAATGACAAAAATAACTTTTTATTTAATGTAAAAGTAAAAATGACACAAACATAATATGTTTTACGAAAACAATTTTTACATGGGCATATAAAGATCATAATTTTTATTATAAATAGTAATTGGAAAGATAAAAAGCTTTCCTACATCATAGTATTTTTTTTATAATTTTTAGACATTAAATAAATTAAATTATTTATGACATAATAGTGATGCAGTGATGACATCATTATTTGATGATTTATATAAAATGGAAAGACAATGTAAAATCTATGAACTACACATGGCCAAAACCAATTGGATGAGTGGATTTCAAACCCTTATCACCTTATCCACGAATTATATCAATTTGGGACCTTTTAAAACCTAAATACATTTTCAAATAATGTAATATTTCTTTACTTTCCAAAAGTGCCCCTCCTCTCCTCTTATAAAAGGCCCCCACCTATACCTCATTTCACACACTCCTCAAGCCTTTGGATCGGCCAACCCCTTCCCATTTAATCTCTCCACATCCCTCTTCTCATCCTAGAGGATTACCTTTGGGATGAATCCTTTCAAAGGAAGCCTTTAGGCTCAAATCAAAAGGAGTTACACTTTTAAAGGTAATTCATTCTCTCATGTTCATTTGTTTTATTTTGCTTCTCCAACCCCCTAAACTCTTTTTATTTACTTATTTTGTAACAACACCAGTATCTTAAATATACTAGGATGTTTTAATAAGATTTATTTGAGCTAAACTCTCACACAACTACATCAAATGGTTAAAGAACATACGGTTTCCGTGGATGGCGAAATTATGCCTCCCGAAACGATGATTGTTCAATACTCATTTAACACTTTCAAAGGTGGCCATTATGTTGTCACTATTTTTATATATGATATATGATATGTTTATGTTTTCCTTAAGCTTCTGTTTTTTTCATTTTGGGCATACCATTATGGTTTCCATTATGGGTAAACACGATATATTCATTTTAGGAAGTGCAGACTACCGCCCCTGAAAGTGATTTGATTCATTAATACCATATGTGGGATGTGTAAAGGATAAAGTTAATGATATTATATATGTTATTATACTGGAATTATAATATACTCTTATATAATTATTATTCCATTCCAAAAAAATACGAAATAGAAATGGAAGTAGCGTTCATGCGTACGTACGGCTTACCGTCTCCATGAACGGTGCATTTCATTTCTTACCTCTAAATGTGATGTAATATTATAAATACATGTATATGCTGAATATATATGATGTATATGTTATCCAAATCATTAATATCATTCTGGATATAATGAACCTTTGACCAAATTAACAACATGTAAGTGTAAGAAGTCTATTTTTGACTTAAGAACCAAATACCGACAAAATGAACATTATTCACTTAAATGATTACATGATGTCCATAGCATGGGATAAAAGGAATAATGAACTTTAAAAAGGTTCTTAATCAAGTAGAGATTAACTCAAGTTTATTATTCAGGAGATTAAAGAAAGGTCGGGTCAAGTCGGATACGAGGTATGGGACTTCGTCTCAATCTCCTTTCTTTGAGGCATATTTTATTTTATACACAACATTCTTTTATACGGTGTATAAACCCCTTTGACTTTTACATTTAATCAAAAGGAATATTTTTTATACGAAGAGTTTACTAAACGACAAAAGGGAGTGATTTTGTCGTACGTATTCGGCGACAACGACTTCTCCGCCGTCGTGGCCGTTATTTGGGTTTCAGCTTCCTCTACAAGCCATACCTTCTTTTTTAAAAGAAAAATAAATACCATGTTTTACTTTTCTTTTATTTTGGTATGGAAAATGGTTTTCACAATGTTTTTGTGTTGTATTGATATCTTGTGATTGAAATGTGGAAATGTTATGTTTCCTTTATGCATGTTTTATGTGATACGATTATGTTATGGTTCTTGGGCATTATTATGAAGACGGGTGGTTCCGTGATAAACTAAGGGCGGGTGAGCCTGATATAGCTCTCCAATGCATTGGGTAATGCGAAGGAGTGAAACGTTAAGGTTTCTCCGAAGAGATTTAGGGAATATACTGTGATGGGTATTCCAAACGTAACCAAGAGGGTTACTCCCTACGTAAGAATGTTATGAATGCCTCAAGTTACCTTTATGTCTTATGATTTCTATGATTTATTCATGATTTTATGAGGTATGTTAAAGTGACTATCTTTTATGGGTAAAGTATGATTTCATTCTTATGTATATATGAACTCATGTTTCCATTCCATGTTTTTTTATAACCCATACTAAGTTTTTATGCTCATCCCAAGTTTTTGAAATGTTTTTCACAGGTCAAGGGAAAGGTACATGATAAGATGATAGAGTCAAGGATGTGTCAAGAAATAATCCATGTTTTATTTTAAATGTGTTTCCATTGATGGGAATGAAGAATACTATCTTTATGTAACCACTTTGTTTATATGTGGAATGTATTGCATGTTTTATGATCTAATTCTCTAAAACTCTAAACCCGAAAATATCCTCAATGTGTAATCTTGTAGTAACTCGAGATTAAGTAAGGTTTAAGGCTGGGGCCTTATAATATTATCTTCTAAATTTATTATAATTACACTAACTTTATATAACATTCCTCTATTCATTCTGGTGTCAAAATAAAACCCCCAATTAATAACAAACCATAAAGGCTATATACATCATCACTAATTTTATACAACCACACTAAAACAATGGTTTCACTAAAAAGAAACTAATAGGGACTCCCCATAATAGGATTACTGATATGATAATTCCTCTAAAACTAACAATGATAAATTTACAAAAATACCAGAAAAATATTACCTTCAAGCCTAGAATAACATAACATAATAGAATATTTTTATTAGACTATCTATATGATCTAAAAAATAATGGGGCCTCACCCCACCACAATGCATAGTAATAGGATATCTTCTATCATTGATATCTTTTATTATAAACATTATTATTTATGAACATATCATTCAAAACTATAATAGTAAAATCTGAAAAAAATAGAATTTCTTTATTCAAAACTCCAATATAAATAAGAATGTTTAAAACATACCTCAAAATTTGGATCCTCTACTTTATTTTATATGTCACTCACATTAAAACCTACATCAGAACATGTACCTGCTTAAAATAACTCATGTGTAACTTCAATAGATATCATGTCTCACTACAATTTTGACATTAATGTTATTTAATTATCAAGTATAAAATTATATTTTCTATATATAATAATGGAAAAAATTCATTACATACGTTATTTTAGGTCATTCAGTTGAATAAATGATCCTCTAACCAGTAAAAACATGAATACATTGATACATGTCACCCTTTTACTTATTCTACCACTTTTCTTCCGAGAAAATCACAACATAAGTCACTCTATGATACTACTTCATGTGCATTCTAAACAAACCTTCATTATGATTAAAAATCAAAATATACCACACATTATATAAAGGATTAATAAGCCTAATATTAAAAAAAATACATTCAGAAACATATTTCATTAAACGGATGATATGAATTAAAAAACATCATGTATTTTATGGTATACATTTCCATCAACTGACATTATTATAATAAGTCCCTAAAATCCTTAATGTATCTATATGAATCATATTTGAAAAAAATATATATCATAATATAATGAATAAAAATATGTTTCTCATGATCAATCGCATTTTAATTCCATATCTATGGTCTTATAATATTTATATTTCATTCCTTCAAACAAGACGAAACCAGATCAACCTATATCTCTCTTGAATACCCAATTCATTCAAACTTCTCACTATGTATTGTTTATTTTTATTTTAATAATAACATATTCTGGTTAATTGGGAACATTATAAAATACTAAAACACATATAGAAAAAACTATGGGGTAAACAATAACAATTTTTGTTACGAATATCTCCCGAATTCAAAATTAAAAATCAAAAGTGAAATAGACACCCTCGTCGCCGCATAAGGCCACATAATACCTCACACAACTCACCTAGTAAAAAATCTCACTAATCTTCATCACCAGAATGCTAGTGAGATCCAACTTTTGGAATCCATCATCACCGCAATTAAAAAACCAAAGAAATTCACCAAAAAACATCAAGAACCAATAATAACACCCTTCATAGAAGATTAGACAAAAAATGAATACCAAATCCTCTAAGGAATAATATTAAAATTAGAAAAAAACATGATCATTAGAACACATAATACTAATAGAAGAACTATCACATAAACCATGATGAGAAATTCCTCTATGATCTTAATAACATACATGAACCCACCATGACTTGTTCAATATATTATTTCGTAAATCTCTCAAAACCACATACCAAATCACCATCAAAGCCCTTGAACAAGCCCAATTACGAAAGGAATGGTGTAATTATAAAGAAATATCAGAGTAAAGAGCATAATAAATCCATAATAGTGATCCATGGCATTATCTAAGACCACTAAACCCTTCTTTTGGAACCACTACCAATCAGACAATAACCACATACAACCTCTCCTCTTAAAGAAAATAGCCATGATAAATAAAATCATATAGACCAACAAAAAACCATCTTAAAAAAATACTAATAAACCACATAACATTTATTTCATATACACACAAACCCAAACCTCTCAGAAGTACTGACATGTTTGATAAAGATGGGGACATTTATATTTGGATGGGATGACTAAGTAGGGGGAGAATTATACGGTAACACTCCCAAGAACCATAACCATAATAGGAAGAACATAACTACCACCACATGAATCATTGATATAATCTAATAAACTCCGATAAGAGGATGAAATATCATTAGTACGAAATCCTCTCTCAAAATAGTAATTCCTTGGTCTACCAATGTTTTTAACCCTTATATAGCTTTGAGTTTTGGAATAAGACAATAGAATATAAGATAATGAAAATACATTGGATCACTCATGTGATACAGAATCAAAATATATATGATACTATTAAGAGGATGATGGTTTTTTAATGAGAACATGATACGTGAGAATAAATTTCCATGTCCAGAATACATAAGGGAATAAATGAGACAAGATCACTATGGGGGACCAAATGTGAAGGGAGGATAGGGTATTTTGTAAAAATTTATATTATTTTTCAGAATAACCCCATCCATATCCCAATATAATTTATGGATCCTTCCATAAAAATAAATAAAGAAATATATTATTCCTTACATAATGAGTAAATTCACAAGCGTGATAAACCTATAAGATATATCTATTATCTACATGCATTACTCCTAGTTTGAGTTTCATTTTGACTCTTGAATGTTATTCATTATAATATCATCCCAAAATTATTTAGGAATACTAATCTACTAAAATATTTCAAAAACAAATGTTTTTTATTCACCATGTACCAAATATTTATTTACCTCATATGTATATTAATTCCCAACTCAAATGTCCATTCATAAGTTATTTATCCTAAATATACATTTCATCCAAAACATAATCACAAACACAATAATAAAATAATGGTGAATGTTTCATAATCCTCATGAAAACTCATTATACTAGAGATAAAAATCAATATTTAGATCATCCTTTAAATTTAACCTTACAAATTTATAATACAACTATATTTTTATTCATAATAACATGATAAAAATAGAATTAAAATTATATTATTTACTTTCTTGACTTACATAATTTCATAAAACATAATATCCATATATGTATACTATAAAAGGATCACTTATATGACACCTTCCATCTTACAAGATTCTAAAGAAATCTTGATCCTCAAACCATACTCCCTAGAATGTTTTATACATTGAAATAAAAATTCTTTACATGAATTTATAATGTCCAGAATATCCAAATAAATTTTCACTAGAAACATTATTACATTTTTGAGATTATATCATACCATCCTAAATATATCTTATAATTCTCTATAACACACAGTATAACCACCACATTAAGGGAGATCCTCGTAAAACTGATTTCTATAATCACTTGATCCGTCATACTATAGATTTAAATCGCTTTGAAAAAAAAAGCTGGAAAATACTTATTTTCTATCTTATTACCAAACTCAAATCATTCCACTATAAGTTATATCTTATCATTACTAGAAACATACATATATTCTACCATGTTAAGCATTTACCAAACCCTGCATATAATATGAATCACGTATGCCTCATAATGATGTACCTTCACATTAGTTCCTATAAAAACTATGTAAGCCCACATATATACTATATGATTATAACATCATCCATTCTAGTGTTATTATATACACCCATGGATTATAATGTTTATAAAACCCATTTTAAGGTCGTCATCATAGAAAAAAAGTAAATTTTTACAATATTATAACATTGTATGTGATAAATTCCAAGAGAAAAATCTTATTTTTACAGTTAATTAATACCATCCTATAATATATGTAAGGAAACATAAAATAAGTTAATATTGATAACCTAATTATGTAAAATAAATATATAAAAACAAATTAAAATCATAACGAAACATTCACATTTCATGTAAAACTACCTGAAAATTATAATGGATATATGCTAAACCTCTTTTCTTTATTAAGCTGATGGTAAACATATTAACCTTAACACATAATCTAGTACTTCCTTGAAATTACAATAAAATAATTTGAATAAAAAATATCATCAATCCAACTCTCTTATCAAAGAGACTATCATTCTATATGTACTACACATGCACATATATAGATTCTATTCCTAGATCTGAACAACCTACCACTATCAACCATGTATCAAAATGATAAAATTACTCAAATAAAGGGCTCTGATACAAATTTTTTATTCTGACTTGTATTACCAATATAATCAAAAACATGAAATGACCTAAGGCATGCATATGTTGTACCAAATTTAGTATACTAGAGAAAATACTATATAATCATTATACGTGACTTTAAAATCATTTAGATAATCCTCAATATTGTGAATAAAATAATAAGTATAAATAATGTTTTGATATCAAAGTACATAAAATATATCAAATTTAATGTCCAAAAATATAAACAATATAAACCATGCTACATCATATAAAACCAAACACATGTTATATAAATCATACCTAAAAAAAGGGATCCCATGATGGGTTGATCATATACATGGTATATACAAAAAAAGGAGACACTTCTATAAATTGTCTTATACATACATAGATACTATATCTATATCCATGTTAAGATCCTCATGCTCAAACATCAATACCCTAGCCCTTTATATTACTATCATCTCAAACATGATTTCAACACATCCATTAAGGTACATGTGAAGGATATGATTAAAAAAATTAGTATGAAATGATCAATTGGGCCCTAATAATAATAATAATATATATATATATATATAAGTTCATGGACAATGTAAAAAATATATAATTAATACTTATCCCACGTAAATATGAAATATTCATTAGAACGTAAAAATGGTGTGGTGAGTGTCCCTTTAATGTGGTTTGAGGTGCTTATTCATTCATAATAGTAGGCCATTGTGTTCATTCTAAATGATCTGGGATATAATTCATTAAAATTTCCAATATTGACTATCATGATGACTCATCTTTTGATATATCATGTGATTATTCATAAATGATTTTTTACCAATTAATTGAATTTATGAATCAACTATAACAAATGATTTCAATTATAAATGTTAAAAAGGATGAATACTAAAAGTTTGTTATTTCATAATGTATGATATTTTTACTATTGGAACCCCAAAATTCATGTGTTGGACTTGTTGATAATAAAGAGCTTGTTGAAAAGAAGTGTTTTTTTGAAATGAACACCCCAAGGAAGATGAAGGTGAATATTAAAGAACTATTGAAAGAGTTCTTGATTTCATTTTTTTATATGATGAAAAGACATATTAGATGAAGGAATAGAATACATAAGATATCTAGAAGTTTGAAGGAATTATAAAAGGTTCCAACACAGTTGAGAGATATACTAAATAATTGTTTCAAGCATCTTGGATAATGGGAACGTGTACACACACCCAAACATGGGACATTTTTCTGAGAGGATTCACATGGTTGAAAATATATAAAAGAACACCCAATGGATTTCCCCATAATTGCGTTTTAAGGAACCCATATGAAATTATAATAGTGGTGTTACCATGGTCATAGTCGATGAAAAATAGAAATTTATTGAATAAAACATCATTTTCATTGCTTGTTATTGATTTAGAATCCCCAGAAATAAGAAAATGTGGATGTTTTTAAAGTCTATGATTTATTGATAAATAATTGGATCTTGATATGGAAAGAATTTCCATTGAGAAGTGGAATATATTGTGGAGATCTTCGTGGTTCATTTCGAATCAACCTGAGAGAAATAAGATGCCCAGTACATGTATTTCGATATTTGTGGTGGACTCATATGAAGTGATCATTGTATAGGACATAAATAATTTTCTCATCAAAATATTAATATTTTATTAGGTTTATTATATGGCTAAAAAACATTGAGTATTTCATTTGGTGTCCTAAATAAAATATCCACCTGTGAAAATGGTGTCCCCAAAATTCTCATGGTGGTGACTGCACTAAAGATATTTCATACTGTCCCTATAATTAGATTATAAGGGTTCAAATATGAATTTTAAAACACCCTATAAGATGTAGATATAGAAATTTAAAATTTCATTTCTCTTAGAGATTGAATAGAAAATGTCATGGAATTAAGAGGTAGGGGTTTTGGAAGATGATTCAACTACAGATACCATAAATCAAAAGATTTTTATTTCAGGTAATGCATCAATGGTTCATAAAATTTTTCAACATCATGTTCCTATAAATTTTTACATGATTTGTTGTAATAATTATATTTTATATTGATTCTTCTATGTGGATTAAATGAAATTAGTTCCATGTTATAATGATTATAGAGGTTGTCCACAAAGTTGTTTTGGTATAATGGAAGTTATGGAAGAAATTTGTGAGAAGTTATATAAGAGTTATGGGTTAGTTTTCTTCCTATAATATGGTTATATAATTCTAATTTAAATCTAAATAATTATAATATGTGATATAATATACTAAAATTAAAGCATGAGAGATATACCTAAAGATATTAGACTTATGTATCTCTTTTTTATGGGTTTGGAAGGAATAAGAAGTATGATTTGGCACTCATTGAAGACATTTACCAAAGAAGACTATAAAAGAACACTATTTTCTAGTCAAGAAGTTGATTTCAAAAAATTTTCTGAATTCAAATTATGTTTAGGAGGATATCATAGCAAGGCTATGAATATCATAAATTAGAGATTAGTAGAGAATCTACTAACATATAAGGATGAACACAAATAATCGTGTGATGTTGTTTGAGGAAACCAAGAGTCTATAAAAATGTTGAGATCCTATCCTAGATTAGTTTATAATTGAGGATAATAGAGGTATTCATATAATAGTAAGACTTGGCTGATTGTGAGCAACCAAAAAACAATGTATGGGTGGTGATTGTTGGTGGGGAGTGACAACAACCATTATAACCATCAAATAGTAGTGATAATAGTGGTTAATTAGGGCATCAACAAACTATGGATTGCATGATCCTTGAAGTGTCCTGACGAGGGTGAATCTTGTAAATATATCTCATGTATCATTTAATTTTATCATCCATAATAATTGACTAGAAGAATAAAATAAATCTTAAAATATATCTAAAATAGGGATAATTAGGAAAAATGTTAAATTATAAATATTAATAGAAGAAAAAAATATTCTAACCCTTATGTTAAGTGTTCAATATCCCTAAAGTGACCATTTAGAATAAATATTAATTCCATTACCCCCCCCCCCATCAAGGAATAACTTACTCTGAGGACCATTCGATTCTAAAAAGTGTTATCCTAGGACATAGTTATTTATATTAGATTTTTATTCTCTAACTTGATTCATTATTTCATTAATGTATTTGTTTTAGAAAACATGTGTATCCTTCACTAACATGAAGAATGGTGGGAAATAACATAAATAACAAAAACCTTGAGGAATTTCATATTATGTAACTTTTTGTAAAGGTTTAAGTTCATATTGAATGAAAATATCATCCCACTATTTAAATTCATGAATAAATCAAGTAATGATTTTATTTTTTTTCATTCATTGAGGCATAAATAATGGATGAAGAACACAATATATCAACTAAATTTGAGATTGATGATGAAACTATTTCAAGGAACTGAAAATTGGATATTTTACATATATTAGAAAATCTTGACTAGTAATTAAAGATTGAAAATATAGAGTTAATGATGAAAAAAAAATCAACTCTTTTAGATCAATGTGATGGAAATTGAAGTGAAAATTTTGAGAGGCCTAAATAGTATTAAAGAAATTTAAAAAAATATATTAGGGAAACTAATTATTATCATGTATAAGAGTGGAAGATGATATCCCCAAAGCTGAAATATATAAAATATGATTCAAATTAAAATTTTATAAAATTAAAAGATATTTATAATCATAATTCCATGAATGAAGAGTTTTCTTGACACAAGGATAATGTGTGGAAGAGAATAAAAGGCCACGATAAAAATGGTAATCCTTAAATACATTTTTTCTCAAATGAGTTAAATGATTAAATAGAAAAGTTATATTATTTAAAAACACTCACATGATATGGAAGATGATATTTATATTAAAAATACACTCATGGATGATTTTGATTCACAACTTAAATTAATGGGAAATACGATATAGTATTTGGAAAAATAATTAGACTTAGTTGATAAATAGTTGGATTTCAAGTATTTGCTTAGAATCAATAGTTATTTTAAATTTTTATTTTATCACCCTTTGGTATGTGATGATGAAATTAAGAAAAAATAATAATTCCGTCTAGAAGTAGAATCATGGAAAGATTATCATTTCACAAATAACATACTCCATATGTAAATCTATTTGTAAATATAAAGGATCTCCTCTGATGAATGAGAATAAGGGACCTCTTGAAATTCTTAATAAAAGATAAAAACATTATAGGTACTGAAAATAGAGTTAGAAAATTCTATATAAATCGTAAATTCAAACAGATCCTTCTTATGAGAAGATATAAAAATATGTACTATTTTTAGGGGGAGGTATTTATATATTTCAAGTTTTTATGAGGAATTGGAATGTATTACATGTTAGAAATTCATTTTAAATGCTTAATGATTAAGTCATCAATCATAGAAAAAAATCTTAGTATTATATAAAAAATTGGTACCATGATAATAATTCATCATATAAATATTTCAAAAGATAATTAGTTGGTATTAATGAAAGAAATCCGCATATTTTTAAAGAAATATTAAATCCCTTGATAATAATGTTTTAGAGGTGTAATAAAGAATACCTTATTAAAAGTGAAATGATTAATAGTTATAAATATATTTTAGGAAAAACAATATTTGAAAGAAAATAAGATTATATAGAAAAAAATAACTCACATGTTGTAATAAAGAAATGGGTTTGTGTGGATGATTTTCCAGGCCAAGGTATGCACTGAAAAATTAAAATATTCTTACATGAATAGAAAAGAAGGAAATAATTTTTGAAAAAATAAAAACCAACATAATGTGGAAAGGATAATCCTTGATGATATATTTTTAAATAGAAGTGAAACTTTTGAATTACATTGTATACTAGAGAATAAGAACAGAAAAATTTTAAATAATTTGGATCACATAAAATCTACTTCAGTTTTAAGTATATACCAAAAATTGATAGATAAGGGGAAAGGATGACTCATATCGAAACACCATCCTCCATAACTTAAAGAATCATGATTTTATAGTCATCCCATATACATGAAAATGTTTTTAATCTATTTTTTGTGTTTCATATAATCATGGGTGAAATAATAGATGTGTTAAAATTTCATTAAATAAAATGAAGTATGAGATAAAGAATGATATTTTGAATATGTAAAGGTTAACGGTGGTCCAAATAACATTTGGTTTTATAAATTAATTTGATTGATATCATTTCAATACATAAAAGTAGCCAAAAAATTACCAATAAAGTGGGGGAATAGTGTAAAATACATAACGTGAATTTAACCATTGGTATCATACAAAATTTGGTATATATCCATTGGAATTAGAAAATATGAAGGAAAAGATACATTGGATGCTCGTGAATTTCATGATTATATATATTTATTTATAACATATGGTATTATTTTTTTGGAATAAAAGATATTAAACATTGCTGGGATGGAATAGATACTCTCATAGAGGTTTCCCCAATTTTAGCATCAACATCTAGTGCCAAGAGATAAACAATAAATGATATTTGAGATTCAACCTATTAATATTCACTTCCTTGTTTATAGATATAAGAACATTGTGATTAATTGGAAGAGTGTCAGTCTCAATTAATATTAATATATATTTAAAAAGTTGTATTAGTTATAGAAATATGTATGATATAAACTACAAGTTGGTGTTTTTCTATATTATAATTTTTTGGTGTGGAAGTTATTAATATCATATGTAATGTTGAGAGGTGGTATTTTCATATTTTTGATACTTTCCTTGGTGTTCAAGAGTGTCAGGGAGGTTGTAGTAATATATAAAAAACTATTTTTTCCTATTTCAAGCCTCAGTGTATTCACCTTTTGTATTTTTTCCCATATCGTGTTTTAAGTGGTAAATTTACTCAATAAATCTTTTGATATGGTCCAAAAGTGTCATATTTTTTTCAGAAGTAGGGAATTCCAAATAGAAATTACTATCAATCAGGTAAAGGAGCATGTGGAAAATCAATAGGTAATTGATACCAATTTCTAAATTGTATGACCAACAATAGAAAGTTGTCAATATTAGAAGAAGCATCCCCAATCCTAAAAAGGTAAATTGAATCCCATGACGAAGGCTATATAATATTATATTGGTAAAGGGGTTGTTATTCTACAATGGATCTTTTTTAAAAACATCTTGGGGGAAGAAATCAAATAAAAGTGGAAAGGAATGACCCTATTTAAAAAGGGAGTATGTGATAAAATTTAATGTTCCTTATATATGAAGGATCAGGTCCATTCACCCATCAGGGGAGAGAATTAAAAAATAAATTTCACTGAAGTTTGAACCCTTTTGATATATTTAATAAGGTGGAGAATGAACCTTTTATCTTCAGGGATAACAAGTGGGGGAATGATCTTTAGGGTAAAGGGGTGATTTATTGCGAATATTTTTTAGTGTATTGTCCATAAAATAAAAAGTGGGAAAATGTTGGAACCCCTAATGGGTTGTTTTGTATTTATTGAACATAAGTATTTTTTTTAAAATATGGTTTTATTATAAGAATAGCCCAAAGAAGATAAATGTAATTCTTGGAGAATTGTTGAAAAATATATTGATCAATTTACATTGGATTTGTTAAAAAGGAATCTAGAATGAATGAATATAGTCTAGAAGTTATAATATTATGAGAAGGAATTCTAAAAGGAGTGTATATGGTCAATATATAGACTAAATAAGTTCTATAGGCATCTTATAGAAAGGATATTAGTGTTTCAACCCATATCATATGGATTATTTTTATTGGGATGCACAGAACAAGAAAAATATAAAATTCCATGAAATGGTTTCCCTCATAATTGAGTTCCAGATCAGATTCATGAATCATACAGGCCTAAAACAATCACATTGACATTTCAGTGGTTGTGGTCAATGAAAAGTAGCTCACAATGGAAGACCATGACATGGTAATTGGCTCTGGTTGAGTTGGAATTTCCAAAAATTTGAAAAAGGTATTCATTTCAATAGGTTATATTTGAGGGCTTAATACTTGGAGCTCAAGATGGATAAAATGAATAAAGAGAAGTGTAATATACCAAGGTGCTTGGCATGGTTCATTATAAGTATACATCATAGAAACAAGATTCCCAATAGTGAAATTTTGATAGACTTGGTAGATTCATATGATGTAGATGTCGATGAGGACCTCTATTTTATGGTGAATAAAAGATGGTTGTTTTACCGAGTGTACTTCATGGTGACCATGTTTTTGTGTCATGAATTGAATACTCACATATGAAAATTATTTATCCAAAATGATTTGGGTGGTTCCAATGGTGAATTTATTTGTTTCTTCCAATGTAAGTATCTTATTGTGATTTGAAATAATAAGGAAAATGGTCCACATGTCATGGATCCAGGAATTTTGAAGGGTGTTTTTCGAGAGAATGGATAAGATATTTTTTGGTGTTTTGGAGTATGGATTTTTTTGATAATTTCAGCTAGATATTCTTCAAATCTTGATTTGGAAGTTCATAAATTTATTTAATGGTTCTTTAAATGTATCTTGATCATTTACCTCAATTTTAATACTTGATTTTATAAATATTCGAATGAGTTTATATCCATTCATTCAAGATGATTAAATCAAATTAATTACTTTTTATAAAGTACAATGTGGTTGTCCATAAAGTTGTTATATTTTAATTAAAGTTTTGATGTGAATCAAAGATAAGTTATGGAGGAGTTATTTGTTTGTTTTGTTAACCCATAATGTGTTGAAATATGTATAATTTAAATTTAATGATCTTGATTGACTGGAAGAAAGTTATTATAGAGAGACCGGTAGATATTTAACATTTTTTCCTCTGTTGATAGGGTATATAAGGAAAAAATGAATATTTGGAATTGAATGAAGATGATTCCAAAAGTATAGGAGAATATATCACTACTATAAAGTTAAAAAGTGACATCCCAAACATGTTTCTAAAAAATAACAATTTTTTTTCAAGAGGATGTTATAGAAAAATAGTGAATAGTGGAATGTATAAATCAATAAATCATCTACCCACATACGAATATGTTGAAATCAGAGATTGTGATTTTATTAAAGGAAACTATGAGTCAATAAACCATGTGTAGATCATATCCCATAGTAGTGCGAAAAGGATGAGGAATGAGGTCATGATATGGTTGTGATCTAATAGTGAGCCTTTAGTGGTTGTGAAACAACCTAAAAACATTTAAGGGAGTTGATCCTAGTAATGTAGTGACCTATCTAGCATAAAACATACACTATAAAAAGATCATTTATTCAATGAGATATTTTTATATAATTAATTCATATAGCTAATGTTGTTATGTGTATGACATCATATATATTATTCTCTCAATCCAAATCCCTCTTATCCACTTGACATCATTTATATTTTCATTTGAGTTACTATAACACCATTGAAGAGCAATGAAACCTAAAAATGTGTTTTGTTATTTTATTTTAGTAAGTGGATACCCCTTCGATATAGGAATATACTTATTATTTATAATGGATTTCAATAAAGCAAACTATGGGTAATAATTATGCATATATAGTAAGTTATTCATTTATATATGTTTTCATTTAATTTTATAATTAAATATTTCTTAAAATATTTTTGGGGGTTTTTGTATATATTTAACAATATTTTAATATATATATATTCAAAAATTCAATTAATGAAATCAGAGTGATTTCTATGGAGGAATCCATAAGGCGAAGAGTGAAAAATGAAATCCATAATTTTATTTTTATGGATCTATGATCATGGTTGAAATTACCACATCATGGGTTGTAATTTATTTCTAAAAAATGTAATAGATTTACAAAAAAGGTTTTTATTTTTCTTATTAATAAAAAAATCCCCATTAAGTTGAAATTTTCACATCATGGTTTTATAAAAACCTTTATTTTCCGTGTAAATTAAATTTTAATGAGGAACCACTATAATATGGAAAATATTAATAATACATGGTTCATGATATAACCACTAAAAAATGATTCAAAAAAAATAATCATTATTGAAGTTAATTACTTTAAATAATTATTTATCATAGATATATTGTACATAGATTCCATGTAATGTATATTGTCCATGTTTTTCATTAAATATGATCTAAATTTTCATGATTTTAGATCATGTAAAAATTGGTTATGGTCATTATAAATGTATAATGTTGTTTCAACTTATGTTAAATATCGTAATTTTTTATCTTATTAAATATATATTTAATATTCAGGATAATAAATTATTCATACTATGAACTTCAGTATGATTTCTTTAAGTATTTTAAACTACTTCTTATAATTTATATGACATGTATATAACAGTTACAGGATTGGTTTGTTATAAATATTTTGTTTTCATTATACCAAGGCCATAATTTTTTTTTTGAATTCCATAATTATTATTGGTTATTATTTATACATATAGGTGTTAGAGTGTATTGTAATTAATTTCTCAGTGGGATATTGATATATAAATTGTGGGATTCTAGGTTACACTTCTCACTTTACCTAGTTTTTAGGCTATATATATAAAACTGGGGTAGACTACCTATCACACTACCCTTACTCATATTGAGATCATTATTTAATTAGATTTTATTCCATTACATAAAATGGTTTAATATTCCTTGTTAATGATATATATTAACAAATTATTGGATAATATTAGATTTTATTATTTCGGTATGTATTTCAAATCCAGAGTTTCATATGGAGTTATTAATTAATTCATTTATAAGATACTAATAATTTTGAATAAATATGATTAAAATATAAATATTCAGAAGAATTATTCTCTAAAGGGATTCCACTATATTTATTGACTATATAAGATGCACGAGTTATGATTGTCATACATAGAATGAATATAGAAATTGTGAAACAATGAATACCCCTTAAAATATTAAGTGTGATATTATTTTTTACGAAAAACATTTTAAAGGACTTGACCAATGGTAACACTCATTTCAGTCACAAAGTCTAAATGACTGAAAAAAGGGAGTACCAAAGTCCAAATTGATTCATCCTTTTAAGAAACATCAAAAATTGACCAAAGCATGATAGGGGATTTGTTTCCGTAGGGTCTGCGCAAGTTCCATCATGGTCGCGCAAGTATACTTGCGTGCCACATCCAGGTTGTGCAGGTGACCTGCGTGCCCTATCTGATTTTCACCCAGGGCCTTCACGAGCCTATAAATACCCCCTGTGGGCCCCCAATTTGAAGGACTGAAGAAATTACAAAACTCATTTTCGAGCTCCCGGTGCCCTAGTCTCTTCTGGAAGTCTTCCAAACACTTATAAAGTAATTTCTTACCTATAATTAAATATTAAAATAGGGGAAACAGGGCCTATGTGTTGAAATTCATCAACACCTACATACCTAGGTGTTTAAACCTTTAAGGGAAATGAAAACAAATGTGCACCGCCTTGTCCCTTCACCAGAACATGCCCGCCACTCTTTTGGAAGCCCCTTGGGATAATATTAAGGTCTTGAGCCAAGTCTCTCCCAAGTACGACCCCATGGGTTGACCGTCGTGTAAGTACCCATGTGTCGCGCAGGTATACCTACGCGACCAGGACCTACACGTCCATGTAGGACCTACGCGTGTACTTCTTTTTGGGTTCCCCTCCTGCCTATTTCACATATTTTATTCAAATCCACCTCTCCTATTCAAGATTTAGACATCAAGACACTCTTCAATTCCATTTATGTCATGATTGGCTTCCTTATCTAAAAGGAATTCTGTGGAACATCTCTAAAAACATAGTGATTTAAATATCTTTTATATCACTAAGGTGGGAGATTTCATTCATTCAACCACATCCTTTAAAGATGAGGGGATCTTTATCTTGCGCCTCCTTCTCAAGAGTAAGCCCCAGTCTTAATTTCTCTTGATCTGTGTCTCCTTCATAGGAGTAAGCCCCAATCATAATTTCTCTAATATGGGAATCCCCCTTAGGACTAAGCCCCAGTCATAATTCCCTTTTACTTGGGCCTCCTCCTTAGGTGTAAGCCCCAGTTCTCAAATCCCTTAACCTGGGCCACCTTCTCAGGAATAAGCCCCAGCCATAATTTCTCTTAAACTAGT
Organism: Viscum album; assembly: GCA_963277665.1. Classification (NCBI taxonomy): domain Eukaryota; kingdom Viridiplantae; phylum Streptophyta; class Magnoliopsida; order Santalales; family Viscaceae; genus Viscum; species Viscum album. The sequence goes on along the minus strand of OY728163.1, from coordinate 2,102,425,545 downwards.
CTTAATTTCTTTTGATCTGGGCATCCACTTTAGGAGTAATCCCCAAGACCCCTCATAATTTGGGCATCTTACTCAGCATTAAGCACCATGTTAGAGTATCCAAATCTCTATAAAAGCACACATACTTTTATGGACCTTGTTCCCCGGTTTCTTCCCTGATGTAAATCCTAATCTTCATCTACATGGGAATTTATACATACATAATCCCCACATCATTTCTTATGATTGCATCTTTCGTGGCACAATTTTCTAGTTTTACCAATGACTCTTGTTTCTCACACGGAGCATGACTCACGTGAGCTCAGAGTGTAAAAGTAATTATGACATCTTTTGTTGCGCCATCAATCTTACATAAACCTCATACTTTTTTACTCAAACTACGTGGGTTCTGATTCCTTTTCTAAAACAAAGGATACGTAGGTAGCCCATTTGCGGATACGATCCCAACATTGAAATACTTCATTTCCTTCTAAATGTCAATAAACTTCAAATGCCCCACTGAGTGGCTTTAAAACCAGTATGATTATCATAATGACCATGAGATTTATATATAATGTGTTTATGGATACCATTGAATAAGAATATCTAACAAACAAAGATGATACTCTATCTATGAAGAACCTCAAATACATATAATATATTCTCTAGATTTCACACATATTAATCATTGATTGTTAGATCTAAAGGAAAGACGATTTTTTATACTTGTTACCTTAATAAGGATTCACAAAAATAACATAAATCTATAAAGAGAGAACTGGAGTAGACAATAATTCCCCTAAAAAGTTGTGATGAGTCCGACCTCCCATCCTCTCGACCAATGCATATTCTTAGGCCTCATCAGTCTACAACTAATGAGCACATACCTTTGGAATGTAGGTCCAAGTGGATATAGAATCATTGGATCTTTTCGGTTCTACGAACAAACCCATTAGAAACCACTTGGAATGATTGATCATTAAATCAATAAGTTCATCCCCATTTCTAGAGAAAAAAAATGGTGAACTCAATGTGAATTCTTAACCAAGTTATAGTGATGTTTTACTTATTTGTTAGGCCCCTATATACACTCAATGAGAAGGCCAAAAAAACAATCAATAACATATGTACTCATCCAAAAGATGTAGTGGATGATATTATCTTGATTAGGTATGTTATATCAAACAAGCACTCTTTTCCAAGATCTTATGCATTACAGAAATGGCTTCTCTTATTTTTACACCTGTGAATACCTCTGCTATGAATGCCTCTACTTCTACTCTTGCTGGATCGTCATCCGCTCTGAGGATGACATAACCTACTCAGCTTCTTCAGCGATGGGTATAAAATGTGATGGTTAATTAATACCATAAAAACGGTACTATTCCTACACTGGAGGCCGCACGACAAGCCCTCTAAGTAAATAATTTTCCCTGGTTGTCCGGACAGCGATGACCAGCGATCAAGAAGAAGGTGGTGCCAACCACTGTCTCCAATCGTTTTGGGTCGGTATCCCTTGAACAAAATCACCAGTCCCTCCCATATTCTACGAAGGTGAATGATAAGGTCACTGAAGTCCTTAATTCATGGAGATAGGAGTCCTTCCCAACGGCTCCCACCAACAATCGCGGCCATACTCGTGTGGCAGTGCACCCTCAACATGATGAGGGTATAGTCTCCAGGCATACAGATCAGGTTCCTCGAACCCAAGCAGGCAAGACGAACCCCCAGTGGTGAATTCCGTTTAACAGTGAGCGGGTTCTTATCTTTTCCATCTCTGGAGAAGTTCACCAACCTATCATGGTGGCAAGCAATGAGTGGGCACACACACCCGTCCATTTTAATTCCGCTGTCCAGCAGACTTGTCTTGCAGCAGCATGCCAATCCCGCCAAGCAATTCCAGAAGAGTAATATAGACAGGAACATACACCTGTTTATAAATCATCAGCTAGTCAGCAAGCTCGTCTGACTACATATGATGAAGCCCTCCAACCCAGTGTGTTGACAACTAGTAAACATGCGCATACACCTACTTACACTCATCAATCCTGCCATCAGCCTTGTCTGTAAGTATTGAAGGAAGTTCATCAACCACATTTGGCGGAGTGCAATCAGAAGGAACATACACCTATTAGTATTGATCAATCCTACCAATAGTCTCGTTTGGTAGCACCCGGAGATGTCAATTGGAAATCCCCAATGAAAAACAGTAGACAGACTCAACTCTCTTCCCCCACACATGAGTACTTTCAGAATTCACCGACAGGAAAAGGAAGACAAGAGAAGGAACACCCACCTAATCCATGTATGGAATGGACGTATATCCCCAGGCCTCTAGCTGAATACACCAAGCACATTCTATCAATGGTGAATGAGAAGAAGCAAATCCATGCTCATATTCTGGATGCCTTTCCGAATATTATAACAGCTTCAGCAGCATCACAGGAAATGAAATGAAAATCACTCCCTACCAGTGGAGTGACACATCAACAATTCACTCCAGAACAGACACACAACTATATTCCAATCCAAGATTGTTGTGGGGAATAATCCCTCATATCATACGGACAACCATGTTGGGCACATATACCTGATTTGAGTGGAGATAATCTTCTTAACCTGATCATTTCTCCTGAGCTGTCACATACTCCTGCACATAATAACCACTTTCGTCAATAAGTGGTTACAAAAGTGAGTATCAAGGCTTATAATAAGAAGACCCACCCAAAAATATCAACAAATCAAGAGCCAATTTGTACTAAGGCCTTGCTCGATGATGGAGTTCTTGAAGCCCTCAGACAATTATCTATTGGAATTCAAGATTCTACTCCCACATTTCCCAGTAGTGGGAACATTAATTATGATGGTATTCATCAGACACTTCCTCATGAAGGCTTTATTCATGAAAACTCGGTCGATCTTGATGTTTTATATTCAGATGAGAGCCACAGGAACCCCTTGTGTGGCCAAAATACCAAGGAGCAAAATGATTCATCTTTTGATTAACCCACAATGGTGGTCCTCCCCATGATTATTAATTTAGATACAAATGTCCTCTCTGTAGTAGTGATTTACATTTCCTGGAAAATTCTTCAATGGACAATGTAGTAATGAGAAATCCCTCTTATCTTGAGGCACTTTCAAATGTGAGGCCGGTCATGTATGATACTTTACCACTAGCAGGTGAAATAAATCCTCAATTAGAAGATATCCTGGGGTGTAGGTTTGTCTCTGAACCACCCATGGGTCGTTCATCTTCTAGTTTGATCAGTGAATTCTCTACTATTCTTGTTGAATCTGATTAAGCAAAAAGGAATAACCAGCTATGGTCTAATCAGGTAAAAGATTCTTCATCAAATGATAAAGAGGGAGTGCTGAATTTGAGAAAACAGCTAGTGAAAGGTGAAGTACTTGTCATGTTTTGGACTCTGGATGACTCTCAGAATAACATTCCAGAGATGTTAATGGAGGATGGAATTCATGATATTCGTCTCAACATAGGAAAAACTCTTTGTCATTTGAAAAAGAAAATATCATCTTATGATGAATATTAAAATCATGTCAAGATAATAGAAGTGTTGCAACACCAAGTTGATTTGGCCTCTCTCTCAGTTTCTCGATAACTGAAGGATGAAAACAAGCAGAGAGCCCTTCAGTGTTCATGCCTTGGCGTAATAAAAAGATTGTGCCAGTTAATTTCCAATGACCCATCTGGTATTCATATCAGGGGTTGGGGTGTTCATGGAGAACTACTTTTACTGTACTCTCTAGTCAGCAAAGCCTGCCGAAAATGGTCCAATGAAATGTTATTGCCCATGGTCGGCCACATCCAATTTTATTTGTTTGTAATCAAACAATTTCTCAAGAACATGCCTCAACTAGTTCTTTTCAAAGTCACGAATACAATGAATGAGTTGTTGAATTTCTCCTACATCAAGAAAATGAGAATATTGAACATGCTTCTTGTTTAGAACAAGCACATCATCATGTGATAGAAGTGTCAGAAATCATCCAGCGTTCATTTGAGCCGGGTGAGAAAAGTGGATGCAAGTTGATGCATCCAGCTAATTTCTGGACTAAAGTCCGAATGATAAACGGAGATTTTAAGAAAGTCTCAAATATATCATGTTAATAACCACCCCAACATTCCAGACTGGGGAATATTTTAGCCCAACCCTCGGAATCAACAAATAGGAATCAAGGAGTGGAGCAGGAACTGCCGGAACAGCTCGAGTCCACCAAATTGGGAATTTATTTAATCATCAATCTCTTCCTCAAAAAAGTCAGTCTTCTCTTGATAAGGGAAGATGCCAAAAGAGGAATGAAGAGCAGAATTATCATGAGATTCCCTCCAAATTATGGTTCTTCAAGAAGATCCTAAGGGATCAAATCGACAAAAGACAATGCCTCATCAAAGTCATGGAAGAAGACAATATTGATGAAATTCCAATAGAAGGGATGAAATTCATTATGCATCAATTAATGTCATCAATTCTGTTGTTTCTGATCCTCCAGAACATGAGGCACATTCAGAGGGATCAGATGAAGAGGTTCCTGCTCATGAAGTTGTACGCATAGACACAAATGAAGAAGGTGTGCATACACGAAATAAAAGACTTACCCATAATCTAGGTGTTCCTTCAAATAACCAACATCCCCCTCTATGAAACACAGCTAAAAAGGGGAATGAAAAAAAGTAGGTTTCATAACCTTCCTATGGAGAATGTCAATCGCACTTGCTATAGAAAACATTTGCACAAAAATAGAAAGAAATGAAGGAATTAAGGATGTTGAATGCAGAACTACATCATGGTAGTCTTCCTCCTAAGTGTCCTGGATTCAGTCAGCCAAGGTTATGTTTTTGCGGCTACTAAGATGGATCAAGAATATCTTCTTTTATAATTACACCCACAAAGGTCTAATCCTATGGGACATGTGCAACAACAATCGGCAGTGCTACCATCAGTTGCAGTACCAGCCACCACATCTGTCCAAGATCTAGTTATTGAACTTGCTCATGTCCATGCTTAGTCTAATGTTTCTCAAAATTTAATAACTACTATTGAGTAATTAATAGCTCGGTTGGAAGCTATAGAGGGAAAATGAGCTCAAATTCAGCCAGAAAAGAGATCTTTCCCTAAATGGGTTGATGAAATTCTTCCCTCATAAAGTTTTTCAAGTAACACATTCCCAATATTTAATGGTTCAGGAGATCCAGAGCAACACTTAACACATTTTGATTCTCGTTGCGATCATATGATTGGAACCCCTCAGCAACAAGAAGCAGTTAAGCTCAGGTGTTTTGTACAGTCATTACAAGGGCCTGCTTTTGTCTGGTATAAAATCTTGCAATCCCAGTCAATTACCATATGGGAAGATCTTTGTCAATGATTTCTTCTTCAATTCAGCTCAACTTTTCCAAACACAACAGTTTTTGATCTTACAAATTGTAGGAAAAGGAAGAATTAAAGGGTTTTAGATTTCATTGCTCTTTGGAAGAGATTAACATATTCCCTATGCTTAGCACTCCCTCAAAAGGAATTATTGCCAATCTGTGTGGAAAATTTGTGTAATGAATTGTGCACAACATTGATACCTGTGAAATACACAGGAGGGTTTCGAGACCTTACTTCAATTGCTCAATAGATTGAAGATTCTCTAATAAAGACTAAGGATAAAACTTGTATAATTCCATCATCTCTAGGAAGGAGAATGGGTAGAGAAGAGACTGCTACAGTTATGCTCAAACAAGCACCTGTACCTGCTTCTACATCAAAACCTTCATATTTCTGAAGAGATCCACCTCTGGAGCATCAACAACAAATATTTTTTCGTCAAGACGATCAAAGAGATCATAGACGGAAACAATTTGAGGATCTGAAGAGAAAAAATTATTCTTTCCGAAATGAACAAGTTCCTGGCTACTTCATTTCGCTTATGGAGAATAATTTGGATCAATTTCCAAGGCCCAAAAGGCAGAACAAGGAAGGACATTAAGGTCATCCCAATTATTTCCCATTTCATCAGATGATGGGGAATCCCATTCAAGAGTGTTTTTCCTTTAAGGAAATACTGCAAAAAATGGTTGACTCGGGACAAGTCAAATTGAAGGGTTATTTAGCTCAGGTATCATGTATTACTGCTACAAATCCAGCGGAATAAGGTGAGTGGCAGGAAGTCAAAAACAAAAATGTGTAGAAATATGATGATTGGATGGTCAGAAAAATAATCAACTAAACTCATTCCATTTTTTTTATGCAATTGAAGAAACCAATTGTTTCTTCTGCTATGAATGCGACATCAAAACCCTCTTCATCAAAGGGAAAATACTCAAAAGAGCGGCTTAATTCAAAGAAAGATGAACAATCAGAAGAAGATGAAATTGTTTCAATGTCCAAGTTGTCGTTGACTCTGGATGATTTTATGCCATCTACTTAAAAGCAATGGGCACTGCCCCACCAAATGGTACAGCCTAAACTGGCTATTCAGATAGAGTCTTCATCATATGATGAATTAATCTTTGATTCTGTTATCATGATTCACTTAACAGATCCTTATGCCAGTCACTTTTTTGATTTTGATGAACCTAAATTCCCTATATCAAACAGAGGAATTAGAGGGAGTTCCAGAGGTCTTGGATATAGTAGAAGATGTGGATATCCCAGAAGCCACTCTTCCAATTCTATCCCTGCCAGAACTGTGTATGCAGTAGAAACTCGTGGCAGAGCCCTTCAGCGTGCTCAACAAGAACAAACAAATTCTTCCACCAATAGCAGATTCAGTCCTGGAAAAATTACTCTGGAGGATCTATTGGAGGTTCCACCTTTGTCCTCTCAGTAATTAAATAGACCTAATCAGTATAATGTTCCAAAACCAAGAGTATTTCCAATTCCTACCCCGATACAGGAAGCATTTACATCCAAAGCATCAACTTCTAAGGCACCTGTGAAGCCACATGTTCCTATTGGGAATCATAGACCTTTGGATAAAAAATATGATGTATTGAAACACATGGTCCATGTATCGGCCAAGTTATCAATTCTGGATTCCATGAATTTATCGAAGGATCTCCGGGAGGCACTCATTGTGTCTTTGTCAAGTCCTCAGTAATTTGAAACTGAAATTACTGCAGATGATTATACCATGAAGAGAATGGTCCTACAGAATGCCATGGAGTGATATCTTTTACAGATGAAGATGAAGATGATACCATGCACGGACAAATTAGACCTTTGTACTTATCTGTAAAGGTAAATGGTGTAGACATCCGAAGAGCTTTCATTGATAATGGTTCAAGATTCAACCTCATCCCCATTCATACACTTCATCGATTGGGCCTCACTAAATCTGATTTATCTCCTTCTACTTTGATTTTTCATGGGTATGATAAAAATGAACAAGAACCACTGAGCGATATTACACTCAGAACTAAGTTTGGAGACCTTGTATCAAATTCATATTTCATGGATGTTGATCACAATACAGCCTTAAAAATTTTGTTTGGAAGACCTTGGCTACATCAACATGTGGATATCCCTTCATCATACCATAAATGTCTCAAATGTTGTTTTTATGGTCAAATTGGGACATTGTATGGTGATAATGACCCATTTAAGACATGTGAATCTCAATAAATTGAGGCAAAATTCTATCACATGAAGGGTAAGGAGAAATCCACAGAAAGGGAGGTTACCAATGTTAATGCTCTATTTGGTTTGGAAAAGATTCCAGTAATTCCATTTACACATGTGAGTACATATTATGTGTTGCCTATCAGTCAAATTGATCGGATAGAACCACATCAAAATACTCTTATGGAAACTATCATATTGTCAATTATAAAAATCAATCCAGACAACATGGGAGAAGTTGGTGACTCACCAAGCAATGATGAAATCTCAAATGGATATGTCTTCATTTCATCCACTGAAATCCAGCAAGTCTATACTTCGCCAACCAGGGTAGAAGAAGTTATAGCAATGTCTGAGGTTAAGGATGATGTAGATTCTCAATCCATCATCTCCTCTTTATTACCGAATGAAGATCCTTCACCATCAATAGGGTCAGAAATTGAAGCCTCTTCTTCAAGATGTTCAAATTTTAACATCTCTCTGGATCTTGGAAATTCTACTTCATCATCCACTATGCCAATAGAAACAGAAGAAATAACACATGTTGAAGAAGAAGAGGAAGATCTCAAGGATGCTCCTCTAGCTTTTAAAGAGGGTTTCTCTAACATTGTGGTTGAACGCGGCGAAATAAATCTGGGTACAAAAGAAGATCCACGACCCACTTTAGTTAGTGCTGTTGTGAATCTTGAAGATCAGGAAATGTATATTTTATTTTTGAAGCAAAATCGAGATATATTTTCTTGAAACTATAAAGAGATTCTAGGCCTTGATCCTAATGTTTCTACTCATCGTTTGGCTTTTCCATAAGAACATCGAGGATTCAAGCAAGCCGCAAGAGGAACACACCCAACCTATGCTTCCAAAATTGAATCTGAAGTGAATAAGCTTATCAAAGATAAATTTTTTAGAGAAGTTCAATATCGAAAATGGTTGGCTAATATTGTTCCTGTGAAAAATAAGAACGGAAAAATTCAAGTTTGCATTAATTTCAGAGATATTAATCGGTGTTGTCCTAAGGATGATTTTCCAGTTCCGATCACAGAACTCTTAATTGATGCAATAGCTGCCTATGAAGCACTTTCCTTCATGGATGGATATTCCAGGTATAATCAAATCTAAATGGCTCTAGAAGTTGAAGAATATAAATCCTTCAGAGCCCCTCAGGATGTGTTTTTCTATCAAGTAATGCCATTTGGATTGAAGAATGTAGACGCAACATATCAGTGTTCCATGCATCGTATCTTCAAACCCCTTTTAGGGAAGTTTGTTGAATGTTATGTGGACGATTTGGTGGATAAATCCAGGCAACGTTCTAATCACTTGGCTGATTTTAAAGTAATATTCCACAAACATTGAGAACACAATTTGAAGGTAAACCCCTCAATATGTGCTTTTGGGGTAACCTCAAGAAAATTTCTTTGCTTTTTTGTACGCCATCATGGTGTCGAAGTCAATCCTGAGAAGACAAATTCAATCCTTGGTATGTCCCCTACTCGAAATTTGAAAGAATTGAGAGGACTTCAAGGACACGTAGACTATATTCGGCGTTTCATCACCAATTTGGTAGGAAAAAGTTTACCCTTCACCAAATTGATGATGAAATGTTTCACTTACCAGTGGACTGAAGAATGACAAGAAGAATTCGACATTCTCAAGATGTATCTCTTGAGTCCACTGGTATTAATTCCACCTATTGAAGGAAGGCCAATTATTCTCTATGTGAAAGTTTTAGAACGATCATTGGGTGCCTTACCTACCAAGAAGAATGATACTGGGAATGAAAAGATCCTCTACAATCTTAGTCAGACAATAATTGAAGCAGAAACCTGATATTAAAGTATTGAGAAGTGCTACCTTGCATTAATCTTTGCAGTTCACGAAATTGAGACAATACCTGCATCATCATGAGGTTTAATTGGTATCTCGTAATAACCCGCTCAAATTTATCTTTATTTGTTCAATGCTTACAGGACGTCTGGCAAGGTGGGCAGTTATTTTGCAGAAATTTGATATCCAGTATGTGTCTCAAATGGAAATAAAGGGCCAAGATCCGGTTTATTTCCTATCTGAACATCCTTCAGTAGAAGATATATCTTTAGATACTGAACTTCTTGAGGAAGAAGTCTTTTCTATTCAAGATAATCTTCAAACATCGGAAATTTACTTTGATGGTGCTTCCAGAAGTCCAACAGGGAAGAAATTGGAATATCCTAAATTCAATAATGTTGGGTTAGTATGTACTTATTTACCCAAAAAAGGAAGTGCTAACATATTCCTTCTTATTGTGGGAAGGTGGTATAAATAATGAAGCAGAATACCAAGCTATCATCACAAGATTGGAATGTACGCTTCAAGTACAAGTGAATCACTTAAAAATGAAAGGTGATTTAGACCTGGTAATCAAACAAGTCAATGGGGATTATTCTACCAGAAAAGAAGAGATAATCCCTTTGTATGATTACATCAGAGAGTTAATGGAGGAATATCATATGGAACCAACATTTTCTTATGTCCCATGATCACAAAATACCCAAGCTAATGCACTGGCTAATATATCCACGGCTCTGGCAGATCCAAATCGGGACGAGACAATCATATGTATTGCCCATCGTCGTACAATTTCACCTTGCATTCAAACCAAAACAGTGGAAATCCATGAAATTAGTCCCATTTCTGAACCATATGGTCATACTACAGAATGGATGACACCTATTAGGGAATATCTTTAAAATGGAACACTTCCATATGATAGAGCTGGGAATGAACAAGTCTGAAGACGTGTGGTCAATTTTACTCTTTATGATAGCCCTGATCACCTCGAGAAAATTCTATACAAAAGAGGTTTTGATGGAGTTCTCTTTAGATGCATTAATGGTGAAGAGACAATGGTTGTCATGAAAGAAGTACATGAACGAGTATGTGGTGCCAATAAATCTGGACATAGAATATCTGATCATATTTGAAGACTTGGATACTTTTGGCCATTAATGATACAAGATTGTGTTGATTTCACCAAGAAGGGTCATTCTTGCCAAGTTCAAGACAACTTCATTCATCAACATCCAGGGTTCCTTCACACAGCCAAATACTCGTGGTCATTTGCCACATGGGGAATGGATGTGGTGGGACCTTACCCTTCAGCTATAGCCAAGTAGTTTATGTATATTCTTATTGAAAATAACTTCTTTTATAAATGGGCAGAGGAAATACCTCTCAAGGAAGTTATTTCTAAAAGCATTGTTAGCTTCATCAAGTCTAACATCATTACCAGATTTGGGGTCCCTCATACCATATTGACGGAAAATGGAACCAAATTTTGTTCATCTGTGGTAAGGAAGTTGTATCAAGAATACAACATCAAATCCAATCATTCATCTCGGTATCATGCATCGACCAATGGCCAAATAGAATCCTTCAACATGACTCTTTCAAACATACTGCAAAAGATGTTGGACAAAGATAAGAACTCAGGGCCTGACGAACACTTTCATGCATTATGGGCTTATCAGACCACCACCTTCACTGCAATGCGGTCAAATGCATATTCATTGGTATATGGAATGGAAGCAAGTTTTCCCATTGAAGATCAATTACACTCACTCAGATTATCCATTTGTGATCAGTCATCTACAGATGAACAATCTCAAAAGTGATTGGATGAATTGGAATGATTAGATGAGAAAAGATTGGGCACCCTGCATCACATGGAAGTCTATCAGAATCGAATAGCATGAGCTTCAACAAAAAATTTCTCCTCCATTCATTCATTCAAGGAGAATTGGTATTGGTTCTCAGAACTCCAACGATACCAAGAAAGAAACCTCCCAAGCTTGAGCCAAAATGGGAAGGACCTTATTCAATACACAAGGTCTACTCTAATGGATCTTATTCATTAATCTCAATGGATGGAGAACTCATCACTACTCCAACGAATTCCAAATTTCTAAAAAATTATTTTGTATAGGCACAAAATACATCAGTTACGGTCCATGCATATGACCTTAAACTACTTTCATTTCTTTTGTCGAAAATGACATTAAACTGTGTTGTCCTTGCTGCAAAACTTTAAACTTCATTGTCACTTATGTCCAGCAAGATGTTAAACTGCACCACCATTAGTCCATGCATATGACCTTAAACTATAGGCACTTTTGTCCAACATGACGTTAAAATGTGGAAAAGTTCCTAATACATCCTATATGAAGTTAAACTGTATTTTGTAGTTACTGCATGACATTAAACTGCATAGTCCCCTTTTAATCCAACATGACGTTAAACTGTATTGTCCCCTTTGTCTTAGCTATAGGATGCTAAACTATACCGTAACATTATTGTCCAACATTTCATTAAACTGTGTCACAATATTCGTCCTACCTACATGACGCTAAATTGTACAGAAGTCCCTTAGTATGTCTTATAGGACGTGAAATTGTATTTTGTCTCTACTACATGACATTAAACTGTAGAGCACCAATAGTCCTTACTAAATGACCTTAAACTGCAAAGTCCCTTCATATGTCCTACATGACATTAAACTATGCATTGTTGGGGTTGTTTCTACATCTTGTTTCTCAAACCGAGTATGACTCACGTGAGCTTAGAGTAAACTTCAACCATAACACCCTCTCTGTGATGCTAACCATGCATAAGTCCCAACATTATTTTTTGGTCGTTTTTCACATAAAAAACAACTTGATTACCAATTTATTCTTCAATTGATCTACGCAGACTTTGATCCTTGCCTTCTAGGCTGGGTACATAGGAAACCTCCCAAGGATGATGCCCAAAACCAATCTCTTCACATTGGTTCACCTTTTTCCTTGATATATGACGTTAAACTGTACAACACTTCTGTCATGTATGACAATAAACTACAACATTATTTGACACCCTCACCAGAGAGAGAATCATTATTTACATTGATCTCCAATCATATTATATTCCAAAGTCTACGTGTATACATGGCAATTCCTGAACCGTTTATCTTGGTTCAAACCATCATTGCACTAAAGTCCCCTTTCCACCCATCACTTGTACGAACCAAATCTGTACAAAGGGTGTTTCATGAACTAAATGCGGATTTGTTCCCATACTTATGGGATATGTAGGAACGTTCGAGTGTCTCTTGAACCTAGCCCCAAATCATTGGGCCTAACCCCAAATTTTACATCCAGTCCCCTGGCTAAAAATTCCCCTTATGAAAACACACACTATGTTCTCCTTGTAATGGTTTGAGCTCTATGACCTTAAACTAAGAATTCATATACTCTCATCCCACATGACGATAAACGATATTTCAAGAACTATGAAAGGATTGATTGCCATCCTTGTGGGATATGTACTGAAGTCCATCATCTCAATTCAGGACCCATCCACAAAATGATTATGGTTAGCATTGGTCTATGTATCTCTTTCATGAGTTGAACAAATACTCATTTTCATGTTTCATACTATTAACCCGAAATAATTCCAGATCTCTATAAACATTTTCTTGACTTCTAGCCTCAAAATCTCAATATTCTGAGATTTCTTTTTCCTGATAATGCAGCACATTCCCTTAGGCAGCCTTGAATAAACAATCTACATAACAAACTAGTCAGCCAAAAGATGCTATTATTTGACTATGCGGCTAATTCCCTTAGGTGGCCCTGTATAATTCAACCCCCTAATGGGTTTGTTAAATAAATGTAATCCTATTCTTGGGAAAAAAAACCTCTTTTGACCAAATTTTTTGTAAAGACAATATGTAGGGATCCACAAAATAGCCAACCTTAACAAATTTATCCAACATTTGTTTTCAGGATCTGAAAGTATTCAATTCTATGGTTTATATTTATCTTCCCTACGCTGGGGTCAGACTATTGTAGGAGTGACATTCATCTAGTTCTTAGACATTCTTGTTTGGAAATATATTCTCCATATTCAAGTACCTCTCTACATACAACAGTCTCTATGCTTTGGAAATTTTGAATTTCCATAAACTTCCACTAGCTTTTTAGCAGTAGAAAAGTAAATTTCTTAGTGTTTTTTTGTCTGACTATGCAGCACGTTCCATTAGGTGGCCTTGCATAAGTAGTCTACATAATAGACCTATCAGCCAAAAGATTCTATTATTTGACTATGTAGCCAATTACCTTAAGTGGACCTGCATAATTCAACCCCCTAACGGGTTTGTTAAATAATAGTAACATCACTCTGGGGAACTACTTCTTCTAATTCCTTTTATCACTTTTTCATGACATCCCTCAGATTCAAAATTTATTAAGTCATAGTTTACATATTTTCCCCCATACATTAGTTTAGTAATATGTTTTTAGATAAATTTTCAAGGAATTAATTCAATTTTTAATTTATTTGGTCAATGTTATTTTGACCTTAAACATTAGCCTTTTTATGTCCGACATGCATGACATTAAACTGCACACAAAATAAAAGGGAACTCTGAACAAAAATAAAGTCCCAGCTCACTAAACATACATTTTGTATGATTTATGTAATATTGAGAAATTAAAATATTCAAATTTTGTAGGGTTATTTTTAATAATCCTTGAAAAAATTAAACTATGATTACACGACCCATTGTCTTATGCAAAAATTTAAGGTAGGTAGAAAAAGAGAATGCATGCACAAATGATTGTCGATGAATGTATTCTTCATTGATGCATAAGAGTTAGAAGGACGTCCACAGACTGGAGTCTCTTCTCTTTTCCAATAATTACAAAAGGTTTTCAACATAAATCGCCATTTGATTTACAGCATCCTGAGCTTCATCAGTAGCCACTTGATGCTCTTCCACCTGACCAACTTCACTATTTTTAGCTTGATGGAGTGCTTTCTTGGCATCTGCAGTGGCTTTCACACCATTCATTTGAGCTCCTACAAGTGAATTATTATGTTGGTCAAGTTCCCCAGTAACAGCTTCTAATTGTTGATGAAGAATCCTCTGCTGGATGAATTTATAATTGATCTTATGCTTCTGCTCCTTTAACATGGCAGCATAATCAGCCTCATCTCAGGATACACCAGCCTCAAATTCACTGATATTGTCTGAAAACCTAACCCTAGTCAAATCATGACGGTATCTCCTCCCCTGATCCCTCCTTAAAATTACTTGTTTCACCATGGCATGGTGCTTTTGATATCCAAAACTACCAAGTCCCAACATGATGAATAGGGATGATCGTCGGGGAATCATTGATGACAACTCTTCTAGAGGCACTTAAGATATAATTCTCCATATGTTCTGCCATGCCTTACATCGTGAAAATTGGAGCGCCTTTTGTATCTCCAAGTCCTATTCGACAACATTATCACAGGGGGGAATATAATATTTGATTAATTCACTTAGGGAAGTTCCTTGTTCTGCTCCTTCCCCAATGACCTGTGTTATTTCACATTAAATTCCCGTTGGAGCGGAGGCTGAAGCTTCACCTCCAGATCTAGCCACTGAAATTTATGGCCCTGTATAATTAATTGAAAGCCTTGGTTAGTTTCAAAGGATACCAAAAGTTAATTGGTTGTCTTGAAAATTAAGTACAGTCGCAAATATTGTTATCCCTTACCCAACGGAAGATCAATAACTCGAGAAGGCCCCTCCCTATTTTTCCTAGCTTCAACAGGATTTTTAGGATGAGTTTCAGGAAGCTTTTCCACGTTAAGCTCCACTTGAGCTAATTTCACTGCAATAGTAGGGTTTTCTGTACCCCCTTCAAACATTGGCAGTTCAGCAGCTTGCTCAGATAGAAATGCACATTTCAACCGATCAATATTAGAGATGTAATAAGAAGTTATTTTTATCATGACGAAGGATAACACTCACATCCATAATCTTCTAAATTACAAGGTAATTTAACATGATCTAAAAATCTTTTAAAGATCTTCCATGTTCTATCATTTCATCCAATGTTATCTTGGAATCCTGGTTAATCTCACCAGTGGGAGAATTCAATATGTATTCTGGGAAACCATCATTATGTAGTCTCTGACCCTGGACAACTTCTTTAGATAAAGTAGAGGCATCAGTTTCAATGGCTGCCAAAAGCTCTAGTGCAGGGGTTGAACCTAAAGTATCACATAATGGAAGTCATTTGATGTTTCATTCAACATTTTATGAAGTATTGTTAACTTACTAGATGCAAGATCTTCATTTTGTGCAACAGTAGTAGCGGGGATACTGGGAACAGATGTTGGCTCTTCTCCAGGTGCAGCCAAGTCTGCCTGAACTTGTGATTGTTCACCAGTACCCTATGTGGTCCTCAATAGAGGGTCAGTCCTCTACCTCAGAGGGGAAATTGAAGAATCCCCTGCAATCCCAAAAAGTATGAGTATTAATTTCATG
This sequence comes from Viscum album, assembly GCA_963277665.1. Taxonomy (NCBI): domain Eukaryota; kingdom Viridiplantae; phylum Streptophyta; class Magnoliopsida; order Santalales; family Viscaceae; genus Viscum; species Viscum album. The sequence goes on along the minus strand of OY728163.1, from coordinate 2,102,409,597 downwards.
TGTTAATACTCATTATTATCTGAAGGACATACCACTACTGATGAATCGTTTATTTGTGGACTTCCTCCTCTGATGATTTTGCTTCTTTGGATTTTTGGGAGTGTTGGCAGTTTACTCTCCAAATACAGGTATTGGAGAGTGAAAAAGTCATTTATAATTCCTCATCCATGGCTTTGTAGCCTAGAGATACCTCCCCCGGATCGCGAGAAGATTCATTAGCCCCAATGAAAATACCACCAGGGATATACCAGAGTGAAGGAACCTTAGCAGTTCCTTTCTTTTTAAGCTGTAGGATGTAGAAAATAATTTCCTTGAGTAACAAATATTTGACTAAAATAATGTTACAAAGAAAATAAGGAAAGAAATTTACATCCTCAGAAGTCACGTAATCGTGCCACTCCTCATCTCTGGAACCACCAATTCCCTCAGTGGCAGCATGATCTATCATTTCCATCACCCGCTTTGTGGCAGGAATTGAATCGTCAATGACATGTATGATCATATCCACCTCTCTGACTTAAGCATGTACTTCATAAAGATCATCATTGAAATAGATATCAGTAGAATCCCAAAGATTCCCTATTCTAGGGATGTGTATCCCTTCGCATAAATATAGCCAAGAGGATTCAGTATTACTATAAAAACTCCACCATGTCTGGACAGCCTCTGGTCGTAAATATTCAGCATTTATACCGAAAGGCTGCGAGGAGGGTCCTACAACTTTATACAGTAGATTCTTCCCGGCTCCTGCAACTACTGATAGAGAATAAGAAAATAAGACTTGTTTCTCTATAATGTAATGGTGATTAAATTTCCCCAATGAAGTAAATCACTAGGAGTTGATGAAGTTGGTCTTTTAATTATGACAGGAGAATTATATCTGACACGAGGCCTCTTTTCCGCATGTTGTGCCTCATCATCCCCATCTTGGGAATCTGGTGAATTAGCTCCAATAGAGTAAGAATCACCATCCAGTTGAAGGGTTTCTTTCGCTACAATTATTTTATTTTTCCCCACCTGATAAACCGGATGATTCCACACCCCTCCAGGGTATGATTCTATCTAGTTTTTGGAATACCATGTAGTCAAATTACTCATTTCATTAACAACTAGTAGATCAAACACTGCCCTAGTACTCTCCATAGATGTTAGCAACCATAGTTATCGGGTAACCGTCGAATGCTACTCTGACCTAACATGCACAGGAGGGGATACAACAGTCTTCTGTAGACACATGAAATGGTGTGCAAATTTGTATTGAGCATATGCCTCACATATAATATCTCCATCAATCCTGGTGGACAATACACCATCTCTGCAAGCCATCATGTACGACCTCAATTCCAAACTGGTGGTTCCATCATCAACAAATTTCCATGTTTGCGGGTTTCCATAAGGATAGAAATTGAATTCCTTATACATGCTCAGCCGCACCTTCATATCATAGATGTTGAGAGATAACAGAGCAATTCCAGAGTATGCATGCATTTATGGCTTGAATGAACCCCCAAGAACCTTTACTCTGTTCTGTACATTATATGTCATGAAATGAGTGGAAATCCATCCCCACAAAACTTTGAATGGTCCCGCTATTCACAAAGGAGACTTACCGATAAAAACATGGAGTAAGCTCCTGTGAATCATCAATAAAATGTGGGGGCAACCCAAGCATTTTCTTCTCAGACAACTTGGCTTCCACAACAAAGGTTCCTAGCCTGACGCCTCCCTTCAAATTCATGACGGGATGAAGATAAACACTGAGCCAAAAGGCTAAGAAGCCCGCCAGACAGGTAATTTTTGGGATTCTGTGGTTGACTTCGTATCCCCACTTATCAAATTATCCCGCTTCGAGAGTCGGCCAAAATGTGCCACGAGAACCACTCTTCTATGTTTTGCGGCAGGTAGTAGGGCAAGTCCAGGTGGGCCCCTTCTCCTTGGACCCCTTCTCCTTCGGCTCCTTCTCCTACTTCATGGTAAAAAACATACTCATCCACTCCTCTAGATGAATATCCTTTCTAGAATGAGTTAGGGAGGTCTCTGAACTCTTGAACATGTGGAATATTTTCAATAATTCCCGAGCCAATGTCGGGGTCTTCTCTGTATCATTATAAGTTGCCTTGAGAGGGATGAATTCATCATACATGTCACCCAATATTGGTGCCCCGAGTTCTTGTGGACATCCCACAAACTGATGCCTACTTCTCCAAGATTCAGATGGAAATAATTAGTTTCTGGGCTCCAGCGGCTAATTATCTCCAGCAGAAACTCATTATTTTTGTAGACATATGGCTACCCAGCGCACACAGCTTCATATATCGTAGCTCCTTTCCAATCCTCGACAAACTCTGCATAGGTTTTTCACACCCAGTATGCCCACATCCATGTTGGCTTCAAACCTCCTCGAGGACGGATGTCCCAACTCTTCTTCCACCCTTTGGATTGATCCATCTGAAAATTTCTGAATATTGAAGGATAGAAATGTGGTTGCAGATAGGGATTGTGAGGTTTTAGATTTTGTGCACAAGGACTATGATGCATTACATAGGCCTTCTCCACTATTCTATTATTTGGAAAAACTCCTCCACTTGAGATATTTTCTTGGGAAAAATTTGTGTAATTCTGAAACCAAGAATTTGGGAGATAATTCTTTGCCTCTGGAATGTTGACGTCTTGTAGATGACCATGGCCATACAGAGGCATGTAGGTGCTCACTGAAATGTTACAATGATACTTCTTCAAATACTTATCCAAATATAGGAGAGTATTGTCACGGATTGTATTGTAATCATGGCCATCAATGCTCATCATAACATCAATTCACTTGCTGGCCAGTTCGTCAGCCATTCCGATTCTCTTGGGAGCCATTTAATCTTCACAGAGGTTGAATAATAAACTCTTAAGTAAGTTAATTTTTCATAAAATTTGTGATGAAATTTGAAAAAATGTCCAAGGAGTTATGGCACGCAAGTACCAAGTTTGTGCGCAAGTAGAAGTGTGTCGTGCAAGTTTTGGTGCGCATGTATCACTGTGCAAGTCCAAATACCTCTATAGCAGCGCGACACAAAAGGAAGCAGCGGAAAACTGAGTAACATGCACGGTAAAGGAAACTTGCGTGATGAGAGAATGGAAGCATTCAGATCTAGTTTCTTTGTGCAAGGAATGACCCCATATATATAGGCCAGGCCGCACCCCTGCGTGCTGATGCCTGCGCGACTCGCACCTGCGCGACTCCATCTACGTGCTCAACCCTTGCACGCCACATGTTCCTTGTTTTTCATCTTTACCTCAGAGTCAGATCTTTATTTTCTTTCAGATCAAACTCTGAGGGGGGACTTTTTTTGAAACTCTTTTCCATCACAAAGTCTACATGATTGAAAAAAGGGAGTACCTTTGTCCAAATTGATTCATCCTTTGAAGAAACATCAAAAATTGACAAAGGCATGAAATAGGATTTGTTTCCGCAGGGTCCGTGTATGTTCCATCATGGTCGCGCAAGTAGACTTGCACGCCACATCCAGGTTGTGCAGGTGACCTATTCTCCCTATCTAATTTTCTCCCAGGGTCTTCACCAGACATTAAATACCCCCTGTGGGTCCCCCATTTCAAGGACGGAAAAAATTCCACAACTCATATTCGAGCTCCCGGGGCCCTAGTCTCTTCTAGAAGTCTTCCAAACACTTCTAAGGTAATTTATTACCTAAAATGGAAGATCAAAACATGGGAAACAGGGCCTAACTCTTGAAATTCATCAACACCTATGTGCCTAGGTGTTTAAACCTTTAAGGGAAATGAAGACACATGTGCACCGCCTTTTCCCTTCACCAGAACATGTGCACCACTCTTTTGGAATCCCCTTGGGATAATACTAATGTCTTGAGACAAGTCTCGCCCAAGTACTACCCCATGGGTTGACTTTCATGCAAGTACCCATGTGTCTCTCAGGTATACCTACGCGACCAGGACCTACACGTCCACATAGGACCTGCACACGTACATCTTTTTGGGTGCCCCTCCTTCCTATTTCACCTCTTTTATTCAAATCCGCCTCTCCTATTCAAGATTTAGACATCAAGACACTCTTCAAATCCATTTATGGCATGATTGGCATCCTTATCTGTGATGAATTCTGTGGAACATCTCTCAAAACATAGTGATTTACATATATTTTATATCACTAAGGTGAGAGATTTCATTCAGTCAACCAAATCCTTTAAAGATGAGAGGATCCTTAACCTGGTCCTCTTTCTCAGGAGTAATCCCCTGTCTTAATTTCACTTGATCTGGGTCTCCTTGTCAGGAGTAATCCCCAATCATAATTTCTCTAATATGGACCTCCTCCTTAGGAGTAAGACCCAATCATAATTCCCTTTAACCTGGGCCTCCTCTTTAGGAGTAAGCCCCAGTTCTCAAATCCCTTAACCTGGGCCTCCTTCTCAGGAATAAGCTCCAGTCATAATTTCTCTTAAACTAGTCTTTCTTTTGATTTGGGCATCCTCCTTAGAAGTAAGCCCCAAGTCCCCTCATAATTTGGGCATCTTCCTCAGGAGTAAGCCCCAATTTAGAGTATCCAAATATCTATAATAGAACACATAATTTTATGGACTTTGTTCTTGGGTTTCTTCCCTGATGTAAATCCTAATCTTCATCTACATGGGTAGTCATACATACATAATCCCCACATCATTTCTTATGATTGCATATTTCATGGCACAAGTGTCTGGGTTTACCAATACCTCTTGTTTCTCACACTGAGAATGACCCACGTGAGCGTAGAGTGTAAAATTAATTCTGACATCTTTCATTGAGCCATCAATCATGCATAAACCTCATACATCTTTACTCGAACTACGTGGGTTCTGATTCATTTTCTAAACTAGAGGATACATAGATATCCCATCAGTGGGTAGGATCCCAACTCTGAAATAATTCATGTACTTATGAATGACAATAAACTTCAATTTCCCAACTGAGTTGCTTTAAAAAAATTATGGTTATCATAATGGAGAAGATATTTCTATATAATGTGTTTAAGGATACCATTGACTAAGAATCTCTAACAAACACAGATGATTCTCTATCAATAGAGAACTTCAAATACATATAAAAGATTCTCTAAAATTTATAATTATTAATCATTGATTGTCAGATCTAATGGAAAGATCATTTTTTATACTTTGTAACTTAATAAGAATTCACAAACATAACTTAAATCTGTAAAGAGAGTCCCGGAGTAGACAATAATTCCCCTCAAAAAGTTGTGATGAGTCCGACCTCCCATCCTCTCGACCAATACAAATTATTATGCCTCATCAGTCTACAACTAATGAGCACCTACCTTTGGAAAGTAGGTCCAAGTTGATATAGATTCATTGGATGTTTCATGTTCTACGAACAAACCTTTTAGAAACTTCATTGAATGTTTGAACCATAAATCAATGAGGTTCTCCCCATTTCCAGAAGAAACAACCATTTAGTATGAGTGGACCTAAATATTAGGTTTTGTATGAATTATCTTATGTCAAATAAAAAAATTATTGGTGACCCTAACCATCATGTTCCAATATATGATGTAATCTTTTGGTATCCTTTAGCTAGGTTCATTAACAATTTTTCTCCCAGAGGAATATTGATTGGATAAATAGTGTGGTGAACTAGTAAATGAGTTATCAACCTAAATATCCATGGTTCATATGTGGTATTATTTAAATGTTTTCCTTCTAATATATTCATGGATTAAATAGTGACCTTATCTATGTTGAGCTATGATGAAATATGGATTTTATCTTATTAAATGAATATGATTTATGGGTAAATAATTTTTAGTTGTAATACATTTACACAATTCCATATTGCATTCATAAAAAACATAATACTAAACTAATGAAATCTCTTATCATAGATTAGGCCATTTATCAAGAATATCATTATAGTATATATTATAGGTTGGAAATATTGTATAATTGATTGGTATTGATGACTAAGAATTAATATTAAGGAGAATAATTTTGATAATAAAGTTTAGAATGTTATAAAAGTGAATTTATAGATTTATGATTTGTTGTTATTGGAGACCATATATACATTACCCATTTATAATGACAGATACAAACTCAGATATTGAATAAAATTGATTAAAGGATAATTAGATATATATATATATATATATATATTGAAAATTGTGCAAGAGTTGCATCATTTTATGTTGGAACATATGATCATTGTATACCTTGTGGATTAATTTTGAATTACAAAATTGATAATATTTTCTGAACATAAATACAAAATTGAAATCAAAATATTGTTAGGATAATATTTTATTTTCATCAATGACTAAGAGGACGAGTTATTCTATATATATTAATAGAATATTTGTTGTCATACATTCAATGTTTAATGTATTATATATTCTAGATATGGATAACATTGTATACATAATTCAATATAATAAGGCCAACGTAGTCGATTATAACACTACATATCCATAACACTACATATCATTGGAACTATCTCCTTGGAAATATAAATGATAAATGTATCCAAAGACTTCATATAGATAGAATATTATAAACTTTTATTTTAAATAATGTAATAAAAAATCATTTAATTTCCATAGGATTTTTTAACATTAAATATATGAATAAATAATTTGAATATGAAACATTTTAATCATCCAAAAGTGATGCTTTATGTTTTAGATAACATGAATTTTAAATTTTCAATCTCTTCATATAATTTGTTATACATTTGTATGCTTTTTCAATAATTTTTTATAAATATCCATGAACCACACTTATTAAATAATTATCTACTCTTTTTATCTACATCATCATTCCACTATTTCATTATTTTGTAATTAGAGAATACTATTTATAATCATTATAATAAATTTTAATTCATTTATGGTTAGTTTACCCAATTGATACACTTAATAATGATTTATTTTTTATGATGAATCATAATTATTCAGACCAAGTTAAAAATATATATCATTCATATGAGATTTATAGGATAGGTTATATGATGCATTATAAGCTCCTACATTGAATTATTAATGAGTTAATTCCAATAAATAAAATTAAGTTGATGGAAAGTGTAATAATAATGTAAATTACATCAAATCATTAGGTTTATTTATATAGATTTCATGTGGATTATATAATTTTATATATTATCAATATTTAATTTTCTTCGAAACATGTCATAGATATCAAAATATTAATAAAAATTATAACTTTCAATGTTTGTTATAAAAATAACAAATATAAAAAGACTATAATTTATATGAGAAAAAATTTAATTACTGCTTTAATAACTAATGTTTGTGGTATTTTTACTATGAAATTTACAATGATAGTACCTAAGAAATGATGGTAATTAAATACAAAAATATGATGTAAAAAACTTATTTTTTGTACTAGTGGTTGTAATTGGGTATTTTTTAATATTTACTATTTATTATAGTTTTTATTTTATGTGTATTTTATGACCTTTATATTAAAAAAATATAGAATTAAATATTTGAGTAAAGATTAATCTTCCACAAAATAATAAGATTCCCCAATCTGATCGAAGTGGTGTGAACTCGGGTCTATAATTTTTTTATCACTTCAGATATTGTATAATTTATTCATTTATCACTACTCTTAGAACACCATAGTGTAATTTTGTGTCTAAAAGAATTAATTAATTTTTTTTTTACATGGGTTGATTAATAATTAATTAGTGTATTTTAAGAATTATTGGAAAATATGATAGACCCAAATCACCTAAAGGGTGGGGTGAATCATGTTTTTTTCTTATTAAAATACAATTTAACTCTAAATTATTAGCACTTACATGTCATCAGATCTTTAACTTATGTCAATATGAATAATGTTTAATCTATCACTCCCTAAAATCCACTCTCATCGAATATCAAACACATATGCAAAAATTAAATCACATGATAATAGAAGGGTTTTAAATAGTCTACACACATTGGGTGAAATTAAAGAAAAATACACATTATGATGTGTTAATGTATAAAAAATTGTACATAACACAATAATTTAGAGGATAAAAATGTTTATGTTATGGTCACTACATTACAATGTGCACTACCCTTTAAATAGTTTTAGAAAATGATTTACCATTTGGACCTTGTATTCTAATTTAGTGTTACAAAATGTAATAAATAAATATCGATAAATACTAAGCCATAGTTCGATCAGACCGATGTTTTAATGATTACTTTTTCATTGTATCCCTATCTTAATTGAATTTTCAAACCTAAATGTATTAGTAACGATTTTTTGTTATCTAAAAATATGGTTTACAAAATATCGATATACCATATTAAATTAATTTAAAATGAAATATAAATAATTATTATATATAATCGCTAGTTTGTGGTATGAGACCCTTGTTTATTCCTTTTTTATGTGTATAATTTTCTTTGGTAATGTTTTGGAGAGTTTGGGATGGTTTTATAAATGATTGGAGGCTTTTTAAAGGAGAATAGTTTTAGCATGGCTAGTGGTACCCATGCAAATATCCCAGGTAACTATGAAAATTTAGAAAGTGGGATTCACATGGATAGAACAAGTTTTTTCTAAATATGGGAGGAGACTATGTAGTGTTCCCTTCGAGACAGTAGCAAGAGCACATTTAGCGCATGATTTTTCTAACCGTGCGAGTTAATCGTGTGCTGCACTAAAATTTGTAATTGTAAATCTTGGACCACTAAAAAATTTTCTCTAAACACCTTATTTATTCCCCCATATGAACACTACTATGTTTTTTTTGTTCTAATGGGTTTTAGGGTCTCTCCCACTCATTTTGGAATTGAATTGACAGGTGTCAAGGTTCGGGGAAGGTGATTCTCTTCAAGTGACCCTTACCTCTTCGTTCATTCTTAGTTTTCCTTAGATCTACATATCTTTAACAATTTTCTAGGTATACTTACATATCATGTATATATAGGGTTTTTGTTGCCTAAAATTATGAGATTGGGGCTTTTTTATCTTAAAAAAAGGGATCTAATGTGGTTTTGGTGGATATTTCACCGAGATATGTGGTGTTGTTGCGAGTCGGTCGATTTCACCAAAACCCTAAGGTAAGTGGATTCCCTCTCAAATCCATTTTTCATGAAATATAAGTATTGATTTTAATAAACTTGTTTTCTTGAAATGTATTGTGAATATGACGTGTGATTCTTGATTTACATTCATTTTGTGATGATTTTTGGGTTTGGGGTAAATTGATTATTGCACGTAAATGTTATTTGTTGATGGTTTTTAAAATGTTGATTTCAAAATCAGTTTCTTGGTTTTGTTTATGGAAATGGTTTTTAAAAACTAGTTTCAATAAAAAGGGGTTTTTTATTGAAATAATAAATGTCATGGTTAATGAATTAAGGGATTTTTTTTGTAAAATAGTTGTTTTCATATTGTTGTGGCTTTATTTTGGGTATATGCTCGTTTATTGGCTTAGGAATTTTATCCATGCATTGGAATGATGGAAAGTGGGAAAAAGTACCACTATAAAAAGGATATGGATAGTGGATGGAAGGTTGACTATCAAGGATAAGTGGGCATGAAGTACCACTAGATTGGGAAATAATTAAATGGACTAGACGAGAAGCGCCATCGTGATTGGTTACTCAATTGGGTATGTGAGAATCTATAGATATTATTTATTTGTGTGTAGTTATAAATGGAGGGAATTTTGGTGCTAATATGTGAGGGTAAATAGACTATGTAATGGTTGTTTGGATTTTCCTCGTATTGTGTGGATTTGGGTGGAAATTGGCTTTGTAAGGTTATGTTTGGATTGTTAGAAATGTGATTCACTATTTTATGTTCTATTTAAAATGATTTATATAAATGTTCAAATAGTTCTATCCTAGTGTAATGTGTAGGGAAGTCATTTGGGGAATGTTTTCTGATTATTTTTACTCACCCCCTATGTTGTCACTTTGTGGATTTTTCGAATGTCATTTTCTAAGACACTAAAATGGGTAAAGAATCTCATTTTTCATTTGAATCATCATCATGCTTGAGTATAATTGTGATTCTTGAAACATAGAGATTGTTGTGGATTCATGTAGTATGTCATGGTATCCTTTAGCTTTTTTCATTGAGTCTTCTACATTATACTTTTATATTGGGATTTTTGGGGGTTGTTCTTTTGGTTTATGGGAATTTCTAGGGAATAGATTGGATGTTACTTAGTATGATATTGTCTAGGGTGTACATTTTTTACATTATTCATGTGGTAATAGTTTTTTATTACTTGTTAGGTTTGTTTGATTAATATAAGGGAAAATCGTTCTCAAATTGTTCTTCAATCCCTCATCATTTATGGCCAGTATTTGGTGCCTCAGGAACATTGCCTAAGGCTGAGTAGTATTTCACCGAATTCTCAAGATATTGAGGAAGGGGTGGGGTGTTACAAGTGGTATCATTTTTTTTCAGTCCATGACTTTTTAGTTTTTTGGTCTTGACACCGGTTCTTTTTATTGGTGTTATAATTCATTCCTGATTTATTAATTATGTTGGGATGGTAGCAAGGAGTAGGACTGCCAGAACTTTCCATGTAAATCATAAAAATATATAGCTATCCTTTTTATGATTAACGTCATTTTACCATGCAGTTGGTTACATATGTGTTTTTGAGACACTTATAGGCATTTAATATCCCATTTTTATGGGTATATCTAATGATATGAGCATACCATGCATGGTATAAATTACTACCCCCCTAAGAATTCAAATTTCATTTAGAATGATGACATATTTTGTGGTATGTATTTCTTGAATTGTGGAAAATATGGGAATTATTTTCAAATATGCAAAATGGTGGAGGTATGTTTGAACAAAATAAACTGGATATTTTAATTCATGGGAACACTTGTAGATTTGAAAGTGAATTAAGAAACATACATGTTGTACAATCGTTTCTGTCAGTGGTGGGACTTGGAGCTCCATGCTGGAACTGACCAAGGTATAAAATTTGAGGGTCTTGAGGAATTTTTTAGTAAACAATCTACCCTTATACATCCATAATCAATCTCACTCCATATTTCTTGTAGTTTAATTAATAAAACATCTCGGTAATGGAATATGTGGCTATGTTTATGAACATAGTAAGGTTTCCACCTGAGGTGATGTGTATAACATCATTGAAGGAACATCTTTTTGATGATGGGTTGAGGTATAATTTTTTTTAAAATAGTGATGTTATGTATAAATGATTATACAGAAATGGTGAATAGAGTAACAGTGATTGAACATGATATTTTTGGGGCTACAGGCAGAAAAATCATGTTGGTACCCATAAGAAATGGTGGTAATTCTAATGTTTGTATCAATCAGGAGAGGGACACTAATTTATAGAGTGGGAGTATGGCTCATAATCTGATGGAAGGATCAGTGAATCATCCTCTAAAGCATCAAAGTAAGATTGGATGTTTAAATTGTGGATATGTGTGCCACATCAAGCGAGATTGTATTACACAATGGTGATCATGTAATAAATGTAAGTAGATGGGTAATCCTCAACATTACATTCATAATGCTCCGAGGTCGGGTGTTTGTGACACTCCTCAGGGGTCACAGACATCCTATGCCTCAACAGGGTTTGGGAAATAGCAGACCCCTTCTCATTAGAGTGATGTCAGTCATGGTGATTCCAAAAATACCTTGACTCTTCATCAAGTAAATAAAGAGAAGAGTGTGGAAATCAATAATTTGTTGGGAGATGAGAAGGTTGTGATGGATAATCAGTCAGAAATATGCACAGTGCAAGGTAAGGTTATTTTAAATTATACCTTGATGAATGAATTGTTTGATATAGGTGCTTTGTATTCTTTTATTTCTTCTCGTGTTGTTCGTTTAATGGGTTTAACTATGAAAATATTGCATTATATTTTGAAATATCAAACTCTTCTGAGTCAAAGAGAGTGTGGAGCCTTTCAGTGTAGATCATGGTGTATTGTTTTCAATGAGGTGGAGTTGATATGGGATTTATCGGTGCTTGGGATGGATTCTTATGATATAATCATGGGAATGTATTGTTTGGAAAATTTCATGGCCCACCTCAATTGTTAGGCACAAATGGTTAGTTTCATTATGGATAACGGTGTTGAACATATCTTTAAATGAGAGGAGAATGAGAAGTTTGGTGGAATAGGTTTGTTGAACCTATTGTTGGCATGATCTCATATTAACTAGCAGCATTTTCATTGGCATAAATTGATGGATTCAAAATAGAATTTTTTAGTGGTTTTTGATAAGTTTTTGGATGTATTTCCCAAATAATTATCAAGGTTACCACCTATGAGAGAAGTTTCATTGGCAATTGATCTTTTTAAAAGGACCATTCTTATCTCACCTCTGTATTACAGGCTGGAACCAATAGAAATGAGGGATTGAAGGTGTAGTTGGAGGTGTTAGTAAACAAATGGTTCATCCAGCCTAACACGTCTCTATGGGAAGCACCAGTCTTTTTTAAAAAGTGTATGGAAATCTATGTATGTGTGTTGATTATCGTAGACTAAACAAATTTCCAATCAAGAATCGATATCCACTCCAACACATTGATGATTGGTTTGATTAGTTTTGGGGATCTTAGTGGTTCTCCTAGATTGACATGAGGTCAGGATATCATCTATTACGAGTTTATGGTGAAGATATTATGATTACAACATTCATATGTAGATATGGCCATTATGATTATGCCGTTATTCCCTTTTGTCTCATGAATTCACTAGCATTTTTTATGGAATTGATGAATTTGATATTTCAAAGATATATGCACTATTATTTGTGGTATTTTTTTTAATATAATGTTGTATTCTAGGACAGGGGTGGAGCTTGTGAAAAACATGGAGATAGTGTTGGGGATCTTGAGAGATCATCACTTATATTCCAAATTGTAGAAGTGTAATTTTTTGACGCATGAGGTTCATTTCCTTGGACCTTTTTTTTTCCGAGTAGGTTGTTTTAGTTGATCTAGAAAAGGAAAAGGTAGTTATTTTACTGTAACCACCAAAGAATGTCTTTAAAATATAAATCTTCCTTAGCCTATCTAGGTATTATCAGCATCTTTTGTGACTTATCACGATTATCCTCACCAATGATATCTTCGACTAGGAAGAATGTTCTATTCGAATGGAATGAGTAATGTTAGAAATATTTCATAGAGTGTAGGGTTATCCTTATATCTGCAACAATCATGGTTCTTCTAGAATCTTGGAAAATGTATATGGTGTATTATGACACATCAGGATCTGGGTTAGGATATATTATCATGTAAGGGGATCATGTGGTTGCATATGGATCATAATAGTTGAGGGTTCATGAGAAGAACTTCCCAATACATTATATGGAGTTGGTGACAATAATTCACACATACAAAATGTGGTGCCATTATCACTTTGGTGAGAAAGTCACAGTATTTACTAATCCTAAGATCTTGAAGAATATTTTCTCAAAAAGAGATTTGAACACGAGGAAAAGGATATGGATGGAGTTTAATCATATGTTTTAATTTGACTTTATGTATACACCAAGAAAGTGAAATTTGGAGGTGGATGCATTATGTAGGAAGTTGTGTTCTAAGGTGGTGAAGCAAGAATCGGAAAAGTGGTAGTTGATGTTGATCATTGAAGATGTTTAGTTATAATGTGAGGACCTGGGTGATAGAGCGATTTTCTTTCTATTCTCATTGGTTCCTAACTTGGTTGGTTTGTTTAAAGAGGTAGAGAGGTCTAATTCTGAATTTATAGAGTTGAGGTTGAAACCCAATGATAGGGAGACCATTGAGGGATGGGGACTAAATGGGAATTCAGTTTTTTTTACCAAAATCAGATGGTTGTACAAGTGTATTTTTAAGAGTAAATTCATAGGGATTATCATCATTATAGGTGGGATATAAATCATGGGCTTCATAAAATGTATAAAGCATTGAAATAACACTTTTAGTGGGCTAGCATCAAATAGAATGTGGAATAATGTTTTTTGAGATTCTTTAACTTGTCAGCAAGTCAAGGCAGATCATCAACAGCTAGCAGGTAAATTGCAATATTTTCTTATACCTATATGGAAGTTTGAGCTGATAATAATAGATTTTGATACAGGTCTCCGAAGAATGGACATAAAGCAAGATTCCATATGGGTGATAGTGGATTGGATCACAAATTTGGCCCATTTCATCCACATTTGAGAATCTCATTAGGTGGAGGATCTTTCCAAAATCGATATATGTGAGGTGTTAAAGAGGCATGGTCTTCCAGTTTCGATTGTATAAGATAGATATTTGAGGTTCCCATATTTTTTTGGAGATCCTTTAAGTAATCCCTTGGGACACAGTTGACAATGAGCATGGATTATCATCCTCATATGGATGGAAAATCCGAGGGAAAGATACAAACTATGGAAAATATGCTACATGCTTGTGTCATGGATTTTGGTGGCTCATGGGAGGGTAACTTGTTGTTTGTGGAATTATAATATTATAATTGTTTCAGGCCTCCATAAGAATGGATTAATTTTAATCATTATATGTCCATCCATGGAGTTCTCCACTATTTTGTGTTGAAATAGAGGGGACATTTTTGGTTCGACCGAGCCTTGTCCTAAAGACTGTCGAGAAGAACTAGTTGACCATGAAGATAATGGAGATGTATTATAGTCTTTAGAAACTGTATGTGGATAAATTTCTACGTTCATTGTCATTCGAGGTGGGTGATCAGGGGTTATTGAAAATATCTCTCAGATTGGGACAAAGTCGGTTTGGAAAGAAGGGTAAGTTATCTAAAAAGTATATCAGGCCTTTAGAGATACTTAAGAAGGTTAGAGAGGTGGATTATCAATTGGCATTTCCACAATGGTTTAGTTTGGTGTAGAATATGTACAATATTTATCAGTTGAAAATGTATCACCTAGATCCTAACCTTGTGATTCGATGGGATCTTGTTGAGCTATAGCAAGATGCTTCATTGGTGATCATGGTAGTGTAGATTGTGGAAAGGCAATAGAAAGTCTTATGTGGTAAAATAATTTTTCTAGTTCAGGTTTTTTCATAGCATGGTAAGATCAAGGAGGATAAGTTAGAGTGGTAGAAACAAATGGTCAAGCAACGGCACGTGCTCTTCCATCAATGTGATGGTTCTCTATATTCCGAGAATGGAAAGTCCATTTGTGGGTATAATTTTGCACCCAATTTTGAGGTATGTGACCCTTTTTATTCATTTTTATGTTAATAATGTTGTTTTGTAATGTGGGAGGATGTCACAAGGTTTTTGAAATGTTTGGAGTCTTTTTAAAGGAGAACGGTTTGAGCAAGGTTATGGGAAACCTTGTAATATTCATAGGTTACAGTGGAACATTGGATAGTAGTATTCTCAGAGTTTGTGCATGATTTTCCTAACCATGTGATGAGACCATTAAGTGTTCCCTTCAGGATAGTAGTAGGATCACGGTTATCACACGATTTTTTTAATCATGCGAGCTAACCATGTGTGGCCTTAAAATTTTTATTTTTAATTCTAGGACCACTCGAGATTTTCCCTAAACTCTATCTCTATTCTCCCATAGGAACAGTACTGGATATTTATGGTTCCTTAGGGTTTTAGGGGTTTCCCACTCATTTTAGAAGTGAATTGAAGTGTTTTAAATTTGAAGGGATGGCAATTCCCTTTTAGTAAGCCTTTTCTCTTTGTTCTTTTATGGTTTTCCTTAGATCTAAATCTCTCTCCCTCTAGGTTTTGTAGATCAATTTCTGTAGCATATAGATATAGGGGTTTTCGTTCCTAAAATTATGCTATTAGTGCATTATGATGTTATTCAAAGGGATATAAGGCAGTTTTGGTAGAGACTTCACCTATATCTATGTTGTAGTTGTTAGTTGAATGATTTCACCAAAACCCTAACGCATTTGGTTTATCTATCAACTCCATTTTTCATGAAATATAATATTTGATTTAAATTAATTAATTTTACTGATATTTATTATGAATATGATGTTCGATGCCATATTTTCATTCATTTTGTGATTATTTGTGGGTTTTCGGTAAAATTGGTTATTGCGGTGAAATGTTCTTTATTGTTGGATTTTAAAATTGGTTTTGTTGTTTGTATTATAAAAATTGTTTGTAAATATGGGTTTTAATAAAAATGGTTATTTATTGATATATGAATTGTCATGGTTAATGGAATACGGGATTGTTTGGTTATGAAATAGTTCTTTGTATGTTGTTGTGGCTTTAGCGGGTGTATATACATGTTTATTGGCTTAGTAATTTTATACATGTGTATGAATGATGAGAAGTGTATGGGAACTACCATTATAAAAAGGGGATGGAGAGTGGATAGAAGTGCCACCATCAAGGATAAGTGGGTGTGAAGTACCACTAGATTGAAAAAGGAGTAAACGGGCTGGATGGGAAGTGCCACTGTGATTGTTTATCAGGATGGTCATGTGAGACTTAATAGTTATTATTTATTTGTGTCTGGTTATTAAAGGTTGAAATTGTTGTTCTAATATGTTAGGGTAAACAAATTATGGAATGTTTGTTTTTAACTCCCTCATATTATATGGTTTTAGGTGGAAATTGGCTTGGTAAGGGTAAGTTTGGATTGTTGGAAATTTGTAGCACTATTTAGTGTTCTATATAAACTCCTTTATATGAATGTGATAATGGTTATATCCTAGTGGCATGTGTAGGGAAGTCATTTGTTAAAAACCTACTAAGTATTTTTACTCACCCCCTATGTTGTCCATTTGGTGCTTTTGTATATGTCGTTATCTGGGATACTGGTAAGGGTAAATCCTCTCATTTTACAAGAAGTTCATTCTGATGCTTGGGAGATATTGTGGTTCTTGGAGCATGATGTTTGGTGTGGATACATGGTTCTTTTCATGGTCTCCTTTAGTTTTTTCATTTATTCTCCCTCTTTTTACTCTGACATTGGGATTTTAAAAGGTTGTTGTATTGGTTTATAGGAATTTTTAGAGAATTGTTTTGTTGTTTCATAGTAAGATATTGTTTTGGGTGTACATTGATGACATGTATTATGTTGTTATTGTTGTTTATGAATTTTCTAGTTGGTTGGTTTATTCTAAGGTAAAATCATTACCTAATTTTTCGTGAAGCCCTTGGAATTTATTTCCATCCTTTAGTGCCATGGGAATGTCATCTAAGGCCAAATAGAATCTCATCTCCTTTTCAAGTTAATAAGGAATGGGTGGGATGTTACACATTCAATCTCTATAACCTTCGAACAATAGTTGGGATCAAACCATGTTGTCAAGATCATCAATAATCATTTCATGTTTCACATTAGTTTTAATGTAACTATACTCATCACAACATATCAATTCACTGTTCCAAAAAAATAAATAAAAATATTCCCATTTTTAATATTAATCTCTGTGACATGTGGAATTCCTATATATCATGGCATGATTCCCTTTATTAAAGGATAACATGAATTTATCAAGGGTTACTCAAAAATAATTCCATGATTTTAAATTTAAATTCTCATATTCTAGTTTTATATTTCTCTAATATTTCTTGAGTATAAAACATTACATTGTAACCTAGGTTATTAATATGCAACCAGATATTCTTTTACTGACTTAATGATTCAAGAGACTTCAATTTTATCATGATTCTGATTAAATAAAGACACTCAAAAACCACTTATATCATGAAATTACCATTTTAATGGTTTTAGGTGGATCAATATATTGTCTTGGGTGGTGTAAATTCACCTACATAATACAAAATCTATCTTCAATGATCAATATATCAATCAAAAATTAAAAAATCTATACCTAAAAGTTGAATGACATCATCATATCCTTGAATTCTAGATTGAGATCATAGGAGAAACAAAAATATCTCTCCTTAGTAGGTAGTTTACTATCTAGTGGATCCATGATTGTATTGTGAGTGCCTCAATCCTTCAAAGGGCTGTTAAATACACATTTTAAGATGAATGAATAACTATGTTAATAGTACTTCAATTATGTTTTCATACAAAATCTTATAATTAATAGGCATATAAAACCATTTTATAGTCATTATTAATTTATGGATGACTGTCTTGAACATCATCTTCCATATAAAAGAAGTATTAAGTGTCTTACCATCGATGAGTTACACTCTATGATCACATCAATGAATGGTTTTGGTATGAAATTACACTAATAAATTAATCTCATTAATCTATAATTGATGAAAAATCCTTTATATTATGTTGTTGATGTTAAGATGGAAATTTCATATACTACATTCATAATCATAGTATATGATGGAATTATGTTATAAGCTACAATATAAGTATCAATATTCCTATATATCTGATTATGGTCAATGGAATTTTCAAATTTAACCTCCCATGGTTGTGCACATTTATAAAAATCCCAAACCTGTATAAAATCATTTTAGGATATTGTGTAAAACATCATAACACTTTATGGATCCATTCAAAACACTTTTGGAAATAGTTTATCAAACTTTCTCTATTTAGGAAGAAAAACTTCATCAAAAAAATATTACTTATACCAAGACATAACTATTTTAACTCGGAATAAGGAGTAACATTGAAAAAATATGAAATATATATTTTATTGATGAAGGAAAACAGAAACCTCTATCAAATAATTACTTCTAATCGAGAAATTATAGGGTCTTGTGTAATATATATCAAATAGTAAAATATCTTATATGAACATTTCCACCACCAGATGTATCATATAAATTATATGTATGGCTATATAATCCCTATTACAATGACATCATGTGACCACTATACATAGAAAAATGTCATTCTATTATATGCCATCTCATAATTTCTTGATTCTCTAAAAATGACTATCCTTTTGTGGAATCCCCCACCTTCAAAGCATTTTTTTCTTTAAATTGTGATTTATCATCCTTTTTTTCTCCATTATTGGTCTTAATTATGGGTAAAAGGGTCTCAAGGAGATTTATCAAAGTATAAATGCTTGTGGGATACACAGTGTCTAAATCAAGGACACTCACTGGCTCGGAGGGTCCACCATCCAAATAATGGTACTAGTAGTGGGTCTACCTTTCTATAGAACCCATTAGCTAGCCAATGGATCCTATAAATTACCTTAATTAGTTATTATTTTTTTCCTTTTTATAGTTTTTCATTATTTATCAAATCCCCACCTAATTATAGACCTAATGCGAATAGAATCCATTAAAGAGATATCTCATGGTGTTTTAGGTGTCCATTTACTCTCCTCTTGGAGTCATAATGTCTAGATTACCCTTGGGTTTTGATTGAGTTTAGATTCATCCATTAATGGAATAATGATCCTTATTTCTTTGAAAATTATCATAAATAAATGAAATTTTGTGTAGAGTAATGGATATACAAGTTGATCTAATCGAGAATTCATGCTCGATAGATTGATCAGTGTTGGATCATGAAATTTTGGTGGCCACAACATGATTGAATATAGATTAACCATTGATGGAAAATATAATTTTGGTAGGTTGATATGGATTTCATATATTTTCATGACTAATTCATATAATTTTGAGTCTATTTACTAAATAATGATTAATCGGGTTTTGTTCTAGTGAACATTAGTGCGTGAGCATGATTCGAGTGTCGTTATTCAATGGATATGATGTTTTTCATTCATTGTTATAATGTTTGTATATCCTTACCATATTTGACCTTTTTAGGGAGATATTTTCCATTATTGGCAGTGGTAATATACTATGCCTTGTGAACCATTCATGATATGTTATGTTGAAGTGTGGGGTTAGCTCAGTAGAACATTTCATGGACATGTTATATTATTTCTTGTTATTTCATTTATTAATTGTGTGTTTTTTAATATCCTATGGAATGATTGTTGAGATATGTTTTTCCATGTTATTTTATGTATTATATATGGTTTTTTCATATATGGTGGAATCTTCATTTAGTGAATCGGTTGATAGGTGGCCCTCATAGACATAGATGACTCTTTATAGGGGAGAGTAGATGACATATCTCGTCAGTGATGGATATGATTGTCTTTGAATATGAATTACCATTATTTCATATACATTCATATACACATTTATTTTATTATTGTTCCATTGGTGGAGTTCTACTTGGTTTATACTCCCACCATTAATGGGATTCATAATGTCTCTGAAGACTTATTGACTAAGGATATGGTGAAGGGAAATGTTCTTATAGTAAGTGTTGAGGATCATTCAGTAGGGAGATGTATGTAGAATAAGGATAAAATTCAGATAGTATACATCATAAATTAATTTATTTATCTATTTCTTGTTGATGAATTTATTGAAATTCATCATTGGGGTTTTTTTTAATATACTTATTTGACTTGAAATGAAATTGTTATATTAAATACTTATATTATCATATAATATGTTATATACATGTCTTATATTTATATTATTTCGTCCTAATATAGATATAATTATTAACGTTATAGACTACACATGTTATAATATACCCTCACTTCTAGTTGGGAGCCTTTTGCAGATGGGTTGGTGTGCATGTAATTATATGGAACGTTGGATCAGTCCTGATGATTTGGTTAATATTATTAAAAAATTGTACCAAATATATCTACCCATACATTTCATACATATATGTAAAATCATAATAGTTGAATATTCACTACATAACATGGTTATCCCTGCAATAATCACTTAGGTTTAGTTGCTTGGGAAACATGGATACATAAATAATATGTTTATAAATGAAATAAGTCATCTCCCACTATGTTCTTCATATGTAGAACGTTTCTTAAACACATAACACATAAAACCTTTATTCATGAACTAGGGGAAGGAATCATAAGAAAGGGTAAGATCATATGCTCGGTAAGCATAAGAATATTAGAACAAAATAATTACATTTTAAAACCATACCATGCATATAATAGGTCATAAACATGAGTCTTGGAATAAATCATTGAATTTCATAAGATAGGAATAATAATTGAATCAATGAACATGTTCCATGAAAACATTACAATGTCTTAATTCATATATTTATGGCACACACAAAATCATAGAAAATAATATTTCAAGGATACCTTCCAATGAATTCATAACATGTTTGTCCTTGGATAACCACCAATATACCTGCTTTAGGCTAACCTCATGTGTGCCCTCTTAGGTCTAAAATATCCACCCATGTACCATATATTGGGATTAGTATAACCTCTCGTGTACCATTATTTAGGCTTTTTATAACATCTCATGTACCCTTTGAGATCTTAAAACATTTATCATTACCCATATAATTTCATGGAGAAATAGTCCCAACCCCTCACATAACCCATACAATTATATTTCATACAATCGTAAAATGTTCTTCATATCATAACCCATGAAACTTAAATGGGTTTATACACATTTCCTCTTATAATAACACATGTGTAAAAAAAATCATAAACATTTCATCGTATCATAAGATACGGGAAAAAATAGATTTCATAAACATTAATCATCAAGAGAATGAATAAGGATGGAATCATTTGATAATATCCAACATAATTCTTACATAACATTACAGGATTTCATCTTAGATGGAAAATTATTTTGAAACATCACTTAGAATATTTCTTGAGGAGAATATTATTTCCATTTTGAAATAACTTATTTAAAACAAAAAAAATTACCATATATAAATGAAAATATTTATTTGAAAATAACATTGAAACATGTAATGGAAGCCTTAAACCATTGAGTGGTCTTGATATTAAAAAATACATTTCATTCCAAATACATTAGAACAAAGATTCCTTTCACATTTTTGATAAAAGTGAAAAGTATATTGTTCAGAAAATTGCAAGGAGATTCCTATAAAACGTTTTTTTTTATTCAAACATTTTTTAAAATGAATATTAAAAATATTTAATTAATAATAAAAACTTTATTTAAAACGTTTTTAGAAAATGTATACAAGGAAAAAAATTATTTCCCATTTAAGATAGAAATATAGTCTATTTTTCTTAAAAATTAATTTGGACTATTGAGTATATAAAGAGAGTAAAATGGAAGGTAAACATTTATTATAATGAAACAATCAGAGGTGATGAAAAATCAAGAGCTCTCTGAGAAATATATTATAATGTTTCATTATTAAAAACATAATTATAAACAATACTTATAAACAATAAGATCATAACCTAAAACCTTTACTATTATGGTAACTTTTGAATCATATTCCCAATGAATAAACATTATATGGATATTTATTTCCCATAATTTCATGAAAATATTCATAAAATTCATTTATGGGTAGTATAAATGAAACACCAAGTCCTGGGTGTCAATAATTCGGTGCCCCAAGCTTGTGCACTATATAACCTTAAGCATGCCTCCCCATACGTCAATGGTGGTCAATTATTAGTAAGGGAATAATCAGGAATGTAGGTATACTATAACCAAATTAATATTTTAAGACAGAAGTGGGAAAAAATAAAAAAATTAACCATGTATTAATTATCAACAACCAGGCCACATATAATCAATTCCCCTAATTGATGGAATTCCAACTAATGTACAAATAAACATTCAATGTCATAGTTGTGTAAAGTGTCATAAGAAACCCAACATAAAGACGCATAAAAATACCTAAAATGGGTCATGACATAAAATTCAATTCCCTTATACGTGATTTAACCCAAATCCCATATATTTCTAATAACATAGGGTATGTGCCTTTATCCTAACCTGAAACACTGAATCCTACATGGAACCTAGTGGAGGACTAAATAGGGTATTGGTAAAACTATGGAGTCTACCTCCAATGGTGTCTATAATAATATCAAGTATAATAATTTTGTATGAAGAGGTATGATAAATGGAGAAACCCTAACCCTAGTATCCCAGTGCGGGAGCCTGCTACCATGACATTATAATAAGTTATATGAAAACCGCATCCCAAATAACTGAAGAGTTCAACACTCTTAGTAAACTAGATACATACATGAGTCTTCCATTACAGTTGAATACAAAAATTACAGCATAATTTATTTGATAATAAATTTGCACTATCAACAATATCCATTCATACGAGTCATAGTAAAATACATGGATACCTAGGGAAAAGAAAACAAAATAAATATGAGTTCAAATGATTAGTAAGGGTAAGTTTATAGTGTAATATAAGGATAAATATGGTATAATAAAAATTTCATGGTAAATAACTAAAACACATGCAATTAAATTAACATCATGAGAATAATATTTAAGGGAAAAAAGGTGATCAAATAATATCATATAAATAATAAAATGAGCATGAAACTTAGCCATGGATATTCTAACTAATAGAATAAGAACATGGAATATAGATAAATGAAATCATAATTATGGAATTCATAATGATGGATATCTAAATCATATGGTTAATGATTCATTACAAGACATATAATACCTTCAAGGCTT
This sequence comes from Viscum album, assembly GCA_963277665.1. Classification (NCBI taxonomy): domain Eukaryota; kingdom Viridiplantae; phylum Streptophyta; class Magnoliopsida; order Santalales; family Viscaceae; genus Viscum; species Viscum album. The sequence continues at coordinate 2,102,386,151 of OY728163.1, read as the reverse complement.
CCTTCGAGGACATATAATACAGTCGAGGCTCCCTGCCAAGACATCTAATAAATGGGTATGACCGTAGACAAATCCATATCTAGTTTACCTCATGAAAACTACAGAAGCATCGAGGGGATATAGTGGGTTAAACCCATCACATAAAAAATCCAATTCATTCCACAAATGAAATGGGTGAAACTTAATCAATAGAAATATTTGTATTAAAATTACGATATGAAATTTAAGTACATTCCCTAATCAATAACCAGAACCATAGACCATCTATAGTAAATGAAATGTAAAAAAATAGTAAATCCCCATTTAATCTATTCATAAAACATCATTAAAAAATGTTAAGGATTATATCATTAAAATATATTCTTATTGGATTTCGGGTAAAGGGTTTTTGTTGTTGTTGATGAGTAGAAATACTAGGAAAATATTTTTAAAAAAAATTTGAACAAAAATACAATTTTCATTTTGAATAACCATTTTCAAAATTATTTTTCATTGGGAATAATATTTATCCACAAAAATAAAAAAAAATTAAACATTCAATGTATCCTTCAATGAAATGAAGGTCTTTTCGGTGGGTAATTCGGTACATTTCATAATAAACATTCTTTTTTCACGATAAAAAGTTATGAAAATTGTCTTATTTGGAATGTTCTAAGATGATTTCTCTAAAACCATTTTTTAAAAAGACAAAAATTTTAAAAATAAGTTTTAATAAATCATTTAGAAAATTTTAATGAAATATATTTTGAATTCATTTAATGAAAAAATGGTTTTGTAAGAAAATTGATTTCCAACCAAAGAGAGAGGTGAAGTGGGATTTGTTAAAATACTTTCATAATAATTTTAGGTACCAAAAAGTGGGAAACTAGTAATATAACTTGAAAAATATCATGAATAACCATAAGAGAGTAAAATTAAAGGGTTTATTAAATAATAATCAAAGAATTTCCTTTAATATAAATTCAAGATTTAATAATATTGATTAGAATGATATTATGAAATAAACCCATAAAATGATCATAATATTGAATTGAGAACAATTCAATGAATATATTATGTGTATAAAATGTAAATAAAAAAATTATAAATACAATGATATATATTTAAAATTCATTATATAGACAATCATATAATATTAATGACAATGAGGAATTAATATAACTCAATGAAAAGGAATTGAGTTATGAAATTTTTTAACACTTGGTAACTTTTAATTCAAATACCCCTAGATTAAATAATTCAAATTGATACCTAAACTACCATGATGAATAAATTATTCCTGAAATTAAATTTCAAGGGGAATTATATACACCATATAAATTTAATTAGGTGCATAACATTACAATATGCCTTAATGAAATGAAATTGAGATGAAATCTCAGAACTCACACTTCCTTTTGGTTAAAAATGATATAGTATCTCGTATAGTTGTTTGAAAAAGGTTATTAACTTATTATAGAGGCACATTAATATTTATAATATCATATATGATCTTTTTACAACATATTATCACTTTTTTGTTAATACTGTTTCATTATTTTCATTGGTTGGGGTGTTATTTACTTGTTTTTTGAGTATGTTTTTACTTGTTATTTTTTGGTTAGTCTCACTTTGATCATGATTTCATAGTCTCAAAATTTTAAAAAATGAATTAAATATCATATATATTCGTTATATATGTATTTATAGTAACCCCTAAAATTTGGTGATAGGAAATGAAATACCTCATTTATAGAGACGGTAGGTCGTACGTACACAAGAAAGTTGTTTCCATTTTATTTTCATATAGAAAGAATGTGATGTAAATAATATATATATATATATTATAATTTTTATTTCATATATTTCATATATATTTATTAAACCAAACATTAATACATTCCATGTAATGCTTGAATGAAACACACTGCGTTGCAAGGCAGTAGTCTACCGTACACATGAGCGACGTTATCATTTTCCCACAAAATGGTAATCATGAAGGTAGGATTGATATAATAATTACATAATTCTAATAAAATCATAAATATAATATATATCATTTATAAACTATAAATCCATCATTATTCCCAACCTTTAAAAGTGAATGTGGATAAACGAACAACATCGATTCGCGAGGCGGGAGTACGTCGTACACACAAATGATGATTCTATAACACATTTCATTAAAGGGTTTGAAGTTATAGGAATTAACCTTAACATAAAAACATGAATGTTTATGTAATAAACTGTGGTTATTACATAATCATTTATAATAGTAATTGGAATAGTTGAATGAACAATAAAAATTCTTTTAGAAGAACATTACCTATACTCTGGGTATTCTCCTTAGGTTTACACTAAAACCATTGAAGGATGGATTTACTCACAAACTGAGGATTCAATGATTAGGTGAGTAAAATGAGTTATTTATTTGGTTACTTATTTTCCGAACCAAATTTTATTGATTGTGTGAATTGGAGAGGAGTAGGGGATCAATTTTATAAATGGGGTGAGTGACACACATATAATTTTTTTGAAAGAGTTAATTACACCCACATTTGATTCATGTCACAAGGAACCAATAATGATCCATTATAGATACTATAATATATAAGGTATATATATTTCCATTAAATGGGTTTTTCATAACTTTTTGTTCATTTTTTATGCCTTGTTTTCTAATTGCAGCCACTAACTAAACTTGTTTTCTCCTTTATCATTGTAATTGTTTTTAACTATTTTAACTAATAATTTTGGTTAAAAATTGGTTGAACTCATTATAAATTATAAATTATTCTAATTACAAATATTTAATAAATTTTAAAAAATTAAATTAATATAATTGGATAAAATAAATTTAAAATTAATCTCGTAAATAGAATGATAATGTGGGTTTTTAATGTAAAAATGTTCAAAAGCTTATAATGTTTTCATATAAAAATTCAACATTAAAATGATTCCAATGAAAAAAATATTATTAGATTTAAAATTGGACTATATGAATTTAAATTAAATTAATAATATAATATAAAATTAACAATTATTTAGGAAAAAGAAATTAATTAAAAATCGTTATTTTTCTAATATTCATCAAAAAAAGAATCTTCCAAAAAAAAAAAAAAAAAAAAAACAATTTTGATGTTAATATATTGAAAATGAAGTCTATGTTTTCATAAAATTTCCTAAAATTGTTAAAAATAAATTTTCAATAATATGTTCTATGCCAGCTTAAGTCATCTTTTAGGGAAAAACTTTTTTTTTTAAACATTTCATTTTTTTAAATGATTCTTATTATTATATAAATTAAAGAGATAATAAATAAAAAATAGATTATATATTTTCATAATTTTGTTAATCCTATTCTTACCTTCAATCCCAAAATAAATGTGAAAACTATAAAATTAAACAATAATATTAATAGTATATTGTTGTTCGGTAAAACCAGATATTGCGTGTAATGAATTATATAGAAGAAACTCATTGTTATGTGAAACCCAATATAACCTACTATTTCATGAACTGAATGTTATAGAATATATTTAATTTATCTATAATAGTATATATAACATAAAGTCCTAGGATGTTATAATTCATTCTATTCTTGGTGTTTTGTGTCATGCATTCTATCAAATATGATGTTCATATATTAAAGTTTAGGGGTGTTTCATTCTCCCCACCTTAAATAAATTAAATATATCAGTTTAAACATGATATCGGTAATCAAAATTTTTAAATTTGAAAATATCATTATGAAAAACCCCACATTTTAGAATAGTTAATAAAACATCATCTTAATAAGATATATGGGAAAGTATAAAGGTTATTTGGAATAACACATAACTAGTATTCTATGTAGGGTAACAATGGTAAAAAGTGAGGATATGAACATGGACTCAAATCAAAAATATTAATATAGAGTTATTGAGGTCATTTGACACAAAAAAGTGAATGATTAATATAATTTTTTGGGGCTAAAAACCTTATATCTAATTTGTTATAAAAGGTCATTGATATCATAAATAATGATTGTAATAGGATAAAATTTTATCTCAAGGTTTGTTTTCTAAAGTTGAGGAATTTTTTTATTTCTGTTAATGTAAGGGAATATATTTATTTGATTCATGTATAGTTTATAATAACAATCTCATCATTTGGTTGTTATTCATTTAAATACATCACTTCGTCCAGGAAATAAATATCCAGAAATTGTATTTTTTATACCTGAAACACTAACATTTAATTTTAGAGGACCATAAGATCCATAAAAGAGTGAAAATAGTTTCTATGTAACTATTTTACAAAACTAAAATGTTAAATACATCGATCTATAAACCTAAAATGTAATATTTTTTATCATTAATATCTATATTTCAAATTGTTTAATTAAAAACAATAACATATTAACCATGATATCACATTGGTTAGTGGTAGGTGTGAAACCCTTATCATCCTTCAATCATGGTTACAATACCTAACACCATTCTAGATGTGATGGGTTTATAGACTATATACAGATTGTCCTTTTTATAAACTATATAAATACAATTCATATAAAGTTCCAAATAAATATTATAGACATCATTGAAATAAAATTAATCATCAATAATATTTTTACTAATGTTTTCTACACAATTTTTTAAAATTCCTAATAATATTATTTTTTTATTATTATAATGTCATTAATGATCATATCAACCCTAATGGTTATCAATACCATTAAACATATGTCTATAAAATGTTAATGAATTATTCATCAAATATCTTTTTCACAAAGACATATTCTTTACATAAATTTATTTTAAATGTCCTTAATATTGTTACATTCTTAACACATATACTGAGAAAGGGGTGTTTAATACTTTGAACTTATAATCAACCATAAAATCATAACAATGATGGTGTTCATTAGACTTGTGTTAATAAAGATACATATGTGTCTATGATTTTACACAATCCTTAGATGTTTCATTATTATTATAACCAATATTAAATTTGTAAAATATCATTATACAATTTAATTCTTAAACCTTAATACATAAATACATCACTGAATTTATTTCCACTCAGTTTCTTCAATGGTCTAGGGGTTACCCTTTAGAAAAGGTCATTGACTCTGGTATATCCCGAGTTCCCACATTTAAAGAAACACACTACAAATGGACCCTTAAGATGTTGTTTATTTCATTCCATCATTCTCTTAAAATTTCTATGAAATTATTTTCATTATGCCTAAATTTCCCACACATAAGGTATTGACATGTTCCATTGAGACACATTTGTGGGTATCTCTTTCCACATTTTGTGCCTAATTGAAATCGATCCTTATTTTCTCTTTGGTATCCACCACATGTGCTCTTAGAGAACTTCATCCTTCTCATATTTAGTCTGTTATGGAGTTAATTATGTTATATGTTGATAATCATATTTTGGAAAAACTGATTAGGAATAAACATGATATCCTTCACTCCAATATTTATCTCGTCTGGTTTTACATTTTCACCTCCTTGTCTTTCATGTACAATGTTAACATGATTACTTCCGGTTCTATCCATTAAATAAAACCATAATGAATAATGTGAGAAATAATTATCATAGTGGAAAAAATGTAAAATCATTTATATTATTTATAAATCATGAAACATTATTTTCAATATAAGACACCTTAGGTTTATCCTAGGTTATTCATTTCCACCATTTATTCAAGTCTTACATAATAGTTAGTAAATAAATTGTGAATTGATTTAATAACATCCCCCAGGAGTATAAAACTAGGTGCATAGTAAGGCCCCTTATCAAGTACCATATAAATCCTAATTCAATACAAATGTTACTTTTTCAGAGTTATTACCCCTAGATATGTCCATGTTATGACCATTTCCACTTGTAATATCAATACTGGGATATGATTCTTGGAAAAACTGCATAATCTATACCTATGAAAAATTTAGGAATTTATTCTATAATTATCCAAAAATTATATCTTAGGGTTATTTTCCTTAATATATATTTTCCAAAATATAGTTCCCAAGGTTTCTAATAAAATTTATCTGATACCAACTATAGATAACCCCAACACAACATCTCAGAGTCGGTGCCTTCTATAATTATATTCACATAAGACAAAAGGAAATAATTTCCCAATGTATTGAATAGTTATGTAGTATTAGTAAACAGATACATACATGAGTCTTGCATTAATCCTGAATATGTTTATTACAAAAAATAATTTATAATTACTTTATTCCATTTATAATATCCATTTATAGCTGTTATAGTAATCTTTATGGAATCTTGGGGAAATGAAACAAAATAAGGGTTAACACAAATGCTCAACAAGGATAACTGTATGTTAGAATCTATGACTAAATAAGATGTAATAGAAATATAAAGGTAAATAACTGAAATAGTTTACCTTAAATTCCAAACATTAGAATAATATGGAAGCAAAAAAAGGTGATCAAATAATTTCATATAAAAAATATCTTCAGCCTGAAACTTAACCATGTATATTCTAACTAGTCAAATAATCACATGAAATATCAGTAAATGAATTCATAATGATGGAATTAATAATGATGGTTATCTAAAAAATACCTTCTATTATTCATTCCAATATATCTAATATCATCGAGGCTGCATTCCTATACATCTAATTTCATTGAGGATTCTTGCCCATATATCTAATAAATGGGTAGGGGCACAAAAAAACCATATATAGTTTTTCTTATGAATTTTACTAATTCATAAATGGGATATAGAATACCACACCCATCTCATAATAAATTAAATGCATTCCTCAAATTAAAGGGTTGAAACATAATCAACATAAACATTTATATTAAAACTATAATACTAAATGTAAATACTTTTCCCAATCAATAAACCTAATCATAAAATATCTGGAGTAAAGTGAATGGTATCAAAAAAATAAATAAAAAATTAAACTGATCGTAAACTATTCCAGTGAAATTAAAAGGATGATGTAATTATAATATATTCCCATTGGAATAAGGTTAATGGGTTTTTGTCATCGATAAATAGAAATACCAGGAAAATATCTTTGAAAAAAATAATCTTAAGGAAAATATCCTTTTCAATTTGAAAATAATTTGAAAATAAATTTTTTTAGAATAACATTTAAAAAATTCCTGAAAAAGAATCTCATAAACATTCAAAGATAGATTCAATGAAATTAATTACATGTAGTTGATTAATTTATAAAATGTAAAAAAGAACATTCATTTTTCACAGAATGAAGGATAAATATGTGTCTCGTTGGACATTTGAAAAGAGTATTCCATTGAAAAAATTTTGTAAAAAGAATAATGGGTATAAATTTATTTTAATAAATAATTTTTCAATGTGTATATAAAAAAAGTATAAAACTATTATTTAAAACTTTTTTTTATAGGAAAATGGATTTCCGAGTGAAGAAATAAATGAAGTCATATTTTATTAAAACATTCTCTCAGTAATTTTATGTTCCAAAGTTTAAGAAAAGTGGTAATATCACTTGTAAAATATGATTAATAACTAAAGGATAATAAAACTAATGGATTTATTAAATAATTATAATATATTTTTTTAATGTAAATTCAAGATTAAATGATCTCGATTAGAGTGATAATGTTAAAAAAACCCTTAAAACGATCATAAAGTTGAAGTGAGAATTAATGAATGAATTGGATATGTCTATAAATATTTAATCCACATGAAAAAATTCATATACATTAATATATAGTCACAATTCACTATACCCATAATCATATAATATTAATCACAACAATAAAGTAATATAACCCAATGAAAATGAATTGAGTTAAAAAATTATCACTTGGTAACAATTTATTCAAATCCCCTTAGCTAAAATAATTCATATTTAAACCCAAAATACCATAAATAACAAATTATTCATGATATATTAAATTTCATGTGGATTTATATACACTTTATAAAACTAATTTTGTTCATAACATTACCATATCCTTTAATGAAATGAGATTGAGATGAAATCCCGTACCTCATACTTCCTTATGGTTAAACGCGCATTAACCTCATATATAGATGTTTTAAAAAGATTATTAAATTATTAAAAATACATATTAATATTTTCTAACATTAAATTATATTTATATAAGATATTACCACTAATTTTAATAAACATTCATTATCTGCATTATTTTGGTTGTTAATTTCCTTGTTTTTTGAGTATGTTTTAACTTTTTTTTGTTTCTGTAATTTGATAATGATTTAAACGTATAAAAAATTAAAATAATGATCTAAATAACATATATATTAATTATAAATTTATTTATAGAAATCCATAGAAAAATTGAGAGGAACTAAATACATTATTCATGGAGACGGTAGGTCGTGCGTATGCATGAATTTTGTTTTCATTTTCGTGGCGTATTGAAAGAATGAAAAGTTAATTATATATATATATATTGGTATAATTTTTGTGGCATATATATCACATATTTTTATTAAACTTGTCCATAATAAATTCTATGTAAAACATAATTAAATCACATTGCTTCGTGAGACTGTAGTCCACCTTACACACAAGCGATATTATCATAATCCCACAAAATGGAAATCATGATGGTATGGGTAATATAAAAATTAAATAAGAATAATAACATTATAAATATAATATGTATCCTATATAAATTATGAATCCATCATTATTCCAAACCGTACAAGGTGGAAATGGAAAAAATGAACAACATTAGTTTACAAGGAGGTAGTCCACCATACACACGAATCATGATTTTGTAACCCATTTGGTGGAAGTGAGTAATTTTTAGGTCATAAGCATAACATTAAAACATAAAATTATATGATATGTAGATAGGTTAATATATAATCATGATATAATAGAAATTTAAGGATGTCGAGAGGGAATAAAAATAAAAACACTTTTAGAAGAACATTAATTATTCTTTGGGTTTCCCCATTAGGCTTGAGATAAAACATTAAAAGGTTATATTTATTCCCAAAATAAGGATTATAATATTAGGTGTAGTAATTTAAATAGTTATTTGGTTAGTTATTTTCTGAATAAAAGTTGATTGAACGTGTAATTTTGAGAGGAGAGTGAGCTCGCTTTTATTAGTGGGGTGAGTGGCAAACTTGTAATTTTCTTGAATGAGTAAATTCCACCCATGTTACCTTCATATAAATAGGACCCAATAATTTCCCATTATCAATATAGGAGGTTTAAAGGTCTATATATGGCCATAAATTGGTTTTTTACTAGTTTTGGGTTACTTTCAAACCTTATTTTCTATGTTTAATGACTAAGTAAACATGTTTTCTCCTTAATTGTTGTAACTAATTTTAACTTTTTTCATTAATCATTTTGGTAAAAATTTAATTTTACCTAATTTGATATTATTAATTATTTATATTCCAAAATTTTACACTTTTTTTCAAATTTAGTTCATAGAAGGGTCAAAATGCAACCTAAAATTAATCCCCCATATGGGAAAAGAAACGAGGTTTTTAAAGTGAATATGTTCAAAAGATCAAAAAAAATTTAAAAAATTATATATAAAACTAATTATGAAGAAAGAAATTAGATTAATATATTTATAATAGAGATTTTTTTTCATATAAAAAAATCATAATACAATTTATCATTATAAATAATTTTGACAAAAATTGAGTTTTTATTTTAAAATCTGTATTTGTAATTATTAATCAAAAAAATGAAAATTCATAGAAAAATAACTATAAATAACCCTAAGATAATTTTGAAATAATTATTTCCAAAATTAATTTTATTTTTTAATAAATATTTTTAATAAAAGATAAAAACACATTTTAAAGTATCTATGTCTAGCGCGACCAAGTCATCTTTTTGGAAAATAGAATTTCTTTTAAAACAATTATTTTTTTCATTTAAATGATTCTTATTAGTATTTATAATAAATAGAGAACTAATAAATGTGTGTAAACTAAATTTTTCATCATTTTTTTAATCATATTCATATAAACTATTCCAATTTCTTGGTGATAACTATCATATTAAATAATAATAATAAGATTATACTGTTGTTCAGTGAAACTAGGTCATGCATCCAATGCACGCTATCAAAGAATCATGTTTTCATGTGTAACATAAGATAAACCATTATTAAAATCATTCGATGCTATAGAATATATTTAATATATTAAAATAAGTAAATATATCATAATGTCTTAGGTTGCTATATTTCGTTATATGCTTGGTGTTATGTGCCATTAATGCTATCCAATATGATAATCATATTTTAAAATGTCAGGTTGTTACAATAGTCAAGAGTAAATAATAAAATCAACCAGGATCCATGATATGAATATATTTAAATTAAACTCATTTTTTATAGAACCAATTGAATCCCATACCATCTAACAAGCTTCAACCAATGCCGATATTTTGAGCCATATATCATAGGGTTCATAGGTCGACATAAATGGAGCGTCAATCCAAGTACCCAACTAGAATTTAGAATCCCATGTCAGACCATCCCAACCATGATATATATCACCATGTCCATACCTTTAGATTTAGGAGCATTATTCCATCTATTGAAACCATGATGCATTGGTGCACTGTGTGAATAAATCTAGCCTACCCAAAGGAGAGGAACATCATCCAAATATCCCACCAACAATTAATCACATATCAGATGTCAAAATCGATCACCTTCTTATCAATGCATAACAACAGGGGTGAAACTTTTCATTTTCAAATTTTCATGGTTCATTACATTGTTATGTTCTCATTTCCATAATAATTACATTTCACCATTTAATCATATTAAAACCATTTGAACCCCATTAAAGCCATATAACCACACAAACATGACTCTTTAACCATTTATAATTTTTACCCATTTATAATCTATAACACATTTTACTTATTCAAGTTAAGAAAAACGCCCTTTTATCCCATGGTAACATGATAAACATAGTTCCCATTGGTTTAATTCCATAAACATTTAAATTCATCATTTTAAAACACCATTATTATGTTCAAGGGAGTGGACCACCACCCGGGTGTACTTAATCCCAATATAATCCCCATAAAATTATCTAAGACATTTTCTTAAATGTCAAAATGATCATTTAGAAACCCAATTTATCATTTCCTACCATAGAAACATATTTACAGCACAACGACCTAAAATCAAAAACCACATACACATTTATAAACATCAATATTGTGGGATATAAATTGTATAAATCCTACCTTAGAATCGTAGACAAGTTCTTTGCTAACCGAATCCCTTGATTTAATCTCAATAAACTCTCAATTACAAAAACATTAATCTTATAAAAAAATGGTTTGAGGGATTCAAAATAAGAGAAAACATCCCACCATAGTTCATTGAGAATCTAGAATAAAGAGGAGTGGTAGACTCACCTAGAGCATCAATTCGCATCAAACAATACATAAAACAAACAAGATCAAAGGATAATGATATTTGAAAGATAGATGAACACCTGGTTCAGAACCCTTAATAATAATCGATGTAATAGAAGTAAGACTATGTGAAAAATTTAAGGACTTAGGGGTAAAATGGTAAAATCCCCCATATTTAATGATGCGTGTGGTTAGGACATACGGTTGTCCAAACAATGCACCAACTTTGAGGAAGCCTCTTTCTAGTAGGAGGCTAGGCCACACATGTTGGCTGGGACACCCTCTTGTTTTGAAATAATATATGGTAGTTGTGGTATGACTTTAATCAAAGGGGGTTACGTTTCATGGTCTCTTGGGCCTTGCTGCACGGTTAGTACTAACCATGCATCAACTATGAAATATGCACTGGATAGAATCTTTTCTTCATTTTTTACTTCCTAAACCTCTAGAACACCAAAAATTCCCTTTGATTTTCATTAATCCTTTTATTAACAAAATTAATAGGTGTACATAAATTTAAACATTAAAAAACTCATTCAATGTTCGTGATCTTGCAACCTCGCCACATGATTTATACCTAACAGTTTTCCAAATTTTTAAAATGTTGGCATGAAAATTGTGGCATGGAAACTATTTCACCAAAATGGTCAAACTAAAATGGGGGCATATAAATGGTGGCACCCAATTAGTGGCACTGAAATAGTGACACAGAAATAGTGGCACTAAAATGATGGTACTGGAACAATGGAACTGAAATAGTGTCATTTAAGTGGGGGAAATAAAACGGTTGCACTGAAATGGTGGAACAAAAATAGTGTCACCAAAACAATGGCATCGAAACGGTGAGTCAGAAATATTTTCATGAACAGTGTTTCCAAAATAGTGTTGTTTCCATTGAAAAATTTAGATATTTTTTTAAATTCCCTATAGTTTTTCCATTTGATGTTTACATTGATTTAAAATACATTCAAAAATTTTTTTTAAGGTATTTATGTCTGATTCAAATATAATAACTCCTATATTAATTTTAATAATGGCCATAAATCCTTTACTCAGTCAAAATGCATGATATTTGATAAATTTGATCTTAATGGAAAATACAGTGTATCTTAAACCACAACTATGTTAAATTTTATAAAGGGACAAGATATCTTCCTACCTTGTACTTATTAATTGTTTCCTTGTGCGAGATGCACAAACCATTCCTTCCTTACTATAAGAGTACTGTGTAGTGTAGTATCTTTGGATCATGTCTTCCCTATAGTTTCTTCATTCTGCATGTGCACCCCCTATTTTGGTGCAACCAGGAACTGTCTATCTGTCTTCAATATATGGTATGTTTTAACACGGTTCTTCTAGGTTCCGGGATAGGTTTCTTCTCATTTATCATTTTCCTTATTATGGAATATGTTCTCTATGTTCTTAAGAGATCTTCCTAGGTTTTTGGTTTTTGTGGTGGGGTCTCATTGTCCTTTGGTAGATTTAGTCTTCTAGGAGATGTGATTGTGATCTTCCGTGTTGATCTATTCTCATGAAAAGAAAATTGGAAACATTTTGATGTAGGGGATTTGGGGCTTCTCTATTCTATTTTATGTGCAGTAGTAGATTTATCATGTTTTATCCCACTTGATCCTAATGTAATTGACATAAAAAATATATGAACCTGATTAAATAATTGATATTGATAATATGTTTTTTTCTATTGTTTTTCTAAAAAGTTTGTTATACATACCTTACTATTTAACATGTTTTTATTAATGAAAATTGTTAAAGAACATAAATCCAATATTAATTGTAAATTAATTAGATAAATATAAAGAGTATTTGTGGTTTCTCTATTCTATTTTATGTGCATTAGTATATTTATCATGTTTTATCCCAATGTATTATAACGTAATTGACATAAAAAAATATATATACCTGATTAAAGAATTGATATCAATAATATGTTATTCTTATTGTTTACCTAAATAGTTTGTTCTATATACCATACTGTTTATTATGTTTTTGTTAATGAAAATTTGTAAAGAACATAAATCTGGGATTAATTGTAAATTAATTTGATAAATATAAAGAGGATTGATTTTTTTGTGTTGGTTTTGTTATGGTAAACATTTGATAATCAAATGGATGTGGCTATGCATGTTTAAATGAACTAGCTAATTTGAGATGGATAAATATCATGTTATCTAGTAAAATATAATTTCAGGAAGGGTTCTAAATTACCCTCTTTCTTGTAAATTCTAAGATCCTAATGCTTGGAACTGTGAGTTCTAGTTGTGTGTGAAGGCTATATGCATTTCTTGGGGACGACATCCTAGTTTCTTATTGATTTTTTTCCGATAGATTTTTTTGTGACATGAGCCTGGGATGGCCGAGCCTGGTAGGATATTGTGGTATGTGGAGTAGGGTGGCCTAGGGGTTGGGGAAGTAGTTGGCACCTAGAGTGGATATATGCTTTGGTTTATGTCTATGGGTTTTAGGGAGGACACTAGATATGATGAAATTGGTCAGTTATGAATGTTGGATTCTTGTTGAATATTTTTGGTTATTTATCTTCATTACCTTATCCACATCATAAGACAGTTAGTCTTTCATACCATCATTTCAAAGGAGGTGAAGACACATTGGGTATTCCATGTTCTTTCCAAGTTTAGCTTCACGATGATGGATGGGTTTATACTCCTGCTATATGTGGAGAACCTTTTTTGTGTAGTCTATCTAACCACCATGTTGAGCCTCTTGTGTTTGGTATCATAGTTTTTATTTTCTAGAATTCCTGGAATTATGGAAATTTAATAATTCTATTAATAAATGATTGTAGAAATGTTGTTAACCCATGGGGTCTGATCTTGCTGGGATGCAATGATAAAGTAATATTTTTGAGAAGTTGTGGACTTTGTTTGGTTATTCCTAGAGGGCATGGAACTTGGGGTGATTCTAATGAAATGTAATATGGAATTAATATTAGATAATTAATGGTTAAATAATTAATTATGTAATTTGAAACTGATAAAAATGGATAAGTAACATAATATCGCTCTTTAAATATTTATATTCATTTAAGATATCTAGTCATAGTAGTGGAATCCGGGAGTCTGGGAGATGTTAGTTGTAGTTGATTCTAAGACTATGTTTTTCCCATAGTGTGGTTGTGAGATATATTATATTTTGTAATTTTGATTTTCTATATTATACTCCACCCTTTCATTTAGGGAAACTCATGCCCTAAGGATTCTAAGACCTAGGGGTGTTTCCCCATCATTCAAGTGAGAGGATGGATGGATTCCTACCCCATTTGGTACCATTCTCTTCCCTTGGTAGTATCTTGTACTAGAAGGAAAGGTGGTTAGTTTTCCACATATATGTGTGTAGTGGGATGTAATGTCTTTTGTTTATCCACACATATTTATTTTGGATATAGTTTCATATGGACTACTATAGGTGTAATGTGTATAGTATGTGATGTCTTGAGGATCATTACTTGCTGTTTTGGCTATAATGGCATGAGGTATAATGCCTGAAATATGATATACAATATATGAGTAATCGTGGCTCCCAAAAATACCTATATGCATTAGTTATATGGACCAAGTGGTGGTGTTTCATGAGGTTCCTATTGTGGTCCTATTCCCAGGTGTTTGTGGGAAAACCTTTTTTGAGAGAGATTATTAAGATGTGGGATATTGAGGAAAAGTGGAAAACTAGTAGGGAAGTTGTAGCAGGGTACCCTTAATATTCTATATTATACTATATACTCTTATATGGGATACATGGTGAGAGTGGCCATGGTGAGGTGGGGAACATAGTGTACCTATTTAGGTGGCGAGTTATTTTCACTTGTTCTCCACTATGCTTTAGCATGATTTCATTAATTTTTTAAGAGATGCTCCAAGGAGTATCCTACTGAGTATACTGTTATAATGACCCTACATATATATATAAACTATTTTATTATCACTTAGAGTAGGTTGTAAATCAGGATGGTTACAACTAGCTTGGAGTTGGAGGAATAATTCTGGCTTCACGGTCACCGATGTTTTACTTTCTTTTTTCATGTACAGTTCTTTCCTTCTAGATGTAGTAGTTATTTCATGACATTACATATGTTTAATTGAGATTTACTTTATATTAATGTCTTAGTTGAATTTTTTTGGTATCTATCATATCTCTCTCTTTCACTTGTATTCTATTAGAGGTTAATTTTTTCATCTGTTTGATTATTATAACCTCAGTGCTAGTTGCCAACCTACGGTCTAATGGAGGTACGACTCTAGTGTCACTATCTCCCTTCTCCTATTATTAGACCAGGAGGGGTACACTTTGTGGGGATGGGGTCAGGACAGAGTGGTATTATGGGTCTGGTTGGGAGATAAGATGGATTTTGGTGTTATTCGTAGATGAGGTTTCCTGGGTTGGTAATTAAACGGTGTCAATCAAGTTTAGAAAGTGTTGTAAACATTGGAGACCAGCTGAGTCTCTAGAATTTAGGGCCCCTGTGATTTGATCCATGGATCTTGGAGTTTATAGTGGCTACTAAACATGGTGATACTGGTTTCATAGTAAAGACCTAGGAAAGGATCATGCATCATTTTTCATTGTGCATGTGTTTGAATGGGTAGACCTAGGGATAGGTAAACCTAACATAAATAAAATAAAAACATTAATTGGGGATGATTCTTCCATATTTTGGTGATAGAAGTTCTAACTTTTTTCTCTTTTTTAGGTATGGATCCAGGTATAATTTCTTATCAGGTTCGTGTAGAAGATGTCCTGTAGGTTGAGAAATCAGATCACCATAGAGTAGAGGTCGACGATGATGACACATAGAGGATTAAACAGAAAGATTTTCAATAATATATTCTATAGAAGTATAAGGTCTCTATTTCAGATGTATTCACAGAATACTGGTTGGAGTTGTGAGGATTTTGCAATCTCATGGGAGGAGGTACAAGACAAGCTCAATGTTGAGTTTCTTTCTTCGACCACAAAGGATTCTAGTCACCAGGACTTACATACCCTTTGATAGGGGAGATCTTGTCTATGAAAGTTGTAAATCCATTTTTGAAAGGTTTTATGATATGCTTCGGACCTATTTATATATGAGGAGGCTAGGGAGAGGCATTTCGAGGAGGCCTTGCGTCCAGAGATCCAGTTACAGGTCACCCCATTATGGTGAATACAAATCATGAGGTGATAACAAGGGAAGAGTTCATTGAGATAATTTTAGATAGAACTATATCATCATGAGGGAAGAGTCTTCATGGTTCCTCACAAATCATAGAAATGGCTTGGGGTTCTCATTTTTTCGAGTAGAAGAGTTTCCATTCGGCCTGGCATAGGTCCCAACCATCTATATCTCATTTCACTATGGTGGAGGATCTCATTCCTATGCCAAGGAATCAGGAACTTGTTTTTCTTATGTTGGATGAGGTCATCAGTAGTGAGAGTGACAGACATTTCAGAGTATTCAGCATGCACCAGGTGTTCCACTCCCGGTTCCTTTATTGAGGCAGTTCCACCCAATGCAGCAGCAGTGGGTTGCACCAACATTGGATCAGTAGAGAGTAGATGGGACATGCATAGGATGGCCTCGGGATGCTCCCTATCCTTTTAAAGAATAGTTCAACTATGGTGGTGGATGTTATCAAGGTTAGAGAGGATGTAAAGTAGGTCGTGGTCAGCTTCATGTTTTAGCATTACCAGCACCAAGTGAGCCAAACGTTGTTATAGGTACCTTTTTCTTGTTTTCTACTTGGGTGTATGCCTTGTTTGAATTAGGATCCAAAAAATCATTTATATTACATTCCATTTTCCATTATTTTGGACATGGGTAGATATTATTCCAATAACCTTGTCATTGACTATGCCAGTTAGAGGTCTAGATGACATGTTAAAAGTATGTAGGTAGCATGAGCTAGTGTTGGGGTAGCACCGGTCTTGGGAATAACTCCTTTGTTTACGAATACAACCATATGATTTCTTCAATATCATGGATTCATTTTATTCATTGTATTCTATTGTGGATTGTTTCTCAGAGTCAGGTGGTGTTCTTCAATGCTGATGGAGATCCAGTAGTGTTTGTTGGAGAGCAAGACCCTTGAATGGGTCAGAGGCATGTTCCTTCTTTTTCATCCATGATGGTTGAACTAATGTTGAGTTCAGCAGAGGTTCAGTAGTCGGTGTTTCTCAAGGTCATTTAAGAGTACCCTAATGTATTTACAAACGATGTTGTAGCATAAACCCCTCAACGGGAGATCGAGTTCAAAAACTAGCTACAATAAGGAGTGTCTCCTATATCAATGTCACCATACAGAATGTCCCCTTCTGAGTAATGGGAGATGTGAATATATATCGATGGTCTATTTAAGTTTGGTTTTGGTCTAATGAGTGTGTCATAGTGGGGCACACCAGTTTTGTTTTTGAAGAAGGCTGATGACAGTTTGCGGTTCTGTATTGATTATCGTCGCTTGAAAAAAGTGAGAGTGAAGAATCACTATCCTCTTCTATGGATTGATGATTTATTCAATAAAGTAAAGGGTAATACTTGGTTGTAAAATATTGATTTGTGGTCTGGATATCATCATATGTGATTGAAGGATGTGGATATTCCAAAGACCTCTTTCTATTTTCATCATGGAAATTTTGAGTTCTTGGTGATGTTGTTCATTATGAAAATTGCTCCATTTGTGTTCATGGGGTTGGTAAATGTTGTGTCCATGAGTTCCTATCCACATATATGGTGTTTTTCATCACCTACATCATCGTGTAGTCTATGTGTGGGGAGGATCATTCAAAGCATCTGCATTCCTTTTTTGGATTTGTTTATCAACAGTAGATATTTTAGAAGTTGTCGAATTGCATTTTTTGGGATAGAGAAGTATGTTTCATAGGGAATGTTGTATCATGATAGGGAGTAGCTATGGATTAGTCAAATATATAAGCAATTGTGTCTGGGGAATCCCCTATGACATTGGAAGAGGTTCCATGTTTCCTTGGTATGGTAGGCTATTATAGAAGGTTTATAGCCAATATATCTCGGTATGAGACTCCTCTGACAGCATTGACTAGGAAGAATCATGGATTCTTATGGAATGATTTGTGTTTGGAAGATTTTGTGTATCATAATAAGAATTTGGTTAGTTATCTGGTTCTCTATATTCCAACATAGGGAGCTCAGTTTGACATTTTCTATGATGCTTCTCAATATAGGTTAGGTTGTTTTCTGATTCATCCAAGATCGATCATTTCTTATGGGTCTCAGTATGTGTGTCCCCAAAAATTTAGTTATTCCACCAATGATAATGAGGTGGTGGTGGCGGTTCTCTCTCTGAAGATGTGGATACATTTCCTCATCGGATAGTGCTTTGTCATTTCACTGATCATAACTTCTTGAGGTATGTTTTCCCCAATTGTGACTTGAACATCTGGCAACATCGGTGGATGGTGTTCTTATATGATTTCAACTTCAAATTTCATATACACCAGCTAAAGAGAAAGTTGTAGAAAATTTGTTTAGTAGGAAGCTGTGTAGTGATGCAATGCATGAATATGGTGATTCCATGAGAGTGATGGAAGAGAATCCATCTTTGAATCTGAATATGAGAGAGGTTGAGGGTTGAGGTTTTATTTTCCAGATAGTGGTGCATTCATATCTGGTGTAGCAGGTAGAAGAGTCATTTTCGGGGGGATCTTGAGGTAGAGGTATAGAGAGACTAAGTTGATTATGGAAAATCCCATGGTGGTTTTTTTGAGGATGAAAAACACTGAGTGTTGTTTTAGGGAAGGATTTACATTCCTTTTCCAATGTGTGAGATGGTTCTGAGGATTTTCATTCTTCACCCTTAGTGGTACATCCTGGCATGATGAAAATTTATCATGCCTTGATGATTCTATTTTGGTGGACTAGGATGAAGTGCACGGTTACTGAATTTGTGTCTCGATGATTGTTCTACTAGAAGGTGAATGCCATGCATTGTGTTCTTGGTGGTTTCCTCTTACACATAGATGTTCCTAAATGGTAGTGGGGGACAACTTTATGGAATTTGTTACTAGTTTGCCTCAAGCTCAGGGAGGCTCTGATGCTATTTGGTTCGTAGTGGATCGTTTGACAAAGTTTGACCACTTTATAGTGATCATGGAGTCAAGTATGGTAGAGGATTTGTCGATACAATATCTAAAGGAGGTGTTAAGACTCCATGGAGTCCTGATGGTGATGATTTTGTATTTAGACCCCCATTTTACCTCCAAGGTGTTGCAAGGTGTCCAGCATGCTTTTAGTTCTCAGCTATTCCATATCACTTTTGTTGATCCACAGACAGATGGGTAGATAGAGAGAACTATCCAAACTCTTGAAGTCATGTGGCACTCTTGTATCATAGATTTTGGAGGTTCATTGATAAGTCAACTTCCCTTGGTAGAGTTATCTTACCATAATATCTTTCACTACACCATCGGTATGGCTCCATTTGAAGCCATGTATGGGCGACCATACCATTCTCCATTGTTCTGGACTGGGGTCGGAGAGTCAGCAATTCTCGGGATGAAACAAGTACAGAATATGAAAAATATGGTTAAGGTGATTCGCGAGTGGATTAAGGTAGTGCAGGATTGTTAGAAGTCCTATGATGACCATAGGATGAGACCTCTAGATATTGATGTTGGTGATCATGTGTTTTTGAAGGTGACAACCCATTATGGGAAATGAAGGATTAGTTGTGGGAGTAAGCTTTCTCCCTAGTTTGTTGGGCCTTTTTTGGTGTTGGATCATTTTGGAGTCATGGTGTATCAGGTAGAACTTCCCCCGGAGATGAGTTGGATACATGATGTCATTCATGTGTCACATCTCCATCGTTATCTACAAGATGACTCTCACATCATCGATTGGAGTGAGATTGATTTTTACAATGATTTGACCTTTGAGGAGCGACCTATAGTGATATTGAATCGCAAGTAGAAGGTGTTACGTGGACGTGTTATCCCTTTTGATCATGTCTTGTGGCAGAATGGTGGCTTGGAGGAGAGTACTTGGGAACGTGAGTTGCAGATACACTCTCAGTACACCTAAGATATTTTATGTTTACATCTTTTCTTGTAATGATGTACATTTGGTTTTAGAACCTTTCTTGTTATAATATAGATTTCTTTTGTAACTTATTGTGAATTTATATATTTTGAAAGATATCTCCCCTGGTAGAGTGTTTAGAAGATGGTTCTTTTTTATGTGTGGTTTCAAGTATTCCTTTTTAAAGTAGTTGATCTCTTTTGGTGGTGAGAGCATTGAGAGGTATATCGAAGAGTGGTTTCTCATACCGCTTATTTTGTATCCTATCTGGGTTGGTTTTTTATTCATGAGGATGAGAATGTTTTAATAGGTATCTAATTTAATGTCCCAGACATATCTAGTCCATTCTTTTTCTGAAATCTAGTGTTAGAGGGGTTTTGGGTGGTCAGATGACTTATCCCCGTCACTTTTTCAAATATTTGGAATGGTTGAACCAAAAACATAGGCACCGATATGGTGGCATGAGAACAGTGGCACCAAAACAGTGGCACCAATATGGTGGAACAGAAATTGTGGCCTGGAAATGGTGGCACCAAAATTGTGTCACTAAAACAGTGAGTCAGAAATGGTGTCATGAATAGTATTTCCAGAATGGTGTCATTTCCTTTGTCAAATTTTTGGATTTTTCTAGATTTATTATAGTTTCTCCCATTTCATGTTTCCTTTAACGTAAAATTAATTCAAATCCTTTTTAATGGATTTAAGACTGATTCAAATCCCATAACTTCTATCATAACTTAACTAATTTTCATTAAAACATTACTCGGTCAAAACGTGTGTTCTTTAAAAAATATGATCATAATGGAAAATTCAACGTATCTTAAATGGATGCCCTATTAAATCTTATGAAGGGCATAGATTTATTACTCCATTATTCTTACTTATTTTTCCTTGGTGTGAGATTCTCTAACCTCTCCATCCTTCCCATTGGAGTGATTTTTTGTGTTGTTTCATTGGATTGTTTCTTCCCTGGAGTTTCTTCATGCTGCATGAGCACCCTTGTTTTGGTGCAGCGAGGAAGTGTCAATCCATCTTCGATATAAGGATTGTTATACTATTGTTCTTCTAGGTTCATGGATAGGTTTCTTCCAATTTCCCATTTTGATTATTATGGAATGTTTTTCTATGTTCCTAATAGAGCTTCGTGGCTTTTTAGTTGTTGTGGTGGTGTCTCTGTGTCCTCAGGTGGATGCAATCTTCTATGAGAGGTGATCATGATCTTCCATGTTGACCTATTCTCATGCAAATAAAATTTGAATCCTTTTGTAGTAGGGTATTCATGGATTCTCTATTCCATTTTATGTGCATTAGTCGAGTTATCATGTCTTATTCATCTAGAACATATTGGAATTGACATAATAAATATATGAACTGGATTAAAGAATCGATATCAGTTGTATGTTGTTTCCTATTATTTTTCAAAATTAAGTGTTATCTATGCCTTACTGTTTAGCACTTATTTATTAATGGGAATTTTTAATTAATGTAATGTTGGGATTAATTGTAAATTAATCTGATACTGAAAAAGATGCATGTTTTTTTAATCTGGTTGTTGCTCTAGTAATCTGTTGATAATTGAATGGATGTAGTTATGCATGTTTAAATGAATTGGATAATTCAAGATGGTTTAAATAACTATTTGTTTCATAAAATATAATTCTTAGTAGGGTTCTTAGTTACCCAATGTCTTGTAAAGTAGAATATCCTTATGCTTGGAGTCGTGACTGATCGTTCTGTGTGATGGCTAGATGCCTTGCTAGGGTTCAAGATCCCAGTTGCTTGTTGATTTTTTTCATGAAACCTGTGTTGTGGTCTGATCCTATGATGGTTGGGCCTAAGAGACTATTGTGGTATGTCTGGAAGGGATGCCTAGGGGTTGGGGAAATAGTTGATTCCTAGAGTGGTGGAATTCATTGTTTTATGCATGTGGGTGTCGGGAAGAACACTAGAGATGATAAAACAGGTCAGTTATGAATGTTGGATGCTTTTTGAATCATGTTGGTTGTTTATCTACATTACATTCCGCACTAATTAAGGCAGCTAGTATTTCATACCCTCCTTCCAAAAGAGGTGAAGACATGCGGGGAATTCCATGTGCTTTCCGTGCTTAGATTCTCGAGGACGGATGGGTCTATTATCCTTCTATGTGTGGAAAAGGCTCAATAGGTAGTCTATCTGCCCACCATGTTGAACCCCTTGTGTTTGGTAGCTTAGTTTTTATTTTCTATAATGCCTATAAATATGGAACGTAATAATTATATTAACAAATAATTGAATAAATGATGTTAACCCATGTTGTTGGAGCTTGCAGGGATGTAATACTGAGTACATATTTCTAAGAAGTTGTGGACTTGGTTTGGTTATGCTGGGAGGGAATGGAAATTGGTTTAATGCTAATGAAATGTAATGTGCAATTAATAATGGTTAATTAATCCTTAAATAATTATTTATAAAAAATGAAACTAATAAAAAGGGAAAAGTAACATAATATCTCTCTTTAAATGGTTATATTATTATAGTATATCTAGTCTTAGTAGTGGCAGCTGGGAGTCTTATAGACATTTGCTTTAGTTCAGTCTAAAATTTGGTTTTTTCCATAGAGTGGCTATGAGATATATTATATTCTATACTTTTTATGTTTCTATGCTCTATTCCACCCTGACGGTTAGGTAAACAAACACCCTTGGGATTCTCATCCCTGAGGTGGGGGTATTTTCCCCAATATTCCAGTGGAAATATGGATAGCTGACTACCCCCTTTGGCCCCTCTATCTTCTCTTAGTGGTTACTTGTTCTAGTAGGTGCGACGATTAGTTTTTTCCCATATATGTGTGTAGTGGGTGTAATGGCTTGTGGTTATTCGCACAATATATTTTGGAAATAGTTTCATGTGTACTACTATAGGTGTAACGTGTATAGGATGTGATGGTTTGAGGATCCTTACATGGTTTATGGGCTATACTGGCTTGAGGTATAATTTTTGACGTATGATAAAAATTATGAAAGCTATGGTGGATCCCAGAAACTAAATGGTTACTATGGTTACGTGGGATTAGTGGTGGTGTTGCACTAGGTTCACGTTGTGGTTCTACACCCATGTGTTTATGGGAAATCCTTTTTGGATAGAGATGTTTAGGACGTGCGATGTTGGGGAAAAGCGGAAAACCCATAGAGAAGTGGCAGTAGGGTACCCTTGATTTTTATTATTATATTATATAATATTGTATGTTATAAATGGTGAGAGTAGCCATCATGAGGTTGGGAACATATTAAACTTGCTTAAGTGGCGAGTTAGTTTCACTTGTTATTCACTGTGTTTTAGCATAATTTATTTACTTTTGCACGAGTGGGTATGGGAAGGATCCTATTGATTAAACTATAATAATCACCCTATGTATATATATGAACTATTATCAAGTCACCTAGAGAAGGTTGGAGATCAGGCTGGTTAATAATATCTTGGTGTTGGAGGAGTTTTTTGGGCTACATGGTCAGTGTTGTTTTAAATCTAATGGTATTTATAGTTTTACCCTTTTAGTAGTAATATTTCATTCATGACATTACATATTTGTACTTGGAGTTTCTATTATATTGTAGTTTGAGTTGGATTTGGTTGGTGTCTGTCTTATCTATCTCTTTTGCATGTGTTCTCTTAGAGGGTAATTCCCCCCATCTCTGTTATTATTATACCCTCGATGCTAGTCCCCAACACAGGGCCTATTGGAGGTGGGGCTCGAGTGTCAATATCTCCCTTATCACATTATCATCCCATTAGGGGTACACATTGTGGGTAGTGGGTCATGACACAAGTCCTACAATAGAGATCCTCGTATATTTCCTTGTGAATAGTAACATTATAAGTTTTGTTATAGATGAACTCAACAAGTGCTATGTGTTTCTCCAAAGAAACACAAATGTCTGGGATGCATTCCCCCGAACTGTATCTAATAAATTGATTGTACATTCTGATTACCAATTCATCTATAGGTAAAAATAAATACCCAATAACACTAAAGTACCCATTTCCTTTTGAATACCTTCCCAGAAGAATTATGTAAAATGAAAATCACAATTTTAAATAAAACTCCATGTTACCCAATTAAAACATACTATCTATCAGAAATAAAATTCACTCAAATATTATCTGGTGAAATTATTAAAAATCAAAAAGAAATTAGCAACCGTTTTCAAATTATCCAAATTCACTAACATAACATCATTATTCTGAGGTGTACTGGCAGGAACTATCACCAAATCCCTGGAAATATCATCTAACTTCCATTTTGGATTGGGAATAGTTATTAAAGTCATATAGGTCATTGATATTTAGCTTTCACCTACAAACAGGTGTAACATCATGTCACAAATCCTACAATCCCATTTTTCATTCCTGACTACCAATACTATCTACTAAAATCATGATAAATTTTGGTAAAATATGGATTAATCACCCACTTGAAGGTATGAAACTCAGACTTCATAACTTCCCACATAAAAATATGAAAAATAACATAGCCAAGAATGTGGATAATCTCATCCTCAATAATAGTCCATTCAGAAGGGGGTTCCCCACCTTCAACACTATCTCTGGAGGCCAAAAATTTAGAATCCCAATACTAGTTCCTATTAATGCATTTCAAAATAGAGGAAACAATGGAAAAGGAAATGATCTTCATTAAATAATTATCCTCATATATTCTAATATGAATCTCAGTAATCCAAGCCATTATCTTCCACTCTTAACTAGACTCCTAAACATCCCGAGTCTGTGATTTCTAACTCAATGCATCTACAACATTATGTCGCTTCACTGTTATATAAGCTATTACAAAATAAAAATATTGTATGTAATCAAATTATATCCACTGATAGAGGATTAAATGATGTTGGTAAAATATATATTTAAGGCCCTTATGATCAGTATAAACAAACAACATCCCACCCAGAACATAATTCCACTGGAATTTCAAATCATACACCACTATGGCCAAATCGAGATCATGTGCAGGAGAGTTCTATTCATTTTTCTTCAACTATTAAGACCTATACACCACAACTCAATCCTTCTACATCAACACATCCCCTAGTATAAATTTATATGCATAAAAGAACAAAGTAAACTCCTTACTTGACTCTGGTAAAATAAATATTGGTTTATTGTTGAAACATGTCTTCGGCTCTTGGATGGAATTATCACATTGTTCAGACCACTCAAACCTTACATCCTTCTTGGTCAGGTCTAAAAATTGCACTTTCAAGTGTGCAAATTATTTGATGAAACAATGGTAGTAACCTGCTAATCACAACAAACTTCAAATATTAAAAACATTATTGGGATGCTTCTAAGAAACTATTGTTTGAACCTTTTGTGTCAACTAAAAAAACATCCCCCAAAATGACCCGACCCATGAAATGCAATTTTTTCCAAAATTTATACTTTCATAGCTATCTGGGTAGTCGATATTGTCTCAGTATAATCAAGATGATGAAATGATATTTGACAAGATCATCGTAAGTCTAGGAGTACACCAAGATGTATTCTTTGAAAAAAAAATGATCTAGTCAAGATACTAGTGAAAGACTTGTTTCATCAAATAAATAAACATAGTATGATCATTCATCCACGTGAAAACATTAAAAAAGCTCATATAAACCATGTATGATTCTAAAAGTAGTCTATGGTATATTAGAAGGTCTCAACCTTTGTTGATGATACCCTAGTCTCAAATCAATTTTGGAGAAGACATAAGAACCCTTCAGGTTATCAAATAGATCATCGATATGAGGATGTGGATACTGGTTCTTAATAATCATCTTATTCAACTTCCAATAATTATAACATAACTACAACATTATTCCAGACATTATATAAAACAAGATTGGAGAAATAGGGTTACATACTCGAGTAGAGAAACATCTTATCATTTAATTCGTCCATCCCAAAAATATTTTCATGAAGCTCTTCCAGTTCAATTCTATACAAAACAATAGAAAATGTCTATCCTCTAGTAAAGAACTCAATCATGAACTCAACATTTATCTCAGGTGGAAATACTAAAAAATAATTAGCAAACACATCCTAGAATTGTTCCACTATAAGAGGGAAAACAACATGATCTGATCCCCAATCATTATGCATAACAACTACACCTTAGATATGAGATCACACAAATTTTTGCTGAATTAGTCTTTTATGGAGTTTCTAGATATTTCATTCCCCATGTTGGACATAATTTTCACCCTTAGGAAACATGAAAATCACTCTCCTATGTTAAAAATAAATGTGATTCTGGTATGTTACCAACTATTCCATCCATAGTATAATGTAATAAAACAATCATCTCTAGCACATAAAAGTCCCAATGGAGTCAATACCAACCAATATTAAGGAAATACTGCTTACATTGATGGATGTTCTCTTACTGCACCCTGAAAGGCATGGCAGCCAATATAATCCAAAAAATATCCTATACTTCTAGACCCAAACCATTCAAAAAAATAGTAGATACAATGGAGTAAAAATGTTATGTATCAATTAAACCACTAGAAATAATAAAAATATAAGAATCGTAAATCCTTTAGTTGATTTTCCGGCTTCTCTATTAAAGAGCACAGGATAAACTACATGAAACTAGTATGTCCCAATACACAAAGTTGTAGTCTGAGTCCCCTCAATTTTACTACCCTTATGATATGGACTATTTTTTTTGAAGTACCAAATCCCACACCAAAATTTATATGGATGGTGGAACACCAAATAACAAAAAAATACACATAAACTGATCCCCTTATAGTGCTCTATACTAGTCTAAATCCTCTATCAATGTCCATCTATCATGTGTTTTTATAAAACCCACACAGATGACCCATCCTATTGTAAGATCAAAATTCTACTAGTGGTGATGAACATTGACCACACATGTGATATTGTCTTCAACACATACATGTAATCACTCAATGAATTCCCTATATTATTGATCCTCTCATATGGATACTCTATATGCCACTTCCCTGATAGACGTTCTAATAATGCCACATAATAATATCGTATGATATACCACAAGATCTCCAAACTAAATTCATCTTCCCGCCACAAGCCCCCCCCCCCCCCCTTCAGGTTCCTCTAATAAATTAGAGCATGATCTACATTCTCAGAAAATATCTTCAATCAAAATGTATTTCTATCTCACGTATTAGCTCATCATGAAAATTTCTGGTCTCCAAAATGATATCTCCTATAAACATCGATGAAAATATTAGTAGGCTAGTAAATAATTTTTCATATTCTAGCACTATAATTATACCAATTTAAAATTCATAAACTCTTCAACATTCATTATCCTTAGGGTCTTAGGTTAAAATTTCTTCAAAACTTATCTTGTAATTATTTCCCAGACATTCCTTCCAACTGATCATACCAAGACTAAATATCCCAGCTACACATTTTTTTAATCATAAAATTTAATATTTGAACATGAATATCTTCTTAGGAGGAGTATCTAAGTGATCCAAACTCATATGGATAGACTCAATCTAGAATTATACTACCTCATGTCCACTCTCTCTAAAAAAACATTTGATGGTGTTCTAGATAAAATTCTCTCACCGGATCAAATGTACATGGTGCTACCTACCCTAGGTCTCTCTCTATAAACCTCATAAAATGGATGGTGTTGTGCAACACCCTGACCCTAGTTACCCAGATTCTGTGGATTATTACATAAAATTGGCATGATAACAAGGAAATCATATATGAAAGACCGATCAGTTTAGTATTATTGGAAACAAGATTCATATATAAGTTTAACTTTACAACTTGAAAAGAAGTACAACATGAATTTATTCCATTATAAACATCCAAGACTCCAAGATTATGCCGGAAATTCACTCATAACTAACTTATTCGTATTCTGGTAAAATGAAGCATTAGAAAGGGGTGATCTCAAATGCTTAGTAAGGGTATGCAATATAGCAGAAGAAAACATAAATATTAAGCATGGTGAATAATTGAAAACACATGTCTTTACAAATAAACATGAATACATTTATGGAAGAAATATGAGCTGATTAAATAATTCCATAATAAAAAATAATCATAGGTATTCTACTAGTCGAATGACCACATGAACCATAAATATTATTTTCATAATGATGAAATGTATAATGCCTAACATTCTGAAATATTTATTCAAGGCCTCGGATAAGACTTATAAAAATGATTAAGGCCTCAGCCAAAAACATATATCAAATTGGTAAAGCCTCAGGAAATTCCACATCTAGTTGTCTCATGAGTCCTACTGATGCATCGAGGAGCTATAGCGGGCTCCACCCATTAATTACTAAGTCCAATACATTCATTATATGAAAAGGTTGAAATATAACATAAAAATTCGTATTAAAACTAGCATATGAAATGTAAATACATTAACCATAAACCATGAATTGTAAAAAAAATAGCACTTACACTGTGAAAAATATAAGAAAACCTTCAATACAATATGGAAGTTTTGTATCAAAATAAATCAACTTTAAATAAACTTAAAATCCATCAAAGGATGGTGACAAAGATGAAATCAAAATTATTTTTTTAGAAATATCTCTGTCTATTTTGAAAATATTTAAGCGTCACATAATTATAAAGAAAAAATTTATTTTGAAAATATCTTTATAATCTTGTAAGGGAAGCTTCGACGATTTTATAATGGGGGAAAATATCTGCACCTGTCGTATAAGATAAAAACATTCTAACCTTAATTTTTTTGAAAAGGTCATAAAGTACCATGTTTGGAAAACGACAGAAAGATTACCTTCATAACATATGAGTTCAAATAAGGGTATAAATGACATTAACCCATTGTTTAGTAAATATTAATAATGTTTTGAAATACATTTTTAAGAATCAGATATGAGGATGATAAAGAGGTCCCAATAGATACTTTCTTAAAAACAACCTCGGATAATAAAAAGATTGTAGAATTAATCCTTACCTTGTACATTTCCTTGGTTAAGGGTAGGTTATCCTCCTATATAATGGTGAAATAATTTTTATTAAATTATACAATAAAATTATAAATTAATATGATATCATATATGATCTTTTAACATTGCTTTGTTAATAATATATTATTATTATCATCATTTAGGGTTTTAACGGATTCGTTTTCCTTTATATTCTTTATTATGTGAGTCATATTTGTTATGGATGGGATTTTTATTATTCATATAAAGAATGATATTAAGTCTTTAAAAAATATTTTTAATCATAAATTTAAAATTAGTCTTGAATGTATACGATGGGGAATGAATCTCATCATGTTCGTGGAGACGGTAATCCGTACGTCCGCACGAGCAAAAATTTCATTGTTTTGATTTTAAAATAATATATAATTTGATTTTATATCATATATACAGAATCACTATCATGTTTTATTTATTATTTACATCAACTACACATCATAATTATACCCATCCAAATAATAATGTATTGAATAATAATTACACCACGACGTGAAGATTGTAAGCCTTATGTACGCATGTATGGTGACATGTCATTCAAACGATGGATAGAATAATGAATATGGTTATACCATATTAATAATAACATCACAATATATAGTAGATACTGTATTTGTTATTTTAGAATGGATACAACAAAGGAAGAGGAAGTGGAAGAAGAAAGGAACTTGAAAGAGGTAATGAAATATTTACCGCTTCTTCGGGTTCTTCTTTTTTATATGATCAAAAGGGCTCTATAGGTTGCATTTATGACTAAAGGAAGGACTCTAGGATGAAGTGAGGACAGTTGAGAGGGTATTTGGTCAGGTTTTGGATGACCCAAATGGCTTTGATGGTGTGAATTAGAGATAAGGGGGAGTGCCCTTTTATAAGAGGGCTGACAGGCACCTTAGGAAAAGTTAGGAATATTATTTTATAATAAAATAATTATAAGTTGATAATGGCTCCAAAATGGATTATTTAAATTATAAGTTGGGTATGGGTCGAAAACCACTCAACCAATATGTTTTAGACTGCTTTGGGTCATTATATTAACCTTATCTTTTAGATTTAACTCTTAGTTAAATAGTTTGACATTTACCATGTCTCTTTGTATTTTAATATTATATTATTAATAAACATACTATATACGTAAAAGATAACCCCAAGTGGTTCATTAATGATACACCTATCATTATAAAAGTCCTTTGGTTGAACCTTAGATTTTTAGAAATAGAATATCAATTAATAATATAATATTTTTTTAAATACTCTTTTATGTCAATTTTGACACTATTTAGTTTTTTGTTTTTTCTAAATTCATAAAAGCATTATTACTTAAAAAAAATCATCCAATCAATCCTAAAGTGTCACATTAACCTATATAATATTTTTATGGCATCAATACTTTCAAATTATATTTATTTTAACATTTATAATACCATTTATTTGATTCATTCATTAATAAGGAAAATACTGCATCATCATTGTGTTATAAATAAATATATTTATTTTATGTATAAATATTATAAATAAAATATCATGAGGTAGGAAATATTTTTATATTTACAATTAATTTATATAGTCTAATTTATCAATTATATAACCTCATATAAAATATTTTTTACTAAAACATATTTTTTTGTGTTATTTTTTTCTCTACAATAAATTATTTAATATATAATGTCATTATCAATTCCATATGGCTCCATGGGGTCCTGAAATTGACCCATGGATGCTCATTGTCGTACATATATCGGGAAATAGGGATAGGACATGTTTTAGTGTAATTTATTATTATTATAATATTATTTTTTATCCTTATTTATTGAATTTACCACTTTAACCACGGGAAATAAAATATTTACTGAAGTAAATATTCCTAATGTATAAAAATAAAAGTTACATATTTATACAATTTTTCCCTCATGATTACAAATAAGGAATCCAATTTTCTAAATTCAAAACACGGAAGTGGTAGAAATTTATTTAAAATTACTTCCAGTTGTCAAAACAAAAAGCGTGTTTTTAAGAAATAAAAACTATCAAAAGATTGACGTTTGCTTATTATCAGTTTAAATGTAAAATTATGTCCAATGACCAACATTGGATTAAATGGAAAATATATAATCTAATTATACTTAAAAACCACTCAATGGTATAATTTATCACTATAAATTATTTTCATTAAAAAAGTTGTTTTTAATTAAAATTTAGTATTTTTAACTATTCATCAAAAACTAAATGTTTTCATAAAAATACCAAAAATTCATCCTAATCCAATTTTGATATTCCAAAACCAAAAATGAAGTCCATTTTGAACGATGAAATTGATAAAATTTCAAAACATGGGTATTACTATTCACAACAGCTAGTTTGATTGGTCGTGATGTGTTAGAATCTCAAAGTTGCGTACAATGCAAGCTCCTTCATTATTCAAAGGTAAACGTACCACGGAAGCATGGGGTGTTACATTCTCCCCACATTCAAATAATTTCGTCCTCAAAATTTATAGAATATTACGGCATAAAAAGACTCGTGTGGTTTTTCATCATAAGTTCCTTGGGTTCCCTCGTTGCCTCTTCCATCTTATGGTATTTTCATATAACTTTTACCAGATGAGTCGTCCGGTTTCTCAACACTTGTTCTATTGTATCAAGATCCTTGGCAGGCTCTTCGCAATAATATAGATCGGGTTCCATCTATAATTTTTCATATTTGATTACATGCGTTGGTTCAGGAATGTACTTTCTCAATAGTGATACATGGAACACATCGTGAACTTTGGAGAGACTTGGCGGCATTGCCAACCTGTAAGCTACATCCCCAATTCATTCTAGAATTTCGAAAGGTCTGATGTACCTGGGACTTAATATTTCCCTCTTATAAAAATGTATAACACCCATACATAAAGATACCTTCAAGAAAACATGGTCTCCTACTTGAAATTCCAAATCCTTCCTTCGGTTATCATCATAGATCTTATGCCTACATTGAGCTCCTTTCATGTGGGTTTGGATTACCTTCACCTTTTCCATCATTTCTTCCATAAGTTCTGGGCCTATGAGTTTTCATTCACAAAAATCATCCCAACAGGTTGGTGTACAAAATCTCTTTATGTATAATTCTTTATATGGTGCCATCTGAATACATAAATTGAAGCTATTGTCATAAGAAAAATCTACAAGAGGTAAATATTGATCCCACATACCTTTAAAGTCAAGTGAGCATGATATAAACAAGTATTCTAACATTTTAATAGTCCGTTCTGATTTTCCAACAGTTTGGGAGTGGTAGGAAGTGCTCAAACGATGTTTTCTATCTAAGGCTTTCTGGAGAGTTTTCCAAAATATTAATGTAAAATGGGGATCACGATCAGAAATAATCCATAGGGGTACTCCATGATGTCTCAAAAATTCATTAATATATACTTTTTCTAGACGTTCAAGTGGTAAATATTCTCTTATAGCATGAAAATGTGCTGACTCGGTAATACGATCAACAATGAACCATATTTCATCATTCCTTCTATGAGTCATTGGTAGTCTCATGAAAAAGTCCATTGTAATATTATCCCATTTCCACTCAGATATGGGAAGATGTTGCATATCTCCTCCATGTTGTTGCCTTCCGGCATTCACTTGTTGACAAACCATACATCTTGACACAAAATCTGTAATCTCCCTCTTCATGTTGTCCCACCAAAAATGTTCCTTCAAATCTATATACATCATGGTACTACCATGGTGTATATAGAAATTGGAACAATGAGAATCATCCAACAATTCCCTTTTTAGATCAGGTATATCGGGCACACAATGTCTCTTCCCAAATTTCAAAATTCCATCTTCATACACAAAGTCACTCAATATCTAATCATTCATAGCATTAATCTTTTTTTGAAACTCTTCATTATCTTCATGAGAACTTTTTATCCTTTCTAATAAAGATGCTTTGGAAACCATTTGAAAATGTATTGATGATCCACCTTCCATCGTTATTCCCATATCCATCATTACTAGATCCATGAGAATAGGATCCCTTTCAACTCTAATCTTGTTCAAAACTCCATGATCTTTTCTACTCAACGTAGCCGCCAACTTATTTGCCATCCCTGGGTGGTAGTGTATCATGCAATAATAATCCTGGTGTAGATAAATCTATCGTCCTTTCCTCATGTTGAGTTCTTTCTGTGAGAGAATATACTTCAAACTCTTGTCATCAACATATATCTCACATTTTTTCACCATAAGGATAATTTCTCTATATCATCAAAGTAAATATCACAGCTTCTAACTCATGATCATGAGTAGGATTGTTTTTCTCATGATATTTTTTTATTTCATGATGCATAGGAAATAACCCTATCATTCTGCATAAGGACACAACCAAATCATTTCTTTGATGCATCACTATAAATAAGAAACTGATCATTCCTCGATGGTAGAGTCAATATAAAAGAATCGACACATATTCTATTCAATTCTTCAAAACATTCTTCCCACTCATTTTCCCAAAAAAATTAACCCCGTTACGTGTCATCTTGGTTAATGGGTTAGCCAATCGGGCAAAATTCTTGATTAAATGCCAATAACAACCTTCTAAACCAATAAAACTACATACCTTAGTTATACTCATCAGTGTTGTCCATTCATGGATTGCTCTTGTCTTAGAAGGATCAATGGAGATTCCATCCTTAGAGATAATATGGACAAGAAAAACATCTCCCTAATCCATAATTCACACTTGAAAAACATCCCATATAATTCATGTCTTCTAAGAGTCTTTAGAATAATTCCCAAGTGATTTTCTTGATCTTCGTAGTTTTTTATGTATACCAATATATCATCAATAAATAACACTATAAAGTCATTATGACATTCCTTGAAAACTCTATTCATCAGATCCATGACGATATATGGTCCATTAGTCAATCCGAAAGGAATTATTGTAAACTCATAAGTCTTGTACCTGGTTCGAAATGCTATTTTCAGAATGTCTTCCTTCTTCAACCACAAATGATGATATCCAGATCAAAGGTCAATCTTTGAAAAGTATTGAGCTCCATGATGTTGGTTGAATGTATCATCAATGCGAGGTAGGGGATACTTGTTCTTTATTTTTATATCATAGATCTCCCTGTAGTCAATGCAAAACCGCATATATCCATCTTTCTTCATAATAAAATTGACAAGAGCTCCCAATAGAGAAACACTAGGTAGAATAAATCCCTTATTACTCAATTTCTCTAGTTGTTTCTTTAGTTCCACTAATTCCACAGTGGCCATTCTATAAGGGGTCATCGATATGGGCCTTGAACGAAGAATTAAATCAATGGAAAACTCAATTTCTCGTTATGTAGGATGTCCAGGTAAATCCTCTGGAAATACATCATCATACCCATGCACAACAGCTGCATCATCTATTTGAACATTCTTTTCCTCACCCATAGTTAATTCATTCTATTCCTCTATAATAATTGAATTTAATTGAGCTACTTGCGGTGGATCTAGATAAGAATTAGGTGGTGATGATTCTGCTCTAAATATAAGGTGTTCTTTATCATCGTCATCAAAAATAGTAACCTCCTTCTTCCTAAATTTTTTTTTGTATCATGTTCTGAACGCCAATCAGTTCGAGGATTATATAAAATTCAATCATGGGTATGAGGATGAGATCAGTAGATAAAGAACATTTATAAGCCCTAATGAGAACAGATTCACAAAACATTGAAGCAATGATACATCCCTTAGGAGTTTTTACTGAAAACTCCTTTGTTAAATCAAACAGGAAATATCTAATTTTCATAGAAAACTACGAAGATATGAAACAATGAGATGATCTAGAATCAAATAAAGCATTGTCTAAACTTGAGGAAACCATTAAATTACCTGCCACCACCTCTTTTGGGGATTCAACCTCAGCAGTAGTGATTGCATAAGCTTAGCCTTGACCCTATGTCCTTTTCTGAGGTAAGTTTCCCTGACGCTTAGGACATTTATTTTCATAATGTCTCATCTCCCTACAATTGCATCATTGAAAATCTGTAGCGGCTTTCTTTCCCTTAAAATCACCAGCAAGATGGCATTTTTGTCCGTATTTGTAGCATACTCTTTTTTCTTTTAAACGGGCACCAGGGTGTTTCCTTAGACAACTATCACATGATGGAAATTCAATTCTTCCCTTCTTCCATGTTTCCTTATTTTCTTTCCTAGAGGGTTCAGCAAATCTTTTCTTCTCTTTCTTTTGTTTAAAGTCCTCGGACTTAGAGAATTCCTTGTGTTTCTTGATAGCACACGAGAAAACATCTTCGTATGATGAGATGGATTGTTATACTAATGCTCGACAGTGAAATGGATTTATCCCATCAAAGAAATAGTCAATCATACTTCTTGGGATACATATATAATCTGCAGCATTCCTCTCTAACCTTATAAAATTAGCTTCATACTTTGCGACATTCTCATCCTCCTTTTTCCTCAGAATCAGAAATTGTCTTTCCATATTCGCTTGATGGTCATGGGGAAAGTATTTTTCTATGAAAATATCTTTAAACTCCCTCCATTCTATATTTGATACTTCATCATCTTCCTTTGTGTTTTGAATCAATGACCACCATTGATCAGCATCTCTAGTGAGGCGATAAACTGCCATGACAACTTTTTTCCCTTTCGCTGCTCCTCCAAGCTGTGGAATATTTTCTCTAAGGAATTTATCCATTTCTCAGGTACTAATGGATTTGTACCCTCATTAAATGATGGTGGTTGTTTCCTTATGAAGCGGTCTAACATTGATCCTCCACGTTGTGGATCAGGGTTCTTCATAAGGGTAAGGTTATTATTCATAACCTGTGTGAGTTGTCCCAGTATGGTGATAAGATAATCAACACCAGTTTTATCACAAGCTCCACTATAATTATCTTGAGTAGGATTGAAATCCCTACATGGAGTGCATGCATTGATACAATTTCCATTCCTTCCACTAGGTGCCATTTCTAAATAATGGCATACACTAGATTAGTATATGAAAGAAAATACATAAATCCAAACTTGTAAAACACTTAACACAAATTGAACAGTTTATGGATATAATCCATAGTCATAAAAAAAATTCATTGAGGAAATATATACTCGTAAACCCTTTATAATGGTTTTTATAGAAAATGGGAATTATCCTAAGCATATCTGTAATGACCCAAATATAGAGCCACTCAACTGGTACCCCGTACCCAGTTTTCCACATGACCTCAAGTGCCTTTCCCCAAACACCATAGGTTGCCGACTGGTAGCACGGGCCTTGATGAGTCTTTGGGGAAACTATGCCCTCATTTGCTAAAGTATACAAAAGGAAAGGAAATAATAGTCAATAGTGGAAGAATTAACAGCATACAATAACTGAAACTAAAAAGGGGAAGTAATGAATATATAATAATGATGATAATGATGCAATATGTACAAGTATCTATGGAATGAATCAAACACATCAATGTGCAGAAATACAACTGAGGAACAAAGTACGAAATGTAAACAGTAACTCCAGCAGCATCGCAAGCCTAAGATCAGTCCTATACTCTCCAGCTCCAACCAGCAATAATGTACTTGAAGTAGAAGGGCCACAATCTATATCCACACCTGTAACCATATAACCTATTTGGGGTGAAAAGCAGGACCCAAACGTGGTGTGAGACTAATACCAGTAGGCAACCACCACAAGATGTGTTCCCTACTATCAGTGAGTAATATAGCAGAAGTAATGAAAGTAAATATAGTAATGAACTAGGAGTACACAAGTAAACAATTCTACCAATTACCATTAACATTAATTTAACAATTAATTCATTCATTTAATTAAACAACCACGGAATATAGAAAATCTCTCTATTTCAAAGAAAACAGGTAACACAATAGGCATCAAAAGACTCCCTAAACAAACAAGTAGGCCAACAGATCCGATCTTGGGCTTTGAATTGGTAGACTCACCTAAATAAACGAAACAATCGACATTCACACTAACTCTCTAGGTGGCTCAAAATAGGAGACCCCTATAGTCAAGTAAACATAAAAAGGCACAGACACTCTGGGAAGCACTCATGTCGATTCTCATGTGGTCTTGTAAAGATAGCTACAGACTCTCTAAGGAAGCTCTTACGTCTAATTCCTCCTGTGGTTCCGATACGGGGGTAAACTAAGGAAACTCCTATGAATCATAAATTACAATCCCCGTTGGTCCTGCATATTAATCTAATCCCAACAGAACCCCTAGTGAAGCACTTAATGCCTATTCCCTCTTTGGTCTCCCGCACCAGGTTCTCATAGCCCTGAGCAGTTTAGTCGTGCGTAATCGACTGTCAGTAGCCCTAAGTAAGTTTAGAAACTACTTGGAAAAAGATAAAATTCATCAAAAGCATTAAAACAACAGGGAACACATGAGATCAGTTATAACAAACAAACCAGCAATTTTAATTGGGTTTGCCTTGCAGGCAAACTGTACTGAACGACGATAAACAGCCAGACAGGTATAACACCCATGGGGTGATCCTCAATCATGAAAACAAGCATATATTATTATCTATTAACCTTAATCTAATATTAAATCTAAGTCAAATATACAATAGGACCAAAATCCCTAACCCGGGATACCCGGAACATGGGAAGCTGGCACTTTTGCACAAAAACACAAAGACATTCATTGTAAGGCAAAACACCACCTACCTAGGACCTAGTAGATTGATATACATGAACCTAGGCCCATTAATCGGCCTATAATGGTGTATATCTACACAAATTTCTAAAACCTTCAAACTATGATAGCTCTAAAAAGAGAAAGAATCAGGAAATGTGGCCAAATAAGAACCAATAACCCACCGCTATGATTAGATTGTAACCGACGATGTTCGATTTGGATAACCGGTGATAGATCGGCGGCACAGAGAAGATTCGGCCTCCTCGGATGCTCTGGATGGAAATAGGTGAAAAAGAAGATGGAAATAAGGATTAGACATGGCCCTGGTCCATTTAACGAAATTAAAAAAAAAGTACATGCATGTAATTCGGGAGTACACAGCATGTACATTGCTTTTATGTACTCCGATTTAGGCGGCCTCCAAGTCACCCTTACACAGTCGTGTGTGTGGCCATGACACGTCCATCACATGGATTCCAGTGGCATCGATGTACATAGTGTGTACTTATAGAGTACACAGCGTGAACTTATAAAATTTACTGATTTTCCTCTTTTTCTCAAAAACTACTAGAAAAGGAAAAAAATACCTGAATAGTAGATCATGGTTCTTACAATCTTCCTCCCTTAAAGAAATTTGTCCCTGAATTTCCCTAACAAGGTGGTGAATAAGATCCTCGAACAACTCTGGCCACTTTGATCGCATATCGGCCTCCCTCTACCAAGTCTGGTCCTGTACACGGCCGTGCTGCCATAGCACCCGTACTAGAGGAAAAGACCGACCATGGAGTACTTTTGCACTGTGATCAGAAATCCTGATAGGATACTCCTTGAATGATGCATCCTACTCAAGATCAACGTCCTTAGGTTGAAAAACATGTACAAGTCTGATAAATAGCTTCAAAGTTGAGAAACATGGAAGACGTCATGCATAGCCCGGTACCTCTAAGTAAACTACAACCTATAAGAAACCATCCCGACTCTCTCCAGAACATCAAACGGCCTGATGTATCTCAGTAAAATTTTACCCTGTCTCTTTATCCTCTTGTTTCCCAACCACGGGAAACAAGTAGGAAAACCTGATCTCCGATCTTGAACTCCAAAGGTCATCTCCGCTAATTATCATAAGATTTCTACCGAGATTGTGTAATAGCTATCCTTTTCTGAATCAACTCCACCTGTTCTGTGGTCTCCTGAACAAGGAGAGGTCCCAGTATAGCTGCCTCTCCTACCTCCAGCCAACACAAGGGTGATCGGCATGGCCTACTGTAAAAAGTCTCATAAGGTTTCATATTAATAGTTTCATGAAAATTTTATTGTAGGAAAAACCCACTAGAGGTATATGTCTCTCCCAAGAACCGCCAAAATCAAGGACACATGCTCGTAGCATGTCTTCTAGCACCTGAATCGTGCGCTCTGACTGGCCATCTATCTGGGGATGGAAAGTTGTACTCAGAAATACCTATATACCCAAATCCCTCTCTAGTCCTTTCCAAAAATGAGATGTAAAGTGGGAATCCCTGTAAAAAATTATAGTACTAGGAATCCTATGAAAGCATACAATCTCACGGATGTACAACCATCCAAGCTCATC
Source organism: Viscum album (assembly GCA_963277665.1). NCBI lineage: Eukaryota > Viridiplantae > Streptophyta > Magnoliopsida > Santalales > Viscaceae > Viscum > Viscum album. Next base: position 2,102,346,429 of record OY728163.1, on the reverse strand, counting down.
AACACCAAAGGTATCCTTAATCTGTAAGAAGTGAGCAACCTTCCTGAGCCTGTCAATGAAAACCCATACCATGTCATTCCCTCGAGGAAATCTCAGTAACCCTGTCATGAATTCCATCGCGACATCATTCCTCTTCCACTTGAGAATGGGTAGCTTCTGTAAAAGCCCTTATGGTTGCTGGTGCTCCACCTTCACCTACTAACAGGTCGAACTCCTCATGACAAAACCCGAAACATCTCTCTTCATAACTGGCCACCAATACTGATGGTGTAGATCATGATACATCTTGGTGACTCCAGGATGAATTGCCCAAACTGAGGAATTAAAGTCTCACATCAACTCCTCACGTATCTCTGCTGGCACCTGATCGTACCACGATTCACTGTTTTATTCCACCCTTACGCCGTTTTTTAAACTAGTTTTTAATGAATATTTCAAATATAATAATAAATTTCACTTTATGTTTGATCCAATTAATAAATTTGAATCAATATTTTAATGGTCAATGTTACATGTTTTTGTTATTTTAATGTAGGAGGAGATGATTTAGAGGGCCCATGATGAAGTGGAAGGAAAATGGGCCAAAATTGCATAGATCCACGAACACTTGTCCAATATTGTGCTTTTATAGAATGTTTCGTGAATCCAAATGGGTTGATATTTTGTGTTCTGGTACACCATATAATTTTCTACAACTCTTATGAAGGAAGACAAGCCCAATTCTCCATTTGAGGGGCCCAACCGAAATGATATGTCCCCAAGAATCAAATCTGCACAATTCAAATATGCTGTTCTGTAATCTGTCCATATCTCTGGATCCACTTGTCTAATTTATGCCAAACATTCGGAGAAAATAGTTAGGAAGTGGGGATAGAACTTTACTGTTTTGTCAAAAGGGATATTCAGGTGTCTATTGGTCGAAATGCATCATACAAGTGGATTGAAGAAATCTGTGTGCCTCAAACAATCTTCCAATTTTCCTATAAAATGGAACCTTGGGCTCCCCATTTGGGAGTTTGGCCAGGAGATAAGGTGTTACCATTTTGGAGTCCCCAAGGAGTCTTCTCAAAATCCCTAGAAGTTATGGAGGCTATGGGAAATGGTAATTCAACATATTCTTCTTCATCCACTCCCATGGGTTTCTAAACCCCTTGTGATCACCCGGGGAGGAACGTGATGTAAATCCCAAGCTTCATGTTTGTAATGTTTGAATCATATTTTGAATTTCAGGATGTTGTGTTTTTTTTCATCATCCTATATTTTTATTTTATTGAGTTATGTACTGGTATTTTATTCTCAACACATCTGATCGTGTTTGGGGGTATCCATTCATGTGATGTTTCACACACCGTTCACCACTTTCTTTCCCCCTACCAATTTCTATGTTTGTGTGGTTCATATTGGTCAATTGAACTCACATAATCATTGTCATGGTCATGTACATTTATTTCATGGTATCACAATGAAATAACATAGAAACCCAGACAGCACATCGAGTTCTTCGTGTGTTTCCTTGGTGAGTTTCGGTTATGATGTCGAACAAAAATCACCCAATCATCAGCGATGTCCGGTGAATCATTGTGTGTTTTCGACTGAACCCTAGGAGGTATCCTACTATAAACTCAGTAAAATTCTGGTTCTAGTTGTTACAAACCAGTTATTAAAAGATCATAACCCTATGTCATGAAGCAATGAAGGATAAACATCATGAGAGTACCCCGAGTTGATCACAAATAATTAATCTTGTTCATTTATACTTTGTTTTATCGCATTCATTTTCAATTGTCATATTTAATCATCAACACAAAGTATTATAAAACCCCACTTCCCTTTTTACCTTCATAATCGGAAGCGCATTTTGGAATTAATGATCTAAGGCTCCGTCGAGAAACGACCTAGGGTTGCCGTTATACTGCAGAAATTGTAGTTAAAAATAAACATCTAATTTGACGCACTCGATAATGCGATCAAATTTTGGTGACAATTCTGGGGAGCCAAGATCATTTTTTTCTTCATTTCCTTTAATTTATTTATTTTACTTCCCAATTAGTACTCATTTTAATACCCCACCTCCCATTTTAATTTTTTTGTATTGGGTTCTGTCTTTATTTTTGGTTTGTTTTTGGTGTGTTCTTTCTTTCTCTCTCTCTCTCTATATCTCTTTCTTCATCTTCTATTTCTCCCTCTCTATAATTCTGTATTATAACATTATATTATATTTTCAGACTTCTTAATAAAATTTATCCATATTCCAAAAAACAATCCTCACAAACTATTTGTATGACCCGATCTGGAAAAAAAACACTACTTAAATTTCACCCTAAAATTGAAAAGTCACTTCACAAAAAAATCAAGGAATATAGAGAAGGCCAATAAATTAACATTGAGGAACCCATTTTGGAACCTCAAGTAGTCCAAAACCAATCCAAAATTGAACCCAATCAAACCCTAAAAAACTTGGCTGCAAATAATCAAACATTAAAAGAACTGACCGCCCCTGATGTGGAGTACTAACCTGCGTACATGCAATATCCCGAGGAAGCATCCAACTTTGAGTTGAGATCAAGTCTCATCCAAATTCTTCCTAAATTACATGGTATTCCCAGTGAGGACCCTCAAAAACATCTCAATGAGTTTCACATAGTGTTCTCTACCATGAAACCCCAAAATGTCTCTGAGGACTTAATTATGTTTAGGGCCTTCCCTTTCCCCCTTGATGGTGTAGCCAATGACTGGATATACCATATTCCTACCACAATTGGGGGCTGGAATGACCTTAAAAGACTCTTTTTAGATAAGTTCTTCCCTACCTCCATAACGGCATCAATTAGGGAAGAGATCTGTGGAATTAGGCAATCACAAGGAGAGACCCTTCCTGAATACTAGGAGAGATTCAAAAGACTATGCTCAAGATGCCACCACCACCAGATTAGTGAAAATATATTAGTCCAATACTTATATTAGGGACTTATCCCCATGGATCATGGATTGATTTATGCTTCCGCTAGAGGTGACCTAGATGATAAAAAATGTTCCCTCGCTCATGACTTAATAGCCAACATGGCTCAAAATGCAAAACAATTTGGCACACGATCAATTGTACCAACCACAGGAGTTCATGAGGTAAGTCATTCAGCCCTAGAACAAAAGGTAGATACTAATCTTGATGATATTCATACCCTTGTAAGGTAATTATCTCAAGCACAACATAACTCGCACTCTACTTCTATTCCACTACATTGTGGTATTTGTTCTGATAACACACATTTTTTTGACCAGTGCCCACAACTTCCAGATTCACCTGAGTCTTGTGCAACTATGTTCCTAGGGTGTCCATTCTAACAAGAACCTCCCTCGAAGCAAGAACAATTTAGTCTAAATCCAAATCCAGGGTGGCATGCACAACCCCAATACAGACAATAATGAAACTCAAGCTACCCCAATCAGAATTGGTATCAATAAGGCCATGGTATGAAACCTTCTTATCCATAATCATCTCAAAAAAATACTCCTCCTCCCAAATCTAAACCAAGACTAGAGGATATGGTGAAGAAAATGGAAACCCAGAACTCAAGTTTCAACAGACCACAAAATCGGAAATTCAAGACCTACGAACTCAGGTGGGACAATTGAAGAACACCATCGGTGAGCTTAATATACAAGGGTTTGGACAACTATCATCCCAACCCATTTCCAATCCAAAGGAAAAAATGTAATTTATGTGCAATTACACTTCATATTGGTAAATAAGCTTCTCCATCTACTTATTCTATAAAACATGTATGTCCCCCTATTCAAAAAACTCATTCCCAACCCTTAAACATTCCATGTAATGAAAAAAAAGGGAAATAAAATTATCGTTGATGATTCAAATGAACAATCCATTAATCTTCCTTTCCCACAAAGTCTCTCTAAATCTAATAAAAATGCTGATAATGATATTTATAATGAGATAATGGATACATTTAAAAAAGTTTAAGTGAATAATACTTTATTGGATGTTGTCAATCAAATTCCCCATTATGCCAAATTTCTTACAGAACCTTGCACCCATAAACAAAGGCTGAAGGGGAATTAGAGAGTCATCTTTGGTAGGAATGTCTCTGACTTAATTCAACCAGCAATTACATCCAAATTCAAAGATCCAGGCACATTCACGATACCATGTACCATAAGGGAGACTTTCTTTTCTGATTCTATTCCAGATTTAGGTTCTTCCATTAATGTAATGCCTCACACTGTGTATACTTATCTACAGGTTAGAGAGATTCAACCAACCATAATTTTCTTGAAAGTTTCCAACTGGATTAAAATTCATCAAACAGGAGTGATTGAGGATGTCCTTGTATGAGTGAAGAATCTCATATTCCCTGATTATTTATACATTCTTCAGATGGAAGATACCCGAACCCAAGGACATGCTCGTCTCATACATGGGAGACCATTCCTAAAAACTGCAAACACGATCATCAACGTTCACAATGGTACGCAGTCCATGGTATTCGGAGGAGAAAAGGTAAATTGTATCATCCTTGAGGCTATGAAACACTCCGTTGAAGAGCACTCCACTCTTCCTGTCTATTCAATGGAAGTGATCTCAAACGATGCACACACACACACAATTCTCTGCTCAACCCAAACTCTGATTCATTTTTTTCTTCACCCTTGGATGATTTGAGTTTTGATTCATATTTTGAGTGTTGTGTGGTTTTTGAAAAGTTTAAATTTTGTGTTCTAATTATTGAGTGTTTTCATTCTCAAGTACCCATGACCGTCGATGATTTTGAAAATCTCTTTTCTATAGATTTTCTATCTTTAGAGAATAAACATGAGAATATAGAGAGTTTAATGGACCTCACCCCCCTAAATCCCCTCCCTCAATCCCGAAACCACCGGTGTAGGAACTTAATAAACATACTTCTAATTTAATATATGCATATCTTGACGGTATTGACCAATTTCCCATAATTATTTCCAATAACCTCTCTCCACAAAAGGAATCGAAACTGCTCAAAAATTTTAGAGAGTGTAAAAAGTCAATATGATAGACATTTCCTGATATACTCAGGATTAGACCATCTATTTTTATGCACCATATAATTTTTAATGATGAGGCTAAACCCATAAGACAATCTCAACGTCGATGGAATCCCACTCTCCTTGAAGTGGTAAAATTGGAAGTCAGTAAATTACTTGCTATGAGGATCATTTATCCAATATCTGATAGTAAATGGGTTATCCCAGTGCAAATTATACCTAAAAAAATATGAACAATAGTTGTGTCAAATGAAAGGAATGGATTGGTTCTAACACATGTGCAAAACAGTTGGCGAGTTTGTATTGACTACTGTAAACTGAATCAAGACTCACGGAAGGACCACATTCCATTATCTTTCATTGAACAAATATTAGAAGGATTGGCTGGTATGTCCCATTATTGTTTCCTTTATGGATATTCGGGTTATTTCAAAATCCATATAGCCCCTGAGTTTCAATAAAAGACAACATTTACATGCCCATTTGGCACATTTTCATATAGAAGGATGCCATTCGGTCTATGTAATGCTCCAGGTACTTTTCAGAGATGTATGTTGAGTATTTTTTCTGAGTACCTTCAGAGTTGTATGGAAGTATTTATGGATGATTTCACAATATATATATCTTATTTTGATGAATTTTTTGGAACACCTAGGTCTTGTCCTCCACTGCTGCATTAAAAAAGAACTTTTTTTAAATTATGAGAAATGAAATTTCATGGTTGAGAGGGGGATATTTCATGGGAATTTCATTTCAAATAAGATAATTCAAGTTGATAAATCTAAAATTAAATTAATATCAACCCTTCCATATCCAAAATTTGTTCGTGAGGTGCGATATTTCATGGGTCATGATGGTTTTTACCACCGATTCAATAAATACATTAGTTAGATTACACTTCCATTGTCCCGGTTATTACAAAAATATTTTGAGTTTGTGATTGATAAAAATTGTGAGGATGAATTCAGTTCACTAAAAAGGAGTCTCACATCACCTCCCTTCATTCAACCACCAAGGTGGGATCTCCCCTTCAAACTTATGTGTGATGCCTCTAACTTTGCAGTTGGGGAAGTTTTATCACAAAGGGTTGAGAAGGCTCCTCATGTCATTGTGTATGCCTCGTGTACCCTTGACCCTACCCTGGCAAACTACACAACCAGTGAAAAAGTACTCCTTTCTATTGTGTTTTCTTTGGAAAAATTCCATTCATATCTACTCGAGGTCAAAAATCATCGTCTTCTCTAATCATGCTGCCCTTCGTTTCCTCCTAAAGAAACCTGATGCCAAACCCCGCCTCATTCGGTGGATGCTCCTCCTCTAGGAGTTTGACCTTGATATTAGAGATAAAAGAGGGGTGGAGAATGTGGTAGCTGGCCACATTAATAGTATTTTCCCACCATTAGACCATTGTGTTGACTCAACCCTACTCAATAAAGTATTCATCCCTCATGAGAACCTTTGTGATGTTGTGGACCTTACCCCCTGTTATGTGGACATTTTGAATTTTATAGCATCATCTAAGGTCCCCACTGATTTCATCATTTCACAATCCCATAGACTTAAGCATGATTGTCGTTGGTACATTTGGGATGACCCATACCTGTAGAGAATTTTTAGTGACCAAGTAGTTCATTAGTGTATCCCTGACCATGAGTTCACCTCTATTTTGACCTTCTTCCACACTTGGGATAGTGGGGGCCACTTAGTCTCTCAACGTACAGCTCGAAAGGTCCTTGACAAAGAATTTATTGGACAACTTTCTATAGGGACGCACATAGATTTTTCAAGTCATGTAGCCATTTTCAATTCATAGGGAATATCTCTAAGAGGAATGAAATTCCCCAACAGCTCATGTTATTTTCTGAAATATTTGATGCATGGGGCATTGACATCATGGGGCCTTTTACAAATTCATTTGTCTTTGTGTACATCTTATTGGATTTTGACTATGTATCTAAATGGGTGGAAGACAAGGCCACCAAGACTAATGAATCTCGAGTGGTTGTTGATTTTGTGAGGTCCCAAATTTTCAGTTGGTTTGGTTTACCAAGATTCATCATTAGTGATTAGGATTAACATTTTTGCTATCGCAACATGAAAAATTTTCTTCATAAGTATGGGGATGATCATAAAGTCTCCACTTCATATCACCCGCAAACTAATGGATATGTAGAAATATCAAATCGGGAAGTTAAATGAATTTTGGAAAAAATGGTACAACCCAATAGAAAAGATTGGAGTTTTCACATGGATGATGCACTTTGGGAATACCGTATAGCTTTTAAAACCCCAATCAGAATGTCACCATTCAGAATTGTGTTTGGAAAGTCTTTTCACCTCCAAGTGGAGGTAAAACACCATGCATATTGGGTTCTTAAACATTGTAATATGAACCTTTCAAATGCAGGTTAGCAATGAAAGCTGCAGATTCATGATTTGGAATAAATTCGACAGGATGCATATGATAACTCCCGAATCAATAAATAGAAGAAAAAGGCTATTCATGATAGCATGATACAACTGTGGAAGTTCCATATTGGTGAGAAGGTCCTCATGTACAATTCCAGGATTAAGCTCCACCCAGTTAGGATTCATTCTCGATGGCTCGGTCCTTATATTGTTACTAATGTTTACACTTATGGTGCAATACATATGTTGCATGAGCAGAGTGGACAAAGTCTTACCATCAATGGCCAGCAACTTGAACACATATATGAGGATTTTCCAAAGAATATGGTGGAGGAAATCCACCATCTTTCCGCAAAATACAAATAAAACACACCATGTTTTATCCTTCTTTCTCACATTCTCAATTATTTCAATGAGGACACTATACATTCTAGGGGTGGGGGGGGGGTGGATACATTCCTGGGTTAGTTAGTAATTTTCCTTGTCTTCTCCATTTTTTCTCCTTTTGGCCTTCTTTATGGTATTTTCATTTTTCCCAATCAACAATTTCGAAGTTCCATGATTTGGAGACCATAAAGGGGGGAATTTAAAAATAACACAATGAAGGCAAAAAAGAATATTTGTATGAATTTAACCTCAAGGAGTTATTTTTTTAGTGAATTTGTTTTCTGTCAATGATATAAATGGTGGTATCTATGTGGAACCTTTGAGATGATTGATGCCCCTTGTGTGAGTAGTTTTTGGGAAAACTTTGTCAATAATATCTCCACAAATTTTTTCACCAAAACACAATGTGTGAATATTTATTACTTAATATAAGGTAAATATTTGTTGGGACAATATTTTTCAGCTTTAAATGATATTTTCAGATGTTCATTCTATATCTGATCTGTTTCATTACTGTACCAGATTGACCTGTGTGTGTGTACCTAAAGTCCAACTCTTGTACGCCCTCAAAAAAAATTGTTTGTGTCTTGGGTAGGTCAAAAACCACTCCTATTCAACCCTTGATCTTGTTATAACTATTTCTATTAGTGTTGTGAGGAGATCAAACAAGGGTTGAGAGATGAGTGTGAGATTTTTTTCAAATGCAACTTCTAAAAAATACATAAATGAGGGGAGTGATGAAATGTGCAACATATGGGGATATCTATTTCGAGAGCTTATGGTTTTACTTTTGAGAATGCATAAGTGAGTGGGTCATGGAATATGATTGCAAAGGATATAGGGTATGTTTTGTGGACAAACTCATTTAAGATGAAAAATGTTAAAATAACGTATATTTATAAGATAGTAAGTGGAATGAATAGCACGGAATGGTCTTCACAAACACACATGGAGAGTTAGTGTCATGGTTCACTTCTGAATTCCTTGATCAATTTGGAATCATGAATCTTTTTGAATTTCACTATGATATGATTTATGAGACATCTTTTTCTATTTTCACTAGGAAGAAATCCTTGGTGTGGTTCGTTCATTGATCACATTACATTAATTAAAATTTCATCAAATGTTAAATATTCCTGATTTTCAGAATATATTTATCCATCATTTTATTTGTATATGTGACTTTGCTCATGAGTGAAAATTTTTAGGTGTGGTGGTGTGATCATACAACGATTCAATGTTTTATTCCACCCTTACACCACTGTTTTAAACTAGTTTTGTAATGAATATTTCAAATATTATAATAAATTTTAGTTTATGTTTGAACCAAATAATTAATGGTAATAAATATTATAATGGGAAATTTTACTTGTTTTTATTATTTCAATGTAGAAGGAGATGATTTGGAGGTCCCTTGATGAATTCGGAGAAAAATGGGCCAAAATTGCATGGGTCCATGAAGACATGTCCTCTATTGTGCTTGTATAGACAATTCTGTGCATCCAAATGGGCTCATATTTTGTGTTCTGTTACAAAATATAATGGGATAAAACTCTTATGAAGGAAGCCAAGACCAATTCGGCTTTCAAGGGGGCACACCGAACTGATCTGTCCAAAGGAATCAAATCTGCACAATTCAAATGTGGTGATCTGTAATCTATCCATATCTCCTGATCCACTTGTCCAATATATGCCAAACATTCGGTGCTGGTATTCAAGAATTGTGGCTATAACATTCTATTTTTGTAAAAATGGATATTCGGGTTTCTATTGGTTGAAACGTGTGGTACAAGTGGATTAAATAAATCTGTGTGCCTCAAACCACCATCCAATTTTTTTTATAAAATGGAACCTTGGGATCCCCATTTGGGAGTTCAGCCAAGAGGCAAGGTGTTGCCATTTTGGAGTCCCCAAGGATTCTTCTCCACATACCTAGATGTTCTGGAGTTTATGGTAAGTGCTACTTTAACATCTTCTTCTTCTTCCTCTCACATGGGTTTCTAAACCCCTTGTGATCACCAGGGGAGGAACGTGATGTAAATCCCAAGATTCATGTTTGTAATATTTGAATGATCATTTGAATTCCATGTTTTTGTGTTGTTTTCATAATCTTATATTAGTATTTTATTGAGTTATGTACTGGTATGTCATGCTAAACTCATATTACCATGTTTGGGAGTACCCATCCATGTGATGTTTCACACACCGTTCACCACTTTCTTTCCCCCCTTCCAATTGTGGTGTTTGTTTGGTTAATATTGGTCAATTGAACTCACATAATCACTGTCAAAGTCATGTACATTTAGGTCATGGTATCACAATGAAATAACATACAAACCTGGACAGCACATCGAGTTCTTCGTGTGTTGCCTTGGTGAGTTTCAGTTATTATATCGAACACAAATCACCCAATCATCGGCGATGTCTGGTGAATCATTGTTTGTTTTCGACTGAACCCTAGGAGGTTTCCTAGTATAAAATTAGTGACATTGTGGTTCTAGGAGTTACAAACCAGGGATTAAAAGATCATAACCCTATATCAGGAAGTGATGAAGGATAAAAATCCTGAGAGTACCCCAAGTTGATCACACTTAATTAATCTTGTTCATTTCTACTTTGTTTTATCGCTTTACTTTTCTATTGCCATCTTTAATCATCAAACCCAGGTATTATAAAACCTCATTTCCCTTTTCACCTTCATAATCAGAACCACATTTTGGAATTAATGTTTTAATGATCCATCGAGAGACGGCATATGGTTGCTACTATACTGTATAAATTCTAGTTAAAAATAAAAATCTAATTTGACGCGCTTGACAACTCGATCAGCACCCATACTCATCCCTGGAAACGCATTATCTCACCATCGCCTATAGTCCATCCGGAAAGAGGGTCCTCTCCTTATAATATTTCTCATAGGACTAGGCCTTCGGAATCTGATAGCTGACTCTATCGAACTCAGTCAAGAAGGGTAGAGGTAACAAGTACAGAAGAAAGAAAAGTCTGACCCTGTCTGTCATGCACCTCCAGATGCATTTCAGAGAACAGAGTCATAAACTGACACTCACTGCTAGCCTCTGAAACTGCCTGTATTTATGTCCTCATGATCAGTGTGTCTGCCACAGTGTTGCCTTTTCGAGGAATATAAGCAAGCTAGAAATCGAAGGACTGTAGGTACTCAACCCACCTCTGCTGTCTCAGATTCAAGTCACACTGCGTAAAGATATACATAAGGATCTTGTGTTGAGTTTATACCACAAAATGCTCTCTAGAAGATAATGTCTCCAACAACTCAAAGCATGATCAACCGCAGCCAACTCCAGGTCGTGTGTAGGATAGTTCCTCTCATGTGGCCTCAACTGCCTAGATTCGTATGAAACAACATGATTCTCCTGTATAAGCACTTCTCCAAGCCCAATTCTAGATGCCTCACACAACACTCTATAACTCTTGCCAGTCACCGGAAAAACTAGAATCAATGTTGAAGTCAATCTCCCCATAAGATCCTGAAAGGCTGAATCATAGGTTTCTGACCAAACAAACATCACCCCCTTGTTAATCAAGCCCATCAACGGTGCTGCTAAGAATGAGAAGTACTGTATAAACCACCTGTAGTAACCATCTAGCCCTAAGAAACGTCGTACCTCGAAGACATTCTTCGGCTTCACCTAATTAACTACTGCTCTCACCATATTTGGGTCTACTGATACTCCTGTCTCTAAGATGACGTGACCCAGGAAGTGAATCTTGTCCATCCAAAAGTGGATCTTTGAGAGATTAGCATATAACTGATGCTCCCTTAGTTTACTAAGAAGGATCTCAAGATGGGTAGCATGGTCGTGTCGATTCTGAGATTACACTAAGATATCATCCACGAAAACCACCGAGAAAGAATCCAAGTAACGATGGAAAACATTGTTCATCAGCGCCATGAAAACCGCTGGTGCATTCGTGAGACCAAACGACATAACCAAATACTAATACATATCATACCTATTTCAAAAGGCTCTAAGATGTATTTCAGATGGTCTGACACACAACTAATGATAGCTGGATCTCAAGTCGATCTATGAGAACACTCTGGCTCCTCGAAGGTGATCAAAGAGACCATCTATCTGTGGCAATGGATATTAGTTCTGCACCATCAACTGGTTTAGCCTCTGATAATCCACACAATGTCGTAAAGTACCATTCGCCTTCTTTTCAAACAGAACTGGCGAACCCCAAGGAGAAGTATTGGTTCGTATAAAACCATTTACCTGAAAATCCTCCAACTACTTCTTGAGCTCATGTAGCTCATGTGTAGCCATCATATAAGAAGGTATGGATACCAGTTCTTCTCCTGGAACAATCTCAATAAAGAAGTTTACCTCTCACTCTAGAGGCAAACCTAAAATATCCTCTGGAAATACATACCTGGAATGATCCACTATTGGAGGAATGTCTAACTATGAAGTCCCCTAGTAATCCAGATATAAGATAGAAACTGGGCCGTAACAAGGCCCAACCCATGATTCTCTGGTCTATCTCTGCTCACCTGGACATTCCATCCGCCCCTGTGAAGAAAAGTTCCGCCCTTCGGTGATGTGAAACTCACCCTACGGTGATAGAAATCAACAATGTTCTGGAAGGGAACTAAACAGTCCATCCCGAAAATGAAATCATAGACTGTCATCTCCAAAACATAAAGATTCCATGAAAATGACACCCACAAATCTCAATGGGGAAGTCTACGAACTGATGCACTCTAGCAGTTCTAATTCCCAAGTGAGTGTCTAGCATCATCATATCCTCAGAAGTATAAACAGTAAGTCTAAGGATTCCCATAGTATGCACAGAAATAAAGCTATAAGAATATCATGTATCGAAAAGTGAAGAGGATAAAACTCAGGCTACTAGAATCGTACCTCGAACTGTAGAAGGTCTAGGATCCTACTCCCGATGAATCTGCTCTACTGCAAAAGTCTAGCATGCACCGCGGCCCTGTGTAGTAGCACGAGATCCTTGAGCTGACCCTCCCTGAGCCTGAACACTGTGTCCATGGCCTCCAACCTGACCTGAATGACTTGAAGAAATCCAACCCCCAGTCTGTTGTGGAACTATTAATCCTGCTCTTATACGCAGAGTCGAAACTGATCCTACTTCACTAGCCGCTTAATGGAAAAACTTGCAAAAACGCTGCAGATGACCCATCTTTCCACAGGATCGGCACTCCAATGATTCTCTGGGGCACTGAGGTTTCTTATTCCTTCTTGTTACACACTGATAGCACAACACCTGGTTACCAGAAGGAAGATCCCGTCTACCAGAAGGAATACCACGCTTCCTCGAGTCACCTTATGTAGACTCTCGGAGGCTCATACTGTTGTCTATCTTAAATGAATCAGCCCTGGATGTTGAACCGCCCTGGTCCAAAACTCCATTATCCTTTAGATTTCTCTCTGTGATGTTTTTCTGGATAAATATCAGAGTAATAGAATTCAACTGAAAGACGTTCAACTTTGATCTAATGTTCGGTCTGAGGCCTTCCTCAAACATCCTCCCTAAAAACAGCTCGTTATTCCCCAAAACGGGAGTGAAACATTGTAAAGCTATGAAGAGAGAGGAATACACTATTACTGTGAGATTACCCTACTATAGGTTCATGAACTCTCTGGCTCTGTCATCCCCCAACGTCGCTGGGTATAAGTAGTCATAGAACGTACGCTAAAACTCATCCCAAGCCATAGTTTGTAGGCGCCCTTCCTGTGAAACCACATCCCACCATCTCTTGGAAGAGTCTCACAGCATATAAGTCACGAGATTCACTCTCCTCTTTGGGGGTGTCTCCAGGTGCTCGAAGATGGATAGCATGGCTTCTAGCCATGACTCCGCAGCCTGCGGTCCTCCATCCCCTATGGATGTGGGAGGATGCTGCTGTTGAAAAACCTGAGTCAGCTCTGCCATAGACGTGGTAGGATGCTAATCTCCCTAGATGTTCTGGATGAATGTCATGAAACCCTATCTGAACTGAGCATCAACACTAGTGTCTGTAATCACTGATGTTTCCATGTCCGAAATGATAGTTGGAACTACTGGTAGTCCTTGATCTACAGTATCAGGCGTATGGTCACTGCCTGGTTCCGAACGTGCAACATGAGGACGTCTTGGCGGCATGAGTCTACAAGATCACAAGGACACCTATATTAACAATGAACACAGTTGAAACTTAAGAGATTAAAAGAGAATAGAAGAGAAAAACACTAAAATTTGTGGAAAACATGACTACATAGCGTGTAGTACCACGACACGGTGTGTTTTCTGAAATTTTACCATGGTCATGTACCTTGGCCATACATGGTTGTGTAATCCACCAAGCTATGTGGTGTGTTATCATACTACATGGAATGTAATAACCCATTTTCTCCCTACCTGGTTAATCCTACATGGCTAGGAACACATACTGTCACAACAGGAAACTACACGATGTGTTGTCCACTACACAGCATGTACTAACCCTTTTTCTCCCTGCCCGGTTACTCCTACACGACTAGGAACATGGACTGTCCCAGCAGGAAACTACACGGCGTGTTTGTCCACTACACGACGTGTACTAACATTTTTTCTCCATTCTCGGTTAATCATACATGGCAAGGAACACATACTGTCCCAGAAGGAAACTACATGGCGTGTTTGTCTACTACACGGCGTGTCCTTAAGATTTTTCCCTTGTCCGTGTCATTAGTCACACAGATTGGTACATGGACCACTACTATATGGAATGTCAACATGGTACACGACATTTTGTCTTGCGTATTTCTCAACCCATGTATTCAACTACACGACTAGGTCACACGGAAGTCAAGTACATGGCGTGTACATGAATATACATGGTGTGTAACCATGAAAAGTAGTTCTTCCCGAATAGAAGAACACATGGTGTGTGTTCATAAGACCACACACCGCGTTGTCTAGGTTTCTCGGTAGTAACATACAATAACCCCTAAAACCACTAAAAACACTAAAACAAGCACCTACGTGCCAAATTCCGATTTGTAGGGGCCCGTACTCCCCACGAAGCAAAGCTTGGCATCATAACAATGCATATAACAAGTAAACAGTATAAAAAACTCACGATCCACAAAATTCTGATCAACGAGGGCCCATAACACCTCTAATACCAAATTTTGGTGTCCATGATAATGAATCTCTAAACAAACGATACCCTATCAACATAGAAGGTATTCTATCACTGCAGCTATCACAACAACATGCATAGTCTATCACAAATTCTATCACAACAGCCTGAAATTTCTAATGCAATTTAGATGGCATGGAAAAATGAAAGACATGTTATTTTTTAACAATTGCATATATGATGCATGAGATTACATAACCTCATCTCATCTGATTACAACAAAATAGAACCAAAATCATATAAACAGTAACAACACAACATAAGTACACCACCCAACGTTGAAATCAATTAAACTGTAACATTTTCAAAACTCGAAAATTGGAATATTTTTGGTAACCTAGCTTTTTCCTTATACACAGGGTCTAGAACTCCTGGGTATAGCTATTTACCATTTTCCAATTCCATCATATCCCTATCTAATGTCGCTAAATAGAAAGTCAATAGAAAAGAAAGAACTAAACTGATACCACTTTGTAACGTCCCAAATCTAGAGCCACTCAACTGGTGCCCCATATCTGGTTCACGACATGACCTCAACCGCATTTCCACAAATGCAAGAGGCTTTCTACTAGTAGTGAGGGCCTCAGTGAGTCATTGGGGAAACTCTTCCCTAATTTGGTAAAGTATACAAGGGGAAAGGATATAACAGTCAATAGCGGAAGAAGTAGCAGCATATAATAACTGAAACTAAACAGCGGAAGTAATGAATATATAGTAATGATGATAATGATGCAACAGGTACAAGTATCTAAGGAAAGAAGCAAACACAACAATGTTCTGAATTACAACTGATAAACAAATTACGAAAAGTAAACAGTAACTCCAGTAGCATTGCAAGCCTATGATCGGTCCCATACTCTCCAGCTCCAACCAGAAATCATGTACCTGAAGTAGAAGTATCACAATCCCTATCCACACCTACAACCATATAACCTGTTTGGGCCAAAAAGAAGAACCCAAACAGGGTGTGAGACTAATCCCAGTAGGCATCCTCCACAAGATATGTTCCCTACTGTCAGTGAGTAATATAGTATAAGTAATGAAAGTAAATGTAGTAATGAACTAGGAGTACACAATTAAAAAATCCTACCAATTACCATTCACATTAATTTAACAATTAATTCATTCATTTAATTAAACAACCAATGAATCTAGAAAATCCTTATATTCCAAAGAATACAGGTAAAACAGTAGGCATCAAAAGACTCCATAAACAAACAAGCATGCCAATAGATCCAAGCTTCTGATTTGGTTTGGTATACCCATCTAAACAAACCAAACAATCCACATTAACACTGACTCTCTGGGTGCCTCAAACTAGTATACCCCTATAGTCATGTAAACATACATAAGCACAGACACTCTGGGAAGCACTCACGTCGATTCCCCAGTGGTCTTGCAACGATAGCTACAGATTCTCTGAGGAAGCTCTTACGTCTAATTCCTCCGATGGTCTCAATACGTGCGTAAACTAAGGGAACTCCTCGGAAGACCAAATTCCAAATCCCATAGCTCCTGCGTACAAAACAAATCCCAACAGACCCCCTAGGTAAGTAATTAACTTATATTTCCTCTCGTCTCCTAGACCAGGTTCTCACAGCCCCGAGCAGTCCAGTCATGCGTAATCGACTATCAGTAGCCCTAAGTAAGTTTAAAAACTACATGGCTAAAATATACAATGCATCAAAATCATTAAAACATCATGAAACACAAGAAATCAGTTATAACCACCAAACTAGAAATTGCAATAGGGTTTTACTTGTAGGAAAACTGTGCCAAATGGCGATGAACATCCGACAGGGATAACACCCATGGGATGATCCCCAAACATGAAAACAAGCATATATTATTATAAATTAACCTTAATCTAACAATTAATCTATGGAAATTAAACAATAGGACCAAAACCCCTAACGTGGGATACCAGAATCATGGGAATCCGACACTTTTGCACAAAAACTCAAAGTCTTTCATTGTAAGGCAATAAACCACCTACCTCGATTATAAGAGATCAATATACTTGAACCTCATCCCGTGAATCGGCCTATAATGGAGTAGATCAACAAAAATTTCTAAAATGTTCAACCTATGATAACTCTCAAAAGAGAATGAATCAAGAAATGTGGCCAATGAAGAACAAAGAACTCACTACTGTGATTCTATTTCAATTGACGGTTTTCGACTCAGAAAACCATTGACGGATCAGTGGCTCAGAGAAGATTCGGCCTCCTCAGACGCTCTGGATGGAAATAGGCGAAGAAGAAGATGAAAAAATGGATTAGACGTGACCTCGGTCCATTTAACGAATTAAAATAAGTACACGACGTGTACTTTCCTTTTTCATACTAAGATTTAGGCGTCCTCCAACTCACCCTTACACGGCCATGAGTGTGGCCTTGACACGGCCAGCACATGTCTTCTAGTGGCATCGAAGTACACGGTGTGTACTTATAAAGTACATGATGTGTACTTAGAAAATTTCTAGATTTTCATGTTTTTCTCAAAAACTACCAGAAAAGGAAAAACATACCTGAAAAGAAGATCCGGGTTCTTACAATATCCCCTAGGAGTGTCATATCCAAGAGTGCTGCATGTCCCATTGTCATGTACCAGTTCCCATTTTAGTCTAGATCAAAGAAGTGTTTTCAGGTTTTACCCCTAGGTACATCTATTCTAGAGCCAACTCTACCTTCTTGTATCCAGACAGGGATGTATTTCTTAGAAAACTCACAAAATCTCTACAATACCAAAATTCTAGGAAGTTCTTCTATACTAATCCTCAATGTCTATCTTAGGGATATGTGCTCTAATTAGAGTTTATCTAAATCTAGATTCCAAGGTTTGTACTAAACTTTCTCGGATACCAACTGTAACACCTTGAACCTAGTTACCTAGAGTCGGTGCATTATTACATAACATTGGCATGATGACAAGGAAATCATGTCTTGAAATAACAATCAGTTTAGTATTATTGGAAACAAGATCCATACGTAAGTTCAACATTACAACTTGAAAAGAAGTACAACATGAATTTATTCCATTAGAAACATCCAAGCCTCCAAGATTATGCATACAAGTCACTCAAAACTAACTTCTTCATATCCTGGGAAAATGAAACATAAGGAAGGGGTGAGATCAAACACTTAGTAAGGGTAAGAAATACAGTAGAAGATAACAAAAATATTAATCTTGGTGAATAATTGAAACCACATGCCTTTACCAATAAACATGAATAATTTCCTGGCAAGAATATGAGCTGAGTAAATAATTCCACATTAAAACATAATAATGGGTATTCTACTAGTCGAATGACCACATGATCCATCAATCTTATTTTCATAATGAGGTAATGTATAATGCCGGACATTCTGAAACATTTTGTCAAGGCCTCGCCCAATGCCACATCTAGTTGTCTCATGAGACCTACCGATGCATCGAGGAGCTATAGAGGGCTCCACCCATCACTTACTAAGTCCAATACATTGCTCATATAAAAAGGCTGAAATATAACATAATAATTCATATTAAAACTAGCATATGAAATATAAATACTTTAACCATAAACCATGAATGGTATAAAAATAGAACATCCACAGTAAAAAATATCACAAAACCATAAATACAATATAAAGGTTTTGAATCATAATAAATCAACTTCAAATAAACTTAAAATCCATCAAAGGATGTTGACATAGATGAAATCAAAACCATTATTAAAAAAATATCTCTTTCTAATTTGAAATCATTTAGAGTCACATAACGATAAAGAAAAGATTTGTTTTGAAAATATTTTTATAATCTTGTAAGGGAAGCTTTGACAATGTTATAACGGCAGAAAATACCCGCACCCACCGTATAAGTTAAAAAAAAATTCTTACCTTAATTTTGTCAAAAAGGTCATAAAGTACATTGTTTGGAAAATGACGGAAAGATTCTTTTCAGAAAATATAAGGTCAAATAAGGGTATAAATGAATTTAACCCATTGTCTAGTAAATAGTAAAAAAAATTCGATATACATTTTTAAGAAGCATGTATGTGGATGACAAAGAGTTCCCAGTAGATACTTACGTAAAAACAACCTTAGATAGTAAAGAGATTGTAGAATTAACCCTTACCTTATACTATTCCTTGGTTGAGGGTAGGATAACCTCCTGTATAATTGTGAAATAATTGTTATTAAATTATAAAAGAATAATATACATTAATATGATATCATATATGATCTTTTAACATTTCTTTGTTAATAATATCTTAGTATTATCGTCGTTTCTGGTGTTAATAGATTCATTTTCAATTATATTCATTATTATGTGAGTCATATTTGTTATGGATGGGATGTATATAATTCATGTACATAATTATATTAAGTTTTTCACATTATTTTTAATCATAAAATGAATATTATTATTGAATGGATACGCTGGTGAATGAATCTCATCGTGTTCGTGGAGACGGTAATCCGTTCGTACGCATGAGCAACAAGTTTATTCTTTCGATATTAAAATAATATATAATTGTATGGTATATCATATATACATAATAATTATCATGTTATATTTATTATTTACATAAATTTCACATACTTATAATACCCATCCAAATAATGATGTATTGAATAACAATTACACCACGATGTGGAGACGGTAAGTCGTACGTACGCACATATAGTGAAATGTCATTCAAAGGATGGATATAATAATGATTCTGGTGGTACCATATTTATAATAACATCGTGGTATATAGAAGATACTAGAGTTATTATTTTAAAATGTAAACAACCAAGATAGGGGAATTGGAAGAAGAAAGGAATTTGAAATATGTGATGAAATATTTACCTCTTCTTCAGGTTCTTCCTATTGATTTGATCAAAAGGGCTCCTTAGGTTGGATTTTTGACTAAATTAAGGCCTCTATGATGAATGGAGGATAGTTTACAGGTTATTTGGGTAGGGGTTGTCTGAGCCAAATGGATTTTAAGGTCTGAATTTGAGATAAGAGGGAGTGCCCTTTTATAAGAGGGGAGAGGGGCACCTTAGGAAATGCTTGGAATATTATTTTATAATAAGATCATTTTCGGTTTCTAATCGCTCAAAAATGTATTATTTAAAGTATAAGTAGTGTATGGGTCGAAAACCACCCAACAAATTGGTTTTAGACAGGTTTGGGTGATTATATTAACCTTATCTTTTAGATTTAACACTTAGTTAAATAGTTTTCCATTTACCATGTCTATTTGTATTTTTATATTATATGGTTAATAAACATACTATATACTTCCAAAGGGACCCCAGGTGGTTTATTAATTATACACATATAATTATATAATTCTTTCTACCAAACCTTATATTTTTAATAATCGAATATCAATTAATAATATAATATTTGTTTTAAAAACACTTTTATGTTGATTTTGTCAATATTTGGTATTTTGTTTTTGCGAAATTCATAACAGAATTATTTTTTCAAAAAAAATACATCTAATCAATCCTAACATGTCAAATTAACCTATAAAATTCGTGTATGGCATCAAAACATTCAAATTATATTTATTTTAACATCTATATTACCATTTATTTGATTCATTCATTAATAAGGAAAATAATGAATCATCATAATGTAAAAAATTAATATATTTATTTTATGTCTAAAAAGTATAAATAATATATCCTGAGGTAATAAACATTTTTATATTTCTAATTACTATTTATAGTCTAATAGATCAATTACATAACTTCATATAAATATTGTTTTACTAAAAGATATTTTCTTTTGTTATTTTTGTCTCTACTTTGAATTATTTAATATATAATGTTGTTATCACTTCTATGTGGCTCCATGGAGACCCCAAATCATCCCAAGTATGACCATGGTCGTAAATGTTTCAAAAAATAGGGTTATGACATGTGTTAGGGTTATTTAATATTATTATAATATTATTTTCTAACCTTATTTACTGGATTTACCTCTTTAACCATGGTAAATGAAATATTTACTGAAGTAAATATTCCTAATGTTTAAAAATAAATGTTACCTATTTAAAAAATTTAGACCTCCTAATTCTAAATATGGGATCCATTTTTCTAAATTACAAACACATAATTGGCAGAAATTAATTTAAAATTAATTCTCGTTGTCAAAACAAAAAAAGTGTTTTTAAGAAATAATAACTATCAAAAGATTAACACTCTCTTATGTCCAGTTTAAATGTGAAATTACATCCAATGACCAAAATTTGATTAAATGGTATAAATATAATCTAATTATGCTTAAAAACCACTCAATATTATAATTTATCACTATAAATTATTATGATTAAAAAAGTTGTTTTTAATTAAAAGATAGTATTTTTCACTATTCATCAAAAAACTAAATGTTTTCAAAAAAATACAAAAATTTCACCCTAATATAATTTAGGTATTCCAAACCAGAAAATGAAGTCCATTTTGAAAGATAAAATTGATAAAATTTCAAAAATTGGGTATTATTATTCACAATAAATAGTTTGATTGGTCACGATGTGTTAGAATCTCGAAGTTGCGTACAATGCAACCTATTTCATTATTCAAAGGGAAACATACCGTGGAAGATTGGGGTGTTAAATGTTCTCATAGAAATTCACCTCTCCCTATTACCTTGATCAAACATGGTTTCTTTCCCCACAACTGCTGTAGCATTCTCAATAGTGTAATAGTATCCACCAACTGGTAAAAATTATCATAGTGGAATCAATCTATAATAACAAACACACATCTCAAAACACATAGCATATTGTTTAAAAAGTATACACAAAAGTGGTCACACTACTATATTTAAAAAATATACTCTGCATACACTATCCCAATTGATATAATCACATCTCTTTCACTACGCTCAATTATCCATATAACGGGCCTTATCTAAATTTAGATAAACCAATATACATAATACCAATCCTAACATTACGAACCATTTTAACCATTTCACTTTCAAACAACTTAAATTATTCCTATTTAGTAATCATTTTAACCATTTCAATTTATCACTTCCCAGTTAAAACTAGTTACAAATCATTACTAGGAACTATTTCCTCTAAAACAAATAGAAAAATATTTTTCTATTCCCTCATCCCAACCAAAACCTTCTTTTATATGTGTTCCTAAAATAATGCATCTCACATAAATCCTGAATGGAAAAATTATGCATGCATATATAAACCTCACGCCACCTCGGTCTCTGATCAAAACCATAGAAAATAATAATAACACACAACAAGTGTATCACCCAATGCTAAAATATCATCTAATTGTAATAGGAGAACATCAAGAACAACAATCATCCTATGGAAACATGGGTTTTCCCCATCACATGGGTATGTTACTCCCATTCATGAACTCATTGATAAGCTTGACACATCCTACTATCATATCTAACTTTTCAAAATGGTAATACAATTGAAAATAAACCACCACCGATACCACTTTGTAATTCCCTAACCCATGTGCCACTAATTTGATGCCCCGATCTAAGGCACCACATGAACTCAATCCTACCTCCATGTAGACCAGATGTTGCTGATAAGCAATGATATTATAATGAGTTATGTGGGGATACTACACACACGTTACCAAAGTAAGACAATAATATAAAACAAGATAAATATTAACAATGTAATAATAATAAATAACTATGAATCATATAATAAATTCCCAGAAAAATTAAATACCCACAACCATACAAATAAACATTCCATATGATATTAGGTTCTATTATCATTAGAAATATAAAAAATAAAGTTTTATAACAATCCCCACAATGATTCTCGATGTAACATCTAGTTCCCTCATCCATGCTTCAACCTAAATCATGTTTCAGTCATCTAATATAGGGCCTTTGTTCTTATCCTGATCTGCAACCATGATGCATGTTCGGGTACCCAGTGGTGGCCTGATAAGGGTGTTAGTGAAACCTAATAGGCCACCACCAATGGTGTCTAAAAATATATACAGTGTAATAATAATTCAAGAAAAGGTATAGTAAAACATAGACAATGGTAAAATAAACCATGTCCTATTTACATATAAATTGGGTCCTATTTACAGTGTATTTTAGACTCTAGAGAAGTTATGGAGGGGTTAGTATGCAATATTTTCACACAGAAATGAATAAATACTTCAATAAAATATTACAACATATATTTTCATCTATAAATTTTCTATAATATATTATCTAAATGTTCGATTTGGATGTACATTCTATGTGTTCTTTGTCTATTTATATCCTCACTTTCTGTATATCATGCATGTATCGTTAATGTGTCTATAAGTTTTATGGGTTGTGTGTCCTTGGTTTATCTATTTTAATTGTTTTTTGATGTTTTTTATTTTTGGGTGTTGTGTAATATCTATGTGTTTTTGTCTTTTGAATGGATGGTAAATAATAATTGAATAGAATAAATCTATTTGAATCAATGCACATTCAATTAATAAAATTCAATTTGAATAATTTATTAAGTTCAAATCATATTATATACATTTTAGTTTTTAGTTTTTATATTTGGTTGAGTTTTGGTAATATTAGTTGTTCTTAACCACTCATTACCAAAAAAACAACTAAATAAGTATAAAAATCATCATATAAATTTAAGTGATGAATATTATTTTTTTATGAATGTCTAGTATAATATAATTCATTTTTTATTTTTCACTATAATAAAAATTGATGACCAGATGATAATTTTTGCCAATTTAAGTCATAAACCACATTAAATATATACCCCCAACTTATTAAATATATTTAAATATTTTACATGTTTCACGATTGGTTGTTTCTCAAACTGTTTCCCTCATGTGAAAATTTAATTGATAATTTTTTTCATATACATTCTCTATATACTATTTATTTTATTGTGATCTTCACATTATCATATAATCATTTTCTATGAAAGTTTATAGTTTTATCCTAATTTTATTTAATAAATTTTACATTATGAATTCTTTCTATGTTTTTTTAATTAATATAAACTAGTTTTAACAGATGTAAACTACCTGGTTCGGTTTAGGTTACGTATTATCTAATAATTATTAGAATTTTATTTTTAAATGTTTTGATTTTTTAATCTGTCATTTAAACTAGTATCCTTAATTTATTTAACCAAAAAATCACTCATATAGTTTTTTGTGTGTTATGTATATGAGAATTATGTTTTTAAGACATGTGTGTTATATATTTTTGTTTCACCTTGTAAATGTTTTTTGTGTGTGTTTCATTTCCATGTACTGTCTGACCGCATTTTCTTTATTTTTTTAGCATGATTCTTATTTAGTGTGTTATGTTTTCTCTTTGTAGGTGTGTTTATATGTTATGGGACTTATGGGTGTGCCATTTATTGTTTATGTTCTTTGTGATTTTGTATTTATTATTTGATTTGTATTTTTGTTCAATCTTTATGTGAGGAATATTTAGTGTGTTATGTCTGGGCTAGTGTATTATATGTGTTATGTAGACAATATTTGTAAATATTATATAAATATTTATAATTATTTCTATATGATAATTATTTTTTTAATGATAAATTATATTTGTATGTTGTTTACTAAAAAAATAATTACTTTGTTTGTTATAAATGTCACTTGCATTATAAATGTCCTTTATATCATAAGAAAATATAAAAAAATGCACATTAATATTATAAAAATTAGAAATTTTTTAAAAGATGAAAAATATAATATAAAATATAAAATATATTTTTCTATTTTAATAACTTTATTTTTCAAAAAAACATATATAAATATAATACTATAAGAAAATCACACAACATATGCTTGAAAAATTTCTTGATGGTTGTTTTTTATAATAAATATCTCATGATTTGGAATTTATTAGTATATTTCCAATATTAGTATAATAATAATAATTATTATTATTAATTTTTTTTTGAAATTCAACATTAGGTAGGAATTATAACCAGGTCACATTAATTTGTTACCCAATATTATCTCACCTAAATAAATATGGTTAAAGTAATGACAAATCAAATTTTTATAACATTATAATAGTACATTGAAAACCAAAATAACATTTGATGAGGATTCAAGTAGTAGTCTTAGAATGATCTATACCTATACCAAATTAAATTATTTATTATTAATTTATGAAATACATATTTTTAATTAATATTAAAATATAAATATATAAAATTCTCATTTAGACATATAATATTTTTAAATAATTATATTTCCAAAATTAGTAAAAAATAATTATAATAATTTCATTAACAATATACTTTTTTAATCAAAATAAAATAATAAAATAGATTTATTTATTTAATGATCCATTTATTCCAGTTTTATAAATTAATAAGTTTTAATTTATTCATTCATAAGGGATTCCTTTGGGCATGACCATGAAATAAACTAAAAAAGATGAAACAAATATATCAATATATTATATTGAAAAATAGATAATAATATAATGAATATATGAAAGTGTTGGTTTTCAAATAGTTATTACAGGAAACATTTAGTGTTGATGGGGAAAATCAGTAGCTCTCAATCCATAGAAAATTAAAATTGTTAGCAAGATCAGGATTTTTATTTTAAGTATGAATGTGGGAAACAACTCAATTGAATTCATATATAAATATAATGAACTAAAAAATTAAGACCCTGATCCATTTTATTAATAAAATTAAAATTTTATACAAATTAGGGACACATAAATATATTAGTGTAAAAAAATAAAAATGGTGGATGATAGAAAGGTACAAATATTTATTCTAATTGTTTCATGGATAGTGTTGGGGAATCATTCGCACCTATGAACATCATACCCTTCCCTTCAATGAAATAAAAATTATGGAAACATATTCATAATTTTAATGATGACCCCAATGTAGTATTTCTAAATACTCAGGAAAGATAAAACCTATAAAATTGAGAGAGTTTTTTTAGTTTTATATTCCCATGAAACATTTATACTTACATCCCCTTACACATCACAAATTTAAAACTGATTATAATAATCCTCACCTATTTTAAAGAGATTTAAATATAGAAAAATCTGTTTCTTGATATTTTTCAAAAAATAAAAACATAAAAATAAAAGTAATAGTAAAACAATGTAAATAAATGGTAAGATAATTTTTTATAATATAAAATATAGATTCACTTATAAAAAATCACTTATATTAAGTTATATAATATGATTGCGAACATTTGTCTCAAAAAATACATAAATTTCTAAAGAAACTCAAACAAATAAGTTGTAGGAAAATAGTTTGTCAATAAGGGTTTGTTTTAAAATACTTTTATGACTTATAACATATGATAATATAATTGAATGAAAATATTGTTCGTTCAGTTTTTTGAAAAATATTTTCACATAGATTTCATAAGAATGTTACATAAATGGGGTAGAAAATCACATAATTAATTTATATGAAAATATATAAAATAAAAAAATCTATAAAGTTTTATAATTAGTTTTAAATTATTTATTTCCAACAGAATTTAATAATACTAAACATATATATATCGAAACATATATTGAGAGATGAACTATAGAAGAAATTTTTACCTAATGTATATTGTGGTGTTGGGATGAATGTAATGTGTAATGTATTGTAGCAATACTATTCCATTGGACCCTTATTTCTCTAAGATCACTGAGGATACTCTAACAATAAATTTTGATCAATATTAATTTAAAGACGTGGAAATTCCGTGGAAATTTTTTCATTAAATACATGGGAATTTTACGAGTCCATGAAAATTTACGGCGCGTAATTCTGAGGCCCGGTGAGCCCGTAATAAATTTTTAAAGTTTTGTTCTGGTACGTTCAATAAATGTACGAGCTGAATTTTATAACATTTGAACTGGTGCTCGAAATTGGAATCGGACGGCACCGTTGAACTCACAGTGCCAGTATTCTCTTAAGAAGACTTTCACCTCGACGGAGTTGGTCAAGAATTAAAGTTAGATTTTTGTTTTTCATGGAAAATAATAAAATAAAGTGTGTCTCACATTATTTTATCTGAGGAGACAAGTGAGTTTTGGGTGGTTAAAACCTCCTTTTGAATGTTGGAGGTGGGCCAACACACCTTAACCTCTTATGGGAGGTTATGGTGGTGGGGCACACCTTTACTCAACCTCCCATGTGAGGATAAATGAGGTGGGGACCACTTGGGCTCTTAAATCCTTGAAACTCCCCATTAAAGTGGAGAAAACTCTCAAGCTCCATTTAATATAGGAGAACCTCTTCAACTCCCCACTATTAAATTTGTGCCAACCTTTCACATTAATTAAGGGGATCCAACCTAATTAATTAGTCAATTTGATTAATTTTCCAAAAAATTAATAGGAGATAACAATCTCTTATTTTGTTGGAATATTGAATTTTGTGGAGTTTGGAAAGAGGACAACTTAGGAGAAAAGGAGATCTCCAATGAAGAACACCCCACCAAATGAAGAATGAAGAACAAAGCCTATCCTTCTTTGACTTCTTCCTCGAATCTTCAAAATTCGTGAGACATCTTCGACGACCAACTTTTGCGACTCCGTCAATGAACGACGAACGACGAATCAATGGTAGGGGGATTAAATTCATTTGAGTCCCTTGTTCTTCCATCCTTTTTGCATAATGAAAGTTGATGAGCATCGTTCTTATTAATCTTTTTCTATCACCATAAAGGAGGAGGATAACGACCAACCGAATATGGTCTGATATCCTCCATCGATTTTTAATTCTTGTGGAATTCTTCTATATGGCGACATAACAATGATGAACGACGAAGGAGGCGATGACAAAGGCTGTTCTACACACGACCTTCCGCAAGCCCTAGCCGAAACCCTCCGAAACCGCGTCAGCCTTGTCCGCGCACCACCGGCTAGACTGTGGCCTTTTGCGTGCCCTGTTGGC
The DNA here is from genome assembly GCA_963277665.1 of Viscum album. Classification (NCBI taxonomy): domain Eukaryota; kingdom Viridiplantae; phylum Streptophyta; class Magnoliopsida; order Santalales; family Viscaceae; genus Viscum; species Viscum album. Next base: position 2,102,318,524 of record OY728163.1, on the reverse strand, counting down.
CTCCCTGCGGCCTGCCGCGCCCTATCCGGCCTACCCACGACCTCCTGTGTGACCTTCCTGGCCTGACCGTGCCCTGACGTGCCTTGCCCGGCAGCCCGCCAGCCCCCCTGGGGCACTCCTCGGCTGCCCGTCGGCCTCGCCACCTCCAGAGCCAACCCGAGACATCCCACGTGGCGTCGCTGGCCAAACCGGCTCGGTCTTCTGGGCTGAGCCGCCCCCCAAGCGGTGCTGGCCGAACCGGCCCCGGCCTCCGGACCGAGCCACCTATGCAGCGACCTCCGGTCCGAACCTCCCTCGCACTCCGCTGGGTCGGGCCCAGTGGATCTGGCCAAACGTACTAGGTCGGTCCGCCCACTGGGTCGGGCCAGACACAACTGGTCTGACCGGGTCGGCCTAGACTAAGATGGGTTGAGTAACTCCCACCGCGTTGGACTGGACCCAGGCCCACTACCGACCTTTACTTTCTTTTAGACATATTTTTGTCACTTAACGACCATTTGATGAACCATCAGTGGCACTGGTTTTCTAGGAGCACGATGGTCCCTTTTTGTATATCCCACTAGAGATTGGGGTATTGTTGAGATATGGACAGGTTGGATCGTACATGAATCCAACTGGGCCCCCAGGGGCAAAAAAGCTTGTAACTCACAGGCCGAGCATCCGATTGGCGCGTCGTCTGTTGCGTTGAGACCCCTATGACGAGGCAGACCTTTGAGATACATCAACATGGGACTTCGTGGCATTGGAGTATCGAAAAATAGATTTTGGAGCGTATCTTTCAGAGATGAGCATGCATCTGTGCAGGAACCTAGTAGCTGGATTAGACTTGACAACTGCTGACCGAGCGACTCGGGGTAACTCGTATGGCCTAGTGGGGAGCGCCTAGTTGTGGCAGTTGACCCACAGTGGAGGAGCACCTGGTTGTGGCGGCAGACCCACGGTACTCGACAGGAGGAGTACCTCTGTACAATATGAGGGGGAGTTCCTCACTGTGGCGGAAGACCTATGGTGGGGAGTGCCTCTGTGTGATGCAGCAGACCCACAGTACTCGACAGGAGGAGTACCTTAGAAATAGACGGTTAGTGGTAAGCATCTGGTAGTGGTGGAAGGCCCACTGTTCTCGATAGATGAGGAGTTCTATAGTAGCCGAGGGTTAGAAATATTACTACCTCTATAATAAAAATCATGGTTGATCTGAGTCCGTAAATTTTGTGATTACCTCATCATTGAGATGGATTACTTGATAACTTAGGTATATATATGGGCATATACCTAAGTAATTTTATCTGTTAAATTCATACTTTTTGGTTTATCCTTGTTGGATTTTGTAAGACCTTGAGGGTTTCGGCATCCCTACTGAGTGTCGTTATACTCACACCTTCACGGGATAAGCCTGCACCTCATTGTGTAGGTTCCAGAAGACGGACAGTGCTGACCGAGGCTGAGTGGATCAAGTTTGGACAGTACCCGGAGGTAGACCATACTATGTGACAGTACACGGAAGAGACGGATGGATGTGGAGTGTTGTGGAGGCTTTCAGTGCCTACTCTTCATATAGGATTCATGATGGATGATCCAGGAGATGTTTTCCCTTTTTCCAGTACTTGTAATTTCATATTCCTTGTACTTTATAGTTGGGCTTGTATTTTCGGCCCCGTTTTACTTTTAGCACACTTTTGTTATACAATTTACTTATTGTTTTGTATCTATATGTGTGCAATGCTCGGTTTGTTTATAGTTCATAAATTCTATGACTTCCCTGCTTAGGGATTTACGCCTTTGGTGCTATTCACCAGCCATTGGCCTATGGAAGGCGGGCATGGCGTAGTCAAGGCACGGGTCGCAAGGAAGGGTCATGAAAAATTGGTATTAGAGGAGTTGGTTATACCATAGAACTTAGGTCTCTTATCATTCTTTTCTATGAAGCCATAATGTTAAGGGTACTAAGTGTGGTTTTTAGTTCAGGGAGTCTAGTGTTGGTGTGGCGTCCGACGTATCCATACACCAGGACCCTGGTTTCTAATTTCCAACTCTGTGCATGAAAACACTAATTGTGTGTGTGTTTTCAAAAGTTTTTCTTTACATCAGCTCAACCAGGTCTGCTCATCAGGTATAATATTTTGATCATGTCACATCTATTTCATTCAAGATTCCTCCTTGTGGTCAACCAGTTAGAGCCCCGAGAGTCGTGCCCATAGATAACCAACCGAGCGATGAAGCCTCGGTGGAGGGACATTTACCAGTGGCGGAACCGATAGTACCACTTCTCGTTGTGCCACTGATGCCCCCATCCTCATAAGAAGACGATGCATGCATCTTGAGCGCGTTTCACAAGTTCCAGTGCCAGAGGCCACCCAGGTCAAGGGAGAGAAGGACCCGCATGCAGTAGAGGATTGGATGGAGGATGTGGTGAGAGTCTGCAGAGTAGTAGGGACACCAGCCGACTTCATGGTGATTCGTTCTTCGATCTGTGTACAGGCAACAGTGGACAGATGGTGGATCCTGATTCTCCATGTTCACGATGAGATGACGCTACTCTAGGAAGACTTTGAGAGCCTGTTTCGAGCATAGTTTTTCCCAGCCACCCTATGTGTTGTGAGGATACAAGAGCTACTTCATCTGCAGTAGGGCAGCATGACGGTGGCACAGTACTCAGCAAGTTTCACCAACCTCTTGCGCTACTCCATAGATATAGTACGAGACCCATGCTTTAGGGCCCAGACCTTTGGTCAGGGGCTCAGGCGAGAGATCAGAGCTTCGGTGATCACACTCAGCATCCAGATATAGGCAGGGGAGTTGAATTGATCCCTCTTAGGGGAGAGTTTCTTTGCTGAGCAGCCTATAGCAGCGAGACCCACTACTAGTTGACATGCAACGGTGTCTTCTGCAGCTGGTAGAAGACAGATGACGTAGAGGTCCAAGAGGACTAGACCTACAGGTGGTCGACCACATGACTTAGGATCGGTTGTGCGAGGCAACCGATGTATAGAGAGACCTTCCAGGAGCGGGCATTATTACTCATACGGCAAGAATTATCACATGGATCGTGATTGTCCGACCCGTCATTCGGATGATCAGCTGACAGTCGAAGGTCCACCTAGGCAGAGATAGAGATTTGATCGAGGTGGTCCACAAAGATCAAGCTGATGTGGAAGAGGAGATGGTTCTGTAGTAGGCGTTGGGCGAAGATTCAAGGTGTTACCACCACCACCACCAGGAGGTCTACCCCGACTATAGGGAGCAGGTGGACAGGAGATAGCTCATATCTAGGAAGTTGAGGCTTATGATCATGGTGCTCTGGAGATGATTCGAGGTATGATCTACATCTACTCCACCATAGCTGCAGTTATTATAGACACATGTTGCATTCACTCTTTCATTGATACTTCCCTCGTTCGGAGCTCATAGATTCTGACAGAGCCATTAGCTCGATCTTTATGGCTACAAAGTCCTACGGGAGAAGACTCGATGATTACACACTGGTGACGACAATGCGATCTTACTCTAGGAGGAAAGAAATTGGCTGGGATCTCCTAGTAGCGGCGTCGAGGCCTTACGACGACATCTTGGGTATAGACTGGTTATCTACAGTCCATTCTCAGATTGACTGTATTAGGCATAATGTGTGGTGTGTCCACACGGATGGGACCGGGTTCACCTTCACCATCGAAAAGGGAGCCTTTGCAGCACAGGACGGACTTACTCGGAAAAGGGTGAAGTCGATCACTCATCAGTTGGCATTCCATACCCTTGGAGCAGTTGATGTGGAGAGTCTTAGCTATCCTATAGTGGTAGACCAGTACGTGGATGTTTTCCTTGATGATGTCCTAGGTCATCCTCCTTGTATAGTGGTGGACATATACAATGACTTGTACCATGGGATGATACCAATATCTACACCAGAATATCGTATAGATCCCACAGAGCTTCACGACTACGGGTACAGCTAGAGGTCTTGCAGGGGAAGGGATTCATCCGGCCTAGTGCTTCCCTTTGGGCAGCCCCGATTCTATTTGCCAAGAAGACGAATGGGATCTTGAGGCATTATGGGGAATACTGTATCCTAAACCAGGTGACCGTGAAGAACAAGTACCCACATCCGAGGATTAATGACCTCTTTTATCAATTGAAGTGAGCACAATGGTTCTCAAAGATAGACCTCAGATCAGGCTATCGCCAGCTCAGAGTTCGAGATGAGGATGTGAAAAATATGGCCTTCAAGTGTCGGTACATACACTACGAGTTCTTGGTTATTTCCATCAGTGTAACAAATGCTCCAGCAGTGTCCATGGGACTCATGAACAAGATATACCAGCCTTAACTCAATCTCTTGGTCGTATTCTTCATCGAATACATTCTGATCTATATTACTACTTAGGAGGATAATTCCTACCATTTTCATGTAGTACTAGACACACTACGAGATCACAAGCTTTATGGTAAGCTCTCTAAGTGACAGTTTTGGATCCGAGAGGTTCACTTTCTAGGACATGTCATCTAGGAGGCTAGAGTTGCAGTGGATCCGATGAAGATTGAGGCGGTACATTCTTGGAATCCACCCAAGAGTGTGATGGAGGTATGGAGTTTCCTGGGATTGGATGGATACTACCGGAGGTCTGTCTCAGATTTCTCCAGAGTTTCTGCACCACTATCAGCCTTGAAAATGAAGGGGAAACCCTTTGTGTGGTCGTAGAGATGCCAACAGAGCTTTTAGGAGATGAGGCAGAGGTTGAATAGTGCCCCCACATCTTGAGGATTCCAGAGGAAGGCGTAATGTACATAGTCTACTGTGACATATCAGGGACCGGACTTGGGTGTGTCCTGATGTAGAAGCGAGCTGTGATCGCGTACGGTTCTCAGTAGTTGAGACAACATGAGCAGAACTACGCTAACCATGACCTTGAATTTGCAGCAATGGTCTTCGTCTTGACGATGTGGTGAAACTATCTGATGGTCGAACGTTTTACCTTATACTCTGATCACAAGAGTCTCAGGTATATCTTCTCTTAAAAGGACCTGAACCTATGACAGTGGAAATGGATTTAGTTCCTCTAGTACTATGACTTCGAGATAGTCTATAATCTTGGAAATGGGAACATTGTAGCAGGTACACTTAGCAAGAGGTCTGGTATACAGCTTCTAGGTGAGGCGACAGAGTAGCTGGCTGCTTTACAGATATCCTTTTTGGATAGAGATGGAGCAGCCTTACTTCATTCTCTTACAGTCACTCCCCCACTTTTCATTGAGTCAGGGAGGTGCAGTGTGGAAAAGCGGACTACGAGACATGACATGCTCATATATCCACAGAGCAGGAACCTGATAGATTTTCTGAAGCATGGGAGCATGTCATTGTCTTCAGAGTATGTACCACGGTACCAGTGACACTTCAGGAGGAAGTTTTGAGACAGTTCCACGCATCCCCTTTAGAGGTACATCCAAGAGTGGCGAAGATGTACCAGGACCATCGACAACATCACTGGTGGCTAGGAATGAAGAAGGAAGTAGCAGAGTTTGTCTCTCGATGCCTCACATTTCAGCATGTGAAGGTGGAGAACCGGGTACCAACAGGCTTGGAACAGCCTTCAGAGGTCCCAGAATAGAAATGGGATGGGATATCCATGGACTTTTTGATGGGTCTTCCACATACATCCAGAGGACATGACTCAATTTGGGTGATTATTGATCGACTCACCAAGTCGGCCCACTTCCAACCGATTAGAGAGTAGGGATCAGTAGAGAGCATAGGATTCCTCTTTGTATAGGAGATTGTGAGGCTACATGGAGTAACTTTTTCTATGCTATCTGATCGTGATGCACGATTTACATCCCAGCTATGGAAGGGGTTGCAGGAGGCTTTCGGGACGCAGCTTCGTCTGAGCACCGCCTTTCATCCTCATACAGATGGTCAGACAGAGCGAACCATTCAGGACTCTCGAGGGTATGCTCCGTGCATGTTTCCTCGACATCGGTCGTAGTTTGGAGGATCACTTGACTTTGGTAGAGTTTTCCTACAACAACAGCTATCACTCAACCATAGGTATGGAACCTTCCGAGGTTTTGTACATGCAACATTGAAGATCACCATTGTACTGGAAAAACCCAGGGGAGTCAGCACATGTGGGACTCGAGATGGTACAAGCTCCCACGGAGAAGGTGCAGATCATCCAGGAGTGGATGAAGACTACACAAAGCAGGAAAAGTCATATGCTGACAGGAGATGGAGACCTCTGGAGTTTGAGGAATGCGACCATGTCTTTCTATGGGTCTCACCCTGACGAGGTGTACAGGTATTTGTCCGAGGTTTCAAGTTATCCTCGAGGTTTATGGAACCATTCTAGATCCTCAACAAGGTATGAGAGGTGGCTTACCACCAGGCTCTTCCACATTAGTTGCACCGGGTGCACGACATCTTCCATGTATTTCAATTGAGGAGATATGTGCAAGACCCTTCTCAAATCATCGACCATGGAGTGCTGGACGTCGATGATGGGGTGACTTTCACATAGGATCCAGTGGAGATTGTGGATTGACAGGAGCGGGTCCTACATGGATGGTCGATACCTCGGGTGCGCATACGCTGGAAGCACGGGAACCTCCAAGAGAGCACGTGGGAGAGCGAGGCTCAGATGCGTGCTCAATACCCCCACTTATTCCCATAGATCAAGTTGTTACTTATGGGTACCTAAAGCCCTAAGGTGAGGAGAATGTAAAGGCCTGTAAATTACATTGAATTTTTTTTCATAAATAAATGTAAATTTTACGAGTCTGTGAAAATTTACGGCGCATAATTCCGAGTCCCTGTGTTCCTAGAATAATTTTCCGAATTTTTTTTCGAGTACGTTCAGTAAACATACGAGCGGGATTATATAACATTTGAACCAAGGCTCAGAATTGGAATCGTAGGGCACTGTTGAACTCATAGTGTCAGTATTCACTTATGGAGACTTTCACCTCGATGGCAGTTAGTCGAGAATAAATGTTAGATTTCGGGATTTCATGGAAAATAATAAAATAAAGTGTGCCTCACATTATTTTATTAGAGAATCCATGTGAGTTTTGGGTGGTTAAAACCACCTTTTGGAATTTGGAGGTTGGGTCACCACATCTTAACCTCTGATGGGAGGTTATGGTGGTGGGGCCCACCCGAACTCAACCTCCCATGTGAGGATAAATGAGGTGGGGACCACCCAGGCTCTTATCCCCTTGAAACTCCACATTAAAGTGGAGAAAACTCTCAACATCCAATTAATATAGGGGAACCTTTTCAACTCCCCTCTATTTAATTTGTGCCAACCATTCATGTTAATTAATGGGAGCCTACCTAATTAATTAGCCAAATTGAATAATTTTCCAACAAATTAATAAAATATAATAATCTGTTATTTTGTTGGAATATTCACTTTGGTGGAGTTTGGAAAGAGGAGAACATGGGAGAAAAGGATATCTAAAATGTAGAATTCCCCTCCCAACGAAGAAAGAATAACGAAGAAAGCTAATCCTTTTTTGACTTCCTCCTCGAAGCTTCACGCATCATGTGACGTCTTCGACAAACAAAATCCATGACTCCGTCAACGAATGACGATCGACAAATCAATGGTTTGGGGATTAAATTAATTTGAGTTCCTTGTTCTTCCCTCCTTTCTGGATAATGAAGGTTTTTGAGCTTCGTTCTTATGAACTGTTTTATATCACCATAAACGCGGAGGATACGGGCCAACCTAACATGGCCCGACATCCTCCGTCGATTCTTCCTTCTTGTGGTGTTCTTAGGCTTGGTGATGTAAAAATAATGAGGCGACGAAGACAATGATGACAAAGGCTTCTCTACCTGTGGCCTTCCGTGCGCCACGACCAAACCCAGCCAAACCGCGCCGACTCTACCTAAGCCCTGCCTGCCTACCCGCAGCCTCTGGTGCACCCTGCCGGCCTGCCCACGGCCTTCCACACCCTGCCCGACCTGCCCGCAGTCTCCCGCGCGCCATGCCTAGATGACCTGTGCCCTTCGTGCCCTTCTTGTCTTGGATGCAGCTTGTCGTGCCCCACCCTGCTGCCTTCCCCTCGGTGCCCTGCCCGGCTGCCCGCTGGCCTCCCGGCCACCCAAGATGGCCCGTGGCATCCCATGTGGCATCGTTGGCTGAACCGGCTCGGCCTTCCGGGCCGAGCCACCCCAGCTGCGCCCCGTGCAGTGCTGGATGAACCTGCCCTGGCCTCCAGATCGAGCCACCGTCATGGAGACATCCGGGCTGAACCGCCCTCACAGTCTGCTGGGTCGGGCCCAGCAATCTTGGCCGAACCTAACCGGATGGTCTAGCCAATGGGTCAGGCCTGACCCCACAGGTCTGACTGGGTCAATCCAGACCGGGTCGGCCTGGTCTAATAAGGGCTGAGTCAGTCCAACCGTGTCGGACCGGACCTAGGCCCACTACCAGCCTTTACTTTCTTTTGGCCATATCTTTGGCAACAGACAACCGTTCAATGAACCTTCAGCGACACAGGTTTTCTAGGAGAAAGACGATCCCTTTGAGAATACCCCACTAGTGTTCGAGGTAATTTTGAGATACGATCAGGTTGGATCATACACGAATCCAACTGGGCCCTTGGGAATAAAAAGCTTATAACTCACAGACCAGGCATCTGATTGGACCATCATCTATTGCATTGAGACCCCCATTACGAGGAGGACCTTTGAGATACTTCTATGTGGGACTTTGTGACATTTAGAGTATCGACCAGTATCTTGTGGAGAGGGTCTTCTCAAGATGAGAAGGAATTTGTGCGGGATCCTAGTAGCTAGCCGAGACTTGATAACTACTGATTGAGAGACTCAGAGTGACTCGAATGGCATAATGGGGAGCACCAGGTTTTGGTGGCAGACTCAGGGCGGAGGAGTGCCTGGTTGTGGGGGCAGTCCCATGGATCTTGACAAGAGGAGTACCTCTGCAGGCTATGAGGGGGAGCTCCTGGTTGTGGCAGCAGACCTATGGTGGGGAGCGCCTATGTGTGACATAGTAGTCCCACGGTACTTGACAGGAGGAGTACCTCAGTAGTCCAAGGTTTGCGGGAAGTTCCTGGTTGTGGCGGTAGGCCCACTGTACCCGATAGAGGAGGATTTCTCCAGTAGTCGAGGGTTCTAAATGTTACTACCCCAATAATAAAAATCATGGTTGAGGTGAGTCAGTTACTTTTGTGTTTACCTCATGATTGATATGGTTTACTTGATAATATAGGTATATGTCTGGGAATATACCTATGTAACGTTATATATTGAATCCATACCATTTTTTATCCTTGCCGGATTTTGTGAGTCCTTGAGGGTCTCGGGGTCCCTACTAAGTATCGTTATACTGATCCCTACACGGGCTATGCAGGCACCTCATTGTGTTGGTTGCAGACGACAGACAGCGCTGACCGAGGCTGAGTGGATCAGGACTGGACAGTACCTGGAGGTGGACCACACGACACGATAATACATGGAAGAGACGAACATACATAGAGTTTTGTTGAGGCATTTGGTACCTACCCATCAGGTAGGATTCTTGATGGATGATCTAGGAGCGATTTTATCTATTTCTAGTACTTGGACATTTAATTTCCATGTACTTTATAGTTGGGCTTTTATTTCCAGCCCTTTTATACTTTCAGCACTCTTTTGTTATATATTTTACATAGTGTTTTATATCCAGATGTGTTCTCTTTTGTTTTTGTTTATAGTTCATAAAGGCAATTCCTTCCCATCTTAGGGATTTACACCTTTAGTAATAGTCATTAGCCCCTGGCCTATGGAAGGAGGGCTTGGGGTAGTCATGGCATGGGTCCCGAGGATGGTTCGTGACAAATTGGTATCAGAGGAGTCGGTTCCACATCAGAACATAGGACTCTGATATTTCTTTTCTGTGAAGAAATTGTGTTAAGGGTAATAGGTGTGGTTTTCAGTTCTGGGAGTCCAGTGTTGGTGCGGCGGCTGATGTATCCAAACACCAGGACCCTGGCATCTGATTTCTGACTCAGTGCATGAAAACACTAATTGCATGTGTGTTTTCAAAAGTATTTCTTTAAGTCAGCTCATCCAGGTCAGCTCACTAGGTATAATCTTTTGACTGTGTCTCATCTGTTTCTTTCAGGATGCCTCCCCGCAGATGACCAGTTAGAGTCCCGAGAGTCGTATGCATATATATCTCACCGGGATAGGAGGCCTCGCTATAGAAAACTTTTCCAGAAGAGGCACCAATGGTACCAATTCTCATTGGGCCACCGATGCCACCAGCCCCAGCAACATACGATGCATGCCACCTGAGCACATTGCATGAGTTCCAGTGCCAGAGGCCACTTAGTTTCAGGGGAGAGATGGACCTACATGCAGATGAGGATTGTCTTGAGGCTATGGTGAGAGTCTTTATACTAGTAGGGACACCAGCTGACTTCATGGAGATTCTTGCTGCTAGCCTTCTATAGGAAGCATCATGCAGATGGTGGATCGTGATGCTCCAGGTGAACGACAAGATGAATCTACTCTGGGTAGACTTCGAGATCCTATTTCGGGCGGAGTTTATCCCAGCCACACTATGTGTTGTGTGGATATAGGATCTGCTTCATCTATAGTATGGAATCATGATGGTGTAACAGTACTCAGTGAGGTTCACCGACCTCTCACCCTACTCTATAGATATGGTATGGGTCCCATTATTCAGGGCCTAATCCTTCGAGCATGGGATCAGGTGAGAGATCAAAGCTTCAGTGATCTTGCTCAGCATCTCGACGCAGGTGGGGGTGATGGAGCGAGCCCTCTTAGTTGAGAGTTTCCTTGCTGAGTAGCCTCCAGCAATGAGACCCACCACTAGTCGACATGAAATAGAGTCTTCTGCAGTTGGATGTAGAAATATAGCATAGAGGACCAAGAGGACCAGAACTATAGGTGGACGATCGCACGACTCAGGATCAGTTGTGCGGGGCACCCAAAGTGGAGACAGACCTTCTAGGAGCGAGAAGTGTTACTCATGTGGCTGGCATGGTCACATGCCTTGTGACTATCCAACCCACCGTTCGGATGATAAAATGATGGTTGAAAGACCACCCAGGTAGAGACATAGATTCGATTGAGGCGGTCCATATAGAGCAGGTGGACATGGTAGAGGAGCTGGTCGTGCGTCATGAGTTGGGGAACGATTCGAGGTGTTACCGCCACCACCGCTAGGAGGTCCACCCCGACCGCATGGAGCAGGTGGACATGGGAGATCTCAGCTCCAGGCAGCTGAGGCATACGATCATGGTGCTCTGGAGATGATTCGAGGTACGATCTGTGTCTACTCCACCATAGTTGTAGTTCTTATAGACACAGGTGTCAGTCAATCTTTCATTTCCACTACCCTCGTTTGGAGCTCAAAGATTCCGATGGAGCAGTTGGATCGATATTTATGGCTAGAGACTCTTACGGGATAAGACTCGACGATTACGCACTAGTGCCGGTAGTGTGATCTCACTCTATGAGTCGAGAGCTTTGGCTAAGATCTCATAGTATCAGCATCTAGGTCTTACAATGTCATCTTGGGTATGGACTAGTTATCTACAGTCCACCCTCAGATTGACTGTATTAGGCACAAAGTGCAGTGTGTCCGAACAGATGGGACCAGGTTCACCTTCACCAGCAAGAAGGGTGCCTTTGCAGCATATGAAAGACTTAATCAGAGGAGGGTGGAACCAATCTCCCATCAAATGGCCTGCCTTACCCTCAGAGTAGTTGATGTGGAGAGTCTGAGCTATACTGTAGTGGTGGACCAGTATGCGGATGATTTCCCTGAAGATGTCCTAGGTTAACCTCCTCACAGAGAGTTGGACTTCTACATTGACATGTACCCCGAGATGACACTGATATCTACACCAGCGTATCGGATGGCTTCCGTGGAGCTTTGCGAGCTGTGGGTAAAGCTAGAGGAAATGCAGGGGAAGGGATTTATCCGGCCCAATGTTTCTCCCCGGGTAGCCCTGATTCTGTTCGCCAAGAAGGTGGATGGGGGCTTGAGTCTTTGTGTTGACAACTGTCACCTAAACCAGGTGATCATGAAGAAAAAGTACCTGCTTCCAAGGATTAACGACCACTTTGATTAATAGAAGGGATCACGGTGGTTCTCGAAGATTGACCTCAGATCAGGCTATCACTAACTCAGAGTTCGAGAGAATGATGTGCAGAAGATGGAATTCATGTATCATTACGGCCACTACGAGTTCTTGGTTATGCACTTCGATGTAACCAATGCTCTAGCAGTGTTCATGGGACTCATGAATAGGATCATCCAACCTTCCCTGGATCACATCGTCATATTTTTCATAGAATACATTCTTATCTACTCGACTACTGAGAAGGAGAATGCCTACCATTTCTAGGTATTACTAGACACACTCTGAGAGCACCAGCTTTATGGTAAGCTCTCGAAATGCCAGTTTTGGATCCAAGAGGTTCACTTTCCGGGACATGTCATCTCAGAGGCACGATTGCAGTGGATCCAGTTAAGATTGAGGCATTACATACTTGGGAGCCACCCAGGAGTGTGATGGAGGTATGGAGTTTCTTGGGTTTTTCTGGATACTACAGGAGGTTTATGCCAGATTTCTCCAGATTTTCAACACCGTTATCATCCTTGAAAAGGAAGGGGAAACCCATTGTGTGTTTGGAGAGATTCCAGCAGAGCTTTCTGGAGCTGATAGAGAGGCTGAATAGTGCCCCTCCCATCTTGAGGATTTCAGAGGAAGGGGTAGGGTACGTAGTCTACTGCGACGCATCAGGGACTGGACTCGGTTGTGTCCTGATGCTGGAGTGAGTTGTGATAGCATATGGTTCTCGACAGCTAAGACAACATGTGCAGAACTACGCTACCCATGACCTGGAGTTAGCAGAAGCGGTCTTCTCCTTGAAGATGTGGTGGCACTATCTGATGGTCAAACATTTTACTGTATACTCTAATCACAAGAGTCTTAGGTATATCTTCTCTTGGAAGGACCCAAACATGAGATAGTAGAAATATCTTGATATGCTTGAGGAATATGACTTCAAGATAGTCTATAATCATGGAAAGGGGAACGTTGTAGCAGATGCACTCAGTAGGAGATCTGTTATATAGGTGCTAGGCGAGGCAACAGAGCAGTTGGACTTTTTACAAATATCATTTGTGGATAGAGATAGAGCAGCCTTCCTTCGGTCTCTTATAGTCATTCCCCCAATTCTTCAGTGAATCAGGGAGGCACATCATGGAGACGCTGACTGCAAGACACGACGTGCTTAGATATCCACAGGGCAGGCACCTGATGGATTTTTTGAAGGTGGGGAGCATGTCATCCTTTTCAGAGGACATACCATGGTACCATTGTCACTCCGAGAGGAAGTGTTGAGGGAGTTCCACACATCCCCTTCAGCAGTACATCATGGAGTGGTGAATACGTACAAGGACCGTTGACGACAGCATTGGGGGCTAGGTATGAAGAGGGAAATATCAGAGTTTGTCTCTCGCTGCCTCAATTGTCAGTAAGTAAATGTGGAGCACCCGGTTCCAGCAGGCTTGGTACATCCTTTAGAGGGCCCAGAGTGGAAGTGGGATGGGATATCCATGGACTTCGTGATAGGTTTTCCACGTACATCTAGGGGACACAACTCAATTTGGTTGATCGTTGAATGACTCACAAAGTTGGACCACTTCCTACCAATCAGAGAGTAGGGCTCAGTAGAGAGCTTGGGATGCCTCTATGTTTAAGATATTGTGTGGATACATGTAGTAACTTATTCTATTGTCTCCAATCGTGATGCACAATTTACTTCCCGGCTATGGAAGGGGTTACAGTAGGCTTTCGGGACGCAGCTTCATCTGATCACCGCCTTCCAACCACAGACAGATGGTCATACTGTGTGGAACATTAAGACTCTTGAGGACATGCACTGTGCATGTGTCCTCCACTTTAGTTGCAGTTGGGAAGATCACTTGACTTTGGTGGTGTTTTCCTAAAACAATAGCTATCACTCCACCATAGGGATGGCTCCTTTCTAGGTATTGTACGGGTGACCTTGTAGATCTCCCTTGTGCTGGACAAACCCAGGGAATTAAGCACTAATGGGACCAGAGATGGTACGAGCTGCTACAGTGATGGTGCAGATCATCCAAGAGTGGATGAAGACTGCATAGATCATGAAGTATTCATATGATGACAGGAGATATAGACCTATATAGTTCGAGGATGGCGACCACTTCTTTCTACGGGTCTCACCCTGATGAGGTCTAAAGAGAATTTGCCGAGGAAGCAAGGTATCTCCGAGGTTTATCGGACCATTCCAGGTCCTCAGTAGAGTAGGGGACGTGGATTACCACCTGGCTCTCCCACATCAGTTCCACCAGGTGTGCGACATATTCCACGTATATCAGCTGAGGAGATATGTGCACAACCCTTCTTACATCATCGACCATGGAGATCTGGACGTCGATGATTGAGAGAGTTTCACGGAGGATCCAGTGGAGATTGAGGATTGACGGGAGCAGGTCCAATGTGGATGGTCGATACCTCTGGTGTGCGTACGCTGGCAGCACGGGAACCTCCAGGGGAGTACATGGGAGCGGGAGGCTCAGATGTGTGCTCAGTACCCCCCCACTTGTTCCCATAGTTCAAGTTGTAGCTTATGGGGACGTAAATCCTTGAGGTTGGGAGAATGTAAAGACCCAGAAATTAAGTGGAATTTTTTTTCATAAATACATGGGAATTTTACGAGTCCGTGGAAATTTATGGCGCGTGATTCCGAGGCCCGGTGTGCCCATAATCAATATCTAAAATTTTGTTCGGGTACGTTCAGTAAACGTACGAGCCATATTTTATAAATTTTGAACCAGTTCTTAGAATTGGAATCTAAGGGAACCATTGAACTCACAGAGCCAATATTCACTTAAGGAGACTTTCACCTCGACGGCTGTTAGTTGAGAATAAAAGTTAGATTTTGGGTTTTCATGGAAATTAATAAAATAAAGTGTGTGTCACATTATTTTATTTGATCCGCCAAGTGAGTTCATGGTGGTTAAAACCATCTCTTGGAAGTTGGAGGTGGTGCCACCACACCTTAACCACTCATTGGAGGTTTTGGCAGTGGGTCCTACTAGAACACAGCCTCCCATGTGAGGATAAATGAGGTTGGGACCACCTGGGCTCTTAACACCTTGAAACTCGCCATTAAAGTAAAGAAAACTCTCAAGTTCCAATTAATATAGGGGAACCTCCTCAACTCCCCTATATTTAATTTGTTCCAACCTTTCACATTAATTAAGGGTAGCCTACCAAATTAATTATTCAATTTGAATAATTTTCCAAAAAATTAATATTATATAACAATCTATTATATTGTTGTCAAAATCTCTTCGGTGGATTTTGGAAAATGGAGAACTTTGAATAAAAGGATATATCCAACGATGAAATCCCCTCCCAACGAAGAATGAAGAATGGAGGAAGCTGACCCTTCTTCAACTTCTTCCTCGAAGCTTCAACCATCATGACACGTCTTCGATGACCAACTTCTGTGACTCCATCAACGAACGAAAAATGACGAATCAAAGGTAGGGGGATTAAAATCATTTGAGTGCCTTGTTCTTCCCTCCTATTTGGATAATGAAGTTTGTTGAGATTGGTTCTTATGAACTGTTTGGAATCACCATAAACGCGGAGGATACGAGCAAACCTAACATGGCCCGACATCCTCTGTCGATTTTTCCTTCTTGTGGTGTTCTTCGGTATAGAAACGTAATAATGATGAGGTGACGAAGGCAGCGACAACATAGTAGGTGTTACCCGCGGCCATCCGAAGGCCCTGGCTGAACCCCGCCAAACCGCGCCGGCCTTGACCGGGCCCTTCCGGCCTGCCCACAGCCTCCCATGCACCCTGACGTCCTGCTCGCAGCCTGCCGCACCCTGACCGGCCAGCACGCGGCCTCCCGCGCGCCCTGCCCAGCCGACCCGCGGCTTGTCGTGCCCAGCCCGGCTTGCCCGCGCCCAGACCGGCTGCCCGCCGGCCTACGGCATCCCACGCGGCGTTGCTGGCTAAACCGAATCGGCCTTCCGGGCTGAGCCGCGCCCCTCACGGTGCTGGCGGAACCGGCCCCAACCTTCGGACCGAGCCACCTCCATGGCGACCTCCGGGACGAACTGCAATCACCGTCCACTAGGTCGGGCCCAATGGACTGGGCCGAACCTAACTAGTTGGTCTGTCCAATGGGTCGGGCCAGACCCAACAGGTCTAATCAGGTCGACCCAGACCGGGTCGGCCCAGAATAAGATGGGTCGAGTCAGACTGACCGGGTCGTACCAGACCCAGGCCCACTACCTACCTTTACATTCTTTTGGCCATATCTTTGGCACCAGATGACCGTTTGACGTGCCGTCAGCGGTGCTAGTTTTCTAGAAGCACGAAGGTCCCTTTGAGTATACCCCACTAGAGTTCAGGGTAATGTTGAGATACGTTCAGGTTGGATCATACAAGAATCCAACTGGGCCCTTGAGACTAAAAAGGTTATAACTCACCGACCGAGTGTCCGATTGGCATGTCGCCTGTTGAGTTGAGACCCCTATGACGAGGTGTACCTTTGACATAATTCTATGTGGGACTTTGTTATAGTGGGAGTATCAAACAATAGCTTGTAGAGAAGATCTTACAAAGACGGGAAGGCATTTGTGCGGGATACTAGTAGCTGGATGAGAGTTGACGACTGCTGATTGAGTGACTCAGGGTGACTCGTATGACCCAGTGGGGAGCACCTGTTTTTAGAGGCAGACCCATGGAAGAGGAGCCCCTGGTTGGGGTAGTAGACCCACAGTACTCGACAGGAGGAGTACCTCTGAAGGCTATAAGGGGGAGTGACTGGTTGTGGCGGCAGACCTATGGTGGGGAGTGCCTATGTTAGACGTAGCCGACCCATAATACTCGACAGGAGGAGTACCTCAGCAGTCCAAGGTTAGTTGAAAGAACCTGGTTGTTGTGGCAGAACTGATGTACTCGATAGAGGAGGAGTTCTCTAGCAGCCGAGGGATCAAAATCTTACTACCCCTATAATAAAAATCCTGGTTGAGCTGAGTCAATAACTTTTGTGTTTACCTCATGATTAAGATGGATTACTTGATAACCTAGGTATATGTATTGGAATATACCTAAGTAAGGTTATCTGTTGAATTCTTACTTTTTGGTTTATCCTTATTGGACTTTGTGTGACCTTGAGGTTCCTGGGTCCCTACCTAGTATCATTTTACTCACCATTACACGAGCTATGCCCGCTTCACGTTGTGTTGGTTGTAGAAGAATGACAACGCTGACCGAGGCTGAGTGGATCCAGACTGGAAAGTACCCAAAGGTTGACCACACGACGTGACAGTACACGGAGGAGATGGATAGACATGGAATGTTGTGGAGGCTTTCTGTACCTACCCTTCAGGTAGGATTCCCGTTGGACGATCCAGGATATGTTTTACCTTTTTCTTGTACATGTACTTTCAGTTTCCTTATACTTTACAGTTGGGCTTGTATTTTCTGCCCCTTTTTACTTTTAGCACTATTTTGTTATACAATTTACTTAGTTTTTTGTATCCAGTTATGTGATCTGTTGTGTTTATTTATAGTTCATAAAGTCAATGCCATCCCATCTTAGGGATTTACACCTTTGGTACTAGTTTGTAGAACTTGGCCTATGGAAGGCGGGATTGGGGTAGTCATGGCATGGGTCCTAAGGACAGGTCGTGACAAGTAAATCCAAAGGATTATTGTGGGTGGTGTCCACTTTTTTGATTTCTTCATCTTTGATTGTGAGAAGTCTCAAAAAAATACCTGGATAGAAACATAAAGTTCTATGTTTTACAAAAGAATATGTAGGTATGGGATATACAAGTAATTTTTTTGAGAAACCATTAATGAAATCCATTTATCCCTTTTTTAAATAATTTTATATAAGGTATATTATTGTAAAGAATCAAGATCTTGTTTTTTTTACTTAATTTTTAAGTTGAATTCTTATTCAGTCTATTGTGAGAAAAAATAATAATTTATTGTTCTAAAATTTTGTTGCAAATGTAGCAACTTTTCAATTCATATATTTACCTATTATGAGTATATCTATCATCTATAGTTTTAATATCATGTTATTTATTGGCAATAAAACCTGCATCACCTTGTATCCTGGTATTATATTATTATCATTCAGTGAAACATAATCTCAGTTCATGCATGAAAATTTCATTCTGAATTTGTCTTAATGGAAACATAGGTATTTTAATAAAAACATGAGGATATGGATGATCTTGAGTATTAATTAACATAAAAATATATACTTATAATTTATACATTTTTTATATTGCATATCATATGATATATTCATTAATTTGAAATTTTTCTTGCAAATTCAACATTATTTATTGAGAATTTTACAAAATTCATCACTTAGTCAAACAAATAATATCCAAATAAATTAGAAAATCAACCCATAAAAATAATAAAAATCTACCAACTATTTAGATGAAGCATTATTTTGGATTCTTAAATCTATTATTATCAAGTTCAATGGTTTATCCAAAAATATTAAAATGAGAAACATATATGTATTAATTTTTACAATTTTTAAAACTTATTTTCCTTGGAATAATAGTGTATGGAATAAATCATTCAATAAATCAATACTTCAGGGATAGATGATACATCTTAACATTATCAATTTATATTTATCATAATAGTAAACACAAAATCTCTTTAAAAATAAAGCTTACCCAAATATAATAATAACTATAATTTTATGTCATAAGGTATTGAACCATATCAATAAATGTTGAGGAAAAAAACTCAATTTTCTGAGAAATGGAATTTATCCTTGGAGAATTCATCAATCATATGGAAATTTTCATGGAATACCCTTATCTCAAATTCAAAAACCTATTAATTAGAGATGTATTGGAAAATTTGAAATAATTGACTCATGTGATTTTGGAAACAACATGATGAACAATTATCATGGTAAGATAGAAAAATATATTATTAAATAAATTTAGAATTTATGATGAATCTAAATCAGAAAAACACATAATGTTATGTTAAAGACACTATATAATATATTAAATTATAATGAAAATGTAAAATGAAATTCTAAATATTTTCAGTGAATGTATATTGTTTCATTGTAGTTGAAAATATTCAACACCACTAATATTATCTTATGAAATAACCTAAAATCACCGCAAAACTAAATTAGAGAACATGATAATTGATTTTATATAAATTAATGGTTAATGAAATTGCATGTGTAAAACTAATTAAAATAACTCAATCTCACATTAATCTAACCATCCTGTAAATATGAATCAATTCATAAATATTGTGACGAGAAAAAATACTGAATTATAATTACATGAAACTTTTGGATAATGATTAAATATGCTTGGTTCTCTTATATAGTGTCAGGAAAGGATAATATTATTTCATTTTATGATAATTTATTCTATATTGAGTAACTCTAGAAAATGGGGATTGGACATAGATGGAATTTATTGGAAGTCACCATCTAGTGGAGAAAGTGTAGCTTAGAAAGAGATGTTATAAAATTGTGTGTGCATGTGGTCATCTCTAAATGATGGAGTTGGATGTTATAAATCACATGAGATTAAATTTGATGAATTTATGTAGGTTTTACTACATCGTTTCAATAGATTTATTAGATATTTTCCTAAAGATGTGTATGACTCATCATAGGGTTGTGTGAGAAGAATTTCACATTCAGATTCTTATTACAGATAATCATAGGTCATCGAGACCAATTATTGTAACCTTATGATTCTAGAAAGTTGATAATGATGTTGATCATATGGAACCCTATATATTTATGGGTTGGGACTACTTGAATTTGTATTTGTAACTTAGATTGATAAAATATCACCTAACCTTACTGGTTTTTATGGTAATATTTTATTCTTATGTGACATTAAATGAATAATTATCATTCTCTCATGGATGTTGGGATAATTTCTAAACCACATAAAATCTTTGATTTCCTTTCCATTTTTAATTTATTTTTTATAGATTTTTTTCTAGGAGTTGGTTTTTTCTTATGTGTGTGATGTAATTGACTTGGTGTGGTGATTAGAGTGTGGGTTTTCTCCTTCGTTCAAGTGCATATGTTTTTTTTATATTATTCCAGTTACAAAGGATTCAAAGATTTGTTCCATACATAAATATTATGGAGGTATTATTTTGGGGATTTTTAGTTTTGATTCCTAAGATGTTTTATTAGATATTGTGGATAAAAATGGTACTACACGCTTCAGAGTACACTCTTCATGTGAAATTATTTACTCTACTATGTTTCTTTGAAGTGGGATTCAACTATTCTAAGAAGAATGATTTCCAAATAAATAATGGTATAGATAGAAAAATTAAATGGTATGGGCATTAATTTCTCTAGTATTATTTTTTTCAAATATATCTTGAGGTTCTATTGAAAGGATTAAACAAATAAGAAATATAATGAAATCCAAATGGTAAAGTCATCATAGTAAATAACTAGAATTGATGGGAATTTGATTAGCATGAAATGTTTTCAATAACATACATGAGTTGAAGGCCATAGTGGATTGTATAAAGGACCAAGAAACATTTATATAAATCCAATAAAAATGAAAAATTCTTTCATGATGAAATAGTTATTTGACATGTTTATTAAATAAGGAAGATAAGAGACTAATCATGTTGATAGCATAAAATTGTTTTAGTGTTAACTCAAATTAGATAAATTAGTGTTCGTAGAATATATGTGGGATTTGATTCATGATTCATCACATTAATAATCGTGGTAATTGTTAGTTACTATTGGAAGAAATTATTTCAAAATAAGAAATGTAATGCTTGAGGATTTTATTTTACACAATTTGAATGAAGATATCAAACATAAGAAATTTTAGGAACCTTTTCAAATTATTGATAATTTGGAAAGTAGATGATATTTTCAATGAAAATTTTAAATTAAAACATAAGATATATAGTTGTAATTATTTTTAGGTTAATCTACTTAGTCATGACTTATTTTATTGGCATTCATGGAAGAAGGGAAACTAAAAGGAATATTGTAATGTTCACATGGTGAATTATTGAAGGGGATATTCTAGAAGTTCATATTCTATAAATAATATAAAAATATTTGATATAAGTTTAATTTAAATAATATAAAAATATTTGATATAAGTTTAATATTATTTTTTAATTTTCATATGGAATAATGTATCATTGTCTTTGATGATTCATTAAATTCTATGGATGATTGGGGATACGTGGTGAATTATGTGTCCATACGTTTCAGTGGGGTCCATTTAGACAATTATGAATCTCTCAAGATCATGGGAAAGGTTGACGTTAAAATTTTAATTTCAAATAGACAATTCATGGGTTTATAAGGATTTAAACACATTCCAAGATTAATGATAAATATAACTTCCATTATCTAGCTTGATGAAGCTAGATTCAACACAGGTTTCAAACATTAAGTATAAAATATTACTCAGTATTCCATAGTTGTTTCTATAGGTGTTAAAAATATTATGTTTTATTTGACGGTAGGACATGGTGAAGGAAACAAATTCCATGAAAACTATTAAAACTATAGGTTGGTGAAATTAATGTCTTATAAAACTGATTAATATGAGATATCTAGTCTTAGTGTCTAATGGTATATTGATGCTTGTTCAAATGAATTTTTTGTCACTTGTGACAGTTATATACATGGAAAGCATATAAATTTTTCATTTATAATAACTGGAAGGACACCAATGTCTCTATTTTTAGTTCTTTTGAATAATTATGTTTAGGTTTCTAAACCAATATATACTCAATTTATATCATTATACATCGTTACATTCATTATAGACTCAATAATAAAAGTACAGGTCTACATTATTAAAAAACTAAGAATTGTTTAGAGTGTTTATTCCCTAGAGGGAAATCGTGGAGAGAGAGACCATAAATAGAATTAGGTTCTCATGTTCAAATAATATTCTATAATACAGTACCAATTTAATTTCAATGTTTTTTCTAGTGAAAAGGAATAAGGTTCAAAAATATTATTCATGGAATGCTAGAACAGAATGCTTTAGCAAAGCAGATGAACCAGTTTTTGAATACGATGTTTCATAGCATGAAACAAAATTCAATAATTAAAAATTATTTTTTTGTGGAATACAACAATTGGGAATCATAACTTGTTGCCAAAATTCGTTTTATATCATAGGATAATGTGATTATGGAAGAATTCTGCTTCATAAAAAAATGGAAATTTCCAACCAAAATTTTCTAAAAAGTCATGAATATATTCTAATTGATGCCAAAGATGAGGAAAAACCTAAAATAATACCAAAAAGTTTTGTTTACCAAAAATGGTAATAAAAACATTAGATTTTAGCATTGATATAATGGGAAGAGGAAGATCATTCGATTCTGTAATTTTCTCTTCAATGGGAAGGTCATGCGGAAATATGGAAATGTGGTGGAAGATATATAGTGACAAAAGAATCATCTGATCATATCCAAGTTATTCTAAATAAAACATCCAAAAGGTAATAAGTTCAAAAAAATATTAAATCATAAAATTTATGAATGATTCATCTAGGATGGAAGAGGTATTGATAATCTCAAGAATTTTGTATGCTCAAGGTATATTTTGGGAATATAAATTTCACAAAATGTTGGATATGTAATGATCAATTTTTAAGTTTAATTTTGGATATCCTGCAATATTATATGACATGTTCAAATAATTATAAATAATTTACTCCTCTTTCATCATACAGATAGAAGAGTTCTTATGATCCTTGAAGAAGTGGTGAGTCTCTATAATTATTGATTTTTGTATTTACAAAAGAAAGATGAAATGGATCCATTCCATAAAAAATAACAAGATATAAATGAAACCTCTATAAGGGAATATTGTTTTGTAAAATAAATGGGATTTATGGTTGATAGTTGAATCACATGAAGAAAATATTTACAAGATTAGGATGGTTATCAGAGGGTTTTAGAAAAAGGAATGAGTGGATTTATCTAAAATTGTATAAAATATCATCAAATATCTAACTATCTCAATAATGTTGATTATGGTATCTTTATAATGTTAGCATCAAGAATATGTGGATGTGAAGATGATGTTCATTCATGTCAATTTGGATAGAGAAATGCTTATAAATTTTCTAGTGGGTTTAATGGAAATGTGAAATGAGGTTGTTTTTTGTGTGCATAAAAGAAGACTTCATTTGTTAGAAGTACCTAAGAAATGGAATCTAAATGTAGATGTATTTATAGATGATATTTTCAAATTTTATATATAAATTAGACCATTTTTAAAAGGTGATTCTATTCATGGGTAGTATTTTTTCATCCTTATATGGTATATCAATTACATAATTATGGAAGGCCTGAACATGAAACCAATTCAGGTGTTGAATGATGAATTTTCTGAATAGTATCAGATAAAGGATATTAAGGAATACAAGAAGATATTGGGGATGCAGATTGAGAGAGAATTAAAGAACAAAAAATTGTTTTCTATGAGAATGAATACACCAATAAGTTCATCAATTGATTCAAATTTATCGGATGTAAACTTCTGTCAACCCCATTGGTTGGGAACTTCATGTAATCTCAAGAGAAATCTTTGAAAATGGAATAAATGGCTAAGTACATGATTAATATTTAATTTTCATCATTGGTAAGATTATTAATATAATATATTAACTATATAAAGACTATAATTAAAAATGTAGTTTGAGTTATTAGAAGATTTATTATAAATGCAGGAATATGATTAGGGAAGCTCTGAACTTGGTTCTCTAATATTTCAATGGTTTAGATATTATGGCCTTGTGTTTTAGAACAGATTTTCCAATGTTGGGATATATTGATGTATAATTTTTTCGGGATATGGATATATAGAATAGTACCATATGATTTGTGTATACCTTTCTAATGGGAATCCATAATTTGGATGTCAATATTATATTAAGTAATAAAATTATTTATAATGGAAATAGAGTATGAGTCTGTCAAGAAATCAGGTAAGTATGTCATTATACAGAGTTATTTTTTACTAGAACTCAAGAGGAGTAAAGAAAGTGGCCAAATATTATTTGATATTCAATATTTAATTACTTTGACTAAAAATTAGTGTTATCACTCACAGAAAATTAACATTGAGATGAAGTATCATTTCATCTAAGTGATTATGTATGATGAGGTGTTGGATATATTGATTAATAGGGGATGTCATATCTTTCTATCATATTTTCCAAGTAATTAGTTTAGGAATGTCTAAGGTGGAATTTCACCTCATTAGTACTTGGGTAAATAAATGGTGGAATAGAAACACTGATTATTTCCAAGGTAGATAAATTGATTGATATTTTCATAATTTTTTTGGTGGTTACACTAAATCCATGAAATCAGTCTTCAAGAAATAGACTATTTGGAAATGTAATGAAACATTTACAGTGGATGGAAACTCAATTAATAGTAAATGTATACCAATATGCAATTTAATGAACTTTTCTATTGAACACATGAAAACATCCTTCAAATCTTCATATACAGTAAACCATAATCAATATTTTCAAGAATAGGCTCTATGTGTAATGGATGAAAGGGATTGGAAAATTTCATGAAAGTAAATAAGTTAGTGGGGACGATCATCCAACACACAGATTTACTAAGGAATAAAAATAAATACAACTATATGATCTCTCGGCAAAATTAAGATCACAATTAGTTCTCTAAATTAAAAAATTTATGCTCCATTAGTGATTCTCTAGAGTTATACAAAATCATGAATAAATTCAAATATCATCTCAAATATCTAATAATTTTTATCTTTTATATTGTTTTTAATATCTAGAATCATGATAAAATAAAAAAATTTATAGACACCTATAAAATTAATAATCTCAATTAGTTTATGAGAAAAAATCATGATAATATTTTTAATCTATTAGGTCAATGATTGTAAATTTAAATTCTTATTGTTCATTGATTTATAATTTAAATATCAATAAAAATTATCAATTCATCACCAATATAAAATAAATTTAATATTTATCGAATTCAATTACACCACTCTACCTTAATAAGACACTATACTATAATATCTCTCTAATGGACTTGTACATACAAATCTTTTGGGTGAGGTAAAAATAATATTTTTAATAATGAGAAATAGAAAAATTCATGTAAATTATATAAATAACACAATATTATTAAATAATAACAACTAACTAGCTCTTAGTGATCATTTATAGACCAATTTGATCACATGTTGATCCACTAAACACATTTTAAACACCAACTCAATATAAATCTTCTCGGTTTGATAACCACTTTTTATAAAAAAAATCAATTTCGTTTAAATAGGATTATAAAAATGATATTTATTGTTAAAAACCCAATTTGATAAAAGTAAGATAAGAAAAAAATATAGCAAGAACCATTTTCAAATATTTTTTAATATCGTAATTTAATATTCTATCAATTTGGATTTTTGGATTTATTTGACATTATTATTTACATTTATTTATTTCTATTCATTAAAAAATGAAATTATCATCAATGTTTATATAAGGACTACTACCCCCACAATTATATTTAATTAATATTTTATCCCAATATTAAATGGATAATTAAAAAATTGAATATGATAAATATTATATTTATGACCTGATAAATATTCAAGAACCATTATCAAGGTGAAAGGAATAGAATATTTCAACTGAAACTTGCATAAAAAGTATATAATTTAACACCCAAAATTTCATTTAATGATGAATTGTTAACAAATTGTTGATTCATAATTTTAAGGGAATGATATATTGTAAGATAAATATGAATATATTTCTAGTATAAATTTTCCCAAAATATTAATTTATTATATAGTAGGCTACAATGCATACAAAAAAATTCTAGATTTGAGGAATGGGCTTCACCTCAAATTCACATCATTGAGACTAATCTTATATTATTAAGTTTTATTTATGTTGTGTTAATGCTTCCTAATTAAAATTATTATATTATGATTATCTCTTTATACAAGGAATTTTATTTTTTGTTTCATTTTTTCTTTTTGAAATAGGTTTTGAATCAAATGTTATAAAATCTACAAGGATTTCAAATATCACTTTTCTTTCTTTAAGAGATATACCATATTTACCAAATATTTTATAATATATGATGTATATACTACCCTATGAAGTTTTATATCATACAATCACAAAAACAATGGTATTTAAAAATCCATTTAATGTTATATCTTTCATGGTTTTCGATTTAAGAAAAACTGATGTGGAAAGTGTTTCCTCATTTCAATTTACCTTCATTAAGATATGTTATATATTCACCGCCTTATTTGTTTTTTTATTAAGTATATAATTCCCTTAAATCTCCTTTTAAATGTATTTGATGATAATTATGGGTACATTGAAATCTATCTAATTTTTTTATATTCTTGATCTTTTGATTCAAATTTCACTAGAGTTGTAAGATATTTTGTCACAATCACACTTTTTATTAGGAATATATTTGTTTAAAATTACATTTTCAGAAAATTGAATGTTTTACTATCTCAAACCCCAAATAAATATTGTTCTATTTTAGTTTTTTTCAATCTTTTTAAGATATTTTTTCCATTTTATCACTATTTAGAAATCAAAAGTAACAATATAATTTCCTTACCAAATTCTAAAAATATTTATCATTTTTGGTCAGATGACTTTTTCCTCTATTTCCATGTCTTGAAAAAATTAAAAATGTTAATCACTTCGTTAAAAAAAATATAAAGGTATTTTTATACTATATTTTACATTCCTTACCAAAATTTTGACTTGGTCTTCTTATCATTTTCCAAACAAGACATTTTTTACACTCCTTACAAAAGTTTTTAAAGAATGTTCTTTTAAATTGTTATGATATGAAAATATATTCTAAATATCTCGTAATTTATTATTTTTGAGAATTCCTTTTAAAATTTACATTATTTTAAAAAAAATATCCATCTCACATTTTTATCGTACTTTTTTGTTTTAAAAGCTTCCATAAGAAAATAATCATTCTTCTTATTTTTCAAAGAATCATTCTAATGATTTTATATTAGTATTTTTAACCTATGTAAACATCCTTTAAAAAATTTTATGGATAACCAAGAATTATATTCTGATTCCATCCATTTACTATCTATAGATTTATTACGGTGATGTTGTTTTAATAATGTATCATGAAACCTATATTTTTCCCATTGGTAAATTAAACACTGAAGGAATTGTGAATGGTCTTATAATAATGTGGTGTATATATATAAATGGTTTTTTATTATATGATGGGTGGGTCCATTATATACTTCCAATTTATTGGGTGATGTTTTTTATCTCATGGACTCAAAGGGTATAGTGGTGACTATAACAAGCCCATGAGGGAACACATGAGGTTTTACCATGCCTAAGAGTGTAAATATGTGATTATCCCATGACCATGATGTTTCATAGGAGGTTTTATAAATTCCATGAGGCTATATGTATGATTAGGAAATTCACATTTGGGTACACAAGTGGTTATCCCAAGATAAGGAAGGTACAAGGGTGCTAATCCTAGGCCTATAATGTGATGAATGTTATGGTGAAAATCCTTGAAAAATCCATTATGTGATTATTATTGTGTCAATACTCAATACCATATAGTTTGGTCTTATAATTATGGTATTCTGTCATTGATCATGATTTATTGTTGATGATTCCACATTAACATGACTAATGTATTTTATTATAAAAAATCATTATTTATTGACTCATGTTTTATTGTTTATTTATTATTGGTTATGATAAAACAATGAGACCATACATGAGTGGTAAGGGATCCTGCTTGGCATCCAAGAGACCGAAGTTCAAAACCGTATGGAGGAGAATTTCTAGGTACTGTAGCAGTACTGTAGCAGTTATTGTTCCATATTGTAGCAGCTGGAACTATTCACCTGATTTGGGCCTTCGGGAAACCAGTTTGGGCCTACGGGTCTCAAGAGCCTTCGGGTCATGAAGGCCTTTGGGCCAAAGGGTCTTTGGGTTATAGATACCATTGAGTAGCTCAGTTCAAACAGAGCATTCCCTAGAAGAGGATCAGACTGAGTATCAGTCACTAGAAGTAGAGCTAACCGGATTGGAAAAATGAGAGAGTATGGAAACTGCCATCGAGACCAGACATCATACAGCTTTGTACAGGGAAATATAAGACGATCAACAATACAAGGTGTGGAGGTAGGTAATCAATGATGCAGAATCTAGTGAGGGACAATTCTAGAGGGTTGGGACTATGGGTCATGTATTGGTCATATATTCCTCTAGGCCTTCGGGTCTTGTATTGCAGGTCATGTTGGGATTTGTGCTTTGGGTCTATGGGTCATGTACGGGTTCCCCTTCAAACCATAAAAGGGGGATTATCCATAATAAAATAAAATAAAAGGCATGTGGTCCATTCGGGTGTTTATGATAACATAATTTGTGCCAAAGAGCATGTACCCAAGTGGTATATGCTCCTGCTTGGCATCCAAAAGACCCAGGATAAAATCAGGGTAGGGACTAATTTCTTGTACTACAGCAGTATTGTTTCAGTACTATAGCAGCGGCCGAACTGTAGTAGCGGTGGACTGTAGCGGCGAAGACACTATAGTAGGCACTGTCGCAACAGCGGTACTTTAGCAGGTATTGTATCAGCGTAGGTACTATAGTAGTACTGTTCATCGAGGGGTCCTTTGGGCCAAAAAATGAACTTTCAAGCCTTGTATTCAGGACACTTGGCCTTGGGCCTTCGAACTATGTAATGGGTCTCCCTCTACCTATTCATAAAGTGGTCATTGATTTAAATAATAAATTGAGTCTTCGGCCCCAAACTTTTAAAAAATGATAACATAAGCAGAGATCATATTAACTTAACACTAATATTATATCATTATCATAAATGATCATTGATTGATGTTTCCCACTTTAACCTTACTGAGATTCAAAGCTCACACATTCTTATGATTCCATTTCCTCATGTTATTTAGAATGGTTCTATGTTTGAAATTCATAATAGGGGTTTCTTGTGAGAAGAACTATGTGGAATATGTTGAAGATATTTCACTAAATAAGTTGATTTCGTATCCAGTATTTATATGCTCTAAACTCTTATGGTTCTTCATAATTTATTATTGTGAGCTGTTTTCAAAAATCATCTAAACATAAATAATATTTATGTATGTGATAATCAGGCCAGCTTAGTTGGTATCAAAGTAGGGTTTAGTTTTTTTATTGATTAGGACTAGAAAATATTAGTAAAGACCTAATGGATAAATCTATCTCTTGGATAATAACCTATAATTTTTGTAAATTTTAGATTTTTTGGTTTCCTAATAAATACATATTTGTCTTGATATAATCTAAAATATTCATATTTTTCACATATATTCCAATAGATAATAACCTTGAAAAATATGGTTTGTTATTAACTCAATCTTTACCTGATTCAATATAAAGAGACCTAACCAAAAAACTAGTTTGGAACACAAGTGGTATATGATTAGTTTCATTATAATTATATTTATAAAACATTTTGAGGGGTATTTATTTATTAATGTTATAAATACTAATATAAAATGTGCATTGAAAACATATATTGAAACCTAGAATGTCATGGTTCGATAACAAGGTGTTATACATTAATATATCTCTATAATAATTGCATTTATTATATTAGTTCTCTCTATACATACTGTTGTTTACACTAATAGTTTTGGATTTATTCAATGGATGGAACCATGGGGATTCATTGGAAAAAAAATGTAACAACGAATGGAATGACTGACCATATGAGAAACCAAATAGAATAGAATTTGGGGTGGAAAATATAAATGAAATTTTCACTCAATTGTCTTAGGTTGTGAATGGAACCATATATCATGTTGAACTAATAAATGTCAAAATAAAGGAAAAAATCACCATTTTTTATTTCATGCGGAAATTTCAATCTTCTTTTATTTGGTCTACTCATCCTATTATTTCTAAAAATTGGATCAAATCCATAGAAAATATATTTTTAATACACTATTGATCTAATCATGAGATAGATGTTGAAATCAGGTTAATGTACTCATTCAAATTAATTATTTATAACTATACAAAAATCTATTTTTGTGATCAGAATAGGATGACCCATAGGGAAAGAATCACAATATGTGATTTAGGTATTTGACCAAGTCGACAAACAGAACACAAAAAATAAATTAAAACAGAAAAAACAAGGGAGATAAAATTGCTAATGGTGATGAAACTATGATTAGAATGTGGATTTTTTTATTTGTGAGTCTCATTTCATGTAAGAATAGGTGGGACCAAAGAAAATATAAAATATAAAAGAACATAACTAGTGAGATAATACAATTGATGAATTAGGGGGGAAATTGGTTGTATAGTTTTTATAATTAAATTAAATTATTTATGAATTTAAATTTAAAATCATGAACTAATTGAAGTAAGATAATTGTATTTATTTTTATATAAAACTATAAATTAATGGCATCTATATATTTTAAAAATATATGTCACTCGAACACCGAGTGAGAACAAATCCGATATCACTACGTTTAATTTGTTATTTGAGCTCAGTGTGGTACTCTTAATTGATCACAATTTAATTTTTAGTGAAATAAATATATTATAGATATTTCTCATTTAAGAATGATCAGGATTATTTTACACAAATGATATATGTTTTGAAAAAAATGACAGTCAAAATAGAAATAGAGAAAAGTATCTAGTTAAGAAAATGCACGAATGAAGTAAAATATATCAATAAGAGAATCTCATTACCCCATAAGTGTATAACCGAAAATCTTGATCACATTAAAAATATTATAATATTATTATCTAAAAAATTTCATGATGAAATAAATGAATAATTATGGGAAGATTGTTCGGATCTACTCTATCACGTAGCTCTAACTTCATCCCCTTCTATGATCTCCAGTAGCTCCCGATGCGAAGTCTCTCATCTCTATTGGTGCTCTGTATTCTGCCTAATATTTCTTGGGGTCTTTTTTTTTATTGTGCTCGTCTCTTTATTGTTCAAGGAGAGTGTGTGTATTACCCTATTGCATAAAATTATGGGAAAACACATATTGGTTTCTCTACTAAAAACAGTTATAAGCTCAAAATTACTACTCTATGAATATTGATCTCACCTCCCTATGGCACATTAATTGTGTATAGTCAACTTTGTGGGTCAAAATAGCACAATCCAAACATTATAAAAAAATGATCCGTTTGATCAATTTTTTACACCATACAGTGACCATGATCCAACACCTCGAATGGACTCCATGGGGAATGATCAATGGTCATGAAAACTGAGTGAGGGTCATCGAATCACTAATTCTCATGACCTATTCAATAGATTATATTTCCTAACATTATAAGA
The DNA here is from genome assembly GCA_963277665.1 of Viscum album. Classification (NCBI taxonomy): domain Eukaryota; kingdom Viridiplantae; phylum Streptophyta; class Magnoliopsida; order Santalales; family Viscaceae; genus Viscum; species Viscum album. The sequence goes on along the minus strand of OY728163.1, from coordinate 2,102,287,020 downwards.
CAATATTTGATGGATTTGGGAAATTAGAAGATAAATTCCCCCTTCAAAATTCTAGGACGCGACTTCAAATTAGAATGGCTATTTGGCGCTTACATAGCCATCCTCACATGAACAGATCCATTTTGTGCTTGAACGTGTTCATGTACGAGAATTATATATTTGTGTGTGTGTGTGTGTTTGTATTTTTTACATACTAATTATTATTAATATTATATATAGATACAATATTTTTATTATTATTATTACATAAATATGAAATTATTTTCAAACATATATACAAATTAATATTGAAACAAACTTATTCAAAAGTATCTCTTCTATAGCCCAAATTGAAGTACTATGGTTGGTAAATTCAATTTTATGCATGGTTAATAAAATGTAAATATGATTATAGATATTAACATTTAAGATAATTTTCAACAAAAAAGTGAGTTTAGGATGTTTTATCCATATGATGCAATGTATTTCTCCCTACAGCCTTGAAAAGATATTGAAATTTCCCATACTGTTATACCAAGCTGATCAGCTATAGTAACATTTCTTGGGATCATATACTAGAGAATAAAAACCATGAATTATATTTATTTAAAAATATAAATAAAAATAAAATATAATAAGAACCATGGGTTAGTTCCCATGAGACAATGAATTTATAGTCATCAATTTGACTTGAGAAACAATAATCATTCAAGTAAAGATATGGCATCCAATACCTTGGGTTTCCATTTAATTATGTGTCTGATTCTATGGACATTGACCAAAAATGGTATGTTTTCCTCTCCAACTGGCTCTATATCTCCCTTAAAAATCACACTCACAATAGTGAATGGTCCCAACCACATGGTTTTGAAGTATTCTCAGAAATGTTTCAGCCTATAATTGAATACCAAGACCTTTTAACCAACCATGAAATTACTATTCTGAATTATTGAGTCATTAATGAAATTTTTTTCTTTTTAAATTTCATCATTTTCATATGATTCCATCTTAATTTACTCTTTCTCACTTAGAATAAACAATCTCCTCTCACTGGAATAATTGAATTCAATGTTCAGGGAATTCACTATCCAAAAAGTATTTTGTTGTAGTTCCATAGGTTGATGGAAATTATTTCCAAAGAGAATAAATTATTTGCAATCCCCAAATGGGAGTCTTGAAATAAGTTCTGTAATCCCACAAATCTTCATCCAACTTCAAAGATGAATCCGTTATTGAGTTAGAAAATGTCTTTTCCCAAATCTGTTTGAGCTCTCTATTATAAAGGTTTTTTTCCCACTAGATTATGGTTGTTCGGTTATACTAGTTCTATGAGAACATCCATACATATATATAAAATTCCTGAATATGTAATTCCTGAAATGGTTTTCATTTCCTATAATGAATTCTATGGGAACTCTAAACCTAGAAAAGGTGTTTTTTCTAATGAATTTCACCACACTAGAAATAACATTATTGGGAAGATCCACTACCTTAATCAACATGAAAAAATAGTCCATATCCAAAAGAATATATTCATTCTAATAAGAGTATGATTAAGGTACCATGAAATCAAAGGTCCAAAGAATTTAAAAACATCCACATCTATTATTCCTTTTTGTGAATGCTCCTGCCTCCTACCTTCATTTCCATGTTTGTTTCACTTATCATGACCAACAACCAAATTATTAGTATCCTTGAACAGTGATGGAAAATATTAACCATGTGATAAAATATTATATGTTGTTATTTTCCCTCCACGGTATCCACCCAATGGTGATGATTAACAACTCTCTAGAATGGGTATCATTTCAACTCAGCCATATACCACCTTAAAATACCATCATCACATCTTCAAAAATAAATAGGGTCATTTCGGAAGTAGTATTTCAACTCATATATAAACATCTTCTTTTGGTTCTATGAAGGGTCTTATGGAATAAAACTCACAACTAATATATTATCATAATCTACAATATAAGGAGATTTCATCATAGATTCCACAAATAGTTATGCATCAGGGAAAGATTTATTGATATCCCTTGGATAATCAATATGGGTGTTGGGAAACCTAGAAAAGTGGTCTAAAAACAAATTTTAATCCACCTTTTATCCTTGAACACCAGATCAAACATATTCTTGAATTTGATTTCTCTTAGCCATCATCTACTTGAGGGTTTAATGGTTAGTGAAAATGATCACCTTGGACCTTATCATGTATTATAAGAATTTTTATAAGGAAAACATAATATATAAAACTCTTATTTTGTGGTGGAATATTTATTTTAGGTATCATCCAATAAATTTCTAGTATAATAAATATCATGCATACTCCAATCCTCCTCTTCCTCAAAAAACACCTACAACAAGATTACTAGAATCTCATATTACTTAAAAAGGGAACTTTTAGTCTAGGGTTGTGATCACTTGTGATGTAGTGAGTTTTTCCTTAATCAAGTTAAAGGAATCAATATGTTTTATATAAAACACAAAATATTCTTCCTTAAACATAAGAGAACCCAGTGGCCTAGTTATTTCATAAAAATCCTTAATGATCCAATAGTAAAATCAATGATAGACAAAAAAAATTAATCCCTTTGAAATTATTAGGTGGTGAAAGCTTTTAGATTACCAAAATTTTGGCATTATCAATATATAGTCCCTTTCTAGAAATATTGTGACCCAAAAAACTACCTTCAGTCAAAATAAATTGAAACTTTTACCAATATAAAATATATTTGTCTTCTATAATATTTCCAAAATAATTTACATTTTTTCAATTCAGTTTTCAAAATTATATCCAAAATCTAAAAAATCATCCATGAGGAATTTAATAATTCTCTCAATAATATTAGAGAAAATGTACATCCTGCATATCTAAAAGGTGTCTAGGGAATCCACACAAGATAATGTATATTTTCTAATAGTAAAATGTATTAAATGGAAAATTGAAGGTGATATTCTCCTAATATCAGGGACAAACACAAATTTAGATGTATCCAAAATATCAATCCAAAAAATTGAAATTCTCATACCTAATCAACCACTCTAACATTCGGTCCAAAAATGGTATGGAGAAATGATCTGTCCTCATGGAAGCATGGAGTTTTATTGAGTTTATACATACCCGACATTTTTTCAAATTTAATTTTTGAATATTTTCATTCTTTAGATTTGTTACCATAGTCACTCCAATCATATTAGGGACTATTTGGATAGGTTATACCCATGGAATGTAATAAATTTGAAATATTTTCCCAGCATCATGAAACTTGATCACTTCCTCCCTGACCACTTAATTCATGTTTGGGTTAAGTGTTGTCTTGGATTCCACTCTTGGTTTACACTCATGTTCCAGGAGGATTTTATGCGTGTAGAATAATGGACATATACCCATTATATTATTAATAGTATATCCAATAAAATACTTTTACTTCATCAATAAACTCATATGGTTATCCTTTAGACTTTTCTGTTGTTTGGATGAGATGATGATGGGTAATGTTGATCACTCTACACAAAATTAATGTTTCAATTAGGCTGGAAGGGGATTTATCTCTAGATTGGGTGGTGATTGGATTGAGGGAAGACACATGAGAGTGGGTGAACCAAGGTCCTCAATCCTCATCTTAAATAAATTAGTGAATAAATATTCCTCTACATCACTATTATTTATAAAAATTTGTTCCTCACATATATATTCTTATTTGAGAGTGAATATGTGTTCTATAGAAAACATGTCTAAGTGTTCCAAGAAATCCCCCTCAAACTCATAGTAGGGATCGTTCTCTTTGATAGACCCCGTTCCCATAATGATTTTAGTCGGGGTTACATGTGAACCATTAATTCCTTCCAAAATCATCAAAAACATCTATTCCTCCTCATTAGCAATTTTTTCATCTCCTAATGGATAATATCTAATATATATTGGGTCTTAATTGGGTTCATTAATTTTTTTAAAACCTTGAATTCTTATTTTTTCACTCATTATAAAAAATAATTTTCCATTTTTTACATCAATAAAAACTCCCCATATGGCTAGAAAGGGCCTAATATGGATTAAAGGTACCTCCAAGTACCACACCATATCCTAGAAAAAAAATCCTTTGTACTCACACTTCCATGTCATATACCATACCAAATTAGTGAGTGAAAGATCAATATACAAGTTTTAAAATAATTGTGGTGGATTTTGGGACTCGTATTCTCTATTATTAAAACATGGATAATGGAATCAAATTGATTCATGATACAAAATCAATTAAAAATTGAACTGACCACCTCTATCAGAAAAATTATAGGGAATGACAAATTGTCCTATGATGTTAATGAGGTATCCCATTCTGAGACACGACATTGCACTCCACTATGTGTATATAAGTGGAAAATTCATTAATTTATTTGGTTTGAATAGATTTTTTAGAGATTTTAGACAATATGGGAATTTAATAAAGGATCCAAGGAATGGAATGTTAATTTTTAGTATTTTAACAATATTGAGAAATTCAAACATTTCAAAATATTGGTTTTCTTTTTTAATTCTATGACGAAAAGAAATTATTAGAGAAAACTTCCTGACCATTTTTGGAATCCTATAAACTTAATCTTCACGATTTTTCTTGAATTTATTTTTTATAATTTTCAAGACATTTTCTTGTTGTTTTTTAGTTGGAACAACAGGACTCAAAATGTTTTTAGTGCTACTATACAAATATCATGATACATCATTTTCCAGATTTAAGTTTCTTAATTTATATATTTTTCATGTTTTATCAGGTCTGGGTAATCATATAGATTATTAGTGTATTTGGATACCATATCTAGTTGTCATGGCTATGATGTTTTCTGTAGGGTTAAATTCATTGGTTCTCGGATGCTTACCCTTGTCATTAACATGAGTTTTCTAGTTAACCTCTCTATTTTAATTATTTGATTATAAACCCTAGAATCCATTTAAATTAATCAAAATTATTTTTTGGACTTATGTTAACCATACCTACCTATAACCTTTTGAAACATATTGATTTCTTTGTCTTGGTAGATAGATTATTCCGGTTTTGGTTTGGGTTGGAATAGCTACATAGCTGGTCAGTGTAAAGTAGGGGGTGCAAAAGTTCTTAGAACACCCTACACCATTTATAAGAGATTTGGATGATTTTTGTACCCCTGATTGTATGTATTGAAAAATGGGTCATTACTAGGCTATATCCTAGGACCATATCTAGAAAATTCATGATTTTTTGAATCTTATAGGGGAATTTTAAAATTTGGAAAACATGATTATAAATTCCCAAACATGAAAAAATGGTGGCATTTCTCTCGAAGAGTATTTTGAGTATTTCCAGTGAAAGATAGGGAGACTTTTCACTCATCTTGTGAAATAAGATTAGGTTCTTACCACATAATGAATCCTGTCATGGATCATTTTTATTGTTTGTTTTGTGAAATTTTGTGAAATATTTTTTATTGTTCCTGGGATGTTCAATCATTAGAATCCCCACCAGCAGATTGGTCAACCATTGTTTGGTTGTAATGGGTGAGGCTATTGTAAAAATTTCACATAATGAATTGGGTAGTATATTTGTGGTTCATACATTGTCTATGTAATCCTCTAAATATATCCCCAGTTTCAAGGAATAGTTTTCTATCATCTTGTAAAAAAACATTGAATATTTTCTTGATTTTAGATGTCGTTATCCTAGGAAAGAATTTCATTGTGAAAATTTTACAATCTTGATCCTAGGTGACAAATATTTATTCATATAAATATTGAAACAATGTTCGGTAATTGCCTTTGAGGAAAAAGGGGGATAGTCTCAGTTTATGCTCTTCCTCACTCATGCCCCTATATTTCAGCTATTATACATTGTAGTAGATGTATTTAATGAATTCAATTGTGTATTCACTATGTATTACATTTATGGTCAGTATATAGGGAAACATGGATTTTTTATGTAATAATTCATAGACCATAGTGAGACAAATGCATGAAGAATTAACAGACAATAGGTAATAGTAGTTCTCTCAAACTATGCCACTATATTATCTCATTTAAATGTTGATTCATATTTATAGAATACAGATTGTTAATGTTCTATTTCTCAACTTCTATATTGTCTTTCATTTTTAATCTTCTTTGTTTTTTAATATTAAAATCCATTATACGTCTCTCAATTTGATGTATAGTGGGATCTATGTTCTTGGTTTAATATCTTTTTTTCATAAACAAAACATCTTTAATGGATGTTTTTTTGAATTTCCTTACAAACACTTTTTCCTTTTTTTATATATGACTGTTTGTTATGTGTTTATTTGTTGTTTTCTTTTTGTAAATTCTTATTTTCATTTGATTCATTGTCAAACTTCTATTCCCCGAAAACGAATCCAAAATTTGACACAAGGTCATTTTGATTATGCAGATTATTTATTTATAACTCTACATAAAACAAGTCTAGTGATAAGTAGAGGTCAATCCTATATAAAGTATTCACAGTTTGTCATTTAAATGTGTGACCAAAATGATAAAAAAATAAAAAAAAATCGGCGTATGAAAATAGGAATAATGATGAAATAGTTATATGAATGGTGATTTTTGTGAGTGTGAGTGTGTCTTTAAGAAGGAATTGGGTGATACTGAAGATAATAGAAAGGAATAAGAACACAACTAGTGAGGGAAATCAGATTATTAAGTGGGGGGAAATCAGCTGGGTAGTTTTTATGAGGATTTTACTTCATTCATTCATTTGAATTAATACACCTTGAACTATTTAAAGGAGGATAACCCAATTTTTCATTAGTTTAACCTATAAATGAAAAAAATTATATCCCTATTGATTTAAATTGATAACTAAGTGAGAAAAAATTTGTTATCAGTGGGATAAATTTATTTATTTAATTCAATGTGTAATTCTATCTTGATATTGATTTACATTTCAATGAAATCTTCAAATTGAGGATGACGAAATTTTCATAGACGACACGAAAATTTAACTATTTATAAACCCTATTAATAACTATTATATTTAGTGTATAGGGTGTCGAATAATAGAGAAGGCAGTTTATACATTTGGAATAAGAAAATGAAAATAAATCGAACATGAAAACAAGGAAACCATTCAGTCATTCAAGTAGTAGTGATATAAGATAAAAATGATTAAAAATCTTGAAGAAAATAAGATCATTCTAGGGTATGAAATAGGATTAAGATAGTGAACTTAATGGAATGTTAGAATAAATGTTCCTTAAAAATGAACAAAAAATTTTATGGAACTGTGGAATTCAATTTAAAAGTATCCATGTTGACAAGTAAACCAATAGAAGAAGTTATTCTGTAGTTTTTTCAACTGTAGAATAAATTATTCATCTAGTTTATTAATGGTTTTCAACAAATCAATTTTTAAATTAATTTGTTGCGGTACTTATTATATAAAATTTTTTGTCAAGAAATTTGTATTTAATCAAAATTATTTGTACAGATCAATGTGAAAATTATTTTCATTATTTATCAAAATAAAAGGAATTGAAAGGTGTAATGAAATAGGTTAACAATGTATCATTTCAGGAAGCAATATTCAAGCATGATAAGGTATATTTTTTACCAAATTAATATAATTCCCTTAAAATAGTTATCGAGGAAACATATTCATAATTTCACTTTAAAATTTACCATTAGAACAAGAAATAAACAAAAACATATGATGGAAATACGTTTCTAAATTAAGGATTTTCTCTATCTTTGACATCATGGTTCTTGCCTTCAGTATCCTTCTCTTGATCTCCAAGAAAATGTTCGTCGAAATAATAACGGTGGCCCCTCAATTTTTTTTTAAAATCCCACTTTTATATTTCTGTTTAGATCACTACTTTTTACGATGATCTCCCTGGACAATCATCAAAAGTAGCATCTTTTTTCTTATGTCATACGTCACTGACACATCAGACTAATAAATACTTCAACAACTCTAAAATGCATGTAGAAAATTAATTATTTCATCTGAAAGCAACATGATGTCATCAACATTGATCCTCCTCTACTGAAGTCTCACATCCATATCTTGTCATGGAACCAACATCACCCAACTAAAAAATTGACTCAAGCAGATTTGATATAGGTAATTCATCAAGAACAAATAGTAAACCCAAAATACAACATGATTCTAGAAAATGGAAAATCTAGGACTTCTATACTCATATTTAAGTCATCCTTACAAAAAATCAAGAACTATAGAAGATAATAAAAGAATAATTGGATTGTTTCTTCATATTTGGTGCAGTATTTCAATAAGTGGTCAACAATATTTAATTATGGAATAAAAATAGATATTCAAGTTTCATAATCATATTTTAGTTCCCCTGTATTTGGATTAGGTGGATATTCAATCGATTCCCTATGTCTGCCTCTGGTCATAATTCTAATTGTCAACACTACTCAACCAGTTTTAAGTCCTATTTCACCCTCAAAAGATCTTCTTGCCTCCATCGTGAAGCATCATCATCATCGTCTTCAGATCAGTTTGGTGAACATCCATAGATCTGATTAGGATTCTTCAATAATGGATATCCTTCCTCAAGTGTTCATATATTCCCATTTCTGAGCCCTAGATCATTCTATTCTTAGGTATCACTCCTGAAACTTCTTCCTTCAATAGGATCGTCGATGTCAGTCTCCCATGAAAGAAAATCCATGGCAAGATCCTTCAACCTCTAATTTAAAAATTACCTATACCAATGGTTTGGAACCATTAGTATAGGTACCAAAACCATTTGTACAGCCTATACTAATGGTTTGGGAAGCCTTTGGATGATTTGGCATGGGGGAAGACTTATCCCAACAGTTTGAAGAAAACTATTGGGGAAGACCTATCCCAACGGTTCTCAAATGGTTGGTATAGGTCTTTCTAAATGGTTTTCCAAAATATTTGTATAGTTATTTCCCAACGGTTTGGGGAAACCTTTGGGATAGGTAAAAATATAAAATAAATTTCCAGTAGAGGTTTGAACCCACAACCTCCACATTATATATCAATGACTTTACAACTATCCTAGAGTTTACATTGTGAATTTATTTGGATATATATATATATATATATGTAATTTATATATTGATTTGTGTAAAGACCCATAAATCCTATGGAAATTTTCTTTCATAAATACATAGGAATTTTACAATTCCGCAGTTTCTGACGGTGCTTGATTCTGAGGACCGGTGTGCCCGAAATCAATTTCTGAAGTTTTCATCCAGTACGTTCAGTAAACGTACATGCAGCATTTTCTATCTATTGAACTGGAGCTCGAAATTTAAATCTGATGACATCGATGAACTCACAATGTCGGTATTCACATAAAGAGACCTTTACTGCAGTTGTGTTTTATTGGGAGTGGAAGTTAATTTATGGGGATTCTTAATAAATTAAATAATAATTCTTTGTGACATAATTTTTATTAAACTGGTGGTTATATCCTCCAAGGGGAAGTTGGAGGTGGGTCCCACACCCACATAACCTCCCATGGGAGGATATTATGTGGTGGGTCCCATAGAATCTCAAACCCCTCAACTCCCCTTAAACCCCCCCTTTAACTCTTGAACTCCCAATTTATGGTGGAGCCTTTCCACCATCCCACTTAATGTGCCAACTCACTCTCTCAATTAATTACCTAGCTTGAAATTAATTAATTGGATAATCTAATTTTATTTAATTTGAATTCATTATGTGAGCATAAAAATTTGTGTTATGTTATTATGGTTGGAATATGTTTCCTTTGTTGGGAGAATTAGTGGAGTTTTGGGAGAACTCTTGGAGGAACGATATCCTATCAACGAAGAACATTGTTTCCACCGAAAAATGACGATGCGCCTCCTTCCTTTACAACAGGGGAAAGAAAGGGAAGACACCGCCTGTGAATAACGTCTCCAATGACAATGTCATTCCCTCTAAATTTGATGAAATGATGTCTGTCTTCTACAACGTCCGACTTCCGTGACTCTTCAACGTTCAAAGAAAAAATACGAGGTAGGGGGATTTGATTATTTCAATGTATGAAATATATCCTCGTTCTTCGACATTTGATTTTGGTTGATGTTGACCAAATTTTTATCACCTAACGCAGAGGGCGCGGGTTGAACAAACATGGCCCGACATCCCTCAGTTGAACTTTGTTTGTGTTGACAATGGAGGCAGAGCCAGTAGGGCGTAGTGTCATCGCACCACGCTGAAGGATGGGGGTTGTAGCCATGCAGGCCATGGTAGACGGAAGAGGTGCCGGAGACCACATGTGGTGGTGGTAGCGGTGGCTGTGAGGAGGGTTCGGCGGCCACTCGGGCAGGCCGGACCGCAGGACGACTGGTCGGCCGACCGGCCGGCCTGCTGGAGGAACTACGGCGCCCACAGGCACCGCGTGGTGGTGGGGGAAGGGCCCCGCAATCCCGGGCCGCTCACCCGAACCGAACCGTCCATCCACCTACCAGCCGAGTTGGATATCCACGATGCCTGCAGATGCAGCTTGAGAAGAACTGCGGCCCCCGTCTATGGGCCACGTGCGCCAGGCCGAACCGGCCGGGCAAGGGAGGAGGCGGCGCAGCTTGGCGCCGCCGGGTGATCCGTACCGGCTTGCTGCACGGGCCAGGTCCACATGTGGGCCGTTCCCCACCGGGATGGGCCAACCTCCCAACTGGGGTGGACCTTCCAAGCCAGGTCGGGCCGACCCGCCAGCCCAATGGGGTTGACGGGTCGGGCCCCTCTTCGCTTAAATGAGAATAACATCAAGATCACGCATTTGATTGACGCGCTATCTATGCAACTGGGATCCTCGTGATGAGGCGGTCCTCTTGAAATACTCTGAGTGAGATTTTGACAAATTTGGAGAATGTCCGGGTTTGGATTGAGCGTAAATCCAACCGGGCTCTTGGAATGGAAATGTCAATAACTCTCAGACCGGGTGACCGATTGAGGCATCGTCTATCATGTTGAGTTACATATGATGAAACGGAACTATGGGATACATCAAAACATGATTTCATGATTGTTTATTTATCGACACCTGACTCGAGGACTGGACCCTCTCGGAATCGAGCGTGCTGCGTGCAGGAATCGTAGAGCTGGCTGCGACGACTACTGTACTGGAATCCTACGTGGGTTTGACAGTGATGACTACTATACTGGAATCCTACATGGGTTCTAAAGTTATGAATAGTGTACCGGAATACTACGTGGGTTGGAAAGCGATGACTATTATACCAGGATCCTCCGTGGGTCTGACAGTTCTGACTTCTGTTCTTGTATCCTGTGTGGGTCCGACAGAATAGCTAGTCCTATATCTGGTGTGGGTCCGACAGCTTAGCTGGTCCTGTATCCTTTGTGGGTCAGACATATTAGATGAATCAGTGACTACATCTGATCATCTATATCACTCTACAAAAGATGTATACCTGTGTGATCTGATTCATGTCTTTCAACCATTATCATCCTGGTGTGTGACTATATTTCCTTTGTGGACTGGGTTGTGTTTGGGCTCTATAGTTGGAGTCGGACTGTGAATGGTATCTTAGGTATATAAATGTGCATATACCTAAGTAGGGTTGGTTTATACTTCGTGATTTTATCTTTTTACTGTGGTTAATACTTTGTAGATTCTGGGAGACCTTCGGGGGTCTCGGGGTCCCCTAATGAGTATTTTTATACACACCCCTACATGGGCATCACCCGCACCATGTTGTGTTTTGTACAGACGATGAAAAACAGTGATCGAGGCTAAGGGTGAGGGACAGAGGCTGCTCGGAGCTGGACTAGATGGGACGTACCGCAAGGACGAGTTGTTCAAGTTATGTACCTACCCTTCAGGTAGGATTCTCTAGTGGATGATCCTGGAGCTATTTTCCCTTTTTAATTGTACTTGTACTAGTATTTCAGTTGGGTTTTTATATTGGACCACTTAATTTCAGCACACCTTACTTTTATATTTAAGTAAATTGTGCCTCTACTGCTTGTGTTCAGACTATGTGTGTGTTACAGGTTAAAAGGCAATATATTCCCTTTTTATCAGGGATTCGCCTTTGGTGCTAGTCGCCAGCCCCTGGCCTATGGAAGACGGGCCTGGGGTAGTTACGGCACGAGCCTCAATGACGGGTCGTGAAAAATTGGTATAAGAGGAGTTGGTTATGTTACAAAACATGAATTCTGATTATTTTAACGGCAAAAGTGTTATGTGTTTTGGGTGTGGCTATCAGTTTAGGGAAAACAGTGTTGGTGTGGCAGCTTACGTATCCATACATTAGGACACCGACTTCTGATCTCCGAATCAGTGCATGAAAACACTGATTGCGTGTGTGTTTCCTTGAAAAAGTTTTCTTCATGATTACTTTGTATCATCTCACTAGGTATACTGTTTTAACAGTGGCACACCTGTTTCTTTTAAGGATGGCCCAAGGAAGGCAGCCAGCTAGGGTTTCGAGTTTTGTACGAGATGGAAACCCACCGAGCAATGAGGCCGTAGAGCAGGGCCCCATCACAGCGGAGGTACCAGTAGTACCACTACCCGCTGGGCCATCAATACCACCAGCTCCAGAAGCATAGAGTGCACGCCACATGAGTGCATTGCATGAGTTCCAATGCCATAGGCCACCTAGGTTTTGGGGAGAGATGGACCCACAGGCACCTAAGGATTGGCTAGAGGCTGTTGTGAGAGTTTTCAGATTGGTGGGGACACCAGCCAACCTCATTGTGATCGTTGCCGGCAGATGGTGGATCCTGATGCCCCAGGTGCATGACAAGGCATCATTACTCTGTACAGACTTTGAGAGTCTCTTTATCTCATTGTTTTTTCCATCCACCCTTTGTGTGGTGCGGATTCAGAAGTTTCTTCATCTGCAGCAGGGCAGCAAGTCGGTAGCTTAGTACTCAGCGAGGTTCACCGACCTCTCACGCTACTCCAAAAATATGTAACTGGACCCATTCTTTAGGACCCATACCATTAAGAAGGGACTCAGGAATGAGATAAAGTCTTCGATGATTCCCCTCAGCATTCTGACACAGGTGGGGGTGCTGGAGCAAGCCCTTCTAGTGGAGTGTTTTCTTGCTGAGCAGTCACCAACTGCGAGACCCACCACAGAGAGACACGTAGCATAGTCTTCTGTAGCTAGCAGTAGACAAGTGACGCAGAGGTCCAAGAAGACCAATCCATTAGGTGGGAAACACTTGGATATAGGTTCAGTTGTATGGGGCACACGAGACAACACCAGCTATATGTGGAGCATGCAGTGTTATGCATGCGGCAGGCAGGGCCAGAAGGCTCGTGACTATCTGACCCGCAATACAGATTAGCACTAGACAGTGCAGGGACCTCCCTGGAAGAGGCAGGGGATCGGTCGTATTGGTCCACCGGGAGCAGGCGGATGTGGCAGAGGAGATAGCCGAGCAGCGGGTGGTGAACGATGTTTTGAGGATCTACCACCACCACTAAGAGGTCCACCACGACCATAGGGATCTGGCGGACAAAGGTGGGCTCAGCTCCAGGTAGGTGAGGCCTATGATCGCGGTGCACATGATATGATTTGAGGTACTATCTATGCCTACTCTACCCATTCTGCAGTACATATAGACACAAGTGTAAGTCATTCTTTTATTGCCACTTCCCTCATTTGGAGCTCAGAGATTCCGACAGAGCCGTGGGCTCGATCCTTATGGCTATAGACTCATACGGGAGCAGACTCGATGATTATGCACTAGTGTCGGTAGTGTGAGCTTACTCTAGGAGGTGAGAGCTTCAGTTGGGATGTTTTTGTAGCAACGTCGAGGCCTTACGACGTCTTCTTGGGTTTGGATTGTTTATCCACAGTTCATGTTCAGATTGACTGTATTAGGCGCAAAGTGCGGTGTATCCACACGGATGGGACCAGGTTCACCTTCACGAGTGAGAAGGGATCCTTTTCAGTTCAGGATGGACTTATGCAGAGGAGGGGGAAACTGATTACACATCAGTTGGCTAGTATCATCCTCGGAGTAGTTGATGTGCAGAGTCGGAGTTTTCCTATTGCGGTAGATCAGTACATGGATGATTTCCATGATGAGGTTCCAGGAATACCTGCTTGTAGAGAAGTAGACTTCTACATTGACCAGTACCCCGGGATAACACGAATATCTACTCCATCATATCAGATGGCTCCGTCGAGCTTTGTGAGATGAAGGTACAGCTAGAGGACTCTCATGGGAAGGGAATTATCAGACCTAGTGTTTCACCCTAGGCATCTCTAATTTTGTTCGCCAAGAAGGCGGATGGGAGCTTGCGACAGTTTGTTGACTACCGTCACCTGAATCAGGTGACAGTGAAGAAAAATTACACACTCTCGAGGATTTACGACCTCTTTGATCAGCACAAGGGAGCACGATGGTTCTCGAAGATAGAACTCAGGTCAATCTATCACCAACTCAGAGTTCGAGACGAGGATATGTAGAAGATGGCCTTCAGGTGTCGGTATGGACACTATGAGTTCTTTGTTATGCCCTTCGGTATAACCAATGCACCAGCAGTGTTCATGATTTTCATGAACATGATCTTCTAGCCTTACCTCGATCACTTTGTCAAGGTCTTCATTGACGACATACTGATCTACTCAACTACTGAGGATGAGCATGCCTACCATTTGCAGGTAGTACTTGACACACTCTAAGAGCACCAACATTATGGTAAGCCCTCTAAGTGTCAGTTCTGGACTCAAGAGGTTCATTTATTAGGACACGTCATCATAGAGGCCAGAGTTGCAGTGGATCCAGTGATGATCGAGACAGTACATGCTTGGGAGCCACCCTGTAGTGTGACGGAGGTGCAGAGTTTTCTGGGACTAGCTGGGTATTATCGGAGATTTTTTACAGATTTCTCTAGAGTTTCAACACTGCTTTCAGCAATGATGAAGAAGGGGAAACCCTTCGTGTGGTCATATAGATGCCAGTAGAGCTTCCAGGAGGTGAGGCAGAGGTTGACCAGTGTGCCCATCATGAGGTTATCGGTGGAGGGGATAAGGTACATAGTTTACTACGACACATCAGGGACTGGACTCGAGTGTGTCCTGATGAAGGAGTGAGCAGTGATCGTGTATGGTTCACATAAGTTGAGACAGCATGAGCAGAACTACGCTACCCATGACCTGGTGTCAGCAGTAGTGGTCTTTGCCTTGAAGTTATGGTGGCACTATCTGATGGGCTAGCATTTTATAGTCTACTCTGACCACCAGAGTCTCAGCTATATCTTCTCACAGAAGGACATGAACCTGAGACAGTGATAATGGCTTGAGTTCCTCTAGGACTATGACTTCGAGATAGTCGATACTCCAAGGAAGGGGAACAGTGTAGAAGATGATCTCAGTAGGAGATCAGGCATTCAGCTACTAGGAGAGGCGACAAAGCAGCTAGCTGCATTGCAGATATCCTTTGTGGATAGTGATGGAGCATATTTTCTACAGACTTTCATAGTTACTCTTCCACTTCATCAGCGAGTCAGAGAGGGACATCATGGAGACATTGACTGTGAGGCCTGAGGTGCTCAGATATTTTTAGGGATGGCACATGATGGGTTTTCTGAAAGTGGGGAGCACATCATCCTCTTATGAGGAGGTAACATGGTACCAGTTGCACTGTAGGAGGAGGTGTTGAGGGAGTTACACACTTCCCCTCTAGTGGTATATCCAGGAGTGGTGAGTATTTATCAAGACCTTGGTCAAGAGCACTGGTGTCCGGGTATGAAGAAGGCTGTAGCAGAGTTTTTCTCACGATGCCTCACTTTTCAGCAAGTGAAGGCAGATCACTAGGTTCCAACAATATTTGTTCATCCCTTAGAGATCCCAGAGTGGAAGTGGGATGGCATATCCATGGATTTTGTGATGGGGCATCAACGTAATTCCAGAGGAGACGACTCTATCTGGGTGATTGTCGACCGACCCACCAAGTCGGCCCACTTCCTACCGATCAGAGAGAATGTCTCAGTAGAGAGCTTGGGATGCCTCTACGTGCATGATATAATACGGCTTCATGGTGTTCCATCTATGATCGTCTCTGATCGAGATACCCATTTCACTTCCCGGTTATGGAAGGGGTTGCAGGAGGCTTTCGGGACGCAGATTCTCTTGAGAACCACCTTCCATCCTCAAACGGATGGACAGATTGAGAGGACTATTTAGACTCTTGAGGACATGCTCAGTGCATGTGTCCTTGACTTTGGTCGTTGCTGGGAGGATCACATACCCTTGGTTGAATTTTCGAACAACAACAGCTACCACTCCTCCATCAGGACGACACCTTACGAGGAACTGTACAACCGACCTTGCAGATCACCACTGTGTTGGACTGACCTAGGGGAGTCAATACTTATAGGACCAGAGATGGTACAGGGTACGATGGAGAAGGTGCAGATCATCCAGGAGCGGATGAAGACTTCACATAGTAGGCAGAAGTCCTATGCTGATAGAAGACAGAGACCATTGCAGTTCGAGGATGGAGACCACGTCTTCCTACGGGTCTCACCTCTATGAGGTCTACGGAGATTTGGATAAGGCGGGAAGTTATATCTGTGATTCATCGGATCTTTTCAGGTCCTCATCAATGTAGGTGAGGTGGCTTACTGCCTGGCCCTTCCACCACAGTTGCACCTGGTGCATAAAGTCTTCAACATATCATAGCTGAGGAGATACGTCCATGACCCGTCCCACATCACCGACCATGGGGATCAGGACAACGATGACGGGGATATATTCATGGAGGTTCTAGTGGAGATTAAGTATCGACAGTATCAGGTCTTATGTGGACGGTCGATTCCTCTGGTGCGCATTCGACGACAGCACGAGAACCTCTAGGAAAGCACATGGGAGCGGGAGGCTCAGATGCGTGTTCAGTACCCCCATTTGTTTCCTTACTGTGTGTTGTAGCTTACTTGGATGTAAAGCCTGAGGTGGGGAGAACATAAATACCCAAAAATCGTATGAAATTTTTTTTCTTAAATACATGGTAATTTTACAAGTCCATATTATCTAACGGCGCATGATTCCAAGGTCCGGTGTGCCCGAAATCAATTTCTGAATATTTGTTCTAGTAAGTTTAGTAAACGTACGTGTGGGTTTTTCTATCTTTCAAACCGGTGCTCAGAATTGAAATCTGAGGACACTGATGAACTCTCAGAGCTGGTATTTTCTTAAGGAGACTTTTACTACATTTGCGTTTTATCGGGAGTGGAATTTAATTTTTGGGGATTCTTAATAAATTAAATAAAAATTACATAATTTTTATTAAAGTGGTGGTTTTATCCTCAAAGGTGAAGTTAGAGGTGGGGCCCACCCCCACATAACCTCCAATGGGAGGATATTATGTGGTGGGGCCCACAAGAGCTCAAACCCCTCAACTCCCCTTGAACCCCCCTTTAAATCTTGAACTCCCAATTTATGGCGGAGCCTTTCCACGTTCCCACTTAATGTGCCAACTCACTCTCCCAATTAATTAACTAGATTGCAATTAATTAATTGGATCATCTAATTTTAATTATTTTGAATTCATTATGTGAGCATAATAATATGTGTTATATTATTATGGTTGGCATATTTATCATTTGTTGGGAGAATTAGTGGAGTTTTGGGAGAATCTTGGAGGAACAATATCCTCTCGACAAAGAACGTCATTTCCACCAAAGAACGACGATGCATGTCCTTCCTTTCCAAACGGGGAAAGAAAGGGAAGACACCGCCCGCGAAGAACATCGCCAATGACAACTTAATTCCCTCCGACATTGATGGAATAATGTACGTCTTCCGCAATGACCGACTTCCGCGACTCGTCAACGTTCAACGACAAAATATGAGGTAGGGGATTTGATTATTTAAATGTATGAAATATATGCTCATTCTTAGATATTTTTTTTTGGTTGATGGTGAGAAATTTTTTATCACCTAACGTGGAGGGTTCAGGCCGAGCAAACACGGCCCGATGTCCCTCTGTTGAACCTGGTTTGTGTTGACGATAGAGGTGGAGCCAGTAGGGTGCATTTTCGTCATACCACGCCAAAGGAAGGGGCCAAGACTATGCAGGCCATGGAGGATGGAAGAGGCACCGATGACAGGAGGTGGTGGTGGCAGCGGTGGCCATGCGCCGACCGCATGGAGGGTATGGCAGCCACTCGGGCCCCCCATACCGCAGGACGACCGTCCGGCCGACAGGCCTGCCAGCTAGAGGAACCACGATGCCTGCAGGCACCGCGTGGTGGTGGAGGACGCGGCCCAAGTCCGTGCACCGCTCGGTAAAACCGAACCAGTCGGCCGTATGCCCGTCGGGTTGGAGATACGCGGTACCCGTAGGTGGTGCGTGGAGGAGACCGCGACTCGTAACTGCGGGATGCTCGGCAGGGTGAACTGGCCGTCCGCTTGCCGGTCGGGCTGGAAAACTGTGGCACCCGCAGGTGCCTCTTGAGAAGAACCACGGCCCGTGTCCGCAGGCCGCGTGGGCTGGGCCGAACAGGCCGGCTACGGTCGACCGGTCAAGGGAGAAGGCGGTGCCGCCTGGCGAACCAAACCAGCCTGTAGCGCGGGCCAGGTCTGTAGGTGGGCCGCGCCCCACTGGGTCGGTCCTTCCTGCCAGCCCACTGGGACTGACGGGTCGGGCCCATCTTTGCTAAATACAAATAATCCCTAGACCGTGCATCCGATTGACGCGCCTTCTGCGGCACTGTGACCCTCATTAGGAGGTGGTCCTTTTTCAATACTCTAAGTGAGTTTTGAAAAAATTTGGGAAATGGACGGGTTTGGATCGAGCGTAAATCTAACCAGGACCCTAGAACGGAAATATCAATAACTCTCAGACTGGGCGTCCGATTGACACGCTGTCCTTCGTGTTAGTTTTCTTATGATGAGATATAACTACGGGATACTTCAAAACAGGACATCATGATGGTTGATTTATTGACACATAACTCGAGGAGAGGACCCTCCCGGAATCGAGCATGCTGTGTGCGGGTATCCTAGAGGTGACTGTGATGACTACTGTACTGGAATCCTATGTGGGTTCGACAGCGACAACTACTGTACTGGAATCCTATGTGGGTTAGACAGTGATGACTATTGTATCAGAATCCTGTTTGGGTTCGACAGCGATGAATACTATACCGGGATCCTTCGTGGGTTCGACATCGATGACTATTGTATCAGAATCCTATATGGCCTCAAAGTGGACTTTTCCCAACTGTTTGGCCAAACCGTTGGGAAAAGTGGTCTCAAAGTGATATTTTCCTAACAGTTTGGCCAAGCCATTAGGAAATCCAAACGCTTTCCCAATGGTTTTGGAAAAGTGTTTTTGAAAAGTGACCTCAAAGTGGGATTTTCCCAACGGTTTGGACAAACCGTTGGGAAAGGGGACCTATACCAACAGTTTTTCCAAATATTGGGTATAGATGCATTGGTATAGGTCATATTTCCAGTAGTGATCCTTTAAGGCATCATTTGGTGTTCTCATATCTGGATAGGGTCTCCATTAGGTGTCGATTTATCTTCTTCTATGGTGTTGGGTTCGACTAATTCAATCAACTATAACTTATGGATCAGTAAACTCCCATTAATTCAAAAGTCACTTCAATCTAGAAGGGTTGGAATAAGATAATTTTTTTCACACCCAACCCAAATTTTATCTGGATAATTTTTATCTTACGCTACTATAAATTATTTAATGCCAAAACCATGGATAAATAGATGTTATATTACTCAACCTCCACTCATTTCATCTTTTAAAAATAAGGAGACAATTTATTTGTCTCAATAATTAATTTATTAGGAATACCATTCCAAATCCATCTTGAAAATATTGGTTTTAAAAATTATCTAACAAATATTGATAAATTTATCTTTTAGTGGACCATCGTCACTGTAGATAAATTAATTAAATAAAAAATTAAATGATGAAAAATAATGATTTGAAATCAAGATATATATATTAAATTAAAGGAAGCATAAATAACATCAATTATTTAATTGTTAATAAGAGAAAAAATTATTATAAATTAGTCAAAAAAATTAAATCATAAAGGCTAAAATTAATATTTTAGAAAAACAAATTAGAAATGAAATAAATAATTTATATAAACAAAGAATAAAACACTCATTAATTTAAACATTTACAATTTCCTAATCGTAAATTTAATATTTTACAATAAATAAATATTATCACCAAAATTAACAACAAAAATAAAAAATTAAACACTAAAATAATAAATTATTTATTAAAAAATAGATGTTTTAAAATATGTGAATTTAATGACACATAAAATTCCCCCACAATTAAGCACTTCTTGTCCACATAAAATTACATAATCATTTTTAGAGGATAAATATAAATCATACGAATGAAAAACATTAATTTTATAAAGATTTATCTTTCAGAAATATTTTCCTCCATGATTTATTTAATGTTAAAAAAGTAATTTCTCCCTTAAAATAAAATAGATTCAGTGAAAATTTGGGTTCCTATTTTACATAAGTAATTGAAATTGAAAATTTTTAAAACAATTAAACAAACATCAATTTTCGTCCAATTCTATTTTCAAATTTATCTTTAACTCCAGGTGAGTTGACACACATAATTAAAAGTCATAATAATTATACACTCTTCTTAGATGGTCAGTTTTAATAATTATAATAACGATAAATAACCCATCTATAATATTAGTGAATTAATGATAAAAAGAATAAATTGTGCCCCATCCAAAATTAGGATTTTCACTTCATAGTCCAATGAAATTCATATTTTATGAGTTCAATTCCAACAAAAAAGTTCTATTTCATTTAAAATTGTAACACATTTCATCCAAATTATTCCAAAAACAAAATTATTCAAGAGAGAAATAAAAATTATAACTCCATTAATTCATGGAGTATTGGAAATTAACTACATCAAAGTGGCATCTCCAACCATCAAACTCATGAAAAATATCAATTCACTGAAAATGAAAATATATTCTTATGATCCCAAGAACTTTTGAAAAAAATAGGGAATCTGATGGACTTCACATTAAAGAACAATTTACTTCATTAATGACGACCCTCTCCCCTACACTTAAAACTCAAATTTCTCCTCAAATTTGAATTCAAATGTCGATTAAAACAATTAATCATTTTAATTCAAAACATATTTTCAATTCAGTATTATTAGGTTATTTTTTAAGGATCATTGTAAATTTCAAATAGTGTACACCATAACATCAAATAATTTTATCAAAATAATACTATATACATGATTAATCCTCTTTTAATATAATAAAAAAATCAAAAAGTCACAATAATTCATCATGCATAACCATTTCTTCCATAAAGTTGGTGTAGTTTCTAGAAAATTGGAATTTATAATTAAGAAAATTCTAATTTAAAGTGCCAAGACGGATTTCATATGCTTCATAAAAAATTTTACGAAAGAAGAATAATTTATGAACTAACCACATTTTAATTGAATTTCAAAACATACAGGGAGTTTTCTCCATTTATTAAATTCATGCGGTGTAAAACTGTGAAAAAACGAATTCAAATGAGGTAAAAGAATCAAAACACCCCTAATAATAAAATATTTATTCATTTTAGCTTATTCAAAATTTACTACCATTCTAAACCCTGAGTGAAGTCCCCAAGATAAAATGTTTTAGTACCTATAAAATTAAAAATATCAACAATAGTTATAATAAAATATATTTCAAGAACGAATTTAACAAAGGAGAATGTTTAAGATATTTAATAATGTTTGTTCAGTATTGTAGCTCTACTATGCATTGAAGAACATTCGAAGCTTCAACCAAAGAAATTATGTTATTATAGAAAATTGATTGAACTTTTTAAAAAATATTTCAATAATTTTTTCAAAGGTTATAATTTTAAATGAATAAGATAATACTAGATAACCAAGAATAAAAAAAATAGTTTTTTAAAAAAGATAAAAAAATAATAGGGAAAATGAGTTGAATCCCATGAAGCCCTGAGTTTAAAGTACAGAGTTAAGCTTTTCAAAAATCTAGTTTTCCATAACAATGTTGAAAGTAAATAACTTTGATTACCCATCAAAATAATGTTTAAAAGTATAAACATTATCCTATAATAGTTTATTATAATCTCCAATTAATTAAATAACATCATTAATAAGAACTTTAAAGTTAGTAAAGGGTACCAACCATTTAGTTTTGAGTATCCATGGAAAAAGTTTCAATCTAGAATTAAAATAGTAAGGCCCTCTGTCCAAAATTAAAGTTCCTATTTTTTAATATTAGAGTCATTAAAAGATTTTTAAATCTATTTATAAATTATATAATTCTCATAAGACTCCAATAAAATTACTTTCATCACTATTAACTCCAAATTATTACTTTATCCAATAGACATGAAATTATAATTGACTGGTTTTATATTAAAATATTAATTATTATGGAAATCTATAGGAAAATACAATTTCTTAGCAAAGGTAACAATACATGGAGGAAAAACTATGAGAGTTTTATGCATGGTCTTGTAGGGACATAATGGATTATACATCTTTACAGACCATTATTTTCCTGAACTACAAATAATTTTATCCATAAATTGTTTTAATTCTCATTTTGAAACCTCTCCATACCCACAATATTATGGGTGATAGGTAGTACTAGTTTTATGAATACATCCATACTTTTACATTATTTATTTGTATTTAAATTCATAAAATGTGTACCATTATCCATGATAAAATCTTTCATCACACCAAACCTTGAGTAAATATTCTTCTTGATAAAACTCACAACACTGCTAGAATGGTTGTTTGTAATAGTTATATCCTCAACCCACTTAGAGAAATAGTCTATATAAAAAAGGATATTATAGTACCCCGAGTTTATGGTATGTAACCTTTACATGAATCTTTTCATTGTTATAAAGATTAAGGGTGAATTATGGGAGAGTTGGGTGAACTCTAAAAACGTTTTTGGTGTTATAGTAGCTGTGCACGGGCTCCGCACAGTTTGTCTAAACCATGTGGATATCCTAGGAGAAACCGTGAATAGTATCATATTTGAGGTAGTATCTCTGGTATGGGTAGGGATTCTGTGCGATGATTCCATGCAAGGGTTTACTTAAGGAAGTATCTAACACATAGTTAGCACCCAATTTTTTTAACATTGTGACAAAACTATGAATGGGTAAAAATCAAGATCCTAAAAAGTGGATCTGGGTCGGTCTTGCTATTAATTCACTCATTTTCCGCCAAACTAGATCTAACTCAAGATTTTCCTTCTCCAAGGGCCAAAACTTCTTCTCCCATTGATCTGAAGTAAATATAAAGGCTTCCCTTGGTGATTGAAATCTAGATTCATGAGGTATGTGATCATGTTTTATCGTTCTTGATCGGTTTATTATATCTACTTAGATCTACTTATCTTTTCTTCTAGGTTTCTTACATCTACGCCTTTTATGGGTAGATCAATGATTTTGGATGACAAATAAGTTGATATTTGTTCTTGATAATGATAGGAGAAGAGATCTAATTTGATTTTGGGGAGTTTCAACCCAGTTGCTATAGAGTTCTTCATTCGTTGTAGGGTTTCATCAAAACCATTGAGGTTGGTGGATTCTCTCTTGACTCATCTTTCTATAGTTTATTTTATTAGATTTAAATTGATTAAATTGAATGAAATTTATTGTGAAATGTTGGTTCAATTCATGGAAGAAATATTCTTTAGTGATGATTTATCGTTTTTGTAGAATTTTGTAATCTCAGTGAATTGTTGTGCAAATTTTTTCTGTTTGTGAATTTAAAATGGTAAATTTAAATTATATATATATTTGAATTTATAAATGGTTTGATTGGAAAATGAGTTTAAATAAAAATAGATATTTATTAATGTGGTTTTTCATTGAAATGGTTTTGATGGAAATGGTTTTCAATAATAAGGTGTCTTTATTGAAATGTTTTTTATCATGATCCTTGGGAATTTTGGTGTGTGAGTTCATATTGCATTTATGGGGATTGATTGAAATATGACCTTCGGCTAGGTTCCAAATGTAAAATGGAACATGGGATAAAATTACATTGTGATTAATTGGTAGATCAACATGATACTGATTATGAGTATGGAACTGTCATCATGTAGCATGTATGGTTAGTTGCATGGATTGGCTGAATTGATTGTGTATGCCAATGGAATTTTGATAAATGGATTTAAATATTTGTATAGTTATTTTTCTATAAAAATAATTAACTATAAAATAGGTTTCAATTTCACTTGTATGATTGGTTATCAGTGGTTTTGGAAAAAATTTTATATTTAGTTATAAACTGTTTTGATAAAAAAAATTAAACTTTTTATATAATTGTTTCCAACTCTTCTATCCTAATGGTGTGAGTAGGGAATAAATTAGGGAAAACCTACTTAATTTTATACTCACCCTTTATTGGAACATTGGTGCTTTTCAGATGAAATCTTCTGGGACATGGGAAAAGGTAAAGTATCACATGTTATAAAACTACATTGTGATACTTGAGATGTTCAGTGATTATGGATCTTAGAGTTTGTAGTGAATGTAGTCTTATGGTATTTTGAGGGTATTTAGTTTTTTATCCACTTTTTTACTTGATACTTGTTTGGTCTTCCACTATTTCAAACATCCGATTGTCTTTGATATAAAGAAATTTATTGTGTTGTATTTCATTTTTCCATTCACAATGTAGTGATTTGTTTGGTTAATGGTTTTATTATTAAAGGATAAATCGTCCCCCACTTCTATTTGAAACCCTTTAGAATTTATTTCCATCCTTCGGCATCTTGGGGATAATACATAATTATTATTAATGATTCATTACATTCCTAAGCTAATAAAAATTACTGGGTCCTTACAAATGGTATCATCTAGTTCAGTTCTTGACTAACAATTAGTTTTCACTCTCTTGGTCTTGGAGTTGATTTATCCTTGTCTATTCCTTGGTTTTTGATCTTAGAAAGGATAAGTATTTTCAATACATGAAATGTATAGCATAAAAGGACATACCTAACCCATTTATGTTGAACTTCATGTTACTATGGTTTGCATACATATGTGTTTTGGAGACACTTATAAGATACCAGAATCTCATTGTCATGGGTTTAGCCAATGAGAAGGGAATGTCATGCATTAGAGGAATGAATTCCCACTTGGATTGCATATTTCATTTAGAGAAATGATTTATGATCCTGTGAAAATTTGTAAATTTGAAAAAAATTAAGAATTATTTATCCAATAAAGGATTTTGAGAAAAAGATACTCGATGCATTTTAAAAATATTTTTATTTTCAAAAGAAAGAATGGATTTTTTAAAAAAAAATTGACTATGAAAAGGGGTTGTTTTTGAAAAAAAATATTCTGATTGTTTATGCGATCGAATTTTAAATGTTAAGCCATCAGTTTCTAGAGAGTGAGACTTACTTAGATTGATGTTTGTTTAGTTAATTTCACCCGGTAGGCATGGTAGAAACCAACTGGAAGAAGCTGCAAAAAATATGGTTATACAAGAGCCATAGGGGAACAAAGAACATGTTCAAAGTATCTTTCAAGCATTTCAAGATGTGGATAGAGGATGTTAGAGGGATGAGCCATAGCGTGTGGATCATTCCATCTAGTTCAGGAAGCAGAATCCTCCCATCATCAGTGGTGATTCTCTACCCGAAAATGTGAAGGTGTGGATGAGTAGGCTGAATTGTATCTTGGAGTTCATTGGCACATTGAAGGATCTCATGGTCAAACTGGTGTTGTATATACTCGAGGATCTTGTGTGCCAGTGTTCAAGACTAGTGTTGCATGCTAAAGCAGATCAAGGCCATACATGGGAGGATTTTGATTAATTATATAATAAACAATTCTACCCTAACACATTCGTGATCCATAGGAAGACAAGATTATTTAACCTAAAGTAGGATAATATTTATGTAATAGAATATGCTCCTAAAATCATGAATTTAGTATGATTTTAACTAGAAGATGAGGCAAGTGAATCCCTGAAGGCATGCATCTTTGCATCAAGGCTAAAGAAGGAAATTCTATCAAATATTTTGGTGCTTTGAATTAATGGTTGTACAGATATGGTGAACAGAGTGGTTGTGGCTATGCGAGATATCTTAGGAGATATAGGAGGAGAAGTATGTCAATCCTTTATAGAAATAATGGAAACTCCAATGCTAGGAGTAAGTGAAAGAGAGACACATATTTCCAAGGTGGGAATGGGAATCAAAATCAGATAGCTGGATCAGTACATCTTCATCCACGACCAAAGGGAAAAGAGGGATGCTACCAATGAGGGTCCTTTGACCACATAAATTGGGAATGTACAACACCACCAAGAGTTTTCCATAACAGCAGCAATATGGTACATTTGAAGATATTTTCTCACACTACATTGAGGAAAGGTGCTTGAGACAGTTCTCAGGTACCGTAGGCATCATATGATTCAAGAGGATGAGGAAAATAGACTCAGTATCATAAACATAGCAGAGCTATCAATGGAGATTATTTTAATACCATGAATCCTCAACATGTTCAATCTCAGAAAGGAAACAAAGGCCATAATGTAGCAATGAAGAAATTGTATAGAGCTTAGTAGATGATTACGGAAAATAAAGTTGACCCATCTATAGTCAGAGGTACAATTCTTTTGAATGATTCCATTGGGAAAGTACTTTTTGATATTGTTGCATTGTATTCCTTCATTTCTTCTCACGTTTTTACCTGATATGTTAAAAAAATGAAATGATTCCATTTGTGATAAAACTAAAAACTCCTCTCAATTAAATATAATGTCAAGCCTTTTCATGTAGAGAGTGTGTTATAACTATTGATGGATATGAGTTGAAATGAGATTTATCGATGTTGGAGATGGATGTCTATGATTTAATTCAGGGTATGGATTTGTGACACTATTCATGGATCACATCAACTATTCTTCAACAATTTTTAGTTTCACATCTAAGGACAGTGTTGAGCATCTCTCCAGATGAGAGAAGGTTGTGAATAATGGTGCAATGAGATTATTGGCACTAGCAGAGAGAACAATCTCTTACAATTTTGTCGCATTTACTTTTTAATCGAATGAATAAATCCACGATGGCATTTTTCCAGTAGTGCTTGATATATTTCATGATGTCTTTCCAGAGAACATCTCCGGGTTACCACCTATAAGATATGTGGAGTTTACAATTTATCTCCTTCCAAGGACCAATAATATTTCCCTTCCATATAATAATATAGAACCAACAATCTTATGATAATTGAATTTTTATTTTGAGGATCTAAAAATAAAGGGTTTCATTCGATCATGTATGTCTCCATGGGAAGAATTGGTCTTATTCATGAATAAATCATATGGAACTCTTTAGTTGTATGTCGATTATCATAATCATAACCATGATATGATAAAAAATCAATATACACTTCCACACATTGATGATATGTTTGACAAATTGAGGGGAGCTCAGTGGTTCTCTAAAATTGACTTGTTAATAGGATATAATAAATTTCCAGTTTGGAAATAAGTTGTTCTAAAAATAGCCTGTAGAAGAAGATATGACCACTATGAATACGTAGTCATGCCTTTTTAATTACAAATTCACCAGCGGACTTTACAGATTTAATGAAATAGATATTTTAGAGATATCTAGATTATTTCATTTTGGTATTTGTTAAAGATATATTGCTGTATTCAAGGGAAAGGGTTGAGCATGAGAAGCACTTCGCGATAGTGTTTGGAATCTTGAGAGACCATTATTTGTATGCCAAATTGTCTAAGTTTTACTTTTGGATACAATAAGTATGCTTTATTGGCCATTTAGATTCTATAAAAAGTGTTTCAGTGGACCCAGAGAATATAGAAGCTATTATCTCATGGAAACCTCCAAATAATATCTTTGAGATATGAATTTTTCTTGGTCTAGCTGGTTTTTACTGATGCTTTGTGAAATAATTTTCATGGATTTCATCACCAATTATTTTTTTGACAAAGAATAATTCTCCATTAAAATGAAAATAGGAATTCTATAAGTTTTTCTAGGATCATAAATTTCTTCTTACTTCGGAACATATCATTATTTCTTTTTAAATTAGGGTAGATATATGTCATGTACTGTGATGCTTCAGGATCGAGGTTGGGATGTGTTCTTATGAATGGAGACCACGTTGTGGCTTATTGTTCAAGGTAGTTAATAGTGCATGAAAATAATTACCCAACACATGATTTTGAGCTAGTTGTAGTTGTCCATGCGTTAAATACATGGGGTCATTATCAATTTGGTGAGAAATTCATTATGTTCATGAATCATAAATTCTTGAAATACATTTTTTCAAAGTGAGATTTAAATCTGTGGAAAAGTAGATGGATGAAGTATCCCTATATGGTTGACATTGACATGATGTATACATTGGGAAAAGGGAATTCGGTGGCTGATGCATTGAGCAGAAATTCATATGCTCAGTTGGAGAAATAATATTCAGGTGAATTTCAGTTATTGTTGGTCTTATCTAACATGCATGTAGAATGTGAAGAACAAGGTCATATTTTGGTTTTCTTTTCAGCTATGCTTGTTCCGGATTTGGTAAATATGGTCAGAGAGGCACAAACATCTGATGCATAATGACTCGTTAAGATCTTAGAACTCAATGGTGGGGAGACTATTGAAAGTTGAAAACTTAATGGGAGTTCAGTTTTGGGATTCAGAGATCAGAGGTTTTTACCTATGGCTTTTTAGGACCAACTTATTCATTCTTACCACCATTGAATATGGGTTTTACACCAGGGTACAATGAATAAGTTCTAGGCATTAAAGGAAAAATTTTGGTGGATCAGAATGAAAAGGAAGGTGGTTGAGTTTGTCTCGTGGTGCTTATCATATCATCAGGTTAACGCAGGGCATCAATAACTGGTATGTATGTTGTAATATGTTCATATACCCTTGAGGAAATGAAAGCAAATAAAGATCGATTTTGTTGTAGGTCTCCCAAAAATGGTTGGGAAACATGATTCTATATGGCTGATAGTGGATCATCGTACCACATTTGCCCATTTCATCCTGATTCATGAAACTCGTACAGTGGAGGATCTGCCCAAAATATATATCCATGAAGTGGTTGTAGAGGCATGGTATACTAATGTCAATAGTGTCAAATAGAGATATGAGGTTCATATATCATTTCATTAAATCCATACAGAAATCCCTGGGAACTCATTTGACTATTAGTATGGTGTATCATCCTTTGATGGATGGGAAATCTGAAAGGATGATATAGACGTTGGAAGATATTTTGAGGCCTTGTGTAATGGATTTTGGGGGCTCATGGGAAAATAACATACACTTAGTGGATTTATTGAATGAAAATAGATATCAAGACTTGATATATATATATTTATATATATATATATATATGGATCATTTTGAAGCATTATATGGGAATCCTTGTAATTATATACTATGTTTTGTGTAAACAGGAGAAACATCACCAGTTCGGTTAGGCCTTGTTTATGAAAGAATGAAGAAGATTAAGTTAATCAAAATGAGGATGGAGATTACTCTGAGTCATTAGAAATATTATGTGGATCATCATTGGCAGTCATTTTCATTCTTCATGAGTGATCATGTGTTATTGATGATATCTCGATGACATAGACATCATCATTTTGGGATGTAGGGAAAGTTATATCCTAGATACATTGGCCCATACAAGCTAGTGGAACGAGTTGGAGAGGTGGCATATCAGTTGGAATTTCCAACACGTTTCAGTTTAGTGCATATTGTGTTCCATGTATCTCAATTGAAAAGGTATCATCCTGATCATGGCCCTATGATCATATGGGATCACGTTGACCTAGAGTCAAATGATTTGTTGGTATATATCCCGATGTAGATTTTTTATAGGAAAGAGAAATTCTTGAAAGAAAAAAACATCAGTATAGTTCAGGTTTTATGAAAACATGGTCATGTTTAGGAAAAGACATGGGAACACCAGAAGAAAATGAAAGTGAAATGGCCAAAACTCTTTCAGGACAGTGGTAGTTTTCTACATTCTGAGGACGGAAATTCCAGTGGTGGGGAGAATTTAGTACCCCCAGTATCTAGTATGTAACCCTTAATTGATAATTTTCATGGTTATAAAGTGTAAGGGTTAAGTATGGGAGATTTGGGTGAACTCTAAATAAGTTTTTGGGGAAAATTTAGGTGTGCATGGGTTGCAAACTATTTTTCCAAACCATACAGATATCCTAGGATAAACCATTCATAGTTATAGTTTTAAGGCAGTAGCTTCATCATGATTTGAGAAAGGTTAGGGAAGCCATGTGAGGAGGCCATGTAAGGATTTTCTTATTGGAGTATCTAACAAATGGTTAGTGCATAGTTTGTCTAACCGTGTGAGATAAACATTTGTGGGGTTAAATCAAGATCCTAAAAGGTGGATGTGGGTAGGCCTTGCTTTAATCCACTAATTTTTCCCAAAACATGCTCTAACATGGGATTTTCCATCCCTTAAGTACAAAAAATGGTTATCCCATTGATCCGAGTGAAATATGAAGGCTTCCCTAGGGGATTTGAAGCCGGATTCTTGAGGTATGTGATCATCCTTCATCATTCCTGATCAGTTTCTTAGATCTACATAGATCTAATTTTCTTCTCCTCTCAGTTTCTTAGATATAATCCTATTATGGGTAGATCTAAGATTTTTTATTTTATATATGTTGATATCTGGTCATGATCGTGATAAGAGAAGATATCTATGGTGGTTTTGGGGATATTCAACTCAGTTTCTTGAGGGTTCTTCATCCGTTGTCGAGTTTCATAAAAACTGTTGATGTAGGTGGCTACTCTCTCGACTCATATTACAAGAATTGATTTTATTAGTTTCAAATTGATTAAATTGAATGTAATTGATTGTGAAATCATGGTTCAATTCATGGAATAAATCTTCTTTAGTGATGATTTATCATTTTTTAATTGTGTAATATCGATTATTTGTTGTGAAAATTTTTTTATATTGTTTAATTTAAAATGGTAATTTCAATTATGGATATTCTAGAATTTCAAAAAAATTTGATGGAGAAATGGGTTTCAAAATATGTGGTTTTATGGAAATGGTTTGGAATTGAAATGGTTTTGAGTGAAATGGGTTTCAATTAAAAGGTGTTTGTATTAATTTTTTTGGCATGATAATTGGTCTTATTGGTGTGTGAGTTGATATTGTATTTCTGGGGCATGGTTGAAATATAGACTTATGATCAGTGGAAAAGGTCAAATGGAACACTAGATATAATTACCTTGTGATGAATTGGTAGATCAACTTGAAACCGCTCATGAGTATGGAATTTTCATCATGTAACATGCATGGTTGACTGTGTGGATTGGTGGAATGGATTCTGTATGCCCAAGATATTTTGATAAATGTCATTAAATATTTGTTTATTTATTTTTAGGGAAAAATAAATTTCTGGAAAATTGGGTTCAATTTCACTTTTATTCTTGGTAATCAATGGTTTTGAAAACTTGTTTATATTTATTTATAAACTATTTTGTAAAATGGTTTTATACAAAATACTTTATATAATTGTTTCCAACTATTCTATCCAAGTTGAGTGTGAAGGGAATTCATTGGGGAAACATATTGGGTGTTATAATAACACCTTCTTGGCACTTTGGTGCTTTTATAGATACTATCTTCTGAGATAAGGGAAAAGTTAATTATCACATTTTTTTAGCACCACCTCATGATACATGTGTTGTTCGGTGATTATGTAGTTTGGAGCTTGTGGAGCATGTAGTCTTGTGGTATTTTGAATGTATTTAGTTATTTATCTACTATTTACTTGATAATTGTTTGGTCTTCATCTATTTAACACATTGGAGTCGATTTGATATAAATAAAGTAGTTGCATTGTCTTTCATTTGTTCATGCATCATATCATGAGTTGTTTAGATAATGGTTTTATTCTTAATTAGTAAATTGTCTCCCACTTGTATTTGAAACCCTTTGGCATTTATTACCAGCCATTATCATCATGGGGATGTCACTTAAGGCCTAGTAATGGTTCATTGTATTCTGATGCCAATGAAAATTAGTGGGTCATTAAAGATATACTCATTCCCATGTGAATATGGAAATGGTCCCATGAAATATAACCCACAAACATAAAAAATTTCAACATCTAAAATTGTATTATGTGGGAACTGTTATTTTTTTCCCAAATTTCAAAAAATTTACATTTATAAAATCTTATTATTAGAATTATTTCATCCTTAAATAGGGTAGGCAAGTAAAAACCTAATTGGATAAACTTTTGATCCATCCACTCTCCCATATGATGTCAACCACATGGAGAAGAGTGATAAATTATTAAAAAAATAACATTTCCTCCTCAATAAAACACCTCATGAAAATCCTATCATTTTACCTCTTAAAGAGAAAGGGATCATCCCTAATGTTATAAGAGAACTCAATAATGAATTTCATCCTTTTACTATGTGAAATATATTTTGTAATGACACCAATAATTAAGAAATTGGTAAAATCTGAAAACCGTATAGATTGTTTCAAAAATCTAGTAAATAATTGTTCCTCAGAAAATGATGTATTTATCTTTGTTGAATAACTAGTTTGAATTGTGGTTGTAGGTAGTCTACATAGTGGTCAGCAACAAAATTTTAAGCATCCTTTCTATTTTTAATATTTAATTAAAATTCTTTAAAAAAAAATTCCATCCTTATAAGTCTAGATTTGGATTCATTTTTAACCCAAAAGATATTTCAAAGTAGAATGATCTGTGAATATTGTGACTTTTGATCCTATTAGGTATTTCCAAAACTTGTATAATAAAAGAATAACCACTATCGTCCCTTTATCTATAGTAGAATATATTTTCTATGCATCATCATGAAATGTATTGGCATAGTAAATCACATGTAACCACCTCTATTTTCATTTTCCTAAAACTGTCCCTACTTCCCAATCACTTACATCATCCATAACCTCGAATGGAAGTTTCTGGTCCAGGGATGTAATTATTGATAAATATGAACGATTTTATTTTAGTACACTAAATTATTCATGGAACTTCCCATCAAACACAAATGGTATATCCTTCACTAATAGTGAGAAAAGATTCCATATAATTTCAAAAAACTCATTGATAAATCTATTGTAAAAACCATTATTTTATAGAAAAATTCTAATTTATTTTACATGTGTAAGAGGTGGAAGTATTGGAATCAATTAAATCTTATAATTATCTACTTCAATTCCCCTATTAGAAAACAAGGGAATAATTCATTTCCTTATGTAATGATGAACCAACATTTCTCCCAATTTAAGACTAGGTTTGTTTCCTCGCATTTCTGTAAAATGGATATGAAATTTTCAAAAACAACCATAAAAATAAAAAATAATAATATAAAATCCATCCATGAACACTTCTATAATTATCTTAATCATGTTAAAAAATATAGACATTATATACCACTAAAAGGTGGCATGAGAACCACGAAGTCTAAACGGTATGATTCTATAAAAAAATGTCCCAAACTAACAATTGAATGTGATTTTATCCAGTCTTTTAGGGATATAAGAATGTTGTTGTAACCACAATAACCATCAAGAAAACAAAAAAAATCACTTCCAACCAACCTTTCAATCATTTCATCTATAAATGGCATTGTAAAATGATCATTTCTAGTAGAATATTTAATCTTTTGATAATCTTTACAGACCCTATACTTTGTAGCTTTACTAATTTGAATTTCTTTGTTTTTTTCATTAGTTGTGACAATAAAACACCCTATTTTAGGACAAATTATACCGTACTTACCAAAAAAGTTATATAAATAGGAAAAATTATTGCAATCTCAAGAAAATTAATTACTTCCTCTCTAACTACCTCTTTTTTTGGATTTAATATTTATTGAGTTTCAATTATAGGTTTGTGATTAGGTTCCATAGGTATTTTATGAATACAAAAAGAAGGAAAAATTACCTAATATCAGCTATGCAACATCCAATAACAGAATTGAACTTCTTAATAGTAGAAAACAAACTCAATTCATGACCAATGGATATCTCAACAGAGATCGTGACCAGTAGCGTAGAGTTTTTACTTATAAATGAATATTTTAGATTGTAATGAAGGGGCTTCAGCTCTAATGTGAATGATTCTTAATGGGAATGAATCCACATGGACCTAAGAGGTCTAATGTCCTCAATTTGCTACCTAAAAAACGAATGAGATCTAAATAACCCTTCTTCCATGATGCATTCCAGATTTGAAAAATCCTTAGAATCAATTTCCAATGATGGTTTAGTTTTTTTATAGAAAATATATCCAAATTTTCTATAAATTTAACAGAATAAGAATCACTCATCTCTACCTCTTTACATGAAAAAATACCCATGCAAGTTTTATCTTGTTTTGTGTTTTTATATATTCCATCAATTGTGTTTAAAAATTATTCTTCTTCATCAATAGTTTCACTATATTCGTGTTGAAAATCACATGAATAATTTCCAGATTTTGGTGAACCTTTTCATTTTTCAAAAACCATAAACTCTTCACTTTTCTCTCCCAAATTAAAAAATAATTTTCAGGTTAGAAACATTTATTACATCTACTCCAGTGGTAAGTAAGGACCTTCCATGAATGATAGGGACTTATTTGTCACACTCTGTATCAAGTATAATAAAATTAGCATGAGAAAATAGTTTCCCAAACCCAACAATCAAATCGTCAACTCTTAATATTGGGTGGGTGATGGAGCGGTCTTCTAACTACAAGACAATGGTAGGGGAAATAGATCTCCTAATCTCAACTGTATAATAGTTGTGTAGGGAATAAGATTGATACTATCTCCAAGGTCACAATGGTAGTTGACATGTACACAATTTCCAAAGTTATATAGAATAAAAAACTATCAGGATATTTGAGATTAAGAGGTATCTTATTTTGAACTACAACACTACACTCCCCCGTTAGGCTGTAAATGGAAAACACCTCAAGAGATTTCTTAATAGAAATAACTTTTTTAATCATATATGAAGAAGAATGGACTAAATCTTGTAAAAATGGAATATTAATGCGAATATTTTTATAAAACTATAGAAATATGAGAAGTTCAAGTTCTTGATGATTCTTTTTAATTCTATTAGGGAATGGAATGTGTGGATCCAAATTCTTAAAAACAATAGAAATCCATTCAGGTCATTTTGTATCATTTTCCTTCCCGTTATTTTTCATTATTTTCATCTCTTAACCATATTTTTTAATTGGTGAAACAATAGGTTTTACATATTTTCACTTGGGTTTTCCATATTTATAGATTCAATGATTTCATTGTCTGTTTTATCATTTTCTTTTAGAATTTAAGTTTCAATAATGTTAGGGTCCTTGTGGGCTTCATGGTGAGTCTGGATACCAATCCTAAAAGTGATAGCCATATTATTTTCCTTAGGATTGACTTTAGTTCTTCATGGTAATTTCCCTTTATCCCTCTGATTAAAACTTTTATCAAGTTGTCCCATTGGAGTTTCCAGATTTCTCATTATAGTATTAAATAAAATTTTATCAAAATAATATTTTTATTTTTTTTTGTTTCAAATAAGTCATAACCTTTTCATCTTTAAAATTAATTTTATTCAGAAATTGATCATGTTTAAAGAACATTTAGACAAAAAAATTTCCATGATATTTAGAAGGCTCTCCCCTTGGTTGATTTTGGTATTATTTCCTAGGAAGCTATTGGAAACCATGGGGTACAATAGGTCTGAAAACAACATACTTCCTCAACGGATAGTTTGGATAAATTCTATAAACTTGATCTTAATTATTAGATAATTGATCATCCCTTGGATTAAAACTAGGTGCGTAACCAGTAATGATTTAATTGTAAGGTTGTTGGGCGGAGATATCTAAGTTAGGGAAGGAAGAGTTGGAATGACCATACATACCATAATGGGTGAATTTCTTCCTAAGTGAATTTTGATCATTTTCATTATGATATTCAACCTCATTTAAATCAACATCATGAAAATTTTTATTCACTTTCCTAACTATTGTTCATCTCCTAAAAAAAGTATGTTGTAAATTATACGCAAGTGTATTTAATATTTGGTTAAATTCATCAGTTGTCCTATTACAGAAATATTTTCCAAAATAATTATCAACTAAATTTTGGTGGTAAGGGGTGATGATATAGTAAAATGTTTCCAAAAAAACTATGGAGTGCATTTACAATTCATACAATATCTAATAATACACCTAAATCTGTCCAAGGTATCGAAAATATTCTCACCAATATGTTGAAACCAAGACATGGAATTTCCCTTTTGAAAAAAATGGAAACACTTAAACTTTATCTCTTCACCACTCATCCCTCTTACAGGTAGTTGTCTCACCAAGTAGTATATATCTATAATTAATTCTAATGACACTTCATTATGAAGTACATAGTATGATGGAAACATGGAAAGAATAAATTTTTTTGATATCATAATTTTGATCCCTAGTGGTCTGCCTAATGTGGGGTGGATTCCTAGAAATGTTTGGCACATAAAATAACCTAACGATCAATCTCTATTCTAGATCATCAATAAGATGATCATTATTTAGATTCTAATTTTGAACATTATTAATATTTTTGATTGTCATGACCCGTACCCCGGCACCTGTGCCGTGACTAACCCAAGCCCGCCTTTTATAGGAAAGGGGATAGAAAGTAGCACCGAAAGGCATATTACCTAAAACAGGGAAGGAATTTCCTTTATATCCTGTAACACACACAACCAAGCACATAACAAGATACGATCACAAGTAAACTGTATAGTAAACGGAGTGTGTAAAGTAGGTAAATAGTGTCCAGAATACAAGCCTCACTAGAATCTACAAGAAAAATGGAATGTACAAGTAAAATGAAATAAATCATGTGAAAACATGTCAAGAACCGTACCGAAAGGGTAGGTACAGCTATAAAATTGTCATCTCTGTGGTATGCCTCATCTAAGGCCCACCTCTGAGCTACCTCCAGTCCTGGTACCCTTGTCCTCAGTTAGTGTTGTCTGTCATCTGCACCAAACACAATAAGGTGTGGGCATAGCCCATACCGGGGTGAGTATAATGGTACTCAGTAGGGACCCCGAGACCCTCAAAGGTCTCAAATAATCCACAAAGGATAAACCACAAAGCATGGAAACAACTAACAACCCTACTTAGGTATATTCCCATACATATACCTAAGTTATCAAGTATACCCATCTCATTAATGAGGAAACACAAGGTCCAACTCAAAATCCGAAAGCTAAACTGTTCCAAAAAGGAAGGAATGCCAAAAAGGTAACACCAAAAAGGTAAGTTCCTCAAAGGTAACACCACGTAGAAGAATACCACAAAGGTATCACCATGAAGGTAGGTACCACAGAGGACTACCACATAGAGGATTACCAAAAAGGTATCACCACGAAGATAAGTACCACAATGATACACAGCATTATATATTACCACAAAGGTAAATACTCATCTCACACCAAGTATAACATAGGTATTGTAGTAAATATGGTTAGATGTAACGACTAAATCATCTTACTTTGTTAAAAGGCAGACCCACGTAGGATCCTAAATCATCAGAACCACATAGGATCCCAGTAAAGCAGATCCACGTAGGATCCTAGAGTAGTCTCACAAGGATTTCCTAGAGTTGAACAAAGTGGGACTCTCAAACATAGACCCACGTAGGATCCCAAAGCACATACCCACATAGGATCCCCTTCTCATGTTACAGCCAGCTACATGGTTCTCGCACTAAGC
Source organism: Viscum album (assembly GCA_963277665.1). Classification (NCBI taxonomy): domain Eukaryota; kingdom Viridiplantae; phylum Streptophyta; class Magnoliopsida; order Santalales; family Viscaceae; genus Viscum; species Viscum album. The sequence continues at coordinate 2,102,249,236 of OY728163.1, read as the reverse complement.
TTGCTTGATTCCGGGAGAATTCACTCTTCAAGCCACAGGTCGATAGTCAAACTACCAAAAAGTCCCAAGAAGAATTATCATAAAGGACCACCCCATAATGAGGGTCTCAACACAACAAACGGTGCGTCAATCATATGGTCAGTCTGTATATTATTAGAATATTAGTCCCGAGGGACCAGTTGGATTCATGTTTGATCCATCCTGGTAATACCCCAACTTTATCCAAAACTCAGTTGGGGAAAAACAAAAGCATTTTATCGATCAAAGGTTTCGGGTACCATATATGGTTCCTCAAACAGATACCCAAAGCTCAAGATATGACCGAAAGAGCAGAAAGGGTCGAATCTAGTCCGGGTCTAGTCAGACCGACCCCGCCTGACCCGGTCAGACCGACCCATCCCTACCTTGCCTGGGCCAAACCGACCTGACCCGGGTCTGGCCCTGGGTCCGACTCGGTCATATGGGTCCATCCCAGCCCGCTGGGTTTGGCCCGACCCATCCCACGATTCGCGGCCCACGAAGGTGGTCTGCTCAGCTCCCGCCTTGCCAGACGGTCATCCCTCCTCTACACAGTGCGGCCACGCACCGCGCCATCACCAGCAGTTGACAACGATCTGGTCACCCCTCTACTTCCATCGTGGCCTTACGCCGCTGCACCTGCACGTCGGGCGGCGTAGAAGCGCGCCGCCATCACCGTCACGCGGCCGGTCATGCGTCGGTCACCACCCTCGCTCCACCGTGGCCCTTCTCCAGCGGCACAGTTACATCTTTGTCATCTTCACAGTCGGCCAATGTTCCCACTACCGCTCCTGAGTTCCACCAGTGCTGGTCGCCGGAATGTGATGTCGGCGACATTCCTCGGGTCACCAGGAACACCTCAGTGGCCCGTTCTTCATTCCATAGACTTCTATACTCACCTCAAGATGTTTCCATTTATTTAAAACCAACACAATCCCCAAAGGTTGCAGAGAGCTCGTGCCATGTTCGTTTGGCCCAAACCCACTGTGTTAGAACGGTAGCAAGCAGCTTATTTGTTCTCGAATCATGAATAACATCAATAACGTCTAAGGGGTTATTAAATAACAACGAACTCTACCTTTTCATTCATTGGAGGTGTCGATAGGAAGAAGATAAAGCCATTTAAGAATGTCGGCATTCATTCCTTCTGCAAGGCGCTTCCGTTCCGGGCTCGGGGTCGGTTCCTCATTCTTCATTGGAGAATGTTCTTCGTTGGAGAGAATTAGTTTCTCCAAAGTTCTCCCCAAGCCCCTTTGCCAACGAAATCCTCCAACCCCAAGAAAAAGAAGAGACAACATATTAAAAATAAGTGTAAGAATAAATTAAAGTTGACATATTTAATTAATTGTAGTTGGATTGATTTATTAATTGGAGAGTTGGGAGGTTTTACCCCATTAAGAGGGGTTCAGGTGGTCCCCACCACCAAGAATTTGAATTGGGGGTTTTCTAGATCAAGTGGTCCCCACCTCCAAAATTTAAAAATAGAGTTTATAAAAATAAAATAAAGTATGTTCATTAATTTATTTTTATTTCCACAAAAAAACTAACTTTCACCCTCGACCTACTACGGTTGAGGTGAAGGTATCTAAGTGAATATCAGTGCTGCGAGATCAACGGTGTCCACGAATTTCAATTCCGAGCACCGGTTCAAAAGTTACAAAAACTCACTCACACGCTTACTGAACGTACATAAAAAGAAATTTCAGAAATTCATTCCGGGCACACTGGGCCTCATAATAATGCACCATTAATTTTCACAGACTCGTAATATTTCCATATAATTAAAAAAACTACAAGGAAAGATCTGGGTCATTACATTCTCCCCACCTCAGGGCTTTCTATCCTTGAAATCCACCTAACAAAATCAAGGAAAGAAATTGGGGGTACTGAGAACGAATCTAAGCCTCCCACTCCCATGTTCCCTCCTGAAGGTTTCTGTGCTGCCAACGTACATGCACCAAAGGTATCAATAACCTATGAAGGACTCTCCCTTATCGATCCTCAATCTCAATTGGATCCTCCGTAAACTTTTCCCCATCATCGATATCTAGCTCGCCCAGTCAATGATGTGTGAAGGGCCGTGCACATACCTCCTCAGCTGGGATACATGGAAAACGTCATGCACCTAGTGAGACTGAGGTTGAAGAGCTAAGAAGTAAGCCACCTTGTCAACTCTGCTGAGGAACTGAAAGGATTTGATGAACCATAGAAATAAATTGTCACCCCGGCCGAATCTCCGCAAACCTCATTGAGGTGAGACCCATAGGAAGACATGGTCACCATCCTCGAACTCCAGAGGTCTCTGTTTCCTATCAGCATAAGACTTCTTCCAACTCTGTGCATTCTTCATCCGCTCCTGGATGATATGAACCTTCTCTGTGGTAGCATGTACCATCTTTGGTCCCATGAGTGCTGAATCCCTGGTGTCAGTCCAACACTAAGGTGATCTGCAAGGATGGTTGTACAAACCGTTGAATGGTGCCATCCCAATGATGGAGTGATAGCTATTATTGTAAGAAAACTCCACCAAGGGAATGTTATCATCCCAGCTATGACTGAAGTCAAGGATGAAAGCACGCAACATGTCCTCAAGGGTCTGAATGGTCCACTCAGTTTGACCATCTGTCTGAGGATAGAAGGCGGTGCTAAAACAAAGCTGCATTTCAAAATCCTCCTACAACCCCTTCCATAGTCGGGATGTGAAATGTGCATCATGATCAAAGACAATCGTCGAGGGTAATCCATGTATCCATACAATATCATGCACATAGAGTTTTCCCAAGCTCTCTATTGAGCCCTACTCTCTGATCGGTAGGAAGTGGGCTGAATTGGTGAGTCGGTAGATGATCACCCAGATTGAATTATGACCACTGGATGTACATGATATTTCTTTCATGAAGTCCATGGATATCCCATCCCACTTCCACTTTGTGACCTCTAAAAGCAGAACTAATCTTGCTGGTACCAGATGCTCTGCATTCACTTGCTGACATGTGAGGTGCCGAGAGACAAACTCTGCTACTGCTTTCTTCATTCCTTGCCACCAGTGCTGTCGTCGGAGGTCCTGGTACATCTTTGTAACTCCTTGATGTACCGCTAGAGGGGATGTGTGGAACTCCCTCAACACATCCTCCAGAAGCAACATTGGTAACATGGTATGTCCTCTGAAAAGGATGACATGCTCCCCACATATATAAAATCAATTAGGTTCCTTCCCTATGGATATATGAACATGTCAAGCCTAACAGTCAGTGTCCCCGTGCTGCACCTCCCTGACTTGCTAAAGAAGTGGGGGATTGAATTTAAGAGACTAAAGAAGATATGCTCCATCTCCTTCCACAAATGATATCTATTAAGTGGCCAACTGCTCTGTCTCCTTGCCTAGAAGTTGTACACTAGATCACATACTGAGTGCATCTGCTACAACATTCCCCTTCCTAGGAGTATAGACTATCTCTAAGTCATAGTCCTAGAGGAACTCAAGCCAACATCATTGTCTCAAGTTCGGGTCCTTATGAGGGCAGATATACCTGAGACTCTTGTTATCAGGGTATACTGTAAAAAATTCATCCATCAAGTAATGTCGCCACATCTTCAAGGAGAAGACCACTACTGCTAACTCTAGGTCATGGGTAGCGTAGTTCTTCTCATGTTTTCCCAGATTTCATAAACTATATACGATTACTGCTCGCTCCTACATCAAGACACATTCGAGTCTGGTCCTTAATGTGTGATAGTAGACTACGTACCCAACACCCTCCTACAGAAGCCTCAAGATTGGAGCACTAGTCAGTCTCTACCTCAGCTCCTGAAAACTCAGCTGTCATCTCTCCGACCACACGACATGTTTCCCCTTCTTTGTCAATGCTGATAAAGGTGCTGCAACTCTGGAGAAATCTGGCACAAACCTCTGATAGTATCTAGACAATCCCAGGAAACTTCGTACCTCCGTCACACTCCTGGGTGGCTCCAAAGCAAGTACCGCCTCAATCTTTGCTGGATCCACCGCAACTCTAGCCTCCGAGATGACATGTACTAGAAAGTGAACTCTCGGATCTAGAACTTTCACTTCGAGAGCTTACCATAAAGTTTCTACTCTCGGAGTGTGTCCAGAACTATCTACAAATGATAAGAATGATCCTCCTTAGTATCAGAGTAGATCAGAATGTCATCGATGAAGACTGCTAAAAAGATATCAAGGTATATCTATAAGATTCTTTTCATGAGTCCCATGAACACTACTGGAGCATTGGTCACGCCAAACGACACGACCAAAAACTCATAATGGTCATACTGTAATATGAAAGTAATCTTCTACACATCCTTGACTCGTACACTATGCTGGTGATATCCTGATATGAGGTCTATCTTCGAGAACAACCATGATCCCTTTATCTAATCAAAGAGTTCGTCAATCCTTAGGATTGGGTAATTTTTCTTCACAGTCACCTGGTTTAGCCGCTGATAGTCAACACAGAGTCTCAAGCTCTCATCTGCCATCTTGGCAAACCAAATCGGGGTAGCTCAAGGAAATACAATGGGCCAGATGAATCCCTTCCCCTGCAAGTCCACTAGCTATACTCGTAGCTCACAAAGCTCTACAAGAGCGATCCGATATGCTGGTGTAGATATCGGTGTCGTCCCGGGGTATAAGTCAATGTAAAATTCCACCTCTCTATGAGGAGGTAGACCTGGAACATCATTGGGGAAGACATCTGCGTACTAGTCCACCACTACAGGATAACTCGGACTCTCCACATCAACCACTCCGAGGGTAAGGATATCCAACTGATGACTGATCAGCTGCAGTCTCCTCCGGGTAAGTCCATACATTGCTGCAAAGTCACCCTTATTGTCAATGAATGTAATCCTAGTCCCATCCTCACGGATGTAAAATCCCAGATCTGGGTTCCACACAATGGGTTCCTCGAACCTGACTGGTCACATGAACTCAAGCGCATTTCCCCAAACGCCAGAGGCTACTTACTAACAACAAGGGCCTATGTATGATAGTGTGGAAACTATGCCCTCATTTTTCAAAGTGTTGTGCAATGGAATAAAATATATAAACACGAAAAATCGGAAGTAGTAAACAATACACAACTGAAATGAACATCTGAAGTGAAAGGTAACTAACAGTTATACATATAATTGTGCAACATGTCAATAAGTCTAGAAAAGCAGCCAAAATAGGATACACTACAATCAAATACAATACAATAACAAAGTAAAACTACAGCCAAAACCGAAACAAAAATAGAGTAAACAGAAAGCAGCAGCATTGCAAGCCTATGCTCGGTCCCATGCTCTCATACTCCTCTACAACAATAAAGTGCTTGTATAGTGAATATTTCCCTTATTAACACTAGTAGTAATATAATCTTTTTGGGCCGAAGACATGACCCAAACAAGGTGTGAGAAATAAATCCCAGTAGGCAACCACCAAAGGCTAGTGCCCAACTGTCAGTGAAAATGTGCAACAATAGTGCACAATAGTAAAAAAGAAATAAAATCGGAAGCACTCAAATGTAACTATCTCTATCAGTTAAATTTCCATTTTATTAATTATTTACCAACCCCAAGCTTCTTATTTAGCTTGGCAGGTACAACATAATAAATCACTATGGTGAATACTCAAAGTAGACGTGTCCTCAGGCATGAAAATCCATACCTCTAGGTAAGAAGGAGTGAATCCCTCATGTGACTTCCCTCATGAATAAAAAATATTTCCCTCAGGCACGAGGTATTTCCTATCGGCACAGAAGGTACTTCCCACAGGCATAAGAAATGTTACCCTTAGGCTAACAAACACTTACCTCGGGCTAAACAGAATACTACCCTCAGACATTCCATAGGAAAACAAGAAATCGGGCCGAGCCCAACAATCAAACAAGCAATTATATATGATTCCCCTCACGAAAAATCAAAACATCCTTATAATCATGGCATACCCATGGGTATCCTGTCCAAAGGGCTAAACAAGGGAAACACCCCACGAGGTGGCTCTAGATCCAAGCAATAATCCCAAACAGTATTTCATATTTAATCAGTAGACTACCTAAGAAATTCCAAGTATCTAAATAGAAAAATCATTAGCTATATAAAACCCCGAACATGGGAGTGTGGCACAATAATATACATATTCTACTCGACAGTTGTAATAAAACACAAGACCACCAACTGTGATCTCCACTGATCAATATATGGGAACAACGCCTTCTGAAACGTCCAGGGACGATGTAGATATGGGATAAATGAAAACATGTTCAAACCCAAATAACATCCCCTCAAGAAAGAATTGTAAGTAAGGGTTCAAGAAGAGTGAAGAACATACCTGTGCAGTTCAATCGAGACTGTCAGTGAAGGAATCTGAGTTCTGGTGTGCGGTCAGGAGATCCTCTAAGCTCTAGCCCTCTCTCCCTGTGCTCCTCCGATGTTCTAAGCTTCCTCTATCGAAAGTGGAGGCTACTGCCCATTTTAAGTGAAAAAAACAAAATACATGGCGTGTACTCTCAAGTACAAAGAATGTAATTTTCATTTTTTTAACTGTTCCCCTGGAGGCTACTTTTCATCGCCACACTATTCATCTTTTAACATGAGTACATGACTTGTATTTCTGAGTACATGGTGTGTACTATCGTTCTGATGGCCGCTACCCCTACTGCTGTACTGTTCACCTGCCGACTGATTAAACGGGGTGTATATACTAATTACATGGCGTGTAGTGAGTTTTTACACCCTTCATCACCGAGAGGCCTACATGCCTTGTGTACTCATCCCACATGGCCAAAGTACACCACGTGTGAAAAAGTACATGGTGTGTACCCACAGAATTATGGGAATTTTCCCCATTTTCCTTATTTTCTCAAAAACACTTAAGGAAAAAAGGAAAATAAGAAACATGTATCTCAAGAATAAGAATTGCGTTCTTACAAACATCCCCCCTTAAATCAATTCGTCCCAGAATTTCCCTTCCAAGGGTGGTGAAGATAAAGCACAGAACAACTCTGTCCACTGAACACGTATGTTGGTCTTCAGCTCCTAGGCTTCATCCTACACTCATCCATGCATCCATATCACCCATATGGGAGGAACTGAACGGCCATAGAGAACCTTCATGCTCCTATCAACAACACGAATCCGATTCTCCTCAAAGGACGCATCGACCTGAAGTTCAACATCCTCGGGCTGAAAAACATGAGACATTTCTGAGTGATAACGGAAAAGTTGAGATACATGGAAGACGTAGTGCATGGCCCGGTACCTCTGTGGTAACTGCAACCGATAGAAAACCAGCCCGACTCTCTCCAGAATCTCAAACGGCACCACTTACCTCGGTGAAAGTTTACCCTGTCTCCTGATCTGATTTTTTCCGATCCTCGGTGAAACACGCAGGAAAACCTGATCCCCAACCACGAACTCCAATTTTCATATGCGGTGATCAGCATAAGATTTCTGACGAGACTGTGTAGTAGCCATCCACTTCTGTATAAACTGGACTTGCTCTGAAGTCTCCTGCATGGGACATGGTCCCAATGAAGGTACCTCACCTGCCTCTAGATAGTACAATTGTTATCGGAATGGCCTACCATATAAATACTGGTAAGGTACCATGCCAATAGTTGCCTGAAAACTATTATTATAGGAAAACTCAACTAGGGGTATGTGCCAATCCCAAGAGCCCCCAAATTCAAGGATGCATGCACGCTGCATGTCCTCAAGCACCTGTATCATATGCTCTGACTGGCCATTGGCATGAGGGTGCTAAGATATGCTCAGAAGCACCTGTGTACCCAGTGCCCTCTGAAAACTCTTCTAGAAACGAGACGTAAAATGGTCATCCCTATCTGAAATGATAGTATTAGGGACCCAATGAAGATTTACCACCTATCAGATATATAAATTTCTGATCTAGTCAAGACAGAAGGTCTCCTTGATCAGGGTGGGCTACCTTCTTATGTCTTTCCACCACAACCCACACAACATCACTGCCTCGAGGTGACCTCAACAACCTGGTCACGAACTCCATCGTGACATCATCCCATTTCCACTCCGGAATGGGTAACTGATGTGACAATATAGCTGGCCTATGATGCTCCACCTTCACCTACTGATAGGTGGAACATCTCGTAACAAAACCGGCTATCTCTCGTTTAATACCAGGCCACCAACACTGATGTCTCATGTGACGGTACATTTTGGAAACACCAGGATGCACTTCCCAAGCTGAAGCATGAATGTACCACTTCAACTCCTCGTGTATATCCCCTGGAATGCACAATCGTTCATTGATACACAGTACCTCATCATCGCCTATCATCCAACCCGGAGAAGGGTCCTCACTTGACTCCGACTCCCATAGAACTAGGCCTTCTGAATCTAATAGTTTTCTCATAATCACTATATCCAGAAGGGTAGAAGTAATAGCTAAGGATGAATGATAGGTTCTCTCCTGACTATCGTGCACCTCCAAATGCATCTAAGAGAATAGATCTCTGGGCTTCCACTCACCCCTGGCCTCTTGCACTGCCTGTATCTGAGTCCTCATACTCAGTGCATTGGCTACTGCGTTACCCTTACCCGGTGTATAGGAACACTCAGAGTCGAAGGAATGATGGTATTCAACTCACCTCTGTTGTCTCATATTCAAGTCACACTAGGTAAAGATGTACTTGAGACTTTTTTGTCCGTAAACACCACAAAAATGTACTCCCAAGAGATAATGTCTCTAACAACGTAACACATGAACAACTACGGTCAACTTGAGATCACGCGTTGGGTAATTCGTCTCATGTGGCCTCAATAGCCGAGACTCGTACGCAACTACTCATTCGCCCTACATCAACAGTCATCCTAGCCCAATACCTGATGCATCACAGTAAACTATATACCTCATCCCTTTCTCTGGAAGTATCAGGACTGGTGCTGATGTCAAACATCCCTTTAGCTCCTAAAATGCTGTGTCTCAAGATTTTGACCAAAATAACATCATACACCTTCTTAGTAAAACCCATCAACAGCACTGATATGTTGGAGAAGTCTTGTATAAAGAACCTATAATATCCAGAAATCCTTATGAAACTCTGTATTTCAAACACGTTCTCAGGCTGCTCATAGAAAACTACTGCTCCCACATTCTTTGGGTCTACTGCAACTCCTAACTCTATGATAATATGACCCAGGATGTGAATCTAGTCCATCAAAAAGTGGCACTTTGAGAGCTTAGCATATAATTTATTCTCTCTCAGTGTACTCAATACGATCTCAAGATGGGTAGCATGGTCGTGTCGGGTGTGAGAGTACACCAAAATACCATCCATGAAGACTATCATAAAATAATCCAGATATGGGTGGAACACATGATTCATCAGAGCCATGAAAACTGCTGGTGCGTTTTTGAGATCAAACGGCATGACCAAGTACTCGTATAGACCATATCTGCTCTAAAAAGCTGTAAGCAGTATTTCTGAAGGTTTAATGTGTATCTAATGATATCTGGATCTCAAGTAAATATTCAAGAACACTCGTGCTCCTCGAATTTGATCAAAGAGATCATCAATCCTCGGAAAGGGATATCAGTTCTTACCCGTCAACTGGTTTAACTTATGATAATCCCCACAAAGTCTGAAGGTAACGTCCTCCTTCTTCACAAACAGGATAGGAGAACCCCAAGGAGAAGTACTGGGTCGGATAAAAACCTTTTCCTACAGCTCCTCCAACTACTTTTTGAGCTCCTGCAACTCCAGTGTAGCCAACCTAAAAGGAGGAATGGACATCAGTGTTACTCCTGGAAGAAGCTTAATAGAGAAATACACCTCTCGGTCAGGAGGTAGACCTGAAAAATCATCCGGGAAGACATCCCTAAAACAATCAACTACTGAATGGGAAATCATTCTGACAAGTTCCTTGGTCATCCAGATATAAACTCGCAATCTGGGTTGTCACTCCACCTCACCCACAATGATCGGGTCCATCTCGACTCGCCTGAACATCCCATTCACCCTTGTATAGAAAATCTCCACCCACTGGTGACGTAAAACTCACCATATGACGACAGCAATCAACAAAGACTCAAAATGGTACAAACCAGTCTATCTCGAGAATGAAATCATAGCTCGTCATCTCTAAGATGTTGAGGTCCCATAGAAAGTTTCACCCACCAACTTGAAGGGGGAACACCCTACACTGACGCACACCTGCCATTCACATTCCCAACAGAGTGTCTAGCATCATAACATCAGAAGAAGAAGAAACGCAGGGCCCAAGGCTATCTACAACTAGAAGATATATAATGCTCTGTGTAGCACCAGTATCAAAAAGTACAGAAGATAAAATAGAAGTAATTAGAATAGTACCTCTGATAGTGGAAGTTCCAGGATCCTGCTCCTGTTAAGTTTGTTTCACTACAAATTCCTTCCCAGTGCCGCGGACCTGAGACATAGCATAGCTAACCTAAGATGAACCACCCTCCTGTCTCTGAGATCCTGATGTCTGGCTACCATGGCCACAACCACCACCCCGACCTGAACGTTCCGACGTATTCCAATTCTCTGACTGGTAAGAAGCTACTGGCCCTACTCCCGCACGCTGAGTCTGCATAGAAACCTTCTCATTATCCACTTGTGGAAACTCCCTACAAAAACGCTAAAGATGACCCATCCTACCTCAAACTTGGCACTCCACTGGGTCACATGGTCACTGAGGTCTCTTGTGCCCCTCTTTACAACACCGGTAGAACATGACCTCGCCGCCTGAAGAAATCTACTGGATTGTACTATCACTGTGAGAGAAATGCATCATTCTCTTCCTCTTACCAGTAGAAATAGTACTAGAAACTAGAGCCGAACTACCCTGGCCTGCATCGCTAGATTCCTGAAGGTTCTGCTTAGAAATTAGTGCCTAGTTTAAAATATCATGCACTATAGGAAACTTGAAAGCATTCACCAGTGTTAGAATGTCATATCGAAGACCATATTTAATGTGTCTGACCCTCACTGTCTCATCACCCACTAGAGAAGGTGCAAAACATGGTAGCTCAGTTAAGCGGGCAGAATAATCTATCAATGACATGGCTCCCTACTACAGATTCATGAACTCTCAAGCTCAATCTTCCCTAATCATCTCTGTAAAGAAGAAATCATAGAAAATTTCATAAAAATCATCTCACACCATGTCTCGGTGATGCTCAGACTTGGTGGTAACATCCCACCACCTCTTAGAGGAATCACAAAGCATGTACGTAGCGAGATTGACCCTCCTCCCTGGATACGTCTCAAGATTCTCCAAGATAGTCTGCAATGAATCCAGCCCTGACTTCGCAGCTTGTGTTCCGCCATCCCCTAAAAACGTAGGCGGATGCTACTGCTAGAATATTTGTGTCAGCTCTTCCATATATATGGCACCCTATAGTACTCAGTGGAAGGTCTTCATGAACCACATGAAGCCTTCATGGAACTGTACATCTGCGCCTGCATCCGGTATAATGGTTGGGGCCACCTTGGGCACTACTGGAGGATCTATCAGTTGCCCATGGCCTATCGTCTCTAGAGAATAATCGTTGTAACTCTCTTGGTGGAAAACTCGTGGTCATCTCGATGGCATGACTCTCTATGGTCAAACGAACGCCTTAGTTTAATTTACGGTCGAGGTTCTTTTGTCCATATAAAAGTTCCCAAGAAAAAGGGAAAAGGAAACACTAGAATTGAAAAAAAAAGACTACATGGCGTGTACCGTTAATCCATTACATGGTCGTGTTCGGATGTTAGCCTGAACATGTCTCAACCCTAGATTCACGGCTTGTTACACCCACACACGGCGTGTACACTACTTTGTTTCCCCAACCACAGGGCCAAAACCACAAGGTCTCTCACCGTTCAAGACTGCACGGTGTGGCCCATAGGCACACGACATCTAATTGAAAAGGTAACTCCAACCCGTGTTGTTAGTGACACGGTCTGTGTACCCAGGTTACACTACACGGCGTGTTCCAGATAGACACGGTGTTTACTAAAAATCCCCAACCAACCCGTGTTGTTAGCTACACATCCGGCCACATGGTTGAAACTACACGGCGTGTGCCAGAGAGGCACGACGCGTATAAGAAAAGATAACACTGACCCGTGTTTTTAGTGGCACGGTCGGGTACTAGGGTTAGACTACACAGTGTTTTCATGGTAGACACGACGTGTATAGCTTGATGTTTCTCCATCTGTGTCTTCAGTTACACGGGTGGACACCGGGTCAACACTACATGGCATGTTCAACCGGTACACGGCGTGTTCCCACAAGAAATTATCTATCCTGTGTCTCTGCCTACATGGCCTATGACACGGTTAGAAACTACACCGCGTGTACTTACGGTACACTGTGTGTATTAAAAAAAATTCATATCTCCCCAAAAATAAGATTACATTGTTTGTAGTCAAAACTACATAGCGTGTATTATGGGTTCTTCCAGACAGTATGCCTTAGAAACTACTCCGGATCCCAGAAAAACACAGAAGCCACACCAAAGTGTAAAATTCTGATCCGTGAGGGACCATACTCCCCGTGAATCAATTTTTAGATTCTTATACATGTTATAATAAAGGTAAACAAGTCGATGATCCACCAAATTCTGGTTAATGAGGGGATATACTCCTCCAGAACCAAATTTTGGCATTCATTCATTAACCTTACAAAAAATACCCTATCAAGTAGCAGGTAATATAACAAAGTATCTATCACTACATCATGCTTCATCTAGCACAACATCTATCACAACAACATGAAATTTCTAATGCACCTACATGGAATGGGAACTATGCATGGAATGTGATTCTAACATGTTCCTAAATGATGCATGAGATGGCATACCCTCATCTAATCAGGTTGTGACTTAATAGAACCCAGTATAAAAATATAAACAGCACACCACAAGTGTGTCACCCAATGGTGAAATCAAATAAACTGTAAAGGTGAAAACTTAATAAAATTGCAACACGAGGTAAATTGTCTTTTCCCTGTACACGAGGTAGATACTCCCAGGCACATCTTATTACCAAATAACTAATTCATCCTATCCCTATCTATAGGCTCCAAACAATATGTCAAGAAGAAAAGAACCTGCCTCTGATACCACTTTGTAATGTCCCGGATCCGGGTGCCACACAACGGGTACCCCAAACATGGTTGGTCACATGACCTCAAATGCATTTCCCCAAACTCTAGAGGCTGCCGAATAGTAGCGGCGACCTAGGAATGATAGTGTGGAAACTATTCCATCAGTTGTCAAAGTGTTGCGCAACGGAATAAAATATATAAACATGAAAAAGAGGAAGCAGTAAACAATACATAACTGAAATGAACAATTGAAGTGAAAGGTAACTAACAGTTATACATATAATGATGTGAAATGTCACTATATCTCAGAAAGATTCCAAAACAGTATACATTGCAATCAAATACAATACAGCAACAAGGTACAAGTACAGCAAAAACCAAAATAAAAACAGATTAAATAGAAAGGAGTAGAATTGCAAGCCTAAACTCAGTCCCATGCTCTCCTACTCCTCTTCAATAATCAAGTACCTTTATAGGGACTCTTTCACTTATCAACACCTGCAGAAATATAATATGTTTGGGCCGAAGAGAAGACCCAAATAGGGTGTGAGAAATAAATCTTAGTAGGCATCCACCAAAGGCATGTGCCCAACTGTTAGTGAAAATGTGCAACAACAGTGAGAAATAGTAAAAATTCAGTAAACTAGGAAGCAATCAGAAGTAACTATCTATATCAGTTACATTTCCATTTTATTAATTATTTAGAAACCCCAATCTTGTGATTTATCTAGACAAGTACAACAGAATAAATAACCAAAGGGAATACTCAAAGTAAACGTGTCCTCAGACATGAAAATCCTTAACCTCAGGTAAGCAAGAATGAATCCCTCGGGTGACTGAACTCAAGAATAATGAATATTTCCCTTAAGCATGAGGTATTTCCTACAAGAACTGAAGGTACTGCCCACAGGCATAAGAATTGTTTCCCCCAGGCTAACAAACACTACCCTCAGGCTAAACAGAATACTGTCCATAAGAAATCCATAGGAAAGAAAAAAACCGGACCGAGACCAACAATAAAACAAGAAATTATATATGTTTCCTCTCATGAAAACCCAAAACATGCTTATAATCATGGAAAACCTGTGGGAATCCTGGCCAAACAACTAAACAAGGGAAATACACCCATTGGGTGGCCCTAGATCCCAACAATGATCCCAAACAGCAGTACATATTTAATCATTAGACTACATAAGATATTCCAGGTATCTAAATAGAAAAATCCTCAGCTATAAAACACCCTGGACATGGACAAGTGGCTCACCGGTACACATATTCTACTCGACAGTTGTAATAAAACACACGACCACCTACCTTGATCTCCTCTGATCAATATAGGTGAATGGCGCCTTCTGAATTGTACAAGGACAACATAGATATGGGATAAACAAAAAAAATTCCAAACCCAAATAAATTTCCCTCGGGAAAGAATTGTAAATAAGGGTTCAAGAAGAATGAAGAACATACCCACGTGGTTTAATCAAGATCATCAGCGAAGGAATACGAGTTTCGATGTGCGGTCGGGAGATCCTCCAAGATCCGGACTTCTCTCATAGTTCTCCTATGACATTATAAGTGTCCATTTTCAAAAGAGGAGTCTACTGCCCGTTTTAAGAGAAAAAAACAAACTACATGGCGTTTAATATCAAGTACACAACGTGTACTTTTCATTTTTTAACTGTTCCTCTGTCACCTACTTTTCACCACCACACTGTTCATCTGTCGACATGAGTACACGACATGTATTTCTAAGTACATGGCATGTACAGTCATTCCGCTGGTAGCTACCCCCACCACCTTACTGTTCACCTGTCGACTTATTACAAGGCGCATATATACAAAGTACATGGTATGTAGTCAGTTTTTACACCCACCATCATCGATAGTACTACACACCCTGTGTACTCATTCCATGTGGCCAAAGTACACGGCGTTTGGAAAAGTACATGGTGTGTACCCACAAAAGATTTGGATTTTTCCCCATTATCCTTATTTTCTCAAAAACACATAAGGAAAAAGGAAAAGAAGAAACTCGTACATCAAGAATAAGAACTGGGTTCTTACAAACTTCCCCCTTAAAGGAATTTGTCCCCTAATTTCCCTTCTAAGGGTGGTGAAGATAAAGCTCAGAACAACTATAGCCACTGAGCAAGTACGTCGGTCTCCTGCTCCCAGGTTTTGTCCTGCACTCGGCCATACTGACATAGCACTCAAACGAGAGGAACTGAACAACCTCAGGGAAACTTCATGCTCCTATAAACAATAAGAATCAGATGCTCCTTGAAGGACGCATCGACCTGAAGTTCAACCTCCTCAGTCTGAAAAAAGTGAGATAGGTCTAAGTGATAAATGCGTAGTCGAGATACATGGAAGACGTTGTGCATGGCCTAGTACCTTTGTGGTAATTGCAACCGATTGGAACTATCCTGACCCTCTCCAGAGTCTCAAACAGCCCCATATACCTCAGTGAAAGTTTACCCTATCTCTTGATCCTCTTGTGTCCCAAACTCGATGAAACAACCAAGAAAACCTGATCCCCGACCACGAACTCCAACAGTCGTCTGCGGCAATCAACATAAGATTTCTGATGAGAATGTGCACTATCCATCTACTTTTTTATCAACAGGACATACTCTAATGTCTCTTGCATGAGACGTGGTCCCAATAAAGCTTCTTCAATTTCCTCTAGCTAGAAAAAATTTGATCGGCATGGCCTACCATATAATGCCTCGTAATGTGCCATCCCAATAGTTTCCTGAAAACTATTGTTATAGGAAAAAATAACTTGGGGTATATGTCGCTCCCAAGAGCCCCCAATGTCTAGGACTCATACACACAGCATGTCCTCATGAACCTACATCGTACGCTCTGATTGGCCATCAGTATGAGGGTGCTAAGTTATACTCAGAAGCACCTGTGTACGTAGAGCCCTCTGAGAACTCTGCCAGAAACGAGACATAAAATGGGTGTCCGTATCTGCAATGATAGAACGAGGGACCCCATGAAGATGTACCACCTCTCGGATATACAAATTTCTGAACTTTTCAACACCGATGGTCTCATTGATTGGCAAAAAGTGAGCTACCTTCACAAGTCTATCCACAATAGCCCACACGACATCACTGCCTCGAGGTGACCTCGGAAACCCAGTCACAAAGTCCATCACAACATCATCCCATTTCCTCTCCCGAATGGGTATCTTCTGTAACAGTCCAGCTGGCCTCTAATGCTCTGCATTTACCTGATGACAGGTGGAAAATCTCGTAACAAAATCAGCTATCTCTCATTTCATACCCAGCCACCAATACTGATGTCTCAAGTCACGGTACATTTTGGTAACTCTGGGATTCACTACCCAAGATGAAGCATGAAACCCCCACATCAACACCTCTTGTATATCCCCTGGAACCCAAACTCATCCATGGATACATAGTACCACGTCATCAATAATCAACTAACCGAGTGGAGGGTCCTCATTTTCCACTGACTCCCATAGAACAAGGCCTTCTTAATCAGATAGTTGTATCATTCTCACTCTATCCATGAGGGTGGAAGTCACATCTACAGATGAAATATAGGCTCTCCCCTGACTATCGTTCACCTCTAAATGCATCTCATAGAACATAGCCATGAGGTGCCACTCACCCCTAGCCTCCTTCTCTGTTTGTATCTGAGTCCACCTACTCAGTGCATCGGCTACTACGTTACCCTTTCCAGGTGTATAGGCAAGCTCAAAGTAAAAGGACCGATGGTATTCAACCCACTTTCACTATCTCAGATTCAATTCACACTCGGTAATGATGTACATGAGACTGTTTTGGTCCATAAACACCAAAAAATGTTCTCCCAAGAGATAATGTCTCCAATAGTGTAACGCATGAACAACTGTGCCCGACTCGAGATCATGCATCAGGTAATTCCTCTCATGTGACCTTAACTATAGAGACACGTATGCAAATAATCGTTCGCCCAGCATCAACACTACTCCCAGCCCAATACCTGATGCATCATAGTAAGCTGTATAGGTCTTCCCTTTCTCTAGAAGTATCAGTACTGGTGCTGATGTCAACCTTCCCTTCAGGTCCTGAAAGGCTATCTCACAATCATCAGACCAAAAAAACTTCATACCCTTCTTAGTAAAACCCGTCAACGATGCTTCTATGTGGGAGAAGTCCTATATACAGTGCATGTAGTAACAAGCCAGCCCCAAGAAACTCTATATTTCAAACAGGTTCTTAGGCTAATTCTAGGAAAATTCTGCTCTCTCTTTATCTAGGTCTACTACAACTCCTACCTCTGAGATAATGTAACCCAGGAAGTGAATATGGTCCATCCAAAAGTGGCACTTTGAGAGCTTAGAATATAACTGATATTCTCTTAGTGTACTCAATATGATCTCAAGATGGGTAGCATGGCCGTGTTGAGTGTGAAATTACACCAAGATATCATCCATGAAGACTATCACAAAATAATCCAGATATGGGTGGAACACACAATCCATAAAAGAATTGAAAATTGATGGTTTGTTCGTGAGTCCGAACGGCATGACCAAGTACATGTATAGACCATATCTGCTCTGAAAAGTTGTAAGCGGTATGTCTGATGGTATAATTTTTAACTAATTATATCTGGATCTCAAATAAATCTTTGAGAACAGTCATGCTCCTCGAATTTGATCAAAGATATCATCAATCCTCGGTAAGGGATATCGGTTCTTAACTCCCAAATGGTTCATCTTCCCATAATCCACACAGAGTCTAACGGTATCATCCTCCTTCTTCGCAAACAGGACATTAAAACCCCAAGGATAAGTATAGAGTCGGATAAAACCCTTTGACTTCAACTCCTTCGACTACTTCTTGAGCTCCTACAACTCCAGTGTAGCCATCATATAAGGAGGAATGGACACTAGTGTTTCTCCTGGAACAAGCTCAATAGAGAAATCCACTTATCACTCGAGAGGTGGACCTAAAAAATCATCCAGGAAGACATCCCGGAAACGATCAACTACTGGAGGGAAATCCTTCTAACATGTTCCATGTTCATCCAGATATAAAATTGCAATCTCAGCTATCACTCATCATCGCCCATGATGATCGGGTCTAGCTCGACTCGCCTGAACATTCTATTCGACCTTGAATAGAAACTCTCCGCCCCCTGGTGACATAAAACTCACCATGCGACGATAGCAATCTACAAAAGTCTCAAAAGGGTACCATCCATTCCATCCCAAGAATGGAATCATAGCTCGTCATCTCTAACACGTAGAGGTCTTATAGAATGTGACACCCATCAACCTCAAGGGGGAACTCCATGCATTAACACACACCTGCCATTCTCATTCCCAGTGGAGTGTCTAGTGTCATAACATCAGAATAAAAAGAAACACATAGCCCAAGTCTCTCCATAACTGGGACAAATATAAAGCTATGTGTAACACCAGTATTGAAATGTACTACAGATAAAACAAAAGCATCTAGAATAGTACCTATGATAGTGGAAGGTCCGACATCCTGCTCATGTTAGGTCTGTTGCACTACATATCCCTGCCTAGTGCCGCGACCCTGCGACATAGCCTGGCAACCCTGAGTTGACTCGCTCTACTATCTATGAGATCCTGGTGTCTTCATACCCTGGCCATAACCACCACCCGACCTGAACATTCCGACATATTCTAATTCCCTTACTGGTAAGACGCTACTGACCCTTCTCCCGCATGCAGAGTCCGCACAGAACCCCTATCACTAGCCACTGGTGGAAACGTCCTGAAAAAACACTAGAGATGACCCATCCTGCCACAAGCTTGGCACTCCACTGGGTCACATGGACACTGAGGTGTCTTGTGCCCCTCTTTTCCACACTAGTAGCACATGACCTGGACACCTGAAGAAATCTTCTGGCTAGTACTTCCACCGGGAGAGAAATACATATGTCTCTTCCTCTTAATGGTAGAAATAGTACCAGAAACTAGTGACGAACTGCCCGGGACTGTACCACTAGCTCCTTGAAGGTTCCACTTAGTAATCAGTGTATGGTTCATAATAGTATGCACTGTAGGAAACATGAAAACATTCACTAGTACACATATGTCATATCGAAGACCATCCTCAAAGCATCTAGCCCTCAACGTCTTTTCACCCACCAGAACAGGTGAAAAGCATTGTATCTCGATGAAGCGGGCAGAATAATCCATCACTGACATGGAACACTATTGCAGAGTCATGAAATCTTGAGCTCAATCTGCCCTCAGCGTCTCTGGAAAGAAGAAATTATAGAAAACTTCCTGAAAATCTTCCCACGACATGTCTCGGTAATGATGAGACAGGGTGGTATCATCCCACCACCTCTTGGTGAAATCACGCAGCATGTACATAGTGAGCTTGACCCTCCTCCCTGGAGGCGTCTCAAGATGCTCAAAGATAGTCTGCAATGAATCTTTCCAGGACTCTACAGCCTGTGGTTCTCTATCCTATGAAAACATAAGCAGATGCTACTGCTGGAATATTCATGTCATCTCTTCCATAGATGTGGCACCCTTTGGTGCTCCCTTGAAGGTCTTCATGAACCGCATGAAGCTTTCACAAAACTGCGCATCTGTACCTGCATCTTGTATAACGGCTGGCTCCACATCTGGCACTGCTGACAGATCCATCGGTAGCCCATGGCCTACAGTATCTGAATTGTAATCATCACCACTCTCTTGGTGAACAACTCACGGTCGTCCCGGAAGCATGAATCTACAAGGTCAAACACACGCCTTGGTTTAATTTACTGTCGAGGTTATTTTGTCCATTTAAAAGTCCGCTCACAAAAGTGAAAAGAAAACACAAGAACCAGAAAAAAGAGACTACACGGTGTATATAAATTCCACACGACGTGTACCCTTAAGCCCTTACATGGTCATTTTCTGATATTGGCCTAGGTTTTTCTCAACCCAAATACACGGCGTGTTACACCCGCACACGGTGTGTACACTACTTTGTTTCCCCAGGCACATGACTAAAACCACACGGTCTCTCACCGGTCAAGACATCACGGTGTGTCCCATAGGTATACAACATGTAATAGAAAAAGTAACACCGACTCATGTTGTTAGTTACATGGCCTGCGTACTCAGGTTACACTACACGGTGTGTTCTAAATGGACACAGCGTGTACTAAAAAGCCCCAACCGACCCGTGTTTTTAGCTACACGGCCAGCCACACTGTTGAAACTACACGGTGTGTGCCAGACGGGCACGACATGTACATGAAATTATAACACCGAACAGTGTTGTTAGTGACACGGCCAGGTACCTGGGTTAGACTACATGGCGTGTTCAAGGTAGACACAGTGGGTATAGCTTTTGGTTTCTCCATCCGTGTTGCAAGTTACACGAGTGGACACTAAGTCAACAATACACGGCATGTTCAACTGGTACATGGTGTTTTACCATAAGAAATTTCCTATCTCATATCTCTTCCTACATGACCTATGACATGGTTAGCAACTACATGGCATGTACTTACAGTACATGGTGTGTACTAAAAAAATCATTTCTCCTCGAACAGAAGAGTACATGGCATGTAGTCAAAACTACACATCGTGTATTCTGGGTTCTTCTAAATAGTAAGCCTTTGAAGCTACTCCGGAGCCAAGAAAACACTGAAACTAAAACCTAAGTTCAAAATTATGATCTATGAGGGCCCATACTCCCCGCGAATCAAATCATGGAATCTTATACATGTTATAAAAAAGGTAAACAGGTCAATGATCCAACAAATTCTAGTTAATGAGGGCCCATACTCATAAGGAACCAATGTTTGGAGTTCATTTACAGACCTTAAATGATAATACCCTATCAAATAATATGTATTTTATCAAAGCATCTATCACTATAGCATGCTTTGTCTAGCACAACATCTATCACAGCAACATTAAATTTCTAATTAACCTACACGGCATGGAAACTATTCATGGCATGTGATTCTGACATGTTCCTAAATGATGCATGAGATTTCATACCCTCAACTCATCGGGTTGCGACTAAATAAAACCGAGTATAAAAATATAAACAGCACACTATAAGTGCATCACCCAACGGTGAAATCAAATCAACTATAAAAGTGCAAAATCAGAAAAATTGCGACATGAGATAAATTGGATTTTCCCTATACACGAGTTAGCTACTCACATGCACATCTTATTACCAAATACCTCTTCCATCCTATCCCTGACTATAGGCTCCAAAAAATAAGTCAAGAAGAAAAGAACTAGCCTCTGATACCACTTTGTAACGTCCCGGATCCGGGTGCCACCCAACGGGCGCCCAGCACCCGGTTGGTCACATGACCTCAAGCGCATTTCCCCAAATGCCAGAGTCTGCCAACTAGCAACGAGGTCCCAGGTCTGATAGTGGGAAAACTATTCCCTCATTTTTCAAAATGTTGTGCATCAGAATAAAATATATAAACATGAAAAAGTAGAAGTAGTAAACAATACACAAATGAAATGAACAACTGAAGTGAAAGGTAACTAACAGTTATACATATAATGATGTGAAATTTCACTAATTCTAGGAAATCATTCGAAATAGGATACACTGCAATCAAATACAATACAACAATAAGGTACAAGTATAGCAAAAACAAATACAAAAATTGAGTAAACAGAAAGTCTTAGCATCACAAGCCTAAGCTCGGTCTCATTCTCTCCTACTCCTCTACAACAATCAAGTACCTGTATACAGTCTCTTTCAATTATCAACACCTTTAATAATATAATCTGTTTGGTTTGAACACATGACCCAATTATGGTGTGGGAAATAAATCCTAGTAGGCAAACACCAAAGGCTCGTGCCCAACTATTGGTGAAAATGTGAAACAACAGTGCACAATAGTAAAAATGCAGTAAACTATGAAGCACTCAGAAGTAACTATCTCTATCATTTATATTTCCATTTTATTAATTATTTAACAACCCCACGCTTGTGCTTTTTCTTGGCAGGTACATAATAATAAATCACCACAGTGAATAATCAAAGTAAATTTGTCCTCAGACATGCAAATCCTTACCCTCGGGTAAGTAGGAACGAATCCCTCATGAGACTATCCTCAAGCATAACAAATATTTCCCTTAGGCACGAGGTATTGCCGAGAGGCACGGAAGGCACTTCCCCAAGGAATAAGAAATGTCACCCGCAGGCTAACAAACACTGCCCTCAGGCTAAATAGAATACTACCCTCAAGCATTCCATAGGAAAGCAAGAAACCGGGCTAATCCCAACAATCAAACAAAAAATTATATATGTTTCCTCTAATGATAATTCAAAACATTCTTATAATCATGGCATACCCATGGGTATCCTTGACAAATGACTGAATAAGGGAAACACACCCCTGGGGTCGACCTGGATCAAAGTAATCATCCAATACAGCAATATAGATTTAATCATTAGACTACCTATGAAATTCCAGGTATCTAAACAGACAAAGCCTCATCTCTACAACAGCCCGAACATGGGCATGTGGCACAGCGGTACACAAATTATACTCGATAGTTGTAATAAAACACAAGACCACCTACCTTGATCTCCTCTTATCAACATACGAGAACGACGCCTTTCGAAACATACAAGGATGATGTAGATATGGGATAAACTAAAACACATTCAATCCCAAATAACATCATCTCAGGAAAGAATTGGAAGGAAGGGTTCAAGAAGAGTGAAGAACATACCTGCACGGTTCAATTGAGACTGTCAGCGAAGGAATGTGAGTTCTGGTGTGCATTCGAGATCTCCTCTAAGCTCCAACCTTCTCTCCCAGTGTTCCTTCGATGTTCTAAGTTTCCTCTGTCTAAAGAGGAGTCTACTGCCCATTTTAAGCGAAAAAACTAACTATAAGGGGTGTACTCTCAAGTACACAACGTTTACTTTTAATTTGTTTTATCTGTTCCTCTGGCGGCTACTTTTCACATCCACACTGTTCATCTGTCGACATGAGTACACGGTGTGTATTTCTGAGTACACGGCATGTACTTTCGTTCCACTAGCAGCTACCCCAACCGCCTTATTGTTCACTTGCCAACTGATTACACGGCGTGTAGTCAGTTTTTACACCCTTCATCACCGACAGGCCTACACGCCCTATGTACTCATCCCATACGGCCAAAGTACATGGCGTGTGGAAAAGTACATGGCATGTAGAAAAGTACACGGCATGTACCGAATTATTTTTTGGATTTTCCCCCATTTTCATTATTTTCTCAAAAAAACGTAAGAAAAAATGAAATGAATAAACTCATTCTTCTAGAATAAGAACCGAGTTCTTATAGAGGATACACCACACTTTTCGCCTAATATAGTCAATATGAGCATGGACTGTAGATAACCTGTCCATTCCCATAATGACGTCGTAAGGCCTCGACAGTGCTACTTGGAGATCCCAACCGAAGATCTCGCCTTCCACAATAAGCTCACACTGTAGGCACCAGTGTGTAATCATTGAATCCCCTCCTTTAGGATTCTTTAGCCGTAAGGGTCGAGCCATTGGATCCTTCAGAATCTCCGAGCATCAAATGAGGTTTGTGGCACTAAATGAATGAATGGAACCTGTGTCTATAAGTACTGGAGCTAAGGTGGAGTAGACACATATCGTACCTCGTATCATCTCTGGAGCGCTGTGATCGTAGGCCTCAACTTCCTGGAGCTGAGCTCGCACCTGTCTAGCTACTCCCTTTGGCCGGGGCGGACCAACTGGTGGTGGTGGAAATAACATCTATAATCATCACCCATAGCTAGCTGCATGGCCAGCTCCTCTGCCACGTCCACCTCCTCCCTGCGGACCTCCTCGGTCGAACCTCCATCTCTGCCTAGGTGGTCCTTAGACCGTCTAATGATCATTCGTTCGAAGGTTCGGGCAGTCTTCAGCCATGTGACCCTACCTGACGCATGTGTATTACTTCATACTCCTCACTTGACTGGCTCTGTCTCTGGTGCCCTGCACAATTGGCCATGAATCTTGCGGTCGTCCACCTATATGTCTGGTCCTTTTGGAACTCTGTGACATCTGTATGCTTCCAGCTGCAGAAGAATCTGCTATGTGATGCCTGGTGGTGGGTCTCTCTGTTGGTTTCTACTTAGAAAGAAAACTCTTCACTAAGAGGGCTCGCTCTAACACCCCCTCCTACGTCGGGATGCTGAGAGAAATCATTGATGCCCAAATCTCCCACCTGAGTCCATGCTCGAAGGTCCGGGCCATAAATAATGGTTCATGCACCATATTAGTGGAGTGGCATGAGAGATCAGTCAACCTCACTCACTACTGAGCCACAATCATGTTTCCTTGCTACAGATGAATGAGCTCTTGTATGCGCACTGCGTGAAGGGTCCCTGGGACAAACTCTGCTCGAAACAAGCTCTCAAAGTCTACCCAGAGAAGTGTCACCTCGTCGTGAACCTGGAGAATCAAGCTCCACCATCTTCTTGCTACTACTTGTAGAAGACTGATAGCATGGATCACCATGAGATCAGCTGGTGTCCCTACCAGTCGGAAAACTGTCACCACGGCCTCCAGCCAATCCTCAAATGCATGTGGGTCCGTCTCACCCATGAACCTGGGTGGCATATGGCACTGAAATTCATGCAAAGCGCACAAGCATCGTGCACCCTCTACTGCTAGGGCTGGTGTCATCAGTGGCCCAATGGGTAATGGTACCACTGGTGCCTATACTGATAATGGGCACTGCACAGAGGCCTCATCACTCAGTGGGCTATCATCGCGTACTATACCCAGAACCCAAGTTGGTTGTCTACATAGAGGTATCGTGAAAAGAAACTGGCGTGCCATGATCAACAAGTTATACCTGGTGAGCTGACTAAAATAGATCACAAAGAAAACTTTTCTAAACACACACACAATCAGTGTTTCCATGCACTGAGTCAGAAATCAGAAGTCAGGTTCCTGGTGTATGTATATGTCGGCCTCCGCACCAACACTGGATTCCCTAAACTGATAACCACACTCACTACACTTAACACTATTTCCATTAAAAAGATCAGAATCCAATGTTCTATGGTAGAACCAACTCCTCTGATACCAATTTGAAACGACTTGTCCCCTGGGTCCCGTGTCGTGACTACCCCAAGTCTGCCTTCCATAGACCAGGGGCTGGCGACTAGCACCAAAAGAAGTATTCCCTAAAACCGGGAAGGCATTGCCTTTATATCCTGTAACACACACTACCATGAAAACAACAATATATGAACACAAGTAAACTATATAGTAAAAAAGAGTGTGTAAAGTATGTAAAAAGGGGCCAAAGTACAAGAAAACTGGAAAGTACAAGTAAACTAAAATAGCTTCTATGAATGCAACGGACCCTACCTAAAGGGTAGGTACAGCTCTCGAACGGTCGTCTCTGCGGTACACCTCGTCTGAGGTCCACCTCCGAGCTACCTCTAGTCCTGGTACCCTCGCCCTCATTCAGCGTTGTCTGTCGTCTACACCAAACACAACAAGGTGCGGGAATAGCCCGTGATGGGGTGAGTATAACGATACTCAGTAGGGACTAGGAGACCCTCAAAGTTCTCACAAAATCCACAAATGATAAACCACAAATCATGGAAAAAACTTACAACCCTACATAGGTATATGATCATACATATAACTAAGTTATCTAATATACCCATCTCATTCATGAGGAAGCACAAGGTCCAACTCAAAATCCCAATGCTCAAATTTTCCACAAAGAAAGTAATACCATGAAGGTAACACCACAAATGAAATTACTGTAGAGACCCGAAGCATAACGTACATATAAATTACATTACTTTTTTGGAATACTTAGTACATAACAAAAACACACAAACAAGGACCGTAATAGTTTAGTGTCTTTGGAAACTCGGAATATAATCTTCTAATCGTGGTGAAAGATCTTCAACATCTCCCATAATGATCTTCTTTTTTTTAAACCTAAATCCTTTCTTTATGTCCTGGGGAAAAGAAAACATAAAAGTGTGAGCTAAAATGCTCACTAAGGGTAAACAAAATAAATATCAATCACGTCTTTTTCATAAGAACATATCTTTTGGAAATATTACCCTGCAAAAGCGATCATAATTTCATAACATGGGATAAATCATAGTAGTGAAATGTAATCCCAATAATAATAACATAAAAAATGAAACTTTGTGGAATAAACACACAATCATAGAGAATCATTTCTTATTATTCAAGACTCATTGCCAAGACTATCTTAGTGGACAAAGTCCCTTTCTAAACCTAGTTCACTCCTTGTTTCAGTCCTGTTTCACTGAACCTGTATAACATACCGTTCCAACCATGTCTATCTCATGAGATATAAAATATTCACCCAATGCATTGGAGGGAGATATAGGTCCCATCCATCTCATAATGATACCATTCTTATGTGTTCCACAAAATCATAAATCATACATCATTGCATAACCCATGTAGTAAAAATGTGATTCTTAAACAACATGACATCATTAAAAAATTCATATAAGATAAAGGAATTCATAAAAATATTTCCATCACAATATAATCAAATCCATGTAATAATATGGATAGAAACAGAACCCTATATTATCATAGATGGAAAACAATTTTGATAAAACACTTGAACTCCATTCTCGAGGAAAATATCCTTTCTACTTCAAAAACACTTTTCCTTTCTTAATATGTCATTAAATTCTAAACTAAAATAATTTGATTAAAAATAAACTTGAAAACTTGTAAAGGTAGATTCTTGGAAATATTCTTTTAAAAATCCATTCATGCCGTATAAAAAAAACATTCTTCTCGTACTTTTCTCGGAAAAGTCAAAAAGTACCTCGTATGGAAAACGACAAAAGATTCCTTTCATATCTTTTACTAAAAACTCATCAAAGGGTAAAATTGGATAAAAATTATTGTAGAATGATATAAATATTACATATTGAGGAAAAATGGATGTGGATGATAAAATACACCCCAGTAAATGGCAATGTAGGAACAATCTCTGATAAAAATGAGATTGTGATATTTCCCTTACCTTAGGTCGGATTTGCTTCGTAAGTGTCCGAAACTCCTGTATAATGATTTAAATAATGTTATTGACTTATTCCAGAATCATACTTATTTTTATGATATCATATATGGTCATATTATTATCTTTTTATTAGTAATTTTTTCATTACTACTTGTTATTTGGGTGTTTATTACTTTTTGTTCTTATGCGTGTTTTGTCAAATAAATTCTTATTCTTCTCTTTAGGTTATAGATACATAATTTCCAGAATGGTATTAGTGTAATATATATCATTTTAATTTATTCAATTCATTTATATAATCATTATGAAATGAAGATCATGTAGAACGAGTCGCATCACATCGTGGAGACGGTATTCCGTACGTACGCACGAGTCATGATATCGTTCCAATGATCGTGGAATTGTATTGGAGTGTATGTATAATATTTCAGAATCAATATCACTTTATAATAGTCATATATAGTAATTATTTACACCATTATACCAATCCATGTAAGGTGGTGGTGGAAAATAGATTACATCACGGCATAGAGACGATATTCCGTACGTACGCACGCGCAATGATTTCTTTTTCCGTAGGATAGATAGATGGTGAAATAGGGTTTTTTAATACATATAATAACATATCAGTATATTAATGATACTGATGTTATTACTTCATAATTAAACAACTAAAGAAGAAGAAGTGGAAGAAGAAAAAATGATGAAAGAATCGGTAATGGAAATTACCTCTTCTTTGAAGCGCCTCTTTGAGACCTCCTCTTAGGGCACTAAAATTGGTCTTTGAGGAAGCCCAAAACCTCTAGGATGTTTCTAGGGAAGTTTAGAAGGGAATTTGGCTGAGGTTGGCCGATCTTGAAGGCTCAATGTGGAGTGAGGAAGAGAGGGAGGATGTGCCCTTTTATAAGGGAGGAGAGGGGCACCTTTGGAATAACTAAAAATATTATTTTATTATAAAGTCAAATTCGGTTTTAAATAGCTCAAAATTGATACAAATCGAAGATAAAGTGGGGATGCGTTGAAATCCTCTCATCCAATAGAATTTAGACAATTTTAGTTTCCTATTTTAAACTTATCATTAAGATTTAACATTAAGTAAAATAATTTTACTTTTACAGTGTCTTCTTGTGTTCTTATACTATAAGGTTAATAAACATACTATAAGAATCCAAATGAACTCCAAGTTATTTATGATTAATATATATAACCTTATATAATTCTTTTGGCCGATTATTTATTTTTTAGGAATAAAATAAAAATTAATAATATAATATTTGTTTTAAAAACTATTTTATGTCAATTTTGAAACTATTTTGTAATTGATTTTTGTGAAAATCATAACAGAATTAATAGTTCTAAAAAAGTAAATTAAATTAATAAGAACATGTAATATTAACCTATAAAATTAGTTTATTTCATAAAAAGTATGAAATTACATTTATTTGGGTATTTATAACATCATTTATGTCAATATTTCATTAATAATATAATTACTGCATCATAATTGTGTCATAAATAAATTAAATTATTTAATGTCTAAAAATTACAAATAAAATACCATTATGTAGGAAATTGTTTTAGCTTTCTATGTACTATTTATAGTCGAATTTATCTTATGTATAACTCTATATTAAAAATTATTTACTTATTGAACTTTGATTTTAACTATTTTAACCCTTCTTTAAATAAATTAATAATAAATGTCCTAATCTAATCCAAGTGGGCATAAATGGTCATATGTTATTCCTAAGGATGTTTTTGTTCGAATTACACTTATCGAATAGAATTAGGACATGTGTTATGGTAATAATAATATCTTTTTTACCCTTAATTACCCTATTTACTTTTAACCGTGGTAAAAAAAGTAAAAATTTACTATTCACCAAAAATTATTATCATCTCATCGAACCAAATTTTACTTAATGAAATAAACTGTGTCTCTCAAATTTTCGAAAATTCACTCACAGAAGTGGTAAAATTAAGTTTTATGAAAAATTCATTTTCTTAACTACCACTTAGTGGTTTCACTATTCATCAAAAAATGAAAGCTTCCAGAAAAATAACAAAAATTAGGCCTAAGATATATTTGATATTATGAACTCAAAAATGATGTCTATTTTACCAAATTAAAAAAAATATCAGTTGCATTAATTAATTTAAAAATTAATTCTCATCGTCAAAACAAATAGCGTGTTCTTAAAAGATAATAACTATCAAAAGATTGACACTTGTTTATGTCTGCTTTAAATGTGAAATTAAATCTAATGACCAAAATTGTATTAAATTGTAAAAATATATTCTTAATATACTTTAAAACCACTCAAATTAATAATTTATCACTATTAATTATTTTGATTGAAAAAATTGTTTTTAATTAAAATATACCGTGTTTTACTATTCATCAAAATATGAAAGTTACCAGAATGATATGAAAATTTATCCAAAGTAAATTTTTATTTCATGATTCCAGAGAATAATTTTATTTTGTCAAATTGAATTTATAAACATGTCAAAAACTAGATTTAAAGTGGGTGCTCTATCAAAAGGCGGCAAAACTACATTTTTTTTAAAAATAATTATTTTACCCGAAAAATTTATTTTGTTCTTATACCACGTTTCAGAAAGTGTTAAAGATGAATAATAATGTTATAAGATTCAAAATATAGTTAATATTATTCATAACAGCTAGTTCATAATAATATTATAATAATATATCGTTGTTTAGTAGAACCAGGTATTGCATACAACACACGCTGTCGAGGAAGGTCGCGATTGCGTGTAATGCTAGCCAAGTTAGGGTTGTGTGTTGTGCCAGAATCCTTAGTTGTTTTGTATAACATAATCCAACCATATTTAATTTATACATTGAATATATATATATATACACACACAATGTTGCGTAGAATACCTATTATCAAAATTGTGTGTTACACGATCCAAGAATAGTGTTGCGTATACTGCAAGCTAATATGGTGTTGCGTATAGCGCAATGTAATCTTGGTGTAGCATACAACACAAGACATTAATGAAATTAAAAGAAAATTTTTCATAAAATCTCGGGGTGTTACATTCTACCCCCCTTAAAATGAATTTCACCCTCGAAATTCGTCGGGGTTATAAATGGTTTAATATTCGAAAGTTTCTTTAATAGAAACCCACATCGTAAAAAGGAATACCAAAACCAATCTTTAAAAACAAATGTATGAAACGGAACGGTTACCCAAATAAACTAATCACTGGGTTTCCACATAGGGTAAAATATTGATATGGAAGAGAAATCTAACCATCATGTGCTGATGGAGAGTGGTAGAGAACATGGCTATGGAAAATCCAGCAATCACAAAGCCATAAATTTTTGAAAATCTAAGGTACCATCCGATTCATCAGATATAAGAGAACTAGGACAACATTTTTGGTTTTCAAGATCATTTCCCTAAAGTTGATGAAATTGGAATTAGAATAAATACTTTCGTGATTTTGGTATAGTCTCACCGTTGGTCGTTCATTGGACAATTTCCACTTCATCTCTTAAATAAATGAAGTTGAATTTGTCATTCGTGATGTGTTAGAAGATCATGTGATAGAATGATGGGTTATTCCATCTGTCTTAAACAAAAGGTTAGAAAGGTTATCAAAAAAGACATAAGTCCATCTATAGTGAGATTAGTCATATATGGTTCGTAAAACTTACTTACACTTCATATATCATACTTCTTAATATAATAAAACTAGTTTCTACTAAACAGGGACTTCTTGTAGGCCAGTGGAAGGCGATAAAGGCCAGTCGCACTTTGGTTGTGGGTTCAATTCCCACATCCTTGTCCGACACGATGGGCTGTCTCCCATCCTGTAGGTTGTCCTTTTTCTAAAGCTATATTACTATAACATCCCATCAACAATATCAAAAATGTTTTATCCTTAAACAATACTAACTTATGTCCAACATAATCCATTCCAATCTTTAGGCTCATCTAAAATACTTCGGTCCAATCTCATAGTATAAAGGAAATGATCACGTGAATGCCATAATTTATCCCCTATATATCATAAGATATATCTTGTTGGTCAAATTAACAACATGTGAATACCTTAATCATGTATTCTCTTGAAGGATGAATATCCATTAAACCTTAGTGAAAACATGAATGCATTTAAAAGTTAACACTTTCCACATACCAAAATTATCAAAATTCTATATCCTCAAACCATGATATCACTTAGTACTAAAATCAATCATGAGCTCATGAATACAGTCAAACATCTCATTATCTTATTATCCCTTCATTATGCGCATATCATTTATTTACCAAAAATGTCTCAATCACTTTTCATGGTTACCGGTACTATAAAATTATTGAAAACCACAATAGACCAAAACATAAATATTCCAATATTCCACGATACTATATACAACTTTATTTTGGAATCCCATTACAAAAACACTTTATCATTCCACCACATCGTTGTCATATTCAACATCACCAATAGTGATCGCATGTGACTTCCCTTTGTCCTTTGACTTAAGTGGTTGCTCATATCGATCATCACTAACCCTTGGATTAGTGCATCTATTAGCATAATGCCCCATTTCCTTGCACTTGAAGCATTGAAGTGCAGTAGGTTCATTCTGTGTATCCCTTCCTTTGTTTGCATCATTAGGCATCTTCTTCCCATCATTACGACATTCAAATGCCTGATGACCTTACTTTCCACATTTGAAACATTTACATGTCCCTTTAAGACAATCTTAACCATGCTTCTTTCCACACTTCGAGCATGAGGAAACATTCATCTTCTTTTCACCATTATTCTGAGATTTCTCCTTGAACTCCATCTTTCTTTTCCTGTCAAAACTATGATATCGATAAGTAACACCAACTTACATTTCTACCTTGATAGCACAACGCACAATTTCTTCATAGCTACTGAAGTCTCTTATAGCTAATTCCCTTCGAAGATTTGGTTTTAAGCCAATGAAGAATCGATCAACTTTACTTTCAGGTTGGATGATAAATCCAGATGCATACCTGGCATGCTTTGTAAAATTCGCTTCGTATATACCAACAGATTTATCATCCTTTGGCGTTAGTTCAAGAAACTCCTTCTCCATCTTTGTTCGAAGAATATGAGGGAAGTACATATTGAAAAATATGTTCTTGAACTCGTCCCATTCCATGGACTCAATTTCATTTCTTTGCCTCATATTTTTTATAAGATTCCACCATTGATCAGCTTCACCTTCCAAATGATATACTGCTATGATAACATTATCATGTTCAGAACATTGAAGAACTGAAAATATCTTTTCAATAGAACTGATCCATCGTTCAGCAACAAGTGGATCAGAAGACCCACTGAAAGAAGGTGGACGTTTCCTCATAAAGGAGTAAATAGAATATTGTTCTCTTCTCTGCTCATTTGGAATTCCATAATGATTCATAACTTGTGTAAGTATAGCGATATGATTTTTCACTCCATCTCCCATAACATTTGTTTGTTCTGGAGGACAATCATTGCTTTGTCCATTGCATTGATCAACATGGTTCCTTCGGTTTCCAGCCATCGTCTAAAACCCAAAAAGAATAGTGTGAGAGGAAAAAATCATGCTAGGGAAAAAACATAATAAAGGGGGAGTATCCTCAATATCTAACATCTTATGTTAAATTCTATGATCATTACTATAGTTCTAGGACTGTATCCTATACGTATACTTATCTTTAGGGACATCCCTAGACATACCTTAGAAATATCTCTAGGGATGTTACTAACGTTTTCGCATCCTAGTTTCCAAAGGTTGACTAAAATATTCCTCTCATACCAACTGTAGAGACCCGAAGCTTAACGTACATAGACATTACATTGCTTTTGCAGAATACTTAGTACATAACAAAAATACACACACAAGGACCGTAATAGTTTAGTGTCTTTGGAAACTCAGAATATAATCTTCTAATAATGGTGAATGATCTTCAACATCTCCCATAAAGATCTTCTTTTTTTTAAAACCTAAATATTTTATTTATTTCCTGGGGAAAAGAAAACATAAAAGGGTGAGCTCAACTGCTCAATAAGGGTAAACAAAAGAAATATCAATCACATCTTATTAATAAGAACATATCTTATGGAAATCTTAACCTGCAAAAGAGATCATAATTTCATAACATGGGATAAATCATAGTATTGAAATGTAATCCCAATAATCATAACATAAAATATGAAACATTGTGGCATACACAAAAAATCATAGAGAATCATTTCTTATTAGTCAAGACTCATTTCCAAGACTATCTTAGTGGAAAAAGTACCTTACTGAACTGAGTTCACTCCTCATTTCTGTCCTGTTTCACTGAACCGGTATAACCTACCATTCCAACCATGTATATCTCATGAGATATAAAATCTTTACCCAATGCATTGGAGGGAGATATAGGTCCCACCCATCTCATAATGATTCCATTCTTATGTGTGCCACAAAATCATAAATCATACATCATTGAATAACCCATGTAGTAAAAATGGGATTCTTAAACAACATGGCATCATAAAAAATTTCATATAAGATAAAGGAATTGATAAAAATATTTCCATCACAACATAATCAAATCCATGTAATAATAGGGATAGAAACAGAACCCTATATTATCTTAGATGGAAAATAATTATGATAAAACACTTGAACTCCATTCTTGAGGAAAATATCCTTTCTACTTCATAAACACTTTTCCTTTTCTTAATATGTCATACAATTCTAAACTAAAATAAGGTGATTAAAAATAAACTTGAAAACTTGTCAAGGAATATTCTTGGAAATATTGTTTTAAAAATCCATTCATGCCGTATAAAAAAATATTCTTCTCGTACTTTTGTCGGAAAAGTCAAAAAGTACCTCGTACAAAAAATGACAAAATATTCTATTCATATCTTTTACTAAAAACTCACCGAAGGGTGAAATTGGATATAAAATATTTTAGAAGGATATAAATACTACATATTGAGGAAACATGGATGTGTATGATAAAATACACCCCAGTAAATGCCAAAGTATAAACAATCTCGGAAAAAAATGAGATTGTGATATTTCCCTTACCTTTGGTCTGATTTGCGTCGTAAGTGTCCGAACATCCTTTATAATGATTTAAATAATGTTATTGACTTATTCCAGAATCATACTTATTGTTATGATATCATATATGGTCATATTCATAGCTTCTTAATAGTAATATTTCATTACTACTTGTTATTTGGGTGTTTATTACTTTTTGTTCTTATGCGTGGTTTGTCGAATAAATTCTTATTCTTCACATTAGGTTATAGATACCTAATTTCCAGAATGGTATTAGTGTAATATATATCATTTTCATTCATAAAATTCATTTATATAATCATTATGCAATGAAGATCATGTAGAACGAGTCGCATCACATCGTGGAGACGGTATTCCGTACGTACGCACGAGTCATGATATCACTCCTATGATCGTGGAATTGTATTGGACTGTATGTATACTTTTTCAGAATCAATATCACTTTCTAATAGTCATATATAGTCATTATTTACACCATTATACCTGTCCAAGTAAGGTGGTGGTGGAAAATATATTACACCACGGCGTGGAGACTGTATTCCGTACGTACGCACGCGCGATGATTTCTTTTTCTGTAGAATGGATAGATCGTGAAATAGGGTTGTTTCATAAATATAATTAAATATCAGTATATTATTGATACTTATGTTATTACTTCATAAGGAAACAACTAAAGAAGAAGAAGTGGAAGAAGAAATAAAGATGAAAGAATCGGTAACAGAAATTACCTCTTCTTTGAAGCGCCTCTTTGAGATCTCCTCTTAGGGCACTAAAATTGGTCTTTGAGGAAGACCAGAACCTCTAGGATGTTTCTAGGGAAGTGGAGAAGAGAATTTGGAAGAGGTTGGCCGAGCTTGAAGGATCAATGTGGTGTGAGGAAGAGAGGGAGGAGGTGCCCTTTTATAAGGGAGGAGAGGGGAACCTTTGGAATAGCTAAAACTATTATTTTATTTTAAAGTCAAATTCGGTTTTAAATAGCTTCAAATTGATTCATTTCGAAGATAAGGTGGGGATGGTTCGAAATCCTCTCATCCAATATAATTTAGACATATTTAGGTTCCTTTTTTAAACATATATATTAGATTTATCATTAAGTAAAATAATTTTACTTTTACCGTGTCTTCTTGTGTTCTTATACTATAAGGTTAATAAACTTAATATAAGAAGACAAACGAACACCAAGTTGTTTATTATTAATATATATAACCTTATCTATGTCCTTGGGCCGAACCTTAGATTTTTAGGAATAAAATAACAATTAATAATATAATATTTGTTTTAAAAACTATTTTATGTCAATTTTGACACTATTTTGTAATTGATTTTTTGTGAAAATCATAAAAGAACGATTATTTCGAACAAAGTAAATTAATTCAACAATAACATGTAATATTAACCTATAAAATAAGTTTATTTCATAAAATGTCTGACATTACATTTATTTGGGTATTTATAACATCAATTATGTCAATATTTCATTAATAAGATAATTACTGCATCATCTTTGTGTCATAAATAAATTAAATTATTTAATGTCTAAAAATTACAAATAAAATACCATTATGTAGGAAATCTTTTTATCTTTCTAATGACTATTTATAGTAGAATTTATCTTATGGTTATCCTTATATTAAAAATGATTTACTTATTAAAAATTGATTTTAACTATTTTAACCCTTCTTTAAATAAATTAATAATAAATGTCCTAATCTAATACAAGTGGGCCTAAATGGTCATATTTTATTCATAAGGATGTTTTTGGTCAAATTACAATTATCCAATAGAATTAAGACATGTGTTAGGGTAATAATAATATCATTTTAACCCTTAATTACCCTATTTATTTTTAACTGTGGTAAAAAAAAGTAAAAAGTTACTATTCACCGAAAATTATTTTCATCTCATTGAACCACATTTTACACACTGACATCAACCGTATCTCTCAGATTTTTGAAATTCCACTCACAAAAGTGGTAAAAATATTTTTTTATGACAAATTCATTTTTTTAACTACCACTTAGTGGTCTCACTATTCATCAAAAAATGAAAGCTTCCAGAAAAATACCAAAAATTAGGCCTAAGATATATTTGATATTATGAACTAAAAAATGATGTCTATTTTTCCAAATTCAAAACATATCAGTTGCATTAATTAATTTAAAAATTAATTCACATCGTCAAAATAAATACCATGTTCTTAAAAGATAATAACTATCAAAAGATTGACACTTGTTTATGTCTGATTTAAATGTGAAATTACATCCAATGAACAACATTGTATTAAATTTTAAATATATATTCTAAATATACTATAAAACCACTCAAATTAATAATTTATCACTATTAATTATTTTGATTGAAAAAGTTATTTTTAATTAAAATATAGCGTGTATTTACTATTCATCAAAATATGAAAGTTAACAGAATGATATGAAAATTTATACAAAGTAAATTTTTATTTCATGATTCCAAAGAAGAATTTTATTTTGTCAAATTGAACTTATAAACATGTCAAAAACTAGATTTAAAGTGGGTGCACCATCAAAAGGCGGAAAAACTGCATTTTTTTAAAAATACTTATTTTACCTGAAAATTTTATTTTGTTCTTATACCATGTTTTAGAAAATGTGCAAGAAGAATAATAATGTTATTAGATTCAGAATTTAGTTAATACTATTCATAACGGCTAGTTCATAATAATATTATAATAATATATCATTCTTTAGTAAAACCCGGTATTGCGTACAACACACACTATCGAGGAAGGTCGTGATTGCGTGTAATGCAAGCCAAGTTAGGGTTGCGTGTTGTGAAAGAATCCTTCGTTGTTTCGTATAACATAATCCAACCATATTTCATTTATACATTGAAAATATATATATATATACTCAATGATGCGTAGAATAACTATTATCAAAATTCTGTGTAACACGATCCAAGAATAGTGTTGCGTAGACTGCAAGATAATACGGTGTTGCGTATAGCGCAAGGTAATCTTGGTGTAGCATACAAAAAAAGAC
The DNA here is from genome assembly GCA_963277665.1 of Viscum album. NCBI lineage: Eukaryota > Viridiplantae > Streptophyta > Magnoliopsida > Santalales > Viscaceae > Viscum > Viscum album. The sequence goes on along the minus strand of OY728163.1, from coordinate 2,102,211,981 downwards.
ATTAATGAAAATAAAAGAATATTTTTCATAAAATCTCGGGGTGTTACAATTACCACAAAGGTAACGACACACAAAAGAATACCACAAAGGTATCACCATGAAGGTATGTACCACAAAGGTATGCCACATAGATGATTACCACAAAGGTATCACCACGAAGATAAGTACCACAATGATACACCACACATAAGATTATCACAAAGGTAATAACTCATCTCACACTAGGTATAACTTAGGTATCATAGTAAAGAAGATTATATGTAACTACTGAATCATCTTACTCTATTAAGATGAAGACCCACGTAGGATCCTAAATCATCAGACCCACATATGATCCTAGTACAGCAGACCCATGTCAGATCCTAGAGTAGTCCCACGTGGATTTCCTAGAGCGGAACCACGTGGGACTCTCGAACATAGATCCACATAGGATCCCAAAGCACAGACCCACGTAGGATCCCTTTCTCATGTTACAGAAGGCTACAGGGTTCCCCCACCAAGCTCGCTTTATTTCGGGAGAATTCGCTCCTCAAATCACAGGTCGATACTCCAACTATCACGAAGTCCTGTGAAGAAGTATCTCAAAGGACCACCACATAATAGGGGTATCAACGCAATAGACAATGCATCTATCAGACGCCCGGTCTGTATGTTATTGGCCTTTTAGTCCCGAGGGCATGGTTGGATTCGTGTTCGATCCAGCCCGGACATACCCAAAATTTATCCAAAACTCAAGTGGGTTATATGAAAAGGACCACCTCGATCCAAGGTTTCTGGTGCCGCAGGAGGTTTTTCAAACGGACGAAATAAGCTCAAGATATGACCGAATGAGCTGAAAGGGTCGATGTTGGTCCGGGTCCGGTCCGACCTGGTCGGACCGACCCGACCCCTGTCCGGCACAGCCCGCTGGATGGCCAGGTGGGCGGCCCATGATGGAATTCTGCTAAGCTCGTGGCTGGCTGGATGGCCATGAATCCTCCGCGTGATGCGGCCGCACATCATGCCATCATCGGTGGCAGACAGCGAGCCGACCGCCCCTCCACCGTCGCGGCCTTGGACCGCGGCGCCGGCACGCCGGTCGGTGAAGACGTGTGCCGCCTTCACCATCACGCAGCAGGTCGTGCGCCGATCGCTTCCCTCACTCCACCGCATCCCTTCTCCGGTGGCACAATTGTGCCACTGCCGTATTTGCGGCCAACCGGAGTGATGGCTGCCTCTCCCGAGTCCTACCGGTGCCGGTCGTCGGCGACGTTCTTCGGGGCACCGGGCGTGTCCTAGTGGCCCGTTCTTCATTGGATAGACTTCCACACTCTCCTCGGGACGTCACCATTAATTTGTAACCACCACAATTCACAATGGTTTCAGAGTGGTAGGGTCGTGTTCGTTTGACACGAACCCTCCACGTTAGAACGGCAACAAGCAGATTATTTGTTCTCGAATCATGAAGAATGTCAAGAACGGGTAAAGTGGTATTCAAAAACAACAAACTCTACCTTGTCGTTCATTGGAGGTCTCGAGAGGAAGAAGACGAAGCCTTTGAAGAATGTCAGTGTTTGTTTCTTCTGCAAGATGATTCCTATTCGGGCTCAGGGTCGGTTCCTCGTTCTTAGTTGGAGCAAGTTCTTCGTTGAATAGAATGAGTTTCTCCAAAGTTCTCCCCAAGCCTCTTTTCCAACTAAATCCTCCAAATAAAAAAAATTAAGATCCATCTTATTAAAAATAAGTCTAACAATTAATTGAAGTTGGCACATTTAATTAATTGTAGTTGGCTCAATTTATTAACTGGAGAGTTGAGATGTTTTCACCTATTAAGAGGGGTTCAGGTGGTCTCCACCACCAAGAATTTAAATTGTGGGTTTTCTATCTCGGTTGGTCCCCAACTCCAAAATTTAAAAAGAGGTGTTTAAAAATAAAATAAAAGTTGTTCTTTTTTTTATTTTTATTTCCACGAAAAACACGAAAACTAACATTCACTATCGACCTACTACGGTCGAGGTGAAGGTCTCTTTAAGAGAATATTGGCACTGCGAGTTCAATGTTTTCCTCAGATTTCAATTACGATCACCGGTTCAAAAGTTACAAAAACTCACTCACATTCTTACTAAACGTACTTAAAAAAAGATCAGAAATTCATTCCAGGAACACCGGGCCTCGAACTCACGTGCCATCAATTTTCGTGGACTCATAATATTCCCATATAATTACAAAAAATACATGGAAAAATCTAGGACTTTATATCAATATTTTCACCCATTTTTTATTTTTTTCTATTTAATTGATTAGCGTTGAATTTTTATTTCATTGATTAAAGGTTCTAGTTTTTTCATACCTTGATCTACTGTCTATGAACACATATATTCAAAATTAAATTCTCATGAAGAAACTATTTTTGGAAATTTTTTTAAAGGCTATATTTTAAAAAAAACGTTGATTTTAAGATAAATTTAATATATTCAATTTTTAAGTGTTTCCCTAAAATTTATTTTTTAATCTTGGCCTCATGACTCTTCCTTGGTAATAGCGTAAAAATTTTACCATGCATTCATTTGACTACATGAAAAATTAAACTATTTATAAACCCTATTTAAAACTAGTATAGTTTGTGAGTAGGTTGTTGAACCTCGGAGAAGGAATTTTAAATGTTTTGTCCATGAAAATGAAAATAAAATGAATAAGAAGATAAAAAATCATTAAGGAATTCAAGTGGTAGTAGTTTAAAAGAAATATGTGTAACAATTTTGAAGAAAACAATATTAGACCAGGGTATGTGGCAGGATGAAGACATGAAACATGATTGACTGGTAGAATAAATGTTCATTACTCACGCATAAAAAATGTGATCGAACTCTGAAATTGTATAGAAAACAAGGAATGTAAGAAATTAAACCACTCAATAAATTTATTCTTCAATTTTTTCAACTGTAGAATTAATTATTCATGTTGTGGATTGATATTTTTCAAAAAATCTACTTTTTGTATAATATTTTATGCTTCATCTTATAGGAAATTTCTTATTTGAAAATTTCTGTATTATCAAAACTGTTTGTATGAATCAAGTAGGAAGTCATTTTTATTAGTTTTTAAAATAGAATAAATTGAAAAGTTTCAACAAATAGGATGATAAATTAGAGATCTATGAAGAAAGGGTCTATAATGATAATGTTTATGTTTTACCAGATCAACCTCGTTCCCTTAAAATATTCAGCAGGAAAACATAATTGAAACTGTAATTTAATAATGAACCATTAAACAATAAAAAAACAATAAATAAAGAAGAAAATAAGGTTCTCTAATGAGGATTATTTTCCATATTTGACTTCCTGGTTGTCACCTTCCTTCTTATGCTCTTACTCTACAAAAAAACTGTGCATCAAAAGAATGAAGGGGTTCCCTAAAATTGTTCTTCAAATCCCTCTTTTATATTTTTATTTAGAGAAATACCGCATTTTACTAAGCTCGCTTGGAAGTCGTCAAAGGCATTTTTTTCTCTCTCTGTCTTATTTCACCACCACATCACTCTAAAAATTCCTTCAAAAACTCTAACATATGCACATAAAATAAACAATTTCATCAAAAAACCACATGAGATCATTGATCAGATCCTTCAACTGCGGAGGCATCATTTGGTGTTCTCAGATCTGGATCGGGTCCTTATTGTGTGCCAATTCATCTACTTCTATGGTTTTGGGATTGACCGAATTGGTCGACTGTGGCTTCTCATGTCTCGATCGACTACTAGTAATTCTGATTTCAATTGAATCTAGAACGGTTCGCGTAAGATAATTTTATTATTCACCCAACCATAATATTTTCCAGAATACTTTAATCTTATGCTACTAGAAATTATTTAAACAAATACCATAGCTAATGGGAAGTTATCTTACTCTTCCTTTTCTAATATTATCTTACAAAAATTTGTTTGAATTTATTTTACTGAATATTTATTCTATACGGAAGCCCCTTATCAAATCCATCTTATGCAGACTGGTTTTAAAAATTATATTACACGGACTAAAGATTTTATCATTCTGTGTGCCACCTTTACTAACAATAAAGTAAAAGAAAAAAAATTAACTGTTCAAATTCATATTTAATAATCAATATAAATATGATAAAATAAACTAATGAAAAATATGATTAATTATTTTATTATTAACAAGAGTACATAATAAAATAAATTAATCACAAAAATTAAATAATGAAGTTTAAAAATAATATTTAAGAATAAAAATAAAAAGATAAAAAAATTAAATAATCAAAGAATAAAACACTCAATAATATAAAAATTTATAACATATTAATCAACTATTTATTTTTTGACAATAAGTACAAATTATAACAAAAATTAACCAAAAAACACAACTAAACACTAAAATCTAAATTATTTACCAAAACATATGTGGAGAAATATGTGAATTTTATGACACATCAGAAGACAATTTGTATTTAAGTATAATGAAGATCCGATTTCACTAATACATGATGTTTTGTAAAAAAATAAATTTCTGAATGGAAATTGGGAGAAGAATCCAGTTAAGAAAATGAATGAATAAAGTCAAATAGATCAACCAATACAACCTATTCCCGCAGAATGTTTTGATGAAAATTAAAATCACATGAAACATATTAAATTTTTTATATGTATAAAAATACGTTTAGAAATAAATGATGAAACAAGGTATTAGGAAATGGATCTTCTCTATCCCACAATTCAAACTCCATCCCCTTATGTGATCTCAAGTAGCTCCCAATGTGCATTATGTATTCTATTCATGTGTTACTTATTATACCAAATGTGTTTTGGTGTCTTTTTTGTGTCTGTGTTTGTCTCTTTCTTGATATAGGAGAGTTTCTGTGTGCCCCCATTCTAGATAAATCTAACCAAATAAATTGAGATTTCTCCACCAAAAAAACATTCATGAGCTCAAAGTCACCAATATAAGAAGATTTCACTCCCCTCTACTGGGTATATTGACTGTGTATTTTCATCTATGTGGGTCATAAGATCAAATCCCCCATCTTTAATAGAAGGATCAACTTTCTAAAAGCTATGAACCATACAGAAACCATGATCCAACACATTAGATTCACTCTACAAGGATCGATCAATGATGAGGACTACTATGTGAGGGTGGTCTCATATCTGGTTCATAAGATGTCCTAAACAATTTAGATTTCTTGAGTTAGGAATACAATGTTTTAGGGATTTTTAAAATTGAAAAATACATTTCCACTTCAAAATCATATGACACGCCCATAGAGTATAACAGTTTTTTATCCCTTGTAGAGCCAAGCCTGCATGACCAAATTCATCTTGGGCTCGAACATGTTATTGTTTTAGTATTAAATATATATATATATATATATATTACATAATTATATTTTTTATTACTATTAAATATATACATATATATATATGTACGAATGTATTTTTATTTTTATATACTTCTTAATATTAATATTATATATATTATATATAATATAATTATTCTAATTATTATTACATAAATATAAATATATTTACCAATATATATAATTATTAATATTAACAATATATATATATATATATATATACAAACACCTATTATTATTATTATTAGATGTATATATTATAATTTTTTTTATTTTTATTTTATTTTCTAATTATTATTTTTTGTCTTCTATCTTATCCACTCGCTGGTAGTCTCATTTGCGACATGGATATTCTTTGGGAGATAATACAAGAGCTCAGCTCAATTTGGTTCTCTTCATCAATGGCTCATATGTGTGTGAAAACTCTTAATCAACATTGGTCACCAGATGGCTTCGGGTTCAGTTAGGACTTCAACTTCGTGGTGGCACAAGAGTCCAAATTTGCTATGTTTGGTACACAAACACCCCCCCACTCTTCCAGAAAGGCTCAGCTTCATCATCCAATAATGGAGATGTATCATATTATGTCAGGGTTCTTTAGATCTACTATGGATTCAGAACTTATGTGGGGGAAGATAGTGGATCATGCTCAAATTTGTAGTTGCTTGGGGTTCGGAATCATGTATTAAAATGACTGTGGATTGGTTGGGTTGTACTAGAATTGGATCATAATAAAGCATCAACGAGTATTTCATATGTGGAATTCAAATGGGGTATTCTCCTCTAGTGAGGAATCATCATGTTTGTTTTGAGCTTCTTAGAATAGTGGTTTGAGGTCTAGTAGTTGTAGATGGTGTCTCGTGATGGGCTGGTGGGCGGTAACAATGTGATTAGGGAGGTAGAATTAATGAACAATGATCGTAGAAAGGATGATATTAGATCACTTGAGTGGATTGAGAATGAAATATGGTATCATGAATAGTGGTCATAGTTCCTGGAGTAGAAGATAGGTTTCAGGACGGTGGATGGTGGTAGATCCATAGTGGAAGAGGGGAGCGGTCGATGTGTGACATTAGTAGGATGAGGGATGGTAGACGTCTGACTGGTTAGAGGGCCCAGGGTTGAGCGATAGAGGAATTGGGAGGGAAGGGTGGAGGAATAGATAGAGGGTATTGTGGTAGATGTGGTTGTGGAGGCAGTAGGGTGGAACCATAACACATGCTGGAGGTGGAAAACTAGATTATACAAAAACATTACTGCACATAGTGAAATCCGAAAAAGGATTAAAATAATAATTTGATCAATTAATTTTCATAATAAAAAATTTAAATCCAAAATTTGCGAATGAAGTAGATTCATGGAATTTATTTAAAAATTGAAATCCTGTTTCAGAAACAATTTAATTAAATTTCAATTAACAATCCTAGCTTAAAATCATTGAAGAAAACATTTTCAAACTCAGAAACATACATCACAATTTCCATTGAAAATTAAATTTCCATAAAACATAAAATTAAACTAAAAAAATTTAATTGATAAAAAAGAATGAATTAATTTCATCCAAAAAATTGTTCATTCAAAAAATAAGTATTTTTAATCCCCTAAATTCATATTTTAATAAGATATTAAAAACAATGTAAATTCCAAGTGAAAAAATCATCAACTGCAAATTATTTTTTAATTAAATCTCAAATTCATATGAAATTCAGAATAATTCATCCAAAAAGGATGTGGAAATGTGTGTAAACATTGGACACATCATATTTTTTGGTTATCTGTCATTTTGATGGTGAATTTGATATGTGGTGGAATCTTATTAACAATACGAGGAAAGAGGAAAGAATTTACTCCATTTCATGGGAATATTTAAAGAAGATATTTTTAATAAGTATTTTCCTTGAGCTCTTCACACTAGAGTAGGGATAAAATTACTATATCTAAAATAGAGGGATTCTAAATCCATTGATACCAATGAGGTAAATTTCAGCTGACATGCAATAAACTATTCATGTTTTTTCATTGACTAAGAAAGAAAAAATGGTTTATTGTTCAGTTGTTTATAACCATCACTCTAAAAAGCATTAGAAATATGATACATTATGAATAAAATTTTCAATTTTCTCTCAAGGTATAAATAGGGAGCGGAGCACCTCATTATCCCCACGTCTTTGGGGATAAGAATAGAAAAATATATTTTCATGTATATTAATATGATAACACCCATGGAGGAAAGAAAATTAAGCATCCTTTATGCCAAAAATTTCAGAGGAAGAATAGGGAAAATAGTGTTCATCGAACAAGTAAAAGTTTAATGTGTCGAATTTTAGTTCATCAATTGCATGAATGATGATGTGATGTGAATAATTTAGTAAATGAAATGAATAGAGATAAATCTTGATCAAATGTTCCATAAAGAAACTAATTTTATAATTTCATAGGTTTTTGAAAATATAAAAACCAGTTCATGGATCCAAGGGTAAATGATGAAAATCAGGGTTAAACCCACCTGAAGTAAGGATATGGGCCCATAAGGGTTGCTCCCACCCTAGATTTTCTCATCGTCATCGTCTCCGTCCTCCTCGGGTCGCCTCGGCTCATCCTCCCATCGCTCGGCGAGATTGTGGTGGCGGTTCCCCTGCTGCGGTGGCGTGCTTCACGAGCTCGGCCATTTCGGGAGTTTCTCATCATTGTTGACCTATTCCTCACTTAAATCCCATATGCTGGATAGGGCTTCTTGGTGGCACAGTGCTGGCCTAGTGGACGAGTTCCCTGCTTTCGCGGTTTGTGGAATTTCTACTCGCCCTCTACGGTGGTTGTGGACGGGTAATCATGCCTCCTCGAGAGATCGAGTTTGCAGCTACGGGATTTTGGTTCTGGTTTGACAACATCTTTCCAGTTTGGCGATGTGTTTCACGATTATAATGTTCAAACGTGATTACATGGTGATGTGTGGATGGTGTCAATGGATCCAAAGCTGCAGATGGATTCTGCATTTGATTTTCTACGTGTTGTTTTTACTAATTTTCATTTTGTTTCTACTTCTTATGATTCTCACTGGTGTGGTGATCTACTGGTTGAGTTTGTATTTGTAGTTTATTTCCTTTTATAGTTTACTTCGGATGGGGTCGGCATCGTTCTAGCTTTTTGATGTTGGCATGAATGATGTTGCAATCTCCTTTAGCTGTTACGGTGACGATGAAAGCCATTGAAACTCACTGGTGATTCGGGTCACAGATTTCCTAGTCATTTCGGGTGTGTTTAGAGGCTGACCATGGTTCAAGGTGATGCCGTAATCGAGGGATCCTGTGCTTCGAGGCCGCCGCAGGGGTTCGTGGCTCAACGTGGTGAGCAGTTGTTTTTTTAATGTTGAATTTTAATTTGAATTTTTGATGTAGTGGCTATTTGGACTATATGTGGTTTGGACTCCTTTATTCGGGTACCGGATACCCTTAAACCGGCTTTTGAAAATGAAAAAAATATCGTTTTCCAATTGTTAAACCCACCTAAAACATATAAGGAATGTGAATGAATTATGAGATAACAATAGTTGAAGTATATCATGAGAATGAACTCATGAATATTACACTTATCATTTACTATAGAGATGAAAATTACTTATTTTATTTGATTCTATGAACTAATTTATATACGATGAATTTGATAATATTTTCAAAATACCACTTCAGTGGATAGATATTTATTTATTAGTGAAATATCGTAATGTTATGATGATTTTATATCAATATGATTCTTATTTTTGAGAGAAATGTTTTGAAATGTGCATTTTTTAAATATTGTTATTCCCTATACAGTTTGATTTGGTATGAATTTGTACATGGATCAATTATCTTTGTATAGAACCCATATAACATTTAATGGAAGTTATTTCATTTTTTATATTTTTAGTCAGACTATGATCATTAATCAAGGCAATGATGAACATGTACTTCTAATAGAAGTTTATTTAAATATAAGCATCTCAATACCACTTCATAAGGGGTATTTACCTCAAATTGTTGGGGAGATGGATAATATTATGGAAATACAAATTTTTAGGGAAAAATGAGTTTCTTATTCTTTCCAAAGATAGTAAGGTTGATCTCTCACTATTATTATTATCTATATTTGGTACACCCTTATCTATTTTCTTTAGAAAGTGATAATAATTTTTTTGAGGATATAGTTTATTTAAGGGGATAGATGTAGCACATCAAAATTTTAGAATAAATTCTCCTTAATAAATTTTATGTATTTGATATACTATGAGAAACACAACACCAAACATAATTGAATAACTATGGTATAAAATATATAATGAAATAAATTACTAGAGAGTTAATAGAAATTTATGAAATAAACAACTTTAAACAAATCTTCAAACTCACCAAAGAAAATTCCATTTACTCTTGAGAAATTGTTCTGAACTATTTTTGTTGAATTATAAATTTTAATTAAATTTAATACTATTTATGATTGATATAAACAAAAATTATTGTTAATATTCAGATATTAAGTTATAAAATCAATTAAAAATATTGATAAATTGGTTATGTAATGAGAAAAAAATAAAAGTGTAATAATTCATGGATAAATAGATATGTTTTAGATAGATAAATTATTTTATTATATATACTATATAAAAAAGTAAATTTATCTTATTCAGAGTATTGAAGTTATAAAAAATTACATTTTTATAAAATTATAGAACTGGGAAATCATTGATTCACATATTATCTATTTGTTAGAAATTAAGGTAAAATCATCTCACCGTAAAGAGAATTATTTTTCAAAAAATGTTTTCAGAGCATACAATGTGTTTTATCATCATAAATTAAATTAATGACCCCTGATAAATAATTATGATGAGATTTATAGATAATATATTAAACAAAAAAATTAATAATCATCTAATTTATTTTACTTGAAATGTAATAAAAATACTTTGATTTTATAAATTGAACATAAATGTTTCCTAAAAATTATTTTTGCACATTTTTTGTATGGGAATTAGAGTTATTTTTTTCCAAGTTTAGAAATTTTATTTTAAAAAATTAATTTCATTTATAAACTCATGAGGTGAATATTATCTTTGGTTTAATATTATAATTTTTATGAAATTGCTAATTTTTTAATGAATAGTGAAAAAATACTATTTTATAAATAGAATTACTTTTATGAAATCATTATTATATAAGAATAAACTAAAATATGTCAAAAACAATTTGTGTACAAATATATATTTAATGATAATTAAATAATTTAAAACTATTATCTTGAATTTTGAATCCCATACATTAATTTTTGGAACCTAGGTTATATTTTAGAAGAACAAAAATTTATTTTAGTCATTTTAATTTAATTAATTATTTAAATTGAACTATATGAGTTTCTATTTATTTTAATATCATAAAACCATTATTTTTTACATTCAATTAAATAAATTTCATGTAGATAAATTTTATACATTATTTTAGTGTAAATTAATTTTTATGCTAAAATTTTAGTTTTCAAAAAAATGTTTTTTGTTTTGTTTTATGTACATAAGTTAAAATTATATTCTAATAACTATAGAAATTAAATACATTAAAAATAGATTCCATATTTTTGGTCGATTTAATAAATATTATATAATAATTTAAACTCAATTTTATTCCATGCCGAATAGTCACCATGGTAAAAATATAATCACCATGGTAATGGGTAAAAGTCTTAACAATGGGAGTTAAACTAGGCGATAAGGTATCTAATATAAAAAATCAATGAATTTATATGGTTTTATAAGAGTATTTATACTTCCCCTTGAATTATCTTCAAAATTCGACTTCTTTGGTGCCATTATCCCTTGAAAATGACTTAATATTATTCTAAATTTAAGGGTATTTACTAGGGTGTCACTCCACTCATTTATATAAGGTAGCCTTTTATCCTCACTTATTCATAAAATATGAGAAATTTAACTGAAGAAATAAACAAAATAACATACCAACACTTCTCTGTATGTTCTATTGGTTTTAATCTCACCAAAAGAATAATCATAGATGTCAGAAGGTGTAAATCGAAGGGAGACATCCAAGGAGGAGGTATAAGTCATTACTAAAGTATTTATATTTTATTATTTATTATAAATCCTAAAAATATAGTCTAAAACTTATGATATTTTTAAATAAATATATTTAATATACCAATATGATATTAAATGTATGGAATTGTAACTCTCTACCTCCATTCCCACTAATGAAAAATAAAAACATCGATCCTGCATACGTTCAGACTATTGCCTCTATGAAGCAATGTATTTCATTTTTCATCACCAACTCTTATGTATGGTTATATATGTGTGTTTTTATTTAATATATATGATATTTATCATATAATTATGATTTATTTAATAAAATCATCATTTACCTTTTTTTTCCATTCATTGTAATATGAATGAGTCGCTCGTTCCAATGTGCAGACTAATTCCTCTATGAAGTGATGTAATTAGTTTTTAATCACCAGATACCTAACATTCTCAAAATTTTTATATAACAAATACAATATTTATGACATAATTTATATTCTTGAACCATAATCAAGGTTTTCTAATTATTTCTATCAATCCTAAACATTCATGCAAAATAGAGCAGTTAACAGCAAAATAATTATTTTAATGAATAATTATTTATAATTATGTTATTAGTAATTATAATAAAATAATATATTGTAAGATATATATTAATAAATTTATGTTATATTTAAAATAAATTAAAATTTATTATATAATAGGTTACAACATGCATGAACCAAGTCAGGACCCGGGGTAAGGTTTTCATCTCAAATTTCATTATTTGCGATATGTTTCTATTATGCACATAATTCTATCTATAAGGTGTATATGTTTCCTCGATGAAAGTATTTTATAATTATTCTCTCTTTATTCATTGTATTTAAGGTTTTATTTAATTATTTATCCTTAAAATGGGGTTTTATTCAGATTTTATAGAAGTCATAAGGGTTTCTTATTTCACTTTTTTCATTAAGACACATTCCAAATTCACCACTTGTTTTAAATTGTGTGGTGTATATCTACCTGATGGAATTTTTAATTATGAAATTAAAAATATTTAAAAATCAATATCATGTTCTATCTTTCATGGACTATTTATTCCAGAGATACCATTTTTGTAAGGGTTTCCTCAACTCAATTTCCCTTCTTTGAGATATATTCTGCATTCATCACTTTTTTCATTAATGTGGTGTATATAGTTCCCATGAATGTATTTTATGATTTTTCATATAAATTATTGTTATTTATGGGTCCATCTATGTTTCTTTATATCATGAGGTTTTTCTTCAATGACAAACAGATCTTTAAGATATTATGATAAAATATCATTTTTTTATTACTAATGTTTTTGTTTCCATTTATGTAGTTGGAAATTATATGCTTGGTATATCTTAAACTACATATATTTTCATCACCTATTATTATTTCTATTATTATAAAATATTCTATCCATTTTCCCCTTTGCGGTACTCAAAAATATTGAAATCGTGATATTAATAATTGATGATCTTATTAATCCTTTTAGGTTAATTTTATCCCTATATATTCATGTTCATCAAAATTATTTTTTTTAGAGTTACTAAAAAAGTTTACATTGTTGTTAATGGTATTTTATACTATCATTGAATATATTAAATAATGTTTTAAATGAATCATATTATCATTTTCTAAATTGGTTATTTTTTACTTCCTCTACAAAAGTGTGTAAAGAGTGATTTACAAATGCGTACGACATGAAAGAATTTACCCACCATCATTTCCATTATTCATTATGATGATTCCTATACAATCTTCCATCATTATACAAAGAAAATATTATTCTAATTATTCTAGTAATTATATGGTTTTAAAATTTACAAAAAGAAAACAATATTTCTTCAAGTTTTTAAAGAACATTTCTAATACTTTATAAAATTATTTTTCTTGAGTTAAATATACATTAAGTAATATTATGACTCATTGTAGACATGGTCTCACTAACTATACAATTCATTTCTCTGGATATCATATAATGATGATGTTTCAATGATGTTCATAAAACTCATTTCATTCCCCCATATTAATTAAACTATGAAGGAATGATGAATGCTCTTATTTTCAAGTGGTATATATATGAATATTTTAATATTATTTGATGATTGGTTCTATTTTAGTAATCAAATAAATAATTTTCTATTTTAAATCTCATGATATAAAAGCACACATAGGTTATTATCCAAAGCATAAGAGGGGACACATGATGATTTCTTGATCCCAATATGGTACATCATTGATTATCCCTATAGAGACCCTCACAATTAATATATATAAATTAAAAAACTTTTCCATTACAGAAAAATTATTTTACAAAATGACACCCAAATATCGTATTATTTTAGTGCATTGGGAAATATTGAAATGTAAAAATTGGTACATAATAATGCTATATTTTTTCCACTAGATTCTCCAAGATTAGAACCCCTATTTGAAATATCATAAATTAATTATATATTCATATCCTAGTGAAGTAACCATAATAATGGGTGATTAGAAATGCTCAGTAATGGTAAACAAGGTAGACATGCATGCATAAACATTAACATAGGGGTATGATAACGTGATCATAAGATTATAATATCATACCCTACATATCAAAGATCATAAAAATGAGTTATGTGAAAAATATTTGATGTTCATAATACATGAATTGTAATGATATAATCATAATGAGACAAGAAATCATAACTCAGGAGTAAGACATGGAATTTGTGGCATTTATATAAAAATAGAAAATTTTATGTCAAGGATACCTACAAGGAACTTCATAACAAGTCAGGCTTGGGCTATGACGTGTGCACCGGCTTCGGGAATGGGATAAGAACACTTGTATCTGATTAATTTTATTATTAGGCTAAAATCCATGTAACATCTTTTTTTTGGTTAGGGGCTATAACTCATGTACCCATTTACATTTAGGCTTGGGATACAACCCATGTGCCTTCTTGTTTTTATGCTTGGGATAAAACCCATGTACATTCTTGTTTTCATGATTGGACTAAAGCCCATGTACCATCTAAGATCATATAAAACTTATCATTACCCAATAAATTAGAGGGAGATATAAGTCCCACCCATCTCATAATATAATCATTCATACATGGGCCACAATGTAAAAAAACGTTTATCATAACATGACCCATAACAAGATACCGGATTTATAATCATAAAATAATAAACCATAAAATGAAAGGTGTATCATTAGTATATCATCACATCCTAACCTATTAAAATAGAAAGGTTTCATAATCACTTCATGTAATCATAACTTCTGAAAAGAATCAGGTTTCAAAAGCATAAAATTTGTTTAAGTGAAGTGGTTTTATTAAGCATTATTGTATCAAAACATAAACCATTCAATTAATAATATGAATGGAACCATTGGATAAATACCTAGAGTTTAATTAGTGACATAAATGGTTGTTCTCTTAGAAGTAAATTAACTTGGAAGGATATTTTTTCAAAATATCTTGAGGTAAATATCATTTCTTCATTGAAAAAGACTCTTTAAAATATTAAAAGTTTTTAAAGTCATTTTCAATAGAAATTATAAAAGAATCCTTAATCCATTTGAAAAAAATTTCCATGAAAATATATTTTAGAAAAATTTTATTAAATATAACCTTTTAAACATGAAAGAAATATTCAATGAATTGATGGTTATAAGTTTTTACATTTCGTACAAGGTAAAAAAGAACATTCATTTTGCATGGTAAAAACGTTAGAAAAATACCTCCTTCCGAAAATGAAAAGAATATTTTGTTGAAACAATTTGTAAAAGGAAAAAAGGGTAAAAATTTATTTTAAAAATTTTAGTATAATAGTATAATATTCTTGGAATCTCTTTTTAGAAAACATTGTTTTGAAGGAACATTGAGTTCTGACCGATGAGAGGGTAAAGTCGGGCTTTATTGAAAACACTTTCTTTACTATATTATTTAAAAAATTGTGTAAAATGGTACCAATAAATTAATATATCATTAATAATCTGAGAATAACAAAAGTAATGAGTGTTCTTAAGTGATGGATCATAATATTTCATGAAATCAATCATAAACATAAATAATCATGAAAAGTGATGAGATAGTTTCAATAAACTCTTACCACTTAGTAACTTTGGACCATACTATCTATTTAAGAAAATAAAATTACATGAATCCTAAAATATGATTAAAATAAAATTATTCATGCTATAACATTTCAAATTAAATATATAAACCTCATTTAATAAATGTATAGGTGCATTACATGGTATGTGACTCATGAATGTAAAATTGTGACAAAAATATTGTACCAATTTTGTGAATTTTGAAACATACAACCCATGATCGAAATGTCATAAAATTGATATTTAAATATACATATATTTATGTATAATAATTATATAATATATCCATGGGTAGTATTCACACCACATAAAATTTATGGGTTGTGAGTAAAGCATTTATCTCATGGAAGTAAAAAGTGAGAGGAAATTCGCTTACCTTGTGTCATGACACTCATCGTACTCATGAAATATTAATGTGTAATTAATGTAAGTTTATTATAAATATTTTTCAGAATAATATTATTATAACTAGTTCCATACATGGTTTTATTATGACCTTATATGACCCTCTTGTTAACACTTTTATGTTATGGTTTCACTTTTGGTAATATCTCCTTCATTTTTCGTTTGTATCATAATTCGTTATATCATTGATACTTATACCTATATCATGAATTTTAGTATGTAAAACATGATTTAAATATCATTTATATTTGGTTTATGTGTATTATAATAGTCTATAGAATATATAAGTATGAAATATAATACACCGTTCCTGGAGATGGAAAGCTGTATGTACGCATGAACATTGTTTACATTTTTTTATATTGAAAGGAAGAAATAAAATGAAATATATCTATATATATATATATATATCATTGTTATAGTATAATTATTATTTCATATATATCATATAATTTCACTAAACTCATCCTTAATACATTCTATTTAGTGTTTGAACAAATCACATCGCATTAAGGCGTGAAACTCAATCAAAATTATTTTATTTAAACCAAATGGGAAGTAAAAATGATTTCTATTGTAAAAGTAATACTGAATATTTAATACATAATAAATAAAATATATTACATATATAAATATAGTTACCATAATATTTTCCTCCATGGGAGTTGGTTATATAAAAATGAATAATCATCATTTAGTGTGGCGGTAGTTCGCTGCACACATAAAGAGTTTGTTCGTTACCCATTATATGGAGGTGTGTATATGTGTAGGTAGATACCTTATCATAAAAATCATATTATATTAAATATATTTTATTTTTATAAGATAATGAAATAAATTTAGTGGAGGGGTGGATAAAGAAAATAAAAGAAAGGATCTTGAGAGAAATCGTTACCTCTTAATTGGGTAACTACTTTTGCTTTGTGGAAAAAGCCAACCTTGGATTGCTTTCTAACCAAGGTGAGGCTTCTATGAGGAATTTATTGATTTTATGATGTTTATTGGGTATAGAGTTTCTAAATATCTGTGGGTTTTATTGGTAAGAAGAATAGGTATAGGTGGTGTCCTTTTATATAGAAGGGAAATGACTCATTTATCATTTTTTTTCAAAAAATTAGTGTACCCACTTTTATACTTTAAAAAAGTGATAAAAACAACCAAAATCAATAATATAATGTGAATGGATGAATAATTTCTATCCAAAGGGTCTTTTTCATGATTATAATTCGTTTTGGGTCTTAAATTCCACTTTTAATACTTTATTAACCTAATTTTTCTCTATATCATTGTAATTAATTTTAAACACTTTCACTAATAATTCTTGTAAAATACAAAGTTGAACTTATTAGATTTTATAAATTATGATGATTCCAAAAATGGAATCCATTTTTATAAATTATATTGACATAATTGGTAGAAATTAATTTAAAAATAATCTCACAGATGGGACGACACTACCAGTTATTAAAGTAAAAACATCCAATCTTTTGATACGTTTTTATACCCAATTTAAATTTATAATTGATTCAAATTACCGTAATTGGATTAAATGACAAAATTATTATGTAAATAAACTTTATAAAAAATTAAAATATAATTTTTCCATATAAATAAATTAGATGAAAAGGATTCTTGGAATTAAAATCCTATATTTTTCATAATTTATCAAAAAATATTGTTTCTTAAACAAATTTATAAAATTTTACCTAAGATAATTGGTAAATTATAAATTATAAATAAAAAATTAAATATCATTTAATAAAATTACATCTATAATTTTGTCTCAAATTAATTGTAGTTTTTTTCAAAAAAGAACATGTAAAATATTTTATGAGGTAAAATATTATATTTAAAAATATAAGGACTTTATCAAAAATTATTTATTTCATTATAAATATGGTTTTTTTGTATAAAAAATTTTAAAAAGAATTTTAAAAGTAGTTATGACTATTAATATTATTATTTTTAAATTTTATATTATAATTATATCATTTAAATAATTATAACAATAGAAATATGTTTTGTAAAAACTCAATGTTGTGGGTAATATACAACCCCTTTGTGTTGCGTGTGGTGTACTCCAAGTTAGTGCTGCATTTAATGTATTCCAAGTTGAGAGCTAACATTGATTTTCCTTATAGACCAAGGTAAAATTTAGGTTGTGTGTAGTGCATGATTAACTTGGTGTTTCATATAACACAAGCCAAAAATAGTTTTTAAATATAAAATAAACTATTCTTAGTGTTATATGAAATGAAAAATATCTCAAAGGTTAAATTAATTTGAAAAAAATAATTCAAAAAAACCACATGGTGTTACATTATACCCCCTTAAAATTAATTTATCCCTCGAAATTTTTATGGGTTATAAAAGGATTAATACTTGAAATATTCATTCATAGAAATGTACATTGTAAAAATAGATGCTAAAATTTCACTTAAAAATGGAATGTTGGATTCATAACGGTTACCCAAAGTAACATATAACAAGTTTTCCACATAGGAGATCATAGTTTGGGAGTGAATATTGGACATTGATAAAAATTATAAATACTTATATGGAGTTATTGAGGCCATCAATCAGAAACAAGTGAATGATAAAAGAAAAGTTGAGGGCCTCAATGTCAAAAATCTGTGTTTTTTAAAAGGCCATCGGTTCAAAAAAATTATGTAAATAGGACAACACATTTTCTTTTTATCATTATCCTATCATTGAGAAATTATTTTATTGACCAAGAATATAAGGAAGTATACATCCTTGATATACTTATATAAATATTTTCCCCATATTTATGCATTTATTAATTCTAAAATCATTCATTACATCATATAATAGATGACCATTAATTAACTTTGATTCTTGATGTTCTAAAATACACATTTATCAGATATTAAGGCCCATAAAAGAATGATAAGTATAACTATTTTTATCTAAATATTCTTCAAAATCAATATTGTTTATACATTAAGCTATAAACATAAAAAGTAACTACACAAGTTCATAATTAATAATTATTTAACAAAAATAATTTCACATTAACCAAGGCATCACGTAGGCATGTGGTGTGCATCAAACCCTTCTCGTCCTTTGGCTATGGGTTGAAGACCTACATCCTTTCCAAACCTGATTTTTTGTTACCCGACATACATGATTTCCATTTCTAATACCAAACTAATAAATTTTCTAAGATATGATAGACATCATTGAAATAAGGTTAATCAGTAAATATCATTTTAACTAAGGTTTTCAATACAACCTTAATACATAAAAACTTCATCTGATGTTTAACCTAAAAATTTCATGAATGGTTAACCTTATAAAACTTATGAAAGATAAAAATCCAAAATAGTAGAAATAATTTCATGAAATTAACTTCACATTGATCCCTATGTGTTATCTTATACCAAACATGTTAATTACTTTATCATATATTCTATTTAAAACATGTTCATAATCTGAATTTCCATAAATACTAACAGAAAAATACATTCTTCCAAAAGATTATTCACCCATTATTCCATAAATAGGATCTTATATTAAAAATAATATATTAGAATCTTGGTATAATACTTTTGAATCTATAAAATCAACTTCATTTTACTAATCCACAATTCATGTAGAGAAAGATAATAAATTCTTAGACTCATAAAAAGTTCCACTAATGGATCAACATGAATTTCATAGATCTTATTTTTACAAAATCCTGTATTAAATTATCCAATATGTAGTTCCCTAATTATCATGGATCACTTCATCCATTGTGATTTCAAATGATTTCCATTTTTCATTAATCATCAGAGGTTGTTTGATCTGATCACCATTATTAACCATTATATTTGGTCACTTTTTGGTGAAATGTCAAAACTCCCTAAAATTGAAACACAAATGTTTGGGAGATGAATCATGAGGATTTTTCTCATTATTTTAACCATTATATAACATTTTCCAACCACTTCAGCATTCTACTACTAGATGTCATTCCTTTACACACATAAAACACTTACTAGTACCATTATGTAAATTCACATCAATATTCTTTTTATACATAAAGCATAAAAGAAGTCTCATCTTCTAATATATTTGGTTTGTTTATTGTGCTTTGAACTTCATATTATTTTTCATGTTGAAACCATGATATTCATACACGACTCCAACATTTATTTCATATTTGATTTCATAATGAACTATATCATCATAGTTACCAATGTCTCTTATGGCCAACACCCTTCTGAGACTTGTCTTTAAGACACTGAAGAACCTATCAACATTACATTATGGTTGGATGATAATTCCTGAAGCGTACCTCATAAGTCTTGTGAAATTTTCCTTGTAGGCACCAAAAGAGTCGTCATCCATTTTCTAAAACTCAAGGATCTAATTATCAATTGTTGTACAAAAAACATGAGGAAATTCCTTATCAATTAATAAGTTCTTGAACTCATCCTAATCCATGGATTCAATTTCATCTTGCTTCATCGTACCATTGATTAGATTCCACCACTATTCTACTTCACCTTTTCACCAATAAACATCCAAAATTACTTTCTCATGATCCAAAGACTGAATAACATCGTATATCATTTCAGTGGTACTGATCCAATGTTCAACAACTAGTAGATCATATGACCCACTGAAAGAAGGTGGATGTTTCCTCATGAAGGACTCAATAAAAAATTGTTCCCAACTTTTATCATCTATATATTCATCACGATTCACATCTTAAGAATGATGTGTGAGAATAGAAATGAGTTTATTCATTCCAAATCCCAAATAACTTGGATACTTAGAAGAACAATCACTGCATTGTCCCTCACAATCACTATTAAAATAGTTCCTTCATGTTCTATCCATTTAGTAAATCCAAAAATCATAAAGTAAAAAAACAATTATCATAGGTAGGAACAACATAATCATGAAAATTCACGTATATTATGTATAAATTATGATACCTTAACTAATCTATGAAACCTTTCGTTTATCCTAGGATATTCGTATCCAACTTATATTTAAATCCTTTATTATGGTTCGTGAAGAGTTTGTGAATTCCCAACAAATATACCATGTGTGTTTCAAACTAGGCATGCATCAAGGCTAGTTTTCATATACCAAATTACCCTGCCTAAGACCCAGAACATATTTTCAGAGTTGTTACCTCTATGTACATCTGTGACATAGCCACATTCACTTGTAATATCAAGATTGGGATGTATTACTAGGAAACCACTCACTATATATTTTACCAAAATTCCAAGACATTTTTCTATACATTTCATTTTCCTTAGACTTATACTTAGACATTTCCTTAGGGTTCTTACTATGGTTTTGTCATCCTAGACTGCAAATTTCAACTAAAACATTTCACTAAAACCAACTAAAGTGAGACTTGATTTTCATACATAGACATTACATAACATATGAATAATATGTAAAAACAAATTAGAAATGGAGGCCCCATGATCATATTTGTTTAGTTCCTTTGGAAGCATGGAAACATAAACACCGGTACATAAGAAAGATAAATTTTCCCCAACTAGGTTATCTTGGACTAGCACCCCTCTAAGACATATCATTCATGAAATATATATTCATAATCGGGGATGGTAAACATAAAAGTGGGGCGATCTCATAAGCTCTGTAAGGGTAAAAAGGGATACATATAATCATAAACATGAACATATGGGTATTGGAATGTTATTATGACATTATAAGATCATACCATGCACATCAAAGATCACAAACATGAGTTATGGGATAAATCTTTACAGTTCATAAGACATGAAACATAAGTAAATAAACATCATTATCCATGAAATTTTAATTTAGGAATAGGACATAGAATTTGTGGATACATATAAGAATAGAAAATTTTATATCAAGACTACCCACTATGACCGTTATAACATGTTAGGCTTGGGATATGACCTATGTACCATAGTTGGGATTGGGCTAACAAGCCATTTACCATCATACCTTTAGTCTTGTTTTACAACCCATGTACCTTCTATTTTTCTGGCTTGGGATACAGCTCGTGTACCCTATTACTTTTAGGATTGGGCAACAACTTATATGCATTCTTGTTTTTAGGATTCAGCTGCAACCCATTTTCCTTCTTTCTTTCATACCTGTGCTACAAACCTTGCATCATATGATCTCATGTATAACTTATAATCAACCAATGAATTGGAGGGAGATATAGGTCTCACCCATATGATAATAAAATCATTAATACATTTACCATAAGATAATAAAACATTCATTATATCATTACCCATAAAAAGATATATGTTTTATAAATATCAAATCCTAACCCATGAAATGAAATGGGTATCAATACATTTAATCACATCATAACCTATGAAAATAGATAGGTTTCATAATCACTTCATGAAATCATAACCTGTGAAAAGAACCGGTGTTCAAAAGAATAAAACCCATGGATGTTAAATGGGTGTGCTAAGCATCATTCCATCAAAATATAAATCATTAAATAATTAATATGAATGGAATCATTGGATCATTTCCTATAAGATAATGAGTTACATAAAAGTATGTCATATTAGATGGAAAATAACTTGGAAGGATATTTTAAAAACATTTCTTGAGGTAAATGTACTCTCTTTTTTGAAAAAGGATCTTTAAAATATAAATCCTTTTGAAAAAAATTTTCCTTAAAAACATATAAAAGAATATTGAAAATCATTCTTTGAAAATATATTTAAAAACATTATTGAAAATTATCCTTTAAAACATGAAAATAAATTATAAAATAATTGATGGCTGGTATGTCCATACATGTGGTATGAGGTAAAAAGAACATTTCTTTTGCAGCGTTAAAATGTTAGAAAAATGCCTCATTCATAAAGAGACAAGAATATTCCTTTGAAAACATTGGTAAAAGAAAAAAGGGTAGAAATTTTATTTGAATATTTCACGAGAATAGTATAATATTATTAGGACACCTTTTTAGAAGACATTTTTTTGAAGTAACATAGATTTATGATCGAAGAGAGGGTAAATTCAGGCATTCATAAAAACACTTTCTTAACAATATTATCTACCAAAAAGTGATGATAATATTTTAATAAACTCTTATAAATTGGTAAATTTGGACCATACTCTGTATTTAATAAAATTTAATTACATGAATCTTAAAATATCATGAAAATAAGAAGAATTTTAGGTAATACATACACCTCATGGAAAACAAATAAAGGTGTATAACATGGCATGTGACTCAAGGAAGGAAAATTGTGACAAAATTACTTTTCTGATTTGGTAACTGTTCCAACATACACCACATGATAGAAATATAAAAAAATGGATATGTAAATACCAATTAATTTAAGAATAATAATCATATAATACATCCATGGGTAGTATACACACCACAAACAAATGAATGGATGGTGAGTAAAGCATGTGTCTCATGGAAATAAAAAGTTACATGAAATTATGTTATCTTGTGCATCGACTCTCGTAGTACTCATGAATGATTCTTTTATAATAAATATAATTTATTACAAAAATTTTAGGTAATAGTATTATTATATATATTTCTATACATGGTTTTATTATGACCTTATATTACCCTCTTGTTAACAATTCTATGTTATGGTTTCACTTCAGGTAATATTTTCTTTGTTTTTATCATGTGTCTTAATTTATTATATGCTTGATCCTTATACTTATATCATGATTTAGATAATATAAATCATTATATAAATATAATTTATATTCATTATTTTTGTACTATAATAATCGATATAATATAGAAGTATGAAATGAAATACACCTTTCATGGAGATGGTAAGTCGTACGTACGCATGAACATTGTTTTTTATTCCCGTATTGAAAGAAAGAAAGTAAATGAATTATATATATATATGTATATATATCATTAATCTAGTAGCATTATTATATCATTTATATCATATATTTACACTAAATGTTTCCTTGATACATTCTATGTAGAGTGTTAATGAATCACATCACTTAGAGGGGGCGGTATTCCACAATTCATCAAACGAAGTTATCACATTTACACCAAATATAATGTAAAAAAACATGCATTGTAAAAGGAATAAAGGAAAATAAATACATAATAAATGTAATATATGACATATATAAATATAATTTTCGACATAATTTCAATCAAGATAGGAGCTAATGGAAAAATGAATAATCATCCTTTAGTGAGGCGGTAATTCACCACAAACATAAACTATGTGTTCACTTCCCAATAGATATAGGTGTGAATAAGTGTAAGTAAAGACCTTGGAATAAAAAAATTATAGTATATTTAAGATACCAGTGTTATTATCTAATAATATAATAAATATAGTGGAGGGGGTGGGGAAAGAAAATAAAACAAAAAAGTATGAGAGAAGTCATTACCTCTTAATTGGGTAACTCTTTTTAGTTTGTGTCAAATGGATTCCATGGATTTCATTCCACCGAAGGGGAAAATTATATAAAGAAGGGAGGGATTTTTGGATGTTTATTGGTTATATTTTGGCCATTATTAATTGTTTTTTGAGTTGTGTGAAGTAGAGGGAGAGGTGGTGGCCTTTTATAGGGAAGGGAAAGGACACACTTGGCATTTTTTAAAACAAGTTAGGTGTACCCCAGTTTTTTCATAACAAACGTGATTATAAAAAACAAAACACAATAATAGAAGTTAATTTTCTGAATAATGGACATTAAATTCGTGTTGGACAAGTATATATGTCATTTTGGATCTTAATATTAATGTTTAGAACTTTATTAACTAAATTTTTCTATTAACCGTGGTAATTAATTTTAGTCACCGTCACAAATATTTTTTTGTCAAAAACAATGTTGACCTAATTATAGATTATAAATTATGTTGATTCAAAATATAAAACCCATTTTTCTAAATACAAATTATATATGTGGAAGATATTATTATAAAAATACTCCCACTGACAAGACAATACTGCGTGGTTTTAATGCAAAAAACATCCAAACCTTTGCTATGTTTCTACACCCAATTTCAAAGTGAAATTGAGTTCAATGAACTAAATTGGATTAATTGAATAAAATAATATCTAATTAATCTTTGAAAACAAATTAAAATATAATTTATCCATATAAATATATTAGATGAAAAGGGTAGTTTTGAATTAAAATCCAGAATTTTCCACTATTTATCCAGAAATGATGTTTCTTAAAAAAATCCCAAAAATTTTTCCTAAGATAATTTCGATATTCTGAATTAAAAAATAATGATTATATTATAAAATTAAATTTATAATTTTTTTTAAAATAAATTTTATTATTTTTCACAGAAGGACATGAAATGAATATTATTTTGGAAAATAGTATTTCAAAACATACAAGGACTTTACCAAAAATTATGTCTTTCATTATCAAAATGTGTTATTTATATAAAACAATTATAAATAATATTTTAAAAGTAGTTATCACTATTTATATTACTATGTTTAGTAGCTATATTATAAATATATCATTTAAATAAGTATAACAATAAAAATATGTTTTGTATAAACCCAATGTTGCATGTAACGTATGCCACGTTAGTGTTGTGTATTCCATACACATTGCCGGTGTCGTGTGTAATGTATGAAAATAGAAATTTAACCACATAATTTCATATAGACCAAGATAAAATTTATGTTTCATATAGAGAAAAATTAACTAGGTGTTGCATATAACACAAGCTAAATATAGTGTTTTAATATAAAACAAGCTATTCTCAGTGTTATGTGAAATGAAATATATTGCAATGGTTAAATTAATTCGAAAAAAATAATTCAGAAAATATTAGGGTGTTATGATCTCATTCCCAAGAACATATATGAGAGGTTTTCAAAAGCACAAGAGGGCAGAGAAATGATTATCGAAAGCCCAAGATAGTACATGGAAAGTTGGCCTAAGCCCAAGAAGGAACACACGTACTTATCCAGAGCCATTTATGTGATCAATGTCATAGTGATAATCATTGACATGTGACTTCTATGATTATTTTTATGACACAATCTTATGTCTCCGTCCTATGATAGACTCTCTAGGATAATGGTACATTATTGATAATTCTACACTCTTATCACTCATGAATTTTATTTTGACCAAGCATTATTTCATGGCTAATGTTTTATGGATTTCATTAGTTTTCTATTATCTTGTGATTTGTGATAGTTTTATCATTCCCTTAATCTTATATAATTATGAGTTATGATCATCGATTGATATACACCAGGTATAGACATACTGATAATTGTAGCTCACACTTTCTTCTAATTTAATTTTCTCACATTGTAAAGAAATGCTTCAAGTAGGAAATTTATAAAAATTGCACTTTGTGACAAGAACTTTGTGGGATATATTGATGATATTTCATGAAATAATATTATTGTGTATCTACTATCTAAAGACACCAAAACTTTATGGTTCCTAAAAATGTATTATTGTGAGTTGTATTAAATAATCCTAAAAAATGATATAATATTTATGTATCTGATGCTCAGGTCACTAAAATTACAACTCTTAGTATAACAAAGAATTTATAGTTTTGAAATAATAAATAGATATGTAAATTGATTTTAGTAATTGTATAGGTTATTTAAAATATACTAACATATAATTAGGATAATTTATTTAAAAAATGAATGTGCAAAAAATAGAATCTATAGTGTTTTTATTTATTTTATTTATTTGTTTATATAATTAACTTTTTTTCTCATGTTTCTAAATTTTAACATTTGATGCTATAGATAGTTAGCATTCCCTTATATTTTTTGACATTATTTCCAATAAAATTGAGCAACTAGGGGAAGGAAAATGTTTGTGGTAGAGAGCAGGAGAAGTTTTTCTCTAGTATTAAAAGTGGTATTAGAATCACTATGGGCATTATAGGGAGGTGGTAGTTAGAGACATCCAATATTGTAGGGGTGGTTCATTGGGATATTATGGAAGTCAAAGTGACTTGGTGCTACGGGAATGGGAATGGTAGGATTTCGCACATTCTTCCATGGACATATATGTCTCTTCATTGATGGAATCGGTCATTCAACCTAATTTTGAGAGAATCTCATTTATATATACTAAATATGACTTAATAGAAAAAAAATCTCCCCAATGAAGTATGTAGTATTCGTTTAGGATTTTTTAAAATAATAAATTATATCCTAAATATAATTTAACTTTATAAAAAATAATGACTGTAATATATATTAAAAAATGGATTCTATATTTTTTTAAAATTTAACAGATAAATGGAAAATATTGTTTTATAAAATACCATGAATATAATTTATTTGTAAATTATGTGAAATGTAGATATAGAATTTTTTTAAAATAGAAATCACATTATTAACATATAATATTGAGTCGTAGACCATAAAATCTTTATCTAAAAATTTGTTTTCTTTATCATTTTCATTTATTCATAAAAATTACAAAATATATTATCAGTTATCTAAACAAATAAAATCCTATAGTTATGATTATATCTTTATTAAATAAGGATAATTTTGGACATGCTTTTTGGGAAATGAAGCACAATGGAATACCGACATTTTAAAACCCATAATGATTTTATCATTTTCACTTGGATTTCATTAATTTCATAAAATTTTATTTAACATTCTCTTAATAAAACAAGGAATAATAATTTCAAATAAAATAATGGAACTTCATTTTGATTTGATGTTATTGAGGAAAACAGAAATAATTATAAAAATTAAAATTTTAATCTTCCAATCCTAAAACCCCAATGTATATTTAAATCATTTCTTCGGAATTTTTTAAATTAGTTTCCCAAAAATTATAGTTGGTATTATATTTTTGAATAAATTTCTAAAATTATCACATAACACAATTTCATGGATTTAAATCTCATCATTATATTAAAACTCATGAGAATAGATTTTATTTGTCTAGATGTGTTTCATTATATCCTATTTGACATAATCTGGGATTAATAATGTAATAAAAGATTCACTACACTCATATAATGTAGTGAGAATATCAATATTCATATTCAACCAATGATTACTTCTAAATGGGTAAATAATTGATCAAAAAAAACATTCTAAACTTTTCTTGCAATTTATAATCATCTTTCAATAATTAGAGGATGTTTGAGAAATAGTTTCGTTTATAGGACACAATGAAATGATAACTTCACTATATGTGTATAAAGGTATTTTTTAAAATTTCGTTTTACTTAACTAAAAGTTATTTTAATCTTCAACATAACCAATCAATTTATGTTTGAATATCATGAGAAAAATAATCTATAATAAATAAATTCTTAAAGGAATCATAATATATGCTTGATATCATTCCAATTTCTCTGAGAGAGAAAAGTGAATAATTTTAATGACATAAAACATTACTAACATAGTTAAATTTTATACTCATTACCATGATTATTAAATAAGAGAAAATAAGAAAACATAAAGAATATAAATATAACATATATTTTCTCTGATGATCTTTAACTTTTACTATTAATGATAATCACTTATTAACAGCCAAAAAGTTGTTGTCTCAAAAGGTGATCTACCAACCCTAGAATCCTCAATAAAAGTTGGAATAACCATTTTAATTTCACACGATAAGCTAATACCCAATATATAGTATCATAATTATAAATATTATGATAGTTTTATACAATGTGACTAAATTTTTTATTCACAATGAACCCATGAAGTTCATATAATAGATTTCCATCATTAATGAAAGAACCTCATGGAAAATATTTATTCGATGATCGACTATACGTTATACACTGTAACACATTAGCTTCATCTAACATAATGATTAAGTATACACTTCAATGATCAAATATAAGATAAACATAAATAAATATATCATCACATGATGTGTATTACAGAAAAATGATTGTCCACTTGGAATGAAAACATATAAACATTAATACATGAAATATTCTTACTGTAGACATATCACTCTATTTGATATATATCATATAATATAATATACACCATATTTCATGAAATAATATGATATTTAATTCATATTTTCAATCTCACACGTTTCTTATAATCTAATAGAATTTATTCATGTTTTTCAAGAACATATAAAATAATATCCATTTTTTTTGATAAAAAAAATCCTAAACTCACATATATTGGAAAAAAATATGTATACTAAAAAAATATCCTCACTCCAAAAATTTATGTGTGGCTCTATGAAGATTTTTAAAATATATAATGATTACGTATTTCTGAACAATAATTATAATAAAAAACAGACCTATGGAAAAAACTCTCTATTACTTATGATATAAAGGGATATGACATGATCTCTATAAAACACACTTTTATCTCTATATAATCATTTGAACTATCCGTCTCTCCATATATCAGATTCATACTCATATAATCCATTTCTCTAGAACATCGAATATAGACACAAAACATGAAATATTTTAATCTCATATATGTCAAATCTTATATTCTCAATTATCCTAATATTGACTAATCAATATAGATTAATAATGTGTGTGTCATTAATCTATGTAGATAGTCATACACATCGAACTCAACTAAGTATGACTATGAATTTCATCAATATAACACAATTGAGTTCCCAAATATCATAAAAATCATAAAATGTGTAATATTTTTTCCATGATTACATGGATGGGAAAAAAATACATCGTGACCTTAGGCAGACCTCTCTGTACACCAATGGCTACGTACAAGATTTCAAGGTCTACAATCATCATTAGGAGACAACACCATAAATCGTATAACCATAAATGAAAATAAATAAATAAAACACCTATAAAGAATCAATATCCATTGACATTGATGGATCTATTATAGAAGCCATCCGTAAAAACAATACACACTATGTTATATCATATGAAACTCATGTCATTCTATAAAAATCATATATAAAAGGAGGTATCACATAAATAATTGATCAAATATATATAATGTGTAAATGAATAAAATAAAACTCAATGAGGCACTACTACAAAAGGCATCAACTCGACCTTGTTACTATTTCTAAAAAATCATTAATCACATTTAACTCAACAATCTATCACAAAGTTATTTATGGTACCTACCTCTTAGACATGATGCCTACATAGCCACAGAGTTTCATTTACTGGTTTTTAGTATAAAACATTGTGAAACAACATCAATGACCCCTCTAATATGGTGAAATATATATATTTTATTTCATCAACAATATAGTATGAAAGGGATTAACAATTATCCCATAATATCCAAATCAATTCCAACTACTTCGATCAGTATTGGTGAACCTCACTAATGTAAATTCACAGTATGGGGTTAAATGACACACATGTCACCCCCTAATCATTATAATGAGAATAAAAATTATGGGATAGACTTATCCTAACCAAAAAAATATTAATAATCTACATTGTAGAACCCCATGTAAATTGGGTAATGATTCAAGAAATATAATCACTGAGAATAATCCACAAGACATATGGGATGACATATGTTTCAGTATCCAAACATACTTCTCATCCCTTAGGATAAGAATCCAAACTATAGGAAGATATTAACTTTTCCAAATTAATTTGGATTAATAGAAACTATGAGGTTTCACATCACGCCTGTCAACCTCTTAATATACATGTAACCATGTGGGATGATCATCCAAATCATGATACTGGATTAACATAGCCAAACCCCTAAGGAATAATGGACACCATGAAGTATAAATAACCACATGTTGAATCCCCGGAATCCAATTCAAAATATATGTAAGAAGATTTAAATTATTATATTTAATTAATATAGGAAACACCCTTAAAATATAAATCAAAACGCTAATATAAATCCAATCCATCGAATAGAAACCATCACATTTCATCTTTATAAAATATACCACACTCGGTCACTTCATCAATTCGGTCACCACTAATATAAATTAATAAACATATAGATTTATCTATATTAATACCACACACTAAAATCGCAAGTTGGTCTATTCATTAGGAGTTTAACCAACTAATTTACCCTGGGTATACTACTTATCTTGGACATATTGAAGCTAAGACGGCATATCACTATTTATCTCATACCATGATCATAAATTAAATCTTGGGTGAAACCCAAGGTAATACGACAATCGATTATTACTATATCAATATCAACTAGTAAGACATATAAATCATTACTCCATTTTCATCTACTATTATCTTTGTAGATCATCAAACATTGTCAAAAGAGAATTCCCAAAAACTATTAAGATTCATCTCAAACCTAGACACCGATTTAGGTCCCAACATATGAAACTATACCATAACTCAAAAACTAGTTTACTCGATTGGTGAAGAAGTAGAACATTATAACGTGTATATCAACATTGGAAATCCTAATAAATTTTATCAGGTATATCAAATAATTATGAATCCTCCCAAATACCATTCAGGTCTATTTCGCCTCTCTACCCATGTCACACACAAAACCACACATGAAATGCATAATACATGGTGTAATAAATTAATGACAATCAATTTTATAGAAACAAGAGTCATCACATTTAATATCTCAATCTAATTCAACCCCAGTCATAAAATATCATAATTCACGCCAAAAATACTTAGGGATGTGAAGGTGAGTGCCACTAAACATAAATAAAAAAAGGTTATTCTTCCTTAGTCTTAGTGAGAGAAAACCAATGTAATTTATAGGTTTTAATCCATAATTAAATTATAAGCTTGTATAAATATAAATATAATGAAAAATATGTGGATGGAGGACCCCCTAGATAATTTTAAATAGAATTAAGGGGAGTATGGTCCACGTTTACAATGAAATTCTACTTGAATTACTAAAATAAACCCACATAAAAGACATAGTAAGGAATTATATTTTTATCCCAATGGACCCCAATGATAATTTAAGGGAATTTCAAGCTATCAATTATACAGGTAGTGGAGACAATCCACTTCCACACATCAGACTCCTTATGGACCCCAACAGATATCTATTAGAAGTGATTCATCTCCCAAATACCCCAAAATTATAAAATACATTCAATTCATTCTCAAATACATTTTAACCTATATTTACATCTCTAAAACATTAAATTAAAACAGATAATAATATTAAAAACATCGTTCCATTGATCCAAATTCCAAAAAATCCAAATTCTACTCACTCTCATTCCATATAATGTAAATGATTCATGATACCACTAACACCTGGTAACGTAGGTGTTTTTGACTCTCCGACATATGAATTCTCATCCTTGAGAGTTAATATAGTTCATATATATTAAACCACTCTATTTATTGTGATTTGATTCCCACCTATCAATCATAGCATCCCATTTGTCATAGATGTACTATTATTGCACCTGAACAAAATAAAATTGTTTTCTCAAAGGTTATCTTACTCTAATCAATGAAGCACACCAATCATTCCTAAAATGATTCATCTAATCCCAATTCTACCTCCACACAATAAATCAACCATTAAAAATGATCTTGTTAATACTACACTGTATGCATAATTTTTTTTACCATGGGGTTACTTATCTCTACCTCATCAAGTGATGATACACAATTCAACGTGACACTAGTAGAAAATTCAATCATTAACACTTGAGTCCTATGATTGATGTATTTTTTTATCCATGATCAGTTCAAAATCTATGGTATAGTAAAATATTTCTGTATTTTCTATATCTGATCCAAAATCTCCAACTTTGGAATTTGTTTATTATAAAAAACCAATATTATCATATTTCCCAATTAAGTGTCTCAATCCTTAGTCATATTTCATGAATTAACTATTTACCAAATCCTAAAGATTTTATGTGATTATATGTACAAACTCTATATAGTTTCATAGATTAGCTACCAAATATATTACTCTTACACTAACTATATATAACCTACCCATCATTACTAAGGTTTCAAAAGAGAACCAACATTTAACAACTACCCATAAAAGTTATATATGTCATCTCTAATTTTAATACAACCACACTAAAACAATGGTGTCACTAACAATAAATTGATAGAGAACTCCCCACTGTAGGATTGCCTATATGTTAATTCATCTAACACTTACATAGATAAATTTCCTACAGTACCTGAAAACCATCACCCAAAAGTCGAGCTGAAAATAACCTAATATAACATTTCTATTATCCTATCTATAGGATCTAAAAAATGTTGATGATTCACACCACCACCATTCATCATCACATGCTACCATCTATAACTGATGTCAGTCATTATAAACCTGATTATTTATGATCATATTATTCACAACTATGACAGGAAAATCCGGAAATATGGATAAATAAACAATTACGAAACTCCAATATAATTAAGAATGTTTAAAACATACCTCAAAAATTGGAAACCTCAACATTATTATATGTGTTATTGACATTCAAGCTAATTGAAGACTGTGTAACTCCCTATAATAATCCCTATAAAAATTATAAAGATATACTATCTCGCTACATTTTTGAAATTAATATGATTTACTTGTGTAATAAAATATTATATTTTTTAACTATAATAATGGAAAAATTCATTTCTTGTTTTTTTTGGACATTCTGGTGAGGAATTGATCCTTTAACTAGTAAAATATTAATTACCCAGATGTTTGTCACTCAGTTACTTCTTATGACACTTTTCCACTTACAACATCCTTACTTAAGAGAATCTATGATACTAATTATAATGCCTTCTTAATAATATTTAGTTAGGTTTCTAGTTAAAAAGATACCACACATTATATAGTGGGTTACTAAGGATAATATTAAAATTTAATACTGTCATAAAATTATTTCATTCATGGATGATATGAATTGGATCAAAATCATGAATTTTATGGTATACATTTCTTTCAACTAACCTTGCAATAAGAGATCTACGAGATCCTGAATGTTTCCTTTGTGAAACTTATCTAGAAAAATACCTGATAATATAATGAATGGAAATTTGGTTCTCACACTCCATCACATTTTTCTTCCATATCTACAGTCATAAAAAATTCACATGCCATACCATCAAACAAGAGAATCCCAGCTCAACCTATATCTCCCTTAAAGAACCAATTCATTCAAACATATCCCTATGTCATTTTATATTTTTATTTTTTGAAAAACCAATTTTTGATTAATTCGAAACATTAAAGAATACCAAAACACATATACAAAAAAATATAGACAGTACTACAAAAAGGCCTTTAACAATGCTATCATTTATATGTTCTAAAATAAGCATTGATAAAGGGTTCCCTTTATCAATAGTTTTTTATCACTGATAAATGATAACCTTTATCTATTCTTTATTTTAGTATTGATAAATAGTAATCTTAGCAATGGTTTATTTTAGAACTGATAAAGGTTACCATTTATTAATGCTTTATTTTCAGCACATTTAAATGTCCATAATAAAATAAAATAATTAAAAACTTAAAAATAAGAAAAATTTTACAATTTTATTAATTAAATAATTATTTTGAAAAATGAATAAATTGAATATACATATATATTTATATAAATTTTAGAAATTAATAAATAATATATATTTAATATATAGATATGTAAAATGAATAAAAATATAAAATTAAACAAATAAAAATTAAAAATGACAAAATTAAGAAAAATATTAAAAAAATTATTAATTATGTAATAAATAAAAAAATGATTAAATTTAATATTAATATATATAAATTATAAATATTAACAAATAGTATACTTTATATATATATATATAATGAAAAAATTTAATAATTAATAAAAAAATTAAATATTAATAAATGAATAAATTATTAAAAATTTATTAAAAATTTATTAATGAAACAATTATTAATAAAAATGGATGTGAATAATATATATATATATATATATTAAATATAAATAATAATAAATAGTATATATTAAATACATATATATATATATAATAAAATTTAATAATTAAAAACAAATTAATGTCTTATTCATTTTTAATGTTGTTCGATTTTACTATTTAACATATATTAAACACCATGTGTTACATTGATTTCACACACACACACACACACACACAGATATATATATATATATATATGAGATTAATGATTTTTCATATACAACACCCACACAAACTTATTTATGTAATTAGTAAAATCAAATATAAAAACACATACACCTAATATTTATGCAATTTATTAAAATTTTAGTATATTTAAGAATTTCATTAAATATGATACATTTAATGTATTTTGTTTCTAATTGGTAAATATTATTTATTCACTTTTAATATAATTATAGTTTGGGTATTATTTATATATTTTTAATATTTTATTATTCTTTATCTTTTATTTTATTTTTGAATTTGATCATTTTATATTATTTATTAATATATATTTATTTACTATGTTCTAGTATTTTCAATATGTATTCATCTTTACAATAATAAAAATATATATATATATATCCTTATTTTTTTATAATATATATTTAAATAATAAATCTTATCCAATTTTTAAATGTTTTTAATGTGCAGTAATTTTTAATTATTCCATTTCACTCATTTTTAAAATACATGTATTTAAGATTAAAAATACACTTATAATATTAAAAATATATTTGTGAATAAATATTTATAAATTAATATATTTATAAATTTATATTTAATATATTTATAAATTTATATATTAATAGTTTTTATAAATTAATATATAGTATTATTTAAATAAGTATTTATGTAATTAAATATAATAAATTATATATATTTATATAATTATAAAATTATAATAAATTTATTTAAATAATTATAATTATAAATCCTTTATCAAGGCTAAAAAGAGATGTTTAAAGAAATCTTTATGAGCACAAAAATGTTAGCAATGGTAAAGATGTCTTTTATCATCCCTTTTTAAGCACTGATAAATATCCCTTTCATATGCACTTATTAATTTAGCACTGATAAAATGGGACTTAATCAATGATTTTTTGAAAGATCTATTAAAATTATCCCCTACCTATTTTAAAGAACCCTAACCAAAACTCAATAAATCAAGATTCCCATGCTCTCATGGAACTCCCCTACTGTCGGTGTGACTCCTCTATGTTCCCTCTAAAAAATCAAGGCTAGAAGTTAATGTCTATTATTTATTACTTTTTCTATATATATATATATATATATATATATATATTTTTGGGTACTGGAGTTTTCGTTTTTTCACTTTTCATAACCACGACGAACCCTACATGTATTCTCCTCTCCATTGAAATATAACAAGTGGTTCTTTTTCATCTTTTTTACTCCATATACAATGGTTTTGAAGAAATAGAATGATTTTTTCATATGTTAATTTAAATCCACATATGTGTATGCTCTTATATGGATAAAAAAAATAGATTTTGAACCGCATGGTACTACATTAGGGTGGAAACATAATACCTATGTTTCTGAAATCTAGGAGCAAACTATCAAATATAAAAATCAGAAAAAGATCTTATTTTTTTCTACTCAGTATATAACATATCATGTGGTTCCTGCTCACTCTCATCTAACCAATCTAAATATAGAATAATATTTAACTGTTATTCATTTCATTTTACTCTCTGTTCATATAATAGATTCCTTAACTCACTATTCTTCTTCATTTTATTCACATTCACTTGATCCTACTATTCAAGAGATGCTCCATAAAATTACAATGAATGAAATAGTGTCTCTATCACGGTCTAGAAATCTTGATTCCTCCTGGTAATGTAACTCTCTCAATGAAATCATCAATACATCAAAATCATCAGCCCCAGATTGAAACAAATATACGTATCAAATGGATCAATTCTATTGTCTATAGTGGATAAGGAAATTCATAAATAATTATAGAATGTTTAGTAGAAGTCAGAGGAAGATGACTCCCTATGGGTGGCGGACAATAAACCCAAGGAAAAAACTATTCGAATAGATGAGATGTAAACCAGAGGGAATCGATTCCCACCTCCACCTAAAAACTCTTTCTATATTATTATTATTTGATACTTCCTACATCCCCAATAACTATATATAAGAAATTGAAATTCTACCCCTATCCATTTCTAACCTGGACCTCACCTATAAAACCCTCCCCTCACGTTCCTAACTACATTACTCTGTGTGAAACCTCTATCAATCATGACATAATTTAATTTATCATTTCCCTATCTAGATGCCTAATTCAATCCATGAAGATTCCACTTCATCTTTTACAACAAATCCATTTTCATATTCCCTCCAAACCATCCGGTTACATTATGTAGGTTTTGGGCACAAAAGAAGCTTGTGGATGACATGACCAACTCAAATTTTTTGAAATAATTTATGAATAATCATTTTTTCATATTATTAAAAAGTCATGTCCAATGAAAATAGTAAATTAATTTAAAAAAGAATAATACCTTAACTAGAAAAGGGGGATCATCAAATTCTTTTTATAATTAATTTATATGTAGGTATAGAATTTCCTCTACTTGTAATTACACCTTTTAATGATATGGTTAACTAGATTTCATCATACTATTTTTTCACTGCTCGATCCATGTATATAATCCCTATGGGGATCCACATTGGGGATAAAATTTCTAAACATCATAGAAACCACAATCTCTCTCTCCCTCCCTACCTCATTTACCTATAACTACACAATACCACCCATACTATGTAAACTCATTTCAACATCATATGAGACCACTGTGAACTGCATCTTCATCCAATATTTTGAAATAAGCATACAACACATAATATTCATAAGAAACATAAATAAAATTTCCTAATAGGGACCACATGTTTCACAAATATGGTTGTGTAAATAAGGATTCATATTTATAGTATAGATATAAAATACAATACACTCCATGATTTATAGTTGACAATTTCACACATCTTTCATGAAAAGTGTTACCGTCTTGAACATATTAATATTACTTCAATAATATAGTACAACTAAGCTTCAATACCTTTATTTAATCCATGCTAAGATTATTTATTTCCTTCTATCTATTGATGATGGATTGGAATCCCACTTTCAAACCATCCTTTCTCTCATCATTTTTGTTCCAACATTCCTTGAGGACATACCTCTCACTCAGGTTGTATTTATTAATCTCCTTCAAAGCTACTGTCATGGCATTGAATACCGCATCTCCCAACTCATTCTTCAACCCTTTCAGACTTTCATCCTCCTCATTTACTACTTCTTGATAAGAATAAAAACGACACCTAAAAATTAACCGAAACATAATGAATTATTTTGTTTGGTTTCTTGATATTCATTTTCTTGTATAACTCACTCAATTACTTTTGAAAAAACATCATCACAAATTACTTTTATCATTAGTGTGCTCACATTATATTCTATTAGAAGTCTGCAATTAAGCATACTTTGATTAGAATAATACTATGATGAGTGATGTTTTGAAAATAATCATGTTTAAAATTTATTTTTTGCGAAAAACACACCAAATTCACCTTTTGATTCTCTTCCCCTTCAACCGTGATAATTTTAAAAGAATGACAATATAACTATTGAAGGTATACCTCTCACAATGAGAAGATCTCTCTAGTCCTATTTTCAGCTTCATCATTTAGATAATTTCTCTTGGAATCTTGGAGATATAGATTGTTGTCAAGATATCTCATCTACATCACACCAAAAACATAACATGTTTTGATCTCTCCTAAGACCTATAAAGAAAAAAGAAACATTTCTGACGAAGTGGAAAATAATAAATGCTTGTGAGAGGAACTAAATAACTCCTTCATCAACATCCAAGAAGGTAAATTGTATGAACTTATAAAGATATGCCAACATGAAAACAGACTACCATAAGAACCAAATGGATAGAAACCATCATTTAAAAGACCCAATCATACCTTTTAGGATTCTGAATAATAATACAAATTCAATTGGTCAAAATGATTCCAAGAATAACCACAGGAGGGATGATTTAAGATTTTACCACTTGAAATATTTTTTTTCTGCCATGACATCAATGTCGATGTGTTTTAAGACATAAATAAATGCTACTAATTAGGTATAAAATAATAATATATAAAAAATTATAAAAAAAATCAATCCAAACTTCCCTAGTTGAGCCTCTTTATACCTCTATTGTCCACATGTGGTATAACTATCCAATGACTCATTTTTAACATAATATTAGATTCAATCATTTAAACATGCATGAATCATCTGATAACCAAAACCCATATTACAATCCAACCTCTTGCTCTCATAGAAATTTGTAGTAAAAACACTTTTTTTAGGTAAATTTTTTTTATCCAAATAGAATATCTGATCAAAATAGTTATTTGACATTCTATTATTTGATTTAATAACCATAAATTTTGAAACTACCTCAAATTTTCTTATCTTGAAACCAGGATATAAGGCATCCTCAACAAACCTCAACAACTCATAAAATTGATATGATTCCAAATCAGTTGTTAAATCAATATCATAAAGTGTTTCCGTTTGATGAAAAGATAGACTTTCCACATCTTGTAGTAAATTTTGAAACTGTGATGGATCCAGAACCAAATTATTAGTATCTTCTCTAGAACTATGTGTACCATGTTGATACTAAAAAACATAATCTGTTTGAAAACCAAAACAAATAGATGACCCCCAATGTTGTCAAATGTTTCAAAAAATATCAAAGCACATTTTTTACATGGACTCTTAATTTCCACTTTTGAAACAATTTAAATTTTTGATGATACGAATTATAAGAAGTTTTCAAAACCATCAATATATATAGGATTTAAACCAGAACCATTTGAATTATTACACTGATTTATCCAAATGAGATCATCTAATTAATATTTTTTTCGAATTCCTTGTTCTATATTATCTAAAAAATATAAAATAATTAATATTTTTGAATAATTTGATACAATAAAAACAAGATTCAATAAAATATAAAAGAATTTGTTAATTATTCCCAATTATTTTTAATTACTGATATTTATTACTAATTACCACTAATTTTTATAACTAATTCATATTTAATACTTTGTTATTCTTTATTACTTTTTATTACTTTTTATTACTATTTATAACTAAATATTACAATTTATTCCTATTTATTACAAATTGTTTTTAATTAATCAAAATTATTCCCATTTATTAGAAATTATTATTAATTATTCTTATTTATTACAAATTATTATTAATTCATCCAGTTTATTCCTATTTATTGAAAATTATTTTTATTTAGTTTTAATTATTCATATTTATTCCAAATAATTATCAAATATTCTTAGTTATTACTATTAATTAATATTTATTACTGATTATTACTATTTATTACTAGTTATTACTGATTATTTTTATTTATTACTATTTATTTATATTTATTACTAATTATAGAAACAAATAAGAAATAATTGGGAAGGCATCAAGCCTACTCCACCTTCTATTTTCAATGGGCGGTGCAACTTACATGGGATTGGTGGTAGCTATTTAGCCTAATAACTCATCTTCTTCCAACATTCTCCAATAGAAATCACTATGAAAAATAATCTCTAACATACAAATATCAATTTTCGTATGCATGATAATGGAGATAAGGGAGCCTTCAATGTGCTGCTCTCTATTCTTGTGCATATAAAAATGGATATCTGTATGTCATAGAAGATTTTTCATTGTTATTTCAGTTAGAGAAAGTTTCATGGAGATGAGTTGTTGGGCAAAAGAACTTCCACAAATCCGTTGGATATTCTACCACTTATCAAAAGTATAATTTTTTATTTATTACTATTTATTACTATCTATTGTTAATTATTTCTAATTATTTCTAATTATTACTAATTATTCAAAATTATTACTATAACCCATATTTATTACTATTTACTACTATTAATTACTAATTACCACTAATTATTAATTATTATTTCTAATTACCACAAATTATTTAAAATTATTCTTAACTATGACAAATTATTACGATTTACTGCGAATTATTATTATTTATTATGATTTATTGTGAATTATTACTAATTATTCGTAGTAATTACTAATTTTTCCTAATTTTTCCTATTTATACATAATTATTCTTGATTAACATTAATTATGACTAATTATTCCTAATTAATGATAATTATTACTAATTATTCCTAATTATGGCTAATTATTGCTGATTAATCCAAATTACCGATAATTATTACTAATTATTTCTAATTATTCATATTTATTCATATTTATTCTTATTTATTCATATTTATTCTAAATTATTATTAATTATTAATTTATATCACAAATTATTTTTGACTATTCAAAAAATTTTACTATTTATTTCTAATTAGTACTATTTATTACTATTTATTCATATTTATACCTAATTATTACTAATTATACAATTTAATACTATTTATCACTATTTATTACTAATTACCACTATTTGTTACTATTTATTGATATTTATAACTATTTATTACTAATTATCGGTCTTTATTATTAGTTATTCCTAAGAAATGCAAATTATTCTTAATTACTGCAAATTATTCCAAATTATCGCCACTTATTACTATTTATTACTATTTATTACTAATTAATGCAATATATTACGAATTTTTACTAATTATTCCTAATTATTACAATTTACCACTATTTATTACTATTTAGCGCTAATAATTATTAATTATTCCTAATTACCACAAATTATTACTAATTATTACAAATTATTCGTAATTATTCTTAATTGATCCTAATTATTCCAAATTATTCCCAATTATTCCTAATTATTAATATATTATTGCCCATTATTAATATTTTTTTTCCAATTATTAATTATTATTAAATTTTAAAATTATTTATTCTCATTTATTACTACTTATAACTATTTATCACTATTTACCACTATTTATTACAATTTATTTCGAATTTACTCTATTTATTACTATTTATTTCTCTTTACTAGTAATTACTGCTATTTATTACTAATTATTTCAAATTATTCTTAATTTCCACTAATTATTACTATTTATCGCTAATTATTCCTAATTAACACTAATTATTCCTAATTACCGCTAATTATTATTGATTATTACTATTTATTCTTATTTATTCCTAATCATTGTTAATTATTCCTAATTATTACTAATTATTTCTAATTATTATTGATTATTAATAATTAGTATTAATTATTAATAGTTATTCATAATTATTAATAATTATTAATAATTATTACTATTTATTCCATTTTTTTATTTCTATTTAAAACTATTTATTACTAATTTTTACTATTTATTCATGATAATTCATATTTATTCCAAATTACAACTATTTAGTATGAATTATTACAAATTATTTCTATGTATTACTATTTACCACTAATTATTCATAATTACAACTAATTATTCCTAATTATTACTAATTAGTCATAATTATAACTAATTAGTTCTATTTATTAATAATTATTCATATTTATGTTAAATTAATATTAATTATTCCTAATTACTACTAATTAATACTAATTATTAATATTTATTATAAATTCTGACTAATTATTCCACATTATTGTTAAATATGCCTAATTATTATTAATTATACATAATTATTTATAAATATTTTTAATTATTACTATATATAACAATTTTTTACTATTTATTACAATTTAATCCTATTAATTACTAATTTTTACTATTTATTCATGATTGTTTCTATTTATTCTTATTTATTACAAATTACTATTATTTATTACTAATTACATCTATTTATTACAATTAAAGATAATTATTACTAATTAGCACGAATTATTACAATTTATTAGAAATTATTACTAATGAAACAACATATTTGTAAAAATAAATAATGCAAAATAGAACATTCTTATTCTAATTTAATTTAATTTTCACAAATTAAAAATAATTATAACTGACATAAAATTGAATAAATTAACTAAATAATATAAACAATAGATAAACACCTTAAAACAGAATCTTTTTCATCTTGTAAGGCTTCAAAATCACCCCGATTTGAAATTTTATACTTTGAAAAAATTTCAGAGAGAACTATTAGAGTTTAGAGAAAGTGTAATTGACAAGAATGTGGGATGAAAAAAATGTATTAGGGTATTTATTGGTTATATTATTTTCAGTGGAGCCCGTCGTAAATACTAACCCCCTATTTATTGGAGGAGATGGTTAAAAGGTTATTTGCAATGGGTCTCATTGCAATTATTGGCTTGTCGATATAGTGTTTGTGATGGACCCTATCGCAAAAGATACACCCATATTAATTAGTGGGTGATGGTTAAAAAAAGTATTTGTGACGGGAGATATACCCCGTCACAAATATTAAAAAAATTCGAAGGGTATTTGTGACGGGAGGCATGTTCCTGTCACAAATAACCCATCACAATTATTGAATTTTCTCATAGTGAATTTCACTCATTTTTAAAATGCATGTATTTAAGATTATATATCAACTAATAATGTTTAAAATATATATTGTAAATAAATAATTATAAATAAATATGTATATAAAGGTATATTTACTATATTTATAAATAAATATATTTATAATTATTATAAATAAATAAATATTATTTTTTAAATAAGTATTTTTCTAATTATAAAAAATATATATATATTTAATAATTTTAGAAT
This sequence comes from Viscum album, assembly GCA_963277665.1. Lineage (NCBI taxonomy): Eukaryota > Viridiplantae > Streptophyta > Magnoliopsida > Santalales > Viscaceae > Viscum > Viscum album. The sequence goes on along the minus strand of OY728163.1, from coordinate 2,102,168,424 downwards.
TATAATAATTTTTTTAAAATAATTATAATTATAAATCCATTATCACAGCTAATGTTTTAGAGCTAATAAATATTGATCTTTATCAATGCTAAAAAGCGTTAAAATAAATTTTTATTCGAGCCAAACCATTAGCACTAATAAAGATCTCTTTTATCATCACTTTTTTAGTGTCAATAAATATCCCTTTTAACCGTGCGTATCAATTTAGCACTGTTAAAAGTGTCCCTAAGATATTTAAAGGAACCCTAACTATGACTGAATCACTCATGATTTTGAAGCTCTCACGGAACTCCCCTACTGTCGGTGCGACTCCTCTACGTTCCCTCGGACGAAATCAAGGCTAGAATCCAATGTATGTTTTTTTTCTACTTTTCCTCTATCATTGTTTGATTTTTTGGGTCCCTCAGTTTGCATTTTTTTTCTCTGTTAATAACCATGATGAACCCTACATCTCATCTACTCGCCACTGAAATAAAATGAGTGGTTCTATATAATATTTTTTACTCTACAGACAATGGTTTTGAAGAAAGAGAATGGAGTTTTCGTATGTTAAGGTCATTCAACATATGTGTCTGATCCTGTATGGATAAATGAAATAGATTTTGAACCACAAGGTACAAAATTGGGCTGAAAACATAATACCTGAGTTTCTGATATCTAAGCAAAAATTATCAAATAGAAAAATTAGAAAAATCACTTTATTTTTCCTGCTCGGTCTATAGAATCTCAAGTGGTTGATGATCACTCTCGTCTAACCAAACTACATCTTGAAACATTTTTTTCTTCACTTCTTTTCATTATCCTCTCTGTTCCCACTATAGTGTCCACAATATACAATTCTTCTTCCTTTTATTCACATACTCCTACTTAGCCGGTTAAAGAGCATCTCTTAAAAGTTATAATTAAGGAACTCGTGTCTCTATCATGGTCCAATAATCCGGAATCCTCCTTCTAGTAATGTAAATCTATCAATGAAATCATCAATCGATAAAAATCATTAGCACCAAAGTTAAAAAATTGATTAATCAATCGAAAAAAAATATTTTGGTAATAATGGATAAGGAAATTCAAGAAGAATTATAGAATGTTTGGTAGAATTTAGAGGAAGATGACTATCTACAGATGACACAGCATGGGGCCAAGGAAAAACCATCCAAACATCTGATTTGTAAACTAGAGGAAATCAAAGCCCCCTCCACCTATTACCTCTTCCGATATTTATTACTCTTAGCTACTTCCAATGTCCCCAACAACTATATATTGGAAATTAATATTCTACCCCTTTCCATTACTAACCTAACCATAACCTAGAAAACCCTCTCCCCACATCTGTATCAACATTTCTCTGTGTGAAACCTCTCTCAGTCATGAAATAAATGAATTTATCATTCCACTATCTGGATGCCTAATTAAATCCATAGGGATTCCACATTATCTTATACAACAAGTCAATGTTCTGATTGTCCTCAAAAGCAACTGGTCACTTCATGTAGGTTTTGGGCACAGTGGAATCTTGTGGATGACATGAACAGATTGACTTTTTAGTCATAATTTATGAATAATCATTTTTTCATATAATTAGAAGATCATTTCCAATGAAAACAATGTATTTCTTTACTAAATAAAAATCCCAGAACCAAAAGATGTGGATCATCACAAGTGTATTATAATTAATTTCTTAGTCTATATAGACTTACCTCTACATTTAATTACACTTCTTAATGATATGGTAAACTAAATTTCATCATACTATTTTTCTTGCGGCTGGATCTAAGTGCATAATCCCTCTGGGGATCCACATGGGATCCATAATTTTTGAATATCATGGGAACCACAATCTCTCTGCATCTCTCTCACTTACCTATACCCACACAGTGCCACCAATACTATGTAAAATCATTCCAGCTTTATATGAGACCACTGCAAACTGCATCTCCATCCGCTATTGTGAAAGAAGCATACAACAGATAATAGTCCTATGCAACATATATAATTTTTCATAAAAATAGACCAGGAGTTTCTTTAATAATGTTTTGTAAATAATATTTCATTTTTGTATGATATATATACAACACAATGCTCTCTAATCATAAAAGTTCACAATTGTATGCAGCTTGCATGAAAATTGTAATTGTCTTGAATAGAGATATAATAATTCGATACTACATTACAACTAACCTTTACTACCTTTATTTAATCCATCCTCATATGTTTTATTTCCTTCAATGTCTTTTTGAATGATTGGATTCCCTCTTTCAAACTAGCCTTCCTCCCATCATTGTGGTCCCAATGTTCCTTGATGACATACCTCCCTCTCCGATTGTATTCATTAATTTCTATAAAAAGTTGCTGCCTTGGATTTGAATATTGTATCTCTTAACTAATTCTTAAACACTTTTAGCATTTCAACCTCCTCATTTACTACTTCTTGAGAATACAAAAAAAGACAACTAAAAATTAACAAAAACATAATGAAATTATTTGGAAGGTTTCTTGATATATATTTTCATATATGACTCACTCTGTCACATTTGAGAAAACTCCATAAAAAATTAGATTTATTTTTAGTGTGGACACATTAGATAATATTTGAACTCCACAATTAAGCATACATGGATGAGAATACTACTATGTTGAGTGACCCTCAAAAAGATTCATGATGCTTTTTTTTGTGAAAAAAAATTCCAAATGAACTTTTGATTCTCTTCCGCTTCAACTATGAATATTTTAAAATGATGATAATATAACTCTTGAAGGTATTCCTCCCACAATGAGAAGATATCTCTAGACCTGTTTTAGGATTCATCTTCTGTATACTTTCTCTTGGAATCTTGGAGAAATGGATGGTTTTCAAGATCTCTCATCCACCTCACACAAATACCACCACAAGATCGTACCCCCTCTAATCCCTACCAAAAATAAAACATTTCAGAGGAAGTTCCAAACAATAACTGTATGTGAGTGGATGTAAATTTCTACGAGTGTACTTCATGTGGATTTAAATGTTTGTTCCTTTATTTTTTAAATGCAATATGTTAAAACCCTTAATTGAAATTTCATTTAGGTTATTTTTGAACCCCAGTGGAAACTCAAATTTGTACTCCCAAATAGTTAATTATTTAATTTTTTTTCTTATACCAACCCCCATATCTTTTAAGTTGTTTGAACAAATCTGAGTATTAGTCATTCAAAATGATCAATAGTACCTGGTATGGGATGAGTTTTTGTTAGAGTAGCTATATAAACATATGTTTCTGTACAAAAAATATTGAGGATTGATATCAAACAAAAAAATCAATAATAACTATTTGAGAGGTATTCCATCAAGGAACTGTGGAACCATAACGATTGATGGAAGCCTATTTTGAAAGAGGGAGTTCAATCCATTATCATGAGATGGAAGAAAATGAAGAGTCTAAGGATGACTTAAATAAAGGTAGAATGTTTTAGTTGTACTATAGTATTGAAGTATTATATCTATGTTAAATACATCAATAATTATCAATAAAGGTATATGATCATGTGGACTTTATGCATAGAGTGTATTGTATTGTTGTTATTCAAGACAAATTAAATGTTTTACTACCCATGCAGAAAATATCTTCTCCACATGATGATGTAACCAATCCTTAGGAATAACATTTTTTTGATGATGATACTATAGAATTATTAGGGGATCAACAATCTGTTGATGAAAAAACAAAAATGACACCGCATCACAATAGTGATTAAAATTATCGAGTCAATAAGTCAGGGTACAAAATTTTAAGTTGATTGGAATCAACATGGTCAACATATTGACTCTAACAAGTGAACATTCATAATCCATATTGGGGACACAATGAGGGTGAATGTACAGATTTGTATTGATTCATGGAACTGTTTTAAACATGTAACGATGGAAATCCTTTGGAAAGATATAATGGAAATGTTACAATATACTTTATCTACTTTAATGAATAATTATATAATGAATTGTTGATTTAATTTTCATTATTACATAAAGAGTTTGTTTATTTAAAAATATTTATTTTATAAATTTGTCTTAATGGCCAATGCAGAAGCCCATATATGCTACCAGACTCTTCTTAAGAATTTACATCTTAGAGATGATGAGGGGAAAATAAATCATCACTGACCAGCTAATTTTGCAGCCATTATAAAGAAGGAAAAATGAACATCATTCATTAATAATCAAAATGAGAAATCATTTCAGGTGCATTGTTAATGGAAATATATTATTTGACATTATTTATTTTATCTAACTTTATTTAAAAATATTATTTTATAAAATAGAAAAAGAGTGCTAAAAATAAATAACATGCATCAAAACTGATGTACCCCTATCGCAAAGCAAGGATATAAGAACCCAGTTTTTCACTCAAGTATGAGTCCTTCAAATTTCTGTCTAAATAATACATTTTGGACCTAATATGGTTGATTAATGGGTTAGTAAAGGTCTTAGGGGTGTTTGGGGCATGTTCGGAGCCCAGAACCCATAATTTTTGAAAAACTGGACAGGTCGCACTTTTTGTGCACAACTGGCGTACGATTTGGCTACCTATGTAGATTGAAATTTTTTGAAATAACCACTTCGTATGGTTTATGCACTACTTTGAATCAAAAAAATTCAATTTTCCCTTTTACCCAGAAAACCTCACATGATTTGCGCACGGTTTTTCAAACCGTGCGGACAAACCATACACATACCATTTTTCTAGGTAATTTTTCAAAAAATGCCCTTAATAATCTATTAAGCTCCCTCCATCTTCCTGAATATGAGATTATGTAGAAATTAACTACATGGATATCATTTTAGAGATTTTTTTAGGCCAAATCTAGGGATTCAAATATCTATATCATCCAGGATCTGATTGAGCTTCTCTTCATCACATTGGATATGCAATGGTAAGTACTCGAGTCCTCTTGAACTGTTCTCCTTCTCTTTTTCTCTCGACTGAGTCATCAGGGTATGAGAATTCTTATCCTTTTCATAGATATAAATCAATATGATAAAAATAAATTCCCAATATCGGAGGAGGAGAGTCATACAATTCTAAGGTTGGTGGTTTATAACACATCCATAAATTTTGTTGAATTTGGAGTTGTGAAGTGGCCCCCACCGATTTCATCATGTGCACTTTATGAAATTTATATTCCATGTTTATAATCATTATAACGATATGGTTATGATATTTTTAAATATGTGATTAGTTGTTAGTGGTTACACCCACAACTCCATTATTTCCATGTCGAAGATTAAGCCATTTTTTCATTTAGTGGTTTGGACACATTTGTGCCACCATTCAGGTGTTCCTTGGCTTGAAATTCCTAAGGGAAAGTGTTTCTATATTAAATGGATTGATTTATATTGTAAATTTCATAATGGAAAGTACCATGTATTCCCACTACTTGACCCACCAATGGTAAGTGATTCAATTTGACAATGAAATGTGGAATATGAATTAGGAAGTATACTAAGGATATGACTTGGCCTTAAATTTAAATGAATAGTAGGTTGCATATCCATACAACCACTTACAACATTAATGGAAGAAAGAGGAATAAAACAGGAATATGGAATATTATTTAAATGGTTTAAATGAATTGTTTCATACATCTAGTCTTGTCACACCAATGAAAGGAAAGGCTTGAACCAAATGGTCTGATTGATTAATTATGACTTGATTAAAAGGTTGCATACTACTTGGACTTATTACATTAATGAAAGCCAAGGGTTGAACTAATATTTTTATGATACTTGAACTTATCACACTAATGAAAGGAAATGATTGAACCAAATGACATATTACATGGCTTTATAAACGGTAGTAGCCTCACTCCAGCTCACCTTGGATTCTTATCGGGGAATGCCATAAGCACTCAGGATTCCCATTCAGATTCAAGGATATTCCTTGCATAGGATGACACCCACCTAGATAATAACCATTGTTTGTTCTGGGATTCCTGGTATGACACTATATGATCCCTTTATATTATCATAAGAATCATTGGATACACTCCTTGCATCCTGCTTTGACAAGTAGGTGCCATGGTTACAACCCATAGGGCCCTATCACTACTAAGCCCATTTTTACCTTGGATGATCACCTTGGATTAGATAAGAACCTTATTGTGGAATTCCATAGAACATGATCCTTCTATTAAATTATTATCCTTATCCAAGCTATAGTTACTATTGAGTTGGAAACCCTTGAGGACTGTGTTGCATTGGTTATTACATAGGAACATCATTATTAAATATCAGTAATCATGGTTTCCTTGTTATATCATGGAACATTCACTATTAATACTCTCATTAGGTGATGTTAGTTTTGGTTATACCTCATAATAACTATCAATATAAAATTGGCAATTGCTCAATTAAATGAATTGGGTACATGTCTAGACATCAGTCGATGGCTGAAGAAGGTACTTGAGTATTTAGGTACATTTTACTGCTTTACTTTATATAGGCATTCTTGCACACTATTAAATTTTCATCACATTGGCCGGAGGTTATAGACACTCTTATTGGTGGCCCACTAAGATTTATCTCACACCATCTTCATGTGTTGTTTGGTACCTAGGGTCGATTACATGGTTGAAAGTGGTTCTAAATGGAATCATACATTTTAAAAGACTTGATTTCTTGTTGTTTATCAAAGATATTGATAGCAAATGACTGATCCGGAGCTCAAATTGATTGGGATATCCTTTGATTTTATTTATGATTTTTATAAACATGTTATAACTTCTGTCTTGTAACCATCATTTCTAGTTTTCTATTGACATGACATATGATCAGTTTTTGAATTCTTTTCTAGTTGTTTCAGTTATTGTTATTATTTCCTCAATTTGTCATTTGTGCCTTATGTTATTATATATATTTATTTATCTATTTAACTTTGTTCACTTCAATCCGCTGCACCAAAATTTGGTAATGAGGGCATAGTCTCCCCCCTGAACAAACCCTAGGCCCTCACTACTAGTTGGAAGCCTCTGGCATTCGAGGAGATGTGCTTGAGGCCATGTGTCCCCCCAGACTCGGGGAACCAAAAAGTGGCATCTGATTATGGGACATCACAAAGTTGTATAAAAGAGGTAATTTTATTTCTTTACTATTTGGAGACAATATATTAAAGGTTAGGAATTCTTGGGATTTGGTCATAATACATACTTAGGTGTCACAAACCCATGTTCGGGGTAAAAACCAAATTACCTAAATTTATAATTGTTGTTCTAATTTTTCCTATTACAGTTGATATTATTTCCCCATTAGGTGATGCACATGTTCTATGGAGTAGTTGATTATTACTCTATTTGAGGTTTCTTTTTCATTCTTGGCCTGATGATATGAGGGAAATGATCATTTTTACATGAATCATTATAAGCACCTATAATTCACATGTCATGGATATTGTCATGCCAAATAGGTGAATTTCACCACTTTTCATTACTTGATATCCCTATGGTTGATGAGTGATGTTGTGATAGTTAGCTTATGATTGTATTAATATTGGATATGATTGAGTGATTTTCTATCTCAATTCCTATGGTGTATAGTCTCTCATGGATTGGGATGAATAATTTTCCGTGTTGATCCATTCTATTATAAATAAATGGGTGTTTTTTCTAGTGATAGGTGTATGAGAACTGATTCACTGTAAATAACAATCCATTATAAAGTGAATCATGAAATATAAAATTAAATGGGTGCACATTCTTATCCCACCTTATAATGTTTATGAAATTTAAAAGGTTGATCCTGGTAATTAATTGTAAAATGAAATGAAACTTATACATGATAACATACCGATACCTGGACTACTATGTGGGTAGTTTTGGTAGTATTCCTTGGGTTTTGACGTTTCATATGTTCATCTTCTCCCAGTGATGATTTATTTCTTATAAGCTTGTTATAAGGCATGTTCATGACTATTGTAGACCAATACCGCCACAACGTCATCATATCGTATGCTGGGAGGGAGGAGACGACCATGCTCTAGACATGGTAGGACCTAAGACTCCATTCTTACCTCTAGAAGTCCCAATTGAGGAACCCCCTGATATACCTAATTTTTTACCTAATTCCAAAGTTCGTGATAGTTTCCTACATCTAATGTATTTCATGCATGGTGCTCGATGGCTTGCACATGTGATCGCTAATCTGACTCGTGAGTTCCAACATTAGAATCATCCTACCATCTCAGAGGATGGTGGTCCATAGGATACTAATTATTTTCTTGAATCCACCCTATAAATCATTGAGAATTTAGAAACACCTCCACAAAGGAGAGTCATGATTGTTACATACATGATTCAGGATTTTTTCAAGCATCGGTGGGATGCGATTACCTAGGCCATTCATCATCAAGGCATGTTGTGGGATGATTTCCAGACTGCCTTCTATGATTATTTCTTTCCAAAAACTCTGAGATATGATAGTGCTAGAGAGTCTAGGCATATTGAGTAGGGTTATATGTTAGTTATGGAGTATTCAGAACATTTAATGGAGTTACAACACTTTTCAACACTTCTAGCTAGTGGTGACATTTCACGTCCTAGATGTTTCGAGGATGGGTTATAGTACGCCATCTATACATAGGTGAATGTATTTACCCCACCCACCTATTCTAAAATATTTATTCCGGATCCTATCACTAATTGAAACCTGAGGGATTAAAATATTACCAGGCATAGAGGACTAGTGCCGAGGTAGTCATGTAGTTCTTCTAGTCACAGGAAATGTTCCCTCAAGGTCTCTCATTAGGGAAATGACAAATAGAGTGTTAACTTTGATGACTCTTTAGAGTTTCATCAGTGTGGAATATGGGGGGAAAATAAGCTTCAATGTCATAAGTACAGAATGGAATGCCGTGATTGTGGGTGTATAGGGAATATTCGGCTTTTCAGTAGACCTTTTTACCAGCTTCGAGTGGGAAAGGATTCACATCATCTCTACCTTCACGAGTGTGTTATTTTATGATGTGTTAGAAGGGGCTTGAAATGGAATTACTAGATCTGGATGAGGAAGAAGTTTTGGCTATGGTATCTTGACTCCATATCAGTAACAGCTTCGACATAGTCGTTTTTATCATGGTAGTCCATCTGTTGCACAGTGTTGTGGATCAGGCCAATTGCATGCACTACAACCGATACTGGAAGATTAGACTATGAGACTATCTACCATACTAGGAATTATTCTTATGGAATATACTATTATATAGGCTCTATTTGATATAGGCAATTCAAAATCTTTTATCTAACTATCTATCGTGGATATTCTAGGACTAGAGATACAATATTACAATGATGTAATGACCCTTGATACACCGTTAGGGTTAAGAACAGAGGTCATACGCCCGTGTAGAGACTGTGCCCTTGAGGTATGTAGTTACCCTTTACTATGGAACCTCTTTTTGCTCGATATTATGGGGTTCAACATCATACTCATGATGGACTGGGTGATTCATCCTCATGATTTTGTAGACATATATCATTGTAGTGTATTGTTTACTTAACCAGAGGGAAGCAGCTATCTACATAATGCTGAGTGGGATGTCTAGGCTGGTAAAGCTAGACCACATCATCATGTGCTAGGTGGAGTGACCTCCTAGATCACCAATATCTTCATGGAGGTCAGGGGTTTATGACATGCTGATTTCTCACAAGAAGTGTATTGTTTTAGGGATGTCATTTCCGATGATTTTTCTAGGTTACCTCATGAGATAGAGGCATAGTTTAAAATCAAGCTTGTTTTAAGAGCACCTATAGTGTCCATTCCTATGTACAGAATGAAACCTATACATTTTAATGAGCTCAAGAAGTCGTTATTGGATTTAGAGGCCAATGTTTTTATACATCCCAATACATCCTCTTAGGGTTCTCTTATTCTTTTTTTCCACAGAGGATGGAAACATACGTTTATGCATGGATTATAGAATTTTGAACCAACTTATGGTCAGGAATAGGTATCCACTGCCATGAATAGATGATCTCTTTATCCTGATCCAATGAGAAGAGGTATTCTCCATGATCGACATGAGATTGGGTTATCATTAGGTGCGTTTCAGGACATCAAACAAAAAATGTAGAGCTTTCTATAGAAGGTATGATTTTTATGAGTACCCTGTTATGTAACGTGACCTCCATTTTCATGGATTTAATGAATAGGGTTTACAACCCTATTTGGACTCTTTTTCATGGTCTTTGTGGACGAAATCTTGTTGTATTCTCACACTTGTAGTAACCATTCCAAACATCTTGAGATCATTCTAGGTACACTGAAAGAGCATCATCTTTATGCCAATATTGCTAAGTGACACTTGTGAATCTAAAATGTTCACTTCTTGGGTTATATAAAATTAGAATAAAAAGTGTTTGTTGACATAGAAAAGGTTAGTGTTGTAGTTTCATAGGGGAAGCACAAGAATTGTTTTGATATAAAAAGATTCTTCGGGATGGATAGAAATTAGAAGTGTTTCATACAACACTTTTCACACCACGATTCACCTCCTACTTATAATAAAAATAAGGGTGTCATGTTCTTATGGCCAGAAGAATGTATGAAATCCTTTTTGGAGATAAAATAGAGGCTTGTTTCAGCACTTATTCTAACTCTTCTGGAGCTAGGTATTGGTTGTACCATCTTCTGTGATGTATCAGGAACCGGCCTAAGAGTAGTGCTGATGTAGGAGGAAAAAGTCATTATATATGGATCTAGGCAGTTGAGGCCTCACGAGAAAAACTAACCACCACATGACCTTAATCTAGAAGTAGTGGTCCAAGATTTATGTTTTAGAGACATTATCAAATGGGTGAGCACTTTGTGGTGTCCATGGACCACAAGAGCCACAAATATATCTCTTCTCATTGTGACTTGAACCTCATATAGTGGAGATGGGTGGAATATTTACAATTCATTGATTTTGAGCTTGAATATACACCGTAGAAGGGTAATGTGGTGCAGATTCACTGAGTCAGAAAACTCAGGCACAAACATTAGGGGAATTCAGTTATGAATGGCAGTTAATGACCCTCTAATCTGAGCTACATCAAGAGTTTAATGATAGTCACAGGAGGTCTCACCTCTCATCATTTATTATATCCTCATCCCTCTATGAGAATGTGAAGGGTAGTAGTTTTTAGATCCTGAATGATTGGTACTCTATGAGAGTATATTAGGAGATAAATCACCTCTGGATTGCTCAGTGGAAAGAGACAATTTCATGCATCTTTTATGATGTATCTGTGTTTTTATAGATATTATAGAGGAGTTGATACGTGAGTCTCATGCATCTCAGTGGGAAGTTCATCCAAGAATCTCAAAGATGTATTGAGATATGTGACTCAAGCATCGGTGGACTGGGATGAAATGTCAGATAACAGGCTTTATCACTATGTGATCCACCTTTCAGTAGGTGAAGGTAGAGCACCAGTGGCCTAAAAACATACTACATCCGCTTCTAATCCCAAAATGGAAATGGGAAGATGTTGCTATGGATTTTGTAGTCGTCTTACCTAGGTCACTAAGGGGTAGAAATTCTATCTAGGTAGTCATTCAGTGACTAATGAAATCATAAAACTTCATTCCTATTTAGGTGAATTTCTTAATTGATGTTCTGGGGAGACTATATGTCCAGGCGATCATACAACTCCATGGGGTCCCTCATACTATTGTTTTAGATAGGGATTCTCGTTTCATGTCACGATTATACTAGGGATTGCAGAAGGCTATGGGTACACAGGATCTTCTAAGCAAAAATTTTTACCCTAAGATCGATGGTAAATCAGAATGGAAAATATAGGTTTTAGATTAAATGATCCAAGCATGTATCCTTGATTTCAGTGGATCATTGGAGAAGCATAGCTCTATCGTTGATTTTTCCTCTAATAAAATATTTCATGTGATAATTAAAATGGATCCTTTTAAGGCCATATATGTTATTCAATGTCATTCACCAATGTCCTAGCTAGATACAGGTGTGGAGGCTCTACTAGGTCTTCATCTTGTTCTGGAGACTTTAGAGAAGGTTCAACTGATCAAAAATAATATGACTACTACTGACATGAGATAGATATATTATGCCAATTTCTATTATTGACATGTTGATTTCATGTTCTAGGATAATTTTTTTCGCTGGGTATCTCCAATTCTAGAGAATATATGGATACAAATATAGGGAAAGCTATCGTCTAATTTTCTAGGGCCTTTTGAAATTATAGAATGAGTCAGACCGATAGCGTATCGGTTTCTAGTACCCCATAGGTTCTGTTCTATGAATGGTTTCATTCATCTTTCATAACATTCCCTATATCACGATGACATGTCTCATACTTTTGATCATGAGTATATTGAGATAGATACTGATGCTACCTATGAGGAGTATCTAGTACGCATTGTCGATCGGATCATGAAGACTCTCTACGAACAGTATGTCCCTCTAGTACGGGTGTTTTGGAAGAACGACCGATTATAAGATAATAAATTGGGAGGGGATTCCAATGTACATTCCAAATGGCTATAGTGGTTCCCAAAAAATGTTTCTCCAGCCTTGGAAGGTGAACTCAGGGACTTGTTTTTCTAAGGGGGGAATATTGTAAGAATTTAGATTTTCACTCAAGTATGGATCATTTAAATTTCATTATAAATATTTACATTGGACCTAATATGGATTCCTAATAGGTTAATAATGGTATCAGGGGTTTATGTGGCTTTTTACATGCCCAGAACCATCTATTTCGAAAAAAATTGATAGGTCACACAGTTTTCTCACAGTTGGCCTAAATTTTGGCTAACTGTGCCTATTGAGATATCTAGACTAAATCACATCACATAGTTTGTACATGGTCATATATCCTAACCATGCAGTGTGACATTCTACCAATAAAACCATGCATAGTTTTTTCATGGTTTGTCAAACCGTGGTGAAAAACTGCGCGTAGGCCATTTTTATGGTTAAATTTAGAAAATTTCCCATAATGATCTATTAATATCCCCCCATCTTCGCTAATATAATATTATGTGGTAATTACTTCCATATCTCTAATTTTTTATATTTTTTAAGGCCAAATAAAGGGATTCAAATATCTCCATCATCTAAGATATGATCAAGATTATGTTTGTCACGTTTGATGTGCAACGGTAAGTACTCGAGTCATCTTGAGTGGTTCTCCTTCTATTTTCCTCTTGACTGAGTTATCAGGGTATGAGTGATTTTCTCCTATCACTACTATGAAATAATCCTTTAATAATGGTCGCAAACTATTGTTAAAGGCCTCAAAACCATTGGGATATTCTATGCCAACGGTTTTATAAACCGTTGGTGTTTGATTCGCGGGGATATCCCCATATCAATGATTCTATTGAAAAAGTTGGGATTAGATTCCTGGATTTTCAAACACCCACGGTTTACTTTTAATCATTAGAAATTGTATCTACCAACAGTTTTAAACCATTGTAAAAGAACAAGTATTCAAATTTACCAATATTTATCTAACCATTGGAATACACCTTTGAAAATAGTTCAATTTGAACTGTTGGGATAGACTCCTGGTTTTATAATTTTCCAATAGTTATCAACCCATTGGTATACATATAATGAAACAGTTTAGCTTCAACTGTTGGGATAGGGTCTGGTATTCACCATATTTCCCAACAGTTATCAAAGTACGGGTAAATACCCCCTTATCGTTGTATCATAATCTAATAGCATGACCACAGTACAAAAAAGCACAGAACCTGAAAAAAAACAATCAGCATGCCGAATATAGGAAAAACCTCCAACAAACAACATACAAAATTTGAAGGTCCCAGGAATAGTAGAAGCTCATGGGTGGATGCGCCCACTTGACTTTTTGTCATTCGAAATGATTAATCCGGGATCAATACGATGATAAAGACTAGACTCCACGAATCTAATCATAGAAATTGACACTGAAGAAGAATAGTCCTGGAACAACAAAGAAGGATCATCACAGATTGATTATAATTAATTTAATTACTTGAAAAGGAGTACCTTCTGTGGTGTCTTTTCTTCCTTGATATTTACGATCATGTTCTGATGTGATTCATCATTGCGTCGTAGAAGCCAAGTGTAGACTTCATCTAGTGGTTATCCATACATGCACAATGTATCGCTAGACTTAACCAAAAAAATCTATGCTTGCTAGCATGGATAAGACTTTGCTTGCATTGTTTGTCTTAGATCAACTAGATTTGATAGAGGAGGATCTCTCTCAGTCATGAGAGCATTGATGGCAGAATGAGTTCTTTCGGCCTTGAGATAATTCTTCATAATTATTGTGCACAACAATTAGAGAAAAGTTTTGCGGTTGTGAGGATATTTATAATCGGGTTTGGGGTTATTGAGTTATGACAATAAATAAACATGTTACTTGTTTTATTTATTTAATATAACTCTTATTGAAAACCCCCATGTAGAATCATTAATTCTTTGAAATGAAACCACACTTATTATAATAAATATAATTCAATAAAACGATATTATTTCCTTAAATTATCAACTAGAAAAAATACACGGTGTGTAATAATTAATACACGGCGTGTACTCATTTTTCATTTCCTTTCCAAAATTAAAACTACACGGCGTGTACATTCAATGTACATGATGTGTATATCTTGTTTTCATTTTATTCTTCCTCTAACACTAAAATTATTTGGGATTCCTTGAAAAATTATTAAACTTCATATAGGAATAATCTTTATTCTACTTGAGATACTTGGATACAGTTAGTGTGTGGCCCTCTAGGCATCTTTCTCATTGGCATTAGGTGGGGTTGCCTAAAGTACAAGATTACTATCTAGCAATGGGTCATGACACCCAAGAGAAAGATGTTGACGCCGCATTTACGTGTAACCTCATGCGAACGATTACCATGTAAATCAATCCCTTTGTCTCAATATCTCATCAAGCAGGTTTCATGGTAGTGTCATAAACCTATATGCTTCATCCCTAATTCATTGACTTCCAGAAATAAACTCGTCGTGACACCATGGCCATGAAATTTGGGAGACAGTTCTATTTTACTCAAAGGGCCCTAGATATCTACATACATAAATATGGAAGGGACAAATTGATCTCAACTTATCTATTAACAAAATCTCATTCGTGACACACCCAACATACCCTACTTCCCACCAACTGTCTTGGTGACAGGTTTTTTCAACAAATCTAAGTGCACCTGTCATTAAATCATTTAATTATAATCTTCCAGTCTATGAACCATTACACATTCTCATAGATAGCAATGTCTGATGACATCAAGACATGCAGAATTACTATGGGCAGGTCTTTTCTCATAATCTCCCCTTTTAGAGATTACCAAGTGCGAACTCCATGAGAGAGAGTCTCATCTTCTTACAAATACTCACACATGACAGTCTGTATACTATGTGTCCTATCATAGTATTTCATCCAACTGTATAACTTTATTTAAGAATATTGTTATATAATTTCTTGGTTCTCATCATAGAGGGGATCATTCATGACCTTATTAATGCAACAAATATTCCAGGACATTGTTATATTATAGTCATGCATAACAATGAATAATATATAATATGTTTACCCTCATGTAATAAAATTATAAATAGTTGGTTCTCAGGACACCAACTCTATCAAACTACCACTTGGACTAGAGCCAACTGCCTATGAATTTCAGTCCACTAGACCTCACATGACTATCATGTTTCTGCTGAGTCAAAGATTTAGTCAAGGTGTCTGCCATGTTATCTTCCATGGAAACAATGCTCATTACAATTTCACCATTCTGAGAAAAATCCCTCAGGAGATGATACTTCTGAAGTATGTGCTTTATCTTTTGATGTGACCTTGGATTTTTTGCAAGTTCCACAACTGCAGCATTATCACAATAGAGTGTGATTGGATCTTTATTATTAGGTACTACATCCAGATCATTGATGATGCTTCACATCCATACTGCTTCTTTAGATGCCTCAAAAGCTGCAGTATACTCGAACTCTCCTATAAAATCTGCAACTGCTCCTTGATTTGAGATTTTTTAGCTCACTGAACCTCCATTCAAATTGAAGATATATCCAGTCTACGACTTCATGTCATCTTGATCAGTCTGGAAACTAGCATCTACATGTCCTCTGATGACTAGTTCCTCATCTCTTCCATAAACCAGGAACATATCATTAGTACGCCTTAGATACTTAAGGATAGTCTTAACTACCATCCAATGGAGGTCTCCTAGATCAGCTTGATATATGCCTACCATACATAATGCGTAAGCAACATCTTTCCTTGTACATATCATATCATACATGACTGACCCAATGGCAGATGCGTAATTGATCCTTGCCATTTTATCTCTTTCATCATGTGTATGAGGAAAAATTTTCTTAGAAAGATGAATGTCATGTGACACTAGCAACAATCCCCTAATGGACTGTTCCATACTGAATTATACAGTATCTTTTCAATGTATGTACTTTGACTCAAGCCCAGTATTCTCTTGGGTCTATAATGATGGATCTTGATCCTAAAAATATATGCTACCTCACCCAAGTCTTTCATAGAGAAGCATTTATCCCAGTATTCCTTAACTGACTGTAAAGGAGGTACTTTATCTCCAATTAGTAATATGTCATCAACATATACTATTAGAAAAATGACTACACTTCCTCTAAAACTTTTGAATACACAAGTCTCACATTCATTCTTTACAAAGACAAATTTCGTTATGTCTTCATAAAAATGAATGTTCCATGACCTTGATGCTTGCTTTAATCCATAAATAGATTTCTACAACTTTAATACCTTGTTGTCATCCATTGGAGTCACAAAAACTTAAGGTTGTGACATGTAGAAATCATACCAGAGGATCCTTTTAAGGAATTCTATTTTGACATACATTTTCCAAATTTCATAGTCATGGTAAGCGTCAATGGGAAATAGGGTTATAATGGATTTCAGCATCGCAACCAGTGAAAAGGTTTAATCATAGTCAATTCCTTAACGCCATCTAAAACATTTTGCAACTATTCATGCCTTGTAGGTGCTGACTAGTCCCTCCATGTCTAGTTTCTTCTTGAATACTCATTTATTACCAACAGACTTTACATTAACTAGAGGATCTACCAAAATCCAAACATGGTTTTGGTACATGGAATATATTTCAGAATTCATGGATTCTTGCCACTTGGAAACATCTGTGCCTTCAACTGCTTCCTCGTATGTAAGACGATCATCATTGTCAACCAATAATGAGTCTTTATCCTCTGTGACAAGAGAACCATATCACTCTAGTTCTATCACCTCTCTCGTGCTCCTACATAGTTCTTGTGTCTATGGAACATATTATTCTTCCACAGGGCTCTGTGAAATCTTTTCTTATACCAACTCCTGTGATTCTTGAGCCTCAACTTCATTGAATTCTATCTCACTCCCTCTATCTCTTTTGGATATGTGCTCCCTATCAAGGAATATGGAATTTCATGCCACTTCAACCTTTTATATAAGGGGTTATATAGGTAATATCCCGTTGTTTCCTTTGGATATTCTATAAAGGGGCACCTTGTGCCTCAGGGTACAATTTTGTTACCTGAAGTGGCCTTAACAAATGCTTTTCTACCCCAAAAATGTAAATTAGATTACATGGATTTGAGTCCACTACATAACTCATATAGAATACCATTTGTCGATATAGTTGGTACTTGGTTTAGTATGCATGTTGTTTTTTGTAATTCATATCCCCAAAAGGATAATAGAAGACTCACATGACTCATTATTGATCTCACCATGTCCAACAGGGTGTGGATCCTCCTTTCACTTACACCATTCCACTGAGGCGTGTAATGAGAAGTGAGTTGAGATAGAATCCCAAACTCTCATATGAAATCAATGAAGTCCTAATAAAGATATTATCCTCCTCTGTCAGAGCATAGTTTCTTAATCTTCTTACCATGCTGGATGTCAACTTCATTCTTGTATTGTTTGAACTGATTAAAAGAATCTGTATTATACCTCATTAAGTAAATATATCCATATCTACTAAAATCATCAGTAAAAGTTATGAAGTACAAGAACCCACCACATAATTCAACTGGAATTCGTCCACACACATCCATGTGAAATAATTATATAAGCTCTTTATCCCTTTCACCTATCCCATTAAATGGGGCTTTGGTCATTTTTCCTTCTAGTCAAGCATGACATACACCAAGTGGTTTTAGTTTGAATGAATATAAATACACATCTTGATGTTATTTTTCAAAATATTCTCATTGACATGACCTAGCTGGTGATGCCAATGTTGGGTGTGGTACGAGTCATGTGAATTAACATTGTCATCAATTTCCATTACTTGGTTTGTGTAGTTTAACACATAAAGGCCATTATATAAATGTTCTATACCAAAACAAATGCTATCTTTATAAAATTATCAAACATTCATTTCCAAACTTGAAAATGAATATATCAGTATCTAATATGGATACTGAAATAATGTTTTTGGTTATAGAGGGTATATAATAACATCCTTTTAATACCAATACCATCCCAGTAGGCAATGTGAGGTGGTAGTCTTCGATAGATACAACAGCGAGTCTGGCTCCGTTGGCTGCTCGCTGATCCACCTCACCTTGGTCAATCATTTTGAATCAACATGGTTCCTATATTTGGATACAGATGTGAGAACAACAAGAATTATCTAATACCAAATTGGTAGAAATAGATAGATTGCATTTGATAACATTCACACCTGAAGCTTCCCCTTACTTCCTTGGATGGGTGAAGTTTTACTTCCAGTGGCCCTTCTTGCCACATGCAAAACAAACAGCCTCTTGTTCTCTAGTCTCCCCATTGATCTTCCTTTTGTTGGATGGCCTTGAAGAAGCTTTGGGCCTACATATCTTTGGTTTCCCATTAATTTTATTCACAATAAAGACAGAAGGGTTTTCCCACTTCATATCATTATCCACTTGGATAATGAGGATAATAAGATCAGATAGAGACTTATCAATGTTGTATATGCTGAAATTTACAACAATATTAGAGAAGCTCTGGGGGAGTGATTCAAGAATGATATCAGTACCCAGTTCTTCAGGGAGTTTAATCCCTAGAACCTCAAAGTGCTAAATGTATCCAATGAGTTTGACTACATGAGGCCTAGGTGGGGCACCATGTCCATGCTTGCTCTAAAATATAGCCTTGGAGATCTCAAACAATTCATATTTTTCTCCCTCCTAGTATAGACCACATAGGTTCTTGATAATGCTATAGGAATCCATGTCTTCATTAGAATTAATGAGCTCGCTAGACATTGATGACAATATCAAACATTGAACGTCGAGTGCATTGTTCAAATGATGATCATAGACCAGGAAATCATAATCACTCACCCCTTGGGTAGGCAAATAGGGATGTGATGACTCCATGACATACCACTTTCCTTCATGGTGTAGGATAACCCAATGGTTGCTAAACCATTCCTGAAAGATACTTCCCGTGAGGATATTGTCTTTATACAAAATTGATCGTAGAGAAAATTTGATTGACGAGTTTGTCATATTGATTCTACAAATTAAAAGATAAGATTTATCAGTGCCTTTTGATTACATTTTATGGTAAATAATAAATGAATTTATTAATTCTCCCACTATTTTATCATGTCCCAATAACATCCACCATTGTACATGGAATTCCTAGTTGCTTTGAAATTCTAGTGGCAAGGATCCATATTCCACTTCACATAACCCCAACAATGGTTGGTGAAGCTATTTAAAGGTATTTAGGTAGGTGGTTCATTGCAATCTGTGAGCTTACAGTTCCTTAATCTAATGAGTGGACTTCACAATCTTGAAATCCTGACATGGGTTTCCTCATGAATTGCCTCCATTTTACAACAATTCTAGCAAGGGATACTCCTCTTTATGTAAAATGTTTTAGTAAACCCAAAACTTTCATAAGATCTTCCATTATAAAAGTAAGTGTCCCAACAAGGGTTGTTCAAACACATAATTTTATTGAGTCTTTCCCTTAATCAAGTAACTGAATTCTTTTCCAAACTTAATAAGGTCTTCGAGGTATTTCAATTATTTATGCGTAGTTTCACATTATCACATGATTATTAATATTAAGTGATTCTTGATTAAGTGATTAACCATATTCTGATAATCTTTAATCATAGTTCAGTTTTTATTTTATTCTATCTTTTAATGCATGTTTATTTCATTAACTATGTGATCGTGACAACACATACATAATAAATAAACCATGAAATCAGAGAGAAATAAAATAAGATGGAATGATCATGAGATTCTATTGGTTATCTTATATAGAAGTTTTGATAAGCTAACCTTGACCTAGGGAAAAACACCTTGAACCCAATGGTTTATGTTTTTTCAGCTCCCACCTGTCCACCTTTGTCTCTTCTTGGGTTGGTTTTGCCTCAGCTTTAGATTTTGAACCATATCCTCTGGCTCGGGAGATCCACCATTACATGTGGTTTACATTAAAGAAACCATGGGCATGCATTCCCTACATTTTATTGGAATAAGGATCACATTCCAATGAATTTAAATTAAATAAATTTAAATGAAACCATATAGAAGCAAAGGGTCTTTGGTCTAGCTCATGATCATCCATAGCATGCAACGACATTTATTCAAATTTAGTATTAATATTCTTTTAATCGTTATTTTATTAAAGAAAAGTCATTCTTGAATTCAATTAATTATAATTCTATAATTATCAATTATTTATCATAAATTCCTTTCTAGATTTCCTTGAGATTCTTCTCAGCCATATTCCTTGTACGAGTCTTTCTACTTTGGAGGAAACCAGGTGAAATTCCATTTTCGGAAAGTACACAACGTGTAGGGTATATTACACAACGCGTATCTTTTTAACCCATTATCCAAAGTACATGCTGGGGGCTTTGGAGTTTTTGTGTACATTAGAAATTTTAGATTACACGACGTGTAGATTAATCTAACATGACATGTATGTCATTGTTGTGTGGTTACTGGCCTGGCAATCCCGTGTACACGGTCATGCGGCTTCTCCTTGTACATGGTTTCACCTGGGCCTGATCGGACTACACGACATGTTGATTCAATATACACACTATGAATTCTGGTTTCCACATGTCGTTTGATTCTGGTCAACATGGTGTATTAAAAAACATAGGTATTATCAATTCAAAGGGTGTGGTTTGGAGAACCAGTACTGGTTCATTGAACCTAAGTACATGGCATGTAGATTTCACTACACGCTGTGTATTCCTGTGTTGTATAGACATAATGAGAGGCTTCTCCAGATGAGTTCCTCCTTTTGATTTTAATCAAAATTAAAATTAAAAGGTCATTTCTTTGATGTGAATTAAGAAATGAAGGAGGAAGAATAGATCTTGTTCATTCAGTTTTATAGGATGATTTATATTGAATTGAATCAAATATAAATGCGTAAATTATCAACAAAAATTAAATAAATATAATCAACATTGTGACCCCACTAATACCACTTGATGGTCCAGGGTGTAACAGAAGCACATGGGTGGATGTGCCCACTTGAATTTTTCATTAGAAATGATCAATCCGGGATCAATACGATGATAATCTATAAACTCTAGGGATCGAATGATATAAATATACAAAGAATAAGAATAGTCCCAAAACAACAAAGGAGGATCATCACAGGTTGATTATAATTAATTTAATTAATTGACAAGAAGTACCTTTTATGGAATTCATTCATCATTGATATTTATGATCACATTCCGATGTGATTTTTCATTGTGTCATAGAAGCCAATTGTAGACTTCCACTAGTGGTGATCCACATGTGCCCCATGTATCTCTGAATGTTGCCAAAGGAATCTCGGGGTGCTCGTGTGGAGAAGACTTTTCTTGCGTTATCCCCCTTAGATCACCTTTATCCGATGGAGGAGGATCTCTCTTAGTCTTGAGAGAATTTTTGGAGGAATGTGTTCTTTTGGCCTTGAAAAAATTCTCTATAATTGTTCTGAACAATTACTAGAGAAAAGTTGGGTGTTGTGAGGATATTTATAATCGGGTTTGAGGTTAGAGAGTTATGATAATAAATAAACATGTTACTCGTTTTATTTATTTCATTAACTCTTACTGAGAACCCCCATGTTGAATCATTAATTCCTTGACATGTGCCCCCATGATTATAATAAATATCTTTTAATATAATGATATTATTTCCTCGAAATCCCGACTAGAAAAACTACATGGCGTGTAATAATTAATACATGGAGTGTACTCATTTTTCATTTCCTTTCCATAATGAAAACTACACGGCGTGTACATTATATGTACACGACTTGTATATCTTTTTATCATTTTATTCTTCCTCCAACATTAAAATTAATTAGGATTTGTTGAAAAATTATTAAAACACATATGGGAATAATCTTTATTCTACTTGAGATAATTATATTCACATAGTCTGTGACCCTCTAGGCCTCTTTCTCATGGGCATTTGGTGGGCTTCCCTAAAGTCCAAGATTACTATCTAGCAACAGGTCAAGGCACCCAAGAGAATGAAGTTGACATCAAATTGATGTGTCACATCATACAAACATTTACTGTGTAATTTAATACATTTGTCTCAATATCTCATCAAGCAGTTTTTATAGCTGTGTTATAAACCACTATTCTTGATCTGTCATTATTTGAATTCCAGAAATAATCTCGTCGTGACACCATGGTCATGGAATTTTGGTGATAGTTCTATTTCAAGAAAAGGCCCAAGATATCTACTTCCATAAATATGGATGGGAAAAATTATTCCTCGACTTATCCATTAACAACATGTCATTTGTGATGCACCCTACGTACCCTACTTCCCGCCAACTATCTTCATGACAGTTTTCATCAGCAAATCTAAGTGCACGGGTCATGACATGGGTTAATGATAATATTCTGGTCTATAGACCATTAAACATGCTCATAGATAACAATTTCCAATCACACAAATACATGAATAATTACTACTGGTGGGTCTGTTCTCATAATCTCCCATCTTGGAGATTACCAAGTGCAAACTCCTTGAGAGAGAGAGTCTCGTCTTCTTATGAGTACTCACACATGACAGTCTGTATACTATGTGTCCTATCATAGTATGTCATCTAACTGTAGAACTTTATTTAAGAATATTGTTATAGAATTTCAAGTCTATCATCATAGCGGGGATCTACCATGACCTTATTAATGAAACAAATAATCAAGGAAATTATTATATTATAGTCCTGCAGAACAATAAACAATATATAAGAAGTGTACATTCATGTAATCAAAGTATAAATAGTTGGTTCTCACGACACCAACTCTAACAAAATCCACACACCAAAGGATAATACTATTGTTTATTATATTTTTCAACAAGTATAGCCTAAGAAATTAGGTTCACATAGTGAATCTAATTGTATTTTAATGGTAACCACAAAAAAAATAACATGGATAATTTGACTCATGTTTTCCGCTTCCTCTTACTGCAATATCATAATAGTTTAATGGTAACAACAATAAAGATAACATTTAAATACTAATATTCACCAAAATCATTTTATAGGGATTTTAAACATAGAGGTTTTTATGGGACGATATGTCTTTTTGGTGGGAGACACCATTGAAAATGGATTGGTGTACAAATATAAGATCAATCCATGATTGTTTTGTGTGAAGAAGATATGATTTTTTATTGTTCCTCGCATGAGGGTATAATATATGTATCGGTATGAATTCATAACTTGTTCCTAGGATATTATGAAACATTATAAATAATAATAATGGACCATTGTAAATAGTTTATTACATTCAGGCTATTATAGGTTTGTATAGTGCTTAGTGTTCTGTTTCACAATTGGGTATGAAAAGATGGTCACACTCAGTCATTTCTTTCAGAGATTGACAAGATGGTCTGAATAAGACTTATAGAATCACTAAAATGATAAAATAAGGATAATTATATGGTAAGATCCATCAATATGGTCAGAATCTAATGACACACGTATGGGAAGGGTCATGGTACTATGTAAGACTAACCATTGAATGGTCATGGTGACTATAGATGTTCATTGTGTATAAGACCTGAGATTGTATGGTTTCTTGATGAATTATGATTTTTATTTATATTTAGCAATGTATAGATAATAGATTTTTGTTTTAGACTCAGGGTGAAATCAGTTCATACAAAGAGGGATTCATATCATTGGTTAATTAGCACAAGGTTCAGTGCCTTGTGGATGGAGTAAGTGTTTGGTGAACAAACCTGAGATATTTCAATAATGTAAGTTTAGAATTTTTTAAGGATGTTAGATCAATTTAATGATACATATGAGGATGAAGGAATATTTATTGGTAGATTCATGGAGTGTTGGATTTTGGGGATAGTCACTTTTGTAGAAATATAGACAGAAAAGTACCAACTATTGTTTTCCATGTGAACCTGAATGTGATTGGAATGAACCGTTTTGATATCATTATATCAAGTATAAAAGAATAATTTAAGAACTTAATATGAAATTTCAATATATTTTAGAATTTTTAGGTAGTATTAGTCTAGGAATACTTATAGGTTTGACTCAGAAAAAATAATGAAGTTTGGGTATTAACATATAATCCACGATTTGTGTGATCACGCATGATGGATCTGAAAAACACATAGCATGTATTTTGAATATTGAATCCTATTATGTACGTAAATTCATATGTATCAAAGAACCTTTATTATTTGGGATAAAGTGGGTAAGGACACTATTCTGTTTTTAGGTAAAAAGATGCAGTGATCAGGGTCTTGATGTTATAGAACAGTGATATTTTGACTTAGCTTCTCATGTTTTGAGTTTAATGTAATTTAGAGGGAGTGTGATGGTATATTGCATAGTCCCACCCTCCCACTGCACTCCAACCTCCCCAGATAGCCCCCACCCCCACTACAAACCCCACCCACTGGACTAGCCTCCATCTCCCCTAGAAATCCAACCTTGTAGACCCCCACACACCCTGCACACCCCCACCCCTGGACACCCCCTACTGGATAGACCCCCAAACCCCCTCCACACCCCCAACTCTAGACCCCCCCACCGCTTGAACATGCCCCCACCCCCATGCACACCCCACCCCACCTGGACAGCCCACACCCACCTATCAATAGACAGCCCACCCCCTCCCAACCTGTACCCTCCTCCCCACCTGCACAACACACACTCCCCTCACCACCTGCACTACCACTTGAATATCCCCCCTACAGACCCCCACCCCCCAGACATCCCCCACCCCATGGACACCCCCACTTGACTCGGTTAATACAATGGATCAATTAATAGGTATATAGCCTAATTTAAATATCTTGGAAAGTCAAATCCTATAAGAAATGGGTTTACCACTATGAATCCTATCTAATATGATGATTAGACTCATTTGAAACATGGATTGGTATAAAAACTCACCCATGGAAGTGAGATAAAATATTGGGTTGTTATGAAAGATTATTGAAATGATGGCTCTAATGAGGATGGATATGTACACATCATGTAGATCCATCCTTGTACTGAGAATATAGACAATGGCATATAGACTACTGAGATTATTTTCTCTAGTGATGCAATGAATCATTCAATAACTGGTTTGGTCTTTTTTCCTACACATGATAGTGAATTTAATCATACTACTATTAAACCAATCACCCCAAGGATGAATATTTCTTAAAGGGATGGATCTACAATTAGTGACATGCAGATTTTATCCTCTCAAAACATTAGTGATTCAAATTGTCTACAGTGATCCATTTTGGTGGTACATCCCATCTAGTGGAGGAAGAAGAATTGTGTTTCACTCTTTCCCTTAGCCGTAAGATTAGATATTGTTAAAGGGACTAGGGATACAATTTTTCCCTAATTTGGAATGGAAAATGATGGTGTAAAATATGATTTTAACAGGGCTTATCCTGGGGATCCACATTTGGATAATTCAAAGAATGGACCGAAGATAGACTTTTCCACTATGTGATTCAATATTCTTTAACCAATAGTGTAAAATATGGTTTTAACATGGATTATCATAAACACCCCTTTTCACCTGCACAACCCCCCCTACCTGCCCCCCCCCCCCCCGGACAACCCCCTGTAGACCACCTACACCACTAGACAACCCCCACCACCCACAGACCCCCACCCCTTCGAAAGCCACCACCTCCCAATGGACAAACCCCCTCTAGACACCCACCCCCTACAGACACCCACCCCCTGGACAACCCACCCCCTACTGGACACCCCCACCCCACTAGACAGACCTGAAACCCCATCCACACCCCCATCGCCTTGGACAGCCCCCCACCCCCTGAACACCCCCACCCCACCTGGACCTCCCACACCCCTATCACTGGAAAACATACCCCCTCCCAACATACACACCCCTCCCCACCTACACAACCCACTCCCCCTCCATAAAAAATGAACTCATATCAATGGATAGTTTTTACTCCATCTAAAATGAAATCAAATAAAAATCTATCACAAACCATTTAATTCATTTCATATGGTTTGAATGGTATATAATAAATTATTATAGATAAATATATACAATTTTACACATTAAAACATGAATTTCAAAAGAAAAACCATTTCTTGTAATCTCAAAACACTTATAAATATGTCTCTATCTATATGATTTAACCCTCTACAAGTAAACCATGTGGTTACTCTAAATTGTGTGGGTAAACCATGAAACACAAAAGAAGACTCCCAATCTATAATATTCCAATAAAGATATAAATAGTTCTTGGAATGACCCAAAATATGATAAAATAAAACAATATAATCACTAAAATGATTCCAACCAAAGGAGAGAATTGAATCAAAGGAGAAAATTGAATCATGACTACAATGAACCCAAATAAAAAAAGCCAAAATAAATGGAGGAAAAATATGTAATGGATATTCTATCACAACGAATCATCAAAAATCAAATCTTAGTAATATCAGTCACAAAAATTCATCAAACATAAAATCTCAGAAATATCAGTAAAAAATGTAATAGATAAATATTTCTCTCATCATCATCATCCTTATCCCCGTCCTCACCTTTGTCACAATCATCCTCACTGCCCTAATCCCCATCCTCATCCCCATCCTCATCTCCATTATTATCCCTAGCCTCCTCCTCACCCACCTCCTCACACACCTCCTCTGCATCATCCTCGCACTCGGCTTCTTCCTTACCATCATCATCACCATCGCTAAGAAAAACATCATCTCAAACACCACAATAACGACAAAAAGATGCACTATATAATGATAACATCAACGAAATATATGCATCACAAGCCACACTAGACTCTGGTGCAAGTGATGGACATAAAACATGCATCAACTTCATGAATTCAGTGTTTACCCTTTCAGTTCGTTCTTCCATCTATGTGGCCCTTTTTTCAGCTTCCTATGCCCGTACCTAAACCTTTTCTAACTCGGTGGATGTACTGCCGGTTCCTGAAGAGGGACAATACCTCGTCAAAACTATACTCTTCCCAGGTCGGTAGCATACTCTTCCAGAGTTCTCATCTCCCAATACATGACGTAAATGATCATTTGTGCCAAAATTGTCAGCATCCAAGGCATCAAGAGACTCTAAAGTAGTCTGTTACAAATTTAAATAAATTATTAATTAAAAAATATATATTTTAAAATTTGAAACCATCAATGTAAAACATAAAATCTGATGTCTTTTCGGTTTGTTAACAACACTTACATATTTTTTATTTTTACTCGAGAAAAAAAAATTTCTCAAGGTGCACTGTAAAGACCCCGGATATTTCATGTAATTTTTTTTTAATTATATGGAATTATTATGAGTTTTTAAAAATTAATGACTTGTGAATCCGAGGCCTGGAGTGCCCAAAATAAATTTTTGAACTTTTTTGGGAATGTTTAGTAAACGTGTGAGTGGAATTTTCTAACTTTTGAACATTTTATCAAATTAAAAATACTAGGGAATCGTTGAATCCGTAGGGATGAGATTCACTTAAGGGAGGCTTTTCATAGACTATAGTAGGTTCGGAGAAAATTTTATGTTTTTTGACTTTTTAAATGAAATGAAATGAAATATTTTTATTATTTTATTTTATATCCTCCAACAAATAACAAAAGGGGTGGGGCCAGTGATGAGACAAACCGAAAAATGACTTGACCTGCCAACCATAAATAACGACATCATTGGGGAATTAGGAAGCTTCCTAATTGATGATACCCAATAAATTCCAACATCATTACTTACCCTCCTCCTCTCCAATATATATATATATCATGGGGAGGGGTATTGGCCATGATTTTCCATGAAACAAAGTGCTGAAGGAGCACCGCGATGCCGGACCCTTAGAGGACAAAGCTGAACCTAGTGGGAGGTGACAGACAACACCGAACCACGAACTGAAGGACGATGTATGAGTGGAGTCATTGGGAACAGGTTGTGGGAACGTAGAACACAATCCACCTACAGGTGTATATGCTCTACAATGGGTATTCTAGGTAGGGTGTTTATTCGCTTATTCTTTTTAAATATTTTCCTCTTCCCCGTTCTTGAACAAAACAAAGAACGCAGACCAACGACTAATGATTTGATCCGTGATTCATTCATTTTTGTGGGATGTTGTTGTAGGGTATCTTTGTAGGGTTTTAATTGTTGTTTAATTTAATTTATTATTAAACCCTTAACCCCCTCATGTTTTTGAGCTAACGTGGAGGTTGTAGGGCTAAAGAGCCCAAACTTAACCCTCTACTATCTTTCTATCCTTGCGTCTCCATGGAAGACCACAAGCATGGCGACACCGACCAACTACATTGGGAATAGAGCGTCGACGCACACCGCAAGAAAAGGCCATAGCCCAAAGATGCGACAGTCATCGGATTGGCTGGTATCGTCTGACCACGGAGGAGGCCCGACATGCCGCTGATGAACAAAGGAGGCCACAGCATGTCAGCCACGACAACTGGAGGAAGGTGGCCAACAAACCAAACGGCTGCTGGTGATGGTGCGGTGCAATGTCGCACACCACTAGAGTGGTCGTTCATCATGTCAGCCAGCCACGATGGAACCTGCAAGGGGGGTTCACGCCCCCGATGGTGCACCCACGTAGTAGTAGGGCCGCGGATTGTGTTGGCCATAGAGGGAGCATGGGGCCACTAGATCGACCGGCAGCAGGGGAACAGGTCGCGCTCCCGACTGCAGAGCTGCGACCTGTCTGCCGAGGCATGGAGGACCCACAATGCCATGTGGCACCACATTCGGTGAACCTCCACGGCTCGACCTAGTGATGTGGGTCCGTGCCACGTTAGTCCTACAGAGACGGAACATGTCCAGGTATCCCAAGCGGCCCGCGCCGCCAGGCGGGTGGCACCGTCGGGTCGGCCCAGCGGACCGACCGACCACCGAGCAGGCCGAACCAGGGACTAGCAGAATGACCCGAGGCCCAGAGGCCAGACCTGTGGCCCAGCCGGCTCGGGATGACCTGGGTCGGCCTGGTCCAACCAAGGTTGATCGGACTTGGACCCAGTACCAACCGGTTACACAAAATGGGCCCAAACGTCTAAAACGGACGACCGTTTGAAGAACTATCTTCCATGTTAGGATACTTGTAGTGAGATGGTCCTTTTGACTTACTCCATGAGTGTTTTGGAGAAACATGGAGTACGGTCATGTTGGATCGCATCAGAATCCAATCGGTCCCTTGGCATTGAAATGCCCATAACACCAGACCGAGCGTTCGATTGACGTGACATTTGTTGTGTTAGAATACTTATGACATGAAGTATCATTAGTTTACTTCTTTGTGAGACTTATTTCTGGTATAAATATGATCTCTGGCTTGGGGAGTGGTTCTCCCAAGCGTGCTACATACAGAACCTTGTGACTGGATGAGAATTGACGACTGCTGACCTTTCGACTCAGAGTGACTCGACAGCCCAGTGGGGAGCACATATGTGTGACGCGACATACCCATAGTGAGGAGCACCTCTATGTGATGTGACATATCAATGGTACTCGACACGAAGATTACATCAGTCGGCCATTAGGGGGAGAACCTCTGTGTGATGCGGCAGACCCAGGGTGTGGAGCGCGTCTACATGACACGGTAGACCCATGGCACTCGATTGAAGGAGTACCTCAACAGTCCAAGGGTAGTGGGAAGCACCACTATGTGATGCGATATTCCAAATGTACTCATTATAGGAGGAGTTCTCCAGCAGCCGAGGTGTTCGACATTGTGACTGGGAATGTTACTGTTCCTAGGCCTAGTGAATCTTTAGCTGGCTATCATCATTCATAACGATCCTTTGTGGGTTACCATCACAATCATATTTCACATTATTGTATACCTAGTTTGAGCTAAGACTCTAATTGAGATGTATCTATTAATTTTTTCCTTTGGGATTGATATTATGCTTTTTGGTTTTCCTTGTGGAATTCTGAGAGACCTTCAGGGGTCTCATGGTCCCTATTGAGTATCATTATACTCACCCCTGTATGGGCTACACCCACACCTTGTTGTGTCTTGTACAGATGATGGGAAACTGTGTTGAGGTATGAGGGAACTAGGACTAGGTGGTACCCTGAGGAGACAAGCATACGTGGAGTTCTGATGAGGAGATCTTTACCTACCCTTCATGTATGATCCCAGAGGATGAATTAGTAGCTGTTTTCCCTTTTTTAGTTGTATTCTTCCTTTCAGTTGTATTTATTATTTTCAGTTGTACTTGTACTTTCAGTTGACCTTGTATTCCGAACCTTTTTATTTTCAGCACTCCTTTTTCCACAGTAGTTTACTTCACAGTTTCTTCATGTTGTGTTCTCGAACCGTGTGTTTGTACAGGTTTAAAGTAAATGCCTTCCCATTTTAGATAATATTCTTTTTGGTGCTAGTTTCCAGCCACTGGTCTATAGACTGCGGGCTTGGGGTAGTCACGACACAGGCCCCAGGGGATGGTTCATGACAAAGTGGTATTAGAGGAGTTCGGTTCTACTGAAGAAATAAAGCTCTGAACTTTTCTATGAGGTACTAATGTTCAGTGTAATGAGTGTGGTTTTTATTTTAGGGAATCTAGTGTCGGTGCGGAGGCCAACATATCCATACACCGGGATCCTGAATTCTGATTTCTAAATCAGCACACAAAAACACTAATTGTGTGTGTTTAGGAATGATTTCTTTTTGATATCTTGAATTAGATCACCAGGTATAAATTATTGATCGTGGCACACCTATATTCTTTCAGGATTCCACCACATAGACAACCATCTAGGATTCTTGAGAGAGTACACGTTGACATCCCACCGAGTGATGAGACCTCGATATAGCACCCTCTTATGGCTTTAGCACCTTTGGGTGGTGTACTAGCAACACCACTACCCATACGACAACCATTTCCACCAGCCCCACTAGTAGAGGATACACACCGACCGAGCACATTTCACTAGTTCCAATGGAAGAGGCCTCTATGGCTCTAAGGCGAGACGGATTCACAGGCAGCTGAGGACTCGATGGAGGCTGTTGCTATATTTTTTCACTTAGTTGGGACATCAGTTGATTTTATGGTGATCCTAGCAGCCATCCATTTTCAGGCAGCAGTAGGGAGATGGTGGATCGTGATGCTCCATATACATGATGGGGTGACCCTAATCTGGGTAGACATCTATGGCCTTTTCAGGGTAGAGTTTGTCCCAACAACCTTACGCTCTCTGTCTATACAGAAACTGCTGTACTTACAGCAGGGCAACATGATAGTGGCCCAGTACTTGGTGAGGTTCACTGATCTCTCTTGATACTCCACCGAAAAGGTATGAGACCCTTTTTCAGGGACCATACCATTGAGTGGGGTCTTTGACAAGAGATCAGATCATCGTTGGTATCGCTCACCATACTGACTCAACCTGGGGTGCTGAGCAGGCGCTTTTGGTGGAGAGCTTCCAAGATGAGCAGACACCGATAGTGAAACCCACCACTGGGCGACACGTGGCAGAGTCATCTGTGGATGGTAGTAGGAAGATGGCACATAGGTACACGAGACCATACCTTCTATTGGATGGCCCTGGGATGCAGAGACAGAGGTGCAAAGCTCGTGAGGGAGTGGAGGTCAGGTGTGGGACAAGCAGTGCGACACGTGCGGCGGGCAGGGTCACAGGGCTCACAATTTCCTGACCCTCCATACGGAGGACCACCAGATGGTCGAGGGATAGCTGAGGCAGAGGAAGAGGGTTGTGTGGGGAGGTCTGCAGGCAGCAGGTGAAAGTTGCAGAGGAGCTGGCCATGTAGCAGGTGATGTGCGAAGATTCAAGGTTCTACCACCACGGCTGCCCGGTGGTCCTCCCCGACCACAAGGAGTAGGAGGACATGGAAGATCCTAGATCCAGGAAGCTGAGCCCTATGACCATGACACTTTATAGATGATCGGAGGTACGATCTGTGTCTACTCTACCTTAGCTGTAGTACTTATAGACATAGGTTCCAGTCAATCTTTTATTTCCACGACCCTCATTCGGAGCTCCGAGATTCCAGTGGAGCCATTGTATCGATCTTTATTTCTAAAGACTCCTATGGGATTGAATTCGACAATTACACACTGGTCCTGGCAGTGTAGATTACTGTAGGAGTAGAGAAATTCAGATGAGATCTCTTAATAACAGCATCGAGGCCTTACGAATTTATCTTGGGTATGAGCTGGTTATCTATAGTCCATGCTCAAATTGACTGTATTAGGCACAAAGTGCGGTGTGTCCGCATGGATGAGACCATGTTTTCCTTTACCATAAATAAGGGAACCTTTGCAGCACCAAAGAGACTTACCCAGAGGAGGGTGTAGCTGATTAATCATCAGTTGGATAGCCTTACCCTCAGAGCAGCTAATGTTGAGAGTCCGAGCTATCCTATAGTGGTTGACCATAATGCTGATGTCTTTCATGATGATGTTCCCGGACTAACTCCACAATGTGAGGTAGAATTTACATAGACATGTACCCCTGGATGATACCGATATCTACCCCAGCTTATCAGATGGCTCCCACAAAGCTTTGTGAGTTACGAGTACAATTGGAGGACTTGTAGGAAAAGGGGTTCGTAAGACACAATGGTTCATTGTGGGAAGCCTCGATTCTGTTTGCCCAGAAGGCATATGGGAGTTTGAGACTCTGTGTGGACTATCGGTGCCTGAACCAGGTGAACTTTATGAACAAGTATCCACTTTCGAGGAATCGTGATCCTTTCAATCTGCTAAAGGGATCTCATTGGTTGTCAAATATAGACCTCAGATCAGGCTATGAACAGCTCAGGACATGAGATGAGGATGTGCCTAAGATGTCCTTCGGATGTCGGAATGACCATTATGTGTTCCTGATTATTCCCTTTAGCATGACTGATGCCCCATCAGTGTTCATGGGACCCATGAACAAGATCTTTCATCCATACCTATATCGCTTCATGGTGGTGTTCATCGATGACATCTTGGTGTACTTGGAGACGGAGGAGGATCATGCCTATCATCTGCAGATAGTTCTAGATACACTCTGATTGCACCAGCATTATGGTAAGCTCTCGAATTTCTTGTTTTGGATACTAGAGGTCCACTTTATGGGACATGTTATCTCAGAGGCTAGAGTTGTAGTGGATATAGAAAAGATTGAGGATGTATTTTCTTAGGAGCCACCCAGGAGTGTGACCTAGGTGCAGAGTTTCCTAGGGTTGGCTGGATACTATCAGAGATTCAAGCCTGACTTTTCCAGAGTTTTAGAACCC
Organism: Viscum album; assembly: GCA_963277665.1. Taxonomy (NCBI): domain Eukaryota; kingdom Viridiplantae; phylum Streptophyta; class Magnoliopsida; order Santalales; family Viscaceae; genus Viscum; species Viscum album. The sequence goes on along the minus strand of OY728163.1, from coordinate 2,102,134,628 downwards.
TTGTCAACATTGATGAAGATGGGGAAGCCCTTAAAATGGACATAGAGATGCCAGCAAGGTTTCCCAGTGTTGAGGAAGAGACTAATGAGTTCCCCCATCTTGAGGCTACCAGAAGAGGGAGTTTGGAATGTAGTCTACTACGACACATCGGGGACCAGAATAGGGTGTGTCATGATGCAGGAGTGATCAGTGATCACCTATGACTCATAGTAGTTGAGACAACATGAGCAGAACTACACTACCCATGACCTAGAGTTAGTAGCAGTGGTCTTCACCTAGAAGATGTGGTGACAATATTTGATGGGTGAATGTTTTATAGTCTACTCTAATCACATAATTATCAGGTATATCTTCCCTTCGAATAAATTGAACCAGAGAGAGTGGTGATGGATAGAGTTCCTCTAGGGCTATGACTTTTAGATAGTCAATACTTTTGGGAAGAGGAACATGGTAGCAGATGCACTCAGTAGGAGGTCTGGTCTGTAGTTGCAGAGTGAGGCGACAGAGCAGCTAGCCGTATTGCAGACATTGTTCGTGTTTGAGATGAAGTAGCATACCTACAGTCTATGATAGTCACTCCTCCACTAATTCAGTGAGTTAGGGAGGTACAACTTGGGGACACTGACTGCGAGACTCAACGTGCTCAGATATCCTCAGGATAGGTACCTGATGTATTTTTATGAAGGTGGGGAGCACTCCATCCTCTTCAGAGGATGTACCATGGTACCAGTGGTTCTATTAGGGGAGGTGTTGAGGGAGTACCGTACTTACCCTCTGGTGGTACATCCTGGTGTGGCGAAGATGTACCATGACCTTTGGAGTCAGCACTGGTGGCCAGGGATGAAAAAGTTAGTGGCATAGTTTGATTCACGATGCCTCACTTGTCAGCAAGTGAAGGCTGAACATTAGGTTTTAGTAGGATTAGCTCATCCACTAGAGGATCCAGAGTAGAAGAGGGATGGTATCTCCATATAATTTTCGATAGGGCTTCCATGTACTTCCCAAGGACATGATTTCATTTGGGTTATTGTTGATCGACTCACTAAGTCGGCCCACATCCTATCTATCCAAGAGAAAGGATCAGTAGAGGGATTGGGATGCCTTTACCTATAGAATATTGTGCGTCTTCATGGGGTTCCATCGAAAATAATCTCTTACCGTGATGCATTTTTATCATCCCGATGGTGGAAGAGATTGCAGGAGGTGTTTGGGACTCAACTGTATTTGAGCACCGCCTTTCATCCTCAGATGGATGGTCAGATGTAGTAGACCATTCAAACGCTGGAGGACATGCTTCATGCATGCATCCTAGATTTTGGCCATATTTGGGAGGATCACTTGCACTTGGTGGAGTTATCATACAACAACAGTTATCATTCCACCATCATGATGACACCATTCGAGGCCTTGTATGGTCGACCCTACAGATCACCTCTGTGCTGGATAGACCTAGGGGATTCATCACTCTTGGGTAAAGAGTTGGTACGGGCTACCACTAAGAAGGTGCAGGCCATCAAGGAGTGGATGAATACAACACAAAGTAGATCGAAGTCATATGACAAAAAGAGATGAAGACCTCTGGAGTTTCAGGAGGGAGACCACATTTTCTTGTGAGTCTCTCCTCGACGGGGACTACAGAGATTTGGCCAAGGCGACAAGTTATCACCGAGGTTTATCGGTCCATTTCTCATACATAGGAGGATAGGTGAGGTGGAATACCTCTTGGAACTTCCACCGTAGTTTGAGAAGGTGAACGACATCTTCCATGTATCCCAGCTGAGGAGATACATGCATGACCCATCTTGTGTCATCGACCATGGCAAGTTGTACTTAGATGATGGGGAGACGTTTAAGAAGGTTCGAGTATATATTTAGGATCGACAAGAGTGGGTCCTTTGTGGGTGGTCGATACCTCTGGTGCACATTTATTGGAAGCACGGTAACCTCCATGAGAGCACATGGGAGAGAGAGGCTCATATTCATTCTCACTACCCCCATTTGTTTTCTTAGTCTATGTTGTGTCTTTTGGGGAGGAAAATCCCTAATGCTGGGAGAATGTAATGTCCCAGATTTTTCATGTACTTTTTTTAGTTATATGAATTTTTTAAAAGTCTTCTAAAATTGACAGTGTGTGAATATGAGCCCCGGAGTTCCTGGAAAAAATTCCTAAACTTTTTTCGGTTAAGTTCAATAAGAATGTGAGCGGCATTTACAAAATTTTGAACCATTTCTCGGACTAAAAATACAAGGGCACCATTGAATCTGTAGTGTTGATATTTTCTTAAGGGTTGATTTATTTGGACTATAGTAGGTTCGGAGAAAAATATAAGTTTTGCGGATTTTTAAAAGAAATGAAGAAAATAATTTTATTATTATATTTCATATCCACAAACGGACAAGAAAATGGGTGGGGCTAGTGTTCTGTAAAAACAATAAATGCCTTGACCTTCCAACCCTAAGTAACGACGTCGTTGGGGAATTAGTAAAATTTCTAATTGATGAGCCCCAATAAATTCCAACGTCATTACTTAAACTCTTACTCTCCTATATTTATGGATCTTGGGGAGGGGTATCGACACACCATCACCAAGAAACGATGTGTCGAAAGAGCACCACGACGCCGAACCATTAGAGGATGAAGCCAAACCCAGTGGGAGGTGACAGACGACACAGAACTACGATCCGAATGAGACATACAAGTGGCGTCATTGAGAATCAGTTGCGGGAATGTAGAACACGATCTAACTTCAGGAACGGAAGCTCTCCAATGGGTTTTTAGGTAGGGGGTTTATTTATTTATTCTTTTTAAATGTTTTCCTCTTCCCCTTTCTTAATCAATATGAAGAACATGCACCAACTGACTAACGGGCTGATCTGAGATTCATTCGTTTTTGCTGGATATTGTTGCGGGGTATCTCTTCAGGGTTTAAATTGTTGTTTACTTCAATTGATTATTAACCCCTAAACCCCCTCATGTTTTCGAGCTAACGCGGAGGACACATACCTAATAAACTCGGCCCTAACCCTCCATTATATTTCTATCCATGCGCCTCCATGGAAGACCGCCAGCTCGACAACAGCGATCGGCTATGTTGGGAATAACACGTCGACGCATGCCGAAAGAGTGGGCCAAGACACAAATCTGCAGTGGTCATCAGAGAGGCCAACTCCGGCCTACTGGAGAAGAGGCGCGATGCACCGTTGCGCACCACTGATGAACAAAGGAGACCGCGGCTTGTCAGCCGCAGTGACCAAAGGAAGGTGACTAGAACACCAACCAGCTATTGGTAACGGTGCGACACTTCATCACGCGCCGCTGGAGAGGTCGGCTGGCACAGTGGCTGGCCTCGATGAAATCGGAAGGTTTGGGGCCTTCCCTCTGCGGCGCACCCATGTATAAGTAGGGCCGCTGAATGCGTTGCCCGCAGTGGGAGCAGGAATCCGTTGGATCGACTGGTAGCTGGAGGATAGGGTGTGCCCCAACTACGTGCCCAGCAGTAGAACGGCGACCTGTTGGCCGCAACACCGAGTTCCCGTGGTGCCATCTGGAATCGTCTTGGGTCAATCATTGCGGTTTGACCCACTGACATGGCTCTGCGCCACACCATCCCTACTCGGACGTAGCAGGTCCGGTTATCCCTGGCATCCCACGCCGTGTCCGGGTATCTCTGGCGGCCCGCACCACCAAGAATGTGGCACCACATGGTTGGCCAATTGGACCGACCCACCACCCAGCAGGCCGACCCGTGGCCCAACGGATTGACTCGCTGCCCAGCCGGGTCGGGATGATCCTAGCAGGCCAGGTTGACCAGGGTTGGGTCAGACTAGATTTGGGCCAGGTCGATCTAGGTTATCCCATACTGAACCGGGTCAAGCCAGTCCGGCCGAGGAGGACCAGACCCAGACTTAGTACGGATGAGTTACACAAAATGAGCCCTAACTTCTAAACCGGACGTCTGTTTGATGAACTATATATGGAATCAGGATACTTGGAGCAAGATGGTCCTTTTGGCTTACTCCATGAGAGTTATGGAGAATCTTGGAGTACAACCAGGTTGGATCTAATTTGAATCCTATGAGGCCCTCGACACTGAAATGCCAAAAACCCACAGACCGAGCGTTTGATTGATGCACTGTCTGTTGAGTTATAACCCTTATGACACGATGGAACATCAGGTTAATTCTTTGAGAGACTTCGTGATTTTTAAAATATGACTGTTTTTATGGGAAACGGTTCTTTCAAGCGCACTATGTACGGAACCCTATAACGGGTTGAGACTTGACGACTGTTAACCTTTTGACTCGGAGTGACTCAAAAACCCAGTAGGGAGCACCTCTGTCTAATGCGGCAGACCCATGGTTGGGAGTGCCTCTGTGTGATATGGCAGACCCACGATACTCGATAGGAGAAGTACCCCAGTAGGCCAAGAGGTGGAGAGCCTTTGTGTGATGCGGCATACCCACAGTGGGGAGTGCCTCTGTGTGACGTGGTAGACCCATAGTACTCGACAAGAGGAGCACCTCAGTAGTCCAATGTATGTGGGAATCTCCTCTAAGTGATGCAGCAGACCCACTGTACTCAATAGAGAAGGATTTTTCAAGATATAAAGGTTTTCGACATTGTGACTAGGAATGTTACTTGTTCCATGGCCTAGATAATCTAAGGATGGCTATCCACATTCATGACAATCTTGTGTGGGTCAAAATCATAATCATTTTTCTCAGAGTTGTATACCTGCTTTGAGTTGGAAATCTAATCGAGTTGTGTCTATTACATTGTACTTTGTGATTGAGATCATTCTTTGTGATTTTCATTGTGGAATTCTAAGAGACCATTGGGGGTCTCGAGGTCCCTACTGAGTATCGTTATACTCATGCCTACACGGGATATGCCAGCAACTTATTGTGTCTTGTGCAGACGATGAGCTGTTGGGCTGTGGTTTGAGGGAGCCAGGACTAGGTGGTACACGAAGGAGACAGGCAGTCGTGCAGTTCTATGGAGGAAATATGTACCTACTCTTCAGGTCGGATCCCCAGAGGACAACTCAGTATCTATTTTCCCATTTCAGTTGTATTGTTTCTTTCAGTTTTATTTGTACTTTTTAGTTGTACTTGTACATTTAGTTGTGCTTGTATTCTGGCCCCTTTTACTTTTAGCACTCATTCTTCTACAACAGTTTACATCACAATTTCTTCTTGTTGTGTTCTCGGACTGTGTTCTTGTATAGCTTTAAAGTCATTGCCTTCCCATTTTAAGGAATACAACTTTCAGTGCTAGTCGCTAGCCCCTGGCCTATGGAAGGTGGGATTGGGGTAATCACGACATGGGCCCCAGGGGATTGGTCATGACACACACATCCTTCAATATTCAATTCCTGCATTTGCAATGACATTGAATGTAGGAAAAAATAATTGGAAATATGTTACCAATAATTAATTTTATAACTAAAGTTATTTCAAAACTACATAAATTGAATAAATTATGGAAGAATCAATAGAATGTGAAAGTACTAAAAAAATTATGAACTGTCGTACTTGCTTCCTCTCATGATCTGACATCACAGTAGGCCCCAATGTGTGAAGTTATTTTTTAGAATCAATGTTTTGTTTATTTTATCCGGATGATTCTTAAATAAAATTCAATACTAAATATGCTTTTATTATTGAAAATCACGTAAATTTTCACTTAAAAATATCCATTTTGATTAATACATTAAACTTGGTAGTCATCCAAAGAGTAATAATTTTCTGATAATGTTCTATCAGAGTGTCATCCATGAAAAGTATTACCTCCAACTCTTTTCCAAATCTAGAATTCCATCCAATATAAAAATCATGTTTTCAGTCTCTCCAAAGATCACCTAATTCTTATAGACGTTCTGACCGTGCACCCTTACCATTAGGAAAATTAAACTGAATCTGACAGAAAAATAATAATTTATATAAATACCGAAAAAATATTATAATAACTCCAACAAATTTTTTAACCCATATCTATTCCCAAGAATTATCCCTGACTTCATTTGGAAACTGTATCCATGAGAGCGGGCTGATGGGAATGCTGTCAGAGTATTTGAATGCATCTCTAAAAAACTTCGACATTGCTGCCCTATTTTTTATACCATTTTATTAACTTCATTGTATCCACCATCAACTATGTGTGGTGGTTCCACACCTCACGCATGTTGGTATGCCCCCACCTACACCTCTTATCAGTAGATGTTTCTGTTAGGAAATAAAAACAAAAATTATATCAAAACATGGTATAATGAATATAAATTATGATATAAAAATTTAGTAGGGTTATATAAATATACTCGTGGAAGTATGATTAGTGGGAACAACTGGATCTTTAGAAAAAGAAGGAACACCATGTATAGGTGGAGTGGGTCCCGGTGTATGCCACACATGCACAAACTGCGGTAGAGCAGGAGTCAATGAAAATGGAATATAGAATCTTAGAGAGAAGGAAGTATAAGTAATAGAAGAAGGGAAAGATGGTTATCCAAATGCCTAGTATGGTGGGGAGTGGGAATCATCATTAGACATGGTAAAGATGGGTGAAGAGGATCAGATGAAAAGGGTGGTAAAAACATAGAGGCCTAAATATCCCATGTGTCCCTAATGACACTTGAGGATCAGAATCTGGGATAGAGGGTACATCAGTGGGAGGGGAAGGGTCTAATCGGGTACACCAACTAGATCATCTAGATCTCGTACCACCCTTGCACGTACCAATGGCCTTAGAATTGTGACCAATACTAGGCTCCTAATTAAATAACTATCTCATGAGTGGTGGATCTGGATGAAAAAATTTAAAACAAATTTAATCACAAGACATTATATGTTAATAAAATATATATATTTGAAATAAAATATGAACAACATGCACTAGTGGAGGAATTCCCATCTCTTCCATGTGACAGTTGTTGACTGTAATCTTTTTTCGTTGTATCTCTTCAATCGGTTCACTTCCTACATTTGAAAAAAAATATGAAAGTAATAAGAAAATGATAACTAATGTGTAACATAAAAAAATACAAGATATGGTATAAAGGGATTTATGGGTTCTAGGGTCAAGAATCTGTGGTCAATAAAACACTGAAATGTTCAAAATGTTATAAATGTTGTTTTCATAGTTTTGAATACAGTAAAATTCCAAATTAGAATATAAAATTCAAATAAAACTGCAACCAAATATTAAAAATTCACATAAAGGTCAAGTAAGATTCAATATATTTTTAATCAATATTAAATAAATTTGAAGAGTACTAACTTTAAAAATTGAAGTGAATATAAACCAAAATATTTGAGAACATGTATGGATGATTCTAAATATTCCCCACCACAACTTTCGTTTCACAGACCACTATGAAAATTAATCTATTGAAGTCAGCAAAAGTAATAAATGGATTGGTTCTAATGGAAGTAGGGATAGTTTCAATTCCATCATCAGCATCATTAAAAACATGTCTTGGAATTTCTCCAATAATTACACCAAATTCTGGTCGAATAAGAACATTGAAATCAAAAACATGTTTTTTCGTTGATGCCAATACATATGGTTCATTGATAGAAAGAGTGAGAGTCATATGATATAATAGAAATTCATAAGCCTCAATAAATGTTTCATGCCTCATCATCGAATCAAACCACTTGAATTTCAACATACTGACTCATCCATGAGAGTAATAATCCAATATTATTATTTTTTCAATGAATTTATAATAACATAAATTTTCAAATTGAGGTATACTATCTGATTCATGGCTATAAAAGTTTGTTATGGCAGTAACCATAACACCATCATGTTTTTTTCCCATGTTAAGTTCTTGTTTAGTGATAAGAAATATGTACTGATTAGAAAAAATTGATTTTTAGTCACGAAGCATGGTATTAGAACCAAAAGCCAAAGCTCATAATTGCTCATTGATAAAGTCAGAAGGAAAACCTAATACCTAAAATAAAAATCAATATTAAACTTAATTAAATATTGACTTAATTATTTTAAATAGTAATATTTTTACCTTCAACATTAACCAAACAAACAACTTTTTGCTATGTGAAGTCTCTCTCATTCTCAAAAATAATGAATGATGCTCTATATTTATCATTGATTTATTTTAAATATAGATAAAAATAGAAATAGTTTAACAGATTTTTAGGGTATACATATTAAATTTAATTACCAGATATAGTCATTGAACAAATCATAGTTGAACTAAATAGTGTGATGTGCCATCTCCCACTCTTCGAGGCATAATGTCGTCAATGTATATGATCCATGAATTCAACCTATTAAAGAATATGATGGAAGACTGGGTTTAATTTGATCATACTATTATTATTAATTTGTCATTGGTCTGTTCATTCTTATTTTAAGATCAGTCAAATACATAGACCAGATATCCATACATTCTTGATCCAAGTAACCATTCATGATTGAACCTTCGGGATGATTTTTGTTTCAGACAGAAGACATTAATGTGTTCATAATTGTTTTATTTAGATACATCCAATGAAAATAAATAGGTCCTCTAAGAATAATTTCAGTTGCAATATAGAATTTCATATGAATCATGCATGTGGAAAATGATAGAGGAAATATTTTCTCTATCTCACAAAAATTTAATAGGGCATCTGCCAACATTTTTTGTAAGAAAGACATGGATAACCTCTTAGCACAAATATCTCTAAATAATTTTAACAATCGAATAACATCCACCCAAGCATTATTGGACAAATGTTGATGGATTTATATTGGAATCAACTCATAAAGAAGGATTTGATAATCACGATTCTTCCAAGATTATATGTTCAACTTTCTTCTATTGACCCATTTAGATATATTTCTTGAATAGCCATTAGGAACATTAGTAGTATCTATTACTTTGAGAAATTTATTTTTTCTATAGGTGTCATCAAATTAAAATCACATGGCAATTAACATTTATTTTTATTGATACACATAAGATGCAATTCTATTTGGATTCCCCAATCCACCAAGTCACGCTGAGATCGTAAATCATATTTTGTATTTCCCTTAACATTTAGAATAATCAAAATCAACATTTCACATATATTAGTTTCAATTCCCATTACATCTTAGCAATGAAAATAAAAGAATATAACCCTCTTCTTCCAATTATAACAGGTTTCAGTGAAAAAAATCTTTCTCTTTCTAGATTTCATTTGACCCTTCTCGAATGAAAAAAATGAAATCTTTCAATTCATTAAGCACATCAGTTCCAAACATACACTAAGATAGATCATAGATCTCCATGGTATTGTAAAATAATTGATGATTATTTATATATGGATGGTCCATTATCAATAATTGTCGATTTCCCATAAAATTGAAACTACAACAATGTTTCTGTCTTCTGGATCATGTATTCTTCATACAAAAAGGACATGATAGTTTTCCCATCATGCTCCATCCAGAAATCATTTCATATGTATGAAAATAATCAATCATCAAAAAAAGTGTAGCAAACATCTGAAATATATCTTTAGAATATGCATCGTTTGTGCCCACACCCACATCCCAAATAAGTTTAAACTCTTTTTTTAATGGTTTCATGTATACGTCTATATCATTTTCGGGTTCACAAGGGCCAAATATGAATATACTCATGAAAGTGAAAGATTTTTTCATTCGAAATAATGGGGGAATGTTATAAATGTGTATAAAAACCATCCATGTGTTGTGATAAGTAAAAATATTCCCAAACGGACTAAAACCAACACATGAATGACCCAACCTCACATTACACATTTCTGCTAATAAATTAGGATAACGATCATGAAATCTCTGCAATGAAAATCTATCTATAGGATGAACCAACTCATCATTAGTCTTCCTTCTCTTGGTATCATTTCATCACATTTTTATTTATATTTCATTAGATATAAAAATATACTAGAGTGTGGGGACAAATAGAGTGTTCCAAATTACTTTCTGCGGCACATGGGATGGTGTTCCATCAGCTTTTAGATTCTATAGGGACGTGCCACATTTTATACAATCATTTCATTAATCATTCCCTCCCAGAATAAATAGAAATCTTTTAGGAAAGCATGTGTTTTTTGTGTTAAAAATCCATGTTCCTAAACTAACATTCATTTTATATATATGTTTAAGGGAATAACTATATCATCTAGAAGTAAGTACTTCCAGAAGGTAAGAATGTAATCGATGGTAGTATTGGAAATCCCATAGATAGTTTTCTCATGAAACAATCAGATTAATGATTCCAGCTTTTTCATTTTACCAGATTGTAGATATACTTGAGTTATGGAAGCATCATTTAATTATTTCGCACCTTAACATCCTCATTTTCATTAGACGCATCATGTGTTCTCTTATCGAAGTCTTCATGGGTCTAAATCCTTTCTATTTTATGATGACGAATAAACAAAAACTGATCATATATCAAATTCTCTAGTCTAGTCCACTCATTTGGATCATCATCATTCTGAGATTTCATTTTCTCCCCATTATGATACCACACATAGTAGTTTTCTTGAAAACTATACATGGATATGTGGTAGCTAACTTCTTCACTACTCAACCATGGTATTCCAACACAATTGTAAAATTGGAAATGTATGTGACCACTATTTGAAGCATTGTGAAATGAAAAATACAAAATGCTCCCCAAATTGTTTTGAAAATCGCATGATATTTGATTATTTTCATACATCCAACTTCTATTCATTCGGTAAAAAAAATTTATATGTCATATCATCAAAATAAAATCAATAACATTGAAGTTTAATCGAAAATATATTTAGGTAAACGAGAATTTTTCAATTTATATAAAACCATAACTGACATACTACTCTATTTGAGAATCATAATATAATAGACAAAAAGGCTATATTTATAAAAAAACACTATAAATTAATATTAATCCATGAAATTGACTTAAATTATATATATAATACCATGTAACTTGTGTATATTGAGAGAAAATATATAATCAATGGGATAATTTTGGGAGTCCTATACACCTTGTGTCAAATAGAAGGAAAATTTTCAAATACATTAGCCTTTGAAGAAAGAATAAATCAAGAATATTTCATGATGATTTAAAATAGAAAATATTACCTGCTACCGAAGATCATAGATAATTTGTATTTTCAATATGAAATATTTTACTCAAATGATAATTTGTATCAATTTATTATGCAATTTGAAAAAGATAAAAGTAGTGGATTTTGAAATAACTTGCATAAACTGTATGGGAATTCTAAGAGATCAATTCAACATATATCAATGAAAGATAGATATTTTAAAGTTGAGATACATTGAGTATAATAATCATGTTTTCCTTGAGTTTTCATTGATTTTTGTAAGAACTATACCACTTGAGATATTTTTTGTATAGTGTATTCAATTAAAAATTCAATACATATAGAATTGTATTATTTATAACACATTTAGAATTGAATTAAAAATTTAAAAGGTAATTAGATATGAAGATTGACTAATACTTTTACTAAAATTATGGGCTCTATCTATTCTATCCATATCCTCTATATGATTTCTAGACATGTGATGTGAACTAACTATTATTTTTGTATAATCATAAATGATGTGGGTTGTAACTGCATTGAGAAAAACTTATCAAGTATGGATATGTTTTGTAACAATAATATAGTTCCATTAATTAGAATTCCATATTATTCAAGTTTCACATTATCTTAGTGAGTCATTGTATAAGCTCAAAACTAAGAATGAGGTTTTGGTATTGAAAATATACATGTTCCTTTCATTTATAATGTGTGATGGAACTGAATAGAATTGGGCATTCAATTTGAGTTATAGAATCTTTTCCCATATAATGATTATCATTTTGGGGAGCTCCATGATTCTTCATGAGGAATCAGTTTAGAAAACTATGGTCTGTTTAGATGGAATACTGCAGTGATTGTGGTGTCAAATTTGGGTGACAGTGCGATTTTGGATCATCTTATGGCGTTCATGTGTGGAGTCATACTTGAAAGTGTGATGGTGGGTCTCTAGGGGGTGGGGGTGTGTAGGTGGTGGGGATTACATAGGGGGTGGGGGTCTGTAGGGTGGGGGATATCCCGATTGGAGGTGGGGGTGTTTAGGGGGTGGAGGTCTGCAGGGGGTGTAGGGGCTATCCAGGGGGGTGGGGTCTGCAGGGGGTGTCCAAGGGGAGGTGGGGGTGCGCATGGGGGTGGGGGTTTGTAGGGGGGTGTATAGGTGGTGTAGGGTTGAGGGTATGTTGGTGGGGGGTGTCTAAGGGGGTTGGGGTGTCCAGGGTTGTGGGGGGTATGCAGGGGGAAGTCCAAGGGGCAGTGGGGGATGTCCTGGGGGTGGGAGTCTATAGGGGATGCAAGGGCAGTCCAGGGGGTGTGTTGGTCTGCATGGGGGCTATCCAGGGGGGTGTGCAGGGGGGATGTCCATGGGGTGCGTGGTGGGCAAGGGTTGGGGGATGTTCAGGGGTGGGGGGTGTCCGGGTCGGGGGGGGGGGGGGGGGGGGGCTGGGGGTGTGGGGGTGTGCAGTGGGGGTGTTTAAGGGTGGATGGTGTGCATGGGGTGGGTGGTGTATAGGGGTGGGGGCTATAGGGGGTGGGGTGCTACATGGGGGTGTGTGTGTGGGGGGTGTCCTGGGGTGGGGTTGTGCAATGGAGTGGGGAGCTGTCCAAGGGGTGGGTGCTGTGTATGGGTGGTGGGTGGTGTGCATGGCGGTTGGGGCGACTTGGTGTGGTAGTTGCATGGGTGTGGTGGTTATTGGGGTGTGGGGGGATGTCCAGGGGTGGGGATCTACATGGGGTGGGGGATATCTAGGGGTTGATGGACTATCTAGGTGGTGGGGTGTGAAGAAAAAATAACAACATGAATGAAACATCATTAACAAACTCTGTTGGTGTAAAGAAAAATAACAACATGAATGAACCATCATCAACAACCTCTGTTTAATGAACTATTTAGGGTTACATAATCACCTATCCATTGTGTTTCAAAGGTAGAGTAAAAATCAAGATAAGAACCCATCATATGCATCCTCTTCTATTTGTGGAATTTTATGGATGTCTTGGGATTATATGATCATATGTCTCTTTGAGGGTTATTCAATTGTGTAACCTGATCACATAACCCTAAAGTGGTCATGATATCCATGAATAAATTATTATTTCTATTCCAAATGTTTTTCACTAAAATGATACTTTAGTTTTATGTATTTTCAACTCATTATGGTTCCAATTTTTTTCTTGAGGGCATGAATAAATACCTCTTAGAAAGAATGTCCAAGAGTGGAAGGGAGGACTGCCCCACCTCCCAAACTACAAACTACACACTGCCTCCCCACCTGCACAACCTTCCCCCACCCCACCTGTACAGCCCTCCCCCCTCCCTAGACAGCCCACACCGCACTCCCAACCTAAAACCTGCACCCCCCGTGAACACCCCCCAACGTGGACAACCCCCCCTCTATGGACGACCCACACCCCCACCTATCCCTGGAAATCCCCCCTCCCCCACCACTCCCTAGACAACCCACACCCCTCCCAACCTGAATAGAACATCCCCCCACCAAACCTGGACATCCACCATAGAAAGCACAAACCCCCCTTCTCTCCCCAGACAGCCCCCCCCCCCTCACCGCCCCACCTAGACAGCACACCCCCTCCACCCCACCTGGACAGCCCACACCCCCACCTCTGCCTGGACAACCCACAGACCCCATATCTCTACCGACATCCCACACCCCCTCCCAACCTACACACCCCCTCCCCACCTGCACACCACCACCCCACCTGGACACCCACCCTGGATAGCCTACACCACCACCTCTCCCTAGAAAAAAAAACCTCCTATTCATATAATCACAATACACAAATTAGTTCAAGGAATTTAAATTAAAAGTATATAAATAATTCACCATTTCTTCACATTTACCATCACAAGGGTATAAATATAATCAAGGTGAATAATTCCCATCATGAACTAGCTTTTTATGAATAACTTTATTAAATTAAAAAATTACATATCAGAAAAATTAATAAATGAATCCCTATGTGTTAAAATACATCCATTGCACTAATTTAATTTGTTTACATCATCATAGAACATCCCAAAATAAGATCCAAACTTTCCTTCCTAAAAAAACAATGTGGTTTGGGTGGGTATATTTCCTCTAACAAGTTATATAGGAAACCCATATAAATCTCATTATAGACACTTTATACAACAAAACCCTTTATCATTAGAAAATTCAGTCACATATTAGAATATAAATGTCATGTCAATTTTACATGCCACATATGATGAATGTACACAATCCTCTTTCCTATATGGTCCATGTTCCAAAACAAAAAATTACAATATCAAATCAGCACATCATACTTGAGTAAATATCTAAACTGTAAAATTAATAATCAAGAAGCACAATTTCATAACCCTATTAACCTATGATAGGACCACTAGGTTAGATACCCTAATAGGGGGGATGAATCAAGGTATGATAGATTAAAACAACTGTCCCTATTGATCTTGTTTCATTGTAAAATAAAACTATCTTCTCTATCCTTCCCATTAAAGAGTATGAAAAAATCATAAAGTATGCACATGACACATCATTTTTACTTGGTTCACCATAACTGGTGTACATCCAAGGACAATACACCGATAATGTGCCTATGTACCAAACCCACTATAATCACACTTCTATTTTCAAATTTCGGAGCGGACTCACTGCCCCTCCTGGTTTACAACCAATCACAATATAATATCTCATTGATATCTCAACTAAATTGTGATCATTGGTTATTTAGAAGATCCACTCACAGTTTAATGACTTGTTTGTTCCTTCATTATAACAAATGAATTCATTCACCATTGTATATAGATGCTCAGTTGAAGTTAAATTTTCATCCACTGATGAATACCAATTTTCAGTAGAAGTACCAGACAATCCTCAACTTTTACGCAGCCCTAGAATGGCTGGCATGCTTCTCTATGCTTAGCATGCTTCTCCAAGCCTGACGTGCAAGTGTCACCTAACCACTTGCACAACACTCCCTTTTCCAAATCAAAAAATGGGGTCTCACACTTTTTTATGCCCAAACTAATATTGGCATGTGACTGTGAACTGACACGCTACTTCTGAATAACCTTATACTTGCGCGCCCAAACCACCACTAGTGTGCCTGTGCGTGCCACCACATGTGCGTCTAGAGCTCAAATTTTCTCTATGTTTTGATATTTGTCAAAAATGTGGAGGGCTATTCTTCTATTTATTGTAATGTTGAGCACTCTATGTTCTGCACTCATGTCTGTTCCCGTCATGCAAGTCCAATCACCTAGTCTATGTCACCCTAGTAACCTTGCATGCCCAAACCAAATGATGGGCACCCATCTTTCCATTTCTATATTTTTTTGTTCTGATCATGAAAAAAATATGGCATGCAACTTTCTATGCCTCCAAGTCAACGGAGTGCAAGTCCCTTTACCAAAAACAATTTTCCATATTTGTCAATTTTGAGGCCCAAAAATTTGGAAAATATTGGAAATCGACACCACATTGTATATGCTCATTTTGTACCACCTCCATATTGTTCATTCCATTTTCAAGCTTCTTCTACCAATAAAGGATTGTCAAAAAATCTCTTTAACATGAAAATTTTCAATGAAAACCCCCTTTGTCAAAAAAAATTAAACATTGTGGTCTGCTTTTTCAACACACACAATACAAAGGCCCAATTTTTCAACAAATAGAATCTCTTAAAAAATGCTTCAATTATACCTTCTATTAAATTTTTCCAACAATCTCCCCCTATGTGTTTTTTGAAAACTATTCTCATAAAATCATACCATATTAATGGTTTCATCACCATTTTTCTCTTCTGATTATAATAGCGATAAGGATTCACTCAACATATACTCTAATCCAACATGAGCAATGCTCAGGGTGAGAAAAAAGAGTAAAGGAAAAGTTCATCAACGAATCACTTCATTTCGGACAACAATTTTTGATACCAAAATGATGTCAATTTCTGATCACTAGAAATCTTTTGACACCATTGCAATGCCACTCTTATGCTTTTATCACAATCCTCAGCTGTTGTGATATCAATTCTTTGTTCGGTCACTTTTAGCATCCGTAAAATTAAGAGTCTCCTTCTACACTTCTTGGGTTG
This sequence comes from Viscum album, assembly GCA_963277665.1. Classification (NCBI taxonomy): domain Eukaryota; kingdom Viridiplantae; phylum Streptophyta; class Magnoliopsida; order Santalales; family Viscaceae; genus Viscum; species Viscum album. The sequence continues at coordinate 2,102,118,452 of OY728163.1, read as the reverse complement.
TTGTTTTTTCCAAGATATGCTCTGGATAATCACTTCAAACACCATATACAACCAACTTGGTTCTCACCCTATCAATTTCATCACATGTCTTGATAAACTCCCCTTATCTCAGGGCACCACCTATCAATCTTTCCCCATGTCTTTGAAAAATACATTTTCTCCTTTCATTTGTCATTATTTCTCTCGTTTAAGAGTCATTCTTTCTCCCCATTTGTTAATGATCCCAAATGTCACCCCTTTATGGTATGAAAAATAGTAGAGAACACAGTTTAATACAGTAAGGAAAACACACAATACCTTGGGGAGAGAGTGGGTACCACATCCACACTTGTTCAAGTGTCGAGAATTGACTAAACTCCCAAAGCCAGTTGATGTCTCTCAAAATATTCCATGGGTAAGGCCTTTGTCAGAGTGTCTGAAACCTGTTGTTCTATAGGCACATAATACAACTTCATGATTCCCTACTCAACCATCTCCTTGATAAAATGATACTTTATCTCAATGTTCTTTGTCCTTGAGTTATGGATGAGATTTTCTTTAATATTTATAACACTTGAATTATCGCACTAGATTCCGATCAGATACTTCACTTAAAATCCCATATCATCAAGCTTCTTCTTCATCCACAATAATTATTTGCATGCTTGAGTGGATGCAATATACTTAGATTCTCTAGTGAATAATGAAATGAAATATTTATTCTTTCTTAGACAAGAAATACAAAATCCTCCAAGATAGAATGCATCTCCTGACAATGACTTCTTCTCATCCGCTGAAGTGATCCAATATGGATCAGTATATCCCAATAACTTTGACTGATATTTTTCATTATATAGCAAGCTGAAATACACCATTCCCATGATATACCGAAGTTTTCTTTTCACTGAAAGTATGTGGTTTCCTTGGAATAACATTGATATCATGCTTCTTAGCATGTGGCGAATACAATGTCAGGCCTTGTCGTGGTTATGTACAGTAAACTCCCAATAATTTTTCTATATTATTTGATATTGACCACCATAGATTAATTATCTTTTGACAGTTTCATCTAGGTAGAAACTGTAGTCTCTATTTCCATGGAATTTCCATCCTAAATCTCCTCCAATCCTCCTTGGTATATTTGGATTGATAGATAAATGTGTCATTCATTCCTTGTGTTACCTATAAACCAAGCAAAAATTTCATCTCTCCAATCATTGACATTTTGAACTCACTTTTCATGAATTTGAATAACTGTCTACCCTGAGCATCATATGATGATCCAAATATTATTTCATTGACATAAACCATCACCATCATCCTTTGATTAGTTTCATTGTTGAAATAGAGATTGTAATCAACTCCACCACGCTCGAAACCATGTTTCTTCAAATACTGATCAATCCTTGAGTACCATGATCTTGGTTCTTGTTTCATCCCATATAATGCCTTCATCATTTAACAGACCTTGTTCTCATCTTCATGAACGAGAAAACCATATGGTTTCTTGGTATATACTTCTTTCTCTAGAATCTCATTTAAGAATGTTGATTTGACATCTATTTGGAACACTTTGAACTTCTATTCCACTATAGTGGATAAGAATAATATGATTATATCATACCTTGAAATTGGTACAGATGTCTCATAAACATCTATTCCCTATATATGGGAGTATCCTTTCCAAATTAGTCATTCTTTATTTCGAATCAACGTGTCATCATCATTAATCTTGTTGAAATAGAACCATTTAGTCCTGATGACATTCCTATCTGTTGGAATCGAAATAATCTCCCATGTCGGGTTCTTCTCAATCTAGTCTATCTCTTCATTCATATCCAGAACCTAGTTTTCATCATTAGTTGCATCATTAATGAATTTAGGCTCTTCTTGAGATAAGATAGATGTCTGCTTTAGTGACATCATTCTTCATTTTTGAACTAGATCTGACTGATCACCAATGATATTATGCCTATCAATTTCATCTCATCTTCTTGGATTCTATGCTGATAGGGATTTTAATTCATCATACTCATCATCGGTATCTTCTTCTAAATCAGTATCTTCCACTTCTTCTCCACCTACAATTCCTTCCTCTTCATCACTTTCATCAAGAAACTATTCACTGTACTGTAGAGTATTCTCTTAATTTTCCAAGATGGTGACGTCATTTCTCTCAACAAAATTTCACAACCTTTTGTTGAGGAATTTTTATGCTTTTCTTTTTCATGAGTAGCTAAGGAATAGCCCCTCATATCCATGTGACTCAACATTCCTATGTTTTTCTTTGTTGAAAATGAAACATTTACTTTCAATGATTCAAAAGTATATCACTATTGGATTATTTCCATACCACATCTCATATGGAATCTGTCCTTCCTTCAAGCACAATAAAGACCCATTAGAAATGTATACCGATGTCAATACTACTTCCTTCCAATATTTCTCTGGTAGGTCTTTTTTTATAACCATTGTTATGTACATGTTATTGAATATCTATTTTCTCCGTTCAACCACTCCATTATGTTGGGGAGTTCTTACTATAAAAACATTATGCATTTTCTCGTGTTTATCAAGATAGTCTTCTACCTTATTGTTTGTGAATTACATACCATTATCTATAGTAATCATTAGAATTTTCTTCCCAAACACCCTTTAAGAGTCCCTCTCGTAATGTTTTAGGAAACTAAACACATCAAAATTATGTGAATTGATGAATACCCATTCCATTGTACTATAATAATCAATGAAAAAAATGTAATACCTCTTCCCATTAATGGATATTGGTGGATGGGTCCACATACATCAGCACACACCAATTCAAGAACCCTTGTTGACTTCTTTTCCTTTGCTTTATACGTCTTTATTGTGACATTACCTTGTTGACAAGAATCACACATATGTGTACGATCATGTGATTTCTTAGGATGGCCTATAGCTACATCACATTTCACTAGATCTTCCAAAGACGGTTGGCATAGATGACCGTGTCATTTATGTCATAGCTTGTTTTCTTCCTCTCTAGACAAAAATCACATATCTTCTTCTCCACTTACTATGTAGATATTTCCATTTGTTATTTTTCCCTGTAGAATTACTACACTATCTCTTCCATTGATGACACACATATTCTTAGTAAATCTTATAGAATGATCTGAGTCACATAATTGGCTGATGCTTAGCAAATTGTGACTCAGACCATATACTTCCATGACATCAGCATGTCTCATATATTCTCCCCCAAACATGGCCTTTCCTTAGCCAATAATCATTAGGACTTAATCGTTTACAAACATGACAAATTCTTATTTGTCATACATTATTCATATGACAAGATCTTTATTTACATTAATGTGAGATGTGAAACCGCTACCAAGGATCCATACACCAGAACAGTTGGATGCATTAAGGAAATTTTTTACCACCACTTCCTTCTCATATTTTTTCTTTTTGATCCATTTCTTTACCTTTACTCTTGGTGTAGTTTGAAAATTTTGTTCTTCCTCAGAGTGGGATGGTCTGAGTTCATCCTACTGATCTGCAAATCGATTTTTCATTTTCAACTCACCTATTGGTCTGTTGATTATCTACTTGTTACTAATTTGATTCTACCTTGGCACATTCCTATGTATGGTTGATATATAATATCTGGACATGTGCCCAAATCCTCCACACTAAAAACAATGTCCCTCAAAGGATAATCTATAATATCGAGATCCGATTGGCTACCACTATGGTTATTGTTCCTTTCGGTATCTTTTTTCTATGGAACACACACTCTATTAATGTCCCATCATTTCACAACAATAACACCTGATATAGGGTGAACTCATATATTTCCCTTCTACACTGCTAGTTTTACTTTGGTATCTGCGAATATTCTGATTCTTCTTTATTTCAAAATCAACTTTCAATCTTGGAACGGGTTCTTGTGGTCTGATTTCAATTTTCCCTAGTTTTTTTCAATCAATCGTCAAATCAGCCTTTGAATCTGAATATAATTGATTCTTCCTTTATGAGGAACCACTATGTTCCACTTTCAGCTTTTTTGTTTTCTGAGTGAACTGCTTTCTATATGTCCTAATAGGATTCATGATTCTTTCTTGATCCTTAACCTTTTTTCCTCAATCCAACAACTTCTCATTCAAGTTCATTGATACACTTGATTTGATATTTCATTGAGCTATTCAAGCCATCAATATCCCTTTTTAATTCATAAATGTTGATTTTATAATCACTAATTGTTTTTGAGTTCTATGGTGTTGACGAATTGAGTTTCTAAATTTTTCCCATCAACATAGACATTTCTTCTTTAGGATGCTTCAAATAGAGTTTGGCATCACAAACTACTTTGTTAGCATTCTTTTTTTGCCTCTTCATATGTCTACCTCTTTAAGAGCAGCCTCAAAATCATCTTGCATATCAACTCTTCCTTCAACTTCTTCTTCATCATTAATGTCAGTTTCTTCCTTATTTCTGAGTACTACCATCAACTGAAACCATAGAGTTTTCACCACAGTCTTTGCGGTTCTCTATTTCTTCAACCTAATCAACCTCAAACTCATCTAAACTGTCACATTCTTGTGAAAGAAGACTCATCTTTTTAAAGAAAATTCTCTTGAACAGTTTCTTTCCATTCACATAGGCTGAAGTCTTTTTCATGGGAATTTTAGCTTCATTGACACCATCATCTTCTTTTAACTTTTTGGGACACCTTACTGAAATATGACCAACCTTCCTACATCTAAAGCAGTTAAGTGGATGTTTCCCTTTGAACTTTCCTTTTCCTCTTTGTAGGTTTGAGGAAATGAATTACATCACCTCTTCTGACTCTTCATCTTCCTGAGAATCTTCAATGGTGATATTTTTTATGGCCTTGAATTCCACCTAATTATATTTCCTCTTTTTCATAGCATCATTATCATTATTTCACATTTCATATGATACAGGGGTACTATGTATGTTATTTAGTGTCAGCTCTTTCGAATCCTAGTCTTCTAATACTAAAAACATTGGATTTAATCAAGGTGGATGTTTCCTTAGGATGGGATTTAAAATCCTTATGTTTATAATGACTTCACCAAGACCTCACATGTCCTCCATAAAATCATTTACACTGTCAAATAATGAATCAACAGACTCATTTGGGTTCATTTTAAAATATTCATACTTGTTCCACAACACATTCATGTTTTATTCTCCAACCATTGAATCTCCATCATATTTGTTCAAACGTTTTTCCCACATGGAATGTGATTTTTTTCATGACTTAAAATTTGTTTTGATAGCATTGGATAGAGACCCCCCTAAAGCATTGATTCCCTTGGCGTCAGCATCCAATTATCTTTGCTCAGCTTCCAATAATGCACCACTTTTAATATCAGTATTTATACCATTCATTGCAATTTTAAACACATCTATTCCAAAATATTGAAAGTAGTTTGGAATCTAATTCCTCCATAACTGAAAGTTGTTCCCATCAACTATCGTAATCACATTATGATTGGTTACCTCCATTGAGAAAGAAACACTAATATCAAAATTTACCTCTCATACCAATTATTAGGTCCCCTGGGTTAGATACCCTGGGAGGGGGGTGAATCAGAGCATGAAAAATTAAAAAAAATTGACCCTATTGATTTTGTTTAATATTTTTAAAAAACCACTTTCTCTCTCTTTCCCATTGAAGAGAATAAAAAAATCTTAAAGCAAGAATAGTAAAAATCAATTTAAATTGGTTAACACTCACTGGGATACATATAAGAAGCATACACCAACAACGTTCCCATGTACCAAATCCTCTAAAAGAGCACTGATGCTTACAATGTTCAGAGTGGAATCATTATCCCTCATGGTTTATAACCAATCACAATATAAATTATCACTTCTCCTTCAACTGAAGTTTTGTCACTGCTTCTTCAGAAGATCCACTCACAGTTTAAAGACTTGTAGGTCCCTTAATTATAATAAATGAATGAAGCCTCCACTGTATGTAGATGCTATGTTGAAGTCCAATTTTCATCCACTGTTGAATACCACTTTGCACTAGATGTACCAGACAATACTTCAAATTTTGTGCTGCCCTAGAATGACTGGCACACTTCTCTACGCTTAGCATGCTTCTCCAAGCCTGGTGTGAAAGTGTCACCTAACCACATACACAAAACTACCTTCGCCAACTCAGAACATGGTCAACTCAGGCCCTTTTCCTCCCAAACAAATATTGTCCCACAACTATCAACTTGAGTGCAACTTCTGAATAACCTTATACTTGTGTGTCAACACCACCACTTGTGCACCCACACCACCACTTGCTCGCCCACACCACCGACATGACAAGAGATATAATTTTTACAAAGTGTTATGATTAACAAAAAATATGGAGGGGGTATCCCTCTATTTATAGGCATTTTGAGCACCCCTCTTTCCATTGTCATATTTTGATGTTCTGCTCTTGAAAAACATATGGCATGAAACATTCAAAGAATACAATTCACTAGTGGCCATGTCCCTTTTCCAAAAACACTTTTCTCTATTTGTCTATTTGGAGGCCTAAAAATTTGGCAAACACTAGAAAACAACGCCACATTGTATTTTCTCTTTTTGTACCACCTCCAAATCATTTATTCCTTTATCGAGCATCTTCTACCAATAAAGGATTGTCCCCAACATATCTTGAACTCGACAACTAACGATGTAATCCCCCTTTGAAAACAAATTTGAACATCATGGCCTGGTTTATCAATAAACACAACACGAAATCCCAATTTTTCAACAAACACAATCACCTCAAAAAATGCCTCAATGATACCCTGAGGGATTTTTACCAACATCCTATAATTACCATTGGAGATGGGTTCATGAATAATCTATTTTAGGACTATGAAAAGTAAAACACATTAATATCACCATATAATTATCCAATAATGGAATGAAAAATAAAAACATTCTAATATTGATTTAAGATTCCAAAAATAAAAGAAAAATAATAAAATCCATGATGGTTCAAAAAAAAACCTCAGGTGAACCTCCATAGACCTCAAATACTACCAACTAGAAGTGACATACTAAATCATACATTGACTATACCTTGTCTTCATTATTATAACCATTAATAACAATGTATTAAACAACATCGTTAGTGAAAGATAATCAAAGTGACCATAAATCAATTATACTATTTGATATATTGTGTAAAATGAAATCACACTAGCTTATATTACAAATTAACACCACAAAGTTGATGAATGACTGAACCATATTCTCGTTTATGCCAAATCAAAACAAAAAACAAAAAAAAAAGATGAAAAACATTAAAAATAAGGTCTCACTTATAGATTTGAAGTGTATAAAAAAATTTCTTGATTTAAGATAGATATATCGGGTGGAAGATGTTTTTCAGCCTAGGGTAAAAAGAGAGCTTCCTTTTGGAGATGAAATCTTACCGAGGGGGAATTGGAGGTCTGGTCTGTATTTGGGGGAAAACATTCCCAAAGATTTTTTAAAACCATTGGGAAAATGGGAGGCTATCCCAACATTTTAGTACAACCATTCGGATAGGTTGTTAATGAAAATATTATTCCAATGGTTTGATGAAACTGTTGGAAAAACCCACCTCATATAGTCTTATACTAATGGTTTTATATAATAGTTAGTATAGTATCCTTGAGCCAACTGTTTTTTAAACATTTGGGAGAAATGCATTGATATAAGTGGGATTTCCACTAGTGTTTTCCAAGATCCACTTAGTTTCGAGCCTAATAAAGGCCCAATACTAGAAGAGGCGGTTCGTACAAGCCTATAGTGTGTGGTCAATAACTCATCCCTAATGTTTTATGATTTTAGATTTTTTATGTGGGCCCACTAATTTCATCGAGTACTGTTTATGGAATTAATATTCCATGTTTGAAATAATTATAAATGTATGGTTATGATCTTTCCAAATATTTGATTAGTTATTAGTGGTTATACACACAACTCCATACTTTCCATGTCAAAGGTTATGACATATTTTTATGTTTAGTGTTTTGACACGTTTGTGCCACCATTCTAGTTGACTTGTCTTGACCTTCCCAAGTGTAAGCATTTCTATATTAAATGGATTGATTTAATTTTTGAATTGCATAATCTCATGTACCATGTATTCCCACCACTTGAGCCACCTATGGGAAGTGATTCAATTTGACAATGAAATGTGAAATGTGAATTTGAATGTGAAATAAGGATATGAATTTCCCTTAAATGTAAATGAATAGTATGTTTAATATCTACATCACCCCTTATAACATTAATGGAAGGTAGAGGAACGAACCTCAAATATAGAATATTTATTAAATCGGTTAAATTAATGGTTTCATGATACTTAGACTTTCCACACTAATGAAAGTCAAGGCTTGAACCAAATGGACATATTGATTAATTTTGTCTCGATTAAAAGGTTGTATGCTACATGACCTTATTAATCTAATTAAATGAAAGGGTTGAACCATGGTTGTATGCTACTTGACCTTATCACACTAATGAAATATAAGGCTTGAAATAAATGAAATATTTCATGACTTCATAAACAGGAATGGCCTGAATCAATCTCAACTTGGAATCTTATATGGGAATGAAACAAGCACTCAAGAACCCCATTCTGATTCAAGGATACTACATCCATAGGTTGATACCCATCTAGATCTAGATTCATGTATTTTCTTGGATGCCCAGTATGACACCGTAGGATCCATTCATATTATAACAGGGTGGATTGGATACACTCCTTTGGTCCAACATTACTAAGTAGGTTCTGTGGTTACATCCCATAGGGTCCTATCTCTACTTAGCCCCATTTTACCTTGGACGATGAACATAGATTTTGTAGGAACCATATTGTGGAATGAATTGGAACATTATCCTTGGAATACACTCTTATCCTTATCCATGCTACAATTAATACTGAGTTGGAAAAACTTGAAGTCTATATTGGCTTGGTTATTTCCCTAGAACAACATTATTAAATATAATTAATCATGGTTTCCTTGTTAAATCTCGGAACCTTCAGTATTTATACTATCATGAGGTGATTTCAGTGTTCTAAATGACTCATGAGACTTATAAATTAAAAATTGTTAATTAATTAATTAAATAAATTGATTACATGTTCATACACCAACTGAGGGTTTTTGGGTATTTAGTTGAACTATAATTCTTTACTTTATATAAACATGCATACACACTATTACATTTATATTACATGGGAAAGATGATAGAGACACAGTTGGTGGTGGACCACTAAAATTTATCTTACACCCTCTCCAGGCATTGTTTTGGTACTCGGGGCTGATTACATTGTTGTAGGTGTTGACAAAGGGAAGCATACGACTTCAAGAACTTGATTACTTACATTTTTAGTATGAATATTAACAGTAGATTACCAAGGTGGATCTAGGGATTCTTGGGGTAGTATTGGATTTCATTTATGCTTATGTGGAACATGTTATACATGCTATATTATACACATTTTTTCCATTTTACATGTGACATAAAATATCATCAGTTGTCGAATTCTATTCTAGTTGTTTCAATTATTTTTTACTTTTGCCTCTATTTTTCAATTTTACCTTATGTTATTATATATGTATATTTATTTTACTATTTACCTATGTTTATTTCCATCCACTATACTAAATGTTGGTAATGATAGTATAGTATCCCCATGGACACACCCTAGAACCTCGCTGCTAGTTAGCAGCCTCTGGCATTCGGGGGGATGCACTTAAGGCCATGTGGCCTACCAGGCCCGAGCCTCCCTAAAGTGGCATATGGGTCCAGGAAGATAGAAAGGATGTGGAACGATTAGTTAGAGAAGAAATTAGTTTTTATTTGAAATCAGTAATAAATTTTTAATTATGTGATATGAAACAACATATGTTCCATTTTTATATGAATATTTATGAATCAAAATCTGAAACCACTTCCATCCCATGTTATCGGCTATGGAAGTAGGCTCGTGTAAATAAATAGGGTAAATTTGGTGATGAAATCACAAACAAAACTATGGTAATCATGTGTAAGTATGGATTAATTGAAATTCATTATTCTTTATAACAATATAACATAAAAATATCCATTTCTTTTAATATTTTTTATATGTTTTATACACAAGAATCAACAAAAACTACATCAGAAGAAAACCTACTTTTAATAGATTTGAAGAGGCATGAAAAATATGGTTTCTTTAAAGGATTAGGTTTTGGAGTATCTCCAGGAACATATTTATATAAGATAAAACCACATAAATACACATATAATATGGTGAGATGATTTCATAAAAAAGTATGCTCACTGTAAGATATTATTATGCATTCTGGTTAGGTAGACCAATGCATAAGAAATGATCAAAGTGAACCAGCGGTGGAGTAGAGATCGGAATAGGAGTTTTTAATTACTCTTTCTCCTAAATGTGAAAAAAATATCCTATAACTTTATATTAAAAAAAATCATGCACGGTACTGTTGTTTGTGATTTGTAATTTTCAACACCCATTTACTGTTGTGTTGAGATGGGTATGGTGTATAATATCTTGGGAGACAAACTACACCATCAAGAACTCCCTAAGGATCACATGAGAGTGGGGATTGAGATAGCTCACTAGCTGACTACTATGTTTTCTGTTCCACATGATGTTCCAGCTAAATAAAAATCATTGATGTTATTGGATCTTTTATATCATGGCCATCTAATGTTATAATGTTAAATAGGGTATGTCTTTATCAAATATTTTCATATGAAAAAATTGAAATAGTTGATGTTAAAATTTCTGAAGAGGGGTATGATATTATAGATGTATAAATCAGTGGATAAACATAAGTTCAAAATAATAAAACAAGTTAGTCAAACAAGAAAACAAAACAAACTCTTGAGAGAATCTTATCTCTTCCGGTTCTAGAGAAACATTTATTATCATTGAAAGTTCAAGAAGAAAATGCATTTAAAGATAAAACTATGTCGTAAATTTAATATGAAGAAGAAATATATGGAGATTTCTTGTCATATGGAATTGGTCTCGAGACTCTAAATGAGATTTCAAAGCATGAATGGATGGGATTCTTAGTTGTGAATACATACAAACGGTACATTTTCATAATACGTTAGTCAAAATAGTGACCTAATATGTTTATTAAAGTTAATAACTTTTCATATTTAGAATAGGAATTTAATTCCCAACTATATAAAGGTACGATCATGTGAATAATGATTTGGATTCATTAATCCTTGTATCATTTCTATGATATAACATAATTTGGATTAGAAATCTATTGATAAGAAAAAAATATGAGTTAATATAAGCATTTAATAAATAGAGAATCAGATGACATAACATTTTTGATGCCCATAATGAAAAGGTAATACACTACAATGTAAACACATAAAATATATTTTTAATTTTTTCATTACTTAACTATTTTTTGTATTTTATGGTGCACTGGATAGTGATCGCAGTCAATTTGGACACCCTGAATATTTATTTTTTTATGCAATGAATGGATATGCGGCCAACCACCGACAAATGATATGTATTGTGAATATTTAATACCCTAAAATCAATATTTTATAGATTAACATCAATTCATATGTCTACTCTATCTTTTAATAAGATTTTTGTTATAATAGGGAATTCGCTAAATATTGGCTAGATCACGGCCTGAACTTGGTGTCTGAAGGGATAAAGCCTAAGATTTACTACAAATGAAAAAATGAAGCTATATATAAAATGATTTCTCTATCGAACCATTTTGTTACATCCTGGATCCGAAAGCCCCACAATGGGTGCCCCAGACCCGGATGGTTACATGACCTCAAGAACATTCCCCAAACACCAGATGCTGCTAACTAGTAGTGAGGGCCCAAGTTTGATAGTGGGGAAACTATGCCCTCATTTGTCAAAGTGTAGCACAGCATAAAAAGAAACATAACATTCAACAATGGAAGTAGTAAACAATACGTACTAAAAATGATCAACTGCAGTAAAAGATAACCAAATGTTGTATAGAAAAATGCAGCATGTCCATATATCTATGAAATCATCCAAAACAGGATACATTGCAATACAATACAATAAAACTCAGAGTACAAGGTACAACAAAACAGAGTGAACAGAATGCATGAGCATCGCAAGCCTAAGCTCGGTCCCATGATCTCCTAGTCCTCTCCAATAATCATGTACATGTATATGGACCTTTTCCCCTATTGACACCTGCAACTATATAGTCTTTTTGGGCCGAAGACATGACCCAAAAAGGGTGTGAAAAATAAATCCCAGTAAGCACCCACCAAAGGCTCGTGCCCAATTATCAGTGAAAATGTGCAACAGCAGTTTGCAAAAGTAAATGCAGTAAACTAGTAAGTACTCAAAAGTAACTATCACTACCAGTTTTGTTGCCATTTAAATTATTACTTATCACCTCCATGATTGTGCTTTATCATGGAAGGCACAACGTAGAAAATCACTGTAGTTAATATTCTAAATATCTGTGTACTCAGATATACTATCCTTACCCTCGGGTAAAAGAATCAAATACCCACAGGTGATTTCCCTCAGGAATAACAGATATTTCCTTCAAGCATACAAGATATGACCCTCAGGCATAAGAACTACTTCCCACAAGCATAAACAATGGTTACCCTTAGGCTAACTAAATACAACCCACAGGCAAAGAAAACACTTCCCACAGGCTAATAGAACACTGCCCACAAGCTAATAGAACACTACCCTCAGGATAAAGAAACCGGTCCGAGACCAAAGAATAAACAAACAATTTATATAAACTTTCTCTCATGAAAATGCAATGCACAATATAATCATGGCATGCCCTCAGGTATCCTGGCCAAACGGCTAAACATAATAACGCACCCCCGGGGTGGTCCTAGATCCAAGCAGTGATCCCAAACAGTAGTTTAAACATATCATTAGATTATCTATACAATTATATATATTTTTTCAACAAATTCCTTAGCCATTATAATCCCCAACCATGGGAACATAGCACAACGATACACAATTTCAACACAACAATTGAAAATAAACATCAGAACAACTACCCTGATCGCCCCTGATTGATATACGTGAATGACGCCTCCCGAAACACCCATGAATGACGTAGTTATGGGATAAACGTTCACACATTAAACCTAAAATAACATTCCCTCAGAAAATAATTGGTAAGAAATACACAAGGAGAGGGAAAAACATACCAATGCAGTTCCAATGTGATTGACAGAGGTGGAATCGGATTCCCGGTGCACCATCGGGTGATCCTCCAAGGTTTCAGCCTCCTCTCCCAGCTCCAAAACGAACTCAAAGCCTCCTCTGTGGAATGAGGAGGCTAGTGCCCATTTTAATTAAAAAAAACAGGCTACACGGCGTGTACTCTCAATTATGCAGCGTGTACTTTTCATTTTTTTAAAATGTTCCTCGAGAGGCTACTTTTCACCACCAAACTATTCATCTGTCGACATGAGTACACGACGTGTATTTCTGATTACACGGTGTGTACTATCGCTCCACTGGAGGCTACTTCCACCGCCTTACTATTCACATTCCGACTAATTACACGGCGTGTAAATACTAAGTACACGACGTGTAGTAAGGTTTTACACCCTTAATTGCCGACAAGCCTACACGCCCTGTGTACTCATCCCACATGTCCAAAGTACACAGAGTGTGGAAAAGTACATGGTGTGTTCACAAAAAATTTAGGATTTTTCCTAATTTCTTTATTTTCTCAAATAAACTTAAGGAAAAAAGGAAAAGAAGAAACCCGTACCTCGAGAATGAGAACCGGGTTCTCACAAATTTATCCCCTTAAACCAATTCATCCCCAAATTCCCCTTCGAGGGGTGGTGAAGATAAAGATGTGAACAACTGTGGCCACTGAGCATGTACATCAGTCTCCCGCTCCTAGGTTTCATCTTGCACTCATCCATGCTGCCATAGCACCTGTACGAGAGGAACCGACCGACCTCGGAGAACCTTTGTGCATTTATCAATAATACGAATCAGATGCTCTTTAATGGATGCATCAAACTGTATTTCAACCTCCTTGGGATGAAAGATGTGAGATTGGTCAGAGTGATAACGGCGTAGCTGAGATACATGGAAGACTTCGTGCATGGCCCGGTACCTCTGTAGTAACTGAAACTAATAGGAAACTGACCCAACTCTCTCCAAAATCTCAAACGGCCTCACATACCTCGGTGAAAGTTTACCCTGTCTCCTAATCTACCTGTATCCCAACCTCGGTGAAACACGTAAGAAAATTGGATCCCCGACCACGAACTCCAATGGTTGTCTACGTTGATCCGCAAAAAATTTCTGACAAGACTGTGCGGTAGCCATCCGGTTCTGAATCAACTGGACCTGCTCTAATGTCTCCTGCACGAGTTGTGGCCAAAGTAAGGCTACCTAACCTACCTCCATCTAGCACAAGGTTCATCGGCATGGCCTACCATATAAATCCTCGTAAGGATCCATCTCAATAGTTGTGTGAAATCTATTATTATAGGCAAACACAACCAGGTTTATGTGCTTCTCCCAAGAGCCCCCAAATTCTAGGACGCATGCCGCAACATGTCCTCCAACACCTATATTGTACATTCTTACTGGCCATCAGTCTGAGGGTGGTAAGCTATGATTAGAAGGACCTGTGTACCCAGTTCCCTCTGAAATGTGTACCAAAAACGAGATGTGAAGAGGGAATCCAAATCATAAATGATAGAACGAGGAACCCCATGAAGATGTACTATCTCCCAGATATACAACATACCGAGCTCGTCAACACTGAAGGTCTCCTTGATCGGAAAAAAGTGAGCCACCTTCGTAAGTCTGTCCACAACAACCCTCACAACATCATTTCCTTGTGGTGACCTCAGAAACCCGGTCAGGAAGTCCATCATGACATCATCCCATTTACATTATGAAATGGTTAACTGTTGTAATAGTCTAGCTGACCTCTGATGCTCTTCCATCATCTGCTGATAGGTGGAACACCTCCTAACAAAACCAACTATCTCTCTTTTCGTACCCAGCCACCAATACTGATGTTTCAAGTCACGTACATTTTGGTAACCATGGGATGAACATCCCAAGATGAATCTTGAAACTCCCACATAAAATTTTCATGTATATCCCTTGGAACCCACACTTGACCATGGAAACATAGAACATCATCATCACCTATCATCCAACCAATAGGAGTGTCCTCACTTGCCACCGACACCCGTAGAAGTAAGCCTTATGAGTCTAATAATTGTCTCATCCTCACTTTCTCCAGGAGGGTAGAATTCACAACTAAAAATGAAGGATAGGTTTTCCCCTGACTATTGTGCACCTCCAAATGCATCTCAGATAACAAAGCCATAAACTGCCACTCACCACTGGCCTCCTTCACTGCCTGTGTCTGTGTCTTCTTACTCAGTGCATCAGCCACTGCATTACCCTTAATAGGGGTATAGGCATGCTAAAATTCGAAGGACTGAAAGTATTCAACCCACCTTCTCTGTCTCAGATTCATGTCACACTGAGTAATTATGTACTTGATATTTTTGTGCTCAATGAAAACCACAAAATGCTCTCCCAAGAGATAATGTCTCCAACAGCGTAACACATGAACAATTGCAGCCAACTCGAGATCATGCATTGGGTAATTCCTCTCATGTGGCCTCAACTGCCGAGAACTATATGCAAATACTCGGTTACCCTACATCAACACTGCTCAGAGACCAATACCTCATGCATCACAGTAAACTATATAGCTCTTCCCTTTATATGTAAGTATTAGGACTGGTGTTGATGTCAACCTCCCCTTCAGCTCTTGAATGGCTTTCTCGCAAGCTTCTGACCAACCGAAATTCACACCCTTCTTAGTAAAACCCATCAACAGCACTTCTATGGGGGAGAAGTCCTATATAATATGCTTTTAGTAACTAGAAATCCCAAAGAAAATCTATATTTTAAACACGTCATCGGTTGCTCCCAGAAAACTACTGCTCTCACCTTCTCTGGGTCTACTGCAACTCCTACCTCTGAGATAATATAACCCATGAAGTGAATCTGGTCCATCCAAAAGTGGCACTTTGGGAACATAACATATATATTATGCTCTCTTCGTGTACTCAATTCGATCTCAAAATGGGTGGCATGGTCATGTTGAGTGTGAGAGTACACTAAGATGTCGTCCCCGAAGACCATCAAAAAAGAATCCAGATAGGGGTAGAACACACAATTATTCTGAGCCATGAAAACTACTAGGGAATTTTTGAGTCCAAACGGCATGTCCATGTACTCATAAAGACTATATCTACTCCGAAAGGCTGTAAGCGGTATGCCCGATGGTATCACACACAACTGATGATATTCGGATCTCATGTCAATATTCCAGAACACTCGTGCACCTCGAAGTTAATCAAAAATATCATCAATACTTGGTAAAGGATATCAGTTCACAACCATCAGTTGGATTAGTTTCTGATAATCCGCACAGAGTCTGAGGTTACCGTATGCCTTCTTCGAAAAAAAGGACCAACTAACCCCAAGGAGAAGTATTGGGTCAGATAAAACCCTTTTCCTGGAACTCCTCTAAGTACCTCTTGAGCTCATGAAACTTAGGTGTGGCCATCCTATATGGAGGAATGGACACTGGTGCAGCTACTAGAACATGTTCAATAGAGAAATCGACCTCTCTCACTTGTGGTAGACCTGAAAATTCGTCCGGGATGACATACCTGAAGCAATCAACCTCTACAGGGAAATCCTCTTGACAAGTTCACTGACCATCCATATATAACCTCACAATCTGGGCTGTGACTCCACCTCAGCCACAATGGTATGGCCTAGCTCGGCTCGCCTGGACATCCCACTCACCATTGTATAGGAACTCTCCACCCTCTGGTGATGCGAAACTCACCCTGCGACGATAGCAGTCCACAAAGGCTCGAAAGGGAACCAACTAGTCCATCCCGAGATTGAAATAATAAGTTGTCATCTCCAAGACATAGAGGTCCCATAGAAAGTGACACCCACCAACCTTTAGGGGTACCTCCTTGCACTGATGCACACCTGCCGTTCTAGTTCACAACAGAGTGTCTAGCATCATTATTTTGATGAAGAAGAAACACAGATCCCAAGGCTCTCCACAAAGGCCACAAATATAAATCTATTTGTAGAACCAGTATAAAAAATTGAAGAAGATAAGACAGAAGAAAGTATTATAGTACCTCTGATAGTGAAAGGTTCAGGATCCTGCTCATGTTGGGTTTGTTGCACTGCATAAGCATGCCCAGTGTCGCAGCCCTGCGACACAGCCTTACTACCCTGAGCTGACCCGCCATGCTGCCTCTGAGATCCTTTTGTATGACTACCATTACCACGACCACCATCTCATCCTGCATACCCCAAAGTATTCTATTTCCTGACTGGTAGGAAGCAACTGGTCTTGCTCCCACATGTGTTGTCTACACAGAACCCCTCTCACTAGCCATTGGTGGAAACGCCCTGCAAAACACTGAAGATGACCCATCTTGCCACAAGCTCGGCACTCTATTGGGTCACATGGACACTGAGGTTGCTTGTGCCCCTCTCTAACACACTAGTAGCAGATTACCTGGACATGTGAAGTATTCTTCTGACTAGTACTGCCACTATGAGAGAAGTCCATCTGTTTCTTCTTCTTACTGGTAGAAACAGTACCCAAAACTGGTGTCAAACCGCCTTGGCCCACACTACTAGCTTCCCGTAGGCTCTTCTCTATAATCAGTGCCTAGTTCCTAATATCATACACGGTAGGCAACCAAGAAATGTTCACCAGTTCTCGAATTTCACACCGAAGACCATCCTTAATGCGTATAGCCCTCAACGCCTCATCACCCACCAAAATGTTTGAAAAATTATGAATCTCAGTGAAACGAGCAGAATAATTCATCACTGACATGGAGCCCTCATGCAGATTCTTAAACTCTCGAGCTCGATCTGCCCTCAGCGCATCCAGGAAGAAGAATTCATAGAAGGATTCCTGAAAATCATCCCATGCCATTTCTCAGTGATGCTCAGACTGGGTTGTAACATCTCACCACCTCTCTATGGAATCAAAAAAGAAGTATGTAGCGATCTTGACCCTCCTCCCAGGAGGCGTCTCCAGATGCTCAAATATCGTCTGCATCGAATCTAGCCATGACTCCATATCATGTGGTCCAACATCCCCAGAAAACATAGGCAGATGCTGAAGTTGGAATATACGAGTCATGTCATCCATGGATGTGGCAACCGGTGGTGCTCCCTAGAAGGTCTGCATGAACTACATGAAGCCTTCACAGAACTGTGCATCCATGAATCTGTCTAGTATAACAGCTGGCGCCACATCTAGCACTGTAGGAGGATCTACTGGTAGCCCATGGCCTACAATCTCAGGAGTATAATCATCTCCGCTCTCCGGGAGAACAACTGGTGTTCATCTCAATGGCATGAATCTACAAATTCAAATGCACACCTTAGATATACATTATCAAAGACTAAAAATGAGGAGACCATGAAGGAAACAGAAGAACGAAAGAATTCAATATCATCAAAACTTGACTACACATCATGTATAAATACTACATGGCGTATTCTCGCAGGCCATCCACATGGGCGTGTACTCCAGCTTAAGCTGGCCATGTAACACCCCAACCACAAGGCTTGTCTTCTGAATACACGACATGTACTTTAATCTTTCTTCCCTGTCTGATTCCTTATACACATTTAATCCACATGTATCTCTTAAAACAAGACTACATTGTGTGTCCCATAGGTACACAACGTGTAATCTAAAAGCTTTCACCAGCCCGTGTTGTTCGTGACATGGCATGTTTACCCAGGTCACACTACACGACGTGTTCCAAAAAGAGACGGTGTGTACAATGAAGCCCCATACCGACCCGTGTTTCTTGCTACATGGCTGGCTACACTGCTGACAATACATGGTGTGTTCCAGGCAGACACAACGTGTACTAATAAAGATAACATCGACCCATGTTGTTCGTGACACAGCCGGGTACCTGGGTCTGACTACATAGCGTGTTCAAGGTTGACACAGTGTGTACGTCTTAAGGTTTCCTCCCCCCATAATGTTATTTACACAGAGGACACCAGGTCAACACCACACAGCACGTACAACCTGTACATGTCGTGTTTCCCCAAGCCATTCCCTACCCCGTGTCCCCACCCACATGGCCTATGATATAGGAAGAGACTACACGGTGTGTACTGAGGGTACATGATGTGTACTTAAAATGTTTTCATTTCTTCCTGAATAGAAGAACACACGACGTGTGTCCATAGATCTACATGGCGTGTATGCTGGGTTTTCCAGATAGTAAGCCTCGAAAACTACTCCGGAACCTATAAGAACATGGAAACAAACACCTAAGTGCCAAATTTTGATCTGTGAGGGCCCATACTCCCCACGAATCAATTCTTGGAATCTTATACAAGTTATAACAAAGTAAAATCGTCAATGATCCACCATATTCCAGTCATTGAGGTCCTATACTCCCCAAAATACAATGTTTGGTGATCATTCTATCAACAACCTCACACAACAATACCCTATCATATAAGAATTATTTATCAAAGCAGCTATAACAAAAACATTATTTTCTAGCACAACAACTATCACAACAACATGGAATTTATAATGAACCTACTTAGCATGGAAAGACTGCATGACATGTGATTTCTAGCATGTGACAAAATGATGCATGAGATGACATACTGTCATATCATTAGGTTGCAACTAAATAGAACCCATGAGTCACATATAAACAACACAATAACAAGTGGGGCACCCAACAATGAAAATAAAATCAACTGTGAAATTTACAAAATCAGAATACTTGGATGAAACGAGGTAGATTGGATTTTCCCTGTACACAAGTTAGCTACTCCCAGGCATATCTATTTAATAACTACCATTTCCATCCTATCCCTGACTATAGGCTCCAAATAGTAAGTCAATGAAAAGTATCCCTTTGACACCACTTTGTTACGTACTGGATCCGAAAGCCACACAATGGTTTCCCCAAACCCGGTTGGTCAAATAACCTCAAGCACATTTCCCCAAATGCCAGAGGCTGCAGACTAGCAGCGAGGGTCCATTGTAAAGACCCATTAAATTCAAGGAATTTTTTTAAATTTTCTTTGGGATTTTACAAGAACGCAGTTTTTGAGGGCACCTGATTCCGAGGCCCGGTGTGCCCGGAATCAATTTCCAATGTTTATCTCGGGTACGTTCAGTGAACGAACGAGCGGGTTTTCCTAACTTTTGAACCGGTACATGAAATAGAATTCTAAGGGCACCGATGGAATCGCAACACCGACAATTTCTTAAGAAAACCTTTTCCAGAGTTGTGTTTGCTTGGGTGAGGTTATTAATTAATTGGGTTAAGTAAAGAATAAAAATAAAATATTTTGCTATAATTTTATTTTTATTCTAAGTAATGATAACCTATGTTTGGTGGTTGGAGTGGGACCCACTAATATCTTAACTCCACTAGGTAGGATATTAGTGAGGTGGGGGCCCACATGAGCCCCACCCCCATTATTTCCTTTTACCACCCACGTGCATTTAATTATGTAACTCAACCACACCCCCCTTTTTAAATGCCAAGTCACCTCTCGCGTTTAATTGGATTATTAAACACCTCCTTAATTGGTCAACGCACAATAATTAAATCATGTTTTAATTTTTTATTTTCAAATAAGGGATGGAATTTGTACTAAAATAAGGCAACGCCTTATTTTATGATTGTTGTTTCGTTGTGCGGGAAGAATTGGAGAGGATTTTCTCAAAGCCTTCGAATCTTCATCTTCTTCATTGGAGAACGTGAAGAATGAAGAAGAACGCCGGCCTCGAACGGAAGACGATGAAGGATGCTAGTTCCCCGGAGATCGATTACATGACGCCATGTGCCACGATGCTGACGATCCTCCTCACCGCGACAATGAAGAATCCTCTTCTCTGCGACGTCGTGTACCGCGACGCCAACGATGCTTACAGAGCCTTCTTCCACGATGTCCTTTTTCCCATGACAAACCTTCATTCAACAATGCTTGAGGTAGGGCGTTTGATTTAATTTAATTTATGTTGATTATATCCTTGACATGTGTTTAATTTTTTTAAAGTCGTTTGAATCACTGACGCGGTGGGTGCGGACCAACGAACAAGTCTGAACCCACCGATTCTTTGTTCTTGATGTACGGGATATTGGGAGACGATGAAATAGGACCGTTGAGGGATTGGAGGCTGTGGTAGTAATCTATGGGTCCTGAGACGACCCCAGACACAGAAGGGATCAAGAAAGGACCATAAGTGTGGCTTTGGTAGCCCAAAGACTTCACTGGAGGCTGAGGTCGGCGGCGCGGCGGCGCCGGAGGCGGCGGGGTCCCGGCGCGCCGCCAGGAAGGACTGCCGCGGCTGAAGCCGCGGTGGCAGGTGACCGGTCCAGCAGACGCGCGGGAGTTGGGGGAGATGCGGCACCCAGCGCTGCCTCCACTAGCAAGGGAGCGACCCCCCCCCCCACGTGGGGCCCCGACTTCATTCAAGGGGGCAGCCTCCCCCCCTTTTCACTCAATCTCGGCGTTGGCCGAGCTGGCCACGCGGGCCGCGCGAGCACGCCAGGCCAACCGGCCCCTAGGAGAGGCCGGGCCACCCAGGCCAGGCCGGGCCGTGCTCTGATGGGCCGGACCCAGACCCTGTTCGGGTCGACCCGGTTCGGGCTGACCCATTGGGGGGTCTCAGGTAGGGTCGGTCCAGGCCCAAAACCCCCCTAAAACCGGACAGGTTTTTTATTAAGTAATTATCATGGGCTATGGACCTCCAATTGACACACCTTCATTTTAATGGTGATCCTTGGAATGAGACGGGCGTTTCGTTATATAACACTCAAGGTTTTGAAGAACTTTGGGTACAGCCGAGTTGGTTCGAACACGAAACCAACTGGGTCCTCGGGGCAGAAACACTTATAACATGAGCTCCAGACGTCCGTTTCACGTGTCGTCAGCTTTTTTGGATTCCTCTTAGTGAGACGGAACATTTCCATTACTCCGCCTGAGGTTTGGATGATTTTTTTGTGTGTTCGGGTTGGTTTTGACTTAAAAATCAACCGGGCCCCTGGAACAAAAAATCCAATAACTCTCAGACTGGGTGTCCGATTAACGCACTGTCTGTCACGTTGAGTTCCTCTTATCGAGACGGAACTTTGAGATACATCATCTCTAGACTACGTGTCATTTGATTTATTGACCCCTTGTCTCATGGAGTGGACCCTCCCGGAATCGAGAATGCTGTGTGCGGAAACCCTAGAGCTGGCTGCGACGGCGACTGTGACGACTCCACTAAAATCCTATGTGGGTTCAGCAGCGATGAAGACCATAATGAAGTCCTCCGTGGGTTCGACGGTGATGAAGTCTGCACTAAAATTCTATTGTGGGTTCGGCAGTGATGAAGACTGTACTGAAATCCTCCGTGGGTTCGACAGCGATGAAGACTGCATTGAAATCCTATGTGGGTTCGACATTGATGAAGACCGTACTGAAATCCTCCGTGGGTTCGATGGCGATGAAGACTGCACTGAAATCCTATGTGGGTGGTAGCGATGAAGACCATACTGAAAACCTCTGTGGGTTCAACGGCGATGATGACTGCACTGAAATCCTATGTGGGTTCGGCAGAGATGAAGACCGTACTGAAATCCTCTGTGGGTTCGACGGCGATGAAGACTGCACTGAAATCCTATGTGGGTTCGGCAGCGATGAAGACCATACTGAAATCCTCCATGGGTTGGACAACGATGAATACTGCACTGAAATCCTCCATGTGTTCGGTAGAGATGAAGACGGTACTAAAATCCTCCGTGGTTTGGACGATAATGACTACTTTTCATGTATCTTATGTGGGTCTGGCAGGGTATGACTCTATTCTTGCTATCTTACGTGGGTCTGGAAGATTAGCTGGTCTGTATCCTATGTGGGTCTGACAACTTAACTGGTTTAGTATCCTACGTGGGTCCTAGATTAGATGAATCAGTCGCTATATCTAATCATCTCTATCACCTTACGAAGAAGTATACCTGTGTGAGATGAGTCTTGAATTTCAATCATCATCTTCGATGTGTTTGACTTGATATCCTATGTGGATTGGATTATTCTTTCCTATGTGGATTGGGTCATCCTCTTTTATGTGGACTTGTAGAGTTCTCTTGTGTGGACTGTGTTGTGCTCTCCTATGTGGACTTGTAGAGTTATCATGTGTGGACTGTGTTGTGCTCTCCTATGTGGAGTTGTAGTGTTATCTTGTGTGGACCGTGTTGTGCTCTCCTTCGTGGACTTGCAGTGTTCTCTTGTGTGGACTGATTCGTGCCCTCCAATGTGGACTTGTAGAGTTATCCTGTTTGGAATGTGATGTGCTCTCCTTTGTGGACTTGCAGTGTTCTATTTTGTGGACTAGGTTGTACTTGACCTCGTGAGTTGGATCTGAACTGGATTTGATGACTTAGGTATATGTATGGGCATATACCTAAGTAGAGTTGGTTGTTACATCATGATTGTATCTTTTCATTGTGGTTTATCCTTTGTGGATTCAGGGAGTCCTACTGGGGTCTCAGGGTCCCTACTGATTATCGTATACACACCCCTGCGTGAGCTTCACCCGCACTACATTGTGTTGGTTGTAGACGACAGACATCACTGATCGTGGTTTAGGCTTGTAGAGCTGGACGGAACCCGGAGGAGGATCTCATGACGAGTCGGTACCCGGAGGTGGATTTCAAGATGAGAGGGTACCCAGAGGAGACGGATGGACGCGGAGTTTTGTGGAGGACATCTGTACCTACCCTTCACGTAGGATTCGTGGTGGACGATCCTAGAGCTGCTTGTCACCTTTCAGCTATTGTCCTTGACTTGTAATTTAATTTCAGTTGTAGCTGTACCTTTCTGTTGGGCTTGTATTTCCGACCCCTTTGTATTTCCAGCACACTTGTTTACTGCTTTACTTAGTGTTAGCTTCCTCTTGTACTTTGATGTGTTTTTTACTTTTATAAAGGCAATGCCTTCCGTTTTTTATTGGTATTTATGCCTTTGGTGCTAGTCGCCAGCCCCTGGCCTATGGAAGGTGGGCTTGGGGTAGTCACAACATGGGTCCCGAGAATGGGTCATGACAAATTGGTATCAGAGGAGTTCGTTTCTAGCATATAATTCAAAACTATGATCTTTATTCTATGTAAAGGAATAGAGTTAAGAGTATTGAGTGTGGTTATCAGTCTAGGGAGTCCAGTGTTGGTGCGGCGGCGGACATATCCGTACACCAGGACCCTGACATCTGATTTACGACTAATTTCCCGAAAACATTGATTGCTTGTGTGTTTCAAAATTTTTCATTGTGATTACTTTGTGTCATCTCACCTGGTATAAATTGTTGACCGTGGTTCACCTATTTTTTATCCAGATGCCGCTACGAAGATAGCCAGCTAGGGTTCCCAAAAAAGGTACACGATGCCGGCCCACTGAGAGACAAGGTTCTGGTGCGGTGCCCTATTTCTATGTTGAAACCTTCAGGTGGTGTACCAGCAGCACCACCACCAGTTGGGTAGCATAGGACTCTGAGGTTTTGAGGCAAGACAGTTCCCAGGCAGTAGAAGACTGGATGGAGGCAAATGCTAGAGTTCTACGCCTAGTTTATACACTAGTAGAGTGTATGGTGGACTTGGCTACTATTGTTTTCCAGTGAGTGACCATGAGGATGGTCTCCATAGTGATGAGGCTTCAGTATATGGACTGATGCCTAAGATATTACCTTCGAGTAGTGTGTTAGCTACATCAGTACCTATTGGTCATCAGAAACTACTGGCAGTACCGGTAGAGGACAGTTGTAGGCTTAGTTCCTTACATGTTTCAGCACCAGATATCCCTCAAGTTTTGAGCCAAGCCCGACTCACAGGCGTCTGAGGACTGACTTGAGGAGGTGGCTGAGAGTTTCCTAGAGCTTATGAAGCATCGGCAATATGTAGTGTCCTTAGCTGAGAATTAAACGGGGCATACCAAACCATTCATGGTACTCGATGACTACAATGCGATCGGTGCTTCAGGGCTCGGACTTCCGATTGGGGTGTGTCTAAAGGACATCTGAGCCATCAATTCTTTATCTATACATTCTTACTTATACTAGGGTGCTAGATATAACCCTTGTCATTGATAATTCTTTGGATGAGTGGATGTAGCCCGTCAAGGTTAGCATTCGGAAAGTAGGAAACTGGCACCAGTCTTGGAGACTTGGACATGTAAAATGTTTCAAGAAGAGGAATTGAAAAGGACAGATGAATCTTCAGGGTAGCAGATGTGGAAGTGGTGCTAGGATAACAGCATGGGGTGGTGACCATTTTGACATGTTGCAACCACCCGCCTTTGTAATCCCCACTAGGCTCAAGGAGCTGGAGGGAAGGGGAAAGAGTAGCTACATGTGGTCAAGGAGTGAGACTGAATAGGCTCCAAGGATGATTTGAGATACATACTGTGTCTTCTACTAGCTTCTCTGGAAACAGACATCGATACGAATCATCCCTTCCATCCATGAATCTTGTCCCAAACCTAGAGTTTCCGGTTAAGCCATTAACTTGACCCTCACATCTGGAGATACCTTTGGGAGGAGACTCGATAGTCACACTTACGCTGATGATGTGATCTGACCCTTGAGGGGAGAGTTTCAGTTGGAACCTCTTGGTGGCAGCGTCGAGGACTTACGATGTTAGTTTGAGTATGGACTGTGAAATCAGAGTTCATAAAAAATTGATTGAATTAGACAAATGTTGGGATAGGTTTTTCTTGCTCGGCGAAAAGGAAACCCCTGGTAGCATAGGTTTAACTCATGCTTAGGAGGGTGTAGCCGATCACTCATGGGTTGGCCAACCTTACCCTTGTGGCTATAGGAGTTTTCAGTTTCAGTTCTAAATAGGAAATAGAGGCCTCTAGAGTTCGAGTATGACGACCACATTCATATACGAGTCTCACCTCGACGAGGTTTACAAAGATGTAGCCGAGGCGGTTAGTTATCTTCGAGGTTCCATGGACCTTTCTAGGTCCCTAGTAGGGCAGGAGAGGTGGTTTACCACTTCACCTTTCCACTTCAGTTGCACCAGGTGCACAATGTCATCCACGTATCTGATCTAAGGAGATACGTGCATGACCCTCCACACATCATCGACTGCAGGGAGTTGGATGTCGATGACGGTGCGACATTCACATAGGTTCTAGTGGAGAATGAGGATCAATAGGAGCAGGTCCTACGTGGACGGTCGATTCCTCAGGTGCACTTACACTGGCAACACGGGAACCTCCAAGAGGGCACTTGGGAGTGGAAGGCTCAGTTGCATGCTATGTACCACATTTGATTCCCATGTTTCAGTTATAGCTTTATAGGGACGTAAAGCCCTGTGGTGGGAGTAATTTAAAGACCCGTAAAATTGAATAATTTTTTTTAATTTTGTTTGGGATTTTACAAGAACACAGTTTTTGACAACACCTGATTTTGGGGTCCGGTGTGCCCGAAATCAATTTCCAAAGTTTAGCTCGGGTACGTTCAGTGAACGAATGAGCAGGTTTTCTTAACTTTTGAACCGATGCTCGGAATCGAATTCTAAGGGCACCTATGGAATCACAGTGCCACCAGTTTCATAAGAACACCTTTTCCGGAGTTGCGTTTGCTCGGGTGAGGTTATTAATTAATTGGGTTAACTAAAGAATAAAAATCAAATATTGTGCTACAATATTATATTTATTCTAAGTAATGATAACCTATGATTGGTGGCTGGAGTGGGAACCACTAATATACTAACTCGACTAGGTAGGATATTAGTGAGTTGGGTCCCACACGAGCCCCACCCCATTTTTTTCCTTTTACCTCCCATGTGCATTTAATTATGTCACTCACCCGCACCCCCCTTTTTAAATTCCATGTGAACTCTCGCATTTAATTGGATTATTAAACGCCTCATTAATTGGTCAAAACACAATAAATAAATCATGTTTTATTTTTTGATATTCAAATAAGGGATGGAATGGGTAATAAAATAAGGAAACAACTTATTTTTTGATTATTGTTTAGTTGTGTGGGAAGAATTGGAGAGGATTTTCTCAAAGCCTTCGAATCGTCATCTTCTTCATTGGAGAACGTGAAGAACAAAGAAGAATCCCAGCCTCTGACTGAAGGTGACGAAGGACTCTAGTTCCCCGGAGATCAACGACAAGACACCGTGTACCGCGACGCCGACGATCCTCTTCTTCACGATGCTGATGAATCCTCTTCTCCGCGACATCGTGTACCTTGAACGCAACGATGCTTATGGAGCCTTCTTCCATGACGTCCTTTTTCCCATGACGAACCTTCATTTAACAACACTTGAGGTAGGGGGATTGGTTTAATTTAATTTATGTGGATTATATCCTCGACATGTGTTTAATTTGTTGAATGTCGTTTGAATCACTGACATGGTGGGTGCGGACCAACGAATAAGTCCGAACCCACCGATTATTTGTTATTGATGTGAGGGACATTTGGAAACGATGAAACGGGTTCGTTGAGAAATTGGAGTCTATCACAGTAATATATGGGTCCCGAGAGAACCCCAGACGCAGACGGGAGCAAGAACGGACCACCGGAGTGGCTCTTCTGGCCCGCAGACTTCACTGGCAGCCGGAGGCGGCGACCGACACCAACCGGCCGCACGGAGGAGGCGACATCCCGTAGGCGGCGGCGTCCCGAGATGTCGCCAGGAAGGACCACCGCAGCTAAAGCCGTGGCGGTAGGTGACCTGTCCCGCGGTCACGTGTGACCCGGGGGAGACGCGGCGCCCAACACCACGTCTACTGGCAAGGGAGCAGCCCCCCACATGGGGTCGCGGCTTCATTCAAGGGGGGCATCCGCCCCACCTTTTCGCTCAAGCCCGGCGCTGGCTGAGCTGGCCACGAGGGGCGTGCGTGCGCGCTAGGCCTTCCGGCCCCCAGGCCGGGCTAGGCCACGCCGACCGGGATGGGCCGGGCCACGCCCTAATGGGTCGGGTCAGTCCGGGCCCAAAACCCCCATAAACCCGGACAGTTTCGTTCTTTTTCCCATGTCATGGGCTACGGACCTCCAATCGACGCACCGTTAGTTGTGTGGAGATCCTTGGAACGAGACAGTCATTTAGGGTTATTACACTCAAGGTTTAGTAGAAATTTGGGTATGGCCGAGTTGGTTCGAACACGAAACAAATGGGGCCCTCGGGGCGGAAACGCTTATAACTTGTGCTCCGAACGTCCGATTGACGTGCCGTTGACTTTCGTGGATTTCCCTTAGAGAGACGGACCGTTTGGATTACTCTGCTTGAGGTTTGGACATATTTTAAGTTTGTTCAGGTTTTTTTTGACTTAAAAACCAACCGGGCCCCTCGAACGAAAAATCCAATAACTCCCAGACCGGGTGTCCGATTGACGCGTCGTCTGTCACGTTAAGTTCCTCTTGTCGAGACAGAACGTTGAGATACATCAACAACAGATTACATGTCAGTTGATGGATTGACCCCTTGGCTCGTGGAGCAGACCCTCCCGGAATCGAGCACGCTATGTGTGGAAATCCTAGAGCTGGCTGCGACTGCAACTGTGATGACTGAACTGAAATCCTATGTGGGTTCGGCATCGATGAAGATCGTACTAAAATCCACTGTGGGTTCGAAAACGATGAAGACTGCACTGAAATCCTATGTGTGTTCGACAGTGATGAAAACCGTATTGAAATCCTCCGTGGGTTCGATGCCGATGAAGACTGCACTGAAATCCTATGTGGGTTCGGTAGAGATGAAGACTGTACTAAAACCCTCCGTGGGTTCGACGACGATGAAGACTGCACTAAAATCTTATGTGGGTTCGGCAGTGATGAAGACCATACTGAAATCTTCCATGGGTTCAATGGTGATGAAGACTGCACTGAAATCATATGTGGGTTCGGTAGCGATGAAGACCATACTGAAATCCTCTCTGGGTTCGACGGCGATGAAGACTGCACTGAAATCCTATGTGGGTTCGGCAGCGATGAAGACTGTACTGAAAACCTCCGTGGGTTTGACAGCGATGAAGACTGCACTAAAATCCTCTGTGGGTTTGGAAGCGATGAAGACAGTACTGATATCCTCCGTGGGTTCGATGACAATGACTAATGTTCTTGTATCTTATGTGGGTCTGGCAGTGTCTGACTCTGTTCTTGCGATCCAACGTGGGTCCGGAAGAGTAGCTGGTCTGTATCCTATTAGGGTCCCACACTTAGCTGGTTTAGTATCCTACGTGGGTCCCAACATAGATGAATAAGTGGGTCTATCTGATCATCTCTATCACCTTACGTAGATGTATACCTATTTGATATGGGTCTAGACTTTCAATCTTTATCTTCGATGTGTTTGACTTGATATCCTGTGTGGATTTGATTATGATTTCTTATGTGGATTGGGTCTTGCTCTCCTATATGGACTTGTAGAGTTCTCCTGTGTGGACTATGTTGTGCTGTCTTATGTGGACTTGTAGAGTTATCCTATGTGGAATGTGTTGTGATCTCTTATGTGGACTTGTAGTGTTCTCCTGTGTGGACTGTGATGTGCTCTCCTTCGTGGACTTGCAGTGTTCTCCTCTGTGGACTAAATCGTTCTCTCCTATGTGGACTTGTAGAGTTCCCTGTGTGGACTGTGTTGTGCTCTCTTTCGTGGACTTGTAGTGTTCTCCTATGTGGACTGTGTTGTACTTGAGCTCATGAGTTGGATCCAAACTAGATTTGATGACGTAGGTATATTTATGGCCATATACCTAAGTAGAGTTGGTTCTTACTTCGTGATTGTGTCTTCTATTTGTGGTTTCTCCTTTGTGGATTCAGGGAGACCTACGAGGGTCTCAGGTTCCCTACTGAGTATCATATACTCACCCCAGCACGGGCTTCACCCGCACTACGTTGTGTTGGTTGCAGCCGATGGACATCACTGATCGTGGTTGAGGCTTATAGAGCTGGACGGTACCCGGAGGAGGATCTCACGACGAGTCAGTACCCAGAGGTGGATTTCACGACGAGTCAGTACCCGAAGGAGACGGATGTATGCAGAGTGTTGTGGAAGACATTTGTACCTACCCTTCAGGTAGGATCCGTGGTGGACGATCCAGGAGCTGATTTTTACCTTCCAGCTGGTGTCCTTGAGTTTTAATTTACTTTCAGTTGTAGCTGTACCTTCCTGTTGGGATTCTATTTCCAGCCCCTTTGTATTTCCAGCACACTAGTTTACTGCTTTACTTAGTGTTAGCTTCCGCTTGTACACTGTTGTGTTGTTTACTTTTATAAAGGAAATGCCTTCCCTTTTTTATTGGGATTAACGCCTTTGGTGCTAGTCGCCTGCCCTTGGCCTATGGAAGGCGGGCTTGGGGTAGTCACGACACGGGTCCTGATAACGGGTCATGACACCCAGTTCTGATAGTGGTGAAACTATGCCCTCATTTTTCAAAGTGTAGCATAGTGAAAAAAGGAACATAACATTCAATAGCGGAAGCAGTAAACAATATTTACTAATAATGAACTACTATAGTAAAAGATAACCAACAGTTAAATATAAAAATGCAGCATGTCTCTATTTCTATGAAATCTACCAAAACAGGATACACTGTAATACAATTCAATACAACTCAAAGTACAAGGTAAAACAAAACCGAAGAAAACAGAGTGAACAAAACACAACAGCATTTCAAGACAAAGCTCGGTCCCATGCTCTCCTACTCCTATACTACTATCATGTACCTATATATGGACTTTTACACCTGTCTATACCTGCAACAATATAGTCTATTGGAGCCAAATACATTACCCAAACAGGGTGTGAGAAATAAATCCTAGTAAAAACCCACAAAAGGCCCATTCCAAACTGTTAGTGGAAATGTGGAACATTAGTGTGAAAAAGTAAATGCACTAAACTAGCAAGTACACAAAAGTAACTATCACTACCAGTTTCGATGCCATTTTAATTATTTCTTATCTCCTCCAAGCTTGTGATTTAGCTTGGTATGTACAAAAAAGAAAATAACCATAGTGAATATTCTGAATAGATGTGTCCTTAGACATACTATCCTTACCCTCAAGTAACAGAATCAAATACCCGAAGGTGATTCCCCTCAGGCATAATGAAAATTTCCCTCAGACATAAGATATATGGCCCTTAGGAACATGAGCGTCTCCCCATAAGCATAAAAAATGTTTACACTCATGCTAACCAAACACTACCAATAGGCTAAGAAAACATTGCCCACAGGCTAATAGAACACTACCCACCGGCTAATAGAACACTACCCACAGGATAATAGAACACTACCCACAGGATAATGAAACCAGGCCGAGCCGAAAACATAAACAGAAAATATATATATAATTTTTCTCAAGAAATATCAATGCACAATATAATCATGACATACCCTCGGGTATCCTGGAAAAATGGATAAATAGAGAAACGCCCCCCCGGGGTGGTCCTGGATCCAAGAAGTGATCCCAAACAGTATATTAAAATTATCATTATATTCTCTGAACAATTCTAGATATCTTTTCAACAAAGGCCTCATCCATAAAACACCCCAACCATGGGAGCATAGCACAACAGTACACAATTTCAACACAATAGTTGATAATAAACTTTAGAACACCTACCTCGATCGCCCCGGATCGATATACGTGAACGACGCCTCCCGAAACGCCCATGATCGACGTAGATCTGGGATAAATGTTCAAACAGTGATCTTAAAATAACTTTACCTCGAGAAATAATTGGTAAGAAACACACAAGAGGGGGAAGAACATACTCATACGGTTCCAACATGAT
Source organism: Viscum album (assembly GCA_963277665.1). Taxonomy (NCBI): domain Eukaryota; kingdom Viridiplantae; phylum Streptophyta; class Magnoliopsida; order Santalales; family Viscaceae; genus Viscum; species Viscum album. Next base: position 2,102,086,538 of record OY728163.1, on the reverse strand, counting down.
CGACGGAGGCGGAATCGGATTCCCGATGCCTGATTGGGTGATCCTCCAAGGTTCCGACCTCCTCTCCTGGCTCCAAATCAAACTCAAAGCCACCACTACCAAATGATGAGGCTACAACCGGTTTTATGTAAAAAAATAGACTACACACATGTACTCTCAAGTACACGGTGTGTACTTTACATTTTTTAAATGTTCCTCTAGCGGCTACTTTTCACCGCACACTGTTCATATTTCGACATGAGTACACTGTGTGTATTACTGATTACACAGCATTTACTGTCGCTCCACTGGTAGCTGCTTCCACCACCTTACTATTCACCTACCGATTGATTACACGACATGTAGTTAGTTTTTATATGCTTCATCGTCGACAGGACTACACGACCCATGTACTCATCCCACACGACCAAAGTACATGGTGTGTACCAACAAAATATGAGATTTTTCCTCATTTTCCTTATTTTCTCAAAAAATATTAAGGAAAAAGTAAAAGAAGAAACTCATACCTCAAGAATAAGTTCCAGTTTCTTACACATTTCAAAATAATTTAATTATTTTTGTCAATGTTTCTATAGTTTTTGAAACAAGATAATGAAATCTATTATTAATATTATTTTGGTAAAATTATGAGAGAAATAATAAATCAGGAAGATATTCTCATCTTCAAATAGGTAATTTCTGAAGATAATTACAATTTCATTAATTATATTTCATAATAATTTTTTTCTATATTTTATTTTAGTACTGTCATGATTTTAAATAACCTAGATAATAAAAAGTTGAAATAAATTTTTTTAGTGACAGTTGGGAAACATACTTTTTTTCAGAATGTATGCTAAAAACAAATTTAGGTGAATACCTACAATTCTTGTGAACTAGTACAAGTTACGACCTTCAAAACATATTTGGGGTGTGAATAATTAGTGTTGTAATTATTATAAATTATTATATATCTCTTTATAATGGAGAAGTACAATGGAGGAAATTAAATTTTTTAAAATCACTAACCTGAAAAAAATAAAATTTTTGGGATATCATGAAGGAAGAGGTGGAGGTGAAGTTTGAGGTGGAGGTAAAGGTAGTGGTAGAGTCAGAGTTGAAGACCGATGTATTTGATGAGGTAGAGGTAAAGACTAAGGTGGAGACTAAGCCTGAGAAGCATACAAAGTGATGGCTCACAAACAATAAATTTGTTAGGAAATGAAGTATAATGAGGATCATACCATGATTGTGTATGAGAACATTTTGTGAAAAGTGAACACAACACATATCACTTTAGACAAGAACCATTGTGAATGTGTTTCAAGTGGATTATTGAAATAATGTTTTTCAACAACATTTTATTTGATTTTATTTATGGTAGTAAACCACCTGTAATATCATTCAATGTTGGATGCTTCAATTTGATCACTAGTGTTATTGAAGAAACATATGTATTACTCCCAATAATCAAACATGTATATAATCCAACTTTAGTGTTTTCATAAATTTGTTTTTAACCAACCATGAAAGTCAACAAGTGTATAATAGAACTATTAGAGGAAAACCAACATTGAAATATTGTGCTCATCGATGAGGGATGGTGTTGAAGTGTCCGTTATCAGTACAAAATTCACATTTTAATATAAAAAAGTGTCAGTCACTAAAAAAAGAAAAGATAAACGTATTATATTGATAATTTAGGAAAATGATTCATAATTAGTTTATTATTTTTATGAATTTTTGTCATTTAAAACCCACACACAATGCAACTTGTATGACACAAAGTGCGTGTTTCCAATTTAAAATGATATTTGAGTAAATAAACCAAGTGGCGTACTCAAAAATGAGGAATGAAATATTGATTGTTTTTATAAATTAGGAAAAAGATCCATGATTCATTTGGGATGTGTATAAATCATATGTACCACACATCAATGCACGGTGTGACCGATATGACTCAAAGTGCATCTTTCTATTCAATATTGACATTAATTTTAGTGAAAAAACAACTAGCATAATAAAAATTGAAAAAACCCAATCAAATTTGTTTGGTACTTTAGTTTAATGATCCATAGGTCCTTTTTTATGTGTACAAGTCATTCGAACTTTAATCCGATGAATGGTGTGACCAGTACGACTCATAGTGTCTGATATCACTTTAAGATTAACATTTTAATACAAAATGTGTCACTCACCATAAACTAAACAAATGTTATTAGATTTTTAGTTTGGTATAATTATTCATTATTCATTTGTGACATGTATGAAATAGTCTCATTTCAAACCCATAAATGAGGGCACTTGTATAACTCAAAGTGAATTTTTCCAGTTTAAAATGTCATTTTTTTAAAAAAAAGAAAGTGGTGTACTCAAAACTAAGGAAACACATTCTTATTTTTTTGGATACATTTTGAAAATGATACACAATTAATTTGGGACATGTAAGAATCAGTCGCACCTCAATATGATGCACGGTGTGACTAGTATGACTCCAAGTGATTCTTTTATTCAAAATTGACATTAATTTTATTGGAAAAATAACTGACATACATAGAATCAAGAAAAATAATACAAGTTTTTTTGGTACTCTTGGAAAACAATCCATAAATCATTTTTGATGTGTTTGAATTATCTTAACCTCAATCTAATGTACAGTGTGACCAGTATGGCTTCAAGTACATCTTTTTATTCAAAAATGACATCAATATTAATAAAAACAATTGACATACTCAAAACTAAGAAAACACATTCTTATTGTTTTGGATCTTTATGAAAATGATCCATAAGTAATATTTGATGTGTAGGAATGAGTCACACCTTGTCATTAACCAACTCGGGTTGACCCTAAATAGGTGACATAAGCTAATTTTCAGTAAAGACCAATGGGTGTTCCTGATCTACACGAGCTGACAACTATTTCTAGGCATCAATATAAAGTAGTTGGGAATGATTTGGCCTATAAAAAAAAGAAAAACAAATAAATATAAACTGAAAAAAATAAATAAACACTAACAGTACAAAATAGAACAATGTTCCACAGCGAAACATACCTCAAAGTGAACTTATGGGTCACCACCAAACAAATAACCACACTCGCTCCATGAGATATCCAATACTAGAGGAACCTGGTACTGAAATGATAAAGTAGGTGTGAGCACCAATATTTTCAATAGGAATTCCCAAAATAAAAAACATTTGATTCAACACCGCTAAAGTGAAATCCATTCTTGCTAGTTTGAAAATCAGGTACATGAAGATAAGGTTCTCCATCTTTTATCAAATTATGTAATAAGATATTATTTTTAAGAAATCCCCTTTTCCATCTCAATTACCAAAACAATTTCCAAAAACATATAATTCATTTCAATAATAATTTTTTAAAAGATAACTCATTCTAGAAGAGGTATTTAAAAATAACAAGAAAAGTAAAGGTGTGTTGGGATTAAATTATCAAAGGCACCAAAAAAAGAAAACAAGATCATACATGTCTGTAATCTTGGGTGTTTCCTAAACATGCCAAGAGCAATCCATGGACATACCTGGATTGGAACAACGTACTGGAATATGGTGAAGCTCTATAGTTAATAAATAGTTGACTACTCTAACCTAGACTCACCAGTGGCACAAACCACTAAGCCTTTACAACATCCAAGCGGTTACAACCCATATAATGGGGGTTGATCAGAAACCATCGGTCGACCCTCTAAATGAATCCCAAGAAATCCATGGTAAAGTTATACTATGTTAGTTGGAATCCCCCGTACATGTGTCTCGCATGACCTTCCATCACCGTACATGACTACCCCATACAATGACACAACCTACAAGATAACCCATATAAGGAAATCCCCAATAGGTGTTCCCATCATATAACAAACCAATCATAAGTTCCAACCAGGTTGTCACATCAAATAAACCATCAAACAATTTCACGAAACACCTTAACATTCCAAATTGGTGTTCATAATTTCAAAATAAAAATTCACTTTCAAAATGACCAAATGTTCCAATTGATATTTTATTAATATCATTCCAATATATATATATATATATCATAATAATATTCCAAAAAATTTCTAAAAAATGTGAGACACTGATTCTACAACCAATTTTCCATATTGGCTTTTACATTTTCCAAACTAAATTCTTATTCCAAAACTATTTCCAATACTAGGTCAAAGTACACAACGCACGTAAAATTTATGAAACGACCCTTCTTGTAATTTATTTCTCCAACTAAAATTCAAGGATCCAAAAAAGCCATGATTTAAATAACATATTTAAATTAGTCCCTTATGTTCCACAAAGTAGAATTCACAAGATAGGTTTCTTTTAGTAAACTATTTTAAAATATTTAGGATGCTTCACACATAAAAACAACTTGTAAACAAGATTTTAATAGTTATATTAATAAATGGGAAACCAATTCAAAGAGGTGAAATAAATTATTACCAAAGAACTAATAATATATATATATATATATATCAGATAAATATAAAAACAAAATTTTAAAATACTTGGAAATTAAGATACTCAAATTAAATGTCTGTGCATATAAATCCTACCTCAATAAGGGAGCAGACCAAGTTGAGACACTATGGTGCTTGAAAAATTAGGCCTCAACCACTCAAAACTGCCATGTACTATCATCCACATACATCCTTATATTTTTAGATATATCCTCTAGTAAAAGGCATGTGTTCCCCACAACATGAGGGAATACAACTAAGTGATATATATATATAGACACACACACACACACATATACATATACCTATGTATGGACATGTTCACCTCTAAAGAGCCACAAAAAATCCTAATACCATTCTTATATACCAAAAATCACCAAAGGGTCCCAAAATAAAGGTGAAATACAAAAAAAAAGAAGAAAAACCTTAACAAAGCAACATTGGTGAGGCTAGATGATCCAATCCACTTCACCTTCAGTGGCAGGTGTCAAAACATGAAAGAAGGAGGCCCGAGAGACCCATCACATAACTTATTGAGAAGAGGAACATCAGAAACTGGCTCTATAAAAACCCTAGGGATTCGCCAAGTGATTTTTGGTGATGGAGAGTAGGAACTATGATTATTAATGGTAGGAAAAAGTATGAGGAGTTATTACCTTCAAGGACCGAGTAAGATTTCAAAATAAACTGGTGGAAATCGTCAAAGGAAGAGAGGACCAGAGGCAAGGGAGGCGCATGACCATGGGAGAGGGGAGGTGCCTCGTGCGATGCCCAAGGGGGGAGGAATGGAGAATAAAGGGAAACGAAATAGAAGAAAATTAAAAATGAAATAAAAATAAAAAAACTAATTTTAGGATTCTAGGAAATCCGCATAGTGAGTGCACCATTTACCAAACCACGCGCTGGCCATGTACTGGCCACTACCATGGCCATGTACCCTAACACAGTTACCGAATAGAAAGAGAATAATTGAAAAAACCATGCTCAATATATACCACTCGAAACTCGCTGATAATAGACCCTCATGCTCGTGGCCGCATGGTTACTCTTAATCATGCACAACCCATGAACAATACCCCATTGGTTGGTTGAAAATTTTAAAATTTAACCCCGACTAGACCATAATCAAAAGAGAGGATAAAAATAATAAGATGAATTACAAATAATTTAAATAATTAAAATTTTGAGGTCAGGGTGTGACAATTATCCACACCATAAAAACTTTCTTCCCCAATTCACCCAGCTGAGAAATGCACAAAAATCATATCCCTGCCTAATCTAAACCGATAAAAAATATGAACCTCAGGTCAGAAATTTCACTCTACAAGTCACACTCGACCGATCAAAAAGAAACCATAGTAGAAGAATTAGGGGATAACATGAGGGGGTTCTCCCTACCACAAGAACTCAACTAGTACCAACCAATGAAAAATGAAACCAAAATGATATCTATGGTGGGTCTCCCAACCATTTAAGAACAGATCTGCTTAGGCAATCCTAGGAATTTCTAGAACTATCCGTCTTTAGAACTAACAAAGTGAAATAAAATGAGATCCCCAAGATAGACAAACCATGGAATATCCCATACAGACTAAACCCCACCACCAAGGGCCCAACGAAGAACCCCAAAGAAACAAACAAACCAAACTACGATTTTTCACCTCCAAAGGATGAAAACATCACCAAAACGAGAAAAAATGAAAGCAAAATCATGGACCAACCCCAACTAGGGATAATCAAATTCAAGAATTGAAAAGTGATAAAAATATGCACAATCAAAACAAAATGGTTAGATTACAGGAATAATGGATTGCAAAGTATCTTACATGGATAAAAGAAACTCACAACGAGAAGATAATTTCAATAGGAGGCTAGAAATATCTCTAATCCAGCACCGGAGACAAAAGTCACACCCTGATCCTGTACAATCCCTATGATTCCTACCTATGTGAAGTTCTTCACTCTTAGACCTGTGGCTAGAGTTCTGATGTCTTAACATGTGTTACTTCCCCATGGTTGGGAGTTGACATCATCCGACCAAAGCTTTCTCCTTTAAATGAAAAATCTTATAAAACATGCTCATGTGACCCGGACAACCACATCATCAGCATGCATCTGGAGGATTTCCACATGAAAACATTAGAATGTCTTAACCATAAGCACTGGTGGAAGAGAACTGAATGGTTTGAGGAATCGGAGATCATACCCAATGAAGAAGACCATTCCAAAATTGGATCCTATAGCACACTCATTTTTCCAGATAGGTAACTTTCATGAGAAACAGGAGAGACTGGATTTCCAATTACCCATGCTACATAAAATAACTCACCTAAAAACACTTTGTCCACGAACTTACCAAACTGATCTTCCAATTCTACCATTGATGAAAAGGAAACCGACTCCTTAATCTAGTTAATATAATCCTTCATTTTCCACTGACCTTTCAGCGAACGCTCATGAGCCCCGAAAATTTCCTCACCATAACCTCATCATGCTCAAATATCTAGATTAAAGTGGTATTAAAAATTCCCCATGACACCCCAAATTTCAATGATACATGGATGACCACCCACCACCGATCCGAATATGGACCCCCAAACAAACTCAAAACAGCTTGAACCCTCACCTCTATGGGAGTTCCTGATATTTTTTTGAATTCCTTGAGAAACTCCATTACCTCTAACGAACCTCAATAAACACAAAGAATGGTAAAACCACAAAAAAAACATGATCCCACTAATCCACTAGGAGGCTGGCCAAGGCCAAATACTGAAAGGCCCATGAGAAATCTAAGACCTTTCAGGGCAGAAAAATCCAATTAACAAAAGAATAAAAATCAAATCAAAACACAACCAAGGGTCAACCAAAAAGGAAATCTCCAACCAAACAACAAGATCAAAGACCAACACATCAAAAACAAAATTGATTATGAATCATATATCAACCAAAATAAAACCACAACAATATCAAAAAACTAGCCAAGAATCCTCTTTTGAAAATTTCCATTTTCCAAAATCACCCAATTCCAAATTTAATTCCCTGTTAAAATCAAAAATCATTTTCAATTTCAAAAATAATTATAGTTAATTATCTTAAAAATAAAAAACATGATCATATTTTTACCTTTAAAATAAAATCAATTTCTGGAAAAGAAGTTTATTTTTATCATAAACCATTTTCTTTTTCAAAAAATCTTTTGGAAAACCAGATCAAACTTTGATTTTCAAATACTCACCCATGGTATAATATGAACCTTCACTTATGTCTTTTACCTACATATTCTTATATCATCCACATGTACCTGCAAAAATTCACATTCCCTTCACACATGTAGATATGTTAATATCCACAAGAAACATCAAGGGTCACACATACCCTTTCTCTCCCAAAACCAATAATTCCCAAATAAATTTTCATTTCAAAATTTATAAAACTTTTCAAAATTAAAAATAGTCTCCCTTCCATTCCCAATATAACCCAAGGCTAAACATTTTTTTTGAAATCCAACCTTTGAAACTCAAGCCTAATTTAATAACTCATGAAATCACCCTAAAACCAATTTAAATTAAAACCAACCAAACCCAAACCAAAAACATCAGTCACACTAAAGCTCCTAGATGGGGAACTAGTGTTCATACCTAACCCAACTACATAGTTTAGAAGACCATGCTCTGAGAAAGCACCAACCTCTAAGAGTGTCTCAAACTGTACAATCAGGCTCCACATGGGTCGTTACACTATGTAAGTCCCTAGTAAAACACCATCTCACTCCCTTGGCCATCCACCATAATCAAAAATAAAAAACAATGAATCAAATCTCAGACTACCCCTGAAAACTCAAGGATTAGAATGAGAAAGAGTTCGTGATGATCTTTTTGTACCTACCTATAGAGTCTCGATAGTCTTAGTCTCAAACTACATGACACCGCAAATAACAATGGATCCCTTTGATACCATTTTTTCATGAACCATCCCAGTTCTACCCTAAACCGGCCACCCTATCCAATCTGTGAAAAGTCCCGAAGGGTGTTTCGGATCCCCACATGCTGGATACTAGTATCAGGCATCAAAATAAAGCAGTTGAGAATTATTTATACCAAAAAAAAGAAAAATAAATTAAATATAATCTAAAAAATAACATAAGAATATAAAATATTGTTAAATAGTGAAACATACCTCTATGTGACCTCATGGGTCACCATCAAACAAAGAACACCACTCTCTCCAAGAGCTATCCAATATAAGAGGAACCTGAAACTAAAAAGATAATGTAGGTTTGAGCACGGAGATGACTAATAGGAATACCAAAGATAAATCATGTATGATGCACCACCCCTAAAGTGAAATCATTTCTTTCATGATTAAAAATGAAATAAATAAATATATGTTTTCAACTCTTTTTTAAAAATAGGTAATAAGCAGATATTTTTATGAAAATATTGTTACCCATTTCACATCCGAAAATAATTTTCAAAAAACATAAAGGCAATTTTAATAAATTATTTTAAATGATAAATAATTAAATAAGATGTATTTAAAAAGAAGAAGAAAAATAATGGTGTATTGGGATCAAATAACCAAAGGTTCTACAAAATAAAATAGAAATATAAAATTATGTAATCATGGGATTTTACTAAACATGCCAAGAGAAATCCCTGAAAAAACATGGTTTAGAACCAGCTGCAGACATATGGTAAAAATGCATAGTCAATAACCAACTGGATGCTCTAACCTAGTCTCACCAGTGTAACAACACACTTAGACTTTACAACATAGAAGGGGTACCAACCTATCTAATTGGGGTTAATCAACAACTGCTTCTTGACCCTATAAATGGTGCCTAAGAAACCCATGGTAAATGTATATTGTGTAAGTAGGAGGCCCTATAACATGTGACACACCTTACCTACCATCACCACACATTCCTACCCCCAAACACGGACACTAACTATATGATAACCCGTATAGGGAAATCCCTAATATGTTTTCCTATCATATAACAAACCAATCATAAGTTACATCTATGATGTCACATCACATAAACCTAATCCTCTAAATAATTTCACAAAAACCTTATATTTCCAACCGGACATTCACACATTCAAAACCAAATTTCACTTCTAAAATGGCATAAGGTTCCAAAAGGGCCTATAATAATATAATTACAATATATATATATATGATAATAATATTACAAAAAATTTCTAAAAAAATAGGAAACACCACTTCCAAAAGCACTTTTCCATATAAGCCTTTACATTTTCCAAAAACAATTCATCTTCCAAAACCATTTCTGATTCCAGTTTAATCTAACAATGTAATTAAACTTGCCAATTGGGAGGTCATGTTATTTCATTGTCAAAAAACAATTCATGGATCTAATCAATACAAGTTTTAAAAATATAAATCAAAATAATGCATTTTAGTTCCACAATGTACATATCATAATCTAAGAGTCTTTTAGTAAACTATTATAAAATATTTAGGACATTTCTCACTTAAAAATAACTTCTAAACATGCTTTGATGAGTTATATAAATAAATGGGAATCCAATTCTAAGGGGTAAAATAAATTTTTACCAAACAACTAGGAAATTTTATATGTGTATATATAAATATCACATAAATATAAAAACACACTTTTCAAATTAATGTTGCAGTCATAGGAAACATACCTCAACAAGGGAGCAGACCAAGCTGAGACACCATGGTACTTGAAAAATTTGGCAGCGAGCACTTGAAACTTCCCCACACTCTGTCACACACACACCCTTATATATATATGTATATATATATACATCCTTTATTCCAAGGAACATATTCCGCATTCCATGAAGGAATATGCTTGAGGGATATAAACACACACATATATATAGACACACACACACAAATGTATACATGTTAACACCCCCAAGGATCACCCAAACGTCCTAAAAAAATTCTTATATACCATAAATCACCAAAGAAACCCAAAATGAAAGACAAAAAAATATTAGAAGAAAACACATACCCCATGTGGCTTCAAAAAACCAAAATGATCCAATATGCTTCACCTTTGATGGTGGAAGTCATAACATAAAGAATGAGGCCTGAGAGACTCGTCGCTTAGCCTATTGAAAATAAGAATGTCAAAAATTGGCTCACATGAAACCCAAGGGTTTGAACGAGTCATTTTTGTTGATGGGGAGTAAGAAATATGCCGATTCAATAGAGGAGGAAAGAGGAGGAATTATTACCTCAAAGAAGAGAGCAATATTGTAGAAGAAACTAGTGAAAATCATTTATTAATGAGAGGGTCAAGAGGGAGGGGAGGCACGATGCCATGTGAGAGGGGAGGTGCCCCACATGACACATAATTGCGGAGAAAGAGTGAAAATTGGGAAAAGAAATAATATAAAAGGAATGAATAAATAAAAATGAAATAGAAACCTAATTTTATGATTTTGGGACATCCACACGGTGTGTGTACTATTTACCAAACCATGAACTGACCGTGCTTTGGTCACTATGAAGGTGAGGCACCCTCACAAGATTACCTTATAGAAGGTACACAATTGATAAAACCATGATCCAACCATTACACTAATCACTTTCTGATAACAGGTTCACATGAACTGGTGCCGTACAGTTACCCTTAATCGTGTGCATTACCCTTGTGCTTAATTGAAAATTTCTAAATGTAACTGAGGCCGACACTTAATCAAAAGCAAGGAAAATAATAATAATTATTATTATATTTTTGAGGTTGGGGTGTGGCACACCTCAATTCGAATAATTGTGTGATGTGTATGACTGGAAACCACGTTTTTATTAAAAATAGACATAAATTTTTGTAATCAGAAAATAACATACACTTGAATAGTGTTTTTTTGTATTTGTGTTAGAAATTTTATTTCATTAAAATTTAGTATTTGAATCTGATTTTGATAATTTCTATTTATATTTTGTTGATACAGTGTATTGTTAGAAAACACTACATTCCCTGTTTCTAGTGATGTAGTGCTCCATAGAATCACACTATAGTATTCCCCTTTATCAATGCTACTAAACGTGTTGGTAAAAGAATATTTATCAGCACTTTTAAAAAACTAATAAAGGGTGTGTTTATCAGAACTACATAAATAACTCATACATGGTGTCTTTTATCAGGGCTTATAAAAGATTTGATAAATTTATTTTTTATAATCACATTTTTTCTATTATAATGATACTATTTACCATCGCTTTTCTTGCACCGATAAAAGTATTTTCCATTTAACCGCACTGAGGTAGTCAGAGCTTTTGTATCACTGATAAAGGCCTATTATAGCGCTTTTAAAGTCCATTTTTAGTAGTGAGAGTGAACAATAACATTTTTAGACACACATAACTCTCAAATTCAAAATTAAATATTAAAAAGTGAAACAGATACCCTCTTCACCACCTAAGGACACATACTGCTACACAGAACTCACCCTAGAAAAAAATTTCATTAAAATCCATCACCATAATTCCAGTGAGAACCACTTTCCAGAATGTAACACCCTGAGATTTTATGAAAAATATTCCTTTTAATTTCATTAATGTCTTGTTTTGTACGCTACATCCAAAATAGCTTGCACGACACAGAACCATTACTTGGCTTTCATTACACGCAATCACGACCTTCCTGGATAGCGTGTGTTGTACGCAATACCAGGTGTTACTAACAATGATATATTATTATAATATTATAATGAAATAGAAGTTACGAATAGTATTAAATAAATATTGAATTTTTTAACATTATTTTTAATCTTACACATTTTCTAGAACATGGTATAAGAACAAAATAAATTTTTCGAGTAAAATAAGTATTTTAAAAAAATGCAGTTTTTCCGCCTTTTGATGGCGCACAAACATTAAATCTAGTTTTTGACATGTTTATAAGTTCAATTTTACAAAATAAAATTATTATTTGGAACCAGGATATAAAATTGTACCTTGGATAAATTTTTCATATTATTCTGATAACTTCATATTTTAATGAATAGTAAAAACACGCTATATTTTAATTAAAAACAACTTTTTTCATTGTAATAACTTATGTGGTTAAATTATAATATTGAATGGTTTTAAAGTATAAATAGAATATATTTTTACCATTTAATATAATTTACGTCATTACCATTGATTTTACCTTGAATTCATAGGTTAAATCAATTCAATCTTTTGCAATGTTTTAAACAAAAACCTGTTTTCTTTCGACAAAGAGATTAATTTTAATTTAATTTCTGCAACTTTTGGGTATTGAATTTGGAAAAAAGGATTCCATATTTGGAATCAGTAGTTCCAAATTATTTTAATGAGCTATTTTTATTTTTGGGTTTTATGAATAGTAACTACGGTAAATTTTATTTACCATAGTTAAAGGTAAATCGGGTAATTAAAGGTAAATATATGATTATAAAATTAACCCAACACCTTCCAAAATCCTATTGTATGACTAAAAGTCGACACATATCACCAAAGGGTCTTATTATAATAATTTAATGGACTTTTTTCCATGAAAATAACTTAATTATTATTAAAACCAAAGAAAGTGACAACATGTCACACTCTTAAATCTTATAAATATATTAATTTTAATTTAGTGATATGAAACTTCGAACATGAATACTCTCTATAAAGATAATGAAATTATCAAAATCATATAAATTTATTTATAATTTATAGGTATTAAATAATTATCATTAATTTTGACACAATGTGGATGCAGAAATTATTTATTTAGTAAAAAATCAATAATATAGTTTTTATTGAAATATTAATACATATCAAAAGGCCCAAAAATCTGCACAAAACTTATTATTAGTGTATATATAAATTCTAATCATCCATTGGCAGAATTTTTTACCATTTTGATCCTTATTAATATTATTATGACACTTATATTATTTTATTTTAAATGATTCCAAAGTTGCCACCTTCATAATTTAATTTATATAACAATTTAAATATTTTGATTTTAAGATGATATATTAGATTAAAAGTATTATTTTAAAAGATAATATATTTATCTTCATGATAAGATTTTATTCTTAATTTTTATGTTACAAATAAGTATAGTAAATAATTATACAAAAAATAATGTAGTAATTATTTTATTCATAGATGAACCAAATAAATGGTTTTAAAAATAATAAAATAAATATTATATTAACTATTTAATGTGCTACAATAATTTTATAGATACATATGAACTTTTATGAATCTATTAAAGCTTTTAGTTAGAAAATATGTTCAATATATATTTTATTTAAATTCAAATAAATGAATAGTGTCAAAATTGACACGATTGTTATTTTATAAAAATAATATATTATAAAATTGTTTAAAAATAACAAACATATTTCAAAATTATAAATTTAAATTTATATGGTATAAAATTTTATAAATTATCCAATTATGGAAAATTCACAACAAATAATAATTATTTGTTATCATTTAAAATTAAGAATGTTATTATAACAAATAAAAATAAATTGATTAAATAAGGATAAATAAAGTTGATAATGTTTAAAATAAATTCATAACATGTCTAAATTTGATTGGTTGATGATATTGCAACCATATATAATCTAATATTTGGATATGAGTCATTTTTGGAGGTTTTTATGTTGGGTTAGATTTATTATAAATTAATATTTTTAAGAATTCCAAAGGTGCCCTTCTCCTCCCTTATAAAAGGGCACCTCCTCCCTCTCTTCCTCACACAACATTGAGCATTCAAGCTCAGAAAAAACCTGCCAATATTCTCTTCTACACTTCCATAGACACATCCTAGAGGTCCTGGTCTTCTTCAAAGGCCAATTTTAGTGCCCTAAGAGGAGGTCTAAAAGAGGCGCTTCAAAGAAGAAGTAATGTCCATTACCGATTCTTTCAACTTTATTTCTTCTTACACATCTTCTTTTTTAGTTGTTTCATTATGAGGTAATAATATCAGTATCAATCATATATTGATATGTTATTATATGTATGAAACAACCATATTTCACCAACTATCCATCCAATGAAAAATGAAATCACCGCGTGTGCGTACGTACAGAATACCGTCTCCACACCGTGGTGTAATCTATTTTCCTCCCCCACCTTACATGGATGGGTATAAGGGTGAAATTAATAAATATATATGATTATTGTAAAGTGATATTGATTCTGTAATATTATACATACACTTTAATACAATTCCACGATCTTGGGAATGATATCATCACTCCTGCGTATGTACGGACTACCGTCTCCACGACGCGATGAGATTCACTCTCCATGTTAACCTTTCATGAATGATTATAAAGTATATATAATGAATAATAATGAAATATATGACATAATAATGATACTGGATTTATGTATATATATATTTATGTCATTTACTTAATTCCATTCAATTCAAATGGGAAATGAAAACAGCGTTCATGTGTACGTACGACCTACCGTCTCCATGAACAGTGTATTTCATTCCTTTTATCGATCTATAATATATATGTATATGATTAATATATATTATATATAAATCATGTTTTACATTATGGAATTATGTAAATCAGGATATAAGTAATAATATCAAGAATGACAAGTCCAAACACATACGATAAATGAAATGATTTTACCGAAAACGCTGCTTTAACATGGAATTTACAAAAAAACAGGTAATATAAAGTCATATGTGAAACATATATGATATAATAACAGTGAATATGATTCTGTAATATGTCAATTATGTTATTTAAATCATTATACATGAGTTTCGGATACGTACAAAGCATATCCGACCCAAGGTAAGGGATAATTTTTCAAATATCATTTTTATCCGAGATTGCTTATTCGTAAGTATTTACTAGGGGTTATTGCTATCGTCCATTTCAATGTTTTATTAAAGTGTATTCATGTATTTTTAAAGTCCTTTTACACATTTTGACTTTATCCCATGGTATGGAAGGAATCATTCTTTTATTTACCCTATAAGGTACTTTTTGACTTTTCCGACAAAAGTATGAGAAGAATGTTATTTTAACTTATACAGCATGAAAGGGTTTTTACAGTTTTATAAAGCCTTATTTTAATGAAGCTTCCTCCAAAATGTTTCATGAATATTTTCAAAAAAATATCCTTCTTTTATATTTGCATGACATTTTGTGAAAAAAAATTGATTTTGAAGAAGAAAGGATATTTTCCTCAAGAATTCATTTCAAATGTTTTATCAAAACCATTTTCCATCTAAGATGACATTATTTAATATGTGTATGTTTCAAGTTTAATTTCTCTATGATTTAAATGGTTTCAATTTTCTTATGTTGAAATGTCCATTTGTTTTATATGGATTATGAGGTGATGAGATGATGTTTATGAAACCCATTTCTTCTTTGGGTTATGGTGAATGTTTTAAGTTTATTTTGTGGCACAAGAAAGAATGATTTCATTATGAGATGGGTGGGACCTATATATCCCTCCAATGCATTGGGTTAAGATTTTATATCTCATGAGATAGACATGGCTTGAACGGTAAGTTAATCCAGTTCAGTGTTACAGGACTCAAACGAGGAGTGAACTCGATTCAGAATGGGACTTTGTCCACTAAGATGGTTTTGGAAGCAATGCCTTGGCTACTATGGAAGTCATTACATGTGATTAATGGATTCCACAATTACATGTTTTATTCCCATGCTATTTTATCATGGTTTATGTTTCATTATGATCTATGCCTTATGTACTTCCATGTTTTATGTCGTTGCTCAAGATTTTTATGTTTAAACATTATGTCCATGTTTTTAAGTTCAAATGTACATGGTATGTTTTATTTTATCAATGCTTACCCTTACTGAGAATTTGAGCTCCCCATTTTTATGTTTTATTTTCCCCCAGGATAAAAAGAAAGGTTTTAGGTAAGGAAACAAAATGTGGATGATCTTTGTGGGAGATGTTGAAGATCTTTCACCACGATTAGAAGATTACATTCCATGTTTCCAAATACACTAAAGTATTACGATCCTTGTGTGCCCGTTTTTTTATGTATTATGTATTCCAAAAATGTAATGTAATATCCATGCACGTCAAGCTTTGGGTCACTACAGTTGGTATCAAAGGAAGGGTTTAGTCAACCATTGGAAACTAGGATGCGAAAATGTTAGTGAGATCCCTAGAGATATTTCTAAAGTATGTATAGGGATGTACCTAAGGATAAGTATACGTATAGGATATAGTCCTAGAACTACGGTAATGATGTTAGAATTTAACCTAAGATGTTAGATATTGAGGGTGCTCCCCCTTTACTATGTTGTTTTCCCTATCATGATTTTTCCTCCCACACTATTCTTTTTGGGTTTTATAAAATGGCTGGAAACATGAAGATTCATGATAATGGAGGATATGATGGACAATGGAATGATATTCTTCATGAGAAACCAAATGAAACGGGATTTGGAAGTCCATAAATCGTTATTATTCCTAATCAACAATCTCATAATATGATCAATATTCTCAACTTTGGTAAGTTTTCCGACTCAGATAATAAGAGAAAGATGGAGTTTCATGATGATCATAGAGGAAAGAAGTTCAATTTCCCTCATGTAAATCATGTGGGAAGAGGCATCGGGGAGACTGTTTCAAAGGAACAGGAAGATGATTTGGGTGTGGAAAAGATGGACACAAAGCTAGTAAGTGCAAAAGAAAATCTTCAGTTAACACCATATATGAGGATAATGGTATTGCTACGACATCAACAATGGTGAAATGTTTTAAATGTGGAATGTAAGGGCATTATGAAAACCAATTACCTATGGGAAAGTCTCATGAAGAGAATCAGTACGGTCGTATGGGTAGTATTTATGTTGATGATGATGAAGAGACTACAAATGATATGTGAGAAGAAAGAATTGTTGAAGCTCGGTCAATGGTTTAAGAAGGTAGTGGAATGATTACATGTTTATCAAGGGTAATATTGTATAAGTAATCTCATGGTACTATTGAATAAAGAGACATCTAAGGATTGTTACACTGTTGTCATTCCTATGTTTTGAAAGTGTATGATTAATGGTACTAGTAACCATGAAAGGTAATTCAGATATTTTTGGAAAGTAGATGATATGCGCATAATGAAGGGATAAGAAGAAAATTAAATTTTTGATAGTATTCATGAGCTCATGATTGATCTAAGGAGACGGTTATATCATGGTTTGAGTATATCGAATTTTTGGATTTTGGTATGAGGAAAGAGTTAACTTTTGATAGCATTTATGTTTTTACTAAGATTCAATGGGTATTTATTTTTGAAGAGAATACATGACTAAGGCCTTAGAATGTTTGGAATGTGACCAACAAGACATATATTATGATATATGGGGATCATCGATGGAATTAACATGCTTGTTATATGAAATATCTGGTAATTGTTTTCACTATAATATGAGAGTGGACTGTAGTATTATGGATAAGCCTAAAGATTGGAATTGATTATGTTGGACATAAGTTAGTATTGATTAAGGATAGTACTTTTTTTCGATATTATTTATGGGATGTTATAGTAATGTAGTTTTAGAAAAAGGACAACCTACAGGACGGGCGGTATCCCATCGCGTCGGACAATGCTATGGGAATCGAACCCACAACCGAAGTGCGACTGGCCTTTATTTCCTACCACTGGCCTACAAGAAGTCCCTGTTTAGTAGAAGCAGGTTTATTATATTAAGCAGTATGATATATGATGTATAAGTCCATTTTAGGAACCATATATGATTAATCTCACTATATATGGACTTATGTATTTTTGATAACTTTTATAACCTTTTGTTTGAGACAGATAGAATGACCCATCATTCTATCAGATGATCTGCTAACACTTCACGAATGAAAAATTCAACATCATTTCTTTTAGATATGAATTGGATGTTGTCCAAACAATGAACAATGGTGAGACTGTACCAAAATCAAGAAAGTATTTCTTCTAATTCCAATTTCATCAACATTAGAGAAATGACCTTGAAAATAAAAAATGTTGTCCTAGTTCCCTTATATCTGATGAATCAGATGGTACCATAGATCATCACAAATATATGGCTTTGTGATTGATGGCTTTTTCATAGCCATGTTCTCTACCACTCTCCATCAGAACATGATGGTCATATTTCTCCTCCATATCAATATTTTTAGCTATGTTATCCTACGTGGAAACCTAGTTATGCGTTATTTGGGTATCCTTTATGTTTCTAACATTCTTTTTTTAAATGAAGTGTTAGTATTCCTTTTTACGATGTGGGTTTCTATTAAATACACTTTCTAGTAGTAAACCATTTATAACCCCAAAAAATTTCGAGGGCGAAATTCATTTTAAGGGGGGTAGAATGTAACACCCTGAGATTTATTGAAAAATATTTTTTTTAAATTCATTAATGTCTTGTGTTGTACGTTACACCAAAAGGAGCTTTCACGACACGCAACCCTGACTTGTCTTGCATTACACGCAATCATGACCTTCCTCGATAGCGTGTGTTGTACGCAATACCGGGTGTTACTAACAATGATATATTATTATAATATTATTATGAACTAGCTGTTATGATTTGTATTAACTAAATTTTGAATTTTATAAAATTATTATTTATCTTAAACATTTTCTAGAACATGGTATAACAACAAAATAATTTTTTCGGGTAAAATAAGTATTTTAAAAAAAATGCAGTTTTGCCGCCTTTTGATGGCACACCAACATTAAATCTAGTTTTTGACATGTATATATGTTAATTTTCACAAAATAAAATTATTATTTGGAATCAGGATATAAAATTTTACCTTGGATAAATTTTTCATATTATTCTGATAACTTTTATATTTTAATGAATAGTAAAAACACGCTAAATTTTAATTAAAAACAACTTTTTTCATCATAATAACTTATGTGGTTAAATTATAATATTTAATGGTTTTAAAGTATAAATAGAATAGATTTTTAACAGTTAATATAATGTATGTCAATAGCAATAATTTTACCTTGAATTCATAGGTTAAATCAATTCAATCTTTTGTAATGTTTTAAACAAAAACCCATTTTCTTTCGACAATGGGATTTATATTAGATTAATTTCTGAATATTTTGTGTATTGAATTTAGAAAAATGGATTTCATATTTGGAATCAGTAGGTCCAAATTATTTTAATAAGCTAATTTTTATTTTTGGACTTTATGAATAGTAACTACGGTAACTTTTATTTACCATAGTTAAAGGTAAATTGGGTATTTAAGGGTAAATATAAGATTATAAAATTAACCTAACTCCTTCCAAAATACTATTGGATGACTAAAAGTAGACCCATATCACCCAAGGGTCGGATTAGAATCATTTAATGGACTTTTGTCCATGAAAATAACTTTATTTTTATTAAAACTAAAGAACGTGACAACATGTCACTCTCTTAAATCTTATAAGTATATTAATTTTAATTTAGTGATATGAAAATTCGAACATGAATAGTCTCCAGAATTCTAATGAAATTATCTACATCATATATATTTATTTATAATTTTTAGGTATTAAATAATTATCATTAATTTTGACACAATAGGGATGCCGAAATTATTTATTTAGTGAAAAATCAATAATATAGTTTTTATTGAAATATTAATACATATGAAAAGGCCCAAAAATCTTTACAAAACTTATTATTAGTGTATATATAAACCCTAATCATCCATTTGCCTAATTTCTGACCATTTGGATCCTTATTAAGATGATTATGCCACTTATATTATTTTATTTTAAATGATGCCAAAGTTGTCACCTTCATAATTTAATAAATATAACAATTTAAATATTGTGATTTTTAGATGATAAATTCGATTAAAAGTATTATTGTGAAAGGTAATAGATTTATCATCATCATAGGATTTTAATTTCAATTTTTATGCAAAAAATAAGAATATTAAATAATTATACAAAAAATGATGTAGTAATTATTTTATTAAGAGATAAACCAAATAAATGGTTTTAAAAATAATAAAATAAATATTACATGAACTATTTAATGTGCTCAACTAATTTTCTAGATACATATGACCTTTTATGAATCTATTAAAGCTTTTATTTAGAACATATTGTCTTTATATATTTTATTTAAATTCAAATAAATGAATAGTGTCAAAATTGAAACTATTGTTATTTTATAAAAATAATATATTATAAAATTGTTTAAAAATCACAAAAATCTTTAAAAATGATAAATTTAAATTTATATGGTATGAAATGTAATAAAGTATCCAATTATGGACAATTCAAAACAAAGAAGTAATTATTTGTTATAATTTAAAATTTAGAATGTTATTACCACAAATAAAATTAAATTGATTAAATAAGGATAAATCAAGTTAATAATGTTTAAAATAAATTTCTAACATGTATAAATTTGATTGGTTGATGATATTACAACCATATCTAATCTAATATTCGGATATGAGTCATTTTTGGAGGTTTTTACGTGGGGTTAGGTTTATTATAAATTAATATTTTTGAGATTTCCAAAGGTGCCCCTCTCCTCCATTATAAAAGGGCACCTCCTCCCTCTCTTCCTCACACAACATTGAGCCTTCAATATCAGTCAAACCCTGAAAAATTATCTTCTCAACTTCCATAGAGACATCCTAGTGGTCCTGTTCTTCTTCAATGACCAATTTTAGTGCCCTAAGAGGAGGTCTAAAAGAGGCGCTTCAAAGGAGAGGTAATGTCCATTACCGATTCGTTCAACTTTATTTCTTCTTCCACATCTTCTTTTTTAGTTGTTTCATTATGAGGTAATAAAATAAGTATCAATCATATACCAATATTTTATTATAATTATGAAACAACCATATTTCAACATCTATCCATCCAACGAAAAATGAAATCACCGCGCGTGCGTACGTACAGAATATCGTCTCCACGCCGTGGTGTAATCCATTTTCCCCCACCACCTTACATGGATGGGTATAAGTGTGAAAATAATAAATATATATGATTATTGTCAAGTTATATTTATTCTGTAATATTATACATACACTTTAATACAATTCTACGATCTTGGGAATGATATCATCACTCATGCGTACGAACGGACTACCGTCTCCACGACGCGATGAGATTCACTCTTCATGTTAACCATTCCTGAATCATTATAATGTATATATAATGAATAATAATGAAATATATGACATAATAATGATACTGGATTTATGTATATATATATATATGTATTTCATTTACTTAATTCCATTCAATTCAAAAGGGAAACGAAAACAGCGTTCATGCGTACATACGACCTACCGTCCCCATGAACGGTGTATTTCATTCCTTTTATCGATCTATAATATATATGTATATGATTAATATATATTATATATAAATCATGTTTTACATTATGTAATTATGTAAATCAGGATATAAGTAATAATATCAAGAATGAAAAGTCAAAACACATACAATAAATGAAATGATTTTACCCAAAACGCTGCTTTAACATGGAATTTACAAAAGAATGGGTAATATAAAGTCAAAAGTGAAACATATATGATATAATAACAATGAATATTATTCTGTAATAAGTCAATGAAATTATTTAAATCATTATACAAGAGTTTCAGATACATACGAAGCATATCAGACCTAAGGTAAGGGATAATTTTTCAAATATCATTTTTATCTGAGATTTCTTATTCATAAGTATTTACTTGTGGTTATTGCTATCGTCCATGTACATGTTTTATAAAATTGTATTCATGTATTTTTAAAGACTTTTTTACCCATTTTGACTTTTAACCCATGGTATGGAAGGAATATTTCTTTTATTTACCCTATAAGGTACTTTTTGACTTTTCGGACAAAAGTACGAGAAGAATGTTTTTTTAACATATAAGGCATGAAAGGGTTTATACAGTTTTATAAAGCATTATTTTCATGAAGCTTCCTCCAAAATATTTCATGAATATTTTCAAAAAAATATCCTTTTTTAAAATTGAATAAAGTTTTGGGAAAACAAATTGATTTTGAAGAAGAAATGATATTTTCCTCAAGAATTCATTTAAAATGATTTATCAAAACCATTTTCCATCTAAGATGATATTTTTTTAATATGTGTATGTTTCAAGTTTAATGTCTCTATGATTTAAATGGTTTCAATTTTCTTATGATTAAATGTCTATTTGTTTTATATGGATTATGAGGTGATGGGATTATGTTTATGAAACCCATTTTATTCTTTGGGTTATGGTGAATGTTTTAAGTTTATTATGTGGCACAAGAAAGAATGATTTCATTATGAGATGGGTGGGACCTATATTTACCTCCAATGCATTGGGAAATGATTTTATATCTCATGAGATAGACATGGATGGAACAGTAAGTAAATCTGGTTCAGTGTTACGGGACTAAAATGAGGAGTGAACTTGATTCAGAATGGGACTTTGTCCACTAAGATGGTCTTCGAAGCAATGCCTTGGCTACTATGGAAATCATTACTTGTTCTTAATGGATGACACAATTACATGTTTTATTCCCAAGCTATTTTATCATTTTTTATGTTCCATTATGATCTATGCCTTATGTACTTCCATGTTTTATGTCGTTGCTAATGATTTTGATGTTTAAACTTTATGTTCATGTTTTTATGTTCAAATGTATATGGTATGTTTTATTTTATCCATGATTACCCTCACTGAGCATTTGACCTCACCCTTTTTATGTTTTATTTTCACCCAGGATCAAAAGAAAGGTTTTAGGTAAGGAAAAAAAAAGTGGAAGATCATTATGGGAGATGTTGAAGATCTTTCACCACGATTATAAGATTACGTTATAAGTTTCCAAAGACACTAAACTATTACGGTCCTTGTGTGTCCGTTTTTGTTATGTATTAAGTATTCCGCAAAAGTAATGTAATGTCCATGTACGTCATGTTTCACGTCTCTACACAGAATCCATCATCACTACTAAAAAATAAACAAAAAAATTCATCATAAAACATAAATGACCATCAATATCATCCATCATAAAATCTAACAACAATATGAATAAAAAATCCACTGAGGAATAATATGGAAAATAGAAAAGAACACCAATATTAGAACACTTATTAATCTTAAAATGAAAATCAAAACCACCATGAAGTGAAATTCCTTCAAGATCCAAAATACATGGATGAAGCGACTATGATATGTTCGTCATATAATTTTACCATTCGTTAGAACACCACACACCAAATCTCCTTTAACTCAATAGAACAAGCCCAATTAGAATACGAGTGATGGAATTCTAAAGACAGAGTGAGTAATAAGAATATTAAAATCATAATAGTGATCCATGAGCTTCTCTAAGACTACTAAACCATTCTGTTGGAAATAATACCAAGAATACAGTAACCGCCACCACCCTCTCCTCCTAGAGAAAATAAAAACCATAAATGAAGACTTATTGACCAACCAAAAAACACAGTATCGAAACATTTTTAATAAAAAACATCAATTTTTATTTATATGAAAACATACCCAAACCTCCCTAAAGAACTATCATTTTTTATCAAGTTTAGGACATTTATATTTATATGGGATGATTGGGTATGGGGAGATAAGAATATGAGAATAATCCTAAGAACTATAACATGAATAAGAAGAACAAAAACTACCACCACATATAACATAAATAAAATCTAACATACTCTGACATGGGGATAAAATCTCATCGCTACCCAATCATCTCACAAACACATAATTATATTGAAAAACAAAATTCTTGGACCTCACCCATCTTTGAGTGTTGGAATATTCCAATAGATTAGAAAAGAAAGAGAAGAAGTGGGATCACTAAAGGGATCTAGAATAAAAATATAGAATAAACTATTGAAAATAAGAATTTTTTTATCAAAACATGATATCTAATAATAAATAGCCATGAGAAGAATCCATAAGGAGATAAATGAGACAAGAACACTAATGTGGATCAAATGATAAGGTGTGAATAGGGGAAATTATGTGATAATTAGTTAGTTTTTTCTGAATAACTCCAACCAAATCCCATTCTTGTTTTGGAAACCGTCCATAAAAACAAATAACGACTTATATGATTCCTTCCATAATGGGTAAATCCATAAAGGAGATAAACCCATGATATATATTTATCATCCTCATTCACCACTCCTTGTATAAATTCCATTCAATCTCTTGGATTTTATTTATTAGATTGTTATTCCAAAATTATTTAACAATCCTAATCTAACCAAAGATTTAATAACATAACAATTATTTTATTCATCATTCCTAAATATTTATTTACTTTATATGCATATTGATAGTAAAATCAAATTTACCTTCAATATTTATTTATTAGAAAATACATTTTCATCCAAAACATACTCACAAACACAAAAAAAAATCACGTTAAATGAATCATAATCCTCATGAAAACTCATCATCATGGTGAATAAAATCATTTTGGATCACTATTCAAATTCAGCCCAATCAATTAATAATACATATCTAGTTTGAGTCACATTAACATGATAAAAATGGAATTTAAATACTATTATTGACATTCTGGACATACATAATGTCATAAAACAGTAAATCAACATATGCGAACTATCAAAGGATAACTGATATGAAACCT
This sequence comes from Viscum album, assembly GCA_963277665.1. NCBI lineage: Eukaryota > Viridiplantae > Streptophyta > Magnoliopsida > Santalales > Viscaceae > Viscum > Viscum album. The sequence goes on along the minus strand of OY728163.1, from coordinate 2,102,061,452 downwards.
TACATCTTATATGATTTAAAAATTCTTGATCCTCAAAACATACCCCCTGTATAATTTTCTACTTTCAAATAAAAATTCCTTACAATCATTACTAGGTTCTACCATTTCCAAATAAATGTTCACTGAACACATCATCACATGATTGATATTATATCATACAGTCCCATCTACCACTTATAATGCTCCATCACACACACTCTAACCTCAAAATTAAGAAAGATTCTGGTAATACCAATTTCTATAATCACTTAATCCATCAAAATATATATCTAAATCACATCAAAAAATAAGAACACATATAAATATATACTACCTTGTTGCCACACTCAAATCATGCCACTGTAAGTTATATCATATCATTACTAGGCTGATACAACTATTATACTAGGTTAGGAATTTAACCAACCCCACATCTAATATAAATCAACTACACCTCATACTGATGTACCTACATGTTATTTACCATACACATATAAGGTAACACACATATATACTATATGATTCTCACACCACACATTATAGGGTTATTATATACACCCATGGATTACAATAGTCATACAATCCACTCTGGGGTATCATAATATAAAGAGTAAATTTTTACAATAACATAACATTCTAGGTGATAAATTTAATGAAAAACATCTTCATTGTTTTGTTAAATTAAACCATATTATAAGGTATTTGGGGAAAAATAAAATTAGTTAATATTGATAACATAATTAACAATAAAATTTATAAATATAATTAAAATTATATATATCCTTACACATTTCATGAAAAATAACATTCCAAATATAATTCATTTATATAAAACCTCCTTCCTTATTGAGAAAATGTTAAAAAAATTAACTTAATCACATATAATAGTAATTCCTTGAAGTCACAAAAATGTAATATGAATAAAAAAATAACATCAATACCACTCCCTTGTCACATAGACTATCATTATACGGTTACTAGACAAGAACACACGTAGATTCCATACCATGTTATAAACAACCTATCTATATCATCCAAGTATTAAAATGATAAAATAACTTAAACAAGGTATCTAACACAATTTTATTATTATTTTTAATTGGTTTACCAAGATAATCCAAAATGTGATATGACATAAGGCATGCCTCTTTTATACCAAATGTAGTATACTAGAGACAATGTTATATAATCATTATAAGTATAATATAAAATAATTTCAATAATTATAAATAATGAGAATAAATTAGTAAGCACCATTAAATTATTAATACCAAATATCATAAAATAAATCAAATTTTAAGTCCATCAATAATAATAATATAAACCATTCTACATCAAATGAAACCCAACCCATGTTATATAAATCATACCTAAAAAATAGAGATCATTTGATTTGTTAACTATTTACATGGTATATATACAAAAGGCGACACTTATAAATTTTCTTGTAATTAATTTGATACTATCCCTATATTCTTATCAAGCTCCTCCTGCTTAAGTACCTATCCCATGAACCTTTCAACTACAAGCATGTAAGACACTATTTCGACACATCCATTAAGGTACATGTTAAGGATATGATTATAAAACATCTCAGGAAACCGCTAACAACTCCTACTAATATATACATATATATATATGTGTGTGTGTGTGTGTGTGTGAGTGTGTGTGTGGGTTCATGAACAGTGTATAAATTAAAGAATTAATACTTATCAAACAACTATTGGAAATATACATTAAAAAATTTTGTTGTATGTGTATTCATACTGTGGTTTTAATTGATTCTTCGTTAATAATACCATGTCATGGTGTTCATTATAAATGAACTGGGATATCATTCTTTCCAATTTACAATATTGATTATCACAATGATTCATCTTTTCATATATCATGTAATGATAGATAAATGATTTTTTACCAAATAAAAGAATTTATCAATCATGTCCAACAAATGAGTGCCGTTGTAAATATTAAAATGTTTAAAAACTAAAGGATGGTTATTTAATAACATATGAAAATTTTACCATTGTAACCCCTAAAAGGGTATGCTGGATTGGTTGATAATAAATAATTTTTGGACAAGAATATTTTTTTGAAATGAATTCCCTAAGGATGATAACAATGATTCTTCATGAATTATTTAAAAATTCATAGATTTTTTATATTTGAGGAAAAATAATATTAGATAAATTAAAATAATCCACAAGATATCTTGAAGTGTGAAGGAATTATAAAAGGTCCTAAACATAGTCAATATATAGACCAAATAATTATTACATGTATATTGGATTAAGGGTATTTGTGTACACACCCAAACATGTGACATTTTCCTACGAGGATTCACAAACTTTAAAATCTAGAAAAGTCCACCCTATGATGTTCCCCATAGTTTAATTTCAAATAACCTATGTGAAATGTGAGTATTGATGTAACAGTTGTAATGGTCGATGAAAAATAAAAATCTATTGAAGATAATGTCATGTTCATTATTCAGTGTTGATTTAGAATCCATGAACATGGGAAATGAAAGACATTTGAAAATTACATTATTAAGGGATAAAGGGTTTGAGGTCAATATGTAAAAAATATCTAATGAGAAAATGATTATGTTGTGGATATATTTTTGGTTGATTTTAATACAAACTGAGAGAAATTGAATTCCTAGTATAGGCATTTCAATAGCCTGTGTAGACTCAAATAAAGTAAAAATTGAAGAGGACCTCTACAATGTTGTGAAAAAGAACAAGATATTTACTAGGTGTATAATGTGGGGAACAAAATATGTGAAATTGATTGGGTTTTTTGAATTAAATATCCACTGGTGAGAAATAGTGTTCCAAAAATACATTTGGTGGTGACTGCACTGATGCTATTTGATAAATCTATTATAGATATATCACTATGGTTCACCAATGCATATAAAAACATCTTATATTCCATATATATATAGGAATTTATAAGGTAACTTTTCCTAGAAATTAAATATAAAATGACATGGTATTAAGAGGTAGGTGGGTTTATAAGGTGTTTCAGTTATAGATTCTCCAAATCATGAAATCTGAAGTCAGGAAATGTTTCAATGGTTTCTAAAATTTTTCCGCATTATGTTACTAAAATATTTTCTAAAATTATAGTAATAATAGATGGATTTTATAGTGATTCATTCAGGTGGATTAAATGAAATTAATTCCATGATGTAACAGATAGATAGGTTGTCTACGAAGCTGTTGTGATATGACTGTAGTTGTGGAAGAAATTTTAGACAAGTTATATAAGACTTATGGGTTGGGTTTTTACCCATAATTTGGTTATAGGTGGATAATATACTAGTCTATCACTATAATATATAATATGATATACTAGAAGAAATTTATGATAGAGAGAACTTCAAATATTAGACTTATGTATCTCAGTGGTGAGGGGTTGTAAGGAATAAAAAGTATGATTTGGAACTTATTGAAGACATTTCCCAATGAAGACTATAAGAGATCATTATTATTTAGGGAAAAAGTTGATTACATATATGTTATAGAATGTGAATGAGTTGTTTAAGAGGATATCATAGCAAGACTGTAAAGAGCATCGAGTCTAGATTTGTAATGAATCTAATAACATATAATGATGGACAAAACAGAGCATGTTATGTTGTTTAAGGGACCTAAGAGTACATTAAAAAATGGAGATATTCTCCTAATGTATTTTACAAAAGAGGATAATGGAAATATTTAGGTGATAGTAAGCCAAGGGTGGTAGTGAGGAACCCAAAACCATGTATGGGTTGTGAGTCTAGTTGGGGAGTAACCATAACAACTACAACCATCAAATAGTAGTGAGAATAATGGTTAATAAGTGCATAAACAAACTATCAATTAAATTATACTTGGAGGATATTAGTGAGGGTGAATTTTGTAAATATATATTGTATATTATTTAATTTTTTCAGGCATAACAATTGACTAAGAAGAATGAAATAAATCATAATGAATATCTCAAATAAGGATGGTTAGGTTAAATTTTATTTGGATAATGATCAATATAAAATAAAAAGTTATAAACATTCATTTCTGCATTAAATAACCAAAAATTTACCATTCGGAATAAAAATTCATAACCTTATTCACCCCCATCAAGGTATATTTTACTCTAAGGCCCATCCAAGAGTAACACATGTTATCAAAGGAAATGGTTATTTATATTATATTTATTTATAACTTCATTCATTTTCATTAATGTTTATGTTTATCCAACTATTGTAACCTTCTCTAACATAGAAAAGGGTATTAGTTAAGAGAAGTATCAGAAATTAAGAGGAATTCAATATTGTAGAATAGTCTAAAGAAGGATTGAGATCATATTAAATAAGAATTTCATACCACCAATAGTAGGTATGAATGAATCTATTAATGATTTTATTTTTCCATTTAATGATGCTTCAATAATGGAAGATGAACCAAATATATTAATTAATGTTGAGACATATGTTGGAACAATTCTAAAGAGGGGAAAAGTAGATGTTTCCCAAAAAGAAGAGTAACTTTTCTAGTAATTAAGGGTCAAAAATTTGATAAATAAAGTTAAAAAACATGCCTCGAGACATTCAGATCAAAGTGATGTAAATTTATTTGAAAAAATTGATAGTCCTAAAAAGGCTTGTTGAAATTGTCAAAGAGATTAGGGAAACGATTGATTATCATGCAGAAGAGTTGAATATGATATCCACAAAGGTGGAAATTATCAAGATGGTTCAAATTAAAAGAGTATAAAATTGAAATATTTTTAGAATATAAAGGCTATGAAGGATTAGTTGGTTTGAAATAAGGCTAAAGTGTTGAGGAGAAGAAAATAATTAAATAAGAAAATTAATCATTAAAGACTATATTCGTCAAATGAATTCTAAGATGAATGAGAAATTTTATATAATGGAAGAACACTCACACGAATTATAAGATGATATTTATAGTAAAAAGGAACTCAATGATGATTTTGATGCACAAATTTAATTAAAGTGAAATAATATTTAATAGTTATAAAAATAATTATATTCAATTGAGAAATAGTCATATGTCAACGGTAATCCTAAAATAAAGATTTCTTTACATTTTTAATGCACTACCCTTTTCTATGTGATGATAAAAAAAGAAATATTATTCCATATGTAAGGATAATCATGGAAATATTATCATTTCAAAAAGACTATAATCCATTGGTAAATCTATTTTTGGCTACAAAGGAGCTCATACAATTAATTTGAAGAAGATAACTTTGTACATTCCCACAAAAATAAAATTTAATATGTACTAAAAATATATATTAAAAAATCCCTATAATGGGGAATGGGGAATGGATCTTCCCTACAATAAAAAATGTAATATTTAATATTTTTTGGTGGTATTAATATATTTCTATTTTTTTCAGAGGCGTTAGTGTGTATTACATGTTATGAATTTAGTTGAATTGTTGAAAGACTAAGTCATCTATCCTAGAAGAAATAAGTATTATTATCAAATAAAAAATTAGTACCATGATAAAAATTCATCATATAGATATTTAAAATGACTATAAGTTGCGATAAAAGGAATAAATCAGACCTCTCTATAAATACATATAAACTCCTTTTAGAAAACGTTCTTAGAGGTAGAATGAAAAATATTCTTTTGTTAAATCTGATGTGAGGAAGAGTTATAAATATATTATAGAAAAACCTATATTTTAAAGAAATAATAATATATAGAATAATACAAATAAGTCACATGTTATTATAAATGAAAAGGATTGAATGTAATATTTTTTTTCATGAAATGTTATGCACTGATAAATTGAAATATTCATATATGAACACACAAGGAGGAAATAATATTTGAAAAATGAAAAATCAACCCAATGTGGAAAAGATAATCCTTGATTATATAGTTATACAAGGAATAGGAACATGTTAATTGGGGTTTATAGTAGAGAATAAGCCAATAATAATTGAAAATAAATCTATTTTAGATATGAGGATAGACTAAAAACTAGTAGATAAGAGGAAATGGTGAGTCATATTGACACACCATCCTCATTAACTTGAGGTAGCATGAGTTTACACTCTTACCATATACATTAAAATGATTATCATCTATTTTATGTGTATCATATAATTGTGGGAGACACAATACATGGGTTAAGAGTTTTTTAAGGAACATAAAGTATGAGATAAACAATGATATGTTTAAGATGGAATCTTCATGCGGTCAATGGTGGTCCAAATCACATATTCAATCAATAATTAATCTGATAAATATAATTTTTCTGAATAAAAAGTGGATGGAAAATGGCCTCAAAAATTAAAGAAGTGGTGTAAAATCCACATGTTATGTTTACTATTTGTATCTTACCAAATGTGGTTATATCCCGTGGTATCATAAAATTAGAAGGAAGTGCTACATTAGATGGTCAGGAATTTAATGATTATATATATGTGTTCTGTAACCTAAGGTATTTGTTTTGTGAACTAATAGATGCTAAACATTTCTGGGATAGAAGATATATTATCATAGTTGTGTCCCCAATTTGAGCATCAAAAACTTGTTTCAATAGCTAAACTCTCAATGTGATTTGAGATGAAACCACATAAGATTATCTTCCTTGCCTATACATAGATGAAAAATATGAATAATTTGAAGATTATTGATTTCAAATAGTATAAATATGAATTTAAAAATTTTAATTAGTTATAACTAGTGGAATAATCCTAACTACCAAATGGTTTATTGTCTATCTTATAATGGTTTGGTGTGATAGAGATTGGAATAACAGTTTATGTTAAAAATTTGTATTTTTAAATCTACAATGTTTTAATTTGTTTTCATGAGTGGAATGGAAGCCTCAGAAATATCTACAAAACTCTTAATTCCGATATCAATCCTCATTGTAGTAATTTTAGAGTTTTTTCACATATGATGTTCCAAGTGGTAAATTTACTCAATAAATCTCTTGATATGGTCCAGAAAGTGTGATAAAGTTTTTTCATCAATTGGGAATTCTGGAAAAAATTATGTTAATTAGTTAAAAGAGAATTTCTATAATCAATAGTTAGTCGAGGCCAAATGCTGAAGTGTATATTGAATAAGGTGTAGATTTCAAGATAATAAAAAGCCTTCTCAATCTTCAAAAGGTATGTTGAATCCCATGTGGAAATCTCTCTCAAATTATTTTAGAAAAGGAGTAGTTATTTGTAGATGGATATTCTTATGAAACATAAAAGGGGAAAAAATTATAGAAAATGGGAAATGAATGACCCCATCAAAAGGTATATAATGTTATAAAATGGAATGTTCTTAATATATAGAGGATCATATCAAGTCATCCATTTGGGGAGAGAATTCAAAAATAATCCACCAATGTTTAAATCATTTGAGATATTCAATAATGAAAGGAATGAACTTTTTCTTTTCATGGATAAAAGATGGGAGGATGATATATAGTGTAAAGGGGAGACTTTTTTGGCGATTTTTATTATATTTTAAATAAAATAACAAGTGAGAGAATGTTGTAACCCCTAATGTTGTGTGTTTTATTTATTGAACACAATGATTTTTTTTTGATAAGAATACATTTTTACAAGAATTACCTAATGAATATGAAGGTGATTTTTGGATATTTTTTTTATAAATATATTGATTTATTTATATTTTATTTGTTAAAAAGAAATATTGAATAAAATAATGTATTCTATAAGCTATCCCAATGTGCAAAGTAATCCTAAGATGAGCCTATATGGTAGAGATATGTACCAAAAAAGTTCCATATGCATCTTGGAGAAATAATAGGTTGGTAATACCCAGAGAATATGTAATACTTCTCATAGGATGCACAGAAAAACAATAAAATACCATGATTTGTTAGTTCTAAAAGTTGAGTTCCATAACACCATAATTAATTGTTCATGACTAAAATAAGCACATTGACATTATAATGGCCATGGTCAAATAGCTCACAAGTGTATAACACACCATGGTCATTGGATGTGGTTGAGTTATAATTTCCCAAATTGGGAAAATGTAGTTATTTCAAGAGGATGTAATTGAGGGATAAATACTTGGAGCATAATATGAATAAAATAGATATCAATAATAAAACCCCATAATGGTTCTCGAAACGATTCATTATAAGTATACTTGAGAGAAAAAATATTTCCAATAAGATAATTTTAATTTCCTCAGAAGATTCATATGAAGTAGATGACGTGGATGTCTTATATGTCAAAGTGAAAAAAGGATGGTTATTTAACCTAGTGTACATCATAGTGGCCAAGAGTTGGTTTTCATGAACTAAATATCCACATATGAGAAACTATTATCCAAAAATGAGATTGGTGGTTTCTATGTTGAAGTTATTTTTTGCCAATATAAGCATATTCTTATATTTCTCCAGAATAAGGAAAAATGTCCAACATTTCATGGAGCTTGGTGTTTGATGGGTTATTTCCTTGAGAATTAACAGGACATTTCATGGTTCTTATAAATAGGGTATTTTAGTGGTAATTTCACATGGAGATACTTTGAATCTAGATATAAAAGGTCATACGTATCTTGAATAGTTCATTAAATTTTCCAATATCATTTACCAAAATTTTAATCCATTTTCTATAATGAAATGAAATATTTCATATCAATTCATTCACAAGGATTATATAAAATTAATTCCTTTCTATAAAGAATGAAATGGTTTTCCATGAGGTAGTTATATTATAAATTTATTTATTGAGGAAATCAAATAGATGTTATAGAGAATTTATTGGCTGGTTTTGTTAACACATAATTTGATAACATGTGGAAAATTTAATTTATTATGATCTTGATTGAATAGAAGAAAAGTATTTTAGAGTTATATGAATATATTGAACAAGTATTTCTCTAGGGCGTGGTCTTTGAAGGAAGAAAAAAGATGATTTGGAACTAAATAAAGAATAATATTAAAGGATATGAGAATATATCACTACTATGCAATGAAAAAAGAGGCTTTCCAGTTTTTTTTTTCAAAAGATATAAATGTCTTTCAAAGAATATATCATTGAAAAATAGTGAATAGTATAATATAGTGATCAAGAAATCCTCTACTCATATATAAAGATGTGAAATTCGTAACATGCAATTCTATTGAATCAAATTATAAGTACATAAATAATGTCTACATCCTATCTCAGTGCAATGAATAAAAGATGAGGACGAAGGTCATGAGATTTTAGTAAGATAATAATGAGGCTTTGTCAGTTGTGATCCTACCCAAATCCTTTTAGGGGAAGTGATCCTATTCATGGAGTGACCTATCAATCCTAACACTTACACTGTAACAATATCCTTTATTGAATTAAATATTTCTATATAATGTCTTTATATAACAAATGTTGTGATGTATATGACACAATAGATATTATTCTCTAAATAAAACCCACTCTCATCCACTTCCCATCATTTATATCTTCATTTGAGTTATAATAACACCATTTAATAGTAAGGGAACCTGCCAATGAGTTTGGTTTTTATATTTTAGTAAATGGATACATTCAAATATATGAATCCACATATTGTTGATAATGTATATCAGTAATTCAAATTTTTTTGAAGCATTATTCTTATAGAGTATGGTATTATTTATTTTATAGTTTCAATTCATTTTATCATTTATTATCCTAGAAACAATTATGGATGTATTTTTTATAATTATTTAACAATATTTGTATTTGTATTTTTTCTAAACACCCATAAATGGAATTAGAGTGATTTATATGTAAGAATAGATAAAATGATGATTGAAAAATGAAAATCAGATTGGTATTTTTATAGATCAATTATCATGGTTTAAATAACTGCATCAATGATTGTGAAGTATTTCAAAAAATAGAAGAGTTTTAGAATTTTTTTTATTTTTCTTGTTAAAACAAATTCTTCATAATGTTGAAATTTTCACATCTTTGTTTTATTGAAACCTTCATTGTCCATGTAAATTATATATCCATGAGTAACCACCATAATATGAATAATATGAACTATCCATGGTTTATGGTAGGGCCAATAATAATTATTTATACATTAAAACTAAATCATGGATAGAGGTAATTTCATTATAAAATTATTTACCATAAATATATTCTATATAGATTTATTGTTATGGATATTTTTCATGGTTTTAATAATCCGATTTAAATATTCATGATTTGTGATCATGTCAAAAGTGGTTATGATCATTATAAATTTATAATGAAGTTTCAAATTATGTTCCTCAAAATCCATATTTTTTTATTTTCTAATGAAACATTTAAGGGGTAAGTGTGAACCCTATAAAAAGACCACTGGATACAACCGATAATGAAAATAATACATCTCCACCCATATTAGAATTCAAGAACCGTATAGGGATGATTTTTGAAATTCAAATTCAACAAAACATAAAATGGAAACGTACCAACTGCCACTGTTCTTCTTAAGAAACCAACCCTCGATCACCGCCAAACCATCATCACATCACAAGAATTAGTGGCATTATCACCAACTGCCATCATCATCTCTTTCAAGCAAAAAAAAACCACGTTGTCGACAGTTGATTCATCATCACTACCCACCACCATATGCCTCCTGTTTAGTTTCAATTCCCATTGTCCCTTGAAGGCCACATCACAACTCCACCTTAGAGACAATAGTGAAATCTGGATCTAGAGCATAGAAAAGAGTGGGTTTTTTCATACAACAATGATAAGAACATTGAAACTATTAATGTTAAGGAAATCCAACATTTTCTACACTATCACTAACAACCTCATAACATCAACATCGCACCATGTCATGGTACCGAGAATCCACACCATCATCCATTCACCCTTGTCATCACCATCTATGATGACATCCAAGAACTCAACATAAACGAAAACCACTAAAACTGGATCACAAAACAATATTTCCATCAAGAGAACTTTAAATCGAAAGCAATTGCAAAAAAGAATCACAAAACTTATTTGATATACTTGAGGAAGAATCACCATGATCTCTGAAAAACTGAAAACCGTCTTCACCAAAAAAATCAACTTATCTTGTGCATGGAGCACCAAGGGTCGCCGATCCACACATCCCAAAACTTCAACATTACCCCCATTCCATCTTCGATTGGAAGAGGCACAGAGGAACCCATGGTCAAGAGTTTCACAAGGAGTTATTAGTTACTATATTTAGAAGATATTAAAATATTTGAATTAATATGAATAAAATCTAAATATTTAGAAGAATTATTATATAAAGGGATGTCATTAGATTTAATGATTGTATAAGATGCACTAATAATGATTGATATACATAGAATAAATATATAAATGGAGAGACAATGAAAAACAATTGAAATATTAAATATGATATTATTTCTTAAGAAAACACTTTTCAACATTTAAACCATTTAGTATGAGTGGATCTAAATGTCAGGTTTATAAGAATTATCTTATGTAAGAGAAGAAAATTATTGGTGGCCCTAACAATCATGTGTCTATATCTAATTTATGATTTTGATTTATTTAGTTATGTTCCATACCAATTATGTTACAAATTTAATATAGTTATTATAATTCATATTATAAACTAGGAAATGAGTTATCCGCCTAACTATCCAGGAGTAATATGTGATATTATTTACATTATTGCCTATTAAATATAGTAAATTATTAAGTTGAGAGATTATTTTTGTTATTTTATAATGAAAAATGGATCTTATATCATTAAATAGATATTCAATATGAGTAAATAATTTTTAGTTGGAATATATTTAACAAAATTCCTTGTTTATATGATAAAAAACAAGACACTTACCTTAAGCTATTTACTATGGTAGATTATGTCATTTATCAATAATATTATTATAATATATACAATAGGTTGGGCCAATACTATTATTGATTGGTATAAAATTTTGAAAAGTAATATCAAGAAGTATAATTTAAATAATAAGGTTGCGAATGTTATGAAAATGATTTTCTAGAATTCTGATTTTTTAGTAATCAATACGAGGCCTACTTTACACATTTATAATGAAGGATGAAAACAAAAAATTGGGATAAAATTGAAAAAATGATAAGTGGATGTAAATATTAAAAATGGTGAAAGGGTCACATAAATAGAAGTTGGAACCTATGATCTAAGTTTACCATATGGATAAATTTAGAGTTAAAAAATGGTTAATATGTTATGAACATAAATAAAATTTTTATTTTCAAATATTGGTAGTGTAATATTTCATTTTTATCCATTATTAAGAAGAAGATTTATTATATATATATTAATTGAATATTTTATGTTATAGTTTCTATGTTTAATGGATTATATATTTAAGATATAGAGAACATGGTATATAACATTCTATATAAGAGGGTAAATATAGTATATTTTAACAGTATATATTTTTGGCACTATCTCATTGGGAAAATAAATGATAAATGTATCCAAAGTCTTCAGAGAGGAAGAATATTATAACATTGTATTTTAAATAATTTAATAAAAACAAATTTTTTTATTTCAATGGGTGTTTTTAACCTTGAATATATGAATAACCGATGTGAAAAGTAATTTTTTTCATCTTCTAAAAGTGTTTCTTAATTTTTATAGATCACTACTTTTACTTTTTCAACTGCATCCTTCAATTTATTATGCTATTTTATACAATTTCATGAATTTTTTTAAATATTCATGATCCACCCTTATTCATTTCTTATCTAGTAGATTTATCTTCAACATAATTCAATTTGTTATCCATTTAGTAATTAAAGAATTGTATTCACAATCATTCTCCAATTTTTAATCAAATTATGAATAGTTTCCCACTTGATACACTTGTTGAAGATTTATTTTGTTGGATTAATAAAAATTATTCGTATAAAGAAAAAAATATAAATATTTCAAATGAGATTTATAGTCAAGTGTCTAAAATTCCATAAAAGCTACTACTTTTAATCCATAATGTGTAATTCCCACAAATAAAATATAATCAATGGACACCGCAACAAAAATAGAAATTATGTCAAATATTTAAATTTCATTTTAAATATTTTATTTGGATGAGGTAAATTTCTACATTATAAGTCTTGTAATTTCTTCCAAAGGAGTAATATATATTGAAATATTAATAAAAATTATCACTTTCAATGTTAGTTATAAAAATAACCAATGTTAAAGACATTATTTTTTATAATAAAAAATCTATTAACATCAGTTTTATTAACTGATGTTATATTTTTTTCAAAAATGTTGTTTTCAATTATATCGCCTAATAAATGATGTTAATAATATAAAAAAATATGTAAAACCAACTTTTGTAATAGTGTATGGGATGGATACTTATTATCCTTCACTATTGAAAATTGTTTGTATTTTTATATTCATTTAATGAGCTATAAATATAAAAACAAAGAAACATTTTGATAATTAAAAAGTTGAGTAAGAGTAATATTTGAAAAAATTAATATGTTTCCCCAATATGACTGATGCATTTTGTACTCGAGTATATATTTTTCTTATCATTTCCGATATTGTAGAATTTATTCACCTTTCACTACTCTTAGAAAACCATAGTGGAATGCTGTGTCAAAGAGAATGAATTACAATTTTTTACATGGTTTGATAAATAATTTTTTAATGTGGGTTAGGAATAACATGTAAATATTAGAGACCCACATAACCTAGATAGTAGGGTGAATCAGGGTGACATATAATTAACATTATATTAAACATTAAATTCTTATCTGTCACATGTCCTCAGATCTTTCACCTTTTTAAATAAAAATAATTTTTAATCATCACTCCCTAAAATCTACTCTCATTGAATATCATACACTTATGTTGAAATTAAATCACTTGATAATAAAATATTTTTACTTAGTCCACCCACATTGGGTGAAATTCAAGGAATATACACATTATGATGTGTCAAAGTATCAAAAACTATAAATAAAACACTATGTTATTGGTTTCAAATGATTGTGTGATGATCACTCCATTCCAAGGTGCACTTACAATAATATTATTTTATAAAAGGATTTATAATTTAGACACTATAATTTATATTTTTTTTGAAAAATTTAACAAATAAATCTATAACAATAATAAGCATTCCCTTGATTATAAATATGTATCAATGATTACTATGTTTTTGTATGTATCATTTTTTTTCAAAACTAAATGTATCGGTAACACTATATTTTGATCTCAAAAATGGTTTATTCAACTTCTCTATACCCTCTTCAATTATTATAAAATGGAATATAAATATATATTCAATCTCTACTACCTTATAATATTATATGGGATCAATCCACATGGTCCATATATTCAATAATCATTGTATGTTTCACATTAGTTTTAATGTAATTATATTCATCCAAACTTATCAATTCACTATTTCAAAACATGAGAAGTATATTACCATTTTTAAATTAAAAATTAATCATTATGAAATGTATATTTTCTATATATCATTGCATGGAAATCATTATTAATGTATAACATCACATTATAAAGGGTTCCTTGAAAAATAATTCTATGATTATAAATATCAACTTTAATATTTTTGAGTTATACAACTCTAATATTTCTCAAGTATTAAACATTATATTATAACATTTTTGATTAATCTGAGACCCCATATTATAGTAAAAGCATAATATTCGAGTAGACTTCCATTTTAGAATGATACCAACTCTATAAAAACACTCATAAATTACTTATAACCTAACCCAACAATTTAAATAGATTTAGGGGGATCAATATGTGATATTTGGTAGTAAAAATAAAACTATATAATACATAATATATCATAAATGGTTATTTTATATAGGAAAAATGAATAAAAACATACCTAAAAGTTGAATTACTTCTTTATAGTCCCTAAATTATTGAAGGATATCACTGGGGAAACCAAAACATCACACCTCCAGATGTAATTTACCGACTATTGTATCCATGTTCGTAATGTTAGTTCCTCAATCCATGAAAGCGGTGATAGAGACTCCTTTTAAGATGAATAATGAACTAGTTAAATAGATCGTAAATTATATTTTCATGCAAAGTGTTGTCACAAAGAGTGGGATCATATCATGTTATATCCTCTCTTCATTTAACGAAGAGGGTATTGAACATCAAATTTCATCTCGTGGATGCGACCGGTTTCTTTCCCATTCAAGTGGTTCAATCAAATAAAACTTCAATAAATTGTTTTATAATGAAATTAGATTAATAAATTAATCTCATTGATCTATAATAGATGAAAAAGACTTCATAATAAGTTATTTAATGAAAGCCTTGAAGATCATATACTACATGTGAAGTCATAGTATATGATGAAATTATGTTACAAGCTACAATATATGTAATAATAATCCCACATATCCCATTATTATTAATTGTATTTTCAAATACAACATCCCATGGTTTTGTAAATTGAAGAAAACCATCCACTTGTATAAAATATTATAAGTAAATTGTCTAAAACGTCACAACTCTTTGTGAATCCCTCCAAAACTATTTTGGAAATAGTTTATAAACATTTTTTATTTTGTAACAAACACTTCATACAAACATTATTCCTCATCCCAAGGCCCAACTATTTATCTCTGAAATACATAGTAAGATTTGAAAAAATATGAAATACATATTTCATATATTTAAGTAAAGAGAGGCCTTTATCATATAATCAATGATACTCATGATATTATGCGGTCTTATGTGTTATCAATCAAAAATACACATATCTCATAAGAACATGTACACCACAAGATATATCATATAAATTTTATGAATTAATATATAATTCTTATTCCAATGAAATCAAGTGACCACTATAAATTGGATAATGTCATTATATTATTATCCAATACATAATTACTTGACTCTTAAAATAGACTATCCTTATGTGTATTCCTCCACATTCAAGGTATATTTGTCTTTAAATTTTTATATATCATCCCTTTTTCTCCATTAGATATTTTCATTAAGGGAAAATGGTCTCAGGGTGATTTCTCAAAAAATAGAGGCTTATGGGATGTACAATGTCCAAAACATGTCCACCAGTTGGCCTGAGGGGTCCACCGAACATCCGATGGTATTGGTAGTGGGTATAATTTTATGTATAACCCATTGAATATAAAATTTTTCCTAGAAATTGCCCGTATTATGGATTTTACCCTTTTTCACCTTTTCATTATTTATCTAATCCACTCTTAATTCTGACCCTATGTGAATATATCCCATTAGAGAGCTCTCTCAGGGTGTTTGAGTCATCTCCTTCATCTTCTCTTTGAATATTGAATTCTAGATCAACCATGCATTTAGTTTGAGGTTAGATTCATAGTTTAATTGAAAAATAATACTTATTTCATTAAGAATGATCATAGATCAAATCCATGTTGGATGGATTAAAGGATCTATAAGATGACCTAATATAGAATCTAAGATCAATAGACAAATTAGTGTTGGATCTCAATTTTTGGTTTCATTCCCATTATCAAACCAATAATCACCATTGATGGAAGATATTAATTGATAGCTTGATGTTAATTTCAAATCTTTTCTTTACTGATTCCAAGAATCCTTAATATAGATACTCAATAATGATTAATTGGGTCTTGTTCTAGTGAACCTTGGACTGTGAGCATGATCTGAGTACAATTCTTCATCAAATCTCAGAGTTTCTCCTTTGGTGTTCTAAAGGTTGTAATTACTTACCTATTTGGATTTTTTTGTATTTGGTTTCCATTCCTATAAGAGGTTATTTAACAAGTTCTTAGATTCGTTCATGATATGTTATGTTGAAGTGCAATGTTAGCTAGTTAGACCATCATTTTGACATGCAATTTTATTCCCTTCTATATTGTTTGTTACTTTTTTGATATTTAATAGCCTCTGTAATGATTTTTGAGTTATATTTTTCCATGTTATGGTATGGATTATAAATTGGTTTTTCATAACCGGTCGAATCTTCATTTAGTGTTTAGGTTGATAGGTGGCCATCACAAACATATAGGACTCCTTAGTGGGGGAGTGTGGATGACATGTCTCATCATTAATGGATATGGTTGTGTTTTAAATAACATTCTCATCATGTCATATACTTATATATACATTTATTATTGTATTAAGGTCGAATTGGAGGTGTCTTACAAGGTTTATACTAACACTTTTAATGATAATCTTGATACCTTATAATAATTATTGACAAAGGATATAGGGAAGCGAAAGGTCCCTATAGAAAGTGTTTTGGAGCGAACAGTTGGGAGATTAATTTAGTATTAGGTCATAATATTAATGGTATCCATTATAAATTGATTTATTAAACCATTTATTATATATGTATTAATTTACTTTCCACATTGTGGGACTATTTCAGTATACTTTTGAGACATTATGTGAAATTATTATGTCACATACTTGTATTATCATCTGAGATGTTATTTATTTGTCTTATATTTATATGGGTTGATTCTATAATGGATATTATTACTATGGTTATAGTCTTCCCATTTGATAATAGACACTAACTACTAGTTTTTAGCCTCTTGTATATGAGTAGGTGTTCATGTAGTTTTATAGAACTTTAGGTCAAATGTGGTGCTTTGGGTGAGAGTGGTACAAAATAGTATCAAATATATCTACCCACACTTCCATAAATATATTTACAATTTGAATAGTTTAATATCAATTACATTATATAATGAATAATACTAGAATAATTTTGGTTTAGTGCCTTGGGAAAATTTGATACATGAAAAACCAGTTTATAAGTACAATTTTTATTCTCCCACTAAGTACTTCATAACTAGAACTCTTCATAAACATATCAAACATAATACCTTTATTCATAGTCTATGTAAAGGAAACATTATAAAGGGTGAAATAATTTTGTATGTAAGTGTAAACTAATGATATATAAACATAACATGATCATAAACATATGATAACATAATAATAACATTTTGAAACCATAGACTTCTGATAATAGTTCATAAACTTGTGTTATGGAATAAATCATTTCATTTCAAAAGAAATGAATTATAATGGATCCATGATAACATAACATTTTATTAATTCATATTTTTAGCATACATGTAATAATATAAAATCTTATTTCAAGGCTACCAACCAAGTCATTCATAACATGTTAGGCCTTGGATAACAACCCATGTTACAACTTAGGGATTGGGATAACCTATTATGTCTACCCTATTTTGGGCATGGAATAACCTCCCATGTATCTTATTTTGGACTTGTTATTACCTCTCATGTACCCTATTTCAGTCTTGTTATAACCTCGTGTGTACCCTTTGATCTCATTGAACATTTATCATTACCCAATGAATTTCATGGAGATAAAGGCCCCACCCTTCACATAATCCATATAATTGAGTTCCATAAGACAAAAACATTCATCATATCGAAAACAATGAAAATTTAATGGGTTTCAAAAACATTTCATCACATAATAACCCATGAATAAAACGTTTTTATAATCATTTAATAATGAAATAACTCATGAAAAAAGTAGGGTTCATAAAAAGTTATCATCATAATCATAAATCATCTAGATAAAGTCTAAAGATGTAATTATTTTATCATATACCCATTAATTATTTTGTAACATCAAAGGATGTAATATTTTGTGGAATATTATTTTAAAAGACCACGTAGAGAATTTGTTAAGGAAAATATTCTTTCTATTTTTAAATCACTTATTTAAATAATAAAAATTTTTCAAATTTTAAAAAAACATTCTTGTATATTAAAATTGAAACCTGAAAAGGAAACATTAGACTATTGAGTTATCATGATAGTAAAAAATACATTTCATTCTATATACATTAAAAAAATATTCCTTTCAAATTTTCAGTATAAGTAAAAAGTACATTGTTTAAAAAATGACAAGAAGATTCCTTTATTTTTTTAAAATGATATAAATATGTAAAAACGACTTTAAAAAATCATAGGAGATTAGAAAAAAACTTATTTAAAATATTTTTATAAAACATGGACAAGGACAAAAAATTATTTTCAACCGAAGAGAGAAATATAGTCGGATTTCCCTATTTTTTTTTGAAATCTTAAGTACATAAAGAGAGGAAAATGAATGAGAAAATTTTATTTTAATGAAATAACCATAGAAGAGTACAATTGACGAGTTTCTTGAGATATAGATTATAATTTTTCATCATTAAAAACCTAATCATAAACTATCCTGATAAATAATAATATCATAACCTAAAAACATTACTATTGAGGTACCTTTTGAAGCATATTCTCCCAGAAAAATGAATATTAGACAGATATGTATATACCATAATTACATGAGAATACTTTTAAAATACTTTCTTGGGTATTATATATGCAACACCCCTTCCCGTGTTCCACTAATTTGGTTCCCCGTGCTGGTTCACCATATGACCTCATGCGAGCCTCCCCATATATCAGTGGATGACGACTAGAAGCAAGGGTAAAATGGGTCATGTAAGAATACTCTAAACACTTTACTAGAAGAATAAAAAAATAGAAAACAATATACATAATAACTATGTACTGATGTTCAATGACTATACATAATATAATCAATTCTTCAAATGTGTAAATGCCCACTACCCTGAAAATAATCATTTAATTTTATAATAGTGTAAAGTGTCATTAGAAACCCAAAATAAAGATGTATATCAATCCCTAAAATTGGTACTGATAACACCTTCAGTTCCCTTATCCATGATCTAATCCAAATCCCATTTATTCAATATAATAAAGGGTATTTTCCCTTATCCCATCCCATAACCATGATGTCTACTAGGAACCTAGTGGTAGCCCGAGTATGTTGTGAACACAAATCAGTATGCCACCAAAAATGGTGTCTACACTAATATCCAGTATAATAACTTGGTATGTAGAGGTACAATAAATATAACAACCCAGACCTCAACAACACAAAAATGGATCCTTTTACCATTACATTTTCATAAGATACATGGAAATTTCATCTGAATGAACCAAATAGATTATTAGCCTTGGTAAACTAGATATATACATGAGTCATTGAATAAAATTGAATATAAAAAATACAACAACTTTTTTTGAGAATAAATATATTCCATATATCGAATCCATACATACTTATCATAATACAATTCATGGAATCCTAAGGTAAAGAAACAAAATATGGGTGATCATAAATTATTAGTAAGGTTATGTTTAGATTTTAATCTATGAATAAATAAGGCATAATAAAAATTTAATGGTAAATATCTGAAACACATGCCATTAAATTAATAACATGAGTATAATATGGTAGGAATAAAATGTGATAAAATAATTCCATATAAATAATCAAATGAGCATGAAAATTAACCATGGATTTTATAACTAATTGAATAATCACATAGAATATCAATAACTAAATTCATAAGGATGAAATTCATAATGATAGACAACTTAAATATATCGTTGAGGTTTCTATAAGAACCCATTTTTTCACTCATGTATGGTTCATTTAAAATTTGATATAATTATTTATTTTGTACCTATTATGGATGAATAGTGAGTTAGTGAAGGTCTTGGGGGTGTTGGGGGATATTTTTAGTGCCAAAATATTGTATTTTCGGAGAAAAAGGCATGTCACATGGTTAGTTTAAACTGTGTAAGGCAGATCACACAGTTTGTTTAAACCGTACACCGATAGATAGTGGGATAGTACAGGGCACACATTCCTCTTTATCCATGTAACATGGGATGAAATAGAATAAAAAATGTTTCAGAAAAATTGCATAGGCATTTTTCATGGTTTTCACATGGTTTCCCTAATCGTACAACCTTACCGTTCATAAGCCCATTCCAATAGCTGATTGTGCACGATTTGCACATGGTTTAGCCAAAATGTGTAGCCAAACCATGAGGAGGGTAAAGGTTGGGTGAAATAATGGATTTTCCCTTAATTAATATTTTAATCCATCCCATATTACATTTTCTTGTTTCTAGTGGACATATCCTCCATTTTATTCTCTTTTTGTGATTTTTGAAGCCTATTCAAGGATTTGTGATGATCGTCTGTTCGAAGTCTAAATCAACCACCATTCATCTCACTGGATCTGTTCAAGTATGTTCTCAATTTTTTTCATCTTTCACCATTATTCTACATATATATGATGCTATTTATATGACATCTAATATGCCCCCATTTTTGGGCATTGATCCATTCATTTTATATAATCCAATCCATGTCGAACTAAATGCTAGTACTGAACAAGAAGGGTCATAAGATCCTAAAGTATCTAGTCTATGGATCATTCCTCAATTTGCATAATTTTATAAATTGTCATTCCATCATTCCAATTTCATTTGGAATCATTAGTTTAATTTATATTTTTTACTTTTAGTCATTAGGAATGTGTTATAAGCCCCTTTCCATATAAGATAATTTTTTTTGGTGGTTACAACCACAATTCAACCACCCCTTGTAGGGTGATCTGATATAATTGGTTTTTCGGTTTTGTGACACATTTGAGCCATTATCTGGGTGTCCTTGATATTGACCATTCTAATGGTAAGACATTCTATACTAAATGGCTAATGGATTTTGAACTCATTATGGCTAGTACCATGGTCTCTTCCAACTTGACCCACCTAATGTAAGTGCTATAAATTGATAAATTAATATAAAATTAAATGGAATGCATATGGTATGGATATAACTTATCATAATTGAATGAATTCTCAGTTGCACATCTGTATCATACATTTCCATGTTTATGGAAATAAGATGGGTACACCTTATTAATTTTATTTTTACATAAAATAATGGAATTTAAATGGTTTCATATCTTGAGATGTGTTGGAAAAAAATCCCACAAGGATTCATTGAATTATTTTTGGGCGATTGTGTTTGTTGAAAATGGGGGTTTGTTTGTTGACAAAGAGGGGTTCCACGGTGAGTTGTTGAGTTCCAAAAATATTTTTGATAACCAATTTTGAAAATGTACAATGAAATAGGAATGGTCGGTCATGAGGTGGTACAAAAAAACATATATTAGGTGGCACTATTTTCTAGTTTTTGCAAATTTTTTGGGCCTCACAATCAGAAAATGCAGAAACATATTTTTGGAAAAGGAATTTTTCTGAAATATTTTCAGTAGTTTGGAAACATTAATGCAAGGAATTTTTCGGGATTACAACATTGAAAAATGAAAAACTTATGATGTGAGTGAATGGTTAGGAAATATTTGTGAAAGATGAGGTTTTTTGAATAAAACATGCGGGCCCAATGCGTCGTAAAATGAGGTTTTTTGCATACAGAAGGGATCTTTCACAACACATCGAATCTTATACGCAGAGTTCATTAATGCCTGCAGATAAGTGGTCACCCCCAACCCCCACATTCAAGAGATATCAACACCTCGAGATAATCCAAGCTATGGACTGTGTAAAAAGATTAAGAAAAGACAGTTGCAGAAAACATTTTGAGTTTCATACATGCAAAGAATATTTCAAATAAGATTTGAGTTGCATGTAATATTGAGGATGCTGGAAAGGGGTGTTTTATGAAAAGATTAGAATCTTTCATGTATGGTATTAAATTAGAATATAATATGCATTATGTTTTTCACAAAATAATTAAGGTAGTACATCAATACTGCGGTAACGTTTTATTCCTTAGTACATGAAATCTGGGCATTAATAGAGCATCTACATAAAGTGGAGGATTCATTAATTAGATATATCTAAGGGACATAAATGTATATAAAATGTGAGTGGATATTCTGAAGAAGCAGTGACCACACATCATTTGGGAGAGATGTGGAATTTCAAATTGTGATTTTTTGTAAACTAGGAGGTACAGTGAGTCCACTCCAAACATGTAAACAACAGTGCACTTATAGTAGATTTTGTACATCAGAACATTGCCTATGTATGATCCTTGGAAGAAGCCCAATGAGTTTGAAACAAGTAAAATTGTTGTGTTATGTGAATTCTTTAATATTTTTTCAACTCTTTAATGGGAAGAAGAGATAAGAGAGTTTTTTCTAACAAGGAAACAAGATCAAAAGGGGTACTTTTTTTAATCTCGCATACCCTAATTAACCCCCTATCAGGGTATCTAGCCATGTGTACCTAACAAGATTCCCTTTCACTTGTATGAATGGAATGGAATTAACCTTGGCATATTAATTGGCATAATTACTCTATGTCATAACTTTTTTAATTAATTAAATATAAGGTGCCTAATTACATATAAACATAGACATCATTACAGTGGTAGTTTGATTCAAGATCTCCTTGGATTCCTAAGGGAATTAATTTGGCACTTAGGGACACCATTCAAATTCAAGGATGGTGGTCTCTTTGGTTAATACCTACATTTGAACAGAATCTTTATCTATTAGTAGATTCCAAATATGAAACTGTAGGATAATTTCTTTACTATTTTAGGATTCCTTGGATACACTCTTTGGATCCAGCATGGTTTCTATAGAAATGTGGTGTCTTGGTTATATCCTTTGGCCTAATCATTTATTGTCTCATTTTATCTTGGATGTATTCCTTGGACTTAGTTAGATCATACACTTTGTGGAATTCCTTTGATGATGCTCCCTGGATTACACTCTTACCCCTATAACAAGGTTGTAGTTATTAATGAGTCATGACCCTTGAAGTCTCATTTTCTATTTTCATTACCTTGGAAACCATTCATTATTTATAAAATAGTTTCCTTGTTATATCATGGAAACTTTTCTAGTACTATCATGAGATGGTTTCAGTTTTTGATATGCCTCACATGAATTAATTATATAAACTAAATATAATTAAATAATTAATTTGTTACATGATTAGACACCAACCAAGGGATGCAATTGGTAATTTGTAATTTACATTACTGTACTAAATTACTTTAATATTGGCATGATTGCACTATTTTAGTTTATATTACATGGAAATGATATTATAAACACCATTGGTGGTGGCCTTATGATATTTTTCTCACACCCAATCTGAGACACCATTGGAATCCGTGAAGACTATATGTTTTATGTGTGGACAAAAAAATGTGATTTTCTTTAGAAACATTATTGCTTGTTGCTTTATGATGGATTTGGTAGTAGATGACCAATTTGGGGCTTGGGATGTTTGGGATAGATTTTATATTACATTTTCTACTTTTTATACCATGATTGTGTGATGTTTTTAATACATTATTTATATCTTTCTAGATACATAAAAAATATAATCATATCATCATAATCTTTTTTATATGTGATTATTAGTTATTTCCAATTGTCTCAGTTATTGTTGATATTGTCTCTTTTTGATGTGAAATCAATTTAATTATCTTTCTTCTACTATTTACTTTCTATTATTATATCCATATGTCATGCTACACTCTGTTTATGAGGTTATAGTGTCTCCACAGACATACCTTAGGATTTCATTGCTAGTTAAAAGTATTTGGAATTCTGGGAGATGTTCTTAAGGTAATGTGGCCAACCCAGTTTGGGGAACCACTAAGTGGAAGCCTAGTCTGGGATGTCAAAAAGTTGTATCATAGGGTTTTATTTCTTAATTTACTATTTTAATAAAATATTAATGAGATTAATATCTCATGTAACCAGGTCATAATTCGTTCTTGGGTGTTGTGAGACCATGTTGGGTGTAAATGTTGAGTTACCTGAATTAAAATTTTTGTTCTATTGTTCCAATTGCAGTTCATATCATATCACCATAGAGTGATGCACATGCTATGTGGTGCTGTTGATTATTATTTTAATTGTGATATCATTCCATCCTTGGCTTGATTATATGAGGTCAAGGGGAATTATTATATGAATTACTATAGGCACCAAGAATTTTCATGTCATGTATATTTCATTTATATAGGTGTATTTCCCACTTTTCATTACTTTATATTCCTGTAATTATTTAGTGATATTGTAGTAGTTATATTATTCTTATTATTTACATGGCTACAGTTGATAGATTACGGGTTTCAACTCATGAGGTTTTATGGGACCTCGTGGGTTGGAATTGGAAATTTAATGAGTCAATCCATTAGATTAAAATATAATGGGTTCCATTTTCAGGGATAAGATGTATTGGCCTTGATTCACTGGGAATGAGAATCATTTTTTATTTAACTTTTGTGTAATTTATATTGAAATGCAAATATAAAAGAGAATCATTTCTCAAAAAAATGTAATGGTTGCATGTATTTCCCCATACTTTCATGATTATGAAAGTTAAATCAGTGAGACTTATTAATTAAAAATGAATTAATAAAATTGTTTCTAAAAATGGTTAGAGAATGTGCTATTGAAACATCATCTACTGGAACCCAAGAGACTAATATATGAGCACTAACCAGTGTATGGACTTCTATGTCAGTAGTTGGTGTATTATAACATGGGTAATAGGACCTTTTCCTTCATTAAACTTCTCCTAGTGTTTTTTATATCTTCTAATAAATTATTATGAGGTTTGTGCTTGTCATTTTTTGGCCAATTCTAGAAAAAAGACCTATTGTCATCCACCAGGAGGGTGGAAACAACCATGCTCCAAATGTGGTCTTCCTTTAGCTTCCAATAATAACTCTAGTAGTTCTACATGAGGCACCACCTATTGTACATAATTTGAAAAATTTTGTTCATGTATGAGATATTTTCCTATGTCTGATGCAGTCCATGAATGGTTCATTATGAGCTGAAACTTCAATTGCAGATCTGATGTGTGAGTACCAGTAGCAACATCCTCCTACCTTTTTGGGGGATGATGGTCCAGAGGCTTTTGAGTCATGGTAAGAGGCCACCCTATCAATATTTGAGAATATAGAGATTCCTATGGAGTGGATGGTTAATCATGTGTCATACAGTATACATGATTAAGATAAGAAATTTTCTGATGTATTTACCCAGGCTAGTCCACATCAGGTCATGGTATGGCCTGATTCCCATATTTTTTTATGATCAATTATTTTCTCATATGACAAGAGCTGACTGAGCCAGAAAGATCATGCATCTTGATTAGGGTTCTGTTGATGTTATGGTTTATTCAGAATATTTCACTAACTTACAACTCTTTTTACTACTTCTATCCAGTGATGATATTTCACATGCTAGACACTTTAAGGATAGGATCATGTATTAAACTGAGGTGTAACAATATTACCAGGCATGGAGGACCAATACCAAAGTAGGAAAATAGTTTCTTCCTTCGTATAAAGATATCCTTTAATGTTTCTCATTAGGTAAGTAGCATCCAAAGTACTAGTGGTGGTAGCTCGATGTTGTATCACCGGCGTGGATGATAGGAGAAACTAAATACTCATTGTGATAGAGACCCTTTGGAGTGTTGGGTTTGTACCCATATGAGTCACTTATATGGATTTTGTCAGACCATTACATCAGCTTCTAGTGGAAGAGGACTCACACAACATCCACCTTCAGGAGCATGTTATTTTCTATCACCTCAGTTAGGGAGTTAGAGTAGCTCCAATAGGATAGTTTAATGAAGAGTTCATGCCCATGGTATTTAGAATCCTGATCACCAATAGTGTCAACAGAGCAGTTTTGATCATGGTAGTCTAGATTTTTCATAGGCATATGAAACATGTTAGTTTCATGATTTATAGTAGATACATGAGGATCGGGATATAGAACCATCTATAGCTCAAGGTACTTTTCTAGTATCCTCCACTACAGTATCATCTTTATTTGATACATGTTCTTCACACTCGTTCATCTCTTTATCAATCGTGGAAAGTCTCATACTAGAATACAGTATTACTATGGTGTAATTACCCTAGATACATCATTGAGAGTATGATCAGAGGGTGTACATTAGTTTCAGGACTATCCCCTTGAGGTAAGAATTTACCCTTTATTATGTGACCTACTTTTTCTCAAGATGACTAGATTCAATATCATTCTCAAGATGGATTGGATGGTTCTATATCTTGCCTTTATATACTGCTCTTGTTGAAGGGTATTGTTTACATCCCCAAAGTGTAATATTTATCTTAATATGGGTGAGTGGGATGTTCAGGCTTGCGAAGCTAGACAATATAATCATGAGATAAGTGGAGTGACCACTCTACTTGAAAATATCTTCATAGAGGATCAGGTTTTAAATCAGGATGAATTCACTCCAATAGTATATCATTTAAGGGACATATTTCTGAATTATTTTTCTATATTACCACCTATGATAGAGGTACAGTTTTCAATTGAGGCTATTCTATGAGCATCTCTAGTGTCTATTCCTCTATACAAGATGGAACTTATTGAGCTCTAAGAGCTGATGTGGAAGTCATAGGCCATGGATGCCGAAGGTTGTATATGCCCTAGAACGTTATCTTAGGTTTCTACCATTCTTTTCTCCAAGAAAGGGGATGGGGCCCTTTATCTATGCATGGAATATATATTTTTGAACCATATTATGGTCCAGAACCATTATCCACTTCCTCAAATAGGTGATCTTTTTTACCAGATCTGAGGATCTAGGGTCTTTACTAAGATATAACTAAGATCAGGCTATCATCAGGTGAGAGTCATGCCATCATATATACCTTAAAAATATTTTCGTATAATCCATGGTCTGTAAGGGGACCATGTTATGCCATTCAGTTTTAAAAATGTTCTCACTTTTTTCATGCATTTTATGAATAGGTTTTTCCACCACTATTTGGATTATTTTCTCATAGTATTTGTGGATGACATCTTTGAGTATTCTCAAACTCATTATGTCCATGATAATCACCTTATGATCATTCTACAGACAATGAGAGAGCATCATCTTTTTTAAAATATTTCTAAGTGCTAATTCTGGATAAAAAAGTTCACCTCTGGGGTCATATTATCTCAGAATCAAGAGTCTCTTTTGACCCAGATAAGTGTAGTGTTGTGGTTTCATGGGAAAATCCAAAGAATGTATTTGATATATAAGGTTTCATATGGTTGGATGTTTGCTACATTAATTTCATAAAGTACTTATCATACATTTAGTTTCAACTTACTAGTATTATAAAGAAACTTGTTACATTCCAGTGGTGAAAGGATTGCAAGAAATACTTTAAGGAGAAAAAAGGGATTCTTGTCTCAACATCTATTCTAATTCTGCAAGGTCTGGGCATAGTATACACAATATTTTGTGATGTATTAGGAATCATCCTAGGAGTAGTAATAATGTATGAGGACAAAGTATTTTCATATGGGTCTCAGGATTTGAGGCCTCATGAGGTTAATTACTCGGCGGCAGACGTTGATTTAGTAGCAGTTTTCCATGCCCTATGTTGTTGGAGGAACTATCATTTGGGTGAGTTATTTGTGGTGTTTGCAGACCATAATATCCTCAAATATGTGTTTTAACAGTTTCAATTGAATCTTAGATAGTAAATATGGGTGGAATATCTTTAGTACTTTTATTTTGTGCATGGCTATATTCCTAGAAAGGGGATTTTAGTAGATGATGCTTCGAGTCAGAAAAATCAGGCCCAAGTTGTACAAGTAGCCAGCGATAAATGGAATTTTATGGACTTATTTTCTATGTTACATATGTAGTTTCATGATAATCACAAAAATTAAGATCTATCAGCCTTCAAAGGTACCTCTTCCCACCTTGATATGTTGAATATTATGAAATTTTTAGTTCCCAAGGGATATGTTCTCAATGAGTGTATTTCAGGAGATGAACCACCTCTACATTAGTCTGTAGATAGAGATAGTATCCTACATATACATGGATGTGTTTTGGTTCTTATAGATATGAGATATGATTTGATGAGAGAGTCCCTTACTTTTCAATGGGTACTTCATCTAGGAATATTCAAAAATTATCAAGATATGCGTTTCCAGTATTGGAGGTCTGGAATGATCCGTCAGAGATCATTATTTGTTACTATTTGTTCCACCTATAAGAAAGTGAAAGAAGAGAACCAAAGACATGTATGATTTTTACAGTCACCTATAATCATAGAATGAGAAGAATATTACATGGATTTGGTAGTTGGATTTCCTAGGATTTCTAGAGTTCATGACACTGTATGGGTTGTTATTGTCCAAATGATGATGTTGGACCACTGCATTCATATATGAAAGAATTTATTAGGTGATGAGATGGTAATAATGTATCTCTAGGAGATCATATGACATCAAAAGTTCCCACGTACTATATATTTAGAAAGGGATTATTGATTCACATCACAATTATAGCAGGGGTTATAGAAAGATATGGGTACATAGGTGCTTTTTACCACATCCATTCCCTCTCAGACGGATGGAATGTTAGAATTAAAGATATAGGTTTGACATGAAATTCTCTGAGCATGCATCATTAATTTCAACGATTCATGTGATTAACATATTCCTCTTATTGATTTCACCTATAATTATAGCATCAAGACAACTATTCCTATGGTTCCTTTTAAGGAAATGTATGGAAGGTCATTCTATTAACCCCCATGATAGCTATGGGAAGGAAAGACATTCCTCCTAAGTCATCATCTCATTCAAGAGGATTCTATGTAGTTTCAGTTGACCGGGATGTGTATGTCTACTACTCAGTCTAGAATGAAATCATATGTTGATCACCACAAGAGACCTCTCATGTTTGAGGTTGAGGATTGGGTTTTCCTATGGGTATTTCCAAGTATAGGTCATAGATTGATATAGAGGCAAGGGATGTTGACAACTTTTTATACATGGCCATTTAAGATTTTAAAGAGTTAGGCCAGTATCTTGTTAGTTATTACTAGCTGAGTGGTAAGTTCAATACATGATGTCTTCCACATTTAACAGATGTTCTTGTTTCACACTAAAATGTATCATACTTTTGATCCCAAGGAATTTTATCTATATTTTGATTCTTTATCTGGGAAGTATATTATGCGCATCACTGGACAGATAATGAAGGCTCTCAAAGACCGGTCTATCCCTCTAGTATTGGTTCTATGGAATCAAGTCAATGTAAATGATGAGACTTCAGAGTGAGAGGCTGAAATACATGACCAGTTTC
The DNA here is from genome assembly GCA_963277665.1 of Viscum album. Lineage (NCBI taxonomy): Eukaryota > Viridiplantae > Streptophyta > Magnoliopsida > Santalales > Viscaceae > Viscum > Viscum album. The sequence goes on along the minus strand of OY728163.1, from coordinate 2,102,031,447 downwards.
TATAGTTTTTCTTAGACAATGTTTCGCTGCCCTTGGAATATGAATGTATGGATGAGTTCCTTTGAGGTGGGATGACTGTATGAACCCGGGTTTTCACTCAGGTATGGATCCATTAATGTTTGGTCTAATTAATTATATTGTAAATAATATGGATTTTTAGTGAGTTAGTTAATGTATTAGGGGTGTACTGGGGTTGTTCAGAGCCCAAAACCTGACTTATTGTGAGAAAAAAGGCATGTTACACTGTTATTTTAAACCGTGTGAGGGAGGCCTCATGGATTGTTTAAACCATGCAAGGAAAGGCAATAGGATGGTATAGGATGTATGGTTATCCATAGTCATGTGAGTTGGGCCACACAACCATGCCAGATTTTATAGAGAAATTGTAGTGTCATTTTTCATAGTTTCCCTAATCGTGTAGCATTTCTAGGGGTATTCCCCTTCCTACAGATTCTTGTGCACAATTTGCTCATTTTTTGGCCAGACCTCATAGCCAAACAGTGTGAAGGGAAAATTTGGGATGAAATAACGAGTTTAACCATATTTCATGTTTTAATCCAATCACTATTTAATTTTTTTTTCATAGGGAAGATCCTCTATTTACTCTTATTTTTGAGATTTTGAAGCCTATTCTAGGATTTTAGATTGATCATCCACCCATAGTCTAAATCAACTATTTTTCATCTCATTAGATCTGTGAATGTACATTCTCAGTTCCTTTATCATATTTCATCACTCTTCTCCCTGTATAAGATGCTATTTAGATGTTGGATTATATGGTCCAATTTTAGGGGTTTTATCCTTTTATAATATCTAATCTAATCTCGGCCAATCTAAAGGGTGCTACTAGCTGAGGAGAGTCATATGATCCTAAGGTAGGTGGTCCATGACTCATTACTCAATTTCCTTCATTTTATTAATTTCTATCCCATCATTCCAGTATCATCAAGAGTTGTAACTTGAATTTATACATATTTCTTGTAATCATTATGACTACTTTATAAGACCCTTTCAATATATGATATTCATTATTGGTGGTTACGTCCACGACTTCAACTATCCCATGTAGGGTGATGTGCTAAAATCTAGTTTTTGGTGTTTTGACACCATTGAGTTGACATTCGGGAGTCCTTGAGATAGACCATTCTAATGGTAATCCATTGTATATTAAATGAATAATACATTGTGAAATATTTATGGATAATACCAAGGTCTGTTCCCACATGACCTGCCTAAAGTAAGTTCTATAAATTAATAAATCAATAAATAATGAAATATAAAGTATATGGTATTGATATGACTTGGCCTAATTAAATGAATTCTTCGTTCCACATCATTAGTACACCTTTCCATGTTAATAGAAGGCTACATAGTGAATGTTATTAATTTAATATGAATTAAATGAATATAATTTAAATGGATGCATGTCTTGAGATGCGTTTTCACTTGTATGAATGGTAGGGAATTATCCCTAGAATATTAATTGGAATAATTAAAAAATGTCATAATATATTAATTGAATTAACTTTAATTTCCTAATTACATACGGACCTTGACATTATTATAGGATTGGTTTTAGTCAATATTTTCTTGGATTATTGAAGGGATTTATTGAGCACTTGAGGAAGACATTCTGATTCAAGGATGCTAGTTTCCGTGGTTGTGACCCACCACGGAACCTGATCCTTATCTATTAGTGGATGCCTTATATGACACAATAGAATCCGATATGTACTATTACTATATGACTTGAATATGATCCATGGATATATCATGGTTTCTAGGGACACTTAGTGCCATGGTTATATACTTGGGCATGGCTATTGCTTATCCCGTTTAACCTTATATGTATGTTGTGGAGTTAGATAGATCATACTTATGTGGAATTCCTTGGAAGGTTCTCCCTGTACTACACTCTTACCCCTAAATCCAAGATGTAATTAAGACTATGTTGGCGACCCTTGAGGTCTCGGTTTCCTTCTCCATTACATAAGAACCCTTTCATTACTAATAAATAGGTTTCCTTGTTACATCATAGAACCGTTAAAAGTAATATCATGAGGTAATGTCAGTGCTGGATATGCCTCATAGGACCTAATGATATGAAATTAAAATAATTAATTCATAGACAAGTTACATGGGTAGACACCAGCCAAGGGCTGAAGAAGGTACTTGGGTATTTACATTATTGTACTACTTTACTTTGATATATGTGTGCTTTAACTATCTCAGTTTATATTACAAAGAAAATATGTTATATAAATCATTGGTGGTGACCTACTATGATTTATCTCACACCCTATCTAGGCCTCCATTGGCACCCATGAGGACTATATGTATGCATGTGTTGAAAAAGGGAAGCGTGTTGCTTTAGACACTTTATTGCTTGTTGTTTTAAGATGTAGATGGTATCAGATGAATGAGATGGAGCTTGGGATGCTTGGGATAAATATTTTATTCATTTTTTATACAACTTTATATAATTATTTTATGTTTTTTTGTATCCCTTCTTTCTAGATTTTTAGATATGGTAAATATATCATCATATCATCATCTACTTTTGTATATGTGATTACCACTTATTTCATGTTTTTTTAGTTATTATTCATCTTGTCTCTTTCTGATGTGACATATATTTACTTATATATCTTCCCTTATTTAATTTTAGTTATTATATCCATACAATATGATATACTTTGGTAATTAGGGCATATTATCCACCAAAAACATACTATAGTCCCCCACTGCTAGTCGACAACCACTAGCATTCGCGGAGATGCGTTTGAGGCCATGTGGTCAACCGGGATCAGGGCACCTCTAAGTGGAATCCAGGTCCGGGACATAATATTTTCATTCCAAGACATCTAATACCATTTAGCCTTCCTTCCAAGACATCAAATTCCATTGAAGATTCATTCCAAGATAGCTATTAAGTGGGTATGTGTACAAAAAAACAGCTGCTAATTTGTCTCATGAAACCTACCGATGCATTGAGGGGCATAATGGGACCATCCCATCACATATAAATTATGATGAATTACACATATGAAATAGGTTAAGAATAATTAATAGAAATAGTCATATTAAAATAAACATATGAAAAGTAAATACATTCCCCAATCAATTAACATAATCAGAGACCATTCGATGTAAAATGAATTGTAAAAAATAATACATCCCTAATCAAATTTATCATAAACTATCTAGAGAAACAATAAGGATGATATCATTAAAATATATACCCATTGGATTAAGGGTAAAGGTATATTGTTTTCAATGAATAGAAATACCAGGAAAATATCAATAAAAAATATTCTTAAGTAAAATATTATTTCTATTTTGAAAAATCATTTTGAAGATCCTTTTTCTCTAAAAATAACATTTTTATAAAATATTTAAAAAGAACTTCATATAATTTCAAATTATGCTTTAAACAAATAAAGGACATGTTGGAGGGTAATTCTATACATGTTATAAAAAACATTCCTTTTTCAAGGTAAAAAGTTTATTAATATTTCTTGTTTGGAAAGTGATAATAAGATTCATTTGAAAACATTATATAAAAATAAAAAAGGATAAAATTTATTTTAATAAATCATTTAAGAAATGCTAAATATTTTTTTTATAAAACATGGTTTTTTAGAAAAGAATATTTCCAACCAAAGTGATAAGGGAAGTGAGGTTTTATTAAAACATTTTCCAAATAATTTTATGTACCAAATAGTAAAAATATTGTAATATCACATGAAAATGGTCCTGAATAATTAAAGGAGAATAAAAATAAATTTTTTGTTAAATAATTATCATAATTTTTTGTTCAATTTAAATTCTAATATAAAAAATCTTTATTAGAATGAGATTGTAATATAAAACCTTAAATTGGTCATAATATTGAAGTGGGAATTAATCAATGAATCGATTATGTGTATCAAATTTAAATCCCCATAAAATAATTTTAAAAGGAATAATAGATATTAAAAATAAATTCTACACATAATTTTATAATATTAATGATAAATAGGAGGTAATATAACCCAATGGAAAGGAATTGAGTTATGAAATTTTTTACCATTTGGTAACATTATGTTCAAATCCCCTTAGATGAAATAATTAAAATTGATAATTTAAATATCATTAATAATTAATTATTCATCATATCACATTTAAAGGGGTAGTACATAAAATATATAAAAGTAATTAGGTGTGTAACATTATAGTATCCCCCATTGAAATGAAATTGAGTTGAACTTCCTTCCCTCATGATTCCTTTTAGTTTAACACAATTTATCCACATGTATAGTAGTTTTATGATTTTTATTAACATATTATAGAGTCATATTAATTTTTATGTTACCATAAATTATTATTTTATCTTATATTATCACCTATTTGTTACCAATATTTCTTTTTTTATTGTTTCTAGTGTTATTTCTTTATTTTTTTGAGTTTGTTTTGACATGCTAAATTTAATTACTATAACATATATCAATAAAAAATAATATAAATTATTTAAATCATTATTTAAATATCACATATGTTCATTATGAATTTATTTATAGTAAGAAAAAATGTTTTGTGATATGAAATAAAATACACCATTGATAGACATGGTAGGCCGTACGTACACATGAAAACTATTTCTCATTTCTTGTCATATTGAGAGAATGAAAAGTAAATTGTATATATATATATTATTAAACTATAATTTTAATTACATATATATAATATATTTTTATTAAACCCGTGATTATTTATTTCCATGTATAGTGTGAACGAATTACATCGTTTTGCGAGGCAATAGTCCGTCGTACACATGAGCGATGTTATCAAATTCCCAGAGAATGGATGGAATGAAGGTATGTTTGATATAAAAAATAAATAAGTTTAATTACATCATAAATATAATAAATATAATATATAAACTATAAATCCATCATTATTCCCAATAATAAATTGTTGTAATTGATAAATGATCAACATCAGTTCGTGAGGTGGTAGTCCATTGTAGACATGAATGGTGACTTCGTAAACCATTTGAGGGAAGTGTTTTCAATTGCAGGTCATAATCAAAAGATAACAACATATAATTATATTTATGATACTGAGGTTATTATATAATAATATTATAATAGGAATTAAAGAAGGGGGATAAGGAAGTAAAATAAAAAATCTTTCATAAGAACCATTCCTCTTCTTGGAAATCATCCTTAGGTTTTCAGTAAAACATAAAAGGATATATTTATTACAAAAATAAGGATTCTAGGATGAGTTTATGAAAATTTGGTTTTGATTTGGGTATGTATTGTTTGATCCAACGTTTTTTATGGTGTAAAGTGGTGACTAGCGGGGTGCCATTTTATATGTGGGGTGAGTGAGACAGTTGTAATTTTTTTTTTGAAAAATTGAATACTATCCACATTGTTTTCTTGTAACCAAGACCCTATAATGAAAAATTATAGATAATATATGCTATAGGGACAAAATATTTTTATATAATGTATTTTTACATGTTTTTTATTTTTAGTACACATTAGTTTCTAATCTTAACTACTAAGTAAACTCATTTTCTCCTTATTCGTTTTAATTAATTTTAACTATTTCACTCAAAATTTTGGTAAAAAATTAACTTCACCTCATTATAAATTATAAATTATTCTGATTCAAAATATGGAATAAATTTTTTTAAATTTAATTAACATAATTGGAATATTTCGATTTAAAATTAACCCCACAGATGGGACAATAATTCTTGTTTTTAATGTTAGAATGTTCAAAATTTTACAATGATTTAATATAAAAATAAATTATTAGAATGATTAAAATTTCCAAAACTAGATTAATATATGTATAATTGAACAATTATTTTACATTAAAAAAAATTCATAAAAAAATTTATCTTAATAAATTATTTATAAAGATAATCATTTTAAAATTTTAATTAAATATTTTTCACTATTCATCAAAAAATGAATCTTATCAAAATAATACAAAAAATACTAAAAATATAATTTTGATAGTATACATTCTAAAATTAAATTCAATTTATTATAATTATTATAAAGTTTTACAAATAAGATTTAAATTATATGTGCCAAGCATGACTAAGATTCCTTTTAGGAAAATAAAGTTTTTACGAAAACATATTTTTTAATTTAAATAATTATTATTGTTATTTATAATCAATAAATAACATGAAAATGTGTATAAAATATATATTTTCATAATTTTGTTAATAATATTTATACCTTTCGTTCCAATGGTTAAGTTATAACTATTTTAATATAATAATATTAATAGTTTATTGTTGTTTGATAAACTTGGTCTTCCTTGTAACACAAGCTATCGAAGAAACTCATTATTGTGTGTAATAAAAGATAACTCCGTATTGTGTAAACTACAATATATAGAATATATTTTTTTTAAAATATTAAATATATCATAATGTCATGGGATGAAATATTTCTTTATATGGTTGGTGTTATGTCATACACACTATCAAATATGATGTTCATATTTTAAAATTTTGGGTTATTACATTCTCCCTACCATAAAAAAATTGAATCATCTCAATTTAAGCATTTTCATGGTAATCATTGGTTTTAAATTTTGAAATAAGATTGTTGAAAATCCCATATCATAATCTCGTTAAAATATATTCTTAATAAGAGGTATATGGAAGTAAAAAGGTCATCTATAATAAAAAATAAATATGAATCAATATAGGAGAACATCAGTGGAATGTGAAGATATGGACATAGAGTAAAAGTTTATATATTTATAGGGAGTGATTGAGGTCATTGATAAGATAAAAATGAATGATCAATTTACACTTGAGGGGATCAAATCCCTAAATCTAACATTTTTTAATAATGGTCATTGATATCCTGAAAAATGATGGTAATAGGACAAAATTTTATTTCAAGGTCCATTTTAGAATGTTGAGGAATTATTTTATTTTTTATTAATATAAAAGAAAATTATTATTTGATATGTTTCTATTTCATAACAAAAATTTCATCCTTTTGTTTTTTTCAAATTCATTTCTTATTCTAATAAATAAATAACACAACTTGATTTATTTTATTTATGAAGAACTAAAATTTAATTTTAACAGATCTTAATATCCATAAATGAGTTAAAACTCATTCTATATTACTAATTTTCAAAACAATTATGGTAAATACAATAGTCTATAAACATAAAATATAATACAACCAGTTCATCATTAAAATTTAATTATCAAATTGTTTAATTAAAAACAATGAAATATTAATCAAGACATCACAAAGTCCAGTGGTTGGTGAGAAACCCTTATCATCCTTTGATCATGGGTTCAAGCTGGACCAAATTTCTACCATATACATTTTCATAATGTGTTTTAAATACTTTGAACTTATAATTAACCTTAAAATCATAACCATTAAGGTTTTAATTACACTTATGTTAATTAAGAAACACATTATTCTAAAATTTAACAAAATCCTTTGATGTTCTATTATTCTTATAAAAAAATACCACTCATAAAAATAATTCCACAATTTAATTATTGAACATTAATACATAAATATTCAACATTTTTTCACTTAGTTCTTTCCATGATCTAGGGGATACCCTTTAGAATTGGGTGTTGACTCATGTAATACCTAGTTTCCCACATTTAAGGAAATACACTATAAATGGTTCCTTTGGATGATGATTATTTTAATCCATCATAATCATCATTTTCCCTTGTAAATTATTTTCATTGTGACCTTATTTTCTAAATATAAATCATTTATCCATTCATTTGAGATAGTATCTTGGTTATGTACTTCCACATTCCTTCCACAATGGCACTCGAGCATTCTTTTCTCCATGGTTCCGAACACTAAATATCTTAGTAAAGTTTATAATTATCATATTTGGTGTGTTTGGGAGTTTGTTAAGGTTTATATTGTTAATCATATTTTATGAAAACATATTAGTTATAAACATGATATCCTTCACTCCAATATTTAACTTTTTTTGTTTCTCATTTTATCAAATTTTTTCTTCATGTTCAATGCTAACATGATTTATTTTGTTTCATCCTTTCTATAAAACTGAAAATTATTGTGTGAGAAACAATTGTCATAATGGGATGACCATATAATATTTTATAGGATGTCTAAATAATGACACATTATTATCAATCTAAGAAACCTTTGGTTTAACCTAGGTTATTCATTATCATCACATAATCAAATTATTCATAATGGTTTGTAATGAAATTGTTAATTTTCATGACCATATCCTTCATGGGTCTCAAAAAAGTGTGTTTTGAGGACCATTTTTAGATACCATGTTACACTCATGAAAAAATTGGCATGCCGTTTTCATAGTTATTACCCCTAGGTACATTATGCCAGAGTCATGTCCACATGTAATATCTTGGTAGGGATTTGTTATTATGAAAAAACACATAATATGTACATTAACAAACATTAGGACTTTCTTCTATACTTATCCTCAATTCAATTTTATGTTTATATTCCCTAATATATTATTTCTTAAATATAGTTCCATAGATTTATAGTAAACATTCTTTGATACAAACTGTAGAGACCTTGAACCCATCTGCCCAGAGTCTATGCCTACTAATATTACGTTCACTTAAGATACAAGGGAATATTTTCCCAAAGGGCCAAATATTAAATTATATTTTTTAATCATGATATATATGAGTCTCTTATTAAAATTGAATACAAAAATTATGACATATTTTTTTTTGGGAAAAATTTTTTATCTAGAAAATCCATATATACTAGTCACAGTAAACATCATGGACTCATAAAGAATTGTAAAAAAATAAGAGTGATATCAAATGACCAGTAATGGTATGTGTACATAATAATCTATGAATAAACATGGTTTAATAAAAATGGAATGGGAAATAACTGAAATAAATTCCATTAAATTAATAATGTGATCTTAATATTGCAGGAAAAAATGAGATAAAATAATTTAATATAAATAATCACATGATCAAGAAAATTAACCATGGATATTATAACTAATAAATCAATCACATGGAATATAAATAAAATAATTCATAATTGTAGAAATAATAATGATTTATATCTAAAAAAATCTTCAAGATTTCGTTACAAGACATCAAACATCGTCAAGGATTTCTCCCAAGACATCTAATATCATCGATGCTTCTTTCCAGGATGTCTACTAAATGGGTAGGGCCTCATCCAAAACCATATCTAGTTTGTCTCATGAAACCTATCGATTCATCAAGGGAATTTAGAGGTCCCTACACAGCAAATAATAAATCAAATTCATTCCACATATTAAAGTGGTGAAATATAATGAACATAAACATTCATATTAAAACTATCATATGAAATGTAAATACTATCCCCAATCAAAAAAAATAATCATAGACCATCTAGAGTGAAGTGAATGGTACAAAAATACTGCATCCCCAGTGAAATGGATCATAAACCATCTATACAAATAATATGGATGATATCATTACAATATATACCCATTAGACTAATGGTAAAATTTTGTTGTCATTGATCATTAGAAATACGAGGAAAATATGTTTAAAAAATATTTGTGAGATAAATATCCTTTTCATTTTGAATTTTTTTTTCAAAATACCATTTCATTGAAAATAACATTTAAAGAAAAATTATTTTTATATAACCTCATAAACTAGAAAAGTAATTTGAAAGAAATAAAGTACACATCATGGGTAATTCCATAAATTCTATAACAAAAATTCATTTTTTATAGTAAAAAGGATAGAAAAGTGTATTGTTTAGAATGTGACAAGAATATTTCTCTAAAAATATTTTTTAAAAAGAAAATTGGGGGAAATTTTCTTTTAATAAATCATTTCTAATTGGTTATTTAATTTTTTTATAAAATATTCTTAGAAAACATGGTCGTGTAGTAAAATAGATTTCCGACCGAAGATATAAATCAAGTTATATTTTATTTAAATATTTTATTAATAATTTTATACATAAAAGTGTGGAATGATTATAATATCACATGAATCATATCACGAATAACCAGTGAAGAGGAATCTTAAAGGGTTTATTAAACAATTATCTTATAAATTCCTGTAATATAAATTCATTATTAAACTATCTCTATTAAAATGAGATTGTGAAATAAACCCTTAAAATGATCATAAAGTTGAAGTGAGAATTAATCAATGAATTTACCATTTATATCAACATTAAATCCACACAAAAAAGTTAAAATATATAAATATATATTCAAAAGTCATTATACACATAATCATATAATATTAATTTCAACGAGGAAGTAATATAACCCACTGAAAAGGAATTGAGTTAAGAAATTCTGTACCACTTAGTAACTTTTAATAAAAACCCCCTTTGCTGAAATAATTCAAATTGAAAATTAATAAACCATGAACAATGAATTATTAATGATTTTAAATGTCATGGGGAATTATATAAACCATATAAAGTAATTTTGTGCATAACATTACAATATTCATCAATTGAAGTATATTGAGATGAAATATCTTACATCATGCTTTTTTTTGTTATACATTGTTGAACATCCTGTATAGTTATATTAAACAAGTTAATAAATTATTAAATAACAATATTAATATTTATGATATCATATATGATCATTTTATAACATATTATCACCGTCTTGTTAATAATCATTCATTATTTTCTTTATTTCAGCTTTTAATTTCCTTGTTTTCCGAGTATGTTTTGACCTGATATTTTTTTGTTCCTATAATTTGGATCGTGATTGAAAAGTATAAAAAAAATCAAACCATGATGTATCAAATGTATTTCTTATATATATATTTATATTAATCCATAAAATTTTGTGATAGGAAATGAAATGCACCATTCATGGAGATGATAAGTCATACATATACATGAATGTTTCAACCATTTGTTATCGTATTAAAAGAAAGAAATGTAATATAGATAATATTATTTTTACAGTATATTTCTTATGTCATATATATCACATATTTTTATTAAACCCATCATTAATAAATTTCATATAAATCCTGAATGAATCATATCGCTTCGCGAGCGGTCGTCCATCGTACAAATGAGCGACATTATTATATTCCAAAATAGGAATCATGAATGCATTTATGATATAATAATTCCAAAAAATAATAACATCATAAATATTATATAAAAATATATAAAATGTAAAATATGAAATAAACATTCATTATTATTACCAACCATTATAGGTGGTAATGGAAAGAACTAACGACATCAGTTCGTGAGGCGGTAGTCTACTGTACACCCAAAAAATGTTTTATAACCAATTTTATAGAAGTGTGTGCATTTTTAGGATATAATAATAACAATAAAAAATATTTTTTATTTATTATACATAGGTTATTATATAATCATTTTATAATATTAATTTAAGGTAGCGATGAAGGAATTAAATAAAAAACATTTAGAATGACATTACATCTTTCTCAGGTATACTCAGGTTTTCGCTAAAACCTTTAAAGGATGAATTGATGATAAATTTAGGCTTATAAAATTATGGGGGGGGGGATATTTAGTTATTTATTTTGTTAGGTATTGTATAAACCAAATTATTTTGATGGTGTGAAGTTGAGAGGAGGGTGGATTCTCTTATATAAGTGGGTTGAGTGGAAAACATGTTTTTTTTTGAAAGAGTGAATCCCAAACATTTTTTGTTAATGTATAAATTCTCCAATAATGATCCATTATTGATAATATAAGGCATAAGGTATAATGATTTATATAAAATGTGAGTTGGACTAATTTGTGGTAAAATTTAAACCTTATTTTCTATGTTTAACCAATAAGAAAACTTGTTTTTCCTTAATCACTATAATTAATTTTAATCATTTTCATTAATATTTTTTGTCAAAAATTATGTTGAACTCCTCATAAATTATAAATTAAAACTATTTCAAATATGAAAACCAATTTTTCAAATTCAATTCACATATCTGAAAAAATTCAGTTTAAAATTAATCCCACAGACAGGATAAGAAAGCGGGTTTTTAAAATGAATATGTTCCAATGTTCGGAATGTTTTTATATAAAAATTAAGTATAAATATGATTATAGTGAAAAAATTGGATTAATATATTTATAATTTATCAATTATTACTTTATATATAATTTATAATATAAATTTATGTTATAAATTTTTTATAAAAAAAGGATGTTTTAAAATAAATTTTAGTATGGTTCACTATTTTTTAAAAAATGATACCTCTCAGAAAAATATAAAATATTCACTTTAAAATAATTTTGAAATTAAAATTTTAAAAATAATGTTTATTTTTCCATATAATTTTTTTTTTAAATTTTAAAAATAAATTTAAAATCCTGAGTGCCAAGTATGACTGAGTAGTCTTTTAGGAAAATACAGTTTTTATGAAAAGATTTATTTTAATTTAAAATTATTTTTATTATTATTTATAGTAAAATAATAACCAATGAATATGTGAAAAATATATATTTTGATATGTTTTTTAATAATATTCATACCCACCATTCCATTGACTAGGTGAAAACTGTCATATAAAATAATATTATTAATAGTATATTGTTGGTCGGTAAAAATTGGTATTAGGTGTTATAAAATCTATCCAAAAAAACTTTTTATTATGTGAAATTAAAGATAAATTGGTATTGAATTAACTTAAGGATATTAAATATATTTAATTTGTTTAAAACATTAAATATATCAAAAATTATATGGTTGTAATATTTCTTTTTATGCTTACTGTTGCATATCATACACAGTATCAAATATGATTTTCATATTTTAAAATTTTCACGTGTTATAGTAAATATTATTCAATATTAAAACAAAAAAGGGTCTATGATATAAAATTATTTAAATTAACCACATTTTTACTTAGTACCAAGTGAAACCCATACCAATCTATCTTCTTTATTCCAATGTCGATCTTCTGAGCCATATGTCATAGGGGGCACATGTCATCATACATGCAATATCAATCCATGTACCCAATTAGGTTTTGAAATGATATGGCTGACCATTCAAACCATGATATGTATCTTCAGGTCCATACCCTTGGTGTTAGAGAATAATTCCATTCTTAGAAACCATGATGCATTGGGAAACCTCATGAATTAGTATAGACTGCCGAAGGGAGATGATCATTAGTAAAAAATCCCACCAACCATTAATCAAAGATCTGTTGATTAAATCAATAAACATCTTATCAAACCATAACAACAAGGGTTAACCTTTTTATTAAAAAACATTCATGGTTAATTGCATTCACATTTTCCCAATACCCACAACAATTTCATTTCACCATTTGATCACATTACAACCAATTTTCACTTTATTCAATCTATTTAACCACATGGAAATTCTTCCGCTTCCATTTATCATATTTACTAATTTATAAGACATTACCCATTTTTCTAATTCAAGTAAAGAAAAGCACATATTTATCCCATGTTAAAATGATAAATATAGTTTGAATTTGTTTAATCCCAGAAAATATTCAATTCATCCTTTAAAAACCCAATTCTCATGTTCAAAGGAGTTCCACAACCCATGGGAAACCTTAATCCTAGTCTACTATCTGTCAATGGATATTAAATGGTCTATGAAATATCCGACACATCATTTAGAAACCCAATTTATCATTCCCTAACAATGAATAAAATTTATATCACGATGAAACAAAATAAAAACTACATACACATGGATGGACATCAACACCATGGGATATAACTTGTAGAACACCTACCTCAAGCTCATAGAAATGTTATATTTCAACCATGACCCTTGATTTAAGCTTAAACAACTCTCAAATATCGATACAATATTCTAATAAGAAAACTGTTTTAGGGCTTCCAAATAAGAGAAAACAACCCAACATGATTCTGAGATAAAATATAAGAAATAGGAGTGGTAGAATCATCTATAGCTTCAATTTTTATCCAACAATGACTTAAACAACCAAATATTTAATTAGAATGATATTTAGAAGAGGGGATAACCACTAGTTCATAAAAAATAATAACATAGGATTAAATAGGTGTAATATCCTGCGAAACATTTATACTAAGAAGGGGTAAATGGTAAAACCCCCCACATTTAATGATGCACCTACTTTGGCCACATGGTTGGCCAAAAACTGCACCAACTATGAGGCACCATCTGTCCAAGAAGGGGCTAGGCTGCACAGGTAAGCATGGTCACCTGCATGGTTTGAGAAAATTTATGGTGGTGGTGGGCTGACAATAATCTAAGGTGGTTGGGCCACATGGTCTCCTAGGACTTTGTGCATGTTTAGTACTAAACATGCACCAACTGTGCACTATGCAGTCGATGGCCTCTTTTCTTCTTTTTTGCATATCCTTAACCCCCCGAAACACCCCAAATACCCTTATATTTTCATGAATCCTTTTATTTACAAACATAAGGGGTTTTAAAACAAAATTTAAAAATGACATACATTAAACAAAGGTCATGATTTTTTAACAACCCCACCTTATAATATATCATCCTCGAGCTACATTCCTAAGCATATCTATTCTTATAAGTTTAAATGGTTGGGATGTCAGGCCCACATATATATATTTCTCTTTAAATTTTCCTCATAAAATCTTCCATAATTCCACAATACTTAGATTGAAATCAAGTTATTTCCCCCATTATATTTTATCATAGATATCCAAAATATGAACTAGATGATCCTTAAAGGAAGAATCAATATAACATCTAAGGAGGATAATAGGATCATGTTTTATTTTAACAACAATGTTCTTCCCTTTAATGCATTTCCTGGATGAACTTGGGGTTTCTCACTTTTTCCATAAAAGTGTTTTTGATAATTAAAAACTTAATTTTCAGTCAATATAACATCTAATATCATTAACATCTATCACATGATAATGGTTTGGGGTGATACTATTGATGCTTTGGAAGCTGAAGAAATTTGTGCATATAACTATACTATTGTGAAATAGCTAACTGGAATGCCACTGATATGATCCTATCTATGATCTCAAACAACCCCACATACCCGCACCGTCTTTCCTAGTATCCGAATCTGACTATGAAACAATCATGGCGACACATGAAGAAACACATGGTCACCCACCATAAACTCAAGAGTTCAATGATTTGAATCTGCATATGGCTTCTATATGATATGGGTCATAGATATATGTTTCCCAATTAGTTGAACATGTTTATCATCTATTACATGAGACTTGGTCCCAAAAACATTGATTCACCTAATTCCATCCAACTTAAGTGAGATCAACAATGCCTACCAAAGCTATAGTCATTTTTTCTATCTTAATTGTAACTTGATAACTTTTATTATAGATGAACTCAACATGTTTTATGTGTATTAAAAAACCTCAAAAAATCATAAGGATGCATGACATAAACAAGTTCTCTAATATCTGCATGGTATGTTTTGATTTTTCATCCGTATGTAGGTGGGAATCCATACTTTAAAAAACATGAATACCTATTTACTTCTAAATCCCTTTCTAGAAGCCTAAAGTAAAATGAAAATCAAATTATAAAACAAAACTCTAATGTACCCTATGAAAAAATATTATCTCCCAAACATACAAGTCACCCAATTAATAAATGGTGAAAGTTTCCCAAATTGACAAGAAATGAACTACCATTGTGAACTGATCCAGAATCACCAAAATTTCATCATTCATCTAAGGTGTACTAGAATAAACTACATCCAAATCCCCCAAAATAGCAACCCACATCCATTTCAAAATTGGATATGACTATGAAATTCTTGTAGGTTATTGATGCTTGTCCTTAACTTATTGATAGGTGTAACATCTTGTCAAAAATCCTACAATATCCTATCTTATTCCTGAACACAATACTACCTCTTAATATCACAATATATTTTGGTAAAACCAGTATACACCACCCAATTAATGGAATGAAACTCAAAATCCATATCTGCCCCGTAGAAATAGGTATAAAAATATGACAATGAATGTGAATAATATCATCCTTAATACTAGTCAAACCGAAAAGTGTCTCCCCACCTTTAACATTGAATATCTAGGAATTACATTTATAATCCTCATAATACATCCTCTTAATGTAGTTCAAATTAGGGGAAAAATGGACAAGAAAATGAGTTTCATCGGCTCATGATTCTCCAGGACACCTATATGAATTTCATTAAACAAATCCGCTCTCTTCAACTTAGAACTAGACTCTTAAACCCTCTAAGTATTTTATTTCTAACTCAACACATCTGCAACATTGTTTCCCTTCCCTATTACATAATCTAGATAAAAATAATAAGGCTACATGTACTCAAAAGATCTCAAATTTTTTAGATTTATATCAATCATGGAAAATATATATTTAAGGCTCTTATGATCAGTATAAAGAACACAACTCCCACCTAGAAGATAATTTCACCAACATTTCAATGCATACAACACTATTTCCTAATAGAGATCATGTGTAGGATATTACAATTCATGTGACCTCAACTATCATGATTCATATGCCACCACTCGATATCCCAATATCAAAACTACCCATAGTCTAATTTTTGATATGTCACAAAATAATGTATATTACTTAACCAAATTAGGTATGATTAAGATCATTGTACTGGTCAAACATGTCTTCATCTATGGGATGGAATTCTGACTTTCAATGGACCACTGAAGCCTTACACCATTCTTTTTCATGCTTGAAATTGGCACTTCCAAGTGAGAAACGTATTTGATGAACCTCCAAAAGTAACTTTCTAATCCAAAAAATCATTAGATGTAAAAAACATTCTTGGGATACTACTCAGAAACTATTACTTGAAACATTTTCGTGTCCACCAAAACAACGTCCATTAAAACAACATGTCCTATGAAATTCACTTATTTTTTTCAAAATTGACAGTTTCATAGATAGGGTTATATTCGATGCTCTCTCAGTATGATAATTATGATGTCAAGAAGTTTGAAATGATCACCATGAGATTGAGAGTACTATAATGACCAGAAATTTTGGAATGGAAGAAAATCCATATGAATTTGAACTTTGGCATTTACGTGATGGGCACTTATTAAAACTGAGCTTCGAAATGTAGTTCCTAAAGTCGTAAAACTTCAGTGTGTTATTTGTATACTTGGATGAAGGCATGATACGTGTCCCTAGTGTCTTCTTGAGTTTTGGGATTTCTATACCTTGAAAATCATGGTTTTGGAGGGTTTGACAGAGGCACACGTTTTGCCTAAAACCATGCAGCCTCTAGTAGAAAATTGTGTGGTTGTAGAAAAGGAGCAGAAAATCACAACATGGGTTATACATAGTTTATCCAAACCTTGCACGTAGCCCAAACGGTTCATGCCATATTGGAAACTACCTAACATTATTCATCGCACTGTTGGAGCATAGTTAGGGTAACCATGTGAGGTGATCTCTTAAGTAAGGGGTTCCCCACAGCTGGGGCATCATTTTTCCAAACCATGCAGACAAACCATATAACCCAGGATTTGGGGTAAAATTACAAAATTACCCTTAATGAGTTTTATGTGTTTCTTTCCTCCTATCCTTCCAAACTCGAAGCCATGTGAGCTCTCCCCCTTAGCTCTTGGGTTTCTCCTCCTCTCCCATCTAGGCATGGATAGAACTCCCCCACCGATCATCATAATTGTTCCACGTCAGACTCTATAGATCCACATCAGTAATATCTATCATCATTTCTAATATATTTCAAGTTAGTAATTATGTATACGAGATTATTTTAGTATGATATCATTTTCCCTAATTTTAGGGTGAAGATCCATTTCCTATATTTGTTCCAAACCGGATCATGTTATCCCTTGATATTGGATGAGTAGGACATCCCAAGTATGAGGTAGGCGATACATGTATTTTTATTGAGTTTTATTCATTTTAAAAATATCATCATTTCCCTTTATGCAGGACATTGAATCTCATTGATTTGTAGTGGATTAAGTCATATTAAATTGATTCATGCATCTTTTTTACACCCGTTGTGAATTATCATGTCAATATAAAATTTAGTCCTCATCCAAGGACACCCCATGGATCTGTCTGCACGGAATAACCTTTATAATTAAAAATTTAAAATGCTCATAATTCCATATAAGGATATGTCTAGGATTGAAAATTGTTTTAACCCTTGTATGTATCAGTCTAAATGTTAATCAATCCTTCTTAATAACATTTTAACATTATGTTTTTAATTAAATTATGTGAAATATTATTTAAAATTCCTCTTTGATGAATTGTGTAGTTCCATTGGAATGGATGTTCAAATATGATAAATGAATTTTTTGAAGATCAATTTCATGATTTTATAATAAAACCCCCGAGGTGTCTCATCTTTGAAATTAAAAAATGGGGATTATTGTTTTGAAACATTATTGGATTTATTTATTTGGTTCTTCTTCCATGATTTGGAGTCTAGGTTTGGTATATGGAATGTTGAGAAATGTCCCTTATTAATGTTATTAAATGAACTTTCCTCCTTTTATGTGAATGTTTACCAAACCAATGTAACCCTCCTAAGTGGTCGTACCTGCTTATTAAGAAAATTTACCAAGTAGGAATTTTACTTCATGATCACAAAAACTTTTAGATTCATCATTGACCTTAATAATTGAATTTCCATGATTTTTTAATTAAATGGATTTGTAATAATATGAATATCTAGTCCATGATATAATTATTAATTTGAGTTAATTTATTGGTTTAATGTTAAATGGAAATGAATTGGGTGGTATGCCCATTCCTATTATTGTATTATAATAATCATGACTCATGTGAATTAAATTAGATGTTTTAAATGAAATGGATTGTAAGGGATGGAAATGCAACACCATTTATTGCAAGATTAAGTGCAAGTTTATTTGAATTAATTGTAAATGGAACACCGTTTTATATAATGGGATTGATAAATGAAAATCATGAGAGGTATTTTCAAATGGATTGTGTTATAATAATAATTATTTCTCTCTTATATATATGGGATTGAAAAAGAGATGGATGTGAGGTAATTCCCCATGTTGTATATAATTATATTACACATTACATAGGCTATGTACTATGGTAAGGGTTCTATTGAGCATAAATTCATCACACTCACTTACATCGAATACTGAGCAAGACATCTCACCCCAGAGATACTATATGGATGATGGTATTTACATACCACGTTCCATGATTACTATGTTTCCACAGTGGTTCACTCACTATCTCGAGTGTTATAGCATTCTGTATCTCAATCTATAGGGATTTAGGAAATTTACCCTATTTCATGATATTATAGGCACATTTATACTCGTTATGGGTGTTTGAGTTACACCCCTGTCCATCCAGAAACTAGTATTCTAGGTATATGAGCATTAGGAATTGGTAAAAACATGGTTTATATTGGTGGATTAAATATATAAATATATTATATACATATATATTATTTCTATATATGTGTAGAAACGGATCAAAAATTTATTATGAAAATGATTTGAAGCAGGTATAGCTACCAGATCTCCCTAAGGAACCTAGGTATGTTTTTGTTTATCTATTTATCAGTAGTTGTTTACCATTTTTATTATACCTTCACATAGATTTACATTATATTTTCGTGGAATGCATTGAGTTTTAGACATTGTGGGTGAGAAACTACTAGTATTATTATCTCACACCCTGCTCGGGCCACCGTAGAACTGGGGTAACTGAGTACAACTTATATTTGTTGAACCAAGGTTGATTGCACGATCTTTTTGGATAGTACATGGGAGTTAAGATCATATGAATTAGATTAATAATGAGATAATTTTAGATAACTACATTGGATATTTACATTACTTTTCATTACTTTAATGTTCTGCAATGTATCGTGTATCTTGTTTTATGTTTGCTATTTCATTATGTATCATCATTAGGACATGCATGCATTAGTTGTATATTAGTGTTTTCTATATTTTCTATTCTGTTAATATTTTCTTATGATTATTTTCATTCATTTATTTATTACTTCCTCTATTTTCTGAAATTTTTTTATATTATAGTACTGTGATACTCTTACATGATTTTATAGTCTCCCCACTATACCACCTTTACACCATCACTATAAGTTTGAAGTCTCTAGCATATGGGGAGGTATGATTGAGACCATGTGACCCATTGTTATAGCTACCGTCTTTGTGGTTAGTCAGGATAGGATGTTAGGAAGTGGTTTCATAAGGTTTATTTTCCTTATTCTTAATATTTTTGGCTTGTAGACAATAGACTAGGAATATGTCAGTACTTGGTAAATAGTCGTTTCTTGGAATGATCACCCCACCCATAGGAAAATGACAATGTTTCCAGGTATGGGATGAATGTTCATGATTGTTTCTATTACAGTTGATATTATTTAACCTTGAGTGATTAGTGTACTTTATGATATGTTTTGATTTATGAATTTATAGTTTTCTTCCCCTGACCTGCTACAGCAAGGATGAAACATTACATGCATCATAATAGGCACATAGAAAATTCACATTCCATACATATGACATGAAATTTAGTTTAATTATAGATTTCTAGCTAATTTTGATTCCATGACTTGAGTTTATAACATGCTTAGTTTGTACCTAATTAGGTAAAAATTTAGCATGCCTATTTGTATATTCCATGATTCTTTTCATATAGATTCCATGTGCCTGTGCTAATTATCATGCTTTCAATGATCACCTCTTATAATTACATACTTCATTTTTGTGTTATAAATTGTATGCATGGGATAAATTTTTTGGTTCTGATTAAATGAGAATTTTTTTCATTTATGATATGGCTGGATAACTTATAATTGAGTGAAGTTAACCTATATACTCAAACCATATTTGAGATTTATACATGATTAGAATCTATTGTTAAAATTTAAAGGCTTTTGAATTTCATGTGATAGTGTAAATTGGTTTTGATTAATGTGATCCAAATGCCAAACTAAGTGTATGTGCATTTTATAGATGGGTAGATGACCAGCCATTTGGATGTGGAATTTTATATGAGAATTTTATATTCTAAAATGGAATTTGTTTTGATTGAATGGGAACTATAATTTATTCTATCAATTTTATGGATGCATTTTAGATTAGGGTGACGGAAAACCATATAATTGTACCATTATATATGATCATTGTATATTTATTGAAATGGTTAAATTATAAAATATGTTTTTATTTAATCTAAATTGGGTTAATAAAATTCTAAAATGCACAATTAGAACAAAGTAAGTCATTTGGGGAATGTTCCTAATGAGATAACCCTTTTCAGGTATTTCAAAATAATATTCATTACGAAAATACTATTGGGTTTTATTCTAATGAACCCATGTTGGCTTATTAGGACCCTCATAGCTCGCCTTATCTATTATAACTTATAATCAATGCTAGATAAGACTTTCTTATTAAGATAGATGTTTTGTTTTAAAAGAATATAATTGTGTGAATACTAAATGTGAAGAAATATAATGACCTGAAAATGGAACCCTAGGTGGTGTCCACTGTTTAAACCCTTATGCAAGGGATGTTTAATTTTGTCTTGAGTATCATTGGAAAAAAAATTATATCATTTTCAATAGGACCTTCTCTTTTTATAAATTTCTTAGATAATTTATATTGATCCTAGTTACCGTATGTTTGGAATGACCTAGTGATAGGGTCAATATTTTATTTCATAATGGGCTATCCCATGGTATATAGCACCCTTAGTGTTTTAAATTCCCTTCTGATTGCATGGTTTTTTGGTAGTATGGTACTATTCAGGTGTCATTGTCCATTGTAGGACTATTTGTTTCTCAATGAAATCCATACTCAGAATGGTGGTCATGTTTTCGTCGGCCCTTGTTATGGGATTGAGCGTCAGATGATGCTCAGTTTTAGAAATTTATACATTCCTATGGAATGGTCAGCTGATTCATATGTTTCATTACCCTAATTCTTTTCATAGGCGACGTAGGAGGTCATTTGTCTTTTTATGGTCATATGAGATAGATTTACATTGAGACAATTTTCTATGAAATCCATCTAATACATGATTTAATTGGGATGATAAGACTATGGGTAGTATCCAGGTTGTGTCATCTTTATTTTAAAATGACAGGGTAGTATGAATTGATATATGCGGTGCCCTTGGTGTTCCGAAATTTTATAGTGAACTAGTCATTTTTGGTGGAATAGTTGAGCCTGAGCTATTGAGAATGTTCTCGGGTCGTCTTCATAGTAAAGTGACATAGGCATTAAAGGAATTGGGTTCATCCCAATTCCCAAGATGACTTTCGAAAAGGATCAAGTGTTTTTAAATGTTGATCATGTTAGTTATAGCCTTCATAACAAATGCCTTGTTATTGAGACGTGGTGATCATGACTTAGAGGAGAGATACATGTACATTTAAAGTGGATATGACCTAGCACCCTTGAGAATGGTTGTCCTATACCTTCTTTCAATGAATTGAACACTCCTAAGGTGGGGAGTGTCTCATCAATTCTTGTGAATATGTGTCCTTCCATGTATAAGGAACACAACCTAAGATGACCATTTGAAAGTGGTTGATATAGGTTGAATGCCTATTTTGGATTTCAATTTTGAATCATGCTAGTGATTTCATGATAGCATGATATTGATGTGGTTTGATGTTTATGTGTCCCCTGATAAACACCATTGTTCTTGGATGGACATCTGTGGTTAAATAATGAATGATCAAAAAATTCCTCAGCTATTAAAGTGTAGGGATCAACCAATGATGATTCATTTATAGTTGAAGCTAAGATTCTATCTAGATGTTGACCATTTGGGGATCTAATTTTCTTCTCTTTATCTTCTTGGTAATATTTGAACTCCTCTTATTTTACTCTTCTGAAATAGACAACCATGTATCTTGTCTTTTTTTACTTGATGCACTAAGAGATCATTGGTATTACACAAAACTAATGTTTTAAAGATGTTGGTATTAATATGTGATCTCTACCTGGTTGCACATCAGATAGGTGGTATTATTTGAGGTTTTGTTAGTCCTGAGTGAAACATATATTCCAAAGTAGAAATGACTTGAACAAATTCTTGGACACCAGCCACGTCCTTTGAATTTCCCGTCAAACACATGTTGATCTAGGATCAATTGGTGATCTGATGTAGACAATTCGGCTTTGTACCAACATCTCACCTATAAACATGGAATATGGAATTTTTTGGTTAAGTTCATTAGACTCTAGTTCTTTTAATCTAAGGTGACCCGATACTTATGTTTTGTCTTAGGGTAGTTTTCTAAAAATGGTTAAAATTATATAGGGATAGATCTAGGTTTCCCCCAATTTGTGTTATAACATGATTGTTAAATAAAAAGGTGGTGTTTTGACTAAGGAACATCACCTGGAGTCTGGTATGAGCTTTGGTAGACATGTTCTTTGTAAATTAAAAATACCTTGGAAGATGGCATTTGGGATCATCTTGAGCTACAACTACCATCTAATCTAAGGGTTTCTATGATATGTCAGCTAGAGTGGCCCAAATAGTGATCCCTTCTTTAATGGGTATGGTTGGTGGGGAACTTATAGTGATATTTCCAGTCTCATTAACCTCAATCAATAATTTCCCCTTTTGAATGCATCATAGCGGTGACTGTAGGGTTATCTCTCGAGGTGGTTGTAGTGTGAGTAACAATAAAATCCCTATTATTTGAGTTATTTTTTCAAAAGATGAAATCAATGGTTTGATTAAGAGATTGAAAATATAATTTGAATTAAATACTATAATTCATGAATATTTAGGAACAATGAAAAAAATTCATACAATATAATGTGTTTTGAAATTCACATTTAGAATAGTAGTTTTGGACAAACATTACTCTCTTGGACACTCCACTCTTCCTTTTATAAAAATATTACCCGATTTGAATTCATAAATTCACCCCAAGGACCCCCCTTGTGAACACCAATTTTTTTCAATTATCATATTAAAACCATTAATATATATTTTTTTCACTTATAAAAGTGTTTTGGTTACATAGAGGACTCTATGAAATTAATCATAAATGGTGACACTATGCTAAAGGACAAGATATTTCCATTAATGATTAAATAGCGAATTCGATAATTCTACTTCAAATGTTGAATGACTATCCAAAAAAATTCATTGATCATATATTTTATGAAATAAATCAACTACATTAATTCACCAAATATGAGTTCAAAAGCAATTCAAAGAGAAATTACACATTAGGATCGAAACTCTGAAAAGAGTGTATATAGGGTTTCATCATCCGAAATCACATAGTGATTATCCATTTACCACTTGTGTAGCTAAAATAATATCCATTCTGACATCGATGGACAACATCTCCATCATGATCTTGATCTCCACCATAGTGAATCATGGCTCTGAATTGGATGTTGGGAATTCAGTGGTGTGTGCTTATCTCTGTCCCTTCTACACTACTCCCAAACATTAGCCAAGGGGTGAATTTTATTTTTAACCCTGTTTAATCATTAGTACATGTAAATTACATTTTTTTCTATTCTTCAACCGGGTCACACAGTGTACTTGTGGTACACGAGTTATACCCCATATCCATTTTCTCCTACACATCCCATGAATCTCATACACTGGTTTGATTTGTTGACTCACTACATGGCATGTACTAAGAGTACACGACGTGTACTTGCTTTCAATGGTGTGTTCTAAAGTCACGACATGCCCTTCTCATTAAATTAAATTTGAAAAGGTCACAATGTGTACTTGAGGTACACGACATGTAGGTGTTCTTCTTCAATTTTTTTTGACTTGGCTTCATTTCTCCAACATCAGTTGTCTACATTCTTGGAATAAATTAGAGAATTAAAAATACTTTAAAGTCCAAATTTACTATATTTTCACTATTTATCTAAAAATATTTCATTATTCCAATAACGATGCAATTCACATTAAATGTAAAATTTGTGGGGTTTAAATCCTAAAACTAGAAAATAAATACATTTTAAATATTATCTCTATCAATTACCCCACACATATCAATTTGAATTATAGAGAAATGAGTAGTAAATAGTCAAATTCAAAACACATACCAATAATGTTTACAAATTTATCACAAATAATTAATAGATATCATGTCTCATTTTTTTTTTCAAATTCTCAATTCAGATCATTCAATCCATTTCCACATCCTTTGTCCCATCATGCACACAACTCACTTACCCCTCATCTATTTACTCTCAACACATGAAAATGGCTTTTTGAAAATGTTTTTTCAGACCAACACATGAAAGATTCACCATAGGCTTGATAGATTTCTACATCTCTACCCGATGTGAACCTAGAATATGTTTTTATCATGAGGACTATTATAATATTTTTATCTAGAATTGGGTTGGTTGGTTTCAAATGAAAAAATTATGACGCTAAAAACGGAGGGTTTGGCTCTTTTTGAATCAGAAAATGAATTATTCTAATTATCACTCATGTATAGAATTCTCTGTACTCTCCTCCAAACAAAATCAGACACAATCACATTTTTTCCATCCCATTCAATCAATATTTCAGCAAAAGATATGAAATTTATTTTTCTTCACTTTTTTTTAGAAATCTATACATAGAGATAAACTTCCATCCATTATGAACCCCATATGGGAAGAAATCCACTTCATTTAAGAGATCCAAATGCGAACACCTCTCATCAATGTATGTTCTAGTAGCAAATGTATCTCATCAACTTTTTAATCTCCACCCAAATGTAGCTTCAAATGAGATAGTACATCACAAGTCATATCCCCCACACTTATGTTCAACTTGATCATGAATTTGAGCACCTAGATCATGTTGGAAATGAAAATATCACATGGAATGTGGCTAACGTAAAAGGCTATACATGAATACTAAGTGCTCAAGAAAGATCAAATTTTAATGGAAGGAAAAACTAAAAAGTATGAACTTGAAAAAGGGGGATTCAAAATCCAATCAAATGCATCAATAATTTTAATAACAAGTATCAAGCCCTTATGTTTTGACAGATATAGATCATGTTCTAGTTCAAACAAACAAGGAGTGGTTGTCTAAAAATAATTGGATAATCTATATAATATATCAAAAGAGGATTCAGAGGCCTCATATGAATGTGAATTTCAGAATTAACAATAATGATATATGGTGTGACATTCATAAATCATAGGTCTTTTCAAAAATTTTCCTAATTTTTTTATCTTGATGAAATGTATTTCTTTAGTATTCATTTAGGTTCAGTTTAAAAGGATTAATTGGTCCACTCCTTGGTAAAAGCTTTAAAATTTTGTCATGGAATTTCAAAATCAAAATTTGAAATAAAAAACCCAAAAGTTTAAATAAAAATTCATAGAATTTGAAAAATATTATAATGAACACAATAAAAATTTAAAGAAAAAATTGAAAACAAAATATTTTAAAGGAAAGTAGACAAAATTTTAATATACCCACCATTTTTCCTCGTCCCACGCTTATTTTGTGCAATGTAATCATTGTGAACAAAATTTTTATGATAATTAAATTCATCAAATTAAAGGAATAAAAAATAAGTGACAATGAAAAACACAACCTAGAATCAATTTTATTCTACATATTAATGTCAGATTTCTTCCCCTAGAGGATCTTGAAAATTCTCTTGAAATAGCTTCAGCCCTTGGCTGTTGACAATGAATGGTGTCCCTTTGTCTGAATCTTTAATATTTGTTTCACCAAAAAAACATGAGTAAAATGAAATGATGCATAATATTTGGAATGAAATTTACATAGGAACAACTTCAATCTTGTATCGAACAATAGAACATTGTATCATTCCATGAAATTTTTGGTGAGAATCATCCCATCCTAAAAGTTTTTGGTTCAATATTTGTATAACCTAGAGCATTCATAATCATTGTTTATGTGTTCCTCTTTTTATGAAAAACAATATTTTAATTCATTTCTATGAGAAAATAGATTCATGATAAATGTTTTAACAGTACAAAAGGATTTGTGTTATAAAACAACTAGAATGTGACAAGATTTTCCATAGACCAATCTAAATGGTGACATTCCAATCATTGTTTTGATGGTAGCATTGTAGGCCTAGAGAGCATCATCAAGTCTCATACTCTAGTCATTTCTATTTTTGTTAAGAGTTTTTCCTAGAATTTGTTTGATCTCTCTGTTTGATAACTCATCCATTCCATTTGTTTGTGGATGATATGGTGTATATACCTTATGATGAACTCAATATTTCTTCAAAATATCTTCCAAATTACTAATGAAAAATTGGGTACCCTGATCTGTAATCAAAATATTTGGGAATCCATACCATGATAATAATTTTCCTTTCACAAGTTTGGACATAGTTTTGGCACCATCTAATCTTGTGGGAATAACCTCTATCCACTTGGACACATAATCAATAGAAATAATGATGTAAATATATCCAATGTAATTGGAAAAAGGCCCCATGAAATCCATTCCACAATCATTAAATACATAAAAAAATTGAAGTGGTATTTGTTTCATCTCATTCCATTTGGAAATGTTTCATTGGAATTGACAATTTCTACCGGTTCAATAGAGTTCAAAATAATCTATGAAGACGGTGGGCCAGTATTATAAAAAATCAAGAACATTCCTTGTTGTTATTTTTGGTATGAAGTGTCCTCCATCGTTCAAAGGGTTGAAAAATGTAGGATGGATTAATATTCATAATTTTGAAGACATCTCTAAATCATTTGATCAATGTCGATATGCCAAGAGTATGGATCATCCCAGATGTAGTCCCTTGAACCACTCAAGATTTTATCACTTTGTTTCATTGAAATTAGTGGGGAAGTACATCAGAATGCAAATAGTTCACAATATTATCAAATAATGGTCTTTCACATAGGTAGGAAAACAACTCCTCAACTAGAAAGGATTCTTTAATTGGTAGAAAAATATGAATTTTTAGATTCTCAAAAATTTGTAACATACTCAAATGATCAGAAACATGGTTCTCACATCCTTTATTATACATTATTTCATTATAAAACTCAGCTAACAACATGATACATCAAAAAAGTCATGGTTTTGCATCATGGTTATTCATTATAAATTTGATTGCAGAATGATCCGTGAAAAAATTACCTTAGAGCCCGAAATGTAACATCTAAACTTGTCCAAATAAAATACAACCATCAAAAGATCCATCTTTGTTTTTGTTTTGTTTGACTAGTCCTGACCTAGAGTTCTTGAAGCATAGGAAATCACATGATATTTTTTTCCAACCATTTACTTATCACCTCCCCAAGAGAAAAGTCAGATGCATTAGTGATTATTTCAAAGGGAACGTCCCATTTAGGACATTGAAATGTAAGATGGGTTATTATATTTTGATTCATCTCATGTATGGAATGTTTACAATTTTCATCAAAGACAAATGTGGCATCTTTTTAGAGAAATCTTGAAAATGAAAGTGCAACTTGGGAAAAATTCCAAATGAATCACCTCTAAAAACCATCTTGTTCATGGAAGGATCTCACATATCTGACATTATTTTTCTATAATAATGATGAAATGACCTCAAATATAGATTGATCATCATAGATTCTATATTGGGACACAACAAGGACAAGAACAATTCCCTTACCAACCATGAAATATAACTTTTCATAATAGAGAAAAAGGTTTTTTTCAATTAATGTTTTTAGAGCAAGTGTTATTCTTTTCAAAAAACATTCAAATGATGATCCATATATAGTGAAGTCATCCATAAACACTTCCAAGAATGTTTCCAGAAATTTTTATAAGATGATCGTCATACCCCTTTGAATTTTTTTGGGAACATTACATTGATCGAAGGGAATCCATATATAAGCAAAGGTTCTGAACGGCAAGTGAATGTGGTTTTCTCTTATTACTCTAGTAAAATGTGAATTTGGAAATACCCAAATAATCCATTAATAAAAAATAATGGGTTTTCCTTGCTTACATTTCAAGGACATGGTCATGGAATGATAGTGGGAAGTGGTCTTTCCTTGTAACCAGATTGAGAATCCTATAAGCAATGCACATCAGCTATTTATTTGTATGACTAATAGGTAAATTCATACCAAATTAATTTCATGTAATTGTAAATACATTTTTCTTAGGACCAACATGGACTAGAATTACCCATTGACTGTCGAATATGGAAAAAATAATTTCAATATGCAGCAGAGTGGTGAATTCTTTTTTGACAAACTCCAGTAGTGTTGGGTTCAATATCCATTGAAATTGTATCACAGATTTAGAATTATCCTCCATTATAATTATATGCATGGAAACTGAGGGAATGATTCTTGTTAGATCAGAGAGAGTCTATAGTGTGGCTTCTTTGCGGGAAATGAGGACTTCCAATAATTTTTCTTCTAGTTTCTTGAAAACTCTTTATAGATATTGACTGAGAATTGTTTATTCTCCCCTAAGAAGGAATAAATGATGCTCCCCAGAAGGGGTTTTAATTCTATCTCTTGTGGGGTGGTTTCATTGATCACAGGGAACATCTCAGAAGTTAGATTGTTTAGTGATGCTCCAGTCTCATCATTGAGATATCCTTCCATGATCTTAAGACTTGTTTCATGTGAAAATTGGAAACTTCTCTAGGGATAAAATTGATATGTTTTCTATTTTCAAGAAATTAAACATCACCAATTCTTATCTATTCAGTCTCAAGACCCCAATAATCTTCATAGACTTCAATTTTAACCTCTTGTTGATCAGAATCAGTTTTAGAAAATTTTCCATCTTCCAAATCATCAGGAGGTATTTCATCACATGAAAAATTAGGTAACATGTTAGAGGAAAACCAATCGATCATTTTTACTTAGGGAGTTAAATGATCCTATACTAGTTCATTAAATGAATGAAAATTGACGAAATAAAAAACATATCCTCCATATTATAGCGAATGAGTTCCTCTGTGAACAATGATGATCACTTTTTCTATTTTAAAAAATGACCTCCCCAAGAAGAGGGGAGCATGTGTGCTGAACCGATCATCGTCTATATCCAAAACATATAATTCAATAGGGAAAATCATGTCTCACCCATAGACAAGAATGTCCTCTATAACTCAAGTAGGTATGGTGGTACTTCAGTAGACAAGTTGAATTATAATCCCAAGGGTTTCAAGTCTCCATACTGAAGAGAAAAATAGATAAAATGTGGCATGACATTGATGGAGGCTCCTAAATCTAGAATG
This sequence comes from Viscum album, assembly GCA_963277665.1. Lineage (NCBI taxonomy): Eukaryota > Viridiplantae > Streptophyta > Magnoliopsida > Santalales > Viscaceae > Viscum > Viscum album. The sequence goes on along the minus strand of OY728163.1, from coordinate 2,102,001,197 downwards.
AATAATTTGAATTCACATTTCCCAATGATGCAGGGAATGGTAAATGTCCTTGGGTCATTACACATGATAGGTGGGGCATATTGAATCATGGATGAAATATTCCTAACTATGTTTACTTTTTCACCTCCTTTGAATATTATATTTTTTGATACACATATCATTCAAAAATATAGCATAACTTGGGATTTGTTTCATACCATCATGAAAAGGTGTGTTGACTTGAACATTCTTGAATGTTTACAAAACCTCCTTATCCCATTCTTTTTTCACACTTCAATTTGGTGGTGCTTCACACCATGGGTAATGTAGCAGAGGTTTGAATGGTTTTTAGGTAATCTGAGTACAGTTCGGGGAAACCTAAGTATCAGACATCCTCTACTAATCCTTCGTTATTCTTCCAAACATGATTTATTCTTTTGATTTTTTGTTTCTATCAAAATCAAATTTTTCAGCATTTTCATTAGGGGTGGAATCAACAGTATCAACAATTGGATTGATATTCTAAGTATGAGTGTTATTAAAATATTGTTCCACTCCTACGTTCAATTTCACTCAAGATATCCTTTCATTTATCTCCAGGATTTACAGGAGGTTGTGAAGGAAAACATCCCATTCTTTTATTTTTCATGTAACTCGCATCATATTCATGTTGTCCCATTTGAGTCATCAATGTATTCAAGATGTTTTTCTGTTCTTTGTATACCTCTTCAAGGATTTCCTCTGATTTTTGAGTAGAAGGACTATGATAAAAGTTTCTTCCATAAATAGTGTAGTCTTTCTAATTGAAATATATTGGTTTATAATTACATGATTGTCCTTGAAATAAGCCTCTTGGACTTTTAGCATAATAAAATATTTCATTATAGTTGTTATTCCATCCCAGAATGAAATTTATGTTGTTTTCAAATGGCCTTTGTTAGTTTGATTGAAATGGTCTTCTAGGAAACACTGTATTGCAGTTCTCAGGAAGCCCTTGAATTAGTGGGAACTGTTCACTAAAATGTTAATTCGAAGTATAAATACCGCAGTAGACTTATAGTTGAAATGCTTCTCTAGGTTTGGGTTGGGTCGGTGGGGTGTTAGACAACATCATTGACCTCACCGCAGTGGCTAGATCATATAGTTGACTTGTAATTGCATTGTTTTCAAGACCAGTAGTAAGGAATTATTATGTATCTTTGACATGAATGAGGCCTATATTTCAAAATTTATGGGCATTTTGGGCCATTTTTGCGATTTGAATCCTAAAAATAGCTAGTGTATTATCGACTAAAGCTCCTCTCGTAGCATCATTGATCACACTTATATCAGTAAGACACAATCCTTCATAGGAATACTAAATGAGAAGCTAGAAAATGATTTGATGGTGTGGGTAGCTAAGGTAGAGTTTTTTAATCCTTCTTAGTACTCATGTAATTTCTCTCCTTGGGTTTTTATGATTCTAGAAATATCCTATCAAATTGAAGCTATTCTTGAGGTCGGGAATGAATTTCCAAGGAATATTTTCCTCAATTTCTTCCAATCTCTAATCAGGGTTGAGTGGGTATAGAAGAACAATTCCTTAGAAAATCCATCTAATGAAAAGGAAAACAAACTCAATTTCATCTAATTGGCATCGACTCCAAGAGGATTCATGTTTATTCAAATGTAATTGAATTCATGAATGTGTTTATGTGGGTCTTCTCCAGGAATCCCATTGGACATTGGATGTTGTTGGATGAAAAATGATTTAATTTAAAATCCCATAGGTGCTTCTGAATGTTACATACGATTGTCTTTATTTTCACTACAGGATGAAGCCAATTACTTTAGGGTTCAACTTTCAGCCATTGGGATTTCAGTTTTGGATGAGTTCCTACTTGGTGTACAAGTGGATGACTCATAACATTGGACATAGGGATTATTAGAATCTATAACCCTAGAGTGAAAAGTTTGATCTATTTCTTGGTCTAAAGGAATAAAGGTGGGGTCCGAGTTTTGGGTCATACAAAAGATAAAAAAAGAAAGCCAACACAAGAAACCTCCTAGGAAACAATGCCAGTTGATAGTGATATTTTCATTCTCATTAACCCCAATATATATTTTACCCTTCTGAATGAAGCATTGAGGTGACCGCAGGGTTGTGTATCGAGGAGGTTCCAGTGTGAGTTGCAATACTGTAACTATGGTTTGAGTTATTTTTTGAAAAAGTTGAAATTGGGGGTATGACTAAAATCATGGAATTTTTTTAATACAATACTAAAGTTCAAGAAAATTGAAGAAAAAGGTAGATATTTCGTAAAATATAATGGGTTTTGAAACAAAGATTTAAAACCGCAGTCACGAACAAACTTTACCCTCTTGGACACTCCCCTCTTCCTTGTATAAAACTATTTGACATTTTGATTTCTTAAAATAACCCCAAGGAACCCCAGGTGAACACTCAAATTAGTTTTGAAATCATATAAAACAATTAATTTGATTTTTTTTCACCTATAGAAGTGTTTGGTTACATATAGATCTCCATGAAATCAATCCAAATCGGCATCGCTATGATCAATGACAAGACCTTTATGTTAATGTTTAAATATTAACATCAATAATGATTCTTAAAAGGCTGAATGAATATCCATACAAATTCAATGGACATATATTTTATGAAATAAAGAAACTAAATTCATTCATGAAAAATGAGTTCAATAGAAATTCAAACAGAAATTACTCATTTGGATCGAAACTCAGAAATGAGTGTTTTTCAGGTGTCGTCCTCCATATCCACTTTGGTTCTTAGATGTGTGTCGCATGAGTAGCCAAATCATATCCATTATGAAATTGATGGGTAGTATCTCATTCATGATTTTTTCTCCACCATAGTGAAATAAGGCTCAGTATTACCTGGAGTGCATTAGGCGGTGTGTGGTTCTCTCTATTGTAACGTCCCGGTTCCGAAAGCCACCCAGAGGTGCCCTGTACCCAGTTGGTCACATGGTCTCAAGCGCATTTACCAATATTCTAGAGGATACTGAATAATAGTTAGGGCCTTGGGTGTGATATTGGGGAGACTATGACCTCATTGGTAGAGTAACACAGTGGAATTAAAATAGATAACAATAGCGGAAGCAGTAATATTACCGTACAAAAGTAAACAGTAGGAGACTTGAAGAAATAAACTACAGAACCTATATATATGAATGATTCATGTTACATATGTCTAGAAAAACAACCAAACATGTCACAATTCTGAAATACATTACTACACTAAAGTATAAAAGAAAACAGATAAACTCTAACAGCATCGTAAGCCTCAACTTAGTCCCTTGCTCTCTAGATCCTCTACAATTAAGTACCTGATGTAGAAGGGTGTTTGACCTTATCTAGACCTGCAACAATATAATCTGTTTGGGACGAAATGCATGACCCAAACAAGGTGTGAGACGAATCCCAGTAGGAAACCACCCTAAGATCTCTGACAAACAGTCAGTGAATATATAAGCCAGGAAATAAGCAAAAAAAAAGAAGTAAACAATGATGTACTCAAAATTAATCAATCCTATGATTTCAAATTAAGTCAAGATTCATATATCAAGTAGGAAACTAATCAAAAAATGTTAAACCTATTTGAATTACTCAAAACATAACCCCTCTAGTTCAACTAAATCAAACACAAGCAACCCTCTATGATGTACACACAGTCTAACCCCTCTGGTTCAGCTTTAGCAAAGACTCTATGCGGAATAACTCATCGTCAATCCCCCATGTGGTCTCTTATCAGTAACTATAGACACTCTGGGGAAGCACTCAACATCTAATTCCCTCAATGACCTCGTAACTAGAAAACTACAGACACTTTGGGGGACCACAAAGTCCATCCCCCTATGGTCTCGCAACGTAATGTAAACAGACACTCTGGAGAAGACCTCACATCCATTCTCCCTATGGTCTACTACACTAGGTTCTCACAGCCATGTGTATTTCCATCATGCACAATGATATAAAAACAACCATGTAAACCTCAAGAAGTACTTGGATAATTAGTCTACAACATATCACATCATGTCAGATAATAATCACTCTCCCTTACAATACTAGGCATGGAAGTCAAAAAAACGTAACAGGAAAGCTAGACCAAATAGTAAAAACCAGAAAACATGGGAAAAGCATCCATAGAAAGGAAAAGATACCCCTATTTACAACAACTAACCTATATCCAATCTAATAGGAAACGATAGGGCTAAAAACCATAAACACACAATACATCAAAAAAGGTTATTGGGAACTTTTTCACATAAATCTCAAACAATAACTACAGAAAGGCACAAAACACTTACCTCAAATTGTGATATCAATATATGCCATCCTCAGGCCTTGCGTTTCCCTAGAACACTGTAGATCTAAAAATTTTCTAAAAACATTCACCCAATAAAATCTCGTGAAAGAGGAGAAATCAAGAAAACAAGACTCTATGAGGTTCTTACCGTTGATATCACAATGCAATTGAAAGCGGTCGATTCGGAGAACGGACGACGAGTCGTGGGCCTGAAGAAGATTTTCACCGGATGATATCTTCTGCACGAGACAGATGAATACGAAGAGGGTTTTGTCGATTAGACGTGAACCCGGTCTATTCAATGAAATAAAAAGAAAGTACATGATAGGTTCTTTAAAAGTACATGATGTGTACTTGACTTATCTATACTCTACTTTAAGTGGCCTCTAGGTCACCACACACGACCATGTACTTGGCCATTACATTGCCAGTACATGGTCATCGGTGACAAATGGGTACATGGTGTGTACCTATAAGTACACAACATGTACTCCTGAAATTTCCAAAAAATCCCATTTTTCTCAAAGAAAACCAGAAAATAAAGACATATTTGAAAATAAGATCCGGGTTCTTACAAACATCCCCCCTTCAATAATTTCTTCCCCGAATTTCCCTAGCAAGGAAGCGTAGGAGAAGAAACCTCAAACAACTCTGGTCACTTTGACCGTACATCGACCTCCATATCTCAGGTCTCGTATTGTACTCGCCCGTGCTACCATAGAACTAGTACTAGAGGAAGAGACCAACAATTGAGAACTATTGTATTGCAATCAACTATCCAGATTAGATGCTTCTCAAACAATGCATCCACCTCCAACTCAACCTGCTAAGGTTGAAAAACATGATATGAGTCTGAGAAGTAACACCGCAACTGAGAAACATGGAAAATATCATGCATAGCCTAGTTCCTCTAATTTAACTATAGCTAATAGGCAACCGCCCCGACTCTCCCCAAAACCTCAAACCATCCAACCTATTTCGGCAAAAGCTTTTCCAAACTAAGTAATGAACGTCTCGCACCAGCTCATCACATATATCCACTAGCACCAATACACGCTTATGAAAACGCATGATCTCATCCTCATCTACTGTCCATCAAAGAATAGGATCCTCTCCTAACACACTCTCTTGTATAACTAGGCCTTCATAATCTGATAGATCCCTCATTCGAACTCGATCAAACAGAGTAGAGGTAACAACCACCAAAGAAATAAATGTCTACCCCAGTATGTTGTGCACCTCCAAATGAATCTTATTGAATAGAGGTATAAGATTCCACTCACTGATGGCCTCCTGAACTCCCTATATCTGGGTCCTCCTGCTCAATGCATCATCCACAACATCACCATACCTAGTCATAGAAGGCATGCTGGAACTCATCTCAAGCAATAACCAATGGAATCACGCATATGAGAACACATCCCACCATCTATTGGTGGAGTCCCGTAGAATATATGTTGCGAGAATCACCCTCCTATCTGGAGGCATCTCTAGATGCTCAAATATTAATATCATGGCTCTCATCCTAGATTTTTCACCCTGAGGTACTCCTTCTCTTGAGAAAGTGGGGGAATGATGCTGCGGAAAGACCTGAGTAAATTCAGCCACAGACGGGGTTGGAGGCGGCACTCCTCTGAATGTCTGTATAAACCTCATAATTCCCTCTCAGAACTATACATCAACACAAGTGTCGGGAATGAATGCTGTTGACAAGACCAGCATGATGGGAGGGACTGCTGGTAGTTCATGATCTACCATGTAAGGTGTCTTGTCACTTCCCTGTAACTGGAAAACAACCAGAGGACGTCTCGGTGGAATTACTCTACAAGGTCAAACACACACCTTAGAACATGATTATTAAGGAATTATACTTATAAGTTCATGAAAATTATAGGATAAAGAAATAATTCAAGATTTCTAAAAGGTCGATACACAGAGTGTCTTCCTTAAGCTTTCAAATGGGCATGTACTCATGCCAACCCTAGTTGTGTAACACCCCATACACACAACATGATCTCCTAAGACATGGCATGTACATGAATCCTCTTCCCTTACCTGAGTTCTTCTACGTGGATATGCCACATGGTTCTCATAGAACAGGACTTCACGATGTGTTTGTTCTAGACACGGTGTGTACTAGAAGAACTTCACTGACCTCTGTCGTTAGTCACACGACCGGTCACATGAATCACTCTACATAGTGTGTTCCAGAAGGATACAGCTTGTACTTCTCAATTTTCTATCCACTTGTGTCATTAGTCACATGGTAGGATAGTAGTCAAAACAACATGACATATACGTCCGGTACACAGGGTGTTCCACCAAAGCTTTCTCAACCTCGTGTCTCTACCCGCACATCTAGTGACATGGTTAGAGATTACAAAACATGTACCTAATGTACCCGACATGTACTGGATAAAAATTGATCCTTCCCAAACATAATGACACATGGCATGCATTCATCACTACACATTGTGTATTCTGGGGTTTTCCGAACAATAAGTCTCAGAAACTACTCCAGAACCCCAGAAAAGCACTGAACAACATTAAAGTGCCAAATTTTTATCCGTGAGGGCCCATACTCCCCACGAATCAATGCTTCAAATTTTATAAATGTAATCTACAAGGAAAACAATGAAATGATCCACCAAATTCTGATCAATGAGGGCCCATAACACCTTTAGAACCAATGTTAGTCATTCATTCAAACAATACCTTATACAATTCAATACCCTATCCAAAGCAGGTATTCTATCAATGAACCTATCCAACAACATGAATATCTAGCACAACATCTATCACAATAACATGTGATCACTAATTCACCCTAAATGGAATGGAATGAATGCATCATATGTGATCTCAAGCAAGTTCATATATGATGCATGAGATGGAATACCCTCATCTCATCTGGTTGCAACAAAAATAGCACCCAATTTTATCAATGACAGCAACACAAAGCATGTGAATCACCCAATGGTGAAATAAAATCAACTGAAAAATTTCAAAACCTGAAAACTGCAATAACTGAGGTAAATTGGATTTTTCCTATACACAGGTTAGCTTCTCACAATCACAGCTTATTACCTACTACCAATTCCTTCCAATCCCTGACTATAGGCTCCAAATATTAAGTCAAGAAGAAAATAATTCTATGATACCACTTTTTAATGTCTCGGTTATGGAAGCCACCCAGATGTGCCTCGTACCCGGTTAGTAACATGGCCTCATGCACATTTCACAAAATTCCAGAGGATGCTGACTAGCATAATGGGCCTTGGGTTTGATAGTGGGGAAACTAGGTCCTCATTGGTAGAGTTAGACAATGTATGCAAATAAGATAACAATATCAGAAGCACTAATAACAACGACAAAAGTAAACAGAAGGATACTGAAAGAAATAAAATGAAGAACCCCCCCACACACAAACACACAAACATATATATATTAATGATTCATGATACATATTTCTAGGAAAATAGCCAAACAAGTCACAATGCTCATATACAATACTAAACTAATGTAAAAAAATTAAACAGATAAACTCCTGTAGCATCGCATGCTTTAGCTTGGTCCCATGCTCTCCAAATCCTTAGCTATCAAGTATCTGCAGTAGAAGGGTGATTTCCATTATCTAAACCTACAACGATATAATCTATTGGAAAAAAAATCATAACACAAACAATGTGTGAGACAATTCTTAGTAGGTAACCATCCAATGATCTGTTCCTAATAATCAGTAAATATATATGGAAGGCAATAAGAAAAAATAAGCAGTAAACAAGGATGTACTCAAAAGTAAACAATCCTACGATTTCAAAGGCATTCAACTTTCATATATCAAGTAAGAAAATAGTCACAAATTGGTAACCCTTTGGGAATTAATCAAATCCTAACCCCTCTAGTTCAACCAAATAAAACCTTATCAACCCCTTAGGAAGTATACACAATATAACCCTGTAGTTTAGATTTATCAAAGACTCTTTGAGGAAGCACTCACCATAAATTCCCCTTGTGGTATTGTACCTATAACTATATACACTCTGATAAAGCATTCAACGTCCAATTCTCCCTATGGTCTCATAACGAGGAAACTACAAACACTCTGAGAGAGCACAAAGTCCATCCACCCTATGGTCTCACAACGTATGGTATATAGACACTAGAGAATCCCTCAACATCCATTATACCTATGGTCTACTACAACAGGTTCTCACGGCCCTGTGTAATTCAATCAGGCACAATGATATAAAGGTAGAAAAAGTAAAACTCAAGTACTACTTGGCTAAACAGTCTATAACTTATCAAATCATGTCAGATAATAATCACTCCATTTTAATAATAATAGGCATGGAACGAAAAGAAGTCTAACAGGAAATCTAGAAAAAATCGTCAAAATGAGAAAAAATTGTCTAAACATCCATATCATGGAAATCATAACCCTATTCACAATAATTAACCTCTATCCAAACAAAAATAGAATAACAGAGAATAACAGTGATAAAAGCCATAAACATGCAATACCCTAAACTTGGGTATTAGAAACGTGGAACATATTACTCAAAGACTAACTATGGAATAGAAAAAACCACCTATCTCAATGTGGTGATATCGATATACGTAAACCTCATGCCTTGAATTTCCCTATAAGTCCATAGATCTACAATAATGATAAAAATGTTCAACCGTGAAAATATCATGAATGATGAGAAATCAAGAAATGAGGCTATAACAGAAGGAGGAACATACTGTTGAGATTCCAATGTAATTGATAACGGTCGATTCAGAGAAGAGACGGCGAGTCGGGGGCATGGAAAAGATTCACATCATACGATCTCTCTTGGATGAGACAGATGAATATGAAGAGGGTTATGTCGATTAGACATGACCCCAGTCTGTTTAATGAAATAAAAAACGTACATGGTGTGTTCTTGAAAAGTACACCGTGTGTACTTGCCTTATCCGGCCTCTGCATTAGTTGGTCTCTAGGTCACCACACACGACCATGTACTCTTCTATTACATGGCCAGGACATGGTCACTTGAAACAATTGGGTACACGGCGTGTACCTATAAGTACATGGTGTGTACCCTTAAAATTTCCGAAAACACCCCTTTTTCCTCAATGACAACCAGAAAAGAAAGAAATACTTGAAAAAAAAGATCTGGGTTATTATATCTATTCCTTCTATAATACTCCAAAACAATATCCAAGGGGAACCTTTTATAGGTAGCCTCATTGAAACATCTTGCAACATTAATTTAATTTTTTTTCTGTGTGTTGACTGGGTCACGACGTGTACATGGGGTAAACGATGTATACCACAGATCTGTTTTCTCTACCGTGTTATTTAAATCTCATACACTATTCTGACTGGTTGAGTCACTACATGATATGTACTAAGGGTATAGGATGAGTAATTTCTTTTCATGGTGTGTTATGATTTCATGACATGTCCTGATCGAAAAATTATAATTGAGAAGGTGATGACATTTACTTGTGGTACACATTGTGTATGAATTCTACTTCAGTTTTCTACCATAACATATTTTCTCCAAAATTCATTTTCTTCAATCCTAGAATACATCAGACAACTAAAAATACATAAATGTCCAAATTTACGACATTTTCACAATTAAGATAAATACATTTCATTATTCCAATAATGATTCAATTCACTTAAAATTTCATTTTTTAGGGTTTGAATCTGAAAACTCGATATGAAAAACAATGGAAATATTTGATCTATTAGAAGCCATTTTAAAGAAAACTATTGGATTAAGGTTATTGTTATTTAAGGTGCAATTATGCCATTTATTGAAATAGTGCAGGGATGATTTCAGTTTGGATGATCATAATTTGACCATTTTTTTGGAAATGTCTCCATTATGACCTTGGATGAAATCATGTTTTCCCCTTTAAAGAAACCACACAAGTACAATATCTAGAATTCTTAGAGGAATCATTTTTTAGGGAATTCTGATGGTGGTGGAATCATGGCATAGAATTAAACCCCCCTTCTAACATTACGACCTATGGTGGGGAGTAAATTTGGGTAGATTTTTAATGAGATGATTAAGTGATCATGTATCTAGATATACTGGGCTTGGGTAAGTGTCATCTCGGAGTTTTTTTGTTGTAAAATGAGAATTGTATTAGTTGTTGATGGCTAAAATGTTTTATAAAAAAATGATACTCAAAAGTGTGTTGTGTATTTGGAAATACAACACAGCTGATTTGAAGAAGATTTATGACCCTCGTAGGTTGAGTGATCTTTTAGTTATTCCCAATGGATTCTATGTGAAGTGAAGTTGTATAGTGAGGTTGTTGTAATAACCCATTTTTTAGATATGGATGAAAAACCAATGGAATTTGAACATTGGAGCTAACTAGAAAATATTTCTAAAAGTGAGATTCAGAACATAAATTTGAGAGTTAGAACACTTAAATGTATTGTTTTTATACTTTGGAAATGGACTGAGTTGTTTCCCTACTATCTTATTGAGTTTTGAGAGTGATAAACCCCATAAATCAAGATTTTGGAGGGTCTGAGAGAGGAGCATGGTTTGTCTGAAACTTTGTACCCTCTAGTAGAAAACCGTGTTATTGTAGAATAGTAGAAACTCCCCACATGGAATGCACACAGTTTTCCCAAATCGTGCACCTAGCCCGCATGGTTAGTGCCAAAATTGGCACTACTTAATCACTATTCATCACATGATGGATGCATCATTATGGTAACTATGTTAGTCGAACCATTAGAGGTGATTTCATAAGAAGTGGGTGCCGCACTGTTGGCGCACCGTTTTTTCCAAATTTTGTGACCCAGGTTTTAGAGTGAAATTACTAAATTACCCTTAAAGATTTTTAATTTTTTTCATTCTTGCTTTCATCCTCACCTTGTAGTCACGTGAGCTCTTCCCCATGGAACATATATTTCATATCCTCTCTCATCTGTACATGGATATAAATCCTCCATAGGTCATCTGGATCATTCACCATTAGTCTTTATGGATCTGCATCAGTAATATCTTGGATCCTATCTAATATATTTTAAGTTGTCCATTCCATTCACTATGTTATTTGAGTGTGATATCATTTTCCCTATTTTTAGGGAAAAAGTCTGTTTCATAGATTTATTCCAAAACAGATCGTATCAGACATCAATATTAGATGAGTTGGTCATCTTAAGTATGAGGTACATGATCTATGATTTTTTATCATGTTTAAATCCTTTTAAAAATAGAGTCGTTGAGCACTATGACATCTTTTATTACACATTTATTTATAGTGGGTTCGTTCATATTAAATTTATCGATGCACATTATGTTATACCCGTTGAGCTTTGTTAAGTCAATATAAAATGTTAACCTTGACCACAGACACACTATGAGTTAGTTTTCATGGAGCGACCTCTATTATTATTTGTTTCAAATGGCTGAAACACATTCTATGTATTTGAATTGGATTTATAATGGTTTCCCAGATTGTATGTATCTATAAAAATGGTAATGGAACCTTCTTAATTCCATTTGAAACTTATGTAATGATTTTACTTATGTGTAATTTTATTTTAAATTCCACTTCACAGAATTATGAAATTCCATTGAAATAGATTTTAAAATAAGATAAATTAATTTTTTGAAGAAAAAGTTTATGTTTTCATAATTAAACCACTCACATGAGGTGCACTATCTTCAAAATTATACAATTTTTATTAGTGTTTTGAAGCATGCATGGACTTATTGATTTGGTTATACTTCCAAGCATTGATGTTAGGGTTTGGTATATGAAATTTTGAGACATGACCCCTATTGAACATATTAAATGAATTTCCCTCATTCTGTGTAAATTTTTACCCATCCAAAGCATCCATCAAAAGATTTTATCCCAGATTATTATAGGAATTTCTCATATAGGCATTTGACATTTTTAACATGTCACCTTCTAAGTGCCTCGTTGACCTTCATAAATGAATTTCCAAATATTTTTAATTAAACGGTTATGTAAAAAATTGATCATTTAGTTCATGATGGCTTTCTTAATTTGAAATAATTAAATGGTTTAAATTGGAATGTAAATTAATTGGGTGGTACTAACACACCCCCTATTCTACTATAATAATAGAGACTTATGTGAATTGAATTATATGTTTTAATTGAAATGGAATGTAAATGGTGGAAAGGGCACACCATTTATTTCAAGATTAGCTTTATGATTATTTTAATTACTATTAAATAGAATTACCTTTTATATAATGGGGTAGTTAAATGAAAAGCATGAGAATTATTGCCTCATGGATTGTGTTATAATAATGATTATTTATTACTTATATATATGGTATTGATAAAAGAGATGGATGATAGGTATTTACTTTTATTAGATATAATTATATTATGACATTATATAGGATATTTTTTATGGGTTGGGTTCCACTGACCTTGGCTGTATCATGCTCCCTTACATCAGGTGTTGATAATGACATCTCTCACTAGTGATACTCTATGGACGACGGGATTTACATGCCTAGTTCCATGATTTGAGTGTTTCTATGGTGGATCACTGGCCATCTTGAGTGTTGTCTCATGAATTATTTCACTATATTGTGGTGTTGGGAATGTACCCTATTAATTGAGATTTTTGGATCATTTAGACTGGATAGGTATTTCCAAGTTACACCTCATTCTATCTAGTAACTAGTATTCCATGTATATGACCTTTAAGCATCAGTAAAAACTTGTTTAATATAAGTAGATTAAATATAGTACTATGTTAAATACATATATATTATTAATATATATCTATGATAATGGATCATACATTTATTCCAAATATTAGCTGAAGTTGTTATAGCCACCAGGTGTCCCTTAAAAACATGGATATGATTTTATTTATTTATTTAGAATTGATTATTTACATTTCAGATTATACATATGAACTACATTACAATATATTTTCACCGAATGGACTTAGTTATATAAACCAATAGTGGGAACCAATTGAGATTATTATCTCACACTATGCTCAGGTTGCCTTTACAGTAGGGTACCCGAGTAGACCTTATATATGATGAATGTAGTTTTCATGCTTAAGTTGTTTAGTTATTACCTGGGAGTTAGGATAACATGAATGAGTTGGAGATGGAGATACTCGAGGAGATCACCATTGGGGATTTACATTACTTTTTTTATTCATTACTGTATCTTATAGAATATTATATGTTTTTTATTTTCATTATGTATCATCATCAGGACATGCATGCATCAATTGAATATTGGTGTTGGCCATCATTTGTGTTTAATTTATTTTCTTCTTCTATAATTATTTTATTTAATACTTCCATTACTTTATAATGTTTAATTATATTATATTGAAATAGTACTCTAACATATGATTATAGTCTCTCCACTATACCACTTTTACACCCTCACTGCTAATCAGTAGCCTCTGGTTTATGGCGAGGTGCGCTTGAGGCCATGTGTCCCACTAGTCTGGCTACCATTTTAGTGGTCAGTCAGGAAGGGACATTACAAATACACAAATATGACTTATATAAAACCAATTACAAGATGTTATAGATACTAGTGGAAGATTCAGTTCATAAAATCCATAAACATAGAAAAATCATTTATGAACTCAAACTATATTTTAATAAACTCATATAAACCACACCTAATTCTTAAACTAGTATATGGTATTTCAAAAAGTCTCACCATAAGATGATGATAACCTAATCTCAAATAAATTTTGGAGAAAAAAATCACCCTTAAACTGGTAAAAAAATCATATACATGCAGATAAGGGTACCAATTCATAATTATTGTCAAATTAATCTTTGAGAAATCAACTCCAAACAACAATATTCTATTAACCTTCTTAGTAAACAAAAACAGAGAACCCCATGGTGACCTACTCAGGTTAAAAAATATCTTATCCTTTAATTCCTCCAACCATTTTTCATGTTATTGAATCTATTCTGGAAGAATTATATATAGTGAAATTTAAAATGGATCTCCCCAAGGAAATATCTCAATTGTGAACTAAATATCTCCCTCAAGTGGAAATACTGAAAAATCATATGGAAAAACGTCTTGAAACTAGTAAACTATAGGAGAGAATACATCAAGATCCACTCCTCCATAATCAGGAATAAAACCTACCACCTGGGATGTGAGATCACAAAATCTTATATTAATTGGACCTACATAGACTTCTTGGATATTTCATTCCCCACGACAGACATATGTGTCACCCTTTGTAGATGCGAAACTAACTCACCTACTATAACAATAAATGTGATCCTTGTATGTAACCAACAATTCCATCCCTAGTATTAGATAAAAACATAGAATCTCAAGAATATACAAGTCAATGTAGAGTTTATAGCCACCAACCTCAAGGGAACAATCCTTACATTGACAGATGTGGTCTAATATCACCCCCAATGATGTGTTGGTCTACATAACCCCAAACATAAAATCTACTTCCAAACCCAAAAAAATTAAAAAAAAAATTGTAGATTTAATTGACTGATAAGATCCTGTATCAAACAAATAATTATAAGGGGATATAAAATATAAGAACCATAACTTGAAAAGAACACATTCTAGCCTCTCAACTAATCAGTGCTGGATGAACTACAAGAAACTGGTCTTTCCCTCTACCCTATGCTCTAGTATGAGTACCCTCAGTTGCACTAACCATTGGATATGGAATAGCCATTCCAAAATTACCAAAACCTATAAATAAATAGGTATAAATGGTGGATCTCCAACTACTTGAAAGATACAGGGTAACTAATCCATTTATTATGCTACATATCATTCTAGATCCTCCATCACTACCCATATTCCATGGGTTCCCACATAAACTATATAGATGAACCAACCTCTCATAAGATAAAAATTATACTGGTGGTCATGTAAAATAACCACACACATGGTTCGGGCTTTTAAAATAATAGAAGAGCACTCAATCACTTCCCTGTAAGATTGATCTTCTCCCATGGATACTATGTCCACCACTACCTCATTATAAGTTATCATAATGATGAATCCTAATCTCAAAATATGATCCAAAAGGATGAGAAATTGAATCCATCTTCCCACCATAATAATCCTTCTTTAGGTTCCCCTCATAAATGAGATCATGATCCAATTCCTCAGTATACCACTTCAAATAAATGAAATTCACTAACTACTTTATCTCACATTTAGTTCATCCTAAAATCGTCTAGCCTCAGCTGCCTCATCTCCTATCAATGTCAATGAATAATTTAGTAGGTTAGTGAAGCATCCAAAATAATCCATCACATTCATTATACCCAATATAAAATGAATAAACTCTTCAACTTTCCATTTCTTTATGGTCTTAGGATAATTTTTCTCTAATAATTTCTCTTAGATGACTTTCTAAGACATGTCTTCCAACTACTCATCTAGAGCTTGGATATCCCACCTTATCAATGATGGTCATTGTAAAATTTAGGCTTCTAACTTCAATATATTCTCAGTAGGAGTCTCTAAGTGATCCATAATCTTTTGGATAGTTGCAATTTATAATTACTCTACCTTGGGCCCACTCTCTCTAGAAAACATCATAGGTAGTTGAATGCGAATCTATCTCATCAGATAAAACATACATGATGATTCATTCCTGAAGTCTCTCTCTATAAATAGTATAAAATGGCCAATTTCTCACCAAAATGAACTTCACCCAATTACCCACAACCAATAAGATTATTTCCCCACTACTAGAGGACCTTTATCAACAATGTACACCTATCCCCCGACCGGTGAACATCATTATGGTGGAATCATTCTACAATACCAAACACACATCTCAAAACACAAAACATATTATTTCTATAGTTTATAGAAAATAGGGCTCACTACTGACTATAAACAACCCACTATTCATGAACTTCCCCTACATATATAATCACATCTCTACCAATAACATCAACTATCCCCATCATGGGCCTTGCATAACATGGAGTAAACTAACATACATAATTACAATCTTATAATTAGACACCATTGTAAATAGTTTACTTTAAAAAACATACATAATTCACATTTAGAAATCATTTTAACAATTTTAATATATCTCTTACCAGTTAATACTAGTTACAAATCATAATTAGGCACTATTTCCACTGAAACCAACATAAAATTATTTTTCTTTTCCCTCAACCCAACCATAACCTCCATTTTTTGAGTTACTAAAATTATGAATCTCACATTAATCATAATTGGAAAAAATGATGATATGCATATATAAACCATGTTCCAAACCAGGAAATGATCAAAACCTTATAAAACAATAACATCACAGAAAACATGTATCACCTAATGGTAAAATATCATCCAACCATAATAGGAGAACATCAATAACAACAATCACACCATAGAAACATGGGGTGTTTCCCTAGAACATGAATTAACTACTAACATGAATGAACTCAATGATAAGACTTGACATATCCTTGTATCCAATATAAATTTCACAAAGAGTAATAAAATAGATAATAAACTACCCTTGACACCACTTTGTAGCACCCAAACCCATGTGCCACTCATTTAGTGCCACGAGCCAGTGCGCCACATGACCACAATCCCACAACCATGTACGCCATAGGTTGCTGACTAGAAGTGAGGCTATAATTAATGTAGGGATTCCATACCATCTTTACTTGAGTATTAAAACAATAGAAAACACGATAAATAATAACCAAGTAATGATGATCAATAACCCTATATCATTTGTTCATTTCCAAAAAATAGGAAATTATAATAACTATAAAAATAAACATTCAATGCCATATTGTTTATAGAATATTAATAAATTTAAAATAATAGTGTTGAAGAATACCTAAAATGTGTTCTGATGTCACATATAGTTCCCTATCTCATGCTAAAACGAAAATCCCATATCATCCATCTCATATATGGCCTTTGTCCTTATCCCGACCTACAACCATGATATCTTCTCAGGTACCCAGTGGTGGACTAAGCAGAGTGTGAGTAAAACTAAAAAGGATACCCAAAATGGTGTCTAAAAAAATATCAATTAGAATAAAAATGTGGATAGAGGTATAGTAAACAATAGAAAATATAAAAATTAACTATGTTTTTTTATATAAACTTGGTTTTATTTATAGTGTATTATTGACACAACATATGTTCTGGAGGGGTCGATATGTAATAGTTTCATATATATAAATCTATAAATATGTAAATAAAATATTCTAATATATATATATATATATGTGATTATATAATTTTTTATAATGTGTTATTTAAATGATATATTTTCGACAACATTTTATGTATTCTCTTCCAAGTTATATTCTCACTTTTATATAGCATGATTATATATTTAATGTGTTTATAGGTTATATGGGATTTGTGCCCTTATATTCCATATTTTAAGTATTGTATATTGGTTTTTATTTTTGTGTGTTGTGTATTTTCTATGTGATTTTATTATTTGAAAAGGTTTTTCAAGAATAATTGAATAGACCTAAATCAGGTGAATCAAACCACATACAAATAATAATGCTTTATTTTAGTATGTTATTAAATTCAATTCATATAATAAAAATTTTATTTTTTAGTTTTTATATTTGGGTTAGTTCAAGTAATCTTAGTCAGTCTTATCCACTCTTAAACAAACCACAATTAAATAAGTATAGAAATCATTATGTAAGGTTATGAATGATTTTTTTTAAGAATTCATAGTATAATATAAATCATTTTTTATTTTTCACTGTATTAAAAAGTAAGGAACATATTTTTTCATGTGAATTTAGTTGATAAACCACATTGAATATTCCCTCCCAACTTATTAAATATATTTAAATATTTTCCATGTTTCAAGATTTGTTGTTCACCAAACTGTTTCCTTCATTTAGTATTAAATTGATATTTTTTCAAAGATATTATATATATAATATATATTTTACTAAGATCATGGAATTACCATAGAATCATTTTCTATCAATATTATTAGATTTATATTAATTTTATTGAATCAATTTTATATTATGCATTTCTTTTCTATTTTCCTTACCTAATCTAAACTAGTTATAACTGATTTAAAATTTCCTGTTTATTTTTTGGTATGTATCAACTATTCCTTATTCGGTTTTAGTATTTAAATAATATGTTTTTTAATCGATCATTTAAATTATTTTCCATTATTTTTTTAAACCAAACAAGAACTCATCGAGTTTTTTGTGTGTTATGTATATGTTCTTTATGTTTTGTAAGACATTTGTTTTTTATATTTTATATACACCATGTAAAGTTTGTTTTTGTGTGTTTCATGACCTTGTTTTATCTGATCATGTTTTCTTTGTTTTGAGAAAGTTAGAAATTTAGTGGGTAACGTATTATCTTTTTGGGTGTGTTTATATGTTATGGGTCTTATGTGTGTTCTTTTATGTTTTATGTAATTTATTTTCAGTATTTTTTTGTGTCTGTTTGTGTTCACTCTTTGTGTGAGGAATATTTTGTGTGTTTTGTTTGGGCTAGTGTGTTATATGTATTATGTGGACATTATGTATAATTTTTCTATAAATATTTATAATTAGTTATATATTATAATTATTTTTTATGATAAATTATAAGTGCACTGTTTATACTAAAAAATAATTATTTTGTTCATTTTAAAAGTCTCAAACATTCTATAAATATTTTATATAATAAAAATATATAAAATGAAACAAATATATATTAATAATTATAAAATTATATTTTTTTAAAAAAAATTGATAACCGAAATATAAAATAGAAAGAATATATTTTCTATTTAAAAACTTTATAATTTTAAAAATACATATATATTAAAAACATTGAAAAAATTATTTAAAAAATCACACTACATATGTTCACTAAATTCCATGATGGTTTTTTATAATAAATAACTCACGATTTAAAATTTATAAGTATATTTTCATTATTAGTATAATAATATATATATATATATATATTATAATTAATTTGCATTTGGAATTCTATGTTAGGTAGGAATGATAACTGTTGCACATTAAATGGGTACCCAATATTATCTTACCCAAATAAATTGCGTTAAATACGTGACTAATCTAATTTCTATATGATTATAATATTAAAATG
Source organism: Viscum album (assembly GCA_963277665.1). Classification (NCBI taxonomy): domain Eukaryota; kingdom Viridiplantae; phylum Streptophyta; class Magnoliopsida; order Santalales; family Viscaceae; genus Viscum; species Viscum album. The sequence goes on along the minus strand of OY728163.1, from coordinate 2,101,981,751 downwards.
AAAACATTATTAACATTTCAGGTGGATTTAGATTGTAGTCTTATAATGCTCTATACCAATGAAAAACTAAATTATTTATTATTAATTTGTTAACAACATATTTTTTTTATAAATATAGATATATTAATATATGAATTTTTCTTCGGATCATATTATATTTTAAAATGAAATATATTTACAAAATTGATAATAAATAATTATAATAATTTCATTAACATTATATTTTCAAATTACAATTAAATAAAATAATATATTTATTTGTTTGAAGATCAATTTATTCTGTATTTATAAATTAACATGTATTTATCTTAAGTAGTCTGGTGAGATTCCTTTTTGTATGACCATGAGATGAATTAATAAAATGTTAAAATAAAATATGTATATTTTATTTAATAATATTTAATAATATAATGAAAATATTTTTTGTCAGAATAATATAAAGATACCAATATTTGGGTAAACTATGTATTTTTTTAAAATTTTGATAGATTCAGGATTTGTATCCTTTCTTTGGGATTACTGTAGATATGAAGTGTTCTGTAATATAAGTAATTGAGTAGTGGATAAACAGAAAACAATAACATAATAATTTTTACAATGTTTTGGGGAATAAAGATCCCCTAATCCACTCCACCAATGCTCTCTATATGATCTTGGTGATTTTAACTACATAGGTTCAGATATCACAAGATCTTTAAATCCACAACATAGTGCAGACAGTTCATACCTTTATAACTAGGGTAAATAGTGTTCTGGTTCTTTTTTAGGGAACTGAAATAACCAAATCATAGACATAGAAGTTGACACTCCCCGAAGATTGAGACTATATAGTCAAAACTCTAATAAATCAAAAGAGTTTTACTTTGTTTATGGTTTGGGTGGAGACACCACAGATGAAGTATTAACAACTGATAATTTATGGACCCTCTACATTGATAATAATATTTAACTTGGAATAGATTCGATGAAGTCCCTATTGCAAATGATCTTCATGAATTTATAGAAACAAACAAGTAGTAGTATTTACAATAGTGAAAGGTTGTAAATGTAGAGCTTCAAGGTATAGCCTATCTTAGAAAATAACATAGTTGATCAATACTTGTAGCAGTTCTGTATATATTCACAAAAGAAAGAATGTTTTTGTATATTGAATTGATCATACATATCATTCTCGAATATCATATATGTTTTTTATCATGAAAACGATTTGACCATGTATAGGAAAAAAAATTTTCATTCAGTTGAGTATATCTAATAAAATCTCTTGATAGATGATACATATTCAAATTTGAATCGAACATGTGATTCATAACATCCCTTAATAATAAGAGCGATTTTATCTGTTGAATATGGTTTATTGAATATATCATAATGAAACATTGAATGAATTGTAAAATAGATTTCAGTCGATATTTATTTATATTAAGACCGTTGTGGAAATCTTGTAAAAAATCATGGATTCAAATCCTTATTGTTTAATAGATAAACATAGGGTTTAACTGTGTAGTGTAGTGTTCCTTTGTGCAGTGTAGGGTTATTTTTTATAGAATAGAGTTCCTTTGTGTAGAATAATGTTCCTATGAAACATAGGGATGATAAACTATTCGTGAAACATTTTAGTGTAGGGAATGAATAATGATTTTCGACATCACCATTGAATAAAACTTTCCTACGGTTATTCAATCGTAGGATTGATAATCCATACATTCATTTACTAAACGTACGGATTAAAATAAATACATGTACTATTCAGCAAAGAATATGAATGATTATCCATACATTAATTTACAAAACATATTGAATGGATAGTGTTTAAGGAACAAATCTCCATGATTTGTATTCCACAAATAAATATTCAAGTATTCATGATATAAAATCCAAAAAAATACTTAAATTCACTTTATTAGGAAGAAAACTAGGGTATTTGGGACCATCAAAATCATCAAATATTTTATATTATTTTTGATACAATACAATCCCACTAATCTTTACCTTTTTGATGATCACAAAAACCAAAATGTAACTTACATAAAATATAGGATTTGTAATCATTTTTAAAGAAAACATTAATTTTATCAAAAAAATTTCAATCTCAAAGAATTATAACTATTTAATAAAATGATACTTGTAATGTGTTTACCAAAATTTTCTCCCATTTTCATAATATCAAAAAAGAAGTTGAAAATAAAATGGTACAAACTATGGTTAATATTACAGTAATTGTAAATGAATAGTTATTCAAACCAGTGAAAGTTAGATAAATTTAGAAATGGTTGTTAAAATATTTGACAGAAATAATAAAATATATAAATAAAATTCATAGATATAAAAAAAGTAAAATAAATTTAATTGAAAATAAAATGGTTTGAAAATAGATTAAAATCCACCAATCAATAAAATAAATGTTTCTAAAAATTAGGCCTTGGGTCAGATGGGGTGGCTTTTTCTTCTTCTTCATCACTTAGAGAGAATGAATCAGGATGAGGAATATATTGGAAAACACTATGGATATAATTTAGCTTTACCATAGTGCCCTGAAAATGATAACTGATAATCCTATACAAATTTGGAGCATATTCTTTGAATCATGATCAATCCTTAAGCTCTCATCAAAATTTACTTTAATAAACTCATTATCTTATTCATCAGGCAGAATGAATGTATTTAGTTTATCCATCACTTGATGAAGAACTATCCCTAACCAAGAGTCATCTAGAGTAAGTTGATTGACCAAATATCATTTATTCTAATGAATATCATTAAAAGAAGTACTATCAAAGTGTAGAGTTTTTATTCTATAATAGAAATCATCCACAAATGAATTTACCTCTTCACATCTTATGATAAAATCTAGATAAGTCTATTAAGAGGAAGATAATTCTTGAATTTCTCTAAGAGACTAAAATTCCTTCCACAATAACTACATTAACTCATCAAAATCAGATTTATTAGTAGATTATTTTTTTAATGTTATCATATTAGTAGAAAACATTATGATAGAATCTCCAATTTCACCCACAGGAAGAAGAGTTTGTTGAACTTATCTGTAATTAATTTTTTGTGCCTCAATCTCAGCTCTGGGAAAAATTAAAATTCAAAGATATTATACTTTCTTATTCTCAACATCTAAATCTTGTCTCAAAGACAAATTTTGTTCATCCAAAAGATTATAATTATGAACCAAGGCATTAATATTTCTAGTTAGAGTCAGCATACTTTACAGAAATAGATCTTGAAGTTTCACTAGACTTCCTAGTAGCCAACCTTTCTTTTCTTTCAGAAACAAAAATTTCTTGAACTTATTATCATTCTCTCAATTTGGACAAATCTATATCTACAAAATTATCAACAAACAATTAATGATTGGAAGGGGTTTCTCCATATAAAATAGGGAAAAATATCTATGTTTCTATTTCCTTTGAGCCTCTTTCTCAATATTCTCAACCACTTCAACACCATGATCACCTATTATTCCATACTCTAATTATACTACATTCATAGACTTATCAATGTTTATTCAAATTATTTCTCATTGAGAAACAAATGTATTTTATTATGATTCAAATTCTTCTTATGGTCTTGGTCATATATATCCAATAGATGGTTTTACTCTCTAATATGCCTTAGCATTTTCCATCTTCCTATCTTGTTCTAACATCCCAATAGGAGACAGAACATTACAAAAGTTTCTCAAATAATATCCTAGATTCTTTACATTTCAAAAATTTAAAAAGTTACTATGATGACTTCTCTAACAAAAAAATATGTCCCTAAATTTTCTTAATCTAAACAATAAATGAGAGATAATACTTCCATAGGGACAAAAAGTCGTTCTTTCTTATGTAGAATATAATTAATTCATATACGTCAACATATTCCTAGTAAAATTCCACTTGATATAGTACATCAACAAAAATAGAAAATATATATCATAATATAAAACATTTTTTAACTCTATAGCCTTTGGAAAAATTAATGACTAAATAAATTTTTTAAGACCTTTTGATCAAGATTTTGGTATTTAGTCATAATATTCTTAATAGAAGAAGTTCAAAATAGGAATGAAATTATATCTTATGATCTAAATCCTTCATTTTGAATATTTCTCAAATAATAATGAGATTCCCCCTCCTAGGGATAGACCAAAATCATTGAAATTTACGCTGATGAAATAGAAAATTATTCATGATAAATCTTATAAACAACAAAATATTCATCAACTCCAAAAACTGAATGAATAATTCAGATAAAAATTTTCTACGTCAATATCAAATATAAATTTCGTAATAGTATTTCTAAAAATAAATTCCCAACCCAGAAATATGATATCATTCTTTTACAACATATTTCATTCATTTATCCAATAATAATTAATAACATTTATTCAATGGAATTTTTTTTTAAATCACATGTTGGTGAACCAACTCAAACATATCATCTTCATATGTCCTTCATGATGCATCCTTTTCTGAAGGTTTTAGGATTTATGGTTAAGGATTCATAGAACTAGAAGGAATGATGGTCTGTAATTAGAAGGGTCATGAAGAATAGGAAGAAGAATGGTAGTGTTTGATAGTTTGGTGACATGGTGTGGTTTCACATGAAATTTACAAGGGTGGTAATCTGGAGAAATTTTAATTTTGAAAAGATGTGATGAACATAATATAAAATATATATTTTAGTTATTCAAATAGACGAACAAATAAAAAAAAGTCATAGAAAATAAAAAAATAAAAAAATTACATTTATTTAAAATAAAAAATCCTAACCGCCCCTTAAAAAAACATGCAGTGAGAAGTGGTTTTTTAAAAATATCAGCTAATTGATGTTCATTATTACAAAATTATAATGATAAATCCTTTTTAAGAACATGGTATCTTAGAAAATGAAGCCTTATATCAATATTCATGGTCCTTTAGTGACATAAAAGATTTTTTGAAATACTTATTTAACTAGTATTATCACATAGAATATGTATATTATTTAATTTTTGTCCAAAGTCCCTTACGGTGGGTTTCATTCCCAACACATGTACACATAAACTTCCTGCATATATATTATACCTCAGTTGTAGATAGGAAAACTGAATATTGTTTCTTACATTACGATGACACAAATGATTTTCCTAGAAAGTGACAGGTTCAGGAGGTGAATTTTCTCTCTAATCTACATCCTAGTAATCATCTATGTAATAAATTTAATTAAAATCATAGGTTTTTTTGATAATTAATTTATTAAAAAAAGTCTCTTTTAAATTCTTAAAAACTCTCTTAATTGTAGTAATATTGGATATTTTTAATTTTGTTAAAATATATCACAAAGTTATACAGAAAACATTATGTATGGTATTATATTAGCATGATATAAAAAACTACCAATTATACCTCTATATAACTTCATTGACTGGATTTCTAGCTTTATCCAAATCATGTTTTATATTGATAGACATAAGAGTTATATAATCCATATTGTTTTAAGACCGATTTTTTTTAATAAATCAATTTCATGTTTTATTTTATCTAAACAATTTCCATAATATTTTTGTTAGATTTGAAATCCTAAAAATAAATTCAATTTTCCAATCATACTCATTTCAAATAATTTTTCTTTAGTGTTGAAAAATCATTAAAAATATTATTATTTGTTGAAAAAATAACATCATCAACATAAATTTACACTAATAAAATATTTACATTTTTTCTAAAAAATATTAGGATATACGAATCCCAAATAAAAGCAATTTCTCTAAAAAAGGAGATTAATCTTTCAAACCAAGATCTTGGTTCCTGTTTATGACTATAGAGAGCTTTAGTAATTTTAAAATCAAAATTTATGTTATGAGGGTTTTCAAAACCTAGTGGTTGTTCAATATAAACTTTCTCCATTAAATATAGATTTAAAAAGTTAAATTTTACATCCATCTAATATAATATAAAATTATTATGATATGATGAAGATAAAAGGAATATAATTGATTCCAATATAGCTACAGGTGAAATGTTTTCATTATAATATATTCTTTATTCTTAGTTATATAACGTTTCTACTCATATTACATTGTTTTTGGTTAAGATACATTGATCATTTTGTTTGTTTCTAAAGATGAATTTAGTTTCTATTATTGGATAAACTAATTGTCTATCAACTAAACCCAATAAATTATTTCTATATAATTGATTTAGTTATTCTTTCATGGATAATAATCAACTCTCATATTTTAATGATTATTCAATAGACTAGATTCTAAATGTGATAGAATTTCAGAGAGTTCAACTATGTTTCCTATAATTCTACTATTCATATCTCCCATTTGTAACTACTTAACACATACCCTTTAAAAATTGTTATTAGAAAATAAAGAAAAATATAAAAAAAATTAAATAAATAGATATATATATAAATCCCATGTGTACGTTTCCTAAAACTGTTTCTAAAAGATGATCCGTTATGGTCATAGACTATATAGGTAAGAAACTTTCAGGTTCTTCAATGTCACATTTTTTTAACTAGACTAAATTTCATTAATTTTATTTTCAAATCATTTTGTGAGTTTCGATTATCATGTTTTCAAACGAGTCAATGAATTCATCTGTTTAGTCTTCCTATTTATTAAAAGGGCCGGCTTCCTCAAAAATAACATTAATTGATTATTCAACAATACTTGACTTCTTATTAAACACTCTATAGGATTTAGATGTATCAAAATATCCTACAAATATTCCTTCATCAGCTTTAAGATTGAATTTACTAAGGGAATCCTCAGAATTCAAGATATATACCTTGAATCAAAATACATTAAATTATTTTGCTTTATTTTGTTTATTTCATAGTTTATAGTGTGAATTTTTAATAATAGGTCTTATTAAAACTCTAATCATGATAAAAAAAGTTATTCTTATAACTTTATGTAAAAAATAGGTTGGAAGGATGCATTAATGTGGTATAGTTTTCTATATTTCTTTAACAGTTCAATTTCATCATTCAAAAATACCAATGTGATGATGTGTTCTTAGTGAATATAGAGTGTTTTTAATACCTAAATTTGAGTAAAAAAAAATTAAATTCACGGTTCTCAAATTATCCACCATGATAACTTCTCAATTAAATTATTTTAAATTTTTTTGGGTTTTGAACATTTTTTGAAAAACATTAAAAAATAGTTAATACCACAATTTTGAGTTTTATAAAATAAAACCACGTAAATATTGAAGAAACATCTACTATGGCACAAACATATAATTTACCAGACAAAAATTCTATGCAATATGGTCTAAAAAAGGCATATAGAAATGTATTAATGGTTTAGATATAGAAATTCTATGAGTATATTTCATAGATTATTTGTGTTGTTTTCCAATTTTGCATCAATCGTAGAATATTTCATTTTCAAATTTAAGACTGGTCAAATCAAAATATAATTGTTTATTAGATAATTTATGAAAACCATTTATTTTGTTGTGTTCGTGTATCATATTCTATATCGATTACTTATTTTTATTAGTAGTTAAACAAATCACATTTTTTACATAAGGAATTTAGTATAGAGTATAAATATTTTATGTTCTAGTTTCTCTAAATCTAAGAAATTTATCTTTGAAAATCGAGATGGAATTGTTTGAAAAATAAAAAAACCCCTCATCACAAAATTGAAAAATAATTATAATGTTTTTATTTATCCCACAAACATAAAATACTTTGTTTATTAAAATTATCTTTGGATCTTCAATAGTTCTATCCCTACTAATATTTCCTTTTTCATTGTCACCAAATGTGACTAGACCTCCACCCATTTGAGTTGGTGTATGGAAATTGGTAGTGTATAAACACATTATTCTAGATCATGAAATATACATATAAAATATAAAATGTTTATTCCTATGGTCTTTGATATGCTAAAACATTTCAACATTTGTTTTTTTGGTATCCATGTTTTATAGGTTCCGTCTGTATCATCAAGGAAAGATCTTGGATTCTAGATATGGATTATATTTTCAAAATTTGTATTAATATCTTTAGAAAAAAATTTGGAAAGAAAATTGTTTTTAATACCACTTATTTAAGGATTTATTAAATAAAAATTGTTATTTTAATGACATATTTTTCTATAATAATAGCTGGTATCTTTTTTTGAATTGGGAAAAAAATTGTATAATTTTGTTTTTTCACCCTTTATTCCTATTCCATACATTTCTACAATAATAAAGTTCTTTTCTAGAATATCATTTAGATTTTTTTAACCTTTATTTAAAATAAAAGAAACAAATTTACATGATTTTAATTCATCCTATAATTAATTAATATTTTTGTCATGCAAAATACAATTTATGTAGATTAATTGAATTTTTCAATAAGTTCTTGGGGTCGTATTAGCATTGTTATTCTTTCACAAATACAAACATTGTGAATATTTTTCAGTGATTATATTTCTTTGTTAAATAAGCATAGTTGTATTCTATAATAGAACAATAAGAAGCTAATATATTATTTTAACAGCTATCAGAAGTAGAAGAATAATAATATTTTACCTCCCCTTTATTTTACATATCGAATATATTTTCGTTAAGATTTTGAATCTTTTTCTATGAATCAGGTTTTGAAGAGTTGTTGCAGTCTTCAGATACACTCCATATACCTTTCAAGGCATTGTTTTCCTTTATTCACATAAACATCATTTATCTGATATTTCTTTTCTATCCTTAATCTTTCATCTATCAACTGGGGGAAATATGGTTTGATGTGACCCATAATTTTCCATTCATTACATCATACTTCTCTTGGATGTTTTAATATTTCATAAATAATTTTTTTAATACTATTTGATTTTTTTTATAATTTTGTAAAATTTATGTCTAGCTATGTTAGTTCCATTTTAGATTCTAAGGAACACGATTTTGTTTGTTTTGATGTCTAGTATTGATTTTCATTCATACTTAGAAGATGTCACTTTATGTGATGTGTTTTTTCATCTCAATATCCAGTAATCTTCAACATTAGCTTTCATTTTTTTCTTTTCACATTTTAAATTTTCCAATTAATTCTTTCGTGGTCAAATTCTTGACAAATTTTTATTGAATAAATGCTATAGATATTCCATTCCATTTTATAGTATAACTCTATGTAATTTTGGGGATTGATATGATTGTGAAATATGATCTTATAATGTGGTAATATTTGTGAAAATTTCTGTTGACTATCAATTCATTTGTGTGATTATTTCACCGACAAACATTATGATGGATTCAATCTTTATGTTTTAAGAAGAATACCTAATCTGTATGATGTTATCTATTCCTTCATATGTGACAATTATTGTTTTACAACATTTCAAAGGAATTAGGAAATTATGATACAATATTAAATTCATTAGGCCCACATCCACATATGATAGCATTAATTTCCTCTAAGTTAATGTCATATTCATCTTCAAGTTCAGAATTACTAATTTTTGGTTTCTCAGGAATGAGAAATGGGCTGATGATCTTTGAATAAAATTTTAAAAAAGGATTATTTAGATAGATGATCATTTCAGATTTCTAGTATCTATTGTTTTCACCATTAAAATAGAGAGCACTAATCATATACATTAATTTATTAGAATAAACCATTAATATCTACTTTTTATAGAACTTATTCTTTTTAAGATTGATATAGATGTATGTTCTTTATCAAAAGGATCTCCTTTGATACCAATTATTATGTCTGAATAATATAAAGATACACAAGTTGTGAATTGTGTATTTTCAAAAATCATGTAATATTTTGAATTTTCATTTTCTATACGATTTATATTGATATGAAGTTTTCTCTAGAGTAAATAATTGTGTAACGGATAAACAGAAAACATGGAAATAATATTTTTTTATAGTATTTTGGGGAAAAAAGACCCGCTAGATCACTACAATAATGCTCTCTCTATGAGTTTAGTGATTTTAACTAGGAAGGTCCTCTTTTCACAAGACCATAAAATCAAAAAATGAGTGAATGTAGTTGAAACCTTTTCAACAAGTATAAATTGAAACTTAAGTTTATTTTACATGGAACAAAAATAAGAAAAGCTTAGTTAGGGAAGTTAGAAATCTATCAAGAGTGTGTATGATCAATCGAAACTCCAATAAATAAAAAAAATTTGTTTCTTAATGGTTCTGGTTGAGACATCACAATTGAAAAAGCAAAAAGTGATTGTTAATGAATCTTTATCATCGATAAGAATCTTTATGTAGAAATAGATTTGTAGAAGTCCCTATTGTAAATTATCTTTAGGGAAGAGTTAGAAAAAACAAGTAGCATTAGTTACAAAAGTATGAGGATGAAAATGTGGAGCTTCAAGGTACAACCACTCTATGAAAATAGATGATATGGTTGTTATTTAAAATAATTATGTATATATTCACAAAATAAATAATGTGGCTGTTTATCTAATGGATCATACACATAATTCTCGAATATCTTATGTTTTTGTTTCATTAAAACGGTCCAATCATATATGTAACAAAAAAAATTATTTTCAATCAGTTGAGAAGATCTAAGAAAGTTTCTTGATAGATCAAATATATTCATTTTTGAATAGACCTATGGAGTCATAAAATCTCTTAAGAACATGATTTATTTTATCCATTGAATATTGTTTTTAGAATCAATCATAATGATAATTTGAATCCCTCCTATAATATATTTAAATTTATCTTTATTTATATCCAAACTGTTAAAAAAATGTCAGATAAAATCATGAATTTAAAAGCTCTATTAATGAATATACAAACTTAAGGTTGATCAATATAGCATAGGTTTCATTTTGATAGTGTTGGGTTCTATTACATAGTGTAGGGTTCTCTTTCATAACATAAGGTTCGATTGCATAACACAGGGATCCTAAGAATTGTATGGATGAAAATCCATATATTCATCCTTCTAGCATAGGGAATGAATAGTAATTCTAGACATTATCATTGAATCTAAATTTAACTTGATTATTCAAACACATGATTGATAATCAATATGCTCATTTACCGAACGTAGGGTTTCTGATCAATATGTGTATTTTTTAGCACAAAGATTGGATGATTATCCATGCATTAATTTTTTGAATGAATGGTATGAAATTCTTTTACAAAACACATCCCATTGTTTTGTATTCCAAAAATAAAACTACAAGTAATCATGATATAAATTCCTAAAAAATTCATAAAGCGACTTAATGGGAAAAAGGGTATTTAGAAGAATCAAAATAAAGATATATTTCAGAGTATTGATGAGGTAATAAATTCCCAACAAATAAGAAAGTGTAGGTTTGAAAATTATGCGTATAAGAAATATTCATTGATAATTGAGAAAAATAAGTGGTTCTTAATCCTTAGAATGTAAATATTGTTAATGAGAAACGAGTGATAATTTTATGTCTGAATGAGAGAAGAAACATAATTTAATTCATATAAAAAATATAATGGGCTTAATAATTAAGAACCCAATGCCTTTTATTAATAAAAGTAAAATTTTAAATAGATTAGATAATGTAAAATATATTATTATAATAAAATAAAATTGTAGGATGATAGAAATTCATGGCTTGTTTTTTTAATTTTTCATTGGCAGTGTTGGGTATTCATTCTTACATAAGAAATTCACATCCTTCACTTTAATGAAATAAAAATGATGGAAAAATATTCATGGTTTTGAAGATGTCCCCCATGCAGTATTTCTAGAAAAACTTGACTATAATAACCTTTAAAATTGAGAAAATTTGTGTTGGGGTTATATTCTCATGAATCATTTATACTTAGGTGACCTTTTAAATCATATTTAAAAATCTGGTTATTAAAATCACTACCTTTTATAGAATTTTTAAATATAAAAAATTTGTTCATGATATTAAAAAAAATGAAAACAAACACATAAAATCAAGATTAAATCCAGTTAAATAAATGGTAATATCATATTTTTTATATAAAAACTATATATTCCGATATGAAAAATATCTTATATTAAGTTTTATAAAATGTTTTCAAATATTGTTCTCAAATAAAACCTAAATTTATAAAAAAAACCACACAAATACCTTGTAGGAAAACAAATTTTCAACAAGGGTTCATTTTTAAACACTTTTATCAATTATTACATATGTTAATATACATGAATTAAAATAGATTTCTTTTAGTTTTTTAGAAAATGTTTCATATAAATTTAGTAATAATGTCACAAAAATTCGGTAGAAAACCAAATAATTAATATGTTTAAAAAACCTATAAAATAAAAAATATAAAAACATTTAATTAGTTTCAATATGTTAGGTACAAAATAATCCATGAAATGTAATTACTTCTATATAGTCACATATAATTGTTGATGAATTATTATTCAAGTGGTTAATTGACTTACCATGAGGTGTTGGAATGGAAGTAGTGCATAGTGTATTACATCAATTCTATTCTAAAGGACCATTTTTTCCCTGAGATCACCAAGGATACTCCACCTCATATTTTGATTTGGATTAAATCCAAATGAATCTTTGCGGTGGTGAATTTTTTTTATATTTCTTAATCTTTTATCATGAGGAGTCTCAAAGAAAATCCTCTGATTATGACATAATAAATGTTTAATAAATAATCTATAGGTATTGCATATACAAGTATATTTTTTATAAACCATTAAAGCAACCCATTCATCCCTTATTCATATAATTTCTCAAAAGGTACATGATCTCATAGAATCCACCACTTGTGAATTTTTTCTTACTTCATTGTTATGTTGAATTCTTATTCCATCTACTGTGTGAAAAAATTAATTCAATGTTCTGATTTTTTGTTCCAAAAGTATAATCATTTCCAATCAGATATTTACCTATTATAATCATATAAAATATCAATTATTTTTATATCATGGTATTTCATAAGAAGAAAACCTACATCACTTTCTAACCTATTATTATAATATTACATTATATTTCATCCTGACATAATCATGGTTCTTTCTTATAAAATTCATTTTGAATATCTCTTAAAAGAAACATAGGTATTTATATGAAAACAAGGGGAGATGGATTATCTTGAGTTTTTACTAACATAAAAAATATATCCTTATCATTAATATATTTTGGAGGCCAGGTATCATATGATATATTCATCAATTTCAAATTTTTCTTTCAAATAAACTTTCTTCATTTATAATTTTACCAAATTCATCACCTAGTAGAACATTTAATATAAAAATAAATTAAAAAATCAATGCACAAAATTAATAGAAATCTACCAGTTATTTGGATGAGGTGTTCATTATGATTCTTAAAACTATTACTATCATGTTCAATTATTTAATGCAGAAAAATGAAATGAGAAATATAAATGTATTAATTTTATTTATTTTTTATAATTTTTCCCCACTAATAATAGAATATTAAAATAAGTTTTCCATAAATCAAATTTTAGCGGATATATGATACATCCTATGATTATCTGTTTTTGTATATCATAATAGTAAACTCAAAATATATTTCAAAAGAAAACTTTCTCATATATAATTGTTACTATAATGTGACATCATAAGGATATAAACCATATCAACATATGTTGATGGAAAAAAATTCTAGTTATTGATAAATAAAATATATCCCTAAAACGTTCATTAGAAGTAAATAGAATTTCATGGAATACACTTTTCTGAAATTCAAAAATGTATTAATTAGAGATGCATCAAAAAAATTAAATTAATTGATTCATGTGATTAGGGAAAAACATTATGTACAATTATCATGTTCATATAGAAAAATAAATTTCTATATGATTTAAAAAACTATTTATAATTTAAATTGTCAAAGCACATCAATGTAAATTCTTGAAACTCAAAAATATATTAAATGATATTGAAAATGAACAATTAAATTTTTATTAATTTTAGTGAATGAAATTTTTTTATTATTGTTTAAACAAATTCAAAAACACTAATATTATATTGTGAAATAATCTAGAATCAGCTAAAATTTAGATTAGAGAACTTTATAGTTGATTTTATATAAATCAGTTTTTAATGAACTTCCATGTGTAAACCAAATTAAACCCACTCAAGATCACATTAATAAAACCATCTTATAAATAAGAATAAATTTATAAACAATATGAATTTTAAAAATATAGAAATGTAATTAAATGAATATTTTGGATATGGATCTGATATTCTTGGTTCCTCCATATGGTGTCAGGAAAAGAGAATAGAATTTCATTTTCTGATTCAGGGATTCTAGAATGAGGAACTCTGGAACTGCAGGTTTGGACCTGAAGGGAATCTTGTGGCAGTGACCATACAATGGAGGAAGGGTTGTTCAGAAGTGGATGTTATGAAACTGTGTGTGCATGTGTTCATGTTTGGATGATGGAGTTATAAGTTATGGACACATAAGATTCAATTTGCTGAAGTTATGTAGGGTTTTCCCTCTAGTTTCATCGAAGTAATTGGAGTTTTTCCAAAATCTCCATATGAATAATCATAGGTTTTTTGAGATAGATTGAATATTAATTTAATGTTATCTATTTAAGAGATTATTGTTATATATAATCATAGAATATCGATAAAAATGATTATTCCCTTGTGAATCTCGAAAGGTTGTAATGATGTTGATCATATGGGACCCTATAAAAAGATAAGTTGGGACCACTTGAACAATAATGTGTAACTTCGATTGATCAAATATCGCCTAATATTACTAATTTTGATGGTAATCCTTTCTTATTCTATGAAATTAATTGAATAAATATCATTATTTAATAGATTCTATACTAAATTCTTAACTACCTAAAATCTTCAATTTTCATTTAATTTTTTATTTATTTTCTCTAGATTTTTTTCTAATAGTGTTGTTTTTATTATTTTTATGAGAGTATTTACTTGGGTTGGTGACTAGGGAATGATTTTTATTCTCAGTTTATGTGTATATTAGTTTTATGTTATTCTCCCAATTACATAATATTTATGGGTTTGGTCCATGCATGAAACTTATAAACGTTTTATTTTTGTGACCAGTTTATTAAATTCCTAAAAAGCCGTATCAAATATTGTGGATCAAAAGTGATATGCACACATTGCTGTAGATTCTTTAGGTGAAATTATTGCCTCCATTAGTTTTCATTCATGTAGGAGTCAACAATTTTGAAAGGAATAATATAGAAATAAATAAGGTACCAGATAAATAAATTCAATAGAATATGAATAAGTTTAATGCGTATTATTTTATTCAAAATTATCTTTAGGTACAATAAAAAGGATTAAACCCAGAATTAATAATAAATCCAAATGTTAAGGGATTTAGACGAATGTAAATGGATTGATGCAGATTTCATTAGCGTGAAATGTTTTTTAAAACATTCAGGAGGTGAAGTCCATATTAGAGAGAATGAAGGCCCTAAAAAATTTTATAAGAAAATAAAAATGATCAATTTTTTCATGTTGTGATTATAATTTAAAATGTTAATTTTTTAAGGAAGGTAAGTAACCAATCCTGATAAGAACTTAATATTAATTTAGTGTCATCTCAAATTAGGTAAATTTATTTTTTTGAATATGAGTGGGAATTGTTGCTAATTTTGTCACTCTTGGAATCATGGGATGTGATGGTTTTTATGATAAGAAATTATTTCAGAAAAACTAATGTACCGATTGATGATTTTGGAAATCACAACATGAATGAAGAGATTAATGATAATGAATTATAGTAACATTATATAATTATAGTTAATGTGGAAAGTAAAGGATGTTTTTTTCAATGGAAGGTTTTAAATAAATCATATGATTTATAATTGGAATGATTTTGAGGTAAATTGACTGGGATTAGACCTATTTTTTTGAATTATAGGATGAAGGCGAACCATAAGAAAGATTTAACTGACAATAAGGTGAATTGATAAAGGGGATCTTTTGGATGTTCTGTTTATATAAATTATATAATAAAATGTGATATAAGTATAATAAGATGTTTTAATATTCATATGAAATAATGGATAATTGGTTTTGGGGATTCAATCATTTCTATTGTTGATAGGGGATACATGTCGAATAATATTTCCATAATGTTCATTAGCATCCATATATACATCTATGAAGATCTCAAGATCATGGGGAAGAGTGATGATAAAATTAGAATATAAAATTTATTCTTCATGGGGTTATAGGGATTTCGATACATACAAATATTATTGAGTCATATAAATTTCATTTTACAGCTCGATAAAGAATGATTCAAATCAAGCTTCAAAAATTAAGTATCAGAGATTACTTGGTGTCCCATGGTTGTTTCCAAAGTTATTAAAAATGATACATTATATTTGAAGGGATGAGCTGGTGGTGAATTTTTTTAAGAAAGCATCCAAAAATGTATGGTGGTGGAATTACTATCTTGGGAAGCTGAGTAATAATATAAATCTAGTCTTACCATCTATTGATATATTGAAACGTTATTATATGAATTTTGGATCATTTAAAAGTTATATAAATGGAAGGCATAAAAATATTTCATTTTTTATAATTGGAGGGAAACATAAGTCTATACTATTAGTTCTTGTAAACAATGAGGTTTTTTGGCCAACACCAATGTATAATCAATGTAGATCACTATACTTTTTTACATTCAATAGTGACTCAATAATAAAAGTTTTTGTTTACATTTTTAAAAATAAATCGAAATTTTTTAGAGTTTTTTTGGTATAGTTAAATTATAGAGAAAGTGACTTGAAATAAGATTAGGTTCTCAAGGTATGATAATGGTGGAAAATATAATATAAAATAATTTTAATTTTTTTTCTAGAGAACACGATTCAGGTTTAAGAAGGTTGTTCTTAAAAAAATGGAATGAAATGATTAAGCAAAGAAGATGAACCTATTTCAGAATATGAAGGATCAATGTATGAAACAACATTTTTATGGGAAATTCAAACTTATGACCAAAAATCTTTTTATATCATAGTAGAATGAAATTATGAACCAAATATATTTAATAAAACCAATTAAGCATTCCAAGCTAAATTTTCTAAAACATCATGAATATATCCATATTGATGCTAGGGATCAGGAAAAACCTAATAAAGAATGAAAATTTTTATTTCATTAGTTATGGTAATGAAAAAATTTAATTTTTGATTTTCTAAAATTTAAATAAAAGAACATTATATGTTATAATGTTCGCTTCAATGAGAAGGTCATGTGGAATGATGGAAATGTAGTCAAAGACATATTTGAAAAAAATAAAATCATATAATCATATCAAAGTTGATATAAATAGAACATCCAATATTTTTAAGGTTTCAAAAGGTTATTAAATCATAAATTCTTTTAAAAAATCATCATGGATTGTAGAGGTATTGATGATATCAAGAAATGTAGTTATTCAAGGTATAGTTTAAGAATGTAAATTTTATGTAATGATGGTTATAAAATGATAAAATTTTAATGTTAAATTCTAGAGATCCTAGAATAATAGATGAAATTTTATATTTTTAAAAATAATTTACTATACATTCTTCATATAGATATTGGAGTGATTACGATCATTCAAGAAGTGGTGAGTCTCAATATTTTTTGAGTTTTTGAGTAACCCAGGAAAGATGAAATGAATCTATTACATGAAAAATGAATAAGGGATCAAATAAAACATACATAAAGGAAGACATCTCTGAATAACAAATGGTTATAATGGTTGAATGGAGAATCAGATGACAGAAGGAGGTACAAGGTTAGGTTGGTTGTCAAAGGGTTTCAATACAGGGAATGAGTGGATTTATCTAAAAATTTCAAAAATATTTTCAAACACCCAACTATCCTAAGAGTTTTGATTCATTTATCTTTAGAATTTCCTCATTAAGAATAGTTTTAATTGAATATGAAGTTCATTCTTGTCAATTTGGGGAGAGAAACATGCATAACATTGTTAGAGGGTTTCCTAGAAATATGAAACACTGTCGTAATATGTATATTCAAAAGAATAAATTATCGTTTGAAGAATGTACACTAGAAATACAATCTAATGTTAAATTAATTTATGGATGATAATGGATATTTTTTATATAAATTATTAAATATTTATACCAAAATTTATTCAAGGATAGATGTTTTACCATCATTCTATTTTATGCTAATTATATGGTCTTGGAAGGACAAAACCAGAATAAAATCCTAGTGGAGAAATATGAATATTCTGGACAGTATAAGATGAAAGATCATATGAAATATATGAATATATTTGGGATAAATATCAAGAGATAATAAAAAGATAATTTTTTTATCTCAGAATGTATACATCTATAAGTTCATCAAAATATTTGAAATGATCATATGTGAACCAGTGTAATCACCATTGGTTGGGAACCTCATGTTATCAAAAGGGAAATCACTAAAAATAATATATGATTATAAGTACATGGTTAATGTTATGTTTTCCTTAGTGGTAAGATTTCTTATATAATCCATTTTTTTAAAAGTAATAACAATACAAATTAAATGGGTGTTATTTGTTGATTTATGATAAATACAAGAAAAGGGAATATGGATGCTATGAACTAGGAACTCTAATATCATAATGGTTTAGATATTATAGCCTTGTGTTTTATAATTGATTATCCATTTTAGGGTTATGTGGATGTGGAATTTTTATGGGATATTGATATATATAAGAGTACTACAATATTTGTGTCTACCTTGTTGCCCCATAGATGTTATTGGCCACTATCTCTAACTATAATGATTTTAATTATCAAAAATCATGTCAGATATTAACATATATCTTAGTTTATGTTATATAAAATATTATGAAAAATCATTATATTGAATATAATATCATTTCATTCATATAACTATTTATGTGCTCATAAGTATAAACAAGCTTTTAAATTTTTATCTATGTGGTGAGGATTAACAGTTTCTATCTTTGTTGAAATAAAAGATAGACAGAGCATCTAAAATTATCTATGTATGAGTCACTAACACTGACAAGAATATGACTCACCATTAGAGATATGTATTACAAATAGACAGATCAAACATACATATTTTTTACGTATGTGAAGCTAACACCATTGGAAAAGACTCACCATTGGACAAGACACTGATAGACAAAAGAATAACTGTGTCACATGCTACCGACACATACGACCTATTTCTAGTTCAAGTGACCTACTATTTCATGATGATACCAATGGAAGGACTTCCCAAAAGATATAATGGGTCACCATTTGCTCAATTTTCTCACTAATATAAGGAAGTACTCACTGTTGATATGAGTCACTATTAGTTCATTTTTCTCACTGATGAAAGGAGACACGAACATCCAGAGTCACCCATGCTGACTGACCGATGATGCCAGACTGATGTTAATGAGACACCAATACTTATAAATAAGTGATAGTTATAAATAATTTTTTAATTTAATAATTAAAATTTATTTCTAACAACCATATTTAGAAAAATTAATGTTTCTGGCATTAATTAATGTTGCCTTTAGGACATTCAGTAGAAAATATAAGGTACTTGCACATAAAGAGATCTTTATGTCTAATGGACCTCAAAGTATAAAATAATTACAAGCTGGATCATTTGAGATACATTGAAAATTAAAATTAATAGAACAACTTAAAACTACAACAACTCTCTATCTTTCTTCAACATCCCAAGAACTCAAAGAAAGAACATATAGGGACATTAACAAGATGAGAAAAACCTACTGAGCTACACTGAACATCTTTCAAACAAGGATCTAACACTTCACACTCCTGGAAACCAGACCACAAAGACTACAATACTCTGTTTTGGAGCCAACATCTAGAAGAGGACTGAAACATCATTTCCATTACATGAAACGAGTCTAGAGTTGAACTGTATAAGACGTAGAGACATCTAAAACTTATTTAATGTCTTTATCTATGTTGTGTTCTTTTGATTAAATTGTTGAACAGTTTGTGTATCAATATATTACAAAAACCGACTTCTGTGTATAACTAGAGGATACATGATAGCCTCAAACTCACTCTCTATTTTACACTTTGTATCCCACGTAGAACAGTGTAAGAGGTCAAGTGTGAATCATTTATTATTTTTCCCATGAATATCTATGGTAGATGTCATGTGTGAATTGGACAACCTTGTGTGTGGTTGTGAACCCCAATACTGGGTGTGGATCAAGAAGTTTATTTATTTCTTCCTGGTAGCAGTTGATCACCAAGTGGAGAGGACTAACTCTCAGCGTGAGACTAATCATCTTTTTTATTTCTGTCATGTTTATACTCTTTATATTTACTATATATTTATCATAATTTCATAAAGCTAAATAGAACACTAGTAATTAGTTTATAATGTGTTTATAATTATTTTTAACCAGTAGGTTAGTTTCAAAAGTCATATTAATCTCTAGATTAGTATAGATAATAACTAATCAATCTTCTAAGAAATTAATTGAATATTAGGACATTTATAAATTCACTACAATCCAAATATGATTATATTTTTAATTGGGGGAAATTTTCAAAAAAACTAATTTTAATAGAAATTTTTATAGATACTCAATTTTTCCCATCTTCAGTAATCTACTTCAAACATAATTTGGTATCAATGGAGTTTATTTTTGTTATAGATATGTTTTTAATTTTTTCTTAAAATGTAATTTTTGTTCTATATATAATATTTGTAAATTTTTGTTAGTTATAAATTTATATCTCATTAAAAGTAATCTTTTATTATTGAAAGTAGACCAGAAGGTGCTGCAACCAAAATACCTCCATTCTATAATATAACTAATTAATCCCAATAGAAAATTAAAACAAAAATTCATTTAGAAAGTATGGGTTTAAAAATTTGGTCTTTAGTTTTCAATGAATATAAGATTCCTTTAACTTAGATAACTACTTGTTATAACCCCATTAAAAATACAGATGACAATAATTTTAATTCCATGAATTCCTTATACACTTCTTTAGTAGATGAGGAATTTAACATAATTTCTGCATGTAAAATAGTAATGTAATTTAGGATACATTGTCTATTTCACATGAAGGAACTTCTAGTGTTATGGAAATGAGACATCACACATATAATATTAATTATTATAACTTTATGATTAATCCTAATGATCCTATTTTTTATATGTATCTTAGGTTCAATAATATAGGGAACATTGTGTGCTCTCTGGGAAAAGATGTTACTATAGAAGAATAAATCATGAGGATTCTCAGATTCTTACCTGATATATGGAGATGAAACTAAGTCTCAATTAGAGAATCATGTGACATCATCAAATTACATGTCAGTGAACTCATTGGAAATCAGATGATGTACAAAGAAGAGATGAAATTCAACAAGGAAGAGGTGGACGAACTGAAAATAAGTTCTATGGCATTTAAGACTACTAACTCTATGAATAATGAAAAAAGACAGGGTTGTTGCATTTTTTGAAAGCTCTAGTACTAATGAATCAACATCTGATAGTGATGGAGGGATGGATCAGTTGTCAAGAAGATTCATGAAATTCTATATAAAGAATATGTTTTTTAGGAAGCCCAATTATAAATGAAGATATGATAATAAGGGAATATTAAAGAAGGATTGGAAAAGAAATTATAAATTTGAATAGATTTTCTTCTATGAATGAAAGAGGAGAGGTAATGTCAAAGATGACTATCCAAAGATAAAATAAAAAAAGAAGTATAAAAATAAAGACAAGAAGTATAAGAAATATATGAAGGAAACCTTGAGTGCTTCTAAGGACATACCCAATGAATCATCAACATCTCATGATGATAAAGATGACATGGAAAATATGTGTTTTATAACAAACACATCTAAGATAACCTTAGATTTACCTGCACATAATTTATATTATTCTTAAAACTAATGTGAGTATGAGAATATGACAAATAATGAAATATTTGAATGATGTAACATACTAGAATAGACATGTAATTAACTAAATAATAATATAAATCATTATAGAAATAGAAATATCTTACTGTAACTATTAAATATGGACATATTAATAAAAAACGAATGCTCAACTTCTTAAATAAAATAATTAATTAAAAATGTCTAATTAAAAATTGATGAATTATTTAGGAAGGCTTACCAATGGGAAAGACACACCTAATCAAATTCTGGGTAAATAGATAGCTCCTATGCACACTTCTGGTATGGAATATCAACCTGGAAAAAGAATCCTATCGAAAACACATTTTATAACTAAATCTAGATAATATTTTCATTTACATAAAAATCATATCATAGTTAGTAGTAGTAGTTCTGAAAAATCATTTAAAGCCTCAATTTGTTTCTGGTCCAAATAGAGTTTAATTTTCAAATATGTTCCATAATGATTATCAGAAACCCATAAAGAAAATCTTGGTACCTAAAGCATTTATTACTAATGTCACAGGACCTAAACAAGTCTAGGTACCAATTTTTATTTTGGATTGATTATTCTGTAGCAAAGCAGTTTGAAGAGATCATACAAGAGTCAATGGTGATTATATAGTGGATTTTCAAGAAACATTACAAGGGATTACTCAAGCTTCAAGAGTCTCACAAAAAACTATTGTGGATATGTCAATTTGAGTGATAATGCTAATGGAAAAATATTTATCCCTGGCCAGATTGGCAACTCTAACTCAGTTATAATTTCTAAAATATATTTTATTGATGGATTAAAGAAAAATATACTTATTATTACACGATAATGTGATGAATGATTTCATGATATATTTGAAAATGAATCATGCTATGTTTTTAATTCTAAAGATCAGTTAATATTTTCGGATTTTGGAAATGAAAATGTACATTCTATTAATTCAGATTCTTTAGACTCTCAAGATGTTTATTTTTTAAGTGATTTTATAAAGAGTCTCGGCATTGGAATAAGAGATGAGGACACTATAATGTATACTCTCTCAGAAATATTAATAGTAACATCCAAGACAGGGATCTACCGAAACACAAGTTTCTTGAATGATAAATTCTTTAATACTTGTTAAAAGGGAAGACATCACAAGATATCATTCAAACCAATGAAAAAAGTTTTAATTTATCAACCTTTATAGTTGGTTATCATTTATTTGTTTGCAACATCTCGAGTTTCTAGTTCAAATGAGAAACACTAGGTCTATGTTCTTATAGATGACTATTCTAAGTAAACATGGACTTATTTATTAGCTCATAAAAGTGATGCATGTACTTACTTCAACATGCATGCTAAAACAATAGAAAATCATAGAGGACATAGAATTATCTATCTAAGAAGTGATCATGTCCATGAGTTTTAAAATCAAGACATTGAATATTGTTGATCACACAATGGATATAGTCATAAATTCCATACCCTAGGATACCTCAACAAAATGGAGTTCTAGAAAGAATAAATATGACCTTTCATGAAATTTATAGATAAATTCATAATGAATATGATTTACCTTTTAACTTCTAAGTTGAGTTTGTGAATACAACTTGTTAGATAATTAATAGAGTCTTGATTAGACCTATCATCAAGAAGATTTCATAGGAGTTATGGAAAAACAAAAAACCCAACGATAGTAATTTAAATGTTTTTGGTTGAAATGTATATATTTTTAATACAATGGATAATACAAAAAAAATCTCATCATGAGTGATGAAGGAATCTTCTTAGTTAACTCAACCTATAGTATAGCCTATGGAGTCTTTAATAAAATAACCATGTGTGTGGAAGAATCTGTGCATATCAAATTTGATGTAATAGATCCACATGAACCTAACACCTCTCTATAAAACCTTGAAGATGATTTATAAAATCTATACATAAATGAAAATTCATCTAATCCTTATGTCAAGTAATTTGTGAAATCAAATAATTCTAGAAATTATTAAGAATCATAACATGAAGAACTTGAACCTATAGATGAATTTGACATAACTATCCCTAACTTTTATAGTCCTCATAGAACTCTCAAGAACCATCATCTAGATGTTTTTGTTGGAGACTAAGATAAAAGAACACACACTAGAGATTATCTTAGAAATCATGTTAAACATCAAGTTTTCTTTTTCACATCTTGAACCTAAATGAATTAATGATTTAATTAATGATGAATTTTGGGTGATGGAAATGAAAGAATAACTTAATAAATTTGGAGGAAATAATGATTGGAAACTTCTGGATAGACCTAAAGACACGTTCAACATAGGATCTAAGTGGGCGTATTGATATTAATTAGCTAATGTGGGTAATATTTTTAGAAAAAAATCTATAATAGTTTCACAAGGTTATATCCAATCGGAAGGCATTGACTATGAAGAAGAATTTTCACATCATGCTAGTCATGAAGCCATCAGAATCATGCTTGTGTTTGCTGACCATCTTAAGAGTTTTTGAATTTTTTATTGAACTACCCCCTAGTATTAAAAAACCCTCATTTTAAAAATTGTGTTTTAAAACTTAGAAAATATTTATATGGTTTAAAACAAGCTCTAAGATAATGGTATTATAGATTAAGTAATTTTATTATTTCACAAGGTTTTACAAAAGTAACTGCGGATCCCAGTCTTTATATAAATAGAAAGTATAAATATGTTTTAGTAGTTTAAATCTACGTTGATGATATTATTTTTAGATGTACAAGAAATTCGTTATGTATTGAATTTTCCAAAATGATGCAAAATGAATTTTAAATGAGTTTAATGGGTGAACTCAAATTCATTTTGGGATTTTAAATTTTCCAAAATAATGAAGGTATTACATTAAACCTATTTAAGTATAAAAAAAATATTTTAAAATGATTTCTCTTTGATAGCATTTAATGTAGTGAAACTACTATGATTACTACTTGTAATTTGGATCTAGATGAAGATGGTAAATCTATTGATCAAACCACTTAAAAAGGACTGATTGGAAGGTTTCTCTACATGACTGCTAGTAGGACATATTTAATGTTTAGTGTGTGTATGTGGGCACATTTTAAAACTAATCCTAAAGAATCCCACTTGAAATATATTAAAATAATTTTCAAATACCTTAATCATAATATCAATCTAGGATTGTTTTACCCCAAAGGAAAATAATTTGACATAATGAGTTATTTAGATGTTGATTTTGGTTTATGCAAGTCAGATAGAGAGATGACCTATGGGACATGACCAATTTTAGAATATATTTGGTTTCTGAGTGTTGTAAGAATAAACATTTTGTTGCATTATCTACTACCAAAGATGAATACATAAAGGCTTGTAGATGTTGTACACAAATTTTATGGATAAAACACACTCTTTTAGACTATGAATATCACATTAGAAATGTACATCTAAAATGTGACATCACAAGTGCTATTAACATTCTTAGGAACCTAGTTTCTCACTCGAGAACAACACATATTGATGTAATACATCACTTTTTGATATATCATTATCAAAAGGGTGATATTAATTTAGAATTTATTACCACCGAATATCATCTTGCAGATTTATTCACTAAGCCACAGATATATGAAAAAATAAATTACATTAGACATGAGTTAGGAATGATCAACCCATAAGTCCTTATATTTTCCTTTCCATCAATATTTTTTGATCAAGTTGTCATGCCGACACCATTGTCATACCGACACCATTCTTATGGTGACATAGTTGTTATGCTGACACCGTTTTCATGCCAACACCGTTGTCATTCCGACACTGTTGGCATGCCGACACCATTTTCATGATGATACCATTTTCTTTCTGACATCATTAGTGTTGTAAAAATACTATTATGTCGACACCAATGACACATCACTTTTATAAGTTTTATGTTTTTATCAAATCAACATTGTTTCATTAATTATAATGAACCTGGTTCCCTATTTTGAGATTATAAAATCATAAAATCCTTAAATGATATAAATTTGATTCGATCCACTCTACTCTCTTAACCGCTACTCTCTCTTCCACCTTTCTCTTTCTCTACTCCCAACCGTTTACCTTTTAACCTCATGACTGAATAGATCGGAATGGAATGAATAAAGAGAGATCTAAAATATGGTGAGTGACATGCGTGCAAGAAACAAAAAAGGGAATCAATCAAATTTTCAGGTCCTACAAATCATTGTATGGTAAACTGTGTTGTAACTTCGGAGAAGGCTGTTTTGGTGGAATGGATCTTGGAATGCAAATCATTATTGTTTAAAGTTATGAAAGATCAAGGATGTCTTGAATGGTTCCAAAATAATGATATAGTCTATTATACGAAGCTGGTTTATTATTATTTTTGGAATATATAAAATTTGATGTTAGGAAATGATGTTTCATGGGTGAATATGACTGTGAAAGGGTAGAGGTTCTCATTCACTTCAAGGCAATAGGATTAATGTCTTAAGGTAATTGAGGAAAGAAGTTTTCAGGATTACTAAGGTTATTCTTCTCCTGGATGTGAATTCAAATTATATGAGACTGATATGAATGATCTAACTAGAAATGAAGATCACATGAGACCCCTTCCCTCATAATTTAATGTTGAATGTAGAATTATTTTCATGTTTATTCAACATCAGATTTGTCCCAGGAAACTGGACTATTCTTCTCTCATGTATCAAAATGTATAGTTGGTTTAATTTCTTCATAAATGTGTTAAATAAAATCTATGTAGATATTTGATGGTTCACATCAATGAGATGATACAACTTGAGTGTAAGTCAAATTCTCTCCTCTATTAAAGAATTATTTTAGCTATGATGAAGGGGAAAGGTTGTATAAATGAAGTAGAGGATGTGGTAGTTAGTGAATGTCATGGACTCTAATTAAGCTCTGACGTTTGTAAAATAATTAAAATAAATTAGAACCCTTGGAGGAAATAATGGGTTGGTGATGGGGATAGATTGTATGAGAAGTTCAATCTCATAGACCATCCAGTTAGACCAAGGGATCAAGTGGATCCTGGTCTATATCTAGCAGAACAATTAATATATTCTTGAGATGAAGAAGAGGATCCTTCTACCCCAATTAGAGATGTGGGATCCCTAGTTGATGGTCTAAATGAAAAAAAACTACTAGACCATCAAAAATATTATCTATTGGACCTAAAAGTCCACATATGGATTTACCCTCTCAAGAACCTATTCTTAAATCTTCTAATAGTGAAGAAACAGAAGTTGAAGTCAGTGTATAGTATGTTAGTGAATCCAAAGCAGATGATTATGAAGAATAAGATGAAGAAGAAGAAGCTTGTAGTGATGAAATGGTTCAGAATCAGGAATGGAAGAGGAATATGATCAAATCGAATATGAGAAGAATAATGTTGGTAATAATAACGAATTTAGTGAATGTGAAAGTGGTAGTTACTCTGGTCTCCCTGATAAAAATCCAGATACTGTGAGTATAGAAGTTGTTGAAGCTAATACTA
Source organism: Viscum album (assembly GCA_963277665.1). Lineage (NCBI taxonomy): Eukaryota > Viridiplantae > Streptophyta > Magnoliopsida > Santalales > Viscaceae > Viscum > Viscum album. Next base: position 2,101,954,399 of record OY728163.1, on the reverse strand, counting down.
GTGTCTCTGTTGAGGGTTCTGTTCAAGAATAAAATGTTTCTTTAGATGAACCTATTTCCCAAGTTGTTTATACTTGGGAAAGAACCCTACTTAATGAAAATCAACCTATCCAAGAAATCATGAATGAGGGAGAGAAATATTCACAAAGAGCTGATAGTGATGGTGGGGGGAGGGAGGCCCAAGGACCAGTTTCCCAAGTTGATGTAGAGAATAAAACATGACAATTATGATTTGTTTCTTTTTTCTCCTTTGGATTATGATATTCTCACTGAATGGATATGGAATCCTAGTTATGTATCCTTGAGATTAGATTATGAGGATTCTGATGAAGAAATTTTTTCCCTCGCTACAAAGGAACCGTAAGATGACACCACTTCTCATGACTATTCCACAAAATATGATTTTGAAGAATTTAAGGAAGATATATATGCCTCTATAAGGCTCTCATTGGAAACTCAAATGCGGTAAAATATTGATGAATCCAAGAGGCAAAACACTATGATGATTGAGAATTTGAAAGAAATTAGATCTATGGTTGGTGGTGTAAACCATGATGGTGCTTCTAGTTCTTCTCCAATCTCAACTAGTCTGTCTTAATATGATTCAAATTATGATTAAAAAATGGTGATAAAAGAGATTAATCAATATCTAATCACAACTGCAAAGACAATTGTGACAAGAAATACAATGCTTGGAATGATATGTATAAGATGACACCTGGGATCAATGCCTTGACCACAGAGTATATGAATACTATGGAAACTGACATGAATGGTCTTGATAAACTTGTTTCTCATATTAATGATCTTGAGTTTTCCATGATGAGAAAATAAGTTTAGGATCTCACCTCCTCTTATCTAGCTTCATGTTCTGCTCCACCTACTTAGTCCACACAATTATCAGATCCAACTATTGTAAGTTCAATGTTGAAAAAGGATATAGAACTTTTGATTGCCTGTACAGCTAATGTTAAGGATTCTTCAGAAAAAGTGCATGATAATTTATACAAGGAGTTCTTGAAAAACTCAGTTATAGTTGACCAAGAAGATTAATTTGTTTTTCTACAAACTCATCACAAAGCACCAAATGAACAATCTGTTTAAGTATTTGGACACAACTCTTACTCTTCCTCCAGGGATAAAAGCCTTTAAGGACCCGATTCTGAATTGTAGATAATTTACTCTTTTGTAGGATAGGTTTATATAAAATAAGTATGATTTTGAAAAATCTATGAAATATCATGTAGAGATCATTGAATAATTCATCAAGCTGTTGAAACCGTATCTTCATTTCCAAAGTGAAGTCATTTTTGTACCTCCTACTTCAACACATGGCCCAGCTAGTTCTATACCTACTCAACCTCGAATGTCAGTTTCTCAGGACTTATCTCACATCTAAGCAGTCATCATAGAAACTATTCAATCTCCATTTCATTCCCAACACAGTACTACCATTGCTTCTAGAGTTCCTAAAGCAGTGCCTTTTCCTCCTCTCAAAATCAGTTCAGACCCTCCTACTCCTCATCCTAACCCTCCCGATACAACCTTATATTGATCCTTTTGATATGTGAAAGAATCCCCTTGATCATTACATTAGATCATTTCAATTAGTGTTGTATGACTTTAATTTGATAGGGATGAGTCATTGTATGTTTGGTTTTTCGATGTAAAAAGTTTATGAATGCTACTTCATTCTTTCTAGTTTCTTATTTTTCCTGATATTTGTTCCTCTCACTTTTTGGTAATCAAAAAATGGGGTAAAATTTTATGAATATTTATTAATAGTGAGAAACCATAATAATATTGAATAATTCCATGATTAATGATTATCAAAATAAGAGATTATTGGACGATAGATATTGTTGGACACAATATATAAATTTAATGGTTTGAATTATCACAGACCATTTTATATTTTAATATATATCTTATTTTATGTTAGATATAATATTATGAAAAAAAATTATCTTTAATATCAGATAGTTTCATTAATGAATCTATTTATGTGTGATTAAGGCTAAAAAATATTCTAATTGTATGTATATATGTGTAATTATGATGATTACTAGTTTATAACTTTTTTAAAATACATGATATACGAAACATTTAAAATTGTCTACATATGAGTGACTAATACCAAAACTAAGATGAATCATTGGCATACATATGTCTTACTGATAGACAGATCAAACAGACAGATTTTGTAAGTATGTGAAGCTATCACCCTTGGAAAAGACTCACAATTGGACATGACATTGACAGACAAAAGACTCACTATTGCACATGCTACCGACGCAGATGATCTAACGTTAGTGAAAGTGACCTACCATTTCATGATGCTACCGATGAAAAGACTCACCACCAGTTAAAAAGACTAACTGTTAGATCAAATGTTTCACAGATAGATGGAAGGACTCGCCGTTGATATGAGTCACTGTTAGTTCTTATGTCTCAACGATGATAGGAGACATTGACATCCAGAGTCACTGATGCGGACTGATTGATAATGACATACTGATGCCAAATTGACACCGATACTTATGAATCACCAATATTCACAAAATCTATTTTTAATTTATTAATTAAATTTTTTATAATGGCCATATTTAGAAAAATTAATTCTTCTAACATTAATTAATGTTGTTTTTAGGAAATTCAGTATACAATTCGAGGTACATGCATGTGGAGAGATATTCAAGTCTACTAGACCTCTATGTATAAAATAATTACAAGCTAGATCATTCGAGATACATTGAAAAGTAGAAGGAACAGAAAACCATCCAACTTTTTCAACTCTCTAGATTTCTTAAAAATCATAATAACTCAAAGAAATAACACATAGGGACATCAACCAGATGAGAAAAATCTGCTGAGCATCACTGAACATCTTTCAAACAAGTATAGGAACACTTCACACTCCTAAAAACCAAACCACTAAAACTACGATACTCTATTTTAGAGACAACTTCTAAAAGAGGACTCAAACATCATTTCCATTACATCATATGAGTCCGAACATGCAGTACATAACACAAAGGGAATTCTAAACATTATTCTACAACTTCACCTCTATTATGTTCTTTTTTTTACATTTTTGTGTATCATGTTTATCTATCTATAACACACACACAAACAATTATGCATAACTGTAGGATACATGATATCCTCAAACTCACTCTCTATTTTACTCTTTGCATCCCATATAGATTAGTGAAAGATTTCAATTGTGACCGGTTTGTTGTTTTTCCCATGAATAACTTTGGTAGAGGTCAAGTGTTACATGGACATCTATATGTGCTGTTATAAACCCCATCCAGGCTGTTGATCAAATGGTTTAATAATTTAAATTGATTTTTGGAAGGTGATCACCAAGTGGAGAAGACTATGTCTCAGCTTGAGACTGAACCTCATGTTTATTTCTACCATGTTTTTAATCATTAGTTTTACTCTATATTATTAAATTTCACAAAAATTATTATAACATGGATAGTTAATTTAAAAAGTGTTTATAACTATTTTGAACTAGTAGGTAAGTTTCAAATGTTATATTAATCTCTATATTAGTATAGCTGAGGGAAAATTAATCTTCTTATAAATTAAATAAGAATTTATGGATTTTATAAATTCATTACAAACAGACTTTGATTATATTTTTAATTGGTGGAAAGTTTCAGAGAACCAATTTTAGAAGCAGTTTTTATAGATACTCAATTCACCCTTCCTCCCTCTTGAGTTATCTATTTTGACCAACATACCTTATCATGGGAATCCAAAAGTTGGATGTCAAGGTTGAAATTAGTTATAGTGTTATCCTTAATGAAAATAGAGTATGTGCCCATTAGGGAATCATGTCTGAAAATTATTTAATAGAAAAATCATTTAAAAGAACAAATATGGAGAAAAAAGGTGGGTTTTTATTTTTTGATATTTAGAGTGAAATTAATTTTTCTAAAAATATATTTTTTCACTCACAAAAAATAACATTGAGCTGAAGGCTCATTTTATCTATGGGATTTTGGAGGATGGGGTGTTGGAGCTTTGTATGATTAGTGGATGTCATATCAGGCTGACATGATTACCAAGGGCTTAGTTTTGGAATTTATAAGGTAGCATTGTGCAATAGCTATAAATGGGTAATTTAATGGTGGAATGGAAAATTAAATATTTTCATGGAAGTTTGAATGATTGATATTTACATAATTTTTTGGTTACCCTAAATCAATGAAACTAGTTTTCTTGAAATAGAGCATTTGGATATGCAATAAAAATTTCATGTTTTTATATTCTACATTGAGAATGAGGACCTATAGAACATGAGGATTAATATTAAAGGGATTATTGATATTTTATAATTACAGTGGATGATTCATGGTCTAAAAGGTCATGTTCAATAAATATTCATTCAACTAATCGTGTTCGGATGATAGAGTAAAAAAGTTATGTATCATATAAAAGAAAAAAATATGAAATTATTTAGGGTGTTTTATGTGGAAACAATAGAGTAAATACTGATTTTCATAGGATTTTGTATGAATAATTAGTGGGATATGTAATAATTACATTCACATTCACCAGATTTCAATAGTTAAGGTAGTGCTTATTACATGAAATAATAAGTCACTAAGGAGAATGGTGGATCCTCCAAAAATCTTGAACGCTGCTAGAATAATTTGAACATCTGTTCTCCACTATAATGGTGAGATTAAGAACAATACTATTTATAAGTGTAACATTGATTTATCAAATATTATATATATATGATTATTGTGATTGTAATATTTTATTTTTATATGAATTGAAAGGAAGTGGTAGTTTTCTCCAATAGATATTGGAGTAATGTTTCAACCGTATAATATATCTTAATAAAATTTTATGTTTAATTTTTGTTCATATTGATTGTTTATTTCTAAGAGTTTTATTTTTCTTGAAAATGTGCTGGATTTGATCTGATATAGTGATAAGGATGAGTTTCTTCAACATAGGTTTTGGACATTGGGTTCATGAGATTCTACTGATTACAGAAGGCATGAAGATTTTTTAGACATGAATATTTAGTTTTTTTTAATTTTAGTGATTAGTGGTTATGATTACCGACACATATAATATATTATCTTCAATAATTAACTTACAAATTATTTATAAAATAGATAGTTAATAAATAAATCCAAACTACATAGTGAAAAATTTAAAACATTCCCAAAACATTCATTTTATAAACATGGTTGGATAAGGTTTTAATTAAACAATACTAATATGTGGTATAATAGGTGTAAAAACCTAAATATTAATGTAATTTATAAATTTTAGATTCATTAATCATGTATAAATATTTTATATGTCATAATTTTATGATAAAAAATCAAAAAAATGAATAAACGTTTTAAAGTATATTTTTAATTGAATAATTGTTATTTTTCAATAATTAGTTTTCAATTTAATGTATGTGATTGAAATATATCAATAAATACATTCCTTGGTTAGACTCAGTGTAACATAAAATTTTAAAAAATAATATATATATCTATTAATGTTGTAAAATTTATCACAATATAACTAAGAAATAAGAGAATAGAGACCTATTTTGTAATTATCACAATGTTCATATATTTTTTCATTTGAGTGTGCATTTGTAATCCATAAAATGTGTGAATTTAATTCATACAATTCTAAACCTATAAATATTCCAAATAGAAAAATTATAAATGAAAGAAATATATATTTATTATAGTTTGAATAATATGTAAGTGAAATATTTTTAGGGTAAATTGGAAAAAAATTATTAAAGAGTAATAGAATCAAAAGGAAATTTAAAAGGAAATGAAGGAATAATTTTTAACATGAGAATAAGGGATGGTTTTACTAAATGAAAAACCAATAAATCTAGAAAAATAAATCAAATCCTATAAAAAAAATTGAAAAGTATGGGAAATGGTGGAAGTAAACTCATTTAATAGTAAAAGTATACAACTATGTAATTTAATTGACTTGTTGATTGAACAAATGAAAAGTTCATGAAAAGCATAATATGCAGTTGATCATAATAAATATTTTCATGAATTATCCCATTTTGTAATGGATAAAAGGTATTGACATATTTCATGGAATTAATGACGTTAGCACAGATGATGATCCAACTCCCACATTTCCAACGAAAAGAATATAAAAATCAACATTTGATTTCTCAGAAACATTTATAAAATCATTGTCTCTCTAAATTAAAATAGTAATTCTCTATTAGTGGATCTCAATATTTATACTAAGTCATGGATACATTCAAATATTCACCCAAATATCTAGGAATTTTTATCTTTTACATGGTTTTTCATGTCCCAAATCATGATCAAATAAAACACTTTAGAAAGACCTGCCAGATTAATAATCTCAATTAGTTCATGATAACACATCATGATAACATTATGGTTTAAAACTACTAGGTAAATGAATTTATATTTAAATTCTAATGGTTCAGTGATTTATTATTGAAAATCATGAAAACTTATCAATTCATCACTAATATCTAATAAATCTACTATTTATTGGATATAGTCATACAACTCGACCCTCATAAAAAACTCTACTATAATGTCTCAGTATTGGGCAAACACATAAAAATAGTTTGGGAGAGGTAAAATTATATTTTATGATAATGATAAATGTAAAAATTCATGCAAATTATATAAATAATTTTTTTATTAAATAATATAAACTACCTAGATTATAATGATAATTTATTAACAAGTTTTTCACATGTTTATCCACATTACACATTTTTAATACAAACTCATTATTAATCTTCCCAGTTTCATGGCCCCCTTTTTTAGAAAAATAAATAAATTCTATTTAAATAGGATTATATAAATAAAAGGTATTCTTCAAAAACCATTTTTTGATTAGAAGATGAGAAAAAATATATCTATTTTAAGAAGCATTATGCAATATTTTTTTAATATCATTATTTAATATTTAATCAGTTGTGATTTTTTTCTATTGGACATTAACATTTACCTTCAATTATTTCCATTCATTGAATAATGAAAGTATTAATCTTGTCTATATAGGGATTACTACCACGATAATGTGATTTAATTCATTTTTCATACCCACCAAAAATGTATCATCCTATCATTGAATATTATAAATATGATATTTATTACCTGATAATGATTTTAATACTATTTCCAATGTGAAAGGATGAGAATCATCGAAACGAAATATTCCTAGAAAAACTAACATTTCACACCCAAATAACTATTTTAAGGAAGATTTGTTAGTAAATTGGTGGTTATAATTTTTAAAGGAATGATATATAGTAAGATAAATATAAACATGTTTCTATTTTAAATTTATACAAATTATAGAATTATTACATAGAAGGATACAAATGAAAATAAAAAAATTCTGGATTCCTGGAATGGGTTTTACCTCAAATTCTGTTATTTGAGATATGTTTTCTATTATGAACTTATTTTTTTGTTATATTATGTATATGCTTATTTTTTAAAAATAATATATCATGATTCTATTATAATTCATTGAATTGGAATTTTTTTCATGTATTCTCTTTGAATGAGGATTTCTATTGTTATAATAGTTGTAAGGTTTTTCTATCTCTTGTTTTTTCTTTGAGACATATTCTATATTCACCACATATTTTATAATGTGTGGTGTATATACCACCCTATTGATTTTTTATCAAAAATTCATATAATTCAAGGTATTTAAACATTTATTTAAAGTTATATCTTGAATGAGATTTCAATTTTAGAGATATCAATTTCAAAATGGTTTCCTTATCTCAAGTTACCTTTATTGAGATATATTATATATTCACTATCTTCTATAATTTTTATAGAGTATATAATTACCCTAAATTTATTTTTTGATTTATTTTATAAAAATTATTAGTACATTGAAATCTATGTAAGTTTATTACATTCTTTATCTTTTGATTCAAATATCACCAATGTTGAAAGAATTTCTGTTACACAAACACTTTTTATCATGACTGTTTATTTTTTAAATTTCATTTTTGGGAAATTTAATGTTATTTCTATCACAAACCCTATATAAATTGTTCTATTCTAGTTATTTATAGCGGTTTTAGTTAGTATTTCCATTTTATCACTACTTACTACTCAAAAAGCTAATCATATTTATCCTTTTGGGTTTGAAATATTTTTTATCCATATTTATATCCTTGAAAATTGTTTAATAACGTTTTGTACTTATTTAAAATTATTTATAATTGAATTTTTATACTATAATTGACATTATTTAATAATGTTTTGAAGTAATATTCCAATTATTTTTCAAATGGGACATTTTTTACTTCCCTTAGAAAAGTGTGAAATGAATATTCATTTAAATGGTCAAGAAATGAATAGATTTTCCAGAAATTGTGTAATTTTTTTATTATGAAGCTTCCATTTAAAATTTATATGTTTTTAAAAAGAATATCATTTTCAATTTTTTCATGGAGTTTTTCTTATTAAAATGTTCAACAAGAAAATGATATTTCATATTGTTTTTCAATGATTCTTTCTAATGATATTATAATTGTATTTTAACTTTTATAAACATCCTTTAATGATTGTTATAAATCACTAACCATTTAATATTATGATTCATACACATCAACACTATATTTCTTAGGGTTATGTCATCTTAATAACATTTAATGAAACCCATTTCATTCCAACAAGTAAATGAAACTCTTAAAGAATTATAAACGACATTATAATCTTATTATGTATGTATATATATTAATGGTTTTTTATTATATGATGGGTGGGTCCATTATATCCTTCCAAATCATTAGGTAATGTTTTTTATCTTTTGAACACAAAGGGTACATGAGTGATTATACCAAGATCAATAGGGTAGATTTAAAGCTTTCCCATGACCACGAAATTACTTATGTGATTATCCCCTGACCAAGAAGTTGCAAAAGAGGTTTTATCAAGTCCAAGAGGGTGTATCGATGATTAGGAAATGCCCAAGTGGGTGTATTTCTAGTTATCCCAGGCCAAGGATGGTTTACTGGTCGTATTCCTAGGCCTGTCATGTGATGAATATTATAGTGAGAAGCCTTGAAAAATCATTTATATTCTTATTATTGTTCCAAAATTTTAAACCATAAAGTTATGTCTTATTATTACGATATTCACTCATAGATCATGATTTATTATTATTAATTCCACATTAATATGATGGATTCATTTTATTATAAAAAACTTATTCAAAGACACTTGTTTTATAGTTTATTTCATATAGGGAATGTTCTCACAAGCTATGATCATATTCTCAAAACCTTAATCTTATCTCATTCTCACATGTGATCATTGATTGATGAATACCTTGTTTAAACTTACTATGATTTTAAGATCACACTTTCATATGATTCCATTTCCAAAAGAAATATATAATGGTTTTAAGGAATAAATGTCTAATAGGAATACTATATGAGAAGAAATATGTGGAATATGTTGATGATATTTCATGAAATAAATTGATAGTGTATCTATTATTTAAATAAACTAATATTTTATGGTTAGTAAGCATGTATTGTTTGGGATGTATTGAAAAATCATATAAAATTAAATAATATTTCTATATGTGATGATCCGGTCACCTTAGTTTTTATCAAAGTAGGTTTTAGTTATTTTTGGAGATTAAGATTAGATTAACATAGTGACAAACCAATGGATAAGTCTACGTATAGGATTATAAATTGGGACTTTGGTAATTTATAGATTCTGTGGTTTCCTAGTAAAGAAATACATGTCTTGATACAATATAATGGATTCTATATTATTTTAATATTCACCTAGAGTTCATAACCTTGAAAATGATGGTTTCATATTAATTCAAACGTGACCTAGTGCATTACAAAGAAGCCTAACAGGAAATCTAATTTGGCACTCAGTGGGTATATTCTTTGGTTAATTCTCATTTTATTTATAAAAAATTATGAGGGGTATGAATATATTAAGTTTAGAATGCCTAATAATAAATTTTCATTGAAAACATATATTAAAACGTAGAATGACATGGGTCAAAAATAAGGTGTCAAAAATTTGGAAATATATATAATAACATAATTTATTATATAATTTCTTTCAAGACATATTGATGTTTATAATATGACTTTAAATTTTGTTAATGGATGTAACTATTGGAGTTCATGTGAAAAATATGTATCAACCAAGGAATTGACTATCCACATGAGATTCCAAATGAAATATAAGATGGGATGCGAAAATATTATAGAAAGTATCACTCAACACACTAAGAATATGAATGGTGACTTATATCATCTTTAACATCCAATTGATTAAATAATGTGACAAATAACAATTATGTCATTCATGTGCTATGTAATGTCATGCCCCTTCTCATTGTATTGTGATGGAGGAATGGAATTACATGGCCTTATAGTACATCCCAAAGACACCAAGAGTTTTAAATAAATTCCAGAGGGCCAAAATACATGTGGGGGATCATTTTCCCTTAATAAATAATATAACTAACCAAACAATATATATCCAAAGTGCCACAATATGATGCATGATAACAATTAAATACAAATGAACATTTCATTTATCAAAATCACAGTAAAATCACAATCCAAAATGAAAGGCAACAATATAATAGTAAAAAAGTGGAAGACAACAAATAATGATCCAAGACAACCAGGAGACACCAAGGTCTACAAGATCCAAGCGCCAAATTCAAAAAACCACCAATGTATCATGAATTAGTGCTAAATATGTGTGATACTTTACCTTTTCCCATGTATTGATAGATAACATCTATAAAATTACCCATGTTTCAAACAGTGGTGAGTAGTATTAATTTATAGGTTTTCTGCAATGACTTCCCAACCCACATCACTAGGAAAGAACATGTTAGAAACATTTATATAATATTCTTATATAAATAAATTTATATAAAACAATTTATATAATACAATTTTACAACAATTTATATCAAAATACAATGTCAAGTTGTTGTAAATAGTTTTCCAAGGAGGGAACATAAAGAGTTCTTTAAATCATTTAACATTCCATTTTGGAAATACCCCATTACTTTCCACAAAACCATACATCCAACCATACTTAAAAACTATGGAAATATATTTAATCATGGGTGATGAGTCATCTTTTCACTAATCCACACATAGTGGAATAATTTTTCAGGGGTACATTACAGTCATATACATCCCAACCATTTTACAGGGGTACCTGAAGCCTTTATCCATCCCAATTCATTTGAACATACACCGCACAGCCATGTAAAACCCATGAAAAAAACAAGTGTTACAAATCCATTTCAATAAAAACGTAATTTTTATTTTAAAAAATTCCATAATTTTTTTCATTAATTCAGACTATCAACCAATTTTAAAATCATCATTTTGAAATGAAACCACAAATCATTTTGTACAAAAATTCCACAATTTTAACAAAAACTAAAAACAATCATTAAAGATGTTTTATACCATGATTTTCACACTAATTTCACAATAAATTTCATCTAAGACAGAAAAATTTTACTCAATGTTTCATGTGCTAAATAGAGAAGTTCAGAATGAATCCACATACATAGAGAGTTTTGGAGAAAACAATAAATGACATGAAAAACATCATAAAACTGGGTAGAATATCCATGAAACTGCATTAGATATCCTCCCCGATCATAAAAAAATACAAATAAAAACATATTTTGCATACACAAATTTATATCTACCAACAATTATAATAGATATAAGAATACGAGCGAGATGGAGAAGTAGATCTAACAGAATCATCAAGAATGCTAAAGAACTATCACTTACAATGAGGAATCAACTTCTTAATCACCCAGGTAAGAGCTTTGATCGCCTATGGATCAATAGAAGAATCATCCTTGAAATTTGGGAGTGAAAAATCCTATGTTAGGATTGAATATGTGGAAAAAAGGGGTCAAAAGCAAAATTTGACCTAGATCCACCTTTTAATGATCCTATTTTTAATTTCACATGGTTTAGTCACACCGTTAGAAAACCCATGCATTAACTATGCATTAGCCAAAACAATCCATTTTTTTATTCATTAAAGATCCACTTTTTGGGAAAGTGGGAAGCATACAAAAACCATAATAAACCAACCGTACAAACCCTACTAACTTCATAAAAAATTCAGAACTCAAGAAAACCTGAATCGAGACCCACCACAACTTCTTCCAAAAAAACCTCTATAAAAATTCAAATGTCAAATTTAAATTCACCATCAACCATCTTAGAAAATGATATGCATCTGCCTCATGTCACACACCCATCATAAAAACAGCCCTATCTGTCATGAGATGCACCATAAACATCACCAAAAAATCACCATCATTGTCATTACGTCAACACCTCATGACGGTCATCAACATCTATGCCTCGTCCCCATCGGCCTAGTATCAAACGTCCAAAGCCTACACCAAAAACCGATGTCACCTGAACCAAACACTTCGACCTCTAAGCTGTTCACCAGCCACATCCTTAAGGGGGAATGTCACATGGTCATCACACAAGTCCTCCAAACCATTATAAAGCCCTTACATCAAAATTACTGAATCCATTTTTCAATGTACATGGTTTCTACTTAGTGGACGCACAAGTTAAGAAAATTATGTCCCACCCGTGTGACGTCCCTTTTTCCCCATCTCTCTCTATGCACAGGTTTCTAAAAGTGTTTCAATGTTTTCCCAAACCATGAACCACTCATAAACCTATAGAAAAAACCCATAAACATTTCCAATGGTTTTCTAACTATCCCAAACATCGCCATTATAATTTATATACTTAAAAATAATAATTAAATGGTTACATATTGGAAACTATGGGTACTAAAATATCTCAATAATTGGTATTTGCATCCATATAAATTAGAAAACCATCAATGTTTTGAAAAATTTCCTACCATTACTCTTTCATCTCTTTCTCACATTCTCATGTCTCTTTCCGAATTTGATCATGTTTCCTCAAAAACCAAAATAGAGTGATGCTTTTTCAACACGAGCCTTTGTCTTCTCTATCAATTATCTTCACCAGGATATATACCAACAAAGAATATGCATCTAGGTCAATGTTATCCCATCTGATCACATAGTTACGATCACGATGATACCTTTTCAACTGAGACGTGTGGAACACATTGCTCACCACATTAAACCACGGTGGTAATGCCAATAGATATGCCACCTCTCCCACCCATTATAGTCTCTCAAAAGGGATAATGTATATAAGAGATAGATTTCCTTGCTTCCCAAAAAGTCAAGGTCCAATACTTGGAGAGATTTTAATGAACACATGATCACCCACTATGAATGGAAACGGTCATCGATGATGATCAACATGTGATTTTCGATTGCTCTGAGCTCTCTCCATCCATTTCCTAATCATGTGAATCTTCTCAGTTATTTCTTGGATAGGCCTTGGCCCAAATAGTGAAGTCTAATATTTTTTCACACAAAAAATTGTAGAACTAAATGTACACCCATACAGTGCCTCAAACAGATCCATAAGTATCAAGGCTTTGTAGATATTGTTATATAAGAACTCCAACAACAGAATATTCTCTTCCCATAATCCCCTGAAATCCATTATAGAAGCCCAAAACTGTCCTCTAATGCTTGTATCATACTTTTTTGACTAATTTTCAATATAATGATGATACATAGTACGCATAGTCAACTGAGTTCCAAGAGATTTCTGCAAGTACTTCCAAAAAATGAGACGTAAACCGTGTATCTCTATCTGGCATGATCGAAACCAGTATTCTAGGAATCTTTTCCACCTTTCGGATATACATATTTTGTTATCAATTTTATAAATTAGTTTATCAAAAATTATAGTTTTTATTGTCTTTGTTAATAGATTTTTTAAATTATCACATAACCTAATTTCTTGGCCATATCTCATCATTAATTTAAAACTCATGTGTAAGGATTTTATTTTGTTACATGTGTTTCATCATATTCCATTTGATATAATACCCTTTAATTGTGTAATAAAATTTCCATTGTGATTAGTTATTGTAGTGACAATATCATTATTCCTTGTCAACCCACAAATACTTATATGTTGATAAATAATTGATCTAAAAAAATAAATTCTCAACTTTTCTTGTAATTTATAATCATATTTTCATAATTATAAGATTCTAGTGAAATAGTTTGGTTCGTAGAACACTATGAAATGGAAATTTTACAATATTTGAATAAATATATTTTTAACATCGTTTATCACATATCGCATAAAAATATTTAGCATCAATATAACCAGTCAATTTTAGTTTCTAATATCATGAGAAACATAATCCATAATAAATTAATTCCTGATAGAATCATAATATATTCTTAATATATTTCCAATTTCTATGTTTGAAAAAAGTGAATAATTTTATTATCATAAAACATGCCTAATTCAATCAAAATTTTATGTTCATTACCATGATAATTCAATTATAGAAAATAGTAAAAAATAATGAATACCAATATAACATATAATTTTTTATGATGATATTTAACTAGTAATGCTAAATGATAACCAATTATTAACAACCAAAAGATTCTTGTCTCTAAGGGTTATCCACCAACCATATAATCTCTAAAAAATTGGAAGAACCATTTTTCTTTCACACAGTATGATAACCACCCATATATGAGATTATAATTATGATGATTATGAGAATTTTAGACATTGTAAATAAATTTTATAATCATAATGAATTTATTGAGTTCATTTAATATATGTTTATCATTAAAGAACAATCCTCATGGAAAATATTAAATTGATTCTCAAAAATACATTATACATTGTAACATATAAGCTTCATTTATCCCAATAAATAATTATAATTTTCAAGGACAAAATATAAGATAAACATAAATAAATATATCATTACATGATGTGTATTTTTGAAATAGTATTATCCACATGAATGGAAAATATATAAACACCCATGCCTAAAATATTCATACGGTGGACATATCACTCTATGTGATAAATATCATGTAACATAATATAACCCATATTTCATGCCATAATATGTTATATAATGAATATTAACTTTCAATATCATATTTTCAGTATAATTTAATAGAATTTATTAACATTTTCAAAAAATTATAAAATAATATCATTTTTTTATAAATCATCATAAAATATCTTATTTTTGAAAAACATATTTATACATAAAAATACACTCACTCCACTTCCTTATGTATTACCCTATGAGACTTTTTTAAATATATAATGATTTTGAATTTTTGAAAAATAATTATAATAACAATGAGACATATATAAAATACTCTTTTATACTCATGATTCAAAGGGATATGACATGATCTCCATCAAACACACTTATATATCCATATGAAAATTTCCACCAGGAGACACTCCTTATATCAAATACATAATCATATAACCCCTTTTTCTAAGATATAAATTATGCCCCCAAAACCAGAAATATGATAATCTCATATATGTAAACTCTTATATTATAAGTTCTATTAATATGGACTAATCAATATAGATGAATAAATTGAATCTTATTAATCAATATAGATAATAAGACACATCTAACTCATCAAATAAAGACTATGAATTTCATCAATATAACTCAATTATGTTACAAAAATGTCATAAAAATCATAATATATGTAATATCTTGGGTAATATTACAAGGATGGGTACAACTTCATCATGATGTTAGGCAGACGTCTTTGTGCACCAATGGATAACCACAAGCTTTAAGGGTCTACAATCATCATTGAGGGACTTCACTGTAAATAATATAACTAGAAATATAAATAAATAAATAATACCTCTATAAAGCATCAGAATTAGTCTACATAGATGAATTCAAAATTGAATCCAACCATAAAAATAATACAAACCATGTTATATAATATGCAAACCTTGTCATTCAATACAAATAATATATAAAAGGAGTAATCACATGATGTTTCAATAAAATATATAAATTTTGTAAATGAATAAAATAAAACATGGGGAGACACTACTATAAAATGAATCATCATGATGTCCTGAATATCTATAAAATATCATGAATAAAATTTATCTTAAAAATATATCCTAAAATTTATTTATGTTATATTCCTATCAAACATGAGTTCTACATATCCACCGAGTTTCATGTTCATGGTGTGATTATAAAATAGATTAAAACAACATCAATGGCACCTATTATATGGTGATATATATATACAATCTTTTATAGAATCTATAAAAAAATTAACAATTATCCTGTAATATTGAAATAAATACCACCTTCATTAATCAATGGCAGCTAACCTCACTAATTAAAATTCATGGTATGAAATCCCATGACACATATTTCATCCCTCTAATAATTGTAAGGAATATAAAATTCATGTAAAATTATTATTTTTACAAAAAAAGTAATAATTCAAAATGTGGAAATCTAAAGCAACTAGTTTGAGTTTCCTTAATTAGAATTACTAAGAATAATCCACAAAACATATGGGAAGACACATCTTTCAGCCTCCTAACATACTACTCAAACCTCAAGATGGGCTTCCAAACCATGGGAGGGGATTAAAATTTCCAAATACCTTAGGATTAATATACACTAAAAGGTTTCGTATCATGCATTTTATACCCTTAACATATAGGTAAACCATATGGGAATATCATTCAAATCGTGGGTGTATATTAACATAGCTAAATCCCTAAGGAATAATGGACACAATTAGGTTCAATGAACCACATGTTGAATCCATTAAATCTAATTAAAACTCTCAGGAAGTGGATTTAATTCATTAGTGAGGATTAATATATGACTCATTCTTAGAAATAATAATCAAAATATCAAACTAAACCTCATGAATATAATGTGAATAAAAACTTATTGTGTCACTTAACCTAATATATAATATGTTGTCTATAAAAATGAACATACCATGTGTCTGATATCAAGAAAAAATCTATAACCTCAAATATAAACGACCACATCTCATATTTATATAAAGTACCACACTCGATCACTTCATCCTATTGATCACCACTAATATAAGTCAATAGAACATTTAATTTATCTATATCATTCCAATAAACTAAAACTGCATGGTGGTATAATAATTGGTAGTTTATCCCTCTTATTTACAATTAGTATAATAATTCTCTTAGACAGATTGAAACTAAGAAGAAAAATCCTGGTTTATCTTAGGCCATGATCAGAAATTACATCCCAGGAGAAACCCAAGGTCACAAGACCATAGATTATTCCTTTAGGAATATTAACCAATAAGACATAATAATCATTGACATATTATTCATCTACTATAATATTTTTATATTATCTATCACTATCATAAGAGAACACACATATACCCATATGAATCATCTCAAAACCATAAACCCATTCAAGGTACAAATCAAATAAATAGATCATAACTCCAAAAAACTATATACTCACTGGGTGAACCAAAATAGAAACTCATGACATGTAGATAATCTTTTCATGTCCAAATAAATTTTACCCTGAATTTCACATAATTATGATTCCTCTAAATTCTCATTCGCATATGTTTATCTTGTCTACCCATGCATGTACACAACACCACACATGAAATGCACAATACACGGTGTAATAAATTAATGACAATCATTATTATTTAAATAATTGTTAAAACATAAAATATCTCAATATAAGTCATGAATAGTCATCCGATATCAGAATACCTGTTAAAAACAATTAGGGATGTGAAGTTGAGTTCCACTAAACACAAATGATTGTCACAAATCAATGGTTGTGCTACCTTATCCCCAGTGAGAGAATAACAATTTCATTGCTATTTTAAATCCATAATTAAATTATAAGCGATGAGAAATATAATGATATAGGGAAAATGAGATAAAAGTGGATGGAGTACCCCTATATATATATAAACATAATGAAGGAGGTGATGGTTTGTGTTTATAACAAAATTTGAGTTGATATATTAATATAATACCAATTTAAATGGAATTTTAGTAATTTTATTGTCCTCCAAGTGGACCCCCAAAAAGAATATAATGGTCATTCAAGCTCTATATATTAAGGTAAGTGGAACAAAACCACTTCTACCACAATGGAATATTAACAGAAAACTACTAGGTATCTATTAATAGTGATTCATCACTCCAATACCCTAAAATTATAAAATACAAAAATTATTTATCTAATACCTTTTTAACAATATTCCTATATCTAGAAAATTCAATTGATGAAAATAATAATAATTAAAACATACTTACCTAATTACAAATTTCATATAATACAAATTATACTCACTCTCATTCCATAAAAAGTAATTGATTCATGATTCCACTAACACTTGATAGCATAAGTGGTTTTGACTCCGCACTATATGGATTCTAATCCTTGAGAGTAAATATAGTATATCTATATTAAATCACTATATTTAGTATAATTTTTCCCCACCTCCCAATCTTAGAACCCCACTGGACTCTGATTTACTATTATTGGACCTTCACTAGAGAAAATGCATTTTGACGAAGGGTCTCTGACTCTAATCCATTAAACACAACATCAATTACTCAAATGATTCAACCAACCCTGATTCCACATTCTCATAATAAATCAATAATTAATACGGACCTTGTTAATTATAAACTATACAAATAACCATTAAAATCACAATAACCTACTTACCATAGTGCTAATTCTATAGTACTCCTCAAGTGATGATGTACCAATCAAGGGGACACTTGTAAAAATTCAATAATTATAATTAGAATCCTAAAATTGATGTCTTTGTTCTATCAATGATTAGTGAATTCCAGGAGTTAAAGATAAATATTTACATATTTACTATATATTTTCCACAATCACTAACTATGGACATAATTTAATATTAAAATACACAATACTATCATATTTTCCTCTTATGTGTCTCAATCCTCAATTATGTCATACACTAAATATTTACTATATCCTAAAAACATTATGTCATTTCATGTAATGACCCCATATCGTTCCATAAGATAGATTCCAAATCTCTTACTCATACACTAAATATATATGACACACATATCTTCATTTAGGTATCAAAATAAAACAACCATTTAAAATCAACCCATAACGGCTATATACATTATCTAAAATTTTAGCACAACCACACTAAAACAATGGTGTCCTAAAAATCAACTAATAGGGATATTATCACTATAGGATTACCAATATAATAATTATTCTCACACTATCATTGAAAAATTTCCTATAATACCTTATAAACAACACCCACACCCACAATCACATAATAGTATAATAGTATAAAAATTTCTATTAACCTCCCTCTAGGATCTAATATATATTGGTGCTTTACACTACCACCATGAATCATCATTGGATATCTTCCATCTCTGATTTCAGTCATTATAAACCTGATTATTTATATACACACCATGCCAAAAAATAATGGGAAAATAAACAAATGGATTAATAAACATTTTCAAAAATCCAATATAAATAATAATGTTTAAAACATACCTATATAATTTCAAACTTAAACTTTCTTCCACTTGTTACTCATATAAAATTCCAATATAGACCATGTACCTCTCTACTTGAATCCCTATAAAATATTGACAGATATCCTATCTCACCACATTTGTGACATTACATTAATTTACTTGGATACTATAACCTAATATTTGATATCTTATAATAATGTAAAAACATAATTACATGTTTTCTTTTAGGAAATTTAGGTGAAACAATGGTCCTCTAACTAGTAAAAACATTAACATATATATTCTCATCACTCGGTTACATCCTCTACAACTTCGTCTCCAGTACCATCATGACATAAGAGAATCAATGATACTATTTCTAGTGAATTATTAACAACCTTGGAGTAGGTTTCAAGATAAATATATACCACACATTATATAGTGGATTACATAGGCCAATATTAAAATATAATACTTTTATAAACTCATTTCATTCAAAGGATTATATGAGTTGAAATAACCTCAAAAATTTTATGGTGTACATATCTGTCATATGACCTAGAAATATGAGATCTATTGGATCCTGAATATTTTCTATGTGAATCATCTCTATAAAAAACATCTCATAATATAATGAATGTAAATATGTTTATCATAACCCATCAAATTTTACTTCCATCCATATGGAATTTAAAAACTCATATGTCATCCCTTCAAACATGAGGAAACCAGATCAACATATATATCTCTATCTATTTTAAAAAAAAACTGATTTTGGATAATTGGAAACATTTTTTAATATAAAAACACATGTAAAAATAATTATGGACTACAAAATAACATTTTTAGTAACACATAACCCCCAAATTAAAAATTAAATATTTAAATGTGAAACAGATACCCTCATCGCCACTTAAGGCCACAACATTCTCACACCGCTCACCCTGACAGAAATTCTCACCAATCACAATCAATAGAATTATAGTGAGAACCACCAACAAATATTACATCATATCCACTACAAATGAATCACAATAGTTCACCATAAAACATCAAGAACCAATAATACCACCCATCCTAGAATATAACTCATAACCTAATAGTAAATACACCCATGAATAATAAAAAATAGAAAAAAGCCTACATTAGAACAGTTTATACTCATAGAATGACATTCATAGACTCCATGAAGAGAAATTCCTACATGATACCAATGATAGTTATGAATCAACCCTGAGATGTTCCTCATATAAATTCATCAATTTATCAATCAAAACATACCAAAAATCCTTCAAAATCAGAACAAAAGGCAAATTAAGATAAAATTTATGTAATTTTAAATAAATATTAGAGTAATGAGTATACTAAAGACATAATACTGATCAATGACCTTCTATATGAACCCTTCCTTTGGAACCACTACCAAGAAAAATGTAAAAACTATGCCCTCTCCTCCTAGAGAAAATAACCACTAGAAATGATGACTTATAGACCAACCAAAAAACTCCATCTCAAACCATTACTAAGAAACCCCATCACATTTCATTCATATTAACATATACAAAAACCCTCCAAATCATTGACGTGTTTGATCAAAATATGTTCATTTATATTCAGACGAAATGACTGTATATGGGGAAGATAAAGAGAATAGGAAACTACCACCAATCAAATCAAAATTTAAGGGATAAAAATACCACTACATTAATCACAGATAAATGATAATATAATCAAACACTGGGGTGAAATCACATCACTACCCAATCCTCCCAAAATCCCAGACTTCTTTGGAATACCAATTTCATTGAACCTCATCTAGTTTTGATTGTTTGAATAGGCCAATAGAGTATTTGAGATAGGGAATGAATGATATGACTCCAAGGATCTAGAATAAAAATATAGAAGAAATAGTTATGATGAAGAAAAATTTTATGAAAATATGATATATTAGAACAAGTATCCATGAAATGAACCTTTAAGGGGATAAACTAGACGAGATAACTAGGGAAAATAAATGAGTGGTGGAGAAAATGGAAATTATTTAAGAATTTATATGATTTACCAGAATAACTATATCCATCTCCCATTCTAATTCAAGGAACCTTCTATAAAAATAAATAAAGTCTTCTTGGATTCCCCCCACAATGGGTAAATCCACAAGGGTGATAAACCTATGTGATATCTCTATTAACCTCATTCATCACTCCTAGTATGAATTTAATTCAATCTCATGAATTTTATTCAGTATATTATAATTCCAAAATTATTTAACAATCCCACTCTACCCAAATATTTCATAACCCAATCATTTTTTATTCACAATGTCCCTAAAATTTATTTACCTCATATGCATATCGATACCTAACTCGAATGCAGCTTCAATATTTATTTATCCAAAATATAATTTTCATCCAATACATACTCACAAACATAACAACAAAATCATGGTAAATGAATCATAATATTCATTAAAACTCATCTTCATGGTGATAAAAAACATTTTGGGTTACCATTAAAATTCACCTCAATCAATTCATATTATATCTCTATTTTGATTCAAATTAACATTTAGAAATGGAATTAAAATACTACTATTTATTTTCTAGCCTTATATAATGTCATAAAAAATTTAATTAATAAATTAATACCATTAAAAGATAACATACCTAACACCTTCCATCTTAGATGATTAATTTTCATTATTGATCCTCAACCCTTACTCCTTATAAAATATTATGATTTCAAATAAACATTCCTTACAAAAATTTATAAGGTCCATCATTTACAAAAAATTGTTCACTAATAAGATCATCACATGATGGGTATTATATCATACCATCGTACATACTATGTATAATGCTCCATCACCCACACTCAAACATCCCCCATAAAAAATATCCTGATAAAACTGTTTTCTATAATCACTCAGTCTATCACACAATATATCAAAAAGACATCAATAAATAAACTAGCATATTCTTGTTTACTACCTTGTTTCCACACTCAAATCATGCCACTATAAGTTATATCTTATTATTACTAGACTTTTAAAACTATTATACCTGGATAGGCATTTAACCAACCCTACGTCTAATATTCATCAACCAGACCTCATAATGAAGCACCATAACTTTAGTTCCCATACTCACCTAAGGAATCCCACATATATACTATAATATTTTCACATAACCCAGTATTGGGATATTATATGCCCCTATGGTATACAATATTTTTACAATCCACGGTCGGGATATCATCCTAATAAAAGTAAATTTTTAAAATAACATAACTATATATGTGATAAATTAAATCAGAAAATCGTCATCTATTCAGTTAATTAATATTGAGAAAAAACTCTCAAGGTAACATTGTGGGATTTTTTGGTTGATTTTGTTTTCTGACAAATAATGTTTCCACCATAAGTTGTGGTGTTGTAGATATATTTTTTAAAATCTATGTTTTCAAAGTTCCAGGAGAAAGGAATGGATTCTCCATAGGTTGTACAAAAAATTGGTATACAATGTGGCACAGTTTTCTAGTGTTTGTCAAATTTCTGGGTCCAAAATCTAGATAATTGTGGAAGGTTATTTTGAAAAAATGATTTTACATGAAAGAGTGAAGGACATTTAGAATTTTTCCTGAAAGTGGTGTTCATGTATCAGAAGATAAATATATGGAAAAAATAGTTGTCTGAAAAATTTGATTTTTGAATGAATATTGGATTGCACGCGCCTGAGAAATAGATATGAAGTGAACGGCATGAAAGTGGCTTACAAACCCAATACAATGTCAAATATTGTTTTTGGTGTTTAGATGAAATATTATGTGAGGGTTGGCTGAGCCTATAAATAGATGACAAACCCTTAATTTTAGAAGCTCATCCATTAGATAAAATTAGGGCTCTCAATCATGTAATAATTATGCACAATGGACGTTTCTCATAAGAAATAAGTTTTGAATAAGAAGATTATCTCAAAAAATCATAAATGTTTCATGCCATTTGTTTTTTTGCGACAAAGGCACATATTGCGCACAATGTGAAAAAGATTCACACAAGGAACTCATAGGTTGAATGAAAGAAATAAGTTTTCTGACAATATAAGGGTAAATGGTTATTCATCAAGTGGATTAATGTGGAACTTAATGACTCACAGAATGAAGTGTAAAGAACATTGATTCAAGTGAATAATTGGATTCTTCTGAAGGAGAAGAGATCACACATCAGTTTAGATAGTTGTGAGCTTTTAAATTGTGATTGTTTGTAAATCATGAGTGATAATGAGTCTACTAAGAACTTTTTAAACAATAGATCACTTTTAGTGCATTTGGTACATTGGAACATTGCTGTTGGATACTCCTTGTATGTATCCGATTAAGGGTGAACCATGTAAAATTGATGTGTCACTTGTATTATTTAATTTATATTCAAACATTCCTATCAGAAAGAGAGGGAAGAGGGTTTTGTTTAACAAAAAAAAGATCATAAAGGTAAGTCGTTTTAATCTATCATACCCTGATTCACCCCCCACTTAGGTTATTTAATGTAGTATGGATAGTAATAAATAAAACCCTTTAATATATTTAAATAAAAATAAAACTTGTTACTATTGATAACGTTATTATCTAAAATACTTATAAAATATTATAATCACATATGGACTTTCACATTTCAGGTAAAACTACATTCCAAATAAAATGCATATCGGTAGAACCTCTTCCATTATTGATCAAGGGTAATTAAATTAACCTTAACACATAACATATTGCATCCATGAAATTACAAAACCCTAATCTGGATAAAATATAACATTTATCCCACTCCCTTATCACAGAGACTATCAATATACTCGTACTGGCCAATCACAAGTATATATTTCATTCAATGTTCTGAACAACCTATATCTATTATCTATGTGTTATAATGATAAAATAACTACTAATAAGGGATGTTATACAATTTTTTATTATTTTTACATGGTTTACCAATATAATAATAAAAATTACAAGATCTATGGAATGAGAATTTTTTTCCAAATATATTAAACTAGAGACAATGTTATATAGTCATTATAAGGTGACTATAAAATTAATTATATAATCATAAATAATCATAATAAAATATTCAATACTCATAATGTATTAATATTAATGGACATAAAATAAATCAAAGTTATGGTTCAATAATAAATTTAATATAAACCATGATACATCATATGTAACCCAACCCACGTTATACAAACCATACATATAATGAGGTCCCATGATGAATTTATCATATACATGGTATATATAGAAACCAAAAAAATAGAAGGATACACTTCTATAAAGTGTATTGAACATACATCAATACTATCTCTATATCCCTATAGAGATCCTCCTTTTGAAACACTTATCACCTAGACCATTCCATTAATAACATCTCAAAAAAGATTTCTAGACATCCATTAAGGTTCATGTGAAGGATATGAATATAAAAATAAGTATGAACCCATAAACAGTCCATTAATATATATATATATATATATATATATCTTTGTGTGTGTGTGTGTGTGTGTGTCTGTGGGTGAGAGAGAGGAATAGAGAGAGTACAAATACAATATAAACTGCAGATCATTAACATTTATAACATAATTATTGGAAATATTCATTTTACTATAAAAAATGATATGGGGAGTATCCCCATACTATAGTTCTAGTTGAGTATTAATTCATAATACCATGATATGGTGCTAATTGTAAATGAAATGGGATATCATTCATTCAAATATCCTATAATGATTATAATGATGATTCAACTTTTGATATATCATTCGATGATGCATAAATGATATTTTAACAATTAAAGGATTCTGTCAATCAAGTCACAATAATTTGTACCATTATAAATGTTAAAAAGTTTGAAAAATTAATGTAGATATTTCTTCATTTAATAATTTTTTAATATTTTAAACCCAAGAGGGTTATTTTTGATTGCTTAATAAATAGTATTTTGTTGAAAATAATTGTTTTAACGAATAACCTAAGAAGATGAAGTATATTCTTTGAGAAATAATAAATTTTTTATTATTTCGTTTTTTTGTATTTGATGATAAGGAATCATATATGAAGGAATGAAATCTATAACATTTATCTAATTGTGATGGAATTATAAAAGGTTCCCACATAACTAAGAGAAATACCAAATAATTGTGGTAGGAATATTGGATTATGGTTAGATGTGCACACACAAAAACATAAGTGGTTTTTCTATAAAGATGTACACAATTGAAAAGCTAGAAAAGAGAACCCCATGGTGTTCCTCATAGTTTAGTTCCAAAGAACCAATTTGTAACTAGAATAGTGGTGTTTCGGTGGTCATGTTCAATAAAAAACATAAAACTATTGTAGACCATGTCATGTTCATTTTTCTTTGTTGAGTTAGAATCCCCAAAATAGGAAAATCCCAACATTTCCAAATTACTTGACTATGGGATAAAAACATGGAGCGTGATAAAGAAAAATATTTCCAATGATAATAGTTGATTTTTTTGTGCTCTTCACATTTATTTCAAGTAATCCTAAGAGAAATAGGATACCCAGTACAGAAATTTCAATAGCCATGGTTGACCCAAATGAAGTGAAAATTTAAGAGGTCTTCTATAATTTGGTGAAAAAACAATGATTGATTTAGTATGTGTACACTATGGTGAATAAAATATGGTCAATTCATTGGGTGTTCCGAATCAAAGATATACCTATGATAAATAGTGTGCTGAAAATGGATGTGTTAGAGAATTCAATAAAGCTATTTGATACAACCAACATAATTTCATTCTTAGGGAGCACTAATTTAATTAAAAATATCCAATATGCTATATAGATATAAATTTCAATACTATTTTTCCTATATATTTTAAATTCCATATTATGGTATTTTGGGACTAGGAGCATTTGAATGTGTCTCATCATGATATGCTCCAAATCTAGAATTTTAATGTAATGAAAATTCTTAAATGACTATAAAAAAAATGTCAATGTCATTTTCTTCGAATATAATCCCTGATTCTAGTAGTAATCGAATGAGTTTGTAGTGACTCATTTTGGTGGATTAAATTGAATTAATCCCACACTATAAATTATAAAGATGTTTTCAACGAATCCTTTATGATATGACTGAAGATGTAGAAGAAATTTTGTCGAAGTTACAGAGAATTAATGGAGTAATTATTTACCCATAATATGGTGATATTTGGATAATTTAATTGCTGATCATTATAATATATGAAATGATATACTGGAAAAAAAATTATAATAGAGGTAATGTAAGATATTATACTTATGTTTCCATGTGGTGAGGGGTTGGAGGGAAAATAAGTATGTGTTGGAACTCATGAAAACATTTCATAAAGAAGACTAGATGATATCACTATTATTCAGGGAATAAGATTCTTTTTTATGATTTTACTTGAAAGAAAGGGAGTTATTTAATTGGAGATCATGGTACGACTATAAAGAGAATAAAGTAAATAACATCATATCATCTACTAACATATTTTGGTGAACACAATAAAGCATGTGAAGTTTTTTAAGGTACATAAGAGTCCATAAAATATTTGTTCATGCTATATTAGAGTAGTTTACAAAAGAGGAGGATGAAGGTAGTCAGCCAATTGTAAAACATGGGTGGTCATGTGTCCCCGAAAACCTTGTAAGATTAGAAATATGATTTCGGTAGTAACCAAATACATTATTACCATCGAGCTTCAATGAGAATAGTGGTTAATTAGTGCATAGACAAAATATCAATTATATAATCCTCAGAGTAACCACGGTAGGGTTAATATTGTAAATATATCTCATTTATCATTAAATTTATGCATGAACAAAAATTAACTAAGAGGAATAAAATAAATATTATAGAATATCTAAAACATGGTTGATTAGGATGAATGGTAATTGGATACGGATCAATAGAATATAAAACATTTCTATCTTTAAGTTAATCATTATTGATAAAAGATGTGAGCATCTAGAATAAACTTTTATAACCTTATTACCAACCCAATTAGGGTATATCTCACTCGGAGGCCCATTCATGACTAAAAAGTTTTATAAAACTAAATGATCATTTATATTTTATATTTTATCCATGAATTGATTCAGTTGTTCCTTAAATATATTTTTTCATCATTCTCTTATAGCCTTTTTTGACAAGAAAAAGGTAAGAAATAAAAGAAGTACTAGAAACCATGAGGAATTCTATATTTTGGAAATATCTATGGAAGGATTGACATCATATTGATTGAAAAGTATTAACCACTAATGCAAGTTATATTGGAATTAGGTAATTATTTTATTTATTCATTCAATGATGCTTCATGAATTGTTAAGGAACAAAATATATAAAGTAAATATGAGACAAATGATGAAATAATTCCGTGGAAGAAGAAAGTCAATTTTCCCACATATCAGAGTAAAATGAATATTAATTAATGTTTAAAAAACTAAGAGAAGAAGATGAAAAAAATTATCAATGAATTAGAATCAATGTGATTGAAATTGAACTGAAAAAATTGATAGGACTAAAAAATCTTGTTTGAATTGAAAAAGACATTAGGGAAAAGAATTATTATCATGCGGAAGAGTTGGAGATGATATTTGAAAAAGTGTAAATGATCAAAGATGATAAAAATTAATAGAGTGAAAAAATGAAAGATGTTCAGAATATTATGGAAAAGAGGGATTGGTTTGATATATACAAGGATAAAGTCTTGATGAGAATAAAAGGATGTAACAATAAAAGGTAATCCTTAAAGACTCTATTGATCAAATGAATTCTAAGATGAAATAGAAAATTTATATGATCAAATAAACAGACATGATTTATAAGATGATATATCTCATATGAAAAAACTAAATAATGATTTTGATGTAAAATTTTAATTACAGGATAACAAGATACAATAGTTTTAAAATGAATCATATTCCTTTGAGAAATAGTTAGATGTAAAGGGTAAGATTGATCTCAATAAGGATTTAAATTTGTTCATAAATAACCCTTTTACCTCTTGAAGATTAGGATATCTTATAATGAATAAATAATCAAAAAATTCCTTGTTCATATGGGGTATTCACTAGATTATGTTATCCCCCATTAGTTTTTGGTATTATGAATTCACTAATAAGGGTATTTGTATGCACGGAACGTCTGGGTGTACACCCTCTTAACACTCCATAAAGATTCCCTAAATAACCATAACATGGATAACATAATCAAATGAGTGATGAATCCTCACGTGATGTGATAATATAGGTCCAAAAATGATTAGAGCTCACATACTAGTTCTCGCGTGTATATGCCAACGTACATGACAAGAAATGAGGCCGCGAATTCTGTGAGAACCTTTGCCTTGAAATGATTTCATGCATCCTTGGACATGGCTGTATCACATTGAAAACACCTCCATGGGTACTTGGCCTAATGGTATAGATTATAATGATACGGTTTGATGAAGGAACATAAACCACATGAACAGACAAACTTCATGACTGTAGAGAACTCTCGAGAACCCATAATTATGTGGGGTTCCATCACTAGATTTGGTAGCCAAGAAAAATATCCCCCAAAATAGGCCATATGAGCATGTGATTCCTCCATACATCCTCAAATAGGTGATCACACATGCCCCCATTCTTGTGTTGTGAGTAGTCTTAATTTCATTCAATTCTTACACACACCCTTAGAAGTGGCCGCCTTGAAATGTGGAATCAGTATGGGAACCCCCTTCATGCAAGGTATAAAATGAGGAAATGCATCCCTTATGTCATTTACCCTATTAATATAGTATATAACCTCGATAATTCAAAAAAAAATAAACATACAAACCCACTCATGGTTGAATAATTCATCTAAAAACCCCATTTTAGGTCATGTGAGTCACATAAATTAGAACCTCCACACGGTGCCATCATGTGTTCACTCCTGCACATGTGCATGGTCATGAAACCCATAGAAGATCCCTCGAATTTCCATAAGGACCCTAGGATATGGTCTATGGAATAAATACACTAGACACACACACTTCTTCTATAGGTATGTTCCCCATATAAACATGAGGCATGATCCCTCCGGGCATGAACCTAAACACTTAGATGGGAACAAGATCATATACATGTTCGAACAACCCCACCATGTGATCAATTAAAGGTAACCAGATCATGAGATTCATCATTGATATCATGATGTATTTGGGAAGCATGATATATGTCAGATTGATTGAAAGATAATCCTTGTAAAATTTAGGATGATCTTGTGATAGCTGATAGACATGTCACCAATATATTGTGACAGTCTAAGGACAATCCACGTTGATTCAATGACAAGCCTTTGATTTGTATAAAATATCACTAGACATGATCGGAAAAAATTATGTTTATCTCATAATAGCTTATTGAAATGTCATAATGAACTTGTGATTTCCCATTGACATGAAAAAATTGCCATGTGACAATCCTGAAGAAATGTCAAGTTGTTCAGGTAACAATATAGATGCATTTCCGCTTCAATCATTAACGAGACATTGGTCGTGTACACATTGGTTATGTAAATAATATTTGAAATTTCAGATTGACTCATATGAATGCATCCAATAAAATACAATTGATCATGTAGACACCCTTGGACATTTCATTCATGATAGAATGACACCCCAAACTTGTCGATAAGACAATCAATGAGTTTCTAAAAGATAACCATGACATGTCAAGAAGATCCCTTATGGCATGTCAACTTTTTATAGAATATAATCTTGTTATCATTCCATCTGGTTCCCATATAGGAACCATCATCTACAAACCCATTCTTATAATGGAATTCTCCTCAGAGAGATACAGTTATGCACTCATGCGACCTAATCAGATTTATTATCTAGAGATAAACCTTTATATTTGAAATATATCTCTATACATTAGAAGATAAGAAATGTGTGAATGACAAGGAAGTCTCAGTGTGTAATCCCTGAACTATAGGGAATCAATATACATATAATTCTCTAGAATTCCAAAAACCATGGAGATGACAACAATGCCTCCGAGTGTGATCATCCACCTTATACCCTCAATGGGTTAATGGAAAACTCGAGTATGGGAACTCTTATTCTTTCAATAACGATGATATATAGGATTAGTTTTTAAGGCCCAAGTTCAAATGTTCCACCACTTTAGTGTGATTCCCCTCAAGTCACCAATATTTCAACCATTAGGACCCAATCATTCCCAATGGATGATTAGTCTTCCTCATCCATTCGCAAATGAAAAGAGGGATCTTACATGAGTATCATTTTAAGTATCAGTACTAACCATGTACTCAAGTAACTCTAACACATTAGAATGGTTGGGATGAGTTAAACTATGTTGACTCTCATTACTATTATAAAATAGTAAATGTAGGATTCCTTTCTAATGTTTGATCTTAGTATCATATCCTCCACAAGATTGGGAATCATGCCTCTCAAAGGGAAACATGACCATCACAAATATCCTCTCGGGTAATGTGTTTAATCTTCTACTACCTATTATTTCTCACACTGATCATTAATAATGTGGTATTAGAGACGAGTGATGATTATTCCTATTATGTGATGATAAATTCCCATTGTGGGGTCACCATTTGGTTGTATGTCTGATTACATATCATCACAGCTAAAAGTACAATACTCATGAAGAAGAAATCATGGTAGCCTTATCTACATAATTCATTTCTAGTGAATCTATTGTTGTGTATATCATGATATAGAAACCTATAATAAGAACTATATAAACTTGTATTCCTATATCAAACATGATAAATTGGATTCATCATTGATGTCCAAGCATGATATTTTCATCCTTACCACATGGTGAAAAAATACACAAAGGGGTCCATGAAGGTTTTAGGTGCAGTAGAAGCGATGGATGGGTGTGTACCCAAATTCTCAAATTTCAATGATCTATGTTTAATATTGGATCAATATGATGATAAATGCTACTATCCACATAATTTAATCAAATATAAAAGAAAATTGATAGAAATCATAAATGTGAAGAGTGGATCAACATATTTTTTTATAATGAATTTAATTAAAGAAAAAAAATTACCTCTATGTATATTATTTCTTTGTTGATGTGGTTGATTGTTGGTACGAGGTGTGGCTTCATTACGATGTATAATCAATGGATAATATTCTTCTATCGATGATCCACACGTGCTCCATGTATCTCTGAACATCGTCGAAGGAGTTTCCTAGTTATAGAATGGATGTTCCATTTTCATGTGATGTCCACCTTTGATCACCTTGAAAATCACTTCCAAATCAATATATTAGATCCATTAGAAGAGGATCACTCTCATTCTTGAAAGCATTATGTGATAGAGAAGTGTTCTCTAGGCTTGAGATATTTTCTCCATGTATGTTGTGCACACAACCATTAGTTAGTCGGTCGGACATCCCCTTGGATAATTAGAGAGTAAAAACATAATGTGTAATTTTATTCACCTGTTAATAATAAATAATTTTCACAAGGTCCATTAATTATTTTATTATTCCATGTGAAACCACATGTCAAATAACAATAGAAATTTGATTATTTCCATGACATGTTCTTAACAGGAATGTTATATTCATATATTATTTAACCAACAAATATTTATTATTATTTCTCACTGAACCCATAACATGGTCTGAAATTCCTCATAAATATTTACCTGGTCATGAATACTGACTATTTATTTATTAAATAAATATAACAGCTTTATTTTCTAATAAATAGATATTCCATCCATAATATATTGTCTTGAACAACTAGTGATGAAATAAATGTGATCAAGCATACAAGAATAATTATTAAACCACAAATAAGAATAATATTTATTCAACTTGATAAATAATAAATTATTTAATTGATATATAGGATACACTTAGTGTGTGACCCAATATGCATATTTCTCATTGGCATTATACGGGCTTACATAAAGACCAAGATTACTGTCTAGAAATTGGTCAAGGATACCATGAGAAATAAGTTGATGTCTCAATGACATGTCACCTCGTATGAACTATTACAATGAAATATAATAACTTTTTATTGATATCTTCAATCAAGTGGGATGAATTTCAGTTCCATCAAACCATGTGCTCGATTTCTATTCAATTGACTTCCCTGAATTGATCTTGCCAAGAGAACACCATGGACATGGATTTCGTTAGGCAATATCATTTCCATTAAAGGTACTGGGATATCTTCTTCCATAGAAGTGAGAAATACTTTCTCACATTATTCATTAATGCAGTATTACTTGTGACGCACCCAACCTATTCTACCTCACCATGAACATGTTTCAGTACAATTTTCATCAATACATGTAAGTGTATAATTCATAATAAAAATTTATAATAATAATAATGCCTATGGACCTATACACACATCTAGAGATAGGAACATCCAATGAAACTTTGGAGTTTGGATTTTCTACTGGCGGCCCCTTTTCTCATAATATCCTCCTGGATATTACCAATGGCATACACCATGAGAAGGTGACTCAATGTTTCATGAGTCCCCAACCCTGATAGCCTATATCATTTGAGTATCTTTAAATGATATCAAACAAATATAGAAAATATATTTAAGAATAGTGTCATGTCACTTATGGGTCTCATCATTGTAGTGATATTCTATGACCATTTAGTGTGACAACTATTCTTACGACATTATCACATACTATTTCATGTAGAAGAAACATCATGATGTGATAAGGAATTTATCAATATTAATACAATGAATAAAAATATATAATAAAGTAAAAAATAAGTTGGTTTATAGGGAACTAACCATAATAGACTCCCACTTGCACAAGATATATCTACTAACAACCTTTAGTTCGCTAGCTCTCACATGATATTCATGGTTCTACTTTGATAAGCCTTTAGTCAAGGTGTCTGCCACGTTCTCTACAATGGACACCGTGATCACTGCAACCTCCCAACATTGAAATGATTACCTCAAGATGTTACACTTTCAGAGTATGTTATTTGTCCGTTGATGTGAACTTGGATCCTTTTCAAGATCCACCACTACAGTATTATCATAATACAATGTAATGGGATCCTTACTACTAGTTACCACATCATTCTCCTAGAAAAATATATGAATCAAGACAGATTCCTTGGATGCATCAGTAGCCTCTATATATTCGGCCTCCGTAAAAGAATCATCGAAAAAATGGATGCATTGAACTCTTATATCCCACAACTCTTCTATTGAGATTGAAATCATATCCTATTTCTAACTATAGATCATTCCGATCTGTCTGAAAACCAGTATCAGTATACCCGCTGAGGAAAAGATCCTCGTATCCTCCAGACACAAGGAACATATCCTTAGTACTTCTCAGATACTGAAGGATAGTTTTGACAACAGTCAAATGATGTTCACCTAGTTCTCTTTGATAGATGTGTAGCATGGTTGGTGCATAGGCTACATCAAGTCTGGTATATAACATGGAATACATGATAGATCATATCACTAAATCGTATGGAATATTACTCCTCCAATCTTTCTCATGTTGTGTCTAGGGACACGTTTTCTTCAAAATATGTATACGATGTTAAAATGGAACCAATCTAATTTTGGATTATTCCATACTAAATCCCTTTAGTATCTGGTCAATATATATACTTTGACATAGATCAAGTGGCCTCTTGGATATATCACAAATGATCTTGATACCTATAATGTAGGATGATTTGTTTAATTCCATCATGGAGAGTCAATTGTTCATCCACTCCATGAATGACTGCCAGAATGGTATTTTTTTCCCAATAAGTAACATGTCATCATCATAAAATACTAGGATAATGACCACATTCACATTAAACTTCTTGTAAACACACAGATCACATTAATTCTTAATGAAATCAACTTCTCTTATGGAATCATCAAATATAATGTTTTATGATTTGGATGCTTTCTTTGATCCATAAATGGATCTCAGCAACTTGCATACCCTTTTAGTATCACTTTTTTTAGCAAACCTTTCCGGTTGTGTCATATAGACATCATACTAAAGATTCCTTTTATGGTGTGCAGTTTTGATATCCATCTGCCAAATCTCATTCTCATGGAATTCAGCTTTAGAAAGTATGATTCTTATGGATTTAAACATGGAAAATGTCCAAAAGGTTTCATCATAGTAAATTACTTGACAATGTTTTATCTACTAGCCTTGCTTTATTGGTAATAACTTGACCTTCCACATCAAGTTTCTTCTTGAATACCTATTTACACTAAACAGACTTTACATTAACCTGTGGATTGACTATAATCTAGACATGGTACTGACACATGGAATCCATCTTAGAATTCATAGCATCATGCCATCTTTTCAACTTCTGATCTCTCGACTGCTTCTTTTCAAGAGAGAGGCTCATCATTGGAAAATAAAAATGAGTAACCATCATCAATGAAAATGAATCAATATCTTTGTAGTTCCCTTACATCTCTAGTACTCCCATGCAGTACTTGTGTTTCAGGAATGACCTCTTCCATGGGTACCTTTAGAGCGTGTTCTTATACAACCACCTATGTATCTTGACCATAAACTTCATAGAATTTAATCTTTCTACAAAAATACTTTTTGAGGAATTTCACCTCAATCCTATCAAAGATACTTTATCATATTACTAAGAATATTCTATATATCCTTCATGAACTCCTTGAATTTCTCAAAGGACTCAGACTTATACCTCATTAAGTGTTCATAGCCATATCTACTCATTTTATCAGTAAAAGTAATGAAGTGAGAATATACACCTATAGATTCTACTAGGAATAGACCACACACATCAGTGTGTACCAATCCTAGAAGCTCTATGGCTCTTTCACGCTATCCAAAAAATGGAGGTTTGATCATTTTCCCTTGTAAACCAATGCGATATCTATCAAGTGATTTTAGATCGGAAGAATCTAAATAACCATATTTACAGAGCCTTGTCAGGATCTTATAATTTAAATGACCAAGGTGGTGATTCCATGACTAAGTGTTGTATGAGTCACGTGAACTTGATTTCGTTTTCAATTTCCAACACTTGGTTCTCAAAATTGATTACATAAAGAATATTATTTGAATTTACCATGCCATAACATATGTTGTCCTTATAAATGTAACCACATTTATTTATGAACATGAAAATAAATCCATCTGTGTCTAAAATAAATATATAAATTATGTTATTGGTAATACTAGGTACATAATAATATCCATGTAAAACAAAGAATATTCATGTTAGCAATGTGAAATGATAATCACCAATGGTAAGATCATCCAGCCTCACACCATAAGTAGTTCATAGATCCACCTCTCCTCTGGTGATTTTATAAAATCTACTTTGTTCATTCATTTGAATACAGATGTGATCCCCTAATGTTTTACAAAATATCCAATGTCTAGAGATGAAAAGATCTCACTCGATAATAAAAACACCTTTAGATTCACTTTATCTCTCAATGTAGTTCCTCTTGTAGTGGTCTGACTTCCCATATGCCAAGCATACACCCTACCATTCCTTGATCTTCCTCTGGATCATCCACTTCTTGGTC
This sequence comes from Viscum album, assembly GCA_963277665.1. Taxonomy (NCBI): domain Eukaryota; kingdom Viridiplantae; phylum Streptophyta; class Magnoliopsida; order Santalales; family Viscaceae; genus Viscum; species Viscum album. Next base: position 2,101,918,261 of record OY728163.1, on the reverse strand, counting down.
TATTAGTTCTCAGAGGATTTAAATTTTTTATAAATTTTAGGCCCATTTTTCCTTCCTCTTCCTACTCACCTTAAGGAATTAAGGTTATTCACACCCCATGACCTTATCCACTTGTAAAATTTGGGTAAGATGCTTTGATAAAATCCTATCATTATTGCTCATATTATACTTTGTAATAAAACTAGATAATGTGTTGTGAAGTGATGATAGTATGAGATATGTATGCAACTCATATGTGGATTTAATCCCTAATATGTTTAGACGCTCAATTTAGCAAATAATTTTGACTACATGTGGTCTAGCTGGCATATACTCTAGATAACTAGTAGTGAACAAAGTGTTGGAGATCTCATACCACTCCTATATTTCCTTCTGTTGATATAGATTCTGAAGGTGAGACATCATTATATAAGCATCCATTTCATCATATTTCATTAAGAGCTCATTTTTTATGGATGATAGAATGAGGCACTGAACATCTTTATCGTCATTCAGATGTTACTCATCCTTAGAGGCTTCCTTACCACTTTCCTTATTTCTTCGTGAAACTGGTAAAGGCTCTTCCAACACATTGTTTTACTATCATGGTGACGGATAACCCGAAATTTTTTTTTCCACTCCATGAAATTAGTGTCGATGTGATGGTTTTCCTTATTGAGTATGGATAACAATGATATGCTTGATGTCATTTTTGATGTTGTTTCAACAAATATAATGAAAAGAGTTTTAGTACCATATCTTGATAAATATAAAAAAATAAATAAATTACTATCTAATAGTCTCCCACTATTTTTTATAAACCCAATATCCCCCAACATTGGCTACATAATATACTATTTCTTGGACACTATAGTGGAATGGATCAATATTACCCTTCACATTACCCCAAATAGGGTTGATAGGAAAACATGAATGCTTTTAGATATGCATTCCAAATTCCAACAACATTAATTCATATCTCCTTGATATGTTGAGGGGACACCCCAATCCTAAAATCCTTAATTTGGGATTTCCTCATGTTTCTTATCACAGTTTCACCATGTCCTGCTAAGGCAGTCAACCCTTCATACAAACTGTGTTATGTCAACCCAAAACAACTAATTAGAATTCCCTGATAATTGAATGAACCCCAACATGGGTTGGATAAGAACATTGAACTATGGTTCGATTCTAATCAATGTAATGGAAGGCTACACCGACTTAATATTTAATTGAGGGATTTTATACATTATGCGTAAATTGACACTTATTATATTTTCACATGATTGTTAATATTAAGGGTTATATACTAGTGATTAACCATATATAGATAATATTTATGCATAATAAATTTTATTTTAGTTCCATATTGTATGATTTTTAGTTAATTAATTATGTTATTGCATAAACATCCATAATTAATAGACATCAATCGATAGAAATAAAGAAATGGCATGATCTTGATATTTACTATTGGTTAGTTTATATAGTAGTTGATAAACTAAAACTAACCTAGGGTAGAAACACATTGAACTTTTTAAGGATCATGTTTACAGCTTCCCACCTATCCACCATTGTAGATCCTTGGATTTGATTGGACTTGGATCCTATCTTGATCCACCTCTACTACCTTGGGAGGTTCATCAATTACATATGCTTTAAACTCACACACATGTGTGTGGTAAAAGTTGGATTACATAAAGGAAACCATTGTCACATATATCCTACATATTAATGAGGAGGATGCACGCATGACAAGAATTTAAATTTAATAAATAAATTAAAAGGGAACCAATTATATACAATGGTCCAGTCTAGGTCATGGTCATCAATATACATGTAAAGAATTACGCATTTAAAAAAAATTAGTAATCAATTCATTAATTGTTCTTGTTAAGACAAATTATGATTAAATCGATTAATCATTATATTTAATTATTTATTTATTTTTATCTTAATCCTTTTCTGAATTTATTTGAGATACTCATCCATAAACTTGTATAGAACTTTTACCGTAGAAGAAATCTAGTGAATACTTATCCATAACTACCCATCATGTATTATACATGTATACACATTATTCATTGTGACATGTAACATGAACGTAGACTTATAATTGTAATAAAAATCATAAATGATGTGTAGTTCATTGAAAAGTATGTTGATGTTAATTAAACACACACACACACACACATATATATCAAAAACCTATCACATTTTGTGTCCCATATTTATGCCCACACGAATGTACATTTCTTCAAGGTTACATAATATAATAATAAAATTTTAAATTTTCGTAATCTATAAAATGTACATAATGTGTATATCCTACTACCCAGTGTGTACCCTCCTCACTCTCTATCTGAAGTACATGTATGGGGAAATATCATGTGTGGTATAATTCAGAAAACATCAGAGTACATGACATGTCCAGTGGTCCACACTCCGTGTCGCTACCTATTACACGGTCACCAACCAGGCATGCCGTGTATGGGATACACAACATGACCATAACCCGAAGGGACTACAATCCATGTCTAGTAGTCCACACATCATCTAGTATGGCTGACTATGCACCAATCTTTCCTTGTCAATAGGTGTTGCAAGAATTAACTAAACCACATGTCATTAATGCACACTTCTTGAGTAATTTCTGAATTACTCCAGATGTCTTGAACACGACTACACAATGTATGATCCAAATTAAATGGACTGTATGGAATATGAAGCATACTCTAACTCTGAATACATGGCATGTATTGTTGTTCTACTTAGAAAAAGTCATCGGTGTCTCCTAATGAGATCCTGGATTTAATTTTAATAATAAAATTACATTTATAGGTTAGATCTTAGGGAAACAAAAGAACAAGAATAGATCTCAAAATTTATATTACAAGAACGATAAAACATGAATTGAAAAACAATATTATAAAAGAAAAATCATCAATGAACTATTGAAATAATTATAAATGAAAATAATACCTCTCTAATATAACTTGATGGTTTAAGGAACAACGGAAGCACATGATTGGCATGTACCCAACATTGAAAATTCCCATGATCGATGATTAATTCAGGATCAATACAATGATAAATGTGAGTATCCACAAAATTGAATCAAAGATAAAATTTAATGGAGAGAATATATGAATGATAAGAGAGGATCAATGTATTTTGTTCATACTTAATTGAATTAAATTAAATAATTACCTCGAAGGTTATTCTTTCTTCATTGATGCATTAAACCATGGTTCTGATGTGTAGCTCTATTGAGATGTATAATCCTAGTTTATGTTTCCACTAGTGGAAATCAACATGTGCCCCATGTATCTCCGGATGTCACCGAAGGAGTCTCTGGGTGCTAACGTGGATGACCCTTTCTCTTGTGATGTTCAGATTTTATTTCCAATAGAATCACTTCCAAATAATTCTCCAAGATCCCATAGAGGACTATCTCTATCATTCATGAGATCATTCATGGATAGGGAAACGTTCTCTAGGCTCATGAGCTTTTCCCCAGTGATGTTGGGCATAGAACCATTGGTTCGTCAGTTGGATGTCCACTAGGATAATTAGAGAATTATAGCATAAAAGAGAATTGAACTCACTAGGTAATAATAAATAATTATCACAAGTGTTATTACCTATTTTATTTTTCCAAGTGATACCACATTTCAAATAATAATATAAATGCTATTATTTTAATGATATGTTCTTAACATCAATGTTATAATTAAATACTATTTAACTAAAAAATATTTAATATTATTTCTCATCAGACTCATATCATGGTTTTCCAATCCTCCCCATTATTTATTTGGTCTTGAATAATTACTATTTATTTTTTAAATAAATATAACTATATTTTTCGTTAATAAATAACTATTTTATCCAAAATATATTATATCAAATAATTAGAGACAAAATAAATGTGATCAAACATACTTGAATAATTATTAAACCACAAACTGGAATAATATTTATTCAACTTGTTAAATAATGAATTATTTAACTGAGATACTGGATACACTAACTGTGTGCCCCTATAGGCCTCTTTCTCATTGGAAATAGTTGGGCTTGCCTAAAGTCCAAGTTCACTGTTTAGTAATGGTTCATGTCACTTAATATAAAGAAGTTGATGTCGCAATGACATGTCACCTCATACAAATTATTACTATGTAATATAATCCCTTTGACGCAAAATCTCTATGTGGTGTGCATGTAAGTCCCATCAACCCATGTGCTTGATTTATAATTCTTTAACATCCCTTAATTAAACATTCCTATATAAAAACATGGCCATTGATTTAGTTAGGATATATAGTTTCCATAAAAGGGCCTAATATATCAACTTTTGTTGAAGTGAAAAATCCTTTCTCGTATTATTCATTAATGTAGTATTACTGGTGACACACCCAACATATCTTACCTATACGTGAACATATTTCATCATTTTTTTCATCAATATATCTAAGTGCACGAGTCATAATATCAATTAACAATAATAATATAGTCTATGTAATTATACACACTTACGCAGATAGGAATATCCAATGAAACTTATGAATTTTGATTTCTTACTGGCATGTCTTGTTCTCATAATATCCTCAAGGATATTAACAAGGGTGTACACCATGATAAGGTGCCTCAAAGTTTCATGAGTCCCCACCCCTGATAGCCTGTATCATTTGTGTCCTTTATATGATATCAACTGACTATTGAACATATATTCAAGAATAGCGTCATGGAACTTCCGAGTTCTCATCATAGTAGGGATCCACTATGAACTTTTAGCGAGACAGATATTCTTAGGAAATTATTAAATATGATTCCATGAAAAAGAACAATCATGATTAGATAATGAGTTTATTAATATTAATCCAATGAATAAATGTTTATCATAAAGTAAAACAAAGTTGTTTTCTTAGGAACCAACTCCAATAGTCTAGTAATATGACCTTATACTATGTAAAATGAACTATGTGGGTTTTCATTCCTATTTTCATAGGATATGTATGAATCCTCAAATATGTTCAATCCCATATCCCAGTCACCCACTACCTCGCTAGATGGAAATAAACTCATGATTTACCAAACATGGTTGTAAAATAAAGAATCATAAATAAATAAGGGAGTGGTATAAAACCAATGATATTCATATAATTATTCCTATCAATACATGTTTGTAATCAAATCATTATAATAGGGGTAACAAATATGGTATCAGGATCTAGGATTGATTTCATGAAATTGTCTTAAATCTATAAGAGAGTCTCATAGTAGAAAAAATTCCTCCAAAAAAGCCGCATTGAGATTGACCTCCCATCATCTTTACCAAATTGAGTCCCCAAAGATCATTGGGATTGAAACACAAAATGAACACCAGCCTTTGGAAGGCATGTATGTACTCAGTTATGGATGAGGTAACTATTTTGAGTTTTTAGTAGATACTAAAAAAATGGAGAGACTAATGAAAGTGATTCAGTAAGTCATTGAACCCCCTCAATTAAACTGTCAGGTCAAATGCTATACATATCTCCTTCACCCATAAAAATTGGTGAACCTGGCCTGATTTTATTTTACTACGTCATCTTTTTCTTAGGATAAATATTAATGATTGTTCATGTCTTATCAGTAGCATTTGTTCTGTATTCATTATGAAACAAAATAGGGACCCAATGTGGATTTTGTTAACTATGTCATCCCATAAATGGGTTAAAAAGTATAAATTTTACAATTCCTATCAGGACCATTTATTTTAGTCTCAATAATTAACAGAATAGTCAAACTAAAACATTTATTTTAACTACACTGAACTATGGATAAGAATAAGGAACTTCCTCTTTATCATTCAAACTATAAATGTTATTGAACTAACGTGTACTCTTATATATGATTCTTCACTAATGTGGTGTCTTGTTTTATTTCCAGGACTTCTCATACACCTTAAAAATGAAATGACATCATTGAATGTGCCAAAGTATACCGAGATCATGAAACAGGATTATTTGTTTATGAGGCCCTGTCGTACATTGTCACCAACACACCACTTCTTGTATTAGTTTGTGACCACCTTTGTCTAGGAGAACCACATCACCATCTCTATCCAGACTCTAGAATAGTCCCATGAATTCTTTTATAAGATGATTTGACATTGACCATCATTCCCACTATAGGTTATAAAAGAGGAAGTTCCCTTATTTCCACATTCAAACACTTTTGGAGACCATCCCTAGAGGGAAAAAATGCTTACCATCCTTGCCTTAGGGAGGTGGATGAGGAAAACCATTAGGTCAACTCAATGAATCAGGAACTGCCTATAAGGGCTCCCATCCATTTTGGTCATCATCATCAACATATTTCTATGATTCGAAAAGGAGATGCATATGAGTTTGTTCTTACACCAACTGTACAAGTTGCGGCATGCCGTAAGAGATCTCCCCAAAGGTATCCAAACAATGCATCTTTAGAGTAGACTTATATCCATACTAATACCTATCTATATAAGGCCCACTAGGGTATCCTTATTTTTCCTCAGAATAAATCCCTGATCATTAAAATCAATGAGCTTCTCACTTAATCACATCTATCCTTGATGACTAGGGAATCTCAGGGAGAAACCTAGCTCAAAAAACTGGGGAGTTTTTATCATATTTTTCCCAATGATCATTTTTAATATGGTAACTGTCCCCTCAAATAGTATCATAATCATCTAACAATCAAATGATATCATTAGAACCATACCCCAAAACAATATCATGGACACCAACCACTCAAATGATATCACAGGCACAAAACCTTAAAACAATGCAATGGGATCTGAACCATAAAATGGTATATCAGGCATCGACTCGGCAAACAAGATACTCCATCGTGGATAACTATACCACCTTGGTCACAATCAATATTATATAAATTGGATATGAATAATTATCATTAGATCTAGACAAACATGATCCAAAAGAGTATAATCATACAATCCTACAGTCATCCTACTCACCGTAGGTTGGCCTATGTTCTACCACTGGCATGGGAAAATAATGGTTAAGTAGTATCTTATAGGAATCTATGTAAAGTGCTACAAATTGTGGTGGTATTTCAGAAGGTATCTATAATTAATAATTTTTCTAGTTAAAGTAGTATATTTAGTCTCTAGTATCTTCTTTATAACTGTCGACATCATCCACTAACCCTACCACTGAGAGAGGAGATGGAGTTTTCAGGGATCCTTCCATCCTAACCCTTGAAGAAAATAAGGAAAATTATATAGAAGAATTGATCACCCAAATCCAACAAGAGAATATGGATCTTTGGGAAATAATTATGGGAATAATGTAGATATTTATACCTCAAGATTATTTACTAGTACATGTTTATAGAATACCCCCTTATAGTGAAGTGTATTAGATAATATATAATGGGTAATTTTCATATTTTCATCCCCACATCAAGTTAAATGAAAAGATTGTTCCACCACACCCCAAACCACAGGGCTAGGGGAATTTTTATATTTTCAAGACCCCAAACCCATTTGGCTGGGAGAATTTATATATTTTCAACCTCCTCATAAAGGATATTATAGAAACCATATGACCATATACGTTTCCACAAAACCTCTAAGCGAGTCAAGATCTGTTAATAAGTGGGAAACATTTGAATCATCCAAGACCCCCAAACCTTTAGCCCCTACCCCCCGGATCAATAATTATCAGGACAATGTACCCCATGCTATAGAATCAGCCATGCGCTCCTACCAATGGAGGAATAGATAACATATAGTAGAAGTATAATGGTCTCCCATATATTGAATATGAACACCAATGATTATATTCCTTCCAATCTAGACGCGTTCAAATGTATTTCAAATATTCCATGGAAAATGGTTCTATAGATCTCCCGATGATGAGAAATTTTGGTGAGGCATGGATGGTAGGCCATTATAATCATTTCCCCAATAATAGATGTCTTGGGAAAACAATCAAAGGGTGATTTTACATGAAATACATTCTTTATGTATAGATGGACATGGGGATATTGGAACCACTGACACATAAATCCTTACTCTAGTCATCTAAGCACTCAGAATATGACACAGAAGTTATGAAATAGATCATGAGACACATACATACCAGGGATAAGTGACGGCCTTTAAAAATGATATTTCATAAATCATATTCTTTATAAACAAAAAATCTTCCAATGTATCATGACTATGCCATTGATTTTTTTTATGGAACTCCAAATACTAAGGAATCCAAGAAAAAGGAAGGATTGATAAGCCATGAACACCATTTCCCCTACTATCAAAATCTCTGGCACACAATAGAGACCTACCATGTCATCATGGATTTGTTATATATATGTATATGTGAAGTCATGATAGATTTTATGGATCCCAAATATCATGCAATATAAAAAAGAGTTACCAATGATCTATCGGAAGAGCCACTCTCCTGATAGGTTATTACCCTCATCCTTACTACATAATGAGAAACTGTATGGCCATTACCCTTACCACAAGAGGTTAAAATACCTGGGTCACATCCTTACTTTAAGATTTTAAAACTGAACAATTGATGGCCTTCCCATATGATGTTAAACTAAATGAGTTTTCTCAAACTAAGAATGAATTTATTCTCATCTTAATTAGCTATATAGGGATTTATGGATAATATATCCTAGAGTAACCAACCATATTCATGTCCTTCCCACATGATAATAAAATGCACTAAACATATCCCATTCATAGGAAGAAAAAATTTGTGGCATTTCAGTCTCTAGGATAAAAAATTAGTATCAAGTTGAAATTTCAGATTCTAGATGTACCACTAATATAATACAATCTCATTCCCAGATATATCACAAAATTAGCAGTACCCCATAGTCTCCTACTAAGGGAATTCTTAGTTAAATAAAATCACCAAACACATAGATATGGGTGAAAATAATGCCTTGTCAAATGTGAAAATATGCAAACCAGATAGAGAATTCTCATATCCCTACTGACTTAGAGGACATATGAAAGAATATTCTTATATCATACATGGGGGAGGGACATATCCCTAACCTCATGCATGATGTCCACTGATATATTTTCATGGCATAAGGGGGATAAGTGTGGGTATGTATCCCCCACATCAATCAAAGGAATGAACCAAAATACATAGGTAACTGTGATCATATAGGCCCATATTTCTATACATACCCTGTTGAAGTGCATGTGCTTTGTGACAACAACATAGGAGCACCGCCAATATATCGTGGTAAAAATATAGGGATTGGAACATATTCATATCCCCATAGCCAGGGCAGTACAACACTCTGATAATTATGAAAAAGTGGTTTCTCTTTGGAAATCTCATATTTTTTCTCATATCGAGGAGGATTATTAATATATTTCAGTAAAGTATGAGTAATTAGAGAATTATCATATTTTTATTCCAAATGTGGCTCACTAGGTGAGAGCAACACATGAATCGAGACATGCTCTTATCTCTGTCGCAAATGTCCAACATCATATTCCCAAGGTATAGTATGGGGCTTATATCCCCCTTTTGGACGAGGATCACCTTGTGAGAGGGGAACATTCCTTAGTAAATGCTCATATTCTTATCCAAAAAGTCTTGTGACATGCTCCAAATTCTTGGGATCTGACTCATATCCCTATTATGGCTGAGGTTCACCAAGTGGGAGTTCCAAAGCCCTTGGGAAAGGCTCATATCACTGTCAGAGAATCTCATTGGCATAATCCAAAATCTTCTGAGTAATGGACTCATATTCTTGTAGAACCAAATGTATATTAATAAATTTAAGCATCCATCATAGAGAAATATTTTATCCACGATCAACCCCAAAAGGTAGGGTGACATATTCTTTCCATGATGTAGTGTAAATATCATACCCTTGACTCTCTCAATGCCATGTGTCCTTGAGGTTGTTCGAGATACATTCTCAACAGAAAAAGGGTTTATCAAATCTTCAATTAGAATAAGAAGATGATCATTACCATTATAGTGCTCCTCATGGTATTATGGAGATGAATCACGTGGGATCTACTCCTGACATCAACCTTGGTCAACCTCCCATCGGTGATATCGCCCAGAGAGTAGGAAATCCTACCCTTTCCCAGCAACCTTTGTATAGAAAGATTCTAAAAAATATTAGACACTTTTATATAGATAGTTTCAAAAAAATATGAGGAAGCTTTATGCATAATGTTTCTCAAATACCTGACATAACTGTATATAGTGCCCCACCAACCATCAACATCACTTCACTACAGTCAGTAAGTGACCCAAAGAGGTATCATTTGTGGTATGAAATTCAAAAAGTCATATAACTCTAATGGATAAGTGTCTTACATGGATATATTGGTATTTTTTCCCAGAATAAACCCACCCAAAGATATCCATACCCTATGACACATCCAATTACGAGATTCAAAATGGGTTAAAAAGCTAGTTAAAACAAATGTTTTAACCAAACGATGTTAAACTATATATAGCACATCCAAAACAGATGATGTTAAACAATACATAGTAATTCTTTATTATATGATGTTCCAATATATGTATAATTTATTAACCTCATGATGTTAAACTGTATAAATAGCTTACTAACAACATGATATTAAACTATATGGGGTTTTTCCTAACAACAATATATTATACTGTACAGATCATGTTGTAAACACATGATCATAAACTATATGGAGGACATCCTAACCACATGAAATTGAATTGTATGAATTTCATCATAACCAAATGACATTAAAGTGTACATGGAACATCCTAACCAGAAGCTTTTAATCTATATGGAGACATCTTAGTTGTATCACATTAAACTTGGAATGTTTTTCATAAAAATATGATGTAAAATTGTACAAATATATTCCTGGAAGAAAGATGTTAAACATAACTAGAATCCATTTTCTCCTCATAACTACATGTGTCTTTATTCCTTTCATCAAAGGATATATAGTGACACCCGAGCCTATAGTTTTGGTCCCAACTACATCATTGATTTTTTATTTATGTTGGTTGATCAATGTCATTACGACATGGAATTAAACTACATGAGTTTATAGAAATACATATGGATTGATTATCAATTTCAATGAGATATATAGGGATACCTTGATCCTATATCTTGGTAAAACCAACACATGAGAAAAAATACATCTGTCTTATCCTTAATCATATTTGTACGGTAAGTGGAACCCATTTCATTCCGTGTTTCTCGCACTATGAATAGATTTCTTGGGTTTAGTAATTTCATTATGGGAATAACCACAAAAAACAAGTTGAAACAACATGTGATGAGTTCATCATGGTCTTCAATTCAAGAACCTAAAAGGCATACCATGATTCCTCATCGCATGATGTTGAACTACACAGTTGATGTAATTTGCATGACATAAAAATGTACATTTCTGAAAACCTCAACTGAGAGGACCACTATTGATGGTCATTGTCTCTTACCACAACAACATTTAAGAGTAATGTGTGACATGATTGCAAACACTAAATTATATTTAGTGATGATCGAATCATCAATCCTGGAACCTGTTACAAGAAATATAAAAGTTCCTCTTCTCTTTATATAGGATAGACATATACTGAAGGGTCTTTCCTTATGAAATACATGTGCCTTGATTCTCAGTAAAATGGGATAGGTAGTGATTCCTATCTCTTCAATATCACATTCATCCACAATAAAAAAGTTTACCACTCACTATATATGGATTAGTTCTATAATGGGACCCTTTTAAGAACTATATGTGGCATGATTTTCATTCTAATTAGATATGTAGTGATTCTTAGACTTCCACAATTGGACCAGTAAAAACATTTCCATTATTTCATTCCATTTCTTCTTCATCCTCAATACATTACATTAAACTATATAGTATTTCAAGAACAACATATGGATTCATTCATGTTACCATTGGATATATAGTGACACTTGAGTATCAATCCTTGTGTCCAACCACAATTCAAATTTTCATATGGGGAAGCCCACATCATTGTCGCATGATGTTAAAGTACAATGTTCCTCAAGAACTATGTGTGTATTAATTCATGTCATCCCAAGATACGCATTAACACCCAGATCTCCAATCCTAGATCTAAAAACAATAATAAATATAAATAATTTCCTCCATTGAATACTGGTCAGACCTTCATAGGGAGTTTCTCATTAAATAACTACTTGTGGCTTGACTCCTGTCATCACATGATATGTAATGATTCTTGGATATCTAATCATGTGTCCATTTAAGGCAATTAAAAAATAAAATTCACCGTAACTACCTATGGTTAGAGTCATAAAAACTTATTTTACAAATGTATGAGATAGATCTATGTATTACTTTCTTTTGTACATAATATATCATGAAAAAAATTCACATTAGTTCCCATGTCCTCACCGTAAGAAGTTAATCAGATAATAAAAACTTCTTGGTTGCTTGAAATTAAAAATTAATAATAAAAATATCATTACAACCTGATAATAAGACTTCATGAAAAAATTCATTACAAAATGATGCTAAACTGCATAGAAAACATCCCCACTCCATGAAGATAAACCATACAGGCCATTACTAAGTTTGCATCCTTTATAAAAGGACAAAAAAGAGACTTACCCTAGTAAAACGGAGCACGAGGTGCTTCTACCATGTTTTAAAGAACCTAAATCCATATACCAACATTTAGGTATTGAGCACCTTAGGTTGTAGAAACCTTTCATGTCCCCTAAAAAAGAAAATAAATCTCTTGGTTCTTCCATGATATTAATACATTAGGGCTTAGACCCCCAATCCAAGGACATAGTGGATCTATAAGAAGGGAATTATAATCCTTGTGAGATTGACATCACCATAGTATAACTCAACACCATATGGTTTTTTGGTTCATACCTATTATGATTTTCCCATATCATTACTCATGACTTGAGAACATCAAGCCATTATTTTCAATATTCTTATCTCCTGCTCAGAAGGATGTTGGGGTACTCTTAACATAAGGATTTATAATAATGATTTTGTGAGAAATTATCTATATGCGGTCTATGTTTATCAAGGAATAATATTATATGTACTTTAGTAAAATTTATACGAACAAAATCAATATCATATAATTTCCCAAATCAAAAGACCTTAAACTACGAATGAAAGATACAAAAAACTTTTGAGGTTGAAAACCCGTAAAGGGAAGTCTTCACACTCTAAGATATTCACCTCAAGAGTTTAGCAAACAATAAGTGTGTAAATAAATATGATATAAAGATCAAAGTGTCCATTTCCAATCCCTGGTAAAAGCCAATATTTTCTCGCTAGACCCCCTAGTTCATGTAGAAGATAAATTGATGACTTTTTACATCTCATCACCATGAGAATATGTTCGTTATGTGGTGAAATAGATTTTAGGGTGAATAAAAAATTCTTATATATTGAATTCATCATGAATAGAACTTCATGATTTAATGTTTCTTGGGTTTCCATAAACCTTCCATGTCCCTTGAAAAGGAAAAGATATCTCTGAGTTCATCCATGTTATCGATGTAAAAGGGCATAAACCCATGAACCAGAGACTTCATGGCCCACTATAAACATCATTATAATTCTTGTGATCTTGAAATAATCATGTCAGAACCCACACCTGAGAGTGTTTTGGGTTATTCATGTTATGATTTTCCCATACATTCCTCATAACCCGGGAACATTGGACCATGATTTACAATACATGAACAAAAATATTGAAGAAAATTCGACATCCTTGACATTATTTCATAGTGTTTTATACCCTTTATAAAGATAGAAATGTGATACTCAATTCCTAAACAATTTATAGCTCACATCTCAAGATGTTAAACCACATGTAATAGTGTTTGATCTTCACATTAGTAACTAAATTTCCCCGGGGAGCCAGATCCCTTTTGGGATAGTTTTTCTTCCGTACACAACATCATTGGTTAGATGCTTGAGTATTCAAAAATCATTCATGGACCTTAGAAAAGAGTGGGGATAATCTCTAATTTTCAATAGATGTATTCTATATGGACTCATTCATAATGTATTTTAACTACTAATTAGAAGAATCGTTTCTTTGCAAGAAATACACACTAATAATTATGAGCCATAGTAACACCATTGAAGAACTCATCACCATAGATTGTTTTGAGTCATACCTCCTATGTATGGACCATTCCATTACCCATCAATTCAATCTCTTAGAAATATTATTTATATCACCCACAATCCAAATATCCTGGTCGACCTAGAATACCTAGAATTTTTACCTGAACCATAATTCCTCCAATAAATCTTCCACGAGCCTTAAAAAAATAGTCGAGATCACTTTTCTGTACATGTTTTTGATTCATAATGCATTGACCTGCCAAAAAGAGGAATCTCCCCCTTGTGAGAATGGAACTCCAATCCCCATGATCTATGGAAGCACTATGAATAAATTTAGAATCCCATAGTTTATTGAGTCATCCCTATTATGCCTACCCCATATTCAATATTCATCAACGAGGTATGGTCTAAATAACCCTATAAAACTAAACAAAACAAGTCCAATATACAATTCCATAAACTAAAACACATCAATGTTCCATGATAGATAACCCTAAATTGTGTTACAACAAATGTTCAATCTAAAAGGCGCTAAACTACAATACAATGATTGTCTAACATGCAAGACCTTAAAACAACCCACTGAAAGAGACGTAATTCCTGCCAAGATGAATACCCAATATGAGAATACTAGGTAAATGTGGAGTCTCTAACCACACTATACATGGAATTATTGTGACCCAAAAAATATTGAGTATATAAGAAGAAAGAGATAGAAGAATTATCATGTTGAAAACCTGTATGAAGGATACTTGAGAAAAAGCAATGTTAATTCCTATTAAGTCTCCTCCATATGAAGATTATGAATAAGTTAGGTGAAAAATATAAAAAGATACAAAACTTGTGGGGCTCTCTATATTAACATATAAAATATCAATCTATAATTTCTATGCCCCTTCACAATGTTAGAAGTTAGATAATTCTACCTTTAGGAAGGATATCATGACTACATTATCATTGGAAAATAAGATGATCTCAAGAAAATAGGATTAGGTTAATCAATGAATTATTTAATTTCAGTGGGAATTCATGAACATTTATCAAGAGAAAACTATTTAAAGTTTTGAACTCAAATCCAAGTGATTGATGTTTTATTGTTTTACATTGAAAGGGTGGGTATCATGGATGATCCAAGCATCATCTCAACTAAAACATGGGTCTCTAGATTAGAATTCTTCCCAAAATAGTGACATTTCCATTCATTCATATGAGATAGTTATATCAAAGTAAATTCATAATACGTTTTTAATCCATGAACCTATATTCCCTATGCATCAGTTTGATCTGCACATGTATATATTTTAAAACTATGTACAGATTGATTCTCATTATCGTGGGATACAGAGAGACATCTAAGTACTATACTTAGGATCTAAATAAAGTTACATTCAACCAAATCTATATTCCATAATAGAATTTACACACATTTAGATCTTAGGGTACACATGTATGAAGGTCAATGTTAATTCATATATTAGATTCAGATGAGCATTGTGGCTACAGGTCTCATGTTCATAACGTCTGAAAGATTCCACAGTCAAAAATTATGAAAAATCCACTTGTGTGTTTCAATATCATGGTCTATCAGATATTCATGCGTGTAGAAAAGTGATATAGATTTACCTTAGGATCATATTTTTTTGTTCCAAAAAAATATCATTCTAGGGGGGATTTTTCTGGCATATATAATTGTGTATCATTAACCATTCCAAGAATGGTTTCAGATGTTTAAAGGAAATGAAAAATGATGACATACTATATAGAAGACTATATGGGTGAATCATTGAATAAAATATTTGATTTAAAGGTTGGGACTCTATTTTAGACATTCTACATAGAGTTTTATTCTAAGTCATTGAATGTTTTATTAAAACCCTTTAACAAAAAAACCGGACAAGCCACTAACTAGCCAAGCCAAGGATCAACCATAGGCCCATGTGGGTCTAGGGTCGACTATGCCCAGTGGGAGCCAGTTTAGAATGTAATTGGATGAAATGAGGCATATAACTAGAAGAAATAGGTAAGGCATGTGTGTATGGCATGTAGTGCGCAAGCCCAAAGGCACGTATTTTCTGAGATAGAAGCTTATTGGGATAAAGACCCTGTGACATTATGTTTAGCTTCAATAGGTACCAAACCCCATTTATGCCTTGACCAAATTGTGGTTCTGAAATTTTTTATTTATTATCGGGAAGTACCATGTATATTTTGATGTGGAAAATTTTTTTCAAGTGTACCGTTCATGTGAAGAAAGAAAAACCACTTCATCATGCCTCCTGATGATCTCATCTGTCCACTTCAATCCCACACATCAGGAGTTTGAATTATGTTGATCCCACAATGTAAAACTTTTCACAGTGTGGGAAGACAATCTTCAACCTCTTACTAATTTGACCATTAAAACATAAGTATCAATAATGAACAAAATAAAACGATTAGGGTTAATAGAAAATGGTATTCCCGATTAGGGTTAAAACATATTTCCTGGGCATGGGGAACAAAATAAAACGATTAGGGTTAAAATGACCATAAAAATTATAAAAAAAGTATTTTATGGCCATATTTATACATTTTATAATATAATTATCAATAATGAACAATTTTTGTGTGTTTTGGCATGTGTAACACATGGTTATAACATTTTCTTTTCAAAAATTACATGTGTTTCCTCCCCACCAATTTATAATATGGTACCCCCATCTTATATTTATCCCACGTCTAATTTATTTTTTGTTCAGAATAAACCCACTTAAAATACATAATTCCCTAAACAAATATTTAATTGATTATTTTCATTATTAATCTATCTTATGAATACTTTTTGTTCAATCCTAAGGAGGGTTTCTGAAGAAGTGGAATTGTTCTTAATAGATCACTTTTGTTTTATATAATCTTCCAAATCCTTAAAATATTCATAATATAAGAATATATAAGAAAATAATTATCTGAAATATAATTATATTTTCTTATGTTAATGTAATAACCTATATTCTTCTCTTACATTGTTAAATGGGAAACAAAACCATCGATCATGTGTACGATAGACTACCACCACATGAACCGTTGTAAGTCATTTTCCATCACAACCTCTCATGGATAGATATAATGATGGATTTAATTTTTTTATGTTATATTTTTGAAATATTTGTACTTATAAAAATATAATATCACATATACCACATTACCATCAAATCTATTGGAAAACAATAATGTCACACATGCGTACATGTGGACTACTGCCTCCACGAAGCAATGTGATTTAGTTGTCATTTTTAACATGGATGTTAATAAATTTATTTTTAATGAATATATATATGATATTTATTAGATTTAAGTTATTTTTTGAAGGTGATATATTATTTACACTTTTTTATTATGTCTGTCGTGATATTATAAATAGAGATCAAGCGTACGTATATCCTACTACCTCATTGAATGGTGCAATTTAGTTTCTATAAATAAATTTTAGGGATTAATATAAAAAACATTATAATTAATACATTTTATAGTTATATAAATTTTAAAATTTTGGATATGATGGAGCCATTATAAAATTCAAAGGACTGAAAATATCTAACAGAAACACAAATGAAAATGAATATTTTTGTAGCTGAAATGTGATTTTCACAAGGAAATTGGTAATAAAAAGGTAATAAAAGGTCATTATTAAATTATATATGATATTATATATATTATTTTTTGTTTTTTAATATATTTATAATAATCATATATTTATTATTCTTGAGTTTTGAATTTATAAAAATAGAAACAAGACTTAAGGAAAGGGATTTCTTATTGAACTTGTCTTATTTGGGACATATGTTATGTTATAACCCTATAAACACTCATAATACCTATACATAACCCCATTGAATATTTATTTCATAAATATAATTAATATAATTATTTTCATTTTTTTTCATTTTTTGTTATTATTTATTGGGTTTACAATAAAAAAGTTACCCAACAGGTAAGAAAATTTCATCTCAATTTTATTTCTATGGGACACATTCCATGTTCACTACTTTCTTCTTTTGTGTGGAATATAGACTACCCATTAATGTATTTTATTATTATAATAATGAAATTATTCTATCTACATATCTTTATAATTTTCTTTCTATCACGGGTTTTATGATTCAAAGGATACAAAAGTGTGAAAGGTTGTATATCATAATCTCATTATTTATCAAGATTGTTTATGATTATATATTTTTATAATGAAAGTTTATGATACATCTATCAAGGAACTCATAAATGTAATTCTCCTAGGATAATTTTTTTAAAATAAATGTTTTTATTTCATTTTTCACCTTTTATGTATTGAATAATCCAAATTAAAATTATAATGAAAAACCAACCTTATTTGTCTCTTCATTCAAAAATAAATTTACTTCCATTTAAACCCTAATCGTTTTATTTTGTCATTTTAACCATAATAGTTTTATTGATACATATATTATATAATGTATAAACATGTTTTAAAAACATCATGATATTATTTTACTAATTTGACCATTAAACTCAAGTAAAAAAAATTTCTAATATATATTTTTTAAACAAAATGGTTTTTTAAAAGAAATCAGCATTTTCACGATTCATTAAAAAATAAAAAGATTCAAAAAAATACAAGAAATTCACCCTAAGATAATGTTTACATGTTGATTAAAAACATAATATCATTTAAAAAAATAAACTTTCTAAAATTTTTTAAAATTAATTTTTATTTGTTCACAAAAATAAATAACTTGTTTTTAGTAAAATCTATTTTAGAAGAATATAAAAACATTAAGAAAAAACAAAAACATATTTGTCATTATAATTAACTCATCTAAACCTTAATACAAATATTTCAAAATGTGATTATTACTAGTTAAACCACCATATTTAATGGCTAGTTTATAATATTCCTTTAAAAATAATAATATTTCTAGTATATTGTGGTTCAATAAAACATCATGTTGTGTATAATACAATATATGAGAGAAATTAAATCTATTTTTTTAAAAAATAATAAATATTAGGGTGTTACATTCTACCACCCTTAAAATTAATTTTCTTCTTTAAATTTTATCACTCTATTGTAAAAAACTGAGGATACTTATTCCTCATAATATCTTCATGTCTCAATGAAGCTTCTAAATGTTTTTGGTTTCTTCTTGAATCCTTAACCAAGTGAATGGTGTTATTTTATATAAATTTCTATCCATGACCATGAATATCCATAAAATTTTCTCTATAGTAAATATCATGACCCATCTATGTAACCATTTAATTTAGTATATCTGAAGGATCAGGTATCTACATTCCAAAGATAGATACACGGAACACATCACAGAATTTAGAGAGGTCTAGTAGAAGCACCTATAAATTAGAATCCATCAATACTTGATTTAGAATCTCAGAAAGTTATGATATGCAATGTTATTAGATTTCATTTCTTTTTTAATCGAATTACATGATTATATGAAAAAATTTATAAAAAAAATTTATCTCCTACATGAAACTATATATCACACCAACGATTGTTATCATAACGTTTCTGTCAACTCTATGATATCTTGATGTGTTTTTGATTGCATGAAACTTTATCTTCCATTTACTCAACATTATCATGTTGAAATAGACTTATTATTCAAACTTCTTCTGATCATTTTTGTGTTCTATGATTATTTTACTAAATAGATTAATATGGTTCTATATAAATGTTATAGTGAAATATATTATTTTAGGAACACACGACTAGAATTTTTTTTTATCCGAACCACATTTAAAATCCATAGAGAAAGATCTCATCATATTCTTTGGAGTTTTAATTATTCTCTATGAAAATAAATATCTTTATGGATTTTATAGTGTGATGAGACCTAACACTATATACAGGAACTACTAAAGACTTATCTTGAACTTAGAGGTAAACTGAGGATCCTAATCAGATAAAATATAGTGTGGTACAACATGCAACATTTTCAATTAATTAATGGAAATAATTGAAAGGTTATCCAGAGAGAAATATTACTTGATATGAATTAGGTGTGATGGATTTTTGAGGTGATCAACTACAACCAATATATCATTACTCCCTTTAAATGTTTTGAGTATTCTGACAAAAAAAAATATGGTGTTGTTTTCTAATTTCCATTCGGATATGAGTAATGGTTAAAACACCCCCAAATACATTAATCGTTCATCCATAATTTGCTGGGATACGAGGAACTGAGATGAAAACTCTACAATATCTCTCTACATATTTTCATATCAGAAACACTCTTTCAAATCTAAATACATCATTCAAATTCCAGGATGAATAGATAATGAAGAACTATAAACTTCCTCAAATATAACTTTTTTTAGATTGTGTATAGATAGAGCACTTACATTGTTTCTAAAAATTATCATTCTATCATAATACATTTGGAAATTAGGACCAGTTATCACCATTTTCTATATATCTATCATTTTAAAATCCAGAAATATTGGATCTTTTGTGAACGTCATCTTAGTTAATATAGCATTATTTTTTTAACTCAAAGAATCATCCAACTTGTTTTCTTTTTCATGGTGGTAATGTATTATATAGGTATAATAATTAATCATCTCTAAGAATCTTATTCTGTGCTTGTTCATCTCTTTATATGCTTATATATTCTTTCAAATATTATAATTGGTATACATACGGCACCATTATCCGTAATGAAAATTACACCATATCATGAATGTGAATTTACCATATCTTAATAAAAATCTTGATCAATGTATTTTTTCTCATGAACCTTGAATTATAATGATTCATAAGCTACTGCTATTTCATTTTTAAAACACCTGGATAACTATAAGATAAAGCATATCTTTTATTAATCAACTTATTGTTTTTTTCACATAATTATAAAAATAAATGTCATAATTACCAACACATAACATAGGAAAGTGTTAGGTGTTTCACCCTTATCACCCTTAGGTTGTGTGTAAAATAACAATGCCCTTTTAATATGTGACAGGTTATCATTTTTGTACAAAAACTAACTTATTATAATTCCTATAACCCAAAAAATATGATAAAAATCTGTGAAAATAATAATAATAAATTAATATCATATAAAAATTAATTATCATTAATACATTTAATCATATGGAAATATAATTATCTCAAATAGTACTTCATGTTTAACCTAAGGGTTACATATACATTTTCTTAATTAAAATTCTCCCAAAATTTCCTTACATTAAAATGAAATCAATTACAACCTCAAATTTTGTGTTTTAAGACTTTAAACAAATAATAAACTTAAACTCATAATCCCATGATGGTGTCCATAAATCTTAAGTTAATATTACATGATTACATATGTTCATCAAAAACTAACAAAGTCCTTATAAATTTAATGATTCTTATAAACAAAATACCATTAGTAAAAATACTTTTAAAGCATAATTCATGAATTTAAATACATAAAATCTTAAATCCTTTCACTTCTATGGTTGGAAAAAAATATTACATTCCATGTTATAGGGGATAACCCTTAGTTTAAGTAATTTACAAAGATAATTCCCATGTTCCCTATATATAAGACATCAAATAACATGGAAAATTATTTCCATATGACCTCTATTTCCAAATAGAAAACATATTCTTCACCAATTGAGATATTCTCCTAGGAGATTCTTCCCACCTTATTAATAAGTTTAAATATAAATATTATTTCTTCTATGTTCATTTCTGTAACGACCCGAAATTTTGAATAAATCTTGTTTCCTAATTTTGTGTTTTATTTTATTTTTATAATCAACAAAAATGTTTCCATTGATAACATGAGTATAATTAAAATGAGACCATTGGGTTTTGACTGTTATATGACCATTGGTCAATATGACTGCTGTAAACTAAACATTTCAATTATTGTCTCTAAATACAAGTAATCTTGGTTAATTAATATATTAAGAAGATTTGATGGCCTCACCCAGTAGTCGTGGACCGATTGAAGCCCATCTAACAGAACTTGAGAAGGAGGTAGCACCACTGGGCTTTGCTCTGGACTAAACCCAAGCTGAAATTCATCGTGTGAAGCAAGAATGGGATCGCCTTCGCGAGAATTTCATACTAATAGAAATTACTACTCGTGCGATGTTGGTCGGGCCTCCCTCGGATTCTCTCACCTTAGAACACCTTCCACTTAGGTCCTATGCTGGTGTGATAAGGGGCTATGTAAGGAGACCGTAACTGCCTTGTGCAATCCTTTGTTTTAAATAAAAATTGTGATTTCTTTTTATGATGATGTTTATGAATTTTTAAATGTCAGGATAAATATATTATGCATATTCTTGGTGAATTTTAGAGAAATGATATTTTAAAAATGTTTATTTAAACCTTAAATAATTAAAATTGGGTAATGATTTTCAAAAAATGGTCTTCTACAAATAAGGAATAGTGATTTTATGCTTAGGATTAGTAATGTGACCAAATGGATTAGTAATCTCACTTAAAGAAAGTATTAATATATCTAGGCACCTTGATTAAGTAATGTGATTCAATATAATGGTTAAAACGGATTCATAAATTATTATTCAAGTATTAGTTTTTTTGGATGAATAGTTTTTTTTATTAAAAATTAAATTAAAAATATTTAGAAAAATATTTTTATAAAATTGATTTCATTTTTGAACTCAGAGCATCGATATTATGTTATGGTAATTTTTGGGGATTTTTCTGAAAAAAAATGAATTTTCGGTGAATAGTGTATTTATTTAAAAAATAAATTAAAAATATTTAGAAAATTGTTTTCATAAAATGGAGTTCATTTTTTATATCAGATCATTGATATTTGGTTAAGGTGAAATTATTGGATTTTTCTGAGAATGTTGAATTTTCAGTGAATAGTAAAAATACAGTTTTAGGGTTTCAGTATGTTTAATGACATAATAACTATATAATGATGATGTCATGAGATATTTTATTGGTTGGCAGACCAAAGGTGATGAATTATTTTATTTTGGGGCCCATGTGGCCTAACTTATTGGGAAATATATAGGGAGAGCACATGGTTTTGAGAAACCCACTTATGAGGTGTCCCTTGGCCATTAGTGCCTTGTCCCCTCACATTCCCTATATTTACCAAGACATTATCTCATCCTTTAGACTCAAAAATCATTTTCAACTATGTTCTGGACTCCTTACCTCCCAAGGAGTCCTCCCAAGGTTCCCCCAAGCCCTCAAGGTCCAAACCTTTGAGTTTTAAGAGTTTTGTTTTAAGGTAAGGGATCTGACCTCTCTCTTTCTTTTCAAGTAATCTCTTTTATGTCATTTCTTTTATTCTCCATGTCCTTATGTTGGAGGATGTTCTTTTATCTTAATTATACTGTCATTTTTATGTTCATATGATGAAATACTCCCTCTTACTCACGTTATTTCATTTTATTAATGTTTAAGTGGCGTCGTTAGGCTGCCGAAAGTTTTTAGGGATTCTTTCACCTTTCTTGTTTTGAAGTTCTATTTTCTTGTCAAGTTTTTCAAGTTCCTTTTTATTATTTCGGGGTATGATCTATGTATCTATCATACTGATATTTTATGATAATATGATGGGATAACCCATTTGATCTCTTCAATTCAGTATTTTGATGTTTTAAGTGGTGTCGTTAGGCTGCCGAATTTTTAAGTGGTTCTTTCACCCTTCTCGTTTTGAAGTTCTACTTTCATGTCAAGTCTTTCAAGTTCCATTTAATTAATTTGGGATATGATATCTATATCTATAATACTGAACTCTTATTTTCACATTATGAGAGAACCTATTTTATCTTTTCAAATCATTTTTTTATGTTTAAGTGACGCCGTTAGGCTGCCGAATTTTCATAAGAGAAATCTGGTTTTTGTATTCCTTTCATATTCTTCATTTCATATGGTACATCTTTAAAATTTCATTAAAATGTTCATATATCCTTCATATTCTTTCCCTCTACTGTTTTATGGATCATTTATGAATGTTTTAACCATGTCCCCTCTCTTTCCAATGTTATCTAAAAACCAGAAACATAGCTGTGATGCTGCAGAATTTTTGTCTCAAAATGCCTCTCTCTTTTATCAAAATTATTTTATGTTATAAATTGAATACTCAAAGCTCTTATTCATATAGGGGTATTCACATATATATCAAAATGTTCTATTTTAAATTCTAGTATTTACATACATGAGACCCGTTCTCCCCTTCTGTGGGTTTTAAAGTGACGTAAATCTCATGTCTTTAAAGCAGTTTTTAAAACGTTATGATTATGAAATGAAACCCATTTATTATATGTTATATTGGTTATTTATGAAATTTTTGATGATTATATATTTTTCTCACACGATAATAAAAGAAAAATTTAAGTGTGCGACCTGATAGCGCTCCAATGCATTGGGTAATGATGTAACCACTAGAGATTACAATTTTCACGATATCTTGGTGAATTACATTGGTAATTTTCAAATGACACATTGGGGATGGGTCTTGGTGATATGTTCATGATTTTCTATGTTAAATGATGTAGCCACATCTTAAAGTAATGAAAAATCTTATTTTTTTATGATATTCCACAAGATTTCTTTCTCATGCCTTAATGTTCTTTTTCATGACATTGTTGAAGTATCTCAAGTTCACATTTGTAATGCTCCTCTTGTTTCCCTTACTAGGCCTTCTGCTCACCCTTTCTTTTGATTTATGTCCCTAGGATATGAGATGCAGTAATGAACCTAGTATGAACATAAGGATAAGCCTTTGAAGTGTTTAAGAAGAATGTTTTTTTGTTTCATGTATTATGTTCTGAGTTTCCAAGACACTAAACCTTAAAGATCTTCAGTTTTTTATAATGTAATGAAAGTTTATGTGACAAAAAAGGTGAGTTTCTATAGTTGGTATCAAAGGATTGTTTATTTATTTTTAGAAATTAGGATATGAAAACTTTAGAAATAATCCTATGGAAAAGTTTATATATAGGAAATATTCTTGGTATTTTGGTGAGTATTGAGTAATGGGTTGCCAAGCAAATACATCCCTGTCTGGATACGAGCAGGTAGAGGTGGATCTGGCACAGATATACATAGGGGTAAAACCCGAAAACACTGCTTTGAGCTACACTCAAACGGGAACTGGTACACAACAACGGGCCTTGCTGCACTCTTGGTTATGACATTCCCGAGGGATATACTTTGGTAAATTCATAAGTTTAGTAGGAACCATTGTTAAGGGAAAAAAGATAAAATAAAATAAAGATTCACATAAGAATATATGATCATGGATAACCTATATTGGAACCTAGGGGATCACAAGTTACGGTATACTATTCTTCTACAAGTTATCCTTATATGGATTATATTCCATTTCATGATTATTGGCTAAGTATTTAAGCCCATAATTATACTTTCTCTTCTTAGATAATGGTGGAAATGGAGAATCATGTCCCAAAAACCAATGTGATAGGAAATGCGACGATTTCGGTATTAATATGATAGATATGATTAGTGAATTAAAAGATGGTTATTATTTTGGAATACGTTCACTATTTTGGGAACCCTATTTGATTGAGGTAAATAGATTACTACAGTATTTTCTTTGTGGAGTAAAGGTTGACTTATATTTTGAAGAATCGATGAATTTCAGGTGGACTTATAAAAATTTAGGTTACTTTTAGAAATGATTAACCTATATTGGGGTAAATATGTTTAGGTTAGTTACTTTTGTTATAAGATGTTAGGAGTGGTTGATGTTGTTTGGAGATGAATGATAAAGTTTACCTTGGAAGACTATGTTATCAAATCCTTCTTGTATTTGGGTTTCAATCTTAGTTTGGTTTATTTTGAGGATTTTTAATGACCGTTATTTATGGAATGGTCTATGATGAACTTTGAGTAGCACCATGGAACTTTGATGATTTAAAAGTAGTAATCATTCCTATGGGATTTTTTTGAAGAGTTTTTTTACCTTAAACTTTCTTTTTTCGGGATAATGTTTAATGATAGAATAAATAGATAGCTAATCTTTTGTGGATTATGTAATTCTCTAGAAGATGATTCTTGTGTTTTGATGAGACCAAGTAGTTTTGAATGCTCATCATTTTGAGAAAAGATTAGTTTTGGTAGAAACTTATTAAAGGATGAAATTCTACTTGAATATTGGTATATTTCCTTATATTTTGTTCTATATTGTAAGTGAATTCCTCAACATTATGGAAAAGAACGTAAAACAAAAACGTTGTTGGTTTACATTTCCTACTAGGTAATCAAAGGCTGTTTACACACATAATAAGTTTGGGATTTTCTCATGGTTAACTTTCTCCTAATCATGTTTTCTATCACTCTCCCTCAGAACTTGACCCTTTCTTTTCTCCTCCATGTCCATGTTTTCCTACATGGAATCCTAGTGTGGGTTAACTCGGGTGACCTTTTTACTCCCCTTTCTTTCTTTTAATGTAATAGTTTTACTGACTCCTTTTCCGATGTGGGACTTTCAATGAAATTTCAGAACCCAATTTTAATAAAATTGGGAGGACGCAATTTCTTAATGAGGAAGATCGTAACACCTAGAAATTTTGAATAAATCTTGTTTCCTAATTTTGTGTTTTATATTATTTTTATACTGAACAAAAATGTTTCAATTGATAACATGAGTATAATTAAAATGAGACCATTGGGTATTGACTGTTATATGACCATTAGTCAATATGACCGCTGTAAACTAAATCTTTAGATTATTGTCTCTAAATACAAGTAATCTTGGTTAATTATTATGGAAAGAAGATTTGATGGCCTCACCCAGTAGTCTTGGACCGATTGAAGCCCACTAACAGAACTTGGGAAAAAGGTAGAACCACTGGGCTTTTCTCTGGTCCAAACCCAAGCTAAACTTCATTATGTGAAGCTAGAACGGGATCAACTTCGTGATAAGTTCAAACTAGTAGAAATTACTACTCATGCGATGTTGGCCGACCCTCCCTCAGATTCTCTCACCTTAGCACAACTTACACTTAGGTCCTATGCTGGTGTGATAAGGGGCTATGTAAGGAGACCGTAACCTCCTTGTGTCATACTTTGTTTTAAATAAAAATCGGGATTTCTTTTTATGATGATGTTTATGACTTTTTTAATGTCCGGATAAATATAGTATGCATATTTTTGGTGAATGTTAGAGAAAGGATATTTAAAATTTTTTTATGTAAACCTTAAATAATTAAAAATGTGTAATGATTTACAAAAAATGGTCTTCTACAAATATGTTCAGTATGAAATTCAAAGTCTATCAAGATCAACATAATTTTTGATGAATAGTATATTATGAATAGTGATTTTATGCTTAGGATTAGTAATGTGACCAAATGGATTAGTAATCTCACTTAAAGAAAGTATTAATATAATCTAGGCACCTTGATTAAGTAATGTGATTCAATAAAATGGTTAAAAAATGGTTTCATCAATTATTATTCAAGTGATAGTTTTTTGGATGAATAGTGTTTTTTAATTAAAAATGAAATTAATAATATTTAGAAAATTATTTTAATAAAATGGATTTCATTTTTGAACTCAGAGCATCAATATTATGTTATGATAATTATTGGGGATTTTTTTGAAAAAAATTAATTTTCGGTGAATAGTGTATTTATTTAAAAAATAAATTAAAAATATTTAGAAAATTGTATTAATAAAATGGAGTTCATTTTTTGAAATCAGTGCATTGATATTTGGCTATGGTGAAATTTTGGGATTTTTCTGAGAATGTTGAATTTTCTGTAAATAGTAAAAATACAGTTTTAGGGTTTGAGTATGTTTAATGACATCATAACTGTGTCATTATGATGTCATGAGATATTTTATGTGTTGTCCAACCAAAGGAGATAAATTATTGTATTGGGGGCCCCATGTGGCATAACTTCATGGGAAATATCTTGGGAGAGCACATGGTTTGGAGTAACCCACTTATGAGGTGTCCCTTGGCCATTATTGCCTTGTCCCCTCACTTGTCCTATAAATACCAAGCTATTCTCTCATCTTTTGGACTCCAAAATCATTCTCAACGACGTTATGGTCTCC
Source organism: Viscum album (assembly GCA_963277665.1). Taxonomy (NCBI): domain Eukaryota; kingdom Viridiplantae; phylum Streptophyta; class Magnoliopsida; order Santalales; family Viscaceae; genus Viscum; species Viscum album. Next base: position 2,101,890,095 of record OY728163.1, on the reverse strand, counting down.
TTACTTCCCAAGGAGTCCTCCCGAGGTGTCCCAAGCCCTCATGGTCCAAACCATTTAGTTTTAACAGTTATGTTTTATGGTAAGGGATCTGACCTCTCTCTTTCTTTTCAAGTAATCTCTTTTATGTCATTTCTTTTATGCTCCATGTCCCTAATGTTGGAGGATGTTCTTTTATCTTTATTATACTGTACTTTTTATGTTCATATGATGAGAGAATCCCTCTTACTCTAATAATTTCATTTTATTAATGTTTATGTGGCGTCGTTAGGCTACTTAAAGTTTTGAGGGATTCTTTCACCCTTATCGTTTTCAAGTTCTATTTTCTTGTCATGTCTGTCAAGTTCCTTTTCATTATGTTGGGGTATGATCTATATATCTATCATACTGATATTTTATGATAATATGATGATAGGCCCCCTTTTATCTTTTCAATTCAGTATTTTGAAGTTTTAAGTGGCGCTGTTAGGCTGCCGAATTTTTAAGTGGTTCTTTCACCCTTTTCGTTTTGAAGTTCTACTTTCATGTCAAGTATTTCAAGTTCCTTATAATTATGTTGGGTTATGATCTCTATATCTATCATACTGAACTTTTATGTTCACATTATGGGAGACCCTATTTGATCTTTTCAAATCTTTTGTTTTTGAAGTTTAAGTGATGTCGTTAGGCTGCTGAATATTCAAAAGAGATATCTTATTTTTTTTCTTCCTTTCATATTATTAATTTAATATGTTACATCATTAAAATTTCATTATCATGTTCATATATCCTTCATATTCTGTCCCTATACTATTATATGGATCATTTATGAATGTTTGTCTCATGTACCCTCTCTTTTCAATGTTTTCTAAAAACCCGAAACATAGCTATGATGCTGCAAAATTTTCGTCTCAAAATGCCTCTCTATTTTCTCAAAATTATTTTATGTTATAAAGTGAGTACTCAAAGATCCTATTTATACAGGGTTATTCACATATATATCAAAATGTTCTATTTTAAATTATGGGATTTACATACATGAGAACTGCTCGCCCCTTCCGTGGGTTTTAATGTGATGTAAAGATCATGTCTTTAAAGAAGTTTTTAAAACGATATGATTATAAAATGAGCGACATTATCATTTTATAGATGAAAAAAATGTAACAAGGTTCATATGATAATATAACTATATTTTTATAAATATATATTTAATATCAAATAAAAACATTAGATCCATCATTACTCTATATGTGATAAGTGGTGATGGAAAATGAATTACACTGGCTTGTGAGTCGGTAGTCCGTCGTTTCCACGATCAACAGGTTCATATCTAATTTGATAGAGGAGGAGATTGATATAGATTATTAAACTAAAATAACAAAATATAAGGAAATTTAATATAATTATTTTATTATATCACCATATTTGTATAATATTTGAATGATTTGTAAGAAGAAATAAAACAAAAAATGGTCGGTTAATAACAATACATCTTCTTTAAGAAATCATCATAGGTTTGCTCCAAATTCTTTCATATGAGGGATTAATATTAACAATAAGTCCTATAGGATTTTGTGAGGATATTATGGAAGGTATTAGGGTTGTTATTTACTGAATAATGTTCTTTTGAAGAGTGAATAGGATAAGATAAGTGGTTCCCTTTTATAAATGGGGCAGATGACACACTTGAAATTTTTGAAAAGAAAACATTAGACTCATATTTAACAAATGATAAAAAGATTATAATGTATCATTATAGAATGATATATGATATATGTTAAAATAATGGCTATAAAATAGGTTCGAGATATTTTTTTGGTCATTTTAAAATTGAATTTTTATTTTAACCCCCATGTAAACCATTTTTAACCATAACCGTGATAAATTTTTTTATATTTTTTATTTTCATTATGACGAAAAAAAATTGACCTTATTATATAATATTAATTTTTATGATTAAAAATATTCTTTATTTTTTTGAAATTATATTTATATAAGTGGATGAGTTTAATTTAAAATTAAACCAATAGATGCGAGGGAAAATCAACTTTCTAAAGAAACAATTTTCAGAATTACAAAAAGTTTTAAAATAAAAATTCAATATTAATTTGATTTTTATTACCTAAATTATAATAGTTATGATATAATTTGAGTAATTTTACTATAAACTCTATAAAAAGAAGTTTATGTTTTGGACTCTATAAAGGGAATGACAGTTTTTTATAAAAATATACATTTTTCACTATTGAATAAGAAAATTAATTTTTCGGAAAAATCCCAAATATTCACACTAAAATAATTTTTACTTGTTATTTAAAAAAAGTTCATGTTTTCAAATAAAATTTATAATATTGGAAAAAATAAATTCTATAATGTTTCACAAAAAAAACAAAATTGATTTTTTTAAGATAAATGTAGTTTGAAACCATATAAGGACTTTAAGAAAATAATTAATTTTTTGTAAATATATATAATTTAGGTAAATATTCATACATATATTTTAAAATTTTCTATTTACAATTCATTAGAAAATGTTTACCAAGTTGGTTATAATTATCTTGTTTAAATAATAATATTAATTTTATATTACTGTTCGTTAAATCTCGGTGTTATGTATAACAGAAGCTATCAAAGAAATTGTTTTTTTTTGAAAAAAAATTTCCAAAAAAATAGGATGTTATAAACATTCCATGTGGATTTATTTATTATATTTTTTGGTTATAGAAGAAAAAATATAGGTTGTGTAGAACTCACATAGGATATATTTCATCTTCTTGGCCTACTCATGGGTAACAAACCACCATGTTACTGATGGTCAGAGTATTGATCGATTTTACTGGATTTAGGTGTGTACATGAATCATAATTAGTGACATAGGATCACATGCCAAATATATACCAGTTTGGTTCTACATTATAGTTCATTGATTTAATTCATTGATTAGGTTATTTATTCTATGATATATCAATACATTTTTTTCATGTGATATATCTATGTTAGAATTAGTTTGTGAAAATTGACCATGATATTATGTTATGTAAATATTTGAATATCACTAATATATTTTTCACTTAGAAAAATGTTAGAGGGTCGATGGGGATGAGTTGCGGGAGTCATCTCCCTCAACGTGGTGATGGCCACTAGGGTTTATAACAAACCATGGAGTTTAAAAATTTCCTTGGATTAAAAACTCTCCCTCCCAAAAATGGATATGAATTGGGGATTCCCTCTTTGGTTCAGTCATCAGTGGCTCATGATCTATGAGATTCAATATATGCTGATACTGCTAAGGTTTCAGAGGTGTTGTCTTGTTTATTTCTTTTGGTTCTAGGATTGAATATCTAATCTATGGTTGTTTCATGTATAGAGGTCCCTCAATTTTAAAAAGAGGATCCAATAATCCGAATGTTTTTAGATGTGATGCTTTATATTTGTTTCTTAGATGCAGCATTGTGAGAATCTCGGGCGAGCCAGTATCGAGCTGTTGATTTCTATGGACCCCAATCATATGTAGATGTGATGAAACCCCATAAAATGAACGATTGATGATAGGTGGATCCACGTAATTGAATTCTATAAAGTAACAATTTATTTGTATAATCTGTAGTTAGGTCTCATCGGCCCTTGTCGAACCCAACCATATAGCATTCGTTGAGTGAATATAAATCAGAAACAATTTTCTGATTGCAAGAATCATTTTACCTAATGGTTAAAACACTTGTAATCTTATATAAGTAGTCCATATGATCAAAATTTTATGTGGTTAACTTAATCTAATGTCTTCCTCTCTGGGATTAGTATTTTTTAACATTCTTTTTCATACAGATGATGTGAAGCATCAAGCATGGGGAATTGGTCCCCTGGTGTTGAAACGTAGATGGATACACTTACTGCAATGGTATTTTGACATTAATTTATAATTCACACAAAATTCCTTTTTATGTATATGTTCATCTTTATAGTATTAATTGGGTCCTTTGGAATCTAATGATATTGGACACTTTTCTAGGATGCTGGTGGAGAGTGATCTCAATTGTGCACTGCTTTAAAAGGTAACCATTTTGATTACTTCTGATAACATACAAATATATGTTAAGTATGAAAAAATAATATTTCTAAATTGGATTTATGGTTGTTGGGAATTATTTGGAGCAATGTATAAAGAATGTAACATGTGAGGGATGTGGGATGATAGGTCATCCAGCCTATCTCGATCAAAAGAAGTTAGACATTTAAAATACAAAAGCTTCAATATATATTATCCATGAGGGGGATTCCTTCATATAACCAAAGTCCAATGTGGAATATGTGATGATTCCTGACTCAAAAGATCATAGAACGGGGCTTCTAGTGGATTATTTGATGAAGTAAAATCCAAGGATTTCATCTTCCATGAAAATGAAAATGTAAAAGAATCTGAAGACAAAATTTTTAACATTCTAAAAACTCAAAATTTAGAATACTCCCCATTTTCTAGGAAATGATAATGACCTTTTGGTGGATCAATTCAATGAATATGAAATTCAAAATATTGTGATCATAAGCTTTAATTGGAAAAATGGTTGCTTTAGGTAACTAAAATGATATAAAAATATTCAAAGTTGACTATTCAGTCAAGTCTAAAACTTTCCCATATTCATCATAATGTATCGTGGATAATGATGGTTTTCAACTTATTTCCTCCAAGAAGTCAAGGAATTTTGTTGATCCCCAAGTTGTGGTTTAGAACCTAATGGAAGGTATTATTTCTCCTCTCCCAACCCAAAAAATATATTGTCAAATTGATACATAGGACAAACAAGATAAAAAATACCAGAAGATGCTTCCATAGGACAGACCAATGGATATAGAGGGGATGATGATTTCAATGTAAAGGGACTATTTTACTAAAATAATCAAACAGAGATATGGGATATATATGACTCAGAAATCACTAATACAAGAACCCTATTTGAATTTATTAAAGCACATACATCATGTATGGTGAGAAGAGTTTAGGGGCATGGACATGGAAGTGTTGACTGGTACACAATTCGAGCAAAAGGAAGAAAACTAAGTGAAAGACTAAGAAAAAACATGGGTATATTGATTTTATAATTTTGGATGATTTCTTTTTTTTCCTATTCCCTCTGTGTAACCTTTGTTAAGATTCAAATTCTTAATAAATTAGTCATCAACTCCATATTTCAAAAAAAAAGAAACATATTGCTATGGAGGTACAGTATTTAAACATGCGAAGAACTAGGATGGTTACTTGTTGCCTTTGGGTATCTCTTAGGATACATATTTTCAAATAAATACACTATGTGTTCCTTGGAATCTACTAATGTATTTATCATAAGCTTTTAATAGGAATTCTAAGCATTTGTTTCATATTTAAAAAAAATTACACCTGCGAGATTCTAGATAACTCCATAGGAAAAACCATATATTCCCCCACAATCTATATATGAGGATTTAGCTAAACAAACATACACACATACTCAAGTGTATTAGGAAGTAAAACGACTACAACATGAAGTATTATAGATTACATCATATCAAGGCATAGGGGAATAGAGGATGGTAGTTGATTATTCCCTAGATTTGTATCTCCAATGTACACAATAATTCCAGGGAAATGGTGGTCCTCAGAATGCTATGGAAAATGTTGATATTATTGGAGGGATTATTCATCCTAATAGCAACTATTAGATATATGAAGAAGAATATTGAACCCTTTATTCTTTGAGGAGCCACTGAGTGGTGGTCATGTGTGATGGGACACGTATCCATGTGTGAGGGTCTTACACAAAAGTCCTTAATGAAAATATTTTTGGTGATTTATTTTCTATTATATTGAAACTATATTAAGTTCATATGTTTATATAGATTCCATTGGTAAGGATGATGTTTCTACTTACTCTTGTTTCATAGAGTTAATGCACTATGATCATATTTTAGATGAAAATAAGTAACAAAAGGCTAGAAATATTGATATCTACCGTAATACAGAGCACTTATTTTAGGAAAGGTTATTTTAACCCAATGAATTATAATTTAGTGCATTGAATGCCTCATAATTTTGTGAAGGTGTAAAAAGAGAAAATACTTTTCCATTTATTTCCAACTTATAGTGTGCTGAAAATCATTCTTTATAGTGTGGAATGTTGTGCCTCTTCTATTAGTAGGAACACGAAGGATAAAAAGGTATCTTATAGTGGAATATAAATAATGAAGGATACAAATTCTTATAATTACTATGTGGAAGAAGGTTCAACAAGGTGTTACATATATAAATAGATAGTAACTTTTTGTACATCAGATAGAAAACCACTAGAAAAATTTCATAGATAGATAAATATGGTTTATCATCAACACTTTTGTACTAAGGATCCATATTCAGATACAAGGGTAACATGTTAGGGTGTTCTAGTGGGTCCTCAAAATTAGACCTAGACCCTACAGATATCAGCGACTCATGTGAGTCATACCTAAGATACAATTAAGATTTATCCAATGGATAGGTATAAACCTCCCATTGGAGAGATGCCTTATATAAATTTATGTATGGTCTTGATTAAATCTATTTTATCTTCATCTTTTTTATATAGGTGCTTCCAATTATTTTATATCTCCTCAAGTTGTTTTTGGCCTAGATTTTTAAGTTTAGTTGACTTCTGAGTTACCCTCTCTTGAAATTCCTCTTGGAATCAAGGTATTATAATATCAATGGTATACTTAATATCACATTATAGTTTCTTAATATGGTCATTTTTAAGACATCAGGATATTAGAGATGACTATTATTGATGTTATATTTGTAATGGATTGGTTAGTAAGTCATCAAGCTCAGATCTACTACTATCAGAGATATGTATCTTTCATAACACATAGAAGAGGGTAATTTGTGTTGACCAATTAGTGGGATCTTAGAGAAGAAATAATGTGATCAGACCAATGTTATCTCAAAGTTATCATGATGAAATTACCAGGATTGTAAATTAGAGAATAATTTTTAGTGCCCCCATCAACATTTACTCAAGTGGTTGATCATTATCAAGATGTCTTACCAAATGACATCTTAAGACAATCTATAAAAATATGAATTGATTTTTAGATTGATCATGTTATTAAGGAACAACTAATATAAATTTATCTTTATCATGTGGAACCAATTTATTTGACTTAGTTGAAGCTGTAGTTATATGATTTGTACATGAGTGTTTTTTTAACATTGCCCATCAACTTGGGATTCTGAAGTGTTGTTCTAAAATAATAAAGATGGTTGTATATGGATCTATTTAGAATTTAGTAAATTGAACCAACAGATGATACAGATTGGGTACCCCTTACCTAGGATTTATGATCTATTTGATCAATTAGGGGAAGCATGTGGTTCTTTATGATTACACTTTAATCGAGATAACATTAAATATATGTCAGAAAAGGGAATATTCTAAATATTGTCCAATATTGTTCTTAAGTGTATATATGGAATTTATGAGTATCTTATAATAACATTTGGGGGAAAAATTTACTAGTAGTGTTCATGGATAACATGAATTGGATTTTCCATCCATACCATAAATCTTTCATCATTTTATTTTTGTAAAATATCTGAAAATATTCCCAGACATCATACATGAATTGTATGTAACATGATATTATATTTGATAAACATCGAGAATGTTATCCTTATATGAAACTGTCAAAGTATAAATTATATATCCACAAGGTGTGGATTATTAGGAATTTTATTTATGAAGTAGGAATATCTACGAACCTATTGAAGGTATAGGTTTTTATATATTAGGAATAACCATTAAATGTGTTTGTGAGTAAGATATTTCTTGTCCTTTCTAGAAACAATCAACACATTATCCATTACTTCTCCATTTTAGAAGCAGTAATAATGGAGCTAACTAAATGGGATTTAAGTTTTATTAGTCTATCCATTTTGATGATGTCTTCTTATATTGCAGGAAGAGATCGATTGAAAAAAAATTATCCATCAGGAGTCTTGGATTAGATACACAGTGTATTGTGATGCCTTAGGTGTTGGGTTTGGAGATTTTTTGATAAATAGAGGTCAAGTAGTTTCTTATGGGGTGTGTTAGTGGTTACCGTATGAGGGTAACTAATCAAAATATGAATTAGAGTTTGAATATGTGGTCTTCTTCTTTTATTGAGTGTAGTACTATATCTTTGATGAGTGGGTACTCATTTACCCAAAGAACAAGTTATCTTGAACTGAATTTTAGTAGTATGATCTCAATATAATGAAGCTATTTTGGTTGGATTTTCTACAAAAAAATTTCATTGGGATGATATATTATATAAACAATGGTAACATCATGATAGGTACTCTTATAATGAATATGAGAAATATGTGTGAGTTTGGAGAGGGAAATTCATCGGAGGAATGTCATTTGATGTGTCTGATGGATGATTGGTTAGTAGATGCATCATAGGATCATATATTACAAACATGAACACCATTAGTGATCATGTCTAATTTATTAGAACTTTTTAAATCATTACAATAGTGAAATACCAATTGTGTGGTGATAAGGTAATTTTTAGTGGGGGATGATCTAGTTCTAGGATGGTCCTCATATGATAATGATGCGACATTCATCAATAATAATGTAGTTGGGATAATTTCCTTGATAAAGGTTTTAATAATGGACCCACATTATTTTATGTGGGATGGTAGTCTAGTGTCAAAAAATATGTATCATAATATCCATCATTGGTTTTGGTGGTAAGGTATGAAGAGATACATCACTAGTTTTTTCCCGTGATGCTTTACCTAAAAAAGGATAATGATTCAGAATCATCATCTTGGTTGTTTTCTTAACCATTTTTTGGTGATTGTGTGCAACTTAGATGATGTAATGATGTACATTATGATGGGGATACTCATAAAATATATAATTTGTGATGTTCATTGGTTGGTATTTGATTATATGATGAAGGTGGCCTATTTATTTCCAATTCAAGATAACTATTTAGTGGGTGTGTTGTAGAAGGATTATTTATATCATATTGTGCACTTTCATGGAGATCCATTGATAATTATATAAAACCACAAAATATATTTCACAACATTGTTTTATAAGGGAAAATATAAGGCTTTGGTTCCTAGTTGATACTGATTACAACATATCATCAGCATATATATGTAATATCATATAATACTATCCATATTTTAGAGGATATGTTATGGGTTTGTGTTATGGACTTCAGGGGATCTTCAAAGGATCACCATTAATTGGTTGAATTTATGTAAAACAACATATTCTATGATTCACTTTATATGGATTCATATGAGTATCTTAATGGATTTATATTTCACTCAATATTATGTTAGCATGAGGTTGGTGAGGTAGTATTAGTGGGACTGCGAATGATAAAGGAGAACTATAAGAGGGTGCCACAGACCTAGAACCAGTTAGTCCCTGATCATAGGAGGCACTGATCATAAGACTATGTGAGGAGATAACCCTTATAGCTCACTGTGGATGACCATGTTTTCATAAATGAGACTCTTGTACAACAACATCAGTAGTTGCAGAAGTAGGAGAATCTGGCACTGAGATTTGATAGATAGTTTGAGATCATTGATCATTTTTGAATAGTAGTCTCTCATTTAGATCATACTCCATTATATTGAGGTTTTCATGATGTGTTTAATTACTATTAAATTTATAGGCACATTCCTGATCATATAAATGGTATTTACTATGAGGAAAGATAGTTGTAACATAACATGCCATTTTTGGGTTGTCTGGTGTTGATTATATAATAGAGTGAGTATGTTCTGTGAGGAAAGATGGTACCACTCAACATATTCCATGGGTAGAATATATAGATTCAAGAGGAGAGATGTTAGTGTATGGATAATTATGGGGTGTAGTGGGACATGTTTTTATATTAAGAATTATGGAGACACTTCTTAAGGAGTCAATGTCATTAAAGGGTGATAATTTTGGTTTCCTCTACTTTTAAAGAATACATATATTTAAATTATAATGTATCTTTCCTTATTTTCCACAATTAGAGGTATTATTTATTGGAAATATATTCCTCGGGAGATTTGTTTAAGGGTATTAGATTTTTATTCTAAATGATGGATAAATAAAGGACATTGAATAGCAGGTGGGGGTCCATCAACAATCTAGATGTGCTGGAAGTGAGCATTATTTTTATATTACCCACCATATAGCTGATGTGTCCATAAAAATAAATGGTGGAACCTAGAAACGACTTTCATTGATGGTAGTTTTTCCAATTTCACTAATCTAATTCTTTGTATTAACCCCTACAAATTCTAACCCTAATGTTAATAGAACCTCTTAGGGAGCTCTCCAATGGTGCTTCAGGTGTGACCTTATTCTGTAATGGAAATCTTGATGTCAAGATTGATCCCATGTTTCCTTGAAGTTAGATATATCCTTTTATGTAAAAATTATCCTTCTTTCATAGTAATTGATCATAGATATAAGACATATTGAATATATCTACTAATCCCCAAATAGATTTAATGAAGAATTGGAGATCAATTAATAGATCATTGGTGGATCTCTAATTCTGGTGGCCTCTCATTAATCGATCCTAGATCCAACATTGAAGGTGAATATTCCTTGGTATGTTGATGTAAATTTCATATTTTAACATGACATCATCAACAATTTATAACTGTAGCGACTAAATAACATTGAATTTTTATCTTTTATTGTGTATGTTAGTGCATGATCATGACCTGAGAATCGTTCTTTAATAGATCATGAATTTTGGTTTTGATGCTCTAAAGGAGGTCCTTACCATTTTGACCATATGTTGTTTTCCTAGACTAATGTTTGTTATGCACCTAGTCTTCAGACCCTTGAATTATTTATTATGTATGTGTGCATGGGTATCTTGTGAGACATGTATTCAAACATTACATGATTTTACTTGGTATATAATTTATTACATAAATTATATTTCATATATTATAAAATATTTTTGTATATATATTTTTTATTGATACATTATTTCTTATATGTGGTTTGTCCATTTATGGAAGAATCTTTTATCAATGTTTAGGTTGGAAGGTATCCCTAACAAAATATTTGGAATACTTAGACGGTGATCCAAAAATACATGTCTCATTGATGATGGATCTACATAGGATGTCTAGAACATTAAAATGGAATACCTTTGGGGAATTCCATTTATCATTCGGAATAGTGTACTTATATTCTCATATGACTTACCAATGGTAACATATAGAGTTACGATGGAGATTCCATTGTTTAGGATTTACAGGTCTGTGTACCATGGAATGTGGGAATATTCCAATGAGATGTAGCAAGGCCTTACCTAAAATCAGGCATATAGTTTTTCTATAAATAAATATAGAGTTAAATATCACTATCTAAGTAATATGATTGAAAAAATATGATATTCCTATTGTATGGAATTGTAGTAGGTGTGGTCTGGGTTTATGGAAGCTTAATAAGTGCATGTTCTATCAATGGATGACTGATTGTATGTTGGTGTGTGACTTTAACTTTGCATCATGTAATAAACATATATATATTTGTGCACTAATATTATGAGAAAATTGGTTCTTTACTGAAAGGTTTACAGTCACTCCCAACATGATCATATTGAATCATCATAAGTCTATATCAATGGGGATATGGTGATGTAAAATTTCTTGGTAGTAGGTACTTGAGGATCATTGATTTAGGACATGCAAGTGACAATGGAAAGGTACCACTATTATAGTTGATTTACATTCCTGAATTTACCTTTTTTTCTTCAACATGTTTTTTTTCATTCCATGTTGGGTGTCTATTTGATTATACATCTTTTATAGTGACCCTAAATTTCATACATAGATATCACTTCATAATAGATGAATATTCATTACAAAACAAAACAAGACACTCCGGAAACTTAAAGGTATAACATCTTTTGAAAATTGAACAGATAAAAAACCAATTCATATGAGTCTCTCATTAAATTATTCCTAACTATAACACTTCATATACATTTCACTTATAAAACCTATCTTCATATACTGGAAATATGAAACATAATAAATGGCTGTCTTAGATTCTCAATATGGGTAAATTAGGGAGATATCATTGAAAACTTCAACATAACATGAACATAAGGGCATGCGAACATGAGCATAACATTTGAAAATTAAAACTGTTATATCATAAATAATAATTAGAAGTCTTGGTATATATCTTGGAAGTTTATAATAAATAAACTCAAAATTAATCAAATAAAATAATCCATAGAATCATAACATTAGAATATGACATGGAATTATGGAATACACAATCTTATAATTGTTTGAACATGTTTAAATAGATAAAATTCCACTCAGTAAGTTAATGATATAAAATCAAGAACTTCTGTAAATGTAAAGAAATGATAAAAGGTCCATCCATAATCTAATGTATATAAAATATATGTCCAAAAATGAACGTATGGAAATGAAAACTAGGTCCAAGCATGACCTTATGGACATGAAAACCAGGTCCATGAATACAATTCTGAAAGTGCAGTTAGGTTCACACATAACATATTTACCAAATGAATTATCTATCATTACCTAGTGAATTGAAGGGAGATAAAGGTATCACCCATATAATAATGAAAATCAAACATAGCTTTTAAAAAATATCATTACACATTGATCATATAACAATCCTTATAAAGTAAATGGGTTTTCTAAACATTTCATCATAGTATAACTCTTGCAATAGAAATTGGTTTTATGATCATTTTCTCATTCTAAATACAATTACTCACGAGAAAGAATATAGATGGTATCCTTAAAAAATATTCCCATTAAATATTAAGTTAAATCAAAGGTTTTTTATTTTTTTAATTTAAATACCATTAAAATATAAATATTTTTTTGGTGAAAATAAAATTTCAATTTTTAATTCATTTCATCAAAATATATTAATTAAATAAATAATATGGAAAATATATAATTTTAAAATAACAATGAAAACTTTTAAGGGAATATTCAAATCATTGAGAATTAATAATGGTAAATAATTATGTTCATACCATATAAGTCAAAAGAAAACATTCCTTTCACATTTTTGGTAAAAATTTTAAAAGTACCCCATTCGGAAAATGAAAAGTCCAGTCCTTTAAATTTTACTTCTAAGAAGAAAAGAAAGGGTAAAAATAAATTTTAAAAAATAATATTATATTATAATAAAAACTTCTCTAAAACATTTTTTGAACACATGAATATGAAAAAAATGTTCTCAAACTAATTGATAAAAAAGTTAAATTTTATATAAAAACACATTTTCAGTCTCATTAGTACTTATGGTGAATAATTATGTTAATACAATTTCTGTACAAATACCTATTGGATACTAATATTGATGAGTTTATTGGGTGGTAGATAAAAAAAATTTCATCATCAAAAAATTATTCATAAATAATCTGGATAAATAATGAGATTGTATCACAAAACCCTTATAACTTCGTTAAATTTTGAAATGTATTATCCATGAAATAGATAACCCTATATGGATATTAAAATTCACATAATGTTAATAATAATAATAATACATTTCATTAATACGTATTATATACACCATATAATATAAAATAATGTTGAATGTGGCGTATGTCTCCTAGAAATAAAAGAGAGACTTGAGATCTCTTACCTTCGGTCAGAATTCCTTCATAAATGGGGGAAATAATATATAATAAATATATATTTTTTATAAATATGTCATGTATATATAATAAAATATATATACACATAATACTATATATTATTTACTTATAACCCTTTATCACTCGTTTGTTAATAATTCATTATTATAAAAATCGATTCAGGTGATATCTGCTTTGTTTTTCATATATGTTTTAGATCGATAGCTTTGGTCCATAAGTTTTGATCTTATTTGAATACTCTAAATAATGTTAATAATTATATAAATATAATATATATTAATTATATAAATTTTTAGAGTCATTAACAAAATATGTAGGTAGAAAAATGAATTATATCATTCGTGGAGACAGTACGTCGTACGTACTCATGAACGTTGTTTTTATTTTTCAATTGATGGAGGGAAATGAAAGTAAATATTAAATTACTTTAATAGAATCATTATTATATCATATATATTAATTTTTTCTATATTAATTATAATCCAACTAAAATAAAAATAAAAATGAGTCACATCATCTCGTGGAGGTGGTAGCACACACGTATTCACTAATGAAATTATTATTTTCCAATGGGTTTGAAAGTAAGAAGGTAAATATAATATTATCCTAATATAAGAATAAATATTTCCTATTTATAATATATTAATATTAAACCCATCATAATACCCATCCATAATTGACTGTGATGAAAAATTAATTGTATCTCTATGCGGAGACGACAATTTATACATACACTTGTGTGATACATTAACTTACCTTTATATGGATACGTGGATTATAAATGTTGTTTAATTATCCTAATTAAATTTAATGAAATTTTATAAAATTATATTATTATTTTATTAATAGTAAAAAATATTTAGATGAGGTAAAAAAATAATTAAAATGAATGTTATTGGTTATAGTGATTACCTTAATTTTTAAATGACTCTTTTATATCTCATTTTAAGGGCTCTAGAGTTAGTATTTTGGGAATACCAGAACCTCTAGAATGGTTAACTATAGTTTATAAGTGATTAAATAATATTTTTGATCTAGTAGTCTTGATGTGGTGTAAATAAAAGAATGGAAGGTCACCCTTTTATAATTGAGGATATGGGCACTCTTTTCGAAATAATTAAATATTTATTTAATATAAATCAATCTTGATATAAAAATGGCATAAAATTTGTAATATTATAATAAAATATGTTTCTGAGTCTAAATTATATTATATAATATAATTTATACATATTTGGATCAAATTTTTAAACATATATTTATATTTTAATCCTTTGTTAATGCTTCAGATAATTACCAAGACATTATGGTTTTCAATATTTTAAGGAATAATAATGTAACTATAAAAAAAATGACACATAAATTGAATAAGATTGATGTGTAAAAATATATTCTTTTAGTTTTGTGTGATATATATTTTTTATATATTTTATATCATATAATAAAATATTATTTATTATAAAATTTCACAAATTTTATTTTAAAAACTATTCATTTAATTTTACATAAAGTACATAAATAAAAACTAGGAATTAAAATATAAATATTTAATGCCTCTATAGTTGTTAAAATATATCTATAAAATTTGTGGGACACATTATTCCATTCAAATTTTATCCCTATTATTATATTTAAAAACATTTTTTTAATTTTTATTAATTGTAGATATACTTCATCAGTGTTGCATAAGAGTTTGAGGTCACTATGTAGTTAATAAAAATTATAAATAAATTTATATGAAGAAAATAATTTCATTAAAATAAAAAAAGTCACATATATTTTTTCAAAACATTCTTTCTCCCATATGTGGACACATAATAGATATTTAAAACCAAGATAGGGATATTTTGTAACTTTCTATGATATTAATAATATATAAGACATTTTCAAGGAAATTTTTTGATTAAAAATATGAATTTAGATCCTAAGGTTATAAGGGTTTAATTAACCTCTTACAATAAGAATCATTATGGATAATTATGGATTTATCAATTAGTTTTAACCAAGATTAACCTGATTTACCATCTACTAAGATGATATATTTTATGGTTTTTATTAATATATGACTAAAAATAAATGGTACCTAATTAGTATATTTAAACCTCATGATTAAGTATAAATAATTTATTTTGTAAAATTAAATTTGAAAAAGATAAAATAATAATTTTGAAATAATCGTGCAACATGTGATGAAACCCTCTTTTAAAAGAACACATTTTTAAGAATAAAACAAGGTTCATTCTTGTGTAATGATTAAAATATATGGAATGAATATTAAAAACTTTGTTGAATATGTAATATATAAAATTAATTTAAATAATTCTCTAATTGTGATTAATTTATTTTGTTAACATAAAAATAAATTCTGTGTAGAATAGTAGTTTTTTAGAAAAAATATTTATTTTTCATTCAAATGATTTTAATTATCATTTATAATACATTTATAATCAATGATTAAATATTATAAATATGTAAGAATAAATATTTTATAATTTAGTTAGTAATATTTATACCTTTTAGTCAAATGGCTAACTGATATTATATAATATTATATCACATATTTTTTAAAACTGCCGTTGTATGTAATAGAAGCTATCAATGAAATTAATTTTATTTTAAATATATATTTTTTGTAAAATATTTTTTTGTTACATTCTACCCCTAAAATAAATTTCTCCCTTAAAAAATTCGTTTTCCATAAATAGTTAAATATTTAAACATTGTTTTTTTAAAAACAAAATCACACAAAGGATTAATAAAACTTCGCTAGAAAATAATACATGGAAAACATAATGATTACCTAAAATAGAATAAATTTAGGTTCATAGATAATATAAAATTTAGTGGGAAGTTAATATTTTTTTGACCGAATATATAACTGACTTCTATGGAATAATATCGATTAATATGGAGAATGTTTAGTAGAAATTTAAATGGAAACAAAACCATGAATCATTGAGGGGTTAAAATACCATCAATTCATCAAAAATGAAGGTAATATGATAAATAAGTTGTCCTAATATCATTTTCATAGAGTTGTGTAATTACTTTAACATATATAATAAAAACATAAGGAAAATTGATTACTTAAAATGAATAATTTCAATTTTTAATCAATTACCACAAAAAATAATATCTTTCTACAAATGATGATTATTCAAGATAATTTTTTCATACTCAAACTAAAATTAACTTTTAAATGATCATAAGATCCACAAAATAAAAAAAAATCATTCAATATATAACTATCACGACCCATCCTCGGGGCCCGTGTTGTGACTACCCCAAGCCCGGCTTCCACAGGCCAGGGGCTGACGACTAGAACCAAAGGTTTAAATCCCAAAAAAAAAGCGAAGGCATTGCCTTTATAAAGTAAACAAACACCACAGAGTACACAAGTTGAGTGAACACTAAGTAAACTGAGTACAAAAGTAAGTGGTGGTAATTAAATGTGCTAGAATAAAAACCCAACTGAAAGTACAGTACAACTAAAATGGAAGAACAACAACATGAAAGTAAGGCAGCTATTCGGAGCCATCCTTTAAAAATCCCACCTGAAAGGTGGGTACAGATAGACTCCTCTACTCCTCGGCTCCAATCGTCCGCTCTGAGCACATCACGTCCAGTGATCTTCCTCCAGGTACAGTCTAGCTCTACATGCTCCCACCACAATTAGCGATGTTTTTTGTATTTATCCAACACAACGTAGTGCGAGAATAGCCCGTTCATGGGTGAGTATACACGACTCAGTAGGGACCCCGAGGCCCATGAAGGTCTCACAGAATCCACGTAGGATAAACCACAATGGAAAGTTACAATCACGAAGTAACAACCAAAACTACTTAGATATATTCCCATACATATTCCTACGTCATCAATTCCAGTTTGGCTCCAACATCCGAGCCAAGTTCGATCTAGTCCACACAGGATAGTACAACCCAATCCACACAGGAAAGCATAACCCAATCCACACAGGAAATAAAGTCAATCTTATCAAAGATAATGATTGAATGTCACGACTTATCTCACACAGGTATACTCTTCGTAAGGCAACAGATATGATCATATGTGTCCACTGATTCATCTAAGCTATCAGACCCACATAGGATACAAGACTAGCTAAGCTATGGGACCCACAAAGGATACAAGACCAGCTACTCTGCCGGACCCACGTAGGATACAAGTACAGAGTCAAATACATCCGGACCCACATAGGGTACAAGGACAGTAGT
Source organism: Viscum album (assembly GCA_963277665.1). NCBI lineage: Eukaryota > Viridiplantae > Streptophyta > Magnoliopsida > Santalales > Viscaceae > Viscum > Viscum album. The sequence goes on along the minus strand of OY728163.1, from coordinate 2,101,872,189 downwards.
CAATTACTGCCGGATTCACATAGGATACAAGAATAGTAATCATCACCATCGAACCCACGAAGGATTCTAGTATGGTCGTCATCGCTGCCGAACCCACGGAGGATCCCAGTACAGTCATCATCGTCTTTGCAGTCGCAGCCAGCTCTAGGGTTCCCGAACATAGCATGCACGATTCTGGGAGAGTCCGTTCCATGATCCAAGGGGGTAGATACATCAACGGACATGATGTTCGGAGTTTATGTATCCCAAAGTTCCATCTCAACAAGTGGAGCTCAACGCGACAGCCTGCACATCAATCGGACGCCCGGTTTGAGAGTTATTGGCCTTTATGTCCCAGGGGCCCGGTTGGTTTTTAAGCTAAACCAACATGAACATACTCCAGCTGCATCCACACCTCGAGTGGAGTAAGCCAAAAAAAACATCTCACTAAATGGAATACAACAATGTTGATGGAACGTCAATCGGACATCTGATGCTCAAGTTATAAGCGTTTCCGCTCCGACAGCCCGATTGGTATGGTGTTCGAACCAACCTGGAAATACACAAAGTTCTCTGAAACCTTGAGTGTAATATACCGAAATGACCGTCACGATACAAGATCGCTACACAACTGACGGTGCATTGATCGGATGTCTGTAGCCCATGTTATGTTCGTTTGAACGTATCTGTCCGGAAACAGGGGGTTTGGGCCCCGTCCGAGCCGGCCCAATACCCCATGGGTCGGACCGATTCGGGTCAACCCGACCAGGGTTTGATTTCAGCCCGGTTGGGCGGGTCCCGGCCTGGCTTGCATGACCTGGCCTGTCTGCTGTGGCCCAGCCCTGTCTGCTCCCCCAGGCGCTGAGCTGACATGGAAGGGGGGGGGGGTGTTGCCCCATTGTTGTGAAACTGCGGCCCCCATGTGGAGGGGCCCTCCCTTTGCCTGCCACATAGGGTTACAACCCCCAGACTTTCCTCATTCTCACGCGGTGTCGATTCACCGCTCCGCCTCCATTCCAAACCACAATGGTGATCAACAACAAAGGGATGGATGCTCGTCCGTGTTTGTGCAGTCCGACCTCCTCCTGTTATATTGATAACAGGTGGCCAAATATTTAACAAATATGTTCATTAAATAAAACTTGAACGGTGAATTTAACCCCCTACCTTGAAGAAGTTGTCGAACGATGATCGTCGCAGGAAACGACATCACGAGGTGAAGCTCCGTATATGTTGACGATGAACGTCCAAGGAAAAGCGGTGTCTACCTTCCTTTGATGCGGGAAGAAGATCGAAAGAGGGCGTGTCATCATTCTTCGTGAAAGTCATCACACACCGGCTGAAGAGAGGAGAATATAAGGCACGTCGATCTCTCCTTGCGGTGACGACGTTCTTCGTCAATGTCTTGGCATTTTTCGTGAAGAAGATGAAGTTCTTCAGACTTAGAGTTTTCTTCTCCCAATCCCCTTACACCACAATCCAACCAAATAAAATAAGTTCCCTCTCATTTTATTATCTTAACTCATGCCTTTCAAAATTACAAATGTCAAAATACATAACTCACTTAATTAAATTAAAGAGTTGGCATTGAATAAATGTGGGGAGAGGGAAGGTCACAAATTAATGGGAAGTTTTAATGGTTACACACTTAAGAGGGAGATTAGAGGAGCTAGGGAATATGAGAAAAATGGGGCTCGTGTGGGCCTCACCGCCCCCATAACCACACATGGGATGTTGGGTGGTTTTGGGCCCCACCAACAACTTCCCATGAGAGAATTAAACTTCCATGGGTAAAATAAATTTGCACACAATTTATTTTACCAAACATTTAATTCCATAATTTTTAAAAACTCCTCCCAAGAAAACGCAACTCCAGAAGAGGTCTTCATAAAAAATTACTGGTGCTATGGTTTCATCGGTACCCTCAGATTTCAATTTTCATCACCAGTTCAAAAGTTAGAAAAACCCGCTCGTTCATTCACTGAACGTACCTGACCTAAACTTCATAAATTAATTTCGAGAACACCGCGCCTCAGAATCAGGTGCTGTTAGAAATTGCATACTCGTAAAATCCCAAATAATTTATGAAAATATTTTCCCTAATATTTCTGGGTCTTTACAATAACTATATTTACCAAAATCAAAATTATTATTATAGATTATGATAAATAATAATTGAATCCAAAATTTCAACATATTAAATTCTATCAATAGTTAACATAAATAATGATATAAAATGTTACCAACCAAGATGGAAACCCAAAGATTATTGGATCTCTTATCTTTCCATAATCAACATAATAATAATTTTAATCCCTCATGAAGACTTATGAAAAAATATATTTAAAGCATGATAATATATTCTACAATATATAATAATAATTTCAAAAATAATCAAAATAAAATCATATATGATTCTAAATTAAATTAAACCATTATTCCTTAAATAAGAGCATATCTTGTCCATAAATATTTCCATTAGAGATTTGGGTTCTTCCATGTACTGATTGGTTATCATAGGTGGCTCAAAATAAAAAATATTTTTTTATAAAGAATTTATATACAATATATATAGTTAGATCAAATAAATTCTTATAATCAAATAAATTTCACTGAATGAAAATAATTTACTAGGTTTTATTCACACAAACATAAAAATGAAATTAACAATTCAATAGTGAATGATAAGTGTTACCAAAATATAATGATTCAATTCAACTATTATAGTTCCAAAAGATTTCCCTTTTTTAATTTGGCATCAAAGGTCTGTTTGGATTGTTATCTTCACTATTCCATGGATTTGGACATTTATTCAAATAATGCCCAAACTATTTTTATTTATAGAACTCAAGTGTTAGTGGTTTATTTTATTGATCTCTCTAAAAATTAATTTCCTTAACTGTCCTCTTCACAAAACATCAGAATTCTTTTTATCGAGGACCATACATTCTAGAATTGATGCTTTATTTATTTCTTTAGGTAATTTACTTGAGTACTCCTTCATACAATTTCTAAATGTAGGAGGTTAGAAATTTTTCTTCCCTCCTTATGAAAAACAACTACAGCATCCATGAAGCTCCATATTTCTTTTCATACCACCAGTACCTTTCATGTTTCCATCTTCTATTTCCACATTCAGTGCACATTGAATGAATTCATCATAGCTTCCTGATTCCCTTATGGATAACACATAATATCTTGATACTCACACTCCGAGATCTGTTTCTAATAACATAAACATTATATTTATTTCATTGATACCGACAAATGTGATTTTTAACCTTATTCATAAAATTTAATAATAAAATATTGGATCACTTATATAACTAATGACGTTTTAGGTTTATAATTTTATATAATTGTATAATAATTTTCACAATATTGATTTATAAAATAATGTGTTAATAAAGATCAACATCATCTCCCACTATACCCATGTTTTCATATTACTTTATATTCCTCCAATTCATCCCACAATTTTCTTCAAATAGGAAATATTTATAGACTCAAATCCCTTAATATCATTCTTAATAACCCGATGAATATTATACTTTTGAAGGGTTATATCAAACGTTTTGGAAGGGTAGATATAAGCATTAACAATTTAATTTCATTAGTAAATGTATGATTATCATAAGTGTATAATGAAATAATAAAATATCATGAGAATAACATAAGACAGTTCATACTAATCAATTATGAGATTATCAATGGAATAAATTATTACCATATCATAATATTTATAAGAATCAGTAATCATGACCAACATGATGTCAGCCACAAGAAAATTAAACATTTATAACCCATAGCTAGAAGAAAATAAAACCTATTTTACCTTGGAAAATTATCATTATTACCAATTTTAAATTTGATCAGAAATAATTGGAGTCTAGTTAAATCCATTATAGAAACCCAGAGATAACTCCCTCCTTATTTTCTCTAAAGAAAAGAAGCATTACCCAATGCATTGGAGCTCTATCTAAGCACATCCATCTCCTATGTTATAACAGGATCACCCAGTTATATGTAGTTATTCCCAACATATAAGATATATTGGCCTCATCGATGAAATATAATGGGGATCAACCCATCATAAACAATATTCAAGGATCATATTATAAATGAAACCCTTGAGAAACTCTGTGTGAAAACACTTCCCAATATTGAGACACCCTTCCAATTATAAACCCATTTTTAAAAATAAAATCTCCTAAAATAAGAGAATGATTGTTCTTATTTAAAGGAAATATAAAATATATTAAGGGAATACAAAAATTAATAAATGTTTGGCAGATGGAAAATTAATTATCATTGTATATATTAATATAGATTATCCCTTTTATAACTTAATTAACCCATTGAGAATAAACAAGTTCTTTGAAAATAATTATCCACCCCGATAAATAATATGGTTGATATCAATACAAAATAAAATAATTGGTGTTTATGTAACAATAAGGATCATGGTAGTTTGTGAATTTAAATCCCATTAAAATAACTATAAAAACATTTTTGAGAAAAATATAGTTTTTCATTATGAAAGTCACTTTTTAAATATAAAACCCACATGCTTAATTAAAAACCATTTTATTTAAAAATAATTTTATAAAAATTAAAATGAATATTTCTGGAATTGGGATATTATGAGAGAGAAAAAATTAGTTCATGTCTTAAATTTCAAAAAATTCATTAATTTCAATCATTTTTCTAAAATGGTAGTTAAAAGTGACCAATTTGAAATAAATTAAAATTTAATTTTCTTTTTTAAAATATGATCAAGTATTATGAAAATTTTATTTAATTAATATTTTATTTTTAGAAAATAATCATTTAGAAAACATTTTGTAAAATATGGTTATAGAAGGAAATAATTCTTGATAAAGAAGAAGGTATAAGATCGATATCACTAATTAGAGACTCCCCTGATTTTTAATTAATGAATAAGTAAGGAAATATAAATTAAACATGTAAACCACATTCAAAAAAATAATATAATAAAATATATTTTGTTTAATAAAATAAAATAACATCATTTCTTTTAAAAGAACCGTGAACATAAAAAATCCTAAAATGAAAGGAGATTGAAACATAAATACATTTCCATTTTGGTAGCTTTTCAAATGTAATCCCAATGAATGAAAAAATTAAAATGATACACTAAATATTAAAATCATAAACATATTCATGATATTTTATGTAAAATGGGTTTTATATATATCTTGTAAAATAATTTGGGTGCATAACATCAATATATTCACGATACAAAATTTTAAAAAGTCATTTCATATGGAATATAAAATAAATAAGGTCTATAACATTACAATATGCCTCAATGAAAGGAAATTGAGATGAAATCCTATAACTCAAGTCTAAAATTTTCCTATATATCCGTTAAATCATGTATAATAAACTCATATAAATTATTTTATTTAATAATAAAAATTTAATAAAATACTCATTTTAAAAAAATTAATTCATTTATATTCATGAAATATGTAATACTTTGTTAGTTAAGTCTATGTTTGGTGTTTTGTGAAAATTCCATTCATAAGTTCAATATGAATTGTATATATTGACTGGAGTCAAAGTGGTCATTATTATAACATATATAGAATAGTAGGTATAAAATAATTATCCTTTTTTATTATTAAATTATAATTTTAAATCCAACTATTTAATATGATTAAGAAAAATAGACACTCTTACAATTAGGTAGACTATAGGTCGTATATACACAATAGTAATGTTTCCATTTTTCAATGATCATTATGAAAAAATGGTCAGTATTATTTTATATTTATATAATTATAATAATATATTATATATAATATTACTTCATCAAATATAATTATATATATCATTCATGTGATTTGGTGATGAAAAATTAATCACATCGCTTCATGGAGGTGGTAGTCCACACGTACACAAGAACGAAATTATTATTTTTTAGTGAATGAAAATGTAAGATGGTAAATAAAAAATTATATTTTTAGAATTATAAATTTCTCACGAAAATAAAATACAAACATTAATTAAATCATTATAATCCATCCATATGAGATAATTACGTCTCTTCGCAAGGCAGTTGTCCGTTGTACACACAAACGATGATTTTGTTTCCCATTTGATAGAAGAGGAGATGTACATCGGTTGTTACATTAACATAAAACAACTTAATATATTTAACACAATTAATTTACTATTTATTCAGGGTAAATGAATATTTTAACATGGTGGAATAATAAATAAAATAGAAATGCTCAATTAAAAATTATACCTCTTCTTCAGAGAATCTTTTTTTAACACTTTAAAACCACTATGGTTGGTATTATGCTATAAATAAGAACTATAGAAATATTTCAATGATTTTTATAGTGGATTTGGGTAGAAATATTATAAAAAATGGTTTTTTATGTGGCAAGTAAAGTAAAAAAATAAATTCCCTTTTATAAGAGATGGAAAGAGCACTCTTGGAATTTCTCATAACATTTAATTAATATAAATTAATTTTCAATTAAAAATGGATCAAAACTGATTTATTTTGTATATATAATATTAATTTATCTATAAAATCTTATAAAATTCAAATTATTCATGAATTTATCCCATTTTACCCTTAATTGTTTGTTTTATCCCCTCACTAACCCCTTTAACACTAATATGAATACAAATATTTTTACACTTTGAGGGTTAATAGTGAAATTATATAATAGAAAATAGATCATAAATGGAAATTGGATGATATAATAAACAATATCATAATCACTTAAATTAATATTATATTATTACGAATGTTATATCATTTAATAAAATTTTATTTATTTAATATATCATTAATATATGTTTTTAGAAATATTCATTACTTTGATATTAATACCATAAAGATAATAAGTAAAATTTGAACCAAAAATTTTATTATAACCCTAATGTTTTATTTTTCGAATATAAATTTATTTTAACTTATTAATTAACTGAAATTATATTTATTTCTATATTTTTAGTATCATTTATCAATTTTTTTAACAATTGAATAATTACTACTACAGAGTCTAGAAAATTTGTATGGTAATTATTTATTAAATAAAAATTTAAAATAGATTAACATAAAGAATATAAATAATTTATATTTAAAAATAGTATATATAACTGAAGATATCCTCAGGTTCACTTCTTGTTATAAATATTATAGTTATTAAAAATAAGAGTGGATTTTCTTTTATTTCTCATTGAATAAATTATTATAAATGTTATAATATATTAAAAATGGAAACAACATAAAAATAACAAAATATTGAATGGTTAATGAAAAATATGTAATAATAATATAAAATAAATACATTTGTTTGGGTCATTTTATAATTCTTATAATATTATTTTGAACCTTTAATTACGTGATTTACTCTTTACTATGGTAATGAAAATCACTAAGGTTACTCTTAGTATCAACCAAAAAATGGAAAAATGTTATTTATTTTTATTCATCTGATTCTACATATTGATCCCATTTTTCAAAATAAGAGATATTTATGTGGGATAATAAAATTTAAATTCAAACTGGAAGAACATAACGAATAAAATTTATTCAGAGGAAATATCGATAAAATATAAAATAGTTTTATACTAAATTAGAGTAAAATATTTATAAAAAACCATAATTAGATTATTTATAATAAAAAGGAATTAATTTAATATTAAAAGTAATCAAGAATATAATTTCACTTTTTAAATACTTTAAAAGAAAATAAATTTTTCAATAAAAATTAGTGTTTTACAATATTTATTGAAAAAACATTATTTTCATAAAAATATACCAATTTTACCAACGATAATTTTTATATGATGATCAAAATAATGTACTAATATTTTTAAATATATTTTTAAAATATTCCGAAAAATAATTATTTTATTCACTCAGAAAAAGTTATAAAAATCAATTTTGAGGAAAACATATTGTTGATTAATAAAATGACACCTACTAATTTAGTTCATATTTTATAAGTATTAATAAATAATATTTTTTATTGACTATAACAATTATATATATTTTAAAAAGTTTATCATGAAAATTATACCCTTCGATTTAATACCTAGGCTATAATGGTCATATTTAAATAATAGTAATTCGTTATTCTTTTAACCTCAGTGCTACGTATCTTGAATGATATTGAAAATGTTTATTCTTTTTTTAATATATCAAGATATTACATTCTCCCAATTTAAGAAACATCAACCTAACAATTTGAACATGGTGTTAGAATCTATGTTATTTAATTTTAAAAATACCTCTGTAGAAAACTCACATTATAAAAGGGGTTAATAAAAATTCATCTTGAAAGGAGATAAAGAGAAGTACAAAGGTCAACTAGAGTAATAAAATTAGGTTTATAGTTTGTAAAACATACATGGGTTGTTATAATATATATATATATATATGAGACATAACATCAAATAAATATTTTTAGAGTGATAAAGAATATGGTCATGAGAATGTTAATCACCAAAAAACCATAAATCTATGATGGATTAAAAATACATTGATATCACTATAAGAAAATTTAATTGATAAATTTATTATTTGAACATACATTTCCTATAGTTAAGAAATTCCTGTACAATCTATACTAAAATAACAAAGAATTATACATTCTTAAAATGTTGAATTTATTCCATTTATCATATTCTACTACAATCTCATCTCTTGATCCAAACAATGAGTATTCAAAAAGAATTTTTCAAACCTAAAGAAACAAAATAATCATCTAATGAATCAAATAATTTCCTAAAAAAATTAATTACTATTTTATTTAACATGAACCAAAACCAAAATACTTAGAAACAAATATGATAATCCCCATAATTAATAGACATTAAAACACCATTAACATAAAATTCTTAGAAATAATATCCAATGTTTGAAATTAATCATTCCATAATTGACCTGAATCTCAAAAAGGCCACTTTAAAATAATATATACCTCTAAATGGAATTTCATCATTTATTCCTCAAATAAAATCCCATAATATCATTTTTACCTAAATCAAAGAGGGTTATAAAAATACTGAAATTATTCGTAAATAGAATTAATCACATAATCAATTTAAAATATCATAGTATTTTATATGATAATGGATATGTTACAAAAATTAACTAAAACATTATCTATCAAATCTCTTAAATAAAGTAAAATAATGGCATACTAACCAGGTCATCAAATAAGAAAATGGTAGGTGATGTACCCCTGCTAGCCTTAATTTGTGAATTTAAGACTTTAGAATTTTCAAACACGATGGGGTGTGACTTGGTCTACAGTTTTTCCTTTTTCTAAAACTATAATTATGTAATTCTTATAGCAATCTGAAAATTACGACGATCAACCTAAAAAATAACTATAATAATCAAAAATTATATAAAAACTACTGTTTAGTAATACTGAGAACATATGTCTACAAAATTTAAATTTATTCTTCCTGAAATTAGACATTATGATAATTTTAAGGGTTACATATATATAAAACCCATAAAACATCTCTCATAATATCATTAATCAATTCAATATTTATTTACACAACGACTTAAAATATGTTTCTAAGATATTTAGCTTATGATCAACCTCAAACATATAAACCATTGATAATATCCATAACTATTATGTTTTCCTCACATTAAAACATCATAATATCTAAATCTATCTAAACCCTACAATGATACCAACTATAATATCCATTGACCTGTACTCCCAAATCCAATTCTGAAAAAATAATAATTACATTTCTAGAATTAATGCCAACAAATGAAACGCTATTTTTTCCACCAAAAAATTAGAACATCATAAAAATATTGGATCACTTACAAATGTAAGAAACACTAAGGTCTAGATATTTAGAGAAAGAGAAAAAAACACAACGACATGGATTTATAAACAGCTTGTTCATAATGATCAATATCGTCTCCCACTATACCGTAATTATCATATTCTATATTAAGTCTTCAATTTATCTTATAATTTTATTCACATATGAATCCTTTCTAGACTTTACTAATTTAATATCATTCTTCATAACATGTTCAATATTAAACATAATAAGGGTGAGTTGAAATGTATATTAAGGATAAACATATTCATTAGCAATTTAATATAATCAATGAGAGTAAGAATACCATAAGGGTATGATGATATAATCAATGTGAAAGATCATAAAATAAGATAATTCATACCAATAAATAAAAGGGTTATCAATAACACAAATCATTCAAATAAGATAAAATTTATAAGAATCAATAATCCTGAGAAATATAATGTCGACCTTCAAGAATGGAAACATTTAATACACATTACAAGAAAAAATAAAATGTTTTGGTACCTTGGAACATTATCTTAATAAACCATTTTAAACCCATGTCATATATAACAAGATCACAATTAAATCCATAGGATAAACCCATTGGTAACACCCTCCTTCTTTCCTGTAAATATTTTTAATATTACCAAATTAAATTAATAATTATCCAAGCACACCCATCCTATAAGATATATTGGGATCTCGTGATTTTATCTGGGCACACCTTTAATATAAACTATATTGTGAACACCTGTGATCTAAAATAGGGAAAAAAACCATAGTAAAAAAATTTCTATGGACTATACCAAAAATAAATCCCTTGAGAAACACTATATGTAAAACACTTCAAGCTATTTAGATACCATTTCACTTAAAAACACAATTTTTAAAATTGGATCACCCAAAATGAATTGATGGGTTTTTTTAAGTAAAAATGGAATATTATAAGGGATTATAAACATAAAATAATGTTTCAATGGATGGAAAATTCATTTTCACTATAAACATTAAAATAGAGAACTCCTTTTATAACATGATTATGCCATAGAAAATAAACAGGTTCTATAAAAATAATAATACACTAATAGAAATAATGAGTATGGTATTAATAAAAAATAACACCATTATATTATAATTAAAATAATTTTTATTGATATTTATGAATATAAATACTATTTATATATAATTAGAAAAATTTCAGAAAAATAACCCTTTTCATTTTTAAGGTAACTTTTAAAATATAAAAACTAAAAACATATAAAAGAAATGATTTTTTAAAAGAAATAAAATTTTAAAAATTTAAACAATGATTTGATTAATTGATTCATTATGATGGAGAAAAAATCTATTCATGTTGTAAATGATAAAATAATTTCATTCTTTTAAAATATTTTATAAAAATGGAATCGAAGTTACCCATTAGAAAAATATTGAAATTTCCCTATAAAAACCATTTTAAAAGAAGGTGAATGATCATGTAATATATATTTAGAAAACAATAAATGTATAGAAAATAACATTTTTAATAATATTTTTAAAACATTAATATGGAAGAGAAATATTCCCTATCTAAATTATGGCACAACATAGATATCACATAAACGATACTTCCTTGTTGCTTTTTTAATAAATGAGGAAATATAAATTAAACAAGTAAAATATATTCATAACCATAAGTGAATATTATATATGTGTTAAAATAAATTAATAGCATATAATTTCTTCTAAAGGAACCTTGAACATAAATAATCATAAAAGGAAAGGATATTTTAACATAGAGACTTTTCTAGTTTTATAACTTTTCAATCGTAATCCCTGTGAATGAATAAATTCAAATGATACTTAAAATATGATGAAAAAAATATATTTGTTATATTACATGTTAAAAAAGAATTATATACACCTAATGAAATAAGTATGGTGTATAACATCAACACATTTCCCAAAAAATATAATTTGAGATGAATAACCATTACAAATATCATATCATTTTATTTAGAATTAATCAATGGAGTGATAATGTGTGGTAAATTTAAATCAGATAAAAAAAATTCAAATAAAGAGTAAAATATTTTAGATATCAATTCACACATAATCGTAGAATTACAATTTCCATGAATAATAGTTATAACCTAATCAAAGGAAATTGATTTAAGAAAACTTTTACAACTTGGCTACTTTCATGCCAAATCCCCTTGGGTAAAATAAATAAAATCAAAACATAAAACAATGTGATATATAATGGATTCAAGATATAACATATATAAATGGTATTTATTACACCATATAAAATAAATTTTGTTCAAAACATTAAAGTATTCCTTAATGAAAGGAAATTGATATAGAATCATGCACCCCATGTCCTGAAATTCCATGTATACCATTTAACTCCAACATAATAAACTCATATCCATAATTTTATTATTATGAAAATATTACAGGTTAATTTATTTATCCCAAAACCATTATTCGCATTTTTCTTAATGAAATAGATAATTATTTAATAAGTTAATTCTATGTGAGGTTTTTCGAGGATGTTCAGTTCATATGTTCAAAAAGACTTTCGTAGGTTAATTAAGGTGAAAGATGTCATTATTAAGTGATCTAGAATAATATTCAAGAAATAAATATAATTTTTATATTTTAATTTTAATTTTAAATCCAATTATTAAATATGTTAATGAAAAATGAAATGTGTTACAATCATGGAGACTCTAGGTCATACGTATGCATGAATGACGTTTCCATTTTTCAACGATCATTATGGGAAGAAGCTAAATATTATTTTATCATTAAAAATTATAAAAATATAAAAAATATATTATTAATTATTTAAATAATATAATATATATTTTTCGTGTGATGTAGTGATGATGAATGAATCACAAGGGTTTGTGGAGGTGGATGTCCACACATACACACGAATGGCGTGATCATTTTCCAATGAATACAGAGGGGAAATGTTAAGTGATACAATATATTTTTATAATAATAATTATTTAATTAAGAAAATATATAATCATTAATTTATTAATTATTATCCATCATTGGGAAATGGTAATGAAAAAGAATTACATTAATTAATGAGGCGGTAGTCTGCCGTACATATAAATGATAGCTTTGTTTCCCATTTGATGGAAGGTAAGATCGATATATGTTTTGAAATTAATATAAAATCAACTGATTATATGCACAATTTTTTTATTATATAATTATTGTTTATGAATATTTTAAGGAAGTTTAATAAGAAATAAAACAAAAACACTTTACCAAAAATGACACCTCTTCTTTGACAACCTCTAATACTTAACACCTTTAGACCTATATGGTTGGTATTATGCCCTAAAATAATCTATATAACAAGGTGAGGGGTTTTAGGAAGGTATTTGGGAATATATTTTCCAATAAATGGGTTTCAATATGTTATGTAAAGGGAATAATATACACCCTTTTATAAGAGAGTGGAGGTGCACTCTTAGAATTTCTCAAAATATTAAATTAATATAAATTATTTTTTCGATTCAAACTGGCTCTAAAAAATTATTTAAAATATTTTATGATTAAGTATCAAAATTATATTATGAAATATAATTTATACATGTTTCTAACACATGTTTACCCATATATATGTGTTTTAACCCCTTAATAACCCCTTTCACAATTACCGGTAAAACAATGATTTTTATTTTTTGAGGGTCAATATGGTTAACATAAATAAAAAACGACACATAAATGGACCATGTTTGATATTATAAGCAATATAATGATAAATTGGATGAAAATAATATTTTTATTGTTTTTCATCCTTAAATTAAATATTATTTACTAAGATATATAATTGATGAATCTTTTTAAAAGTCTTCATTAAATTGATTTTAAAAAGATAAATACAACACGAGAAATTTCAAACAAATATTTAATTATATATATATATTTTTTAATTTTAATCAAAAAAATTCTTCGATCATATAATTTGATATATATTATATTTATTTTTAAATTTTTAATATCATTCAATTGATTTTTCCTTTAATTGAATAATTAATATGTTAGTGTTGTTTAAATTTTTAAGGGAAATATTTCTCCCCTAATATTTATATATAAAATACCATGATGAAAATAAATATTTTATATTTTAAAATAAAATTTATAACCGATCATATCCTCAAGATAAACATATGTTAAAAATATTATATTTTTTAAAAATACGAGTGTGACATTTTAGAGTTTTCATTGAATAAAATATTATAATGGTCATAATCTCATACAAATGGAAATATAAGTCCATATTAAAAAATATTGGATGATTATAGAAATAATGGACACATTAAATTAAGTTAATACACGTTTGAGGGTAATTTCATAGTTCTTATAATATTATTTTTAATTCTTAATTACGTGATATTCGCTTTTCCGTGGTAACAAAAATTAAGCTCACTGCAATTCATATTATCAAAAAATAAGAGGAATATATTTAGAAAATATTTAACACTTGATTCCAAATATAGATTCCATTTTTTAATATATAAACACATGGGTTTCATAATTTAATTTTAAATCATACCAGTAAGAAATTATGAAAAATAGTTTTTCCGAATAATTTGTATTTTAAATATAAAATGTTTTTATAAAAAATTAAAGTGTAAAATTAGTTAAGAAACATAATAAGACTATTTTATATAAAAATTAACTAATTAAATTTAAATTATAATCCAAAATAGTAGTTTACATTATAAATACTTTTAAAAAAATACAATTTTCAATAAAAATATTTTTTTTCACTATTCATAGAAAAATCAATATTTTCAGAAGATATAAAATTTTTACAAAATGATAATTTTTATATGATGATTTAAAAATAATAATTAATTAATGAAATAAAATTTATAAATATTTTAAAAAATTAATAATTATATTCCCTCGCCAAAATAAAAAAAATCATTTTCAAAAATATATATTTCTGAAGATTAAAATAAATTTTAAAAAAATTATGTGCTTATTTCCTAATAATAATTCAACAAGTTTGTGTTTTTTATAAATTTATATTTATTAAAAAAAATATATTATTTTATTCTAAGAAACCAAATAAAATTTTAGGCTATAATAATCAATATTATATAATAATAATTTGTTATTCATTTAAGATTATTGTTTCGTATCTTACATGCTACTGAACATGTTGATTATTTTTTTCTAAACTAATACGATATTAAATAATTAATTTAAAATAATTAATTTTAAGATACTAAATAATCCATAATTTTTTCATCTAAGGCTATTTATTATCCTTGTGGTATACCCTACAAGTCTTGTAAAATTTTCCTCATGGGTAGCAGGGATTCATCATCCTTTTTCCTAATCATAAGGAATTACTTCCCTATTTTTGTTTGTAGAATGTAAAGTTATTTTTTCTAAAATAAATTATCTTAAACCCATCTCATTCCATGGAGTTAGTTTCCTCCCCTTTCCTTATATTCATAATAATATTCCACCATGTATCTTTTTCTCCTTCAAAACAAGAAACTATTTGGATTGTTTTTTCATTGTTTGAGCACTTAAGTAAACAAATTATCATTTAAATGGCTGTATCTAATTTTTAAAAAATAGAAAATCAGAAGAACTATATAAGGATGGTGTATGTTTTCATAAATTATTACATCCAACCTCTTAATCCATTCAGTTTCAAATGACATAAGTCTTTTCATTGGTTATGATATTCATTTTTGACATGATTTCTTCTGGTTCCAACCATTTTCTACAACCAAAATTCATAGTGTGAGAAATGATAATGATAGTGTAAAAACAATTATCGTGAAAGATCATTGATTGGATGTATAATCCAAGAAGTTTTATTTTCAATCTATGATACCTTAGTTTTATTTTATGTTACCCATGATCATTAAAATATCATTTGGATGTTATACTGTGCTAAAAAATAACCACATGATTCTTATTAATATTTTTCATTTATGTTTCCAAAGGTCATTAAACCACTATATGATTCCAACTATAGAAAAAAAAAATTCATACATATAAATCACATCATAATATAATAATATTCATTATATAACAGAATAATCCATGAATTTTTTTAATATTCTAGAATCATTTGAATCTTGGACACATACACAACTTGTTCGTAATAGTATCTCATTATGTTCATCAGAAATATCACACTTTTTAGACATATCACTACTAAAAACATTCTTCAATACATTGGGAAAGTAAATATAATAATTTTTTAGATGAAATGATCACTAAGGGTAAAAAACAAATATATAAATGATCACTTCAACATAATATAAACATAAGGGTATGAGAACATGATAATAACATTTGACACAATATCTTATATATCCTAAATCATAATATTGAGTCATAGAATAATTCATGCAAGATAAAATGAAGTGAATCATAATGGAATAAAAAACATAAGATATAGAAAAAAAAACTGACATAATACATGGAACATTTCATAGATAATTTTATAACTTTGTGAACTATTATAAATATAAACAAGTTCACTCAATAAGTTAAGGATAAGAAATAAGGCCCTTGCATAAATTTATGGACATGATTCAAGTCTATGAATAAAATTATAGAAATCAAATCTAGGTAGATTCCTAGACTTATGGAGACATAAACTAGGTTGATTTGTGAACATATAGACATGAAAACCATGACCATAGGTAAAATTATGAACACGAAACGTGGTTCAATAATATCATATTTACAACATGATTTATCCATATTTACCCAATGAATTGGAGATAGATATAGGTCTTACTCGTCACATAGTGAAATTCATTCATAGGTTTTACATGATATAATTAAACGTTAACCATATCATTATCAATCAAAAGTGAATGTTTTTTATAAACATTTCAACATAGATTAAAACAGAGAAGAGAAAAAAATTATAAACAAATCATCACGATAAACATAAAACATATAGTGAAATAATAATTATTTTACCCTTGTGTCATATCCATACTAAATAATAATTTAAATAATGTGTCGTTGTATTTAATTAATTGTAATACCATTAAAAGATCATTAAATCATTCTTGAGGGGAAAAAAAATTCAATTTTGAAATTGTATTTTAAAATATAAAAATTTCCAATGTTCTATATAATAAATATTCTTCTAAAATAACCAGAAAAACATATAATATAACCTACAAATAATTCAGTGTTCATTATATTTGGAAATTCTATTTAAGCTGTATAAGTTAAAAGACAACATTTCATTAATAATTATGGAAAATAAACAAAAAGTACCTCATTCGGAAAATGGAAAGAAGTTTTCATTTCATCCATTTTTTTACTGTAAAAAATGGGTAACAATAAATATAAAAAAAATATTATAAAATTAATAACCCTCTTTAAAAAATTTTAATAAAAAATAGATATTGAAGAAAAAGTTTTTTTGACAAAAAGGATAAATATGACCGATTTTCCATAAACACATTTTTGGTCAAATGTGTACTTAAAATGAAGAAATTGAAAGGAAAAAAATTTACTTTCAAGAAATGAACATAAAAGAATAAAATAAATAATATTCATGAGTGGTATATCATAATATTTTCTTATTGAAAACTTAATAAAAAACAATCCTGATAAATATAGACATTGTAACATAAAACCCTTACTACATTGGTAATAATAGAATCATAAACTCAGGAAATATATAACTATAGATAGACATGTAAATATAAATGATTTTTATAATAATAATAATAATACAATAAATTAATGTAATTTAAATTTACCAAATAAAATAAATTGGTAGTGAATATGGCATATGTCTCCCGAAAATAAATGAGAATAGAAATCCAATAACATAGGCCCAACTTCTTTCTTATGTATTAGAAATCATGGTTTAATAAATTTATATTTATTATAAATATATTAAAGATACATATTCACATATATCACACCACATATGATTTACTTATAACCATTTATCACTTGTTTTTAAATAATTCCTTATTTAAATCACTATTTTAGTTGATATCTGAGTCGTTTTTCATGTATGTTTGGGTTCATTAGATTTAGTCCTTAAGTTTTGATCATGTATACATCATATAAAAACATTAATAATGATAGAAATATAATTTATATTAATTAAATTCTTATTTATATTCATTAATCAAATATAGAGATATGAAAATTAGTTACACCATTCATGAAGATGGTTGGTTGTATGTAAATATCAAGGTAGTTTTCATTCTTCCAAAGATGCAATGAAAGAAAGTAAAATATTAAAAAACCATTATATAATCATTTTTATATAAAATATATCATATATATTCATTAATATAATCTTTATTGACATCCAAATAAAATGTAAATGACAAAATAATCACATTGCTCTGTGGAGGGGGTAGCCCACACATACGCGCCAACGAAGTTATCATTTTCTAGTAGTTTTGAAGGTATAATGTTTGATATGATATTATAATTTTTGAAATATAATTATTATATAAATATAATATATATGAATTAAATCCATCATAATACACATATGTAATATATTGTTAGGAAAAATTAATTGCAACACTGCTTAAGAACAACTGGATGTACGTACGAACGAGCTATACATTCACATCCAGTTTGATGGAAAAAAGGTAAATAACAGATTTTTAATAATAATAATAAATTTTTATTATATTTAAGACACTAATTTTTTTTTAAAAATATAATAAATTTATAAGAGGTTAAAGAATGATAAAAAAGAAAGTGATTGGCTATAGCGATTAAAACATTTTCTAAATGACTCATTTAGATGTCCAATTAATGTATCATGGATTAGTCATTTGAGAATACCAAAACCTCTATAATGTTGATAGGGAAACTGAGAAGCTAAATTGGTAGGAACGATCTAGAAGGCACAAATCGGTGTAGAAAAGAGAAAGGAGGTGTTTCCATTTCTAATTGAGGGGAGTCATACTCTTGGAATTTATTAAAATATTAAATTAATATAACTTAATTTTGATGCCCAAATAGTTAATTTTTTTTAATATTATAAGATAATATTATTATGAGTCAAAATCATCACATAAAATGCAATTTTGACATTTTTGGATCAGATTTTTACCCTTATTTTTTTTGTTTTAACCCTTTGTTAAGACATTTCGAAATTACCATAATATTAGAGTTTTCCACTATTTATGGGTTAATAATGGTAATATAAAATTCCAAAAGTCCCATAAATTTAAATTTTTTACTGTTTAATACAATATTAAATTCATTTGTATGAATCTAATATTTTTCCGAACATTATATTTTTCATAAAATCATTTTTATTATAAAATGTGATTAATTTTATTTCTAATATTATCTATTTAATTTGACTTTATCTATATCATGATAAAGGTATATTTTGAATAAAATGATTTTAGACATCCATAATATATTACATAGGTCTTTAAAAGTTTGATAAAAATTTATGTCATTCAAATTTTATGACATTTAGTATTTTTAAAATCATGTATTTTATCTTTTTATTAACTGGAGAAATAAGACATCGGTGTTTCATAATCATTTAAGGTCATTATATAATTAATAAAGTTATAAATAAATTTTTATAATGAAAATAAGCCATTCATCCTCAAAATAAATACTTATATTCATTCATACCTTTCTTATATTTCTATGTGTGAACACAAGAGATATTTGAAACTAAGATAGTTATATTTTGTAACTTTTATTGATTTAAATATTACATAGGTCATTCTTAAGGGAATGTCTACATTAATAAATTAAATTTATATCCTAAGGTGATAAAGGTCTAATTACCATCATCAAATTCAAATTAACATAAAAATATACGACCATACAACTCAGTTTTAGCCAAGGTTAACTTGATTTACCCTTTTCCAAGATGATAAATTTTACAGTTAATATTCATATTGACAAAAAATAAAAAATGGACCAATTTCAAAAATTTAAACATTATGATTCCAAATATGGAATATATTTTATTTAATTAAATTTATAAATGTGTAAAAACAGAATTTTAAAAAAGCATTAACATGCGATGATAACCGCTTGAAAAAAATACATTTTTAAGCACAAATCCTGTTTTATTTTGGTCTCAAGCGTAGAAAAATATTAAATGAATATTAAACTAATTAATTTAAAATACTATATATATAATAGAATAAAATTATTCTGAAATAGTGATTAATTTAATTTAATAACATAAAAATACATTTCATTCAAAAAATATTTTTTTCTTTAGAAAAATATTTTATTTTCGTAAATTTTTATTTTTATTTTTATCTCTAATCAATTGATAACAAATTAATCAATTTTATAAAAATGTAATCATAAAATATTCAAATTTAGTTAAAACTTTTAATATCCACTAATCAAGAAACTATGTGATATTACATAATAGTATATCTCCATTCTTCTAAACATGGTGTTGTGTGTTTCGTAACCTATCAAAGAAAATAAATTTATTAGTAAAAAATTCATAAAATCTCAGGGATGTACATATTTGACCTGAAATTATATTATAATAAAAATTAATTGTATTATCTTCTGTTGTATTGTTAAATTGGAATATATTTATTTTATATCATCCAATGATTGATATTATTACTAAGGATATATTCTCTATACAATAATTTATACTCTCACCACAAGTCAAAAACTTCTAACATACAGGGAGGTGCACAAGACATTATATATAACTTCGAATTGGAACAAATGATTTGGGTTAGGTTGTTTCACCTGGTTGATGAATATATCAAATTTCATTCATCCATTGGATTAGTACATCACTTTGTCCCACATAAAAATATTATATATGTATCAATTAAGCATGGACATGAATTTCCTCAATCTTATTCAATCAAGGTGCATAAGTATTTTATTGTTATGTGAGTCGAAAAATCATATCTCAATTGATCTCAAACAGCTGGCATGACAAAAAACATAACTGACCACCCCATTATTAGTTAATATAAAATAAATTTCATAAGAAATGTATCAAATTATGAATATTTTTATGCCAGATATGTCATAAAAATACGGTGAAATGGAATGATAATAAGTATACACCCCATATTATATTGATGATTATATATAATTTCATGGGATATAATATTTGGGTTATTCCGATTAAAAAGTCCACAATTATTATATCATGATTCTATTACTCATGGTAATATACTAATATAATCGAAACTCACACTACACTATGATGGTCATCATTTCAGAAAAAATCAAAGGCATACATTGATGGGCTGTTATCATTCCACTATTTCATAATTTAAATTCTTGTACACATGAGGGAATGATAAATGGTTATTTCCTTTATTTTAAATACATAATATATATTGATACCATTACATATATAACTTAACTATCATATACTTAGAGTATCAACATGAAACAAATGAATCTCACATAATAATGGATTTATCAGTGGATCCACTAGCAACCCAACAGATCCTAACATCACCCCTCTCAGTAATCACTTTTATACAATGGCATTTCAAAAGGATTTCTTCAGTCCTTTATTGAGACCAAGGATCCTTTTCGTGAGTTATGGGTCCATTATTTTCACAGAAAATCCTAATTACTCTATAGATTCTAGGAACAAAATTTAGTTCAAATAGGAGATTCTAAATCCAAAAAAAATTCTTTCATAATATCTCATACAATGATATACTTCTCCTTTCTAGTTAATTCTACATTAGTTTCTTTTCTAGTACTCTTCCAACTGAGAAATACATTGGTTGATAATAAAACATGATTGGTATTTCATATCATTTCTGACCAAATGTAAACTTTTATTTTTTAAAACCATTACAGAAGTATCATACTCTCTAATTAAAAACAATGAACAAATACTAATCCCTTCTAAAGTACTAAAGGAAGTTCTTAATAGTAATAAAGTGAATCTTGATAGGATTACATTTGTATATAATTTTAATATTAATAATATATGGAACATCAATCCATGTACACAATATGTCTTGCAAGATAGAGAATATAGTGTTTGTATGAGGAATTCTATGTATTCCTCATTACTCAAAATAATAGTTTTAAATATTCTTAGAATTATTTCCATGTAACCATGTTAAAGTCCCCGTGTTGGAGATCACCATGATAAAATTATTTAGCACTTTAGCAATGAATGTTTCTTGACTATGTACATGTAAATTATTAGATCTATATCTATAAATATTCACACCATGTACATAAGTATATTTACCCATTTCTATCATTGAGAATCATTTACCAAACCATATTTAAATAGAGTTAATATTTATTAAGTAACTAATGATAATAATTATACCATATACATAAAATATAATAAACAATAATACATAACACCAAATATTCTTAAATACACAAGATTCATCCACATTTTTTATGATACATAACTCTTTGATCACACCATCAAACCATATATACCAACTCTGAGAAACATTACACAATCCATAAATTGATCATTTCAAATTTCATATCATAACAAACTCATTTGGAACATAAAAACCTCCATATCATATCACATACACATCATTAACCAAATTTCCACTGAGGAATGTCATTTTTACATTAATTTGATATATAAAATATTTAAAGGGATCTTGTACAACAAAAAATATATAAATGTACATTATCATCACAGTGGTCGAATTTTTTATCTACATAGATATTAACATGAATTTTCATGTATAATTATTCCCAAAGATATTATTTATAGGTAGACACTATACCATCCAGGTTAAATATCTTATGAAAAACCCATACTATCCCTAAGTGTCTCACTAGTTTAGGTACATTGGAAAAGTTTAAAAAATGGTTAGTCTAAGTGGAGTTTATCTTAGATTCCATATATTTTAACTATTTATTAATATTTTTACTCTTCATAGACCCTCAGTGGGTGGTAGGTTCATCTTATATGAACATCAACTTTTCATCTTTATCCATCATTAATCCATATTTAATAAGAACCTTATGAATCATAATAGACATTTAAGGTTTCAGTTTAACTTTTGTTAGTTCTTCTTAAATAGCGTTTTATTGAACTGGATAAATTTAAACCATAGAAACACTTTTTTTCCTGAACATCTCTATGTTCATTTTCTCCCTCCCAAATCTCATATTATATGTTCCTTCTCAAGTAATGTAGTAAATTATTCTGAAACAATTTTTTCTCAATAATCATATAGAAAATATCCCCTAATTTTCTAAGGATAAATAATAAATAATAACTTTCTAGATTTAGTTTCATGTGTATCAAAGGACAATCATCATATGAATGTATTACATATAAAAATATTTATAAAAAAATGGGATGATTCCCATTTTATATATCATATGGTGTTATTATAAATTATTTAGATATAATGTGGTTTCGAAGAGATACATTGGTCCTTAGATCATAAACCCAGAATGCAATAAAAATGTCACACAACCTCATCATGTATTGAATCCTTTCAAAGAGTGTCTAATTCAACCAATTATAAAATCCATTCCACTATGATGTTTTAAAAGGAGTGTGTTTTGAAACAATTACACAATCTTGTATATTTATGTAAAATATATAATCAAGTATTCACGTCCCAAATAGAATTTTAGAATATATATAATTTCTATGAGATGATTTATACTTCATTTTAAAACTTTTTAGCTTTTTTCATTGTTAGATACCCACATCTCATCATAAACACATAAATATACTAGATAAAATAATTTCTAAATGTAATTAATTAACAAAATCTGGTATTTTCTTAAGTACTAATTGTTCTATATACATCATTGTGTATGAGGTCCAACCCTTTTATGTCCTTTTAGCCATTTCAACTAAAATGATAAATGCTCGTTTTTTCAAAATAAAAAAAATGAAAATTTTAAAATGACTCAAAATCGAATGGTTCCAACAATCCATATATATGGAGTCTTTGGGTGACATTTTAATTTATAAATTGATAGAGGGAATTTCAAATGTAATTAGGATTAGAATCAACCATTTAATTATGAATCAAAATATTATATGTGGTATCATCCACATCTATAATGTATAATCATTTTACTATATCCATAATTCACTCAAAAAATTTATTCATATATATAACAACGTTTGATATTAATTGTGAATGTATATACCTTAATCTAAGTAAATAAATATATCAAATTTATAATTCTAGTTAAAACACAATAATAGTTCTCAAATTCTAGGATTTTTCCACTTATTAATTTCAAATAATATAATTCATTTTCTAATACAAACTCTTTTAGTATTTCCAACATAATGATTAAATTCATCCCTTTTAATTTCTATCATATCTTTGAGAATGTTTTTTTCAACAAAAATGTGTGATGGACTCCCTATATCAATTAATCATGAGTCAATGTTGGTGGAATTGACCTGTATAAAATTCATATTTAGATTCACATAATGATCCTATTTTAGAACACTTATTAACCTTATATACCAATCTAGAACTTTCGTATTTATAATAATGATAAGGGATATCAATATGAAAATCATGATGTATGTAACAATCTATAAAAAATATATATATGTGCATGATTATCATGTTTTATATCTTTTTATCATGTAATTTCAATTATTTTAACTCATCTAAATATGATAACCACATAAAATATATTTATTAAGTGATCATAGATTCTTATTTAACTATTTAATTAGTTTTTTTAGTATTACACTCACCACATAACAATTTAGAAATGAAAACGTAGTAATCATAAAAATTATGATTCATGAATAGTTTAGTAGGAAACACATTTCCTAGATCAATCATATGCGTAGACTCAATTCTATTTCTCTGGTATCCTAAATTATAGAATTTCCTAGATAATAATACCCAAAATATGATAGTTGGACTTTGTTACCTTACTTTGTAAGGTTACCCACTTCCAAATATCCTTATGTAACATAATCCATGGGCACCATGATTTAGTAAAACCAACATGATTGGAATATCAAGGTATTAGAATTATCTAATTTTTATATAATGAAATTCATAGTATTTAAGGGGGATTCCTTTCAAAAGTATCACCTATAAAAACATTACCAATTCATATTATAGTCATTTCAGCTGAAATAATGTTTATTATAATTTGATGCTTAATTTATTTTATTCATGAATATGTCAAAAGTCTTATTTTTGGAATACTTATTCCATCATCCAAATTATTTTTTTTCACACAACATTAATGTGTTAGTCCTTTTATAACCCACATGTATGCATTAGTAACCAAAAAATGAAAATAATTATATTCATATATATTCAAATACAACTCCTCATATAAGGACCCAAACAAAAATAATACATAAAATTGTCTCCGTAGACAAGAAATTTTTTCTTCAATTCTCAATGATACTTTTTGTTTTGAGTTTGTGAGAATTAGGTCACCACCCTAAAAATAAATATTCATTCAAAAATTGGAATCATCTACCAATTATCTATTTTTCATACAATAAAACTCTTGTATGACACAGAACATTTTGTTTTTCATGATATATCATTTCAATGTTTATCTTCACCTCATCTTTGTCTCTAATTATCCTTAAAACCCTATTAAATTTTTTAAATTTTTGGATGTGTAAAAAAGGATTAGTAATGTACAAAAAAAAGACACAAAGAAACATGTTAGTCCATAAATACTAAAAAAATTATTTTTTCAAAATAAAAAGAGGGATAAAAGTATTAATTTTATTACCATGGAATTAAATTTCATTTCTAAAATAGATTCATAAAATATTTTATAATAAATATAAATGTAAACAATAAAACTCATAAATATTTATTTTAAATCATGAAAGACTCAAGAATATTTGTTAAAAACATATACATTTCACTCAAAAGAAGTAAAAAAACATCACATATACATAAGATCATTAGCTTACCTTATAAAATCACCTGATTTAGGAAAAACCCAACAAAAATTTTAGATAAATTAGATAGGTTACTTCAGATATCACTTATATATAAGTTTTTAAATTACTCTTACCAATAGAATTACCTATCATGTATATTCCAATAATCTCTTAATATAAATAGAATTCGTTAAGTCTATCCATTTACCTAATGAAATAGTGATCTATATCAGGATCACCTATAATCATGAGGTTTATCATGCACACCCATAATCAAGAGATATGTAGGGTTCACTTATTGGAAAAAACCCCGATACAACACTCCCTTATGTGGCAAAAATAGTTATTTAAGAGACATCAAGCATACCTCCCCTAATATCAGTGGTTGTTGAATATCTGCAGTGGTGTGATATTTATATTGTAAGGACTATACCCCATGTTATGTAGTGTAATACAATCATAAATTAAACTATATAAATGAAATAATTCAATGTAAATACATAACAAAAACAAAAATAACATGAAACTTAATAATCCAACAAAGACTGAAGGAATAATGTAATGATGTGCTAGAATAGAACAAAATTTCATGATAAAAAAATAAAATTAAAAGACTAGTAGATGAAAATAAAAACTCAATACTCTCTGATCCCAATCCCCACATTGGTCCCACCTCCAAACTCAATCCCATACTATAATCAAATAATCATCAACCAGGACCTTTTCCCTTTTCCAAACAAGCATCCACATAATCTACTTGAGTATCAAATGATGACCCATATTGGGTATGAGAATAAATCAATAGGTATACACCACCATTTTTAAATTCACTAATCTTATCCGTCCAACAGCCCAAGGGACTTAAATTTTTTATTATAAAGATAAACCCCCTTCTAATGGAACAAGGGGAACCCTAACAGACTTCATGGACTTAAAAGATAATGCGACATAAAGGTCTTAGAGAACCAGAACCAGACTCACCACTATGAGATTTCCCTACCCAGCATAAAATTCATGATGAACCTCTACACCCATGCAGTGATGTTCATCTAGAAATGACTCATGTCAAATAACATGCCCGATCTGATGGCTACTGCCATACCCTTTCAAATATCCAAATCCAAAAAACAATACATAGGTGAATTGCCTGCTCTGAGTCCAGCTATAGGGCATGTTCCTTGTGAATGAGTCTGGATGCATCTGCAAATTAAGGGGTCCTAATACCTATCCAGCAACAATTGAGACCATGTCTCATAGACCACCAAGATTCTTGAAACATCCTTCACATGATGATGACCAATTCCACACACCAGAAGAACAACCATAATGATGTAATCAATCAAAATAAACAGAAATAATCTAAAGCAGACTTGAAATATGACTGTAGGACCACCAGAGTCAAGAACCAAAAGACCCTCCCCATCATGCAACACAGAGGCTGACGTCTAGCCACACTGAAGATGATCTGAAAAAATACTTCATCCTCATACGCCAAGCTAGGAGACAACACATAGACAACTCCACCCATCAGATCCATGAATAATTCCGGATGAGGTATTCACCCGCTGAGATGGGACAGAGATGACACCTCACCTGAGCCGATAAAGCCAGAAGCATCCATGAAAATCCGAGAAATTCACCTGCTGAGGCCTTCACCCTCAACGAAGAAAACGCCTCTCCTGAGTCGATGAAGCTGGAAGTGTCCACAAAAATCCACATCATGCTGAGCCAAAGGATGTCGATGCCAAGTCAGAGGAAGCTGACGCTGAGATGGAGGAGCCGAAAGTGAGCCGGTCGATTGATAGAGCGGAGGAAGAGACTCTGAAGGCGAAACCCTAGCCCCACAAGAGAGTGAAAGAGTGCCACCACTCATTGACCCTTTCATCACAAGGCTTGCTGATCCATTTGAACAATCTTATAATATTTGTATTAAAGAATAGACAAATAGGTGAATTAATAAATTAAGAAATTTATAAAATACAAAAAACAACCTTCTTCATCTCTATCCCAAAATATCTATGATCATATCTTATGATCATCCCTAACACAACCATATAACCATGGGAAAATAACCTACTTTTGTTATATGATGTAATATCTCTAGGAATGAATTACAGTCGTGCCAACCTCCCCCATACCACCATGGTAAAAAAACCTACTTCAACATTGTAACAAAATATCTTAGAGAATATCTTTTGATTATTCCATCTACCGCCATATTGCTATGTTATTGTCACAAAAATTTGGTTCAAATGCCTATAATCATTTTAACATCTGGGTCAAATACATAAATGAATTACAGTGTGGGACTGAGAAATGTGAGATTTGTATAAGAATTAAAATATGGGACAGGGTTGAGCTGAAAAAATATCAGTATTAAAACATTTTTTTGTGTATGTTCAAGGTCTGATCCTGAAATATAATCATTAAATCATGGATCACAAGTACTATCATACATCATGTGTATCACAATATCACATCATAAATCTCAATGATTAATTTTTTGAAATACCATTTATCATTATTATACCAATTTTAATTAAATCCAAATTTATCAACAGTCATATTAATAATAAATAAGCCACATTTTGCTGATTTTATACCAATAAATAACCTAAGGTCTCATGTCATGATAAACACACTTTAATCCATTAGCCAATTCAATTATGTTAACAATCTTCTCACCCAATGTGCTGACATAAGTGAGGTCAAAGTCTAATTGAAACCAAAGGACTTCATGGAATAATCTCATTCATTCTTTAATTGATTTTGGCATGTATGAGAAGCTGGAACCATCACAATATTTCATAAACCAATCAATTATCAAACCCAATGTTTATTATTTAGACCCCATACCTTTATATGGTGATCCAACACTGATTCAAATGGAAAAAAACCATGATAATGATGTTAGGGAATATTTCCAAGTGAAATATAGGAAAAACTAATAAAAAAATTAAATGAACATGGTCAACAGATTTCATCCCATCAGTTAAAAAATAAGGAAGAGAAACTAAATACCTAACTAGAAATAATTAATAGGGATTTATCACACAAATAAGACATCTAGAAGGGAGGTTGGAACACAAAATTCTCTTATAAGATTCCATAAGATAGAGAGGGAAATGATTAATTAAAATAATAATGAAATTCATTCCCATCCATAGTTCATAATAATAGGCCAAGTAATTAAATGGCATGAAACTTTGTTACATATCATTTAAATATTTTTAATGTGATATGTTGAAAAATCATATCACCTCATATTTATTTAATTAAAACACATAAACATTATTTTATGTGTAATCCATTTACAAGACATGTAAATGTTTTGAAGATTTATTCTCTGCCCATTTTTTCATTAAACAACCGTACCCCTGTTAAATATTTTCAAATTAACAAGAACTCATGAAACACATCACCCAATTATACCCAGACTCCATTAATTCAAATAATCAAACATCCTTGAACATTAGTTCATTTTCCCCAACAAAAACTCTCCATGTATATCTTATAATTTTTTTCCCAAACATGCTTTAAGGATGAGGAAATATTTACCCAAAATAATAGTTAATTAAAAACATGGAGAGAGTAGAACCTCAAAAAGAATGGGATCTTACAACCTCTACCATATATCATCTCATCCTATAGCTACTCCAAGAATTACTGTGAGGGGTTAGTGAACTATATTGGAAACTATGTTTTCATATCAAACTCCCAATCCTAGGTTTCCTCTTGAACTCACCCATTCTTCAAATGAACTCAAACCAACAGTACAAACCTCCAAGAATATATATATCACTATGAACCACAACCCATATCAAATTATCCTTAAATGAATCCTCATAAAAAATCACTACATCTGTAACTTATATCTCATGGGAAGGGTTTAGATGTTATCTTTGTAGTTGTGACATGTGGAACACATCGTGCATGGAACTTAAACACTAGGGAAGTCCTAAACATTATTCCATTTTGATAACTCTCCCCACTATCTCAAACATCCATACAAACCTGGGCATTAGATTTCTCTATTTCTAGATATAGTGTTTCCCCACCCTAGGCGTATAGTGACCAATGATTAACATACATGGATATTACATACTGTATTAGGAATGTTAATCACATTAAAAAAGTACATTATTTATTAAAATAATATATTAATTTCATTGAAAATTTGGAACACAATATTCTATTTTTGTGAAATATTTTTGATCTCTCCCATAAATATCATCCCCATTTAGTACTCCTACATAAATCCTTTATTCATAACCCCAGGGTAGGAAACAAAAGAAATGGGTGACCTCAGATGCTCATAAAGCGTAATCAAGAGAGATATCTTATCATAACATGAGAATAAGGGTATGAGAACATGATAAAAACATTAGAAGATCATAACCTGTATATATTAGGTTATAATCAAGTGTCATGGTATACATATTAGCATTTTATTATATATAAATCATAAGGGAATCAAGATCATAATCCAAGAGAGTATAATAGGGTAATAAGGCATTAAATTTTAGAATACATAATCATATAAAATCATATGTCATTAATATCTATGATGCCCATTTTAACATGTTAGGATTGGTCTAATAACCAATGTACCTACTTCGGGGTTGGGATTCTTTCTAGTGTACCATCATGTTTCAGGATTTGGATTACCTCCTATGTAACCTCTTATTTCAAGATTGGGATTCCCTTATATATACCCTATTAATTTGGTCTCATGATTCCCTCCCATGTATCCTATTGTTTTGTGCTTGGTATGGCATCATGTTTACCATATTATTTTTGGCCAGGAATTCCCTAATGTATTCTTCTTGTTTTGTTCATAGGATTCCCACTTCTTTTTGGCTTGGGATTACCTTCTATGTATCCAATTATTTTGGGCTGGGGATTCCATCTTATGTACCCTCTTATATTCGTATTAGGATACCCTAATGTGTACCCTCTTGTTTCGAGATTAGTATTCCCTTTTTTTTGTTCTTGGGATGCCCTGTTGTGAACCCTTTCATCTCATAAAACATTTATCGTTACCTAATTATTTCAATGGATGTATAGGTCCCACCAATCACATAATGAGATCATATATAAATGTTCCCCAAGATAAGAAAAAATCATCATATCTTGACACATTAAATGAAATGGGAATCATTAAAATTTAATTACATCATAACATATGGAGAATAGATTGGTATTATAATAATTTTATCAAAGTAGAACCCCCGAAATTAAGCACATTTTAGAAGCATATAACCCATGGAAGAAAAAAAAGAGTCATAAAAACATAAATAAAAACATGAACCATTTAATAAATAATATTAATTTTATTCTTGGATCATATCCCCAATAAATAAAAAAATATAACGATGTATGTAATCATAGATGGGGAATGATTTTAATGATTTCATGGAATATTTCTTATGAAAAATAGTCTTTCATTGAAAATCCATTTCATAAAACAATTTAATGAAATATTTTTATCATAATAAATGATTTAAAATTTCATATAAATTTCTTATTGAGAAATATATGTTTTCCAATTTAAAAAAACTCTTTAAAAATAATGCTATTTTGAAAACATTTTTCTTGGAAAATTGATTCGAAATCATATAAAGTAAGATGTAAAACATTTTGAATACCTTTTTCCATGAAAATAGATTTCAAAAACATATAAATTAGTCATTGAAAACCTTAAAACGTTTTTTATATCCTTCCTCATTAAAAATAAGATTAAAATAACTATTTAAAATCATTTTTGGAAACATTTTTGGGAAAACAATTTTTTTAATAAAATAGAATTCTGACTGAAAACTGAATAGAGGACAGATTTTCATAAATATTTTTTATTAATTATATTAATAACCAAAGAGTGAAAAAATGGTACTAATACATGAATAAATCATAAATTACTATGCCATAAGAAAATTCATTAGTGCTTGTGAAAGATGGATCATAACATTTCATTAATAAAATCATAATCACAAACAATTTCGATAAGCAATGAGATTTTTGCAATAAACTCTTAAAAATTGGTAACTTTGAAAGATACTATTAATTTAAGAAATTATATTTAAAATAATATCATTTAATGAATTATAGTCATGATATAATACATAAAATGTATGTTTATACCCCTCATATAATAATATATGTGGATAA
Organism: Viscum album; assembly: GCA_963277665.1. Lineage (NCBI taxonomy): Eukaryota > Viridiplantae > Streptophyta > Magnoliopsida > Santalales > Viscaceae > Viscum > Viscum album. Next base: position 2,101,840,331 of record OY728163.1, on the reverse strand, counting down.
CACAAAATGTGTCTCAATGAATGTAAATTGAGATAAAATTACATTATTGGTATATTAACATTTGGAACATAATCCCCATGAGGGAGATATCATAAAATGGATATGTAAACATCTGTAAATGTAAGGATGAGGATTATATAGTACATTCATGGGTAGTATATATACATCACAATATAAGAGAGTGGTGAATAAGGCATAATTCTCACAGATAAAAAGTGAGAATATAAATCCCCTAACTACTTGAGTAACTTTGGAATATTGATCCAAATGAAAGAATTTAAACAATTAAGACGTTTAATATCATTAAATAAATTAAATTAATGATTTAACAAGTCTTAGGGACATATATACACCACATAATAAGAATAATTTATGAATATAGTATACATCTAATTGAAATAAAAGTGATATGGGAATACCCTTGCCTTAAGTCTTGAATTTCCTCACATACATTCAAAAATCCTATACAATAAGTATAAGTGTATTATAAATCTACCATAGAACTATATTCTTGTATATCATACCAGATATTACATTATTATTACTTTATATTACCAGTTTATTTACAATTTCATGTTAATGTTATGTTTCGGGTAATATACTTGTTGTTTTTGGTATATGTTTGGCCTTGTTATTTCTAATCATCTTACATATACAATTATTAACATATATTAATAATTGAAAATATGCTATAAATATCATATATATTTATTATTTAAATATTTATAATAATCTATAAAATATATAATTATGAAATGGAATACACCGTTCATGGAGACGGTAGTCCATATATACGCATGAATGCTTTTTCTATTTTATTTTCGTATTGAAAAAAATAAGTAAAATAATTATATGTATATATTATAATTATATTAGAATTAATATTTCATATATATAATATAATTATACTAACATTGTTTTTAATACATTCCATGTAAAGTATGAATGAATCACATTGCTTAGATGAGGTGGTAGTCCACAAATCCAAATACAATGTTATCATTTTTACAAAAAATGGAAAGCATGAAGGTATGTTTTATATAATAATTTAATAAACATAAATAATTAATAAATACATAATAAATATAAAAAATATCATATAAAAACATAGTTTCCATCATAATTTCCAACCATGAGTAGTGGTAAATGGAAAATGAACAACATCATTTCATGAGGAGATGGTTCAACGTACATAAAAATGGTAAGTTCGTTAACCATTCGATTAAAGTGTGTGTATGTGTATGAAAAAACTATATTATAAAAACATATAAATTTATTTGGGATAGAATTTTTATTATATAATAATGTAATAAGAATATTAAGGTAGTGGATAAGGAAAATAAAACAAAAGATCTTGTGGAAGGATGTTACCTATTCTTGTGATAACTGCTTTTGGTTTTTACCAAAGGGGTTACTTGATTAACATTATTCCCAATTGAGGAATCTAAAATTTTTTAAGGTATTTTATTAGGATATTTTGGAAAGTTTTTATAGAGGCAAAGGGATTGAGAGCTATGAATAATTGGGAGGGTTGAGTGCCTTTTTAAAGTGAAGGATGAGTGGAATTCTTGTAAATTTTTTAAAATGGAAGTTCAGTAATGTCTTCCTAATGTCCAATGGCTCCAATAATGGTCTGAATTCAATAAAATGGGGTATAGTGTGAAAATATTAACATTAAATGTTTTGTGGAAATTTTTCTAGGATCTATTCGCAATAAGATTATGTTTTTGTCCATTATTAAACTAATTTTACTCTTAATCGCTATATTTAATTTTATTCACATTCACTAATAATTTTTATTAAAAAACTAAGTTGAAACTATTATAAATTTAAAAAATAAACTTTTTTAAAATTTTAAATCCATTTTTAAAAATTAAAATCAGAGATTTTTTATAAATTAATTTATATTTAATCTCCCAGATAAGATGTGACCACGAGTTTTTAAAGAGAAAATGTAACAAAAATTTTAATGTTTTCATATCCAATTTTAATTTTAAATTGATTATAATGGCCAAAAATGAAATAATAAAAGAATAATTGATGTAATTATACTTTAAAACCAAATTCAAATATAATTTAACTATATATATTAATCATATGCAAAAAAATAAATTTTGAATTAAAATTCAGTGTTTTTACTATTCATCAAAAAATGAAACTTCTCGAAACAATACCTAACAAAAACCAAAATTAAACATTGATGTTACTCTTTAAAAATATATATTTACTTTTTCAAATAATGAAAATAAAATATTCACAAACTATATTTAAAATGGATTTATTATTAAAGGATTGTAAAATTTAATTTTAAAAAATACATCTTCGTATTAATAAAATTGGAATTATTCTTCTATTATATGTATAAAATATATTTAATGAGTATAAAAAATATTGGGTGAATATATAATATAAATAAATTATATTGAAAACATTAATCTAAATTATTTTGTTTAATTTTTTGATAATAAAATTGTGTTTCTATAAAGAAATATAATTTTCTTAAAAAAGAATTTTTTTCAAATAATTTTTAGATACACTTATACATATCTATAACCAAAAGTTACATTTATATACATGGTTAAATAATATTTACACATTATATTTTATATTATTTTTTTCATCCATTCCAATGGAAAGGTTTTAGTTACAATAATATTTTAATAATAATAATAGTATATTGTAGTTCAGTAAAACACAGCCTTACGTGTAACACGATCTATTTGAGAGACTTAGTATTGTGTGTAATAATAGAAAAAATAGTGTTTCATTAACTTCAAGATAATATGAGCTTTTCATGTATTGAAATAATAAATGTTTTCTTATATAAAGCAATCAAAACATAGTTCTTTTATATAACGAAATCTGTATTCAGTGATGTGTGAAATGAAACAAATATGGGGAATATTAAATTAATTCAAAAAAATCACAAAATCTCTGGTTTTTACATTATACCCCCATTAAAATGGATTTCACCCATAGAATTACTCTAGGTTTTCAAATGAATAATAATTGGATGTTCCTTTCAGAGAAACCCACATATTAAAAATTAATACTAAAACAACCTTTTAAAAGGGAATGTTAGGACCATAAGAGTTACCCAATATAACTCATAACTAGGTTTCCACATAATAAAAGATAGGTGGTGAGTGAAAACATTGAAATGGAAGAAAATAATAAATAATTATAAGGACTGATAAAGATCACTAATCATATTAATGTGGTTGATCTATAGAAATGTGAAAATAAAAAAACAAAATCCCAAGAAGTCTGAAATGGGCCATTGATATTATCAGAAATTATTATAAACGTACAATTTTTTATTTCAATATCCTTTCCTAAAGTTGAATAATATTCTCAAGTAGGTATAATTACATTATTTCAGCACAATTTCCACATTTTTTATGCCTTTATCCTTATCCACTTCTTCTCTTATTCTAATAAAAGAAGGTTAATTCATCATTCCTGAAGCACTAATAGATAATGAGATCTATAAATAGATTTATAGGTAAATCTATCTATCTATAGTTAATACCACCCAAAAAATGTTATCACTTGTTATCCAATATGCCTAAATCTTAAAATGGAGAGACAATAAATTATTCTTTAAAACCTCATCCGATGTTTAATCAAATCCATTCCTCAAATGGTTAACCTTATAACAATTCCGAAATGTGGATGTCTAAAAAATTTAGAATGAAGGTCACTAAATTTAAAAAAAATTAGCATTGATCCCCTATATATGATAATGTAGATCTTATTTTTCAAATACCAAACCTATGAATACCTTCATTATGTATTCTCTTGAAACATGGTAATAACCTAAATAACCATAAATCATTATTTAAAACATGTGTGTTTCCACATTAAAATGTTTATTGGATATATTAATTAAATAAAAAATTTAAAACATCATCAATGAAAGAATAAAACACTTGTAAAAAAATCCTTAATTAGTTACAAGGTAGTCGGTACCATCCAATTTACTCATTCATATCCATATCATCATTATCCAAAAATTGATTGTCTTAACATAAGGAAAATATTATGGGTTATCATTTACATAAGCATGTGTTTCCCTTGACCATCACCCTGATATTAAATCACTTATATATCTATCATAACCAATCAATATATTTATTTAAATACTTTGTGAAAAAACATAAACTAAACAATATTTATCATGTAATTCATGAATACAAATACATATAAAAAATTTAATCAACTTCCTACAAAATATATTAACAAGGATACCTCATCCTATTACTTAATACATATTTCCTTTGATATTTCCCCAATAGTCTTATCATCATCATCACTATAACCATTACTCACACCACCTTTATAATTCTATTCATTAGCATTCCACTTGGGACATTGATCTGTATAATGACCATTAATTCCATAATTAATTCATTTAATATTCAATGTAGTATTATGGAGAAAAAAATTCTCATCCATTACATTAATTGAGCTTTTTATTTTCCATTATAGTTACTTGTCATGTTCCATTCTTTTAAATAGTCAAAACTATCTTCTTATTTTTCTAAGACATTAACTAGGGTGATACTTTCTTCATTATTGACACACACAAAAACTAAATATTCAATCCTATCTGATCTCCATTACCATAACCCTCAGTAAACTCCTTCCTTATCTTCTATGGTGAGTCCAATATTTGGTTAAGTTACACTTTTTCAATCATGTTATATGAAAAATTATTGGGCATAATCACAAATTCCTTCACTCTATGATCATCCTATTTGACTACTCATTAGAAAAGTTTTTATCACATTTAATGTTAATCCAGTTCTTTATGGTTCCCACAGTTGACTAAAACCGGAAATTATATTCAAAGAAACACATATCAAAACATAAAACTATATAATCCTAAATTATTATTTATAGGATTAATAAATAATGGATCCTAATTCATTAATATATTATACAACAGAATAATACTAAGTTATTCATAGTCATATTATAGTTAACCCCTTCATGATGGATCCTAAAGTGCTTGTGGATTCGCAATGCATATTCCTCCGGAGTGTCAAACTAGGTGTGCAGAAAATCCCTTTTTCTTGAACCATTTACCAATTGAGTCTTGATTAATATGGGTTTTTGTTGTTGGTTCCCCTATGTACACATGTTTCATATCCATATCAACTTGTAGTATCCAGACTGGAATGTAATTTCATGGAACCCACTATCTAGATCATTTACCAAAATTTCAGGGCATGTTCCTCTACATTAAATCTTCCTTTCATGAGTCCTTAGATACATCCTTAAAAATATCCTCAGAAATATACCTAGGGATATCACTAATGCTTTTTCATCGATGTTTCTAAAGGATTTTTAAGCATTTCATTTATTACGATTATATTGACCCATGTTTAACATACATAGACATTACATCATTTCATGGAACATTCAAAACAATAAAAAAGTACATACAGACACACCATATTAGTTTTGTGTCTTTTGATACTGGGAAAACATCCTTTTAACATGGTGAAGGATATTAAACATCTTCCGTAATGATTTTTTATTTTTGAAGTCCTATATAATTATTTTCTTCATAACAATGGTAAATGATTCATAAGAAAGGGGTGAGATCAGTTTCTCATTAAGGGTAGTCAAGGGAGACGCATAATCATAACTTGAGAATAAGGGTATGAGAACATGATCATAACATTATAAGATCATACCATGCATATAGAATATCATAATCAAGAGTCCTTTCATAATTATTGGTAGTTCACGAGACAAGAATCATAAGGGAACCAACAATATAATCAACGAGATCATTATAGAGGAACAATACATGGAAATGTGGCATCACCATAGGAGTAGAAAATAATATGTCAAGGATACCTAACAAGACTTTAAAAACATGATACGCTTGGTATAATAATATATGTACCATTATTAGTCTAGGGATGCCTTCCCATGTATCCTCTTTTTTCTGTATGTGGATGCACTTCTATGTAACCTCTTGTTTTGGGATTGGGATGACCTCCCATGTACCCTCTTGTTTTGGGATTATAATTATCTCCAATTTACCCTATTTTTTGGTTATGAGATTCCCTCCCTTGTACCCTGATGTTTCATTCATGGAATTCCCTCTTGTGTACCATATTGTTTCATGCTTAAGATGCCCTCGTATTTTAGGTTTGTGATGCTCTCTCACATAACTTCTAATTTAGGTCTTATCATTCCCTCTTGTTTCAATCTTAGAAAACCCTACCTTTCACCATATTGATTCAGGATTAGTATTACCTTCTATTTACAATCATTTTGGGATTAATATTCCCTCTTATTTTGGGCTTGGGATTCCATCTTGTGTACCCTTTGAGGTAATAAAACATTTATCATCACCCAATGCACGCGAGGAAGATATAGGTCTCTCCCATCACATAATGAAATCATATATTCATGTTCCACAACATAAAAAAATCATCATATAATGACCCATGAAATTAAATGAGTGTCATTAACATTTCATCACTTCTTAACCTATGGATAATAGATAGGTTTAATATTGACATAATCAATGAATACCCAATAGAAAAAGTGTGTTTCAAATGCATAAAACTTGTGGAAGATAATACAGTGGTAGAAATCCCACCTATACCAACACAATGTTCCCAACCATTTAAAAACTGATGGGATAAGGCTTCTATACCAACCGTTATCTATAACTATTATTATATACTTATGGATTTTTTTGTTATCCCAATGGATTCAGAAAACTGTTGTGTATAGCCTTGTTTTTCCAATGGTTTATGTAAAATGTTGGCTATAGTATAGTTAAGAGTCTTTTCCCAACAGTTTTTCGAAACTGTTTGGAAAGAAAATCCACAAATGTCTAAGCCTCCATATATCTCAAACTCCAGATATCTTGAAATTTTTTACTCAAATGAAAGCTTGACGCACCATCTAGAGTATTTTCCCATAATGCTTGACCATCTCGAATATTTTTCCCTAAATATCTACACAAACCCTACTTCCCAGCACGATAGGTCTAGTTTCCCATCTATTTCTTATAACACTTTAAATTAGTATGTGTGAGTTCATTTATTTTATATTTTTTATTTCCATTTCACTATAATGTTATTTGTATTATGATCCCCTTACAAACACAAGGAATATATTATTTTAGGTTTCAGGTCAAACCCTACTTTCCAACCCACTCTCGAAGGTGCTAAATCTAATTTCCAACCGGTCATCTATCTTTGATTCATGTAAATTTTTTTCTTTCATTTTAAATCTTTATGTGTGACTTCATTTTTTTTTCATACTATTTTGCTACAATTTACATTCTATTATTATCAACTTATGAACACTAGAAATATATCTTTTTACGTTGTAGTTTTTTTGTGATTTATCTGTATATATTAATTTTGATTAATATTAAAGAGGTCAATATGATCATGAGTTATTTTATCCTTGTTTTATTTTAAATTTATTTTCTATTGACATAATTTATTGGGTGAGACATTAATATAGTTATATAATTTTTCTATCCTAAGAGAAATAGTAAGATACTCATTAATTATGAATGTAACCCTAGATTTTGTCTTTGAAATAAGATAAACAAACTTTAAGATGATGATACCATCACTATAAGTATTTAAATGAAGTAGAACTTACACATGAACCACTAGAGTGGGATTGTGGTCAATTTCATGAGTTAATGTTGAAAGAACCAAAGTTCACTCTATTATGTGATCATTTATTCCTACTCTATCAAGCGGTTTGGTCATGCACTTGTAATATTTTTTGAAATTACAATTGAGTGTTCGGAATTAATGTCACAATTTTCTAAGGTAGTTATAAAGAATTATTATGGCATTTATATGATTTTCTATCCTAGGAAGGAACCCATAATAAATGAGTATAACCCTTATAGAACACCCCAATGATGTTCATTCCTATACATTATTTACTCTCTGATATATATCTCATGAAAAAATAGTATGATTACGTGCATGTAATTATTCACTTCATGTTGATAGTATTTGAAGTATGTGGAGGTGCACCTGAGGTGATGTTGTGAAATTTCATGGATTCTAATGTTTTTGTTATTCTGAGCATTAGGAATCAATATTAGTGTGTATTGTTTTTCTTAATATTTCTGGATAATTATATGGTGATAAGTTTGTGTGGGATAGGTTCTTCATGAACCCATATCCTGTGGTAATTAAAGGTTAACAAGGTTATGAAATTACACTTGTTGATTATAAATGTTATCGTTGAGATATTTACTCAAGAATGATGTGTTGATTTGATATATTAATTTATGGTTTTTTCACATGGACTATAAATGATTGAGAATTGTGTAAATTCATCAAATGTGGCTTGTAGGATTCACATGACATTTATATTCTTATGTGTGACTGAATTTTCTAATGACATTGGGTTTAGTTTTATAAAGTGTCTATAATGAGTTTTAGATGGTTTTACAATATTACTTGTTAGTGTAATTATTAATATGATTTATTATGATTGTTCCTTAGTGGATAATTTTTTATTATTTGATTATAAATTTGATAATTCTTTAAATTAATTGGCTGATTAGAACATATGAGTGCACTACATTACTTCTGCACATAAAACTATATTTTCTATGACTTATTACCAAAAGTATACAATATATTGTGAATTTATTTATAGTTCTTCAAATATATTTCTTTATAAATATAGTATTTTTTTTATTTTATATCATGATTCCCATATAGAGGAGTGTGTTAGTTATGGTTTCATATAAAATAAACAATTTTCATTTATTAAAGTATATTTTTGATGAAACTTCTATCTTATTGAATTGTTTTTGATGAAATGACTTATAATTTTTTTATAGAATGGAGAAAAGTTAGATGTATGTAACCGATCATATCTCAAGCGATTTCAAAACAATTTCCAGATCTTTTTAGATTTTTATTTCCACAAATCATCATATAGTGGTCACATACACTGTCCATGTTACAATTGTGTTGGAAGACCTTAGTTGAGCTGTGAAGAAGTCATCAACCACACATCCAAATATAGAATTCAAGAATAATACTATTTTTGGTATCACAATGGGGATAAAATGAAATGTCAAATTTCTGATTATCCAAATTAGAGAAATAGATTGGAGAATTTGTTTTATGATAATTTTCTATTTATTCTTCATCACAAAAAAGAAATGATTCCGACCCAAGAAGACTCATATATGATCACAGAAGATCTATCTAATGAAAATGATGATTTTGTCAGGGTGAATAAATTGAATGATGCTTCCACGACTCCAGTGTATTGAAAAGGTGGTAAAATGAAAAATCAGGAATTTTTAATCTGATTTCATCTTGGGAGAACTATGTACGGGATTTCTAATACTTCCATCGATAACATTCTTACCTTCTTGAAAGACTTACTTCTAGATGATATAGATAATCCCTCAAACCACTATATGGCATGAATGTTAGTTGAGGTACATGTATTTTCATGAAAAGAAATCCATGATTTCCTAAAAAAATTCAATTTATTCTAAGAGGAAAAATATGAACAATATGATGGTATAAAATGTGGCACATCCAACTGGATGCCAAAAGCTGATGGAACACAATATCGTGTCACACATAATGTAATGTGACACTTTCCATTGATCCACATATTCTAGAATCTTTTTATTTCTGATGATATATCAATAAAAAATTGATGGCATCATACTGAGAGAAAGAAGACTAACGATGAATTGGTACACCCTACAGATGGATTTACATGGAAGATATTTGATTCTTAATATCATTATTTTGTAGCTGACATGCGTAATGTGTGGCTGGGTCTATCATGTAATGGTTTTAATCCATTTTGGAAGATTCTTACTTCACAGAACACATGGCCGATTTTTATACACATTTCTAACCTTCCCCCATGGTTGAGTATGAAGAAACCTTTAACTTTTATGAGTATACTCATATATAGACCTTCTGGTCCTAACAATGATATATACATATACAAGAAAAATTTAATAAAAGAGTTGAAAATTCTTTGGTTTGTGGGTGTGCGAATATACGATTCCTGTTTGAAAGATATATTTCAGGTATTTTTTGCACATATTTGGATGATCAATGATTTTATTTCTTATGAAATGATGTCTGGATGGAGAATTAAGGGAAAAATATCATGTCCTATTTGTATTAAGAATACATGAACAAGAATACTGAAACATCATTGTTGTTTTAGTTTTATGGGACATCGATAATTCTGGCCAATGGACTATCCATATTGAAATAATCATTGATGATTTGACAATACCATGGAGAATGATGATCCACCTCAGCATATGTCTGGAACTGATGTGCTTAATAAATTGAAAGATTTCATTTTTTCATTTGGGAAGGGTGAAATGAAATCTTGAAAGAGAAATAATATTTCCACTGAACCCTGTTACAATTGGAAAAGATAAGTAACTTCTTTGATTTTCATTATTGGTCAACCAATTTGTTATGTCATTTCATAGATGTAATGCACATTGAAAAATATATATGTGAAATGTTTCTTTCGATTCGTCAAAATGTTAAGGGAAAGAAAAAAAGATGATTTATGTTCTCGGCGTGACTTGGTGGATTGGGGCATCAGAACCAATTTTCATCATGTTCATATCAGTGAAAATAAGTGGAAAGTTCCATGTGATTCTTATGTGTTGACACCAACAAAAAAAACCAATTTCTAGAAGTCCTAGAGACTATTAATGTTCTTGATGGCTATTCAAGAAACATATCAAAATGGGTCAATAAAAGATATTTGAACCTAAAATATTTGAAGACTCATGATTATCAAATCCTTTTTCATGAGTGGAATATAATATAAAACCTTCATCTTTTTTCCAATAATGTAAGGGTGGTTGTTATTCAGTTGTACCATTTGTTTAGAGATCATTGTACTATGAATTTTTCTATGTATTTCTTGCAACAAATGTTGGCTGATGACCCATTAATTTTTTGTGAGTGAGAGAAAATATTTCCTCCATAATTTTTCACAAGCATGATACATCTTACTGTCCCTATTCCAACTGAAATACTTATTATATAACCTATTTCTTTTCAATGGATATATCCAACTGAAAGAAATATTTACACATTAAAGCCTTATGTCCAAAATATGAATCATCCTGAAGGTTCTACCGTAAATAGCTACATGGATCAAGAATGTATGGATTTCTTATCTATGTATTTGTTTGATCTTACTACAAGAATGAAAAGGACAATGATAAATAAAGAACGTTATGAAAAAACTTGAACCCATTTTTCCATCACATCCAGAAATAGGAAGAATTCCTGAATCATATACATTGACGACATTAAGCTTACAAGATTGGGAGATGGCACATCACAATGTTTCGTTCAACTATGATGTGTTTGATGACTACATCAGGTAAGTAAATTGAATACATATATAACTTACTCATATATCTATTAAAATATTCCTATTTTTTTCGATAGGAAACATAATGCAATGATAAATAGAAATAATCATTCCTTATCATTGATAAGGAGGGAAGATTTTTATATAAAAGAGTTTATTTCAAGGTTTAAAGTGAACGCAAAAATATTTGTATTTAAAATAAACGTACAATTTTTTATTTCAATATCCTTTCCTAAAGTTGAATAATTTTCTCAAGTAGGTATAATTACTTTATTTCAGCACAATTTCCACATTTTTTATGCCTTTATCCTTATCCACTTATTCTCTTATTCTAATAAAAGAAGGTTAATTCATCATTCCTGAAGCACTAATAGATAATGAGATCTATAAATAGATTTATAGGTCAATCTATCTATCTTTAGTTAATACCACCCAAAAAATGTTATCACTTGTTTTCCAATATGCCTAAATCTTAAAATGGAGAGACAATAAATTATTCTTTAAAACCTCATCCGAAGTTTAATAAAATCCATTCCTTAAATGGTTAACCTTATAACCATTCCGAAATGTGGATGTCTAAAAAATTTAGAATGAATGTCACTAAATTTAAAAAAAAATTAGCATTGATCCCCTATATATGATAATGTAGATCTTATTTTTCAAATACCAAACCTATGAATACCTTCATTATGTATTCTCTTGAAACATGGTAATAACCTAAATAACCATAAATCATTATTTAAAACATGTGTGTTTCCACATTAAAATGTTTATTGGATATATTAAATAAATAAAAAATTTAAAACATCATAAATGAAAGAATAAAACACTTGTAAAAAAATACTTAATTAGTTACAAGGTAGTCGGTACCATCCAATTTTCTCAATCATATCCATATCATCATTATCCAAAAATTGATTGTCTTAACATAAGGAAAATATTATGGGTTATCATTTACATAATCATGTGTTTCCCTTGAACATCACCCTAATATTAAATCACTTATATATCTATCATAACCAATCAATATATTTATTTAAATACTTTGTGAAAAAACATAAACTAAACAATATTTATCATGTAATTCATGAATACAAATACATAAAAAAAATTTATTCAACTTCCTACAAAATAAATTAACAAGGATACCTCATCCTATTACTTAATACATATTTCCTTTGATATTTCCCCAATAGTCTTATCATCATCATCACTATAACCATTACTCACACCACCTTTATAATTCTATTCATTAGCATTCCACTTGGGACATTGATCAGTATAATGAGCATTAATTCCATAATTAATTCATTTAATAGTCAATGTTGTATTATGGAAAAAAATATTCTCATCCATTACATTAATTGAGCTTTTTATTTTCCATTATAGTTACTTGTCATGTGCCATTCTTTTAAATAGTCAAAACTATCTTCTTATTTTTCTAAGACATTAACTAGGGTGATACTTTCTTCATTATTGACACACACAAAAACTAAATATTCAATCCTATCTGATCTCCATTACCATAACCCTCAGTAAACTCCTTCCATATCTTCTTTGGTGAGTCCAATATTTGGTTAAGTTACAATTTTTCAATCATGTTATATGAAAAATTATTAGGAATAATCACAAATTCCTTCACTCTATGATCATCCTATTTGCCTACTCATTAGAAAAGTTTTTATCACATTTAATGTTAATCCAGTTATTTATGGTTCCCACAGTTGACTAAAACCGGAAATTATATTCAAAGAAACACATATCAAAATATAAAACTATATAATCCTAAATTATTATTTATAGGATGAATAAATCATGGATCCTAATTCATTAATATATTATACAACAGAATAATACTAGGTTATTCATAGTCATATTATAGTTAACCCCTTCATGATGGATCCTAAAGTGCTTGTGGATTCCCAATGCATATTCCTCCGGAGTGTCAAACTAGGTGTGCAGAAAATCCCTTTTTCTTGAACCATTTTCCAATTGAGTCTTGATTAATATGGGTTTTTGTTGTTGTTACCCCTATGTACACATGTTTCATATCCATATCAACTTGTAGTATCCAGACTGGAATGTAATTTCATGGAACCCACTATCTAGATCATTTACCAAAATTTCAGGGCATGTTCCTCTACATTAAATCTTCCTTTCATGAGTCCTTAGATACATCCTTAAAAAGATCCTCAGAAATATACCTAGGGATATCACTAATGCTTTTTCATCCATGTTTCTAAAGGATTTTTAAGCATTTCATTTATTACGATTATATTGACCCATGTTTAACATACATAGACATTACATCATTTCATGGAATATTCAAAACAATAAAAAAGTACATACAGACACACCATATTAGTTTTGTGTCTTTAGATACTGGGAAAACATCCTTTTAACATGGTGAAGGATATTAAACATCTTCCGTAATGATTTTTTATTTTTGAAGTCCTATATAATTATTTTCTTCATAAAAATGGTAAATGATTCATAAGAAAGGGGTGAGATCAGTTTCTCATTAAGGGTAGTCAAGGGAGACGCATAATCATAACTTGAGAATAAAGGTATGAGAACATGATCATAACATTATAAGATCATACCATGCATATAGAATATCATAATCAAGAGTCTTTTCATAATAATTGGTAGTTCACGAGACAAGAATCATAAGGGAACCAACAATATAATCAATGAGATCATTACAGAGGAACAATACATAGAAATGTGGCATCACCATAGGAGTAGAAAATAATATGTCAAGGATACCTAAAAATAATTTAAAAACATGTTACACTTGGTATAATAATATATGTTCCATTATTAGTCTAGGGATGCCTTCCCATGTATCCTCTTTTTTCTGTATGTGGATGCACTTCTATGTAACCTCTTGTTTTGGGATTGGGATGACCTCCCATGTACCCTCTTGTTTTGGGATTAGAATTCTCTCCAATTTACCATATTTTTTGGTCTTGAGATTCCCTCCCTTGTACCCTGATGTTTCATTCATGGAATTCCCTCTTGTGTACCATATTATTTCATGCTTATGATGCCCTCATATTTTAGGTTTGGGATGCTCTCTCACATAACTACTAATTTAGGTCTTATCATTCCCTCTTGTTTAAATCTTAGAAAACACTACCTTTCACCATATTGATTCAGGATTAGTATTACCTTATATTTACAATCATTTTGGGATTAATATTCCCTCTTATTTTGGGCTTGGGATTACCTCTTATGTACCCTTTGAGGTAATAAAACATTTATCATCACCCAATGCACGAGAGGAAGATATAGGTCTCTCCCATCACATAATGAAATCATATATTCATGTTCCACAACATAAAAAAATCATCATATAATGACCCATGAAATTAAATGAGTGTCATTAACATTTCATCACTTCATAACATTTGGATAATAGATAGGTTTTATATTGACTTAATCAAAGAATACCCAATAGAAAAAGTGTGTTTCAAATGCATAAAACTTATGGAAGATAATACAGTAGTAGAAATCCCACCTATACCAACAAAATGTTCCCAACCATTTAAAAACTGTTGGGAGAAGGCTTCTATACCAACCGTTATCTATAACATTTATTATATACTTATGGATTTTTTTGTTATCCCAATGGATTAAGAAAACTGTTGTGTATAGCCTTGTTTTTCCAATGGTTTATGTAAAATGTTGGCTATAGTATAGTTAAGAGTCTTTTGCCAACAGTTATTCGAAACTGTTTGGAAAGAAAATCCACAAATGTCTAAGCCTCCATATATCTCAAACTCCAGATATCTTGAAATTTTTTACTCAAATGAAATCTTGACGCACCATCTAGAGTATTTTCCCATAATGCTTGACCATCTCGAAGATTTTTCCCTAAATATCTACACAAACCCTACTTCCCAGCACGATAGGTCTAGTTTCCCATATATTTCTTCTAACACTTTAAATTAATATGTGTGAGTTCATTTATTTTATATTTTTTCATTCCATTTCACTATGATGTTATTTGTATTATGATCCCCTTACAAACACAAGGCATATATTATTTTAGGTTTCAGGTCAAACCCTACTTCCCAACCCACTCTCGAAGGTGCTAACTCTAATTTCTAACCGGTCATCTATCTTTGATTCATGTAAATTTTTTTTTCATTTTAAATCATTATGTGTTCCTTCATTTATTTTTTTTTCATACTATTTTGCTACAATTTACATTCTATTATTATCAACTTATGAACACTAGAAATATATCTTTTTACGTTGTAGTTTTTTTGTGATTTATCTGTATAGATTAATTTTGATTAATATTATAGAGGTCAATATGATCATGAGTTATTTTATCCTTGTTTTATTTTAAATTTATTTTCTATTGACATAATTTATTAGGTCAGACATTAATACAATTATATAATTTTTCTATCCTAAGAGAAATAGTAAGATACTCATTAATTATGAATGTACCCCTATATTTTGTCTTTGAAATAAGATAAACAAACTTTAAGATGATGATACCATCACTATAAGTATTTCAATGAAGTAGCACTTACACATGAACCACTAGAGTGGTATTGTGGTCAATTTCATGAGTTAATGTTTAAAGAACCAAAGTTCACTCTATTATGTGATCATTTATTCCTACTCTATCAAGCAGTTTGGTCATGCACTTGTAATATTTTTTGAAATTACAATTGAGTGTTCGGAATTAATGTCACAATTTTCTAAGGTAGTTATAAAGAATTATTATGGCATTTATATGATTTTCTATCCTACGAAGGAACCCATAATAAATGAGTATAACACTTATAGAACACCCCAATGATGTTCATTCCTATACATTATTTACTCTCTGATATATATCTCATGAAAAAATGGTATGATTACGTGCATGTAATTATTCACTTCATGTTGATAGTATTTGAAGTATGTGGAGGTGCACCTGAGGTGATGTTGTGAAATTTCATGGATTCTATTGTTTTTGTTATTCTGAGCATTAAGAATCAATATTAGTGTGTTTTATTTTTCTTAATATTTCTGGATAATTATATGGTGATAGGTTTGTGTGGGATAGGTTCTTCATGAACCCATATCCTGTAGTAATTAAAGGTTAACAAGGTTATGAAATTACACTTGTTGATTATAAATGTTATCGTTGAGATATTTACTCAAGAATGATGTGTTGATTTGATATTTTAATTTATGGTTTTTTCACATGGACTATAAATGATTGAGAATTGTGTAAATTCATCAAATGTGGCTTGTAGGATTCACATGACATTTATATTCTTATGTGTTACTGAATTTTCTAATGACATTAGGTTTAGTTTTATAAAGTGTCTATAATGAGTTTTAGATGGTTTTCCAATATTACTTGTTAGTGTAATTATTAATATGATTTATTATGATTGTTCCTTAGTGGATAATTTTTTATTATTTGATTATAAATTTGATAATTCTTTAAATTAATTGGCTGATTAGAACATATGAGTGCACTACATTACTTCTGCACATAAAACTATATTTTCTGAGACTTATTACCAAAAGTATATAATATATTGTGAATTTATGTATAGTTCTTCAAATATATTTCTTTATAAATATAGTATTTTTTTTATTTTATATCATGATTCCCATATAGAAGAGTGTGTTAGTTATGGTTTCATATAAAATAAACAATTGTCATTTATTAAAGTATATTTTTGATGAAACTTCTATCATATTGAATTGTTTTTGATGAAATGACTTATAATTTTTTTTATAGAATGGAGAAAAGTTAGATGTATGTAACCGATCATATCTCAAGCGATTTCAAAACAATTTGCAGATCTTTTTAGATTTTTATTTTCACAAATCATCATATAGTGGTCACATACACTGTCCATGTTACAATTGTGTTGGAAGACCTTAGTTGAGCTGTGAAGAAGTCATCAACCACACATCCAAATACAGAATTCAAGAAAAATACTATTTTTGGTATCACAATGGGGAAAAAATGAAATGTCAAATTGCTGATTATCCAAATTAGAGAAATAGATTGGAGAATTTGTTTTATGATAATTTTCTATTTATTCTTCATCACAAAAAAGAAAGGATTCCGACCCAAGAAGACTCATATATGAGCACAGAAGATCTATCTAATGAAAATGATGATTTTGTCAGGGTGAATAAATTGAATGATGCTTCCACGACTCCAGTGTATTGAAAATGTGGTAAAATGAAAAATCAGGAATTTTTAATCTGATTTCTTCTTGGGAGAACTATGTACGGGATTTCTAATACTTCCATCGATAACATTCTTACCTTCTTGAAGGACTTACTTCTAAATGATATTGATAATCCCTCAAACCACTATATGGCATGAATGTTAGTTGAGGTACATGTATTTTCATGAAAAGAAATCCATGATTTCCTAAAAAAAATCAATTTATTCTAAGAGGAAAAATCTGAACAATATGATGGTATAAAATGTGGCACATCCAACTGGATGCCAAAAGCTGATGGAACACAATATCGTTTCACACATAATGTAATGTGACACTTTCCATTGATCCACAGATTCTAGAATCTTTTTATTTCTGATGATATATCAATAAAAAAGTGATGACATCATACTGAGAGAAAGAAGACTAACGATGAATTGGTACACCCTACAGATGGATTTACATGGAAGATATTTGATTCTTAATATCATTATTTTGTAGCTGACATGCGTAATGTGTGGATGGGTCTATCATGTAATGGTTTTAATCCATTTTGGAAGATTCATACTTCACAGAACACATGGCCGATTTTTATACACATTTATAACCTTCCCCCATGGTTGAGTATGAAGAAACCTTTAACTTTTATGAGTATACTCATATATAGACCTTATGATCCTAACAATGATATATACTTGTACAAGAAAAATTTAATAACAGAGTTGAAAATTCTTTGGTTTGTGGGTGTGCGAATATACGATTCCTATTTGAAAGATATATTTCAGGTATTTTTTGCACATATTTAGATGATCAATGATTTTATTTCTTATGAAATGATGTCTGGATGGAGAATTAAGGGAAAAATATCATGTCCTATTTGTATTAAGAATACATGAACAAGAATACTGAAACATCATTGTTGTTTTAGTTTTATGGGACATCGATAATTCTGGCCAATGGACTATCCATATTGAAATAATCATTGATGATTTGACAATACCATGGAGAATGATGATCCACCTCAGCATATGTCTGGAACTGATGTGCTTAATAAATTGAAAGATTTCATTTTTTCATTTGGGATGGGTGAAATGAAATCTTGAAAGAGAAATAATATTTCCACTGAACCCTGTTACAATTGGAAAAGATAAGTAACTTCTTTGATTTTCATTATTGGTCAACCAATTTGTTATGTCATTTCATAGATGTAATGCACATTGAAAAATATATATGTGAAATGTTTCTTTCGATTCGTCAAAATGTTAAGGGAACGAATAAAAGATGATTTATGTTCTCGGTGTGACTTGGTGGATTGGGGCATCAGAACCAATTTGCATCATGTTCATATCAGTGAAAATAAATGGAAAGTTCCATGTGATTCTTATGTGTTAACACCAACAAAAAAACCAATTTCTAGAAGTCCTAGAGACTATTAATGTTCTTGATGTCTATTCAAGAAACATATCAAAATGGGTCAATAAAATATATTTAAACCTAAAATATTTGAAGACACATGATTATCAAATCCTTTTTCCTGAGTGGATTATAATATAAAACCTTCATCTTTTTTCCAATAATGTAAGGGTGGTTGTTATTCAGTTGTACCATTTGTTTAGAGATCATTGTACTACGAATTTTTCTATGTATTTCTTGCAACAAATGTCGGCTGATGACCCATTAATTTTTTGTGAGTGAGAGAAAATATTTCCTCCATAATTTTTCACAAGCATGATACATCTTACTGTCCCTATTCCAACTGAAATAATGATTATATAACCTATTTCTTTTCAATGGATATATCCAACTAAAAGAAATATTTACACATTAAAGCCTTATGTCCAAAATATGAATCATCCTGAAGGTTCTACCGTAAATAGCTACATGGATCAAGAATGTATGGATTTCTTATCTATGTATTTGTTTGATCTTACTACAAGAATGAAAAGGACAATGATAAATAAAGAACGTTATGAAAAAACTTGAACCCATTTTTCCATCACATCCAGAAATAGGAAGAATTCCTGAATCATATACATTGACGACATTAAGCTTACAAGATTGGGAGATGGCACATCACAATGTTTCGTTCAACTATGATGTGTTTGATGACTACATCAGGTAAGTAAATTGAATACATATATAACTTACTCATATATCTATTAAAATATTCCTATTTTTTTCGATAGGAAACATAATGCAATGATAAATAGAAATAATCATTCCTTATCATTGATAAGGAGGGAAGATTTTTATATAAAAGAGTTTATTTCAAGGTTTAAAGTGAACGCAAAAATATTTGTATTTAAAATAATAAAATTAATATTTAAATAAGTTTTTTATCCATTAATATTTTAGGTATTGAGTTTGCCTTCAGACTGTGTCTTTGATTAAATAAGTGCTTTGATTTTTGGTCCTAATACCATGGTTCGTGACTGTAAATAAATTTTTTTCAATGGATATAAATTTATTATCACTGAACAGGAAAAGACCATGAGAACAATACATGATGGTGTTATGGTTACTGCCACAACAGAATTTTATTCCTGTGCATCATATAGTAGACCGCGATTGGAAAATTTAGGTTATTATGTAGTCGTTGAAAAAAAATAATATTGGATTGTTATACTCATGGATGAGTCACGATGATGAAATACTAGTGGATTGATTCAATGAAGAGGCATGGAACATTTATTTATGATTGCGGAGTTCAAGTAATTGATATGTCTCGCATTCATTCTATTGATGAACGATATGAATTGGCATCAATGGTGAAATGAGTTTTTTATGTCAAATACCATCTTCAACCTGAATTTATTGTTATTAATGAAGTAATTCCAGGACATATTTTTTATGATGGTGATGAAGAAATTAACACCATCCCTACTACCAATGGAAATGATCTATTTATTACATTGGAGGTATCCAATAGCTCAATTTTCCGAGTTTAATGTGAACCTAAAGTTGTTGTGGGAAATATATAAAATCATCCATCCATGTTCTCAATTTTTTTTTGTTCAGCTCAACTTGGGTTGTTAAGGTTGTTACTATTCAAATCGATTTAATAATTATTAAAAATATGTTGTATCTAACTTGACATTTATGTGAGTTTTCAATGTATATTGGTTGCAATTTTATTTGAATTTAATTTGATAATTTGGAATTTAACTGTATTCAATCCTATGAAACCAACATTTCTAACTTGGTGAACATTTCAATGCATTATTTACAATGTATAAAATTAGTATAACTCTAAAAAAACCTTTAAAATTTCACCAAATAATGAACATGATGGTTTGTCTTCTTTTTCAAAACATAAATAGAAACCTATATCATCTACCTGGGCTAAATAAAAATTATTTTTCCATAATTTGACAAGTGATTTACACCTTATGAACATGATATTTTTTCATCATAGTAAATCACCATCCTACTAAAAATTAAATTTCATTATTACATAATTTTTCAATTTATTTAATTAATTATATATCTATTTAGGCTCACCTAAAACAATGCGTAGTTAAATTATCCAGGAATCCCCCTATTCCCTCTAATTTATTTTGTTTTTTGGGTTACACATTAGTTATAATTTTCTAATTTCTTCCCTATTTGTTTTAAAATGCAGGAAATGTAACAACTAGAAATGAAGTGATAGAAAAAGATGATGGATAACAATCGTCGCACGACTGAGATGGGAATTCCACCACTAGTGTCTTTAGTGAGTATTTGTTTTCAAAAATATATTTAAATAATATATAATGTCATGTGATTAATTATGTTTTAAACATTTTTCCAGGATCTACATCCTAGGTGAAAATTATTTGATGAGAAGCCTTTTAGAGGTCCTAGTACTCAAGGTGTTCGTGTGAGGAAGTCGGTACGAGAGCTAGCCGATTGGGCTGATGCACCTGACTAGACCATGCCCCTCCCATTTACAAACCATCTATCCAACATTCTGACCCCAATGTGTCGTTAGGGACACATGAGATATTTAGGCCTCCCCTATTTTCACCAAATATTACATCTGAGTCTCCTCACTGTTCTTTACCATATCTGATGATGATTCCCAATCCCCATCTTGCATTTGTCTAGTCATATGTGCCATCTTCGTTTACTTCCACTTCCTTCCCTCAGAGATTCTATCTTACATCTTCTTCGAATCCTACTCCACCAGAGTCTGTCCCTATAGATCATACATTGGGACCCACTCCACCTACAAAGGGTGTTCCTTTATTTTCTTTAGATCTAGCACCACCCATTGATCAGACTTCCGGATGTATATTTATAGGTCTTAAAAAATTATACCATTATTTATTTTAATTATAACAAGTATTGATAAAATATTTATTTTTCATTCATAACAGATACATCTATTGATAGAAGGTTGGGTCAGGGGAATACACACATACGTGTGGTGTGGAACCATCGCACGCAATTGATGGTAGACTACAATGAACACAATCAAATTATTGAAAAAAAGAGCAGCAATGTTAAAGTTTTTTTCCACACTTTCAAAATACTCTGACATCATTCCTATTAGCCCGCTCTCATGGAGATAGTTGCAAACTAATGTAAAGGATAAATCTGGGGCAGAGATATGGGTAATAAAATCTATTTTATTTAATGCAATATATAATTTTTTATATTTATATGAATTAATAGTTTGGTTTCAGATTCAGTTTAATTTCCCCAATGGTGAGGGTGCACGACCAGCACGTCTAAATGATTTAGGTGATATTTGGAGAACATATAAGCACGATTAGTATATTTCATTACGTGATAGAGTTGGAATATAGTTATAGGCATTCCCTATTGTGGATTACTGTCGGATAGAATAGTATCATAAGATGATTTCTCATTGGGTGACTACCCATTTTAAGGTATTAATCACATTTGAGGTATTCAAAGGAAATATTTCATATTCTCCAATAATATTATCTTTTTTATTATTGATTTTTATTTATGAATAATCCAAAAATAATAATAAAACATTGAAGATAGAAAATACCTCCACACATTAGGACGTACTAAAATGAAAAATTTTGTGAGGAAGCTGGTTTGATCGTTGTTTATAAATTTTCTTTACGACTTTCACTTTCTATTGCTTCCATGTCAGTTTATTTGATTTCTGAAGTTGTTATATACTTTTAGTTATGAAATTTATTATTGATAACCTGTTTTTAATTATAGTTTATACATTCATTTTCATTTTACAGGGGAAAATTTATTATTAAATGATGGGTTCCTCGAGAAAAACTGTTTTGGTCGAGTCGAAGGAAGAAAGATAGAAGTGTAGTAAATAAACTAACTCAGCAATAGAATGTATGTTTTACATTGATCATTTACAATTTCAATATCTATTCTTTAATTAAATAATCTTTTTATTTTTGTAATAGGATTATTTAGAGTCCCTGGATGCCCATGAACCTGAAAATTTTGAACCAAACGATCACTTACATCAGGTGTTGGGAGATGAGTACCATGGAAGAGTATGCCGCCGACCTGAGAAGAGTATAGTACTGATGAGGTATTGGAACTCCTTAGGTGGGAGTTGTAGTGCCACCGAGTTCCAAAATGTTAAGGCACAGGCAGAGAAGGATGAAAAAAGGGTGAAAGAGATGAATGAATAGTATGCTAGGGAAAACACTATATTTATGAAACTGATTAATGTTTTACGTTCAACGCTTTCACCAGAGGCCAGGAAAACATGTGATGAATATATGTCATCGATGCATTGTATATATGGTGAACCGGGTGGATGTTTTATTGGTGATTGAGACGATGGTGAGGAGGAGGCTGAGGTGGAGGAGGAGGTTGAGGAGGAGGCTGAGGTAGAGGATGATGGCGAGGAGGAGGTCGGGGCATAGTATGAGGGCGAGGAGGAGGGAATTGAGGAGGGTAGGGACGATGATGGGTACAATAATGAGGATGGGGGAGAGGCAGATGATGATGGTGATGATAGTGATGGTGATGAGGGACAAATTGATCTGTTAATTTTTTGACTGATATTACTGACTTTTTATGATTGATGATTTGGTGTGCTTGAATATATGTGTGATTAGGTAGGTCAAATTATCTTTATTTAATTATCTATAAATAATAAATCTTGAGTTTATAATTTTTTGTTACTGATTCACCCCTCTTCCAGAAACCCCCCACCCCTTGGACCCTCCCCCACCCCCTAGACACCCAACCCCCTTTCATAGCCCCCACCCCCTGGACACCCCCCCTGACACCCCAATCCCACACACTCCTTACCTGCTTAAAAAGCCACTGCAACCCCCTGGACAGCCCCCCAACCCCCCAGACCCCCACCCCAACACCCTGAACACCCCGAACTTCATGGACACCCCCAATGGAAACCCACCAGAGGGCCCCCTTCCAACTAGACACCCCTACCCCCTTGCATAGCTTTCAACCCCCTGAACCACCCCCTGGACACCACACCACCATATGGACACCCCCACCCCTTAGAGACCCCCTACACCCTTGGATAGTCCCCCAACCCCCTAGACACCACCCACTACCTAGAGAGCCCCAACCCCCCTAAACACCCCCACGGACACCCCCTACCCCCTTGGATAGCCACCTCAACCCCATGGATAGCCCCCACCCCCTGGACACCCCTACCCCCTTAGACAGCCACACAAACCCCTGGAAACCCCCAACCCCCCTAGACACCCCCACCCCCTAGACACCCCTACCCCTTGGAAAGCTACCCCATCCCACTGGATATCCCCCCAACCCCCAGGAAAACCCTCACCCCTGGACACCACCCCACCCCTGGACACACCTACCCCTTAGATATCCCCCAACCACCTTGACAACCCCCCCCCCCCTCTGGACACCCCTATTTCATGTAAAACACCGCCAACCCTCCGAGACATCCCCCATCACCTAGATAGCCCCAAGCCTCCTAGAATTCCCACACCCCACCCCTGGAAAACCCCCATGATGGAAAGCCCCTACCCCGAGCACCCCCACCCCCTAGACACCCATACCTCGTTGGATAGCCACCCCAACCCCCTGGACAGCACCCCACCCCTGGACACCCCCACCCTAGATATCCCTCCACCGCTGTTGGACACACCCTACCCCCTTAGACATCCACGTCAACTCCCTCGACATCCCCTACCCCCTGGACACCCCCACCCATGGACCCGCCTACCCCATCAGACAACCCCACCCCATCCCCCTGGATAGGCCCCCACCACACTAGACACCCACTACCCCCTTAGATAACCCACAACCCCCTGGATAGGCCCCCTTCTCCTATAACCCCACCCCCATGGACAACCCTACCCTCTTGGACTCCCCCACCCATGTGCACACCACCCCACAACCAGGGCACCCCATCCCTGGACAACACTACCCCCTTGGACAACAACCCCAACACCTGGTCCCCACCGGAACACCCCTATCCCCTTGGACAGCCACACCAACCCCTTGGACATCCCCCATGCCTAGACATCCCCCACCCCCTAGACACCACCACCTTGGACAACCCCCCTGGACACCGTAACCCATTGGAAACCCATACCTTCCTTTGATAGCCACCCCAACCCCCTGAACATCCCCCTTGGACACCTCACCCCCTGGAAACTCCTACCCCATTGGACAGGCCCCCAAACCCACATGACAAGCCCCCACCACTGGACACACCCACCCCACTAGACACCCCCTACCCCCTTAAACATCCCCCAACCCCCATGGACAGCCCCCACCCAACCCTAGACACCCCCACCCCCACCCACATGGATAGCCCTATGCCCCCTTCGACACCCCCTCGCACCCCTGGACACCCCCTCGCACCCCTGAACACCCCTACCCCCTGGACAGCTGCCAACCCCCTAAATAGCTCCCCACCGACTGGACACTACCCCACCCCTTGGACACCCGTATCACATAGACAACCCCCAACCACCTGGACAACCCCCCTCCCCCGCAAAACACCACCCCACCACATGAACACCCCTAACCCCCCCCCCCATTGAAACCATCTACAACCTTGGAAAACACCCCCAACCCCCAAGACACACCCACCATGGAGATCCCCCCCCCACCCCAGCACCCCCACCCCCCAGGACGCCCCCTACCACCTTGGAGATTCCCCCAACCCCCTGGATAGCCCCCGCCCCCTAGACAACCCCCACCACCTCGACACCCCCAACCCTGGATATCCCCCACCTCCTGGACTGCCCCTACCACCTTAAACAGCCAACCCAACCCCCTAGACAACCCCCACATCCTAGACACCCCCACCCCATGGACACCCCCACCCCCTTAGACAACCCCCAAACCCCAGGCGAGCCCCCACCCCCTGGACACCACCATCCCCCCAAACACCCCAACCCCATTGGACACCCCCTACACCTTGGACAGCCCCCAACCTCATGGAAACCCCCCTCAACCACCCCATGGACACCCCCACCCCCTGGACTACCCCTCCCCCCCACCCCCTTGGACACCCCCACCCCTGGAAATCCCCACACCCTGGACACCCCATACCCCTTGGACATCCCCCAAACCCCAGGACACCCCCACCCCAAGGACACCACCCCACCACTATGGTCACTCCCTAATCCTTTGAAAAACCCCAACCCACTAGAAAGCCCCCACCCCCTAGACACCCCTACCCCCTCTGACATCACCCCCAAAACACCTTCCGCCCACTGGATACCCATACCTCTATGGATAGCTCCCCCCCATACACCACCCCACCCCCTTAGACATCCCCCAACCCCCTGGACAGCCCTGACTCCCTAGACATAACCCCACCACCTAGACAACCCGTGGACACCCCAACCCCCATGGACAACCCCCACCCCTTGGACCAACCCCTGTGGATAGCCCCAACCCCATGGACCGCCCCGACAACAAACCTGGAGACCACCCCACCACCTGGACACCCCCACCCCCATGGACAGCCCACCCACCCCTTAGACATCACCCACCCCCCGAACACTCCCACCCCTCAGACATCCCCAAACCCCATATACAACACCCCCAACCCCTGAGAAATCCCCCACCCCCTTGACATCAATATCTTATTTCACTCATCAACACTACATCATGCCAAAATCGTTGATAAAAAATACAACCCAATCAATAAGAACATCAATGACCCCATTTTTATTTTTTTACAATACAAACAAAAAACTCTTTTACTAATATGTTTGTATCTTTTTCCACATTATTTAAAATAAATACAAATTATATATTGTGATGTTATAATTTCATTTAACTTCTCTAAAAGATCCCATCTTATCCCAATTTTACTCAGAATTACATCCTACATTACATTTTGAGAGAATAAAAGTTTCACTGAAGACATACATAAGAGGCTTTATTTAATATACGTTATGTCAATATGGGATAACTCAGTAAATAAAATAAAAGAAAATTAACCCCGACATATTGTGCGTACATTAATAAACTAAGAATGTGATACCATTTTGAAATAACTCAAATTAGGTGATGTATAACAGATACCACATAATGATATAGTCTACAATAAACTAAACACGCAGATTATAAAATTCAACCATAAGACATAATATAATATTATTGGGTTTTTATTAGGGGGGATCATTATAAACCTAATGTGAATTTAAAGACCAGTAGTATCAAATTCTAGGTATGTTGTATTTTGAATTATGTGTTGTTATACAGGTATATGCATAGTGGGAATCTTCTTGCATCTAGACAATGTGAATTGCAGGATCTATACCAATGGTTTGAAATTATATTGGTATAGAATTGAAACCTCCACTCTTTAAAAATGGTTTAAAACTATTGGTAAATGAATGTAATGCCTAATATTTACTAATGGTTTTCATAAGCCGTTGTTAAAGGGATACTAGTCCCAATATTTACCAATGGTTTTAGAAACCGTTGGTAAATGCCTGTTATTCTCAATCATTACCAACAGTTTTCTCAAACCATTGGTAAAGATCTATTGCAATGGTTTCAAAACCATTGGGAGGTATAATATGACTTCTGGTGGCTTATCCAAATGGTTATTTCATAACCGTTGGTATAAGTCTATCCCCACTGCTTGCTTACCAACAGTGGGATAAACTGTTGGTATATGATTTACCAATGGTTATACATCCATTACCAAAGGTTTAAAACTATTGGTATATACAAAATTTCTATTAGTGAAGAGATATGATAAACACCGTTCACTAAAAACCTAAACCATTGTAGAATTAATTATAATTGTATTATTGTATTATATATCGAGTAAATGATAAACTATAAAAATGAATTTAATCATATATGGATATAGATTTTGAATGATCACATGGCACATTTCTTAATGAAAATATACTTTATCTAAAAATACATTCCATAAATCCATTTAAAAAATTCCTTTCTGATAAATAGAGATTTTTAACTTCACTAAAACCATTTCTTAAGGAAAATGTATTCTCTACATTGAAAACATTCTCTTTAAAACATAAATAATTTTGAATCATTTTTCATTGAAAATATATTTAAAACATATAAAGGAATCTTGAAAACATTTATAGTGCATTTTCCCATAAAATATCTTTGAAAACATATAACAAGATATTTTATAAACATAAAAAAATTAGAATACATTTTCTTAGAAAATGATCTTAAAATATCATTTAAAAGAAATTTGATATTTTTTTTATAAAAATGGGTTTTTTAATAAAATAAAATTTTGACCACATAGATAAATGAAGTCATATTTTCATAAAAACAGGTTCTTAATTATCATTAGTGACAAATAGAATAAGAAATGGTATTAAAACAAGAATAAATCATCAATAACCCTTGGTGAATGAAATTCATGTTTTTTATTGAAATATGGATTATAAGGATTGATCAATGAAAGCATAATCATAAACAATACCCATAAATGATGGGATTTTTGCAATAAATACTTACCACTTTATAACTTCGAATCATTATCCCTTGTACAAAAATGAAAATAAATTAATCTTAAAATATCATTTAAATAATAATATTCATGAGGTAACATGTCAAAGGGAATTTTATATACTTTGTTGTAGAATATATGTTCATAACATGACATGTTTCTAAAAGAAGGAAAAGTGAGAAAAAATTATTTTAGAGATTTCGTAAAATTTGAAACATAAATCACATTAAAGTGTGATAAAAAAAATGGATATGTAAATACCCATAAATTTAAAGATAAGGATTAAATATTACATTCATGAACAGAATACACATCACACAAAATAAGCGAGTGGTGAATAACGAATTAGTCCTGCAGAAGAAAAGTGAGACCAATAATCCACTTACTACATGAGTAACTTTTTAATCGTGATCCACATGAATTCATAACATCAATTGAAACTTTTAATATCATTAAATAAAGTAAATTCATGATATAACATTTCATAGAGAAGTATATACATCACACTACATGAATTAGTGGTGAGTAGAGCACATATCTCCCAAAAATAAAATTGATATGAGAAAACCCATACCTTAAGTCTTTTTTTTCCAAGATGTTCAAACATCATATATAATAAGAATAAATTTATTATTAATGTAACCGAAAATAATATTATTTTATATCGCACCATATATGATTTTATTATTACTTTACATTATAGGGTAATTAACAAATTCATTTTAATGTTACGTTTTTTATAATATCTGCTTTGTTTTTCGTATATAAATTAATTTTTTATTCTGAATCCTATTGCTTAGATAATTATTCAATTATTCCTAAAATGTAAAAAATTATTTAAAAATAATATATATTTACTAAATAAATATTTATAATAATCTATAAAATATAGAAGTATGAAATATAATACACTATTTATAAGGACGGTAGACCGTACGTAAGCATGCACAATATTTTCTATTTTTGGTGTATTGAAAAAAGGAAAGTAAATGACATATATTTATATATGTAAATAATATAACTCTAGTTAAATTATTATTTAATATATATCATGTTATTTTATTAAACCTACTCTTAATACATTCCATGAAATGTGTGAACTAATCACATCACCTTGATGAGGTTGTAACCCACACATCCACAAATGAAGTGATCATTCATACAAAAAAATTTAAAGAATAAAGGTATGTTTTATTTAATAATTATATATGTATAAATACATAATAGATATCACATATATCATATAAAAATATATTTCCTATCATAATCTCCAACCATGAGAGGTGGTAATGGAAAAAACAAACAACATGGTTTCATGAGGCGGCAACACTCCATACACAAGAACAGTATGTTCGTCACCCATTTAATTCATTTTTTTTGTAATTAAAGATATAAAAATTATTATAAAAACATCGAAGTATATTTTGGATACATTTTTTTGTTATAAAATCTTTGAATAATAATATTTTATGTGTTTTAGAATGAAAATAAAATCAAAGAGCTTATGGATGGATGCTACATCATCTTTGGATAACTCTTTTTTGATTGAACCAAAGGGATTCCATGATTAGGTTTATTTCAAAAGGTAGGAAGTTAGTACGAATGTAGGGGAATTTGTAGGGTATATTGGTCAGTTATAGCTGAGAAAAAGGTCTTGAGAGGTGTGAATGTGAGGGGGGTATGAGTGACTTTTTATAACGGAGGAGGAGTGACATTGCTGTAAATTTTTGAAAAAGGAATTCCAACCACGTTTTTGGCATGTAATTTGGATAAAATAAGGGTAATAATCTAATTGAAGAAAATATAGGGGTGAAATGTGAATATCCAATTGAATTTGGACAAATGTACATAATATTTGGTTGTTATGTTTATGTTTTAGTCATTTGTTAAGATAATTTTTCTCTTAATCACTGTACTTAATTTTAATCACCTTCACAAATTTTTTTTTGTAAAAAAACAACATGAACTTATTATAAATTATAAAGTATTATTATAATAAATATATAATCCATTTTTTTTAAATTACAATCATATAATAGGAATAAATTAATATAAATTTAATCTTGTGGACGAGACGATACGACATGTTTTTGAACTAGAAAGGTCTAAAAATATGAATTGTTCTTATATCAAAATTCATTGTGAATCTTGCTCCAATGACCTAATATGGATTAATTTATATAAAATTTATCATTTTATACTTAAAAACTAACATAATATATATGTTAACTATTTAAAAAAATTATATGAAAAAGAATTTTAGAATTAACATTCAATGTTTTTACTATTCATCAAAAATTGAAACTTCTCAAAAAAAACCAAAACATTTACCCAAAGTAAATTTTTATGTTAAACATTAAAAATTAATGTTTATTTTTTAAAATAAAAAATATATAATTGTCAAAAATTATATTTAATATAGGATCTTAATTTAAAGGTGGTAAAATTACCTTTTAGAAAAATACACATTTTAATTCATAAAACATGATTTATTTTTATATGATACCTATAAAAAATGTTAGATGAGTATAAAAAATATTCATTAAATATATTAGATATTAATTTTATTGAAAAAATTAATAAAAAGTCATTTGTGTAATTTATGGAGATAAAATTGTTTTTCCCCTAGAAAATAGTTTTCTTAGAAAATAAATTTCAATATTTTTAAACAGATCTTATATACATTCATAATAATTTATAACCAAAACATTAATTTTATATACATATGTAAATAAAATATTCAAAATTTCGCAAATATTATTCATAACATTCATTCCAATGTATATGTGGCAATAATATTAATATTGTAATAATAATAATAACAGTATATTGCAGTTCAGTTAAACATAACCTTTTGTCGGATGAAAGATATCTAAGGGACTTTTTATTGTGTATAATAAAATTAAAACAAATTGTTTCACATACTGCAAGGTAATCTATGTTAGTGAAAGAATAAACTGGTGTTTCATATAACGGAATTCAAATTTAGAGCTTTTGTATAAAATAAATCTATATTTAGTGTTATGTGAAATGAAAAAATATTGGAATGATTAAAATAATTTTAAAAAATATATTTCACAAAAAATAATAGTATAGAAAGGTGAAACCCGATAGAAAACATGATGACCAACCTATTATTCAAGAGGTCATATATGAGGGTTATTATAATATATCTACCTAATCTACATGTCCACCAACTGCTCTTTGATCAATTGAACCTGCAATGATATCTCCTACATGAGACTGGGCCCAAAAATTGATAATGCACCTACCTCCATCCACCATAGAGTCAAACAACACAACCTATCATACCAAGCATCAAAAGGTTCCATTTAGCTCAATGCCTAGAATATATTATTAAATGATGACTCCATGAGTGTCATATGTTGTTCCAACTATCCAAAAAAATAAAATAATTCTCATAACATTGCCACCAAAACCATAATAGTCCATTTTGATTGACCGCCAGGCTCTATTTATAGGATAGACTTAAAAGAACCCTTGATCTCATATCCTACCAAAGAACCTTCGAAAAGTGTCATTTGAAATGTGGATATATTTTTGAAATGATACTCCTCAAAACACCATGGAACTGAACCACCTCGCACATGTAAAGAATAACTTGATAATCAACTATTATGGTTTCCCTAATATGAAATAATTGGGAAAACTTAGGTAGTTGTTCCACAAAAACCCATAAAACATCATTCATATGAGTTGTGCTAGGTAATCCAATCACAAAATCCGTTGTGAAATCTTCCCATTTACACTTAAGAATTGGAAAAGTCTGAAGAATCCCAGTTGGCCTCTAAAGCTCAACTTTCACCCACTAACAACTGAATCATCTAGCCATGAATCTTTCCACCCACAATTTCATTTCAAACCACAAGTACAATATACAAAGATCATAATATATCCATGTTAAACTAGGATGAACCACCCATTTAAAATCATGAAAATCTCTCACCAGCTCCACACATTAGCCCGTAGGAACCCATATTTTTCCAAAGATAAGAAGTGAATTTGTAATGCTGAATGACCATCCTGATGGTGTCTCCTCACCATAATATTTGTCTCTTATAACTGATCCATCCAGATTAGATATCTTCTGAGTCTTAATCTAGTCAAAAATCATGGGAATAATAGATTCCAAAGTGATTGTTACTAATACTTTAGGGTGTTAACATACATTTTCATGTATTAATAGTGGGAAATTATTCTTCAATAATCAGAAGACTCATTTAATAAATCTATGATTGTCTTTTAGTTATAATCATCCACAACAACATTTCCCTTTCCTGGTGTATTTGAGAATTCAATGTTGAAAGACTACAGATACTTGACCCACCTCCTCTACCAAAGGATCAGGAATCACCAAGAGAATATGTACTAGAGGATCTTGGGATCCATGTATACCAAGATACTATCATCCATGATATAGAGTCTCTAATATATTATAGAATGTACCACTACTACTAATTCTAGATAGTTATTAGGGTAATTCCTTTCATGTGGTCTCAATTTTTGTGAGCCATAAGCAACAAATCCATCATCCTGCATTAGAATTGATCTGATTCAAATAATAAATTAATCATTTTATACAGTATATGAATTAATTGACATAGGTAATGAGAGGATTGGTGTTAAGTTTATCATATATTTATTCTATGGAAAATATCTCTTATATGAATCAAACTAAAAAAACAACCCTGTCTTGGTCAGCCAAGACAATAGGGCTACCGAATGGGAGAAATCATAGATAAATCAATGATGATAACTGGATAACCCCAGAAATATTTGAATTTTGAATACATTCATAGGTTGTTCCCAAGATACCATAATTGTGATTTTATTTGGGCCCACTAACACTCATTCCTCTAAGATGACAGGGAATAAGAAGATCACATTATTAATCCAAAAACATCATTTAGTTAGCTTGGTGTAAAATCAATTCTCTCTAAAAATAATCTGAATGATGTCAAGGTGTTTATCATTATCATATAATGACTTGGAGTACAATAATATATCATTGGAAAAAACCACCACAAATCAGTCCAGAAAAAATATGAATTATCCAATTCATTATGGACATGAATACCTCTGGTGTGTTATTCAACAAAACCTGAATAAAAAAAACTCATAAAAGTCACATCTTCTCCTAAAAGTAGTATAAGGAATGTCCATTAATCTCATCCTTACTTGGGGTTACCCTGATCACAAATCGATATTGGATATGATCTTATCTCCTCTCAACTGACAAAAAATATCATCAATGTGTGAAAGAGGATACTGGTTCTTTACCGGCATCTGGTTTGACATCCCATAATTCATGCAGAAGTAAAAGGACTCATAAGCCTTTATGGAAAAGATAAATAGATAACCATAGTTGGATATAGTAGGTTATTTGATACCATTATATTTTAGATCAAAAAATTGAATGTTCAACTCCCGAATCCCTGCGGGTTCCATTCTGTAATGTAATATAGAAATTGTCTCTTCCCTTAGTACAAACTTGATCTTGAACTCAATATGTCACTCTGGTGGTAAGTCATATAACTCATCAGAAATGAAATCTTTAAAATCATCACCACTGGTGGAATAAAATATGAAAACATTCCTCCATTATCTTGGGAAGGAAAAAATATTTGAACCATGAGATAATTCAATAAACACAAAATTGGTCTGACATAGCCATCCTGAAGATCCCACTAATCTTTCTGAAATTGTTACACCGGTGCTTTATTTCACAAGAAGAATAGCACTGAGATTACATGCTAAAACATCATAGCCGCTACTCATGGCCGCTCTTAGATTCCTTTACATGATGAGTGCCTGGTTCATATCATCCTCAAATCATATTAATCAAAAAATGTATACATAATATCCGATCTCATAGAAATTACTATCCAAAAAATGTCTCAACCTGAAGATCACATCAACTTATATTGATTAAATAAATAATTATAGGTCATTGAAACATATATCATAGTCTAGTACTTACATCTACACCTACTTCAGATGCTTGAAATAACATGATTTTTTACCCCTACACATATAAGGATAGAAATGGATTATGAAATTTGTCTCAATGTCCTTCTTAGATAGAACATATTGCTTCCCATATTCCTCCATAATATCCCACCAATGCTTGGTAGGTCCACAAAAGCATATATGCATCCGGATTTAACCTTCTATCAATTGGTGTCTCAATATTCTTGATGATTTTATATACTAACTAGATCTAGAACGTGGCTTACTTGTGTCCTCCTTCCCCTGTAAAAATTGGCATGTGCTGCATCGGAAACCCTCCAGTCTGCTTAACCATTGAATAAACAATATGAAAAATCTCGTTTTCCATGGATCGCGTGTCCCTCCAGAATCATCCATGAAGTAGATTATCCATATGCTATTCAAAAACTATAGGAACATACAGTATAGTTGTGGTTGGAAAATGAGGATTTACACTCTACTGATTCTCATGTCGAATTCAATAAGGAGGCTCTATCTCTACTGACAAATTCACACAATAGATAATTGGATAGTAACTTGGTTAACATCAACATGTGACTACAACAGAAAACCACAATCTCTTTATCTCTGTAAATACGTATTATAAGTGTTTTAGCGTGGCATGTTAATTCATTTTATTTATATTATTGAAATAAATATTTCATATCATAGTTGAATAGGAATGTACACATCACATAAAATAATACATACACCTATCTTGAACCACACATTTCAATATATCTTTATGTGAATATTAATATGCATGTATTCTCATCTCGTGCCATAGTGGGTAATGAGAATTAATCTAAAGAAATTCTAGCATCATAAAACAATAACCTCACACAATATGTGAATCGTCTGATGTGAAATAACATCTACATTAACAAGCATATAAAAAATCATCAATACCATCCTTGGGAACTCATATTTTTCCCCATACATGGGTTAGCTACTCCCATGCACAAGTTCAATATCAATCCCCGACACATACTCATCTCTATTCTACCATTACCAAATAGTAAAGTAGATGAAAAGAAAACCTACTGCTTTGATTCTACCTTTTACCATTTCCCAATCTAGAAGGATCACATGTGCAAAAAAATGGTTGGTTAATAGATCTTAAGCATGCCTCCCTGTACACCAGAGGATACCAACTAGTGGCAAGGGTGTGAAATTTATAGTGGGAAGACTATACCCGCATGGGTATTGTACCAAATTATTTGAAATTAAATGATATAAATTAATGAAATAAAAGTTATACATAGTGTAAAACAACAATAATATCCAACTGAATAATCCAATAAATAAATAACGAATATTGTAAAGATGTTCAGGAAAGTAACTAAATTTCATTCAAGAAAAAATAAAAGTAAAATAAAATCAGACTCAAATAAAGACTCAATAGTCCCTTATCCTGATCCCTACATTGGTCCCACCTCCAAAATCCATCCCATCTAGCCAGGAAACAATCATCAATAAGGTACTTTTCCATTTTCCAAACATACATCCATGCAATTTTCTTAGGTACCAAACGATGACCTGAATAGGGGGTGAGTATCACTCCGTAGGTCAACACCACCATATATATACTAACAAATTTATAATATATGTATGTAATAATTCAATATTAATTGTTTAAATTTAATAAAAAATTAATAAAATTCAACAAAAATCTACTTTTTCTCCATGCAAAATTATCTCTAAGCATGTATTATGACTATTCCAACAACAACCACATAACCATGGTAAAATAACCTAATTTGAAACCAACCTGAAAAATATCTAAACATGTCTTATGACCACGCCAACCACCACCATAAAACCGTGGAACAATAACATTGACATTATGTCTTCATATCTCAAAGCATGTATTATAACCATGTCGCCACCACCATATAACTATGGTATAGTTAGAACAATTCAGGTCAAATCCCTATTAGCATTACAGTATCTTGGTCAGATCCCTATAATAATTACAACTTAGGACTGAAAAAATAAGACTCTTTGTATGTATTATACCATCAGACTTGATGAATACCACTCAATATCATCATTACATAATTTAAGTGTGCAATATCCAAGACAGAGCTTAATATATATTCATTAAATCATGAAACACAAGTCTTATCATACATCATGGATATCACAATATCACATCATAAATCTCAATGGATTACTAAGATAATTTGAATTTATTTTTATTATACCATTTTCAATTTACTCACAATTCATTAACAGTAATATCAATATGAAAAAAAAGAGATCAATAGGATTCAATATCAAGAAAAAAACTCAATGTCTCATGTCATGATAAACACACATTAAGCCATTGTCCAATTCAATTAGGATAATTGATTTGTCTCCCAATGGGTAGAAATAAGAATTGTCAAAAGACAATTTAATCCAAAGGTCTTAGAGGAATGATCTCATTCATTACTTAATTTATTTGGGTTCATGATACATTGATGTAATCAAAATATTTCATAAAATTAGAAATTATTTAAACACATGGCTAAGATTTAGACCCAATACATTTAATTGACGATCCAACAATGCATCCAATGATAATCACCCACAAGGATAAAGGTGTGGATGATATCCAAAATATATATATATCAAAACTATAAAATATCAAAAAAATCACACAATCAATGGATTTTACTCCAAAAATTGAATAAGAAGGGAGAGAGGGGAAAACCTAACCAAAAATAATTAAAAGGAATTTCATAGAAAAAGAGAACATATTGAAGGGATGATGGAGCACTAAATTATCTTGGAAAAATCCCTAATATTGAGAGGATAAGGATATAATATAAATATAATGAAATTTAGCTTCATATCATACTTTAAAAAAGAATGTCAGTAAATTACATGGTGTGTAATATAGGTACTCGTCTTGTAAATATTTTTAATGGGCTACAACGAAATACCCATCACCTCGTATATTTTTTCAATAAAAAATACATACAATAAATTATGTGTAATAAATTTAAACATCATGTAATTTTTATATAGATGGATTCTTAGACCATTTTCCCATTAAACAACCTAAAACACCTTTAAAGCTTCTTAACCTACCATGAACCAATGAAACACTTAACCCATTTATACCAAAATTGTTTTCATTCAAACATGATTAAAAACATGAAGATTAAGTCATTTCCCCAAAAAAGTATCTATACTAAGATCCTATATAGTTTTTCCCAAACATCATTTAAGGGAAAGGAAAAACTTATCTGAATGAAAAGTTAATGAAAAACATTGAGGGAGTCATACCAGATAAAACAAAGGATCTTACAATTATCATCCTAATTTTTTTAAAGAACAATAACATAATCAATGCACAAGATATTATGAATTTTATTTATAAAAAACATAAAAATATTCTATTCTACCATAAGAAGAACAATTATGGATATTATAATATCCATTCCATTAAAAACCCATTTTGGAAATAACTAAAAGAATGGTAAGGAGGGGTTTCTTTGGAGAAAACATGAAATTTTGCGATGTAAATTAAAAATTAAATAACGGTTATGATAGTCATTAATACTATTGACGTTCTATATGAAAAATTAAAATTTCACATTTTCTTTTTTTCAAAACATTCCCTATAAAATATGTAAAAATATACCTTTTGAAACATTTTATATAAGGTAAAAAAGTCGAATAAAATAGCATTTATATTTCATTTATGTCCAAATAAAAACATCACTAACATATTTTTTGACATGTGGACATACAAGAAAAATATTTAGAAAATAAATCATAAATACATAAATAATGATGTTTTTATGGTTAAAAGTCTCTTACATGAAGTATGACTCTTCATGAGTTTTATTTTCCTTCATGAGTAAAAAAAGTATGTTAATTATTTAATTTCATAAGAAATAATTTATTTTTCCTTATTCCTTTTATTTTATTTAATACAATGTTTTATACGACTACTTAATCAATTATGTTCACTTCAGATTTTCTAATGATATCCAACTCATATATCCAAAAAAAATTTGGTATGTCGACACTGGTCAAATCATTTATTTATACATCACCTCTAGACAAAATAATCATGAAATAATTATCATTTTTATAAATTAATTATACTTTTAAAAACAACTGTTATAAATTATTATGAAAAGTGAATTAGTTTATTGTTATGGAGACAATATATCTTACGTACACATCTGTAAAGATTTAATTTTTTATGAAACATTAGGAGAAAAAGGTAAGTGTCCTTTCATTTGGGCACACCCTACCCCCTTGGACAACCACCCCAACTCCCTGGACAACGCCCTAGACACACCCACCCCCTGGACACCCCTACACCCTTGGATAGCCCCGCCCCAACCCTTGGGATAGGGCCCCGACCCCGCTCGATAGCCCCTACCCCCTTAGACAGTCCCTGACCCCCTAGACATCCCCCACCTCCAGGACAACCCCATCCCCATGGACAACCCCCACCCCTATGGACACCCCCACCCCCGTGGGCACCACCCCACCACCTACACACTCCTACCCCCTGGACACCCTACCCATTTGGATAACCCCCCCAACCCCTAGACCCTACTACCCTGGACCACCCCCACCCACCTGTACAACCCACCCCCCCTAAAAACACCCTACCCCTTGGACAACTGCCCCACCCCACGGATTACCCCCATCCCCCTGGAAACCCTCCACCCTAGACTGCCTCCACACCCCTATACACCCCCACCCCCTAGACAGCACTACCCCCTTATATATCCACCCCAACCCAATGAACATATCCCCACTGGACTCCCCCACCCCCTGGACACCCCCAGCCCTCAGACACCTCCACCCCGCTGGACACCCCTTCCCCCATAATCAACTCCATCCCCCATGGAACCCCCCCCCTAGACTCCCCCGCCCCCATGGATAGCCTCACACCCCCTTGGACACCCCTACCCCCTAGACACCCCACCCCACCACCAGGACACCCCTACCCCTTGGATATCCCCCAACCCATTCGACCTCCCCCACCCCCTGGACATCACCCCACCCCGTGGACACCCCTACCCCTTGGACAGCCTCCCAACCCCCTGGACAACCCCCACCCCCCACACCCTTGACACCACCCCACCAAATGGACACCCCAACCCCCCCCCCCCCCCCACCCGACACCTCTGCCACCTGGGAAATTACCCCCAAGCCCCCCCCCCCCAGACACCCCCACCCCCTGGGACACACCTACCCCCTTGGACATCCACCCCAACCCCCTGGACAGCCCCCCTCCCCCCGACAAAAATACCTTATTTCACTCCTCAACACTATATCATTCCAAAATCATTGATAAAAAATTGAATCCAATCAATAGGAACATTAATGTACCCCATTTTATTTGTTTTACAATACCAACAAAAAACTCTTATAATAACATGTTTATATGGTTTTACACAATATTGATAATAAATATAGAGGATATCTTGTGCTCCACTCATTTAATTAAACTTGTCTAAAAGATACCATCTTATCCCTATTTTACTCAGAATTACATCCAACATCACCTTTTGAGAGAATGAAAGTTTCAATGACAACTTTCCTAAGAGACTTTGGTTAATCTACTTTATGCCTATATATTATAACTCAATATAGAATATAAGAGAGACTTAACCAAGACATAAAGACTGTACATTATTAAAATCAACATTTGACACCATTTTGAAATAACTCAAATTATGGTATGTTTAACAGATCCCTCATTATGATATAGTCTACAATAAAATCAACACACATATTATAAAATTCATTCATAAGACATAATATGATATTTTAGAGTTTTGAAAAGGGGATATCATTATAAACCTAAGCGAATTTATAGACCAGTGGTATAGAATGCTAGGTATTCAATATTTGGAATTATGTTTTATTCTATAGGTAAATGCATAGAGGGAATGTTCTTGCATCTTGATAGGGTGAATTACAGTATCTATACCAATAGTTTCCAAGTTCATTGGTATATAATTGAAATCCCCACTCTTTACCAATGGTTTACAATCATTGGTAAATTTCTGTTATGCTGAATCTTTTCCAATAGTTTTCATAAACTATTGGTAAAGGGATGATAGTCTCAATATTTACTAATAGTTTTAAAACCCATAGTTAAAGTCCTATTATTCTAAATCTTTACCAATGATTTTCCCAAACCATTGGTAAAGATAAATTGCAATGGGTTCTAAACTATTGGGAGGTATAATATGACTTCAGGTTTCTTATCCCAATGGTTATTTAATAACCATTGGCATAATACTATCTAGACTTCTTTCTTGACAATGATCAGATAAACTATTAGTCTATATTTTACCAAAAGTTATACAGCCTTTACAAAAGGTTTAAAACCATAGGTATATATTAAATTTATAGTAGTGAAGAGATATTATAAACAACATTCACTAAATACATAAACCATTCTAGAAGTAAAATTAATTGTATTCTTATATTATATATTGAGTAAATCATATACTATAAAAATGAATAAAATCTTATATGGATACATATTTTGAAGGATTACAGAGAACATTTTATAAGGAAATTATCCCTTATCTGAAAATACCTTTCATAAATCCATTTAAAAAATTCCTTAATTATAAATACGGATTTCAAATTTCATTTAAACCATTTCTTGAAGAAAATTTAGTTTATACATTGAAAACATTATCTTTAAAACATAAATAATTTTGAATAACATTTTCTTTGAAAATATCATTGAAACCCTATAAAGGAAGCTTGAAAACATTTATAGTTCATTTTCCCTTGAAAATGGCTTTGAAATCCTATAACCGAATATTTTAAAAACATAAACAAAATTAAAATACATTTTCCATGAAAATGATCTTATAATATCTTCCTAATTTTTTTTTGAAAACATATTTTAAAACATAGTTTTTTGAATAACATCGATTTTTGACCAAAAAGAGAAATAAAGCCCTGTTTTCGTAAAAACATGTTCTTAATTATCATAAGTACCAAATAGAATAAGAAATGGTATTAATACAATAAGAAAATAAGTAATAACCATTGTTGAATGATATTTGATATTTTTCTGGAAATATAGATTATAAGGATTCATAAATGAAAGTAGAATCATAAACAACCCCAATAAATGATGAGATTATTGCAATTAACAATTAACACTTATTAACTTTGAATAATTCTCCCAATGTATGAAAATAACATTAAATGAATCCTAAAATATAACTTGAATAATAATATTCATGAGGTAACATGTCAATGGTAATTTTGTACACCTCGTAGAAGAATATAGGTTGATTACATGACATGTTTCTAAAAGAATGAAAAGTGAGGCAAAATTATTTTAGGGATTTGGTAACATTTGAAACATAAACCTCATGAAAAATTGATAATAAAATAGATATGTAAATAAAAATAAATTTAAGGATAAATATTATATATTAAATTCATGGATACTATAGACATCACACAAAATAATCGAGTGGTGAATAATGCATAAGTCATGCAAAAAATAAGTGAGACTAATAATTCACTTACAACATGAGTAAATTTTTTATATTGATCCACATGAATGAATAACACAAATTAAAAGTTTTAATATAATTAAATGAAGTAAATTCATGATATAACATCTTATAGGGAAGTATATACACCACACAATAAATATAAGTTGTGAATAGAGCATATATTTCCTAGAAATAAAAGTTAGATGAGAAAACCCTTACCATAAGTGTTGATTTTATCCTACATGTTCAAACATCCAGTATAATAAGAATAAAATTATTATTAATATACCACATAAAAATATTATTTTATATTGCTCCGTATATGATTTTATTATTAATTTATATTATACATTTATTAAAACATTCATTTTAAGGTTATGTTTTTGATAATATCCTCTTTGTTTTTTTGTATATGTATCAACTTTTTATTTCGTATCCTTTTACATGGATAATTAATTAATAATTCCCAGAAAGTAAAAAATTATAAAAAAAATCATATATATTTATTAAATAAATATCTATAATAATGTATAAAATATATAATTATGAAATGGAAAATACTGATTATAGAGACGGTAGACCATACGTAAGCATGCACAATATTTTTGATTTATTGCTATATTAAAGTGAGGAAAGTAAATTAAACATATTTATATATGTATATATTTTAATTCAAGTAATATTATTATTTTATATACATCATGTAATTTTATTACACCCATTCTTAATACATTCCATGTAATATGTGAACGAAGCACATCACCTTGACAAGGTTATAACCCACACGTCCACAAATGAAGTGATCATTTAAAAAAAATGGAAAGCATAAAGGTATGTTTTATTTAATAATTAAATAATAATTAATACATAATAGATATCATATATATCATATAATAATACATTTCCAATCATAATTTACAACCATTCTAGGTGGTAATGGAAAAAACGAACAATATGGTTTCATGAGGTGGTATAACTCCGTACACAAGAACAATAAGTTCTCCACCCATTTGATTCACGTGTGTGTATGTAAAGGTGTAAAAAATATAATACAAATATCTCAGTATATTTAGGATACATTTTTGGTATAAAATCATGGAATAAGAATATTTTAGGTGGTGTAGAATGAAAATAAAACCAAAGAACTTATGGATGGATGCCACCTTTTCTTTGGATAACTCATTTTGGTTTGAACCAAAGTGATTCCATGATTGGATTTCTTCCTAAAGTTAGGAATCTAGTATGAATGTAGGGAAATTTGGAGGTGATATTGGTTGGTTCTAGCTCAAAATAGGTCATTAGAGGCATGAATGTAATGGAGGTATGAGTTCCTTTTTATAACCGAGGAGGAGTGACATTGGTGTAAATTTTTTAAAAGGGAATTCCAACAATGTTTTCTTTCATGAAATGTGGGAAAAATAATGGTCATAATATAACTAAAGGAAATATAGGATTGAAATAAGAATATCCAATGGAATTTGGACAAATGTGCAGGTTATTTGGGTGTCATGTTAATGTTTTAGTCATTTGTTATGCTAATTTTTCTCTTAATCACTGTACTTAATTTTAATCACATTCACTAATATTTTTTGTCATATAATAACATGAAATTATTAAAAACTATAAATTATTATTATTATAAATATATAATCCATTTT
Organism: Viscum album; assembly: GCA_963277665.1. Taxonomy (NCBI): domain Eukaryota; kingdom Viridiplantae; phylum Streptophyta; class Magnoliopsida; order Santalales; family Viscaceae; genus Viscum; species Viscum album. Next base: position 2,101,796,650 of record OY728163.1, on the reverse strand, counting down.
TCTTAAATCCAATCATGTAAGTGGAAGAAATTAATTTAAATTTAATCTCTTGGACGAGACGATACGATGAGTTTTTAAAGTGAAAATGTCTAAAATTTTGACTTGTTTTTATATCAAAATCCTATGTGAAACTAGTTCCAATGACTTAATATGGATTAATTTATTTATAATTTCTCTTGTTATACCTTAAAAATAACATAATATATAATATAAATTTGTAAATAAATTAGATTAAAAAAAAGTTTAGAATTAATATTCAATGTGTTTACTATTCATCAGAAAACGAAACTCCTCAAAAAAAATACAAGAAAATTTACCCATACTTATTTTTTATATTAAACAATAAAAAATAAGGTTTATTTTTTCAAATAAAAATTATATAATTTTCAAAAATTATATTTAAAATAGGTTAGTAATTTAAAGGTGGTAAAATTACCTTTTAGACAAATACCACTTTTTATTCATAAAATTAGATTTATTCTTATATGATACCTATAAAAAATATTGGATGTGTATGAAAAATATTTAATTAATATATAATATATTAATTTAATTGAAAAAATTAATAAAAAGTGGCTTTTTAATTTATTGAGGAAATGTTTTTTTCATTTAGAAAAATAGTTTTAATTGAATTTTTTTTAATATTTTCTAATAGTTCTTACATACATTTATAATAATTTATCACCAAAAAATTCATTTTATATACATGTGTAAATAAAATTTTAATAATTTATTTAATTTTATTCATAACTTCCATTCCAATTTATATTTCGTAATTATTATAATATTTTAATAATAATAATAACAACAATATATTGTAGTTCTGTTAAACTCTGCCTTGTGTGGGACACAAGATATCATAGGTACTTAGTATTGTGTGTTATAAAATTCAAACATACCGTTTCATGTAATGTAAGGTAATCTAAGTTAGTGAAAGTATAACCTTGTGATGCATATAACAAAATCCAAATTAAGTGATTTTGTATAAAATAAGTCTATATTTACTCTTGTTTGAAATGAAAAAATATTGGAATGATTAATTTAATTAAAAAAATATATTTCACAAAATATCAGGGTGTTGAAAAGTGAAACCCGACATAAAACATGTTGACCAACCTAGAATTCCAAAATTCATATCTGATGGTCAGTATACGATATCTGCCTACTAAGAATGGTCACCAACTACTCTTTGATCAATTGAACTAGCTCAAATATCTACTACATGAGACTGGGCCCAATAAGTGATAATGCACCTACCTCAAGCTAATATAGAGTCAAACAACAAAAACTATCATACAAATCATGAAAACGTGCCATTTCGGTCGATTTCTAGAATCTACTATTATATGATATCTCCATGAGTTTTATATGTTGTTCCAATTAAACACAAAAATAAACAAAATTCTCATAAAATATCCACCAAAACCATAATAGTATATTTAGATTGACCATCAATCTATAATTACAGGCAAGGCTTAAAAGAACCCACGATCACAGATCCTTTTGAAGAACCCTTCTAAAAAGTGATTTGAAATATGGATATATTTTTGAAATGATACTCATCAGAACTCCATGAAACCAAACCACCTCTCACATGTAAATACTACCTCGATAATCAACTATTAAGGTTTCCCTCATAAGAAATAAGTGGGAATCCTTAGTTAGTTTGTCCACAACAAACCATAAAACATTATTCTTATGAGTTTTTCTTGTTAATCCCCTCACAATATCCATTGTGACATCATGCCATTTCCACTCAAGAATTGGAAAAATATTAAAAATCCTAGTTGGCCTCTAATGCCCAAATTTCAAACACTATCAAGTGAAGCATCTATCCATGAATCTTTCCACCCTCATTTTCATTCCATACCACCAGTACAATATACAGAGATCACAATATATTCTGGTTTAACTAGGATGAACCCCCCATTTAGAATCCTGAGAATAAATCACCTACTCCCCACATAACCCCTTAGGAACCCATATTTTTAAAAATAAAAGAAGAAAATTTCCAATGCTGAGAGACCATCCTGAGGGTGTCTTGTCACTATATAATTTGTCTCTTATAACTGATCCCTCCAAATTAGAAAACCTTGGAGTCTTAAAATATTCCAAAATCATTGGTATAATAGATTTTGAAGTCATTGTTTCTATGCCTTTAGGGTCCTTAACATCCATATGCTTGTAATAAAAGTGGGACATTATACATAAATCATCACAAGACTCATTTAATAACTCTATATGTGTCTTTTAGATATAATAATCAACACTGAAATTTCCCTTCCCTGGTGGATTAGAAAATTCAATGTTGAAAGACTACAAATACTCGAACCACCTCCTCTACCAAAGGTTTAGGTATCACTGAGAGAAGATGTAATTGAGGTTCTTGGATCCGTGTATACCAAAAAAATCTCATAGATAACATAGTGTCTCCAATATCTTAGGGAATTTACCACTACTACTAACTCTATAATGTGATTAAGGTAATTCCTTTCATGTGGTCTTAGTTTCCTGTAGCCATAAGCAACAAATTTTCCCTCCTACATTATAATTTCTCTCATTAAAACAATAGATACATAATTGTACACAATATAAGATTTAATTTTCATAGGTAATGTGAGGATAGGTGTTGAGTTCATCATATATTTATTCTTTTAAAAATATCTCTCATAGGAATCAAACAAAAAAACGTCACCCCTTTCTTGGTCTACCAAGATATTATTGATACCAAATGGGAGAAATTACAGACAAATCACTGATGATAACCTGATAAACCTAGAAATCATTGAATGTTGAATAAATTATTAGGTTGTTCCAAATATACCATGATTGTGATTTTCTTTGGTCCCACTAACGCTATTGAATCAAAGATGACATGTAATAAGAAGTTCATATTATTAATCAACAAACTGTATATAGTTAGCTTAGTGTAAAGTCAATTCTCTGTCAAAATAATATGGATGATGTCAAGGTGTTTAGAATGATCATTTGAGGACATGGAGTACAATAAGATATCATTGAAAAAGACCACCACAAATTAGTCTAGAAAAACATGAATGATCCCATTCATTAAAGACATGAATACCTCTGGTGTGTTATTAAACCCAAACTGAATCACAAAAAATTCACAAAATTCATATCTTCTATAAAAGGTAGTCTGAGGTATGTACGTTAGTCACACCCTCACTTGGTGGTACCCCGATCACAAATCGATATTGTAGAAGATCTTATCTCCTCTCAATTGAGGAAAATGATCATCAATATGTGAAAAAGGATACTAGTTCTTTACCATCATATAGTTCGACCTTGAATAATCCATGCAGATGTGAAAGGACCCATCAAACTTCACGGAAAATATAAATGGAGAACCCCAGTGAGATATTATAGGTTGTATGATACCTTTTGATTTTAGATCAACCAATTAAACGTTCAACTCGCGAAGCTCTATTCGTTCCATAATATAAGGTAATATAGAATTTTTCTCTTCCCCTCGTACAAACTTGATCGTGCACTCAATATATCACTCTGGTGGTAAGTTTTATAACTCATCAAGAAAAAAATATTGCAAATGGTCACAACTGGAGGAATAGAATATGACTATATTCTTCTATTATATTGTGAATGAACAACTATATGAACCATGAGATAATACAATATACACTAAATTTCTCTGACATAGCCATCCTTAAGATCCCACTAATCATTCTGAAATTGTTATAGAAGTACATCATATCACTTGAATAATAGCTCCCAGATTACCGTTCTGAAACATCATAGCCGTTATTCATGACCCCCCTCAGATTCCCTTACTTGATGAGTGCCCGGTTCATCACATCCTCAAATATTATTAATCCAAAATATATACTTAAGACCTTCTCTCATAGAAAATAGTATCTCAAAAATGACTAGCCCTGAAGATCACATAAGCTTCTATAAATTAAATAATGAATTATAGGTCATTGAAACATGTATCATAGTCCAGTACTGACATCTAAACCTACTTCAAATGCATGAAATCACATTATTTTTCATCCCTAAACATCTCATGATAGAAATGGTTTAAGAGATTTATATCAATTTCATTATTAGATAGAGCATCTTGCTGCCCATCTTCCTCCAGAATATCCCACCAATTCTTGGTAGGTCAATGAATCATATATGCATCTAGATTTAACCTTTTATCCATTGGTGTCATAAGATTCTTAATGATTTCATAGACTAACTGGATCCATTACTCGGCTTACTTGTGTCCTCCTTCCCCAGTAAAAATTGGTATGTGCTGCATCTAAAAACATCTTTTTTTCTCAGACATTGAAGAAACTGTATGAATAATCTCCCTTTCCATGGATCGCATGACCCTCAAGAATCTACCATGAAGTAGAATATCCATATTCTATTCAGTAACTATGGGAACATACAATTTAGTTGTTTTAGGAGCATGAGGATTTATACTCTCTTAATTCTCATGTCGAATAAAATGAGAAGGCACAATCTATACAAGATAAATGCACACAATATTGAATTGGAAAGTAACATGGTTAACATCAACATGTGTCTAAAATAGAGAACCACTAGCTCTTTCTCTCTATAAAGATGTAATACAAGTGTTTTAGCATGGTATGTTAATTCATTTTATTTATTTAAATGAAATAAATATTTCATATCACAGTTCAAAAGGCATGTATACATCACATAAAAAATACGTATGCCAATCATGAACCACACATGTCCATATATCTCTATGTGCATATTAAGATGCTTGTATTCTCATCTCGTACCATACTAGGTTGTGAGTACAAATCTAAAGATATATTAAAATCATAAATCAATAACCACACACACCATGTGAATAACCCAATATAAAATAACATATACAGTAAAAAGCATATACCAAAACATCAATCCCATTCTTGGGAACTCTTTTCCCCCATACATGGGACAGTTATTCCCATGCACATGTTCATTTCCAATCTCGGACACATACTACTATCCTTTCCAACTTTCTCAAATATTTAATTAGAGGAAAAGAAATCCTACTACTTTGATACTACTTTTTAACATCCCCCAATCTGGAAGGATCTCATACGGTAAAAAAGGGTTGGTTAAATGATCTCAAGAATGCCTCCCCATATGCCAGAGGCTACCAACTAGTGGAAAGGGTGTAAAATGTATAGTGGTAAGACTATAACCCCATGTATAAATCATCAAATTATTAGAAATTAAATGATATAAATTAGTGAAATAAAAGTCATAAATAGTGTAAAACAATAATAATATCCAACTCAATAATCTAAAAAATAAAGAAGGAATATTATACCGACACTCTGGAATGTAACTAAATTTCATTATAGAAAAAATAATACTAAAATACTATCAGACTCAAATAAAAACTCAACAGTCGCTCATCCAGATCCCCACATCATTCCCACCTCCAAACTTCATCCCATCCATTATGGAAACAATCATCAATAAGGTACTTTTCCATTGTACAAACCTATATCCATGATGTTTTCTCAACTACTGAAAGATGACTTGAATAGGGAGTGAGTATAACTCAATAGGTCAACACTACCATATTAAAACTAACGAACTTGATAATATTTGTATCTAATAATTTGATAATAATTTTATTAATTAAATAAAAAATTAATAAAATGAAACAACAACCTAATTTTTATCCATGATAAAATATCTCTGAGCATTTATTATGAATATTCCAACCACAACCATATAACCACGGTATCATAACCTAATTTGGAACCAACCTGAAATATCTATGAACATGTCCTACGACCCTGACAACCACCACCATAAAACCATGGTAAAATAACATAAACACCATGTCATAATATCTTAGATCATGTCTTATAACCATGATGCCACTTCCATATAACCATGGTATAGTCAAAACAATTTGGGTCAAATCCCCATAAGAATTACAGTATCTAGGTCAAATGCCTATAAGAATTACAACTTGGGACTAACAAAATCCCACTCTTTATAAGTATTATACCATTGGACTGGGTGACGACCACTCAATATCATCATTACTACATTTAAGTGTGCAATTTCAATGGAGGAGCTTAATATATATTCATTAAAACAAGGAACACAAGTCCTATCATACATCATGGATATCACAATATCACATCATAAATATCAATGGTGAATGAAGCTAATATTAATTTATCTTTATTATACTATTTTAAATTTAATCAAAATTTATTAACATTCATATCAATAAGAAATAAGATAGATCTTTGGGATTCTATATCGAGATAACACCCAATGTATCATGTTATGATAAACACAGTTTAAGTCACTATGTAATTAAATTATGATCATGGATTTATCACCCAATGTGTTGAAATAAGCATGGTCAGAAGCCAATTTAAACCAAAGGGCTTAGAAAAATTATCTCTTTCATTATTTAATTTATTTGGGTTCACATTAAATTTATGTTATCACAATATTGCATAAAATTGGAAATTATAAAAATAAAGGGTTAAGATTTAAACCTAGTACATTTAATTTATGACCCAAATTGATTTTAATGATAATCAAACACAAGGAAGATGGTGTGGGTGATATCCAAAATTATCATAGATAAAAACTATACAATATCAAAAAAATCACACAATCAATGGATTATACTACAATAGTTGAATAAGAATGGAGAGAGTGGAAAAACATAACCGAAAATAATTACTAAGAATTTCATAGATAAACAGTACATCTAGATGGGATGCAGGAGCTCTATATTATCATGTAAAAAAGCCCTAATATTGAGAGGATAAGGATATAAAAGAAAAAAAATGAAATTTAGCTACATATCATACTTTAAAATAGAACTTCATAAAAATACATTATGTGTAATATAGGTACACGTCGTGTAAATATTTTTAATGGGATACATCTAAAAACCCAACAACTCATATTTTTTTCCTTAAAACACCCACACATTATATTATATGAAATAAATTTAAACATCTAGAAAATTTTATATAGATGGTTTCATAGTCCTTTTTCCCATTAAACAACCCAAACCCCCTTTAAATCATATCAACATAATAAGAAAAAATGAAACACTAAACCCATTTATACATAAATTATATTAATTCATACAAGCATTCAAACTTGATCATTAAGTCATTTACCCCAAAAAAGGCTCTTCAATAAGATCATCTATAGTTTTTCCGAAACATCATTGTAGGAAAAGAAAAAACATATCTTAATAAAAAGGTTAATGAAAAAATCAGAGGGATTCATACATGAAAAAACATAGGATCTTACATTTGTCATCCTAAATTTTTTTCAAGAACTATAATATAATCAATACACATGATATCATGAATTTTAATTATAAAAATCATAAAAATATTCTATTCTACCATAAGAAAAACATTTATGGATATTAAAATATCCATTCCATTTAAAACCCATTTTCGAAATACCTAAAAGAAAGGGAAGGAGGGGTTTCTCTAGAAGAAAACATGAAATTTTTCAATGGAGTATAAAAATTAAATAATGCTTATGATAGTTAGAAATAATTTTGGGGTTCTATATGTATAATTTAAATATCACTTTTCCATTTTTTCAAAACATTCCATACAAGATATGTAACAATATATCTTTTGAAAACTATTGATAAAAGGTATAAATCATAATAAAATATCGTTTAAATTTTATTTATGTCCAAATAAAAAAATCTATGACATATTTTTTGAAATATGGTCATGTAAGAAAAATATATAGAAAATAAATTATAAAAACATAAAAAATGAGGTTTTTATGGGAACTGTCTATGAAGTGAAGTCTAACTCATCATGAGCATTATTTACCTTCCGGAGTAAAAAAAGTTTTTTAATTATTTAATTTCTTAATAAAAAATTTATGTTTTATTATTCATTTTTTTTCTTTATTACCGGGTTATATATAACTAATTAATCATTTAAGATCACATCAAATGTCCAAATGATATTCAACTCAAATATCAAAAATAACTTTTGTATGTTGACAATGGTCAAAGCAGTTATTAATACATCACCTGTAGAAAAAATATTCATTAAATAACTATAATTTTTATACAATAATTATACTTTTATAAATTACTGTTATATATTATTATGAAAATTGAATTATTTTATAGTTATGAAGACAATACATCTTACGTACACATCTATAATGATTTCATTTTTGAAGAGACATTAGGGAAAAAGGTATGTATCATTATATATTTAAAGATAAATTATTATATCATAAAACTAAAATTATATTTTAAAATAGATTTACCAAATATGCTATGTTGTGGTGAAGAAAAATAACATCGGTTCATAGAGGTGGAAATCAACACATTCGCATGATTGACGTTATCATTTTTCAATGGATGAAATGGTCAGAAAAAATATTATATATTATCATTATATATTTATAATAATTACATGAATATCACACACAAAGATATATATATATATAATAAAAAATTATAACAAACTATTATAGGAAATAATTGAAAACAAATTACATCGATTCGTGTGGCGGTAGTCCACCATGCATAGGAATGATGGGATCAATTCCCATTTGATGAAAGAAGGATATGAATATTGGTTGTTACATTAAAATAAAAACAACTAAACATAGGGAATATATAGTTTTGATAATTATACCATGGTTTAATGCAATTTTAATGATGTATAAGATGAAATAATACAAAAAATTATTAGAAAATAACGATACATATTATTTAGAAAACGTCATTAGGTATATTCCTAAAGTCATCATAGATTGGTTTTATGATAAAAAAATTTGAATATTAGATATAGAGAGGGATGTATGGAATGGATTTGGTTATTCTATGTCCTAAAAAAGATATTTATGTGTGTATAAATGAGGAGAAGTTAGTCCATTTATATGTGGTGAAAAGGACACATCATGAATTCTTAAAAATATGATGATATATTAATGTTTTAAAAAATATAAATGGATCCAAAATATATCATTTCTAAAAATGAGATTTTATTGATTCAAAACATATCAATAAAATAGAATCTGTACAAGTTTATATTTCTTGGTTTCTATTATTTCTTTAGTTTAACCCCTGGAGAACCTGTTTTAATATTAACCATGTTACAGATTTTTACTTTTTTTAATATTCATTAGGACCAAAAATTAAGTTGAAATTAATAAATAATATTAATTAAGTTGTTTCCAAATAATATATTAATTTTTTAAATTCAATTCATAGAAGTGGTATAAATTAATATAATTTTAAACACAAAAAACACGATTTAAATAAATATTTTGAAAAAGGAATTTTAAGTTAAAAAGTGTCATCATAACGAATTCATGTATAATGATTATTTGTATAAAATTAATTTAATTATATATAATAAAAATAAATAAATTGAATTTTAGAACTAATATATTAAATATTGTATTTTTGAAAATACATGGATACTAATTATAGTTTTTAATATGAATCAACATTTTCACTATTCTTTGAAAAAGAAAAACTTTTAGAAAAATATAAAAAATTAATCCTAAGAATATTTTTTCAATTTGAATTGAAAAATAAATTTAGGTTTTTAAAATTAAAATTATAAAAATTTTCAATCATTTATTTAAATAAATACTTATAATACAAGAAATCCTAATTTGGATAGAAATAAAGCATTTTTTAGACTAAAAATTTATACCATATTATTTTAATGAATATAACTATATAAAAAATTATTAATTAATATTAATAATTCTATAAAATTATTCATCTTAACATTTCCTAGGAAGTTACATTCTTCTCCATTTTATAAATTGCATCCTCGAAATTTTACTCATTACATAAACTTGTGGGGATATGTTTCAATCATAATATTTTCATTTCTCATGTTCCTTGATCAGTAATATGGTTTTAACACATAATAATAACATGGTAATCACTATATTATATAAAAGTTTCTCTATGAGGTAAGGAATATTTACTAGTTTTCCCACATAAGGAATGTTTTATTCCAACAAAAAAACTACAATGATCAAACCATTAGATACATCTTGCCTATATTATCAAGACAACGAGACATTAAATACAACATGTACCAAATATGAACATGGAGACAAAGACACTAGATAAGAACCCCATCCAAATTTATCAAAAATATTATACTACCTAATGAATTGTGGACTTAACTTCTCATTTTTATCAAAATTCGTAACCCTTTTACATTAAAATACATTAAAAAATATTAACACATTACTCATGAGAAATAACTTCCCTATAGTTATATAAAAAACAATTCTACCTTATCGGATCCATCCTTATGTTTTTATGTGTGATATTCACATTCTAAACCATTTCCACTACCAATTATAGTCCCAAAAACATCATTTCTCATACTTTTTACCATAAAGATGGAGTTTGAAACAAATATCCCTATAATTCTTCAAGAGGTTCTATTTTCATACTACAATGAAAAGATTTATTATTATAAAATACAACTACTTTTATATATTGAACTCGGTATCCCTGATAATTCATTCAAAAAGATTGTGGAACATATTTATAAGTGAAAATTGGTCTCTCTGACTGTCTATCTGATTGGGGATGAAAAGATGTACAGAAAATTAATTTAGTACCCAATGACATCAGAAGTCTTTTACAAAAAATGGAGGTAAACCAGTTACCATTACTAGATAGTATGGAAAGAGTGAATCTATGTAATATAATTGTAACTTTAAAAAAAGTTAAGAAAGTTGATCTAAAGGAATATTATCTTCCCTAGGAATAAAATACATAGATTTAGTTAAACTATCTACAATAACCCATATTTCATCATTACCTAGGGATTTATTTTATAATCAAACCTTGAAATCCATCAATTTATTTTTTTATTTCCATTATAGAACTAGAAAAGGTGGAAGCATACCCTTCGATAAATGGATTTCATCTTTATCCAGATAACAAATCAAACATTTCATATTATATTACAAAATATCTTATTTTATTCATACCCATTAAAATGTTACCGATGGTATTTATATATTTTCGTATTACCAAGATAAATTGTAAATAGAGAACTGAGAGACTCAATTAAAATATAATTATTCTTATTGGGTTACATGAAACCCAAAACTAATTTTTTTTTTGAAAACACAATATATTTCCACATCAAACTCTAGAAGATTACCCTTGTTGACTAATTTATCATTTTACTATAAAAATTGTCATCCTTCATAGATTTTTTAATATTTCTTGATAATGATTATTTTTCTAACACTTGAAAAAAAGAAAGGGTGTTCCTGAAGTCATAATTTCTATGATAGAATTCCTTAAATCATTAACTAAAGGATAATGCCTCAAATTTTAAAGGGAATATATTGAATTATATTTCTAACTCAAATCACCAACAACTCTAATTACATTACATGTATGGTAATGAATTTTGTAATCACAATCCATTATCAATTTTATCTACCACCCTTGTCGCATGTTTAATTAATTAGAAGTTAATATATACATAAAACCTTAATTATCATTATATATTTCAAACTTTACGCCAAATATATGATTTCTAAACATTTCTTAAAGCATGTAGTAATGATAAAATTCATGTTCCTATATAAGATAATTTCAATCATGAGGTTTTAACTGATCTAAATAATAATAAATTGCTTGGTCATTTAACATTAAAATACCACCCATTATCTTCAATGAAGTGTCACTATAAAAAGAAAAGTCACATTTTTTATATAGAAAGGCCAAAATTAGATAATTAACTAATATTCTTTTTAATTCATAGGAACAATCATTGCATTCCTTTGTTTAGATGAAACTAACTCCTTTTTTTATAACAAGGTTAGTGGGTTTGAAAAAAATGAAATGTATTCAAATAACCACTTGTAATATCATGATAATCTAAGAAAACAATGAATATCATGAATATTTGTAGGTATCATACATTCATCAACCACGTTAATTCTCTAATATCAATGGTTATATCATATTTAATTATGATATATCAATGGAATGAAATTATTGTTAACCAAAAATAATATATTCACAATTTTTCATAATATATCTCTTCTTCCTAGCTTCTTATAATAATCCTTATATAATTTTAAGGATAGTCATCACTTTTAAATACGAAAAAATATCATCCATCAAAAAAAGAACAATCCTATAGAAATATTCATAAAAAACTATTTAGAAGATCCATGAATATTGTTTTTTTATTTATCAACCCAAAGGAAAAAATAACAAACTAATAATTCCCATCAATAATATAAAATTTTGCCTTAGGGATTTCATCATTATTCACCTTCAAGGGATAAAACCTAAATAATGAGATTCGATTTAAAAATTACAAGCTCCATAGATTGGGTCAAAAAATAAACTGAATGAGGAAATAGATACTGATTCTTAATATTGATCTTATTCAATACTCTATAATTAATGATAATACATAATGAACCATATTTAATTATAATAAATAAAATATGACAACTATATGGTGACGTGCTATGGAGAATAGAACTATTACCAAGAAATTCCTACTATGACTTTTTCAATTCCATAATTTTACCTTGATCCATTCGATATGGAGTTTTGAATTTGTCTAAGTATCAGTAAGTAAGAAAATAGTTAACCCAACAACCTGATTAGTTACAATACCATGTAACTCATCAGAAAAAACATCATGATATTCAATTACTACTGGTTCATCTATAAGATGGATAGTTTTCATATTTTCAACAAAATGAGTATAAAAAATTGAATTTCTATCTCATTAAAGACATTCAGTTTATTGATATGATATCATAGGTATGAATTCATTTGTATTTATAAACTAAAACCTACTTCAAAAAATAACTTCATTATCTCTATAATTTATCTTAGAATTATAAACTGAAAGCCAATACATACATAGCATAATGTCAAATTTTACAAAGGAAAAGTTAACAAATTTCTAATGATAATCCTTCTAAATGGTATAATTTGATGATATATATAAATTCTTGTTTCATTAATACTACCCTATTTATTTTTACCAAAATCTCCAAATTTCTTTCCCGAGGTGAAATTTTAATTGTACACGAAAATTTCATTGAAATAAAAGAATATGAATACCTAAAATCAAATGAGTCATTATAATAATCTAAATAAACATGTAATATACCATTAACCACTTCATTTTATAGCCCTAAATGTACTAAAGTAGTTTTAATGTATTTTACAACACACATTTACTTATATTATTTCTTTTTCCTATCATTCGTGCTATTATTTAGACACACATACACTTAATGACCCATCATATTACATTTGAAAAACTTTACTCCCTGGTTATTAAAATTAGTATTACCAATACCAAGATCCACTTATTTGAAATCATGATTCATAAGACAAAACTTACCGCATCAGAATAATTTCCCACATATCATAACACATTTCCTAGGGTAATTTTTACAACACTTATCACAAATTAAAAAAATATATTTATTTACACTCAAAATTATTCAATATATTCTCCCCAATTATCTTCCACGTAGAAAAATAATTTTTATTCTTATTATAAAGAACATAATAATCCAAAAAATAACTTACCAATTTCCTGTAATATTTATAAATTTTATGACAACTTTTAATTTTTTACAATAATGCCCTTTGGTATCCAGTCTTTAATACTGTGTAAAACTAATTAGTTTTACTCCTATGATTCTAATACAATTTGGTTCATACCATTTTACTTGGGTGAATTTTTGTTCATATAAATCCATTGAATATTACTCCTTCTGCATTAATAACTAGAATGGATTTTCAATCATATATAGAATAACCTTAAGAAACTACTTCTCACGAAAAATATTCATAAATGTATCCCATTCTATGGAATCAATGTTTTTTCATTCTTAATTATTATTAAATATTGACCAATATTAACTAGCTTAACCATAAAAAATTTAAACAATAGGAGTTACCTTTTAATGATCAAAACAACAAATGACTTGCAATATTATTTCCATATCATTAATCCATCCCTCATCTATCATTGGGTCAATATATACACAAGATTCTAGAGGGTTTCATCTCATAAAATTCCATATTATCTATATTTTCCTTTATGGTAAATATATGTTCTATCTACAATGGATAAAAAAAATATTTATTTCCTACTTCTACTGATCCATCATAGTATGGAACTTTTCAGTTTAAATTCCAACTATTATAAGTTGCTGATTTAGATGGTTGTTATCTTATTGGTTCATTCCTAAAACAGTTTCCTTCTTTTCTCCTTGAAAAAATATTTTGAATAGCCATATTTTAGTTGGGGAAACCTTTAAATATTAAAAATCTATATCTACATAATTATAAATTATATTCTTTTAATTTCATTAACTTCTATTTCCCTAACCTCTAAAATTATCTAAACATTTTCTCAGATACCATATATAAGGACCTGGCCTAAAACAATCTTTAAAATCAATTCTTTACATAATAAATTGGTTTCTTACATTCCCATAAATCTTCTAAATATTTTTATATAATTTTTTTATCACCATTACATAAATAAATATTACATCACAATGTATAAACATCCAGTCAATATCCATTTTCCCATAATATAATACTTTTAAGATATGAAATGCTTTCTTTGCAAGAAATATTTTCAAAATTTTCATCTCAGATAAATCCTTTTTTTGAATTGTATTAAAAATATATCAAAAACATTTTAAAATATCATAATTGAAAAAAAAATGTTCGGTAATGTAAATATTAAAATATATAAAGATACACATTTTTCCATAAAAAATTCCAAAATTTTCATTTTTAAAAATAAACATTGGGATCAAAATAAAATTTTTATTTCCTAAGAAAACTAATTCAATTATCATATATTTTCATATTAAATTTAATAATAAATCATAAATGAGAAAAAAATCATAATGGTTAATTTGAAATAATAAAATATTCCTTTTTACAATGTTTCACATTTAAACATAAAGAAGTAGTGTAAATGTCCCTTTAAAATTAAGTTTATTTGCTTAACATGTGAAATCATATGATTTCAATGAAAACCAATAGAAATAATATATAATTCATGAAGGTAATTTGGGACATAATTTTCTTATTACTCTTTCAATAAATTTTACCAATCAAATAACCAAGAAGGTAAATTCAAATAAACTCTTAGGAGAAAACTAATTATTTATACTTATCCCTTAACCTAGTATAGTAGAGATATATTTTAGGCTCACCCATAATTATGAGCAATATCATGCTCACCCTTCATCATTAGATATATATGTCTCACCCAAAATCCAAAAAAATTACCAAGTACCCTAAAATAATTCTATTCAATGAAAGGTTTCATTTTCATCTTCAAACTCATTAAAATATTATTTTCACACATAATAAAAACATTTTTTGGATATCAAAATAACCATTTAAAACCTGATTTGAAAATGGATAGAATTAGGGAGGAATGTATATTATTTTTAAAAAACATTATATCTTGTAACGTAATCCAACAAACTAATAATTATTAGAGTAGAATGAAAATAATTCACCATGTATATTGTAAAATTTAACATTTTTTCACATTTTGTTGAAACGTTCTGTATAAAATTGATAAAAATATTCATTTTAAGAAACATTGAAAATGTAAAACACAACATAAAATTTCTTTTATAATTCATTAATTACCATATAAATACCTCCACAAAATGTTTTTATGAATATATACACTGAAGAAAAATATTTTTATCATAAATGTTCAAATAATTTAAAATGATATTTTTAAGGTAGGGTTTCTCTTTCATCGAGTGTGACTTTCCACATATGATCATTATCTTCGTAAATAGTAAAAATTTATTAATGACAGAAATGTAAATTTTTATTAGCAAACACATTTAAGGAAAATTGAAGAACCTCATAATTCAACTTGGATGATATCCCTCATAAGAAATCACGAGATTATTAAAACATAATTTAAGCCTATTAGATAATTCCTCCATAAAAAGTTTCCATATGATAGAGTGCACCTGAGCATCAGCCTTGTCAAGAATGAAGTCTTCAAAGTAATCAGCCTGGTTTTCCCATGTTTGAGCATATTCCGCTTTAAATATCTTCCTTTCATTGAAACCCCTTATCAGAATAAGGTTATACATGTCGGCCCATGCAGCCTGCCCCCTATTAACATCCACCCGAAGCTCCCTACCCATCATTTTGTCTGCCTCTTCATGGGTAGCATTGATATAAAGAATCTCATCCACCATATCTTCTTTTGAGTGCAAAAGCAAGGTGTCGGTCACAAGACTCCCCTGTATATTAACAATGGTATCATGTCTACATTCTTACTCTTTGTATTTAACTTTCTTACCAGACCAGGTCTCCATTGGATTTGGAAGATAAAAATATTCCTTGCGTCATTTGTTCCTCTTCCCTGAAGACAAGATGTTGACTCCCGAGTCACAACCAGGGAGCGTCTCAACTATATATGACCGTTCTTATCTTTGAGCTTTAATGAAATTCACATGTTCTTGGGCTAGGTCCTCCAGACCACCAAACTAGTTACAGATTTGTATGGCCTCCTGTCTTTGACACTGGCCTACGACCCAGCGCCCCACCAGCTCCGAATGAGTGGTCTCAGTATCAAACATCCTGTTATTATCATCTGAAATCCCCTATTGAACCTGTCTCAGCTACAATTCACCATACTTTTGTCCTTACATGTTCACTAGATAACCCTACTTGGGTGAAGCATTACAATCTGTAGGAGTGTCCTATCTTAGTCCCAAATAAATTGACTCCTTCCAATTGTCATTGATATCACTCTTATAACTCACTACCGCCGCATATGAGGCACCCATGGATTTAGGGACTTCCTCAAATTGAGCCTCCAAAATAGTGTATCCACTTCCACCTTGAGGGAAAATAGGCAACAGATGGTCCACAGTACGAAAATCCATCTCCTCTCCCGAAATCCCCTGCTCCAACATAACTTCCATAGGCTACTGAGTCAACTAATCCTTACTCATTTTTCACTACCTTCTGGACAAAGGAACATTTCCTTTGTCCCCAACATTCTCATGATCTCTAGAACCACTCCTGCGAGATGCTAACAAATGTCCCGACCTAGTACAAGCAGAGAAAAAATCAGCCCACGATTTATAGACCACCTGCTGCCGACAATGATATTATTCCTCAACTCTGATCCAAACAACATAAATAGGTACCTACGATGCATCAACTTCAACACATACGGAAGGGTTAATTGGATAAAATAGAGCTTTAGTGTGACTATCGGATTAAAGGTACCTCCCTACTAGGTTCCTGAGCATCCTAACAATAAATGGGTCTTGGAACAGAAGGGGAAGGTTTGGAAAACTCACCAATATGGCTACCGAAGGAGAGTCACGCTTCATGTGGAAGTCGTACGATCAATGAAAGAGGAAGAAACGGAACCCATTACACCTTCGAGGAGCACTGGACCATGCATTGATCTGGTTCTCCACAGATGTGAACCGAATCATTATGTTCTTTTTTTCGAGCAATCCTATGGAAGCCCTTTTCTGTAAATCCCATTTTCTGAAAACAAACCTATCGAAGGAGTCAACCAACGGCCATCACTGAGTAAAACGAGCAACCAATGTCAGATTAAGAATAATTTTATATTTTTTTAATGATGATAACATACTAAATATATTATTATATCTTCATATAAATATAAATGTACCATCTACGTGATGTGGTGATAAAAAATCGATGAAATCTCTTCAAGGAAGTGGTTATTCACATGTACTCACGAACAAAAATATCATTTTCACCCAATAGAAAGATAATAAATTAGATAATATATTATATTTATAAAATCATAATAATTTCCGGAATATCATATTTTTATACTAAATCGATCATTATAACCAGCTGAGATTGTTGGTGATGCAAATTGAATTACATCGATTCGTAATATGATCGTCCGTCATACAAAAGAACGATGGTTTCATTTCAAATTTTATAGAAAAAATAGATGGATATATATGCTTATATTACATTTGAAATATAAAATTACATATAATATTCTAGTCTGGTTATTTTATCTTTTTTGAAAATTATTTTAAATAGTTAGTAGAATAAATAATACAAATATGCTCGGCCAAAAAAATACACATCTTAACCGGACAACCCCTTTAGGTTTAAACCTAAAGCCTTCCCATGGTTGTTTTATGATCAATATAGGGCCTCTAGTACATAGGAATATATTTATTAAAGTAAATTTGATAGGTATTTTATTAAATAATGGGAACATTACGTCTGGAGAAAAGAGTATACAAGTGTTTTTTTACAAGTGGGTGAGGGGACACAGAATGACTTTTAAATAGATTATAATATATTAAGGAATATATCAATCCAAATAGAACCTAAATAGACCATTTATGAAGGTAAGATGATATAGTTTCTAAATATTTCTATATAATTTTGGTTATAAATTTATGGTTCATTTTAACCCTTAACACTTATGATTGACTACACCACAATAAATCTGTTTTATCCTTAACCATTGTAAAAGATCATTAATATTTTTAACATTAATTATGGCTAGAAAATAATATTAAATAATTAATTATAAATTAGATATGATGATTAAAAATGTAGAATACATTTTTGAAATTAAATTCAATAAAGTGGAAGAAATTAATTTAATATCAAACCAACAAAATAGGATGAAAATGATTTTTAAAAAAATGCATTTTAATTAAAAAAATGTTTATACCAAATTAAAATATAATTATGATTCAAATAAAATTTATTGGATTATATAAAATAAAATGAAACTAATGAAATTTTGAATCTAATCCAAAATAGAATTTTTCTTTTCAAATACTTGAACAGAAATTGATATTTTCAATATAAATTAGTAATTTTCACTGTTCATTATAAAATCATGCAATTCAAAAAAATCTCAAAAATATCATCATTATAATTTTTTGACATGACGAATTGAAAATTTAAGTTAATTTTTTAAAACTAAAATTACATAATGTTTAAATCATGATTTTATATAGAGACATATAATTCTTGAAACCCAATTTGGTTAGATTTAAATATTTTTTATTTTTATTGAAATATTTACTAATATTATAATAATGAACATAAATCTACAAAATATAATAATTGAATATGAATATGATAGTAATGTTATTTAACATGAAATTAACTAGGTTGATACACCTTATGTAAAGTCATGGAGTTATATGTTATTTATAATCTCCACATGTGTAATCCCATAGGAATAGATAACCGACCACTCAATTTTCAAGAATAATTAATAAAACATCAGTCTAGTGTGTTCTCAGACCCTAGGTCTCTCGTCGTGGGGAATTTAATGATGATAAAATTTATTAAATTTAAACCTTCAAATAAAATATGAAAAAAAAATATTCAACAACTATTTTTAAGCTCACAACTATACTAATTAATTGAGGTCTATATAGATGAAATTAATTCTTATGATATCACCACTAATATGTACTATAGGGATCTATATCCTAGAACAACATTATCTCATAAACAAATAAAACACAATATTCATAACTAATAAAAAATTTATAAACATAAATATTTTTAATAGAAAACCCAAATAAAAAATCATTTTTTTCTAAATCATGAGATACAATTATTAACTTTTAAAATTTTATTTATTTATAAAAAATATCACTCTATAATTCGAAACACAAAATTTATAAAAAAAATAATAATTTATAACCAAATTTATAAAAATATAAAATTCATAACATTTTTCACAATGTAATATATTTGGATTGATTATTTTATTATTACTTTTAAAATATGATTAATATTGGATATCGATACCGTAGAATATAAATAATATTCTACGAAAATAGGAAAACATAAACCACTGGTTAATAAAACATCTACATTGTCTCATGTTTATTTCATCATAACTGGAATCCTTTTGGGCACATCATACATAATACCTCTCTTCATGACATAGGGAAAGAAAAAAAATAAAATGGGGAGCTCAAATTCTCTGTATGGGTATACAAAATAAATATAAATTATATCATATACATAAGAACATAGCATTTGAAAATATTATCTTTCATGTAAAAAATCAAAATATCATGTCATGGTATAAATCATCAATGTGAAATGAAATCCCAATATTCAAAACACAAGACATAAAAGTTTTTGGAATACACACATATGCATAGAAAATCATTTCATATTAGTCAAACCTTATTAACAAGACCATTATAGCAAACAAAGTCCACTACATAACTGAGTTCACTAACCGTTCTTGCCTCATATCACTGAACAAGAATTAATTTCCATTACAACCATTTCTATCTCATGAGATATAAATATCTACACAATTAATTGGAATTAAATATAGGTCCCACCCCTCTCATAATTAAGTCACTCTTACATGTGCCACAAAAGCATAAAATATTCTTCATAGCATAACCCAAGAAATTAATTGGGCTACTTAAACATCATTCCATCATAACATAATCCATATGAAATATAATTCCACCATTAGTACAATAAAATCATACTAAAAATAGGGATATAAAAATATCCCTATTTAAATTGAATCTTCTTATATGGAAAATAATTTTGATGAAACACTTGAACTTAATTCCTGAGGAAAATATCTTTTCTTCTTCAATTTTTTTCTTTTCTCAATAGGGTTAAAAATTTTAAAAGAAAATAAATTAGTTGAATATAATCATAAAATATTTTAGAGGAATCATCAAATAAATAAAGAGTCATTAAACCATAAAAACTATTTATTACATATAAGTTAAACAAAAACATTCTCCTCGTACTTTTGCCGAAAGAGTCAAATAAGTACCTCATCTGGTAAACAAAAGAAATATTAATTCCATACCATATAGTAAAAGTAAGAAATAATAAAAAATTACATAAAACATACATGTAATAATAATAAACATTTTATGAAAACATTTTTATAAAAATTGGACATGGATGATAAATATAACACAAGTAAATACTTACGTATAAGAAATCTCAAATAAAAATGAGATTGCAAAACTATCCCTTACCTTAGGTACAATAGGATTTATATGTATTCGAACCTACTGATTAATTATTTAAATAATGATAATGATTTATTCTATAATTATATTCATTTTTATGATAACAGTTATGATCATATTTGCATCTGTTTGTTAGTAAAATTTCATTATTACTCGTTATTCGGGTATTAACTGGATTATGTTATTATGTATGTTTTGTCATATAATTTCTTATTACTATTTTTAGGATATAGTTATATCATTTAGATATTTGTATTATTATAATATATATCATATTTATTCAATCAATTCATTTATATAATCATGTTTTAATTAGGATTTTGTAGGACGAATCACATCACACCATGGAGACGGTAAGCCATATGTACGCATGAGCGACAATATCATTCCCATAATTGTTGAATGATACTGGAGTGGATGGTTTATAGTATCTCATAATTAGTATAATGATAAATAATAATATATAGTTTTTATTTACAACATTATACCCGTCTAAGTAAGGTTGTGGTGAAAAACATATTACACCACAACGTGGAGACGGTAAGTTGTACATACGCATGCACTGTGATTTTGTTTTTCATAGGATATATTAAAGGTGAAATAGTGTTGTTTAATATTTATAATAATATATCAGTATATTAGTTAAAGATATGTAATTAATTTAAAATGAAACAATTAAGGAAGAGTAAGTAGAAGAAGAATGAAATTTGAAAGAATCGATAAAAGGGGTTACCTCTTCCTCGACGCGCCTCCTTTAAACTTCCACTTAGGGAAAAAAGATGTACTTTCAAGAAGAAGAAAACAATAATAATGTAACTAGGGATGTTGATAAAATATTTTTTTAGGGTTTTTATAAGCATGAAGGCTAAAAAATTATTGAATAGTAGAGGGTGGAAGTTTCCATTTATAAGAGAGGAGAGGGGAACTTTAAGAAACTATAAAAATATTAGTTTATAATAAATTAGATTTAGATTAAAATGGTCCCAAAATTATTTAATTAGAATATATGATGATTTTGGCTCTAATAACCATCATATAATTATTTTTAGACATGTTTTCTATATTTTTTTCCTTATCTTTTTTGTTTAACCTTTATTTTACCCTTTTTAATCATACTATGTTATCATGTTATTTACAGATTGTGGGTTATTTTAATAACCATATCAACTAAAAAGACCAAAAAAAGTTATTTATGAAATATTTCGAATTATATTATCCATTTGGAAGAATATTATATATTTAAGAATTTAATAGTTTTTTATAAAAAAAATTTGTTTGAAGTTATGAATTAGGTCAATTTTGGACACTATCCATACATTACTTTTAAAAAATTCATAACAACCTGATTTTTCCAAAAAAAATAATTAACTAATTCCAAGTTTGTTAAGGTAATCCAAAATATTCATGGATGGAATAAAAATGTTCAAATTAAATTTACATTAAAATTAATAAATTCATTTATTTGAATCTTATATCTAATAATAAGGAAATCACTACATCATAATTGTATCATAAATAAATATATTTATCTAATGTCTAAAAATTATAAATAAAAAATAACATTATATAGGAAATATTTTCATGTTTATAATGATTATTTATAGGAATATATATCAGTTATATAACCCTATATTAAATTCTATTTAGTAAAATATATATGTTTATGTTATAAATATATTTTCTTTAAATTAATTATTATAAAATGTCATTTCACATCCATGTGAATCCATGGAGTTACAATATAGACCCAAGGATTTCCATGGTCGGAAATCTCTCATCCACTTGAGTTAGGACATGTTTTAGGGTTTTTTTTATACTGATAAAATATAATATTTACCCTTATTTACTAGATTTACCCATTAACCCTGGTAAATAAAATAATTAATGATGTTGTTATTCATAATATCCAAAAATAAAAGGTACCAATTCATAAAATTTAGAATTTATGATCACTAATATGGAATCTATTTTTCCAAATTAAAGACACATAATTTTCAATAATTAGTTTTAAATTATTCTCATTGTTGAAATGAGAAAACGAGTTTTAAAAGATAACACATTGCAAAAGATTGAAATTTTTTTACCTATGAATTCAATGTAAAAATAATGATAATGGATTATATAATTTTAAATGGTAAAAATATATTCTATTTATACTCTAAAACCATTCAATATTATAATTTAACCATTTAAATTATCTCAATGAAAAAAGTTTTTTTAATTAAAATTTAGAGTATTTTTACTATTCATCAATACTTTAATGTTATAATCAGAAACCAGAAATTTATCCCAAGTAAATTTTTATATCACACTTCTAAATATCATGTATATAATTTCATATATGAATTATTAATGTGTCAAAATCATAATTTTAAACAGATTATCCATTCAAAGGGGAAACTATTATCCTTTTAAAAAACATCTAATCCATAATATAGGGCTTTATTCATACCCTATGACTAAAATATCCAATGTATGAATATAAAAAATATCTTATTATGTATATAACACATAAATATCTCCTTAATTTTATTAATAAAAGAAATTTACTCAAAAAAATACAAATATCTAATTGATTTATATATTTAATAAATAATTAATAACCAACAAGTTCAAAATGCATTTTCATAAGATAGTTATAATTAATCTTGGTAACCCAACGACTAGGATATAATAGTAATTTCATACAACAGGGAATATCACGGTTCATTTAAACTCATGTTTGTTTTCAAATAAATCTATTTGAGAATAAAAATTATTTAAAGAAAATATTTCATAAAAACATCTGAGTGTTAAATCCTCCCACCCCCAAACAGAATTTCACCCTTAAAATTATTCACTTGGAAACAAACAGATGAAGGTGCCTCTCCCTCATCATACCTTCAAGTTACCATGTAGATTCATTAAATCGGTGGTTCCTCCATGAAACATTAACCAAGTGAGTGGTCTTGTTTCGTCAAAAATTTTCTTTACGATCCAGAATCTCTATCAGTTGTTCATTATAAGAATGATCTTGCTCCAGTGGTTTGAATTCTGAGCATAGTAAATGTGAAGGATAGGGTATGAAATATCTTACGAGAGATACATGGAATACATCATAAAATTGAGTTTGATTATGTTGAAGCACCAATTGGTAAGCTACCTTCCCAACACGATCTAGTAGTTCAAAAGGACTGATATACATTGGGTTCATCATTCCCATCATTCCAAATATCATTACTCTCTTCGAGGGAGATATTCAAAATAACACCATGTCACCAATTTGATAATCCAGGTATTTTTTTCAGTTTTTAGCCTAAATTTTTTGTCAAATCTAAGATGTTCTTATGTGTTTTTGAATAGATCTGACCTTTTCTAACATTGCATCAAAACGATCATGTAATAATAGCTCCCCCCCCCCAAATTCATCCCATCAAGATGGAGTTATGAACTTTTTTCCATAGAGGGATTCATAAGAATCTATCTGAATACTGGAGTGAAAGCTATTATGGTAATAAAATTTCCCCAATTGTAGGTGTCGATCCCAACCACCTTTTAAATCCATAGAGTAAACCCTCTGAAAGACTTCCAGAGTTTGAATAGTCCTCTCAAATGAACCATCTGTATGAGGATGATAAGTAGTGCTAAAACATAACTCTATATCCCTCGCATGCTAAAGGCTTTGATAGAACATCGAGGTAAACCTATGACCCTAATGATATATAATAAAAAGTGGTACTCTATGAAATCATACCACATTCTATACATATATCCTGGAAAGATGATCATGATAAAAATCCTCGCTAATAGAAATGAAGTGTTCCAACTTCACAAGACGATCAACTATAACCAAGATAACATTATTTCCTTTGGATGTTTTGGGAAGTCTGATAACAAACTCTATAGTGATGTTTTCCCATTTCTATTCTAGTATGTGTAATGGTTGGGGAATCCCCTTATAATTTTTTCTCTCAGCCTTAACTAACTAGAAAACCATGGATTGAGAGACATATTCAGAGATATCTCTCTTCATACCATCCCACCAGATGTATGCTTTTAGGTCCCTGTACATATTTCTGAATTTAGGGTAATTATAGAATGAAGAACTATGATCCTCATTCAATCGCTCATTCTTAAATTATATTATGGGAGAAATACAATCCCATTTTATGAACCATATTATTTCATCAATATAAAGGTTAAATTAAGAAACATTTCTCACATTCTATTATAACATTACATCTTCCTTATGTTCCTCTTTAATCTTCACCTGTATAGATTCTTGAATATTCATTTGAGAAAGATAATATTTCTCCCCATCCATTAAATACTCAATATCCATCAATTTAGAATAAATAAATAATGGATATTTCATGATCCTCATTATGGATAATCTAGCATGGTCTTTTCCACTCAATGAATCTTCCTCCTTGTTCACTTTCCAAGGGTGGTAATGTACCAAAAAATCGTAATCTTTAATCAACTCCAATAATATTATTTGGAACATATTCAGCTCCATTTGTGTGAAAGTATAATATAAATATTTATTATCAGTATAAATTTCACACATTTCACCAAAAAGTTAATGTCTCCATGTTTTAATGTAATGATTACTACAGCTAACCCCAAATCATGGGTTGGTTAATTTTTCTCTTGAATTTTCAACTATCGTGAGGTATAAACTATCACCATATCATTATTAATTAGAACACACCACAAGAAATTCTTATATAAATAACTGTATATAAAATACTATTCTCCACTATAAGGCAGTGTGAGAACAAGTGCATTGGCTAACCTTCTTTGTATCTCTTTGAAATTCTCTTCAAATTCCTCCGTCCAAACGAACCTAACTCCTCTTCCGAGTCAACATGGGGAGTGTATTACATAATCATAAAAAGTCATTGAAAAATGTTGATAATATCCATTAAAACCATGAAAAATTTGGATCACAGTTTTTTTATTGGTCTCGACCATCTTTCAATAACCATTGTTTTTTTGGATCCACAGACATCCCCTCTCTTGAATTATGTGACCAAAAAATGAAACTTCTGCAACCCGAAATTCAAACATGGTAAATTTTGTGTAATGTTATTCATTTATTAGGGTCTTCAGTAAAATTCTAAATTAATCTTCAGATTCTTCCACGCTCTTTGAATAGACAAGAATATCATCTACAATGACTACCACCAACAGATCAAGATAGTTTCTAAAGACTCTATTCATTAGATCCATGATAATAACATGATAATTAGTAAGACATAAAGGAATCAATATATTATCATAGTGTCCATAACTTTTACAGAATTTCATCATTGGTATATCCTCTATTTTAACCTTAATTGATAATATACTGAATAAAGATCAATCTTGGAAAAGTATTGATATCTGTGTAGTTAGTCAAATAAGTAATTAATACGCGAGAGAGGATATTTTTTCTTGGATGTGATCTTGATAAGTTCTCAATAATCAATATAGAGTCTCATCGATCCATATTTCTTGTCAACAAATAGAATAGGTTCTCCCCAAGGTGATACAATAGGGGGTTTGAATCCCTTATCATGATTCTATGGGAGTTTCTTCTCCAATTCATGCAACTCAATTGGGGAAATTCTAAAAGGTTTCTTTGAAATAGGCATAGCATTCATCATGTGTTATATTGAAAACTCAACTTCACGATTTGATGGAAGACCTAAGAATTCCTCCAAAAAGAAATCATCAAACTCAAATACAATGTAAGAATTATTAATTCAATGTTTCTCCCCAAACAGTTCAGATAAATAACCTTAATTGTTTTGGAATCTAGACCCATAATATCGAATAAATATCTAATGGAAGGTTATATTCATTATTACATTCATAGATGATCATATATTGATATGGAATAAGAAATTTGACTTCCCATCTTTGTAAATTGATATTATTTCTAGATAAATAAATCCATTCCATTCCATGAATCACATAAAATTCCACTATAGGAATTATTACAAGACTTAAAGGAAGAAATTTCTCACAAACATCAATTAGAGAAGAATTATAAACTTTTGATGTGACCAGTGTACCATAAAGAGTTTTCATAACTAACTCAACATCTAATTTTTGAGGTAATACAACAATACCATTACAAAATTATTTAGAAATAAAATATTGGGTGGATCCAGAATCAAATATATCATTTTCTACATTACAGTGGATCGTATGTGTACCTTTCACCACTTCATTATCATACTCCACATTGCCGATAGTAAATTCATGTTACATTTCTTTTTCATTAGACTTAAGTGTTTTCTAACATTGATCATCAACAATAACCATCGGATAAGGGAATTGATTGGCATAATGACCCATTTACATCCACTAGTAATATAGAAGTGTAAGAGGTTCATTTTGTGTAGTCTTTTCCTTGTTCAAATCATTATACATCTTTTTCCCATAACATCAGCATTCAGTTTCCCAGTGACCTTATTTTCCAAAATTAAATCATTTATTACTCCCTTTAAGACAATTCCCTTCATGTTTCATTCCTTATTTGGAGCATAAGATAATACCCATCTTCTTTTTACTGTGGTCTGTATATTTTCCCTTGAATTACATTTTACTCTTCTTATGAGACCCATATGATCAATGGGTTTCTCAAATATCCATCTCAACCTTGATATCACATTGAATAATTTCTTCATAGCTATTGATGTCCCTTATGGCTAATTCCCTTTAGAGTCTTGGTTTTAAGCCACTAAATAATCGATCAATATTACTCTCCAGTTGGATAATAATTCCAGAAGCATACTTAGAATGTCTTGTAATATTTTCTTCATAGGTACCAAAAAATTCATCAACCTTTTTCTTAAGATTGAGGAAATAATACTTTATATTTTTCAACGAATATGAGGAATGTACTTATTGAAAAATATGTTCTTGAACTTGTCCCATTCCATGGACTCAATTTCATCTATCTGCCTCATATTCTTGATAATATTTTATCATTGATCATATTCCCCTTCCAAATGATATACTACAATGATGACTTTATCGTGTTCAGAATATCATAGATGTTAAAATATATTTTTATTAGTATTGATCCATTTTTTATCCACTAATCGATCAGAAGACCTGATGAATGAAGGTAGATGTTGCCTCATAAATGATTCAACAAAATATTTCTCCCTCCTTTTCTCGTTTGGAAGTTCAACCTAATTCATAGACTGAGAATTTAGTTTGATCATGGCTAGATGTTTTTTAATTCTAGATCCCATAACATTTGGTCGCTCAGGGGACAATCATTTCATTTCATTTCAGATTCAGCATTATTGTGGTTCCTTCGGGTTCAATCCATTGACTAAAACCAAGAATCATAGTGTTAGAATAACTAATGATAATAGGAAAACCACATAATCAAGAATAAAATTTCAATTTTAGAAACCATATATTTTATCCTAGATTATTTATAGCCATTTATAAAACACGAGGATTGTATCCTATACGTAGACATATCATTAAGGCATTCACATCCAAGATTCAAAAGGATAACTATACCTTTCCTCTGATACAAACTATACTGACCAATTCATTACATACATTTATATTACTTCAAAATTGATGTATATTTATTACAACCTATAATATAACCCAAATATGATAATTTTGGTATAGTGTCTTTAAAAACTAGGAAACATAATCAAGTGGTTCATAAAACCTCTACATTGTCTCACATTTATTTAATCATAACTAGACTCTTTTTGGAATATCAAACATAATACACTTTTTTATGACCTAGGGATAAGAAACATATAAATGAATGTGATAAAATTCTAAGTAAGGGTAAATAAAGGAAATTTCAATCATATCATATTTATAAGAACATAACATTTGAAAATCTTATCTGAAATATAAAATATCACAATATCATGTAATGGGATAAATCATGAAAGTGAACTATAATCCCAATGGATATAACATAATACATTAATCTTTGTGGAATACACAAATAATCATATAAATTCATTTCATATTATTTGAGGGTTATTTTCAAGACCATCATAGCGAACAAAGTCCATTAGTGAACTGATTTCACTCTTCATTTTAGCCCTCTATCACTGAACCAGATTTACTTGTTGTTAAATCCATGTCTATCTCATGAGATATAAGAAGTTACCTAATTTATTGGAAGGAGATATAGGTCCCACATATCTCATAATTAAATCATTCTTATATGTTCCACAAAAAACATAAACCAGTCATCACTACATAACCCAAGAAATAAAATGGGCTTCTTTAACATCAATTCATCATAACATAATGCAAATAAAATATCATTATGTCATCAAAAAAATAAAATATTACTAAAAATAGGGATATATACATATCCCTATTTAAATTTCATCATTTTATATGGAAAATACTTTTTATAAAACACTTTAACATAATTCTTAAAGAAAATATCCTTTCTTCTTTAAAAACATTTTTTTTCTCAAAATCTTACAAAATTTTAAAAGAAAAGAAATTAATTGAACATAAAATTGAAATAGTTTTGAGGATGCATCATAGAAATAAGGATTCATAAAATCATAAAAATAAATTCCTGACATATATGTTAAACAAATTTATTCACTTCATTCTTTTTCTAGAAGAGTAAAAAAAGTACCACTTATGGTAAAAAAATGATTGAATTCTTACATAACATGCATTAAAGTTAAAAAAATGGCTAAAGATGACTTTAAACATACATAGATGAATATTAAACATTTCATGAAAATGTTTTTAGAAAAAATGGACCTGGATGATAAATATAACCCTAGTAAATACTTTCGTATAAGCAATCTCAAATAAAAATGTGATTGAAAAATTATCCCTTAATTTAGGTCTAATATGCTTCTTATGTATCCTAACATCTTGTATAATGATATAAATAATGTTAATAATTTATTCTGTAATCACAATAATTTTTATATTTTCATTCATTAGTTAGTAACATTTAACTGTTACTCGTTATTCATGTAATAAGTGCATTATGTTTTTATGTATGTTTTGTTGAATAAGATAATATTCCTATTTTTTGGTTAAAGTTATATAATTTATAGCATGGTATTATTATAATATATATCATATTTATTCATTCAGTAAATTTATATAATCATTGTTTAATAAATATTATGTAAATTGAACCACATCTCACCGTGGAGACGGTTAGCACTACATATGCAGGGGCGATGATACCATTCCCATAATTGTTGAATGGAATTAAAGTGGATGGTGTATAGTATCCTAAAATTATTATGTTGTTACAATAATGATATATATTTATTATTTCCACCACTATACCCATCCAAGTAAGATGGTGGTGAAAAAAAATTACCCCACGATGTGGAGGCGGTAAGCCGTACGTATGCATGCCCGATAATTTCATTTTTCGTAGGATGGATAAAAGATGAAATAGGGGTTTTACATATTTATAATAAAATATCTATATTTGAGAGATATTTATGTTATTACATTATAATGAAACTACTAAATAAGTAGAAGTATAAGAAGAAGAAAATTAGAATTAATAGGTAGAAGAGATTATCTCTTTGTCGATGTGCCTCATTTAAATTTCCTCTTAGGATACTTGAGAAGGCCTTTTGAGAAGACCAAAACCTATTGAATGTTACTAGTGATGTTGAGGAAACAAATTTTCAGGGAATGTACAATCTTTAAGGTTAAAATAGAGTGAAGAGGAGATGGAGGAGGTTCCCTTTTATAAGAGAGGAGAGGGGCATGTAAGGAAACTCTCAAAATATTAATTCATTATAAATTAAATTTAGATTAAAAATGGTCCAAAACATATTTAATTAGAAGATAAGATGATATTGGTTTGGATACCCTTCATCCAATAATTTTTATACGTGGTTTAAATATTTATTTATCCTTGTCTTTTTGTTTTAACCCTTATTTTACCTGTTTTAATCTTTATGTGATATCATGTTTTTAACATATTATGGGTTTTTATAATTATCATATCATGTAAAACAACCCAAAAAAATTATTTATGACTTATTTGGAGTTATATTATCCATTTGGACAAATATTATAATTTTAGGAATTTAATTTCATTTAATAAACTATTTTATGTTATAAGTTATGAGACACTATTAAAACTCGACTTATTATAAAAATTATAAAAACCTTATTCCTTCCATGCAAAGGAATTACTCATACCAATTATGTTATGGTAATCCAAAAAAATATTGGATTTTATAAAAAAAATCAAATTCATTTATGTGAATCTTTCATTAATGATGTAATCACTACTACATAATTGTGTCATAAATAAATATATTTAACTAGTGTCTAAAAATTATAAAAAAAAACATGATATAGGAAATCGTTTTAGATTTCTAATTTATATTTATACACATAGTGATCAGTTATATAACCTTATATTAATATATATTTAGTAAAAGATATATGTTTATGTTATAGTTATCTTTATAATAAATTAGTTCTTATAAAATGTCATTTTAACATCCATGTAAAACAATGGGGTCCCAAAATTTACCCATGGAATCCCATGGTTGAAAAAATCTCATTTAATTGGATTATGATATGTTTTAGTGTAGTTTTATAATATTAAATTATTATTTTCTACCCTTATTTACAAGATTTACCCTTCAAACATGGTAAATAAAATAATTACTATTGTTACTATTCGTAATTTCCAAAACTAAAAGGTATCATTTCACACAATTTGTACCTTATGATTCCAAATATGGAAACCATTTTTTCCAATTCAAAACACCGAAGTATCAGTAATTAATTTCATATTATTCCTGTTATTGAATTGAGAAAACTAGTTTTAAATGTTAAGACACTATAAATGATTGAAATGTTTTTACCTATTAATTCAATGTAAAATTATTGATAATGACATAAAATAAATTAAATGGTAAAAATATTTATATTTGTACTTTCAAACCATTCAATATTATCATTTACCCTTATAAATTGTCTCGATAAAAAAATTTGTTTTTAATTAAAAATTAGCGTATTATTACCATTCATCCAAACATGAATGTTATCAGAAAAATACCAATAATTTATCCAATGTAAATTTTTATATCCCGTATCAAAATAATATGGTTATGATTTCATATATAAATTATTAATATATAAAAATCGTAATTTAAATTTGGTTCCCCATTCAAAGGTGAAAAAATGACCTTTAAAAAATTTTCATATACATAAAATAGGGTTTTATTCATACACTGTGACTAAAATATCCAATGATTGAATATAAAAATATTTTATTATGTATATTACACACATATATAACTCATTAATTTTATTACCAAAAGTAATTTTCTCAAAAAATACAAATCTATAATTGATTTATATTTTTCATAAATATTTAATAGCCAATGAATTCATAATACATTTCCATAAGTTAGTTATAATTATTGCCGCTAAAATAATGGATAGTCTATAATAGTAATTTTATATTAAGGGTATCTCATGTTTTGTTTAAACTAACAATTTCGTGCAAAGCATGTTACTGAAGAATAAAAATTATGTAAAGAAAACATTTTATAAGAACATCCAGGTTTTACAGTTTAGTGGTATCATTATATAATCTTTGGAAATGAAAACAATCCCATATAATAATAATACTATCTTAAATAATCAAAATATCAAGGAAAATTGATGAATAGTGTTCTAAAAATCAGTGTTTTGAAATAATAATAATCACATTCTTAATATATATCCCATGAATAAATATTATTTTACCTCCATTGGTAGTACACTTGACAATCAATATATATACATAATGAAAGGATTTCAATCCATAAAAGGTGTTCAAGTACCTTCATTAAAAATTAATGGAGAATCTGATTAATAACACTTCAGTTGTGTTTTATATAAAATGGAATATCACCAATAATGAGGATCACATCATTTTTGTGACTATTAAATTATTGGATACCTACTCAAATGTTTACAGCCATCTCATGTAATCTGATCATTTTTGCCAATACTGTCTTCCATTCATTGAGAAATTTTATGAATGGATTTACTATGAAATTATGTTAATAAATCATTCAAAACAATTTATAATGAATGATAAAACCATTGGAGGAAGTGGTTTAATGAATGAATGAAATATCATATATTTCATTCCACCATCATGATATTTAATATAATTATATCCAAAAAATCAATATAATTATAAGTATGATTATATATTTGATGATTTAAGGAATCATATCATTTAATAACCCTTTTCTTTTGAGCATTTCCAACAAAATTATAGCATTTAAAAAATACCATAGGAAACTAAAATATTATATGGCTAGGTTATTACAGTTATTTTAATAAATTATGGAACAACATCTCCCATTATGGGTTGATTTTTTCTTCAGCCATTCAACCATTATAACATCAGGTGAAAACCATTTACTCTTACACCGAAAACATTTATGAAAATATATTTTGAATTTGAATGTGGATCCTAATACATACTTCTATAAGTAATTTAGTAATCATTATAATGTAATATAAACATATTGGGAATTTTTTATTCTTACTTTATAAAGTAGCTTCCAACTTTATCCAAATGACATCATAGAAGCTCATGCTCCTTTAAATTCAATGAAAACTTGTATAGAAAAATATTTTCTTGTCAAAATATTTTTTCAAAACTTGACAAATATTCATCTCTCTAGATGAAATATCATGTAGTATTGAATTCCACAATCATCTAGAATAGAAAATATTTCCTTAATATAATATCCAAAAATATAGATAGAGATTCATCACTTTTCACAAATGATTAATCTCTTATCTCTTTATTAACCTTATCATGTTATGCCACATCAACATTGACTGTTGCATAAACTCCATATTATCAATTTAAGGACTTAAATATCCCCCTCAAACATTATCTCATTATCTTTAAAAATCACCATAACCACCATAATATTTCATTGAAATATATTTCAATGTCATGAATCACTCACTGTGTTTGGATTTGATGTAGGGAACCAAATTTAGAATTGTTTATGAATAATTTTATTCTCACAGGTTATCATCTCTATGGTTCCAAAATTATATTTTCTTTGATATTTGACAACACACATCCTATTGATTTTAATCAAACAAATTTAAAAAACATAATTTTTATAATAAAAAATAGAAAAAATTTAAAAGACAAAATTTTTATTATAACAATTTAACCATCAAATGTCAGAATTGGTATATACCCTTAATGTAGTATCTTTCATACAAAATAAAATTATATCAATGTAATTTATAAATAAAATATATGATAAATGGACTATGAGGCATCCCATTTTTCAATTTTTGTTGATTTAAGGTTTTAATTCTTGTGTTTTATGTTTTTTATATATAGAAACTATCCTAAACAAGAAATGTCACAAACCGAATCTGGTCGCTTCCAAAACTGGCACCAAAGATATATCTCGACATGGCCCAAAGGGAGTTCCAGATCCCCACGAGCTAGAACATGTGTGCAGGTATCAGAAACTAAAAATTGGGAATGATTTACCAAAGATTATAAACATAAAACAACCAATGAATCCAGTAAAATGAATCTGGATTTTTCAAACCAAACAATCATTTAAAAAAAATCAGAACTGAATTATATAGTTTAAAAAAACTCAAAAAGACTATAAAAAAGGTAAAAAACAAAAAATAAATTGACCAAGAACCCTAATGTAAAGAGGAACTTCCCTCAAGACATATCTACAAGACATTACCACCATGATCCTTCTAGAAACCCAAACCACTGGAACTATAAAATTTACCCCACATGTGAAATAAAAAAACAAGTCTACACACACCGAAAGGTGTATGTAGGGTGTGATCCAAATCCCAGTAGGATAACACCACTAAAACATTCCAAGCGATAATCATCTTAAGATGAAAAGCATACAAGTTTTCAAAAATATATAATTTCTAGTTACAATTTCTAAAAGATACAACTTTAAAAAATAGTATTCAAGTGGGATAATTTAATGAATCCACACTTTTAAGATTAATTCCAAAGCTATTAAATTTTCCAAGAAAATATACAGTATGCTGATAGTAATTATAAAGGATCTAATAAGCCTAAGAAATAGGAAATAACCATAGGCATTAGCAAGCTGTGGGTCCCAAGTACCTCATATCTCGGTGAGATTAACCATCACAGATATCCATTATTGGGAATGATCTAGTAGTAGAAAACATTCCAAAAACATTGCGGTCCCCAATAATCATTATCACATTTTAGTTAGAGTTGTAATCCTCAATCTTGCTAAGTGAAACTGAGGCCAAACCCCACTGATTCAGTAGCATACTAGTACACGTCCACCCAACTAGATACCTGTGTTTTCCGCTTGTTCTGAAACAAGTTAAAAAGTCAATAAATATACTATTAACATAAACATATCATTTCTAGATCACATATTCACCAAATGGCCCACATGTATACCACACAAGTCACAAAAGTCCACTTTTCATTCAAACTGATTTTGAAATCTGTCTGACACCAAAATAGCCCATAACACTTTTCAAAATTACTTTAAAACTCCCACAAATCCATTAAACAATTTTATAAAACCATTACAAGATATTCTAAATCACATAATCTCCCACTCATATGCTATGTAATACTATTTTCATAACCAAAAGACATTTTTCGCACCACACTCGCATAAAACATACCACATCACTTTCACATCTCTTACACCCATTAATTAATCCTTAAAACCTTTTTATATAACATTTCCAAGATGGAACAAATCACAAAACAACCCCTTTGACATTTAAAAATTTCCATTTCAAAATATAAAGACTCCAAAAATGTTTTCCAATCTAGTTTCACCTCTTACAAAAATCATGAAATCATTCAAATCTTTCATAAAACAATTCTAAAGAGTATACCCAAACATTGCTCATAAAACCCATTTCAAAACCATATTTCAAGGACAATACCACACCAAAACACTAACAAAGTTGAATTGTATACCCTATAGAAATTTATAAAACCACTTTCAAGTGTTATAAAATCACCTTGAATATTTCCACAAAAGATACAAATGAAAGCACTCATTTTCCTAAAATGATCTCAAGAAGTATAAGAAAGTTTTACACACCAATATTATTAACAAAAACACCTCCTAGGACAACATGACACTAAGATGTTAAATTAACATAATTTTTAACCCTGTTCTACAAATAATAAATCAATTTCATATTTAATAAAACATCCACAAAAAAATACCACCTGTGTTACATTTGAAAAGTTCACAACTTCAACAAAAATACAATTATAAAATTAAATGCTTAACCAAATACATAAAAAATGATTCTCACACAACACACAACATATAAAAAACATGAAAAACCTAAAAAAAAAAGAAAACTAACTCATCATGTAATGTTTAACCATAGAATCAACTATATTTCAGTCGAAACCCTCAAATCATGGTGCGAAACATCAAGCGCACAACGGCCACACCACCAGGAAGCGAAGAGTAACCTAAAATCTCATAATTACACCATTAAGATAGCATGTAAAACTATACATTCAAAAACTATATTTTTGAGACTTTGGAACACCATGAAAGAGGGATGAAACCCTATGGAAATGGAAGAAATGCAAGGAAGGAAAGATTACTTGATGAAATCTTAGAGAAATCACTCTAAATCAACCAGTATCTAAATTTTAAAACAGTAAAACATTCAGGGGAGGTTAAAACAAGGATAATGGAATCATTTAGGAACGTGAATAGGGGAAAATGGAGAGAAATGAAGGAGGTATGATGGAATCAATTTACCTTTTCAAATATGGGAGATTTGAGAAATACAAAAGAGTTTCTCCTAAATTTGTAATGAAAATGATCTCAGAAAAGGGGGGTGAGATCCTGGGAGTCTACCATGGTTAAGTGGGCTCGGTTGAGAGTTCGAATCAACAACATAAAATAAAAATTTAATGAGAAATAAAAAAATTAAAATATATTTTTACCACAAAAAATGATCTTTTAGGATGTCCCACAACCTTAATAAAATACCCAAATCCATCATTATTATGGATTTCTATGGATTCCAATTTGATATGGTGATTTTAATATACATGGTTATTATATTTGGGAAGTGGAATGGGTGTATAATGTAGAAAAAATAAGGAGTTATAAAACAAACAAAAATTTATTTTTAAATCTAGAAATGGTCTTACGGTTTGGACCAAAATTTGAAAACCCACCATTTTCACCAAAATGCATGTTAAACACCCCAAAAAAACTAAAGAATGAAAATTAAATGAAAAATGATGTAAAATAATTCATGTCGGTGATAGTTATCCCCAATATAAAACGTTCCACCCATGAAACGCCACAGAATGGCCAAAAGCAAACACCAAATCCAACCAAAAGGCTGAAATGTAATCCTTAACTAAGATTTACCCCCAAATGCCAAAACATATCAATTGATCAATTAGTGAAGGAACACTTCACAACCAAAAAATACACCAATTTACTGAAACTATCAAGTATATTCAGGATTTATCACAAAAGAAACCTCCCCAAACACTATATGAACATGGATCAAGAAATATACCTAAACAAACAACAACATCGAATAAGGATACACTTACCTTGATATAACTAAACCAGTGGGAACTCTCCAATCCCAATGTTTATCCAATAAAGATGTATATAGTTAGATAGCTCCAAATTATACTACCCAATTCCAAGTCGACACCAAGGACAAAACTGAGTTATGGGTACGAGGAGGCACAAATGTGTTCCCCACCCAAAGAGACAACTTAAATTTTTCCCGAGATAGAATTGGGACACTAATAAGGGAGGCCTGAACAGACTCCCTAGTACAGGGGTAAACTTCAATTAGAAATTCCCATAAGAATATAAATGATACTCATTATGGGTCTCCCCACCATAAGAATCAAACATCATAACTGACCAGTATGAGAGGACACAGAAAAAACCCAAAACTCAAAGATTTGGGATGGAAGCATGGTTATCCCACAATGTTTGGGGAAACCATGTGATAACCGTTTGGATCCTTATATTTTAATGGTTTTTTGGGGAACGGTTACAAATCACCATGTGTGAACCGTGACTTCAACCTGTCTAGCCAAATTTTAATCCTTTATCCAATGACTCAATGGAAACAAATGGGGGAAGGATATACATTAGATTGAAAAATGGGCATGAGCCCCTCCACCTCCTTCTATAGAACGAGAATACCAGAAGAAAGATGATGTCACCATAGGTCTATACTCTTCCTATGATTCATAATTATGGTAGGAAATATTCATGGTTTTAAACTACACTGTGATTTCTCTAAGCTATTCTCCAAATTCTCTTCGGGACCTATGCCTAGAGCTCGAAATATTGAAGCATCTTCAGCCTCATAGTTAGGCTTCAGAAACCCGAGTATAGAACTTCTTCTATTGATTCCACAGACAACTACACCTCATACCCAGATGGGATCACCATGAAAAAACACACTCCAGGACTCACTTTACTGAAACCTGTCATTTCACTGATACAAGGGATCATAAGATGCTCACACATCAAAACTTTTTTCTTTGGATGAGAAACAATAGAAGCAGAGGACTCATATAAACACCTTCATTTAAGATAGAGGATTTGATGTTTTTACCAAGGGAGACATACTCCCAACATAACATAGACCCTCAAAGGATTTCACGACCTTCAACATTATAGTCAAATGAGCACCCGACATCACAAGGTGTCACCGAACATGACCATTGTGATTTATAGAAAAAATACATATAAAGGGACTTTATGAAAAGTCCGCAAATGACACACAATTCCATAAGGTATACATAATGGACTCTTATGACCATATTTCCCACACATGCGGTTTAACATGAAATCCTACTTCACGGAGACTATAAAGGACCCAGAGGCCCTCTTAGACACCATCTAGACACTCATCCACACTAACAACCACAATACACTTCCATAATCGACGAATCGGGAAACTTAATAAACTATGGTCTCTTTCAACCTTTCACGAGCACTCTCCCACTACCATAGTATCCTAAAACCAAAAAATGAAAGGGTGTAGACTCATTTTATAAAGCTCAAGAAATTATTCTATACATTGATCAACTGGAGGATTTTACAACAGTAAAAAAATCTAGGTTGCACTTCAGTTGTGCACTAACCCTTAATGGGGGCGTACATTATCCAATGAGAGAACCCAAGGACCCAACCACACTCATCAATTGGTTAATAAAAATCACAACCAGATCCAAAAAGATGAGGGGAACCATCACAATGGACTCCCAATATTTTCTCATAAGAGACCACTAACCAGCCCTTTAACCCACCTTATTGAGAAAACACAAACCAAAAACAATGTTCAAACTAGAGGGGTTCTTGGACTCAAAACATTCCATAACATCGAAATTTCAAAAAACACATAATACACACAACCCAAAAACACACATCAAGACATCAACTTTTTCTTTTAAAAACATTTCTTTGAAAACAAACGGTTCAGCAGTTAGCATATCCACTAATGGTACCCAATGAGCCCCACACATGCATTTTTCCATAACACAATGGGAACCCTCCTCATATCCATCCCGACACTCATCCCGTCATTCCATTAACCATCCATCATCCCATATAACCCCATGCATTTGGTCCCTCTTGAAAATACCAAATGTTAAGACAAAACCACTTTCCATTTTTCAAATCCAAAATAATGAACCAAGACTTAATTTTTCTAAATATATCTAACCACGAAATCGAACCAAAATTACTTCTTAAAAATCATTTCAGAAAGGTACAATCATTCATATGAAAACTCACTTTAAAGTCAGAAACATTAATTTTAGATCATCTAATCCAATTATAAACCCTTCAATAGTTTAGAAAAATCTTTTGGAAATACTTTTGAAAAACCAATGTTAACATACTTCTTGGTTTTAGAAGATACATAAACACATCATTTTCATAATTCAAAAAAAATATCAATTTTTAGTTCCACCATTTCAAAAAAAATCCTTCTCTCTTTATTTTAAAATCATTTCAAAAAAACATTATACTTATTCAAACCATGTAATTTTTACTTTAAAACCAAACTTCCATGATTTCAAAACTAAAGGACATAAGAAAATGCAAGGGGAAACTAACTTCGTTGGGAGACATGGACATATGGTTGGCCATAAACCAATCCCTTCACCATAACAGAGAGTGTTCTAGGGAATATCCCTGGCTCTACAAGGATTTCAAGGCCCTACGAGCTCACTAATACCATTACCCAACACTCTTTTCATTTCCCCTAATCATCAAAAATCCAAAAAAACCAAAGGAATTAGATAAGTCTCGACCACCCATGGTGACTTGAATACCATAATGAGGTGTGTTGATCTAGAACACTACCAATAACAAGAATTTCAAGTCTGGAAAATCCTTACTCCATACTATCATTACTTTTCCCCAACTAACATGACCCAAACAGTTAACATAAACCTCATCTAATAACATTTTGTCACGAACTGAATCCAATCACTGCCAAAACTGGCACCAAAACCGAACTGTGACATGTACCGAAGGGTGTTCCCAATCCCCATAGGCTGGAAAACGTTCCCTGGTATCGTTAACTATAAATTGGGAATGATATACACAATTTTATAAACTTAAAACAACAAATGAATCCAATAAAAAGAATATGGAATATTCAACCACAACAACATCTTAGAAAAATTAAGAACTGAATTAAATATATTAAAATCTCTCAAAAAGACTATAATAAGGTATAAAAAATAAAAACAGCCCATGAACCCACATGGACAGAGGCACCGCCCTCAAGCCATCTCCTCCAGACATCACCACCAAGATACTGCTAGAAACCTGAACCACTAGCACTATAAATTGTACTGACCTGTGACATAAAAAAAAATAAGTCTACTAACACCCAAATGTGTAAGTAGTGTGTGAGCCAAATCATATTAGGATACCACCACTATGAGATTCTATGCAATAAAAATTCAAATATTAAAGTCATGCATGTTTTCAAAAACTTATAAATTCTAGCTTAAATTTCTAAAAGATGCAACTATAAAAAAATCAGTTTTTAAGTGGGTTAATCTGAAGAATCAACACTTTTAAAATATATTCCAAAGATACTGAATTTTCAAGACAAATATAACATATCTCGATGGTATTTATATAAAATCTAATGAGAATAATAAATATGAAATAACCCCTAGGAACTAACTAGACGTGGGTCTCATTTACCGTGTATCTTAGTGAGAGTAACCATCACAAATATTTTTTCTCGTGCACAAACCACTTCTAGGGAATATACCCATAACCTAGAGGTCCCAAATCATCATAATAATATTTTAATTAGAGTTGTAAGGATCAATATTTATAAGTAAAACTAAGGTTAAACCCCACAGATTCACTAGCATACTAGTGCACGTTCCCCTACGTAGATACCTGGGATTTCCCCTTGTTCTCAAAAAAGATAAAAAATTCCTAAAATATACATATAAAATTCAAATATCATTTCCAAATCACAAATTTACCAAACATCCCACATGTATAACACAGAAGTCACCAAATTACAGTTTTCATTGTAATTGATTTCTAAATCCGACTCACACCAAAATATTCCACGACACTTTTCACATTTCTTTAACACTTCCACAAATCTATTAAACAATTTTATAAAACCATTCCAAGATTTTCCAAATCACATAAGATCCCAATCACATGTTACATAATTCTCTTTCCATAACCAAAATCCATTTTACACATCACACTCACATAAAACATCCCACATCACTTTCAAATCGCTTACAAACTTTAGTAAATATTTCAAAAAATTAGAAAACATTTCCAAGATGGAATACATCACAAAACGTCCCCTTTCAAATTTAAAATATTGAATTTCAAAATATACACACTCCAAAATAGTTTTCCAATATGGTTTCACCTCTTACATAAATCATTAAATTATTCAAATCATTCATAAAACAATTCTAAAGAGTATACCCAAACGTTTCTCATAAAATCTATTTCGAAACCATATTTTAGGGATGAATCCAAAAAAAACTAACAAAGTAGAATTTTCATCCCTAGATATATTTATAAAACAAATATCATGTGTTATAAATCACCTTGAATAATACCACGAAAGATATAAAATGAAAACACCCATTTTCATAAAATTTTCTCAAGAAGTGTAACAAAGTTTTACACACCAAAACTATTCCAAAAAACTCCTTCCATTTCCCAAATGACACTACGTAATGAACAAAATATAATTTTAATTTATTTTTAACAACTAATAAATCAATTTCATATTTTATAAAACTACCAAAATAGATACCCCATGTGTTACATTCGAAATGTTAACGACTTCAAAAAAAATAATATTATAAAATTAAATGCACAACCAAATCCTTCAAAAATGGGTTTTACACCACAAAAATCATAGGGGGAACATGTAAAACCTATTAAACAAGCAAAGTAACTACTCAACAAATGTTTAACCATGAAATCACATACCTTCTAAGTCAAAACACTCAAATCATAGTGCACAATATCAATCGCACCACCGCCACACCCCAAGGAAGTGAAGAGAAACATAAAATCTAAGGATTAACCAAAATAGAAACCATGTATAACCCTAGTTTAGAACACTAACATTAGGAAATTTTGGAACATCAAGAAAGTGTGATGATACCCTACAGAAATGGAAGAAATGGAAGGTGGATCAATTGCTGGAATCTGGGAGAAATCACCCTAAATACACCAGTATCTGAATTTTCAAATAGAAAAACATTCATTGGAAGTTAGAACAAGGATTAGGAGATTATTTATGAAACTAAATTGGAGGGGGGGGGGAATAATGATAAATTATGTTGTTATGAAGGAATCATTTTACCTCCTCAAATCGGAGATATTTAGAAATCTATAGAGGATTCACCAAAATTCTGGATGCAAATGATCTCCAAATAGGGGGAAGAGAGCATGGGAGCGTGCCATGGGTATGTGGTCTCGGGTGAGAGTTGGAATCACTCAAAAAACATAAATATTGAATGATATATTAAATAATTAAAAAATATTTTTTATGTAGTTAATGGGCTTTCGGGCTGGCCCAACACCTTAATAAAAAATACAAGTATATCATTATTAAAGATTCTAATGGATTAAGAATTTATATGGACATTTTAATATACCAGGGGAATCCATTTGGGAGGTGGAA
Organism: Viscum album; assembly: GCA_963277665.1. Taxonomy (NCBI): domain Eukaryota; kingdom Viridiplantae; phylum Streptophyta; class Magnoliopsida; order Santalales; family Viscaceae; genus Viscum; species Viscum album. The sequence goes on along the minus strand of OY728163.1, from coordinate 2,101,753,342 downwards.
TAGATGTAAAATGTTAAAAAAAATAAGGAGTTATAAATGAAACAAAAATTTAATTTTAAATCTAGAAATGGGCTTATGGTTTGCCCCAAATTTCAAAAACCCACCATTTCCACCAAAATTTATGGTAAACCCCCAAAAAATCAGGAATGGAAATTAAATGAAAAATGACATTAAAATATGTCATATATGTGACAATAAAAGTGTTTATTTTTTTATTATTAGAAAAACTAATGAATAATATTTCAATTATACAATAGAAAAAAAATGTTTTTTGAATATATATATATATATATATATATGTGTGGTTATTTATTTATTTGGAATAGATATATCAATTGTGGAGGTAGTGGGAGGTAATTAAAACATAGAGTTTTTGAAATAAAATGAGAAAAAAATATGAGATGAATATTTAGTTTTTTACAAGTGTCTTTAGCTATAAAACCATCCCAAGTTGCATATAAACCTCAATGGCTGGATTGGATTCATAGTTAGACCTGAAGATATGTATCTCTTTTGGATAATGATTATGAAAAATTTATAGATAATGAACCATTTATTTATTAAGAGGTCATTCAGTGTTTATATTATAATAAATATTAAATGGAAGTGAGATCTAAGATGTACTCCATATAAACTAACCACATTTTGAAACATAGTGGATTCACCTAATGGGGAGAGAAACATTGGGTGAAACTGGGTTTTTAATAAGAAAATTTACATGGATGCTAAACTGTATGCCTATAAATATTTATATGTGAAAATATGGTATAAAATAATTCATTGTATTTACTATAAGGATTCCTTTTAAATGGTAGGGTTAACAAATTATATTCAAATTTTTTTAATTATAAAATTGAATTAATATTCTAGAATATATCAAATGGATATCAAAACCTCTTTCATTAATGGTAATTTAATCACGAAAATGTATATGATAAAACCTTGAGGATTCAATGTGATAAATGTGGTTTCTATGTTATACACGGAGGAATATTAATTTTTTGTATTAATGAAATGTTCATATATATAAGACATATGGTTTGATAAATAAATTAAATGGTATTATATCACTTATAATGTGGAAACGTTTTATGTATACTAGTGGGTTAGTGGATATTTTTTTGTATTTTAGGTTTCGTGTCAGGATGATATAAAACTCATCAATAACGGAATCTTATATTAACATTCAATAAATGTATAATTGAGAAAATGATTCATTAGAATATACATTAGAAAATTGTCCAATATATTTTATAAAAAATCTATAAATATAGATATGAAAGGAATCATAGATAGAGTTAGAGAATTAATATTTCTAAATTTATAAGTTGTTTTAGCAATGAGAACTCCATGAAGGGGTTTTTATTATTGTTACATCGGACATGTCATATGATGTCTCATTGTTCTCCAAATTAGTTAGAAAAAATAAACGTGGATAAGGATCCATATGTTCTTACCATGGGATCTCAAAGGTATGTCATTTGTCATACATTTAATAATTTATCTTATGCATTGAGAAAAAAAGGTTTCAAATGAAATCAGGATGAGAGTCATTAGAATGTTTTAATGTCAATAATTAAGTCCTTAAATAGAACTAATGATTTGTTATTGATTTCATAGGTTATAAAAACACATTATAGATAGTTCAATATAATTATTCAGTAAAAAAAGTTCTTAATTTGGTTTCAATATTTTCTACAATGGAATATATATTTGTTAGAATAATTAAAAAAACACCCACATGCATGAATAAAAAATAGAGAAATATTACATCAAAATATTATGTTTTTTGATGGAATTTTTTTAGATTAATATGTTCAATTTCAAAAAATGTGAATTTCATTTCATTTTGGGAGAATTTGAGCTTTATTATGACAAAAATTTAGATATTTCTCTATCCATGGAACCACAGTCTCACCAATAAACCAGCACATCATTAAAAAATACCATATCTTTTATGAAATCCATGATAGGGGTTACATAATGATATGTGGAGTGTTTATTGAGGAGAATATAATGGATACCGATATATAAGAAATTTCCATATTTGTAACGTGGTTCACCTAAACTATATTTAGGTTCTACGAAGTTCAATACTGCTTCAGATCTGTTTAGGATATTTCTGGTTGCACAATTTCTTCATCGACACCCTTTGATTGATGATTCATCCCATTTTTTTGTTAAAGCATGAGATCTTCAGGATCATTCTATTGTTGGCATTCATGACTGAAGGCATATCATGATCCAGTTTGGGTAGGTATAAGAGCTCATTAGCGCATGGTCTAAAACTCCTCAGAGGTGTGATGTCTCCTTCTTCTATCTTATTCGTTGGGACTTTGATTTTCACATGCAGATAGATAGTTCAAGCACAATGATTTGGGTAAGCTTCCCAAGTCTTTCACTTCATTTCCAGAACCCTTAGATCTTGCCTATTCTTTCGAACATAGATAGTCACTACTTATGCTCTGACAGAGAAACAAAGGTTTTGTGTCACCCCATTTTCCACCTTTCTTTGTGGAGGTTGACGTTTCCATGCCTTTGGTTGATTGGGTGTGGATTGATGATGGAGAAGAGTTATGTTGGAGACAGTTTATAATGATTGAGTCTTAGAAAGATTTTTATATCTCTTGCAATCATCTAGGTCATATTACTTCAACATTATGAAGTGGGTCTTTGATTAAAAAGGTGCAAAGTTAGAGAAATGTTGTTACTATTGTCTGTGATGGTCCTGTGGTGGACGATCTAAATCTTCAGGGGAATGAACAGCTATAGGGCCCCTTGTAGGAAGATAAATATCCCATCCATCAGCCTCGTGTGTTCGATATCATAGGCAATGGTGGCACTAGAATGGGGGATAGACTAGATAAATCAAGGGTGGTACCTCTTGAGTTAATGGTCAAGGATATCTTCTATAGGTTAAAGTGGGATATGAGGGTTTATATTAATGTTAATGGGACTCACGATGGATCTGTTGTACCTCAAAAGGTTAGAGGGGGAACTCATGAATCTCCAGTGCTTGAGGACTCCTCAATGGTGGAAGGCCCTCAATGGTAAGTGGTAAGTGTTGAACTAGGTAATCATTTTGAATAGTTGTCCATATATTTGGAGTTTGAAGATGCTCGTCTTGTGGAGGGCGAGGTGCTTTGAAAAGCTATTTGTGATGTTTAAGTAAAAGATACAGTCAATGGTGGTCAAGCATGTGGTGAGGACTCTATTAGTTTGGAACTAATGGGTGAGGCTGTAGTGAAGTATTCAGCATGTTCTGGCCAAGAAAATGGTGAAGTTTCTCTATTCTTGGTTTATGAGGATACTAAAACAATTCTCCATTACATGGGTCATGGCTTTGTGTAGCCATCTGGATCAAATTTTCCAATGTATAATCCAATCAATCTGATGGAATATCTTCAAGTGAATACTGGTTTAGGCATACCAATTGACTGAAAATATCAGAATTCAATGATGGTAGAGGATGTTTCAAGGAAGGAGCCCCATTATATCCATGGAACATAGGTGAACTATTGATGCCTCTCCCTGATTGATTCTAATATACTCCCCCTGAAGGCGAAAGGAGTTGTTTCAGAGGATGTGGTGTTGGTATTAGATGATGGATTCCAAAGTTATGACTCTGGGGATGTATCTTATTGTGATACGGAAAATGATTGTGGCATTTTTAGGCCTTCAATTATTGATATTGCACAAGGTGGAAGAAACAATATGTCTGAAGGTTAAGGTGTTGTGACCGCTCCCCCAAAGATAAGGCCATGAAAAGATTATTCAAACCTACCAAAGTTGATGTCTACCAGGTCATCCTCTAAGAAAAGGGGGGATGTCCTTGGTGATATGAAGGTTCATGTTGACAAGAAATATGGTCAGGAGCAGTTATCATTGGATCACCTGAATTTAAAAAAAATGTCAATCTTTTGAAGTAGTATGAGTCATATTCATGGTGGGAGTCAGCTTCTATGGGTTAAGAACTTTATTATGGTTGTGGTGAGGGGAGTGAAATTTGTGATATGTAATTATATTTCTCTTTCCATCCTTGATTGTTGTACTTTTCATTTCTTTTAATAAGTGGTCTGGGACTTTTGTTATTGGGATATTAGAAACATAGAAAAGTGATTCTAATGGGTGTTATCAATAGAAATTTATCATAGTTTCATGGTAATGGATTTATTTATTTATCATTAATTCATGTGTTATATATATTTTACAAAAAAAGGAAGCCCCCCCCCCCCAATTATGAATTAGAGTTATCTGTAATTCATGATCATTAGGTATTATTACAATAATTGATAATATGTTAATATTAGAATGAGTAGAATCATCTATTTAATGAAAAGTAAATTCATGAGATAAAAAGTGGGACCATGTTTCTGGTATTGAACCAAAAAAATTATATATCATGAAATCTAATATGATCATTAATGTAACTATTGTTTTATACTTAATATGAATCCCTAATACCTGATGTTGAGATGATACATACCAATTGAACCTCATACTTTGATACCATTCTGGCACTAGCTTTATTGCGATGTTAATCAGACTGTAGATGTCTATGGTTTTAGTAATTCCATTAGTCATGTATACCGATGTTATTAACTGTCCTATTGTATGTTGAATATGTCATCTGGGAACAACATTAAACTAGACTGAGAAAATATATGATCATTCTTAGTTGAGTGACAGTAATGTGATTAACTATTTCAATGAATGACTTATGATTTAGTCATTCAATTTGGTTGGTATATTTAAAAAAATGGTTCAGGTGTTATATAGTGTATTGGTGTGCAACTTGTTTAGTTTTTTACTCTCTATACTAAAAAAGGGAGTATATAAGAATACATGTTACCTATATAGATACATCTTTTGAAGGGTATGTTTATACAATGATATGAGTGTGTATGATTAATATCACACTAAAACCATTAATATATTGTGTATAAAATACATAATTCCAAGAATTTCTTTTTTATTGTAATTATTTATTAAATAAATTATTATTATAATACAAATTTCTATAGGTTCACATGATTACAAATAATATAGTTATCAATAAAAGTATACTACATTTTTCAAAAAATTATATTATTTATATGATAACCATGTTAAAATTAGTTTAGATTAATTAATAATGAGATGTGAGGTTTTTTTAGACTATGAGGCTTTTTTAAAATTTGGAATTTATTTGGAAATATTCTTTAAAGAATAAACCATTATGTGGATCGGGTTACTACATTAGGGATTTTTTTAAGTTGTGGTTATTAGTATTACATCATGGTGATCAATGTAAATGATATAGGATATCATTTTTCAAATTTTCCTTGAATAATTTTCATGTTTTATCATATTTTTCACATCATATGTTGATGTGTTGATGGTTTTTTTATTATTAAAAGTATTAAGAAATCAAAATGTATAACAAAATAATATTTAAAATGTTTAAAAGTTTGAAATCTAAATCTTTTTCATTTTATAATTTATAAAATCTTTATTCAATAATAGTATTATTCATTCACTGGCGGAGTACTATATAACGAGTTTATGAACATCATTTATTGTCCAATATAATGTTTTGGAGACCATTCTCTCATGACTAAGATCTTCCACACTATCCTCTTTGTTCACCTTTATAAAGGAGGTGTTAACACACCATTGATGAATAAAGAGTACTACTAAAGCATTTGGTGATTTAATTTAATCCTATGAATCATTTTGAAGATAATATAATATTAATTAGTATTAATGGATATCAATAAAACTCAATATTATAGTCAATTCATCATAGAGAGTGAGGTACCCATTGTTTTATGATTTCATTTCATTTTATTATTTCCTCTCATTGAATATCTAAAAAAAACAATTTATTTATTTATAGAAATTAATTTTCCAATAAATATATTCTAACAAAACCATTAAAGATATCCAAATTATAATGACCTACTTTAACTAGTGTTGTTGAATGGAACTAATCAAAATACATTCCATGGGATTCCATGAAACATATGTGAGAACCTAGTCATTAAAACATGCTCCCAAATCATTAGAGAGTCTTAAAAAAGTAAACACCTTTTGAATAATCCATATAATAGGGAGTTATGTCATAAATTTAATCCCATTAGTATCTAAATCATTATGAATATTCAAAACTATAGGGTTTTATAGAACATGTGTCAACCCACTAGAATCCAAGTAAACCATTGTGATGTGCATCTAAATCAAGGGGGGTTCTAAACATAGCCATAAACATTTGAAGTAATCCTAACCATGATAAAACATTAAACACATGATTCCCCTCTAGAATAAAATTAAAACTTCATAATGTTCATATGTATAATGTGAGGAGCATTACATAGCTAAATACCCTAGGAAATATCCTCTCCATCGGGTGTCATGGTATACACGTTGACCCATCACATCGCATTCAATTTCATGGGAAAATAATTTATATTATGAAAGGGGATTAGAATATAATACTTATTAGAAGAAAAGGGATATGAAATCATAATAATTTGGAACCTTAATACAATAACATAACATACACATCTAATGTTTTGTATTACATTATCAAAACCTATGGAATAACCCCCACCTTAGGGAATTACAATTGAGATGATTGTGTCACACTATTCACCACACAATATTTTATCTCACACACAATCTTCTAAACAACTCAAAAAATAAAATTCATAAGTAATAAATGTTATTAAAATAAAATAGAGTATTTAAAAATTACATGGATTATAACATTATCCTGCAAGAATGGTGGAATAATGAAAAAATTTATTACATAAGAAGTTCAATTTTAAAAATATCTATAGTATGATAGGTACATTGATCACTTATATTTTGTATCAACAACAATTACACTCTATAAAAACAATCTTCTCAACATATAGTTCCATCTAATTTTTATAGAAGTAATCATCCGATCAGACAAATTTCATCAACTAAAGACATTCATAGTGGCCCATTTGATGGATAATTATGATTATCATTCTATTATGGAATATATTTACCTAACTAATGAAAAATATTAATCTAAAAATAGCTCCACTAACAGTTACCTAGTTCTATGAAGTCTCAACATTGTATAGGATTAGAATAACCTACACTATCAACAAAAACTGCACCATCTTCCATCCAAGCATTCTTAAAATTCGATATCACACAAATTTTGTTTTGAAAAATTGGACAATAAAAATTATCATGCCTTTAATCTGATCGATTGAAACTGAACATTAAAACTGGCTTCACCAATTCCAAAAACATTCCCACTTGAAGTCTATTTTTCATAGGGACCCTTTAACCTCATCCAACATTTAATCAAACCTAATTTATGATGGCCTCCTGGAATTCTTATTTTCCACTAATCCCTCACTTCACTTGAGAACCATTTATTCAAAATTATACCTTATAATTTCCTAGACCAACACCTTTGTGAACATATCAGTTGGATTATAATTCATTAATATATTTTGAAACATTAAATATTTTTTATCTAAACAATTATTTATAAAATATAATTATAATTCAGCGTGTTTCTCTCACATATGAAACATATGATTTTCAGCAAGATGAATGGAACTCTAAGTCTCACAGAATAACACTACTATTTTAGAACTCAGGTCAAGATCCTTCAACAAGACTATAAACCAGACTAATTCTTATCCCAATTCTGTCATGGATACATATTCAACTTCCATTGTGTATAAAATAACATTAATTTATATCATATACATCCACATGGTATACATTCCAATAATAGTAAACATAAATCCTATCATTATATCTGATGTGTATGAATCCTAGGGAAAAATCTATATCCAAAAAACCATATAACGGATCTTCATCCCCAAAATAGAGGGTTGTGATTTTTGAAACTTTCATGTACGGAATGATCCACTAAAATAATTCTCAATGACCCCTTTTTTGGTTTAGATTGGAACAAATTAGAATCCCACTATAAATTATATTTCATTCGATTACATATCATATCATACCAAATAAATCCAAGAGATGATAAAAAAAGAACATTATTCATGAACCATGAATCTTTTTCTCTTTTTAATACCTTCTCCTTAGTTAAATTTATGTTTATAGAAAGAATATTTAAGATAAGATTACATATGGTTCTCAAAAAAAATTATAGGATATTATAGATTTAATCCTTGTGTGATAGCACAATGATTCTATATTTTCTAACCCTCTCCATCATTATCTCCATGATTTACTTCACTTGTTTAAGATATTTCATCTAAAAAAATTTAGATAGAATAAAATTATATTCTTAAATATAGAAGTCTTCCCATCATTTTAGCAACATATCATCCTTATAAATAATATGAATGATTTAATTTCCATCATTCTGTGACTTCCAGTGGTAACAATGATCATATTTTCTTTAATTTAAACATTATTCAATCATGAATCTATCATACTATTGGGTCTACAGTCGAATCCAATATTTCATCTCAAAAATACATTTATTCATTTATTAAAAAAGGCCGTTGTTCTAATGATTAAAAATATCCTTATTCTGAATCATGTAAATATATTCCTCTAAATCACCAGGAATAAAGCTAGTTTTTACATTAATTTTATACAAGTAAAGAAGATAAAAAGATAATAGATTCATACCAACATGAAAATTTCTTTATATTACAATTGGTGAAAATATATCTAAGAAGAAAATATATTCCTTTTGTTAAAAACCTTTCAATACCATTTTATCCTACTATATTGTACTTATATCAGCTCATTCATCGAAATGGAATACTCTTTTATTATCTCAAAATTATATTAAAACTAGTAGTTATGTTGGCCACCATGTTTTTTGGATCTTTAAGTAAGAAATATATTAAATAATAAATAACTCCTAATTCATTAAGTCACTGTGTTTTTTTGTTTCCATGGGAATATTTCGTTCTCATATATCAATTGAAACTATAAAATTAAAATTGGCCACGTATAGTTAGATTGGTCATCTAACTATTGAAGATATTCTCAACCCATAGTTGGACTCTACTCTTTTTGATACTTCAATTTCTAGAAATCTGAATTCATGGGAACTATCATAAAATTTATAAATTTTTTATTTTTTACAGGGTTTTTAGTAGTTATATATCATTAATGAATATATTCAACGAGTTTTATTTTGGGAATTATAGGATTTACATGTGATATGTCCAGAACCCTAGAGATTCTATTACTTCAATTTAAATAAAAATACACTTTATTTGTTGATTTCATACTCTTAGCTTCTTTTCCAGGCATGTTTTGATCCTTCTATAATACTTTATCCTTTAATAGAACATATATACTCTTGATGATGTTTCACTTATCATCATACCAATGTCTAAAAAATAACCATTTCCATATCTAAAATGGGAATAAATCCTAGAATTGCAGTCAAGATTATCTCTCTCTTTGGAATCATTATGAACATATGAAAAAAATTAGGTCTTTATAATGACTTACTTTCATCAGTGTTTTGGATCACATATCTTCTCGATGATTTTATCCCATAGTTGATTGTTGACGTCAAAATCCGTAGAATTCCTCAAACCAAAATTTGGGGAAAACTGAAGGTGAATATTGACCGCAGGAACTGGTCTGAGATTGCCCGAATGCCAATGAAAAATATCCAACAAACTCATGTAAAACCATCCTACGGTGTGTAATATAATGCTCTAAAGAAATATTTTCCATGCTGCGTAAAAAACTGTGCACTGCGTAGAATGGTGCGAGTATCCGACTAAAGAAAAGGGATTTCCACATCGATGATGTTCTGCGCACCCTCTGTGGCTCCCACTCTCCTATAAATAGAATTTCATTCCCCTTTTCTTCTAGGATGAATAACACCAACCATCTCCCCTACGCAGAATTCACCACTTCCGCGTGAAAAATATGCCTCTCCGGTACGTGATTTTCAATGATAGGTCTCCCAGGGTCTACCTTTTCATGGGATTACTAGGGCTTGACCCTTTACTATGTCCTTATGTGTTGGGTCAGTTGCGCGCAAACCCTTGGACTTGCGTGCAACCCTTCTACTTGTGCACAATCCCTTCTACTTGCACAAAATCCCTCAAAACATGCGCGCAAAAGCTCTTCCCCCCTCTGCGTGCAAAACTCATCCATTTTCCCGCAAGCCTTGTTTTCCATTCAACCTGGCCTTTTTTATGAAACCATTCCCTCTATGTGTGCCTATTTCACACAATCCCTTCCTCTTGTCTACACCTTTTAGCATGTGTTCAATGTCTCACTCCCGAACACCATCTTAGAGTGCTTCTTACATAAAAAATACCTATGTTAGACTCATGTCTCCCGTATGGCCCTCAAGGCTTGTACGAAGTAATTTCAAAGTCCCTTGGGCTATGCTTCATGTTGTGCTACTTAGCCTTACACTTATTTACATAGGAACACTAATGGATATTTATTATTCGCATAAACACACAAACTTGGGCCCCTTAATGCATCACTCCATGACACCCCCTCACCACGAAATTACTAATTCCTTCCCTTTCCCATGCGTAGGTAGGTATCAGTTATGTAAGTCCTAGGGGTATGGAGTTCCCACCCCCCCTCGTCTAACCTGCAGGACGTTAAACTACCAAGCGCCATCGTCCTCAGCACATGATGATAAAATGCGGCCTCATCTAATGCCTTATACACGAGGATCCCCATATCGGACATTCTCTATGCTCGCTCATCTCCACGAGAGTGAGATATTCCTCACATGGAATGTGATCCCCATTGCCGGAGTAGCGTCTGTCCATGGTAAGGGATACCATCTTGGTGTAAGCTACATTTATTTCATACAGAAGGTAGTAAACTTATATATCCTTTCTTCTTTTGTGCTAAGGACTAGAGGGGGGATCTACACCGGAACCCTCCTCTCTTCTACACCAAACCCCTCTAGGTTTGTCCAACACCTGGGCCTCCATCATAGAGTAAGACCCAATATCCATCTTTCTGGGCTGCAAACCATGTGTAAGCCTATGTTTTATATTTGGGCCGCAAACCACTAGTAATTGTAGAGACCCATATCTTTAATTACATGGAAATTACATTACTTTTTCGGAATAATTAATACATAAAAAACAGACACGCAAGGACCGTAATTGTTTAATGTATTTGGAAACTCAGAATATAATCTTCTAATCATGGTGAAAGATCTTCCACATCTCCCATAAAAATATTCCCCTTTTGTTTTCCTACCTAAGACTTTTCTTTAAATATTGGGGAAAAGAAAACATATAAAGGGTGAGATAAAATGCTCAGTAAGGGTAAGCATGTAGAAAATATAACAAATCATATACATTTGAACTTAAAAAACATGAACATAATGTTTAAACCACAAAATCTTGAGCAATGACATAAAACATGGTAGTACGTAAGGCATATATCATAAATAAACATTAATCATGGTAAAATATCATGGGAATAAAACATGTAATTGTGGAAACCATTAAGAACATGATTTTATTTCCATAGTAGCCAAGGCATTGCTGCCAAGACCGTCGTAGTGGACAAAGTCCCTTTCGGAATCGAGTTCGCTCCATGTTCCAGTCATGTATCACTGAACCAGATTAACTTTCCTTTCCATTCATGTCTATCTCATGAGATATAAATCTTTACCCAATGGATTTAAGGGAGATTTAGGTCCCACCCATCTCATAATGAAATCATTCTTTCTTGTTCCACAACATAAATTTCAATCATTCATCACAACCCAAAGAATAAAATGTGTTTCATAAACATCATCCCATCATCACATAATCCATATAAAACAAATGGATATAATTTCATCATAAGTGAAGTGAATCCATGTAAATAATAGAGACATTATACTTGAAACATACACATATGATATAATTTCATCTTAGATGGAAAATTGTTTCGGTAAAACACTTGAAATAAATTCTTGAGGAAAATATCATTTCTTATTCAAAATCATTTCATTTTCACAAAATGCCCAAAAAAATTAAAAGAAAAGGATTTTTTTGAAAACCATCATGATATATTGTAGATTAAGCTTCATTAAAATAAGGTGTTATGAAACAATAAAAATACGTTGACGCCGTATATGTTAAAAAACATTCTTCTTGTACTTTTGCTGGAAAAGTCAAAAAGGACCTTATATGGTAAACAAAAGAAAGATTTCTTACATACCATGTAGTAAAATTAAAAAATGTGTAAAAATTATTTTTAAACATAGATGAAACTATTTTTAGAAAACAAGTACATGGATGACAAATATAACCCCAGTAAATACTTACAAATAAACAATCTCGCATAAAAACAATATTGGAAAAATTATCTCTTACCCTTTGTCTGATATGCTTCATATGTATCTTAAACTATTGTATAATGATTTAAATAATGACATTGACTTATTATAGAATCATATTTATTGGTATGATATCATATATGGTTCACTTATGACTTTATATTACCCGTTCTTCTGTAAATTCCATGTTAAAGCAGCATTTTGGGTAAAATCCTTTCACTTATTGTATGTGTTTCGATTTGTTTCTCTTGATATTATTACTTATATCCTTATTTACTTAATTAAAGAATGTAAAAAAGGCTTTATATATAATATATATTCATCATATAAATATATATGATAGATCGATAAATGGGATGAAATACACCATTCATGGAGACGGTTGGTCGTACGTATGCATGAATGCAGTTTTTATTTCCTTATTGAATTGAATGGAATTAAGTAAATGAAAAATATATGTACATAAATCCAGTATAATTATTATGTAATCTCATTCATGATTATTTATTTTATATACTTTATAATCATACATGAATGGTTAATCAAGGAAAATGAATCTCATCGCGTTCGTGGAGACGGTAGTCCGTACGTACGCACGAGCGATGATATTATTCCCAAAATTTTTGAATAGAATTGGAGTGGATGATATAAATATCAGAATCAGTATGATTTTATAATAACCATATATAGTTATTATTTACACCATTATACCCATCCAAGTATGGTGGTGGTGGAAAACATGATTACACCACTGCGTGGAGATGGTATTCCATACTTACGCATGCGCAGTGATTTCATTTTTCATAGGATGGATAGAAGGAGAATTGGTGTTGTTTCATATTTATAATAACCTATCAGAATATTACTTTATAATTAAACAACTAAATATGAATATGTTTAATAAGAACGAAAGTTGAAAGAATCGGTAGAAGAGATTACCTCTTCTTTGACGCACCTCCTTTATGCTTATCCTTAAGGGACTAGAGTTGGTCTTTTGAGAAGACCAGAACCTCAAAAATGGTTCTAGGGAAGTGGAGAAGAGATATGGGCAGGGTTTTACCGTTGATGGGGTTTCAATGTGTTTTGAAGAGGAGATTGAGGAGGTTCCCTTTTATATGGGAGGAGAGGGCCACCTTTGTACACCTCAAAAATATTAATTTATAATAAATTCAAACCCCACATAACAACTTTAAAAATGAATCAAATCAGAAGTATTGATTAGATAGGGTTTTAATCTCATCAACCAATAAAATTTAGACATGTTGGTAATTTATTTTAAACATTATCAACTTGATTTATGTTTATTTAATCTATTTAATTTTATTTGTTGTAATAAGATTCTAAATTTTAAATTGTTATAAATAATTACTTATATATTATGAATTGGACATAATTTGATAATTTATTACATTTTAAACCATATAAATTTTAATTTTTAATTTTTAATTTTTTTTTATTTTTAAACAATTTAATATTTTGTTATTTTTATATGATAACAATAGTGTCAATTTTGACACTATTCATTTATTTGAATTTAAATATAAACCACACAGAATATATGTTCGAAATAAAAGCATTAATAGATTCATTACATGACATATTTATCAATTAAATTAGTGGATCACATTAAATAGTTCATATAATATTTAGTTTAATATTTTTATGACCATTTATTTGATATTTTAATCAATAAAATATTTTCAACATCACTATTGTGTCACTTTTAATGATAATTATTTAATCCCTAAAAATTATAAATCAATTCACATGATGTAGATAATTTCATTATATTTCTGGAGAATATTCATGTTTTAATTTTCATGAATCTTATCAATCAATTAAAATTATTATACTCATAATATTTATGAAAGTGACATGTTGTCACTTTCTTTGGTTTTAATAGTAATTAAATTATTTTCATGGTCAAAAGTCCATAAAATGAATCTAATCCGACCCTTAGGTGATATGGGTCGACTTATAGTCAACTAATAGATTTTTGGCAGGTGTTAGGATAATTTTATAATCATATTTTTACCCTTAATTACCCGATTTACCTTTAACTACAGTAAATAAAAATTATCGTAGTTACTATTCATAATATGAAAAAAAATAAAAGTAAATTATTAACATAATTTGGACCCAATGAATTCAAATATGGAATAAATTTTTTAAAATTCCAAACAGAGAGGTTGCAGTAATTAATTTAAAATTAATCCCGTTGTTAAGAAAACAGGTTTTAAAAGTTAAAACATTGTCAAAGATTGAACTCTTTTTACCTATGAATTCATTGTAAAATAAATGGTAATGACTTACATTATAATAAATGGTAAAAATATATTCTATTTAATCTTTAAACCCATTCAATATTATAATTTAACAATATAAATTATTACAGTTAAAAAAGTTGTTTTTAATTAAAATATAGTGGGTTTTTACTATTCATTAAAATTTAAAAGTTATTATAATAATATGAAAATTTCATCCAATGTATATTTTTATATCATAATTCCAAAAAGAATTTTATTTTGTCAAATTGGACTTATAAACATGTCAAAAACTAGATTTAAATTGGGTCCGCCATCAAAAGGCGGAAAAAATGCATTTTTTTGAAAAATACTTATTTTACCGTAAAAATTATTTTGTTCTCATACCATGTTCTATAAAATGTGTAAGATGAATTATAATGTTATAAAATTCAAAATTTAGTTAATACTATTCATAATTTCTTGTTCATAATATTATAATATTATATCATTTTATAGTGAAACCATGTATTGCGTACCACACACGCTATTGAAGAAGGTTGTGATTGCGTGTAATGCAAGCCAAGTCAGGGATGTGTGTAGTGCAAGCTCTCTTTAGTGTTGCGTATAACATGATTAAAAACTTATTTCATTTATACGTTAAGAAAAATCTATACCTTATGTTTCATAGAATAATTTCTACAAAACGAACGTGAAATTGTGTGTAACACGAGCCAAGAATAGTGTTGCGTATAATGCAAGCTAATAAATTAATGCATATAATAGAAGATAATTTTGTTGTACCGTACAACACAAGACATAATTGAAATTAAAAAGAATAATTCTCATAAATTCTCGGGTTGTTACATTCTACCCCCCTTAAAATTAATTTTTCCCTCAAAATTAACTGGTGTTATAAATGGTTTACTACTTGAAAGTTTCTTTTATAGAAACCATCATCATAAAAAGGAATACGAAAACATAATTTTAAAAATTAAAGAATGAAACATATCAGTTACCCAAATTAACTCATCATTGGGTTTCCACATAGGATAACATAGTTGAAAATATGGATATGGAAGTGAAACCTAACCATCATGTTCTGATGGAGAGTGGTAGAGAACATGTCTATGAAAAATCCCAAAATCAAAAAGCCATAAATTTGTGATGATCTAAGGTACAATCTGATTAATCCTATATGAAGAAACTTGGAAAAAAATTTGGTTTTCAAGATCATTTCCCTAAAGTTGAATAATTTTAATTAGAAGAAATAATTACTTTATTTCGGTACAATCTCACCGTTGTTCATGCCTTGAACAATTTCCACTTCAACTCTTAAAGAAATGAAGTTGAATTTTTCATTCTTGAAGTGTTAGTAGATCATGTGATAAATGATGGGTCATTCCAGTTGTCTTAAACAAAAGGTTAAAAAATGTTATCAAATATACATAAGTCCATTTATGGTGAGGTTAATCGTATATGATTTTAAAAATGAACTTATACATTATATATCATACCACTTAATAAAATAAAACAAGTTTCTACTAACCAGGGACTTCATGTAGGCCAGTGGTAGGCGATAAAGACTTGCCGCACTTCGGTTTTGGGTTCGATTCCCACAACTTTGTCCAACACAACAGGTTGTCGTCCATCCTGCATGGTGTCCTTTTTCTAAAACTACAAAATTATAACATTCCATCAATAATATCTAAAAAATTTCTAGCCTTAAACAATACTAACTTCTATCTAACATAATCCCTTTCAATCCTTGGGCTTATCCAAAATACTTCTGTCCAAGATCATTGTATAAAAAAATTACTAGAAATGTCATCTACCGAGCATGTGAATACCATAATTTATCCCCAATATATCTTGTTGGTCACATTCCAATCATGTGAATACCTTAAAAATGAATACCCATTGATCCGTAGTGAAAATGTTAATGTTGTCAAATGTTAACTCTTTCCACATACCAAAATCCTAAAATTTGTATATACTCAAACCATAATATAACCTTGTACATATATCAGTCATGAGCTCATTTCTTTTCTATTTATCCCTTCATTATGTGCATATCATCTACTTTCCAAAAATATTTAAATCATTTTTCATGGTAACTGGTACTATATAATTATTGAAAACCAATACATAGATATTTCAAAATTCGATGATACCATAAATGAGATTCTATGATACTATTTTGAAATCACATTACATTAACACTTAATCATTACACAACATCATTTTCATACTCAGCATCACAAATAGTGATCACATGTGACTTCCCTTAATACTTTTCTTCTAATAGGTTTCTCATGTTGATCGTCATTAACCCTTCGATTAGGGCATTGATTAGCATAATTCCCCATTTCCTTGCACTTGAAGCATTGAAGTGTTGGTGGAGCATTCTCTGTAGTCTTTTCTTTATTCACATCATTAGCTACCTTTTTCCCATTACTTCGACACTCAACTCCTCGATGAACTTCATTTCCACACTTAAAACATCTTCTAGTACCTTTTAGGCAATCTCCACCATGCTTCTTTCCACACATTGAGCATAAATAAACATCCATCTTCTTTTCACCATTGTTCTAAGATTTCTCCTTGAACTCCATATTTTGTTTTTTTTTTCAAAACAATGAGATGGATATGTAACACCCAATTTTATTTCTACCTGGATAGCACAACACACAATTTCTTCATAGCTACTAAAGTCTTTTATAGCTATTTCCCTTCAAATACTTGGTTTTAAGCCACTGAAGAATCGATCAACTTTACTTTCAGTTTGGATGATAAAGACAAATGCATAACATGAAATCCTTGTAAAATTATCTTCGTATATACGAACAGATTCATTATCCTTTTCTTAAGCTCAAGGAAATCCTTTTCCATATATGTCCGAAGAATATGAGGGAAGTACATTTTGAAAAATAAGTTCTTTAACTCATCCCATTCCATGGATTCAATTTCATCTCGGGGCCTCATATTCATAATTAGAGTCCGCCATTGATCTTATTCACCTTCTAAATGGTAAATTTACAGAATAACTTTTTCATGTTCCGAACAGTGAAGTATGAAAAATATCTTTTCAATGGTACTAATCCATTGTTCAGTAACAAGTGAATCATAAGACCCACTGAAAGAAGGTGTACGTTTCCTCATGAAGGACCCAATAGAATATGGTTCCATTCTATGGTCATTTGGAAGTCCAGAATGATTCATACCTTATGTAAGTGTAGAAATAAGATTTTTCACTCCATATCCCATAACATTGGTTTGTTCAGGAGGACAATCATTACATTTTCAATTACATTGTCAATTACATTGATCAACACAATTCCTTCGGGTTCTAGCCATCGTCTAAAATCCAAAAAAAATAGTGTGAGGGGGAAAAATCATGCTAGGGAAGACAACATAATAAAGGTGGAGTACCTTCAATATATAACATATTAGGTTTAATGTTACGATTGTTACCTTAATTCTAGGATTATAACAAGTACTTATACTAAGCCTTAGGTACATCCTTATACATACCTTAAAAATATCTCTAGAGATCTCAGTAAATTTTTTCGGATCCTAGTTTCCAAAGGTTAAGTAAAACTCCCTGTGATACCAACTATAGAGACTCCTATCTTGACGTAAATGGAAATTACATTATTTTTTCGGAATACTTAATATATAAAAAAAATAGACAAAGAATGACTGTAATAGTCTAGTGTCATTGGAATCTCAGAATACAAACTCTTAATTGTGGTGAAAGATCTTCTACATCTCCCATAAAGGTCTTACCCCTTTGTATACATACCTAATACCTTTATTTAAATCATGGGGTAAAGAAAACATATAAATAGTGAGCTCAAATGCTTAGTAAGGGTAAGCATGGAGAAAAAATATGAAATCATATACTTTTGAATTTAAAAAATGTGAACAAAATGTTTAAACATCAAAATATTGAAAAATGACATAAAACATGGCAGTACGTAAGGCATAGATCATAAAGATACATTAATCATGGTAATATATAATGGTAATAAAACATGTAATTGTTGAAACCATTAATCACATGATATGATTTCTATAGTAGCAAAGGCATTGCTGCCAAGACCATCTTAGTGGACACAGTCCCTTTCTGAATCGAGTTCACTCTTCATTCCAGTCCTGTATCACTGAACCGGATTAACATTACATTCTAGCCATATCTATCTCATGAGATTTAAATCATTACCCAATTCATTAAATGGGGATATAGGTCCCACCTATCTCATAATGAAATTATTCTTACTTGTGCCACAACATAAACGTAAATCATTCAACATAACCCAAAGAATAAAATGGGCTATATAAAAATCATCCCATCATAACATAATCCATATAAAAAAAAATGGATATAATTTAATCATAAGAGAACTGAAACCCTGTAAATCCTAGAGACATTATACTTGAAACATACACATATGAAATAATTATATCTTATATGGAAAATTGTTTTGATAAAACACTTGAAATAAATTCTTGAGGAAAATATCATAACTTATTCAAAATCATTTTCTCTTCCCAAAATGCTATGAAAATTAAAAATAAAAATATTTTTTAAAAAATAGTCATGAAATATTGTAGATTAATCTTCATGAAAATAAGTTGTTATGAAACCGTAAAAATCTGTTCATGTCGCACATATTAAAAAAACATTCTTCTCGTACTTTTGCCGAAAAAGTCAACAAGTACCTCATATGGTAAACAAAAGAAAGATTCCTATATACTAGGAATTAAAAGTCAAAAATGGGTAAAATGGACATTTAAACATACATGAAACTATATTTAGAAAATAGGGACATGGATGATAAATATAAACCCAGTAAATACTTATAAATAAATAATCTCGGATAAAAATGAGATTGGAAAAGTCATCCCTTACCTTATGTCTGATATTCCTCGTATGTATCTGAACCTACTGTATAATGATTTAAATAATGTCATTGACTTATTAAATAATATTATTCATTGTTATGATATCATATATTGTTCACTTATGACTTTATATTACCCGTTCTTTTATAAATTAATTGTTAATGCAGTGTTTTGTGTAAAATATTTTCATTTATCATAGGTGTTTTGATTTGTTATTCTTGATACTATTACTTATATCCTGATTTACTTAATTCTATAATGTATAAAATGATTTATATATAATATATATTCAGAATATAAAAATATATTATAGATCGATAAATGGAAAGAAATACACCATTCACGGAGACGGTATGCCGTACGTACGCTTGAACGCTGTTTTTGTTTCCTTATTGAATTTAATGGAATTAAATAAATGAAAAATATAAGTACATAAATCCAGTGTCATTATTATGCAACATATTTCATGATTATTTATTATATATACATTATAATCATACATTAGTGGTTAATCATGGAAAATTAATCTCATCACGTTTGTGGAGACGGTAGTCCGTACGTACGCACGAGCAATGATATCATTCCCAAATTATTGAATAGAATTGGAGTGGATGATATAAATATCAGAATCCTTATGATGTTATAATAACCATATATAGTTATTCTTGACACCATTATACCCATCCATGTATGGTGGTGGTGGAAAAACTGATTACACCACGGTGTGGAGATGGTATTTCGTACGTACGCACACGCGGAGATTTAGTTTTCCATAAGATTGATAGAAGGTGAAGTGGGGTTGTTTCAAATTTATAATAACATATCAGTATATTTCTTTATAAGGAAACAACTATAGACGAGGAAGTTGAAGATGAAATAAACTTGAAAGAATCAGTAGAAGAGATTACCTCTTCTTTGACGCACCTCCTTTAAGCTTTCTCTTAAGGGAGTGGAGTTGGTCTTTTGAGAAGACCAGAACCTACAGAATATTTATAGGGAAGTGGAGAAAATAAAAGGGGAGGGGTTGGATGATCATGAAGGTTCAAAGTGTTGTGATGTGGAGAGGGATGAGGTTCCCCTTTATAAGAGAGGATAGGGGAACCTTTGGAAACCTTAAAAATATTAATTTATAAAAAATTCAAACCCCACATAAAAAAATCCAATCAAATCCGAAGCTTTGATGAGATAGGGTTGTAATCTCATCCACCAATAAAATATTGACATGTTGTAAATTTATTTTAAACATTATCAACTTGATTTATCCTTATTTAATCTATTTAATTTTATTTGTGGTAATAATATTCTAAATATTAAATTGTTATAAATAATTACATATGTTTTGTGAATTGTCCATAATTGGATAATTGATTACATTGTTGACCATAAAATTTTTAATTTATAATTTGTAAATATTTTTGTGATTTTTAAACAATTTTATATTATGTTATTTTTATATCATAACAATAGTGTCAATTTTGAAACTATTCATTTATTTGAGTTTAAGTAAAATCCAAAAAGAAGATATTTTCAAAATAGAAGATTTAATAGATTCAAAACATGTAATATTTTTCTATAAAATTAGTGGATCACATTAAATAGTTCATATAATATTTATTTAAAAAAATTTATAACTATTTATTTGATATTTCAATCAATAAAATAATTTCAACATCACTATTGTGTCACATTTAATGATAATTATTTAATCCTTAAAATTATAAATAAATTCACAAGATGTAGATACTTTTATTATATTTCTGGAGACTATTCATGTTCGAAGTTTCATGAAGTTTATCACTCAATTAAAATTATTATACTTATAAGATTTAAGAGAGTGACATGTTGTCACTTTCTTGGGTTTTAATAACAATTAAATTATTTTCATGGTAAAAAGCCCATAAAATGAATCTATTCCAACCCTTAGGTGATATGGGTCCACTTTTAGTCATCCATTAGAATTTTGACAGGTGTTAGGAAAATTTTATGATCTTATTTATACCCTTACTTACCTGATTTATCTATAACTGAAGTAAATAAAAATTACCGTAGTTTCTATTCATAATATCCATAAAAAAGTAACCTATTAACATAATTTGGACACACTGAATTCAAATATGGAATCCATTTTTCAAAATTCAAAATAGATAAGTTTCAGTGAATAATATTAAATTAATCCCTTTGTAAAGAAAACGGGTTTTAAAATTTAAAACATTGCCAAAGATTGAAATTTTTTTACCTATGAATTCAATGTAAAATTAATGGCAATGACCCGAATTATATTAAATGGTAAAAATTTATTCTATTTATACTTTAAAACCATTCAATATTATAATTTAACCATATAAATTATTATGATGAAAAAAGTTGTTTTTAATTAAAATATAGCGTGTTTTTACTATTAATTAAAATATGAAAGTTATCATAATAATATGAAAAATTAATTCATAGTAAATTTTTATATCCTGATTCCAAAAAAAATTTATTTTGTCAAATTGAACTTATAAACATGTTAAAAACTAGATTTAAGGTGGGTGTGCCATCAAAAGGTGGGAAAACTGCATTTTTTAAAAAATTCTTATTTCTCCCAAAAAAAATATTTTGTTCTAATACAATGATCTATAAAATATGTAAGATGAATTATAATGTTATATAATTAAAAATGTAGTTAATAATATTCATAAAGGCTAGTTCATAATATTATAATAATATATCATTGTTTATTGAAACCCGGTATTGCGTACTACACACGCTATCGAGAAAGGTCCTGATTGCGTGTAATGCAAGCCAAGTCAGGGATGCGTGTAGTACAAGATCCCTTTAGTGTTTCATATATCACAATTCAAAACTTTTTTCATTTATACATTAAAAAAAATCTATACTTAATCTTTCGTAGAATAATTTCTACAAAACGAACTTGAAATTGTGTGTAACACGAGCCAAGAATAGTGTTGCGTATACTGCAAGCTAAGACGGTGTCATGTATAGCACACGCTAATTTTGTTGTAACGTACAATAGAAGTCATAAAATAAATTAAAAAGAATAATTCTCAAAAAATCTTAGGTTTTTACAGTAATCCCCTATTTACTTTTGGGCCACTGACAATATGTAAGCCCCACATCACTTCCCAAGGACGCACCTTTCATGACGTGATTGTCAGGTCTTTTCTTCTTCTTGGTTCTCACACAATGCATGACTCATGTGGGCTTAGAGTAATCATTGCCCATGAAATACCATTTGGACCACCCTATAGTGTAATCCCCAACACAAAATCTCATGGAAATACCTGGACTTTCATTATTTCCAAGTAAAGGTATGTAGGAAGCCTCCCTAAGGTTCAAGCCCAACACATACTTCACCCAACCCCCTTCATGTCGGTTCACCAACACCTCTCCCGAACAACTTGGAATTTGATTTTTTCCATGAAAACATATGTAGGAAGCCTCCCTAAGGTTCAATCCTGTCACCCACTGGACCCAAACACTCTAGGTCGGTTCACCCTCATCATGAATGATGTTAAACTGTACACCCCCCTTTTTGACCCGAAATACATTAAATTGTACCCATTCAAAAGATGTTGGTTTTGATCCTTGTCTCCTAGTACATGTACATCGGAAGCATCCCTAAGGTCCATCCTTGACTAGCGGTAAGGTAATGTGTTCCTCGACTAGGAGTAAGCCATTTTCATCCCCATTCAGCATTAAGACATTGGAACCCTATTTAGTGGTAAGCTGTTGGATCCCCATTTAGCAGTAAGCTATTGGATCCCCAACTAGAAGTAAGCCATTACGACACCCCAATCTATATTAAGTCATTGCATACCCCAATCGATGGTAAGACATTGTTCTCTACAATCGACTGTATGCTATTTTCATCCCTTTTTTGGGACCCACATCATTGGTCCGTCCGAGAGGTGTCAAACCATCCTTGGGCTACTAACCTCGCATATGCCCCAGTATATCATCGGGTTGTTGTCCTCAATGCACACCCCGATTCCACACCCCCCATTTTGAACTATGTGAATTTTGATTCCCTACCACGAGGATACGTAGGAAGTCTCTTCAAGGCTTAATCCCAACATCACCATCACCCTCACATCGGCTCTATCTCATTCCCCAATCACTCTCAGCAATCCACGTTCATCCTAGTTCTTACTCGGGCTGCCAAATACACTTAAAATTATGTCCCCCACATTATCACAATCCCCTTCATCATCGTTCCCTCTAGGGGTTGCACCCATCTGAGCCACTCCAGTCAATGTTTTGATTAGTCTGAACCATATCTGCTAGGCATTAAACTGGTGACATACACTTTTTTAAACATGGTAAGCTGAGGAAAACCTCAGATACATGCCAATGGAATATAATTCCATGCATTCAACATGGGATTCCTTAGGCTTTTGTGCCCTCGAGAAGCCCAATAACATGGGGAAGAAACCCAGACGCACCAGTATTCCAGCGTCCAGACATGAGACTGATGTCCAGCGTGACTACTCCCTTGCCCGAAGGTTGCTACCCTGACCAGAACCCTGGGAATGTTCTGAGAGAAGTAGCATAATTAACCAGTGTCCATAAATACAAGGCACTAGGAAGAGTTTCATGAACAATGTCTTTATCTATAAGGGAGAACCTGACTAGGTGATGAGTTCCAATGAGGAATCCACGGAAGGAGGAATAGACATCCCATCATCCAATTTCGACCAAGGTGAAAATGTCCCTGAATAGGTGAAGAATGCCACCAACCTTTGGAAAGAGGGATTGCAGGGCAATAGTCAGCGCATCCTCCTCTTAAATAGACAGATGTGTGCACCCTAGAGAAAGAATCCGAAATTGAAATGGTGAACCCGATGTGATTTTATTCTCCTCAATGTAGAGATAAGTAGCGTTCAAGACATCAATGGACTAGCGTGTCCCTGGATCCATGTATCTGGTGCCAGGTCCCACCAAAACAATAGTGGGCCTAGTGTGAAACTCACCAGATGTTGGTGTAGTTGAACGTTGTATATCCCAGACTGTGATGTTGTCAGTGTGGATCCTTCTTACCACCCATGGAAGAAGGAATGGTGTTGGGGAACTAGACGTTGATTTCCTTGTTTCAGCACTAATGGTTTAATCTCCCTGCTTTCCAAGACCAAATTATCATGTCAGGAAATCAATCATCGCACACCTACCGATACAGGGGTAGGGTAAACATCACTACAAAAATACTTCATGGTTTCATTTCCCCCATGGCAGTCTCAATGTCCAATGCTTCTAGGCACCCAAACCCCATATCTCCGTCGAAATTCATACAACGAAGGGTGATAAATAACCTTGTCCGCCGATATGAGGGGAAATGGATCATCACAACCAGGGACATCGCACGATGGGACCTAGAGGAATATCCGCCTCATCACTAACACCTCCCCTAAGGGCCACGCAGGGAGCCACTGGTCCCCACTCCGACACACAACCATTTCAGGATCTTCTCCCCGGTACGTTTCAATGAATCCCTCCCCTATACCGATGAGGTGGGGTATGTCTGGGCCATCCCATCCAGGATCTCATTCCAGGGGCTCTCAAGGATGGCCCCCACTAGGATGCTTCATCACCACCACCCAACCCTAGGGGTTGAGGAACAGGTAAGATATGCACCTGCACCGCCAGACCCAGTCATCCTGACCTGACGCCTGCATCGGGCACATTCCGAGGAGGACGACCCACCAAGGGGCATCAATGTTAGAGAATACCATTTATCATTCCACCATTTATGTAAACCATCAGTCCCCTATCTATGTTAATTACATGAACTCATACACCTGGAATAGATTGAGACCCCATCCACCCCACGGGCAGGCTAGGTTGACTCTCATGGTTGCGGGCACAGGTAGTTCCCTCCATGGACCGACCCATGATGATGTCATCTAGTACGGAGGTCCTCCCCATCCTGTAAACATTGATAACACTAGTCCTCCACACATCCATGCTCTACATGGAGGTCCGCCCCATGCCACCTTCAATCTGAATAAGGGTCCTCCACATGGTAGTGTTACTCAGTACAGAAGCCTCTTCCACGCTCATGACATCAGGTATGGAGTCATTCCTCCCTCCATTGGATGTCGACGGGGAGATGTTACACATCCATTCAATATACAGCATGGGGGCCTCCCCCATATCCTTACTGCCACCGATGAAGGCCCTCCTCGCCCCAGAAATCAGGGGAGTGAATGTCATTCTCGCTTCATTAGCACCCTGCACGGAGGTCCTACCTGTCTTCGACATGACCAATACGAGGACACTCCTCACACTAACGCTGTCATGGAAAACAAGAATGGAGGTCCTACCCATGCTCATACTAGTTCCAGCAGAGGTCCTACCCCCTCTATAATATCCTGGGGAGATTCCCTCCACACATCAGCCAGTGGACACGGAGGTCCTCCTCGTGTTCCTTCTGACACCTGCCCAGGTTCTCTTCACACCCCAACTCACTCAGGTAAAAATCCTCTACGACCCAACACTTGGGTGGATGAAGGTCCTCATCGCACAAAAAATCTACCATGTCCTGAAAAACCATCCCAGGTAAGGAGGGTGGGTCTTGCACGCCACAGAAAGATTGAAGGGAAGATTCAGAC
This sequence comes from Viscum album, assembly GCA_963277665.1. Taxonomy (NCBI): domain Eukaryota; kingdom Viridiplantae; phylum Streptophyta; class Magnoliopsida; order Santalales; family Viscaceae; genus Viscum; species Viscum album. Next base: position 2,101,727,291 of record OY728163.1, on the reverse strand, counting down.
TAAGATTAAACGTAGCTAATTCTCAGATTGGGAGTCGGAATACATATCAACAAAGGAACTCTCACCTCGGTCCTCCATGTCAAGGGCCAGGGAAGGAACAAGGCACATCATACTTAGATTTCCAGGATGCGAGGTTCACTATATCCCTGCCACCCTCCACAGATATATCCAGGAGGATGATGATTTGGAGTCTACTTAGAGTCCGACCATGAAATCGCCACCATCATCCCCAAGAGCATTCTCTACCTTCACCGGAGATCACAGAGAGCTATTTTGGGGACGAATCCTGAATGATCAATAGCATGGTCCACCGACAGTAGCCAAAGTCCTTATGCCGGAAATTGCGGTAACTAGCCCATATTTTCACAATGTGGTGGCCAATTCACTACACACTTCAGATAATATCCCAAGATGCAGTGGCTTGTTGACCCGCTCATCATATTATCCATTGGCCAACTTACCATCTCAGTGGTCTGCTTTAGTACCACTACCTATTACCCAGCAACATCTAGTTAAGGAGTGGGGCATCAAAGGTTCAGACCCCATGTCCGGGTTAATGAGTTGGTGGGACATTCTTTTGGAAGACCATCTTCCATTGATGATTTGGCCAGTTGCGGCACTAAACTTAATTGCAATGGAATTGCTCACCCAGGATGATGTTTTATGCTTTCTCTAGACTCTCTGGGTGACAAACTTCTATCTTCGTCATCAGTGAGTGGCTTACCCTGAAATACAAGTATATTTTGAAGATATTGGCCAAGAATTCCATCTAGTTGATTTGGCCGCACTCCCTGTGGAACAGTGCCCTGAGTCACAAGAACCCATATAAACCACCAATAAAGATGTGTTCAGAGCATTAAAGTGCTCCACAAGATTATCAAGGCGGCTTTCCCCCACATGAAACTCTATGGCTGGGGGTAGTACGCTAAACTCCACTTATGTTCTATTGGGAACCAGCCTAAATTGCCTGGCGATAATGAGGATATGCCTCCAGTTAGGTTTGTGGATAACATGGATGACCAACCATTGAAATAGAATGAGCTGGGGTTTATTGGGGGAAGGAATACAACTCGTGAGAGTCTCATAGATACTAGATATTTTGGGAAGGATCACTCGCCAAAAAAACAATTTACTGGGTCTTCCTACACATACCAAGTAATTAACCCTCAGCCAGAATCCCAATAAATGAAAAGAGATCCACAGATAATTCAAACCCTCAAACACATCTGACTCTGTATAAAAGACTGAGGATGATCTTGAGAATGCCATGTTGCGTCAGCAGCTCACGGAGCATAAGAATAAGGTTGATGACCTATATGCTCAGTGTGACTTGGAGAGACAATCAGACTACTATGATCCTCAGTCGGGGTAGCAGGGGAAGACACATCTTCCCCTCGGTGAATTGCCTCCAGGTGAACTTGACCATATTGACCATGAAGACATGGTAGAGGCTATAAATTACAGCGATAGGGCACTGTAAGTGTCACCAAATCCTCCAGAGTGGCGAGACAATCCACCAGATCTAGCTTACATACCTGTATCTCTTCTGCAGGCCATCCCACCAACCACTCCATGAATCGTTAGGCATGATTATCACATTGATGAACCCAAAAATGCAATAGTGGTCAGGGATCCACGTAAAGAGTGGAACCCCAATCTAGATGATCCCATGGTAGTTCTCATTGCCTGCCTCGAGGAATTGGAAACGCGACCGGTGGGAATCCTCCTGATGGTAAGATATATCCAGTATTGGTTGATGATATGCCAGCACCCCCTAAGTTTTTGGAATCCCACCTTATCCACCATTAATGGGATTGGTGATTCTCTTTAGTATCTAGCCAACTTCATTTCAAGGTTTTGACCCATGGTGGGAACATTAGGGCAACAGGATGCTATCAAACTCTGATGCCACATATAGTCATTGGAAGGGCCTGCGTTTGTCTGGAATAGCCAGCTACCGATTGGATCATTAGCCGACTAGGAATATCATCATAATAAATTTCTTTACCAGTTCAGTTCCACCACTCGGATGATGAGTATCGTAGAACACTTCAAGTGAGAGTAGAGTCTTGATGATCATGTCGTGGACTTTTTTTCCTAGTGGAAAGGGCTCACATACTCCATTGACATGCCAATAACAAAAACGAAACTACTGATGATGTTTGTGGGAATGTCAAGAACTAATTGGGCCCCTCTATGATCACTTAGAACTACCCTAGAAGATTATGAGACTACTTTGATAAGGTCCAGTTCTATGTAGAATCCTTTCAGTAGGCCAAGAAGGCATGCATGTTGCCTCCTACAAATTTCTGCAAGAAAGGATGCTAAGGTTGTTCCCACCATGGTGGAATAGATAGAGGCCCACAAGATACTAGAGTTGTAACCTATGGAGCAGCCTCCATAGATTCGTAGATGCCCTCCACCTCAGGCGCAGCCTCCGGCCCAAAATTGTCTATCTCTCAGAACTGACAGCCTCCCCCGCACAATGCGCCGCTACCACCCAGGAATGATAATTAGGATCCACCCCCTCGATAGGCTCCTCTATCCCCTCGTTAGGGTTAGGATCATAGGGCCCCTTCTTAGAGAGGAGAAACTTGACCTAATAATTTAATGTGGTTTAGGTCCCTGATTATTTCTAAAGTGCCTTAGAATATGTACTTCTATGTTTTCCAGAATGTAGGAGTCTAGAAGAGTTAGATCTAACTGATCGCCCCAACTATTGAACTTATAATTGGATCCTAGTGAACACTCTTAAATATTTATATGTGATTAAGTACTGGAAAAAAGAATAGTTCAAAAAAATGTAGTTAGGTTGGGCCCATTTCCAGCACAATTGGCAAGTGTGTTCATGAAGCTTGATAGCAGTAGTGACAGCGAATGAGAGTGGAATCAGGTTTCTAACCGTGGATCCCATAATTATGATGACTAGATGGATCATAAAACAGAATTTCATGCACATGGTATTATATGTGCACACATGAATCGACCAGAGGTTTCAAAAGCTACATCTACTACTTCTGCATCGTCGTCTCAGTTGTCCCCTTCTCAGAAGAGAAATCAATGTCGACATAATATAAAACAAAGTCCCTCACAAATGACATCATCATTCCGTACTCTCGGTGACTTCATGCTCCCAGAAATGGAGATTACCCCATATTCCACCCAGTCGTGAATAATTATTCAATTGATAGTCAAGGGTACTCCCTGTTTAACACTCAAGAGCTAGTAAACCCCTACATGATTTCTGACAGTGAGGAGTTCCAGGAAGATCCTCCCAATGATCATAGCTATTTCCAGTATCAATAGAGCCATGAAAACATGGGTCGTTGGAGTCCCTCAGTTAGTATTTCCATCCAGGCTGTTCATGCCACTGAAACCTGACAGTAGGCCCAATGTAGAGATCAACATGTGCATCCTTCTCATTTTGTGTCATCAGGCCTGCCTTCTCCCCAGTTTGTTTTTCATGATCAAGCGATGCCACCTTGACCATGCCATGATCATACATGCTCTAATAAAGAATAGTCTTAGTCATCTGACCCTCATCTGGTAGTCAATCCATAGGCTTCAGCCAGTGGGCAGTAGGATATTCCTAGCACCTGTCAGCTGCTGCTCCAGCTGACAGGGCCCGCCATACCTGTGGTAATAGAGCGACCTCATGTAAGCAGAACCTCATGCTTGGCATGAAATTATGATGTCTTACAAAATCTTTCTTGTATTCCATCATGGATCTCCATCCTTGAGGCTCTTCTCATTTCAACAGTTAGGCGTGAATCCCTCGTCGAGGAATTAAGAAGCCCCCTCCAGTTCGTGATAGAGGTAGAAGCTGTATAAGCTTTCCGTGATGAGGCAGCCAGGCATGCTTAATGCCTGGAAATTATCACATTCTCAAATAAAGGTGAAGGCTCTCCCATTCCATGTCACATACACCCACTACACATCACCATCTATTTTAATATCATGGAGTTTCATCATTGTCTTATTGACAAAGGCTCTAGGATCAACCTAATCCTGACTCGGACACTATGAAAACTGGGGTCGTCTGAAGATGATTTGAGTCCCTCTGACCTGAAAAATGAAGGTTAGGATAGGAGGGAACAGACACTGGTCGGAAATATCTGCTTGAAGACCCAGTTCGGTGGCCTAGTTTCCAGTACCGAGTCCATGGTTGTATCTCATGACAATACCAACAATGCATTGATGGGAAAGTTGGGGCTCCACCTGCATGTGGTGGTTCGTTCATCATATAATCAGTGCCTCATGTACTCCTGTAGCAGTGAAGTGGGTATATTTCAAGGTGACGCGTCTCTATTTTCCTCATGTAAAGCCCTCTATCTGGATGTCGACTATTACAAGAGTAAGGAAAAGATGATTTGGGATAACAAGGTTGAGCATGCTCCGACTGAAACCGAATCATGGAATGATCTTGATGATTCATACATCCTTCCAATCCACCAATTGGAGGATAGACCCCATACATGGGAAAATTATTCGATGTTTCTAGAATGAGGGAAAGAAAATTACCAAATAAAAGTTACATCAGAATATCACCTCATACATTTACATGAATTAGGACTCAGCACTCCCATAGAACCCTTCCCCTATAAGGTATCAGGATGTCTTCCCCATAGAAACAACAATACGCCATACATTCTTATTTCACCAGGATGAGATAGATTGGATCAAGCCAACACATCACCATTACTTTGATATCAACAAGAGTGTCCCTTGGGCTAAAGACCACATTGGATCAGATCTAAAGCCTTTATCGCTAACGTTTTGTCAACACAGCGGTCCCCCGATACAGTGTCCACTGCCACTATGGCTAGTACCATCCTCCCATTGGGATCTGTTGACTCAGAGGAAACTCTTCCCACCACGAATCCCTCATCCACAAGAGAATAAAAGGATTTAGAGGATGCTTCTCCATATTTTTAAGTGGGCATCTCCACCACGGTCGATGAGTTGGTGCAGGTGATCCTCAGTAGCGAGAAGGATCTGAAGCCCACATTGAGCAGTGCCGCTATGCCTCTTGAGGAGAAAAAATAGTATGTGAACTTTCTCAAACAACACCATGATGTATTATCATGGATTTATGACGTGATGCAAAGAATATTTCCTAATGTATTTGTCCACCGCCTCGGCCTCCCAGCAAATCACTGCGGGTTTAAGAAGCCTCCAAGAAAGATGCACCCTTCCCATGGTTCCATGGTCAAGGCCGAAGATGACAAGCTCATAAAATTCAATTTCATTAAAGAGGTCCAGTAACCCAGATGGATAGCCAATATTGTGCCAGTAAAGAAGAAGAATAGATAGATCAGAGTCTGCATTAACTTCCACGATCTCAACCGTTAATGTCTAAAGGATGATCTTCCCCTTCCTGTGATAGAATTGTTGATCAACGCCAGAGATGTGTTATAGAGCCTCTCTTTAATGGATGGGTACTCCAGGTATAACAAAATTCGAATGGGTTATGGGGATGAGGAGTATAAGTCCTTCAAGAAACCACATGGTACTTTATATAAACAATTCATGCCCTTCGGTTTAAAGAATGAAGGCGCCACCTATCAACGGGATATGCATCAAATATTTAAGACGATCCTCGGGACTGTAGTGGAATTCTACATGGATGATCTGGTGGTTAAATCTTTTCTGTGTCAGGACCATCTCAAAGACCTTGAGATGGTGTTATACTTCCTCTGTTCTCACCACGTAATGATAAACCCATTGAAGTGTGCCTTTGGGGTCACCTATGAGAAGTTTCTTGGATTCGTTTTGAGATACATCTGCATCGAGATTGACCCAGATATGATCAAGGCCATTATCCAGATGTCTCTCCTGAGCAACATTTAGGGGCATCAATGCTTCCTTGGCCACTTACCCTACATATTCCGATTCATGGTAAATATGGCTGGCAAGTGTAAGACCTTTTCCCAGAACATGATGAAAAGGAACTATCTACGAGTGAGATGAAGAATGTTATAATTCTTTTGAGGAAATCAAGTAGTATATTCTATAGACTCTAGTCATAATTCCACCTATCTCCAGAAAGCTGTTGGTCCTTTCTGTGACCACCCTAGAATGATCTCTCGATGCCCTTATTTCCCAAAATAACAATGTGGGAACAAAGAATAGTCTCTACTAACTCTGCCACATGATCCTCAATACAGAGGCCAGATACTCCCCTATCGAGAAGAGCACCCTCACACTGGTATTTGTAGTATAGAAATTGCGACATTAAATGCAGCACCACAAGGTACAACTGGTGTCCTGAGTAGATCCACAGATGTACATCCTGAATCACCACATGCTGACAGGATGTCTAGCTCGTTGGGTAGTAATACTTTAGTAGTTCGATATCAGGTTTGTCCCTCAAAAGACTATTAAAAAGAAATCAAAGGAAGATTTCCTTTCCGCCCATCCAACTCTCACTGACCAGTCTCTAGTCCTTGAATTTCCTGATTAGGTAATCCACTTGGTAGACCAATCCATTCCGTGACGAAAAATACACTTTGATGGTGCTTCCCAGAGCCCTAATGGTAAAATGATTAGTGAACCTAGGATGAACAGAGTAGGCCTAGGTATTGTCTTTAGTACACCAACACAATCCATTGTGCTGTATTTATTCTTGTAGCCAATAGGCTACCCCAATAATGAGGCAGAGTATCAGGCTCTCATCGATGGCCTTGAGCTAGCCATCGAGACTAATGTTCCCCACTTTCAAGTGAATGGGTATTACGAACTAGTCATCAAGAAGATCAATGGTTACTATGTCATCAGAAATATAGAGCTCTTACAGATGGTGGAAAACACCCTCCAGGTGATGGCCCGGTTCCCATCTTGGCCAGAAGTTACTCATATCCCTCAATCCCAGAACAGTCTGGCTGATGCCCTTGACAACAAAGCTTCGTGACATGAAGTGCCTTAAAAGGATGATTTTATTATCTAAATGGCACACCTGAGAGTCATTAATCCCATCACTGTAGATGGAAATGAAAGACTGTAGGTAATCCACCTTACCCAAAAAACCTCCACGTCAGGACCTCCAAGTCCTCTAGATGCAGTGATTGAGGTGGATCCTAACTAGAGAACCTCCTTTGTCAAGTACCTCCAGAACTATAATCTCTCACCAGATCAAGTCGAGCTTGAGCGAATCCGATGCTGCACATTACAGTTTACCCTCAAGAGTGGTCCTGGTATTGAGCGGATCCTCTACAAGAACAGATTTTATGGGATTCTTCTCCATTGTATTCAAGGTGTTGAGATTTCTCAAGTCATGCATGTGGTTCATGCCTGTTCCTGCGGGGCTAATCAGACCAGGCTAATGATATCTCACCAGATTTTGAGACTGGGGTATATTTGGACCTCCATGATTCGTGAATGTATCAAGTTTTCCAAGAGGTTCAATACATGCCAAATTCATGCCAACTTTGTGCATCATCTGCCAGAGCCTTTCCACACTACCACGCACTCTTAGCCCTTTGTAGTATGGGGGCCCGAATCCATGTGACCATATCCACCAGTGAAAACTCACCAATGTAGGTTCATCTTGACCACTAAAGATTTATTTTCCTTATGGGCATAAGTGATTCCACTCAAGGTGGTCAGGGACCATTCTATCATTGAATATTTGAGATCCAATATCATTTACCGGTTTAGAGTCACTCACACCATCCTCATCTATAACATCACCATCTTCCAGGTATGATAGATGAAACATTATATTCCAAGTACAACATCTGTTCCAACCATACCTCCCACTATGACATGCAAGAAAATGGGAAGATCAAGTCGTTCAAAAAAACTTATCTAAAATTCTACAGAAAAATGTTTGTCAGAACAAGAAGAGTTTTTCAGACAAGCTCCCCAACGATCTCTAGGCTTATTAAATGACGACTCATAACTCCACACAGGGGACCCCATATTACCTGGTGAATGAAATAGAGGCTATCCTTCACATTGATATTTATTTACATTTATTACACACAAATTTATATGATTTTTAATCACCATATACATTAGTTGAATTCCGTCTGGATGAATTGGAAGGTCTTGACAAGAAACAGCTTCATTCCCTACACAATCTAAAAATGCAGTAGAACAATATTTATAGTGCTTTATAAAAAAAAGTTCAGCTCCACTCTTTCTTACAAGGTGACTAGGTGTTGTCCTTGAAAACAACAGTGAATCCTAGAAGAAAACAACCCAAATTGGAACCTAAGGACCTGTCATCATTCAGAAGGATTATCCCAGTGGCGCATACTCTCTGGTTACCCTGGTTGGTGTGTGTATAATTCCTCCCAACAATTCCAAGTTCCTTAAGAGGTACTTTTCAGAAGAAAATAGGGTCCTACATGGCCTTAAAATGTTGGGTCCTACATGACCTAAAACTATTGTGTCCTGCAAGACATTAAACTGTATGTCATCCCGCAAGACGTTAAATGTTCCCTGGTCCCACATGACCTTAAAATGTTCTGTCCATACCAGAAGACATTAAAATGTGTGGTCCATCTGAACTGAAGGATGTATAACTATATAGAACATGTCCTTTATGACGTTAAACTATGAGTGGAAGAAGTACCTCTTTTCCTACATGATATTAAACATTATGTCGTCCCTCATGACGTTAAACTGCATATGGTACTACATGACCTTAAACTGTTTTGATCTACATGATATTAAAATGCACTCTCAAAACTGTGGATGGCTTGATTCCCATCCTCATGGGATACGTAGGAACCCTCGGACGTGCACCGATCCATAATTATTCTCTTTGAATACCCCCTATGAGTAGTTGTCTTGGAGGGTCCTGCATGGTGTAGCGTAATCTCCTTTGGCCCAGTTGGAGCTAGATTTATGATGACCACCCATATGCCCCTCTAATTCTTCAATTCTCCCACTTCCTCATCATACTACGTTAAACTGAATGTCCCTTTCAGAACTACGTATCACTTTAATCCCATCCTTATGGGATACATAGGAATGTCCAAATATTTTTGTCCATAGGCCCAAACACATGCTTCAAGATCACCCACTTTGGCCTAGAAATTCAGCCTAGATACCCCCCCCCAAATGTGTGGTGACATGTGGGATCATGCCCTTATTTCACAACAAGTTTATCATAACCACACAATGTGTCCCCCCTTCTAGGATTTCGTCACCCTCATCATCCTCAACACACTATGTTAAACTGCATGGCCTTTTTAGAGCTACATACGGCTTTTTTCCAATCCTCATGGGATACGTAGGACCAAATGAAGATCTAGCCTTTGGTTCTAGATCCATCTCTTAGAAACCACCTTATCATATTCTTGGTCCTTGGCTTGAGTTCTTCTAGAGAGGGGTATGAAGTATGGTATGGAAATCAGGCCCTCATTCACATTGGGTTTATAACAACCACGCCACATGATTCTTTCTTCTAAGAGCCCTTTTCTCCCTTTCAATACATTCATATTTTCAAGTCAGCTACTCTTATGTTGGGCCCCTCGACCCTCTTCGCCGATTTACTAATGTTCCCAGGAGTACACTTGTTCATATCCTAGAGTGTCAGGTTATACCTAGACCTTCCCTCACCCATTTTTTAGGCTTCATGTTCCCCTTAAATTGGGATTTCATTATCTATCAAATCTAAAAGGTCCCCCAAATGTAATGGATGGTCAGTGCAAGGGGTCTCCTACCAATACATGCCAACGTCCTAGAGGATTTCGGAAAAAAAAATAATTCAAGCTCAAGTTGTGAATATGTTTAGTAGTTGACGTTCATTTTTTGTTCCCATTTTAGGTCACATAAAATGGATGTTGTGTTTCGAACATGGTCAATAGTTATCCTCCATCGTCATGCCAACCCCATCAATCCCTCAATGTTGGTTTCATGATTGACATCATTTTCCACTTCATCAAGTCTAATTAGAACTTATATACTCTTGGTACTATCCATCAGTACGCATATTCACTTTAGGAGGACAGTGCCTCGGGAAGGCGTCATTCTGGGATTTGCACCGATTTCTCCTTTACATGTATCCCAAATGTTTCAAGGACATCTTCTTCCCTTGTTTCCCACAATGAGTTTGACTCACGTGGGCTTAGGGTTCAGATCGAGGTATGTGCTTTCATGGAAGAGTTTCGCTTCCCCGTGGTCCAAGAAATAAGACCATAAACTAAGATATCCTTATACGTCTTCCCCTTAGAACAACGTATAGCTTGATTCCCATGCTCATGGGATAAGTAGGAATGCCCAGACCTCTCATCTTTGGGTCCAGCTCATGTTCCACTAATTATCTCTTCTTTTTATCCTTTTTGGCCCTAATTCTCATATTATTGTGTAGTGTGGAGTGTGTGGGATTATTTCCTCATTCAGTTTGGGTTTGCAATAATCACACCATTTGGCCCCCTTCTAGTAGCTAGTCCCTCCGAACCCCTATCCCACATGACATTAAACTCTATGGTGTCTCGCATGACGTTAAACTGCATATGGTCCTACATGACCTTAAACTATTACGTCATGAATGATGTTAAACTGCACACTCAGAACTACGTATGTCTTGATTCCCATCCTCATGGGATACGTAGGAACACCTGGACGTTTCATCCATAGGTCTAACACCGTATTTTCTGACCTTTGATGGACCTTCGACCTATGGTTTCTTCCTCGAAATTGCACATTGTGTGATGTGGACCTCATCCCTATTAATATTGGATATTCATTATCTGATCATGCGCATTTCCCCTATGGTCTCACATGGCTTTAAACCATTGTGTCTTTATTGAACGATGTTAAAATACATTGGTTGGTCCTATCACATGAACCGATGCTATGACATTATCGTTATGTCCACATGATGAAAAACAACATTGCACCGTGATGTCCTCACTTGAAGGGACATCATGTTGGGTATTGGTCATCCACCATACCATTAGACAATTCCTACAAGAATATTGATTTTTTAGTGAGACTATGATTCATTGTCCTTTGTGTATCGATTCTCAATAATAAACACACATCTACCCTAAGAGAAAAACAAGATCTATAAAATAATGATTCTTTTGGTGCAAGGGCCAGTCCTGCATGCCCTTATTATCCATGGAACTGATACCTTTCCATGCTATCTCTATAACTTCATATGGCTTGATTCGCATTCTCATGGGGTATGTAGGAACACCTGGGCACTTTGTCTTAGGCCCAGCCCAACATTCACCTTTGGTCCCTCGACCTAAAATATTCTCGAGGAGAACATTGTGGTATGGTCTTGTGTCCTCATTCACGATAGGTATTATACTTACCACACCATGTGTCTCCCTCACCCCTTTCAATCTATGGTCCATGCTCTATGACCAAAAACAATGAGCACTCCACATCCATTCTACAAGACGTTAAACTACACGACATCTTCCAGAACTACATATGGCTTGATTCCCATCCTCATGGGATACATAATATTTCCCAATAATATTGTCTTCTGGTTCAGCCCCCGAAATCTTAAATCATGCCCCTCATTTCCAGTCCCTTTTCCCGAACTCTTTTGGGGAACCATGTAATTGTGGCTCTACCCTGAACAAGTTTAATATTCCCCATAATTATTATGGGATCCACCAGTTTCCTTTCCAGAGAGGATTCCACCCTACCAGCATTGGTCTCTGAACACACTATGCTTTAAGATCATTGTTGGATAGATTCTCATCTTAATGCGACATGTGGCGACATTCGGGAATTTTGCCTCTGGCCTGGCCACCGGTTCATTAGTCCATCTGGCCCTTCATCCCCATTCTTGGTCCATGTCATATGATGTTGAAATATTCCATTCATCATCCACATCCATATGATGTGTTCCAGATTCTCACAAGAGAGTTTATGTTTTAAAGTATGTTTAATCCCTAATAAGACAGATGTGCCCATCTAATTTTTCTCCACTATGGTGGAGTAATTTCAAGAGTGTTGGACTCTGGTCGAACAACGAATCACACCACTCTCTATGCATTGTGTGGCCTTTATTTGGATCCTCGTTTCCTTACATGTTTGAAAGAACCACCTAACAGTAAGGATTCCCAGCCGATCGTTCATGTAATATCCTAGTTCAGCATTCTAGAAGACTAATGGATGACATTTTGAGTTATGTCATCTGTATTAAAAATGGTCAATGATCATCCCTCGTTTATTATCCCCATACTAGGATAACAAAATAGGGATATTGTGTTTCGATCATAGTCAACTATTATTCTCCATTTTCATGCCACCCTCACAACATTCTGAATTTTGGGTATCATGAATCACACTTTCCACTTCATAATATTTTTATTGACACGAACACCCCTGGAATTAACCCACGGGTAGACAAGAGAACATATTGAAGATGGGAATTCAACTATTCTAAGAGATTCATTCTCTAGTCATGTCTCACCTTAATCTTCTCGGAAGTCTGGAAGGGTTATTTATACCCTGGGTGTTTGATAGTTGGTTGGAACTCCAACATTCAAACGAAGTGACGACATGACCATCCCTTGATTCTTACATAGGGAATGACCCACATGAGATTAGGGATGGATTGCTAATTATTTCAAGGTTGTGGTTGGAATGCATTAAACTAGACAACCAAGTTAATAATCTATTCATGCACGTAGTTAAGAACAAGCAGTAGTAGAGAAGAATAAGTTTATGAGTTTTTCTAAAATAGTTCCCTTAAGGATCAAAATTTTAGATGGATTATTCTGTTGTTTCCACCTTCCAACTTGATTCCTAAAAAATTGCTTCCCGCCCCCTGAGATCCTTCTCTTCATCAGCAGTTGTGGAATGTAACTCATTATCCCTGCAAGGTGCCTGTGATTTTTCAGTTTGGAGCACAATTATTTGGTGATTCGCCTACAATAAATTCTCCTGAGCATCTACCAACAGGGCCCCAAATTTCTCGATGAGCTCATATTCGTTTACAATAAATGCCTCCCATTTTTTCGCTTTTTCATCAAGGAGTTTGACATACTCATCTACCATCAAGAAGGCCTGAGTATTTTATGATTTTTTTGGCCCTAGGAAATATCAGAACATTTGAAGTTCTCTCGTATCTTCTCATCCATGTAATCATGGATCGTTACATGATGATGGTTAACATCTACCCATCCAACGTAGAGAAAGCATATCCAGGTGCGGTGTGATCCCATCTATTTTAGCTATTATTCCTATAACTGACTAAGGAAGTTCTTGATACACTTTCATCCCTTACCCCACATCATTAAACTCTCATCGGCTGCTTCTGAATTAGAGTCATCTATCTCCTCAGGTTCTGCAGGCCGATAGTTGGGGAAATAAGCCTTGAGACCAGCAGCATGGTCTTCTTTTGGTATTCCTCCCAAGGGATTAGGATGTAAAACTTGTTGGGGACCTTCCTCTCTCACCTCAATATCAGTAACTTCTCCCCCAACAATTTCAGTCCCCACCCCAACATTAATATCAACAACATCCATAGCCCCTTGCTCATTTGCTACTAGTGTTGGATTCGGATTGAGAAATATGTCCTCAGTGGGTCGGTGCATTCGCCAATGGATCATATGTAGATATCATGGATTTAGTGCCCCATCGAGCCTCCGGTTCCATTATTACTGTAGAAAAAATGAACACCCTAATCAGAGAAGCTCTCTATGGATTGATACAAGCATCTAAGTGAAAAAACATAAAAGTGTTTACTGCATCAACCTCCGAATTTTATGTTGCTGCAGGAGCTATCACTGTAGGATATCCTCCAACTCTTGTCATTTCAACAATGGATGTTGTCTCCCCACCATGTTCTATCAGTTCATCCTATCCTCATTGGGTGGATCTTTTTTACTGGATCCTATATGCCTCTTAATAGGATTAAAAAATACGATTGAAGATTATGAGTGATGGAAATATTAAAAGCTAGAATAAGGATTGAGGCATACATCGAGTGGCTCAGTTGTTTTTATGTCAGAGCCATAAATTTCACCGCTCTCACGAATAATCCCTTGGTGGACTATCCCATATGACCCTCCTCCTCTAATCCTCTATTCCGCTTCCTCTAAATATTTTCCCTCTCCTTGTCCCCTATCATCTTCTGACTTATTTCCCTCAGACATCCCATCACTATCGTTATCCTCAAATGGAAATCTTTTTAGATCATGCATCTGGCCAAGAATTACCTTAGCTAGGAGAGGTGGTTCCTCACGCCGAACCTGTTGGTGTGCATATGATTCCATGGCTATCAAATTTTCATGCCAATAATGGAATTTCACCTTATCATCAATCCAGATGAGTCCAACTTATGGATTCTAGATAGCATCTCGTATTATGTTTTTCCAAAGGATTTGGTGCCCATTGACTGCCGTAGGTTCAACCAGGATGACCACATTGTAGGGATGATTGCGTTCTCAGAAGGATGAATAATATACCTTATCTTCCTCCCATGAAGCTCCCTAGATTCACCATGAGGTTTCTCATTCTCCGCTCTCCCACCGAACGACAAGGGAATGACTGCACCATGTGTTGTTCCCACTGTTGAAGTCCCAAACTGTACCATCCATGCTGCCCGACTTGTCCCTAACCTTTTCTCCCTGATGACACTTTGTCTTCTCTCTCACTGCCTAGGCTCCACACTGTCCACCATGATCTGCCAGACTCACTTTCATATGATCCCTTCGGGAAAATCCACCACACAACGTTCAATATACTTTTTCTCGAGGCCAACGTCGAATCCAGTAGGGGGAAGTTAATTACCTCACCAGATCCATAGGTTGTCAACATCAAAAAAATTTATGGAGAATGAAAGGATGTTTCCCCTCTTATACATTTGTATACACTCTCTTCAGCATCCATTGGATGTATCCAAACTTCCTTGAAAATCTTGGTGGCACATAATGCTTCCAAAAAATCATCCCATCGACATAGGCCACAAGCACCCCACATATGTGGCTCTGCAAGTATTATCTTTGCTCTAATGAGCCTTCCCCATCATCCATTGTCTAGAAATCGTGGGTGGGGAATATAGTGAAGATAAAATTGGTGTGATTTCAGATCCTGATCTTTATCCACTCTCTATTGAGCATCAACGGCATGACCTCGACAATGATCAACAAGGAAGGTTGCTTACCATTAGATAGGAGAAGAATGGAGTTTGGGATGGTGTACCTTCCACAGTGAGCCATTATTGAACCATGAAGTATTTGTAATGGGCCATAGATTCTCCCCGGTGAGCCCCCAATTGAAATACGCCGATGGGTGGCGTACAGTTTGGATAATACAAGAACCCCTCAAGTTGATCATTTAATTGGGTGACATAATGCTGGCCATCACCAATGTTGTGGGTGTGATCCCCATCATTGTTTCCATTACTAGAAATATCCACCCACCTAAGAAGGTAGAATGAAATCCGGCATATCAGAATTTTGGGTCTCGACTCTCATCCACACTAAATCCCCAAGATTGATATTCCCCCACCTCTAAGATCCTTTAGTATGATATGATTTTTCTCCTCTGTGTCGTGGTCAGACACCATCTTCCTCATCCTAACATCTTGATATTCAGGTCTTTCATCAGAAATAGGCTAAACCACTTTGAGTAGGCAATTTCCTTTAGAATGTTCTTGACCCACAGCCACTCCTTGGACAACACCAATAGGTTCCATGTAAAGATGGGAGTCCGTGACCTGTCTCCCCAGATGTTCTCTATCAGAAGAAATTCTTCATACTAGTGCCCATCCAAAGGGATTCCCCCAATGAAATGAACATCCCAAATACTAATACTGACCTACCCATGGTGAATATGGAAGGTGTGGTTATCAGGGGACCACCAGGTAAACAACTTTGGTCTAATTCTTGGTAGTAGGAGAAATGGAACTACGCCGTCCACACCGCCTCGAACAACCCGATGTGCCACAGTTCCGCCCCAAACATATCACATGATTAGTATACCCAATATGCCCAGGACCACTCACTTATGAAATTGCCTCCAAACCTCAAGACACAATCCTACAACCAGCCCTTTGTCTCATCGGCGATGCTCTGTCGAGAGATACTTGCATTATGTGACGAAGTGTCCTTGGCGACCGGTTCGCCTCCTGAAATGGTTCGGATCCTTGGATTAATATCATATATGGACATTTGACTAGTTTCTCTAGTGGTATGTCCATTTGTTGTGATGTTGAATTTTGGAAGATCATCCTCACAAGTCACCCATGACCGTGGTGTGTGGATTTCGAATCCATGCACCTGGACATCCTCCAAAATACTAAAATCCCATATAGATTGGTTTTCAGAGAGCACATAATCGTTCAGGGCTTGGGTCAGCATGTTGAAGATAGTTTGATTGCTGGATAAAACATTCTGGGTACCATAGACAATAGGGTTCATGGCCATCTTGGCCCTCTGAGTAGCATACACAACTTCCCTTTCAGCATCACATTGATTATCATTCATCTTATTTTGGTAATGACATAAAAATTAGTGTGTGAAAAAGTCTGTACGAAGAACGAAAAATCAGAAGTTATCAGGAAAAACCAAGAACATAGTGTGGAAAGCTGATGTTCCACAAACAAATATGAACAATTTTGGGGGATTCTGCACAACAGAGGTCATATTATATGAAAAAGGGTTGTGAGAGTTTCGGAATAAGAGAGAACCAGAGATTAACGCACCGGAAAATCGGTATGGACCATGCGACCCCCGAGCTCTTTTATAGGCACATGGTGGGGTTTCTGCTCGTGAGAAGAATCTTTACATTCCCCTGAATTATTTTACATGCACCACCATTGGAAAAAGAATTTGTCTTTGGTTTCCCTTGAAATATAACCTTCTCTCCCCTCATAGCTCTGATTATGAGGGGGGGGGGGGGTGGGGCATTTGTAGGCGCTGAAATCTGCCGAAGGCCTCAGACCAAAATTCGGGGTAAATCGATGGTGAATTTTGACCAAATTCACTGGTCCAAGACTACCCAAAATCCCATGAGAAATATCTACGAAGTGCATATAAAGCCATCCCATGGGGAGTAAAATACCGTGCTAATGAAATCTTTTTTGCATCATAGGGAAAACAACATGTCATGTGGAAAGTTTCACATAGCTGACTAAAAAATGGTTTTCTATGCCGGTTGAGTTATACATGCTCTCTATGGCTCCCGATCACCTATAAATAGAAGGGCACTCCCCTTTACTTCTAGGATGAATAATATGAACAGTCTCCCCTACGCGAAATTTTCTACTTCCATGCAAAATGAATGCATTTCGTGTACTTGATTTTCCACAACAGGTCTCCCAGGGGTTCCCCATAGCGCGTGATAGCTAGGGCTTGACCCTTTCCCAAGTCCTTATGTGTAGGGCCACTAGCCTTCAAACCAATGAACATTCGAGCAACCCTTCCACTTGTGTGCATCCCCTTCCAATTGTGTGGAAGCCCTTCCACTTGCGTAGAAGCCCTTAAACTTTTGTGAATTCCCTTCCACTTACACACAAAACCACTACCCCTATTTGCACGAAAAACACTTCCATTTTCCCGCATGCCTTGTTTTCCACTCAACCAGGCCTTTTGTGCACAACAGTCCCCTCTATGTCCACCAATTGGACACAAATATCTCATTTTGTGTGCAATCCATTCCTATTGTGTGTGCCTTTTAGCATGTGTTTGATTTCGTTCTCCTAGACACCATCTTCGAGAGCTTCTTACTCAAAAAATGCATATGTTACACATCATTCTATCGTACATCCCTCTAGGATTACACAAAGTAATATAATGGTCCCTTGGGCGGTGCGTCTTGTTTCTTTACATAGCCTTATTCTTTTTAACATAGGCATGATAACGACCATTTCTTCTTCATATAAACATGCATATGTGGGTCCCTCAATGGATCACTCGACAACACCCCCTCCCAATGACATTTAAGACGACTTTTCTTCCCCAAGGGCAGGAGGGTATCAATTATGTAAGTCATAGGGGTGCGGAGTGACCCCCTTCCCCCATCCTAGTTAGAGGGTGTTATACTACAAAGAATTATTTTCCACAACACATGATGTCAAATTGTGGCCTCACCCCATGGATTTTACATGGGGACCCCATATCAAACATTCTCTACACCCGCTCACCTTCATGGGAGTGAGATATTCCTCACATGGAATTGGATTCTCTTTTCTACAGTGACTTCTATCTATGGTGAAGGAAACCATCTTGGTGTAAGCCCCCTAGATTTCTTGCAAGAGGTAGTACCCTTACTCATCCTTTATTCTTCCTTGCCAATGACCATAGGGGTGGATGGGCACTGGAACCATCCTCTCTTCCATGAAAAACCCCTAAGGGTTTTTCCACCACCCGAGCCTCCATCCTGGAGTAATTCCCAGTTTTGTCTCCCTGGGCTGCAATCCACATGTAAACCCCTATTTCCACATTGGTCTGCGAACCACATGTAAGCCCCAATTTCTTTTTTTGGGCCACTAAATATGTGTAATCCCAACATCACTTCCCACGGACGCACCTTTCACTATGTGATTGTTAAGTCATTATTTCCTCTTGTTTCTCACACCGAGCATGACTCACATGGGAAAAAAGTAACCATTTACAATTGAATCTTCTTCGGTCCACCCTAGTGTGTTTGACCCAACACCGAATATCACTAAACTACTTGGACTTTGATTCTTTCCAAGTCATTGTATATAGGAAGCCTCTATGAGGTTCAAGCTCAACACCTACTTGTCCCGAAACCCTCCACATCAGTTCACTAACAGCTCTCCCGAGCTACATGTACTTTGATCCTTGCCATGGAAGGGTATATATAAAGCCTCCTTGAGGTTCAATCCCAAAAACCACTGGCTCCTACCACCCTAGGTCCGTTCACCCTCTTCCCACGGGACATTATACTGTACACCCCCTTTTTGTCCCAAAATATATTAAAATGTACCGATTCAAAATATTGGGGATTTGATCCGTATCTCCAAGAAAAGGTACAAAGGAATCCTCCCTAAGGTCCAACCCTGACCAGCAGTAAGTCGTTGTGTTCCCCGACCAACGGTAAGGCATTGTTAACCCCATTCAGCATTATGCCATTGGAAACCTATTTAGTGGTAACCCGTTGGAACCTCATTTAGTAGTAATCTATTAGATCCCCAACCAATGATAAGACATTTTGATACCCCAATAGATAGTAAGTCGTTACATACCATGATCGATTGAAAGCTTTTGTACTCTACAATTGACAGCCATTGTCTTCCCTTTGTTGGGAACCACTTCCTTTGTCCATCTTAGTGGCGTCAGACTATCCTCTGGCTTCAAACCACGCATAATCCTCAATATATCATTTGGGTGTTATCCTATGCACACTCCCCGATTATGTAACCCAATTATGAACTACGTGGACTTTGATTCCCTACCACAGGGATATGTAAGAAGTCTCTTCGAGGCTAAATCCAAACATTACCGTCACTCACGTATCATCTCTATCTACATCCCAATTCACTCTTAGCAATCCACTTCCATCTAGATTCTCACCCAGGCTACCAAATCCCATTGAATCCATGTCAACCAATTTCTCGTTCCCCCTACTATTAGCATTACCTCCAGGGGTGCACCCATATGATCCACTCCAATCAGTGTTCTGATCCGTCCGATCTGTCTCCTCTAGATGTTAAACTCACGGAACACTATGTGTTAAACATGGGAAGCTAACGAAAATCTGAGAGACATGCCTATGGTATATAATTCCACGCATTAGATGTGGTATGCCACCTGATTTTTTGCCCTGAAGAAACCCTATCATAAAGGGAAAAACCCAGAAAATCCAGTGTTCAAGTGTCCAGACACGCTAGTGATGTCCAACCTGACTACTCAGTTCAAAAGATTCTGCCCTGATCAGACCCCTTGGAATCTCCTGACAGAAGCTTCATAATTAACAGGTGTCCATTAAGTCATAGTAGTAGGAGGAGTTTCACAAACAAATTCTTAATCTATAAGGGAGACAAAGAAAAGGCGATGAGTTAGAAGGAGTAATGCATGGAAGGAGGAACCGACATCCAATCATCCCATTTCGTTCAAGGAGCAAACGTCCCTGAACAGGTGACGGATGCCACCCGCCTTTGGAAGGAGAGAATGCGGGGAAAAAATCAGCACGTCCTCCTCTAAAACAGAAGAATGTGCATGCCCTGATGAAAGAATCAGAAAAACTGATGATAGAATCTATTGGATATGTTGGGAGCTATGATGATTTCTTCCAACCAAATTAACTTTTCCATACCGGAATTTATCTTTATTAATTGATCTTTTTTTAGTATGATATTGGTTCACTCATTACACTACACCATTTTGTTTCATATTTCAAGGTACTATCTTTTATATATTGATACCTTTCTCCTAGAATAATATCTAAATGTTTCAACATTTTTATTCACAATAATTGTTACCTTTTGTACATTTAAACTCTCAAACAAATTCCCTTCATACCATAGATCATAACTATATAAGGTAACTAAAGACATCTTATTTAATATCATGTAAATAAATCCAAAATATCATTGTTTTATAATCATGGAATGTGAAAATGTAATGATATACATTAGGAGATCAGACTAGAGTTAAACCCCATATGTTTGGGTGAAATAATTCCATCTTTTGGGATATGTTCTTTTATCCACTAAAATTAAATTAAATCTAATTTTACCCTATAACAAAGCTCTCATAGCTTATGATTCTCATGTGAATATGATTTAATATGTCTTTCCCTACTAGAACCTTCAGGTTATTTTCACTAGGATTACCAAGCATAAAATGGAAACCATATGGATTTATGAGGCATTTATTTTGGACATAATAATTCAACCAAAACATCCAGTCTGATATATCATTAGATTCATTAATCCTCATTCCACTACAATGGATATTTGAATCACATTAAAAAATTCTTTCTAAAAAATTAGTGTTGTACCCAACATCCTCAATCTATCTCATTGAAATTGGATTCTTCTAGGAACCTAGAATGTGTCTAAAATCCATGAATAATAACAAATTATCATTTTTAATCTTGATGTTTATATCCAATTTTTTGATAAAATCCATGGATAAATCATCGACCTGTTAAACTATACTAAATATTATTCACACCTTTATTACCATTCATATAAATTCTATTTTTTATTGAAAATTTACTCTAGATTCAAGAACCAAAAACATCACCAAAACATAGAAATAGATAAATAGATTTTGACCAGTCTTGTGTAATAATATATATATATTTCTTCAATAAGTAGTACATCCGGGTAATTCCTTCCAACTACTATATCCCCTCTAGAGAAGTCCACAATTACCATTATCCAAGAAAGAGAGACATGTACTAATCAATTTTTCTCAATGAATCTCCCTTGAATCATCTTCTAGTCACTAATGATATATCATCTAATGTGATCCCCCACATCCATCAAAATTTAATGTATTTATAGAAAGAATTAAATCTTCATTTTTCCTTCTTTCATAATTTATAAGAAACTTTTTGATTAACTTATCAACTAAGTCAATTTTTATGTCAAATTTTACAATAAAAAATGATCATTAAATCCCATGAATATGCTAGTTATTAAAGATGTATAATCACCCAAACATCATCTTTGACTATAACCTTCACTGATTAATTCTAGATCATGTTTCAGGTTTTTCCATTCATATGATATACTGTTAAATGACCATCCTGTAATGTAATACTAAACAAGCACTACATTAGGAACACTTTGATTAGTTTCATTTTATTTTTGCACATGTCTTCTATGTCTACCATCATCCCTATAGTTTTATTCTTCTCTCATATATTGAAGGTCAAATTCCATGTTAATAAAGTCCTCAATAATTCATGTTCATTTAAATCCAACATTATTCAATTCTATTTCTCAATTTTCATTCGAATAAATTAACCTAATATAATTTCCAAATCCTTTTGGATGAGCTAAAAATTAATATACATTGGGTAAATACCAATTTCATTTAATCTTGTTAATCAAAATATTCTCTTATTTCAATGTTAGATAATACGATGATAGTAATGTCAACTAACATAAAAACAATACAAACTAGTGTGGAAATGTTACATGGGATACTACTAAGGGTGTATTGATGAGAATTAAACAAATCTTTTATACCATGTTAGGGGAATCAAGGGGTTGTCGAAGAACTAGTATAAAGAACTTGGGTAAAAAAATATCACTCACACTAGAAGTTATATTCAATGAAATTTAAATCATACGAAATTCTCACTCATTAGTTAACTATAACTAGTATGACTAGAGCACCACAATCACCACTAAATTTTTCACCTCATTGATAATATTATTAACAAATCAAAATATAAAATTTATTTATGATAAAATAGAGAAAAGTAAAATTGATAACACAAATATTATGTGGTTTATAATTTCATCCTAAATCATGGGGAGTATAATGTAAACAATTTTATTAACATAGAAGTATATGTATCACTCATACTATATCATGATAACTACATATATCATTTATCTAATTCTTGAAAATGAAATTAAACTACATTGTAGTAATCCATTCTCCATCAAGACTCGCCTAAATTTTAGTAAAGTGACTATCCCATGAAACTAGATTCACCAACCACCAACATTCATGAGGTTCTATATAATGGATCATGGTGAATTTAGTTCTCTGATTGAAGCATTTAACATGACTAATTACATTCGGTAAAATGAACATAGCTCTCCTTCAGGTCATCTGATTCTAAAAAAGTAAACATTATGGTGATCTTAGACCAGTATCTTCATATAATCGAAAGGCTATCATATTTCTAAAAAACATGCATATACTCAACGGTCTAGCTTCTAGTGTTAGAACCATCAAGGTCATCACATCTTCTAGAGCTTCTACTTTCATTTGATTTAATAATAACATCAAAACACTCTTAGTCAAATACCAATTTAAATTACCATATAAAATGTTATCAATATAACACAACACAACACATAAAAAATAATATTATCAATATTCAATCATGTAATGGCACAAACTACAACATTATATTAATTTATTATAAACAAACCCATCTTATGTGTCCCATATACCATCATAAAAATCCTAGAAAGATGTAAACAACCATCACATCTCATCTAGTCATGAAGAACAACACAAAGTATCTTACCATCAATTTAATCTCCCTAAGGTTATTCCATAGTCCACATGCCTCATCTCTATTCATCACATATAATAATCCCCTGAAGAGTTTCACATCACAAGTGATCATCTCGCTAATATACCCTTGGTGGACCAATTCTCTAAAAAAACATCACATTCTGAGACGTCTCATATTATACATCATTCTATTCCCACAGAAAAAATCTCATGTAAAACTCATGGTCTCTATAACATCACCTAATTTATTACATGTGTAAATCTACAAGTTGAAAAAATCACTGAACCAACATTAATTTTGTATACTATCCAAAGCCCATCAAACATAGTCATATGTGGATATTCAAAGACACCATCAATTGAACTCATGTAGAGACACCAATTTTGGGTTTATATTGTGCATCTATCACAGGGATCCCAAATCTACATGGACACCTAGTGAACCTGAAATGAATCTCTTAGTAGTAAAATTCTAATTCTACTCTTAAAAATCACTATCTATTCATTTTCATAGTACTTAATCAACATAATTCTCATTAAATATTTCCTATCTTATCAACCCATACATTTATACCACATCACGCAAGTAACAAACAATATATGTTTTAATTAATTAAGGATAGTATACTTTTTGGGACCCAAATGGAATGAATGTAATTAAAATATGGGAAATTTTATTATCTAAAATTAAATTGTAATGTCGATTAATTAAAGAAAATGGTTTATACAGATCTGGAGGGTCAAAATATATAATTGTTTAAAATCCCATTAAATTTTTAGTTGGTGTAAAACATTGAAAATAAAATGGTGAATTCATAAATAAAAAGATAAAGAAAATGATTACATGGATTTTATATTGGACTAGATAAAAAAATAATACTCAAATATTCACAACCTAAATCAGAGAGTAATATGAAAGTGAACTAATCCTGACCTTTTATGATAATGAAAAAATAAAAAATTTATCTTTTTCACACCTCGAGGAACAACCCAACACCTTTTAGTGGGAGTATGAAAAATCATATAATCCTACTTTTTTAGGGACAAAGAACAACCTTCATTCCATATTTTATGAAGTGAAGAAACACAATCATGGATTTAAGCATGAGTAACAACTATTAATTCATTTTATATGGATCAATGATCAATGAACGATGGGTGTTACAACATAATAAAAAAATGAAAAACATTATAATAGAGAAATAAAAATAATAGTAATTTTAAATAGCTGATTTCATTATATTTGGTTTTCTTAGTGTAGATTTTCATGCTTACTTTGAATGATCTGGTTGAGAATTATACCTTCAAGAACCATAAAAGAGTTCTCTTCTTTGAGGATGGAATCATGTAATTAAAATAATTCATTTTAATGTCTTATTTTTTATAGTTAATCACTAGCTAACTTAGTGAGGAATTTAAAGGAAAATTAAAATATATATGTTTAACTCTATAATTATTAGCATAAAAATATCATATTTCCACAGTGTTTTACACATTACATTGTAAGAACGACCATTTAGTATTTGAATAATGAATATGATATCTCTAGCTTTATTTATTGACAACTGTGTTTTGCTTATTTAGTGTTATATCCCGTTCACATGACATTTGTAATTAATATATAGAATTACATTAGTTAAAATAAAAAATATCGAAATTTGTGCTTGATATCCTTGATATTTATATATTGAGAAGAAATATAGAAGTATCTTTGCCTATTCCTTATCATTCATGGAGTGATACATTCATTATGATGCATAATACAATTACATAGATTCTAATATGGTTTTGATATTTTATGTATCTCAATTCAACTTCAATTATCATCATTTTATCTTCTTTTGATAAAAACATTGAAGTCCGTTTATCAATTTATTTTTGAGTCATTTCAACAAAAATGTCTTTTGGAAAAAACATATTCGGTTCACATGATTCATATAGAACAAAAAATAATCATTTAAAATCAATATTAATATATAATTATTTAATCATGGAAAATTATTTAAAAAATAACCCCACTAAAATACTTCTGAGATGTCATCAATTTTTTCACCATTAATTCACAATATTTCATTGTATTAACTATATTTTATATATTTATTTAATTATAAAATTTCATGTAATCTCATTCTTATCATATGGAAAATCATGTTTCATTATTTCATGTTTTATCTATATTTTAATATATCTATATTCTAATTCAGGATACGTAAATTATTGGGTGAGTTTGGATGAAATATGGACAATTTGTAGTCTCTAAATGTATACCCATTATTGTTAGGATTCACGACGGATAATTTTATATTACACGGATTTTGCAGAATAATTCTTTTCTTCACTTAATCTATGAAATCATTCCACTAAAACTTGGGATGCATCATGTAGAATTGTTTTTTTATATTCCTTTTCAATCAATAATTTACATTTAATTAAATTGTTATTTATCAAATCATTTGTTGTAAAATAATGTTATTTGTTTTTCTACAGAATCATATTGATCAAGTCACCATTCTCTATATAAAATCTAATATAACAACATAAATTTTTTTTATGAATCATTTTAGCTAATTTACTGTACATGTATCCATTATATTCCATATTATAATCCTTGTTTCAAATATTAATAATACTAAAACAAGAAAATAAGTGAACAAAGGGGTGTTATGTGATATATCAAAACCATTGAATCCATATAAAAATAATATACCCATTTTTATAACTAAAAAACATGAACATCTTGATGATATTCCCAAAAATATTGATATATAAATATATATATATTTGGAAGTGTTTGCAACCTATGTTAACATATATCATACTGTATGATATATGAATTCTATATGGTATGTAGTCCTTGTTATAATAGGCTTGCACTTGATTTTATGTGTTTATTGTATCATATGGAATGGTGAAATTATAAAACACACATTATGAATCCAATAATTTTTTATCATTGTGTTATATTTTATGGTATATTGGTGCTAAAAACATATTATACGTGTTGTGAGAAATAAAAATTGGTATTCCCTTATAAATCACAGTATCATGTAGTGATTAAAGGCTTCCTACCAATAAAGAGTTGAGAAACTATGGATTAAAAAATTATATGAAATTATAAATTAGTAATGATAAAGGAACGAAACAAAAAAAGAAATAGAGAATTTTAATATGGTTCAAACCACATGGATCCAACTCTATGGAAAGAGATCCACCACAATTATATATTTTATTAATTCTAAAAAAACATGCAGTGATGTGAGATAATAAACACACTAAAAATAATTAAAATAATTCTATAATAATGAAAATTAAAATAATATAAGGAAGAAAATATATTTGAAATCTAGATTTATCAACCAACTATCATAAGAATAATCTTATATATCTCTAGAAGGATCCAAAAAATAGGAGAAAAGGGAACCTTAGAATAAGTAGTACAATCTAACCACTGGAATACATTGGTATAGATATATTTGATCTTCAATATCAAGGGAAATAGAAAGTGTACAAAAACTCCATATTAATTAGACCTCCTCTCGTACAAGAACACTCTCACTCTCTTAAATAGTGGAATTATAATCCCTTGAAAACATTGAATCAATAATACTAAATCTAAAAGATAAAGGTTAAAAATATCCATGTGAATCAAATATTTTTTAATGGATCTATGGAATACATGAAATGATCTACCATAAAATGAGCCCTATAATAATGAAAACCAGTAGAAATGAAAAATAAAACCATGCCTAAAGGTATAATCAAACCATTCCATCAAGGTAAGAAGAAGATTTTACTAAATGGTAATTAACAGAACTATATCAAGGTAATCGGCTCAAAACCCTATATAAGGTTTATTATAACCTCCAAATAATAATAAATAATGGTTGAAAACGATCATGGGACCACTACTTATGGGCCATAACCTATGTGTCGCTCATATTTAAGGGTTATTAAAACTCTATGTAAGGTCCTTAAGATACCTTAGATAAAATTAAATCGAGATAAATAGAGACTCATATTGTAGTAAAACTAACTTGGTGTAAGGTAAATCCAAAATTATAAGAATAAAAAAAATGTAGGAAAATAAAAAAGTAGAGAGTTATAATGGAGATACAAGAATTCAAAATTGAAATAATATGATGATCTAGAATCCTATTTATTATATATATATATATATATAATATTTTAATTTATAACACAACTTGAGATCGTAAGTGTTTTGAGTCTTAGAGAGTCTCTATACATCATGAAATTCTAATTACACACCCTATTAATGAAAATACCAATACAATTATTATTTTTTACAATATTTAAAAACCTTAGATATACTTTAGTCACTATCTTAGTTCTACGTGTCCTTATCCCTATGAAAATTGGTTCTAAAAATAAGGGTTAATAAAAAAAAGCTCAGTAAGGGGTTTCAAAGGATAAAGAAACCCAACCGCGATTTCTCGATTGAATATAAAAATTAAAACATGTTATAAAGTTCAAAAAAATCAGGCTTATAAAATCATGATTACGTTTCCAAATAAATGTTTTAGAAAAAATGATTTCAATATATATAAATTTTGGAAAATTATTTTTCATTCATTCATAAAATAACACTGATTTCACTTGAAAATTTATAATCATTCCTAATTAATAATTAATGGCCCCTTGGATCATAACACTAATTCTATTTTCACTCCTAATAATACATAACATGGAGGACATAGTCCCATGATAGATTAGGTTCACTACCTAATCCCATAATGTTCTTAGGATACACCCCCACACACCACACATTACATATCATGAGATTAAAATGTTACCAAATTCATCAGAGTGTAATATAATTCAAGGTGCACCCATCAAAATATTGGAACAAAGTCCCATGGGGGCTGGGCTTCACTCCCCACCCCTACCATCGTTTATAGAATATCCAAGTGTGATGCTTTGAAATTAAAAACGTTATAACATGTATTTTACATCATAAGGATTATAAAGTTACCTTAAAATCTTTAGATTTGACATCCATTTTGAAAAAAAAATTACATTGTTATACATGTGTCATGACAAAATTTGTTTTTCATGAAATTAAATATATATATTAACATACCTATGCATGTATTAATCAATTTTACCAAAAAAGATACATATATATATATACATTTGTTTACAACATATTTATATTTGATTAATACATGACTACACACACAGATATATATATATTAAAAATTAATATTCATTACATAAAATGACATATATACAGACATACATTTATTTACATATATAAACATCATAAATAAAACAGTTTTACATAAATTAAAATATTTACACATACATTTATATACATGTATCAATTGACGTCAGATTACAAATATATTTCATTAAAATAATATATATCTATATATATATATTTTAAAAAATGATTTCATAATAAATGATATATATATATATGTATAAATAAAATTTTTTTAAACAAAACATTAATTTTAAAGTTAGAAAACCTTGCTTGTACTCATAAAGGACTAATTAAAATTCATTAAATGTTTAATTAATTTTATAAATAGAAATCAGTGGATTAACATGGGTTTTAATGTGTAATGATGTATTTATTTATATATATATATATATATAAATACATTAGAAATTTTTTTATTAAATAGTAATTTTGAAAATATAATGACGTTAATTCAGTTTATCTGTGTCTAATTGTGGTTATTTAATTATTGAAAATAATTTCAAGAAATTTTATCACACAGAACAATGAAATTTTTATATAAATTCTTTAAATGTAATACCGATATGTATTGATGGGGAAGAACCAATTTTTTAAAAAACAATTACCCCCATTCCATCATAATATATAATTAAATTAAATTAAAACACCGTTAAACAATATTGGTGAACTAAAACAATGTTGTATATAAAAATCGTAATAGCTTAGAAATAGTTTTAAATGTTTAAGCATATATATAACAAAATTGACTTCAATATAATAATAAAATAATTAAAAATGAAATAAAATAGTCACGAAATAAATTTTATTAATATAAAAAACAAAATGGCATATAATATTTAAAATTCATAAAATTGCTTGAATCATTTGAGCATTTTTTCAAAAAAAATATATAATTACACATAATTTGTTTGAAATACATTACCTTCACAGTAAGAAGGTTTAAAAAGAATAAATGTGTAAAAATTTCACATAATATTACAAATATATAATACAAAAATTAATTAAACAATCAAAAAACAAAATATAGTAATTAACATAATAAAATTTACATATAACATTTAAAACAAATAAATCACTTGAATATTTTTGAAAAATTTAATCCCAATGAAACATAAACTATACTGAGGTAAATTTACTTTGTAATTAATATTTTAAAATAAATAAATTTAATAAAAGTAAGTAGTTCCCCTACCTTGAATGGGGATGGGCCAAATGGTGTTGATTTCAAGACACATAACACAAGAAAGAAGGGGTAATGGTTCTGGACCTCGGTGAGGGGTGGTCATGGAAGTCTGTATACGTAATGATAAGAGATATATATTGATATATATATATATATAAGGATTTCTTTAGAAGATAAGTGAAATTTGGTTCATATTTTATCAATTTTCTAGGACATTTTTCGATGAATCCAATTAGAGCTACGGGTCACAGTTTAATTGAGACTAATATAGATTCAAAAAATAATTTTAAAACAACTATATCTAAGATAGATATAATAGATATAAATTTCTTAATACCTATAAAATCAATTTGATAAAATACAACACTATATTGATAACAAGAGGAATATTCCATAGTGATATCAGAGGAAATACGATGAGCATGAAGAAACAAGAGTATTCAAACACCTACAGATTAAAATAAACACATAACACACATAGATATAAAGATAATGAATAGATGTTGATGATTTGTGTTCTTAATACCTCTAATTAGACCCACCACTCCTGTCTTACAAAATTCGTAGACACTTGAATGAGTTGGAGGCTTCAACCGAACTCCTTCATCCTTTGAAATGCCTCACCGGTGCTCGGTATACTCTCACCAGTGTCCACTCCCCTTCCTCAGTCAAGGTCGTGACACCTATCAGACTCTACCAGCATTTCGATCTTCCGGATCGACTCAAAAAATACTTCTAATTTGACATCTACTCAGTCTTTACCTTCCAAATAATCCTCAACTCCCCTTGGTGTAAACCGACACATATCCTCCAAAAGTGAATGCTCCTTTGACCCCTTTTCCATGTGTAATGAATACACCCAACCCCCGCTTATTCGGTTTCAATTTTCCATTTGTTTTTATTAATTTATTTCGATTCCACTATTTATCAATTCGAAATATATTTCAGATTTAATAACAATTCTGTATGTTCATATATTATATAATTTTGAATTTTTATAAAATAAAAATATAATCAAGATTTTTTGAATAATAATTATATTCATATTATTATCATAATTCATTATTATTAACATTTATAAAACAAAAAATAATCAAAATCTCAATAAAATAATTTAATAATCATATTTTACTATTTCTAATATCTCTATAACAACTGAGTTATATTTAAAATAAAAAATTATAATTTCAAAATCCCAATTTATTATTTATGTTTAAGAAATAATAATATTAATAATATTCAATTAAAACAACAGGTTTTTTCCATTAATTATTATTTTTATTTTTATTAAATGTTCTATTAATAATATTAAAAAAAATTATAATTTTTTTATTTATAAGAAATATGTTAGAATTTCTTTAAAAAATAATGTAAAAATTTTCATTATAATTAGTATCTTAAATATATTTATTATATATATGTATGTTATTTTAAAAATGTAATTCATTGAATAATAAATTTAATTTTAAAACATAAAAGGTTATTCAAATATTATATATTTTTATAGAAAATAATCAGATATTTTTATTAAAATAATATATCCCTTTATTAATTAAATTAAATAAACTCTTATTTCATTCAACTACTATTATAACATAAGAATGAAAAATGAATTTTTTTTCATAAAGTCAAAAATATCATTATTTATAATACAGGTATTATATTTCAGGGTAATGTTATTTATAAGTGATATCCTTAATATTTAAATGAAATTTTAATAAAAATTTATATTTATTATTTAAATCATTTAGTTTTTTTCATCACATAGTTTATTATAAAAAATCAATAAAAATTTTTAGATTTTCTGTGATGTTAAAAATAACAAACTAACAATATATTTGTTTTATTAAAACATAAAAAAGCCTGCTAAAATGAAAAAATATCCACCATTTATAAAATAAGCTAAAATAAAATAAGGGTGATGTCCTTGCGGGTAATGTCATTCAAATAGACCAATGTTGAGAATATCTAAAGAATACTTGAACATGGATAAAGATATAGCCTTAGTAAAACTATATATAGGTTTATCATTGGTGTGTGTGTTATTAAAAAACATTGATCTAAATTTGATAACCTGTCTAATATAATGAAACTTAAAATCATTCTTCTTAGATATATAATATAATAACAGGTTCATTTAGATATGTAGGGTGGATTACGAATCATAAATAACTATAGAAATTGAAATGTATAAACTATGTTTAGTAATCAAACACTTAATCTGAATAGATTCTTTAATATCATCAACTAATAAAATATACATAACCTTATGGGTTGAATGAAACAAAAATAATTTTGTATTTATTTTTTATACGACATGTCCCCAATATGCTTTAAAAACAAAACAAGTCTATGATTTCCATGTATAAATATTTCCTAAAAAATCATAATGAACATAACTTTTCACCATGTTTCCAAAATATAAATTCCTACGATAACATATTGAAATAGATTACTTAGAAGAAATGTTACCTGATATTTATTTCAGAGCATTCTAATATGGTTACCCATATTTTCTAAAAAATTTATTAAAGTACACACAAAGAGGCCTATATCCATCCATCAATAAACCATAACATACATAATATAACCCACAACATTTACATATGAAATAATACTCATATATTCTACATAAACTGTATATGTATGATACAAGGAGAAAAACAAATTTAATATTGATAAAAAAGGATCACTAACAGGTTTGAATGCATTATATAATTACATATTAAGAACATTATGGTTATAATAAACATGAGACAAGTAATTTAACCTATATAATATATCCTGAATAATTTCCAGAACTAAAATATATATACCACATCCCAAATCATTCGTTTTACTTGAAAAGTTCAATTTTGTTTTTTTCATTGGTGATCAATTTCATATTACCACGCATAAAACTTATTAAAAATATATAAATAAGTAAAGAATTAAATTTATAATATATTTTATATAATAAAATTTATCAAACTCACACACTTTAGATAAAAAATTTAAATATAAATGAATAAAATGGTTTTAAAACATTCTAAAAATATGTTTAAATACATGAAGATATTTATTCAGAAAACTAACTTAGTTAGAATTAATATCATGTGAAAAAATTTAGGAGGCTTTATGTTTAGTTCTTCATCAAAATAACAATGCTTGAAATTTATTTTAAAAATAAAATGATTTATCCACATATCAAAATAATTAAAAAAATTGATAGTACAATAGAAGAATTATTGACTATATGAGAAAAACTCTCAAAATAATCCACTCCCCCTAAATAAAGGGGATCATTTTCAAGTAATATGTCAATGTATTTAATTTTATTACAAATTTTATTGTCTTCCCTTATCATTTACATCTAATGTGAGAGAATATTTTCGTTTTTTTACTATTATTCATTTAAAATAACCATGAATTTACATTTAAATTCAATTTAATTGGCCAATTATGATTATTTTTTTATAAATATATATTGTAAATGATTTGAGGATTGTCCATTTATTTTTT
This sequence comes from Viscum album, assembly GCA_963277665.1. NCBI lineage: Eukaryota > Viridiplantae > Streptophyta > Magnoliopsida > Santalales > Viscaceae > Viscum > Viscum album. Next base: position 2,101,694,278 of record OY728163.1, on the reverse strand, counting down.
ATATATTTTTTAGATTTTGGATAATTATAAATTTATTTTATGAGAATTGAGACCAACTATTAAAAGGCTTATTATCCATGAAATTTAATTATTTAATTCATTTGGATAATTATATAATTAATTGCCAAAATATTTTTGATAATGAATTTTAATTATATATTAAATTAATGATTGAATTATACATGCCATAACTTTTGAATAATATCTATTATAAGTTTATTTTTTTCAATAAATGTATGACCATTTTTTGAAATGAAATTTTTAAAAACACAAGATCCAAATTTTCTTGATTTATTTTAATACCACATTTCTATTTACATTAAATTATTACTTTTAGAATTTAAATCAAATTATATTGGACTGGCTCCCTCACTCTATTTTTGTGTTTAATTGTTTAGATTGAAAAAAAATAAACAAAAGGGTTATACTGAAAATATATTAGAGCCATGGTCAGTATACTGACAAAATGTGGAAAATTAAAGTGATCTTCCTATTTTTTAAAATCCACTGTGATATTTTCTAATGAAATACCACTCCTTGAAAATATATAAGTGAATTTAACTCATATTCTCTATCACCATGCCTCATAAAATCTTCCTATATAAAATTGGAGGTTTGTGCTTCATGGTCAGTAAAATGACCACATGAATCTCATTCGAACCAAACATAAAAAGGTGTAACTGACCAAAAATGAATCACTATGTGACCCTACCACCACATCCACGAAAATAATGAACCTCCAATTCCTCTCCAAAGTCACATGTTTGATTTTGGATGATTGAAATTCTACATATACTAACAATCAATGAAGAAAATATGAATATTACTCAAGCCATATTGATGGAGATACTGAGCTTTTGAAAAATTAAAATGAAGAAGTTGAGGAAATAATTAATCCTGGTTTGTATTAGTGATTATTTACCTTTCTCAAGAAAAATTCATATTATTGTAAGACCAAAAATCAAATCCTTATTACCAATTGAGAAAATTGATGAACTTTTTAGCAACGATTAAGTATAAACCCAACCACACACAAACAAAATTTATTCCATGATCTATGAAAAATTTATGATGATTGAATGAAATGAAAATTCAAGAAATTAATCCAAAGCTAGTCCGTGTCTCATAGTTATTCCAAGATGGAAGGATTAAAAAAATTCAATAATACTACCCTTTTTTATCAAACAAGTTCCAATTGAGATCGAAATTAATGAACAATGATGCACCGATCAACCTTGAAGATGACTAAATTTGATGAACCACTATTTTAAAAATCCCAATCATTGGCCCAAATTGTAACACCTAGATATTTTATGAGAATTGTTTTTTATTTCCTATGTTATACGCAAATGAATCTTTCACTGTACACAACACTAGCTTGTCTTGCGTTACACGCAATTGCGACCTTCCTCGATAGCATGTGTTGTATGCAATACTGAGTCTCACTAAACAACGATATATTATAGTAATATTATAAAATAGCAGTTATGAATATTATTAACTGAATTTTAAATTTTATAACATTACAATTCATTTTACACATTTTCTAGAATAAGGTATGATAACAAAATAAGTTTTTCAGATAAAAGAAGTATTTTTCAAAAAATGCAGTTTTACCGCCTTTTGATGGCGCACACATTTTAAATATAGTTTTTGATATTTATATAAGTTAAATTTGACAAAATAAAATTCTTATTTAGAATCAGGATATAAAAATTTACTTTGGATAAATTTTTCATATTATTCTGGTAACTTTCATATTTTGATGAATAGTAAAAACATAATATATTTTAGTTGAAAACAACTTTTTTCATCGCAATAATTTATATGGTAAAATTATAATATTGAATGGGTTTAAAGTATAAATAGAACTTATTTTTACCATTTAATATAATTCATGTCATTAGCATTAATTTTAGATTGAATTCATATGGAAAAACATTTCAATCTTTGGCAATGTTTTAACATTTAAAACCTGTTTGCTTAACAATGGGTATAATTTTAAATTAATTACCACAACATCTTTGTTTTGAACATTAAAAAATTTATTCCATATTTGGAATCAGTGGGACTAAATTATGCTAATAGGTTACTTTTTTTGATATTATGAATATTAAATACGGTAATTTTTATTTACTGCGGTTACAGGTAAATAGGGTAATTCAAAGTTAAAAGAATATTATAGTAATTCAAAATTACCTTGAAACTTGTACTAACCTTCTAGGATGACTAGTTACTAACCATGGTAATCCTTGGGTCGATTTTGTGACCCCATTCAGCCACATGGTAGTGATAATGACAATTTAGATTAATTAATTTAATGTAAAGACAAAATTGACATTAAAACAAATCTTTCAGTAATTATTTTTTATAAGGGGTTATATAAATTATATTTTCGTATATAAATATTAATTGGAAAGATAAAACGATTTCCTACATGATTAAATTTTTTTTATAATTTCTAGACACCAGATAAATTAAATTATTTATGACACAATAATGATGAAGTATTTACCACATTAATAAATGATTTAAATAAATAAGATTATAATGATTAAAATATTTTCCAAAACATGTCAAATTATGATTGGATTATTGTATTTAGACCATGAGATATCTTATATTCATATTTAAGTATTTTTGGACAATTTGAAACCGAAGATAAGTTTATAATAAAATAATATTTTCACTCTTTCCAAAGGTGCATCTCCCTTCCCTTATAAAATGACGCCTCCTCCCTCTCCACCTCACACAACATTGAGCCTTAAAGCTAGACCAAACCCAGAAAATATATCTACTTAACTTCCCTAGAAGCATCCTAGAGGTCCTGGTCTACTTCAAAGACCAATCATAGTGCCCTAAGTGGAGGTTTTAAAGTGGCGTGTCGAAATAAATGTAATATCTGTTACCAATTCTTTAAAATTTATTTCTTCTTCTACTTCTTCTTATTTACTTGTTTAATTATGAAGTAATAACATTATTATCACTAATATACTGATTTTTTATTATTAATATCAAACAAAACTATTTAACCTTCTATCCATCATATGAAAAATGAAATCACCACGCATGCTTTCGTACGGAATACCGTCTCAACGTCGTGGTGTAATCTGTTTTCCACCACCACCTTACTTGGATGGGTATAATGGTGTAATGAATAACTATATATGATTATTGTAAAGTGATATTGATTCTGAAATAGTATTCATGCACTTCAATACCATTCCACGATCATGGGAACGATATCATCGCTCCTGCGTACGTACGGCCTACCGTCTCCACGATGTGATGCGACTCGTTCTACATGATCTTCATTGAATAACGATTTTATAAATTAATTGAATGAATTTAATGAATAAATATGATATATATTACACCAATACCATTCTTTAAATGAGGTATCTATAACCTAAAATGATGAATAATAATTTATTCGACAAAACACACATAAGAAATAAAGCAATAAACACACGAATAACAAGTAGCAATGAAATATTACTAATAATAAGCTAAGAATATGGCCATATATGATATCATAACAATGAGTATGATTCTGGAACAAGTCAATGACATTATTTAAATCATTATATAGGAGGTTCGGACACGTATAAAGCATATCGGACCTATGGTAAGGGAAAATCTCACAATCTCATTTTTATCCGATATTGGTTATACTTTGGTATTTACTGGGGTGTATTTTATCATCCACATACATGTTTCGTAAATATGTAATATTTTTTCTATCCCTCTAGAATTTTTTTAAATCCAATTTTACCCTTCGATGAGTTTTTCGTAAAAGATATCAAATGAATCTTTAGTCGTTTTTCGTATGAGGAACGTTTTGACTTTTCCGGGAAAAGTATGAGAAGAATGTTTTTTAACTTATACAGCGTGAATGGATTTTTATAAGATTATTTCCAAGAATATTCCTTTACAAGTTTTCAAGTTTATTTTTAATCAACTTCTATTAGTTTAAAATTGTATGACCTGTTATGAAAGGAAAAATGTTTTTGATGTAGAAAGGATATTTTCCTCAAGAATGGAGTTCAAGAGTTTTATAAAAATTATTTTCCATCTAAGATAAAATAGGGATATGTTTCTATTACTATTTTAACATTGATTTTAATTTTTTATGATGGAATTAATTTTATGATGTCCTTTTATCTTATATAGATTATGTTATGATGGCATGATGTTTTAAAATCCCATTTTTATTACATGGGTTATGCTATGATGTATGATTTATGATTTTGTGGAACAAATAATAATGGTTTCATTATGAGATTGGTGGGACCTATATCTCTCTACAATGCATTGGGTAATGATTTATATCTCCTGAGATAGACATGGATGCAACAGAAAGTTAAACTAGTTCAGTGATATAGGACTGGAATGGGGAGTGAACTCGGTTCAGTAATGGACTTTGTCCTCTATGATGGACTTGGAAATGAGCCTTGACTAATATGAATTGATTTTCTATGATTATGTGTGTATTCCAAAAATTTTCATGTTTTATGTTATGATTATTTGGGATTACATTTCATTACTATAATTTATCCCATGGCATGATATTATGACCTCTTTTGCATGTTAATATTTTCAAAATGTTATCTTCTTATGAATATGATATGACTGATATTTCTTTTGTTTACCCTTATTGAGCATTTGAGCTCACCCTTTTGTATGTTTTCTTTTCCCTGGGTCCGAAATAATGATATTAAGTAGGATATGCCAAAAAGGGACTCTAGATATGATGAAATAAACGGGAGACAATGTAGTTTATTTTATGAACCAGTTGTTTATGTTTTCCAGTTTCTAAAGACATTATACCTATACGGTCCTCTCATGGTTTTGATATATGTTGTAACAATTATGATTCAACTCTGAAGTAATAACAATGTATGTAAACTATGGGTCATTATAGTTGGTATCATAGGAAAGGTATAGTCATCCTTTGGAAACTAGGATGCGAAAGACCTAGTAAGAACCCGAAGGATAAGTCTAAGCATAGAACACAAACATAGTGTTTTAAAAATTTCCATGAGTAACCTATGATAAGACCTTAAGTGTGAAATTTTATTCTTGATTATGTGGTATTAATATTATGATTAGTCTATCTCACACTATGGTTATTGGTTTTAGTCAATGGTTGGAACCCGATAGAATCGCGTTAATGATGAATGTGACGAGCAATGCAATGATTGTCCCCCTGAGCAAACAAACGTTATGGGAGATAGAATGAAAAATATTGTAGCCATGCTCACACAAATTTCTCAAGCTATGAACCATTCAAGAATTCCAAACGAGAAAAGGAAGGAGAAACATTCTGTTGAATCCTTTATGAGGCAGCGTCCACCTTTATTCAGCGGGTCTTCTGATCCATTAGTGGCTGAACAATGGATTAGTACCACTGAAAAGATATTTTCAGTTCTACAATGTTTTGAACATGAAAAAGTCGTCTTGGAAAGGTATCATTTGGAAGGTGATGCTGATCAATGGTGGAATCTTATCAATAATACGAGGCAAAAAGTTGAAATTGAGCCCATGTAATGGGATGAGCTGAAGAACATATTTTTCAATAAGTACATCCCTCGTATTCCTTTATGCTTAAATTGTGGAAAATGAAATTCAAAGAAAAATCTAAAGACCACACTGAAAAAAAGATGAGTTTTCCTTTATGCTTAAATTGTGGAAAGAAACATGGAGGTAATTGTCTTAAAGGGACAAGAAAATGTTTTATGTGTGGAAAATAAGTTCATCGGGTAGTTGAATGTCAAAATAATGGGAAGAAGATGTCTAATGATGCGAACAAAGAAAGAGATACACAGAATTCACCTCCTACAATTCAATGTTTCAAGTGAAAGAAGATGGGGAATTATGCCAATCAATTCCCAAATCCAAGGGTTGTCGATGATGATCGATGTCAAAAAACTCTTAAGGCCAAAGGCAAAGGAATGCCACAAACAATTTCTATCGGCGATGTGAAGTATGGTAACGAAGTGGTGAAAGGTACTCATACCATCCACTCTAAAGTAGAAAATGTATTATATGATTCTAGATCCACCAACTATTTTATTTCTGAAGAATTTTCTTAGGGTATCTCTATATTACCACAACAATTAGATGTTGAGTTAGCTGTGACAACTCCTAATTGCACAACAGTCACATTAAAAGTTTATAATTCTTCTCCTATTAAAGTTTGTGGGAAAGCGCTTCATGCAATTATTGTGATCCATCCTATAGTAGAATTTGATGTGATTCTTGGCATGGATTGGCTTTCTTTATACAGAGCTCATATCAATTACCAAAAAGGGAAATCAAATTTAATATTCCAGATCATTCTATGATTGTCTATCGTTGGAAGGATGAATATAACCTTCCAGAAGAAATTTCTTCCATCTTATGGGTCTTGATTCCAATAAATAAAGGTTATTTATCTCAAATGGTTGGAGAGAAACTCACGATTAAGAATAAACCCATTTTACCGGAGATTGATGATGTCTTTCCAAAGGAATTTGCAGGTCATCCACCAAATCGTGAAGTTGACTATTCAATAGAACTCATACCGGGTGCTATGCCCATTTCAAAGAAACCTTATATAATGGCCCAAATTGATTTGCAAGAATTGAAGAAGAAACTCCACGAGAATTTTGAGAAAGGATTCACACGCCCTAGTGCATCACCTTGTGGAGCACCTATTATATTTTTTAAGAAGAAAGATGGATCAATGAGACTCTGCATTGATTATCGAGAACTTAACATGATCAACATCAAGAACAAATATCCTCTCCCACACATTGATGACTTATTCGATCAACTATGCAGAGCTCAATACTTTGAAAAGATTAATCTTTGTATAGGGTATCATCAATTAAGGGTCGAAAGTGTAACACCCGAGAATTTTATGTTATATAAATAATCAAAGGAATCTTTTTCTGCACACAACACTTTCTTGGCATGCTTTACACGAAATCGCAACTATCCTCGATAGATTGCGTCGTACGCAATACCGAGTTTTACTAAAAAATGATCTGCTAATAAAATATTATTAAAACTAGCCGTTATGAATAGTAATAACCACTTTTTGAAATTTTAGAAATTTATTTTTTCAAAATGGACTTCATTTTTGGATTTGGAATATCAAAATTAGCCTAGGGTGAAATTTGGTATTTTTCTGAAAACTTTCATTTTTTTATGAATAGTGAAACCACTAAGTGGTAGTTCAAAAATAGAATTTTTCATAAAACGTAATTTTACAACATCTGTAAGTGGAATTTTAAAAATCCGAGAGACACGGTTGATGTCAGTAAGTAAAATGTGGTTCAATGAGATGAAAATAATTTTTGGTGAATAGTAACTTTTTACTTTTATTTACCACGGTTAAAAGTAAATATGGTAATTAAGGGTAAAAATGATATTATTATTACCCTGAAACATGTTCTAATTCTATTTTACAATTTTAATGCAACCAAAAAGAACCTTAGGAATAAAATATGACCATTTAGGCCCACTTGGATTAGATTAGGACATTTATTATTAATTTATTTAAAGAAGGGTTAAAATAGTTAAAATCAAAGTTTAATAAGTAAATCATTTTTAATATGGTTATATAAATAAGATAAATTCGACTATAAATATTAATTAGAAAGATAAAAAGATTTCCTACATAATGGTATTTTATTTTTAATATTTAGACATTATATAATTTAATTTATTTATGACACAACGATGATGCAGTAATTATCTTATTAATGAAATATTGACATAATTGATGTTACAAACACCAAACTAAATATAAATTGAGACTTTTTATGCATTCCACTAATTTTCTAGATTAATATGACATGTTAGTATAGATTTAAATTACTTTTTTTGAACTAATCATTTTGTTATGATTTTCACAAAAATTAATTACTAAATAGTGTCAAAATTGACATAAAATAGTTTTTAAAACAAATATTATATTAGTAACAGTTATTCAATTCCTAAAAATCTATGGTTCGGTGAAAATACTTAGATACGGTTATATATATTAATAATAAACAACTTGGGGTTTTTTGGCTGCTTATAGTAAGTTTATTTACCTTATAGTATAAGAACAGAAGAAGACACGATAAAAGTTAATTTATTTAACTTATTGTTAAATCTAAATGATATGTTTAAAATACGAACCTAAAATTGTCTAAATTATATTGGATGAGATTAATTCGACCCATCCACACCTTATCTTATAAATAAATCAATTTGGATCTATTTAAAACCGAACTTGACTTTATAATAAAATAATATTTTTAGTTTTTCCAAAGGAGCCCCTCTCCTCCCTTATAAATGGGAACCTCCTCCCCCTCTTCCTCACACCAGTTTGAGCCATCAAGCTCGGCCAACCCCTGATAATTTCCTCTCTCCAATTCCCTAGAAACATCCTAGAGGTTCTGGTCTTCTTCAAAAACCTATTTTAGTGCCCTAAATGGAGGTCTCAAAGAAGCACTTCAAAGAAGAGGTAACGTCCGTTACTGATTCTTACATCTTTATTTCTTCTTGCACTACTTATTCTGTAGTTGTTTCATTATGAAGTAATAAAATCAGTATCACTCATATACTGATATGTTATTATAAGTATGAAACAACCCTATTTCACCATCTATCCATCCTACGGAAAAATAAATCACCACACGTGCGTACGTACGGAATACCGTCTCCACGCCGTGGTGTAATCTATTTTCCACCACCACCTTACTTGGATGGGAATAATGGTGTAAATAATGACTATATATTACTATTATAAAGTTATACTGATTCTGAAATAGTATACATACACTCCAATACAATTCCACGATCATAGGAACGATATCATCACTCGTGCGTACGTACGGAATATCGTCTCCACGATGTGATACGACTCGTTCTACATGATCTTCATTTAATAATGATTATATAAGTGAATTGAGTGAATGAATATGATATATATTACACTAATAACATTCCGGAAATGAGGTATCTACAACCAAAAGAGAAGAATAAGAATTTATTTGACACAACACGCATAAGAACAAAAAGTAATAAACACCCGAATAAACAAGTAGTAATGAATTATTACTAATAAGAAGCTAAGAATATGACCATATATTATATCATAAAAATAAGTATGATTCTGGAATAAGTAAATAACATTATTTAAATCATTATACAGGTGGTTCAGACACGTACAAAGCATATTGGACCTAAGGTAAGGGAAATATCACAATCTCATTTTTATCTGAGATTGTTTATACTTTGGTATTTACTGTGGTGTATTTTATCATCCACATCCATGTTTCCCTAATATGTAATATTATTTCCATCGACATATAAATGTTTAAATACGATTTTACCCTTCGGTGAGTTTTTAGTAAAAGATATGAAAGGAATCTTTTGTCATTTTATTTCGTACAAGGTACTTTTTGTCTTTTCCGACAAAAGTACGAGAAGAATGTTTTTTAACATATACGGAATGAATGTATTTTTAAAACAATATTTCCAAGAATCTCCCATTACATGTTTTCAAATTTATTTTCAATCAACTTCTTTTAGTTTAAAATTGTATGACATGTTAATAAAAGAAAAATGTTTTTGAAGTAGAAAGGATATTTTCCTCAAGAATGGAGTTCAAGAGTTTTATCAAAATTATTTTCAATATAAGATAATAAAGGGTTCTGTTTCTATACCTATTATTACATTGATTTGATTATGTTGTGATGGAATTATATTTTTCTGAATTACTTAATCTTATATGAATTGTTTTATGATGTCATGATGTTTAAGAATCAAATTTTTATTTCATGGGTTATGCTATGATGTATGGTTTATGATTTTGTGGAACACATAAGAATGGTATCATTATGTGATGGGTGGGACCTATATCTCCCTCCAATTCATTGGGTAAAGATTTTATATCTCATGAGATAGACATGGCTGGAACGGTTGGTTTTACCGCTTCAGTGAAACAGGACTGAAACAGGGAGTGAACTCAGTTCAGAAATGGACTTTGTCCACTAAGATAGTCTTGGAAATGAGTCTTGACTAATAAGAAATGATTCTCTATGATTATGTGTGTATTCCACAAATTTTCATGTTTTATGTTATTATTATTGGGATTACATTTCACTATGATGATTTATCCCATGTTATGAAATTATGATCTCTTTTACAGGTTAAGATTTCCAAAAGCTATGTGCTTATTATATGATGTGATTGATATTTCTTTTGTTTACCCTTACTGAGCATTTGAGCTCACCCTTTTGTATGTTTTATTTCCCCAGGTCAGGAAGAATGTTATTAAGTAGAATATGCCAAAAAGATACTCTAGGTATTATGAAATAAATGGGAGGAAAAGTAGATGCTTTATGAACCAGTTGATTATGTTTCCCAGTTTATAAAGACACTATACCTATACGGACCTTTCTTGGTTTTGTTATATGTTGTAATAAGTGTGCTTCAATTCTGAAGTAATAACATTATTTGTAAAGTATGGGACGTTATAGTTGGTATCAGAGGAAAGGTATAGTCAACCTTTGGAAACTAGGATGTGAAAGCCTTAGTAAGAACCCTAATGATAAGTCTAAGCATAGAACACAATCTTAGTGTTTTAGAAATGTTCATGAATAACCTAGGATAAGACCTTAAGTGTGAAATTTTATTCTTGATTATATGGTTTTTCTATTATAATTAGTGTTGCTCACACTATTCTTCTAGGTTTTAGTCAATGGTTGGAACCCGAAGGAACTGAGTTAATGCGGAATGCGACGGGCAATGTAATGATTGTCCCCCTGAGCAACTAAACGTTATGGGAGATGGAATGAAAAATCTTTTATCCATGCTCACACAACTTTCTCAAGCTACGAATCATGCAGGACTTCCAAACGAGCAAAGGAAGGAGCAACATTCTGTTGAATCCTTCATGAGACAGCATCCACCTTCATTCAGTGGGTCTACTGATCCATTAGTTGCTGAACAATGGATTAGTACTACTGAAAAGATATTTTTAGTTCTTTTATGCTCTGAGCATGATAAAGTCATCTTAGCAGTGTATCGTTTGGAAGGTGATGCTGATCAATGGTGGAATCTTTTTAAGAATACGAGGCAAATGGATGAAATTGAGTGCATGGAATGAGACGAGTTCAAGAACTTATTTTTCAATAAGTACATCCCTCGTATTCTCTGAACAAAGATGGGGAAAGAATTTCATGAACTGAAGAAAAAGGATGATGAATCTGTTGGTACCTATGAATCAAATTTTACATGACATGCAAGGTACGCTTCTGGTATTATTATCCAACTTGAGAGTAAGATCGATCAATTCTTTAGTGGATTAATACCAAGTCTTCAAAGGGCCTTGTCCATAAGGTACTTCAATAGATACGAGGAAATCGTTCGATGTGCTCTCAAAGTTGATATGGAAATTGGAGTAACCCATCAGTCATATGGGTTTGATAGGAAGAGGAAAATGGAATTCAAAAGAAAATCTTAAGAGCACACTGAAAAGGAGATGAGCTTTCCCTTATGCTCAAAGTTTGGAAAGAAACATGGAGGGAGTTGTCTTAAAGAGACAAGTAAATTTTTCAAATGTGGAAAATATGTTCATCGGGTATTTGAATGCCGCGATGATGGGAAGAAGATGTCTAATGATGCAAACAAATGAAGGGATACACAGAATGAACCTACTACACATCAATGTTTCAAGTGCAATGAGATGGGACAATATGCCAAAAAATGCCCTAATACAAGGGTTGATGATGATGGTCGACGTCAACAGACTCTTAAGGCTAAAGACAAAGGAAAGTCACATGCAATTTCTATCAGTGATGTGGAGTACGATAATGATGTGGTGAAAGGTACACTTACCATCCACTCTAAAGTAGAAATTTTTTATTTGATTCTGGATCCACCCACTCCTTTATTTATGAAGAATTTTCTAAGGATATCACCGTAATACCTCAACAGTTATATGTTGAGTTAGTTGTGACAACCCCTAATGGAACAATAGTGGAATCAAAAGTTTATAATTCTTATTCGATAGAATTTGTGGGATTGTGCTTCCTGCAAATCTTGTGATCCTTCCTATAGTGGAATTTGATGTGATTCTTAGCATGGATTGACTTTCTCTACATGGATCTCATATCAATTTCCAAAAAAGGGAAGTCACATTTCATAATCCAGATCAATCTATGATCGTCTATCGATGCAAGGATGAGCATAACCTTCTAGTGGAAATTTCATCCATTTTATGGGTATTGATTCCACTAAATGAAGGTTATTTATCTCAAATGGTTGGTGAGAAACTCAATATTAAGAATATTCCCATTTTACGGGAGTTTGATGATGTCTTTCTAGAGGAATTACCGGGTCTTCCACTGAATCCTGAAGTTGAGTTTTCAATAGAACTCGTACTGGGTGCTTTCCCTATTTCAAAGACACCTTATAGAATGGACCCAATTGAGTTGCAGGAATTGAAGAAGAAACTCCAAAAGAATCTTGATAAGGGGTTCATACACCCTAGTGCATCACCTTGGGGACCACCTATTTTGTTTGTTAAGAAGAAAGATGGATCAATGAGACTCTTAATTGATTATCGAGAACATAACAAGATCACAATCAAGAACAAATATCCTCTCCCACGCATTGTTGACATATTTGACCAACTACGCAGAGCTCAATTCTTTTCCAAGATTGATCTTTGTTCAGGGTATCATCAATTAAGGATCAAAAGGGAGGATATACCAAAGACGGCTTTCCGTACAAGGTATGGACACTATGAATTTATATTGATGCCATTCGGTCTTACTTATTCCCCTGCTATCTTCATGGATCTAATTAATAGAGTCTTTAGAGACTATCTTGATCAGTTTGTGGTAGTATTTATAGACGGTATTCTTGTCTATTCAAAGAGTAAAGAAGAACATGAAGATCACATCAGAATTATATTGAAGTCCCTGAGAAAGGAGAATCTTTATGCCAAATTTACCAAGTGTGAATTTTGGCTTCACAAAGTTTCATTTTTGGGTCACATTATCTCAAAAGAGGAGATATCTATGGATCCAGCAAAAACAAAGCTTATCGAAAGATGGTTGAGACCAACAACAGTTACTGAGATCCGAATTTTTCTTGGTTTGGTTGGATATTATCGACGTTTTGTGAAATATTTTTCATGATTATTTAATCCACTCACCAAGTTGATTCGGAAAAGAGTTAAGTTTGTTTGGATGGAGGAATGTGAAGAGAATTTCAAGGAGTTGAAAAGAAGGTTATCCAGTGCACATGTGCTCACTCTGCCTTGTAGTGGAGAAAGGTTTGTGATCTACAGTGATGCATCCAAGAAGGGAATGGGGTGTGTTCTTATGCAAAATGATATGGTGATAGCTTATGCCTCACGATAGATGAAAATACATGAGCAAAATTACCCAACTCATGATTTGGAGTTAGCTACAGTAATCATTGCATTAAAGATTTGGAGGCATTACTTTTATGGTGAAAGGTGTGATATTTATACTGATCATTAAATATTAAAGTATATTTTCTCACAAAAGGAGTTGAATATGTGACAAAGAAGATGGTTGGAGCTGATTAAGGATTACGACTGCTCATTTCATTACCACCCTGGGAAAGAAAACAAGGTGGAAGATTAATTAAGTCGACAAGACCATGCTAGTTTTTCCATGATGAGGATCACAAAAGATCCAGTATTTATGGATTTATGAAGGATGGATCTTGGAATTATAATTAAAGGGGAAAATCATATCTTTTTCAAATGAATGTTCAACCATATTTACATGTGAAGATTATAGAGGCACAGAAAGAAGATGTCGAGTTACAAAAGATGGTGATAAATGTTCTTGAATTCAACCTCGATTGTGATGGGATAATAAAGTTCAGGAATCAGGTTTCTATTCCTCCATTTCCCGAATTAAAGAAGGAGCTACTGGATGAGGCTCATAGTTATTCATGCTCTATTCATCCTGGAAGCATGAATATGTATAGGGACCTGAAAGAGTTCTTCTGGTGGGATGACATGAAAAGAGATGTTGCTGAATATGTCTCTCGATGCTTGGTTTGTCAATAGTTTAATGCTGAGAGACAGAATTCTAAGGGGATTTTACAACCATTACCCATACCCGAATGGAAATGGGAAAACATCAGTACGGGCTTTGTCACAGGACTTCCTAAAACATCCAAAGGCAGTAATGCTATCTGGGTCATAGTTGATCGTCTTACAAAGTCTGCACACTTCATTGCTATTAGAGGGGATTTATCTCTGGATCATCGTTCCAGGATATATGTAAAGGAAGTGGTAAGATTGCATGGAGTACCACTTTCTATTATATCTGATTGGGATCCAAGATTTACCTCGAAGTTCTGGCGAAGTCTTCAGCATACTCTGGATACAGAGTTGAGTTTCTGCACTGCATATCATCCTTAGACAGACGGTCAGTCTGAGAGAAGAATTCATACTCTAGAAGATATGTTGAGAGCTTGCTCTATGGATTTCAAAGGTGGTTGGGATCAATACCTACCTTTGGTGGAATTTTCTTATAATAATAGCTATCACTCCAGTATTCAGATGGCTCCTTATGAAGCTATCTGTGGAATGAAATGCAGGACTCCAACTTTCTGCGATGAAGTTGAGGAAAGAAATCTATTAGGACCCGATCTCATTGATGAAATGGAAGAAAATGTAAGATCTATTCAACAACACATAAGAGCAGCTCAGAGTCGACAGAAAAGTTATGTCGACAACAGAAGAAAAGACCTAGAGTTTGAAGTTGGTGATAAAGTGTTCTTACAAATATCTCCCTGTAAGAGGGTTATGAGATTTGGAAAGAAGGGGAAGTTGAGCCCTAGATATATCGGTCCTTTCGAAATACTGGATCATGTTGGGAAGGTAGCTTACCGATTGGCACTTCCACCGAATCTCTCTCAAGTTCACGATGTGTTCCATGTATCTCTCCTGAGAAAGTACATACCTGATCCTTCACATGTACTCAGCTTAGAAGTTGTACTGCTAGAGCAAAATCTTTCTTATAAAGAACAACCGATAGAGATTCTGGATCATAGCGAAAAAGTCTTACGAAACAAGACCACCCGATTGGTAAAACTTTTATGGAGGAACCACCAATTAGAAGAAGCTACATGGGAGCATGAGGATATGATGAGGGAGAGGTATCCTCATCTGTTTGTTACAAAGTGATGAATTTCGAGGGCGAAATTCATTTTAAGGGTGGTAGAAAGTTACACCCGGGACTTTTATGATATATAAATCATCAAAGGGATCTTTTTCTACACAAAACACTTGCTTTTCTTTCTTTACATGAAATCACAACCTTCCTCGATAGCTTGTGTCGTACGCAATACCGAGTTTCACTAAACAATGATATGCTAATAAAATATTATTAAAACTAGCCGTTATGAATAGTAATAACCACTTATTAAAATTTTATAAATTTTATTATTCAAAATGGACTTCATTTTTGTATTCGGAATATCAAAATTAGGCTAGGGTGAATGTTTGGTATTTATCTGAAAACTTTCAATTTTTGATGAATAGTGAAACCACTAAGTGGTAGTTAAAAAACTGATTTTTTCATAAAACTTAATTTTACCGCTTCTGTGAGTGGAATTTCAAAAATTAGAGAGACACGGTTGATGTCAGTAAGTAAAATGTGGTTCAATGAGATGAGAATAATTTTTGGTGAATAGCAACATTTTACTTTTATTTACCACAGTTAAAAGTAAATAGGCTAATTAAGGGTAAAAATGATATTATTATTACCCTAACACATGTCCTAATTCTATTGGACAAGTGTAATTCGACCAAAAACTACCTTGGGAATAATATATGACCATTTAAGACCACTTGGATTAGATTAGGACATTTATTATTAATTTATTTAAAGAAGGGTTAAAATAGTTAAAATCAATGTTAAATAAGTAAAGCATTTTTAATATTGGGTTATACATAAGATAAATTAGACTATAAATATTCAATAGAAAGATAAAACTATTTTCAACATAATGGTATTTTATTTGTAATTTTTTGACATTATATAATATAATTTATTTATGACACAAAAATGATGCAGTAATTATCTTATTAATGAAATATGACATAATTGATGTTATAAACACCAAAATAAATGTAATTTGAGACTTTTTATGAATTCCACTAATTTTCTAGATTACTAAGACATGTTAGTATTGATTTCATTAACTTTCGCCGAACTAATCATTCTTTTATGATTTTTAAAAAAATTAATTACAAAATAGTGTCAAAATTGACATAAAATAGTTTTTAAAACAAATATTATATTAGTAATTGTTATTTTATTCCTAAAAATATAATATTAGGCAAAATAACTTAGATAAGGTTGTATATATTAATAATAAACAACTTGGGGTTCGTTTGGAAGCTTATAGTATGTTTATTAACCTTATAGTATAAGAACACAAGAAGACACGGTAAAAGTAAAATTATTTAACTTAATGTTAAATCTAAATGATAAGGTTAAAATAGGAACCTAAACGTGTATAAATTCTATTGGATAAGATGATTTAGACCCATCCCCACCTTAGCTTAGAATTAAATCAATCTGGAGCAATTTAAAACCGAACTTGACTTTATAATAAAATAATATTTTTAGTTTTTCCAAAGGAGCCCCTCTCCTCTCTTATAAATGGGCACCACCTCCCCCTCTTCCTCACACCACATTGAGCCTTCAAGCTCGGCCAACACCTAGCAATTTATTCTTTCCACTTCCTTAGAAACATCATAGGGGTTCTGGTCTTCTTCAAAGACATATTTTAGTGCCCTAAAAGGAGGTCTCAAAGATGCACTTCAAAGAAGAGGTAATGTCTGTTACCCATTCTTTCATCTTTATTTCTTCTTCCACTTCTTCTTCTATAGTTGTTTCCTTATGAAGTAATAACATCAGTATCACTCATATAATGATATGTTATTATAATTATGTAACAACCCTATTTCACCATCTATCCATCCTACGGAAAAAGAAATCACCGCACGTGCGTACGTACGAAATATTGTCTCCACGACGTGGTGTAATCTATTTTCCACCACCACCTTAAATGGTTGGGTATAATGGTGTAAATAATGACTATATATGACTATTTTAAATTGATACTGATTCTGAAATAGTATACATACACTCCAATACAATTCCACGATCATAGGAATGATATCATCACTCGTGCGTACGTACGGAATACCGTCTCCACAATGTGATGCGACTCATTCTACATGATCTTCATTTCATAATGATT
Source organism: Viscum album (assembly GCA_963277665.1). Taxonomy (NCBI): domain Eukaryota; kingdom Viridiplantae; phylum Streptophyta; class Magnoliopsida; order Santalales; family Viscaceae; genus Viscum; species Viscum album. The sequence goes on along the minus strand of OY728163.1, from coordinate 2,101,676,971 downwards.
ATATAAATGAATTGAATTAATTAATATGATATATATTACAATAATACAATTCTGGAAATGAGGTATCTATAACCTAAAGATAAGAATAAGAATTTATTCGATAAAACACGCATAAGAACAAAAAGTAATAAACACCCGAATAAACAAGTAATAATGAATTATTACTAATAAGAAGCTAAGAATATGACCATATATGATATCATAAAAATATTTATGATTCTGGAATAAGTAAATAACATTATTTAAATCATAATACAGGAGGTTCGGACACGTAAAAAGCATATCATACCTAAGGTAAGGGAAATATCAAAATCTCATTTTTATCCTAGATTGTTTATACTTTGGTATTTATTGGGGTGTATTTTATCATCCACATCTATGTTTCCACAATATGTCATATTATTTCCATCCACCTAAAATATTTTAAATCCAATTTTACCCTTCGGTGAGTTTTTAGTAAAAGATATGAAATGAATCTTTTGTCGTTTTTTCGTACAAGGTACTTTTTTACTTTTCCGAAAAAAGTACGAGAAGAATGTTTTTTTAACTTATACGGCATGAATGGATTTTTAAAACAATATTTCCAAGAATCTTCCTTTACATGTATTCAAGTTTATTTTTAATCAACTTCTTTTAGTTTAAAATTGTATGACATGTTATGAAAGGAAAAATGTTTTTGAAGTAGAAAGGATATTTTCCTCAAGAATGGAGTTCAAGAGTTTTATCAAAATTATTTTCCATCTAATATAATAAAGGGTTCTATTTCTATCCCTATTATTACATTGATTTGATTATGTTGTGATGGCATTATATTTTTATGAATTCCTTTATCTTATATGAATTGTTTTATGATGTCACGATGTTTAAGAATCCCATTTTTATTTCATGGGTTATGCTATGATGTATAGTTTATGATTTTGTGTCACACATAATAATGGTATCATTATGAGATGGGTGGGACCTATATCTCCCTCCAATGCATTGGGTAAGGATTTTACATCTCATGATATAGACATGGCTGGAATGGTTGGTTATACCAGTTCAGTGAAACAGGACTGAAACGGGGAGTGAACTCAGTCCAAAAATGGACATTGTCCGCTAAGATAGTCTTGGAAATGAGTCTTGACTAATAATAAATGATTCTCTATGATTATTTGTGTATGACACAAATTTTAATGCTTTATGTTATGATTATTGGGATTACATTTCACTACTATGATTTATCCCATGTTATGAAATTATGATCTCTTTTGCAGTTTAATATTTCCAAAAGTTATGTTCTTATGTATATGATGTGATTGATATTAATTTTGTTTACCCTTTCTGAGAATTTGAGCTCACCCTTTTCTATGTTTTATTTCCCCAGGTCAGGAATAAGGCTATTAAGTAGAATATTCCAAAAAGGGACTCTAGATATGATGAAATAAATGGGAGGAAAAGTAGATGATTTATGAACCAGTTGTATATGTTTCCCAATTCCTAAAGACACTATACCTATACAGACCTTTCTTGGTTTTGTTATATGTTTTAATAAGTGTGCTTAAATTTTGAAGTAAAAACAATGTATGTAAAGTATGGGTCGTTATAAAAAGGGACGATATTCCAAAGATGGAGTTTCGTACAAGGTATGAACACTATGAATTTATAGTGATGCCATTAGATCTTACTAATTCCCCTACTATATTCATGGATCTAAGTAATTTAGTCTTTAGAGACTATCTTGATCAGTTTGTGGTAGTCTTTATAGACGATATTCTTTTCTATTCAAAGAGCACGTAAGAACTTGACGATCACAGGAGAATAGTATTGAAGACCCTGAGAAAGGAGAGGCTTTATGACGAATATACCAAGTGTGAATTTTGGCTTCAAAAATTTGCATATTTGGGTCACATAATCTCAAAAGAGGGGATATCTGTGCATCCAGCAAAAATAGAGGTTATCGAAAGATGGTCGAGACCAACAACAATAACTGAGATCCGAAGATTTCTTGGTTTGGATGGATATTATGACGTTTTGTGAAAGGTTTTCATGATTATCTATTCCAATTAATATGATGACTCGAAAAGGAGTTATGTTCATGTGGACGGAGGAGTGTGAAGAGAATTTCATGGAGTTGAAAAGAAGGTTATACGGTGCACCTGTTCTCACACTACCTTGTAGTGGATAATGGTTTTTGATCTATAGTGATGCTTCCAAGAAGGGATTGGGGTGTGTTCTCATGAAAACGATATGGTGATAGCTTATGCCTCACGAGAGTTGAAAATCCATGAGAAGAATTACCCAACTCACGATTTTGAGTTAGCTACGGTAATATTTGCATTAAAGATTTAGAGGAATTATCATTATGGTGAAAGGTGTGATATTTATACTCATCATAAAAGTTTAAAGTATATTTTCACACAAAAGGAGCTGAATATGCGCCAAAGAAGATGGTTGGAGCTAATTATGGATTACAGTTTCTCAATTCATTATCACCCTAGGAAAGAAAACAATATGGTAGATGCATTAAGTCGACAAGACCATGCTAGCTTATCCATGATGAGGATCAAAAAAGATCCGATATTTATGGATATGCAAAGGATAGATCTTGATATTATAATGCAAGTGGAAAATCGTATCTTTCTAAAATGAATATTCAACCATATATACATTTGAAGATTAAAGAGGAACAAAAAGAAGATGTAGAGTTACAAAAGAAGGTGAGAAATGTTCCTGAATTTAACCTTGATTATGATGGGATAATAAGGTTCAGGAATCGGGTTTGTGTTCCTCCAATCCCCGAATTAAAGAAGGAGTTGCTTGATGAAGATCATAGTTCTTCATTATCTATTCATCCTGAATGCACGAAGATGTATAGGGACTTGAAAGGGTACTTCTGCTGGGATTTCATGAAAAGAGATGTGGCTGAATATGTCTCTTGATTCTTGGTTTGTCAGCAAGTTAATGCTGAGAGATAGAAGACAAATGGGATGTTACAATCATTACCCATACCAGAATGGAAATGGGAAAACATCACTATGGACTTTGTCACTGGACATCCTAAAACATCCAAGAGCATTAATTCTATATGGGTTATATTTGATCATCTTACGAAGTCAGAACACTTCATTGTTATTAGAGAAGATTTCTCTCTGGATCAGCTTGCTAGGATATATGTGAAGGAAGTGGTAAGATTTCATGGAGTACCACTTTCCATTATATCTGATCAGGATCTGAGGTTTACCTTGATGTTCTAGAGAAGTCTTCATCATACTCTAGATACAGTGTTGAGTTTTCGCACTTCTTATCATCCTTAAACAGACGGTCAGCCTGAGAGGACAATTCAAACTCTAGAAGACATGATAATAGCTTTCTCTATTGATTTAAAAGGTGGTTGGGATCAACACCTACCTTTGGGGGAATTTTCTTATAATAATAGCTTTCAGTACAGTATTGAGATGGCTCCTTATGAAGCTCTCTATGGAAAGAAATGCAGGACTCCAACTGGTTGGGATGAAGTTGGGGAAAGAAAGTTATTAGGACCTGATCTTGTTTATGAGATGGAAGAAAAGGTCCGATCTATTCAACAACACATAAGAGCAGCTCAGAGTCGATAAAAAAGTTATACCGACAACCGAATGAAAGGCCTAGAGTTTGAAGTGGGTGATTATGTGATCTTACAAATATATCCCTGGAAGAGAGTAATGAGTTTTGGGAAGAAGGGAAAGCTGAGCCCTAGGTATATTGGTCCTTTCGAAATATTGGATCGTGATGGGAAGGTATCATACCATTTGGCGCATCCACCGAATCTCTCTCAAGTTCATGATGTGTTGCATGTATCTCTCTTGAGAAATTACATACCTGATCTTTCACATGTACTAAGCTCAGAAGATGTACTACTGGAGCAAGATCTTTCTTATAAAGAACAGCCGATAGAGATTCTTTATCGTAGTGAAGAAGTTCTTCAAAACAATACCACTCACTTGGTTAATGTTTTTTTGAGGAACCACCAATTAGAAGAATCTACATGCAAACTTGAGGATCTGATGAGGGAGAGGTATCCTCATTTGTTTGTTATGAAGTGATGAATTTCGAGGGTGAAATTATTTTTAATGGGGTAGAATGTAACACCGTGAGATTTTATGAGAAATATTTTCTTTATTTCCTATGTTATACACAAAGGAATCTTCCACTGCACACAACACTATCTTGGCTTGCATTACATGCAATTGCGACCTTCCTCGATAGCATGTGTAGTACGCAATACTGAGTTTCACTAAACAATGATATATTATTATGATGTTATAAACTATCCATTATGAATAGTATTAACTGAATTTTTATTTTTATAACATTATAATTCATCTTACACATTTTCTAGAATGAGGTATGAAAGAAAAATCATTTCTTCGGATAAAAGAAGTATTTTAAAAAAATGTAGTTTTACCGTCTTTTGATGGGGAAACCATTTTAAATGTAGTTTTTCACATGTTTATAAGTTTAATTTTACAAAATAAAATTCTTATTTGGAATCAGGATCTAAAAATTTACATTGGATAATTTTTTCATATTATTCTGGTAACTTTCATATTTTGATTAATAGTAAAAACACGCTATATTGTAATTAAAATCAACTTTTTTCATCGAAATAATTTATATGGTTAAATTATAATATTTAATGATTTTAAAGTATAAATAGAATAAATTTTTAACATTTAATATAATTTATGTCATTTGCATTAATTTTACATTGAATTCATAAGCAAAAATATTTCAATCTTTGGCAATGTTTTATCTTTTAAAACATGTTTGCTTAACAACGGGATTAATTTTAAATTAATTACTACAACTTCTCTGTTTTTAATTTTAAAAAATAGATTCCATATTTGGAATCAGTGGTCCGAGATTATATTAATATGTTACTTTTTTTTTGATAGTATGAATAGTAACTACGGTTAAAGGTAAATAGGGCAATTAAAGGTTAAAAGAATATTATAATAATTAAAAATTAACTTGACACTTTTCCAAACCTTATGGTATGTGTAGTGGCCGACCATGGGCATCCATGGGTTGATTTGTGGACCACATTGAGCCACTTGGTAGTGATAATGACAATTTGGATTAATTAATTTAATGTAAAGACAAAATTGACATTAAAAAAACTCTTTTAGTAATTAATTTTTAGAAGGGGTTATATAAATTATATTTTAGACTATAAATATTCATTGGAATGTTAAAAAGATTTAAAATATGATTTTATTTTTCTATTAATTTTTTGACACCAAATAATTTAAATTATATATAACACAATAATGATGATGTATTTCCCTCATCAATAAATGATTTAAATAAATAATATTATAATGATTAAAATATTTTTCAAAACATGTCCAATTCTGATTGGATGATTTTATATCTACCATGATTCATCTTATCTTCATATTTAATTATTTTGGGACCATTTTAAACCAAAGATATGCTTATAATAAAATAATATTTTCACACATTCCAAAGGTGCCCCTCTCCTCCCTTATAAAAAGGGCACCTCCTCTCTCTCATCCTCACACCACTTTGAGCCTTCAAGATAGGCCAAAAACTAAAAATTTATCTTCTTCACTTCCCTAGAAACATACTTGATGTCCTGTTATACTTCAATGACCAATTTTATTGCCCTAAGTGGAGGTTTCAAAGAAGCGTGTCGAAGAAGAGGTAATATCTGTTACCAATTCTTTAATATTTATTTCATCTTCTTCTACTTTTTCTTTTCTTGTTTCACTATGAAGTAATATCATCAGTATCAATCATATACTGATATGATATTATAAATATAAAGCAACCATATTTCACCTTCTATCCATCCTATGGAAAATGAAATCACCGCGTGTGCGTATGTACGGAATACCGTCTCCACGCCGTGGTGTAATCTGTTTTCCACCACCAACTTACATGGATGGGTATAATGGTGTAAAGAATAACTATATATGATTATTGTAAAGTGATATTGATTCTTAAATATTATACATACACTTAAAAACAATTCCACGATCATGGTAATGATATCATCGCTCGTGCGTACATACGACCTACCGTCTCCGCGATGTGATGCGACTCGTTCAACATGATCTTCATTGAAAAATGATTATATAAATGAATTTAATGAATAAATATGATATATATTACACTAATACCATTCTGGATATGAGGTATTTATAACCTAAACAGAAAAATAAGAATTTATTCGACAAAACACACGTAAGAACATAAAGCAATAAACACCCGAAAAACAAGTGGCAATGAAATATTACTAATACGAATCTAAGAATATGGACATATATGATATCATAACCACGAGTATGATTCTAGAATAATTCAATGACATTATTTAAATCATTATACAGGAGGTTCAGACACGTACAAAGCATATCGGATATAAGGTTAGGGAAAATCTCACAATCTCATTTTTATTCGAGATTGTTTGTACTTTGGAATTTACTAGTGTGTATTTTATCATCCACATACATTTTTCCTCAATATGTAATATTTTTTCTATCCTCATACAATGGTTTAAATCAAATTTAACCCTTCTGTGAGTTTTTAGTAAAAGATATGAAATGAATCTTTTGTTCTTATTTGTACGAGGTACTTTTTGACATTTCTGCCAAAGTAAGAGATGAATTTTTTTTAACTTATACGGAATGAATGGATTTTTAGAAACAATTTTCCAAGAAGAAACCTTTACATGTTTTGAAGTTTATTTTTAGTCATATTTTTTTAGTTTAAAATTTTATGACATGTTATGAAAGGAAAAATATTTTAGAAGTAGAAAGTATATTTTACTCAAGAATAGAGTTCAAGTGTTTTATCAAAATTATTTTCCAGCTAAGATAAAATAGGGTTATGTTTATATCCCTATTTTTACATTGATTTGATTGTTTTATTATGGATTTAATTTTATGATGTCCTTTTATCTTATATGGATTATGTTATAATGGCATGATGTTTAAAAATACCATTTTTATTACATGGGTTATGCTATGATGTATGATTTATGATTTTGTGGCACACATAAGAATGGTTTCATTATGAGATTGGTGGCACCTATATCTCCTTCAATGCATTGGGTAAGGATTTATATCTCATGAGATAGACATGGCTGGAATGGCAAGTTAAAATGGTTCAGTGATATATGACTGGAACGAGGAGTGAACTCGGTTCATTAATGGACTTTGTCCTCTATGATGGACTTGTCAATTATCCTTGACTAATATGAAATTATTTTCTATGATTATGTGTATATGCCACAATGTTTCATGTTTTATGTTATGATTATTTGGGATTAATTTTCATTACTATATTTTATCCCATGACATGATATTATGACCTCTTTTGCAGGTTATGATTTTCAAAATGTTATGTTCTTATAAATATGATATGACTGATATTTATTTTGTTTACCCTTGCTGAGCATTTGGGCTCAAAATTTTGTATGTTTTTTTCCCCAGGTCAGGAAGAAGGATATTAATTTGGATATGCCAAAATGGGACTCTAGATATGATGAAATAAACTGGAGACAATGTAGTTGATTTTATGAACCAATTGTTTATGTTTCCTAGTTTCTAATAAAAATATACCTATACGGTCCTTTCATGGTTTTGTTATATGTGGTAAAAAGTATTCTTCAACTCTGATGTAATAAAAATTTATGTAAAGTATGGTTTGTTATACAAATTCACATTTTGAGGATGAGAAAATAGACAAACTCAACCAAATATATTCATAGAATTTTTTATTTCATTGTGGAATATTTTATGTATCTAAAAATGGGCATGTGTTTATTTTAGAATTTCATGTGTAGGGGACAATGACAACTAATATAATCGTATCTCACTAGATGGAGATTAGAATGGAGGTTCCCACATGGTGTTTGGACATATTTATAAACCAGTATATTTTCACCTTCATCCTTTCAAAAAGATAAAATAAAGAACAAACCTAGAAAAACACGAACTCCATCATGCGAACAGAAAAAATCCATAATTAGGTGTCCAAAAAAATAGATAGGTCTCCACGTTTCATACACAACATACAAGGTGTAAAAAGAAATGATTCATCAATATTTAGCTACCCTAGAACATTTTATAGAACCATCTAATACAAGAGCATGGTCCCTTCAATTTATATAACAAGATAATGTTTAAAATTGATATTATTTAAGTTAAATGAATTTTTTTCATTAAGTATTACCTAATAAAATAACATCATGAAATCAAAAACACTATATTTCATCATTACAATAATTCAAAAACTTATCCTATAAAAATTTTAGAAATTTAAATGGGAAAAAATATAAAATATAAAAATATAAAAATGGAAAATATGGATCACCCCAATCTACAAGAATCATCATACCCATGAAAAACACACTAAAATGAAACAAAATATTATGAAATCAGTTGACATTATAGAAAATGGAAATGTATAACCTTGAGTAAAATTAAGGTAAATAATTATTTAAGAAATGAAGATGAATTTATAATAGGTAATATGACTAATATAGTAGTAATTTCATCATTTGAATAGTAATGTGGCCATTGGAATAGTAATGTGACTATCAAAATAGTAACCTGGTTGTTGAGAATAGTAACCTATACAATGGAAAAGTAATTTGACCTCAAAATAAAAAAATATTACATATATAATGTATATCATGAGTATGTTTAATTTGATAAAATATTATAATTCTTAAAAATAAATATCAACATTAAAAACTAAAATAAAATATTATCACATCTTTAATAAACGTTATTTTACTATATTTCATAAAAGAAATAATTGTTTCTATATTAAATTTAATTAAACCTATTTAAGAAAATAATTCGGATAAATTGATATAATTTTTAACCTACTGACATTAAAATTTCTCATGGGTGATTTTTTTGGTAATTTTCTAAAGTACTTCAATTTTCGAGGGAATAATAAAAATACAGTTTTCTCTATAACCTTTATATATTGAGTTAAATAATTATTCTTATAATAATGACATAATAATTTTTAAAAATTAATGATTAATTATGTTATATTTAATTTCACAAAAATATCTTTAAAATACAGTAAACATTTTCCCAAACCTAAAAATTACTTTCAAAATTATAATGTCAAAAATATTCCTATAAAAATACAATTTTTTATTTTTTTCAACATTCCTTTTTAATAAACTAGCAAATTAAATTTATAAATGGGTTTAATTTACTTAATCCATTATGTTATATTGATATTTGATTCATTATTTATAAAATAGAACTATTATATGGTATTACATGGATATACTATTTTATTCAATTTTTTTATTCTAAAATACACATCCCATCATGTATAAATAACACCTCTGACTACCATTGAAAAACCACTCCTAAATCATTAATAAAATTGAAATATAAAACAATACTCTATCGCAATCCTTTTGAATCCTTATGGAGGTTATGAAAAAATCCAACTCCATTCATCAAGTAATTTGTTTTTCATAAAAGAGAAATGACACTAAGAGAGTAAAAATTTATCAACTCTTCCCCGGTTTTGATCCTCTCATAAATTTTCCAAATTTAGTTCCAAAACAAGTCATATAATATTAAATATCCATTATTTTAAAATTAGATTAATGAATTTAACCTATTCATAAAAGTACATTTTTGAATTATTTATATTTTATACATCTCTTTCTAATCCTTAGACAACATTCTCAATTACCATCAGTAATCTATCATGACCCATCCCTCAGGCCCCAAGACGTGATTACCCTAAGCCCGCCTTCCATAGTCCAGGGGTTGGAGACTTGCACCAGAAAGGAATATCCCTACAATGGAAAGGAATATCCTCAAAACATGCACACACACATATAGGGCACACTGCGTACAAGAAAACTCAATTGAAGAAGAATGGTACAAGCACAACTAAAAACCACCACATAGTGAAGAAGTAAGTACCGAAAGTAAAGGGGCTATAATAAATTCCCAACTGAAATAGAAGTACAAGAAAAAGGGAAAATGATTTTTAGGTCATCCACCACGTTTCCTACGTGAAGGGTACGTAAAACTTGTCACCGCAGCTCTCCACGTCTAACGGTCACCTCCGTACACTGTCTATCAATCTCCTCTGAGCACCTTCAAGCCCTGACTCCTCATTATTCATTCTAGCTGTACATTTTCGGCACAAGACCCAATAAGGTGTGAATGATCCTCGTGCAAGGGTGAGTATACAAATACACAATAAGGACCATAAGACTCCTAATGGTCTCCAATAATTCCACAAAGGAAAATCCACAAAACATGATCTCAATCACAACGAAAAAAATCAAATGAGATCTCACACCAAGTATAACATAAGTACAGAAGTACAATTGATTATTCGTAAGGCTAGATCATCTTATTATGTTAAGTGGCACTACTTTTGACCCATAGAGGATCGATAGGTACTTACCCCACTTACCCACATAGGATTCGACACACCCTGGATTGATATGCACTAACCCCTACTTACCCACTCATGATCGATAGGTACTAACCACCACTAACCTACATAGTATCGATAGGTACTAACCCCCACTGACCCACATAGGATCTGACCCACACATGTTCGGTATGCGCTAACCCACACAGGATCGCTGAGTGCTGACCCACACTGGATCTAACCTACACCAGATCGGTGCTAACCCACAAAGGATCATTAGTTGCTGATCCACACAAGATCACGAGGTGATGATCCAAACAAGATCACTAAGTTCTGATCTACACATGATCTCTAGGTGATGATCCACAAAGGATCGCTAGGTGATGATCCACACAAGATCTATAGGTCTTGATCTACACATGATCGATGGGTGCTGATCCACATAGGATCGCTCAATGCTGATCCACACAGGATCGCTATTCATTATTCACATCTCAGCGAGCCACTATAATCTTGTACATATTATTATTGATTTTGGGAGGATCTTCTCCTCAATGAATTTTCCATAATTCAACCAGCATAAAGTATCATGAAGAAGTAACCCAATGATTCGTCATGCCATAAGGGTTCCAATGCAATAGACGACACCTCAATCAGACACCCGGTCTGAGAGTTATAGGAATTTTAGTGCCAAGGGCCCGATTGGATTTGGGTACGATCGAACTTGAAAATACTTTAGCATTCTGCAAGACTCAGGTGGTGTAACTCAAAAGGGCCTTCTTGTTCTAAGGATTTAGTGCTACAGACGGTTCATTAAATGAATGTATAGATTGCGAGATATGGTCATTTAAGCGTATTTGGGACGAAATGGGTCTTCGTCCGGTCTAACCCGGTGGGACTAACCCGACCCAACCCCACCTTCTTCGGGTCGCCCCGACCCGGTTCAGGCCGACCCGCCCAGTTCGGGCTATCCCACCCTGTTGGGGCTAACCCCACCCGGTCCGGGTCCGACCCGGCCTGGCTAGCCTACTAGAGCGACCCGTGCGAGGGGTTGTGTGGCACACATTCCTGAATAGCTCAAAGATTCATTCAACTCTTTAACCGAAATTTCCACATGGTGCCACCATCAATCTCTCTTACTATCTCACCATAACACCCCCTTACAGTGTCTCACTCTCTTGCTACCATAACCCTTTGTCACGGTCACACTGTATCCATACGGTCTCACTATAACTTTTACCACCGCTCAATTTTGCAGTCTCACTGGTTCACCACGTACTGGATTCATTACTGTCCCACCATGATCCTCTATACGGTCTCACCATTTCCTGCAACTGTTTCCCATTTTTGTAACGGTTTCACCCACCATAAGCCCCAACCACAGTAACCTCTCCATGCATCGTATCCTCAGGAACCTATTCCTTTGCAAATTTATGCATTTTCAAAATCACCTTCACTCCTACCATCCTTTAATTTCACATCACCATTCCACAATACTTTCTTTTTCATTTAAACCTAAAACCCTTGAAATCATAAAACAAGGAATCAAAACATTGTAAATTAAAAGTGAGCGTGGATGAAGAACACGGGTGGGAGCATAGAACTGGAGCTTATCTATTTTGAAACTGAACTAAGATCTAAGAAGATGCACCTAGATTGAAGAAATTACAGAGTTTATAGTTGAAATGATGAAGTCCATTTCCGTCAATGGATTGTAGGGACGAGTTATGGAAGTGTAGTTAAGTGAGATCGGCCATGGACAGTGATGCGGAATTTTGGTGATTGATGAATTTTGTGTTCTATGGTCACTTATTAACACAACACGTCTAAGGTCCATTATATGTTATAATAGGCAGAACTAGGGTATGTAGAGGGGAGTCTGTTAGATTCAATCAGCGCCGCAGCTGGGAGGAGGAACCATGAATCACTGTGCCACCGACTGATGGGAAGCTGATGCCGATGTCATCTACTGGAGATCGTCTGAGCTGGTGTTGATGAGTTCTGCAGGCCACACTTTAATCGAGGTGATGCAACTGAACCCTATATCCCCTATTGTGCACCTCCGCAGTTTGGAGAAGAAATCCTCCCTGATTTTCACTGGATTGGGGGAGGATTAATGAATTAAAAAATGAAAACAAACTAAAACACTAATTTAAGAAAAAGTAAATTAGAAACCTAAATTAAAAAAAAACTAAATTAATATGTAAAATAATATTAATTAGAAATAAATTATCAATATAAAAAAATTGACTTATAAAACAGAATTAATAAATTATTTAACTTAAATAAAACATTAAATTAAACTAATTAAATAAGAATATCTAAATTAATTTTAAATTAATTTTATGTGGAAAACTAAATAATTATTTTATATTAATATTAATAACTTAAAAATAATTTATTTTGTTCATAAGTAAAATATTCTAATTAACATAAATTAGTAAATAATTTAATTTATAAATAATAATAAATTTTTATATTAACATTGATAACTTTAATTAATAAGAATTAATGACATTATAAATAAATAATTTAACATATTTAATTAACTAATGATCTAAGTTATTAATTTATTTCCTTCTCATATTTTTTAATGTTCTGTGTGTTTTTCTTGTGCAGGTTTATATAAGAAGTGAGTTCCCATCCAGATTCATCTAATTAACTCACCAGGAGTTAGTTACTATGGAAATACTAGTGCGACATGCATGTCTTGAAAAAACACACGTGTACGGTGAAAAACTGAGGGACTTTTGAAGTCGGTTGAATTGGTTGGTGAGAAGAAGTAGATTATGGAGGATATAAAATAGAGAAAGCAGAAGATTTTGAAAAAGACGCTCATTCTAATTCCACGCCTTATAAATCAAAATCGAAACTCCCGGGAGACACCAAAAGAAGTACTGGAGAACTGGAGTTGCATAGGAGAAAGCAACAGTACATGATCTTCATCATCAGAGGGGGGGGGGGGTCTCTCTCTTCCTCTGTTTTTATATTTTTTACATATTACTTGCTACTGATATGTTGACAATGATCTTATTTTAATATCTTTTTCTTCAGAATTTTTCGTTTTATTGGTAAAAACATGTATCTCCTTCAATTAATTTGATCAGTGAGAATATTATTCTTTAGACCATATAGAATTTGGTTCTTGAAATTAATTTTTAATTTACTCTTTAAAGAACTTAATTCCAAATCAATGACCTTTTTTCAAGATCGATAATTTATACAATTCATCAAACATCAAATTCAAAATCATCAGAACTCCCAGTGATATATTTTTTTATGATAATGTTATATCAATTTATTGTATGTGGTTTTTGATGTGGCGAACCTCAAGAACTATATTACAGAGTGTTATTTCATCTGGTGAGGATGAATTAACAGCTAATTTTAAAGGTGTGTATTTAATCAAATGAGAATCATTCATTTAATATAGTAAGGTTCAAATATCTCGAGCATACATTTTTGATCTACCCTCACCACTCTTGTTTCCTTCAATAGTTATTTTTAGTTTACACTATTTCATTTTTTCTATATAATTTTCCTGTATAGGTAAAAGGGAACTTCAAAAAAAATTTCATACTTATTAGTTAAAAAGAAATAAATAAAAAAATATAAAAAGTAAAAAGGTGTCTACATCATTTCTGACAACAGTGAGGTTGTTAGTTTTAAATCATTAGAAATCACTCATCTTCCTTCTCTATGGATCGACCATGCACTGCTATACTAGTGTAGGAGTAATAAATGTAATTTTGAGGGACGTAACTACCTCCGGCCTGCATCAATATTTTGCGCCATTGCTGGGGAAGTCATGAACTGATAATTTAATGTTTTCTAAAAAAAACAGAGAAACAAATCATATTAAAAACTCTACAAAAAAAGTATATACAACTGTTAACTAGTACCTACTGCTTCTGTTTTCAATTAAAATTCAGCATCAACTGTGAAACTCTTTTTGTTTAATATGATTTTTTAAATGCAATGTTTTGAAGGCTCAAACTACAACACTAAACCTTACTGCATTTCTTTTAGAGATTATGGACATATAGCCTGGCTGTGTGTATATAACCAGCTACAACAGTTCCATTACTTTGAAGAGAATGAGCAAATCATTGAATCTAACCCTGATTTCCAAGATAAAATTGAATTAATTGATTCTAAATTTGATGCTAGGGTGGAACTAATTAACATTTAGTTAACTCAAACCCATGAATTTCTACATATAGAGTCTCAAGAGCGAGATCAAAGACTGAAAATATTGGAAAATATTCTCTTGTAATTACAACTAATGGTTAAAAACAAGAATAACTTGAAGAAAGAGAAAAGGAAAATATTTTTAAAAGATTTCAAAATCAAGTTGAAGAGGAAAGTGATAATGAAACGATGAAAAAATATATTCTTTTTGAAGAATCTGAATCTAGTAATCAAAATCTAGTAATTACTAACTCATTAAACGAAGAACACATTGATGAAGACCCCAAAATGAACTTTAATGCTGTTGAGTTGGAAAATTTTGAAGATGAATTGAAACTGATTGAAAATGAATGTCCATTTCTCTTTATAATCCCTATATTGGAGAAAATTCACTATTTTAGATGTTTTGAGAATGAAATCACTCAGTTTGAAGATATATTAGAAAATGAAATTTTAATTTTAAAAACTCTTCACCCAAAATTTTTGAAATTCTATGTATTGAGCCTGAATTTGATGTTGGGTATAGTCTTGATGAGATCATTAAACTAGAAGATAAATAATCTGAAATTTTTGAACATAAATTGATAACCACTCTCACATGTTTTGAACCATTAAATGCAATAATTGCTGAATTTTTGTTTGATAATGAGGAAGAGGGACTGATTTTTGAAGAAAGACTAACCGAGGAGTTTTTATTTCCATATTCTCATTGTAACAACTTTTCTGAAACATTTTGTTCTAAAATTGAATGTAGTGTTGTTATTCCTGGGGAAAACTGTTTGAATTCGAACAATCTTGAACATGATTTTATTGAAGCTGAGTTGAATATTTCTTCCCGTGGACTTAAATTTTTTGCAACACTCAAATTCCATCATTTTATAAAGAGAACCTTTGAAATTGAACATGAAAAATAGGTTTAACACACATTAGATGATGGTTCTAGAACTGATTTGATAGAAGTAGTGGATGATCAACATGAGTTAATAGATGAGGATCTTTTGGAAGAGATCTATAATATTGTTAGACCTGAATCTTTTTGTTGTAAAATAAATTCACTTCGCTATCTGTCACTTAAATCCTCACCTATAAAGGGTATCTAGACTTCTCCTGATACTGATAGTATTCTAGAGGAGGAATTATAATCGAGTTTTAATGTTCATAAATCTGTTCATCACTCTATTGAATCCCCTTTTGGACCAACTAATCATGATTTACCAATTTTCACCCTTGATTGTGAACCTGTTAGTGTTGAGGTAAATAAAGATAGTTTTGATGTCAATGTAACACCCTTTGAAGAATCTAGTATTATGTTTTCACTTCATGTGAACTCAAATCATGATAACTCTGAAACAAATATAGAAGAGGATAACACTATACTCACAACTGTTAAAGGGTGTTTCTTGGGGATTTTTGCAGCTGATGAGAATTCAGTTTTTTTTGTGATGAGTTTAGTCGCCCAGAAAATTCTTCTTTCTGTTAAAAATATTAGGGCCAAACACATGTTTTGGTTACTATTAAAGAAACCACATCCACATAGTGAATATGGTTAGTTCTAGGTGAGTCTGGCGGGGGACTATAAAACCTGCACTGCATGGGACTTAACCCATGGTTTTTGTTGTGTTAATAAATAAAAATTGTGATTAAATAATGTCTAATTGAAAACATGAAATTTAGTGCTTCATGGGAGTAAACCCATGTTCTTTATTTTGTGTTTACTTTTATTTTGGTTCTTGTTTTACATTTAATAATGTAATGTTGTGCTGCCTCCTGTATGCACCGTATCTGCTAGATTTTTGTTCCTGGTTTACTTGGACATTGACTCTAGGATGATGCTACTATGTCATTTAAGGAGTATAATTCACATAACGTAGGGAAATTGAAAAATATATTTATGGAAGTACTCAATTCATAATATTTGAATTTCAATTTTCTACTCTTCCGTGATTTAGAAAAAAAATTATTCTATTGTTTTTGTTAAAAAAATTCTTCTTGTATTGAAAAAAATCTACAACATGTGTACTGAAAATTTTGCTACATTTTTACAGTATAAAATTCTGCTGCATGTCATACTACTGAATTTTGAAAATTCGACATATGTTTAAAATCCGGCACGTATTGTAAGGTAATTCTTTTTTATGTCACTGTTTAGATATAAAATTCTACATGTGCCTCTTGCTAAAAAAATTGTATTTCATAATTGTGCTCCCACACATTATTTTATACTATTGAGCTATATTGAAAATATTTGTCACTAGACTTAAATGTTAATGATTGTACTTTTTAATGGACCTGTTGTTAATTTATTCATTGTGACAAACAATATTTTCGAACACCATTGGGAACCTTCATGCATGTCATCTATCTACTTAATTTAAAACCTGTTTTAACCTTAATTGATTAATTGTTTTTCTCCATATTTAGAAGTCAACTTTGGGGACAAAGTTGGATTTTATGTGTGGGGGAGGGGGTCAATTCATGACTGTACTAAACTCTACCTAATTGAAATCCCACCAATTTCTATTGCAACATCAAACATTTTGTAAAAAATAGTTAAATTGTTTCAAAAAATTTGCATACTTTTAGGCTTTACAATGTATTCAAATGGGTTTTGCCTTTAGACAAGTACCATGCTGGTAGATGAGATTTGTTTTGTATCTGAAATTAATGATAATGGATGGTTTCTGAGTGATATATACATAGTGATTTAATCAAAATTTGGTTTCGAACCTACTTCTGAAATTGACACGGGTTATCTATTAATGGAAATATGATCATAACTCTTGGAACTGGATGTTTTAATTGATCCTTGGGGACACACTTATTTTTTATTTATTTAAATTAATCATATTAATGAGGCAATATAAATGATTTTTGATATAAATCTTTTAAACTGGAGTAATTTGGGCATCTGGGATCTCACGGTGAGTCTCTGAGACCCTAGATGCTGGGTACATTTCTGTTAACTATAAGCCCTCTGTTCACTTTGAATATGTTCTTATTTCCCAGTGCATAGCATAATGAAATATGGATTGGGAAAAATAAAATAATGTATCTAGGGATAAAAATGAGGTCACTAGGGTGAGGGGAATGATGAACGCAAGATGAAGAAGGGGTCTATTGGTTTTTATGGGAGTCATTTAGGTTGTTTCATTATGGTGATTGTAAAAATAAGAAATTATTTATTTTTAGAACCTAGGTTGAAAAGTCAAAGTATATAGTTCATACTGTTATGTTCTTAATTCCACATTAATTTTACCTTTTATCACTCTTAGAATTTGGAATTGAGCCTGGACTGATGTTAGTCACTAAGAAGTTCCACATATGAGGCATGTCACTTTAATTTCTTGTTGATTCACCGCACTCTTCACTACCTTTGAGTATTTCATCTAAGAAATATTCTTATGAGGAAATTATTTTCTAAGCCTAATGAAAGCCTTGAAGTCCTCTGCTAGAAGTTCTGGACATGTTACATCATTATGAATTGAATAAGAACAATTTTACTATTTCATTATGAAAATAAAACACGTGATTGTTTGAGGACAAAAAATGTTTAAGTGTGGGTGAATTTGATGTGGCCTTTAGAACACATGTTTTTCCACATATTTTAAATTAATTTTTATTAATTTAATTACTTACTTTAATACTTTTTAATAAATAATATGCCTTTTTTATTTTTATTATTAATTTTAATAATTTATCAATTTTTATAATTAATCGTGTGTTTTATGATTTTAATTAGTTAATTTAGGTTGTACATTATTTAATAGACTAAAAGATGTATATTTAGTTTGGAGTTTTTGTCTGCATAATTGATTTTTTAGCAATAAATAATTAATTAATTCTACCTTTGTACTTTGATAATGTAGTCTTAATCTAATATTGCATATATTAATTATTAAATAATTTTATTTAACATAATGTTTTAGTCATCTTTTTACAATTCATTAATTATAATATAAGATTATAATCTTGTTTTTTTATTATGTCTCTTTTAATTATTTTTCATTAATTAACATCATGGTTCAATATTATAATAATTATCTTTTTACTTTAAATTAATTAAATATGTTAATGTATCTAATTTAAATAATTTTACTTTGTTATATAAATGTTTAATTTTACATCAATCTTTAATAAATTAGTTTCTTTTTAATTTCTGTTTAATTTGGTAAAAAGTTTAGTTTTATATTTTAAAGTTAATAATTTATCATATGTAAATTTGGTTTTAAAATATTATTTAAATTTATGAGTAACTTTATATGCATATGTTTTAATTAATTTTTAGTTATTACTAATTATTTCATTCAGTTTTATTTAAGTTTCAATTTATTTTATTTACTATGATTATTTCGTAGGTAAACGGTTTCATCCCGGTCATGGTCACGGTGTCCCCACGTACTGTTTCTTCCATTTACGGTCTAACCATAACCTAACTCGCAGTGCCACCATCAATCCCTCTTACTGTCTCCCTGTAAGACCCCCTTACAGTGTCTCACTCTCTTGCTACCATAACCCTTTGTCACAGACGAACAATATCCATATGGTCTCACTGTTACTTTTCCCACCACTCCATTTTGCTATCACACCGATTCACCACATATTGGATTCATTACATTCCCACCGTGATCCTCTATAGGGTCTCACCATTTCCAGGAACTGTTTCCCATTTTTGCCACAGTTTAATCCACCATAAGCCACTACAATGGTAACCTCTCCACACAGCGTATCCTAACGCACCGGTTCCTCTGCATATTCCTTCATTTTCAAAATCACCTTCACTGCTCCATGCCTTTACTTCCGCAGCACCATTCCACCATCGTTTCTTTTTAATTTTCAACCTGAAACCCTATGAATCGTCAAACAAGGAATCCAAACATTGTTAATTAAAATGGAACATGGATGAAGAACAAGGGCGGGAGCATAGAACAGGGGCTCATCTATTTTTAAACTGAACTGAGATCTAGGAAGATGCACACAAAATGATGAAATTCTAGATTTTATAGTTGAACTGATGAAGTCTGTCAACATCAATGAATTTTAGGGATGAGTTGTGGAGGTGTAGTTAAATGAGATCGGCCATGTATAGTGATGTAGAATTTGAGCGATTGATGAATTTGGTGTTCCAAGGTCACTGATGAAGAAAATGCATCCAAGTTCCACTTGACAGTATAGGAGGTAGAACTAAGGTCTGTGGAGGGGAGTCCGTTGAATTCAATCAGCGTCGCAGCTGGGAGGAGCAACCAGGAGACGCTACTCCGTCACCGGAGGAGAAGCTGAAGCTGATACCAACTACTAGAGATCCTCTGAGCTGGTGTTGACGAGTTCTGCGGGCCACACTGAAATCAAAGAGAAGAAATCGAACCCTAAATACCATGTTTTGTGCCGCCGTAGTTGGGAGAATAATTCCTTTCTTCTTTGCACCGGTTTGGGGGAGGATTAATGAATTTAAAAAAGTAAACAAACTAAAAAAGGTAATTTAAGAAAAACAAAATTAAAAACCTAAATTAAAAATAACTAAATAAAAATGTAAAAAAATATTAATTATAAAAAAATAATCGATATTTAAAAATTGACTTATAAAACCGAATTAATAGATTTTTTAACTGAAATATATCTTTCAATTAAACTAATTTAATAAGAATATCTACATTAAATTTAAATTAATTTAATGTGGTATAATGAATAATTACTTTCTCTTAAAATTAAATACATAATAATAATTTATTTCGGACATAAATAAACTAATCTAATTAACATAAATTTGTAAATAATTTAATTTATAAGTAATAATAAACTTAAAAATTAACATTGATAACTTTAATTAATAAGAATTAATAACTTTATAAATAAATCTTTTAACATATTTAATTAACTAATGACCTTAGTTATTAATTTATATCCTTCTCGTATTTTTTAATTTTCTGTGTGTTTTTCTTGTGCAGGTTCACACGGGAAGAGAGTTCCCGTCCAGATTCACCTTACTAACTCACTGGGAGTTGTTACGAGGGAAATACTAGTGTGACATGCCTGTCGTGAAAAAACACATGTGTGTGGTACACAACCAAGGGAATTTTTAAGTCGGTATAATTCTTTGGTGACAAGCAGCAGATGACGGAGGATATAAAATAGATCAAGCAGAGGAATTTGAAAAAGACGCTCATTCTGATTCCACGTCTTACAAATCAAGAGCGAAACACTAGAGATACACCAAAAGAAGTATTGGAGAACTTGAGTTTTATAGACCAAGAAGCAGTATATGACCTTCATCTTCAGAGGGATGATCTCTCTATTCCCCTATTTTTATATACTTTACAATGTAATTTCGGATTATATGTTGAAAATGATATTAGTTCAATTTCTTTTGCTTATGAATTTTGTGTTTTATTGGTTAAAACTTTTATCTCCTTCAATTAATTTCCTCAGTGAGAATCCGATTATTTCAGTGAGATTGAATCTGGTTCTTGAACTTAAAATTTAATTAACACCATAAAGAATGTAATTCCAAATCAATGATCATTTGGTGAGATTGATCATTGATAAAATTCATCAAACATCAAATTCAAAATCATCAGAACTCTCATTGAGATAGTTTTTTTATGATAATCTTTTATAAATTTGCTGTATGTGGTTTTTGATGTGGCAAACCTCGAGAACTATATTACAGAGTGTTATTTCTTCTAGAAAAGAAGAATTAATTGCTAATTTTCAAGGTGTGAATTTAATCGAATGAGGATAATTCATTTATGCCAGTAAGGTTCAAATCTCTCGAGCATACATTTTTGATCTACCGTCAGCACTCATGTTTCCTTAAATAGTTATTTTTAGTTTACACTGTTTCATTTTTGCTGTTTCATTTTCTAGTATAGGTAAAAGGGAAATCCAAACTTTTTTCATACTGATTTGTTAAAATGAAATAAAAATAATATATAAATTAAAAAGATGTCTACCTCATTGCTGACAAAAGTGAGGGTTTTAGTTTTAAAACATTAGAAATCACTCATCTGCATTCTATGGGGATCGACCTCACACTGGTATACTAGTGTAGCAGTAATAAATGTAATTTTGAGGGTTGTGATGACCTCCGACCTACATCAATTAGTAATGATAGATTGGGTGGCTTTATATAGACCAAGAGAGGGAATTTCGTTATTATTTTCTAAACATTGGTTTTAGACTCTATACAATAAATTAATGAAAACACAAAAAATACCCATCAGTTTTCCTATGTTTTCATCCATATTAGAGTGTTTATAATTATTCTATAAAACCATGGGCCTAAATAATTAAAATATTACCCTTTGTAATGTGGTTGTGTGTTCATAAATAAATGATTTTAAATCCTTAAAATATAATATAAGATTTGGAGGATTCATAAAGGCTTTATAAAATTAATAAAATAACCTTGAAATAAAATTATTTTAATGGGGAAACATATATTTGGTCTCTTATACCTTTTATAGCTTTTAATTCTCCACTTTTGGTTTATTATGATTTCAAAATACCCACTATATATTTATACGAAATTTATTTTTTAAACAAAAATTTGATAGTCTCAGAATGTTATGAAAAATTCTCTATTTTGTAATTTTGACATTATGAATACAAAGATAATATTTATTTTATCAAAATTATTTTCCTAATATTTAAATATTCACTTTAAGAATATTAATCCACATTTATTGAGGGAGTCTAGTTTTTTTCAACAATAGTTTTTGAACCCTTATAAAAAGTACATCAAAGTTCATAAAAATTATATTATAATTTTAATTTAATAAATAATAGTTAATTGTATTATTTTATTAAAATATATTTTTAAATTTCATCATTTTATCATAAATAAATCTCTTAATTGAAATTTCTTTTTTATATTAAAATACTATTTGTGTTTTATAGAATCGACATTTATTTTTTATCAGAATAATTTCTAAATTATTTTGTAGATCAAAATAATACAATAACTAATATATTAAAATGAAATTATAAATATTCATACAATTATGATTACATTTTTTATAGTCCTTGTTAAATTATTATTACCCTCACATAACCTTTTTCCCTTTTAACGTGATAATAAAATTTTTCTACTATTACTATTAATATTGTCCAAACATTTAGTTAATTTTTTTACCTAATATTAATTATGGTTATTAAAAATAAGAAATAATATTTTTTCAAAATTAATTCATAGATTTTTAATTTTTTAGTTTTAAAAAACCACCTAGCGTGAAGGAAAGCAGTTTTTCTAAGAAATGCAATTTCTATGAAAAGAGGATTTTACATTAACACTATAAATAATAATATTTACTATATGAATTTTAAATAATATATATATATATATATATATTTGATACATATATATATATTAAATTATTCTTCAATCGGGATTTTTTTATTAATTATAAATTAGAAAAATATTCAATTTAAAACAATTTTCTAAAAAATGTGTTCTCAAGCATAAAAACAAACATATAATAAAATTTGGGAAAATAAAATTTTAATGTAATTAATTGAATAAAAAATGAATAAATAATACATATGTTAATTTAAAATGAAATTAAAATAATAATGGTACTTTTAAAAGACTTAATTTATCAAAATAAATAACAATTTTACAAAAAATCATTATTTTTCAGTATTCACTGAAAAATAAATATTTTACAAAAAACAACAAATGTCACCCAAAATTATTTTTTATATGGTTATTTCAAAAATGAATTTTACTCTATCAAATACAATTTATAAATGTTTTAGTTATTAATTTTAATATTTTTTTGAGAAAAATAAATTCAAATAATTTTTCAAGAAAATATATTATTGAAGAATAAAATAACATTACCAAAAATTTAGTGTTTTTAACTAAGAATTTATAAATATTTTTATTTTGAGTAGAAAATTTATAAATATATTTCATAATTTATTTAAACCAATTCATATCTATAAATTTAATGGATAGGTTAATACCGTTGTATTTATATAATAATGGTTTGCTTTGATTTGCTATTGTGTGTCACATATGAAATCAAAAATAATTATATCTTTTAAAAACATACGGTGTTACACTTAAGTTATTTATCCTTTCAAAGAATAAAATTCTTGTTTATGCCAATGTTTGATCTCCCTTATTAATTTTGGAATCCTGATGTTCATTTCATGAAGTATGATATGTGAAATCTTTTATGCAAGCCATTATTTTTCACGAGTTATTTCATGACTATGATTGTTTTCTTTCCATGAGTTATTTCATCTAAATGATTGTTCATTTCATAAAGTATTTTATGATGTGATAGTTGGGGCCATAATTATATATCCCTCAAATTCATTGGGTAATGTAATAAGTTTCTTGAGATAATGTGTAGTATGTATGAACATAATGATACCTTGGTTCATAATGATGATGTTAAGATTGATGAGCATATGTTATGTATGGACATGATCCTGGTTTTCATCACAAAAATGTGTGATATTTTACCACTATGTTAAGATATTTCATTTCTATGTATATTCCACATTTCATTCCCTTATAAAATGATTCCCTTATGATTATGATGATGATATTATGGTTATGATATGATGATGATCGTATGCTTATGATATGATGATGATGATTATACTCACTCATGTTCTATTGATTAATTTTCCTTATTCAACTTGTTACTGGGGTTTTAGATAACCCATTTCTTATATGTATATCCTTAAGTTATTATATATATTAAGGAGAAAGTATCTTTTATAAGGATAAATAGAACGGATTTAATCAATTATATACATTTTAATATCTATAATTGATGTATGATCTTAATATTCCCAAGACACTAACACTTTGGATATTGGATTCTATTGTTCTTATGTAGCTTCTGATTAAAATTGTGTAATATTATTCTATGCATAAAATTTCATTTCTATAGTTTTTAATAGATTTATGGTTTATTTAATTTTGTAATTAACATCAGAAAAAACTATTTAGAACCACAAAGAATATTTCTATGTATAGGTAAACATCTATGAAGAATCATTATAGAAAAATTATAAACATAGGGATTCCATAAGAGATGCCTTTATATTTAATTATACAAAATAAAAAATTATTTATAGATAATTTACTGACATAAATTTTGCCTAAGCATTTTAAATTTTAGAAAATTCGGGGAACCAATATAAACTAGGTAAATGACTCATGGGGGGTACAATAAAATGATTGTTTTAAGGACATTCCCATTACTATGGGAGATAATGATCCAAACATCACGGTGATTCTCACCCAATTATCTCGGGATATAAATTATAACCTAAACCATTTGGAACATAATTTTTTACAAATGAAGTAGAAACCACCAATTGAATCTTTTATGTGGCAATGACCACAAATTTTTAGTGGATCATCTGATTGACTTGTTAGGGAACAATGTGTTAACTCAATGGAGAATAAATTTTCATCCATCCACTATTCTGAGATGTATAAGGTGGATCTAGGTATTTATTGATTATATGGTGAGTCATATCAATCACAGAAGTCAATTATCAAAACAATTTCAATGGTTGAAATGAATTAAATGGGATGGGAGAGTATTTTGATTTTATTCCTTAACAAGTATTTCCTCGAACTTATAGAAAACATTTGGAGAGATAACACTTAGAGATGATGTAAAAAGATGGTGAATATATGATGAAATATTAGGAAAACATTACAAGGATTGAATGATACACCTAAATATTTTTAATCATCTATGATAACAAGATAGATAAATAATTTATTAGTTTAAAACCAAACCTAACAAAGGAAATAGTTATCCAAGACATCAAAAGTTACAATGAAGTGGTTCATTAGGAACTGAAAGTAGATATAGGGTTAATAAAATTGTCCCATTGTTATGGGGATAAGAAGATGATAATAGTGTTTCATGTTTTTGGGTCAAATGAAAAATTAGTTATGAGGATCCAATAAACCACATGTAAAAATATGGGGAAAATAATCATGGGAATTTAATTAATATGAAGGGTAAATGATAAATGTGGGAGAAAGGACCTCCAAGATCTTTAATGTTGAAGATTTATGAAAAATATAACCAATGTGTTTGAGAAAAGGAAGAAACCACCTAATGAACTACCCATGGATCAAAGCATAAACAGTTGGGATCCATAGAACATTGTAATCTAGTGCGCAATAACAAGGTTCCTTGAGGGTAATCAGCATCAAAAACTGCCAAAACCAGAGAACTAAAAGAAATATTATTCCTTCAATATAGTTAAATTGGAGAGTGGAAATGAATTACTATAAGATACACATCATATTCACTCAAGAATATATAATATTTTATTTGATTATGGTTCAACACATTACATTATATCCTAAACATTTACTAGATTTGTTGAATCAAATCACGGATACCTTGATCTAAATATATCATTATTAAATTCTTGTGGTGTGATCATTTATGCCCGTGTGTTGGAATCTTCTCTAGATAGTGTATGTGGGAATATTACTCCTTTAAACCTCATAATCCTTACCTTTCTAGAATTTGATGCTCTATGAGTCATAGATTGGATCTAATTGTATAAGGTACACAAAAAATGAAAAAAACAATTTTTTTACATTCCAAACCATCCCATTAACATGTAAAAAGGCATGGAAAATCATTAATATCCTTTTGAAAATCCACCAATGATGGGGGTGTAGATAACTAGTGAAGACACATACCTTTCGAAATTGGTTGAATTGAAATAAATTTTCACCCTTTAGGATGTTTCTATTTAATGTAAATATGTTGTTATATTTCAGAAAGAGCTATCTAGATTTACATACAATCATGAGGTCGAGATCCCAATAAATCATAAACTCACAGACACTCCTATCTCCAAATTAACCAATTGAATGACCCTTATCAAACTAGAGGAGTGCATAAAGCAGTTTAAAGATAATTTTGATATAGGGCTCATATTCCCTAGTACATCACCTTGGGGTGCACTAGTTGTCTGTATAAGGAAAAACTATGGATCAATGTGTCTGTGTATAGATTTTCAGTAGATCGGTAAGATCGCCATAATGAACTAGTATCTAATAAAAAATAATAATGACATGATCGATCAACTATGAAGAGATAACCACATCCTAAAGCTGTATATCATTATCGATATCACCATCTTAAAGTGAAAAAGGATTATATTCATAAGAAAACCTTCTACAAATTTTATGGACAGTATGAGTTAAACATGATTCCATTCATACAAACTAATTCCCCAAAAATATTCATGTATTTTACTAACAGAGTAATTTGGGACTACATAGAAAAAAATTTGGTAGTCTTTATCGATGATATAATCATTTTCTCCAAGAGAAAATAAGAACATGAAGAGAATTTTAGGATTTTACTAAAAACATTATGAAAGAATAAAATGTATTCTATGTTTAGAAAGAGTTAATTTTGGATATCTAAAGTCACATTCATAAGGAATGTAATCAAAAGAGAAAGAATTTATATGGAACCTTGAGAGACAATGTAAATTGATGAATGGTCCAAACAAGCTATTGTCACATTTATCCAATGTTTTCTTATCTTAGTTATGTTTTACCAATGTTTTTTGATAACTTTATCAAGATTGTCTCTATCACTAACTAATTTAACAAAACAAATTGGTAAAGAAAATATGAATGATGGAATGTTGTGAATGCTTTATATAGATAAATAAGAGGCTAATAATTGTGCATGTAATGATACTACTAATAAGTGGAAATGGTGTTTGGATATACAATGATGATTCAAAGAAAACATTGGGTAGTGTACACATTCATAATGACACTGTTTTAGCCTATGTGTCATGAAAATTGAGTATCCATGAGATAAAAAACATGATTCAATATCTTTATTTGGAATATGTGACATTTTACTCAATTATTTGGTGGAAGTACATCAATTGAAACACCCCAAGATGGGTTCCACATACTGGTGTCCCTATATGGTTCATTACATAACCTCAAGCATGCCTACCCATTAGACATGGGCTTACAAGTAGTTGTGAGAGTGTAATATTATATCTTAGGAGACTATACACTATTTATTAAAAAACCAACAATGTAAATAAATATAAAACTTCCATATAATAATAAAATATATCCAATAAAGGCCATGAATCACATGAAGATTCCCAAAATAGGGGAAAAGACCATAAACCAAAGAATTAGATATATCATTATATATATGTGTGAGGTGTCAACTAGAAACCCAAAATAAAAAGAAGCTAAAAAATCCTAAATGGGTCCCAACATCATTCATGGTTCCCTAATAAATTCTATATCTAGAATACCAATTCATCCATATAACATAGGGAATTTTCCTTTATCCTAACCTTCAAACGTGATGTATAATTGTATACTAATCGTCCATGAGATGTAATCAAATGAAACACTAAACCTATGAGATGAAAGGTTGTGCCACGAGACCACTTATATGCTTCCCTCTGCCATTTTCCTAATGAATATTTCCATACTATAACAACACTAAGACCAATGAGATGGTCCTTCCCTATAAAAATTATTCATTACT
Source organism: Viscum album (assembly GCA_963277665.1). Classification (NCBI taxonomy): domain Eukaryota; kingdom Viridiplantae; phylum Streptophyta; class Magnoliopsida; order Santalales; family Viscaceae; genus Viscum; species Viscum album. Next base: position 2,101,648,820 of record OY728163.1, on the reverse strand, counting down.
ATCTACAACACAAATAGAATACTCCTCAATGGAAACATATGCCTCAATCTCAACATCATAAATATCATTAACATGATAAGGTCTTGAAAGATACTATCTAATTAGTCACACATGAAAAACATTATTCATTTTACTAAACCTCTATAGAGAATCCAATGGATACATCACCGGTCCAATCTTCTCTACCACAAAAAATGGTCCAATTAACTTGGGATCGAACATCACCTAGTTTGGAATCTAATTGTTATCCAATCACAGTGACACCCATAGGAATACACATCCTCAAAACATAACTCATGGGGTTGATGAAATTGATCAACATAATAATTCTATCTAATTTTTGATATATTCATACATTTTTTAATCAACTAAACCCATTATGACATATCCTACATGAGACTTGATACCAAAAACCCCAAATCACCCAAATCCACAAAATTAAAATGGGATTTTTATGGTCAAACAACGATAAACATAGAAGGTTCCATTTAAATAGTCAATTGATAACTCTTTTTATAGAAAATATCAACCCTAAAAGACTACTTATCCCATGATCCACCAAAATCTAAGATGCATGTATGCACATGTCCCACAACCCCAGAATAATATTCTCTAATTTACCATTGTTATGTGGGTGAGAATCTACAATAAGACAAACATGAGTTCCTAGAACCTACTGTTGGCCCTGCCATAATAAAAAAGGAAAATGTGGATCATGATCTAAAATTAAACTTCATAGAAACCATTGAAAATACAATATCTCACAAACACAAATTTCACCTAATTTATCAATGATTAATGTCGAAATAATTTTTTTGAAATGTGTTACCTTCTTCAATTATTGCCCAATCCCCCATATCAATTCATTTTTTTGAGGCATCGTTGTATGAGCTTCCACAAAATCCATGGCAACATCATCCCAAATCAATTATGGGTTAGAAAATAGCTAAAATAAACTAGTAAGTCATTGATGATAATCCTTCACCTAATGAAATGTGTAGAATCTTGTCAAAAAACCAATGATTTATTTTTTCAATCATTTCCACCATTATTTAATACAAAGGTCATGATACATTTTTGTAAATCATAAATGCACGCTCCACATTGAGTAATGGAACTCATGTATTATCTCCTCTCACATACAAATAAAAATAATTACATGACCTTGAACTTAGATGATCTCATCTTCATCAATAAACCAATCTGAAGATAGCTCCCCACCATCAAAATGTCTCTCAAAACAAAACACTCCATGTCCTCATACTACCTCTTCATAGTCTAACTCAGATGTGTATACTCAGGTGATAAACATTTGAGGGTCATATTAACATTTACCTCTTGATACTCTATACACAACTCAAAAACATGTAAATCATCTCTCACATAGAGTTAGACTCATGGACAGCCTGTGTCTATATCTTCTGGCTCAATGTGTCAACATCACATTTTCCCTTTCGAACTGTATAGGCTTAGTGAAAGTCAAACATCCAGATGTATTGCACCCATATAAACTATTTGGTACTTAAATATAACTGAAAAATGAGATAATTTATACTTTTATGTTTGGTATACACAATAAACCTTTTCATCCATAGGTTTTTCTTCCAACACATTAAGGCATAACCACTAGATCCAACTCGAGATAATGCATAGGGAAATTTCATTCGTGCGACCACAACTATCATGAACCATATTCCATGAACCATTCTATCTACATCAACATTACTCCAAGTATGATTTCATATTCATTACAAAATATTGTACACTCCTCACCCAATTTATGCAGGATCATAATTAATATGGTGGTAAAATTCTACATTAGATCTATGATGGTATTTTTACAAGCCCCAGACCATTCAAACTAGATAACCTACATTGTTTTTCATGAAAGTGGCACTACCAAATGGGGAATTTCTTAGATTAATCTTTGATAATATCCCACTATAACCAATTATGATTGAATATTAAAATCATTATAGGGAGTATCCCATGAAACAACTCCTTGAACTTTCTCTAGGTCCACTAACACACCTTCCTTAGAGATGACGTGTCCCGATAAATAAAAGATATCTATACATAAAATACCATTAGTAATTATGGAATATAGCCTATACTCACTCAGTGTACATAGGATGATATCAAGATTTCGGGCTTGATCATCATGAGTCTGTTAGTTCAAAGGGATTTTATCCACAAAAAAATACAAATTGATCCATGCTTGGGTGAAATATTCAGTTGAATATGGCCATGAACATAGATGGATCATTCTTCAGTATGAAAATAATCAAAATGAACTCCTATAGAACATAAGTACTTCTAGATTTTGTCCACAGTATATTAGAAGGTATCACTCTCAGCTGATGATACCTAGACCTCATGTCAAACTTATAGAACACTCATGCACCATTGAGCTAGTAAATAAGAACATAGATAAATATACAAGGATATAGGTTATTAATATTAATCCTATTTAACTACCTATAATCAATTCATAAGTATAAAATTATACCATCCTTATTGAAAAAAATGGAAGATCCCCAAGGAGACATAATTAGTTGGATAAATCCATTACGCATCAATTCATCCAACTGAGTATTAATCTATTGAATTTCTAATAATTTTATTTTATAAGGTGTAATGGAAATATGTATAAATCCATATAGTAGATCAATAAAAAACTTTACATCTCTCTCAGGTGGAAGATCGACTAATTCATCTAGAAATGTGTTCTGTAAATGATTTTCTATGAGTGGAAAGACACTATTCCTTATACCCCCATCATCTAACAAAAGACTTGTTACATGGGTGGTGAGCTCCCCTAGTTTCTAATGTACTAAAAGTGCATTGACTATCTAGATTTACCCAACTCCATGATTAACATATCTATGACCCTCATGATATGTAATGGTTAATGTGATATGATATCAATAGATGTGGTATCAGCATGATACCAGCTAGTCCATACCAAAAAATTGGTAAAAATAGGACATCTCAAGTACCTAAAGATCCAAAAGGAAATGAAACCCACCAACCTCAAGGGAACACCCTTTCTATATACAAATGTACCTCCAAATCACTCACTAAATTGTTTTGATCATTATAACCCCACACAAAAAATCCAAATTCATACTCAATCCATTAAATAGTTTAGGGGACACAAAACAATGTAATGTATAATGTTTCAAATAAATCACTAGAAAGTGAAGAAGAAACATGAATGGTACCTCTAACTATCAATTACTAGACTATCTATCATCAAGTACATGATAAACATTACACAAATGACATATCCCAATACCCTATTCTTTGATCTGTGTCCCCGGTATTTCACTACACTGTTCATATGAGTACTCGTTCCCTGGATAACTAAATCCTGAACCCAAATTAAAATAGCTTGTAATTTCCAATATACCAGAGTGGTATGGTGTAGAGGACCCCCCTTATAGTACATTGTTTCGACCTATCTCCCATATATATACCCATCAATCTTTGGTTCCTACAGAGTTGATTTGGTTTCTCATCCTACTACATACACAGAACTCCAATAGTTATTCAGGACACTTGCTAGGAATGACTTAGCCTACCACACAAATGTCAAAACACTCAATTACCACCATGAGTAATTTATCAATCCCCTTAGATACTCTCTTATCTGCTTATCTGGTAAACATTATCATATTGAAAAATCCTAAACATAGAAGACGTACCTTCGGGTCATCCAGTAGAAGCCACATGTCCTATACTAGAGGCCTCCTTCAGGTTCTCATCACACTTGATATCCTAATTCAATACCTCAAAAAATTTCTTCAATTAGAAGATATTAACCTAGGGCACACTCTCACAATAAATTTCATTCGGATAAAATCTCACGAGAACTCTTTCATCCCCTATAAAATATGGGACAAAATGATGTATGTCAGTGAAGCAACTATCATACTCCATCACCAACATGATTCCCTAGGGCAACTACATAAACACATCCACTATCACATGTATCAGTGTCTTTGGATAAAATTGGTATATGAACTTATCCTGGATTTCTTTCTATACCATGCCCTCAATTTTCTCATCCCAACTATGAATTTCCCACCAATTATATGATGTAACTCATAATATATATTCTACTAATTTGACTATTTTATCTATAGAAGTCTCCAAATGATATAGTATTGTATAGATTGACTCAATCCAAACATTAGTGTGTTAGGTTCACCTTCTCTAGGGATAATCAAATTGTGATTCAAAATATAATGCTTGGGTATGATATTATATATTACACCCACCCCACACATGGTCTCTTCCAATGAACTACATATAATAAGTGAAATTCTCACAAAGCTTCTCTTCCACCCATTCACTAAAAACTATCTGGTCCCCTTATCTTGTTATTTGTGGTATATTCCCATTAATTCCCCCCTATTTCCCAACTAAAAAATCATTCTGGAGGAATGTATCTATAATATAATGAAAATTTATTCTGAAACATAACACGTAATTTTTAAAATATATATTCACATAAATCTATAAAAAAATATTATATAGACTACCCTACGATCAAAATTGTGGCACCATCGCTACCCTAAAACATCCATAATCTGGCCCATGGCTAACATAGTGTAATAAATATTCATTTTTACATATTCCCATTATACACTCTTTTTACAATTTCAAATGACAACATTTAACATATTTTAAAAATTATAATTTCATTATTAGGAACAATTTCATTGAAATCGCACAAATAATGGAAGGAATTTCAATGTCTTCTAACCCACTCATAACATGATTTCTGATGTATTCTTAATATGATTCAAGTCACATAAATTTATGAGTTCCTAGAATGGTGTATGAATTCTCAACTCTCATGCCATTCCAAGCCATGATTAAATTATCATGAAACAATAACATCACCCATAAAGTGCATCAGTCAAGGTGAACTAACATTCAACTATAACAAAAAATATCATGAAGAATAATTCAACCCTAAAAACTATGTTTTCCGCCAAATGTGGGTTATATGGTCCCATGCAGGAGCTCCTTATCAAGACTTGACTCATCCTAGTATCCTTTCTACAATTACCAAATTGTATAATGAATAAAAAAAATCCTCCATTTATACCACTTTGTAACATCCTTACCTAGTTTCCCCATTCTGATCTCCCAATTCAATTAATTACAAAACCTCAAGAACATGTAAGAATATGCCAAAGGATTTTGGCTATACCATCTTTATAAAATAATGGCAACAAAAAATCAGTATAACGATACCAAAGATAAAATTACAAAATCCAATAGAGACCACGCATCACATGAAGAATCCCAAAATAGGGTAATATACCAATAACCAAATCAGTAGATATGTGATGGAATATATGTGTTGAGTTTTAACTCAAAACACAAAATAAATGTAAACTAACAACACCCAACTAGGTATTGAATTCATGAATGGTTCCCTCATCCATTCTCCATCCCGAATCCAAACTCATCTATTTATCCTAGGACCTTTTCCTATATCATAACCTGAAAACATAAAGTCTACTCGAGGACCAATTGGTAGCCAGAGTATGGTGTGAGTAAAACCCATTTGGCCACCAACAATGGCTTCTAAAAAAATATCCATCATATAACAATATATATAGTTTCCTAAATAAAAAAAATTAAAAAATTAAAATGAAATGGGTTTCACATGTATTGTCCTTTAGTTAACCACATTTGACCTTGGGTTCAGGATTAAACCCAAGCCAATGATACTTTCTTCGGCCGGTGTCAAAGTCTGATCCACACACCAAATGGATTCTACAATTTATTCGTTCATGTTATTTCGTCTTTAAATGATTCCAATTTCATTTGGGTACCATGGAGCGTCAGTCTTGGTACAGTTATCATGGATGATTGGAGCATCAGTCTAGCATCATTATCTCGGGTACATAATGTATTAGTCTAGAACCAATATCATGGCTAGTTAGAGAATAAATATAGTATAAACATATCATTTACATGGAGCATCATTCCGACAAAAATTCATATGCATGCATCAGGGGTCTAGAGTATTAATCACTCACCCCATTGATGAGGACTATTAGTCCAAAAACCACAAATCATTATTAATATATAAATATCAATGTTTAATATTAACAGCCCTTTTTATAAACATTTCTCCACATGGTTATCTATTTCATTTTTCAATCATAATCTTTAACATCATTTTAACCCTTAAGTAGATCACCCAATTACATGAATCATCTCATAACTGATTATCAGTTCAAGGTTTTACTAATAATATTTATAACAAGTTATCATGCCAACACATCCACAATTGGATTAAGTTCATAAACGGTATAATTACCCCTTTTAATACCACAATTATAATTTTTTGTAAAATTATCACACCCCATGGGTTTCCTTCATTCCCAATCTTTAAATCTCTAATGAATCCAATGGGAACCGAGTATGGTCTCTCAGTTCAAGGGATTTAAATTCCCTTTTATAATTTAAAAGAAATTTCACAAAATGGAAATGAAACAATATAATTTCATACATGAAAAAGTAATCAATACTATAGTAATAAGCATATATACTACTTATATTATGATCATGAATGAAAAATTGGCAAAATTTTTCCCTTAATTCGATGTAGAATTTCTGAACTCACATCGGTGAAGAAGATCTAGGATCAAAACCTTGAATTAAGAACCAAATAAAAATGATAAATTAAATTCTAGATCTAAACCATCAAAAACTTGAAAAATCATTCCCTCCAAAGGGATACAATTATTTGAGTGTGATTAATCAAAATAAGGAAGGGATCAAATACTGTATAAAAGTAGATTTCTTCCACTAAATACCTAATTATTAAGGGAAGGAGTTTAAAGAGATAATGAATCATCTTAGAAGAATCCAAAATCACAAGAAACCATACTCATATGAGAATTCATGATTCGGGATATTAAAAAATTGTTAAAGTATTTATAATTTAATTTCCAGAGCTTTTAAAATTTATATAAATGGTTTATTAGAGAGGTTTAATGTTTAATGTAAATATGTGCCTTAATTGGGCACCATATTCCAATATTATGTTTTGGGTTCAAATTTTGGTTGTATGATTTATTTAGCCATGAACCAAATTAGAATCACCCGTCTATATAGGGATGCATGATTTGGAGGATTGGTTGTAATATCTGGTGATACTATGGGCCCGGTTCAAGTGGCTCAAAATGGGGTTCATGTTATTTGTAAAAACATGGATCTTCATTTCAGGTATTGATCCTATTTTTAAATTGTTTTGATAAAATGAGGATTTTTTGGAAATTTAAGGAGTACAGGCTGTGTACCCGGTTACCGTGGGTGACCGTGTACTGGCTGTGTAACGACCGAGTACGTGGCCATGTGGGGTGACCAGGGGACCACCTATTGAGGGGCCCAATAAAGGCATATACACGCCGTGTACTTCTAAAATACACATCTTGAAATTTATATTTTATTTCATTAAACAAACTAGGGTAGCGTCTCATTCCTAAATTCATCTTCTTCAAACTCAATCCTATTCAAGAATGACTAGGAGCAACAATTCTTCTCCGAGCCACTGACCCGCCATCTGTGCTCCAAATCAAATGATGTCAGTTGCGTTGTAATCGCTAGAGTGAGTTATTCATTATTCCAAATCATCATCTCTGGATTTATCTTCATTCATGAGATATCCTTGGTTGATCATTTTAGACTTTTTTGTAGATGTACAGCATTCTAGGTTGATTCATAGGCTGACACTGGACTATATCGATCATACAATGTTAGGGTAGGTAGTTTGTTTTTTTTCTATAGTAAGTATTTGAATCTTATGTTCAAAAGTGAAAAATACCCAAGAATGGGCTATTGTGTGTTTTTGGATTTTATCACTGTTAATTCCTACAATGCCTTTTGTGCCTAGTTAGAGTTTTTTTGATTGTAAATAGGGTTATTTTCCCTGATATAGATGTGTTTCCCATGTTTGGTTTGATATTGACCATTTGGTATAGATTTTCCAATTAGGATTTTTGTTTTCCATACTTATGTTTATTAGGATGGATGGATATTATCTGATGTTGTTATATAAGTATATTTTAGATAATTATGTTATTATAATAGTATAGAATAATATAAATTTATGTACTTTGAGGAAGATATTAAATAAATATGTTCAATGATGATGGTCACCTCTTCTTTGGGTATCCTCCTTAAGTTGACACCAAAAGCCTCTCTAATATGGGTTTCTATAAAAAATAAGTAATATAGTATCAGTGGAGGGATTTTGGGAATTAATATAGAATATTATTGGCCTAACCAAAATGGTTTGAAGCTGTGATTAAAAGAGCAAAGGGGGTTTCCTTTTATAAGTGAGATGATCAGCACACTTGTAATTTTTTGAAAAGGGATAATTCCACCCATGTTATTTTCATGTCACAAGGATCCAATAACAGACCATTATCAATAATATAATGTATAATGTAGAAATATTATCATAAAATTTGTTTTGGAAGATTTTTTGGTTATTTTTATCTGTTATCATTTTATTTTAACCCCTTGGTAAACTAATTTTTTACCTTAACCGTGGTGAATAATTTTTAATGTTTTTACTATTCATTTGGTGAAAAATTATTTTGAAATTAATAATATAATAAATTATTTTTCTTCCAAAAATGAAAAACATTTTTCCAAATTCAATTCACATAAGTAGAAAATGTTAATTTAAAATTAATCCCACATGACCAACGAGATGGAGGGTTTTTAAATAGAAAAGGATCAAGTGTTAAAAAAATTTATATAAAAATTTAGTTTGGAATTTATTCAAATGAAATAAATAGTATTAATATATCTATAATGTAACTAATTTTACATTAAAAATAATATAAAATAAAAATTAAATTAAAAAAAATTGAAAATGTAGTTTTTAATTAAATTTTATTATTTTTTACAATTCTACAAAAAAATGAATCTTTTTTGAAGAATCCATAAATTTATCCCAAAAATAAATTTTAAATTATCATTTTAAAAATTAATTTTATTTTATCAAAAGAACTTTTCAAAAAGTGTGAAAATCTAATTTCATTAATATTTACAAAACGAATGAAAAATCATTAACTTTAGAAATTAGTATTTTCAAAAGATATAAAGTGTTTACTAAAAATTTTATTCTTTTTTACCAATTTGTTTTATTTATATGAAAACATTAAACATAACATAGAAAAATCAGTAATTACTATTCATATCTCTTAGTTTCATTTCATGTTTATAATAGTTTTGTTTAGATAACATATCAATAATATATCATTGTTTTTTAAAACTCGGTGTTATATGAAACACAAGATATATCATAGTTGCATGTATAACAACCTTAAAATATTTTTCTCTGTAATGAAAGATTTAATTGGTGTTGAATGTGATGAAAGATGTATTATAAAAATAATGTATTTGAAGAAAATCACAAAAATCATTGGGTGTTATAGGAATCTCTAAGACTGTCTGCACCATCAAAATTTCAGAAGATTTTTTACCTGAACAACTTCCTACGATATACATAATGGATGGGGAGAGGCCAAATGGGTTCCCATTTTATTAATCTCTGGTCATGATCCATGGTTCACTTCTAAAGTTTTGAGAATTATTCAATATTCTTTGGATATGGAATCGTATTTCAGCCTGGTCATTCACCCCCAAATTTATGGCTAATAAAAAAGACCCAAAAAGAGACAAGGAAATACTAAGAGCCAACATAATTAGGTTTAAAGGTAGATGAGATCAACATATGAAATTTTTAAGTTATCTTACAATATTAAATTTCACTTGAGTATTCTAATAGATCCATATTATCCTCTGTATGGGTAGCGATGTAGAACTGCATCTTGATGGGATGAAATTAGTGAATGAAAGCTACATTGACCAATATTGTATAGGAGATGAAAGATAATCTTCATTCCAACCAAAATTATATAAAAGCCACTCAATGTCAGAATAATAGCTAAACTAAAAAAATTAATTGGGCTTTGTGTTTGAAGTTGGAGAAAAAAATTTCTTTGAATATCACCATGGAAGAGAGTCATGCGGTTTAGAAAGAAAAAAAATCTTTCCCCTTACTATATTGGCCTCGTTGAGATACTTGATCGCATAAGAGAAGTGGCATATATTTTTCTACTTCTACATAATATATCCCTAGTTCATAATAATGTCCATATATCACTCTTGAGGAATTGGATACTTGATCCCTAACAAGTAATGAATTTAGAGGTGGTACAAGTAGAGAATGAACTCTCATATGAGAAGCATTTTGTGAAGATCTTGGACTATGGAGAAAACTTTTTATGTAACAAGAAAACACACCTTGTTAATGTGTTGTGGTGGAATAATAAATATGAAGAGGTGATGTTGGAATTATGGGAAATAATTAAACATAAGTTCCCTCATCTATTCCGAATAGAAAAATATGAGTTGAAATTTGTGGGACGATATTTCTAAAGTGGGTGGGAGAATTTGGCAACATAAATATTAAAATGATATTTGTTTCTTTAAATAAATTTGTGTTATATAACATTATATAATTACATAACAATGTGAAATAAAACCAATTTATTTCATTATTACAATAGTATGAAACTAAACCAATTAAAATTAGAAACCTTTAAATTTGGTAAAAAATATAAAATTGAGAAACTATAATGGGAAAATATTGACCACCATAATCATCTAGTAGCAAACCTCTGACGATCAAAACTATATAAATGAAACAAAATATTAGTAGGAAAATCAATATTATAGAAAATTGAATTGTAGAGCCTCAAAATCAATTGACGTAAATAATGAACAAAATAAATAAGTTAAATTTATATGATATAATATGACCATTGTAAAAGAAATGTGACTATTGGAATAATATTTTCTCCATTGGAATATTAATGTGACCATTGGAATAGTAACCTTACTATTTGGAATAATAACATGACAATTGTAATAATAATTTAAACAAAAAATAATGAAATTTTATATGAAAAATATTTATAATGATTAATTTAATTAATTATAAATATTATAGTTCCAAAAAATAAATATCATAACTAAAAACCCAAATAAAATATTGTCACATTTTTAATAAAAAGTATTAAAAGTTATCTCAAAAAGAATAATGTTTATATTAAAATGAAAATAAGCTATTTTAGAAAATTATTTTAATAAAATTCATATAATTTTCGAAATCATCATGGGAACATTTTTCAAGGGTGGTTTTTTTTAATTTTTTGACATAAGACAATTTTCTAGGAATAGTAAAAAATAGTGTTTTTTAGAATCGATGTATCTTAAATTACAAAATTCATTATGTAATAATGACACGATCATTTCTAGCTCTTGATTCTTGACCAAAAATTTATTAATTTCCAAAATAAATCATTGAATAACAATAATCCGGCCATCCAAACCTAATTTCTTTTCAAAAGTTCATTGTGAAAAGTATTCTTATTAAAATATTCTTTTTCCAATATCAATTTTAAAAAACTAGTTAAATCAAATTATATAAGGGTTTAAAGTCCTAAAAATTAAATTATATTTAAATATGATTAATTTTCTGAAAAATATCACTATTTAAAGGTTTACCTTGGATATATTATTTTATTCAATTTTTTATTCTAAATATTCCCATCCCCCTCCCCTTTGAAAAATACTCATCTCTCACTTAATAAAGACATATATATACAAAAATAGTATATATTATTCCCTTATAAACCTTAGATAAAATATTAATTAAAACTGACTCCATTCATCATGGTTGTCCAGTTCCACAAAAGAGGATCAACATCGAGAATATATTATGTTTTTATCAACTATTCTCTCATTTTCCTCATCTCTTCCATTTTCACAATTAACTTCAAATAATTCTCTAAATATTAATTAGGTGGTATTTTAAAATTACATTAACAATTTTAAACAACATTAAAAGTTATATTTTTTTAATTATATATATTTTATACATAAAATTCTCCACCATTGGAAAATGTTTCTAATACGGATCGGTTAACCTTTAACGAGGATATTGCCAAAAATTTTCTTTTAAAAAAACATTAAGTATGGTAAAATTAAAAAAAATTATTATATAAATTTATAAATATATTTATTTTAATCATATCAAATTAATTCATTATTTTTATAAATGACCTTGAACAAAAAAGCAAAATCGAAACAAAATGAGAAATTTTGAATAAAACATAATATCAAAATGGTTCCCTTTTAATATTTTGTATTAAAAAATATAATACAAAAGTTATGATTAATAAATTGTAAACAAATGAAAATAAATAACTAATAGTTCAATTTTTTAATAAAAAAATCTAATAATTCTGAAGGTGGGAAATGATAAATGAAAGTAAGATTTACGATAAAGAGATTCTAAACCCCGAAGTCTTTCTTTTGGGTTCCCTCTCATTTCACATATATTTATTTACGGAATGCCTAATTATAAATAAAATATATTTTTTAAATGTTATTCCACTTTCATTTTTTGGATATAAATGATTCTACCATTGGAAAAACTTTCTAATCCCATGATGATGCCTTTTCAAAAAGACCTCAATTTCAAAAATATCTCTTGAATCTTCTTCAGTTGTATCTTCTTACAAATAAAAAAATGATCATTTATATTGATGTATTGTCTGACTTATTAATTTTGGTAATAATAAGTCATGTAATTATTTTTTATATGTGATTTATTTTAAAAAACTAATTCTTTTCCATGTGTTATTTCGTGACTGTGATTGGTAACCTTCCAACTGGCCTTCTTGATAATGAGAATTTTATGATGTAACATGTGGGAAAAAATTATATAGCCCTAAAATGTAATAGGAAATTTGATATATCTCATGAGATATTGTGTATTATTACTGAACATGATTCTATATTTATTCACAATGATTATGTTATGATTTTTGAAAATATGTTTTGTGTGGACATGATGAATGCTTTGTTCAAAACTATGTGTAGTATACAACCACTATAACATGATGTTTCGTTTTTTATGTATATACCACATTCCATTCCCTTCATAAATTTTTCTGTCATGACTATGATTATGATCTTAATGTTATGATATGATGAGGATTATTATTCTCACCTATTTTATATTGTTTCATGTAACTTTTTCCTCCTCTTACTGGGATTTTAGGTCACTCCTTTCTTTGATGTATATACTCATGTGATTACTTGTAATAAGAAGAATGAGTGATTTTCACATGATAAAGAAGAAGGATTTGAATAATATTTTACTTTTTATTTTGAAAACATAATGTACCAACCTAATATACCTAAGACACTAAACCTTTGGATCCAATATTGTTTCACAGAAATGTTGTTATCTTATAAATTATGCAATATTAATGTAAGAAAATGTTAGATTTTAATAATTTGATCTTAATATCAAGTCCCAATTTTTCAGTCGAAACCTAATATAGAACTCGATCACGAAAATACATCCTCCTTTGATCTAGATTATTTTTTACTATGATATGAATCACTAAAATACATATGCTTGGAATTTTGTAGAATCCATAGAGAGGCTAATTTTTGGATGAATATCTATGATGGGGAATGTAATGAAGATTCCCAATTGAATCAACCCCAACCTTCTAAACGTTTCGCTCATCTGAAAAATTAGGCGCACAACTTAACACAAAATGTGAGGTGGAAGAAATAAATTCTTATGAATAATTATACTCCTCATTTTACAGTTGATTCAGATCCTTTCGATCGTCACCTTCATTTTTATGTGTTTTTTTCTTCATTTCGTTTCCAATTAGATTCAGTTTTGTGAATTTTATGTTTCTTTATCTCCTGACTATATTATTATTTTAAATTTTTATCTTCTTTTGATTGGTACTTCTGATATCTCACTTCTCTAATCACAGAAAACATACTCGAGGCATAGTGTCTAGAGATATTGTACATGTATTTAGATTCCATGATTTTCATATTTGTGATTCTAAATTTTCATCCTTAATACATTTTTTGATAAAAGAAATTCCATAGATGGTACTCATCATCTCAAATAATTGGTAATTCTATTATAGAAATTATTTAATCATTCACCCTTATTTATTTTGGTCTATACAACATACCAATGGCTTTTTATAGATCCAATGATGGACAATACCCCATCAGAGATGGGTGAAGGGTGGTTGGATATCCAAAGTGGTGGAAAATACATTATATAACATTATGTAGAAGGTGGGGATGGATATGAAGTGTTATATTTCAAGTTTGTGTTCAATAACAAAATTTTTATGGATATCAGAAATCGGTAATTTATTTTGATCCACTTGTCGGATAAGAATAATATTTTTTTGATAATTTGAAACCCCTTTTGTTGTAACCCTCAACCATTCCATTTAGTATTAACACGTGATAGTAAAAAAGATTTATTTAACTTAATTTTCATTATCTCAAAAAAAAATAGGAACACTCAAGATTACTTTTTTATTGTTAAAAATAAAAGGCTAAAAAATACAATAACTTATTAAAAGAGGTGAAGATCTTACCTAGGAATCATTAGGAACAACCATAGTCAGTCCCACTGGACCATGTTCTACATAAATACGTTTTTTTACATGAAACTTTTGTGGCCTCTTCTCATCCTTGGAAACATTACTAGGGACTTAGTCTAAAACACAATTTTTTTTTATTTTTTTCCATTTTAATAAATTCATTATTTTCAATTTTATATTTTAATTTTACAAAAAAAATGGAATCTAATTTTGAATAACCCTTTAAAAATTTTCTAGATGTTCCCACAATCACCAAAGAGTTATATTTATACCTCATGTCATGGGAATAGAGTAATTTTTGATTCTCTTCATTGATCTCAATGAGGATGTTGAACCATCCATTTAAAGATAATTTTATGTGGTGCTTAAACAAATTCTATAGTATTTTACATAATATTATTTTGAATCATATGAGGTTTATGAAAAACAACTACATTTACCTCAAATTGGTAAAGAGATCCAAGAGTTTCAGACCAATATTAAAGTCCAAGCCACATTTTCCAACATGATGGAGTTTCCTAATGTTTTCGAAAAGTGAATGGAACTCAATTACAATATCAAAAAGTGATATAAATTTTTTCTAAAATATATTTATTATAATAATCTTAAAATAAAACTCTCTTAAGGGATATATTTTTTGATCTTTCATACTTAGCTATTTTACAATAGGCAATTATTGTATAAAATGAAGAAAACATAGATGAAAAAAATATGTTGTTGAGGCAGATGCATTACAAGAAAACTATAAATGGAAATTAAATACAGGTTTAACATGCATTAAAATTATTTTGAGCTAGAGAAAGAGTTTTTTTAAAAATATTATTCAATCTTATTTAGTGGTATTTTATGAATAATCCACTGATAATGTTATAGAATAACAAAAGGTCTCCAACATCATATTTCTATCCCTAAATTTTGTTTGTTAGAGTGAGTATCTCAAAATGGATTTGAATTGAGTACCAAATATTTTTTAAAATGGATTTAAATATAATCCACCACAATAAAAAAAGATCATAATTTACCTAAATAATAGTTTAATATAAATTTTAACATTTTAAATTTTTTTCGAAATGTTTGATTGGGTATCGGGTAAAACAATATAAAATATTATAATGTCCTTTGAAATCAATATTTTTAATCCAAATCATATACAATCACTACGTAATATAAACTATCAAAGAATTTGTTTTTCTTGAATGTAAAAACTGATTCAGTATTATAGTAAAATATATAAATAAAAAAAACAAATAAACAAAAAACATAGTAGAATTTGAAAATAAGATTTTTAGTCACAAAATGAGACTTAGAAATGTGAATATAGAAATCATCTACAGCCATGAAATTTATATAAAAAAATCATTGATCCAAAACCAAGATCAGGTCTTATAATAGTATACAAACTACCCAGGCCACACATTACCTCTTCTATATTAATTATGATAGTAAAAATAAAATATGCCCTAAACAAACCTATAGCACAACAAATGGGAAACAAGAGTAAAAGGTTTTGAGAAGATATATATATATATATATATCAGTTTAATGGTGATATTGTTGGATATAATAAAATAGAGTAATCAGCACTGCTCAAAATGTATATATAAATAAACAAGTAGAGAAAGTAATAATTGTAGAGAGACCATGTTTCTCTCACAGATATTCTATGTATCTCAGGACTCTTCAATGTTGTTTGAAATTTATCTTCAATTTAGTCTCCAAATTGTGTGGAAGAATAGAGTGTCCGAAAATCCTTCTTGTTAGTCTGTAGGAAGATATCCATATGATCAATAGGTTTTTATTCATCTACAATTAATATTTGGAAAGGATTACTTGTTTGTGGAACACATCAGAACTACTCATGTAACTTCATGCGTACATGTAAATATTTTTGTTCAACACTTCACATAATATCACAACAGAGTCTTCATCATATTTTTTGAAACAAAATCTATATGAATCCACCAGATCATTTTCACTTCGTAATTCATGTTCTAACACTAACAATAATTAATCTCCCTAAAGAAATTAAGGACAAATAAATAGAATAACATTTATAATTATATTTGATAAACTAGATGGAAGATAAATTAAAAAAAATGAAAAATTGGAAGTCTGTCTTTTGATCGGTGAAACTTCTAGCGGTTACTCTTTGGAACAATGACACTTATAGTGGTGTATAATTCAAGAGGATTCAATGTATGGTTGTGAGAAATCAAAATGGTTTCTTGATCAAGAGGAGAGTCAGGGTTTGGCTGTTTTTGAGTTTGGGGTGAGTGAGGTTGGAGGTGAATCATGCTCATGATGATTCATCCCAGTACTTAGCTGAATATAGATACAAATGGTGATTCTTTCTTGATGGTGTCCTAAGGTGAAGGTGTATCAAAGTGAGAGTGAGGATTTCATGGTGGTTAGACATGCTTGGTGGTGATAATTGTATATGTAAAATTTCCATCTCAACTGTGACTCATTACATATAGTGAAACATACTTGAAGGTGCCTCATACATAGGAAAATTTCAATAAACAAACTCATAATATAAAATTCTAACAGAAAAGAGGAAACTTATTATTTAATATAATAATTTTGATTTATTGATCACTAAAATAGGGATTTTAGAAATCTTCCCCTTTTCTAGGATCACAATGAAATACATTTTATATTAATGGTATTAATGCTAAATCATTACATTTAAATTGAAACCCATAGTATCAAAGGAAAGTGATATTTATATAAATAAGTATTGTATGAAAGGAAAATAAGGAATAAAATAAATCACATAGTATCAAATATATGTAGAAATAGATATGTATGTATGGAATTAAATAAAAATACTTATGAAATAAATTTCATAATAGATTTATCCCATATTTGAGATTATCCAAAAAGTGCATAATAAAACTAAAAAAATCATAAAATATGAATAAAATATGATAGATAAGATAATAACATAATATAAATGAACATAATAAGGGTGATTAGATAATTTATATTTAAAAGTTAGTGAGGGTATAGTAAAAAATTCCCAACAAATAAACAACACAAAAAAATTTACCATAAAAACACAAATTATAATCAAAAATTCTTCACAGGAACATTGGATGGATCAAATAATTCATTTCCCTTATCTTTGGTTAAGGTTGAGGGCTTAACATTTGTTCCTAATTAACTATAGTAGTGAACGAGGGTACTGAATGGATAGTTGAAAGAAAATCCAAAATAGATATAGAAGCTCTAGAATCTCAAATGAGGATCAACTAGAGGTGCTTTACTACCTACCTGGGTGTTATAAAAAGAAGTTGAAACTTATATGGGAAAGGTGCATGTTTTTCACTAGCCACGCCAGGCCAGATGTCCTTATGGGTAGTTATAGGTGGATTAATAGGGATTATAACAAAGTTATCTTCATTAGATAAAACATCTATAGAATCCCAGGCTTAACATATATGGATATTACATCATTTTAGATTGATATTTACTAAATTAAAAAAAATACATGACTAAGGAATGTAATAGTTTAGTGGGTTTGGAAACATAAACAAAAATTATCCAGGTGAACGATCTTCAACATCTCACAAAAAAATATTCAAATTTAGTACTTCCAAATAAAAACCTTCTTTATAACATTAGGAAACAAAACATAAGAACGGGGTGAGCTCAGATGCTCCGTAAGGGTAAATAAAGGAAATTGGTAATCATAACATGAATAAAAAGGTACAAAATATGACCATAACATTAGATGATTATAACTTTCTTATTAGATATCACAATAATTATTTTACGTTCATAAGACACATATCATAAGAAAATAAATAACATAATCAATGAAACCATAACATAGGAATAAAACATGGTGTTTTGGATAAACACATAATCATATAAAAACCCTATCTAATGGAATCCAACTGTGGACCTATTAACATGTTAGGATTGGGATAATAACTTGTGAATATTTTTTGGTCTTATGATGCCCTCCTATGTAGCCTTATGTTTTGAACTTAGGAAGTCCTCTCATGTAACCTCTTGTTTTAGTCTTGGGATTTCCTTCCGTGTACCCTCTTCTTTAGGGCATGGTGTATACTCCCATTTACCACTGGTTTCCGACATGGGATATCCTCTTGTGTACCCTCTTGTTTCAAGATATATATGTCCTCTTGTATACCCTTTGGTTTCAGGCTTTGGATTCCCTCCCACATACCCTTTGTGCTCATAAACATTTATTATTACCCAATGCATTTGGGGGGGATATAGGCCCCACCCATAACAAAATTAAATCATATATTCTTGTTCAAATAAACAGTCATCATATCATGACCCATGAAAAATGATGTGTTTTATAAACATCAATTCATAACCCATGAAATGAAATGGTTATCCTTGAAATTTCACCATATAATAATATATGTAAATAATTTCATCATATAATAACATATGAAGAGAAGTGGGTTTCAAAATCATATAACCCATGGAAGAGAAAAGTATTTCATAAATAAATAAACCATGAAATAGAAATGGGTTTCATAAATATATAACCCGTGAAGGAGAAATTAGTTTCCTAAAGACCAGGACATTTATCATAACCCTATTAAGGAAATAATATGAAAGGAACCATTATATAATTTCCTAGAAAGGCATGAATAACATCAAAATATGTCATCTTAGATGGAAAATAATTTTGAAATATCATTCAAAAACATTCCTTGGAGAAAATATCCTTTCTCATTTTAAAAATTATTTTTAATGTATAAACCATTTGAAATTAATTTTTTATAAAATACATGGAAAACATATAAATATGACTAGAAATCAATCTGATAACCTTTTTTCTTGAAAAAATATAGAATATGATTAAAATAAATTTAAAAATAAATTTCATTGAAAATATTTTGAAATCAATAAAATAAATCATGATAACATTTTCAAAACTATTTCATTGAATGTGATTTGGAAACTAATAAATAAAAATTGAAAATTCTTTCAGAACGTTTTTAAATGAAAATTTATGAAAGATTCAGGAAAAAAATTTGAAAATAAATTTCCCTAAAAATTACTTTTAAATACATTTCATTAAAAATTTACATTTTAATCCTCGGAAGGAAGATCGACACAATACATAGCAGATAAAACCATACATGCCATATGAGGTTGAATAAATATTCCAGTTACATGTTATATAATTAATAAAAATAGATTGTTCAAAAATAATCTAAAATATTCCTTTGAAAACATGGTTAAAAGAAAAAAACGGTAAAAAATAATTTTAGTTATTATAAGAGTGGATACCCTTTTTCAAAAACATGGTTTTGAAAGAAATCGGATTTCCAACCGAATAAAGGTAAATTCAGAATTCCTAAAAAACACATTAATAATTATATTAAGTAACAAATAGTGTAAAAATGGTACCAATATATGAATATATCATGAATAACTATAGTATAAAAAATTTCATGATTGTTCTTGAGATATGGGTCCTAATAATTCATAAAAGGAATCATAATCATAAACAGTCTGATGAAGTCATGTGATTGTTTCAATAAACACTAACTACTTAAAAAACATGAACCATACTACCCATTTACATAAACTAAATTACATGATGCTTATGATATCACTAAATGAAGTAGATTCATGATATACCATTTCAAAGGAAGTATATACACAACATGGAAAAATACAGGTGCATAACATTAAACGTCTCTCAATGAAGAAAAATTGAGACAATTTTTTTCACTGATTTTGTATCTTTTGAATCATTAATTTTATGATTGAAATATCATAAATTTAAAATTTAAATAACCTTAATTTTATGTATAATAATCATAGAATGCATCTATGTGTAGTATACACACCACACAAAAGGAATGAGTGGTGAATAAAGCATGTAATCATTCAAACATCATGTGTAATAAATATAAACTCATTATAAAACTACAAAATAACCATATTATTACTTATAATACCATATATGGTTTTATTATGGCTTTATATTACCTTTTATGTATTAAATATATGTTAATCATTTGATTCGGGGTAATATCATCAATGATTTTTCGCATGTGTCGTAATTTGTAATATATTTGGTCAGTAGACTTATCTCATGATATCCATAATGTAAAAAATGTTTTAAATATAATTTTTATTATTTATATTTATATTATAATAATCCATATGATATAGAGGTATTAAATAAAATATACCATTCATGGAGACGGTTGGTCGTACATACACATAAACGCTATTCCATTTAATTTTCACATTGAATGAAACAATGTAAAAAAAATATATGTATATATATGTATATATATTCTTATTAATGTATCTTTATTATATCATATATATCATATTTATTCACTAAACCAATCTTTAATACATTACATGTACTGTATTAATGAATCACATCACCTTGACGGGGCGAAAGTCCACACTTCCACGAACAAAATTATCACATTTACACCAAATATAAAGTAAAAAAGATATGTGTTGTAAAAAAAATAAGACTAAATACATAATAAATATAATATATGAAATATATAAACAATGTTTCCATCATAATTTCCACCATGGTAGGTGGTAAAGTAAAAATAAAAAATCATTATTTAGTGAGGCCATAGTTCTGTGTACACATAAATAGTATGATCCTTACCCATTAGATAGATGTTTGTATAATTTTAGGTCTAAAATATATGATAATATAATCCTATTATATTTAATATATTGTTTTTGATATAAAATAATGTAATAGAGAGAGTTTAGGGGTGGATAAGGAAAATAAAAGTAAGGATTTTGAGAGAAGGTGTTACCACTTAATCAGGTAACTCCTTTTTTTGTTCCAAAAGGCATCATTAGATAGATTTATTTCCACGGAGAGGGTAATAATAATAAGGTAAGGATTATGAGATTTTGATTGGGAAGATATTAGTTGAATATAACATGTTTCAGAGGTGTTAAAAAGAGGTAAAAGTGGTGGCCTATTAAAGGGAACGAAGAGGATCCATTTGAAATTTTTGAAAACAAGTTAGGTGTACACGTATTATTACCAAAAAAATATCTTAAAAAACTCACAAAAATCAATAATGGAAGATATAAAGATGAAAAATTTATATATAATTGTTTTGGATAAGTTTTTAGGTCATTTATCAACTTAATATTAAGGTTTAATATGTCATTAAGCTTAATTTGACCTTAATAGTTTTGATTAAGTTTAGTCATGTTTGCTGATCGTTTTAGTAAAAAATTAACATGATATAATTAGAATCTAAATATTATACACAGTAAAATGATTAATTTCTGTTTTCAAAAATTCTATTCATAGATGGGATAAAATTAATATTAATGCTAGTCCCACATATGGGATTAAATAATGATTTTTTGAAGAAGAAAAATGATCAAATGTTTGTTAAGTATTTATACTCAATTAGAACCTAAAATTTATTAAAATTACCTAAATAATAGTAATATGTGTTTAATTGATCTAATATCACCTAAAAAATATGAATTATAATTTAACATTAATAATTATTTCAATGATAGGGATGTTATTAATTAAAATGTAGTATATATCACTACTCATAAAAAAATGATGTTTGTCAGAAAATTTTCAAAAAATCACCCTATTCTAATTCAAGAATTAAAAATCAAAAAATTATGTTTTTTTATAAAATTAAATTTATATATGTGTCTAAAACTAATTTTTTTTGTTCTTTATAGAAGGTCATGAGGATCAGTTCACTTGAGAAAATAGTATTTTTAATCTTATAAAAACATTACAAAAAATTATATTTTTCATTATTAATATGTTTTATTTATATAAAAAAAATATAAAATTATTTGAAAACAAATTATTACTATTAATATTACTATGTTTTAATTCCTACGTTATAACTAACTCTTTTAAATAACTATAACAATAAAATGATTTTTTTTAGAAACCCAATATTTTGTGTCAGATACACCATGTGAGGGTTGCATGTAGCTCATGCCAAGATGGGGTTGCATGTACCAGAATTCAATTCAATGTTACATGTAGAACAATACAAGTTGGTTCCATGTGAATGTAATTTTTGACTTAGTGTTTTAATATTTATATATAACGATATTCAATATCACATATAATGATAAAATATCCAAAAGTTAAATTAATTCGAAAAATATTATTTACAACATCATGAGTTGTTACATTTTACACCAATTAAAATGAAATTTTCCCTAGAAATTATTATGGGTTATAAAATGTTTAATACTTGAATATTCATTTCATAGAAATAGAAATTGTAAATATGAATACTAAAGAATCCTTTAGAAATTTAATGTTTGAAACATAATGGTTACCAAAGGTAATATATAAGTAGGTATCCAAATAGAATAATATTCATTGGGAATGAATATTATACATGGAAGAAATTTCTACCTACCATGTTCTGATAGAGAGTGATAGAGAAAAAGGTAAGGAGTAAGTTAACCATCATAAAGGCATAAATCTACAATTAACTAAGGGACAATCTGATTCATCAGAAATGGTGGTACTATGATAACATTTTTTTGGTGTCCTGATCAATTTTCCTAATGTTAAACAATTTTTATAGAATGGTATACTTAAATTAATTTTGGAAAATGTCATCCTTTTATATTTCATGATCCACTTCTCCTATTTTTCTAAAAAGGTGGGTGAATTTTTCCTTCCAAAATTATAACAGATCATGAGATCAATAATATCGCATTCCATTTTTCAGTAGTTATTATAAAAACAATGGAGTTTTAATAGGCTATCCAATATGGATAAATAATCATGTGGATAGATAACACATTATTTACTAAATCCATAATAAGTTTTACTTACAATATGCATAATTGGTTAACCTTATAACCCTTCATAAATATCAAATTCAAAACCAATTTAAATAAGTCAAAAAATCATCTTAACATAGATCTCTATTACATCAAAAATTAGTTATAGGTTGTAACATTCCAAACATGTGAATACCCTTTCAATATTCTCTCTTGAAACATGGTTATAACCTGAATTACCGTATATAATTTGGGAAAACAATAATTGTTACTTATTCTAAAGTATATTGGATATATTCCTCAAAAAGAATATTTTTTACACTAAATCCTTGATTAAATTGAACACATTGTCAATATTTAGTTCTAGGGTAGTCATTACAATCATTTTATTTACTCATATCCAGCATATGTTTATCTGACATCATTATCTCAATGATAGGACTTAATTAAGTGTTACCTTCCCCAAATAAAAATATCATATTCTCTAGAAATAACTTTTCTATGACTACATTACTATTTAACAAATCTTTTTTAATCATTAATTAAAACTTGTACTGAAAAAACTCATATATTTATTGATTCATATAAAATAATCCTTGAATTAAAATACATAAATACTTCATTAATCCAAAATTATTCTTAAACTGTTACTCATGCTTTTTCACCTTTTTACTTAATACCTCATTCATAGAATATGAAATATGAATCATTATTAAGGTTTTTCTACCTCAAGATAATTATTATTCATATGTCTAATGTAAAAAATACAGGTAGAACATCACATAACCTTCACATATTGTTTTCATTCTCTTTATCTTCTGATGTTTAACCAATACTCATACCACCTTCCTGATTCCTTTTATGTTATTTCCACTTGGTAAATAAAGTATCATAACTTCCATTTTTTCCACATCTAAACCATTATATGTTGACCCTGTTCCTTCTGTGTCTTTTCATTGACTAAAACTATCCATCATAGTGTGAGAAACATTAATCATATTGAGATTACATATAATCATGAAAAATTACTTACATGGTGCCTAAATCAAGGCTGCTACTAATTTAATATATTCCACCTTCGGTTTATCCAAGGATATTCATTTTAATGCACTATTTAAATAATTTATGATGGTTTTTAAAGAGTTTGTGAATTTTGAAAGCATATCCCACATTACTGTCAAACTAGTAGTGCATGAAGACCCATTTTCATGTACAAGATTACCATGAGATTGGGCTGAAACATCTTGTTGGTGTTGTTACCCTAAGGTAAATTTGTACAAAATCTTTATCCACTTGTTGTATTTAGATAGAGATGTATTTATAGTAAACCACTCACTCTATCCATTACCAAAATTCCTAGACACTTTCCTAAATGTTAATACATCCTTATAGTTTTCCATAGTGGAATCCAAATACATAATGGTAGATATATACCAATTAATCTCACTGAATTTTTATAATCCATGTTTCTAACTATTCACTAAAAATACCTTTGATACTAAATATAGTGACCAAGTCTTAACATACATGGATATTACGTCATTTTTTATGAATTTTTAGTATTCTACAAAAATACATACACATAGAATGTTATAGTTTATTATCATTGGAAGAATGGAAAAATAATATTATATCATAATGTATGATCATAAACATCTTCCAAAAAGATATCAACCTTTAGTTCTTCTAACTAAAAACCATCTATAAAACCCTGTGATAGGAAACAATAGAAAGGGGTGATATTAGATGCTGAGTAAGGGTAAATAAAATAAATGAGTATGAAAAACATTAAAAAAAACTTATATAACATGAGCATAACATTTTAAGATCATACCCTTCATAATAGAGATAATAATAATGATTTTCAGTTCATAAGTCATGAATCATAATGAAATAAATAACATAATCCAAGAAATCATAACATATGAATAAAAAATGGAATATTGGAAAACACATAAGCACATAAAAACCCAATTTCAAGGTGTCCTACCATGGACTTTGTAACTTGTTAGCATTGGGTTAATCACCTGTGTACCTTTATGGGGATTGGGATGCCCTCTTGTGTTCCCTGTTATTTTGAGCACGAGATGTCCTCTTATATACCCTATTTTTTCAAGCATGAGTTTTTATCCCATATACCCTCTTAATTCAGAATTTATTTTGTCCTTCCATTTACCCCTTTTTTCTAGATTGGGATGTCCTCCCTTATACCTTGTTCTTCGGGTCTGGGATGTCCCCCATTTTCCCTCTTGTTTTGGAATTGGGGTTCCCTAACCTGTAACCGTTGAGATAATAAAACATTTATCATTACCCAATGTTTTTTAGGGAGATATAGGTCCCACCCATCACATAATTAAATAATACATGCTTACGCTAAAAAAAATTCATCATATCATGACCCATGAAAAGAGATGGGTTTTATAAAAATCAAATCATAACCCAAGAAATGTAATGGGTATCGTTAGAATTTCATCTCATCATAACATATGTAAATGGGATTGGTTTCATAATCATTTCATCAATGTTTAACTCGTGAATAGAAGAGTGTTTCAAAAGCATATAATCCATGTAAGAGAAATAAATATCATATACATGAAACCTATAAAATACAATCATGTTTTTATAAAGTACATGACCTCATTAATACCCCATTCAATAAAAGAATATGAATGTATAATTTAGATCATTTCTTAAAAAGTTCTGAGTGACATCAATTGGTTCATTATTGAAGGAAATTAATTTTCTAATATCATTATAAAATGATAACAAAGGAAAATATCATTTCTTATTTGAAAATGTTTTTTAATTAATAAATCCATTTTAAGATCATTTTCTTAGAAAATACCATAAAATTTATAAATAATACTTGAAATAATTTTGAAATAATTTTAACTTCAAAAAATATATAATAAGCTTAAAAAAAGTTTAAATTTTTTTTCATTTAAATCAATTTGAAAAAATTTAAAGAGACGTTGCAAATGATTAAAAAAAAATTTACTTGAAAAATTATGAAATAATAGTGATAAAATTTGGTAAACCATTTTACTTGAAAATTACTTTTATAAACATTTTCTAAAAATTACATTTTTAAAATTGGAAATGATGCTTCACAGAATTGACAGTGGTTAAATATATACATGCCATATATGGTAAAAATAATATTTTTTTCAGATTATAATGTTAAGATAAATTCCATGTTTTAGAAGAGATAAGAATATTACTTTGAAAGAATTGTTTAATGAATAAATGGTAATAATGTGTTTTAATCATTATAGAAGAATATTATAATATTTTTGGAAATAATTTTTAGAAAACATGGTTTGGAAGTAATACAGATTTCTGACCAAAGATCGTTAAATTTGGAGTTACCTATAAAACATTCGAAACTATATTATGTGCCAATGAAGGGGAACATGGTACCGTTATATGAAAATATCATGAATAACAAGATGATAATAAATTTCATTGGTTTTCTTGAGAGATGAATCAAAATATTTCATTAAAAGAAACATTATCATAAATAATCTCAAAATGTGATTAGATTATTTCAATAAACTCTTACCACTTGACAAACATGATCCATAATACATATTTAAGAAAATAAAATTTCATAAACCTTAAAACATCATGAAAGGATGTAGATTCATGATGTTACATTTCAATGTAAGTATCTACACCTCATGAAAAAATATAGTTGAATAACCTGGAATGTGTATCGAAGGTGGAAAATTAAGAAACAATTAATTTACTAATTTCATAACATTTGAAACTTAAATCCCATGGAATAAGTATGAAACATAATATAACATTCATATAGATGGTTGGTCATACATAGACACGAACGAAATTTTTGTTTAATTTTAATGTTGACAAAAAGAAGGAAAAGGATTATATGTATCAATATGTATATATTTCATTTTCATTTTAGATATATTATATCATATATATCATGTATATTTACAAAATAAATGCTTAATAAATTCAATTTTGTGTACGTATGAATCACATTTTTTTAAGAGAGAAGTATTCTACATTTCCTCAAATGAAACTATCGTTTTGTGAGGCTGTAGATCACCGTACACATAAAAGGTATGTTTGTTACCCATTATATGTGTGTGTGCATGTGATTTTAGGTCCAAAAAATATATTAAATACCTAAAAATATATTTAATGCACTTTTTTTGAAATAAAAAAATGGAATAAAAATATTTTAAGGGGTGGATAAGGAAAATAAAGGAAGGGATCTTGAGTGAAGATGCTACATCTAAATAAGGTAATTCCCTTTGTTTTGTTTCAAAAGGAATCCTTGTATTTCTTTATTCCACAGGAGAGGAATCTAGGAAGAAGAAAAAATATTGAGTGATTTATTGGGAATATATTGTATTAAAACAATACATTTGAGATGTGTGGATAGGATGGATGGTGGTGGCCTTTCATAGGGATATAAAATTACTTATAAGTATTTTTTGAAAACATGTTAGTTGTACACATGATATTACCAAAATAAAAAATCCTAAAACAAAACAAAATCAATAATTGAAAGTGAATTACTGATATATAACCATAATAGTGGTGTTGGATAAGTGGATAGAACATTTGGACCCCTAATATTATGGTTTTTTTCCTAATTAATCATTATTTTACCCTAATCATTGTGAATAATTTGAATCACTTTTACAAAACTTTTTTCTCAAAATTATCATTATCTAGTAAGAAACTAAATATTATACTAATTAAAATGGTGTATTTACATTTTTTTTAAAATTAAATTCACATATGTGGTAAAATTATGAATATTTCTAACCCTATAGAAGGGACAAAATAACGGTTTTTATAGTAGAACAATTTTCAAAAGATTGTTACATTTTTATATTAAATTTCAAATTGAAATTGATTAAAATTGTCTAAATTTTATTAATAAATGTAGGATTGATATAATTATAAATTAAAAAAATTAATTTATAATTTAACATTAATAATTATTTAAATTAAAATCCAGTTATTAAATAAATTGATAATTTTTTATTATTCATCGAAAATTGATGTTTTTCAGAAAAATCCAAAAATGTAACAAAAATCTAATCATTGAATTCTAAATTCCGAAATGAAGTTTTTTTTATAAAATTAAATTTATTGATTTGTTTAAAATTAATTTTTATGTTCTCCACAAAAATAATTTTGAAACAAGTTTGTTCGAGAAAATAATGTTTTTAATCATATAAAGTCATCACAAAAAATTAAAATTTTCATTATCAATATGTTTTATTTAAATAAAACCATTTTAAAATATTTGAAAAGTAGTTATTAAAATTAATATTTCTATGTTTTAATTTATAGGTTATAACTAACTCATTAAATAAGTATAACAATAAAATTATATTTCTTAGAAACTCAATATTGCGTGTAACATACACAAAGTTGGTTTTGAGTGTAGCTTATGCCATGTTGGTGTTGCATGTAGCGCAAACCAAGTCGCTATTGTGTATAGCCCATTTCATGTTCTTTCTTTTTCAAATGAATTTATATCATAGTGTATTAATATATATATATGTATAACTATTTCTAGTTTTACAAGAAGTGAAAAATAAAAAAAATTATTAATTAATTAGAAAAAATATTTCACAAAATCACAGGGTGTTATAATAGCAGTACCATGCACATGAAGAAATGGTTTAATAAGCTGAATGCATTTTATTATAATATTAACACCTTACTAAATTAAACAAAATAATTATTTCATTACTTCCATAAAAATATTCAACGGAGGATCCATGAATTTCAATTGTTTGACTTTTTCCTTAAAAACACAAATCACAAGCAGCATCATCATATTTGTAGCCTAAAAATCAAACTTTCCTTCCATGGAATTCTTATTATATAGAATTCATGGATAATACAAAATATCTCTTATTAAAGTAACTCGATCTAAATTCAGCTCCATAACATATTCTATAATCAACATAGTATCATGATTAAGAATATACATTATTCCGGTTACAGTTTCTTAAGGATGAGTAGTAGAATCACTTGATTCACTAGATAAAGTAGATATATGTTCTTCTCTGGTCATATACATATAAAACTCACAATCAAAAGTAGGTGAAGGAGAAATCAAACTAGAATCAATTATGATAATATATTTCACTCCCTCCAATAAAACATCTATTCTGGTTGTAAAAAAGGATTGCATCCCTTGCACAATAGATCTTAAAATCTCTTGTTCACTGGAAAGTATTTTATTCTCAATTTCCACTTCCTGTATATGGTGTTTTATCTTTTTTTTGAATACTTCGAGTCACAAACTAAAACTAATATCATGAATCTTGTTCACTTAACTTATAAAAAAGTGATTCTAGACTTTTCAAACTCTTACTAATATAAAAAAAATATATTTTCTCTAAAAAAATACAAGCCACCCTTGGTGACCACCACTATAGAAAAAATTTGGACAGTAGGTGTAGGCTCTCCTATAGTGGAAAATATCGTTTAAAAACTAGTAACATGAAACTAATTTATAATTGATCCTTCAATATCTATTTCTACTGTATTGATAGGTTCACCATTATTTGGGGAAATTACAATAAACAAAAACCATTCCTCTAACATCAGTTCAATACATCATTGTGAAGGATTTTTAGGAAGATCAACCACTAGAGAAAAATCAACTGTAGATATCAGTTCAATAGGTACACCAGTAATGGTTTGAATTATTATCAGTTCAATGGAAGGTGCACCTTCCATGTTCATATCAACTGAATGCTTAATAGAATCCACCAAATATCTCAAATTTATATCAGCATTGGACTCGATAGATCTATATTCATCAAAAACCTAAACAAAACTTTATACTTCCATCTGTTAATAAACATGTTTATCAACTATTGAAATAATTTTCATTTACTCAATAATAAATTTATCTAACACTGTATGATAATAAAAAAACAAGGTATCAAATCCATCAACTTGAACATCCACTTGATAGCTGTCATGATTGGGGATTTCTCATAGTCAACAGATTCATCACCCTTTTCATTAATAGAAACATCCAGTTTATTAACAAAACCAAGAATCTCTTTTGATCAGGAAATATATCCTATAAGAGAAGTTATTGAAATTGAGAAATTTTAACATCAAACCTTATAAATTTTATAGTAGAACCATCTAGATTTGATACATTATCATAATTTTCTCCATTATAATACCTTTATTCATCTCCACTTCCTTTTCCAATTCATTCTCCATCTACATCATCAATATTATCTTTATCTAATTTAGAACTACATTGGAACTAATATTATCCAGATAATTTAAACTGTTCATCATAACTTTTAATTGACTTCTATCTCCTAGGGAGAGTACTAAGAGGATTGGGATCTCCATATGTGATAGAAGGAGATATAAGAGACATTCCATGGTCACGTACCTCAGCAATAAGAAAATTTATTCTCTTATTATTCACTATAAGAATCAACCTCTTCTTTCTTATCACTGTTAGAGTACTCACCAATTTCATTATCATCTAGAAAAGGTTCAATAAGTTCTTTTGGTCTTAATGGATAATCAATAGGATTAAATTCATCTTCATGATTTTCATTATCAATTACATATTTCTTTTTTATAGGGTTCTAACTAAAAATCATCCTTCTAAAAATTAATCAAGCGATATAAAATCCTATACAGTCTAGTATAGCTTCTAGATATTCATTATGTAAGCCTTTGACATTAAGCATTGAGTAAATAAACATTGGGTAGTTTGGATAATTTAATCTAGAGGTGGGCTTGGCCATTTTCATCATAGGAAGCATAAAGTATATTCAAAGGTTTATAGATTATCCCCTTTAGATAAGACATAAAAAAATAAACAACTTGCTATTTTAAATAAATGTCAACCTTTCATTAACATAATAAGTGTTGGATATATTTGAAGGGAAATCTACACTCACATTCAAACATAGAGGTAACTAGCCTTCTAACTGTTCCATCTCCAGTGAACTCAACAAAAGGATTCTTCATAGATGAAATCATCACTATAATCTGGAATCATTCCCTGGTATTCACTTCATACACCTTCATGTGGGACTTATAAATAAGTAGCCCATTTTTGTGAGGAAATTTATATTTTATGACCTTTAACACATCTTTGTACGTAGTATTATTCTTCTTCTTCCAAATAAAAATCTATATACTAATAAAACGTATATATCAACCTGGGATAAAATTGTATCTCATTTGAAGAGAAACACTCCATCCACACTTGGTTTAGTATAACATTCATCACTAAAAACTTATTGGATCAAATCCAATTAAATTTAACTTCATTATTAGGAACGTTAACAATTTTTATGAGATTTAGGTTCATTGGTTCTACTAGTAAGGGCGAATTTGTTTCACATTCTACTTCTTAATAGAATGTTACATGGATGAAGAATACCCCATAGGTTTCTTCACTCTGCTGATGGAGGAAAAATCAATTCTCTATGTTGATTGGGAAGGGAAGGTTCATTGATTAAGGTAAAAATACCACACATCTAATGAAGTAAAAGACCATGAGGAAGTAGGTGTGTTGAAACTAAATGTAATGCCACATTTTTCACATGGGATTTTTCAGGATATGATAAATCAAAATCTATTATCATGAATAATCCAATATGAAAATAAAATGTGAAATGATGAATAAAAATTAAATATACTCTAAGGAATTTTTGACCTCGTGGTTGAAAACTAAAAATTTAAAATTTTGACAAACACATAAATCATTTCAATGGTGATAAATTTCATAATGGCTACCAGTTTCAATGGTGATAAGTCACAACAGTGATAAGTCCCAAGGGTGATAAGTCAAAATGGTGATATCTATCAACAATGATAAGTCATATTGAAGAGACCTATCAATGGTGACAAGTATCAATGGTGAGAAGTCATAGTGGAAAGGAATACACTACGTTGAGGCATTCAAAATAGTGAGAATTTCACAATTTTGAGCCCTAGAAAAATTAACAAAACTAAAACTAGTCTTCAGAAATTCATTATTGATGTAATTCATTATTTTATAAATCAAATTCTTAGTGAACATATCATAATGTTGAAGTTATGTACCAATGTTTTCAAGAGTGATTTTACCCTTTTGAAAATTGTCTCTTGAAACATTATTTCTTACATCAATATGTTTTTTCTAGTATGTGACACTGGATTCTTAGAAATATATGTAGTACTTATTTATCATAGTTTATAGGGACATGTCAGAATCGATATCCATAGTCTATTAGTGTATATTTCATCCACAAAATTTTTGTATAGAAGCCCCCAATAGTTATGTATTTAGATTCATTAGTAGATAGTGAAACATAATTACTACACCATGAAAGTTGAAACTTTCCCAAAAAGTGACATGTTATAGAGGTTCTTTTTCTATCTAACATAAATACCCTAGAATTTGGATCCAAATAACTTACAAAATCAAATTATTGTCCTTTGGATAAAAAAACCTAAATTGGTAGTATATTTGAGTTATTGAAAAATTATTTTTACAGCAACCAGGTGTGACTCTGGGATTTACTTGAAAAAATGAAAACATACACACAAATAAACATAATTTTATGTCGAATAGTAGTAATATAGATAAGACTTCCAATCATACCTCTGTAACTGGATGGATTAACTGGTTTCTTAGTATCATCATGATCCAATTTACAAGTGGTAATCATAGGTGTGTCACTACTATTTGTGATATCCGAGTAAAAAAATTTAAAATATATTTTGTATATATAAATTGATTTAAAATAATTCCATCTTTATTTAAAAAAAATATGAAATACAAGAATGAATTTGAGTTTAACTATTAAACAAATTTCAAATTCATTTGGCATAATTTTGGAAAAATTAGTACTTGAAGAATGTTTCAATATCGAAAAATTATATCATCTACATAGGTTTTGTAACTAAAAAATCATATAAAAATCATTTAATAAAAATTTTAGGATTAAAAACATCTTTTGAAAACCCTTATGAAATATGAAAGGTAATTATTGAATCATAAAAACTTATAAGATCATTTTTCATACCATATAAGAATTATTTTAATATAAAAACACAATTTGGAAAATAAGGATTTTAAAAAACAGGGGTTGTAAAACAAAAAATCTCCAATAATATACCCATTTAAGAAAAAACTATTCACATCCTAATTAAAATGATTAAAATAAAGTTGTGATGAACATGATAAAAGTACTCTAATAGATTCAATTCGGTCTACATATGAAATTTTATGTTCCCATGTAGGATGAAGTCTAATGAGATGGGGGGGTGAATCTGTGGTTCAGTTTTTATTATAACAATGGTTCTTAAAAGTTTAATAAAAAAATTCTCCACCTATGAAAATTGTTCAAGTTACGATCCACTCAAATATAATTCATAAACGTACATTTAGTTTGAAATAAATATATAGATATGGAAACAAATAGTTTTTAAATTGGTTTGTACAAATACATACTCATTTTCGTGATGGATAGTCTCAGCAACATGGATTATTTTACTATGATCATTTTGGAATAAAAAGGCAGAAGAAAAATAGTTATATAATTCAAGTAGAAACATTTTTACTATAGTTGGTTATACCCACCAAATATCAATTCAAATATCCACTTACTAAAGAAATTCCATTTCAAAAACTAGTATGTATCTATAGTAACTAGATTCACTTTGGTTCTTCTTTTCTAATCCACTCCATAATATCATTAATTTCTCCACAAGTAAGCTGAATCAAAATTTACTTGTGTACGACCATCAATAATATCATAAATTATCTAAATAACTTTTTGGTCATGAATTTTATTTCAAAACCTCAGTATGGAAATATTCTTCAGCAATGTCTGTTTGATCTTCCAGGTCTGGAAACCTCAATAGGATGGTATTTGTCTATTTTTCAATCTAGTCTAATTCTCTATCTACCCTTCCTTATTCAATTGAGTATGAACTCCATATTCAACTAAAAAATCCTTTTTATGATCGAACATGGAATTGTTACGATGGATCTTTGTTAGATAGATCATGCCTAGATGACCCCATTTAATGTATATTTGCTGATATTCCGTAGCTTCAAACTGAAACACAATGTTTGGATTGGTAATAAATACCTATTTCCCAAATTTCATAGCTCGAGAACTTGAATAGATCGAATATAGTTTTAAAAATTAACTCATATCTCCTTTAATAGGGTCTTGAAAATTGGTTTAGGTGGGATTCCTAATATCTTTTCTAGAATCAAAATTTCTCGAATATCTGAATTTTTTTAAATATAAGATTTCTTTTTGACTCATTCAATTCCTTTTAGAATATTAAAATTTTCTTACTCTTCATATCTCTGTTTGACTCATTAAATTCTTTTTAGAATATTAAATATCCTTGATTTTTGGATTGCACTTTTACTTTTCTAATTCTTCAGACTACTTAACAAACATTAGTATGATTCAGATTATGATCAGCAATTTTTCAATGAACATTACTGGGAAATAAAATATTCCTCATCTCATTGCTCCATGTAAATTGAAATAAAAATATTATCATTATGATTATTTTGTTTTATTTTTTAGTATTATTCCTAATTATTATTTTATCAATAGGATAATATAGCTGTGTTAAAATATGATTGAGACAATTCAAAACTACTTCTATTCTACGCTAGGAAATCCCAATATGATTTTTAGCTGAATATGATTCCCAGTAGAATGCAATTATTAGAATAATATGATTCCAAGAAAAATATAATTCCCATCACAACATGATTCCAAATAGAGTACGGTTGGAATATCCTTTTATCGCAATATGATGCTCAATACGATTGTCAGTACTTATTCTCCCCTTTCATTCTTTTAGCTTGCATCACACGTTTCTCAGAAAACTTATGACTTTTTTTAATTAAAAAATGGAAAAGCATCATCATATTTACATAACGTCCAAGAAGTATCCAATTAGGATTAATTACGATAAAAAATTTCATTCCAAATTTAATACGATTTTGTGTAGCTTTTTATAGAAATCCAAATATGACAAATCATATTCAATGACTCATGTCAATGGGATGAGATTAATTCCTCTATACAATTTCTTATATTTGGAAAAAAAATTCTCCTTTTCACAACTTCAAACACATATCAACTATTGAAAAAATACAACAAAAATGCATGTTGGTTCTATCATAATGGTATCTTCATAGTCTATTCCTTCGTTTTGACTATAAAATTATACAACTAGTCTATCCTTGTTTCATACTATCTTTCATGATTCATCTACCTTTTTTTATAAACACCCATTTTATTCATATAGTCAAGGTGTAATTGGTTATATAAAAAAGTTCCAATTATTTATTTATTTGAAACAAATTTAATTATTTTTCCATATTCATTACCCATAATTATTATTAAAGACATCATTGTTGTTCTTTTGTTCAAGTTGAGACAAGAATGCATGATGTTCAAATCCATTTCATATAGAAGCTAGAATTTGTGTATCTCTCTCTAGGTATCAGACAACAACATATATGGGAAGGTACATAAGGGTCCTAAAATATATATTAAAAGAAGGGATAGTTAATTCTGGTTCTTCTACTGGTTTGGGTTTTGGAAGTTCTAGAAATTCATTAGAACTGGATGAATTTTATGACTGTTTTACAATACAAACAGTTTATAGGGAATTTATGGTTAGATTTAATAAACCAAATTCAAGGGTTTGTAAAGAGGCCTTTGGCTCATGTTGATTTGTATCATAAAATTTGATAGGAACATATTATTCTATAATATTGGTTATTTTATTAAAAACTCCATCGCCTTTTATAGTGGTTGAATAACATAGGAAAATTCCTCTATTGCCCTTGGAGGAAATGTTATCATAATTATCCTAACTATTATTATGAAATACTTTACAACCAAACACTCTAAATTAATTATCCTTAGGCTTTCTAATATTCCAATTATCAGAAGGGGACTATTTCAATATTCATCTAATTAAATATATATTTTGTAATGTAATATGCTATATTTATAACCTCTTCCCAAATGTAGATAGGTAATTCATATTCATTTTTCATGTTCGGTGAAATATCTTGAAGATTTATATTCTTTTATTCGATAACTCTATTCCACAGAGTGGTCATATGTGAAGAAAAGTAATGACTATATCAATTTTTTGAGAAAAAATAAAAAAATTCATGATAATAAAACTCATGAACATGGTCAATTATTATGTTTCTAATTTTAAGACCACCTATGTTTTCTCCAGATTTATCATACATAGTGAAGTACGAGAAAGAACCACTTTTTTGAGCTAGAAAGAACACACATGTATATATAGAGAAGTCATACAATAAGACATAAACATAGTGCTTCCCATTTTGAATTTAAAATCTACATGGTACAAATAAATCCATATGAACCAAATCCATAAGTTGAGAAGTTGAAACATCTTTCTTTAATTTTAATCAAATATTTTCTTATTTTCCTTTTTGACGGGGGTTACCGACTTTGTCATTTGGGAACTCTAATTTATGTAGATCTTTGACAAAAACATTCTATTTAAGCTTCCTAAGTGAGTGAATATTACAATATCCTATTATATTATTCAAAATTCATGATTATTTAGAAAAACTACTAAAGAAAGTTACTTTTTGATAATTTTAACAATTAAGATCAACAACATAAGCATTTTCACTCCATAAAGATGTAAAAAATAATACATCATATGAATGAAGCACCTTACATGTATAATTTTAAAATATTACATGAACAACGGCATCACATAATTTTGTTATTATAATAACGTTATACTTTAAACCAACCAAAAAATATACTTTACAAATTATAACTAAATCAGTGTTACCAATTTGGCTAAGGAAAATGTTTTTTTCCTTTAGGATTGTCCCTAATGGTGACATGACCACCACAACCCATTATTACACTCTTGAAACTAGAACAATATCCTATCATATGTCATGAACATTCACATTCCAATAACCATACAATTTTATAGGAGGTATTCAAGAAGTTTTTCATTAAAAAATTATAAATGAAATGATTTTGGTACCCAAATATTCTTCGATCCAGTAGTGTTAGAAATCAGTGAATTTTGATCCCATATTTTTCCAATAGGTCTCTTATAAAAATATTGTATGGATTTTTTAATAAATAATTTTTTTGTTCCTCTATAATAGTAACTAGAATTAGATATTCCATAATTAGAATTAGGAAAAAAATGTCCCTTGGTTATTATTCTTTGTCCAGGTTGGTATCCTAGACCTGTTATATATTTCGTGCAAATTGTATACCCAAAATATGTGTAACAGTTTATATACCACTAGTAGACCTTTATAAGTCATTATTAAGTTTCACATTAGAAAATATAATGTCATTATTCCCCTATAATAACTGATCATTTTTCTATTTTCCAGTAGATAAATAATATTTAATATTGGAAGATAAAACATGTTTCCACTTAGGTACATTATACTAATCCATAAGTTCATTAAAATTGTCTTCTTGTATTTTCAAATATTAAATCATTTCTTAATGAGATATTTCATCATCAATATGTTCATTCTCAGAATTAATATCATAAAGAACATGAAAATTTTGAAACTATATGTAACTCATATACATTATCAATGAAGCACATATTGGCTCTATCAAGATTTTTTATAGTAGTAGAGTCATAATCCCTGGTGTTTTCCATAGAGAAAATCCATATTAATTTCATAGATTTCTATAATTTCTTTTCAAATCATAATATATCTTTTTATATTTTAGTCTTGGAAATTATTCCTAGTCATGTCCTTTATTTTTTAATTCATATATGACAATTTCATTATAATCATTCATCCAATCTATTTTCTAGTGGACCTTAATATCATACATGCCTTTATATTTAGTATTTCTAAAAAATTATTCTTTATATAAAATTTCTTAAAATTTCTATACAGATCAGATATATCATCATAACTATCCAAAGGAGAAACTCTATCACTTGAACATTCTATTTGGCTATTTTACTTTTAATTTTCATTATATTTCCATGCAATATAATTAAAAGCAACATACTCTCTTTTTTTATCATTATCTTCTTCTCAATTGACTTTTACTTATTCCTCATACATTATCCATATACCAAACTATTCTTGGACTGGTTGTTTTCTGATGCCACATGACTATATAATTGATACATATCTGCCTCTCCCTCACTCTCGAAGGAAACATAAAAATCTCATAATCCGATATTTTTTAGATATTGGATTTCCCAACAAGCTCATAGTGTTCACAATTTCATTAAACCCAAGATACATGTCAAAATTTAATTCATCAGGATTCATCTTAAAAGTATCATATTTAATTTTATATGCTTTAAATATCATCTCATAAGAATTAGTTGTTCCCTTATGTGATAAAACTAGTGTATCCCAAATTTCAAAACTTGTTTTACAAGTAGAAATTTATTTGAACTCCACATCTCATAAATAATATTAAAGGTAATTCATATCTTTACAATTATTATTATAATTCTTTTGTATCCTTGACATATATAACTATAGCAGTTTCTGGTATTTCATATTTATCCTCTATGATCGTCCAGATTTCATAACTCGTTCTCTCTATATGTATTTTCTT
The DNA here is from genome assembly GCA_963277665.1 of Viscum album. Classification (NCBI taxonomy): domain Eukaryota; kingdom Viridiplantae; phylum Streptophyta; class Magnoliopsida; order Santalales; family Viscaceae; genus Viscum; species Viscum album. Next base: position 2,101,609,840 of record OY728163.1, on the reverse strand, counting down.
TTTTATTTTCCATTAATAATAATTATATTCATTAAAAAAGTTCTGTTGTAAGGATAACCTTATTTTAAATTTTGTATTTAATTAATTTAATTTAGAACATACAAAAAATTTATGATCTTTAATGCACAACTAAAATCACAGTTTAAATGTTTAGAAAAACAATGATACCAATGATTAAACCATTGATAGAAAAGTTTGGTCATAGAGAGTATCTAGGGGGGGTTAATTGAGTACAGAGTAAAAATTTCTATTAAAAATGAATTTATATAAAATACCCCACTATAAATGAAGAAAACCATTGTTCACAAAATTATAGTTTGATATAATTTTTATTCTTTTATAATATTTCTCAAAATATTGATTTGAAATCAGGTTAAACAATACAAAATATTATTCTATCCTTTGAAATAAATTACACAATCAAAATCATATTCAAATAGTAATTAAGATAAACCATCAAGTTAGTTGTTTTCATTGAAGGTAGAAACAAATTTAGTTTTATAGTATATAATAAAAACAACGAAATAGAAACATAGAAATAAATTTGAAAACAAGTGGTTCGATCTGATGATAAGGCTTAGTCCCCTCCAATTAGAAATAATCCTATACTAATATGTCTATTAAAAAAATGAACTATTATTTACATCAATGAACAAGTGTTACCCAAGTATAAAAACATTCCAGGCCACATAGGAACATCTGCATAGTAATCATAAGAGTATAGATAAAGCATTCAACCATCATACCTCTACCAAACAATTTGGGAACACGATTAAAAGGTTTTAAGAATATATATATGTATCATCCAATATAAAAAAGGAGATAGTTTGGGCTTGAATAAAACAATGTAAGCTACACCACTTGAAATGTAAATATAAATAGTCAAATAGAGAATGTAGGAAGAATATAGAGATCATGTTTCTCTGTCTGATACGCTCTATAGCCCATGAAAATCGAATATAGTTTGAAATTTATATTAAATTGAGTTTCATAATTTTAAAAGGGAAAATAGGGTCAAAAATTTATTCTTATGATTCTGTAGGATTTTTTATAAATGATCAATGGGATTCAATTCATCTATAGTTAATCGAAGATAATAATACTTCATGTATGGAACACATCAATTATACTCATATCTCTCCACATGTATATATTAATCATTTTATTCATCACTTCTCATATTAATATGAGAGAGTCTATATCTTATTATTAATAACACAAAAAATAAATAGAAACCACTAGATCTTTTACTCCTTGTACTGCATGTTCTTACACTAAATCTAAGGAATATATTTCAATCAATTAAAGAATAGTAATTATAATAGTAATTATGATTAAAATTTTAATCTATCCATGAAATAAATAAAATTTTAAATTATAAATAACACTGGCAATATTTATTTTGAGTTGTGACACTTTTGGTAGTGACCCTTTGGAATTGTGACACTACTTTTGGTGTCTAAGTCTTGTGGTGTCTAAGTTAGTGGTGAGATAATCGAATGGTGTATTGATCTGGTGATGAGTCAAGTTTTATCTGTGTATAAGTCACAAATTTTGTGGGGATTACAATGAATCATGGTGACATTGATTCATCCTATTACTTATCCAATTTTAGATCCTTTTTGTATGTATTTCATGATGGTATCTTAAGTTGACGGTGTCACAAGGATATGGTGAGACTTATATGGAGATGAGACATGTTTGGAGGTTATACATTTCAAGGTCATGTATTCATATAATTTATGACTCATTGCAGATTTCGACTCAACCGTGGTGGTGAGTATTTGTTGGTGGTGTCTCACACTTAAGAAAATTTTACAATCTATCACCTAACATAAAATCTCCCTGAAAAAAATAAACTTATTAATTTTCACAATAATCATGATTTTATAATCATTAAAAAATTTAGATGAATTCTTTTTATGTTTTTTTAAAATTATAAGGGTTCAAGAACATAGTATGATGTCAAAGGGGGCCATTAAAAGAAGGAAAATGTTATGAAGAGCTATTAAAAAAGAAAAATGTGTGACTTCTTACCATGTAAACTAAACCCATAAAAATATATGGAAAAACTAAAAAGCTATTAGACTACATATGGTGTAAACTATAGTGAATATTAGAGAGAAATACGTTGGAAGAAGCTCAAAAACTAAATGAATATCAGTGGAAGTAAATAAAAAAGGATTTACATCCCACAAATGTCTTCTAATGTTAAGAAATAATAGAAGACAAGTTAGCACCTCACACACAAATTTCTCATGTTTTCCTATTTATTTTTTACATTAAAATATAATACTAATTTACATAGATCATTGAGGATAAATTATAAATTAAGTGTGTTGAGAAGGCTAACTCTGGACCCTTTGTTTGATTTACAATCCTATTTTCACTTTTCTATCTTTAGTAAAACTATTTTTGAATATATATATATGTATATATATTATTTCTAAAAATATTTTTTTTAAATTTTTTATTTTTTTGAACTTCCTTGGGATAAATTATAAAAATCAATTAACTTTTTAACTATAAATGATTATTGAGGGGTTAGATCATATTATTTAATCCTTAAAGATCAAATGATCACTAAATGGTGTTTTTTTTGTTATGGAGTGATTTTAAATAATCTACATGGTTTCATACTAGAAATTTCAATATAAACCCTCTAATGGTATTCCAAAATTTTAATTCCTATACTGAGATCTTTTTGAGTAACATTGACATAATATTATGGATATCCTCAATTATGGTGAAAACATTGGGTTTTGTTTATAAAATACTTCTTGGGTTTATTCTCTATCAAATATTTGTTATTTGTGAAACAATTTCATATTAATTTACGAATTTGATAGGAAATACAACCATTTTTCCTTGAGACCAACCTTGACCATTAGCCCTTAGTAATCCCTTATATAATTATGAATGCCCTTATAAGTTTAAGAAAAGTTTCAAGAAAAAATATTCCATGCATACCCTAACTATAAAATACAGTTCCATGATTAATTAATCTATAATTGTATAGAAAGGGGCTTACATGAGTTTTTTAATTGGATTAATAAAATTATAAAGAGACTTCAAGAGGTGTGAGTCGTCATTTTGGGATAATTGAATGATAGAAATGGGAATGTGTCACTATATATAAATTAATTTTTTTCAATTTAAATATTCTCCTAAAAAATATAAATATGTGTATATAAATTAAAAAACAGGGAAAAATATATAATAACCATTATTTCTATTTGTTTTTTTCATGGTCATAATCAGCAAATGGGTAGGAATGACTATTCATTCTTGGAAAATTATAAACATATTTCCCTCAAAATAGAAAAAATGATCCAAAAAAATATTAAAATAGTGGAGTATATGTATGTGACATTATCTAGATTCATTTTTGTAACCATTTTTCAAGTGAAATGAATGGAATCCTTGGGTAGTGTGCATGTAAAATATTGTATAGGGATTTAATGATGGAATATAATATAAATTATTGGTTTAATCATGCATTATTTTTTTAGAATAAAAAATTACCATTTTTACTGATCCATTTTTGAATACATTCCTACAAACATTAACGAAAGTAAAAACCATTCAAAACCTCACATTGTTTATTTTATTTTTTATGATACAATGTCTGTAGAGATGAGTATTTTTTAGCCTATAGTAAATAATAATATTACATGAATGAGAATAAACCACTTTAGTATTTTCCCTTGAGTGAATATTTAAATTGAAATGAATATGATGTTGGATATGAAATGATTTTTTGGAATAAAATAAAAGGTATTATATTATGTTAATAGAAGAATTCTATGTATTTTAAATTCAAACACATTTTGGAAAAATATAGATGTTTTATAAAAATTATTTAAAAATTATTTTTCACACCTAATGGGTTTGTTTTTATATTATTTGAGTGTATATTTTTCATTTTAGTTATTAATTTTTATAAATTGAACATTCATTTAAAAATGTTTTTGAATTGTAATTTTTTTCAAATACATGAATAAGCTGACATTTTTCAAATTCAATGATAACATTGACCATGAATGCAATAGATTAAATTTGGGTGTGTGATGTGAAAAGAACATTTAGAAAACAAATTACCAATACATAGTTAAAATACCCACTAATTTTCCATTAATATTTTGGGTAATAATTTATTTTCTATTCATTTGGTAAATTTTATTTGTAAATTATAAACAAAATTAACATTTATTTTTTTTGAACATTTTTCTATTTCAAATAATCACACATTTATTTCTTGGTAATTGAGTCCAACTTGTAAAAGTCATTACATCCATGAATTTTAATTTTTAATTAATTTGGATATTTATTGACCTAATTCATGAAATGTATTTGAAAATGAATTTTAATTTTTTAATAAATTATAGATTTAATTGTACATGCCATAATTGTGGAATTATAATGATTATAAGGATATTTTTTCCTGTAATTATTTGAATCACTTTAACGAAAATTTTAATGTTAAAAATCTAAATTTCCATGAAATATATGAATATTTAAATTTTATTTTTAATTGAATTTTTAAATTTTTAATTTAAAAATAATCTGATTAAATTAAATCCTATACTGAGTTCTGGTGTTTTTTAGATTAGAAATAAAAATTCTAGAAAAGGGTTCTAATAAAATTATGTAAGATGAATTCTTATTTTGTTGACCACATGTCACAAATTCAAGTGACCATGCCTATTTTTTGAAACCATCCATTATCCCTTATACTAACCTGCATCATATTTAAAATATGCATGTGATTGTAACCCAAATAATCCATCAAACTACCACAAAAAATCCTTCCAAAAGATCATGGAATTAACGTCTTAATAAAAATTACACTGATCACATGAATCTCATATGAACCTACCACATGAAAGAGTAACTGACCACAAATGATTCACTAAGTGGTTGTGGCATAGAATCCACAATCCAAATACACCTTCACTATAAATCCATGATCACTCAACTGATTTTGGATGATCAAGAAACTACTTCTTTTGATAACTGATGAGGGAAACCTAATGATCGATCCAGCTAGATTGATGGAGACACTGATTTTAACCAAACACAAAGGAAGAACATGGGGAAATTATCGAGCATGGGGTGTATTGGATGTGATGATAAAATATGATAACAATCTGGTTGATGATTAATTAATGTAATAAATATCAATGTTAAAAGGAGGATTACAAAAATCAACCGGACATAATATCTCTAAATGATTAAAAATAAAATCCTCTATCTCATCTGAGACTATAGATGAATTTTCCATTGTCATTGACATATCATCCAAATATCACCTACATTCAGTTGACTCTTGGATCTATTGACAACATAATCTAGTAAATTGAAAACTATTAGTTTGTGGGAAAATGTAATCATTTCATCATTTTAATGTAATGACAAGTAGGGTCAATCAAATATGATTAAAGTACATCATCCTGTTATACATCGAGAAGAGCCAACCATGATCAAATTTAAATAAACATGATTCACCAATCAATCTTGAATGTGACATATTTTGATGAATCATTGTTACCAAAAGCCATATATTAGAACCACATTTATAAACTGGGGATTATTTAATGGATGAACTCATCCCCAGCTTGTTGATGATGCTAATAAGTGTTCGTGGAATATTCTAATTTTCTAAAGACCATTTTTGGAGGAAATGTTCAATTTAGGTGTTTGAGATGGAGAGTGATCACATCATTCCAAATCAACATTTATACAGTTGATGTGTGGTGCACACTTTGTGTTTGACCAAATTTCCAGAGCAGCGCAATTTCACTTTTAGAATTATTACAGGCGGAAGAAGAGGCCAATCCTTGAGTTTCCCAATATCCACCATGTGAACTCAACCAAAGACATAATTAGGTGTACAATAAATTATTATGAATACACCATTCCATCAAGAAAATCATGGATTATGAAGAAAAAGGCATCATATTGGATCTAACAAGTCATTTTGCAACGACCCATCCATGACAAGAATAGGCTCATTACATTTTAGCCCATAATTGAGGCCCAATTTTTTGATCCAAACCCAAACCAACACATGCATGGCTTAAAAAATTCATGTGATCAGGACTATTTTTTACTGTGATTCAATCACAAAAACATATATGCTGTAAATTTTCATTATGACTAATAGAAATTGATTTAAGGATGAATATCTGAGCTATGAAAATTAACAAAGATGACCAACTGAATCTAACATCAGCCACAACACATGGAACTAAACTAGTTAATGTACGATCTCTCCTTGAAACTAAATGTGAGGTGGAATAAGTATTTTCTTATAAATAAATTATCTACCTCATTTTACATGGGTTTATTGTCTTATATATTGTCACCTATATTTTTATCAATTTTTCCAATAATTAAATTCATAATTTATTAAGTCAGGTACATAAGTTTCTTCATTCTCATCACCTTATATTCTTATTTTTTTATATTTATTGGAATTTTTTTTCATTTATCACTTCCATGATCTAGGAGGCCAAAATCATGTATTATTTTAGGGTGAATTTTATGGTCATTTATGATCCCTAATTTTAAATACATTGATACATATTTTTCATCCTTAATAATATAATAAACATAAATGAAGTGGATAGTTGATACCCATATTCTCTTATAATTGGATGTTTCACTGTCCAATTTATAAAATAACTCTCTCTCCCATGTTTTTGTATATAAAACATACCAATGGAGTCATTTTGATTGAAATATGAATATCAAATGATTAGATCTGTGTAATGGTTCTAGATTTTCAACAGTTGTGACATATGTTTCATATAGCAATGGAAAAGAGTTTGGGATGGATATGAAGAGGGAGATTGATCAGTTGTGGTTAATACAACAATTTAGTTGGATATGAGTAATGAAAAATTATTTTGGACCTCTTTGTAGGATGTGAATCTTTTTTGGGTAATGAAACCCCAATTATGATATAACCCTAGACCATTTCCTTTCTATACTAACAGATATTTATAATTTTTACTCTTTTATCCATTTTTCTTTCTCAAACACCCTAAAAAGCAATAAAATATCCATTTTTAGTATTTAAATGGAAAAGTGAAAAATTACCAAATGTGATTGCGAATAGTGAAGAAGCAACCCATGACTCCTTGAGAACAACCATGTTCAGTACCACACGAATATATTCTAGGTAAATAAAATTTATATGTGAGGATTACAAGATCTTATTCACATCATTATAAATATTTATATAATCAACTTGGAATTAGTTGGTTTATTTAATATAAAGTAGTTATGGTTCTATTAAAGGCATTTTATCTCACCTTCCACGATAGAAATCTAGTTCTTAGAGTTGTAGTTATTATCATCCTACTTATAGCTTTGGGGATACTAATTATAATTATGCTGTGAAACATACAATGAAAAGGATTTCATATTAGTATGGATATACCTTAAAGAAGTTATATTTATTATCATTTATTTTCACATCATAAAAATGATAATTTCTAAGAATAACAGGACCTCAATCATCTGAATCACTATCAGTTTCAGATCCATAATACTGTTCAAGCTAATATATAGGTGAATAATAATACATAGGAAAGTCATTATCAATAATATGATCAAACTCAATATCCCATTTATATGATGTATCCTTAATTTCATCAGTGGAGGTATGGATCAAAAATTAAATGATTTGTAATACCCCATATACCAGTTAATTATTCATTTAAAAAACTAGGATTCTTGACCTAATATTTTCACCCTTTCAACACCTTAGTATATATTTTTAAAACAAATCTTATATCCATATGTTCAATATTTTATATCTTAACATGAGTATAGGAAGGGTATGTAAACACACTAGGATGCCTATAAGACATGGTTTATATTATCAAGAATTTATCTAGATTATTAAAACCATTTGGAGATGAGGAAAATTGATTAATCAACTAAACTAATATAATGTAAATCCCATCCACCAAAGACATGGTCTATCGAGAGAATGAAATAATGTTATGAAAATTCTATTGAATGGTGAGATTCATGAATTTAGATAAACTATATTATTAAGGAGTACAAATCATAATTAAATTCATTAAAACTCTTAAATCCTCTATAAATTTTAATAAACTCAGTAGATAGGCATTCAAAGAAATTATAAATCCGTCAGGACTTCATCATTCACCAATATTGATTCTCAATAGATTATTTCAAAATATTAAATATCTAAGAGTCCTAATATTTATTTTTATGATATATAAATACACAATTTTATTTATATTTAACCTATTAACTTCACAAAATAGAATCCTCTCCCATAAATGGTCATCCTAGTACGTCCCTAGAAATCTGAGTGAACATACTCAAGATGGGTTATTTTAAAAAAAGGATTTATGAAAACTGTCCCTCTAATATATTCCAAGAATTAAATCTTCACAAAATGGTATGTTACTCAGTGAATATTGTGTGAAAACCCCTTTCTTACATAACTCCTCCAATCCTTTCACACCCACATGTTGTATCCTTCTCTCCTAATCCATCGCATTGTCACAATTTTGGAAATATGTGCTACCCAAATATGTCATATATTTATTTCCACATAAATCACAGAACTCATTAACTAAGGAACCCTAATAAACTATACACTAACCCTCAATGATTTTAAGGATACAAGATTAATATTGTAAGGTAAGTCCCCCTATGAAATAAGATTCCAATGAAAATACGGAATCCATATCACAACCAATTGGGTGATAAAAGAATGATTAGAGTGTTATAAAATCATAAAAATTATACCCATCACATGACATCTCATATTATTTCCAAAAAGAACCTCTCCTTTAGTTCCCTTGAATAACTTGTAAATGAAGTCACATCTTGGTGCATTTGAAAAGAACAATTTCATTCTTAAACCCACTTATCTAGAAGCATGTCTAGGACACTATTAACCCATTATCAATATCATTTTATTTTTTTCTAAAATAGACAATGATCATTAAATTCATTAAAATGCTCGCCAGACTATAAATTTGGGTAATTGGGCTTCATATTCATAGTTTAACTGTTGGAATCTCATTTTACTTATCTCATTTTAGATTCAGATAGAATATCCATAGATTGGTTGTGGTTATTTACAACCTTTTTCTTCTTATATTTATTATTCACAAAAAACTAAAAAAACATTATCACTCATACCCACATCTTTAATTTTATTCTTTTCCTAGCCATGAAACTCTTAAGGAAGAAATACATATATTTGTTCCACTAATGAGAAAGAGTATCTTTCATACATCATTGAATCAACATGAAGTTTATATAAACTCTCCAATGAGATTAAACATATAATTACTTGTCCCCAATATCCTACCATAACATTTATATTGGCTAAATTTAGTATAATTTTATTAAATTCATCATGTTGGTCCATGATAGAAATTCTAGGATGCATCCTAAATGCATATAGTCTTTGAATTTTTTATAATAAATCATGTATTAATGTGAAATAAAGTGTAGGGTTATTATAATAACAGATATGATGCATATTAAATTTATGTAGTCTATGTATTTTAGACAGAAAAACTATAAATAATGTTTTCATATAAATATATTCTAACATAGACTATTTTCCAACTATGGAGAGTTTATAAGAAACCTCTCGAAAATCCATACCATATAAATGAATCTTCATATAATTATATGATTTTAATAAAACATCATAAGGTCATGAGAGTATGTTTTCATAGTATGATCATCATTAGATCGATATAAGTGACTTTTTATTGGGCCATACAATGCATCTTGTATCCCTGGTTGGACTAGAAGGACTCCCGTATTATGTCTCCACATATTAAAGTGTTTATCACCATCAAATTTATCAATATCATACTTATTAAATTTTAATACCATATAATAAAATCTATCATACCAAATTATGCGGGTATCCAACATTAGTATTCCTATATAAATTTCAAAATCATATACTTATTACTGCATTCATGTCCATAAAGATTTAAGAAATAAATGATAATTAAAGATGAGAAATTTGAAACAAAAAATTAGATATGAAAAAATGATACAAAAACAAAAAGTTATTTTATCTAGTTTCAAAATATTTGGTACTAATCCTTGATAATAATAAAACTTTATTCATACCTTTTATTAATGATCAAAACAAACAAACAATGATTAAAGAGTAAATGAAAACAAGAAACTAGTAGTGATAATAATTAAGTAGTAATAAAACACCAAAAAACAATAAAAATAAAATATTACTCCCCGGTAAATTTACACTATGACTATATGAAGAGGAATTTTTGGGATTCTCCTACAGCTTCAGAATCATGTCCATAATGGAACCCTATGATAAAAAACAACAAATATCCACTCAAATACAACATTGTGGATATCATTGATCCTAAGTATAAAGCACCATGGTGGGTCTTATTATTTTCATTTCCCCCATATATAGTCGAACTCTTTTGGGAAACTCTTTATATTTATAAGGAAAAAATAAATTTAATATCCTAAAAAATTTGAATCAATTTAAAAGACTTTGAGAGATATATTTTAGAAATACGAAAGGGAATAAAACTTGCTATGAATGATCAAAAAAACAAAAGAAATGTGTTTCCAAAATATTCAACCATAACTACATGATAACTAGTTGAAAAAACATAAATATATATTTAATGGAACACAATACCCACTATGTTGAGGTAAATAGGTGAGGCTATTTAATAAAAATAAAAACATTTATTTTAAGGTAATCTACTTGAAACCCCAACATAATGGTCATCAGGACCACCATGTAAGAGTCATAAACACTATGTAAAGGCCATGGGAACTCTATGTAAGAGAAATGATTTTTTTACTATAAATACCCTACTATTTATTTCACTTTGGAGTGCTTTATAATTCTAGGTGCACCCATCACTTTCATTTCATTCTCATTCTTCAGTGAGACACATATAACAAACAAAATAGATTTAATTAATCATCACAATTTCTTCCATGATCATGGAGTGTGGAATAAATACATATAAGTACCATGAAAAATATGTATAAGTCTATACAGGTGAATACTCTTTATAAGAAATGGGTATTGTGTTCACTACACAATTGTTTTGCCATGGAAAATCATTGTTAAATTTTCAAAAAAACGACATCACAGAAAACATCATAAAATAAGTTGATGATAGATAAATGGGTTTATAATCATTTTTTACTAAAATAGAAATTAATTTGGACATGTATAGTCAAATAATAACAATAAGAATTGGAATATAATGAATAAAATAATAAATAAACATTAATAAATAAAAGAAGGTCACGATCCCTCACATGAGTGTGTGACACAAAATGCATGAGAGAGGAGCTTATTGAGAGAAGGGGGAAAACATGGGAGTACTCTAGAGAGAGTAGGGAAGAGTAAGTACATGTTATCATATTTTTTTTGTGAAGAAAAATGGGACCTTTGGTTTGATTATATAGGAAATGAATGCTGCTTTCATTATTATTTCTCAAACAACCGTTTTGAACTCTATAAAAGAAAACAACCAAAACCACAAGCATCCCCATGATTTTTCAAATGGATTATTACAAATGGGAGTGTTTTTAATTATTGTATAAGGATAAGGTATTGACATAATAGTATATTTTCCTTGATTGTGCAATGGTGGGTCATAATCTTAAAGAAATGATTTAAAACCTTTACGAATATTAATAGTATTTGAGGATTCATAATGGATTAATAAAATTTAATAAATAAACATAAAATCCCATTATTTTAAATAGAAAACTTATATTTCGTAATGTAAACATTTTCTTGTATTTATTACATCACACTTCATTCATTATTTTATTGTAATACACAAACTATATTTATATTGTATTTATTTTGTACCAAAAAATTTATTGTCTTAGAAAATTATGAATAAAATACCATTAAATAATTTAGAAATTAGGATTCAAAAAATAATATTAATTTTATCTAAATATGTTAATAAATATATGAATTTTTACTTTTAAAATAAATTCAACACATATTAATAAATGATGGTTTTTTATAATAATTTTTTTGAACCATTATAAAAATTGAATTTGACTTATTAAAAATTATATGATATTTTATATTTGATAATTCTTATTTAATTTCAATATTTTATAATGATATTATTTATTTCATAATTCCATTAATTCCTCAAAATAATTTCCTTATTAGAATTTGAATATGAACCGAAAATTCCATTTTTGTTTTATTAAATAAAGAAACAAAATATTTATAAAATAATAATAATAGGAACAAAATATATCAATTATTATATATCAATTAATGTATATACTCATTTTTCTTGGTTATTAATATGTATCCCATTAATAAACTAGTAAAATCCCTAACAGTATGATTTGTGATGGTGACACTTTCAAAGGGTGGTTCGATGTATATTTATTGGTTCCTGAACTTAATCAACATGGAATTATCTTGTAAATGGTTTCTCTCATGATTATGTTGTTTTATCTCATCTTGATATTGGTTAAGGGTAAAGCCCATTTATTGTACCCCCCTCAGATGACTGAAAAATTGAATTTATAGTGTATGATCCTACTAGTTGAGTCCATCACATATATTGTCTTGTGTCAATTGGATTTTATAACACCTTATATTTATTCTAATCATATGATCAATGGTCAATGACTATATTGTCAATGGTAAATATTATTAATGGTAATTTAAATCTAATATAATATAAAAAATCTAAATAAGTTCAAGTGTTTTCTATTAACATATTTAATAATAAAACATTTAATTATATTTCATTGGAAATTTTCATTATAAGAATTCGGTTCGTTACAATTGTCCCCCCATTAAGAACATTCACCATCTAAATTTTGTATTTGTACATATTAAAACAGATGAGGATAAATCTATTTCATCACGTCCAATGGTTCCCATGTTTCTTCTTCAACCATCTGGTTTCATCACAACATTTTGATCGGGTGCATTGTCTTATTCCATAAAACATTGTCTCCAGGATCGGAGATCATCCCTGGCTGCTCCTCATTTGAATTTTAATTCTCCAATGGTACCATGTATGAATTGAGTACATATTAGGGGTCTGTTATGTACTTTCTCAAGAGGGATACATGGAATAAATCATGTTCTTGAGATAAGTTAAGTTGGAGTGTAATTTAGTAGGTCATCTCTCTGATGCAATCGAGGATCTCAAAGGGGCCGTTTTATCTTGGACTATGCTTTACCTTATTTCAAAATCCATGAATTTCATGAATAGATATATGTGGAAGAGTTCCATGTCTCTAACATCAATCTATAGGTCTCATAAGTGAATGTCACAATGGCTCATCTTTCGACTCTGAGCAATCGTGATGTGCTTTTGAATGGTCTTAACATTTTCCACCATTTCCTCAACCTATTCCGGACGTAGTAGTTTTTATCCCCCAACGTCATCCTAGTGTGTAGGTGTTCTGCACCTCTTCCCAAAAATGGATTCACATGGAGCCATTTGTATGCCTTAGTGGAAATTGTTGTTGAAATAGAACTTTTCCGGAGGTAGATTTTGGTTCTATCCTCTATTGAAGTACATATAACATGATCACAACATGTCTTCCAGGGTATAAATACTCCACATAGATTGGACATCAGTTTGAGGATGATAGTCCATACTGATGTTCAAACCCATTTTTAGAGCATGTTGGGGACTTTTCTTGATCTTCTAGGTGAATATTAGATATCGATCAGATAGAATCAATAGTGGTACTCTATCCATCCTTACCACATCATTGATGTATATCTATGTAAGTTGATCTTGTGAGATATCCTCTAAAATTATAATAAAGTGATCTATATTATTCATATGATCTACAATATTAATATTATAAATTTTTCCCCATGATTTCTTTTAGAGTCTTGTGACAAAGTACATGGTATTTTTTTCCATTTCAATATTGGTATGGGTAATGGTAACATCATCACCTTCGGCTTCTACTTTTCTTCCATCACCTGGTAAAGTATCATTCATTTTGATGTATATATAGTGATCTTATTCTTCATATTCTCCCTCCAATAGTGATCTTGGAGATCTTGAAACATATTTTTTTCATAGGTGAATGGGGAAAGTAAAACAATTTTAATAATCAAACACTTACCTATTTATCTCAGGATTTGATGTTAGACATAGTCCTGACACAAATCCCATAACTACTTCATTATTAACATTTAACTATGAGGATTTCCCTTTTATTATGGTTTCTAGTTTCTTTTGAAACCCCAAATCACCCCTTTTGTCATCTATTTACCCCTCTTGATGGGATTTTTGAAAAATCATTTGTGAAAGGATTAATGATGACCCTTTCTTTATTATTCCCATGTCCATACATCAGAAATCTATGAAGATCATATCCCTCTAACTTATAATCAATAATAAAATTAATATATACTTTCTAGACATATATTCCCCCACTTTATTTTCATTTGCAAGATGACTGTGAATTGAGCATTCATACTACTGTATCAACTCTAACCATATTTGTTGGCCCATATTTAAGAATATTTATGTGAATATATACATGAATGTTTTGTAAACCAAAAATATTTCACATTTCTTCTCGAAAGATAATGCCTCCATATTTTCATATCCAATACTACTATATCCTATTAATGATTATGTGTTGGGTAGTTATCTTCATGATCTTTCAGATACCTTGAAGTGTATGCTATGATTTTTTCATTCAACATTATCTCATACCAAAATCCCTTCTTCGAAGCATCATAGAATAACAAAAAATATATCCACTTGTGGTTAGTGTGAGTACATGGGCAGTGATAAGAATCCTTTTTAACTCCTTTAACATCTCTTCCTAGACATCATTCTATGAAAATTTGACTTCATTCAGAGTTATCTTTATAAAGATTACAGAAGTCATGAGAAATTAATCATAAAATCAAAAACAATACCGATATAATCTATGGAATATATGGTCATCAATCATAGATGTTGGCCTCATCCATCCTTCAATTAGTTTTTTGAAGGGTCCAAATATAGCTCATTTTTGTGATGAAACTCCCTATGAATGAGACTTCCTGAAAATAGAACTAAAATTTACTACACATGGCTGAATGGTTACCCTTCCATATGGTCATTAGCAAAGTTCATAAAATCTCTTTATGCACCTCCTTGGTTTTAGATTATATTAGAATATCATATATAAATAATTAAAAAAATATAGGTAATACCTAAAAACTCTATTAACCAATCCATAAATATTTTAAGAGAATTAGTGATCCTGAAAGGCATCACTATGAACTCATATTTCTCATAGCATAGACAAAAATAATTCATGGAAATATCCGCCTTCTTTAACCTAGGATGGAAATATCCTGACCAAAAATCCATCTTTGAGAAGTATTCTTCTCCATGAAGCTAATAGAATAAGTCATCATTCTATGGTAGATGAGAGTTTCTCTGAATCATGATCTTTTTGAGCTCATGATAAACAATTAAAAGATGCATTTACCCATATTTCTTCTTGACAAATAGGACTGGTGCACCACATGGTGAAGCACCTGGGTGTATGAACCATCTATCCAGATTCTTGTGTAGTTGTTTCTTCAGCTCCTCATGTTCCACAACAACTATTATATATAGAGTTTTTTATAATTGTAAGTACCCAAGAATAAGCTCGATTGAATATTCTGCCTCCAGGCTATGAGGATGAAAACAAAATTTCTTGAGAAACACATCAATATATTCCCTCACAGTAGGTACGTCTTCAAGGATGATTCTTTCCTTAGACAGAATCATTTGAGCTAGATACACTTTCTCATAGAGAAATAATATGCATTCTTGTGATGCTGGTTCTAAAGAAGATTCATCCACCTCCTTAAACGTGTACATAGTTGTAGGTTAGTTCAAAATATAGATAGTGACTTACATATTATAGAAATTATGTTGTATTTTTATATATAAATCCAATACATACCTAGTAAAGGAAATATGAAAATGTTCAATGGGATGTTCATCCCCAATGTTTTTATATGGGATGGGTTATATACCCAGGATGTAATAATTTCCCCCAATTTCCATTTTATCAAATAACTCCACTTCTATCCTTTTTGTTGGTGTTTGAATAGTTTTAACAATGTTTCATGATAAGAATGAATGTGTAAAACAAGAATAAAAAATTTGAAATCATTATCCTTGAATGAGTAAATAGTGTATCTGTCACTACTTTAGTATCATTGTCCTCATTAGTAGTTGTGATGTAATAATAAAATCATTGCTACCTTTGAGGTTTTTGAATGTATTCCAAAACCATGGGATCAGTGAATTGATTTGCATTGTGAATTGGTTCATTGCAGTTGAATCAATGAAAAATGCACTGAGGGTTGACTAGAGCATTCATTTCATCCACCACATTAGTCGGGTTCTCATATAAAAAATCACTAGTTTGGTGTCCTTCCTGTACCCATCTCATTTCCTTGACCCCTTAATAAATTTCCAATGTACTTTTTTCCGCACCTTTGACAAGTGGGGTGTTGAAATTAATTTTGACCATTAGATTTATCAATAAGATAGATAAAATTGAACTCCACATTACACTTCTTATCCCCATGATATCCTTAAAATTCATTAACCACCTTCATGACTTTTAGGTCACATCAAACAATTTTCTCATAGCTATAAAAGTCACAGATCGTCGGGGCTTTTCTTATTGTTGGATTTATCCCACCAAATAAGTGAGAAAACATGAATTCTAGGGTAACATAAAATCAAAAGGCATATCATGCAACACTTGTGAATTTTCTTCATATTCCTTGATTAATTATTTATCTTTTTTTCTTGATGTCAATGGAATCTATTCCCATTATTAGATGGAGAGTGTGAAGAAAATATTAATTGATTTTTTTTAAGAATTCATTCCATCCCATCACTTCAATATCCTCCTCAACATTTGTATTCATGATCAATTTCAACCACTTATTAGCTTCACCCCTATATATAATAAATATCTAAGAGAACATTCTCATATAAAAAACATTTAAGGATGGAGAAGATCATCTCAGTGGAGTTGATTCAATATTCAATTATTAAGGGATCAAATGATCTTTTGAATGTTATAAGACTTTGTAACATAAAGCTCTCAATTTCAACTTTTTATTTCTTAGTCGTAATTCTGTGATCCCCTTAATCAATTTTTTGATTCCTAACAAGTGTCATTTGATAGAGTATGATCAAAATTCTTGTGATCCCCACTCCCATTGAGGTGGGAAACTCTTTGGGGAAATCATCACATTACCCATCACATTCATTGTCTACCCAATTCCTCTTATTTATGGATATTTTATAGATTAAAGGGATAACTATGGATGAGTATTATTAAACTATTAATAAAATTAAAGGAAATCCAATTACATTAAATAGATAACTTATAAATAATATTTATTTCTTAACTTATGAATTTCTAGGATTTAATCTATGTTTTCCATGATCTATATTATAACATATACTCTTATAGTTATTTTTATTGTTCCTATAATAGTTTTTCATAATGATCTTATAAATTTACCCATGTATATACCCTAGGAGTTTCAAACTAAGTGTATAATACGACTCATTTTCCTATACCTGGTTACACTGAGTTTGGCCCCACACAGCTTGTTAGAGTTGTTACACCTGGGTACATTTATGCCAGAACCACATCCACATGTAGTATCCAGATAGGGATTTATTTTCTTGATAAAAAATCACTATTTACTTACCAAAATATAGGTATGTTTTCTTATACATTTTTTTATTCCTAATGATTTCACTGGTGTTTCCTAATCGAAATCCCAAAATTTACTAAACACCTTCTTCGATAACAACTATAACAACCATAGTTTTTATTTCACATTAATTCTAGATTTATTACATATAAATACACTTAATACATACCAGAAGATCAATAAGACTAGTTTATTTGTAAATTAGGTATATTACATACAATGTTAAAATAGGAAAAACATCATCTTTATTAAAAACTTCATTAACCTATTCGTACTAAAAACTACACGGGATAACCTGAGGACATACCTAAGAAAGGGGTAAGCTATACAACACAATACTAGAAAAAACATGGAATTATATGAAGAAATTAATACATGTTTTACAATAGGAAAATAAATGGGACATAAAATAATCATGAATAATAAGGCTTGATATAACATGATAATCATAACACTGAAAATGTGGAAACAAATTAAAACATTGCATCATAATCATAGGTCAAGGATAACGATAAATAAATCATAATATAAATTTTTTTAATTCAATTAGGTTCACTCACATTCCAAACACGAAATAATTTGAGATTGGACATTACAAAATTCATTACAGCGCTATATAATTATGGTGCACTCATCACTTTCATTTCATTATCATTCTTAACTGTGACACATAGATCAGAAATCAACTATTCGTTCATCATCTAATTTATTCCATGATAACAAAATGAGAAAAACAAATATACTTCCAAATTAAATTATTTATATTTTTATAAAGGTGAATACCCATAATCGGAAATGATAATGGAATTTACTACGTAATTGTTTTTGTGTGGAAAACCGTGGTGAATGTTCGACAGAATAACGACATCACATAAAAATTAATAAAATGGGTTGATGAGAGAAAAAAGGTTATAAAATCATCTTTAAATAAAATAGGATGTAATAAGGGAATGTAAATTTATATACCTACTTTAGGAATAGGAAATAGAAGGCATGAGATAATAATTAAACAATAATAATGAATAGTGTGGGAGGATCCCTTACTTGAGTGCGTGACTTCAAAAGTTTAGGAGGAGCTTATTGAGAGCTTGGGGAACCTTGGGGGGACTGTAGAGAGGTTATGGAAGAGTGGACACGTTCTCAAATGATTTTTAGTGGAGATAAATGGGATATTTTGTTGGTTTATATAGGAAATGAGTGAGATTTGTTTATTATTTTTCAAACTTATGTTTTTGACTCAATAAAATAAAATATGCAAAACAAAAAACCGTCCCATGATTTTTTACAAATTGTTTCTACCAAATGGGATTGATGTTATTTATTTTATAAGTCCAAGGGCCTAAATTTTTAAAACAATTCCCTTTATTATGTGGAGGTGAGTCATACTCTTAATGAAATGATTTTAAAATCATTAAATATAATAACCGTTTTGGATAATTAATAATAGATTTATAAAATTATTAAAATTAATATAAAATATAATCATTTTAAATATAAAAAACATATTTTTTCTTGGGTACCTTTTATAGTTTTTTTTACATCCTTTTTGGGTCATTATGATATCATAATAAAGAATGTATATTTATATCATATTTAATTTTTACCCAAAAATTCAGTTGTCCCAACAAATTATAAAAATAAACCATTGGGTAATTTCATTATTTTGATTCCAAAAATGGTATTTATTTTATCTAAACAATTTTATAAATATGTATATTTTAAATTTTAATATAAAATATACATTAATGATGAAAAGATGTGTTTTTTTGATAATAATATTTTTGAAACCCTTATAAAAATAAGATTTGAATTCATAAAATATATATGATCAATTATATTTAAAAATATTATTTAATAATAACATTTTATTACAATATTATTTATTTCAAGAAACCTTTAATCCATCAAAAGAATTTACTTAATTGAATTTTAATATTACCCAGTTATTCTATTTGTGTTTTTTGTATCAAAATAAAAATTATTTATAACGTAAAAATAATAGGATGATAATATATCCATTATTGAAAGAAATGTAATATACATACTCATATTGCTAGGGTATTTATACATATGACATTAATACACTATAAAAATATTTATGAGTAGGGTGCATGATAATGGTACATTTATGTGGTGGTTCAGTGTACATGGTTTGGGACATGATCTCGATGAGCTTGAAATTCTCCCGTAAATAATTTTAATCATGCTTAAGTTTTTGTATAAAAAATTGGGATTCGTCAAGGGAAAATACAAGTGATGTTCTCTTCCTAGAATGCTTCGATAGATGGGTTTCATAAGGTATGATCCTACTGTTTGAGGTCATCACTTCCTTTATCTATATAAAATAGAATTGTTAAAACCCTATATTTATAGTAATCATCTGATTAGTGTTTAATTGATACATTGTCAATTGTAAAGATGCTTAGGAGTCATTTGAATCTTATAGGATATAATAAAACCAAACTAGTTCATGTTTTTTCTATATCCATATTTGATAATAAGAAATTTATTAAAATTAGAAGGGGAATTTTATTTATAATAGTTCAGGTCATTACCGTTACACACCTTTATAAGGTTCATTAAACCAGTACATAAGGGTTAGTTAGGACCTCATGTGATGGTAAATCCACTGAAATAGAGACTTGTTTAGGGGTGAACCCAACACTATATAAGGTTAATTCAAAATTGGGAGAAAAAAACAATGTCAGAAAAGAAACAAGTAGAAAATTACAGTGGAGATATAAACATGTTGATTTAAAATAAGAAACCAACAAGAGATGGGATTCCTTTAGAAATAAATAATCATCCAAAAATCAATATTATTATTTTCACAAATAATTAATGATTGGTAGGGGAATGATGATATTAATCCTTATCATTTATAAATTCTTCAGCAATAGTTATCAATGATTAATTTTTTCATATGATGAAACAAATAATAGAGTGGATATATGGTGTTTTTAAGGAGTTATATTCATTTAAATTTTCTGATACATTTACTATCATATGAGTATGTTCTATATAAGGATTAGGAGTGTCCTATGTCATATATAAGAAGTTCAATGAATTAATATGGGCATGTATGTTTATATTGTCCATACTTAGTCATTGTATAATGATCTTATCATCGGTCGTTTCTTACACCCATAGAAATAATGTGGATCTAGATTTCCCTAATATATATAAGGGATCCCACAAGAAATTTTTGATGTCTATACAATTAGTAGATACTCCATGGATGGAAGAGTCTGTAGGCCATTACTTGTGAACTTTATCAACCATTAATTAATGAAAACAACAGTATCTAACTTCAAAGTAAGGTACATATTATTTATTAATGCTATACGAGGTTTTAGTTTTTCATAGCATAGTGATCATCATATTTTATGTTTCAAATGAATTTCACTATATTGAATTAGTTTTTTTCAATTAATACATTCCATTCAGTGGTTTCATAGAATCACCATGATTCTTAATTCAAAATATCATTTTTGAACAATAATGAAAATTTAAACCATAATAATTTCATATTTAGTATTGTAAAAATGATATAAATCATCTATATAGATATGAATATTACATGGGATGTTATATTTTGTGATGAAATTGTGTTGTATGATATCTGATATAATAACATACATCACCACATAAATCATTAGTTTTTTAGAATCTGTATTGTATTAAAATAGTTATCATAATGGTTGAAATAACCGATTCATTTTATTTCATAGAAATTATCATATAATCTATACAATATAGGGTATATCATAAAATATTGAACCGAAGACCTGAATAATGTTATCCAATGATTTCATATATATATATCCTAAAATAAGATAGGCAATTAAGTGATATTCTTATTATGAAATATGGTACATGGTGACATATGATATACTAGAATGTTTTTCCCTATCTTTGATTATGTACTAATTTATATATGTTATAAATTTATTATATATTATAGAAATGGTTTTTTGGGATAATTATTTAATTTATTATTTTTTATAAATTAATAACTTATTGTTTTATAAAATTTATTATAAATTGATTTTAACACATATATTAAACAAAATATTCAAAATTCTAAATAGCCATTAATTGGCTAAATAAATTTTTTTAGCATTAGTTTATTTTGGATTTTAACATTCGTTTTTAGGAAACACCTTAATATGGAACATTGTATTATATTTTTAATATCAGTTTTTATAACATATATTAATTTTTTTTAAGTGTCAGTTATTTCATAAAAAATATAAATTAAAATTTTTTAAAAAAAAATTACTCATGTTTCTTATAAAATTTTGACATTAAATGTTAAATATTTTTAGAAAATAAAGAAATATAAAACCTCGAAAAATCATGTTTGTTTGAATGAATTTATAAAGAGAATTTAAAAATAAAGACATACATTTGTAGAAATTTTTATTTTTATTTTTAAGTGATAAAAAATTAGCCATCAATCATATGAATAAATAAAATGTTAATCGGTCCTGAAATTTCCATAATAAAGAAAAATATTATAAGGAATGAATGAAAAAATATAGAATGTAATAAATTATTTTTTGGAATTTAACTCTATAGAAGATGATTTCTACAATTTCTTTCATTTGCAATACCATTATCCATCCCTCGATGAAATAAATCTATAAGTATTTCTTATTTTGATAGTCGATCACTATTTATAATCGTTAATTTAGGAATAACATGAGAAATTAAAATTTTGTGAGAGATCATATGATCATGATAAATTAAAAAATAGATGATGAAATTATATTCTATGATGGAAATTGGAAAGGAGGATATGGCATGATTAATTTCTATTTTGAAATGAAAAATCGCATCTTGATAAAAAAATTTAAAATTTCAAAATGTTCTGTGATACATTTATATGTAGGAAGTTAAAATAATGTGGGTGTGATAAAAAAGTTCTTGTTCTATTTTTTGAAATCCTTTTTTGAAAAATTCCTTAAAATAACAGATTTATTGGTTTCTTAACAACATTTGTTGCAATAAAAAATGATAAAAACTATGGTTTTCATTTTTTTTATTTATATAACTGACATAAAATAACTCCAAGTATGGCTTTTTGTGGTTAGTTATATCAATAACCAATGTACAAACCTCAAATGAAAATATTTTTAACATTGGTTATTTAATTATTTATAAAAATTTGTTTAAAATGTTCAAATTAAAATTCCTTATTAAGAAAAATTATTTTAAAAAATGTAAAAATGGGTTTTGAAAAGTAATATGATATTGATTTAAATAATATTAATTTTTTGATATTTTAAATATTAATATAATATTAGAATAGTTCATATATATAATTACAATATTTTTGATATTATACATTAAAAGTAAATTTCATATAAAAATGTAAAATTAAGCAGTTCATATTATAAAAAATATCTAGTAAATATAGTTTTCTTATGAGGGAATTCCAATATTTCATTGATAAATTTTAAAGCGTTCATTTTTTCGTTATATGTGAATTATATATATATATATATATTATTAATAAATTTAGGAATTATTTATTTATGAAGTTTTATTCCTTACATTATTCTTGAAAATAATTTTTACATTTCGAAATGGTGTGACCATTATTTTAAAATTATATATAGCTTATATAAATTGACATATATGCATACGACTTATATTATTGGTGTGATAAACTATATCATTTTATAATACCTTGAATTTTGATTGTATTAGGGTTTAAGAATCAATTTAAAGGTTGATTGTAGTTTAGGAATATTATGCGTAGTAAATTTTATAGAAACTAGTTATCTTATGAGTAACGTATCCTTAAATAGAGGGAATTTTTGGATAAATTTATCACTACCCTAGAGAATTATACATTTTCTAAGAAAGTGGGTATTTTATATCAATCACTTCATTCTTACTAATTTGGACATTTTCAGTTTCAAAAGACTCTATTCCATTATATGAAAGTGTTTAATGAACCATATTCATTGGTTGTAAATGTATGGGTTTAAATATATTTGGTTTTTAATTTGGGTTGTTAATCCATGTTACGAGTTGTGTAATGATTTATACTATTGAAAACAAGGCTTTAATTTGATATAAATGGAGTATGGTTTGTGTTTATTTTAAATACTCACATTGAATATTAGGGATTTGGAAGGGAAAAGGATCATACAGTTCAATAAGATGACAATATTGAAGGTGGCATTGTTTCCCAATGTATGCCAAATTTTTTGTGTCCAAAAATTGTTGAATAGAGAAAAGTGTTTTTGGAAAATGGAGTTGCACAATAGATTCAAGGTGGTTTAGAAACGTGTGTGCATGGCATTTTTTGGGATCATTGAATCAAAATATGACCAAAGAAAAAATTTCTCAAATGATTTATATGTGCACAAAAGAAAAAGTTTCAAAGAAGGGACTTACACAGCCAATGCGACATCGAAATGTGTATTAAGTTCTAAGAGATAACATTAAATGTATGTTCATTGAGCATATATATAATTTTTCCCCCAGCTATTAACATTGATGTTTTTAAAAATGTTCAGGTTCTTCTACAATGAGAAATAGTTATAGAATGTAAATCTTGCTGATAATGTGTTTCTTTATTCTAAAAATAAAAGGGGAATCTTGTGGTGTAGCTACACCAAGGATAAGGGTTTTGTGGAAACATAGGGTTTAGAAATATATATCTTGTGTGACAATCCCAAGTCATGCATAAAAGATACAGTGTTGCGTGCAATTTCCAATGTGTGCATATAGAAATTTTTTAATATCTTATTTGGTTGTTCAATGCTTCCAAGTGCATCATTTTAGGACATCAATGCAAGGAGAGTCTCTTGTTGGATAGAGGAAAAGTCTTCAATTTGAATCTATTAAGGCGACCTTCCTATTAGAAAACTGAGTCAGTCTTATCTCAAAGTAGTTATCTAGAAGGATTCAAAGTAACTTTTCTGAGGGATGTAGTGTGCTATCCTGAAATTATTGTGTAGGTAGTGTGATTGAAAAAATGTGATTGTGTCTGTAATTTTTTATTCGACCTATAGTGAATAATTTAGGATTTAGGAATGACTAATGCACAAGTATAGTATTATCCATGGAGTATCCCATAGTGGAGAACCAAATAAAATTATTCTATTTTCTTTCTACTTTAGAATGTTTTAATTATTGAACATTACCATTAGACATGTTTAAGATGTTCATATCAATGTGGGAACAAGATTCATCACATGAAAAGAAACAATTGTCACCCTAATTCAGACCTCCCCTCTCTGGGTGTTCTAGGGTTCTTCATAAACATAAATATTTTTTGAAAATACAGATTTGGTGGAAGGAATATGATTTTAAACAACATTTATAATATAATTCATACATTTAAAGAGAATATATCATAGATTATTATGATATTTAAATCCAATTTAAAATACTTGGTCTAAGATTCCATCAAAATAAGACATTTATCAACCCCTTTATCAAACAATCGAGTAGTTCATAGTAAATTTTATCCCCTATTGAGGATCTTATACAACAAAACAATGTAATAGGTTATCCAAATACAATTAGGTGAATATTTTTTACTTTTTTTGGTTTAGAAATAACTGGATGATATTAATGGGATTAGGTTATCAATGGAATAATGTTAACTGAATACATATGATAAATTTAGATATAGAGTTATCAATATAAATATTCAAAATTAATATTAAATATGATTGTCATGATTAAAAAGCATTATAAATAAGTGGTGGGAGAAATGTTAAAGTGACTCAATTATTGGTGAAATAGGATCCTCTCCCACTAATAGTTACAGTGTAATGTAAAAAACTGGACATCATCTAGTGGTATCACGCACTACAGAAAAACAGATGTTTGGTGGTGGTTTGAATCACCATTATAAGCATCTGTAGTGGTTTTGAAAAACCGCCGATAAATTGTGTGTCAAAAAACTTTTGTCAATGGTTTCATCGATTGTGAAATGATTTATGGTAACTATCTTATTGGGCATATTTAGAGGCGGTTTTCCATGGTTTTAGCAGTGGTTTATCTCAACTGGACGATTTTTTAGGAGAAGTTTAATCCTGTGCTAAAAATAAATATATTTCACCCAGGAAAAACACCACTAAAAAGAAAATAACCAGCGTGAGATGGTAACAATAGATGAAAACTGTGTGGTGGTAGTTAAAACTACCACTAAATTATTGTATGGTGCAGCGGTTTTAACCGTCGTGGCTAGAAAAAGTCAGATATTTTTCGGCGGTTTTAACCCTCGTGAAATGTTGTACACAATATTTTTTAGTGGATAGAACCATCATGAAAGACAAATTTATAAAAAAAGCATATTCTGCAGCCCCTATAACAGTGCACTAAAAAAACAACAGATTCTATACATGAAATTTCATTTTCATCCTTTAAACCCCATTCTCTTGATGACTAGGAAACTAACCCAACCAATCCAAAAAACACATCCATCCCACACCATCCTAAATGAAAAAACCAAATGGTGTTCCCTCTCAATAAACCACGAATTTCACTATCACCACCTCATAAAAATAACCACACAATAACGACCTCATGAAATTTATTATACATCATCCCTCATCACAACCCTTATTAACTCACCATAACCTCACTACTAGAACATTATGCATTTAATATGATCACCCTCATTAGTTATAAATTCCCCATAATATACCACACACATAGCACAAGATAACAAAACAATCCAATCACCACATATCAATATATATCAGTTTCTACAATTACAAAAATTACATTTTAAGGGATGTCAAAATAACAAATATTTTTAACATGGGTATTATCAATAAATTTCATATTTCCCCGGGAAACAGGTTCATTGAATAAATTTTGGTTACAATAATTTTTGAAGAATGGTTATCTCAATCACACAATCAAAACAAGAGGATTGAAAATCAGAAAATTTAAGCTGAAAAAGGTTCCCAAAAACATCACTTTTTCGAAATAGAAATAATAAAGTACCATAATATGTAATTTCATGAAAATCGAAATAACCTACGATTTCTCCCTATTTTGAAATGATTCCGTAAAGAAAATTATTTATCTTCTTATGAAAAAATTACTATTTGTAAAATGGATAAAAAAATCAGGATGTTCCAATATATTTACATTAAAAGAAATGAACTAGGATCCCCTATCTCAAAAAAATAATTCCAATTTTGTGTATGAGGATAGGGAAAGTGGAAAACCACTCTATGAACTATAATTCTTGGATTAAAATCATTAAACCAATGAAATAGTGTCCTTATCAATATATATCTAAAAAACTAACCAAACCATCAATATACTTAGCAACAACCTCCCTACAATGAATAAAATGGAAGGAACCCATATGAGATATATGTCAAATCACTTAAAATCTGTGATGATATATATATATATATATTGATGTTAATGATCAATAACAAAAATAATTTGGGTGAAATACCTCTTAAAATAGTATATATATCTCCCATGTAATATGTGATAATTTTGATAAATAAATTATTCAAAAAGGGTTTAGAAATTTAAAGGTAGGATTAGAATTAAAATGTCTTGGTGATGCACCTTATAACACAATATAATGGTGATGAAACATGAAAAACCATGGAATTTTGAATAGCTCTACATTTTAATGGGGATATTAGAATCTATATCCAAAAAACACTATGTGGTTCACCTTATTGATTCCATTATATTGGAGAAGGTCCATGCCACATAAGAAACTCCATGTCACATGAATATAATATTTATGAAGAAAATCGCCCGATGATTTAGCTCGACAATAGAACAACCCCAAAATCAATAGAAAATCTAAAACAAACCACTCAAGAATTTCACAGAAAAATCAAGAAGTTACAAAAAACCATGATAAAATGGGTATAATATCTATAATATCAATTTCCAGGAGTCCTTGTTGTATCTAGCCTCTCTATTCCACCATACTAACCTCAATAAAATACATAAATGAAAACCTGAGAAATCAAGAAAATTTAAGGTCATGAAAAAGTTTGGTGGCAACCATGTGCCACACATGATATATATACAAACTGACGGTTACCATATTTATCCAACATATCAGCAATACAACTAATCACAATTCGATGATGAACACATATATCCACCCGCTTCAGCTCTATCTCTACATCATACTACCACCTGTAATAAGATTATAATGAAATTTTAATTTTATTGTATATTAATATTTAAACTTAAAACCAATAAAAGTTTGAAAACTAAATGATTTTGAATTTTTGGGATTAACTTTCTCACCATTAGTGGATGAAATATCACCAGGGGCAGATGTGGTCATCTTTGGATATAAATAAATCAATGCTATCTGCAAAGAGGATATCTGAGCCCCATGGTCTTGAACTGTGTTTCGTAGCGAAGAAATCTCTCTCTGAGCATCTCTGGGTATGGGATGACTACAGATAGGTGTAGATGCAGCTATAATCCCCAGTTTCCTACCAAATACTTCATATGGTACGAGTTCCAAACCCATCCCGCACACTCTACCTAGATGCACCTACCCAAGGAATTTAGAAACCAGGTCATTCTGGGAGGCTGAGTAGGATTGTGAAAGATTGGCATCCCATAGTTCTTTAATTTTTACCTATAAATTAATGATCATCCATATTATAAGAAATATATATATTAACATAGTAACAATTGATAATAAGTTAATATAATGAATAAATGAGATCATACCCCCAACTTCTTTGGCAAACTCATTAACAAAACTTCCATTATATTTTTTGTGAACATACAACCACACTTCTGTTTGGGATGCTTCATGCACTAAACTATGTGACTGAATTTAACAAATATAAATCATCAATTCAATATATTAATTAGTTAATATTTTTTTATAAATATTTGAACCAATGAAAAGATTACAAGAGTCGATCGAATTCAAGAATAGCTTTTTGATCCCGTAGTGTGAGGTATGACTTGCTATACCAAGCTTGATGAATTCTTTCTTGAAAGATCCTAAATTAAATAAAATAAAATTTAATATTAATGCATTCAATGTTATCACCTCTTCATTTTAATGTATAAATTTAACATTAGTTTAATATAATAAAATATATTTAAATACCATATTTTTCTCATCACGATGTTTGTAAAAAAAACTTTCCATCGCTCTTGCGTACCCCAACAGGTAGCTTGTGACACATCTGTTAGAAGGCCAAGGATGTATTGTTGACATCAATCCACAAGCTTCATTTAATTTCATTCCATTTCATACAAAGATTTTTCAATATCCACTTCCGTGCTATCACATCAACAACCTTAATGTTAAAAAATATTTGTATACATAAATTCACTTTTAAAATATCATTAAAATTACATTCAATTACACCATAATGTATTGAAATTACCCATCTCTAGGAATCAAAATAATTATTTTTCCAACGTGGAGGCATATGTCTCCAATTGTCATATTAAATAGGTAGGGAAATGAGCATTACAGCTAGCTGACCTAGAATTTGTCCAAGTAATGGGAACCCATATGAAACAAATGGGAAACTGATCTTCTCTCTGGTCATATTCTATACATTAGA
The DNA here is from genome assembly GCA_963277665.1 of Viscum album. Taxonomy (NCBI): domain Eukaryota; kingdom Viridiplantae; phylum Streptophyta; class Magnoliopsida; order Santalales; family Viscaceae; genus Viscum; species Viscum album. The sequence continues at coordinate 2,101,580,491 of OY728163.1, read as the reverse complement.
TATGTTTACGTTTTTATCCACTCTTGAATTATTTTTATCATTAATAAATAAATAGTTAGTCTAAAAAAGTGAAATAAATATATTCATATTAAAATTCGTACCTATAACTGTCACCCTCCAGTATGCTCGTGACGATCTGGATGCCCCCCCCCACTACTGAAGCTCCTGATGGGGGAGTCAAAAACTGATCTTCTAAAGGGATGCTCACAGAGGGTGTGAGAGATGGTGCAGGGGGTGAAGTGGATGGTCACTGAGATTCCGCAAGGATGGAGACATATGGATCTTCATCTGTCTCAGTGGTCAATGATACAATATATCACTTCTTCCCTGGAAATCATGTCATTTAATCAATTAAAATTTAGTTCAAAAGATATATTTCAAAAAATTTATGTAGAACAATTAAAAATGATAATAGAAGAACAATATTAACAAACAAAATATACATAAAAATTATAATGAAGGACTGCACAAATGAAATAATTGAATGAGAAAGTAAATGTGCAACTTCACATACAATCATTTTCCCCTTCAATCATGTCAGTTTCCTGCTCCATTACATCATCCACTTCATTAAACCTTGATAGACTAATATTTTCAATATCATGATGGAAAAATAATTCCGCTTATTGTTGTTGATGAGATCCAATTTTAGAGGTCAAATCTTCCACTTTATCACCCATATCATACAAATTTATTTTTATTACATGTGTGCAATAATCCACCATTCATCCATAACATCATTCAAATAATATACATTTTTTTCAATGATATGATATCTGGATCATGCAGTTCACAATCACCAATATCCATCAAGTGAGAGAAGTTCACAGAAGTAAATTCCAAGGAATCTCTTTTAACACCTCTGATAATATAGACCCAATTGCATTTGAATAATACCATTGAAAAATTCCTGTGGTAGTTTAATTTAATAATATCAATCATCATTCTATAGTATTCTATTTTAGAAAATTTGAATATTCCACTATTTTTTTGTTTTCAATTCCTCTTCTCGAATGACTGTTCGAAATCTGAATTCATTCATGTTGTAAGCGTTGACCATTCTAACATAGTTTAGAGGACCTCGAGCAATAAAAATAAAATCATCAGAAAACTATCTCCGAATATCAGTATTCATGATCTAAAAAAAGAAATATACATTATTATATTTTAAAAATAAATTTGTCAACTTTATATTCGTATTTATTGAAATATTTATGAACTTACACGTCGTGCAAACCATTCTACAACCACTTTATTAACAGCTTTCATTATATCTTTCTCATATAGTGTTTTTATTTAATTCATCTATTTTTTTGTATCCTCAACTCTTCAATAAATGGAAATAAAATTTCATTATTCAGCAACACATAACTATGTGCCAGTAATAATTCCATCTCTGTTAGTGTCACATTTGAGGTCATAAAAACAGATCATCCAATAGGAGGAAATATATTTGATTTCTCATGTATTTGAGATTGAGTCAATGTGTCATCAACAAATCCAAATGGATTGAATCTTGTCTCAATATCATCCATGTATCATGAATAAAATTTAAGACACTCCTCATCCAAATAAAATTCAATAATAAAGCATTCAGGTTGATCTTTATTTCTCACGTATGATTTCAAATGCCCAAGATATCTGTGTAATAAAATTAAAAAATAGAATTATGAATTTAATTAAGTGCCAAAAATTGTTTACTTAACTAAAAAAAATATAAATAAACCACCACTCAATTGGATATATCCATCGATAATGAACGAGGTCTCCTAATTTAGCTTCCTCAACCAAATACACAGTTTAATGCATCATGATAGTAAAAAACGACGAAGGAAATATTATCTCCATTTTAGAATGATTTAATAAAAACGTATCCTGAAGGTTGTCAAGATAAAATCGATGTAGAGATTTCTCACATAGTTGTCTGAAAAATGTGTGGAATTGGAGTACAACAGCAGTAACTATTTCAGGTAATAATATATGCAATTCCAATGGTAGTAACTTCAGTAAAAAAATATGTGAATCATGAGTTTTCAGTCCATGTTACATACGATACATCATGTCAACAAACCTCAAGATGATTCATGAATACCAATAAAATACCTTCACATGCTTTAAAATTCGAAGGAATGTATCTTTATCTGTATTTTTCATTTAAAAAATCGTTGGAGCATACTTTCCATTCTCATCTGTCTAGAGATCACCTTTTATGATCATTACTAGTAAGTATTTTCAAGTATTTATATGATCCTTCGAATTTCCACGTTAATTAAGAAATGTGAAAATTAAATTGAAACATTCATTCTTCTCAATATTCATCACATCAATATTATGTCGGAATAAATTAAATTCCCAGTACTGAAGTTTGAAGAATATAATTTTTTTTTCTTCTATTGTTGCGTTCTGATTTCACTTGACGATACAATTCAGAACTGTTTCCCACTATCATTCAAATGAAGAACCTACCAAATTCTATTTCTGCATTTCAAGGTTGTTTCCATATTTTATAACTAGTTAATAACTTTGGAGGTGGTCTACGATCAATGAAACCATTATATTTTAGTCTGTTATGATGAAATCTATGAGATGTATTGAGAAATATTAAATGACACAAGAAGCACCATTTTCTACTGTGAGGTAGCCATTTGGGATCAAAATAAAAGTTACAAATATGGAAATCCAAAGCCATGTAAGGGTTTCAAACTGATAAATTCTCAATCCTAGGGAAGTCACTAATGGTCCACATTAAAGTAGAATGAATTTGAAGATTTTTTTAGAGGAAAAATCAAATGTCACAACACTATATCTCTACAACTCCTGTAATTCTTCAATTAAAGGCTGAAAGTATACATCAATATCATTTCTCGGCATTTTATTCCAAGAATAATCATTGAATTGATAAAATATTTTTGTTGCATACACATCCAAAGAGGAATATTATACTGGATCAGAATAACTGTCCAAATGCTACAACTGGTACACAATGTCCCTAATGGGTTGAATCCATCGATAGCTAATCCCAATCAATCATTACTAGGATTAGCTGAGAAAGTTGAATTTAATTAACATTATTTATTCCATGATTGTGGATCTCTTGGAAGTCTCATTAACCCATCAGTGTTATTATCTATAGAATTTTACTTCATCTGTTCAGAGGTTTTTGATGACATGAATAATTATTGAAATTGAGGATTTAAAGGAATATAATTCATAACCTTTGTATGTTGGTTCCTTTTATTCTTCATCATGAAAGAATGTTGATTAAAATTTCCAACATGGCCCAATGAATACCATGTAGAAGAAGAACATGTTTTACAGTCCTATCTACATTAATCCTCTCACCAATAATGCATACAATCATTGGGACACACATGTATTTTTGTATAATTCAGATTAATCATGTTAACATCTTTTTTATTTCATAAAAAGACTCCTGTATGTTTTCATTAAGAAATATTTCACACAACAATTCCAACATCATGGACATTTCCTTATTTGTAATTCCATAAATACATTTGATATGGTACAACTTCAGCGTCAATTTTTTTTTTGAATATTTCAAACATCCACTTTACAACTCTTGATTTCCATCATCAACTAAATCATGAAACATTTTTTCCTCCTTGATGTTTTCTCTTAAATTAGTCTCCACTAAATCAAGTGGAGGATCCACTGATATGTTATAATATTGATATTGTAGTCTTAAAGTCTCAATAACATCACTCGTCACGTTGCTATTTGTAGCACCATAAACTAGTTTTTCTAATGTGTTTTGATGTTGATGGTGGACTCTTGTAGTGTCGAATGCATCATTTATATAGTTTTTCATTTCATGCTCTGCTTTCAATGAAGTTGGGAGGTCATTCTGTTCATTGACATCAATGATCTACCATTCTGTAACATTTGATTATCTGTGCCAAATCCAACACAAATATTGACTACAGAATTGCGTAAATATTAAATGTTCATAAACATTAGCAATGTTCAACCATCTTCTAAATTTACATTTAGGACATGGACATATTATTCTCCCTCAATGGATTAGTTGGAAATTAATAAATCTAAAAACTCATTCAAACCCTTAATATACTAAGGTGTTATTCTTAGTAATGTGGTCCAGCTTTTATCCATGTATATCAAAATGTGAAAATAAAATATTAAAAAAATTAAAACACGTAATTATTACTAAATAGGGAAATTGATTCATATATACTAGTTGAAAAAATATTTAAATATGATAAATAAGGTTTTCCTATATAAATACATATGGTACATAACAAACCCACCCACTAGAAAACCAAAGCATACAAATTAAAAAGATCCATAAAAGAAGACAAGAATAAGTATCTCATCCTTGTAGTTTTTTATGTCGTACTACACCAAAATATATGGTCAAACAAATGAAGTCATTAATTTGATATCACTAAGGTATGGGCTTGGAAAACCGTATAATAATTGAATAGAAGTTAGGAATACAAAACGAAAAAAACTCTTACCTTAAACATGAATCACTACATTGGAAAATACGTGGGGACGGAGATGTAGAACATTCCCAGAATCATCAGGTGAAAAGATTCATGGCTAGGGTAGATGAATCCTAGGCTTCTAAATAAGGTATTTGTTTTCCACACTCAAAGGAAACATGAAATTATAATGATAAATGAAATCATGTATATTAAATTTCAAAAAATGATCCTGAAATAACATTGAAAATTATTGATGTCAATATACCATTTCAATTTCTATGTAATTTTTTTTCAATTATAGAAACTGAGAAAACCAATTAAATCCATAGTCTTATGGAATTCATTTAAAATATTCCATCCCCCAAAAAATATAATTGGGTTAGTAATAAATATTGTGTATATTAGTAATTTTTTCCTACTATTTATGTTATTGGTGGCCTCGAATTTGGATTCAAAGAGTTGGATATGGTCTCGGGTTGAGAATTTTCGAATATGTGGGGTATCATGGTGAAGTGTAATGATTATAAACATGTAGTGACCCTACATGTGATTAAATATTTCAGATCTGGGGTGGATCAAGGTACATTAATGGGGGTTGAAACATAATGTTGAGGTCTCTGGTGGATCATGTAACATCCTTGGTGACCCACTATTGTCCAGGAGGGGGTCCACTTTCTCCATCCACCAATTTCATGCATGGTAATTTTTTATATTTTACTTTCTATTTATAAAAAAACATTTCCTTTTCCACTTATATGATTAGGAAATAATAGAGTCAATTAATTTATTAATGTTCCTTTACACCCATTATTTATATATCTAAAATATTTCTCAATTTCATATTGATGAGTCATTAATTGATTTGGACTCATAGATGGTAGGATAACCTCATTAAAACCTCAATCATTGTTATCTTTTTTTTTTGTTTAATAAAATATCTATCCAAAAATGTAAGTTTTGTATTTTGATAGGTTTAGAAATATATATTTATTGAGGATAAATTGAAGGACTATATTTTAGGGGTTAACTTATAAGGATAATAAGTAGGGGATATTTATTTTTTTTCTCCATGCATGATTTGTTTTCTATTTTTTTGGTATATAGATGTTGGTAGTTGAGTTAGGGAGACTTGAATGTTGACAAAGGGGGTTTGCAATTGTGTGATAAAATAAACAGAGGATATTAAATTAGAAATTTAGATTATATACATGGTGGGATTATTTTAAGACCCTTATACGATCACATTTCCTTGTGAATCATTTTCTACTTTGGGTGATTGACTCTAAATGGGTGTCTAAGCATGAGAAAAAATGTGAGGGTTGTTGGATGGTCAATTTTGTTTTTGTTAAAAAATTTAATAAGTGTATAGTGAATGAATGGTTATTTGATGGTGGTATCACCTTATTGGTTGAGATTGAAAGAGTAGATAACACTTGCACCTTGATCAATGGTTTTACCTTAAAGTTGATTTGTAATATTGGCATGAGGTAAATTATGTGATGCCTCTTGTGGGACATGAAAAACATAAAAAGTGAACTAATGGGTTTACAACTCATAAATGGCTCACTTAATGGGATTTTGGTGTTAAAATAATATGAATATGTCTTAAGGGATATTAAATAACCTTATAGGTGAGTGAACACAAGGTAATATATCAAAGGTGGTCCTCTGTGATCCGATGAGATGTGCTATATAGGGTAAAGTGATTAGTTAACCATTTAGAATTAGAAGGCTTGAGATTTTTTATGTGAAATGATGTGCTATGTAAAAGAACTTGGAAACAATTTTGAGGTGATTATTATGGATAGTGAGTTGGGTCTATGATGATAAAGATTTGACAAACAAACATTCAGATACATAAGATGCATGGGACATTATATATGATTGTAAATTTGGGTGGAGTGATGCTATGTGATTATTTATTGTTTATCCTAATAGTGATGTGATACAATGTGTATGTATTATTATTATCCCCAAGGGACGAGAAAACAATATGGGGTGAGGGACATGTGTAATGACTCCCAATGACATGGACTCGTCCCAATTATTCATATGATAAGAATGAAAATATCGTCAAATTCCATATATGATTTATATTATTCCCGATGATTATTCAGATACTATAGAGATATCATGTGTTCTATGGTATCCCATGGTGAGGTTCATTATTGAGGGAATAACTATGTAACACCCCTAATATATAACAAATTCTCTCCTCAATGGAACTTGATTTGTCTTCCCCCACCCATTAGTCAGAAAAACCTTTTTATTTATTTTGATTTCAAGGGGCCACTATGTGTGTTGTGAGACCTCATTTTGTGGATTATGTCACAATATACCCCCATTAGAACCCATCATGGATTAAGAGTAAAGACAAGTGTTAGTCCTGAATCCCACTTCTAATAGGTCACAAGGTGGCAACAAGAATAAAGGGTGTAAGCCAAACATATGGTATGTATTACCCTAATATATCCTAGAAGTATAGGATAAGAAACCACAAATATACCCCATATAATATAAATAAATCAATTTGAATATTTTTTTAATTCCATTAATAAATGAACATAACAAAATGAAATACCATGAAACAACTTGTATGAAAATTACTCATCAAACACCAACAGGATCCATGTCATGTTTTAGTAACACCCAACCCAATCACTAATTCTTCCTTATAGACCAATAAAAATTGGATATATATAGCGGGTAACAATACAAGTAGATTCAGTAGGATCCTACACAAAACCTCACATGAATAATGTTGAATAAGAATAATAATTTATTAGAAAAAAACATGAAAAAAACATTACAAATAGGGGTGGCGAGGCGCACAGAGGGGAGGTGAGGTGCGCTGAGGGGTGATGAGGTGCACTGAGGGGAGTCAAGCATGGTTCAACACTGGTGAGGTGCACTAAGGGACGGTGATCTAGGACTTCGAAGGTTGCAAGGGTCAGGGGAGAGGGGGGTGTCGGCATTATAAAAAAGCTCAGATTAGTAGTTGTTTATTAAAAACCACCACTAAACCCTTCTTAAAAAAATTAGTAAAAGTTTATTGAATCGCTGCTAACAGATTTCCACTATGGCCTATTTTTTTAGTGGTGAAATTTAATTATATTATATATTAAATTAATATTATACATGATACTGAATATAAAAAATGAAAAATTGTATAGTAATGGAATCACCATCATTTATCATGAATTTGGAATAAGTATTTGAAAAATAGAATCTTAATAGATACAAATTCATTGAACAGTGAAAAAATATTAATTATTCTTAGGCATGAGAAAATAATTATGTGTTTTAGAAATCTGAGACATAAGTAAAAAGCCATAGGAATTGTTAAAAAATTGAATCAGTTTGCTTATTAGAATAATTCAGTGATTCAATTAAGGTTTTAAAGTCCTTCAAAGCAATATGTCCAATGGAATTTTAGTCTCCACTCATATATTGTATGTGATTGTGTGTGCCAATGACTTAGTAAGAATAAACTATACACTAATTATTGGTAGATCTAAGGAATTTATTCTGGAATCACCATTGAATCTTTTATAGAAATTTGAATGTGGTCAATAAATTTTTATACATTTTCTTCATTGTGTTTAGGATAGATGAACATGAAGTGAGATGTATGGGATATATTGTAATATTAACAGTACTGATGGTTACAATTTTAATATATATAATAATATTTATTTTTTTCAATATTCATCCATGGTCATTGAAACCGAAATCATGTTTTGGGAGGGGTGGGTAGTGATTCCATAGAATAAAAATGATCATGGAAACTTGAAGCGGTTTTTGTAAATCATTGGAAAGTCCACATTTAGTATTAGTGTTATATAAATCAATTATTTTATTTTTATGAGTATTTGACATAAAATATATACCTTAAAAATTAATTAATGAATACATAAAATGAAAATTAAGGTAATAAATGATAAATTTTGTAGTTTTTATATCTATGATGAGATAATGGTTTAGCAAATCATGGTGTTTAATGTAAATGAATATATATAAAGATCATATGAATATATATAAAGGATTTATAGTCATCATATTTCACTTATTAAATAAAATAATTAATCTATAAACAAGAAGTTATTATAAAAAATATAATATTCTAAAAAGGATGCTATGTATCTTTGTTTTAATAAAAAAATATTTATAAGTTATTAAATTTATATTAAGCTAACATTTTGTTTTGGAATAGGGGATTTTTGGAGAACCAATATTGAAATAAGATTTTGAGGGTTTCAAAATCTCATGGAGATGCTTCTCAATAATGATGAAGGACTATGAGTTTTATTAAGAGCTCGAGTGAGTATCAGAGTGGGGTTAGAGTTTACTCCCATACCACCACATTTTTTTGATTTGGGTTGTAGGTGACTATTCATTCCATGCAACTTTTTTTCACATTTTGATTTCCTACATTGAGGAACAAAGGTGTATAGTGTGGAGTACCACACTGTTAAAAAGGGTAGTTGCATATCAGAGAAATGGGAATCATATAAATGAATCTAATTAAGACATTACTCATAGGTGCTACACCATTGTGATGAAAGGTAGGGAATATAATACCAACCTAGGTTATATTATTTTATGACCAATGAGTGACTCCCGGATTATAATTTCATCATGGTCATGTCTACTATCTATGAAATCATGCAGTAAGCCTTTGTATTTATGTTGAGATATAAAAAATTATGGTTTTGGATCCCTCCCTCCTCTAGTGGTAATGAAACATCCCAGGAGTTCCACACCATGAGCACCCTAAATACTATTTTTTAGAAAAGGTTATATTGAGGATTTACAAGTCACCCCCTTTGGTTTTTGGTTTAACAGAACCAGGGGAAATGTAAATATTAATTTTATCTCTTGTCTCTACCTCCTATGATATTATTATATAAAATAGGTTGTTTTATAGATTTTGTTTATTGAAATTTAAGGTCATATGTATCGCTTCATTATGTTATGTTCCCCTTTCACCACCACTAATTTGATACCGATTCAAGTTAGTATTTGATGATGGTTCTACTAGATCACAATGAAATCATCTCGATGAGAAGGTGAATTTTATTAGTGTATCTAGAGTATGTCCCTTAATGATGATCACAAGTCGCTTCTCATCATTTCATAATATGCTCTTTTCCATGTGAATTTTTTTTTTATCAAAGTAGATATAATTTTCTATTATTTGGGTGTCAAAATTTAGGGTTTATTATTATGATGCTGTTAGAGGTACATTGTGGACTAATTAGGTTTTTTGGTTATGATTTTATTATAGATATATATTTATAATTGAATTTTAAGGAAATAATATGTATTATGTTAAATTAAAAAAATTATTGATTTTTTTTTAAAATTAACTAATTATTCATTATAACTTGAGATAGTGGTTCAGTTATTATGATGAGATTTAATGAGGCTTGCAAGAGATTATGTGATGTTGGTAGAGCATAATTAAAGGTAATAACTTTGTATAATGTAGTTTCACCCTTTAACATATCCATGTAGTTTAATATTATTGGAATATAGCAAGCTATATGGGGTGTTACATTGTGCGGGGATTGAATTTTAATTAAATGATTTTTTTAATTCTTATGATAAAATGATGTGTTAAGGATCATTATAGATCCTTGAACATTATTTGATAGCTTGGTAAAATATGATCTAGGTCTGGGTAATAAATGTGTCCCTTGGGTCATGTATTCATTGGAAGGTAATAAATTAATTTGAATGAATAAAATGTAGTGGACCTAATATGGGTACCCCTAGTCCCCTAGAGTAGGTTAGAGTGAGGTTTTTAGAGTGGTTGGGTAAGGGGTATGTTGAATAGAAAATTGGTTGACCTTATATCCTTTGAGATATTGGACTAGTATGTGCGGTGAGTTTTCCTTCCACACTAGTTTATGAGTATCACGGTGGGTATGCCCAAGGTAGGATTATATAAAGGGTTTTGTGAGAGGAATGACCTAGGATGTCTTGGAAAGTGGGATGAGTATAATGTCATCTATCTAGTGAGAAAAATATATAGAATTTTTTATAAATCTAATTATTCCATCATATGATTATGGAGATGATAAGGTATTTTATTCATTCAATGTTACTAGTTTGGGACCGAGAGGCCAGAATGAGATAGAGGATCCCATGTATGGTGTCCAAATTATGGTGTGATATTGGGGACCTTGATGGGTGCCCTAATATTTTATTAAACATACATAGGGTAACTTTGGGGGGAATACATTTTCAATATTTGGTGTCATCATATTAATAGAGATATGATGTGGTAAGCCTAGTATGATTATATTGATAGGGATGTGGTGTGTTCCTGAGAGACCAATCTAAGAAACATCTGAGCTGGTGGCCATCCATCGTGATGGGATATGAGGACTGGTGGAGAATGTTACCCAATTTATATCATATTTATTTTTTTAATTTATATATAAAATGTGAATGGGTGTTCATCAATTGGGGAAAACAGATTCCCATGTTAATTAGGGCCTGATACTATACTAAGGTGGGGTGAAACCCCTTAGGTATATGTGATATGATTTCGGGATGAGATGAGTTTCCAATAGATACATATTTACATTTATGATTCTAGGGTGAGGATAATTTCCCTTTGGTGTATTTCATACTATAATTTAGGCTTTATTCAGTGATGTGGGTTATTTTCCACAAGTAATAAAGTCTTGATACCACTGTATGGTGGGTTGTTACCCCTTGAGTTTATGTTTTTTATATGGTTTTAGGGTAAGATAATTTTCCCTTAGGTTTATGAGATTATATGGATCTATGGTGGTATGATCTTCCCCCATTTCTATTCCATTTCGTATGGTTCTAGAGTGAGTTGAGTTTCCCTTAAGTGTAAGACATCCTATTTAATTTTAGGTTTGGATGTGGTTTCCCATGAGTGGTATGTTATATGATTTGGTTAATATGAAACTTGATTAATTCGATATGGTAGATATTAAGGTTCAATTCATAACTAAAGGACCAATAGTTGTTTTAATAATGGTATTATGTGTTTATTTATTCAGCTAATAACATCACATGTATATGCATTATATTGTGGGTTATGATACGAACATTGTTATTGGTGGCCAACTATGTTGTGCTCAAAAATTGCTTGAATATCCATAAAACTACAGTAATAGATAAAAAATCATTGTTCATAAGATTAGGTATGATAGTGGAACAATGTTCCATGATTGGGCTAGAGCAGCTCAACGTATATTGGAGACTAGGAGTTGATGATGCTCAAGCATTTTAGTATTTCCTTCTTACATAATATGAATGATCTCGGACACTGTGGATATATGAAAGATGGGTATTTTAAAATCTCTAGGTCTATATTAATTTAGAATTATCGAATCTTCTATCTCCATACCCATATTCTTCCATATATCATGTAAAATTCCATTTAATACTAATGAAAGAAAAATTAATTTGTAAATGGAATATTATTCATTTATCAATTCTAATATGATATGATAATTTTCAACATTTTTTAACCAGAATTCACCAATAAGTGATTCATATAGTTCATCTGCATGTTCTCAAAAACTCTTATATCATCATTATTTGTTTCTTGAGTGCTAAATTATGATGTCAAAATGAATTATTATATCTTTTCGATCATGGGAATAATGTAGACAAGATCCGAGAAAGAGGGATATATTTAATATTGTTATTAACTTATTTCTCACTCAAAAAATGTGTGGGAGATCTTGGAAAGAGATTAAATTTGATAAATCCCATCCATTTTTTATTTTTGGGTCATTAAATGTTCTATATACCTAAGGTTAACACTTGAAAAGCTGTTTTTTGGCCACAAACAATATGTCAACTCAAAAATAAATCGGTGAAACCACTAATGACTATGTTAATGTTTCATAAGTTTCAATCATATTTCATCACATACTTTTGAAACTCTCATATGTTATGTGATGATACATGATCCATTAATACATCTCTTTCCTCCCATAATTATTTAACAATCATTGTTCAGATACTGTTCACTAAAAATTGTTTTCTCTTATTCAAATTTTATAATAAATTACATGGAAATACTATGAGAAATTAATTCAATCATAATTATTTTAAAAACATTTTAATAGAATTTATTTTCTTCTAGTGGTCATTGACATTTGGTTGTTCAACATTCCCCACATGTGAGGACCACTTCATCTTAAAATTCTATTTATCAAAATATGGGGAAATTTTGGATGCACTTTGTGTGTGATGCTCAATGAAATTATATCATAAATAGTGAGTCATACTCATAGACTAATATTGGAGTCAAACAAGTAATGATTATTTTTTCTTATAAAACATTGGGAATTTTTGGAAAAAAAATTCAGTGTTAGGAACTAAGTTAAAACATGATATTATGTCTCATAGAGGCATGGTTTTGATATAATAAAAAATATTAAATATAATTTATCATGCGTGAATATATATTTTTTGAAATAATGGAATGACTCATAAATTTTAGTCCATGATCTGAAATATGAGGCTACCATTGAATATAAAATATGGGATTTACCTTAGGCACAACCTAACATTTGTTGGCATCAGTTGTTTAGCTTGAGAACTTTCATTGGAAGAATAATAAAAAAATAGAATATTTGATTTATTTATTTATTTTTAAATGGATATCGTAAACATCCTATAAAAATAGTTATGTAAAAATCCATTGGGTTTTTTGAAAACCCCCAGAGACTGATAGAGGGTCATTGGATTAGAAATCCCAATTGATAATCGGTGGAACATGGATTTATAATTGGCATGACACGAAAAGTTGTTGGATATCTCCAATAGTTTAAACATATCTCATTTATTAATTTGTGATAATTCCAAAACTGAGGTAGGTTCTTTTTTTCATGGTTAAATTCCCATGTTATTGTCATACAATGAACATTAATCAATTGTACCGATAGATTTATTCTGAAGTTGATCAAGCTTTGTGGTTGGGGTTTTATATTCTTGAAATTTTGGGGTTGATATTATTTGTTTATTTCATGGGTATTAGTTCATCATTATAATTGATTTGAATTGATTTTAACTCAAAAAATGGTCAAGGATCATTTCTCTTGTTTTTTACGTTTTCTACTCTCATTCTAAGCTTGTTCACGAACAACATTTTCTTTGTTTGGTAGTTCAACCAATACATAGTGGGAGATCATTGTGAAATCGTTTTTTTTGGCATAATAGATTGTAACCATAGGTTTGGGTTTGGGATTGTTGGATCAATCAAGGTATGAAAATGAAATTTGATGATAGTAGGTGTATTGGTATGGGATTGGGGTCTCCTTGTTTCACAGTTTCGTGTGTGGATGACATGGTTAAAAAAGAGCCATTTATTAAGAGGATTGGGTGAATAAAATCAAACCAATGGTGACATAAAGGATTTTAAAAGACTAGATCTCACTTATATGGTGTGATTAATGGCTAGATCGAATTATTTATAGGCATGAGATGAAGACACGTGAGAGATATGGTTGTTTGAAAAAATCAAAACAACACAAAATGTAAATCAAGAAACACATGTTTTGTATTACCCTTGATGAAGAGGATATGGTTTCTATGAAAATAAAATATCCCATGTCATGTGGGTCCTACCACATGCTATGTTATGTATACCTAGAAACTAAATGTGTACCATATATGTACATGAGGGAAGACATAACCAGGTATACCAGAACAACCAAAGTACACTTGGATGAACTAGTACATGAACATGACCAAGTAAATGGAAAAAACATGGTATACAGCCACAGTTGGAGTATACAAGAACCTCTTGGTACTCAGAAATAGTTAGGTACCATGAACACTCCAGGTACATAGGCATGTCCAATGTTAAATGGCACTACCCGATGGCTTTTGGCATTGTGGATTGCACAAGGGAAATCCTATGTCCAAAAAGGCAAGTTGGGTGCTCCTTTAACATTATAATATCCTGGATCCAGGTGCCACACAAAGGGTGCCCCGAACCTGGTTGGCCACATGAAATCATGCACATTTAACCAAACTCCAGAGGTTGTTGACTAGTAGCGAGGGCCTAGGTTTGATAGTAGGGAAACTATGCCCTCATTTGTCAATGTGTAGCACAACGGAAATATATGTAAACATACAAAAGAAAATGCAGTAAACAATACCCAACTAAAATGGATACCATTACCAAAAATTAAGAAAAGACCAACAGTCATATAATTTTGCAATATGTCCCTAAGTCTATGAAAGCATCCAAAACATGAAACACTACTATCTGAAACAATACAATGAAAAGTAAAATTACAACAATGGAAAACAAAAAAACACAACATGAACTCAGTAGCATCACACGCCTAAGCTTGTTCCCATGCTCTCATACTCCTCTTCAACAATCAAGTACCTATATAGGGACTCCTTCCCTTATCCATACCAGTATCAATATAATCTGTTTGGGCCCAAGACATGACCCAAACTGGGTGTGCGAAATAAATCCCAGTAGGTAACCACTAAAGGCCCGTTCCAAACTCTCTGTGAAAATATGCTACAATAGTGTACAGTAATAAAATGCAGTAAACTAGGTAGTACTCAAATGTAACTATCACTAGCAGTTTCATTGACAATTTAATATTCATTTAACAATGCCAAGCCTAAGCATTAGCTTTTCAGGCATAACCAATGAAAATAACCATAGTGAATACACTTAGTAAATGTTGTCCACAGACATGAAAAACCATACCCTGAGGTTATCATAATTGAAACTTGTATGTTACTTCCCATATGCATAACGAATATTGCACGCAGGTGTATGAGGTGTCGCCCATAGGCACAGAAGCTACTGCCCACAAGCATGAGAAATGTTTCCTACATGCTAAATGAAACACTTCCCTCAGGCTAAGAAAGTAACCGGGCCAATCCCAACATATAAGCAAGAAATTTATATACAATTCCTCTCAAGGAAATTTAAACCATGCTAAATTCATTGTATACCATCGAGTAACCTGGCCAAACAACTAAATAGGAGAGCGCACCCACGGGGTGACCCTGGATCCATGAAATGATCACAAATAGTGGTTGTACATATTCATTGAATTACCTACTCAATTCTATGTATTTGATTAATCAATGCCTCAGCCATACGACACCCCAATCATTGGCGCGTAGATCAATGGAACAAAAAAACAACATGACAGTGGGAATTAACATCAAACCACCTACCTTGATCTCCAGTGATATATATACATGAATGACGAGTCACAAAACTTCAAAGAACAATATAGATCTGGGATAAACATTCACCCATTCAACCTCAAATAGCTTCTCCTCGGGAAATAATTAGAAGAAAACACACACGAGGAGTGAAGATATCACCTACAAGGTTCAATCAAGACAATCAGTGAAGGAATCAAAGTCCCGATGTTCAGTAGAGTGCTCTTCCAAGGTTCGACCATCACTCCCATGGCATTCCATCGTTCTATGATTCCTCTGTTGAAAGAGGAGGCTACTACCATTTTTAATAAAAAATACAAGTTACACAGCTTGTACTCTCAATTACACGGCATAAAATTTTCAATTTTTAACTGTTCCTTTGGTGGCTACTTTTCACCACCAAACTGTTCATCTGTCGACATGAGTACACAATGATTGTTCCTAAGTAAATGGGGTGTATTGCCACCCCACTGGTGGATACTCTCACTATCGTACTATTCACCTACCAACTAATTACACATTGTGTAAATACTAAGTACATGGCATGTAGTCAGTTTTTACACCTGTCATCACCGACAGGCTTACATGCCATGTGTACTCATCCCACACAGTCAATGTACAAGGGGTGTGCAAAAGTACATAGCGTGTACCCCCAAAATTTGGAATTTTTCCCTATTTTTCTTCTTTTCTAAAAAAATTTTATAGAAATAGGAAAAGAAGATACATGTACCTCATGAAAAACAACCAGGTTCTTAAAAACATCCACCCTTAATGCAATTCGTACCTAAATTTCCCTTCCATGGGTGGTGAATATCTACTCCGAAAAACTCTATCCACTGAGTACGTACGTCATTCTCTCGCTCCTAGGTTTCATCCAGCACTCAGAAATGATGCCATATAACCTGTACGAGAGGAACTGACTAGCCTCGAAGAACCTTCTTGCTCATATCAACAATACAAATCAGATTCTCCACAATGGATGCATCATCATGAAGCTCAAATTCCTCGGGTTGAAAGATACGAGAAGGGTCAAAGTGTTAACAGTGAAACTGAGATACATGGAAGACGTCGTGCATGGCCCGGTAACTATGTGGTAACTGAAACCTATAGGCAATCAGTACAACTCTCTACAGAATCACAAACAATGCCACATACCTTAGTGAAGGTTTACCCTATCTCTTGATCCGTTTGTGTCCCACCATTAGTGAAACACATAAGAACACCTGATCCTTGACTACGAACTCCAGCGGTCGCCTATGATGATCAACATAATATTTCTGATGAGACTGTGTGGTATCCATCCTCTCCTGTATCAACTGGACCTTCTCTGAAGTATCCTGCACGAGGTGTGGCCCCAGTAAATCTACATCACTGGCCTCCAACCAACACAATGGTGATCGGCATGATCTATGATATAATTCCTCATAAGGTGCCATCTCAATAGTTTCCTGAAAAAATTATTATTGGAAAACTCGACCAGGGGTATGTGATTCTCCCAAGAGCCCCCAAAGTCTAGGACGCATGCGCGCAACATGTCCTAAAGCACTTGTATTATATGCTCTAGTTGGCCATCAATCTGAGGGTGGTATGCTGTGCTCAAAAGCACCTGTGTACCCAGTACACTCTTCATGCCTTGCCAAAAATGGGACGTAAAAGAGGCCTCCCTATCTGAAACGATAAAATGAGGGGCCCCATGAAGGCGTAAAACCTCTCGGATATACAACTCCTTGATCTCATCAACCCCAAGGTATCTTTGATTGGAAAAAATGAGCTACCTTCATAAATTCGTCCACAACAACCCACATGGCATCACTTCCTCAGAGTGACCTCGGCAACCCGGTCACGAAGTCCATCGTGACATCATCCCATTTCTACTCCATAATGGGTAACTGTTGTAACAGTATAGATGGAATCTGATGCTCCACCTTCACCTGCTAACAGGTTGAACATCTCGCTACAAAACCAGCTACTTTATATTTGATACTCGGCGAAAAATACCGACGTCTCAAGTCATGGTACATTTTGGTAGCTCCGAGATGCACATCCCAAGATGAAGCATGAAACTCCCACATCATGTCATCACGTATATCCTCTAGAACCCACACTCGTCCATGGACACGTAGTACCTCATCATCGCATATCATCCAACAATGAGGAGGATCCTCACTTTCCAACAACTCCCATAGAACTATGCTTTCCAGATCTGGTATTTGTCTCATCCTGAATCTATCCAGGAGGGTAGAAGTCAATGCTAAAGAAGAAATATAGGATCGCCACTGAATATCGTGCACCACCAAATGCATCTCATAGAACAATTCAATGATCTGCCACACACCCCTAGACTCTTGAACTGCCTTTATCTAAGTCCTCATAATTAGTGCATCAGTAAGAACATTACCCTGACCAAGAATATAAGCAAGCTCAAAGTCGAATGACAGATAGTATTCGACCCACCTTCGTTTTCTCAAGTTCTAGTCATGCTGGGTAAAGATGTACATGGTAATTTTATGGTCTGTAAACACCACAAAATTCTCTCCCAAGAGATTATTCCTACAAT
Source organism: Viscum album (assembly GCA_963277665.1). Classification (NCBI taxonomy): domain Eukaryota; kingdom Viridiplantae; phylum Streptophyta; class Magnoliopsida; order Santalales; family Viscaceae; genus Viscum; species Viscum album. The sequence continues at coordinate 2,101,562,263 of OY728163.1, read as the reverse complement.
AGTTTAATGCATGAACGACTACAGTCAACTCGAGATCATGCGTCGACTAATTCTTCTTATGTGGCCTCAACTGCTGAGACCCATATGCGACTACTCGATCTCCCTACATCACACTGATCCCATCCCAATACCTCATGCATCATAGTATACTGTATAGATCATCCCTTACTTTAGAAATATCAGGACTAGTGTTGATTTTATCCTTCCCTTCAACTCCTGAAAGGCTATCTCGGAACCTTTAGACCAAACGAACTTCACACCCTTCTTAGTCAAACCCGTCAACAACACTGATAAGTAGGAGAAGTGCTGGATAAAGTTCATGTAGTAACCATCCAGCCTCAAGAAACTTTGTATCACAAAGATGTTCTTAGATTTCTCCCACGAAACTACTGCTCTAACATTCTCTGGGTCTACAACCACTCCCGCATCTGAGATAATATGGCCCAAAAGTGTATTTGGTCCATCCAAAAGTGGAACTTTGAGATATTAACATATAGATGATTCTCTCTCAGCATGTGTAATACGATCTGAAGATGTGTGGAATAGTCGTGTCGAGTGTGAGAGTACACCAAGATATCTACCACAAATACTACCACAAAAGAATCCAAATAAGGGTAAAACACACAATTCCTCAAACCCATGAAAACTGCTGGCGCGTTCGTGAGTCCGAACGGCATGACCAAATACTCTTATATACCATATCTACTTAGAAAAGCTATAAGTGGTATATCTAATGGTCTAACGCGTAACTGATGATATCCGGATCTCAAGCCAATCTTTGAGATAACTCGTTCTCCTCGAAGATGATCAAAAAGATCATCAATCCTTGGAAATGGAAATCAGTTCTTGACTGTCAACTAGTTCAGCTTCTAATAATTCATATAGAGTTTGAGGGTATCGTCCGCCTTCTTAGAAAACAGAACTGGAGGACCCCAAGGAGAAGTACTGGGTTGGATGAAACCCTTTACCTACAAATCCTCTATTTGCCTTTTGAGCTTCTGCAACTCTACTGTAGCCATCCTATAAGGAATAATGGACACCGGTGCTGCTCCTGGAACAAGATTAATAGAGTAATCCACCTCTCTCTCTAGAGTTCGACATGAAATGTCGTCCAAGAAGACTTCCCAGAAATGATTAACCACTGGAAAGAAATCGTTCTTACAAGTTCCTTGGTCATCCAGATATAAACTCTCAATCTGGGTTATCACTCCACCATGCCTATGATGCTCGAGTCCATATCGGCTGACCTAGACATCCCATTTTCCCTTGTATAGAAACTCTCCACCCTCTAGTGATGTGAAACTCACCCTAAGATGATAGAAATATACAATGTCTTGAATGGGTACCAACCATTCCATCCTGAGAATGAAATCATAGCTCGTCAAATCTAAGACATATAGGTCAAAATGGAAGTTATACTGACCATCCTCTAGGGGCACTCCTTGCACTGACACACACCTGCCGTTATAACCCCCAACAGAGTGTCTAGAGTTATAATATCAGAATAAAAATGAATACAGAGCCCAAGGCTCTCCACAACATGCACAAATATAAAGATATGTGTAGAACATGTATTGAAAAGTAGTGAATATAGATAAAAAGTAACTGGAATAGTACCTCTAACAGTGGAAGGTCTGGGAACATGCTTTTGTTGGGTTTGATGCACTGTATACACCTCCCCAGTGCCGCGACCCCACAACACAGCCTAGTTACCATGAGCTGACCTGCCCTACTATCTATGAGATCCTAGTGTCTGGATACCATGATCACGACCAATACCTCGACCAGAACATCCCAACATATCCCTATTACCTAACAGGTTAGATGATGCTGGCCCTGATCCTGCATGCAGAGTCTGTACTGAGCCCCTCTCATAGGCCACTGGTGGAAAAACCCAGAAGAACTACTGGAGATAACCCATGCTTCCACAAGCTCAGCACTCCACTGGGACATGTGGACACTAAGGTCTCTTGTTCCCCTCCCTACCACCCTGGTTGCACATTACCTGGCCACATGTGGAAATCATCTGTCTAGTACTTCGACCATGAGATAAATACTTCTGTCTCATCCTCATACTGGTAGAAATAGTACCAGAAATTGGTGTTGAACTGCCCTGGTTCGTACCACTAGATTTCCCTAGGTTTGGTTCAGTATTCAGTGACTGGTTCAAATTATCATGCACTATAGGCAACTGGAAAAATTCACCAGTGCTTAGATGTCATATCGAAGACCATTCTCAAAGATTCTAGCTGTCAACGTCTCATCACCAACTAGAAATGTTGCTAAACACTATAGCTCAGTGAAGCGGGTAGAATAGTCCATCGCCGACATGACTCCCTGCTGCAGATTCATGAGCTCTCGAGCTCGATCTTCCCTCAACATCTCTGGGAATAAAAATTCATGGAAGACTGCCTGAAAATATTCCCACACCATGTCTCTTTGATTCTCAATTTGGGTGGTAACATCACACCATCTCTTGTAAGAATCACGCATCATTTATATAGTGAGCATGACCCTCCACCTTGGAGGTGTCTCTACATTCTCGAAAATAGTCTAGATAGACCCCATCCAAGACTCCGTAGCCTGCGGTCTGCCATCCCTAGAAAACGTAGGTGGATGCTGTTGCTGAATTATATGATTCATCTCTACCATAGATGTGGCAGTTGCCGGTGCTCCTTGGAAGGTCTGTATAAACTGCATTAAGCCTTCACGGAACTGCGCATCATTGCATGTGCCTGGTATAACGGTTGCTTCCGAATCTGGCCTTGCTGGAGGATCCACTGATATCCAGTGGCCTGTCGTCTTTGAAGTGTACTCGTTCCCGCTCTCCTAGAGAACAACATGTGATTGTCTCGCTGACATGACTCTACAAGGTCAATCACACGCCTTATATTAAGATCTTAACGGACCAAGAACTGGAAATGTTAGAAGGGAACATGAGAAAGAAAACATTCAAGTTTTATAAAACAACACTACATGCCATGTATAATAACTACATGGTGTGTTCCCATAAGACATTCACATGGGCATGTACCTCTGCTAGAACTGGTCGCCTAATACCCCAAACATGGCGTGTTGTCTACACAAATAGCGTGTACTTGAATTTTCTTCCCCTACCTGAGTCCTTCTACACGGTTTTATCTACATGGATCTATTTTGAACAACACTACACAACATGTATAAGATCTACATGATTTGTACTGGATGAGGTTCACTGATCCATGTTGTTCCTTACACGGATGAGTTCACAATTCACACTACACGACATGCTCCAAAAAGACACGACATGTACTGCTTAATTCCAACTGCCCGTGTTGTTGGTGACATGACTGACTACTCGGCTGACACTACACGGCGCGTTACACCCACACACGGTGTCTAAACCACCTCATTTTTTCCAGCCACATGGCCAAGTCTACATGGTCTATCACCGGTCAAGACTACAGGGCATGTCCCATAGGTACATGCCATGTCCAAGAAGATATAACACCAACCCATGTTTTTTAGTTACATGGCAGGATTCCCAGGTTATACTACCTGATGTGTACGTTTTGGACACAGCCTGTACAAGCTCAGATTTCTCAGCATTTTTTTGTTAGTTTCATGGAGGAAACAGGGTTAACACAATGCAATGTGTATATGATCTACATGGTGTGTGCCCTCAAAGTTTCACTATCCCATGATTCTTCCTTCACGGCCTATGACACGGGTAGAAACTACACGGCGTGTATCATATGTACACGCCGTGTACATACTTTTTTTTTCTTTTTCTTCCTGAACAAAAGATTAAAATACATGTAATCAAATCTACACTGAATTTATTGATGGTTTTTCTAGGTAGTAACCCTTAGAAACTACTCTAGATCCCAGAAAAACATTGAAACAAACACCTAAGTGTAAAATTCTGATCCGTTAGGGCCCATACTCCCCACGAATCTAAACATGGCATCTTATACATGTTATAACAATGTAAACAGGTCAATGATCCACCAAATTCCAGTCAATGAAGGAAGATACTACTCAAGAACCAAATTTTGGAGTTCATTCTACAATACCTCACATAACAATGCCCTATCAAATAGCATGTTTTTTATTAAGGCATCTATCACAACAACATGCTTTTACTTGCACAACATCTATCACAACAACCTGCAATGTCTAATGCACCTACATGGCATGGAAACTATGCATGTCATGTGATTCTAGCATGTTCCTAAATAATGCATGTGATGGCATACCCTCATATAACCAGGATTCCACTAAATATAAAACAAGTATAAAAATATAGCAGCACCCCACAAGTGCATCACCCAACGGTGAAAATCAAATCAATGATGAAGTTCCAAATTAGTAAAATTTCAACATGAGGTAAATTGGATTTTCCCTATATATAGGTTAGGTACTCCCTAGAACAAATTATTTTCAAATACCTATTCTGTCCGTTCCCTGTCAATAGGATTCAAACAGTAAGTCAAGAGAAAAAAACGCCTATGATACCACTTTGTAACATCCAAGATCCGGGTGCCACTCAAAGGGTGCCCCGAACCCGGTTGGTCACATGACCTCAAGAACATTTCCCCAAACACCAGGGGCTTCTGACTAGTAGCGAGGGACTAGGTATGAGAGTGGGGAATCTATGCCCTCATTTGTCAAAGTGTAGCACAACGGAAATAGATTCAAAAATACAAAAGTGGAAGCAGTAAACAATACCCAACTGAAATGTATAACAGTACCAAAAATTAATAAAAAATCAACAGTCACATATAATGATGCAATATGTACTTTAGTATAAGAAATCATCCAATATAGGATACACTGCAATCTACAACAATACAATAAAAAGTTCAAGTACAGTAATGGAAAAGAAAATAGTGCACTAGGAACTCAGCAGCATCACAAGCCTATGATTTTCCCCATGCTCTCATACTCATCTACAACAATCAAGTACTCGTATAGGGTCTCTTTCCCTTATCCAAACCTACAACAGTATAATCTATTTGGGCCTAAGACATGACCCAAATAGAGTGTGAGAAATAAATCCCAGTAGGAAACCACCAAAGGCCCGTGCCCAACTGTTAGTGAAAATGATATACAACAGTGTGCAATAATAAAATGTAGTAAACTAGGGAGTACTCAAAATTAACTATCACTACCAGTTTCATTTCCATTTTAATATTAATTTAACAATGTCGAGCCTGTGGTTTATATTTAAAGTTATAACGAATGTAAATCACAACAGGGAATACACAGAGTAAAGGTTGTCCACAGACATGAAAATATTTACTCTCTGGTATTCAGAATCGAATCCCGCAGGTGACTACCCACATGCATAATGAATATTTCCCACAGGCATACGAGGTGTCACTCACAGGCACAGAAGCTACTGCCCACATGCATGAGAAAAGTTGTCCGCAGGATAAACGAAACACCTCCCTTAGGATAAGAAAGTAACCGGGTAGATCCCAACATATAAATAATCAATTTATATACAATTCCTCTCAAGTCAATTTAAATCATGATAAATTCATGTTATACCCTTGGGAAACCTGGCCAAATGGCTAAACAGGGGAACGCACCCACAAGGTGGCCATGGAACTAAGAAATGATCCCAAACAGTAGATGTACATATTCCTTAAATTACCTAAGATATTCTATGAATTTAATTAATCAAGGACTTTTCCATACTACATCCCAATCATGGGAACGTAACACAATGGTACACAACAACAACATGATAGTTGGAATTAACATCAGACCACTTACCTCGATCTCCACTAATCGATATACATGTATGATGCCTCAAGAAATGTCCATGAATGACGTAGATCTAGGATAAACGTTCACCCATTCAATGTCAAATAACTTCCCCTAGGAAAATAATTGGAAGGAAACACACAAGAAGATGGAAGAACTCACCTGCGCGGTCAATCGAGACCGTCAGTGAAGGAATCCGAGTCTCGATGTTCGATCAAGAGCTCTTCCAAGGATCGGTCGTCTATCCCGTGGCTTCCCAACATTATAAGCTTCCTCTGTTGAGAGAGGAGTCCACTTCTAGTTTCAAGTGAAAAAAAAAACTACACGGCATGTACTCTCAATTATATGGAGTGTAGTTTTAATTTTTTATCTGTTCCTCTACCAGCTAATTTTCACTGCCGAATTTTTCATTTGTCGACATGAGTACGAGACCTGTATTCCTGAATACAAAGTGTGTATTGTTGATCCTCTAGAGGCTACTCTCACCACCATACTGTTTACCTACTGATTGATTCGGCGTTGTGTAAATACTAAGTACACAACATGTAGTTAGTCATTACACCATTTATCATCGACATACCTACACTCCCTATGTACTCATCCCACACGGCCAAAGTACATGACATGTGGAAAAGTACAAATCGTGTACCCACAAAATTTTGAATTTTTCCCATTTTCCTTATTTTCTAAAAAACATAAGGAATGTGGAAGAGAAGAAACTTGTACATCAAGAACATGAATCAGGTTCTTAAAGACACATTATGTACTTTCTCTATGAAGGATAGAGTTCATTATTCTCATCCACATTGATAAATTTCATTAGGGTGTGTTCCCATGACCCAACCAAATGAGGGTACATTGGGATTCATTTTATAAAGAAAGGAGGTTATACCCTATATGGGAATAGTCTTAGATATAGTTTTTATAATTCATGCATATAGACCTAAGTGGGGCCCACTATCATCTTCCCATGGAAGGGTTTTCTATGAATCATTATTACCAACATACATCAAAATGGATCCCCATGTTATAATATTATTCATGATAGGGTTGGGTAACCCATAGGCCCTATGATATATCCCTTATCTATGTGTAGTTATCTTCTTCATTCCACTGTATACTTACTCAAGGAGATTTCTGTTGAGAAAATGATCTTTGTGTGCCACCATCAGTATTATGAATCTCATGGAAGGAGTTCTCCCGTGTGAGCATAACATTGAAATATTAAACTGAATCCATGTTTGGTAGTGTATATGTGATCTAAACATGGGAAATACATTCCATGTTGAGTATATTTGTTGTATTATTGGTATGTATCAAATTATGATTGAAATAACATTGTGACGATGAGCTAATTACACTCTTGATTCCTTTTGTTTGGTGATTTTTGGGGTGTCCAACATAGTATTTTTAAAATATCCCATGCATGGGATCATCCAGTACATGTCATGTCTTATACAAATGAAATTCCATTTTATGGGGTCCTTGGAGGATGAGGAGAAGAATGATAATAGTATCCCAGACATAAAATTTTCCTTACCCGGTGTTTCATTTGACTAGATTCCACTCCTAGAAGGTTTGACTTCATTTAGTATTTTTTTTGTCATTTTATTTGACACTTTATTATCTATAGTACTTTTTTCATACTATTATTGTGGGATATATAGGTATCAATGCATTGGGTATCTATTTTATTTTACCATTCATCAGCGTGTTTTTTGATTTGAGATGCGTGTGTACGTATTGGAAACTTATGCTCTGGCTACCCATATGTGTGATATTATAACTCAACACATGTCCCTATTCCATGGCTTATTGGAGACTGGAATGGGGTGTCACACAATGCTCATCGCCAACTAGGGGCACCCCGGTGGGTCAGTTCATGAAAGAGAAATATCATACGAGTTTTATCCTAGGACTGAAATTAAGAGATTGTCTAACTGTGAGGTCAGTTTCTAAAATCTGTTAAAAACATTATTTCATCTAACATGCTAGGGAATCAAATTTTAATGTAGTACCCAATGTATCCATTCAGAAGGGCTCTGATTAAATTATTTTTTACTCGATATATGTAGGAACTTGTTTTTTGAAGAACAATGGTACATTAATTATAAAGAAATGGTTTTTGGTTTCGATGTCCTTATTGAGTTATCACCCTAGATATACTCTTTATATTGGTATATATTATCTACTTCAAGATGACTCCATGATAATTTCTATCTATAATTCCATAGTATGATTAGGAGGATTACTAAACTAGTGATGAAGCTTCAATATATGAGCCTCTTTATAAGGTGGTACATTTAGGTGGTTTACTAGTCGCACCATCACATGTCAAGAAGTCTGTTGTACTAGAAGTACTAAAAGATGAGGAATATAGGATGAACACACTTTATAAGTTTTAGAATCAGTGAACCCTCATTCTTATAATTATGTTGAAACCCTAGGTAGTTGATGATTGGATTGAGGTAGTTACGTGACCATTCCACCCCATTATGAAATATTCAAATTAGATTGTGGTCCTGACAGCGAGCATTCTTTGTGGATCTCTGGGTGAGATAGAGGAATCCGGTGACTATATCCTAAAAAGAGATTATTAATTCTTATAGATATTTTTAGTATGTTTTCATAGATTATTTCCATCCATATATGTTGTAAGATGTGTTTATCCAATAGGTTCTATATCATCAACAAGGTAAGAAGAGTTTGGGATAGTACTAATTGATGCATACTATGCACTCATGAAACTCTATTGATATGGTTCAAGATCAATTCTACAATTAATGTACATTCAAGGTAGTCTTATTCAGTGATATCTTGTCTATTAATATTCCTCTTTGTATTCATACATTTGTTGGGGGGATCGATTGATCTTTGTTATTGGAGATATTCTTAGAATATAAGATTTAGGAAGTTGATGATGAAAATAATAACACATGAGAAGATACATTGGCATATAGTTGATGAAAATATAAATAGGGACTTAGTTCTATGTTACACATTAGGATAAAGTCTCAGGATGGTGGGACTATAGTTCAAGGCTCTCTGGATGGTTCTAGTCATCATAGGGATATGAAGGTGTGACTCTTACGATTGTTATGAATATATCACGTGGTATTTTCTGACCCACTATGAAGAAGAAATAGAGATGGTATAGGGACCACCATTGAATGGAAAGAGGAAATTTTAGGTAGGTCCGTATGGTGGAATTTCTAGCATAGGATATGGGATTGAAGCTAGAGGTGGAAGATGGGTTGACTTGTTGCAACCAACACCACCCATGTTATCCTTTCCAGGCTTAGGTTGGTGGTGTTTAGTGAAGATGATAGTAGTAGGTAAAAGGGGCCAATGACCCAGATCATCCATTGATGATTATATGTATCATCTGTATCTATTATAACTTAGATGCAGCAGCGATAAACATGGGTTCAGTCCACTAATTTCTTGTTACATCTCCAGTTTGAGAACTAGATATTCTTGTTGAGTATTTTCCTTGAACCATATTTTTAGAGAGTCCTACTATAGTGGAATTGGTAATCACAAACTTCTATCAAAAGTGTGCCTCGACTTTAAGAAGAGATATATTATATTAGAATTTTATTGTAGTAGTATTGAATCCTTATTTTATTATCCAAGTTATCAAATTACTATCCACATTTCATTCCAATATTAACTATTTAAAGGGGAGGATGTGAGGTGTCTATGGTTGTGGAATAATTTTTTTATTTATAGGGGATAAGGTGGGACCCATGAAAATAATTATGTGATCATTAATAGTTGGATACATCCAATAAATCATCATTGGCCATTATTGACCATGAAAAAGCAGATTATATGTGATTTTAAAGATCCAATAGTGGTGGTGATGTATGATGATGTATTTTTTGAGAATTAGTCATACTTACCTCTGCATTGAGAGATATAAATCATCCATTACATGAAATGATGGACTAAATCTATATCTATGCTAGCATATTGGACAGATCCTACATAGCTTCTTGAGTTGACGGTGTATTTGGAATACTTTTAGCGAAATGAATTAGTTTGACCCATTGTGCCACCCTATGAAACCTCTGTTTTATATACCCTATAGGCATATGAATGATTAAGGTTATATGTGGATTACCACAACCTAAAAAGATGAACATAATGATTAATTATCCACTACATATTATCAATAACCTTTTAAATAATTTATCATGGTGATATGGTTCATGAATATTTTCCTTAGATCAAGTTATCACTATGTTAGAGTAAGTGGTATGATATACCAAAGACCAAATTCCAAAATTTATACTATCATTATGAGTCCATGGTGATTTCATTATGCATTTTTTATACCCCAAAAGTGTTTATGGGACTGAAGAGCCATATATTTTATACTTTATTAGACCGGGTTGTGGTGGTCTTCATCTATAGAATTCTTATGTTATCAACATCCAAGGAAGAGAATGTGAGACAACTAAGGATGGTATTCGATGTACACTGAGACCACCAGATATATAGGAAGTTATCAATGTGACTATTGACAATTTGAGAGGTCCATATTCTAGGACATGTTATCCCACCAGATGGTATGATAGTGGAACTGATGAATTTTGAGGCAACATTTGCTTTGGATCCACCCAAGAGAGTGATATATGTGTAGAGATTCATTATATTGGTAGCATAATACAATATATTTTTGCTTTATTTCTATAATATATTGGAAAACATGACTGATTTTACTCATAAGGAGCATCCTTTTCTCTAGATAGAGATGCACCATCAGCCTTTTTAGGAGTTGTAAATTTTTTTGACATTCATCCCCATCTTGATACTTCCAAAGGATGGTGTTGAGTATGTAGTGTTATATGATTCCTAGGGAACTAGGATTGGTTGTGATGTGATGTATAATCAATAAGTGGTTGAAAATGGATCTCAGAAGTAGAGACCTCGTTTTTAATCCTATGTGACCCATGATCTTGAGCTGGAAATCATAGTATTCACCATGAAGATGTGGAGACACTATCATTGGGGTTAACAGTTCATTATCTATTATGATCACATGAATATTAAGTATATAATCTCGTAGGAGTTTCTTTAATTGAGAAACATCTGATGGATATAGTTCCTCAAATAATATGACATTGATATATTCTATTATCCATAGAAAATAAATGTGGTTGTATATGTTCTCAAAAAGAGATCATGTTTGTAGTTGTTGACCGATGCATCGAAGAAGTTAGCCTCCTTATATTTTTCCCTAGTGGAGAGTATTATGTGTCGTACCTCTAATTAGTTTTTTTACTCCAATGTGTCTAATGTGTGTTAGGTAGGCTCAACATAAAGATACCTACTATGATACCTTACATACATAGATGTAAACTGGAAATACTCACTAGGGATTATATGATAGTGGGGAGAACATCAGCCTTTTTATATTATGGATGATGGTACGGGTGATATTTTATGAGGTGGTTCAGAAGGAGTTTTATGCATTCTATTTGGTTGTACATCAAGTTTTCGAAAATATATACCATGAGCTTTAGAATGCGGTCTAATTTCCAAGAAATATGATGTGTGTATAAGAGCTTGTCACTAGAGGCCTCATTTATCTGTTGGTGAAGGCTATGAACCAGATTCTAGTATGTTTAGCTCAAACCCTAGAAGTGGTCATGTAGAATTTGGATGGTATATCTATAGGATTCAAGAAAGTACTCTCATGACAATATAGAAGACATAATGATATGTGGGTGGTTATAGACCAACTCACTAAGTTGGTCTACATACTAGCTATGTGAGACCATAGTTTGGTTGAGACCTTGGAATTCCATTAAATTCATGTGATTATAAAACCTCACATGTTTATCACAATGATCATTTAAAACCTCAATTCATATTTCATGTCATTCTTATTGAGAAGAATACAAGAGGCCTTTGGGAATCAATTACATTTGATCGTTGTTTTTTCAACCCCTAACTGACAGGTAGACTGAGCAGAACAATCAAAATTTTGAGGATTTGATATGAGATTAAATTTGTACAATGCTTTTAGTTTAGAGGATAAAATACTCTTAGTTTATTTTATTCAATTATATCTACCACTCCACTATCGATATAGAACTATTTTTTCCCTTATATGGGAGAACCTATAGCGAACCACTCTTTTTGGTTGATCCAGAGGATTCTACACTCATGACCCTAGAGTTGGTACAAGAAGCAATAAAGATTATAAATATCATCAAGGAGTGGATGGTGAATTCATTGAGCTATCATAAGTCTTATCTAAACTAATGGAGGCATTTGGAGTTTGATATGGGAGATCTAATGTTCTTGAATGTATCACATTGATAAGGATTACAGAGATATTGTTGTGAAAAAGGATATATATAAGGTTTATTATTCATTTCTAGATACTATGTTTGGCCAGTGAGGTGGTTTACTGCTTGGCCCTAATACTGTAGTTACATTGGGTATATGACATCTTTCACATGACGTAGCTAAGGAGGTTTTTGAATGAACTAACTCATGTTATTGAAAGTAGTGATATGAAAAAAATACATGGATATAACTTAAAATAGTACATGGTAGATGTGGAGGATGAGAAAGATAATATCTTCCATGGGTGAGGGATTCCCATAGTTATTGGCTGATGATAGCTCAAGAATATTCAGGAGAGTTTCTGGGAGTGGGAGAGCCACATGTGAGCCTAATTACATATATTTTGAGTACTATTTTTATTTTCGGGATTAATATCCACAATGTGGGGATATTTTATTGATTTTTATAATTTAAGCTTTACAATATTTGAAATAATATTTCTGGAGCTAGGTACTGTGTTATCACAAGATCTCGGTGTCTGGGGAGGCCCAGTTTGGATATAATTAAAATATTAAATAAATTAGATCACATGATAGTTTTTAAGAAATAATGTAATAACTCTATAATGAAGTATAAAATAAGAAATATGATACAGGAATTGGATATGGAACTTAGGTATTACCCTATAAACAACATAAACATTTTGTGCATCAGGTGTTCGGATTGAGCATCATCATGGGTGGAATAATAAATTAAATAAAATTTTCAATTTATTTATTAAATATTAAAATCCTATCCTCAAAATCATCTATATAAAAATGACTATATTAAATTATTTTTTTTATCTAGATAACACAAGGGATATTAAGAGGGTCATTAGAGTAGGATTATCGGATGATCAGCGATAGATCATGGATTGGAAATTGGAATGCTAATTCTAGTGTGTGGATCTCACTAACAACTATGAAATGCATACATTCGACATTAGTGATTGGTCCAACACTAAGGTATGAATTTTTTTCATTCTTTGATCCATGTTTAATTATCCAATTAGGAACATGAATCCATTCCAATAACATATTGATTTGTAGCTCACTCATTCTTTATGGGTGGTGTCATATCATCCTAGGGTTTGGGGTAGTTATTAATTGTTTATATTCTAGTTCATCATTCATTGATTAAATTGAAGTTAAATAATGGAAACCTAAAAATGGAAAAGGTTCATTCTTCATGTTGTGTTTTATTCTTTTCATCCCTCTCTATTTTAATCTTTATCACTAAAATTTTCATTGACCAAAGATTTGACCAATACCCAGGGGATAATCATTGTATGTTTGTTATTTTGCATAATAGATCATTACTAAAATTTTATAATTAAAATAATATTAGTGATTAAGGAGTGATGAAAATGATGGATAAACAGAGGAATATTGTGATCAGATTGGTATTTCCTCATTTCACATTTTTGAGTGTGGTGACATTATGGTGCAACATGAGTGGTTGTTTGAGTGGATATGGTGGTTTGAATCCAACCATTGGTGATTGAAAGGATTGGTCAAAACTAGATCAAGATTCATTGTGAGATTAAAAACAGTATAAAAAGCTTCATTGGTGCTGGATAAAGGTGTGAAAAATTATATAATTTTGTAAAAAACCAATCTATAAAAAGTGTAGTTTTAGGTACAAACTCCATGTCTTTCACTCGCTATAGAATCTTGAGTTTCGACAAAAATAAAATATCAAAAAAAATTTGAACCTACGACACACTATGAAAAACATTCCTAGAAACATTGAATGTACCCTAGGGGACACGACCAAGTACCTAGCCATAGATAGTTAAATAGGCTTTGACATAGTACATGGGAATGGTTAGGTACACGAACCCGAAAAGTTTCCTAGACAGTACTTGGTATGCGGGTATGTCCAAAGTACATGAGCGTATCCCAAACTACATGTTCACCTCTCAGAGAACATGGTAAGACCTATTGTAGGAAATACATGTTGTGTTCTTTCTCAATTGTGATTTTAGGCCTTTTTTCTCTTCATTATAGATCATTTTCCCTAGGGTATGTTCCCTCAGTCAATTCCCATGAGGGTACAGTGAGGCATTTCTTTTCAATTGAAGGAGGTTATTTCCTTTTTTAGATTAGTTTTGGATGTATTATCATGAATACCTCCTCATTACTCTGATTAGGATCCTTTTTCTTATTTTGTATTTGGGGTTATTTAGGAATTGGCATGAGAAATATACTTAGGCATCGATCCCCTACTTAGCAAGATATTCGAGATACGGTATGTTATACCCCACATGACCTGGGAGAGTACCCTATCTATGTGTTTTTATCTTGTATGGTCTACTATATACTTCCTCGTGAGGATTCACAAAGATTAAGACCACTCAGAGTTTCTCTGTCATCATTACAAGACTCTTTAAGTGAGTTACCCCATGAAATAATTACTATGAAATAAAAAAAAAGAATCCTCGGATGGAAGTGAATTTGTGTCCTTACCCTGTGACATAGTTTCAATATCATGTATATTTTCATTATTATTATTAAGTATAATTTTTTGATTGATATACCTTTTCAATGATGAGAAAACTAATCTCTAGATTCTTTATGTTTGTTGATTTTAGAGTGTCCAACTGGGTATTGTTATAATCACCCCAACATGGGATTTTCCTACAAATGTTGTATCGTATGCAAATGAAATTATATTTGATGGGATCCTAGGAGGACTAGGAGTAGACAATTCATAGTGATTTGGATAGAATTTGGTTTGTTCTAGGTTTTTCATTGGATTATATTCCCATCCCTCTATAAGTTGAGTCTTCTTTTATAGTTTTGGTGTTATTATATTGGTTCCTTTATACTTTCCTGATCATTTTTAATATTTTTATTATGGGATCTATATATATTCATTAATTGGGTGTATTTTGAATTTTATATTTTATCACATATTGGGTGGAATATAGATGTGTATGAGAATATATGTTCATTATTCAATGGCCTCCCATGTGTGAGATATGCGTACTAGACACATGTCTCCAACCCTTGGCCTATTTGAGGTGGCCTTGGTATATCACACTCAGATCATCATCTCTCAGGAGGTCCATAGAGGGTTGCCTCATGACAGAAAAATACATCACAGTCCCTAATGATATATGGATATGTTGTATCTATGACTACCTCCTATGAATAATCTATGGGTAATATAATCTATTTGTCTCATGATATCTTATAATTTTGGATGCACACAATGTTTCATAATCATTTTGATTAATTATTTATTTTAGTACCTTACAAAATAGACTTGTATTACTCTACCAAAACCATGGAATAAGGAAAGGAACTACCATCATGTTCAACCGAGATTTATATATCTCTCCCTTTCAGAAGATAAAAATATTTTCTGAATCATTCAATCAGTTTAAAAAAAAGAATTAATCACCCTAACTAAGCTACATACCCATGATATATTTTTCATTATATTAACATTACATCATCGTATGTTATCATATTGTACACATTTATAATGATCTTAATTCAAGAGACCAATACACATGCTCATAAATAATAACCCCAAATAACACATGAGACATATGGTGTTCCTAATTTGGGGTTATTCCTCCTGATATCGTCTATTTTAAACCACCATGACTGATCTTCGTGATAAGTTGTCTCAATTATTATTTTCACGAAAAACCAGATAGTCAAACATCATCTATTTCACATTAGTATAATGTATCTAAACTATAATTCATATTTTTAAGATTACTATTGCAGTATCGGTACGTTATCATTATAGTTTGAAACTTCAATCACCTATTAATATAAAAAATCATAAAATATATTACACTGTAATTAGTGAATGTGGATGTTTCAACACTATCATGAAAATAATACATCTTGCATTAATCTTTGTATTCATTATATGGTAATGAAAAGGTAATTCACATGATGGGTTGATAGAACCCCATTTTTTTATGGCTTTGTTCATAGGGCCTACCATATTTCCATATATGTTAATATATTATCTTTTACCTCATCACCATGAGTAAAATCCCCCAAGGGATTATATGGATAACTATATCCTTTTTATTCTATTTCATAAACATGACTTCTTAGATAGTACCATTTTCATAATATTATAATAATTTTTATTGTGATAAATTTAATGTTTAGGTATGACTCCATGAACTAGAAGAAACCATTTTGTATTTTATACTTCTTCCATATATGGATCATAATCCACAACATACTTGGTGTTTAATTATATTTCTATGACTTGATTCAATGATATTATACTTCTCATTTCCTTAGTAAAACTACTATTTATGAAAATTTGATTCATTGGAGGGTTGGTTTTATATCCAATTTAATAGTAGTGTTTCATCCTCACTAAATACTAAGTATATTTCCCTTATGTTTTATCATGTTCAATTTTATATCTTTCGATACATGATATAACATTCTCTAATATTTACTAGATATTTTTTTATCTTAATATACAAACCTAATGTACACATTAGGGATGTAAAATCAAATAAAAATAATGGAACATTTTATAGATCCTAATCTAAAAAAAGTTTCATTTCAACATATTATTTTCATTATATGTCTAATATAAGTTTTCATACATAGATTAATATCATGTATCATTGGAAAAAACTCTCTATTGAATGGTTGAACTTGTATTTTTTAATTCTATATTTATATATATACATTTAATTGGTCTAGAAAAAATATAGAATTACCTCATTAAATATTATTCCCAAAAATCAAGATAAATAATTTAATTCAATATTTGGAGAGTTACTTTTAATATATTCTTAACTAATTTTAAGACAATAAAATATATATTTTTTGTCAACAAATTTTACTTCAAAAACTGTGTTGCTCCCCCAAACCACATATAGACATAAGGAGAACTATTGTTCTAATGAATTATTCTATGCACATGATTATTAAACTAATCCATAAATTGATATCTTCAACTTGGATTCTATATTTTCAATATATGGTGTCACTAACCCATTTATTTCATCTTATAGACACATTCAATGAAATTTGATCTTAAAATCCAAAAACAAAAATGATGATAATAAAAATTTAACATGAAAATTATAATTCAAATTAATTTAGGAATGGTTAGTTTTTATAACCAATGAGGTCTTATCAGTGTCATGTTTTTTCCATCAGTGTTAAGTTTCTCTTGAATACCCACCGATAGATCTACATCAATTTGAGAAACTACCCATATTGAGACTTTATTTTGAAATATAGAATCCATTTATTGACTTCATATAAACATGAAAATTATATATTATTTCATCCTATTGATTCCTTATAGGATGAAAATTAATAATTATGAAAATAATAACATAACACCCTCCATAGTGAATTTAAATCCATTATTTTGTTTTTAGTCCACCCATGATGTATGTGTCTCTAGAATAACTCCTCTTCCATGAGCACTTGCAGAGCCTGTTCAAATTCCAATAATCTATTCTTATGAAGGAATGAATTTCCAAGTCAATATTAACCCAATCATATAAAAATGATATATAGGTCCTATAATAAAAATATTTTTTTACTCAACTATAATTTTTTTATATTAAAGATTTAAATAATATCTAATGTAAAATTTAGAATAATTACATTACATGTAATCTATTTTTTTCAATAATGAATGTTTTTAATTAAAATAACCTTAACAAATATTGGTATCTAATTTATTTTTTGTTAGATAATGGATTTACCACATACTTTCTTTCATATAATATAAATTCATTATTATATTTCGAATACGATTATGTGTTAACACAACTATTTTCAACGAATGCCTCAAGAATAAAATTGACATTTCATAACATATATATCACATCCTTGATCTTCATTAAACTTACACAATTCCTATAATTTTTATAATGAAATATTAGTTTCAAAATAATGTTTCTACACATTATGATGATCAATTTATTCATTTAAAACATTTCATTTTGAACCCTTTTATTATCATCATGTCACTGATGTGTATAAAAAAATGTGTGTGTATGAATAAATCCACTCTAATTATTTTGA
Source organism: Viscum album (assembly GCA_963277665.1). Lineage (NCBI taxonomy): Eukaryota > Viridiplantae > Streptophyta > Magnoliopsida > Santalales > Viscaceae > Viscum > Viscum album. Next base: position 2,101,544,123 of record OY728163.1, on the reverse strand, counting down.
ATGAGTAATGATTAGTTGATTTATTATTCATCTAACTGGACCATGGAATCTAATATCTTATAAACAAGAAGATTCATCAACTCACATTAAAATTCTATAAAAACAATAGGAATCTCATGAAGTACATGTATTTATATCTAACATATACATGAAATAATTCAATCATATATTGATTAAATATTTCTATAATCAATATATATTTATTATTTTTCTCTATAAAGGTTTATGTTTCTAAAACACAATAAGTAATTGTGTTGAAAATACATTAAGGTTCCATCTACAAAGAGTATAAATATAGTTCTTGGTATATCATTAATCGTAACTTTATGTTTTAATTGATATTGTTTTATCATTATAGTACTAAGTCTCAATGAATCAGATATTTAATATTCATAACTAATTTCTAATATTAGAAAATATTTATTTTGATATAAATGAAAATATTAATCATGAAAGAAATACTAAAAAAATTTATTTCAAAGATAGACTGAAATCTCATGTTTATAAACTATAGAATGATAATTAGTTTATAAAATTCATTATGTAATGATGGAATTCTGATATAAGAATCTATATGTTCAGAATTTTGATGTATGGATATTTGGCAGATGATGATGAAGTCAATAACTTTATGTAACTTAATGTTTCACTTAATTGTTCTGATATATCTGAAGATCCATGGTTCCAATATTTAGATATTGTAATGTAAGTATCATATTAAATCTAATACCTAGTAATTATGACAGAAATAACACACACACTGATGAATATAACTAAAGGAGAGTCTGATTATAATAATCTATTTATTTAGTTTATATTTCAATTTTATTTAATTTTCTTCCCTTATATGATGAAAATATCATCATGTTTGATGTTCTGTCACTAAATCATTAATTATTTATAATCGATATGTGAAGGATCCTTTGGAATCAATCATTTAATTGGAATTTTCACCTTTTTATTTATATTTCTCACCATATCAACTAAATGTTTATCTTTATTTATTTTCCCATATATTTGGTTAATATAAAAAAAATATTGATATGGTTTATCCATACTATTCTTTTTATAAATGTCAATGAAACTACGGTACCTGTATCATAGTTATGAGACAAATAGATGAATTGAAATTTCATGATACAACATGAACCCCAATTTTTCTACATTATAGATATATTATAACATCATGACTCTAAGAGGACTATTTGGAATTAGATTTTTCTGTATATAAATGATTAGTGTGAACAAAGTCACAGGTATCCATACTTCACTCTCTCCTCACGTTCTTTTTGGAGATGGAATGACATGGAATGACTATCCATGTGTTCATATTTCTTATTCAACTCATTGAATACTGATGAAAACAATATGATGTAGAAATAAATAAACCATCTATAAATATCATTTACATATCCAATTCACCACCACTCTCTTCCTAAGGTGGCTCATCAGTTAGTGGGGATTCTAACACATAAAACCTCCAATAATATAATAGTACTATAAGAATGATCTTATCACATTCCTAGAAATTAGTACCTATAATGGAATGCACTTTTTTTAATATAAATCATAGTAATTTAATTTTATTACTTGAGTTTTTTAAATAAAATAAAACAAAATTATATTTTTTTCATGATTACTAGTTATTGAATATTATATATATTTATTATTTTTAAATGTCTTCCATTATTATGAACAATAATAGAAATCCTATTTTAACATATTCAAAATACAGAGTAACATGAGTATTATAGTTCTATGGATCCTTAAACCACTCATCATATCTTTATTAATGGAATCACTAACACTCATAGAGCCTAATATAGGATTTTGGATTGCTAACCAGATTAATTCATGACATCTTGATCTTTTATGTGCAATTTTAACTCCTACAAATAATAAAATTTATTTACACTATTATTTTACCCTGAAATTTCACAATATATATATTGAAACATATTTTATTCTAAATAAAGTTAATTCAACCCACCAATTTCTTAAAAATTCTATAGAAGTAAGTCTAACTTTTAACTAGGGATGACGCGCACCTAAAACGTATGGTTTTTTTCAAACTAATTCAATGAGAGGAATTAATCAATTTATAATTAAATTGAATTTTTATAGTTTTATTTTATTTTAAAATGAAACCGAGATATATTTATATTTCATATTTTTATGTGAATCCACTCAAATATTTAAAAAAATATAAATAGAATGAATTCCACAAATGTGTTAATTTATTTATTTTATTCATGGTTTATAATATTCTACATGATCATGTTTAATCCATACATTCAAATAACACTAATGATACAAAATACAACTTAAAAAAATAGTGTGGTGATCATGAGTTATTTATACTAGTTGATCTATCAATTAGATGATTGATAAATTGTTAAAATGCTTCTTCCATGTATTGGTTTGAGTTATAACACTCATAAAATTCCATTCAACATGATTATTTAGTTCCACACTAAATCTCAACATTAGCACAATGTCATGAACTAATCCAATATTAAATTATATTCACACAAATAGGTGAGGGGGTAATAGGGATGTGAGAATACATATTATCTCTATAAATTTTTACACACATTCCACTATACATTAAAAAAATATGGATAGTGGAAATAATATCTTAAATTAATATCTAATAAAAAATTATTAAATAACAAAATAATTGAAATAATTAAAATTAAATAAATTTGTAAAACATAAATGTGCTGGTCAGTCTTATCTTATGATTAGTGAACAAGCGATTACATTTTGTAATAAAAATTAATATTGAAAAAATTCTACTCAAGGGTAATTTTATTGAAAACCCCCACGTCAAAAAAAATTAATTTTGTTATAAATAAATAAGATAAATACAAAAATAATTTCATTAATTTAAACAAAAATAAACATAAATTTTGAATCTTTTTATAATTTTACTTCATGTTTTTGACCCCAAAATATGTCAATAATATAGATTTTAGCCATATAATAGGATGTGTCGGTCAGACATGTTCTGTCTTTCCTGACTCAGCCTAGCCTGTTTCTCAAAAACCCTACACATTGTTGAGTCCTTAATGGGAAACCACTCTCATGTGGTTTTTTTCTATAGGGCGTCCCCTAATACTAGTAAAATTTATTTTTTTAAAAATCATCCCAACTGTGCATTGTATGGGTGATAAATAGATAGTCCTCACCATAAAAATAATGGGGGAGTATTATTCTACATGGGATGTAGATTGAATTTTCCTTTATCATTTCCATTAATTAGAATTTTTTTCCTTATCAGTTTATATGTGAAAAACCTCTCCTATCTCAATTATCCATTAATAAATATATAATAAAATTTTATGTTCTTGTTTCTATAATATTATAAATTGTCGATCGATCATATCATGGCCATATGAACTATGATTGGCATTCCCTCTGAAAAAATTGGGATTATATCAAAACCCTATTTTAAAATATTAGAATATTTAATTTAAACATTGACATAAATATGTTATTGGATGAAAGGACGCCAACTAAACAAACCGGGTCATTGTAGAAGCATGAAATATGGATGTTTCAAAACATTCTAGGTTTTGATTTAGGTGGATTACTTAAACCAAATTTACCCATTCAAAAATATTCTACCATTCCCTTTTAAATCTCTTATATGTCACATGATGAATCATGATCCAATAATTGTTCTTGTTCCTACCATAGTAATTTAATGAACCATAAACACATAATGATTTTTTGAAGAAATAATATTTTATTATCATCAAATTTATAATTTATTTACATGTGAATACATTTTGAAATTAATTCAATTATTTTGATTCTATACATAAATAATATAATTTAATTATTTTACATGATATTGTACATATTAAGACATTTATCAGTACCCACTAGTGCATCACGCATCATCCTAAATTCATATTTATCAGAATAGGTGGAACTTCTAGATAAAAATTGATTGTGACAATCTAAGACATTATATCAACTGTAATGATTCATTCTTATTTTTCAAGAGAAGAATAAATAAAATCATTTACCTTAAGGGGGTAAGGGTAGTCCATGGCTAATACTACCTCCTATAAACAAACTGTGTGAAATATAATCTATTTTCTTTGTGAAATCCCATTAAAAAGATGCATACATTGTTTCATCATGAATTTGTTGTTTTTAATTTCATGATCTCACTATAAAAAATTATATTATTCTAATATGAAGATTTATTAAGGATAGGAACTATAATCATAGTAAATGGGTCTTGGGTTATCTCTTCCATTCAGAAGTGAAAAATATTGCATTTATCATTCAATCAATCCAACAATGATGTATCCAATGAAATCTACCTCACTATAACAAAAACATCATTGTTTTTTTCCGACCCTTTATTACATGATCAAATGGTAGACCTTGATAAAGAACTCAAATCATGAGACCAATACACATATTTGTAGATAGGAACATCAAATGACATATGAAACATGTGGTGTTGCTATAAAAGGGTATGTCCTCAAGATCTTATCTACTTAAGATCAGTAACTATAAACATTATGAGAATCAATATCCATTCCAATGATCACATACCACATGATAGTCATAAATCATCTATGTCCTATAAATATAATTTCTTTAGACTATAGATTATATGTTTAATACTAATTTCACATTATCTTGATGTTCTCATTATATTTCATAATTGTTTTGGCCTATTAGTATAAAAAATAATATATGGAAATTACAATATACAAAGTAGATACAAAAGTATCAACACTAATATGGTAAAAATACATCATTTAGAACTCTCTTCACACATGATATGGTAATAGAATAGTTTTCTTCGTGTTTTGTTTATGGAACACAGTTACAAAATATTATTCTTTTATCTATCTGTGTATATTTTATGCTTTTTTATAAATTAGTTGGTATGTATTAATATATTAAACTGGATTATATTTTATATAACATGGTTATATTTTTAATTATGTATACTATGATTGATTATTTTTTATGTTTATTGTTTATTTTGGATACAATTTTCCATGATACGAGGGTATATTCTCCAAAAGGTAAATTGTTAAAACCTCACGGCTGGTCAGAAGTATTCTGTATATAATGAGGAACAACATAGTTTAGGTAACACACCAAGTATATTAACCTTGTAGTGATTCATAGAAAATAAATTACATGTATCATTATATTCCAAACTAAATATTTTTTCCATGAAGAATGTGGGAGTACATATAGACACATAGAAGTTTATGTAAAATAAAGAAAATATTGTCCCAATCAAAATTAGGTGTAAATTCTATTTAATAAATTAAAATATTTTAACGTATACTGGTATAGTGGAATGAAATGAATTGAAGTTTAGATCATAAAATATTTTAGGATGTGTTGGTTAAATGAATAATTTAAGATGTTACATATTATGTTGGCACTCAAAATTTTTTAAATGAGGAATTCAAATATTTATTTAAAATATTAGAGAATTTCTAAATGAATGGTCAATAATATGGAACCCATATCACATTCTTATTTCTATATTCCCATAATGAACCTTATTTAATTATCATGTCATGTGACCTATTGAACATATATATTTTAAAATTCAAGACCTTCTAATGTTATACACCATATCTCCATCACACATATGTTTTGAACCCTTTTGAAGTGAATATATCGCCCAAGTTAGTTTATGATAGTTATTTGAATTATCATATTCCATTTACTATATGAGAACTCCGAACATCCCATTCAATAAGTTGTTAAATCATGACAAAATTTCAGCACACAAATCATATGACAATGTTTTCAAATATTCCCCTTTTGATGACTATCAAATAAAAACATATGGGAAATTGGAAGTAAAGGGTATTTTTTACATAAATGACTCAAATAATTTCAATAGAACATTTTAAAAATGAAATCATCAATTACTGGGTGAATATTTTTTTAATAGGTGACCCTAGAATATAGTGACACGTGAATTTTAAATATATTATTACAATATTTTTAATCATAATTATTTATAACGTATAACCCCAAAGATCATGGGTCCTACTATATTCTGAATATTATCATTATATTAAATCAAAATGAAACATAAAATTTTAGTTCCAAATATTATTCTATATAATCTGATTATATATCCATTTTTTCGTCTAAAAATTCAGAAGATAACAAGTGTAATATATAAAATAATGGGGTAAGCTAAACATCGTAGTTTGGAAATAAACCTCATTAGGAAACATAACATTTGAATCAAATGTATAACAAGATATCATAAAAGTGAATGATCGGGATTAATAGCATGAAATAATTACATAAATAACATAGTATAATATGATAATGGAATCATAGGAAATGTTTGAGAAATATATAACTTGAAAAAAATCATGAGTCAAGGTAAACTACTTAGACAATATCACATGATGGATGATGTCCCATAATGGATTAGGTTTACTCCTTAATACCATACATGAAGCCTCATGAGGGTAATGATTTTAAAAATTCATTTTAGTGATATCTGGGTATACCCATCATAAAATGTTCATGTTTTTTTCTATCCCACATAATGGAAATAAATCATAATTCAAAACAGAATAATTACTCATTGAAAAGAAATGGGTTTCATAATCATTCCTCGTATAATAATCAATGAAAAATTCGCAATGAAGGCATTTGATAAATGATCATAAGTAATGTATTACCCTATAAAAGAGAGAAAAATAAGATAGGTATATATGACATAGATTTAAATAGAAAATGTAGAATCATTCCATAACATTAAATAGATATTTAGAGTGAGTTATAGACATAATGGTCACAAGTTATAAGAGATGGTGGTTTTTATAGATGCTATACCTTATTCTAGGATCATCACGTGTGTTCTATATCTTCATAACTAATAAATTTACATTAATTATTTAAATTCTCAAGAAAAAATTTCATGTTTATCATTTATTTTATTTTATTCTTAACCATTTCATATTCAAATACCTAGATAATTATTTCCATGTGGGAAGTTTTCACGATTATTGGTACATAAGTCCAAAATCAGTTTGAAAAAATTAATATAGTCTAATAGATTATTATTTAATATTTTTCAAAATAATAATGATATAATAATTTTTATTTTTATAAAAAAATTATTCTTTTAAAATCAACCATGAATATTGTTATTAAAATCCTACAACATCACTATCATAGCGAAGGTAGGTCGTACGTAAACATGAGTAACATCACAATTTTCAACGATCATGATGGAACGAATGAAAGTGTTATTTTATCTATAAATAATGATAAATATATTCAAATATCATATCATTTCTTTTAATACACATATATATACCATATATGTGATGCAGTAATAAATCAAAATGAATCATATCACTTCATAAGGCAGTAGTCTATCGTACACACAAATGACATTATCATTTATTAATTGATGGTATGTGAAGGAAGTATATGAAATAAATAAATAAAATATTAAAATATAATCCATAACTTATATTAAAATTAAATCCATCATTTGGAACAATGTGTAGAGTTATGATGGAAAACAAATTACAATGGTTCACGAGGCAGTAGTCCCCTATACACATGAACAATAGTTTTATTTCTCATTTTATGGAAGTAAAGATGGAATTAGGATACTAAATTATCATAATTATAGCTTATTATATGTTAGATAACAAAATTATTATATCAACATGATTAAATATTATATAAATTGATAAAGAAGATCAAATAATAGAAATATTCTTAGTTAACAATAATTTATCTTCATTGGACCACCTCTTTAAGATTATAATTAAATCCTCCTTAAGTTGAATTTATGATCAATATAAGTATTCTACGATGTGGGGACATAATTGAGGATGATATTTAGGAAGATATTTGATGAAACAAATTTATATATAAGTGTGTAATTGAGAGTACTGAAGGTTGCCTTATATAACTGAGAGAGAGTGCATTTTTTTAAATACTCAAAAATATTCAATAATGGGATTTCAATATCAAAAAAAGTGCCTAAAAAATTGATAAATAATATATTTTATGGGTGATATTTTTAATAAAAACATCAATAATTAATAATAAACATGTTATAGAAATGTTACTACATTAACCACGTAAGTTCTTCCTCTGGTAAAACAATTATAACCTTTACCATGGTAATAAATATTTACTATTTTTACTATTCATTATGACAAAAAACAATGTTTAAATTATAAGATAAAATTAATTATTTTGATTAATAACATGGTATCCATTTAATAAAATTTAATTCAACTAATTATGAGTTTTTAATTTAAAATTAAAATAACAAAATGTTTCAAAAAAATGGGTTTTCATGAAATGTATTGTTTTAAGGTTAAGATAATATTACATTACCTATATGACATTAAATTATTATTATACAAATTTAAATCCATATATCTAAATATATAATCCTTAAATTTCATTCCAATTTTTATTTACTACAGTTTATTTTAATAATTAAAATTAATAGACGTTATAAACTTTAAAGAATTTTTGGAAAACCCCATTTTTAAGAACACAAATAATATTTTACAAAAATCATGAAAATTGTTGACTAAAATGAATTAATTAACACACACATATATATAAATATAATGGTAAATATTTCACATAAATACCAAATAAAAAATATAATTAAACTCTTAAATTTCTAGATTAAATGAATAAAATAACAATATTAAAAAAAAAATATTCAATATTTGTTAAAAATCATACATTTAATAAAAGACCAAAAACATCAACCTAAGTTAATTTAGATATTATTATTTAAATTTTTTTAAATTTTTTTTATAAAATATATTCTATAGAATTTCAATAAATTAGTTATAAAATTTTCTCTAAAAATCTATAAATATCATTTTTGGATGAAGCATGTTTTTGGAAGAATAAAATGACTATTTTAAAAAAAGAGATCTTATTAAATAAGAAATTATTAATAAATTTATATTGATTAGTAACATTATATATTTTTCATAATGGATTTAATACTATTTATACCCACTAATTTAAAAAATTGGATATAACGGTCATAAATAATCATTGTTCATTCAGGATCAGGGTTTAATATCACATACCTTATCAATAATTATTTTACTTTGAAAAAACATGGTGTGTTAAATTATTCCCCCATTAATAAATTTATCCTATAAATATTAATATTACATACTAATGTGAATTTCTTTTTGGTCACTTCTTCTATATGTCTTCCTCTAGTTCCCAGTTTTCCACTTTGTATTTATGGTTTTTCAATCACACTTTAACTAAGTGAGTAGTATTATTTTGTTTGAATTTTTAACTATGGTACAAAATCTTTACAAGATGATCCTCATAAGAAATATCATTTTTCAACCATAAAACCTATGATTTAATTACATCTAATGGGTCTTGTATATACTTCCATAAATGGGATACATGGAATATATCCTGTAATTGAGAAATGATTAGTGCGAGTGTTGTTTGATAAGTTATAGGTATCATATGATATATAATCTCAAAGGGGTATATGTACTTGGGTATTAGCTTTCCCTTATTCCCAAATATAATTACCACTTCTATGTAGAGATGAGGAGAAACAATTTATCCACATCAAAAAACTCCAGGTCTTGTCGATGATTTTCAGCATTGCTCTCCTCTCAACTCTAAGAAATCATGATGTGTTTCTAAATGGTATTGACCTTACCTACTATATCATAAACCATTTTGGTCCCAAAATTTTATGTTCACTAAATTCATCCCAACACATAGGTGTTCTACACCAATTCTCACAAAGGGCTTCATATTGATCCATTAGGATAATTTAATGGAAACTATTATTGTTTGAGTACATGAACATAGGAAGATATTGATCCCATCCTCATTTAAATTCCACTGAGAATGATCTAATACAAAATATAGTGGTCCATTAATTTTTTAAATATTAATACATTATTTTTTACATAAATATACAACAAGAACAAACCCAATTATCGCAATACATAGTGCCTATGGTAGACTAGGTTCATAATTTAACAAAAAGAAACATAAAACATGAATTTATTTTTTTTCACAATAAAAATATCATAAATCTATTTTATCTCCTAAAACAGTATTGGGTTACCAAAGGAGTACATAAGAGGGGAGAGATATGAATACCAATAAGGTAATAATCCTGATAAGGAAACATAACATGAATGTCAATGAAATAACATGATATCATAAAAATTGAGGCTCTTGAGAAATCACAAGGAAGAATAAAATTATGAAAATTGTATCATATGATCATGGAATTATAGGAACTATGGAAGGAACATATAAAATGAAAAATACATGAATCAAGGCTAACTACCTTGAAAATATCAAATTGTGGATGAAGTCCTATAATATATTATGTTCCCCCCTATTCCCATACAAGATGCCTCTAGAGACAAAATATTTATCCAATCTATTGTAGCACTCTCTAGGAATTCCGATCAGAAAATGATCATGATATTTTTGTTCCATAGAATATAAATCAGTTATTGGGAATAAAATAATAATTACCCTTGAAAAGAAAATGGCTTTAACAATCAGTCATCATATATTAATGAAATGATATTTCCAAATTAAGTCCTTTGAGAAATGATCATAGGGAATGTATCACACCATAATGTTATGGGATAATATGTTAGGTATCTTTAAGAAAGAGATAAATATAATTTATAATCCTTAAATAAAGTAAATATATAGATAATGTGAGGTAGATATAGAATGCTAAAAACACAAAGGAAAGGGTGGTTTGGAGAGAACCCTTACCTCAAGAAAGAATCATCACAAGAATTATTTATCATCACAAATAATAAAATTATATTAATTATTTAATATATTAAAAATATTATTTAATGTTTATTATTCCTTTAATTTTATTTTTTACCTTGTCAAATTTAATTACTTAGTCAATAAATTTAACGTCAGGCATTTTGATGATGTTCAGTTCAAATGTCCAAAATCTCTATAGAAAGTTTCCTACAGGGAAATAGATTATTATTTCCTAATCTAAATAATTATAATAATAATCAAATAATTATATTTTTTATACATAAATTATAATTTTACAATCAAAAGAGAAATGTGGTTATGAAAAATGAACCATGTTACATTCATTGAGACTGTATGTTGTACATATGCATGAGTAACACATCAGTTTTTCAAAGATATTAGTGGAATGAAGGTAAATGTCAATTTATATTTAAATAATTATAATTATTCATTAAATTTTATATTATTTTATTAATTAAAATAATATATCCTAACCATGTCATTCTGTAAAAAAATGGATCAAATCACATCTTGTGGTGGTAGTCCGATGTAAACATTAATGCCATTATCATTTTTTGGTGGATAGTAATATATAAAGGTAAATTATATTTAAATTTTATAGAATGATTATTATTTTAAGAATATAAAATATAAAAATTGATTCCATAATCATTATGTGTTTCTAAAGGCAACAATCTAAAAAAATTACATTGGATCACAAGGTGGCAGTCCACTATACACATGAAATATGTTTTTATTTCTTAATAATGGGAATTGGAGATAGATTTTTCTTATACCAATAACATAATCACATCGTATTATATTAGAGATAGTTATTTTTTAAACATAAATATTGAGTAATATCTTAATGATTTGGAATAAGAAATAACACAAAGATGTTCGGTTATGAATGATACCTCTTCTTTGGACCACCTCATTGGGATTATACCTAAGGCCCCCCTAAGCTGGGTTATGAATAAAAAAATTAATCTATGAAATTTATATGTAATTAATTAAGATATATGGTTATGTATTTTGAAATAATATTTTATTTTTAAGTGTGTGAAGGGGAGAGTATTAGGTTAAATTTTATAAGTGAGACGGACTGGAATTTTTATAAATACTAAAAACCATTCAATAATGAGATGTCACTCTCAAGCCATGTGAATCCAAAATGGATAAAAATTGGATTAGAGGGGTGATATGGGGTTTAAACCCCTGAAATATAAAAAATAGAAATGTTTTAAATATTTTAATCCCATTTTGTCTTTAGTGTAACCCACTTGTAAAAACAGTTTTAACATTAACCAAAGTAACAATTTTTTTTTTGTTTTTATTATTCATTATGAAGAAAAATTAAGGTGATAATATTATATAAACATAAATATTATTAATTAAAATATGGAATAAATTTTATCAAATTAAGTTAAAATTAGTGGGAAATTATAATTTATATTTAAACAAGAAATTTATTTCCAATATTGATTTCCTAGGAAATATATGTTTTTTGCTTAAGAAGATCTGACATTAACTATATGACTAGTAATAATAATTATATGATTTAAATTTCATATAAGTATGTATATAATCTATAAATTTTATTTTAATATTTCATTATTATGGGTTATTTAAATTAATTTTAATTGATAGAAATTGTACACATAAAAAATGATTGTACAAAGCTGTGTTTCAATGCATAAAAGTTAACTTTTATGAAAATCATAAAATTTGATTAATCAAATAAAAATAATTTGAAAATTATAAATTAAATGATTAATATTTCACTTTAAACAAATATATATAACATAATTGAACTTTTAAATTTCAATATTAAATAAGAATAAATTATAGTATTTAAAACATCGTTAATTTTCACAATTCACTAAAAAATCAACAATTTCAGAAAAATGCTTAAATTTCACCAAAATTTATTTTGAAATAATTATTTTAGAAAAATTATTTTTTTAAAAGTAAATTTCTATAATTTCCATAAACCAATTATAAATTTTCCTCACTAACGTAATAAATACAATTTTATAGAACATAATTTTTTAGAACAAAATATTTATGTTAAAAATAATATTGTTATTTACAATGAATTTATTAGTGAATTTATATTTTGGGATAAACTTATATATATTTCATATATTTTCTAATAAAATTCATAACCACCAATTTAATATCTATTTTATTGTGGTAAAAAATATTTATGCTTCGTTTTGGCTCGATGTTTCTTGTGATATATGCAATCAAGAATAGTTTTCATTTAAAAAAATACGGTGTTACAAATATGAAAATTGCCTATAATCATATGATCTAGTGTCTCCATAAATTTATGAGAAAATTGTATCCTTAATGTACTTGAATCTATTTTATGATGTCATACAACTAAACACCCTTCAGTTCAGGTTTCCAATTAAATCGGGTGGCTGACGTGTGAAGTCTCTTTGATATAGAACCTATGTTTTTACATTACGGTTTTGCACTATTAACAAAATATTGTTACTTTTAACATAATACACCAAAATAAAATCCCACACTCCAAGGTCTATAAACTAGGATACCCTTTCTATATGTCCTATACTAGTGGAAACAATCAGTTTCCAACCCTCTACTAGAATGAAACCCTCCAAGTTCCACTTTTGCTTAGGTCCTTTAATTATGATAAATTAATATCCAAAAATACCTTGAAAATTTATACTTCCCAAACCATACAACTATTTATTCCCATCCACTTTTATCTCCTATGACAAATAATTGGTTTATAAATGTCAATGTGCTTCTATTCAATCATATATTCCTTTGATAATTAGAACATGACACCCCATTGTAGATATCATTCTATTTTCTACCTTGCCACATAAGATATTTTTTGATATAGTAAGTCCTTTTTTCACTTGATAATAAGGAATACATATTTTATATGATTGGTGTAATCTTCTCTATCCCAAACATGTAGGATTATATTATTTAGATGTTCTAAACTAGCACAACAGTCACACCTAACTCATTAAATTTTATAATCAACATTAATAATTATTATAAATGTGTTATTAACTATGTTTTACTTTTTATAGTTGTAAGACCCAATTATAAACCTTAATAAATTGATAAAAACTAACAATATGAAACAGAATGGGTCTTCAAGAATTAGTCCCATGCTAACCATTTATAAGCCCCTTTCCACATGTAGTCCATAATCTATGAATTTAATCTAATTTTACTTCATTCTTGATGTATTAATATAAAATATAATATATCATTCTCCTAGTTTTATGAAATTAAAATATGAATCATTTGGTCCTAGAATAAATACCTTATAATTTACTTCAGTTGTTCATGGAAAATATGACCATAAAGGATTTTCATTTGGTCTTGGACATATAAACATAAAAAGAACATTATATGGTCTTAATTACATGACTATAAATAGAAAATAAATTATTCCATTATTTATACTATAAAAGGAACATTATTTTTTCCTACACAAAAGAATTTGAATAGAGCATCATTTTTCCTCAAGTTCATGAGTTTAAAATGAACCACATTGGTTCTTGTCACTTGAACATAAAAGGTTTTTGTCTTATTACATGGATAAAATTTCAAGGGTTTTGATTACCCCTATAGGGATATGTATGATTTCATTCTTAAGGCACCACTTCGAACTCCACCACAACATTCACCTCACTATATTTTGAAAAATCCAAGAGTTCCCATCTAAATAGTATTAAACCACAGTGCAACCAACTAAAGAGAAGATGAAGGATAACCTATCATATATAAAAATAAAGAACCTCTAATACATTATAATGATCCCTTAAATTAATGATTTGGATAAAATTATTTCAAAATTATGTTATCATATGTTGTTACATGAGAATATTTCATGAATATGTCTTAAATATATTAGGCTACCTCATATTAATCAATAAGACCCATCTTGGGATGAGTGAACCTCCCATCCTCTCAATACTAATGTGCAATTCTAATCATTATTTTATCACCCTAAAAACCAGTAACCATTAGAATGTCGTTCCACATAAAAAATTATACCATTGGAGTAATTATTTAGGGGTACATAAATGGTGAACAAATCACAAAATCCTTTACCTATAAAAGAGAACAATTGACCACAGACTCATACTTATTATTCTATACTAAACTGTTATCTTTTTCCTTTAGGTCATTCTTTCAATAAAAATGGAACCATAATTATAAAAAACAACAGTTTTATCAATGTAAATTCTATTCTAATAAGTATGTAATAGAATATAATCACATAAAATCTCTTTAATAATACAACAGAAACCAAATAAAATAATAATTAATTAATTAATAGGATTTTGTAGAAGTCACAGAACATATATGAAATTAATAGTAAATTGACCTTTGGAATACTAACTTGATCAGTATGAATAGTAAAACAACGAGTTGAAAGGTAACCTCCCCAATGATATTATAAATGAAATTTATCCAACTTATAAGTGATAATATGATAAAAATATATTATAGTGTTAGTAAATAAACATTTTAAATATTATTAATTAATTATTGGTATTTTTGTTAGTCATAAATATTTAGCTACAATTTTTTAACTAATATAATAATTTAAAAAACAATTATTGTCACCGAATTTATTCAAATATTATTATTTTTAGTTCTTGTAATTATAATATAATTTTATGAGAGCTTAGTTCATTTATGAATGTGATATAAAATCAGTTATAATTTAAAGAAATTATTTTTTTAATTAATTATTATTTTAAATAAGAATAAAATTTCTCAGATTCGAAAAATTATATTCATAAAATAGAGTTCATTTTATAATCATGCACATCAAAAAATGTTTAGGGTGAATTTTTGTGATTTTTCTGAAATACTTAAATTTTTGGTGAATAATAAAATATGGCAATTTACAGTATATAAACATTATATGATAAATACTCTATTCATTGTGTCATGGATGATATAATACTAATTGGTTAAATAATAACATGATCTAATTAATAGATTTTGTCTCAATAATCAAGACTATTTCTTATTTTCAGAAAAATAATAATCTAATGATTTAATGTGAAAACACACCTCTCAACCAGTATAAACACCACCCCTCACCACCTCTTATCTTCACACATATAAATCCCTTATACTTTTCCAAATTCTACAAAAATTTCCCCCCAATACTATCACCCATATCTATTAGATTTTTGTTTTTATAAAATAACACACAAAATTCTATAAGGCGGTTCTCAAGAAGAAGGAATCAAGAGGTAAAACCCTCTTCCTTTTATTTTAATTTATTTTCATGTTCATTTTTTATCTCTATCTTTTCTCCTCCCCTCATGAAAATAGTACAATAAATCCATTACCTTACATATAGTGGTTTTTTATTCTAATGGAATAACTCATCGTCATCATACTTTCCCCCTCGTTTTATACTAAAAATGAAAACATCATTAGTGGTGTGATAATTTTTCAAATTCAAGGGTAGTGATGTATTTAATTTCAATTACCATCATGGATGATGGTCATTAAATCATATTAATTGTTTAACCAGATTATAGTATGTATATTGTATTTTATTTAATGATATAAATTATTTTTTTACACATTATATTAATTTATAAAATTAATTGATTTTTTTGTTATCGAAAACCTCCTAAATAAACCCAAATGATTGTCATTAACTATTTATATAATGATTCATCTACATGAAATAAAAATGATATTAAATACCATATTAACCTCTTTAAAATCAATAATAACATATATGTTCATTTTTGTATATTAAAGCACCCTTTATACGACCTTTGTTACATGTAGACAAGTAAACCAATCATGAAAACCAAGGAAACCAACACTCTCAAATTGATGAAATTGGGTTTATTAGACCATCAAAAGGCTATAAATGAACATAATAAAGTTATCATAAATAATATAAATGTACAAATTGTTTGGAAATTATTAATTAATTAATCTAATTTGATTATCTAGGGCACTGAGACCATGTAAATAACACCTTCAGACTTATGGGAGGGGATTCTACCCGAACCTCCATTATTACTTCTGGTTACACTTTCTCATTTATTAACAAAATGAAATTGCCTTTTATTTTTATGTTAATATTCCAAATTCATGTATATAATATTCAAAATCATGTATCAGTATTCACCCATCCTTCTTTCTTGGGGATATACGTGTTTTTAATATGTTCCATAATTAATTCCTCTTGATAAGGAAACCCGGTTTATGGGAACTTCTTGAATTTTAACCCCATATAACGTAAACTACATTATATGTTTTAGGATACCATTATTTTTCTAATATAGAAAATATTTTTATTAAAACATTATTGGTTCTATTACAATTTTTAATTAACGATTAATCACTTTTATTCTTTAAATGCTCTTTAATATTTTCCATAAAGCATTATAAAATTATTTAATTTTAAAGTTTCTTAAATATACCTTCTACATTTAATCACTTTAGTTTTATATAAAATATTATTATCACTTCCAATTATTCTTTAAAAGTGTATATTAATGATTTAATTCATTTATTTTATATATAATTTTAGGATATGGCTATTTATCATTCTTTTTGACATCATTATGATACCCAATCCTTTCCATGGGTAACCATTATGTTTATGTTTGATTCCATGTGTATGATTCTTCATGTGAAAGAAATTTTCATGAAGTTGTTATGATGGGTTCGCACAAATATAGCTCCCATTTAAGGGATAAAATTTAGTCCCATGAGATGTTATGGGCAACGATCTGGGTGGTTTTCTATGAGTCGTGCTTTTATTTGTACAAAAAAAGTGAATCATGCTAAAGACATGTTTTGTATTTCTCTACAATACTACTAATTCATGTTTATATGATCTCAAGTTTTGATTACTTATATTTAATCACATTTCATTCTTTTTTATAACATTATGGTATGCCTTCTAACCCATGTGATAAGCATTATTCTTATGTTTATTTATTACGTGGCTTTTAGACCATCCCTTGGTTCATGTTCTCCCCAAGTTATCCTATGATGATGTATGGAATTAATGGAATTCAGGATCTATTTAATAATATTAACAAAATTGTTTTTTGAATTTTAAATCATGATGTTTAATTATGTACAAAATCTCCAAGACACTATACATTTTGATCCTTGGCTAGTAATTTGATGTTTAATTTTTATTAAAATCATATAATGATATGTGTAAAGGATATAGTTGATAATGTTCATATCAGAAGAAATGTTATGTTATTTTATGAGTCTAGGAATATGGAACATTATTAAGAAGCCTAGGGATAATATTATGTATTAGAAAACATCACTAAATTTGTTATGTACTGAGTAAGCGGTTTATCAAGAAAATACATACCAGCCTAGATACTACAAGTAGACGTGCTTCTAGAATATTCGTACATAGGAGTAAAAACTCAGACATGGTGTCATGGGAATGAATCAGGGTAAAATGTTACATGGAAGTTGGACTCACTACACACCTGTTTTGACCCCCCCATGGTATATTCATTGTAAAATTCATAAGCTCATTAATACCAATTATTAGGTGAAAAAAAATTGAAAATATTTTAGGAAATATATCAAGGATAACCCTGATTGAATCCTAAGAAACCATAAGTTTGGATATACTTTTCCTTTTATAGATTATCCATTTTTCATTAAATATTCCTATTATTATGCTCATTAGTTAATTATTCAATCCACCTAATTTAGTGATATTTTTATTATGCAATGGAGGAAAATATAATAACACATGCAAACAATTAATGTGATAGGAACTATTATGATTTTCCTAATGAAATGAAAAATATGAAGGTAAAAAGTGATCCAAAAATTATGATAGTAGTTGCTCAGCTGGATTAGTATATGAATAGTATTATGAATCGTGTGGAAAAACCTTATTATGAAATTAAAGAGAAAGGTTCCATCGAATAATTCATGTGGAAAAGGACTCCCATGTTTAGAGTATCTTTAGATCCCATCCTCATAGAATGGTGGATGAAATCCATTGAAAATATATTCTCTTTCTTCCAGTGCTTAGAGGAAGAGATATTTGTCATAGAAATATATCATTTTGATGGGGAAGCTGATCAGTGGTGGAAAATTATCTAAAATATGAATTATAAAGAGGAAATTTATTCCATAGATTGGTTGGAACTAGAGTAAGAGTTTTAAAATAAATATTTTCCACATACCCTCTATCTCTTGATGGAAAGAGAGTTCTTTATAATTATGAAAAAGGAAGATGAGTCTATTAGAACATATGAAGAAAAATTTACAAGGATTTCAACATATGGATCCATCTTTTTTATGAACATCGAAAGGAAGGTTGAACAATTCTTTAGGAGTCTAATCTTGAGTATACGAAAATCATTGGAAGTTTCGGACTTTTAAAGTTATAAAGAAATTTTCCGTTGTTCCCTAAAAGTCTAAATGAAGATTGGAGCCACTCGATTATCTTGTTGTCCAGGTGAATGAAA
Source organism: Viscum album (assembly GCA_963277665.1). Lineage (NCBI taxonomy): Eukaryota > Viridiplantae > Streptophyta > Magnoliopsida > Santalales > Viscaceae > Viscum > Viscum album. The sequence goes on along the minus strand of OY728163.1, from coordinate 2,101,524,807 downwards.
TCAAAAAATGGATTCTAATATAGAAGTAACAACAAATAAATAAAAATATCAAAGAAAGAATGAATATACCATGTGTCAAAATTGTGGGAAGAATCATCCTTGGAACTGTCTAAAGGGAACCAGGAAATGATTTAAATTTGTAAGAATATGGCATCTTGATAAGAACTACTAAATGGATGTAAATAATCCCACTAACTTGGATAAATCAAGGAAGATTTATATCAATGCTCAGCCAGTAGTGTAGGGTTTCAATAATAAGGGAAATTAGAATTTTGTGAACAAATTACCTATGTTTTGTTTTGCCAGAGGGAATAAAATAGAACCTATAAGGACATAAAGAAAGGAATATCCTATAACTACTACTAAGATGGGTCTGGACAATGATGTGGTGATATGTAAGCTGGTTATTCATTCGTGAATAGTGAACATGATATTTGATTCTAGTTCTACACATTCATTGATATCATGCATGTTATGTAGAACTATTCAAACACCACCAAAAAATAATTGGGTTGAGTTATCTATGAGAATAAAAAATGGGGAAATTATTTAATCAAAATTATATAAATCCTCCCCGATTAATGTTTATAGAATGATCATACCAAAAAATCTTATCATACTTCCTTAGGATGAGTTTGATACTATATTGGGCATGGATTGGATATGTTCATACAAATCCAACATCTACTATCAGGAATGGGAGATCACTCTCCACATCCAGAAGAATACTATAATTCATTAGAAGTGTATGGAAGAATATGTACCTAATTTATAATTAGACTATCATTTTTTGATATTTCATCCATATGGGAAAGAATATTTAGCTCAAATGATTGAGATAAAGAAGATGATCTTGCTCGAAGACATTCCCATCATAATGGAATAAACTTTTGTATTCCCAAAGAAATTCATGTTCATACTCTTTATTGAGAGGTTGAGTTCGAAATTTAACATATTCCAATATATATACCTATATCATATACACCTTATATAATGACCACCATTGAGGTCGAAGAGCTGAAGATGCAGTTACTGGAGAATCTGGATAAGGGTTTTATACACTTGAGTGCTTCACTATAGGGTGAACCATTCCTCTTCGTGAAGAAGAAGTTTGGATTAATGTTCCTATTGATTTATTATTATGATCTCAAAAACAATTATGATACAGAAAAAGTATCCAATTCCTCAGATAGATGACATGTTCAATCAGCTATATAGGGCCAATTATTTGTCTTAGGTGGACCTTCGGTCGAGATATCACCAATTAAAGGTGAGTAATGAAGATATTCCAAAGAATACCTTTTAAATGAAGATTGTAAACTATGATTTCATAGTGATTCCATTCATATACAATAATTCTCCAAAAATTTCCATGGACATAATGAATAGGTCCTTAGATATGACATCAACAAATTATTGGTAGTCATTATTGATGATATTCTGATATACTCCAAGAGAAAAGAGGAACATGAGGAGCATTTGAATACTATAATAATGAATTTTTAATAGGAAAACCGATATGAACATTACACTAAATGTGAGCTCTAGATGGGGGAATTATCATTCATGGGATATTTTATCACTAGTAAAGGAATATCTATGGTCCCTTCCAAGACAAAGTCAATCGAAAAGTGGCCGAAGACAACTTCTTTAACAGATATACATAGTTTCCTTGCCCAAGATGGGTATTAACAATGATTTTTTTATAAAACATATTGATAATGAATCCCAAAAACCAATATGACACAAAAAAGAGTGAAGTTTTTCTAGATTCAAGAATATGAGGAAATCTATAAGGATCTCCAAAAGAGTCTTATCACAGTTATAGTACTCACCCTACCAACATGTAGAGAAATATTTGTGGTTTACAGAAATGATTCAAAGAAAGGATTAGGCTTCGTACTATTGAAAAATGATAAGGTGATATTCTAAAACAGAAGGGAGTTAAAAATCCATGAGAAAAATTATCCTAAGAATGTTATGGAGGTGGATGTTGTGATCTTCATGTTGAAAATCATCTGATGTTGTCACTATAGGGATATATGTTAGATATATACTCATCAAATGTGTCTAAAAATATATATTCACACAGATGGATCTTAATATGATCCCACAAATATGGTTGAGATCATCCAATATTATGGCTGCTCAATCCACTGTCATCCCGGTAAACCAAATAAGGTGACAAATTCACCAAGTAGAAAAGATCATGCATCTTTATCAATGATGATAAATGAGAAGGATCCAATCCTCTTAGATTTGAAAAGGATGGACATGTGAATCATTAAGGAAGTAACATCATCAAACCATTCTCAAATCATTACTCAACCATCCATTGTGGAGAAAATAAATCATTCTAAACGGAATAATGCAGAAATTCATATAATTGTGGAAGATATCAAGAATGAAAAATCCTCTGAGTTTAAGATAGATGAGTATGAATTAATATGACTTTGTTCATGAATATGTGTACCATCCAATACTAAGATAATGAAATTGTTTCTGAATGATGAACATAACTCAATCTTTTTTATTCACCTAGGGAGTATAAATAGGTTATGAGATCTATAAGTGAAATTTTTGTGGGACAATATAAAAATGAAGATCCCTGATTATGCATAAAAGTTCTCAGTAAGTTATAAAGTGATGGCTCAAAGGAAAAACTCTAAAGGGATGATGATACCATTATCCATATAAATATTAATGTGGTTGAAAATCAATATGGGCTTTGCAATTGTAATATCAAAGACATCCTGAGGAAACAATGCTATATGTGTTATTGTGAATCGTCTTACAAATGCACCTCACATTATCATAAATCAAGTGGTATTGTAACTAGATCGACATTCACATATTTTCCTCAAATAATTGGTAATCCTACATGGATCACCACTATTGATTGTATCCAATCAATATCCTAGATTCACCATCAAGTACTATAAAATAATCCAACATTCTATTTTCCCCAAAGTAAACATTATTACAAATTTTCATCCTTAAACTGATGGAAAACCATAGTATACTAATCTAAAATTAGAAGAAATGTGGATAGCACATACATTGGAAATCAAAGGTCTATGTGACTAAAATATTACTATATTTTAGTTCTCATAAAAAATAGGTACCACATGATCATCGAAATAGATCTATATGAATCCCCTTGTGGGAAAATGTTCAAAATATTGGCATGTTGGGATGATGTCAGAGAGCATAAGCTGGTAGAACCTGAAATGGTTGTTTAAATGGGGGAAAAGGTGAAAACCATTAATCATCACATCAAGGTAGTCTAATGATAAAAAAAGAGTTATGCAGACACTCATTGATGAGACCTTGAGGTTAAAGTAGGAGACATGTTATTCCTCTCAATATCTTAATGTAAGAAGGTCATGAGATTTGGGATGAAAAGAATGTTATTTCCTAAGTATATCACCCCTAAGATATTTTAGATCATGTCAGATATATGGAATATCGACTAGAACATACACCAACGATGTTTAATGTACATGTCGTAATCCACACATCCCAACGAATAATATACATGCTAGATCCTTTACATGTACGGGCTTCAGAGGTGGTACAATTGGTGAATGATCTTTCTTATGAGGAGAAGATAATGAAGCTCTTGGATAATAGAGATAATGTTATATACAAATAGACTACCCACCTGTTCAATGTACTATGATATAACCATGAGTAAAAAAGATGAAACATGGGAACCAAAGAATGTGATTTAAGAGAAGTACGCACACTTTTTTTTCACCTTAGTGTGTAAAATGATATTTCGAGGGTGGAATTTAATAACGGGTGAAAGAATATAATGTCCCAAAGTTGTATCCTTGGGAATCCCCTACTTATAATTATTTCATATAGTATAATCACATAAAATAACATTAAGAACACAATACAATCTTTATAAATGTAGAATTAATGAAATTAAGTCATATCTAGAAGTTAAGGAACATATTCCTGAGGAAAACTAACTCGTATATTGGAATAGTAACATGACCCTTATAAATAGTAAAGTAGAAAATTGAATAGTAACTTCACCAATTATAGTATTAATAAAATTTATCCATCTTATAAGTTGAAATATGATATAATTACATCATAATATATGTACAAAGATATCTTCCAAATTATTAATTAAGTGTCTGTTTTTTTAATTCATAAATATTAAATTCAAATTTTATGAATAATTTAATAATTAAAGAATAATAATTTTCAAAAAAATTATTTATAAATTAGTATGTCGATTTCATATGATTATATGATAATTTCATGAGACCATAGTTAATATGTCAAAGTGAAATAAAAGGAATTATAATTTAAATTATGTATTTCTCCAGAAAATTATGATATTAATTAAAAATTAAATTTCTCATTTTTGGATTTTTTTCATAAAATTGTGGTCGTTTTTAGTTTTACATGTCAAAAGGTGGTTAGGCATAATTTTTGGTATTTTTCCAAAATACATGAATTTTATGTTGACAGTAAAATACAGTAATTTACAGTATATATACATTATAAGTTAAATACCCTATTCATTATGTCAAGGAAGATATAAGAAAAATTGGTTCAAAATAACAGGATCTAATTAATTTATTTATCCTCATTAATCAATACTATTTTTTCTTGAGAAAAATAATAAACTAATTAATTAAATTATGAAAATACACCCCTCTCCAGCACTATAAATACATCCTCTCCACACCTCTTGTCCTCACACCTATCAAGCCTTTATTTTTGTCCAAATTATGGTCAAATATCCTACTAACCCCCTTCCACACATCTAAGCGATTATTTTCGATATAAAAAACCAAAACCCATCCCCTAAAGTGGTTATGAAGAATAGGGAATCAAGATGCAAAAACTCATTATTTTTTATTTTATTTCTTTTCATGTTCTTTTATTTTCTTTGTATCCCAAAACCTCACCTCATCAAAATGGTGTGATAACTTTAGTACCTAAAATATAATGATTTTTTTTTCTCAGATATAATAATTCTTCATAATATCTCTTTCCCCTCCTTTTTTACTAAAAATGAACAGATTTTTTTTTGTATGTGTTAATTTATCACATTCTAGGGTGACAGTGTTTTCATTTTCCACTACCATATTCAAGGATGGTAATGAAACCATTTTTATATTCGAAATAAATTATAATATTTTTATTATATGTTATTAAATTATCTATAGTAATTTTTTACATGATATTTATTTATAAAAAAATTAGTTCGTAGTGATCGAAAACTGCCAAAATAAACCCCAATGATTTTCATTAAATATTTATCTATTTATTCCTCATAATTACATAAAATTAATTGATATATAAGAAAACATTAACCTTTTTAATACCATTAATATCATATAAGTTCAATTATGGATAATTTACTCCACTTTATATGTCCCTTTTTGTGTGTATGCAAGTAAACTAATCCTGAAAACCATGGAAACCAACGCTCGCAAAAGATGAAATTGAATCTCTTAGCCCATAAAAAATTCCATAAATGAACTTAATAAAGTTAAAATAAATAAAATACATGTATTAATGGTTTAGTAATTTTTAATTAGTTAATCCAATTAGATTATCCAGAATATTATGATCAAGTGAAGAACCCCTTCAGAGTTAAGGTAAGGGATTCAACCCGAACATCCATTACTCATTCGGGTTACTCTTCCTATATTTTTACCCAAATAAAATTATCATTTTTTTATGTAAATATTATACAATCGATTTAAATGTTCAAAAATCATGTATCGGGATCCATTCGTTCTTGTTTTCTGGGGATATACATTTCATTAAGAGGTTCCCTACTCAGTTCTTTTTTATAAACTAGCTTGTTTTAAGGGAACTTCTAGAATTATTACACTATTTCAAGTGAAATATATTTTATTTTTAACGAATCATTATATTTATAAAATAAATCATTTTATTTTGAAAAAATTATTGTTCACTTCTGGTTTTATATAAATGATTAATCTATTTTCTTCTTTAAATTATATTTAATATTTTCTATAATCTGCACAAAAAGGTTTTCATTGTAAGGTTTATTAAATATTATTTCTACATGTTATATCTTTTTTTTTGAAATCACATGTCATGATATATTCCTATTTTCATTATGAATGTTAGTGTATGATTTAGTTCAATTATTTCATGAACACTTTTATTATATGACCATTTATTATGAATTATGGCATGATTATGATACCAAATTCTTACCATAAACCTTATGTTTATGTTTGATTTCTTATGCGTTATTATTTATGTAGAAATTATACTGACAAAAATCTTTTGATGGGTTCTCCAAGATAGAACTCCAATTCATTGGGAAATGTTTACACTCATGGGGGGTTATGTGTAATGGTCTTTGTGGTTTTCCTTGAATCGTGCTCCATGTGTAATGGTCTTGGCGGTTAGCCATGAACCATTCTTCTATTTGTGAAATGAGCTATGAATCATTATAAATTCATGTTTTTTTCTTCAAAATCTCTTTTAATGAATAATTATACGATACCATGTTATTATTCATTATATTTAATCATGTTCCATGAATTTTTATACCATTATGTTATAACTTCTAACCCTTGTGCTACGATTTATTCTTATCTTTATTCCCCTATAGGGATTTTATCTCATCCCTTTATTTATGTTATCCCCATGTAATCTTATTTTAATGTAAGGTGTCAAATAATGTTAGGATCCATTTATGAAGGCTAAAAAAGATATATTCTTATTTTTTAATCATGATGTTTATTTATGTACCTAATCTCCAAAAAACTAGACTTTATGATCCTTGTATTATAATTTTATGTTTAATTATGATTAAAATCATGCAATGATATGTGTATAGGATTGGTTTTATATATTATCATAACATACTAAAGTTAATTATATTATTTTTCTATATTGTGAGAGACTATAGATCAACCCATATTTCCATATGTTGTTTGTATATGGTACATTGGATGAATTCCTCATTCAAAATGATTATCACAACCCCATAGTACCAACAAAAACTATAACTAACACAACTCCTCTTTTTTTTCCATGTCGTGAATGACCTCGTTTTGGAGTATATACTTAATTGTTTCATCCCAACATGGGAGGTTTCCTATGAGAACCTCTAGTATATGAATCCATGTAGACTTTATTATAGAGAACATTTAATGAAAATCAATTGTATATTATGGCGACATCCAACCAAATTAGGATTCCATCCCCAAAATAAACAAGCACTTATTTCCCATACTTCATGGATATGGTATAGGATATTGAAACATCAAAATAACCACTAATGACATTATTAGGGTAACTCCCATTAACCGATGTTTCTACTAGTGTCAAACGATGTTAAATACTAAAGGAAAATTTATTGAATCTGCTCTAAAGATTATGTGTCCAAGTATTTAGGCCAGTACCCAAGAGAAGGTACTGTAAGGGGATTTTTTGATTAAATATCAGGATCAAGTCCACACTTTTAATCACATCAACACCCAAAAATCCTATAGGGTTATCAATAAGAAAAACACAGACTCCCCCCGAATGGATCCGATAAATAAATGTTGGTTCCAATATTAAGCGCCCCAAATTCGGGTTAAGGATCTAGTCTCATAAACCAGAAAAATATTATTGTTAAGAAGATCCTTCTAAGAGAAATTGACGATCATAATCTAGGAGTTTGTCCCAATACTTATTGTCACTAACAACTTTTAGGATCATTAGTATACTCAAATCATATCTCAAGAACTATATCGAGTAACTAATTCAAGAATCATTAAATATTTACAGACTGAACTCTAGAGGATACATTTACCAAATTCTAATCAACTAAAAATTGAAATCAGGCCAATGAATGTCTTACCCATGAAATTATTACAAATTACATTGAAGAACATCCTTCAATTAATTTATGTGTAATTATTTCCCATAAAACTAGAAGAATAATATGAAATGGTCCTACTTATGGTATAAAAATTAGAACTCATCATCAATGAAGTTCCTCCCTCTATCGAGACTTAAAAAAGAGGCTCTAATATCCCTCTCTAGATCCCTTGTTATAGAGTTCTTCCTAACATAACTATATTTATTGACCATAAATGTAATCATTGTGATTCAAGTTGCATATTTCTTCCCAATATCACAAATATTTACTTAAAATGAGGCCACCCATCACTAACACATCAATAATAAATAACCACATTAGCTGTCCCCATGGATATTAATTAAATAATTTTAGAATCCCTCCCCATTAAATATATTGGTAAGGTCTTCCTTATGATAAACCATTAATCAATAATGTACATCTTCCACATGATTGTAATCTAATAGTCAACAACATAAGAGTCCCTCCAGAATGTATTTATTGTGATCTCCCTCATCCTAATGATAAATATCATTGATCAAATTTTACTTCTCACACTGATGATTTTTAAGTTATCATAATATATAAAGGCACTCAACAAGACTTAGAAAGCAAAAAAAAAGTAATTTTTTACCTATCAATTGTGGTTCATCTCAATCATTGTAAAATATTAGGTAATGATAATCATGAATAACTCTCCCAAATAGTTAACTATTGGATATAGTGGATGATTCCAAGGAAAATTCTATTCCCCTATATAAAATAATATGAAAAAAATTATTCTTAGACTAGGATGAAGTGTTATTAATAATGGGGGAATAATACACTATTTTCATGTGGAATTAATTGGATAAAGATAGAATGTCGATCATGTTCTTGACAATGGAGACTCATCGATTGGAAATTACAAATAAATTGAAGAATTAAATTATGATTTTACATCACCGTAACATTTCTAAACTCTTCATCATATTATATATAGGCATCTAACATAAAATTCTATCCATTTAAAGGTACTATATGATCTATTTCGTAATGCTTACCTAACTTCCTATCCATAGAATATAAATCCCAATTTCAAGAATTTGTTTCAATATATTTAAATTGATAAACTAAAAATCATATACAATAATCTATAATTGGTTGATGAGATTCCTTATAAGTTGTGTATTAGAGTCTGGGGTGAATACATGTCCTTGAATATGACTTCTCATAAATACGATAATGATTACATGAAAATTAGTATGTATCACTATCATTTGAGGATGGGTATTATGTCCCAAATATAAAGATTCTAATTGTTCAATCTAATGAAATCATTCATATACATAATGATGAAAAGTGATATACATAGTGGGAATGTGAGTTTGATAGGAATTTTTTGTAATCCACCATAAATTGAAATTAGAATCTAATCTATGGAAAAAATATTCAATAATGTAAGAATCATCTAAGAAAAAGTGTACTCCTCCCTTAGAGAATATTGTATATCTATATCCTAATAGAATAAAATATAGAAATTAAAATTTGGATATGGAACTCATCATATTAGTATCATTGGAGTAGTACCATCCAATTGTGATGGTGTAATTTTTTCCCCAACCATTGATATGTGAACTATAAAACCCAAGGTAGAGTGAAACCATGTATGTGGTAGAAATATTTTTCACAAAAACCTAGGGATGATGTTTTTTTCATATAACCATCCTCTAGTAAAGTATATATTTTTCTTAATTAGAGTCTTTTCACATGGGGTATCACTAACATTTCATGAATTGTTCTCTTCCTCAGCGACCTATTTAGTGAATTACTTGGGAGACATCATCACGGTTGATAAACACAAACCATTTCATAGAGAAAATTAATAGGAGTGGGTAAAATGTTATAGGGTTGGTACAAAAAAATATTTCCCTAAGAAGGAAAAGGTTGATGAATCCCATGACATTTCCCTTGATGGTTTCACATACAGAGAAGCAGATCTCTACAATATTGATATGTAAATGGATGGGATTCTTGTTATATGATTCACGCAGGTAAATGTAATTTATTTAATACCAATATATAACATGATACATGACATTAGATTGAAATAACATAGTGAGGAGATATATTTTCAAAATATTGTTTGTAATGAAAGGCTAAAAGTGGGTGTGAATATCAAACATCAAAGATAGACTCATTGATTTTAAGATCATGAAGATGTAAAAATATCACCCAGTTATTGAAATTTTTTCAAATAAAATGGTAATTTTATGGAAATTTCTATAACCCACCCACTATTTAATAAAATAAAACATATCTATACTATGAAAAACATTTCATATTACACATCTATATTAGAAAATATGAGATGAATACATTAATAATTGATTAAATATAGTATAAATGCTTAGTGAAACTATATTAATAAGGCCACCATATCTCTATTTATTAATCTCCTACAAAAATATAGAACTACATGACATAAAAGGAAACTTTTCTATCTAACCCTAGTGATAATGGATTATATATAATTCCCTCCACTGGGGATGTAACAACCCACATTTCAATATAACTATGCAATTACAACTCAAGTTTGTTATCAATATTTCACCTAAAAGATAACTATAATAGGATCCAATGATTTCATAAATTCAAGAAATATTTTAGTTGAATGTACCAATAGAGATTATAAAATCCATTGAAACCATTTATACTTAATTGGAATCCACGGTGGGGTCATTCCCACCATTATATCCATTGAGTAATCCATATCTTGTGTGGCTATACTGGAATCCTCTTTATCTCAAATTTTTATATCTCATATTCTAAATTATTAATGTTACAAGATATATATGGAAGTATCTCACAAACGATTCATATTGATGGTTCCCTATTTGAGAACACATGAGTTGAATGTGGAAGATAAGCCCATGTAATTTTTGAAAACCATGGATCACCCTAATTTATCACGTAAAAAAATTATCCAACTCGTTCTATAACTAATTGGGAAAATAATTGGTTAAAATTATATTTCCAATTTTGATTGTGTTAAAAGAAATGTCTATCATAGACCTTTGAAATTGAAAACAGTGGGAATATGAGAGGGTTTTCGATTTCAAATCATAGAGAAAAAATTAACATATTCCCAAAATATGTATCTTTCATGAATCAACTATATGAGATATGAATATAGAATATATAACATGAAATTTCGACACTACTAATTCCATTAAAAACCCTATAAGATTCTTAAAATTTTCATTGTTGGATAAGTGGATAAAAGATGTCATTACACACCACAATTCCCTGTCTTAGACAGTTCAAGAGGCACCTAGGATAAAATATTGTGACTCATAAATTTAACCATCCTTATATTTCTACAACACAAGACATATAAACTCTTTCATCATATTCACTATCTTTCAGTACCACCACATAGACAACTCAAGTGGTACTAACACCCACATACATATAAAAAAGTACCATGAAAATCAGAATAGATCTGAAAACAAGATGAAAAAAATATTATTCCATTAAAAATGATTTTTTCTCAATTTCTCACCCCATAAATAAAGAATAACATGATTATACTATCATAGATCAATATTCCCAATTAGTTTTTTTATGAATTATTATATCAATTTTTAACATTTCTATTAGATATATGATTGAAACATCAAATAATGTTACATATTTAAGGAAATGTTCCAAGTGATTGTTGAAAACGAGTATATGAAGTCGAGAAAACCCACAAATCAAGTGAATTTTATCTATAAAACCTATTCTGAAAATGAATAAAAGTGGAATAAGTTCCCAAATAAAATTAGATGAAAATTTTATTATTAGAAGTCTAAGAAATAACTAATCTATTGAAAGGGTATCCTTAGATAATGATATAATTCACCAATCATGGACTTAATTCCCATAAAAATAAATATGTTACAATCATCCACTCCATAGTCATAAAATAGTATATTCAACAATGTTCCATCCAGAAGATCCCATAGAGAGGAACCCTCATGGGTACTAAAAACATTCCAAACCATTCTAATCATCCTACCCTCATCACTTGGATGTTAAGAACTACCCAAAAAAACATTATTTTGGTTTGAAGAATAATCACATGATGGGTTTTAAAATATCATTCAATTATGTTAACACTTACTCAATGAAGAGGGATTATGTATTCTTTAGTTCTTCATTAATAATTGGTAGAAGGCTGGAGAGGCTAAAGAATGAGAGGTTATGGTGGAACCCTATGATTGCATTTCATTACTATTGAATCGATAAATATTATTGAGACCCAAATTCAGGATAATTAAAGACATAAAAAGTAACATAAGTATGATCTAGAATCATCCATGGGTCAGTCTAATCAGATCATAAAGATAGAAAAACTAGATGAAAAAATGTAGTCAGTCAACACCAAGATGGGGTAAATATTCTTCAACCTAACATGTAATGAAAAAAAATACCCCCATATTTTTGGCCAAATAAGGGAGTATTTAGAGTAGTTATCATTGGTCCCCAAGACTGAAGTAAAATAATTGATGTTTTATGGGAATCATATACCATTTTCTAGAAGTTCACGATTATGAAACCTCAATTTTTTATCCTTTCTATAATATCAGTTATATATTTCCATTACCTATAAAAAGAACAATAGAAATCGATTATTGAGTTTATTTCAAGTCCCAAAGATTTTGATATAAATTTCATATCATATAAGACATATCACATAGATATGGCCTCTAATATGTTTCACAAAATAATTTTATTCCTTAAAATAAGTCCGTGAGATTTCTATAAAAGGACACAAAAAACTTATGTATTTGGGGAGCTTGATAATATCGATATTCACTGACCCATAGTTAGAAAATGTTCCAGAATAAATCTCATATAGATCCAAACCCCTTGTTCCTTGATATATAGTGCAGCTATCCTATATCTCTCAATCCTATAAATCCAAGGATATAACATGACTGAGAAGAGGAAACTCAAGAGGATTAGTTTGAAGGACTAGTTTTAATATCTCATTTATAACATTGAAATCAAATTATTCTTCCAGGATACTTATTTAAAATCCTTATAGTAATGTAATTGAATTTATATGAACATTTCAGTTTCCTCCTCCTTTCACCAATACCTGAAGTACTTGATTGTCATATATGTTTGTATATTGTGTTATTGCAACTAAATTTTGAATATTATAAATCTAAATACATTGATGTAGAGTAATATAAAAAACTTTAAATGGACACTAGTTAACAATTTATTACATGTACATGTCCTCAACAGTTCTCTAATAATCCCATAATGTAGGCTTAATGAATATTTATTGTCTCTAATAACACAAATTTTACTACAAATTATAGTTCATTGAATCTAGTTGGTTGTACTCTTAATTATATAAACCCTATAATTAAATTATTTTTATATGATGTTTAATATAATGTTTACCCAGATTAGTTACTACTAGTAGATGAATAATCCTATGTTGATACCATAGAAATTAATCTTTCATTCCAGAATATTTACATGAATATAGTTTGGATTATATTAAGTCAACAAATAAAAGGATCATTGATTCATTAGACATAAATCAATGAACAAGAGAATGAGGTTTAGGAATGTTGACTTCCATATTCATGGTGTATACTACATCAAATTAATCACACCATTCCTCAGAAGGATTTTTTTATGATTGTAACCATATAAATATCTTAAATGGAAAAGAGTGATTCCATTTTAAAATCATCTGAATGATGAAGATGATTTTTAAGAATAAGAACAATAATAACATATTAGGGATACTCCACCATCATTTGTAGAAGGAGTATCAACTACCATGGATGATATTTTATATTTGAATCTTTGTAAGAAAAAAAGATTTTAATTTCATGTGAATCAATACTTTAATAACCCCCAATTAAATAAAGAATTGTATCTCATTTATTAAGATACAACATGTTTTATTTTAATCTATTTACTTAGAAATAACAATTTTAGATACTTACATAACTAAAAATCACTTGGATCTATTATAAAACCACTATAGAAATACATAAGTAGAAAAATAATGCATCTAACCCATATTTTCAATATTGAATGCTTATTATGGAAATACATAAGTAGAAAAAGAATGCATCTAACCCATATTTTCAATATTGAATCCTATGTTATTAAGCTGATCAAATAAAATTAAATTTAGATGGTATGGAACCTAAAATGTATTACTAACATTGTCCTTAACAGGGAAAGGAATACGGAAATCATTTTTTCATTAATTCGAGGATTTAAAATTTAATTATACGAAGAATGGTTTCCTAATATTGAATTCAGATCTAATAATTAGTGAAATTGCTCTATTAAAATGTCATCATTGATGGATGTTTACTCTGACTATAACAAAATTATAATTAACACTATGGTTGATGTGGTGACTTCTAACATGTATACTATTTCCCAGTGATTCCCATTGGGTTGAAGAATGCAAAATCTACTAAGCAATATACCTTGTGTTGTATTTTTATTTCCTTTAAAAAAACCATTAAATGAATTCTAGATGATCTTTTGGTAATAAAATAATTGTTTGGTGATCACTTTTCCAATATTGAGTCAAATTTAAACTAGTTACATAAACATATATAGAAGATAAACCAACTGAAATATGTATTTGAGGTGAAATCTAAAATATTCCCCTACCATAGTGGTATAACAATATGGTGTCAATGTATACATAGAGAAAACTAAGGTGATGAATTATATTCCTCCAATTTAAATCCTGAATGAAATAAAAATACATGTGTAGTTTTTATATTACATTCGATACATCATAGCTAACATCATCGGTATGTGTTTTCCCTTCACAATTCTAATGAATAATTGTATCATAATCCAATCATATGAAAACAATTAGAATTTCTATGATGATCTAAAATAGTACCCTCTATACCCACAAGTAGGGATGTGAACAGTATAATGGAAACGCCTCATTATCTATATGGACTCTTTATAGTGATCATTTATTTAAATGTCCACACATGAAAATGAATTCCATGAAGAGAATAGCCTCTACGCTCCATGTAATATAATATTAAAGGTATTGCCTCAATATTAAGATATTGAGAATTACTATATTTCATTGTTATTAAAAATGAAATAACATAGGCGTTATCTAAATTACCCAGAGGTCATATTGGTCTCCTATGTCGAATCCACTAGATATATCATTAGTCTTAAAATTCAAAATGGGAACCTAGGATGATGAAAAGTTATTTTTTAACAGTTTGATACCCTATTTATGTCCCAAAAGATTATTAAGGGGAAATAACACATATATTCTCACATAGAACACCCTATCCTATAGAATATTCCATTCATTACAATGCTCCATGATAAAGATTTTTTCTATAACCGTAAAATCTATTAAAATAGTTAAATATACTTTGACAGTGCTTCTTGGAGCCAATTAGGTAGTAGGATAGTCAACATGAATCTCAATAAGGGTGGATTGAGTATTGATGGAATATCTCTAATAGAATAATTTTTTCCATATTTTTTCCTTCTATTATAATTATTTACCCATAATAAGGTGTAATATCATTCCCTTATTGAATGCTAATAATTGGACCCTAAAAAATCAAATTACTAATTAAACATCAAGTTTGATTCTATGCTGTTTATCAATAAAGTCAATGGAGATTATCCAATCTATATAGGTAAATTGAACCCCTTTTGATTATAATTGAAGGTTAATGGAATGATTCACTTCAAATAAAACATTATCTTGCATTCTTCATTTGTAAATGCATAAGAGTATTCACTAGTCAATGAAACAAAAATCCTTGCAGATTATAACCAATTGGAAAATTTTAATCTTTTCACTCATCACAAGGGGGTATCATTATGAATCAAAATGAAATAAAAAATAATAATATCAATGGTATCAATTCCAACCTAGGGAAATGTGGGCCATTACCCTCACTAGTTTATAACATAGCTGGTTGTATGTCTCCATGATGTTTAATTTCATTTGTAACACTATAAAAATTTTATCCCAATGGTTCAAATAATTTCCCATCAAGAAAGTTTGGGAAAAAGATACAATAAAATTCATGAATTCCAATATATTTACCAGATTCAGATCCTATCAAATAATATTCATAATAAACTACACTATTTTTTTTGACTCTAGGTCTAAGAAGATATATTATGAATTATACATTTATCCCAACAACTCTATCCACAATCAAGAAACAATAAAATTAGTGACCCTGCTTTTCTTTCATTACTATACATAATTTTATAGATCAAAAATATAATAGTGTTTCAAAAATAGGATCCTAAGTTTTAGTGTCTTGGGATGATTAGGAACATAAAAAACATTTATGTAATAAAGAATAAAAATAATTTAATTCATTATTCTATAGCTTCTTATTGACCCTAGTGTTCTCCTTAGTACAATCAATCAACTAAGGATATACATCAATTCAAGGGGTGGCCTAAAAGACTAGTAAAATGTTGAATAAGAGACATGATACAGGGGTGAGAATAAAAATAATCATATTAACATATGAAAAGGTTCATCATCATAATTATTAGAGAAATCATTAGATAAAGGAAAGGAATGTAGAAATGAATAAAAATGTAACATAATATCTTAGTTGTTAACACCACACATAGTTGTGAACAATGGTAATATCATGTTTAAACATAATAGATATTAATCATCATAATATCGTCATTATGAAAAACTAGAATCTAGTTCATGCATCTCTCCCATTATCTTATAAGATATATCAAATTATATAATGCATTGTAGCACTATATACTTATGAGTGGACCCAGCGCATCTTAACATTTTCATATTCATACCTGTGACATAGAATGTATATAAATAGTAGAAATAAAATAAACCAGGGAATATAATGGGTTTCATTTCATAAATTTTATTTTCATGAGTCAAATTTTGTGTTCCAAAAAGATAATAACATAATAATATTAGAATCATCAATCTCGAGTGAAGGACGAACTATATAAAGATAAGTAAATTGTGTGTTCTAAAAAAGAATAGTTATTTTGGAGAATATTTTTATTTTTATTAAAACATGATAATAACCATGTATTTAAAAAAACTAATAAATTTTTATAGAAATTCGGTAACATATGCACTGAAATTTGGATCAAAATAGAAAAAAATGAAAGAAAGAAAACTCAGTTCGAAAATCCACTTAGCTTTTGTACGAATGATTCATTCACTTTAAAATCATGAAAAATCTAATTACGCTCATTAATTAATAATTCATGACCCCGTTATACATATATTTTATTCATCATAATTGTATTATGTCAATATATAGAAATGTTTATGAGTCATATTGTTCAATTTCATTATTTGTTAGTGCTCGTTTTCATGGTTTTCATGATCGGTTCACTTGTATAAATGTATGAAAGATAATGTAAATTGGGGATAATTATTAAAAATTAATATTATATGTTATTAATTATTTTATACAATATTTAAAGGTCTTATATTTCATTTTTTTAATTATATAGGGACAAATCATTTGATAAAATGTTAATGATAATCGTTTAGGTTAATTTTGGTTATTTTTTTATCACAACCTAGTCATTTTATTTTATAATTTTGTATAATGAATATAAAAAAGTTAAAAAAATAAAAAAAATATTATAACATACATTTTCATTTTTTTAAACCCATTATAACTGTTTTATGACCAACCTTGAAGGCGGTAATGGAAAATGAGAACTTTTCGTCCTTGAAGGTGATACAAGAATACCTCATGGATGATGTTTTCATTTTTAGAATAAAAGGGATATTGGAATAGGGATAATAGTGGATTATTACATTAGGATAATAAAATTATAGTATATATATGGTACATTAGTTATCATTCCACTTAGATTAGTGGTGGTGAGGGGACAATAAGAAATTGAAATAACATGAAAAGAAATTATAAAAATGAAAGATTATTTTATATCTCGAATCCTTCTCCTTGAGAACATCCTTAGGGGGCATGGTTTATATAATTTGAGAACAAAGGATTATGGATGTGGGGGAGGGATTTGGGAATAATATTTGGTATAATTTCGAAAAGGATCAAGGATTGGAAGTTAGGAAGAGAACATGCGGTGAGGTGTGATTTTAATAGGGGAGAGGGGTGTTTTCTCAATATTTGATTCATTAGAATATTATTTTGGATCAATAATGTAAATAACTTTTTCCTTATTATGAAATAAATTGAAATAAGGAAGTTTAGTCCATGATTTTTGGAATACATCTACCTTACCTCAGCAATGACTCAAATATTAATGTATATAGTTTTTATCGTAAATTATTTTCTTTTACTATTCAACAAAATTCTAGTATATTAAAAAAGACCCAAAATAACTCTAAATTTTTTATTTTTATGAGTATAAAATAAAATACGGTTTATGTAATTTTTTTGTGAATATGAGTAATTTTATTTTTAATTAAAATCATCATTAAATAGGAAAATTTATATTTTGATATTATAACTGATTTTATAACACTTGGACAAACAAATTAAAGTCTCATAAAGTTATTATATTATAATAAGAAGAAAAATCATAATTTAAGAATATATTTTAGAAAAATAAATTTTATTATCATTAATTATATGAATTATAAAATTAAAAATTAAAATTTATATTTTATAAAAATTTAAATAATTAATTAATATTTTTTAAAATATTTTTTACTTATACTAGGATATTATCATATGATATTTCCATTTATAAGATTCATAAATTATATTTATACATTAATATATGATATTAACTTTCTATTTGAGGAATAAACTTTCCTAATGGTCTTGTTACTATTCCAAGGGTCAGGTTACGATCCCATCTGGCTGAGTTCTTTAAATTCTATAAATACCTCTATTTCTACTAATTATTCATTTATAACGTTTTTTTTGTTTTTTTCTATGTTATTTTATGTGATTTGTAATACACGAAATAATTATATGAAGGTATTTTCCATTTATAAAATTTTTATTTTGTTATATTCCTCCCCCCATATGAAATTTCATCATCAAAATCTGTGTAACATACTATGGTGAAAATAAGTGAGGGTACTTATCCTTTATTGATTTTTCTGGTTCCATTTTTTCCTCTTCATAATTATGTTTATTCAATAGTAATTTTACCAAGTGAGTTGTTTTTTTATGAACTATACCTCTACGATCCATGATTTTCGTCGATTTCTCCTTCTAAGAGAGGTTATTTTCCAACTGTACCACCGCGGGATACAATAAATGTGAGAGATTTTGTATATAATTACTCAAGGTGGATAAATGGATTGCATCTTATACTTGAGACATGTTTGGTAGAAGTACTCATCGATAGTTCACAAAACAAAAATGTTGTAGAATTTTTAAGGGGATGTTGTATCTGGGACTCACATTCCTTTCTTCAAAAATCGCATGATCCCCTTCCATAAAGATATGCAGTGGAATAAAATGTCTCAAACACAACCTCTAGGCACTTTTGATCATTTTCTATATAGACCTACTATCTAATTGGTGATGCCTTAATGTGCTGTTGTATGGTTTTCTCCTTTTTAATCATTTCTCTGACTATTTTTGGTCCTAGATTCTTATATTCACTAACATCATATGATCATGTCGGTGTTTTGTATATATTCCCATAAAGGGATTCATATAGATCCATTTGTTTTCTTGATTGGAAATAGTTTTTGTAAAATCACTCATCCATAAAAATATTTTTCTTCCATCCTCCTTTAAAGTCCATAAAAATTGTTCTCAACATGTATTCCAGTGTCTATTTATTCCCTTATATCGGCCATTAGTTTGAGGATGATAGGGCACACTAAAGTTCAGTTCAGTGTTTAGATAATCTTTGAAACTGTTATAAGCACTAATTAAAAACTTTCCCATACTAATGGTTTGGAACCATTGGTATAGGTCCCCAAACTGTCATTATAGCTTATAACAACGGTTTGGGAAACTGTTGGGTGATTTGGTGTTGAGAAAGACATATCCCAATGGTTTTTAGAAAGCTGTTTGGAATGATATTTCACATAGGTCTTCCCAAGGGTTTGCAAAACCATTGGGATTGGTCTTTACCAACGGTTCTCCAATCCGTTGGGATTGGTCTTTAACAACGGTTCTCCAAACTGTTGGGATAGGTCTTTCCCTATGATTTTCATAAACCATTGGGAAAGGTAAATCTAAATAAAAGTTTGACCAGAGGTTTGAACTCATAAAATAAATATTATATATGAAATACATTACTACTATCCAATATCTAACTTTGTGAATATATTTGGATATATATATATATTTTTTTTATATATTGATTTATTTAATGATATTTGGAAAAATAATTCATAAAAAATAATTGTACATATCTTAATGGTTCTCAAAACCATTGGTATAGATCTTTCCAATGGTTTTCAAAATAGATGGGATAGGTACCTAGTCTTTCCCAATGGTTTAGTAAAACTGCAGGGAAACGTGGTCTCAATTTATTATTTCCCAACGGTTTTCCAAAACAATTGGGAAAAGTGGAACCTTTCTGAACAGTTTGAAGAAACTTTTGGGAAATGTTGTCTCAAATTAGGCATTCCCAATGGTTTTCCCAAACCATTGGGAAAAGTATATCCTTTCCTAATGATTTGTGTAAACCATTGGAAACAGTGTCCTCAAATTAAGCTTTCCCAACGGTTTTCAAAAACCATTGGGAAAAGTGTACCATTTCCCAATAGTTTGGGAAAACCTTTGGGAAAAATAGTCTCAAAGTAGCCTTTCCCAATGGTTTAACAAAACCAATGGGAAAAGTGGACCCTTTCCCAATGGTTTGGGAAAACCATTGAGAAATGTGGTCTCAAAGTTTCGTTCCTAATAGTTTTTCCAAAACTGATGGAAAAAATTGGACCCTTTACCAATAGTTTGGTCAAACCATTGGTAAAAGTGGTCTCAATGTTTCCTTTCCCAACGGTGTTTCCAAAACTATTGGGAAAAGTAGACCCTTTCTCAACGGTTAGGGAAAACCATTCAGAAAAGTGGTCTCAAAGTAGCCTTTCCCAACCATTTTTGAAACACCACTAGGAAAGGAGACCTATACCAGTAGTTTGGGTAAACTGTTGGTACAGATGCATTATTATAGGTAGTATTTCTAATAATGAAGACATGTAGGTGAATATTGGATCTTGATTAAATATTATTAGTAGTGTTACTTCACACATCCTTTCCACTTATCTGATATATACCCATGAATTTTGATCTAGTGAGACGTCCCATTTTATTGTGATATTGTGACCTGTCTTTATAAGGTGATCTAGAAGAACCAATATAACATTGTTTCCTTTGAATGTATTTGAATGTCCGGTGATAAATTCCCTTGGTGATTTTTTCCCATTTCCATGTTGGTATAGGTATTGGTTGCATAATCATTTTATACTTTTTCCTTTTAGCCTTCACTTTCTGGTATACCAGGCACATTGATGTATACTAGGGATATCTATACTCATATTAACCCACCACTAGTTCCCCTAGAGATATTGATACATCTTAGTTCCCCTAGGTGAATAGAGAAGGTTGGTATATTTGCTTGATTCCGAAGCTCATTACATATCTCTTGATTATATGGTACACATAGTCATGACCCAAATATCATTACTCCTTCATCATCTATTTTTATCTTCATGGATTTCCCAATTTTTATTTCTTCTATCTATTTCTAAATGTCCATATCATTTCTTTGAGAATCCTTTAATTATTCCATGAGGGATAGTTGAGAAATAATTTGAGAAAGGATAGATTATGTTAATTCCTTAATGATTTACATGTACATCCTTTTCAAATTTAATAATATTTTATCCTTCTCAATTATCATCATTGATAAAATTTCATGATACACTCTACTTAGAGCAACAACCTACATATTCTCTTTCCCAGGTTGGTAGTGGATTGAGCAATAATTATCCTTGATAATCTCTAACCATCTTTTATAGTGCATAATATTCTCATTATGTCTTAATATATATTTGAGGAACATTTTTTAGTATATATTATAAACTTCTCTCCAAAGAGATAATTACAAAATAAATTTAATGTGAAAATTACAATTGCTAACTACATATCATGAAAAGAATAGTATTTATCTTGATTTTTACACTAGCTTAAGGCGTAGGCTATCAATTTATCATTTTTCTTCAGTAAAAAACCAAATTCATTCATTGATTCATTGATAAATACCCCCAATGAGTTCCCCTGGGATGGGTGAGTGTTGGAGTAGTGATAAGCCTCTTTTTAATCTCTTTGAAGTGGTATTCACATTCACTGGTATATACAAACTTTTCTCCATTCCAAATTAGCTTAGTTGGTGTGTTTTCAATCATTATAAGTTATTCACAGATCGTTGTTAATACACATATAGACCGTGGGAACTATAGATCTATATTATAGATGTTGGTCTAGGACACTATTTAATTGAATTTTTCTTGCAATGGTCCAAATATATTCATTTCATGGTGATCAAATTCAAAATGAATGACACTTACTTAATCCAGAATTCAAATTTACTATAAATTTCAAATATATTTTCTATTCACATAGTGTTTATCATAGTATTCAAATATTGCTCATGTTCCTCCTTTCTCTTAGAATACATCATTATATCATCAATAAAGACTATACCAAATTTATTTATGTAATATCAAAAGACTATATTCTTCATTTTAATGTATATTTATAGAGAATTAGGCACTTTAAAGGGAATCACTATAATCTTAGTGTCCATAATTTTTTCAAAAAAATGTCTTAGTAATATATACCTTCCAAACATCTAATTGGTGATATTCTGGCCAAAGGACCACCTTAGAAAAATACATTTCCCCATTTAGTTGAACTAAAAATTCCACCATCCATTGAAAGGTATACTTGTTAATTATCGTGTTTTTTTATCTCACAATAATCAATGAAAAGACTCATTTTTCCATCATTTTTCTTGAAAAAGTGGACTAGTGAATCCCATGGTGAAGCACTCAGGTGTATAAAACACTTTTCAAGATTATTTTATAACTACTTCTTTAGTTCCTAAAACATAATAGAGGTCATTCTATAGGGTTTATTTCATATAGGATGACATATAGGAATAAGATTTGTTTAGAACTCAACTTCTTAGTCTAGAGGATGACTATGAAATTATTTAGGTAACACATCTTTGTAGTCCCTCAAATCGGTATGTCTTCTTGCATGATTCCCTCCTTTATCTCATTTATTTTATCAAGACATACAAAATTATAAGAAAATAATATACACACTTTATATGAAATATCCAAATTGGATTCATCCTCCACCATAAACATGTAATGATGTTGAGTATTCCTAAGTATGTGAAGAGTGATCACCACTTCCTAACAGTTGATGTTGAATTTGAATAAATATAGACAATCCATTCACAATATAGCATCATAATCCGCCAAAGCAAGTAAAAAAATATTTAAAGGGTATTCTAGTCCAAAACAAATTTACTAAGAGAAGTTATATACATTAGATGAAATAATTTCCCAATTTGTTGTTAGCAAAGATATGTCAATCTGTATATTTTGATGTGGTGTTTGAATTGTTCTAATAAACTAGAAAGATATTAAATAATGTGTAGAAGTATAATCAAATAGTAATTCTTTTATTCATAAATGAATAACTTATGTATCTATCACCACATCATTTTCAGGATCCACCTCATTATTATTGATGGAATATTCATTCCCTCTCTCTTTTAGATTTTGTGGCTACTAACGGTGATTTCCCTCAAGAATTCAAGGTTTTGTGAACTCTCTTAAATAGTTCTCCTGCTACCTATAGATGAATCATTGGACCATTAGTGAAGCTCTTATTTCCTCCACCACATTGTATTGTTTTCTCATTTCTCTTCAAAATTTATGAGTTTAGTGGCCTTATATCAATAACTTATAGCATTTCTACATCCCTTTGAGATTTTTCCCATGATTATTCATCACAATTTGTATACAAGTGAGTGGTCGATATTTATTTCCACATTTTTATTATATCCCCATATTGAAACTCCGTATTTCATTTCTTCTCTACAATGTCATGGGACCATTCTAGAAACTCCATCCCCACTTTGTGATCAAATTGATCAATTTATTCATAACTCGCAAAGACTCAAAATACTTGATTCTTTAAAATTTTTAGTTTTAAACCTTTAAAGGATATATGAATTTTTTATCAATGTTGGTAACAAAAACTAATGCATACCATTTATGAATATAAAAAATTTCTTCGTAGACCATGCTAGATGCTGCTTCCTTTTTCATTATCTCAATGAATTGTCACTCTATCTTTTTATGATGATTTGCAGGGAAATACTTGTTAAGAAATATTTTAGTGATTTATTCCCACTACATATCATTAATATCATCCTTCATCTTGGCGTCCTTAATGAACTACCACCATTGATCAACCTATCATTACGTATAATAAATGTCCAGAGTCTCTTACTCTATCTCATAATAGTGATGTACAAATAAGATATTCTCAATTTAGTTGACCCACTATTCCGATACTAGTGGATCAGAAGATCTTCTAGATGTCATTGCTCATTTCCACAAAAATGAATCGATTTCCAAATTCTCCCTCATTGGTGAAGAAGTATGTCCCACATTATTTATGTTATTGTTCATCTCCTGAAATTGATGGGTAAAAATCTATATGATGTTTTGAACTCCACCATCCATTTCATTATGGATAACGTTTGAGCAATTACTATAATGTCCCTTATATGGGTTTTTGGACTAGTTTCTCTTGGTTCCCACCATTTTCTGAAATAGAAAATGTTTGAAAAAAGTATAAGTAAAGAAGTCATGAATAAATAAGTTATTCTTTTGCATAATTAATTCTAAATGGTATATATTGTAGGGTCTGTATGTTTCCTATTTTTCTAAAACAATGCTTCAAGGATTCGTACATATAAGTAGTCTCATACTACAGGTTTTCACTAACGTTCTTTAATCCTAATTCCAAAATTAACTAAAATATTCTCAAAAAAAATTATAGAATCCCTCCATTACTTACATTACTATAATATTATTTTAAAAATAAACAATACAATCATGTTACAAATCCAAGATCCATAGGTTTAATATCTTGGGAAAATTAGGGTCATACAAAAAATTTACATAATAAAGAATAAAAATAATTTAATTCCATATTTTTTATATTTTTATTGGCCCTCTTATTCATCTTAGTAAAGTAATCACATAAGGATATACATTAAAATAAGGGGAGAGGTAAAATCCAAGTAAGAGGATACATAAGAGACATGAATTATAGGTCAGCATAAACATTATCATCATAACAAAAGTAAAATATCATTATCATAATCACCATAGGAATCATTAGATAAAGGAATGGAATGTGGAAATTCATAAATATTAAACATCATTTCTTAGTGGTCAAAAACACAAATAATTGGGAAAAAAGATATTATCATGTTGCGGAAAAATATATGTGAATCATCATAACATCATCATTTTGAAAAAAACTATAGCATCATGTTCACACATCTTACATATTTTCTCATGAGATATATAACATTACACAATGCATTGGATCTCTATATAATTCTAGGTTCACCTGTCACATCATAAAATTTACATAATATTGTGTTCCACATGGAATGTATATCAATATTCATAATAAAATAACACATGGAATGGAATGAGTTTGATTTCATAGATAACTCATTAATGGGAAAACATTGGGCTTCCAAAAAGATAATAACATACTGTTATATGAATCATCAATCATGAGTGAAGAAGAAACAATCTCAAGATAAGTATAATGTGATTTTAAAAAGAAGACTTCTATTGGAATTTTTTTTACTTTTCATAAAACATGATTAAAAAATATATATACTAGAAATGAAAAGTGTACAACAATTAAGAAACATTAACACTTAAATTTTGTGTGATTGACGAACAACCCAAATAATGGAAATTAGGTTCGAGAATCCCCTTACCTTATGTAGAATGCTTTCTACGCTTTAATGTACAAGATAATCAACTTAGATTCATTAATTAACAAATAAATAACTTATTTTACATGTATTTTATTAATTATAATTTTACGTATATTTATATAAATTTAATGAATTATAGTGTTCAATTTCATTATTCAGGAGTGCTTATTTTGTTAGTTTTCATCATCTTTTAACTTGTATACATGTATGGAGAATTGTGTAAAATGGATATAATTATCTAGAATTAATATTATACTAGGAAAGATCAGTCATAGGAGAACCTACGACCATTTATTAATTGATATTATATATAATTAATGATATTCCATAAGTTTAATTAGTCATATATACCATTTTTATATGGTTTTAGGATGAATCATTAGGTAAAATGTTAATGATAATCGTTTAAGTTAATTTTGGTTATTTCCAAACATAACAAACTCGTTTTCTTTTATCATTTAGTATTATGTATATTTTTTAGATAAGAAAATAATAAGTTTATAACATAAATATTATAATTTTTTCAACCATTATAATGGTTTTATTATCATCCTTCAAGGTGGTCAAAAAAATGAAAAGTTGTCATCCTTAAAGGCGATGAAAGAACACCTCTTGGAAAACATTTCCATTTTTAGAATTTATGGGAGAGGATAACGGGTTTGATGATGGGTTATTACATTATCATAATAAAATAAAATTATATATAATTTATTTATGTTTTTGTTCCACTTGGATGATGGGAGGTTATTATATAATAAGAAAAGAAAAGAACATGAAAAGAAATTAAAGAAAAGAAATAAGATTTTACCTCTTGAATCCTTCCCCTGGATTACATCCATAGTGTTTTTGGAGAATTTTTTGTTAAATGGGACTTAGGATATGGTGGAGGTGTTTGGGAAGAGTATTGGGTAGAATTTGGATAATTATCAAATCATGGAAGGTGTGAGAAGTGGTATTTATAAGGGAGGAGAGATGTGTTTCTCATTATTTTATTCATTATTTTATTATTTTGGTTCAAGAGTATGAATTGTTTTAACCATATCACTGAATATACTACAATGATTAAGGAAATATAGATATTTTTGTCTTATATCATCCTTAAATCAACAGTGTGTAAAATATTCTTGTATTTATCTATTATCGTAAATTATCATATTTTAATATTCACAAAAAATTCATGTATTTCAGAAAACCCCCAAAAAATAACCCAAACTATTTTTCTACATGATGAATTCAAAAATGAACTCCATTTTATGAAAGTAATTTTATAAATATGAGAAAAATATGTTTTTATTTAAATCATCATTTACATTGTAAATACCGATTTCAAAATTAAAATAGATTTTATAGAACTTTGAAAAACAATTATGGTCAAAAAACTATCTTATAATCATAAGTCAAGAAAAATTTAATTAAAAAAAATTTTATTAAATTAAAATTTATTTTCCATAATTATATTAATAATTAAAATTTTAAATAAATATTTCTGTTATGTAAAAATAACAATACTTAATTAAATGTTTTTAAAATATTTATTTACTTATACTATTATATAATTATATAACATTATCATTTATATGATGCATAAATTTTCTTTATAATTTCATAGATTAAATTACTATTTTATTTGATTAATTACTATTCCTAAAGGCCATGTTACTCTTCCAAGTGTTAGGTTACTGATTCATCAGGATTAGTTCCTTGACTTCTAGAAATACCTCTTATTTCATTTATTTTTAATTTATAAGATTTGTATTTTATTTTATAGGTGATTTTATGTGATTTATACTATATGGAAAATTATAATAAGGGATTTTAAATTGTTAAAATTTTTGTTCATTACAAAAACCATAGAGATTGATGCCCAGAATAAAAATGTATCAGATATTATTTATCAAATTGTTGACATAGACAATAATTTTTTGATAGATAAACTCATGTTTACTTTGTATCCATTTCAAACCATGATCTATTATGTTAATTTGGTGACGTCATACTCATTAGGATATGGTATGTAATATGTATAGACAATTGAGTCCTATTTTCCTTTAATTTTCATTTATATATTTGACCAGATGATTGGAAAAAATATCATATTTGAGTCGATGAGTTGGAAAAACATGATGAGAATAGGTTATGCACACTTCATAACCGTTAATACCATAAGAATCATATATTTTTTACAATTCCATATAATGGAATTCCTTAAATTTTATTTTATATTTGAATTAGTTTTGGTTAGGTTAAATCCCATGATAAATGGAAAAAATACTTCAAAAATTTAGAATATATAGTAAGGATCACTTTTTATATGAAATGATTACTCTAATTAGTCTTATACTCTAAGAACAACATATTGATATTATACAACACCTTCCACCAACATTAATTTAATGATTATTATGAAATATATTTCATATCATCGCACTAAGTTCATGAAATTAAATTAAATGTGGATTCAAAAAAACAAAATAGATCCTCATTATATAACTTTAAATAGTATGGAACATGAGTACATATAAATATATTCTAATCTACATGAAATATATTCCACCCCACATGAGATTCATATATTATTCCATTTATATGACCTTATTTTGAATATGGTAGTCTGATATATTTTAGATTTTGTTGTATGATTCATTATTGATCGCTAAAAATTAAGAGATATCATTTTCCCATAGTTTAGAGATAAATGTGGCTTGCCACCTATTTTTATATGATACATTATGATTACCACACATCTTATTTTGGGTCCTTCCAAAAATATAATTACCTATAATACTTGTACACATGATCATACTCATTTACAAATGGTCTAGAAAAAAACATTGCACTACAATAAAGACACCACATTTACCCTATGTATGATCAATATCTGAAAAAATATTACTTCTTAGATCTACTTATGTCTAGGTTTCTATCCTCACAAGATATATAACTATGTACAAGTAACATAACATAAACACAAAAACAAATTTCACTTTCATACAAATTAAGTTACTATTTGTACTTACCTTCACATCATCTTTTCTCTATTTTCGACACAATAGGATACAATATGATGTTACAAAGATTTCATATCCTATGTTCAAAAATTGAAAATTTATCTTATTCTAATGTTATATCAGAATGAAAATTCGTATAACCAATAAATATGATTGTCATGATTACTATTATTTTCATATGTGTAGTGATGTCTAGATCACTTATCACATACTCTTCCACAAAACACCCATGTTATCCTTCTCTCATTGTGTTCATCTAGTTAACATAGGGTAGTCCATTAATGTCATGACACCAGGATAAAATCAATCCATTTTCTCTTACACATGATAAATATCAATATAAAGGCCTTATCTCTAAAATCCTTATTAAATTTATTTTAAACTTCATGGAATATATACCTTATTATATGATGTCAAAAATAATAAATTTTTTCCTACCATGCATAAAATTTTATTTTTGTAGAGTGGTTTGTTCCTTATATCACATTCTATTTTGATGGGATCTCGATATATGAACGGGTGTTTGTTTGTTGTTCAAAGAATCCATAAACTATAACAAAGAAAAAAATTCCCCCAATTCCAAAAATTATAACATATTGTGGGGGATATTGTTTGTTTTGGATTCCCATATAGTTTAACACTAAGCCAGAATCATTCCACAATTCCCATACACATGATAGAAAAATTGTAGTAACTATTCAAAAAATTTGTTCCTTAATTTAATATATTTTAGGATATATAATGTCTCCTAGATTTTTTATATTGATTCCTCCAATATTTTAAATAATCTATAATCCTTAGTGTGTGGGACTTTTCCAATTAATATCCAGTGATTTGTATTAAATATACATTAACAAAGAATATAATTAAACCCATATCTAATAACCTAGATATAACAATATGGATTAATTATTCGTCAAGTATTCTATCATGATTAAACATTCACTTTTTATTTCTATACAAATCACTATTCTTTTTGTAATAGAATATGAAATGATGTGTGGAGACCTCAGATAGAGTGAAGGTGAAAATATTATGTTCTCCCCTACTATAATAATAGAGTTCTTTTTATAACATTCATACATGATTTAATGACATAAAATTACAAATATTACAACATCAAAGATCTAGAATTATTGTGTCTTGGGAAATTATGGACATTATAGAACAACGTAATACATAAAATACAACATAATTATCGAAAACATCATTTATATGACCACAACATTCCTTTGTACTTAACATTTCATGGGATAAGCTGAGGACATACATAATAAAAGGGGTCTGCTATAAAGCCTACTAAGGTAATAAACATGGAAGAATATAAGTAAGAAAACACATTTTAGACCATTTCTAAATCAGTGTAGCATAAATGAAACATCAACATAAAGGCATTATATAGAATGATAATCATAACATGGAAATGTGGAAACATCTTGAAACATTGCATCATAGGTCAAGGCTAAACAGCCAAAACATCATAGTTGACAAGGTCCCGTAAAGGAATTAGGTAAAACCCTATATCAACATGTCATATCATGATAATAAAAATTACCCAACTCAATTTAGAGAAATATAATCCTACTCACACACGTCACATTCATTTTATTCTCATGCTTGAGTGTGTCACGTAGATCATAAAGCATGGAGTCATTCATCAACATAATTTATTCTATGATAAAGGGGTGTGGAATAAATATATTTATATCCACAATAAAATTGTATAATTGTAAAAAATTGAATACCCTACATAGGTAATTGGTATGATATTCACCGATACAATTGTTCTGAAATGGATATTCATGTTGCTATTTCGGCAGCCTAACAGTGTGAAAAAAATCATAAAAAGGGTTGCTGAGAGTGAAAGACAAATCTAATAATATATAAATGGAATTTAAAGTGATAGATTCATTTAAATACATGTCCCAACATTCATAATTTTAAAATAGAAGACATAACATAGTAAAGAAACTTGAATAAAGAGGATAAATAGAATAACTCTTATGAAATTTTGGCATGGTAACATGTGTACATAGGTGGTATTAATAAGAGATAAATAGGAATCAAATCCTTAAAATATAATAAGGAAAGAATGTGGGTGGTTTGAAAACATGACTCATAATTTTAAAATTAAGATAAATGATGTAAGAATATAAGGAAACTTGGATGAAAATGATGTTAGAAGGAACCCTTACTTGAGTGAGTGACTTTAATAAATTAATAGGGGATTTATGGGAGCTTGGGGTATATTGGGAGGATTATAGAGATGGGATGAAATTTTATGGACATTATCATCATATTTTTAGTGATAATAATTGCGATCATTGGTAGATTTATATACGAAATGATAGGGGTATTATGTAATATTTCACAAACATAGGTTTTGGAAGTTGTATAATTAAATATTAAAAACTACAAACCATCCCATGTTTTTAAAACATGTTTATCCAAACAAGACTAGAAAATGTTATTTCATAATGCTATAGGCCAATTATATTAAAATATTATCTTTCTTACGTGTAAACGAGTCCCATTATTAATGAGATGAGCATAAAATAATAAAATATATTATACACTTTGGAGGATTCACTAAGGAATTATAAAGTAAGTAAAAAAATCCAAAATCACATTATTTTAAAGGTAAAACTAATATTTGTCCTAATATCCATTTTTGAGTGTTTATTAATTCATTATTGGTCCATTTTGATTTCATAAAACATGATATATTTATATGGTATTTAATATTTACCCAAAATATTAACTATTTCAAAAAATTACGAATAATTCACCATTGTATAATTTGGAAATCACGATTCCAAAAATAATATTCAGTTTATTTAAGTAATTTTTCAAATATTTCAATTTTCTCTTTTAAAATAGAAACTTATATTAATTGAAAATTGATGGGTTTTGAAAAAAATTGTACTTAAACCATAAAAAATTACATTTGGCCTCATAAAAATTATACGATAATTTATATTTAACAAAATAAATTTAATTATAATGGTATATTATAATATTTTTTTTAATTAATCAATATATTTTTCGTAATTCACTTTTAATATTTACCAAAATATCATTTTTTCATTAAAAATTAAAAAATTATATTCATTATTATATACAAAATTTAGATACATAATCATAATACTAGTGTATTGATACATATCCATTCATTACAAAACCATACAACTGAAGAGTAAGGTCTATGATGGTGGGGATTGCATGGGTTCATTCAATGAACATGGTTTGGTTCGTTATTTAGATAAAAGTAAACATATCCTATAAAAAATTTCCCTCATGCTTAATTTGTTAGATCTTGACTTCGTATTATTCTTGGGAAAAGACTAGAAATTATTTTTCTCAAAGAAACTCTAACAAATGGGATTCATAGGGAAAAATACTACTGGTTGAAGCTTTCACCTTCTTTTTCTATGTTGAAAGTATTTTTTTTAATCCCTATATTTCTACTAGTCATGTGATAACTGTTTAGTGGCTATATTTTCAACAATAATGACACTTAACAACCATTTAAATCCAATTGTGTATAATAAAACAAACAAAGTTCATGAGTTTTCAATATCCATTTTACACAATTAAACATTTAATTAAATCAAAAGGTGAATTTCAATTATAATAATTTTGGTTGTTATAGTATCCCCCCCGAAAAAATTTCACCCTCAAAATTTACATTTCACACATTAAAACTGTTGAGGGTATCTTCGTTTCATTGCCTCCTCTGGTTCCGACATTTGTTCTCCAATCTTTTTGTTTCTCCACAACGCTTTTACTAGGATCATTATCTTGTTCAATAGAGCATTGTCTCTATGATCTATGATATTCACCAGATTATTCTCATAAGAGATTTCATATTCCAATGGTACCAAATCTTGATTGAGTATATTAGAGAATTATGGTATGTACATTATCAATTGGGATACATGGAATACATCATGTACTCGAGATAGGTTAGGTGGGGGCGATAGACGATATGCCAACGCTCCGATGCAATCAAGAATCTCAAAACAATTGATTGGCATTGGACTATGATTTCCCTTCTTCCCAAATATCTATACTCACTTCCATGGATATATGCGGAGGAATTACATGTCTCCAAAATCATACTCATGGTATTTTCATTGATTAACACCATAGATTTTATATCGACTATCAGCATCCAAGATGTGCTGCTAAATGGTCTTAAGCTTCTCTGCTATTTTTTTCAAACATTATACGACCTATCTGTATTAGTTCCCTAACATCATCTATGCATTCAGGTGTTCTGCAACTCTTCCAATAAATGGATTCATAGAGAGACATTTTAATGCTTTAGTGTAAACTTTTTTTGTTAGTTAACTCAACCAAAAAAGGGTAGTGATCTCTTCCCCATTTGATATCCATTGAGCATGCTCTCAATATATCCTATATGTATTCACAGTCTTCTCAGATTGGCCATCATTTTCAGGGTGATAAGCCTAGCAGAAGATTAACATAATATTCATAGCATATTGAAGTATCCTCCAAAACATAGAAGTGAATCTTGGATCTCGACTAGATACAATCAAGAGTTGTACACCATGTAGTATCACTAATTCTATGATGTATATCCATGAAAGTTGATACATTGAAAATCCTTTCAAAGTGTGTAGTCTTTGTAAGACGATACACAACAACCCAGATAGCATTGTTTCTTCTAGATTTCTTAGGAATCTAGGCGAAAAGGTACATGATGATGTTTTCCCATTTCAATGTTGGTATGGGTAATGGTGGCATCATCCCCTTATAGTATTTTATTTATTCATTCACTGGATAACATATGAGACATCATAATGTATATATTGTGATCACCTTCTTCATATTGTCCAACCAATAGTGTTCCCAGAGATCTTGATACGTCTTTTTCCTACCAGTGTGGATAGAGAAGGTTGAGCTATGTGTATTATACAACAGCTCATTCTTTAACTAATTTTTTAATTGTACACGTAGTCCTGAACCAAAAATTTCTGCACCTTCCTAATTAAGATTTAACTCCATGGATTTTCATTTTCTAATTGTTTCCACTTTTTCTTAAATTCCCACAACATCTATTTGATAATCCTTTAACCTCCTACAAAGATATGGTTGGGGAATCACGTGTGAAAGGATTGATGACATTTTTCCTTTATGATTCCATTATCCATCCTCTTCTTGTCTAAAAAGATCATATCCTTCTCAATTCTCATTAATGATAGATTTGTTGGATCATTTCTACTTATAGAATCTTCCACTTTATTCACTTTCCCCGGAAGATAGTGATTTGAGAATTCATGGTCTTAGATCTTATATAACCATATTCATTGGCACATATTCAACTATTTCTATGTGAATATATACTAGATGATTTTGGGATCCGTATATATTTCACACTTTTCCCCAAGGAGGTAATGTTTCCAAATTTTAAAATTGAATATCTCTATAGAAAAATCCAAATCATGGGTTATGCAGTTATTCTGATGAACGTTCAACATCCTTGAAGCATAGGTAATGACGTTTTAATTTTGCATTAACACATAGCCTATGCCTTTCCTCGAAGCATCAATGAATACCACAATAATCGCTCCACTTGTGTGTAGATTGAGCACAAGCATAGTGATAATCCTTATTTTCATCTCCTTGAATCTCTCTTCATGTTCATCATTCCAAGAAAATGTGACTCTTATATGAGTTATATTGTTTTTTTGGGTTAGACAATTACAATAATTTTCTCAAAAATCGATGATAATACCCAACTAATCCATGGGAAATATGGATGTCTATCACATATGTAGTCCTTATACATCCTTTAATATACTCATTCATTGAAGGGTATACAGATATCACATTGTTTGTGATGATATGACCCAAGAAAGGGACTTCCTTCAATTAGAACTCCAATATGTTGTACTTGACATAAATCTGATTTTTTTTTCAAGGTCTTTGGCATTGTACTTAAATGCTCATCATCTCCCTTCTTAGTTATAGATTATATTAGAATATCATCAATAAATTCAACCAAATATTTGTCAAGGAAATCATTAAATTATTTATTCATAATGTCTATGAATATTGTTAGGTCTTTATTGTGTCCAAATGGCATCAGTATGAACTCATAATTCCAATACCTTGTACAAAAAGAAATCGTGGGGATATCATCCTTCTTCACCCTTAGATTGTAATATCCCGACCATAGATCCACCAACGAGATGTATTGTTCTCCACATACCTGATCTAACGAGTCATCAATTAATGGAAATGGATACTTTTTCTTTATTGTGATTTTTTTGAGACAATGATTATCAACGATAAGGAGGATTGACGCATCCTTCTTCATTATGAAGAGGACTAGTTCACCCCATAGTGAAGAGCTTGAGCGTAAAAACCCTATATCTAAATTATTTTATAATTGTTTCCTTATCTCCTCAAGTTCCACTATATGTATTTTATATAGAGTCTTGGATACTGGTGACACTCCAAGAGCAAGATTAATTGAGAATTCAATATCTCTACATGGAGGAATACCAGAAAATTATTTGAGAAACACATTAGTGAATTCCCTCAAAATAGTCAGGTCTTTGAGGATGATTCCTTCCCTAGACATGATCCTCTGAGAAAGATACATATTCTCATATGGAATTATTTTCAATGATTTGGATGATGGTTAGAAATAAGATTTTTACTCTTCATTGAAGTTGTATGAAATCAGGGGTTGATTTTCCATATAGAGAGTGATTTCCCTCTCATGGACATTTATGTTGGATCTATAAATTAAAAGAAAATCCATGCAAATAATTGCATAAAATTCTACCAAGGGTTGTTTTTGAAGGTTTTCCAGGAAGTTCAATCCACAAATTCTAACAAGGGAGGTGTTATATACATGGGATTCTATAATTTCCCCATTTTCAATTTTCACTAACATCCCTAATTCCATGCTCTATAGTGGGGTTTATATTGTTCTACTAAAAATTTAAGATATAAATGATTTTTTAGAACCAGAATCAAAAAGTAAATTCTCAATTATTGATTGAAAAACTTGTGTACCTATCCCAATTCATTCTCGAGATTCCCTTCAGTGAAATTGATGGAAAAAGGTCACTCGTGATATCTTGGAAGTTGATTTTTGACTCAAAAACTGTTTTCCTAATGCATTGGTTTGGGAAATGCCCAAGTTACTTGTAGTTATTTCAATAAAAAAATGTTCCCAGGGTTTACCGTAGTATTCCATTCCTCCAATGCAATAAAAGGATTTTCAGGCCAGTAATGGATGGCTAGATGACCTTCCTTTCTGCAGTTAAAGCATTTACTTATCCCCTTCATGAAATTTATAGGGTTCTTTTTTCCACACCATTGAAAAGCGGGGTGTTGTAATTTATTGGAACTGTTAGATCTCCCCATTGGACTACCATAATAAGACTCCACATTCTTCTTTTTTATCTTTATGATACACCTATGATTATTCGATATTTATTTCAACATTGACGGCACATCAGAAAATTTATTCATAGCTACCGAAGTCATGGATCACTAGGTATTTCCATAGGCTTGGTTTTATCCCACCAAAGAAGTGGTAAACCTTGAATTCAAGGGTAACAACAAATCTAGAGGCATATCTTCCAAGCCATGTAATGTTTTATTCATATGCTCTGATGGATTCATTATATTTTTTTGTAGGGAAAGAAATTTTCATTTTATATTTTGTTGGAGGGTGTGAGAAAAATATATATCAAATAATATTTTCCATAAATCCTTCCATCCAATCTCCTAGATATCTTCATCGGGGTTCATTTTTTTATCAATTTTCACCATTGATCACCTTCACCATCCATACAATAAGAAGTCAGAACAACCATCTCTTGTTCAGAGCATTGAAGGATAGATAATATCATTTCATTGGAGTTAATACACTATTTGACAATTAAGGTATTAGATGATCCATTGAATGTAAGAGGCATTTGTGTCATAAAGATCTTGATTGAAACGTGTTCTTCCATAGGGGAGGGGGTAGGAATTTATTCTTCATCCAAGTTTGTACTCCAAACATGAATTAATTGATAGAGTATCATGGCAATGTTTTCAATTCCACCTCCCATCGGACTGGCCATTTCATTAGGGTAGTCATTACATTGATCTTCACATCAGTTGTTAGCCTGATTCTCTTATTTCCAGCCATTGTCTAGAATAGAAAGAAAAGTAGGGATATGTATTTTAAAATATTAAAGACATATAGGGTAATATAATGACATTAAAGTGATAACTTATAAATTAAATTTATTTCCTGAACTTATGAATTTCTTGGATTCAATATATGTTATCCATTGTTTATTTCCTAAATTATATTCTTATGGGATTTTATTTTTTTCAGTTAATAATATATCATAATAAGCTTATCATCATCATCATCATCATCATCATCAATATTATTATTTTTATTCTATAGAGGAAAACAATCCCTTCATTTCCTTCAAACCTAAAGAGGAATGTAATAATACAG
Organism: Viscum album; assembly: GCA_963277665.1. Lineage (NCBI taxonomy): Eukaryota > Viridiplantae > Streptophyta > Magnoliopsida > Santalales > Viscaceae > Viscum > Viscum album. Next base: position 2,101,487,396 of record OY728163.1, on the reverse strand, counting down.
GCCATGGGAGTCCACCCGAATCATGTTAACCCCCTCGGGTTTAGAGGAAAAAATATTCAGAAGACATTTACCTTTGATATTTTGATCATCCTGGGAATAAAGGGGATCTGCGGCTTTGTTCCCCTCTCTCCAGGTGTGAGTGACCACAGTAGAGCTGGCTAAGAGGCCTTTGCACTTTCTAATGGTGTATGTGATCGACCACGGGATGGGGGATTTCCCCTTCAAGGATTCATGGATGATCATAGAATCTGTTTTCACCTGAGATAGCCTTATGTTTTGTTGCATGCATAGAGTAATCCCAGACAAAACCACCTTGGCATCTTCTTGGAGAGAATTTCCACTTCCATAGTGAGCCATGAATGCCAACACTACACATCCTTTGTGGTATCTCACCACTCCTCCACCGCAAATAACACTCGAAATATAAGAACCATATGTATTTAGATTGAGACTATATATTAGAGGAATCCATCAGACCCATTTACCAAGAGACGTGAACAGAGGGTGAGTTGTCCTAGAGGGAACATGAAGCATCCGAAGTGAAGGGGCATCCGTCCAGTTGTTTATGAGGGGAACCCAATAAGCCAACAAGTTCTGCGTTGTCACGATTATGGATATTCATGTTGAAGATATCCCTTCGTATCTCTCCCGATTCCTAGCTTTCAAGACCACACAGAAACCTACATTGAAAATTAACGATATTGACAATCATTTTGTACCTGCAGTTTCAGACCCCTCGAACCCTCACTCCATGAAAGAAGAAACATGGGGATACCAGGAAATGTAAGTGGTTTTCTCCCCAAATAATCTCCATATATCCCAATCCCAATTGCGTTCAAATAAAATGTGATTTTTCCCTCCTTGCATTTCCTCCTGCAACATTGAAAATAAGACACCATATTGATAACCATTCGTTTGATGGTCCTATCCGATGAGATTTCATTGTTCCTGATCCTCAATGAAATGAAGTTAAACTTAGTGGGTATTCCATTTCAAGACACCGCAACAGCCCATCGGTCACTCTGATCCTGGGAATAATAAATATGACCAATGTAACTTGAGTTGAAACTCTCTAATGTTGATAGAGTAAAGACACATATATCTTCCTCTCAGGATGTGCTAATAACTTCAAAAATATATTCCTAGTTTTTTTCAAAGACTATCCTAATGAAGCGTGGGTGTAGGCGTGCCTCTAAAAATGAGATGGTTGGAGCCATGAAACTAGGGTATCCAATCACATCACCCACCTTGTTATGTTTCCAAAACTGGATGTTCCCCTCTACTATGATCCATTTTTAATTTTGCTGAAGATTATGGAGAAGGTTGTAGATAGAGGCCCAAAGTGTAAGGGCATGCATGTCATCTTGATGCTCCAACCCATTCAGAAAATATTCCATGATATTTCCCCACAAATACCATTATTCAATCACCTCCTACCCCAATTTTTGAAGAATACATTTAATGGTGACCTCAGACTTCTCACATTAATTCCTCCTACCTGAATCGGTCTCGCCATCCATTCCCAAGACACCCATCTTCCTCTAAATTGTTCCAGCGCATCCCAAATAAATCTGGACAACATTTTATTAATGTATTTAATAACCCCTTTTTGTATCTTAGTGGAATCCGTGGTGTGAGTAGGGATCTCTAAAAGGATGCTATTGACCAAAGAAATACATCCCCCAAATGATAGAAAGTGGTTTTTCTAGTTGAGCACACGTCCCACAATCTTGTTCGCCACCTGATCAAAGTCTTGAATTCTTGTCCTGGTAGGGGATATGGGTGTTCCAAGGTATTCCATAGGAAAGGACCTCCACTTCATACCCAACCTTATTGCTCAAACATGCATTCCTCCTAGAATCACATTGGTTCTATAAATAGAAGAAACTCTTGTCTTTGTTAATAACATGTCCACTCCAACGACAATAATAATAAAGTATCTTATTAACACCCCTCATCTATATCTTACCAGCATTCATGAATATTATTGTGTCATTTGAAAACATTAGGTGGGTATCTGTTGGGTGGTTCAGTTTTCTTCGATAAGGAAGGATGGAACCTGGCCAATACCTCTGTTAATCATTCAACTAAGAATAACATAATCAATAATTAAGATGCTTGGAGATAAGGAATCCCCTTGATGAAGGCCACGAGTCGACCTAAAAATCCTTGATTTCTCCACATGAAGGAAACTGCAAGCCAAGAGGAACTATAACCACAAAAAAGGATGTCACATGCCCATGCAGAGAAGCCCATGTAGGCAAGTGCACTGTTAATGAATCCCCATTCCACATTGTCATACACGTTATTAATATACAGCATGAATGACATGTTGGAGCTGTGAGTTTTGAAATTAATATCTCTCAACATATATTGAGATAACGCAATAGCCCCATGAATTGAGTGGCCTCTAACAAAGACATGTTATTCCAGAGAAATCCATCTGGGAAAATGGTCAGTCAGAATAGTATTAAGAATGCTTGCCAAGAGCTTATAAAGGAAATTACACAAACTTATTGGTCTATAATGGAGAAGGGAGGAGGGGTCCTTGATCTTCGGTATGAGCACTAAGAATGTAAAACAAGCCACCCATGGTAGGCCCCCAACTTGAAATAAATCTTGAATTGCAGGGATGATATCTCACTTAAAAACTTCCCATGAGTCCCTATAAAACGATTCTAGAAAGTTGTCAGGTCCCGAAGCGCTATTTGAATTGAGCCAAATCATGGCATTAAAAACCTCTTCCTCTCCAGGTAAACCTACAATTTCTTCATTCTCACTATCCTTGACATGAGTAGGAACCTCTCCCAAAAATTCCACACCCCCTCCGGGATATCTGTTAGGCATGGTCAAACTAGCTCCAGCCAGAAGATCTTTGAAAAACTTGTGGGCCATCTTCCCTACCAACTCACCATCATCTGTAAATGAACAATCTTCCTGGATAATATTTTTGTTTAATAGGCCGAATCTTCTCCTTGATGAAAGCATGTAAGTAAGTAGTTTTTTTGTCACCTTCACAATGTCATTTAATTTTTTTCTCTTTCCCTCGCCCATCGCTCCTAGGCCAGGACCTCAACAGCCAATCTGTTCTTCCTCTCACATAACTCAACATACACTCAATCTTCCCAATCCTCCACCAGACATGCTCCCAATAGCTCCACCTCCCTTTTTCGCTCATCCATACTCTAATCCCTCAGTGAAAGATATCTTTCCCATTTCTGGAGCCTTTGTTTCAACCGCATAATCTTGTTGTAAATGGAAACCCAAGTGAGACCTTGGGACCACTCCCCCCATATATCCTTAACCACCTGATGGAAGCCCATATCTCCATTCTGATGACTCTTAAACCTGAATCATTCTGGTGTGTCCTATGCTGGAGACAATGATATTAGTAGTTGGGAATGATATGAAATTCCACAGACCAGTTGACTTACCTTGGAATTTGGAAACGATGACAAAGCATAGATGTTTGCTAGGTTGTGGTCCTATCAACTCCATCATCGTCTGGAATCACGTTGGTTGTTGCAACATGTAAAACAGTCACGATATTAACCCATGTCCAATAATCCTTTTCTATCCATGAACTGGGCAAAGTCCAAGCTGGCCTTCCATGGAAAATCCCTTCTCCCCTTCTTCTCTGCTAGTTCTGAAACAATATTGATGTCTTCCCATATGATCCAAGGCCAATCTCCGGGATCGAACATGTTGAGATCTTACCACAGAGCCTCCATCTTCTGCATGTCATAGCTGCCATAAACAAATGACTCCTGAAAAGTGCTCATACCATTAGTGCCCTTAGTCGTGATGTATTGATCCCCTACCTCCACCAAGACCACCGAAGTACCCCTGCACCAAAAAACCCATTTGTATTGGTTGATGGGGTCATCATGCAATTATCCATGCATCCTCATCCCTCGAGTGAACTCCTGGATTTTCCCCGGCTTCTATTTGTGTTCAAGGATGACAACAATATGGGCCTTATACTTCATGGATTCTAAAGAGATGAAGTCTGACATAACCTGTGCACCCATGCCACAAGAATTCTAAATTAGGATGGGTATCATTGAGAAGAGTCAAGCTCAGTATTTTCCCAAGGATAGTTGGTCACATTGCAGAATGACAAGGAACTATTTTTAATCTGTATTTGCTTTATCTTAAATATTTTACACATCCCTAGTCTCTGATTAGCTGATACATGTGATATCTGATGGGAGCGATCTTTTTGGAGCTTTCCCCTAGCCACACTGTGTTGGGTTTGAACCATAGGCACACCACTCTTGTCACCTCATTAGACCTAGCCTCATTCATATATTGGGAGAGAAGAACCTCATGATCCCTTTTAATGAAGGCTTCAGTACCAACAATCGGGATCATAGGTGGCTCTTCTAACGATATAACCATAGGGGGATACCAGAGAGCCCAACAGTATATCTTAGGAAGTGTTCAAAAAGAGAACCATTTATTAGCCATTGATAAGGTCAGCTGATACATGAGATGCAATCAGGAATCCCTAAAATGAGGGTCTCTTGTAGGATGGAACTAAACCCCTGCTGAGAAGATCCTCTTGAGACTTAGAGGGAGCTAACTCCTCTCATGGTGCCAGAGAGTCCGATCCGAGACCTGTTGATGGAGACGACCCAACTGAGTCCATAGAAACGAAGCCCATACCTTCCAAGAAAGGTGGAGCATCCCAGGACTCCAGCATTATCGAACCATTAGGATTACCTAAAAACGTGGGAGGGGGTATTATTCCCAAAACTCTGTGTGCTACTGGCCTAGAAGATCTGCCACAACGTCTCCTGTAGATTATCCAAGCATGACCCTAGAGATGTCAGTCTGGGAAGTACATTGGAAACACTAGGTAGACAACGTCTTTCTTCCAAATAAACTAGTCCTTCACCTTCAAGGATAACTTCAATGGGATGGGAAGCAATAGATCCAAATCTATGCAATGATGAGCTGCATAAGTCTCCTCGCCCAAGCTAGTTCGATCATCCACACAACAAAATCCACCCAGGGATTCTCGGATAGCCTTGAGAAAGGCGCTGTTCTGGAAGGGGAGAAGCTTGCCCGGTAGGCTGATCCAGAATGTTTCATGTTGGATCTCTTTACCTTTGTGAACCTATATGGACCATCGGGCCAAACTAAACTACCAAAGGCCCCATAAGTGGGGGGATTTACACCAAGGGCAGACGAAGTCCGCTTCCAATGAGAAAAACAGTCAGAAGAAATTTCTACAAATGTTTGGTATGTGAGTCGGAGCAAAGAGACCCCAAGATTCTACAAACTGCTTGAAGGCCGGAAGGGGTGGTAGTACTGAGCAGAAGTGAACTACCGGCGTAAACTTTAATCTTTCTAATGCATAATCCAAGGCTGAAGCAAAAACCTCTATTGAAATCCTAGAGCCATCCCATACCACCAGATCAGAAATCGGCCCTATCTCTGGAAAGCAAGCATTAGGCGAGCTGCTGGAAAGGAGATTTATAACATCTTTGAAGGAATGATTTGGTCCAAAACTATGAGGGATATGAGCTGGGGAACCCCGTGAGGATGACGACCCCATGCCGGGAGGGGTATTGCTCTGGCCCGACACTGGAAACACTACCAGAGGGGTGGCCAAGGGGCCAACGATTGATTTTTTTTTAAAATCCCCTAGCGTGTGGGGCACATTCTTGGGCAGCGCAGAGGACTTCATTTCTAATAAATCATCACATTCCTAATAAGCTTATGAATATATAAATGAATATCCCATATGATTGTCAAAATAGAAGTGCATCAAGGCTTATTTTCATGCACCGGTTCTAGTTCGAGTCTATCTCAAAGTAGTGTTTTCGGTTTTACCCCGACATACATCTATGCTAGAGCCACATCCACTTTTTTATATCCAGACATGGATGTATTTTATTGATAAACCACATACTATATGGTCACCATGTTTTATGGAATTGTGTCTTATACATAGTCTTATCCCTGAGGTTTTCACTAGAGTTTACTAATCCTAATCCTAAATATCTAATATTTCCACTGATAAAAACTATAACAACCATTTTCTTTTAATTACATTTATACATGATTTAAAGGAATAAAATTTAAAAAAATACAACCTGAAATATCAATAGGTCTAGTGTCTTGGGAAATTAGGAACATTACATGAAAACATAATTAATTAAATCCAACTTCATTATTTAAAACATTCTTTACATGACCATAACATTCCTTCGTACTTAACATTTCATGGGATAACCAATGAACATAAAAAATAAAGGGGTGATCTATAAATTCCAGTAAGGGAATAAACAAGGAATAATTTGAGGAAGAAATCAAATTTTGGAGAGTATGCAAATAAATCGATCTTAAAATAAACATGAACAGAAAGGCAAGATATGTCAAGATAATCATAAGATGGAAATGTGAAAACAAATTAAAACATTACATCATAGGTCAAGGAAAAACTACCATGAAATTATAGTGGAAAGATCCCCATAAAGGAATATGGTAAACCGCTATCCCAACATGTCATATCTTGATACTAAACATTACCCAATGCCTTGGAGTGCTATATATTTCTTGGCGCACCCGTCGATTTCATTTCATTCTCATGCTTAAGTATGCCAAAAAGATCATAATGAATTGATTAATTCACAATCATAAATTTTCCATGATCAAGGGGTATGGAATAAATACATGTATTTCCACAATAAAAAGTTATATTTGTATGAAATTGAACACCCTTGATAGGGAAAAGTTATTGTATTCACTTACATAATTATTTTGGACTAGATATTCATTGTGTAATTTCGGGAGCCAAACGACATGGAATAAATATTCATAAAAAGGATTGATGAGAAGGAAAAATGTATCTTATAATATAGAAATGAACTAAAATGTTATAGGTTTATATAAATACATGTCCCAATAGAAGGAATTTGTAAATAGAATGCATAACATAATAATGGAACTTGAAGAAAGAGGATAAATGGAATAACTGAAATTTCGGCATTGTAATGAGTGGACGTGGGGGGGGGTTAATGAAAGTGAAATAATTCTATAATCATTCAAACATAATATGGTAAGTATGGTGGAGGTGAGAAAACATACCCCATCAGTTTAAATGGAAATGATGATGTGTAATAATATAAAAAAACATGGATAAAATGAGAATATAAGGAACTATTACCTGGTGTGTGACATCAAAAGATTGAAGAGGGGATTCATGAGATCATGGGTCACCTTCGGAAGATTTTAGAGAGGAGAGAATAGAGTAATAATGTTCCCTATGTATTTTGAGCAATGAAAATTTGGAGCTTGTGTGGGTTTATATAGGAAATAATAGGGGAATTATGTATTACTTCACAAACATAGGTGTTGGAATCTATATAATTTAATATTCAAAACAAAAAACCTTACCTTGTTTTTTGACCATTTTAATTGAAAAATAGGATTAGGAAAATTATTTTATAACTGTGTGGGATTATGATATTAAAATATTATCCTTATTATGTTGAGGCGAGTCACATTATTAAAGAAATAAACAGAAATTCATAAATGATATTATTCATTTTAGAGGATTTGCGAAGGCTTTTTAAAATAAGTAAAACAAATAAAAACTTGAATTATTTTAAAGGTAAAAATTATATTTGTCATTAGATACCATTTATAGTGTTTATTACATCACTATTGGTCTGTTATGATGTTATAAAACACACTATATTTATATGGTACTTAATTTTTACCCATAAATTTGAATATATCTGAAAATTATGGAAAATTAAAAATTAGATAATTTGGATATACTAATTCCATTAATAATATTAATTTAATCTTTATAATTTACAAATTATTCTAATTATCACATTTAAAAGTGAAACTGACATTTATTAAAAATAGATGTGTTTTTTCAAAAACATTTTCTAAACCTTAATAAAAATTACATTTGGAAACAAAAAATTATATGAGCATTTATATTTAATATAATTAAATTAATAATAATATTTTATTAAAATATTATATATTAATTCATCAAAATAGATTTCTTAATTTAATTTGAATATTAACTAAAAATACAATTAGAGCTTTAAAAAAGTAAAAATTAAATGTATATTTATTATTCTATACAAAAATAATATGCATAACCTTAATGTTAGGGTGTTGATACATATCCTTTAATTGCACTATAATACACCCTAAGAGTTTGTTGTACGATGGTGGGGATTGCATGGAGTCATTCGGAGAACATGGTTTGAGTCGTCATCTCGATGAGCATTAAATTCTCCCGTAAACGATTTCTATCATGCTTAAGAATGTGGATCTCAGATTGTTCATGGTATAGGGAAAATCCCAGAAAATTTAACTCTCTCAGAAGCTCTATTAAATGGGCTTTATATGGAGTGATCCTAGTGGGTGAGGCCATCACATCCTTTGTCTATATCAAAAGGGTTTTTTAAAACCCTACATTTATACTTATCATGTGACCAAAATTCAATAGAATCATTATAAAAAATAATTATACACAACATCCATTTAAATCCAATTTGATATAACAAAAAAACAAGTTTTGTGTTTTCTATATCCAGTTTAAAAAATAAAGCATTTAAATAATTAAAAATGGAAATTTCTATTATAATAGTTTGGGTCATAAAAATCATCCCCCCTAAAGAATTTTTTTAATCAAAATTATCATTTCCCCTATTAAAACAGATGAGGGTATCTTTGTTTCATAACCTTATCTGGTTACCACAATGCTTCTTCAATCTTGTGGTTTCTCCAAAACACTTTGATCAAGTACAATGTATTATTCTATAGAATATTGTCTCTATGATCTAGGTTCTCCACTAGTTTCTCCTCATAAGAGAGGTCATTATACATTGGTACCACCATTATATTGAGTACATGTGAGGATCCTGAAATATTCTTTATCCAGAGGGATTCATGTAATACATCATGTACAAGATAAAGGTTAGGTGGGAGTGTTATTCGGTAGGTCACTCCTCTAATGCAATCAAAGATCTCAAATGGGTGATTTTCCTTAGAATAATATTTCTATTCTTCCCAAATCACATTACTCTCTTCCATAGAGATATGTGGATGATTACTATGTCTCCAACATCAAACTCACAGTTTGAGGGTTTTTCAATCACAAGAAATTTCTCACAAATCGGCGATAATACCCATCTAATCCAAGGAAACTATGGATATTTATAACAGATATTGGCATCATCCATACTTTAATTACACCAGTCATTGAAGTGTCCATATATATCCCATCTCTTTTGATGATATTCCCCAAGAAAGAGACTACCTTCAACCAAAACTCACATTTTTTGTACTTGGAATAATGATTTTCTTTTCTTAAGGTCTTAAGAATTTTCCTAAAATTCTCCTCATGCCCCTTCTAACTTTTGGAGTATATTAGAATATCATCAATAAATAAAACCAAAATTTTTTCAAGGTAATTTCTAAAGGCTCTTTTCATCAAGTCCATGGATATTGATGGAGCATTAGTGAGTCCAAATGGCATCACTATGAACTCATAATGTTGGTACCTTGTACAAAAATTAGTCATTGGGATATCATCCTTCTTCACCATTACTAGGTAATATCTTGACTACATGTCCACCTTGGAGAATTATTTTTCTCCATGTAGTTGATAAAAAAGTCATAAATTCATGGAAAATAATATATTCTATTTATTGTGATTTTTTTGAGTTCACGATAATCAATTCAATGGACCATTGACCCATCATTCTTCTTGATGAATAGGATTGGTGAACTTTATGGTGAAGCACTTGCGTTCATAAACCCTATATCCAGATTCATCTATAGTTGTTTATTTTGAACCTCAAGTGCCAAAATACCCATTCTATATAGAGTCTAGGATATTTGAAATTCCCTTGGTATAATATCAATCAAGAATTCAACATCTCTTGAAAGAGGAGGAAAAGGAAATTCCTCGGGAAACACATCAGTGAATTCCCTCTTAATAGGCACATCTTCGAGGATGGTTCATTCTTTAGACTTGGTCATCAGAGAAAGATACACATGCTCATAAGGCAGTAATATCCATGAATAGGATTATTGTGATAAAAATATTTATCCACCTCCGTGCACTTTTATAAAATCGGGGGTTGATTTTACATTTAGAGAGTGATTTCTCCCTCAATAAAATTTCTGTTGGATATATATAGGGAAATCCAATCAATGCCTATAATTAAACCAAATTATACCAAAGGAAGTATCATAACGTTATTTGGGAAGATAAATCTTCAAATTTGACAAGAAATGAGTTATATACATTATTAAACCCCCGGATTTCATAGCACGTAATCTATTTAAAGTAATTAAATAGCTCGAGTTACACACAACACTAAGTTCGAGCGCACCATGACTAACCAAACAAGCCGTTAAAAATCAGTTCTTAATAGTATTAATTTCATTTTGAATTTTATATACTCCATATAAATTTGACATACATATTATATGTTTCTTTGACATAATATAAGAAAATATTCAATTTTTCATATTAAGGATGTTTATTTCAAAAATAAAATAAAATTTTACCTTCTTTTAATGTAGATCCATTTTAAAATCCAATATTTGACACTTTTATATATTCAATTTGAAATAATAACCATCTCTTTTAATATAGGGACATAAAAATTTAGTTTTGGTAATTTTTTGTGTTTTTCTGATAACATTCATATTTAGATGAATAGTTAATAATACATCATTTTAATTGAAAAAAACTATTTTAATCAAAATAATTTATAGTGTTAAGTTATAAATTCGAATTGTTTTGAAGTATTATTAGATTATATTTTTATATCATTTAATTCAATTTTGGTCATTGAATGTGATTTTACATTTAAATTAGATGTAAAAACATATCAATCTTTTGATAGTTTTTACATTTCAAAAAACTACATTCTGTTATTGACAACGAGAAATAATTTTAAATTAATTAATTCAAACATTATGTTTTTAATTTTTTAAAATAGAAATCATTCTTGAATTTGAATACCAATATTAGTATAGGGTGAATTTTTGTTATTTTTCTGAAAACATTTAATATTTGATGAATAGTGAAAAACACTACATTATTGTTCAAAACTGACTTTTTATTTAAATAATTTTTTATTTTATTAAAGTTATTTTCAGTAAAAATAGATAGATAATAGAAATATAATTTCAATTTAATTAATTGGAGTCATTTTATAATAAACTTAGATGTATAAATTTTTATTGAACTTTTTTTGGTCTTTTACCCACCTTCTAGGAATATTTGCAAATTTTCATAAAAAGTAATTTTACCACCTCTGTGAATTGAATTTTAGAAATAAGAGAGACACAGTTGACATCAGTAAGTAAAATTTTATTCAATATGATGAAAATAATTTTGGGTGAATAGTAACTTTTGAATTTTATTTATTATGTTTAAAAATAGATATGGCATTTAAAGGTAAAAATGATATTATAATTACCATAACACATGTTATAATTTTATTAGATATGTTTTTTGACCAAAATAATACTTATGAATAAAATATAATCCTTTTGGTCCACTTGGATTTGATTACGACATTTATTATTATTTTAATCAAAGAAGAGTTACAAGTGTTCAATAAAAAGCTTAATAACTAAACCATTTTTAATATATGGTTATATAGAAGATAAATTTGACTATAAATATTAATTAGATACCAAAATATATTTCCTATAACATGGAATTTTATTTATAATTTTTAGACATTAAATAATTAAATTCATTTATGAAACAATGATGATGCAGTAATTACCTTATTAATGAAAGATAAAATAATTGATATTATAAATAAATAAATAAATGTATATTAAGACTTTTGATGAATTCCAAGAAATATTTTTTCTTAATATGATATGTTAGTGTTAATTTATTTTATTTTTTTCTATGTAATCATGTTTTTTTGACTTTCACAAAAACTAAATACTAAATAGTCATAATTGTCATAAATGAGGTTTTAAAACAAATAGTATATTATTAAATAATTTAATATTCCAAAAAATATAAGGTTTCGCCAAAGGAAATATATAATGATATATATTTCATCAATTAACCAGTTGAGGCCCCCTTGTAATTTTATAGAAATATTATTAACCATGTAATATAAAAATTCAAGAAGACATTTTAAAAGATAATGTATTTAACTAATAGTTAAATATAAACGATAAGGTTAATATTCTAAAAAAACATGTCTAAAACCTATTGGTTGAGAGGATTTCAACCCATCCCTACCTTATCCTCTAAATAAATCCATTTGAGCTATTATTAACGAAAATAAATTTTATAATAAAATAATATTTCATGATTTTCATAAAATGACCCTCACCTCTCTTATAAAAGGGTACCTCACATTCACTCAAAAAGAAATATCCAAATCCATTTGGCTTGGTCAACCCCTGCTAAAATATCCTCCCAACTACTGAAAATTCATCCTAGAGGTCTTGATTTGATTTCAACCCATCCTATGGATCCATTATGATCATATCAAAACGAAGAACCTCAAGAAGAGGTAATTACTTCATCACCACATTCAACATTATTTTCTTCATCTCCTTCCTCTTTATTTAATTTTTTCCATTATAAAATAATAACTATAGTACATTATACATAATTATATGTTATTATAAATATGGTACTAACATTTTCATTATTCTATCTATCCTATTAATAAAAAATTCATGATACCTTCTTACATACGGCTTACCGTCTCTACGTCGTAGTGTATTTTTTCATTCAACAATTCATTGTTTGGATGGGTTTAATAATGAGTATAATTGATGTAAATAATAAATATAACATGTTAATGAATCTGTATATATAATATATCATCCAATAACATATGATTTCACCATCAATAGAATGATATCGTCACTTGTGTGCACGTACAACTTACCGTCTCCACGACGTAATGATTTTATTTCCACATTCACCATTCAACGATGATTATAAAAATATATATTATTAATAAGTATGTAATACATGACATAATAATTCTACTAGATATATATATACATATATATATTTCTGTGTGTGTGTGTATTTATATATATCTCATTCACTTACTTCTGTTCAATACGATATGAAAACGGAAACAACATTTATGCATACGTACGACCTACCATCTCCATAAACGGTGTTTTACATTTCATATATATATCTATTATAAATATTAATATTATGAATATATATGATACATAAATAATGTTGTATGTTATGAAAGCAACTAAATCATGATATAAGTGATATGATGAAGAATAAAAAGTTAAAACATGTACGATAGAGAAAGCGATTATTACCCAAAATATTATTTTAACATAAAAATTATTATTAAATAGATAGTATAAATCCATAAATGAATAATTCATGATATCATAAATATGAATATGGTTCTGGTATAATTTAATAACATACTATGGTCAATATATAGGAGGATAAACGTAACCTCGACTAAAGGAAATACAAGGTATGGGTTGTTTCCTCAATCTCATTATCATCAGAGATTATTTATCTATAAGTATCTACTGGGACATACTTATAATCTATGTCCATGATTCATTTTAGTTTTTAAAAAAATATTATATGTTTTTATGTAAGGGACTCCTTACCTATATTATCATTTTAAATGTTATAAAATGCTTAATTTTTCTAATTCTTTTAATTTATGTACATATTTTTAAAATTGTTTTAAGGATTTATTTATGTAGAAATGATTGTTTTAAGGTATTAATTTCTTTCAAATGTTTCAAATTGGTATGGGACACTGTGATTAAGAAATAGTTTTTTCAATGAATTCCTTTATAAATTATGATACTTTTAAATTATTTCCTGAAAATAGGTATTTCTCACAATGAGATTTATTGACTATTTTCAACAATTTCAACATCCTTTATTGGATATTATTATTGATTGATGTTGGTTTAATGTAATTAAATCTTTTATATTGTATTGAATGAGTTATGATATGTTTGACTATGGATGTGCTATTTTTATATCATTCGTGGTTTATGATTAAAGTATTAACATTTCATATGCATGTTTTAATACGAATGATTATGTTATGTTTTATCATTTTCATATGTGGAATGAATTGGATTTAGTAAGTGATGGGTGGAGCCTACTATAGCTCTTCGATGCATCGGCAGGTCTCATGAGAAAACTAGTGTCTTAGAACAAGGCCTTAAGAAAATCTTATTTGTATTCATGGCATGAGGCTTTGACTATGTGGTTATGATGTGTCCCATTATGAATTCCATCATTATGAAATTAGATATTGATATAACATGTGATTGTTTGACTAGTTTAATATCTATCTGAATAAGTAAATGACATTATTTTATTTATCTTTGCAATATTATGATGAGTTCTATGTTTATAATTCTTTTTTTAACATTATACATTGGATTAAATGTTTTTTATTATTTATGATAGTTTCCACTATATTGTAATCCATACTGAGCATCTGAGCTCACCCCATTCTTAGGTTTTATTTTTCCCAGGATGTGAAGAAGTGCATTATGATTGATATGCAGGGTTATACTAGGGGAATAATGGCGCTCTCAAAGGATTATTTATGTTGTGTTTTATTTTTAAAATAGTAATATAACGTTAATATATGTAATCTATTTTCCAAGATTGTTAATCTGATTTGTACTTCAGGGCATGATTACTTATAAAAATTCCAATGTATTAAAATAATTCACTAACTTTAGGTAACTGGGGTGGGGGTGTTACTCTTGGTATTTGAGAAATTTTAGAAATAACCTTGGAAATAGATTTAGATAAACTCTGATTTTGAAACATTTCCCTGAGATAGACATTGGGGATTATTAAAGATTAACATCGTAGAATTTTGGTAATGTAGAGATTTTAAAATTTTTCCAGGCAATAATTTCTCTATCCGTAGATGAGCATGGAGAGGAGGCTCTGGCACAGATGTACCTAGGAGTGAAAACTTCTACAATGTCTTTTGATCTGGACACAGGGTAACATGGTACAGAACTACATGCCTTTCTTAACACTCGGTTATGAAACTAACAAGGAATATTCTTAGGATAATTCACATTTTATTTACAAATCATTATGAATGATTTATGAGTAAACACCTCCATAAAGAAATTTTTTTTTATGATTATGGATTATATGCATAAACTGTTCCATTTATGTCAGGTATTTTACAAGTTTGGAATTATTTGTTGTGATTCATAAACAAAACTACAGTATTCCATTTTTTAGAAATGGTGGCTAGTAGAAGGAATGAGAACTCGAGCAATACACATGATCCAAAGTGTAAGAAGGATCATTTCATTTAAGTTCTTAAGAAAAAATTTATAAGGGAAATAGTATCGTACGTATTATCATCATAAGAAGAAATAGTATCATGTGTTAATAAGTGAGGTAAATAATTCCTTGAGTCCTATGACTTTGATGGGAAGCCAGAGAAGAGTAGGATGGTTGAAAGAAAAGTGGATAAGGGAAGAAGGGAAAGAATAATATTCCCTTATGTGATAATTGTGGAAAGAATCACCTTGGTAAATGATAGAAGGGAATGAGAGTTTTTTATAAGTGTAAAGAAAAAGGACAACATGTATGTGATTTCAAGTGTATGAAAAAGGGTTTAAATGTACCATGCTTCTTCTACAATGATTTGGTACACTATCTGAATCAATGTCCCAATCATCTGATTGTACCACAAATAATTTTATTGGATAATAATCAAACTATGATACTACCACAGATGAAGTGGAATGATTAGTGATCTTATCTTGTTATTAAATAATTGTGTCATTTACATATTGTAATAATGATGTAAAGGTTATAAGAAATATATATTATATAAGTATTGAACTGTAGTACTATTTCATTAATGATTTGAGATTGTATGGTACCATGTAAAGTGACACAGTTTCAAGTAATTTTTTTTGAAAATACCTGGTTGAAGTAAAGATAAACCTTAATATGGTCTTGATACCGAGGTATTGGTTTTGGAATAAAAGATTATTTATTTTGATAAATTATATTGGATAGTATTGACTACCTTGGAACTAATTAATGGTTTTTTTATTCCATAATTGTTGGATATTATAACATTTTTGGATTTAAGGATTATATCCATTATTTTACGTTTTACAGAGGGAATAAGGAAGTAAAAACCTATTCAAATATGGTTTTCTAGTAATTCATTTTGTTACCACATTTTAAGAGGATACCCGATGAAGGTATTCACATGTATATTATGAGACATTATAAATTTTGGACTGTGAGTTCAGACAGAAGTTTTGAAGATATTTATAAAGTTTTAAATGAATTATGTTGGTCATCAGATGCAATTTTTATGGATAATGAATTTCTTATGATTATTTTTGTATTGTTATAAAAAGGTCATCCTGGATGTCGGGTGACAACCCGTCGCATCTAGCAAGGCTTCAAGACTTGAACCCACAACCAAAGGGCGACAAGGGTGCATCACCTACCACTGGCCAACGTGATATCCTGGATGGTATAATGTAATTTTTTAAAAAGTTCTGACATATGAAATATAAATTCACTTTTTGTAATGAAATACGATTAGGATAAATATTTTTTTTGGAGTTCTATTAATTTTGGGAGTGAAAGATGAGTTTGAGATAGAAAATAGTTAAAGGATGGAACTCTATATGTCAATTTTTTTTTTCACATTCTACAAAAACAATTATTAATAAAAATTAGTGAAAGGATCTCAAAACCAAAAATGTGTTATCCTAATACCTTATGTTTTGTTGAACTGATGATATATTAACTCATCATAAATTTATGGCTTTGAAGTCCTCAATTTTCCAATTATTTTTCACTTGTTTCTGATCGATGAAATCAATCACCCATATAAATATTTATGTTTGTTCTTCAATTAGGAGCCTATAATTACCACTAATGTTATTCTATTCGAAACCCTGATTTGGTGGTGAATATTCATTTCCATTTCCCTCTTATTAAGACTAAATTTTATTGACCCTATTTCTAATGTGAGTTTTCCACAACAGTATTTTCTTTTTTAATTCATTTATTTTGGAAGAGCAATTTCAAATAGAGAGGACACAATTTATGGAAGTATATGTGAACATAAGACCCCTGGATTTCATAGGCCGTTAACTCTTTAAAGTAATTCAATAGCTTGAGAAACACGCAACACAAAGTTGGAGAGAACCACAGCTTACCAAAATAGACATTCAAAAAGCGGTTATAGATAGTATTAACTTCATTTTTTATTTTTTATACTCCATATATTTTTAATATCCATATTATATTTGTCTTAGTCATAATTTAAGAATAAATTCAATTTTTCTGATAAAGGAAGTATTTTTAAAATAATACCATTTTATCGCCATTTAATGGAGAACCCTTTTTAAATGAAATATTTGTCACTTTTATATATTATATATTACCAAATAAACTTTTTTTCTAGAATAGGGATATTACAACTTACTTTGGGTACGATTTTTGTCTTTTTCTGATAACTATCATATTTTGATGAATAATGAAAAATAATAAATTTTAATTGAAAACAACTATTAAAATAAAAATAATTTATAGTGTTAAGTTATTCATTTGACTATTTTTAAAGTATAATTAGATTATATTTTTTTATTTTAATCCAATGTTTTTAATTGTAAGTAATTTTACAGTTAAATTAGACATAAACACATAAAAAAAAATTTTGATAGTTTTTACTTCTAAAAACCCACTTTTTGGTTTTGATAATGGGAATAAATTTATATTAATTAAGAAAACTTCTATATTTTTAATTTTGTAAAATAGAAACCATTTTTTAATTTGGGATAGAAAAATTAGTTTATGGTGAATTTTTGGTATTTTTTCTGATAACATTCAATTTTTGATAAATATTGAGAAACACTTCATTATTATTTAAAATTTAATTGTTTATTTAAAAATTGATTTATTATATTTAAATTTAATTTATGTCAAAATATAAAAATAATAACTATATATGTTCCCTATAATTCATTGGAGTCATTTTATAATAAAATTAGATATATAAAATTTTATTGAACCTTTTAACCTCGTTTTACCCAACTATAGAAACATTTCGAAATTTGCATAAAACATAAATTTTACACTTCTGGGAATTGAATTTCCAAAATATGAGAGACATTATAGAAATCATTATTAAAAATTTGGTTTAATTGGATGAAAATATTTTTTGGTGAATAGTAACAATTGAATTTTATTTACCACTGTTAAAAGTAAATTGGGTAATTAAAGCTAAAAATGAAATTATAATTACCCTAACATTTGTCCTTATTCTATTAAATAATTTTGTTTCAACCAAAATAAACCATAGGAACAAAATATGATCCTTTTGGTCCACTTGGATTATTATGACATTTATTAATATTTTATTTAAAGAATATTTAGAAGTGAAAAAATCAATGTTTAGTTACTAAAAATTTTTTAATATAGGGTTATACATAAAATAAATTTGACTATAAATATTAATTAGAAACCTAAAAAGATTTCCTAAATCATGGTATTTTATTTATAATTTTTAGATATTAAATATAAAATTTATTTATGATCCAATGACGATGCAGTAATTGTCTTATTAATGAATGATTAAAATAATTGATATTATAAATAAAAAATAAATTTATATTGAGGATTCTGATGCATTCCAAAATATTTATAGATTAATTTCACATGTTAGGTTCTATTTAATTTATTTTTTTCTTAGTAATAATGTTTTTTTACTTTCACAAAAACAAAATACTAAAGAGTGTCAAAATTGACATAAATGAGTTTTTAAAAGAAATACTATATTATTAAATGATATAATATTTCTAAAAATATAAGAATTATCGAAAGGACTTATATAAATATAGATATTTCAATAATGAACTACTTGAGGTTATCTTGTAATTTTATAGTATGTTTATTAACCATGTAATCTAAAAATACAAGAAAACATTATAAAAGTTAAACTATTTAACTAAGAGTTAAATCTAAAAGATGTGGTTAATATGGTGACCTAAACATTCCTAAAAACAATTAATTGATAGTATTTAGACCCATAACAAACATTTCCTCTAACTAAATCAATTTGGATCCATTATAAACATAAAATGATTTTATAATAAAATAATATTTCTATCTTTTCCAAAAAATGACCCTCACCTCTCTTATAAAATGGTACTTCAACTTCTTTCAAAATCACATCTACAAATCCACTTAACTAAGAAAAAACCCACTCAAATATCCTCCCAACAACCCTTAATTCATCCTAGAGGACTTACTGTTATCATAATCTATCCTAATTATCCCTTTTTATCAAATCAAAAGTATGAACCCAAAGAAGAGGTAATTACTTCATCATCTCTTTAAAAGTTCATTTATTCTTCCGCCTCATTATTCTTTGATTTCTTCCATACTAAAATAATAACTCCAATAAAATATATATAATGATATTTTTTAAAAAATATGGTACAACTATATTCATTAATTCTTCAATCAATTTATGAATGAAAAATTCATCATGCGTGCGTAAATACGGCTTACCGTCTCCAAGTCGTGGTGTAGTTTGTTATTCAAAACTTTATTATTTAGATGGGTATAATAATGAGTATAATTTCTGTAAATAAAATAGACAACATTTTATTGATTATGTATATATAATATACCATCCAATTATATAATACTTCATCTTCAATAGAATGATATCGTTACTCGGGCGTATGTACGACTTACCATCCCCACGACGTGATGGGATTCAATTCCACGCTTACCATTCAATGATGATTACAAAATGTAGATTATTAATAGTATGTTATATACGAAATAATAATTCTACAGGATGTATATATATATGTATTAAATATATCTAATTCACTTACTACCGTTCAATATGATATCAAAATGGAAACAACGTTTTTGCGTACGAACGGCCTACCGTCTCCATAAATGGTGTTTCCCATTTCATATATCCATATATTATAAATATTTATTTTCTTAATATATATGATACATAAATAATGTTTTATATTATTGAAGCAATTAAATCATTATATAAGAGATACGATCAAGAATAGCAAGTTAAAACATGTACAACAGAGAAAGCGATTATTACCCGAAATATTTTGTTAACAAAAAGTTATTATTAAATTAGTTATATAAATACATAAATGAACAATGTATGATATCATAAATATGAATATGATTCTTTTATAATTTAATAACATACTATGGTAATTATAATTGATGTTAAACATACCCTAAATCAAAGGAAAAGAATGTAAGGGTAATTTTCCCAATCTCAATATTATCTGAGATTTTTTATCTGTAAGTATCTATAAGGAAATATTTATCATATATGTCCATGTTTCATTAGAAAAATTTAAAAAGTAATATTTTATGTTTTTATGGAAGGGGCCCTTTAACGAGTTCTTTATTTTAAATGTTATAACATGATTTATTTTTCTAAATCTTTTAATTAATGTCCATGTTTTGAAGAATATTTAAAGGATTTAATTACTTCTCCATGATTGTTTTAAAGTGTTAATTTATTTCAAATTTTTCAAAGTTGTATGGGAAACTTTGATTCAAAAATATTTTTTAAATGACTTCTTTTTTAAATTTTGTGACTTTTAAATGATTTCTTAAAAATTGGTATTTCTCTCAAAGTGTTTTATTTATTCTTTTCAACTATGTCAACATCCTTTATTGGATGTTATTTTTGAATGAGGTTAGTTTACTATAATAAAATCATCCATTTTATATTGAATGAGTTATGATATTTCTGACTGTGGATGTGCTGTTTTTCTACAATTCATGGTTTATGGTTTATGTATCAACAATTAATCTGATAGTTTTAATAAAAATTTAATGTTCTGTTTCATCCTTTTCATATGTGGAATTAATTGGTCATATTATGTTAAGGGTGGAACTCGCAATAGCTCCTCGACGCATCAGTAGGTCTCATGAGACAAACTAATGTCTTGGCACAAGTCCTTGACAAAATCTTATTTGTAGTCTTGGCATGAGGCCTTAACTATGTAGTTAAGATGTCTAGTATTAAGAATTCCATCATTATTAAATAAGATTTTGATATAACATGTGATTAGTCGACTGGTTTAATATCCATGTGAATAATTAAATGGAATTATCTGATTTATCTTTTTCATATTACGATGAATTTTATGTTTAAAAGTCTTTTTTTTATTCCTATACATTACCTTAAATTTTTATTCTTATTTGTGATAGTTTCCTCTATATTTTTTTCCTCACATAGCATTAGATCTCATCCATTTCTTATGTTTTATTTTTTCTAGGATTCAAGGAAGTGTATTATGATTGATATGAAAGGTTATTATAGAGAAATAATGGTTTTATTAATGGATTATTTATGTTGTGTTTCATTTTAGAAATTGTAATGTAACGTACATATATGTAATTTAAATTCCAAGACTTATTATCTAATCTATCATTCGGGGCATGATTCCTTGTAATCATGCCAACGTATAAAAATAATACACAGACTCTGGTTTATTAGTGTTGGGATATTACCCACATGGGATGCTATAACTGCTCTAATTGTCATTTTTACTGACATGTCCACTTCCATGATTTCTGTCAGTGTTTAGATTGTTCTACTAATCATTCAAGATATTAAATAATGTGAATAACCAGAATCAAAAAATATATTCACTATTCTAATATAAATAAATAGTGTACTTATCACCACATTGTTGTCTGAATTCACATTGGTAGTAGTGAGGAAAAAGATCTACCTTGTTTCCTTGAAGGTTGTTGGTTGCCTCCGAAAGCCCTGGTATTTTTGAATTGGTTTGAGAAATTCCCATGTTCCTTGTAGTTGTATAAATGAACATTACATAAAGGGATTATAGGATTGTTCATTTCAGTCTTCAAAGAATTTGGTTATTCTTCCTGGAAATCTCTAGATCAGTTCCCTTCCTTCCCTCCAATTAAGACCTACCTCAACACGTTCAAGAAATTTCTACGGTTATTATTTATGCACCTTTTTAAAGTGGGTGTTTAACATTCATTGAAAAGTTAGATCTCTCAATCAGACCACTAGAATTTGACTCTACCTTCAACATAATATTCCCATTATACCCCTAATATTTATTAACCTCCATTTCAACTTTGAGGTCACATTGGTTAATTTCCTCATAGATATCAATGTCACATATTTCTAGGAATTTCCGTAGTCTAGGTTTTATCCCACCAAACAAGTATAAAACCATGCATTCAAGGGTAATGAAAAATAAAGATGATTATCATGAAATCCTTGTAGAGTTTTCTTCATACGCTCTTATATATTAGTCTACCTTTTTCTTGCGGGAATGGATATCCCGTTCTATGTTAATTCGGATTGTGTGAGGAATGTATTTATCCAAAAACATTTTACGGATATCCTTACATTCCATCTCCTCAATCTCTTCCAAAGGCTTTGTATATTTTTTTCAATGTCCACCAATGATTAGATTTACCGTCCATACAATAGGCATCCAGAAAGGCCTTCTCTTGTTCAGTTCATTAAGAGTTGGAAAAGATATTCTCAATAGTGTTGAACTTTTTTCAGCAATTTAATGATCCGATAATTGATTGAAATAATTAGGACTTTTTCTCATGAATCTCCCGATTTCAACTTGTTATTTGGGTGGGGTGTTTGAATTTCCTCTTGATCCATGTTTCTATTCAATACATTAGTTAATTGGGTAAACATCATGACAATGTATGTGGTTCTCACTCCCATAGATTGGTAATGACATTAGGGTAGTAATTACATTGATATTAGCATTGGTTGTTAGCTCGATTTCTTATATTAGCAGCTATTGGATATAATAAAATGAAAATAAAGGATAAATATTTTAAACATTTAAACACATAAAGGGTAATCCAATGAAATTAATGGGATAACTAACAAATTAAAATTATTTACTGAACTTATGATTGTATATGGTTTAATCTATTCTATCTATGATCTATTTCCTCAAGTATATTCTTTTGAGGTTTTTTTGTTCCATTAATAATGGTTCATACTATTATTATACATTTATCAAAGAATACTCCCCGTAGTGTCAATTCTGAAGTGTAGAAAGGCCTGTTGTCTTGCAGTAGTTACCATTTGAGTCTAGATCAAAGTAGTGTTTTGGGTTTTAACCCTAGATATATCACTATTAGAGAAAAATCCAATACTTCATACCTATATAGGGATGTATTTTTTTGATAAACCAATTACTATAGACTCACCATATTTTTGGGATATTTTTCCAATACATAGAATTATCCCTATGGCTTTCACCAGAGTTTTCTAATTTAGTCCCAATAATTAATAAACATTATTTTAATACCAACGTTTACAACCTTGTTCTTTTTATTACATTCATAAATGATTTAATTGAATAATATAACACTTAATACAACCCAAATGATCTATAATTCTTGTGTCTTCGTAAATGAGAAACATTACATAACAACATAAAACATGAAATACAACGTCATTATTGAAAACATCATTTACAAGATCACAACATTCTTATGTACTTAACACTGCAAGGGGTAACCTAAGGACATACATAAGAAATGTGTGAGATATAATATTCGTTAATGGAATAAACATGGAATAAAATGATAATACCACACATGTTAGACAATATGCATATCAATGGAGCATAAAATAAACAAAAACATAAAGTCGTGATATAGCATGATAATCATAACATGGAAATGTGGCAACAACATAAAACATCACATCATAGGTCAAGGCTAAACTAACCATACATCATAGGGAAAACATTATAATAATGATATCAGGAAAAACGCTATCTAATCATTTAGTGTCTTGATACTAAACATTTCCCAATGCATTGGAGTGCTATATAATTTTGGGTGTACCTGTCACTTTCATTTCATCATGCACAAGTGTGCCACATAGATCATATATCATGGATTCATTAATCGCGATAATTAATTCCACTGTCAAGTGGTGTCAATTACATACATATAAGTCATAAATAAAAAGTTATATGTATATATAAGTGAGCGTGATGGATTGGGAATGGGTACGGTATTCACTTACACAATTGTTTTAGAATGGAGATTCATAGTGCAATTTTGGAAGCCAAACGACATGACATAAAAATTAATAAAGATGTTTGTTGAGAAATAAAGAGGCATCTCATAATATATATATGAAATGGATAGTAATAGGGTCATAAAAATACATGTCCCAATATAATGAATTTTTTAAATTAAAGTCTTAACATAATAAATAAACACTATGAAATTGCAGAAAAGGAATAACTCTTATTAAATTTTTACATGGTAACAGGTGTACATGGTAGGGGTTAATGGGAGAGAAAGGGGTCTCTAATCATTGAAACATAATAAAGAATGTATGGGGGATGTTCTAAAACATAACCTAAAATTTTTAAATGAAAACAAAAGGGTGTAACAATATAAGGAAACTTGGCTAAAAATGAGAATAGAAGGAACCCTTACTTGAGTTTCGAACATAAAAGCATAAAGAGGGGATTCTTGAGAGCTTGGGGTGCCTTGGGAGGATACTAAAAAGGGTGAGTAGACAACGAAAGGATCTGAACCAAATTTTTTTAGTGATGATAAGTTGGGGCTTGGGTGGGCTTATATAAGAAATGAGAGGGGAATTCCTTAATATTTCAAAACCATAGATTTTAGAATCTATATAATTAAACCTTAAAAAACAAAAACATTCCCATAGTTTTGGCCCTTCATTTTTAAAAAATAACTTTAGATAAATTATTTTATAAGTCCATGGGCGAAATATATTAATATATTATCATTTTTTATATTGAGGTGAGTCTCATTATTAAATAAATGAACTTAAAATCATAAAATATATTACACATTTTATAGGATTTTCTACGGAATTATAAAATAAGTAAAAAAAATATAAATTCAAATTATTTTGAAGGTAAAACGTAAATTTGGAAGAATATCCCATTTATAGTCTTTATATCATCACCATTGATTTATTATGATGTCATAAAACATGCAATATATTTTTATGGTATATAATTTTTACCCAAAAAAATTGAATATCGCAAAATATTGTGAAAAATTAACTGTCGGATAATTTTGATGTACTGATTCAAAAAATTATATTTGTTTTACCTAAATAATTTTCTAAATATTTCAATATTCAATTTTAAAATAGAAATTGAAATTTATTTAAAAATTATGGGTATTGAAAAAAATAGTTTTAAACCTTAATAAAAATTACATTTGGCCTCAATATAATTATATGATGATTTTTATTTGATAATAGTAATTTAATAATAATATAATACTAAAATAACATTTTTTAATGAATCAAAATATATTTCATAATTTAATTTGAATATTAACCAACAATATTTTTTTTCTTTAAAAACAATAATAAAATAAATGTATATTCATTATTCTATACAAAAATAACTTATAAGATCATAATTATGGGTTCTTCATAAATATCACTTTATTACACTAGAATACCCCCAAAGAGTAAGGTGAGAAATATTGGGTATTTCAAGGGGTCGTTCAGTGAACATGGATTGGGTCGTGATCTTGATGAGCTTTAACTTCTCCTATAAAATATTTTTCTCAGGCTTATGTTATTGGATGTTGGCTTGGGGTTGGTCTAGGGAATAGCATATAAATGTTAATTCCCATGAACACTCTGAATAATGGGACTCATAAGGAATAATCTAACTAGTTAAGGTCATCACCTACTTTTTCCATGTCGAAATGATTTATTGAAAACCTATATTTATACTAGTAATGTGATCACAGATCAATGACTATATTATCAACAGTAATGGAACTTAATACCCATTGAAATACAATTGTATATAAATAATCAAACGGAGTTCTTGTTTATTCTATATCAATTTTAAAAAATAATACATTTAATTATATCAAAATATAATTTTCACTATTACTAGTTCCGGTTGTACCATATACCTCTCTATCCTTTTAAAACCACAAGATATCATAGTATGTTATTTCTTTAAAATAATTCAATAACTTGTGATACACACAACACCGAGTTCGAGCGCACCATGACTTACCAAACTATCCGTTCAAAAAGTGGTTATGAATAATGTTAACTTAATTTTTAATTTTATATACTCCAAATAATTTTAGAATCCATATTATTTGATTCTTAGTAATAGTATAAGAACGAATTCATTTTTTTCAGATAAAAGAATTATTTTTCAAAAAATGAAATTTTACCTCCTTTTAATGGCGAATCATTTTTTAAAACCAATATTTTACACTTTAATATAGTCTATATAATGAAATTAAATTATAATTTATAATAGGGACATAAAAATTTAGTTTGGATAAATTTTTGTTACTTTTTGATAACTTGCATGTTTTGATGAATATTGAAAAATACTAGGTTTTATTTGAAAACAACTTTTTTAATTGAAATAATTTATAGTGATAAATTATGATTTTAAATTGATTTAAAGTATAATTAGATTAGTATTTTACCATTTAATAAAATTTAGTTCATTATAAGTAATATCAAATTTATATTTTTATTAAACACAAGTCAATCTTATGGTAGTTTTTACTTTTTAAAACCCCACTTTTTGGCTTTGACAACGAGAATTATTTTTGAATTAATTTCATCCACTTTGGTGTTTTGAATTTGGAAAAGTGGATGAAATATTGGGATTCATGAGTTCTAAATTTGGTAAATAGTAAACTTTTATTTTTAGACATTATGAATATTTACTTCAGTAAATATTTTATTTACCGCTGTTAAAGGGTAAATATGGTAGATAAAGGTAAATTTTTTTATTATAATAATATTAAATTACTCTAACATATGTCATATTCCTATTGGATGATAAATTTACGACCATGGGCATACATGGGTATATTTTGGGACCACGACGAGCTACTTTAGAGTGATAATGACATTTTATATTAAATAATTTAATGTAAAGACAAAAATGACCTAAACATATATCTTTTAGTAAAATAATTTTTACAAGGCGTAATATATGTTATGTTTTCGACAATAAATATTAATTAGAAATATAAAATGATTTCATACATAATGGTTTTTTATTTATTGTTTTTAGACATTAAATAATTAAATTTATTTATGTCATAATGATAAAGCAGTAAATACTTTATTAATGAAAAAATCAAATAAATGGTATTATAAATATTAAAATAAAACAAGTTACCATGTTTTCTTGACATAATAGAATTTTATAGATGAATATTACATGTTAGTATTGATTCAATGTATCTTCTTCTAATAAATCAATTTTTTATAACTTTCACAGGAACCAAATACTATATAGTGTCAAAATTGACATAAATGAATTTTTAAAACAAATATTATATTATTAAATTATATAAATTCCTAAAAATCTAAAGTTCAAAAAAAACGTCTTTAATAATATAATATATTTCATTAATTAACCATTATAGTATCTCTTGGACATTTATAGTAAGTTTATTAACCATATAGTGTAATAATACAAGAATAAACAGTAAAAGTTAAAATATTTAACTAAGTGTTAAATCTAAGAGATAAGGTTAATATGATGACCTAAAACTGTCTAAAACCTATTGGATGAATGTTTTCGACCCATCTCCACCTTATCCTGGAAATAAATTATTTTTTATCCATTATAAATAGAATAAAAATTAATTAAAAAATAATATTTCATGCTTTTCCAAAATCGACCCTCACCTCTCTTATAAAAGGGAACTTTCCAAACTCTTAAAATCACACCTCCAAATACCTTTGGCTCGGACAGACCCTGCCCAAATATCCTCCCAACATAACTAACATCAACCTGTAGTCCTTTATTTTTTTAATAATGAAAATATATGGATCCCTTTCGATCGTCTCAAAAAGAAACACCCGAGGAAGAGGTAATAATTTCACCACACTCTTTCATGTTCTTTTCTCCTTCCACTTATTATTTATTTGTTTTTTTCATACCAAAATAATTACTCTATTAAATTCAACATACTATGATGTTATTATAAATATTTTACAACCATATTCTTTATTCTATCCATCCTATAATGGATAATTTAACCATGTGTGCATACGTACGACTTATCGTCTCCACGCTGTTGTGTAATTTGTCATTCAACACTATGTTATTTGGATGGATATAGTGATGATAAATATGTATATAAATAATTAAAATAACATGCTAATGTATCTATAAAATTAATATACCATCCAATTCTAAACCTTTTAATCATTACAGAAATGACATCATCACTCGTGTGTGCGTACTGCTTATCGTCTCCACAACCCGATGAGAATAATTTCCAAATTCACCATTCAAAAATGATTATAAAAATATATATTATTAATAGGTATGTAATATATGACATAATAATTCTACTGAATATATAAATATATATTTACTTACATATATCTTATTCACTTACTTGCATTCAATACAATATGAAAATAGAAACAACGTTTACGCGTATGTATGGCCTACCGTCACCATAAAAAGTGTTTTACATTTCATATATCTATCTATTATAAATATTTATATTCTAAATATAGATGATATATAAATCATATTTTTATTCTAGAAGTATGTTAATCATGATTTAAATTATATGATCAAGAATTACAAGTACAAATACGTATGACAAAGAAAACAATTATTACCAGAAATTTTAATTTCACATGGAAATCATTATAAAATGGTTAGTATATAATCATAAGTGAATAATGTATGATATAATAAATACGAATATGGTTATGGTATAATTTAATAACATACTATGGTAATTATACAGGAGGTTAAACGTACCCTTGAGCAATGGAATGTGCAAGGTAAGGGTTATTTCCTGAATCTCATTGTCATCCGAGATTTTTTATGTTAAAGTATTTACTGGGACATATTTATCATCGATACCCATATTTAATAATAAATATTCAAATGAAATATTTTAAGGTATAATAGGAGGGTCTATTTAACTATATGATCATTCTAAATGTTTTAATTATTTATGTTTCTCAATCCTTTTAATTAATATTCATGTTTTCAGAATGATTATATGTATTCATTAATATGGACATGAATGTTTTGAAATGATAATTCTTTTCAAAAGTTTCAAATTGTTATGGGACACTTTGATTCAAAAATTTATTTTAAATTACATCCTTTATAAATGTGCAAATTTTAAATGTTTTCATGAAAAATGATATTTCTCTCAAAGTGTTTTACAAATCATTTTCATCTACGTCAACATCCTTGGATGGATTTTAAACGTGTTTGAAATTGATTTATTATTATATAAATATATCACATTGAATTGAATGTTTTCTGATATCTATGACTGTGGAAGTGTATTTTTATACTATTCATTGTTTTTGGATAAATTATTGACATTTCATATGCATGTTTTAATTCGAATGATTATGTTATGTTTCAACCTTTTCATATAAGGAATGTATTGGAGTTAGTAAGTGATGGGTGGAGCCTATTATATCTCCTAGGTTCTTCGTTGGGTCTCATGAGACAATTAGATGTGGAATTGGACAAGGCCTTTACCAATTTGATATATGGTTTTGGACAAGTCATTCATCATTTTTAGACGTCTTGGCTGAGGTGTTGACAAAATGTTTCAGAATATCCGGCATTATACATTCCCTCATTATGAAAATATTTTTAATGGTTCATGAAGTTATTAAAATAGTATAACACTCATGGCTATGTTTTATTATGGAATAATTTAATCATCTCATATTATAGCCATAAAGTGTTCAATTTTATTATTTTTAAAGGCATGTGTTTTAGATTATTCACCATGACTAAGGTTTATATTATCTTCCATTATATTGCTTATCCTTAATGAGCTTTGAGATCACCCCTTTATTATGTTTTATTTTCATAGGATTCCAAGAAGTGTATTACATTTTATATTCAAGGTTAAGCTATGAGATTAATGGTGTTCTAAAAGGATCATATATGTTGTGTTTTATTTTATAATGGGTAATGTAACGTTCATGTATGTAATCTATTCTCCAAGACTGCAATACTATCGTTGTTTTAGGAATTGATTCCATTTAATCATGACAATGTATTAAAATAATGCACCGACTCTCGTATTCTTGGGTCAGGGCGTTATAGTTGGTATCAGAGGATATTTAGTACAAACCTTGGAAACTAGATTTAGATAATCTCTGTTTAGTGGACATTACTCTAAGATATAATTTTAGGATAAGTGTATAAGAACTTCATAAAATTTTGGTAATGTAGAGGTTTTGTGAGTTTTCCAACCATACAACCATATCTAGATATGAGCAGGTAGAGGCAGCTCTATCACAGATGTTCCTAGGAGTGAAACCCCGAAAAGGCGTTTCAGGATTGACTCAGGATATCCTGGTACACAATAATGGGCCATGCAGCACTCTTGGTTACGACACTCCCGGGGGGATATTCTTAGGATAATTCATCATTTTAATAAAAAATATTATGAAGGATTTATGAGTATATATATCCTCAAAGAGTGCATTTTTTATGATTACTGATTATATCCATAAACTATTCAATTTATGTTAAGTGTTTTACATGTTTGGAATTACCTATAGCGATTCAAAAACTTATTTACTATATGAAATTTTATAGAAATGGTGCATAATGGAATAAATGGAAACCATATAAATTCACATAATCCATGTAGGGCCTACGCTTCAACTCAAGATTATTATAGTGGATCTGGGGATGCCACTGGTGCTAATCATCTTTTCACCATAATAAGACAACTCACTTAGGTTATGAATAATAACCTTATCTGTATGGAGAACCCGGATCCACAATGTGGAGGATCAATGTTAGAGAGAATAATGAGGAAAAATCCATAAAAATTAAATGGTTATACATATTAATTTGTGGGTGAGGAATGAATAAGTTTTTTAGAGAAAATATTTCATGATTTGGGGAGTAACGAAAGGGAACAGTTTTTCATGGTAGTTTATCGCCTCATAAGAGATGCAGATAATTGATGGACATTATATCCAAACAAAAATGAGGATAAATAAGTTTCATATTTGGAATAGAGGGAGTTTAAAGATATTTTCTTATAAAAATACTTTCCACATTCCCATCGAGCGAATATGGAAAGGCAATTTCTGAGTTTGAGGAAAAAATATGAGGAGAATGTTGCAAAGAATGAAGCTAACATTACTATGTTAGCAAGGATTGATGAAGATTATATATGTAACCCACAAAGTAATATTGATCATTTATTTTATGGGTTAAAAAATTTCTCCATAGAGCATTAGTCTCACAATACATCTCATCATACAAGGATATTGTCTCATGTACTATCAAGACAGAAAATGAATTCTCTAAGTCTCACGACTTTATAGAAAATCATGAGAAGAAGAGATATGTTGAACACTCTTAAAAAGGAAATAAGGAAACATAGAATAAGGGAAGAGTTGAGTTTCCAGCCTATCGTAGTTTTGTAATTAAATACCCTGGTGCCTATCTAAAAAGAATGGTATTTTGTTACAAATATGGAGAAAAGGGTAACCAGGCTCGTGATTCTAAAGGAAAGAAAGAGGCAGTCAATGTTGAATGCTACACTAATAGAGAAATGGGTCATCATTAAAAATAATTTCATAAGTTCCAAGGAATATTACCTTAGAAAAGGCCATAGAAGGAAGCCTAATCTTATGCTTTTACAACAGTTGATGTTGAAGAATTAATGTATTTGTGTTTTTGGATTCAAGAATTATTTTCTAGTTATAAGAAGAATGTGATATATATTAGTATTGTACTATAGTACATTTTATATTCATTTAGGTTTTTATATGATGAAGGTAATTATATTTTCAGCATGTGATAATAACAAATCTTTATATTTTTTGGGGAATCTGATGTTACAATTGATTTTTTGGAATTTAGAGACCTTTTATAGGGAAATTGGGCAGAAATATTTTGGATAGGCATAATGGATGGAGTGGATTAAGTGTAACATTGAATAGTATTTATTAACATTATTTGTGGAATATTATAATCCTATTGTTTTAGAAAAAGGACAACCTTCAGGTCGGGGGATAACCCATTGCATCGGACAATGTTGTAGGAATAGAACCCAAAACACAAGCGTGACAAGGCTTTATGACCTACCACTAGCCTATAAAAATTAAATTGTTATTATAAATTAGTTTTCTTCATGGTATATGTCTGGAACATTATACGATTATGATAAATATAATATTTTTGAGTTCTATTATCTTTTGGAGTAAATGATGAGTTTGAGGTAGAAATTAGTTAAAGGATGGAACTCTACTTGTCAAGTATATTAATATATATATATATATATATATATTTATGTATTTATTATTCTATGAAGAAATTAATTCTTAAACTTTATGTAAGAGATATTAAAACCAAAATTGTGTTATCTGAATACATAACGTTTTGTTGAACCAATGATATTCTAAATCATCTTAGATTGATGGCTTTGGGCCCCTCAATTTTACACTTTTTTGAGATTGATGAACTCAATCACTACCTATAAATATGAAATTTTTCCCTCCAATTATGTGTCTATAATTTCCACCAATGTTATCATATTTGAAACCCTATGTTGGTGGTGACTTTTTCATTTCCCTTTCCATATTATTAAGACTAAATTTTATTAACCCTAATTTCGATGTGGTTTTTCTAAAAAGGTATTTTCCATTTTCAGCCTCTTATTTTAGAAGATTAATTTTAAATCCCTAGGATGAAATTTATTGAAGAAGGGGAGAATTTAACACACAAAGAATTCATAGTATGTTATTTTTTTCAAAGTAATTCAATAACTTGTGCTACACACAACACCGAGTTCGAGCGCACCACGACTTACCAAAATAGCCGTTTATAAAGCAGTAACGAATAGTGTTAACTAAAATTTGAATTTTATATACTTTATATAATTATATAATCCAAAATATGTGTTTTTTAGACATAATATAAGAACAAATTCATATTTTTCAGATAGAAAAATTATTTTTCCAAAAATTCAATTTCACCTCATTTTAATGTTGAAACTTCTATTAAAACAAAAAAATGACACTTTTATATATTCAATTTAATGAAATTAAATTATTCTATAGAATCAGGATATAAAAATTTTGTTTGGATAAATTTTTGTTACGTTTATGATAACTTCTATATTTTGATGAATAGTGAAAAATACTATATTTTAATTGAAAACAATTTTTTTATGTGAAACGATTTATAGTGTTAAATTATGAATTTGAATTGTTTTAAAGTATAATTAGATTATATTTTTATAATTTAATAAAATTGAAGTCATTATAAGTAATTTCACTTTTAAATTTGACAAAAAAACATGTAAATATTTTGATTGTTTTTAATTTTTAAAAACCTGCTTTTTAGCTTTGACAACGAGAATAAATTTTAAATAAATTTCTTCCACTTTGGTATTTTGAATTTGAAAAAATGGATTCAATATTTATAATGATGTGATCATAATTCTTTAAATAGTTAACTTTTATTTTTAGACATTATTATTATTTATTTTAGTAAATATTTTATTTACCATGGTTAAAAGGTAAATCTGGTAAATAAAGGGAAAAAATATTATTATTATAATAATAAATTACTCTAAAATGTGTCCTATTACTATTGTTTGATACGTTTATGACCATGGGAATCCATGGGTATTCTTTTGGGAACACAAGGAGCCATTTGAGATTAATAATGACACTTTATATTAATTAATTTAATGTAAAGAAAAAAACGACAAAAACATATATATTTTAGAAATTTTTTTACATGGTGTTATATAAGTTCTCTTTTCGACTATAAATTTTAATTAGATATATTTGATTATTTCCAACATAATTTTATTTTATTTATAATTTTTAGACATTAGATAATTAAATTTATTAATGACACAATGATGATGCAATAATTAACTTATTAATGAAAGAATCAAATAAATGGTGTTATAAATATTAAAATAAATAAAATTTTAAAGTTTTTATGATATAAATGAATTTTATATGTGAATATTACATGTTGGTATTGATTCAATGTATCTGGTTTTAAGTAATCATGTTGTGATGACTGTCACATAAATCAAATACTAAATAGTGTAAAAATTGACATAATTGAGTTTTTTAAAAAATATTATGTTATTAATTATTTAATATTAAAAAATATAAAAGGTTATTCTAAATGGATTAAATATTATTATATATTTCATTGATGAACCACTTGATATTCTCTTGGATTTCTATAGTATGTTTATTAACCATATAGTGTAAGAATATTAGAAGACATGGTAAAAGGTAAACTAATTAACAAACAGTTAAATCTAAATGATAAGGTTAATATGGTGACCTAAACCAGTCAAATACCTATTAGCTTAAATACTCTATACCTATCCCCACCTTAGCATCAAAATAAATCATTTCGATCCATTAGAAACCGAAAAATGAATTTATTATAAAATAATATTTCAAACTTTTCCTAAAGTGACCCTCACCTCTCTTATAAAAGGGATCTTCCCCTTCTCTCAAAATCACACCTCCATATCCATTTATCTTGGAAAAAACCAACCCAAATATCCTCCCAGTATAAATCAAATAAACCTATATTCCTTAATATTATCATAAACCCCACCTATAGAGCCCTTTTGATCATCTGAAATGGAAACACCTGAAGATGTAATAATTTAACCACCCTCTTTCAAGTTCTTTTCTTTTTCCACTCCCTCTTTCATTATTTTTTCAAAACCAAAATAATAAATCCATTAACTTAAAAATACTGTGATTTTATAATAAATAAGGTAAATCCATATTCATTTTTCTATCTATTTTATGAATGATAATGTCTCCATGCGTGCGTACGTACGACTTACCATCTCCACGTTGTGGTATAATTTGTTATTCAACACTATGTTATTTGGATGGATATAATGATGAGTAATAGGTGTATAAATAATTAATATAACATGATAATGTCTCTAAAAAATTAATATTCCATCCAATTCCACACCTTTTAATGATTAAGGAAATGACATCATCACTCGTGTGTACCTACGGCTTACCGTCTCCACGACGGATGAGATTCATTTCCACATTCACATTTCAATGATGATTATAAAAATATATATTATTAATAAGTATTTAATATATTTCATAATAATGATACTGAATATATATATATATACATACTTATATATATCTTATTCACTTACCTCCATTCAATACGATATGAAAACTAAAACATTGTTTATGCGTACGTACGACCTACCGTCTCCATTAATGGTGTTTTATATATCATATATCTATCTACAATACATATTTATATTCTAAATATATATGATATATAAATCATGTGTTATAATCTAGAAGCATTTAAATCTTGATCTAAATGATACGATCAAGAATAACAAGTTAAAAAATGTACGATAAAGAAAGTGATTATTACACGAAATGTTAATTTAAATAGAAATAATAATTAAATGGGTAGTATAAAGTCATAAATTTATAATTTGTGATATAATAAATATTAATATAGTTCATTTATATTTTAATAAAATACAATGTTCATTATACAAGAGGTTAAACGTACCCTCGACCAATGGAAAGTGCAAGGTTAGGGTTATTTCTTAACTCTCATTATTATCTGAGATTGTTTATGTGTAAGTATTTACAGGAAAATATTTATCATCGATACCCATATTTAATAGAAAATTATTCAAAAGGAATCTTTCAAGGTTTTATGGGAGGGTCTATTTAACTAGATCATCATTTTAAATTTTTAATGATTTATCTTTATAAATCATTTTAATTAATGTCCACGTTTTCAAAATGATATTAAATATTCATTCATATGGACGTGAATGTTTTGAAATGATAATTCATTTCAAAGGTTTCAAATTGGTATGTGTCACTTTGATTAAAAAATATCTTTTAAATTATATCCTTAATAAATGTTTTACTTTTAAATGTTTTTTTTTTGAAAAAGTGATATTTCTCTCAAAGTGTTTTACAAAACATTTTCATCAATGTCTACATCCTTTGATGGATTTTAAAATTTCTTGATGTTGATTTATTATGATATAAATACTCCATATTGTATTGAAATTTTCCTGATATATTTTATTGTGGATGTGTTATTTTTATACCATTCAAGGATTATGGAATAATTATTTAAATTTTGTATGCTAGTTTTAAAACAAATGTTTATGTTATGTGTCAACCGTTTAATTTAAGGAATGTATTAGACTTAGTAAGTGATGTGTGGAGACCACTATAGCACATAAGTGCATCGGTAGGTCTCATGAGATAATTATACTAGTAATTGGCCAAGGACTTTTCCAATTTGATACATGGTTTTGGACACAGACATAAAAAATTTTAGAGGTCTTTGTCGAGGCGTTCACAAATTTTTTTAGAATGTCGGACATTATACATTCCCTCATTATCAAAATATTATTGATGGTTAATGTGGTTATTCAAGTCTTATAATACCCATGGTGATGTTTTATTATGACATTATTTACTTATCTAATATTCCTTCCATAAGGTGTTCATTTTTATTATTTGTATAGGTATGTGTTTTAAATGATTCACCATGCCTAATGTTTTTGTTATCTCTTGTTGTATTGCTTCCCCTAACTTGTCATTTGATCTCACCCCTTTCTTATGTTTTATTTTCTCAGGATTCCATGAAGTGTGTTATGTTTAATAAGCATGGTTAAGCTAGGGGATTAATGGAATTCTCAAAGGATCATTTCTGTTGTATTTTATTTTCTAATGTGTAATGTAACATTCATGTATGTAATATATTTTCTAACATTGATAAACTATTGGTCTTTAGAGGCATGATTCATTGTAATCATGCCATTGTATTAAAATAATGCACTGACACTATGCTTCAGTGGTCGGTGCGTTACAATCCTTGTGTATCGGCCCTTTCCAATTCATGTCGAGTTTCTAAAAGGCCATAAATTATAATCAAATCATTTCAATTTTTTATTATTAATACCTATTAATAAAATTATTTATTTTCTATGACTAAAAAACTCATCCATTCATCACTATTTTACTTCGCATGATCACAAACTATTACAACAACCATTTTTGAACTATGTTTGGATTGATTTTTATTAGAATAGTACAAGTTGAGACATTTAAATCTTTTTTCTCTAGGACTAGAAACAAATGCCCCTATTATTATACCATGAAATTTTATAACAGCCTATCCTTGGATAGATTTTAACTAGTATACTCCATTTTTATTTGAATATATTGTTCCTAAATACCAAAAATTTTATATTTCGAAATGTGAACTACCATAAACCATTCAATGAAAATAATAACAAGTTTAACTAATTACTAAATGAACAATATTTTTGGTGAAAGCATTTGAAAATTATATATATACACCTTATAATCAATTTAAGTTATGCTCTCATTATGAGTAGAGTATCTTATAACCTAATGCGCACATATGTGCACTATGGTGGAACCTTTCATTTCAATACCACTAGTGTCTGATCTCATCATGTTTTTTTTCTTTTCATTATGTTTTGATTCAAGTAACTATTTTTATATCATAATTTCTCTACACTCCTTATTGGGATTCTTTAAAACACTATTGTTCTTAAACTAACATGGGTTTTCATGTCCCCTATATTATTTGAGCATTATGAACTTATACAACGTGAACCATTACCTACAGGTCACATACACTAATATGATATTTTAATCATTCAATTTTCTTGACTCTATGTTCTTATAAGTAAATAAACTACAATTTATATTTTTGTAAGAGTTATATAACCTAGAAAAATCCATTCATTGATCCAAATATTATGATCTTATATTATATTCATATCCTGTTACCATGTTTCTCTTTTAGTTTCATAATAAAAATTAATTGATTTCAAATATATTATTCTTGTATTATTAAAATGTTACCTCACCCCTATTTTAGTCAAAAAATGGCATCAATCCCTAAATAATTTTGATTAAGGATCTATGAACATAAATATCATAACTAATTTCTCCAAAATGAAGGACCATAAAATTGCAAAGGGATAATACATATCACTTTTTATGTTGAAACTTGAAAAAATGAATCATAGGGAAAATTAAATCCTACACTCAATAGAAATTAACCTTTTATGGATTAGAAAAAATTAAAGCATTCAGAAACCCAATGGTGGTGAATTGAGTGTCATGTGGACATTTCGAAAATGGTTTTTAAAGAAAATTCTAGAATCGTACCCATTATTCCCCTCCCTCAAACAACTTATGAAAAAATTTGGTCTGAATGGAAAAGAAATATAACTTGTGGAGACACCCATTTAGCCTTGAAAAAATGTCAATCAATGTTATCTTGGTCTATAGATCATAAAAAATTTATCACCCTTTTTCTCCACATATATTGTTTTCTATGATCTATATAGACCACATGAAATTATAATTATAGGATATATATATAGTTGAAAAAATCTCTCATATAAACCCAATATATAATTTCTATTTTATTGAATCATTCACCTCTCTATATCTGAAAGAATGAACCATTGAATAATGTGATGGTAATCACATTGCATACCCAGACTACCTATATCTATAAAATAGAAAAATATGATGATGAAATTTAAATTTTTTCTATTTTTTAGAAATTCATTCACCGAATTATGATAATTGAATATTTTCCACATGTTTAACTCACATATATCCTTTTAATAGATCATGAAATAAACATAATAAAAATATTCTCTCATTTCATTATTGACCGAGGTGTTTGGAAACTATAATTTACCACATCTAGTTATAGGAAATCATTAAATAGATTTAATTTCTATAATATAAATTTTTCAATGTTTTTTAGGTCATCAATAATCAATAGACAAAGGGCAGTAGGTAATTATGATACTGAAATACATTTGAGAGATGAAAATTTCCATTTATTAAGTGAAAA
This sequence comes from Viscum album, assembly GCA_963277665.1. Taxonomy (NCBI): domain Eukaryota; kingdom Viridiplantae; phylum Streptophyta; class Magnoliopsida; order Santalales; family Viscaceae; genus Viscum; species Viscum album. Next base: position 2,101,448,354 of record OY728163.1, on the reverse strand, counting down.
TTAAGGAACATCTAGAAGATAATATATCCCATTGATAGGATAATAATAAGTTAAATTAAAATATTAAAGTATATTTTGGCAGGATATAGTCATTATATTATAGTAAATCTGCTAATTTTTTATAGGAATAACTAATAGATTATTCTATATTGACTTGTTTGGAAATCTATACTTCAATTCATTTTCATAATTTCTCAAATTTGTTTCCAATTATGGACATTTCATTTTGAAAATTTTAATCCTATATGTATATTTCTATTTTTCATGTTTTCATATCCTCTTTGAGATAATCATGTTAAAAATTAACTATTTTTTGATTTTCTATCTTGTTATAGATTGATGATTCATCATCTGTTCACTAATTTTCCTCTTGGAAATCCAACTTTATCAACCCCATATATAATTCTATTGATTTAGATGAATTCATGTTAATTTAATTAATCTATAATTTCTATAAAATAGTTGTGATTTACTATATGAATGAATACAATTCTAGGTAGTTTATTCCATACAATCCTAGACCTACAATTTCTTGATGAACGTGATATTCCTTGCTCTACATCTCTATTATGGGAGTTTGAACGACTAAATAAAAGATATTTTTCGAAAAAAATTCATGTGATTCTTGATTCAACGTTTTATGTTTATCCAAATATAATGATTTATCTTATTTGCGTAGAATATACTCCCAAATATGGATACTTTTTTTTTACGATTTATGTAGTATATAATTATTTGATTATAAATGAATCTAGTGACTATATATCAAGAGGGACCTATTTTGGAAAACCCTAATCAATATAAAATCCATGAACATATAGAGTGACATACAACCATGGTGGTGTGGAATTTGAATATTAGTTTGGATACACAAGAACTGTAATACCGTTATCAATAGTGGGGGTCTCTCTCTCATCTTTTAGAGAATAGAGATTTATAAAAACATCTTATCCTATTGGTCCCCCTCGATAATCCACCTTAGACCAATAGAGTGGTTAACATGATTGTGTAGTGAATATATATGATCGAAATATAAATTTATATTACCCAATCACTATAGGGGTGAATTTTAAGTATAAAATATTTTCTTTTTATCCTTAAGAAATTCTATTTTTAGAAATGTAAAGAAAGTTGATTTCACAAAACCAATTAGTTCTTAACAATGAAACTAACCTTCTTAGGATACAATAATATGGATATGATAAATATTATTAAGAAAACTTTAAATATGGGAAATATTATTCCAAAAAACTATATATAATGTTATTTATGTTAGAGTATACAAGTATAAGAATGTGTAATAAAGTTACTCTTCCTATATTTAACAAAATATTTTGGAATTAAAACTTGTAAAAAATCAGGAAAATTATAATAAATCTATTATCCCAAAGATAAGGGTATCCAAAAACCCTGGGTAAATGTCCCATGATTTATAATTTCAATAAATTCTATCTTAACCACACTGGGGTAATCCCTTAAAATGAATATCATTATTTTTCCTCATATCCCAAGAATCCCTCGATTTATACGGTGATCGACACCTGTGAATTCTTATAAATAGAAGCCCCCGATTGATAACCAAAATAATCGGATTCTCAATAGGAAGGTCGAACAAGATATTCATATTGAAACCAAGTTGTTCATTGAATTCTCACAAGGATGTTATGAGAAGACCTCTCACAAAGAATCACTACATTCTGGAGATCAACATTACTCAATGAAAACTCTACCATTGAGCTCATTCAATTGGTAGGGTATTTATTGGAATGGAATCCAATGGTCAAGTTCCACCTTCTACAATAATGTTTTTCCTTAAATTTCAGAGGAATATTTACACATGGAACTCAGGAATTAGTTATGTTAAAACAGATATGATGACATCATTTTATATAAATAACTATGAGTAAATTAACAAACTTTATAAGCATTATCACATTTTAGGATCTGATAAAATGAAATGTTACTTTAAAAAAATGAGTTAAGTGTAAGAAAATAATTTAATCATATTCTTTAGATACTGAAATATGGATTCTAAAATTATTGTCAATCAGATTCTGAAATAGATGAGAATCAGATTTTTATTTTTGAAGAAATCAGAGACTGATTCTAGGAGAAATCAGATTTTTATTTTAAGAGAAATGGAGGTGTGACTTTTTGAGAAATATGAGTCTAATTTAAAGAGAAATCACAGTTCTATATCAGGATAAATTTGAGTATGATTATTTTATAAATAGAGGTCAGATTCCATAAGAAATTTGAGTTGGATTTTAGAAGAAATTAGAGTCTAATTTCATAAGATATAAGAGTCTGATTTTAGTGGCAACTAGAGTCTGATTTAAAAATAAATCATAGTCACAATAAATGTAATGGTTTGAGTTAGATAAGGATACTATATTTTGACTTAAGAAAAAATTGGTCAGATTTTGTTTTGGAAAACATCATACAAGGATTTTAAAACCATAGGTAAGGTCAAAACAATTTTTTGAGAATGAAAAGTTTTTCAAAAGAAAATATTTCTCAGAGAAAGACCATTTTCCTTAATAAAATGTGTCTGTGATTTTCAAATCATAATGAAATGGGAATGTTATATGGGAACTTATTGACTTAATAATCTCCCCATTTTTATAAATCAATGTCAAATTTTCATAAAATAATACAAAGGACTAATATTTACATTTTTTAAAATAAAAGAAATAATTATCACCCATTTCATTATTTAGGGGTCATGTTGAATAGTACAAACTCTACCTTCGGTTATGAAATCCCTAAGTTTCATATAATTTTATTTAATAAAGAAATAACTCTTCCTTAATTAAGAATTTCTTGTTTAAGTAATCTCCCCCTCAAATAAAAAATTTCTTCCATTAAATTAATATTATTTTTTTCACTCTTTTACCCACCAATGTTATTTTCAAAAAGGAACGGAGGGAAAAAAAATTTCCCTCGAATGTTAGGAAATATACAAAGTAATAAAATGGAAATATAACAAATTTATTTAATATAAAAATTGTTTTTACAATAAATATATCATGTTTTAAATTATTATTCATCCAAATTTTCTTCTTTTTCCATCAACGTCTTCAAGGTATATTTCATGTCATTCAATTATTCATGATCATATTCAATCCTCTTGATCATACATTATAGATCCTAATTATTTATTTTGATATCATTGATTATGTTTTCATGAGACTAAAGAATTTATCCTTGAGAATTTATCAAACCTTTCAGATCTTTATGTCTTTCAACCATCTCTTCTCTGAGTTCCCTTTCCCTTTTCGGATTTAGAGAAACTGAATTTAGTTTCCCATTGAGATATTTGTCATCATGTTGACAAATAACATGTTATTCCATCATTTTATTTGAAAAACTTTTTGAAAGATTCTTTATTCTATCTTCAGACTTATCAAAGGCATCTTTGACTAAATTAATGAAGTCATCAATATTTTCAAGTTCTTCAATATCTGACTTGGAAAACATTTGTTTTTATTTGAATGATCTTCTATATTATACATATCATATTATAAAAGTATTAAACTTGGATTCATGTTTGATAAACATTTCCTTAAGAATATTCATTGAATCTGATTTTTGATTGATTATTTATTAAAGTAGTTAACATCATGAATCAATAGAAAGAAATAATGGGATGTAACTCACAAGATTCTTCATGGAATGAACCATAAAATCAGGACCAATGGAAGATTAATACTTTGAGAAATATGAGTTTTTTGGTGATACGACATCATCTTTCTCATAATATTTCCTATTAGATGCACCAAAAAAATCCTTCTTTGATTTTCCAGTAAAAACCTTCTTAGGTGTTTCAAATATGATTTCCTTTCCGTTCCCTTTAAGAGAAATTTTTTTCACAAGATTTTGAGTCGCATTATCTCTATCAAAAACATTAAGAATTCTATCATCATCATTATATACATATTTATCAACACATTTACCAAAATTAATAGATTTTTCACTAATATCTTTATTAGATTTATTATCAAAATATAGAAAAATATCATCATAACTTCATTCATTATTGTAGAAATATCATCATTTTTAATATATTGTCCTTCAGAAATTAACTAGTTGGATTTAGCTTGGGTTGTTATGATTGAAATTTTTTTAGACGAGATCTCCTTATATTTATATTCATCCATAATTATAATCTAATAATCACTTTCATACTCTTATTCTTCTTCTTATTTAAAGATTTATTCTTCTTAAAATATGGGTTCTGGAATTGGGAAACCATTATTTCTATTATATGTAATCAGAGTCTCAGTTGGTACTGATTCATTAAAGAAATTTTCTTGTAATACAACATTTTCATATAACTTATCAGTATCATTATAAAAATACTGGATAATTTCATCCACTGACATTTTCTTCTTCATCTTCTTCTCGTTGGCTTGCCTCTAAAGCTCTTCAGCTCCTTGTATTTTTATGGCCATAGCCTCAAAAGGATATCACCCAAAAAATACATATCCATCCTTCCTCTTATTCTTTAGATCTCTCCATTTAGCAGTAACTTCATCAGAAAAAGTCTTTTTCTTCAATTTCATCAGTGGTGTAGATACTGAATCAGGTACTGGTTCTTATTCATTCAGTTCTGTCTCGTTACCATTTCTTTTATTAATGGTTGGTTTGTAGATTTCAAAAACCTTTCCATTATTTTGGGTTGCTTGATCATACTTTTCAAGAGTATAAAATATCTCTCATGTCTTAACACTAAAACCAATCATCATCTTTCTCAAGGTATCATCACATAAAAACATTATCTTAATGGTTTTATCCAGTGAGTTTCATGGAATTTTGAAGGATTCTATGCACAAGATAATGACCACGGGAAATATTTCATGGTATAAAATGATTTTAGAATTGATGGTTCCATTTTTAATATTGATGATCGTAAAAATAATTTACATAATGAGATTCGACTTCCATATATTCAGTAAAAAATCCATCATAATGATTTCACATATCATATGATAATTCTTATCTCACCTTCTTGGAATTAGAAAACCATGCATCCAAAGAGAAACTAATCAGTGGTTTATTAAGGGATAATCAATTAACATTGTCTTTAATTATTTAAGAACAAGGCACTCAATATACTTAACTTTGTCAAATGTACCTTAATTATAAGGAAATCTTTGCGAGAAAAGTAGTACGTCACATTTATAAGGTATATCCCAGATACTTTCAGCCTTCTAGAAATTCAAATAAATTGTTCTTCAATAACTACTAAATGAAAACATTTCTCTTCCTACATGTTCTTAAAAATTCAATTTATAATAAAATTCTATAAACTAATCCACATACACTACATTGTGACTTTTTCTGTTAGCTATGCATAAACTTTACCATCCATTATTCTTTATGATTTCTATAATCAAGGAGTTATACTTGACAAAGAAATTTTAGTCAACTAGCACATCCTTGGAAATTTTCCAATCCATGAGTTATTTGTATGACGCCATCAGAAACTTCTGGGAAACATCAATAGACATTCATAGTTTAAGGGAAGTGAAAATCTAGATGGAAACATTGACGAGCAGTAAATATTTGGTGAAAAAAACATTGGGAAAATTGTTGCGGGATGCAAATACAAGTGTCCTTTATATAAGCTTTGTGGTGACAGTTCATATTATCGAATCAGTACTACTGTTGAGTTTTACATAATCTAATCAAGCAGTTGATATCAATGATGAATATAGATTTATTTTTTCCAATATTTTTAGGTTTTAAAGAAAAATCAGTTTTACGGAATGTGAATCTAATTAGGTTTCAAAAAAATTTTGAAATTACCAATAAAAAATGATATTAAGATGATATATGTAAGGAAACATAACATTCAGATTTCTCATAATGATTCTTTAGTATTGATAATGTTATTCTTATAGAATATATGTAACAGAATGTTTTTTTAGGGTAAGAACACAATCATTTTTTAGGTTCCAAAAATATTTTGTAAAAGGAGAAAAAAATAACATATATACTTCCCATATGAAAATGAATATAATAATTTTTGTAAACATGTATCCATATAAAATTAATATTAATGATTAAAATAAGTTTATTATTACTAACTTTCATTAAATGTATTCAATTCTATTATAGGGAAATGATTTTGTAAATATGTGAGAATGTTTATCTTGTGTTCTGATAAACTCAAAAATGATATTCCATTTTTGTGTGTGATCCCTATGAGGGTGATTCCTAATGTCTATGTATTTTTAATAAGAGTTATGTGTCAAGTATTTATTTAGGAAAATCGCATTGTGTATTGTTAAAACATACTCCATAGTTTGTGAGTGTATGTTGCATCCATAACACTTGAGCACAATAACTTCTAGCTACTACATATTCAGCTTCAATAGTGTAAAGTGTTACAGATTGTTATTTCATGTAAGACCATGAAAATAATTAATATCTTAATAAATAAAATGTTCTAGATATAATTTTTCAATCTATTCTATAACCTCCAAAGATAGCATCCGAAAAGATTTTTAAAACAAAATCATTTCTAAAAGAATAAAAAAGTTATAAATCCATGGTTCCCTTTAAATAGTTCAAAATTATTTTCACTTCTTTTAAATGGTATTATTTTGGATTAGAATGATATATTTCGAATTATCATACTAAAAACATTAATCATGGATGACTATTTTTTATGTATAATGTACTTCCTATCTTGCCTCTAAAATATGTTCAATCTACTGGTTTCCCAGCTTCATCAAGTGTAAAAGTGTTTGAGTCACCGATTGGAGTACTTATAATTTTAGTGTTGTCCTATCCATACATATTAATAATTTATTTAATATACTTGTGTTGAGATATATATGTTCTTTATGGTTTTTGGGAAATTGGAAAACCGAAGAAATTTTTACTCACCCATCATACCCATTTCAAACATAGATTTCATAATTTTCACAAATGAATCAGTTAAATATTAAAAGGCTATTCTTAATTTAATTTCATTAACATTAATTTTAATAATAAAAAAAATATTACTTATTTTTATTTATAAAAGGTTTGGATCAACAGTTCCCTTAACATATATTTTTTATAACAAAAATCCGATATGTTTGTTATACTACGATATCAGGTCATGTTTATGTCCATATAATTCATTGGAATGTTTTTAAAAAAGTAAATGATGTTTTTTGTCTTCAAAAAAATGTGCTTGTTCATCAAAAAAATCATCTTGAACATACTCATTAAGGAAAGAACACTTCATGTCTATTTGAAAAAGATGGAATTTAAAAAATGTTGCAAAGGCTTGTAAAATATGAATAGATTCAATTCTTTTTACCATAGCATATGTTTATTCATAGTCTATTCTTTATTGTGGATTATATCCTTTAGAAAATAATATAGATTTATTTCTTACAATGATTCCATTTGAATGAAATTTATTTCTTGAGATCCATTTTTCACTAATTACGATAGTTTCTTTCGATTTTCCAACCTAGTACTATACTTTGTTCCTTTCAAATTCACTTAGTTTCTCTTACATAGCTTTAATCTAATAATAATCAACTAATTATTAATCAAATTTTTTAGAGTATAATTAGGAAATAAATGTTATATTCTCTACTTCATTTAATATAGATCTTCTTGTAATAATAGGTTCATTTACAACACTAATGACACTATCACTCAGATGATTCTTAAGAAACAACTGATTTGGGTTTTGTAAAACTTATTCATCAACATAAGGTAAAAAAATTTCTATTATAACTACTTGAAAAATATTTTCTTGTGTATTTTCTTTATTAGAATAATATTCCATCAATGGTTGTTAATAATTTTTTTGAAAATAGATACGAAGAATTATGTTAAGTTTGTTTTAAAACAGAATGATCAATTTCATCATATTTAAGACGTATTTTATCTTCAACAGTACAATATTTTTGGTTAAAAACACTATTATTTATTGAAGTACTGGAGTAGCCTAATAAAATTATTTCATCAGATTTGGGGGGGAATTTATGTATTTTATCTGTAGTATTCAATGTTAATTTTTTTTATCTAGATACATTGAAGTATGAAACATAATGTTTTAGACTATTCTATAACTCATAAGGTGTTTTATTTAGAAAGTGTCTTAATAAACCTCAATTAATAGTATTGAAAGAAGAACTTACAGCTTCAGAAAAAGAGTTTTTAGTAATAGAGTACTCACTCAACATGGTTCTAGTTATCTCTTGAAGAAATCAGTTTTATCTTTCAAGAACACAATTTTTTTGAGGAGTTCATTGAGATGACAAGTTATGTGTAATTATTTTCTTACTAACAATGTTTTAAAATATATGTTTTCAAATTCTTTTCCATGATCACTGTGAATAGTTATCAATTGAAGGTTTTTCTCAATTTTATCTTTGGATGAAAAATATTTAAAATAAGAAAAGGATTCTTATTTATTTACTAGAAAATATACCCATGTAAAGAAAGAGAAATCATCAACTAATATATAATCATGGTATTTTCATCCAATACATATAGTTTGTGTTGGACCAAAAATATTGATGTGCACTAGCTGTATTGCATCAAATGTTGAGACTTCACTAATTGATTTAAATCATGACTTATGTTTCTTTCTATATTAAAAAGGATCACATACTATTTCATAACAAAATCTATGCTCTATATGATCCTTAAAAAGTTTTTATTTGAGAGTTTACATAAGCTGATAAGGTAATAATGTCATAGTATTATTTTCCAAAACCACGATTGATCTTCCATTATACTAAGAAAAGTTTTTCCTTTTCTCTTATGTTATTTTAAGTTAGCTGTATTACTATTCTCATGCTTATATACATAAATAATAAAATCTTTCGTAGCATTGTGTCCTAGACATTAATCATTCAAAAAATTCACATGGTAACATTCATCACTATTTCTGACGCTTTCTTCAGGGCACACATGTCCATCACGTTCGGGGGACGTCGACACTATTCTGTTGCCCCGCATTCCCGCTTTCCAAAGGCGGGTGACATTCGCTCCATGTTCAGGGACATTTTCTCCTTGATAGAAACGGGATGATGGGATGTCGGTTCTTCGTTCCATGGATTCCTCCTTTAAATTTGTCAGCTATCCTGGGTCTCCCTTATAGATTAATACCTATTTTTTGAAACTCTTCCCAGTTCCATGTTTTCATGGACTTCAGTTAATTACACTGCTTCTTTCAGGACATTCCAAGGGGTCTGGTCGGGGCAGCAACCTTCAGTTGGGGGAGTAGTTTTGTTGAGGCATCACTAGAATGTATGGAGGCTGTTGAATTGGAGTGTCTATCTTTTTCCCTTATAATAGGGCTTCTCTAAGGCACGGTATCCCGAGGGATCACACATCGAATAAGGGGAATCCTATCCCATAGGCATGTATCTGAGATTTTCCTCAGCTTCCTATGTTTAACACAGTGTATGTTGTAAGTGTAACATCTAACGGAGACGGATTTGGATGATCAGAACACTATCTAGAGTGGATCAAATTGAAGAACCCCCTTGGGGGAACACAGAAGTTGGGGCCAGCATGTGGGTGGATTCTCGAATACGGTTGAGGGGAATGGGGTGGCATGATCTCACCGGGATGTAGCAGCTCGGGTAAGAATCAGGATGGATGATGGTTTTGGTCTTGAGCCGCGAAGAGACTTCCTACGTATCCCCATAGTAGGGAATCAATGTGTGTATAGTTCGGGTAAAAAAGAGGCTTGGAACACTAGCACGGAGGCGGTCAGTGTCAATGATTCTTGGGCATGAACCTCATGGGGGCTTCCAACGTACCACTCCTTGACATGGATCAAAGTCCATATAGTTCAGGAATGGATGTCTGGGGATTACACTCTAGGCTACCTGGGTGTTGGAGAGCTGACTTGAAGGAGGACGGAATGACCGGGTGGTGGGCTTTAACCTCGTGAATGCTTCCTATGTTCCATGCCTTGACATGGATCAAAGTCCACGTAGTTCGGGTGGGTGGCAGGTGAACCGACGCGAAGATGGACCAGGGGTCCGATGGGTGTTTGTCTTAAACCGATGTGAATGAGGACCATGGTCCAGGTGGATGATGGGATTGAACATTATGGAGGCTTACTACGTACCTCACCTTATCAAGGATCAAAGTCCCTGTAATTCGGGTTGGTGGTAGGGTCGGAGAACCGATGTGAATAAGGACCGTGGTCCTGGTGGATGATGGGCTTGAACCTTAGGGAGGCTTCCTACGTACCTCGCCTTGGCAAGGATCAAAGTCCCCATAGTTTGGGTTTGTGGTAGGGTCATAGAACCGACATGAATAAGGACCTTGGTCCAGGTGGATAATGGGCTTGAACCTAATGGAGGCTTCCTACGTACCTCGCCTTAGCAAGGATCAAAGTCCCCGTAGTTCGGGTAGGTGGAAGGGTCAGAGAACCGACGTGAATAAGGACTTTGGTTGAGAGGGATGATGGGCTTCATCCTCCGGGAGGATTCTTACGTTACTCGCCTTAGCGAGGATCAAAGTCCCCGTAGTTCATGTAGGTGACAGTGTTGGAGAAACGACGTGAATAAGGACCTTGGTCCCAGTGGATGATGGGCGTGAACCTTAGGGAGGATTCTTACATACATCGCCTTAGCAAGGTTCAGAGTCCCCGTATTTCGGATGGGTCACGACGTCTTACTACTGGATTGGATTACAGTTTAACATCATGCGGGACGGGGATGGTTCAATGGTCGATGCTTACTCTAATCCCATGTGATTCGCGCTCGGTGTGAGAAAAAAGAGGCAGCAAAGCCCTGATGACCATGTCGCAAAAGGTGCGTCCATGGGAAGTCAAGAGGAGTGGGGCTTATGCTTTGAGGTGGCCCATGGTTCTAGGACTTACTCCATGTTGGAGGCCTGAGTGTAACAAAGCGCAGCGGGAGATGGAATTGGGACCAAATAAAGGAGGATCCTCGTTCTATATTATTCTCTATGCTAGCCTTGGCACTGAGGAAGTGAGGAGTGGTATGGGTGCCCCATCCTGTAAGAAATGTTAGTGGGCTTACACCTAGGTGGTTCCCTTCCCCGCGGACAAACTCCACTCCCATAAAGAGGATATCATCCCCTATAGAGACCAGGTGGCATGGAGAATGTCCAAGGTGGGGGGACCCCACGTGAGAGGAATGGGGTGATGTCACAGTTTAATGTCGTGTGTTGAGGATGAGGGTGCATGGCAGTATAAATTCATGTAGCTCAGATGAGGTGGTATTAAATCTCACCCCTAGGACTTACATAACTAGTACCCTATTCTCCTTGTGGGAGAGAAGGTACCAGCAATCTCGTAGTAAAGGGGGGTCGCAGAACGAACCATCGAGGGGTCCACATTAGTAGGGCTATGCGAAGAAACAATATCCATTAGCATGCCTATGTGAAGAAGCATTAGGTGAAGCAATTCTATGGGCGGTATCGTCTAGGGGACATTGAAGTCACATCGTTCAAACCTGGAGGGTCGCACGGGAAAAGGAATTTCCAAGCATAGGGGTGCATAGGCAGGGGCCTTGTGGAGCTCTATTGCTCTGCGTGGCGGAGGTAACTTGCAATGTGGTGTGCTTCATGAAGTGGGGTACCTTAGCCTTAGCATGGGGCAGAGGTGAAAATGGGAGGTGCTTCGCGAAGTGGAAAGGCATTCTCAGAGCACTACCTCGCGGAGCACAAGCACCACACGAAGAAAAGTGTAGTGAAGCAATGTGCTTCGCGAACTACAGTGAACCAGACTTGGCGTATGGATCACATGTACATGATGGGTGTTTCGCAAAGCATAAATTCTCTGGGATTACCTGGGTCCCCTTGGGGAACCCCTTCCTTCATGAAAGCCCATAGGCTTCATGAAAGGCATCCCTCTATGAAGAGGGGATTAAAAAGAGGCAAGGGGGGGCATTTTGCAGAGCAATGGTACCTCACGTAGGTCAGGATTCATAGAGAAAATGGTGTTTCATGATTTAGGATCTATGAAGTTGAATGGATGGATTTTCCATCCATTGGGATCGGGGGGGGGGGGGCACCGTATTTACAGGCAAGAGGAACCATGAAGCAAAGCATATGCGGCGTTAAGAGGGGCTTGGTTGCTTTGTTGCGGGTCGCGAACGTCAAAGGCGTCCGCAGAGGGGTCTGAATCCTTACTTCATGGTGGGCTCGTGAATGTCAAAGGTGTTCGCGGAGAGTCCTGCCTCTTGTGCTTCACGGAGGAACCACGAACATCAACTATGTTTGTGGAGTGTCCCGTATCCTCTACTATGCAGCGGTCATGGTGCTTGGGCGGGGGGGGGGGGGGGGGCTCCGCAAAGTGGCTTCGCGAGATAGTTTGCGGGGTCTCTTTCTCTTACTTTTTGTTTCTTCTTATATTTTGGCGCCAAAAAATGCCACCATCATACATGGAGCTGTGGAGAAATCAAGGGTCTATATCTGGGGGTCGATCGCCAAAATCATCAGCCATTTGTGAAGATGTATCGCGAAGAGGGATCGCGAGGTGGACAACCGACGCGCCGGCCGAGCACGTTGTGAATCTCAGCATGATCTGGACGCGCTGTGAAGCGCCGAAGTCTGCCACCTATAAATAGGGGGCTGACCTCTCTTTTGTCCTTTCCCTTCTCCGCGAATTTGTTCTTTTTCCCTCTCGATTCGCGAACTCCACGTAATTTGTGTCTGCTCTCCCTGAATCAGGCTTTGTGGCGAACCGTGAGTCTTTGACTCCATGATAGCACTATGAGAGCATGCTCTTACAGGCTGAGGCAAGGCTCCGTGAATCGGCATTGAGAACGAGCTTCGTGAACAGGCTTCGCGACCCGACCTGAAAACTGTTTGAGTCATTAAACCAAATGGCCCATCAAGAAGCTGCCCTGGGGGTGCATGCAGACGCCACCCGGAGGGATGAGATGGAAAATTGTCTAGGTCTATGAGAGTTGGTCTTTATCCACTCGAACCATAATTCATTGAAGGAGCTACTATCGAAGAGGTAGAAGAACTATCCACTGTGTAGGAGGGTTCCCTTATATGGCTTTGGGCTGAGGGATGACGTCCTCATTCCCAAGGTGAGTAGGGATGAACCAGCTTGCTGGTTCAGGATCACGCTGTGCCAGTGCCAATGGTTCATGGCAGATGATGTTCATGCACAGTATGATTTCACACCCATCGTTGTTGACTCCATGTACAACCACCTGAACAACATTGATGGGTAGGCATTACATCAGAGAAGTCTCCTCCTATGTACCATAGAACAGTGAAGGAATCCTTGAGGGATTCGTAGAAGGGTGGTCCACAGAGTGGGACCTATGCTAGGGCGGTAACGTCACATACGATTGGGCATGGGCCTACTAGGTAGGAACCTCGTGTGAGGATTTTGGAGTCGAGATGAAGAGTGTGGGTTTTGATGACGCGGCCCGGGCCTCCAAATTCTACATATATCAATCAAAATAGCAGATGCCAGAGTTGTTGAGCAGATGTTCTTCAAGGACCAACATGTTTCACCTACACCATGGGGAGGTCGGCATCAGTCTGTGGGATGTCCATCAGATTTTAGGGCTCCCGATATTGGGGGCTATGTACGATGAGTTACTCCCCTTCATGAGTGTGTGGGAGGATACAGAGCGGATGTCGCGGCTGGAAATGGCATTAATGGGGCTGGTCCCTAGGGAAGACAATGAATCAGTGAGAGACGACCACTTTATGCAGTGGTTCAAGCTATTCCTAAAATTCTCGGTGGATTGAAAGTTTCCTGCGAGGCCTCGAAATTTCCCTAAGGGGGCTCAATGAGGCAAGGAGAATTCATATTGGCGGCTCTTGGAGGACAGCCAGTGGAAGACCTGGGGTTTTTGATTCAATATCGAACAGCAGTCGATAGTCAGACTGGCAGCATTTATCGCGGCCCTTATCTATAGTTGGATCCTACCATTGAGGGATACCAACATGGGGGAGTTTTCAAGCACATTTATCATGGAATCCATGCTGGCCACAGGAGGACGGGTCAATCTTGGGATTCCAATGCTCTCTATATTTTACAAGATGTTATGGCATGTTTCTGAGGTAAAAAGGCCGAAGAGGATATACGAGCCTTCCATCTTCTGTATGGGTTGATCGCGGCACTCATCAGGGGGGTTTAAGAATATCTGAACCCCATCTCGCCTCCAGGGTCAATATTCCTACCATCCTTTCTGAATGCTTCCAAGAGCATTCCAACCAAATTTACCATACCATTGTTACTAATCCAGTTGTGGAATGTGGATGAGTTTAATTTTCACCTGTTTCCATTGCCGACGGGGGTACTCACCAACATCAATTGGGGGACAAAAGAGCACTAAGCCTATCTCCTGGCCTATCGAGGTGGAGTCTTGGTGGAAAGGGTGGACTGCGATCCTCTCTATGAGTCATACACTCGACACCGGTTTGGAAGACAATTTCGGTGTGTGCAGCGAAAAAATTAGTGGGTCTACTGGGAGGTGTTCCTCAAGAAGCAACCATGTGTGATGAGGAAATTGTGGCTCATGTTCACATGGGAAGATGGAGAAATGCAGAATGCATTGCCACCGCCTACTGCCACCTTTGGACTGGTGAAGGAGTATGCCATATGCTGGGAGGCAGCTTATCCATGGGAAATGCCGAAGAAGCCAACTGTTTGAGCAGGTGATGGCAGACATTACCTATCTCGAGGCAGGGTTCGTAAGGTGGAAAGGGCCTCTCGAAGTGGTGGGGCTGTCGTGGCGGAGAGAACTTCACAAGCTGAGGGTGAGGAAACGATGGAAGATCCAACATCAGTAGTGGATCTGGTGGCCCCAGAAGAGCAGAGCCATCCGGAGAGGCGGCCACCGAGGGGATTCCGTATGATATCTATGTCGGTCCTGGGAAAACGGTTGCGCCATATCGACATGCTGGAGTATGTTGTTTTCTCAGAGGCCTGGGATATTTGTGATGTCAACTGGAAATTCCTCAGCCCGCCCGAGATTTGGCCACACCTGAACCATCTCGAGATAGATTTACTGGGTATAAGCCCTATCCAGGCCAGTTTCACAGTTTCCCCAACAGAGGTGGAGCAATATCTAGCAGAGATGGAGGAATTTGTGCATTCCAGGTGTGCCCGCGTCAAATGACAGACCAGGTGAGGGTACTGCTAGATCTGAAGATTCTCCCACTGTTGTCGGCCACTGAGATGAGCGAGTGTTTCCCCCTATAGGAAGAATCAGACGAATCCTCTTGGGGGGACGAGGCCAGTGGAGGGAGCCCGTTGGAGGAAGGAGAATTCGGCAATCAGGACACAGGTCTCAACGATTTCCCAGAGGCTCTCGATTTCACTTTCCAAGTTTATTTCCTCGGTGTCTTCTCTCAGGTCATTATGGAATTCTTACCAACATCTAAACCGTGCAGGAGGAACATGAGCACAGACCTTGTTCTCACCCCTCGGTGGGTGTTGATGCAGGACCCTCAGAACCCGCACCTGTTTCTGCATCTATTTCTGTGTCTGGTGGGGCTAGGGATCCCGAGGTGGCTCCTCCAGAATCTCTGGAACTTCTGAAAATATAAGGAGGGCCACGATTTAGGGTCCTGACAACATCAACTCATGAGCGGCACTGAGATTTTGATCTCTATATGTCCTCTATACTGAGTTCATTATGGCCACACGTTGATCGTTCCAACTGACGTCCATGTCTTTCTCTGTTAGGTACAGTTCTTTGACTGGCATGGGCCATTGCGGCGAGGTTGGTCTGGATTTCTGGCAGTGCCCCTCCTAGGGGAATGCCATTAATCGTGGAGATAGTTACCCTGCCCACCTGAGCTGCAGCACTCAATATCATTGGTTAGACCACTATCGGGGACGTGCCTGGGGTTATTGAGGTGGAGTCCGATGATGAGGATCGATCGGTCAACCCAAGTCCTGCCACGCCTTATCCGACGCCGGATGTCCTGCCTGATCCAACGCCAGACGCAGATCCCGCTGAAGATTTCTTGAGTGAGTACCCCACATACAAGCCTACCAACCATGCAGACTGGGATGAGATGGCCTCTGATGAAGAGGACCATGATATAGTCTGCCACCGATCATGGAAGCTGATCAAGCACATTATAAAAAATTTCCCCTAGGCATAATGGCTGGATGAGATGGAAATACTTCACTCGCGAGTGTGTGGATTATGTTTTGTGAGAGTAGATTCATAGTGCCCTCGCCCACTCATCTGAGATATTATGGAGGAGGGGATCTGGGAGTATGATCGCGGCCTCAGCTTGGGATGGAAGTGGTGGAAGGAGACGAACATCAAGAAGCTCCAGGAGCCGGAAAATGAGATCCAACAGCTATAGATCCGGGAGGATGAGCACTCAGACTCTATTAATGCATAATTGGAGCTGATCTTACGATTAAAGGCCCATATGGTAGAGGAAAAAAAGCTTATGCAGAAATCATCCGATGAAATGGCCTTCATTAATGCCGACATAGAGCGGGCCCAAACTGAGGCTAATGAATTTCACCCCATCGTTTCGGAGGAGGATCGGGAGTTGAGCCGGCGGCAGAAACTCTTGGATGCCACAAGTCAGAGGGTGGTAGAATTCAACTCTCTTTAAACGGGGTCAACCCGTCCCTGGGAGAGATAGACCACCGAGTACTGTAAGGATCACAAACTCTCAAACGTACATTCGTGTTTTGATTTATTTGATGCCATAGAATAAATGAGTTTTCTTATCGAGGTTGGATTTTTACACATCTATTATATTAGTGAAATGTACAGTGGTCAGTCCCTAAGCTCACACGGGTCGAGCCCAATGTGAGAAACAATGGGTAATCACCATGCTATTCCATCTGAAAATAATGTGTCGACCAAGCTTCGGGCATCCATGGGTTTAGCTAACCAATCTATATTTACCAGAAAGGCATGGGAGAGGCTTGATCAGAGGATTGTGACCTCAGAACAATCGATGAGCTATTCTTCAGGTGTGATATAGTGCATGAACAGGGTAACGCCAGGGGCATTGGGATTAGTCCGAACATAGGGAAGTGGAAGGTGTGAATCACGATACCCAAAATCTAAAACTATATGGGGGTGGCATGACATTAAAGGATAACTGTTTATCATGATCAAAACAAAGTATCCTTACTGTGTTATCCTGAAATGGGGATAACAAATGAGGTTCGGCTGTTGACCATGTTTGAAAGATAGGGCTTGACTCAAAATGCTATCCATTAGTCTTCCGGAACATTGGCCCAGGAAAATAGTTGGGCCATAGGCCGAGCATTTACATTGTTCAGGGGTTCCTCCAGACGTGAAAGAGGATGAGGGTCCGAGTAAGGGGCACACAAAATGTGGAATGTGGACAGAGGGTTTGTTCAAACAGAATTGAACACTCTTTAAGTTCTTCCATCGTGTTGGAAGCACACTATTTGGCGCATCGGTGTGATCATGGATCATTCCATCCTTCAGATAGAGCCTCTATGGAGAGGGATTTGTCGCTTCCCAATGTCATCTTGGGGCATCGCGAACTTGTTCAGGGAAGAGTTATAGTTATACGGTTCCCTACGGGGGGTCCGGCCAGGGGTCCGGAAAGGGGGATGAATAGGATTTATGATTCCTGGGGCTGGACCCTAGGAAAAATACCAGGGTATCTTTATGTATCACATGAGTATGGAAATGAAGCCACACGTAGTTCCGGATGTAGAGTTTAACGTCATGCGGGATGATGAGAATCCTGGCTGCGCTAGTACACATCCTACTAAAACTACTAAGCCCACGTGAGTCATGCTCGATGTGGGAAACAAGAAGTAATGGGGGACTTTCTCGACCCAGGAAGGAATATGTTAGGGAGAAGGGACACTCGGTGAATACCGGCTCAATTATTCTAACACGTCTATGTATCGCACATAGACGTGCGAAGAGATGAAGACGAGTATATCTAAATTCCACTTGAACATGAGGAAGTGGAAATGCATGAATCATGATGCTCAAAATCTGTATCACAATGATGGCATCATGGCAATGGAGGATAACAATTGACCGTGGCGGAAACACAGCATCCATATCACGTTAGACTAAAATGGGGATAGTCAAATGAGGGTCGACCGTTAAACATGTTTGAAACATGGGACTTGTCTCAAATGTCGTCCAGGATCCTTTGGGATTTTGGCCCGAAACGATAGGGGATCCCTTATGCACATCATCCATGGAGATACATTAATCCTAGATTCCATTTCATCTGAGGGTCCTTTTGGATGTGGAAGAGGATGAGGATCCAAATAGACAGCCCATGAATCTTGGACATGGAACAATAAGAATGTCTCTATGAAAATTCCACACTTCAGGATCTTTTTCAAAACACATCTAAATATGACAACGATACATATTAGACAGAGGGAGTCGAGTCCCTTCCCATAGTGAGATCTTAGTTTAGGGTCATAGAATTCGGACCATGGTTGGGAGGAAACGTGGGAGACTCATGACGAGTAATTACAAAAACCCGACGTGAATGGGAAACGGGGGTCCCGACCACCACGTGTTCCTTGGGAGGGGTTTTAGGTCAAGGGACCGAAAACAAGATTTGAGTTGGGACTGAGGCAAAGTGAAAAGGTGTTCCTACATACCCCATGAGGATGGGGATCATGCTACACGTAGTTCTTGAGGTGCACTGTAGGGTTCTAGTTCCAGGAAAAAGGGGTGTGCGGGCGCAGCCCCCACACCAAAAGAAGCGGTATTTGATAAATCTTACTTATCCTTTAAGTTGAGTGGTTTTTTTTGTGAAGTGACATGCCTAGGGTAGCAGGCCCTGGTGTCGCCACAAGAATCATGATGTAGTAGGCGTTGACAAATGGAATGGTGTATGACCAATACATTATGTGTGTCCTCTATGATGAGGCCATCATAATGCAGTGTTGTTTTTTCATCTTGCGAACAGGATGATAATGTCATAGTTTAGGGTCATGTGATAGGACCAAGCATGCATTTTAATGTCATGTAGTGCAGTCGTGGTAGAGGCTATGCCAGGTGGGGAATGTGTATGATTCAAGAAAACATACCATACGTGAATGGGGAAATGATCCCACATCACACCGTACATAATTTTGAGTGGGGAACCTTGGGACAATGGGGCCCAAATAGGATTAAATGTGAATGGGGCTGGAGAAACTAGCTCCCACCTGAGCTGGAGTCGAAAACGAGACGTCCAGGTGGTCCTATGTATCCCATAAGGATGGAAATCAAGGTACACGTAGTTCTATAGGGTGCATTTTAATGTCGTGCAGGACAAAAAAAGGAGGTCCAATTCTTAGAATGGGGTGTACGTGGTTCAGCTATTGAAAACTCGACTTGAATTAGGAGGTACTCCCATACCATGCCACATGGACCGGTAGTCAATGTCCAGAAGGTGGGAAAGAAACAAATTTAGTAGAACTCAAGCTAGACCCAATGACAATAGGTATGGGCATTCCTATGTATCCCATTAGGATGGGAATCAAGTTACACGTAGTTCTGGGGAGATTTAGATCTTAGTTTATGGTGTTAGAGCTCGGACCATGGATGGATGGAAACCATCCAAGTAAGCGCAGACCTCGACCCGATCCCTAATCCGGCATGGGTCAAACTCGGTGTGGGAAACAAGGGAGGAAGATCATTATTGCAATACCCGGAACTCCCACCAAAGGTTAATCAGTGCGGATTTCCTAATTAAACACCTATCGCGGATTTTTTCTCTTAACATACAAATGCGCACTAGGGAATCGTGTCAAGAGTGTTGGGGGTTTACTTGGACATGATGATTTGGAAAAGGATGTGAATTATGTAATCAAAACTTTGGGCTTAATGAGGATGGTGTGACGATTGAGGATAACTATCGACCATTGAAGAAACACAGTATCCATATCGGGTCACCTAAAATGGAAAAAATATCCAACCATCAACCATTGACCTTATTTGCAACGTGGGACTTGTATTAGTTTGTTTTTTGAAACCCTCAAGGACATTGGCTCGTGATGGTAGGAGGTCCCCAGGGCCAAGCATCCATGCCCTTCGGGGGGTCCCTTTGGATGTGAAAGGTGATGGAAGCCCTAATTAAGGGGAACATGAAGCCTTGTAAATGGGTGGAAGCATGTCTGAGTATAACCCAACATTCCAAGTACTAAACCAGAGTACCGTTAGGCACATTGGTGAACCGCTGAAGAGGGTTGACGCGGATGCTCCAGAGGGAGAGGTACATGGCGTGGTCATTAAAAGCCCGACGTGAATGAGGACATAATCCCATGAAACACCATATAATCCCCTCTCCAGTGAATGGTAGGCCAAGGGGCCATGGTGAAATGGAGATTTCTAGGAGATGGGTCTGGACCCGAAGTCTATACATTCAGGTGGTCCTACATATCCCATAAGGATGGGAATAAAGCAACATGAAGTTCTTGAAGACACCTGGGGGTAAGATAACACAATGAGGGGGGTGTACGACATGACGAATAACCCGGAGTGAATGAGGAAATAATCACATATCACATTGTATGCTCTCATAAGAGAACCTGGGTCGGGGGCCTGAAAGGCTGGGCCTCTGTCTGGAAGGCCTGGCTAACATGCAGTTTAACGTCATGTAGTTAGGACAAGGAGGGGAGTAGGATTAACTAGACAAGGGAGGTGTACAGCATGGCGAGTAACATGGTGTGGATGAGGACATAATCACATACCACACCGCATAATCCCATAAGGGAACCTGGGATGGGGCTTGAGAAGGCCACAGGGAATGACAGTTAGCACCACCCGGAGGGAGTGCATCTTTTGGGGATACAACGATGAAGAATGACCCACTACACTCAATGTTTTGGATATCTAGAGGTGGCCCTAAAGATCTAGTACAACTGTTGACCATGTTTGAAACATAACATCCCTATAGTTTCCTGAAATGGGAGAAAAAATGAGCGTTGACCGCTGACCACATTTGAAATGTGGGACTTGTATCAGCTTTTTTCTCAACATCCTCGAGGGAGTTGGACCGAAGTGGTAAGAGAGACCTTAGGCCTATCATCCATACCATTCAGGGGCCCTTCTGGACGGGGAAGGTGATGGAATCCCAGTCTAGGAGTATGTGAATCCAAGATATACCCATCTCTAAAATAGGTGAACGTCTCCACGGAGTGGTACACATGGCTGGATCGAGATTAGCTCGATATTAATGGGGGGGAAATTGAACCCTTTCTATACATCTTGACATAGTGGAAATTTTCTGACGTTTGAGCTGGGCCAACCAACAAATTGTCCGGGCGTTCTTACATATCCCATGCAAATGGGAATGAAGCCATATGTAGTTACTGAAGGCCATGCAGTTTAACCTCATCCGGTGAAGACATGGGAGGAAAAAATAACATGACTGTGACATGGTGTGACCATTATAACCCTTGTATGAGTGGGGTTGAGGGAGCCTATATCATGAAAGTATCCTCCGAGAGAACTATACCTAGGGGGATAGTCGAAGAGAAGAGTTTGGGGATGGGTTCAAAACCAGGTGTCTGAGCGTTCGTAGGTATCCCATAAGGATGGGAATCAATCCATACGTAGTTCTCAAGATGTAGTTTAATGTCATACATGATGATGCACATTTTAATTTCATGCAGGATTGGACAGTTTAAGGTCATGTAGGACCGTTGTGCAGTTTTTGGTCATGCAGGACCACCCAGTTTAAGGTCGTGCAGGACAGTGAGGCTCAGGAAAAATATTACATGAGTAACTTGGAATTGGTGGGAGAATTTATATGCTCCCCATCCACAATAACCAGGGAATACACACTATTAGAGTAAACCTTGTGAATGATGTAAGGTCCTTACCGTTTGGGATCCAACTTGGGTGGTTTCCTCCCAGGGATCATTGGCACTCGGAGGGATAATACCAGGTCGCCGTGTAGAAAACAGAGGAGGAGAACCTTCTTGTTGAATGATCTAGCCATCTTGTTTAGGTGCCTTCCCATATTGTATGGTGCCTGGAGCCTACTCTTGTGAAGTGCTTCCAATTGAGCTAGACAGATCTCAGGTACCTTATCTGGCGTCTTCCGATCAGAGACTACTATGGGCAATGAGGGTAGTGGAATCTCAATGGGTAGGATGGCCTTGTTCCTATACACCAGAAAATATGTAGTCACCTGGGTGGAATTGTGATTCATCGTCCGATAAGCCCATAAGGCATTGGGGGAGCTTCTCCGACCAACTCTTCTTATTCTGGCAAACCATTTTCTGCAAAATTTTAGAGAGGGTTTTGTTTAATGCCTCGATCTATTTGTTTTCATGTGCATTATAGAGGGAGGTTTGGATGGAGTGAATGTTGTACTTGACGTAAAATTTCATTAACTCAGCTACTCGGAAGTTTTTGATGTTGTCAATGAGCATGGTGTTAGGGACTCTAAATCGTTAGATGATGTTGGAGCTCACAAAATCGACATTGGAATGACCCTTGAATTCATTGAGTGGGAATGCCTCTACCCACTTGGAGAAGAAATCTGTAGCAGTTAGGATGAACCTGCACTGGCGAGCTGTGACTGGTGGGTACGACCCCATGACATCATTCCCCCACACCACAAATGGACAAGAGTACTTGGTGTAATGGAGAGTTTTTTGTGGCCGATGTAGAAAATTAGCATGATCTTGGCATGAGTGACATCTCTTGGAGAACTCGATACAATCATGGATTGTAGAGGGACAGAAATACCCCAGTCTCTATATTTGATGGGACATCTTCGGCCTATCCTGGTGGGCACTGCAGGAATCGGTATAAACCTCTTTCATGGATTGAGAAATATTGACTCGTTGAATGCAACAGAGGAGGACCCCAACGAAACCATGCTTATAGTGGATCTTCTCAAGACTAGGAAAACTCAGGACGGTAAACTACAGTGTGTGGCGGAGTATTCGCTTGTTCTTGGCCCGATTAGCAGGGAGGCAACCGTTTTGGAGATACTCGACAAAAGGGGCCCTCTAGTCGGGAGTTGTTTCAACCACAACATCTGAAAGAGCCTACGGCTCCTGACAAGGTGGATCCAGTGGTAAGATGTCTTACTCGCAGGTTGTTGTCATCCTCTGGGGTGATGTGGGCAATGACCCTCCGGTGTCCCACATGTATAATTAGATTATCCTGCTCGGGTTCTACAAGTGACACAACTAACCGTCCAAAGCATCCACTCGACCATTCTATGATAGAGGGACGTGGGTAACATCCAGTCGAGAAGGGAACTAAGCCATTAGATGGAGGGTACACTCCAACAATGGCACAAGCTCTGTCTTCCTGACAACATAGTCGCCATTGACTTTCTTGATGACTAGTTCAGAATCCCCTTTTACGTGAAATTGAGTCACATCGGTCTCTAGGGCCAGCTCGAGGCCAGTGAGGAGAGGTTGATACTCTACCTCATGTTTGGTGCAGCCTTCTAACAACAGGAATGAGTACAGCCGAATGGCATGTGCTGGGGTGATGAAGGCGATGCCTAGGACCACTCTGTTGAGCCAACAATCGCTGAGTGTCCTACCAGCGGGGCTCTGTGCAGCACCATTGAAATGCATCTTCTAACACAGCGTGGCATGATACACTGAGAGGATTGCCTCAATAGGGAAATCAATGTCTAGGGATTAGTCGGCTGGAGCCGGATGGGACGTGAGGAAGTCTTCTAATGCTTGTCTATTAATGGCCTTCTGGGTGAAAAACCTTATGTCAAACTGCTGGAGAATGACTGCCCACATATCTAGACATCCATTCAGCATGGGGCGGTCCAGGATGTACTTATGCGGATCTACCCATGATACAAGTTTTACCTCGTGGTGCTGCAGGTAATGCCGCAGCTTCTGTACTGTGAATACAAGTGCGACACATCTCTTTTCAAATGGAAGAGTATATGTTCTCTGTATCATGGAGCATGCAGCTGAGGTAGTAGAGACTGTTCTATGTCCCCTCATTATTCATCTGGGCGAGCATGGCGCCGAGAGACCATTCCTGGTCAGTCACATAACGGAACATCGGCTATCCGGTGACGGGTGGAATCAAGACCGGAGCCTATAGCAGATACCACCTGACTTCCCCTAACATAGTCTGTAACTCTTCATCCCATTCATAGGGAGTGCCCTTCTTCATGATTCATGAAAAGATCTTACACTTTCCTTCTAGGTTCACAATGAATCGATGTATGTAGGCTAAGTGGCCTTGAAATCAGCAAAGATCTCGAATATTGGTTGGGAGGACATCTGGCAGATGGCCTTGATCTTTTTGGGGTCAATCTCGTTTCCCCGGTATCTGACGAAGAATATGAGAAACTTGCCAGAGGTGACCCTGAATTCAAATTTACATGGATTCATATTCAGGCAGGGGGAACGAAGGAAACCAAACACTTTCAAGGTCCTTTAGATGGTCTCGGCGCTGGCAAGATTTGACCACCAGATCATCCACATATAATTCCACCAATGTTCTGAGAATTGGCTTGAATATGCGATGCATGGCCCATTGATAGGGGGAACCTGCATTCTATAGGCCGAAGGGAATAACCTGGTAACAGAAAATATTTCGGGGGGCCCTGAAAGCGGAGAACTCATCATCTTCGAGGGAAATCCAGATCTAGTTGTAACCAGAATACCCATCCACGAAGAAGAGGTCTTGGAACCCAGCCGTGGAATCAATCAACAATTATGTCACTGGAAGGGGAAAATCATCCTTTGAATAGTGGTGGTTGAGATCATGGAAGTTGATACAGACTCTGATCTTCCCGTTCTTCTTCCTGACAGGCACAATGTTGGCCAACGATTTGGGGTACTTTACTTCCTTAACGATGTAGGGCCAGATGAGCTTGTCAACCTCAGCCTTGACCATGGCGTCGTGAGAAGGGTGCATCCATCTGGGAGGTAGCTTGAACCTATAATGATTTACCGGGGGACCGAGGCAGTGGATGGCCACCTAAGGATCTAATCCTGGAATCTCATTGTACCTCGATGCGAACATGTCACGATGCTGTTTTAGGAAGTCTACGTACCGCTGCTATTTCTTGAGCGGCATGGCGGCACTGATCAATGTGGACCTCATGTCCACCTCGCTACCAAGGTTAACCTATACCAACTCGTCAACTCTGGTGTCAATTAATTCTTCAAAGGTGGGGGGAACATCTTCCAAATACTATTCTCCACTTATGGAGGGATCCTCCATGGGGGAAGTTGCTTCCGAACCACCAGACCTTGATGGGAGGCTGGTGTCGGCTTGAGCAGCAGTGGTCAGCATATCATGGGACTCACGTGCTGCAGAGACGATGATGATGAAGGAAGTTGATCTGATCCAATCTGGTCATCGGTCCATGGGGCCACACTTGATATCATCAAAGTAGTAGTGGCGCGTCGTCTTGAGCCAGTTAATTCTAACCTGTCAAAATAGACACATATGATGTGCCGCCGTTGCCATGAGTTGGATGTCCCTATACCGTACGAGGGTAGTAGGTTCCATGATCACCTGATCCTAGTTTGTGTAGGAGTAAGAGGTTATTTTATGACATCGCATGGACTTGTAAATATGCCTTCATGTTTTACCAGAGATGATGTAGCATTGCCGCATATCGGGGGTCGTGGCCTCCAACCCATGGATCGGGAAGATGTAGGCGTAATCCATACCTGCCCAGGGATCACTTGTGACCATGGAGGGTTCACCCTCAGTTGCCAGAATCTGGTTATCCTTGCTCTTGTAATAGTCAGCATCCATATAACGGGCTTCACAAGAGGTGAAAGGAGATGTATCACCTTGGAGTATGCCTAATCGAAAATTTAGGGATTATTGGAGGCATTGGTGATATGATGAAGGGACTGCTACATGTAGGTGGATCCATGGCCTACCCATCAATGTGTTGACGCGGTGTCATAGGAGACAACCATGAATTCAGTACTGGCAACTAGTCCCCGGAACTAGGTCTTCAAACAGATCTTGCTAACTGAGGTCTTCCCGGTCCTATCGTATCCCTGGATTCTTAGATCATAATGAGTTAAATCATCCTCAGACAACCCCAACTTCCATAGTGTCTTAGTCGGGATTAGGTTAATTTTAGAGACCATGTCAACAAGATAGTGGCAGACTTCAACGCCATTAAAATGACCAGTGATGTACAATGGAGGAATGTGCCCTTGTACGGGAGGGTCTTCACCTTCATCAGAGAACGAGATAACTGCCTGAAATTTGGCGTTCTCAATTGCCTCAGCGTGGAAGGCTTCTGTAGCTGCAACCTCCATCTCAAACTAGAGGAGGATCCTTAGATCCTCGGTGAGTGCCTCACGCATGTCTGACAATAGGTGAAGATCATTAAGGATAGAAAGCATTGTTGGGATGCCAGAGAGGTGCTTGAGGACATCAAACTTCCGTGCCAAGCGCGAACTTCTGCTCACAGGAGGTCGCTCTACAATTATAGGCATGAAGGGCCTTGCCGGCTAGACCGGAGGTTGGCTAGTGCTTGGTATGTCCCATTTCTCACTAGTTGAATCCTGAAGAGTAGCTTCAGATGAGTACTGGACAACTGAGATTAGCCTGTAGTAGGGCGAGACTAGTCGTGGTGCGGACGAGGAAACTCTTCCTGATCTATAAGAACAAACGGTGGTGGATGTAGATCTGAGGACACCAGATGAGGAGGTTGCGCATGCTGAGCTCTGCACTGGGCTTGCTGTCTGGTCTCAATGGAAAGCATGACCTGGATAGAGATTCCAGTTGATCTTTCTTGATGACCCATATGGAAGCGACTCCACTGACATTAGCGTCATCTGGGGATGTTGGGGAGGTTCTCCTGGCATTCCCCCTCGTTGGGAGACATATAGGGATTTAACAACTCCACCATATTAGCCGATGCATACCCTTGACTATCACATGACGAATCATCAACCACTGGGTGGATTCTAGGAGGAATCCCCATTTTGGGAGGCATGAAGTCTCCGAGAGTGTGAGTTGATGACGACATTGGTGGAGCACATTGATTCTTCATGCGCCGCTGAAGCTTGCTATTCTGGGAAGAGGCCGGTAGAGATAATGATGTAGAGGTGTTGGCCGTAGCTTCTGAAGGCTTCAGATGATTTAGGCATGCCCGAATAATACCATGGGCGTGAGTGACTATTTTACGAGTCATCCAGTCATCATACTTCTAGGATCCACGGCTGGGAACCTACTACCACTCACCTTCATCATCGCTGCCGCTTTCTAACCTCACAAAGACACATACCACTTATAACAGGGCTGACCCCAGCCAGACTATGTTGTTATCAACCTGGTATTGGAGCCAATCCTTAAATGTAAAGCACTGCTTAAGGGTGTAACCCATAATCTGGTGGTATGGGCAGTAGTAGGGGTGATGAGCGAGATTCGCCTTTTCTAGCCTTCTGCACTCAGGTAGTCGCACGATCCTTTTCTCCATGTAACTACAGAAATAACTAGAGACCTGAGACTTATTGAATGAGTAGGTCTGATTCCTTCTGTCCGTGAAGGGTCTCTAGGATCTTGGCCCTAATGAGGGGCCGAAGGAGCTTTCTGAGGAGGTGGAGCCTAATTACCCCACCTAGGAAGCAGTGGAACGTTGCGTGGGGGAACCTGTCAATTCTGAGGCGGTCACTACTGGGCCACAGGCTACGCCTATGGTGGTGAGCCTCTGCTAGGTTTTGGATCTGGTGTTACTGGTAGCAATTCTATGTGCCCCGGGGATTCTATTTGGGCCACCACGGCGGGCTCGGCTCTGGAATCCCTCCTTGCTGGGATCACCGGGGGAAGTAGACGTGCCTGACTAGCCTGTTGCAGAGCATCCCCGAGGTGTTGGGCCTTATCTGAGAAGTCTCAGAACCCTCCTGGGTAGTTCTGAAAGATCAGGGAAGGAACCAATTCTGTTTTGACATTACCTACCCACATCATCAGTAATTGATCCTGAGTCAGTGGCATGTTGAGGGAGTATGTGAGCCCCTTCCACCAGGCGATGAATTTCATGACTCGCTCATCAGGACATTGCTTGAACCTGAAGTGGTATGTGATGCTGGTCTTCTGCATGGTGGAGCTGAATTGGTATAGGAATTGCCGGTGAAGATCCTCTCAGTCAGCCACTGATCCAATGGGGAGCTGTCTATACCAGAAAAATGCATGGCCTTTCAATTTCTGAAAAAAAACTTCAGAGCATGGCGGCTTCCTGCTATGCTAGAGTCCCTATCAAGGGGCCACACTTAGAGGAAAAGTGTTCTAGGTGTTGCTGTGGGTCCCCTGTCCCATTAAAGGCTGAGAAAGTGGGATTTTCAAAACATGGGGGTATAGGTATATCATTCACCCACGATGGAAATGGCTTGCTATCTAGTGGGACTACCACCTATCGCGTTTCTAACGCCTCGAGGTGGATGATGAGTGCTGCCATTGGATCGTCCGAATGGGGGTCCCTGTCGTGACGGGGATCCCTTACCACGAGTGCGTTGTCAGGCTCTTCGACACTGTAGATGGGTTCAATGGCTCTTGGAGCAACTGGCAGAGTGACATATGGGGCCGCTGGGGGAACTCGGGCTGGATTCCACTGATTGTCGCACCTTTCGAGAGGGTTTGGTGAGACGTATCGCACCCTCTTTTCTTGTGTTCCGGCTTCAACCCTGTCCGTGGGAGAGATATGATCAGGGTTTCCCAGAGGCATCTCAATAGGGGAAGTTGATCTTGCCCTTGCTGCCGCATCCTAGGATCACCATAGTCGGGTCGTCACTCTACAATGCATTCGGCCTGGAGTTCATCGACCAACCTCTTCTTCTTAGCAAGTTGCTGGCACAATGTGGCCTTCTTGGGGTCTTCCTCCGTCTTCTACACTAAGGCAGACGGTTAGGAGTGCCTGATAGCTCCGACATGCTCTTTACCCCTACCGACATTCTAACTGATTACCAATGACTCGGTGGGCCCAGGGAGACCTATGAGGTTCCTATGCTAATGATTAATCCTCCCTGATGGGTCCCACAGTGGTGGCACACCCTTAGGGGGTAAGTCTCCATCAAGAAACTCATTCTCATCCTCCTTGTCCATGACGTCGGCCATGTGGATCGTGACCCTTCCTGGGGGCATGTCCTCAATATCGCATAGAGAGTCGGGATGTTGTCAAATAGAGACGATGATAAGGGAAATGTACTTCCCCCAGCCACGGACTTCATTTGGGGGTAGCCTAGGTGATGAATTTGTGGAGTACCCTAAAACTCTGAACACATCATTGTTGGAGGGTCCTCTGGCGACCTGGTGAGTCAGGGCACTAGGCCATGGGGAGTATGGCCAAATCGACAAGATGGAATTTCTCACCTATTTCCTCAAAGTTCACTTGGATCCTTGGTTAAAACACCAGATGATAACGAAGACGAAAGTGAGTAACCCATAGGGTTTGACGGAAGCACTCGACTTCCTTTGGGGTGAGGGATTCTGATGCATAGAAGTTCGACGCTGTCGTCGGCCAGAACTTCTCTGGGAAGTGATACACCGAAATAATGTCCCATAAGCTCTTGGGCTCGGATTCAGGGCCTGGCCCCGTATTGAAACACTCGTCAACCGGAGGCAACTTAGTAACCGAGAGCAGTATTGAGGCGGACCGCTGAGATAGTAGACATGGTGGCAGAGAATATGGGGAATGAGGCGACTGGCCGCCGAATTCTGGGCCATCCTCTGAGGAGTTTAGTGATCTAACCACAATGTCACGATATGATGGGCTGATAACCATGGTTTCTGGTGTAGGGACATCAGTTACCGGTGATGTCTCACGCTTTTTCTCAACCTCCATAGGTCCCAGAAATAGCACTCTATGATCTCTGGTCGAGGTAGAGGGCGCTTCTATTGATGATGGTGGTGATTGCATGGTTGGAACCTATGGGATTCCCAAAATTTCCTCCTCCTAGATGTACCTGCTAAGAGAGGTGGGAATCCGGTGGACTTCACACTCCAGATGGATGAGGCTGATACGCCTTGTTCCAACCCCAGTCCTTGACATAGAGGACCAAGGGGAGGGTTCCACCGCTGAGTCATACTCTACTTCAGAATCTATGAAACAGATCGGTTTGATCTTAGTCTTAAGATTTTCAGGGTTTTTCATGCGGCAACGATGACCTGCCTTCCTACCCCGGAACTACACTTCGGGGAAGGAAAAATTCCTGGCACGAGGAGGTCCCTCGATCGTACTGGTGTTTGGGCGGGGAGCACTTCCTCCGGAGTAGGCCGAGGTGCTAGGAGAACCGGGGAATATGTCAAAGGGGACATAGGGAGGACCTCCATTCTAGGATCTAGTGCGGGTAGGACCCCCGCTGGAACTGACAGGAGCACGGGTAGGACCTCCATGCCTAGTTCCTTGGTGATGTCAGTGTGAGGCAGGTCCCCGTACTGATTGGGACGAACACGGTAAGGACCTCCGTGTTGGGTTGTGGTGAAGTGAAGTTGATCTCCACCCCTCTAGTTACTGGGATGATGAGGACCTTCGTCGGCTGCTATGAGGATTTGAGGAAGGTCCTCACATTATAGAGTGATTGGATGTGCAACGGCCCCACCCTGGTGGTTCGTGGAAGGAGGGATGGCTCCATACCCAGTGTAATGAGTGAGGGAGAGGCTCCCAGATGGGGTGTTGCTACCATTGGGAAGACCCTCATTCGGGTTGAAGTTGGCATGAGGCATACCTCCTGAGCTGGTCCTAGAAGCGGGAAGGGCCCGCGTACTCTATGGTACTTGCACGAGGAGGGTCTCCGTACCGGGTAACATTGTTTTGGGTTAGTCCGTGGTGGCCACCACCTATGACTACGACGAGTAGAGTCAACCTAGGCTTCCCATGGGGTGGTTGGTGCCTCGATCCATGTTGGGTGTATAGCTGCTCTTGCTCGACGTATACAGGGGGTTGATTATGCATGTCGGCGGTGGCTCGGGCCATAGTAGCCGCTAACGTTGACACCCCTTGATGGGTGCCCCCACACCCTGTGCCCGTTGCTCTCGTTGGGTTAGCCTGGCCGGTACCGGTGGTGCAGGTAGGTAGTCTTTCTACTCTTCACCTCAGAGAACCGGGCGGCGGCGCTGGCGCGGCCTAGTGGGGGCCCTAACTGGGAACCCCTGGGATGAAACTCTGGTCGGGCTGGCCCGAACATCCCCTACCTCATCAGCATAGGGAATAGTGTCATCGAGGAGTTTCGGGGATAGGATTCCATAACGATTGAAGGTTGGAGTGGGGAGTAGCATCTCCCTGCGTGGCCCTCTGGTGGCATTGATGGCGAGGCGAAGACGCCTCTAAATCCAGGTGGGCCGAGTCCCTCGTACAGATGACCCCCTCCTCCTCATACCTACATACAAGGTCATTGATTAACCTCCGTTGGATAATTTCTGATCGGTAGAGGGGGAGTGGGCGGCCATTAGTCATGGCAGTCAGGGCTATCATAGAAGAGGCAGAACCATGTGGGGTACCTGCGTTGATATTTCCCCTGCCACCATATCGGTGGGCTGGAGGTGATCGGGTTCCAGATGCAGCAACTGGGCTCCTAAAAGAAAGGATATCAGCTCATTAGTACTGATAGAAAAAGAAACTGATGCCCAGTGCCCCAGCACCATTCCTTCTTCCATGACTGGTACGTGGGATCCACGCTGACAACGTCACAGACCGTGATGCCCAATATTTTGACTACCCAAACATCTGGTGAGTTTCACACCAGGTCCGCTATTTTATTGGCTGGGCCCAGTGTAACGACCTGAAATTTTGAATAAATCTTGTTTCCTAATTTTGTGTGTTATTTTATTTTTTATACTCAACAAAAATGTTTCATTTGATAACATGAATATAATTAAAATAAGACCATTGGGTTTTGACTGTTATATGACCATTGGTCAATATGACCGCTGGAAACTAAATGTTTTGATTATTGTCTCTAAATACAAGTAATCTTGGTAGATTAATATAGAAAGAAGATTTGATGGCCTCACCCAATAGTCTTGGACCGATCGAAGCCCATCTAACAGAACTTGGGAAGGAGGTAGCACCACTGGGATTTGCTCTGGACCAAACCCAAGCTGAAATTCATCGTCTGAAGCTATAATAGTATCACCTTTGTGAGAAGTTAAAACTAAAAGAAATTACTACTCGTGCGATGTTGGCCGAGCCTCCCTCAGATTCTCTCACCTTAGCACACCTTACACTTAGGTCCTATGCTGGTGTGATATGGGGCTATGTAAGGAGACCGTAACTGCCTTGTGTAATACATTGTTTTAAATAAAAATTTGTATTTCTTCTTATGATGATGTTTATGACTTTTTAAATGTCCGGATAAATATAGTATGCATATTTTTGGTGAATTTTAGAGAATTGATATTTTAAAAAATGTTTATGTAAACCTTAAATAATTAAAAATGTGTAATGATTTTCAAAAATTGGTCTTCTACAATTTTGTTCAGTATGAAATTTAGAGTCTAATAAGATCAACATAATTTTTTGATGAATAGTAAATTGTGAATAGTGATTTTATGCTTAGGATTAGTAATGTGACCAAATGGATTAGTAATCTCACTTAAAGAAAGTATTAATATAATCTAGGCACCTTGATTAAGTAATGTGATTCAATAAAATGGTTAAATAACAGTTTCATAAATTATTATTCAAGTATTAGTTTTTTTTCAGGTGAATAGTGTTTTTTAATTAAAAATTAAATTAAAAATATTTAGAAAATTGTTCTTATAAAATGGATTTCATTATTTAACTCAGAGCATCGATATTATGTTAAGGTAAATTTTTGGGGGTTTTTCTCAAAAAAAATGAATTTTCGGTGAATAGTGTATTTATTTAAAAATGAAATTAAAAATATTTAGAAAATTATTTTTATAAAATGGAGTTCATTTTTGAAATCAGAACATTGATATTTGGTTAATGTGAAATTTTGGGATTTTTCTGAGAATGTTGAATTTTCAGTGAATAGTAAAAATACAGTTTTAGGGTTTCAGTATGTTTAATGACATCATAACTGTGTCATGATGATGCCATGATATATTTTAAGGGTTGTACGTCCAAGGGTGATGAATTATTGTATTGGGGGCCCCATGTGGCATAACTCCATGGGAAAGACCATGGGAGAACTCATGGTTTTGAGAAAACCACTTGTGAGGTGTCCCTTGGACATTAATGCCTTGTCCACTCACTTTCCCTATAAATACCAAGCAATCCTCTCATCCATTCGACTCCGCACTCTCCCCCAATGAATTTTTGGTCTCAATACCTCCCAAATAGTCATCCCAAGGTTCCCCAAGCACTCAAGGTCCCATCCTTTGAGTTTTAAGTGTTACATTTTATTGGTAAGGGATCTGACCCCCTCTCTTTCTTTTCAAGTGATCTCTTTTATGTCGTTTCTTTTATGGTCCATGATCTTATGTTGGAGGATGTTATTTTATATTAATTATACTGTCCTTTTTATGTTCATATGATGAGAGACCCCCTCCTTCTCTCATCATTTCATTTTAAGAATGTTAAAGTGGCGTCGTTAGGCTGCCGAATGTTTAAGGGATTCTTTCACCCTTCTCGTTTTCAAGATCTATTTTCATGTCAAGTCATTCAATTTTTTTTATTATGTTTGAGCATGATCTCTATATCTATCATGCTGAACTATTATGTTCATATGATGACAGGACCTATTTGATCTCTTCAATTCAGTATTTTGATGTTTTAAGTGGCGCCGTTAGGCTGCCGAATTTTTAAGGGATTCCTTCACCTTTCTCATTTTCAAAGTTCTACTTTCATGTCAAGTCTTTCAAGTTCATTTTTATTATGTTGGGTTATGATATCTAAATCTATCATACTGATATGTATTTTTCATATGATGAGAGAAACTATTTGATCTCTTCAATTCATTTTTGTTGAAGTTTAAGTAACGTCGTTAGGCTGCCGAACTTTCATAAGAGAAATATAATTTTTGAATCCCTACCATGTTTTTCATTTCAAAAGTTATGTCCCTCAAATTACATTACCATGTTCATATATCCTTCTTATTCTGTTCCTCTACTATTTTATGGGTCACTTATGAATGTTTGACCCATGTCCCCTCTCTTTTCAGTGTTTTCTAAAAACCCGATACATAGTTGTTCTGCTGCAGAATTTTCGTCTCAAAATGCCTCTCTCTTTTCTCAAAATTATTTCATGTAATAAAGTGAATAATAAAAGCCATTATTTCTACCGGGGTATTCACATATATACCAAAATGTTCTATTTTAAATTCTGGGATTTACATACATGAAACCCGCTTTCCCTTTCTATGGGTTTAAAGTGACATAAAGATCATATCTTTAAAGAAGTTTTTAAAATGTTATGATTATGAAATGAAACCCATTTATTTTATGCTATGTGGGTAGTTTATGAAATGATTTATGATGATATATGTGGCTCACATGATGATAAAGACAAACTTAAGGGTGTGCCCTGATAGCGCTCCAATGCATTGGGTAATGATGTAACCACTAGAGATTACAATTTTCACGATATCGTGGCAAATAACCTTGGTAATTTTCAAATGACACCTTGGGGATGGACCTTGGTGATATGTTCATGATTGTATATGTTAAATGATGTATCCACGTCTTAAAGTTATGAAAAATTCTATTTTTATTATGATATTCCACATGATTTATTTCTCATGCCTTTTTTCATGACATAGTTGATGTATATCAAGTTCACATGTAAAATGTTTCTCTTGTTTCCCTTACTGGGACTTCTGCAGACCCTTTCTTTTGATTTATGTCCCCAGGTTATGAGATGTAGTAATGAATATAGGATGAACATGACGAGAAGATTTTCAAGTGTTTAAGGAGAATGTTTTATGTTTTCATGTTTTAAGTTCCTGGTTTCCATGACACTAAATCTTAAAGATCCTCAGTTTTGTAAAATGTAATGAAATTTTATGTGATAAAAAGGAGGGATGCTATACCTGGTGCCAGATATCTATATTTGGTGACACTCCACCCTACTGATGTCTCTAGCGCTACTAATCTCCACATTAAGAAGTAGAACTTCACTTCGGGTTCACCATTTCTGTTTCTGACGCTTTCGCTGGGGCCCTCACATCTATCACGTTTTGGGGACGTCAGTGTTGTTCTGTTTCCCTACATTCCTTCTTTCCAAAGGCGGGTGGCATCTGCTCCCTGTTCGGGGACGTTTTCACCTTGATCGAAACGGGATGATGGGATGTCGGTTCTTCCTTCTGTGGATTCCTCCTCTAAATTGGTCACCATGTGCGGGTCTCCCTTATATATTAAGACATAGTCCGTGAAACTATTCCTAATTCCATGTTTTCATGGATGCCGGTTAATTACACTACTATTGTTGGGACATTCCAAGGGGTCCGGTCTGGGTAGCAACCTTCAGTTGGGGGAGTAGTCACCTTGAGGAATCACTAGCGTGTCTGGATGCTGGGGAATTTGCATGTATGTCTTTTGTTTCTTATTATAGGGCTTCATGAAGGAGTGGAATCCTGAGTAATCCCACATATAATGTGTGGAATCCTATTCCATAAGCATGTATCTAAGGTTTTTCTCAGCTCTCTATGTTTAATGCAGGGTATGCCGCAAGTTTAACGTACATCGGAGACAGATCGGGCGGATCAGAATACTAGGTAGAGTGGATCAGATTGAAGAACCCCCTTGAGGGAACACCAATGTTGGGTCCAGCACATGGGAGGCTTCCCAAATGCTGTAGAGGGGAATGGGGTGGAATGATCTCAATGGGATGTGGTGGCCCGGGTAAGAATCAAGATGAATGATGATTTTGGTATTGAGCCTCGAAGAGACTTCCTACGTAACCCCGTAGCAGGGAATCAAAGTTTGCATAGTTCGGGTAAAAAAGGGTCTTGGCACACTAGAACGGAGGCAGTCGGGGTCAATGATTATTGGGAATGAACCTCATGGGGGCTTCCTACGTACAATGCCTTGACATGGATCAAAGTCCATGTAGTTCGGGAATGGATGTTGGGGCTTACACTCTAGGCTGACTGGGTATTGGTGAGCCGATGTGAAGGAGGCCAGAACGACTGGGTGGTGGTCTTGAACCCTATGAAGGATTACTATGTACTGTGCCTTGACATGGATCAATGTCCCCGTAGTTCGGGTGGGTGGCAGGTGAACCGACGTGAAGATGGACCAGGGGTCCGATGGGTGTTGGGCTTGAACATCGTGAGGCTTCCTACGTACCCCAACTTAGCATGGATCAACGTCCCAATAGTTCAGGTTAGTGGCAGGGTCGGTGAACTGACGTGAATAAGGACCTTGGTCCAGGTGAATGATGGGCTTGAACCTCAGGGAGGCTTCTTATGTACCTCGCCTTCGTAAGGATCAATGACCCAGTAGTTTGTGTAGGTGGCAGGGTCAGAGAACCAACGTGAATAAGGACCTTGGTCTAGGTGGATGAGGGGCTTGGACCTCCGAGAGGCTTCCTACATACCTCCCATAGCAAGTATCAATGTACCGGTAGTTTGGGTGGGTGGAAGGGTTAGAGAAACGACGTGAATAAGGACATTGGTTCATGTGGATTATGGGCTTGATGCTTAGGGAGGCTTCCTACGTACCTCTCCTTAGCAAGGATCAAAGTCCCCGTAGTTCGGGTAGATGGCCGGGTCGGTGAATCGATGTGAATAAAGACTGTGGTTTAGGTGGATGGTGGGATTGAACCTCAGGGAGGATTTCTATGTACCTCACCTTAGCAAGGATCAAAGTCCACGTAGTTCAGGTAGGTGGCAGGGTCGGAGAGCTTATTTGAATAAAGACCTTGGTCCAGGTGGATGATGGGATTGAAACTCAGGGAGGCTTCCTACGTACCTCATCTTAGAAAGGATCAATGTCCCCATAGTTTGGGTGTGTCACAACGGCTTACTGCTGGATTGGAATACCGTTT
Source organism: Viscum album (assembly GCA_963277665.1). Classification (NCBI taxonomy): domain Eukaryota; kingdom Viridiplantae; phylum Streptophyta; class Magnoliopsida; order Santalales; family Viscaceae; genus Viscum; species Viscum album. The sequence goes on along the minus strand of OY728163.1, from coordinate 2,101,411,529 downwards.
AAAATCATGTGGGACGGGGATGGTGCCTTGGTCAATGCTTACTCTAAGACCATGTGAGTCACGCTCAGTGTGAGAAACAAGAGGCATCAAAGGCCTGACGACCACATCGTGAAAGGTGCGTCCATGGGAAGTGAAGAGGAGTGGGGCTTACGCTCTGAGGCAACCCATGGTGCTGGGACATACTCCAGGTTGGAGGCCCGAGGGCGAAAAAGCGTAGTGGCAGAGGGACTTGGGACCGAAGAAAGGAGGACCCTCATTCCCTATCACGCCCTCCTACAGCCTTGGCACCGAGGAATTGAGGAGGGGAAGGGTTGTTGCCACCTACAATAAAATCTAGGGGAATTACACCAAGTTGGATTCCCATCCTTACGAATAAACACCACTCCCAAAAGGAGGAATCATCCCCTGTGGAGACCAGGGGCGTGGAGTATTTCCAAGGTGGGGGGACCCCGTGTGAGAGGGACGAGGCGATGTAACAGTTTAAATTCTGGTGTTGAGGATGACGGTCCTTAGTAGTTTAACATCTTACAGCTCGGATGAGGTGGGTTTACTTCACACCCCGAGTACTTACATAACTGGTATCCTCTGCTTCTTGTGGGAGGGAAGGTACCAGCAATGTTGTAGTAAATATGGGTTGTAAAGCGAACCATCGAGAGATCCACATTAGTGTGGATATGTGAAGAAGCAATAGCCATTATCTTTCCCTGCAAAGAAGCATTAGGCGAAGCAATACTATGGGCAGTATCGTCCAAGTGACGTTGAAGTCACATCAAGCAAAACTGGAGGGTCACATGGGAAAAGGAATTGCCAAGCAGAGGGGTCCATAGGCCGGGGACATGTGGAGCTCTATTTCTTCGCATGGAAGAGGACACTTGAGAAGGGGTGTGCTTTACAAAGTGGGGTGCCTTAGCCTTAGCATGGGCCAGAGGTGCAAATGGAAGGTGCTTCGCGAAGTGGAAATGAATTCGCGGAGTACCACCTCGTGGAGCACAAGCTACACAAGAAGAAAAGTGTCATGAAGTAATGTGCTTCATGAAGTACAGTGACCCTTTCTTGGTATATGGATCACGTGTACATGAGGGGTGTTTCGCGAAGCATAAATGCTTCGTGATGACCCAGATCCCCTTGGGGATCCCCTTACTTCACAAAATCCATGAGGATTCATGAATGGCATCCCTCTCGGAAGAGGGGATTAAAATGAGGGGAGGGGAGTCACTTCACAGAGCAAATTTACCTCACATAGCTCATGATTTGCAGAGCAAAGGGTGCTTCACAATTTGGAAGCTAGTAAGTTGAAAGGTCAGATTTTCCATTTGTTGGGATCAGGGGGAACCCGATATTTATAGGCAAGAGGCACCACAAAGTAGAGATTAAGTGGCACGAAAATGGTCTTGGTTGCTTCGCAGAGGGTTGCGAACATCAAAGGCGTCTGTGGAGTGGTCTGCCTCTTTGCTTCGCGGTGGGCTCGCGAACGTCAAAGGAATTCGTAGAGAATCTTTCCTCCTGTGCTTCCTGGCAGCGCCACAAACATCAACTACATTCATGGAGCATCCTGCCTCCTCTGCTATATGGTGGCTGTGGTGCTTGAGGGGGAGGGGGGCACCGTGAAGTGGATTCGAGAGGTAGTTCAAGGGGCCTCTATCTCTTCTTTTTTCTTTCTACCAACTTTTTGGCGCCAACAATCACATAGTTGGATTATAGTTATAAAGTTGTTAACAAGATATATGAAATTAAATATTTTCTCATCAGAACAATATTACCTATTCCCTCAATTTATCCTTGAGCATTATCTCTGAACGTTACTTTTCCACCATTAATCTTTATAATATTTTCAAATACATTTTTGTACTAGTCTTGTTCCAGGAACATCCAATATTCAGGTCACATTTATTTTAGTTTGAACTTCCATAGTTTTCCTAAAAATAAATCAACTAGACTTTCAGAATCCAAAAATTTTCAGATCTAGAAATTTTAGAATGTAAAATCATAATTATTCACATTTTCATAGGAATGTGGGTTTTATGAAAACATAAGGATTGTGTATTAATCTGTGATATTTGATTCTCCCAATTTCTACCACATCATCACCTTGTGAAAAAAGGATCACTTTGGGGAACAAAATAGTTATGACTATTAAATTTTTTTGAGTGAGAATATACAAATCCAAGACAATTCCTAAGAGGATGATGTTTTGAATATATTTTATATAATCCTTCTTTTAGAGAAGTAATGTTTTAAAAGAGTTTCTTTAAGGAAAATATTTCAGATTTTAGTATAATTACTAAATTCTTATCCTCAAAGTCATTAATCATACAATTTAAGCAATTCACTAAATGAATTTACTGGAAATAACATTTTGAATATCCATAGAAAGTTTAACCTTCTCAGAATTAACTTCCTAATTTTTTTTTGAATTATCTTAAAAATCAAGGATTTTCTAATCATGGTATTTTGAAATATCTAGTACATCTTTTGTTAAGATATATACTCTAGAAACATTCTTGAAATGTATCTTATATATCTTATTAATTTCATTTTCAAGTAACATGGAAAACGTAGTTACTTCTTCAAAAATAGGTATATTATTGTCTTTGGATGAGGAAGATTCTTTATCCGGAGATTGATAATATTCCTCTTTATAAAAAATTTAATTTAATGAAATATCTGTTAATGATTCAGTAGTGTTTTTATAGAAATGAGATATTGATTTTCAGTATAATTTATATGGAAATAAGAGAAATAATTTTGTATCTAGAAGATTAAATATCCAAATATTTATTAAAATAATCACCACCACTAGAACACCAAGTTTCATTGGCATTCAGTTCTATCTTATACTTAGACTCATTTTACTACATCTTGTTATTTTTTAATGATTATCCTTTGTTTCATTCATTTTGAGCATAGGATAGTCTAATACGATATGAAATTCCATCTTACATTCATAACAAGTCACATCTGAATTATTTTTATCCTTTCAGTATTTCTTCTGATCTCTATATTGGAATTTTTATTTCCCACGATCTTGTTATTACTTTGAAAAAATATTGGAATGTTCATTCTTAGAATGATCACTATCACTAGATTCAGATATAATAGTAGCTTTCTTGGATGTTGAACTAGTAACTATTTTAGGAGTCTTATCTTTCATATAATTTCATTAATTAGTAAATGAAAAACTACCATTACCAATATTCTTCTTATTGATATTTACATCTCTATTCATTCAAGAGTCATGTTGTAGAAGATTCCCAAATGACTCATCAAGAGTGATATTCGAAACTTTTTTATTTTCATCAATAACTGTTCTTTTGGATTCACACTCATTCGAAAAAATATCTATTATCTTATCAATAAGAATATCATCAACATGTAATTTTTTCACCCATAAATTTAAGGATGTTGACAATAGTCATAAATCAATGTTCAATATTTCATACAGGTAATCCATAAGGAAACATAAAACCATGATATTCATCTCTAACCATAGATATTCTAATTTATTTTAGATTTTATTATTAGCAACACATAATGAAATATATTTATGTATATTTATTTTCAATGAAAATAATAATGTATTTTGTAACAAAATGGTAAGAAGATACTCTTAATTTTCATTATTGGTGAATTGTCTAATTTCATAATCTTGAATCTTGTATTATTCAACTAATATAATAATGTTATCCATAGTGGTATTGATAATAAAAGTCTTTATACTATCTCTCTGGTATTTATAGTCATTTCCTTAATAAATTTGGGGTCAGTTATGATTTAAATATTCTATTTATCCAACATTAATTCCTATAACTCATTAAGAAGATAATAATTATCTCTTCTACAAAATAAGTTAGAGGTAAGAGTTTATATACAATTTTTTTAGTAAAAACATGAACATGTAATGTTATGTTAGAATAATTGAGCAATAAAAACTTATATGCAAGTATAAGTATTTCAAAGACCTCCTCTAATACCAATTCAATGATTAAAAGGTACATGTATTTTTATAAATTAAAAGAGGTGGTGAAATGTATGTTTAAAAACTTTTTTTATACTTAATAACATCTGGGTTTATAAAAGATAAACAAGATGAATTCACAAACCCTATTTATATTTTAGAAAAGAAACTCACATTATTAGGATCTGATAATATGGATATGATAAAGATAATGAATATAAATTTATATAGGGAAATATTCTACCTTAAATCATATAGAATCATATTTATATTATATTATAAATGTATAAGAATGTTTAAGAAAGTTAAATTTCCTATATTTAATAAAATGTAGAGGAATTAAAAATTGTAAAAAAACAGGAAAATTATAAGGTATTTTTTTATCCCAAAGAGTAGGGAATCCAACAACCATGTAGAAAGGACCCCTGATTAATAATTTCAAGAATGTAGGTCTTACACACACTAGGTTAAGACCTTGATATGAAGATCAATATCTGTCTTTATTTCCCCACATGACCTCAATTTCTATGGTGATCAGAAACCTTATCATCATATCCCCAGAAGCACTCGATTGATAACAACAACAATTAGATTTTCAGAATGTAGGTTGAAGAAGATGTTCTCAGCTTGAAATAGTTGTTTATAGCATTCATGCAAGGAAACTTTCAGGGGAGCTCTCCTAGAGTATCACCTCCTTCCAGAGATCAAAAGCTCTCAAAGAAAACTCTAGCACTGAAATCGTTAAAATGGATGGGTATTTATTGGATTGGATTCCAACGATCATATTCCTTCACCAAAATTCATATTTTTCCTAAACTTTTGGAGGGTCATGTACACATGGCAATGAAAAAAAAATTAAGTAAAAACGGATTGGAAGTCAAAATTTTATATAACTAACTACTAGGAAACATAACAATCATAAGTAACGTTATAATATTTTAGGATCTGATAAAATAAAATGTTAATTTAAGGAAATGAGATAACTATAATAAATGAATTTAATTTTATTCTCAAGATATTGAATAAATTTGTCTAAAATTATTTATAATCATATTCTAAAATAGTAGACAATAATATTTTGTTTTTTGAAGAAATCAGAGTCTGATTTCAGAATAAAACAGAGTCTGATTTTGGATTAAATCAATGTCTGATTACAAGAGAAAATAGAAGCTAATTTTATGTGAAATCGTAATATGGTTTTAGAAGAAATCAGAGTCTACATTCATAAGAAATAAGATAATAATTTATGAATAAATAAGTGTCCTATTTTAGAAGAAATCAGAGTCTGGTTTCAGGAGAAATCAGAGACAAATTTTAGGATAAATCGGAGTCTGATTTTAGGATAAAGTGATGTATGATTTAAAAAGAAGTGGGAGTTTGATTTCAGAAGAAATCAGAGTAAGCTTTCAGAAGAAACTGGATTCATTGAAATAATAAGGTTCTAAGTTAGTTAAGGATCGATTTATTTTACTTAAGAAATTGAATGTTAAATTTCATTTGGGAAAACATTTTATATGGAAATGAAAACCATAGGTAAGGTCAAAAAAATTAGAGAAAGGAAATTTTAAATAATAAAATATTTCATAGAGAAATCTTAGTCTGATTTCAGTAGAACATGGAGTCTACTTTCAGCAGAAATAGGAGTCTGATTTTAGATGAAATTGGAGACAGATTTGATAAGAAATCGAAGTCTGATTTCTGGAGAAATTGGTGTGGGATTTCAGTAGAAACTGATGCCCGATTTTAGAAGAATTGGAATCTGATTTATGGAGAAATCAGAGTTTGATTTCCGAAGAAATTGGAGTCGTATTTCAAAATAAATCGGAGTATGATTTCAGAAAAAATCAGAATCATAGGAATAGTAATGTTCTGAGTAATACAAGGATACAATTCTTTTACTTTTGAAAAGAATGGTTAAATTTGGTTTGGGAAAACATTATATAATGTTTTAAAACCTAGAGGTATGGTCAAATACATTTTTTTTAAAATAGAATTTTTCAATAATAAAATATTTCTTAGAGAAAGATAATTTTCTATATGAAAATGTTTTTTTGATTTTCAAAAAATAAAATAATGGAAAATTCATAGGTGAAATTAATGAATCAATAAAATCCTCTCAAAACTACATGGTGATGTTATTTTATCCATTATTGAGCCTAATAAATGCATATAACAATCATATAATTAGTTGGTGGTAGATTTATTAGGCAACCAATACCCTTTTTCATTAACATTAATCCAAATTGTCCATGCACCATAGGGTGTTTCTCATCATTCAACCTATAAAACGGATATGAGATCAACTCATGTTCGCACCATAATTCGAAACCAAATCAATTTCACATGTATGTATTAAAAATTGATGCCCCGTCAAAACCTTCTACAAGAAACCCATCTAATAGTGAGATTTTATATGGGTGGTCATCTACTATACTATTAATAGCTATCACGATTGTTCTGATGGGATAATTATATCAATTGAATAAAAATTTGTCAATGGTTTCCTATAAAAAATTATATGAAATGGGAATCAATATTTGTATTTATCACATCAAATATTTCCCTAAATTTGGTCCAAATGAATATATAGGGGCCAACATATCATCTCTAGGAAGACAAACATTGAGATGTGAAACAATGAAATCGTTAAAAAATTGGATTGTCTCATCGATCCTAGAGGGAGTCTCACCCTATTGGACTTGAAATAAAACTTGGTAGAGCCATCTCAGTTTTTTATAGAATGTTTGGTCCATTTTTTCTATTTTAGTTTTGGAACCTTCATAAAATTGGTAGACCATACCATTGTTTGAGTATCTAAAGTCATTGACAATCAAATACTGAGAAACATTACAAGATGTCCACCCATCTAATGAGTCAAATTTAATTATGTTCTAACATAATAAGCCCATATTGTATATTGTTCATTATGAAAAATGTATGAGTAGGTTCTATATTTCTCACATTATCACTAGGTTAGGAAGTTCTTCAATTGCTTCTCCTTGGGTTATGACCCATGGGAATATATAAATATCAAAATTCGGGTTCTAATGAATTCATTAAGAAGTGCATGACTTAATTTCCTCACCTTACCTTTGATTAGGGCAAATAAATCCCTTAGTATAACTAGATTATGCTCAATATTTCTAATAAATTATAAACATGGATGATCTCCAGAACATTTCTCACTGAGGATATGGATCCCTCAAGTTTTATAAATTTGTGAGAGACATATATCAACTTCTACATGGATTAGGTGATGGGTGAAGATTTTAGGACACCACCCAATATCGAACTAACTCATGGATAAGATCGATATGATGGTAATATGGATTTTCCCCCTAAATGGGCTCATAAAGTTCAATGAATCTTATATATTCTCTAAAATAAATACAATTCTCATTAAATTAGCATGGAATAAACAACACATCAGAGAAAGTTTCCCAATTATGGAGGCTCCACTAAAAAATATGCATTTTTGTACTCCATACAGATAATATATCAATTTTTAAAAATTAAAAAATGATATTATCAGGTATTTGAAAAAATATATTCATCAAATAATATCCTAGACATTTGGTTTCCACATAAATAATTTTATAAATGATCTTTCTGATGAAGGAAACTTTTGTATGAGAGATATCTTGAGATAAATAAAATCTTACATATTAAATATTTGTTAAATAAAACCAAGATAAACATAGAATTATGTTAATTTCATTACATGATAAATAAATTTCATTTCATACATAATAATATCTGAAGGAATGTTCAGCTCAATGTCTCTGAATACTATAAACATAATCGTTACATTTCATAATTATTGAGATATTTTCTCCCCAAATACACCATATTAAACCATATTCTATACATTTCATTAGTAAGACTCGTCCTAATAACCTAGTAAATTAAAAAAAATACTAAATGGGTTATCTAAAACACATAGTAAGAGGTGAATTGACATTTCATCGAGATTGAGTTCATCCGAATTTGTAAAAGAATTTACATAATAGAAATATCATAACATCATGAGTGTTAAAAACAAACCTAAGAGTGGTTCAAAGTACATGGAATAAGAAAATAAATCTAAAAAATATTAAATTGTAAATATAATAGATATAATTTTTCATAGTACTATATTACATAAACCATAAATCATAAGAATATGTTATCATATTTAATAACATCCTCTAACTATTCCAAAAACATTTTCATAGAGAAACATAACTTTCTTGAGCCATGCCATAAGTGACCATGACGCCTATAAACTAAAATGTTCTCAGGGATAAATAGATTATGAAATATTAAATCTTATAAAATGAATTAGATGGCTATAATAGACACACCCATATCAGGTTTGTAAAAAAACCACCCATCATTGGTTTATAATGGAACTACTCATCCCTGTTTTATAACTGAACAACCCATCACTCATCTACACATATGTGTTCCACTTAATAAGAATTCACATTCAAAATTATAAAAAACCCGTGAAAATAAAATTGGCTTCAAAACATCAAAATAGAAAATATTATATTTTTATAAGGAACCCATGGAAAAAAATTTCATTTCATAAAACATTCCAATGGTATAAAATAATATCATGAACTAAATCCTTTGATTCCAAAAACTATTTACCGAAAATAATTTCATGATAAAAGAATCACATATATTGAAACATGAAACACAACTCTATTAGAGGTAGATCATTTTGATGATACTGGCAACTAAATAACAAAAACTGTTTTTTATAAAATTTTGTATTCATTTTTTTAAAAATCATACTTATGAGTTTATTTTCAAAAAAAAGTCTAATTTGTTTTTAAGAGAACTGGAAAAAACATTCCTAAAAACATTGTTGGATTAGAAACTCTTTTTCCACTAAAATTAATGCATAACATCATTTAGAATGGAATTTCAAGGAAAAAAGTTCAAATAATAAATTGTATAACTCAAAGAATGGTGTTTGAGTTTCCAAGTCCCTTATGAAATTAGTAAATTTAGAATCCAAAGTCCATAGATTCTTGGATATCATATGGTTTAATAAATACTATAAGATAAATCTTATGTTATTCCAAAATAAATTTCTGGGAAGAATATAGATAATATAAATATGAAATTGGTGCATAATAGTACAACATATAATAATTAAGAGAAATTGAGATGAAAAACCCCTTATTTTTTCCATTGATTTCTATAAATGTTACATAACCTACTACATCATAAATATTAATATTTTAATTAAAAATTTAATAATATTATTAATATATATTTACTATTACACTATAAATTAAAAACAATTCTCTTAATGTGTTAGATTATTTTCATCATTTATAAACATCGAGTTTTAATACATTTAACAGTTGGGGTGTGATTTATAATGTTCTTATCACTAAAAATCAAATAATGAAAAATTTTATCATTTAGGATAACATAATAAAAAACTAATAAATATTTATAAAAAAAGCTTATATCATTCTATAATCCTTTTATTTATACAGGATAAAAATAGAATTGGTGGTGGTCTATCTCAGTGATTTTATTGTATGTAGAAGATATATTAAGAATAAGTTATATATTTAATATAATATTCACTGAACTATATACCAATCAGTATTTTATATTTTTATTATAATAACATTTGTATTTATGTTTCCATATTCACCCATTCTAGTGTTTAATAGCATCGTTCATGTATGTGGTTAAACCAACCCATACATGGACACGCATTAAATCAGTTGGTTGTATGGTTAGGTATGTTATCTTTTGAAATAATATAAATATAAAAGAGTCATAATGGTAATTCTTTTATTTTTGTATGATGTTGAACCAAATCCAAATAAATTTTGATAAAGAATGAAACATTATAAATTCTTTTTAAAAACGATTCTTCTGGGAGGTGGTAGTCTAAGTACACACATGATTAAAGTTCAGTTGTTTTTATAAGTGGATGGAAATGAATAAATATATTTTGTAATATTAAAATATAAAATATAATTATACTAATGATATATATTTCTTTATATTATCATAGTAATAATATATTTAGAAGAGAAATATTAAGAAGAAAAAATTAAGAAAGAGATAATATCTTACATTGAAGACTTGATCCTTCCATGGAATAATCATTAAAAATAAATATAATAGTATAAAATAGTTTAATATCCAATGATTTTAAAATAAGACTATGTTCTATAGAATACAAGACAAAAACACAATGTCTAAATAAATCATTAAATACTATTATTTAAATAGGACCGTTATAACCAAGTTGTTTAATTGGTGATTATGAATTAGAATAAACGAAGTATAAAATATATTTATATACACAGAGGTCAAAAAATATATTTTTTTTTTGATAAATTCATTGTAAATTATCACACAATTCTTAGTAAATTTATTTTATTCATCAAAAATACATTTTGATACTAAATGAATTTTTATTTATTTTTATGAGAAAATATTATATTGAATTTGTGAAGCATTAAGTTTTTTATTTGACAAAAATTATATATATTTTTAAATCATATTATCCAAATTATTTTATGGTCAAATTTTTGTATTTTTTAGAAAATAACAAATTTTCAGTGAATATTGAAAATATCAATATTTTTAAAATTATAATATTTTTAAAAGTCACATTTTTTTTGAATTTGATCTCAAAGTAATATTTGTGTTCTTAAGATATATATATTATAATTAATTACATTTGAATAATCACTATTTATTATTTTGTAAAAAGCTTTTTGGGGCCCTAGAACTCTTTTTTCTATAAACCACTGTTCATCATGTTTCACACCTTTTAATTTAAGTTAATTTCTATCATTTTTAGAAACTAAATCTTGAAAAATGGATTTTATTTTTATAATTAATTTATTTAATTTTATTAATATATTTTCCCCTTATATTTGGTCTATATGAAAATTATTTTTAGAATTTGGTTTACCGTAGTGAAGTAAAATTGTGTTATTAAGGGTAAAAATAATTTGAAGACTGTTTAAACATTTCATAACAATTGTATAACTTATGTTTGATATTTTTTTTGAAATTTATTATCCAATATTGAAGAAAATTAAAATTCATAGTAATTTAATTTTGATTATAACAATTATATTATTTTAAATAAATATAATGTCAAAAATGTCACTCTCTGTTTTTTATATCTATAATATTTTTTAATAGTGATTAAAAAAACATATTTTCAGCTATAAGTTTAGATTTTAAAAATAAATGTTTTTATATCTTGTTATGTATTTTAAATAAATTTAACAATGAAATAATTAACATGAATTATTACACACCATTGAAAAATTTCATGTGATTGTAGTAGAAAAATCATGTATACAATTTTAATAACACAGAAGTTATATTTTTTGAATAATTTTTAATAACACAAGAATTTTATAGACAAAAACAACTTATTCGGAATTCTTTAATGGATTATATTCCTATTCCATTATTTTTATTTTATTTTTATGTTCAGAATATGTGAAAAGTTCTTTAAATGACATTTATAGTATTTAATATTAAATATATTGTACAGAAACCAAATAAATATATCAAGAGGGAAAATATGTTGTTAAATGGTTTATAATTGAATATATTTTAATTTATCTTCTTATTTTTAATTTAGAGGTTAAATTATAACCATTTAATATGAAAAACTTCATTACAACGGTTAATATTAAAATTGGTTAAGTAAGGAGAAAATACAAAAGATAAGGTTAAAAAGTTATCATAATTTGTTAAAACTTTTATTGGATTAATTATAAGACTAAATTATCCTTATGTTTTAATAAATTTTATTTATAACCATTTCACAAGAGTTACATAAATAATTTATTATTATATTTCATGTATTTATAAACTTGATAGTAATGATATTTTTTAATAAAAAATATTTTACAAAATGATTTAAAATTCCTAAAAAACTTATCATCATCCAATGATAGGCATATGGTTTAAATTTTAATCTATGGTAAATTTAAGGTCTACAATTCCTTTTATATAAACATTATTGATTCCTATTAGTGTAAAAACATTATTACCATGTTAATTAGAAAATGGGTTAACATGGGGTTAAACCATATGATTTGGGTGAAAAAATTATATAAACTTGTAAAAAATTTATTTTATAGTAATATTTCATATAATTATCATCCAATATTATATTAATATTATATTTGAGACATTTTTTGTGATAATTTATTTATATTAAATTAATACATTAATAGTTTTAAAGACTCCCCCTCCCTTATAAAAGGGAACCTACTGTACATTTTTCTTCGTAGATAAAAAACCATTTACATCAGAAAATACCAACCTAATCCCATAATACCATATCTATTAACATTATAGTGGTATTATTTTAAAGAATAAAACCAACATTAGAAGTATTGAGTTGTAATAAAATTGATGTTTTGTGAAAAAGATATATAACTTTTGACAAAATGTTTTAGTTTTATTATTTATACACCATTTTTAAAATATTTATCATCCATGTTGAAATAATAACAATATTATATACCATATACATATATTTTTTTATTAATTTAGTTACCTATATCCATTTCAACTTGAATCAAATGGGATATAAAAGCGTCGTTCACATGTATGGTGGTCTACCACCTCAAGAACTAATTTAATACATTATCCATCACTATCTATCACAGATGATTATAATGATGGATTTAATCGGTATGTATGATTCTCACAAAAAAATCATCATTATATGAAGAAACTATTTCATCTATTTTCATACCCTTTTCTTCCTTGAAAATAGTGGCATCATCCATGCGTGCGTGTGGATTACAACCCCCACAAAGCGATGTGATTACTTTGTCATAACCACGTCACATTGATGTTATATATAAGTTTATTTATAGAAATAATATTGTACATATGATATAATAATCATTAATGAAATGTAAAATAATATTTTCCTTTTATTCAACATGATTAAAAAAAAATTGGAATGTTACTCATGAGTACGTACGACCAACCATATCCATGATTACTACAAAGTTAATTTTTCAAATCCATCATTCATGGTTGGTTATAAAATCACAATTGATATATAAAAATGAAATTTATTTATTTATTACCATTACAGAGTTTATATGATAATGATGTACTTGACCCAAGTCAATGTACCAAATCAATTTTGGACATTTGGGTTGAATATCATCCGAACAATCGATATAAACATAAATGACTATGTATTTTAACATAAGATGGTAAAAAATAAAATGAATAATTGAATTAAATATGGTTTCCATAAAATAAATAATTATAATAATTTTATTTTTGAGAATGATAATAATTGTATATGATGGTTCATAATTGTGGTTAGGGATAATTTAACATAATATTTCATTTTAAATGTTTTAAATATTTACTCTCTAAATGTTTCAATTCCATGTCCATATTATTAATATTATTTTATGCATTTGTTTATGTGGAAAAAAATATCTATAATGAACCCTAGATATGACTTTTCAATTTCATTTAATGTTTTTAAAAAGAGAATAATTTCTCTGAACATTTTGACAAAAATGAAAAATGGAATGTTTTAATTTGATGTATATGACGTAAATGGTTTTTCTCACCACCATAACCATTATTTTATCTTTATATTCCTTTATAATATTTCATTTTTTAATTAATGAAAAACCGTGTTTTCATTATTTCTATGTATTTTGGTTTTAAAACTGGGTTTTTATTTGAATGGGTATTTTGACATTCGAAAGTGTTTTGTATATGTGTTCAAAGAGTTACTCAAGGGTTTTATGGTAAGAAGGTGAAAGAATAAAATGTTTCATTCAAGATATGGTTGAATATAATTATATATGAGGAATATGTGGGTTTCATATATATTATATAATGGGTGAGCCCCATTATAACTTGATAATGCATTAGGTAATTTTCATTGTCTTCAAAGGAAAGAAAGGGGGAGTTAATGGGGGGTGGTTTCGCCAATGGATTTACCTAGGGTCCAGTTATATCTAATAGAGGTTTAAAATTGGTTTTGGATATGAATATCCAAAATTTAGAAAAAAAAATTATTTATTTTTATTGGTTTTAAACTATTATTTCATAAAATATTGTGTGACATTATTGTGTATATGATTTATTTTCTAATATCAATGAATATTGTTAAAAAATTATTGGTTTCCATATTTTATACTATAATAAGGTATTTATATCTTTTATTTCGATAACTATGATTTTTGTGATCATAAAATTTTTGAAATGTTTTTATAGGGCTAATAAATGAGTAAGAACAAGTGATATGAAAAGTTAGAATGCATGATTTTTTTCATGAAAAATTTGTTTCATTTTAATAATATAACAATGTGAGAAAAATAGATACAAAGAGGATGTTTGCATTTTGTAATATATGGGTTTTTTTATGTATGAGTAATGGACTAATTATATTAAACTCAAAATTTCCAAGATCCAAAAAATGTAGGAAACCAATTTTTTTATAAATTCAAAAGATTAGTTAATATTTAAGGCTAGTTCTTTATAATTTACATCATAGGAATTTTTTTTGTAACAACCAAAAATTTTAAAAGAATAACATTGTGTTTGATAGCATATACGACACACAACATTGAGCATAAACAACCCGTGAAGTATAATTTTTCAAGATGGACATTACAACTTAGATGTAAAAATGGAGACTATGAGTAAAAAAAATAAATTATGAAAAGTATATAGATTAAAAAAATATAAAATAAATTCATTTGTAATCAATTTATTAGTAATGAAAAAATTCATTTGAATGCAAAAGAAAGGGTTATCTAAAAACTCTTTTATGCACACAATGAATCTTTTTATATGAATAAATTTCATTAACTAGAATTGGTGAAAGATTTTAATGAAATAGTTATATTATTAACTAATAAATTTATTTATCATCCATAAATCATTCTATGTTATCGTATAAGAATGAATCCAACTTTATACTTAAAAATAGATTTTTTCTAAAAAGCGGTTTTATCAAATTTTCTAAATTTATATTCAACATAAATTTATTAAATTTTTTGAAAATATATTTTAAAAAATTGAATTAAATTTTTAAATCATAATTTCAGAATTAACATAACCTGATATTTAATGATTTATTTGAAATGGGTTATTTTTTATTTATTAGTAAAATTTACTAAATTGTGTAAATCTGTCATTTATATTCAATAAATTAAGTAATTTAAAATATTATTATTATTTTAATTTTGATTTATAAGTAACATGACTTTTATTTCGTAATATTTGACAATATAAATTGAAATCTAATAATGATTATATTTTATTTTCGTATTAGTATATTTTTAGACTTGAAAAATAATTTTTCAAAAACTATTTTCAGTTTACAATGTTTCTCTAATTTAAATAACTAAAATAGAAACTAATAAAAAAATATTTTAAATACACTGGTAGATTATATATATAATCAATAATGATGATAACTTGTAATATAGTTAATTTAAGATCACTATAATGTTGGAAAACACAGTTCATTAAAAATAGTTTTTCGATACGATTTTGATGTTCAATTTTAGATTTAACTCCTCCAATAATATAAATTGAATGTGATAAAAATTATTCCATATTTTAAATCAGAATAATTAATATTATGTAATAACTTGAAATTAAATTTCATGTCATAATTATTAGAGAATCCAATAAAATCTATTTAGTAATATTAAGGTTGTAATGGGGTTTTGTGTGTTACATGTGATTATATTAAATGCTATATTCCACACACATGGAAATTTTATTTTAATAAATTATATTCCATAGATATAATAACATGGTAAAAATTATTTAATAATAATTATTTAGTTTTTTTCATAAATGATAAATTATCATGATAATATAAAAATCTAATTGACAGGGTAAATTTTTTTTAAAATAAGTAAACTTAAATGTTAAATAATTAACATGTTTAAAAATATTATATTTCTTTTTTGTGGAGGTTTTTATCAACTATAAAATCCATCAATTTAATTATTTATTATTTTTTTGGGCACATAGGGTGATACTGACTCCCCATTATTGACTAGTATTGGTTACTTAAAAATCCACTCGACAATTATAAATGGAAAAACACTTACCTACCTTATTCACATTTATTATTCTATCATTATTGACAAAAAAATCAAAATCCACCCCCAAAAAACATTTCTAAATTATAAAGTTGTTAGTATTCCAAAAATAATATCCTTAGGTTCCTTGATAAGATATCCAAAGGTGGTTGTTTTAAGCGAAGGTAATCATATTCACTAAGTTACTTATTTTTTACTTATTCTTTATCCACATACTACTATGTATTAACACTTAAAATATATTATCACAAGAATCTCCCCTATAATTTTATTTTATAATGTTAATGGAATATTATTTATCCTTCTCCTTCTCCATAAAATTGGAAAAAATCCATATCTCATTTATACATTGGACTACCACCTCATAAACTGATGTAATTTTTTTGTCATCACTGAATCACATGGGTTGACAAAATGGTGTAAATAATTAATATTTATGTAAGGATTCATATTTTTTGGACCACATTTTTCAACATAAATTTTCATTTTTTTTGGCACCTGTCTGTAACTAGGATAAATGGACTTTTCCCATAAGATACGATCTCAGATAAATTATTTGACCAATCCATTGGTCCTGGCTTAGGGTTTTACCACAGGACATGAGTTTGGTGGAAATCTGAGAGATATGAATTTTAGCCGAATAATTAATAATTAATATTATTAAATTAAATATTAATTTATTTGTGAAAGTTATTTCAGTGATAACATTTTAATGCAGCAGAATATTGAGATTATATCTCCGTTTTTGAGTTAAGAATGGGGGTTTATCCTAGGTAAGGCCTAAACATCAGTCGAGTGCTGGGTTGGCCTGGTCCCCCTTTTTTCTTTCCTTTAAAAATTTTATTTCATTACTCTTCCTTTCTCCTCCTTTTTCACACCTCTTGTGCTAATAATTCATCGTCATGACCTAAGTGATAAATAGGATATTGAGAAATAGGGATAGAAGGAAGGGAATAGTGGTACGGTTTTGAAGCCCTCAACGTGATGATATGGTATATGGAGATCATAGATGGTGAAATCAAAAGAATCATTAGAAGTTTCTACCTGAAGGTAGTTCTATTTTATTTTTCACCATATATTCTATATAAACTGGTTTTTAATGTTTTTATTGCCATATATTTCTTTCTTGTGGCCTTTTATGTCCTAATCCATTATTTTGGGGTGAAAACGGCAGTTTTCGGTGATCTGAGGGTTTTCCCATCGAGAAACCTAGGTTACACAACATGAGTTCTAAGGAATAATGATGTGTGTTATTCCCATTAGAGGAAGAATTTGTTTTATTATGTACACACCATGTACTATGAGTGGACTTATTATGGTGGTACATGTCCATGTGTCCGGCCGTGTAAAAAAGTACGTGGTTTTTTTGGTTGTTATATAATACAAGCCATGTACATTGATATACACAAACTGTACCTTTACACAGGTACAACCCATGTTGTTCTTGCCATGTATTGGCACAAAAAAAGGAGAGGGATAAGAGTACACATTGTGTACTCTAACGCAAACTCCTAGTACTTTTCCAGCATATAGTTCTGGTGTATTATGTGCCCTAGAAGCCTAAATTGGATGTGTGATATGTCCATTCTGAGCTTTTTTCACATATATCACAATGGTGGAATCATTTTGACATTTATAGGCCATATAAATTGTTTTTGTGGTTTCTCTCTAAATAGAGAGGTTCTTACTCTAGTTATTGTGTTCAGTTTTTACCTAATAGTGAGACATAGCATGGATGATAGGTTTAGTGTTCAGACCAACCAAGTTGAGTCACTTTGAACTAAGATGAGTAGTGAGATATCTCCCATTACCTATGCTTTTGATTAATTTTACCTTATGAGTTGTTCACTTCATTACTATGTGTTTGTTATACCTGATTCTTCTATGGATTCCCCGATGGTTGCCTCCACTCATTTTTACCTGGGAGATCTTGAGTGGGATACCATTTTTTGACTAATGGGACCTAGAAGATTCTTTTGGTTTGACTAACCCTACATTGTACTTTTGGTTTTGGTAGAAATGGTGTTTGGGATTCACCTAGAACCCATGCCGATCTAGTAATCCCATGGTGTTATGACTGTAGTGTTGGGTTGGGTGTTCAGGACACCCTCACTCTTTATCAATTTTCACTTGTTTATTATTGATGTTGTGACGTTCACCAAAGTTGCATCCTTGTTGGTGGCTATTGAACCAAACAAAATGGGATTTTCTTAATTATTAGATGCTCAAACATTCTCCCTGAGATTTGTGTTGCTTATTGGGAAGGCCATATGTGGTTACCTGGCATCCTTATTGTGAGCCATGTTATTAATGGTATTTTACTGGTACCCAGTGGAATTACCTAGGACTCAACCATTGAGCCTGGATGTATATATATATATTGTGATATATATTTTGTTTGGATGTCCAGAGGTGATTCCTGATATCCAGATGTTTATCCTTACATGTTTACCTTTACTCCTTGAGTGATACTTGGATTCTCGTGGTAAGAATTCCCTGTATAGACTCATGGGATGAATGATATGTATGTGGGTGAAGTTGTGTTATGAAATTATGAGTTATTCTAATATCCCTATGGGCTAGGTTTTTCAATTATTTTGGGTAATGTTAAGATATTCTTGTAGGTGAGGTTGTGTTATGCATGCAGGTCAGGTTTCTCTATGCCTACGAGTGATGGTTTTTGAGTCACTGTTGGATTCATGGGATTATGGTCCATGTTTTTTGACCAATGAAATTTTATAGGATTTTCCATCAGTATATGATATACTTATTTATAGGATTCACTATTAGTATGTGGTATCCAAGTTTTTGATTGGAGGAGAGTACCTGTGAACCTAGGTGTATGATGAGAACACCCATGTGGTGACATAGCTTGTTCTGAGATATAATTATATAATTTCATGAAAAAGGTACATGTCGATGGTATTATAGACCCAGAAATTATTTAACGATTCACAACATGAGTGGAATGAAATCCTACTAAATTCCCTTTCACAGAATGTCCAGTCAATAGGGATTATGGACCCATGGATCGACTGTTGATGAAGTTTCATAAGGTTTAATAGACTTACGAAAGAGTTTTTATATTTATGTATATATGTATAACTATGGGACTATACATGTGTAGGTATATATATATATATATATAAATATATTGTGTCACATTCCATGTTGACAAGGATTATAGACCCTGAATTTGGATATAGTTTCATTTTTGGTTTTTACTACCTTATTGGTTGTGTATCAGCTTGGCTAAACATGTCGCTTTTTTATACACATTAGTAGCACAGTTACAGGTTTCTTCTCCAAGTTGCCTACTGAGATTCTTTCTCACCCAAGCACATACACCTTAGTGTACATGTATAACTAATGTTTTATTTTCATATTTATCACATTTTTCATGGTTGATAGGGCTAAGGTGATGTCAGGCATGATCGAGAATAGATGCTCAAGTGGTTCTACTGGTAGGGCTAGTGCAGTTCAATAGTGTTTAGAGATCAGTTACGTGAGTTGGATTAGAGTTAGTAGTACAACCCCATAGTTTTACTTTCAGTTTATTTTGTACTTGTATCTATATAGTAAACCTATTCGGTGAAAAATGTTGTATTGTATTGCATAGTTATTTGGGATTTTTATAGAATTTTACCGTTACAAATTTATATTTTAGTATAGTTTTTCTGCACTGTTTTCACTTTCTTATGTGTATGATACATGGTTATTTCCAATATATTCATACATTGATATTAGAGAATACTCTACCCACGATCAACTCATAGGCCCTCACTACTAGTCGGCATCCTCTTCTATAGAGGGAGGCACACTTGAGGCCTTGCAGAAAACCATCTCAGAGCATTGGGTTAGTGGCTTTGGTTCGGGATGTTACAAAGTGGTATCAAAGGAAATTTATTTTCGTGGTCTTTCCTATTTTGGATATGGTATAAAAGTGTATTAGGAATGTGTCAAACCATGTTATGGATATCTGATTGGTGCGTCGAGAAAACTTGTTCTGGTAGGAAGTCAAGGATGATAGGTTATGAGATTGTTTTTCAAATTTTGCGATGTTACATTTTTATATGATTTTTTCCATGAGCGACACACTTGTTTGGTGTGGGTGTTTTAATATTACTATAGATATTTAGATGTTACTAGAAATAGTCCAGATATTGATTTTGAATCTGGGATGGAAAATGCTAGAGGCCTCTCAGGAATCATATTTTGAATGTTGGATTTACATCATATAGGCCAGCTAGTTTGTGATTTTATGGATGATAGAGGCCTTCTCAGTTGGACCTTCTTACACATAATTATTTTCCTGAGTGCTGGTTATGTGGATCTACATTAAAGAGTTTTTTTGAGGCTGATGACTCAATATTCATGCAGCTCCTGTGCAGTGACCCTAGTAGGTTGATATGGCATGTGATTCCCTTTTGTTGTGACCCTTTTGGGGCGATCTTTCTTGGGCCTTTTGTTATCTTGATAGACAAATGAGTATGATGAATATTTGTACATAGAATTTCCATTTGAACTGGAACATCAAGGGGTATTTTCATATATGGGTACCCAATTAGTGTTAGTTCAGTTTATCTTCTTCTTGATCTGTGACCTCCAAAGAGCAGTCTCTTCTGTGGATTCTCAGAGTGGATCGGGGTCCTTGGAGGATGTTTTTTTATATTTTTACCCTTATTGGTCACTGTGATATTCACTTTCCTTTAGAGGAATGATATTTTTGGGTTGGGTGGGCGACTGTGAGATCCTTTGTTTAGACTTAGATCCTTGTAGGTCAATGTCTGTTTCATTCGTGGGGAACATGTGTGAGAGGTTGGCACATGTTTCCTGAAACCTTTTTGGTGGAGATCAGGGTTTATTCACATTTTATGATCAAGGCACAGTAGGTTCTCAAATTTTTCATTAGTAGTTTTAATTCCTTTAGCATTTATGAAGTACCTAGTGTGCTTCTTTTCTGAGATTGGCTCTGATGGGTAGGATTGTTTGAGTGCTTTGCATGGTCAACCAGTGTGTATGTTATAGCTAATGTAGTTAGATTTTGGGTAGATTCTTATTACAAGAATGACATCAGGTGCACATATTGGGTGATGAAGATACGTGATTATTGTGTGTGGTTTCATTTGAATCAAAATTTGTGAGTGGTATTATATGAGCATAGAATATAGGTTTGAAGACTTGTCCTGGGTTTGGACCCCAACAATTGTTTTGTGATGTCCCTCCATAGTAAAGGAAACATCAAGGAATGAATTGGGTATCGTTAGATGGTTGACCCTTCGCTGAATACTGGTCAGGATGATAGGATGTGAGCATATCTCAGAGGGAGATCTGTACACACCTTTTTGTTCAATTATAGTGTACTCCAATTTAGAGATGATCATGTGTTATCATGATTCGTCTTGAGATTACTGATAGAGTGTTGGCCCTACATCGAGATCCTTCTCTTTTCCTTTTTAATGTCTTACTTGGTGAGGGAGAGGGAACCCTATTATGGTTTCACATCATGAGTAGTTTAAGGTAATCCATATGCTGGGGAGTGTACATTTTTCCATTTGAGGGTGGTGAACCCCATTCATATATTGAGAATCAGTGTTTAAAGTAGTATATTGATCTCAGATTTTTCTTTTCAGATGACGATTGGGGTATTCCTTTAGTGAGTTTATTGTCTTCTGTGTATAATGTACTTCTTAACATTATGAGGCTGGTCGTTGGAATATCTAGATAGCTTTGCTGTGTAGATTCTTTGGGCTTCATGGGGAAGAGAAGGTTTATGGTGGGGAGTTTGTAAGGATTCATGTTTTTCCAGACCATGGTTTTGAGTATAATCTTGAACATTTACTATCACATGATTGAAAACATGTATAATTTTCATTTTCCCCTTGTAGATGATCATAAATAATATATATGACCACTATGTTTTTTCCAGAATATGTTTTTTACCCTAAGAATAGAGTTTCGTGGAAATTTGAACTGTTCAAATATCAGTGGAATAAATAATATTTAATATTATTAAATTTAATATTAATTTATTCACACAGGTTTGTTATGTGATACATTTTTAATGGAGTGTCTGACTGAGATTCCTTATAATCTGTTGAGTCTGGAATGGTGGTATTAGCCTAGTCAAGGCCTAAACTCGAGTTGGGCATCAGGGGTGGCCCATGCCCCTTTTTCTTTTAATTCATTTTCTTATTTTGTTTATTCTATTGACATCATTCCTCCTCCTTCGTCCACACGCCTCTTGTGATAATCCTCCTTCATCATTACTTAAGGTAGAAAATGGATATTGAGATATAAGGATAGAAGGAAGGGAATATTTGTAGCATTGAGATTCCCTTGACGCACTGATATGATATATGTCAATCGTGGATGATCAAATAAAATGAAGCTTTGGTGATTTCCACCCGTAGTTATTCTAATTTCTATATTCATCATATAATCCATTTAAATTGTTTGTTTCAAGTTTTTATAGCCTTATATTTCTAGACTATGGCCTCTTAAGGCCATATCTATTGTTTCAGGGACAAAACGGGGGTTCAGAAGATCCAATGGTTTCCTCATAGGGAATCACAGGTCACATGATGTGTGTTTTAGGAAACATGCCATGTGTTCTCTACAATCTATTAATAAAACTAATTCTTAATTACACACTGTTTAAACTGAGTACACATTGTGTGGTGGTACATTTCTATGTGTTTGACCATGTGAAAAATAACATGGTTTTTTGGTTTTTTGATAGTACATGTTGTGTACATTGAAATAAACTTTGAGTAATTTTACATAGTTATACCCCTTATTGTTTTGGTCATGTATAGGTACAGAAGTATGGGGATGGATATGAGTACACACTTTTTACTCTAATTTACATGCTATGTACATTTACATCTTAGAGGTTTGGGGTATTGTGTTCCCAAGAAGTCATAATTGGGCATGTGAGTTGTCCATTCCGATCATGTTTCCATGTAGATAATAATTATTTAATGATTTTGACATTTATAGGTCATATAAATGGTGTTTTGTGGGTTTATTTCAAAATGGAAATGTTCATCCTTCAGCTATCATGTTATGTTGTCACCAAAGAGTGAGACATAGGGAAGATGATAGGTTGGGTGATCGGACCAACCTAGTTGAGACCATTGATCTTAGATGAGTTGTGAGTTATCTCTTGTGACCTATGATTTTGGGGACGTCTCCCTTGTGAGATGTACCATTTTATACTATGAGGCCATGAGACTAGATGCTTCCAAGGCTTGTCTAAGGGATAACTTTGCTTGTGTTTACCTAGAGGATCTCGAGTATGATGCCTCTATGTTCTTGAATTGAGGGACCCAGGGGGTGCCTGTGGTTTGACCGACCCTGAGTTGGATGTCAGGTTTTGGTAAAGATGGTGTTCAAGTGTCACCTAAAACCCTTTTTGAACAAGTAATCCTATGAGGCATGTGAATTTAGTGTTGGGTTGGGTGTTCGTTCCACCCTAACTCATTATTTTGTTTCACTAGATTATTGCTGGTGTAGTGATGTTCACAAGAGTTTCTACCTAGTTAGTGGTAGTTGAGCCAGACGTGAGGCATCCTTCTTTCTTTTTGGACACCCAGAAATTCTCCCTAGAATATGTGATTCTTGTTGGGATGACCAGATATTCTTACCTATTATCCTGTTTCTGATCCATGTTATTTCTAATATTTTACTGGTACCTAGAGGAATTACTTGGGACTCAGTTTTTTATCCTAGATGTATATATATATTGTGATATATATTTTTTTGGGGATGTCCATATGTTCTTCCTAGTATCTTGCGGTGGAGCATGTCATGTTTACTATTATTCCTTGAGTGATATATGGAATCTTGTGGTCGGAATGCCTTGGATTGAATCACTGGATGAATGATATGCCTACAGGAGAGGTTGTATTATGCCTTCGGTAGAGGTTCTGAAGCGCATGCAGGTGAGGTTGAGCTATTAATGGGGGGTGAGGTTCTGTTATTCCTGCAGGTGAGATTGTGTTATGGCTACGGTCGATTTTTTGTAATGCCATCAGGTGAGGTTTTTTTTGTCTCAGTTGGATTCACGAGCTTATGCTCCATGTTTTCTGACCAATAACCTTTTACAGGATTGACTGTCAGTATACGGTATCCTTGTTTTCATGGTTGACTATCGGTATGTGGTATCCTAGTTTGTGATTGGAGGAGAGTCTATTTGAACCTAGTTGTAGGATGAGCATCCTCCTATGGTAATGTATCTTACCCAGTGATATAATTATGGTGATGGATGAATCAGGTACACTTAAATGGGATTACAGACTCATAGATTGACTTAATGATACAATCATGAGTGGCACAACATCCAGCTCAATGTCCTTGTATATGATGTCCAGGTTATCGGGCTTATGGACCCATGGATCGACTATTGATGTGGTTTCACGTTTTTTGATACACATACCAATGAATATTAATATTTATGTATATATGTATAAGTATGGGACTATATATGTGTAGGATCAAAATGATGAATGTAGATTCTCAATACAAGAGTGGGTCAATTGTATTCATTAAAAATTTCATTAGAACCTTTAAAGTTTAGTTTAGAAAAGTTAAACAATAAAACACAACACCTCTAAAAGAAATCATTTCTTAAAAGAAATATTCTACCTTAATGCATATAGAATCAGTAATATAATCAGAGTCACGAAATTAGAAAGTATAAGAAAGTTATATTTTCTATCATTAATAAAGTTAAGAGTATGGGGAAAATAAAACAACGTGAAATAGAAACGAAGTTACAACAAGATTCTTTTTACCCAAAGAGAAGGGTATCCAACATCCTTGGATAAAAGTTCCTTGATTTATACATTCAAGAAATTTTATCTTACCCAATTCTAGGTAATCCTTGAATATGAAGATCAGTATCTTTCTCGCTATCCCCATAAGCCCTCAATTTAGATGTAAATTAGAACCTATGTCTTGCAAACCCGAAAGCCCATGATCAGCACGATCAAAGTCTACACAAAGAAAGTCTAAACAAGTTGTTCACACATGAACAATTTGTTCATGATATTAATACAAATCACTGAGAGTTGAAAGACCCTCTCTCTCTCTCTAGGAATCACTTCACAGCTTTTTCACATGCGTCAAGTTCATCCACTCTCTACTTGTTGTTGAGGTAGTTTTCTCGTTCAAAATAACTTGTATTTATAGGAAAATATTCCCAATAGTTGGATCCCCTCCAACGATCATATTTCCAAAAAATTTGGAGGGACCTAGACACATGTCAAACATACAACATTTAGTTTGTAACATATTGTATGACATCATTTCAAGTAATTAAAATGATGTTAAGTTAAAGATAAGTGTTATGTAAAAGAAAACGTGAAATATGATAATATTGGAATGATAAAATTAAACAACTCTAACATTATCAAGCAGTTAGATTCTTATGGAAAACCATATCAGATTTTGAAACCAGTAACTAATTTGTTCTGGAATCGGATTCATAAAATCAGAATGAATTTTGTAACAGATTCGAAATCATAAAACAGAATCACTTTTTCACTAGAATCGGTATCACAAAGACGGTTTCAATTATACACCAGAATCGGTATCACAAAGATGGTATCACTTATACACTGGAATAAGTACCACAAAGATGGTATCACTTATACACCGGATTCAGAATCATAAAACATAATCACTTTTTCACCCGAATCGGTATCACAAAGATGGTATCACTTATACACCGGATTAGGTATCACAAAGACAGTATCACTTATACACCAGATTCAGTATAACAATGACTGTATCACTTATACACAAGAATTGGTATCATAAAGGAGGTATGAAAATTATGTAAATATAACAGAATGGAAAACCATAATGATACATCTGTATGTATAACAGAATGAAAAATCATAATGATAGATCAGTAAGTATAATGGAATGAAAAATCTAGATCTTAAGAAAAAAATAGAACATAATAAAAATACATAACTTAAGAAAAAGTGTTTGTGATTTTCAAAACCTAAAACCATAAGGAATGGAGAAGTCATAAGATAACCTTATTGACTCAACAATATCCCCCTTTTTGGAAAGTAAGAACAAGTTTTCTAAGGAATAATATATTGAATTAGATAAAAAATCATGAAAAACTTATCTCCCCCTTTGAATGTTATTTCTGATGAATTCGACTAACTCCCCCTTAAATTAACATCTCTTCTTAACAAAAAATTCCCCTTACTTGGACATTATCCTTTCTTACCATACTCTCCCTTAATATATTCTCATATTCTGATATCTTTATTAAATTATTCCTTTGACAAATTCTCCCCTTTTATGATTTTCAAACAGAGGGAAAAGAATGGATAACTATAAGATGCACCTATAATTTTTTTTCTTTTTTTATAACATGTTCCTGTAATATTAAGCATGAATATATTAGAAAACAAAAGAAATATATGAAATATTGTTCATAAGGAAATTTTGTAGATAAAGTACAGATTACAACAAAACATCGAAATATCAAGAAAAATCGTCTATCCTTCTTCTTCTCAGACAACAATTTCTTTATCAAGGCTTTAAGTTTCTTCACTTCCTTATGATCTTCCTCAAAATTCCTCAACAAGATCTTTTGATGCTGATTATTATTTTATAATGAAAAGATACTTTATTCTTGAGCAATCACCTTTCTCAGTAATTAAGCTCGGACTTCCTTCTCAATGCTTACTGATCGGGAAACAGAATTGATTTGACTAGATTTCCCAAAGACTGATGCCTTGACTTTGTTGAACACAGTTTCACAATTGATGAAAGCTCCATTTGTTGAATCCATAAAGTCACCAAATTGTCTTAGCTCTTCAAGGATAGTTTTTCTATGGTTATAGACTTTCATACAAGTCACATTTTGAGCATTGTAATCAATCAAAATATTACTAAAGTCTTCTTCTTTCTTGACCACCATGTCCATAAGAATATTGGACGATTCCATTTTTTGATTCAGATTTTCTGGAA
Source organism: Viscum album (assembly GCA_963277665.1). NCBI lineage: Eukaryota > Viridiplantae > Streptophyta > Magnoliopsida > Santalales > Viscaceae > Viscum > Viscum album. The sequence goes on along the minus strand of OY728163.1, from coordinate 2,101,384,466 downwards.
ACATTTGACTCTAGGAATCTATATTTGCAAGAACTAGAATGGTGCTGACCATATTTAATAAATATAGATTTACAAAGTCTTATTCAATAGATTAAGAAGATTTGATACCTGGATCATCTTTTCCTTTCTCATCTACTGTTGGAGTTAAAGAATGCAGCTTTTTTATTCTTTTGAAATTTGTATGAGGAATTTCTCTTTATAATGAGGCAACCAAAACACTTTTCCCTTTGACAGGATTTTAAAATGGATATTGTTTATCTGAAACATGGATAACATTAAGATATACATATTCATATTCCTCCTCTTGAAAGTCTTCTTATTCACCACCTTGATGATCAACCTATTCTTTCTCTTCTTCTTCCACATCAATTTCTACATGTTCTTTTTCTTCAATATATACTTCTTCATCAACTTCTACTTCTTCCTCAAATTTTTCTTCTTAAAATTGTTCCTAAACTTGTTCTTCTGAAATAGATTTAGAGACTGTACTCAATGTATTTCAACTGTAGTCTCCCACTTCTCTTAAAACATCATTATATTCTTCTTGAACTATCTGATATACTATTTCTTGAATAGGTTACGATATAGATAGAACTATCTTAGCTTTCTAGATTTCCAGATTTGAAACTGGTTTCTTATAAACAACTATAGATTCATGTACTTGTTGGGAATTCATTTCTAAAGCTTTTAGAAGAGATTGACACACATGAGCTACCAAATATTTCATCTTCTTAAATTTCTCCTTCATTTCATTCTCATGATTTTCAGCTTGATGTTGTTTTATGGCCTTAGCCTCTATATGATTTAAGCCAAAGAAAGGATCTCTTTATTTTCTAGTAGTTTCCATTTCTCTCCTCTTTGCCACTGTTTCATCGAAATAGGATTTAGTTTTCATTGAAGGAGGAGGTGTGGATACCAAGACATCAGGAAATGGTACAGGCTTGCTAGGTTCTTCCTGTTTCCTTTTCTTGGGTACCGATTTTTATGATTCCATAAAAACTCCCGTGTTACGGACAACAATTTCTTCAAAAGTCTTGGATTTATTGTAATAAATCTACCTTCATACATCTTAGAGTGTTATCACTAAGTAAAAAAATCTTAAAAGGATTTGAGACTGATAGGCATGGGAAAATCAGCTCTTAAAGTCACATCAAAATTATCCTGGAGATAGCTGACAGATACATAAGTATCTGAGATCTGATGGATCCTCCTTTTATTTCATGGATAGTGAGAAATATGTAAATCACAAATTTTATCATCCTTATGTTGATGAGAAAATCTAACAAAACGATATCACATATCATTGGAGAGTCCTTATCTCATTTTCTTGGTATAAGAAATCCTTGCATCCATAGAGCTACCATCTTTTGGTTCGTTGAATGATTCATAATCTTTATATTCTTAACATACATGAGACAGAGATATTCTAGAGCTATGGATTTTTTAAATAACCTTCCTTCTCGGACATTTTTTAGAGAAAAGTATAGCTTCCCCTTCATGCAGAACTCTAAGAACATTTTCTTCCTTCACATGGGGGATTGTATATGTCTTATCATAACAAATGAACGTAAACAGATCCTTATAATCCTTTTGGATGAATGTAACAGATCCATAGAACTGAATAACCAGGTCCTGAAAAACCGGATCCTAACTTTTCTCTTTGGCCACACAAATACATTCCCATCCATTAGTTATTATCACCTTAGAGATAAGGGAGTCATACACTAAAAAGAATTTAGGGCAAACAAACCTTCCCATAAAGATTGACCAATCCTTTATTTCGTTACTAGTAGGTATCTAGTCTGCTAACGATTCATGAGTCATTCAGGGTGATAGAGGAAAAATAATTGGAACAAAAACATTGATGGAAACAATGCTTCGGCATATAGGTCATTAAATATGGTGTAACGATTATAAACGAGGCACCCCTTATAAAAAAGAGGCTATGACCATTCAACATCCATAATATAATAAAACAGCTGAAAAAAACTGATCTAATCTAATGGTTAAGGATGATAAAAAATATATGAATTCCTATCATTTCTAGTATGGTAAACCAGAATTTAATATTTTGAAAAACAAACACCTAAAACCTAAGATAAAAAAATAAATAGTAAATAAGATTTACCTTTTGAAATATTTAGAGGAGTTTGTCGGTATTATATCAATTCTCTTGAATGTTTTAAAATTTGGGATTCCAATTTTTAAGTTTCCAATTCTAAAATTTTCAATTCCGAAATTCACAACAAAGAATGATAAAATTTTATGAACATGAAAAAGATTAAAGAAAGGGGAAAAATATGTAATCCCCCTGAAATAAAGAGTAATTTAATGTCAATAGCTGATTTAAGTAAGAAGTTTATATGAATGATTATGTTATAAAGATAATTCCTAGATTTTGTTTCATGTATTCAAATCTATCAGAAGATAATTTTGTTGTAAAAGCATTCGCAAGTTTTTATTGCATTCTGATGAATTGAAGAATAATATCTATTTTATGTGCGTGATCCCTATGAAAGTGATGTCTAATATCTATGTGCTTTTCACAAGAGTGATTGGCAGTGTTTTTATTTAGTGAACTGGTACTTCTATTATCAAACATTATATGAGTCATATTAAAACTCAAACCATAGTCTGGGAGTGTGTGTTGCATCCACAACACTTGAGTACAACAACCTATAGCTACAATATATTCAGCTTTAGCAGTGAAAATTGCAGCAGAATGTTGTTTCTTGCAAGACCAAGAAACTAAGAAATCTCTTAAGAAATGAAAAGTTCCTGATGTACTTTTCCTAACCATTTTACAACCACCAATGTCAGCATCTAAAAAACATTTATGTTCAAAATTAATTCTTGATTAATAAAAAGTATCAAATCCAAAGATCCCTTTAAGTAGAAAAAAATACTTTTCACTGCCTTTAAATTAGATTCTTTAGGATTTTCTTGGAATTTTTCCAATAAGCATACCGAGACCATTATGTCAGGTTGACTTTCTATTAGGTAATGTAAACATTCTATCATCCCTCTATAAGATGTCTGATCCCCAGGTTTCCTTGTTTCATCAATATCTAGAGTATTATAGGTTCTAAAAGGAGTATAGATACTCTTATCATTATCATACCCAAACTTATTAAGAAGATCGTTGATATACTTATGTTGAGATATGTATGTTCCCTCTGGTTTTTTAGAAATTTTTTAAACCATGAAATAAGGTTGACTCAACCATCATACTCATCTCAAAATCATATTTCATAAGATTCGAAAAGGAATCCTTTAAGGATTGCTGAGTTGATCTGAAGATCATGTTATCAACATAGATTTGGACAATCAAAACATCATTATAATTTTTCATAATAAAAGGGTTGCATCAATAGTTCCTTTAACATAGTTATTTTGAAGCAAAAATCCTGAAAGTCAATCATACCAAGCTCTAGGTTCTTGTTTAAGTCCATAAAGAGCTTTTGTATGTTTATAAACATTATTAGTGTGTTTTTTATCTTCAAATCTAGGGGTTGATCTACATAGACATCCTCATGTACCTAACCATTAGGAAACTCACAGATAACAACCATTAGATAATGTTTGAAATTAAAGAATGCTGCAAAGGATAGAATAATACGAATAGATTCAAGTCATTCTACAGAAGAATAGGTTTCTTAATAGTCTATGACTTCTTATTGGTTATAACCTTTAACAACTAATCTTGTTTTATTTTGAACAATAAATCCATTTTCTTCACATTTATTTCTAAAAACCCATTTTACACCAAAAGCAGATGTTTCCGTAGGTTTTTCAACCAAGGTCCAAACGGTTGGGTACTGGGACTACACAGTAGAAGCGATGGGCCGGGATTTTAAAATTTTTCTTCTTCACCGGAGTGACATAACACTATCAACTCTGGTTATCTTGTACCAGCTTGGTCCGAGGATCTCACAAGGTTCCTAAGGAGCACAAAAAATTAAACTTCAACATTTACCTTGTTCAGAATTGACGTGCAGGACACCTACTGTAACGACCCAAAGTTTCATTAATGGAAATCCATCGTGATCTAATTAAATTTCTCTTTATGTTTATATAAAATTTCAACTTATTTGGTTGTTTGTTATGAATTTTGACCGTTGTTAATATAGCCGTTGAAAAGTGATCACATGATTAGTATAAATATTGGACTTTAACAAATCTAATTTACTCAGACAAAAGAAGGGACGATATCATCTAGTAGAAATGCTCCATACGAATCCCATTTTTCGGAGCTCAGAAAATAGGTGGCATCCTTGGGCATCACTCTTGACCAAGCCCAAGCTGAGCTTCATCATGTCAAGCTCGAACGGGACCGTCTACGGGAGAAGTAGAAGTTTCTAGAAATTACCACTCAAGAGATGTTATCCGAGCCACCCCAAGAGTTTGTCACCATCGAACACCTTACCCTTAGGTCTTATGCGGCTGTTTTAAGGGGTTATGTAACAAATAAACAGTACAATGTTCCTATTCATTATTTTTAATATAATAATGAATATAATATCTAGTCATTTTTGATACATTGTAAATAGTTTTCAAAGTTCCAATAGTGTTTTTAGTCATTATTTAATAAAGAAATATATTTTATTAAATTAAGGGATTTTTGAATTAAATAATATTTTAATAAAATAATATTAATATTGTAAAATTAATTTTTATTACATATAAATGATCTTATAATTTTATGAATGCAATTATAATTTTTACTAATGTTTGTAAGCCATTTCTGTCAAAACCCGTGAAATTTCGAGAAATGTCAGCTTTTATTTTGAAAAATAAAATTAACATATTTAGAAAATTATTTAGATAAAATAAATGTTATTTCTGTAATCATAACGTCGAAATTATCCAACGGTGAATTTTTCATAATTTTCTGAGACAGTCAAATTTTTGGGTAAAAATTAAATACCGTTTAAATATATAATGTGTTTTATGACATCATAATGACCCAATAGTGATGTAATAAAATACTATAATGTTTATGTTCGGACAATATATGTTTTACCATTAAAATAATGTAATTTTGGCTTTGTTTGACTTACTTTTCAAAGCATTAATGTACCCCTCAAAACTTACTAAACACCTTGTCTTTTTAAATTAATTTCCATGGGAGTGTGACTCACCTACACATAATAAACCTTATTATTTTAAGAAGTTAGGACTTTGGCGTTATGAAATACTGTTTTCCTATTCCATTTTCCAAAAAACCATGGGCAAAAACCATGGGATGGTTTGTGCTTTGGATTAATTTAATGTAAGAGGACCCAAACCAAAATAATAAAGAATTCCCTCACCATTCCTATATAAACCCACCCAAGCACCCACTTCCTCCTCACTAAAAGCCCTTTTTGTTCGTCCAAACATTGACCTACTCTCTCTAGAATCCTACCAAGGTTCCCCAAGCTCCCACGAAGCCTCTCACAAGCCTCTCTCTAGCCTTTGGAAGCACACTTCCAAGTAAAGGTTTTATTCTTCCATTCTCTTTTTTGTCCAATTTTCATTAAGTTATTTTTCCCATTTAATTTCAATTATTAATTTTAGGGTATGGTTTTTCACCTCCCTCGTACTTCCCTCATTATATTTGAATGACGGGAGACCGCTTTCTCTCTCATTAAATGCCTCCCATGTACACCCGTTACTATGCCGAAATTCTGAAAGGAACTTCTCTCTCCTCATTTACATTCAAGCAATACTTTTGTATCATGAATCTAAATTCCATTACAATTGTTGGGAAATGTATCTATATTACCTCCTTACTGTCCATTACATTTAAATATGATGAGTAAACAATTTCTCTCTCATCAACCATTTTTATGAATTCTTATGTCACGCTGTTACGCTGCCAAAATCGCACCGATTTTCTAACCAATGCCACAGTGTAGTGGATACCATGTCCATTTCTCCATCAAGGGTATTCATCTTTATGCACATTTACTTATTGATTAAAAAGATTCATGTATTAATTCCACATTCCATTATCGTGGAATAAATTATTATGTTTTATGAATCCATTTTTTATGATCCATGTGGAACACTTATGCATGAAATGAAATGTCTGAGAAGGGTGCGCCCTTATAGCGCTCCAATGCATTGGGTAAAGTATAGTATCATGATAAGTCATGTGCAACGAGTGTTGAATCATACTAATTCTAGTGAAATGAGGGTTTACTCATGATTTATGTGCAATGAGGATTTACTCATCCTCCATGTGCAATGAGCCTTGGCTCATGCTAATTACATGTTAAGTGTTGTTTCCACATTTCCATGTTATGATTGTCACGCTTTATCAAGCCTTTATGTTCATGTTCCTATTATGATCTATTGATATTCCTATTGTATAACATGTATTGTACTCCTCATGTTATTCCATGTGTATTCCCTTACTAGGATGTGTAGCTCACCCTTTTCTTATACTGGTCCTAAGGTTATCCCATGCAATGATAAGTACGAGGGGATGTAGTGGTCATGTAAAGGAGGTTTTTAATAAAGATGTTATATTTCATGTTTTTAGTTTTTATTTAATGATCCTTATCCCCAAAGACACTAAACCTCTCGATATTTTTTGTTGTATAAAGTGATGTTTTATGTAATAAATCATGTTTAAGTTGTAATAAAAAGCATGGTTGTCGTAGTTGGTATCAGAGGATAGGTTTAGTTATTTTTGGGATTCGGATTAGAAAACCATAGTAAAGCCTTAGAGACAAGACTAAGTATAATAAAAACATCCTAATGTTTTGGTATGTACTAAGTATGTGGTTTATCAAAAAAATACATCCCTGTCAAGATACGAGCAGGTTGAGGCGGCTCTGGAACAGATGTATCCTAGGGGCAAAACCCAAAAACACTGCTTTGAGCTAGAGTCGAACGGGAACTGGTGCACGAAAATGGGCCTTACTGCACTCTTGGTTACGACACTCCCGGGTGATATTTTTTGACAAATTCACAAGCTTAGTATGAACCCTTATTAAGGGAATTAAAAAAATGCCCCTAAGAATATATATTAGAAGGTAGATCATGAAAATCCTAGATTGAAGCCTATAGACTTGTGAGTTAAGGAAATAAAGGTTTATTTATAATTCATCAACTTTTGCCTTTGGATTACCCTTTATGCGTTACCCCTAACTTTTCTTTTATTCCAGCCAATGGCCACTAATAGAAGGACTCGGGCTAACAACCGTTGTAAAGATCAGTGTGATGACTGTACTAATGAGATGCTCAATCCAAGGGGAGCGGGAATCGTGAACTTTGTCATGCTTCTCTCTCAGCTAACTCAAGTTTTGAATAGAAACACGGGTGAAGAGGAACTTCCAAACCCCCCTAAGAATGAACAAGTCTCCATCGAGAGCTTCATGAGACAAAGGCATCCTACTTTTAGTGGATCATCTGATCCCATGATTGCTGAACAATGGATCAACTTCATTGAAAATATCTTCTCCACCCTCTAATGTATTGAACAATATAAGGTTCTCCTGGCAGCATATCGTATGGAGGGTGAATCTGATCAATGGTGCACGATGATCAAAAATATGAAGCCTGAGGAGGAGATAGAGGCATTGGAATGGAAGGATTTATGGAATATGTTTTTTGATAAATATTTTCCGCGCACCCCCCGGCCTATGATGGAAAGGGACTTCCATTCCCTCAAAAAAAATATGAAGAATCTGTTGGAGCGTAAGAGGAAAACTTCACAAGTCCTGGATGATATGCTTCCGTCTTTGTTGTTACCCCCGAATGCATGGTTGACTGCTTCTTTGGTGGGCTAAAGCCTAGCTTGCGGAAAGCATTAGCGATCCGTGACTTTGACAGCTATGAGGAAATTGTCCGATGTGCCCTCAAGGTAGAAATGGAGATTAGGGAATCACAGGGTTATCATGGGGACAGGAAGCATAAGGTGGAATTCAATGCTGGCGGTCCGATGGATAAATCCAATGGTACTATGATGATCCAGCACCCCACATGCCAAAAGTGCGTTAAGAAGCACCCTGGAAATTGCCTTAAGGGGACGAGGAAATGCTTCAAGTGTGGAAGGGAAGGGCACCTAGCTATTAACTGTCAGTAAGAAAGACCTGTGGCTGTGACAGAGGAGAAGAACACTCCGTTTGAACCTCAACGCATTGTTAAATGCTACAAATGCAAAGAAATTGGTCATTTTGCAAATCAGTGCCCTAATCCAAGGGTTTTCGGAGGCAACCAACAACCTCCAAGGCAGCAAGGAAGAGCTTTTGCCATCACTTCTGTTGAAGTGAACCCCGAAAATGAAGTGGTGATAGTTATGCTTGTTATTCATTCAAGAATAGTGAATGTACATTTTGATTCAGGTTCTATGCATTCTTTTATATCTCGAAAGTTTAGTAGAACAATCCCAACACCACTAAATATCATAGAAGTAAAGATGTCGGTGAGTACAAAAAATGGATAAATCATTGCATCCCATGAATATAAGTCCTCCCCTATTATAGTCTGTGGATTGAATTTCCCGGAAGACCTTGTCATGCTCTCTCTGGTGGAATTTGATGCAATTCTTGGCCGGGATTGGATTTCCTTATATAGAGCCAACATAAATTGTCAGGAGAGGGAAATCACACTCCATTTGGAGAATCGACCCCTGATTCAATACAAGTGTAAGGAGGATGATGAATCTACTTAAGCTAAATCATCTCAAGAATGGATATTAATGCCTTATGAGCACGCATATCTGGATTAGATGATTGAGTCTAAGGAAGAAACCATCATCGAAGAAATTCATATTGTGAGAGAATTCGCTGAAGTGTTTCTCGAGGAACTACCTGGTCTTCCTCCTAGAAGATATGTTGAGATCTCAATTGAACATATAAATAGGGCGCTACCAATATCCAAGAATCCATATAGAATGTATTTTGATGATCTTGAAGAGCTGATGAAACAACTACAGGAGAATCAAGATAAAGGGTTTATACGCCCAAGTGCTTCACCATTGGGTGCACCAGTCCTCTTCGTCAAGAAGAAGGATGGGTCAATGCGGCTTTGCACTGATTATCGTGAACATAACAAAATCTTGATAAAGAACAAGTATCCTCTCCAATGAATTGATGACTTGTTCGATCAGCTGCTGGAGCACAATACTTCTCCCTGGTTGACTTGCAGTCGGGACATTATCAAGTAAGGGTGAATAAGGAAGATATCACCAAGACACCTTTTTGCACAAAATACGGGCACTATGAATTCATAGTAATTCCTTTTGGACTCACCAATGATCCATCAATCTTCATGGACTTGATTAATATAGTCTATAGATATTACCTCGACAAATTTTTGGTAGTCTTTATAGATGATATTCTTTTATACTCCAAAACCAAGAAGGATCATGAGGAGCATTTATGAACTGTACTAGAGAACTTGGGCAAGGAGAAGGTCTATTGAAAGTATAGAAAGTGTGATTTCTGGTTGAAGGAGGTCTCATTCTTGGGCCATATCGTCACAAGTAATGGGATATCTGTGGACCTCTCCAAAATAGATGCAATTGAGGGATGGACAAGGCCAACATCGGTAACAGATATCCGTAGCTTCTTGGGGTTAGCTAGATATTATCGACGATTTGTGAGGAATTTCTCACAATTGTCCAACCCTCTTACCATGCTAACTCAAAAGGGAGTAAAGTTTTCTTGGAGTGATGAATGCAATCAAAGCTTCAAGGAGTTGAAAAGGAGGCTTATCACTGCGCTCGTGCTCACTTTACCCATAAGTGGGGAAATTTTTGTGGTATTCAATGATGCTTTGAAGAAGGGCTTAGGCTGTGTGCTGATGCAGAATGATAATGTTATATCCTATGCCTCAAGGCAGTTGAAAATCCATGAGCGAAATTATCCAATGCATGATCTGGAGTTAGCGGCGGTGATCTTTGCCTTGAAAATCTAGTGACATTATCTCTATGGGAAGAAATTTGAGATATATACTGACCACAAGATTCTTAAATATATATTCACACAGAAAGAGATTAACATGTGCCATAGAAGATGGATAGAGCTCATCAAGGATTATGATTGTTCAATACATTACCACCCTAGGAAAGCGAACAAGGTGGCAGATGCCCTATGTAGAAAGGACCCAGTGGTTCTATCGATGATGAGAATTGAGAAGGATCCAATCTTCTTAGACTTGATGAAGATTTACATTGGAATCATAAAGAATGGAACATCATCAATCCTTTAACAAATGATTTCTCAACCACCTCTTTTGGAAAGGTTAAAGGATGCTCAAAAGGATGATGGGGGAATTCAGGAAAAGGTGGAATCTATCGAAAAAGGGATATCCTTGGAGTTTAATGTTAATGATGAAGGAATTGGGAGGTTTGGGAAAAGACTATGTGTTCCATCAAGTCCGGAGCTGAAGAAGAAACTTTTGGATGACACACATAGTTAAAATTTCTCTATTAACCCAGGGGGAACAAAGATTAATCGAGATCTCCAAGAAAACTTTTGGTGGGAAAATATGAAGAAGAAGATCACTGAATATACATCAAAGTGCCTGGCGTGTCAGCATGTGAAGGAAGAGAGGCAGAAGTCTAAGGGGATGATGAACCATTGCCCATACCAAAATGGAAATGGGAGAACATCACCATGGACTTTGTCAACAGACTTCCAAGGAAATCCAAGGGCAACAATGCAATCTGGGTTTTTGTGGATCGTCTTACAAAGACTGCACACTTCATTGCTATTTGGGAGTATTTCTCATTGGATCAAATGGAATGTATATATATCAGGGAAGTGGTAAGGTTTCATGGTGTACCACTATCTATTCTGTCTAACCGAGATCCAAGATTCACCTCTATGTTTTGGAAGAGTCATCAACATGCTCTGAATAGTGAACAGAACTTAAGTACGACCTATCATCCTCAAACTGATGTCAAATCCGAGTGGACTATCCAAACACTTGAGTATATATTGAGAGAGTGCTCAATGGACTTTAAAGGAGGATGGGTTCAACATCTTCGTCTGGTAAGTTCTCTTATAATAATAGTTTCCACTCGAGCATCCAAATGGCACCATAGGAATCCCTGTATGGGAAAAGGTGAAGAACACCGACATGTTGGGATGGGGTCGGTGAACATAAGCTGCTTAGACCAGAAATGGTCGAGGAAATGGTGGAGAAGGTGAAAACCATTCAGTAGCATATCAAGGCAGCCCAAAGTCGATAGAAGAGTTATTCAGATAATCATCGATGGGACCTTGAGTTTAAAGTTGGAGACAAGGTTTTTCTATGCATATCTCCGTAGATGAAGGTCATGAGGTTTGGAAAGAAAGGGAAGTTAAGTCTAGGGTACATCGGACCCTTTGAGATTCTTGATCTTGTCGGGGTTGTGGCCTATCGACTAGAACTTCCACCTACCATGGACAAAGTGCAAGATGTCTTTCATGTATCCCTCTTAAGAAAGTACATATCGGACACTTCACATGTACTCTCTTCTGAGGTGGTACAATTGGAAGATGATCTTTATTATGAGGAGAAACCAGTGAAGACCTTAGATAGCAGAGAAAAAGTTCTATGAAATAATACAATGCCCCTCATCAAGGTGTTCTAGAGAAACCACAGGATTGAAAAAGTGACTTGGGAATCAGAGGAACTGATGAAGCTAAGTTACCCACATCTATTTTAGTGTGGGAAAAGGAAAATTTCGAGGGTGAAATTTCATAAGGGGGGAATATTGTAACGACCCATAGTTTTATTAATGGAAATCCCTCTTGATCTAATTAAATGTCTCTTTATGTTTATATAAAATGTCAACTTCTTTGGTTGTATGTTATGAATTTTGACCATTGCTAGTATAGTCATTGAACAGTGATCACAAGATTAGTATAAATATATGACTTTAACAAATCTAATTTACTCAGACAAAAGACGAGAAGACATCATCCTGTAGAATTGCTCCATACGAAGGCCATTTGTCAGAGCTCGGAAAAGAGGTGGCATACATGGGACTCTCTCTTGACCAATCCCATGCTGAGCATTATCATATCATGCTCGAACAAGACCGTCTATGAAAGAAGTGGAAGTTGATGAAATTACCACTCGAGTGATGTTATCAGATCCACCCCAAGAGTCTTTCACCATCGCACACCTTACCCATAGGTCTTATGTGGATTTTTAAGGGGTTATGTAACAAATAAATAGTACTATGTTCATGTAAAATATTTTTGTATATAATAATGAATATAATTCCTTTTCATTTTTGATACATTTCAAATAGTTTTTAAAGTACAAATAGTGTTTTTAGTTATTATTTAATAAAGAAATAAATTTTATTAAATTAAGGGATTTTTGAAATAAGTAATATTTTAATAAAATAATAATATTATTGTTAAATTAATTTTTATTAAATATAAATGATCTTATAATTTTATGAATACAATTATTATTTTTATTAAGGTTTGAAGGCCATTTCTGTCAAAACCCGTGAATTTTCAATAAATGTCAGCTTTTATTTTAAAAGTAAAAAATTAACATATTTAGAAAATTATTTTGATAAAATAAATGTTATTTCTGGAATGAGGATGTCGAAATTATCCAACAGTGAATTTTTCATAATTTTCTGAGACAGTCAAATTTAAGGGAAGAAATTAAATGCCGTTTAAATATATAATGTGTTTTATGACATCAAATGAGCCAATAGTGATGTAATAAAATACTAAAATCATTATTTTCGGCCAATATATGTTTTACCATTAAAATAATTTGATTTTGGGGTTGATTGACTTTCTTTTCAAAGAAACAATGTACCCCTCAAGACTTATTAAACACCTTTTCTTTTTAAATTAATTTCCATGGGAGTATGACTCACCTCCACATAAGCAACCATATTCTTTTAAGAAGTTCGGACTTTGACCTTATAAAATATTTTTTCCCTCTTCCCTTTTCCAAAAACCATGGGCAAAAAAAATGGGATGTTTTGTGGTTTGGATTAATTTAATGAAATGGGACCCAAACTTAAATAATAAAGAATTCCCTCACCTTTCCTATATAAACCCACCAATGCTCCCACTTCCTTATCACTCAATGCCCTTGGAGTTAGTCCAACCTATGACCTACTCTCTCTATAATCCTCCTAAGGTTCCCGAAGCTCCCATGAAGCCTCTCACAAGCCTCTCTCTAGCCTTTGGAAGCACACTTCCAAGTAAGGGTTTTTTTCTTCCTTTCTCTTTTTTGTCCAATTTTCTTTAAGTTGTTTTTCCCTTTTAATTTCAATTATCAATGTTGAGGTAGGGTTTCTCACCTCACTATTACTTCTATATTTATTTTTGAATGACGGGATACCCATTTCTCTCTCATTAAATACCTCCCATGTACACCCATTACTCTACCGAAATTCTGAAAGGAACTTCTCTCTCCTCATTTACATTCAAGCAATACTTTTGTATCTTGAATCTAAAATACATTAAAATTGATGGGACATGTATATATATGACCTCATTACTGTCTATTACATGTAAATATGATTAGGAACCCCTTTCTCTCTCATCAACCATTTTTATGAATTCTTATGTCATGTCGTTACACTGCCGAATTCGCACCAATTTTCTAAGCCAATTCCACTGTGTAGTGGATACCATGTCCATTTCTCCGTCAAGGGTATTCACCTTTATGCACATTTACTTATTGATTAAAAAGTTTCATGTATTAATTCTTCATTATTTTCTCATGGAATAAATGATTATGTTTTATGAATACATGTTTTATGATCCATGTGGAACACTGATGCATGAAATGAAATGTCTGAGAAGGGTGCGCCCTTATAGCGCTCCAATGAATTGGGTAAAGTATAGTATCATGATAAGTCATGTGAAATGAGTGTTGACTCATGCTAATTCAAGTGAAATGAGGTTTTACTCATGCTTTATGTTCAATGAGGATTTACTCATGCTCCATGTACAATGAGCCTTTGCTCATGTTATTTCCATGTTAAGTGTTGTTGCCACATTTCCATGTTATGATTATCACGCATTATCATGCCTTTATGTTAATGTTTCTCTTATGCTCTATTGATATGCCTATTGACTAACATGTATTGTACTCTCATGTTATTCCATGTGTATTCCCTTACTGGGATTTATAGCTCACACTTTTCTTATGCATGTCCTAAGGTTATCCCGTGCAATGATAAGTTTGAGGGAATGTAGTGGTCATGTAAAGGATGTTTTCAATAAAGATGTTGTATTTAATGTTTTATGTTTTTATGTAATGATCCTAATCCCCAGAGACACTAAACCTCTCGATCTTATTTGTTGTATCATGTGAATTTTTGTTTAATAAATCATGTTTAATTTCTAATAAAAAGCAGTGTTGTCATACCAGTGATCGTTGCTCGAAGACACTAACGTTGAAGCCCTCTAGATTGTCCACACATGATTAGATAATCTTCTCACGCACCATTCATCAAAATACAGGTGCTAGCACAGATCTTCGATGCACACTTCCACACAGTGATGATCACCACAAACTAGCGTCTTCGATCCGTGAAGCCGAAATTTGACGAACTTTCTAGTTTTAGAGAGTCTCTCTCTAGAACTCAGGAGGAGAGAGAGGCTCTCAATTCGAATGAATGATTAGTGAACAGAGGAGACTCTCTCTCTTACTATATGTTGGGAATATCTAAAATACGCGGTAAGGGTTCCTGGCCCCCGTTTATTAAACATTCACTATATGTATATTATAAATATTTATTTATGAAAAATTAAATTATGACATAAATAATATTTATTATTTATCACTGAACTGTAATATATATAAATATATATATTACGTGATAAACATGAGTCTAACTCGACTCACACCTCCTGATAATATTAAACGAAGACAAGATATAAATATTTGTCCGATTAATTTTATCTATGTATTTACTTAATCACTCTTAAATTAATGTCATAAATAAATTCAACGAATTATTCCAAACATGAATAATAAAGGAATTTATTTATTACATGGTGATCCATATGACTTGGATAATACCCAGACCCCATTGTGGGGCCCACTAAGTCCTATAATCCTATTCATCAAAATAGGGCAGATTGTCAAAGCGTCATTGTGTGTGACCCTCTAGGTCATTATCTTAATAACAGTGAATAATATCACTGACCTAGAGTGGGGTCTAGCAACCCATCGAGGCCCCAATAGAGATAAGGCAAAGTCAAAGCAACGACTTCCTTCCTACGAACACAGTCAGTGTAATCTAATATCTTCTTCATTGATATCTCAATAAAGAAGAATGAATACTTAGTGTCATCATTCTTTATTTGCTTTATTTTATTTTATGGTTTGTTCAGATGGTCTTACCTTCCACTACTATGGCCATGGATTTTATTAATGTGAAACCATCCTAATCAACCAGGCCCGAGATATCTCTCCCTAAACTCGGAATAGACAAATCCTTTCTCGATCATTCAATAAATGTCAAGCCATTAATGACGTACCCGATATAAACTACCTCTCCAAGACTTATCTTCATGGTTTTCGCCTTATATCCAATGTACGTAATTAAATGAAATTCATTGATAATGATATCAAGTCAGGAGACCATTACACATGTCCGTAGATAGGAACGACCAATGACACCAGAAACATGTGGTGTTCCTATTAATCGGGTATGTCCTCACGGTATCAATAGAAAGAGATCATCAAGCGCAAAATTCATGAGATAAATTCTCAATGCTTATGAGCCCCCAGCACCTGATGGTCACACATCATCTGTGTCCTTTCAGAATGATGTAACTGGACCATATGACATTACTTTATGATTACTTTCATGGAATCTTAGGGTTCTCATTATTGCATGGGAGCTTCTATAACCATTTGATGCGATAGGTAATCTAAGGAAATTTCCATTAATAAAGTGGATGAAGAAGTGTCTACACTATCATGAAAAGATAAACACATGTATAACAAAAAACTGAATTCATGTAATAGTAATCAATGTACAAAATAGGATGGGTCTAGGGCACCCACATTCAACACTCCTACTTGCACTGGAGCCAACTGCTAATAGGTTTCAATCCGCTATCTCTCACATGTGAATCAAGATTTTGCTGAGAAATAGATTTAGTCAGGGGGTCTTCAACGTTTTCCTCTATGGCTACTCTACTAACTGTCACTTCACCACTTTGATTAAAATCCCTCAAGAGATAAAACTTCTGAAGAATATTCTTTGTCCACTGGTGAGACCTAGGCTCCTTGGCAAGAACCACTGTAGTAGTATTATCACAATTTACTGGAACAGGTTCTGCACTGCTAGGTACAACGCCAATGTCTGAGATAAAGCTACGTATCCAGACTGCTTCCTTTGCTTCATCGAAAGCTGCAATACATTCGGACACTGTTGCAGGATCAGCAACCATAGCTTTCTTTGAGCATCTCCGGCTCACTACACCACCATTTAGGCAAAATATGCATCCTGACTATGATTTCATATCATCATGATCTGTCTGGAAACTAGAATCAGTGTATCCCCTCACAACTAGTTACTCATCTCCTCCACACACCAGGAATATATCCTTAGTACACCTCAAGTACTTATGGATTGTTTTAACAGTTGTCCAGTGTAGCTCTCTAGGATTGGCTTGATATCTACCCACCATGCTTAAATAAAAGGAAACATCAAACCTAGTACATAGAATGGCATACATGATAGAACCCACTGTTGAAGCATAAGGGGCTGTACTCATTCTTTCAATCTCTTCCGTTGTTTGTGGACACATTTTCTTGGAGAGATTTACACCATGTGATATAGGTAACAATCCTTTATTGGATTGTTCCATATTGTACCTTTTGAGTACCTTTTCAATATATGTACATTGACATAGGCCAAACATCCTTTGAGATCTATCTTGATAGATCTTGATCCCTAGGATGTAGGCTGCTTCACCTAAGACGTTCATGGATAAGCATTCATTTAACAAGTCTTAACTGAATATAAGACTTGAACCTCTTTTCTCATGATTAATATGTCATCAACATATAAAACTAGGAAAATGATTACATTCCCTTCAACCTTTTTATAGACACGAGGCTCGTATTCATTTTTGACAAAACCAAAATCTCTTATTGCCTCATCAAAGCGTACATTACATGATCTTGATGCCCGCTTCAATCCATAAATGGATCTCTGCAACTTGAATACTTTATTGGCATTCTTTCACTTAACAAAACCTTCAGGTTGAGTCATATAGACGTCTTCAACCAACTTCCCATTTAGAAAAGTTGTTTTGACATCCATTTGCCAAATTTCATAATCATGGAAGGCTGCTATTGCAAGTAATATTCTGATGGATTTAAGAATTACCACTAGTGACAAGGTTTCATCATAGTCAATGCCTTGACGTTGTCTGAAACCATTTGCAACGAGTCTTTCTTTAATGTTATTAACCTTACCATCCATGTCCATCTTTTTCTTGAATACCCATTTCCAACCAATGGGTTTTCCATCTACTGGAGGGTCTACCAAAATCCAAAATTGATTTTGGTACATGGAATCCATCTCAGAATTCTTGGCTTCCTGCCATATAGAATCTTCTTTGACTTCTACTGCTTCCTTGTCGGTTAGAGGTTCATCATCCTCAAGGATTATTGTTCCACCTAACTAGGTGACAAAAAAACCATAACGCTCTAGTTATCTAACCTCTCGCATAGACCTATGCATTATCTTTGTCTCAGGAACAATTTCTTCTTCCAAATGCTCTTGTGGAGATTGTTCCTCTACCAAATCTTGTGCATCTAGAGCATTAAAATCATCGAAGTCAATATTTCTCCCACTATTTCCAGTAGAAATGTGACCCCTTTCTATAAATTTCATGTATCTTGCCACAATGACTTTTAAATCTAAAGGGTTATATAGGTAGTATCATCTTGTTTCCTTAGGATAACCTATAATATTCACTTAGTGCTTCTGGATGCTAAATTTTCACTTGGTAAAGTCATGACAGATGCCTCTCACCCGTCAAACACATGTGTGTCAGATTGGGATTCATTCCATACCATAAGGAGGAGTTGTATGACTCATCATTGATCTGACCATGTCAAGAAAGGTCTTATTCCTCCTTTCACTAACACCATTCCATTGTGGTGTATAAGGAGGAGTGAGTTGGGATACTATTCCCCACTCCTTCAAGTGATCAAGGAAAGCCTGGTTAAGATATTCTCCGGCTCAGTCTGAGTGAAGTTCTTCTATCTTCATACCATGTTGGTTTTCTACTTCATTTTGGTATTCCTTAAAGAAAATAAAGGAATCTGACTTATACCGTATTATGTATATATATCCAAACCTACTATAATCATCGGTAAAATTGATGAAGTATAGAAAACCACCCCTTGCCTCTACTGGAAATGGACAACATACATCTATATGTATTAATTCCAGTACTGCATTGGATCTTTCTCCCTTTCCAGATAAATGTGCTTTGATCATCATTCCTTGTAAACAAGCTTGAAATACATATAAGGGTCCTAACTATACCGAGTTTAGATACCCTACTTTATGTCATCTTTGTAATCACTCTTCGTTTACGTGACCAATCCTGAAGTGCCATAGGCCGGTGTTATTTGAGTCATGTTGGTTGTTCTTGTCATTGATAGCCATTACTGAGTTTTCTAGTTCTAGAATATATAAACCATTGTTAAGATGTTCCATACGATAACAAATTTTATCCCTATAAAAGAGACAACTTTTATTTCCAAACTTGAAATAAAACCCCAAAGTGTCCAAACATGACATAGAGATAATGTTTCTGGTAACAAATGATACATAATATAAATTTTTTAAAACATGAAAAAAACCATTTGGTAAAGTCAAGTGATATTCTCCAACTGCCAAGGCTGCCAGACTTGCACTATTTACAGCTCGGATATCCACTTGACCCTTTGCAATCTTCTTAAACCTACTTGGTTCCTCTATATGAATACAAATGTGTGAGCTACATGGCATATCCAAACCCAACTTGTAGATAATGATAGATTGTATTCGATAAAAAAATACCTGAAGAATAAGTGTCAATGCTTCTTCTTCCTAGCTCTACAATTCTTCTTCCAGTGGCCTTTCTTGCCACATCCAAAGAAGACAGATTCCTGCTCATTACTTTGTCTCTGGATCGTTGGATTCTTGGTATGACGATGCATTGGTGTCTTTGGCCTTGACTTGGCCTTAGACCCCTTTGCCATTCCCTTATTTTTCTTGTTCACCATAAGGACAAATGAATTAGTGTTTTTCGTGTCCTTATCAGCTTGGTGAACTAAATCCAAAAGATCTGGGAGTGACTTTTTCATATCATTCATATTATAATTGAAAATGAAAGCCGAGAAGCTTGACAGTAAAGAGGCAAGAATGAGATCTACTACTAGTTCTTGGTTCAGATTGTACCCAAGGGCTTCAAGCCTCTCAATATACCCAACCATCTTGACTATGTGAGGATCAGCTTTGTGCCCTTCTACTAGCCTGCACTTATAAAGCGCACTTGAGATCTCATACCTTTCATGCCTTTCCCTCTCCTCATATAGTTCTTGGAGATGTGAATGCATCTTGTAGGCGTCCTCTTCCTCATGCATTTTTTGAAATTGGCTGGACATGTATGAAAACATGATGAATTGTACATCAAGTGCTTCATCTACTTGATTTTTCCACTTATTGTTTTCCGTCTTGCTTGCTCTTTGAGGAGGCTCATCAGGAATTGGGGATTCCATTACATATAACTTTATTTCTTGGCGTAGTACTATGCACAAGTGCCTGTACCGGTCCTGGAAGTTATTGTCGGTCAGGATATTTTCTTTATCCAATATCGATCGTAGTGATAAAGTACTAGTAGTGTTGGTGATTTCCATTTTGAATCTACATTAGATAAACATTTAGCAGTTAGTACTTTTTCTTGATTACCTTTTGGAATTTTATGATTAGTAAATTATTATATCATTTAATGTCTCCCACTATTTTAACGAACCTTAACATCCCTCACTATTATATTCGGAATACTCTATCTCTTGATCATTCTAGTGTCAAGGATACTCGAAACCTCCCTCGTAGTCTACAAGCTAGGGCTACGACAATACTTGGAGGGTTTCAAAGAAGGTGTTAAGATGGCCAACCACTTGTTCTTGTGGTTCCTTGGGTAGTTGAGTAGAGTGCCAACTTTTGGAATCTCAACATTATTCCCTCAACCTCTTGACACTAAAGTGATATAAAGTTAGCTAAGGCTAATCCTTGACTACTCACTTTAGTTAAGTTGACCCATTTCTCACATGAAAATGCCCCGGTAGTAAAAGGCACTCTCAACTGAGGCTGATGAGCACCCAAAAAGACAGTTTTGTTTAGATGTGAGAAATGGAAGTAATTTTGGACTAAATATATCTTTGAGGGGTTTTTTAAATATTAATTGACGAATATAATATTTTTTTATTTATTATGTTCAAATAGGGTTATCGCGCTCACAACTGAACATGCAATAGAAAAATATTCATCACAACTTTATGCATTTTCTCTTGTTTACTATCTGATGTGATCATTAAATAATCATGCATTCACATAAAATAATAAACTGTTCATAAATAAAATAATGAATTCTGTCTTGTCTTGAGAATTCTATAATGATTGATCGATAAATAATCAATCATCACCTAGGGGAATCCATACCTAAGTCGATATATGACTCATGTCACTGCTGGCCCCAGTGCAAAGCGCCCAAATCCTGTCTGGACTACTGCCTCAAATTGGTGGTGTCTTCCTCTCGGATCATCAACGAATAAATACAAATATTGTTGCACGCAGGCGAATGGGTCTGGGGAACAAAATATAAGTGGTGCAATGGACATGCATGCCCTTAAACATGTTTGAATTAAAAAACGATTCGCAGACCGTCATTTATACAATTAAATATTACAATCATCACACACATTGAATAAATAATTAAATAAATAAATACATGCTAGACATACATAGGTCGGTCAATATCTCAAGACCAGTCGGGGTAAAAGCGCAATAAAAATTAAATTGTAATAAATTTACATTATTGTAGGGTGTTCTAATAAATGAAATGAAATTTATTAAATTCAAATAATTTATTTTTATCGGTTCCTTTTGTTTTATTTAATTTTAATTACAAAAATTAAATTAAATTAAACCATTAATTTAATTCTTAAACATAAATTAAATTAATATTTAGGATTAAAATAAATTAAATCCCTAAATTAAATCCAATTAATTTACTTTAAATAACTAAATTAATTAAAATTAATTCAGTGCAGGTTACCTCTAACCAGAGAAGAGTATGGTGGAACTATGTACCGCTGCGGGATGTCGTCCTGGAACTATAGCGTGACCGCGGCGTGACCGCAGCATCCAACGCTTCCCACAACGGCTGCATCCCCCGGCAGCCTGCTTCTCTGGGGAGCCTTCGAAGTTGTTGTCCGGTCTGGCACAGGCTCGAGTAGGCCGAACGAAACTAGTCCGACACATAGGAGGATCCCGGTGAGGGCTCGGGGTGGCCAGATGGTGTTGGTCCGGCGAGGCTCAGAAGAGGGGGTCGGCGAGGGTCCGGGACTGCCGGACGGAGCCGGTCTGGCGCGGCCCGGAGGAGCAGGCTGACGAGAGGTCTGGGGAGGCCGGCGCACGAAGAGGAGGCCGGCGTGAGGGGAGGAGGCCACCAAGCAGGGCGGTCCGGCGAAGGGGAGGCCGGCATAGAGGGCGACACCCGGCCGGAGGTGCCTCAGCCTGGTGCTGGTCTGGCGGGGAGAGGGATGCCCTAGGGTTCGGCCTCCCTTGGTGCGTCGTGGGAGAGAATACCTGTAAGGGTCTTCCTCCCCTTTTTTTCTTCTTATTTTTCCTTCAGAAAAAAAATTCGAATCCCTTTGTTTTTTTTTAAATAAAAGAAGAAGAACCCATTTTGGGGTCTCTTCTTTCAATTTTTTATTTAAAAGGAAAGAAGACCCCATTTGGGGTCTTGGTCTTGGTCCCCACCCTTTTATTATTATAAAATTATAATAAAATATTTATTATAAAATACAATAAAATATTTATTATAAAATATTTTACTATAAATTATTTATAATAAATTATTTATTTGATATCGATTCTCAATTTGAGATTAACAACAAATGAATGAAAAACGCGACGTTGATCCGATTAAAATTTTCAAATGATCGTATCTTGATCATTCGAAATCGAAACGACGTGTTGTCGAATCTGAATGAACCGTTTTTAAACCCCAAAATTAAATTTAATGCATTTTGATGTTTATTGACTCATAAAAACCTTGTGATCCCTCTGATACCACTATTGGGTACCAGGACTATGCAGCAAAAGCCAGTGGGCCGGGATTTTAAAATTTTTCAACTTCACCAAAGTGACATAACCCTGTCAAGTCTCGTTATCTTGACCCGGCTTGGTCCGAGGATCTTGAAAGGTTATTAAGGAGAACAATAAATTAAACTTGAACATTTACCTTGTATAGAATTGACGTGCAGGATGCTGGAGATCGTTGCTCGAAGACTCCGACGTCGAATCACTCTAGATCATCCACACACGCTTCGCAAATCTGCTTGAACACTGTTCATCATGATCCAGGTGCTAGAATGGATCTTTGACGCGCACTTCAACTCATTTATGATCACCAAAAACTACCGTCTTCGATCCGTGAATGCGGAACTTGATGAACTTTCCTGTTTGAGAGAGTCTCTCTCTAGAACTCAGGAGGAGAGAGAGGCTCTCAATTCCAACGGATGAATAGTACACAAGGGAGAGCCTCTCTCTTACTATATATAGGTAATATCTAAAATATTCGGTAAGGGTTCCCGACCCCTGTGTATTAAACATTCACTATATATATATTATAAATAATTATTTATGACAAATTAAATTCTGCCATAAATAATATTTATTATTTATCACTGAATTGAAATATATATAAATATATATATTACGTGATAAACATGAGTCAAACTCGACACGCACCTCATGATAATATTAAAAAAACCCAAGATATAAATATCCGTCCGATTAATATTTATCTATGTATTTACTTAGTCACTCGTAAATATATGTTATAAATAAATTCAATGAAATATTCCAAACTTGAATAATAAAAGAATATATTTATTAATTGGTGACCCAAATGACTTGGATAATACCCAGACACCATGGTGGGGCCCACCAAGTCCAATAATCATATTCATCATAATAGGGCAGATTGTCAAAGTGCTGTTGTGTGTGACCCTCTAGGACCTTATCTCAATAGCAGTGTATAATATCACCAACCTAGAGTGGGTTCTTGCAACCCATCGAAGCCCCTATAGAGATAAGGCAATGTCAAAACAACGACTGCCTTCTTATGAACACAGTCCGTATTATCTAATCACTTCGTCATTGATATCCCAATAAAGCAGAATGCATACTTAGTTTCATCATACTTTATTTGCTTTATTTTATTTGTTGATTTGTCTGGACGGTCTTACCTTCCACAACCATGGCCATGGATTTAATAAATGTGTAACCATCCTAATCAACCAGGCCCGAGATATCTCTTCCTAAACTCTGATGTGACAAATCCTTTCTCGATCATTCAATCAATGACATGCCATTAATGACGTAACAGATATAAACTACCTCACCACGACTTGTCACCATGGTTTTTGCCTTATATCAAATGTACATAATTAAATGAAATTCATTGATAATGATCTCAAGTCAAGAGACCATTACACATGTCTGTAGATAGGAACGTCCAATGACATAAGAAACATGTGGTGTTCCTATTAAGCAGGTCTATACTCATGAACTCAATAGCTAGAGATCATCAAGGGTGAACTTCATGAGATGAGGTCTCAATGCTTATGAGCCCCCAACACCTAATGGTCGCACATCATCTATATACTTTCAAAATGATGTAACTGGACCATAGGATGTTACATTAATATTACTATCATGGAATCTCAGGGTTCTCATTATAGCATGGGAGCTGCTATAACCATTTAATGCGGCAGGTAATATAAGTACATTCCCATTAATAAAGTGGATGCAGAAGTGTCTACACTATCATGGAAAGATAAACACATGTATAACAACAAACTGAATACATGTAACAGTAATCAATGTACAAATCAAGTTGGGTCTAGGGCACCCACTTTCAAAAGAAACCTGATTAGTTATAAATTCATTGAGTTCATCTTGCATATAATTTATCCAATCTTCATCACCCAAGACTTCTTCAAGAGTCTTTGGTTCAAATTGAGAATGAAAAGAAAAATGTTCAACTACATTATTTAAATAACATCTAGTTCTTACTGGAATATTAACATCTCAATTGATATTGTCACTTGGATGATTTCAATGTAACAAATGACTTGGGTTTTGAAAGACTTGATCATCAACATAGGGTAGAAAATCATCTAGAGTAAATATTTCAGAAACATTTTCCTAAACATTATCTTTATCTGAAAGGTCTTCTATCAAAGGTTGGTAATCGGTTTTAGAAAATATATTAGAAATATGTTCAGGTTGTTTGGAAAAAAAGTATCATTTTCATCAAAATTAACATGTATTGTTTCTTCCACAGTCCATGTGATTTTATTGAAAACACTATATGCCTTAGAGTTAGTGGGGTATTCTAAGAAGAATCCTTCATCAGATTTGGGTGCAAATTTATGCAAGTTATCATTGGTATTCAAGATAAATACTTTTCAACAAAAAACATTAAAGTAATATACTTTAATTTTTTGGTCAGTCCATAACTCATAAGGTGTTTTATTAAGAAGCGGTCTAACTAACACTCAATTTATAGTATAACAGTCCTTACGTACTTCTTCAACCCAAAAAATGATTAGCTATAGAATATTCACTCAACATGGTTCTAGTCATCTCTTGAAGAATACAATTTCATCTTTCAACAACACGATTCCATTGAGGAGTTCTTGGAGCTGAAAATTTTTGAGTATTATATTTTTTACTACAAAAAGTTTCAAAATCAAAATTTTAAAATTCATCTCCATAATCACTATGAATAGTAATCTGTGGAAGATGATTCTCATTTTATACTTGATCTCTTATAACATTGAAATAATAAAAAGCATCACATTTCATTGGGAGAAATTAGAGCCATGTAAATCTAGTATATTGATCAACTAAGACAAACACATAGTATTTGCCTCCAATACTTTTAGTTTGTGTTGGACCAAATATGTCCATGTGCACTAAGAATAAGGCATTAGAAGTTGTAAATTCACTTAGAGATTTAAATCTATATTTATGTTGCATGATCTATTGACAAGGATCCCCGACTTTTGATGAATCTAACCTAAGATATTGTAGATCTTTAATAAGTTAGTTCATAGACACTTTACTAAGATTCCATAAGTTATAGTGTCCTTGTATTCGATGCAAAAGTCAATATTGATCTTCAATTGAACTTAGTCCAGGATGATCTTCACTTCTATGGTCTTCTAGGTTTAGTGTGTATATATTTTATTTCCTATAGGATGAGAGAATAAATTCTTCCTTGGGGATGTGTACTAATAAATTGTCATTCATAAAATTCACAAGGTATCCTTCATCACATAATTGACTTATGCTGATTAGGTTGTTCTTATGACCTTTAACAAATAAAACATTTGAAATTAAAGATTTTCCCAAAATAATAATGTTACCTATATTAAACATTTCTCCTTGATATTTATCTCTAAATGATAATTTCCCACCTTTAGTTTTTAAAATCATTTTGAAATAGTCTTTTCTTTTAGTCATCTGTAGGCAACATCCACTATACATGTACCATTTATTGTTGGTACTTCCTTCATTGACCAGAAAAAGAAGCGTTTGGTTTTCAGAATGCAAACTTGATTTGATCTAGAATTTTTAGATAATAAAATTTTGGGTATCCATATTTTTTTAGAAATGTTAGAATTATAAAACCCCAGAGATTGAACATTATTTAAAGAACAGTACTACTTCCAATGCCCACCACTTTGACATTTAGTACAAAAAGGGGATGTTGGAGGAACAAAATAATAGTTTCTAAAAATAGGTTCTTCATGATAATAACCTAATCCTTGAGTATTACCGAGATGTCGGATATGAGAATAAATACTATCAAAATTTTATTTACCCGAAGTTAAATTTGAAATTAGTTACTTCAATGAAAAAGTTTCAAACATTAGTCTAAGGACTAAATTCATATCCTCATGAGTAATAGACGTAGTGTTATGTTTATACTCCAAAACATTTTTTCTAAAAAAAAGATTTTTAAGATCCATAGAAAGCTTATCCTAATCAAAATTACCTTCCTCAAGTTTCCAAAAAAGATTTTCTAAAACGTCATTTTTCTTATCAAGATCTTTTTCAAGATCTGAAATTTCTTTGGTTAAAATAAATTCCATAGATTTTTCAATTTCATGTTTCTTAGAAACATTACAATTTCTTATCTCTAACAACTTATCAAACCTAGAAACTTCCTCATGGGAAGGAAAATCATTATCATTATCTGATGAAGAAGATTGGTTTTCTTAAATAAATATCATTATCAGGAAAAATTTCACTCAAAGACATATTGGTTAAGGATTCAGCAGTTTGTACCTCAGCCATAAGACATTTATTTTGAGATGGAGCTCGGGCTACTAAAACAATATTCTTTTTCTCAAATGATTCATAATCTGATGAATATTCAGAAGAATCTCCACCACTGGCACTCTAAGTGTCATTGGATTTTAGGAATTTCTTATGCTTTGATCTATAGAACTTCTTCTTGTTTCTCTTTGAATTCATATTCTTCTTGTCTCTTTTCTTAAGTAAGGGACAATCAGGTCTGATATGACTAGTTCTTCTACATTCATATCATGCCACTTCTCCATATTTCTTATCTTTTCTATATTTATTCTTCTATCTATATTGAATTTTCTTCTACTGAACAGTCTTGTTCATCCTCTAAGTATGATTGGCTAACTCATTTTCTGAAGTTTCACTTTCACTAGACTCTGATTGAACAACCACCTTCTTATATTTAGATCTTGTAACTCTCTCAAGAGTCTTGGATTTCATATAATTTAAATTAGTTGTAAAAGCAACACCTCCATTTCTATCATTCTTCTTAATATTATCAGTATCTCTATTCATTCTATATTCATGTTGAAGAAGGGTTCCAAACAATTCATCGTGAGAAATCTATGTAACTTTTATATTTTCATCTGTAACACTTATCTTGGTTTCCCATTAATTAGGCATGATTTCTATAATCTTGTCTACATGAGATTCATCATCTAACCATTTCTTACCCATTGATTGAAAGCTATTGGCAATAGTCATGAATATTTTTTGTACATCACATACGGGTTCTCCATAAGAAATGTAGAAACAATGATACTCACCTCTGAGGATAGCTCTTCTAGTTTTGATAAATTTGGAAGTTCCAAAGTGAGTTACATCAAGCTTCTTCCAAATACTATTTATAGATTCACAAGATGAAATTTTTCTATATATATTTCTAGTCATAGAACAAAAAAAATTATTATGTACCTTAATGTTCAGTTGGTATTCCCCCTTTTCTAGATTAGTAAAGGTTCTAAGTTCATTAACAATAATCATTTAATCTCTAGTTAACATAATGTAGTTGTCTAAACCTATGTTTATCACAAATAAATTCATTCTGTCTCTCTAATACTCATAGTCATTTCCATCAAATATTGGTGGTATTGTAGGATTGAGATTATCTAGAGATCCAATAAGACCGCATTCCATACTAAAAGGAATTTCTTTCCACAAAACAATTTAGAAGTAAAAGTTTATAATCAAATAAGAAAAAGAAAACATGGGAATGAAAACTTATATGTGGATATAAGTATTTCAGATACCACCACTGATACCAATTGTAGGATCAAAATGATGAATGTAGATTCTCAATTCAAGAGGGGGTTGAATTGTATTCTTCAAAATTCCATTGGAACATTTAAAGTTTAGTTTAACAATGTTAAAAATATATACAAAACAACTTTAAAAGAAACCTTTTCTTTAAATAATGATTCTACATTCAAGCGTATAGAATCAGTAATATAATCAGAGTAACAAAATTAGAAAGTCTATGAAAGTTATACTTTCTATATTTAACAAAGTTAAGATTATTGCAGAAATAAAATAACTTGCAATTGAAACCAAGTAACAAGAAGATTCTTTTTACACAAAGAGAAGGGTATCTAACAACCTTGGACAAAGGTTACTTGATTTATACTTTCAATAATTTCTTTCTTACCCAAACCCAGGTATTCCCTCAATCTGAATATCAGTATCTGTCTTTCTATCCCCGCAAGTCCTTGATTTAGAAGGAAATATGAACCTCTATCTTCCAATACGTGAATCCCACGATCATCATGATAGTAGTCTGTACAAAGAAAGTTTGAACAAGTTTTTCACACCCGAACATGTTGTTCACAATATCTTCATGAACCACTGAGAGTTGAAGGAGCCTCTCTCTCGCTTGGAATCACTTCATAGTTTTTATACATGTGTCATGCTCATACTCTCCCAACTTGTTGTTGAATTAGATTTCTCAATTAAATGAACTTCTAATTATAGAAAAATCTTCCCAATGTTCAGCTCCACTCCAACGGTCATATTTTCCTTAAATTTTGGAGGGACCTAGACACGTATCAATCATACAACAATTAGTCTGTAACAGATTGTATGAAATCATTTAAAGTAACAGAAACGATGTTAAGATTATGATAAGTGTTATGTAAAAGAAAACTTGAAATCCAATAATATTGGAATGATACATTTAAACAAATCTAACATTATCAAGAAGTCGAATTCTTATGGAAAATTAAATTGGATTGTGAAACCAAAATCTAATTTGTTCCAGAATAGGAATCATAAAATTGGAATGACTTTTGCTCCGGATTCGGAATCATAAACAGAATCACTTTTTCACTAGAATCGGTATCAAAAAGACGGTATCACTTATACACCGGATTCGGTATCACAAAGACGGTATCACTAATGCAATGGATTATGTATCATGAAGATGGTATCACTTATACAACAGAATCTATATCACGAAGATGGTATCACTTATACACCGGATTCATAATCATAAAACAGAATCACTTTTACACCGGAATAGGCATCACAAAGATGATATCACATATAAACCAGACTTGGTATCACAATGATAGTATCACTTATACACCAGATTTGGTATCACAAAGACGGTATCACTTATAACCTGAAATCGGTATCATAAAGTTGATATAAAAAATATGTAAATATATCAGAAAGGAAACCCATAATGATACATCTATAATTATAACAGAATGAAAAATTTCAATGATACATCTGTAAGTACAGCAGAACAAAAAACCCAGATCTTAAGAAAAAAATAGAACATAAGAGAAAGTGTTTGTGATTTTCGAAACCCAAAACCATAAGAAATAGTGAAGTCATAAGATAACCTTATTGAGTCAACAATATGTCTATGTATACAGATATAAAAATCCATAGTGGAACTTTCATAGTTGAGAGGGATTTTAGACCCTGAGTTTGACTTTGGTTTCATGGTTGGTTTTTACTAATTTTTATGTTGTGTCTTAGTTAGGATGAGAATATTTTTTTATGTATACACATTAGCAGCATAGTAACATGTCTATTGAGGGGGTAACCTAATAAGATTATTTCTCACCCCTACATGTGTACCTTGGTGCATTTGTAGACCATATGTTTTCTTTTCAGGTTGAGCATGAGTTGCATGGTGGATAGGGAAAAGGCCTAGTGATTCATGATCGAGCAGAACTACTCGAGTGGTTTTCCTGATCGGGCTAGTACAGCTCCACAATATTTATAGATTAGTTATGTAAGTTGGATCAAAGTTAGAAGAAGATCCATATACTTTTACTTTCAGTTTCTTTTGTTCTTTTATCTGTATGGTTGGCCCAGTGGGTAACAAATGTTGTATTGTATTTCATATTTGTTCAAGATTTTTACAACATTTTACTATTACAGCTTTCAATTTCATCTTACTTCTTCTGAAAATGGTTTTCTTTGTGTTGTGTATGATAATTGGTTATTTATGTGTTTTTCTTACTTTGATATGAATTCATAGCCTCACTAAAATTACCTTATAGGCCCTCACTGCTATTCGGTAGCCTCTGGTGTATGTGGAGGTGCCCTTGAGGCCTTGTAGTGAACCAGCTCAGGGCACCAGTTTAGTGGGATCGGGTCGATAGGTTACTATATATTATAAATATTACGTGTTATTAATTAAAAAGAAACAAAAAATCATCAAATTAATTACACATTCACTCATTAAGTGAATGATATCACCGCATGTGCGTGTATACAGTATACCGGCTGTACAAAGCGATGTGACTCATTTTCAATGTTCATCATTTAATATTTGTTATAAAGATATATCAAATAAATAAATAATATTTTTTAAAAATTAAAATAATTTTGTAGATGATGGATTCATACCCAATGTATAGGAACCAAAACATTCATAAAAAACATGCATGAGAAAAAAAAGAAGTTAACACCAATAACAAAGGAATAATACAATATAATTAATGAATGGGTGATAAAATTTCATAGAATGATCACATATGATATTATAAATATGAAAATGTTTATTTAATAAATTATTATAATGTTTAAAACAAATATAAATTTGGTTAAATAATATTAAACTAAAATGAAGAACGAGGTACAATATTTTTTCTTAATTTTTTTCATTGATGAATATTTTATTATTATGCACCTAATTTATATTATATAGTGGATATACTGCCCCTTTTACATTATATAATATTAATAACTCATAATTTATTTTATTTTTATTTTAAATTCAAATTAATTCTTCCAATGAAAATTTACAAGAATGTTTTCCAAGTGATAAGTCTTTCAAAACTCAATTTTTTCATTGGAGTATATTATTTCTTGATTATATTTGATATTCTATGATTCTATTTTTAATTTAATTTGATTATTTTATATTGGATTTAAAATTTTTATATGGATTTGAATTTGATATATAAAATCAATTCATTGAGTAATTATAAATTCACTAATATGATCTCTGTAAGGGTTTATCATCTCAAATTGTCTTATTTAGGAAAAATTTTATATTATTCACCTATCTATATTTATAATGATTATACACATAAAATTTGACATGTTATATCATTATTATCCATATTTTATTGATATTTAATGTTTTAATTGATTTTATTATTCTATGAGGCTTATGGTTCAAAAGTTACCAAAGTGGTAAGGGTTCATATTACAATCTCATCATAATTCAATATTTTTTTATGTTCAAAACATGATTTGGAAAATTATATGATATTTTTATCCAAAAACTATCATATTTTCTTCTTATATATTTATTCATGAAATTTTAAAGTAATAGTACATTTTTTCTCTTTTTGGTAATTATAAGGATTGAGATTTGTTTTTTAGAAAGTGCATCTTTATTTTTCTTTTCGGAAAAAAATTAATTTTCTTCCGTAACCATATTTTCCTTAAAATTTTTAAATAATATTTCAAAAATTCTCCAATGATTTATTAAATAAATTTCACCCATGTTTGGATTTTCACATATTTTTTAGAAGTAAAATTATAGGATTTTTCTTGATAATATACTTTGGGATTTCATCCAAAAATATGAATAAATATTGTTTTAAATTACTCATTATGAAAATAATATCCCTTCCATCATGGCTTCACATTTATTTTAATATTTTATTATAATTTTATAAAGATGATTTAATTGGAAAATTTTTGTAATATCCAGAAAATGTTTAGTTTTTAATGTGATTATCAATATTGAAAAGATATTTTCCTTAAGATTATTTTCAATGATCTTTTTATATTATTTCTATTCTTCAATGTAAAAACCCATTTATTTTTCTTATACATAACTAGGGATATGTTCTACTAGTACCATACCTACTTTTTCTCTATATGTTTTGTGATTTATTTGACTAAATAATGTATTGACATTCACTTTCTTAATTAATTTTGTAGTCATTCACTTTCTCTAGAAAGATCCACATTTTTATCATTGGATATCACATTTACATTAAATATATACATGTGTTATCATGGAAAGACTAATTACATTAACTGTCTAACAATTATCAATTATACATTCTATGTTTTACTATGAAAAGTATTTAATTGAATGGGAAAAATATTGAAAATCTTTATTCTTTACTCAATAAGTATTTTTGATGATAAGTTATATTGTCAGAGAATTAAATCAGACAAAATATATATGAGGATGGTATTAGAAATGTATTTTTGAGTGGGTAAGCATATATATATCCCCTAGACACATCAATTGGCTCATGGGGTGAATTAATAAGATATAATTAAATGGTTTTTCAGTGTAGACCTACACATAGATTAAACTATCTTGGAAAAAGGACTTGATATTATAGATATCCTGATGTTTGAGATCATGATATCCAATTTTAATCATTTAATTCATTTAGAATTTAGTTATTATTATCAATGAGATTGATGTATTGATAATATCAATAGATCATATGATTATTTATATATAATTATTTAGTCATCATTTATTCCTACCATGTTATTCCTTGTTCTAATGTTATTGATTAAAAAATTTGTTTTCAGTTATATATATTCCTATGTTGATTATGCCTTATTTATTAATGATATATTCCCCTGTATTTCACCCTTATGTGGAATTTTATGTCACCCAAATTTCATTTCCATTTCCATGATGTGAAGAATGGATGTTGGAATGGGTTCAAAGATTCAGAATATTTATGTTCACTTTTTTGTAGTTTATGTTTAAAAATCAATTGTGAGACTCAAGTATGTATCTATTTAATCAAGACTTATAAAATATTTTTTCATTTGAGATGTGATATCTTGTATCTAGCACCAATGTTGTAAAGTAACCACAGACTCAGGTCTACTATGATCATGTTCATTATAACTGGTATATGAGAGGATTCATATAAACATTGGGAGCTATATTTTATATAAACTATATTATGGAACATTATCATATGGTAGAATTTGAGGATATGTGTAGAAGAACAATCTATATTCATGGAAAGGAATAGATTTTATTATTTTTATATGATATTTCATCCATTTATACAAACATCACGTGTAATTGGTTTTGAAATAATTATACCTATGGGTAATAAAGACAAGAAAATTTTGCATTGGGATTTGACACGATTATCACCTGGTTCCCAAAAACTGCACTTAATACATACTCTATTTGACACTCTCAAGGGATAAGTTTTAGATAATTCACATTTTCAATAAAATAATTTGGAATAATTTTAAAATAATGATACCTTCAAGGACACTATGTGTATGATTTAGATTATGATAGTTTAATATTTTTTGGTGCCATCATGGGTTAAGAATTCTATGTCTGATTATAATTCCAATGTTATAGATACCCCTTTTGAGGTATTATGTGATGAAAAAATGTCTGAAAATATTATGGAGTTTTAATAGACATATGAGGTATATTTAACACTTATATATAACTTGTGTTCTATTCAGAAGGTTATTTGATGAATACTGTTTTTATATTTTTTGGAAATATGCTAATCTTTATTGATAACCATTAGGTTAAATGTGATCATTGGTGTTAATGTAATAAAAAACATTTATGAATATTTAATTTGAAATAAAACAAATCGTATAAAAATACCATGTTATTGAAAATTCATTAGAATATTAATGATATTTTTTTTATGTTAATCATCTTTTAGGGAAAATTATAGAAATTATATTAATATGATTTTAGATAATGGTTAACCTACATTTCTAGTGAAAAACTATAAAATCTAAAAAGTTTGCAGGGCATGAAATGATAAGAAAAGTGTGAGGAAAAATGCAATTCCTAACAAGGGCCAGATGGTGTACTAGTTATTATGAATTTTATCACATAAAATATTTGAGGGATAAATACATATGGAATGGATTGAGTTTAATTTTCTGTGTTACAATTGAGGTCTATAGATTAATGTAATTTCTGGACAACTCATGCTTACAATTTTTGTTATAGTAAATATTTAGTGACATAAAAATGTGCTTGTCACAATTTTATGGACTATAAAATCCCTTAAAAGATAATTTTAGTTATTTTAGAATAAAATACCACATTCAATATTCATTATTGGACTAAGAGATGAATATAGATTTGACTGAAGCATAACCAATTAATGAAATTGTTCTTTTGAAAATATAAATATATCAATTATGTATATTTTATCGTGTTCTCTATGTTGATAGTAAATGAATCCCCCAACTCAATGAAAAGGATCCCGAAACAAATCATTTTTCAAATTACTATCATATCTAATGTAATAATAGTCTTTTAACTCATCATAGATTTATAGTTTTCTTATCATTGATTTTCTATTGACCATTCACTTTATTATGATAAATAATATCTATCAATCAATATAAATATTTAAAATTATCTTCCATGTCTATATTTTGTCATTCCACTAATTTTATCCAACATGGAAACATTCTGATGTGTTATTATAAATTACCATCATATTTCTTTACCGTATTTTAAGATGATGGTTTTTAACCATTATAATAATGTGGTTTTTATATAAACCAATTTTTAAATATAAAAACCTTATTTAAAAGAAAAAGTTAAAAACTAGAGATGGTAATTTTTCTGGGTGGGAGATCATATAATACCCCATGATTTTAAAATAAGAACCTTTTTTCGATAATATATATGAAATGAAATACCAACATGAAACTACCGATGATATATATTATTTATATATTACAGTTGTAAACTAGATGTTAAATTGGTGAAAATGAACAATGAAAACTATATTTCATAAAATGGTATAAATTAAATTCATTCATTATTAATTTAGTATTAACAAAAAAAAATTATTTGAATGTAAATAAAATAATGTTTCTCTCAAAAAAGAAATCTTATGAGAATAATGTGTTAGTTTATATTAATAATATTAATTAATTCGATTTGTAGAATTATTTCAATGAAATTTATATATTATATATTTAATATTTTTATATATCAATAATTTAATATTTTTTGTCATGAGATAAGAATAATTCCAATTTTATGCCTAAAGAAATTTTTTTTCTAAAAAATGTTTTTGTTGCATTTTAAGAACTTATATTAAAAATTAAATTTTCCAATTTTATAAAATTAAATGAAAAATTGAAATTTAATATATTAAATTACAATTTAAAATTTAAAATATTTTTAAAAATTGGGATATTTATGAAAAGTGTTATTTTTCATTGAACCATGAAAAATACTTCTTTTTGTAAAACTATCGTTTCATTTCAAAAATCTATGAAATTTAAATTATTATTATGATTTTTTTATTTAAATATAACATAACTACTATTTAGATATATTAAATCTAAATAATTTAATTTAAGTCACGTTATACAATATTTTTTTAAAAGTCTATTTTTATGCTTAAAAACACATTTTTCATAAAATGATTTTTTAGTAAATAATATTTATCTTTTTTAATTAATTAAAATAACCAATAATAATGAAATATTTAAATAAAATGAATTAATTATATATATATATATATATATATATATAATCTATATAATCATGATATATAGTAAGATAGTTAAGGAAATATCACCTTATTCTTAAAAATGCTTCTCTTGAAAAAATAATTTTTGACTTGAAATATGGGTACATTTTTAAATTTAATTCTTCCACTTTCCTAAATTTAATTTTAAAAAATAGATTAAATATTTTTAATAGTCATTATAAATAATATTTAAAATGTTTAACATTTCTTTTCGTAATTATGAGATGATACATTAAAATTTATTTACCACGATAATGGTTAAAATGGGGTTATACAGATTACATGTTCTCGTGTTAAAATTACTATTTCATATAGATGGAATATTTTTTGATAAATTAGATATTATATTTATAATATTTGGGTTTTAATTATATAAAAATTATTATTTCCTTTTATTCTTAAAGGATAAATTACCTCCGTAAATAAAAAACAAACAAAATTGGTGAAAACTAAAATAGAAATTGAATGTAAAATTATAGGATAAGAAAATAACATGATTAAAACATTTTTTAATGGGGGTAAGGTGTGGATAAACCATAACTTCCATAAAAACATTAATTATAAATTTTTTAGGCACATTTCATGAGTGTGACTTCCCATTTCTGAATAATTTTTGGTATTTTTAATAATGTAACTCTTTCTCAATTATAAAAGGGAACTCACTTCCCTCACTTCTCCACACCCCTCAAGCCATTTGGATCCCAAAAACCCTACCAAAATCCCTCCCCAAAATCCATTTCTATATTATATAGGTTATTTTCTTCCCAATATACAAACTCAGGGAACTTTAATAAGAGATCTAAGGGTAGGTTTTTTAATGATAGGTAATCATCTTCACTACCCCTTCTTTTTAATTATTTTACTTCCACAATAAATTATTATTTAAAAAAATACAATATAATAACACTAATATAACCCATATGATAATATTTAATCATATTTTTGTTATATTATTTATCTATATCCTTCTCCATCAAATAGTAAACAGATCTATAGAACGTGTGCATGGAGGACTACCGTTTTGTGAACAGATTTAATTTTTTTTCTTCCATGGATCACATGAATAGTCAAAATGGTAGAAATTATGATTATAAATGATAAATATGAAATTATATTAATTTTATTATATTAATATATCATCTAATTCCTTAACCTTTCACCCAATAAATGAATTATATCGTCACTCATTCGTACATATGGTTTGTCACCTCCACGAAGCAATGTGATTCATTTTACTTGTGAAACATTCAGAAATGTTTTTAAAAATTTATCCAATGAATAAATATGACATTTATCTCATTAATATAATTTTCTATTTCATTTATTTATATCCTATTCATAGAAAATGGAACTTATGTGACAAAACAGTCGTGAGAAAATGATGAATTTAACACATGAAAAAGAGGAAATAGTGAAACATTATTTAGAAATGGGTGATAATATGTTATGAAAGAATAATATGTTTTATTATAAATATTAATATGGTTTTTGTTTAAATTAATAAAATGGTTAAATATTTATACATGTAGTATAATACTGTTCAATTAAAGGGATGCATGATGTAACTGATTTTGCCTCAATTTCCATACATTGCGGAATATTTTATTATTAGTCACATAGGTACATTAACATGATATTTTTATAGCTGGTATTATTTCTTATATCCTAAAAAATTGATAAAAAAATTTATTTTAGGATTCAATTGTAATTATTTAATCCAAGGAGAATTTAGTTTAAGGATGAGGTTGACAAAGTGATAAGTTATTCAAAACTCCATTTATTTTAATTAGGTTATATTACTTCTTAATTGTCATTTATATTCTATGATTATATTTGTAATTTATTTTTATTATTTATACTTTATTTCCATATATTTTACTTGGATTTAAATTTGATAAAAAAATAAAATCATTGATTGATTCTAACTTCAATGGTGTAATCTTTTAAAGTGATTATTGACTCTTACTGTCTTTTTTGGGAGATATATTATCTTCTACACCAATATCTATTTTTACGTTTATATAAATATATGTTGACATGTTATATCATGAATATAATTATCATATTTATCAATAAAATTTCATTGGAATTTATTATTTTACGAAGAATATGATTCAAGTTTTACCAATACAATAAGGGTTTGATACCAAATTTCATCATTATTCATTATTTTTTATGTTCATGTATCCATTTTGGGAATTATATGATTTTTATATATAAATCCAAGGATATATACTACCCCCTAGTCCTTCATGATGTTTTTCCAGTAATATAAAAATTTTACTCTTTGTTGTAATTAAAATGATTGAAAAAATATTTTAAGAAAATCAACTTAATTTATATTTTCATTCCAAAATTATTTTTATGAAGTGCACATATTTTAAATGTAATGTTTAAAATAATATTCTTAATATTAAAAATGATTAATTAAATACATTTTTATCCATGTTTTAATTTGTAAAAAATATTCATGATTAATCTTCTTGTTGTTTTCCCAAAACTATACAATTTTTTTAAGTGAAAATTTGAAAGGAAAAAAATTAAAACACTAATCATCATTGGAATATTCACACTATAATAACCACTCATTAATCTGGGGATTCTGTAATAATTTTACAATGTAAAATTCAAGATATTTTTTTTTCTGATATACTATAAATGTTTAGTTTTAAAAAATTACATTTAAAGTTGAAATTATAAATTTCTTAAATAATATTATTAATAATATTTTTATGGCATTTCTATTTATCAATGACAAAAACCCTTTATTTAATATTTACCGCAATGTAAATGTGCTGAAATGGTATCATCTGTATTCATTCCCTAGATAGACTATGATCCATTTGAACATTGAAAGTATTGAAATTATCTTTCTTAATTAATATTTCATTCATTAACATTACCATGAAACATTATAATTATAGTTATTATTGTACCATACATTATATATTTGTATTATTTATCTTTGATATACTTATAGCTTAGAATAATTATAATTTCTATATATCATGATTTAAATTAAATGTGATTTGATTTAATGGGAAAACTCTTGATAAATTCATATTCTTTTCTCAATATAATTATTTGTGGATAAGGAATGTTGTTTATGAACAAAATTGATATTTCAATATATGAGGAATGCATTGTACATGAAGTGATGGGTGGGTCCCAATTCTAGATAGACCCCTGATACATCGATTGTCTTATCTGTGGAATTAGTAAGCTATCATCAAATTTGTTTTTTTGTATTCCCGCTGAACAATTAAATTTTCTTGGCATAAGGAATTTAATGTACATATATCATGAATTTTGAGATCATAACATCAAATATTTTCCATTTCCTTTATTAAAAATTCATCTATTATTATGCATGAGATTACTATAATGACATTATCCATGGATCATGTGATTATTTATATGTAATTGTTATAACATCATTTATTCCTTACATATTATTCCTTATCCAAAATTTATTGATTTATGGCATGAGTTTTTAGTCATTACCATTACATATTGATTATTATTTGTCAATTCATGATAGATTCCACCTTAAAAAAACCTTACTGAGAATTTTATCTTACACTATTTTTTAACTTCCTTGGGATATGACGAAGAAATATTTTAATTAATTCATGGATGGAAAATATTTAATTTCACTATGTTGTAATTTATATTTTCAAATTAAATTAAAGACTCAAGTATGTAACTAGTTTACCCACACTACTAAATTATTCGATCCTTTGGGATGCAATCACTTGTACCTTGCATCGATATAATAAATTAACCACCAAATCTGGGCTACTAGGGTTGGGATATTTAAAATTTATATAAATTTAGATATTTGGATCTTATCATTAGATGTTAACTTAATTATTCTGATTGCTATCATGGGTTCATAAGTCTATGGATGATCAGGAGTTTAATGTCTTACACACCATTTTTTAGTTTTTATGTGATGGTATTTTAAGGTGAATGATGATAATTTGGGAAAGTTATTATTATTTTTAGGTATATATGACCCTTAGGTTTAATGTTAATGATTATTTTAGAATAATGCTATTGCATTTTAAGGGCTGTAAGCTGAAATTTATGAGATAACTGTAGGGGTCAAAACATTTTTTTAATATTAAGGTTATTATGTTAATTTTTTATGACATTCATCATATTTTTGTGACCAATATAGGAATTATATTAATATAGTTTTAGTATAATTATAACCTACAATCCCATATAAAACCTCTCGCATTCAGAAAGGGTATGGGGCTTGAACCAATATAAGGGTGAAATGCCTACCAATTTTTTATATGATGTCATAGTTAGTATGATATTTTACTTAAATAATTTTTTAGATAAATATTATGCTCATTTTGGGAATATGTGTATTTTAACATATATAACCATGAAATTGAAAAACTTATGTGATGATTAACAGATTAATGTTAATTTAGAAGAATATCCTTATAATTTTGAGGAACATTATATAACTAAGGTAAAAAAATATTGTGGGATTTTATTTAAGGCATAAAGGTTGAATTATATTTTGGATGAATTCATAAATTTTATGTGTATTTTGGGAGATTCATGATACTTTTGAAAATAATAATAATATTTTCAATATTATATTATTAGGGAATATAAATTTTTGGGTATACACTAATGGAAAAAACATTTAACACATCGACATTTTTCATGTCGGTTCTATATAACCGACTTGAAAAGATTTAACAATAGATATATCACGTCGGTTATTTTATAACCGAAGTGATATATCGATCACGATCCATTTATTACATTGGTTATAAAATAACCAACATAAAATATACGAAGATTAGATTTTTTACGTCGGTTATTGTAAAACTGAGGTGAAAATCGAATCAGGAATGCTTTATCACATTGGTTATAAAAACCCAACGTGATAAAGATAATATATGCAATTTATCATGTCGGTTATCAAAAGAACCAACGTGATAAAACAACATTAATCACATCGGTTATTTCAGAAACAATGTGATAAATTGTTTTCTACATCAGTTATTAAATAAAAGATGTTATAAACATTAAAAAAAATTGTTTACCACATTGGTTATTAAATAACCGACGTGCTAAATCTTTTAAATGATTTATCACACCCCGTATTCAGTTATTCTATTATCTTTGATCGGGAGGTCTATGACTCATCTCTCTCACGTGGAAGACCTAGAATCAATTCTTCGAAGTCGTGAACTACAACTTATTTTTTCCAACATCATTCTTCATATTTATTATCATCAGGTATATCAGGTCGACTCACAATACTCAACAAGCCTCACATGACTCATTTTCAGTTTTAATTTTTCGTGATTCCCTAAAATATTTTATTGAGATGTTATTTTCCATTGTTCCTAATTTAATGATATGTTTTATAGTGTTCATTAATACCATGCTAAATTATTTTCTGGGAAAATAAACCTATGGAAGAGATATCATTCTAGTTTAGGATTTTTGTGTGTTATATCATGTGTGTGGGCATGTACAAGGGGTTTCCAAGGGGGTGGGGGCTGTGAAAGTGGGTGGGGTGTCCAGGGGGTTGTGTGGGCTGTCCAATGGGTTGGGGGTGTCCAGGGGGTGTCAAAGGGGGTGGGGTGATGTTTAGAGTGGTGCGGGGCTGGTCCAAGGGGTTTGGGTGTGTCCAAGGGTGTGTGTGAGATGTCGAAGGGGGTGGGGAGTGGTGTACATGGGGGTGTGGGGGCTGCCCATTGGAGTTGGGGTGTCCAAGGGGGTGGGGGTGTGTCCAAGGGGTGAGGTGGCTGAGGGGGTTGTCCATGTGGATAGGGGTGTCCAGGGGATGGGGGTGGTGTCCAGGGAGGTGAGTGGGATTTCCAAGGGGGTAGGGGTGTCCATGGGGTGGGGGTGTCCAGAGGGGTGGGGCATGTCTAGGGGTGGGAGGATGTCCAGAGGGGTGGGGGTTGTCTAGAGGGTTAGGGGGGGCTTTCGAGAGGGTTGGGGGTATCCAGGGTGTCCATGGAGCCGGGGGGGGGGGAAGTCTAGGGGTGTCTGTGGTGGTGGTGGTGGGGGGGGGGGGGTCCAAGGCGTGGGGGTGTCGTGGGGGGGGGGGGGGTAGTCCAGGGGTGTGTGGGGGGGGGGGGGCTGTCCAAGGGGGTGGGGGTATTCCAAGGTGTTGGGGGCCTATCCAGAGCATTTCAGGGGCTGTCCGAGGGGTGTTTTCCCGAGGGTTGGTGATGTCTAGGGGGTGTCCAAGGGGGAAGGGGGTGGGGGTGGTGTCTAGGAGGGGTAGGGATATCCAAGGGGGTGTGGGGCTATATAGAGGGGTGGGGGTTGTCCAGGGGTGGGGGGATCTCTAGAGGGGTGCGGGCTATCTAAGGGGGTGGTGGTGTCCAGAGGGTGTCAAAGGGGGTGGGGGTGGTGTCCAAGGGGGGCTATCTATGTGGTGGTGGTGTCCAGGGGGTGTCCAAGGTGGTGGGGGTGGTTTCAAAGGGGTTGGGGGTTTCCAGAGGGTGTCAAAGGGGGTGGGGGTGGTGTCTAGGGGGTTGTGGGCCTGTCCAAGGGGTTGGGGTGTCCAAGGGGGTGTGATGGATGTCAAAGGGGTGGGGTGGTCTCTAGGGGGTGAGGAGGCTGTCCAAGGGGGTTGGGAGGTCCAAGGGGGTAGGGTGGGGGGTTGTTTCTAGGGGTGAGGGTCTGTCCAAGGGGATAGGGGTGTCCAGGGGGGTCGGGGGGGTGTCAAGAGAGGTGAGTGGGTTGTCCAAGGGGGTAGGGGTGTCCAAGGGGTGGGGGATGTCTAGAGGGGTGGGAGATGAAATGGGGGTGGGGGTTGTCTAGAGGGGTTGGGGGCTGTACAGGGGGTTTGGGGGGTTGTTCAGAGGGTTGGGGTGTCCAGGAGGTTTCTAAGGGGGTGGGGGTGGTATCCAGGGGTGGGGGCTGTCCAGAGGGGTTCGGGGGGGGGGGGGGGGGGCTATCCAGAGGGGGTGAGGGTAGTGTCCTCTGGGGATGGTGTCCAGGGGGTGTCCAAGGGGGTGGAGGTGCTGTCCAGGGGGGTGGGGGGGATGTCCAGAGGGGTGGGTGGATATCTAGAGGTTTCAAATCGTTAGGATTAGTGTAATTTTCAGTATTGAATGTATACATAATTTAAAATTTATACTTCATATTT
Source organism: Viscum album (assembly GCA_963277665.1). NCBI lineage: Eukaryota > Viridiplantae > Streptophyta > Magnoliopsida > Santalales > Viscaceae > Viscum > Viscum album. The sequence continues at coordinate 2,101,341,718 of OY728163.1, read as the reverse complement.
CTTTATTACGGAATGGTGAATTTGGTATCCCATTGCACCAAGATGTATTCTTTGTGAACCATAAGAAGAAAGGATCCAAGATGAATTTAAAACTATTATATCTAACCATATTTTATTTTTAAAATTATTTTCAAGCACTTTTTTTTTAAATACGCGTAGATTTTTTTTATAATTCATAATTTTTATACATTAAAATTATGAAATTTTTCATATAAACATATATTTGTCTTTTCTTAAAAAGATGTATAATTTTGATGTTTGTTATAGGTAATAATGCGTCGATGTGGTATTATGGCACATCGAATGAGTAATGAATATGAGGAAGGTGTTGATACCTTTTTGGAATTTTCTAAATGAAATGTTTCAAGCAGTGACATTTATTTATGTCCATGACTAAAATGTTTCAATATAAAGAAGTTGAAAATTATAGAGATAAAATATCATCTGATTTGTCATGGTTTTAATCTAAGTTACAGCCCTTGGATTTGGCATGCTGAAACTAGATGGAATATCAGATATAATGATGATGATGATTCGCAAGATGGTAACTCCGATGGAATTGAATAAATTATTCGTGTTATTACATCAGAACAAATTGAGATAGAACCGACAGTTGCACATCTATATGGTGATGCTGAAAAAACATTGTATCCTGGTTATACAGATTTCACGATTTTGTTTGTGGTGTTAATATTTATTGACCAGATAGAGAAAACCGGATGGAGTGACAGATGTTTTATAGAGATGCTAAAATAGATTACAAACATTTTTCCCAAAGATAACGATCTTCCGGATTCACATTATAAGGCCAAGGAATTATTATGCTCGATGGGATTGGGATACAAGAAAATACATTCATGTCCGAATGACTGTATGATATATAGGAAGGAATATGAATTTCTATCAGAGTGTCCTAAATATGGGACATCACAGTATAAGGTGAACAAAAAACCATAGGCTGTTGTAGAGATTAAAAAGATCCCATAAATGGTATTTTGGTATCGTCCTATAATTCCTCATTTGAAATATTTATTTTCTAATTCACATGGTGAAAAACGGTTAAGATGGCCTGCTGATGAGCAGATATGTGACGGAAAAAGATGTTTTCCTGCTGATTATCCACAAAGGAAGAAAATTGATGGGCAGTATCCTACATTTGGAAATGAAATTAGAAATCTCATACTATGGTAATGCACATATGGAATGAATCCATACCGAACCTTCAGTATCACACATAGTTCATATCCTATTTAATTGGTAATTTACAACCTCTCTCTTGAAGTTTGTATGAAGCATAAATATGTCATGTTGAGCATAATGTTCTCTGGTCCAAAGCAACCCGACAATGATATTGATTTTTTCTTATCACCATTGATTGATGATTGGAATCTTTTATGGGGGGATGGTATAAGGGTGTATGATTCTTATAAAATGGAATATTTTCAACTGCATGCAGTGCTTATGTTCACAATAAATGACTTCCAAGCATATGGAAATTTGTCTTGATACAATGTTAAAGGGCATAAAGCATGGCCAATTTTCAAACAACAGGCTTCATATTGTCAATTGCATCATGGGAGGAAAATAGTGTACATGGGTCACCAAAAGGTTTTGCCTATGGATTACTTTTATAGAAGAATAAAAAAGGAATTAAATGGATCACATGAATTTTATATTTCTCCAAAACCATTATCCCTTTATCTTTATTTTGAGATGGTGGAAAACCATGATGTGATATTGAATAAGACACAGAAATATGGTAATTATAGATATATTTCGAAGAAAATTTCAATATTTTTGAGCAACCATATTGGAGATATCATGAAGTTAAACATAATATTGATGTCATGCACATGGAAAAGAATATATGTGACAGTTTTATTGGAATATTGTTAGATATTAATGTAAATACAAAAGGTCTGTTGAATGCAAGATTAGACTTACAATCAATGGGAATATGTGTGGAGTTCTCTCCCACTCCTAATAAAAGATGAACATTCCTTCTCCCGGTTTGTCATACATTATCCATGTAGGTGAAAATTAGATGTATTCAGTGTCTTCATGATATCAATGTGCCTCAATATTATTCTAAAAATTTAAAATAATTTGTCTCATTGAAGGACTTGATGTTGATAGGTGTGAAATCTCCGGATTGTCAAGTCATGATGCAACAACTTCTAGAAGTTTCATTGTGTGGATGATTTCCCATCTGTGTTAGGGAGACTATAATGAAGTTGTGTTATTTTTTATATTCAATTTTTAATAAGGTGATTAATGTGGGATGGTATATTGTATAAGAGATATAGTTCATCATCATCAATTAGAGGTAGAGAATCATAGGGTAACTATACAAGATATTATTGATAGATTTTCTCGAGTACCATTACTTACAAATGAGGTGATGACAGATGGACATATTGTCAGCCATTTTTTATTTGGCCATCCAGACATCGGCGACTCTTTTCTATAGAGGTATATATGTTATATATTCTATTTTTTTTATTCAAGTTGTTTTATCATTTTAAAACTAATATATTTTTCTATTTATTATTTTAGGAATACTTGAAAGGTAAATAAATACTGTATAAACAACAATAATGACAAATGGCTATGAAATCATATACAGATTCTAGTAGTCTTTACAGATTTTCAAGATATTCAAATTTGTTGGTGGATCATCATGAGTTTCCAATGGAAGCTCATATTTGTGGACGTGCAATAACTGTGGGGATTAATAAAACTGATATCATGGATCTTGTTACTGGAGATAAGTTGGGCATCAACGTGGTGAAATTTTTTCCCATGTAGGTGTTAACACCTTTTCCCCATAGTATATTTACTAAAAATGTATACTTATGTATGTTTTGTATTAGGTATCTTTATAAAATTTGTTAGAAGAATGAGTGGAAAAATGTATATGGATTCATGGACCTACATTTTATTTCCCCTGAAGCACGTGCATTGAATTAGGAACAAAGAATGCATTATATTACTAAAAGATATGAATCGAATATAGTCACACAATGTTGGCTGATGCCTTTTGGTAGAGGTATGAAACAAATATCTCTCAAAGGGTTTATTACCTTTTAACAGAAAAAACCCACTAACCTTAAATTTCCTTTTATCACTGATCATTGGATGTTTAGTGTCTTTTTTCCTACGAGAGAAAACACTTTATTGGGTATGCTCTGTCTACGGTGATGTGTGGGGCAGTTTTAATAAAATGATGGAAAATAAAGTTTCAATTTTTCAATTGTTTAATATATTATAATGAATTTTAAATTAATCTCATTCTTATTATTTTCTAACAAGGGATGGGTCTACTTTCGAAAAAACACATAGAAATGGAGTGAAAAGATAAAATATGTAAATGTAAAGGTAAATATCCATTTATAATTTGAACTTTTTGATTTATTACATAAAAATAATATATTTAATTTACACTCATTCAAATAGAATTTTCATGAACAACAACGCGTCATCGAATATGGATATAATATGTTAAGATTTCTGTATGAAATAATTACAACCGGAACAGCTGTAGTATTTGACCTTGGAAGATTTCATTTTAAACCTTTCAATAATATTTCATTTTATTTATTCATTATACACGTTAACTACTATCCTTTTAATTTTTACTTATTTGATGACCCTCAACCCTATAGTGCTCAAGACTTCAAATACTTACAAGTGGAATGGTCAAATTATTTTACAGGTTTGATTGAAATTTTGTTATTTGTAGTGTAAAATGTGATTTCAAATATTCTCATTGTAATTGTGTATTTCGTATTCATTTAGGTTGGATTTAGTTTTTTTATGTTGACATTGTAAGTTTTAAATGTTTTATAAGTGAATGTTTAATTTTTCTCTACATATTGTTTTGGTCTACTTATGATGGTTTTTCTGGTATGGATTCTTGTCTAGGGGGAGGGGTTCCAATGGTGTGGGGGGTGAGCAGTGGGGTTGGGAGGTATCCAGGGGTGTTGGAGGGTGGTCCAGTAGAGTGGGGGTGTCACGTGTGTTCTTGAGAGTGGGAGGGGCATTCCATGGGGTGGAATCATTTCTAGGAGGGTGGGAAAGCTGTCCAGGGGAGTGGGGGGCTGTCCAGGGGGTGTCTAGGGGTGTAGGGGTGTCCTGTGGGGTGAGAGGGGTTTTTAGGGCTATAGGAGGGCTGCCCAATGGGGTGGGGGTGTTCAGGGTGTCCATGGGGATGGGGGTATTCCAGGGGGTGGGATCGTTTCCAAGAGGGTGGGAGGGATATCTAGGGGAGTGGGGGTGTCTATGGGGTGTCCAGGGGTGTGGTGGTGTTCTGTGGGGTTAGGGGGCTATCCAGGGGTGTGGGAGTGCAGTCTAGGGGGTGAGGGTGTCCAGGAGGGTGGGGGGTTGTCCAGGGTTGTGGGAATGTCTAGGGGGTGGGGGCGGAGCAATACATGGTTGTGGGGGGGGGGGGGGTCTGTTCTGGGATTGGCCAATTTTTGGTCTGTTTTTTGATTGGGGTTGTTTGGTGGGGTGGGGGTGTCCAGGGGTGTGGTGGTGGCTGTTCGGTGGGGTCGGGGTGGGAGGCTGTCCAGGAGGGTGGGAGGTATGTCCAAGCAGGTGTGGGGATGTCCAGAGGGTGTCTAGGGGTGTTGGGGGTGTCCAGTGGGGGTGGCGGTTCTAGGGGTTTGTGGGAGGGCTATCCATGGGTGTGGGAGTGTTTTCAAGGGGTTGGGGGTGTCCAGGACGGTGGGGGTGGGGGGAGGGGTTCTAGGGGTGTGGGGGTGTTGTCTAGGGAGTGGGGGTTGTCCTGGATGGGGGGGGGGGTTGTCCAGGGTTGTGGGTGGCTCTCTAGGGCCGGGGGCAGTCTCGTGTTGTGGGGGGGCTGTCCAGGGGTGGGGGGGGGCTGTCCAGTGGGGTGGGGGGGGGGGTTCTTGTTTGGTTGTTGTTAGGTTTTGCTCTATTTTTGGTCTGTGGGTGTCCAGTGGGTTGGGGGATCTAGGGGTGTAGTGGGGGCTGTCCAGTGGGGGTGGGGTGGGAGGGTGGTAGGGATGTCCAGGGGAGTGGGGGATGTCCAGGGGGTGTCTAGGGGTTTGGTGGTGTCCAGTGTAGTGGGGTGTAACATCCTAGATCCGAAAGCCACAAAATGGGTGCCCCAAACCCGGTTGGTCACATGAACTCAAGAACATTTCCCCAAACTCCAAAGGCTACCGAAAAGCAGTGAGGGCCCAGGTCTGATAATAGTGAATCTATGCCCCCATTTATTAAAGTGTAGCGCAGCGGAAAAGAAATATAACATACAACAACAAAAGAGGTAAAGAATATGAACTAGAAATGAAAAACTGCAATAATAGATAACCAACAGTACATATAAAAATGCAGTATGTTTCTATTTATATGAAATCATGCAAAATAGGATACACTGCAATACAATACAATACAACTCAATGTGAAAGTTATAACAAAACAAAACAAAACAGAGTGAACAGAATGGAGAAGCATCGCAAGCATAAGATCGGTCCCATACTCTCTAACTCTCCTTCAACAATCATGTACATATATAAGGTCCCGTTCCCATGTCGACACCTTCAAATATAGTCTTTTTAGGCCGATGAAATGACCCAAATAGGGTGTGAGAAATAAATCCCTGTAGGCACCCACCAAAGGCATGTTCCCAACTATCGTTGAAAATGTGCAATAAGAGTGTGCAAAAGAAAATGCATTAAACTAGTATGTACTCAAAAGTAACTATCACTACCAGTTTCATTTCCAATTTAATTATTACTCATCACCTCCAACCGTGTGCTTTAGCATGGCAGGAACAACCTGGAAAATGACCAAAATGAATATTCTAAATAATTGTGTCCTCAGACATACTATCCTTAACCACGGGTAACATAATCAAAAACCCATAGGCAATTTCCATTAAGAATTACGAACACGGCCCTATGGCATTCTAGATATGGTCCTTAGGTACAGAAACTACTTCCCACAGTCATAAACAAAGGTTACCCTCTGGCTAATCAAACACTACCCACAGTCTAAGAAAACACCACCCTCAGGCTAAATAGAACACATCCCACAGGCTAATAGAACACTGCCCTCATGCTCAAGGAACCAACCCAAGACTAATGAATAAACAATAAATTTATTTAGATTTTCTATTAAGAAAATTAAAAACACAACATAATCATGGTATACCCTCGGGTATCCTATCCAAATGGCTAAACAGAGGAACACACCCCTGGGGAGGTCCTGGATCCAAGCAGTGATCCCAATTAGTATTTTAATCTTATTATTATATTATCTATACAATTGTAGATAAATTTTCAGAAAATACCTTAGCCATACTACACACAATCCAAGGGCGTGTAGCACAACGGTAGACAATTTCAACATAACATTTGAAATAAACATCAGACCACCTACCTCGATCACCTTTGATTGGTATATGTGAAAGGCACTTCTAGAAACACCCATGAATGATGTAGATCTAGGATAAACATTCACATATTAAATCTCAAATAACATTCCCTCAAGAATCAATTGTCATGAACTACTCAATGAGAGGGAATAACTCACATGCACGGTTCAATCGAGACTGTCAGAGAAGGATTCAGATTCTCGGTGTGCAGTCAGGAGATCTTCGAAGCTCTGGCCTCCTCTCCTAGATTCCAAACTATCTCAAATCCTCCTCTGTTGAATGAGGAGGCTACATTCCAATTAAGAAAAAATAACATACAACACGGTGTGTACTCAAGAGTACACGGTGTGTACTTTTCAGGTTTTAACTGTTCCTCTGGTGGCTTCATTCCACCATGGAACTATTCATCTATTGACATGAGAACAAGACATGTATTCCAGATTACACAGTGTGTACTTTTTCACTACTATTTTATGCTTCCACTGCCTTACTATTAACCTACCGACTAATCACACCAAGTGTAAATACTTAGTACACGTCCTGTATTCATTTATTACACCCTTAATCACCGATAGGCCTACACAGCCTGTGTACTCATCCCATACGGCCAACATACACGTCGTGTAGAAAAGTACATGATGTGTACCAAAACAACTTGGTATTTTTCCACATTTTCATTATTTCCTAAAAAACACTTAAGGAAAAGAGAAAAAAAGAAACTCGTACCTCAAAAAAAAGAACTGGGATCTTACAAAATTTCACCCATTAAAGCAATTCTTCCCCGAATTTCTCTTCTAAGCGTGGTGAAGATAAATCAATGAACAAATCTGGCCAATGAGCATGTGCGTTGGTCTCCTGCTCCCAGGTTTTGTCCTGTACTCTGCCATGCTGCTATAGCACCCGTAAGAGAGGAACATACCGGCCTCAGAGAGCCTTCGTGCTTCTATCAACAATACAAATCAGTTGCTCCTCAAAGGATGCAACAACCTGAAGATCAACCTCCTTGGGCTGGAAGACGTGAGACGAGTCTGAGTGATAACGGCGTAGCTGAGATACATAGAAGACTCCATTCATGGCCTGATACCTATGTGGTAACTGCAACTGGTAGGAAACCGACCCGACTCTCTCCAGAATCATAAACTGCCCTAAAAACCATGGTGAATGTTTACCATGTCTCTTGATCTGCATGTTTCCCATCCGCGATGCAATACACAAGAAAACCTGATCCTCTACCACAAACTCCATGGTCATCTCCTAAGATCTGCATAAGATTTCTGACAAGGCTGTGCAGTATCCATCCTTTTTGAAATCAATAAGACCTACTCTAAAGTCTCTTTCATGAGAAGTGGTCCCAGTATATCTTCCTCACATGCCTCCATACAGCACAAGGGTGATCGGCATGGCCTACCATATAATGCCTCGTAATTTTCCTACTCAATAGTCCCCTGAAAACTATTATTTTAGGCAAACTCGGCCAGGGGTATATGCTTCTCTCAAGATCCCCCAAAGTCCTGTATTCATGCACGTAGCATGTCCTCCAGCCCCTATATCTTACACTCTGACTAGAAATCAGTATGAGGGTGGTAAGCTGTGCTTATAAGCACTTGTGTACACAGTGCCCTCTGAAAATTCTGCCAGAAACAAGACATAAAGTGGGAATCCCAATCAAAAACTATAGAAAGAGGAACCCCATGAAGACGTACTATCTCTCGGATATACAACATTATGGGATTTTCAACACCGAATGTATCCTTGATTGGAAAAAAGTGAGCCACATTTTTAAGTCAGTCCACAATAACCCACACATCATTATTGCCTCGAGGTGACATCAGAAACCAAGTCAAGAAGTCCATCGCGACATCATCCCATTTCCACTCTGGAATGGGTAACTATTGTAACAGTCCGGCTAGCCCCTGATGATCTGCCTTCACATGCTGACAGGTGTAACATCTTATAACAAAACCAGCTACTTCACTCTTCATTCCCGGCCACCAATACTGACGTTCCAAGTCACGGTACATTTTGGTAACTCTGGTATGAACTGACCAAGCTGAAGCATGAAACTCCCGCATCAACTCCACCTGTATATCCCCTAGAACCCACACTCATCCATGGAAATAGAAAAACTCATCATCACCTATCGTTCAACCAGGAGGAGGGTCCTCACTTACCACCGACTCCTATATAACTAGGCCTTCTAAATCTGATAGTTGTCTCATCCTCATTCTATCTTGGAGGGTAGAAGTCATAGGTAAGGATGAAAGATAGGTTTTACCCAAACTATCATAAACCTCCAAATGCATCTCAGAGAGAAAATCCATATTCTTCCACTCACCACTGGCCTCCTGCACAACCAGTTTCTTAGTCCTCCTACTCAGTGCATCAGCTAGTGCATTACCTTTTCAATGTGTATAGGTAAGCACAAAGCCGAAGGACTGAAGGTATTTGACCCACCTTCGTTGTCTTGATTCAAGTCACGCTGAGTAAAGATGTATTTGAGACTTTTGTGGTCAGTGAAAACCACATAATGCTCACCAAAGAGATATTTTCTCCAACAGTGTAATGCATGAACAACTACAACCAACTCTAGGTCATGTGTCGGGTAATTCCTCTCATGTGGCCTCAACTACTGAGGCCCATACGAAAAAACTCGATTTCCCTACATCAACACAACTCTCAGCCCACTACCTAATGAATCATAGTAAACTGTATAGATCTTCCCTCACTCTTAATGTATCAAGATTGGTGCTGATTTTAATCTACCCTTTAGCTCCTGAAAGGATGTCTTGGAAGCTTCTGACAAGAGGAACTTTGTACACTTCTTAGTGAAACATGTCAAAGGTGTTACTATGTGGGAGTAGTCATGGTAAAAATGACTTTAGTAACCAACCAGCCCCAAGAAAGATTGTATCTCAAACACGTTCTTAGGCTGCTCCTAAGAATCTACTGCTCTCACCTTCTCTGGGTCTACCGCAACTCCTACCTCGTAGATAATATGACCCAGGAAGTGAATTAAGTCCATCCAAAAGTTGCACTTTGAGATATTAGAATATAGATGATGCTCTCTCAGTGTACTCAATATGATCTCATGATGGGTGGCATGGTCGTGTCGAGTGTGAGAGTAAACCAAGATGTCGTCCATGAAGACCACCACAAAAGAATTTAGATAAGGGTGGAACACATGATTCACCAAAGCCAAGAAAACTATTGGCCCGTTCATGAGTCCGAATGGCATGACCAAGTACTCGTATAGACCATATCTGCTCCGAATAGCTATAAGTAGTATGTTCGATGGTCTAACGTGTAACTCATGATATCCAGATCTCATGTAAATCATTGATAACACTCGGGCTCCACGATGTTGATAAAAAATATCATCAATCCTCAGTACAGGATATCAGTTCATAACTGTTAACTGGTTCATCTTTCTATAATCTACACAAAGTCTGAGGGTACCGTCTGCTATCTCTGCAAAAAGGACCGGCGAACCCCAAGTAGAAGTACTGGGTTGGATAAAACCCTCGGCTTGTAACTCCTCTAACTACCACTTGACCTCCTGCAACTCAGGTGTAGCCATCCTATAAGGAGGAATGGACACCGGTTCCGCTCCTAGCATAAGCTCAATAATGAAATCGACCTATCGCTCTGAAGGTAGACCCGAAAAGTCATCCGTGAAGACATCCCTGAAACGATCATCCAAATAATGGAAATCCTTCTTACAAGTTCCATGGTCATCCAGATAAAAAATCACAATCTGGGTTGTGACTCCACCTCACCCACGATGCTCGGGTCTAGCTCGGCTCGCCTGGACATCTCACTCGCCCTTGTATAGGAACTCTCCGCCCTCTAGTGATGTGAACTCACCCTATGAAGATAGCAGTCCACAAAGGATCGAAAGGGAACCAACCAGTCCATCCTGAGAATGACATCATAAGCTGTCATCTCCAAGAAATAGAGGTTCCATAGAAAGTGACACCCACAAACCTCAAGGGGGAACTCCTTTCACTGACGCAAACCTACCGTCCTCAATCATGACGGTGTGTCTAGCATCATGATATTAGGAGAAGAAGAAACACAGAGTCCAAGGATCTCCACAACAGCCACAAATATAAATCTATGTGTAGAACCAGTATTGAAATTTGCAGAAGATAAGACATAAGCATCTAAAATAGTACCTTTGACAGTGGAAGGTCCGGGATCCTGCTCATGTTTAGTCTATTGCATTACATATGCCTACCCAGTGTCGTGGCCCTACGACATAGCTTGGCTACCCTGAGCTGACCCACCCTGCTGCCTTTGAGATCCTATTGTCTGGCTACAACAAACAAGACCACCATCTTGGCCTGCATGCCCTGATGTATTCCTGTTTCTCGACAGGTAATAAGCTTCTGGTCTTACTCTCGCACGTGAAGACCACACAGAACCCCTCTCGCTCTCCCCTGGTGTAAATTCCGTGAAAAAACGCTGGAGATGACCCATCTTGCCACAAGATCAGCACTCCACTAGGTCACGTGGACACTGAGGTCAATTGAGCCCCTATATACCACACTGGTAGAAAATGACATGGCTACCTGAAGTACACTTCTGGATAGTACTCACACTATGAGAGCAATCCATCGGCCTCATTCTATTACTAGTAGGAATAGTTCCAAAAACTGGTGTCCAAAAGCCCTAGCCTGGACCACCAGCTTTCCACAGGTTCCGCTTAGTAATCAATTTCTTCTTCACAATAGCATGAATGGTTGGAAGCCTAAAAACATTCATCAATGTTTGGATGTCACACTGAAGACCATCCTCAAAGTATCTAGCTCTCAACGCCTTATCAACCACCACAACGGGTGAAAAACGCTAATGCTCGATGAAGTGGGAAGAATAGTCCATCACTGACATGGTGCCCTACTGCTGAGTCATGAAATATCGAGCTCAGTATTCTCTAAGAGTATCCGGGAAGAAGATGTCATAGAATGATTCCTGAATATCTTCCCATGCCATATCCCGGTGATGCTCAATCTGGGTGGTAACATCCCACCACCTCTTAGTGGAATCACGCAGCATGTACGTAGAGAGCTTGAACCTCCTCCATAGATGCATCTCTAGATCTTCGTAGATAGTCTTCAACGAGTCCATCAATGACTCCGCAGCCTGTGGTCCACCATCCCTTGAAAACATAGGTGGATGCTACTTCTAGATGATACGAGTGAGCTCTGCCAAAGATGTGGCGGCGACATCGCTCCCTAGAAGGTCTTCATGAACTGCATGAAGCCATCACAGAACTATGCATCCACGCCTGCATCCGGTATAACAGCTGGCGCCACATCTGGCACTGATGGAGGATCTACTTGTAGCCCATGGCCTACTAACTCTGTAGTAAAATCATCGCCTATCTCTTGGAAAACAACTGGTGGTCATCTTGGTGGATTGACTCTAAAAGGTCAATGCACACATTAGATCAAGATTATCAAAGACCGAAAATGAGGAGTCCATGAATGGAACATGAGAAGAAAATAATTCATTTTTTACAAAACTAGACTACAATGCGTGTATGTTAACTACACGACATGTTCCCTTAAGTCTTTCACATGGAAATGTACTTCTGCCAGAACTGGTCGTGTAACACCCAAACCACAGGGTGTGTCTTCTGAATACATGATGTGTACTTTAATATTTCTTCCCTAACTGATTCCTTCTACACGGTTAAGACAAACGGCTATCCTAAAATAAGACTACACATTGTGTCCCACAGGTACACGGCGTGTAATCTACATGCTTTCACCGGCCCTTTTTGTTCATGACACTTCTTGTGTACCCAGGTCACACTACACAACATGTTACAAAATGACACGGTGTGCACAATGAAGCCCTTGACCGACCTGTGTTTCTCGATACACTGTCGGGCACCTGGGTGAAACTACACAGTGTGTTCAAGGTAGACACGACGTGTATGTCATAAGTTTTCACCGCCTTTGTTGTTAGTTACATTGGCACACACCAGGTCAACACTACAAGGAATGTACAGCCGGTACACGGCGTGTTCCCCAAAAACATCCATATCCCATGTCTCTTCCCACACAGCCTATGACATGGTAAGAGACTACACGGCGTGTACTTAGGGTACACAGCGTGTACTTAAATATTTCCAATTTCTCCCCAAATAGAAGAACACATGGCATGTGTCCAAAGAACTAAACGATGTGTATCCTGGGATTTCAAGAGAGTATGCCTCAGAAACTACTCCAGAACCTAGAAAAAAACACTGAACAAACACCAAAGTTCCAAATTTCAATCTGTGAGGGCCCATACTCCCCGCGAATCAATGAATAGCATCTTATACATGTCACAACAAGGTAAACTAGTCAATGATCCCCCAAATTTCGGTCACTGAGGGCCCATACTCCCCAAATACCAGATTTTGGCATTCATTTTATCAACAACCCCACACAACAATAACCTATCAAATAATAGGTATTTATCAAATAATATATCCGAATAGCATGATTTTCGGGAAAAACAACTATTACAACCACATGCAATTTTTAATGCACCTACTGTGCATAAAAAAATGCATGACATGTGATTTTGTAGAATGTGCCTATATGGTGCATGAGATGGCATACCCTCATCTCATCGAGTTGAAACTAAATATAATCCATGTATCAAATATATATAGCACACTACAAGTGCATCACAAAACGGTGAAAATCAAGTCAACTGTCAAATTTGCAAAATCATAAAATTGCAATAAATGAGGTAGACTAGCTTTTCTCTATACACAGTTTAGCTACTCCCAGGCATAGCTTATTACCAACTATGATTTTCCATCCTATCCCTAACTATAGGCTCTAAATAGTACGTCAATGATAAGAAACTTCCTCTGATACCACTTTGTAACATCCAAGGGTGTGGGGGTGTCCTGTGGGGTGAGTGGTATGTCCTGGGGTGTGCTAGTGTTGTCCAGGGGGTGGGGTTGCCTAGGGGTTTGAGGGATATCCATGGGGTGGGGGGAAATCGAGGGGTGTGGGGGGGGGGGGTTCTGGTTTGGTATTCATCTGGTTTTGGTCTGTTTTCAGTCTAGAGGTGTTCGGTGGGGTAGGGGTGTCCAGGGTTGTTGTGGGGGTTTTCCTATGGGGTGGGGGTGGGAGGGCCCCCCGGAGGGGTGGGAGGGATGTCCAGGTGAGTGGGGGGGGGGGGTGTCCAGGGTTTTTCCGGGGGGGGGTTCTAGGGGTGTGGGAGGGATGTCTAGGGGGTGGGGGTGTACAAGAGGGTGTGGGGTTCTAGGTGTGTGGGAGGGATGTCAAGAGGTGTTGGACTGCTGTCTAGGGAGTGGGAGGATTTCCAAAAGGGGGAAGGGTTTGTCTAAGGGTGTGGGGGTTTATCTAGGGGGTGGGGCAGTCCAGGGGTGTGGGGGTGTCCAAGGGTGTGGTGGGGCTGTCTAGTGAAGCGGGGGGGGGGGTTGGTTTTTTTTCGGGTTTTGTTTTATTTTTTGGTTTGGGGGTGTCCAGAGGGGTGGTTGGGTCTAGGGGTGTGGTGGGGGAACTCCAGTGTGGTGGGATGGGAGGGTGTCCTGGAGGGTGGTATTGATGTCCAGGCGAGTGGTGGGATGTCCAGGGGGTGTCTAGGGGTGGGGGGGTCCAGTGTTGTGGGGTGTATCATCCCGGATCCGAAAGCCACACAACGGGTGCCCCAAACCCAGTTAGTCAAATGACCTCAAGCACATTTCCCTAAACGCCAGAGGCTGCCAACTAGCAGTGAGGTCCCATGTCTGATAGTGGGGACACTATGCCCTCATTTGTCAAAGTGTAGCACAACAGAAAGAAATATAACATACAATAGTGGAAGCGGTAAAGAATATGAACCGAAAATCAACAACTGCACTAAAATAAAACTAAGAGTATATATAAAAATACAGAATGTCATTATTTCTATGAAAGAATCCAAAACATGATACACTGCAATACAATACAATACAATTCAAAGTACAAGGTACAAAAAAACCGAACAAAATATAGTGAACATAATGCCGCAGCATCGCAAGCCTAAGATCGGTCTCATGCTCTCCAACTCCTATACTACAATCATGTAGCTGTATAGGGACCCTTTCCCCTGTCGAAACCTACAAAAATAGTCTTTTTGGGCCGAATACATAACCCAAATAGGGTGTGAGAAATAAATCCCATTAGGCACCCATCAAAGGCTCGTTCCCAACTGTCAGTGAAAATGTGCAACAGTAGTTTGCAAAATCAAATGCAGTAAACTAGTACGTACTCAAAAGTAACTATCACTACCAGTTTCATTTCCATATTAATTATTACTTATCACCTCCAATATTGTGCTTTAACTTGGCATGTACAACATAAAAAATCACCACAACGAATATTCTAAATAGTTGTGTCCTTAGACATACTATCCTTACCTTCAGGTAACAGAATCAAATACCAGCAGGTGATTTCCCTCAAGCATTACGAACATGGCCCTCAGGCACAGAAATGACTTCCCACTGGAATAAACAAAGGTTACCCTCAGGCTAAAAATACACTGCCCGCAGGCTAAGAAAACACTACACTTAGGATAAATAGAACACTTCCCACAAGCTAATAGAAAACTGCCCTTAGGTTAAAGGAATAGGGTTGTCCCCAAAACATAAATAAGAAATTTATATAAATTTTCTCTTAAGAAAATGTAATACACAATATAATCATGGCATACCCTCTGGTATCCTGGCCAAATGGATAAACAGAAGAACACACCCCCGGGGTGGTCTTGGATCCACGTAGTGATCTCAAACAGCTGTTTAAACTTATTATTAAATTATCTATACAATTATAGATATATTTTCAGCAAAGTCCTCAGCCAACACCCCAACTATGGGCACATAGCACAATGGTACACAGTTTCAACACAACAGTTGAAAGAAATATCAGACCACCTACCTCGATCACCTCTGATCGGTATACGTGAAAGGCATTTCCAGAAATGCCCAAGAACGACATAGATCTGGGACAAAAGTTCTCACTTTCAACCTAAAATAACATTCTGTTAAGAATTAATTGGTAATAACAACTCAAGAATAGTAAAGAACTCACCCGCACGGTTCAATAGAGACCTTGAGAGAAGGATTTGGATTCCTGCTGTGCGGTTGAGAGATCTATGATGCTCTGGCCTCCTATCCTGGCTCCAAAACGAACTCAAAGCCTCCACAATCAAATGAGGAGACGACTGCCCATTTAAGAAAAAAAAACAGACTACACGACCTGTACTCAGGAGTACATGGTGTGTACTTTTCATTTTTTAACTGTTCCTATAGCGGCTTCTTTCCACCGTGGCACTGTTCATCTATCAACATGATTACAGGGTGTGTATTCCTGATTACACGACATGTATTTTCACTCTACTAGAGGCTTCTTCCACCGCCCTACTATTCACATGCCGACTAATCACACGATGTGTAAATACTATGTACATGGTGTGTAGTCAGTTTTTACACACCTCATCACTGACATGCCTACATGCCATGTGTACTCATCCCACATGGAAAAAGTACCCAGCATGTGGAAAATTACATGGCGTGTACACAAAATAATTGGAATTTTCCCCCATTTTTCTTATTTTCTCAAAAAAACTTCATGAAAAGTGAAAAGAAGAAACCTGTAACATAGAAAAATAGACTGGGTCCTTACATGTGGGGAAAGGGGGGGATCTAGGCGTGTGGGAGGGCTATCCAGGGGAGTGATTTCCAGGGGGTTGGGGTGTCTATGAGGGTGGGGGTGGGTTTCTTGAGGTGTGCGAGGGCTGTCCAGGGGTGTGGGAGTGTTGTCCAGGGGTGTGGGGGTGGTGTCCAGGAGGGTCGGGGGGGGGGGGGGGGCTTCCAGGGGTGTGGGGGATGTCTAGGGGTGGGGGTAGTCTAGGGGTGTGGGGGTGTCCAGGGGTGTGGCGGTGGATGTCCAGTGGGGGGGGGTTCTAATCTGTTTTTGGTTGGGATTTGGTCTATTTTTGGTCTGGGGGTGTCCAGTGGGGTGGGGGTGTTCTGGTCTACTTTTTCTCAGGTTTTAGTCTGTTCTTGGTCTATTTCAGTTCTTTTGGTAGGGCATAGCTGTGGTTGATCGATAGTGGGGGATGTCCAGTGGGGGGGGGGGGGGGGTTCTGGTCTGTTTGTGTTCGGGTTTTGGTCTGTTTTCAGTATGGTCTTGGTCTGTTTTTAGTCTTTTTTATGGGAATAACAGTTTTTGATCAGTTTTATTACAAAAAAAATGTTTTTTACATTGGTTTTTTTATAACTGGTGTAAAAACTGCATCGGGATTAGTGTTAATGTTTGTTATTTGAAAACCGATGTAATAAATTAATGGGAAATGGTTTTTATGTCGGTTATTCCATAACAGATGTAATAAATGGAAAAAATTAATAGTTTTCTACGTCAGTTATTTTATAACTGATGTAGTAGATATGTTTTCACATCAGTTATTATATAAAGACATTGGAAACTGTTTGGAAGATAGGTTTATCACGTCGGTTATGAAAATACCCATCGTGATAAACGATTCAGAGGAGTGATTTATGATGTTAGTAATACATTAACTAACATAATAAGTTATAAACCATGTCGATTATTAAATAACCGACATAATAATCCATGACTCTGAAGTGTTTTTCAGGTCAGTTTTTTATCAACCGACGTGAAAAATGCTTCGGATTTCTTTTTTTTTACGTCGGTTTTAAAATGACCAATGTAGAAAACAATGTTTATAAATCCTCCTGTAATTACGTCGGCCAAAAGACGACTTAAAAAATAGAAAATAATCCCCATAGAAAATGTTTTCTACACTAGTGATACGACTTTATGAGTGAATGATGTTGATTAGAGCTAAATGATAAATTCATCTGGGAATGAATTTGTGAACAAATCCCTTCGATATTTGGGTTTTGAAAATAGTTGATAATTTATCAATGATATTTAAATATCATTATTTATCAAATATTTTAAATTAAATATTGAGTATAAATGTTATAATTTTAGATATTAATGGTAAATATTTTTATAAATAAGCATACTCATGTTGAATATAATCTTATATTGTGTGGACCATTTGGGTTTTGGTTAATATATATAAATACTAAGAATAAATTAATATGCTTTTTCAGTTTATATTATCCATTATATGTTTATTTTAGTGATTAATTCATTAAATATTCTTCTTTAATACTTATCATTTGGAAAAAAAAGATGAAATTATGGTGAAAATAGATTAAACGATAAAATTATACCAGTCATGCAAGCATTTTTCCTTATTTTATATTTATAGATGGTAAATAAATTCAACAAATCATAGAAAGGGATATTGAAACAAAATCATATTAAATTCATTTTATATGAATCGATAGTCTTTATCTAACCACTTTGGTCAATGTTTTTGTGGTCATTAACTTTCTCATGATCATCCACATTCTTGTGATTAATGTTTTCGATCACTCTCCATCATCATTTAAACATTAATTTTTTCATCCATTTCCATATTTTCACTTTTCAATAATATTAGCCTATCTGAAAACCAATTTATGTGTCATTATAAAAATACTTCATCGTTCTATTTCCCCATTTTTGATAGAATGTTTTGTTATCAATATTTATGGCGTGTGTTTTAAAAAAATTATTTTCAGATGTCAAAACCTTGATTACAAAATTCAAGATAAAATAAAGAAGATGAAATTTATTAAACGGGGAGAAAAGAATATCCTGAAACATTGAACGAATGTTATTATTTATACTATGGAAGCCTTATATTTTGTGAAATATGTTTTTCAATTAATTTAATCTTTTACATATTATGATTTTAACACATCAATGAATACAACTATTATTATATGAAAGAACTATCTTTTTATTTCATTATACAAAAAAATAAGTAAATATTGTACTATAAGAAACACTTTGATTATCCTGCATTATAAAAAACATAGTTTTTGTCCGGTATCACACAGAATAATGAGCCCTTCGATATTTAATGTTAAACGCATGATCTTGTTTTGCTGAATGAGAATATACTATTTAAAATTATTATTTACTATAATAATATATAAAAAATCCATTAAATTAGATGTTATATATAATTTTAACATACATAAGAAAATATATGGTCTATAAAAATATAATATGAATTCATTGGTTAACATTTATGTAGAAATGACAATGTAAACTAATTGAATTTGAATATAATATTTTTATTCTCCCAAAGGTGTATAGTCATAATAAATTAAATAAAATACAATTATTTTATGATATTAGTGATATATATATTATATATTTAATAAAATATAATTTACATACATAAATATATTTTATATGTATAATATTATAACATACCCAATTTTACCCATTAAATATCAAATGTTTCTAAAAAATTTTATTACCCTTTATTAGAGAACATATTTAATTTTTTTGAACTTTATTAAATTCTATATGTCAAAATATTCTAATTTTTGGAATTAAAAACATTAAATTTTTTTAGGGTGAAGTTTTGATATTTTTTAATTAGGTTTCATTTTTGGATGAATAATAGAAAATATTTAATTTTTATTCATTATTTCTTTTTAGTATAAGTTATTTATAGGGTTAAACTATATTTTTATTGTTTTTAAATATTAATTAGAAACTTTTTATCTCAATTAATATAATTTTTGTTATTGGAATCATTTTACTTTTATATTTAATATAAAATCATTGAAATTTATGAACATCATAAATTAAAAATCTATTTTGTCATCCCGATTGTGGGATGAAATATATATTATTTTATGGAAATTATGTGATTATAATTTTGATATATAGATTCCATATTTGGTATAATATTAAATTTTAATGTCTAATAAGTTCAAAATATTGTATTACCAAAAATATTATTGAATGTAATTAAAATTAATTATAGTGATTGGGGGAACAACTAGGTTAACGAAATAATAAACCTTAATCATAACGGCCACAATTACCTAGAAACTATTCCAAAAGATATTTTCTAGCCATCTTTATTCCCTATACTAAATTTTATATTATTGGAACCACTATGGGAGCCACTTTCCATAGAAAAAATATTTCTGTATTTCCACTTTCCCAAATTTAGACGAATGCCTCTCCTCCCCCACTATAAAAAAGAAATCACATCTCCCACATATATGAGCTATATTAATTAATAATTTAATTTTTATGATAATATATATATTCCATTTTCTTTCATTCATTCAAAAATATAATTCGATAGAAATAGTGTTCATCTGTATGTACGACTTTCCCTCTCTATGAATGGTGTATTTCAATTCATATCTATATATTTTATAGATTATTATGAATAAATATACAATGAATATATATGATAAATATATAATGACTATAAATTATAAATACATCATTATTTAAATTCTAAAATTTATTAAATCATGATGTATGTAACAGGATTAAGAATAACAAGATAAAATATATATATATAAAAAGCAGATATTACCAAAATGTTACACTACCGTGGAGTTGTTTATAAAAAGGGTAATATAAAGTCATAACCAACCCATATATGTTATTAGATATTATAATATGTTTATTTGGTAGATTTATAATAAACATATATTTATTTTAGATGATTTTTGACCCTGTATGAAGAAATTATGGACTTCATGTAAGATTTTTATCATTGTAATTTTATTTCCATTGTGAAACTAGCCGTGTTAACCACCTATTTTTTACATGTGGTATGTTAAATTCCCATGGAATTTTTTTATAATTATAATAATGTAATGTACATAATTTATATGTAATTTTTTAATTATATGGAATTATTTCTAGAATGAAAAATCTTACACCGCAAGAATCAGAGGACCAGAGTGCCCAGAATGATCTGGTAAAAAAGGATAAGATTAAAATAGCACGTGTTAGGGGGTTTTTAGAGAAAGTGCTATAACTATTAAACGGGTTCCTAGATCAAAAATTTGAGTTCAACGTTGCATTCAGGATAGAGGGTTTACCTTAGGAATGACTTAAGTTTAGTCGATGTAGGCATCTGCTGAGAAAACCAAAAATGGAATAACTGTAAATAAAATAATAAAATAATGTTATTTTTTTCAAAATCTTATAACTCACGAACGGAGACAGAGATTAAAATTCTGAAACCACCATTGAGCTTGTCAGGGTGTGCATTCTTTAGTAAGATACTATCATTGGTCGGAGCATGCCAACTATGAATGTTATATTTTGGAGCTTTCTAAAAGAACAATAAAATAACATTTGTTATCTTGTTTCATTATTTATTTTCCTGAACAGACATGTGGCAGTGGCAGGACCAACGACGTGTCAAGCCATTAAATTCCTTGACTCCTTAAATTCATTGTAATAGATCTGATGGAATTAGGATGTTTTCTATTAAATTTACCCCTATTAAATTCAATGGGTGTTACTCACCCTTCCCCACTTATATTTATTTGGAGCATGGGGAAAGGTATTAGAATTGATTCATGAAAAGATGAAGTCATGATAATGTGTCGCGATGATAATCACTTGGAGGACGGAGTCGGTTTCAGCGGGCAGTAACAGGTGACACCGAATCACGAACCGAGGATGAAGTTTGACCGGCAATGTTTAAGGCTTGTTGTGGGGATGATGAATACCGATTATTCCTTAATTGTGGGAATTCTCCAACGATCTTGAGGCATGTATTTATTTTGTTATAATTTCAAGTTATTCTTGGACCCCTTTTCCTTCCCCATGTTTTCAAGAAAATAAAGAGGGTGCGGGCCTAAAAAACATGGCTCTGACCCTCCACTACATTGTTTACACTTTCCTTCATTGTGAAAGACCACCAGTGTGATGCACCGGCCGACCATGATGGAGGCGTCACGATTCAGGAGGAGGCCATGACCCTATGCCATGGTGTATTGTACACTAGCCGACACCAGACGACCACAGAGGTGGTGCGGCGGACTGTCGCATACTTCTAGTGGGAAAGGAACATGGCCGATGTGACGATGGGATAAGAAGGCCTCCGACTCAAGATAGCCGCAGAAGGCAGAGGTGAAGCATTGCACCATCGTGCGCTACTGGAGGTGTCCTCTACTTGAAGTTGTGACAGGTGAAAAGCAGTGCGGCCCCACGCCACACTGGGTTGGCGATCCCCCGAACGGCCAAAGCGGCCGACTGTTAAGTGGTGGGGCAGTGCCCCGCCAGCTGGCTAAAATGGCCCCACAGTCACTATACCAGCTGGGAAGACCGATCATCCTTCTGGAGGACCGGGCTGACGTAGGATGGACGAGCGGGCCCGACCCACCCCACAGACCAGATTTTCCTAGTGGGCCCGGATGAACCCGTGGCCTAGTGGGCCAATACAAGAGGGATGATCCCTATCCAATGGTCCCGACCAACCACAGCCCAGTACCGCAAACCACACTCGGATATCCCTGACAGGCCAGACCTAGTAAACCGGGATGAAACCTAGTAGGTTGGACCTGAGTGGGGTCATGTAGACCCCAGGACCCGTTGCATTGGGCCGGCCAGACCGAGTCGGACCGAGCGCAGACCCAACTTGTTCCTGAATAAAGAAACACCTGTAACTGATGAACCAGGTGTCTGTTCATCATGACACCATTGGCGTTGGGATTTATTTTATAAATTTTTCCCTTTGGCATATTCTATCGGGCCCAACCGAGTCGGGCTGAACCAAGGTGTTAGCACCCCCGTTTCATAGAAAATAGTGTAACAAACAGACCAGGCATCCATTTGATGAACAGTATGTGATGCCAGAACCTTTAGGAAGAGGTTTTCCTATTTTTAAACTCCATATGAGTTTTAGAGGATGTTGGAGTGTGGGTGGGTTGTATCGAACCTAAATCCAATCGTTCCATTGGAACTAAAATGCTTATAAGTAACAAACCAGACGTCCTATTCCTGCATCCTTTGTCACATTGGAACCCTTATGACAATGAGGTCCATTTTGATACTTATGAATGGAATATTTTGATGGTTGACGTATGACTGGTGTTTTAAGGAGAGGTTATACCAGAATCATGTGTGCTATGAGTGGGAATCTGGTTGTTGGCATTGAGGCAAAGGTTGTGTCACAACCTGACCTTGGGGCTCGTGTCGTGACTACCCCATGCCCTCCTTCCATAGGCCAGAGGCTGGTGACTAGCACCAAGATGTAATTCCCGATAAAAGAAGGGAATGCATTGCCTTTGTAAAGTAAACAAACACCACATAGTAAGAAAGAAGAAGTAAACACTATGTAAAACTGTGTACAAAAGTAAGTGATGAAAAGTAAGTGGGCCAGAATACAAACCCAAACTAAAAGTAAAGTACAACTGGAAAGAATGTACATCAACTGAAAAGTAAAGCTGCAACGTCGTGCCATCCACCGGAAGTCCCATCAGAAGGGTGGATACATATAGCCTCCTCAGCTCCACGGGTCCAGCCGTTCGCTCCGTGTACGTCCCGCCCAGTGGTCCACCTCTACGTATCAACTTTCTCCACATGCCTCCACCACAATCAGCGTTGTCCATCATCTGGATCCAACACAACGTTGTCCGGGTGGGCATAACCCGTGAATGGGTGAGTATAAGCTACTCAGTTGGGTCCCTGAGACCCCCAAAGGTTTCCCAGAATCCACAAAGGATAGTCAAAAAAGGAAATATGCAATCACGAAGTTACATCCAACACTACATAGGTATATGACCATACATATACCTAAGTCATCAATTCTAGTTCAGCTCCAGTATCCGATCCCAAGATCCAATACGTCCACACAGGATAGCACAACACAATCTACATAGGAAAGCAAGTCAATCATATCGAAGATAATGATTGAAAGTCAAGACTCTGCTCACACAGGTATACTTCTTCGTAAGATGATAGAGATGATCAGATGTAGCTATTGAATCATCTAAGACGTCGGAACCACACTGGATCGATAGGTACTAACACCCGCAATGCCCCACATAGGATCGATAGGTACTAACCCCCGCAATGACCGACACAGGATCTGACCCACACAAGATCGGTATGCGCTGGCCCACACAGGATAGCTGAGCGCTGACCCACATAGGATCTGACCCACATAGGATCAGCAGCACAGATCCAATGAGAATCGCTGAGTGCTGTAGTCATCACTGTTGAACCCACAGAGGATTCCCACAGAGTCTTCATCGTCGTTGCAGTCGTAGCCAGCTCTAGGGTTCCCACACACAGCAAGATCATTTAGGGAGGGTCCGATACATGAGCTGAGGGGTTGATACATCAACTAACACAAATTACAGAGTTCATGTATCTCAAGTTCCATCTCGACAAGAGGAAATCAATGTGAAAGATGGAGCGTCAATCGGACGCCCAGTCTGAGAGTTATTGGCTTTTATGTTCCAGGGGCCCGGATGGATTTTAAGTCAAAACAAACCCGACCACAATATAACTGCATCCAAACCTTGAGCGGATTTATCCAAATGGTCCGTCTCACTAAGAGTAATCCAACGAAGCCGACGGCACATCAATCGGACTTCCGGAGCTCATGTTATATGCGTTTTCGCTCCGAGGGCCCGGTTGGTTTCGTGTATGAACAAACCCAGCCGAATACAAACTTCTCCGAAACCTTGAGTGTAATATACTGAAACGACCGTCTCGATCCAAGGATCGCATCGCAGCTGACGGTGCATCGATCGGAGGTCCGCAACACTAGATATGGGAAAAGATCGAAAGAGGTCCGGAAAGAGGGGGTTCGGGCCCGGTCCGACCCGACCCGATACCCCCCGGGTCAGCCCGAACCGGGCGACCAGACCCGGGTCCAGGTCTGTCTCAATAGGGCGTGGCCCGGCCTAGCCTGGGTGTGGCCCCGCCCGGTCTGGGCGTGGCCCGGCCTGACGCGCTCGGCCTGGCCAGCGTGGCCCGGCGGCTCGGCCGTAACGGCTGAGCGGAAGGGGGGGGTGTGATGCCCCCCTGTTTGGAAAACTACGGGGCCAATGTGGGGGACCGCTCCTTCAACCGTCCGGGGGTTACGACCCTCGGTTCTTAATTCGGCCGGCTCGGCTGGCCGGCCATGCTGCTGTCGCTGGACCTCGCGGTACCACCCTCCTGCTCCGACGCCAGTGGGCGGAAGCCGGCCGCCACTTTCTGCTCCGTCGCGGCCAATGGCCGCAGCCTTGGTCTGAGCGGCGCGGTGTGACGACACCGCACCCTTCCTCCATGGCCCCACTCCATGTGTGGCCTCTTCTAGGTTCTCTGTCACGGCGCGACGGAACCGTGGCTTTGTTCATCCCCAACGGCACGGCGCGACGACACCACACTCATTTTCCACAGTTCCCTTGTTTCCGCACGGTGCGACGGCACCGCGCCATCTCCTTTCCAATCCGCAACGTAGGAAAAAAATAATAAGGGAGGGGGTTTCGGCCATGTTTGTGTGGTCCGGACCACTCTCTTTAATCGATATCATGCGGCAAAAATTTATTCGATGAACGCCGAAAACTATTCACGACATAAAACCAAACCCCTACCTCGAAGAAAAGGTTGAACGAAGGATCATCACGGAGGAAGGCGTCGCAGAATGTGGATCGTCGGCGTCGCGGAGAAAAGAATTGTCGACAACATGTCATCGATATCCGACGATGGTGTATCTCACCGGCTACGGAGAGGGATGAAGATGGTACGACAAACTCCCCTTTGAGGTGACGGAGTTCTTCGTTGAAGGCTCAACGTTCTTCATCGTGGAAGAAGAATTTCAAGACATAGAGAAAATCCTCTCCAAAATCCTCTCACACAACCAAAACCACACTAATAAAATAAGTGTTGCCTTATTTTATTACTCACACCAAACATTTTGAAATTCAAAATTGAATCATTCAATTAATTCAATTAATTGAAAAGTTTAAACCGCCCAATTAAAGAGGCCTTTAATATTTAGTTAAACGCAAGAGTTGACTTCATTTAATGGGGGGTTCGGGTGCGTTACCAATTAAAAGAGGGGGGTTTGAGGAAGTTGAATAGGTGGGGATCATGTGGGCCCCACCCCAAAAATATCCTACCTAGTGGAGTAGGATATAGTGGGTCCCACTCCAACCACTTAGCTTAGGTAAAACTATTTTCCATAAAATAAAATTGGTTGCACCATTTTATTTTATTCTTGTACTTAACCCAAAAATTTAAAACCACACCCGAGCAAACACAACTCTGGAAAAGGTGTTCCTAAGCAATTACCAGCACTAAAATTCCATTGGTGTCCTCATATTTTGATTCTGAGCACTGGTTCAAATGTTAGAAAAACTCGCTCGTTCGTTCATTGAACATACTCGAGCTAAACTTCAGAAAATTATTTCGGGCACACCGGGCCTCGGAATCAGGTGCTGTCAGAAACTGTGTTCTTGTAAAATCCAAAAGAAAATTAAGCAAACATTTACCTAGAATTTTTATGGTTCTTTATATTACTCCCACCTCAGGGAATTATTTCCTCGTAAAGATACATCATAAACTAGGGAAACAAATGTGGGTACTGAGCATGCATCTGATCCTCCCGCTACCAAGTGCTCTCCTGGAGGTTCCCGTGATGTCATCTGATGTGCACTAGAGGAATTGACCGCCCACACAGGACCCGCTCTTATAGATCCTCAATCTCCACCAGGACCTCCGTAAAAGTCGCCCCATCATCAATGTCCAGCTCTCCATGGTGAATGATATGTGTCGGGTCGTGCACATATCTCCTCAGCTAAGATACGTGGAAGATGTCGTGCACCCGGTGCAACTGAGGTGGTAGAGGCAGGCGATAAACCACCTCTCCAATCCTGCTGAGGACATGGAATGGTCCAATTAAGAACTAAGACAACTTTCCGCCCTAGCCAAATCTCCACAATCCACGTCGAGGTGAGACCCGCAAGAAGACGTGGTTGCCATCCTCGAACTCCAGTGGCCTCCTCCTCCTGTCAGCATAAGACTTCTCCCAGCTCTGAGATATCCTCATCTGGTCCTGGATGACCTGGACCTTCTCTGTCATGGCCTGGACCATCTCCGGTCCCACAAGTTTTGACTCCCCAGGGTCTGTCCAGCACAGCGGTGATCTGCAAGGTCGTTCGTAAAACGCCTCGTATGGTTCCATCCCTATGGTGGAGTGGTAGCTGTTGTTGTACGCGAACTCCAACAAAGGTACGTGATCCTCCCCGCTGTGACCAAAGTCTAGGACACATGCACGGAGCATGAAATCGAGAGTCTGAATGGTCCTCTCTGTCTGACCATCGATCTGAGGGTGAAAGGTAGTGCTAAGACGTTGCAGCATCCCGAAAGCCTCCTACAACCCCTTCCAAAGCATGTGATGTAAAGCAAGAATCTCGATCAGAGATGATAGATTATGGAACACCATGAAACTGTATAGTCTCATGAATGTAGAGATGTCCCAATCTCTTCACTGAGCCCTTCTCTCTGATAGGTAAGAAGTGATCCAACTTGGTGAGTTGGTCGACAATCACCCAAATGGAGCCATGGCCTCTGGAAGTGCGTGGATGTACAGTCACAAAGTCCACAGATATCCCGTCCCACTTAGAATCCGGGACCTCCAAAGGCTGTACCAAGACTGCTGGTACCTGCTGCTCTGCCTTCACCTGCTGACCGGTGAGACATCAAGAAACGAACTCTGCCACAACCTTTTTCATACCCGGCCACCAGTGCTATTGTCTGAGGTCTTGGTACATCTTCGCCACTCCTGGATTTGCCGCTAAAGGAGAAGTGTGAAACTCCCTCAGCACCTCATCCGGTAAAGCAGCTGGTACCATGGTACGTTCATTGAAAAGGATGATGTGCTCTCCTCCCATACAGAATCCATCAGGTGCCTGTCCTGAGGATATCAGTGCACGCCACGTCTCACAGTCATCGTACCCACGTTGTTCCTCTCGACCTGCTGTAGAAGTGGAGGAGTGACAGTGAGTGACTGTAGAAAGGTTTCCCCATCACTATCCACGAAGGATATCTGCAAAGAGGCTAGTTGCTCTGTCTCCTCCCCATGTAGCTGAATGCCCATCCACCTGCTGAGAGCATCGACTACTTAGTTCCCCTTTCCAGGAGTACAGACTATCTCAAAGACATAGTCCTGGAGGAACTCGATCCATCGCCGCTATCTCGGGTTCAGGTCCTTCTGTGAGAAGATGTACTTGAGACTCTGATGGTCAGAATATACTATAAAGTGCTCTCCCATTAGATAGTGTCACCACATCTTCAGACCAAAGACCACTACTGCTAACTCATGGTCATGGGTAGCGTATTTCTACTTAGGATTCCTCAACTGACATGATCCATACGAGATCATGGCCCGCTCCTACATCAGGACACATCTGAGTTTGGTTCCTAATGCATCGCAGTAGACTACGTACCCTACTCCTTCCTCCGGTAGCCTCAAGATAGGCGCGCTGGTCAATCTCTGTCTCAGCTCCTGAATGCTCTACTGACATCTGGCCGACCACACAAAGGGATTCCCTTCTTCATCATAGATGAGAATGGTTCCACAACTTTGGAAATGTCTGGTATGAATCTCTGAAAGTACCCAACTAGCCCCAAGAAACTCCGCACCTCCGTCACGCTCCTGGGTGGATCCCAAGCAAGCACTGCCTCGATCATCACAGGATCCACCGCAATTGCCACCTCAGAGATGACGTGTCCCAAGAAATGGACCTCACGTATCCATAACTGACACTTAGAGAGCTTTCCATAAAGCTGGTTCTCTCGGAGTGTGTCTAGTACAACCCGCAAGTGGTAGGTGTGCTCCTCCTCAGTGGTCATGTATATCAAAATGTCTTCAATGAAGGCCACGGCAAATCGATCGAGGTATGGCTGAAAGATCATGTTCATGAGGCCCATGAAAACTGCTGGATCATTGGTTACACAGAATGGCATAACCAAGAACACATAATGGCTATACCGACATCTGAAGGCCATCTTCTGCATGTCATCATCCCAAACTCTGAGTAGATGATAGCCTAACCTGAGGTCTATCTTCGAAAACCACCATTCTCCCTTGAGCTAATCGAAGAGGTATTCAATCCTCGGTAGTGGATACATGTTCCTCACAGTCACCTGGTTCAGGCGAAGATAGTCAACACACAGTCGAATGCTCCCGTCTTCCATCTTGGCGAACAATACTAGGGAAGCCCAGGGTGATACACTGGGTCGGATGAATCCCTTGCCCTGCAAGTCCTCCAGCAGTACCCGTAGCTCTCGAAGCATGGAAGGAGCCATCCAATATGGTGGGGTGGATATCGGGGCTATCCCAAGGTACACGTCAATATAAAAGTCTACCTCTCTTCGAGGAGGTAGTCCTGGAACGTCGTCGGGAAAAACGTCCGCATACTGATCCACCACTGTAGGTAAGCTCGGACTCCGCACGTCAACTGCTCCTAGGATGAGGCTAGCTAACTGATGAGTGATGGGATATCCTCTCCTCTTTGTGAGTCCACCCTACACGGAAAAGGCTCCCTCCATTCCAGTGAAGGTGAACCTTCTCCCATTAGTGCGAACGCATCGCACCTTGCGCCTAATGCAGTCAATCTAAGCATGGACTGTAGATAACCAATCCATGCACAAGATGACATCCTAAGGCCTCGATGCCTCTACAAGAAGATCCCAGCTGAAACTCTCATCTCTTAGAGTAATCTCACACTACTGACACCAATGCGTAATCATTGAGTCTGCTCTTGTAGGAGTCTCTAGCCATAAGGATTGAGCCAACGGCTCCGTCGAAATCTCTGATCCCCGAATAAGGGAAGCGGCAATGAAATAATGACTCGATCCTATGTCTATAAGAACTGCAGCAAGGGTAGAATAGACACAGATGGTACCTCAAATCATCTCAGGCATGCCGTGGTTGTAGGCCTCTGCTACCTGAAGCTGTGCTTGTCTCTGCCCTCCAGCTCCCTGTGGTCGGAGAGGACCTCATGGTGGATGTGGTGGTAGAGCCTCAAAGCATCGTACACCACCTGCTACTCTGCCAGCTCCTCTGCCTCGTCCTCATGCTCCATGCAGACCACCACGGTCGAACCTCTACCTCTGCCTGGGTGGTACCTCAGCCGTCTGCTGCTCCTCCACATGGCGGTTCGGGCAGTCACGAGCCATGTGGCCCTGCCCGTCGCCTGCGTACCACTGTCTGCCTCTCGAAAGACTGGCTATGCACTGTGTGCCCCGCACCTCTGAGCAAGTTTCCTGAGGTCGTCCGCCTAGGGGTTTGGTCTGCCTGGACCCATGTGTCATCTGTCGACTGCCAGCTGCAGAAGACTCTGCTACGTGTCGCCCTGTGGTAGGTCTCGCTGCTGATGTAGGCTCAGTAAGAAATGTCTCTATGAGAATGGATCTATCCAGTACCCCGGCTTGTGTCAGAATGTCGAGGGAGAACCGCGATGCCCTGATCTCATGCCTCAATCCCTGCTCGAAGGTCCGAGCCTGAAAGAGTGGGTCCCGTACCATGTTCGTCGAATAGAGAGAGAGATCGGTAAATCTCATTGAGTACTGGGCGACCGTCTAGCCGCCCTTCCGCAGCTGTAGTAGCTCTTGGATGTGCACCGCACTGAGGGTGGCTGGGATGAACTCCGAGCGGAAGAGGCTCTCAAAGTCCGTCCAGAGGAAGGATGCCTCTTCATGCACCTAGAGCATCAAGCTCCACCATCTGCCTGCTGCCGCGTGCAGGAGACTCGCTGCAAGGATCCCCATGAGGTCTGCTGGTGTCCCTACCAATCGGAGTACTCGTACACCTACCTCCAGCCAATCCTCGAATGCCTAAGGGTTTGTCTTCCCATGGAACCTGGGAAGTCTCTAATGCTGAAACTCATACAGTTCACTAATGCGACGTGCATTATCAGTAGCAGGGGCTGGTAGCATCGGTGGCCCGGCGGGTAGTGGTACTGCCGGTGCCTCTGCAGAAATAGGGCCCTGCAGCGAGGCCTCGTCACTCGGTGGGATATTGTCACGTACAAAACTCGGAACACTAGCTGGATGACGTCATGGGGCCATCCTGAAAAGAGACAGGTGTGCCACGGTCAGAACAGTATACCTGGTGAGCTGACACAAAGTAATCACAAAGAAAACCTAAAACACACATGCAATCAATGTTTTCATGCACTAAGTCAGAAATCAGAAGTCAGGGTCCTGGTGTACGGATACGTCGGCCGCCGCACCAACACTGGACTCCCTAGACTGAAAACCACACTCAATAATCTTAACACTATTGCTTCACATAGAAGAAGATCATAGTCCTGAGATCTGCGGTAGAACCGAACTCATATGATACCAGTTGGTCATGACCCGACCTCGGGGCTTGTTCCATGACTACACCAAGCCCGCCTTCCATAGGCTAGGGGATGGAGACTGGAACCAAGGAGTAATTCCCTATAAAAGAAGGGAAGGAATTGCCTTTGTAAAGTTTACAAACACCATAGAGTATGCAAGAAGAAGTAAAAACTAAGTAAAACTCGGTACAAAATAAAGTGTGGAAAAGTAAGTGGATGAGAATACAAACCAAAACTGAATGTAATGTAAAACTGGAAAGAAAGTACAACAACTGAAAATAAAGCCGCAACATCGTGCCGTCCATAGGAAGTCCCACCTGAAGGGTGGGTACAGATAGCCTCCTCAGCTCCACGGGTCCAGCTGTCCGATCCGTGTACGTCCAGCTCAGTGGTCCACCTACAGGTACCGACTTGCTCCACAAGCCTCCACCACGATCAGCGTTGTCCGTCGTCTGCATACAACACAACGTAGTGCAGGCATAGCCCATGCAGGGGTGATTATAAGCTACTCAGTAGGGACCCTGAAACCCCCGAAGGTCTCCCAGAATCCACAATGGATAATCAACAAAGGAAAGATACAATCACGAAGTAACATCCAACACTACTTAGGTATATCCGCATACATATACCAAAGTCATCAATTCTAGTTCGGCTCCAGCATCTGAGCCCAAGTTCAAACACATCCAAACAGGATAGCACAACACAATCCACATAAGAAAGCTCGTCAATAATATCGAAGATGATGATTGAAAGTCAAGACTCAGCTCACACAGGTATACTTATTCATAAGAGGATAGAGATGATAGGATGTAGTTACTGAATCATCTAAGCTGTCGGACCCACACAAGATCGATAGTTACTAACCCCTGCAACGACCCACATAGGATCGATTGGTACTAACCCCCACAATGACCCACATAGGATCTGACCCACACAAGATCGGTATGTGCTGGCCCACACAGGACCGCTGAGCACTGACCCACACAGGATCTTACCCACACAGTATCGGTAGCACTGATCCACTGAGGATCGTTGTGTGTTGTAGTCGTCGCTGTCGAACCCATGGAGGATTCCTGCACAGTCTTCATCGTCGTCACAGTCACAGCCAGCTCTAGGGTTCCCGCACACAGCAAGCTCCTTTCGAGATGGTCCGCTCCACTAGCCGAGGGGCTGATACATCAACTGACACAAAGTCTGGAGATGATGTATCTCAAGTTCCTTCTCGACAAGAGGAACTCAACGTGATAGACGACACGTTAATCGGACACCTGATCTGAGAGTTATTAGCCTTTTCATTCCAGGGGCCCGGTTGGTTTTTGAGTCAAAACCAATCCGACCGCACTCCAACTACGTCCAAACCTCGATTGGAGTAATCCAAAAGGTCTGTCTCACTAAGAGGAATCCAACAAAGTCAACGGCACATAAATCGGACGTCCGGAGCTCAAGTTATAAGCGTTTCCGCTCCGAGGGCCCAGTTGGTTTCGTGTACGAACCAACTCGGATGAACCAAAAGTTCTCCGAAACCTTGAGTGTAATATACTGAAATGACCATCTCGATCCAAGGATCGCATCACAGCTGACGGTGTGTTGATCAGAGGTCAGCAACCCATGATATGGGAAATAGACCGAAAGAGGTCCGGAAATAGGGGGTTCGGGCCCGATCCGACCCTGAACAATACCCCCGAGATCGGCCAGAACTGGGTCGACCCGACCTGGGTCCGGGTCTGGCACAATAGGGCGTGGCCCGGCCCGGCGGCCCGACCAGGCATGCTCGGCCTGGCCAGTGTGGCCAGGCTGCTCAGCCGTAACTGCCGAGCAGAAGTGGGGGGGGGGGGGTGTTGCCCCCCTATTTTCCAAACCGCGGCCCCCCATGTGGGGGGATTCTCCTTCGGCCGACTGGGGGTTATGACCCTCGGTTCCTCATTCGGCCGGCCCGGCTGGCCGGCTGTGCTGCTACCGCGGGACCCCTTGGTCCCGCCCTCCTACTCTGGCGCCGGCGGCCGGAAGCCGACCGCCGCTTCCTGCTTCGTCGTGGCCAAAGGCCGCAGCTTTGGTCCGACCGGCACGGCGCGACGACACAGTGCCTCTCTGCCGCGGCCCCGCTCCGGCCGCGGCCTCTTCGAGGTTCTTCGGCGAGACGCGATGGCACCGTGACTTTGTTTGTCCCCAATGGCATGGCGCAATGGCCCCACGCTCTGTTGCCACGGTTCCCACGTTTCCGCGCGGTGCATCGGCACTGTTCCATCTCTGTTCCAATCGCATCACAGAAAAACAATAATAAGGGAGGGGGGTCGGCCGTGTTTGTGCGGTCCAGCCCCCTCTAGTTAATCTATATCAAGAGGCTAATTGTTTATCAATGAATTCCCAAAATTATTCACAACATAAAACCAAATCCCTACCTCGAAAAAACGGTTGAACGAAGGTTTGTCGCGGATTTGAACGTCGTGGAAGAAGGCGTCGTGTAAGTAGGATCATCGGCATCACGGAGAAAAGACTCGTCGGCGTCGCATTGTCGATATCTAAGGATGGCATCTCTCAACGGATGCGGAGAGGGAAGAAGACGGTACGACGAACTCCCCTTTTCGGTTTCAGAGTTCTTCGTTGAAGGCTCGGCATTCTTCGCGTTCTTTATCGTGGAAGAAGAACATCAAGACTTAGTGAAAATCCTCTCCAAAATCCTCTTTCACAACCAAAACCACACTAATAAAATAAGCGTTTCTTTATTTTATTACTCATGTCAAACGTTTTTAAATTCAAAAATTAATCATTCAATTAATTGAATTAATTGAAAAGTTTAAACTTCCCAATTAAAGTGGCGTTTAATATTTAGTTAAACGGGAGAGTTGACTTCATTTTATGGGGGTGCAGGTGCGTTACCAATTAAAAGAGGGGGGTTTGATGATGTTGAATAGGTGGGGCTTGTGTGGGCCCCACCCCAAAAATATCCTACCTATTGGAGTAGGATATAGTGGGTCCCACTCCAACCACTTAGCTTAGGTAAAACTATTTTAAATAAAATAAAATTGGTTGCACCATTTTATTTTATTCTTTTTTTTAACCCAAAAATTTAAAACCACACCCGGGAAAACGCAACTTCGGAAAAGGTGTTCCTAAGCAATTACCAGCACTGCAATTCCATTGGTGTCCTCAGATTTCGATTCCGAGCACTGGTTCAAATGTTAGGAAAACCTGCTCGTTCGTTCATTGCACATACTCGAGCTAATCTTCAGAAAATTATTCTGGGCACACCGGGCCTCGGAATCAGCTGCTGTCAGAAACTGCGTTCTTGTAAAATCCAAAAGAAAATTAAGCAAACATATACCTAGAATTTTTATGGTTCTTTACATTACTCCCACCTTAGGGCATTATGTCCTCGTACAGATACATCACAAACTAGGGAAACAAATGTGGGTACTGAGCACGCATCTGATCCTCCCGCTACCAAGTGCTCTCCTGGAGGTTCCCGTGCTGTCATCTGATGTGCACTAGAGGAATCGACCGTCCATGCAGGACCCGTTCTTATCAATCCTCAATCTGCACCAGGACCTCCGTAAAAGTCACCCCATCATCAATGTCCAGCTCCCTATGGTCAATGATATGTGTCGGGTCGTGCACGTATCTCCTCAGCTGAGATACGTGGAAGACGTCGTGCACCCGGTGCAACATAGGTGGTAGAGGCAGGCGATAAGCCACCTCTCCAATCCTGCTGAGGACCTGGAATGGTCCAATGAAGCACGGAGACAACTGTCCACCCTGGAAAATCTCTGTAATCCACGTTGAGGTGAGACCCGCAAGAAGACGTGGTTGCCATCCTCGAACTCCAGTGGCATCCTCCTCCTGTCAGCATAAGACTTCTCCCAGCTCTGAGCAATCCTCATCTTCTCTTGGATGACCTGGACCTTCTTTGTCATGGCATGGACCATCTCCGGTCCCACATGTTCTGACTCCCCAAGGCATGTCCAGCACAGCGGTGATCTGCAAGGTCGGCCGTACAACGCCTCGTATGGTTCCATCCCTATAGTAGAGTGGTAGCTGTTGTTGTACACGAACTCCATCATGGGTAGGTGATCCTCCCAGCTACGACCAAAGTCTAGGACACATGCACGGAGCATGACCTCGAGAGTCTGAATGGTTCTCTCTGTCTGACCATCGATCTGAGGGTGAAAGGTAGTGCTAAGACGTTGTGGCATCCCGAAAGCCTCCTACAAACCCTTCCAAAGCATGTGAATTAAGGAAAGCATCTCGATCAGAGACGATAGATTATGGAACACCATGAAACCGTATAGTCTCTTGAATGTAAATATGTCCCAATCTCTCCACTGAACCCTACTCGCTGATAGGCAAGAAGTGAGCCGAATTGGTGAGTTGGTCGAAAATCACCCAAATGGAGTCATGACCTCTGGCAGTGCGTGGAAGTACAATCACGAAGTCCAAAGATATCCCGTCCCAATTTGAATCTGCGACCTCCAAAGGCTGTACCAAGCCTGCTGGTACCTGGTGCTCTACCTTCACCTGCTGACCGGTGAGACATCGAGAAAAGAACTCTGCCACAACCTTCTTCATACCCAACCACCAGTGCTATTGTCTGAGGTCTTGGTACATCTTCGCCACTCCTGGATGTACCACTAAAGGAGAATTGTGAAACTCCCTCATCACCTCGTCCTGTAAAGCTGCTGGTACCGTGGTACGTTCTCTGAAAAGGATGATGTGCTCTCTACCCATAGAGAATCCATCAGGTTCTTGTCCCGAGGATATCTGTGCACACCACATCTCACAGTCATCGTACCCACGTTGTTCCTCTCTGATCTGCTGTGGAAGTGGAGGAGTGACTGTGAGTGACTGTAGAAAGGTTTCCCCATCACTATCCATGAAGTATATCCGGAAAGCGGCTAGTTGCTCTGTCGCCTCCCCAAATAGCTAAATGCCCATCCACCTGCTGAGAGCATCGACTACTTAGTTCCCCTTTCTAGGATTATAGACTATCTCAAAGAAATAGTCCTGGAGGAACTCGAGCCATCGCCGCTATCTCAGGTTCAGGTCCATCTGCGAGAAGATGTACTTGAGACTCTGATGGTCAGAATAGACTTTAAAGCACTCACCCATCAGATAGTGTCACCACATCATCAGACCGAAGACCACTGCTGTTAACTCATGGTCATGGGTAGTGTATCTCTACTTAAGATGCCTCAACTGACGTGATCCATATGAGATCAAGGCCCGCTCCTGCATCAGGACACATCCGATTCTGGTTCCTAATGCATCGCAGTAGACTACGTAGCCTACTCCTTCCTCCGGTAGCCTCATGATAGGCGCGCTGGTCAATATCTGTCTCAGCTCCTAAATGCTCTGCTGACAACTGTCTGACCACACAAAGGGTTTCCCCTTCTTCATCAAAGATGAGAATGGTTCCAAAACTCTGGAAATGTCTGGAATTAATCTCCGGTAGTACCCAACTAGCCCCAAGAAACTCCGCACCTCCGTCACGCTCTTGGGTGGATCCCAAGCTAGCACTGCCTCGATCTTCACAGGATCCACCGCAAATGCCACCTCAGAGATGATGTGTCCAAAGAAGTGGACCTCACATATCCATAACTGACACTTTAAGTGCTTTCCATAAATCTGGTTCACTCGGAGTGTGTCTAGTACAACTCGCAAGTGGTAGGCCTGCTCCTCCTGAGTGGTCAAGTATATCAAAATGTCGTCAATGAAGGCCATGACAAATCGATCAAGGTGTGGATGAAAGATCGTGTTCATGAGGCCCATGAAAACTGCTGGATCATTGGTTACACAGAATGGCATAACCAAGAACTCATAGTGGCCATACCGACATCTGAAGGCCGTCTTCTGCACGTCATCATCCCGAACTCTGAGTAGATGGTAGCCTAACATGAGGTCTATCTTCGAGAACCACCGTGCTCCCTTGAGCTGATTGAAGAGGTATTCAATCCTCGGTAGCGAATACATGTTCCTCACAGTCACCTTGTTCAGGCGACGATAGTCGACACACAGTCGAATGCTCCCGTCTTCAGTCTTGGCGAACAATATTGGGGAATCCCAGGTTGAAACACTGGGTCGGATGAATCCCTTACCCTGCAAGCCCTCCAGCTGTACCCGTAGCTCTCAAAGCATGGTGGGATCAATCCTATATGGTGGGGTGGGTATCGGGGCTATCCCAGTGTACACGTCAATATAAAAGTCTACCTCTCTGCGAGGAGGTAGTCCTGGAACGTCATCGGGAAACATGTCTGCATACTGATCCACCACTGCAGGTAAGCTCGGACTCCGCACGTCAACTACTCCTAGGATGAGGCTAGCCAACTGATGAGTGATGGGATGTCCTCTCCTCTGTGTGAGTCCACCCTGCACGGCAAAGGCTCCCTTCTTTCCAGTGAAGGTGAACCTTCTCCCATCAGTAGAACACATCACACCTTGCGCCTAATGCAGTCATTCTAAGCATGGACTGTAGATAACCAATCCATGCCCAAGATGAAATCGTAAGGCCTCGATGCCGCTACAAGAAGAACCCAGCTGAAACTCTCACTTCTTAGAGTAAGCTCACACTGCCGACACCAGTGCGTAATCGTCGAGTCTGCTCTTGTAGGAGTCTCTAGCCATACGAATTGAGCCAACGGCTCCGTCGAAATCTCTGATCCCCGAACAAGGGAAGCAGCAATGAAATAATGACTCGATCCTGTGTCTATAAGAACTGCAACAAGGGTGGAATAGACACAGATGGTACCTCAAATCATCTCAGGAACGCCGTGGTTGTAGGCCTCCGCTGCCTGAAGTTGTGCTTGTCTCTTCCCGCTAGCTCCCTGTGGTCGGGGAGGACCTCATGGTGGATGTGGTGGTAGAGCCTCAAAACATCTCCCACCACCTGCTACTCGGCCAGCTCCTCTGCCTCGTCCGCCTGCTCCGTGAAGAACACCACGGTCGACCCTCTACCTCTGTCTGGGTGGTACCTCTGCTATCTGCTGCTCCTCCACACGGCGGGTCGGGCAGTCACGAGCCATGTGGCCCTTCCCGTCTCCTGCGTACCACTGTCTGCCTTTCGAAAGACTGGCTCTGCACTGTGTGCCCCGCACCTATAAGCCAGTGTCCGAGGTCGTCCGCCTGGAGGTTTGGTCGGCCTGGACCCATGTGTCATCCGTCGACTGCCAGCTGCAGAAGACTCTGCTACGTATCCCCTGCGGTAGGTCTCACTGCTGATGTAGGATCAGTAAGAAAGCTCTCTATGAGAATGGATCTCTCAAGTACCCCTGCCTGTGTCGGAATGTCGAGGGAGAACCGCGATTCCCTGATCTCATGCCTCAATCCCTGCTCGAAGGTCCGAGCCCGGAAGAGTGGGTCTCGTACCATGTCCTTCGAATAGCGAGAGAGATCGGTAAATCTCACTAAGTACTGGGCGACCGTCAAGCCGCCCTGCCGAAGCTATAGTATCTCCTGGATGTGCACCGCACAGAGGGTGGCTGGGATGAACTCCGAGCGGAAGAGGCTCTCAAAGTCCGACCAGAGGTGGGATGCCTCGTTACGCACCTGGAGCATCAAGCTCCACCATCTGCCTACTGCCGCGTGTAGGAGACTCACTACAAGGATCCCCATAAGGTCTGCTGGTGTCCCTACCAATCGAAAAACTCGTACACCTACCTCCAGCCAATCCTCGAATGCCTAAGGGTTTGTCTCCCCGTGAAACCTGGGCGGTCTCTGATATTGAAACTCATGCAGTGCACTAAGGCGACGTGCACTATCAACAGCAGGGGCTGGTAGCATCGATGGCTCGGAGGGTAGTGGTACCGCCTATGCCTCTGCAGAAATAGGGCCCTGCACCGAGGCCTCATCGCTCGGTGGGCTGTCGTCACGTACAAAACATGGAACCCTAGCTGGCTGTCGTTGTAGGGCCATCCTAAAAAGAGACAGGTGCGCCATGGTCAGAACAGTATACCTGGTGAGCTGACACAAAGTAATCAAAAAGAAAACCTGAAACACACATGCAATCAATGTTTTCAAGCACTATGTCGGAAATCAGAAGTCAGGGTCCTAGTGTACGGATACGTCGGCCGCGGCACCAACACTGGACTCCCTGGACTGATAACCACACTCAATACTCTTAACACTATTGCTTCACATAGAAGAAGATCATTGTCCTGAGATCTGCGGTAGAACCGAACTCATATGATACTAGTTTGTCATGACCCGACCTCGGGGCTTGTGCCATGACTACCCCAAGCCCGCCTTCCATAGGCCAGGGGCTGACGACTGGCACAAAGGCATAATTCCCGATAAAAGAAGGGAAGGAATTGCCTTTGTAAAGTAAACAAACACCATTGAGTAAGCAAGCACAAGTAAACACTAAGTAAAACTCAGTACAAAATAAAGTGTGGAAAAGTAAGTGGATGAGAATAAAAACCAAAACTGAAAGTAATGTAAAACTGGAAAGAAAGTACAACAACTGAAAATAAATCTGCAACGTCGTGCCATCCATAGGAAGTCCCACATGAAGGGTGGTTACAGATAGCCTCCTCAGCTCCACGGGTCCTGCTGTCCGATCCGTGTACGTCTAGCTCAGTGGTCCACCTCCAGCTACCGACTTTCTCCACAAGCCTCCACCACGATCAGCGTTGTCTATCGTCTTCATCCAACACAACGTAGTGCGGGCATAGTCCATGTAGGGGAGATTATAAGCTACTCAGTAGGGACCCCGAAACCCCCAAAGGTCTCCCAGAATCCACAAAGGATAATCAACAAAGGAAAGATACAATCATGAAGTAACATCCAACACTACTTAGGTATATCCCCATACATATACCAAAGTCATCAATTCCAGTTCGGCTCTAGCATCTGATCCCAAGTTCAAACACATCCAAATAGGATATCACAACACAATCCACATAGGAAATCACGTCAATCATATCGAAGATAATGATTGAAAGTCAAGACTCATCTCACACAAGTATACTTCTTCGTAAGACGATATAGATGATATGATGTAGTTACTGAATCATCTAAGCTGTCGGATCCACACAAGATTGATAGGTACTAACCCCCGCAATGACCCACATAGGATCGATAGGTACAAACCCCCGCAATGACCCACACAGGATCTGGCCCACACAGGATCGGTATGCGCTGGCCCACACAGGACCGTTGAGCGCTGACCCACATAGGATCTTACCCACACAGGATAGGTAGCACAGATCCACTGAGGATCGCTGAGTGTTGTAGTCGTCGCTGTCGAACCCATAGAGGATTCCCGCACAGTCTTCATCGTCGTCGCAGTCCCAGCCAGCTCTAGGGTTCCCGCAGACAGCAATCTCATTTCGAGAGGGTCTGCTCCACTAGCCGAGGGGCTGATACATCAACTGACACAAAGTCTAGATATGATGTATCTCATGTTCCATCTCGACAAGAGGAACTCAACGTGACAGACGACACGTCAATCGGACGCCTGATTTGAGAGTTATTGGCCTTTTCGTTCCAGGGGCCCGGTTGGTTTTTAAGTCAAAACCCATCCGACCGCACTCCAACTACGTCCAAACCTCGATTGGAGTAGTCCAAAAGGTCTGTCTCAATAAGAGGAATCCAACAAAGTCGACGACACGTAAATCGGACGTCCGGAGCTCACTTTATAAGTGTTTCCGCTCCGAGGGCCCGGTTGGTTTCTTGTACGAACCAACTCGACCGAACCCAAAGTTCTCCGAAACCTTGAGTGTAATATACCGAAATGACCATCTCGATCCAAGGATCGCATCACAGCTGACGGTGTGTCGATTAGAGGTCAGCAACCCATGATATGGGCAATAGACCAAAAGAGGTCCGGAAATAGGGGGTTCGGGCCCGGTCCGACCCTGACCTATACCCCCAGGGTCGGCAAGAACTGGGTCGACCCGACCTGGGTCCGGGTCTGGCCCAATAGTGCGCGGCCCGGACCGGCGGCACGACCGGGCACGCTCGGCCTGGCCGGCGTGGCCAGGCGGCTCAGCCGTAACTGCCGAGCGGAAGGGGGGGGGGCACTGCCCCCCCTATTTTCTAAATCGCGACCCCCATGTGGGGGGCTTCTCCTTCGGCCGACCGGGGGTTATGACCCTCAGTTCCTTGTTCTGCCGTCCCGGCTGGCCGGCTGTGCTGCTACCGTGGGACCCCTTGGTCCCGCCCTCCTACTCCGGTGCCGGTGGCCGGAAGCTGACCGCCGCTTCCTGCTCTGCCGTGGCCAAAGGCCGCAGCCTTGGTACGACCGGCATGGCGCGACGGCGCAGTGCCTCTCTGCCGCGGCCCCGCTCCGGTCGCGGCCTCTTCGAGGTTCTTCGGAGAGGCGCGATGGCGCCCTGACTTTGTCTGTCCCCAACGGTGCGGCGCAATGGCCCCACGCTCTGTTTCCACGGTTCCCTCATTTCCGCGCGGTGCGTCGGCACTGTTCCATCTCTGTTCCAATCCGAAACACAAGAAAACAATAATAAGGGAGGGGGGTCAGCCGTGTTTGTGCGGTCTAGCCCCCTCCAGTTAATCGATAGCATGTGGCTAAATGTTTATCGATGAATGCCCAAAATTATTAACAATATAAAACCAAATCCCTACCTCGAAGAAAAGGTTGAACAAAGGTTTGTCGCGGATTTGAACGTCGTGGAAGAAGGCATCGTGGAAGGAGGATCATCGGCGTCGTGGAGAAATGATTCGTCGGTGTCACATTGTCGATATCTGAGGACAGAGTCTCTCAACGACTGCAGAGAGGGAAGAAGATGGTATGACGAACTCCCCTTTGCGGTTTCAGAGTTCTTCGTTGAAGGCTCGGCGTTCTTCACGTTCTTTATCATGGAAGAAGAACATCAAGACTTAGTGAAAATCCTCTCCAAAATCCTCTCTCACAACCAAAACCACACTAATAAAATAAGCATTTCCTTATTTTATTACTCATGCCAAACGTTTTGAAATTCAAAAATTAATCATTCAATTAATTGAATTAATTGAAAAGTTTAAACTACCCAATTAAAGAGGCGTTTAATATTTAGTTAAACGGAAGAGTTGACTTCATTTAATGGCGGTGCAGGTGTGTTACCAATTAAAAGAGGGGGGTTTGATGATGTTGAATAGGTGGGGCTCGTGTGGGCCCCACCCCAAAAATATCCTACCCTGTGGAGTAGGATATAGTGGGTCCCACTCCAACCACTTAGATTAGGTTAAACTATTTTAAATAAAATAAAATTGGTTGCACCATTTTATTTTATTCTTTTACTTAACCCAAAAAAATTAAAACCACCCCCGTGCAAACGCAACTCCGGAAAAGGTGTTCCTAAGCAATTATTGGTGCTGCAATTCAATCGGTGTCCTCAGAATTTGATTCCGAGCACCAGTTCAAAAGTTAGAAAAACCCACTTGTTTGTTCACTGAACGTACCCGAGCTAAACTTCAGGAAATGATTCCGGGCACAACGGGCCTCGGAATCTGGTGCCGTCAAAAACTGCATTCTTGTTAAATCCAAATAAAAATTAAGAAAATATTTCCCTTGAATTTTTATTTATATTTACAGGTTGGAGACAGATAATACCGAGGATTGTACCGAGCGATCTTGTGTGGGTCACCACTTACCGATCCTATGTGAGTCAGATTATGTGTGGGTCAATACTCAGCGATCCTGTGTCGGTCAGCGCATACTGATCCTGTGTGGGTCAGATCCTGTATGGGTCAGTGCTCATTGATCATTTGTGGGTCATCTCATACCGATCTTGTGTGAGTCAGATCATGTGTGGGGCATTGTGGGGTTAGTGCCTATCAATCCTATGTTGGTCAGATCCTGCATCGGTCATTATGGGGGTTAGTTCATATTGATCATGTTTGGGTCATTTTGAGGGTTATTACCTATTGATTCGGTGTGGGTCAGACTTCGTATGGTCAGCTACAGTGCCTCTTGACAGAATAAGATGATCTAGATTTGCGACTAATTATCTGTACTTCTATACTTATCTAATTCCTGGTGTGAGTGGAGTGTTTTACCTTCGTGGTCATACCTTTGTGGTACCTTCTTCTTCGTGGTGTTATCATCGTGTTGTTACCTATGTGGTACCTTCACCTTCAAGGTGTTACCTGTGTGGTACTTTTACCTTCTCTGTGTCACCTTTTTTGTATTCTTCTCTAATGTTTGAGACAATTATATCATGATAACTTAGGTATATGTATGGGAACATACATAAGTATAATTTTAGACTAATTAATGCATTTTTGTTGAGGTCAATAATTGTTGTTTTTCCATTGTGGGACTCTGGGATACCCTCGGGGGTCTCTGGGACTATATTGAGTATTGTTATACTCACCCTTGCACAGGCTTTTCACACACCTTGTTGTGTCTTGTGGAGATGAAAGATAGATTTGATCGTGGCTGAGTAATCCAAGACTAGACAGTCCTTAGAGAGGGACCATTTAACGTGTTGTGATGAAATAATATTGATCGTGATCTGTACCTACCTTCATGTAGGACCCTCGGTGGTGCTTTCAAGAGAAATTTTTCCTTTTCTAGTTGAACTTGAAATTTCCATTTGGCCTTTTATTCCAGCCCGTGTTTCTATCAGCACACTTTTTACTACAGAATATTACTTCATGGTTTCTTCTTTTTGTGTTCTTTGATTGTGTGTTTGTACAAGTTGAAAGGAAATTCGTTCCTTTTAAGGGATATGAATTTTTGGTGATAGTCGCCATCCCCTGGCCTATGGATGGCTGTCTTGGTGTAGACATGGCACATGCCCTGGGGGTCAATTCATGACAAATTGGTATCAGAAGAGTAGGTTCTACTGAAGAACTAGGACACTAATCTATTTAATGGAGAAATAGTGTTATGTTTTTTCTGTGCGGTTTTCTGTTTGGGAAATCTAGTGTTTGTGTGGCGGCAGACGTATCCATACACCAATACCTTGAATTCTGATTTTTGACTCGGTGCACAAAAATAATGGTTGCTTTTATTTTAGAAATTTTTTACTTTGATCTCTTTTGAGTCAGCTCACCAGTTATAACCTTTTGTCTATGGTTCATCTGGATTCTCCATCAAGATGCCTCCATGGAGGCAGCCAACCAGGATTCCCAAGAGAGTACCCGATAATGACCCACCGAGCGATGAGGCTCTGATGCAGGGCCCACTTACTGTGTTAGCACCTTTATGTGGTTTACCAGCAGCACCACCACCCATTGGGCATCAGTTACCACCAGCCACACTAGCGGACTGTGAATGCTGATTGAGCGTGTTGCATGAGTTCTAATGGCAGAGACCTATGAGGTTTTGAGGCGAGATAGATTCCCATGAAGTTGAGGACAAGCTGGATGTTATGGATAG
This sequence comes from Viscum album, assembly GCA_963277665.1. Classification (NCBI taxonomy): domain Eukaryota; kingdom Viridiplantae; phylum Streptophyta; class Magnoliopsida; order Santalales; family Viscaceae; genus Viscum; species Viscum album. The sequence continues at coordinate 2,101,297,750 of OY728163.1, read as the reverse complement.
TGTTTTATGCCATGTAGGGACACCAGTAGAGTAGATAGTGATCCTAGATGCTTTTATTTTGAGTGTATGACAATGAGGATGGTCCACATGTGAAGAAGCTTCTTTATATAGACTATTGCCTAATATGGTACCTTTGGGTAGCGTTCACACTATATCACTTCCCATTGGTCAGCCGTTATGAAAGGCGGTACCAGTAGAGGACACATATAGGCATAGTGCCATACATGTGTTTTAGCATCAGATACCCCTCAGGTTTTTAGTCGAGCCTGAATCCTAGGCGGCTAAGGACTGGATAGATGAGGTGGCCATGTTTCCATCTATCCATGGCACCATTCGATCAAATGGCAGTCCTGGTAGAGGGCCTTCTACATGGCTCAATATGATGATGATTGAGTTCAGATTACCATGATCATGCCAAGAGGTGACTTTTATGTGGACAAGATTGAGACCCTTCCTCAGATAAGGGGGTATCTTTCCATAAAAATAAAATAGTTGATTGTTACATAGTGATTCTATAGCTTCGGTAGGATGACATGTCGGTAGATTAATATTCATCGAGGCGTACTGACCATCCCGGGTAATTGATGAATACAGTATAGTGAGTCCTTCAGGGCTTGGACCTCTGACCAAGGTGGGTTTCGGGTCATCCGAGCCAACAGTATTTCACTATGCATTCTTACTAATGTTTGGGTTCTAGAGTGAACCATTATGGTTGAATGTTCTTTGGCTAAGAAGATACATCCAGTGAATGTTATTAGTGGGAAAGTAGGAAACTGACGCCAGTCTCAAAGACATGGGTGTGTAAAATGATTAGGGAAGAGAAAGTGATTTAGATAGATGAATTTGTAGGGAATTAGAATTTGAAGTGGAGATGAGAGAGAAGCATGAGGTGGTATACATTTAGGCATGTTACCCCCCCCTACCCCAATGTGGTCCCCACCATGCTCAGGAAGCTTGAGGACAGGGGAATAGACTGGCTGCAAGTGGTCACGGAGCGAGACCTATGGACTCCAGGAATGAATCGAGGTACGGTCTGTGTCTAATTCTAGATACTATATAAATAGACATAGGTACCAATCATTCCGTATTTCCAAAAATCTTGTTCAAGACCTAGAGTTTCTAGTTAAACTGATGACTTGACCCATACGTCTGGAGATACCATTGGAAGGAGACCTAATAATCACACTTACGCTGATGGTGTGATATGAACCTAGAGATGATAGTTTCAGATGGAACCTCTTGGTGGAAGCATTGAGGCTTTATAACGTTTGTTTGGGTTTGTACTGGACATCCACAGTTCATGCTCATATTAAAAAATTTAGGAATAAAGGATGCAGTGTATCTACAGCAACAGAATGGTATTTTCCTTGGATTGAAAAAATCCCAAAAAGCACAGGATAAGATCATTAATAGGAGGGTGAATCTGATCACTCTTGAGTTTTCTAAATTTACTATTGTGGAAACATAAGTTTTGAGTTTTTCACTTCCTAACAGTAGTGGTAGAGTGTTGATACATCTTTTCAAAATATTATTCTAGGATTACATCCCTGAAGGGAGAGGGACTTATTATTTGGTTGGTTACAACCAGATATTTTTACCAGACATCTCCAAGGTAGAAACACCCTTCTTAGCTTTGATGAAGAAGGGGGAGTCTTTGTTATGGATGGAGGAATGTCAGCAGAGCTTTCAGAATCAAAGATAGAGACTGACAAGTGACCCCATCTTGAGGTCACTAGAAGAAGGTGTTTTGTATGTAGTCTGCTGTGACACATATTGAACTATACAAGGTTTTTTCTTAATGTAGGAGTGGGTAGTGATCACCTATGGCTCATGGTAGATGAGACAAAATGAGAAAATCAACGCAACCCATGGTCTAGAGTTAGCAACAGTGGTCTTTGCGCTGAAGATATGACAGCACTGCATTATGCGGGAACTATTTATTATTTAATATGATCACAAAAGTCTCTAGTTTATCTTCACAAATAAGGACATGAATCAGAGACAACGAAGATGGCTGGAGTTCCTCATGGACTATTAAATTGAGATATTCTATACTTCTTGGAAAGGGAACATGGTTGAAGATAGACTCAACAGGAGGTCTGGTCTATAGTTGCTGATTGAGGCATCAGAGTAGATAGTCATGCTACATATATCCTTCATGGATAAATATAAATAATCTTACATCCAGTGTAAGATTTTCACTCCCCCAGTTCTTCAGTGAGTTCGGGAGGCACAGCATGGGGACTTGAAATGTGAGTCCCGACATGCATAGATATCCTTAGGACGGTCTCCTGAAAGATTTTCTAAAGTTGGGTAGCATGATGTTCCCTTAAGAGGGTGCACCATGGTACCTATTCCGCTTTGTGAGGAGGTGTTGAGAGATTTACATACTTACCCTTTAAGGGTACATATTGGAGTGGCGAAGATGTACTAGGACCTCCGACGTCAGTATTGGTGGCCAGAAAATAAAGAAGCAATGGAAGAGTTTATACCACATTGCCTTACTTTCCAGCAAGTGAAGACTGCACAGAGCCGACAGAAGTCTTATAGCGAGAGGAGAAGAATACCCTTAGGGTCCAAGAAGGGAGACCTTGCCTTCCTATGGGTCTCATCCTGACAAGGATTTCAGTGGTTTGGTCAGGGAGGCAAGCTATCTCCAAGGTTTATCATACCATTCTAGATACTCAGTAGAGTGGGCGATGTGGCATACAACCCATCTCTTCCCCCACAGATGCACCGGGTGCATAATTTTTTCCATGTGTCGTAGCTGAGAAGATGCATGCATGATCCATCACATGTTATATATTAGAGAAAGTGGGACTTTGATGAAGGGGAGACATTTACAGAGTTCCCGGTGGAGATTTAGGATTGATAGGACTGAGTCCTTCATGGATGTTTGATCCATCTACTGTGAGTTTGGTGGCAGCACAGGAACCTATTGAAGAGAACATGGGAGATGTAGGCATAGATTCGTGCTCAGTACCCTCATTTTTTTGATTTGCCTTTCTTTCTCCTTTTTAGACATAAATCCCTAAGGGGAAGATAATATAATGAATCATAATTTTAGTGTATTTTTTTTTCAATTATAAAGAATTATTTCAAGACCACAAAATCTGACGGCCCGTGATTCCGAGGCCAAGAGTTCCCAGAATGATCCGGTGAAAATTTTTATGTTTAAAATAGCATGTGTTAGGGGATTTACTGAAAAAGTGTAATAACTCTTAAATGGGTGATTAGATCGAAAATCTAAGGTCACCGTTGTGTTCAGGATAGCTGGTTTACCCTAGGTGCGACTAAAGTTTCATCGGCACATGCCTCGGGTGAGAAAACCCGAAAATAGAATAACTGTAAATAAAATAATTAAATAAATCTATTTAATTTTCTTAATTCTTAAAAGTCATGAATGGTAACTCAGATTAAAAATTTGAGACCAATGCTGAACTCATGAGGGTACTTTTTCTTTACGTAGTTTCTGACATTGGTCAGTGCAGGCCAATTATAAAAGGTAATTTTAGGACATTTTTAAAAGAATAATAAAATAACTTTGTTATATTATTTATTTTTTTTCCTCCAATGGACAAGTGGTAGTGGCAGTTCCAACGATGTGTCAAACCATTAAATGGATTGAATCCTAAACCCTTCAAAACATTACCATTGGAATTAGGAAGGTTCCTATTATATGAAACCCCATTAAATTCAAAGGGTATTACTCACCCAGTCCTATTTATATAGAGTTTGGGGAGAGGTATTGGCATAGCTTCACCAAGTGACAAAGTCCTAATAAAGTGTCATGATTCCAATCAGTTGGATGAAATAGATAGTTCTAGTGGGCAGTGACGAGTGACACTAAATCACAAACTGAAGGATGACGTTTGAGTGTAAATGTTAGCAGCTTATTAAGGGGATGTCGAATACTGACTCTTCCTCAATCGCATGCATTCTCCAACGATCTTGTGGATGTGAATTATTTAGTTATAATTTCATGTGATTGTTGGATCCATTTTCCTCCCCCATGTTTTCATGCTAACACAGAGGGAACATTCCAAATGAACATGGAATGAACCCTCCGCTACCATGATTACCTTTTCTTTCTCCGTGAAAGACCTCCAACACGGTAGCACTGGCCAGCCCCAATGGAGGCGGCACACCGTTGGGTTCCCCAAGAGGTGGCCGCAACACTATGCTGCAATGGTTAGTAGAGTGGACGGAACTGGATGACCATGGAGGTGGTGCGACATGCCATTGTGTTCCACTAGCGGGAAAGGGCCGCAGTCGAAGCAACTGTAGGTAAAGAAGACGGCCTGCTCGAGTTGGCTGCAGAAGGTGGTGGCGGAGCGGCACAGCCTTGCGCTGCACTGGGTTAGACAATCCCCGGTCAGCCAAAGCGGGTGACTGTTATGTGGTGGGGTAGCGCCCCACCAGCTGGCCAAAATGGACTCACACCCACAGGGCTAGCTAGGAAGTCATGTTCGCCTGTTGGCGGACTGGGCCTGGCGCGGGATGACCGAACGGGTCGGGGCGATCTCGTGGCCCAGTGCGCCGAGCCCCACCCGACGGGTCGATCCAACCATGGTACATGCTCATGAACCAAACCATTCCATCAATGAGGGGATAAACCCAGTATACAAGGCCGAACCTTAACTGGCTGGACCTGAGCAGTGTCAGGTAGACCCCGGGACCCGTTGTCTCGGGCCGGCTTGACCGAGACGGACTGGACCCAGACCCAACCAGTCCTTGAATAAAGAAATGTCTGTAACTGATGAACTAGGTGTCTATTCGATACTGCTTTTGTGGTGTTGGGGTCCCTTTGGGGAATCATTCCCTTTGGCAGGTTCCGGCAGGCCCGACTAAGCCGGTCTGGACTAAGGTGAGATCACCCATATTTCACGAATAAAATTGTAACTAAGAGACCGGGTGTCCATTTGAGGAACCATATGCTATTCCAGAAACATAATACGAGGCAGACCTTTTAGTATACTCCAATTGAGTTTTCAGGAATGTTGGCGTGCGGCCGAGTTGGATCAAACCTGAAACCAACCAGACCCTCAAAACTAAAAATATTATAAGTCACAGATCAAGTGTCCAATTGATGTGTGGTCCATCAGGTTGGAACCCTTACAACATAGCAGTCCTTCAAGATACTTCTTCATGGAACTTCATGGAGGTTGTGGTACGATCGATGGCTTGAGGAACAGTTATACTAGAATCAAGCGTTCTATGAGCAGGAATGTCATGGTTGACAGTGAGGCAGAGGTTTGAGACAGATCATATGGAGGTTAGTACAGAGTGATCCAGTGTGGGTCATCATATACCGATCATGTGTGGGCAGATCTTGTGTGGGTCAATGATAAGAAATCTAGTGTGGGTCAGTGCATATCGATCCTATGTAGGTCAGATCTTTTTTGGGTCAGCGCTCAGTGATCCTATGTGGGTCAACACATACCGATCATGTGTGGGTAAAATCTTTTGTGGGTCATTACGGGGGTTAGTACCTATTGATCTTGTGTGGGTCAATGCGAGGGTTAGTACCTATTGATCCTCTGTGGCTTAGATCCAGTGTGCGTCATTATGGGAGTTAGTACCTATCGATCCTCTATGGGTCAGACTCCGTATGGTTGGCAGTAGTTCCTTTTGATATAATGTGATGATCAAGCCTTAATAATAATCATCTGTACTTCTATACATCACTAATTACTTGTGTGATATGAGTCTTTTAACTTCGTGGTGTTACCTTTGTGGTACCTTAACCTTCGTGGTGTTATATTTTGGTGTTAGCTGTGTGGTTCCTTCACCTTCATGGTGTTATCTTCTCAGTGTTACCTATGTGGTACCTTTAACTTCATGGTGTTAACATTGTGTTATTTATCCATCGTGTATGAGAAAAGTATATCAGGATAACATAGGTATATGTATGGGAATATACCGATGCAGAATTGTAGACTGCTCCCTGATTTGTGGTTGAGGTATTTCTTTGTGGTTTATCCTTCATGGAAATCTGGGAGACCTTCAGGGGTCTTGGGCTCCCTAATGAGTATTTTTGTACTCACCCCTACACATGTTTCATCGCCCCTTATTAGGTCTTGTGCAGAAGATGGACAACATTGATCGAGGTTAAGGGAGTCATGATTGGTCGTTGCTTAGAGGTGGACCATTTGATGTGATGTGACATAGGACAACTGATCGTGAGATTTACCTACCCTTCATGTAGGATCCTTGGTGGACGTTCCAGGATATATTTTACCTTTTCCAGCTATTTGTACATTCCAGTTGGGATTGTATTTCGGACCCTATTTTAGTAAGAACATCTTTTACTATTGTAGTTTACTTCGTGGTTGCTTCTTGTTGTGTTCTGGGATTGCGTGTTTCTATAGGTTTAATGGTAATGTCTTCGGGTTATGGGATATGCCTTTCCAGTGCTAGTCGCCAACTCCTTGACTATAAAAGGCGGGCTTGGGGTAGTCATGACACGTGCCCCAGGGGATGGGTCATGATAGAAAATTAAATTTATTCATATTTATATATATTTTTGATGATATTTCTTTCATGGGGGTGATGATTCAAAATTTATCATATTATTATAGTAATTTTGTTTCAATTCGTATTATTTGAGACACATGCCTTTTTCTGCCCCTATATTATTTTAAGAGGTGTGTATAATTCAATTTGAAAAGTTATATCATGAAACACATTATTTTCATGATATATTAAATTGAATTTCATTTCATTCTCTTTCATGGTTATTATAATTCCAATTTAACAACTGGTGGATGTTTATTTAAAAAATCTCAATATTTATCATGATAGTTTACGATTATGCTTCCATTGATGAAATATTATAATCCATATCTCATGAATTTTCATAATTTTCCTTCCACTTAGTTCATTAATGATATATTCATTTATCATTAACATTTTCCCAATCTTTGGTATATAATATAATAAAGAATGTGTTTTTAGTAAATCCTGACATTACCTCTCTCTTCGGTCATACATAATTATTATTTCAGAAACATGTTTTTTTAAATGTGTTCAAAGATATTTTATTTGTTTTAAAATTAAAAGGCTTTGATTTTTTTTCAATATCACTTTATAAATATTCAATTTATTTTGAAGGAAAATTTTTTTAAAACATTTTCAATATTATATTATATTTTTTCAATGAAAATGGTTTTCAAAACGTCTTCAAGCCTTATTTACAAGATAAAAAAAGTTTTTTCAATGTTTTTCAAAGCATCCAATATTTTTTTTCATGTTTATTTTAGTTAAAATAGATTTCAAATGGTTTTATGATTTAAAAAAAATTATTATAATAAAGGTGAATTTTATAATGAAATGATTTTAAAAAATCTTTCCAAATTATGTCCCACTTAAAATGATATCCATTTGTGTTACTCATTATTTTCTAGGGAAATTATCCAATGGTTTCATTCATATTCATTCTATGAATGTATTATACATTGATGGAATTATTTTTATGAAATTCATTTCTCTTTAATGGATCATATATTCATGATACCAATGTCTCTTTCATGAGTTATATGCTTATGAAACCATCTTATTTTCACATGTTATTATTTGATGAAAAGATTATAAAACCTATCTCTTTTCCAATGGTTATGACATGATTACATTTTTATGATACCCATTTCATTTAATGGATTATGATATGATTTCATATGATTATGTAAAACTTTTTTTTAGGATTTCATTATGTTATGGGTTGAAAATATATCTCACTTTAATACATTGGGTAATGATTTATATCTCATGAGGTAATGATGGAAATAATGTCAATGGGATTTATCCAATATGGAATATGGGGAAACCTGATCCACTATGGTTAGATAGGGAATCCCAATACTTTATGGTAATATGGGTAAATCCAATCACTTATAAGGAATATACTATGGCTGGGGATGGTGGTGTATCCCACATAATAGGAATAGTCCCCATGAAGTTCCCGAATATTTGTTTTTTCACAGTGATCCTTGACTTATAGGGAATGATATTACAAGTTTATTTTTTTCCAACAAATTATATGTCGTATTCCTGTGATATGATCACATGATTCATGTTCTTGATTTTCTTTTGTAATACCCCAAGCATCCATGGTACATTTTCCTTTGAATAATGCAATAGCTTGCATAGTACACAACATCAAGATTCCAACACACCGCGACCAATCAATCTAGCCATTATGAATAGTAATACCCACATTTTAAAATTTCCTAAATTTTATCATTAAAAATGGACTTCATTTTTTGATTCAGAATATTGATATTTTCTTAGGGTGAATTTTTTTATTTTTTTTAAAACATTCAATTTTGGATGAATAGTGAAAAAACATTGCCTTATTTGTTAAAACAGATTTTTTATTTAAATAATTAATTATTTTATTTTAATTTATTTTTGGTCAAAATTGATACACAATACAGATATATGTCCAATGTAATTCAATTGAGTCATTTTCTAATATGTTTAAATATATAAAATTTTATCGAACTATTTACCCTCTTTTACCCACCTCCTAGGAGCATTTTCAAATTTGTTTAAAACATAATTTTATAACTTTTTTGAGTTTAATCTCAAAAATAAAAGAGATATGATTGATATAATTATTTAAAATGTTGTTCAATAATATGAAAATAATTTTTGTGAATAGTAACTTTTTTTCTTTTATTTACCACGGTTAAATGTAAATAGGGTAATTAAGGGTAAAAATGATATCATAATTACCCTAAATCATGTCCTAATTCTATTGGATAAGTGTAATTAGACCGAAAACTACATTAGGAATAAAATATGATCCTTTAGGTACACTTGGATTATATTAGGACATTTATTATTATTTAATTTAAAGAAGAGTTAAAAGAGTTAAAATCAATGTTTAATAACTAAAACATTTTTAATATATGGTTATAGATGAGATAAATTAGACTATAAATATTTTTTATATATCTAAGAGTATTTCCTACATAATGGTATTTGATTTATAATTTCTAGTCTTCAAATAATTAAATTTATTTATGACACAATAATGATGTAGTAATTTCCTTATTAATGAATGATTAAAATAGTTGATATTATAAATATCCAAAAAAATATAATTTGAGACTTTTAATTAATTACACTAATTTTATAGGTTAATGTGACATGTTGGTATTGAATAAATGAATTTTTTAAGTATTAATTATTTTATGAATTTAAGAAAAACAAAATACCAAAATGTGTCAAAATTGACATAAAAGAGTTTTTAAAACAAATATTATATAATTATTTGGAATTCTATTTCTAAAAATCTAAGGTTTAGACAAAGGTATTTAGTAATTTTATATATTTCATTAATGAACCACTTGGTTTTCTATTGGAAGTTTATAGTATGTTTATTAACCATATTATATAAAAATACAAAGAGTCATGGTAAATGTCATACTATTTTACTAATAGTAAAATCTAAAAGATAAGGTTAATATGGTGTGACAAACCTATATAAAACCTACTGGTTGAGTGGTTTCCGATCCATACCCATATTATCCTTAAAATAATTTATTTTTGAGCCATTATAGACAGAAAATTATTTTAATATAAAATAATATTTTGAGTTTTTCCTAAGGTGCCCCTCACCTATCTTATAAAAGTGTACTTCCCCTTATCTCAAATTGACACCTTAAAAGTAATTTTGATCAGCCAAACCCTACCCAAATATCCTCTAAACGTTTTTACCTCCATCCTAGATGCCTTAATTTAGTTCTATATACAACCTAAGGAGCCCTTTTGATCAAATCAAAAGGAAGAACCTGAAGAAGAGGTAAATATTTCATCACCTCTTTCAAGTTCTTTTCTTATTCCCCTTCCTCTTTCTTTATTGATTCTATTATAAAATAATAAATTCAGAATCTTCTATATACTGTGATGTTATTATAAAAATAGTACAACCATATTCATTATTCTATCCATCATATAAACGACTAAGTCACCATACATGCATATGTACGGATTACCATCTCCACATCGTGGTGTAGTTTGTTATTCAAAATAGTTCATCATTTGGATGGGTATAATAATGAGTATAAATGATGTAAATAATAAATAAAATATGATAATTATTCTTTTTATATGATATAGAATCCATTTATATATGGTTTTAATACCAAAAGAATGATATTGTCGCTCATGCATACGTACCGGTTACTGTCTCCATGAACGCGATGATATTCATTCCTCATCATATCCTTTAAAGACTAATTTCCATTTTATGATTATGAATAATGTTTAAAGACATAATTGAATTATGAATATTAATAAGATACATCCTATCTATAACAATAAATACTTACATAACAATGTATATAAAGGAAAACAAATCTGTTAACAACTGAAACGATGATAATACCAAAATATTATTGACAAAGTAATATTAAAAGAGAATATATGATATCATATTTACTTATATGGTCTTTTTATAAATTAATAACAATGGTTTAACTATTATACAGGAGGTTAATGTACCCTTGACTAAGGAAAATTACATGATAAGGGTTAATTTCACAATCTCTATATTACTTGAGGTTGTTTATACATAAGTATCTATGGGGGCATATTTATTATCCATGTCCATGTTTCATAAAAGATTTTTAAAATGGATTATTTTAAATGGAATTTTTTTACAAAAACATCATTTTAAATGTTTTAAATATTTATTCTTCTAAATCATTATCATTAATGTCCATTTTTTCATAATGGGTTTTAAAGATTTATTTGTATGGACATGAATGTTTTTTAAAATGTTAAATCATTTGAAAAGTTTCAAAGTGGTTTGGGACACATTTATTCAGAAATATCTTCAAATGTCTTCCTTTATAAAATGTGTTACTTTTTAATGTTTTCATGAAAAAGAGATATTTCACTCAAAGTGATTTACAAATAATTTTCATCTAAGTCAACATCCTTTGATGGATTTTAAACATGTTTGAAGTTGATTTATTATGACACTAATCTTCTATATTGTATTGAAGGTTTTGTGATGTGTTTGACTATGCATGTGTTATTTTTATACCATTCATGGGTTATGGATAAAGTGTTGAATTACTATATGCCAGTTTTAATAAAAATGATTATGTTATGTTTACTCCCTTTCATATGAGAAATTCATTGGACTTAGTAAGTGATGGGTGGAGCCCTCTATAGCTCCTCGATGCGTCGGTAGGTCTCATGAGACTATCTACTATCTTGGCACAAGGCCTTGACAAAATCATATTTGTAGTCTTGGAACAAGGCTTTGACTATATGGTTATGACGTCTGGAATTATGAATTACATCATTATGAAAGTGTATATTGACATTTCATGTGATTATTCGACTATTAGAATATTCATGTGAATAAGTAAATGAAATTATTTGATGTTATCTTTTCCATATTATGCTAAATTTTAAGTTTAAAAGGCAATTTTTCTAGTCGTACATTGCCTTAAATGTTTATGCTTATTTATGAATGATCCCGCTATATTGTTATCCTTACTTAGCAAATGATCTCACCCATTTCTATGTTTTATTTTTTACAAGATGTGAAGAAGTGTATTATGACTGACCTGCATGGATAGTCTAAGGGATATGAGTGTGGATTATATATACTATGTTGTTGTAGTTTTTCATTTTATAATGTAATGTAAAACTTTTGAATGTATCTATTATTTCCAAGGCTAATAAACTAATATTTCTTTTGAGACTTGATCATTTTTTATCATGCCAATGTTATATAATAGTGCACCGACTCTGGGTAACTAGGGACAGGGCATTACTATTGGTATCTTAGGATGTTTAGTACAATCCTTGGAAGCTAGATTTAGAAAAACTCTAAATAGATAACATTACCCTAATATAGACTTTTAGGATTAGTATAGATGAACTTCATAGAATTTTGGTATTGTAGAGATTGTGTGAGTTTTCTATGGAATACATTACTGTCTGGAAAAGAGAAGGTAGAGGTGGCTCTGGAAGAGATGTACCTAGGTGTAAAACCCGAAAACACCACTTTGAGCTAGACTCAAACGAGAATTGGTGGATGAAAATGGTCCATGTTGCATTCTTGGTGATGACACTCCCAACGGATATGCTTAGGATAAATCTCATTTTCATTACAAACCATTATCAAGGGTTTATGAGTATACACTTCTACAAAGAAAACGTTATTATGATTATGGATTATATACATAAACTGTTCAATTTATGATAAGTTGAGAATTATGTATTTTGATTCAAAATCTAATATAGTGTATTCCATTGTTTAGAAATGGCGCCTAGTGGAAGGAATGAAAACCATATCAATGCACGTAATCTATGTAGGGATTTCCATCCTACTCATGATAATTATAGTGGAGCTGGTGAAGCAACTGGTGCTGTTCATCTTATCACTATACTGGGACCACTCACTCAGGTTAAGAATAATAAACATACCCATATAGAGAACCCTGATCCACAACATAGAGGATCAGTGTTATACCGCTTCATGAGGAAACAACCACCAACATTCAATGGAAGTAAAAATCAATTAGTAGATGAGAAATGTATATATTACATATAGAAAATATTTCATGCTTTGCGGAGCATGAGAATGAAATAATTAAGGTAGAGGGAAAGAATGTTCTAATAGAGGATGTACCTATTGAGTAAGAATATGTTGATGCGTTTCTAGAGGATTTACTTAAACATCCTCAAGAATGAGAAATTGAGTTTTCTATTGATTTAATTCCAGTTTCAAGACCCAAATTGAAGACCCCCTTTTAGAATGGCCACTATTGAATTAGTGGAACTAAAGAAAAAACTAGAGGAATTGAGTAATAAGGTATTTATTCTCCCTAGTGTTTCTCCATGGGGAGGCCATGTACTTTTTGTTATGAATAAATGAAGATCTGTCTGGTTGTGCATTGACTATCGGGAGATCAATTCTATAACAATAAGGAGAAAGTATCCCCAACCCTGAATTGATGATTTATTTGACCAACTTCAGGAAGCTCAATGTTTTTCAACAATTGACCTTCGATATGGATATCATCAATTGTGTTTGAATAAGGAAGACATTCCAAAAACAACGTTTCAAACCACATACAAGCATTACGAGTTTACAGTAATTCCTTTTGGGCTGACTAATGCACCCTCTATTGTCATGGATCTAATGAATAAAGTTAACAAGGAATATCTGGTTGACTTTGTAGTGGTATTTATTGATGATATCCGAGTATAATCCAAAATCATTGAAAATCAAGAAAATCAGTTGTGCACCATTCTGAAAACCCTTATAAGAAATGAATTATACAGGAAGATTAGAAACTGTTAATTATGGAATAAAGAGATTTATTTTCTTGGACATGTTATATCTATGAATGGAATATTTTTTGACCCTTCAATGACCAAATAAATCCAATAATGTCCAGGACTGATGAGTATAACTGAGGTACAGATTTATATTTGTTTAGCAGGTTATTATCGGAATTTTGTCCAGAATTTTTCTCGATTAGTTAGCCCATTAACCATGCTCCCACATAAAGGGGTTAAGTTAGTTTGGACAAAAGAGTGTGAATAATGATTTGAAGAACTGAAGATAAGATTAGTCAATTAGTTTATGTTTACTCTACCATCAAGGAACGGTGGGTTTGTTATTTATAGTGATGCTTCAAAGAAATTACTTGGTTGTGTCCTTATGCAGAATGATAGTGTTTTTGCCTAAGCATCAAGACAGCTAAAAATTCAAGAGAAAAACTATCCTACTCAAGATCTTGAGTTGGAAATAGTAATCATTACTCTGAAAATATAGAGACACTATCTCTATAGTGAAAAATGTGAGATTTATACTGATCCCAAGAGTTTGAAGTATATTTTCTCACAAAAAGAACTCAACATGAGGCAAAGACGATGGCTTGAAAAACTCATGGATTATGATTTCATAATACAGTACCACATGGGTATGGAAAATAATGTGGAAGATGCTTTGAGCAGAAAGGATCAGGGAGTTTTGAACAAGATTAGAGTTGAAAAGGATCATATTTTCATGGATCTAGTAAAGATGGATATGGTAATAACCATGGAAGTTGAAACATCAATGCTTTTTCAAATGGATTCCAAACCATATTTAATAGAAAGGATAAAAATTTATCAGGATGATGATGAGGAGATTCAAAAGAATATTAAAGCTATGAATGATGGGAGATTGAGTGACTTCATTTATAAAGATGGAATTTTATGATTTGGGAAGAGACTTTGTGTTCCCAATTTACCTGATGTAAAAAGGGAATTATTGGATGATTCTCATAACCAAATATCTCCATACACCTTGGTAGCACTAAGATGTATAGTGATTTGATGGAACATTTTTGGTTGGACGACATGAAGAGTGAGATTAATGATTTTGTGTCAAGATATATGGTTTTTAAACAATTGAAAGCAAGAAGGAAATAGCCCGAAGGAGTCATGCAACCTCATACCATACTTTAATAAAAATGGGATAATATTATGATGGAATTTCTCATGGGGCTACCAATGACTCCAAGAAGGAATGATACAATATGAGTCATTATTGATTTTTTTACCAAGTCATCACATTTTCCAGCAATAAGAGAATATTTAACACATGAACATTGAGCAGGACTATATATTAATTAATTTTTAAGACTTCATGGAGTACCCTTATTGATTGTTTTGGATTGTGATCCCCATTATATATCAATATTCATGAAAAGTCTTCAGAAATACCTGGATACTAAACATTGTTTGAGAACTGCCTACCACCCTTAAACTGATGGACAATCAGTACGGACTATTAAAACCATATAAGACATGTAAAGATCTTCCTCACTTGACTGTCAAGGTATGTGCGATCAATATTTACCTCTGGTAGAATTTTCCAATAATAATAGCATCCATTAAAGTATTCAGATGGCACCATATGAAGCATTATATAGAAAGAGAGGCCACACACCAACCTATTGGGATGATGATGGTGAATGTAAAATCATAGGCCCAGATCTTGTTGAGGAAACAATGGAAAATGTGAAGGGTATCCAAACCCACATCAAAGAATCCCAATGTAGGAAAAAGTGATATGCCGATAAATGAATGAAGGATTTGGAATTTTAAGTAGGATACCATGTTTTATTGAAGGTATCTCCATGGAAGGGTGCTATAAATTTTGGTAATAAGGGTAAATTGAGTCCCAGGTATATTGGACCTTTCCAAATTCTAAAAAAAATTGTGGTTGTGGCTTACCGTTTGGCAATGCCAACATGTCTCTCCAAATTTAAAAATGCGTTCCATGTATCACTGTTGAGAAAATACTCGCCTGACCCAACAAATGTAATCAAATATGAGGAAATTGAATTGGAACCTGATTTGTCTTATTGTGAAGAGCCTTCCAAAATTCTTGATACCAGAGAACATATGCTGATAAACCAGATGACTCGTTTGGTAAATGTTCTATGGAGAAACAATAAGATGGAAGTGGAAACATGGGAACTGGAGGAACTTTTGATGAAGAACCACCTGAATCTTTTTATACAGTAATATTTTTGAAATTTGAAGGATGAAATTATTTTATGGAGGGAAGAATGTAACACCCCAATCTTCCATGGTACGTTTCCCTTTGAATACTACAATAGCTTGCAATGTACGATACTTTGAGATTCTTAAACACCACGACCAATCAAACAAGACTTTATGAATAGTAATACCCACTTTTTGAAATTATATAAAATTTATCATTAAAAATAGACTTCATTTTTGGCTTTGGAATATAAAAATTATCTTAGGGTGATTTTCTGGTATTTTTCTGAAAACATGCAATTTTTGATGAATAGTGAAAAAACACTACGTTTTTTGTTAAAACCGTCTTTTTATTTAAATAATTAGTTATTTTATTTTAATTTATTTTAGGTCAAAATACATTCATAATACATATATATGTTCTAAGTAATTCAATGGAGTCATTTTATAATAAGTTTAGATATATAAAATTTGATCGAACTATTTATCATCTTTTACCCACCTCTTAAGAGCATTTGCAAATTTGTATTAAACTAAATTTTACATCTTCTGTGAGTTGAATTTCAAAACATTGAGATACACAGTTAATATCTTTAAGTAAAATTTTGTTCAATAAGATTAAAATAATTTTTGGTGAATAGTTACTTTTTACTTTTATTTACCACGGTTAAAAGTAAATATGGCAATTAAGGAGAAAAATGATATCATATTTTTCCTAACAAATGTCCTAATTCTATTGGATAAGTGTAATTCCACCAGAAACTACCTTATGAATAAAATACAATCATTTAGTTCCACTTGGATTAGATTATGACATTTATTATTATTTTATTTAAGGAAGAGTTAAAAGAATTAGAATCAATGTTTAATAACTAATCCATTTTTAATATAGGGTTATACTGAAGATAAATTCGACTATAATTATTTATTAGAAAAATAAAATGATTTCCTATATAATGGTATTTGAATTATAATTTTTTCACAATAAATAATTGAATTTATTTATTACACCATGATGATACAGTAATTACAATATTAATGAAACATTAAAATAATTGATATTATAAATATTCAAATAAATATATTTTGAGACATTTACTGAATTCCTCTAATTTTATAGGTTAATGTAACATGTTAGGGTGGATTAAATGATTTTTTTCTAATTAATAACACTTTAATTAATTTAAAAAAACATAATGCAAATAGTTTCAAAATTGTCAAAAAAGAGTGTTTTAAACAAATAATATATTATTAATTGGTATTCTATTACAAAAAATCTATGGTTTGGAAAAATTGCTTAAATAAAATTAAATATGTCATTAATGAACCACTTTGGGTTCTTTTTTAAGTTTAGAGTAAGTTTATTAACCATATAATATAAAAATACAAAGAGGCATGGTAAATGTCTAACTTTTTAACTAAGAGTTAAATATAAATGATATGTTTAATATAGTGACCCAAAACTATCTAAAACCTATTGGTTGAGTGGTTGTCGACCCATACCGACCTTATCCTATAAATAATTCATTTTGGAGCAATTATAAACCGAAAATAATTTTATTATAAAATCATATTTCAATCCTCTCCTAAGGTGCCCCTTACTTCTCTTATAAAAGGGAACTTCCCCTTCGCTCAAATTCACACCTTCAATGCAATTTGTCTTGTCCAACCCCTGCCAAAATATATATAAAATTCCTCCCTTAATCCTAGATGCCTTCTTTTATTCATAACTCCAATCTATGGAGCCATTTTGATTAAATCAAAAGGAATAACAAAAAGAAGAGGTAAATATTTCATCACCTCTTACAAGTTCTTTTCTTCATCAACTTCCTATTTCTTTATGGTTTCCATTCTAAAATAAAAATTCAAGTATATTCTATATAATATGATTTTATTATTAAATTGGTATAATAATATTCATTATTCTATCCATATTATTAATGACCAAGTCACCATACGTGCGTACATACGGATTACCGTCTCCACGTCGTGGTGTAGTTTGTTATTAAAATACTTCATCATTTGGATGGGTATAATAATGAGTATAAATGATTTAAATAATAAATATAAAATTATAATGATTATTTATATTTGATATACCTTCCAATTATATATTATTTTAATATCAAAATAATTATAATGTCACCCGTACATATGTTCGGATTACCATCTCCCCTAACGCAATGAGATTCATTCTCCATCATATCCATTCAAGTCTAATTTTCATTTGATGATTAAATATAATGTTTAAATACTTAATATAATTATTAATATCAATAAGAGACATCATATCCATAATTAACATTACTTACGTAATAAACAAAATAATGGGAAACAAATCATTTAACACCGAAAACAATGATAATTCCAAAATATTGTTAACAAAGTAATATAAAAGATCATATATGATATAATATTTACATATATGGTTCTTCTATTATTTAATAACAATTATATAACTATTATACATGAGGTGAACATACCCTAGAAAAAGGAAAAGTACAAGGTAAGGGTTAATTTCAGAATCCCTTTATTATCCGATGTTATTTTTACGTAAGTATCTACTGTGACATATTTATTATTCATGTCCATGTTTTATAAAAGAGTTTTAAAATGGATTCATTTTAAGTTACATTTTTACTAAAAAATCATTTTAAATGTTTTAAATTATTATTCTTCTAAATCATTCTCATTAATGTCCTTGTTTTCAAAATGGATTTAAGGTCTTATTTATATGGACATGAATTTATTTTAAAATGTTAATTCCTTTTAAAAGTTTCAAAGTGGTATGGGACACATTGATTAAAAAATATCATTAAATGTCTTCCTTTATAAATTTTGTGTCTTCTAAATGTTTTCATGAAAAAGATATATTTCTCCCAAATATTTTTACAAAACATTTTCATCTATTTCAACATCCTTTGATGGATTTTAAACTTGTTTGATGTTGATTTAATATGATATAAATATTCGATATTGTATTGACAGTTTTGTGATATGTCTGACTGTGGATGTGTTATTTTTATACAATTCATGGTTTATAGATAATCTATTGACATTTCATATGCTAATTTTAATACGAATGTTTATGTTATGTTTAAACCTTTTCATATGAGGAATACATTGGACTTAGTAAGTGACGGGTGGAGCCTACTATAGCTTCTCGATGCATCGGTAGGTTTCATGAGAAAAAATAGTTTCTCCGCACAAGGCCCTGAAAAAATATTATTTTAAGTAGTGGCACATGGCCTTCATTATGTGGTTATGAAATCTTGCATTATGCATTCCATCATTATGAATGTGGCTATTGATATTGAATGTTATTATTCGACTAGTAGAATATACATGTGAATAAGAAAATGGAATTATTTGATTTTATCTTTTCCATATTATACAGAATTTCAAGTTTAAAATAAATTTGATAGATTAAAACATTTCTTTAAATGTTTATGATTATTTATGAAATTTTCCACTATATTATTATCCTTACTAATCATTTGAGCTCACCCCTTTCTATGTTTTATTTTTTCCAATATGCGAAAAAGTATATTATGACTGAGCTACTGGGATAGACTAAGGGATAAGAGTGTGGCCTATGGAGACTATGTTGTTGTAGTTTTTTCATTTTATAATGTAATGTAAAACATATGAATGTATCTATTATTTCCAATTATACTAAACTAATTGGTTATTCGAGACTTGATATTTTGTTATCATGCCATTTTTATGTAATAATGCACCGACTCTAGGTAACCAGGGTCGGGGAGTTACATCTTTTGAATCTTATATTATTAACATCATATACTTATTCTATGTATCAGGTTTCTGATAATTTATATATTGTTTATGAGCTTCAAATTATTTGATCATGTTCTTCTACCCTTATGTTAATGTTATGGTTACACATTTCCTTGATTTTACATTTCTGATCATTCATTCTCACCGCTTTTATATGTCTCATTTCCCTTGGTTATGAAGAAATATTAATATGAGAAGTACTAAATGAGAAGAACTTTTTGGGAAACATTTAATATCTTTCACCAATTTAGAATATTTTGTACCATATTTCAGAAGAAACTAATTTTTTATAATCCTATAGTATTTAGTTTTTTATTGTGCTGAATATTCATAAAAAATGATGTAATACTGATATATGTTAAGACTAGGTTTCCATAGTTGGTGTCAAAGGAAAGGTTTAGTCAGCCTTTCTATCATTGGATGATAAAAAAATAGTGAGATTCTTATGGATATTTCTAATTATGTTTCTAGTGATGTCTCTAATGATGAGTCTAAGGATGAGTTAAGTTTTAAGAAAATGCCATAGAATTTTTTGTAAAGGATAGAGTGAAAGGTATACTAGAATTACATCCATATCTGGATAAATAAAGTGTATGTGGATCTGGAACAATTATACATAGCTATACCATCCACAAAATCATTGTATTGAGATATAATCAATTGATAAAGGGTGCATAATAATGGGCCTTGCTTCACACCTAGTTTAAAACTCCTAGAGGATATTCATTGGGAATTTAAAAACTCTTTATAATCCATCATGAAGGATTTAAATATATGTAGAAAATGAATAAACTATGATTAACATAAGGTGTTATATATTAATGACATAGGTGGCATGATTTATATATCCTATAACTATTTTTTTCATGATTATGTTCCTTTTTTATATGATAAGTATTTCTCACATAATGTTTTTTAGTGGTAGTCAATAGTAGGAACCCTAAAAAATTGGATTAACATTAAATGTTTTAGATTTGGAAAGTATGGGAACTATGAAAATCGATATCCTATGTGGAGATACCGGGAAGAGAAATAGGAAGGTTGTATTAGTATTGGTTATACATTTGAAGATAAATTGACCAAAAACAACATAGGAATTTTAATAGATTTTATAACTATATTTTTCATGTTAAACATAATAATGATTATTATATTTAGGTTTAGGAACCTTAAAACATGATTCATATTTAATATTCTATTACAAGGGGTATTAATGAATAATATAATAAAGTCAGAGTAATGGGTTAAAAATAATGTTGGATGATTTAAGTTTTTATGTTTTGGAATTCATAGATTATGTTATATGAATCATGAAATATATAATTATTTTTATTATAAGTTTTTCATTAAGGATTGAAAAGGATATGTTCAATGGTGATTAAGATATGGAAAATTTACTTAACAAAAATGTGTTTTTTTAAGTATTGGATGGTAACCCTTACTGTGTCCAAGATGTTGATAAAATTGTGTTTATCTTGGATAAATAGATGATAATTTTTTTCACACCCAGATCCCCAATTCCATGATTATTTTCAAATATTTTTCTATTTCATAGTTTTCTTTTTGTTTTCAGATATTTTGGCATTAGATTCTATGTCTCGGGTGTTCTTGATCCATGTAATTGGACTTGTAAGTCTTAGATGTTATTTTTTCATGTTAATTTTTAAAGATAAGGTATAAGGATGAGGTGTATTGCAATTGAAATTGTTACACTCCTAGTGGAACCTTTTATGGGGTATTTTAATTGGTATGATTTCTTTAACATTTGTGCTAAACCGTGATCCCATTTTGAAATTTAAAAACAAAATTTGTTTTCTTTATAACTCCATAAATATTCAATATTTTTCACTCATTCTACTTCACATATGGAACCCCATATCCTATTCGAACAACCATATCCATTTATACCCTTTATGAATTCATAATCATTGTGGATTTTAGTTACTTATTCAAGAATTGGGACAACCCATGAGCCCATTTATAGATTTAATGAAATAATTTATCTATTTTATATCAATTTCATTTATTAACATTTTTGGGTCATTCCACTTGTCCCTCAAGCCAAAAAAACCCTATGCACACTCCCATATTTCATTTTTCCTATATAGAGCTCATATTTGTTTTGGACTAGGGATACGTTCTTCAAGGATTCTGAAATCATATATATTTCAAAAGGTAATTTATTTCATTAATAAATCATTCGTATTTTACTATTTACCCCCATTTTAGTCAAAAATTGAACTTTTCATCCCTAATCAAACCACCCTTTCAATTTTGGATTCATGGAGATTCATCTATTTGTCTATTTGGGAGATTTATAAAATGTTTCTCAACTAAGTGAATTCCTCAATTTTTTGTACCATTTCATTATGGTTTCTCCCTTAATTCATGAAGTTCGAAATGTCCCGCAACAATAGTTTCATAATTAGGGAATGATTTTGGATCTGTTTATCCAATAATGTTGATTTAGATTTGTCTTCAAACCTTTGGGGTGCAGTGGTGGTGTGGTTGAAGTTTTGAATAATGATTTGGGTGTTATTACACCAAAGAAGGTGATCCAATGTGTAAGAATTCATTGATGAGTTAACATTCTTTATTTCATTATTTATCATGCCTCTCATATGTTTTCTGTGGTGAGAAATATGTTTTTTGTGGAATTGGTTAAATATTTTATTTTAATGTTTTGTTTTTTTCATGAAATGGTGTGTTTTCCTTATGTAACTCTTATCGCATAATTTGAGGTAATTTTATAACATATATAAATGGTTTATTAATTGTGTTTTGGGAAGAAAAGTCTTCTTCAGTAGGGTTTTGGTGTGATTTTGGCTCGGAAATCGGGGTTTTAATGGGTTTTATGTGAAAAACATTGTTATGGTTCTTAGAAAGGTATTACGAAAATTATAAATGGTTTATTGAGTTATAAAATGTGTACAATGGATGTATTTGTACTCTTTCGGTGGTATTATACTATTAAAATAGATTTTTGAGAGAGGAAATGAAGATTTTTGTTGTAAAACGTTTTTAGGACAATTTATGAAATTTTTAAATGTTTTATTAAACTGTAATATGTCTGTAAAAATGTTTACTGTCTATTTTGTCTGAGTATGATGTTAAAATGAATATGAATTTCAATGTACATTCATGTGACATGATTGTGGGATTTTAGGTGTTTGTATTTTGGAAAATTTATTTTCTTGTCCCAATGGTATTTTATTGAGATATAGAACATGATTTGGCACAAAGAGGGAAACCTGGGTATATATATGGGCATATGTGTACTAGTATGCTAGTGATCAAGATTAGTTTCTTCCTTATTTAGCATAGCATGTTTGAGGATTAAAACACCAACTAAACTGTTATGAATAGGTTTGGGACAACTAGGTTATGGGTATGTTCATTAATGGTGGATCGTGTATGAGAAAGAATATTTATTATGGTTATCTTTCACTAAGATACGAGGTGCATGGGGCCCACATCTAGAAATTTCATAGGGGTGTTTCCATGACTAGTTCTCAGTGACTATATGATACTCACCATAGGTATATGGTTTGTTTGGATGTAAAATTAAATATATTTTTCTTTTTATTTAAAAGTGTTCATTTCTTAAAATATCCCCCATGAAAACTATTTTCAGTTAATGTTACACCCTTCAGAAAATTTTTTCTAACATTTCTTGTTTAAAAAAACATGCTTGATTTTATTTTTATAATGTTTATCTCATTTAATAATTAGGGGGGAATCCTATTTGTCATAGGATCACACCCAACTAATAACCTTTGTTGTATGTATACATGGTCATCATTAAAATTGGCGTGCACAAATATTTTAGTGTTAGTGGTTTGGAATTCTAGATTCCATTCTTGGTGCGATGTTGTGGAGAAGGATTGGGGATAAAGAACCTCTGTTAGGTGGTTTCCCATAAGTTATTTTTGTTGCTACTTTTGAGTTTTAGACCCATTGAGATTTTTCTAACACCATATAATTCAGTTCTTACTTTTATTAATGGATTGTTTGGATTAAATTTATAGATTAAGTTTATTTATTGTTTTTGGTTGTTAAATGCTTCTAAATTAGGATAAATCATTCCAAAAACATTTTTTAGGATACCTAGGTCATTTTTCCTGCCCGTGCGAACAAAAAAGACCCCTCAATCATTGGAAAAGAAGGGTTTGGGTGTCAGTTATGATGGATACCAAATCTAGTTTGTGACAAAAGGTATTAGATGAGGATTTATCTTTTCAGGTCATGTTTTTTGGGAAAGAGTCAGGGTATACTGGGTTTAGAATTTTTAGGACATTACATTCTAATTATGAGTAGTGTCTCCGGACAACACACCTCTAGACATTATTCATATTTCTAGGAGAATTTGGGTTTTATGCGAGATCTTTTTCTCTCATGGTTCGTCGATATTTCGGGAAATGAAAATATAGTTGGGTTAACGATCTCAGTGAGATCGCATGGCCTGGCATGCCAAAGAGAGAAATAGATATTTCCCAAGAACAATTTTTCTGATGGTGATATTATTTGACTATGGATTCCAATAATAAGTACAAGCCATCCTCTTTGACTAATTTCCCATCGCATTATCCTGTGTCTTTTTATTTTGGAAATTTTCAAACATGGTTTTAATTATAAAAAATGGAGAATTGATTTTATGAAGTGTGATTTCAAGTAAAATTATTGTCTACTAATGTGGAAATTTTTTTATTTATTAAAGGGTATTAATGATATTTTAGAATGGTTTTAAAAGAGTAAATATTGTTTTTATACATCTTTTTAAAGTTTTAATTATGTAAAGGAGGGTTTCGAAAATATATTGCAAATAGATTTTTTTTAGTTATTGAAAAGTGTATTGAATGGAATGAAGTGTTTTAGAATTTAAGTGTGTAGTTTTAAGATGAAAGTTGATTTTATAATTGGTGGGATTGTAAAAGATTCATCAATTTTTAGTTAATTTTTTTTAATGGGAATAAATGATTTTAAAAATGAATGGGTGTTGATGAAATGTGATGAGATGTTTTTAATGTAATGAGTATGAATTGAATGTGCTTTTTAAATAATGGTTGGGGTTTTTAGGAAAAGTCTTATAAGATTTGAATTGGGTCTTGATTTAGTGGTTAGAGAATTTTAGAAAAATGATGTTGTGGTTGACTATCTTTGTTTTGAAAAGTGGAATGAATGTTTTTTAACCATTGTTATTTATGTGAGTGAACACAAGCATGGATTTAAATTTGAATATGGATGGTTAAGGTAATGGATTGATGGGTACTAGTATGGATTTGAGGAGGGTGATTGGTGTGGAAAACAATTCATGTTTAAGGCCCGTGGGGTACCATTGAATGAGGCGCCAACCACCGACTTGTTTATTTTTCAAAGAGATACTTTTGATGGAAAATTTCATGTCTTGATGAACGATTTGGGTGGTGTTTCTTATGTTTTTCTAGGATTGTTTTTTTGGGGTGTTTCTAGATTGAGAAACCCTCTTATTTGAATGATGTATTCGGTTTTGTTTTTTTGGTATGTTCAATTGAATTGTTGATTGGATGCCCATTGTGACGAATGTATTTGGAATCCCTTGTGGTTACTCTCGTCAACTGATCAATCCTAGTTTCTGGTGTGTTTTGACAAAGGGACTAGCATGGTTGGGTCCTTGTATTTTCTTATTGGTTAGGTTATGAAACAATAATAACTTATTTCATGGTTTAAGTATAGGTGAGGGTGATTCACCATTGACAGGCCCTCCAATTGATCAATGTATAGACTCTCTTCACAGGATTAATGGTTGAGTCTAACCCACTTCTTTCTTAGTTAAGTGGACCCTTGGGTGGCAGGATAGTGGTTATGGAAGGTTTAAATACACCTTGGTTCATTATGTTTTTTGGGTTTCTTAAATCTTCATAGGTGATGTTTTACATTGTTGTGTCTATAAGTTTTATTGGAAGTGGTGAAGGGGAATTCTAGTGAGGAAGGTGAGAATAATCCAAGGTCATTAGTGTAGAATGATGTCTTGAAGATCCTTTGGGTCTTTCATCAATCCCATCAGGGAAAGGGATCTTGTTGGGACACCATTTAGTAAAAATTGGGTCGTTCGAGGAAATTATGATTTCTTGAGTTAATATCATGCTACTTGGAACTATGTTAAAGGTTTCAGTCTTGGTAATAACCCTTTCACATACAAGGGTCATGTTCAGTGGTGTCTTGTTGTGTGGTGGTTGATTTTAAGGAAAAATGTGGATGTTACAGAACCTTTAAAGGTATTTTACTTAAGTGAAATTTTGTTTCTATTCAGAAAATATTGAATTCCTTTTTCTATGTAAAGTTGTATTTCAATTGTTTTCCATAAGTTGTTTCTTGGTGGGAGTGAAAGTGGTGATGCACGTGCATCAGCCTAGTCCATGTTCATGTAATTGTGTGTTGTTTGAGCTAGTGAGTCTTATGGGGGTGTTATGATAATTATATCCTCACTATGGCATATATTATGCTTCAAACATCATGTATCCAGACATAGGCCTGAGAGTGAATATTTTTACGCATTCAGAAAATCACCAGAGGTGTAATAGATCTTGGTTTCAATTCCATCTATAGTGTGGGATGCGGTGATAGTTTGAAGTTTCGATGTAGTTGTTTAGTTCCAAGTGGTCACTTGCGGTGTGACTTATGTTAGTGGAGAAGTACTATATCCATTAAGGTTTTAATCCATGTTGGTGGAGAAGTCCCCCTTTCATTTATGGTGGTGGGGTGGTTTATTCATCAAAGACAGTGCTTGAACCCTTGTCTGTGAAACCGTCAATGTAGTTGTTCTTTCATAAATAACCTAGTAGTCTCTTGTTTATCGTATTCTTATTCAGTCTCATTCAATGATGGGGATGCCCATGGATGTGGTGAACCATGGTGTGTATTTGGTGGTTTTGAGATTCATTGACCACCCCCTTGTAGTGGGGATTGGATATTATGGGGTCTTCTTAGCTCTACTAGTAGGTAAAGAAGGTTGGTTATTCTTGTGGGGAGACCCACCATGTGTCACATGTAGGTTCTTTTGGAATATGTCTAAGGTAAGTCTATCAGTTATGGTGGGAAGTCAGTTTGGTCTCCCTTTATGGGTGTCCCAGTTCTAGCTCGGGATATTTAGTTGGCCTTTATGGCGGGGAGTCCATTCAGGTAACCCCGTATCAGTAATTTTATTGTGTTCCAGGTGTTGGTGTGGTAATAGGTAATATCGTTTGGTGCTATCTAACCACAAATTGTTTCCTCAGGTAAACTTGTGATTAGTGGATTCCAAATGGGATGTGGTTTGAATATGTTTGATAATTTCAGGTACACGGAGATGATTTTGGTTGGTGAGAGTATCACCTCATTTGATTGATCAACTGGAGGTGTTTTAGCATTTGGGGGTGGAGAATATGTCATGGGAGTCCATATTGATCTATCTGTTGGGTTCCATTTTTTCATTAAGAGTTTTTTTCGGCTTTATGGGGGAAGTAATCTTTATGGTGGGGATAATTGTCATACCTAGATCTTTAATTCCATAATTTATTTTGAATCATATTATAGTTCTTTTTTTATATTGTTTTATACGTTTTCGGGGAATAGATTTTGTGTCTCAGGTGTTCTTTACTAAAGTCCTTTTTCTTGGAAGTCTTGGTGGTATTTGTAATTTTATTTTTTAAAAGGTAATGTATATGGATGAGGAGTCTTGTAATTGAATTTGTGAAACTCTTAGTAGAAGCTTTTGTGGTGTATGTTTATTGGGGTGGCTTCTTCAGGATTTGTGTCAAAATGTGAGCCCATTTCTATATTTAAAAACATATTTTTTCTGTTATAAATCCATCATTTTTTACATTTAATATCCATTATACTTCCCAAATGGCCTCCCATGACCAATTAACACCACTATATCCGTTTTTTCCCCTTTGGAACTTATAATCTTGCTTGATTTGGGTGATTTATTCCGACATTGAGCCAACCTGTGAGCCCATTTTCAAATTTTGGTAATTAATTTCATTCTTTTATAACTATTGCATTTTTAAATATTTTTCAGTCATTATATGTCTCGCTTGAGAAGAAAAACCCGAGGTGCACCCCCATGTTCCATTTTTACTCTTTAGAGGTTATCTTCATTATGGATTTGGGTGAAATTTTTCAAGGTTCATCAAATCATCCATATTTGAAAATAAAATATTAAATTTCATAAATCATTCATTTTTTACTCTTCTCCACCATTTTAGTCCCCACTCAACCACCTCATCTATATTTGAACCTCACACATAATTTTAACTGCATGGAGATTTAACTATTGGTGGATTTGGGGCCATTTTTTCAATGTTTCCAAAATAAGTGAATTCCTATATTATTAATTCCATTTCCATATGGTTACTCCCCTTATTCATGAAGTTCCAAATGTCCATTAACTAGTGTTTTGTACATAGGGTTTTATTTTGGGTTCAGTGGTTCAATATTTTGGAATTTGGTTCATTTTTACTCCATTGTTGTGCGGTGGTGGTGTGGTTGATGTTTTTCACCGTCATTTGGATGTTTTGACACAAAAGGTACGTGATTACATCTATAAGCATTATTTTGTGAGGTAGTTTTCTTTATTTACATATTTTCCATGTTCCTAATATGTTTTATGTTGTGATAAATTTATATTTTATTGAATTGATTGAGAGTGTAATTTTAAATTTCCATTTTTTCTTGAAAGCATATGTTTTTCTTATGTAACACTTATTGTATCATTTGTGATCATTTAATAACATATAAAAATGGAATATTAAATGTGCCTTGGGCTACCAAATCTGGTTTGGTAGGGTCTTGTTGTACTTTTGTCCTTGATAGTGGGTTTTTTTGTTAAAAACATTTTATTCTTCTTGGAAATGTATAATGAAAGTTATAAATGGTTTATTGAGTTATAAAAAGTGTGTAATGGGTGTTTATATATATTTTTGGTGGGATAATACTATTAATTTTTTTTTTCTGAAATATAAAATGATTATTGGTGATGTCAATCTTTTTGAGAACATTTAATGAATTGTTTATATGTTTTATTAAATTGAAATAAGGTTGTAAAACATGTTTATGGGTTGTTTTGTGTGAGTACGAAGTTTAAATGAATTTGAATGTCAATGGAGTGTTATGTGACATTCATGTGGTCTTTTTGGTGTGTGAATTTTTGAAAATGGAATTTTCTAGTGAAATGGTATTTTATGATATATGTTAATCAATTTAGCACAAACAGGGAAACCCAAGTATATAGGTGGGTGCACGTGTAGTAGTATGCTAGTGATCCGGAGTGGTTTTGTCCCTATTTAAGGTAGAAAGATTCATTATAAAAACACTAACTATACTATTATGAGGATGTTGGGGACCACTAGATTATGTGTATGTTACATACTAGTGGCCCATGCATGAGAACAAAAAATTATTATGGTTACTTTTCACCGAGATATGAGTTACCTAGTGCCCACAACATGCTAGTGCCTAGTGGTGTTCTCGTGACTAGTGATCAATGACTATATGATACTCATAATGGGTACACGGTTTGATTGGATTGGAAATTCAGTATATTTTGAATTTAATTTAATAGTGTTCATTCCTTAAAATACCCCCTTAAAAACTATTTTCATTTAATGCTTTATCATTTAGAAAATAGTTTTTACCTTTCCAAGTTTATGAAAACTTGCATGATCCTTATGTTATAATTTTTATAACATGAAATAATTTGGGTGGAGTCATATTAATACGAGTCTCACAGCCAACTTACAACCATGGGTGTATATAGACATGGTAATCATTATCACAAATATGGATAGAGCTTTTATTGTCAGTAGTTCTGGTTGTTAGCTTCCATTCTTGGTGTGGTGTTATGGAGAATCCTTGGGGATGATGGACCCTTTCCATGCATTGTCACTTATGTAATTTTTTATTCTAATTTTGAGTTTTGGACCAATTAGGATTTTTCTAAAACCATATATTTCACTTCTGAATATTATTAGTGGATAGTTTGGATTAAATTTTCAGATTCAGTTTATTTATTGTTTTGGTTGTCTAATGCTTCAAATTCTCCTAAATTGACCTCAAAAACTCTTTTTATGATACTTGGGAACTTTTTCAATCCTATGGGGATCAGGAACAACCCTCTAGCTTTTCCATAAATTGGACCAGCCATTAGTTTTGAGGGTGACCAGATTTGGTTCGTGATAGACTTGTATAAATTAAACTAGATAGTTTTTATGACTTTATAACTCATAAATTATTTGATGAAAAATGTTGTATGTTATCATAGATTATGTTTACAACTTAATTGATTTATAAAATATTTCCATTAATCTTTATAATATGTAAGTACTGATGTCTTACAAAACTATTTAAGATAATTCAGGTTATTACCATGTTTCAATAGAATATAAGATGAGGGTATTAAATGTTGATAATGTGACAACAAATAGCTACTTTATGATATAGGGGGTCAATGATAAGCTTATATAGTAACTATAATTCAAATTCTTTGGATTTTCAATTTTTGGAAGGGTTATAAGTGCATACATTTAATGAAAGTTTATGTTATGCATCAGGTAATATTAGTGAAATTAATGTATTATCTCAGCAAATGAGGGTTTACGGATGTTGAATACCGCATGTGAACCCTTTTTTATATGATGCTAACTAAATATAGTTGGAAGGACTTATCAATCTACCTCATGATCTCTTAGTACTTCATGAATGAAAAATTCACTGGAAATTCATAGAGTAAGATATAATGTGGATGTTGATCATGGAAGAAAAAAGGTTTTGATTATGATGAAACAATGTAATTATATAATTTCATAAAAATACTTCAACTTTAGGAAAAATAATCATGATAAAGAAATTTCTATCCTAGTACATTTATTTTCAATGAACTAAATGGATCGTTAGATAATCATAGATTTTTCGATTTTTGAATGACAACTTTATCCTAACCTTGTATTCTATCACTCTTTATCATAACATGATAGTTATATTTATCTTCCATGCCTCTTTTCTCACATCTCACCTATGTTTTAATTGGTTGAAATGTAACTCCTTAAGAATCCACAGTATGTTTCCCTTTGGAAATTTCCGTAGCTTGCGTTGTACGCAACTTAGAGATTAAACACAGCACGTCCAATCAAACTAGCCGTTATAAATAGTAATATCCATTTTGATATTTTATAAATATTATTTTATAAAATGGACATAATTTTTGATTTAGAAATATAAAAATTATCTCAGGGTGAATTTTTGGTACTATTATGAAAACATTAAATTTTTGATTATAGTGAAAAATACTATATTTTAATTAAAAACAACTTTTGTAATCAAAATTAATTATAGTGTTAAATTATACATTTGAGTGGTTTCAAAG
Organism: Viscum album; assembly: GCA_963277665.1. Classification (NCBI taxonomy): domain Eukaryota; kingdom Viridiplantae; phylum Streptophyta; class Magnoliopsida; order Santalales; family Viscaceae; genus Viscum; species Viscum album. The sequence goes on along the minus strand of OY728163.1, from coordinate 2,101,267,041 downwards.
AATATTTAGATTAAATTTTTATCATTTAATAACATTTATGTCCATTTTTGTAATTTCACATTTAAAATGGACATAAACAAGTGTCAATCTATTGATAGTTATTATATCTTAAAAACATGATTTTTTGTTTTGACAAAAAGAATTAATTTTAAATTAATTTCTACCACTTCTATATTTAGAATTTGGAAAAATGGATATCATATCTATAATCATGATGTATAAATTGTGTAAATAGTTAAATTTTATTTTTAGACATGATTAATAATTACTTCGATAAATATTTTATTTACCTTGGTTAAATGTTAAATCTGGAAAATAATGGTAAAAAAAATATTATAATAATATTAAATTACCCTAACATGTGTCTTATTACTATTGGTTGATACATTTCCATCCATGGTAATCCTTGGGTCTATTTTCGGACCATATGGATCCACTTGAGTGTGATAATGACAGTTTATGTTAATTAATTTATACTAATGAAAAAATTTACATAAACACATATCTTTTAGTAAAACAATTTTTAAATGGATTTATATAAGTTATCTTTTAGACTATAAATACACATTATAAAGATAAAAGATTTAATATATGATTATTTCTTATTTATAATTTCATAGACAATAAATAATAAAATTTATGTATGACATAATGATGATGCAGTAATTACCTTATTACTGAAAGAATCAAATGAATGGTATTGAAAATATTAAAATAAGTATAATCAAAAAGTTTTGATGCCGTCAAAAAATTTTATAGGTGATTATGACATGATAGAATTGATTTAATGTATTTAATTCTAAGAAATCCATTTTTAAATACTCTCACAAAAACCACATACTAAATAGTGTCAAAATTGACATAAATGAGTTTTTTTAAAACGTATTATATTATTAAATTATATAATAGTCTTAAAAATCTAAGGATCAGCCGAATAACATATATAATGATAGTTATATCATTAATTAGTCACATGAGGTTCTCCTGTCATTTTATATTATGTTTATTAAACAATTATTATAATAATAAAAGAATACATGTTAAAAGTTAAACTATTTAACTAAGAGTTCAATTTAAATGATAAGGTTAATTTGGTGACCTAAACCTATCTAAAACCTATGGGATGAGAGGAAATTATCCCATACCAACTATAGTCTCAAAATAAATTTTTTTGGATCCATTAGAAAATGAAAATGATTTTATTATAAAATAATATTTCAATCATTTCCTAAGGTGGGCACTTCCACTTCTTTCAAAATCACACCACTAATCCATTTGGCTTGTCCAACACCATCCCTAATGTCCTAAAAATTTCTATCACTTAATCCCAAGGGACTTATTTTGATCATAAATACACCCAAAGGATCCCTTTTTATCAACTCAAAATGAAATACCCGAAGAAGAGGTAAAATTTCAGCACCCTCCTTAAAGTTCTTTTTTTCTTCCACTTCCTATTTCCTTGTTGTTTACATTTTAAAATAATAACCCCATTATCTTATATATACTGTGATGTATTTATAATAATTGTACAACCTTATTCATTATTCTATCTATCATATGAATGACAAAGTCACCATACCAGCGTACGTGCGACTTACCATGTCCAAGTTGTTGTGTAGTTTGTTATTCATACACTTTATTATTCAGATAGATATAATAATGAGTATAACTGTTGTAAATAATAAATATAAAATGTTAATTATTCTGTATATATGCTATACCATCCAATTAAATATGATTTCACCATCAATATAATGATATTTTCGCTAATGCGTATGTACGGATTATCATCTGCACGAACGCGGCGAGATTAATTCCCCATTGTAATCATCAATGATTAATTTTCATTTCATGATAAAAAATAATTTTTAAGAATATAATATCATTCTAGATATGAATAAAATAAATCATATAAATAAAAAATATGTCTTACGTAACCGATCATAAAAAGGAAAAAAGATCAATTACCACCCAAAACGATGATACAACTGAAATATTATTATAAAATATATATTAGAGCATTATATATGATATCATAATTATGTATATAGTTATTGAATAATTTAATGAAATAAATTTAACTATTATACAAGATTTTAACATGCCATCGACTAAGGAAAATTAAACAGTAATGGTTGATTTAACAATCTCTTTATTATCTGAGGTTGTTTTTACGTATGTATCTATTGGGACCACTTTATCACCCACATCTATTTTGTCTTAAAATTTTAATTCAAAACATTTTTACTATTTACAATACTATGGGTTAAATTCATTTATAACCTCATTTTAACATATATGTTTTCAAAGGAATCTTTCTGTCATTTTCCAAACAAGTTACATTATGACCTTTTCGATAAAATTAAAGTAATAATGACTTTTTTTAACTTATACAACAGGTGTGTCTATTTTCTGCAATTATATCCTTTTCAAAGCTTCCCATATAATATTATAAGAATTATTTCAAAATAAATGTTTTCTTTTATAATTATATAACCTTTAAATGATTTCAAAATAGAGAGAGATATTTCTCTAGAAATGTATTGATTTTATCTATGTCAACATCCATTGATGGATTTTAATCTTGCGTGAAGTTGATTTATTATGATACAAAACATCCATAATTTAATAAAGTTTTTTGTGATATGTTTGACTATGGATGTGTTATTTTTACACCATTCATGTTTTATGGAAAAAGTATCGACATTTCGTATGCTAGTTTTAAAACTAATGTTTATGTTATGTTTAAACATTTTCATATAAGGAATGCAATGAACTTAGTAAGTGAAGAGTGGAGCCCACTATAGCTCCTCGATGTGTCAATATGTCTCATGAAAAAAATAGTGTCTTGGCACAAGGCATTGAAAAAAATATTATTTATAGTTTTGGCATAAGGCCTTGACTTTATCGTTTCGAAGTACGGTATTATACATTCCTTCATTATAAAAGTGGCTATTGGTATTTAATTTTATTATTTTAATTGTATAATATCCATGTGATTAAATAAATCGAATTATTTGATTTCGTATTTTCCATATTATGATGATGTTTATGTTTAAAAGAAATTTGTTTTATTCTTATACATTTCCTTAAATGTTTATGCATATTTATGAATGTTTCTTCTATATTGTTATCCATACTAAGAATCTATGCTCACCCCTTTCTATGTATTATTTTTTCCAAGATGTGAAGAAGTATTTTATGGTAGAAATTCAAGGATAGGATAAAAATATATGTGTTTTATAAATGGGACCAAATTTTGATTATGTTTTTATTTCATGATGTAATGTAAAACTTATGAATGTATCTAGTACATCCTAGGATACCTAACTGGTCGGTCTTTCTGTACATGATTCCTTATATCAGGACAATGTTATGTAATAATGCACTAACACTGGGTAACTAGGGTCGGGGCGTTATAGTTGGTATCAGTGGAATTTTTGTACAAACCTTAGAAGCAAGATTTAGAAAAACTATGATTAGATAACTTTACCCTATGATATAGTTTGAGGATTAGTATAAGAGAACTTCCTAGAATTTTGGTAATGTTGAGATTTTGTGTATTTTCCAAGCAATATATCCCTTTATGGATATGAGCAGGTTGAAGAAGCTCTAGAACAGATGTACTTGAGAGTAAAACCTGAAAACACCGCTTTGATCTAGACTCAAACGGGAACTAGTGTAGAACAACTGGCTTTTCTGCACTCCTGTTTACGACACTCCCAGTGGATATTTTTAGGATAATCATAAATTTATATACAAACTATTATTAAGGTTTTTTTAGTATATACTTCTTAAAATGAATAATTTTTATGTTTATGGATTATATCCATAAATTGTTCAATTTATGTTTACTGTTTTACGAGTTTGGAATTATGTATTGCGATTCATAAACTAATCATGTGTATGCCATTACTTATAAATGGAGCCTAGTGGAAGGAATGGAAACTCAATCAATGCACATAATATTTTTAGGGACTTCCCTCTTAATAAAGATAATTATATTATAGCTAGTGATGCAACTGATTCAGATCATCTTATCACCATACTGGGATAACTCAGTCACGCTATGAATAATAACCTTACCCATATGGAGCACCCATATCCACAATGTGAATGATCAATGTTAGATCTCTTCATGAGGCAACAAACAACAACATTCAATGGGAGTAAAAATCAATTAGTAGCTGAGAAATTGATAAGTTCCATAGAGAAAATATTTCATGCTTTGGGGAGTAGCGAATGGGAAGAAAATTTCATGATAGTTTATTGCCTCACAAGAGATGCAGATCAATAGTGGTCATTAATCCAAAACAAAATGGAAGATGATGAGGTATCAAACCTAGAATGGAGGGAGTTTAATGATATTTTCATATAATAATACTTTCCTCGTGACCATCATGTGGATATGGAAAGACAATTTCTTAGTATGAGGTAAAATTAGGTTGACAATGTCACAAAGTATGAGGTTAAATTCACAAGGTTATCAAGGCATGCAACATATTATATATGTAACCCAAGAGTAATATTGATCAATTATTTTATGGATTAATGCCATTTCTCCACCACTCATTAGTCTCAACATCCTTCTTATCATACGAAGATATTGTCTCATGCACTATCAAGACAGAAAAGGAATTCTCTATGTCTTACGATGTCAAAGAAAAGAATTAGAAGAAGAGATCTACAGAACACTCAATAAATGGAAATCAGGGGAAGTAGGGAAAATATTAATATTCTTCATGTGTTAAATGTAGGATGAAACACCCCGGTACATGCCTGAAGGGAATGAGAGTCTATTATAAGTGTGTTGAAAAAGGCCTCCAAGATCGTGATTGTAAGGGGAAGAATGATGCTGTCAATATTAAATGCTATAATTGAATAGAATAGGGGAATTATTCAAATGAATGTCTTAATCACCAATGGAACATAACTCAAAAAAGGCCAAGGGAGAAAGGAAATGATTATGAAATCACTACTGCTGAGGTTGAAGCTTCGAAAGATGTGGTGGAAGGTAATTTAATGGTTCCTCATGTTTTTTCAATGCTTTATCTGATTCTGGAACATCTCATTATATCCTATCTTCCAAGTTTGATAAGATAATTGGATATTTTCAATTTCATTTAACAAAGGAGTTATTAGTCAGAACACCCATGGGAAGTATCATCGTAACAATGTTTTGTGAATCAGAACCCATTAGGGCCTATAAATGTTCTTTGTCTAATGATCTCATCGTCATACTCATGATTGAATTAGATATAATCATTTATATGGATTGTCTTTTTGACCATTATGCGAAAATTTATTTTAAGAAGAAGGAGGTTAAAATTCACGATGATGATAATGAGTACCTTATCTTTAGAGAAGAAACGTCACCACCTAATTCTTATCTAGATCCACCCCCAATAGCTCAACTAAATTTAATTATTGCGGAGAAAGAGAATGAAAGAACTATTAGTGAGGAATGGAATTTTAAAATACAGGATGAACCTATTGGGAAAGAATATGTAGATATGTTTCCAGAGGATATACTTGGATATCCTCTAGAATGAGAAATTGAGTTTTCCATTTATTTAATTTCTAGTTCATGGCCCATATCGAATACCCATTATAGAATTTACACTGTGAAATTTGTGGATCTAAAGAAAAACAAGTAGAGGAATTGAGTAATAAGGGATTTATTATCCATAGTGTTTCTCAATGGGGATACCTTGTTCTTTTGGTTATGCATAAATATGGATATATGAGGTTGTGTGTTGACTATAGGGAGATAAATGATATAACCATAATGAAAAAGTATCACCTACCTCACATTGATGATTTATTCAATAAAATTCATGGAGCTATATATTTTTCAAAGATTGACCTTTGATTTGGATATCACCAATTGTGTGTGAAGAAGGAAGAAATACTAAAAATAGCATTTCGAAACTGGTATGGGAATTATGAGTTTACAGTAATGCATTTTGGGTGGACTAATGCACCCTATGTTTTCATGGATATAATGAATAGAGTTTTCAATGAAAAGCTTGATGTATTTTAGTGATATTTAGTGATGATATCTTGGTATACGCTAAAATCTACTAAGATCATGAAAATCACTTATGAATTATCCTAAGGACTCTTAGAAGAAAGGAATTATAAAGGAAGTTTAGCAAATGTGAATTTTGTCTTCCAGATATTTCTTTTCCTGGACATATTGTCTCTAATGATGGAATCATTATTGATCCTTCTACGAAAAAGGCAATCCAAGAATGTCCAACACCAATGAGTATAACTGAGGTACATAGTCTTGTTGGATTAGTAATTTGTTATCAGCATTTTCACCAGAATTTGGCCTGATTGGAAAACCCATTATCCAAGCTCACACGTAAAGGGGTTAAAATAGTTTGGACAAAAGATTATGAAGAATGTTTCAAGGAACTAAATATAATATTAGTAAATTCTCATATATTGACTCAACCATCGGGGAATGATGGGTTTGTTGTTTATAATTATGCTTTAAAGAAAGGACTTGGTTGTGTCATTATGAAGAATGATTGAGATATTACTTGTGCATCATTTTAGCTAAACATTCATGAATAAAATTATGCCACATAGTATCTTGAGTTATCATCTATAATCATTTATATTTTGATATGGAGACACCATCTCTATTTTAAAAAATGTGAGAAATATACTGATCTTAAGAGTCTAAAGTATATTTTCTCATATAAATAATTCAACATGAGGCAAAGACAATGGCTTCAAATACTCATGTTTTATGATTTCACTATACACTACCACCCTGGGAAGGAAAATAAGGTAGAATATGCTTTGAGTAGAAATGATTATGGAGTTTTGAATAAGATGAGAGTTAATATGGATCCTATTCTCATGGATCTACTAAAGATAGATATAGGAATAACCATGGAAGGTAAAACATCAATAATTTTTCAAATGTTTTCCAAACCATCATTATAATAAAGGATAAAGAGTTCTCAGACTGATGATGAGGAGTTTCAAAATATAATTAAAGTAGTGAACGATTGAAGATTGAGTGAATTTACAAATAAAGATGGAATTTTGAAATTTGGGAAGAGGAATTGTGTTCCTAACAGACCTGATCTAAAAAGAGAATTATTGGATGATGCTAATAGCTCTAATTTCTCTATACACCCTGGTAGCACTAATATGTATAGATATTGAAATAACATTTTTTTGTGGGAAAACATAAAGAGGGAGATTGTGGATTTTTTTTCAAGATGTATGGTTTGTAAACAAGTGAAACATTGAAGGCAATAACCTAGATGATTCATGCAACTTATTCCTATACTTGAGTGGAAATTGGATAATATTTTGATGGACTTAGTCATGGGGATACCAGAGACCCCTAGAAGGAATGATTCAATATGGGTCATTTGTTGACCATCTTACCATGTCAACACATTGTTTTTCTATAAGAGTAGATTTAACAATTGAATGAATGTCAAGAATATATATTAATGATGTTTTAAGACTTCATGGAGTACCCCTATCGATCGTTTCTGATCGTGATCCCCATTTTACATCACGATTCTGGAAAAGTCTTTAGAAATCCTTGGATATTGAACTTCGTTTGAGCACTGTTTACCACCCTCAAACTGATGGGAAATCAAAACGGACTTTTCAAACCATGGAAGACATGTTGAGATCTTTCTCACATTACTTTAAAGGTATGTGGGATCAATATTTGTCTCTTTTGAATTTTCCAATAACAATAGCTTCCATTCAAGTATTCAGATGGCACCATGTGAAGCGTTATATGGAAAGAGATGTCACACACTAACTTGATGGGATGATGTTGGTGAAAGAAAATTCATAGGACAAGAATTTGTTTATGAAACGATGTTAAAGGTGAAGGTTATCCAAACCCATAACAAAGAAGCTCAAAGTAGGAAGAAGTTTTATGCCGATAACCGAAGGAAGGATTTGGAATTTCAGGTAGGAGATCATGTTTTTTCTTGAAGTTATCTCCATAGAAAATAGTTATAAGATTAGGTAGGGATGGTAAATTAAGTCCCTGGTATATCAAACATTTTTAAATTATATAACTTATTGGGGGTGCATCTTACCATTTGGAAATGTCTCCAAGTCTCTCTAAAGTTCATGATGTGTTCTACATATCACTGTTGAGAAAATACATGCGTGACCTAACACATGTACTCACCTATGAGGGAATTTAACTGGAACCTAATCTTTCTTACTGTGAAGATCCTATCAAAATTATTGATACTAAAGAACAAGTGCTGAGAAACAGGATGACACATCTGGTAAATGGTCTATGGAGAAACCATAATAAATAAGAGGTAATGTGGGAACTTGAGAAACTTATGGTGAAGAACCACCTGATTCTTTTTATGCATTAATATACTATAAATATCTAGGAAAAAATTATTTATAGTAGGGTAGAATGTAACACCCAAATCTTCCACATTACATTTCCCTTTGAATAATGTAGTAGCTTGCGTTGTACGCAACTTGGAGTTTTAAAAGACCACAACCAACCAAACTAGCTGTTATAAGTATTAATAACAACTTTTTGAAATTTTATTAATTTTATTAATTTTATTTTTCAAAATGTTCTTCATTTTTGAATTCATAATATCGAAATTAGCTTAGGGTGAATTTTTTGTACTTTTCTGAATACTTTCAATTTTTGATGAATAGTTAAAAATATTAAATTATAATTAAAAACATATTTTTTATTAAAAATAATTTATAGTTCTAAATTATACATTTGAGTGGAATTAAAGTATCATTAGAATATATTTTTATCATTTAATATAATTTAGGTCATTTAATGTAATTTCACATTTATACTGGACATAAAGAAGTGTCAATATTTTGATAGTTATAATTTTTTAAAAACATGATTTTTTGTTTTGACAATAGGAATTAATTGGAAATTAAATTATGAAACTTCTGTGTTTGAAATTTGAAAAAATGTATTCCATATCAAGAATAAGGTGAACTAAATTGTGTAAATAGGTAATTTTCATTTTTATATATTATGAATCATTAATTTGGTAAATATTTTATTTACTATTGTTAAAGGGTAAATCTGGAAAATAAGGGTAAAAAATAATATTATAAAAATATTAAATTAGCCTAACATGTGTTCAATTCCTATTGGTTGATACATTTTTGACCATGGGAATCCTTGGGTCTATTTTTTGGAACCCATAGAGCCACATGAGAGTGATAATAACACTTTATATTAATTAATTTAATGTAACGAAAAAAATGACACAAACATATATCTTTTAGTAATGAAATTTTCAAATGTGTTAATACAAGCTATCCTTTCAACTATAAATTATCATTAAAAAGGTCAAAAGATTTTTTACATAATTATATTTTATTTACAATTTTTTAGACATTAAATAATTAAATTTATTTATGACACAATGATGATGTAGTAAACACCTTATTATTGAATGAATCAAACAAATGGTATTGTAAATATTAAAATAAATATAATCTGTAAGTTTTTATGCCATCCACGAAATTTCTAGTTGAAAATGACATGTTAGGATTGATTCAAGGTATTTGTTTTAAAGTAATAAAGTTTTGATGACTTTCAAAAAAACCAAATACTGAATAGTGTCAAAATTTACATAAATGAGTTTTTAAAACAAATTTTATATTATTGAATTTTATAATAGTCCTAAAAATATAAATTTATGCCAAAGAACTTATATAATGATAGGTATCTCGTTAATGAACCACGTGAGGTTCTCTTGACATTTTATAGTATGTTTATTAACCAATTATTATAATAATACAATAATACATGGTAAAAGTTAAACTATTTAACTAAGAGTTAAATCTAAAAGATAAGGTTAATATGTTAGAGAAAACCTGTATAAAACCAATTGGTTGATATATTTTTCACCCATACCCACCTTATACTTGAAATAAATTATTTTGGAGCCATTAAAAACAGAAAATGATTTTATTACCAAATAATATTTTAATTTTTTAAAAATGTGCCCCTCACCTATCTTATAAAAGGGTACTTTGCCTTCTCTCAAAATCACACATCCAAATCCATTTTTCTCATTAACCCAGGGCAAAAATACCCTCCCAATTTTCCTCACATAAAACTAGAGGCCTTATTATGATCACAAATACAACCTACAGAGCCATTTTGATCAACTCAAAAGGAAACACCCGAAAAAGAGGTAATAATTTCACCACTCACTTTCATGTACTTTTCTTCTTCCACTTCCTCTTTATTTGTTGTTTACATTCTAAAATAATAACTCTAGTATATTATATATAATTTTATTTTATTATAATAATGGAAAAACCATATTCATTATTCAATCCATCATATAAATGATAATGTCACCATACGTGCGTACATACGGCCTACCGTCTCCACGTCGTCGTGTAGTGTGTTATTCGTACACTTAATTATTTGGATGGGTATAATAATAGGTATAACTGATTTCAATAATAATTATAACATTATAATGATTATTTATATATTATATACCATCCAATTACATAATATTTCATCATCAATATAATGATATTTGTTCTCGTGCTTACGTATGGATTGCTGTCTCCACGAACGTGATTAGATTCAATTCCCATCGTAATCATTCATGAATAATTTTTATTTTATGATTAAAAATAATTTTTAATAACTTAATATAATTATGGATATGAATAAAATACATTCTATCCATAAAAAAAATGGCTTACATAACCATGAATATAATCGAAAACAGATCAGTTAACACCTGAAACGATGATAATAATGAAATATTATTAACAAAGCAATATTTGAGTATCATATAGTATATGATATTTATTTATATAGATATTTTATAACTTAATAACTATGATTTAACTTTTATACATGAGGTTATCATACCATCGACTAAAGAAAAGTACAAGATAAGGGTTAATTTCACAATCTCTTTATTATCCGAGGTTGTTTTTACATAAGTATCTACTGAGACCACTTTATCATCCAAATCCGCATTTTTTTTAAAATGTAATTCAAAACATTTTTACTATTTACTATAATATTGGTTAAATTCATTTATAACCTTATTTAAAAATATATTTTTTGAAAGGAATCTTTCCATCTTTTTTCAAACAAGGTACTTTATGACTGTTTCGATAAAATTAAGGTAATAATGTCTTTTTTTATCTTTTACAGTGGGGGTGGCTATTTTCCGCTGTTATATCATCGTCGAATCTTACCATAAAAGCTTATAAAAATAATTTCAATATAAATGTTTTATTTTATAATTATATTACTTTTAAATAATTTTAATATAGAAAGAGATATTGCTCTAAAAACATTTTGATTTTATCTATGTCAACATCTTTGGTGGATTTTAGGATTTCTTGAAGTTGATTTATTATGATATAAAACTTCAAAATTTAATTGCATGTTTTGTGATATGTTTTACTATGGATGTGTTATTTTTACACCATTCATGCTTTATGGATAAAGTATTAACATTTAGTATGCCAGTTTTATTACTAATGTTTATGTTATGTTTAAAACTTTTCATATGAAGAATTAATTGAACTTAGTAAGTGATGGGTGAATCCCAATATAGATCCTCGATGCATTAGTAGGTCTAATGAGACAAACTAGTGTCCTATGACAAGGCCAACACAAAATCCTATTTGTAGTCTTCACACAAGGCCTGGACAATGTGGTTATGAAGTCTTGCATTAGGCATTCCATCATTATGAAAGTGGATATTGATATTCCATGTGATTATTCGACTACTATAATATCAATGTGTTTATGTAAATGTAATTATTTGACTTTATCCTGACTATATTATAATGATTTTTATGTTTAAAAGGCTTTTTTTTAGTCTTATACATTGCCCTAAACGTTTATTCTTAGTTATGAATGATTCTTCTATATTGTTATACATACTCGGAATCTGAGCTCACCCCTTTCTATGTTTTATTTTTCCCAGGATGTGAAAAGTATTTCATGGTTTTCCTGCAAGTATAGACTAAGGATATAAGTGTGTTTAAAAGGGAAAAAAATGTTGTTGATGTTTTTATTTGATAATGTAATATAAAACTTATGAATTTATCTATTACTTCCAAGGCTAATAAACTGATCGGTCTTTCTCGACCTGATTCCTTATATCATTTCAATGTTATATAATAATTCCATGACTTTTGGTAAATGGGGTTAGGGTGTTACATGAAACCCATTTTTGTTTTACATTGTGTAACCATTATGATTCCAAATATCTGTTTTAAAGGATGTTTTTATATTCATTTGTATGATATGGGTTTCTATGAATGTGAAATTCAAGCATTAAAAAATTGATAACAAAAATGAATTTCAAGGAAGATATTAATTTTTATTATGGTATAATTTAGCAACTTAATATTTGGTGAAATATATATTTTTTCAAATTAATTTAATCTTTTTGGTATTTTTAATTTCACACAACACTAAATATAAGTTTTTATATATGAAATGAAAACAATTGATATGAATTATAAAAAACACAAGTAAATACATTTCTATATCCAATACATATTATATCATTCTACACATGTGACACTATATTTGTCTTGTATTACAGACAATACAGGTTCCTTTCGATAGCTTGTTCTACATGTATGATCGAGTTTTACTGAACATTAATATGTTACTAAAACATTATTATTTAGTATAATAACTTTTAAAATAGCAGTTAAATTTGTGTTCATACATATTATTAACTGACTTATTAAAATATATGTTCTATATAAATATAATATCAATTCATTGGTTACCAATTAAGTAGAGAATGAAATATAAACTGATTTAATATAATGGAAATACTTTAATCCTTCTGAAGAATTATGGTCTCAGTAAAGTAAATTAATCACAATTAATGAATAATATTATTTATATATATATTTTATATATATTCAAATTTGATTTGTTTTATAATTTATTTGTAGGGATACATTATTTTATTAATTATTTTATTATTTAATTTGATCTATTTTATATAAATCAATCCAATTTAGGTCATTGTAATCAATTTCTATTTGAAATAAAATATGAAAACATTTCATCGTTTTGAACATCTTTTTATAAAAACCAGGTTTGTCGTCCCCTATATAAGACAAAGTTTAAATCAATTTATAAAAATCATGTTATTGAAAATTGGAAAAATGGATTCCATATTTTTTATCAGTATAACTTATAATATTTAATATGTTAAACATATTTTTGAACAATTTATTAGTAAAAGATATTGAAATTAATTACAGCGATTAAGAGAAAAATTTCATAACAAAAGCTTAAACATTATTCTTAAGTGACAAAGTGACATAAAAAATAATCCAAAAGATTAGTATGGAAAATATCTAGATTATATAACCCCCTTTTAGGATTTTTATCATTATTTGAGAAACTTTTAAAAATAAAAACATGTTCCAGATTCCCATTTCTATAATTTATAAGAATTCCACTCCTCCTCCACTATAGAGACGCACTCACACTCCTACATAATCACACAGTTCAATAGATTTTTATTGAAAAAAGTAATTTTTAATAACCTCCCACCATACCTCCATTAATCCTAGAATCCCTTTTTTTAGAAACCCAACCAAGGAATCCCTTTTTTGAAAACCAAGTGGGGAAACCGAAAGAAGATGTAATATCTATCCCCAAGATCCTTTGTTTTATTTTCATTATCCTCCCAGTAAAATTTTGTTTTTCAATGATTATATAATAAAAATTTATCATTAAAATGTTGAGTTTTTTCTTTATAATGGTTATTCCTACATTTATATAGAATTCTATATAATGGGTAATGAACATACAGTTTTTCTCTACGTATAACTACTGCCACATGAAACGATGTTGTCCATGTTTCCTTTACCACCTATCATGGATGTGAATTATGATGTGAAATCTATTTTTATATTATATTTATGATATTTATTATATATTTAGGATTATATAATTATTATATTAAAGATACCACGATTCATTCCATTTTTTGTAAACAAGATAACTTCATTTGTGGATGTGTGGACTACGACCTCCTCAAAGCAATATGATTCATTAACACTTTACACGAATATATTAAAGATATGTTTAGAAATTTTATATGATATATATGAAATAATAATGATACTATAATTATAATATATACACACACACATATTTTTCGTTTACCTTATTTCATTCAAAAAGATAATTAAATAGAAACTACATTCATGTCTACATACATATTGCCTTCTCTAGGAACGATGCATTCCATTTTCTATTTCTATATTTTATAGATTACTATAAATATGTATATACAAAATATATATGATATGTATAACATTCATAATATTATAAAAATAATTAAATAGTAATCTATGTAATATAATTAAGAATAACGAGCCCAAAAATATAAGAAAATTAAATTAGATATTACCTGTAATGTAACATTAAAATGTAGTTGTTAATAAAATGTTAATATAAGGTCATAAAAAATGATATTTGTTTTTATAATTAATAATATGGTTATAATAGATTTATTAAAAAATTATATTTGTAATACAGGAGGCTGAAACATGTATGATGTAATTCATGACTTATGGTTTGGGTTTTATCATCTCACATCTATTTTCTGTTAGACACGAGCCAAGTTCACCACCTATTTATTATATATGGTGCATTTATTACTCATTGATGTATTATATTATTTTTTATAACTAAATTTATGGATATTTACATATCCATTTGATAATATTTGTATCATGGGGTTTATATTTTAAAAGTTACCAAATTGCTAAATTAACTCTGTCTTAATTCGCCTTCCTTGAGACACATGACATTCTATGTGCCTATATTATTATAAACGGTGTATATACTTACATTTGACATGTTATGTCAGAAAAATACCTCTTTTTTATGATATTTCAAGAATCATTTAGTTATATTTTCTTACATGGAAAGTATAATTCAATGTTACCAACTGTCAAGAGTTTCTTTAAATAATCTCCTCATTTATCCGGATTTTTTATGATTATTCTTCCACTGATGAAATATTTTGATAAATATCTCAATAACTCACATTAATTTTATTCACCTCATGTAATTCATGAAATAGTAATGTATTTGTACCATTATATACTCTTTAGTTCATAATATAATTTAAAATTTGTTTTTATGAAATTCTTACTTTACCCCTCTATTTGTTCAAAAATCTATATAATTTCAAAACCATGCTTTTTAAATGATTTGAAACATATTTTATAATTTTTATAAGAATTTATTTTAAAAAAATTATATATTTCTTCATATGTTCTCAAATTATTTTTGATGAAATTTTTTTCAAAATGTTTTCAATTATATTTTATATCATTTCAATGAAAATTGTTGTCAAAATGTTTCAAGAATTATTTTTCTATTTTCAATGAAGAATAAGTTAAAAATTTTATCAATGATTCCTTAATATGTTTTAATGTTTATTTTCACGAAATTGATTTTAAAAAGGATTTATGTTTTAATTTTTTTTAAATTAACAATGGATAATTTCCTCATTAAAATGTTTTTAAAAGATATTTCCAAATTATTTTCTACCTAAGATGGCATCTGTTGGTTTTTATTCATGCCTTTTAATTGAAATGATCCATATGATACATTAATAATTTTTTATTAGTGGTTTATGTATTGATTTTAGGATGTTTATGAAACAAATTTCCCTTTAATAGGTTATATTTTTATGAAACCTGTTTCTCTTTCATGGGTTCTATGTTTTAGAAACCCTTTATTTTCATGATTTAAGATTTGATGAAATGATTAAAAACCCTATATATTTTCCATAGGTTATTATATGATTACATTTTTATGAAACAAATTTCATATAATGGGCTATTATATGATTGGTTAGGATTTTTGGGCATGTGTATGTATGATTTAATTTTAAGAATGGAGGGACTAATATTTCCCTCTAAGGAATTGGTTAAAGATTTTTATCTCATGAGATAAGAATGAGAATCATGTATATATACTTGATCCACTATAAAAGATCGTGAAACCATTTCCAATATGGGATTATGGGGAAACCTAATCCTCTATGAGAAGATGTGGAAACTTGGTCCCATATAAGGAAAGGACTACTACTAGGGATGGTTGTCTGTCTCGCCTTGTAGGTGTAGTCCCCATAAGGTTCATTGATATATTTTTTTCAATGAGACTTGATTTTTAGGGAATGATATTACACACATTGGTGTTTAAAAAAATGAAATGTCTAGTTCTTATGATATGCTTTCATGGTTCATGTTCTTAATTATATTATTGATAATTTGTTACGAACTGCAAATATTTATGCCATGTATAATGTTTCTGATCATTGATATGAAGTGTATGACCATTAAGTGTTTTTCACATGTCCTTGTACCCCTATGATCATGTTATTATTATGATTTTTAATGATTTCCCATTAATGATTATTAGAGATCACTCATTAAAAATGTTTCTATTCCCTAGGTAATGAATACATTTTTAAGAAAAAACATTGAAGGGTAAGATCTTTATGGGATACATTTAAGATAATCTATCAAGTTAAAGTATTTTTTCAATGTTTATAAATAAACTAAAAAAATTATAGTCAAAGAGTGTTAAATTATATAATGTGATAAATTTTGATAATTAATGATGTCATATACATCTATGTTACACTAGTTTCTATATAGTTGGTATAAAAGGAATGGTTTAGTCAACCTTTAGAAACAAGGATGAGATAAAATTAGTGAGATACATATAGATATTTATATAGATATGTTTTGAGATGTCTCTAAGGATTTGTCAAGTATGAGTTATTGTTTTTAAAAATGTCCTTAAATTTTTGTAATTGATAGAGTGAGTGTTTAAATAGTAATACATCACTGTCTGGATACTACAAGTTGTTGAGGAATTGGAATAGATTTATATACGTTTAAAAAATCTATAAAACTGTATTTATTTAGACCCGATTAGGAACTAAAGCACAATAATGGGTCTTACTGAAGACCGAGTTTTACACTCCCAAGGGATATGCTTTGATAACTCAAAAACTCTTTATAAAAAATCATGAGGGATTTAAATTGAATATGTCTACGAATAACCTAAGAACAACGTAAGGTGTGATATATTAATTTACTTGTTTTCATGATTTAGAGATCTCTTAATTAAATTTTTCTTCACTAGGAATTTTTTTACTATGATAACTGTATCTCACACTATTCATTCTAGTGTTAGTCAATAGATGAAAATAGAGAGAATTTTTATGACATTTAATGATGCAAATGTGGCACGTATAGGGACCATAAAAATTTATTTCCAAAGAGGGTAGACAATAAAGAGAATAAAGAATGTGGTATGATTATTGGCTATATTTCTTAAGAAAAGTAGAATGCAAAAAACATGTGAATGGTACGGATTGTTCTGTTAGTTTTTTTATGGGAAATGTAAGAATCAGGATTATATTTAGGTTGAGGAACCTTAATACATGATTTAAATATCATATTATAGGACAAGTGGTATTAAATAATATGACAATGATTTCTGAAAAATGATTCAATTATAATGTTGGATGATTGATGGTTATCTGTTTTTGGAATTCAAATATTATTTTATACGAATCATTAAATAGATAAGTATTTTCAACATAATTGATTCATTGTGGATTGAAAAGGAAATGATGAATGGGTATTAGGACATAGAAATGTGATTTAATGGAAAGGTAATATTTTTAATTTAGGGAAGGTAACCCATAATGTGTCTAATAAGTTGAGATAATTGTGTTTATCTTGGATAACGATATCATTGATTTGGAAAAATTAAATTAGATTGTATTTATGACCCCATTAATGATATATAATTTTTTTAAAAATTGTTATATGTTTTCAAAGATGAAGTTTACATATTCTTAGTTTTATGAAATATATCCAATAATATTCATAATAAGGAAGCATTCTTGTTTTCCAAAACAATTTATAGTAATTCAGGTTATTATTATTATCAAAGATAATGACTAATTGAATAACACAATAGGGGTTGAATTAAATTCTTAAAATATTCAATGAAATATATACCACCGTCTTTGATGTATTCATGTCCAAATTTATTTCTCAAGTGTATATGCAACAGAAATGTAAAACATGAAGAATGTAAATTGAACAATGAGGTTTATAGTGCATTTGGGATCGTAATCCCCTAATCCACTCCAAAATGTAAAACTCCATGAGCTTGATGATTTTCAATAAATATCCCTTTTACTAGGGATCCCAGCTAAGTACAAGCAGCAGTCACTTAATACAAAGGTCTATTAGATTTAGACTAGGATATCCCATCAAAAGAACTATCCATGTTATTAAAAAATCTTACATCGAGTGAAAATAAAGTATAATAAGATACATGATTTAAGAAATGACTGCAGCAAATATTTATAAGAATCAACTGACAGTAGGTGAGGATTCATCCTATGAAATGATAAACATCAATCGTAGCTTAGGAATATGATCAACGTAACTGATTTAGTAGATAACATTAGCACTTGATGTACGGATTTTAAAAAATTACACTCTATGATGCTAGACATAGGAATTGTCTGCACATTTTTCATTCCACATGGTTGCATGAATTTTTTGTGTTGTGTCCGCATGTTCCTTATATATGATGTTTTTAAATAAGGCATATGACAATCTTAATGGTCGAATGATTTATGCAGTGATCTTTAAAAGACACGCTAATTAGAGTATGTATTCATTCCCTCCTAATATGGATTTATTTTGAAACCATAATGTCATTGATTTTATCATTATCTAATATTTATTATTTATGGTATGTCTTATGAATTCCAATATTTCATAAAATAGATAATCTTCTTTTCATTTACACAAAATTCATTAAATGACATGTCAATAACCTAGTAAATATTTTAATGAATTTTTTTACTATTAGATCTTCATATGATATCAACTGGACACACTAGTCATCATCACATATCTCTTTGTAAATAAAATAATACTGTCTTCATAAGATAATACATCTTCATTGCATTTTATGATAATTCACCTGTGTAAGAAAAAGTGTTACTAACATATCATTCACTTTCATTTAACTTCTTCTAACTAAAATATTCTTAAAAATTATAAGTCCTTTCATATTTTCATCCTCAAATATAATTCTCTATGTACATTGTGAGAAATAGTTTTATATTTTCATTTCCATTTCATGGTAAATAAATATGATCCTTGAATTTTTTGAGATATAATGGTTGCATAAGATATATACATTAATACACATCAAAAGATGATTACAATTAGAAACATTTAACATACTTATTAGAGTAAAATTAAGGATTTTAGGAACCATCAAAACACAGAGTGAATATATATTGGAATAATACACGATAAAAAAATATCTTCTGTTTTGATGATCACAAACCCATGGGACAAAAAAATATTTCCAAAATTAGATTTAATGATATTCAAAAAGTAATATATTTTTCGTCTTCTCCAGGAGAAATTTGTTTCACTTTTGAAATAAAAATTAATATTGTAATAATAGTGAAATTTTTTATTTTCATTTTCATATTCCCATTATTGTGACGTCAAAAAAGATGTATACGAAGGAAAACATGTCATATGGTACACAAATATAAGTTAACAATCATATTTATGGAAAAAATAATAGTTCAAAATGAAAAATTAAAATATCAAAATAATATAAATAATAATTATCTAGATAGTGAAAATAAATTATGATTATAAATCATATAATTTATATATGTGAATACTTATCAATGATAATGACCCCATAAAACATATAAGAAAGTAAAGGTTGTTATAGAATAAAATAATTTATCCAAAACATCCAATGGAAATGTTAGAGTAAACAAATTCATATGTTTAAATTACATTAAACAATTGGCATAATTCATATTTGTTAGAATGGCCAAATCAATAGGAATGTGAATTTCACAATCTTCATGAGAGAAAAGTATCAACTATTACACATAAAATGTCATTTATGAGGTGGTTTCTAGAACAAGGGGTTTTTCATGAGCCAGTGATGATAATGTATGAGACTCATCACCTAATATTCCAACAACATCATGTAATGTCAGTGAGAATACTCCAAGACCACCATGATATTCAGGAGAAAACCTGATAGATGTTGATTGAATGTTGTATGCAACTTATTTTTCCAAAACCATGTCAAATTTATATGGATGAGTAAATGGTATTTTAAGTAATTGTTAAGGAAAGAATGAAGATTTATCTTTTTCAAACCTATGATGTTTCATAGGTTACTCCACTAACAGATCGATGTTCTCTTTTAGATGATGAGAGTCATATGGATAACGATAAAAAAATTTGGGTTCAAGGAATCCTGCTCCCACATATTTTAAAATTTTCATCAACACATGTATAAATTCTTATAACCAGTAATTTATGTTGTACTATAGAGTAAATTTAAATCCATTCCATGTCAACTAAGATAAATTTCAAATAAAATTAATTTGGTCTCCTTTTTTTCATAACTCGAGATCAGGTTCTTCAAAACATCCACATGATTATCTAAAATCCTCATAAATAAAATAATTTCATTTCCAATATAGGGATCAAATATGATATAGGATTATGAAAATTCATCCACTTCCATTTCATCTTAACCTGAGAAACTATTCTTGAAGTTGGTCATCACTATTTATGAAGATCATAAATTATATACTCGAATTCACCACTATTATTCATAATGGATCCATCTAACCTTCCTATTAGGGTAACGATGAAACTTATGTCTTTCTTCACTTATAATGAATACTATTGAAATTATGAAATCCTTTGAGTGAGCATTGATATTAACTCTTGTGTTGATTTATCAACATCTCCAATAGGTTCCTTCATCGTAACAGGTAGTCAAACAATTTCATCAAAAATATTTCTATGAATATCATGAAAAACATCCATTGTCAAATATTTTATTTAACGTGAATAGATATCTATAGTGACATAGACAAAAGCTTCAGATAGTGATAATTTTTTTACTAAATGTATGAACATAGTAAGATTACAGCAATAATACATCCTTACCATTTTTGTTAAAAAAACTATATAAATAGTCTATGATCTTAAATTTAATATTTAGAGGCCATTTTTTCTTTTGGGGACAAAATAATCAATGGTAATCTAGAGAGGCTCTAATAAGTCCTTTCAAAGATAGTCATTTTAACTTATAGTCAATATTCATTCTGAGTACCATAAAAATATGGGGAATCCCTTTCCTAATGAACATAAATAATTTTCTCCAGAATAGATTTATTTTCAGTTACATTTAGTATGGAATCCTCATGGAATCATCCATGAGAATCAAAATTTCTGGATCATTCTTTATCCATCCCTTCCATTGATAGAGAGTGAGAGTGAACAATAAGTGGGGATAGTCTTGACCTCATAGATATAGTCTTATATTGACCAATGCAGAACATCTGAGTGAAATCTATTTCCATCCTTCAGTTATTATTTTTATCATATATATATGAAGGAAAACAAAGTGTGCTTTCCAACCAACATATTGAGTACTTGTAAAAATTAAAATCTTAACTCTCCTTCTCAAATGATGATTTTTTCCTCCCATAATAATGATTGTTAATGTCTCAGACCAATGATATAACCCTTCTATAAATACTTTTTTTATCCGAAGTGGAACACTCCCCTTGAATCTAATCATGGTACTTGTCATGTATCAAATAACTGGGAATCAAATTTTTAAATGTGAAATCCCAATGTAATACCCTCTTCCCTAAAGCACTTGGAATCAAAGTTGTCAGACTATGAAATTAAAATTCATCATTTTCATCCTCGGGAACTCCATCATTTCAACAGATTAGGGTAAGAATTTTTCTTTAAGTTCAGATGATTTTGGAATTATTCTAAATGTGGATCATATATCACATGATATATTATGATATGTTGAATGGGGTTTCAAAAATAAATAGACAAGGAAGAGGAAAATCTTGAAGAATAATATTCTCACACTCACCATTTCATTGAACAATTATGGGATGAATTATATAAACTAGAAACATTATTTCAGGTTTTAGAGTATTAACTTTCATCATTATAATAAAATCTATTCCAAATAGATATTTAATGATTTCTATAGGAGTAACACCATCTATAGATGATAAAAAGGTGTAAAAGAATGGATATACATCATGAATTACATTTAATGCTTCATCATGTTTAACTGATGTTAGGGAAAACACATTTATGTTGACCATTACAGTGAATATGTCTTCATCTACACTTATTTAGAAAGTATCAGACTCATAGAACTCATGTGCTTCATTCGTAAAAACTGTAGGGATTCATGTCCCATAAAACAGATATTCCTGTCCTTAATGACTTATAAAATTCTTGAAAAGTTTGATAGTTCTATCAAACCATTCTAAATTGATTGTTCGTTATCTCAACATTTTTCATGATATCCTATATCATTTCATATTTTTTGATGAACCAACATCTGTTCCTTTGGTTTTGGCCATTTTCAAATGGTTGAGGGATTGGAAGGTTGATAGTGCTAAGGTAACAAGGGTTAGAGAGATGTGAAATAAGGGTTCAAAGGGTTTGTGAGAATTTTTTCACATAGACCTGATAATCAATCTCGCTTATTTTAGAGATAAATTAGGGGTGACACAGAAATGTCAAATAATAATTACTAAATATAGGTGACACAACCTCTGGGATTTGACCATTACGTGAAATTATGGAATAAATAGATATTAAAATATTTCAAATAACATTCTCACTATATATATGATGTGTTATAAAATAAAATATTACTTCATTAAATTAAAAATACCAAATTGAGGTTTAATAACATCAAATCTATTAGTATAAAGGGGTTTTGTAAAAGTATGTACTAATTTTTTTTATGCGTAAAAAAATAATAAATGGATATCTCAATTTATTATTTGTTCTCTTAATAAATGTTGTCTTAATCCTACAGTATTTGTTCATGAATTGTTTATTGGATTCATTTATATATTTCTAGAACTAGTGTCATCACATCTGATTAGAAAACGATTACAATTATTCCAAAATCCATTATAGAATGTTTCAACCACAACACATGTGCAGAACAAAATCCTAAAAAATATATTCCGCTTCAATAGTTTATAGTGCTACATAATATTTATTTTTACTTGAGCATGTCACGAGATATTTACCAAAATAAAATATAGTTTACTAAGGTGTTTTTCATATCTAATATACATCCAAATAAATAATAATCTAGTTATTAAATTAAATTCAAGTTGATGTTTTTTTAGAAAATGAAGATAATGATTAATTGATCCATTTAAATTTCTTCATATTATCTTCACATAGTTTAAGTGAAAATATTTTGTTTTAGATTGAAATATTTCATAGAGACATAATGAAAACATAATGTCTTTTGTACTCATAGTAAGGAATAACAATCTTCTAATGATTCCTCTATACAACATGTATTAAACAAGTTTTTAAGTTTCATCTTAGTCAAGTATTATATTGGAACTCATAAGAGCCGAGTAAGTCTTATTTTTTTCATGGTCAAACATCTAAATTATGTATAGTAGGTATTTAATTTGATTTATAATATTTCCATAAAATCAATTTGATAAAATTGATATCTATAAAATAGTTTAGTTTTCTCATCATGATCATTTCACATTCATTTTGTATAAGTTATGAAAAATCATTTCAAAGATTTTTATTTAATTATCCAAGAAGAACATCATATACATATATATTACTAGTAAAGGTTCGGAAAACCATGTGGTTTATTTATTTAAATAATGAATTTTAAAAAACATTGATCTTTAAAACTATGTGGTTTATTTATTTAAACTTCCTCCATTAAAATATATTTAAATTTAATATTTTACATCTTTATGATATAAATTAAAATTTATATACGATTCATTTTCTTGATATATTTGATTAGTTTCTAATCTAACATTGGGTAAAAAGGATTCCTTATAATAAATTAATTTTTCTTAATTATATCCCTTCAAATCCAATCTAGCATTATTTATTATTATTACACAGTGGCCATCATTCTTATTTCTAAAAACCTATTTTATACCAATTAAATGATGGATCAAGGGTCTTTTAAGTAATTCCCATAGATTATTTCTTTTAAATTTATATAGCTCTTCTAGCATTGATAAAAACCAACTTTCATATGATAGGGATTAATATATGGATTTACGTTATAATTGGGATATAAAGGAATATAAGTTTATTAAATTATCCATATTTCCTATGGTTTTACTCCTTTATATAATTTTTCTATAAAGGATTCTAAAGGATGTAATTTAGGGTTTTTGGATGTCAAAGGAAACTCACATTTTGGTTCTCTATTATCCCCCATCATTGTATTTTCTTAAACTAATCATGTTCTAAACCATAAACCTTTTCTTTGAAATACACATTTAGGTCTCATATATTTGAGTGAATATTTTTTATCCTCAATCTAAGTCATTTTATGACCGCAATGATCAATTTACTAAAATTTCTCATGATTCGATTATTCTATAATATAAAACCTTTTATTGAAAACTCTATAATATTTAGAATTAGTAGAGTAACCTAGGAAGATACCTTCATCATAATTTGGATAAAAATTCAAAGATTATCCTTTGGGTTCAAGTTGAAAACATTGCATCCAAATATTTTAAAGTTCCATACCTTGGGTTATCTTTTATTCCACTACTAATATGGTGTTTTCATTAAAATATGTATTATAAAAAATATATTAATGATATAACATATTGTGTAAACATAATCGTCCAAAAAATTAGGGGACATATAATTTTCACATGACTTAGTCCTGTAAAATTTCATGTAATGTCCAATTTCCCCTCTCAATAACACCATTTGATTAAGCTTTCCTGGGGATAGAGAATTTATTTTTAATTTATTTCATAGATAAATATGAATTAAATTCATGATTCTCAAACATTATTCGATGATCACTTTTTAAGAAAAACTATTTGGACATCCTTTCGATTTTTCACAAGTTTTAAAAAGTTAATAAAAAATAGAATAGGATTCACTTTTTTGTCTAAAAAGTATACCCATGTAAATCTAGAAAAACAATCAGATAATACATAAAAAATTATTTACCAGAAAGACATTCAATTCATTTTTTTCCAGAAAAATCCACATGAATATGTTCAAGAGTTCTAGAAGTAGAAACATATTTAAATGTTTTTAAAGATTACATATGTTTCCTTCTCATTTGGCATGAATCAAATAGTTTATATCTATCCTATATAAGATCAAGCATGTCAAAACTCAAATGATTTCTTAAAAAGATTCTCATTTAAATGAACATTGTTTTTTCCAAGACTTCTATTCCAATTAAATGATTTATCAACTTCATAATTTAATAAATTTACATTTTTTCTACATAACGATTTAATTTCTAATGTTTAAAAATTATCTATTCTGGGTTCATTAAACATGATACATTTATCATTAAAAACTAAAGAGGAATTATTTGAGAAAAAAACAGAATAACCATTATCTCTGTGTTAACAAATACATATCAGATTGTGCTTCAACCCTTCAACAAAAATTAATTTTTTGATAAGGATACACTATGTATTTTTTTTTTGATCCAATTCCAACTATTTTACCCTTTTATTTATATCTAAATGTTACATATCCTATATCAAATTTGGATAAATAATGAAAATTGGAGTAGTCTGAACTTATATTCCTCTAATATCCTCTGTCTATGAACCATTTTCTATTACCGTTTATATGGATAGTTTCATAAAATGAAGAATAAAACAATATAGTTATTTGGTACCAAAATACTTTAGGGTCAGTAAATGTTATCTATAATATATCATGGTATCTATACTTGCTTCAGTTTTCCAAAAAAAAATTCAATTTGTTTTGAAAAATCTTTTGAAAGAAAAACATTTTTAAATCTAATTATTTTTGGATGTATCAAATCCCAAATATTTTCAAAATGTCAGTTTTCATAACAATGAAAACATGTGACTTTAAAAAGATATTTATTTTATGAAAATGGAAAAAATGAGGTTGAATTTATCGAATTTTTTTTCCTAAATATTATTTTACTTTTGTAAAAACATTCACAACATCATTATAATTTTGTATTTATTTTTATAGATTTTCAAAATATATTTCTTTTTTTAGTATTCAATATTGTAGATTTTTCTAGCTGATTTTCTTGTTCTAAAATATGATTGATCAAAATTTCTTATTCACTAATTGTTTTGTTATAGTAATTTTGAAGAGATTAATTTTTATTTTTCTTCTTTCATACATTATTTTTGACAAGGTGTAGTATTCATTTTGTTCCTTTTATGATCAATCATCATTTTCATAACTATGTTCATGTTTAGTAGAGTATTAAAAATGTACCTCATATGACTATTCCATAAAGTATGTTTTCAGATTTTGATTTTTATTTTAATCTTATGATTCTGATGATGTGCATTCTCTAAAATCATCAAAAGCACTAAAAGTGGACTTCATGGCTTCTTAGACATCTTAAATATAGTATTATTGAAATATTTCATTTATGTCTACTTTTCATCTTCGATTATTAGATAGTTTGGCTCGATGTGTT
Organism: Viscum album; assembly: GCA_963277665.1. NCBI lineage: Eukaryota > Viridiplantae > Streptophyta > Magnoliopsida > Santalales > Viscaceae > Viscum > Viscum album. The sequence goes on along the minus strand of OY728163.1, from coordinate 2,101,240,379 downwards.
CATTCATTTTTCATTCATATCATCTAAACTCTATGAATTATTTTTTTGAAGGATATTTTGAATACTCATCTCATTTTATATAATTTTTTTAACTTTCGTGAAAATTGATAAAGCTCATAATTTCATTCAACAAGGCTTCAAAAGTCTTCTTATTTAGATGATTTGAATATTTTTTCACTTTTTCTTTTTTTTTCTGTCATCTTTGAAATTATAGTATTTCATGGTTGCATTTTTTCATTTTTATTATCATGGGCCCTCAATTTTTTAGTTTTGATCTCATATTCATATATTATAAGATTTCCAATGAGATATTTTATCTTGAAATGTTTTACCACTCTAGATTTTCCTATAATAACATACATTCCAATACATATAGGTTGTAAAACTATGATAAATTTTAATTATTACTTAGGCTCAAAGATAATTGTTCCTAGAATATCAATGTAATTCATGATCTCAGTGATTCTTCCATTTAGTTGAGTAATACTCTATCCTTTATCCATTTTTACAGCTTCAAAATTAACCATAGATGTATAATATCATAGAGCTTTAATATTTCTAGTTATTTCATATTCTACTACTATTGTTTTCCACATTTCCTATTCTTTTTGACATATATAGATTTTGTTAAACTCATATAGTTCTAACCCACATATTATAGAATTCAGGGATGTGGAACTTAGATCCTAGTTTGTTCCAACTGATGAATCCAAAGTATCATTTTTTATCATATTAATTTCATTGGGCTTAACTTCTTTGATAAATATTTTCAGACCAAGATAATTTAGATAGATGATCATAAAATCATTTTTGAAACTCTAGTTTTCACCATTGAAGTAAACATCAACTAACATTGACATACCTTATCTATTATTATACATTGAGTCCATTTAATGATATATCCTTGGACTTCAAATTGTCAGAGTTGAGAACTCAATTGTCACATGATCGGTTACCAATTTTTTCCTATTTAACGACTGTCTGAATAAATCACGAGGGGGGGAGGGTAATTTATGTTATTAAAAGATTTATTTAAATATGCACTACCCTCTTCGAATTATTTGTTTAATGTGGGTGACCTAGACCGAACTTTTATTTTACATTTATTAGCACTACATGTATGAAATTTTTATATATACATTATTTTATCTTTCCATAATAGTGTAGATACTTCTGAATCCACTTTGATTATGGAGATTTCCTTAGATTACATGTTGTATCAAAAGGTTATAGAAGATCTTAGGAAATAATGATAACATTTTGATACCATGACAGTAATCATAATATATGTCCCATGTCCTAGTTACGTCATTCGGAAAGGTCATAGATGATGTGTGACCATCAAGTGATGGGGGATCATAAGCATTGAGACATCTTCTCCTAAACTTCACACATGATGATCTCTAGTAACTGAGTTCATGAGGACAAACTCTCATAATAAGAACACCAAATGTTACAGGTGTCATTAGACATTCCTATCTACAGAAATCTGTAATGTTCTTCTAACATGATATTGTTATCAATGGATGTCAATTAAGTACATAATTTTATACACGGAGAAAGCCATGGTGATAAAGTCGCGGTGAGGTAGTTTGTGTAGGGTACGTCTTTCATGACATGGCATTATTTGAATGATCATGATTGGATTTGTTACTTCTGAGATTAGGAAGAGATACCTCAAGCTTGGTTGATTAGGATGATTTCTCTTTCAGTAAATCCATGGCCATGGTAGTGGAAGGTACGATTGTCTAGACAAATGAAAAACTAAAATAAAGGATGACAAAGTATGATGACACTAGTATGAATTATGCTATATTGATATATCAATGAGGAAGAGATAATATTACACAGACCATGTTTGTAGGATTGTAGTCATTTATTTAATTTTACATTGTCTCTATAGGGGCCTGGATAGGTTTCTAGACCCCGGTCTTGGTCAGTGGATATTATTCACTACTACTGAGATAAGGAGCTATAGGGTTACACATAATTGGGCTGTGAGAATCTACCATATTCTATGAATATTAATATAGAACTTGGTGGACCCCACCAAAGGGTACGAGTAATATACATATTCTCTAGATCAACATGGAATAAATAAATTAGTAAATTAATCATGCATTGAATAATATGTAGAATTTATTTTCAACATGTATTTACGGTTGATTAAGAAAATACAAAGACAAAATATTAATCATATAGATTTAATTATCCAGGGTTCATTAATTATTTTCAGGGGAAGTGAGTCAAGTGATAGACTCATGTTTAACACATGATATATATTTATTATATATTTTAGTTAGTGATAAAAATTATATACATTATTTATGGTGTAATTTAATTTTCAGAAATAATTATTCATAAAACATAAATAGAGAATATCTATTAAACAGGGGTTGGGAACCCATTCGGTGTATTTTAGTTATTCCCTATATAAGTAGAAGAGAGGCTACCCCTTTTAAATATAAATTTGTAAAATTTGAGAGCCTCTCTCTCCACCTGGATTCTAGAGAGAGATCCTCTCAAGCAAGGAAGAACATATTGATCATTCTTTTTGGATCAAGGTATCTTGACTTGTGGTGATCACTACTACGTCGAAGATATAGTTGGTGTTCCGCACTTGATCCTAGATCCCAACGAATGAGGTGGGTGTAGATTCAAGAGGCATGTGTGGATGGTCTAGAGGACATCGACTTCAGAGTCTTCGAATAATGGTCATCGAACTCCTATGACGTACAAGCGCATGTCAGATCCGAACAAGGTACATGTTCGTCTTCTATTGTGCTCTGTACAAATCCATGCATATTGTTTAGATTGTATTGGGATAGCTTACCAGAGTCGACGTTATAACATTGTTCCGGTGATGTAATTATTTAAATTTCACGGCCCATCGACATCCACTACCTGTCCCACAACCTAATATTAATATCAAAGGGACGCGTGATTTCTCATAGTCAAAATAAAAAATAAAATGCATTAAATTTATGTATGTGGTATTAAAATGGATCCAACAGATCCGACAACACATTGATCCATTCTCGAATGTCCAAGTTCTGTCCATTTGAAAATTTAAATGGGATCTTCATTGTCAGGTTTCAAAACTATTGATTAAATTTTAATAGAGAACACATTTTTGTTTTATGTATGCATTCTTCAAAATACCAAAATCTAGCCACGTTATGGTTAGAATCCGGTTGCTAGAATATTTCTCGTGTTTTTTTATTTTGGGGTTAAATAAAAAATATTGTGAAATAATATCCTTATATATTACACAAATAAAAAAATTAATTTAAAATTGGGTATTTGAAGACATGGGGTATGTCTTGTTTTTATAATTTATTTAATGTATTTAGATTTTTAAATTTTAAAAAAATATTTGGAACAAGACCCCAATATTGGCTCTTTTCCCTTTTGTTTTATTTTTTTAAAAAAATAAAGGGGGTTATGTTTTGTCCAAAAGACAAAACAATTAAAAAAGGGATGAATATTGACAGGTCTTCTCCCAAATAGAAGTTACTCCCCCCTCCCTTGGTGAAACCCTTGTGGTGCCAACCACTAGCCCTTGCAACGGAACCCCCTGTCCCACGCCAGCTGGACCGGCCTCCTCTCTCCATGCTCGTGCATCACCCACTGGCCACTTCTGGACTGCGCTCTACAGAAGGAACTGCACCACACCCTACTGTCACACTGAACCGCCACGCTCGCCCCATCTCTGGCTCGCAATTCCAGACTCGGTCATGCTGGATCAGGCAACATTAGACGAGGCCGCGACGAATAAGGCAGCGCGGGACCGGGCCCCGCTGGACCAAGACATTGCCGAATAAGGCTGCCACAGGACCAATCCACTGTTGGACTAGGGCACGTCGGATTGCCTCCAGTTCGCTACCCGTGTGACTGATCGGAGTGGTTCCATGCTGCCTCTGCACCCTGTAGGAGGAGTTTGCTGTCAACTGGAAGATGCTACCGCCATACATTCTACTGGACCAAGAGGTCATGTTGTGGACCCACCGCGGTCACACTAGGTCCTGTGGCAGTCACACCATTGTCCCCCAATGGTCGTGCCGCAGTCTCGTTGTGGCCTCGCTACTGTCACGATGCCGTCCCGCTGCCGCCACGCCGCCATCTCGTCGGGGCCATGGAGCGGTCACACCACCGGCCCGCCGGGGTCACGCCACCATCATGCGGTGGTCATGCCACTGTCGCACCACAGTCGTGTTGTCGCCATGTCGTGGTCACTCTGAGGTCACTCTCAGGGTTGGTCGCGGTCACGCCACAGTCACACCATTGTCACATCATTGTCATGTCGCAGTCACGTCGTATTATTTCAATAATTTGGCCCTTTTCTAGTAAGACACTCATAGCTGTTCGCAGTTCTGCCACACTCCTTCACTGCTAGAGGTATCCTATGTAATTAATTTTAATTAAATTAGTTTTCTAGATTAAATTAGTTGTAATTATATTAGGGATTAAATTTAATTTAATCTTAAACATTATTTTAATTACAATTAAAACTAAATTAATATTTTAATTTATTTTTATATTAAAATTAATCTTGATGGTTTAATTGAATTTTTGGAATTAAAATTAAAATAAACAATTGGTATTGATAAAAATAAATTTATTTAAATTATTTAAATTATTTTAAACTATCATAGCACCATCGTACTATTTAAATTTTATTGTAGTTTAATTTTAATTGTGCTTTATTTATAACAACTAGTCTTGTGAAATCGACTGAACCGTGCATGTCTAGTCTGTTTATTTATTTAATTAATTATCAAATGCATTCGATGATTGTAATAATTTATTAAATAAATGACGACATGGTAATTGTCTTTAAATTAAAATATGTATAAGGGCATGTGTTTCCATTTGATAAGTTGTATTTTTTACCCTTAGACCCCCTTGTTTGAATGAGGGTATATTTTTAATTAAACAATGATGTTCCATGACACAGACCCCACTCCCATATTGAGGAGGTATACCATACGAGAGTCGAGCGCATTGTACTTAGGATAGCTAAGATGTGAGTTAAGTGTCAACTCATGTATGGGATCCCATAGGTCAAGATTGATCTGTTATAGATTGATTATAATTGAATGGTCAAGACTAGTGAGATTTCATGATTTACCGTCATGAATGTTTAATTATTTTATGTGAGGGAGTTATTATTGATTGATCACATAGAAAAGTGAATAGAATTAAAAATGCATAAAGAAGTGACGAATATATTTCTATTGTATGTGTAGTTGTGAGTGTGAAAATATGGTTTGAACATATAGATATAAATAATATTATTAGTCCATAAAAAATAAAATCCCTCAACGATATATTAAATCAAAATTTCGTCAATTTCTAAAATCTAAATAATACAGGGTGTTTTGGGTGATCTTCAGTCATAGTTAAGAGTGCCTCTTAATAATGGAGTGTTTTTCAAGAGAAAAATTGGTCAACTAAACAAAATTGAGTTGTCAAGGATTAGCCATAGCTTAATTTCCATCACTTTAGAGGCAAGATGATGCGGGAATCATGTTTGGATTCCAAATTCTGAGACTTTACTCAACAAAATAAGAAAGCACAAGTCAAGAGGTTGGCCATCCTAGTGCCTACCTTGAAAGCCTCTGAATAGTGGCGTATACATAAACTTGTAGACTATGAGGGAGGTTTTGAGGATCCTTACCACTAAAATACTCTAGAGATAGAGTATTACAATTCTAATAGAGAGGGGTATAAAAGTTTTTATAATATAGTGGGAGACATTAAAATGATATAGAAATTTCTTAATAAAAAATTTAAAATGATAATCAAGAAAATGTAATAACATCTAAATGTTTATCTGATTTATATTTAGGATGGAAATCACCAACACCACAAGTACTTTATCATTGTGATCGACTCTGGATAAAAAAAATATGTTGACTAGAAATAACTTCCAGGAGTGGTAGAAGTACTTGCACATAGTACTAAACCAAGAATAATAGTTATATGTGTTGGAATCCCCAGTTCCTACTGGGCCTCCTCAGGGAGCATGAATGGCATCAGAAGATAAATGGAGAAAGCATGTAGATGATGAACAGGATGTACAATGCATCATGTTGTCATCCATGTCTAAACAATTTTAAAAAATTCATGAGGATAAGGATGCCTACAAGATACCTTCACATATCCAAGAATTATATTAGGAGAGGGACAATCAGTAAAGATATGAGATATCAAGTTCCCTTTATAAGCACATATTAGCAGAAGGGCACCAAGCTGGTCCGCACGTACTCAAGATGACATGGTATATTGATATTCTTGAATCCCTTGGGTTCAAATTGAACCAAGAAGTAGCAGTGAATCTCAATCTTGAATATTTATCATCATGTTTGTCAAATTTTATTGTCAATTATAACATGAATTATATATGAAAGTCACTCCATGACCTTTTAGTTTTAGTTCTCAAAGATGGTAAGGATATGAAAAATACCAATTCATTTGTCCTTATGGTGAGAAAAAAAACAAGGGCACGAGAAAGGGGTATAAGGAAAATTCATGTCCAAAGACACCAATTAATTTTCCTACAATGAATCTAAATATACAGAGGCAATATAATGAGGAGGATGTTTTCTACTTTGGATATGGCAAGAAAGTCCACTGGAAGAGGAATTGTACAACTGGGAAGATTAAGCAAACTGATTACTCTACTTCCATTATTTTTGACATTGATTTCAATCTATCTTTATATATATGTCGGGTATTGGATATAACATGTGGCTCACACATTTATATTCATATACTAGAAACAAGTAGGTTCATGAAGATTGAAAAAGATGAAGTGGATCCCTGAGCTGCAAATGGTGCAAGTCTAGATGCCTTGGATGTGGGAGACTATCACTTATCCATGCCAAGTGGTTTGGTTCTTGTTTAAAAAAATTCAATTATGTACCTTTTATTACCCATAACATTATCTATGTGTTGAGTTTAGGCACTATAGGTTTTTATTTTATGAATGGAAATAAATTTTGTCTCTTTTATAGTGATAAAATATGTTATAGTATAGAGAATCTTAGAAAATGGATTATATATGGGGGATCCTGAGAACCTCGTAATGGAAATCAATGAAAAAAAACATCCATACTTGAATCATATATCACCCACCTATGGAACTTCAGTCTTTTTCATGTAAAGAAGAAGTGATTACTAAGATTACATCATGAAGGGTATTTATACTTGGTTCAGTTACACCCATGGATTTATGTGAAGCTCGATTACAATGAATGATAACCGAAGTACCTTTCTCAGGAAAGGGATAAAGTTCCAATGTAGTACAAAAATTAATACATACTAATGTATGTGGATCATTTCCAGTAGAGGTAAGGGTTGGTTTTTCATAATTCATTAATTTTATCGATGACTATAGTAGGTATAACTATACCGAAATAATGTGGTATAAGTGTAACTCCATTTTTATTTTTATGTTATACCAAAATGAAGTAGATAACAAACTTGGTAAAAAGATAAAAGCACCCTACTTAGACAGAGGAAGAGAATATCTTAATCAATCTTGACTTGATCACTTGATAGATTGTGGGATAGTATCCCAACTCACTCCTTCTTATACACCACAATGGAATAATTTTTGTGAAAGGAGGAATAATACCTTGCTTGACATGGTCAGATCAATGATGAGTCACGAAACACTTCCATTATATTTTTGGGGATACGCTTTCCAGACACCAGCAAATACTCGTAACAGAGTACCAACTAAAGATACAGATGGTATTCCATATGAGTTATGGTTTGGAACGAACTTTAGTTGGACCCAAATATGTGTATGGGGGTGAGAGGTATTTGTCAAGTCCTTACCAAGTGAAAAAATTAGAATCCAAAAGCACCAGGATCATTATTATTTGTTATCCTAAGGAAACTAGTGGATTTTACCTATATAACACTTAAGATAGAAAAGTTATTGTGGCAAGGTATGCCATATTTCTAGAATGGGAACACATTTCTATTGGAAATTATGGGTGCAAGATTGAATTTTATGAAGTTAATGCTCTATATGCACAAGAGTTGGTAAAGGTCCAATTTCTATAAGAAAAAGTGGAAGAAGATGTTGTTCCTGAGACACGAATACTATGTAGGTCTACATGAGTGGTTAGAGAACTGGAGAGTCATGGTTTTCCTATCACCGAATCAAGAGACACATTATTCCTTGAGGATGATGAACCTATAACCTACAAGGAAGCATTATAAGTAAAAGAAGAGGCTAAATGGAAATAAGCCATGAATTTTGAGATGGAATCCATGTACCAAAATCATGTTTCGATTTTGGAAGACCCTATAGATGATGTAAATCTCAGGGGATGAAAATGGGTATTCAAGAATTAACTGGAAATAGATAGTGTGGTTAATACCTTTTACAAAAGACTGGTTTCAAATGGTTTTAGGAAATGTTAAGGAATTGACTATGATGAATCCTTCTCACCAGTAGAAATTATTAAATACATTAATATATTGCTTGTAATACTAGACTTTCATGATTATGAAATTTGAAAAATGGATGTCAAAACATATTTTCTAGATGGGAAATTGGTGGATGACCTCTATATGACTCAACCCAAAAGGGTTTTCCATGTCAATGATCACCACTAAAGCCTACTAGCTGCAGAGATCCATTTATGGGTTGAAGTAGACATCATGATCCTGGAATTTTCATTTTTATGAGGCCATACTGGATTTTGGTTTGGTCAAATATTAATTAAAGACTTCTTTATATAAAAAGGTTCAAGGAAATTCCATCGTTTTCCTAGTGTTATATGTTAATGACATATTGATTATAGGAAATGAGGTGCCAGACTTACAGTCAGTCAATATTTGGTTAAATTAGTGCTTCTCCATGAAAGAAATAGGTGAAGAACCCTACATTCTAGGGATCAAGATCAATCGAGATATATCTCATAAGCTTCTTGGGATAAGTCAAAGTGCATATATTGACAATGTACTCCAATGGTACAATAAGGAACAATCCTAGAGAGGATTGTTGCCTATGTCACATGGTATAAATCTCTCCATGAAATTTTTCCACAAACAGAAGAGGGGATTAGATGAATGAATAGAATCCATTATTCCATGGTGGGGGGTTATATCGTGTATTCAATGATATACAATAGGTATTATGTCACCTTTTATTTAAGCAGGGAGGGTAGATATCAAGCCAATCCAGGAGAGCTACATTGGATAGCTGTAAAAACTATTCTAATGTACTTGAGGCATACTAATGAAATGTTCTTGGTATATTAAAGAGATGAGGAACTAGTAGTGAGGGTATACACTGAATATAGTATCAACACCGATAATGATGATCAGAAATCATAGTCAGGCTACATCATTTTCTTTAATGGTGGTTCAGTGAGCATGAGAACCTCAGAGCATGTTTTGGTTGCCGATTCTACACAAAAATACGAATATATTGCATCTCCAATGTAGAAAAAGAAGTAGTCTTGATAGGTATCTTTATCTCAGACATCAGTGTTTTTCCTAGTAGTGCATACCCTATTCTAGTATATTGTGATAATACTGATGCAATGACACTTTCCGAGAAACCTAGGTCTCACCATAGGAAAAAGAATAGTCTTCAGAAGTTTCATCTCATGATGGATTTTACTCAAAGTTGTGAAATGATAGTTAGCAAAGTATTCCTAGAGGACAACGTGGAAGACCCCATGGCTAAATTCATTTCTCACTAGAAGCATGATTGTCATGTGAGAGCTAGAAGATTGAAACCTGTTAGTAGTTGTCTCTAGTGCATGTGGGAGTGTTTAAAGTGGGTTCCCTAGACCCATATTCTGTTTTACTTTGATTACCACTACATGTATGTAGTTTGTTATATATACATGTGTTTATCATTCCATAATAGTGTAGAAACTTCTTCAACCACATTGATTATGTAAATGTCTTTAGATTACATGTCTTATCAAAGGGTTATAGCAGATTCGAAACTATAATGAGAACCCCGATATAAAATGATATAAATATTAAAATTTTTCATATAGTCTAGTAAAATCATTCTGAATAGAAAAAATATGATGTGTGACCATCAGGTGAAGGGGACTCATAAGCATTGAGACAGATTATCATGATGTTCGCATATAATAATCTCTAGTAGTTGAGATCATGAGGAAAAACATGCATAATTGGAATACCACATGGTACATGTGCCTTTTCATGTTCCTATCTATGGACATGTTTAATGTTTTTCAGACATGAGAACATTATCAATGGATATAATTAAATTATGTACTTTGATATTAGGTGAAAACCATGGTGATTAAGTCATGGAAAGGTAGTTTTTGTGGGGTACGCCTTTAGTGAAGTGGGATTGATTGACTAATCAAGACATGGTTTTTTACTTCCGAGTTTAGGAAGAAATATCTTGGGCCTGGTTGATTAGGATGGTTGATTTTTCCTTAAATCCATGGCCATGGTATTGTAATGTAAGAACGTCTGAACAAATCAACAAATATAATGAAGAAAGATATAATATGATTGCAGTAGTATGCATTCCTGTATATTGATATATCAATGATGAAGATATTATATTACAAAGGCCATGTTCGTAGGAAGGTAGAAATTGCATTGACTTTACCATGTCTCTATAGGGGGCTCGATGTGTTTCTAGACCCACTCATGGTTGGTATATTTTATTCACTACTATTAAGATAAGGTCCTAGAGAGTCACACACAATTGCGCTTTGAGAATATTCCCTATTATGGGAATAGGAATATAGAACATGGTGGGAGCCACTAAAGGGTCCAAGTACTATCCATGTTCTATAGGTCACCAAGGAATAAATAATTTTTTTAATTATTAATGCTTGGAATAATATGTTGAATTTATTTATGACATGTATTTTCCAGGGATTAATTATATTCAAAGATAAAATATTATTTGAATGGATTTAAATATCCAGTGTTCGTATAATATTTTCATGAGAATTAAGTCGAGTTATAGACAGAATATTATCACCCAATATATATTTATTATATATTACAGTTACTGAAAAAAAGTATAATAATTACTTATGGAATAATTTAATTTTACATAAATAAAAACTTATAATAACTATAAAGAGAATGTCTATTACACTGGGGCCAGGAACCCATACTAGGGAATTTTAGATATGCCTTGTATTAGTAAAAGAGAGGCTCTCCCCTTGGAAATATTCATGTGTCAAATTTGAGATCATTTCTGTCTTCCTAGATTTTAGAGAGAGATCCTCACAAGCAAGGAAGAACATCAAGACCATCCTTCATGGATTTTTGTCTCTTGCCTTGTATTGATAAATGTTGCATCGAAGAGATGGTTGCAGTACTATGATAGCACACAGATTCCATAGAACGACATGCGTGCATATTTGAGAGGCGTGTGTGGATGATCTAGAGGACTTCGACATCAGAGTATTTGAGGAACAGTCGTCGAACGACTATGAAATATTTTCACATGTCAGATCTGGACAAGGTACATATTCATTTTATTTTGTGCTCTGTAAATATCCATGCATGGTCCTCAGACCGTACTAGGACAGCTCACGGGAGTCAACGTCGTAATGTTGCTCTGGTGATTTGAAAAATTTAATTTTTCCAGCCAATCAGCTTCTTCTCCCTGTCCCGATACCTAATAGTGTGTACAAATATGTTTTCTAATTAATTGTATATGAATAGGAATTATAAAACATGTAGAATGTAATTTGAACATATATTTCTCTTGTTTTCGAGGAACATAAATCCTCTAGTCCACTCCACCGACACTCTACTCATCAAGAATAGTGATTTTCACTAAACAACCCGTTTACTGGAGGCTCCTAGATGTGTATAATAACTCATACATTTATATAATGGTATAAGATATTTCAATCATGATCTTCCAATAAAATAATTATCCATATTATTAGACACTTCTACACGAAATTAAAAACAATATATAATGAGTTAAAAGATTTGAGAAATTATTCCGACAAATAATCTCAAGTAGATAGATATTTTTCCATTGATAAGATAGACATCAGTCGTTTCTCGGGATGGTTTTAAGTGAAACTGATGTAGTAGATAATATTACCACCAGACACATATATTTTCAATATTTATATATCCTTGTTATTATATAGGTATTTCAATAAACATTCTTCATTCCACACAATTACATGCATTATTTTCGTTTTTTCCCAAATTTTCCCTATATATTATGTATTCAAAAAAATCATATGAACATCCCTAATGTCTAAAGATCTATGTAATTATCATTATAAAATAAGATAATAGGAGTATATATCCATTCCTTCTAAATATAGATTTTTTCGACCGTAATTTATAGATATTTTCTCATTCTATAAATTTTTCTATTCATGGTGTGTCCTATGCATTCTAATCTATCCTTAAATAGATAATCTTCTTCTGATGTAATAAAAGGGAATGAAATGACTTATCACGAGCTTAGTAAAGATAATAATGACATTATATACTATCAAATCCTCCTAGGATATTGTGTAAACATATTGTTCGTCGTCAGATATCTTTTGATAAGAGAAAGAATCTGTTCTTCACAAGATAATTAGTCTTCAAAATATTGTAAGATAATACACCGACATAAGATAATGTGTTGAATTCAGATAATTAAAATTTAATTTACTTCTTATGCCTAAAAATAATCTTCAAAAGATTATTTCATTTCATATTTTCATTCCTGACTATAATTATCTCTTAACATTATAAGATAAAATCTTACATTTTCATTTCTATTTACGAGTAACCAAAGATGTTCCTTGAACGTCCTAAAATAGAATGATTGCATATGTTAAATACTTGAATACACAATGCAAGAGGAATATAATCTGAAACAATTAAAAAACATATTAGAATAATAATAGGGATTTTTTGAATCATAAAAACACATATAGAGGAGATGTGATGGAACAATATAGTTTACATCAATTACCATGTTTCAAGAGAATATATGATGGGGGTATTCACATGATGGAAATGTGACAACCCGTATATAAATTATTATATATTGGGGATCAATGTAATGTTGATTTAGTATCCTTATTTCTAATAATTTCAATTTTCATGTTTTGGAAGGGTTATAAAGTAAACCATTTATGGAATGCAACGTTAAGATTTCAGATAATGTTATGTGAATAAAGTATTATCTAAATATATTATGATTTATTTATTTTGAAAAACCCATGTTAACCATTTTTTCAGTGATGATAACTAAATAATTATTGATTTAATTACCTCTCTACCACATGATCTATTAGTAATCCAGGAATGAAAATTTCTCTTTTATTAATTAATGTAAGATATGAAGTATATGTTGATCATGTAAAAAAGGGTAAAGTTGTCATAAAATCATTTAAGTATATCTTTTCATGAAAATTATTCAACATCATGAAAAACATCTTAAAACAAGAAATTTTATCCTAGAACCTTTGTTTTTGAGGAAACAAATGGCCCCTTAGATCATCATAGATTTATATATTTCTGATTTTCAACATTCTCTTTACCATGTTCTTTATCATTCTCCATCAGAAAGTGAGAGGAATATTTCTCTTCCATGTCCATGTTTTAACATACAAAATTAGTTATCCTATGTGTAAACCTTGTTATGTGTTACTTTGGGTGACTGTTATGTCTCCAACATTCCATTTTATTGTAAGTTTTAGTATTTATTTTTATGGTGTGGGTGTATATGAATAGAACTTTCAATTATTAAATATTTTCTAACCTATATGAATTTATATGGTGAAATTAAATTTTGTGGGGGTAGAATGTAACACCTTGAGATTTTTCAAATATATATTTTTGATTTCATTTAATGTTTTGAATATTTCTCATTTCACACAACACTGGATATAACATTTTTCTATGAAATAACTATCTTTTTTTTGCATTATATGCAACACCTGGTCAATATTTTACTACACACAACACTTAGATTAGTTTTTGGTACACACAAAACTATTTTTGGCTTGTATTACACACAATACCTATAACAACCCTTAATTTAAAATATTATCATTACATCAATGTTGAGAAATACTTAATAAATTACATAAATATACTCCCAAAGACCATACTAGTCTTGTTTATTAAGAAATATGGAAATGTAAACACTAGAATATAAGAGATCTATATTATACCCTACTAAGTTCTTCATGACTTTCACCTTTCTTAGAATCATCAATCATAATAAATATTTTCATAATATGGGGTAGGATGTTATAAAATTTGTTAGATCATATGATTAGTAAGGGTAATAAAGGGATTCATATAAGCATTAAATGACATTGGGGGTATGTGAACATGATCATACCATTATAAGATCATTACCTTCCAATAAACGATCATAAACATGAATCCATAAATAATGATTGGAAATTAATTTGAGAGGAATCATAAGACAATCAAGTGAATAAACACTAAATTCAGAACATAGGATTAAAACATTGAATTATCTAACAGATATAAGCATTTAATATCAATCTATATACGTCATGATTCATTGATATAACATAGTAGGTCACTTCATGGGGACAACTCTTAAAGGATGGGACACACCACAATCACCAGTTACATACCATATCTTTAATGGGATCAGGTTTCCCTATCTTCCCATAGTGGATGAGGTATCCCAATCTTCCCATAATAGATCGAGTTTACCCATATTTCCATTTTAGATATGGTTTCCCATCTTCCCAGAGTGTATTGGGGTTCCCAATCTTCCCTAAGTGGATCATCTTTCCATATCCTGCATTATTGGATTGGGTTTCCCCATCTTACCATAGTGGATTCAGTTTCCCCTTCTTCCATAGTGGTTCAACCCATCAACATGATTCCAAGAATTATCTATTAGGGCATAAATCTTTACCCAATTCATTGGAGGGATATATAGGTCACAACATTCACATTATGAAAACTAAAAAAATATGTTCCACAATAACATAAATCATTCACCATATCACAACCCATTGAATGAAATTGGTTTCATAAACATAATTTCATTATAAATATAATACATTATTATAAAGAATAATAATTGAAGTGTTAAATGATATCTTCAGTAAAACATATCTAACATTAAATAATGTTATCATATATGGAAAACTATTTTAAATGTTCTTTAGAAATAATATTTGGGGAAAATATATTTTCCAATATGAAAAATGATTTTTCCATCATAAAAATTTTAAAAATATTTCTACTGAAAATTACCTTGAAATGTATACGTAAAAATTCAAAACCATTAGAACCATATTTGAAAGTATTTTTCTTTGAAAATGGATAAATGCTAATTTAAAAAATCATTAGAAGATTTTTATAAAACCTTATTTTGAGGGAACATAGATTTCTAACTGAAAAAATAAAAACATTACTTAAAAACATATAACATCTTGAAAATAAGGAGAATCATGATAAAAAATGTAAAAGGTAAGTATATACACAACACAAAATAAGTTAGTGGTGAATATGACATGTATCTCCCCGAAATAAAAAGGTGAGAGATAATTATAATACATTCAGTATTGATTTCATTTGCACATGTTAAACCCTATAATATAAAAAAATTTAGATTATTATACCTATATCATAGTATAATATTCATATATGTTATAGCATATTTTATTTACTTATTTATTTAAATTACTTTCTCATTAACAGTTCCATGTTAATGTAATGGTTTGGGTAACAATTACATTGTTTTCCATTCATGTTTTGAATTGTTATTCTTAACACTCTTACTTAAATCACAATTTATTTATTTCTAGAATGTTATAAATTTATTATATATCATATAAATTTAGTATATAAGAATTTATAATAAATAATAAAAGATAGACATATGAAATGGAATTCATCATTCATGGGGACGGTTGGACATATGTATGCAAGAATGCTCTTTCCATTATATTTTGGGGATACTATAAAGTGATGCATATTATAAATTATCATTATAAACTCAAGGTAATGTCATATAAATGATATTTATTCATATAAAGTAATACTTATTTCCATCCATGAAATTTTGGTGAATAATGAATCACATTGTGTTGTGGATATGGTAATCCATAAGTACGCAAAAGGACATTATCATTTTCCCAATCATTTATATGGTGAAAATTTAGACATGATATTATGGTTATAGAATTATTATTTTATCATAAATATCATATATAAATTTTGTTTTCATCATATTTACCAACAACAAGAGGTGGTAAATGAGAAAATTAAGACCATATTTTCTTGAGGTGGTAGTTCACCGTACACAAGAATGGAATGATTGTTACCCATTAGGTGGAAGTGTGTGTTAGTGTAGGTAGAACCACTAATATAAAAACAACCATTAAATTGAGGATATTTATGATATTATATAAACATGAAATAATAATAATTGTATGAGTTTGAGGAGTAAATTAAATAAACACATTCATGGATGAACGTTACATTTTATTTGTGCATCTTCATTCAATTTTTTCAAAAGTGTTGCTTTGGTTGGATTTATGACCAAATTAATGCTTCTAGTATTATGGAATGAATTTTTGGAGGAGGTATGGGTAGCTTTTTGATGAGACATGTTATTTAGAGGTGTGAATAAATGAGAAGAGGATTAATTTTATAAGACTAGGGAGGGGAACATTTGCAATGTATACAAATATTAAATTAATAAAAATTTATATTTAATTCCAAATAGATCTAAAGTGTGTTAAGTATTAGATACGATAAATATATATCTAAATCAAATAAGCTATGAATTTTTAGACATGTTTAGTTCATATTTTTACCAATACTTTTTGGATTTAACCCTTAACTAATCTCATTACCTCTTACCGTGACAATATGTGTTTTTACTACTTATGAGTTAATATAGTTACTATAAAACAACAAAAATAACCATAAATGAATAATTTATAAATTTTTTTGAAGCATCACAATTTTATTTTAATATTTTGGTTTATAAATTCTATATCATTTACTAAAATATTATTTATTTTAAAATATCAATTTTGACAATGTTGACACTCTTACGTTGCCAGAATTTTTTAAAAATATCATAAATACATGATATTTTTGAAATTTTTTTAACATATCCCTATAATTTCAAATTAATCCATAAAATTATTGTATGAATTAATTCTGTAAAATTATATTTATTCTATTTTTTAACTTCATTTATTTGATTCGTCCATAAAATAAAAAATTCATGCTTCATCATTGTGTCACCACTTAATTTCATTATTATTTTCTTAAAAATAATAAATAAATTAGCATTATGTAGAAATTTTATATTTCAAAATACTATTTGTATCCAAACATATCCCTTATATAACACCATATTAAAAATATTTTTCTTGTTAAAAACAAAATTGTAACATAACTGTATTTCGTTTGAATATAATACTATTAAACTATTATAGTCCTCCATGTGGCTCCAAGTCAACATAAAATCATCCCACAAAATATTTTATTTAATAAAAACTCATCCAATGAAATTAGGACAAGTGTTACGATAATTTTATATAATTTATGATATAATTTATACCTTTAATTATTTTATTTAAGCTTAATCGTGGTAATAAAAAAATATCTCTAATGTTACTATTAAGAATGTCCAAAAATAAATCGGACCTAATTTTATAGTTCTAATGTTATAATTACAAATACAAAACCCATATTTCTATATTGAACACATTGAATTGGAAGAAATTAATTTAAAAATAATCTCAATGATGGGGAGATAAAATGGGTTATTAAAGTTAAAACATGCGTAAGATTCAAATATTTTTATATATAAATTTAATGTAAAATTAATTTGAATGAAATATATTATATTATATTATATAAAATTTATTCTATTATAATTTGAAAACTATAATTTATATAATTTAATTGTATAATTTTTTTTATTATAATTGTTTTTCAATTAAAATTTCCTAATATTTTATTATTCCTCAAAACATGAAACTTATCAAAAAACTACCGAAAATTAATCCAAAGTAAATTTTTATATTTTTCATTAATAGTTAAATTTTATTTTTTAAAATATAATATATTAATGGGTCAAAAAATATATTTAAAATGGGGATTCCATTAAAAGGCGGTAAAATTACCCTTCTAAAAAATATTGTCTCTTATGCATAAAATTGTATTTGTTCTAATATTATGCCTATAAAATCTATTGTATGAATATAAAAAATATTTTACAAAATATATAAATGATACAAATCAATAATATAAATCACTTATTATAATTAATTTAATTTATCAATAAAAATATAAATATATCTTCTTTAATTTGTATTTATTTTTTTCTAAATAATTAATAACCCTTGAATTGATCTTATAAACCATATATTTTAATATGTTAATTAATAATATTAATAACTTATAATTTAATTTATAGGTAATAGTTGTCTTGGATAAACAAGTATAATAATAAAATGTTTTTTTGTCGAAACTCAGTGCTGTGTATAAAGCATTATAAGACAACATTACATGTAGTAAAAGAATCACATGGTGTAGTGTATAACATAATACAACAAGAAAATTTATTTTATTCAATAAAAAGTTCCATAAAAACTCCTGTTTTTATAATACCTAGAACCTTCGATAGTTTTCGTGAGATACAAAACCAAGTTTTACTAAACAACAATATTTTTATAAAACATTATTATTTAGTATAATAAAATATAACCATTCCATTAAATTATATGTTATAAATAATATTTACTATCTTATGAAAACATATAGTCTATAAAAGTATAACATGAATTCATTGGATACCAAATATGTAGAAATGAAAATATTTACTGATTGAATATAAAAGAAATATTTCTATTCTTTCAAAGGCATGTTGTATTAATAAATTAAATTAATTAAAATTATTAAATGGTTTAAATGAAATATATATGTTTTATATTAAGTCAAATATTTTTTAAATTAATCCAAAAAATTTTATAGGTTTAATATAAGAACAAACCCTATTTTATGCATAAAACACTTTATTTATATAATGATAATTTTACAACATTTTTATGGAAAACCTATTTTAAATAACTTTTTTGGATAACATAAAAATATTATATTCCAAAATAAACTAAATTTTTTAAGGATAAACATAAAAATGAAGGAATGTTTAATTTTTTGTATTTTTTATGAAATTTCATTTTTTGGTGAATAGTGAAAACTAGAAACAATTAAATCAAAACGGATTTTTCATAAATTTATTTTTATGGGTAATTTATTATTATTATTTATATTAAATATTAAATATAAAAAATATATAATTTAATTGAATTTAGTTTATTATACTCAATTTGACTTTAAAATTGAAGATAAAAACATAAAAAACAATTGAACATATTACATTATAAATCCATTTTTTCATCCCATATTAGGGATTAACATTAAATAAATTTATACCAATTCTGTAATGGTTATTTTTATAAATATATTCTATATTTATAATCATAAATATTTATAATATATAGTTAGGTTGAATTATTTTTTGACCAAAACATTAATGAAAGTAATTGAATTTCATTATAATGATTAGGAGAAACATTAACTTAATAAAGGACACAACCTTAAACATATGGGCCAAAATGACCTAAAACCTTTTCCAGAAGAAATTGTATGGTAATATGTTTACCCTATACACCATTTTATATGATTTTTTTTATTTATTGAAGCACTTGTAATTAGATTAATTTTGTGTAACTCTATTTTCCAAAAATTATCATGAATGTCACTCCACCTCCACAATAAAATGAAACTCCACCCTCCCACTTATTCACACCTCTCTAGATTTTCTATCACCCTAAATAATCTAAAATAAGAACCCAAAATCCATCCATTAATCCTATAATAATTCATTATTTATTTAATCTAACCAAGGATGCCCTTTGGTGAAGCCCAAGAGGGGTTACCAAAAGAAGAGGTAACATCCTCTTACAAGCTACTTCGTTTTATTTTAATTCTACACCCCCTGTAATCTTCGTATTAAATTATTATATATTAAACTTAGTATCCTAAATATTTTTATATATTGTTATTATATGTGTTTTAATAAAATTTACACACACATTTGTCTAAAGGGTAACAATGTAACCTTTCTTTCGTATGGTTGACTACCCCCTCAAGAAGCGATTTTGTATGTGTTTTATTTACCACATATCATGGATAGTAATTATGATTGATGAACTATTTTTATATTATATATATTATATTTATGGTTTATTTGATCTTATTTAATTATAACATAAAAACTCTTTCTTTATTTCCATTTTTTATAAATATGATAACATTGTTTGTGGACATGTGGACTATATCCTCTTTTAGGTGATGTGATTCGTTCACACCTTACCTAGAATATATTAAGGATGTGTTTAGTAAAAATATATGGAATATATGAAATAATTATTTTACTATAATGATAATATATATATACATATTTTTCATTTACTTTCATTCTTCCAAAAATGAAATTAAATTGAAACGGCATTCACATATATGTACAACCTACCATCTCCATGAATAGTGTATTCCATTTCATATTTCAATTTTTTATAGATTACGAATATTAAAAATATAATGAATTGATTTTATAATTGTATATTGATTTAAAATAAAGAAATAATGAAATCATTATCTATTTAATAGGACTATTAATACCATGCCATAACATATATTAAAAAAAATCAAATATTAACTAAAACATAACATTAACTAGGAGTTGTTAATAAATAGGTGATATGAAGTCATAAAAAATAGTATATGTTATTAGATATAATAATATTTTTATGTTTCTTATTTAGATAAAAATTAACTTTATTATATATGAGGACTGAACGTGTATGATGAAAGTAAAGACTTAGTGTGAGGGTTTTCTCATCTTGGTTTTATTTTTCGTGACACACAAGCCATGTTAACCACATATTTATTATATGTTTTTTTACAATAAAAGTATGTATTATATTATTAATATACATAAATAAAATTTTATTTACATATCCTTTTTATATAATTACATTCATGGGGTTTATGTTTCAAAATGTACAAAATCAGTAAAGTAATTTTGTCTCAATTATCTTTCTTTAAGACCCAATCCATGTTATGAACCTATATTATTTTATCATCTATATATAATAAAACTTGAAAAGTAATATATGGAACCTAATAATTTTCATGATGTTTTATGATTCTTTTAATTTCATTTTCTTACATGGGTATTATAATTGAAAAGTTACAATGTGGTAAGATTTTATTGAAACAATATCATCATTTATTTGGATTCGTTTTGAATATGCCTCAATTGATGATATATTGTGATCAATACCTCAATAACTCTCATGAATTTTCTTATCCTAAATTCAATTATGACATATTAATGTGTTGGTACCATTTTTCCACTCTTTGGAATATAATATAATTAAGAATGTCTTTTTAATAATGTCCCATTTTACCTCTCTCTTCATTCGGAAATCCGCATTCTATTAAAACCATGTTTTTTAAATGTTTTTAAATATATTATATATGTTTTAAAGGAATTAGGTTTTAATTTTTTTTCATTATTTTTTTATATTTTAAAAAAATATATTCAATTAAATGTGTTTAAAAACATTTCCATTCTTTTTTTAAAATTTTTCAAGGAAAATGGTGTTAAAAACATTTTCCAGACTTCTTTATAAGAGGTCAGAGAAAAAAAGTTTTAAATAAGTTTTCAAATATACCATAATAGGTTATAATGTTTATTTTAAAGAAATTAGTTTACAAAAGTTTTTATGTTTTAATTATTTCTTTAAAAAATATAGGATAATTTCCACATGATATGTTTTTAAAAGAGCATTCCAATTTCATTCCCACCAAGGATGATATATGTTGGTGTTACTCATTCCTTTCAAGGGAAATTATTCCATGTTACCATTTATATGCTTTTCTATAAATGGATTAAATATTTATGGAATGATTTTTATGAAAACCATTTCTATTTCATGGGTTATATTTGTATGTAACATGTTTCTCTTTCACGGGTTATATTCTTCTGAAACACACTTTTTTATAGGAGTTATTCTTTGATGAAATTATTATGAAACATATCTCTTTTCCATATGATTAGATATGATCAAATTTTTATGATACCAATTTCATTGAATGAGTTCTGAAATGATTTTTTATTATTTTCTGGATCATTTATGTATTATTTCATTATGAGGTCGGTGAGACCTATATTTCCCTCCAATATATTTGGTAATGGTTTATATCTTATGTGATAATGATGGGAATAATTTTTATGGATTGATCCAATATGGAAGTTGGAGAAACAAGATCAACTAGGGGATATGGGGAAACCAGATCCACTATGAGAAGATGGGTAAACCTAATACGTTACAATGAAATAACTATGACTCAGGATGGTTTTTTTTCTATCCTAGTGTTTATAGTACACATGGAGTACCCAAATGTTCTTTTGGTAATTATCCATGAATTATAGGGTAAAATGTTATATATCTATGCCTATTACAAAACATTTAGGTCCTATGACCATGATATTCTCACAAAGTTCATGTCATTGATTGTCTTATGATTCATGTCTTATGAACTTCCGATATCTATTCCATATCTCATGTTTTTTATTTTGGATATATAGGGTGTGATCTTCAAATGTTATGGTTATGTTCTTGTACAATTATATTCATGTTATGTTTATGTATTTCCGTGATTTAACATTATTGAGCATTCAAAACCATAGTTTATTATATTTAATTTACCTAGGTTATCAATAAAGGTTTTATGCAGAAGTACTAAAGGGGAATATCTTGGTGGGAATCATTGCAGATATTTCACCAAGTTAGAAGATTTGGTTCAATGTTTTTAACAACACTAAACTATTATAGTCCTTGGGAATGTAAAATTTTAATGAGATGAATTTTCATCAAAAATGATTTAGTATCAGTGTATTTTATGACTGGGTCACTGTATGTAGTATATAAGATACCCAATAGTGAGCATAAATTAGCTATGAAGATTAATAATTACATCGGACTATTAGAACATATTAATTTAATTAGAAGGTATGAATATGAATAAAAATGTTATTATAAATACATATATATATTTTTTATATTAAATAGAAATTAATCGATAAATTCATAGAAAAAAATTACTCAATTTTCAGTAAAGTCATTTTCTTCTTTGAAAATACTTTTTCGTCAAAAACATATTTTGATGAATTTTTTGGAAAAAATATAATTAATTTCTAAAACGTTTGATAAAATTATTAGATAAAAAATAAATCAATTTTAAAATTTGTATCTAAAAATTATCTTAGAGTTTAAAATTGTGATCTTTCTAAATAGAATGATTTTTTAATAAATACTGAAAATATCAATATTTTTTAAAAAATTGTCTTTTCCTTCCATAAAAAAGAAACATTATAAGTTTAATTATATATAAAAGTAACATGATTAATATTTCATTACATCTAAACTAATTAATTACATTTAAATCATCATTATAATATAATTTTAAATAAGTTCATTTTTAAGCATAATTTGTTTTCTATAAACCACTTTTCAGTAGGTTTTATGTGTTAAACTTTTAATTAATTCATAAAACATATAACAATTGAATATAAAAAAATTAATTTCATATATGGAATTATAATTTATATATTTTTTAAAAAGGCCCCTTTAATTTATTTTAGATATGAAAAGTAACAATAAAGATTTTTATATTACAACTATAAAGGTAAATAGGGAAATTAAGGTTAAAAATAATGTTATACGACACATAACTCTCAATAAAAATTTTATTTATTTTATTATTTATTTTTTTACTTTTAATATACATCATTTCATATGTGTAAATTTATAGGCACTATAATTTGATAAATATATTTATATTATTTTAAGTAAATATAATTTCAAAAATGTCATTCTATGGATTAAAATATCTATTATATTTTTTGAAAAGAATATAAAATTACGGTCAGTAATTAATTATAATTTAAAATTAAAATTATTTTTTATCATTGTAATTTATTGTTATTTTTTTTGTGTAAAAAATAATCATCGTAAAAACTTATATAATGATTGTGCGGGTAGTTTAAAATATGAACAAAAGAATTTTAAAAAAATACAAAATGAATATTTTTAAGTGTGTTTTAGTGTCCCATGAATTTTATAGATAACCATTACTATTTTGAGACATTTTAATTTATTTATTCTAATTATATTTCTATTATGTTACTTTTATTGGCAAACCATGTGAATAGATTATAAAATGACATTATTGGTATTTTATTATAAATCAATCATTTAAAAATAATAAAAATATATAAATAGGGAAACTAGGATGTAATTTTGTGTGTAAATTTAGACCAATAACATTTATGAGACAATTATCACCTTATAAGTAAAATTACAACCCTTTTATATGGAAAAATTAATAACCATGTTTTTGGTTATAATTGATTCACCAAGGGGATAATCAACAATATATAGTTAAAAATTCTATAAAAACCATTAAAACACAATTTTAGGACTATATTATTACCAATCCACATTATCATAAAATCCATTTAATTTTTAAACAATTTTACATTATTTAGTCATATGTTACATTATAGTATCTCATATATTTCTAAAAATGTCATAAATGATATCTTCTAACAAAAATTATTTAATTAAACAATTTAAAACTCATAAAAGTATTATATTTGAATAAGTTAATTCCATGTGGTTTAAAATTTCATCCACGACCCATTTAAGGGCATATTTTATTTATATGATCTTTATTAATTTTTATTTGTGTATAAAACATTGATGTTTTGGTAAAAGAAAAAATGTTTAATTACCGATAAAACTAACCGATAATGGAGAAAAAATCATATAAACTTGTCCAAATTTAATTCAATGAGAATATTTTGACTTATTATCATACTATATTTTATCTATATCAATTTGGATCCATTTTTTCAATATAATAATAATTATTTATTTAATAATTTATGAAATTCCAAGAATACCCCTCCCCTCTTGTTTAAAGGGGTGTCTACTATTCTATTTTCTTCACACATAGAACGCATTTTGGATTTAAAGAGAACTAAAAAATTACACTTCAAAAATACCATACCATATTATACAGTTCATATTTTTGGTATAATACCAACCATATTATTATTAAGGTTTAAATTAATGAGGTTTTTTGAATAATAGGTATAACATCTAAACAAATGTTTTATGTTTATTTTTTCTTCCACCCAATCAAATATACTTCAATCATAATGAAATAACAGCACTAGTATATTCCATATACCGATATATTTTATATTAGTTTCACAACCTATATGCATCTCTGAATCTATCAAATGGAAAATGAAAACGTCATTTGAATTAATGGAGGAATATGTATTCTTGAACTGATGTAATTTTTTTTCAAAAACCACAAAATACAACTACTTATAATGATATATTTAATGTATATATGAAATTAATGAAATTATTATGATTATATAATTGTACTATATAGTCTATGTTTTTACATTTCCATTAATTGAAAAGTGATTACGGCGTTCATGCGTACGTGTTGATTCCCACTTCAACGAAGTGATTTAATTCAATTTTCATAACCAAACCTCATCGATAATAAATATAATTGAATTTTAAATAAAAAATATTATATTTATTATATAATACTAATAATTTAATTATAAAATAATACACCCATGCATTTTATCATGATCGTTGAAAATGGAAATGTTACTCATGCGTACGTACGACCAACGATCTCCATGATTATACTGTAGGTATATTCTCATAACCATCATCCATGGTATATTTTAAAGGTATAATTAATTTCATAAAATGTTAAATATTTATATATTATTATTCATTAGATGATTTATTAATTACATCATTGACAATAATCAATCCATTGAAGTCATTTTTAATGTATGATTTGAATATACTCAAAATGTATGTTATGAAGTCAATTGATTATGTAATTGGATATGACATGGTACTAAATAAAATAAAAGGAATAATAAACCTGATAAAAGTTGTTAAGAAAAACATTATTAGAACAATTTTATTATTATGGAATATAATGAATGTATGTGTAAATTTAGACTAATGGATAGATCCAATTTAACTTATAACCTTGTATTTATTATTTAGAAGATTTACATACAAAATCATCTTCATCCATGTAAATAATTTTAAAATTATTTTATGAATATATAAAAATTTGAAGGCATAAATTATAAAATAAATTTTATGCCACTTATTACTTTCTTTCATAGGTTTTCAAGGGGTAATTTTTTATAAAAAATTTCAATAAAAATATATAAATAATGATTTATTTTATCATATATAGAATTAGTGGGTTTTCCCACCATTGTAACTATTATTTGGTGTCTATATTACTCTATTACCTTGAATTATTATTTCAAATAGAAATAAAATTTCTATTTTTTAATTTTTATTTGGGAATTAAAAATGAGTTTTA
This sequence comes from Viscum album, assembly GCA_963277665.1. Lineage (NCBI taxonomy): Eukaryota > Viridiplantae > Streptophyta > Magnoliopsida > Santalales > Viscaceae > Viscum > Viscum album. The sequence goes on along the minus strand of OY728163.1, from coordinate 2,101,213,832 downwards.
AAAGGAATGGGTATTTCAAAGTTTGAAAGTGTTTCAAATTCAAGTTCAATCAGTTTTTGAAGGGTTTTACAATGAAATGATGAAAAAATACAATATTTTATTCATTATATGGTACAAGGTAATTATATATAATGAATAGGTATGATCAATATATATTATATGATAGGTGAGATCTATGATCTCAAATTCATTGGTTATGCTCTTTCTCTTCAAAATCAAGGAGCGAGTTAACTGGGGAGGTTTTTCATATGGATTTAACTGGGATCTGGTTATTTCTAACATGATTTTAACACTGGTTATGAACACGATCCTCTATGTTTCTAAATAGTTTTTCTTTATTCTTTCAATGTCTTTTAATAGTTTATTTGGGAAAAGTGTGTGTTTTCAAGTAGTTATGATTTATTTTATATTCTCAATGAATATTGTGATAAATTATAAAAATATTTGGGTATTCATGTTTTTAACATGACTAATTCTTTTATTAATTCTATATATATTACTATGATTCATGAACACATCCCAAGTTTTTAAATATTTTGTTATAGGTTTTAAGAATGAATAAGAACCAAGAAAAATACAAGATAAAGGTTGTGGTTATTATTAATATAAAATGTGTTTCATTTTAATAGTATTACATTTTTGTGAAAAATTAATACAAATAGGAAGTTTACAAATTTTAATTTATGGGTTTTTATGTAAATGTTAAGAACTAATTCTCTAAAAAATTAAAAAATTAAGATCCTATAAATGTATGAAACGAAATTCAATTCTAATGACACTATAATTTGAAATTTTTATTGTTGGGGACTTCCTCTTAGTATGACTAAGGGATTTAAAATGTGGGAGTCAGTTAGATTGGATGAAATATTGAAGTTTTTAATGGAGTAATTACAATGCGATGTTTAACATTAAAGGGTAGAGGTGGTGTCTGTTTATAAGAGAAAAATATGAAACATTTGGAAATATTCTATATATTTAAAAAATTCAATGAAACTGTTCATAAGAAAATGGATCATATAAATTAAACATTTGAGGCAAATATATGTTAAAGTCGATGCATACATTTAAACACTAATTGGAAAACATGTTTTGGCCCTTTCCCATAGTAAAATACCTTTTTCCTATAAAAGTTCATATATGTGACTATTTTTTAACAATAGTAATTAATTTTTATGTATAAAACTATAAATTACCATATTATATAATTTAAACCATATTATTATATATTTTTAAATAATATTATCATTTAAAATCATAATTTTGGAAATATTAATTTTAAAATAAACACACTTTTCCACGTAAAAAAAAGTTTTCAGAAAAATGAAGAATTTTTAATTAAATTTATATATATGATAAAGTTATCATTATTATTGATTTTATTGAATTAAATTCAAATGATTGTTTTTGAGTATTCCAAGTGAATCTATAACTAAATATCACTTTGATAATACTATATTCAAATTGAATAATTAAAATAGTTTTTATTAAACTAAAATTATAATAATGTAATCTAAATTCTTGATATATGAATTATAAGCTAAATTATATATTAAAATCAATAATTTTATATATATTGTACTAATTAAAAGTTTTTTTTTCAAAATTATTATATATTCTAATATATTATAAAAACATAAAAATTATAATTTTTTCAAAAACCATTATTTTCATAATAAAATCAGTTTTTTTATAAAAGATTTATAAACTCATACTCTGTGAATTTTGATGATTTGAAATCAAAAATAAATTTTATTTTGTCAAATTTAAAATATAAAATTGTTAAATTTATTTTTTATGAAAAATCAATATAAAGGAAATGAATTTTAATGAATTTTTTTGATATTAACTCATATTGATCAATTATGTTCAAAATTTAATAGATTTTAACATTTTAATATCCCTGTGTTTATTATAACTTTAGTAATAATGTTATTATAAAATGTTTTGGGTCATCTATGATTGGTGTCACATTTAATGGAATTAATCAAACACAACTTTTATTTATGGAGGAATAAAACATATGTCACTACATTTGTATCTAATTCAATATTTGGTGTGTCATGAGTTGGGGGAATCCTTATAGAGGGAGCTAGTTTTATAATGGATAATTGAGAAAAATTTCATCAATAAGACTTCAATTTTTTTAATGACTTGATCTAAAAGGGAACCAAGAGCTCATTTCAACATCATTGGCCAGCAAGATGATGCATGAAATAAGTTCTAAATGAGAGATTGTATTTAAAGTCCACACCAATTCATGAAAAGAAACTCCAAAGGGTGATTCAAAAACTACTGTAGTAGAATATATGATAACAGAAATATATATGAAGGTGAAATAATGTGTAATAACCATACCTCTTATGAAGATGTGGTGATCTTTTTTTAGGTACTCTTTTTCCTTATATTGAGAACATTTTGTTTGGGTCATAAAATGTGTACATTTGGGTAGAAATTGGATAATTTAGATGGATTATAACATGACCTCAGGGATTTTACTTTTTTAAATAATGTGAGAAACGTTTTTGTGAATGGGTTGTATGGTTTAAGAATGGTTTGCACATGGTTAAACTTAGTGTACACCCAAGTAGCATGGTTTGAGAATGGTTAAGCAAAGTGTGCAACCAAGGTGTGTAAGTGTGGAACAGTTCATCCCTTCGTTTGAACACAGTAAGTGTTCAACCTGGTCACATGGTTTGCATGTAGTTAAACTAAGTGTGCAACCTATGTGTGAAACATTTCATGGTTAAGATGCATGGTTAGTACTAACCCATAGACTTGGCCCATGAAACATTGCACGATAAATTAATGTTATGAATATTAATTTTAAAACATCTTGGACACTATATTACCCGAAAAATGACCATATCCCAACCACAATATATTTCCCTTGAATCTAATACCATTATGATGGATTCCAAGGCCCTATGACATCCGTTATTTTTGATTCAAAGCCCCATTGGTAGATCTACACCTCCTCAAGTTTGTGGTTTCTTCATTGATTTATTTACCATCCACCTCCCTTTCATCTCCCATTATTTTGGAGGGTTGTTATCCGATATTTTATGGATCTAGATATTCATTTATTTAATTTAGAAAGAGGATTGTTTGGTCTAAATATATATTTAAGAAATATTGTTTCTTTTCATAAGGGATTTAGGTTTCATAGCTAGACAATGTTCATATTCATGTTCTTGATTAATTCGCGTCAAATTGGTTATTTCCATAGGGAAATCAATCATCAATGAATTTAGCTAGGTGGCTTACAATTTAAATCCAATATTCATGATTTCAATTAAATCTATATAATTATATAACTACAAGTTTTTTTTAGAAATTGTATTTTGAATTGAATTAATTTATTTACAAAATTAATTAATTAAGAAATTGTGAATTGTATTGACTAATTGTTGGATTAATTAATAGAAATTGTTTCAATTGTTAAAACGTGTATTGAATAATTAATTGTTGAATTGATTTTTGAAATATTGAAACTATGGGATTTGGGAAATAACTAATTGTTCTGTTGATTATTGAATATAAAATTCTATTTTTTAATAATTAAAAATGTAATAAATTATAGATATATTTAATTTATTGATTGAGATATATAATAATTGAATTAATTGAACATTTATATATTTTTTATTGATATAATTAATTGTTTAATTAAATAATTTGTTATTGAAAATTTTAAATTCAGATAATTGCTTCTGGAATTAATTGTAGAGTTATTATATTATATGAATTTAGATAATTAATTATTGAGTTAATTATAATTATATTGAATATTTTTATTGAGAAAATTTATTATTTAAATAATTATAAGGATATTTAATTGTTTTAATTGAGATAATTAATTGCTGAATTATTTATGAGGTTATTAATATTATTGAACTCGATTTATTAATTATAGAATTAATTAATGTGAATGGTTGGGATTATGAAATTGGGATTTGGAATAATTTATTTCTGAATTATTTTGGCAAGAGAGATATTTTTGTGAATAATTTTTTATTTAATTAATTATTGTAATATTCAAGTTGTTGAATTGGGATATTCAACTATAAAATTAATTATTGAAATTTTTTATGATTTTTATATTGATTGTGATGATTACTTAATTGTTAAATTAATTAATATAGTTATGATGATAAATTAATTGATGAGTTAATTATTAGAGTAATGTGATTAAATTTTTTTGAATTAAATAATACAACTAGTGATATTATTTAATTGATTAATTAATTATATGAGTAATGTTATTATATAATTTTTGAATTAAATAATGGGATTGATGGGATTAATAAATTGAATTAATTAATGGGATTGACCTGGAGAATTAATATATTATAGGGATTAAATGTGACTAATTATCTATGACATAATTAATATAAATTAATGTGAATATTTAATTAGTGATTTAATTGAGAGTGTTAAATGTGGATTGTGGTGATGTTGAAATTAGGTGAATTGGATAAATTAATTAGTGAAATAATTAATAAGGATTATCGTGTTGATACAATAAAAAATGTATTAATTAACTGTGACATAATTTAATGTTATTGACATGATTAATTAATTGATGAATTAATTAATGTTATTATAATGATTAGTGGAATTTGTAATTAATTATATGAATTAATATGATTAAATAATTTTTTAAGTTGTTAATATTATTAATGTGATTAGTTTATTGATGAATTATTTACATGAATTGATGTGATTAATAAATAATTGGATTGATTATTGAGATTGATGATATTAATTAATTGTTAAATTAATTAATTTGACTGATGAGATTAATAAATTGGTGAATTAATTTATGATGATTGTTGAGTTTCTAAAATATTTTTATGAATAATTAATTATTGAATAAATTATGGGATATTAGGAGTGGTGTTTGGTAAATTAATTTTTTAATCAATTAATTTAGATTGATTGATTTATACAAGCATTGATTGAATAACTAATTTGATGAATTAATTATGGTATATTGAGATTTCCAATATAATGGTTAATTATTGAATTCATTATGGGATATTTGATTTTCAATTGATTAATTAACTATCAAGTTAATTAATGGAATGAGTTCTAATTTTCAAATTGTTTTACATTAATTAATTAATTGCATATTTATTTAATTGGATGTCTAATTGTGAAATGTGAACGGAAGGTTATTGTTGGTTAACCGTGATTGATGATTTAAACATCTATAGGACTTGTTCTTCTTCATGCAAAGCCTGTAGAGATAAATTGTGTATTAACATGTGTAGGACTCGGTTTGCTACTTCCAAAGCCCATGGGTTTCTAGTCATGATGACCTAGACCCAAATTATGTTACAAATGTGTACATGACAATGCCTTCTTCTTCTGAACCCTGTAGTGAAACATTATTTGATAAACATGTGTGGTATATGTTTTTCTGCATCCAAAGGCCATGTGTGCAGGACATGAAATGTTGCTTCTGAACACCGTAGTGATAAATTTGTGTGGGATATATTATGCTACTTTCCAATCCCATAAGGTCCTAGGCATGATGACCTAGACCAAGTCTGTTGGAATAGGAATATAGTTCCAATTATCCATGTTATAAATTTAAATGAAATGGATAATGAATGACCATTTGTTTTTTGAATTTTTAATGAATAATGTGAAATAGTTCATACTCCATCATGGGTTAAAGTAGGTATTGAGGTTTGGGTGTCTGTGGGAACATGAGAGTTTATGTGGTTAAAAAAAGAAACATAACTGATAAGGTGATAACTATTTACATATGTGTTCTATTTATTCTCTATACAACTGGTTACAATGTTATTGAATGTATTTGAGTTGGTGGTGCCCTACTGAGTTGTACTCACACACTACTTCAGATTCCTGATCGGTACTCGAATATATTTCGTGTATGTATGACATGTTATGGGAGAAAGACATTTGTTAGAGCGCTGATTGGGATTTAGTATAGTGAGGGAACCATACATGGTGTCAGGACCTTCATAAGGGATTTATGTGTGTCTTAATTTATTTGGGATATTTCATAATGAAACATGGAACATACATTATCCTAACATATCTACTATTCATCTTTGATATTGTATTTACAATTTTGGTCATCTTGTCATACAATATTATTCTATGTATGTTGTATAATTTCATTTATTTAATTATTGTTTTATCTGGTGTATTAATTTGATAATGAAAAATGAGGGTATAATATCCCCATGAATGATATTAGAACCTCGCTGGTAGTTGGAAGACTTTGGCACACTAGGAGGAAAGATTGAGTTCATGTGGAAGTCTGGCTCAGGGAACCGGTGAGTGACACTCATGATGGGACGTTACAAGTTATAATTAGGGGAGGATTTTGTCTTAATTTTCGGTAATGTTATACAGGATACTAGGAAGATTCTATCACTGGTTACGAGCTACTGCAATGGAGTAGAAACCACTTGTACGAGGTAGAACCGAAGTGCCAAAGTGTGGATTATTATTATTATTATTATTTGTTGTTATTGTTTATTGTCATTCCATATTAGGTGACAGACTTATTGTGTTATTTTATTTTTTTTCAAATATTTATTGATATTTGACTCATGGTATTGCATGGAATTAAATTGAAATTTACATTCATCATAGTATGAACTTAGGATTATTTTGTAACAAACATCATTTTAGATATACATGGGAACTTAGGTTATGGGTATGTTATTGAACTTGAACTGTTTTTCAATTATTGTAAAAGTGAACTAAAAATGATCTTGATAGGAAATTTAGAATTTAAAAATCATGAAAAAAATTAAAAATATGGGTCTATAATGTGATAACATTAATTTATAAATTGATTATCATTTTGATAACCAATACATAAATGTTTGATGGAAAATGGTAGAGATTGTGCCTCTGTGATTACCATTTAGTGGGAAAATGGTGAATCCCTTTTAATGGTTTTGTGTAAATCCTTCTTGTTAACAATGTTATTGTAGTGAATTGGGAATTATTTTATTTTTTATTCATCTCTTGATGTGTTTGGTTTGGGTAGTGAGAATTCCATATTTTGAGAACATGGTTGTATGTTTTTTGAGGTATCACATTATTTGGTATCGTATGGTTAGATGTTGGTGGGTAAATAAGTTTAAGAAATTCAGCAGATTAAGGTGATTTTATAGTGGGAGGTAACCTAGATGATTGAGGATTTTTTGTGGTATTTTGTGATAAATTCTGTGTGTACATTGAATTAGTAACAATCATGTCCAATTCATTGACATCCTCCTGGGTATGCTGAGAAATCTATGTCATTATGTATAGCTATCTAAATGGGTTTTGAGTTGCTATAAGACCCCATAAAGGTTGTGATTATTAATCAAAATATATGCAAAATGGATTGTAGAAGGTCCACCCTCTATAGTTTATGGATGAGGTTCTTTGGATGGACTGTGGGTCAATGAATCCAATTTTAGTTGAGTTTCATGACAAGCAAGGTTTACAATGCTCCCATGGTGGGAATCTATATGTTAGTAATAGGTGTGTGGAGCAAGAAAATGGTCTAAAAGTGGTGGAATCATAATTCCAATGATGATTCTATGAGGTTCTTGTTTCAATTAATTGAATAAAGGCTAGGTGATCCTTGGAGGTGATGGATGTACATCATTTATAAGCGGTTTTTTTAAGGTAGGGATGAGTGTTAATATTGGATGGTTTTCATGTGTTCATTGAGAATGTCGAGTTGGGGAACATGTAATATATAATTTAGAAGATGATCATGAGACCAATATGTCCATTTAGGATCATCTGATTCATGTGTCAGATATCATTGAGAATGTGTTGTAGGGAATGAATGTGTTGATAGTCTGTGTATTATGGAAACATGGGCATGTGCAGGTGGAAACATGAGAGAGAGAGAATAGGATATGCTGTCTCAATGGATCGATCATTTTTGACTTGGAATCTTAGAAATTATTTGGAATATAACTTGAGGATGAGATATTATAAGGTGGGGAGATTTAAGTCCATAACATTTTATGAGGATGTGTCAAGATTTTTTTAGATACTCTTTTTCATTGTATTAAGTAACTTTCATTATTTTTTTAGCTTGGGTAAATTTGGGTGACAATTTTAAAATTTTGTAAAATGGAGAATCTTTCCATGGTTTTGGAATTATTAAAAAATGTCTGAAACTATTTTCAACAAGGGTTTCACGGTTTACAAATGGTAGAACTAAGTGTGTAGCCTAGTTGCATTGTTAAACAAGTTGTGTATCCTAAGTCTGCAAGGGTAGTGTGTTTTGCACCTAGTTAAACTAAGTATACAGCTTAGATTTAAGTTTTATGTATGATTAAACTATGTGTGTATCCTAAGTATGAAAAATTTCATGGTTATGGTACATGGATAGTAATAATTGTGTGACTTGGACTAGAAAATTGTACATGTTGAAAATAATGTTACAAAAAATTAATTTAAATTTTTTTAAACCCCCACAATAACACCAAAACAATAATAGCTCAACCCTAATTCATTTATCTAAAATCTATTTCCTCTTTAAGGGATTACAAGTCCTTATGATCATCATTCATGGTGATTGACACCTGATTGATAGATCTTTACCTCCTCGGGTATGTGGTTTCTTCCATGACTGATTTCCAACCCCTCTCCCTTTCTTCTCCCATTATTTTTGTGGGTTATTATCCTATGTTTTATTGGATCTATATATAGATTTTATTAATCTATATCATGGCTTGTTGTATCTAGATATAGATTTATTAGATCTTGTTTCCTTTAATCGTGGATTTTGTTTTCAGAACTAGACCATTTTCATCATTACATTCTTGATTGATTCACATCAAATATGTGATTTCTCTAGGGAAATTTTCATCAATGAATTGAGGTAGGTGGTCTATTATTCATATCCCATGGTCATGGTTTCAATTAATTGCATAAAATTGTGTAATTTATACAGTGCTTTATATAATTGAACTTCCAAATTGAATTAATTAATATTGTGAAATAATTAATGCAATGATAATGAATTGAATAAATTAATTATTGGAATAATTTATGAGATTTATTATGATTTTGAATTTGTGGATTGAATAATTAATTGCTGATTTGATTAGTAAAATATTGAAATTATGGGATTACGGAAATAATTAATCATTTAGTTGATTATATAATATTGAGTTGTGAACATTCATAACTAATTATTGAATTATTTATGGTGATATTGAATTATTTGACTGAGATAAATAATTTTTGAATTAATTATAGATTTATTGAATTTTATTGTTGGGATAAACAATTCTTGAATTGATTATAGTGTTACTGAATTGTTTGATATGATATTATTAATTATTAATTTAATTATATAGTTATTTAATTGTTTGAAATGACATAATTAATTGTTGAATTAATTATTTAAATATTTAATAATTTTATAGAGATATATAATTTTTGAATTAATTGTAGAGATGATGAATTGTTTGAATTGAGATAATTAACTGTTGAATTAATTTTTTGTTATTGAGAATGGTGAACATGATTAATTAATCATTGGATTAATTAATGGGAATCGTTGAGATTTTAAAATATTGATTTTTAATAATTATTTTTTGAATTATGTATGGATCCAAATATATTGTTGTGAATAATAAAATTGTCAATTAATTATTTCCATATTAAAGTTACTGAATTGGGATAATTAATAGTAGAACAAATTATTGGATATTTATTTTTTTAATTCATTTAGATGATTTATTGATTTTTTTATTAATTAATATTGGTGAGATGATTAATTAATTAATGAATTAATCATTGGAGTAATGTGATTTTTTTAATTTTTTAATTATGTAAAATGATATTTCGGTATTAAGTAATAATAAATTAATTATTAGAGTATTGTGATTATTATTTTCTTAATTAAATAATTTGATTGATGGGATTAATTAATTAAATTAATTTATTGGATTTTAATGTCCAATTATTTCCCAAATTAATTAAAGGGATAAATTGTGGCTAATTAATTGTTTCTTTAATGAATGGAAACTGATGTGAACAATTAATTTGTAAATTAATTGAGCGAGTTAAATGTGGAATGTTGTGATGTTGCAATTTAATGAATTAGATTATTTAAATATTGAATTAATTAATGAGGAATTTTGTGATGATACTATTGAGAATGGACTAAATAGTTTTATAATTAATGAATGATATTGATGTGATTAATTTGTTATTGGATTAATTAATGTTATCAATGTGATTAGTAAATTGTTGAATTAACAAAAGTAACTGATGTTATTTTTTATTTTTTGGATTAATTAATGATATTAATTTTATTAGTTAATTGTTGAATTAACTAAAAAATTGAATTGATTAATTAATTTTTGCATTAATTGATGATATTCATAAGATTATTTAGTTTTTTAATTAATTAATTGTATTTATGGGATTAATTAATTATTGAATTAATTAATGTAGATTTTTGTGTTTATTCATTATTTATTTGAGTATTTACGTGATTAATTAAATTAGGCATATTGTGATTGTGGTTTGATTAATTATTTCTTGAATTAATTAATGTAGATTGTTCGGTTTTTCCAATCATTTATTAGATAATTAATTGGTGAATTAATTATGGGATATTGAGATTTGTTAATCGAATAATTAATTGTTGAGTTAATTATCCGATATTGATATTATGAATTGAATAATAAATTTTCATATTAATTAATAGATTGTGTTGTGATTTTGAAAATGATTGAACTAAAATATTTAATTTTTTAATTAATGAATTGGATGTCTCATTGTGAAATTAGATAAGGAGGTTAATATTGATTAAACATGATTGATGTGATAAATGCGTGTGGGATATGGTCTCATACATTTGAAACCCGTATTGATAAATTGTTGATATGAATGTGTGGTGCATGGTCTTATATATAAAAATACCATAGGTTTCTAAGCATGAAGACCTAAAACCAAATTGTGGGATAAACATATGTGGTATATGGTCTACTACTTCTGAATACTATAGTGATAAATTGTTTGAAAAATATGTGTTGTACATGATCTTCTACTTCCAAATCGCATGTGTGTAGGACATGGTCTTCTGATTCTAATGCTTGTTGTGATAACTATATGTGGACATGGTATCTTACATCCCAAGCCCATGAGGCCCTAGGCTTGATGACCTAGATCCAAATTGTTTGCATTGGACAATGATTTCAATTAGCAGTATTAAAAATTGAATTATAATGGATCATGAAATCCTATTTCTGTAATGAATATATAATTTATAAAATGAAATCACTCAGACTATAGAGGGGGATAAATCAGGTATCGAGGTTTGGGTATCCTTAGGAACCCAGAGGTTTATGTGGTTGAATAATGAAATATAACTGATAATTTGACAACTATTTACATCAAAATTGTAATTATTCATTATACAATTACATACACAGTTATTGACTAGATTTGTTTTAGACTTCATTAGTGGTGGCATACTAAGTTTTACCCACACCCTACTAATTCTGCATAATCAATACCCTAATAGATTACTTATTTCAAGTATCGATTAAGGGAAAAGTTCCCTTCTTATTGGGATGAGTGGTATGAAGCATGGTGAGGGAACCCGACATGGTGTCAGTTCATTCTTGGAGGAGTTGTCAATGTATTCATTTATTTTGGGTTTTTCATAATGGAACATGGTACATACATTAGCATGGAATATCTAAGGTTCAGTTTGGATAGTGTATTTCCTGTTTTTTTTACCTTGTGATACATTATTATTCTAGTCATGTTATACTATTTCTGTTATTTATTTATGGTTTACACTATATTATTAATATTATAAATAAAGAAATATGGAATAGTCTATCAATTACTAATATTAGACCATCGATGCTAGTCGTAATCCTCTAGCATGTAGGGATATATATTTAAGGTCAGGTGTTGGTCCGTATTGGGGAACCTATGAGTGGCACTAGAGCCGAGATGTTACCTAATGAGACAGGGAATTAAAAAAATGGGAAAATATATCACTAATTATATAATTTTTCATAGTTCATCATGTTCATGTTTCTATACCCGAGTCATAGTGTCAGGTTTCTCCTGCCTAGATGTGCCTAATTAGGGAATTATATTATGACAACCATGCCCTACAGTCTTGAAAAGGAAATACATTCCCATTAGTCTATAATTTGTTACTCAAACCCCTCCTCTATTTTGTATCACTAGATATGAGTACCAAAATGAATCAGTTTCAAAACATATAAATGATTAGGGATATAATTTGGTGCAAATGTAAAGACTTATCTAGGTAATTCACCTTGATCATAATGAATCATTAAAAGGAATGGTAACCTTACATATATGTTAGTATCAACAAGATATATTTTCCCTCATCAGTCTCTATAAACCAAATAGATCACATAATATTCAATCAAATAGAATGTATTCTATACCTCCATATAGGTGCAGAATCACTAATTCAACCTGGGAGGTAGATCATACCGAATAGTTATGATGATCATAGAAGTTTTCAATGTAATAGATAATAACTATGAACTCATATCTATTTCATAATTCTATATTCTCATCACGTTCACAATTCAATAGTATCATCTTGAACCCCATTCAATTATTACATTATGTGCACCTAGTCCTGCTTATATCATGTACTTTGTCCTCTTCATGAATTGGACATGTTCCTTATTTAAGGGAAATGGTCACCCAGGATGTGGTTGATAGTTATTTGGGATTATATATTCCATTTCCTATGTAATGACCCACATACTCTCAATTTATAGTATGATAAATCTTGGAAACATCTCATCACACAAAACAAAGGACCATGTTTTACATGGTTACCATATACGTGATTTTCAATATTAAATTAAATATAAAATTGAGATAAATGATATTTTTTCCCCTAATAATATTGATCATTGTTTGAAACTACATTTACTTGAAAATCAAAAACCCATATACAATGTACAATTATTTATAGGTGATCTGAGTCATCCATAGAGTAGCATACTGACGTGTAATTTATCTCCAAAGGCTTATGCCCATCCTCTAGGGGCCACGACATTGGGAATCCCTTCAATCAAGTATCCATTTCATGATGGTGATCAAGATGAGTAGTCACCTTCATATGGAACCTAGGTATTCACCATTGTATCCATTCCCATTTCACCCCACCGAGTGTCTATCCAACCAATCATCCTAACTTAGTACTCAATCTCCTTGCTCAAACAAACTAGGCACTCCTTTTTCAAGGTCCTAAACATGCATATATTTTAAATTATTTCCAAAATTTAAAAATTACATCGCATAAATAATCTCACAATCCCAGAACCCAATGGTTAATCATATTTAAATATTATTAACATATATATCTTATAAAAAATTACAAATTCAAAACATCTAACAAATTTTTTAACATAAAACCACATTCTATAAAAATCCAGACTCTTAATTTTCAAGGGAAGTGGAAAAAATGGGGAGTGATCTGAAGTGGTCATAAGGGAAATCATATTAATTATCCATATAGTTTTACATTAAAATCCTGAACATGGTAATAATATCTGATAAAAAAATAGTATAGTTGGTCAATAAAAACATCATCCAGAATGAGTAAGAATTATACCATATGTTGAACATGTAAAAATAATCAGGAAGAATTGAATCATAACATTAGAGTTTGGTATATCATAGAAATGTGGAACATTAAAATTCATATAAAATATAATATAGTGATAAAACAAAATCACTCCCATAAATATAATTTTGAGAAAACACATGCATTCAAAAAGCATTTAGTATTGGTAAAACCTAATAATATCCCCATTTTTTGTTAAAAAACCCAATAATTTTGACAAATTATGTAGTGAACAAATCCAATGATATATAGGATTTATGTTGTAAAAACCCAATCATTTACAATAATAAGGTCATTGTCCTATTAGATATTCATATTTAACAGATATTATGAGAGAGATATAGAATAAAACCCATCATAGTTTAATATTCCTTAAATATATATTCTATATGAAATCAGTAGTTACTCAAATCATGAAAACCCAAAAGGAAATAAAATGGGTCACATATCATTTCCATACAAAGACTAGATATAAAAGGAAATATTCTAGTAAAATAATGATTTTGTAGAGTGGTTGTAAAAAACATAACTTCAGGTTAAAAATCCATTTAAATGTGATGAGAAGAGGAAATTCATAAGCTTAATATTAAAATAATTCAAAATATTGAAACCAAATATCCTTTTTATTGTTTTCATAAAAAAATTATTTGTATTTTTTAATAACCAAATTTTTTAATGAATATGTTTATCAATATTAATTAAAGAGTTACTAAATGCTGAGAAAGTTGTTTTTATAATGTTTTTGGATAAGGAAATTATTGATTTTTTTATGAATCATATTATATGATTCATATGATTTTATGTTGATCTAATGGTTTTTAACAACTTGAAAACCTTTTGATAAAAGATAATCTGTAAAACTAATTTATAAAATATTTAATCTCAATTTTGGAGATCGATTGTATTTTCAAACACAAAATACTGAGAAAACATTTTCTGAAAAACTAATTCATGGATTAAATTCTGTGATTGTTAAAAAAATTGAATAAGGTGATTAAATTATTAATGTCACAGAATTAAGATCGGTGCAAATTCATCATATAATATAAAAATATAGTATATTTAAGCTATATCACCACACAATCTATGTGATTTTTTACACAAATATGTTATAGGATAAAAATATCTTTAAAAAGATATTGAATAGATGGTCTATATTTTAAGTTTATGGAAGTGAAGAAAAGTATAGTATTGTTCTAGAAAAATAAATTTGGTGAACAAATTTCTTTTTTTAAAGCCTTTTTAATAATAGTTTGTTTAGATAATGTTGATATTCAAACATTCTATAGATTGTAAAAAGAGAAATTAGTGAAAACAAAAGATTCATCAAATGTTGATCTCCAAAATAGATGATTTTTTTCGGAAATATGGGTGTTTTATTCATTCTTATTTTTCACAGGTTATGATAATTTTATTAGGGAGATGGGGTTTCCCAGATTAATATATTCACGGAATTTCTAAATATTTAGTTATGTGCAACAACAAAAAAAATGGTTCAAGGAATGTCAATGTTTTCACCGGACTGATCTTGTGCCTATAATAACCATCTTTAGTAGTTGAAAAAATGTTTTCAACCATATTCAACAGGATCTACAACAATATAAAAAAGATGATTAGATAATAAAAAAGTTGTTTTATGTTTTAAGTATCAATGATAATGTTACAAACAACCTGATGTTGTGAAGTTGTGATGAATTACATACTAGAGTAAGAAGAATGGGTGAAATTTTTGTAAGGATTTTTATCAGAAGTAAATTTTTTAGAAAATAGTGTATAAAGTTTGTGATAACGAAAAACTACCAAAATAATAGATTCTGATTAAAGGAATAGAGTCTTATTACAATGAATATCTATCAAATAGAATCCAAAAAATAATGTTCAGACAGGGAAGAAATAGATTCATATTTTGTAACAAATGTATTTTGAAAAAAATAATATTGAAATTAATTTTAAAGATGAATATTTTAGATAAAAATTACATTACCTTGAAATGTCACAAATATGATATTGTTCCTTCTTTTCATTCAAGTGGTTTCAAATATTACGAATATTTAGAATGTTTTAATGAAGGAGGAAGTTCTATAGACATAACAGATCATCAAAAATATAGTATAAGATTGGAAAATTAAATATACGAAATTCAAATGAGTATGAAATTTAGAATTATAATTTTAGTGAGAGGGAAAATTAAAAGTGTTTTCTACCTTTTCTATTCTGGTAGAACCTATATAATGGGGTATATTTTAAACCATACCTAAGAGTGTATACACATACAAAATACTGATATTATATATAGTTTTTCATATAGTGAGTGTCCAACTACAATTTTTGTGGGTTAAATAATTATCAAAAAAACTTTTCAATGAGTTAATCAGATGGGCATACCTTTTTATTTCATTAAATATTGATTCTAGAAAGGGTATCTTAAATTTCTTTAAGGAACATGGATTTCTTTAAATAATAAATACAACAATTTATATGTAGGAGAATTTTTTATTATGATGAACATGACTTAGATTATCATATGAAAAAGGAATACTAAATGAACACATTACAAATAGAGAAAATATTACAAAGTTTCTAGATGAAATTATATGTATATTTTTTTCAATGTTTTATACATTTTTTATTACTATATTCTTTATGAAAAATAATTTAAAGATACATGAGTAGGTATAATTTTAATGACCCGCTTTTGGAATCAGACAAAAACCTGAAGGAATTTGAACATTTTTTATTACTAAAAATGTTTTTTTAAAGCGAGCTTCGAAAGGGAATTTCTGAGAGTTGAAAAAAAAATTGTTTTTTTTTTCTTTGAAAAGGCCCGAAGAATTTCCCAAGTGACTCGGAAAATTTGGGAAGATCCAAACTAGAGTTTTTAAGGGACTGCAGATGGTGCACAGTTGATGCACGGGAAGACCAAACTGTGTAACCTAAACCATGCGGCCTAAATCAGGTGGAAAATAGCTTGTTCATGGTCTGCAGACAGCCTCCCAAACCGTGCTCCTAGCACGTGCAATGGGTGTCTTGGAGGTAGTAGACTCCGCACAGTTTGCGCACGGTTTGGAAAAACATGTGCGTTAAACCGTGTGGTTAGGTTTGATTAAGAATTTTTTTAAAAATAAAATAAAATAAAATAAAATAATATAATTAAAAACCTAAACTAAAACACTCTCCCTCCCCTTTCTATCGGCAGAACACACGACACCCCCCTGAGGGTTTCCCCCTGCCGCACGCACGAAGCCCCAACCGGCCTCTCTCCAAGCATCGATCTCTGGCCAATTTTTTGAGGTTTATTCACTAAATTTTCGTGGTAAGCATACTCTTCTCCTCTCCTCTAGTTCTTTTCCACTTTTGGCTTCTCCCCATGCCCTATTTTCATTCAGCCAAATGCCTAGGGTTTGGGGGTTTTCTCGATTCGGGTTTTCTTTTGTTTCTTTTTGTTGTAAGGAGATGTTATAGGTATTTCGGGACCCCGTTTGTGTGTGTACAATGTTTTCCGCTGAAGGAGAGGTGGTTTGCAGTGGTTTCGGTCCATCGGGTTAATTCTGAGTTAAGGGTTTACATGTGGCTTGTTTTCGCAGCTTCTAAATTAATGCCTTAGTTGTTCTAAAGGTTCCTAGAATGTTTTTCATAGTGCGTTGGTGGGTTTTAGATGCATTCACTTTGTTAGAGCATAGGCGGCTCGCCTTTTTAGGCATATTTATGTAGTTATATGTATGTGGGTTCCCCCGGTATGTGTATACTCGTACATAGAAGTGATTGTACATGTCTGGGGATAGGTGTGCCCACGGACATCTATAAAAGAGTCTGTGTAGGTGAGTGGACACAGGTTTATGTGTATAATCATATGTGTAAGGATCCTTTTGCGCACAATCATGGCCATGCAGGTGTGTTCATAGAGGCTAGGTGTCCTTATACGTATGTAAAATCACATAAGCCTCGTGGGGGACCAGTAGTGGCTCTTAGTTAGAAAGCGTCAAGATCTGGAGTGGAAAGATGGATCCACCTTGAGGTAGGATCTCTCTCCATTCACTTTAATTGAAAGTAATGTAGAAAAGAGTTATTTTTGGACGATCTTAGTATTTGAATTCTGTAAGTTATTCTTGAATAAATGCTTCTATGAAAACAGTTTGAATTGGAGGAATAAGTTAAAAATGGTTTCCTGCTAACTAAAGTCAAGGTTTAGTAATAAAACCCCTCAATTAGATATGTGATGTCTTCAAGATAAAAATTAGTGATAGTATTTTTATGCTTTCCTACTGGATTGTTATGGTGCCTCTTTGATGCTTTGTATGTGAACTTACCTTGTTGAGACAAATTGAATGATATGGCTATGATACTTGTGTTTGGGTCAATTCTTCATGTTAGGAAAATTTAGTAAGATGGTAAGCATAGTGGGATGACTTAAGACTATATGACATGTTTCCTCTAGAAGGTATCTAATGGTTAAAGAATGATAAACATCTCCTTTAAGATGATATGGTTGAACTAGAAATTAACGGACTAGGGTGGTATGACCATGCCTTGAGATAACCTATTGAGCATGAATTATGTTAGTAAAATGAATATGTTATTTACCTGATATAGATACATAAGAGGAGTTTCCTTAAGTATACGTGTAATGAATGTGCTTATGGACACTTATATAGAAATGAGCTATATGATTGATTGTGAATATGGGATGACTTGTTGAATGATTATGAGGTAATCCTATAGGCAGTATACTATAGAAATTCTTGTTTTGTGAGTACGCATATGCTGATTCCACATAATGAAGAATAATAAAGGTGAGAACATGCTGAGGCAACCTACTGAGGAATACGTTTCTGGGTGGGAGGCAGTTATACCCAATTCCAGAGTAAAGAATGTGATGGAAGGGAGGCATTCTTACCCCTTTCTAGTGGAATTTTGTTGATGAATACATGTTTGGAAGTGAGGCATTCTTTCCCCTTGACATTTGACCTCTATTGATGAACTTGACGGATGGGAGGCAATTATACCCCATTCTGGTTGAATTAATGTGACGGAAGGGAGGCATTCTTACCCCTTTCCAGTATCTTTTTGGAATTAGAGGCATTCTTACATCATTGCCATTGTATTTATAGGACGAGAGGCATTCATAAACCAGGCCCACTTTTTCCTACTAATGGGTTGGAGGCATACTTAAACCACACCATCTTTTATCTGTATATTTATATATGTATTTATGGTGACACGATCAGACTGATATTCCAACAACGAGCTGAAGCTGGTATAGCTATCAGGTTTCCTTTGGGAACCCTGGATGACTGTTGTTATTTTTTGTTGTTCTACTTATTGAATACTGCTATACCTTCTCACTGTTTAATTATTATACACTGTCTAGATTGGGGTTGACATCGGTGGTGCCGACCTACTCAGATTTATAACTAACACCCTACTCAGGCCTCCATTGCACTAGGGAACCCGAGTATACCTTCTTGCTTGCTGGACCAAGGTTGTGTGCTGTATTGTTTGTACCTGATGAGTTATGAGAAAAGGACCAAGCTGGAGCTTGGGATGCTCAGGGGATCGTAGTTGGACTTTTCTGTCCTTTATTTTTGTTATTGTTTGTAAAGAATGTTATACAGATTCCTACTTTCATAAGTGTATTTTCATCTGTACATGCATACATTGTAAACTGTTGGTTGCTGCATTTTATAAAATAGTTATTACCAGACTTTTTCTTTTGCCTTTCAATTGTTTAAATCTTCCTCTATTGAATATTATTTACTCTAATAATAACGATGTGTTACTCTGATAGGAGGGTATAGTCTCCCCACTATCACCTCCCGAGACCCTCGCTGCTAGTCGGCAGACTCTGGCGTACATAGAGACACACTGGAGGCCATGTGACCTACCGGTCGGGCCAACAGTTCGATGGTAAGCCGGGATGGGACGTTACAAAGTGGTATTAGAGGTGTTTCTTTTCTTTTTCCATATAGTTTTGGGTTAGTAGACAAGAGATTATGAAAGTGTCAGTGCTTGGCTAAAAGACCTGCTTGGGACTGATCACCCCACGTATGGGAAATGACCAAGTGGCCAGGGCTGGGAATTGTTGTTCATGTTGTTTTCTATTATAGTTGATATGATTTCACATTTAGTGACTGTTGTATTTTCTTCTACTTATGGTTTTTGAGATTCTTTGAACTTTACCTTTTGCCTGATATGGCAGGAACGCTGCATTCCATGCATCATATTAGGCACATGAGAATTAACATGTCATGTATGTGCCATGCCATGTAGTTGCATCTTAGCTTGCCTGTATAATATGCTTAAGTGATTATATGTCATTCTTATGTTTTATAACATACATCTATGATATAACATGTTATGTGTTTTCTACATATGATGGCATGTCTTGCATTGGTTGTACCTGGGTTTTGAATGAACGAGAACCAATTTTCGATTGTAAGGTGTATGGGAGCCTTACAACCAAGAAGGGATAACATGTATATTAAAACAATTCTGATCATTATATAAATATGTTTTTAGTTCCATTTATAAAAATGTAATGATGTGGAAATTAAAATGCTAAACTAAATTTGTTTTGATTAAAAATGGGAGCCAAATACCAATTTATAAAGTGTATGGGTGCTTTATATGTGGGTAGATGGCCACCCATATTCTTGGTCCATTGCATGTGAGCATGTTAAATTCTAGGTTGGAATCTGGTTTGATAAAAAGGAGAGTCAATTTTCAATCCATGAAGTGTATGGGCACTTCGTGAATTGGGAAATGGCTACCCATGTTAAATGAAATGACCATGAGGTATCTTGAAATGGTTTTAAATGCAATAATTGTGTGGTTTTAATTTGAAATTAATTGGTGAATTTTTAAGTGCAGCTGGACCCGAGTAGGTCAGTTGGTAAGTGTTGTATGAAATGACCAGATATGGGGTTACAAATTTTGAAAATTGACCTATTACTTTGGGGTTGTTTTTTTTAAGAACCTGTGATGGATAAAATGAGACTCTTTTAGGTCACCCTTTTAGTTAAATGGTTTTTCATTTCTTGATTACCTAGTTGAGTCGGGATTCCTGATGAATACGAATGTTTTTAAAAGAGAGTTTTTGTGAAACATGCTTGTTTACCCTGTTGTGTTGTTCAAACATTTAAGTGGTTAATGATTAATGTGGGTTAATAGAAAGGGATTGGAAATGGAACTGTGGTAGTGTGCTGAAAACCTAGTGTAAGGGGTAGTTTTGAGATTCTCGTCGAGTTTCCATGGAACAAAACCATAGGTTTTTTCTTAGGAGTTATTTTATTTAGTCGTGTCTTGATGATTGGGTTTTGAGCCTAGCGACTGTGTTTCGAGTGACCCGGCGTTATGTACTATGTTTGATCTTCGTAAGGGGCTAGCTTGTGGTTGGTATCACCCTTATAATGTTAATCCCTTCCTTGTACCACGAATTTTCTGACGTGAGGTGTCGTTTGGGTGCTGTTGTACCTTATTAGACACTTTTTTTTCTAATGACACCCTTGTTCGGAAGGGTGGTCGTTGGGTTTTGACTTTCTTTGCGGCTTTGGGTCATCTCCTTAGTAGAGTGGTCCGACGTTAAATAATTATTTCATCCCAATGTTCGGGATGACTTTCAAATGACTCGTGTGTCTTGACATGCTAGTTTCCTTGTTTTGGATCTTCATCATTTGTTTGTTAATGAGATTGTGGAGGATGAGCACCACATGATCGTTTTCGGTGTTTGTGTACTACCGCATTTGTGCTCGGCTAGGTTATCACCTTTTCCTTCGATTACTAAGACACTCTTAAGGTTGGGAGCGTCCTGTGTCAAATCTGGTAAATTTTTCCATTCACATGGAATGGATCCTTCTGGGAATGCCTTGGGAAATGGTTTGGTTGTGTCTAAATGAATGTGAGACATGCGAGTTTAAAATGTGTGGATGTGTCTATTGGTGAATCCGAGTTCCTTCCTTGAAGTTGACCGGTTGAGGTTCGACGGTTCTTCCTTCCAGTAGATTGGTATGATTAACTTGAATCTGTTCAAACCTCTTAGTGTATTCTGTTTAGCGACGAACATGTCCCCTATCTTGTCCTCATCCATGATTCACTAAGAGAGCATCTGTTTTATCCATGCTAATGCTTTTATGCTGTTGGTCTTGATTATATGGTTCTCTTTCGTTGTTGCACACGGGATGCGTGTATTCTTGTATAGTTTGATCATGGAAACATCATTGGATGTTGGGTGCAGGCTTCAGTGAACGTGTTTGTGATAATTGTAAGGTGCCTTGGAGAATGGAATTGTGGTTCTGTTTGAAATACATCAGCCGTTTAGGCCGAGTGTTCTTGTAAATGGTCAGCCAGAGATGGCTTGACTCAGGGTTCTTGTTTAATGTCTCGGTCGGGGACATATTGTTCTCTGGCACATCGTCAGGTAAAGGAGAGTGTGATATGTGTTTGACGGTTCCCAATATGAACAAACGGCTCTACTTGGGGAATGAGGTCGATAGAGAATAGATAATTTGATCTGTTTCAAATCAAGCTAGGAGCATCGTGAAAACACTTGGGGCATGCTTTGAAAGTTAATCCCAACGGTGGCCCGAAACGTAGTATGAAGTGGGTTACTTAACGTTAAAAGGATAATGTGGGATGTACATGTGGCTGGATGCTTGTTAAGACGATGAGAGGTTCATGTCTCTAGTATATGGGATCAGGAAGAGTCGTCTTGGTGTTTCAATTTGGAAACGAGCGTTGGATCGAGTTTATTGGCTTGACCGTTGTAGGGTTAAATGGATGCTTAAGGGTGTGTTGGACGTTTGTGAACGCAACGTGATCATTTGAACGAAGCATCATGACCATTGTAGGTTGCGTGATGGGTACATTGTTCCTGAAGGATTCTCGGAGATGAGAAGTTATAAGGTGGGAAGGTTGTAATGACACACATTTTGAACCAGACTAAAACCCAAAGAATTTGAACTTCATTGATTACTGAACGAGTTATTTTTTAAACCGAGCTTCAAAACGGAATTTCCGAGAGTTGAAATGATATTTTTTGTTTTGTAATTGGGTGAAGTCCCAAAGAGTTTCCCAAGTGACTTAGCACGTTTAAAAAGTGTCGGACCCGAGTTTTTCAGGGACTGTAGAGGGCGCACGGTTTGCGCATGGGTTGACCAAACCGTGCAGCCCAAACTATGCAGCCTGAATCAGGTGGTAAGTGGCCTACGCACGGGCTACACAGGGTTTCCCAAACCATGTTCCTAGCCTGTGCAATGGTTGTCTTGGAGGCTGTATAATCCGCACGGTTTGCGCACATTTTGGCAAACCGTGAAGGTCAAACCATACAGTTGTGTGTGTTTTAGAATATTTTTAAAATTGAAATAAATGATAATAAAATAAAATAAATAAAAACCTAAACTAAAAGACTCTCCCTCCCCTTTCTCTCGGAAATCCACGTGACACCCTCTGAGGGTTTCCCCCTACCACGCACACAATTCCCCAATCGGCCTACCTCCATGCTTTGATCTCTGGTCTATTTCCTGAGGGTTTTTTACTGAATCATCACGGTAAGCATTCTCTTCTCCTACCCTCTCGTTCTTGGCCTGTTTTTGCTTCTCCCTATGCCCTATTTTCATTCTTCCAAACGCCTAGGGTTTGGGGGTTTTCTTGATTTGGGTTCTCTTTTGTTTTTTTGTTGTATGGGGAGGTGAAAGGTCCCTCGAGACAACTTTGGTGCACATATGATGTCCGCCTCAGAAGGTGAGGCAGTTTGCGGTGGATTCGGTTATCTTGGTTGATTCGAAGGTAAGGGTTTTTCCCGTGGATTGTTTTCACTTCTTCTAAATTAATGCCTTATTTTTTCTAAAGTGCCCTAGTATGTTTTTCATAGTGCGTTGGCGGGTTCGGGTTGGATTCTCTTTTCCGGAGCTTAGGCATCTCGCATGTGTAGGAATATGTATGCAACTATATGTATGTTGGTTCCCCCGATATGTGTATACTCGTTCATGGAAGTGACTGTACATGTCTGGGGCTAGGTGTGCCCATGTACATATATATATGAGCCTGCTCAGGTGAGAAGAGACAGGCTTATGTGTATAAGTACATGTGTAAGGATCATCTTGTGCGTTCTCATGGCCATGCTGGTGTGTGCATAGAGGCTAGGTGTTCTTATACGTTTGTGAAATCACATATGCCTCGTGGGGGAGCAGCAACGGCTCTTAGTTAGAATGTGTCAAGAGCCAGAGTGGACATATGGATCCGCCTTGAGGTAGGGTCCCTCACATTGGCCTTTAATTTAATGTAAGGTAATAAAGAGTTATTTCTGCACGATCTTAGTATTTTAATTCTGCAAGTTAGTATTGAATAAATACTTCTGTGAAAACAGAGTGAATTGGAGGAATAAGATTAAAATGGATGCCTTCTAACTAAACTCAATATTTAATAAAAAACCCCCTCAATCAGAGGTGCACTTTCATCAAGATAAAAAGTAGTGATAGACTTTTTATGACTGCCTGCTGGATTGTTGTGGTGTCACTTTGATGATTTGTATGTAAAATTACCTTGTTGAGACAAATAGAATGATATGTCTATGATACAGGTGTTTGGGTCAATTTTCCATGTTAGTAAAATTGAGTAAGATGGTAAACATAGTGGGATAAATTAAGACTATATGACATGTTTCCACTGGAAGGTATCAAAGGGTTAAAAAATGATAATCATATCCTTTAAGATGAAATGGTTGAACTAGAAATGAATGGACTAGGGTGGTATGACCATGCCTTGGGATAACGTATTGAGCACAGATTATGTTAGTAAACTGAATATGTTAATGACCTGATATAGATACTTAAGAGGAGTTTCCATAAATATACTTGTGATGAACGTGCTTATGGACACTTATATAGAAAGGATCTATATAATTAATTGTGAATATGGGATGACTTGTTGAATGGTTATGACATAATTCCATAAGAAGTATACTATCGACATGCTTGTTTTGTTAGTGCGCACATGTTGATGCCACATATTGAAGTATAACAAAGATGAGCACATGATGAGGCAACCTAGTGATAAATACGTGTCTGGGTGGGAGGCAGTTATACCCCATTCTAGATTAATGAATGTGATGGAAGGGAGGCATTCATACCCCTTTCCAGTGGAAGTCTACTGATGAATACATTTCTGGAAGGGAGGCATTATTCCCCCTTTCCAGTTGACCTCTATTGATGAACGTGACAGATGGGAGGTAATTATACCCCATGCAGGCTGAATGAATGTGATGGAAGGGAGGTATTCTTACCCCTTTCTAGTATCTTTTAGGAATGAGAGACATTCTTTATAAGGCCCCAGCCTTAAACCTTACTTAATCTTGAGTTATTACAAGATTACACATTAAGGATCTTTTCAGGTTTAGAGTTTTAGAGAATTAGATCATGAAACTTTCATTACATTCCACATTTAAACAAACAGGTTACATAAAATACAGTATTCATTCTTCCCATCAACGGAAACATAATTAAAATATAACACAGATTCTTTCTTGACACACCCTTGACACTATCATCACATCATGTACCTTTCCCTTGAACTGTGAAAAACATTTCAAAAACTTGGGATGATCATAAAAAGCTCAGTAAGAGTTACAAAAATATGGAAAGGAAACATGAGTTCATATATACATTAGAATGAAATCACACTTTACCCATAAAACATAGGCATATCAAATCATGAATAAATCATAGAAAACATAAGACAAAAAGGTAACTTGAGGCATTCATAACATTCTTACACAGGGAGTAACCCTCTTGGTTACGTTTGGAATACCCATCACAGTATATTCCCTAAATATCTTCGGAGAAACCTTAACATTTCACTCCTTCGTATTACCCAATGCATTGGAGAGCTATATCGGGCTCACCCGCCCTTAGTTTATCACGGAACCACCCGTTTTCATAACAATGCCCAAGAACCGTAACATAAATGTGTCACATAAAACATGCATAAAGGAAAC
This sequence comes from Viscum album, assembly GCA_963277665.1. Lineage (NCBI taxonomy): Eukaryota > Viridiplantae > Streptophyta > Magnoliopsida > Santalales > Viscaceae > Viscum > Viscum album. The sequence continues at coordinate 2,101,188,198 of OY728163.1, read as the reverse complement.
ATAATATTTCCACATTTCAATCACAATATAACATTTTAATATATTGAAATAATGAATCCATTCAAAAAGAAACCATTTCCAAAACCATTTAAAACATTTAATAAAGATATTTTTGAATCAAAGTGTACCATACCACCTTGAAGATTAAAATTTTAAACCATTAATATCCATATAAATAAATCCTTAAAACCATTTTGAAAACAGGGATATTAATAAGAACAAATAATTAAAACATTTAAAATGATATTTTGGTTAAATGGGTTTTACCAAAATTAGAGACACTTGAATACAATATTTGAGGAATAACATTTAGTCAGAAATTTATAATATCATGAGAATAAATGGATTCATGATATAATATTCCAAAGGACAGTATATACACCATATAAGAGTGAATTGGTGCATAACAACAATGAACCCTCAATAGAAATGTCAAATGTGATGAAATCCCTTATAAAGAAGGTATCCTTAAATTAAGGACAAATCCATCTCAAAAGTATGTGTGACAAATATAAATACACCCAATATAATTGTATATTATGTGTAAAACAATAAAAGTTCATTCACACATATTCAATGGATGACATATTCAATGACTCCATGTTGAACCCAAAGAAATCGAAATTGGGTTAAAAAGTTCCCTTGACAGCCTAACGACATCATATCAAAATGAGTTGATGAGAGATAAAAACAGTATCTCATCACTTAGACATAAAATTTACATCAATAAGAATATATGAGAACATATCACAACATAACAATATGTAAATTAAATGACCCAACAAAATAAGTCTTTTAAAAAAGAGGAGGGTGAAAGGTTCCCTTACCGACTTGGGTATCTTTCAAAACATACACCCCATGAAAGAAGGACAATAGATCATTGATGTAAATACTCATAAACTAAATTATATTACAAAAAGAGTAGAATAATTGGCAGTACATATACCACTCAATGGAATTTGTGGCAAATGTAGCATAAATATCACGGGAATAAAAGTGAGATGAAAAATCCCTAACGAAAACTCGGCAGCCTAACAGCGCCACATAAAACTTCCGAATATGGATTGATGAGATCAAATATGGTATCTCATCACATTACAATAAAATGTACAGAAATAGGAATATAAAATAACATCCCCCAACATTACAAAGAGGATCTTAAAAGAAGTGACATAAAGGAGAGTACTTAAAAAGAAAGACAGAGGTTAGATCTCTTACGAAAGTTCGGCAGCCTAACGACGCCACTCAAAACATCCAAAATGGATTGATGAGAGAGAATAGGGTCTCTCATCACATGAACATAAAAATTACAGTAAGTGTAATATAAAATATCATCCCAATAACAAGAAAGATGAGCTTTAAAAGGAATGACATAAAAGTGTGTACTTAAAAAGAAAGAGAGGAGTAGGATCCCTTACCTCGGGTCCGACTTGACTCGATCGTTCTTTAATCTCCTGAATAATAAACTTGAGTTAATTTCTACTTCCTTAATAACCTTTTTCAAGTTCATTATTCCTTTTATATCATTTATTACCATGTCATAAACATTATGTAATCATTTAATATAATAATATTTGTTTTGCCGATATTTGGTTCTTAAGTCGAAAGTGGACTTCTTACAATTACATGTTGTTTGTGTGGCCAAATGTTTATTATATCCAGAATTTTATTCATGATGTAGATATCATATATTTCATATATATCCAGTACATGAATGCATTTATAACATTACATAATCATTTAGAGGTAAGAAATGAAATGCACCGTTCATGGAGGCGGTAAGCCGTACGTACGCATGAACGCTACTTTCATTTCTATTTCGTATTTTATAGACTGGAATAATAATGATATAAAGGTATATTATAATTCCAGTATAATATCATATATAATATCATAGTTCCATCTTTTATACGTCCCACATATGGTATTTAACGAATCAAATCACTTTGAGGGGGTGGTAGTCCGCACTTTCTTAAATAAAGATATCGCGTTTACCCATAATGGAAACCATAAAGGTATGCACAAAATGAAAAAAACATAAGCTTAAGGAAAAAATAAACATATTATATATCATATATAAAAATAGTGACATCATAATGGCCATTTTTGAAGGTGTTAAATGAGTATTGGACAATCATCGTCTCGGGAGGCAGAATTTCGCCATCCACGGAAACTATATGTTCTTTAACAATTTCATGTAGTTGTGTGAGAGTTTAGCTAGTATAAATCTTATAACAACATCTTCGTATATTGAAGATACTGGTTTTGTTACAAAATAATTAAATAAAAAGAGTTTAGGGGGTTGGAGAAGCAAAATAAAACAAATGAACATGAGAGAATGATTTACCTTTAAAAGTGTAACTCCTTTTGATTTGAGACTAAAGGCTTCCTTTGAAAGGATTCTGCCCAAAGGAAATCCTATAGGATGAGTATAGGGATGTGGAGAGAGTAAATGGTCAGGGGTTGGCCGGGACAAAGGCTTGAGGAGTGTGTTAAATGAGGTAGAGGTGGGGGCCTTTTATAAGAGGAGAGGAGGGTCACTTTTGGAAAGTAAGAAATATTACTTTATTTGAAAATGTGTTTCGGTTTCAAAAGGTCCCACATTGATAACATTTGTGGATAAGGTGTTAAGGGTTCGAAATACACCCATCCAATAAGTTTTGGACATGTTTAGTTCATAGATTTGACATTATCTTTCCATTTTATTTAAATCGTTAAATAATGAGGTCATCGCTGCATCATAATGATGTCATAAATAATTTAATTTATTTAGTGTCTAAAAATTATACAAAAAAATACTATGATGTAGGAAATATTTTTATATTTTCAATGACTATTTATAATCAAAAATATGATCTTTATAACCCCATGTAAAAATTGTTTTCGTAAAACATATGATGTTTGTGTCATTTTTACTTTTACATTAAATAAAAAGTTATTTATGTCATTTCCCAACCAAAGTAGCTCCATGGGGTCCTCAAGTTGACCAATGTCTTGTCTTGGTCGTCCATGACTCAACCAATGAGGGTAGGAAATGTGTCAAGCTCATCTTATTTTATTATAGTATTATTTTTACCTTAAACTACACTAATTACCACTAATCGCGATTAAAAACTTAATAAGTTAATATTCACCAAAAAATTATTTTTATCCCATTGAACCACATTTTACTTCTTAATGACAACCATGTATGTCGGATTTTTGAAATTCAAAACACAAAGATGGAAAAATTTCATTGAAACGGAAAAATTAGTTTTTATAAGTACCACTTAGTGGTTTCACTATTCATCAAAAATTGAAGTTTTTCAGAAAAATCCCAAAAATTAACCATAAGATATATTGGATATTCCAAATTCAAAAATGAAGTCTATTTTACAAAATTCAAAACATATAAGTCAGATTATTTAATTTAATAATTAATTCCTGCTGTCAGAGCAAATAGCGTGTTTTTATGAAACAATAAGTATCAAAAGATTGACACTGGTTTAAGTCTCATTTCAAAGTGAAATTAATTCCAACGACCACTATTGGATTTAATGGTAAAAATATATTCTAATTTAACTTTAAAACCAATTCAAAAGTTAATCTAATCATATAAATAAATTATATTAAGAAGAGTTTTTGAATTAAAATACAACATTTTACACTATTCATTAAAAAAATGAACTTTATCGGAAAGATACCAAAAATTTACACAAAGTAAATTTTGATGTCCCGATTCATAATAAAAGTTTTATTTGGTCCAAAAATTTTTTTAAGAGTTAAAAAAACTATATTTAATGATGGTTCAACATCAAAAGGTGATAAGTGAACCTTTAGTGAAAACTAGGGCATATACGCCTAAAATTGAATTATTTCCATATTTTAAGCCTCTATCCTTTATTGGATAAATGTAAAAACATTTAAAAACATATATAATCATATATTAGATATTTATATCCATTCCTGCTATTACAACGGCTACATGTTAACTACCATTTAAAATAATATTATTTTATTATAAGAGTGCAACGTAGGATTCCCAAGAAACTCGTTGTTGTGTGTTGGGTACGCCATCGAGCAAAGCGTCCCCCTTAAATTCATATCAATATTTTATTCACAAATATGGATAAATATGAAAATTTCATATTCTTTATTTACCTGGGGTGTTACATCCTTCCCCCCTTTTGGGAATTGCGTCCTCGCAATTTTTTAAAATTGATCTTGGAAACATCCTTGAAAGTCCCACATCGAAACAAGAGTCGGTAAAACAATCACTTTAAAATAAAGAAAGATAAGTACAAAGGTCACCCGAGTTAACCCATAATAGGATTCTGTGTAGGAAAACATGGACATGGAAGAAAAAGAAAAGGGTCATGTTCTGATGGAGAGTGATAGAAAACATGTTTAGGAGAAAGTTAACCATGAGAAAATCACAAACTTGTGATGGGTTAAACGGTATTCGATTCCCCAGTAGGAAAATTTAATAGACAGTTTTTTTTGTTTTAAGATACTTTTTATTGAGGAATTTATTCATAAGGAAACATAATCACTTATCATGTTGACTTTCAACTTTTACTAGATTCCTTAATCAAACTCATATTTTTTTCCAAAAGACTAGTATTTAGGGAGACTTGTTCACATTAAGAGTACTAAAATCAACTTCTAGAGAATCACCTAATCCATAAAAGAGAACTATATACATCCCATGTCTTTAGGCTTTAACCAAAACCAAAACTAGAAATGTTAGTACAAGTTCAAATAATCCAAAAAAGTATAACCCTTTATAAAAAGAAAATCTATTCTTAATCTCAAAAAAAAATTGTCCAACAAAACCAAAATTTTGACAAGGAGTATCCGATAAACAATTTGTCCATAAAATTATTCAAAGTAAACCAATCTACGATTGAAACCCAAATATTTGAAGGATTTAGTCACATATTCTTCCAAGTTAAATCGTAACATTTATCTCCAAACAACATACGTTGCTCCTAAAGTCTCGTATTGAAAAGTAATTAACCTAATAATATATCCTCCATGATAGGTTAATCATTTTCATAAATAACCCAAAATAAACTTACTCTTAATTCATAAAATCATATAACTAAAAATAATCGGTCAAACTAACCAGGGACTTCACGTAGTCCAGTGGTAGGCGATAAATACCAGTCGCACTTTGGTTGTGGGTTCGATTCCCGCATCTTTGTCCGACGCGACGGGTTGTCACACGGTCTGCGTGTTGTCCTTTTTCCAAAACAATATAATTCTTATATCATTCCCCAAAAAGAGATAAAATCATCATAAATGATCATAACATATTTTAACCTCAAGTTTATCTCATGCCTTTCATTTTCTAGCATATCATATAATAACCCATAATTACCTCAAAAGTATGGATCATATAATCTATAATGGTTACCTTTATAATTTTTACCTGAACTTCCACATGGATTGGTCATCTCGTACATGATGCATTAATACCAAGGTTCAATTGGTTGATCATGACTCCTTGATAGTTGGTTTAGAACAACCACGAGTTTCCTCAATGAATCCCCCATTTTATCTAGTATCTTAATCATAGAACCACCACAGTTTCCTTCAAACCTGTTGTCTCTTTGGTTCCTGCTATATCCATCCATTCACTAAAAATAGAAATGTCAGTGTGAGTATATCAACAAAACCATCATGTACTAATGAGGAAGGTAAACACTAAGATACACTTACTCATTTACTTTATCTAAAACTAGGACTCTTTCTGAAATCCTTACCATTATGGTAATATCACTTATGCTTAAAGAATACCCTAACCTCTAAAGTTATCTAAAATGACCTCTGATACAAACTATAAGTCCCCAGCCTTAAACCTTACTTAATCTTGAGTTATTAAAAGTTTACACATTGAGGATCTTTTCAGGTTTAGAGTTTTTGAGAATTAGATCATGAAACTTTCATTACATTCCATATTTAAACAAAGTGGTTACATAAAAGACAGTATTCATTCTTCCCATAAACGGAAACATATTTAAAATATAACACAGATTCTTTCTTGACACATCCTTGACACTATCATCACATCAGGTACCTTTCCCTTGACCTGTGAAAAACATTTCAAAAACATGGGATGAGCATAAAAAGCTCAGTAAGAGTTATAAAAATATGGAAAGGAAACATGAGTTCATACATACATTAGAATGAAATCACACTTTACCCATAAAACATAGGCATATCAAATCATGAATAAATCATAGAAAACATAAGACATAAAGGTAACTTGAGGCATTCATAACATTCTTACATAGGGAGTAACCCTCTTGGTTACGTTTGGAATACCCATCACAGTATATTCCCTAAATCTCTTCGGAGAAACCTTAACATTTCACTCTTTCGCGTTACCCAATGCATTGGAGAGCTATATCGGGCTCACCCGCCCTTAGTTTATCACGAAACCACCCATTTTCACAACAATTCCCATGAACCATAACATAAATGTGTCAGATAAAACATGCATAAAGGAAACATAATATTTCCACATTTCAATCACAATATAACATTTTAGTATATTGAAATAATGAATCCATTCAAAAATAAACCATTTCCAAAACCATTTAAAACATTTAATAAAGAGATTTTTGAATATAAGTGTCCCATACCACCTTGAAGCTTAAAATTTTAAAGAATTAATATCCATATAAATAAATCCTTAAAACCATTTTGAAAACAGGGATATTAATAAGAACAAATAATTAAAACATTTGAAACGATATTTTGTTAAAGGGGTTTTAACAAAATTAGAGACACTTGAATACAATAATTGAGGAATAACATTTAGTCAGAACTTTATAATATCATGAGAATAAATGGATTCATGATATAATACTCCAAAGGACAGTATATACACCATATAAGAGTGAATTGGTGCATAACAACAATTAACCCTCAATAGAAATGTCAAATGTGATGAAATCCCTTATAAAGAAGGTGTCCTTAAATTAAGGACAAACCAATCAAAAAAATATGTGTGACAAATATAAATACACCCAATATAAGTTTATATTAAGTTTAAACCAATAAAAGGTCATTCACACATATTCAATGGATGACATATTCAATGACTACATGTTGAACCCAAAGAAATCGAAATTGGGTTAAAAAGTTCCCTTGACAGCCTAACAACATCACATCAAAATGAGTTGATGAGAGATAAAAAGAGTATCTCATCACCTGGACATAAAATTTACATCAATATGGATATATGAGAACATATCCCAACATAACAATATGTAAATTAAAAGACCCAACAAAAGAAGTCTTTTAAAAAAGAGGAGGGTGAAAGGTTCCCTTACCGACTTGGGTATCTTTCAAAACATACACCCCATGAAAGAAGGACAATAGATCATTGATGTAAATACTCATAAACGAAAGTATATTACACAAAGAGTAGAATAATGGGCAGTACATATACCACTCAATGGAATTTTTGGCAAATGTAGCATAAATCTCACGGGAATAAAAGTGAGATGAAAAATCCCTTACGAAAACTCGGCAGCCTAATGGCGCCACATAAAACATCCGAATATGGATTGATGGGATCAAATAGGGTATCTCATCACATTACAATAAAATGTACAGAAAGAGGAATATAAAATAACATCCCCCAGAATTACAAAGAGGAGCTTAAAAGAAGTGACATAAAGGAGAGTACTTAAAAAGAAAGAGAGAGGTTAGATCTCTTACGAAAGTTCGGCAGCCTAATGGCGCAACTCAAAACTTCCAAAATGGATTGATGAGAGAGAATAGGGTCTCTCATCACATGAACATAAAAATTATAGTATGTGTAATATAAAAGATCATCCCAATAACAAGAAATATGAGCTTTAAAAGTAATGACATAAAAGTGTGTACTTAAAAAGAAAGAGAGGAGTAGGATCCCTTACCTTAGGTCCGACTTGACTCGATCGTTCTTTAATCTCCTGAATAATAAACATGAGTTAATTTCAACTTCCTTAAGAACCTTTTTCAAGTTCATTATTCCTTTTATATCACTTATTACCATGTCATAATCATTATGTAATCATTTAATATAATAATATTTGTTTTGCCGATATTTGGTTCTTAAGTCGAAAGTTGACTTCTTAAAATTACATGTTGTTCGTGTGGACAAATGTTTACTATATCCAGAATTTTATTCATGATGTAGATATCATATATGTCATATATATCCAGTACATGAATGAATTTATAACATTACATAATCATTTACAGGTAAGAAATGAAATTCACCGTTCATGGAGACGGTAAGCCGTACGTACACATGAACGCTACTTTCATTTCTATTTCGTATTTTATAAAATGGAATAATAATGATATAGACGTATTTTAAAATTCCAGTATAATATCATATATAATATCATAGTTCCATCCTTTATACGTCCCACATATGGTATTTAACAAATCAAATCACTTTGAGGGGGCGGTAGTCCACACTTCCTTAAATGAAGATATTGCGTTTACCCTTAATGGAAACCATAAAGCTATGCAAAAAATGAAAAAAATAAGCTTAATGAAAACATTAACATATTATATATCATATATAAGAATAGTGACATCATAATGGCCACCTTTGATGGTGTTAAATGAGTATTGAACAATCATCATCTCGGGAGGCAGAATTTCTCCATCCACAGAAACCGTATGTTCTTTAACCATTTTATGTAGTTGTGTGAGAGTGTAGCTAGAATAAATCTTAAAACAACATCCTAGTATATTGAAGATACTGGTGTTGTTACAAAAGAAGTAAATAAAAAGAGTTTAGGGGATTGGAGAAGCAAAATAAAAAAAATTAACATGAGAGAATGAATTACCTTTAAAAGTGTAACTCCTTTTGATTTGAGCCTAAAGGCTTCCTTTGAAAGGATTATGCCCAAAGGAAATCATCTAGGATGAGGAGAGGGATGTGAAGAGAGTAAATGGTCAGGGTTTGGCCGAGCCAACGGCTTGAGGAGTGTGTTAAATTAGGTAGAGGTGGGGGCCTTTTATAAGAGGAGAGGAGGGTCACTTTTAGAATGTAAGAAATATTACTTTATTTGAAAATGTGTTTCGGTTTCAAAAGGTCCCACATTGATATAATTAGTGGATAAGGTGTTAAGGGTTCGAAATCCACCCATCCCATATGTTTTTGACATGTGTAGTTCGTATATTTGACATTATCATTCCATTTTATTTAAATCGTTAAATAATGAGGTCATCGCTGCATCATCATGATGTCATAAATAATTTAATTTATTTAGTGTCTAAAAATTATAAAAAAAATACTATGATGTAGGAAAACTTTTTAGATTTCCAATTATTATTTATAATCAAAAATCTGATCTTTATAACCCCGGGTAAAAGTTTTTGTTCGTAAAACATATGATGTTTGTGTCATTTTTACTTTTACATTAAATAAAAAGTTATTTATGTCATTTCCCAACCAAAGTAGCTCCATGGGGTCCTCAAGTTGACCCATGGCTTGTATTGGTCAGCCATGACACATCCAATGAGGGTAGGACATGTGTCAAGATCATATTATTTAATTAAAGCATTATTTTTACATTAAACTACATTAATTACCACTAATCACGATTAAAAACTTAATAAGTTACTATTCACCAAAAAATTATTTTTATCCCATTGAACCACATTTTACTTCTTAATGACAACCATGTATGTTGGATTTTTGAAATTCAAAACACAAAGATGGAAAAATTTCATTTAAACGGAAAAATCAGTTTTTATAAGTACCACTTAGTGGTTTCACTATTCATCAAAAATTGAAGTTTTTCAGAAAAATCCCAAAAATTCACCATAAGCTATATTTGATATTCCGAATTCAAAAATGAAGTCTATTTTACAAAATTGAAAACATATAAGTCAGATTAATTAATTTAATAATTAATGCCCGCTGTCAGAGCAAATAGCGTGTTTTTGTGAAACAATACGTATCAAAAGATTGACACTGGTTTAAGTCTCATTTCAAAGTGAAATTAATTCCAACGACCACTATTGGATTTAATGGTAAAAATATATTCTAATTTCTCTTTAAAAAAAATTAAAATGATAATCTAATCATATAAATAAATTAGATTAAAAAGAGGTTTTGAATTAAAATACAACATTTTACACTATTCATTAAAATAATGAACTTTTTCGGAAAGATACCAAAAATTTACACAAAGTAAATTTTGATGTCCTGATTCTTAATAAGAGCTTCATTTGGTCCAAATGAATATTTAAGAGTTAAAAAAACTATATTTAATGATGGTTCAACATCAAAAGGTGATAAGTGATCCTTTAGTGAAAACTAGGGCATATACGCCTAAAATTGAATTCTTTCCGTATTTTAAGCCTCTATCCTTTATTAGATAAATGTAAAAACATTTAAAAACATATATAATCATATATTAGTTATTTCTATCCATTCCCGCCATTACAATGGCTACATGTTAACTACCATTTAAAATAATATTGTTTTATTATAAGAGTGCAACGTAAGATTCCCAAGAAACTCGTTCTTGCGTGTTGGGTACGCCATCGAGCAAAGCGTCCCCCTTAAATTCATATCAATATTTTATTCACAAATATTGATAAATATGAAAATTTCATATTCTTTATTTACCTGGGGTGTTACATTCTTACCTCGTTGCCTTTTTAATTCAGGGAGGAGAGGCATTCATATCTCATACCCACTTGTTCCTACGGTGGGAGGAATGATTACCTCACACCATATTTTATCTACATATTTATATATGTATCTATGGTGACATGATCAGACTGATATTCTGGAAACGAGACGAAGATGGTATTGTCGTTATGTTTCCATTGGGAAACCAGGACGGGTGTTGTTATTTTATGTTGTTCTGCTTATAGAATTCATCTATAACTGGTCACTTTTTAATTATTATACACTGTCTAGATTGGGTTTGACAACAGTGGTGCAGGACTACTATGATTTATATCTCACACCCTAATCATCCCGCCATTTCACTGGGGTACCTGATTAGACCTTCATGCTTGCAAAATCTAGGTTGTGTGCTATGCTATTTGTACCAGAGGAGTTAGGAGCAAAGGACCAAGTGGGATCCTGGGATGCTCAGGGGATCGTCATTGGGATTTTTTGTCCTTTATTTTTGTTATTGTTTGTAAGGCATGCTATATTTATTCTTGATTTCATAACTGTATCATCATCTGTGCATCCATGCATTTTAAACTGGCGTCTGTCGCCTTTTATAAAATGGTTATTACCTGTCTTTTTCATCATCCTTTAAATTGTTTACTACTTCCACTATTAAATATTACATAATCTGATAATACTATTGTGTTACTTTGATATGAGGGTATTGTCTCCCCACTATCACCTCCCGAGATCCTTGCTGCAAGTCTACAGCCTCTGGTGTATGGGGAGATGCACTTGAGGCCATGTGACCTACCAGTCCGGCCACCGGTTCGATGGTAAGATAGGATAGGATGTTATAATAATCATACATTTCTAGAGATAGAATAACTATAATAAGTGTTTGGACAAATTTTTATTCAATTATTTTTTATAGGTAAATTTCTTGTACCCAAGGGAGTGTCCATAGAATTGATGTAGGTTCTCCAACTGATTTTGATCCATTTAAATATCATGTTCCTTGTATAGTTTTTTATTTTTTTCATTCTTTTAATTTTATTATAAAATTTAAAATGATGGTAAGTCTAAAATATTATAGCGGATAAATCTCATAATTTTTAAAATTTAGTAAAATGAAACCATTGATTCATCCTCCCTAGTGGTTCACAGATCCTTTGGAACTTCAATCGGTATCAATGGAAGGTTACCCTCTTGAATCCTTATGATTGAACAACTCAATTTAGACAAAAGTTAATGTAATCCAACATTATATAGAAAATGATATAATTATTGGCAATATAAAATAGTGAATTATCTTCTATCACTTTTCAAAGTGGTTTTTTATGCAATAAAAATGGGCATCCACACATTCCGAAAAATGAACCCATGAGTTTCTCTATGAAGTGAAATATTTATGTTTATGGAAATGATTAAAATTATATTATTATTTCACTATGAAAAAATGTTTCCAATATTTTTATGGGTTTCAAATTAGCTTGGAAAATTTGGTAAAATCTCTAAATTATCATCAAGGGAAACAAAACGTTAGTGAAGAAAAGATAAAAATATGGAAAAGTATGTTCAAATATATAGTAATGAGAGATGAAGAAACTATTGATGAATACATAACTAGTGGTAATGATGTTGTTTTAAATATCAATTTTTATATATATATATATATATATTAAAATATTCTACTATGTTCATAAAACTAATGAGATATTTCTTAAAAGATTTTTTCTAATGTTTGTGTGGTGTTAGTTGAGTGTTAACTGCTGGTTGTACCCCTAGCACACAATGGAAACTAGCCCAAGCATGAGTCCCACCAGACTCGAACACTGTGCATAATATGGATAGGGCGATTGAAATCCATTTTCCTAGTTGGGGAACATACAACGCGCTCCAAGCATGGAGGGGTCCCCTAGTGGGAGGTGAGCATTACCCTACACATGTTTTGCCAATGAGTCCATACCAAAGTGGTAAAAGGCTTCTTTTTGGCATCCAAAAGTAGCATGATTGAATCGTAGTAGAGAAAAAAATTGGTACTTTAGCCGATATATAGTAGGGATATGTAGTAGTGTGGCAGAAGCAGCAGAACTAAAGCTATGATAACAGTGTTGTGGATAAGGCACTATAACAAGAACTGTAGTGGCGGCTGTACTGTAGGAAGTATTGTAGCATCCTGGGTACTGTAGAAGTACAATCCACCGAATGGAACTTTTTGATAATAAATGCCCATTCATGCCTAGTATTAAAGCCACTTGGCCTTGGGACGTCGGGCTATATAATGGATCTCCCTCTACCCAGTCAAAAAGAGGCCTTCACTTCAAAAATAAAATAATGCTTCAGCCCCACCCTTTAAAAAAATTACAATATAAATATTATCTATAACATTTTAAATTGTAAAAAATTATTTTGTCTTGTCCGCTGTGAAATGATCCATCATCCAATAAGAATACCAAGTATAAAAATGTTTTTGATGATATGAGAATGTTGAAAATCCAAGATTCTAATAATGTTAATCTATGGTATTTGATTTATCAATATGATAATGATATGAATGATAAAACCATATCTCAAATCACTAAAAACTGTTTAATAGGAAGAGAAATGTATGGAGGAAATATTCCAATAAAATTATATAAGTGTGGATCAATTTTTAATTTTTCTATAAATAGCACAAAAAACAAGGTTGGTGAATATGAATATCACTCTAATGAAAAAACATGGTGGAATAACTCTATAAATATTATATGGAAGATAAAAATTACAGTTGTTGAAAATAAAAATCACTAGAAATATAAGAAACATGTTATGTATCATGGTCAAATATAATACTTCTACAAAAATTATTTAGATGATAACTATTTAGAAATATTCAATACCATCTTTAAAATTTTCTTGAAGAAAGATGATTCCTCAAATAGTGTAGAATAATAAAGAGGTGAAGAAAGAAATATAGAGTTTAAATTGAGATCACAAATTTTTTAGCATATATAGAAAATGGGTAAATTAAAAAAATAAAACTTCGGAATAATGAATGCAGAAAAAATAATGAGGGAAGGAAATATTTTCTAAAACAAGTAGATGAATACATCTATAAGATGGTAAAACATAAGCTAAATGTTGCTGAACAAGGAAAAATGAGTAAATTTAGGATTTTAATACCCAATATAAACGTATTGATTATTTGAGTACCATTGAAAAGATGATAGATAATTTCAATAATTCATTAATGTTGAATGTGGAAACTTCTCATGATACTAAGAATTTTCATCCCAGGAATAAGATGAAATCATTATTTAATGAAATTAAAAGTCCATCTAATTTTTATAACCATACTTGTGTTGTAAAATTTTTTTGTAGAATTGTGGTTGAGAACTGATATGGAAATACACCACATTAATGCAATTTAAAAATAACTAGAAAAATAAATTTTCTCTACATTAGAAGGAAACAAAAGTAAAAAATTTTATGAACCTCAAAAAGTTATTTATTGTGGATGATCATGATTCCACAATAGGACAACATGAAGTGGGTATTTTTTGTTCTATGGTATTTTTTTTCAAGAAATAAATTTATTTTTTATAAAATAATATCCCTTCCAAGAAATGGAATTATATGACGAAGAACAACAAGTGATGAAAATTTTGTAGATATCCTAAGCCATAGAAAGTTGGAAAAAATGTCTCATGATGTTAGAAAACATCCAATGAAATATCAGTTCTAGTTCATAGAGGAAGTTCTGGGTATAAGTGACCAACTAAGTTGCTTTTCTATTAAAAATATAACAACTATTATATGAAAAAGTTCATTTTTTAATAATGAAAATGAAGATGGAAAGAGGAAGGTTGTAGAAATAACCATTATTTTATATAAAATAGAAAATAAATTAAAGAGGAACCCACTATTGATTCAACATACTGGACATTGATCACAAGTGTGAGGTGATATAAAAATGGTAAAAGATGATAAAAATCATGATCTAGTAGAAGAAAATAATGTAAAAGATAGTTCCTTAAAAATCAATGGAATTGGAAATGTTGAAATTAATGATGTGGAAATAAAATCTATGGACATTTTATATGTTTATGGAATAATGTATAACTTACATAATGGGAGATAACATTGTGAATATGGAAAGTTTGTGATATTCAGAAAGTCTTCATATATCACCAGAAGTGTGGAATATGGTAAAGTAGTTACAACCTGCAATGAACTAGTGAAAGTATCATTCAAATGGGAGAAAATTATGACTCTTATTACATGAGTTTAGAATATGAGAACAAAGTTTTGCATATCAGGATTCATAATTTTGGGTAGAAAACTATTAACCAACTCTTTATAGAACATGTTTTCATAAAATTCACAATGAATAAATTGAAGGAATATTATGTTTTTACAAAATGTTATAAAATGTGTAGGATTGGAAGAATTCATAAATTATTTTAAATTCATTTTACAAGACCTCTTGATATTATAAATATGATTTATGTGTGGAAATGACACATTAGTAAATGAAATTTTATTTGTAATTTATTACTTTTATTGATGATTTCCTTAGGATGTCCAATATTCTATTTATGAAGTTGAAATGTGAGACAATAAAATGTTTAAATTTTTTATAATGGAAGTGGAGTGAAAAATAATATTTTTGTTTATTAAGCTAAGGATAGATAATGAAAAGTTATACAAATGCAATGACTTTGAATCATATTTTAAGAAACATGGAATTAAGCATCATTAAAGTGACCTATATTCCCTTAATAAATATAAACATAATGAAATGTAAAATAAAAGTAAATTGGAAATGGGAAGAACTATGCTTGAAGAGTATAAAATTTATATGTTTTTAACAGAGAAACTATAAGTACTATATTACTTGTAAATAAAAATATTTTACTGAGGAAAAAATATTACATGTCTTCCTATAAAATTGGGGATATCAAAAAACCCGTAGTGTTATATACCAATGTTTTTGGAAGTACCTGGTTATTAAAGAAAAAAAATCTAAAACATTGAAAAATTGATGAAATAAGTGAGGATGAAATTTCATTAGATATTCACCCAATATAACTAGTTATAAAGTTATAAAAAAAAAGTTACTAATTTTGTAGGATTCTACTAATGAGATTTTTATGATAATACTACTTCCTTAAGAAGGGATATTTAAAATATAGTGGATTATAAATTGAAGATATATAATGAGAATAAAAAATATAATATGAAACATAGAAAAAATGCATGACAAAAAATTTAGAAGAATCATGATGTGAGGAAAGTGATATGGGAGGCATAAATATGAAATTTATTACCCTACAAAAGAAGGTTGAAACTGAATATATACTTGGAAGTTATAAATATCTTATTCATACTATAAGAAAGTTGAGGTTACAGAAATCAACTTCACATATCTCAAATATTGAGACATATCTAGTTATAGATGTAATTGATCAAAATAAAAGGGGTTAAGTTATGACTGATGAGTTGTATCAGTTAGATAAAAAATACACCAAGGAACTTGTTCAATGTCTAAAAGTAAAAAATATTATTAAGAAAATATGTGTGTAAAAAAAGCTAAATGAACAAGGAAATTTTCAACAAAAATAGAGACTTGTATGTAATGGATATTCATAGGTGTAAGAAGTGTATTTTGATTAATCTTTTACCCTTTTTTATATTATAAAATATCATAATGTTCCAAGAATTAATTTCACATGATTGTTATATAGTTTGTCATATGGATGTAAAGTAAGAATTTTTAAATGGGAAATTTTAGGAAGATGATTACAATGATAAAAATTGTGATTTTTTACATCATTAATATGAAACCAAGTTATGTAAATTTAATAAATTCTTATAATGGATGAAATAATATCCACATTATTTGTAATTCATACATGGTATATATTTGAAAAGATTAAAAATTACTAACGGAAATGTTGAAAAAAACCTATATGTGAAGGAGTTTAACTTATGTTCTCTGGTTGTTATATAATATTTTTATGAAATAAGTATTTATAGATATATAGAAAGTTCATGTAAATTTTTTTTGAGTAAATGAATAAAAACATTGAAATGTCATTGATTGAGGAATTAACTTTCTTTCTGGGCATACAAGTGATGCAGATGGAAAATACATTCTTATATCTAATGAAAAATATGAATGATAATTGCTACTAATTTTTTCATAGAATATTATAAATGATTTTCTACTCTAATTTATACTAGGTTAAAAAAAATATATATAATGATGGGAAAATATTAAATTATAACGAATTTTAAAAATTTATTAGAAGTTTTCTGTATCAAACAAATTGAAGGGTGGACATTATGTATTCCATTACAATTTGTGAATGGTATCACTATTATCCTAAGGAATATTACATATTGATAGCAAAAAAATTTGGGATATGTGGAGGGAACATATTCTTATGGAATTTTGGATAAAATAACCAGTGTTGTAAACTTTCAAGGGTAATTAGATTCTAATTGAGATGAATGTTTCTACAATAGAGGATTAAAACTCAAAGAAAATTTATATTAGTATAATGTTGGGTGAGTTGGAATATTATGAAATATAGTTTAGTAAATTTGAGAAAAAAATAATCGGAGTTATTTTCCAACATATAATATTATACATAGATGATCTAGATGATTTTTTAGTTAGAAATTTTTAAGGATGAATTTTCTAAACCATTCATGATAATTTTTTAGAATAATTGTGTTATTTATCTTTCCAAAAATCCATTAAAATATTTAGGATGAAAGCACATTGATATTAAAAAACATTTCAATAAATAGAATATTTTTGGTGAAGAATTAATTCTTGATTATATTTGAAACAAATATCAAATTGCATATGTCTTACCAAAAAATTTTATAAATGATATATTTGTGTAACTGAGTGTAACAATTCATGTTTTTCATCCATCGAAGGCTTCCTAGATGTTTACAAATGAGTCTCTACCAAATCTGGATTTTTATTATATGAAAATAATGGGACATAATGAAACCACTTTCTAGGATGGTTTTGTAAGAATTTTTTATTGAATATTAATTTTTTTTATCATAGAATAGGGATGAGTAGTAAAAATATAGATAGTAAAAGGCGAGTGAATTTTTGTGAATGAAAATATTTTCCTTTAATAACATAAAATTTTCTTGTCACCATGTGATTATATTTCTTAAAAGAAATTAATTTACCTAGTAGTGTGGTTCTATGATATTCTCTTTGAGAAATGTTTTTATTTTTTATTATTTAAAAAAAATTAATTTTTGATAAAAAAAAGTCATCAAAAAATTTTAGTGATTGAAAAATGATGAGTTGAAAAAAAATTAAAAAATTATCAAATAACTCTAAATGTGTGTTTGAAGGTCCATTGTGATTTTTTAAAAAAAAATTATATATTTTTACAACTGAATATTGTTAAAGTACTTTTTTCTAAAACTAGAAAAAAAATATTTTTTAGAAGATTAGAAAGTTTCTGTTATAAAGTTGAGAGAGAAGAAGGAATTTATGATTTTTGTTAAGAAACATACTATATGAGTCATATAATGCTAATTTGATCTCAAAGTACATAATTTCATGAAAATATCACAATACAATATGATTTTTACAAATATTTTATAATTTTTGTGAATACAACTAAGGATATCAGTAATATTTTTTGAAAGAGAATCTCTATAAAGCTATTCATAATAAATTTTTCAGAAAAACATTTATGATAGTTGAAAGAATATTTAAAAGTAGATCAAATAAGAAATTTCACCAAAAAATATCATACCAATCCATTTATTATATTTATAAATAGATAATTCTATAACCAAAACATCGAACATACTGGGTGACGATTTCCAGAAATAGATAATATAGAAAAAAACAGGTTTTATAATGTGGATAAACTGATGTACAAGATCTTAAGGCTGTGGAGGTAAATATATGTTTAGTTAAATTCTAGGAAAATAAAACTGAATGAGAAAAATTAATTTTCTTGAAAATACCTCCAGATTATGTTTGGGTAAGATCATATGGGAAATAGAGCTTTTTTCAGTTTGTATAATGAAAAAGATGTGCGAAAAATTGAACCCACCCAAGGATGATCTCCATGAAATTAATTTTTTGGAAAACTACGCTTATTTTACTGTTTATTTTTAATTTTTTTAGAAGTCAAATGGAGAGATGATGATTTATATATAGAGTGTTTTTTATAATTTTCAAATTTTTAATTTTGTCAAACACAGAATAAAAAAATGAAATGGCATAATGAATGAAGATGTTCCCACCAGAATGAGGTGGGTTTTGAGAGGGAATAATTTTATAAGATGAAAAAATGTCATCAACCATCTTTAGTTGGGTTTAGAGAAATAAATAATGGAAAATTAGTTTCCTATATAGAGTTTTTATGAAGTTTATTGAAGAATAATTCATGTTACAAACATTATAAATTTGTGATGTTTGGAATAATTATCAAAAAAAGCAATAATATTTGATAAATTTGTTAATAGAAAGTCCATCAGATGTTTGTTTCTGAGAAGATGGCGAATAAATTTTGAAATAATATTATGCTACCAGTTGGAGATAAGTCAACTAGAAAAATATACTTATCTTATGAGGAATATTGGTCAAAGAGAAGATAAGAGATACAGATCAGATAAGAGAGAACTGAACATAGATTTTGTAATAAAGGTTTCCAGAGAATTATTTTTTGAACGGAAATTTTTAGGCCATGATTTATAAAGAAAGTTTACCTAACATTATTATTACCATATTTGATGATGTTGTTTTTTTATTTAAAGAGGTTATCAATATTACCACAATTGTAATTTACTGAGAATGATTGTTTGTACTATATAGTGCTTAAAGCTACAAGAATATTCTATAAGAGTTTAAAAATATTATTATTAATTTTAAATGTGTGTGAAATTATGAATAGTAATTTTACTGTAATAAAAAATGTAAAATTTTCACCCATTTCATTTATCAGAGCACGTATATATAGGGTTTGAAAGTATATGGTACTTAACATTGTCCAGACATATGAAAATATATTGTGTTTCATTGTTTCCACTAGAGTGAATTTCTAACCTCCTTAGTTTTAGATGAAGAGTTATAGATAAATTTTTTTTATTAGTGAATCATATAGTCATTCCAGTTCATAGAATTATATAGATATTCAAGATAGAGTTTCCTAAGTATAATTTGAGGTGTAATTTAATTTTTAAATGATATAGAACATATGTTATTTGAAAAAGAACATGTTTAGTGAGTTGTACTAGAAATATATTACTAGATAAAGAAATATACATCGGATGGAAACTTAATAGATGGAGGCAAGTATATAATGTTCTAATATGAACATTATGGGAGATATTTTGAATTGTTATATATATTAATTTGTAGGTCATTTTTTATAAGATAAACTTATAAACTAACGTGATTTTGCGTAATCAAAATGATCGAGATATAGAAGGAGTCTAACTGGAGTTAGTTCTAATTATTATTCACTTCTTTCTAATATTGAATTTTCGTGGACCGAATGGAGTGACCATTTGAATATTGTACGTTCTCACATTGGGTTAGAATATTATAAATCCCATGTTCCTTTTTGATTTATTTTTTTATTAATGTGATACTGTTATAAAATTGATAAGAAATGAAAATTTAATAAATTACAGAGGTTAAATTACATAATGTTGTAAATTGGAAATAAGGCAGAAACTGATTCAACCCCCACCCTATAGTTCAATAATAATTAATAACATTAATGGCCATGATGATTAATGAAGTGAATGATAATAATTGAAGGGAGTAATATTAAAATATATATAAGTGTAATGTAATACATTTTTTTATTCATTAAGAAAATTATCCATTTTTTTTAAAATAAAAAATTCATTAAAAAGGGTATATAACCTTTTTAAGGATTATAAAAATTTAAAAAAATCATTATGAAAAAAGTTTATAAATACTGGAAAATGATATCATGAGATAAGCATTAAAAAAACATATTCTTATTAGTCTTTTATTGAAACCAAACTTACTCATGAAAGAAACATTAAGAATATTCTATATTAGTCATTTTAAATAAAATAAAAAATAATTATAAATGATCAAAAAAATTTATTAAATTATAGATAATAACATTATTCTATTAGTGTTAGTAATATGGACATGGAAGAGAAAGATCCATTAGAAAAGATGTGAGTTTTTTCTGAATATCATATATTTATAGAGAATGGAATCCATCATTGACAAATAGTTTTATTTAATGATTTGATTTCAGCTAATAGAATGATTAGATACCAAAAATAATTGATAAATTTAAAAATAAAATAATGACAAAATAACACATTCATGGAAGAATTTTTATTACATAACGAAAAGTTAAATAAGTTGAAACAACCCTTATAGATTTTATAAAATTTTTACCATAATACATTGAATGTGAGAACATTATATGAAAATTTTAATAACATGAATAAGTAGTTAATATTGTTCAAATATGTTATTTAAATAATATATACCCATTAAAAAAATATGTTCATAATATTTAAATTTTATTAAACAAGGGAATTTAAGTCGAAAAATAATTACTTTAATTTCATTCTTGGTCAAGAATTCTCCAAAATCCTCTATAATAAACAACTAATAATTAAAATATTAATTTATAAGAATAAAAATAATTAATTATCATTATATTAATTTTTTATATTAATTTATTACCTAGTTATTACTCATTTAATGTAAATATTGATCATCGATGTTGGTTGTTCTAACCTCTCCATTTCTATTTCAGTGAAACAATGTTGATTATCAATCTATATTATTATTTTTATTATTTAAATAATATTTTCAGTACTACATTATTTTTCTCAGAATGGTTGGTGATGATACAGGTTTATCCCATCCAATTTTTGGGAGATATTCTTGGAGATAATATCCAAAACATGTTTATTTTGTTAATATTTATGGAATAAAAATATGGTAAATTAATAATGATCTTAGTAGTATTAATACCATTACATAATTATAAATAGTTATTTAAATATTAATATTATATCAAATAATTAGTAATAATGTTATAAATTAAAATATATTGAATAAAATGTATTTATCATGGCAAAAGTTACTTGGTAAAATCTTTTTAAGAATATAATTTTACAATGACCTTGTATTATTTATATAATTAATATAAATAATATTTTATCATTATAGAATAATAATAAATTCATATGTATAAAATATATTCTATAAATTTTTTTTAAACATTCTATATAATGCACTAATGAAAAATGAATTACATAATTCATGGAGGTGGAGTAACAACCAAAACATGGGCGTTATTTTAATTTTTGAATGTATGAGAAGGAAGGTAACTAATTGATATTCCATCAAAATAACAAAATTTTAGTATACTAATGATTCTGACTTCATTATATAATTACGGGTATAATATATCTTGATGAGGTTTAAAAAATTAAAAGAAACTGAAAAAATCCTTGATTAAAACTATTACATATTCCTTTGATATCCTTATTTAGACCACACCTTATATCTTCTAAAATTAGTATTTTGGGAAAACCTGTATATATAGGATATGGGTAATAGAGTAAGTGATTTTTTTTAGATCTATGCTGATGTAATAGGGTTTTGGTTTGAAGATAGATTCATATGTGAAGGGGTAATTTTATAGGTTAGAGGGGTGTCATTTTTGTCAATATTAATTACTTAATACAAAAAGAATTGTTGTAATTGAGGAAAGTAGATCCAAAATTGATAATTATAATGAAATATTTATGATATTGTCATTAAAATCCCTCTTTTACCCATTTATAAAGGATTATTAATGATATTGTAAGACTTTACCACTTAATTTATAATTTTTGGCTCACTTTAACCTTTACCGTAGTGACTAATATTTCCATTCGTAATGTATTTTTATAACCAAAAAGGGAATTAACCATGACAAATAATTTTTAAAATATATTTAAAAATATTTAATCGATTTTACATTATTTCATTTTTTGTAGTGATAAAAATTATTTTTAATATAATAACACATTGCCTGGGAAACAATTTAGATTAATGTATTTTATATCCATTATGTAAATTTAATCCCATTTTATGCAATGTCAAAACATAAAATCAGTTTATTTTTTATCTATATTACCAGTTTATTTAATTAAAATGAATCATTATTTTTCATTACCTTAATTTATAAAAATATATTACTCCCCTAAAAAATCTACCTAAAATTTCTCATTTAAACATTTAATGGAATTATCTTTATTTTTTTCCAATTTATAATTAAGAAAGGAATGATTATTCATTTTCATTATGTTTGTGAACAATAAATTTCACTAAAAGTAATACTAAAAAAATAGTAATATATTTTTTAATAAAAAACATAAAATAAAATAATTTATTTAGAAATGTAAAAAATATTTAATTGAGTATTAATCAATAATACATATTCATTACAAATTCTATGTTATTTCATTGTTGTTGTTTATTTATTATTTGTAATTATTATATTATAATTAATAAATTTTGATGAAATATGTTGTTCAATTTTATGAATATAATTAACTGGAATCATTTCAAAAAAATATTTGAAAAATATTATACTTATAAAAAGGAAAATATTTTTCATTTATTTGAGTTATTATTTATAATAATTCATTATTTGTTAAATGGAGCATGTATAATTATTTTCACATATCACACAAACTTTTAAAAATGTGCATCATATTAATTTGTTCTAAAATAATAAGTAATCAAATGTTGTTATAATGACTATATATATATAATATAAAAAATAATAGATAAACAAAATCAATATTATCATCTAGTGAATTTATTTGGAGATTTATACTAGTTTTTAAATAATATAGGATTGATTTTCACTAAAATATTCATCTACCAAAATCACATTTATGTATATGTTTTTTGTTTTTTATAGATTATATGTGTATTTTAACACCCTATGATTTTAGAAAATATTTCACTTTAAATAATATAATCAATTTGTTGGGTTGCGTGACACACGAAACCATTTTTAAATGAACTGTTATATACTATTGAAATATTTTTATCTATAAAGGAAATAAATAAGATACTAAACTTGTGGTTATTAATAGGATAAAATAATATATAAATTAAATATATTTGTTACTCAATATAAATTTATTCACAAATTCTTATTAAATAACCACTCATTTTTTAGTTAAGTCATTTTATTCTTCAAAATAAAAATTTCTAAAAAAAAATTATTAATTTTTTTGAGAACATATTATGATAAATTTATGTATCTTCTATAAAATTTATTTTATAAAAATAACAAAAAAATTTAATTCAAGAAGTAAAAATTTCAGATTGATGAATTTTTTAGATTTTTCTGAAAAGATTGATATTCCAATGAATAATATTAAATTAATGATTTTATTGAAAACTATATATAAAAAGTTAAATTATTTTTAATGGTTTCAACATAAAATTAGTTTTATTATATTTTAAATAATCTAATTACATCTATTAAATCATTTTTATTATTTAATTTAATATAAAAACATTTTTATAGGTAAAAGGATTTTTATAAAAAAATATTCTTATTGGAAAAATGTGTTTTTTATATTAAAAAATAAAATTTATCACAATTTGTGAAAGATTATAATGATATTTTTATATTATATACTCAATAAATTTTTTTAACATTCATCTAATATTTATTTAGGCATGCGATAATAATAATTAACCTTTTTGGCTTAAAAATGTATTTTTTTATAAAGTGGGTTTCATTACATTTGGTAACATATATTAATGTTAATTTCTTACACATAAATTTATAAAATTTATAAATTTAATTTAATATTTTAAACCATGAGTTCTTAATTTTGTAAATATTTCCATATTAATTTTTTCAAATATTAATAGTAACTGTGGAAAAATTTATCACTTTGATAAAGGGAAATAAAGTAAATCTAGGTTAAAACTAAGTGATAATCCAATAATTTTTCATCCAGATTATTATTTTATAAATTTAATTCGACCATTAACACCTTTTGCTGAAATTTTATTAGTTTAATGGTTTTTTCCCTTCAAAATTACTTATATAATATTTAAATCAATGAATGTTACAAACTGTCACTCTCGTATTTTTAAATATCTATTATATAACAAGATATGAAAAAAATCATGTCATAAAAGAATTTATATTTATATTTTTATATCAATGACATTATTTTCTAGATAAAATATAATTCTAATTTTTTAAAAATTATACAATATCCCAAAATTCTAGTGAAATTCAAATAGAATTTTTATTCAAGCAAAAGAAAATTAAAATAAATGTTTTTTAAAATATTAACACAGATATATTTTTTATGAATTAATTTTTACCATGAAATTTCTGTATATATATGAAATAGTAATTTCATTTGGACTCAATATAATTTAATTCCCCATTATGTTGATTTATTTAGTATTTAATTAAATAAATAGTGTTAAAAATGAAATAAATGATATCCAATAACAAAAAATTATTTAGTAACTGATATAAAATTATTAACATATCTTATATTCATGATAATTAATGGGATATTGTTTTAAACATAATTCATGGTCTATTTATTGGTTTTCCCATATTATAGTAACATTATTTACCCATAAAGGGTAGACAACGTTAATATTATGGTAATTGAAGAAAGTGATGTTTAGGGGTTAAAAAAATTATAATGTTAAAAATGAGAACCAAAATTATTAAACTATTATTGGATTATATTATTTCAACTCATTCTAATATTATCTTATAATGTTATAAATTTCGTTCTATTTGGTCATCAAATCTAATTTATATTAATTCAATATTTTTTGAAATACCAAGAGTTCCCCTCTATTCAATTATTTAAGGGAACCCCTATCTTTTATTTATCCACAAACCATTGAGCCTTAAAGATTTATCAAATCACCAAATGTATATTCCACACCCCTAGTAAAATTATAAAGGTTCTGGTACTCCCAAAAAACCAACCATAAAACCTTTAATAGTAATTCTAAAGAAGTTATTTTAAAAAGGTTATAATCACATTAATATATCAATATATTTTAAATTAATTTTATAAATTCTATAAATGATTTATATTCTGTATAAAATAATAAATTTAGTATAATAATGATATTTAAGTGGTATTATGATTTGTGAAACACCATTATTCACCATCCTTCCATCAAATGGGAAGTAGAAACATCGCTCGTACGTATACATGACTTACTCTCACCACATAATGATACAATTCATTTCTAATGACAGTATATTATAAAAATATATTATAAATGTATTATTTTTTATAAAATAATTATTACATAATTATATTTTTTTATGTATTATATCATATCTACCTTATTACCTTCCCAAATTTAAAAAATAGATAACATCAATCATGCATATGTCTGGACTACAACATCTAGGAATTAATGTGTTTCGTTTTTCATTTCAATTTTACTTGGATGGTAATAAATTTTCATTTAATGTATATATATGATATCATAATTATTTTTATTTGTGTTATATTAATGACATTTCTTTTTTTTCATCTATTGATAAATTTAAACCGTTTTCATGTGTATGTATCGCCAACCATCACCATGAATAGTACAATTCATTTTTTAATCACTATAACATATTAAAGAAAATAATATATATATTTAATATATGTGATATTTATATCAATATAATTATTCAAAATATTATGATACAATGATAAAAAATTAAGTACAAAAAAATTGATCCAAAACATAAATGAAAAAAACGAAGTAGATATCACCCAAAACAATGATCTTAATAAACAAGTGTTGAAAAAAGGTGATAAAAAGATACAAGTAAATCATATATGGTATTATAAAAATTATTATATTTACTTAATTTTTTTCTAAAAATGTATCCATTTATTGTAAAGGGGGTTTCTACGCATCAGAAGCATGTCCGACCTATGGTATGGGATTCTTTGATTCAGTTTTATTTTGTTAGGACACATGCCTGATATACCACTTGTTTATTTTATGTTGTGTATATACTAATCATGAAGGTATTTTATGATTCTTGTAATGGAAATTATCGGATATAAATATCCATATGAGGTTCTTAATTTCATGGGTATTATGACACAAATGTCACCAAAGTGGTATGGTTTTGTGGATATATTATAATTATTCATCGTTATTGTTTTTTATTATTATTAATATGAATAAATTTAATGAATTCCCCCTAATAAAACTAATTAATTTTATTACAATCATGTTATTTCTTGAAAAAAAGTTTTACATTCATTTTCACACCTTACATACTCAAGAGACCAAAATAATTATTTTAGATAAAATCAACATTATTTCTCCTTACGGTCAAAAATCATTTTTCTTCCATATCTATGTTTTATAAAAATGTTTTAAAGAAAGTTTTTATTATGATACTATGAGGGTTTTAATTAATTTGTAACCATTTATTTATTTCTAAAAAATTGTTTTAAAAGTCATAATTTTTTCTTTTCGAAAACAAGCTACATATTAATTTTTTATAAATGATTGAAAGGATTGTTTTTTAATCTTATACGACCTGAATTGAAATTTCCACCATTTTTATTGATCAATTATTTGAAAATTATATTAAAAATTTTTAATTCCATTTTTAAGGAATATATTTCCATAATATGTTTGGAATTTCTATATTTTAAAGAATTGATTTCAACATGGAAAGGATATTTTCCTCATGATTTTTTTAAATAATATTGTAATGGTATTTCAATATATCAGTGAAAAAACACTTGACAAAAACTATGATCTACCGGGAACATGATCCAAGGATACCAACCTTTTTACATACCAGGAATTTTTTATGATAATATTTTTATGAAAATAATTTATTTTACAAAGGTTATATTAATATGAAATAAGTAAATATTTAGGAAACTATTTTCTTTTCCACTAATAATTCTAGGATGCATTGTTTATGAAACCCATTATTTTCATGGGATATAATATGATGAATGTTTTTGTTCTTTTTTCACATATATATTACTTTCATTATTTGATGGGTGGGACATATATCTCCATCCTATGCATTAGGTAATGATTGATATTATATATGCTTAAAGGGTCTATGGGATATTATCCCAATCCTAAAAGAGGATACAGGAGAGGTCATCCCTAGCCAAAATTATTTACATGTGTGGTTATATGAATCCAAAAACAAGGGTATTTTGAATTTCTTAGTGGGTATCCTTGGCATAAGGTTTTATATTCTTATGTGTATAACACAATTCCATGTGTTATGCAAGTATTATTCTTCCACATATTAGGTTTTTTTCCATTATGATTCATGTTTGATAGACATCAATGTTTTCTTCCATGACTCAATATTAAAATATATAATATAAAATTTATTATTTTCAAATATTATGATAAATTTAACAATCCCTTATGTTCATGATATAGACATGGAATATTAAATATCCCCATGCTTATCTTTATTGATCATCTGAACTCAAACTTTTTTTATGTTTCCTTCAACCCAATTATAAGGAATGATTCCAAATAAGATAGGTCTATGAAGGGTTCTAGTAATTAATAATATAGTGCGACACGCTTTAGATATTTTATGAACCTATTGTTTTGGTTTTCAATTTTCTAAATGAACCAGAACAATATGATTATAATATGTATACTTATGATATGTAATAAAAATTAATATATAAAAAAGTGATATCTATGTACAAATAGTATATATTTCTATATTTTATATCAGAGTAAGTTTTGGTTAAAATTTGGAATCTAGGATGAGAACTTTTTTATCCTTCTAGATAAATCATTGTATACATTAAAATCGTCAAATTTTGGTAACAATCTGGAATGGCCTAGGTTAAACTTAAGGTTTAATAAATTTTTTTAGGATATAGAAATACTATATGTCATTTTTCATGATTATTTGGTTTTATATTATGATTATTATTTATTATAGTATGATTTTGTTTTTAGTCGATGATTTGGAAATGAAATAGCTATGTTAATGCCCAATGAGATAGAAAATGAAATTATTTTTCTCAAGGGAATCCAAGTGAAATAAGATATGGAATGCCAAATGTTTTACTATACTTATTCAGCTATTTCATTATATGATTAATAATATCATATTTATTGTGATTCCACAAACACCTAATAAGAGAAATATATAATTTCATAAGAGAATTGTGGAAATAAATTAAATATTAAATATTTCTATAATGTGGGAAATATAACTCAAGTGAATGTCATAATGCAACTGGATGATGTTTAGAGAGTGGAAAATAATAAAAAAAATCAATTAATATATAAGTAAAAATTAAAAGTTCAGTTACCAAAGTGGATGAGAATATTATTCTCCCTAATGTAACCACAATTATTTAATTTTTTAAATGTGTAATGTATGTGAATTACAAAAATCTATTTGATTGAGGTAATTATTTTTAAAAGATTATGTAAGGTTGTACAAGTAATGGTTTTTCTAATGATGGTGAAGCGACTATGAATGAGAAATTAAAGTTATGGGTTATTTAAATATTTTTCCTTATGTTAAAAGTATAAAGAATGATTAAACTGAGGATAATTAATCATAACAGATGCTTTATGATTCATTAAATAGGAAATAAATATTGGGGAAAAGATTATAAAGCCATGAGAATGGTTTTAGAAGGAAGAGGGATAATTAAAATGTCTATGTTTTTTAATTCAAGAAATATATTTCCTAACTGTTATATTAATGATATTATGGTTTTTAAAAATTGAGAAATATCTATGGATATTTTTTAGTAGTTTATATTTATGTATTTTGAAACATGATTTGAATTGTACAAATAACTAATATAAGTGATGTAGTAGTAAGGTGATATTTTTTTAGAATACATGATTGATGGAATGATAAACCTTAGTATGTGTCTGATGTTGAGTTAAAAATATTTAGTTGCTATAAAAATATTATGGAAATTGATTTCTTTGGTACAATTGAAATTGATTGGTTATGGATAAAAGGGTGATTTTGTTCATATTAATGAATTTTATTTCATTTTTGTATTTATCGAATATATTAAATTGTTTTAATCATATTTAAGGAATAAGGATTGAAATAATAGTGGAATCATATATTATTTCCTGTGATGTTAACTTAAATATTATGGATATCCCCACATATGTATTGGTTTAAGGTTGATCATAAGTTCAAAGACATAAACATCCAATTTTAATGTTTTAAGTGTTGGGATTTTGATACTCAATGATGTTTTATATACCTCTAAGGGTTGGAATATTATTTTATGTTATGTAGATTATATTATTTAAGATTATGGGATATAGATAATCTTGATGATTGAAAAGTGATTCACTAATAAGGTGATATTTTAAAATATATCTATGGTCAAGTTTCAAGTTACATTTTCAGTTTCTATCATATTTTATTCTATATATTTTGGGTACATTCATCAAATTACATGATTATATATTAATTTAGCATTGATATTAATGATATTTTAGAAATGATTCATTAGATTATGGTTTAAGATACCCATATATTTGACACGTTATTGAACATGAAATACTATTTTGGAAGAATAGAATTAAATTATTTTTGAGGATATAAGCTTATGGGTATGAGATATCTGTTATGATTAAAACATTTCTTAATGATGAATATATTGATATAGGTTCTTTTTTGGAGATTAACGAGGTATTTATTCATATAATGGTTTATTAATTTTTATAATTATCATGTGTTAAAGGTTTTTGGTTTTTCATAATGCCTAATGATGATAGGAATACCTTTATATACTTTATTGATCTGTTCTATATTGATTTTAGTTCCTTAGACATAACAAATTCATCTCAAATACTTATCTTTCAGAGTAAAATATTATATTGTGTTTGAACATTTTTAATTTATGAAATTATAATATTCATGAAAATATATTTCCTTTTTTTCTTAGACTATATTGTAATGGAATTCACTAACTAATAGAAAAATGACCTTAAGAGAAAAAAATTGTCCAATAAAAATCGATTCTAATCAATCGATGGTCTTTTAACCCCTAATAGATTCAAGGTTTTTGGTTATTTACATTCTCTTGAAATTGTTCTACATCACTCCATATTATTCAATGGGAATCATTTTTCTTTTTCTTGTTCAAATTTTTACATCCCACTGATTTTATCCTATTTCATAACCTAGTTTTGCGGCGACCATCATACTTCCCTTTCCCTTTTTGGAGGGGAAGATTTATAAATCCTTTTTACTATGCGAGTTTTTAACAAGGGACTTCTCAAATTACAAAAAATTTATTATAAGGTATAACCTAAAATTCAAATGATTACATTTATTTAAATGGGTTAGAATGTAACACCTGATCATTTTAAAAAATCATTATCTTTAAATAATTTGATTTACTCAATGGCCTGTGTTGCATGCAACATTGTGTTTTAATGAACCATGATAAACTATTAAAATATTTTTGTTCGTAATAGTTATACCCAATATTTTAAATTTTCCGGTATGAATCTGATCACATAATTTATAAAATATATATATTTCCAACTGAATATAAATTTTATTTATAAATTATTACTAAAAAAACCCTCAATTTTTAGTAATGTAATTTTATTTTTCAAAAATATGTTTTATTCAAAAAAATATTTGTATTTATTTTTTTAATAAAATATTTTTATTCATTAAATTAATTTTAGAAGTTTAATATTATAAAATTAATATATTTATCTAAATTAACAAATTAAAATTACCTTTACATGAATTTTTGACAATTTTCTTAAAATATTTAATTTCTAGTGATTATTATAATACTTTGGTTTTTATTGAAAACAATATGTATAAAGTTACATTTTGTTTTTAGATGGTTCTATAGAAAAAATAGTTTTATTAGTTTTTAAATAATCCAATCAAGCCCTTTGGAATAAATTCTATGATTGAATTTAGTATAAAAATTTGTTATTATGTAAAAACAAATTTTTTTAAAAAGTTGATTTTATGTGTGAAATGTATTTTTATCACAAAAGATTAGATTTATAATTATTAGTGAATTTTTTTAATGAAATTTATATATTACATACTAAATAAAATTTTTTAACTTTCATCTAATAATTTTTTATGCATGGTAAAAGAATAAATCATGTTCTATACTTAAAATTGAATTTTTTTTCTAAAAAATGGTTTTCATCACATTTTGTAAACTTATCCAAAAATAATTTTTTATCACTTATAGATATATAATTTAATAAAATCTATTAAAAATTTAAAATTAGGAGCTCAAAATTTTCTAAATACAACCCTTTTATATTGGGATGTGTGACTTGTAATGGTATTAATGTTTATCACCTCGGTAAAGGGTAAATAGAGTTAATCTATGCTAAAACTATTGGATAAATCCATAATTTATCATCCTAATTATTATTTTATGAAGGTTATTATATCCTAAAATACATTTTATTGAATTTGATTTATTTAATTGAATTTTTTCACTAAAAACGACTTATATAATATTTAAATCAATCAATGTAACCAAAATGTCACTCTCTTAGTTTAACATATCATTTAAATGTCCACAATGGGGAAAAAATCATATTATGAATTAATATAAATGTCTATTTATATATTAATGAAATTATTTTAATTATATAAAATTATTTATAAATTTTATAAATTTTATAATAACCTTAAATTCATTTTCAATGCTAATATATTATTTACTAAAATAACAAAAAATTAAACTAAATGATAAAAAAAAGTGATTTAATATTTTTCAGTAATTTTATACCACTACCTTTATATATATTTCTTACAAACTAAGGATATTTTTAATAATTATATTTGAATTATCTATAGTCTTTATGTTTTTAAATGAAAATTGAATGAATAGTTTTTAAATGGCATTAAGGATATTTTTTAAAAAATTATATTTTTCGAAAAAATAAAACATTAAAAAAATTTATAATATACCAATTTATTTTATATGAATTTAAACATCATAAATGGTTCATTTATAGGTTTTTTAAAATTTATATTAAGAATATTAACCCTTAATGGATAGAAAACATTAATATTACAATAACTGTAAAAATAGTTAATGAAGCGTTAAAAACAATAATGGTAAAAATATAATACAAACATGTCCAAATATTTTTTTTATTAGATTATTTTAACTCACCCTCATATTTTGTTTTAATATTAACAATTTAAATTATTTATAAATTAATATTTATTAATATTTATTTAATATGTGAAGAAACTCTATTAGTGTCCCTCCACTGAATTTGAAAAGGGAAGCCATCCTTTATCTTCATCATGCTACTTTGAGACTTTTATCTCAAATAAACTATACCACTATATATTATAACATATTAATAAACATTCTATTTTTTTCTTCCTAGAATACAAATAATATAGCCCTTAAGAAAAAATCTAGAGGTTACTAAATATAATTGTTAATTGCCTGAACTATTAACTTTCTTTTTAATTATTCCCTTACCTCCTATAGAACTATTATATTATTCTTTCAACAATAAGTAAAGTGTAATAAATATTATGAAACATTTTTATTATCATTAAACTAACTTTATTCCAATTAGTTATATCAAATTGGAAGGGAAAATATTGGTCATGTGTGTGTACGACTTACCATCCCCACATAGTAATTTATTTCATTTATCATATCCATATTTTATGGATGGGTATCATAACAGGTTTAATATTTATATATGATAATTATGAAATAATTATACTTAATTAATTATAATATAATATCTAATTTATTACTATTCAAACCATTGTAAAACACAAATATTTATTATGCATACGTGTGGAGTACAACCTCAATAAAGTGAAGTGATTAATTTTAAATTCATGTTTTACTTGGTTGGTAAAAAGGATATAATTAATTATTATATATATTTGATATATATATATATGATATAATAATTATTCTGTAATGTAGTGTTATTATTTTCCATTCTGTATTTCCAATTGTTAAAAAATGGATATAATGTTCATGCATACGTACAACCTACAATCCCCATGAACATTGTACATAATATTTTTTCTATATAGTTTATAAATGACTATATAAATTTATATAATGAATATATATGATATCTATATCATTATTAATATCTTGCGATGATTTTTCCATGATCAAAATACAATAACAAAAACTACAAAACAAGAATATACATGAAAAAAATGAAGTAGATATAACCCAACACAATGATTTTAAACAATATGTGTTAACAAACGGGTGGAAAAGGTTATTTGTAAATATTATATATATGATATATATGATTATTATTATATTATATATATATGAAAACTAATTTTTTTATAAATGAGGTTGCAATGCATACAAAGGAAGTCAAGCCTATGGTAAGAGATTTTCATCTCAATTTAATTTTTGAGGGGCACATGCCTTATACACCACTTGTTTATTATGTGTTGTGTTTATAAAACACTTTAATGTATTTAATGATTATTCTCATGAAAATTATTATAAATAAATATGAATTTTATTTTATTTATTTATTGGGGCATATAATAAAATTTTTATTTAAAGTGAAAGGGGTTTATTATTATAAGCTCATTGTTTATCAGGATTGATAATGATTTAAATGATGAAATACTATGATTTACCTTTGTATAAATTTATTAATTATCTTATCCTATGGTTATTTAATTAAAACTAATATTTTCTAATCATTTTCATCACCCAAATTAGTAACGATATTGGAAATACTTTTTTGGGAAAATTGTTATTATTTCCCGTTTGAGTCAAAAATAATTATTCATCATATTTATTTGTTATAAGAATATTTTGAATAACGTTTTTAATATCCTACTATGACTATTAAAATTATTTTATGCCCATATTTTAATTTTGTTTAATATTGTTTTAGAATTAATCTTATTTTTGATCTCTAAATAGTTACTTTTTGAATTTTTACACACGTATAAAATGAAAGTATTTTTTTTAACATATACGACATGATAAAATTTTTCCCATCATGACCAACCAAATATTTTGAATAATACATTAAAAAATTCAAATGATATTTTAAAATAATATTTTATCCATATTATTTTCAAAATTATTATATTTTATTTAAGTAATTTCTAATTGGAATGAATGTTTTCATTCATAATGTGTTATTGATCTTTTAATTTTTTTCCTACTCATTAAAGAAAAAAACCCTTTATATAAATTATGTTTTACTTGTGATATGATCCAAGGATAGCATACTTATTCTGTAACTAGATGGTTTTTTATTATGACCAGATGTTTATGAAACACAATAATTTTTTTCAATGGTTATACTATGATGATATGATAAAATTTTATGAAACTTATTTATATCAAATGGGTTATGATATAATGAACTTTTTATCAAATAAATTTATTTTCATGGGATTGGATATTAGGAATATTTTATAAACTTCTAACATACATGTGTATAATTATTATTATGTGATTGTTGGGAACTATATCTCTTTACAGTGTATTGGTTATTGATTATTGTTCTATGAGTGAAAAGGGTACTCGATAGGTTATCCCAAGCCCATATAAGGGTACACGGGTGGTTATCCCATGCCCAATATTGATACACATGTGGTTATACCAAGAATAGCATGTTATCAATGACTTAGTGGGAATCCCTGACATAAGGTTTTCTATGCTTATGGGTATTTCACAATTCCATGTATTATGAAAATATTATGCATACATTGATTATGTGATTTTATTTGTTTGTGATTCATGTCTTACGAACTCCAATATTTTGTTCCATGACTCTAGATTATTATTTATAAAATATAGGGTATGATTTTAAAAATTTATCCACATGTTCCCATAACATTATTTTCATGTGATACTCATGTGATATTTTAAATCTCCCATGTTTACCCTTATCAATTATCTGATATCACCCTTTTTATATGATTTATTTCCCCAATTTGTGAACAATGTTACTAAGTATGATATATCGCAGAAGGGTGGAAGTTATGAATAAAATAGTGGGAGATGATGTGGATATTTTATGATCTAGTTGTTTATTTGTCCATGTTTTTAAAGGCACTATAAGTATATGATTCTAGAATGGAGAATTATGCTTTGTAATGGATATTCATTATTTAATATGTGATATCTGCATATGAAAATTATGGGTCACACTATGTATGGTTAAAAGAGTTTAAATATAATATAATTGTAATGATTGTTAATATATATTTTGATGATTTTCAAAAAAAAATATTTTTTAATTTATTAAATCTGTTGAGTTTATATTTAATATCTTGTAAAAAATATTTAAATCACGTTCTTATTATCATATTTATTTATTTATAAATTTACATCTTATATAATTTATTTAGTTAATTTAATATGAAATATAGAATAACATTAGTCTTATTAAATTTATTTTTAGTAAAGTTTATAAGCATTATAATGAATAAAATAAAAAAAATTGAGAAAAAAAATGCAAACATAAACATGGGATGTTACATTCTTCCCCAAAATAATTATTTCATCCTCAAAATTATAACTATTTCATACTAATGAAAATATTTTAGGAAGTAAATATAATAATAAATTATCAATATATAATTTCTAATGAGATATAAACTTTACTAACCTAAGAAGGGATATAAAATTCCACTATTGATTCGTAATTAGCATATATTGAATATATTTTTAAAAATATACATATATAGTTGGTTATAAATCATTAGTGTTTTTATGGACTTACCTTTCATGTCAAAATTTCCATGATCTTGTTTTTAACCAAATACTATTACCGATTCAGTTATAATAATATCCTTTAAATTCAAATAAAAATAGTCTTATAGTATCCAATGACACAATTGGATGTTATACAAGTTCTATATCTATATTAACTATTTCAGATATTTTTCCCTCGTTATTGGTTATATAGACCAATATTAATGTGATTTTTTCAAAGGAATTTTATAATAAGCCTTTCAATATATTTGATAACTAGATGAATTGGGATGTTAAATGAGGTTTCTTTTTCACGATAATTAATATGATATTTATATAGGGGTAATCAGTTCATGCATAATATCTTATTAAATCTTACCAAGAGAATTAGAAATAAATTTGTAAGATGTTTATTTCCATAATCCTTTATCAGAGAAGGGTTATATACATTGGATAAAACAATCACACCTCCTAGTTTTCTTCCCCAAAAAATTTATATCCAATGATTGTGATAATGAATCTAAATTCCTAGTAAACTTCCATGATATAAAAGAAAAATAAAATACAAAATAAAATAGACATTATTATATTGATATTAGAGAGTAGTTGTACCTACAAACATGTTAATATCATGGTCCAATAAATTTTTAATGGATTCATAGACCCTTCCTTATCCCCTTGGTTTTAGGCTTTTGTAGGAAAAATTTCAGCGTTATCCCATGGATTTGGGAACAGATTTTTATAAATTCAAAATTCTAAATATAAGAAATATTAATTATTAATGGTGTCTTAGGAAGTAATTTATTTTCCTCTATTATATTTTTTATACAATTAATTTTTCATCTGCTGTTTGTCTCTCCATTACAACTTTCTCCATGCTAAAAACATATTTTTATTCTATAGAGACATTTACGTGGGTGATTATTTCCATATTATTGAGAAGTAGGAATTTTAATCCTCTATCCCCTATGAAATTTCTCATAACAATATCATTTAACAACACTTTTTCAATTATTTTTTTCGGTCATAAATTTATTTAGGATTTTGTTTTTATTCATTTCTTTAGATATTTGGTCATGAAAAAAATATTTTTTTTACCAAAGCTCTTATTCACATACGTTTCCCATTTGAACCACATCCTCATTGTATTTCATTAACATTTTAAACTAGGTTCTTCTCAGTTAACACAATTTTAATAAATCCAAATATGGTTAATGTTGAAAATAAACTATAATTTCAAAAGAATATTTGAGAGGAAAACAAAATAAATAATCATTGTAAATGTTATAAATGTATTTTTATATGGAACACAAATTTTAGAATAAGATACTTTGGTTTTTCCAAAAAACAATTTTAGATTGACCTTTGTTTTATTACATTGGGTTATATTAACCTAGTCCCCCAAAACAAGTGAAACCTAAATTGATACCAAACGACACAAACCTTGGTAAACATGAATATATTTTACAAAATTTTCTTAAATTAAACAATACATATAACAAATATTCTTGAAATCATAAAACCTAATGTTTTAGTATCATTACAGATTAACTATATGAACACATTATTAAAAATTATTAATTTAACATCACCCATAAAAATATTTTCATAAAAAAACACCTTTACACATAGGCAGTCATATAATTTCTTGAGGAAGTATAAAATAAATGAAATAATGATCCCAAACACTCAATAAGTGATAAATTATCAATGATTCATAATGTTTTAGATTATATTATTGAAGATTAGAGAATTATATGACAAAAAGTCCATTTGATCATAAGACCATAAAAACACATCATGAAAGAGTAACTAAAAACCCATGTTATATAAACATGTATCAATTACAAAGAACCATATTATAATAATACATAAATTTGGAATATCATAAAAATTTGGTAGTAGCGTAATCATATAAAATATTAACATTGTGAGAAAACCCAATCATGATTTTTTTGATAAATCCAAATTATACCAACACATTTAGTTGTGAAAAAACCCAATTATGTTCACACAATATTTTATGGACTAAATTACTGATGTCCATACATTAGTTTATGATAAAACCCATTAATGTACAAACATAAAATCCTTATGTTATTATAAAACCCATTCATGTACAGACACAAAATAATTATGTTATAAGAGATAAATTGTTACCAATGCATTTGAGGGATATATAGAACCTCGCACACTAAATAATGATATAACACATATATGTGTGCCATTAGAAATGAATTATTCATCATATAATAAAGAATCATTGAAACAAAATGGGCCTAATATCATTTATAAATGGAATATAAAATCATAAAATGAAGGGCAAATCATTCGATGCACAAAATTCAATAATCCAAAATAATTATATCATAAAATAACTAATAGGATGATCATTAACACAATTTCATATGTGGCAGAGAATTTAGAGATATATTGTAAAATGGAAGGGAAGGAAATATACTTTATCAAATAAATAAGAAGATTATAAGTTAATTCAAAAATACATTTTAAAGGGTTGAAAATAGTAAATTCAAAATCGCATTCATAAAATATTTCAAAATATTTTACACTTGAAAATAAATTATGTAAAATAAAATAAATGTTGAGTGGATAATATAAATAAACATAAGTGGAATAAAATCAAGATATCTATTCTTGAGAATCACTAATAATATTTTTAAAATGAAAAATTCAGAAAACAAATATAATATAAATTTTTTAGAAAATATAATAATCATTTTATTGGAATATTTATTATGAAAAATTACTCTACAATAGATAAATGGTGCTCATATGGTAAATGAAAAAAATAAGTCACTTTTAACGCATTTATAAAGAAAGTGAATATGAACACTACAGAAAACATTAAAAATAATCCTTCTAACACATTTTAAATAACGTAATATATATATATATATATAGTGAACATAAATAATAATTTATTTATATATAATAACATTAATTAAAACTTATAAATAATATGGACATGTAAAAAAATAACCATTAAAAATGATGTCTATTATCATTAAAACCATCGTATTTTAATAAAAATGAAATCCACAAATTAATAATATTATAATGTATAGATTAAATTTCCAAAATGAAAAATACTAAATTTTATATATAATTGAGAAATAGTAATTACAAGAAAAATATACGATCATATTCAAGTAAGAATGAATGTGACCCGACCCAAAGTAAATTGATTCAACAAAACTGTTATGACACTCATATCATTTGGTCAAAATCCCATGAATGATACAATATAAAATAGTACTTAAAATAATATTAACAAATAATGAATCATTATATAATATTTCAAATATGGATTATGGACAACATATAAAATAAAATCGATGCATAATACATAATATGCCTAAAAAATAGAATTTTAGATGAAAAGGCCTTACAATGGATTCCTAATTGGATGGAGATTCCCTAACCACCATCATTATAAAATTATACGCATTAATAATCTATTTATATTACTTATTAATATTTAATATCTTTTATATTAATCATTTTCATTTTTTATTATATAGTTATTTGTTATATTTAGTTAATATTGACCATCAGTGCTGATATTCTTAACCATTACTTTTTTATTTTGATGTAATGATCTCAGTTATCATAATATATTAATGATTTAGTAACCTCAAACTTTTTGAAAGTAATATAATATAATTACCACAATGTTTTATAATGTTTCAAGTTTCCTCCTTTGGATGTTTGGGTATAATTTGTTGTGATTAAATTCTTAAAGAGTTTATATCGATATAATTAACGAATAAAATGGTTGTATATTAATAATTATTTATATAATAATATTTCTATTATCGAAAATTATTATTATTTATCTATTAATATGATAACATATTAGTATTTCCTAATTAAATATTCTCAATATATTTTCAAAAAATGATTTCAATTATGAAAAGTAACTCATTATGATAGTTTTAGATGGTTAAATTTACAATGACCATTTATATTAAATATTATTAAAATAATTCCTTTTCTATTTAAATAAATTTATAAATATCGTTCATATAATATTTATTCACACAATCCATTTTTAAAACAATCAATGTGTGTAGATGTTGAAAAATAAATTATATCATTCAAATAGGTGGTGAACCTACCACAATAGTGGTGGCATTTTTATTACAATTATATAGGATAAAGGTAAATAATGGTAATTCCATCAATATAATAACAATTTAAAATACTAATGAAACTAATTGAATTATATTAGGAAGATTGTAATATATTTTTCATAGTAGGAAAAAATAAAGAAACTTAAAAGGACTCAATAAAAACAACTACCTCCTCCTTAAATATCCTTATTTAGACCACTGCATATGCCTTAAATGAAATGTACTTCATTATTACCAGAACCAATATGACATGGAAATGTGTATTCGATAATATTTATGGAATATCTTCATTAATATAAGATGCATTCTGTGCGAGGATAAGTGGGGTTGTGAATGGGTCCTGTTATAGCTAATAAAGGTGATATTTTTGAAAATAGTAATTTATTTATATAAATAGATATGTGATAACTGAGGCAACTGGATCCAACAATCATAATTGTCGAGGAAAATAATTTTTAATGCAGAAAGATTTCTTCTTCCTTAAATTTAGGTAAGATGATTATGGATATTTTATGAATTTATTACCTGATTTAGCATTTTTACCTCATATTAAATTTTATCTTGGTGACAAATCTTAAACTTTATTACATGTTTTTTTGGAAAAAATAAAAATAGATCTTATTAAATAATTTTGAAATTCTAATTTTAAATGCGACATCCATGTTACATTAGTTAATCTAAAAAATTGATAAAATATATTTACATTATAATAACACATAGTGTGGAAAATAATTTCAGAATAATGTATTTTTTTCGAATATAGTGAATTTATTCTTTAGAATCTATTACATTAATTTATGAAAAAAAATTCCCACATAAAATAAAAAATTTTAAAAAAAAATTCACATTAAATGGTTTTGTAATCATTTGTAACTAATTGATAATGAATATATGAATAATAACTAATTTTTATATTTACATAAAAATTCAAAAAATATAATACTAAAAAAATTATAAATTTATGTATTTCAATAAAATCATATAATATTTAATAAATATATAATATATAATATATTTTATCAAATATGAATAATTATATTTTTATTCATTATGATTATTTTATTTATTATTAGATGTTATTAAATGATATTATTAATCATTACCATTTTTTAATTTGTCGTCTTTACTAAAATAATTATTTTAATTCTTAAAATATATATTTTAATAAAATTTAATGAAAATAGTTTAAAAAGAATATAATGGGAATAAGGAAACTATATTAATATTCAATGAAATATTATATACAATAATTCAATAACAATTAAATAAATGATAAATAATTATTTACACATATTTTCTGTACATTTAAAAATATGTTACCAATTTATTCCATGTAATATTATAAGTAATAAAAAGGAATATTTATGATTATATAAAAAATAACCAAAAAAATAAATATAGTAAATCATGATTATTATCCATCCATTATATTGATTGATTTGTGAATATTTTAACCATATACAGGTTTCATTTTCATCCATATATTAAATTTGTATGATCACATATATTGTAAATAGTTATCTTGGTTTTTGATTATATGAGTATGGATACTAGTCTTCCTCAATCCCATAATAGAAATCACAATCAATATGGTTGATGATAAAGTTAAACTAATTTCTTATTTTATCCTACATTAAATATGTTCACTGTATATTTAATTTCCTTTAACATAATATTTAAATCATGTGTATCTTACCACGTTTAATAATTTACCAACATCAAAATTATATAATAAATTTATTTACATTATAATGAAATAAAAAATCATTTTATTATTGGATATTATATTGTTAGTTAAGTTTCAATATATTTTAATAAATAAAATAATTACATTAGGGAAATTGAATTCATACTTTATCTGAGGATGTTACACTCTAAGATCATTTGATTCAGTTGTTTTGGACAAGAACTATGTCTACCAAGATCATGAACAATTCTCTAATCTGTCATCATAGTATAATTGATGAGAAATGACGTGTATTTGTCTTATTATAGATGGAATCCCCAATTATAATATTTTCATCATAGTTACCAACTAATAGGATTATCTAGAAATTGGTTCTCTAGTGTAATTACCACTCCATCGACCACTAGGTCCCTTTCACATAGTAGTTGATTATGTGTGATAATAAACATATAGGATGTGGTTCTTATCATATGAACTTAACAAAAATACATAATGGTCCTTATTTCACGGCCTGAAAATGTGTACTATTTTCTCTATAAGGCATGACCTTGAAAAGAACCTCATTTTTTCTTTGATTCATATACTTAAAAGGTACTCCATTTAATCTACATGTAAAATGATAAATGGAACAACATTTGGTCCTGAATCCATGACCATGAAAATAACATAACATTATCCAAGACATTTGACTATAAATGACGCTTTATTTTTTTATATACTTTTGAGTATAAAGGTAACCTAATTTGGTTTGGGATGCATGACCATAAAGGCCCTTTTTTTCGAAAATATAAAAACATGGATCCTAATTTGTTCCTAGATGCCCATCACAAAATAGATCTTCATATAGTCATGTATGGATGATTTTAATAGAAACATCAATTGGTCTTGGAGGAATGAACATAATTGAAAATTCATTTTTTCATTTCACACAAACTTTAAAGGAATTAAATTTTACACTATGCAGTTCTAAAGTACATGTTTTCGAATTCCCCTTAAATATATGTATTTAAACCCCTTATCAGGGGCCTTATCCTTACACCACCACACAACCCACCTCACCAGATAGATATAAATAATATATTTATCTATGTTTTTGTTTTAAACTATAGTGTAACAAAATAATTACAGTATGACAGATAACCCTTCACACATTAATATGGAGAACCCTTGATGTATACAAATCTTAACTTTAAGGCATGGTGTCAGTTAATCATTTAAAAATGCGGAATCCAATATTTATATTAGGAAGGATTTCATGAATTCATCTTTAATATATTATAGATCATCAAACTAGAAAAAAATAACATCTATATAATTAGCTAACCTTCCAATCTATATACCACTATGTTCAATTTTAAGATTCCTTTTTTAACCATAACAACCACCTTCCTTTGAAAATTATTTCTAGTTATAAATATAAACCATGTGACTAAATGATGGGGGAATTTTTATATTTAAAAAATATCAATAAAAAAATTTATTGAGAAGTTTTCAAGAAATTTTCTTATTATAGAAATAGAATGTTATATAATTATAAAATAAATATTAACAAAGTAATAATGTATGTTGGGGATTAATCGGTTTTTATTGCTCCGATCTAGGAATTGAATTTTCAGAACATTATTATAAAGACTCTCCAATATTCAAAATATTATTTTTGATAGTTTTTACTCACTAAAATATTTTAGAGGGATTGTTTTATTATAAAAACACAAACATATATGAATGGAATTACATTGATATATAACAATCATGAAAACACCCTAAAAATGTATTAAATATATTGTCCCTCTTATGGTATATCAAATAATATATGATAAAATTTTTCATATGAATGATTTTTTCTAGTTCACCAAAAATATTTTCTAAATATAAAATGTATCCTTTTATATAAAATTAATCCTCCAATTTATCATTAATTAATGTTGGATTCATATACACTTATAGTTAAATGATGATTATCCTATCAATGTAAAAATTTTATTAATCCTTAAGTTATGTTATTAATGGATTTTTATAAGTTATGATAAAATTTTATTGTTAGTATGTGTTTTATTTTATATAGAGATATGAAATATTCTACTGGGGCACAAATGGTGGTTTATGTTCTAGATGACACCTCCGTTCTACATAAATAAGTCACATGGAGTGTAATATATTATGTATTTTGTATACTATGGGTGTATAAATTATAATATAATTTACCCAAACCACTGGTTTAAAGGAAACCTTTACTGATAACCTCCCTAAATTTATAAATTTTATACCCAATTCTTGATTATTAGATAATTAGGGTTGGATAAGAATTTTTTAGACATTTTGTTGGTTGAGGCATATGATCACAAACTAAGTGTATCCATAGTTACACTATTCAGATGAATAGGGGTTTAAAACAATGTGGTCCCTATAAATGGGTGTCCATAAATTTCTATATGTGATTGATCACAAGTAAATATATTATAATTATATTATTGACATTTATTGCAACAATTATTGATTTAATTTTTCTATGTATTCAAAACTTATTTAATTATAAAAGTTAATATGATAAAATTTATTTTTTCAAAAGAACATAATACAATCAAGGTTCATTAAATTATTATTGGGGTCAATAAACTAAGTAAATTGTCTAATTTTTATCATGTGAAATGTTATTAATTTCACAATACAGTGATAAAATACATATGATTCTTATCATAAGTTACCAAATTCATATGTTAGTTTTTTAGGTTTT
Source organism: Viscum album (assembly GCA_963277665.1). Classification (NCBI taxonomy): domain Eukaryota; kingdom Viridiplantae; phylum Streptophyta; class Magnoliopsida; order Santalales; family Viscaceae; genus Viscum; species Viscum album. The sequence continues at coordinate 2,101,143,208 of OY728163.1, read as the reverse complement.
TTAAGGTTATGTTCCCATATTAACCAAAACGCATTTTATGAAACATAAACTATAAATAATATTTTTTAATCCCAAAATGATTATTCTAGGGGGATTAAGGTATTTTAGTTCTATCCCCTCCTATCTCTTCTATTTTATAGAGATAAAATCAATACACAATAAGATTTTATGGAATCTCCCTCTCTAGAATAGATCACCCACTAATGACTCGATCAAATAAATGTTGTAATGTTAATAAATTTCCCATGATAGAACCTAAAAATTTAAGAGTAAATATTTGAGATATTTGGTTCATGATTAGAAAATCTTGAGGTTTCCTCCATTGGTTTCATTAATCTATGTCATGCTGATGATGAGAAAATCATATTAACATTTTCAAATGAGATATGAACTATTTATGATTTCATTCAGTTTTTATATTCGTACATAATTCAATTACACATTATCCATGAAAAATTTGGGAAAATTATACTGGATTAAGTGGTTTCGACATGAATCTAAACAAAAAAAAATTAAATTCCCAATTTTTCCTATTTCTGTGAATCACTTTGTTCTTTTAATTATCATTGGAGAAAACATGAAATCATTTGAGAATAAAAATAAAATGTTATACTAAATTTTCTATAATTCAAAAAGAATATTTAATTACATTTATAAAACAACAAATGATACATCGATTTGATTTCGTATGGACAATATATGGTTCATCAAAGATAAATGACTTTTTATGAATAAAAATAATGGAAATATATTATGTATTTATCTTATATTATATTGTTAATGTGTGTGTGGATAATTTATGATGAGAGATATATAATCCTTAGATAAGGCTAGGTGTGATAGTGTGTCCCCATAAGTAAACACACACACACACCTTATATATAAATACATCAGGAACTAACAACTCATCAATATTAATTATTTTTTAATCCCTAAACAAATATATGGTGACCTTCATAAAGTCGAAATAGACCTGAAAATTGGTTATAAATATAAAAAATCAAATTTTTCTGTATAGAATATAATAAAATTATTTTTGATATTGTGATATGTATTGATTATTAATTAAAAACTATCTTAATATAATATAAAATATTTAATATACATATGTGTTTATTTTTTTCTTTTGTTATTTTGATTATGAAATGTTGTTACATGTTGACGGATCATGATTTGAGAACAATTAATATATATTATTCTTTAAATTTAATTATTTAATTTATGTTTTAAAATTCAATATTTTTTTAATGATATGTGTAACATCCATCCCTATTTTTATGTATAAGGGAAAATGTGTCCACATTTGACTGGAGAAATGTATTTTCTCACCCTAGGTTCCCCTGAAATGTATTTGATTATACAATTTAATAATATTTAGAGGAGTTCATGGAGATATAGTTTGAGATGAGAGTTGGGGTGAACCTGTGAGATGAAATGAATGGGAATTTTAGGTACTGTATTTTGAGTCAATTATGGAATTTATAAATTCTTCTATGAACATGGTAAATTAAATATTAACTAGATGGATTAACAAATAGTTAATATCATATGATCATATTATTGTTTATTTATTTTATCATTTTCATGGTATATTATTTGATGTGTTGTATTTAATAAACACTATCACATTGTATAATAAACAAGCATGTATAGATATAAGGAACTTATGTGGTGAATGGTTTCTATTTAAACCATGGTAATGTTTTCTATGTGATCACATTGAACAATCATATTAAATTGAAAAGTATTTCATTTGATCAAATAAATTAAAATCACTACAATTTATTTTATGTAAAAATACATTCTACCCCATCACTAATGTTTGTTGAGAAGAAGTATCAATGCTAATAATTTATCAAATTTAGAGTAAAAGTGATGGGAAAAGCAATATAATACTTTACAAGAGATGAGACTCCACTCAATAGATCACAGAGTTGAGATTTAATGCAGTTTGCTAGCCAAAAGCATACAATAGACTGCAGAGTACTAGATAGGAAATAGCATGATCTACAATAATATATATAAGGTTATTTTCCACTATAAAACTCAAGTGAATTAGTATTTTGAATATTTTAGATGAGTTCCAATAGAATTTGATAAAATAGTATGATTCATTTAATATTAATAATTTCAAAATAAAAAATAACATTCGAGATAAAATAACAATCTTCTATGTTTACTAATTTTAAATAAAATTAGCATGGATAATACCAAATTAAATTGGATTTTGTTCAAAACTAGAAAATGTAAATAACTGGATTGAAAATTATTTCTAGAGGTGGTACAAGAACTTTAAAATTCATCTATACTTAGAAAGAAACATTTATGTTTTCAAATACCCACTTCAGTTGTGTCATGTTTTAATCTATGTCTAGTGTACAAAAATGAATGAGAATAAATATTCCTTTAAAATATTGTTTTATCATCAAGATTTATACTAAGAGAGAGATGAGTAAGTAAAATATTAGATATATAATACTATATAAATTTTCATGACTGTATAAGTTGATTAGGATGGACCTCATGTACTTAAGATAGTCAAGTATATTGAGAGATTGGAATCCTTTATGTTTTAATTTAACCGAGATCTAGAAACTGATCTCAATATTTCCAATTTACTACCTAGAATAATGCATTTTGTCATTAATTATAACATGAATAACAAGAATAATTTACTCCAAGACTTGTTGGAATTATTTATCTAATAATATAATGATAAGATTAATCATAAATCTTCACTCAATATTTTGAACAATAGGAGGAATGACATGGATAAGGTGAAAAAAGCTATGTCTAGGAAGAATATATCGATGCACCACCCCTCTATGAAACCAATGGTTCCAAAAGAGAGTAATGAGATTGTAAGAAACATTCATATCATTTGGTAACATGGGAAATTAGAAGAAAATTGCAATTATGGGAAGACGATGAAAGGTTATGCTTTATCATCAGATATATTTTTCATTTAATGGAATTTATATTCATGTAGAAGTTTGAAATTAGATATGGAATGTTTCTACTAACTTTTTTGAAAAAAATAAATGATGTTGATTCAAAAATACTATAGAATCTGAGGTGAATCTGCAAGTAACAAGTGGTGAAATACTAAAACCATTTACATTGTCAAAAATAACATATCAATTTTCATAGAGGTTTAGTTATTATGTTAAATAATAGTTATTATTTCACTTCAATTACTGGAATCATAATCCCATTTTCAATGTTAGACACTATAGGTTTTTATTTAATGTTTGGTATCAATTTGGTTATATTTATAGTTAAAATATATGGTATTATATGGAACATCATAATAATGGACTTTATATACATGAACCTGAATACCCTAATTTGGAAGTCTACAAAAAAACAAGCGAGAATGACTTTTATCCTACCTATTTTTGGAACATTTGGAAAGGTTATATAGATTAGATGTGTTTTTGAAAACTTCATCAGGTATAGTATCTAGACTCTATTCTGTTTAAATTTTTGGATGTATACTATTATTCTTTATAAGAAAAAAATTGCTAATTCAATTTTTGGTGGGAAATGATAAGGATGTAAATAATTACTAGAGTTGGTCCATACTGATATAGGTGGTCTATTTCCTATAATTTAATGGTTTGGGTTTTCTTACATCATTACATTTAATGATGAATATAGTAGACATTAATATATATACTTAATGAGGCATGAATCAGTTTAATTTGGTATGTTAATGGAATATGTGAAAGAATTGGAAAAATGGTATGAATATTAATAAAATCATATTATAATATAATGTATAATATCTAAATGAATCATTAATCAATCACTAGTTTGAGTATGGGTTAATATCTTAAGTCACTCTTCCTTATAAACCTCGTTGGAACATAGTTGTTGAATGGATGAATCGTAAATTTCTTGACAAGGTGAGGTTGATGATGATTCATTATACTTTACCAGTATCCTTTTAGGGATATACATTTCAAACTATGTCATATATGCTAACATATTGATTGAATAATGTAGCGGATAAGATTTTATATGAGTTATGGTTGGAAGGAAACATATCCTTTCAAAAACATGTGTATTGGGAAGTGAGTATTATTTATGTATACAATGAGAGAATGTTTTATAACTCGGAGGTCTATGTGTATATTTATAGGTTATCCCAATGAGACTAAAGTATATTAAACTTCTAGAATATAGTTGTATACCATCATTTTTATAGTATCTGTATGGAACATAAAACCAGGGGTATAGGATATACCCCTGGTTTTGGGAACTGTGGTCAATGTTGGTGTGGGTATAGACCAATACCAATGGTTTCTATACAAACAGTGGGTATATATCATTGATATTCCATAATACCCATGGTTTAGATGGAATCATTGGTATATATCATTACTCATGACTTGAAAAACCATTGGTATTGATAATCCAATATATAACCTATACTGACGGTTTGGAAAACCATGGGCATAGGTGGCAGCATGTATTTGGAAGGAGAATAAAAACAACATATTCCATAAGATCCTGGATCTATATATCAAATAAAAAACACTATACACATTCAATACATTACAAATATTGTAGATTTAGCATTCAACCAAGTTCTTGTAAAAAATTTCAATCCATATAAAATCATTAAACATACGTATGCATCCGTCCAATTAATAAATTCATGTCATTTAAGAACCTACACAAGTATTCTTCATACTAAGACTGAAATAGAGGGATCAATATCTCCCCCACCTCTAATATCCCCATCACCATCACCGACATCATCATTATCCACAACAACATCATCATCACCATTACCAACATCCTCATCACCAATAGTGTCATCTGTATCATCCACTACACCATATGGAGTATCAACATCACTGACAACATCACCACTACCACTGTTAGATCGATCGCCACAAGGAACCTAATTTTCACCACTATGAAAATAATTTAAAGATGCAATTGATTTACTCTAAGAAACTTTAGTAGTAGCATCCTCTGATGGAAGATATTGACTTGTAACTGACATAGAATTCAAGAATTGTTTGGTTATGATCTTAATTCATTCATGATCTTGTTTACTTCTTTTCTACTATTAAATAGCTACTTATTGACTCAAATAATTCCATATGATTACTTTTTAGTTAGAGGGTCTGAGAGGCTTGAGAGGATCATAATGAGATCAAATACCTATAGGGGCTAATGTATTTCATGGTTGATATTATACTCTCCCCTAGTGATCCTCAACTAATACATGACTTCGGTGATCATTTGGCCATAATTTCTCATCTTATATATAATTGAGGGACTCTAGAAAAGAATGTTAAAAATAAAAACAATATATTTAATTACTAATTTCTCATAAATATTTTAAATATAAATAAAAAATTGATTATATTTTCGTTTATTTGTGTATTTCTTCCCATCCATCCTTTCTCTTCCTACTCAAGACAAATAATTTCTCTTGAGGTACACAAACTTTGATTACCAATAAAACATATATAAATTCCATTTATTAATATACACATATTCAAATTATAAAAATTTTATAATATTTACTAATAATAAATGTGAATAACAATAAAATTTATGAAGAAATCATAAATTTAAACATATGATAAACATTGATGATAGGGCCTAATGCCCAATTAGCCTATAGAAATAATGGACATTTGGCCTATATTACTAATGGAAAATTGATCTCTAGGACAAATGAACAGCTGGACTTTAATCTTAATGGGAAATTGTCCTATTGACATAGTGTCCAATTTGAATTTAGGCCTAATGGAAAATTGGCCACATGGCTTAATAGAAATTACACCAAATGTCCTATAGTAGTAATGTTCAATTTCCCTATAGGCCTAAATGGAAAACTCGACTTTAGGTCTATAGTAAAATTGGCCTTTCTGCCTAATAATAAATTTTCTATTTGACCTACAGTCCAATTAGACATTAGGACTAGAGGAAAATCATCCATTATTACTATAGAACAAATATCTACTGTTCATATAGGCCAATTGGCCTTTAGTGTAAATCCCTAAACCTTCATTCAAGATTCTATACTTAAACATGTTGGGTATTCATTTAGTAATGTATAATGGAAATATACAATGTACATTATACATATGAGGACCATTTTTTGTCTATGTTTTAATGGATTAGAAAAACCATAAATTAACATGAGTTTTAAAAAATAATTACAAAATAACTAATTGGATTCATCAATATTAAAAATTTAAATACCCATTGAACTTCGAAGTAATCCTATGAAAACAAAATATATTAGAAACATGGGATGATCCCAAAAATACCATTAATGGAATAATCATAAGAATAAATATTAACACATGAGTTAGAAAGCATAACATCATTACATACAGGGGTATAGTGCACGATTAAAAATAAGAATTTTAACACATAAATCATGGGATAATATACCCATAGAATCATTGTACTAAGAATGAAACATAAAATATAACATTACCATGATCGATGATCAATGGACACAGAAGAGCACAAGTCAAGGTTAACCACCAAGACCATTGCACAGGGATCATGAATCAAGGCTTACCACCAAGACCATTGATTATAACACCTCATGGGACTAAAATTACCGTATTTATTAGATCACAATCATGGAACACCAATCTTAACTTGTTCATGAATCTATTATCCCCATAATAAATTGTACAGAATTAATCATACATAAACATAAGGGTACCCATGGGGTGAAATGGGAATCATAATCATGTCATAAAGCCTAATAAATGGGAGTATCATACAAGTGTCCCTGAAATAAATGAATTATAACATAAATGGAAATTCATATACAAAAATAGGAATATATCTTGTGAAGAGATGTCAAAAAGAAGTGATAACATGTAAAAAGAGTATTTTAGAAACATTAGGATTAAAACATTTTAGAGCAAATTTAAGGAAAATATTAAAGAGAATTTAAAATAAAAAAGGTAATAATATATTATATAAAACAAAAAGTTAACCAAAAAGGTTTTCATAAAAAAATAATTATTTTATAAAAAAATGACAGCTTAAAAATATAAACTAGTACACTTGAAATTTTGTAAGAATTTAAGAAGTTTCGTTAAAACGAGCTTGCTTATCTACAAATATTGAGAAGGGAACCACATAAAAATATGAATATCCAAAAAACATAATGATGAATGGATCTTGATAAATGAATTTTAAAATATTCACTACATTTAAAATATTTGAAAAAATATGTAAGTCTATTTGGGTAAAAATGATTATAGAACAACCTGAGTGATTAATGGACGTTCTTTAAGAATCCATTACATTAAGTCTGAAAGTGTTCTTTACTTGATCTTAATGTACTGGATAATCATATTGAACTCATTAATAATTAATTCAAGATCCTCTTTTACATTTAATTGATTTATTAAAACATTATTAAGTTTATTCATGGATCATTTAGGGGTTAAGTGGTTCAATTTCATTGTTTGGTAGCATTTGTTTCTTTAGATTACATGATCAGTTTAATTATATAAATTTATGAATAAAAATGTAAGATTGGGATGGTTGTCCAAAAAATATGGTATATGATATTCCTAAAAAAACTAAATTAAATGGTTTTAAAATTCATTTGGTTATTTTGAGTGAAGATGAATCATTATATAAAACATTTATGGTAGTTGTTTGGGTTAATTGGAGGGTTTTTAATCACAGCGAACTCATTTTGTTTTATAAATTAAGAACAAATATAAAAAATGATTCCTGAACATTAAATAGGATAAACTATATACATAATAACATGGTTCAATTATAAAAATGGGGTTTTGACTAGAATTTAAGACGATAGATGAAATTAAAAACCCATCATCATTGAATGTGATAAATTAACACATCTCGGATGGTAATTCTATTTATATTATAGAAGGAGAGTAATGGATATATTATAATGTTTATTACACTATAATAACAAAAATATAGTACATTTAAGTAACTAAGTTATCAAACCCTTTGGATGAAGGTAATTGATGATAGAAAACAAAACAATGGAACATGAATTTTTTTTATAGAAAACACAAGATGGATTTTATTCTAGATACCTTCCTCTTTATAGCCTATTTAAGGGATTTATTTCTAGTATTTTGTTAAGATAGTGTCTCCTGAACATGGGAGAGAGTTTTAGGAAGTTATTTGAGTAGAATTTGAACAACTAACAAGGCTTGAGAGGTGTAATTGCAATATGTGGTGAGGGGTGGTTTTTATAGTGGAAGGGAGGGGAAATTTCTAAATATTTATTTCATTCGTTAATTATTTTTCTGAAGACAATAAATATTGTTGATTTCTATGACCATAAATATCAATAAGTGAATGTGAGTTTGAAAAAATAGACATTTATAACATCCATAACACAATATTGACGCATAGATTCATGTATTTTTCATATTTCATAAAAAGCCCATATTTCTATTTGTCATTGTATTTTTTAAATATAAAAAACTTCACCCAAACCTTTTTTCGATTTTTAGAATCCAAAAATAAAATCAATTTTATAAAAATAATTTTCTAAAAATGATAAATATATTTTTTAATAAAAATCCTAATTTACATGAAAAATAAAAATTTTAAAATAGTAGCTAATTTTATAATTCATTGAAAATTTATGTAAGGTAACACAAAATTATTTATAATAATAATAAATCAAAATATTTTCTTATGAATACATTTTATGAGAATAAATTTTCTATTATATTATAAAATTAATCATAAAATTGTAATTAACTATTTATGAATTTACATAAATACCAACACTATCATATTGTGAGTTATTAGATGCACAAATGTTATTAATACTTTCATTGGTAAGGTTACTATTCACTGGGCTGATTTACTATTCATAAGGGACATGTTACTATTCTTAAGGGTAACAGTACTTTTCATAATTGCAAGTTAATATTCAAAAAAAAATTGTTTTTGTCCTATTAGAATCCAAACATTATACTAATCAACACTATGTATGTCATATTTTTAAAAATTCAATTCACTTAAGTAAAAGAATTATGTATAAGAACTATGTTATAAAAGTCACATGTTATTTAGAAGTTATTTAATCATATATTGTTTCTGTTTAAAAATTAAGGCTATTACATTCTCCCCAATTAAATGAATTTCCCTGTAAAAATTCATTCATTTTACGTATAATTCTAGATTTACATAAATATAATTTTGGAAAGAAATTTTCATATGTGTACTTAATTAAGTACATGTTCAAAATTAAGTACTATTGCAAATATTTTTATGAGAAAAACAACTCATAATATCCAAAGTTGTATAGAATGTTTCTATGATAGAGACTATATAGCCCTGAAACCACCCTTAGTTATTTTGCAATAAAACATGTTATGTAATTTTTTTATAATGGATAGAAAAACAATACACAATGTATTATACATCAGAGGATGATTTCAAGTATAGGTTTTGGATGATTAGAAAAGAATACATTATACCAGTGTTTAAAACAATAATTACAATATAACTAATTGTATTCATATGTATTGGAATGTTAAAAGACCCTTGAACTGCTAAGGAGTCACGTGAAAAACAATTAGAAAACAAGGAATAAGCACAAAAAGCTCAGTAAGGGAATACTCATAAGAATAAAGCTTAACACATGGGTTAGAAGTTATAACATAATTATATAAAGTGGAATGGAACATGATGAAACATAAGAAATAATAAAATATAGAACATGGGGTGATATAATATTAGAATTATAGTAATGTGGCGGAAATAAAAAACATTAATTTCGAATGAGCAAATATCATTTCACCTAGAGGAGCGCAACTCAAAGTTAACCACTGCGATTGTTTCACATGGAGCACAAGTCAAAGTTAACTGCTAAGAAAGTTTCACATAAAATCGCACAAGAGAAAACATTACCCAATACATTTGAGCTATATATAAACACACCCATATTTACAAGTTCATGAATATGTTTTCTACATAAATAATTATACAATATCAATCATACATAAACATAATGGTACCCATGGAAAGAAATGGGTATCATAATCATGTCATAATTCATAAAAAATATGTGTATCATATAGGTGTCCATGAATGAATGGAATTCAAACATACATGGAAATTAATATGGTAAAATAGACATATATCATATTATGGAATGTCAAATAGAACTGAAAACATGTAAAAAGAAAATTTTATTATTTGTTGATTTAAAAACATTTAGTGCATTTTAAGGAAAATGTTGAAGTAAATTTTAAATTTAAAAGAAGATAATATTATATATATAATCTGAAGTGAAAAAATAATATATTCATAATAAAAAATACTTTATAAAAACAATGGATGATTAAAATAGAAGATAGAGTGCACTAAAAATTGGGTCAGAATTCATGAAGTTCCCTTAAAACGAGCTTGCTTATCTGGAAGAATTGAGAAAGAAACCACATAAAAATATGTATATTCATGAAATATAATGATGAATGGATCTTGATAAATGATTTTGTGACATATTCACAACATTAAAAATATTTAAATAAAAATTATGACCTCATTTGGGTAAAAATAAATGTAAAAACCCGAAGGAATAATGGATGTTTGGGTAGCATCCCTTGCATTTAGTCCAAAGGTGTACTTCATGCGATCATAATATCTAGGATAAGAAAATTAGATTCATTAATTTATAATTTCAAAACCACTTATAAATGTATTTATTTTATTATAAACTTATTATGTTCATTCCTGGCCTTTTTGATGGGTTAAGGGGTTTAATTTCATTGTTTGGAAGTGTTTCTTTCCTGGAATTTCATGATGAGTTTACATATATACATGTATTGATAATCATGTAAAATGAAAATGGATTTGTCAAAATGAATTTATATTTAATTAAATAATATCTAGATTATTATATAGTTATGAAATAAATTTTGTTATTTTTAGTAAGGATGGATCGTTATATAAAATTTTAATGATAACCATTTGAGTTAATTGGTGGTTTTTTTGGTCACAACAAACTCATTTTGTTTTATGAATAAATTCCAATTGTAAAAAATGATTCTATAACATTACATATGATACATAAAATATATGATAACTTGGTTTAAAAATTAATATGGTTCCATAAGTAGAATTAAAAATGATAACATAAATTCAAAACTCTTTAGTCTTGAATGTGATAGATTAACACATATTAGATGGTGTTTCCATTTGTTGTATAAAAGGACAGGAAATGATATATGATTATGAATTAATATATTTTAATAATATAAATTACAATAAAATTAAGGTACTGGAGTTATCACACCAATTGGATGAGGATCAGTGAGGATAAAAATGAACACAATGGAAGTAGAAATGAAATTGAAAGAAAACAGAAGTGGGTTTTACCCCTTGATTCCTCAGTTTTTATAGCCTCTTTAATGAATTGCTTTTTGTAATTTTTTTAAGACCAAAATATCAGGATCATGTGATAGGGTCATAGGGAGATATTTGAGAAGAATTTGGAGAATGCACAAGTCATGAGAGGTGTGAGGATAAGAGGTAGGGAGGGGTGGTTTTTTATTGGAGGAGTGTGGTGTTTTCTAAAAATTAAATTCAGTAATTATTACATTTCTAAAGATAATAAAAAGTGATAATTATTATGAAAAAATAGTAATATTCACATTTAATTTCAAAAAAAATGGTCATTTACATCATCTGTGACTAATACAAGATGCATAAATTCATTTACGTATCATATTTCAAAAATTATAGTATTTTACTATTCATAAAATATTCTGGTATTTTCTAAAAATCCAAAAAATTCACCCAATAATTTTTTTGACATGTAGAATAAAAACATGAACTCCATTTTATGAAAATAAATTCTATGTATGAAAAATTTAAATTTTAACTAAAATCATAATTCTGATGAAAAATAAAAATTTAAAAAATTTAAATGATTTTATAACACTGTGAAAAATTTACTAAGGTCTCATATAATTATCTTATAATCAAAACAAATCAAAAAATTATCATGTGAATATATTATTTAAAAATAAATTTTCTTTTAAATAATTAATTTAATCATATAATTGAAATTTACTATTTAGGATTAACCAAAAATACCGCCACTATCATATAATCACTTATCAGAGGGATAATTATATTTTATAATTTCATTTGTAAGATTAATATTTAAATGGACGATTTATGGTTTATAAGGTTCATGTTTCTATTTATAAGGGTGAAATTACTATTAATAAGTGTAAGACACTATTCAAAAAATAATAATTTAATCCTACCACACTCCAAAAATTTTACTTATCGTAACCTTTTTTGTCATATTTCATGAAAGTCAATTTACAGAAGTGGAAAGATTATGTCTAACTGTTAGGATATAAAAAACATATAGTATTTAGAAGATCATTTAAGCACACAATTTTTCCTTTTAAAATCACAGGATGTTACATTTAGGTAAATTGGCCAATTGGACATTAGGCCTAGAGGAGAATTTTCCAATTGTCTTATAGGTCAATTGGCCATTGGGTGAAAAGAAAAACTTCTCTATAGGCATAATTTACAATTGAAATGGGTATTTTCCACCATATATCAAATGGATTAATGATAATAATAAATAAAATTTTTCTTGAAATGATAAATAAGTAAAATTTTAAATTTGGATATTATTTCAATTCAGATTAATGTACCTGGTCATTCTCATGCTCAAGCATTTTACTGTTCCCTAATGTGTGTAGAAATTTCATTGAATATTCATTATTTTTTTTCCTAATTATTTCTAAAGAAAATAAAAAAATTAAATAGTATTAATTTTATTATGAAAATTATTATAGATTGGGGATACCATAAACTAATTAGTCTTCTAATATGGTATCATTTATTGATATTTTGTTTTTTGATAGTCATGGAATATGGGTAGACCCTCTAAATTCAATCCAAATATGCTCCTCCATCTAGCATATAATTAAAAAATGTATGATCTCCATAATTATCCAAGATCCATCATCCTTTCAACCTTAGTAGGTTCACCATTGGGAAAGAAAAACTGACTTTTAAATGAACATGTTAATTTATATAAATACAACAATAATATAGAATTAAATTTATAAAATTGCCATTCACATATCTACTCCCATGTTTTTGCCTTGATTTCATTAATAGTATTTTTCAACATGACCGAATCCATCGGAATTATATCATGGTACATGTGTAATGTGGCCATGAAACTTCTATACAGAATGGAATTTTTACCTATCATCTGATTTTATTCATTATAATCCACCATTTTATGTGTTTGTAAATTCTAGGATATATGAAAATTAGTGCGACCACATAACTTACTAGAATATCCCACTGAATAATATAAGTAGAAACAATGATATCATCCATGATATAATAAGGATAAATTTATGTGATTTAATTTGAAATAGTTATAATAAAAAAATGATGTATGTCTCTCAGTATGATGTGATGGATATTTGGAAAATTCTAGATCAATATCCTTTAAAGGAAGAGCCTATTCCAATGCATGCTCTGGGTGATCATCATGCACTAGAGAGGAAGCTGAAGGAATAGACTCATCAAATGTCGGATGCATGGTATGAAATGTAGGTGGCATAGGCATGGAAGAATATGGGTATTAGGCTGGGGAATACATTAAAGGACATGGATATAGTAAATTTGGGAATATATATAGAGGTGACGAAGATATTATATGGGAAGAAGCGATTAATGATATGATGATGGAGGCATGACTGTTATCATCCCTAGAAGATAAGTAGACAAGGTATGGGAATAAGAAGCTAAATGATATGATTATGGGAGAATTAATCGAAACATCCTTTGATGATCTAGTGTATGATGGAAAAGTATAGTTGATGGTGTTTTTTCTAGTGGGTCATGGTTGGAATGACTACGAATGGTGCTTCTTCTATGTTTTTTACAATCCCTACATGGACCCATGCTAGTAGAATGAGGACTCAACTATGGTGGAATTAAATTTTTAGAATTTTTTTATAAATAATATGAACATGAAATTATATATAATATTGAAGTAAAATATTAAAATTATTATCCTCACTATGGGAATTGAAGGAGGAAACCCACAATCCCACATTAGTCGATCAGGATCAAATAATCACTTTCTTCAAATTTCTGAAGTGTTTTTTATAATATTCATAAGAATTAAATATACAGAATTTAGAAAGTGTTCTTTTAGAAAAATTCATACCACTTGTAATTGAATGAAGACATTAAAATTTAATAATATATTTTAGTAACAAAATCATGAAACAAAGATATAAATTTTTTTAAATCCAAATTTAATTAAGGTTTAATGAATTGAGATTAATCTTACTAAATGAAATGAAACCAAACAGTACTGAAACATACATATTATTCCAAACTAAAAATAAATTAAATTATTTACAATAATAAAAACATAATAAACACATTTTAAGGTAAAATGAATGAACTATGAACATATATAGTTTCTCCCATTTTTTACCACAACTACTTCATGTTTAACATAAACTATCAAAATGGGACAATTGATGCCATTAAATGAAATATTTTTGGTAAAAACAAATGTGGGAATCAATGGTGGAAATTTTATTCCCAGTTTCATGAAAAATATGTCTTGGTATTACATGTTTTATGATACAGTAATCAGGTATGAGATGTTCTTTCCCATAAAAAAACAGTTTTTCCAATGATTCCCAAATGTATGGTTCATCAGTATGTAGGAATCATTTCATTTTAATAACCCTAAATCCACTATAATGAATAGTTGTACCCTATATATCATTGAATTAAACTATTTACATTTCATCATTGTTACTTTACCGTGAGTATAGAAATCCAATAAAAATATTCTCTCAACAAGTCCATAATATTACATATATTTACATTGGAGATGACTATCTAATGCATTGGTATAGTAATCCATTTTATCATTTAACGTAACAACATCATGTTGTGTTTTCATTTTCACTGCTCGATCGGTTGTAACAAATTTATACACAATGATTTTTAATGATTTTCATTAAAAACAAATGAATTGGTACCAAAATCTGGTGCTCTTAATTCTTGAGAAACATTTTCAATAGGTAAAGTCAAATCCTAAAATATATTAGAATAATGTAATTAAATGGATAGTTATATTTTATGTTAATTAATGTAATGGTCAGACTGTTGATTTCAATAAAGAGAAAAACTCTTTTCAATGAAAATCCTACCTCTTTCCCAATGCCATAGATCGATGTACTCTATTTATAATTTGTTCATGTTTGATACAAAAAAATATTACAATAGTATACGGTATATGTAAAATGATAGTGTATGATATAACATACAACTATACAAATTAATTACTTGATATTGTAATCGAAAAAACCACAATCAAGAAATATTGTGTGATGTGCGATACCCTTCGTGGATATGCACAATGTAGCTAATGTATAGGACCCAAAATTATACAATTTGGGGTAGAGAATGAAATGAGGTCACAATTTCCCCATACCACTCATCTTCATTTCCCAATGGCCTATGATGTCTTGTTCTCACATCAGAAAAATATATTGAACAAAAATCAGTACATTCTTAAGCCATATAACCTCTTGTAATGGAACATTTAGGATAATTCTTGTGTAGGACATAATATTTTATTGTTAATATATTTCATTATATAGAATAAATCCATTGAAAAGAAACTAGTCCACTGATAAGTGTTTCATTTGAATGATAAACCATTAAATGCATCATGTAGGAAAAAAATAGAGGAATTTTTTTTCCAACTGAAACAAAATAAATGGAACATCTTAATGAATAGTAATACAGAATGAATTGGACAACCATTTATCATAAAGGTCATTAAAATGGATGAAGTGAATGTTTTCCACCAGTGCATTATTGGATATAAAATTCCAAATTTATATTCTTATCAATTCATGAAGAAGGATGTGATAATGATGAGTTTTTAGGGACATTAGTTTCAAATCTCTTTTATTGTCTCATTTAGTTATGTTGTTAGAATATCAATCAAGAACATTATCACTCTCAAATAATTCCACAAATTTATATCTCTCTGAATGTTACATCATATAAGAAACACAAGTCTCTTCCAATTTGTTTTACCCAGTACAAAAAAATGTATTTATGATTTAATACCACAATCAAAGAAGTCCTTACAAAATTTGAAGTCATCATTGGTCTTCCTAATGATATTTATTAGAATTTAAAATGTCCTTTCACATATATTTCTCTAATTGTTCATTACTTCTAAACAATGACAAAAATTGGATGACCAATATGGAAACTCAAAAAAGATACTTCATTTTTTTCAATTTTATGTGGCTTTACTGTGAACATTCATCCTCAATTTAGATTTAATATTATCATTCTCTAATGAAAAAAATAAAATATTTAAATTCATGAATCACAACAGATCCTGGAAAACATTGATGTGGTAGTTCATTTTAAATTGTATTATCAAACCTCGAATGATTCATTCTATATTGATAACCCTTTGGAAATAATTGTTGATTCCCCATGAAATTGAAACTGTGATGACATTTAAGCATTCGTGTGAATGTATTCTTCATAAAAATAGGACATGATATTTTTCCATTTTTGATCCACACATATATAATTTCATAATTAGGGAAATAATTTATAATTTATAGGAGGAAATCACGCATCTTAAATATATTTTCTAAAGATTCCTCGAATGTATGCACACCCATTTCAACATGTTTCATCAAATACTTTTTAATGATTCACATAGACTTATATATCATTGTTGGGATAGGAGGGTATATACATTAGTATACTAAATAATTTTAATGGATTTATCCTACACATCCATTGGGGGATATTAAAAACCAGAATATAAACTGTCCACATACAGTGAGTTGTAATCATATTACTAAACAAATTAAAACCATCACAAGAGAGGCCCATCTAGACATTACACACCTTAGATATAGATTCAAGATGTTGTGAAAAAAATTACTGCCATGATAATCCATATATAAGATGAACAAACTCATTATTAACTATAATTATCTCATCATAATTCCATTTCATATTGGATGGTATTTCTAAATACATGAATAGATTTTGAATTCAAGGAGTCAATCGTAAGTCCCATGTGACATTATTTGGCACATGAGATGGAGTTACATATTTATTTTACATCCATAGAGATGTAACAAATTAATTATAGAAATTAAGTTCATATTTTTCATCTCGAAATAAACTAAAATCTATTAGATAAGCATGAAAATTATTACTAGAAAATCCAAAATTATTAATTAACATCAATTCTCTATAATGTTTTTAGGGAATATTATTACCAACTAGAATAAAGTCCTTATAAAGGTATGAATATAATTAATAGTACTATTAAGAATTTCATTCATGTTGTTTTTATGACGTAAGAACATTAAAAATTAATACATCGTCATTTTAGTAAATTCTTAATATACTAGTGTTCTAGAATCATCCATTATATTTTTTTCACTATCTCAACATTATAATATTCAGCTTTTTCCTCATGTGTATTGATATAATTTCCTTCTTGTGATGGAATAATATCTTCCTCATGGTGATCCAAAAATGGACACTGAAAAAAATATCAAATTATACATTCCACTTCTATATTTTCATTCATGAACAATAGAATATTGTATCATCTCTATATGGTGATACCAAACATTATAGTTTTTTAATCCATCTTTCAATATATAGTATCTATCTTCCTTACAGATTAATCATGGTCTTATAAAAAATTTATATCATGGTAATTGTATAAAACCTCCATCATGAAAATTATTAAATGAAAAATCTAAAAAAACCAATAAATTTTTGAAACTCAGTTGAAATATTGTATTTTTGATACATTCTTATTCTATCCATTCTATTATATAGATGAAATTTATTTTCTGCTCAATAATATGAATCATAACTAAAAAATCATTAGAAAATATTTTTATATAAAATATGTAATATCAAAATTGTATTTAAAAAAATGTTGAATAAATGATATAACATATTCTTTATGTGATGAAAAAATGAATTTACAAAACTGGATCTAGAATTGTATGACTGGGTAATAATATTTGTAAATTATATTTATCGCTTCACAAGATGATATATTTTTTTATTTAAAATTATTGAGTCAATATTAGAAACTAATATTTTGGATAATTAATTATAGTTTTTGGTGAGGTAATGGTTATTTTTGAAGATAATTTCCCATATATTTGAACCACTGATTGTGGGACCTATATGAATTTCATAAGATTATATTCAATAGTATACGAACTTATATTACTCATTAAAATATAAATACTCACATACAAAAATGAATTTCTTTATTATAAAATTATATCAGAGTAATTATTTAGATTAGTAATTTTTAAGTTATATCATGTTAACAATATATCATGTTTATATATAGTTCATATTATGATATAATCAAATATAATATAGTATAAAATATGAAATTATTGCTTTTAATTATGTTTTTATCATCATTCAAAATCTCATTATGTAAATATTATCATTATCAGTTATTTATTTCCAAAAAACAGACAATGCTTTTAATTTGTGTTGGAATTAATACCCTAAGAATGATATTTTTTAAAATTAAATTATTAAAATATCATGGATTTGGTAAATACAATGTTTATTGTTCTTATACATAGTTATGAAGATACATAATTGAAAGATTTTTTTTAGGAAACTCATCATACTCATATTTATTATTAGTGGATTTGATAAGGGGGTTAATTAGGTAACTCTAAACCTATATGAAACACCTTGTATCCTATACATTATTTATTTAATTAATTTTTATGCATAAAATCAAAATTGACCAAATATACTTATAAAAATAAATGTTATATTGACAAATGACATAAATTTTAATGTTCTCAATTTATCACCCTCTTGAGCTATTTGACTATTTAGTGAAAAAAACATAAATTTAATTAACATTTTTCTAAATTATAATAATTTTGAAATGAAATAAAATAAATATAAGAAACCAGATCAATAATTATCATATTGAATGAAGGAAAATAAAATGAAATGGAGTGGAATGAAACTAAAACAAAAAAAATTAATTGATTCCTATCAAACTAATCTAAATAAAATAGAAAAATTGAATCTAACAAATTATTATTATTAAAAACAGGGTAATATCAAATTGAATAGATGAATATTTTTTTACCCATATAATAATGTACATAGAATAAATTATTTTATTTGAAATAATATAATTCAACTAAATTTATTCAATGAGACTTGAATCAAAATAAATAAATCCAAATAATATCAAACTAAGGATTAACAAACCAAAAAATTGATCTGAATCATGTCACATTAATTATATATATATATATATAAATTAAACAAATCCAAAACAAAATATATATATATATATATATATAATTTTACTAAATCATCCAAATCAATACTAAATAAAATAGATAAAATATGAATAAATTTATTCAGATAAAACATATTTGTGTCAAATTGATAAAATAATGCAAACCTAAAAACACTTAATTGAACCAAATTTTATTGAAATGAATATTATGAAACCTTATAAACTGATAAAATATAATATAAACCATTATATTATAATAAAAAAATAACAAAATTTAGTAAATAAAAATGGACATAATATAACTACAAACCCATACTAAATGGATTTATTCATATATATAAAAGACCAATGAAACTGAGAAAATTTTAATTCGATAGAAACAAAAAAAAATTCAATAAATATGGATCAAAATGAACTAATCTAACCAGTAAAAAATCAAATTAACTCATTCTAAACCAAACTAGGCTAAATTTATCCCAAAAAAATTTACATGAATAAATATGAAAAAAATAACATTGAACTAATTTTTAAAAAATAGATAAAAACACAACATCACTAAACTAAATTAATTTAAATAAAATAATATCAAATATTGTAACTATAATAAAGAAAATAAAATTTAACCAATACACGTGGATTTAAAAAACCAAATTAAAAAGACACAATATATTAATAAAAATAAACAAAAAAACAAAATAATTTAAAACATTGCAAGAATAGATATTTAGTGAAAAAAATTCATCCAAAAAATATATACCAAAACCGCAATAAACTCAGAAAAAAACAACAAAAATAAAAAAATAGATCCTTAAATAAATTAATTGAAAAATAATTATTGGAATCAAATTAAAAAAAAGGTTCATAGACTTAAGTTGAACCACACCTTACCAAACTAATCTAAAATAAGAGAAAATGAATAAAGATGAAAAAATATTTAGAAAACAAACCAAAAATAATTCCTTACCTATATGGAAAAAATGATTGTAATAGAAGATGGGAGGTGAGAGGTTTCTGCTTTTTTGGGTGAGAGGAATATTTGGGTAGGGAAGGGGTACATCGAACATCACTTGAGGAGGAGAGTAGGGACATGTGAGGTCACCAAAGGAGGGGTGGGTCATTGGAGTAGGGGAGGGGCCTTGTGAGGTAGCCATAGAAGGGGAGGGGAAACCGAAGGCTATAGGGGAGAGAAGAGGTAGTGAATTGGACGAGGAGGGGGAGGATGAGCCAGAGGGAGGGTCCCATATAAAATAGATTAACCCATGGTTTTTTTCAAAAACATTTGTATAACTCAACCTATATCAATGGTCCTATTAAAACTATGGGTAACAGTTTTGGAACAATCTATATACCCATAGTTTCTCTAAACCAGGGTTGTAGATACGTAGGTATAGATTGGTATTCTAGTAGTTTTACCTACACGAACCATTATAGAGAAAAGTTATTATGGATATAAATGTCATATTTCTATAAATGGTGCTCATTTATAATAGAAATAGAAAGGTAAAATTGAAATCATTGAAACTAATTCACTATATTCAATATAGTTAGTACGTGAAAAATATCCACATGATCTAGTGGGAGAAGAATATGTTCTCCTTGAACAATTACTAAAATTTTCTATGAGAGTGGTTATAAAACCAAAGAGATAAAGTTTTATTATCACCGAGACAAGTGATACATTTCACCTTTATGATAATGAGCCCCTAATATACAATAAAGACATCTATTACAAAGATACATCTACCTATAGTGAATGAATGATTTCTAATATAGTGTCCATCTACCAAAATCATGTTCTGAATTTGAATGATTCTCTTGTTTTTGTAAAAATCATTTCGGTGTTAATTGGTATACCAGAAAAACATGTAAATTTATTTTCATGTAAGTACCAATAAAGAACGATTGGTTATGTATGGTTTTAGGAATTTTCAAGCCATAGAATATGACGTGATATTCTCACAAGTCACAATGATGAAATCCATTCGATTATTACATTCCATAACAATGAATTTGTGATTATGAAATTTTGGAAATGGGACACAAAACTACCTTTTTAAATAGGAATTATCATGGATATGTGTATATAACAATAACTAATTATTTTATTATTTAAAATGGTTAAACCAAATTGTGAAAGATAAAAAGATCCGTTTATCATTTTAATTAGAAATTACCCTCATGTAATAACCGTTTTTATTAGTCCATAAACAAATTTTTTCATCGAGAATTAACATGGTCCATGTTATTATAATAATATTTGTGTTAATTATGTCATCATCATGTTATTATATATTTATTATATATTGATTATTATAAACAAAGTGTATTTCTTACAATTAGATTATAAAAGATTAAATTAATACTTACTAATTTAATTATTATTTGAACCAACCTATATTCTAGGGATTAATATCTATCAAGATAAATATTATAAGCTTCTTATAATTTGTTAATGTATTTATATTAACAAGGAACACAAATGGTATAATATAAAATATTCCATGAGAGGATTGTTTCCAATGTCACATGGAATTAATCTATCTAATAATATTTGAAAAAATATAGAGTTTGAGGTTAAAAGGATGAGTATATTCCATTTTTCATTGAATGTGGATTATATCTGGTATTCCATTTTATTTAATATGTTTGAGGATGCCTTTAGATTATTTATACTGGGTAGATACGAAGATATTTCAATGGATCTACATTGGGATGTTTTAAAAAGTATCCTAAAGTACTTGATATATTTAAAAAATATGTTCTTGGTATTTGGGGGAGATGGGGATATATTCATGAGAGTGTACATTGATTCCATCTTATAGATATATCAATATGATGTTAAATGTTAGTGATGATATTTCTTTTTCCAATGTAGTCTAATGGTGAGCTGGAGAAGCTCAATGTAGTCCATGGCCCCCAATTCTATAGTGTAATTTGAGTATATAGTAGAATTGAATGTAGCTAAGAATGAATTTTGGAAATGAATCATTTTCGTAGAATAAAGTATTATACTTATTAGTGTAGAAACTATTGTAGAATAATTTCATAACTCTATAGTAGTGGTACTTGATAATAATCTCATGTCTCACTTGAGGAAAAAACATTTACATTGAATGTTTTATCTCATGAGGGACATTCCTTGAAGTGGTGAATTCAAATTTAATAGAGTATCCTCTATAGATAACCAGGTATACCCCAAGAATAAATCTAAATATGAGTAAAATAATGGCTCTCATAAGATATAAATTTAATTCAAATCTTCTTGTTTTTTGATATTATAAAGATGGGACTATTTTTATTGGATTCCCTCGACCCAGGACATATATGTACATTGAATACAATTAAATGTATTCATTTTTACATATATATGTTTTTATCTTGCCATAAATTAAATGTTTATATACATGTAGTATTTTTATTGTAATTTCTTTAGATTACATGTCATATCAATTGGTTATAGCAGTTCCAATCTATAATGATAACCTCAACATACTATGAAAATAATTTCAAAAACATGTAATTTGGTCGAAATATAACATTATTACATGACACATATGATGTAAAACAATTTGTTAATATGTTATTATATGCATGGGAAATTATTGTCATGATTTTTTCATGTCCTGGTCTTGAGTAGAAGAGATCATGAGGACATACCCACACATAGTAAGGCCACATGTTTTGGTGGTCATTGGTTGTTCCTATATATGAGAATGGGTAATAGTCCCTCAAAATAATATCATTATCAATGTGTACAATATGATCACATGAATTAATGAAATATGAAATCAATGTATTTTATTTTTTGGGAGGTACCTTATGTTGGGTTTTCCATTGCTGGCATAGAATTGGTTGAGCGAATAATATAAGATTTTTCACTTTTGCAAGGAAGTGGTATCTTCTTCCCTATTAATCAATATGGTAGTAACATTATTAAATCCTTGTCATTTTTAATTCAATGTAAGAGTATATATTAAGTTTAATTAATAAATTAGAAATGAAGGGTGACCCAATAGTATGAGATAGAATGAGACAATAAGATTATATTACCTCTCATAAGTTTATAAGCAGTTTTCATAGCTATAAAATTACATATCAACTTATAGAACTTTATGGGTAGATGGAATTAATCCATGTAATATGATTTAAACTCACTAATATTTAGATACAATCCTATAGTATTAGACATTAATAATATCCACATGTTCCACCTATTTGGATGAAATTGTGTTTTTGATGAAGTTATCCCCACATGCGGGGGCCAGTAAAGGCCCAAGTCTCATTGATTAAAAGTAAAGATAAAAAATTTATATTATTCATGTTTATAATAATATTAATTTAATTTATTTCTAAATTTATTCACATGTTATTTATGTATAATTTTAATATGAAACAAACATAATTTTTAGAATTAACAAGACGATTTCTTGGATAATTAAATTATTTGGTGAGTTTACTATCCATGGAAATGGTTCTTATTTTTTCACATGACATGATATTAATGTCACTATATAATGGTACAATATTTATTTTTATTATGACCAGTTAACTATGTTTTAATTGTGTGTTGGGTCTTTTTGAGAGAATCTTATAAATTTGATTTCTTAATCATTGATCAGTTCCCTCTCTCTAATTTATCACACATTGTTCACATGACTAATGGGATATTATAAATTTATTTCATTTCCCATGTAAGAAAATTAGAATAAAATAATATAGATAATGTATCTTTATTTATCATGTGTATGATCAATAAGATTCACCTATTGGCACCTTCTACCTACGACACAACGATAGTGAGAAAATCATATTCCCATTTTCAATTGAAAAGTGTATTATTTACAATTTAATTTAATTATTTATTCATCATTAAATTTAATTTCATGTGATCTCTAAAAAATATATGAATGGTTTGTTAATAATTTTGATTCTTTTAGATAAATCCAAACCAAACATTATAAAATACAAATGTATGCGGATTTTAGAATGCCCTTTCATCCATCAATGAAGACAATGAAATTCGGGACATCACTTGAGATAGAAAGAAAGACTGCATAACCATAATATGATAATAAATTTCATGTTTTTGCCTATTTTATAAGGTGCATGTGATGTTATCATATTTATGGGTGAACGAATTTTGATTTACTCCACAATTAGTCCAATCTATATTCGAGAATTGATAATTTACGAGTAATTATATACGATTTTCAAACTATGTGTTATGTTATTGATGAATGTCATAGGCAAAAGTATAATATTAAAATATTGTCTATGATATGATACATTATATGGACATGGGTATAGAGATACACATGGTTTATGGAGATCACAACAAATACCTTTGTATCTTGAGTAGCATTAAATCTCTACTAGAGACCACTCATTCCATTAATTTTATGAGTCAAGAATCAGTCTTTATATTAAATAAAACAAAGAATCACATGAAAAAACTCTATAATATAATGGATGGGGATTTAGTTTTACCAAAATTATATAGCTTCTTTAAAAGTGTTATGATTTTTTCAAAATAATTTTTTTGACGGATATTCAAAATGTGTTACATATGATGTGACATAAGGTGAAGTAAATGAATTTTTAAAAGACTGCTTTTGGATATTGATATATATATGATATATATATACATATATATATGTACATATCTCTATGACTGTGTAAAATATTTTATCCTATATCATGTTTTACGATATAGGGATATCTTATTGTATAACAACCTTGTTGTAAAATGCATGGAATTTCTGTTATGTTTATATTGTATCTTATAGTGTGATGATATCAAAAATAAATCCAACACAAGACAATTATATTATTTTATTGTGTAATGTCATACAGTAGTGTTGTGTAAATAATCGTGTTATATGAATTATAAAAACACCCTCATATTGATATGATAATTAGAATTCAAAACATTAATGTTAGAATATTATTCCACATATTCTGTAATTTATTAAATGTTTCATAAAATTAAACACCTGAGGATTTTATATATGAAAGCTAATATAGGTTGGGTATGTTGGTACTGACTGAATATTCATTTAATGTATTAGTAAATTCTATAAAATTCCCATTAGTATCTGAAGTCCAATATAATAATTCCAATGGATTGAGATGGGTGTGTTCATCCATGTGATCATTTATTGTTCATGTTAAAAAAATCCTCCCACTTCTATCTTCCTACTTCTCTCATAGACATCGAGTGGTTCTAGTATATTTTGGGATACATAGAGGACTCCACAAAAGTGTTGGGTGGTTCAAAAGATTCTTGCATATGCAATAAAGGGAAGACTCTTTTAGTTTTTCTATGTGATATTCATAAATTAATATATACGTCTACAAAAACAACTATATATGGTCTAGCATACACATTATTAATTTCTTTTATATATTTGTTTTTGTTTTTTATAGCATGTTCACCAGGGTAATTTATGTTTTTAATGTTTATTAATGTATTGAATAAGGGTTATCCATTACATAGAAAACCATTAGAGTATTAGTCTACTCATTTCTCTGTGATATTTTGAAATTATCAAAGTGATAAATCTAAAAAAAATTATTGAACATGTATTTAATAAATATAATATAGTAACTTCAAAGTATTAAGAAATTAAATAACATTTTGACTTATCCTCCATTATATATGAATAAATCTCATATTAATTTTGTAAAAACATTCCAACCAAAATTCTCATGAAATTAATGATAAAGGGAAAAGTGGTAGATTAACAATAAAATAATATTTTATAGTGAATAAAATGATACACCCTTTCTAAATAAAAAAATATTTAAAAATTTTAATAACAAAAAAATTAATGTTTAGAATTAAAATAGTAAAATACAAAAAAAAAATTACTATGAATTCAATGAGATAAATATATTTTAAATTATACTCATCAAACATTAATTTTCATTCAATTAATTAAAAGTATAAAATATCATCAAATAGTTTTTTAGGATTATTCATGTATCTCTTAGAATTACCTCATATATATTATCTTGGATTAAAGGGTTTCCTCGCACATATACTAACCAATAAAATTTATTACTAATTCATTTTGAGAATTTATGGGCTTTCAATAGGTTGTAATTTTTTCTTCTATACTTGTTTTTCATCCTTTAACCTTGTAATATTCTAGTTACTCTTAGTTTCCAACTTTTACATCATCATTTTCTTGTTCCTTGTCTAAATATGTTCAATATTTTTTCTTGTCTAAGTGACTCATTGTTTTATGCAGCATCCCTCCTCAAACTATTTTTTTCTTTCCAATGTTTTTGGGCGAACCTAAAGTTGTGTATATAGTTTGGACCATATTTGGTATTGGCCTTATAGGTCACATAATGATTTTATTGTTATTCCATCTATCAAAAAGAGGCACTAGACTATCACATTTGACCTATAGGTACTGAGTACTTCATCACAACATCTTCAAGAAGTGGAGTTTGTTTCAAAGATTTTCATATGCCTCTTCAAATTCATAATGTTATAGTGTTTAGTTTAGAGTGATTCATACAAGTATTTTGGGGTCTGGGTCATCATTCATTCCCTAGTTTTAAATGTTTATTTCATTTTAGTCTTATAATAGAATTTTCTACTTCGAATTGGATATAAGATTTATTTAGGTGAGAATATTTTCTTCATGGTGTTTTCATTTGTTGAGGGATTTAAAAATATAGTACTAGAACACAGGATCTACTTTTTAACCACATGAATCAATTGATCTTGTAAAAAGTTACGGTTTCATTCAAGCTGCTATTTTTTATTGAAAATAGAGATTAAAATTGGATTTATGGAATTAAATTAATGATTCAGTGCTGAATGTAGGATCCAATAATTTTAATGATGTTTTACTAGTTCTATAAAGGATGGGTAGTGTCAGTTTGATGTCTAATGGTTTTTTTTTTCATTTTTTGGTTGATTGAATCCAATGTAGGGCCCATAGTGTTTCATTAGAATATTTTTAGGGATTTTCGAAGTAAGTTGGGTGTTTGTGATCTTTTTTAGTGTGACTTTTGATAATAATATTGCACGGTTCCAAACTATCAAAAATGTGGTTTTATTTAATAATAATTATTATAATGGATTCAATAAATATATGAAAATTTACTGGTGTTTTCTTTGTACACATGATATAAATTTTTTGATTAGTCAAACAACTATAATATAGTTTGGTCATCATACCCAAATATGAAACTATATTAAGTTTTCAGACAATCCACTTTTAAAAAAATATAGATATTGATTGTAAAATAATTGAAATCTATAAATGTAAACATTAAATTACGAGGAACCCAATAATATTATTAAACTAAAAAAATTATTCATGGTTGATAACAAAGCAAATCATATAAATCCACTGAATGGCATGAGAGAAAAAAATTAAAAAAAATAAATTATTTTTATTGAAATTATCTAAAACATTTACTATGTGTTTTACATTAACATTCATTAAAATTCAAATTAATTCTTGTTTATATTATACATAAGTCTCTATTTGAGTAATTTTTCATAGTTCTATCCCTTTAACATAAATTTTAATTTTTAGATTTTTCATAGGAAATAATTTCCTAAAAGATTATATTTTCTCAACATAGAATAGTTAATCAATAGATTGATACATTTTTATTAACATATATACATTCCATTTATATTTTCAAATTCAAAGAATAAATCATGTAAATCATAAATGGATAGATCAATAAATCCATTGATATGGAAAAAATAAACGGGAATCACTAACAAGTTAATCAAAAAAAATCACTATGGGTGTCAATGGAATGATAAAAAAGATAAATTATACATATTTTTTTTGAATATGAAAAAATAAGCTAATTTTTAATCAAAAGTTTTTGAATTATAACAATATTTTGTAAATAGTTACATAACATTGTTTGTAAAAAATTTAAGAAATTATCCCTTAGATGATGAGAATATCAAAATTTAAAAATTATAATAGATTCTTTAATATTTATTCATATTCTGGTTATTTTTCATTTTATATTATATTATTTATTTTATTCAACATATCATCCAAATTTTATAATTTACCCAATTAAATCAAAGTACTAGCTGTGAAATCAAATTTTCTAGACTCTATTCAACCAAAACATTACACAATAACCACATTCGATTCATCATGAAAATAACTTTTAAATTTTTCCCAAACATCATAAGTAGTAGAGAAGTAACTAATCTAATGACTAATATCTCCACTCAGATAAAAATATAGTTAATATGTAACATCCTTGATCAATGAATAATTCTTTTCCTCAAAACTATTTTGATTGTTTGGAAAAAATTTAATATGGTTTATCACATAGCCATTCATTTATTACTTCCATGCATTGAAATTTGAACCATTATAGAATGATATTCTATAAAAACTGATCACATTTATTTTTTCCTTATAAAACATCAATAAAATATTATAACTATAGTACAGTTATAATTTACCGATTGATATTGGATAAGAAAACCAATTAATCCAATAATAATCTTAAAAATTGGCCGATCCCAAATCATGTTGACCTATAATACCAAATGTTAGGCCAAAATATGTTAACAGAAATATATTATTGAGCCTTAATAATTAATTATAATAAATAATTAATGTAAAATAAAATATTTTATAAAAATAATTTTTTATTAAAATCAAACAACATGACCCTATATAATAGTGTGCAGTGAGTATATAATAAATTATTGAAAGAAAAAAATAGATAATGAAATATTTGGTCGTGTTATTGGTAAATCCCAAATCTACATTTCATATTGTTAATATTTAAAGGCATGGGTATTCATTAAGTCTCGCATTTTATGAAATTGAAAACCAAATAGATAAAATATACTTTTACTCTCCTAGAGGAACAATAAACTTTCTTATAAATAGAAAATGGAAAACCTATAATAATGTTATTCACTAAGATTATTCACGACAACCACTACATTTTGGACCAAGAGTAATAACTAATTGATTCATTTAAGTATGGGGAACAGTTGAGATACATTTTATATAAATGTATAACTTGTATAGATATAGTGTTTTGACTCGATGAAAATAATAAACAAATTCATGATGATATAAACTAAATGTTAAAATAGATAAGAAATACCATGTAATAATAATGATTTATTAGATATAGATAATTAGTTTTTTGTGTGGAATGACCATTTCAAAAATTGATGTTTTGGGAAAGAATCATGTATTTTTCTTCTCTAATGATGTAAAATGGGACTGAAATTTTCTATTTTAATGTATTGATATTTGAATTTCATGTCTAGAATACTCATGAGTTATTTAAATGTATTTTATAAAAATTTATTCTAACTAAATTATTGACACTTTTCATATGAGTAACACAATAATTATGTATTTCATAAATGAATATATAATCATGGACTTTGTTAAATAATGATCTTGATTTACTTAATTTGTTAAAAACTGATTCATGGAGAGATAAAAAATAATATATGTAAATATATCGATTTAAGAAAAAAATGGATATTTTAGTCGGGTGTTATTTTATTTATATTGGTAATGTAACAGAGTGTTATTTCTATCTATTACCCATATCAAGGGGATAAATACACATCAAATTATGCACAACAATGGAATATGTGATCCAATATAGTCTGGATTTTTTCTAAAAATTAATTACTCTTCAATTCATATCATTCTATCTTCAATACACAAAACAATTTTAATCCATTTCATTTATTTTTTAATCATTCGGAGCTATCATTTTCATATAACATGTTACCTTTTTATGATTATATATATTATAAAAACTGAACATTCAGAAAACAACATTAGAATAAAACCATTTTATCAAGGAAAAATAACTAAATAAAAACTACCACAACACTAAATCTAAAAAGTCCTTAACATTTCCTTTCTACATTCTCTCAACTACATAATCTTAATAATTTTGTGTTATTCCAACTAAAATAAAATAATTGTATACATTATTTTCTTCTTAGATTTTATTTCATATTTTTTTATTTTGTATTTTCTATACTCTTTAAAAGATCTTCATTCTTAATCTAAACATTTACATTATTGAGAGTATTTTTCTGAAAAATGGATATCGAATAGTCTTTAAATAGCAATTTATTATTTTAATGTTTCATGTTACATATCTTATTTTATAATAATTCGATATAAAAATTCATATCCACCATTAAATTGTGAATTAAATACACTTTTTTCACAAGATAAATCATTCAAAAGTATTTATATTCATTTTCTTCAAAATCCATTGGTCTAGTGTCAATTCAAATACTATTTTTCAAATTAGTTATGGTATATTAACTTTAGTTTCTACTACATTAATTTAGTTTACACATTGGTAGGATCATGGATGGTGATAAATTATAACCTAAAAATGATTTCTCCCAAAAACATGTTTCTCTTCACCTCACACAAATAGTTATTCTTTGTTTATAATTATAGAAAACAAACTCATGTTATCCACATCACATTTATTTAAATATTATGAATGTGATGTTGTAAAATATATAAGGAATCATTGTTTTTACATTGTTTTTACATGAATACATTATAAACCATTATATTATCCCTATTTAAAATATATAGAACATTAAACAAAAAACCTATAAATGTGAGTGTTTTATGATGTATCAAAACCATATATTCATAGTAGAAATGATAAATTATACCAATTAGACTTTACTCATCTAATATAGTGGTCCAATTCATCAACAATTT
Organism: Viscum album; assembly: GCA_963277665.1. Classification (NCBI taxonomy): domain Eukaryota; kingdom Viridiplantae; phylum Streptophyta; class Magnoliopsida; order Santalales; family Viscaceae; genus Viscum; species Viscum album. The sequence goes on along the minus strand of OY728163.1, from coordinate 2,101,112,077 downwards.
ATATATATTATTAATCCTATAAAAATATTAAAAAATGATTGATTTTAAGGTATGTGACATTAAAAGGTATTAAATACCATAAATCATATAGTTTTTTACCATATTCTCAGTAATTAAAAACAAATAATTCTTATAAAACATAGATAAATAATTCAACGGGGATTAAAGTGTAACATAAATCTTATAGGAAAATATTGAAAATGGGAGGGATGACTCTTAGCATTAGATAAGTATAAAGAGGACGAGGAAGTGCCAGGTTTTAAAAATGAAAATAAAAAATAACCTAAATGGTCCCATTAGAGAGTTGCGGTCATGTATTCAACAAAAATCTGAATGAACATCCATAATGACTTTGTTGTTTCATTAGGTTCCTATTTACTCACCACCAATATCTTAGTGGAAGTGGTAAGAGCATTGATCCACTATCATCCCAACAGACGCTTGATAAAATACCACCATGAAACCCATGGTTGCTTTAATATACCACTAATGAATACAATTTCCAAAATATTATAAATTATCACACTTAGGCATTTATTAAAATAATAAAATCACCAAAACATCCATTTGAACCATAATAATACATAAAAATTGTACATCCCCAAATACAATTTCTAAAATATTTAAAATATACCTACTTTTATTCCATTAAATTTCAATATTTTAGTATTCTAGAAAATCATGATAATGTTGGAGATTACACAATAGGAAAAATTTTATCTTGTTTATGAAAAAACCCATTGCATAATAAGATATTCATACTCAACATCCCTTTGATTAGGTAAACCATAATACTAGAATAACAAAGATATCAAAGTATAATGATTCACATATATGGTATTTTATAACCTAAAGAAATGTTGATTAATAAAGGTATGAAACAATAATAATATCAAATTAATTATGAATTTAATTCCATGTGATACACATTTAATTGATATTTTAGAAAACTAGTAACTCTTTTTACTCACGATTGATCTATGTATATCTGTTATCACCCCTACTCACACTAATTTTAAAATTATATCACATCATATAAAATATCAAGATAAATATAGATTATGGAAAATCCACATATTTTACAAGAGGGGATAGTAATTTTAATTTAATCAATTAAAATATAAATGTATCTTAAATAAATGACAAATAAAAAAATCAATTAATACTGAAACTAAGATAATTTTTATAATACCAATATAAAAATTATCTGAACAAAATATAAGATTATGATAAAACCCAATACATTAGATCTTCCAATATTTTTCAAATATACAAGGAATATACATATATATCATGTTTTTATTTTTGTAATGGGTTATTCAATATATTTTTACACATTATCCTCAGTAGTAACTATAAAAATATTTGTATCACCCATATAAATGAAGTTACTAATGATATAATATTTAAGAAGACTTTTTAATTCTTTTGTGAGACTATGGTACCCTTTATTGAATATTAGATTCATTTTTCTCACAATAGATATTTAGAAGAACATAAATTTGTGGAAAATTATCTAAACTAGTAACGAAAAATTTGGGATAAATATATTCCTTCATAGTAGCCAATAAAGTGATATAATAATATTCCATAATAGAATACACCATCCTTGGTTGCTTAAAAATATTATAAATAATGATTTCACTATTGAAGAAGTATAGAAATCATAATCAAGACCTTGAATCATCCTTATTAGATTATAAGTGATAATTAATTATTCCATTTTAAAATGAACTTTTTATACCAAAAAAACATAAGAACACATACCCAATCTTATTATGTACTTAAAGATATTATTTATAGTGATTTAGTTACAACCACTAGAATCTAGTTAGTATCAAATTTTTATATTCAAACCATAAAGGATATCAATTTTACTTTATAATATTGATTGGTTCTACAAGATTATATTATTTAATTTTTTTTTGAATAAACCCATAATATTTTATGATTTATCATATTCAAATTACAATAAAATTAAGAAGTGAATTTATAAGATTACATTTTTCACAAAGACATCTAAAAACACCAATCACATTAAATTGTTCTTCAAATATATTACCGATTTGTATGCTAAATACTGGCACCTGTATAGATATAAAACTGGAAACTTTAATTAAAAGGAGATATGAGAGGATCATTCAAACTCTTATAGATTGATAGAATCCTCTTCATTGAAACAAATAAGAACCCGGTGATAATTGAGTTTTAGAAATGACTAGAGGGGGTTGTGTGTCCAAAATAAGATAATCCACAACCATTATATAGGATCCTTTAATTTATTAAAGGGATTATATTGTTAGTATCAATCTCGTGGAAGCTGACATGCATTGGCGACATAAGATTCTTGTTCATAATATAGTCATTTGATCATTTAAGATAAATTTAACCAAATTTTATAACCATAAATGAATAATATTATTTACTCATAATCAATATAAATTTGGTGGAAAATTTGGTAGTTTTTATTCAATCAAAATAAAAAACCCATATTAATGATATGAATCAAATGTATATCATAGAATATATCTTATTTATAACATAAAATTGGATAATATGATATTAGTTCGTATCCAAAAATCATACCACTTATATAAAAATATTATTTTGAAAATCCAAGTTATATTGGATATTTTTTTATTAAAAGTATATTCATTTTAGTAAGAAACAATGCCCAAATTTTAATGCGTATAATAAGTACTAACTGTGTAAAATTATGGTAATTTATAGAATTGACCAAAAGTATAAAATCCAAAATTAATAGTTATATTAAAATAGTATCATCTAGATAATTATCAACACAACTCAAGCTAGAAAGGGTTATACTATGATCTCGATCAAACATTATCATATATCCATATGAATTTTTCACCATAATATATACCATAAAAAATATATGTACCTATATAATCCTTTTTTCCATGACATTATCTGGAAATGAGACAAGGAACATGTTAATAAAGTATAATTTAAAGAATAAATGCATGATTCGTTGAAATATACTTACTAGATTGAATTAATAAATCATGTTTCATTCAATTGTGTAACCGATTACATAACATGTCCATTATGTAATCGTTTCCATGCATTTATGTATTCGAATTCAATCATTTTTTCATATGTATGTACACATCATACTAGTGGAAGAATCCTGTTTTTTAGTTATAGCCAATGACCTAATCAATAACAAATTCAAACGCCCATTCATTATATATGTTTGAATTCATAAATAACTAATTTATCAATGTATAATGTTTCTCATTCATGGTATCTCTCCAACCATGGGTAATTGGGGATTTATAATAAGCATTCACCCCAAATTATATCAATGTTAATACAAAATTCCATGAAATAGAATTTTATGGGTTAATTCAGATAATAAATTTAAACTAATTGTTTGTTGAGTATATTAATTGTGTCACATATAAAACTCTTTATGGTAAGTATAAGATTCTACTAAAGATATTATTAACATATCATTTAAAATAAAAATACTCTATGATGATCAATAATTAGGGACAACATAAAGTCCTACATTGAGAAGATATTATCATTCCATTTTTCATGTGATATAAATTCAACAAATGGATGAATGGAACATAAATATTACCTTTATTATAAAACCATGATACATTTAAGAACCAAAATATCCCATCACTAATGTATATAATTCAAATAGATTCTGCCTTAACCATATTATTTTTTTGGTGAATATTATTTTCTAAAAAATAATCTATAATTTCTCTATAGAGACCCAAAAAAATAAATACATCACCCAACTAAATGATCTGAATGATAGATGGTTCATGTAAAGGATGTGTTTGTTCCTTTTGTGATATTTGGGTTCGTTGGCCTATTTTGTAGATCTAATATTATGGTAGTAAATCAGGATTTATTCTTCATTTCTAGGACCCCCCATGTTCAGAGATGAAATTATTAATAAAAAAGTATTTCATCAAAGAACTTGATGAAGTTATATAAATTACCTAGATCTTTATGTTTATGATGGTTTGTAATTTTAAACTCTTAAAATATATTACACCAAAATGTAAGAAAATCATAAAACCAAACTAGGTTATTATGTCATTTTTTCATATTATAAACTATTATTAGGGGTATCCAATTAAAATGAGTTCACCATTAAATAAAAATACGAATAAAATATAAGTACATCCTATTATGTACTTAAGAATATTATTAAAAAATGTAGTGATGCTCTATATAATTAGATTACAATCTATATGTTATTTTCTTAGTATGAGAGATATCAGGTATAGTACAATAGATAATACATGATAGTTATTTTTGTTAATATATAATTTATCTTATACATCATTTATAAATAATTATGAGTATTTTGAAGCATTTTTAGATTCATTCCTAGAAAAACATGTAAATACCCTTTTCATAGATTTTTTAATATTAAAAATCCATAGCACTTTACCAATAAATGTGTTTTGAATTATCCTATGAAGTTTATTTGATATATTTATATAGATATTCATACCCATTATAAAGACCACTTAACCCATGTTTTTCTATGAATTTTTTTTCTAAAAAAATTCATTTATAAAGCGGAGATATCATTTTTTATAATAGTTTTCTTGTTACAAAATAATATCCAAAATACAATAACACTAACACCGATATTCTTTTATGCATAACAATAAACATCATTCATGATGTGATTACATAATCAAACCATATATTCTAACTCCAATAATATTTCTTTAATCCATAACTAGACTTTTAGTACTTTCAAACCTTATTGGACTCACTTGGATATCCAAGTAATTATGGTTGTATCATATTCACAACATCAACTAGATTTTAAATAATTAATTTGTTATTAACATTGAGTTTATATATTCATAATCATAACTATCTGTAATATAAATAATTAACTGAATGGAATTTTCAATAAAAAATTTAGAAAATGATTCATTTTATTCAATACCGTGAATTTTTTTGATGACCGTTTTCCACAAAGTGATATTTATAGAAAAACAGTCTTCCATCCATGTTTTTTTTCTTATAGAAAACCCACAAGCAGCATATGGGTATCACAAGTTCATTAGCATCTAACAATTTTCAAACATGGATAGTTTAAATTGATTTCATATCATATTTCATCAAATTTATCCATATTTAATAATCACTAATCTTAGTGGAGTTTTTTTGGGAATATGGTTAATCATATAAAAACATTAGATAATGAACAATTTTTATAATAAATTCACATATCTCTAGATCTTAAAAAATCTTACACTAACATGAAGTTTTACTGTAACACGTTTGTCTTATTATGACACAAATCTTTGTGGAATGGGATCAACTTATATTTTAGAAACACTTTATATTTTTTGGTATTGAAAATCTATGTTCCAAAATCATTTCTGTATAACCTTAATTCATGTTTCCCTTCTCAAAGAAACACTATCTCGCGCTAAAAACACTTTTTGATTATAAATATAGTAAAAATAATATCATATAGATTCTTGGTGATAATTAAATAATAATATCTTTTTTATTTTGGATTGATTTTTTAAAATAATATACATCATATATATTCATCAATACCCTAAATTGTTACAAAACAAATACTGGGATATTTCTCATACCATGTACCATATCCTTCCTTTATATGAAATATGTATGGAACACAGTTTAATAAGAATATAATATTTTTCAAAAATATATCATCATTATTAAATTGTACGGTAACATTGATTCATCATCAATCTAACCATGTCTAACTGGGTATGATTTTTTCTTTCAAAGAGAACATTTCACTATGGTGTTTTAGGGGGAGTGAGTTATGTAACAATTTAGAATTCTCTAATATGATCATTGAATTATTATCTTAAGAACTAAACCTCCTGATCTAATTGTATATTATTAATATTTGTCCCTAATTACATTGTAATTATTTTATCTCTCTTTGAAATTTTTGAAAAAAAAATAAGTGTCATAATTAAAACATAACCATGATAACAAAATTCATTGATAATGATTACACACTACCTATAACCACCACTTTCCATAGTACAATTGATCTACAGATATAAAAATTTGTTATATTAAATTAAATATTAAAACATTCAACTATTCCACTAAAAGTTGTGTTGTCTGATTTTTTTAACAATCAAAACTCATATATATCAAAAAATTCATAATAAAATGTTCCCAACAATCCATATTTATGAAGTCGTTGAATGTGTTTCTCATTTATTTGTACATGGAGACATTTAAAATGGTATGTGGGATTGGAATCAACCTTAAAATTATTATTTTTAATTTTACAAGTTAAAATATTCATATAAATAATATATTTACTATTTACCATATTCCCGATGACTTTAAACATTATTTGGTGCATATAGAACCAATATTGTTATTAATTTTGAATGAAAATCCCATCTTGTCCAAACAATATATTGTAATAAAAAAATATTGAAGTAACATAATAATAGTTTTCTAATTCTAAAATAATTATCTATGAACTCATAGATAATATGTTTCAGTTTTTAAAGAAATAAATCATGTGTCATTGCCACTATGTATACATACTTCACCTTTCTTTAATTTTATCATATCTCTCAGCCTTTGTTTATATTCCATATTATGTGATGCACTTATTATATAATACCTAGTGGTCATATTTAGATAAATTTATTTCCAAAACACTCAAATCCATATTCGTAGAATTATTACCTTTGATAAAACAACTCAACCTTATACACGAATAAGGAATTATTTAATAGGTCATAAAAAATTGATAACTCAAGATGATAAACAAGATGCAGGCCATATTTTATTAAAAAAAAAGATGTGAGTATCATGTTATATAGATATTTTTTAAAACCACACCCTTTTACACTTATCATTACATTATTTTAAGCATAATTAAACCTCAAATTACAAGAAAAGAACTGTAAATTCTGGTGTTTTGGAAGACTACATAAATGAAAATGAAAACATGGGCCTAAATAAATCATTTCATTAGTTATCACCCATTATGAGCTCTTAAATTAATTTGATCCCTTAAAACTACGAAGGACAACCATTTAATGAAATGGAAAATGTGATAAGCTAAAAATCCCAGTAAAAGAATAAACATAAGGATAAATCATAGCACATGTATTAGAAGGCATAACAAATTGATATAAAATTGCACAGAACATGATTAGACATATGGAATAATAACAAATAGAACATGGGGTAATATAATAATGGAATAATAGGAATATGTAAGGAAAATAAAACAAGAATTTAGTATGATTCAAGGATTGTTTCACATAGGGAAGGACAATCAAGGATCACTTCAATTAGAGGAGTACGAGTAAAGGGTAACTACCAAGAATGTTTCACATCACCTCTCAAGAAATTAAACATTACCAAATGAATCTGATCATGATCTGGGTGAACCCATAATTTCAGGTTTAAGATTTTTTTTTCCACATAAACATTAAAACATAATAAATCAATCATATATATAGGGGTTACCCATAGAATGAATTAGGTGTCATAATCATGTCATAATGCATAATAAAATAGATTATAATAAAATATTCCATGATAAAAAGGAATTAAATAATACGTGGAAATTAATAAAATGAAAGAGTAATTAATCATGATTAGTGAAGTTAAATTTAAGTGATGACATGTAATAAGTGTATTTATGAAACATTGGAATTAAAACATTTTTGTCTTGTTTAAGGAAAATGTTAAAGATATTTTAAATTATTAATGGGAATAATATTTTATATATAATCAGAAAAAACAATGAATTTTTTAATAATAAAATTGTTGATTTTATATAAATAATGGGTTTTAATAATATATTATTTAGTGAATTGGTAATTTGGTAAAAATTAGAGAAGTTCCATTAAATCGGTCTTGCATATAAAAAAATTGAGAAGGGATCCTTTTAAAAACATGTATATCCACAAAAAATAAGGATGAATATATCTTGATAGATGATTTGGGAACATATACAAATAATTTATACGATTTAAATAAAATATATAATTTCATTTGGATGAAAATAGAGAAATAATAACCCGATTTAATAATGCAGGTTCTGCTAGAATCTCTTACATTATGTCTGAAATGATTCTGCACATAATTTTAGTTTCCTTAATAATAAAATTAAATATAGTATATAATTAATTAATAACCTTTTATAATTTTATTTTATTTATTATAATTTTATTAGGTTTATTCATGTCCCTTTAATGGGTTATGGTATTCAATTTCTTCATTTCGGAGTGTTAGTTTCCTTGGTTTTCCTGGTCAGTTTACTTGTATTGGTGTAGGGGAAATCAAATAGAATGAGGAAGGATTTCAATAACTGAACCTATATCATATAAATTATCTTATATAATGTTAAAATACCAATTTTTTAGAAGTGAGGTTGATTCATTAGATAAATCATTAATTATTATTCATTAGATTAATTTAGTTTTTTATAAACAACAGAATCATGTTCTTTTATAAATTAATGTCACATGTAAAAATTGATTCTAGAAAATGATATAAGATATAATAAATATATTATAATCTAGTTTAATAATAAAAATTGTTTCATGATCATCCTTGAATATGGTAATGGTAATTCCAAACATTTTCCTCCTAGAATTTGATAATTTTACACATCAAAGATGCCATTTTCATTTTTAGTACAATGTGTGTGGGAAAAAATATAATTATTGATTTTTACATTAGCATAAAAAGTTATAATATATGAAATTTATCTTTAATTTCATACAATTTAATTTTGGGTAGGTGATTAGAAAAAAAGTAACTTAAAAAGATATTAAAATAATAGTATGAGGGTATCATCTCTTGATACCAATTTTTGAGACCCACCTTTGGGGATCGAATTTGTCCTTTTATTAAGAAAACAAGTTCATGGACGTGGTGAAGTGTATTGGTAGGATATTTGAGTATATTTTAGGCAAGGCTCGGGACATGATGTGTTTTAGGGGAAGTGGTTACAATGGGTGATAATTATTGTGGACGAGAGTGTTGTTTTCTTCGTATTTAATTCATTAGATTATTGTTTTTCTCAAGACAAGAAATCCTGTTGATTCTTGATAATAAATACAGTACTACAATCATGCTATTTTTAAACAGTTTATCTTATATCACTAATGACTTAATTAATAGTTTATTTAAATTATAAATTATATTTTCGGTAAATTACCATATATTACTATTCATAAAAATTCATTTATTTCAGAAAATTCAAAAAAAATACCCTAAATATTGTTCGATGAGTCGAATTAAAAAATGAACAAAAATTATCAAATCATTTTTCTAAATATGATAAATTTTTATTTTAATTAGAACTATAATTTACATGGAAATATATATTTTAAAATTATAACTTCTTTTATGTCAAATTGAAAGATTAACTAATGTATCATAAAATTATCTTATAATAATATGACTTAAAAATTACTATTTTTAAATAAACATTCTTTTAAATTATTTAATTATTCATAAAATAGTAATTAAACACTTATGACTTACAAAAATACAATCACTTACTTAGTAATTAGTAAAATATGTATTTTCTTATACTATCATATAAATATATCATATTGTCACTTATACGATGGATACATTTTATTTATTCTTTCATCGGTGAGGTTACTATTCAATTTCATAGATTTATATTCCTATGGTCCACATTACTATTCAAAATGTCAAGTTAATATTTCTTTGGAATATGTTCCTTAACATCGAGAAATACATTTTATTTAATTAATTATTAATTTATAATGCTTTAATTGTATTATTATTGTGATTTTATATTAATATCCTATATGAGATAATTATAATAATGGGACTTAATTTATAACGTTTTGGGTCATTACATTATTCCCCCTGATTAAATTTTTCACTCAAAATTTCATTTTATATTATATATTGAAAACATGTGTGGGTACTTTTATTTCATCCCTCACTCTTGTACCCATGTTACCTCTTCATACATACGGTTCATCCAAAGTACATTGACCATGTGAGTGGTATTTTTTCTGAGAACATTATCTATTTGATCCAAGATATTCACTAGCTACACCTCATAAGAAATTTCATTCTTTAAATGTTTTACCATTGATATTAATACAGGTGATGGATCCGGTATATACTTTCTCAAGATGTAATCAGGCATACATTGTGTAATTGATACATGGTTTTTGGAAGTGCTAGTAAATATGCCACTGCTCTAACATGATCAAGGATCTCAAAGGGACTAACATACCTAGGATATAGATTAAATTTTATTCCAATTCTCTTTATCCTCTTCCATGGGGTGATGCAAAGGAATAACATGTATCCATCATTGAACACCACGTCCCATTGAAGATTGTTTTCATAGCTGTTTTATCGATGTTGGGATACCATGATGTTCATATGAATTTTTACCCTAATTTAATATTTCTTCGATCATTTTAGGTCATACCTTCTTAGGTTCATTGGAATAATACCATTATGTATGTTTTCTTCATCTATTCCCATAAAGGGATTAATATGAATCTATCTGGATGATCGATTGGAAACTATTGTTGTAAGAGAACATTCCCACAGGATGACGTCTATCCCATCATCCGTTGAAGTCCATAGATCATTCCCAAACATTTTTTCCAGTGTCTTAACATTCTTCCCAACTTTTCCATCTGTTTGAGTTTGATTGGACATACTGATCTTCAAATCAATGCATAGAGAATATTGGATACTTTTCTAGAACATTGTGGTGAATCTGGGATCTCAATCAGATACAATCAACAGTGGTACTCCATGTATCCCAAGCACTTATTTTATTTATATCTATTCATGTTGATCTTATGATACGTCCACTTGAATTATTATACATTGAGATGTATTTTAATGACATTCCACAATAACCCATGCAGAATTGTTTCATCATGATGTATTTGGAATTCCATTGAAAAGTCTATGGTGATGTTCTCCCATTTCCCTATTGGTATGGATAACGGTCGTATAATAACTTTAGAATTTTTCCTTTAAACATTCATCAAATTACATACTAGAAAATTGGATCTATATTAAGTGATATACATTTCATATTTTCATGCCAAAAGATTAACATGTGATCTTGATACATCTTTGTTCTCCCTAGGTGAAAATAAATGGTTGATCTACATGCTTCATTTATAAGCTCTATATTTATCTCTAGATAAAATGGTACAAATTATCGTAATCCAAATCATAAAATTGCATCTTTACTAATCATGAACTCAATAGATTTCCAATTTCTGATATCTTTCAACCATTTCTAAATTCCGTCATCATTTCTTTGAGAAACCGTTATTTTATCCATATGGGACAGTTAATAAATCATTTTAGAATGAATTGAAGTTGTTACTCCCTTAATGACTCACATGTCCATCCTTTTCAATTCGATGAAGATTGGATCATTCTTTGTTCTGAACAATGATAATGATACATTATCTTTTCTAGGTAGTGCATCCACCACATTATTTTCCATACCAGGATGGTAGTGGAATAAGAAGTCATAAACCTTGATTATATTTAACCATATTAACTGATTCATATTAATATCATTATTTGTAAATATATATTTGATACCCTTTTGATTAGTATATATGTCACACTTATCCCTATACGATAATTCCTTCAAATATTCAATGAAATGATAAAAGTTTCCAACCCCAGATCATGTGTGGTATAGATTTTCTCATGGATTTTAAATTTCCTTGACTCCTATGAAATCACAATATCATTTTTCTTCAGTATATATCATAATCCCTTCTTTGAAGAATCATGGTACACCCCAAAGAGCTATCCATTTATAGGTAGTGCGATTACTAGCATAGTGCTAATACTCATTTTGAGATCCTTAATGATTTCCTCACATTAATTATAATAGATAATCTTCACTCCCTTTCATATCAGTTTGGTTATTGGTTTTAAAAATCATGAGAAGTACATCAAAATTTATTGGTAATACAAATCTATGAAATAGAAATTATGGATCTCTATTATATATATTGTCTTGGACCACTCTTTAATTACCTTTGTCTTGGAAGGGTCTATGTATATTCCTTTTCTATTGATAACACTCCCCATGAAAGATACTTCTACCATCCACAAATCACATTTATTATAAATTGTGTATAGTTTCTCCCTTCATAAAGTATTTATAATATTATTAAAATTATCCTCATGTTCCTCCCTACTATTGGTGGATATAATAATATCATCAATAAAGACTTCCCCATATTTTTTGAGGTAATATATAAATTCTATATTCATTACATCCATGAAAGTTTCTTTTGAATTAGTGATCCTGATGGATATCAATATGAACTCATAGTGTTCGTACCTCATTCGAAAGGTATTATTGGGAATATCTTCCTTCATCACCGTTAATCGGAGATATCCTAACGGAGGTTCTGGCTTACAGAAATAACTATCCCCACCCAATGGATCGAACAAACCATCTATCTATTTTAGGGGATAATTTTTTTTATCGAAATTTCATTGAGCTCATGAAAATTTATTAGAAGGCACATTAATCCATATTTACTCTTGATAAAGAGGATAAACACACCTCGTGTTAAAGCACTCGAGTATATAAAACCCTTATCCAGATTCTCGTATAACTAATTCTTTAGTTCTTCCATATAATCAGTGGACGTTATATAAAGACTCTTTGATATAGGAATATATCCATGAATACATTAAATTGATTACTCAACCTCATTATTAAAAGGATGATTGGACAATTATTCAAGGAATACATCATTGTAATCCCTCACGATGGGAATGTATTCAAGAATGACCATCTCTTTTGTCTCAATAATTTGAGAGTGATTTTATTACTTCTAATAAAGTAATACCCACACTTGAGATGATTATTATTAAATAGATTTGTTCATCATTCTTATACATATAGAATATTGGAGGATACTTCATAATGTGAAGAGTGATATACCTTTTCCAACAGTCGATGTTGGATTTGTATAAACATAGCCAATCTAATTCAATCATAACATCAAAACATAAAAAGGGAGTATGATAAGAGTTTTATGAGTTTTAGTCAACAAATATTAACTGGGTAGGATATATTTACTTTTTATTAAATAATTTCCGCAATAGCTATTTTCACAAATAACTTAACTTCCAAATTATGAGGTGGTGTTTGAATAGTTCTACTAAAATTCAAGATATGAAAAAATGAATAGTACAAGAAATAAATAGATCATTCACTATTCATGAATAAATACCCATCATACATGTCACCACATTTTTTTTAGTCTCTACGTATGTGGTAGTGATAGCATAATCCCTTCCTTGATTCCTTGGTGGTTGTTGTCGATTGCGTCTGAAAACCTTGTTCTTAGAGAATTGGTTTTCAAAAATCATGTTTTTATTTCTATTTAAAAAACATGATACATGAAGGATATTGATATTAACATTATTTTATTCTTCCACATTAGTGGACATTTTCATATCCATATGGTAGTTCTTATCCAGAAGACCCATTCTTCCACATTTGAAGCATTTCTTAGTTCCCAGTAGAAAGATCCTAGGATGATTTTCTCACAATTTTGACACATTGGATATTCAGTATTCTTTACATCATGGGATTTATTTTATTAACAACCCTTATTAGAAAACATTTTACAGTTTTTCACCTGGCCCATTAGGCCATTGAGAGTCTCATATCTCCATTTAATCCTTCATGGAACAACGAACAATCTCCTTAAAACATCCAAAGTCTCAAATCACAAAGGATTTTCCAAAACTCGGATTTTATTCTCTAAATAAGTGGTAGAATATGATTTTGGTATTTATGAAAAATACAATGATGTATCATGAAAGACTTGTAATGTTTACTTCATACACACTGATTGCCTCATCTTCCACATATATAAGATTGAGGAACTCTCTTTCCATATTGAGGTACAAGGTTTGGAGAAAATATTTATTGAAAAAACATTTTCTTGAATTACTCCCCATCCATGGACTCAATGTAATCCTTATAATTCATATTGATTTGTCAGTTTACACCACCGATCATCTTACCCATCAAAATGATAGAGCACCATCACACCTTTATTTAATTTTAATCACTAGAGGATATAGAATATATTTTCATTAGAGTTAATCCACTATACCATGAAGTGGCGATCAAAAAATCTATTAAACATGGGAGGTGTTTTCCACATAAAAGACTCTATGTTAAAATTTCACATTACTTTTAGATAGAGCGAGTTCCACGTGATTCATGTTATTATTCGTAACATGATCTAGTTGAGAATGTATTTTCATGATGTTTTGAGCATACATTTATATCATTTATAAAATATAATTATAGAAATCGTCACAGTGTCTGTCACATTTATTTTAGGAACTTGTTATTCTATTTCCGACCATTAACTAAAAAATATAATGTACAATTAAGGGGAATTAATACATGTCTCATGTTTATAAAAATGTGAGTTTAATTGTAAAATGATAAACTCTTAAATGAAAATTATATCCTAATTGTGATTCATTAGGTTTAAATCTAGGTTATCCCTGACCAGTTTCCTATCATTATTATATTAGATAATTTTTTCCTTAATAATGGCTCACAATAATCTTATGAATTTACCAATGAATATCCCCCATGAGTATCAAAATTGGTGCACAGTAAGGCCTATTGTCATGTACCGGATAACCCCAATTCAATCCATGAAAACAGTTTCAATGTTTTTAATCCTAGGTACATCCATAGAAAAACCATGTCCACATTTAGTATCTATATGTGGGTGTATTTTCTTTATAAACAACTTACTCTATACTTACCAAAATTTTGTGATTTTTTCATAGAATTATTCTTATCCCCATGGTTTCTTACTAATGTGTAATACTCCTAACCTCTAAAAATAACCAGACCATCATCTGATACCAACTATAGAGAGACTATAATTTTACACATATCATTATAGGATTTTAATCAAAATTAAACAACAAATTACCTTCAAAGTTTCATAAAGTATAGTTTATTATAATACAAATTACATTGAACTGATAAAATTGGACTAATTAAAAACATTTCTTTGTTTTTCATCCATTATGTGCCCATAACTTCCATTAGGCTGTTACAACTACATAGTATAACAAGGGTATGACATTAATAATGGTATTGGATAAAAATCACTATAAGGGAATAAACATAATAATAAATGCTAGAACATTGAGCAGAAGTCATAGCATAATGATATAAAAAGGACTGGAACATGATTAAACATATTTAATCATAAAAAATAGAACATGATTTCATAATATCATGGAATCATAGTAATTTTGAAGAAAAAATAAACATTAATATTATATGAGTCAAGGATCATTGCACATAGAGGAGCATGAGTCACGGTTAATTTCACATATAGTGGAATGATTCAAGGCTAACTAAAAGGACAATATCACATAACATCTCATGAGACTACACATTACCCAATGAATTGGTGTGATATCTGGGTGAACCAATAATATAATGTTCATAAATAGGTTTTCCACATAATGAATCATACATATGTAATAAAAAAAATCATATGTGTTACCCATAGAAATAATTTCGTATCATATTATAAATCATAATAAATGGGTGTATCATAAAAGTGTCCATGATTGAAAGGAATTAAAAAATACATGGATATTCATAAATTAAAATAGTCATAGATAATGATTAATAATGTTTTATTGAGATGATAACATGTAATAATGGATTTTGAGAAACTTTTGAATTAATATTTTTATTGTAATTTAAGGAAATTATTGAAGACCATTTAAATAATAAAAGGGAATAACATTTTATATAAAACCCGAAGTGATCAAAAAAATTTCATAATAAAATTTTTGATTTTATAAAAAAATGTTGGCTTAAAATATATTATATATATCACTTTAAATTATGATAGAATTTGGTAAGTTCCTTAAAATTGGGATTTCATATCATAAACATTCAGTATGGATCCTTTTAAAAACATGTATATCATCGAAAAAGAAGAAAGAATCAATATTTTTAACTTGAATTTGGAACATATACACATAATTAATAATATTTAGAAAATAATAAATGATAATTCCGTTTGGTTGAAATGAGAAAAAGAATAATGTGAAGGCATAACAACTGTTCGTGTTGAATCCCTTACCTTAAGTCCAAAATGATTCTACACTTGATCTTAATGTCATGAATAATCGAATATTATTAATTAATTAATTTATTTCCTTATATAAATTATTGGATTTATTATCATTTATTAAGTTCATTTATCTTCCTTTTTGTGGGTTATTTTATTTAATTTCATTGTTTGGGATCATTAGATTGCATGGTTTTCATGACCATTTTATCTGTATATGTGAATGGAAAATCATGTAGAATGCAGATAGTTGTCCAAATATGAACTTATATGATATGAATGAAATTATAAGATATTAAAATACATTGTTTTTGAAATGGAGTACTGTTCATTAGATAAATCATTTATGATAATCATTTAGATTAATTCAGGGTTTTTTATCACAAGAAAACTAATTTTTTATAAATTAATATCATGTGTAAAAAATGACTCTAGAACATTAAATACAACACAATAAATATTTTATAATTAGTTTTGTCTATAAATTTTGTCATGACCATCCTTGAATATGGTAATATAAATTGAATACTTTTCCTCCTTGATCGTGATAAATTAACACATAATAGATGACATTTTTAGTTTTAGTATAATAAGAGGGGGAGAGAAAAATATTGATGGATTATTCCATTAGTATTAAAAGGTTAAAATATATTTATGGTACTGTAGTTATCATAAAATTTATATGAGGGGAGTTGATGAGTAAAAAAAGAAAGGATCTTGAATAGAAAATAAAATAAAAGGAATATAATTTTACCACTAGATTTATTATTCTTTAGAACATCCTTCTGGGATTGGTTTTGGTTTATTATTAAGACCAGAAGCTCTCAGTAATGGTTAATGGTATTTGGGATGAGTAATAAGAAGAATTTTAACAATTCTAATGGATTTATAAGTGTGTGTAAAAGAGGTGGTGGGGGTGGTATTTATAGCAGAGGAGAGGGTTGTTTTCTCATTATATAATTCCATAGATTATTATTTTTCTCAATACAATAAATATTGTCTATTCGTGAGACTAAATAAAGTAATTAAATAATGTTAATTGGAACCAAATGTCTTTATATTAGCCATAAATCAATGAATAATTTATTTAATATGTAATGTATATATAATGTAAGTTCTTGTAATTTATTATTCCCAAAAAACTCATTTATTTCATACAAATACCATAAAATTCACTCTAACCAGTTTTCGGCATTTATAATTAAAAATGAACTCCATTTTTCAATATAATTTTCTAAATATGAGAAATTTTAATTTTATTTAATATCCTTATTTAGTTGGAAAATACAGATTTAAGAGATCAACTCCTTTTATGTCACATTGAAAAATTAAATATGTTATCATAAAATTATATTATAATAAATAGAAATAAAAAAATATTTTTTTTATAAATACATTATTTTAAAATAAATTTTATTTTATATAATTAATTTATCTATAAATAGTTATTTAAATATTTATGAATTACAAATATACCAACACTTAATTAATAATTTATAAAATATTTATTTTCTTGTAAATGATTTAATTGTATCATATTGTCACTTATAATATGGATACATTTTATTTATACATTCATTATTGAGGTCACTTTTCAGTTTTTTGGTTTTCTATTCATAATGTTCGTGTTACTATTTTGAAGGACAAATTACTATTTCTTTGGAATATATTTCTTATCTTTTATAAATCCCATTTATTTCATGAATTATTTATTTTAAAGTTTTTACTATGTTTTTAATTTGATATTAATTTTTTATATTATATGGATTAATTGTAATAATCTGATTTCATTGATAAAATTATTAGTGTGTTACATTTTTATCAACGTATTTTAATTAATGTACTCTTATTAGAAATGATAACCAATACAACAAGTATATCTAGTGATAGAAGATCCAAATTTCTATAATTTTTGTGTATATATAATATTTATTCCAAAATATAGTTATTTAGGTTGGAAATCAGGTTAATCAAATCACATATGACTCTTGGATAGTTCAATGTATAACATTTTTACTAAATCCATCATGTGGATAAACTCAACTTCATTCCTCTGGTAACATATACTAACTATGTACTCTTATTCAAGTGTAACCCAATCATCATAGATCAATATAGGAACTTGATTCTATTAAGGTCCCCTATAAATATAATGTATTAGCAATGTTAATCCACAGAAACTAAGATTAATCATAAACTACATGGTTTGATGATCAAGTTGTTTACCTGTGGTTGCTTTGGAAAGAATATCACACTTAGTATTTGAGTAGTTTTCATTTAATGTCTAATCAATTTAATTTACATTTTATTTATATCAAATACTTAATTGTTTTATCCCTCATAATTATTATTATCTCTTGTTTTAAACCCTTATTAATTAAAACATATTTTAATTAAGTTTTGGAATCTTTATTCCATCATCTAAATTAATATGTTCCAACCATATTTATGTGCAACTCTTTATACAAATTATAGTTTATGTTGGTCGACCAAAAATTGAATTCAACCATATCTACACATATAAAAACTAATCACATGAATAAGGTAAACTTTTTTATATAATGTATTATAATTATAATTAATTCGAAATTCTCTAATGTGTAATCATGTTTACACAAATAACTGAACCCAAATTTACATGAATAAGGGGAAATCCCCAAAAAAAGTGGAAATTATAACCCAGGGTAACAAAATTAAGGGATACATTACTCAAGATATATTTAAACTCTATCATAACTATAAAACCTAAAATTCAAAAACTATATTAAACAACAAAATTAATATAAAAAAATCAATAAACAAAAAATCCATTATTGAATATAATTGATGATTATGTTTTTATACAGCACATTTAATGCTTTAAAATAAAATTTTATAAGTCTATATTTACCATATAAATTAAAAAATATTTAAAATAAAAGTTTGATAACCTATTTTCAAACATTAATATTCTTAAAGAATAAATAAATAAATCAATATTTTCTTTATTTAATCAACACAAGATATCAATTTGATCATTTATTATTTAATGTATGCATAAAAATATTTTAATTAAAATGCCTAAAACATATCAATTATAAAAAAGTTATAAATTATAAAAAATTTATAAAAAATAAAAAAATTACATATTTTTTGTATTAAATCTTATATTAAGATTGACATAAGATTTTTTAATTGACATCATTCTTGATTAATATTACATTTGTCTTAAGTTTCCCTTAGGTAGGTACCAATTTCATAATCCTATAAATATTACAATTTAATATGACATGGATCTTGTTGAAAATAATTACACGAGATCCTTATCATAGATAATTACATTGTATGGCAAATAAATTAGTGGATTAAACGACTCACCTAAAAATATTTTATAAATATTATATAGGGTAAAATCATGATCGAAGATATTTATAATTTTATCATCATGATATTATTCTCTATTTTAACTAAACATAACATTTAGTCCTATAAAAAAATATCACATATATCATAGTATATGGAATATATCAATGAATATATCTTTTAGTGTTTATTTTTTGATAAAACCATAAAATACCCTCTGAATAATCATTGAACATTATGTCATCCTATGATTTAATGTTACACATAGTGATCCAACAATATGGAAATTGACATTTATCCACATCATATCATAGATTAAGATATGGCCTATCAAATATTATGATGAACATGTTCTTCAAATAATCAGTAAAAGAACATGTTGATTCAACGATTATTATAACTATGGGATCATCAATGATTTTTGTAGTATCATAATATGATTACAAAAGTGGAATATTCCCATTATATTTCTTAATCTATCATATTTAATTTAATAGTTAGTAAATATCATAAATAATACAAGAATATGTATATCACATTAACTTCTATATTTTTCGATCATGATGGAATTTTATTGATATATATTTTCATGGGATGACCTAAAAAATAATTCATACACAAGTATGACACAAACCACTTGGATCTGCATACAATTTGAGAGGATCCCAGTAAATCCTCTGGAGTTCTAGAAGATTATTATTTTTATACTATAGTGGAATAGGATGATAATAGCGTTTTGAAAATGTACATAAAGTACCATGTGTCTCAACCTAAAGGATCCCCATCAAATAATAAGATACCATATTTCAATGAAGTTGGTCGATATTTGGATACCATAACATGGTGGTTGACATGTTTGAACCATAACAAATTTAAATTTAGTGTATGGTCATATGAGATTTTTATGTTTTTATAACTAGTTCATATAGCCACAAATAAATCATATTAATAATACATAACTACTAAAAACCAAAATAGAGACCTTGAAATATCCACAAAATTACTATGAACATTATATTATTAGCCTATATATATGATATTCATCATATACATAATATAAGACATAACTCAGGTATATCATACAATAACATATAAATGTTATAGTAAATATCAAAAACTATGACACACATGATTGAATATATTACAAAAATATATGTAATATCATTCAGTTATTTCAACTCTATCATAGTTGAAGTAGATTATTGGTTTATAAGACTCATAACATATTACGCTAATATAAACTCATTATTTTAGTTTTCCTTGATAACCATTTAAAATTTTCTATTATAATTTTTATTATTAATTTAAAGAAACCTATTAATTCAATCACTATTGTTCACCATATCCAATATATTTGTCACCTCACCCATGTTTTTTAGATGGTTTTATATAACATAAACATTACATACCTCAAATATAATATAATAATTTATTAAGAGTAATATTAAAACTATAAAAAACACCAACAATATTATTATTATCCCACTATACCACATTAATACAAATTTGTCCCATATTTTAGTAATTAGACCATAGTCTCCTGTTTTTTTATAAAAAAAAGATACTACAAATATTAGATGATTTACTCAATATATAAATGGTCTTATAAGAAATTTATACTATATTAACACTATCTTGATCTTCATAACCATGAATTTGTATCATATATGCATCCTTAAAATTAATATCTGTAAAAGAAAGTGTCGGGTCATAAACGGTATTACAGTGAGATATACCTTGATATGGGGAGTGAATAAGGATATATATATATATATATATTCCAAAAAAATCACATAAACATAATATTCTCACATCCTTTTTTCCCATATTGACATCATAATTTACATGTTACATATTTTCACTCTTATATTGATATCAATTCTCTATCCTTATCACCTGGACATTTCATTTATTAGATATCATGTGTTTATCTTTTTACTATCCATTGGTGTTCATGTAGAATATAAATTAGACATAGATAATTTACTTATTTCATTCTCTATTGGATACAATGAGGATCATGAGATCGATATTATTTCGATGAACGAAAACACTAAGAGCACACTCATCTTGAAAGTGTTTATTTTAGGTCACTACTTCTTAGGTTCACTCCCCTTAAAATATTTAGTAATGAGTTAAGTTATCCATAATGAACTTTGTCACTCCTCCTTCTTCGCTCATATCTCTAGGGTAGGACACCATGATATCCCCACTCCATCCACATTTTTTCTCTCACAAATATGAGGTAATAAATTCACATATTTTATGGACATACATGTACATTATTTAGGAATATTAAGGATGAATAAAACCTTATATATAGATATATTCATTATTGATGGTCGTTATTTCTCCCCCCTCACAATTTGGGAA
Source organism: Viscum album (assembly GCA_963277665.1). Taxonomy (NCBI): domain Eukaryota; kingdom Viridiplantae; phylum Streptophyta; class Magnoliopsida; order Santalales; family Viscaceae; genus Viscum; species Viscum album. Next base: position 2,101,090,175 of record OY728163.1, on the reverse strand, counting down.
GACCACCACATCGTAAGACTTTTTCTTTATAGAGTAAGTATAGAATATATCCTTTTAGTACAGTTCTTGGAACCTATCCTCACATTGATGTTTCCTAGAAAACTCATTCTTATTTTTATTATAAATTATTTCATAAAAGATAATACAAGATCATATTTCTTTTCCATCACCTCACCTAGTATGAATTTTTATTCCTTTTTAAATTTCCATGTACGATATGATATGGTCTCTCTGTATTCTGTCAAGATTCTTTATTCTATTTGATCCCATATAAAATTAGGTATCATGTCCCAAAAAATAATACACTTATTAACATCATTATGGTTTATTAAAAACACTTATAACTTTTTCATTATTTACTTCCTAAATCCCTCCATGATCTCCATAATGGTATACCATTAAAACTACATCATAATTTAACTTAATTTTTTTAATGTGGATTAAATATCCATTTAATTATCATGATTAACTCTAAAATCACCATTGAATATTTCTTAGGCCATGATCCAAAATTGAGACACATGTTGTATAATTCATTGGCGATTCTTTCAAAAAATCTACTCCATGGTGTGTTTTTATTTTTTAATCTCTTTTAGAATCCAAATAATATATTTACATTGATAAAGAAAACACTTCCACCATGACCACCACCATGAATTATTTGGTTTTATTGTTTCTCATAGGGGAACCTCAAAATAAAAACACTTTTATAAAAAACATATCTAAAATCCTTTTTGGTTTTCCACGCACCACAATATAATCCAAAGTCAGGTCAACATATTAAAGATTTTTTTTCGAAATCTCAATCTTCTATACATTCCATGGTGTCTAAATAGTCATTTCTATGAACCTTGTGTTACATAAAGAATATCCAAAACCAATTTTCACACAGAAGTGTTGTGATATTTCTTGACTAGGGTAAATTCAACACAACATTCCCTAGGAAACCTTTAACATATTTCCAACCCTTCTTCTAGCCATGTTAGAAACCTATAGAATTCATTTTATCTTGTGGATTTATTTCTGACTCCTTCTTTATCCATTTTCCATGTTATCAATAAATGATACATGAATATCCTTAAAAATGAATTTCAACGATTAAAGTTTCACATTATCATCCCTTTTTTCATTTTCATCTTCCTTAATATCAAATAATACAATGCAATCCATTTTGATTTCTAATAATGTCCCCTATTGGAATTTGTGGATAACAAAAAAAACCTATGTTCAATATTTCATAAACCCCAATTATTAGAAATAAAATACGATGGGAACAATCTCTTCCATAATCTGTGGATATATTTCTTTGTATCTAATACTCCCCCAATAAATGGGTTAATCTTCATTAATCTTCAAATATTTCTCCCATTGATGTATGTGAACAAAATCTAATAAATATAATCAAATTGTTTTTATACAACTTGAAATAAGGAATCCATAATTCCTTCAAATCCACCTATAAGGATATGGTGGACTTCCTCATATTATGAAATATTATATATTTTAATGAACCGTAATAATTTGGCATCAAACTCATGTTGATAATCAATGTTATCTGAAACAGATTGAATCAAATTAGTTTTATCGACCAACTAAAAAATAATACCATAATAAAGTCTTCCAAACAACCCTAATAATTAATAAAACCATTAAGTGATACCCACTACATAAAATATGGGATGTTTGTAAATAATATAAACCTCTTAATCATGAGATCTATTTATGATACATGTGTTTCTGTAGAAAACACTAAGGTTGTTTCATTTTACTCATTAATACCTATGAAACACTCATAGAATATTTTCACTATATAACTTATCAAAAAAATATTTTTTTTATCCATAACATCCACACCAAATGTTTAGTATAAAAACAATAAATCACATGGTAGTGAGTATAATACCACTTGAATAGTCACTCTATATCACCTGTAGAAGATTAAATAAATGATACCAATTAAAATATATTCCTTTCCAATATTAATAGTATTCAATCATCAACAAATAAGGATTAAAACATTTAAATTTTGATCGTAACTCCCCCAAGAGAATTCGTTTTGGACACCAATTATTTATGTTAAAATTATTGATTCCACTTATTAGAATATCACTTTTTCTCAAGAAATTTTGAATATTCTTAAATTTATCAAATTGTACAAAATACAAATCTACTATATATTTAAACAAATACATAAATATGAAGATCATGTTGTTTATTCCAACTTAGCCTTCTTATAGAGTATCACTATACCTATTGGTGGATCCTTATAATATCATATTATAATTTCATTACATGTTTTTCTAGTAGAATCACCCCATGGATCATATATCCCCTTTAATACTACTCCTCTTCAAAAATAGTTATAAATAATAATGACTATGGATAAAGGGATACCTCAATGTTCGTCATGTAGAGGAATAGGGTTGATATATTGGACAAACCAATTTCTATACACATTCTAGTCTCCCGTTTATAGTCTTAGGGATATGAATTATATTATGACATTAACTTCTCATTCTAAAAAATCTTCATGATAAGCCTCTTATTTCATGGTATAATATTTTTATCCAATATGATAGGAGTCACATTTGTGTACATTTCCTCATTTTTTTCATTCCATTTAAACGAATTTTTTTCTTTCAATATAGTGATTATTATAGTACCACATAAGAATTATTTTGGTCTCACCTCCTTGATGAACATTACTTCCATCTCTGAATTATACCAAGTTGGATAATTCATTTTTTCCACTAATAAGAAAACCTTTTCAAATTTTTCAAAGTAGAGTTCTCTTTTAGTCTATTCCTACATGGTATTGTTATATATTTCTAATAGGTTCTTATTTATTTAACTAATTTAGATCCATATATTATAATTATTTTAATGTGAATTTTTATAAACAACGATTGAAATTTATTCCTCCTGGAGAAGGGTTTAGATTTGGATGCATGATTATCTAACCCCTATAGTATAACTTAACAACCCCATGAATTTCCATCCATGATAAGGATATTATTATTATTATTATTGGGATAATCTCCATAACACATTATTAAATATTTCGGACATAATAATTATTTTTCCACCATGTTTACTATATTTGATAAATTCTCATGACTAAATAAACTAGAGGTTCTTATCCGTATCTCTTAAATTAAAATATATTATAGTACATAATTATGACCTCACTAAATTATTTTTATAGCTTTTGGGGATAATTTTAGTTCTATTTTCAGGATTTATATAAATTTTCATTCACTTGGTAACCTTTATGATTGCCTATTTGTAGCTATATTAAATAGAAGGGATACCATCCCATTCATGTTATGGAAATATATACATCCTTAACTCAGTAATAGAATCTATTTTTTTCTCCACTTTCATTCCAAAAAACAACACACAATCCATTGTGTGAGAGAGCATTTTTATTGTGTAACTTTTTTTTTATTTTTAGAATTTAATCGACTAATATAGTGTTTGAGTTTCTGTTTTTATTTATAGTATTTAATCTCCTAAAATTGAATTTCTATATGTGTAAGTAGTTCTTCTGTAATGACAATTAGATTCTGAACATCTCTTGAGTTAAGAGATTTTTATTTCAAATTTTTTTTAACTTTTCAATATTTTTTAATATCATGTTTAACACTTTTTATTGGAAAAATTTTAGTCTCACCAGTCAGTTGAAACCTCATCAAGGCCTCTCTTAAATACATTCAATTTTTCAACATCAATTTAAAATACTTTGTTTCATATTTATTTTTTTCATTATTTAGGCATCAAATATTCTATCTCTTAATTTATCCTCTAATTCCTCTTTTAAGTGGACTGAATCCACTTGCAACATCTTTAGGATCTCTTCATCACTAGTAATTTTAACACCACTTGGTATATAGGGAAATTCATAAATTAATTTATAATAATTGATGAAACAAATAACTTTATTATTTAATACATTCATACCTTCAATTTGAGAGATATAAGTCCAATTCAACATCATCTGTCAATTTCTATTGACAGTTCTATTACATGAAATTATGTATGATAAAAACTTCTTCTTTTGAGTGTCACCCCATTCTATAGAAATTAAACATACAACATTATCTGGATATTTAAATTTTGACAAAAAAATAATAATTAAGTTCAATAAAAATAATCTAATAAAAGTAATATACAGTTTAAAAAATTATGATTAAAAGGTTGTTATATTGAGATATTCATTGAGTGAGGAGGGAGAATCAAGGACTAAAAATTTATTCCCATAAAACTGTTAATAAACCCACTACAGATTTTTGGATCTTGAACTCTAAAATTAAGGCTCCAATCCTTTTCCACTTAATTTAAACTTTATTAAATTACATTTTCACTTGACTAAACCTTTCTCCATATATTATGTGATTATATTTTTTCCCTTCCATTTGTGTGCATGTAAAAATTAAATAAAATGTAGATATTTTACATGGATCACACACTCTGGGATACTCCAAGGAAAATTTGATCGATGCTATGTTGATGAACCAAAAATCTAATAGATAATTATTCTTCAATTGGTTTAATATATTAAACACCATGTTGGGTTCACACTGCAAAGAAGTTTTACTATGAGTCCAATCCTCTAAATCATCACACTACCTATCCTCCTCCTTTACTCACATCTTTGATTTAGGACACTATAAGATATTTTTTCCTCGAACATAATTTATTTTGTACTCAGAGGTTGGAACTTCACACAGTTTATTGAAACATAGGTCCCTTTTTCAACAGTTCGTGGGGATAATGTATCCCTATATTTGGATATATTCTCTGTTGAAGTTTACTTTTACTACTCCGATACAAGCTTTGAATAAATTATACTCTACTAAAAATTTTGTTATGTATCATTCAAGTGTAGTACATATAACTTATCCTCGCATTGATATTGTATAGAAAACACCTTCTCCACATTATTGGAATTCAAATCATTATGGATAACACAATAAAAATCATTTTTTCCCATCAATTTTCCTGTAAATTCGTTCTTTATTTATTTTAATTTCATATGTGTGATATTCTCTAGTTTATCATTCTTCTATAATCCCTCTTGATTCTATTTGATCCCTTATAAAATGATGGATCATTCCCAAAAAAATAAAACACTAGTTTGTATCATTATGGGTCATTCAATTCACCAAAATATTCTTCCTGGTTTCCATTATAATTTCTCCTATAATCCTTATGAATGTATTATATGATAACTACATTGTGTTCTGACTTACTCATTGCAGTGTAGATTGAATATCTATTTAATAAACATGAGTAATTCTAAAATCACCATTGAATATATATTGGATCCTTGTAAAAAATGAAGAGCATGCTATATGAATCATTTAGTATATATTACAGAAAAATTAGAATCAAATCCTCCACATTTGGGGAATCAACTATTGAAACACCGACAAAAAAGGCTTCCCTTATAACACTATGATGTGGTCTATGTGCTTTCATACTAACACACCTTTCAAAAATACCAACTCTCTAAAAAATCAAACATGCTTCCTTGTCAAAATAATCCCAATAATATATTTTTATTTTTCAAGGAAATATACTTCATCGTAAGAACCACTATGATGGTTTTTGGATTATCATGAATAACAGGTGAATATCCAAATCAAAACATTATATGTTATTATGTAGTGACATAACCATGTCTGTATTCACTCAAAACAACAAGATCCATGGTTTGGTCAACCTTTAGCTTACCAATTTTACCATAGCAACCGTCACTATATTTTAAGGCATCCCCAAGACTGCTTTGGTCTTCCCCTAGTTACAGAAGTAAACTCTTAGACCCCACACCCATCATCATGGTGTTTCCTATACAATGTTGGGAAACATCAACAAAACATTCCCTGAAATTTCTTTAAAATATCACAAGTATAGATATTGAATATATAGGCTTGTTATATAATTAATTCTTCCAATGGATTCCTTCTGGAGTCCTAAAATAACCATCTTCCTTGTTTTAATAAATCCAAATTGAATCTAAATTAATCTTATTTTCAATAAGTCACATTATTAAAATACATAAATATTTTCAAAATCATCTAAGTAATTATAAACCAGGACAACACAATACTTTATTATTCTATGAAAAATGTGGTTTTAACATCTATCTGGTATATACCATATTCATAATACGCCACTATAACAAGAAAAATCAAAATCAAAATTGTTAAAGATACAAGTTAGAAGGTTTATTCACAGTTAATACCAGGAATTGATCTATAATATTTCACTAAAAATCCATCCCTATAGACTGAAACATATCCATCCATATAAATTTTCATTGATTTATTTTTACCAATTGGATCTTATCCCATCATGTGGTTCAAAATATTATCAAACCTAAAATTTGTACACGAACTTCAATTAAAATATGAGGATATTTTCATATATTAGTCATTTTTATATCCCTAACAGATTTTCATAGTGTCATATATTTTATCTAAGTAATTTTTCAGGATTTTGCATCGTTAACATCACTAAATTCAATTTTCCTTTAACTATATTCATATTGAATCAGTGTCTTCTCAATTAATACTATATATCAATCGTCCAAATTGGTTATATTATGAGGTTTAAAATTAAAAAATCATTTTATATATATCCAATTTTTTTTCTTTATTTGATTATAGTCTATGATCATTTGAAAAATTATATATTAGATATGCCTCAAAATATTAAAATTTTATGAAATATAAATCAGAATGTTTTGCAATCGATATATGATATGGGTTATTTATAAATTCCATAATTATAGTAAATTATAAATGTTATTATTTGAATAGAATAATTGCATTAGTATATAGAAAGTGTATATTGAATCTTCATCAAACAAACCACGCTTGAAAAGGAATAATTTAACTTTTTTTATCACTCAATACACTATAAAGTAAATAGACATGTGAGTTTAAAAAATAATCATCATTTAAATTATTTGTAAATTAATATATTTAGTATAATCCATATTTTATTAAAATTTTAATAGAATATTTATTTAAAAATAAAACCATGTTCGATAGCATATATGACATGCAACACCAAGATTAAATGAATAGTTAAATTTTAATATATAAATATGATTGATATAAGCTTAATGTTAAATAAGTGGGAATAAAGAGGAATAAATTAATTATTAAATATATATATATAATTGTCTTAATAAATTTAAATTTATTAAATTCTAACTGAAAAAGTCAATATTTTATTAATCAAATTCATTTTATTCTTCAAAATCTGTTTACTTCAATAATATTTTTTATTATTTTTCTGAGTAAATATTTTAATTATTTTTTGGAACATTAAAAAACCTTATTTGACAAACATTTTATAATTTTTAAAATTATGATCAGAAATTTATCATAGATTGAGGTTTAAGATTTTTCTAAAAAGGATTATTTCCCAGTGAATAATGAAAAATATTGATGTTTACAGAAACCCGAATTTTTACGGGCATTAAGAATGATAAATTTTTCCATAAATTTTTTTCAAGGTATAATTATTTATGTTAAATTATTAAGATTTATATTATGTTTACTGGAATCAATTTAATAATATAATTTGATATAAGAATAGGTTTATACATAAAAGGAATTTTTCTAGAAAGAAAATCATCACAATTTTTTCTGTTTAATTTCAATTTAAATTTTACACTAATATGCCCTGAATATTAAATAATAGACACCATATTTGGGATTAGTAGGTCCAAATTTGGTATATAAAACACTTTTATATTTATTCATTATTTATAGCAACTATATTAAATAATTAGTACCATATTAAATGTAAAATAAGATAATTAAGGGTAAAAATAATTTGATAGGGACTGAAAAATGAAATAAGAACGTGTTGTAATTTTATTTTTTGAATATATATGATCTATAATTATAATTTTTTTAATAAATTAACTTTTGTTACAATATTTCAATGATTGTGACCTATATTATATTTTATGTAAATATATGTCAAAAATTGACATTTTATTTATTTTGTTGTATTTTAAAATTTTATATTGGGATAATAATAATTTAATTTCAGTTATAAATAAATATTTAAAATATTAATTAAATTTTTTATAATTGAATGCTATTTATAATTTCTTGTGATTAAATAATGAGTAGAACTGCTTACGGAACCCTGAGGTAGTGATTATTTATTTAAATGTAAAACAAAGTAAAATATTTGAAAAATATTAAAAATTATAAAATTTGAATTTATTATTTTCAGAACAATATTATTTAGATAATAATAACATTTTTTTGTAGTTACAATGTTTTATATTCAAATTCCATCTTTTATTAAGGTTTTAATTTGAAATTAAAATAAAATGCAAAAAATTCCCCAAATTTTATTTTATAATAAATAATGTTTATTTATAAGATTTATATTTAAAAAAAATATTATTATAAGTTAAGTAAATTTTATTTGGATTAAAATATCAATGACATTCCATTAATGGGTATTTTTTGATTTAGAGTATTTTTCATGCCCTTTAATAGTAAAACAGTAAAATAACAATGTAATTGGAAAAAAAGATTACAACATGTTAAAAAGATATGTGTGTGAAAATAGTCACCAAAACATGTCCAATTTTTATTCTATAAGAGGCTTAAAACTCATCCATATATTAGAACTTAATATTATAAAATTTTAAATATTTTAACAAAAAAAATAATTTATATCAATTAAATAATTTATGAAATTCCAAGATCCCACCCCTTCAAAAAAACATTGTATCATATTTACTTCTCACCTGAAAAACATTTCTTATTTAATAATAATGACATAAATAACTTCCTAACATCCCTAAACATATCTAATAGACCTTGGATTTCTTATAAAACCAAAATAAGAAGTAATTTGGTGTAAAAATTAATAGGTTCTTCGAAGAAGTGGTATAGTTATTAATCAAGAATTTTTCAATATTTCTTCTGACCAAAACAATAAAAAATTTAGAAAATTATAATATAAAATCACCAGTATCTTTAATATTATGATAAATTGTTATTTTTTTGTCATGACCTACATCTATCTCAAATTCCATAAAATGATAATTTAAATCATCATTTTTTTGTACAAAGGACCACCACCTTGCAAAACGATGTAATTAGTTTTCCATAACCACCTCTAATAATTGTTTATAATAAAGTATTTAATTTATAAATCTATCACTGATGAAATATTTAACATTAATAAATGATGCACTATCAATTACATTGTTACAAATCCATTCACTAAAAACTGATAATGTTGTTAAAGAATACGTATAGATTACTACCTCCACATAATGATGTGATTCATTTTTAATCACTAAATCACTTAGATGATATATATAAGAATATTTTAGGAAATAATATGGTATTAATAATATATTTATCATTCAGAAAAATAATTATAATACTATCCATATTTCTATAATGATCGTTCAAAAATGGAATCATTACTCATGTGTACGTACGACCTATCATCTCTATGATAGTAACGTAGTTTATTTTTCATATCCATATTTCATGATTTGTTTTATTAGTATAATTTATGTATAAATATTATTTTTATTTAATTATTATTATTCTTTATATGTTGGAATAATGACCTCATTTATCATTTTTAACCAACCAATGTTATTTTGGACATATGAGCCAAATATCATCAAAACATGTGACATAAACCTAAATGATTAAGTATCTGAATATACTAAGGTGTCAAATAAAAATAAAAGGAATAATAAAATAGAAAAAGGATCTTAAGGAATTAGATAATTAAATTAAATATATTTTTTAGTAATATAAATAATCATATAATGATTCAGACGCATGGTAATGGGATTTCATTTAAATATCCTCTTTTAGAAGTTTATATTTTGACCCATCATCTTCCATGTACATATTTTTAAAAATATATTATTAATAGATTTATAAGGGTATAAAATATTTATAATGGAAAATATTCATCTATTTTCAATATATTTCAATGATTTTCAAATGAATGATTTTAATTAATGTTTTTACTTTCTTTATAAAATAACAAAGGTGTCTTCTACTTTAATGTATACGGTGATAAAGACTTTTACCACCACCACAACTGTTATTTGGTTTTTTGATTTCTTTAACATAATTTTTTTATTCAAGAAATATATTATTTACATTCTTAATAGGGATTTTATTTTTCAGAATGGGGTTTTAAAAATAAATGGTATTCTAATATACAAAATTGGTTTTTGTATGGGTTCAAATGAATTTTTTTATGGTTAATGGTGGAATAATGAAATCATAAAATATTTTATTCAGTATTTGTTACCTGATAATTATATATAATAAAAGGGTTATCCTGATATATCCTATACAATGGGATGATCCCCATTATAGCTCATGAATATGGGTGAGACCAATACAACTTATACATAGGGTGATCCATATTATATATCTACAATAAATTTAGTAATATTCTTTATATTAGAAAAATATTTATAGATTTAAACTATGTGGTTTCACATATTGAATTAATTGTGATTTAGTTATTTCTGAAATGGCTATAAAACAGGTTAGGAAAATAATTCAATAATTCACATAAAATGGATTTATATTTTTTTTTTTATGTGTATTGTGGGTTTTATTATATAAAAAGGCTCATGTTTTCCCTATGGATATGATTTATTTCATATGGTCAAATATTGGTAATAAATGTAATCCTTTTGGGATTTTATGATTTTCACTATACTAATGAATTTCATTATTTTTTTCCTTTGCTGTTTTTTTTGTTCTAATCCCACATTATAAATTTTTTTTCATAGGTATTAATGATGGATAACAAAAAATAAGTAGTCAAGATGAAATTCATAATGTTTTTCACGATAGGATTATATTTTTAATTTAAAAAATATATTTTAGGGAAATGGATACATAGTAGAAGTTCCCACTTTGTAATTTTTTTGTTTTTTAATGTAATTGTTATGAACTAATTCTATAAAACACTAATCCAAAAATATCCTTTTGAAAAAAAGAAAAAAAATTATCAACTATAAATTTGAATTTTAGTAATTTTTTAGGGTGGGTCCTTACAGTTGCTATCAGAGGTAACCTTTAGATATCATTATAGATTATGATATTTTAAGAGTTATGGATACCATAATTGGTTTTTAAGTTTAAGGTATATTATATGATAAAAGGAATATATATCACATTTTTAGATTTATTTGATTGTATTTTAAGTTTATTAACGGGATTTCAGGGTGTGTTTTACTATATTTTTTTACATGAAAACCATAGGTTTAATGTGGATGATTATTTTAGAATAACATGGTTGTTTATTTTCTAACGATATAGAATTCCTGCTGGAATAGAAAGGAAATATCCAAAACATAACTAAACACCCTAATGTATATATTTTTTCTATGTTTGTTTGACGTTATATGTTTCAAACTTTACAATGTTTATATTGAAGATTATATTGGAAAAATTTTAAATATTTTATTTTTAGGAAAAATGTATTAGAAATGGATAGAAATACATACATAAAAGTATATGAAGGTAATTGAATAAAGGATATATCATCAAGGATATTCAGATATAATTTAAATATTCTAATAATCATGAAACACCTAAGGACAATTCAATGGCATAATTTAGTTTTAAAATTTGAAATCCTATGTTAGATATATTTGATACAATTGAATATTGGCATTGTAAGAAAATGATAATTTTAGGAGACACCCATTCCAGGATATGTTGAAGCACATATGGTAAATTTATAAATAATCCTTTTGGTTAACATTTTCATGATATTAATTAAATTATAGTTAATTAACTAAATTTGATTTAGTGGAAAACTGGGTTGTAATGAAAACCTAAGAGGTTAAAAAGCGATTTATTGATAAATAATATTCATGGGGATATTCGTCATATTTTTGGTAGCAATATTAGAATTATATTAATATAGTTTAAAAAAGTTATTTAATCACATCCCTAAAGGTTGTGCGTCTTGAACGGACAAATGATAGGAGATAAGGGTGAAACACCAATCACTAGACAATAGAACATATAATTTCGTATGAAATTATTCAAAAAAAATATAGATAATGATTATGTTGATATTGGGAACATATATTTTATCTCATAGATATCCATGGGGAAGGAAAGTGATTTTTTTATTAGGTGATTAATGTTATTTCAGATAAATATTACTATATTTTTGGAATAAGTCTATTTTTAAAGTAAACAAAATCCTATTAAATTTTAGTTTAGGATTGAAGGTTTGAGTATATTTTGGAAGAATATAATATTTTAACACGAATATAAGTTTATTTAGGTCATTTATTGAATTGACTATAATATATTAGTGATTATATGACAATGTCATTAATTTTTCATAATCAGATAGTAATAGTGATTGATGTTTTTTTGAGAGAAATGCTCAAAAAATATGTGATCAAAATATTCAAATACTTGGGTTTCAATCATAGTTAGTATTATATTAATGAATTTTTAGTGTTGTAATTTAAAAAATGATTTAGTTTCAATTTATGGAATTTCTTTTTATTTTTGTAGATTAATGTATTATTTCATCATATGAAGGTTTATTCATTTTTGAAATTATATAACCATGTGGTAAATATAATTTATTTGGTTAATTTTTAAGGACATGAGGAACGTGTTTTTATACTTTTAGGGATTCTGTGATCTGTTTGAATTCTATTTTAGTGCTTCAAGAATGAAAAAAATCACAATACATAATCATTGTTTGGAGAAAAATATTGTGCTAAAAATTATTTAAAGCCTGAAATTATACTTTTCAAGTAAGTATATTTCTGTATATTCATATCCTACATGGTAAAGTAATTCCGTAACCCAATGAAAATTATATTAAAAAAATATCATATGACATTCATTTCTGATGAATAGATGATATTTATCAAATTTATTTGGTTAATGGTTTTGTGGTCATTGACATTTTCATGATAATTTAATTTATTATGATCACTGATCTTTATCAAAATCCATAATTATTTAGGCATTATAATTTTCATCAATTTCCATATTTTTACATCCCATGTATTTTCCTTTTTTGAATCCTAATTATGTGTTATTCCAGATGTCTTTCATATTTTCGTTATCCCCTTTTCAATATTACATTTTATTAACACTTTTAATGATGTTGGTTTTAAAAAAATTGCATTTTCAAATGTTTAATGATTTATTTTTGAGATTGATTTAAAATATTAATGTTGTAATTTAATAATGGGGTAGAATTAAACACAACAAGTTCTTAGAAATAAATTTATTCTTTATAGCATGAACGACATGCAACACTAAACATAAATGATCCATTAAATATAAGTATTTAAATATGACAATGAAAACTCTACTGATAAATTAGTGTGTCTGATTAATATTATATAATTTTTGAAATATACATAAATTTCATACTAAGTGAAAATTTACTAAAAATTTATTAATAAATAATCACTCAATTATTCATAAATTTATTTTATACTTCAAAATATGTTCCCATGAATTTTTTTTATTTCATTTAATTAGTAAATATAATAATTAATTTATCTAAATTTTTTAATATAAGTTGATAAAAATGTTATCTGTTTATAAACAAAATTTTAAAATTATCTTAGATTAAATTATTTGGGATTTTTCTGAGAAGGATTATTTTTTAATGAATATTGAAAATAATAATCATTACTAAAAATCATTTTTTTTCTTGACGAATTCACAAAATCTCATTTAGTTTTAGAATTTTGAAAACTAAATAAATATCTATTATATTTTTAATAATAAAATTAAGTTCAATGGATTAAATTTTATTTTATAATTTTGTGTAAATTTATATTTAAACATAAAACTTATTTTTTGTATAAGTGTTTTCCATTGGGGTTTTCAAGATTAATTTTAATTTATAATATTCCAATTATGTGGATTGAATATTGAAAAATAGATTCCTTATTTGGAATAAATATTTCCATATTTTTTAAATATTTCCCTTTTAAACTTCTTCATTATGCGAAGTAACAATAATAAATAATTTTCCCCACATTAAATGCAAAATGGGATCATTTTGGAAAAAAAAATCATTTTATATGAACTATAAATTAACCCTAACACTTGACATATTTTTTTATATAAATATATTTAATCTATAATCATAAAAATTTATAATATATTACATTTCTTCTATATGGCAAGGATTGTGACCACTATAATACATTAGGTCAATAAAAGTCAAAAAATTCATTATCTTTATTTTATTATCTTTAAAATTTTAATATTGTGATCTAAAGAAGGTATGTTTAGTTGTGAATATTTATTGTAAAGAAATAATAATTTTGGTATCATTGTAATTTATTTATATTTTTTTGTGTTGAAATAATTACCTAAAATTCTTATGCATCCCCAATGTAGTAATTATTAAATTAAATTTAACATAATATAAATGAAATTAAAAATATGATATATTATATTATTTAATGTAAAATTTTCATTCTACTAATTTTATAGATAGATTTTATTGTAGATGGATGATTAAAAGGTTGGGATTCGAATTCCTCCATTTTCATCTTGTTTTTAATGTCATGTTAAATGAATCATTTTAAAATTTATATTAATAGTGTTTTTTAATAAATAATGATTTATTATATAATTAAAAATTCTCAAAAATATTAGCATCTTCAAATTTAATTTTAAAGGATTTATAATATCAATAATATTCCACATATGTTACTCTTTTACATTTATAGTAACTTTCATAGCAAAAAAATAGTAAAAAATATTAATACTAGCGTAATGTTTAAAAAATGTTAACAGTAGTAAAACAATATATGGGTGAGAAAAATCACCTAAACATGTGAAATTTTTATTTTGGGATAATATTTTAGCTTATAAATATATCAAATTATAATCATGTCATGTTTGAGGCATTGAAATATAAAAAAAATTCATATTAATTTAAAACATTATGAAATTACAGGAGTTCCCCTCACTAGTCTTATACAGGGGCACCTCCTCTCATATTTTATTCACACTTAAGAAAAAAATATGTAATATCTGAGAAAAATCTCTCATAACATCCAACTTTTTTATGTGTACGGGACTAAAACCCCACAAACCGATGTAATTTGTTTTCCATCCCCACCTATAACAGTTTGATGTAATGATAAATTTCATTTATATATATGATACTAATGAAATATTTATAATTATAATAATATAAGTTGTCTTTAAAATTATTACATTTCTATTCACTAATAAATGATAATTTCATTCACGTGTAAATGTGAACTACCACCTCTACGAATCCATGTAATTTTTTATTTCATCACCACATCACATGTGCACATGAGTATATATGACCTACAATATGTAGGATTACAATGTAGATCATGTTTAATATCCATAAATTATGATTTCAATTAAAATTATAATTGATGTATAAAATGATATTTATTTCATGATTATTAAAATCAATATTGTGTAAAAATTCCCTCATTGACCCCTTGCCTCCAACTGAAGTCATTTTAGACATATGAGCCAATTATCATCAAAACGTCCCACATGAACTAAAATTGTTATGTAAATGAAAAAAACATGGAATAAAATTAAATAAAATGGAATAATAATTTTGAAAAAGGATCATATTAATGTAATAAAATAAAATAATGTTTTATTATTGAATGAAAAGAACATATGTAATGAGTTAGACTCAAGGTAAGGGACTTTATTTTTAAAAGACTCTATTAATGTTTCCCTTAAACAATTTTTCTTCCATGTATATATTTCTTAAAAACGTATTATCAATGTATTTGTATTGATAAAAAATAATTATAATGTAAAATTTATTTCTCTTGTTCATTTCATTCAATGGTTGTAAAAATGAATCTTTTTATAAAAACATTTTGGATTTCATTACAAATACCAAAATAAATGTACTTTTTTATACTCACTATGAATTCAACTTTTCCCAACATAGTAATCATTATTTGATATATATATTACCTAAAAATATTTAATTACTTGGGAAAACCCTTATAAATCTTCATTATAGGGATTTTATATTGAAATATTTTTTTCTAGAAGGAAATTGTATTAAAATAAATGAACGTGTTTAGAATGTGGGTTCAAAAGATTTTTTAATGGTTTTATGATGTAAATGATCATTTATAAAAAAATTTATTCATGATTGGGAAATTCAGGATTATATATGAGAAATGGGTGAGTTCGATAAAACTTATATCATAGGTTTATCTCCATTATATATCATTAATGTTTGTGATTCTAATATAACTTTTATGACAGATGAGCCCCATTATAGATTTTCAATGAATTAGGTAATGTTATTTATCTTCAATGGTTGGAAACAATGATTTATCGGGTTTGTTTTAACCAATATAAATAACTGGTATATAGTAATTTCTAAAATGTTTTTAAATTTTTAATGAATTTGATGCTCTATGACATAAAAATTGGATTCTATTTCAATTTTTTGAGATTTAATCGTTTTTTCAAAGAGAATGGTGTGTGTTTTTGTGTGGATATGATTTATTAAATATCATCAAATAAATTTTGATCAAGATAAAATTTATATGGTTTTATCATTTATTTTCATGTTATTAATGGATTTACTCCTTTTTGGTCCCTTACTGAACATTTTGTGCTCGTCCAACAATTTTAAAATGACTTTAATAGGTATTAAGAATTTGTAAGAACAAATAAGTCGTCATGTTGATATTCATGATGATATTTGAAGAATATAAATGTGTTTAATTGTTAAAAAGTGTTATATTATTTGAGAAATGGATATATAGTTGTGGTTTACAGTTGTTATTGTATGAGTTTTTTTATGTAAGATTTATGACCTAATTATCTATTGATTTAGATATTAAAGATTCCCAATCACGTAATGAAATGAAATATATAATAAAAACATGTGATTTATGTAATTTTTTAGGCTAGGTCCTGTTATAAGTGTCCTATAATTTTTTTTATAATTTTATTATATACTCTATTTTTTATACATTAAATAGTTAAAAGTTTCAAAAATGGTACTTTATTTGAAGAAAATAAGAATATTGACTATGGATTGAAGTAGATGTTATGGAGTAGAATTAACCATCACTATCATGTGTACCTATGTGCCCATATAAATCATTATATATTAATCCAAATAGTTTATTAACTATTTTTCCTTATATAATTTATGTCTTTTTTGGTCATTTTCCTTATAAATATAATCTTCATGTATCAAATGACTCCTAATCAAACGATTTCAACAAACCATCTCTGTGTATTTTTTTAATGAGTTTGAAATTTATATTACTGATGTGACACTACAAAAATAAATAGTATTTGGAATATTCACACTTTCCTTCTAATATTTAATTAAATATACTAGATTATCCATTTACTGAATTTATTAACCATTAAATATATTTCTTATGCCATAAAATTTTTTATTCATTTATATAGAAAGAAAAATTTATATTTTCAAAGAAAAGTATTCCATGGATAAGAAGGGAAACTCGAATTGTTATTTAAAACCAGTGTGAGGTAATAGTTTTATAATTTTAGAATCAATACACAAATAATATAAAAACTATAACTTCATACATAAATTAGATAACCATTAATCCATTTCAAATTCATTTATTTGATTCATCCTTAACCATAGATATTCTATTTTTAATTCATTGTATAAAAAAATATATTTGATATATAAAACTAATATATATTTAGTTTTGTGATAGAATTTAAATGTATGTTTAATATAACATAAAATTATTTATATCTAGGTTGATTATTATTATGATTAACCACCCCAATCATGATTTAGTACCTAAACTATTAAAAAAATAAAATATGTGTCATGGTATTTACATCAATTATTTAATTAATGATGTTAAAAAAATATTGAAATATAATTTTACAAAACCAATGTAATAACAATTTCATAGTGATTTTTCATATTTTTTTAAAAATATACAAACATGAAATGATATTTTGAAATTGTTTTCATGTTGTTTTTGAAAAAATATGACATCAAAACAAATTTTATCACAACATATTTAATAAAACAAATATGAGAACATATTGTCCATATTTTCATGAGGTGGTGTCTTAATTGTTTTTGTAGAACTTATATTTTATCAAATGATTTTGAAAATTTATTATATAATTATAAAACATTTTAATTTACGATACATAAATCGTTATTCTATATCTTTCATTTTTTCTTATCTACTTATTTTTTATTTTTATCATTGTTCAACTACTTATTCATTCAACAATTTCAAAATTTTATTTATCATTATTTCCATACAATTTAGTCTTTTATCAACTATTATAATTTATTTTATTTTATTCTTCACTAAATAAGGCTTCCTCTATTCAGGTTGAGAAGATGAATCTATTACATGCCATTTTCTGGCTGATGGAAATACTACCTTACTAAACACAATTAATTATAATTCATTAGTTCATTCCACAAAATAATGTGAATATCCAAAAATGACCTATACATTAGAAGGAAAATAAATGTATAATTGAAAATATTTTGAAGATTATGTTTGTTTTTCATATTTTCCATTCCTTTTTGTAAATTTCAACCTCATTAGTATCCCATTTTCATATTATTAAGTAACATTTTTCAAAATATATTCAAACATATATATATATATATATATGTTTTCATTATCAAAAGAGATTATTGTTACACTTTTGACAGGGGTTTAAATAATAACTGACATCAAAAGATTTTTTTATCAACGGTTTATGAAATTTTATATAAAAATTATCCTAAAACATCGACATCTATTACATTATATAAAACCAATTGTAAAAATAAAAAAAAAGAATGTTAAAATGTATTTTTATATAGGTATATTCAATATGAATATAAAACCATCAATGAATAGATATTAGTTTCATGATGTTTATATTAAATTCAATTTTAATATATATTCAATAGTATTTATCAATTAGGTCTCTTGTTTTAGAAACAATCAAATAAGGAATTTTATAAAATATACCCCTTGTAAAATGAAGGCCTAATACACCATATCAATTTTAGGTTCAATATCCTTATTTCACTATAATTTGGATCCACATTTAATTTTTTGGTTTCAAAATTTTTTATTTAGGTACCGAATCATGTCCATTATATTGTATTTAAATCCTAAATATTATGTGGGTGATAACTTTTTAATATTTCTATGAAAAATATTTATATTTATATTGTTATTTGTACCTAACTTACAGGGGTAACCATCTAAGTTACTCCAAAGGCTCATAGTTAGATATTATGACCTTAATTTTATAGTTATTCACATCATATAAACCTTAACCAAGAAAATTAGGGGAATTAAAATTTTATGTTCACTAATATTGAATGATAAATGTCTCGTAGATTTAAAATTCTAGAAGGAATATAGAATTTTTTATTTTGAGTGTTTTAGAAGATGCTGCCATTTATCACATCCAATCTGGTAGATCTCCCATCCTATATTTATACATTATTTTATAATTAATAATGATTACATTCAAAGGACATAATAAAAGACTAAATAAATTATAATTTTACATATTCACTTCTATTCACATATCCATGACTTGGTGATATTTACCATGTATTGGTAATCTTTATAAAAATTTTACATGGTGAAAATTATCTCGACATGTTTTTACTTTAGTGGATATTTCTATCGAACTCATTAGTAAATGTTTGGTTAGAAGGCACTTTAATGTGAAGACAAAAGAAATGACCTATTTTTTTGGGTAGAGGAGACCCATTGCCTGGTGCGTAAGCCCATCGGGAATTAAATCCCATTAAATTTCCATAAAGGCCTATATTATTGGCCATATATCCATCTATTGAATTTTTTTGCTAAATACCTAGGCTAAAATAGTACTTCCAATACTATAGTTCCTATTATATTTCCCACCACTGCAATAGTGTTGTCGGTGCAACTATCCAGTGTTGCAACAGTTCTGATACAACACCACTATATCTCTACTATAATAACATACACATAATGGATATCCTAAAAATCCTATGAGATGAAATATGTCTATATAGTATATATATAATTATATATTCTTATCCTATTGAGTATAAATAACAAATCATCCTAGATCACATGAATGACACCCATGTGGGGACGCCACATGACATCATTAGTGCACACAATATAATAGAATCTTCAAACCTTTAGAAAGGAATTATAATATTCATGGGGATATTATTCCATAAACATAAATACAAAGGGTCATTGAAAAATTATACGGAACATTAGACATGACTTGTATTCACATTAGCACATGTCTTCTCACTTAATCCATGGGTAACCATGCCTTAGCACTCAAGGAAACACCCCTTCCCCAACCACTACAATATAACTAAATTTATATCAATAATTTCAAGCACACTACAAAGAAATATTACCCATATTGTTCTTTCTAAAAACATCTCAGTCATGTCATGGAATGTCTTAAGGATCATCTCACACACCAACATTTGTCACCTACTAAATGAATACATCATCAGGAACACAAGTGTAATAGAATAAAATTGAGATAACCATATTTCAAAACACAACAAATCACTCTAGGGTTTTTTTTACTCATGACATATCCCAAAAATATGAACTTGTACCAATACCCATTAAAACCCTTTAGGGTTTCTGTCCTATCCCCTCAGACCTACATTTCACTTTCATACAGAAAATAAACTATTCATATGGATATAGTTATAATATTAATCATCATATAACAAGTACATACCATTATAAAAATATTATACAATAGAAATAAAATGAGATAAATCATATTTAGGGAACACATCAAGCACAAAATCATGGAAAATGGGGGTTTCACCCACATGAGGTGAAACAAAACAAAACAATTTCTGAAACAATCTGCTGAGGATATCCATTAAAAAGTAAGATAAAATATTTTTGAAAATAGTTTTTCTAAATTTATACTTTTCCCTTGAAATCCCATTTGAATTAATAGAAAATTTTAAAGAAAAATCATCACATGATTTCTTTTTAAATCAAAATCTAACTCACCCTTCCAAAAATTCTATAAGGTGTTATATTGGAACTCGTTCGACCAGGGATCCACCATTGAACATTATAGATGTCTATATAGTATAGTTTTATTATTTGGTCTATGTGATATTGTCCCAAAATTATGGGAAACTCAAACATTCATGAAATATTAAGGATGATAATATACATGTCACATATAAGCATACAACCTCTAAAAGAGAAACCAGCCGAACAATGTAAAGTCCACCTACAATAGTTGATGATAATAAACCATCATGAACTAATAATGACCAATTTTGAGTCAACGATCACCTACACCATTTATAAATCCGATGAATTAATAAATAAAATGATTAAAATAAAATACCTAATTGATACAAATGATACTAGACATACCAAATAGCTTTTTGAAGAGGAACCAAAAGCAACATGTTGTGGTCCACTCTAGGAACACACCCAAAACAATACTCACAAAATTCCCAAATTAAAATTCTAAATATATTTCCAATTTCTAAAAAAATTATTTTAAAACCAAAATAAATCAATTACAGAATTAATTATATATAAAAACATAAACGATGGCCTGATTTATTCTTCCTATAAATTATTCTATTAGGGGCACATGTAATACCTATCATTTTCCATGATGACCACATTATACAGTGAAATTAATACTCTAAAACACATAAATTGATCAATCAAAATTTTGAAATGAAGAATAGATAATAAGGGAGAGATAGAGAGTGATATTTCATTGAATTATCACATCTAATACAAATTGAATATCCTAGATTGAAGGAGTTCTCAGGGAGGGGATGAGAAGATCCAAAGAGGGATCTCCCTCTTCCTTCAGTCAACCTTGAATGAGGAAAACCAAGGGGTTTCTAAAATGGATCCCAATGTAATTAACTATAATGAAACTAAAAATTGTTTCTAAGTACATATTCATGAATAGAGTATTCACAAAATTAACCCTCCTCCATGTAGAGAGAACCCCCTCTGCCTTGAATCTTTCTTAGAATGAATCATAATGTCATTCCATGAATGACCCTAGGAATAAAGAACCTCAATTTATCACCCACTAAAAACCAAAAAAGGACACTATTAATGGTCACTCATGACATCAATAACCTTTCATGGTATGGATTTCCAATTTTGATAGTTTTTTACAAATCCTCACTACCTAACCACTTCATTGAAATCATCTGGAACACATGATGCATCCACAAATCTATAAATCATATCCAAAATCCCCATTTATGAATATATGGGAACATAGAATGTTAATCTGATTCTATTTTCCCAAAATTACCTCCAATAAAACAAAAATTCAATTTTTCTTAGTAATTCACAAACCATAACAAGATATGTCATTACAAACTCCCCACAATAAATCTTCCCATCACAATGAATTTAGGGTTGTATAAAGACACGAAAATACAATTCACCTCTACCATAAATTCATGAATTAACTATTATGTATCATCTATGATAACCAAAGGAAACATTACTATGAAACTTCAAACAAAAAACAATAATACACTAAATTTTCTCAAAAAACCTAATAATTTTTTGAACCAAGTAAACTATATCCTGAAAGTACCAAATGTGAATTCCATCTCACTACATCCAAATTAATTCCACTACACCAGTCTGTCATTATAAGTATGAATTATTCTGAAAATTCTTGGTATGACCCATCAACACACAATAATTTTCCTGAAAATAACACCTTCATACCTAAAGGAATCAATAAAATCTCAACACCCACAATAAATTAAAAAAAAATAGATATTTTACATCTACTTATTGGATCATCATCAAACTAATTACCCATCACACTCTACTCCCAAGAACTGATACATCATCGATATGACTAACACTTATAATTCAATAACAACATCCAAATACATATTCAATCACAAAAACTCTAGTAAAAATGAAAAATTAAATATTAGTGGGTAATTATATATAGGAATATATTAATAAATTCCTCCTATACACCATATTTTCAATATCTTTGAAACCATCCATAGAATGGTTCCATTATTCCCATGAAACTCCGGACATGATGTTCGAACACCTATGTAAAATTTGATACTACCCTCTATAGGATTACCATTTTCCCCAACCTCTTGAACAAAACAAACAGCCTATATCACCCACATCTCATTTTTCACTATAGATAATGAATGAATTAGACTACTCTACTCACAAAAAGCACTAAACATGAATCACTAATATCTAATACCTAAAATGGTTCTCACCCAAAACTATTAATTCAATATACATGTTTTTCAAAAACCAAAAATTTTTAAGACTTATGGTGTATCCCACCATAAAAACATGGTGTCAAAGGATAATTCAATATAATATTAATCTATACTATTTGAATTTTCTAAAAAAAGTGCACGATGTGGTATAACCCATGAAATAATTACAATTCATGAAAAAGGGTCCAATAAATGAAGACACCAAAATAACATTCATTTTCATAGGCCTAAATAACTAATCTATCAATCACATGTTATCACCCATATGAATCTATCAAAAAAATAATAAATATATGAAACACACAATGGATCATTCTTGTATCCTCCAGTCGACTACTTAAAACTATGAAAACCCTATCCTATATAGGTGATGATTTCTTTTACTACCAATTGACCAAAATTTTTCCACATCTACCAAAAACATTTTGAAATCCTATAAAAATTTGATATATAGTTAAAGCATAGAATTAAAGCATCTTTGTCAATCCTAGAAAAACAATAATAAAATCTAGTTACCATAGGTATTGGTTTCTTATTTTCAAAACCATAAAAATAATTTTACTCATGAAAAAACTAAAATAATTATTCAAAACATCCCATGTAATCCTAGGGTATTCACTAAAAATTTACCCCATGAAATCCCAAACCTACACGATATCTTTTCTAAAAAGTGATCATGCTTTTAAAAACAATTTGAAATCCAATTAAAAAATTCAGAAAATGCTTTCAAAAAAACTTTTTCTATTTCATTTTTAAATATAGAAGATCCCATGACATTTAAAAATCATTGATTCCTTAAGATAATTTACATAAAAATATATCAAAAAATTATTTTACATAAACCTCATTCCCCATTTCTCTTCAAAATATTGGTTTTCTCAAAATTTAGGAAACCGGAAAATTATTTCCATATGTTGAAAAAAAAACATATAATAATCACAATCTGTAAAACCCCTTATGACATACACAAATCCACTAACCAATATCCATTTTTTTCATTTTTAAAATAATATAAGATACAGAGGATTTTACTATAGTGGATCAATCAGTTTAGCAGTCATGGAAGACTATATACATATATGATTTCGATATTAAATAGAAAAACAACATTAAAGGAAAAATATTATTACATCATTGAAGATTGATAAAGGTTACCTTCATCACATACTTGGAAATGGAAGACATAATAAATGGTGAAATTAAATGTTTAATAAGAAAAATAGTACATCAAATGTAATCATGAGTTGATAAGTAATTAACAATATAGAATAATTGATATTCAAAAAAAATTTCCATTATATAAATAACATGATCTTCAAAATGTAATTACGGAAAATATCAACCTAAAAAATTACAAGGATAATAATAGCTAAAGTATTAATAAAGGAAATTACTAATTTCAGACGTCACGATCTTACTTTCATGGCTTCCTTCAAAGACTTCATAAATCATACCATCAAGGACTTTTTCCAAGAGATATAAAATAATTTTTATGTGTACAAAAATTAACCAAAATATTTGGAGAACTATTTATCTCTTGAAACTATTCAATGCATCTAGGAGATATCTAAAATTATTCTTCACCTGTCACTTACGTTTTTATAATTAATTCTTCAGATATTAAAACAACATTATAATATATATCAATATTCTTTTTTAATAAATAATTATCTGTATTGAATAAAGGATATAAAATATAAATATTTTTCCCAGAAATTGAAATAACATTTTAATAATCATATTTCAACTAAAATTTCATTCTGAAATTATATATTTTCAATATAATATCAATGTAACAGAAATGATAACCCATATACTGATTTTTTATAAAAATATGGACTTAATGGGGAAATAATTTCGAACCAGAAATGTAGATTGATAGAGAATGTTATCAAAATAAATTGAATTATAATAATTAATGGAATTAATTTTAATAATTCGAGGAAAAATGAATTTAAACATAAAAATGGACTTCCAATAAATATTTTTTACGATACTCTTATAAAAAAATGTTATAAATCATTTAAAAAAAGAATTTAGATATTTTAAAACAACTAATTTTTTCAATATATAATTACTAAAAATTCATAGAATAATGGAAATATATTTTTCTTATAAAACCCCTGAAAACATGAAGAATAATAAATATAGTGTGTATTGTCAATAGAGTTGAAAAATCCTTCCACTTCATATATATTAAAATGAATATTCCATTCACACCATCAGAAAATTTCAAAAATTATAAGTTCAAAAAACATTAAATTTGTTCTAGTAAAAATATTGTAATGAAATATTTAGGTAAAACAATATAACATTAACAATAACTTAAATGTTTATAAAATCATACATTAAAATAATTTTATGAATAAGGATATGGAAGAGAATAATTTGGTTCAAAAAAATAGAATTATAGTTTCTTATTTTAGAGATATTATTTTAGTCTTTGAGTACCAAAGGGGTGAAATGTGAGAAGAAGAAAAATGAAATTCCATAAATAACAAGAGAAAAAGAAAATAGATGGATTTTAAGAAATAAATATAATATCTTTATTCAAATGATAATTTATACATGAATAATTCTAAAAATATGGACATTCAAAAATAATCATTTATAGATTTAATGATTGAAGAATCGTAACCCATTAAAATATAAATCATTAATTGAGAAATTAAATTTTATGATCATTTTTCAACTATAATTATATTTATAATGTGAATTTATAATAATTATAAATCCATTCCTAATATAGTAATTTCTTATGTCAATGATATAATTTTGTTCTATCAATTTCCCTAAAATTATTTCATTAAATTAATCTTGGTTAAAGGTGTTATTATAATATCAAAGAGCCCACACTCCTAGATCATGAGCTAAAATCCATATATTTTTATTTCCAACATTGTTTTATATAATTGTGACAAAAATTTTCTAATCAAAACATTACAACAACAAAAGGAAAACATGGATCAATTACATACTAGAGGACCTTTTCATATTAGAGTTTTAGAGAACTAAGAAAACTATTACATAAAAACGGATATCAACATGCACTCATTACTCAAAAAAATAAAATTTCACTAATTTAACCCAACCTTTCTTATTGTATAATAGGTCACCAACATCATCCTAAGGAAATCATTTATCTAAATAAATTTTTTAACGTCATTCTTTATAACCAAGGAAAAAGGAAATATAAAAAGTGTGATCTAAAATACTCTGAATGTGTATGCTTATAAATTAATAATTAAATTTCATCAATAAGAATAACAGTACATTGGTAAATTAAGAAATTGTAAAATTTCATGAGAGAATCATAAAATAACTCATACCAATAAATAACTGTAATATCAAACATGAAAACATGGAAAAGTGAAGAGTCAAAAGAATCAATAATAAAAAGCCGTGGGATATAAATATTGATCATTATAAACATTAGAATATTATAAGAAGAAATTATAAAAAATTCTGTAACATGTGAAATAGAATCTATTAAACCCTTTCAAAACCCATTAAATTGGAAAAACAGAATGGCTTATTTTTAACATTATGATTACCTAATGGATCATAAATCTATAATTGGATGCCCTTTGTAATTGTTATACCGAGCTCAATTATTTTTTATGAACATTAATTGGGATAAACCCTTAATATATTGTATATTCATATCACATGTGAGTAATAATGGGGCATAATTGTTCTTATAATCTGTATCATGTTCACCTATTTCTTATAATGCACATGTATCATGAATAAAACACATTCATCGTAAAACTTATAGAAACAATATTTTTTCACTTATAACCTGATAAAACAATGGAAGATAAATGGTTTTAATAAAAAAATATTTTAAACACAATTATGAGGTGGATAAAATGGGATAAATAAAAATCTATTTCTAAACCAGAGTAAACCATGGAAAATTAATGAGTAAAAAAATAATATCCCTGAAACAAGGTTAACCCAGGGAAAAGAAATCGGTAAAATAATAATTTCTTTGAAAAAAACCAATCCTTATATAGAATGAATGAAGATTATATCAATAAAAAATATACATTATAAAGGATAAGGAACAAGAAATGATTTTTTGATGTTGATGAATGGAAATACAATTAAAATAACATTAAAACAATCATGAGGAAAATAATCACTAAACTTTACAAAGTGTCCCATACCACTTTGATACATCGAAAAAATTAATATCATGAATGGGTTAAAAATAAATAAAACATACAATATCATGAGAATAAGGATTTTCCTGATATAAAATTTCAAAGAGGACATATATACAACTTATAAAATAAGATAGATGTATGATATATCAAACATCACAAAGACGGAAAATTGTGATTATTGTCCATTACAATATTGGTAAATTTGAAACCATAAAACCCATGAAATAAACATCAATAAAAGAAAAATTTTACTTCCAGGAAGCTGAAATAATTCTTGGTATAACATATCAAAAGGGTAGTAGATACTCCATAAATAATAATAGTTGATTATGATTTATGCCTCTTGAATGTAAAAGTGAGATAAAAATCTCGTAGAATTATGATAAATTTTGAATTGGAAAACCCAAAATTATAATAATCAATTGAAACATTTAAATAACATGAATATAAAATGATTTGTCATATAACTTATCCAAAGGCTCAGTTGATACACCACACCAAATAGGTATGTGGTGATTATGAAATTTATCTAACAAATGTACAAAGTGAGATGAAAATACCTTACCCCAAGTCTAATTCTTCATGATTTTTCTCAATCATACTAAATACATAAATTATGTTAATTATATAATTTATTCAAAATCATTTCCATGTTTATTATTACAATTATTTAACTTATAAACATGATTTATTCCATTACTTATTCAATAATTTTTATGTTGGATGTTTTGACTATTTACGGCTTCTATCTCAAAAATGACTTCAATATGTCGACTATGGACATCGTGGTCATTATGTAAAAATCTAAAGAATAATTATCAAGACATAATTATGATATTTATACATAAATTATACATTTAACACCAATCATGTGATACTTTTATGAATAATTAACCAACAATACAATCATGGAGATAGTAGGTCGTGCGTATACATGAGTAACATTCACATTTTTTATTGATAGTTAGGAAAAGGGGGTATGTAAAATTTATCTTACAACAATTTTAAATAAATAATAAATAAAATATTTTTTAATTATATATATATATACGTATATATAATTCCTATGAAGTGAAAGGAATCACAACACATCGAGGATACAGAATTCCACACTTCTACAAAGGACGTTATAATTTACTCAGTGTGTGAATTGGTAGTAAAGAAAACAATATATTATATATCACGACCCGTCCTCGGGCTTGTTCTGTGACTACCCCGTGACCGCCTTCCATAGGCCAGGGGCTTATGACTAGCACCAATAGCATAAATCCATAAGCTGGAAAGGAATTTCCTTTATAGTAGTAACACACACAAAAATAGAGTAAGCTAGAAGTGAAGCACTAAGTTAATACTATATACAATAACTAGTGCTGAATGTAAAGAGGGGTCATAAATACAATCCCAACAGTAATGTACACGTACAACGGAAAGCATGTACAACTGAAAAAGGGACAAAAGATGAAATGTAAAAGGACAGCTCCTCGAACGTCCACCGAGTATCCTACCTGAAGGGTAGATACTGATTTCCAACTCAGCACTCCACGTCTATCAGTCCATTGCTTGTACCGTCTCGCCAAGTGGTCCACTTCTGGGTACAGTCTGGTCCTAGCGTGCTCACGACCTCTGTCAACACTGTCTGTCATCTACATCCAACACAACGAGGTGCGGGAATAGCCCGTATAGGGGTGAGTATAAGGATACTCAATAGGGACACCGAGACTCTCAACATCTAACAAAACCAAAAAAGGATAAACCACTATAGAAATACACAATCACGAATTATCAACCAACCCTACTTAGGTAAATTCCCATACATAAACCTAAGTTACCAATCATAGTCCAGCTCCAACTCTCGATCCCAACCACATTCTGTTACACAAGGTTAGAAACACTCCACAAGAAAATTACAACACAAGGTGTACCCCACTGGTACAAATCACAGAATAAAGCCATGTGGGATTAACCACAACACATCCATGAAGAAATATCAATGAAGAAAAATACATCATTACTTAGGGATATTCCCATACATATACCTAAGTCTTCATGAGTACACACCACATACAAGAGGTAACATGAAGGTAATGACTCAGCTCACACCAGGTATACACAACATAAAGAGAGTAAGAGATGATTAGTTGTATCCACTGAATCATCTTTCACTGTCGAACGAAAGATACCAGAAGAATCCTAAAAAAACAGTATGTCGTTGTTGTTGATCCCATGGAGGGTTCAATATAGTATTATTTATGTCTAAATGATGGAGGGTTCAGTCCAGTCTCGTTGTTGTCGAACCCACAGAGGATTCAGTCGAGTCTCTTTGTTGTCGAACCCATGGAGGATTCAGTCCAGTATCGTTGTTGTCGAACCCACAAAGGATTCAGTCCAGTCTCGTTGATGTCGAACCCACGGAGGATTCATTCTAGTATATTTTCTATCGAACCCATGTAGGATTTAGTCTAGTCTCGTTTTTGTCGAACCCACATAGGATTCAGTCCAGTCTCATTGTTGAAGAACCCATGGAGGAATCAGTCCAGTCTCATTATTGTCGAACCCTTGGAGGATTCAGTCCAGGCTTGTTGTTGTCGGTTCTAGGGTTCCCACACAGAACACGCTTGATTCCGGGAGGGTCTGCTTCTAGAGCCAAGGGTTGATACATCAACTATCACAATGTCCTGAGTTGATGTATATAGTGGTTCTGTTTCATCATAAGGAACCCAATGCGAAAGACGATGCGTCAATCGGACACTCGGTCTGAGAGTTGTTGACATTTCCGTTCCAGGGGCCTGATTGGGTTTTAGTATAAAACCAACATGACTGAACTCCAACTGCATCCAAACCTCAATTGGATTATTCCAAAAGTACCTTCTTCTAAAAATAAATCCAACGTAGTTGACAAAACGTCAATCGGACGTCCGGTCCTTATGTTATAAGTGTTTACGCACCGAGGGCCGGGTTGGATTCAGGATCGAACCAACCCTTCCATACCCAAACATCGTCAAAACCTTGAGTGTGATATACCAATAAGACCATATATATCCAATGAATTCAACCCAATTGATGGTGCGTCGATCAGTGGTGTGTAGCTCAAATTATGGGTAAAAAAACAAAAGTGGTCGGAAGAGGGGGGTCTGTGTCCTGTCCGACCTGGCCCAACCCGCCTTGGGTCAGCCCGAATCGGGTCCACCCGACCCGGGTCTGGGTCCAGCCTAGTTGGGCGTGGCCTGGCCTAGCAATTGTGGCCCGGCCTGCGTGGCTGGCTACTGGCGGCCCGGACCACGTGGTGGGTGGATGGCGTCCCGGCCCGCGCGTAGGCAGCCCGTCAAGAGCGGCTGGCCGAGCGGAGAGGGAGGGGGGGTCCTGTAATGGCGGCACCGCCTCTCCTGCCTGGTCGACCAGTTTTCTCCGGAACAAGTAGCCCGCAAAGCGGGCCACTGTATCATCCTTGGGGCACCGCTTGGCTCCACGGTTTCTACCGCCCATCCAGCAGGTAGCCGGCCGGTTCGCCCAATGAAGCGGCCTGCCCAGTGCAGGTCGCGGTTCCTCCATATTGTGGTGCCACGAGGGTGCCACGGTCTTCTGCCCAGCTGGTTACGGCCGGCCGGTTCAACTCGGCAGGCGGCCCGTGGGTGCAGGTCGCACCTCCTTCATAGCGTGACGCCAAGGGGAATGCGGTTCCTTCAATCTGGCCGGCTTTGGTCAGCCGGTTCTTCTTCGGCCGAGCATCCCACACTTTTGGACCATTTTTTCCCCCACGCTTCAAACACGGCGACGCCAATCCTCCACGGCTACTGCCCGGCCTGGCCACAGCCTCCGTTTTCCACCACCTCATGGTTGTGGCCTCTTTCCTCCGGCACGGTGCGTCAGCACTGTGCCCTTCCTGCTCCGCCTCCATCACTAACATAAACAAGGTTCAACGGAGGGATATTGGGCCACATTTTATTGGCACGCGCCCTCTGCTTTAGTTGATAACAACTTGATCAACATCAACCAAAATCAAACTCCATGGTGCAATGGTAATTTACACACGTAAGAATGAATAAATAATACATATTTCCCCTACCTCGATTCATGGTTCGTTCATCGTAGTCATAGAAATTAGCATCGTGGAAGACGGTGTCATTTGGTCAACATCGGAGGAAGAGACTCTGTCGTTGGCGATGTTCCTTGCGGACAGTGCCTTCTCCCTTGACGCAGTGGAAGGTCATTGAAGAAGTTCTTCATGTTCTTCGTGTGAAGAACACCTCCTTTCTAATCCTCCAAGGCTCTCCAACAATTATGAAAACCCATAATAAAAGAAACGCTTCACTTATTTAATGATTTCATAATGTTTTCAAAATTAAAACACTCAAATAAATTAATTAATGGAGTTGGCATATTAATTAAGGCGAGTGGGATGTAGAGAGTTCAACATTAAAAGAGGGGAGTTGGAAGCTTAAAAGTTTAAGGGGGTTTCTTGGGCAGTTGAAGAGCATGGTTTCTTGTGGGCTCTACCACACAATAATCATCTCATTGATGTTTATGTGGGGTGTGGGCCCCACCTCCAACTCCTCTTTGGAGAATGTAACCACCCTTTACAAAAAACGTTTGTAACACATAATTATTATTAAAATTATAAAGAATCCCCAAAATATAACTTCCATCCTGTATAAAACGCAACTGCGGTAAAGGTCCCCTTAAGAGAATACAGGCACTGCGAGTTTATCGGTGTCCTTGGATTTCAATTCCGAGCACTGGTTCAAAAGATAGAAAAACCTACATACACGTTTACAAAACGTACACGAACAGAAATTCAAAAAATGATTTCGGGCACACCGGGACTTGAAATCAGGGGCCGTTAGAAACTGCGGACATGAAAAACTCCAAAGAATTTAATAAAAAGCATTCTCTGAAATTTCCAGGTCGTTAAATTACCCCCACCTAAGGAATTTACATCCCCATAAATCTAAAACACAAACTAGGGACACAAAAGTGGTAATGATCATGCATATGAGCCTCCTGCTCCCATGTTCTCTCCTGGAGGTTCTTGTACTACCAACTAATGTGCACCAGAGGTATCGACTGTCCACATAGGACCTGCTTCTGATGATCCCCAATATCTACTAAAACCTCCCTAAAAGTTTCCCCGTCATCGATATCAAGCTCCCCGTGGTTGATGATTTGGGATAGGTCATGCACGTATCTCCTCAGATGAGATACGTGGAAGACATTGTGAACCTAATGCAACTGAGGTGGAAGGTCCAGGTGGTAAGACAACTCGCCTACTCTGCTAAGGACTTGGAAAAGTCCGATGAATCACATAAATAACTTGTCGCCTTGGTCAAATCTCTGTAGACCTCGTCAATGTGTGACACATGAAGGGACATGGTCGCCATCCTCGAATTCTAGTGGTCTTCGTCTCCTGAATGACTTGTACCTCCCCCGTGGTAGCTCGTACAATCTCTGGTCAGTAGGTAGTATGCCGACATGGTATGTTGGTCATCAATCACCCAAAACGAGACGTGTCCCCTGGACATTCATGGAAGACCCGTCACGAAGCCCATGGATATCTCATCTGTCCTCTAAAAAGGATATCTACAATGCAGCCAGATGGTCCATCTCCTCTCCTAGCAATTGAATGCCCGATCTCTAGTTGAGATCATCTGCTAAAACGTAACCCTTACTAGTAGTATAGACTATCTTGAAGTCATAGTCTGGGAGGAGCTCGAGCCATCGTCATTGTCTCAGGTTCATGTCCTTCTGCGAGATGATATACCTGAGATTACAATGGTCAGAGAAGTCTATAAAGCATTCTCCCAATGAACTATGGGTGAGACTATTCAATTTTAAAGAACTCGTCTACACCCATCATCCCCTACGTCCTATAAGAGCTGCAATGATTTCTCCTTTTTCAAAAAAGAGAAATCTGGGTTCATCCCCTAGATGAACCATGCCCATTTCCTAATACAGTCTATCATGACATGAACAGTACTAATTCATTCCATGGATGATGTTGTAAGGCCTCGATGCTACTACCCAGAGATCCAACTATTAAACTCTCCTGTAAGAGTTGAGTCACACTGTCAGCATCAATGTGTGGTCACTGGGTCTCCTCCAGTAGAAATCTCAAAAGTGATGGTCAAGTCAATGGTTTTATCTGGATTCACTTAGTATATCCACAAAAAGGTATAAAATCAAATTTCACATGCACAAGTTTCTTATATTACTGTAGCTCAATGTATAAAGACACAATGAAACCACAAAAAATGATATCAACGAAGCTATAAGCTTCATGAACAAAGAACTCTTTGCCTGGAACTAGTCCCTCTCCTTTCCACATGCTCCAATAGCACTACGGTAATAGGCCTCAGTTGCATGAAGCTGAGCTCCCCCCTATCCATCTGTTCCCTATGGTCGGGGTGGACCTCCTGGTGGTGGTGGTGGTAGGGGCTCAAAACGTCATCCACCACCTACTTGTTGGACAACACCTCTTCCATGTCTTCCTACTCTTGGAAGACCACCATGGTCAAACCTCTGCCTCTGCCTGGGAGGTTACTCAACTATCTACTGAACATCTGTATGGCGGGTTGGACAGTCACGTGCAATGTGACCCTGCTCACCGCATGCATAGCATAGCCTGCTCCTCGTATGGTTGGATCTCTCTCGTGTGCCCCGCACAACCATATATGTATCCTTGGGTCTCCCACCTATTGTCCTAGTCCCCCTGGACCCTTATGACATCTATCTACTACCGGGTGCAGAAGACTCTTCTACGTTCGGAAAGCCCTGTGGAAAGAGCAGTATCTCCTGATCCCGCATAGAGCATAGAGTCGCAGAAACGAACTCCGCCCTGAAAAGACCCTCGATGTATCCCCAAACGAGGGTCGCCTCATCATAAAACTGGCACATTAGGATTTACCACCTCTCGGATGCTCCCCCAAAGAGACTAACAGATAGGTACACCATCAAGTCAGCGGGTGTCCCAACTGTGTGGAAAACTCATGCTACAACCTCTAGCCAGCATCTGGCCGTCTGAAAATCTATATCACCTCAAAACCTCATAGGCCTCTAACACAGGAACCTGTGTAACATGATCAAGTGGCACACACCCTCTCCAGCTGGGGCTTGTGAAAATGGTAGCCCAGTGGTTAGTGGTACACCGGGTTCCTCTGTTGTGATGGGGCCCTACACCGTGGCCACACTGCTCGGTGGGCTACCATCACGCTCTCCACTCGGAACTCGTACTGACTGACAAGGTGATGAAATCCTGAAAAGAATCTGGTGATCCACGATCAAAAAGTATACCTAGTGAGATGAAACAAAGTAATCATGAAGAAAACGTTTCAAATGAAACACAAATGCAATCAGTGTTTTCATGCACTGAGTCGGAAATCAGAGGTCAGGGTCCTAGTGTATGGATACGTCGGTCACCGCACCAATATTGGACACCCTGGTCTAAAAACCACACTCAATACTCTAAACACTATTTCTACATAGAAAAAATTGATAAGAGTCCATAGTGATATGGTAGAACCGACTACTATGATACCAATTTTTCACGACCCGCTCTCAGGGCACGTGCTGTGACTACCCCAAGCCCGCCTTCCCTAGGCTAGGGGCTGGTGACTAGCACCAAAGGAATAAATCCCAATGATGAGAAGGAATTTCCTTTATATATATAACACAGACACAAACATATTATGCTGGAACAAAATATCTAAGTGAATACTATATACAAAAAGTAGTGATAAACGTAAAGGGGGTCGGAAATACAGGCCCAATAGTAAAGTAAGGTTAAACGAAAAACAAGTAAAACTAAAAAAGGGACAATAGCTGAAAGGTAAATGGGATGCTCCTCGAATGTCCGCCAAGTATCCTACCTGAATGGTATATACTGATGACCACCTCAACAACCACATCTATTGGTCTACTGCGAGTACCGTCTCACCGAGTGGTCCACTTATGGGTACTGTCTGGTCCTAGCTCGCTCATGGCGTCCGTCAACAATGTCTGTCATCTATATCCAACACAATCTAGTGCGGGCATAGCCCATGTTTGGTTGAGTATAACAATGCTTAGAAGTTACCACAAGACCCTCAAAGTCTCGCAAAATCCACAAAGTATAAACCACAGTAGAAGG
Organism: Viscum album; assembly: GCA_963277665.1. Lineage (NCBI taxonomy): Eukaryota > Viridiplantae > Streptophyta > Magnoliopsida > Santalales > Viscaceae > Viscum > Viscum album. Next base: position 2,101,054,532 of record OY728163.1, on the reverse strand, counting down.
ACACAATCACAAAGTATCAACCAACCCTACTTAGGTATATGACCATACATATACCTAAGTTACCACTCACAGTCTGACTACAACTCTCTAGCACAACCACATTCTATTCCACAAGTGTAGAAAACTCCACAATGAAAGTACAACACAATGTATACCCCATAGATATAGCTCATAGATGAAAGCCACATGGGCTTAACCACAACACATCCACGAAGAAACATCCATGAAGAAACATCCTTCCTTACTTAGGTATATCCCCATACATATACCTAAGTCGTCAAGAGTACACACCTCATACAAGAGGTAACATGAAGGTAATAACTAAGCTCACACCAGGTATACACAACATAAAGAGAGTAAGAGATGATTAGTGGTAGCCACTAAATCATCTTTCACTGTCAAACGACAGATACCAACAGAAACCTAAAATACCAGTATGTATTTGTTGTTGACCCCACAGAGGGTTCAGTCCAATCTTATTTTTGTTGAACCCACATAGTATTTAGTCCAGTCTCGTTGCTATAAAACCCACAGAGGATTCAGTCCAGTCTCATCGCTATCGAACCCACGGAGGATTCAGTCCTGTCTCCTTGCTGTCGAACCCAAGGAGGATTCAGTCCAGTCTCGTTGCTGTCGAACTCATGGGGGATTGAGTCTAGTCTCGTTACTATAAAACACACAGAGGATTTAGTCTAGTCTTGTTGCTGTTGAAGCCACTGAGGATTTGGTCCAGTCTCATTATTTTCGAACCCATAGAGGATTCAGTTCAGTCTTGTTGTTGTCGGCTCTAGGGTTCCCACACACAACACGCTCAATTTCAGGAGGGTCCTCTCCTCGAGCCATGGATCGATAAATCAACTATAAATAAGTCCTTTGTTCATGTATTCCATGGTTATTCTTCCTCATAAGTAACCCAACATGACAGACGGTGCGTCAATTGGATGCCCAGTCTGAGAGTTGTTGACATTTCCGTTCTAGGGGCCCGGTTGGTTTTTATGATATAACCAACCTGACCATAGTCCAATTTCGTCCAAACCTCAATTTTAGTATGCCAAATTTACATTCCCATGAATAGAAATCCATCATAGTTGACGACACATCAATCAGACGTGCGGTTCTTAAGTTATAAGTGTTTCCGCTCCGAGGGACAGGTTGGTTTCAGGATCGAACTAACTAGGACATTCCCAAAAATTTCCAAAACCTTGAGTTTGATATACCAATACGAGCGAATTGATCCAAGGAATCCAACACAACTGACAATATGTTGAATGGAGGTCTTTAGCTCATGTTATGGGCGAAAAACCAAAAGCGGTTGGAAGAAGGGGGTCTGGGTCCGGTCCGACCCGGCCATACCCACCCTAGGTCAGCCCGAACTGAGTTGACCCGACCCGGGTCCATGTCCGGGCCAGTTGGGCATGGCCCGGCCCAGTGCCTGTGGCCCGGCCCATGTAGCTGGCTGCCCGGCCAGCGCGGCTGGCGGCCCGGCCCGCGCGATTGGAAGCCCAGCCCGCGTGGCTGGCCGCGGCTCGGCCAGTTGGCCGAGCGGAGAGGGAGACCCCCCACCCCTCCTACCCCCCGGTTTCCCATAATAGAGGCACCGCCTCTCCTGCCCTACTGGCTAAAGCCAGCAGTTTTTCTCCGGTGCGAGCGGCCCGCACAGCTGGCCGCTGTAACCTCCATGCGGCGCCGCTTGGCGCCACGGTTTCTTCTGACCTGTCGGAAGGTGGCCGGCCGGTTCGCCCACTGAAGCGGTCCGCCTAGCGCGGCCTGTGGTTCCTACACATCGTAGAGCCATGAGGGAGAAGTGGTATTCTTCTCGGCCGGGTACGACTGACTGGTTTGGCTCGGCAAGTGGCCCGCGGTTGCGGGCCACACCTCCTATGTAGCGTGGTGCCATGGGGAGTCGCGGTTCCTTCAGCCCGGACAACTAGCCGGCCGGTTCTTCTTCGACTGAGCACCGCACGATTGCAGGCCGTGGTTTTCCCCCACACAACTGGCCTGACGACATCGGTCCTCCCCCACCGCGGCCCGGCCTTGTCGTGGCCTCCGGTTGTCGTCGCCTCAGGGTCATGGCCTCTTTCCTCCGGCGCGGTGCGTCGCCACCATGCCCTTCGGGCTCCGCCTCCATCACTAACATAAACAAGGTTCAATGGAGGGACATCAGGTCATGTTTGTTCGGCCCGCGCCCTCCGCGTTAGTTGATAACAACGTGATCACCATCATCCAGAATCAAACACCAAGGTGCAAGGTTAATTTACACATGTAAGAATAAATAAATAATTCATATTTCCCCTACCTCGATTCAAGGTTGGTTCGTCGTAGATGCATAAAACAGCATTGCGGAAGATGGTGTCATTCCGTCAACATCGAAGGAGGAGTCGCTGTCATTGGCGATGTTCCTTGTGGGTGGTTCCTTCTCCCTTGACACAAAGGAAGGTCATTGATAAATTTCTTCGTGTTCTTCATGGGAAGAACACCTATTTTCTAATAGACCATGGCTCTCCAACAATTATCCCAACCCAAAATAAAAGAAAGGATTCACTTATATAAAGTTGACATAATATTTTCAAAATTCAAACACTCAATTAAATTAATTAAGGTGTTGGTATATTAATGAGAGTGAGTGGGAGGTGGAGAGTTCAACATTAAAAGAGGGCAGTTGGAAGCTTATGAGTGTAAGGGGGTTTCATGGGGATTTGAAGAGTTTTGGTCTGTGTGGGCCCCAACACACAATTAACCTCTCATGGGTGGGTATGTGGGGTGTGGTCCCCACCTCCAACTCCTCTTTGGAGAAAGTATCAAACCTTTACAAAAACAGTATGTACTGCATAATTTTTATTAAAATTATTATGAGTCCCCAAAATATAACATCCATCATGTATAAAATGCAACTTTGGTAAAGGTCCTCTTAAATGAATACCGGTACTGCAAGTTCATCAGTGTCCTCGAATTTCAATTCTGAGCACCAGTTCAAAAGTTAGAAGAACCCACACATACATTTACTGAGCTTACATGAACAAAACATTAGGAAATTATTCCGAGCACACTGGGCCTCGGAATCAGGCGCCGTCAGAAACTGCGGACTCACAAAATTCCAAAGAATTTAAGAAAAAAATTTCCCTGAAATTTCTAGGTGTTTACATTATATTTCAAAAATTTAATTTTATAACTAATATAATATCTATACATATATATATGTGTGTAATTTATGTCCCATATTTTTAATCATCATTAATACATTCCATGTTGTGTGTGAGCGTATCGCATCCCATTGACGCGGTGATAGTCCACTTTTCCAGAAGCTATGTTATCGTATTAACACAAAATGAACATAATGTAGGTGAGTGTAAATATAAATTATATAATTATTAATAAATAATAAATATCACACACACACAAAAACATATATATATCATATAAAAATATTGTGTCCATTGTTATTCACAACATTGGGAGTTTTTTAAGGAAAAAATGAATGACATCAATACACGAGGTAGTAGTTCACCATACTTGAATAGTAATTTAGTTATGCATTTGACTGATGTGTGTGTATGTGATGATTGAACCAATAATTTAACAACATTTTTGCATATTGGGGATTCATATGTTATAATGTATGCATGTAATAAGAAAAATTGAATGGGTGGAGAAGGAAATAAAATATAAATGGATGATGAAGAATGTTACCTCTTTTTTGGGAAACTCCTTTTGGTTTTCACCAAAGGTATTACTCGGTTGTGTTTTTTTCAAAACACGAGGCTTCTAAAATGAGGGTTGAGATTTTGGGAGACTATTTGTGTTTATTTGGATAATAAAAATTTTATTGAGATCTGTGAGGAATGGGAAGGGTGAATTCAATTTTATAATAGAGGGGGAGTGACATTCTTGTAAATATAAAAAGTTAATCACTATTGGGAGGTTTCCCATACCATAGGTTAATCCAAAATAAAAAAATAAAGGTGTAAATTGAAATTATGGTGTATAAAAAACTATAAAAAATACTTTCATTTTTACAATTCTATTCCATATTCATTATGTTTCCATGTATTGTTCATTTTGGTTTTGCACTTAGGTACGTAGTTTTCCAACATAAGTAATTTAATCATTAACATTAAATTAATGTGAGATTATTTATTAAATATTATTCCAGTAAATTATTAATATTATATAAAATTTAAGAAATATATCTGTGTGATGGAAATCAATTTTATAACAAAGGCATGTAACGTGGAAAAAAATTTCTTTAACCAAGATCGTGATAAAATTTTTTTTCACTATGTAAAGGTCAATATATAAATTAAAAAAATATTTGGTATATTAACAGACCATAATTTATATTAACCAACTATTAAAATTATATTTGAAAAACATTATGTTTTTATTAATTTGTAATAAAATATCATTTATTTTAAAATAACATTAATGTCAATTTTGACATTATTTATTTAATTTTAATTATAAATAATTAAAAGAATATTGTATTGAATATATATTATGTTCACAAATAGTTAACTTGATATATTGATCAAAAAATATGATGGAATATAATAATTAATTAAATATACTTTAATTTTAAACATTTAACATTATTTATTTTAATTTTTTTATTAAATAAATATTCACACTTTGGTGTTAATTAATAATTTAACGTAATTATATTGTCTCTAATAATTAAATTTATATTTTAAAGATAAGAAAAACTTCTTTACATAAAAAATAATTTTTAGACAATAATGTATAGCTTCTCTTATACACTAATGCTTTTTGAATGTTAACTATAATGAAGGTTCTTTTTTAGTCATTTTACAGTAATTTATTGTATGGGTAACCTTCATGAACATGTGTCCCAAAAATTCATAACATTTTAATAACTAGAGGATATTTTTGAAATATTTTGTAATAATGTCCTTTTTTCAAGTGTATAGGTCATTTTCCATTATGTTTATGGTTTAATATCTTATTAATCATAATTTTACCTTTTTCTATAATTAATTTTATCACAATCTCTAATATTTTGCGTAAAAACATTAATTTGATCTAATTAGACCTAAAATTTCTTACAAATTACTATTTTTTTCCTTTTTACAAAATTCAATTTACATATGTGTGGAAAATTAAATTTAAAGCTAATCTCATATTTGTGGTGAGAAAGATGATTTTTAATGTGAACATGATCAAATGTCCTTCTACATTAATACCTAAGTTCAATATAAAAATTATTCCAACAACCATAATTGTATAAATTGATGAATAATTGACATTTTATGACTATTAAAAATATATAAATATAATTTAACATTAATTTTTATTTATTTAGAAGATTTTTTTCAGTTAAAATGCATTATTTCTCACTATTCATCAAAAAACAATTCTTCTCAAAAAAAAGATTCACATAAGGTAAATTTTTATATTACCCATTAAAAAACTATGGTTATTTTTCAAAATAAATTTACAAAAGGTTCAAAAATTATATTTAAAATAACTTCTCCATTAAAATGTGGGAATACCATTATATTAAATATTAATATTACAAGTATTATATTGTTCGTTATAACTCAGTCTCGCATTTAACAGATGTTATCAAAGAATTAAAATTAAATTGAAAGCAGATACTTCAAAAAATTCAGGATGATACAATTATGAAATGTTTCCTTTTTTTGTATAATTTTTTTAATGACATAAATATAATTTTTATTAATAATATACAATTTTTCTATATTCCATGAATGTTTTTAATAATAAAATTAATTTCCTGGATTTTTGGTGATGGTGGTCCACATGTACACATGACTGACATTATCATCTTCCAATGTATGGTATGATATGAAATTAGGTGATATATTATATTTACATAATCTCAATATTGTTTTTAATATAATATATATTTATTAATTATATCTTTATAACCATCCAATTGAGGTAGTGATGGATGAAAAATTAAACTATTACATTGAGAGGGTTGTTTGTACATACTAGTGAGTGATGTTTTCATTTTCTATATGATGGAAAAAGATATAATAATTGATTTGACATTAACATATTAATATATAAATATTTTATTTATACTTATATAATTATATTGAGGTGGTTATTGAATATTTAGAGGAGGTTTAAGAAGGATAAAAATTGACAAATACTAGCAAGAACATATTTCTCTTTTATTGGTAACCTCATTTTGTTTAAACATTAAGCCTTATTGAAGTTTTATTCTAAGAATAACATTTTATATACATCATGAAAAATAATTTTTTTAAAATAATTTTTTTATGTAGAGTTCAATATTTGTGGCTTAAGAATATTGATGAATATCAGTGAGGAGTTGCACCTTTATAAGTGAACTAGGTGGAAAACATATAAATACGTAAAACTTCATAATACAAGATATTTCTTATTCAAGACAAGAGGAAAAAAATTATTAGATATTATAAGATATTTATGAAATATTATATGTGAATAAAATAATATTTAAGAATATTTTTGTGTTGTCATGAGGTTTTATCCTTATATTTTAAAACATATGACAAATTTCACCCTTAACTAAAGTGATATATTTTAACCACGGTTAACAATTCATTATGGAAAAAAATTATGTTAACCATTTCAAACAATATTAATTAAAATTATGTCATATTTTTAATTAATATTACAATATTACACTACCAAAATTAGAATAACATTCATTTAATATAAGTTTAAAAAATGAAATGAAATGCATTTTTTAAAAAATATATCTTTGAAGCATAAAAATGATTTTATAAAAAAATCAGGTATAATATTGATATCCATTGAATTAATAGGTTTTTGATAATTCATATGAGAGTTATTTTTCATTTTAGAAATATAAAAACCAAATAAACATTTTTAAATACATGATTTACTGAGAAAACCCAAAAATGGGTTGTCTTTGAATAAAACAATTGATTAGTTTTCAAGAAAATTAAACATATATTTATTTGTTAAGAATATATATTTATAATTTAATTATATTAATTATTTAGTTATTATTTTTTCTTGATAAAATGTTTCATAGAATATCTTGTTCTTCTTATAATATTGTAATGACAAAAAAATGACAGTATTGGTAAAGTCCATATTTTTCATTATTCAACATACAAATAATCTATTTCCAAAAAATATAAGAAAATTACACTAAGATAAATTTATATTTTTTTATCAAAAAATTAAATTAATATTATCATTTAAGCTTTCCAAAATAATAATTGTTTATTCTTATATATTTATACAAAAGGTGTAAAACCAACATTTAGAGAAGAATTATTCTTAAAGTATAAAATGAGTTTATTCAAATTAATTTCCTTTTAACAATGATTATAAAACTATTAAATTATTTTATTAAAAATATTATAAATAAATTTTATCAAAATACTTAATATTTGAGGATTTATTTAATTTATTATGGAAAAATATATTGTGCATAAGAAAATAATTTCTTAAATAAATACCTTTTTTGATCAAATGATTCTATCTTTATTTATAAAAAAATTATAATCATTTTATAAATTATAATTACATAGTTAAAGTGTTTAAAAATACTTTTAAAATTAATTAAATTTTTAACAAAATAGGAATTTAGATTTCAAATGAAAAAAAAAATTATAATACAAAACCTCTTTTAGAAAAATGTCCCTATGAAACTTATTTCACCTCAATTTTCAATGTGTATATATTTATTTTCATAAAATAATATATTCATAATGTAATGATCATTACCTTTAATTTTAAATAATGTGTTATTCATCTTATTTTTTTGTTTTATAGATTACATGATATTCAATATAATATTTATTTGATGGAATGAACTAACTAAAATTTTAGGGTGTTATTACCCTCATACCCACAAAAATATAATCAAACCATATATTGTAATCAAGAGATCATTGATAATATTAAAAGTTACTTAAATTAATAAAGGATTGTTATGAAGAAAAAAATTATACAACACATTCAATTGGCATGTATATAATTTTTTTAACAAGCCACTATTATGATGCACCTATAAATAATGGGCTTCTAGCTGATCCCTACAACACATCCTGAGTCACATTCATCCAATATTTTGATTCTCAGTCCAATCCAACACATCTCCCATCCTCAAATAATTTTCATTGTAATAGAACATACCGGGTAAACATGGGTTTTAAATGATTCCATACAATCTAGGCATGTTCTCATTTTGGATCTCAAGCCATAAAGAGTAACTCTGTACCTATCTAACAACATCCAGTAAGACACATGATTTGATACCATTTTTTAATTCACATTTAATGATCACAAAAATGACACTCAATTTTGTTTAATAAATGATATTAAGAGAACCTATATATATTCTAGAGGCGTCCAACTAGAATAGAAGGCCTATCATAAATATAGAGATATTATTCCCTCTTAATTAATATCATGGGTCCTTCCTAAATTATTCCTAAAATTCAATATGAACCATCCACCATTAGATATCCAATACCTATAGATGTAAACCATGGAGTTCACAAATATCTAAGATTCTATTGTACAATACAATATTATATCATATATTATGCATTTTACACAACAAAATAGAAGAATTGTGTAAATGTAGAATCATAGATAAAAAATGTACATTTTCCAGAACACCTGATAAATAGTACCTACAAAATACTACGATGGGCCTCTATCTAAACTCACTTATTCATCATATCATGTCATTATATTCTAACATGTTCTAGACATGTTCCATGTTTCCAAATATAAGTGATACCTGTGCCCAAATAGAAAATAATAAATTCTACCTATGTACATCCAAACCCATTCCATGTAATGGGGAAGGCATGAGTCCAATGATCCTATAAAAATCCCTAATTACTCAACAATTTTTATTTTTTTGTGATCATGCTAATTGGAATTCAATATATATTAATATTTTTATTTATTTAGTGTAACTCAACCACCTAAAAACATAACATGAGGATCATATAAAATCATAATATTTAGGAAATCATGTGCTGACCAGGCCACCAAGATTGAAAAATATACATACTTTTACACCATTTCGTATAGAAAAAGGTCACCACATACCATAACAAAACCCACACCCAAAGTTATATGGAATGGTTCCTAAACAATTCCTCAACACATGCCTTAATATGAATGGTATTGTTCAATTCTAAAAACCACTACCCATATCTTTCACTAGAGGTCGGTCCTACGTTATATATCCTCTAAGACCTGGCCTAAACCCAAATATTTTAGGAAAGGAGTTCTCCAATAATCAAAGAATTTATTGATGGAACAGTGAACAATCACAAGTATACAATCTAAAACCCATCCCTTATCACTAATGTGAGGTTCTTCATTTATGCCTCACATCACATCACAACTGATCCCTCTCATGAGAGATCCTCAACCCATGGCCAATTACTCTAGTTTGTTCCACTATCCGTCGAACTACCCATGTAATCTCACTCATTATGTATCCATCAAACCTTATCACTAAAGGTAATTTCCCTTCCTCAACCACTACATTAGAACTAATTATACAGACCATATTTCAGGTAAACTGGTGTCACACCTGGATATTATGTTGCTTCATGTTTCTAATTTTAATTTTTATCTTATAATTTTATCTGCTTCTAATTATTATTTTTCATTTTATATGAAATGTGGAATAAGACAAACTAGGTGTTTTCACTTTTCCACTGATAAATGAGTGTTTTTCCCTGTTAACGATCAATGCGCTGCTTTTAAAGCAGTACCACCTTGCCTGGATCACTGCGTGGCCTCACCCGGTTCCCCACATGCCTTCCCAGGGTGTAATCAGTTAAATAAAAGGAATTAATAATAATTAAATTAAATTAAATTATTGGTAAAATTAAAATAAAATAAAATGATAAGTGATAGAAACATAATGAATTTTTCCTTTAATGATAATAATAGTATTGTTCTTATTCTTATTATTATTATTATTCTAATTCTTATTCTTATTTTTAGTCTTTTAGTTTTATTTATAATTTTATTTTTAGTTTTTTATTATTATTATTATTATTATTATTTCTTTTTTATTCATTTTGTGTGCTAGGGTTTCATGTCACCTCCTCCCCCTTTTCCCCTTAGTTCACGGTGGACCCACCATCCTCATAGCCACTGTGCAACGCACTCCCCTTCCCCCGTGAGGCGTCATGCCTCTATGCCTCATTCTTGGAATTCCATCGCATCATCACTAATATCTCCGGAAACTGCTGCACCAGACACCCTGCACCCTCCCTCTAAGCCAACTCGAATCGCAACCCCTTGCAACCCCGACCTCCCGAACAGTGGCCCTCTGCCATCGAGCTCACCCTCTAGAGCCCCTGTAGTCAACTTCTACTACCTCCTGGCTTGGACCCATTGCACCGATCGAAACCTTTCCAGCCGCACCAACCCTACATCCCTCTGGCTCCACCACTAAGCTTCTGTCCCACCAGCAGCAGTCACACCCCCTTCCCGACACATTCCCTTTTGGTCAGTGAAAACTCCTCAGTGGGAGCGACTCTCTAGTATTGTTCGGTCCCCATCACAATTACATCATGGCACAGCCGGTTCTGGTGCGTCCTCTATTTGTAGTTCCCCACCAATCTACGAAACTACCAGCTGGACAACATTCCTTTGGCGGTCGCCCCTCTGGTTATGCCTCCCATTTATTTTCTTTTCTTTTCATTCTTTTATTTTTTTTGATTGGATTTTAGATGCGATATTGTGGTTTTACCACTTTAGTTTCTGTTTAACCTCTATGGTTAGTCCTCCTCATTGATTCTTCGTGGTGCGAATGAGGTGTGGGTTTGTTTTGCACCATTTCCGGAAGGTTCTTCATCTGAGGTAGGTGGTTCGATGTTTAAACATTATTTATTGAATCCATTTTTTTCTTAGTTAAATTATTGTGTTCATTGATAAATTCTTTTGTGTGTAGATTTGGATTTCATGATGCCTTCCATGTGTTAGATTTTTTTCCAAGTACGTTCAAGTGGGTTGGTGTGTTCATTGGTTGAAAACTTATCTTTAGTCAACTTTTATTATTTAATTTTACATGTAGTTAGCTTTTCATTTGGGAAATTAGTGTTAATTGTGTTTTTGACATGGTGTTGAATGTGCTTGGTCATATATAAAGGTGTTGAGTGGGTCGAGTAGGTTGTTGTTGTGATAACCCACATTAAACTGTCTGCTACTATTTTATATGTTTTGAGTTTGTTTTGTGAAAATTTGCAAATTGTGTGGTTTATGTTCTGATGTAGCATTCATATGTGTTTCATCTTAAAAGAGGGTTTGAGTGGAATTTTGGTGTTTAAATTCATCTTTCATATGCTAAAATTGAATAATTAAATTTCTAGTGTATTGTTCAATCGGGAAAGTGGCCTTTCAACCATGCAGTTGGATTATTAACTGAAGTGAGTGGTGCAGTTTCTGTTCATGATGTGGTGTTGGGTGTCTTTCGTTCAGAAAGAGGGGGGAGTGGGTTTTCTGTGTTAATTGGTGTTATGATTGTTTTAAAAAATAATTAGAAAGAATATAATATTATTTTAATAAAAATTATTAACGATAAAAATTTAATATGTTTTAATAAAAATTATTAATAATTCATAAATATTTTTAAAATGAGTTCGGTAAAGTCTTTTGGTGTGTGTACATTGAGAAATGGTTTTCAGTTTATGTGAAAGTGTGGCTTTGAGTTTAGGTGACACCATGTTTGTTTTATTTGTCTGATTTTGATATGAAATGTGAAATTGAAACATCTTGAGCATAGTAGGGGAAGCCTGGGTACTAGGTGGGTGGACAGGATCTAGTGAGCTAGTGATATAGAAGTGGATTTGGCTCAGTTTCGCTTATCTAGTTTGATGATAAAAACACTATTTATACATTGGATGATGATTGGAGACCATTAGGTTATCGATGTGTTGCACTACTAGTGGATCCTCCACGAGAATGTATTTTATTGTGATTCTGATACTACTGTCCATCGAGATGCGATGTTCAAGGGTCCCATTCCTTTTTCTGGTAACTATAGGGACTCTCCCACTTTTGGTGCTCCATGACAACTATACACTTTCCATCATCATTCATTGTAGCTTTTTGGTTTTATTAAAGGTTTGGTTTTTTCTTAAATGAAAGGGTGTTTTCTTTTATTTATGTAGTTTTCTTTGAAAGTGTTTTCTTTATATAAACTATTTCGTTAAAATTGTTCAAGCTTTGGTTTCCTTTCATTAATTTATCCTACAAGTGTATTTGTCATTTAATATTTATGCAGGGAACCATTTTGATGGGTGATGTCATACAAGTCTCTTGGATCACACCCAACATACTCCATTGGGTGTATGTATACCTTCTTCATTGTTTATTCAAGGTTGAGGCATCATGCTCAGCGATGGTGGTTTTGGTCATCGATGGTCTTCTCATACAGGTTGGTGTTTGTGGCATGTGGATGTTGCAACTCTCTAGTTTCATGGAGGTTGGAGTTAGAGTTTTAGTTTCTTTTACATGACTTTTATTTTTGGATGTTGTATCACGTTGTAAACCATTAAATTTGATTTTTACTTTAAGGGTCTGTTTGTTAGTCAGTTCCTAGTTTTATCTTATTTATCATGTTAATGGTTTTGTGTTTACTATTTCGGGTAAATCATTCCCATGTGTCAGTTTTGATACCCTAGCACTTGTGCCAACTCATGGGGATCGGGAACGCCCTTTGGGCCATTTAGTAGACTGAGTCGAGCACCCGGTCGAATGGAGACCCAATCTGGTTCATTCCAAAATGGTATCATATGGAGGTTTTTCCTCTTGGATCATGTTCTTTTGGGATATAGTCAGAGTAGATAAAAATTTAGGTTGTCGGTACTCGATGTTCGAGCTACAGGCAGTGTTCCTGGCCAGCTCACCTCATGGTGGGAATCAAGTTACCAATGTATGTTGATGTTTGTTTGAGTCATTGGTTCTTGTGGTTAATCATTATTAGGGGAAATGAAAAGGGAGAAGGGTATGTGATTCTAGTGAGCCTGCAGGGTCTCGCAAGCCATGTGGAGCCTGGGATGCTATCCTAAGAATACTCTCTGTGGCGGTGGCATGATTGGAATATGGCCACCAACCATATGTCTTAGTCACCCGCTGACACTAGTCTCCTCTTGTATTGTTCCTCGTCTCCTCATTTTGTATTCATGGAAATATTGTTTTTATGTAGAAATGTTTTAGTGTTTCAAAAATCAGTGGTTGTGTGGTGTGTCCATGTATTTTAGAAATGTTGTATTTGAGGTATTTCGAGCTGAGAATCCTTTTTTAAAGTTTTTTGTCATGATATTGAATTCTTATTTGTAAGATGGTGTGAAAACGTGTGGGTAATGGTTTCTATTGAAAAGTGCATCGGGAATCCCATGCAGTGGTTCTTCCTAAATATTTAGTGTATGTTTGAAGTATGTCTTGGCCATTGGACCAGTTTTATTGTGTCCATTTTTTTCTTTCTTAACTAGTACACATCCTAAATAAAGCATTAACATGCGATTGATGTTTGGCTACGTGTATTTTATCATAGGCCAAAACCTCCAGTTGATTAAAGCCATCACTCTCCCTTTTGAGTGATAGTGCTATGTATATTTCTATATAATTTTGGTTAAGTATATCCTCTCACAATGGGATGATATACACGAGGGAAATTGATAGGATTTTTGGTCTCTTTCAGTTGTCCGAGTCATCGGGTATGAAATTTGACATCGTTCAGTCCGAAGGTTCCCTCGGAAAGTAGTGAATGGAATTTCAGCGAGGCAGGGTGAAGGTTGTTTGTAATTATCGGTGCTGAATGTTGTATTCAAAGGCATGTAGTGATTTAATCGGCCATGAGGGTCATTTTTGGTGATGTCTTGCGGTGTGAGTTCTCTTCAAAGAGAAAATGTGGATTTCGTAGAGTCCTTCGGGAAATCCTATTTTCATGGGTGTGTGTCCTACTATTTGGAAGTTACATTTTTTTCTTTTCAAAGGGTTGTGTTTTTTGTGTAACTTTCCCTTTTATGTTTCTTAGTTAAGGTGAAAGGTGGTTCATGTGCATCCTCTAAGCCCCTATTTTTGTGAACGTGACATGAAAAAGTAGTTGGATGTCATGGTATATTGTGTTTACTCGTGTTTTCTCGGTTGTGGTATAGTTGTGTGTGATGCCAAAAGGAGAAGATCCATTCAGCAGTCTTCCATACCTGACTGTGAGGAAAGAAACTATTCAAACATTAGGGCTCCAACCATAGGCCTTGGAGTGAAGCTGGCGCATGTTCAGAAACCCCTGGGGTGTGTGGGACCCCACCCTTATTCCTATCATTGGTATTGAAGGTGAAGGAGGTTCAAATTGTTTCATGTGGTTCCATTCTGAATGACTCTTTTGGATGTGTGGGCTCTCTCGTGGCTATGAGGAGGTGTGGTTGTCTTGTTACTTTAATGTCATGGGTGTGGCGTCTCATCGAATGTAATTGATTTTAGTGGTTATTATGAAGTATATTGTGTAAATCAATCTAAAATTTGAATAATTCTCATTGAGGGATTTTTAGATGTTGGTCTCTCTCTGACTGTGCTTTTGACGCCCAGTAGTTGGCCTGGACCTCCGAACCCCTAGTGGTGGGGTGCTTGGTCACCGTCAGAAAATTTTCTAGGTTTTGCATCTTCTGTCATTTCTAATTATGGGGAGACCCATGATAGGTCTTTCTGAAATGACTCTGGAATGAATCATTTTGGCCATCTTCATACTGGTGGGGAGTCTTCTCGGGCCTCCCCATGTCGGTTTTTCAGTCTCACCTTGGGTGTTGGTAGGTTCTTAGTAGTGGGGAGCCCCTCAGGCTACCCCAGGATGACCTCTTGGTTCTATTTCTAGAGATGGCTTGGTGATAAGTGATAAAAGTGTTCCTTGGACATGGTTAGACCATGTTTGTTCACTCTATCCAAATGGTGCGGTTTTTATTTAATTGTACATGCAATGTTTCTACTTGTGAAGTTGGTTTCTGTGGGTGTGAGAGTTCATTTCCATGATCAGTAATCTGGAGGCATTCTACATATTTGTGGGCGGGCTACACATATCAGAAATTATTTTTATGAGTTTATTAAAGTTTTCTTTGAGTCACTTTCTATGAGCATGATTCTTTTTCCTCCTCACTTGATGATTATGGATATCCTCTTTGAACTGTAGGGGGGAATCCTTTTCTTATTTGAGTCTTAACCGTAGTTGTGGCATTCAGGGGACAGAATGTTTTATGGTGTGGAGGATTGTGACACCCAGACATTGTACTACGTCATGTTTCTCATTTTTATTTTTATTTTATAATATAATCTATGTCTAATTAGTATTGTTCATTTTATATTAAATGAGGGTTGACCCCGAAAAGGATTTTCACTATTTCACTGATAAGTGAGAATTTTTGCCATGACAACATTCAATGTGCTGCTTTTGAAGCACTGTAGCCTCGCCTGGATCACCGCGCTGCCTCACCTGGTTCCTTGTAAACCTGCCCATTGTGTATTTAGTTAAATAAAAGGAATTAATAATAATGAAATTAAATTAAATTATTCGTAAAATAAAAAATAAAATAAATGGGAAGTGATAAAAATTTATTTAATTATTTATTAAATGATAATAATAATATTATTCATATTATTATTATTATTTTTAATAGTTTTTTTGGTTTTATTTTTTGGTTTTATTTTTATTTTTGTTTTTGTTTTATTATTTGGAAAAATATATCTTTTTCATTTTTTTCTTTTTTGTGCTAGGGTTTCTGGTCACACCCCTCCCCCTTTTCCCCTTGGTTTGCAGCAGACCCTCCTTCCCTGTAGCCCTTGTGTGACACACTCCCCTTCCCCCTTGGGCCTCTTCATTACACCTTCATGCATTTTTCTTGGAATCCTATCGCACCACCACCAATATCCTTGGAAACTATTGTGCCAGATAGCCCGCACCCTCCCTCTCAGCCAAATCGAAGTGCAACCCCCTTGGAACCCCAAACTCCCGACCAACACCCCGTTACCATCGAGCTCACCCTTTGGCGCCACTCCATCCGCCTGCTACTACCTAATGGCATGGACCAATCACACCCCTGCATCCCTCCGGCTCCACCGTCCGGCTTCCGACCCACCACCAACCGTCGCACCCCCATCCCACCACATGCACTTTTTGGTAGGCGCAAACTCCTCAGCGCACACCACCCTTCAGTTTTGTCAGGTCCCCATCACACCCCCTTCATGGAACAGCCGGCTCCAGCGTGTCCTCCAACTGTGGATCCCCAGCTATCTGCGAACACACAAGTTGGACAACATCCATCCAGCGACTGCCCCTCTAGTTAAGCCTCCCCTCTATTTTTCTTTTCATATATTTCTATTTTTTCACAGGGTTTAAGATCTAATTTTTTTTAAAAAATTATTTTTGGGTTCAACCTCAATGTTTAGGCCTCCTCTTTGATTTTTCGTGGTGCAAATGAGGTGCAGGTTTTTTTCACCATTTTTGGATGGGTCCTCATGGGAGGTAGGTGGTTCCGCATTTAAACATTATTTAATGAATTCATTTTCTTTCTTAATTAACTTATAATGTTCATTAATAAATTCTTTTGGGTGAGGATTTGGTTTTCTTGAAGTCTTCCATGTGTTATATTTATTTCATTGTATGTTCATATGGGTGGTTTCGTTCCTTGGTAGAAAACGTATCGTTAGTCAATGGTTAGTGTTTAATATTATGTGCAGTTAGATTTTCATTTGTTCAAGTGGTGTTAATAGTGTTTTCGACATGGTGTTTCATTCTCTTGGCCATAAGTGAAGGTTTTGAGTGGGTTGAGTAGGTTGTCATTGTGAAAAGACACATTGTACTCTCTGTTACTGTTTTATGAATTTTGTGTTTGTTTTGTGAAAATGCACAAAGTGTGGGATTTATGTTCTGATGTAGCAATCATATGAGTGTCATCCAAAAAAAAATGGTTTGAGTTTACTTTTGGTGTTTAAAGTCATTTTTCATATTCTGAAATTGCTTAATAAAATTTCTAGTGCTTGTTTAATTAGGAAAGTGGTCTTTTAACAATGCGGTTGGATTATTAATTGATGTGAGTGGTTCCGTTTGTGTTTTTGATGTGTTGTTGGGTGTGTTTGGTACTAAAGTATGGAAGATTTGGTTTTGTGTGTTAATCTTTGTTATGTTTCTTTTTAAATAATTTGTTTACAAATAATTTAATATGTTTTTAATAAAAATTAATAATGATGAAAATTTAATATGTTTTAATAAAAAGTATTAACAATGGAAATGTTTTTTAAAATTGAGGTGGGTAAAGTGTTTTGGTGTGCGTACTTTGTAAAATGGTTTTTTTTGTGAGTGTGAATGTGTACTTTTGTGTTTGGGTAACACCCTTTTTGTTTTATTTGTTAGATTTTGACATTAAATGTGAAATTGGATCATATTGAGCACAAAAGTGAAGCATGGGTACTTAGTGGGCTGACTAGAGCTAGCGTGCTAGTGATATAAAAGTAGTTGTGGCCTAGTTTCACTTATCTAGCTTGATGATTAAAACACTAACTAAACATTGTATGATGATTGGATACCACTTGGTTATGTATTTGTTTCCCTACTAGTGGCTCGTGCACGAGAACATAATTTTTTGGGACTCCTAATCTACTGTTCATCGAGACGCGATGTTCCTGGGTCCCATTCCTTTTGTTGGTACGTATAGGGCCTCTCTTACTTTTGGTGCTCCTAGACTACGATAAACTTACTGTCTACATGTAGTGTACCTTTTCGGTTTTCTTGAAGGTTTGGGGTTTTCATAAATTTAAGGGTGGTTTCTTTTACTATGTTGTTTTCTTTGAAAGTGTTTTCATAATAGAAACTGTTTCTTTAAAATTGTTCAATATTTGGTGTCCTTTCATTTATTTATCCTGAAAATTTATTTTTCATATAATGATTATACATGGAACATTTTTTTTGGGTGATGTCGTACTTGGTTCTTGGATCACACCCTACATACACATTTGGGTGTATGTAGACCTTGTTCTTTGTGTATTCCAGGTTGAGGCATCATGCTCAGCGATGGTGGTTTTGGTCATTGATGGTATTCTCATGTTGGTTAGTGTTTTTTGCATGTGGATGTTGCACCTCTTTCATTGATTAGAGGTTAGAGTTAGAGTTTTAGTTTCTTTAGTTACTGTTTATTTTTTGATGTTGGCCTAAGTTGTAAACCTTTTAATTTGATTTTTTGTTTTAGGGTCTATTTGGTTTTTATTTCACAGTTTTTTTATCTTATCAGTTGTTTTTTGTTTACTATTTAGGGTATATCATCCCATGTGTTATTTTTACAACCTGGGAACTTGTGCCAGCCCGTGGGGATCAGGAACGCACTTCGGGCTATGTCGGAGATTGGGTTTGGCACTGGGTCAGATGGGAACCCAGTATGGTTCATGACAACTGGGTCCTCATCTCTCCCATAGAGGTTCGTCTAAAACTTCTACTCTCTTGGTGAGGCCAGAAATCATCATATTCTCCCCAATGTGAATATATCACCTATGTAAATCAAATATCCTCTAGTAAATATAGGAAATAGTAAACAAGGTTTGTATCCCCACTCAAAAGTAACAATACCATATTAGGGTGTTAGTCACACGATACAAATCCCCATGCCTCAAACTAATACCAATACCCATCATTACTATCAAGGGGTTCAGTCTCATCCACATGAATCAACAAGTAACATTGATGGAAGATACCAATTTCTCGTATGATAAAACACATGACATGTATCATAATAGAAAAGTACACACTAGTATAGAATTATCATTGAATTGGACTTTAAGAATGGAAATCACAGTAAGTGTCTCATAATGAGAAGACAATAATAGAAAATTATATCATCTCCCACATATGGTCGAACATTCCAAAACTATCCCCATTAGACATCCTTTAAATCCCAATTAAAAACTATTCGATAAACCATTTTCAAAATTTTCCACTTATCCCATCAATTCACGTTTAAATCAAAAGCCATTTTATTTTTACATTTAAAAAGGAAAAAATTTCACATAAATAACCAAAACCCCATTCCAAAAAAACTCATATGGAGAACCACCTATACTTGTTCGGCCAAGTCACTACCATTATATCATTTTCAATCCTATAGGGTAAATGTTTACTTTTAAGAAAATGAAATCATATCCCAACCTTATTGGAATGTCACATAGTCATGAAATAATATGGAAAATAAAATACATTTGACACAAAAATAAATAGTCACCAAAAGACGATGTGACTCAGCAATGTAAATTCCACCTACCTAAAGAGGTTATTTAAAAAAATACTAGACTCATAACAACCTCCATGATGTCTATAAGAAGTTATCTTAACAATAAATAGAAAAATAAAATTATATCATAAATGAATATGAGAAAAAACCAAAATTGTAATAATTTATGACAAACTCACTAATTATCCCTACGAATGATGAAGCATGAGGAATGATGTGTGTTATACTCGTAGGTATCACCCAGACCGCGAGAAAAGAAATAACCAAATTAACACTTCAAATTGATGGAAATTTTCACATAAATTAGTTGTAAAATCTAAATAAATCTAATGTGTAACATACCTCTAGTCAAACAACAAACAATGACATAGTTACCGCCTCTAAAAACATTAATCATTAGCCACACAAGAATAACACAAAAATAATAACAATTTCACCATGATTTAGTGAAATAATTTATCCAAATCTATAAACATCGGAACCCAAATCACGGAACAAAGAAAATAGAATAAGGGATATAAACTATGAAATTGTATTTTGAATGAGTATATTGAACATCACCTGAATTGCACGAATAAAAATAGAACCAATTGAGGGGAATAGATGATCTATAGTGGGATATACTTAGTATTTCATTCAACAATGGACAATAAATCCTATGGTGGTTTTTAAATTTCCCCCTTCGAAATTACCTCAAACCCCATAAAAATTGGGCAACAAGCATACATTCAGGGAATTGAATGGGGGATCATGTTGTGAATCCTCTTATATGAATATATAAAACCCTATATCATTAATTTTTCCCATAGTGACCCTATGGTTTGTGTTTTGAATGACCTAGGGTATAAATTCCTCCATCTCACCACTCATTCACGTCATAAAAGGTACTCCATGAATTGTTATTCATGGTGTGTATGGCCTTTCCCGTAATGAATAGCCCATTACTTTTATTTCCCAACAGTTGGGCCTCTAGACCACTTTTCGTACATCCTTAAAACCACTAAGGAAATAAACAAGCATTAAAACACATCAAAAAGAACAATTTATAATAGTTTAAATAATTGGAATTCTAATATTATTCATTGTTCATAAAAACCCCCACCAAAATAGAAATTCAAATTTCATTTGGAATAAAAAAACTGTCATTACGTTTTATATTTTAGTAAAGATATGATAGTAAATATGAAAATTTCTCATGAAATTCATTAAAGTACATTATAACATTGCATGCCACTCTGTTAAATAAATATAAATGTCACATTACACCAATATTGGTATATCCATACATATCCACAATCTTTATTAATCAAGAGATTATATTTAATAATCATACTATACAATGGAAAATATAATATTATTTAATAAAAACCTATTGTAGGAAATATAACATACCTAAATACCCATAATTAGATAATCCATAAGTATGGAATAAGTAACATATTTTAGTATTAATTTTGATATATGAGAATATTTGTTAACATCAATAAAAATTGATTATAATAAAACATACACTCTAAGTATAATAATGACACAAATTATAAAATTACCAATATGTTATGTAGTGGGAAATCTAGAACACAAAACTCTTTTTGTGACTCTTGATAATAATTTAGTATCCCTTTAAATAACCAAACAAATGTTTCGTATACCATGTCATTTCAAATCATAAATCTACTTGAAAACCATAGATTAGGGATATCTCAAAGTCATACTTTGTGGGGTAAATTATCAATTCATTCCAATAAATATTCTTCCAATATCAATGAATCATAATGTATGGATCATTTTTTATAACATGGTACTTTTTATAATTATTTAACTCTTTTATAGATATTATAAAATAAAAATATGATCGTAAATATTTACGGTATCCAATACAAACTGACCTGAAAGTAAACATGTTAAATTTATTACTTGGTATTTTGAAAAATGTTACATATTAGTGAAATATATTTTTAATAATTACATAACATCTTTTTTATAAATATATAATCATTTAAAACACCGTTTTTTTTAAATATCATTAGTGAGATTATGGTATGTTTTATGATTCATAATCATTATGTTCAAAACATAAACATTATGTTCAAAACATAAACATTATTTTCAAATTTATTTTCCTTACAACATAAAACGTTGTGATTTTAATAACTTATATTAATTTAAATTATATAAATCATTTTATATATTTATATCATCACTCATATTTGAAAATTTATTCGTATTTAAATTTTTCTTCGATATAATTAAAAATTATATTTAAATGTAAAAATTTGTAATGGGATCTTTTTTATGTAATACATCTTTAATAGATTAAGGATATAAATTGATTATCATTTGAAAATGAACTCATTTAATAATTTATATAATAAATTTTTTACATATCTATGTTCAAACTTATAAGAACTAGCCTCTTTAAAGTTATACTTTCCTATAAAAATCTATTTTACAAAAACAAATTTTTTATTGAATGTAAAAAAAGTTCCTTACTGATATTATTTAAAAAATAATTTATTAATAACTATATATCATATAAAGTATTATATGTTAATTGAAACAATATTTAAAAATAATCTTAAAAAATATACCATTTATGGGTGGTGGCGTGTATTTCTCTAATATTATAATAGATGACAAACATAAAGATATTCCATGTTTCATAAAAATTCATCTTTATTATTTTAAACCAAGTTATCGAATTGATAGAATAATAAACCTTGTCAGCCAGACCATAATCTCATTTATTGATAGTAACAATTTTTCAAAAATATATTTCTCTTACTGAATAAGAATAAATAATTTGAGAAATTAAATAAAATATTATAAATGTAAACAAATTTTTGGCATAATGTAAAACATTTAATTACATATATATTTATCAAAATTTATTTGCACTTTATTTAAATGGAAGAAATTAAAATTCATCAATATATTATTTAATATTGATATCATGTACAACTACATAAAAATCTCTCAAAAATCAACTAGTATTGTATACCATTCAAAATAAAAGAAAAAAATTTTATAACATTATTTCCAGATGAAGATTCTATATAGAGTTTTACATACCCCTTCTTGTATTCTAATATATTATGTATCCAATGTACATGATTTATAAAATGGAAACATTTCAAATTCCTCTTATAACCTCCTTTAGGATTCAGCAACTTGGAAAAAATATTAGACATATCAGTATATTTCTTATTAACCTAACTTGTACTTTTTCCAATATTTATTTTCATCATTGTGCTAGACACTAGAAATATCATTTCATAATTAGATTTCCTCAACATATTGAGTATATTTGGTAATATTTTATTATACTTTCTTATAATGTTTTTCAAAATTATTTTTCTGATTAATTTTTATACTAATTGTAGAATGAATTCCAAAATTAAATCTATCATTAAAATTTAACCCTACACTCACTAAGTCAATTATGTATCAAATTTTATTGACTGTATATATAGAGTCTAAATTTCCATCAACAATTTTTTATCTGATTAAATTCCATTAAAACATCATATTCCTCATGCCTTTATTTTTTGTTACCAGCTGCTTTTAAGGATATTCATTTTCTTGAACACATCCATGTTCTAATGTTTATTTTTCTAATTTGCTTCCAGGGATACAATAATACTAGTAGATAAAGCAATACAACTTTTCTTATGATTTATTGAATGAATCAAGATCTTCTTCTGGAACATCTACAATAATAATCTAATTAGTATTGTAACATCTTCAATAATCATCTAATTACTATTGTAGTTATATAACATATATATTCTTCATACTTAAGAAATAATATTATATTTTTATAAAAACATATGAATTTTAATCAATTTATGTTTACATTTTCAAAAAATTACTTCAAAGATAACTTTATTATGATGCTATTTTTTCCGATAAAAAAAATATTTTACCTGATGACTATCAACTTTTTAAATCATGTAATAAGGAATTTTATTAAATATTCTCTCACTAAATAATAAACAATATTATTTAACACCATATCTATTAGAGGTTCAGGATCTTTGTTTTGTTATCGTTTGATTTAGAATTAAGCTTTCTTCAATTTTATGGATATTTAGATAGAACCAGATATCTATCATATTATATATATTTTTTTATAGTTATATGGAAACAAATTTTCTCAAATCGTTCATATGAATTATCTTAATAATTTTATTATAGTATCCTAACCATTAATGCTTCCCATATAAGGTTTCAAAAACATCTCACACCTATTATAGGAACATAACAACTAGAGTCACCTTTTATCATACTCATTCGTTTTTTGACCAATTTTCATTATTCTACAACCTCTATGTTCTTGTTGGAGTGAGATTAGTTTTTAATGACACTAATGAGATCAGTAAAAACCCCAACTTAATCAAATAAGGAGGAATAAATGCAATATTTTTTATATATTATTTATATATAAAAATATTTAAGTAGAAATTAAATGTTTTAAAATTCTTACCTTCCCATATTATTCTGATATTGTATCTTAAAATATTCTGATATACATATGTTATGTATTTACCAAATTCTATTTAGTTCCCTTAAAAACATAAACCTCATATAGAAATCATAATTTTATATATGATACAAAAAATATCTATAAGTGTCAAAAATAGTTCACCCCATACTTGTAAAACTTCTAAATGTCAAATAACGAGGTATAAACCATTAAATTTTCATGTATCTTCTCAAATATGCATACGAAATAAATAATTTTAAATATTATTTCAAACACATTTCTTATATTAACATATTTAAACATAAATAAAACATGAATACCATAAATAATAAATTCAATTAGTATTATTCAAAACAAAAATAACATGTTACTAAATTTATTTAATTATTCACTTCTGATTGATTATACTCATATGTTCATAGATGCATGGATGTGGGACCAACTTTGAATTACACTCAAATTAATTTTAAGCAATTCATCTTGTAGATACACATTATGTGTGACCATATAAGACCTTATATCATTAGTATTTGTTCTTTATAATAGGCTAAGTGTGGTATCCGTCAATTTTTTAGGGTCCATAAATTGAAATGAATAAATCAAAGAGATGATAACATTTTTTTATGAATAACCACTATATTATACATTCAACTTGTTAAATTATATCTAATAAACCAAGATTCATAATTTTAGAATCAGGCTTCCATACATTTTTAATTATATATTATACTATATTTTATGGTTTATCCTTTATCTATTGTGGCTATTGATTTAATAAATACACTACCATTTAGGTGTGTGTGATAAAGGGATCATCATCCAAGCCTTTGAAGTGGAAAATTTTATCATCATAATTAAATTTATATTATAACATTAATGATAAACAAGGAACAATCTATATCACCAAAACAGAAAATTTTATACATTTATTCATACATAAAATAATGTTATTAATGACATATATTAACAATGATATCATACTAGGTGACCAATATACAATAATCTAGATATTATCTACCAAAGACCCCATAAACATGTGGTTTTCCTTTTATCATGATATTCAACATGATCCCCTGTACATGGATATTATAAAGTGAAAAATTCTTGAGAATATTTCACAATGATTTTGAATCCAAAACATATAGTATCTCGATATTTCTATTTATAGAAATAATATTAATATTATACTAAAATTATAAAAAGGGTCTCATTGTTGTGGAAAATTGTTATAACTGTATGATATATCATACTATTTAAGGGAATTTTTGTATATTTTTTATAAAAACTAATAAAATGATCATTATAAGATATATATATATATATCACACTATAAAAATTATATGGTAATAAAATGCATATCTTTTAGTTGAGTATTGGGAAATGTGTTCAATGAATCTAGAATTGTGATTTATGGTTGGTGGGAATCCAATAAGAAGAACCAGGAACAATGATTTAATGAAGTTATTAATCCAAAATTATACCTTATTACTAACAACATACTTGTGTATCCATAATGTTGACTATAAAGAAATAATTAAGGACCATTTATCTTTAGAACAATCAAGTGACTAAATATTATAAATTATATAGTTATGATATGTTGGGATTTGAATAAAATATTATGTGATATTAATAGATAATAAGTCCATAATTTTTATATTATATATACTCATAATAAATTATTAATATAGAAATTTTAGTTTTTATATATAGAATTGAAAGTAACATCAAAAACTAATTTTCTATTTTCCTCATCTTCGGATAAAAGAATAAACTAATCAAATAATCATTCCTATAGTGGTACGGGTACTTGCATATAATAGTACACCAAGAATGTAATTTATAGTTTATTGAATCATTTCTTCTTGGTTACCCTACTCATGGATAAAGTAGGCCAGAAAAATATTTCTATAAGATATATATATATATATATATGGTGTATTGGATGTTTACATAATCTTATTTGTTATTTTTTATAGTTAATTGAAATATATAATTACTAATATAATATAAATATATAATAGTTTTACATATACAAGTTTAATATCGGGAGAGATTGAGGAATTTTATCTATGATATAACAAGAAAACTTATTATGTGACAACGCTATACATTGGATCTTTTAAATTAATACTATATCCAATATCTCATGACACACATGAGATTAATCTAATTTAACAATTTAATAAAACATACCATAATATATTAAAATTACATGAATAATAAAATCGTTAGTAAAATAATCAATAAAAGTAATTAAATATTATTATTTTTCATAGATTAGTATTTTTTAATACATGTCTCTCAAGAAAACTTTTTAGAAATAATAGGGGTATTTTATTTTATCTTACTAAATTAAATTGATCATAGTTAAAACATTATAACAATAGGGAATAGTATTATTTTAAAACAATAATTTCAAATTTTAGTTATTGATAAATTTAAAATAAATTATATAGACGATACATAAAGAATAAAAAATAATTTTCCAAATAAAAAATTTGTTTATACTTTTCATTTTAAGTTAAATAACTAAATATATAAATTTCATATTTTTTGGGAAACAATTTAATTTTTAATTTTATAATTTCATTACCAGACTAATGTGAATTTTTTATTTCTCTAAATTTAATATTTTTTAGATAAATAGTGAAAATGTTGTTTTTTAACAAAACTATAACATTATAATTCTTCAAGAAAGTCATATAATATTATAAAATTATATAATTAAATATTTAGTTAATAATTAAATATATAAATTCTTTAACAAATATGAGGATATTTTTAGAAATCCTAGGATTATAATTTTAACAGTATAAGTAAAATTTTCTAATAAAACTGTTTTTGTTTATTTCATTAAATTAAATAATCGTTTAGTAGAATCAATATTTTATTTAAAATAAACTTTATAATTTTGATAATAAAACATTATATATCATGGAAATAATATATATTTTTAATTTTACATCACAAATAAATTTTTAGCATTAAATTATAATTTTGCAAAAAAACGGGTTCTTATGTGTTACTTTTACTATTGTTAAAATTGAACTTTCATACACATATTAACCTTATATGATAATTTTTTTAATATTGTTAATCATTAATTATAAATTATTAAATAATGTCGATTTTAGTTTTAATTATTATAATATAATCACTTTGGTAAAATTTAGAAATCACGGTAAAACCAAATAATGTTAAAAATGATAATGTTTAGAGTAAAATACATAAAAAAATGTTTAAAACAGAGTTTAAAATGATTTTTTAGGTATTATAGAACTTATATTATATATATATCCATAAATCTTCATTTTTGATTCTTTATTCCATATGAAACAAGATCACTTATTATATTTAGTTGAAATATTTAAAAAATTGACATTCACACCACTAAAAAAGGGGGCCTCTCACCACCCATTAAATACCACCCAAAATGATTTATTTCCACTTAAAAGTATTCCATTTTCTAGAATGTATAATATTATTTCATTTATATGGGCCTCTACTCAAAATATATTTCCTAGTCTCTTGATTTATGTGGATTCTTCACAAAGAAATCCTTAGTTCTAAATATGAGTACTTATTTCCTTATTTCTATTTATTTATTGATTACTTTCATAAATATAATATTTTAATTTATATACAATTTCATAATAATTTTTTATATACGGAATTTTATTATTCTAATAGAATAACTATTTACCACCATTAAAATTTTCAATTAATAAAAATTAAATTATCATTTGTATATTGTGCGGACTACAACCTCCGTGAATCGATGAATTCAATTTTTTTCAGATCCACATCTATTCACCAATTAATAGCGTGAATTGGAATAATAGATCTCATATATATGATTTTTTTACATATATATACAAATTATAATCCGACAACATTCAGTCTCGTTTTCCATGAAATGAAACCTTTAATGGTGCATTGTGCAGACCACCGCCTAAATGATGCAACATATCTAATTTTTTGTAGTTTCATTAATATTAATTGAAAAATAGAAAAATATTAATCATATAATTAAACGTATAAAAATAATATCATTATTCTTAAATATTAATTATACTATTCTAAATTAAACGACTTTTGTATTTGTAATCGTCAATAACTTATGGTAGTTCATGTTTTGATTGGTCTTACACATACATTGAAATTAATATAAAATAATATCAGGGATGAGTATCCAAACAAAATTACTAATAATATATAATAAATATAAAAATATAATAACTCATTTTTTGATAGTAAAATTAATATTAAACCCACTAATAATGATATTACATTAGGTTTGTTAAAAATCACTAAAAAATCTGTGTTTCCAACTTCATATACCATGACTATAACCAAAAATACCACTGAATAATTTTATGAAATAATAAATAATTATTTTTAATCAATTATAGTACATTTTATAATCTTTTAATGATTACATTTTGGAGAAAAATAATAATAACACCAGTTTTAAAAAACTAGTTCAAAATGATCGATATTACTCACACCTTATATTGAAAATAGATAATAACTTAAAAATATACATATTTATAGTAATTATAAATGAATTTTATAAAATTTTATATATATTAATATGGTTCTATAATATTTGATTATAATTTTTATTATTTTATACTGGATCTAAGAGTGCATTCAATTAAGATAAAAAACAAGTTAAAAATTTATTTCCTCACATATTCAACCCTAGAAAGATGTTTTTTTATTATACATTACTGTTTATTTAAAATGGTGTACCATATTTATATTTAACAATTTGTCATGATCCTACCACTATTCATGTTATTTGATTTTTCATTTGAAATCATATCTTTCTAGTGGTTTTGACTCGAATGTTTCTAAATTAGTAAGGGGTTGTTGTCTAAAATTTAATTTATTCAGTCATGTTTCTTATGGTGCACCATGACCTCTTTAATATATTGTGATTACTACCTAATGAATGTATTTTTTCCATTTTTATTTAATTATTGGGGTTTGAAGACCTATATATTTTTCATTCCTTATATTTACCTAGATTCAAAATATACCAATGTTTAAAGGGGTATTGATTAAAATGTTACTCAAACTATAAGAATCTGAATTTCTAATGAAATCATTAACATTTTTCATATGCATCAACTTTTTCAAAATGTAAAAATGATCACTACATACTAATTTTTATCTTTTTTCTTACTTTTTAATTTTATATAAATATTTATCCTTATGTTTTATTGGGTTCTAAATCGAATTGTTTTTCTCATAGATCTATAAAATATTTCATTTAAAAATTATCTCAAATGAACTAGGATATTCTTGATTTAATAACTGGTTACATTAAAATCATCGAATGTCCATTTCATCTAATTAATTATCCTTTGACATATCATATTCTTCATTTATTATATTCTTAAAATTTTACCATCCACCTTTTAATGGATGGAATATGTAATGTCTAGAAAATATATAATCCATCACTAACATTTTCATTCCTAATCATCCACTATGAATAATAATTTTTTTTCCAATTCCATTACTTTATGAAATCTCTATATTTCCTTTTACTGAAGGTCAAACACATAGGTTCCATACATTGATTTATTAGTTTGATTTTTGACCTAACCATATACCCTTTACCTATATTGTTTAAATATCTGGTGAAATATTATTTCAATAAAATTATATTTACAAAGAATGTTACTGAATATCATTGGATGTCCATTTAATTTCCCTTTTTTATAATTTAATGATAATTTAAGGAATTATAAATGGATTTTTTATGTGCATTCCTTTGAAAATATATAAAACCAATTTTATTTCCATGGAATGTTTATGGTGAAATGAATGAAACCCATGTTGTTTCTCTAGGTTGTTTATGAAGTGTTGAATGAAACCCATTTTCTTTTCATGGATACATTATGATATGAGTAATGATCAATTTCTTACTACACATGTAGGTATGAAATATTTAAATGTGGGGTAATAAATCCCCCTTTAATAGATATGTTAAAATTTTATATCTCATTAGTAAAGTATCTATGAGTACATTTTAGTTGGTCATAAGCATGTTCACTGATATTATAGATCCTGAAACAAATGTTAACTATATTAATGTATATTCCATATTTTAATGATTTTTTGGCTTCTTATATCTTTCTCTTATGGTTTATCTCATAAATGTAATGATCAGTATACCCGTTTTTTGTGAAATAGTTTTATAATTTGTCATAAACTTATATTATGCTTCCATGGATCATGTGTATGGAATCATGTTTCCAAACATTGTTTATTCATGTATTATGTTCTTCATTGCCTTATTCCTTGTTTTTTATCTATATTTTTTTAGTTATGATTTTATTTAGTATATATATTTTACACATGTGATCATATTATTTCACTTTTAATTAATTAATATTATTTTTTACTTTTACGCTTATTAAAAATTTCAGCTCAACCTTTCATATTTTTCTGTAGCCCATGGTTATTAATAATATCAATATGTTCGACATTTCTAGGATAGTATATTTTGTTGTGGATTTTTTGGAAATGTTCATGATTTTTTATTCAAAAATTATTGTTTTATATAGTGTGAAACATATCCTTTTGATATATTGAAAATGGGTTTTACTTGTTAAATACTTTAAAAAATGCTCTACAACATTAAACAAAAAATTTCCTTAGAATATAAGTGTTTTAATATATGTGAAAGAAAAATAAAATTAAGGATGAGTATCAAATAATGTGTGTGAATTATGATGTTTTTAACACTAGATCATATAATGTGGGTCTTGGTTCACCTCAGTTTCCATTAAAGGAGGATTTATATGACTTTTTCGATTGGGATATTATCAGTTGTAGATAAATTAAGAGTTAAACAAGTCCTTATGTTTTGGTATGTTATGGTTTATCATAGTTTCAATGGTATAGATAAACCATTTCTTTGGTTATATTGAATATTTCATGTTTTTATAGGTTAAAATGATAGAACATTACTGAAAACCCCAGGACAAGAGTAAGGGATATGCTTAATCATATCATAACATCCCAACGTTCTAGTAAAGAAGTGATTTTGTTGTTAACATTGTTATTAAATTCATGCATGGATAATACAAGTGGAGATAGCCTATAACATAGATGTATATAGGGATAATAACTCAAAAATGGAGGATTAGTTTTTAATATTTGTCTCACAAATTCATGATAAAGATGTATAAGTAAAAACTCGATATGACACTCCATGAAGATATTCTATGGTTAATTTTCATTTTATACAATGAAACATTATGAGGTATTTTAATTATTTTAACCAATTTAGTTACCGAAACAAATAGTAAAATTACCATGGATAAGTAATCATTGAACAAGAATAGTCATATATTGAACAAGAAGTATAATATATTAAATAAATAGGTGTTGTAAGGGAATAAAACTTCTGATTAATGTTTTCATATACATATTTTTTATTTTATCATAAACATTTCATTTTTAGTATTTGGTAGACATAGAATCATGAAAATTTAGATAACAAATATAGGCATCTATAAATAATTTTCTCTTATAATTGAATATGTGGTAAAACATAAATAATTTATAATATTAGTATCTTATTATTATAATGGAAATGTTATGTTTCCTAGACATACATGAGGTATATAATTGTATATATTAATAATAATTAAATATTTATACTCTTATATGTTTTCATTACCGAGTGATAGTTATAGAAGATATTCTATTATATTATAAAATTAATACGGATTTTGTGAAACATTTAAGGGAAGTACATTAGTATTTTTTTCTGAAGGTTATGGAAACATATATTTAATGATATAAATAGACATTAAAATCTATTTTATTATATGGTAATATTTTGGGGGTAACTATTGAAGAAAACTTGATAGAGGGAAGGATAATCCTTTGGTTTAGAGGGACGGTTGATTACGGAGAAATTGAGTTAGTTATTATCAATAACAATAAAACATAATATTAATTTATTAAAAAAGTTATCTCTAATTTTTTGGTGAATTTTATGTCATTTCTTGTAATTTGATATTTTTGGTGAAGTTTACCTCATTTTTCACATCAAAAAATTATTACTCATTTTGGCATCTGGTATTGGTACTCCCCTTATAATGATCAATTCACTCTTGAAGGTGAGATTGGTTATTTTTCCGGTATCCATATTACTGTTAATTTTGAATCTGAGAAACTTTATAACATCACATTACATGTTAATAAGAAGAAATTAATGTCAAAGTAGAATTTTAGAATGTACCACCCATATGTTATCAGAGAAAAATTTTAGGGAATATGGTAGAAAATAGTACAGTTATTCAAAAGAAAGATAGGGAAGATCCAAAATCCCCATATTGGAAGGACGTTTCAAAAAATTGAAATATCAATTATATTTTTCATGAATACAAGGGTTATTATAAAACTTATATGGACCCACTTCCTCCCAATCTTCCCCTCCCTTTTTATTAATTTACAAAAACATGGGGAAATATTGCTGAGGATGAGGAAAAACATGTTTCTCTTTGATCATTAAACTTGTACGGGTTCAAGTGCATCATGTCACACCTTTAGATTGCCTCTAATTATCATTGAAAATATCTTTGGATATCAATGAATTGGTGTTTAAGATTCTAGGTGATATTGGGGACCCATTTATCTCTTATGATATTAAGAATTACATTTTAGAGATTATGCTTTCAGTTCAACATGACTCACATGTTTTGGATTATTTTGATATTGGTAAATTAAATTAGTGGAATGAATCAAATATTTTGGTTAAATCCTCCTTAGAAATTATAACGCCTATTGGTATAGTGGTTTCTACTCCCCTGATTAAGGGATGTGATCCAACACTTTATAGGATGAATTTAAGGCCTCCCATATCATGAACAGTGAAAGAGACTAATGAATGAAAGGGGAGGTTAACCCAAAATACCAGGCTACTGATAAATCCCTTACATTTAGGAAGTCTTCCACCATCAGTATTGTTAATGTTAATGTAGTGTATCTTTCTCAAGGATTCAATGATTCAAATTCATAAGAAGCAAGATCTCTAGAGTATGTGAAAAAAACAGAAAATAAAAAGGCTAAACAAGAGGAAGATGTTTCTAGAAAAAAGTAATTAATTAATGGCATGTTTCAGGCTAATGAAGAGTTTCCATATAATTATGGTCCTTAATCAAGAGGTATGTCTTTTAAAATTATGATTTTGTACTGGATCTTCCCTGGTTTGGGGAACATCTCAATAGTCATTACCCTTAGGAACCATTTTGTGAATCATAGTCCTCCTCTAATTGGGCTTGTTAAGCCTAAGATTCTTTTTGAAAAGTGGATCAATTTTAACTGGGTACACTTAGATGTTTTTTTCATTCTCATAACTCTTATAACATTGGCATCGATCATTTTTGGGTCCTAAAACATGAAAATTTTTAGGGTCATTCTTATGATAGATAACCCCAATTCACTAGGGTGCCAATTTCATCTCATGGATAAATTTTACTTATTTCATTCATTTATACCTCTCTTTCCTACATTATATGAAGATATATCATGAGAAACGTATGAATATTATTTGAATCTATGAGGTCTAGGTGGATTCATAATGGGGATTTTTGCACTTTCTTTCAACCTAAATAGAATACATTAAACAAATTCCATATATTGGCCTCTCATCAGTTCTCTATTTGTATTGATCAATGAAATTTTTTTAGCATTTTTATTATTTAGGGTAATTTATGTTGGAATATGTACACTATAAATGTTATATAGGTTAGTAAACATGATAGGCGGTTCTTGTAGGTTAATGATGGTACAGATTTAGGTTGTGTTTTATTTTTAATCTCCCTAGAATAAACATACATTATAATACCTTGATTAGTTAATCTAGAACTCAAACTATAATGCCTTCCCCCTGCACTTCAAATTCCACAATGGTTGAATTTTTATCCTTGGGTGTAGAGAAATGGTTTAGGAATCATGGGAAGAAAATTATCAAGGAACATAATGCTTGTTTTCACATGAAAATTGAAAGCTATCAAATTAAAAAAAATTGATATATCAGTAAATACTTTTCCATCTTTTATGATGACATCAGATCTACTAGAAATAGGATTTAAATCAGTGAAATTGCTATCAAATATTAGGATATCCCTTC
This sequence comes from Viscum album, assembly GCA_963277665.1. Classification (NCBI taxonomy): domain Eukaryota; kingdom Viridiplantae; phylum Streptophyta; class Magnoliopsida; order Santalales; family Viscaceae; genus Viscum; species Viscum album. The sequence goes on along the minus strand of OY728163.1, from coordinate 2,101,020,631 downwards.
AAGGGATGAGATTAATTCTCTATACAATATGGATTATTTTATTATTATTTAGGTAATATTGATATGAAATCAGTTAAAAGTAATTTGGGTTCCAAATGGGGATATAAACACCAATATGTTTCTGATAATGAATAATGAATGCGAATTAGGGAGGGTTTAACACCATTAGGATTAATGGTTTTTTTCACATCTGAGACTGAAATATCTATTAAGGTGATCAATTATTTCTAAATTATTTATCCATAAGATGGTTCTTGACATCACTCAAAAAATGATTGATGGTATTCATAATTCTGGTGGTGAGTAGAAAATCTGTGACCTCACTATAGTCCCCCCTAAGGATGAGTATCAGATAACTATTTGGTTCACTCAACATTGATAGTATTCCAGGTCATAATGTGTTCTCTAATAAATTATTTAGTTTGTACACGGATGTTATTCAAAATATAGTGGATAATGATACTAAAGAATTCTCTTTTCATGTTCACCTGCCTTATGGTCCCAATTCTAACATTATTACTCTTATACCTAAAAAATAACATTGTTGACCTAAAAAATTTATGAAATGTTTATATTGAAAATAAATTTATAAATATATTTAGGAAAATAATTTGTAATAGGTTAGGGAAGGTGGAAAATGAAATTATAAATATTAATTAGTATGGGTTTTCCCTAGTAGGAATATTTATATTTTCCATTTTACCATATTTGAGAGTGTGACTCTCAAGAAGCGAAAGACTATATAAAGAGATTTTTCATTAAATATTGATATGTACAAATAATGAAACACATTAAAATAGAATATCATTTTTTATGTTTATAGATAGTTTGGTTTCACCACAATCTTCATTAGGATGAGAAATACGATCCCATGCTCTATAAATCATTCCATCCTTATTAATGGTTTCATGAGAGGATTCTTCAAATACACAAAGGGAGTTAGGAAAGGTGAACCCTCATCAAGTATTCTCTTTACCCTGGATGAAGACTACCATAGAATATACATGAATGACACGGTCAATATTGACTTATTTTAATAGATCATGGCTGGAAGAGGTATATTCTCTCAATCATATTTCTTATATGAAGATGATATTCTCCATCTCGGATGGGAATCCAAGAAAATAATAAATTCCATCAGAGTTTCTTTTAATCATTATGTGGAGGTGGTGGGGAAATAAATAAGTTGGAAGAATTCATTAATTATGTTTAGTAAGGGGATTTTAGTGGTAAAGTAGAAGCGGATTTCCAGAATTTATAGAGTCGGGAGGGGAGATAATCCATTAATTTATCATGGAATACCACTATTTTAGGAAAAGGATAAAATATCCCATCATGAGGATAATTTTTCTTGTATTCTTAATCAGTTGACTAAGTGGAATGGGAAATCAATATCTCAAATGGGAAGGGTATAATTGATAAATTTAGTGAAAAATTAAATGCTTTTGTATACATTTTCTATTTGAAAATGGACTCATAGTCATATAATGAAGCTTCATTGAATGATCAGAAATAAGATTTGGACTGGTTCGGTTTTTGTGGGAAAGATAATTACGGTTTCATGGAGATATTATATTAAATAATAGGATAGTGTAGAACTTAACATTAAGAATCTCATGATATTTAATAATTTCTCACTTTCTATGTTCATTTCAAATATCCTTACCCTGAATGACCACTCTGTTGAGATTTTTTTGAACTGATTCAATTAAAATATGATGAATGAATAATCCAATTATGTGGTCTCATCCATATTTAATGATGTTAGGAAGTTCTTCAATATTATAATGGTTTAATCAAATTGGATTTTTTCTAAGCATTCCAACATTAACTGCTGGAAACCCCATTGGAATGACAAGCCCAAAATGGATAGCATGATTGTACCACCCAATCTAAGGAATTGATCCATTGTTGATCTTATTACCAGTAATCATATCTATGACATGAATTTTACTGTGCATGTTTCATGTGATGTTTTGAAAGATTTATATTTTGATAGATACATTATTTTTTTGATCAATAATATGAGTACTATATTTCTCAGTAGGGATTTTTATAAGATGAATAATGATGGATGTTTCAATGTCCTAACCTAGCATGCTCTATTAAAGATGTATTTCACATATCCTGGAAGATAAATTTTTATTTGGAAAATCAAAAAAGAAAAATTTCTCACCCATGGTAAATTACATGCTTTTGGAATCTCTATGGATTCTACATGTCACCTATGTATGGGAGCGATCTGGAGCATCAAAAATGTGTTTGTTAATTTATATTTCATATATATTTTTTGGAAAAATATTCAAGATCTATTTAGTGTACATGTGGATAAGAGAAACACATTTGAGCTGATGATCTCTAATATAATGTCTAGTAACATCCATGACAATAATATTCAAAATATGATGCTTTCTCCTATCTCTTTTTTTGTCTATTTCACATGGGATTCCATGAATTCTATACACATAGATATCCTTAATACCTCATTTCATACCGGGAGGGTGGATATTTAGATGAATTTTTTTTTTGATTTGCTGGCTATAAATTGGAAGAAATAATAATTATATGTCTGATCTTTGTACTCTTAGAGTCTTGGGTTTGTAAGGATATATGAGAAGACCTATTATTTTTAAATTTATCAGATTTATCCCTATCATCAGTCCTTGGATTATGGATAATATGGCTTTAGATAATTTCAGATCTCCAAGTCTATAATGAAGTGGTGGTGTTTTTTGCATCTACTATGACATTGTCAAAGGGTGTTTTTGTCATTACATAGGTTATGTGACCTTATATGAGGAGGCGTTGTGGGATTTGATTTATGTTGTAAAGCATGATTTCCACTAGAATTTAACCAAGTTATCGGTTGAATCTAACACTCAAACAGATGTTGATGAACTTACGAAACATAATATAAATGTCCCATTGCATTCTTTTTCCCAAGGGATTTCTTGTTTTAAAAATTTGGATAAAATCAGGTGTAGGGTTTCTCATTCATACATGGAAGCCATCTTAGTTGAAGATGTTCTTTCAAAGAAGGTAATTATTGAAATGTGTTCGATGTGGTCTTTTAGATCTCATGAATTTTTTTCATCTCTAGTTGATACTGATATGATGAATATTTTACACACTCAATTTTCTAATAAATCTATGTAATTTCTGAATCATTTTCATTTATTTTTATAATAACATTTTTGGACCTTGGTGTTATAGACTTTTTCGGTAATTTTTTAAAAAAGATGCCTTCTCTAGAACCATTTTAAATAATTTAGTAGTATATATTACCATAATAAATTAAATAGTTTATAGTTAAAATTTCAATATATAAGGTCATATTAATATTTATAATCAATTTTTTTAATATTTAATTCTTTTTAAATATAGGAGAAATTAGAATATAAAACATGAAGTTTAAGAAGTCATTTTTTCAGAAATTATATAATATATATTTATACTTAAAAAAATTAAAAAAATAAATATTATAATTTTAATTGATAAAAATATATATTTTTTTATTTTTTTATTTCAATATTTTCCTAAGTTGATTTATTAGAATTTATCTAAAATAAATCATTTTTATGTGAATAGTGATAGTAAATTTCTTTAACCAAAGCTGTAGATTAATAATTATATAAGATATTACTAAAAGTGTATAAAACATTTTAATTGAAAAATTATGAATTTAATAGGTAAAAAATATAAATTTAAATATACTATGTTGAATTTAAAAAAGTTGTTAGTAGCATTTCAATGACTTAAGTTATATTTTATAATAAAAATATTTTCTTGGGAAATTCTATTAATTAAATATAATTTTGTTAGAATTTGGTTTCTATTTTATTAAAAAGTAGCATAACTATTATTTTTTTATAATAACACAATTTTTATTTTGAAAAACAAAAATACATTGAAAATTTATACACACATAAATTTTAAATATTAATTTTTTTTCTCTGAAAACACTTTTTGACTTATTACATGCACGATGGTCAAATTTGATATTTCTTTCACATGGAAATACTATTTGATGAAATTTATTTAATATTTGATATAATGATACCCAAATTGTTTAATAAGGGCCATTTTAACAATTATAGGTAAGTTTCTTAGGTAATAATTAGTTACTATAGTAAAACTAAAAATTGTTAAAGTAGACATTTTATGAGTAAAGACTTACAAACATGTCAATGACATATTTGATAATGAATATTTGAGGTATTAGAAACATTTCCAAATTAACCACTACATTATTATAAATTTTTGTGTCTACTTGACATGTGAAACATGTGCACTCGTTATATTAATTTGAAATATTTTTAAAAAATTCATTTTCACCACCTATAAAAGGGGCCTCTCACCGCCCCTTCCAATCCACCATAAAATCTTTGTCTCCTATTTACAATATAATATTTACCATATATTATAATTCTATTAATTTTTCAGGACCATTATTTATAAGATATTATACTAATCACTCTATTTTCAAGGAGTCCTCCATGGTAAAGCCCAAGTCCTCAATGTGAGTACTTATATCCTTAATTCTTAGATTTCATTTTTTACATTAGAAAATATTATATTTTAATAACTATATAATTACCTACATATTATTTTTATACTAAATTTATTTATGATAATATAATAAACATATGCCACTATTCCAATTTTCTATTGATAATAATGAACCCGTTATTTTTTTTAACAACCCGAGCTTTTTGAATTATATTTTTTCTATAAAAATGTGTTTCATATTATTCACTACTCATCAAAAATATATCTCTTTAAAAATGAAGTTAATATAATTTGAAAATTTTACAACGATATTCGACCATTATATGTTTTTTAACCAATTACGACCATTGGTCAATATGACTATTGGAATCCGTACCCTTAATAGTGAATTTAACATTATAATGATTATTTTAAGTAGAAATGACAAACAAAAAATTATGCAGGGATAAGATTCGATGTCCTCACCCAATAAATTGATTTCATACAAACTCCACTTTTTAGAACTTTGGAGGTAGGTAGCTTCATTAGTTTTTGATCTTGAAAAAACCCTAGTCGAGCATTAACATGTTAAGCATAAACGAAATTGCCTATGAGATAAGTTAAAGTTAGTGGAAATTACAACTCCGATAATATTATCTAAGCCTCCCTAAGAATATATCACCAACTCATGACTCACACATAGGTTATATATGGGTGTTATAAGGAGTTATGTATTGAGGCCTTAATTACTTGATGTGTAATCACTCTGTATAAATAAATTTGGTATTCCATCAATTCTGTTACCAGAAGAGTTCTTATTAAAATATGCCATATTTTCTAACTTGATTTATCAGAATGAAATTATACTTTTCAGTTATAAATATTAATTTTAATTAAAATAAGATATTTTCAATAATAATTATTTCAATGAAATATTTTTATTAATCTTCTATAATTTAAATTAAAATGATAAAATACTTTTATTTTTATCATGTGCGAGAAATTTTTCTATGCATTTTCAATCAAATATTATTTCTAAAAAATATTTTAGTTTATGTTTAAAATATATATTTATAATAATTAAAGAGTTTTTCTGATAAAATAAATATCATTTTTTTAAATAGTCACATCAAAATCAGGCTAGGGGTAATTTATCGGAATTTTATAAAATATTTTGTTTTTCGGTTAATAGTAAAAAAATGTTTCAGATTTTCAATATGATTAAAGACATCAAAATGATATAATATGTAACAAAAAAATTGGTCCAATTTTGTGGATTATAATAACATAATATGTTTCCCATGTGGCCAATAACATGGGAAAATTTCACGGGATAGCCCATGGTTTTGAATTTAAACCTCATATGTGTCTAAGGAAGTTATTAAACAAATAATCCTATTTTCCTTTAATTATGCACCCATTTCAGCATTTCATTTGACTACCAATTCATCATCCTCTGATATTTGATAGTTTTACCTCCCACGGTGTCCTCTTAAGATTTCTTCATGTCCCCAAGGTCCCGATATTCATGTTTTGGGGTTAGTCATCAAGGTAAAGGAAATATCAACTTCTCTTTCCCTTTCAAGTTCCATTTTTATGAGGTATGTCCTTGAAATTTCAATAATATGGTATTCAGTAAATTTTATTTTATTCATTTTTTGTATTAATATTATTTTTAAAATGTTAAACCCTTTTCCCCTCTATTTTGAATATTTTATGAAACTATGTTTCTTAGCAATATTACTGGTGAAATTTCATCTGAAATTATCTCCTTTTTTCTAAAGAAATTATCTTATTTTCTTGTGTGAATACCCAACCATATTTATTTTCAAGTCGTATCCTCATATATTTAAAAATGGCATATTTTTATTCGTTTATTAATAAACATAAAACCGACCTTTATTTTTATTTGGATAATAATTACATAAAGAACTTATCTTTAAACACTTATTATCAAAATGCCATGTTTTTTATCAAAACACCATTTATTTTATTGTCCACAGGTTATTTATGATTATTTTATTATGACCTTTGTGGATCACATTAACTAATATATTTTAATGGTTCACTCTAATTCCTACGGTAAATAATTTAATCTCCAGATATTACATGTTATATGATTCCTTGGTGAATATCCATGGTAATTTTTATGACACATCGGCGAAAAACCATTTTGATATGATAACGAATGTCTAAAATAATTTTTTATCAACATTTAAAATTTATTAGTCATGTTATTTTATTTATTATATTCCTATTGTATTTTTCATTCCAAAATGATATTCTTCATTTTATTATTAAATTTCCCTAATATCACATGTAAACTACTTATCTTTCATTCCCTTAATGGACCTTATACTCACCCTTTCCTTTGATATGTGTCCCCGTCTTATGAGATGTAGAAATGATACATAGGATGAAAAACTGGTCATTCCTTTAAGGTTTCAATGACTAATGTTTTTTTGTTTTCATGAATTATGTACCTTTTTTCCAAGAAAATATTATTTAAAAGATCCTTTGATTTTTATAATGTAATAAAAGTTATATAATAAAAAGGTAGGACACCATAGTTTTTATCAATTGAAGGTTTAGTTATTTGTATAAATTTGGATTTGAAAACATTTGGAAGAACCCTATAAAAGAATTTAAATATAAGTAAAATATCTTGGTATTTTTGTAAATTATTATGTATGTACTTTTAAGAAATTAAATCCATGTCTGGATATAAACAAGTGGATGTCGGATTAGAATATATGTCAATAGAGGTAACAACACTGATAAGGTGAGTCAGGACTGACTTAGTGTAACCTGGTATATTAAAATGGGAATTGTTGCACTCATGGTTAGACACTCATGGGGGATATGTTTGGTTAAACACGAGATTTTTATAAACTATTAAGAAGGATTTATATAAAATGTAATTTTTTTTAAAGAACAAAGTATTTAAGAATGATGTCTAAAGAAAATAAATTATTATATAATTATAAGATTATTTAATGAAACTTGTTCCTCACAATGGTTTTATTCTTTTATAAAATGGTGTGAAATTAGAGAAACCATGTAAAGAGCTAGCACAATAGGCCAGGATTCAATGAGCTTGTGATTGAAGTTGGATTGGAAAACATCATGATAATGACGAAACAAATTACTAGAGTGGTGATCAATAACATGAATCAAGTCAAGATTTTGGATTCACCTCAAAGGTATCATATTTTCCTTGAGTCATTTATGTGTTAAATACCACATTTTTTATAGGATCTACTAACCCATTGATTCCAATAAAGTGGATATTCTCTATAGAATAGATCTTCTATGTAATCATTTGGTCAGGATAAGATAAAATCAACCAGGATGTATACCTCTTAGAGGTAGAAGCTGGTCAGTGGTGAACACTAGTTATAAACAAGAATCCAAGGGATGATTTTAAATCTATAGAGTGGTAATAGTTTATTGGATCCTTTTTCAAAAAAAATATTTCCCTTGTTTGATGGAGACAAAATTGGAGAAGGAATTTCGAGAGTTGAAGTAGATTGAAAATTAATTTGTGGGAAGCTATATGATGAACATTACAAGGCTTTCCCATTACACCTGTTTATTTATCACAGATCGTAATGGGAAGGTTAATAGATTCTTTAAATAGATTAGACCACTTTTATGGAAGAATCTATACAACTGAGACTTCTAAACTATGAGAAGATTATAATTAGTGCTATTATATTATAATTGGAGTTTGGAGATACATAGTGGCCCCATAGATCAAATGAAAATAAGAGATATTTAGAGACAAACTGGGGAAATCATTGATCAAGGAATAAGTGTAATGCAAGTTCAACATTACAAATGCAACAAATGTAGGAAGAAGGATTTAGAGAATTTCTTAATTGTGAGTGGGAAATGATAAAAGTGTTGAAGAAAGGAATATATTTCTCATAACATTCATAGTGAGGCAAGTCTTGAACTTATCAACACTAATGAAAAAGGGGAGATGGTTAAGTCCCTACATGCATCATGTATAGAATGTTTGTGAACTTTTCCAATCACTATCCCAATTTGATGTTAATAGAAAAGAATCAACATCAACCGTAGAATAGTCCAAGGGAGCTAGGCTAGTCATTTTATTCCACAAAAGATGAATTTTTAGCACCAAATGTTGTAGTGGAATGTACTCTCGTTGTTCTCACCAATCAAGAAAGTTATTTATTTGAGTCTATTTCTATGAATTCATTTATTTACACTATGTTTTGATAGAATACATAATAAATCCCTAAAAAAATAGAAGTATGGTTATAATTGAAGACTCTTTGAGGGGTTACCCAAATATTAAAAGAGTTTATAAACTCTAGTATTCACTTTGCTGAGAACCATCTATTCAAAAATCTAGTTTTCATTACCGTGTTGGAATTTGAAATTATTCTTGGGATGGAATGGAATTCAAATTATATTGCTAAGATCAACTGTATAATTATTGAAATGTCAGTATTCTTAAATAGAAAACCTACAAAGTATTTTTCAGAGGAGAGGTATCTTGACATGATCTTTGACCAAAAGCACCACTCATAACCTTCTTTATAAAGATGTTTAGTGAATATGAAGAAGTACATGAATGTATAAGAATAATGAATGTCCCTCATTACTCATGAATACATTGTTCTATTTTTTTAGGAGTTACCTTGACATCCCTTAAAAATAGTGTTAGGATTCTCCATTGAACTCATTCTTGGATCCACAATGATATCAAAGACCTCATATGTAAGTTAAATTGTGGAGATATAATAATTAAAGAAACAACCCCAAAATCTTTTAGAGAAGGGGTTTATCTTTCCGTGTGTGTCTCTTGGGTATTACCTATTCTATTTGTGAATAATAAGCATGTATCATTGAGTTTATGAATTGTTTTTATAAAACATAATAGGACCATAGTGAAGAACTAGTATCATATTCCATGAATTCATCATTTATTTGATAAACTTTGTGGGGATCAATTATTCTCCAATGTTGGTATTTGATCTAGTTGTCATTAATTGAGGGTGATGAATGAATATATTCCAAATACCACCTTTTGATAAAAATATGGAAATTATGATTTTTTATGATATTGGGCTTTACTAATGTTTCTTTAATTTTTAGGGATTAGATGAATAGAGTATTTAAGGACTACCTTGATAACTTTTTTGTAGTTTTCATTGATGATATTATGATATATTATAAAAGTAATGAGGATCATGGGGGTCACCTAAGGGTTATATTGAAAAATCTAATGAATGATAGGTTATATGGATTGTGTTGAAAATGTGAATTTTGGTTTCAAAAAGATTCTTTGTTGGATAACATTGTATCCAACGAAGGAATATTAGTTGATACTACCAAGGAAAAGGTCTTGGAGAGTGGACTCATCCTACAAAATTAACGGAGATTTGTAGTTTCCATGGTTTATCATGATATTATATGAGTATTTTGAAAATAATTTCGTGATCTAATAATCCAATAACCATGTTAACATGAAAAGGGGATAACTTCATTTTGATTGAGGAGAGAGAATAAATTTTCCAAGAGCATAAGAAGTGATTGGTTACTAAACTCATGTTAACTCAACCATATATTGATTAAGGAATCATTGTTTTCTGTGATTAATCTATAAAATCAGTTGGATTCCTCCTCATGCAAGATGATTGGGTGACTGATTATGCATCTCGATAGTTGAATCCACATGAGAATAATTAACCTCCACATGATATGGTGATGTATATGGTTGTATTTTCTAGTAAGATGTGGATTTACTCTCTATATGAAGGGAAAGGTGATACATATAGACAATCAAATTTTCAATTATATATTAATTCAAAAGTAATTGAAAAAGAGACATAGGCGATTGTGGGTACTTCTTAAAGACTATGATTGCTCAAATCATTATCTTCTTAGAAGAGAAAACAATATAACTGATACATTGAGTAGGAAAGATCCTAATGTTTTTGAAATGATGAGGACTAAAAGATATCCTTTTAATAATTACCTAATAAAATATGACATGGGAATTTTATGTGAAGGGGAATCATGAAAAACGTCCCAAATGATTTCACAACTGTCATTCATATAAAAGATCAATAAATCTAAAAAAGATGATCCTTTATAGAAAAAGAATATAGGTATTGTGATAGTTGGGTGTTTCCAAAGTCAATATTGATCAAGAAGTTGTGCTGAAATATAAATCGAGATTTTTTTTCCATATATTGTAGAAATAATAGAAGAAATGTTGGATAAATCTCATATCATTACATTCTCCATACTTCTTGGAATAATAAAAATTTATAGGGACATTTATGATAATTATTGGGGGATAAAATAAAAATGGAGATTGTCGAATACACTAAAAGGTTCCTAGTGTGTCAAAAACTAAAGATAGAGTGACAAATTCTTAATGGGGTAATATAACCACTACCCAAACCAGCATGAAAGTTGGAATATATCACTATGAATATTTTCACTAGTCTCCTGAAAACATCCAAATTAAAGAATTTTATTTTTTTTATGGTAGAACATATCAAAAAGGATACTCATTTTAACTCTATTTGGGAGGAATTACATCTCGACAAAATCACTAGGATTTACTTAAAAAAATGTTAGGGTGGCATGGGGTACCACTCTTCATCGTATCTTATCATTTTCCATGGTTCACATCAAGATTCTAGAAAACATTACGACATCCACTATGTTATGAATTGAATTTTAGCATGGAAAATCACCCCCAAACTGATGGCCATTATAAAAGGAGTATTTATACAGACTAGGAAATATTAGTAACATGATTAATGGAATTTAAACATGGATGTTATCAAGATCTGTCTTTAATTGAGTTCTCATACAACAAAAACATACATTTGATTATTCCACTATAACCCTATGAAGCACTATATGGGAAGCAATGTAGAACTAATACATGTTGGGAAGATGCTGGAAAGAGAAATATTCATTAGTCAGTTAATGTACACAAGAGATAGAAAAGGATCATTCCATAAAACTACACCATACGATATCTCAGAGATAGAAAAAGATCTATGATGAAAACCTTCAAAGAGACTTCGATTTTGATGCATGAGATGAATTAATCCTTTAAATTTTACTGAGGAATAGTTTCATGAGGTCATTGAAGAATGGGAAACAATTTCCTAAGTACAGTGGCCCAAATGAAATCCTTGATTTCATAGGAGTAGTGACCTATCACATTTTACCTCCTCCAAATATAACTCATACTCTGGTTGTATTCCATGTTCTCCCTTATTGAAGTATATATTTGATCCATCACCTATACTTAATCATGAAGTGTTACTACTTGAACATAAAATCTCTTATATGGATTAGTAAGTGGAGATCCTGGATTATAGAGACTAGGTTATATGTAATAAGAATCCCCCCCCCCATTAATGTGTTGTGGAGGAACCACAAATATGAAGAAGCCACATGTGAACTGTAAGAGGAAATTAGGAAGAAGTACCAACAAATTTTTCACAATAGAGGGAAATAGTTAAAATCTTGGGGAATAATTTCCTTATATGTAAATGAATATAATGATGAAAATGTTATGAATAATAATTTTTTTCAGGAAAATGTGTGTTATATTATTTGGTACCCAACAAAAATATATCTCTTAAATAATGAAAGGAGTATAATTTAAAATGTGAAAATCATGATTCAATGTTATATGAAAATTGGTTAATTATGAACATTTTTCAATATAAATGTCTGAATCTACACTCATAATAATGATTTTTACAATAAAATTATTGTTTATAAGTAGAAAAGAAAATGGAAAATTCAGGCATAAAAAAGAGTCGATGGCCTCATCTAGTAGAGTGGTGTCGAATGAAGCCCATTTTTAAGAACATGAGTGGGATGCATAATCATAGGATTCACTCTTGACCAATCCCAATCTAAGGTTCAACATGTTAATCTTTAATGAAATCTCGGACATCATAATTTCAAGTTAGTGGAAACTATGACTCAGGCAGTGTTATCTGAACCACCCCAATAATATACCACCATCACACACCTCAAACTTATGTCTTATGTGGGTGTTTTAGGGGTTTATGATACTAGGACATAATTACATAGTCTTCAATCCATATTTAAAAATAAAATTGTTATTCCATTAATTCCATTTTGGAAATAATTTTTCATAAAACAATGATGAATTTGATAAATTGATTTTTAGCATAAAATTTATATTTAAAAATTAATATTAATATTTAAAATAAACTATTATATTATGAATAAAAATTATTTAAATAAAATATTATTATTATAATACAATTATTTAAATTTAAATGATAATAAAATTTCATTTTTTTCAAGTGTTGGAAAATTTTCAGGGAATTTTACTATGCATTTTCTATACGCTATTATTTAAAATAAATAATGATTTCTGCATTTAAATGTTAAATTTTTCATACTTATAGAATTATTATGATAATATAAACATAGTTTTTTATATCAAAATATCGAAACTAGGTTTCAATTTATTTAGGATAATTTTATAATTTTTTTAATGAATAGTAAAACTGTTGTTTTAGTATTCAGTATATTTAATGAAATCACAATGATTTCATATGTAATAGAAAATTAGGTTCTCCACTGATGGATTATAATAAAATAATAGTTTTTCCAATTGGACAATTCTGTGGGAAAAATGCCAAGGGCAATTCCATTATTTATAATTTACCACTACTAAGGTGTGAAAAGGAATTATTAAACGAACTATCCACTTTTTCTATAAATACCCACTCATTTCTCAATTTACATTCACTAAAAAATAATTCTCCAAGAAGATCTAATACTTTTACTTCCCAAGGAGTCCTATAAATATTTCCTTAATCTTCTATGGTCCCAATATTTTATTTATAGGAGTTAATATTTATGGTAAGGAAAATCTCAACCTCTCTTTTCCATTCATGTTTCCTTTTTATGTGGAATGTACTTGAACATTAAACATTATGTTCATATGTAAATTTTATTCTATCTATGTTTTTATTTTATGTGTTTTTAGTAAATTTATACCCTTTCTCACCCTCTTTTTAATGTTTTCTAAAACCATGTTTCATATCCTTTTTTCGGTCAAATTTTCATGTCAAAATTTCCCTCCTTTTCCCAAGAAATTATCTTATTTTTTAATGAATACTGAATCATCTTTGATTTTTAGGGTTATTCACTTATATATCAAAATTATATATTTTTATTCTAGGTTTAACATACATTAAACCCACCTTCCTTTTTTGTGGTTTATTAATGACATAATGTACTTGTATTTAAGAACTTCTTTTCAAAACAACATGATTTCTATATGATACATGTTTCTCTTATTCACCATCGTTTATTTATGATTTTTTTGTTATTATATATCTATATCAGATTAATCAGTACATATTTAGGGTTACCAATGATAGATATTTAATGTATTAGGTAATGAATTTAATCTATAGAGATTACATATTTTACGATTCTTTGTGAATAACCTTGGTAATGTTTATGACATCTCGGTGACAAACCTTGGTGATATTCTTTTGAATGTATAATATAAATGTTGTAGCCACATTTAATACTTTTGATTATTTTTATATTATTTATGATTTTCCTCAGGTTATCTTTTTCATTCCATAATTATTTTTTTCAAGTTCTTATTAAATTTCCTCAAGATCACAGGTAAACATTTTCCCTTACATTCCATTATTAGGCCTTATGCTCACCCTTCCCTTGTATATATTTCCCAAGGTTATGAGATGAAATAATTTTAAATAGGATAAGACTTTTCTAAATAATTTCAAGTGGAATATAATTGTTTTGATTGTTTTCATGTATGATGTACCTTTTTTCCTGGAAACTAAACATTAAAAGATACTATATATTGTACAATATAATGTACGTTATCTGATAAAAATGAGGGATTCCATATGTGTGTTATGAAGACCACTGCTTCAATAAAGTGATGAATTCCATTTTTTCTACATATTATCTCTTTAATGGTAATAAGGGATAAATATATGAATACATTTTAAATACATTATATAACTTTTTTATTATGATACCATTTATAACACACCTTTTCCTTATAAGTCTTTGAAAAATGAAAAGATTAAACTTTCATTGTGTTGATTATCACCTCCATGAAGTTTCATACCAAAATGTTAATGTAGTTTATTGATTATTTATTAGAGTCTATTAAAATATTATTAAATCTGATAAAAAAATCCATGTAATATAATTATTCTTTTTTAATAATGAAATTATTCTAAAATAAAATACTTTTATAATCATAATCATCCATTAACTATGGTATATTCATTTCTGAGTCGGTTTAATAACCTAGATGAACAATTATATAAAAAAATATCATGGATAACTATGAAAACATGATTAATTATAAATTATGGTATAAGAATGAAAATAAATGTTTTTTTATTACTATAATGGTAACATTATAATAAAACTAATTAATTAAGATATCATTGACCGTTTATTAAAAATAATTCAAACATACTTCTTACCTATTTCATCTACAAGAAATATACAAAAAATAACATAGAATGAAATTTAAAAAATATAAAAAAATTAAATAATTAGAAATTCTCAATTGAAATATCAAGTATTATCTTTTAAATAGTAAATTTTGGATAATACTGAATGAAAACCTAGTGTTGAAGAAATAAATTCATTGAGATGATGAATAATCAAACCTGATATTGATTATAGTAAATAAATAAAAAGTATAATTATTGTGAATAATTAAACACGATGTTCATAAAATGTATTTTATATTAATAATGGATTAAAATTGTGAATTATGATATGAAATTTTTAGACAAGATATTAGAGTGAATTTGACTAAGTGGCAAACAAGGTAAGGATTTTGCCTCTCAAATTTTTTACCCATAAATACATATTTCTTATTATGAAATATGTATTCATTGGAATGGTTTCCCAAATTACACATTCCAATTTTTTATCAATATTCTATCATTAAGAATGGTATATAATATTTAATTTAATCTAATTTACTTTAACGTTTTTTTAATTGAATGTTTCCAAGGTTGAATGGGGTTCTTATCTCAAATTTAATTTCATTTGACATAATTCTTATATTTTACCACATTTTCATTTATATAGTTATAATACTTCCCAATTAATTTATTTTACCACACTCATTTAATTTCTGGCGTTCGACGTGAAATATCATGTCCTTTTATGAAATTGACATCGATTCAAAATATACTAAATTTGATAAGGTTAATGAATAAACTATTAATCAAACTATAATGGTTTTTATTGATAATAAATTTTTCAATTTGTGATTTTATATGAAATATAATTTATATTATTTATAAAAACCACTTGTTATATTCTTTGGATTTTGTGTTTTTATAAATTTCAAATCAAATATTCTTTTCCCCTTAAGTCGAATATTTACCCAAATTGTTTCATATACATTAAACCTTCCATATCTCTTATTTTTTCTTGATATCCTCCATTTTATTTATTATCTTTATTATATTATTATGATATTTTTCCTATTTATGGATAAAAAATGATTACCGTCATTTTTATACAAATTTTCCTCTTTCAAAGTATTCTAAGTAATTTTTATCATTTTTTTCTATAGGCCATTTTCATTAATATATAAAAAATAATGTCTTTTTTAAAATATCATCCTTCCACCACCTTTTTTCTTATAAAAAATTCTCTCTTCGTTTTCATGGGTTATAAAAGGAATTATTTTCATATATATTTTAAGAATATTTATTTTAAATTGATTTTAATAGAATAGAAAAATTTCGGATTTCCATATAGATATTTTTAAAACTAATATTTTATATTTTCAATTTAATTAATTTTAATTTGATATATTTTAACCATGATTGATGATATTCTTCATATGTTACCATCCAACATATTTATCTTGATGGGTTATGTAATCTTTTTTTCAACCAAATATTTGATCAATTACTACGTTTTTCCAACCCAACCATCAACCATGAATAAGCATAAATTTTCTTCCAATGTCTTTCATTGTTAGAAATATATATTTCCTTCCTTTTATTGTGTGATATTCACCAATATTATATACGTTTATACATTATAAAAAAATATTGAATTTAATGTTCACCTTTTCTCTATGTGACATAAATATTATATAATTTTTTAATTTTATTGAGTGGTTTTTTCGTAAAAAATTACTGAATATCATTAAAGACACATTTATTTTACATTTATCATGTTACAATTAATGATGTAACTATAAATAATTTCCTTTTTGAAATATTTTTTAAAATTAATTGAAACTCATTTTACATTTATTTATTAACCATAATGTGTTGAACGAAATTCATTTTCATTACCTGGGATCTTTATTATTTGTGGAATGAAAGTCATTTTTTTCCATCAGATATTGTTGATATGATGAATGATTGATTTATTATGGAACACATAGGTATATATTAATGATGTTTGGTATCCTATATAATCCTCAAATACATTGGTAAAAAATTTATATATCATTAGAAAATTATTAATTAGTATTCTTTAGTAGCTTATAATCACAGGCATCGATGGTGTGGCTCATTAATGTATTATTCTCTTTACTAAAATATGTACCTTAATTAAAAATGTTTTATATTCTTATCATATTCCCTCATGTTGTGGATCATGAAATTAATATTCATTATAAAAATGTTCATTACACTATTTTATAATTTTTATTATGAAAATGATAGGATTTAATGGCTAATGTTTTTTTACTCATGATTCCCTAATCTTTTGATTCATGTCAAATGTTTTTCCATGATTTTCACAATGTTTTATGATCATTGTTATTCTATGTGTTATTTTATATACTATATTTATTATAAACATATAAATATCAAATATTCACCTTTTATCATTGAATTTTATTACTTCTATTTATCATTTCTATGAGTTATTTCACCCACTTTATTAGGTTCTCATTTCCCTTGGTTTTAAATAAAAGTAATATGTAATAATTTTGAGGATAATCATATTGTTTGTAAGAATTAGAGGTGATTTTGAACACTTATTATGGACTATATAGTTTTATATATATGGGAATATATATATATTCAATACAAATAATAAGGGTTCTACTACATAAATATTTTTCAAAATTCTCTAAAACTATAAAACTAAATTGCACATGGAATGTAAATGTTACATTATGTATGAGTGGTCTTTCGATTCATTATTTGAATAGTATATAGTGTGTAAGTATGTTTTTTATCAATAGATACTATAGTTCGTGTTAGGTATCACCTTATTTTACACACAAACTATGAGAGGGAAACAATGTTGGTCCCTAATTACTCAAGATAGTTGGGTATATTGAGTAATTAAATAGATTGTAATTCATGATAAATAATGAAATATCCACATATCTAATACTATAATAATTATAATAAAATTTCTAAAATTTAAATATGAAATATAATATGTATAATATGAAAATGTTTTTCCTGAATCTTGAGGCCTAAAATCACCAAGTTGAATGGACATGAATAAAAAAAGTATACAATTATTATAGTAAAATAGATAAGGAAGGTTATGTATGAGATTAAAATGTACAAGTAAAATACCAAAAAAACCTATTAATTACACTTTTAAGAATGAAAATATATTTTTTGTGGTGTATGAGATGGAGGTTGTATTAATTATATGTGGAAATAAGGGTCATTTCAAAAACATTTACATCACTAAGACAAAGGGAAAAGTGAATAGCTTAGAATTAATATATTTTATTTGACAAAATATATCTATTTCTATAAATTTCACATTTGATATAGATTGTGTATCACATATATGTATTCAATTATAATAAAAAAATAAAAATTATAATGTTAGTAGGAGATGACGTAGATCTCTAAGCAGTTAATGGGGAAATATTAGTAGAATTGAAAATAATAGAATATCATTTCACTTTTCTAATTTGATTAATTATTTTACTTGAAAAATATAATTATATACCTATTATTTATGAAAAAAAAATAATTTTTTAGGTATATATATGAAGGAATTTAATTTATAATTTGGAAACTAGACTTATTTATTTTATAAGAATAACATAAGTTATTATGTGGAATATTTTATTAAGAGTTTATAGATACATGAACTTGAATATATGGTTTTAATAATTTATTACTAATCAAGTGGATATGACTTGTATCCCAACTATTAATGGAACATTATTCTTAATTGAATAAATAATTTTCAATTAAATAGTGTGTATTTATATGATAATTTAGGGTCTTTTGAATTTATGTATTTCTATGTATTTCATTTTTGTCTAAAATTGAAATTAAATAAATAAAATATTAATGGTAATGGAGAAGAATCAACAAAAATTCTAGAATTGATTCAAAGTTATATATATATATTATTTGTTTTAGGTTTATGAAAGGTGGTGTTTTCTTACATTATAAATTTTATTGATTACTATTATAGATATTTTTTGTTTAATACATGAGGTATATTTAATATTTATTTATTATGATAAAATAATATCAAATTAATTTTGATAATAGGATTGGATAAAAGATTATGAAACTCTTATATGACTATGAAAAATATTAACCTATTAAGTCTTTCATTAATATTTTGAAGGAGTACTAGATAATATCCCAAACCACTCCTATTTAAAAACATTAATATAATAGTGTTAGTAAAATTAGAAACCATGCCTATCTTATAATTGTGAAATCTATTGTAAAGACCCGTAAAATTAAAGGGAAATTTTTTCTTAATTTTCTTTGGAATTTTACAAGAGCGCGGTTTCTGACGGCACCTGATTCCGAGGCCCGGTGTGCCCGGAATCAATTTCCGAAGTTTGGCTCGGGTACGTTCAGTGAACGAACGAGCGGGAATCCCTAACTTTTGATCCGGTGCTCGGAATTGAATTCCGAGGGCACCGATGGAACCGCAGCACTGGTATTTGCTTAAGAACGCCTATTCCGGAGTTGCGTTTACACGAGGGAATTTGTAAAAAAAATTGTGAATGTTAAAATAAAAATTTAACTTCATTTTTTATTTTTTTATCTTTCCTTAAGTGTTTTTACCCATTGGATGGAAGTTGGGTAACTACCCAACTTCCCTTGGGAGTTTAAGAGGGTGGTGGGCCCCACACGAACCCCACCCCTTCATATCCTCTAACACCCAAACTCATAATTAATGATGTGAACTTGAGTTATAACTTATGACATTAATAAGTGGGTTTAATTTGAGTTTTTGAAATTCAAACTCTTGAATTTCAAAGGTTGGTGTTGTGTTAATAAATTAAGTGTGAGCTTAATTTATTTTTGGTTAGTTTCTTTGTTGCTTGAGATGTTTGGGAGAATCGTTGAGAGAATTGAAGATCTTCTTCGTCTTCGACGAAGAATGTGAAGAACGGTTCTTCTCCGACGAAGAACATCGACCCCACGACCTTCAAGACTCGGCGTCCCGGATTCTTCCGTCTTTATCTTCCTCCTCGACAAGGGAGAAGTCGCCGACCATGGTGATCATCGCCAACGACAACGTACCTCCCTTATTCGTCATAGCGACAAGTGAAGAGACGTCGTTTCCTCCTCAGACGCACCCCGACGTCCACGGAATCTACGTCCGACGCCGCGACGCCTTTCTCCGCGATACCCGACGTGAGACGTCATTTTTCAAGGTAGGGGGTTTATTTGAAGTATGATAAATACATATTTGTTTATTCTTCTTGTTATTAATTCTCAAAGATGATGGCCAAACAAACATGGCCATCAATATGGACATTGTCCATGACCCTTTTTATATTTCATACTTCGCACGTTCTCCGTGCGTTCTTTCGCACCAAATAATTAAGTGCATCAAAACATCTATGTTTCATTGAGAGCGATATACGAACGTGGAGATCTCGACCCAAGGAATGCGAATCTGCGGTCGTCACAATTTTCTGGCTTAGAACGAAGGTGCGGCGGACCACAGAAGGGGCGACGTGGTGATTCAATTCCGACGCGTCTTCAGAACGCGACTTCCGACGAGGGTGCCAGCGGTCCAAGGTGATGATTCGGTTGGGCGAGTAGGCGACCGTGGCAGCTGGTGCAGGCAGAAGGCGACGCGGAATGGGGTCGGGTGCGTGGTCGTAGGAGGTGGCGCGGCCAGCCACAGGCTGTGGCCCGACGGAGGACAAGAAAGGAATGCTGGTAGGGTAGAGCCACGTGAAAATTTTTGAGGGAGGAATTAGATTGGTATGAGAAACGGATTTGAGAAATAAATAAAAAAAGAAGTGGGAGGCGCTTTATGGAAGAGAGATTGGCGGCCTCAATTCATGCGTGGAATGAGTTGGGGTTATGAAATGTTTAAATAAATAAACAATTAATAATAATAATAATATATTATTATTATTATTATTTTTGTTGATAAAACTCTTTTTAGACCGCAACTTATTCGTGCGACCTCGGTTTCACGAAACGTCTACGGCAGTGCGACCCAGATTCTGAGACGGACATTCCGAGTCCAATATTGAATGTCTTTTTCGGGTTTTTTGATCGGATACCCGAAGCGCTCGAAAAATATTAGATTTAATATTCATATTAAATCTTCGACCCGCCTTAACTCATGCGTGCACAATCCGATTGTCTTGCCGTCAGTGGCGATGTAATCTTGTCCTTAATATGGACGATTCAAGTCTAATGTTGGATACTAAATTTTGGTTCGTGGCTCGGGGCCCCGAAACACCGAATAATAATAATATTATTATTATTATTACGGAATCTTGTATCGGACATATCACTCTCATACAGTGTCGGAATGACAAACCGTCTGCGACGTTGAGACCCTGGAATTAAGAAGGATGTTCCAAGACCAATTTTGGATATTTATGTCGAGGTCGATGCGCGGGCCCCACGAGGCCCGGTTCGCGCGTGTTGCGGTGAAATGAAACTTTTTCACCGGCTATCCGTTTTGGACCAATGGGTAGTCCATCTCGTGTTTTTTTTCGTATGAATCATAATGGTGTGACTGGTTTGGTTAACCGGTGTCAGTTGGAGTATTGCCGGGTTGGTTTGAACATGAACCCAACCGGGCCCTCGGAGCAGAAACGCGTATAACTTGAGTTCCGGACGTCCGATTGACGTGTCGTCGACTTTTTTGTAATCCTTTCGGTGAGACGGATCCTTTGGCATACCTCACCATAATTTTGAACACAGTTGGAAAACGGCCGGGTTGGATTGTACCCGAAATCCAACTGGGCGCCTGAAATGGAAAAGTCGATAACCTTCGGACCAGACGTCCGTTTGAGGATCCGTTAGCGGCATTGGTGATCTCGTTAAGAAATGGTCCCTATGGGTATACCCTATGCGATTTCGTGGTATTGTTGAGATAGGGTCGGGTTGGTTCGTACATGAAACCAACCGGGCCCCCGGGACGAAAATGCCAATAACTCTCAGACCGTGCATCCGATCGACTTGTCGTCTGTTGCATTGAGTTCCTGTTGACGATACAGAACTTTTGGATACATCAACTCTGGAATTTGTGACATTTGATGTATCAGCCTCTCAGCTCGTGAAGCGGACCCTCCGAACGAGCTTGCTGTGTGCGGGAACCCTAGTGCTGGCTGCGACTGCGACTGTTACTGTGACTACTACTTCTACTGTGACTGCGACGACGACAGTACAGAGATCCTGTGTGGATTCGACGACGACGACTACAACACTCAGCGATCCTACGTGGATCAGTGCTACAGGTCCTGTGTGGGCCCGATCCTGTGTGGGTCTTTGCACTCAGCGGTCCTGTGTGAACCAGCGCCTACAGGTCCTACGTGGGCCCGATCCTGTGTGGGTCTTTTTCGGGGGTTAGTTACCTATCGATCCTTCATGGGTCCGACGACATAGATGGATCAGAGATCATCTTTATCGTCTTTCGAAGAAGTATACCTGTGTGAGATGAATCCTTTTGCTTTCCTATGTGGATTGTGTTGTGTTATCCTGTGTGGATTACGTTTTTCTTTCCTGTGTGGATTACGTTTACTTTCCTGTGTGGACTGAGTTGTACTTCGGCTCGGAGGTTGGAGCGTATTTGAAATTGATGACTTAGGTATATGTATGGGCATATACCTAAGCAGTGTCGGTTGTTACTTCGTTATTGTACCTTTCTTCGTGGTTTATCCTTTGTGGATTTGAGAGACCTTCAGGGGTCTCGGGGTCCCTACTGAGTAGCTTATACTCACCCCTGCACGGGCTTTGCCCGCACTACGTTGTGTTGGTTGCAGACGACGGACAGTGTTGATCTTAGCTGAGGCTTGCAGAGCAGGACGGTACCTGGAGGTGGACCACTGGGCGAAACGTGCTCGGAGTGGACGGCGGGACCCATGGAGCAGTGGTGCTATCTGTACCCACCCTTCAGGTGGGATTTCCAGTGGACAGCTCGGTGTAGCGGCTTTTACTTTACAGTTGATGTTTTCCCTTTCGAGTTGTACTTTACTTTCAGTTTGGGTTTGTATACTGGCCCATTTACTTTTCCGCACTTTTAGTTGTACTCTGCTTTTTCGTAGTGTTTACTTTCCGCTTGCTTACTCTGTGGTGTTTGTTTACTTTACATAGGCAATGCCTTCCCTTTTTACCGGGATTTACGCCTCGGTGCTAGTCGCCAGCCCCTAGCCTATGGAAGGCGGGCATGGGGTAGTCACGGCACGGACCCCGAGGGCGGGTCCTAACAAATTGGTGTCAGAGGAGTTCGGTTCTACCGCGAACTCTGATATTTTCTATGTGAAGCAATAATGTTTAGCGTATTGAGTTTGGTTATCAGTCCAGGGAGTCCAGTGTTGGTGTGACGGCCGACGTATCCGTACACCAGGACCCTGACTTCTGATTTCCGACTTAATGCACGAAAACATTGATTGCGTGTGTGTTTCAAAGATTTCTTTGTTATTTCTTTGTGTTAGCTCACCAGGTATACTGTTTGACCGTGGCGCACCTGTTTCCTATTCAGGATGGCCCCACGACGGTAGCCAGCTAGGGTTCCGAGAGTCGAGTGTGACGACAACCCACCGAGCGACGAGGCTTTGGTGCAGGGCCCTTTGTCAGCAGTGGCACCGGCGGTAGTTCTACCCGCCGAGCCCCCGATGCTTCCAGCACCAGCCGCTGACGATGCACGTCGCCTCAGCGCACTACATCAGATTCAGCGCCAGCGACCACCTAGGTTTCGCGGGGAGACGGATCCCCAGGCAGCCGAGGACTGGCTGGAGGCAGTGGTACGTGTGTTTAGGCTAGTGAGGACACCAGCAGACCTCATGGTGATCTTCGCTGTGAGCCTACTACACGCAGCTGCAGGACGATGGTGGAGCTTGATGCTCCAGGTGAACGATGAGGCATCTCTACTTTGGACAGACTTTGAGAGCCTCTTCCGCTCGGAGTTCGTCCCAGCCACCCTTCGTGCGGTACGTATCCAGGAGCTTCTTCAGCTGTGGCAGGGCAGCATGACGGTCGCTCAGTACTCGGCGAGATTTACTGATCTCTCGCGCTACTCGACCGACATGGTACGGGACCCATTCTTCCGGGCCCGGACCTTCGAGCAGGGTTTGAGACACAAGATCAGGGCATCACTGATCTTCCTCAGTATACCGACTCAGACAGGAGTACTGGAGCAGGCCCTTCTGATTGAGAGCTTCCTTGCTGAGTCTACACCAGCGCAGCGACCCACCGCAGGGCAGTACGTGGCAGAGTCATCTGCGGCTGGCAGTCGACGGATGAATTAGGGGTCCAGGCAGACTAGACCTTCAGGAAGACGACCTCAGGACACTGGCTCAGAAGTGCGAGGCACACAGCGCGGAGCCAGTCTTTCGAGTGGAAGACAGTGCTATGCATGCGATGGGCAAGGCCACATGGCTCGTGACTGCCCGACCCGCCAAGCAGAGGAGCAGCAGACGGTTGAGGAACCACCAAGGCAGAGGCAGAGGTTCGACCGTGGCGGTCCGCAAGGAGCAGGCGGCCATGACAGGGGAGCTGGCCGTGCAGCTGGAGGTGGACGACGCTTCGGGGTGTTGCCACCACCACCACCAGGAGGTCCACCCCGACCGTAGGGGACAGGAGGACATGGGAGAGCTCAACTTCAGGCAGTTGAGTCCTACGATCATGGGGCTCCGGGAGCAGATGGACAGGAGCGGGACTAGCTCCAGAACTGGAGACTTTTGTTCATGTTTCTTCTAGTTTTGTTGATGTATGTTTGTAGATGCTTTGTGTCTTTTTACTTGAGCTGCAGTAATAAAAGTCACCTTTTCATGTGGAATTTTCTTCCCTGTCCTCTCTTGTGTTGTTTCTAAGAGGTTATGGATTATACCGTTGACTTGACCCTCACTTGAGAAGTACCTACTAGAGGAGATCCAGTTACCACACACTGATGCCGACAGTGTGACTAAACCCTTGGAGGCGAGAGTAACGGTTGGATCTCTTTGTAGTAGCGTCGAGGCCTTACAACGTCATCCTTGGTATGGGTTAGTATCATCCATGTAGGGATTGACAGTATTAGGAAAAGAACGTGGTTTATCTAGGGAATGAGACCATATTTCTCTTATCGGAAAAGAAGAAATCATAGCAGCTCTTGTGAGACCAGAGGTGGTATAGGCCACGACAGAGAAGGTCCAGGTCATCCAGGAGCGGATGAGGACAGCTCAGAGCCGGTAAAAGTCATACGCTGACAGGAGGCGGAGGCCACTTGAGTTCGAGGATGGCGACCACGTCTTCTTGCGGGTCTCGCCTCGACGTGGTATACGGAGATTTGGCTGTGGTGGCAAGTTATCTCCGCGCTTCATCGGACCCTTCTAGGTCCTCAGCAGGAATGGAGAGGTGGCTTATCGCCTGACTCTACCACCTCAGTTGCATCGGGTGCACGACGTCTTCCACGTGTCTCAGCTGAGGAGATACGTGAATGACCCGACGCACATCATTGACCATGGGGAGCTTGACGTTGACGATGGGGCGACTTTTACCGAGGTCCCGGTGGAGATAGAGGATCGACAAGAGCGGGTCCTGCGTGGGCAATCGATTCCTCTTGTGCGCATCAGATGGCAGCACGAGAACCTCCAGGAAAGCACATGGGAGCGGGAGGCTCAGATGCGTGCTCAGTACCCTCAGTAGTTTCCCTAGTTTTTGATGTATCTTTACGGGGACGTAAAGCCCTGAGGTGGGAGTAATGTAAAGACCCGTAAAATTCAAGGGAAATTTTTTCTTAATTTTCTTTGGAATTTTACAAGAGCGCGGGTTCTTGACGGCACCTGACTCTGAGTCCCGGTGTGCCCGGAATCAATTTCTGAAGTTTGGCTCGGGTACGTTCAGTGAACGAACGAGCGGGAATTCATAACTTTTGATCTGGTGCTCAGAATTGAATTCCGAGGGCACCGATGGAACCGCTGCGCTGGTATTTTCTTAAGAACGCCTATTCTAGAGTTGCGTTTACACGAGGGAAGTTGTAAAAAAAATTGTGAATGTTAAAATAAAAATTTAACTTCAATTTTTATTTTATTTTTATCTTTCCTTAAGTGTTTTTACCCATTGGATGGAAGTTGGGTAACTACCCAACATCCCTTGGGAGATTAAGAGGGTGTTGGGGCCCACACGAACCCCACCCCTTCTTATCCTCTAACCCCCCAACTCACAATTAATGATGTGAACATGAGTTATAACTTATGACATTAATAAGTGGGTTTAATTTGAGTTTTTGAAATTCAAACTCTTGAATTTCAAAGGTTGGTGTTGTGTTAATAAATTAAGTGTGAGCTTAATTTATTTTTGGTTATTTTCTTTGTTGCTTGAGAGGTTTGGGAGAACCGTTGAGAGACTTGAATATCTTCTTCGTCTTCGACGAAGAACGTGAAGAACGGTTCTTCTCCGACGAAGAACATCGACCCTACGACCTTCAAGACTCGGCGTCCCGGATTCTTCCGTCTTCGTCTTCCTCCTCGACAAGGGAGAATTCGCCGACTGTGGTGATCATCGCCAACGACAACGTACCTCCCTTCTTCGTCATAGCGACAAGTGAAGAGACGTCGTTTCCTCCTCGGACGCACCCCGACGTCCACGGAATCTACGTCTAACGCCGCGACGCCTTTCTCCGCGATACCCGACGTGTGACGTCATTTTTCAAGGTAGGGGGTTTATTTGAAGTATGATAAATACATATTTGTTTATTCCTCTTGTTATTAATTCTCAAAGATGATGTCCAAACAAACATGGCCATCAATATGGACATTGTCCATGACCCTTTTTATATTTCATTCTTCGGACGTTCTCCGCGCGTTCTTTCGCACCAAATAATTAAGTGCGTCAAAACATTGATGTTTCGTTGAGAGCGATATACGAACGTGGAGATCTCGACCCAAGGAATGTGAATCTACGGTCGTCACAATTTTCTGGCTTAGAACGATGGTTCGGCGGACCACGGAAGGGGCGACGTGGCAATGCAATTCTGACGCGTCTTCAGAACGCGGCTTCCGACGAGGGTGCCAGCGGTCCAGGGTGACGATTCGGTTGGGCGAGTAGGCGACCGTGGCGGCTGGTGCAGGCAGAAGGCGGCGCAGAATGGGGTCGGGTGTGTGGTCATAGGAGGTGGCACGGCCAGCCACAGGCTGTGGCCCGACGGAGGACAAGAAAGGATGGCTGGTAGGGTAGAGCCACGTGAAAATTTTTGAGGGAGGAATTAGATTGGTAAGAGAAACGGATTTTAGAAATAAATAAAAAAAGAAGTGGGAGGTGCTTTATGAAAGAGAGATTGGCGGCCTCAATTCATGCGTGGAATGAGTTGGGGTTATGAAATGTTTAAATAAATAAACAATAAACAATAATAATAATATATTATTATTTTTATTATTTTTGTTGATAAAACACTTTTTCGACCGCAACTTATTCGTGCGACCTCGGTTTCACGAACCGTCTACGGCAGTGCGACCCAGATTCTGAGATGGACATTCCGAGTCCAATATTGAATGTATTTTTCGGGTTTTTTGATCGGGTACCCGAAGCGCTCAAAAAATATTAGGTTTAATATTCATATTAAATCTTCGACCCGCCTTAACTCATGCGTGCGACATCTGATTGGCTTGCCGTCAGTGGCGATGTAATCCTGTCCTTAATATGGACGATTCAAGTCTAATGTTGGATACTAAATTCTGGTTCGTGGCTCGGGGCCCCGAAACACCGAATAATAATATTATTATTATTATTATTACGGAATCTCGTATCGGACATATCACTCTCATACAGTGTCGGAATGACAAACCGTCTGCGACGTTGAGACCTTGGAATTAAAAAGGATGTTCCAAGAACAATTTAGGATATTTAAGTCGAGGTCGATGTGCGGGCCCCATGAGGCCCAGTTCGCGCGTGTTGCGGTGAAATGCAACTTTTTCACCGGCTATCCGTTTTGGACCAATGGGTAGTCCATATCGTGTGTTTTTCCGTATGAATCATAATGGTGTGACCGGTTTTGTTAACCGGTGTCAGTTGGAGTATTGCTGGGTTGGTTCGAACCTGAACCCAACCAGGCCCTCGGAGCAGAAACGCGAATAACTTGAGTTCCGGACGTCCGATTGACGTGTCGTCGACTTTGTTGTAATCCTTTCGATGAGACGGATCCTTTGGCATACCTCACCATAATTTTTAACGTAGTTGGAAAACGACCGGGTTGGATTGTACCCGAAATCCAACTGGGCCCCTGAAATGGAAAAGTCGATAACCTTCGGACCAGACGTCCGTTTGACGATCCGTTAGCGGCAATGGTGATCTCGTTGAGAAATGGTCCCTATGGGTATACCTTATGTGATTTCGTGGTATTGTTGAGATAGGGTCGGGTTGGTTCGTACACGAAACCAACCGGGCCCCTGGGACGAAAATGCCAATAACTCTCAGACCGTGCGTCCGATCGACGCGTCGTCTGTTGCGTTGAGTTCCTATTGACGATACAGAACTTTTGGATACATCAACTCTGGACTTTGTGATAGTTGATGTATCAACCTCTCGGCTCATGGAGCGGACCCTCCAAACAAGCTTGCTGTGTGCGGGAACCCTAGTGTTGGCTGCGACAGCGACTGTTACTGTGACTACTACTGCTATTACTGCTACTGTGACTGCGACGACGACAGTATAGAGATCCTGTGTGGATTCGACGACGAAGACTACAGCACTCAGTGATCCTATATGGATCAGTGCTACAGGTCCTGTGTGGGCCCGATCCTGTGTGGGTCCGATCCTCTGTGGGTCTTTGCGCTCAGCGGTCCTGTGTGAACCAGCGCCTACAGGTCCTACGTGGGCCCGATCCTGTGTGGGTCTTTTGCGGGGGTTAGTTACCTATCGAACCTTCGTGGGTCCGACGACTTAGATGGATCCGAGATCATCTTTATCGTCTTTCGAAGAAGTATACCTGTGTGAGCTAAATTCTATTGCTTTCCTGTGTGGATTGTGTTGTGCTATCCTGTGTGGATTACGTTTTGCTTTCCTGTGTGGAATACGTTTACATTCCTGTGTGGACTGAGTTGTACTTGGGCTCGGAGGTTGGAGCGTATTTGAAATTGATGACTTAGGTATATGTATGGGCATATACCTAAGCAGTGTCGGTTGTTACTTCGTGATTGTACCTTTCTTCGTGGTTTATCCTTTGTGGATTTGAGAGACCTTCAGGGGTCTCGGGGTCCCTACTGAGTAGCTTATACTCACCCCTTCACGGGCTTTGCCCACACTACGTTGTGTTGGTTGCAGACGACGGACAACGTTGATCTTAGCTGAGTCTTGCAGAGCAGGACGGTACCTGGAGGTGTACCACTGGGCGGAACGTGCTCGGAGCGGACGGCGGGACCCGTGGAGCAGTGGTGCTATCTGTACCCACCCTTCAGGTGGGATTTCCAGTGGACAACTCGGTGTAGAGACTTTTACTTTACAGTTGTTGTTTTCCCTTTCGAGTTGTACTTTACTTTCTGTTTGGGTTTGTATAATGGCTCATTTACTTTTACGCACTTTTAGTTGTACTCTACTTTTGCTTAGTGTTTACTTTCCGCTTTCTTACTCTGTGGTGTTTGTTTACTTTACAAAGGAAATGCCTTCCCTTTTTACCGGGATTTACACCTTGGTGCTAGTCGCCAGCCCCTGGCATATGGAAGGCGGACTTGGGGTAGTCACGGCACGGACCCCAAGGGCGGGTCGTGACATCTATGATGACACATATAACTATTACATTACCCTTTTGGGGATATTATTCTTAAAAAATGACTTCCACACTAATTCGAGTAAAAATTAAAATGATATATGTGATTCCATTTGAGTTATTGTATAGAAATAAACATGAACAATAACATATACATATATTGAGATATGATGTGTTTGTAATGGAAATATAAGATTTTATAATCCCATAATGACGAACAAATTATATATTTAGATGATATTGAAAAGAAAATAATTGTTATTTAATATAAAAAATTTTTGATATAAAACTAATTATGTAAATACCTATAATATTTTGGAAATGTCAAAAATATTATATTAAAAATAATTAGAGAAAAATATAACTTAATAAAGTTAAATATCCAAATATAGAAAAATATTTATAGGAACAAACTCCATGAGAAATATTGAACTGAGTATAAGTTCCTAGAATATATGTGTTATGGAGTTCAATATGGGAGTTTAGGGAACCCAGGAGATATAATTTTATTCTCAAAATGTCAGGTGACACATTATTATATAAGTATAATTAATCTCTTATGTGACACTCATTGGGTCACTAGTACTTCATTTTTTAGATTTATTTATACATTTATTTATTATGTGAGTTTCTGAGTGTTGGAGGTTGAAAAAAATAATTTTTGGGGAATTAATATCTTGATAATGGTAGGTGCACAGTCATGTGTAACTATGTTGATAACCATGAAAAGGATTATTTTGGAAACATTTTGGGTTTTCATTGAATGAAAATGGTTTTTATAACCATGAAGATTTATCAAAGAACTCTACTATTTTTTGGAGAGTGTATACCTCACTATTAAAGAATGGTTTGAATGGCCGTGTGGCCAATCCATTATTCTGTGTCTTGATCATTAAAATATAAATTTTTATTGTTTATCCCATGTTTGGGTTAACTCCACTACACCTCTTTTCCCTCCCATTTATGAGTCACAATCTCCCCATAACCTTATAGCATCTTTCCCCTTTGATTCTGGGATGATTTCTCCTCCAATATTGGTAATTTCTTTCAATGAATTCCTTGTTTCTCCTAGGTTCTTCAACCTTATACATTTCTATTCTATATTAATCCATTTTTATGGATTTTTAAGCCCTATCTATTTATTTGGATGAACAAAGGGTTTTATGGGATATTTTTGGTTTTTATTTGTTGTTTAGTTTTGTGAGGATCTCTCCTAATCGAATCTTATCATCTTCATATAGGTGGAGATTTTTAGTTTGATAATGGGGTATTGTCTCTAAAAAAGGGTATGTTTCTCTGTATAACATTTGATTCATTATTTATATTGGTTTTTTATATATTTCTATTCAAACGGTGTTATAAATGATTATTTATTCTTTCTTGGTGTGATTCATGATGTGTGTTAGAAATTTGATGTTTTAACATAGGATTTGTTTTCTAAGTAATATATTTTATGTACTTGAAATTTGTTTTAAGAAATTCCTAATAGTGTGCTTATGGTTTTAACGGTATTTTTATGTTGGGGTTGAAATGTTTTTAACCTTGACAATGTTTTTTTTTATTATTTTGGGCATTTATTATATCTAAAATTGGCACTTGATATTTTACTATTGGATTAGAATGTGTGGAACATGAGAGTTTTAGGTGCGGGGGTATGTAGATATTTCAATCCATAACCTATTTCATAAACTACATTGGTTCAGTCATCCAATAGAATAAGGGATAATTAGGGAGGTAGATAGAGGTAGCTTTCAAAATGTGGTGATGTGGACTGAGAGTGCACATGGAAATATTATTGGGAATGGGGAAGACTAAGAGGGATTAAAAAATTACTGTTCTTTATTGTATATCTAGAGGATTGTGTCTTATACTATGTCACACTATACTCTATTAGTCAGATCCAATGATTATTATTATGTGTATATTGAATAATTTGTAATCTCATCCGATGATGAATAAAACACTTTTATTTAATTATTATGTTTATTATGATTATGTTTTTAGATTATTCTTACGCCATGATTGGATGAGCGATCATGTTTGTGTTAGATATCTTTAGTTCCTTTTTACTTGAGCCATGTTAATTAATAAATTTAGAAATATGGACTTTTGTAATAAAACCAAATTAATCATTAAAATAATTATTTCAAGAGAGATTTATTTAGAGTGAATGAGTTTTACATTTTATTTTCAAACTAGAGTGATTTTTTTCACAGTTACATTGAATATATATATTCATCATCGTATCCAACTAGGATTACTTCCTCTCACCAGACATGTGCATTTGGGAATATGCATAACACATTTATAGGACTTATAGAAGGGTAGTGGAACCATGTAGTTCAGTGGCCGTAGATAATTTGTGATGCATGGGGTTGTTTGGATATGGTAAACATGATGGTATCATGTAGTCATCTGGTGTAGATATGTTTGTGTACTTTAGAACATTTGGGATGTTATATATTCGCCCAATTCTCTTTATCCCTATTTGAGATATTGTATATGTTGACCAACGGATATCATGTGTATTTCAGGTTTATTAATTTAGAGTAATTATTTTTTTTGATATCTTTTTATTTTATTAATTGTATACCATAATTTTCTTATTCATATCGTTTGTTACTACTTATTTGGTAGGTATGGTTTTCCCAATACTGGATGGGTCATTATTGAATTTCAATAATGAAGCCACTTACAAAAGGGTATATATTAATCCCTTGGGATAATTTCCATCTTAGGATGTCAGGGAATGCACTCATGACCTTGTTATGTAGTTTTTTAGATGGCGGATTGGGATTACCTAAGATGATAATTTAAAAAATTATGTCATGTCTATCCTTTTTATTTAGGGTAAGTAGTAGATTGTGAATAAGACTATTGGGGCATGTGTGTAAAGTGAATATGAGTTTCTAGATAGACTTATTTAATGAATAACCTCATGTTTCCATGGGTATTCAAGAGTTTGGTTTTTAAATTGAATAATTTATGGATTAATTTTTCTGAATTTTGATAATTATCATAATTGGTTGTTGGTTTCAGGAAGGACTCGTGATTGGTTTTGAAAAATTTTGACTTTCTAGGTTAAATGTTAGATGTAAGAAGAGGCTTACTATATTTTCAACTATCTGGATCCCATGTCATTAGATTTGGAATCCTTTTGTGATGACTTATATAGTTAGTTCATGGAATACTAATCCATGTGTCCATTCCTTGAATAGTGGAGTTTTTTATCTTTTTTTTTTGTTTTCACCCATTCTTCATTTGGAAGTATTATTTATATTTGTGTTGTTTATTTGAGAACATTTATAAAGGTTGTTGGTTTAATTTGTTTTATTTAGGATTCATTTTTGTTTCGAATAGGTATATATACTGTGTTTTGTAGAAAGTGCCTCCCAGAATTTCCTTCCAAATAGAAATGGTGGGAGTTGTGGATCAGTTTCATTAGTGGACACTTCAGTTAATCTAACTTGGGTGAAATCATTTATCTAAATGATTGATTCCTTACCCTAATATAGTAAAATATGTTAATCATAGATAGTCTAACATGCTGATAATTTCATTAATTAAAATCATCTTGTGTTCCATGGTGAAAAAATGTACCCATGTTTCCATATTAGTTTTTGCGTTTCCTCTATTTTGGGTGGTTGATTTAACTATCAATATTCCCCCTAAGATGATCCCAATATAATCACCATCAAAATATATAGACAATTATGAGTTGAAATAGTTAAAGGATAGTATGGAAAAAATTTAAAGTAAGAGATTTATTCCTCTTGGTGGGTCTTTTTTGAGAGTCATAAGTTCTTTTTGAAAAGAAGTTGGACATGAGTTGTTTACATTTTATAGACTAGTGTAATCTTAATTCAGAGAAATATAATAATAAATAAAAATTTCCAAAAATGTATTTTCATTTTTACTATATCATAGAATCTAGGTAGTGTTAAAAAATCATCCTATGGTTGGGGAATCACTAGGTGAGGATTTGGGATGATTATATTATGAAGACTGTGTTTAGGGGCTGGTAAGTGAACTTTGAGTCTCTAGTGATATTGTTTTTCTTTTCCAATGATCATATTGTCTGTATAGAGTTGATGAAAAAAATATTTCATCATTATTTTAATTCTTAGTATTATTATTTTTATGTATTATAATATGGATCATAACTATGTAGGCCATATGAGATTTATTTTGAGAATCGTATGAGAGAATCTCTTGTTATCCAAGTTACTCAATAATAGTTCTTGATCCATGAGGTAAACAATATGGGTCACGTGATTTTTGTGGGAGGTATCTTAAGGGACCCTATGAATATCCATGATTTCATGCCTTTGGATGGGAAAAATAATGTGTTTGAGAATAGGAACATTTTGTCATTGGATGAATATTACATGAATATTTTTTTGTACTTCTCCTGGATTGACTCTCCCTTGATTGTTTTGACTCAAAATGGTTGATGTTTTAGTGGTGTGAGAATTTCCATCATTCCTCTAAATAGTTTTTGGATATTTTTAGAACACATAATATTTTTATTTTTCATGATCCTGTTAAAGGAAAGACACATTATCAGGATGTCTTGGGTGTGGGGTTACGATGTGTGCAGACGTATTATGGACATGTAGTGGCCTTTGTCTCTTGTCAATAATGCATACAGGGGAGAAATTACATCACCCAAAACCAATATTTTCTAATATTGATGTGTTAATTCAATAAATAGAATCATTACCTGTTCAATGAGTAATTTATAATATATTCAGATCATAATATCTTTGAGTATATTTTCACCCAACGGGATGTAAACCATAAACAGTGATGCTTGTTGGAATATCATCAGACCTTTGGAATTGATAATTCTTAAACACTAAGGAAGTGGAATTTGGACCATGATTATCTAATTGTAAAGTTATTAATATTGGTAGTTAAGGAATAAATGTATAAGTGGTTTGTAATGATTTTTTATATTGATCTGATTATGAAGGTGTTTGAGGTTGAGAGAGAATGTGTTTTTTACTAGTGTTCAGGTCACTCCCTCTCTCATTGACTGGGTTGGTTTTTAGAAGGCATCTAACCATCTGTAAAAGCTAATTGGTATATTTTTTATAGGTGGGGAGAAATAAACTAATTTGTGTATGTATAAAAAAGGTAATCTCTTGTTGATGAATTGTATGGTTGTTCCTTTGATCCTTAGGAAGGAGGTGATGCATGAGTGGAATTTTTACAATTGAGTGAGTCATCAAAGGCCTAAATAAATGTTATATGGTTTGAGGAGTTTGTATTAGTGGAATGGGATGAGATGGATAGTTTCATATTTTCTATCCATATTTTTTAACAACCAAAGGATCAATTTTGGGAATTAAAGGATAGTCAGGTTTCTTCAAGCACTTCCCATTCTGGTATGGAAGATGGATGATATCTCTATGAACGTTTTAGTTGGTCTACCACATACTTCAAATAAGATAAATTATATGTGGTTGATTATAGAATGGTTGATTGTGTTATCAAATTTTTAACACATTAAATATTTGATGAAGTTAAATGAGCTTGAGAGCCTGTATGTCTGAGAGAACACCAACATTCCTCATTTTCCCATAGAAATACTTTCTGACATGCCACACATTTTACATCGTAGTTTTAAAATATTATCTAGGAATAAATGGGAACATATTTGATTTTAATTCGATTCTATCACCCATATATGGATGGTAAGATTGAGTGGCATATAAAATTATTTAAGGATAATTTTTACTCTTCTGTTCTTAATTTCAAGGTTTTATTAGAGAGACATATTTCATAACCCAGCCCTTCATAAAATAATAGTCACTATACCACACTCATAATTTCTTATTTTTGGGAATTTTATGGCTTTACTGTTATCCTCCATTATTTTAGGTTTAGTTGGGTGACCATTATTTATTTGGCCAGAGTCACATCCACGAGATGGTGGAGTAAGTGCAGTTGATTAGAAAAAGGTTACTGATATCACAAGGTCTCAAAAAATAATATAATAGTCATTGTAATCACTAGATAGAGATAGAGTTTTATGAAAAATGTATTTCTACTGGTAAATTATTGACTAGGACATTTTCCCTTGTAAAATAGGGGTGTTGGTCTCCCATTATATTAGGCCAATTTAGAATGTGCATTTTCTTGGGATGGTAGCCTACCTATTGGACATTAAACAATTTTTAACATCAATTCATGAGGGTTTTTATAGATCCTAGTTGATCAATTACCATACCACGCCATTTCTTGTCTTTGTGTGGGAGTATTTGGAAATAGGGTCGGACATCATAGTTATGGAATTGCATATCCATATCCTGGAGCATCCGAACAAGGTGTTTCATGGTTTTTTCAATCTTTTTAGTCTAATTCATTTGAAATAATTGGTTTGAAATCCACAAGATATTAGAGTGGGAAGCTTTGGTGAGGGTTCAGTGGCCTCACATGTTTTCTTCTGATGTTCCTTGAAGGATTTATAGTGGTAGAAAGTGGTATTTTGGGAATAATTAGGACACCCACTAGGTCATTAGTATTACCTATTTTAAGATGTATAAATTTATTTACTTAGTAATAGATTTTCTTGGTATTGGATGATTAAAACCATGATTTTTGGGGAATCATTCCATTTATAATTGTTCGAACACAATTAGTAGTAATGGTGTGACTGTCCAAGAAAAAATTATTTTTTTGGAAATGGGGATTTTTCATGACTTTAGCATGGATTCTTTGTCAATGTGGGTTTTTATAGGAACTGTGTAGATTTAATTTTGAATAGATAGTGGATAATTATCGGTAGGTTCTTTGTTATATTGAATATGTATCCACACCATGTAGCCAAGTGCATCTCATTAAAATTACATCTTTTTTTAACCTTTCACTCTTGTGGGGGTTAACCTCATTCCACCAATTTTCCTCTCATTTTCATGCATCCATCTCTAATTTATGATGGATCCTCTTACCATTTGATGTTTATTGTAGTCCTTAGTGAATATTGTTGATTACCTACAAGGTATTCTTTATTTATCATGATTTTTACATCCATAACCCTTGTTTGTCCTTATTCTTCCCTATTTAAGGATTTATGAAACCCTAGATTTTATTTTCATAGAACCTATGGTTGTTTATGGGGTATTGGTGATGTTTCTTTCTATATTAGGTTGTTTAAGAACTCACCTACTTGAATACATTGGGTTTCATCTAGGGAATTGAGTCTTATTTTGATTTTGAGTTTGTTATCTCTATTTAAGAGTGTTTTCCTGGTCTAACCTTTGATTCCTACTTAACTTTTGATTTTATTAACATTTTATTTTAAATGTGTTATAAATAATTATTTGTCCAAGATTGTTTTTATTCATGGTGTTTTTTATGGAAAATTGTTGTTTTAATGGGGGTTTTTTCAAATGAAGAGTATTAAATTCATGTGATGCATTTTATAAAATTCCTCAAGAAGTGTTAATGGTTTAAAAGTGGTTAATAAAGAGAATTTAAAATGATATTTACTTGAAAAATGTTTTGGATTATTATCAAAATGTGTGTCTTATAAAATTGGAACATGATATGTGTTTATGTTATTGGAATTTGTGACACATGGAAGACCATGGGTGTTTTTATAGAGACTTAGATAATAGAAGCCTTATCCTTTTTCAGGGAAATACTAGTGTGGCTTATCCATGGGAATGAGATAGGATTTGGAGAAATATCAGTAGGGATTCCAAAATGTATCCATGTAGACTCAGATTTCATATGGATTTATTATTGGTTCAGTGGAAGACTGAGATATCTCCCAATCGTATTTCACTTTCTTAACCATCTAGTGAACTATTTATTAGAATAAGTGGCACTATAATCCATTGGATAGAACCCATGATGCTTATTACTTATACCTAGTTTAATTTGTATGCCCATGTGTTTACGCATAATTTTTTTATTATATAGGATTTTTCTTATTATAATGTTATAGGATTATGATTATTCCCTGTTTGGTGAGTGGGAATATATCACATCCATTTTACTTAAGCCATGTTTATTTATATTTTTCATATATAGAATGTTCTGGGAAAACCACTAGACTTAGATAAAAATAAATAATTCGTGTAAACTGATTTCAGTCTGAACACATTTTAAATTTATTTTTAAAACTAGAGTGATCGGTTTTCATTGAGAAATTATTTATATTGATTTGTGGTTGTATTATACTGGTATATCTCACTCATAATATCTATATACCTTGGGTAATATACATATCATGTTTTCTAGGATATAGGAATGGGTAAGGGAACCTTGTATTCTAGTGGCCCGTCTAGATTTTTGATGTCCATTTTTTGGTATGGTGTGGAAAATGGTCAGATTAACTAAATCACATGAATCTGTTTTTGTACATCGTCCTATTGGGGATGTTATGTGTTATCCCCTTTGTCCTTATCCCATGTTTAGAGGTATTTTAATTGTTTAAATTTTTTTATAATGTGTATTCCTTGTTTATAAATTCTTAAATAGTTCTGTTTGTGATATATTATTCGGTCATGTTGTGTATACCCTAATTAATATTTTCTATATTGATTGTTGAATTCTATTTGAATTAAGTGGTCATCCAAATAATATATGGGTCATATATTATTTTCAAGGGAAAAACCATCCCCAAATGGTTATCTATGATTCCCAAGTTCCAATCACTATCCCATGGAAATTTGTAACAATCATTGGGCCTTGTAGTGTGGTAGATTATGTGGAGAGATGGGTTGACCTGGGCCATTTTTTTATATATGAATGATAATGATAGTATTTAGGGGAAAACATCATCCATGTTGAAATAGACATTGATTTATGTAATAAATTATATGTACTATAATAAAAATTTTACATTAGTGACCTACTAGTGGGTTTAATTTCATTTGGTTGAAAATTGTTATTCATGAAGAAGTTGGGTCCAGACGGTAATTTAAATAACTATAAAGCATGGTTGGATTCAGAAGGTTTCATAAAATATCAATGAATTGGCTAAGATAGATCTCTTTTCAAAATCTTAATGCTAATTTTATTACAATTATACTTTCCATGTTACTTTTAAATCCACAAAAAATAGAATGGAGATAATGGTTTATGCAATGACCATATTATTTTTAATCATTCCATAAAAACCAAATACGTAAACACTTGACACATGGGAACCAATATAATAGGGCACCAAATAACATAATCACTTACTAAAAAGGATCCTTACACATGATCACTAAGTACATAGGTTACAATTTCACCTATTCATATATCTAGGAATCCATTCACCTATATTCCCTACCTAGTCACCCATTTTACATTTCACATACATGGGTACCCATTGTTTTATGTTATTGGGTCACCACTCCCACACCCCTGATTGAGATCGGAGATAGTTTTCTCTCTCATGCATTCCTATGAGTACTTAAACTTCCATCACTTTCCACTTTGAAAATTTTATATTCAAATTGTGTACATTTTAGACTAGGTCAAAAGTCACATTCTTTGAGGTAATCACAAGACACCTCCTGATTGTAACAACACCATGATTAGAGAAACTCGTATTGGTCCCCAAAAATCTATTTGTCATGATTATATATTGGGTTTCCTCAAATTCCTTGTGTTGAGATTAACCTCTATGTTTCATAATATTCTATAAGCCTGGATTCTCCTATTAGTTTCCTCATGTGTCATTAATTGAGATTATCTTATTGGTTTCCTCATATTCATGAATCTGTATTATTCATATATTTTTTCATATTTCATAATTTTTTATTCCCATTTTTGTTTCCTTATATTCCTTAATTTGAGGTTATCCTCTTGGATTAATTATATCCCTTGATTCAGGATTCCCTTTTTGGTATCCTCATATTCCATGAGTTAATATTATCCATTTCTTTCTTTATATTCCTTATTTCATGATACACCCCTTTATATCCTTATATGACTTGATTAGAGATTATCCTACTAAATTCTCAATATTTCATGAGGTGAAATACTCCCTTTGTTTTCCCTATATTTTATGAGCCGAGACTATCCTCTTGGTTTAATTAAATGTATTGAGTCGAGATTATACTCTGGGTTTCCTCATATTAATTGAGTTTATATTCTCCTCTTAATATCCACATATGTCTTTATCCAAGATTATCATGTTGTTTTATTATTATTCCTTGATTATAGATACACCTCTTGGATTATACAATTTATTTACCTTACTCATATGTATGGTAAAACTAAAAAAATCTAATTTTCAGTAAGTCCCACACTAACACATTGTAAATTTCATAATTTTATACCCCATGTGACATTAAACTTATTAGAAGTGAACATAGATTCAAAATAATAACTGGAATCACTATTTCCATTCTACCTTGACCCTAAATGGTGCTATATGTCCAGTTTATTAGCAATGAAATATATGTATTATAATTCCATTTGTTAAGATGTAGTGGCTTCCCCTTTCATGGGCCCAATAACAAATCCACACCATCTCCCACCTCCATTTATAAGAGTGAAACACCTCCATGGATAGTGATAAATTCAATATTTTCATTTTATATAGAATCAAATTAAAGGGTAATAAAATATCTTTATTAAATGATATATGGTATAATTATTGTGTAAAGTGTCCTCTAAGATGTATATTATTAGTTAAAATATTTCTTGGGTATTATTACAGAAAGTATATCTTTAACAAGTAGTAAATCTATAAGATATAGATGATATTAATTATAATAAACCTTCATGTATGAATCAATCTCTCATCCTCACTTCAATCCAAAGAGGACATCATTGCCACAATATATGATCGAGAAGCCACCACCTCTAGAAATTGAGGGAGCCGTTTGAGACCCAAAACAAATAAAATAGGACCATGAGGAATCTAATGTTATAGAAAACAACTCAATTATAGTATATTATTATAATATTGATGGAGTGGTACGTTACAAGTAACCTAGGACACACCGTAGGACAAATAATATGTTTTAAAATTTTATCTTTTTATGGACTGTACTCAATGAGGTGAAGTCACATTTTTTATAGTAGCCTCATAGGATAACCAATTAGAACCACTAATTAAATCAATTTCTCAGTAAAACCTGGATTTTCTTGTGATATATATTGCATCCAATGTGAAAAAAATTGTATATTATGAATGTGTAAGTTTTATTAGATTAGGTTCCCTAGAACTTACATGAACTTGTACTTTCCTATTACCATATCACATATAAAAGTTTTATATTCATATACTTTTACTACAATAATTATATTATTACTTATATTTATTATATTTGGGGTTGTTTCCACACAATATATTCATTATCAAAGGGTAATTGAAATTCCTTACAATAATAGAAATATTATAATACTATTAATATAATCTAAAAACATATCATATGATCTATATAAAACACCATATCAAAAAATATCAAGATTAGCATCATACAATTTTTATAATCTCATTATAGTTGGGAACTACTATATCCTTTTAATAAAATATATAATCTTGGTAAAAATCTATATATTGTATAAATTAAGGGAAAAAAATAGAGGTATGGTAAATTCATGTATATGTATGATTGTATAAAATAAATATTAAATATAAATTGAAATACTGATTTTTTTAGGGAACCTACTCTCATAAAACCCCAACATTCACTAGATCCAACTAAAAAATAATCTCAATTCAAAAACTCCCACATTATGATCTTACATATACTCACATATGAATTTATTCAACTGGGAAACTATGTTATCCTCAGTGGATATATTTCAAATAGTGACATCACATCTTTTAGTAGAATACATTTAGAGAGGAAACTTATAATGTAAATTTTTTTTCTAGCATAGCCTATACTCAATAGAATGCACTATTATTATCTTATTGTCATACTATATAGAAATATGGTATACACTAATATATATATTTATAATATATGAGAAAAGAATATTACCAGGTCGATTCCATAGCAATATAAAAACCAATTATATTCTTAAATTATAATATAAAATCAATGACCATCGGTTTCATTGAACATATATTTCTCACTATACCATATTTTATATAAAATATAAAGTTTTGTTATAATTTAATATCTTCAAAATTTTTTTGAAAAAATTGAATATGTGTATACTCTAACCACTAGCTCACTGTTCCCTCTATAAACTAAGAATAAATATTTTTTATGCCTAAAATACTTCATGATATACTACTCTACAACTCAATTCTAGTCTCGAGTATTTTATTGATATCTTCCTACCATGCTCAAGGATTAGGAAATATCAAATATAGAACATATCATGGTATATATGATAGATCATTCAATTTAACTATGTATAATTATATTTATTCTATATATATTTTCTTATGTCTATGGGAAAATGTTCATAAAGAGATAAATTTGATGTGGAATTTTAAATAATCCCATGTTATATTGTATGATATTTTAGCTTTTGAGTACCTTATGAATGTTTATACATTGACATGTTCTATGTTTCCTTTCATATCTATCATGAAAAATTGAAATCCTTTGAATATAGGTTGTCAATTATTTCTTAGAGAAACATTCATTTAATAAAACTTAACTAACTATAATAAGTTCTCTTCATTTCACATTAATAATAATATAAGAATTTATAATACTAAAAACATGATGGCCCTACCACTAACCTTTCTATCAATACATGGATTATAATAAACCCCAATATTTTTACAGACATGTTAAAATAAACATTCCATGATTTTGTTTCCTTATTTAATACATAAATGGATCTTTTTATCTTGTATTTATATTTTTGAAATATTAGATATCACAAACCATTTTTTATTTATATGAGCATCGTAAATAAATTTCTAATTTTAAAATGATGTTTTAACATACATTTTCCAAATCTCATAATCATGGAAATCAGTTATGCAATTTTCAATACAATTTAAAGTAATATTTATAATAGGTGAAAAGGTTTTTTCAAAATGTATATATTTTAACTCCTTTACCAAAAATTAGATTTATATGAATTTTCAATACCATCCGTAACTAAATTATTCTGTAATTCCCATTTCCATCAAAATGTTTTGACATTCAATGAAGCCTCCTAATATATTAAAATTGATATTGATACATTTATTTAATTTTAGAATCCATATGCCCTTGTCACAAAGAAACATCTTTTCAATAAACTAACTTCTTTAAAAGTTATAGGTTTAATACTAATAAGGAATATTTTTTACCTTCATCGGTAACAAGACAACCATATCTCTCTAATCCTACAATATCATTTATCAAGTCATGTAATATATATATATATCATGAGAAATCTTTATTATCTG
The DNA here is from genome assembly GCA_963277665.1 of Viscum album. Taxonomy (NCBI): domain Eukaryota; kingdom Viridiplantae; phylum Streptophyta; class Magnoliopsida; order Santalales; family Viscaceae; genus Viscum; species Viscum album. Next base: position 2,100,977,625 of record OY728163.1, on the reverse strand, counting down.
ACTATACCACTTAGATTTAATTCTCATACTAACTCTATGTATTTGGAGCATCAAATTAATTTATTTTAATATTTTTCCAAATATTTAAATTAAAAATTTTCTCCCATTCACTAAATAATTTTTTTTAGATAGTTACATTTCCTCCTGAAGCGTTATACAGGTAATATTCTTTCATTTCTTTAGGATATCCTATAAATAAAAACATTGTAATGTTATATGACATTTTTTCCTTGGAAGTTTACATGAGAAACATTTCATGTACCCATACATGTTTCGAGGATAGTTCATCAATAACTCCATGAAAATACTATATATAACTTTAGTTATTGTTAGTTTTATTATATCTTATAAAATCTTGATTTGGACCACTAAAATAGTAGATGGACTGGTGGAACCACATTAACTCAAGCACACATACCCATACACCAAATGCTACTAATTACAAGAGGGTATATATTGGTGATCATAGTTATACTATACAACATGGTACAAATTTCCATAAATGATAGAATAGATACTATAAAACCTAATAATAGTGAAAAAATAACATGGAATTATAGTTAAAAGCTAAAAATTTATAAATAATGTAAAACATGTTACTCGAATAACCTGAATGTTACTCATATTAGTATTCCTTAAACCCTTATATGTTCTCCACAATTACCCATGGTTGGAATAATGGGTTACATATATCATAGTTCAGAAGGGGAGGCATTTACTCATTATGGTTTAAATTATTTCAAGTAATGAAAAAAAATACAATATAAATAATAGGTATGTGACACAAAAATAACATGCATCGTAGGTAAAATTTTTAAATAACCAGAAATAGGTGTTTGATACACTTGGATATATCCTAAATATGATCTCTAGTTTCCCACTACAACACTAAGTGGAACCTGACCCCTAATAGTAATAACTAGTGTTGGAAGATATAATAATCTAAAAAATTTACAAAAACTTGTAGGTTTGTATAAAAAACAATGAATCTACAATTCTAATAGAGTGAGAATATATGGTGTAAGAATAAAATAATCGGTAGGTAACCAAAAATATTTTCATATGAAAAGAAAAACCAATGTTAATTCTATATATCAATCTAATGTTAACATAGATATAAAATAAAAATAGTTCTATAAATAGTAAATAGAACAAATTTATCAAAATTAGAAAATAAATTACGTGGAATATTAGTACAAATTACAAATGATATCTCTCCATTATAAGAGGATCCATTCCACATATACTTGCATCAAATATAAAACACATAATTTTAGAAGGCAATTCAGAGCCATCCCATATGGGGAAAATTATAGTACCAAAAATAACTCACACATGAACTCATATACACCCATACATTTCTGAAGAAGTGTAAACAGTAGTTAGGTACCTAGAAACTAATGCTGAGTATATAAATTAGAACCAACCAATTTTATGAATCTCATAAACTGTTACGGATAATTTGGCAATGTGTATAATGTGTCGGGATAATCTTATATCCAATTCTAGATAAATAATAAATATAATATATGCAGTTTATGATTTATAACCAATTACATTACTCCATCCTGTTTTGTAATAAGGAATACTTGTACTTTACAAATACCAACCAACATATAAATCATGGATCAAGATAATCATTCCTAGAATCAGTTTTCAACATGTTTGGTAAAATAATAAAATTATATTATTAACATAAAAAGATATAAATAAATATTAAATAAATCATCAGTAAATCACAAATATTAATATCATAAACAATAATTAGTTAAAAATTTATTTAGTTAGTCATATAAAAAAATGTGAAATTATATAGATTTTAAAGACACTGGAAGAACTATATGCAATACATAAGTCATGGGATAGATTTCAATCCAATAATCACTATTCTTTGGTCAAACATGGATCTTAACACAATAATGGAAGTCAATAGTGTGAGATATTGAAAAATGATAGACCAAGATAAGGTTTGATATAACCAACACTTACTATTATATTCACAAGTGAAGGGTAAATAAAGGTTCTCTATAAACTATCCCCACAAGGCACAATTTATTATATGGTTAGTCACTAGTTTCCACTAATAGTTTACTAGTGATAAACTAGGTGATATACTTGTCTTATAATAGAAAAACGGAAAAAATTCTAGATAATGAGATAAGGGTAATGTGAATATTGAATTCAGGATTTCAATTTAAATGTAAAAACCCAATACTATGTTTATATAATTTAAAAATATTTTTAAAGAAAACAAACATTTGGGTTTTATTTTTATATACTATTTTACTTAAGAAATATATAATTTAGAAAATTATAATAGTATATTCTAAACATATTATATAATTAAATAAGTTGTTTTGGAATCAGATTATGGGGAAAAGTATCTTCTAAATTCCAAAACTACCCTGGGTATTTTTGAAAAAGTGAATAATAATGGTTTCCAATATAAAGTATCATGTTTTTATTGATAATGAATTAATAAAACCAACCAGGTCTAGGTATCACAACATTCCATTCTACCAAAGTCATCCTAGTTGTTACATATTCAATATTACAACACATAATCAATTTTAATATTGGATCATTATATTATAACTCAAACATGTTTAGGTGGGAAGTAATGATATCCTCAATATTGTTTGTTAAGAACCAAAAAAGAATTATTCAATCTATGTATATTATATCAACAAACACTTTAAAAAATTCTCCAAACATAAAAGATCCATTCCATAACCATTATTGGTCTATAACGTTCAATATGATAGAATTGATGTTTTGTGGTATTTTTAAGTCTTCTTACTCAATTATTTCAAAAACATAGGGTAGGTAAATTTTAAAAACCTTAAGATAAAAAATCAATGAATTCAAATTAAATTTTAGGTTCATAGGGATTATAACACCACATAATACATATAAAATAATGTCACAATATAATCACATCATGAGTCTTATTAAGGATAAATGTTATTTCTAGGTATTTATGATCAACCAATTTATTTAATAAAGAAGCATGCTCCCTACTTTCACTTTTTTAATTATGGTTGAGATGTAAGATAATTGGTTACCAATCTCAAGTGAGTATAATATGACCAAATATGATCGAGGGGATATCAAGAATCGTCCTATTCAAATAAATTCATAAATAACATCTGGAAAATCATTATGTTTATAAAAAATCATTACAATTATTATTTCAAAATTAAACCAGACAAGTTGATAACTTATTTCAGTTATTTAAATAATTTCTACACTGAAATAATTTGAGAATTTAAATACATCATTCATTAAAAATATTGATTCATATATATATATAAAATGTGATTTCATTTATTAGTTCATGAAATATTCTGAAAAGAAAATCCAAATAATTTTCTAAGTAATTACATATTGTTCAAAACTACCAACAATGACATATACATGACAGTTTATTTTCCATATTCTAATAGAATCTAACAATACCTTAATGAAGACCAACACAAAATGACTAATAATTTATATATAAAACCCACAAGTCTTATAATTATTTCATTTAAATCCAAATGAAACATATTCGAAACCCGAAAACATTACCAAAACAATTTTACTAGACACAAATAAAAATAAAACCCCACAATAAAATCAGATCAAAGAAAATATAAAACAATGAATAAAATTATATAAAACCTAATAAATATATTTCATTATATAATAATACTAAACATGTAATTTCATAGTCATTATAATTGTACCATTGATTGGTTGAGGGGGTGAATCAGTGATATATGTTTTTTTTATGTTTCCTTACTTATGAAACAACCTTTATGACCACCCTTCTTTTATTACAAACATAAACATGATTTGTTACATAAAACTTCACTGGATAAAACAAAGAAGAACGAGAGTTTTAGTGTCTTTGGGGTGTAGGATCATTACATTAAAACTTGAAACATTAAATACAACATATTTATTGAAAACTTCCTTTACATGACCACTACATTCTCTCATACTTAGCATTACATAGCCTAACCTAAGGACATGCATAAGAAAAGGGTGAGCTATAAATCCCAGTAAGGGAGAAAACATGGAATAACATGTGGAGTACAATACATGTTTAACAATAGGCTTATCAATAGAGCATAAAATAATCATGAACATAAAGTCATGATAAAGCATGATAATCATAACATGGAAATGTGGCAACAACACTTAACATGGAATTAGCATGATCCAAGGCTCATTGCACATGGAGCATGAGTAAATCCTCATTGCAAATAAAGCATGAGTAAACCCTAGTTTCACTTGAATTAGAATGAGTCAACACTCATTGCACATGACGTATTATGATCTTATAATTTACCCAATTCATTGAAGCGCTATAAGGGCGCACCCTTCATAAACATTTCATTTCATGCATAAGTGTGCCACATGGATCATAAAACAGGGATTCATAAAACATAATCATTTATTCCATGATAAAAGAATGTGGAAGTAAGAAATGAAAAATTATAATAAATAAGTAAATGTTCATAAAGTTTAATACCCATGATGGATAAATGGGCATGGTATTCACTACACAATGGCATTGGCTTAGAAAATCGGTGTGATTTCGGCAGCGTAACGACGTGACATAAGAATTCATAAAAACGGTTTTTGAGAGAGAAAGGGGTTACCCATCATATTTACATGTAATGGATAGTAATGAATTCATATAGATACATGTCCAAATAATTTTAATGGAATTTAGATTCATGATACAAAAGTATTTCTTGAATGTAAATGAGGAGAGAGATGTTCCTTTCAGAATTTCGGCATAGTAACGGGTGTATATGGGAGGCATTTAATGAGAGAGAAAGGGGTCTCCCATCATTCAAACATAAAGAGGGAAGTATGAGGTAGGTGAGAAACCATACCCCAACATTCATAATTGAAATTAAAAGGAAAAACGACTTAATGAAAATTGGACAAAAATGAGAAAGGAAGAAAAAACCGTTACATGGAAGTGTGCTTCCAAAGGCTAGAGAGAGGCTTGTGAGAGGCTTCTTGGGAGATTGGGGAACCTTGGGAGGATTCTATAAATCTTAGGTCAGAAGATGGACGAAATAAAAAGGCTTTTAGTGGGGAGGAAGTGGGAGCTTGGGTGGGTTTATATAGGAAAGGTGAGGGAATTCTTTATTATTTATGTTTGGGACCCCTTACATTAAATTAATCCAAACCACAAAACATCCCAAAGTTTTTGCCCATACTTTTTGGAAAATTAAAGAGGAAAAAAATATTTTATAATGCCATAGACTTAAATTCTTAAAATATTAGGGTTGCTTATGTGGAGGAGAGTCACACTCCCATGGAAATTAATTTAAAAAGGCAAGGTGTTTAATAAGTCTTGAGGGGTCCATTAATGCATTGAAAAGTAAGTCAAACAAACCCAAAATAACATTATCATAATGGTAAAACATATATTTTCCGAACATAAAGATTATAGTATTTTATTACATCACTATTGGATCATTATGATGTCCTAAAACATATTATATATTTAAACGATATTTATTTTTTTCCCAAATATTTGACTGTGTCATAAAATTATGAAAAATTAACCGTTGGATAATTTTGACATTATGATTCCAGAAATAACATTTATTTTATCTAAATCATTTTATAAATATTTTATTTTTCACTTTTAAAAAAACTGCTATTTACCAAAAATTCACGGGTGTTGACAAAAATGGATTTCAAACCTTAATAAAAATTATAATTGCATTCATAAAATTATAAGATCATTTATATTTAATAAAAATAAATTTAATAATAATAATAATATTTTATTAAAATATTATTTACTTCAGAAATCCTTTAATTTAATAAAATAAAAATATGAATTAAATAATAACTAAAAACACTATTTGTACTTTAAAAACTTTTAACAATGTATCAAAAATGACTAGAAATTATATTAATTATTATATAAAAAAATAATGTACCTGAAAATAGTACTACTTATTTGTTACATAACCACTTAAAATAGTCTCATAAGACCTAAGGGTAAGGTGTGCGATGGTGACAGACTCTTGGGGTGGCTCGGATAACATCGCTCGAGTGGTAATTTCAATCAACTTCCACTTTTCCCATAGACGGTCATGTTCGAGCTTGGAATTATGAAGTGTCACGACCTGTCCTCGGGGCCCGTGCCGTGACTACCCCAAGCCCGCCTTCCATAGGCCAGGGGCTGGCGACTAGAACCAAGGCGTAAATCCCAACAAAAAGGGAAGGCATTTGCCTTTGAAAAGAAAACAAGCACCACAGAGTAAGAAAGCGGAAAAGTAAACACTAAGTAAAAACTGTACAAGTTGTGCTGAAAGTAAAAGGGGCCGGAAATACAAGCCCAACTATAAAGTACAACTGAAAGAAAAAACAGCAACTAATAAGGGAAAACTGCAGCACCGAGCCGTCCTCTAGAAGTCCCACCTGAAGGGTGGGTACAGACAGCCTCCACTACTCCTCGGGTCCACCTAATCGCTCCGAGTACGTCCCGCCCAGTGGTCCACCTCCAGGTACTGTCCTGCTCCGCACGCCTCCTCCACGATCAGCGCTGTCCGTCGTCTGCAACCAACACCACGATGTGCGGGCATAGCCCGTGCAGGGGTGAGTATAAGCTACTCAGTAGGGACCCCGAGACCCCCGATGGTCTCCCGAAATCCACAAAGGGTAAATCACGAAGAAGAGGTACAATCACGAAGTAAAATATAACACGGCTTAGGTATATGCCCATACATATACCTAAGTCGTCAATTCCCCGATCGGCTCCAATGTCCGAGCCCTAGCACAACCCAGTCCACACAGGAAAGCAAAACGCATACCCACGCAGGATAGAACAACACAATCCACAAAGGAGAGTAAACAGTAAATCCACACAAGATAGTTCAACACAATCCAAAAAGGAGAGAAACACAAGATTCAGCTCACAGAGGTATACTTCTTCGGATGACGATAAAGATGATCATTGAACCATCTAAGTCGTCGGACCCACGAAGGATCGATAGGTACTAACCTTGCAGTGACCCACACAGGATCGGGCCCACGCAGGACCTGTAGGAGTTGGCTCACACAGAACCGCTGAGAGATGACCCACAGAGGATCAGACCCACACAGGATCGGGCCCACACCGGACCGGGCCCACGCAGGACCTGTAGGCGCTGGCTCACACAGAACCGCTGAGCGCTGACCCACGCAGGATCGGACCCACACAGGATCGGGCCCACACAGGACCGGGACCACGCAGGACCTGAAGCACTGATCCACGTAGGATCGCTGAGTGCAGGAGTCATCGCAGTCCGCTGAGGATCTCTACACAGTCGTCACCGCAGTCCACTGAGGATATCTGCACGGTCGTCGTTGGAGTCCACGGAGGATCTCTGCACAGTCGTCGCCGCAGTCCACTGAGGATCTCTGCACGGTCGTCGCTGTCGAAGTAGCAGTCGCAGCCAGCACTAGGGTTCCCGCACACAGCAAGCTCGTTCGGGAGGGTCCGCTCCACGAGCCGAGAGGCTGATACATCAACTAACACAAAGTCCGAAGTTGATGTATCCAAAAGTTCCGTATCGTCAACAGGAACTCAACGTCGCAGACGGCGCGTCAATCAGACGCCCGGTCTGAGAGATATTGGCATTTTCGTCCCAGGGGCCCGGTTGGTTTTTAAGGCAAAATCAACCCGACCGCACTCCACCTGCGTCCAAACCTCGGGCGGAGTATGCCAAAAGATCCGTCTCACTTATAGAAATTCAACAAAGCTGACGGCACGTCAATCGGACGTCCGTAGCTCAAGATATGAGCGTTTCCGCTCTGAGGGCCCGGTTGGTCTCGTGTACGAACCAACCCGGCCGGACTCAAAGTATTCTGAAACCTTGAGTGTGATATACCGAAACGACCGTCTCGATCCAAGGATCGTGTTACCGCTGACGGAGAGTCGTTTGGAGGCACGAAGCTCATGTTACGGGCATTTGAACGAAAACATTCGAAGAAGGGGGTACGGGCCCGGGCCGACCCGGCCCGACCCCCCCCTGGGTCGGCCCGAACCGGGTCCGACCCGGTTGGACCGGTCCGGCCCGGCCAGGGCGCGGCCCGGACGGTCGGACCGGCCTTGCTCGGCTCGGCCGAGCGGCCGAGCGCCGCGGGCGTTGACCCGCGGCCTGAGAAAGTCGCGGCCCGCGTGGGCCGCGCTGGCGAACCGCGGACGCGGCCGAGCCGCGTCCCGCCTAGGCGAACCGGACCCGCGGGGTCGTGGGTCCATTGGCCGCCGCCGCCGCGACTTCAGCCGCGGCGGCCTCGTCCGGCGGCGCGCCGGGGCGCCGGCAACCCGCGCCGCCGGCAACTTCCGCGGGCCGCCGGCGTCGCTCCAGTGGCCCGTTTTCCTTCCCGTCTGCGCCGTTGCTCCTCCCGGGATCCGTTCTTTACTGCGGGATCGTCAAACACCTGTTGCAGCATGTTCCGTCGTCGCCCGCCAAATCCGCACAAAACGAAGAACGGCGGAGGGTCGTCGGTCCGTGTTCGTTTGGCCCGTACCCTCCGCGTTAGAGATAAACAACTGGGAGAAATTGTTCAACACATGAACCGACAATTTTAATTAAAATAAAATTGTTCATTTGAAACCGGCTCTTTAATTTTCCAAGAACGTTCACGGGAATAATTAAAAAGGGGTAATTTTCCAAAATAAATCCCTACCTCGTCGATCGTCGCGCGCGGGCGTTCGTCGCGGAAGAGAGGGATCGTCGCGTCGTCGCGGAAACCGGCGTTGAGTCGGCGAACTCAACGAACCAAGAACAACAGATTTAAATTATAATTAAATAAATCTGTGTTTAAAACCAATAGAAAAGAACCTTGAGCGGAAATCCGAAATCACTCACCTCAAATGGTCGGTGATCGGAGATTGGAGATCGGAGATCGGAAGAACGTCTCGGACGAAGGCGTCGTCGATTTCCGGGTTCGGCGTTCTTCGCGTTCTTCGCGTTCTTCGCGTTCTTCGCGTTTTTTGTGAGGGAGCTGAAGAAACAGGGATCCTCTCAAATCTTTTCAAAAGATTTTGGGTTGGTCTTATTTTATTAATATGCCAACACACGAAAACAGATTAAGAAACGATTGAATTAATTCGTTGAATTAATTCAACGAAAGAAACAGGCCATTTAATTCACGAAAGAAACAGCCCATTTAATTCACGAGAGAAACAGCCCAATTAAATGGTCTGTTAAGAATTTAGAAAACGCGTCGGTTGACTTTCATTAAGACGGGTTTTCATGGGTGCGTTTCTTAGCGGAAAGAAACGGCGGGGCTCGTGCGGGCCCCACCTCACAAATATCCTACCAAGGGGGTAGGATATTTCTGGATAGCATCCTATCCAGTTCAACTCAGTTCAAGCCGCCTTTAAGTGGCTTCAAGTGGCTTCCAAGTGGCTTAAGTGAAATAAAATAACGTTGTCGCAAAATTATTTTATTTCTTAACTTTAAGCCCGAAAATTAAAAACCACACCCGAGCGAAGGCAACTCCGGAAGAGGCGTTTCTAAGCGAATACCGGCGCTGCGATTTCATTGGTGCCCTCAGAATTCGATTCCGGGCACCGGTTCAAAAGTTAGAAAAACCTACTCGTCCGTTCACTGAACGTACCCGAGCCCAACTTCGGAAAATGATTCCGGGCACACCGGGCCTCGGAATCAGGTTCCGTTAGAAACTGCACTCTTGTAAAATTTCAAAGAAAATTAAGAAAAAAAATTTCCTTGAAATTTACGGGTCTTTACATTACTCCCACCTCAGGACTTTACATCCCCGTAAAGATACATCAAAAACTAGGGAAAAAAATGTGGGTACTGAGAACGTATCTGAGCCTCCCGCTCCCAAGTGCTCTACTGGAGGTTCCTGTGCTGCCATCTGATGTGCACAATAGGAATCGATCGCCCACGTAGGACCCGCTCTTGTCGATCCTCTATCTCCACTGGGACCTCCGCAAAAGTCGCCCCATCATCCACGTCTAGCTCCCCATAGTCGATGATGTGTGTCGGGTCGTGCACGTATCTCCTCAGCTGGGATACATGGAAGACGTCGTGCACCCGGTGCAACTGAGGTGGCAGAGCCAGGCGATAAGCCACTTCGCCAATCCTGCTGAGGACCTGGAAGGGTCCGATGAAGCGTGGAGACAACTTGCCGCCTCGGCCAAATCTCCTCAAACCACGTCGAGGTGAGACCCGCAAGAAGACGTGGTCGCCATCCTCGAACTCTAGTGGCCTCCGCCTCCTGTCATCATATGACTTCTGCCGGCTCTCTGCTGTCCTCATCCGCTCCTGGATGACCTGGACCTTCTCTGTCATGGCCCGGACCATCTCCGGTCCCACAGGTGCTGACTCTCCAGGGTCTGTCCAGCACAAAGGAGATCTGCAAGGCCTGCCGTACAACACCTCGTAGGGTGCCATCCCGATGGTGGAGTGGTAGCTGTTGTTGTACGCAAAATCGACCAAGGGTAGGTGGTCCTCCCAGCTGTGACCAAAGTCGAGGACACATGCGCGGAGCATGTCCTCGAGAGTCTGAATGGTCCTCTCCGTCTGACCATCCGTCTGAGGGTGAAAGGCGGTTCTCAGACGTAGTCGTGTCCCGAATGCCTCCAGCAACCCCTTCCAAAGCCGGGAAGTAAAACGAGCGTCCCGATCGGAGACGATAGTCGATGGTACACCATGAAGTCGTACAATCCCCTGAACATAGAGACGCTCCAAGCTCTCCACTGAGCCCTGCTCTCTGATGGGTAAGAAGTGTGCCGACTTGGTGAGTCGGTCAACAATCACCCAAATGGAGTCGTGACCTCTGGAAGTGCGTGGAAGTCCAATAACGAAGTCCATAGATATCCCGTCCCACTTCCACTCCGGGACCTCCAAGGGCTGTACCAAACCTTCCGGTACCTGATGCTCTGCCTTCACCTGCTGGTAGGTGAGGCACCGTGAAACGAACTCTGCCATAGCCTTCTTCATGCCCGGCCACCAGTGCTGTCGTCTGAGATCCTGGAACATCTTCGCCACTCCAGGATGTACCGCCAAATGAGAAGTGTGATACTCTCTCAGCACCTCCTCTCGTAAAGCGACTGGTACCAAGGTACGTCCTCTGAAAAGGACATCGTGCTCTTCTCCAAGGGAGAAACCATCAGGTTCATGTCCCGAGGATATCTATGCACGCCGTGTCTCACAGTCAATTTCCCCACGCTGTGCCTCTCTGACCCTCTGAAGAAGTGGAGGAGAGACTGTGAGAGACTGAAGGAAGGCTGCTCCGTCTCTATCCACGAAGGATATCTGCAAAGCGGCTAGCTGCTCTGTCGCCTCCTCAAGTAGCTGGATGCCCGTCCTCCTGCTGAGGGCATCAGCCACCACGTTCCCCTTCCCAGGAGTATAGAATATCTCAAAGTCATATTCCTGGAGGAACTCCAGCCATCGCCGCTGTCTCAAGTTCAGGTCCTTCTGAGAGAAGATGTGCCTGAGACTCTGGTGGTCAGAAAAGACTGTGAAGCGCTCGCCCATCAGATAGTGTCGCCATGTCTTCAGGGCAAAGACTACTGCTGCCAACTCCAAGTCATGGGTAGCGTAGTTCTGCTCATGAGGCCTCAACTGACGTGATCCTTAGGCAATCACGGCCCGCTCCTGCATCAGGACACACCCGAGTCCGGTCCCTGATGCATCGCAGTAGACTACATATCCAACTCCCTCCTCAGGCAACCTCAAGATAGGTGCACTGGTCAACCTCTGCCTCAGCTCCTGGAAGTTCTGCTGACATCTGTCTGACCACACGAAGGGTTTCCCCTTCTTCGTCAATGCTGAGAGTGGGGCCGCAACTCTGGAGAAGTCCGGCACAAATCTCCGATAGTATCCGGCTAGGCCCAAGAAACTCCGCACCTCTGTCACGCTCTTGGGTGGTTCCCAAGCTAGCACTGCCTCGATCTTCGCGGGATCCACTGCAACTCCCGCCTCAGAAATGACGTGCCCCAAGAAGTGGACCTCACGTAACCAGAACTGACACTTCGAGAGCTTTCCATAAAGCTGGTGCTCTCGGAGTGTGTCTAGTACAACACGCAGGTGGTAGGCGTGCTCCTCCTCCGTCGTCGAGTACACCAAAATGTCGTCGATGAAGACCACGACAAATCGATCGAGGTATGGCTGGAAGATCCTGTTCATGAGGCTCATGAACACTGCTGGAGCGTTGGTCCCGCCGAAAGGCATAACCAAGAACTCGTAGTAGACATACCGACACCTGAAGGCCGTCTTCTGCACATCCTCGTCTCGAACTCTAAGCTGATGATAGCCTGACCTGAGGTCTATCTTCGAGAACCACCGTGCTCCCTTGAGCTGGTCGAAGAGATCATCAATCCTGGGTAGCGGATACTTGTTCCTCACTGTCACCTGATTCAGGCGACGATAATCGACACACAGTCGCATGCTCCCGTCCGCCTTCTTGGCGAACAAAATCGGGGAAGCCCAGGCCGAAACACTGGGTCGGATGAACCCCTTGCCCTGCAAGTCCTCCAACTGTACCCGCAACTCTCGAAGCTCATCGGGGGCCATCCTATATACTGGAGTGGATATCGGGGCTGTCCCGGGGTACAGGTCAATATAAAAGTCTACCTCTCTGCGAGGAGGTAGTCGTAGAACGTCGTCGGGAAAGACGTCCGCGTACTGATCCACCACTGCAGGAAAACTGGGACTCCGCACGTCAACTGCTCCCAGGATGAGGCTAGCCAACTGATGAGTGATGGGCTGACCTCTCCTTTGCGTGAGTCCATCCTGTGCTGCTAAGGCTCCCTTCTCGCTGGTGAAGGTGAACCTGCTCCCATCGGTGCGCACACATCGCACCTTGCGCCTAATGCAGTCAATCTGAGCATGGACCGTAGATAACCAATCCATGCCCAAGATGACGTCGTAAGGCCTCGACGCCGCTACAAGAAGATCCCAGCCGAAGCTCTCACCTCCTAGAGTAAGCAAACACTGTCGGCACCAGTTCGTAATCGTCGAGTCTTCTCCTGTAGGAGTCTCTAGCCGTAAGGATCGAGACAATGGCTCTGTCATAACCTCCGAGCTCCGAACAAGGGCAGTGGCTATGAAAGAGTGACTCGCTTCTATGTCTATCAGAACTGCAGCAAGGGTGGAATAGACACAGATCGTACCTCGAATCATCTCTGCCGCACCGTGGTCGTAGGCCTCCGCTGCCTGGAGCTGAGCCTATCTCTACCGGCCAGCACCATGTGGTCGGGGCGGGCCTCCTGGTGGTGGTGGTGGCAGAGCCTCAAAGCGTCGCCCACCACCAGCTACTCGGCCAGCTCCTCTGCCTCGTCCGCCTCCTCCCTGCGAACCGCCACGGTCGACCCTCTGCCTCTTCCTGGGTGGTCCCTCCACCGTCTGCTGCCCCTCGGTACGACGGGTCGGGCAGTCACGAGCCATGTGGCCCTGCCCGCCGCACTCGTAGCACTATCTGCCTCTCGGAAGGCTGGCTCCGCGCTGTGTGCCTCGCACTACTGAGCCAGTGTCCCGTGGTTGTCTGCCGGATGGTCTGGTCCGCCTGGAACCCTGAGTCATCTGCCGGCTACCAGCTACCGAAGACTTCGCTATCTGCCGCCCTACGGCAGGTCTCGCTGTGGACTCAGCCAGGAAGCTCTCGATCAGGAGGGCTTGCTCCAGTACTCCTTCCTTGGTCGGGATGCTGAGGGAGATCAGCGATGCCCTGATCTCGTGTCTCAATCCCTGCTCGAAGGTCCGGGCCCGGAAGAAGGGGTCCCGTACCATGTATGTCGAGTACCAAGAATGGTCGGTGAACCTCGCCGCGTACTGAGAGACCGTCAAGCTTCTCTGCCGCAGCTGAAGAAGCTCCAGGATGCGCACCGCTCGGAGGGTGGCCGGGACGAACTCTGAGCGGAAGAGGCTCTCGAAGTCCGTCCAGATGAGGGTGGCCTCATCGTGTACCTGGAGCATCAGGCTCCACCAGCGTCCGGCTGCTGCGTGTAGTAGGCTCGCCGCAAGGATCACCATGAGGTCTGATGGCGTCCTCACTAGCCTGAAAACTCGGACGACCGCCTCCATCCAGTCCTCGGCTGCCTGGGTGTCCGACTCCCCATGGAACCTGGGTGGTCGCTGGCGCTGGAACTCGTGCAGAGCTCTAAGGCGTCGTGCGTCGTCAGCTGCTAGTGCTGGAAGCATCGAGGGCTCGGCAGGTAAAGGTACCACCGGTGCCTCTGCTGTCAACGGGCCCTGTACCGAGGCCTCGTCGCTCGGCGGGCTGTCGTCGCGCCCTACTCTAGGAACCCTAGCTGGCTGCTGTCGTCGTGCCATCCTTAAATGGAAACAAATATGCCACGGTCAGAACAGTATACCTGGTGAGCTGACACAAGTAATCACAAAGAAAACTTGGAACACACAAGCAATCAATGTTTTCGTGCATTAAGTCAGGAATCAGAAGTCAGGGTCCTGGTGTATGGATACGTTGGCCGCCGCACCAACACTGGACTCCCTGGACTGATAACCACACTCAATACGCTAAACACTATTGTTTCACATAGAAGAAAGATCAGAGTCTGCGGTAGAACCGACCGCTCTGATACCAATTTGTCCCGACCTGTCCTCGGGGCCCGTGCCGTGACTACCCCAAGCCCGCCTTCCATAGGCCAGGGGCTGGCGACTAGCACCAAGGCGTAAATCCCAAAAAAAGGGAAGGCATTTTCCTTTGAAAAGAAAACAAGCACCACAGAGTAAGAAAGCGGAAAAGTAAACACTAAGTAAAAACTGTACAAGCTGTGCTGAAAGTAAAAGGGGCCGGAAATACAAGACCAACTGTAAAGTACAACTGAAAGGAAAAACAGCAATTAAAAGGGAAAACTGCAGCGCCGATCCGTCCTCTGGAAGTCCCACCTGAAGGGTGGGTACAGATAGCCTCCACTGATCCTCGGGTCCACCTAACCGCTCCGAGTACGTCCCGCCCAGTGGTCCACCTCCTGGTATTGTCCTGCTCCGCACGCCTCCTCCACGATCAGCGCTTTCCGTCGTCTACAACCAACACCACGAAGTGCGGACATAGCCCGTGCAGGGGTGAGTATAAGCTACTCAGTAGGGACCCCGAGACCCCCGAAGGTCTCCCGAAATCCACAAAGGATAAATCACGAAGAAGAGGTACAATCACGAAGTAACATCTGACACGGATTAGGTATATGCCCATACATATACCTAAATCGTCAATTCCCCAATCGGCTCCAACGTCCGAGCCCTAGCACAACCCAGTCCACACCGGAAAGCAAAACGCATACCCACGCAGGATAGAACAACACAATCCACAAAGGAGATTAAACAGTAAATCCACACAGGATAGTTCAACACAATCCACAAAGGAGAGAAACACAAGATTCAGCTCACACATGTATACTTTTTCGGATGATGATAAAGATGACCATTGAACCATCTAAGTCGTCGGACCCACGAAGGATCGATAGGTACTAACCTTGTAGTGACCCACACAGGATCGGGCCCACGCAGGACCTGTAGGAGTTGGCTCACACAGAACCGCTGAGAGATGACCCACACAGGATCGGGCCCACACAGGATCGGGCCCACACAGGACCGGGCCCACGCAGGACCTGTAGGCGTTGGCTCACACAGAACCGCTGAGCGCTGACCCACGCAGGATCGGACCCACACAGGATCGTGCCCACACAGGACCGGGCCCACGCAGGACCTGAAGCACTGATCCACGTAGGATCGCTGAGTGCAGGAGTCGTCGCAGTCCGCTGAGGATCTCTGCACAGTCGTCGCGGCAGTCCACTGAGGATCTCTGCACGGTCGTTGTCGGAGTCCACGGAGGATCTCTGCACAGTCGTCGCCGCAGTCCACTGAGGATCTCTGCACGGTCGTCGCTGTCGAAGTAGCAGTCGCAGCCAGCACTAGGGTTCCCGCACACAGCAAGCTCGTTCGGGAGGGTCCGCTCCACGAGCCGAGAGGCTGATACATCAACTGACATAAAGTCCGAAGTTGATGTATCCAAAAGTTCCGTATCGTCAACAGGAACTCAACATCGCAGACGGCGCGTCAATCGGACGCCCGGTCTGAGAGATATTGGCATTTTCGTCCCAGGGGCCCAGTTGGTTTTTAAGGAAAAACCAACCCGACCGCACTCCACCTGCGTCCAAACCTCGGGCGGAGTATTCCAAAAGATCCGTCTCACTTAGAGGAATTCAACAAAGCTGACGGCATGTCAATCGGACGTCCGTAGCTCAAGATATGAGCGTTTCCGCTCCGAGGGCCCGGTTGGTCTCGTGTACGAACCAACCCGGCTGGACTCAAAGTATTCCGAAACCTTGAGTGAGATATAGCGAAACGACCGTCTCGATCCAAGGATCACGTTGCCGCTGACGGCGAGTCGTTTGGAGGCACGAAGCTCAAGTTACGGGCATTTGAACGAAAACGTCCGAAGAAGGGGGTACGGGCCCGGGCCGTCCTGGCCCGACCCCCCCTGGGTCGGCCCCAACCGGGGCGACCCGAACCGGGTCGACCCGACCCGGGTCCGACCCGGTTGGACGGGTCTGGCCCGGCCAGGGCGCGGCCTGGCCGGTCGGACCGGACTGGCTCGGCTCGGCCGAGCGGCCGAGCGCCGCGGGCGTTGACCTGCGGCCTGAGAAAGTCGCGGCGCACGTGGGCCGCGCTGGCGAACCGCGGACGCGGATGAGCCGCGTCCCGCCTGGACGAACCGGAACCGCGCGGCCACGGGTCTGTTGGCCGCCGCCGCCGCGGTGGCCTCGTCCGGCGGCGCGCCGAAAACCGGCGCCGCCGGCAACTTCTGCGGGCCACCGGCGTCGCTCCGGTGGCCCGTTTTCCTTCCTGTCTGCACCGTTGCTCCTCCCGGGATCCGTTCTTTACTGTGGGATCGTCAAACACCCGTTGCAGCATGTTCCGTCGTCACCTGCCAAATCTGCACAAAATGAAGAACGGCGGAGGGTCGTCGGGCCATGTTCGTTTGGCCCGCACCCTCCGCGTTAGAGATAAACAACCGGGAAAATTGTTCAACACATGAACGGACAATTTTAATTAAAATAAAATTGTTCATTTGAAACCGGATCTTTAATTTTCAAATAACGTTCACGGAAATAATTAAAAAGGGGTAATTTTCCAAAATAAATCCCTACCTCGTCGATCGTCGCGCGCGGGCGTTCTTCGCGGAAGAGATCGTCGCGGAAGAGAGGGATCGTCGCGTCGTCGCGGAAACCGGCGTTGAGTCGGCGAACTCAACGAACCAAGAACAACAGATTTAAATTATAATTAAATAAATCTGTG
The DNA here is from genome assembly GCA_963277665.1 of Viscum album. Lineage (NCBI taxonomy): Eukaryota > Viridiplantae > Streptophyta > Magnoliopsida > Santalales > Viscaceae > Viscum > Viscum album. The sequence goes on along the minus strand of OY728163.1, from coordinate 2,100,960,325 downwards.
TTTAAAACCAAAAGAAAAGAACCTTGAGCGGAAATCCGAAATCACTCACCTCAAATGGTCGGTGATCGGAGATCGGAGATCGGAAGAACGTCTCGAACGAAGGCGTCGTCGATTTCCGGGTTCGGCGTTCTTCGCGTTCTTCGCGTTCTTCGTGTTTTTCGCGTTCTTCGCGAGGGAGCTAAAGAAACAGGGATCCTCTCAAATCTTTTCAAAATATTTTGGGTTGGTCTTATTTTATTAACATGCCAACACACGAAAACAGATTAAGAAACGATTGAATTAATTCGTTGAATTAATTCAACGAAAGAAACAGGCCATTTAATTCAAGAAAGAAACAGCCCATTTAATTCACGAGAGAAACAGCCCAATTAAGTGGTCTGTTAAGAATTTAGAAAATGCGTCGGTTGACTTTCATTAAGACGGGTTTTCACGGGTGCGTTTCTTAGCGGAAAGAAACGGCGGGGCTCGTGCGGGCCCCACCTCACAAATATCCTACCAAGGGGGTAAGATATTTCTAGATAACATCCTATCCAGTTCAACTCAGTTCAAGCCGCCTTTAGGTGGATTCAAGTGGCTTCCAAGTGGCTTAAGTGAAATAAAATAATGTTGTCGCAAAATTATTTTATTTCTTAACTTTAAGCCCGAAAATTAAAAACCACACCCGAGCAAACGCAACTCCGGAAGAGGAGTTTCTAAGCGAATACCGGCGCTGTGATTTCATCGGTGCCCTCGGAATTCGATTCCGGGCACCGGTTCAAATGTTAGAAAAACCAGCTCATCCGTTCACTGAACGTACCCGAGCCAAACTTCGGAAAATGATTCCGGGCACACCGGGCCTCGGAATCAGGTGCCGTCAAAAACTGCACTCTTGTAAAATTCCAAAGAAAATTAAGAAAAAAAATTTCCTTGAAATTTACGGGTCTTTACATGAATCTAAGCTTTGGCTTGGTCAAGGGTGAAACCCAAATACGCCAACTCTTTTCTGAGCTCCGACAAATGGGCTTCGTATGGGGAAATTCTACTGGATGAGGCCATCACTTCCATTGTTTTAGTAAATTGGATTTGTTAAAGTCCTATATTTATACTAATCATGTGATCACTCTTCAATGGATATATAAGAAACGGTCAAAATTCTTAACATAAAACAATAGATGTTGTCATTTTATACAAACATAAAGGGACATTTAATTAGATCACGAGGGATTTCCATTAATCAAACTTTGGGTCGTTACAATATTCCCCCATTAAGAAATTTCGCCGTAGAAATTTTCCTTTTCCCACACTAAAACAAATGTGGGTAACTCAGCTTCATCATATCCTCTGACTCCCATTTCACTTCTTCAAACATGTGGTATCTCTACAACACCTTAACGAGGGGCATTGTCTTATTTCGTAGAACTTTTTCTCTACGATCTAAGATCTTCAATGCTTGCTCCTCAGAAGAAAGAGCATCTTCCAATTGTACCACCTCAGAAGAGAGTACATTTGAAGGGTTCGGTATGTACTTCCTTAAGAGGGATACATTAAAGACATCATGTACTTTGGCCATGGCAGGTACAAGTACTAGTCGATAAGCCACAGCCCCGACACGATCAAGAATCTGGAAGGGTCCGATGTACCTTGGACTTAACTTCCCTTTCCCTCCAAACCTCGTGACCTTCTTCCACGGAGATATGCGTAGAAACACCATGTCTCCAACTATAAACTCAAGGTCTCATCAACAATTATCTTCATAACTCTTCTGTCGACTATGGGCTACCTTGATATGCTGCTAAAGGGTTTTCACCTTCTCCACCATTTCTTCAACCATTTCTGTTCCAAGCATCTTACGTTCACCGACCTCATCCCAACATGCAGGTGTTCTACACCTTTTCCCATACAGCGCTCAATATGGTGCCATCTGGATGCTCGAATAGAAACTATTACTATAAGAGAACTCAACCAGAGGAAGATGTTGATCCCATCCTCCTTTACTGTCCATTGAGAATGCTCTCAACATATCCTCAAGTGTTTGGATAGTCCGCTCAGATTGGCCATCAGTTTTAGGATGATAGGCGGTACTGAAGTTCAGTTCAGTATTCAGAGCATGTTGAAGACTCTTCCAAAACATAGAGGTGAATCTTGGATCTCGATCGGGCACAATAGATAGTGTTACTCCATGAAACCATATCACTTCCCTGATATATATCTATTCTAGTTAATCCAAAGATAAATCCTCCCGAATAGCAATGAAGTGTGCAGTATTTGAAAGATGATCCATAACAACCCAGATTGCATTGTTGCCTTTGGATATCCTTGGAAGTCCGGTGAAATAGTCCATGGTGATGTTATCCCATTTCCATTCGGGTATGGGAAATGGTTGCATCATCCCCTTAGACTTCTGCCTCTCTGCCTTCATTTGCTGACAAACCATGCACTTTGATGTATATTCAGCAATCTCCTTCTTCATATTATCCCACCAAAAGATTTCTCGAAGATCTCGATACATATTTGTGCTACCTGGGTGAATAGAGATATTTGAATTATGTGAATCATCCAAAATTTCCTTCTTCAGCTCCGGACATGATGGAACACATAGTCTTTTCCCAAACCACACAATTCTTTATTCATTAAAATTAATCTCTGAGGATTTTCCTTTTTTGATAGCTTCCATTTTTTCATGAATTCCCACATCATCCTTTTGACCATCCTTTAACCTTTCCAAAAGAGATGGTTGAGTAATCATTTGTGGAAGGATTGATGATGTTCCCTTCTTTATGATTCCCACGTCCATCTTCATCAAGTCTAAGAAGATTGGATCCTTATCAATTCTCATCATTGATAGAATTGCTGGATGCTTTCTACATAGGGCATCTGCCACCTTGTTCTCTTTCCCAGGGTGGTAATGTATTGAACAGTCATAATCATTGATGAGGTCTATCCATCTTCTCTGGCGCATATTAAGCACTTTTTGTGTGAATATATATTTAAGACTCTTGTGGTCAGTATATATCTCACATTTCTCTCCATAGAGATAATGCCGGCAGTTTTTCTAGGAAAATATCACTGCTGCCAACTCCAGATCATGCGTTGGATAGTTTTGCTCATGGATTTTCAATTTCCTTGAGGCATAGAATATCACTTTATCATTCTGCATCATCACGCAGCCTATGCCCTTCTTTGAATCATCACTGAAAACAAAAAAAAGTTCCCCAATTGTGGGTAAAGTGAGCATGGGTGCAGTGATAAGCCTCCTTTTCGACTCCTTGAAGCATTCTTCGCATTCATCACTCCAGGAAAACTTCACTCCCTTCTGAGTTATCTTGGTAAGTTGTTTGGACAATCATGAGAAATTTCTCACAAATCGTTGATAATATCCATCCAACCCCAAGAAGCTACAGATATCCGTTACCAATATTGGCCTCAGCCATCCCTCAATTGCATCTGTTTTAGAGGGATCTAGAGATATACCATTTCTTGTGATGATATGGCCCAAGAATGATACCTCCGTCAACCATAACTCACACATTTTGTACTTTTCATAGAGCTTCTCCTTGCACAAATTCTCTAGTACAGTTCTTAAATGCTCCTCATGATCCTCCTTGGTTTTGGAGTATATTAGGATTTCATCTATAAAGACTACCAAAAATTTGTCAATGTAAACTCTAAAGACTCTATTAATCATGTCCATTAAGATTCTTGGAGCATTAGTGAGTCCGAAAGGCATTACTATGAATTTATAGTGCCCGTATCTTGTGTGAAAAGCAGTCTAGGGGACATCTTCCTTCTTCACCCTTACTTGATAATATCTCGACCGCAAATCCACCTTGGAGAAGTATTGTGCTCCATGCAGCTGATTGAACAAGTCATCAATTCGTCAGAGGGGATACTTGTTCTTTATCATGATTTTTTTATGTTCACCATAATCATTTCAAAGCTGCAATGACCCATCCTTCTTCTTGACGAAGACGACTGGTGCACCCCATGGTGAAGCACTTGGGTGTATAAACCCTTTATCCAGATTCTTCTGTAGTTTTTTCTTAAGCTCTTTAAGCTCAACAACTACCATTCTATATGGAGTCTTGGGTATTTGTAGCACCCCAGGTATAAGTTCAATTGATAACTCAACATCTCTTCTAAGAGGATGACTATGCAGTTACTCAGGAAACACTTTAGCGAATTCCCTCACAATAGGCATTTCTTCAAGGATGTTTTCTTCCTTGGACTCAATCAACTGAGCCAGATACAAGTTCTCATAAGGCAGTAATATACATTATTGAGATGATGGAGCTAAAAGAGATTCATCTTCCACCTGAAACTTGTAAAGAATCGGGGTTCGATTCTCCATATAGAGTGTTATTTCCCACTCCCGACAATTTATTTTGGCTCTATATAAGGAAAGCAAATCCATTCCATGAATTGAGTCAAATTCCACCAGAGGGAGTATGATGAGGTTCGCCGGGAAATTCAATCCACAGACTATAACAGGGGAGGACTTATTTTCATGGGATGTAATTATTTCCCCATTTGTCGTACTCACCGACATCTTTACTTCTATGATTTTTTGTGGTGTTGGGATTGTTCTACTAAACTTTCTAGATATAAAAGAATGCGTAGAACCTGAATCAAAAATTACATTCGCAATCCATGAATTAATAACTAGCATACCTATCACCACTTCGTTATCGGGGTTCACTTCGGCAGAAGTGATGTCAAAATCTCTTCCTTGCTGCCTTTGAGGTTGTAGGTTGTCTCCGAAAACCCTTGGATTTGGGAACTGATTTGCAAAATGACACAGTTATTTTCATTTGAAACATTGAACAATGCATTGAGGTTCGAACGGAGTGTTCCCCTCCTCTATCGCAGACATAGATCTTTCTTGCCGACAGTTAACAGCTAGGTGCCCTTCTCTTCCACACATGAAGCATTTTCTCATCCCCTTAAGGCAATTTCCAGGGTTCTTATTTCTGCACTTTTAGCAAGTGGGGAGCTGGACCTTCTTAGCACCATTGGATTTATCCATCAGACCACCAGCATTGAAGTCCACCTCACGCTTCTTGTCCCCATAATACCCTTGTGATTCCCCGATCTCCATTTCTACCTTGAGGGCACATCGAACAATTTCCTCATTGATGTCAAAGTCACGGATCTCTAATGCTTTCCCCAAGCTAGGCTTCATCCCACCAAAGAAGCAGTCAACCTTGCATTCGGTGGTAATGAAAAAGCAATAAGCATATCGTGAAAGCCTCATGATGTTTTCCTTGTACGCTCCAACAGATTCTTCATCTTTTTGCTTGAGGGAAAGGAAGTCCCTTTCCATCTTAAGGAAGATGGTGCGTGGAAAATATTTTTGAAAAAACATCTTTCATAAATCCTTCTATTCCAACGCCTCGATCTCCTCCTTAGGCTTCGTATTTTTTATCAACGTCCACCTTTGATCAGCTTCACCCTCCATACGATAACCTGCCAGCAGATCCTTCTCTTGTTTAGAACATTGGAGGATGGAAAATATCTTTTCAATGGAGTTGATCCATTGTTCATCGACTTTGGGATCGGATGATCCACTAAAGATAGGAGTCCTTTAGCTCATGAAGCTTTAGATAGTGACTTTTTCTTTCTTAGGGGGGGTTGAACATTCCACTTGACCCGTGTTTCTATTCAAAAAATGAGTTAGATGAGAGAGAAGCATGAAAAAGTTGACGATTCCCGCTCCCATTGGAATTGGCATCTCATTAGTACAGTCATCACACTAATCATCACAACGGTTGTTAGCCCGAGTCCTCATATTACCGGCCATTGGATGGAATAAAAGGAAAGTTAGGGGTAACACATAAAGGGTAATCCAAATACAAAAGTTGATGACATATAAGTAAACATTTATTTCCTTTCTCAAGAGTCTCTAGGTTTCAATCTAGGCTTTTCATGATCTACTTTCTAACTTATATTCATAGGAATTTTTTTAATTCCCTTAATAAGGGTTCATACTATGCTTTTGAATTTATCAAAACATATCCCCAAGAGTGTCGTAACCAAGACTGCAGCAAGGCCCCTTGTCGTGCACCAATTCCCGTTCGAGTCCAGCTCAATGCGGTGTTTTCGGGTTTTATCCCTAGGATACATCTGTGCTAGAGCCGCCTCTACTTACTTGTATCCAAAAAAGGATGTATTTGTTTGATAAACCACTTACTTAGTACTAACAAAAACTTTGTGATGCTTTTATTATACGTTTTATTGTATCTAAGGCTTTACTTGGGTTTCCCAATCCCAAAAATAACTAAACCTATCCTCTAATACCAACTATGACAACCCTGCTTTTATTAAAAACTTAAACATGATTTATTACATAAAACATCACTGGATACAACAAATAATATCGAGAGGTTTAGTGTCTTTGGGGGTTAAGATCATTACATATAAACATGAAATATTAAATACAACATCTTTATTGAAAACTTCCTTTACATGACCACTATATTCCCTTCGTACTTAGCATTGCATGGGATAACCTGAAAACATGCATAAGAAAAGGGTGAGCTATAAAGCCCAGTAAGGGAGTACACATGGAATAACATGAGGAGTACAATACATGTTAGAAAATAGGTATATAAATAGAGCATAAAAGAAACATAAATATAATGGCATGATAAATCATTATAATCATAACATGGAAATGTGGCAACAACACTTAACATGGAATTAGCATCAGCCAAGGCTCATTGCACATGGAGCATGAGTAAATCCTCATTGCACATAAAGCACGAGTACAACCTCGTTTCACTTGAATTATCATTAGACAACACTCATTGCACTTGACGTATCATGATACTATACTTTACCAAATGCATTGGAGCGCTATAAGGGTGCACCCTTCTTCAACATTTCATTTCATGCATAAGTGTGCCACATGGATCATAAAACATGGATTCATAAAACATATTCTTTTATTCCACGATAAAGGAATATAGAATTCATAAATTAAACATTATAATAAATAAGTAAATGTGCATAAAGGCAAATACCCTTGGTGGAGAATTGGGCATGGTATTCACTACACAATGGCATTGGCTTAGAAAATCGGTGTGATTTGGGCAGCGTAACAACGTGACATAAGAATTCATAAAAACAGTTAATGAGAGAGAAAGGGGTTCCCCATCATATTTACCTATAATGGATAGTTAGGAGGTCATATAGATACATGTACCAACAATTGTAATGGAATTTAGATTCATGATACAAAATTATTGCTTGAATGTAAATGAGGAGAGAGAAGTTCCTTTCGGAAATTTGGCATAGTAACAGGTGTACATGGGATGAATTTAATGAAATAGAAAGGGGTCTCCCATCATTCAAACATAATTAGGGAAGTATGAGGGAGGTGAGAAACCGTACCCCAACTTTCATAATTGAAATTAAAAGTCAAGACAACTTAAAGAAAATTGCACAAAAATGAGAAAGGAAGAAAACACCATTACTTGGAAGTGTGCTTCCAAAGGCTAGAGAGAGGCTTGTGAGTGGCTTCTTGGGAGCGTGGGGCACCTTGGGAAGATTCTAGAAAGAGTAGGGAATAGGTCGGACGAACTCCACAGGCTTTGAGTGGGGAGGAAGAGGGAGCTTGGTTGGGGTTATATAGGAAAGGTGAGGGTATTCTTTATTATTTAGGTTTGGGACCCCTTACATTAAATTAATCCAAACCACAAACAATCCCATGGTTTTTGCCTATGGTTTTTGGAAAAGGGAAAGGGAGAAAAATATTTTATAATGCCAAAGTCAGAACTTCTTAAAATATTAGGGTTGCTTATGGGGAGGTGAGTCACACACCCATGAAATTAATTAAAAAAGACAAGGTGTTTAATAAGTCTTGAGGAGTCAATTAATTCTTTGAAAAGTATGTCAAAAAAACCCAAAATCACATTATTTTAATGGTAAAACATATATTTCCTGAAAATAAAGATTATTTTATTTTATTACATCACTATTGGGTCATTATGCTGTCATAAAACACATTATATATTTAAACGATATTTAATTTTTACCCAAAAATTTGATTCTCTCAGAAAATTATGAAAAATTCACCGATGGATAATTTCGACGTACTGATACTAGAAATAACATTTAAGTTATCTAAATAATTTTCTAAATATGTTAATTTCCACTTTTAAAATAAAAACCGCTATTTATCGAAAATTCACAGGTTTGGAAAAAAATGGATTTCAAACCTTAATAAAAATTATAATTAATTCATAAAATTATAAGATCGTTTATATTTAATAAAAATTAATTTAATAATAATAACAATATTTTATTAAAATATTATTGAATTCCAAAATCCCTTCATTTAATAAAATAGAAATGTTAATTAAATATTAACTAAAAACACTATTTCTACTTTAAAAACTATTTACAATGTATCAAAAATGACTTGAAATTATATTCATTATTATATACAAAAAAATAATGTACATGAACATATTACTAATTATTTGTTACATAACCCCTTAAAACATCCGCATAATACTTAAGGTTAAGGTGTGTGATGGTGACAGACACTTGGGGTGGCTCGGATAACATCGCTCGAGTGGTAATTTCAATCAACATCCACATTTCCACTTGACAGTCACGTTCGAGATTGACATGATGAAGCTCATCTTGTACTTGGTCAAGGGCAAAGCCCAATGACGCCACCTATTTTCCAAGCTCCGACAAATGGGCTTCGTATGGGGCAATTCTATTGGATGAGGCCATCACTTCCTTTGTCTGAGTAAATTGTATTTGTTGATGTCCTATATTTATACTAATCTTGTAATCACTGTTCAACAGCTATATTAGCAATGGTCAAAATTCTTAACATAAAACCAAAGAAGTTGAAATTTTATATAAACATAATGATGCATTTAATTATGTCAAGAGGGATTTACATTAATGAAATTTTGGTTCGTTACAACCTTCAAATGCTGTTAAATATTTATTTACCTTTCGAAAAAATTTGAAACACAGATCCTCATGAATATAATAATTATAAGGTTCACTACTCAAATAGAGAAATTATGTCATTGGTATGGTATCTAAATAATATAATACCACCCAAACCACTAGAAAACAATCATTTTGTATGGAATAATTTCAGTTGGATATCTCCTTACTCTCATTTAGAACTATGAGAAATACAACAGTGAATTTTATTCTAAAATTGAAAAAATTTATATCAATATTTTTGTAATAAACCTGTTTTTGTTCTTCATGATATAATTTCACAAATATTATATTTCAAAAAATATCTATACTTTCTTACGCAGAAGCCAGTAGGAAATTTATGGACACTATAGTTATTCTCAGTCCAATTTCCCTGTCTGATTTTCCAAGTGTGTTTTCTCAATATGAAAAAATTAGAGCTCTTTCAGAATACCACTGGAACAATTTTGGACTACCTCATCTTTAGTCCAAAAATCGCAATATAAATTTCCTAGTTTAATGATTTAGGTCAATATAATGACCTGCTGAATACAATTTTATCTCTTAACCATCAATTTTTTTGATAAAAGTATTCCGGAAAACCAAATATTGAAACTATTTCTCCCAATAAATTTTGAGATTCTATATCTAGAGTACTTGTGTCACGAAAATGAAATATACTTATACTTTTTTATTTGGCCAAAAAGTGTTTTGGGTGGGATTTTAGAAATTATTCATGATCATCTATTTGTCATGAATCTCTCGTTCCCGTGAATTTGGGATGTATTTATGACTTCTTAAATGCTTCCCAAAAATTCTAAAATCATCTCAAATATTTTAAAAAAATAATCTCACTTCTGAATTCATTGTAAATATAAACTTTGATTTTAATTTTCAATTACAATTTCTCTGATAAAATTTCATTATTATGATTCTCCATTACCACTAATGAAAAAATAATGCATATTTTTTGAACATCAGGATCCCCTGTGAAAATAGTTATGTATCTCTTTCATAATTCATCAAGAAAATATTAGGTATTATTCTAATTCTGATTTTCATTATTATATGTCTCATTATAAGGAAGAAAAATAAAAAAGAATATATTCTTCTTCATTTATCTTAACCTATATGGAATATAATTAAAATTAAAATTCACTAAATTCAATCATCGAGTCAACTTGTGGAGATATGGTTGACCCCATTATTTATTTGTCTCGGAATTTTACTTTTGAATTAGACCTATGAATGTAAAAAACATTATTTCCTCGATCCTAATGTATCCTAATGAAAACAATTAAACCATTAATGATTAGTATGGTATTCCAAATCTGATGGATCATTATCAGCAACTTCAACTTCCAAAATGTTATTCTTTTCTAAATATTATACTGACGAACTTTCAACACATAAATGTTTTCCTTTATTTTATTATGAATCTAATCAAATTATTAATCTTAAGATTTAAATATTTTTGTTTTTAGCTAGACTGAAAACCATCACCTTTGGTTTTCATCATTACAATCATGAAATCCTTCCAAACCTCTGAATCTGGTGTCCTATGAATTGAAAAATTAAAAACAAATCCTTCACTATTATCTTCTTGTAATGATGACATAATTCATGAAATTGATTAAATTGAAGATAAACTTCAATATCATCTGGCTTATAATAGAATGTATTATAACAACCCATTTTTTAGATAACAATTTTATTTCCTAATCAGCAAAAATATTATTAGAAGAATGTGTATCCCCTTTATATTATTAAGATTGAATAATAATTTTTTTGAATTCATTATGATTTTTTTGAAATAAATAATAGAAAATAATCATTAGATTTTATATCAGATCTATAAAAAATCTAAATTTATTTCTCAATATAATATTCTCTCAATCTAGATCCGAGTTCAGTATGATGAACCCTTTCATCTAGAAAACATCTTATTAATGTGAAAAATGTTCATAATCATTGTGATCCCTCATTTTTGAATACTATGTTCGTTCTTATTTTCTCTAAAAACATTTATGTTACTTTCATTCATTAATATTTACTTGACAATAAAATATAATAATTAAATGTGATTATCGTTCTTGTTAGTTAGGTCCAAAAAATATCTCCCTTTTGATTTTCTAATCTAATTTTTATTAATCACTAAAATATGTAACCTCACATAATGGATTACATACCAATAATTCTTAGCCTACATTCGTTAATCATTATTGGAAACAAGAATTTTTCATAAAAACGAATTTTTCCAAATGTAGTGACTCATGAAAAACTTCCTTAGATTTCTTCCATAGTTTTCTTCTTCATATTTCCTTCCTTGATTTTCCTTACTTATCATAAATCCACTTCTTTAACTTCCATTTAATTAATAAATTTCATAAAAATACTAAAAAAATATTTATAATATTTCACACACATGCAAGTTAGATTTATTACATACCCACAACACTACTTAATTATATGCTTCTTTGAAAGGATTATCACAATACCATGGACATATTTATGAAAATATTTTGCCTTGAAAACAATATAAAAATGTAATATGAGTGAGGGAAAAAATACACATACCTCAACCATGATGATAATTATGTTGGAATCCCATGTTAAAATAGAATTTTGAAAAAAAATCATTCGCTAATGTTTATGTGGAATTGTCAATAACTTGTTCTGTTGTAGAAACCTACTCTATAATTAATTTAATAATACTTATAATCTATTTGATGAAATTATATTTTATATCTATATGAATTGAATGAGAATGTTTTAATGGATACTAGGTGAGGCTTATTTCACTTTGATTGTCACTACCCGAGAGAAAATGTGCCATTACATCAACAAGTTAATCTTCTATTAGAGCATTCATCCAAATAATTTGGGCAACATATTGTGTAGAAACAACACACACAACTTTTACCATACTATGATTTTTTGAATCATATTCCATTGTATTCCAAATAACCAAATGTTTATTCAGAAATAAAACTCTACAAAATATGTATATTCAATCTTCAAAATTTCCTATGAAATCAGAATCTGAATACCCAAACAAGAGAATCCCTTCTGAGAAAGAATACCTTTTTCAAAAAAAATCCATTGATATATCTGATAATTAATTTTCAATCGGGTAAATTTTATTCTTTAAGAGCCCTCAGAAATCCTTCACATAAGGTGACAACATTAATAATGGTGAGTCTTAAGGTAGTAAAATAAAATAAACTTTATATAACCTTTCGAAACTCTTTCTAATCAACTAACATTCCTTCTCCTTCTTTAGAAAACACGATTTTCAAAAAAAAACTTGTGGAAAGTGGTTTCAAATTATTTATTCCAAACATCTTAAGAAGTTCATTAGCATACATTTCTTGAGAAATAAAATTTTTATTCTTTTATTTTAAAATTTGAAACCTAAGAAGGTATTTTATTTCTTGTAGCATGAACATATCAAACAACATTTTTATTTATTTTGAATGCCTTTAACATGATCATTCATTATTCCCAACAAAGATAATGACATCAACATAAAAAATTATGATGATGGAAAACTCTTGACTTCCCTTGATTTAAATATAGGTATCAAAATCTCTTTTCTTGAAAAACATATTTATTAATAATGTATCTAATTTTGGATATCATGCCCTCAAGTCTTATTTTGTCCCATAAACGGATTTCTTCAATCAACATGCAATACCTTCATCTTTTAAAATAATAAATGCAAATTTTTGTTCAATATAAACGTTTTCATCATGAGCCCCATAAAAAATGATGACTTTTCATGTATTTGAAAATTTTATATCTTTTTTTGTGCAGCAATAGAAGGAAATAAACTGATTGTTTCTAACTTCCCATCAAAGAAAAACTCTCATCAAAATCAACACCTCAATTTTTGAGAGTCCTATGAACAATATTCTATCTTTATTCCTTATCACATCACCTAATTCATCCATAATGTTCCATAAAATCCACTTCTACCAATTAATATTTTTTTATATGGCTTTATAATTAATTCCCATGCATCGTTATTTTCAATTTGATCTAGCTCTTTATATGTGGACTGAACCCATTCAAGATTCTCAAAGGCTTTATTTATATAATATAGATAAATTTTGGAATAAAAATATGTATGTGAAAATATTATTTTTATTTAAACCATTTTATTTTGATCACCAAAAATTTTATAAGCCTCCACTTTATTTCTCATCCCAAAAAGATAGTTCCCTGAAAATTAAACATCACTAGAAATAGGTGTGTCTGAATTTTCATCTTTAGAAGGATTAGAATTGTTTGTATCCTAATTATAAATATTGAAAAAACTATCCTTATCCTACACAAATTAATTATTATCTAATTCCTATTTATCTTTATTTTTTTTATAACATCCACATCAACAAAATAAAAAATTCTTAATGTTTCCTTGTTGAAACACTCATATCATCTTACTTCTGAAATAATGAAAAGAAAAATATCATCTTTATCTATTTAGTTATACATTCCAAGGTTTCTACCCTATTTATTTATCATTCATAGACACTCAAAAACTGTTATGTGTTTCAAAATTTTAGTTTTACTATAAAACATTACATAGGGAGTCATATCATAACAGGTCCCATTAAAATATTGGTTTTGAATATACATAGCAGCACTCATTGCTTGCTTTCAAAAGTAATGAATGAGACGATGTTCAAGTACAATTGTTATCCCCATTTCCAATAGACTTCTATTCTTTCATTCAGTAACCACCTTTTTTTGATGTGTGAATGGTGAACGTAAGTCTTTTAGAATTATATACTTATAAATATTATTTTTTAATTATTTTTTCTTATACTCACCACCATTATCAGTTAAAAACATAATCCTGGAATACTCAAATTCCTTCTCATATTTCCTCTATAACCTTTTTAACATTATCAGAGCATCAGACATATTTTTCATATATATAATATAAGTAATTTGAGTAAATTTTTCGATGAATCTGATGAATTACTTATCTCCATTAGTTGATTTATTTCTCATTGGCCCATAAAAATAAAAATGGATAAGTTCTACGGGAATATTTGAAAAAATATCCACTTTCTTATGAACTATGTTAATATATTTTTCCTTTTAAAAAATATTGAAGCACCAATATATTCATCTAGATATATCAAAAATATCACTAACATTATCTTTATTTGATAACGTGCTCAAGTATCATTGAGAAATTTCTCAATTTCTGTTATACCAAATCTTATTCTCTTCCATCATAGGAATGTAAAATGAGTTTTTTTATTTCAAAGACTACAAATAAGTTTCGTTTTATACATTTTCCTCTTGTAAAAATATTTATATATTTCTCACTTTTTACAAAAAAGCCATATTTTCTAAAAATAACTATGTTTCGTTCATCAAAAAGTGGTGAAACACTAAAACGGTTTTGTTTCATCCTATCGACATACTACCCTTTCATGGATTTCAAATGCTCTATCCTAATTATGGATGATCTTATACCTTTGATTATCAGGGATTTAGTATTTCCAAATGTCATTATTCCTTCATTAAATTACTTCAAATTATTCTACAAATTTAAATATATTATTATTTGAGAATAAAAATGACTACTAAGAAACCAATGTTGTTCTCAATATATAGTTTTAGAACTATTTATACAACAATATATTCTTCTACCCCTTCATCTTTCATCATATCTAGTTTTTAAAAATTAAGAAAATGTTATTATGCTAGAAACAATTCTAAAAATCATTTTCTAGGTGTCTAAGTTTTTCATATAATTCAATTTTATTCATTTTTGTAATCTATTTTAAACTTTTACTCTAAAATTATTAGGTTTCTATAAAAAAACCAACACATACTTCTTCTGAACATCATTCTTCTTCCATTGATGTGATTGAACCCCCCTCAAACATTTCATTTTATAACTTGTGGAATAATACAAATATTTTTGGTTGAACTAAAAAATATTTCCATGTGTCCAAATACCCCAAAATACTTATTAAATTGGATATTTTCCTCTGAATATTACATACTGATTAGGGTTGTGAACATGTTTCTCAATAACATTCTAATTATTGTTACAAAAACACTATTAACCATAAACCTTTCCATTTTCAAAAAGAATATTCCTCTTCATCTCGGCTTTATTTTCATCCTTATTGGAACTATAAGTTATAGAAATATTTTTAGACTCTTAATTTTTTGTATATTAGATTTTCCCATCTTTTTTGTTGAGGAAACATACATAAAATTATAAACGTTTTCCTTTTCAAAAACAGTTCCCCCGTTTTTCTAAACCGTTGAAGGTAACTTTTATTGATCATTATATGTTTCATCCTTACTATATCATTCACTACCTTATGATACCGAGTTTTTGAAATTTATATTTCTCAGTTCAACTTTAGAAATATTTTTTTATACAATTTCTATTTATTATTTGTTTCTCATCTTTACTTCATGATGTCTATTAAGATTACTTTAATCCTTAATATATTTCCCCAAAAAATCAATTTCATCCACCAGCATAACATTCTCGTTAGAAAAACATTCTTGATTTTGTGTTTAAGAACATATAGTTTTTAACATCCTATTTTCAATCTCTTTACATCCATTCTTTCTTAAGTATTAATTTAATTATTCTTTCAAATGATATTAAAGTCATGTTTCTTATTATTCAAAAATACTACTTCAGAATTCTCCATTGATAATTATTTTAACAATAAAATTCTCGACTTTCTTAGAAAATTTTTTAAATTTGTATTATTTATCTTCATTTACATCAACATTAGTTAAGAACCGTCTTCTTTGGGATTTGATGAACTTTGTATCTTTCCATTTTAAAAAATAATTTGTTTTTTCACATTTCTTATTAGATGATCTTATCTACCTTCAATAATATATTTTATCATACCCTTTATTATATATTTGAGTAAAATTAGCCATAATGATTCAAACAACTCCATATTCAAATAATTTTAAATGAAGTTTCCATTTATATTTCATATAATGTTATAAAACAAGGATAACAATTCATCACGATTTCTTCGTATCTCATTTCAGGAATCAGAATCACCACATTATTCTTCTATAGGCATATTATTTGACATCAATTTCATTGTATCCTTGAAATGAATATCCCTGTCAATTGGTTTTATTTTCACAACCTTATACTTTTTCATTTCTTAAGTGGTGAGAGTGTTATAAAAATATTCTATATATAATGTTTTTGTATATCTATCTTATAATGAAGAAAATTTAGCATCAAACAAGTTTCAAAGGATTTTCATGATCATTTCAACAACTATAGAATCTTCTTACACTTCACCAAGACATCTGATAGTGTGGAAAACATCAGTCAGCCTGGAAATGTAGGTACAAACTAAATTGTATTCAACCACATTGAAATCTTCATACATTAACCTCTAATCTTTTTCTTCTTCACCTTTTTATTTTCTTTGTATATGTTTTTCAAATTTTCACATATACCTTTGCCTGTGGAATCAAACTTCACCATTTAAAATTCACTTTTAGAAAGTGATAAAAGCAAATCATTCTTTGATCTTCCTTTATTCCTTGGATTCATCTTATTGATAGATGTAAGAGGAATTTTATCATTTATTAGAGGAAACCACTTTTTCAGCTTCTAGAACATAATATTAAATAAAAATAAGATACAGACTCATTTTATCTTTCTATATGTAATATCTCTTACCATTCAAAACTAGAATACCATTACTGTTGAATCAATTCAAATTCTCCATCAACTTCTCTTCAAATTTTCATCAATGAATAAAATAAAGGATCCTTTAGCCTTGACACTAATTTTAATTTCCAAAGAAAGATAGTTGTATCACTGAGAGAGGGAGGGGATGAATGAGTGATATATATTTCTTTTATGTTTCCTTACATTTGAAACAACCTTTTCCTACTATTAGAAACTTTTCCCTTTTGAAAACTATTCAAACATATATACATAGTAACACAATAATTTAAAAAGTTCAATTCCCAATAAGAATTGATAAATCTTTTTTATAGTTTGGAAATAATACAATACCACATAATCCACTAGAATGAAATATTTTTATGTAGAATCATATGAGTATGATATTCCAGTACACTAGTGTATCACTATGTTCAATAAAGCAGTGCTTGTTCATCATGTAGTAGGAAATGATATAAGAATTTTTTTTGAAATAAAAATGTTAAAATAATTCCTGTTAAACATTAAAAAATATAATATATTAAAATAATTATTCGTTTTATTAACCAAAAATTGGTAAGAACATCCTAGAGATTATAATTACAAATAGTCTGATTTCCTAGTCCAATTCTCCTAATCTTATTTATCAATACAGATAATATATAGCTATGTTAGTATAAAACTAAAATAAATCTCCACTACTTGTTCTTTAGCCTGAAGTTCCCAATAAGAATTTCCTTGTCTAATGATTCGGGTTAATACAATGACCAGATGAATAAGATATTGTCTCTTATCCTTTTTTTAATTTTATCCATCCATACTCTTCAAGAAAACTCAATAAAAAACCACTAATCCCTATAAATTCCTAGCATCAGTTTCTACAGTACTTTTTTCCTGAATGTACTAAGTACTTCTCCATTTTATAGTTTCCCAAAAAGTTGTTTTTTTTGAATTCTAAAAATAGTTCTTGCTCAACAAAATTTCGTTGATAACTATTTTTCTTTAATTATAGATGAATTTACAATTTTAACACTTATCAAATCTTATAAAATCTTCATGAATCATATAATAACTTCAGATCAATTATGACTTGTTTTACAATCTCATGTCTGATTCTGATTTTCCATTCTAATTTTCCAAATATGTCTTATTTATTATGATTCTCCAAACAAAATTCTTAAAACAATTTTCTGATTATTATTTTTACTTCAAACTCCCCCTTGACAATAAATTTTTATATCATTAAACCTTATTCATGAAAATCATCATCCTAATTCTGATTATGATAGTTATTATTATCTATCTCATTACAATGAATACAAATTTAAAATAATATATCCATTTTATTCACTTCTCTTGACCCACATTGAATACAATTAAAAACATTATTTTACACTTTACTCAATCAAAAAGTCATCGTGAAGAGAAATGGTTGACCTATTTATGGATTAGTCTTTGACCTTCCCTTTTGAATTGAATACTATAATTTCATCTTATCTACTTTATCATCAGTCCCAACATCTCCTGGTGAAATAATTCCACCTCTAATATTTGTTATGGTATAGCGCATATGGAGGATCAATATAAAAAACAATGACTTCAATAAATTCAATCTTTTCTAAATATGATACCAATGATCATTCAAAACATAACATTATTATATTTTTTAATTATGAGTCTCTTAAACTTATTAATCCATATATATTTTTTATGATTTTAGTTTGAATGAAAACCAAAACCTTCCAGTTCTCTCATTACAATCAGTAAATCTTTCCACGATTTTTAATCTGATGACCTGAGACAAGAAAAATTTAGCAGTAACTTACTTCACGTTATTATACTTATTACTGTGACAGTCTTCCTAATTTTTATTACATTCAATATCATCTTCTGCATCATCTAACATATAATGGAATGTATTTCAACTTCTCTTTATTTCATCAGTATTTTTTTCTACTCAGATTCAATACAATTAGTAGTACATTTTCTTCCAGTTTCTTTTATAAATATTTCAACACAATTTTGACAACTTCTTTATGATTTTTGGGAAATAAAAAAACATCATCGACTTTTTAAATTTTATATAAAATCTATAAAGAATCAATTTTATTTTCCAAAATATGATATTATCTTATTCCAAACACGGGGAGATTTATATGATCCTTTTCTTTAAGAAAACTTATTCTTAATAATACGTTAATTTTTAAGCATTATGAGTCTAATTTCATGAATATGATTGTCAGTCCAATTTTCACCAAACAAAAGGTCAAGTAATTGTTCCTACATTGACATATCATTGAAAAAAAGAGACATTACATAAACATGATTATCGTCCTTATCATATTAGTTCTAAAAAAATATTCCACATGTCGCACCCCGACAAGGGTGTTTACTTTATTGTATTATTTTCTTGGCCTTAAATTCTTTTTTTTGGGTTCGGTTTGAGTCGCGAACGAATTTTTTTGAGCTTAGGATAAAAAGTGTGTGTTTTGGGTTCGACATCGTTGGACGCATGGGTGGAGCGCAACATCGCGCGGCTTCGCCCATGCAACTATGTGGCCCTTTTCGTTAATTTTATTATTATTAAAATTAAAAGAACATCGTTATGGTTTTTATTTTATTTTATCACAATGTTGATGATGATTTTTTGTTGTTATTATTATTATTATTCTTATTGATATTATTATTATTAAGTTATAACATTTTAAATTTTTTTTATTTTTACTTTAATATTGTTATTCTCTAGGGTTTTAGTGGCCCTCATTTTTTTTCTCCTCTCCAATTATCCCTCCCACTTCATTCGGCGCGCCGCCACCCCCTACCTCGACCTCCTCCAGAGAGGAGAGGCGTATCACCCTATCTGACCCCTGCTTCTGCCAAGCAGCACCTCCCCACTTTTTCCCCTGTGCGACCCGGCCTCCACCTCCCTTATTTTATGCCCTCACTGCACCTCCTTCCGGTAGTGCGCCCAACCCACCTCTTGCCTGCCTTGTCCTTCCGCACGACCTCCCCTTCACCCAACATGCCTCCCTTCACCCTCCGCCCTGCTGCTCCTACGCAGATGCTTTCTCCGGGGCCCTCCACTCACCTCCTGCAGCGTGCCAAAACTCCCCTCTGCGTCACCTCTCGACCTGCAGCCAACCTTCACACGTAGCGCAACCCGCCACCCCCGCACTGCCTCCTTGCGCCGGTTCCAGCGGATCCGCCTCCTTTTTCCACCTCCAGCGCGGTCGACCTCCTTCAGCACCGCACCCAATCTGCCGGAAGCCCCCCCGTTCCCTCTTTCTCCCTTACAACGCGCCGGTCGCAGCAGGCCAGGTGCTTTTCATCCTCCTCCCACAAGTAGTGAGACCCCCCTTCAAACCATTCTTTTATTTTTATTTTTACTTTTATTTTTATTGTTATTATTATTGTTGTTGTTGTTATTATTATTATTATTATTCATATTATTATTATTATTTTCATTATTATTATTATTATTATCATTGTTATTATTATTTTTGTTGTTGTTGTTATCATTATTATTATTGTTGTTGTTATTGTTATTATTATTATTATTTGCTGTTGTTCTTATTCTTATTGTTGTTATTATTATTTTATTATTATTATTATTATTATTCATATTATGATTGTTATTTTTTTTATTATTATCATCATACTATTGTTGGATTATGGGTTTTAATTGATGTTGTGTTTTTATTTGTTCGTTTTGGATTTTTAGGACCCGCGCATGGCGTTTCTGAGTGAGCGCCATCGATGCTCCTCGTTTCCAAGGTTTCGTCGTCGTCGCACTTTAGTTTCGAGGTGAGTGTTTCTTCCCACCGCTTGGTTTCACATACTATAAATGGGGTTATATATGTGTTTTGAGTCCTTTAATTTTATTTTGTAGGGTGCTGGACTTTACCACACTTTTTCAAATGAGCGTTGTTACATCGCGTCGTGTATCTGAGGTAGGTTCCCTGTGCACTGCTTCTAAAATTTAAGCTACATTATTTCCTACTATTTTCACACACAAATTGTTCAAAATAAATATTTTATTCATTCTAAATAATGTGAGATAATATACGATAATTAATTTTTAATATAAAATAGATAATCTTTAAATTATTATTTAGTGTAAAAAGAGTCGTTTATTTTATACAGGACACATGAAATATTTTTTTGACGAGCGGACACCCAATAATGAAAAAATGCTCGTTTGGATTTTATACATAATTCAAGGAATGTAAAATAGAGTTTTGGATTAATGAGAAATGATTTATTTTGAAGCGTGAACAAGTAATTTGGATTGTTTGAGAAATTCCCCCGTTGGATCTTAATGTTTATTTGGAAAAATAAAATGGTTTGGTTTGGTTTTATAAAAAAGATGTTGGCATCCTGTGAAGTGGTGTTTTGGGGGTTCTTTAAAAGGTTTTAAACTGGGTTTTGTCTTATAAAGAAGTTGTACTTTTTTTAGAGTAGCGATTATGAAATGTATTTAATGCCTGTTTGGCACTTTATGGAAAGTGATGAAAATGTTGTGATAAAAACCATCCTAGGAAAACTCGCATTCCTTGGTTGAAATTAATTGTTTGGGAGGCCACTCTTAGAGGCTCCCAGGTACTTGAGTAGTTAAAGGCCAGAGGTTGTCCCATGGAGTGACTTGGGGTGATTCCTATTGTGCTTTATATATAGATATATCTGATTGGATGCTCGGTTGTCATCAGTTGGCTCACCCCCTTTTTAAAAACACGAGACATGGGATTCTGGCATATTGAGAGAATATTATAATAATGATTGTTGCAATGGTAGGTTATGGTTCTGGCCAGTGGCCCATAGTAGGTGGATATATTGGGTTTATTACTATGGTATTTTCCCTCTACCTGCTTAAGAGGGGACGGTTAAGCGTATTGTGCGTTTTGATTTCATCGGGACATGTCGATAAGGATGATTTCTCATGTATTGGTGTCTTCTGGTTTATTCTCGATCTCCTAGGTTCACCCTTGTCTATTTAGCTTTTTTTGCTTGTAGTAGTGATTATGATGCTCACATGTATACCTACATTGCCCTTGCTGTGTGTTTTACTTTGTGCATTCTAGTGTATTTTTTTCCTTGGAAAGTGGTAAATTTCATTTTATTAGGATTCTAAAAATGGTTTTCAAATGAAAGTGTTTAATCCTCTTTGTACAAATTTGAAAATATAAACAACACTTTACCTTTTCCTAAAAAGTCATTGACACTAATGAAATGAACCCAAATTTGGAAATGGTAAAGGGAAATGGTTTGTACATTGTTTTTAAGTACAATACTTAGAAAAACATACTTTTATAAATTGTAGTTAAAACTTGAAATGATGTTTCTTTTATTTTAAAGGTATTGCATTGGTAATAGATATCGGGCTAGCCTACTGAGTCTTAATACTCATGCCTATAGCTCTTTTCTGTTTTTAGTGTTTGTGAAGGCTATATCTTGAGTACGCTCGCCTAGGGAGACGCTTGATATTTGAGTTGGAGAGTGACCCACGAGGTCGCACGGAGTTTGTTCGGACGTCATGTTTGTTCAGTTTTATTTTTCTCCTATTCCTGTTTAGTCACATTGTTTGGTTTATCTTTTCTGGGCTGCTCTATATTATCTTTGCAGTCCTATTTATTTAAATTGGGTGAAATCGTTCCACAACCTCCGTTGATGCCCTGGCGCTTGTCGCCAGCCCGGGAGGATCGGGAACGCCTCTCGGGCCATGTTGGGGACTAGCTCGGGTGACCGGTTCAGGTTCGACCCGGGTTGGTTCATGTCAAAATGGTATCAGAGCAGGTCAGCTCTTAGCGGACCTCGCTTTCCAGAGCACCCTTTGTTATTTTGGATGTCAAGGTATATGGATTAGGATTGTCGGTACTCGAGGGGTAGGTGCGGGAAGAGCATCGCGAACTCTTTCTCGTTCTGATCCTTGGGTTTCTAGGGGAATTATAGTTTAATTTGTTTATTTGGGTTCTTATGGAAACGTTTTGCGATTGGGGTACGAAAAATGGAGTTGAGCTAATGGTCCTAAGCCACATGGCCTGGAAAGCCATGTGGAGCTGGGGGCATGGTCCAAAAAGACTCTTTGTGTCGGTAATGTGATTGACATATGGCCGCCAACCATATAGTCAAGTCTCCCACCGACACTAGTTCCCTGTTTAAGATGTTTTGGGTCTCCTGTGACTTCTGAGAGTTGTTCTAATTTGAAAAAAATGGGGTTTGAAAAAAATGGTTGTTTGAAATGACTTGCTTAATTTGTGGATTATTTTAAATGAAGTGGAAAGAATGATTTGTTTTTGGAAAATGGAGTTTCTTTGTTTGGGCTTGGTGTTCCTATGAGTTCTCACATGCATAGTGGTATGTTGGAAATGTGGACAGAATTTTGGTATGTTGAATGGATGCCTGTGGTGGCATGGATACATGCACGTGAGTGAGACTCTAAAGAATACCAATGATAGGGGTTTAACCCACTAAGCTTGTTTTAAATTAAAGATATTTTCAAAGAGAAAAGTTTTGATGTTATGATAACTTGATTTATTTTGTTTTTAACTTATCACTGATGCAGTGTTTGATTTTGAGGTTTTTATTCACTCACTTAGTTGGCCTTGATTGTTTTTTTGACTTTTCCTTATTCAGCGGTTATCCCTTCGAAGCTACGATGGGTGATCGTAGTGCGGTTGATCAACCTAAGGATTATATGCTTGAGTTTTAGAAGTTAGATTCCCCTCTCTTCTATGGTCAAGAAGACCCTTCCGTGGTAGAGGAGTGGATGCAGAAGATTGAAAGGGACTTTAACCTCATTGAGATTCCCGAGTCGTTGAAGGTCAAGTTTGCGACCTTCATGCTTGAAGGTTCACCGTGGATGTGGTGGAAGTCAGTGTCTCTGAACAAGCCCCGTCAAGAGATTACATGGGAGTTATTCAAGGCCTTGTTCATTATCCAGTATTTCTCTGAGGAAGAAAGGGTGAGAAAGGGGATGTAGATGTGTTGTCTGCAGTAGGGCGACAGATCCCTGTTAGAATATTTCAATCGCTTTTTGGAGCTAGTCCCTTATGATTCAGAGTATGCCACGAATGACCAAATGAAGGACCGACGCTTCGAGGCGGGTCTCCGCCCTGATCTACAGTCGAAGTTGTCAGAGTCCATCCTAACTTCTTTTGTTGATGTGGCAAGACAATATTTTCATGTCGACGCTATGATAGCATGAGTGCATGATGTAGTTCTCCCTCCTTCGATCCTTATGAGCAGTGGTGAAGATTCTGGAAAGGAGACGAGTAAGAAAATGGAAGTGGATGGAGCAGGTTGTGGAATCAAGAGGCCTCGAGATCTTTCCCCAACCTCTTTGGAGCAAGAGATCCTTGTGTGTTATTAGTGTGGCAAGTCGGGTCACAAGAAGTCATCGTGCCCAAGCGCTCTGAAGCCCTGCCTGGCATGTGGATGCCTGGTTCACTTGTGACGATTCTCTCGGGGTGTTGCAAGAAAGCATCGCAGAGGAATTTTTCAGAAGTAATGTGCTTTTGGGTCTTTGCTCAAAGTTTCTGGAGTATGTTTTATATTAGTTTAAGGGATCTTTCATCGTTGTAGTTGTACTGATGGTGTTTTGGGTTTCAAATTTATGGGAATGTCATGGGTCTTTTGATGAACTTCGGCTTTCTATGCTGTTATGTTTTTAAAATTTAAAATCATGTCCATTATTTTTTTCAAATCAAAAGATGTATGTTTCTGATTGGGATTATCAGAACCTTACTGCAAGGCAGAAGATGCTTCATCCATCAGAGCTCCAGCCAAAAGGTCTCGGAGTGAAGCCAGCACGTAGCCATGAACCCCTGGTGAATTTTAATGAGTCTAGTTAAAGTCGTGCCACTATCGTCGTGGTGAGAAAGTTTGAGTGTTTCTTCTTTGGTTTCTCTGTCATTGTAATTTTCCTCTTGACATAATGTGCACGATGGACTTAACCCTCACAAAATGTCGATAATTGTGTCTTTTTGTTTGGATGCGAGGTTTCAATTAGTTGTAATGCGTGGACAACCCTTGGGAATCAGTTGCGACTTTGGGTTGTGTTTATCACGAAGTGATGGGTCGTGAGTAGTCGTACATCGTAGTTTCAGTGATCTGATCCTTGGGACCACCCTCCTCGCCCATGGGGTAAGGGTTTTTGGTTTGCGCAGAATTTTCAGATCATCTCCTATCCCTTTTGGATGGGAGTGGGTGGTTTAAAAATTTTCGTTGTGCTCTTTCTAGCTTGGGTAAGGCCTAATGCAGGTCTAAGTTGGTTTTCTGGTTGGGAGCTAGTAGGTTAGTTCTTTATGGTGGGGAGACCCACCATGAATCTCTTTGGGTTTTCTCTTAAGTCATTATCAGGTTCCATTGGAGTCCTTATGGTGTGGAGTCCATTCAGCCCCCCCCCCCCCCCCCCTCCACTGTTAGTTTGTTTCGGGAAATGAGGTTGAGTGCCATATATGGTCAATGGAATTTCCTTCGGTTAAGAGGTTGGATCATGTTTATGTGGAATCTCTAGTTGTTGATCGATCGACTCGATAGTGTTGTGGCTTTCCGGGGGCGGAAATCGTTATGGTGGGGAGAATAGTTGCACCCCGACATGGGTGTTTAATTTATTGTATTATTTGCTTGGACTTAAATTCTTTTTTTGGGTTCGGTTTGAGTCACAAACGTATTTTTTGAGCTTTGGATAAAAAGTGTGTGTTTTGGGTTCGACATCGTTGGACGCACGGTTGGAGCGCGACGTCGCGCGGCTTCGGCCATGCAACTTTGTGGACCTTTTCGTTAATTTTATTATTATTAAAATGACAATAACATCGTTATGGTTTTTATTTTATTTTATCACTATGATGATGATTATTTTTTGTTGTTGTTATTATTATTATTCTTATTGATATTATTATTATTAAGTTATAAAATTTTAAATTGTTTTTTTATTTTTACTTTAATTTTGTTATTCTCTAGGGTTTTAGTGGCGCTAATTTTTTAGACTCTCCAATTATCCCTCCCCATTCATTCGGCGCGCCGCCACCCCCTACCGCGAACTCCTCAAGCGAGCAGAGCCGCATCACCCTATCTGGCACCTACTTTTGCCAAGCATCACCTACCCTCTTTTTCCCCTGTGCGACCCAGCATCCGCCTCCCTTACCCTACGCCCTCACAGCACCTCCTGCCGGCAGCGCGCCCAATCCACCTCATGCCTGCCTTGGCCTTCCACACGACCTCCCCTTCACCCAGCGGGCCTCCCTACGCCCTCTGCCCTGCTGCTCCTGCACAACAGCTTTCTCCGGTGCCCTCCACTCCCCTCCTACAGAGTTCCATCAATCCCACGCCGCCTCACCTCTCGACCTGTAGCCAACCCTCACACGCAGCGCAACCCGCCACCCCCACACTGCCTCCTTGCGCCGGTTCCAGCAGATCCGCCTCCTTTTTCCACTTCCAGCGCAGTCGACCTCCTTCAGCGCTGCACCCAACCTTCCAGAAGCCCCCCCCATTCCCTCTTTCTCCCTTGCAGCGCACCGGTCGCAGCATCCCAGCTGGTTAGCATTCTTCTCCCTCAAGCAGTGAGGCCCCCCTTCAAACGTTTATTTTATTTTATTTTTACTTTTTTTATTATTGTTATTATTATTGTTTTTATTATTATTGTTATTATTATTATTATTATTATTATTATTATTATCATTATTATTATTATTATTTTCACTATTATTATTATTATTATCATTATTATTATTATTATTGTTGTTGTTGTTGTTTTTATTATTATTATTATTGTTATTATTATTATTATTATTATTATTATTATTATTTGTTTTTCTTACTCTTATTCTTATTATTATTATTTTGTTGTTATTATTATTATTATTATTTGTATTATGATTATTTTTTTATTATTATCATCATACTCTTGTTGGATTATGGGTTTTAATTGATGGTATGTTTTTATTATTTGGTTTAGGATTTTTAGGACCCGCGCATGGAGTTTCTGAGTGAGCGCCATCACTGATCCTTGTTTCCGAGGTTCCGTCGTCATCGCACTTTAGTTTTGAGGTGAGTGTTTCTTCCCGCCGCTTGGTTTCGCATAATATTAATGGGGTTATGTATGTGTTTTGAGTCCTTGACTTTTATTTTGTAGGGTGATGGACTTTACCGTGCTTTTTCAAATGTGCGTCATTACGTCGCGTCAAGTATCTGAGGTAGGTTCCCTTTGCACTGCTTCTAAAATTTAGGCTACATAATTTCATGCTATTTTCACACACTAATTGTTCAAAATAAATATTTAATAATTCTAACTAATGTGAGATAATATACGATAATTAATTTTTAATATAAGATAGTTAATCTTTAAATGATTATTTAGTCTAAAAAGCACTGTTTATTTTATACAGGACGCTTCAAATATTTTTTTGACGAGCGGACACCCAATAATGATAGAATGCTCGTTTGGATTTTAAACATAATTCACGGAATGCAAAATAGAGTTATGGCTTAATGGGAAATGATTTCTTTTGAAGCGTGAACAAGTACTTTGGCTCGTTTGAGAAATTTCCCGGTTGGCTCTTAATGTTTATTGTGAAGAATAAAATGGTTTGGTTTGGTTTTATAAAAAAAATGTTGGCATCCTATGAAGTGGTGTTTTGGGAGTTTGTTCGGACGTCATGTTTGGTCAGTTTTATTTTTATCCTATTCTTGTTTAGTCACATTGTTTGGTTTATCTTTTCTGTGCTACTCTGTATTATCATTGCAGTTTTATTTATTTATATTGTGAGAAATAGTTCCCACAATCTCTATTGATGCCATGGCGCTTGTCACCAGCCCTGGAGGATCGGGAACGCCTCTCGGGCCATGTCGCGGACAAGCTCGGGTGACCGGGTCAGGGTCAACCTGGGTTGGTTCGTGACACCACATCAGTCTTCTCTAACCAGAAAAATGAAACAAGGTCATTACGATGGAATTCTCTATGAATTTTTTTTAATCCCAATTTAATAAAATATATTACAAAAAGATAAGATGAAATAAAATAGAAGTGATAGAGATCAGAGAAATGAAGGAAAGTCTTACATATACATAGACTCATATAAGTCCTCCCTAATCTATGCTTGATCATCAAGATAGAGTAATAAAACATAGTGAGATTGGGAAGATATTCCAAGAAGGTAATTTCACTAATGAGAATGGAGAGGAATATTTTGTAAGGTTTTCGGGTTCAACCATGTTTAAGAAAAAATTATAAGTTTCATTTAATATGGTTTTTATAATAACTACCGACATGGACACCGATGTTTTTGGTGGCCTCCCACTTGAGTTCTAGTGGGAAGCCAACAGTTACATAACCCATAGTTACCCACATTAATTCATGCTCTTCTCCACTAGAGTTTCGATAGTTCCGAAATAATCACAGCACTCAAGTTTTCTTCTTAAACATCACACCAATCCTCTTTTAACCCTTTCAAACACCCAAATCATCTCTAAAATACTACAATAATAACTTAAAAACCGTAAAACAAATACTTATTATATACTAAATACCAAAAAAAATATTATAATTTCATAGTTAAATTTTCTCTAGAAAATAATGACCAATGTAAGTGTCATTACCAACTCCTCATTGTTGAATTTTTTAACTAGGAAAAAATGACTGGCTAATAGATGTCTCTATAGCCTGCATACAATATAACTAACTAAAATAATACCAATCTATAATCACAAGATAATATTACATTCCAAAATCCCTAACTAAAAAATATATTGATCAATAAGAATTATGAAATCATGATAGTAAAATTTGCAAACCATAATTCCTCATGTTTGTAAAATAATCATTCATTAAATTCCCATAATTCCAAAAAATATATAAATCTCATATTTCGAATGAATTGTCCAATGATTAAAATAATAATCTTTTAACTAAACTCACATATTAAAAAAATACCATAACATACTATACAAAAATTAATCACCATGATGAAAATACATAAAATTCCCTTCATCTTATGCTCCTCCTTCCATAAGACTTGCGTCGGTGCCAATCGTATTTATCAACCTTTAATATGAATTTGTTATAGGTATTTAACTATCAAAATTATATTTTAAATCCCATATGTAAATCCCATTAGAAAAATAATTTTACAAAACCTATGTTTTTCAAAACCAATCGTGTCACATATTTATTAATGATAAAAAAATTCTATTTCCATTCAAAAAACCCACATTCCCAATGGTAATAATATCATTACTATAAATAAATTAAATATATCATGTAAGTGAAAAAATAATTCATGTTTTTTTATTTATATACATCAATTATTTCTTTTGTAAAAAAACACCTCTGGGTAACATGAAATTGTTTTTGGGATGACATTGTTTTTAGTAAAAAGTGGGTTCCAATGATAGTTGTGGAGGTCTAGAGCTATTGTGAATACCAATCGTGTTTGGAAGAATGTTTTATGTTAATATATAATAGTAATAGAAGTTTTACAATTGGGAAATTCCCATGGTGCTTTATGAATATATGGATACTAATGAACACAATGGTAGATCATTGTGAAATGGCGATGATATAGAAGAAAGCTTATAGAATCAGAGGAAATTCATATATATATGCATCTACACCCATCATAATAGTAGTGAGAAATAACTAAGACTCTAGGTCCTCAATTCATGAAGGTGATTTCACGAAGGGTTGTTTTGAGAAATTGTTTACGAAAAAGAATTTTCATAAAGGATATTAAAGGTAACCAAAAATTTATAAGCATCATGAAATTAATTGGGTTTGCAAAGTCTAACAATTGTTTTCAAAAGTTCTGAATTTTGAGAACCCTAAGTATGCTTCACGAAAGGTAGTTTCCTCAGGAAGGTTATTTGTGATTTGTGAAAGATAATTTCTTTTCCAAGAAAGTGGGCATCATAAAAGTGTTCAGAATGGAAGTGAATTTGTTGTAATGTGATATTCATCAACTTGTTGAATGTGGAGGTTTAGTATAGAAACTCTCTAATGTTGAGGATACATTAATTATTGATAATTAATGGATATTAATGTACATAAAATGTGTGGGAATTTTTTCCATATTAGTATGGAAAGGAAGAAGAAAGAAGTTGATCCATTCCACTGGTAGTGATCCATAGAAAGAGACTCATGGAATGACCCTTGTGATGTAATGATCATTCCCTAATCTTATTAATGGGAGTGAGCTTATTCATAGAAGTGGTCTAGACCGAGCCTTGTATTTTGGAAGTGAGCCATTGGGGATTTGGTACATCATAAAATCAACATTGTATTCTCCTTAGATGTCGCCCATTAAGGGTGAACAAACTAATATTTCTATGTATTGTTCCTGATAAATTTTTGTTAATATATTTCTTCAGGAGATAGGGAGAATAGTGTTTTCTTAATGAGGAAAAATGATCTAAAGGGGAATTACTTTTAATATGTAATATCTTGATTCACACCCCCCCATAATAAAATATTCAACCATGTTCTACAAAAAATTTAAAAAAATCATTTTTTGGGAAATAAATTATAATTATAAATTCTAAAATAAATTGTTAAATTTTCTCATAAGTGGTCTGGTATAAGAATATCAATATTTTTTATTGTTTATAATATATAAAAGTGAAATTAAATTTCAAAATAAATATATCCCTTTTTTACAGTAATCATATATATATTATCACTACGCATTAATATGTGATTAAAATATTGTACAAGTATATTATTAGAACAATAAAATTCACAATCGAGATAGGAATATGTCATGGGTGCAGTAAAGTAGGATTTGAAAAATACATACCACTAGAATGGGAATGATATATATATATATAAATTAACAAAATAATCAAATAAATCAATAATACTATGATAATTAAAAAAAATTATATATATACTAAATATATATTTAATTTCTCAATAATTTAATGAAGCAACATGGTTATGATTTTCTACAAACCCCACAAATAATCCTTGTGATCAACTTAATTAATTATTTTGACCCTCATAAGACATACATGAAAACATTATATAGGTTATTAGTTACTTATAATTAATAAAATTGTATCACACACACACATATATATATAATCGATTCAGGTATTATATGGAACCTAGAAAAATGATACATAAATTAAGAAAATAAAGAGATCTTAGTCAAGATATATATACCTTGTAGGTTCTCACATACCTATAGTTGAGGTACTTCAAGAAAATACATCTCTTATGTGGGTGGTTCCTAGATAACTTCCCAGACATACTTTTTCACATGAGAATCCAATATTAAGAGTTTCACAGAGAATTTTTATGGATTACATCGCAAAACCTAAATATCCAAGATATAATATATCAATAACATCGACCATCCCAACAACTCTAAATGAGTAATGATATCTTCAAATAACTTTGATAATACACTATAATGATTATTACTCAATTAGAAATTATTATATAACTCTACAACATAACCCCATGACCTGTCCTCAATTCTAAGGGTTTGAAAACTAGAGTGTTTGGCCTTCAAGTTTAGTTAGAGAGTGATTTTTCCATTATCATTCAATTAATTACGAGTACAAAAATCACATACCATATGAATGAGAGTAATTTCACACAGAAAAAGGTGTATCCAAGGTAAAATTATAAAAACTAATGTTTGACTCTGATACACATAGATAAGTGTGAAACATGGTCTCTAGTTTCGAGCTCCAACATCGAGTAGAATCAATCTCGTACATATGCTAACTAACAAATAAAAGGAAAAAATCATTCCCATTGACAAGTCCTTGTAGGTACTTAAAATATTGACCACTAATCTTCATGTCCCTCGGAGTTAACATGCAGTGTGCGATGATAACATACCTAGTATGCAACCACCGAGATTCCAACACATACATAAACACCAAATTGACTTCATCGAACCAATCTACCCATTTGAATATATATAGAAGAAAGTTTTTTTACCAATAGTTATCAAAAATAACATATAAACATATAAAATGACTTATTTTCTAAATAAGTGGTCATTATAAGTGAGAGATATCTATATTTGGAGCATCCATACCTTATATTCTAGTTAAGTGTTCAAAGTCTAGGAAAAAAATCCAAGTCCATCCCATAGAGAGATAATGTTTGTTTTAGTTATATATCAAACAAGTACACATATACCTCAGTATATTTGAGTAAATGAGTAAAAAAAATTTCTGGTCCCCTGAGTCCTAACCTAAATATATAAATATGAAATATCTTGTCAGGATAATCATATAACCTGTCCCAAGGATTAGGGAAATGAATAAAATGGGTCAGTGAAATATTTTTGTATCTCTGAGAAATATAATGAAAAGGACCTATTTCAAAATGTTTTTAATACCCCTTCCATTCCTTCAACCATTTTCCAATATAGAATATCTACTCTAGAGATTTATTACACAAAATTTGACTTAATTAATAATATAGTCATTATTAGTATCATTAGTCAACAAGATGGGTATGGTAAAGAAAATATATGGAAAACATGTAAAATTACAAATAAATAAGTTATAATACAAATGAATATTCTAGGAAATCATAACATGAAAATAAATAAATTAAATTTAATTCCATTCAAACTGCAATAAAATATGGGAATTGAATATATTTTAAATCCTTTAGTTACAGTTTGTTGAAAATATAATTCATGGGGTGTGTTTCAATTCAAAATTTACTATTATCTATCCAAAAATTATTCTATGAACAATATTGGTAGTCAATACAATGTATAATAGATAACTAGGTGAGGAAGATATGGCTTGAAATAACCAATAATTTATCATAGAAACAAATGTACATGGTAATTAAAAATTTTATATAACCTATACAATTAAGTATATAATTAATTTATCTGTATTAGATAGTTTTAATTAGTATTTTACTAGTGATAAACCACGTATACTACTAGTATCTGACCACACATACCCGAAATATACTATATATTAAGATGAAGGTAATTTAAATGATGAATTTAGGATTCCCATTTTAAAGTGAATTTCATTTCATAATATGATTACTTATTTTCAATATACATTAAAGAATGCAAACATAGGTGATTTAATTTTATCTAAAGCTGCACATTGAATCTATATACATTTTTAAATTGAAATTTTTTAAATCAAATGGACTATATAAAGAACTCCATGTCATTATAAGAAATAGAAAAAATAAGGGTTTCAAGACATGGTATATAGTTTTGGATAAAACCTAATTAATAAAACCAATCATGTCTATGAATAACTTCATTCTTTTTACAGAGTTACAAAAGTTGTTACCTCATCACAAATAGATTACATAATTAAATTTATGAGTTGATCATGGGATTATCAATCACGCAGGTTAAGGTGTCAAGTAATTATGTCCTTAATAATATATGTTAAGGAAGCAATAAATAATTCTTTGTGTCAATTATATTATTCTTACCCACGTTTGAAAATATGATTCCAATTAAGGTGACCCTTCTCATAACCATTATATATATATAATGTTTTTGAAAAAAAACATCCAATTTTTGGGGAAATATTTCTGTCTCACTCTATTAAATATGAGAGTTTTGGTATGTAAATTAAATACATCTCAAGATACATATGAAAATAATTCCAAACCAATCAATTAGTTCATTAGGTTTACAACATCCTAGAATACATCAATAATAAAAGAACTACATAATCTAATCATTATCCCTTTTATATTCAATGTTAACATGAATTATTTTTGATCAATAAATTTATTGAATTAGGAAACATGTTTCTTGACTTAACATTTTTCATATACAAAAGGAATTAATAAAATTTTCTATCAAACTCAAGAATGTACAATATGAAAAAAACTATTTCAGTCCATATTAAAAATCCAAATATTCCAACCAATATATAGATAACATGTTTTAAATCAATCAATTTATAACAAATCATTAGAACAAAAATGTTAAAACTAAAGAACATATGTTGAAATTTTATTTTATGTATAAGAATATGTTATATAAAGATATAATTTGATCATATAACTAATTCATTTGTTGAAAATAAAATGGTTTAATATTTACAAAAAATTATTTAATTTATTAGTCTAATAATACTAGTGGTATAAAAATAAAATGAAATTTCTAAGGAATTTATTTTGGTCCGAATCCAAAAACAACTCCATTTACCTTAAAGAGTTATTTACCATACTCCAATATCCTCGTAAGACCACATAATAATTAGTAACACATCATCCATTATCATTTAAAATTTCATAATTCCTAAAACGCCCTTATCAAAACCCAAGATAAACCTCATTAGAACCATGATAGATTACCAAAATATCATTTATAAAAATTATTATAAAATATCCAATTAAATAAGACCTAAAAAGTCATAATCCAAATCCATGAATCAATGATATTGTAATAAGTCTACTATAAAATATAATGATGCCATAATATTGAACAAAGAGTCAAAAAAATACCACATAAGTCTTCTCCTACCCAAAAAATATCATAAGGAATTATGATGGATTTCACAATAAATTTGGTAACTCCATATTTTAGAGAATCTATTCCAGTAAGAGAACATGAAGAATTATAGGAGAAATATATATAAGAATGTAAAGAATGAATTATGAATCTTTATAAAAATAAGTCTGTATAAAAATAATCTTTGTCACAAACCAGCTCGGGTACCCTGTTATCCTGATAACCGAGTCAATGCTTACATAAAATGAAGGTAGTTTCTATTCCCCAAGGGATGCTGACTAGCACATGGCATCTTACGATGTGTAAGTGGGTACAATTTTTCCTCTAAAAATGCAGAAGTAAAATAAAAAAGACATTATTCATATAAAAATAATCTCCTCTGGGAGTAAACTACCAAAATACAAGAAGGCATAAAAAATCCCAATTTACTACAACCCAAGTACTAAAAGAGAGAAAACACAACCCATGTCCCTTAGGACATAACTCCCAAAGACTATGGATTAGTAGTTGGTTCAACCTCCAAGTGATTATTCCCGTTTTCTCATACCTAGATTAAGATAATAAATAAACACGCATAGTCACTTGTGTGTGAGCTAAAAATCCCAATATGGTCTCACCACAGATTCCATAATAGATTCCAAAAATTGATTAACCAAAGGAATGATTTCAGTTTTTAATGATAAACATGTTTGGAATTTTAATGCATAATGAATCAAATAATGCTGTATAATTAAAATGGTGTAAAAATACATTAAGAATAAACTTCATAAAAAAATGAATATTTTTAAAACAATATCATAAATAAAATAGTTACCTAAAAAGGCTATGTAAAAAATCAGTATGCATGTAATGAAGTTCAAAATAATTTGCATAAATTTATATCTAAAATATAAATCCCAAGAAAACAACATTGTCATATTCCAATTAGAAATGATAGTAATTCTAGCTATAGGACTCTTCACTCTGTAAGTGGTCTATGAAAAATGTGTGCAAACACGTCCCCTAAAAATTGGTCAGAGAGGACTTGTCACTATCCCCTATTGTGTGTGACCTCCTGTATGTATGTTTTAGAAAATTGTAACAGTGTAGAGTGTGTCCAAATAACTCACCATCTACCTAAGGTTTATGTGTGCTATTACACAACAAATGATGAGAAATTTATTTTAAGACTGATTAAAATACAATTTTGTAACATTCTTCGAATTCAATACCAATTTTCCATTTAAAACCAAAACAAGTTTTAAAAAAACATGCCTCTTTAACAAGATAAAACCACTATATTTCTATCAAAACATAATTTTCTATTTTCACCACTTTAATATCCATTAAAAACCAATTAAATAATTTGAATATTCATTTTCATAATTAAATTAAACAATTTAATAAAAATATTTTCCATGAAATCCAAAATTTAAATTAATATATTTCCAGAAACACTCTCAATTGCAATGTAAATTGGAATTTTCCAAATCTAATGCCGAAAACATTTCAAATTTCCCAATTCACTGAAATAGGATTTGATTTCATCATTTGAAATTGAATTTAAACCACAAAATCTAAATCAAATAATAAAAAAACATGTATTTCAAGCGTAATCAATTTGGCTAATCAATATAGAGTCAACTACCTCAAGATTGTCGATATCAGTAGTAGTAATAAACGTCCATGTGTGGTTCAATACACCTCCTTATAACCTTATTATCATAAGCGTCGACACACAAATAGTTGACATTCATCAATAGATCCTATATACAAAATAATTTAGTTTTTTAAAAAAAAATTAAAATTTCACATGAGATGATACATTCTCTAACCTGGATAATTTTAATATTATCAATTAAAATATTCTGTGATAATATTTTATCGCTCACAGATAATTTAAATTTATATTTTAAATTATTACATGCGATAATATTTTAACTCTCTTAGATTATATATGGATTATCATTTTATGCCAATGCATGTGTTTGAAATTATTCTCAATAGTTCATGCAATTACACGTTCACAATTTTTTATTTAATAAAATTATTTGTAACGTTCAATGTAATATTCAAGAATATGTATCTAACTTTGTATATATATTGACAATCAAAAAAAATTAAATAATTTTAATATATTATCCCAATAGTTTTTATCAATATATATATATAATTCATTTTCTTTTGATAATCCAAATAATTACCATTTGATAATTTTATACAAAATTAAATTGAATTGTTTTTTTATAATTATTTTGGATAAAATGTTTCATTTTATTTGATTATTTAGGTAAAAATTTCATTAATAATTTCTTGAAATTATTCTTTGATAAGTTGGCATAATTATCCTTTGATAAAATTTCATAATTATATTTTATTAATCTCTACCAACATATTTTTTTATATAATTTATATGATTTATCTTATTATGATAATGGATTAATTCCCTAATAATTATTGGTATTGTCATTTTTATTAGTTTTTTAATTAATAATGTTATAATTGTGTTCAATTATAATTCTAATCTTTTGAAAATATCTTTGATAATTGTGCACAAGTAACAAATGATTTGATTTCATAGAATTTCACATGACACAATTATTATTATTATTATTATTATTGAATTATTCTTTTATAATTTATATTTTAAAACTAATTTTCAATTAAAATTGATTTCTTTTATTACATAATTCTGGAATAAGAAACGAATAAAATATAAATAAATAAATAAAAGGCCAAATTGTAACCTAGGTAGTGCGCAACACAGAGGAAAATGATGGTCATTCCTAGAACTAGGTATGATTCTGGATTGGATCGATGAAGTTTAATTAAATAGAAGTATTCGAGATGCAGGATCATTCGAACTCATTGGAATTGACTAACATTGAAGATAAAGGAGATTGGAAAATTTACGTACACTAAAAATGCTACACACCGAATGTAACACCCCGAGATTTTATGAAAAGTATTATTTTTAATTTCATTAATTTGATGTGTTTTATGCTACAAGGAGCATTCACAACATGCATCCCTGAATTGCCTTGCATTACACACAATCACAGCCTTCCACGATAGCGTGTGTAGTACGCAATACCGAGTTTCACTAAACGAGATATTGTTATAATATTATTATGAACTAGCCTTTATGAATAGTAATACCCACTTTTTGAAATTTTAAAAATTTTATCTTTCAAAATGCACTTCATTTTTGGATTTGGAATATCAAAGTTAGCTTAGGGTGAAATTTTGGTACTTTTCGGAAAACATTCATATTCTGATGAATAGTGAAAATTACTAAATTTTAATTAAAAACAACTTTTTTAATCGAAAAAATTAATAGTGATAAATTATTAATTGGAGTGGTTTTAAAAAATATTTAGAATATATTTTTAAAATTTAATATAATTTTGGTCATTGGATGTAATTTCACATATAAACCAGACATAAACAAGTGTCAATCTTTTGATAGTTATTATCTCTTAAGAACACGTTGTTTGTTTTGACGACAGGAACTAATTTTTAAATTAATTAATGCAACTGATATGTTTTGAATTTGGTAAAATAGACATCATTTTTGAATTCATAATATCAACTATATATTAAGCCTAATTTTTGGTATTTTTCTGGAAACTTTCATTTTTTGATGAATAGTGAAACCACTAAGTAGTAGTTAAAAAAACTGAATTTTTCATAAAACATAATTTTACCGCTTTTGTGAGTGGAATTTCGAAAATCCAAGAGACACGTTTAATATCAAGGACTAAAATTTGGTTCAATGAGATGAAAATAATTTTTGGTGAATAGTAACTTCTTAATTTTTTTTACCACGATTAAAACTAAATAGGGTATTTAAGGGTAAAAATGATATTATTATTACCCTAAAACATGTCATAATTATATTGGGTAAGTGTAATTCGTACAAAAACAACCTTAGTAATAAAATATTACCATTTAGGCCCACTTGGATTAGATTAGGAGATTTATTATTAATTTATTTAAAGAAGGGTTAAAATAGTTAAAATTAATGTTTAATAACTAAATCATTATTAATATAGGGTTATACATAAGATAAATTTGACTATAAATATTAATTAGAAAGAAAAAAATATTTTATACATAATGGTATTTTATTTATAATTTTTAGACTTAAAATAATTTAATTTATTTATGAAACAATGATGGTGCAGTAATTATCTTATTAATGCAATATTGACATAATTAATGTTATAAAGATCAAAATAAATGTAATTTGGGAATTTTTATGAATAAAAATAATTTTTTATGTTAATATGACATGTTAGTATTGATGTAATTAACATTGTTTGAACAAATCAATCTGTTATTTTTTTCACAAAAATCAATTACCAAATAGTGTCAAAATTGACATAAAATAGTTTTTAAAACAAATATTTTATTATTATTTTTTATTATATTCTTAAAAATCTATGGATCGGCCATGATACTTATATCATGATATGTTTATCATTAATTGACCACTAGGGGTCTCTTGGATGTATAGGGTAAGTTTAGTAACTATATAATATAAAAATAAAAAGTGACATGGTAAATGTCAATCTAATTAACTAAGAGTTAAAACTAAAATATAAGGTTAATATAATGACCTAAACTTGTCTAAATTCTATTGGATGAGATGATTTATACCTATCCCCACCTAATCTTCGAAATAAATCAATTTGGAGCTATTAAAAACCGAATATGTCTTTATAATAATATAATATCATTAGTTATTTCAAAGGTGCCCATCTACTCCCTTATAAAAGGGTACCTCTTCTATCTCTTCCTCACACAACTTTGAGCCTTCAATATCGGCCAAACCCTGCCAAATTCTCATCTCCACTTCCCATGAAACATCTTATAGGTTCTGGTCTTCTTCAAAGACCAATTTTAGTACCCTAAGCGGAGGTCTCAAAGAGGCGCTTCAAAGAAGAGGTAATGTTCGTTACCGATTCATTCAACCTTATTTCTTCTTCCACTTATTCTTCTTAGGTGGTTTCATTATGAAGTAATAACATCATTATCACTCATAAACTGATATGTTATTATAAGTATGAAAAAACCCTATTTCACCATCTATCCATCCTACGGAAAAAGAAATCACCGCGCGTGCGTACGTAAGGAATACCGTCTCCACACTGTGGTGTAATCTATTTTCCATCACCACCATATTTGGATGGGTATAATGGTGTAAATAAT
The DNA here is from genome assembly GCA_963277665.1 of Viscum album. Lineage (NCBI taxonomy): Eukaryota > Viridiplantae > Streptophyta > Magnoliopsida > Santalales > Viscaceae > Viscum > Viscum album. The sequence continues at coordinate 2,100,921,046 of OY728163.1, read as the reverse complement.
AACTATATATGATTATTGTAAAGTGATATTGATTCTGTAATAGTATACATACACTCCAATAAAATTCCACGATCATGGGAATGATATCATCACTTGTGCGTATGTACGGAATACCATCTCCACGACGCGATGAGATTCACTCTCATTTATTAACCATTCATAAATGATTATAAATTATATATAATAAGTAATCTTGAAATATATGACATAATAACGATTCTGTTTTTTTGTGTATATATATGTAGGTCATCCAATTAATTCCATTCAATTCAACAAGGAAACGAAAATAGCGTTCATGCGTACGTACGGTCTACCGTCTCCATGAACGGTGTATTTATTTCCATTTATCGATCTATTATATATATGTATATTCTGAATATATATTATATATAAATCATATTTTATATTCTGGAATTAAGTAATCATGATCTATGTAATAATATGAATAATTACAAGTCAAAACACAGACGACAAATGAAACGATTTTACCCAAAACGCTCTTTATCATGGAATTTACAAAAGAACAGGTAATATAAAGTCATAAGTGAACCATATATGATATCATAATAATTAATATGATTCTTTAATAAGTCAATAACATTATTTATATCATTATACCGGAGTTTTGGATATGTACGAAGCATATCGGACCTAAGGTAAGGGATAATTTTGCAAATCTCATTTTTATCCGAGAATGCTTGTTCATAAGTTTTTATTGTGGTTGTTGCAATTATCCATTTCCATGTTTTATAAAAGTGTTTTCATGTATGTTTAAATTCCTTTTACCCATTTTTACTTTTAATACATGGTATGTAAGGAATCTTTCTTTTATTTATGTTATGAGGTACTTTTTTGACTTTTCTAGAAAAAGTACCAGAAGAATGTTTTTTTAACTTATACGGCACAAACATATTTTTACGGTTCTATAAAGCCTTATTTTCAGAAAGCTTACTCCAAATTATTTCATGAATATTTTCAACAAAATCCTTTTCTTTTAAAATTTCATGACATTTTGTGAAAAGAGAATGATTTTTAAGAAGAACGAATATTTTCCTCATGAATTTATTTCAAGTGTTTTATCAAAACCATTTTCTATCTAAGATGACATTATTTCATATGTGTTTGTCTTAAGTATAATGTATCTATGATTTACATAGTTTCAATTTTCTTATGGTGAAATATCCATTTGTTTTATATAGATTATGTGATGATGGGATGATGTTTATGAAACCCATTTTATTCTTTGGGTTATGATGAATGTTTTATGTTTATTTTGTGGCACATGTAAGAATGATTTCACAATGAGATGGGTGGGACCTATATCTCCCTCCAATGCATTGGGTAAATATTTATATCTCATGAGAGAGACATGGCTGGAACGATAAGTTAATCTGGTTCAGTATTACAGGACTGGAACGAAGAGTGAACTCGGTTCAGAAAGGGACTTTGTCCACTAAGATGGTCTTGGCAGCAGTGCCTTGGCTACTATGGAAATCATTACATGTGCTTAATGAATTCCATAATTACATATTTTATTCCCAAGTTATGTTATCATTATTTATGTTACATTATGATTTATTCCTTATGTTCTTCATTGTTTTTAAGTCGTTTCTCAAGATTTTGATGTTTAAACATTATGTTCATGTTTTTAGGTTCAAATGTATATGGTATGTTTTATTTTATCCATGCTTACCCTTACTGAGCATTTGAGATCACCCTTTTTATGTTTTATTTTCCCCCAGGATTAAAAGAAAGGTTTTAGGTAAGGAATCAAAAAGTGGAAGATCTTTATGGGAGATATTGAAGATCTATCGCCACGATTAGAAGATTACATACCATGTTTCCAAAGACACTAAACTATTACTGTCCTTGTGTGTCTGTTTTTGTTATGTATTATGTATTCCACAAAAATAAATGTAATATCTATGTACGTAAAGATTAGGGTCTCTACAGTTGGTATCAGATGAAAGGTTTAGTGAACCTTTGGAAACTAGGATGCAAAAACGTTAGTGAGATCCCTAGAGATATTTCTAAGGTATGTCTAGGGATTTCCCTAAGGATAAGTATACGTATAGTATATAGTTCTAGAACTACGGTAACGATATTAGAAATTAACCTATGATGTTAGATATTGAGGGAACTCCCCTTTACTATGCTGTTTTCCCTAGAATGATTTTTTCCTCTCACACTATTCATTTTGGGTTTTAGAAAATGGCTGGAAATAGGATGATTCACGATATTGGAGGATATGACAGACAATGGAATGATATTCATCATGAGAAACCAAATGAAACCGGATCTGGAAGTCCAAACCTCATTATTATGCCTATTCAGCAATATCATAATATGATCAAAAATATCAACTTTGGTAAGTTTCCCGACTTAGATAATAAGAGAAAGATGGAGTTTCATGATGATCATAGAGGAACGAAAGTTCAATTTCCCTCATGTAAATCATGTGGGAAGAGGCATCAGGGAGATTGTTTCAAAGGAACTAGAAGATGCTTTGGGTGTGGAAAAGGAAGACACAAAGCCAGTAAGTGAAAAAGAAAAGGTCCAGTTAACACCATGGACAAGGATAATGGTATTGCTACGACATCAACAATGATTAGATGTTTTAAATGTGGAATGTACGGGCATTATGCCAACCAATGCCCTAATGGAAAATCTCATGAAGAGAATCATCATGGTCATATGGGTAGTATTTCTGTGGATGATAATGAGGACACTATAAATGATATTTAAGCTGAAAGAAGTATTGAAGATCAGTCAGTTGTTTTAGAAGGTAGTGGAATGATTGTATGTTTATCGAGAGTTATGTTGTATAGTTAATGGTATTATGGAATAATGAATCATCTATGGATTGTTACACTATTGTATTTGAAAGTATATATTGAATGGTACAGGTAACCATGGAAGGTTATTCATATATTTTTGGAAAGTAGATAATATTCACATAATGAAGGAATAAGAATATAATGAGATGTTTGATTGTATTCATGAGCTCGTGATTGATATAAGGACTAAGTGATATCATGGTTTGAGTATATAGAATTTTGAAGATTTTGGTATGTGGAAAGTGTTAACTTTTAACTACATTCATGTTTTCACTAAGGTTCAATGGGTATTAATTTTTTCAAGAGAATACATGATTAAGGCCTTCGAATGTTTGTAATGTGGAAAACAAGACATATCTTATGATATATGAGGATCAACGATGGTATTAAATCCCTGTTAATCGTTTTAACTATAATATGAGAGTGGACTATAGTATTATGGATAAGCCGAAAGATTAAAATGGATTATGTTGGACATAAGTTATTATTTTTGAAATGATAGAAGTTTTTTCGATATTATTGATGGGATGTTATAGTAATGTAGTTTTAGAAAAAGGACAAACTGCAGGACGGGCAACAACCCATCGTGTCAGACAAGGATGTGGGAATAGAACCCACAACCGAAGTGCGACTGGCCTTTATCACCTACCACTGGCCTACATGAAGTACCTATTTAGTAGAAACTAGTTTTATTATATTAAGCAGTATGATATATGAAGTATAAGTCCATTTTAGGAACCATATATGATTAATCTCACTATAGATGGACTTATGTATTTCTTGATAACTTTTCTAACCTTTTGTTTGAGACAGATGGAATGACCCATCATTCTATCACATGATCTGCTAACACATCACGAATGACAAATTCAACTTCATTTATTTAAGAGATGAAGTGAAAATTGTCCAAAGAACGACCAACAGTGAGACTTTACAAAAATCATTAAAGTATTTCTCCTAATTCCAATTTCATCAACTTTAGCGAAATGATATTGAAAACCAAAAATGTTGTCCTAGTGATCTTATATCCGAGGAATCAGTTGGTACCTTAGATCATCACAAATCTATGGATTTGTGATTAATGGCTTCTTCATAGCCATGTTCTCTACCACTCTCCATCAGGAACTTGATGGTTAGATTTCTCTTCCATATCCATATTTTCACCTATGTTCTCCTATGTGGAAACCCAGTGCTGAGTTAATTTGGGTAACCATTACGTTCCATACTTTAGTTATTAAATATTGGTTTTGATATTCCTTTTTATGATGTGGGTTTCTATTAATGAATCTTTTGTGTTGTAAACCATTTATATCCCAGACGAATTTTGAGGGCGAAATTCATTTTAAGAGGGGTAGAATGTAACACCCTGAGATTTTATGAAAAGTATTCTTTTTAATTTCATTAATTTCTTGTGTTGTACGCTACAAGGAATATGCACAACACGCATCCCTGACTTTCCTTGCATTACATGAAATCGCGACCTTCCTCGATAGCGTGCGTAGTACGCAATACCGAGTTTCACTAAACGAGATATTATTATAATATTATTATGAACTAGCCATTATGAATAGTAATACCCACTTTTTGAGATTTTAAAAATTTTATCTTTCGAAATGCACTTTATTTTTGGATTCGTAATATCAAAATTATCTTAGTGTGAAATTTTGGTACTTTTCGGATAACTTTCATATTCTGAGGAATAGTGAAAATTACTAAATTTTAATTAAAAACATCTTTTTTAATCGAAATAACTAATAGTGATAAATTATTAATTGGAGTGGTTTTAAAGTTTATTTAGAATATATATTCACAATTTAATATAATGTTGGTCATTGGATGTAATTTCACATATAAACCAGACATAAACAAATGTCAATCTTTTGATAGTTATTATCTCTTAAGAACACGGTATTTGTTTTGACGACAGGAACTAATTTTTAAATTAATTAATGAAACTGATATGTTTTCAATTTGGTAAAATAGACATCATTTTTGAATTCATAATATCAAATATAGCTTAGGCCTAATTTTTGGTATTTTTCTGGAAACTTTCATTTTTTGATGAATAGTGAAACCATTAAGTGGTAGTTAAAAAAACTGAATTTTTCATAAAACATTATTTTACCACTTCTGTGTGTGGAATTTCGAAAATCCGAGAGACACAGTTAATATCAATGACTAAAATGTGGTTCAATGAGATGAAAATAATTTTTGGTGAATAGTAACTTTTTACTTTTTTTTACCACGGTTAAAAGTAAATAGGGTAATTAAGGATAAAAATGATATTATTATTACCCTAAAACATGTCCTAATTCTATTGGATAAGTGTAATTCGGCCAAAAACAACCATAGGAATAAAATTTGACCATTTAGGCCCACTTGGATTAGATTAGGATATTTATTATTAATTTATTTAAAGAAGGGGTAAAATAGTTAAAATCAAAGTTTAATGGAACACTTGGGGGTCTCTTGGATGTATATGGTATGTTTAGAAACTATATAATATAAAAATAAAAAGTGACATGGTAAATGTCAATCTAATTAACTAATAGTTAATACTAAAAGATAAGTTTAATATAATGACCTAAACTTTTCTAAATTCTATTGGATGAGAGGATTTAGACCTATCCCCACAATAGGTTCTATATAAATTAATTTGGAGGTATTAAAAACCGAATATGACTTTATAATAGTATAATATTTTTAGTTATTCCAATGGTGCCCCTCTCCTCCCTTATAAAAGGGCACCTCCTCCATCACTTCCTCACACCACTTTGAGCCCTCATGCTCGGCCAACCCCAGACAAATTCTCTTCTCCACTTCCCTAGAAACATCCTAGAGGTTCTGGTCTTCTTCAAAGACCAATTTTAGTACCCTAAGACGAGGTCTCAAAGAGGCGTTTCAAAGAAGAGGTAATGTTCGTTACCGATTCATTCAACCTTATTTCTTCTTCCACTTATTCTTCTTAGGTGGTTTCATTATAAAGTAATAACATCATTATCACTCATAAACTGATATGTTATTATAAGTATGAAAAAACCCTATTTCACCATCTATCCATCCTACGGAAAAAGAAATCACCGTGCGTGCGTACGTAAGGAATACCGTCTCTACACTGTTGTTTAATCTATTTTCCATCACCACCATATTTGGATGGTTATAATGGTGTAAATAATAACTATATATTATTATTGTAATGTGATATTGATTCTGTAATAGTATACATACACTCCAATAAAATTCCACAATCATGGGAACGATATCATCGCACGTACGTACGTACGGAATACCGTCTCCACGAAGCGATGAGATTCACTCTCAATGATTAACCATTCATAAATGATTATAAATTATATATAATAAGTAATCATGAAATATATCACATAATAATGATACTGTATTTATGTATATATATATATATGTCATCCAATTAATTCCATTCAATTCAAGAAGGAAACGAAAATAGCATTCATACGTACGTACGGCCTACCGTCTGCATGAACGGTGTATTTATTTACATTTATCGATCTATTATATATTTGTATATTCTGAATATATATTATATATAAATCATGTTTTATATTCTTGAATTATGTAATAATGATCTATTTAATCATATGAATAATTACAAGTCAAAACACAGACGACAAATGAAACGATTTTACCCAAAACGCTCTTTAACATGGAAGTTACAAAAGAACAGGTAATATAAAGTCATAAGTGAACCATATATGATATCATAATAATGAATATGATTCTGTAATAAGTCAATAACATTATTTAAATCATTATACAGGAGTTTTGGATACATACGAAGCATATTAGACCTAAGGTAAGGGATAATTTTTCAAATCTCATTTTTATCCGAGATTGATTATTGATATGTATTTAAGGGGGTTGTTTCAATTCTCCATGTCCATGTTTTATAAAAGTGTTTCATGTATTTTTAAAGTACTTTTACACATTTTGACTTTTACTACATGGTATGTAAGGAATCTTTCTTTTTTTTACGTTACACGGTACTTTTTTTGACTTTTCCGGAAGAAGTACGAGAAGAATGTTTTTTTTAACTTATACGGCATGAACACATTTTTATGGTTTTATAAAGCCTTATTTTCATGAATATTACTCCAAAATATTTCAAAACTATTTTCAACAAAATCCTTTTCTTTTAAAATTGCATGACATTTTGTGAAAGGAGAATTATTTTTAAGAAGAAAGGATATTTTCCTCAAGAATTCATTTCAAGTGTTTTATCAAAACCATTTTTTTATCTAAGATGACATTATTTCATATGTGTATGTCTCAAGTATAATTTCTCTATGATTTACATAGTTTAAATTTTCTTATGGTGAAATATACGTTTGTTTTATATGGATTATGTGATGATGGGATGATGTTTATGAATCCCATTTTATTCTTTGGGTTATGATGAATGTTTTAAGCTTATTTTGTGGCACAAGTAAGAATGATTTCACTATGAGATGGGTGGGACCCATATATCCCTCCAATGCATTGGGAAAAGATTTATATCTCATGAGATAGACATGGATAGAATGGTAAGTTAATCCGCTTCAGCATTACAGGACTGGCATGAGGAGTGAACTCGATTCAGAAAGGGAATTTTTCAACTAAGATGGTCTTGATAGCAGTTCCTTGGCTACTATGGAGATCATTACATGTGATTAATGGATGACACAATTACATGTTTTATTCCCATGTTATGTAATCATGATTTATGTTCCATTGTGATTTATGCCTTATGTTCTTTCAGGTTTTTAAGTCGTTGCTCAAGATTTTGATGTTTAAACATTATGGTCATGTTTTTAGGTTCAAATGTATACGGTATGTTATATTTTATCCATGCTTACCCTTACTAAGAATTTGAGCTCACCCTTTTTATGTTTTATTTTCCCCCAGGATTAAAAGAAAGGTTTTAGGTAAGGAAACAAAAAGTGGAAGATCTTTATGGGAGATTTTGAAGATCTTTCACCACGTTTAGAAGATTGTGTTCCATGTTTTCAAAGACATTAAACTATTACGGTACTTGTGTGTCTGTTTTTGCTATGTATTATGTATTCCAAAAAAGTAATGTAATATCTATGTACATCAAGATTTGGTTCCCTACACCTAATCCCATTTTAAAACACTAGTTTTGATCACTATTTCGCCTAATAATTGACGACAGAGTTGTTAGTTTTTCCTCATTAATGTGTTACCATCTAAATCGGATAAAAAACATTGAAATACAAAGGTTTGGGATCAAACCATAATTCAATATTGGTGTTTCTGGAATGTTGGATAATAATCATTAAAACAAATTAAATAAATTATTTCTTTGTTAATTAAAATTAATCTTATATCATAAAAATTAAATAACACCAAACACCTGTTGCGGATGAATGTTATGACCCATCTAAGGTATACCCCTAATTCTGAACACCATGGTGGGATTAGATTTCAAAAAAAGTGAAATACTTATTAGATAATAATGAATTATCAATTAAAAAATCTAATTAATATTTAATTAAAATAAAAAGAGGTATTTATGTAAGTGATGCATCCAAACACCCGACGCATACTAATGGTAATCCTCGTCTAGGGTAAAACCCTCATTCTGGAACCATCAGTGGTCTTAGATTTACCATACAATTCACATTTTAGGAAAAATATAATTGTTTTCAATAAAATCATATAATAAATATTATTTAATAAATGTATATCATGAGTAAGGCATCCAAATTCCTAGCACCTTCGAAGTTTATACCCCTACTAGGGTATAATCTATATTTTAGACATAAAAGGTGTCTTATATTTTTCCTACAACACAACTTTTTTGAGTTATTAAATTATTTTGAATAATGATTATGCACATAATATATTATATTTAATATTTTTATTCAGTATTTTCTAAGGATTTGCGGGTCTTGGAATCACACACTATCTCAGTGTCAAACCCTAAAAATATCCAACTGAATATTTCATGATGTTAACTAGAAGCTGAAAATTTTAACACATTTATCAAAATTTCATTGATAAATCATTTTTTTCACTTATGATTTTTATAATTTAACAGAACTGGTTTTAGGAATACTTAAAAACAGTAATAAGATGTTACAACCTCCCCACCATAGGAACATTCTATCCCCATAATGCTTATGTTGAAGCCTCCTCACAAAAAGATGAGGTCATTTCTCTCTCATCATGCCCCTCCACCATTTCTCATGAGAATCAGAACCATGATACCATAGAACATTGAATATTAGAATTATAATTTTATTAAGTATCTCAGTCTCTGAGTCAAGAACCCTGAACAGTCATTCGGTCATTGATAAATCATGTTTAATCTCAAGATCACTCTGGCTTAAAATGTATGATTGATCAGAGAGACTTACATAGATGAGATACATGGAACACGTTATGTACTAACTCCACTATGGTGGTAGTTCTTAATGGTAAGCAACTTTCCTCACCTAATCAACAATCTCAAAAGTTCCCAAAAAATGTGAAGTAAACATCTATTTCATTCCAAGACGTCGATGAACCAACTGGGTGAAACTACCAACAAAACATATTCATCAACATAAAAATACAATGGCCTATAGAGCTGATCCAAATACTACCTATATTGGCTCCATACCATTAACATTCTCCGATGAATCAAATAAATTGTAGATATTGTCTCTTGGACCTAAATCTGTCAAACCAATGAACATTCACTAATCATTGACCAACAGAATAGAGATTTATATGGAGGACCAAAAAAGGCCTCAAAAAGAGACATTCTAATCACATATAGGTAACTATTATTATAAGAAAACTCAACAAACCCCAAATTATCATTCTAAGAACCACCAAATTTTAGAATACAAGCATGAAGCATTTCTTCAAGAATATCATCCAACCAGGACATCAGCTCTTTCAGTTTAGCTAGTGTCATGAGGTAATAGTTAATTGAAAATGGGTGTGTACCAGGAATCAATTCAATAGAAATATCAACCTCTCTTACCAGTGGTAGACTTGAAATGCCATAAAAAAATAAGGAAAACATGACGGAAACTGGAAAGATATTACCAACCATTGAATCGCAATCCTGATCAATAGATGAAACTGATATCACTTTCCCCAACAACAGATATGATGGTGCAACTCATCTCGACCTTCGAAATCATTCTACATGAAAGAAAATAGGCACATTGGGTGTAATAAGGTTGACCCGTCGAAGATAAGAATAAATCCATACATTATTGGAAATGATCCAATTCCTCTTGAAAATGATGTCAAGATATTCCATTCTGAGAACTAGAAAACTCCAAGCAAGCTTGAATTCTGATAAAGAGAAAAAACAAGGATAAATATGGATATCGAACTATGTCTTCGCACCAAGTGGTGTAATAATATCCATTGCACAAGAGAAAATCTTTATATGAAGATTAAGATGATTAAATATACAATTCAAATAAATGAGTAAGATGCACTAGAATCAAATAGATAAGTCTCTAATGATGATGTTATAGTAATGGTACCACTCATGGTTGCTAGACTAGTATCTCCTTCTCCTAGAGATTCTTCCAATACGTGAAGAAGCTTCATTCTGAATGCCAATGCCGGGAAATTTTTTTTCATAAAATATTTCATTGACCAGCTGTTTTTTGAGGTGTTGGTGAAATCCTGCCCTTGGGTAGAGTGGAGAAGTTATGGTAGAACTTTTTTAATGTTCCCTATATGTCCATAGAAGCCACAGTTCTTTCATACTACTCATTCTTGAAAAAATCCACAGCTTTGGCCAACACCATTGACTCTGTATAGAACTAGTTAGTGAGAATAACCGTGTTGTACTTCTAATATAATCCCTCAGGATTCATTATCATCGCTATCATATCCCACCATCTCTTTCTTGGCCCCTCCAAAGCAATTTTGGCACACATCACATTAATCTCGTCTAGTGTCTCTATGTTCTCAAAATGTTATTCTATCATTCCCAACCATTCCCCATCATGTTGAGGATAAATGGAGACTTTGAAAACAGGTGGTTTCTGGTGAAAAAACTCTTGAGAATGATTTTGTGGAACAACCCCCTAAGGGCCCATAACTGGAGCCTGAATGGGGTCTGGTGGTGGTGCCTACCTCAATGATTTAATAGTATGCATGATCACCTCAATTAGATTCAGATCCCTAATAGGATTCACTCACTGAGGTTAAGTGAAAACCTCCTCTTGGATATGATTTTCACATATTCTTAGAGGGATTATGTTACACGACATTAGCATACATCATTTAAGACATTATATTAACTCTATGATTTTGTAATGATATAAATTATTCTCAAGGGAAGAGATAAAAAATATTTATATCTCACTCAATGCAAATCCCAATAGAGAATATACTAGATGTAGATCTCTAGACGTCTTTCCCTATCCACCCCTCGTGACCTATAGTTCATTATATTGAGATCTATCCAGGAAATCAATCAAAAATACCTCCTATGTCTCGAATATATTTCATAAATGAATACTGACATCAAGACAAAATCAAACTTATATCTAATACCATATTGTCCGGAACCACCCTGGGTACTCTAGTAACCTGATAACCAATCCAACCATAACATATCCATAAAGGAATTCCCGATCCACATTGGTTAGAGTCTAGCACCAGGCATCATAAAACAAGTAAGTGAAAATGATTTCTCCCTAATCAATAAATAAGTAAAAGAAGCATGAAAGAATGCATATAAAAAGAAACCCCACTATGAGTAAATTACTGTAATACAATAAGGAAAAAACATTCCCAATGTACTGCATCCTATGTAATAAAATAGAAAAAACACAACCTATGTCCCTAATTACAAAACTCACTGAGTCTATGGTTCAGTAGTTGGATCTACCTCCATGTGATCCTTCCCCTTTTCCCATACCTGGATGAATATATCCTAAAAACACCCATTGTCACACATAGGGTGTTATCTAAAAATCCAAATAGGAACTCACAAATAATTCAATAATATATTCCAATAATTTATTAACCATGTGAATAAATTATAATTTCAAACATAAATCGTTTTAGCATTTTAATGAATTATTAAACAAATCATGCTATACAGTTCAAATGAAAGAAAACTACACTATGAAAACACATTAAAAATGATGTAATATTTTTAAAATAATGGAATTCATAAAAAATTTATGTAAAAAAATTTATGTAAAAAATCTGTAGGCATGTAAAAAAGTTCAAAATCATTTCCATACATTTATATGTTGAATATTAATTAGACGTGAGAAATATGGTCATATTACAAATAGGTATGATATTATTTCCAATAATAGGACTCTACACTCTATAAGTGATCTCATATGAATGTTAACACATATGACCTCTGGACACTGGTTAGAGAGGACTCTTCACTATCACTTATGTGATGTGACCTATTGCATGTATGTTTTAGAACGTTGTAATAGTTCAGAGTGTATCCAAATAATTCACTAGTTACCTAAGGCTTACACGTGGTCTTACAAAATCCTTCACGGTAAATTTATTTTAAGACAGATTAAAATACAATTAAGTCTCATTCTTCTATTTCATTTCCAATTTTCTATTTAAAACCAAATAGGGTTTTAATAAAAAAAACATGGCTATTAAATAAGATAAAACCACTAGGTTTCTATCAAAACATTTTAAAGAATTTTCACAAGTTTTAAATATAATCCAAACTAATTTTATCATTCACTATTCATTTACACAATAAAATTAAACAATTTGGTTGAAATCATTTCCATCAAATCCAAAATTAAAATTAAATAATCTAAATTACTAAATTTCTATAGACACACCCCAATTCTATATAATTAGTGGTTTTCCAAATCTCAGGCCAAATCCTTTTCAAATTTCCAAATTCATAGGAATAGAATTTCATTACATCAATTTAATGTGTGTTTAAACAACAGAATATAAATAAACTATTGAAATAAATCAAACAAGTCCAGGTTAATAAATTTGGCTAATCAGGATGGATCAACCAACCTCATGGGCATCGATATTGGTAGAAATGATAAATCACCCTTGGTGGTTTAATACACCTCCTCACAATCTTATTGTTATATGAATCTATAGGCCAATTTGAGATGCTCATATAGGGATACTAAAACTAAAACATCTTATTTTTTTAAAAAATCACATTTGATGATACATTTTCTCTCGTGGATAATATTAAAATTACAGAATAAATATTATGTGATAATAAATTATCCCTCATGGATAATTTCAAATTATCAATTAAAATAATACGTGCGGTAATATTTTATCACTATTAGATAATATCTAGATTAACATTTTATGTCAATTCATATCTTTGAAATTATCAATCAATAGTTCATATAATTAAATGTAGATAATTTTGTAATTAATAAAATTACTCTTAACTCCAAATGTAATTATAAAAAAATATATATCTTAATATATATATATATATATATATATATCTTTTGACAGTCAAAACAAATAACATCATTTAATTTTAATAAATTATCCCTTGTGTATTTATCGATATTTAATATATATATATATAAATCTTTTGATAATTTATTGTCTATTGATATTCAAAATAATTATTGTTTGATGATTTTAATGATTAATACATTCAATCATTTTTTGATAATTATTTTAGATAAAACATGTCATTTCCTTTGATAATTCACTTAAATATATCTTTGAAAATTTCTTGAAATTTTTCTTTGATATGATGGAATAATTATCCTTCGATAAACATCATTATTGTATTTGGAAAATCTCATCCAAAATATACTATTATAATTTCTATGAATTATATTCTGACGATCCAAGATTAATTCCATGACATTTCCAGGTTTCACCATTTTAATATGTTTTTAAAATTAACATTTCATAATTGTGTTCAATTATAATTCTAATATTTTGAAATTATCTAGGATAATTTTTCACAATTATCAAATGATAATTTTTGGTATAATTTATTTTGTAACCAAAAAGACAATAATAATAATAATAATATGATTATCATATTATAATTTATTGTTTTTAATAATTTTCAATTAGAATTAATTTATTTTATTTTCCAAATTCTAGAATTACAAATGAAGAAAAAAATAAATAATACCAGCCAAATTGTAACCTGGGTAGTGCACAACTGAGATAAAAATGAAGGTTATTCATCAAACTAGGAACGAATCTGGATTAAATCAATGGAGTCCTGTTAAATTAAAGTAGAGGAGTTTAGAGATCATCCAGAATCATTAGAATTGACCAAAATAAAGATAAATGAGTTCAGAAAATTTAAGAACCCTAAAAACGTTTCACACCTAAACCCATTTTAAAACACCCTTTTGATCACTATTTCACCTGATAATTGATGAAGGAGTTATAATTTTTTCCTCATTAATACATTACCAAGAAAAATGGATCGAAAGAGTTAAAATACGAAGGATATAGACAACCCATCGGTCAATAATTGTGTTTTTTCATGATGGAGGTGAAAAGTTAAAACAAAATTAACCAAATATATTTTATGCTAATTAAAATTTTTTTTAGTATATAATTTTGATAGCAACAAATACTTGTTTCAAGTGATTGTTATGACCCTTCTAGGGTAAACCCCTAAATTCTGGACCCTAAAGTGGTCACAGATTTCTATGATAATGAACCATTTATGAGATATTAATGATTTATTAATTGAAAAATAGAATATATAAAAAATTAAAATAAAATTTTTATTTTTTGAGAAATGTGTCCAAACACCCCACAGTTCAAATGTTATACACCGTCTAAGACAACCCCTCAATCCAACTGTATCAGTGATCTCATATTTTCCATAATATGAACCCTTTAAGATATATTTTATCAATTTTAATAAAATATTTTATTAATTATTATTTAATAATTTAATCTCTTGATCATGGCATCCAAATGTATGGATCTTTGGAATTGTATACCCCTACTAGCGTAAAAATCATATTTCAGACATAACAGTTTTCACATATTTCTCATACAACACAACTTTTTAGTGTTATTCAATTACTTTGAATAAAAATTGTGTGCTTAATATATTATATTTAATATTTTTATTCATCTTTTTCTGAGACTATGTGGGTATTGTAATCACACACTTACTTAGTGTCGAACCCTAAAAATATTAAATTGAATATTCCATGATGTAAAGTGGAAGTTAATTCCATTTACACATTTATCAAAATTTTACTGATAAATCATTTTTCCCACATATGATATAAATAATTTAAAAAATAGGGTTTAGGAATACCTAAAAACAATAATGGGATGTTACAATCTTGATCTTCATAATAGGTGAAAAAAATTATAATAAATGATGATGAAAGATCTAGAGGGTAATTCAAGTAAGGATAAATGAGCGGGGTGAGGTGAGGTGAAGGTTTCAAAACAATTTCAAAAAAAATTCAACTTTTCCATTATTAATGTTTTAAAAAAATTACATGGTGACCAATATAGGTATAGTTTCCATCCAACAAACATTTAGTAGGACATTGGCCTCTTCATATCCATTACATATCCAAAAAACATCTTATGGATCTCCAATGGAGTATTGAGGGCGATCGTTCCACTAAACCCCATTTTAGTTTACTCATCGAACACCTATTAATCCTCTTATAAAAATTTATATGACCCAATTCATCTCTATATGAACACATTAAAAATTTAAAAAACATATAACATATCCTTATCATTAATAAAACATCAAAAAATAAATTTTATCATTAAATTTATAACTAAATTTCCAAAAAATAAAATTATTATGGTTACGGTCATTATAAATAACGCACATATTCTATTAAAAATTTGATGGTGTCATAGTTTCTCATTAGTATACAACTAAATTAATATCACTTATGGTTTGATCAACTAAAATTAAGTATAAAAAATTAATGATGGCTACTAAATTACTGGTCTTGAGTCCCCATCTAGTATAATATTCTATCCTCATCCAGGATCTCCAAACTCACTCATAACATGAATGGGTGTTCCCTAATGAAGTTCATGAATATGAATTATTGTTTTTAAATAAGTAATCCAATGTATGTTGTGATTAAAATTATTTAATACACCAAAAATAGTGTCCTTTAAAAGGTATTTTAAATCAAGTTCATGCTCATTAGGAAATGATAATAAACAATTAAAAAAATAAATCATCGCATCATGGTGTTCCCACTATCTAAAAAATGGGTGACCATACCTACTTTTTATAGTTTAGAAATGTTATTGAATACACATTGTATCGACACTCATTTGAAGTTAACGATCTATCAATCCCGAAATTTTAATTGTTCGTGATTGAGTTATCACCTTCACAAAAAATCGGTGAATGAAATATCACAACTACATGACCTTGGATAATGAGAAATGACGATCACATTAAATTGTTGAATGATGTATTTCCCATAATTTTCATAGAGGATGATGTTACCACATAACATACTCTCATTGAATGATGTGCCTACATCAAAATAATGGTCTTTAATGAGGGATGTTTAATGAAATAATGTAACACCTCTAGTAAACACATAGATGAGTGTTTTATCCCCAACTCACAACCACTAGACAGATGATAAATCACTATGATACACCTCTAAATAGTATGATTCTTCACAAAATCATAATTTTTGAGAGAAAAACATACCAACAATTAAATTTCTATTTTGTACTATAAAACACCAATGAAAAGTAAAAAACATCAATCGGTGAGGTTGAAAGATAACTATTATTATAAAAGTGAATGATTCTCAAGAAATTTCAGCAAGATAAAATAAAAAATAAATCCAAAAAACTTTCCATGTATACAAAACATCACAAGTCAATCATTTTGGGCGAATGATTTTTAATTGTAAAATAAATAATTCACTAAACGTCTATATCTCCATTAAAAGAGGTCCCACTCATGCTTCCTCCCATGTTAGAGTATTCTAGTATACCCATTTAGTTATTAAGTTCATGAATTGGATCCTATAATGAGTCCTTATTCACTTTTCAATAATATCATGCACAAAGGGAGTTGACAAAGGAAATTCGGAATAATGAATGAAGAAACACACATGTTCTATAATGATGTCACTTTCATCATAATAATTGATGAACACTGTTGAAATTACATTTCATTGATTCATAATATGTTGGTGTTTTCGTCATTTCATATAACACATTAAAAAAACATATATGAACTATCCAGCAAGAAAAAGAACACTAAACTTCTCTTCATGAAGACTTACTTATTGAATACCAAAATTTTATTTGTCATAAAATATTGAAATATAAAAAACTAGAATAATCCCTAAAATTATAAAAATATTTTGAATAATGGAGATAAAACTAGGGAAATGAAGATCATATAAAATATGATGGTTTATCATACTTGTTCCTCTAACCTAGGATTGACAACAATCCAATCTAATCTTGAATAGAGGATATACAAAACATATAAGAGAAAAATGAGACAGGGGAAGGTAGTTGAGCATACTAGTTGAGGGGGAAATTAGAATGAGTAATTAGTTTACATATTTAATATAAATTAAATAATTAATTTAATTTTTCTAAATACCCAGATAGTCATCAGGCCTCCGACTACAGTCTAATGTGTACATGAAGCCTTAGTGAGTACCTACCATAGGGTCTTCGATCACCTAATGACCAACCTAGAGAAATTGACTCACTGCCTGCTTCTATAAGGTACCCCATTCTAGTCTATAAAGAGACTAATGTCATTATTCGAAATGAACGACGTCCCGAAACCATAAATCTTTTTTAAACTAACCCCTGATCCCTTACCAACACCTTCAAAATTCCAAAAATGCTAAAAATTTATGATAAATTTCAATAACTATTTATACATAAAAATTGGTTTGGTATTATAACATCCTCACCATAGATAAAAAATTCCCCAATATTCATCGTCAATCCTTGATGATGAAAATCATCTACTAATACACTCGTATATCATTGTAACTCTTCCACATCTAGTCTTAGATGTTTTTATTCTGCTAAAACACATGAATTACTATGACTAGATACACATATAGGATCTTTTCACTTTGGTCCTCTATATGAATTTTTCATTCCCCAAATGAAATTTCCATCTCCAAATAAATATCATCAATACTGATCACACAATTGGGATCAATGTGATATATCTAAATCGAATATAATAGAATAAATCATGCATAACACTGTCTTCATATGGAAATTATAATTTTTAATCCACTTCACTAATTCAATATGTAATCTCAAATGGCCCCATGAAATGCTGTGTTAGCTTCCCCTGTCTCTATATACTATGGTGTCCAAACCAATGTGTCACTTTCAAGAAGACATCATCACCCAAATAAAACTATACAGGATTTCCTTTTCGATTGACATATGATTTATCCCTCTTATCAGTAACTAGCCACTTATTTATCAAATAGATATTCCGAAAAATCTCATGTAAGAGATAATTCCTAATAATATAATACTTCCTTGCCTCTATCATAGAGAGGGTTAATCGACATAGCCTTCCCTACAAGATCTCAAATGGTTCAGTTACCTCATGGGGAGTTAGCCACACCCACGAATGATATAAATACAACTGTTTCTTTAGCTTTACTCACGTCTGTAGCATATTTCTATGCGGGACTTAGCAAAAAAGGATTCAGTTATTTAATTTTTCTCTCACTAATTTCCATAATAAAGGATAGATTCCCACAACAAGTCATACAATACACGAACTGTAAACTCTGACTATAACCTTCTAGATGACGGTTGAATGTGATCGAATACACCAACATTACATCCACCATCTATATACCCTATTAGATCCATGAAATAAAATAGAAATACTATTTTCATAAAATTCTTTTTTTTCACCCAGGGAAGATTCACTATCTCTCAAGCATAAATCTTGACAATATTTTTAATGAAATGGTTCTCCTATATCAGAATAAAATATGCATCCATCATTAAATAGTTTAAAATAAAACATACCACATCGTTGTCATGAGTTTAATTCAAAAACCCTATCATATATTATTTCTTCATTCCACACCATTTCCACTAATGAATGAGTAGATTCTTAATAAAGCCTTTGATTCATTGATTATAATCTATATTCACTGACAGGTAAACAGTTACCATATGAACCCCTCTAAGACTCTCTTCATCTTGGACCACCAATAATCCTTCAAAATTTTAGGATATGTATTGGTAGTCCCTTGGTGAGCTACCCATATCCTGATGTGTGAGGCTCTTATTATATCCTCATGCATGATCATAAGGACCACAACCCAACCACATATTAAAATTTTCATATAAATATTCAGGGACCAATTGGGGGTGGATCACAAAAATATTTATTATCAATCACCAC
Organism: Viscum album; assembly: GCA_963277665.1. NCBI lineage: Eukaryota > Viridiplantae > Streptophyta > Magnoliopsida > Santalales > Viscaceae > Viscum > Viscum album. The sequence goes on along the minus strand of OY728163.1, from coordinate 2,100,901,813 downwards.
TAAATAATATAGAGTGGGCATATGAATATAGATAAATCTATCATTAAGTAGAGACAAAATACTCAGGTCATTAAGAATATCCATACTTTGATAGTCTTGAACATTATGTTGTATCTCTGTGAATAGGTTCATCAACTATTACATAATATTAGCCTCATAAAACACCTGAGCTCGAGTCTTATTACTCACTATATTATCCATGAAATTCTCTATTATAAGGGTATAAACTATATCAAATTGAAAATACTAGAGGTATTAAAGCAACATCTATTGAAAATGTTTTTGGTCACATTATGAAATGATATACCTTGGGATCTTATAGTCAGTATATGCCATAATACATTGACCCATAAGGTAGTGACATCAACACTTTAGTGTGCAAACTACCACTATGAGCTCTATATCATGTGTCAGGTAGATCATATCATGAGACCTTAGCTATATGAACACATAAGTAACTACTCACTCATCTTACATCAAACCGATCATGATACTAACTCCTAAACAATTATAATAAAAAATATACACCTCACCTATCTTGGTTAATCATTGGATTGGTGTAGTTTTCAACCTATATTTAATCTTTTTAAATTCTATATCATTAAGCCCAGTCCACTAAATATTAACCCCTTTTCAGTCAGGGTTATAATATATTTTTTTAATTGAGATAATTCATAGATAAAACACTAATAATAAACTACCAAACTCAGGAAACTATGGATCTCAAAAATGTTTTTGAGAAGGACCTAACAAATCTTAACCAAACAATTCTCAAATTAAATAGATATTACATCATTTAATATCATGAAACCTTATAATCATGCCATTATGTTAGAAAAATAACACTTTTGGAGATTGGAGTAATGTGGATTCTCATCCAATGTACTCAAGATGATATCCAAACAATGATCATGGTCTTCTGATGAATATGAGTATTCCAAAATATCATATGAAAACATAACTATTAATGACTATTAATATTTATGTTGGATCATATTTTTCTAATGTATGAAAATTTATATCATATCAGGATGATTATATTACAATATATTCAGATAGTTTCTACGTTATCTAAAAGAAAATATAAAATATTTCAAAAAATCACCACAGACATCTTGAGATGACCAGATCTCATTTCAATCATAGAGAACCTCTTGAAACCACTTAACTGATAGAATAAGTCATTGATATTGGGAATATGATACTTATTCTCACATTTCACCTTAATATGCCTCTATAATTAACAAAACATTTCAATGAACCATCTGCCTACATGGAGAATAAAACATTAGTTCCCCAAGGGGATGTGCATGGGTTTCTGGAACCCTTTACCTGAAGGTATTTTTGTTTAACCTTCATTTACATAAGATACACAAGAGCTATCCTGTACAACTAAATGTAACTTTTTTGTTGCTAATTTGAAATATATACCAGAACTATCTCTCTTGAATATTTTTCAATAAATAATCAGGAATAGAAACATAAAATTGATTGAAAACAAGAGAAACGATTTATAGTGACATATTATTAAGACATGATTTTAAATAATACATATTATAGTTATTTAAAAACTATAAATAAATTTATTTTCCGAAAAATATTTTAGGATTGTTTTTTATAGAATTAGGACAAACTCTTAGATAGAAAAACCATATGTTACAAGTGAACACATATACTCAGTATCTATTTCTTCCACCAATGCACACAATTTTAAAATAATAGTTTTATATTTTTGTGAAATATATTCTCAAATTTTATATTTACCTTATAAATGACCTTAATAATATATAAAATACAAAAAAACATTTTATAAATATGGTACGGGCACCGAAAACTCATTAAGGTGCATAAAAAGAAATAAAGAAACCATTAGTCCATTAATACTAACCAAAAATTTTCTTTTTCAAAAAAAAATATTGGGATCAAAATAAACATTATATTTAATTGGAAATAATTTTTTTTTAAAAAAATACATAAATATTATTGTAACAACTGGGCCTCGGTGACTGCAAAGAAACCGCACTTTAACATGGTTCTCTGGTCTACGACCTCCTGGTACCACCAGTTGCCCCGCAGACACGTGGTCCCCAACCTGGGTCAAACCCACATGCCCAAACGGGTCATCTGACTCATGAAAGTCCCCGTAGGCCAACACATATCCTTTCTATTGTGATTTTTCTTCACTCACACACACCCTGGGAAGGTCACCCATCCTGATTACTACTCCCGGACAAGCACACTTAATTGCGGGGTTCTAATCAGGTAGTCTCCAGAAAAGGAAGGTGCACCTTGTTGACAAGATTCATATCATTTAGTCATTTAACCCTTTATAATTTGGGTGTGTTACAATCACCCACTCTTTAGAGAACAACACCCTCATTTTGGGCCCTACATCTCAACCCAGGAAGTGCATCATACTTAAGGCTGGGTACCACCTATGATATCAAATGTAACAACTGGGCCCCATTGACAGCACAGACACCCCACCTTAATATGGTGGTCATGTCCTGGCCCGCCAGGTACTACCAGTTTCCCTACAGACATGTGGTCCCCACACTGGGTCTAACCCATGTGCTCGAACGTGTCATCTGACTGATGAAAGTCCCCATAGTCTAACACATTTCCTTTCTTGTGTGATTTTTCCTCACTTACACACCCCATTGGAAGGTTCCCATCCTAACCACTAATCTAGGCCAAGCACGCTTAACTGTGAATCTCTAGTCAGGTAGGCTCCCGAAAAGGAAGGTTCACCTTGTTGACATCAGTCATATCATTTATTCATGTATCCCTTTATCATTTGGGGGTGTTACAAATATCATAATAAATAATAAAAGGAAAAACAAAAATCCATATAGGTTTCATTGAAAATAGGATAAAATGCTGAAAACATTTTCACAAAGAAAGTAACCTATACTTTTTATTGAACATATTCTAAATAACTTATCTTCTGAATAACATTAGATTTTTAAAAATAAAAAAATAATAATTATAAAACATATCAGTAGATTTTGGAATAATTTTCTTATCATGCTTACATATGATGTGACCCTCACAGATACCATATGATGTAAACCTTATATCTACCATAAAATAACCCTCACAAACATACATGGAAATAACTATCACAGTTAATTTGGAATAATCACCATGATCGACGTATATATTAAATGTAACTAATAAATTAGAGGTATATCATGAAACACCATTATTTCGTTTATAATGGAACCACACATCATTAGAAACAATTCTCAATAAAAATAACATAATCTTAAAACATAAATTCTTGCATCATCAAAACATTCCTATAGGAAATCAAAAATTTAAAAAGAATATTGCGCATATACAAAGTGAATAATTTCATAGAAAATAACGGTGTAATATTTTAATGGATGATTCAAAAAAAATATAGTGTCATAAACTTTTGAAAATATAAATATTAAATATAAGTTAAAAAACATTCATTTTGACTTCTATAGAATGAGTTGATAGATGAATCTTGAAAGAGTATCTTTAAAAGAATGACTCTTACCTTGAGTCTGACTAATCACATACGTAATTTATCTTCCAGAATAATAAAATTATGTTAATTTATACATTATTGAGAAAAATTTTAATTCTTATTATTGTTTTTATATCACTAATTTATTTGTTATATACTATTTCTGAATATTTTTTTCTTATGTTAGATGTTTTGACGATATTCGATACCTAGGTCCAAACAGGGATCACTAAGTCAACAATGGTAATAGAGGTCATCATTCAGTCATCTAAAAAATAATATTCATGACATATTTATAAATTTCATAAATAAATTATCAATTTATTTAAATTTATAAAATATGGTTTTGAGAAATGAAATACATTACAATCATGAAGATAGTAGGCTTACATACACATGAGTAATGTTTCCATTTTTCAACTATCTTTATGGAAATAAAGTACGTATAATTTTATCATTTCATAATTATAATAATATATTAAACATTATATTAATTATTTAAATATAATTATATATATCATTCATGTGATTTGGTAATTAAACAAATAAAATTACCATATAGAGGTGGTAGTCCACACGTACGCACAAACGACATTATCATTTTTCTATTCATGGAAAGGTAAGAATATACATGATATAATATCTTATAATAGTGATAATTATTTAATTGAAATCATATATAATCATTAATTCCATAATTATAATAAATATGAAGAGACAATGATGGAAAACACATTACATCGGTTAGCAATATAGTAGTCCAACGTACCCACAAATGATGAGTTCTTTTCACATTTGATGCAGGAAGGGATTAATAGGGGTCATTAGAATAAAATAATAGCATAAAATATATTTTGGATACTAAATTTATTATTTTAGAATAAATTAATAATATTTTTAGATATTTTAAATGTAAAAAATTATAAAACAAATAGAAAAAAACTATACATATTATTTGAAAAACCTCCATTTTTAAACACATTAGGACCACTAAGGTTAAGGATTTTCCTAAAATAATTCATCTAGAATGAGTTGATATAACACTGAATGGTATTTGGGTAGAAATTAGGGGAACAAAATTTTTGGAATTGTGAATAAATTAGAAGAAGAAGTTCCCTTTTCTAGGAGAGGAGAGGTGCGCTTTTGAAATTTCTCAAAATATTAAATGAATATAAATTATTATTTAATTAAAAATGGATCAAAAGTGAGTTATTTATAATATATTATGATTATGGGAATAAATAATCTCATCTAATAAGTTTTAGTTTAGTCTAGTTCACTATATTACTAATTTCATTTAGTTTAAATAAAAATTTAACCTCTGTAACTATTACATTACAGCCTGGATTTTTACACATTGAGGGTTAATATTGTTACTATAAAATTCCAAATTCCCCAGAATTGCATCATGGGTGATATTTAAAAATGTATCCAAATAAATTTTCCGGATTTAATATTTTTTTGAACAATAAATTATTATTTATTTTAAAATATCATTAATTTCAATTTTGAAACTATTCATTACTTGGACTTTTACAAATATAAATATTACAAAATAAGTTTGAACCCAATATTTTAATAAATATGTAATATTTATAATTAATCAATAAAATTAGTTTATGGAAGTAATAATCTGATATTATATATATTTTAATTTTTTTAACATTAATTATTTGAATTTTCTATTAATTAAATTATTTCTTCATTAGTGTAATGCAAGCAATTATATAAATTATATCATCCCTAAAAATTTAAAATAAACTACCAAAATGATAGTAAATATATTATATTTTAAAATTATTTTTATATTTGATAATATATTATGTAGAAAAACCAATTTAAAATATTATAGTTATTAAAAAAAATAGTGTTACATGTTTGGATTTTCTATAAATAAAATATTATATTAGTCATAATTTAGTCCAAGTATTTTTAAATGGTCATATAACAGAACGTTGTGTTATTATGGAAAAATATTTATCTTCAAATAATATTATAGAAATATATAGGGTCATTTTATTGTACATATAATTTTATTTTTAAATTTAATTACCCGATTTACCCTTTACCATGGAAAAAATTCACTACAGTTTCTAGTCATATTGTCAAAATATAAAAGGGAAATATTAAAAAAAATTGTATATACTAATTAAGAATATGGAATTAATTTTTAAAAATCAGAAACAGTTATGTTTCAAAATTTAATTGAAAATTTAATGTGAATAACACAATAAAAACATCTTTTTTGAAAAATTACATTATGAAACATTATATTACTTTATACTAAATTCAACTATTAAATCTACTTAAAATTAATAATTGTGTTTTTTAAAATCAAAATTTACAAATAAAGCTTTAAAACTAAAACGAAATATACTTTCAATTTTTAAATACATAAAAATAACTGACAATTTTCAATATAAATTGGAATTTTTACTATTCATTGAAAAATAAATCTTTTCTAGAAAATTATCAAAACATAACCATAAGATAAATTTGAAATTATGATTAAAAATTTGATATTTATATGATTAAATAATATTACTAAAAATTACAAAATTTATTTATATTGTTTTATCACAAAAGCAATAAAAATCATTCTTGAAGAAAGTGTATTTTAAAAATAAAATGACTATGTTTAAATAATGTTCATATTTTTATAAGAATTAATTTATTGGTTATTAATTAGTGAAAAATTTTATATTTTATAATTATATTAATATTATTACTTCCTTAAAATTTAACATTAAGTTTATAACTATGACATAATAACAATATTTAGTTATTCATTTAATCATAGTACAGTGTAAATTGTACGCCATTAAACATAGTCATTCACATTTAAAAACATGGGATGTTACATTCTACCCGAATTTTATAAATTTTATACTCACAATTTATAAATCGGTATTGGTAAATGCATTTAAAATTTTTAAAATACCCTTGATGAAATCCTATATTAGAAAAATGTTTAATAATACATACACATTAAAAAAAGAAAGGTGGAAATTATGGTCATATAGAATAACACATAACTAGGTTTATAGGTTGGAAAATATGGACATGGAAGTGAAAATGTATGACTCAAGTTTTAATTAAGAGTGATATATAACATGCTCATGAAAATTTTAACCACTATAAACCAAAAATCCATGAATGATGAAAAAGCTATTGATTTATCGAAAATAAATGTAAACTAATATCATTTTTGTTTGAAGATTATTTTTGAAGAGTTAAAGAATTACTTGAAGTTATATACTAATATCATAAGGGAACATTCTTACATGAAAATTATAGTTTCATCCATTAAACAATATCCACGAAAAACACATATTTTTAAACAAATAACGAGTATTTACGAAGATATTGTCATGCCCGAAGAATTACAATCAATGTATATGGATCAATAAATCCATTAAAGTTTGAAAATAAGTCACTTATTTATTTAATAATTAACCAAAAACAAAATGGTTAGGATACGATAAGAAAACTCCATAAAAATAATAAAACTTTATATGATAAAAAACTTATTTAATATCCAAAATTCAATAGAGAAACCGAAAGTTCAATAAAGATCATATAAGAAATAATTTTCCATAAAAATCATCAATATAGATAAAAATAATAAGTAAAGTGAGAATTCATAAGTATTTGATCACATATCCTTCCAAAATAATTTAAATATTTACCCCCAAATAACATCAATTACTCGCATACTAAATATTTTATACTCAACCGTGTAATCGTAATGGTATAATGATAATGTCCATACATTATAAATTCACAAAAAAGTAATTTTTCATTTATTCAAAAAAATAATCTCATTGTATTATTTTTACCTTATTATTGTCATTCTCTAAAAATTATAGTGATCTTATTAAAAAAATTAATTACTAAATCAAAAAAAAATGTTCAATCCCATGGTATATTATACGATAATAATAATAAGGTTCCTTTTATCATCTTATTATTAATCCATAAAAATTTGTACCTAAAATTTAAAATTCATTCTAACTGAGACGTTACATTCACTAGTGGTATGAGATGAACATTTTCAGCCTTCAATTGACGGTTCAAACATTACAAACTTTGTAGATGTGATGGGTTTTCATAAGGATTATCGGATGCCATTTTATAAAACTATTTAATTACTATAAAATTACAAAAAAAAATATGAAATAATAATCATAATAAACTTTATATATACATCATTAAATGTATTTTGTAACCTAAAATGTTATCTAAAACATTTAATCTCATTTCCCAGAAATTAATAACCCATAATTACCTTAAAAAGTTAATTGTATCTAATAAATATCATTAGTCACCATAATATTTCATAACATAAAGCATCAAAATGTATAGACAAGAAATTTCTCTTATACATATACACCCATTATTATATCAATAACTGTTATTAAAAACTCATAAGAAAGCATCCTAGTCTCTAAACTTTTCTAAACCCCACTCTGATATCAACTATTAGGACCTAGCCTTAACCAATAAATATTATAGTTATTTAAAAACAATAATTAAATTCCTTTTCTGGATGATATTTTAGGTATACAGTTTTATAGAATTATGAAAAACGATTACATAGTAACCTCATAAATTAAAAGTGAGTCCTTTTTCCCATTATACATTTTTCTACCGAAGGAACCCATTTTAAAATAAAACATTTGTTATTTTCATGACATATTCTCACGAATTTTATATCAATCTCACCCTTTTCCTTATGCTTCCTCAAAATCATGTGAATAATATTTTTAAAATTTGTGATAAGAACAAAAATCTTACTAAGGGACATAAGAAAGACACTAATAAACCATTAGCCAATAAATACTTAGAAAGAATTTCATTTTAAAAAAATGAACGTTTTTATTAAAATAAACATTGTCTTATCCAATAAATCACATTTTATGCCAAATGTTTTCTAATAAAAATTTCCTAAGAAATATTAACGAAATAGTTAATTCCATGTAGGATTTATTATAAACTGGGAGACCTCATGAAATATATTTCAAAAAGAAATGTAACTTAAAATTTCCATTATACATTATCTCAATAACTTACCTTATGAAAGCATGTGGTTTCTATAAAAAATAGAAATCATAATAAAATAGATAGGTGACTTGGTGAATATGTTTCTTATAAAAATTACATATCATGTAACCCTCATGGATACCATATGATGTATCCCCCACAAATACTGTAAAATAACCCTCACAGTTATACTTGGAGGTAACCATCACAGTTAAACATGGAATAACCTTTATGGTCAACTTAAAACATAAAAATATATAATGAATTTGTTGGATATCATGGAAACGCCTATATTTGGTTTATAATAGAACCACCCACCATTATAAAAAGTATCCATGAAAATTAACATAATCATAAAACATAAATTCTTACATCATAAAAACTTATCTTGAGGAAAATCACTTATTTTGAAAGAATTTTGAACACATACAGAGGAAAACAATTTATTTGAAAATAAAAAAGTAATATTTTAATCAAATATTCAAAACATTAATTTATCATGAAATCAATAAATTCCACTATTTATGTATAAGTTAAAAAACATTCTTTTTTACTTTTGTAAAAGATTGTTTTTAAAAGAATGCCTCTGATATGGAGTTCAACTCATCGTGAATATTTGTTATATCCTATAATAATATCGGTAGTTAAATTTATAAATTCTAGAAAACTTTTTTAATTTTTATTATTATTTTTTTATAACTCATTTCTAGGATATATACAATTTCATAATAATTTTAGTTCATGTTGGACGTTTGGGCAATATTCGGTACAATGTCCACAATGGATTTGGTGAGTCAACCGAGGTCAAAGGGTTAATCATTAAATCATCAGAGGAATAATATTAGTAAAATAATTGTCATTTTTATATATAAATTATACTTTTAATTTAAACTATTAAATATGGTTTTGAAAGTTTAGATAAGTTACAATCATAGAGATGGTAGGTCATACTTACGCATGAGTAACATTTCTATTTTTCTACGTTCATCAGGGAAAGAATTTATTTATAATTTTACAATTTATAAATGATGATAATATATTAAATATTATATTACTTTTTTAAAATATACTAATATATGTATTTAATATGATGTGGTGATGAAAATGAATCACATCACTTCAGGGAGTTGGTAATCCACACGTATGCACGAACGACGTTATCATTTTTTTGCATAGAATAATAAAAATAATAATAATTATATATCATATAATAATAATAATAATAGTAAATATTTATTGGATATAATTTATAAATATTAATTTCTTCATTATAACCAGTCTTAAGAAATGGTGATGGAAAATGAATTACATTGGATCGCAAGGAGGCAGTTCATCATAAATATGAATGATGAATTATTTTACCATTTTATGAATGAAAAGATGGATATGGGTAATTACCCTAACATAATATCATAGGAGTATATTTATGATAATATATAATTCATTTTAACATAGTTCAATAATATTTAAATGGTGTATAAAAAGTAACAATACTATAACAAGTGGATAAAAACTATACCTTTTCATTGGAAAAACTCCACTGATTAAAACCTTAAAAATATAATGGTTAGTGTTATGACAAAAATATGGCCTTTAAAATGATTTTATGGGTTCTGGGATGTTATTTGTGTATAAATGCACTAAAAAAATGGGTTTTTAGGTTTTAAGATATGTGAGTAATATGTACACTTTTATAGGAGATGGGATGAGTGATCTTGTAATTTCACAAAACACTAAATTGATATAAATTAGTTTTTAATTAAACATAAATAATGAGTTATTTATAATATATGATTATTATGGGTCTAAATAATCTCTTAAAATATTTTTTATATATGTTTAGGTTACTTTCATACCCTTATCATTTAGTTTTGACCCTTATTTAACCCCTTTTACTCTCACCCTGACAACATTGATTTTTACTCTTTGATGGTAAATATTTTTACTATAAAATGCCAAACAACCCAATATTAGATCCTAGGTGATATTTCAAAACATACCCTAATAAATTTGATGAATTTTTTTTCTTATTTTTATACCCTTTAATAAATTATTAGTTATTTTAAAATATCAATAATGCAAATTTTGAAACAATTCATTACATTCACTTTTAAGAATATCAATTCAACTTCATAAATTTTATCAAACTATTTTAATACATTATTAATATTATAAATCTATATAGTAAATTAGATTATTATATTAATTATATCATATTATATTTATTTTAAAATTATTAATATCATATATTATTTTTTCCATTAATAAAATAATTACTCTATCAAGGATATAAAAGAATTTAAGGTAATTATTTTTTCACTAAAAATTAAAAATAAATTACCTTGGTAAAGATAAATATTTTATATTTCAAAATAATAGTTATAGTTTAACATATATTCTATATAACACTAAGTTGAAATATTATACTTATTGAAAAATTAGGGTGAGATGTTTGAATTTTCATTAAATAAAATAATATAAGGGTCATAACATAACCCATGTAGACATAAATAGTCCTATAATTGTTCCTTTAATTATTATGGAATAATATTACTCATCCAATAATATTGGAAACAAATTTAGGGTCATTTTATTGCCCTTATCATTTTATTTTTACCAATAATTACCCAATTTACCCTTTACTTTGGAAGTAATAATAACTATTATTATTATTAATACTATAAAAAAATAAAATAATAACTTTTAATAAATTTGTTATTATTGATTAAGAATAAAAAGTCCTTTTTAAAAAATTATAAAAACATAATTATCATCATTTTATTTTAAATTCAATTGCAAAAACATAATGAAAAATAGTTTTTCAAAAAAATAGCCTTTGTAAACATGAAATGTTTTTATACTAAATTCAAGTATAAGATAAATTTTAGAACCCATAATTGTATTATTATATATCAAATAGATCAAATTAAACTATAATTATAATCTAAAATGTAATTTTTATTTGTAAATACATGAATATTAAATACAATTTTCTATAAAAACTGTACTTTCACTATTAATTGTCATATCAAAATTTTCAGAATATTATAAAAGTTTTACCAAAAAATATTTATTATATTATTATTTTAACAAAAATTATTTATTTTAATAAATATACAATCTAAAATTTCCAAAAAATTATTATATTGTTCACTCTCAAAATAAATAAAAAATATTCTTGAAGAACGTGTATTTGAAGAATAAAAATTCATTACTACAATTAAGTTCATAATTCTATAAGAATAAATTAATAAATTATTAATGACTAAGACCATATAATATTTAATAATTTATTTTATATTATTCATTCCCGCTAATTTAATAGCTAGGGTATAATGGTAACTTAAGAACAATATGTTTTTGTTATTTTAAGATCGATGTTGTGTAACTTTTATACAATACAACATAGTCTTTCCCTTTTAAAAACATCAGATGTTAAAATCATATTATAACTTAAAGAAATTCTAAAAATTTGGGTTTTGATCTCCCCCAACCAAGGTCATGTCCTTAATTCCCTATTTTTAAATCACATTCCCTCATCAAAGTATAACAGTCACCCTATATTGTAATAATGAATTCCTGTTACTGATATTAGACAATGAGGGAATCACACTAATTCGGAGAAACCATTATGAGGATCACATAGAATATTTAATTTTCTAACATTAATTACTAATAAAGGGAATAATTATCAATGATCAACACATCCCTCTTATAACAACTTCTAATACCAAAATATTTCACCCCTAAAATCGTATTGATAGACATAAAATCATTTATATATATAATCTATAAAATTCCTCACATCATAAAAAAATAAATTATATGGGAAATATCATGTTTATTATTCTATAAAGCATCAATTAATTCCAAATTTACATGACATGAATCTTCATAGTGGCGTTCACCTTACATGGTACACAAACCAAATCACATGTATCATCACTCCCATAAGGAGCGTCACTGTATAGGTGAAACTTCCACTACACAAAAACACCAATTCATCCTCAAAAACACAAAGATCCATAGGAAACCCAACTTGTAGACCTAATATTCACTCCTATAATAAATATATAACATTAGTTATGACCAAAAATCATTCTCTAATTGATCACAGTGAGATACTATAGAACGTGATTAGATGGCCCATCTATCCTTAATATTTGTACTCATTTAGTGGCCATTCCAAATAAGAGTGATTATAACAGTTATAATAACATTAGTATCACTTAATTGAGTGATTATCTCTTAGATAAAAATAAAATCCCCTTATCTGAATGGTATGTGGATCACCACCTTGGTGAGAATCTTGATTCCTCGACTTCCTACTACCAGATGAACCATCCCTTCCCAAACAGAAGATGTGAAATTTTCAAAGGTTATACCCTGTTTATTATTGTTATTATTGATAATGGAACTAATTTCCACCTTTAAATATTATATCATATGAAAAAATTTCACTAGTGGTTGATTGAAGTTACTTATATCATCCTCAATACACCCGATACTAGTATGATCATCACCCTACAACATTGGTGTAAACCATTAAAGCTAAAAATTGAGATGCATTGTACATAAATCACATTCCCTCAGTATGAAACACAACAAGTCACTATCTCTATATATCCTCACAGTCACCATAAATAACTACTTGAATATATAATCCTATGATTAATTTAAATTCTAGAACATATGTAGTTCATCCTGAACATGAACATCCCATTAGTATTTTAATGGTCTAAAAAACATAAAAGTATACATCTTTACCCTTTTCTTTGGGGTTGTTTTTACCATGTCAAAAATATAATTTATAGACTTGATATAGATCTCATTATCTAATGATCCATACACACAAGTGAATAGATGAGATGTTACAGCTAAAATAAATTTATAAAATCTAACATGGATGAACTAGATATTGGTTCCCAATGTCCCATCATCTGTGTAACCATGATTAGGTTCACTTGGATATGCTTATCTATAATAGGTATAGGATCACCTAAAGTCTCAAACTCCACTTTAGGTCGGGTGTGAACATCCCCAACATCTAGTAACTCTATTAAAGTCCATCATGGTGTCATATAAATACAATTGATAACACACATCTCAAATAATAGTTTTCACAATTCTGGATATCAAAATTTATGGAAATAATTTAAAGGTAATATGATATTCGACATTACACACACACACCCTAACGTAAGGGGTCCTCACATCTTGACATGAGTGTAACTGATGCTAACCTATATCTCAGGTTTTTAATAATCACATATAGATTCACAGAACAAATTATCATATATGAAAATATATTATGAACTCAATGCATGTTCAAGTAGAATGTAACAAAAAAATTACATAATATAACTCTATATAAGATACTATTAATATATTTAGCAATTGGTACCTTTATGAAAACTAGAATATAAATCACATATTCTAATACATATCTCATGTGATCCCTATATACCAACTATAATGGATATGTATTGACCCTATTTCCACCTTATACTAAGAGTAAAACCAATAAACTATATATCAAATATAATATTGTGAGAATCATGAACCCATACCACTTGAAATGAGATAAAAATATTCCAATAATCTGTAACATGAACTTTACCTATATGAGGGTTAGTTAATATTGCTCATAAGGACTATCATAGGTTCCAAAAACATCATACCTCAAGCAACCAAACCAATTTAATTAGGGAGAAAAAAACAGTGCTCTAATATGACTTTGTGATGTCTCGACATAGCTCACCTAAGTGGTAGCTAGACCAGTAGAATTATGGGACCGTAGGATTTACTCTCTATATGATGGAGGCTATGGACTAGTGGTATGGATATATATAATATTGTAGGAATAATATTCCCTTCAGTAATGATATCTACAAATCATTTTATAATTAATATACACCTTCAATGAAATCATTAATAGAACATGGAATAAAAGCTACAGGTGACCAAAAAATAAATATTTTTTTATATACTATAACAAAATGATTAGTATGAAAATTTCACAAGAACATACAAATAATGTAAGATAACATATTGGATGATTACTTACATTGTATTCCCAAAATAATGAGACTATAATGAAACTAAGTCTTGAATAACATATATATTATTTCTCCCGAAACAATACACACTCCACCATCTATACAATCTAATATATGTCTATTGGCTTTATCAATGGTGATGATAATGATATTTTCTCAAGCTACATGGTTCCATATCAGGGTGTCAGAACAAATCTGTAGGCCACTGTAAATAGTATTCCAAAATAAATCAAGTAATTACATCTACATTAGTAATATGAAATTATATTAAATAAATTCAATAAATAACGTGAATAATCATGGAGTTATAAGGAAACAAACTATAACAATCTATAAAAGATTCAACCAGTTCCAGAATAGGATAATTCACCCATAGTCGGAACGGACATCATGAGTGATTAATTTATCACCCCACATATTATATATCATGGTTAATAAGATCCCACTTGTATAAAATATCATTGGATGAGGTATCACATCAATACATTACTTTTTAGTGATACATCAATATCACTTGTATTTGATAAAATAATGTATCATAACATCATTGACTTAGTGGAAGATATTACACTTCCACACACTCTAGGTGGCTGATATATCACCATCACAACAATGATAGAAAATGATAAATATCCTAGTTTATTATGCATCACTACAATTAAAAACATAGGAGAATGATATATTACCAAATCATGTATTCAAGAAGGACAATATATTACGTTGACTTGTTTATAAAATGAAGGATTGATCAGTAAATAAACCATTTTAGGTTGACAACATACCACTAATACACTGACTAAGGTGCATGAGGTACCACTAAAACAAATTACCAAGCAACCAATGGTGTGGAATACATATCAATAATAATGCATAATAAGTGATTTATTCATCACCAAAAACATCATCTAATAAATGTTTCAGGTCAACCATTCATCACTAGTAAAGAATTAATGGAGAATAGTTTATCAATTACTTGAATAGTCAAGAGAAAGAGAATTATTATCTATTAATATGGTCTTTATTAGTCTTTCTATTCATAGGTAGTAGTATAAGATAACATTTCAGTTTTTATGTTAAGACAATAACACTTAACATAGATCCCAGGTAACCTTTCCATTACACATTAAAAAATATAATCATTGTTAGTGACCATTGAAATGGGGAAAATGGACGATTCCCGGTCAATACTGATCTCACATAGCCCAATGAAATTTAATAAAGTAGTTATAATTAGTTTTAGGGCATGTGTAATAAGTTGTTTCTTACCTCATCTAATATTTCATATGTTGAAACTCATAAGAACCAAATAGAAATATTGGTACCACCTACCATGTCTTAATAGATCTTTTCAATTGAATACCAAGAGATGATTCAACCTCAATTTTTTGAAATCACAATGGAAGGAATAAACTGTAAAATTAGACATAATCTGTGTAGAATGATGATGTGGAAATAGAAATAGGGATAATATGTAAGAGGAGGGTTAAACATTCCCACGAAGCCACCGAGGGAATGATTAAACATCAACACAAGATTGAATAGATAAGACATGAACCTTAGAAAAGAATAATAGGGAGAAGGGGGAATTGAATCTATTGGAAAGAATGAAAAGTTTGAACAATTTATCATTATATGTATTTAATTTAACTATATAATTTATTTAAATAAATTTAAAAAATTCATAATCACCCACTGGGTACCCTTCATCACTCCTTGGGTACCTGGTTCACTACCAAATACCCTCTCTAGAGTCATCATACACCATTTGACCCACCTAATTCTACTTTCACATAACCAACCTCTAATAGGAACATAATACTAGTCCACCAAGTACCTAATATCATCTTTAAAAATGAATGGTTTCCCAAAACCATATTCTTATTTCCATAACTAGGCCACAAGCCCATTAACACACCTGTAACATTCCAGAAATAATGAAATACATGAGGTGTTTCCAAAATTTAGATTAATTTATACCTCAAAATAGGTGTTGTGATACAAATATAGTTTTTTTATATATCATATCCACAAAATTATAAAAAAAATAATTTTAAAAATCACTATCAACATAACCCTGAAAATTAAATTATGATTCCTATATTCATTAACACCATACCATTGTAGTGTATATCTATGTTTGATTTGGGATGAAATCCAACACACCATAAAATGGTGGATGAAATCATATTTGAGATATTATCTTTCATGATCTAAGAGATTTTTCTTAATTTTTATTCTATAATGATTCTAATTTTTTTTTGATATTACACAAACATATTTAGGGAACATTACATATACCTAATAAAGTAAAAAACAATATATATTAAAAAAATATTTAAAAATAGTAATCTAAGAATACCCTCCCTTTTCATCTACAAGAAATGGGTTTCAAACATAAATAATAATCAATTATTTATGTTCCTCTTTTCTTTATTATTTAATACTAAAAAATTATTTATTAAAATTTTTTCTTGGATACAAGTGTTGCATACATCAATGGGTTTTTTCTCAAAATGTGCCTAAATACCCTTCATGATATAATATATTCAAACAATATTCATTTACATGACCAATCCAAAAGAACCATAAATGGGATGGATATAAGTATTGTTGACTTGAATATCAATTAATTTTCTATAATGGATATCTATGTTAAAATATATTTAAAAAATTATCAAAATAAGCTATATCATAATATATGTCACTGTAATTAAATAAAAAACTCATACATTCCAATATGAAATTAAAACCCATTATGTGTATAAATTAAATGATTAATGTGTTTAGGGTTATATTAAATACATAATATAATTGTTCTAGTAAAAACCCAATCCACTTATTAATTTGGGATAATACTCTTTGAATATCTATATATATATTCATTTCCAATTAAGTACTCAGAGATCGTCTTCACCTTATATTATCCCCCTAAATTTACTCGGTTTTCAGAATTTGATATATATTTATGAGTCATGAGCTGCATCAAATACCCATAAAACAAAAAATAGAAAGATTAAATTTAGTTATAAATATAGCAAAATATGAGCCATCCAAGAACCTCCTATTCCCAAAAATACATTTTTTTCATTTAGTGGAATAACATTTTATGTGAAAAAAAATTTCCATTCATTTATGAACTTATATGTCTTCTTAATCATGGAAAAGTGGTTAATAGGTTTATTTTGATTTGTATTATCCATTGTGATATTATCCATTCATTATTTCACTATGAGAACTACAAAATTGGTAGTTGAGAGGTTCCTTGCACCCTTTTTTATAATTACTTAATCTATCTCAATTTATTTTCCATATTTTTCATATTTCCTATTATTATCATTCATATACTTTGATAATTACTATTTCGTAATCATTATTTATTATTATTGATTAATATAATTTTTAATTATTTTTTATTATCATATTGAATTGAAATTATATGTTTCTCATATTTTATGATGGAGAAAATTTTCAAAGTACATGATCATATGCATGGAGAATAATCTAAAATAAATATATCATGAAGATTTATATAAAAGTTTATATATTACATATGATTAAATATATTTGATATAAAGGAAATATCTTCCAAAAAATATATTTTTTGTAAACGTAAGAATCTTTTATATTGAATCAGTTATTATATATGAAGATGAAACTGGAAAAAAATATCTTCAAAAACATTTCTAATGTTAAAATCATATGCATGCAATGTCACTAGAATTAACTATTACATATTAAAGGATAATTATATAGGATCACTAAGAATATTTTACATATTTTATGAATTTTGGAGTGTACTCTTACATATAAAAAGATTAATTATAATGTTTTGAGAGTCATTTAATATAAAAAATAGGAAGACCTTTATGTTTTCATGTTTTATTTTTTTGGTATGACTCCACATTCAGAGTTAAACTTTTTATATTTAAAAATCGAAACTATTACACATTATTCATGTTTTAATGTTTTATCCCTTACATATTATTGTGATCAATGTTTTAAATTTTAATATTATCAGAAATGTTATGAGACCATATTTAATTATGAATCCACTGATAATAAATTATCATTTGTTTTTTATAATAAAATTTTATCATCATATACAATGGATGTTTTTAGGAACACTACTTAAATTAAAATTAAAAATCATTTTAAATTTAAAAGGTTTTGTACCATGTGATTGTAAAAATTATACAAATATTAAAATTCAATTTAATTTTAATATTTAAATTAATATTTCAAATGTATATATTATATAAGATATTTAAATGACCCAATGGTTATGAAGATCATAAAGGAGTCTTGTTAAAATCTGAGGTAGTTAATTATTCAAAGGTATTTAAGACTTGTATTTCTCAAAATAAATTCTCAATGGTTATGAACACTTTAGGAAGAAATTTTTTATGAACATGATAAAAATATTTATATCATATGTTTTTAAATGTATTTTTAGAAAGATTAATTTAACATTACATAATATTGAAGAATAAAAAAAATCAAGACACTCTATATATTTGATTATTATTTATCTACTTCTTATCAAGATAATTATACAATTTTTAGGAAGTGGAGAAAAATAGAGATAGATAGAAAGAGAAATATAGAAATATAAGAAATTATTGATGTTGTTATGATACCTTGAAGATTCAGTCAATGTTTATTTTAGAGATTCACTTTGATTACGTACATGTACTCTATAACAAAAACACGTCATTATTATTTTTGGATTCGAGGTTGTTATAGACTATAATTAATTTCTATATAGTTTGTATTTATATTGTAAGTGTTAACTACACGTACTCTATCATGGGAGACTAAGTAAATTGCACTTATACACATCAGTGAAATCCCTAGTAAATTTATTTTATGTACAGGTAAAATCCATGTTTTATGAGAGATCGTGATAAAATTTCAAGGATCTTCTTATTATGTGTCAGTCGCTTTCACTTAGTAATGACGTCCCAGAGAAAATGATAAAAATAAAAATAATTAGTCATGTATCAAGTAATGGTGTAGTAGACTATGTAAATTTTTTCATATACATAACCTTAATAAAAAAATATTTGTCCTTCTATTTAATCAATTTTAATTTCCATCACTCATCTCATTTAAATATAAATAATGTGTCTAAAAAAAACATAAATTGGTCAGTTTTAAAATTGTTGATTATTTTAATGGACTAAATCCCCCCCACTCTTTATTCATTGTCTATGACAATGTTGGGACCTCACAATGTTTCATATTATACAATTAGAATAGATTTTATATTTCCAGTATTAAAAATATAAAGATTAAAATATCCAAAAAGATAAACCAAATATTATGATGCCAAATCTGAGAGAATTTAATTTAATAATTAGAGATCCTTATGTGAATGCTGATAATTATGGTTTTTGAAAATATATATTCATTATCTATATGATTAATTGGTTTATATTTTTACATAAATTTGGTGAAACCCTAAAATATTCTTATTATAAAACCTGAGTTTTCAATTGTTCAACATCATTCTAATAATGAATTCAATAATTTTTATATTATGACCGAATGAGTTAAACCGTCTTTCATAGTGTGATACTACTTATGATATGTGGTAACCCATCATTACATCTTATTAAAAAACTAAAAATGATAAAAATTTACGTTATAATATTTCAAATCTCATGTTTGATACTCTTCGGATTTTGATGGAAAAATTATTACTCAATTGAATGGAATAATCATTGAGAGATTTAATATTATTATCGATTTTGAAACTATTAATTAGAATAAAATATATCATCAATTGATATTAGTGTTATACTAACTAAATATAGTATAATTATTTTTGATATTATACAATACAAACATATAAAATAGATGAAAATTAATAATATTTTTGGTACGCTCATGATGTATGTCGATGATATGAATGTAGAATATGATGATAATATATTAGAAAAGATGTAATGTAATTATCTTAATATTTATACATCAAGGGATTATAAAAGTATATGGAAAATTATTTTTACTAATTTCATGAAGAATCTAGTATTTTTTATTAAAGTGATGATCTTACAAAATCAAATTGAACATTGAATAACTTTACGAAGAGGGAAATGAATTATTCAAAAATTCAATAAGGATAATAAAAACAAAAAATCTTTCATACACAACTAATGTAACATATATAGACAAATCAATCTAGCCCTCCCTTATGTCAAATATAAATTAAAATAACGAAAATAATATTACAAGAAAAATGTATAAAATAAATATGAAGGCTACTCGAAGTAATTTTGAGGATTCAAGTAATGATTCTCATTATAAATTTGAACCTGAGAATATGAAAAAAAAAATTAGGGTCCTGTTGATTATACAAAAAAGGTACAATAATTGTTATATCCTACTTATAAATTTAGTAATTATTATTTTTTATTAGGATAATGAGTATTGTTTCATGCTTGAAGATAACTATGATAATTTTAAAAATGAACACAAAAATATTTAAAAATAATATGATTCTATACTTATTATAAAAACTTTTCCTTATTTAACAACTTTTATAATTAATGTCTAAATATGAAAATATTTTATACTTATTTACATTTCATGATAGTAGAATTAATAATTTTTTATTTAAAATTGATTCAATATAATTGGATGCTTGTATAGTTACTAAAGTGTATGATTTCGATAAAATATTCCGAGGTAACATAAAAAAGAAATAATGGAAAACATGAAATTTAATGTAATAGTGAAAATCCAATTCATTATAGGAATTATTATGTGCCTAGTTAAAAAAGGAAAGTATATTATTTATTATTTTTGTTATGATATATATGGAAATTATGATAATTATTTCTACTTTAAATATCATCAATGTTTGTGGTATTAAAAATTCATACATTTATAAATACATATCTAACATTATGGAAGAAATTTTTACTCATAACAAGTATATTTGTTTACCTAAATCTATTATTAAAAATTATAATAGACCCAAAATCATGTGGGTATAAAAAATCATTCGGGGTTATTTTTTTATGAATGTTCCATAAGAGAAAACAATGTTAAATGGTATATGAATGACTTCTTTTCAAAATATTTGAATAGGGTCTTCTTAAATTTCTAATTCTTATAAATTATTATTGGCAATTATGTTAATTTTTGAGATAATTATAATGGAAATTTCTATGGAACTAGAACACGTGGAAATCCATAATGAGTCCTCATCAATAAAATTTTTTATGTATGTTTCTTTATTCATTTTAAATAATTGTTTTATCTAGATGCATTTCCATATGAATATGATTAAATATATACATGGATTGGTTATTTTAATTCAATAATAATTATAAAAATTGTTTGATTTGAATTATAAATTTTATATAGGTGAGAGGCTCTCATTATTATTTTATTCTCTTTCCCATATATTTCTTCGTCGGATTTTTTTAATGTTGGGTATCAAGTCTCTTTTTATCTTGATAGAAAAGACCCCTTTCAATCTAGGATGATGGAAACAAATTATATAGCATGTCGGACCATGTCCAAGTGGTTTGATGGCATCTATTCATGGCTCAGTGTAGTTTCATTCTTGTATTAAGTTTCCTGTATCACCAATTGTATAGCAAATCCCCCATTGGGATTTCTCGGATTCTTACCCTAGTTTTTTAGATGCATGATTACAGGGTTTTCCACCCAGGAACCACACCAACATCGATTAAGATATGTTCTTAATTTTATTTATTATTTTTTATGTCGAAATGATAAATTGAGTTATTCAATTAACTTTTGTTTATGTAAAAATTTTTATTTTATATTTTTATTATATATAAACTATAATAATACAATTATATTTAATTTTGATATATATATATCATTTTACTCAGAATATATTTGATATATTTAATTTGAATACAAATTATTAGTCCAAGGGTTTGGTTATTTTCATGTTTTACATTAGTTGAAGGTTTAATTTTTCTAGAATGAATAAAATATTTTCCACTTCATTAATTCTTCAAAAATATTTTTTAAAATTGATTGAATATTTTTAACATTTTTATAGTGTTCTTTTAGTTAAAATTCTAATATATGAGATGATAACTTGGTTAAAATTAATTTTAAAACCTTTTAAAAAGATTAATTTACCTTAAGATGAAAAATATGTTACTATTTTAGTATTCTTTAAGAAAAAATATATTGACTAATGATTTTATAAAGAGTAAATTTCATCATTACTATTTACTTCATGGTTTTTTTTTTATTTTTAATCTGTATTTTATATTCATTACTATTGTGGTATATTTTCTTTATTCGTAATTTTATGTTTAAAATATTTGTACATGATACATTATAGTTTCAAAAATAGAGATAATTTTTTTATAATACACATGTCCTTATTTATATTTTTATATTTTGTTAGTTTTTATATTATATTCTCTAGTTTTTATTTAATTGTTTATTCTTACAAAAATAGTGGAGTCTTTTTGGGTTTAGTAATTATCGAATGGAGGATAATGATGAGTGTATTTGTGTCACTTTTATGTGTTTATAGAATTACTTAATCCCTCTCCCATTTGTTATACGTTCTACATATTCCCTCTCAAATGAATTTATACAATTTTATGATTTCCAATTCATTATAATTACTTATAATTATTCATTTTTATTATTATTATCTAATTATTATTCTATGTTTCTAATACTTTATGTAGGAGAAAATTTTCTATGTATAGGATCTTATGAATAGAGAGTAATTTTAAAATTATATTACATGTGGATCTTTTTAAAGGTAAATATATTATGAATAATGAAATATATAATGTATGAACAATATATATTCTATATTGGATATTTTAGTGATGGAAATAACTTTATTTGTTGTAATATTTGTTACATATTCATATTATGCTAGAATTAAACATAACATTTTGGAATTTTGAAATAGTACAGAACTTATGTATGTAATGTAACTAAAAATTAATATTATGTTTTGAAGGAATATTATGTATAATGACATGGTATATATTTTTATTTGAATAAAATTTTGAAATTAATATTATATGTTAGGGATTTAAACATACATATTGTGAGTTTAATGAATTAGGAAAAATTCTCGACCTTTAGATATTCGACTTTTACATTTATGTATAAATCCATATTCATATATTACCATTGTATTTCCAGGGAAGGTTCTTTTATATATGATTCATGTTATAATTTTTTTACCATTACATATTACTTTCATATAAGTTTTACGTTTACATATTAGTATAAACATGGATAGATTTCCTCTATATACAAGTTATTTGATGATAAATTATCATCCTATCATTATGGTAGTCAATCCTTAATTGTTTAAGGTAAATAATTTGGGAAATTTTTGTCATATTTAAAATTCAAATGTTTAAAAATTAGAAGGTGATGTATTATTTTATTCAAAAGGTTATATATGGAATAAAATTCACATTACATTGACGATTAAATAAGTATTTCATGTGATAAAATTATGTATAAACATTAAAATATTCAATAGTTATGAAAAATTTAATTGAGAAAAATTCAAATATTAAGTAGTTTGTAATTCAATGGTTTAGGACTCGTATTTTGGGAATGAAATTTTTAATGGTTATAAAAATTATAAGATTCTAATTCTTAGTAAGATGAATTCAAATTATATATTATATCTATTTAATGTATTCTAATAATTTTTATTTGATTTATTTATTAGAAGAAAGAATAAAATTTATATCATATTCTTATTGATAATAACATTGATTTATTTAACTTTTTCATTTACAATTATCTATGAGGGTAGTCTCTAATGGTCTAAATTATTTCAAAATTATATATATTGGATATATGGATGGACACTATAGAAAAAACAATAATAAATCTAGAGAAATAAAATTATCTATATAATATTTATTCATTAACAATTATATGTTGAGTTTAATTTACGATTGAATGGAAGAGAATAAAATGAAAAAAATAAATTGGAAGAGGAAAACATTTGGAGTGATTTTTGTTATTATGATACATGGAAGATTCTTCGAAAGAATTTTATATAGATTCAATTTTAATACTTATATTTCCTCTAGAAAAAGACTCATAATATATCATAAGTTTATAACTTTGTTCTAAACTATATTCAGCATCTATGTATATCAAAAAAAATTAAATTTCAACTACTTGTACTGAAATGTGGAAGACTAAATGTCAGCTGCATTTACTCATTTATGAGATCCTTGGGATAATTATTTAAATTCCTAGAAAATCATTATTTTAAAGGGGGACTAGTAAATTATCTTGTAACATTGTACTAAATTTAGTATCCATATCTTAGTTGTGATATCCCTAGGAAAATGATCTGAATATCATCATCACCATTGTATTATTTTTACTCATGGAGATCAATCCAAAGGCCTCTGGGGAATAATGGACGCATAAAGTAGTACAGGAACATGGAATCCACTCTAATCAGATTCACCCCGTAAGAATAAAACAAGAGATGTCATGGAGACATGTGACCCAAAAATCATGACTAGCCTGAGATGTATGGGGATCCACTACTTTATTCCCCTCCGACCTAGTATGGGTGAAATTAATATTGTTGGTGATGGGAACCTTAATCTTCCTTATGATGTAAGAGATATACCATGGTGTGGACCCTCTCCCAAGAAAGGATTCATGTATGATCATTGAGTCTGTATCCACCATAGAGAGGCTAACTTGTTTTTTCATGCAAAGTGTGAGCTCGTCCAGGATCACATTGGCCTCTGATTATAAAGAGTTTCCTTTACCATAGTGGGTAATTAAGTCCGGGATAGTTATTCCAATTTAGTCCCTTACTACAACACTTCCTCATATGACACCCGAAGAGAATGACCCATCCGTATTCAATATGAAGTCGTCCATCAGAGGAATCCACCATACCCAATATCTTTGAGATGTTTGATGAGTCACTGGGGAAGTCCCATGCATAAGTTGAAGTGAGGGTGTATCTCTCCAGTTGTTGATGTGGGTCCCCAAGTCGGCTATTAGGTTCATTTTGTGTACAATGAGGGATCACCCAGTTGGAATAATCCCCTCATACCTCACTTGGTTCTTAGCATGCCATAAACATTAGCACCCTTCATTGATTGTACTGGGGGAAGATTATAGTAGCTCCAAATCCATAATGAAAACATTATGTTTCCTTCTCTATATTATAGTTTTATCTCATCATCTAACCTAAATAAAATATAGATTATTTATTGAAACTAACATGAAGAAGAATATTAAATTATTTAAATATTTTAATGGACTCAATTCACATCATCTCTTGAGGCTCTTTCTATGATAGCACTAGGAAAAAATTATTATTCTTATTGTTTTTATTATCATAGTGATGCCTATATTAGATATCTAAGACTGTATTTTAATAAATTTATTTGGACAATTAATAGTAAAATATGATAAATTGGGTGATATAGATGACAGAATAATATTTTTGTGTAGTTATTGATTTTTTATGAAACACAAGGTCTTAAATCACTTAGTATACCAAATTATATTTAATAAATGAAGAAACTATTGGGGTGTATCTCTTTGAATTCAGGTAAAAATTATACGAGATACATGATACCTATCTTGCCTCACTCTCTTATTATAAAATTACTATGGATGAGAAAAAAATTTATTTGTGTCCCTGTCATCATTAATTATCTATAATTCAACAAAAAATTATAATAACATGATGCATTGTATATCTAATACATTATTTATATATATATTTTCAGTATTCTTTCATATATTACTTCTTCCCTATAAATACTTGGTTAGAATGTGGAACTCTTTCACATAAAACATCATTTATTATTATATAACAAAGTGAAAGTTTATGTAAAACTCAATGAAATTATAGTTGATTAGGGTATTTTCATTTTACAGGTAATATTACATTGATTGTGAGTTTCTGGTATTTATTTCTATTTTATCTACAAAAAATAAATATTTCACATTTTTTACTTTTACCTTGATTATAGATCATATAAAGGGTATGAATTTATTATCTTTTAATGTATTTTATGATTTTATTCATATCTAAATATCCCTTAATTATTATATTCGATATATTATTCCACAAGGATATTCGATAAGAAAATTATTATTAATTATTTCTACATGGTCCATGTTAGGATTTAAAGACTACTTAAATCGATTAGAGGTGGTAATATTTTTGGACAAATATAATATGTCACAACTCCTGAATCTATACATATTTCATCATTTATAGAGAATTTATTTTAATTATATTATATTAATATATATTATTATATAAGATATATGACCATTTCATATTCCACAATATATGAATACTTTGTAACAATAATGTAACACTTTTTCATTATATTAAGATCATATAATTTATATTCATTTAAAGATATGATTAAATTCACAATAATGATTTTTTGTTTATTTAAATAAAATTTTAAAATAATCCCTATAATATAACCAATATATACTATAATTTATAAATAATTTAAAAAAAAATAATAACCCATTTATATTTTATAATATTTTCTAATATATAAACATTAGAAAAAATAATATACCATGTAAAAACATTGTAAACCAGGATTTTATCCACCAAAACAATTTGACTCAAATCTAAATCCCCATAAAATTTATTGAAGACCAATAAGGAATAAATTTATGAATATATGTAAGAAATTTATAAACATTTTACCAAATAAATATAAAAAATATATGTTTTATTAAACACGGTATGGTCCTTTAAATTTAAAAATAATTTGTAAATAAATCACATCATTTTACATATATAGAAAAAAATTTAGTCAGAGCATTTAAATTGTTTAAATTTGAATAGTAGTGTGGTTTTTTATTACCATTCCATGGTTTCCCATATAAAAATCATATTCCCATACCAACCATGGTCATTTATTTTGTGAAAATGATGTATAAAATGTGGATTTATGATCCTATGTTTTTCAAAAACATGTTCTCTAGACAATTTATTTTAACCCATGACTTTTTATTATAATATATCAACCACAATGATTTTATTTAGAAACACATCTTGTTTATGAAAATCATCATCCACAATAAAAAAATTTCAAAAAAATCATTGTTCATGAAAAAAGTAATTTTTATAAAATCATTATTTATTTAGTCATAAATCCAAATGAAATGGAAGTTTTATATATTACACAATTAGGTATAATTGGTTCAAGAACATATCTAAAAGTAGTTTAAATTAACAACTAATTATTTTATATATGATCTGACCATACATTTTAATTGAATATCAAAGTGAATCATAGACATACAAAATTATTTGAAGTCAATTTTGATAACCATTTTTTCACAATATAGATGGAGATACCTTATAATTAAATAATAAAAACCCTCCTTCTAGGATATTCTAGGTGTTTCTTGAATCACGTAACACCTATATACCATTATATTTTCATCCATAACAAAATAGAAAACTATTATAAAAGGAAATTATAGAATTGGTGCTATGGTATATATAATAATAGATTTAGTGTTACACATACAATCATAAAAATAGTAAATATAATTTACCTGGCATAACAAAATTTATATAAACTAATAAAATACTTCTTTTACTTGATTGATTTTATAAAATTTATTCATAATTATTTAAATTTGTTTAAAATTTTTATAACATTATATATCCTTATAACATCTAGATCAACCTTAGATTAATAATATTTTCTTAAATAATTAATAATAAGCATTAAAATACTTTAACAACATCAAATTATATCACAATTTATCATGATAGCATTTATAGGGTGAAAGAAATAGTAAACATTGATTATCATGAAACATATATATCATTATGCACTTAACAAATGGTTGGGACCTTCACTACATCATAGTTCTACTCAGAACAAACCATGTAATAGAAATTAATCATTTCATAATTGTTATTTAATAAATTGTTCTACTAATTACAATGAAAAATACCATTGCCACTTCAATAATAAAATAAGGGTTAAAATTCAATAATGCATCATCACATGTTGAGAATTCAAAAATTGGATAGTTTAAATGAAAGTGAAACATTAAAAAAATACAATAAATATTATTTTCATAAACATATTTCATCAAATGTTCCATGTTATAGAAAATTTTAAAGTTTACTTCTCAATCTACGATATTGGATTTGGTTAATACGAACATTAAATAGAACACTGCATATCCTTACAAAAAGTTATATTTGACTATATATTATTAATGATTTAAATTAACTTTAATACAATGATATGATACATTGGGAGAGAAAAAATTTCCATCATTATCTCTTGGTAGAAAAAATTATTTTTATCTGGATCAATATATCATACAATCATTAGTTTACTTAATAGATATGACTTATACATATAGAAAATTATTTCAAATTTATTTTGTATAATATTGATTGATGAATAAACACAATATCTTCAATATATTCAATCTAAAATCTACAGAGGAAATATTTCATTAAAAATATTTCATTTGGAATTCTTTGTATTAATATTCTACTATCATGGAATGTTTTTTTGATAAACTCAATAATTATCAAATCATTAACATCAAAATCAATAATATCAAATTCATATATAAACTATTTCTTGAACAAATGGACATATTGTATTTCTTTTCCCTTTTATATCAAATACTCATTTTTTTTAAAAATACACATGCATTTTGGCTACTTTAATCCATATAATATCTTGGTCGGTGTAATAGAATAAAGATACTAATACCCTAAACATTTTTTAATCATCTATAATCCATCATGAAGTTTCATATAAACATCCTTATTAATGTTAACAAATAGGTTTGTGTCTTGAGTTTTAGTTGGATAGTACTCACCTCGGCCTACATTTTCAAGACTGTGGGGTTTTATTCCCACCACAATCTTGAAGGATTTCTGGGAGATGATGCATGTGTGTGATGACATGGGGTGATGCAGGTGGGATGATGTTGGAATGGTGTGAAGACCTTGTTCCTTGTTAAATAAATGTAGTTCCACTGGTTCATGAAAAGGGATTTTATCCCCAATCGGTCTTGTATCGAAATTATAATTGGTTATCATGGTTCTGGGCCTTTCCACTAATGTCATTAGGCTTAAGCCTTATTAGATTATCATTAGTTTATGTGTTTGTTTGTTTTATTTTCTTGTATCACCCATACCATAAATTTATATACATGTATAAATAGCATCCATCTTGTATTATTTAAATTTTTCATATTTATCCTATGACATGCTATACTTAAAAGTGATAACATACATTATAGGAGAAAATAATTCACCATAATTCCTGGATTATATGTTTGAAAAAACATATATCATTTAATAATGATTTTTCAACAAAACAACATTTTTTAATTTATCTTCTATATAAATATCCATTTTTTAATAATAATGAAATTGAAAATTAAAAATAATTCAAAAATGGGGAGAACTATTGATTTTTTTATATAAATCACTGGAAAAAGGAAATATAATTATAAATGAAAAAAAAATAAAGTTTGGTGTATAAAAATGTATATAGTACACAAATATAGAGAAAACAACAGATAATGAAAAGAAAAATTGTGGGAATAGAACAAGAAAACAACTTTAGTGTAGTTACATTGGAAATTCAATCATTGGGTTTCCACAAAAATCATCCCCAAAATAAAATCAATACAACATACATTCATCCAACTTAATACCTATACTAAAATATTTACTACATTCCCACTTAAAGTATTCTCAATATTCTAATTATACTCAAATTAAATCTTCCAACAGCTGATTCATTCGTAGACTACACTGTTATTCCCCCACCGATTCAGTTGTAACCAATAAAAATCTAGTAGCACTATCACTCTTATAATGAGTATAAATATAACAACATTATATCATATTCAAATGTAGAAATATACTATTTCCATCTTCTTGATTCATCCCTAAATTATTAAATGTTAGCAAGTCATCAAAAATGGAAAATTATGAGGTGCACATCCTCATTCAAGACATACATTTTAACATTACTACACAATAGATTATTAGATTTACTAGTTAGAGTATGCATAATATACTTTTAATTAGGATGAATCTTTAACTGACTGATTTGACTACAAACTATTACCCAAAATTCAACAATAATCATAGTCTTGTATATAGACAACGGTATGTAATGTTGTAGTTGATTCTATCCATAGAAAACCATGGATAATAGGGTATCTAATTGAAAATAGTTTCAATATAGACTGATAATTTGATCCCAAACTGAATTTCATTGGTCCACGATGGAATGGGGATGATTCAATGGGTTGGACACCATTCCTCCAAATCTAATTGAATTGGTAACCTAGATCCAAGCCTTGAAAACTGTGGTTGACCAGAGGGCTCGATATTTTGGTCATGAGGGTCATTAGTGTTTTTCTTTAATATCATTTATGATGATGAGTCTCCATAAAAGAGTATAAAATAAAATGGAGTACTTTACATTTTTGAATCCAATTCGAAGGTTCCTAAAAAAGGGCCTGAATAATGTAAATTTTTTATTCTCATGAGGATGATTATCTAATAGAAAAAAAATTCATCGAATATTGTAAAGATTCAAAATTGATTAAATCACATTTGTGGATTTGAATGATAGAGTTTCACCTCAAATGGTAAGTGTTATTTTATTTTTTTTGTTCTCATAAAGTGAATTTAAGGCCAAATCATGGGTATTTGGAACTGTCTCAATCAAGTATATATTACAAAATTTACAGTATTGGGATCCATTATATTACACAGCATTGGTAAATATATCATTTTTTGTAATTTAGATTACATTCATGCACTAACATGGTTATTATGGATAACCTAGATTCTTTGAGAAATATGATCAATTATTGGTGTTACCATAACCTTCCATATGGGAATAGAATGTGCAAGGTATGGGAACATAGATAGAATTTTGGTTGATGTTTATATCTCCTTTATAATTATTTAGACTATTTTTCTTCTTGCTTCCTAGTTCAAGATTG
This sequence comes from Viscum album, assembly GCA_963277665.1. Taxonomy (NCBI): domain Eukaryota; kingdom Viridiplantae; phylum Streptophyta; class Magnoliopsida; order Santalales; family Viscaceae; genus Viscum; species Viscum album. The sequence goes on along the minus strand of OY728163.1, from coordinate 2,100,870,187 downwards.
ATCATGTAATTGAATATGGTGAAATTCAACATATCTACATGAAATTAAAATGAATTTGGAGTAATTCTGAAAATTTTCATATGAAGCTATGATATCTAACTATAATAAGTATTTTCACATAATTGATAACAATTTTTTTATGCTGAAGGTGTATAGGAATTCTGTGGACCTCAAAGGAGGTTGGACTATAGAGATTCATTAGCCTACTATTGAGAATGAGGGTACATCACCTTATGACATCATCCTTATGTGTGACATTGATATCATGTGTATATATTGTAAGATGGATAAAAACTATATAGAAACCTACAATCTCATGTTTTCCACTATTGTGGATGACAATGTTCTTGATAAGGAATGTGATTTTAATAAAATCCATACAGCTGGTATGGATTCCAAGGATCAAGATGATCTTGGTGATCATATCGTTCGTCGTAATGATGATCTCAAGGTTGTTCATTAACCATATCTCTACAAAGACTTGATAGATCCAGATGTTTTGGATAAATATTATTTTGGTCTATTCGATCTTCGAGATTACCTTTACATTAGTTTGGAAATATTATGAAAAAAAGTATGTTGAAGAATTGAAAAGTTTAGATAGAAAAAGGAAATAAAGGACCACAAGTTGAGTGGATTTTAAAGATGTAATAGATGAATTTATTGTATTTGAGGCAGTGGATCACTCTGGGAAGGATACCTATGTATATGGAATTACAACTTCATTCTTGCATGCTTCATCTGGTGACAATATTTAGTAATTGGGATACTCTGTATCTTTCTAAAAGATCACTACAATGCATGTGAGATATTTACGAAATAATTGTATTGGGATTCAGATAATTAAAGAGACAAAAAAAGATTTTCCTTCCATGAATTGAAAAAATAAGTGATATTATTCTTACTAGAATGGTGGCTACCAAATACAAGTTAAAAATTAGGTTTCCCCCACTAACGGTAAGGGATAAGTTTCTTAGTATACATGTAATTATAAATTTATCCAATAGTAGTGAGGTTTTCTTTAAGGGATTTGAAAACACCCATAGAAGAAGAATTCCTGATCTGAATATGTTATCGGTGGTCTCATGTAAAGACCCGGAAATTTTAAGGGAATTTTTTTATACTTTGTAATTTTACGAGTCTGTGGCTTCTGACATCACTTGTTTCTGAGGCCCGGTGCGCCCAGAATCAATTTCCGAAGATTAGCTTGGGTGCGTTCAGTGAACGAACGAGCGGGATTCTCTATCTTTTGAACCGGTACTCGGAATTAAAATCTTAGGGCACCGATGAACTCGCAGCGCCGTTATTTGCTTAAGGGGACACTTACCGTAGATGCATTTGAAAAAGAGGAGAAGATAACTATTTAGGGTTTGTTTATGAAATAAATAAAAATTGTCGGAATAATTTTTATATCATGAGGAGGTTTTTTCCTCCCATGGGTAGTTAAGGGTGTGGACCACATCCACTTAACTATCGAAGTGTGGATATTAGAGAGGTGGGGCCCACATGAGTCCCACCATTTAATTCCCTCTAAATATCTTTCAGTACCCCATTAATTTGACAATCCTCCATTAAATGTCACCTCAATCCATTAAATTATGTCCACCCATAATTTAATGAGGATCCTTCCTTTTTCCCCCTTTTTATTTAACTACCAACGTGTTTTATCGAGGGGGACCGTCTTTAACCCTTCATTAATTAATTTTCATCACATCTTATTTTATGTGGTGAATTAATTATGGGAGTGTTACCTTACGGGTACAATTAAATAATAGGTTGAACCTATTATTTATTTTTATTAAGGAGGAGAGCTTCGTTGTGCGAGGAAGAACACCTGCCTCCGACGAAGAATGGTGAATAATGTTGGTTCCTCAGATATCAAAGACGCTCCACCCTTACCCTTCTCCGTGGCAAGATAAGAGACGCTGCTTCCTCCTTGGTGCACCCTGACAATGCCAACAATCCTCTTCCCTGCGACGCCGTCTACCGCGATGCCGACGATCGTCTTCCTTGTTGAGGTAGGGGTTTTTGTATAAATTTCTTCATGTGATTTTTATACCCTCGGCATGGCGTGCTTTATTGTTGGTGATGTTTAGAACCAATATCATGGTGGTTTCGGACTAACGAACAAGTCCGAACCAACCACTCATTTGTTCCTGATGTGAGGAATCCTTGGCGACGACGAAACAGAACCATTTTCGCGATTGAAGGCCATCGCAGTGATGTACGAGTCCCAATATGACCACAGGTCCAGAGAGGAGCAAGAACGGATCCGGAAGCTGTGTGGGATTCGGGGGCGACGCGGCGTCGGTCACTGTGTCCCCCTGCTCAGCCCCCTAGCCGAGCCAGCACACCCCCAGCCAGGCCGGGCGGGGCGGACCGGGCCCAGACCCCCCCCCCCGTCGGACTGTTTTTGGTCTTTTGTCCATAACATGAGCTACGTAACTCCGATCAACATACCTTCAGTTGCGTAGGAATCCTTGGATCAAGAAAGTCACTTAGGTATATTACAAACGAGGTTTCAGAAAATTTTGGGTACGGCCGGGTTGGTTCAAACTCAAAACCAACCGGGCCCTTGGAGTATAAACACTTGTATCTTAAGGACCGAACGTCTGTTTGACGTGTCGTCAACTACGTTGAATTCCTTTTGTTGATACGGTACTTTTGGATTACTCCAAATTAGGTTTGGAAGCCATTGGAGTATGGTCAGGTTGGTTTTAACTTAAAAATCAACTGGGCCCCTAGAGCAGAAAAGCCAATAACTCTTAGACCGTGCGTCTGATTGACGCACCGTCTGTCGCGTTGGGTTTCTTTTGACGAGATAGAACTTTTGGATACATAAACTCTGGAATTAGTGATAGTTGATGTATCGACTCTATTTTTCTCATGGAGCAGACCCTCCCGGAATCGAGCATGCTATGTGCGGAAACCCGAGTGTTGGCTACAACTACGATGACGACGACTGTACATGGATCCTCTGTGCGTTCGGCAGCGACGACGACTGTACTACAATCATCTGTGGGTTCGATGGCGATGACTACTATTCATGTATCCTATGTGGTTCTAGAATTATTGACCTCTGTACTTGTATCCTATGTGGGTCCGATATAGTAGCTGGTCTTGTATCCTTTGTGGGTCCGACAGCTTAGCTGGTCTTGTATCCTATGTGGGTCCGACAGCTTAGATGAATCATTGGATACATCTGATCATCGCTATCACCTTAAAATGTTTATACCTATAAGAGCTGAGTCTTGATTCTCAATCATTATCATTGATGTGGTTGACTTGCTTTCCAGTGTGGATTGGGTTGTGATTTCTTGTGTGAACGGGGTTGTGATTTCCTATGTGGACTGGGTTGTGCTTGGGCTTGGGAGCTGGAGAAAAACTGTAACTGATGAATTAGGTATATATATGGGCATATACCTAAGTAGAGTCATTTGATACATCATGATTGTATATTTTCCTTTGTGGTTTATCCTTCATGGATTCTGAGATACCTTCGGGGGTCTCAGGGTCCCTACTGAGTATCGTATATCACCCCTGCACAGGCTTCTCTTGCACTACGTTGTGTTGGATGCAGACGACGGAAAACACTGATTGAGGTGGAGGTTTTTAGAGCTAGACGGTACCCGGAGGTAGACCACTTGGTGGGACGTACACATAGCGGACGGCCGGACCCGAGGAGCTGAGGAGACTATCTGTACCCACCCTTTAGGTGGGACTTCCAGAGGACGACTCGGTGTTGCTGTTTACTTACTGTTGTTGCACGTTCCTTTCAGTTGTACTGTACTTTCATTTGGGTTTGTATACTAGCCCATTTACTTTTCAGCACTTATCATGTACCCAGTTTTACATATTTCTTACATGACATGCATACTCTGTTGGGTTTTTAACTTCATAATGGAAATGCCTTCCCTTCTTTTGGGATTTATGCCTTTGGTGCTAGTCACCATCCCCTGGCCTATGGAAGGAGGGATTCGGGTAGTCATGACACGGGCCCTGAGGACGGGTCATGGCATCTCATGTTTGAAAAAATGGATTGATTCTCGGTCTCCTGAGGTTCCCATCTGACCAGATGAAGACCCTCAAGATGATGACAACATGACTTGGAAATAATCAAAAACCTAGAGGAGGGCATGATATCTGAGAGGTCAGGGTGTGGGTTGATCTTTATTCACAAGATGACTTTTTGGGTTTCACAATATATGAAATAGTATGTGATGGTGGTCATTCCTCATTATAATGTAATTTCATCCCCATGTACTTTCAAATTACTTTTCAAATAATTTATTAGAGTGTGGGATGGGTCTCCAACCCATACTCAAGACTCTTTGATTAATCATAGAATTATAATTCTAGCATATCACAACAAACTGAATAATTGTTTAGATATCCCAATTACTCAAATAAATGTGTCATAGATTAACCAACATATGTTTTTCACACTAAAAAATTTATAATTCAACAAATAAAATTAATAATTTTGTTAGTAATACGTAGTATTTAATTAATCATTTAATAATTAATAACAAATAGTTTATATATATTAATTAATGATATAATTAAGTTTTAATTAAAAATATATACTTTTATATTTTTAATAATACATAATTAGTTATTAATTAATTTTTTATTTAATTTATTATTCAAAACATCATTAATTATTTTTAATTTAATAATAATTAATACTTTAATTTGAAATAATGCATATATGATCCCCATATTAATAAACTAAAATAAAATAAATATGAAAGACTAATAATTATAAATCTACACAAAACAATGGGGAAATAACAAATGATAAAAATCTATCCATAAATTGATCTAATAACTTCTCTATATCTAAATTTTTGATAGCCACTATAAAAATTTTAGTGATATTTCTCTTCTCATACCCTTCTTAGAATGTTTAAAACACTCCCTACTTTCTTTCCTATGTGGATGTGTTGTTTGGGCCAGATATGTGAACAACACATATGAATATTTCATAACAAGTCCTTGTATAATGGAAAGATATTTTCTACTAGATTACTATGTACTATTATCAAAACCAAAATATCTATAAATCCTGTTAGTATGAGGCACTTTTGGTTACTTGACATCTTTAGAATCATGAACATGGTTTAAGTTCATATTAGAAGAATCCACCAGAGTCTCATATGAGTTACAATCAATAAAATTTAGTTTTACATAATCCACGGGAACAAAAAACATAGCATCACCAAGGATAGGTACATTGGTATTCTAAATGTCATTACTCATAGGATTTTCAGGATTTCTAAAAGTCCCTTTAGTCTCCATATTCAGTTATGATTTTTTCATAAGTTATTTTCTTAAAAAACATACATACAGTGATATTATGATTTATACATTAAGAAAATGAACACCAATATGGAATAATTTAATGCATAACTACAATTAATATCCCAATGTGGGTATTATCTAGGATAAGTCTCCCTAAAAAATTCATGAGATATCAACATCCACTATAGTTCTAATTATATTACAAAAATCAATATTGAGAAAAGTTTTTTATAAAATATATTTGGAACTATAATTACATGGGAATGATCAAGAAAATATATGGACCACAATAGGACCAATTTAAATTATATAAATTAATATCTACTCAATCATTAGTATGTTTTTTTTCATCTAGATAAATTCAAGTGAACCATCATATTGATTCAAGACATCATGATTAAGATGATTGGAACCAAAAGATTGAACATGATTTTAATCCTTTGTAGAATAAAAGTGAAATTTAAATAAGCCTCATCTTAAAGAGATAAACCCCTAATTAGAAAATTATAAATATCACTATGTCTAATTTTTATTCTTCCCAAATATAATGAATATAACCCTTGATGTAAAAAATACTTATAATTAGTGATAATTTTGATAACTTTATCATCTCCTTCAATGCACCGTGGTCAATTCGAACCATATTACAATCACAAATATGATAAAATCTATCAATAATACCAACTGTAATACCCATATTAAGGTGTTCCTCATGTGGTTTTTTAGACATCTTATCGACTAGTTAACAATCCAACAAGTGGGGAAGTTTATCTTGCATATAAGAATGCATAAAATATGGACTATAAAAAAGATAATCCTTTATGTATCAACCTTATCCGACTCACTCAATAACCAATATCTAGAACATTACTCCACATGACCTTAGTCATTCCTCCACATATTCTAGAGGTAGACAACTAGAATTTAGGGTTTAAGAAATAACTATGGAGAGATTAGACCCCATATATCAGATAGCATAGAAAATATGAGTAACCAACTACTTTCTATAGTAGTCAATAATCAGAGTATAAATGAATAAATACATATCCAATAAAAAACATTTAGTAAAATAATGTTGGATCTACCATGTTTAAGATACAACACTTTTCCAACTGTGATGGTCATAGATATATACAAGAACTAAAGAAAATAAAACAAAATGGATCTACAACATATCCTACCCCAACCCATATCCATGATCTTGGTTACATCCAATCTATCCTTCTTGACCATGGTATCCTTCTCCTTAACCCATCCATGCTCCTAAAATATATATGTATGAGTTACTCAAGAACCCTTGTGCAATGAATCCCCAAAAAGGATTGTGTAAAACATAGTAGGGCACGAAAAACTATGTTTACAAAAATATAATATATATATAGTGCATAAAATATTATGACAAATAGGGGAATAAATCTATAAACTAATATAGGTCAAAAGATAAACCTTATGACTCTTGAGATCCGGGTTGACACACGATGTAAGCCAAACTGTCTTTGACAAGATTCCAAATATCATTACTTAGTGAGGGGATACTCTTTATTAGGATCGATAACCCAATTTATATGATGATTCTCCATATATGATGAATCTTCCATATCAAGTCTTTGATAACCATATCATTGGGATCTTAGAATTTCTATAACCACTTATGTCTTCTTAGGGCACATGTATCCAAAGGGAAAGTAACCATATCATTGGGACTCTGAACATTTCAAGATCCCCATATGTGATCCATTGGTTTACAATATGCCAAGGGCAAGGAAACAATATCATACTATAATCTAAACCATGATATATACAATTACATGCTTCCAAGGTGCACTCCTTGCCAATGGTGAATCATCTCTGTCAATTAGTGGATTCTCCAACCTATGAAGAATCACATATATCAAATCTCGTGAGATCGTATAACACACTCTAAGTTATCATGTCAAAAAAATAAAGTACAGTAAATCCAAATAATTTTTTGGATCAACTATATAATCATATCATCAAAATAAAAACTATTTCGGATATGTAATTAGAAATTTACCAAAATTATTTTCTTATTTGCTGTATTTTTCTATCTTCTGATGAATCACTGATGGTATGAATCAAGTCACCATACATCGCATCCAACTAGTGGTTTCTCTTTCACCAAGATGCATCTCCATTGGTATGAATCATGTAACCTAAATCAATGACAACTATGTCAAAATCATAACAATCATCAACAAATCAACCATGTCATACAAGCTATAATGGCCAAACCACCCATTTAATAATTTAACAAACCATTTATTCCCAATATGTGGATTATCCTACAAATGATGAATCACTATAGTCATAAAATTCTTGGTAACGATTTATTGCATTTCATATGATATAACATGTTACCTATTTTCACATATAACATTATATTCCAAGTTTAAAAGATAATATAATTCTCAAAATTTCCATTTAATTATGGGTTGGAACACCTCTTAGGTTTCTGTAAGTTCAAGATTCAATTCCAAGAGACCCAATTGGTTCCTTTGAAGGTCCAATCATATGAATACATTTCAAGTTATTGTATTACTAATTTATTTTTCCCACACACACAACATGCCTATGTGATTTCAGTAATTTAAAATACTATATAAATTATATGTTGGTAGTTTGGGAGTTGTTTTAGACCACCAGTCTCAAATGGGCTAAACTACAATTGAAGTAATGTCCTATGATTTGTCTATGTCCTTAAGTCCACCCTTCCTTCATCACAGTCCATGGGTTCCTATCTTATTCCAAATCATTATAAATTGATCATTATAAAAAATGATAATTAATTAAACTATAAAAAGGGACATCACATTAAATGGTGAATTAAAAACATGTCAAAAGGATTACAGGATAACACCGCCAAGACAGATCATTGGAAAACCATCCCTTTATAAAATAGAATAATCATCCAAAAACATATATGTGAAAATATTTATCATATGGAAACACACCAAAATCCAATTTAATTCAATTAAACTGGATAACATGAAAATATAAACCAAATTATTTACCTTCATCGTATTTCCATCAACGACATGAATTCATCAATAAGTGATACCCTATCACCGTACAGATCAAGGATCTTGGGATCATCATAGAAATACCTCAAGATCTGATATATTCTTAATCCAATTTCTCAATCAAAATCAAACCACATCTTATTGCGAAAGGAGATATCAAGAATAATAGGATACATACCGAGATCACAAAGGCTATAACACATTAATAGGAATTCAACACAACATATAGTGCCTAAAATAGTGGAAGGATGTGATTGAAAGAGATTCCAAAATCCAAAACCTCACAATCCTATTTATTTCCAAGAAATGTATTGTAATGAAACGAATTTGAAGGGATACAATCAATTCCCCCATTTTCAAACTTTTATAAAACTATCCAGGACAAATTCATAGTGTGAAACGTTGTTTCACATCATGTGTTTCCAATGAAAAATTCTTCTATGGGATTTTCAAATATAAGTCATAGTGTGAAAATTTATATCATAGTGTGAATTTTTTGGCACAACCCTATGAATAAGTTTTCATGTCAAGACACCTCCTAACATACACAATTAACATAATTCACAACATTAATACAAAATTAATGAAGTGAATGGAGGTTTTTCATCCAATTTATAAAGTATTAGAAACATAGACACTCCTCTTTTGGTGTCTAGGACACACTATTTATGACCTACAACATGAACATCGTCCAAAAACATCAATTTTTGGAATACTTATACACTAATAAAACATTACTAATTTCTATATATATAAATGAACCATCCACCAATATATAAATTACTATTAATTCTAAAATACAAGAGTCATATAGATCAATTACAAGATTAACCTGACCTACAAGGATTGTAGAATTACACTCAACTCACAGAATTCTACCTATATATAACAAAAAGTGTTTTTATAGCGTAACTCCATACACAAGGTGAGTCATTCATCAAAACCTAGTCCACCACTTGAGGCCATCACCAAACCACTATATTATGCTTCCTGGTTTCTATCTATTCAAAAAAACTATTGTTTTATTATCTCTTTCATCATAAAGTTCATAGTTCTATACACCATGGATCCATATATTATATGGCCAATTCCAACCCATGTAATTCCCCACCACCAAGATCTCTTTTAAAAAGATGTTTTCAATGGCCTAATGAACCACTAAACATGATTTCCTTCTCACCGTACCAAAACATAAACAATGAACCTACCAAATATAGTACCACAACTCTTCTCTAATTCCATTCCAAAATAGAAAACTATCTATTTCCCAGGAATAGAGATTGTATACATCATTCTCTCATAGGAAGTAACCTAATTAACATTTGAATACTCACTTTAAACCCTAAATGACAAACCCAAACCACAATACTAACTTATGTAGCCTTCCCATGAATTTTTATAAATACAGATCCTCCATCGCATTTCATCTCATGTTCAAACAATGAAACATTTTAAAAAATATGTTTTCACCTGATCCCCCCCCCACCACATGAACCAAGATATAAAGTAGGTAATTACCTCTTGGAGCTAGTAACAATGCAGGGATTCATCCCATGAAGCAAGTGATAACATGTGGGTCTCCACATGAAACATGTTATGAATCATATATTGCCCAATGAATCATATAAAAAATGGGGTATTTCCTCATGGAATTCCTTCTAATCACATAATTACATTTCAGACTCAATTCCAACACACTGACTTCACCCAAAATCAAGTCTAAATTTCCAATATAATGTTTTCAGGGAACAAGATAAATTAGAATTACAACTCACCAGAAAATAAGCACCTCCTCGATCATCAATGGTCAATTCAACTAATTTAGTTTTCCTTCTCATCCCAAGATAATCCTCCAATTTTCTATGGTGGTCTCCCAACCATACAAAATTCCTTACATCGCTCTGTGAGTGAAGAACCTCAGTATGTGTTTTTTCAATCCCAAAATGCATTCATATATCATGGAATACAGCTTTTTCTCTCTCTACGTACTTAAAATGTTGTCAATACATCAATCATGATCATATCTATATTAAGTTAACGCTAATATATCATCAATGATTACCACATAAATACATCTAATTCTGATATCACCTCTTAGAATTGAGACATGTCTAACCCATTTTATTTTCTTTGGCCACCCATCCCACAAACATCTCATCAACACCCGACCACCATGATTCAAGAGGGACTCATTAGGAAAAACTCACTAATTCCTCAAGACTCTCTATCATGTATCCTTGAACGAAAGTATATTTTTTAACTCTAACCACAAAACTTCCCAAATTTTTTTACCATGACTCGAATGATTTCACATCATAACTCAGTTGATCCATATCACTAATGTAAAACCAAATAGTCCCACCATAGTTAGTGTGAATCATATTTATTTCACCAAAAAATTAGAAATTACTTACAAGGAAACCATTCACATAACCCATGTATAATTGTGTGCCTCCAACATGTTCCGAAATTTTTGATCTTACCAGAAAACCCCATGGTTTCAAAGTATCCTATGACTATTCATTATTCCCATCTAGTAACTATACCTTTTCACACAAGTCATGTCCAACCATATGACTACCTATAACCTCATGAATTATTCCTCGACAAAAGGAATCTATCTAGGATCTAAACATTCTGGACTCATCCTTCCATGTTTAATAATTATTTTTTACCAAACAGTGTCATAACAACAGCGTGAGGCATCCGAATGAACTCATCCCTCAAAACGAGACTTAAAGCCAACTATAATAAGTCAAGTTCGTTCACTTAGAAATAATCAAAGGTATAAAATATACTTTATATAGACTAGAAATAACCGATCATGCATCCATCACATAGTATAAAACATTCTCAATACAAAGTTCATTGGGCTCTCCCACCTGAACACAAGTAAATGTTTCTTGTTAGAGTCACTGTGTCTGACTACAGTGTCCTAGACTATCCCGCATAAATCCACATATCATAGTGAATTAGGCTTCCTCTAGTCATATGGAAAGAATACACAAAAAAGTTAGAACACCCATATATAAGTTCTCATATATTAAATAGTTATAATCCAAAAAAATCTCCCACAACTAGGGCACTCGTCCACATCGATAATCCTTAAATCAGACTACTCATTGTGGGATTGTACCATACAACTGAACCCAAACAAAAAACACCCAAAAGGGGTCCAAATTTTATTCACCATGTGCCACACCAAACCATATGGATCACTGAACCTCAGGTTCATGATTGATTCAACTTCCTCCTTTAATAGTGTTTCTAACTAGATCCACATTCCACACTATCATATGGAACCAATATACATGTTATACAGACTGAGTATAATTATACCAATTTTTCATTTGGTAATATTTCATTTGTGAACATATCAAAATATTAAACAAATATTCCACCATTATTAGAAATAACACACACTAAAAAGACTATAACATATGAATCATATGTTCATATCAAGATTCATGGGATAGATCTTTGTTATATAGTCTAAGAGTAAAAATCAACTCACTTCCCTCTTACCAATGGAAATACATCAAGTAATCCATCATAAATTAGAACATCCATATCACATTTTTTATAGTTCAAGGATAAAATCAAATAAAACTATAACAACACAAATCAGAACACCTTACCCATTCCTAGTTATCTTGTACTTCCTACTGAAATAGGTGTTCACAACACCCCATCCTGGAATCCATCACTAGGTTTAATATATTCATAAATATCTGGTCCAATGGATCCCAAAGCTGTAGGACAAAAAAATACCACCATTGAAACCAATTTGTAATGTACCTCCCCATATCACTCTATAAATAGTAGTTGGACCAGTTCACCACATGACTTCAGGAAGGCCTCCCCATAAACCAAATTCTATCGACTAGTAGAAGGGGCATATGTGGGAACTATAGAGAGAATATACCCACTATATTAGAGTGACATATAAAAAATAAATAACCAGACACCATCAATGGTAGTAAATAATCTTATTATTCATAAATAATTATAAATCCATTAACCAAACATGAAATGTTGTAAGGTTCGATCCACTAGGATGAACACAGAACAATCCACAAACTAGTCCAGTCATAAATATATACCAGAAATAATGAAATTAAAACAAAAGGGATATACTGCATCTATGATCCAACCCTTATCCAATATTTTGGTACCATCTAAGATTCCCTTCTAGACCATTTTCTCTGAGGCCAGAGTCAAACCATTTTCCTCCAATAAATCTATAATAGCTGCTTGGGTACCCATGTGCAATGGATTGCCAAGAGGGTTGTGAGTAATACTGAGTGGTCCACCAAAAATGTTGTCTAAATAAAAATATTATATGTATATCATACATGAAATAGTATGATAAAAGAGGGAATAAATTTATAAATTCATACATAATGGTAAATAAACTCGCTGAGCCATACTATATGTGTTGACACCTAAGGTTGTCCAAACCTGTTTCGACATAATTTCATATATCGTTATCAAGTGAGGGGATCCTCCCACTCAACATGGAAATATATTTCCAAAGTAGGATTCTTTATCAAATATGAACCTCTTATATATATTATTACTTCACCATCAAAATGGATCTTACACTTCATATTACCACTTACATCTTCCCGGGGTGCATGTTACCTTTGGGAATGTAACAATATCTTACTAGACTCTAAAGCATTCTAGATCCGCCTCTTTGTTTCTTTTTTTACTCTATGATATGAGAAAACCATTATTATACTAGACTCTAAACCATTCTAGATCCACATACTTGTTTTTAGGGTTCACTCTATGCAAAGGTAAAATAATCTGTATCAATTTTTTAATTCTTCTGTTAAGGATGAACCACCGATATCACATCTCATGGGAAAGTATAATAGGTCCTCAAAAATCATGTCACCAAAAATCTAGTACAGGCAAGGAAAAAAATATCATTCTTAAACTATGATAACATATCATTATAACACAAACTAGTAAATTTATACAGTTACCAATCTTCTAATAATTTATTCTATTTAGTGAAATCTCCCCCATCAAGACAATTCACTAATGGTGTACATGGATTAACCAAACATCATAGCCAATTACGGGTTAAAAATTAATTAGGATGAATCACTAGTCGTATGTATCAGGTACCCTAGATCAAGTAGTTGTAAGTCATAATAATTAAAGAAATCACTATATCAAAAAAGACATATAATCCATAACGGTTGAATCATCAATTTACTGATTTAATAGGCCATTCATTCTCAACAGGTGGATTCTCTAATCAAGGAAGAATCACTGTATTCATAATATTCAAGGTTAAAATTTATTTTATTTCACATGATATTCCATGTTATCATTTTTCACATATAATATGATAAAAAAGTATCCAAAATGATCCATTACTCAACAATTAGCATTTAATCGAGGGTTGTAACACCTCTAATGTTGACATAAGTTCTGGTCACAATGCCTAGAGACACAACATGATCCTTGGGATGTATAATCATATGAATTCCCTTCAAGGCTGTGGATTACCAGTTCAGTTAGGTCATGTGCGAGGAGTAACTATGAAATAAAAATTATTTTACATACTAGAGAAATTAAATGCAGATATTTTGGGGTTGTTATTGACCACCTACCCAAAGTGTAGTAAACTCCAAGGCATTATAATTATAATTAAACGTTTGTGTTTCCCAAGTCCACTTAGACATCCTCAAATGATAAATGTTTTTATCTTATTAAAAGTATCCAAATTAATTAATTATAACTATATTATAATTTAATAAACTATAAAAATGAGCCTAAAAATAATGGTTAATGAAAAATATGCCAAAATACATACTCAATCACACCATCTATTTGGATCCTCGAACAACCATTTCTAGAAATTATGATACAATCATGAAGCATCATTCTAAAAAATCCATATCCTGTAGAAATACACCTAAAACATGTTTATTATAATTAAATTGGATATCATGAGAATTTAAACCCATTGAAAATTATTTATTGTATCCTTCTTGAAAAACATGTGTTCATTAACATGGTAAACCATCTCACCATGTAGATCCCAACTCGGTTCATCCTTGGAAGAATATATCAAGATTATTTTGATTCACCATATAATTTCTCAATGAAAATCATTGAACGACTAATTTATTTATGATATTTCTATGAGAACATTAAATTTCAAGGTGTCACAAAGTTACAAAATATGTTATAGGAGACTATTTTAACATATGACTCTTTAATAGTTGAGGGGATGTGATTAAAGGATCTCCCAGAAGCCAAACTCAAACACTCAGATCACATTACAAATAATGGTTTGGAGGGAAATTCTTTTACGGTTTTTTGATCTATTTCGCCATTTTAATAATTCTATAAAAAATATACATTTTGAATTCATTACATACAATATTATTAATATTGTGAATTTTTTGGGGAAACCCTCCCTGATTATGGACAACATAAGTCATGCTGTGAAACCTGGATTCATGCCATGATTTTTAGGAACAAAACTCTAACACTATTTTCTAATCATAAAACCTCCTAGATCACCCCCTTAACCTTGTTCACTTTTTTAATACCTTATTCATGACATGAGAGGAGTTTTACAAGCCAAATATGTTGTCCCAGATCCCTAAAAACTCAAATTTCATCTTCCTGGACCCCAAGGTAATCATCAAAGTCTTGAATACCATCCAAAAATAATTTTTTGAAATAAATTAAATACTCTAAACATTTTTTTGATACCCATATTTAAAAAAATCACACCAATTGAAAAATTCAAATTCTTATTGAAATAATCTTCCCATATGGATAATGATTCTAAACCATTACTTCCATATAACTATAATTAAGGTCCCCAGTGAACCTTGAATAATTATAGATCACTAGAAAGTTTAAAAATAGTAAATTTGAGCTATTATCAAACAACCAAACACTAATCAATTACACAATTCAAGCCAAATGATCATCTAATCACCATAAATCAAAACAAAAAAATGTTCAACAAAAATAATGGAAATAAATATACACCCATATATCATAACAATTACAACAAAATAAAAGTGTAAATGAGAAAAACGTCAATAATATTACATATCAGTAATCAGATAAAAATGATACCACATGAACTGGAAAGATGAACCACAATAATAAATTTTTATCAAAGGAGCCACAAACCCAAACTCACAAATGATTCCCAAAAAAAGTTTTAAACATCCCAACTGAACAACTAACTCAAAAATTATTTTCTTTGGCATGTTTGCTTATTAAAAACTAAAATGTTTTTTTTTAATTTTTTTGATATCATGTGTTTTATTTCCACATTTCATGAATTTTATTTTTTCATGAATATTATTTAGTTTTATTATGCTTCTATTTTGTTGAATCATTATGATGTTTTCATTTACCCATATGGGAGGTTCCTCTGACCCTTTTATAAGTGGAATTTTACACTTATGATCCCCGTTCCTAATGTATATTTACCATTACATGGAGATAACATAATATTGGTGTTTTTTTGGATATTTGATGAACCATTAGAATAGGGTCATGTTATCTTTTAATTGGTGAGATTGATGCATAAAGTAAGGTTACTTTTCACATAGATATATATATATATATATATATATATATTGCAGTTATGGGACCTTTACCTTAGTGTTATAATATTATTTTATTGTTATACTATGAGTTTTTACCCTTACGTGGTCTGTGAGTTTCCTATGCGTATCCTAGGGAACACTTATATGTCACGTAATCAATTCAACTTGTTGAATTGGATTCTATTATAGAGTTCTTATTAGAACATGTTTCGTTAGAGTGGTCATAGTAGATGTTGTATTCATATTTATTTTTTCTAGAGGGATTCTTTTGGTTAAAAAGTATATAAAAAATAATAGAACATGGGAGAGTTTATAGATATAGAGAGTGGGGGAGAGTGAGAAAGAGATTAGAGTTGTGATATCATATTCAGGGATCTATTAAAGAATTCACCCAAGAATAATTATTGGAATACAATTCCAATGGAGGGATTTTACATTTTGGGAATTGAGACGAACATCAATTGAAATAGAATATGGTGGAAGTATTCATCAAGTGAGACTTAGCCTTGGTAATTGGGTACTGGTATGGTATTTTATTTATTGACAATATCCCCCGTTATTTTTTTAATACATATTACTATTGTGTTTTATAGTTTTTGATTAATTTTTATTCTCATATTTCTATTTTATGTATTAATTAGTTCTTGTTATAATAAAATATAGTCGGATGATTTTATTTCAATAGAGTAAGATTAAAGGTTTCATAACAATTTATATTTTCTTTATTCTTCATTTATCAACATATTCTATTTTGGATTTATGGATTTTGTTTTCTATTATTTACATTGCATGGATTAAAGGTATCATTTTTTCATATTCATTATAAAAATAAATCAATAAACCTAATCCATATTGTTTCTATTGGGTGATAATTGTGACATGTTGGTTCTTTTCTACCATAATAATAGGAAAAAATATGTTTTATTAAGTTTATAGAAGTCTATTGCTATAGTTTTTGTTAATAATTTTGAGGGAGATAATGAATCTAATTTGTGTAGAGTTATTATGTGACTCATTATTTTCTACAATGGATATGAATATAATTTAATTTTTTTCAAACTAAAGGATCACCATTGTTTTATCCACTGAGAAAAATTCAGACTATTATATTGATTTGACCCTTGTGATTTATCAAAATCCTACTCTTTGTCATTGTTAACCCAAATTGATAAGGTCCTATGATAATTTTTATATTCAGCCTCTTCAATTTTTATCTAGTTAAATCTTGATTATATTTATATGATAATGCATGTTATTGTTATGTTTTAAAAAATGTATCTTTATAATTTTAAAATATCCCCAAGCACACCCATTATGATTCATTTAAATGATTTCAATTATATGTTTATATACTTACTAAATATAGATGTTAAAATATTGGATGGGGACCAATATGTTATATTATTTAATTCCATTGACAATTAGTTTAATTCAATTGAAGATTATATGTTTTATGGTACAGATTCTTAATCATCAGAGGATGTAATTCCTTACTCTTTTCTAGGGAGCTTCAATTATGAATATTAATGATTGAGGTTCATTGGGAAAAATATGTTCTGAAATTTCTTAGTGAAAAGGATTAATCAAAAAATAGTAATAAAGATAATAATAATGGTAGTCATATTAGGAATTTTTGGATCAACCCATGGGTAGTGACCATCCACATTAAAATATTTTTCCCATATAATACGTATCATGGTAGTATAGATAATATTAATGTGGTATACCCCAGTAAAGATAGTTTTTAGATTCTCTCATATTGTTTAGAATATCATAGAATAGATTTTGGTGTAGTACTAATTTGTATTTTATTTCTGTGCTCCTATGAATAGATCATATTATGACATGTATGGGGCCCTAGTTAGAAGGATTTCTCTGGGAAGGAACAATTTTTGAGATGTTTAGTCTCAAGTGATGACTCGTCCCATGACATAATTTTAGGATTTTTTACTATGCGTTTTATACTAAATTTATTTATGCCTTTATATATATTTTATTTCTTCAGTTATTTTTCTACCAAATAAATGTTTACAACTTCTTTCATGTTGTTTTCTGTAAGATATAGGAAAAGTTCTTTGTTGGAATGGTGCTCATAGGGTGGACAATCACACAAGATTCACTATTTTTCCTGAAGACATCAATATGGGTATAGAAAAATAAATTTAATATTTTTAGGATGTTTTATGTTTATAATATTGTTTTAGTAGTTTATAATAGTATATAAGTTGTACAAGATGATATGTACCACAATAGTACATGTTAATAAGATAATCGGGTAGGTTTGATTATGATAGAGTTGAAAGTTTTCTATTAGTGAAAACTAACTATACCATCTTATAGGTTAGCGTAGTATAGGCCTATAAGAACACCACCTCTATGTTTTAAATTTTATTTTATAAGAGGGATAATGATTTTTTCCTATATTTTTTGTTACAAATTAATTTTTTTGTTTTTTATGTTGTATGATTGATTTCAAAATTCCATGATTTTTTTGTAAAATATTTTTTTCTTTTATTATATAAGATTTGATTAGTATAAATTGTGTGTTTTGTTTTAAAATTATCTATAGCTAATGTGACCCTTATGTAAGGTTAATTTTACCATTAGGTTTCCATTCTATTTAGAATATTCACCCTAATTTATGTTTTACTAGATTCGTGGGGTATTTTATGAAAAAGTAACATTCCATTGAGTGAGGGGATTTTTATCTTTATAAGGGGGATCTTGAAACTTTTATGTGGATTGTATTGTTAACATTACATGGGGGTCATGTGACCTAAAAATTAGAAACATATTACCCTTACATATATGTGGAATTTTTTTTCCTTATATGGTTTTGATAAAGATTTACGTAGTATAAGAGTGAATTTTACACAACACCATCTATTTTATTTTCTATGAAGAATTAATTTTCATTCCTCTTGTACGAAAACATATCCTTGAAGTAGATATAAAGGATGATTATTTAAATTTTTTTTTTCATAATAGAATATTTTAATGAAATAAGGGAGAGAAGAATCATATAATATTGGATAGTCTTATATTAGTTCAGATAGAGGGATGGAGATGACTTGAGAGGGTAGATATTATTCATGTCTTTGTTAGAGTTTCAACTCATTCAATACTCTAGATAACATTTCTAGTGGATAGGTTATATATTTAATGTTCATAAGGGGGCCTAAGTGGCCACAAAATTGGATGGTGGGATTCATCATATGAGACTACGCCATTCTATGTGGGTCTCATTCAGGGTTTCTTATTTTTTGTTCGACGGTTTCCCCATTTCATTGTTTTCGGTTTGTCCCTATAATTATCATCTATTTTTGTAAAATTTTCATTCATATATTTTTTTTGTATGATTTCATTTCAAATTTTCATAATATAATATATTGGGGTGGTGTTCTTGTTGTAAATTACAAAAAGATTGGTCCAAAAAAATATAAATTTTCTATGATCTTTACTTTTCCGCATGTTATTATCTTTTATTGATGGATATTGTTTGTTCATGTTTTCTTAGGTAGGATTATATTTACTTTATTTTCAACTTAAATCACAAAATATATTAATAAAACCAATCCATTTTTGTTACTATTCAGTGATCATTGTGTCTTAAAAGACATAATCCACCTCCATAATTATCATCACAACTAGTTTATCTAGTTTATAGATGTATTCAACTGAGTTTGAGATTGAGAAGTTTATTGGGGAAAATGAATTTATTTTTTTGACATTTAATATGTGTTCTACTATTTTCCCCAATTTAATTGAATATGATTTAGTATGATTATTGAAATGTTTCACCACTAACACTTCCATTAAGAATACTTTATCATATTTTGAATATGATGACATTAATTTTTTAATGAAATCTTACTCATAGATTTTTTGAAGAAGAAACGTTAATATGAGGGGTTGTCTATGAATCCACTTCCATTTTCATCTTTTTGAATATTGAAAATATATATTTGAATAAATCTCTTCATGGTTTGGGGGAAAAGAAACTCAATCTTTATAATTTTCAAATGGTCTCGAGGACTCCTATGTGGATTCAATTAGATATGTCCAATAAGATATTTCTAGACATAACCAATTTTTATGTTCATATATCAGATGAGGTATAGTTATATTTATTATTAAATTCCTTAAATGATCCACTTAATCCTATTATGAATTTAATAATTTATTTCTGGTACTTCATTTCCTTACACGAAGTAAATACTATGGTCATTTAAAGAGAACATTAGATGCACAAATTAATGGTGGATGGTTCCGGAGATAAATATAGACCAATTTTTATAGTGTGAATGTTTAAAAAAACTAATAGAAAATAGAAGAATAATAATAACCAGTTTAAGAATTCTTGGATCTATTATTATTGAAGGATTATCCACATCAAGAGATAAAACCTTAATAATAGATTAAGGGATAATATGTATCATAAAACGTGGTATACACCAGTTCCGAATGATTAAAGGTTTATTTAATTTTTTAATAATTCATTTTGGTAGATTTTGGTGTAGATATTAGTTATCTTTCATCAGTGTTTTTTTGTATTATCTCTTTTTGTGACATATCAGAGCCGAGTTGGATATAAGGGTGTGAGTTGGTCTAGTTATTTAAGTTATTCTAGCTCATGTGGATACTTATCTTCTATTGTATTTATGTGATTGCATAGAATTTTTTTCTAATACTTTTATTACTTACATTTGATATTTTATATATCTAGTATTTTATTCTACCAAGGAAATTTATATTGGTTCCTATTTGTCATTTTTCTAAATCCTAATGATTGGTTTGGTAGAAATGTACCTAATTACATGGAGAATCACACAAGATACACTACATAGTGTGGAGATATTTATTTTAGTACAGTATGATCTATTTAATATTTTTTCAAAGGATATGATATATTTCCTTACATATATTAGTAGTTGATACCAGTTTATGAGGTGGTATGAGAAAACATATTCAATTTTGCTACATGTTAATGAGATAATCAAGTCGAGCTAATTGTGATAGAGTATATGGTTTTCTATTGGTGAAAACTGTCTAGACAAGATGGCTGGTAAGGAATGTATATTCCTACAAGATCTTTGCCTATGTGTTTTTCATTTAATTTTTCAATGTAGAGAATTTTTTGCCATGTTTGTGTTTACAAATTAAAATATTTTTTTGTTATCATGACGATTTAATCTATTTTATTTTCACATTGCATGATTGGTTAGGTTCATTCATGCATTATTTTTAATTTTATTATTATCTTGTTGTTTGGAATATTTCTAGTGTTTTGTTTTAATTATACATTTGGTGACTATAACCCTTATATGAGGTTATTTCTACCCCTAAATTTCACTTTTGTTAATAATATTTTCCCTTATGTGAGTTTCACCTTATTCGAGAGTGTATTTTCATAAATTGATATACCATTAATGAGGGAAATGTAATCATTACATAGGGGCTCTTATGACCATTATAAAAGGGGTCTTGTAACCCTTAAATGGGGTTTGAGATATTCTACTTCATGGGTGGATTACACATTCAATGATAGTGCATTGTTCTTTTGAAATTACTTGTTCAGTGAGTAAAAATTATAAAATGAAAGGGTGACTTTTATGAAATACCATCTTCTTGATTTACTACTATTGATTCCTTCACAATACTTTTATACAAAAATGTGTCCCTAGAGTTGTTATAAGATATTTATTATTCAGATTTAATTTTTTAAATGGATTATATCATTGGAAAAATGAGAGGTAGATAAATATAGAAGTGTGGGAGATCCTAAGAAAAATCAATATAGAGAATAGAAGATGATTCAGAGAGGGGAGAGAATATTTGTGGCCATGTTGAAGAATATACTAATGCTGGATTCTGGAATGAATCATCTTGTAGAGATCTTATTCATTTGATATTCAGAGGAAAACCTATGTGGTGATATAATATGGTGGTGGGATTAGATAGTTGAGACTAATCCCTAGAATGGGATTCTTAGTATGGGTAGTTTTTTTATAATAGGTAGATTCTTTATTTCATTGTTGGTTTCTAATTCATAGTTCATTCATCTAATAATCCAATAGGTTTAGTACCTAGGTGGGGCTTGTTCCCAACAAATTTTTCAGAAAATATAAAAACTAGAATTATAAAGAATTGAAAAAAGATGATTATGAAAAACACAACACACATCAATGTCTACAATAGAAGAGAAAATTCTCAGAGTAACAAAAAACCTTTGTGAGGAGGTCTCCATAATTTCACATTTCGATAGAACATTAGAAACATTATTTTCCTCCCTAAAAACATTAGTGACATGTTTAATGATGTTATCAGAGAGAGAGACATTCAATCCATAAAAAAAGCTATCTATATGGAAAATTTAAAGATTAATTATTATAAATTTGAACCGTTGTAGTAGAGTATGATTCCAACCATATGTAATGAAATCTATATTGAACTATATATTTGAGATCTTCAATTATTTTTCATAGCCCAACATCAATGTAAGATCCAATTCTTATGTAATGGTAAAAGAATAATTTAACAAATCCACGATGAGTATGAAATACACCAGCACATCCTGAAGGTCCCAATGCACCTAATGTCACCCCATACACAATCACATTCAAAAAAATTGGGATGGTTGTGATTTATCTGATGGACTTTAGAGTAGGAGGTCTCTTGATCTAGCCACTCCCACTAAAATATTTGAGAATATTCAGGTCTCAGATCTCATTATTCTTCATACCTGTGATAATTTTTGAGTATGACATGACTTTGATGCTGACATAACTTAGAAAAGCATGCAATGAGGTCAATTTATTCTAAAAAAACCATTTAGTTATTTAAAAATTAAATAAAAAACACTAGCAACAGCTGCAAGAAGAAATAATTTCATATGTTCACTATGTCCAACATGTACAGTAGAGAGCTTGAGATCATCAGATATAGAATTATCTAAATGAATAAAAAAGGCCTCTTGTAGGTGATTCCATATCCATCTTGTGATCCTATAGAATATGTACATATATGTACCTAACTCAACATATAATAGACATAAATAGAAGGATGTAGTATGCTGTAAACTAGTTTTCTGGAGCAACCCATAGAGAGGAAGTCTTCCTATAAAATTTTCCAAAGCAGTATGAAATGAGAAAGGAAAAATAAATGTTTCCTGAAATTCTTAAGCCATAATAGAATAGAAATCATCAGACCACAAATGTACCATTAAAACACTCTAGATATTAATATTCTAGTGGAGCTCTACCTCCAAATCAGTGTATTGTAATCCTTGTAAGAAAATTTATATAGTTCCATTCAAATTTGATATGGGATCCATGGCTTAAAATCATTCTAGTAATGAGAATCGACAATTGATATATCATGTACTTGAGGTCTCGCCTCCATCCTTTAATTGAGAGGATTATCTAGCCATGATGTGGCCCAGACATTAAGGTTGGAATCCGTGCAGACCAACCATTTTGAATAGAACATGAGCTACTTGTGGCATACATAAAATAATGTCAAATAGATGAAGTTAAATACATGGAGTATCCATTATTCATCTTCTATAGAAACCTCTAAGTAAGTACATCCATAGAAATGTACTTAGAGGTCCAATAATTAAAAAGTAATATATAGAGAAGAATTTCATTGACCTTCCATAAATCTTTAATTCTTATTCCCCTATATCTATGGGCATGATATTGTATTTACAATAATCCATGATAAGCTTCTGTCATTAATAAATCAAGTCCAAATAATGTTCCTCATCAATAATTGGATTTCCTTATTGTGAGCCTTGGAAAATATGTATATATAAAAGGAATTGACAAACATGGAGTTGATCAACAAATAAATAACAATAGTTCTTTCTCTTTGAGAGATTATCTTCCCTTTCTACATGGCCATTGGAGAAATAATTCTATATGTAATACTTTTAATATATAACTTTTAAAATTTACCAAAGAAAATGGACAACCCTGAATAAATACAAAGAAGTGTCTCTTTTTTCACCCAAATTCACCTTGAAATATTATTCATCTTAGAGATAACTATTCCATTTCTAATTATTACAAATGATTAATGTTATAATATAAATTGACTAGAGATTTCCTCATAATGAGTGAACATTTCATGGATTTTAGAAATGTTTAACTTATCAAATTAACAGAAAATAGAATTTACTCAACATAATGAAGGTAGGATGGTCAAAATAGATCCCTTCCAACATTACTTACTTCATAAAAACCAGGCTACACAATATCAATCAAACAAATACTCAAATAGTCATCATTATTGGTAAAAATAAGTCTTGAAATAGGGTCTCTTTGTCTTACCCCATGGAGCAATGAAACAATATTATGGGAGTTCCATTAATGAGAAAATATATCTTAGAACTGTTAATAATTGTATTAATTAACATGATTAAATAATTATAGAAACCCTATTTCTTAAGAATAAAAAACGTTAGGATCCCGTTTATTGTATCAAAACCCATTTATATGTCTATATTTCAGGAAAATGTCCCATGCTTGGATTTCTTATTCATACTGCTCAAACATTCTGAAGTAGTGAGGATAATGTCTTGAATTCTCATTACCAGAGAAAATCAAAATTGATTTGAGGTGATCAATTCTCTAGCAATATTCCCTAATCAAGAGGTGATAATATTGTTAATTTTTTTGGGTACAATGTTCCCAATAGATGCTGTCCTAAAATCCTAAATATCTATATCATTTTTCTTCTTTTTATTCAAGGAAATAATGCTAGAAATAAGAGAATAAGGAATAGAGGCCTGAATAAAAAAATCCCTTGCCTCATTAATGAGATAATGATGCAAAATATCCAATTTGAACATGGAAATTTTATTTCTTAATCCATCTAGTCCAGACACACTATCCATATTTTGTTAAAAAATGAATATTTAATCTCTTTATCGAAAGTGGTCTTTGTTGGGTCGAAGGTGATGGCAAGAGGGGGGGTGAATTGCCTTTTTAAAATTAATTAACAATTTAAAACAAATTTAAATGCAGCGGAAAGTAAAAAGGCAAGACACAATTGATAACGGAGTTCGGCTTTAAACTTAAGTCTACGTCTCCGCTCCCAACTCAACCGTTGGGAGATTTATACGACCGCTTGCTTTTTAATGGTTATAGCAAGAAACCCACTAGCCGTTTTAAGGTAGGCTAGATCACCTTCTTACAGCTTGCTTTTTTATTATGGTTGTAGCAAGAAACCCAAATTGAAAGAAGGAAGAAAAAGGGTGGTTTGTTTTAATACAAACCCAATTAAGAACTAAACAATTGAAGTAAATAATTTAGAACAAACTAGAGGAAGCCTTGAGCGCCAAGAGGTGAGTGTAGTTGATGTAGAGGCAGCCCAAGCTTCAAGGATGGCAATTGGATCTCAAGTAGCCTTTGAGAATTGTCGTAGGAGCCTAAAATGATCAAAATAGCTTTGGTATGCTTCGGTATATTATCGGTGGTGTTCCCGGCATCCATGGACGTCTATTTATAGGAGAAATACTCCCAAATACTTCAAAATAGTCGTTGGAGGGCTTTCGGAGCCGTTGGGGATCAAGTGGGCCAGCCTGGTCAAAGCCTACCGGCTACTTTGACTGAGCACACCGGCTGGCCGGTGCTGATCCACTGGTTGGCCGGTGCACCAGACAGAAGCAAGGGATTTCTGTCTGGCTCCACCGGCTGACCGGTGCTGAGCCACCGGCTGGCCGGTGGTCTGGACAGAAGCATGCTATTCTTGTCTGGGTTCCACCGGCTGGCCGGTGGTCAGGCACCGGCTGGCCGGTGGTCTGGACAGAAGGTATGCCATTCTGTCTGGACCCACCGGTCGGCCGGTGGTGAGACACCGGCTGACCGGTGGCACCTGGTAGAGGGCAAGGCCTTCTGCCTGGTCCACCGGCTGGCCGATGGGCTGGATCCGGCTGGCCAGTGCCCTTACCGGCTGGCCGGTGGTCTCACACCGGCTGGCCGGTGGACTTAAACAGTCCATTTTGAATTCTTCTTGGGCCAGCTTCTAGGCACCCTATTTCCTATCATCAAAAACACTTGAAAACAAGTTAGAATACAATTAGAGTGATTGTGATCATTAAAATCCAAGATAGAGGGGTGCAACAATCTCCCCCTATTTTGATGATCACAATCACAAAAGAGAAAGCTTTAAAAAAGGGTATGTCAATTGAAAACTTAAATAAACAATTTGAACTTGGAAAACTTAGAGACGTGCCAAATATAATGATCTTGAAAGCATTGAAATACTGAGAAAGGGTCATTTTTTGAAATTGCAACCAAATGCCATTTTTTAAAGAAATCAATTGAAACCAATAACTTAACCATTTAAAACAGATTTTGATGACATCAATAACTTAAAATGGAACTTGTAAAAAGAGCATTTTAATGAAATAAGTAACTAAGTATGTAATAGAGAGATTTTCTTCTCCCCCTTTGGGATTATCAAAATAGGAGGAAAAGTACGAAAGAAAAATTAGAAAAACACAAATAAGCAATGACAAAAAGGATGAAAGATATGATAACTTGAATTTTATAAAAGACGAACCGTTACATAGAAAATTCAAAATACAAAGACAAGTCAAAAAAACAGAAACGGCTCTATTCACTCCTCGAGGGCCGAGAGTGACGACGACGCCGGAAGGTCGGAGGAGCCGGAGGAGCCTGGGCCGCCTCGAAGCGACGATCGAGATAATCGATCCGAGAGTGGAGCTGATCAAACTGAGTGCTGAAGTAAGAAAACTGCAAGTCCAGCCGGGTCTCAATCTGATCCTGGAAGCGTAGGAACTGAACAGCCGTCACCGGAAAGCCACCAGCATCAGCAGGAGGGGGCACAGCCTCAGCAGGCTCAGGTGCATCATCACCCTCTCCAGCCTCCTCATCAGCAGAAGCATCAGCCTCACCTTCGCTGTCACCACTTCCTTCCTCTTCATCATCATCACTATCCTCACTGTCTGAAAGAGGATAGGCAGCGGCAATAGCAGGAGGCATGGCATGGGCAGGAGCATGGGAATGAGTCTGAGGAGAGTAGGCCTTGAGAAGACCGTCCTTGTCGACAATCCATTCCTGACGCCAAGGGTGCCAACGGATGTGCATTCGTTGCACCATCATAAAATTCACTATGCTATCCTTCGTTGGCTGCTCGAAGGAAGTAGCATGAAGAGGCACATCAAGAAAGGAAAAGATTTTAGTCAAGAGGCGTCCGTAGGGTAGAGTTTTGGACCGGCGCGGGTGCTCAGCCACATAAGTCATGGCCCGGAACAGAAACCGGACCAAATTGAAGTGAATGCCTCTGGTGATAAAAGAGAGAAGATAAATATCAATGAATTTGACATTATCATGATCCCCGATACGGGGCGCAAGGGAAGTTTGAATGAGGCGCTCAATAATACGATGGTTAGGAGAGAGCTGGGAGAGCTTGACAATGGGATTTGTGGGCTGCCCTGTGAGATGCTCAAGGGCTACGGCTATATCAAACTCACGGTCCCGAGGAAACTCCCCCTGAGCAAAAGCATGAGGTCCAACATGAGGAACTCCCAGCATCCGGGCAATTTCCACCGAAGTGAAAGTGATGGGTTTCCCAAGAGCAGTGGAGGAGATGGTATCAATGTCATCAGAAACGGACCACGTCAAATGAGCATAAAATTCCTTGACAAGAAGAGGATAAATGACATCCTTTTCAGGAGGTTCAAAGAAAGAATGCCAATGTTGATACTCAATAATCGAGAAAAGCTCAAGACGAGCAGTAGACAGCCAAGAATAATCAATTACTCTACCCGGCAAAATGACTTTGTCATGCCAAATTTCCGGGAGTTGAGGGATTGAAGGAGGAGGAGGAGCTTCTTGAGCGATTCCCTTGCCTTTGCGTGTAGAGCGAGGTCCCATGATGGCAAAAGGGAGAAAATGAAGAAAGAGATTAAGAGAAGAAGGATTTTGAGAGAGCAAGGAGGAGGAAGAAGGCTAGGGAAAGGAGGGAGAGGCTGGATGGACGAGGCGCACGAGAGGGAGAGATAGAGATATGAGGGGAACGGTTTAAATTAATTTTTAACCCTTTCCCCGGCCGGCCCAAAAAGCAAAACCCGACACCACCGGTTAACCGGTGATGTACCACCGATTGACCGGTGGTATTGAAATTCACAAAAAATAAAAAAAAAATAATTTAAAAAAAAGGTGTTTTAAAAAATAAAAATAAAATATAAGCAAGCAAAGAAAGTCAAATATGTAATAGTTCTCATTGAAAAATCATTCCTAACTCCCCTTTAGTAAAATCAAAATGGTCAACCGGGAGCGGTTTGGTAAAAATATCAGCTAATTGGAAATCAGTAGGAATGAAGTCCAAAGTGATATTTCCTTTTTGAAAATGGTCACGAAGGAAATGATGCCTTAAGTCTATGTGCTTTGTCCTAGAATGTTGTATTGGATTCTTAGATATACTAATGGAACTAGTGTTGTCACACCGAATAGGGACATGACCATAGGAAAGACCATAATCCAAGAGAGTGTGTTGCATCCAAATAATTTGGGCACAACAATTACCAGCGGCTACATACTCGGCCTCGGCAGTAGAAAGAGCAACACAATTTTGCTTCTTGCTACTCCACGAAACAAGGGACATGCCTAGCAGATGACAGGTTCCACTAGTACTCTTACGATCTAATTGACATCCGCCAAAATCAGCATCCGAATAAGAAGATAGTTCAAAAGAAGTATTTGAGGGATAAAATAAACCAAGATTTTTGGATACTTTTAAATACTTAAAAATTCTTTTGACCGATTTAATATGGGATTCTTTAGGATTGGCTTGAAAACGAGCACAAAGGCAAACACTAAACATGATGTCAGGACGGGTCGCAGTTAGGTAAAGTAGACTCCCGATCATACTCCTATAAAGCTTGTTATCCACCGGTTTCCCGGCTTCGTCTAACGTAAGCTTACATGAAGTACTCATGGGTGTACTAATTTCCTTTATTTGATCCATACCAAAACGACTTAGAAGCTCGTTTGTGTATTTGCTTTGGCTTAGAGAAATACCTTTTGAATTTTGAAAGATTTGAAAACCAAGAAAAAATTTCAATTCTCCCATAAAACTCATTTCAAATTCTTTTCTCATTAAATCTGAAAAATCAGTACAAAGAGATTCTTTGGTAGAACCAAAGATAACATCATCAACATAAATTTGGA
Source organism: Viscum album (assembly GCA_963277665.1). Classification (NCBI taxonomy): domain Eukaryota; kingdom Viridiplantae; phylum Streptophyta; class Magnoliopsida; order Santalales; family Viscaceae; genus Viscum; species Viscum album. The sequence continues at coordinate 2,100,841,039 of OY728163.1, read as the reverse complement.
CTATTAAAAGATCTTTTGAAGTGTGTTTTAAAAAGATGGTACAATCGGCTTGACCCATTTTCAAATCATTTTCTAAAAGAAACTTTGTTAACCGATCATACCAAGCCCGAGGGGCTTGCTTTAAGCCATAAAGAGCCTTGGTTTAAAAACATGATTTGGAAATTTTGGGTCTTCAAAACCGGGAGGTTGTTCAACAAAGATTTTTTCAGAAATAAAACCATTTAAAAAAGCACTTTTAACATCCATTTGAAAAAGCTTAAAATTTAAGTGGGCGGCGAATGCCAACAAGATCCTAATGGATTCTAACCTAGCAACGGGGGAAAAGGTTTCACCATAATCGATTCCTTCTTCTTGATTATAGCCCTTAGCTACTAGGCGAGCCTTGTTCCGGGTTATGTTTCCTGGATCATCATGTTTGTTCCTAATAACCCATTTAGTGCCAATAATTGGATGATCATTGGGTCTTTCACAAAGAGTCCAAACATTATTTCGAGAGAATTGATTTAGTTCCTCTTGCATTGCAAGAACCCAATTCTCATCATTAATGGCATCATTAACTGTTTGAGGTTCTAGGTGAGAAATGAAGGCTTGATGTTCAACTTCATTGAGGATAGATCTTCTAGTTCGAGTACCGGCTTGAAGGTCACCTATGACATTTTCTAAAGGATGGTCTCTAGAAGGTTTCCAAACCTTAGGCAAGGTGGAAGGTGAAGAAGGTGAAGTGGGTTCTTGATGGTCATCCTCCTTGGGAGGAGAAGAGGAATCATTCAAATGAAGCTTATCAAGCTTATCTTCAACATCCTCAATGACCGGGTGAGGTTTTGGAAGAGTTTCATCAAATTTGACATGAGATGATTCTTAGATGGTTTTTGAACGTTTATTGAAGACACGATAGGCTTTGCTTGAGTTGGAGTACCCAAGAAAAATACCTTCATCGAATTTGGCATCAAATTTCCCTAGGTTATCTTTTGTGTTAAGGATAAAGCATTTACACCCAAACACTTTAAAATAACCAACTTTGGGCAATTTGCCTTTCCAAAGTTCATAGGGGGTTTTCTTAAGAAGGGGTCTTACAAGGACTCTATTAATAGTATAACAAGCAGTGTTTACCGCCTCAGCCCAAAAATATTGAGGGAGGTCGAATTCACTAAGGAGGGTTCGAGCGATTTCTTGGAGAGTTCGGTTTCTCCTTTCAACCACTCTATTTTGTTGAGGAGTCCTAGGGGCAGAGAAGGTGTGATTGTATCCTTGAGAGGAACACAATTCATCGAATTCTTTGTTCTCGAATTCACCACCATGATCACTACGAAAAGATATGATTTTATATCCTTTTTCGTTTTCTACTTTCCTAGAGAATTTCAAAAATGTTTTACAAGCATCATTCTTATGGGCTAAAAAGAAAACCCAAGTAAAACGAGAAAATTCATCAACAATAACTAAGGTATAGGATTTTCCACCTAAGCTTGCTACGGGAGTAGGACCAAAAAGATCAAGATGAAGGAGTTCAAGAGATTTTGAGGTGGACACTTCCTTCTTAGATTTGAAAGAAGACTTGTGTTGCTTACCAAGTTGGCATGGCTCACAAATCAAATCTTTCTTAAATTTATGTTTAGGAAGGTCACGAATGAGCTTGTTCTTATTAAGCTTTAGAAGTGAATGAGAGATACAATGCCCCAATCTTCTATGCCAAAGCCAAGACTCATTGTCAAGAGAACTTAAACATTTAACATTTTGGCTAACTAGAGATTTTAAATCAATAATGTAAACATTTTGAAAACGGGAAGCAGAAAAAATTAACTTGTTTTAAAAATTAAACACATTGCATAAATCATTTTGAAAATTGACTGAAAAACCACTATCACAAAGTTGACTAATGCTAATTAAATTATGCTTTAAACCTTTAACTAATAAAACATCTTTAATAAAAGAGGAGCTACCAAAACCAATGGTACCTATTCCGACGATCTTGCTTTTTGAGTTATCACCAAAGGTGACATATCCTCCATCGAATTCTTCAAGTGAGTTGAACTCGGAGGGATCGCCACACATGTGCCTTGAGCAACCGCTGTCGAGATACCACGAGCCTTTAGAGGTCCTACTCTTTTGGCGTTTATCCTACAAAATCAAGAAAGAAGAGATTTTGGTACCCATATATGTTTGGGTCCGGAAAGATTAGCTAAAAGAGACTTTTGAACCCATAATGTTCTAGAGGGATTCCTTCTATGATACTCATCCGAGTAGGTAATGGATTTGGGTCTTCCATATCTAGCATTTTTACAATCACATTCATAAATCATGTTACCGGTATTTTTACAATAATTACAAAATTTGTATTGAGAGCTCCCCCTTACAAAATTAGTGGGTGCCCTAGAAAAAGTGGATTGCTTGATATAGCCAAGTCCATGTGTGGTTTTAGCCGAACGCTGAGAACCTAGCAATTTAGTTAAGTTTTGTTCACCTTGGGTGAACTTGGCAAGAGATTCCTTCAAATCCTTAATGGTTGAATTTAAAGAATCTACATTTGGAATACTTTTGACTTTAAGGGCAAGCTCCTCATTCTCTTTGAGAAGTTTGTCTTTTTCGGAAATAAGAGTTTTGTTTTTCTTTTTCAGGGTCAAAAATTTAGAGGTAAGTTCGTGAAAACCTTCCTCTAATTGATCTCTTGCATTTTGGAGTTCTTCATAAGACATATCATTATCAAAAGAAGAAGATGAGGAAGAAGAGTGAGAAGAAGAGTGAGAAGAGGATACCTCATCAAATGCCATTAGGCATTTTCCACCTTCATCGCTTGAGTCGCTTGAAGACATGGAGTCATCACTTGCACTCCATGTTGATGCTTTGAAGGCCTTCTTGTTTTTCTTTTCTTTTAACCTTTTCTTGAAAATGGGGCTCTCCGGTTTGATGTGGACTTTCTTTACACATTCAAAGCAAGTGGTTTCTTTCTCCGCCTTTGGCTCTTCCTTTCGTGCCTTTTGAAATTTCTTCTTTTTCTTCATGAACTTGCTCATTTTCCTTGCTAGTTGAGCCATCTCGGATTCACTATCATCGGAGGAGCTTTCTTCCTTTGCCTTGAAAGCTATGTTCTTTTTCTCCTTGAAGATCTTTCCTTCTTTATCGGCTTGCCTCTTCATGGTAATCTCATAAGTCATGAGTGACCCTATGAGTTCTTCAACCGGCAACTTTTTGACATCTTTCGATTCTTGGATTGCCGTCACCTTTGGTGCCCAAGAGCTTGGTACGACCCAAAGAATTTTCTTGACCATTGTTTCTGCTGAAACATCATCACCAAGGGACTTTCTCCAATTGCAAACATCAGTAAAACGAGTAAACATTTCGGTGATTGACTCATGTGGGTGCATTGTGAAACTCTCAAAGTCTTGACGATACATATCTAACCTAGTGTCTTTGACTTTGTTAGTGCCCTCATGGGTCACTTCCAAAAGTTTCCAAATTTCGTGTGAGGTGGTGCAAGTAGAAATACGATTAAACTCATTACGGTCTAACCCACAATGAAGAGCATTCATGGCTTTGCCATCAAGCTCAAAATTGGAAATGTCTTCGGGGATCCATTTAGATTCATCCTTACTAGAAAGAGTGTAGCCTTGCATAACAATTCTATATATAGGATAGCCAATGCTTCTAAGAAAAGTAATCATTCGTGTTTTCCAATATGTGTAATCGGTTCCATCGAAGTATGGAGCCCGAGTCATGGAATACCCTTCGGGTGCTTGTGAGAAAGAAGCCATCACTATGGATTTTTCGTTTGTAACCGGTTAAGGTATTACACAAACGCTCCCTCTGATACCAAATGTTGGGTCGGAGGTGATGCCAAGAGGGGGGTGAATTGCCTTTTTAAAATTAATTAATAATTTAAAACAAATTTAAATGCAACGGAAAGTAAAATGGCAAGACACAATTGATAACGGAGTTCGGCTTTAAACTTAAGCCTACGTCTCCGCTCCCAACTCAACTGTTGGGAGATTTATACGACCGCTTGCTTTTTAATGGTTATAGCAAGAAACCCACTAGTCGTTTTAAGGTAGGCTAGATCACCTTCTTACAGCTTGCTTTTTTATTATGGTTGTAGCAAGAAACCCAAATTGAAAGAAGGAAGAAAAAGGGTGGTTTGTTTTAATAAAAACCCAATTAAGAACTAAACAATTGAAGTAAATAATTTAGAACAAACTAGAGGAAGCCTTGAGTGCCAAGAGGTGAGTGTAGTTGATGTAGAGGCAGCCCAAGCTTCAAGGATGGAAATTGGATCTCAAGTAGCCTTTGAGAATTGTCGTAGGAGCCTCAAATGATCAAAATAGCTTTGGTATGATTCGGTATATTATCGGTGGTGTTCCCGGCATCCATGGACGTCTATTTATAGGAGAAATACTCCCAAATACTTCAAAATAGCCGTTGGAGGGCTTTCGGAGCCGTTGGGGATCAAGTGGGCCAGCCTGGTCAAAGCCTAACGGCTAGTTTGACTGAGCACACCGGCTGGCCGGTGCTGATCCACTGGTTGGCCGGTGCACTAGACAGAAGCAAGGGATTTCTGTCTGGCTCCACCGGTTGACCGGTGCTGAGCCACCGGCTGGCCGGTGGTCTGGACAGAAGCATGCTATTCTTGTCTGGGTTCCACCGGCTGGCCGGTGGTCAGGCACCGGCTGGCCGGTGGTCTGGACAGAAGGTATGCCATTCTATCTGGACCCACCGGTTGGCCGGTGGCCAGACACCGGCTGACCGGTGGCACCTGGCAGAGGGCAAGGCCTTCTGCCTGGTCCACCGGCTGGCTGATGGGCTGGATCCGGCTGGCCGGTGCCCTTACCGGCTGGCCGGTGGTCTCACACCGGCTGGCCGGTGGACTTAAACATTCCATTTTGAATTCTTCTTGGGCCAGCTTCTAGGCACCCTATTTCCTATCATCGAAAACACTTTAAAACAAGTTAGAATACAATTAGAGTGATTGTGATCATTAAAATCCAAGAGAGAGGGGTGCAACAGTCTTAACCAGTAGCCTATTGTTTTAAGAATCTCTTATGGATTCAATATTTTTATCCATTCTATGGATATGACAAACACCAGTCTCTGTGTATAGAACCTTGAAATACATAACCACAATGTTAGAGATCTCAAGCTCTAAACGGAAAAAATATCCATTAAACTCAAGAGAAGGGGTACCTCCTCTGATCTTTTTCTCCCTATGTAGACAATAAAATAGTAGTAGTTTACGCCCCCTTCTTGTAACTGTTTCACCTAATACTAATTCCAAGCTAATATTTATTAAAGGAAAAGTAGGTCATATTCCTTTTAATGAGCATGCATCTCTACTCTGGAGGGAGTATGTTGATTCTAGATTTATTTTCTACATTGAAATATATGCTGTTTAGAAAACATGTATTCATTATGCAAAGAAGTTAAGTACTTATTGATCCATTCCCTAGCAATTTTTTTGACATTTTTGTACTCCATAGATATAATTGTGAGAGGACTTCTAATAGAATCAACATTGAAAGAATTTGAGAAAACATCCCAACCTACAGGTAAAACAAGCCATGTATTCATGAATTTAAAAGGAAGAGGATATTAGCATACATTTCTAGAGTAAATATCCACCAAAACATGATTATTATAATTGTGACACCTTTGCATAATAAGACAAGACACATTGAGGGAATCATTTATTTTATCAATTTGAACAAGGAACATGTCCAATTTAATTACTTGCATCCCATTGATAGTATATCTTCCCAATGTATAATCACCTCCCATAAGTGGGACTTCAAATGAAATAAATTTATCAATGTAATAAGTGAAATCAAAAGCATCCAATCTGTTGAAATGTGTACCATTTTTCTCATTTGGATTAATGATAGTGTTGAAATCACCTATGATTACCCAGTTATGAGAATCCTAATCAAGTGTCATTTCCATAGTGTTCCATAGATCCATTTTTTGTATATAATTTATAATAATAAAAAATATTAAGGAGATAATAATTCATTGAACTCTAGAATTCACAAAAACAGTTTGCTTTGACATAAAGGTGGGTTGATTAAAAATGCACACATTCCTGAGTACCCAAATATGTTTAGCCCTAATTTCATTTAATTGTTTTTGATAAAAATTAGTAACCAAGAGAATCCCATTTGAGGGAATTCAAATTTTCAAACTTAATTTTTGGTTGGGTGGTCCCAATCATTAGAGGTTTATTAGTCATTATAAAATGCCAGAGGGCTATGACTGTGGGAGAATTCCCAATCCCTTGGAAATTCCATATTAAGATATTCATTTAAAAATTAATATTTTTCCTCTATTCTAAGGCCCACCCTTTGTTGTAAATTCATATTGGTTACTCTTTCCCCTTTCATTCCCTCTTTCTTTCCCAACCCTTCAGTTCATAAGATCTTTTGGGGGACTAGTATGTTAAAAAAATTAGGGGAGTGGTTTTATCTTGCTCAATCAAAGGATTATCACTAAAAAGAATAATTTCATTTGGAGAGGTAGTTATTCTAATATTGTCATCCTGAACAATATACCTTCTAGATGTTTTCCCACTTGAATCATGAGATAAAGTCTCATCCATGTCCAGTTATTCAACCATTTTACCATAAGGAGATACATCACGTGTATCTGCATGTATTTGGTTACCATCATATGAACCACGTTTTTACCTAATATATGAGTGTCAGTGTGATGGATGTTGACCAATATTCCATTACATTGGAATTACATGGAAATTGATGTAATTGGGTGTGATTTTTTAATTCCATTCATTTTCTCTCTATTTTTGTATTTTTTTATTTTATTTAATTTTCTTCAAATATTGTTATTTAAATTAAAATAAACTCCTTTATATTAAAACTTATGATTCTATAATATATAAAAAATTTACACTTCATTAATATATGAATAATTAATATTATTAAAGTGAATAATTCATATTATTTTAATATAATATATTTTATATTCATATAAATATTTGATGAAATCAACAAAAACCATTTTTTATTTACTTAAATAAATCTATAAATCATGGACTTTAATATAAATAATAAATATTATAATTTATTAATATTTTGTAGAAAAATATAAAATCTTCTATATTTTTTCATATATTATAATTTATAAACATTTTATAAATTAATGAACCCTATAATAATAAAACCTGTGAATTAGTGTAGATTTTAATTTGTTCCATTTGCCTCCTAGACCGATGTAACAATAAATCCTAAAAATTCACTTTAAACCAAGATTTTATTCACCAAAAACAATATGAGTACATTCATATCCATTTTTAATGTATCATGTACATGTAAAGACTGTGTCTATGAAGCATTTTAACAAATTTTTTTAAAAACATTCTAAATAAATCATAAATTCGCATCATGCTTATAACCATTGTGTATTCCTTTACATGTGACAATAGTTTCTAAATGAACCATCTCATTATCCTCATATAGAAACTATTTTAGTCAAAGGCTTTAAAGTTATACATTTAGAACATAATATGGTTTTCTAATACCAAGACATGGATTCCATTAAAAAGTTATATTCCCATAAAAACCATAGTTGTTTTATGGTAAATCCATTATAAAGAAAATGAGTATTTATGATACTCTATTTCTAAAAAAACATTTCCACCCTCAAATTTCATCAAAACAAGCTGTAGATTTATAATTTAGAAATGATGAACATTTTATTCAGAAATTAATATTGTTTATGGTAATCATCATAAACAACAACCACTTTATACATAAATCATCATGGTTTAAGGAAAACTCATTTATCTATATACATAATTTATTTAATATTCAAACAAAATGAAATTTATGTCTATTTTATTATGATATATGGTTTAGTTGGGACAACAGTTATCAATAATATTGTACCTTATCCACTAAAAAACCTTGATAAATGATCAATCAATTAATTTAAATTGAATATAAAAATAAAAAATAAAAATAAAATTCAATTTAATGTCAATTTTGTAAGTTTGTTTTTCACAAGAATGATCATGATCCCTTAGATGAAAAAAATAAAATCCTACCACCAGGGATAGTCAATAATTTATATGATTCATCTAACACTTATGTAGGATTATATCTTCATACATGACCTACTAGAACCACAATATTAAGGGAAATGATATAATTATATTTTTGGTTTAGAGTTTCACAGAATGGGTGTCACACACACAATTATATAAAAAAGTAAATTTTATCCATAAGCCATGAGCTAATTTATTTATAAATCCAAAGAAACTACAGGGAATTAAAATGTTGTATAAAATTTTATTCTTATTTATTTAATGTTTTGTAAATGTATCATAACATTTCACATATATATAACATTTTTTTCAACCTTCTATTAATATTGTAAGGCTTAATAAACTAAAAAAAATATAAAACCACTTTATAAAGAATCTGATGATATTAAAACTGATCTTGATACCTTTGAGTGGATGGAATTAAATTTAAAATTCAATATCATATAACACATGTACTTATATGCACATAATATTTTCTTGGTGACCATCACTAGGTAATGGTTCTACTTAGTATAATTCATGAAACTGAAACATTCACCATTACATGGTTTTTATTTAATAATAATTTCTATTAAATTTATCATAAATGATCATTGAACATTCCAATAATAAAATATTTTTCATGGATCAATAAATACATCATCACTTGACAAGTATCACTATAAAAATCCCCCTTTTATCAACTCTATAAAAGCGTTGAGAATCTAAGGGTCATTAGAAGGGGGTATCTTTTGTCAGTGCTAAGTTTTTTTGATAAATAACCATTTTAACAATGATAAAAGAAAAAATAAAAGTACAAAAATACATTTTTAAAAATATTATTCATTCAAATTACAAAATTCGGTGGTGGAGTCCACCCTTTAACACTACTAGAAAACCTATTTTACACACCCATTTTCCCCTCCCATCACAGGGTTTCAAGCATGAGACCATCCCCTTATAGATCATCACCTTTACAACTCATCTGTATTGTTTTGTTTTTTATTTTATGTAATATCTATTTATATATATAAATTTCATTACATTTTTTACATATATCTATATATTTTTTTAAAAAATTCATATATTAAATATGAATTGTGTATGTGTGTTTCCAATGGCATACACATATATATATTCATATATATACATATATATCCATGTTTCTACAAAAAAAATTATACATATTTATATATATTTACCAATATTATATATTAATATTTATGTACATATATTAGAATATATAGATAAATATATATCTTTATATCAACATACACACACTAATATATATATATACACAGAGTAGATAAATACACCCATTTTATATGTATATAAATATTCAAAAAAATTATTTTAAATAAAATGGAAATTATTATTTTTAGATATAGTATATGTTTATTGAAGTATATATTATCTATAAATATGTTTATATATATATATATTTATATGATTAAATTTTTATGTGTGAATATAAATAATATATATATATATGTTTATATAGTTTTTTATAAATAATATTAAAATATTTAAAATCTAAAAAATTGAATGTCGTAATATCCATATGAGGGTAAGCCTTCTAACACCTTGAGATACTGTGGATTTTTTTGAAGTAATTTAATATTTTTATTTTTCTTTCCTTTCATGAATAACAAAATTTAGTTTGGATGGAATTATTAACAACACCATTTTATTCTTATTCTAAACACAACAATTTTATTGGTTTATGGTACACACACAAAAACAGTTGTCATGTGTTACATGAAATACTGTGTTTTTCAGCCTTTTAATGACACTACTATGTTAAAATCAATTTTTCTAAAAATTATAAATTTTTATTTTCCAAATAAATAACATTTTTTAATTAGGAATTTAGAAATTATCTTAGAATGAATTTTTGGTATTTTTCTATGATGTTCCATTTTTGATTAATAGTGAAAATACTATAATTTAATTAAAAATATAATTTTTATTTAAATAATAATTAAATTAATGTATATTTAAATTTGGTATTTAAAGTCACAATATAGAGATTATACATATATTAATCCAATGCATTTTAATTAAATATTTTTTATATTGAAATTGGTTGTAAATACTTATTGAACTTTTGAACATTTTACTTAAAAAACCTACTTTCTCCCTATGTGTGCGGTTATTAGTGTTAAACATAATGTAGCCACTTCTATAAATTTATTTCCAAAAAATGCATACATTGTTTGAATATGTATAATATTTTTATTCTAATAATAGAAATTTAATTTTTTGACCAAAAATAGTAGTGAAAGGTATTAAAATTAATTATAGCGATTAAGGTAAAATTATGATTAACAAGGAACTAAACCATTATCTTAAGAGAAAAAATGACCTAGAAACTCGTCCATAATCCATTGGTAGCATATATTTTGACAATATAAACTCTTAGTTGATATTTTATGCTTTATTTGAACAATATTTCACGAATGTTTCATATATGATAAGTTAAGTAAAGAGAAGAACAAAAAAGGGAACTTCTCTAACCTTATTATTAGTAAAACTTTTAGATATGGAAAAAAGATTCATATTTTTTGTTACACATATCCTTTTTAAAACAATTTAATTTATAAATATAATTATATCTTATCAATAATATTTATATATGGTTTAGTTACATAAAATCTTTAAACAATTCCAACGTAGTGATTATTTAGTTAATAATTAACTAAAATAATTGATACTATAAGTATTTAAAGTGAAATAAATTGGTCGAATTAATGTCATTAACTATTTCTTAGATTAAAATGTCATGTTTAAATGATTTTAACATAATATATTTTGATTCCAATATTTTTGGTGATATTTTATAATTTTAAATTAAATAAATAATTATCTAATTGACATTAATGTTATTATATAATAAATGATATTTTATTGAATAATTTAACATTAATAAAAATATCATATTCCAAAAAGTGACATTTAAATATTATTAAAAATTAAATATGGTCTATTAAGGGAATAATTTATCATTTATAATTAACGTATTGACCCACATATTATAAAAACATTTTTATCATAGCCCAGGTTTAAGTAGTGTTTTTGTACGTCATGTAACACCCCATGATTTCATATTGTGTTATTTCTTCAAAATAATTCAATAACGTGCACTACACGCAACACCGAGTTCAATCACACCATGAATTACCCCAAAAAAAGCCATTCAAAAGAGGTTATTAATAGTATTAACTAAATTTTAAGCTTTATATAATCCTTATTATTTTAGAATCCATATTATGAGTTTCTTAGACACAATGCAAGAACATATTCATTTTAAGTATTTCACTGTTATCAACTTTTAATAGTGAAACCTTTTTAAATACAATATTTTAAACTTTTTTACTAAATGGGGACATCAAAAAATTTAAAAAGAAACATCCCAATCTTCCACGGTACACTTTCCTTTGAATAATACAGTAGCGTGTGTTGTACGCAACTTCGAGTTCTAACACACCACAACCAATCAAACTAGCCGTTATGAATAGTATTACATACCTTTTAAAATTATAGAAATTTTATCTCTCAAAATGTACTTCATTTTTGGATTCGGAGTATCTAATTTAGACTAAGGTGAAATTTTGGTACTTTTCGGATAACTTTCATATTTTGATGAATAATGAAAATTACTAAATTTTAATTAAAAACAACTTTCTTAATCAAAATAATTAATAGTGATAAGTTATGAATTTAGTTGGTTTTAAAGTATGTTTAGAATATATTTTTACCATTTAATATAATGTTGGTCATTGGACATAATTTTACAATTAAACCGAACATAAACACGTGTCAATCTTTTGATAGTTATTATCTCTTAAAAACACACTTTTTATTTTGACAGCGGGAATTAATTTTAAATTAATTTCTTCCACTTCTGTGTTTTGAATTTATAAAAATCGATTCCATATTTGGAATCAGGATGTTCAAATTGTGTAAATAGGTATCTTTTATTTTTAGACATTTTGAATAATTACTGCGGTAAATATTTTATTTACTATGGTTAAGGGTAAATCCGGTAAATAAGGGTTAAAAAATAATATTATAATAATACTAAATTACCCTAAAACGTGTCCTAGCATTATTGGTTGATACATGTTCGACCATAGGCATCTTTGGGTCGATTTGGGGACCCCATGGTGCCACTTGTAGGTGATAGGGACACTTTATTTTAATTAAGTTAAAATGAATACAAAAATGACACAAGCATATATCATTTAGCAAAACAATTTTTACATAGGGTTATATATGTTGGATTTTAGATTATAAATATTAATTAGAAATATAAAAATATTTCCTACATAATGATATTTTATTTATAATTTTTAGACATTAAATAATTTAATTTATTTATGACACAATGATGATGTATTAATTACTATAATATTGAAAAATTAAAATAATTGATATTATAAATACCCAAATAAATATAATATGAAACTTTTAATGAATTAAACTAATTTTATAGGATAATATGATATATTAGGATTGCTTTAATTGACTTTTTTCGAAGTAATCAATCTGTTATGAGTTTCACAAAAATCAACTATTGAATAGTGTCAAAATTGACAGAAAAGAGTTTTTAAAATAAATATTATATTATTAATTGATATTAAATTCCTAAAAATCTAAGGTTCGGACAAGAGAATTATATCATTATATATTCATCGTTAGTGGACCACTTGGGGGTTGCTTGAATGTATATAGTAAGTATATTAGCCATATTATATAAAAATACAAAGAGACATTGTAAAAGTGAAACTAATTAACTTAGAGTTAATACTTAAAGATAAGGATAATATAAGTACCCAAAACTGTCTAAATTCTATTGGTTGAGTTGTTTTCGACCCATATCTACCTTAAAATTTAAATAATCAACTTTGTAGCCATTAGAAACCGAATATGAATTTAGTATAATCTAATATTTCTAGCTTTTCCAAAGGTGCCCCTCACCCCTCTTATAAAAGGGCACTCCTCCTTCTCATTTATTCACACCTTCAAAACCTTATGGTTCGGAAAAACTCTACCCAAATACTCTCCTAACATTCCTCACTACAACCTAGAGGCCTTAGTTTGATCAGAAATCCATGCTATGGAGCCCTTTTGATCAAATCAAAAGGAAGAAACCGAAGAAGAGGTAATGATTTCACCACCCTTTTCCAAGTTCATTTCTTCTTCCACTTCTTCCTCCTTTGTTGTTACCATTCTAAAATAATAACTCCAGTATCATATATATACTGTGATGTTATTATAAATATGGTACAACCATATTCAGTATTCTGTCCACCCTTTGAATAACACGTCACCATACGTGCGTACGTACGGCTTACCGTCTCCACGCCGTGGTGCAATTGTTATTGAATATATTATTATTTGGATGGGTATAATAATGATATGTAACTCATGTAAATAATAAATATAACATGTTAATGATTCTGTATATATGATATACCATCCATTTATATATTATTTTAATATCAAAAGAATGATATTGTCGCTCGTGCGTACGTACAGACTACCATCTCCACGTACGCGATGAGAATAATTTTCCATCATATCCATTCAAGTATAATTATCATTTTATGATTTAAAAAATTATGTTTAAGGACTTGATATTATTATGGATATGAATAATATACAACCTATCCTTTACCAACATGTCTTACGTAATAAAACATAAAAAGAAAACAAGTAAGTTAACACCTGAAACAACGATAATACTAAGATATTATTATCAAATCAATATTAAAAGATCAAATATGAAATCATATTAATGTATATGATTCTTGTATAATTTAATAACAATTATTTCACCATTATACAAGAGGTTAACCTACCCCAACCAAGGAAAAGTACAAGGTAAGGGTTATTTCACAATCTCTTCATTATCCGAGGTTGTTTATATGTAATAATCTACTGGGATCTCTTTACCATACACATCCATGTTTTCACAAAAATGTATTTCAAAACATTTTTATTATTTACAAGAATATGGGATAAAGTCATTTATACCCTGGTTTGACTTTCTATAAAAGTAATCTTTCCGTCATTTTCAAAACAAGGTCCTTTTTATCCTTTTCGACAGAATTAAGGTAAGAATGTTTTTTTAACATATACGGTGGGTGTGGTTATTTTCCGCCGTTATAAAATCAACAAATCTTTCATTACAATATTAGAAGAATATTTTCAAAGAAAATGTTTTATTTTATATGGCTCTTAAATAATTTCAAAAATAGAAAGAGATATTTCTCTAAAAAGTGTTTTGATTTCATCTATGTCAACATCCTTTGATGGATTTTACGCTTATTTGAAGTTGATTTATTATGATACAAAACTTCAATATTGTATTGAGGTTTTGTGATATGTTTGACTGTGGATGTGCTATTTTTATACCATTCATAGTTTATGGTGAAATTATTTACATTTCGTATGCTAGTTTTAATAAGAATGTTTATGTTATGTTTAAACCGTTTCATATGGGAATGCATTGGAGTTAATATGTGACAGGTGGAGCCCGCTATAGCTCCTCGATGCATTGGTAGGACTCATGAGACAAACTAGTGTCTTGGCACAAGGCCTTGGAAAAATATTATTTGTAGACTTGGCATGAGGCCTTGGCTATGTGGTTATGATAGTCTGGCATTATGCATTCCAATATTATGAAAGTGGTTATTGATATTTCATGTGATTATTCGATTAGTAGAATATCCATGTGAACAAGTAAATGGCATTATTTAATTTTACGTTTTCCATACTATGTTGAATTTCATGTTTAAAAGGATTTTGTTTTAGTAATGCATTGCCTTAAATGTTTATGCTTATTTTGAATGTTCCGCTATTTTGTTATCCTTACTCGTCATTTGAGCTCACCCCTTTTTTATGTTTTATTTTTTCCAGGATGTAAAGAAGTAAGTTATGAATGACCTACAGGGATATTATGAGGGGATAATAGTGTGGATTGTGGAGTCATTATGTTGTTGTAGTAGTTTTTCATTTTATGATGTAATGTAAAACTTATGAATATATCTAGTGTTTCCAAGGCTACTAAACCAATCGGTCTTTCGAGATTTGATCTTTCTTGGGATCATGCCAATGTTATGTAATATTGCACCGACTCTGGGTAACTAGGGTCGGGGCGTTACAGTTGGTATCAGAGGAAGTTTAGTACAAACCTTGGAAGCTAGATTTAGATAAACTCTGATTAGAGCACATAGATTTAAGATGAATTTTGAGGATTAGTATAGAAGAACTTCCTAGAATTTTGGTATTGTAGAGATTTTTTGAGTTTTCCGAGCAATACATCCTTGTTTGTATACGAGCAGGAAGAGGCGGCTCTGGTACAGATGTACCTAGGTGTAAAACCCGAAAACACCGCTTTGACCTAGACTCGAACGGGAACTGGTGCACGACAACGGGCCTTGCTGCACTCTTGGTTATGACACTCCCAGGGGATATGCTTAGGATAACTCTAATTTTCTTTACAATTCATTATGAAGGGTTTATGAGTATATACTTCCTCAAATGAGACATTTTTATGATTATGGATTATATACATAAACTATTTAATTTATGGTATGTGTTTTACAAGTTTGCGATTAGGTATTGTTATTCATAAACTAATCTAATGTATGCCATTGTTTAGAAATGGCGCCCAGTAGAAGGAATGAGAACTCTAGAAATGCACATGATACAAAGAGAAAGAAGGATCATATATTTTATGGTCTTAAGCGAGAATTTACAAGACAAATAGTCCCGCATGTATTATCATCATATGAAGAAATAATATCATGTGTTGATAAGATAAGTAAAGAGTTTACTGAGTCCTATGGCTTTGAAGGTAAGCAAGAGAAGAAAAGGATGGAAGAGAGAAAGATGGATAAAGGGAAGAGGGAAAAGAAGAATTTTCCCTTATGTGATAACTGTGGAAAGAAACACCCTATAACTTGCCTGAAAGGAATGGGAGTTTGTTATAAGTGTGGTGGAAAAGGGAACAAAGTACGTGACTACAAGGGTAAGAAAATGGTTTCAAATGTACAATGCTTCATTTTCAAGGATTTTGGACACTACGCGAACCTATGTCCTAGTCATCAGACTATGCCGCAAATGATTCTATTAGA
Source organism: Viscum album (assembly GCA_963277665.1). Lineage (NCBI taxonomy): Eukaryota > Viridiplantae > Streptophyta > Magnoliopsida > Santalales > Viscaceae > Viscum > Viscum album. The sequence goes on along the minus strand of OY728163.1, from coordinate 2,100,824,878 downwards.
TAATAATCAAGTTATGATACTACCACAGATGAAGAGGAATGATTAGAGTTCTTATGTTGATTATGTCAATTGAGTGTCGTATCAACAATGTACTTGTTATAATAATTATGGAGTATATAAGGATTGTACTGTAGTACTATTTCATTAAGGACTTGAGATTGTGTGGAACAACGAAAAGTGACTCAATAGCAGGATAAATTTTTGGAAAATATATGGTTGAGAGAATGATAAACCATAATATAGTTATGATACCTAGGTAGTGATTTTGGAATAATACATGATTGTTTTGGATAAATTATATTGGATATTCTTTACTACCTTGTAACTGATTAATGATTTGTATATTCCATCATTGTTGGGGTTTAAAACATTTTTGGATTGATGAAGTATATCCATCATTCTATATGGACTAAGGGATCATGAATATAATCAATAAGGAATATGGTAATTCAGGATGTTTCAGTGCATTAAAATAATACATGATGAAGGTATTAATATGCTATTACGGGGTAAAAAGGATCTACATTATGTTTACCTTCCTTATAAATGTTGGACTGTGAATTTGAACAGAAGTACTTTGGATAGTTCTAGTTTGGATTATTTTGGATTGCCATAAAAGGACAACCCGGAGGTCGGGCGGCAACCCGTCGCGTCCGGCAGGGCTGCGAAAGTTGAACCCACAACCGAAGGGCGACAAGGGTGTATCACCTACCACTGGCCCACAAGATGTCCTGACATAAATAATGTAGTTTTTTTTTAAAATATCTGGTAGATGAATTATAAATTCATTTATTTTGGAACCCTGTACGAATAGTATAAATAGAATTTTTTTTACGTTCTATTATCTTTTAGAGTGAAAGATGAGTTTGTGGTAGAAATTTATTAATGGATAAAACTCTAATTATAAAGTAAGTATATATTATTATGATCTTAGCCAATCTCATAAATAAATTCCTCAACATTAATAAAAGGAACTTAGAACAAAATTGTTGTCCTAGATGGTACCTTAAATCATCACTAATTTCTGGCTTTGGGATTGTTGGCCTTTTCATAGCCATGTTCTCTACCACTCTCCATCAGATAATTGATGGTTACATTTCTCTTCCATATCCATATTTTCCTACATGGAACCCTAGTATGTGTTATTTTCTGTAATCTTCATACTTTCCACTCTTTATTTTAAATAGAGGCCTCATTAATTCATTTTTTGATGTGGGATTTCAACTAAGATATTTTGAAATGTCAAAAATGTGTTATCCCAATACCCTATGTTTTGTTGAACCGATGGTATTTCAAATCATCATAGATTGATGAGTTTAAGGACCTCAATTTTATACTTTTTTGTGATTGATGACCTCAATCACTACCTATAAATATTTACGTTTTTCCTCCAATTATATGTCTCTAATTTCCACCAATGTTCTCCTAATCGAGATCAAAATTTGGTGGTGACCCTTTCATTTCTCTTTTCCTCATATTAAGACTAAATTTAAGTAACCCAATTTCCGATGTGGTTTTTCCCACAAATATATTTTCTATTTTCAACCTTTTATTTTCGAAGAACAATTTCAAATTGTGAGGATGCAATTTATTGAAGGAGGGGAGAATGTAACACCCCAAGATTTCATATTGTGTTATTTTTTTCAAAATAATTCAATAACTTGCACCACACGCAACACCGATTTCAATCACACCATGACTTACCCAAAAAAAGCCATTCAAAAGAGGTTATGAATAGTATTAAATAAATATTAAACTTTATATAATCCTTATAATTTTAGAATCCATATTATGAGTTTCTTAGACATAATGCAAGAACATGTTCATTTTCAGTATTTCACTTTTATCGACTTTTAATTGTGAAACCTTTTTAAATACAATATTTTAAACTTTTTTACTAAATGGGGACATCAAAAAATTTAAAATGAAACATCTCAAGCTTCCACGGTACGCTTTCCTTTGAATAATACAGTAGCGTGTGTTGTATGCAACTTCGAGTTCTAACACACCACAACCAATCAAACTAGCTGTTATGAATAGTAATACCTACCTTTTAAAATTTTAGAAATTTTAACTCTTAAAATGGACTTCTTTTTTGGATTCGGAGTATCGTATTTAGCCTAAGGTGAAATTTTGGTACTTTTCGGATAACTTTCATATTTTGATGAATAATGAAAATTACTAAATTTTAATTAAAAACAACTTTTTTAATCAAAATAATTAATAGTGATAAGTTATGAATTTGGGTGGTTTTAAAGTATATTTAGAATATATTTTTACCATTTAATATAATGTTGGTTATTGGACATGATTTTACAATTAAACCAAACATAAACAAGTGTCAATCTTTTGATAGTTATTATCTCTTAAAAACACGCTTTTTGTTTTGACAGCAAGAATTTTTTTTAAATTAATTTCAGCCACTTATGTGTTTTGAATTTAGAAAAATGGATTCCATATTTGGAATCAGGATGTTCAAATTGTGTAAATAGGTAACTTTTATTTTTAGACATTTTGAATAATTACTGCGGTAAATATTTTATTTACCATGGTTAAGGGTAAATCCGGTAAATAAGGGTTAAAAAATAATATTATAATAATACTAAATTACCCTAAAACGTGTTCTAGCCTTATTGGTTGATACATGTTCGACCATAGGCATCTTTGTGTCGATTTTGGGACTCCATGGTGCCACTTGTAGGTGATAGGGACACTTTATTTTAATTAAGTTAAAATGAATACAAAAATTACACAAGCATATATCATTTAGAAATCTAATTTTTACATAGGGTTATATATGTTGGATTTTAGATTATAAATATTCATTAGAAAGATAAAAATATTTCCTACATAATTATATTTTATTTATAATTTTTAGACATTATATAATTTAATTTATTTATGACACAATGATGATGAATTAATTACTATAATAGTGAAAAATTAAAATAATTGATATTATAAATACCCAAATATATATAATATGAAACTTTTAATGAATTAAACTAATTTTATAGGATAATATAATATATTAGGATTGATTTAATTGATTTTTTTCTAAGTAATCAATCTGTTATGAGTTTCAAAAATATCTACTATTGAATAGTGTCAAAATTGACATAAAAGAGTTCTTAAAAATATATTATATTATTAATTGATATTAAATACCTAAAAATATGAGGTTCTTCCAAGATAATTATATCATGATAGTTTCATCCTTAATGTACCACTTGGGGGGTCTATTGGATGTATATAGTAAGTTTATTAACCATATTATATAAAAATACAAAGAGACATTGTAAAAGTGAAACTAATTAACATAGAGTTAATACTTAAAGAAAAGGTTAATATAAGTACCCAAACCTGTATAAATTCTATTGGTTTAGTTGTTTTCGACCCATCCCTACCCTAAAATTTAAATAATCAACTTTGAAGCCATTATAAACCGAATATGAATTTATTATAAACTAATATTTCTAGAATTTCCAAAGGTGCCCCTCACCCCTCTTATAAAAGGGCACTCCTCCTTCTCATTTCTTCACTCCTTCAAAACATTATGGTTCGGCGAAAATCTTCCCAAATACTCTACCAACTTCCCTCACTACTAACTAGAGGCCTTAGTTTGATCAGAAAGCCAACATAAGGATCCCTTTTGATCAAATCCAAAGGAAGAAACCGAAGGAGAGGTAATGATTTCACCACCCTTTTCCAAGTTCATTTCTTCTTCCACATCTTCTTCCTTTGTTGTTACCATTCTAAAATAATAACTCCAGTATCATATATATACTATGATGTTATTATAAATATGGTACAAGCATATTCAGTATTCTATCCACCCTTTAAATAACATGTCACCATACGTGCGTACATACGGCTTACCGTCTCCACGTCGTGGTGTAATTGTTATTCAATATATTATTATTTGGATGGGTATAATAATGATATGTAACTCATGTAAATAATAAATATAACATGTTAATGATTCTTTATATATGATATACCATCCATTTATATATTATTTTAATATCAAAATAATGATATTGTCACTCGTGCGTACGTACGGACTACCGTCTCCACGAACGCGATGAGATTCATTCTCCATCATATCCATTCAAGTATAATTATCATTTGATGATTTAAAAAATGATGTTTAAGGACTTGATATCATTCTGGATATGAATAATATACAACCTATCCTTTAAAAACTTGTCTTACGTAACAAAACATATAAAAGAAAACAAGTATGTTAACATCCGAAACAACGATAATACTAAGATATTATTATCAAATCAATATTAAAAGATCATATATGATATCATATTAATGTATATTATTCTTGTATAATTTAATAACAATTATTTTACCATTATACAGGAGGTTAACCTACCCCAACCAAGGAAAAGTACAAGGTAAGGGTTATTTCACAATCTCTTCATTATCCGAGGTTGTTTATATGTAATAATCTACTGGGATCTCTTTACCATCCACATCCATGTTTTCATAAAAATGTATTTAAAAACATTTTTATTATTTACAAGAATATGGGATAAAGTCATTTATACCCTTGTTTGAATTTTTATAAAAGGAATCTTTCCGTCGTTTTCAAAACAAGGTTCTTTTTAACCTTTTCGACTGAATTAAGGTAAGAATGTTTTTTTTAACTTATACGGTGGGTGCGGTTATTTTCCTCCGTTATATAATCTTAAAAGCTTTCCTTACAAGATTATAAAAATATTTTCAAAGAAAAAATTTTATTTTATATGGCACTTAAATGATTTCAAAAATAGAAAGAGATATTTCTCTAAAATGTTTTTTGATTTCATCTATGTCAACATCCTTTGATGGATTTTATGCTTATTTGAAGTTGATTTATTATGATACAAAACTTCTATATTTTATTGAAGGTTTTGTGATATGTTTGACCGTGGATGTGCTATTTTTATACCATTGATAGTTTATGGTGAAATTATTGACATTTCGTATGCTAGTTTTAATACGAATGTTTATGTTTTCTTTAATCCTTTTCATATGGGAATGCATTGGACTTAATATGTGACGGGTGGAGCCCGCTATAGCTCCTCGATGCATCGGTTGGTCCCATGAGACAAACTAGTGTCTTGGCACAAGGCCTTGGCAAAATCTTATTTGTAGTCTTGGCACGAGGCCTTGGCTATGTGGTTATGATAGTCTGGAATTATGCATTCCAACATTATGAAAGTGGTTATTGATATTGCATGTGATTATTTGATTAGTAGAATATCCATGTGAACAAGTAAATGGAATTATTTCAATTTACTTTTTCCATACTATGTTGATGTTCAAGTTTAAAAGTCTTTTGTTTTAGTAATTCATTTCCTTAAATGTTTATGCTTATTTTGAATGTTCCGCTATATTGTTATCCTTACTGGGCATTTGAGCTCACCCCTTTTTTATGTTTTATTTTTCCCAGGATGTGAAGAAGTAAGTTATGAATGACCTGCATGGATATTATGAGGGGATAATAGTGTGGATTGTGGAGACATTATGTTGTTGTAGTGGTTTTTCATTTTATTATGTAATGTAAAACTTATGAATATTTCTAGTGTTTCTAAGGCTACTAAACCAATCGGTCTTTCGAGATTTGATCTTTCTTGTGATCATGCCAATGTTATGTAATAATGCACCGACTCTGGGTAACTGGGGTCGGAGAGTTACACGTCATATGCTCTTACTTTAAAATTAATTTCATACAAATATCATTTTTATATATTTTTTAATTTGGATATAACATTTCTAATTAATTTTCTCTATAGTTTCCAAAACAATTCACTTTAAATTAGTCTTAATGGTTAAACTACAAAGGTTATAAATCCAATGTCTTTATTAAAAACCAAAATGATAAAATTGGGGTAACATATGAGTTAAGAAACCAATTTCTTAAAATTCATTTTGTTGTGGTAGATGTTTACCTACTAAATTATTCCAATTTATTCCATTATTTTTCAATTTTGGAGGCACATTACATATGTCATACCTCTCATTAATGTATAACTTTTTGTATTTAATTGAGTCCCACTCCCCTTCTACAATAAAAAGGATAAAACCCTCTAACTTCCCCAAACCTATAAAATCACATAAGTTCCGAAAATATCTACCAAATACACTTCAAAAGAATCTATCCCTTCAACCTTGAATCTTACGTTTTTTTAGAAATCATTCCAAGGAATTCCTTAGGGGAAAACTAAAAGATGTTACCCGGTGAAGAGGCAACACCCTTCCTCAAGGTCCATTCATTTATTTTAATTTTCAACCACCTCCACTATTGTTATTATATTCTTATAAAACAACACCAGTAAAATCAATTACTTAGATTTTTCTAATTTTATGTTTCTACATACACTTAAACACACTTTAATCTAATGGGTAACGATCATATTATTTTTGTGTGTGGTGAACTACTACCTCACTAAACAATAATTTTTTGTTATTCAATTACCACCTCTCATAGTGGGAATTGTGATTTCAAATATGTTAATATATATATATATATTATTTATTTAATCCACTAAAATTATTTTAAAACAGATTACCTTATACTTTTTATTTTGTTTAAATATGATAATTTTATTTGAGGAAGTGCGGACTACTAGCCCTTAATGTGATGATATTCCTTCACAAATTACATTGACTGTGTTAAATATGGGTTTAGTAAACTGTATGATATAGTAATTATAATAAAATAATTATCTATATTTGTACATATATTTCATATAAACATTTTATCTCCATTAGACTAGAAAATGAAAACATCGTTCATACATACGTATGGCATACGATCTCCAAGAGGAGTGTATTCTATTTCCTAATTATATATTATATAGTTTATGATAATAAAAATATAATTAATATACATGTTATTTATGTCTTATTTTACATACTTTATTTCTTTATATAATTTTATGGACTAAATATGCAACGAATTAAGACACATGCAAAAAACAAAGCAAATATTACATGAAGTGAAACCTCAACATCAAATTATTAATAAGAGAGTAATATAAAGTCATAATAAAACCATATATTGTATTAGAAATAAGAATATTGTTCAATGATAGATTTTAGATATTATTATATTTATTATATAAGAGGTTTCATTGAGTATGATTAGATTCAAGATATAAGGTAAGGTTATTCCATCTCATTGTGTATTTTTGTAATATTTAAACATTATTCAACACTCATTTCATCTATGTAGTTTATATGCTTCCCATGAATGTATTAAATGAATATTATTATTAAATATATCTGTATTTACATTTTCTTTCTATAATATTTATTTCAACTGGTTTGTGTTTCTAAATTTATGAAATTGGTAAGACAATATTTTCTCAATTTTCATTCTATGAGACTGAAGTTTTTTTATACACAAAAATTATTTTTTAGGTGTATTTACTTAGACATGACATGATATACCATGAATATACATATTTTCATTGTTTTTTTAATATTTATTTAATTTTATTTTCTTACATGGGGATTATGATTCAATGTTTTCAAGTAGTAAGTGTTTATTGAAACAATCTTATCATTTATATATATTGTTTCTAATTATGAAATAATTGATTAAATATTATGATCTATCTATAAATTAATCTCATTAATTCTATTAACCTATGGTTATTAATTTTATAGACAAGTATTGGTTAAATGTTTCTACTCTTCGGTACATAATATGATCATGAAATCATTTCTAAGAATATCTGAATTTTCGCCACTCTTCAGTCAGAAATCAGTGTTCCTTAAAAACCTAATTATTCTTAAAGGATTCCAAAAATATTATAATATTATAATATTATATTTATATTAAATATTTACCCATGTTATACCTTTCAAAAATACTTCGATTTTTAAAAGGAATCTAGATGTCCTTTTCCTATAGAATAACTTATCTAAAAAAACATATAGTAAAAAAGTAATGTTGGACACATATTAATTTAATCATAAAAATTATCATCATTCCATTGAAGTTTAGATTATAAAATTTAAAAAAATTATGAAATTTTTTCCAAATATACTAAAATTCATTATTTTGAATTCATTTTCATGAAAATGGTTCTCAAATTATTTTTCAAGCTAATTCTATAAATTTCATGGGAGAAAGGATTTTCTAGATGATTTATATCAACCTTCATAATTATTTGAGTAAAACTACATTCAAAACATTTTAATGCATTATTTACAAGTTTTCAATGTATTTTCAAATAATTAGTTTTGAAAAATATTCACGAATCATTATATGTTTTAAATGTTTTTTCAATGAAATGGTTTTCAGAACTTTTTCATGATTTCATTATATGTTTTCAAGAAGTTTTCAGGGAATAGTCTTTTAAAAATTATTTATGACATTCCTTTATATGTTTTCATGTTAATATTCATAAAACTGGTTTTAAAATAGATTTATGTTTTCAAAAAACTATTTTCCAAATAATAATGGTTATTTTACTCAAGATATAAGGCCTCGGCCTTAAACCTTACTTAATATTGAATTAAATGAATAATTCACATTGAGGATCTTTTTAGGTTTAGAGTTTTAGATAATTAGGACCTAACTATTACATCTCAAAAGATTAAAAAGTAGAAACTTCTAATATGTTTCAATAAAATAAAAACTCTCAAAAAGAAACATGTCTAGTTCCATGTTTTTGGTAGCATGACTTTCCATTGATCTCATCCTTGATGCTATTCCACATTAAGTCCTGTGAAAAATATTTCAAAAACATGGGATGAGCATAAAAATCTCAGTAAGGGATACAAAAAGAATTAAAACTTTTAGTTTTTCAAAACAAAAATTAAACCATGTATACTTTATTAAAGTAATACGTTTCACCTTTTCGTAGTAGTAAAGAAACTTCACTGAATAAAATTTCATTACTTACCCTTTTGTAACTAAAAGATTACCATAAAACCCATATAAAGATCACATAACATATAAAGGTAACTTGGGACATAAACATACTTAAGTGGAATAACCATAAGGTAGACTTCCAAACATATCACTTAATGGAATAGCGATTCGGCCAACTTCCATACATACTTAATGGAATAGCCATACGGCCGACTTCCATACCCAATGCATTGGATGTTATAACGTAACCACCCGTCCTGGTATTCACGGCACCACCCATCATATGGTTTATCACGTAACCACCCGTAAAATGTCCAAGTACCTTTATAAAATTATAACACATAAAACCAACATAAAGGAATGACAACATTTCCACATTTCAATCACAATATATCATTTAAATATATTGACATAATATAATCCTTTATCAAAACCATTTTCAATACCAAAATAAAAAAAAGTATATGGTATTTATTTTATTTTAAAAACATTACAGCTTGTTGAGGAAGCCAAAGATCAAATAATACTCACGGCGGCGGAAAAGGTCGTTGTCCCCACGTATGTAAAAAGAAACATTCCTTTTTGTCATTTGGAAAAACGCTTCGTAGATAAAAGATTCCTTTTTAATAAACGTAAAGGTCAAAGGGGTTTATACACTGTATAAAAGAAGGTTTTGTATAAAACAAAATATTCCTCAATGAATGGAGATTGAGACGAAGTCCCTTACAAAGACGGTATCCATGGTTTAAGGATAAATCAATTAAATAATTATGTGTGACAAACGAATACACCCAATATAAGTGGATATTAAGTGTAAAGAAATCAGAGGATATTCACACATATTCATAGAATGACAAATTCAAGGAGTAAAAGATTATCCCAAAGAATCAAATTTGGGTTAAGATGATCCCTTGCAAAAATATGACAGCCTAACGGCGTCACTACAAAATTCAGAAAATGAGTTGATGAGAGATAAAAAGGGTATATCATCACTTGGACATAAAATTTACAACAATAATGATATATGAGATCATATCCCAACATAACAATATGTAAATTAAAAGACCCAACAAAAGAAAACTTTTAAAAAGAGGAGGTGAAAGGTTCCCTTACCGACATGGGTATCTTTCGAGACATGCACCCCGTGGAAGAAGGACAATACAACATTGATGTAAATACTCATAAATGAAAGTATTATACTAAATGAGTAAAATAATGGGCAATAAATACAGCACTCAAAGGAAATTGTGGCAAATGTAGCATAAATCTCACGGGAATAAGAGTGAGATGAAAAATCCCTTACGAAAACTCGACAGCCTAACGACGCCACATAAAACTTACAAAAATGGATTGATGAGATCAAATAGGCTATCTCATAATATTAACATAATGTTTATTGAAATATTAATATAAAAGAAAACCCCCCCAACATAACAAAGAGTAGCTTAAAATAAGTGACATAAAGGAGAGTACTTAAAAAGAAAGAGAGAGGTTATATCTCTTACGAAAATTCGGCAGCCTAACGGCGCCACTCAAAACATCCAAAATGGATTGATTAGAGAGAATAGGGTCTCTCATCATATGAACATAAAAATTAAAGTAAGAGTAATATAAAATAACATCCCAATAACAAGAAATATGATCTTTAAAAGGAATGACATAAAAGAGCGTACTTAAAAAGAAAGAGAGGAGTAGGATCCCTTACGTCGGGTTCGACTTGACTCGATCGTTCATTAATCTCCTGAATAATAAACTTGAGTTTATTTCTACTTCCATAAGAACCTTCTTCAAGTTCATTATTCCTTTTATATCACTTATTACCATGTCATAAACATTATGTAATCATTTATGTTAATAATGTTTGTTTTGTCGATATTTGGTTCTTAAGTTGAAAGTGGACTTTTAACAATTACATGTTGTTCATGTCGTCAAAGGTTCATTATATCCAGACTTTTATTCATGATTTATATTTCATATATATCATATATATCCATTATATTCATGAATTTATAATATTACATAACATTTAGAGTTAAGAAATGAAATGCACCGTTCATGGAGACGGTAAGCCGTACGTACGCATGAATGCTACTTCCATTTCTATTTCATATTTAATGGAATTAAAACACAATGATAAATAATAGTATTTTAAATCCAGTATGGTATCATATATAATATCATTAAATATATCCTTTATACATACCACATATGGTATTAACGAATCAAATCACATTGAGGGGGCGGTAGTCCGCACTTCCTTAAATGAAGATATCGCGTTTACCCATAATGAAAACCATAATGGTATGCCATAAATGAAAAATAAAGAAGATTAAGTAAAACATAAACATTTTAGATATCATATATAAATATAGTGTCATCTTAATGGACACCTTTTAAGGTGTTAGAATAATGTTGAACAATCATTGTTTCGGGAGGCAGAAATTCGCCATCCACGGAAACTGTATGTTCTTTAACCATTAGAGGTAGGTGTGTGTAAGTGTTGCTCGAATCCATATTATAACAACATCCTAGTATATTTAAGATACTGGATTTCTTACAAAATAAATGAATAAAAAGAGTTATGGGGTTGGAGAATCAAAATAAAACAAAAGGACTCAAGCGAAGACATTACCTTAAAATCGGGTAACTTCCTTTGATTTGAGCTCAGAGGCTTCCTTGGAAAGGATTCTGCCCAAAGTGAGGCTTCACAGAGTTAAATAGGGATGTGGAGAGACAAAATGGGTAGGGTTTGGCCAAGCCAAATGCTTTGGAAGTGTGGGTAAGGAGGTAGTGGTGGGGGCCTTTTATAAGAGGAGAGGAGGGGCACTCTTGGAAAGGTATAAAATGTAACTTTATTCCCAAATGAGTTTCGGATTTTAATGGTCCCACATTGATGTGATTCTAGGAAAAGGTGATAAGGGTTATAAATCTACCCATCCAATAGGTTTTGGACATGTGTAGGTTTTAGATTTTACATTATCTCTCCATTTTATTTAAATCGTTAAATAATGAAGTCATCGCTGTATCATCATGATGTCATAATTAATTTAATTTATATAATGTCTAAAAATTATAAAACAAATAATATGATGTAAGAAATATTTTTATATTTCCAATGAAAATTTATAGTCTAAAATAACAATTATTTATACAAAATTAAAAATATTTTACTTAGGTGATACATTCTTTGTAACATTTAACAATCTTTAAAAATAAAAAGACAAAAAGTCACTTTCTCACAAAAGTGATTCCATGGGGCCCCCAAGTTTGGAAAAAGGCATACCATGGTCGGACATGAGACAAACAGTAGCCTTAGGACACATATTTTGGACTTTATTATTATTATGATATTATCTTATTATCTTTAACAACTCGATTACTCATTAATCAAGATAATTAAAGATAATTACCGTCGTTACTATTCTTAATGTCCAAAAACAAAAGAGTATTAACTACATAATTCGATCCTTCTGATTCCAAATATGTAATTCATTTTAACAAATTCCAAACACATAAATTCCATTAATTAATTTTAAAAAAACTTCCCGTTGTCAAAACAAATAGCGGGTTTTTTAGAAACAATATTTATGAAAAGTTTGGCACTTGTTTATGCCTAATTCCAAAGTGAAATTAATCCCAATGACCATAATTGAATTACATGGTAAAATTATATTCTAATTACCATTTAAAACAAATTAAAAAGATAATATAACCATATAATTAAATTATATGAGAAAGTAGTTTTGATGTAAAACGCAGTATTTTCACTATTCATTGAAAAATGAATATTGTCAGAAAAATACCAAAAATTAACTCAAAGTAAATTTCAATATCCCAATCATAAATAATATTTTTATTTTGAAAAATAATGCTTACAAAATTGTCAAAATGTGGATTTAAAAGGGGTTCGCCATCAAAAGGTGGTTAATCGACCTTTTAAAGAATATTAGAATGTTTACGGTTAAAAACTGGATTAATTTGCATTTTTAATCCTCTAACATTTATTGTAAAGAGTAAAAATATTTGAAAAACATATATAATCATTTTGTAGTTAGTTCTGTTCATTCCCGCCATTACAATGGCTAGGCGTTAAGTACCATTTAAAATAATATTATTTTGTTATTAGAGTGCAACGTAAGATTCCCAAGAAACTCGTTGTTGCGTATTGGGTACGCCATCGACCATAGAATCCCCTTTAAGGTAATATTAATATTTTATTTACAAATATGGATAAATATAATGATTTCATATTCTTTATTTACCTGGGGTGTTACATCCTTCCCCCCTTTTGAGAATTGCGTCCTCGCAATTTTAAAATTGGGCTTGAAAACATCCTTGAAAGTCCCACATCGGAACAAGAGTCGGTAAAAAAATCACTTTAAAATAAAGAAAGATAAGTACAAAGGTCACCCGAGTTAACCCATAGTAGGATTCCAAGTATGAAAATATGGACATGGAGGAAAAAACAAAGGGTTATGTTCTGATGGAGAGTGATAGAAAACATGTTTAGGAGAAAGTTAACCACAAGAAAATCACAAACTAGGGATGGGTTAAACGGTATTTGATTCCCCAGTAGGAAATGTTAATAGACATCATTTTTGTTTTAAGTTACTTTTTATTGGGGAATTAATTCATAAGGAAACATAATCACTTATCATGTTGACTTTCAACTTTTATTAGATTCCTTACACAAACTCATATTTTCTCCAAAAGACGAGTATTTAGGAAGACTTGTTCACATTAAGAGTACTATAATCAACTTCTAGAAAATCACCTAATCCAAAAAAGAGAACTATATACTTCCCATATCGTTAGAATTTAACAAAAACCAAAACCAAAAAGGTTAGTAAAATATCAGATAATCCAGAAAAGGATAACCCTTTATAAAATGAAAATCTATTCTTAATCTCCAAAATTTGTCCAACAAAACCCAATGTTCAACGAGGACCATCCGATAATCAATTTCTCTATAAAATTATTCAAAGTAAACCAAACTAAGATTGAACCCCAAATATTTGAAGGATTTAGTCACATAGTATTCCATGTTAAATTGTAACATTTATCTCCAAACAACATCAGTTGCTCTTAATGTCTCTTATTAAAAAGTAATTAACATAATCACATATCCTCCATGATAGGTTAATAAATAACCATAGATAACCCAAAATCAACTTACTCTTAATTCATAAAATCATCTAACTAAAAAGAATCAGTCAAACTAACCAGGGAATCTATGTAGTCCAGTGGTAGGCGATAAATACCAGTTGCACTTTGGTTGTGGGTTCGATTCCCACAGCTTTGCCCGACGCGACGGGTTGTCACACGGTCTGCGTGTTGTCCTTTTTACAAAACCATATAATTCTCAAATCATTCCCCAAAAAGAGATAAAATCATCAAAAATAACCATAACATAATTTAACCTCAATTTTATCTCAAGCCTTTCACTTCCATCATAACATAGAGTAACCCATAATTACCTCAAAAGTAAGGATCATATAAACCCAAATGGTTCTTTATAACTATGTCCAAAAAAGAACAGATAACTATTCCTTGAATAAAATTTTCATATATTAAACATCAGGGTTACACATAATATAAAAATTCTTATAATGTAACCCCATCATCAAAAGAGACTTAATACTCTTAAGAATTTCACCATAACTCTTGAAGCCCTTATATGTTGTCATCTTACTCATTCAACATTCTTCATGATCCATTAACCATTCCTTTCCAACTTATTCTGAAATAATTCTTTCCTACAAACAAAATCATTAATCATATCCTAAGATTCCAAAATAGGAAAACAATAGTTATGAAATAATCCATACCTTTGATTGGTAATTTTTAGTTTCTTCATCCTCAATCAGAATGGCATTAGGTATTGGTAAAGGAACATTTGTACGATCTTGGTGATCCCATTCATGAAACATTCTCATAGGACATGTGCTTTCATAGTGACCATGCACACCACATTTAAAACATTCGATTGATCCCTCAGAAAAAACTTCATTCCCTTTCCTCGAGTCAACTGGATGCTTCCTTTTTCCATGGCAGGTTCTTGCTTTATGACCTTCATTTCCACATCTATAGTATATTTCTGTCCAACTGAAACATTTTCCTAGGTGTTTCTTTTCAAATTTTTGACACATAGGTTTTTGAACACACTTACCTTTATGATTATTACCTGTAGTTCCATAGGTATTTTTTTCTCGCATATATGATGCCTTAGAGAAACCACTAAGGTTTATGTGGTTAATAATGACTCCAGATATTTGGTTGAGGATAATCACAAGAGTTCTCATTTCAGCTCCCATATCATTCAGTTGCTTGCTCAAAAAACTGTCACAGTTTCCTTCACATCCACTGTTACTTTGGTACCGGCTAGATCCAGCTATTTACTAAAACCAAAAAGGTTAGTGTGAGTATATCAACAAAACCATCATGTACTAATGAGGAAGATAAACACTAAGATATACTTACTCATTCACTTTATCTAAAACTAGGACTCTTTCTGAAATACTAACCATTATGGTAATGTCACTTATTCATAAAGAATACACTAACCTCTAAAGTTATCTAAACAGACCTCTGATACCAACTATAAGGCCCCGGCCTTAAACCTTACTTAATATAGAATTAAATGAATAATTCACATTGAGGATATTTTCAGGTTTATAGTTTTAGAGAATGAGGACATAACTATTACATCTCAAAAAATTACAAAGTGGAAACTTCTACTCAGTTTCCATAAAATAAAAACTCTTAAAAATAAACCAGTCTAGGTCTATGTTTTAGGTAGCATGGATTTCCCTTGATCCCATCCTTGACCCTATTCCATGTTAAGTCCTGTGAAAAATATTTCAAAAACTTGGGATTAGCATAAAAATCTCAGTAAGGGATACACAAAGAATGAAAACTATTAGTTTTTCAAAACAAAAAGTTAACCATGTATACTTTATCAAAGTAATACTTTTCACCTATTCGAAGTAGTAAAAACTCTTCACTGAATAAAAGTTCATTACTTACCCTTCTGTAACCAAAATATTACCATAAAACCCATATAATCATCACATAACATATAAAGGTAACATGGGACATAATCATACTTAAGTGGAATAAACATAAGGTCGACTTCCACACATATCATTTAATGGAATAGACATTCGGCCAACTACCATACATACTTAATGGAATATCCATACGGCCAAATTACATACTCAATGCATTGGAGGTTAAAACGTAACCACCCATCCTAGTATTCACGACACCACCCTTCATATGGTTTATCACGTAACCACCTGTAAAATTTCCAAGTACCATTATAAAATTATAACACATAAAACCAACATAAAGGAATGATAACATTTCAACATTTCAATCACAATATATCATTTAAATATATTGACATAATAGAATCCTTTATCAAAACCATTTTCAATACCAAAATACAAAAAAAGTATATGGTATTTATTTTATTTTAAAAACATTACGGCTTGTTGAGGAAGCCAAAGATCAAATAGTACTCGCGGCGGCGGAAAAGGTTGTTGTCCCCGTGTACGTAAAAAGAAACATTCATTTTTGTCATTTAGAAAAACTATTCGTAGATAAAAGATTCCTTTTGAATAAAAATAAAGTTCAAAGGGGATTATACACCGTATAAAAGAAGGTTGTGTATAAAACAAAATATTCCTCAATGAATGGAGATTGAGATGAAGTCCCTTTCAAAGACGGTATCCTTGGTTTAAGGATAAATCATTTACATAATTATGTGTGACAAACTAATACACCCAATATAAGTGGATATTAAGTGTTAAACAATCATAGGTTATTCACACATATTCATAGAATGACATATTCAAGGAGTATAAGATTGTCCCAAAGAATCAAATTTGGGTTAAGAAGTTCCCTTGCAAAAATATGACAGCCTAACGGTGTCACTAAAAAATTCAGAAAATGAGTTGATGATAGATAAAAAGGGTATCTCATCACTTGGACATAAAATTTAAAACAATAAGGATATATGAGAACATATCCCAACATAAAAATATGTAAATTATAAGACCGAACAAAATAAGTCTTTTAAAAAGAGGAGGTGAAGGGTTCCCTTACCGACATGGGTATCTTTCGAGACATGCACCTCGTGAAAGAAGGACAATAAAACATTTGAGTAAATACTCATATATGAAATTATTGTACACAATGAGTAAAATAATGGGCAGTACATACACCACTCAAAGGAAATTGTGTCAAATGTAGCATAAATCTCACGGGAATAATAGTGATATGAAAAATCCCTTACGAAAACTCGACAGCCTAACGGCGCCACATAAATCTTACAAAAATGGATTGATTCGATCAAATAGGCTATCTCATCATATTAACATAATGTTTATAGAAATAGTAACATAAAATAACATCCCCCAACATAATAGAGAGGAGCTTAAAAGAAGTTACATTAATGAGAGTACTTAAAAATAAAGAGAGGTTAGATCTCTTACGAAAATTCGGCAGCCTAATGGCGCCACTCAAAACATCCTAAATGGATTGATGAGAGAGAATAGGGTCTCTCATCATATGAACATAAAATTTACAGTAATATTAATATAAAATAACATCCCAATAACAAGAAAGATGATCTTTAAAAGGAATTACATAAAAGAGCGTACTAAAAAAGAAAGAGAGGAGTATGATCCCTTACCTCGGGTCTGACTTGACTCGATCGTTCTTTAATCTCCTGAATAATAAACATGAGTTAATTTATACTTCCTTAAGAACCTTTTTCAGGTTCATTATTCCTTTTATATCACTTATTACCATGTCATAAACATTATGTAATCATTTAAGTTAATAATGTTTGTTTGTTGATATTTGGTTCTTAAGTCGAAAGTGGAATTCTTACAATTACATGTTGCTCGTATGGTCAACGGTTCATTATATATAGAATTGTATTCATGATTTATATATCATATATATCATATATATCCATTATATTCATGCATTTATAATATTACATAACATTTAGAGTTAATAAATGAAATGCACCGTTCATGAAGATAGTAAGTCGTACGTACGCATGAACGCCACTTCCATTTCTATTTCATATTTAATGAAATTAAAACACAATGATACATAATTGTATTTTAATTCTAGTATGGTATCATATATAATATCATTAAATATATCCTTTATACGTACCACATATGGTATTAACGAATCAAATCACTTTGAGGGGGCGGTAGTCCGCACTTCCTTAAATGAAGATATCGCGTTTACCCATAATCGAAACCATAAAGGTATGCCATAAATGAAAAATACAGAAGCTTAAGTAAAACATAAACATATTAGATATCATATATAAATATATTGTCATCTTAATGGCCACCTTTTAATGTGTTAGAAGAATGTTGAACAATCATCGTTTCGGGAGGCAGAAATTTGCCATCCACGGAAAGAGTATGTTCTTTAACCATTAGATGTAGGTTTGTGTAAGTGTATCTCTAATACTTATTATAAAAGCATCCTAGTATATTTAAGATACTGGATTTGTTACAAAATAAATGAATAAAAATATTTTAGGGGGTTGGAGAAGAAAAATAAAACAAAAGGACTCAAGCGAAGACATTACCTTAAAATCGGGTAACTTCCTTTGATTTGAGCTCAAAGGTTTCCTTGGAAAGGATTCTACCCAAAGTGAGGCTTCAAGGAGTTATAGAGGGATGTGGAAAGACAAAATGGGCAGGGGTTGGCCGAGCAAAAGGCTTTGGATGTGTGGTTAAGGAGGTAGAGGTGGGGGCCTTTTATAAGAGGAGAGAAGGGGCACTCTTGGAATGGTATAAAATGTAACTTTATTCCCAAATGAGTTTAGGATTTTAATGGTCCCACATTGATGTGTTTCAAGGATAAGGTGATAAGGCTTCTAAATCCACCCATACAATATGTTTTGGACATGTTTAGGTCTTAGATTTTACATTATCCTTCCATTTTATTTAAATCGTTAAATAATGAGGTCATCGTTGCATCATCAAGATGTCATAAATAATTTAATTTATTTAATGTCTAATAATTATAAATAAAATACTATGATGTAGTAAATCTTTTTTATCTTTACAATGAATATTTATAGTCTAAATGATCATTTATGTAGACAAGATTAAAAATATTTTACTTAGGTGATACATTCTTTGTTACATTTAACAATTTTTAAAAATAAAAAGATAAAAAGTCACTTTCTCACAAAAGTGATTCCATGGGGCCCCCAAGTTTGGCACAAGGCATCCCATGGTCGGCCATGAGACAACCAGTATCCATAGGACACATTTTTATGTCATTTTTTATTATTATAATATTATCTTATTATCTTTAACCACCCGATTACTCATTAATCAAGATAATTAAAGACAATTATCGTCGTTACTATTCATAATGTCCAAAAATAGAAGAGTCTTAATTACATAATTTGGAACTTCTGATTCCAAATATGGAATTAATTTTACCAAATTCCAAACACATAAATTTCAATAATTAATTTTAAAAAAACTTCCCGTTGTCAAAACAAATAGTGGGTTTTTAGAAACAATATTTATGAAAAGTTTGGCACTTGATTATGCCTAATTCCAAAGTGAAATTAATACCAATGACCATCATTGAATTACATGGTTAAAATATATTCTAATTAAACTTTAAAACAAATTAATAATATAGGATAACCTTATAATTAAATTATATGAAAAAGCAGTTTTGATGTAAAATGTAGTATTTTTCACTATTCATTTAAAAATGAACATTGTCAGAAAAATACCAAAAATTAAACCAAGGTAAATTTCAATGTCCCAATCATAAATAATATGTTTATTTTGAAAAATAGATCTTATAAAATTGTCAAAAGTGTATTTACAATGGGTTTCGCCATCAAAAGGAGGTTAATCGACCTTTTAAAGAAAATTAGAATGTTTACGCATAAATACTAGATTCATTTGCATTTTTAATCCTCTAACATTTATTGTAATGAGTAAAAATATTTGACAAACATATATAATCATTTTTTAGTTAGTTATGTTCATTCCCGCCATTACAACGGCTAGGCGTTAACTACCATTTAAAATAATATTATTTTGTTATTAGAGTGCAACGTAAGATTCCCAAGAAACTCATTGTTGCGTATTGGGTACGCCATCGAGAATAACATCCCCTTTAAAGTAATATTAATATTTTATTCACAAATATGCATAAATATAAAGATTTCATATGATTTATTTACCTGGGTTATTACAGAAGTAATGATTTTGAATGATATATAAAAATTATTTCCCATATAAGAAGACATCCAATGGTGTCACTGATGAACTTATGGTGAAATGATTCAATGTTTCCATCCATATTATTTCTATTAATTTTTTATTTTTTGATGGAATCATGTTTATGAAACATGTTTCTCTTTCAGTGGATGATTTCTTTGGAAAAATTGTTCTATTCATGGGTTATGGTTTTGATTAAATGATTATAAAACCAATGTATTTTTATAACAAGTTATGATACGGTTAAATGTTTGTGATACACATTTCATTTAATGGGAAATGGTATTTTTTTCTATTGATCTTGTAAAACATGTGGGTATGACTTCATTACGATATGGGTGGGACCGATATCTCCCTCTAATGCATTGGGTAAAGAATTATATCTCACTAGATAGACTAATATGGTCTTGGGAGTGAACCTTGAATTCTTATAGGGACATGGGAGTGGACCGTCACTACCAAGATGGTAGGATGAGTGAACTCATGCTACTATGATAGACATGGTATTGTATCATGACTACCATGATGATTTGGACAGTGAACCCATTCTACTATAATGGACTTGGAAGTAATTCCCTGACTACTATAGAAATTACTTTAGGTGTTTATGTTATTTACACAATTCCATGTATTATTACAATGTAATGAATTCTTAGATTATGTTACTTATTTCATTATGATTCATGACTTATGAATTGAAAATAATTATTCTATGATTCATGTTTATGATCTTCAATTTTTAGGTCATGATCTTATAATGTTATGATCAAGCTCTCACACATATATAATATATTTATGCTTATTTGTCTCCCTTGTTTACCCATACTAAGCATTTGAGCTCACCACTTTTTTTATTTACTTTCTCAGGTAATGAAGATATCTATTACTTTTGATGTTGTCTAAGAAGGGTTTTAGTAATGAAAAACCTTGTGAGAGATAATTTAGATCGAATATGTAATTGTGTTTATGTTTCCATGTTTCCAAAGGAAGTAAACTAATATGATTTTATGCATCTATTTTCATGACTTATTAAGTATTCTATAAAATGAATTAATGCCAATCTATATTAATACTGGGTCATTATATTTTGTATCATAGAGAAGGTTTAGTTAATATTTCGAAACTATGATAAGAAACCATTGGTGATATACCTTGGAATATTTCTAAGAATATGACTAGGGATCTCTCAAAGCATAATTATATGGTTGAGTTAACATTTTAGAAAATGTCCTAGAATTTTGGTAAAGGATAGAGTGAGTGGGATCCTAGATTTACAATTCATTTTGGATACGACATGTGGATGTGGCTATGGCACATATGTAAATGGAGGTAAGAAATCTGAAAACGTGTGTCAGGACCGACTCGGTGTAACCTGGAAAACAACAATGGGCCTTTCTGGACATCTGTTTTGTCAATCCTTGGGGATATGCTTTGAGAAATAAAAATCTCTTAAAGAACCATCATAATTTATTTAAAATATTATTGGATATAAATAACCTATGATAAAGCAAGGGTGTCGTATATTAAGGAAGGTGACATGATTTCGACATCTTATAATGAATTATTCTTTATGATTATGTGGTTTTCCACTATAATATGTGTTTCTCACACTATTATAACAAGTTTTATTCAAAATTGAGATCTATAAGAACCATGATTAGAAATTAGTTTATCTAATTTTTAATGTATGGGAATTATGAGAATCGTTTTCCCAAGTGGAAATCTGAATAATAGAATCAAGAAGGTGGTACGAACATTATTATACATCTAATGATAAAGCAAACAAAAATGATATGTGAAGGGTATGTGAAGTTCATACAAAATTGTCAACATTAATCATTAGAATAAAGAATAAATTAAGGTTGATGGATCCTAAAACATGATTCATTTTTTATACTCTATGATTGAGGTATTATGTTATAAGTTGATAATGCCTGAGTAATGGCTTAAGAATAATGATGGATGAATAAATTATTAATGTTTTGGAATTAAAAGATTAAAGAAATTTTGAATCATGAAATATGTAATTATATTTAGGATAATTTTTCATTTATGATTGACAATGACATTTTTAATGACAATGAAGACATAGAAAAGTGACATTACGATCTAGGGAAGGTAACCCTCAACTAATCCATGATGAAAAGATAATGATTTTTGGAAAAAGATATTTAAGATATGAATAGTTAAATTGGACGGTATGAATTACCCTTGAAATGAATATTTTAAATGTGATCTATGCAATCATGGATGAATATTACAGCTTTTACGATTTATGAAATATATCCAATAACCTTTGTAATAAGTAAGATTACCTATTTTCAGAAAGAATATATGGTAATTTAGGTTATTATATTGTTTTAAGAGAATATAGGATGAGTTTATTAACATGTTTGTAATATGAAAACCAATAGATATCTTATGATTTGTAGTGATTCAATTCATGACATTATTTATAGATTTTGGGATTTTCATATTCCGAAATGGTTATAAGGTTATCATTTTTGACATATTTAAGTTAAATATAAAATTAATTTTATGAGATTAATGTATTATCTCCCTAAAAGGGTTTATGTATTTTAGATAAACTATTATAAAAACATTGTGTGGATTATAATTGATTATAATTGGGTTGGAATATCATGAATCTAATGATCTATTAGTGATTCAAGAATGAAAACATCACCTTTATTTTGGGTTAATGATGTGAAGTAGAAATTTATCATGACAAGATAAAAAGTTGATATTTTACTTATGAATGGAAATAAAATCAAGTAAGGATATCATCTCGTGAAAATTATTCAACTCTTGAGAAAGGATATTAAAATCGAAATGGTTATCGCAGTAAAACTATTTTTAAAGTATTTAATTATCCCTTACAAAATCTCACATTTATTGATTTTTTATTGTTAAATTTCCCCTTACTAAGATCCTTATCACTCTTCTATAAAACATGATAGTAATATTAATCATCCATGTCCATGTTTTCACTTTTTACTTATGTTCTTCTGTATGGAAACCTATATATGTGTTACTATAGGTAACCATTATGGTAACAAAACTATTTTTTAAGGGAAGTTTAAGTGTTCATTTTTATTATTTTTAAACTATTAAAATAACATAAAAGTATTAAAAAATTTATAACACATAATATTTTTGTGGGAGAAATTAATTTAAAGTGGGGAACAATGTAACACCCAAGTATTTAGTGAAAAAATAGAATTAATTTAATATTTTTGATATATATTTCTATTTTCATGAAATACATAATTTAATTTGCCATTAATTTTGTGAAAAACAATTTTACCGTGTACTATACACAAAAACCTAGGTTTTGTTGTGGTACACACAACACTATGATAGCATGAATTACATGAAATGACCATGTTATACTGCCTTTTAAAGGCTCACAAATATTAATCCTATTTTTTGAGTCCTTTATAAATTTATATTTTAAAAATAAAAAACATTTTTGAATTAATAATGTCAAAATTATGTCATTTTGAATTTTTGGTATTTTTTTTTTGAGTTGTTTTATTTTTGATTAACTGTGAAAAATACTATATTTTACTAAAAATGGATTTTCATTTAAATAATAATAAATTTTATATCAAATTTTATATTTATTTGTAAACAAAAAAAATGAAAATTTATACATATTTTAATTCAATTTATGCTATTTTAATTTATTTTATATTTAAATTGGTAATAAAAACATATTAAACTTTGGAACGTTTTTAAATTTAAAACATGCTTTCTCACTATATATTCGAGAATAGAGTTATACTTAATCTAAGAAAACACAAACTTTTCATTAAAAAAGTCAAAAAAATTTGAAATCGGTATAATATTTGGTGTCTAACAGTATCAACATGATTTTTTAACCAAAAATATCATTAGAGGTAATTAAAATTAATTATAGTGATTAAGGTAAAATTATGTTTAACAATGAACTAATCAGTAATATTATGCGAAAAATGACCTAAAAACATATCTAATACCCACTGTACAACAATATTTTAACAATATATCGTATTTTATTTGAATTTTATGGTTTATTGGGATAATATTTCATGATTGTTTCCTATATGATAAGATATGTATGAAAAAAGACAATAGGGGAACTGTCATTACCTTTAATATTTATAAAACATTGAGATAATAAATCAAAATATTTTATGTCAAACTTATGATTTTGAAAACTATATGAATTCTTTTTATCATAATGACTTATAAATTTTTATTTAAAGATTTTTTAGTTACCTAAAATCTTTAATGAACACCAACAAAGTGTTTATTTAGTTAAAAATTACTAAAATAAATGATTTTATAAGTATTAAAAATGAAGTAAAATTTCTGAATTGGTGTCATTAATTTATTTTATAGATGAACATATCATGTAAAAAATATGTAAACTTTATATATATGTATTACATTATTTATGTATATTTTATAATTAAAATTAAAAAAATAATGTTAAAATTGAAATTAATGTCATTTTACAACAAATGATAATATATTAAATTATTTCAAATAAACAAAATTATAATATTAATCCAAAAGACTTTAAATTTTTAATAAATATAAAATAATTTCTATCAATGTACCAATATATCAATTATAAATAACACATTGACCTATAGATTGTAAAAACATTTTTAGCACTATCCAGGTTGAAGTAGCATTTTTATACATTAGATGCACTTGTTTTAAAATTAATTTCTAAAAAACATGATTATTTTTAATTAGGTATCTATTTTTAATTTACTGGATCTATATTTTCAACAAAAAAGACTTAATTTAAATTAGTCATAATGGTTCAAGTGCATAAATTAGAAGGATAGTAACATTAATAAAAACAAATTTGATAAATTTGGGAAAACATATCTGATAAGGAACTTAATTATTAAAATTCGCATATTTGTTTGTAGTGAAGGTTTATCTAGACCATTATCTATATTTAATATATTATACTTCCATTTTTTAGTGAAAATATTTATGGTATACATCCCATTAATGAATACATTTTTGTATTTACATGAGTGTCATTCCCCTTCCATTATAAATGGAAAGATCTCTCTACCTTTATCACACATATAAATCCCCATAGGCTTCCCAAATATCCATAAACTCCCATAAAAAACATTCCTACCACCCTCATTTAATCCTTCCTTTTGGAAAAAATAAATCCAAGTATTCTCTTTAGTGAAAACTAAAAGGAATTACCTAAAGAATATGTAACACCATTCCATAAGATCCTTTATTTTAATTTCCATTCCAAACCCCTTCACACTCCTTATTTAATTATTATACAAAATTAAAGCATGCTCAATATAATTATATGTTTTTATTTCATGGATTATACCTAAAAAGAAAATCAGAACCATCTAATGGGAAACTATCATATTGTTTATGTGTGCGTTAAACTACCGCCTCACGAAAGGATAATTGATCACTCTTACTTTACCACTTCCCATGGTGGGAGTTGTGATTGAAACTATATTAATATATAATATCTGTGATATTTATTACAATTTTAATCCTATTTAGTTTATTTATAACATATATCCTTATACTTCCCATTTTGTGTAAATATAATAATTTCATTTGTGGTAGTGTGGAATACTGCCCCTCAACGTGATTTGATTCACTCACACTTTACAATGAATGTGTTAAGTATTGTTTTAGTAAACATATTATATATATATGTGATTTAATAATCCTACTATAATAATGATATATATACATGTATATAAATATATTTGTTTCCTCTCTTTCTTTCAATAGCATAATAAAACTGAAACAATTTTTAGGCATACATACGACCTACTGCTTCCATAAATGGTCTATTCCATTTAATTCATCTAAATTAAATATATTATTATAATTAAAATTTTAATGAATATATGTGATATTTATATTATGATTGAAATTGTATAAATCTTGATATATTTATAAGGACAAGGATATAAGAACTAAAGACACATGAAAAAATTAAAGCAAACGTTACGCGAAGTGAAGCCATAACATAGGGTTTATAATAAGAGGGGAATATAAATTCACAATCAATCCATATATGGTATTAGAAGTAATAATATGGTTTTTTGATATACCTATAATAAAATTAAATTTATTATACATGAGGTTTGACTGAGTACGATAAGAGTCATGAAAAAAGATAAGGGAATTTCATCTCACTTTTTATTTTCATGTGATCCACGACTTATTCATTGCTCATTTCATTGGAGTTGTGTGTATACTTGATAGTAATGTATTATATTAATATTATTATTAAATATATGGTTATTTAAATAACCATTCTCTTTTCTTTTTTTAATGGGGTAATGTTTCGAAAGTTACCAAATGTTTTAGATAGTTATGTATCAAGTGTCCTTCTATGAGACATGTATTTTGTTATGAAACGAAATTATTTTTTGAGGTCCATCTAAATCAATTTGATATTTTATATCCTAAATATCATTATTTTCATGATATTTTATGCTCTATGTAATTTCATTTTCTTACATTGGGAGTATGATTCAAATTTATAAGTGGTAAGTGTTTATTGAAACAATCTCATCGTTTATCAAGATTGTTCATTATTATTCTTTCATGGATGAAATAATATGATACATCTCTAATGGACTCTTAATAAATTTCTTAAACAATTTTTATTAATTTTATATCCATGTAATGGTTCCATTATTCTGCTCTTTTGGACATAATATGATCACAAAATAGTTTCTAAGAATGACTAAAATACCTCTCTCTTCGGTAAAAATCTTTTTTCCATCAATAAATATTTGATAAAAGGTTTAAAGAAATATAATATTTTCCTAGTATATTTAAATGGCCTTTTTACCCATGATTTACATTTTTTGAATTTTTTTTTAACATAGAATATTATTATCATATTCTAATCGAGGCACTTTTCCAAATATTTTATTGTGCAAAAGGAATGTTTGTGACATTTGGACTTACCCAACATCATGAAAAAAATTCCATTAAATATTACATTAAAATATTAAAATGATATTTTTTAAATATATTATTTCCCCAATATTTTAGAAATCAATTTTTTGAAGTTATTTTTCAAAAAAAATGGTTTTCAAAAAAATTAATGCTTATTTTATAAGCTTTAAGGTAATAATTTTTTCAAAACATTTTCAAGATTCATTCAAAAAATTTCAAGTAAATAGGTTTTAAAAAAATTTATAATTTATTTATAAGATTTTGAATTATTTTTAAATAAATCATTTTGAAAAATTAATCAATTATTCATTATATTATTTCAATATATTTTCAATGGAATTATTACCAAAACTATTTCATGGTTTCATTATATGTTTTCAAGAAATTTTCAATAGAAAATGTTTTGAAATATTCATTTATATGTTTTCATTTTTATATCATGAGAATGGTTTTCAAAAGGATTTATTTTTAAAAACAATTTCCCAATAGGAATAGATATTTTCCTGAAAAATACTCATAAAAGATCTTTTGAAATCATTTCACATCTGTCGTGATATTTTCTAGTGTTACACAAGCCATTTTGGGGAAATAATTCAATATTTCTGTTAATATTATTTACCTAAATGGTTTATGTTTTTATGGAATAATGTTTATGAAACTTTGTTATTTTTCATGGTTTTCATTATTTTTAAATCAAATTTTTCTCACGATATATCATTTTGATGAAAAGATTATGGAAACTATTTATTTCTCTAACGGTAATGATAGGATTACATGTTTATGATACCCATTTCATTCCATGGGTTTTGATATGATTTTTAATGATAATGTGGAACATGTATTTATGATTTCATTATGATATGTTTTGGACCTATATCTCCCTAAAATTCATTGGATAATGATTTATCTTTCATGAAATAGACTAATATGGTCTGGGGAGTGAACCTTGACTACTAAGATGGCCATGAGAGTGATCCAACACTATAAGGATGGTATTAGGAGTGTAATAATTCTACTAAGATAGACATAGGACTAAACCATTACAACCAATAGGGTATAGGTAGTGAGCACATGGTACTAATATGACCTTGGTATAAATGGATTTAATTTTATGGAAATCACTTGTTGTGCTTATTTTGTCCATAAATCCATGTCTTATTCCTATGTTACGATTTCATGGATTATTTTTTTTAATTTCATTATGATTCATACCTTATGAACATTCATCCTTTATTCTATGATTATTTTTTTATTCCCTGATATTCAAATTATAATCTTCTAATTTTATGATCACTCTATGATACCCCTATACTAATGTTTATTCTTAAATTTCCCTCTTGTTTACCCTTACTGAGCATCTGAGCTCATCCCTTTTTTATGTTTCCTTTCCAAGGTTATGAATATATCTATTAAGTATGACATTACTTAGAAGGGTTCTAGTAAAATAGAACCTAGTGATAGATAATGTAGCTCACTTATTTCAAGTGTTTATGATTCAATGTTTCCAAAGGAACTAAACTAATACAGTCTTTGGGGAACTATTTTTTGTAATGTATAATGTATTCTGAAAAAAGTTATGTAATTCAAATGTATGTTAAGAATATATTTCTATAATACTTGTGAATAAATTGTGTCTACACTAGAAAAATTTAATAAGTCTCCTTTAAATAAGGATAATATTTTTTCAAATGTTAAAAATCGAGGAACCTCAACAAAAAGATCAGTTTTGGAGACCTTTCAGGACTTTTAGTCCCAAAAAATGATGATCAGGGTCCCCTTGGTCCCAAAGAAGTATATATTTTTGAAAGCATCAATTTGATATACTATAGGTCTCAAACAGACAATCAGATCCAAAATTTAGACCTTTTGAAGATCAAGTCATTTTTCCTACATATTTATAATTTTTTATTAATTTATTGACTTTTTTATCTTCAAACTGTTAATATATGGCTATTATTCAATAATAATTAGAAAAATGTTAGTTAATATTATTTTTAATTATTCTATAAAAAAATTTTCATTAAATATTTTATATATTAATTGTGATTACATATTTGGAATTAAATAAATAAAATTTTATAAAATATATTACATTTAAATAAATGTGGATTTATTAAAATATTAATATATGATTTTTAATGATACAAAATTTTTTATGAAATATATCATTTATCAGTGATAAAAAAAATTGATCTAGAACTAATAAAATAAATATTTCTAGTAGCTCTACAAAAATGATAAATGGGTTTATTTTAACAGCTCTAAAAAAACCATGATAAAGGGGTTCTTTAATCGGTTCTTTTTTTAGTGCTCATAAAATTATCCCAATTATCATGGATTTTTAGAAATGAAAAAGGATAATGATGGATAAATCTAGATTTTTGGTATTGTATTCCAAAAAAGAAATTTTTTATTTGAAGTATAACATAACACATATACATGTCATAGTCATGTCATAGACAGATTTCATTATGCATTTCACTTCAATGGAAATGATATAGAGTATATTGTAGGTCTTGATATAGGATTTTGTGTATATTAGCGCCCAAAAGTAATCTAAATAGCACTAGAAAATGATATATTTTACCTTCAATTATTATTTAGGCATGTTTTCGCTCATGTAATGCTAATATTTGGTACTTTTGGACAAATAAGTTCTTCACCATGCTCTCAAAATCAAAATTGTATTTATCATCATCAAGTGATCATACAATCATTTTTGTTCTTAATGGATGTAACTTATACTTATAAAAAATTTATATATAAATTTTTCTATATTTCTTTGATAGATGAATAAAAATTTCAACTTCATGATTTTCACTTAATAATCCCTTGGAATTTTGATTACAAATATTTCATTTCAAATTATTTATTTATGTATTTATACGTAGAATAAGTTCATTGAGATACCCAATAATGTTCAAGTCATCAACATACATTACATTAATTAAAAATTAAAATATAAACATATTCATGAAAATATATGGATAAATTATATTATTTTTTATAGCCTTTTTCATCAAATGGTCACTTGAGTAGTTTTTCAACATGCATCTTGGATGATTTAATCCATAAAATAACATGACAAATTTATTAGATTAAATCTATTGAGATCATAAATATTTTATGGACACCTTGAATCTATCATGGATTTTCATATAAACAACATTTTCAATGTTACCATATAGGTATATAAACATAATATCCATCATGAATAATTTATGTTTTTCATATACAAAAAAAACACATTATATATTAAATTTTTATATCATCAATTATAGGAAAAAATTATGCATCACTAACAATCACATCCATACCAAAGGTAGTGTGAAATTAACAACTAGGTTACTACAAATCAACAATTGGCATATAAAGATGCCACAATCACCACATACTATATAAATATACATGAACCCAAGATCCAAAATCATTGATTCACTAAAAGTACCCAATGAAATAGTTTGAAACATCATAGTCAAACCTCTACTTGAATACACTTATTTGACATTCATCAATGAGTCAAAAGAAAAACTATTTCTTATATAAGATGATAGAGTATGGTGTTCCGTAATAAAGAGCTTTAGGGTTATTGTTGGGGGTTAGTTGGGCAAAACATTTGGGGTTTTAGATATTTCAAACTAAAAGTAGAGAAAGGGTGTTTTATAATAAGGAATATTAGGGTTGAGAGGGGTTATGGAGAGTATTATTTTTGAGGGAATGGCATTTGTCTTTAGACTTCTGCCATCTAGAATGGGTGGGTAGAGTGAATATGTCTCTCATATTTTCTTTTCCACTATTTTTCTCTGTTGATCATTTTCCTCAGGATTATATTTATATTCCTATTACACTATATACAAGAAGTTGTTAATGATTATATAGGCTCTAGAGAGATTAATGTGGACTCAATGGTTGTTGGTGGTGGTTTTCTATTTAGGTTGGTGTCATGATATTGGGATATTTGTCTTTCATACGTTGTTTTCATTTTTATATATTTTAATATTTTGATTAGGTCATGGTTTATGGATTTATTTTAGTTCTATTTTTTCATTTTATCATCCATTTATTTCCCAACCAAAAATTTTCTACTTTTTTAATTAAATATTTATGGGGGAAGGAGTAAATATTTTCCTAGATCATTACTCGAAACCATTTACAAATAATGAAATTTTTAATATTTAATATGTAACTAATAATTATAATTGTGATTATTGATAATAAATAATAGTTACCAACCAAACTAATAATAAATAATAACAATATTATTAATTATATTATTAATTATTAGTAATTATTATGTTATTTATAATATTAACTTAATCTGTTATTTTTTAAAGGATGTTTTTCCTGCTTCTGGTTGATCCCATTTTCCCCATTGTTATTCTTATAAATACCCACCACCACAAGTCACATCGTGTCAACACATATTTCCACATCACATAGTTTCATTCTCATCCCTTCATCCTCACATGTCACATCCCTTCGTTTCTTTTGATTCATTATATTTAAGAGACCTTTAACTTCATGTGGTCTTTCCTCATGGCACGAAGTGTCACAGTTCACCTACCCCACTTGTTAATTACATTAATAATTATTATGTAATTATTAATTATTAATTAATTTATTATGTTTTTCTAATTATATTATTATGTAATTCTTATCGGTAATTAATTATAAATTATTATTTTATTATAAATTAAATATTAATTATATTATTATTATTATTAAATAATTTATTTTTTCATCAATATTAATAATTTATTATTATTCTTGTATTAATAATATAGTGCCATTATTTATAATATAAAATTACTTTAACACTTTAAAAAAGGATCATAAATCATACATCAAAAAAACCAACACCAATTTTAGGAGAACTCTCTTAGAAAGGGGATGTTGTAGTGGGATTTTAGATAATATTTTCCGAATACATTAATAAAAAAACTTCAATATAATAATGGTAAATACAAATACAAATATATATAACAAAAGAAACAGTGTAGTTAATAATTGTTTTATTTTTAATAGAATACTTTAATTATATTTGATGATAATTTTCTGATGCCCTCAATTCATTTTTATCAAATTTAAAATAGAATAAATTAATTAACATATCGAATTTGTTATTTTAGAGTTATATTAATTTAAGCATAGACAATTTTGAGTATCTTGGTGAATGTCTCAATTGAAAAAAAATAATTTATCTTTCCAATTGTTCAATTATTTAATGAATGGATATTTATTGATATGTCATTAATTTTGAAATGTTGACATCTCAAATATTATATGAATATATTTGATTATATGAAACTAGTGACATTTGTCTGACATGGAGAATTAATTGAAAGGATATAATTTGACATGGATGACTTATGTTTTAATGGTTTCCAAATTTATGATTTAGATGATTTGAGAAAGATTACCCCAAGATGTAATTATGTAGGGAATGAAAATAATAATCGAAGATTGACCATAAATTTATTATAAAGATATAGGGGTTGTAATATCAGAAAATTAAATGGATTGGAATCGTTAATTTGAGAAAATAATTCATGGTTTATAAATGTCGGATTATAAATATATATACACTATTAATATTTGAGAAACATACCTTATTCTCTAATTTGATATATATACCTCTCACTATTAGTGGAGTTATAATCAAGGCATTAGATGATCAATGGATAGTGGGTTGGAGGTATTTTGAATAAATTTATATGGTATGATCTTAAGAAAATTAGGATTTGTATGAACATTGTTAAATTATTATACAATATATAAATAGGCCTTAAAATTATTATTTAAACATTTATCTATCTTAAAAGTGTTTGTAAAGGATTTGATGTTCAATGGGACTGAAAAGTAAATCAAAGGGGGGGGAGTGAATCTATTGTTTCCATTAAAAATAAGCATTAGGAATCTTAATCCCAATAACGTGTTAACATTTATTCATTTTTAACCTTTTTTAAAATAAAATTCATGTATAAATAGTAATGAAAACATAAACAATATGATTTATAGGGTTCTTCTTTAGTGTGAGAACCTATATCCATTTCATATTCACGCTCATGTGTCTATGTAAAATCCTTATTTTGATGAAGTCAATAAAAGTTGTGTCAACTCCAGTTAGACACCTTCTATCTCCCTATAATAATATTTATACTGACTCCCATTATTTTTCATAGTTTTTATTACAATAATATAATCCATAACAAAATATATAACGTGTCCAAACTAATCAAATAAAGGTCTTTCTTGAATATTTTTCTGATCATCCTATGTCTGGTTTTCTGGCATATGATGAATACATTCCAATAGCCTCAGTTAGATTACTCAATTCCCAATCCATGAAATCCCAAATCTATCTAATTTTCATGTATAAAAAATAGATTCTTTTTATGGAACATCTCAAATCATAGATCAATTCCTTAATTTTGATTCCCACTTTCCATTTATCTGAACAATCTTCATTATGATCATCAGATAAAAACACTATGCTAGAAAACTCATCTTGAACACAAAACATCTCCATTTGGAAAACACTCATCTAAAACCAGTTCTGTTGAGTGAAGACTTTTAGGCCTTGGTGAACTGTGTGAAAAAAATCATTGCATTCCTTCTATATTTATAAGTTCTTTTGAAATAGTAAAGGTGGTAAACTGAAATATTTTCCCTCTCAACAAAATTCCAAATTCCAAAATTTCTCATTCATTTAAAAATCATTTTGATGATTTTAACTCTTAGAAATTATTCATTTGTATTCTCAAAACATAATGAATCATTTAAAATCTTATCAAATTGAAAAAAATTATTTTTAATATTATGATTCATAGAACCCAATCTAGATATATATTTATTATTTTGTTCACTTGAGCCAAATGAAATTTATAAAAATAAAATTGAACAAACCATGCTCGTGACCGAATTGAATAACTCACATATTTTTCATTTGATCCAATGAAATAAACCAAATTTAATTTTTGAATCTGATAATCTGGTTGAACTAAAAATGTTTGACTAAATTATTTCATCCTCTAATAACATCACTTACCTAATACCACATGAGTAGAAACACAAACAATTCATAAAATTTCGCTCTCTAGAGGCTTTGTGTAATCATCTACATCTGATCCCTCTTCATCCAAACTTGTCTATCTAGAGACTAAATTCATAGTACAAATGTGATCTCCCCCTTTATTCATTTCTGGGGTATTCATGACCATTTTCTAGAACCACTTCATTACTTCATTCGACCATTTTCTATGTCCTATGGCCTTACTTGTTTGGAACAATAACAGCGTAATCATGCAAAATTATTTGATAAGGTTTATATTAAAGATCTTTTGAAAAGACGATGAACTCCTTCACTCCATCATATTAATCTCTTGTCAAATGATTGTCAACCATCTAGTGTTTATTCATAACCATCCAATTTGATCCATTGTAATCAATTTTTTACAAAATAAATATACAAAAGGTTGAACTAAAATTAAACCAAGGATTTAGATATTTACAGACATTATGTATCCTTCTAAAACTTTTTACAAAATAATTGTTCAAATCCCATTAAAAACCAACCATTTACAAAAATTCCTCTTTAAAATACACGCCCTTTTTGAAATAAACCAATTAGATTTAATCACTCTTTCGGAAAACCCCAATTAATTTTTTATAAATCATTCGAAGAAATATCATGATCCAATAATGTTAATCATTTAAAATGATAAACAATCCTCTATATTTTAAAAATTTCAATCTAAAACATCACACACCCCTTATTAAAATGAAACCATCATCACATACACTTTCAAAACATTCACATCCCTATATGAAATTTAATTCGTTTAGTTCAAAAACACATCGCATATATCCTAAGTCCATGGAAAGTTTTTAAGTCATTTTAAAGTTATTTAGAACCCAAAAATGTATTTTGAACACATTTTTCAAAATCTTTTTTAGTGTATTCCAATAACGCCTCATAGAAATCAACACTATTTCCAATTGTAGGAAAGGATTTTGAATGTTTCTTTTATGTGTTATCAACTATTTGGACCCATAGGAAACCACATGACCATAATGAACTGAAACTATTCAAATACTGACTCCTGATACATCAAATTTTAATCAATACTCATTACCCATCTCATTTATGTTTAATATTGGTCTTTTCATCAATCTCCCATTGAGATCTTCGAAGGATCACTCATAAACATCTAAATAAACATATTGATATACTAAACTTAGGTCCGGTCTTATATAATTTCACATCTATTTAAAAGGTATTATCATTGATAAAAATTTGATGTTTGTACTTCATCCCTATCTCATATAATTCAAATCTCATATTAGAATCCTCCACCATTTAACATAGAGTTTTATCTACTACCATTTCTTATCTAGACCATCAATTAAGGGAGTATAACTGGCCTATGTAAACAAGAAAATTGTTACAAAGTGTATTATATAAGAACCCACTCAATAAATTTCACATGATTCTTAAAAAAATCATAACTCCTACGTATTAAAATATAATAAAAGGAAAGAAAAAAAGGGAATCAAAACCCAAATAACTCCAACATCCACAATAGTAACCCCTATAAAATCTCCACACCCCATCGTCCAATCATAGACCAACCTAAACACCATGGAAAAAACAAAAATAGGGTGATAAAAGGATATATAAGAGTGGCATACACTCCTATCCACCAGTTCATATGTAGGGTGTGAGATAATAATTCATTGTATTATTTAATAAATAATTATCTTTGAATATGTTCATATGATAAATCATAATGTTCATGTTTGACCATAAGGTACAAAATATATTTTCACATGACTTATAAAATAAGTGTAAATACAATAAAATTATATATTTTCAAATAACCACACTTTTTATAATATAAAAATCAAGGATAACTGAAAATTTGTAATAAAATTATCAAAAAATGGATATAGTGACTTTAGAACCCTAAAAGACATGTCAAATCATAGTTTATATCTCTTCTAGAACATTTTTCTGAAAAAACATTTTCATTAATAACCACAGTGTAAATCTATTTTCTTAAATGAATTAAACAAATAACCATTTTTTTATTTTTAAATAAAACATTAAAACCATTTAAATCACCCAATTTGAAAGTAAGAAAATATACATTCATTGTGAAATAATGATCATACATAAGTATAAAGGAATCAAGGGAACATTATCTAGAGAAAAACTAAACAAAGGTTCCATAAAATAAAAAAACAAGCGGAATACAATCCAGCTAAGAAACTAAATCCTCTAATGTTCTCTAAGAATAATGTAACCATCATGTGAAACTTCCTAGGGCTCATGAAATTGGATCATGTACTAGAGAAGAAGAAACTAGGTCGATAGTATTTATTTTTTCATATCCAAGTTGTTTGGTAGAACTCATAAGGATCTATTATGACCAGGGGATCAAAAGATACATTTTCCCCTTCCAGTACATTCTAGGGACACTGAAACATCTCAAAACTCACTCAATATAACGGGGTCCTTATACTGGCTATCACACTCTACACTTGGGATTTCCCTTATTTGTATCCCTACTGTTCTCCAAGGATACCCATGACATTTCAATAGTAGAAGTGATCAACTAAAGAAAAATAATAGATCATCACGTAAATATAATTTCAATAATTTGATCTTTAATCTCTCAATACCTCATACACCCTCACAAGAAACAACCCCTTTGACATTCTTTTATATGATTCAGAATTAGTATAAGAATATAAGGAATATCACATGGGGTCTGAATCCACCACAAGAAAATAAATGCATGGAGCTTAATTTAGGGTCTACCATATTTATAAAATATCATCCATTAAATTACCAAGTAGGATATTAAAAATGTTCACGAGAATCCAATCCATTTTCACATGATTTGGGAACAATATTTCAAATATGATCCAAAAATAATTTTTTAAAATTTACTAGAAATTTTATTTAGAATCCGAACCATTTTCTATGAATAAATTTTAAAAATAATAAAAACTTAAATATTTAGAGGAAATATGTGCTAAGAACATTTTTATTTAACATAAATATCCTTTTTAAAACATCTTAATCCACATACAGAGTAATGGGTATCCAAACCATTTAAATAAGTTAAAGGTAAATTCCATTCATTTTAAAAAACATGACTTTAAAATATCTCTTATACACTTTATATAAAAAAAATTATTCCCATACATTCAAAATATTTAAATTCTTTCAAAAATTCTACTCATCGCATTTACAAAACACTTGGAATGCGATTTAAGTTTATTCCAACTAATTAAACCATTTTTAAGCCAATTGAAACCCAACAAAGTCATAACCTAGGATTATAATTTTATATGAAATCATATCAAAAAATCCATGAAATTTATTACATGTATTAAAACATAGTTCGATCGAAAAACCTACCTCACTCAAGAAAAGTCGGAGCTAAATATTATCAAAATTAATAAAGAACACCTAAATATGTTATGTGATGTACTACTCAACCCCTTATGTCAAAAATACTAATCATTAAAAAATATTCACTATGATCAAGTGGCATCACACTTCAAATGCATAACCGAGTCATGAAAAATCAAAGCAAACAATATGAATAGGAACACTAACCAACATGAAATTCATTTAGTGTGAAAATAAGGGCCACCAATGGCCAGGAATTTTAGTGGGATGTTTAGACAGTATAATTCTTTCCATATCATCACATAAAAAAATAATTACAAGTGATCAAGATGAAATGGATGACAAAGAGAAGAAAATTACCCGACAGAGGAGAAGAGTGCATCCGAGGTGAGGCGCAAAATGAAGGAATGGAACACGAAATAGGTGTGGCACACGACAGAGGAGAGGTGCACGATGGCTAGTTTGCACACAGCGAAGGACACTATTAGGTTAGATGAGAGGCAGGAAAGATGAAAATATTAGGGTAAATGATACTTTTGGAGGTGCAGGACAATATTGCATGTGGAAGAGGTGACTACTCAAGGTGGAGGTGTGGTTCACAATCTAGGATAGGCGAAGAGAGATGAGGAGGAGGAGGAGGAGGAGGAGGACAAAAATGAGGAGGGGGATGAGAAGTTGCGACGCAGGGATTAGATTTCAGGAGATATTGAGGGTTTTATTAATGAATGAGACTGTTGGGTTCTTTTATAAATCTCGGTGATCCTTTTTTAGAACTACATAAAATTTGATGATAAAGGAATTTTTTATCAATTCGAAAATAAAATGCGTTGATAAAATGCATCATTGTCATTGTTTTTTAGCGCTGCCAAAGATGCGCCATTATCATTGAATAAAAAGAGATGATAAAAGGTGTCTTTATCAACGTTGATAAAGATATTATGTTAATAATTTTGTTATATTAATATATACATTTTAAAAATTATATATTTGATTATTATATACATATTTATTTATAATTATAACTATATATATAGAATTAAAATTTACATAATTATAAAATTATAAGAAATATACTTTTTATATTTATAATCTTAGAATATATATATATATAATATATATATTAATTATATATTTATAAGATTATAGATATATACAATTATATATCTTCCAATTTTGTAATTATTTATATGAATATAAATATATTTATTATATGAATATATATTTATTTATAATTATAATTATAAATGTGTGTAGATTTATTTATTTATTTAAATAATTATAAAATTATAACCAATTAATATTTATAATATTTATAATTCTACTAATATATATAATTATATATTTATTATAATTTTATAATTATTTAAATATAGTTGGACTTATTTATTACTATAAATATAAATATTTTTACTTATTTATCAGTATTTCTATAAATTTATTTTATTATATATAACATTATATATGAATATAATAAATAAATTTTCTATTAATTAATAATTTTTTAAATAAATAAATATTTATTTATATTTATAACTAATAAATACATATTTATTTTTTTAATTAAGAATTATAATAAATATATTAATATATTAAAATAAAAATAAAATTATAACAAATAAATTTGTAATTTCATAAATATATATACAAATATTTATAATAATTTTTTAATTATTAAAATATATTTACATTTATTTAGAATTATATTTATAACTATTGGTATTTATTAATAAATATCGGTATATAAATATTTATAATTAATATATTTATTATAATTTTTAATTATTTAAATATTTCTATATTCATTTAGGAATTATAATTATTAATATTTGTATTTATTTATAGATATTTGTATATATTTAAAAATATATTTATTTAATTATATTATAACTTTGTAAGTAGTATAATAAATATATTTATTAAAATTTTATAATTATTTACAAATATATAGTTATATATAGTTATAAAAATAATTATAACTAAATATATTATAAATATTTGTATATATATATATTTATAATATATGTATTTATTATAATTTTAAAATTATATATATGTATATATAGTGGTAATTATAAATACAAATAAATATATATAAAATTTATTTATATATAATTAAAATTTAATAATTATAAATATAATAATAATATTTATTATTTAAATATATTAAATATAATTTTATAAGTATTTTTGAGAATATAATATTATATATGGGTAACATGAATTAATCATATACATAGTAAATATACATGATAAAAAATGAGCCTTTATTTATCAACATAAATAATTAGAAAGGGTGTAATGTATAAATGAACATTATCATACATAACATATGTACGTATGATCAATATATTTATCAACCAAATTCATTGGAACATATATATTTAATAATTAATATAAATATACATATTTAAAAATGTATTTATATATATAATAATTATAAATAAAATAAATATATTAAATATAAAAAACATAATAAATAAAAAATTTAAAAAATATAAAAAATATAAAACAAATAGAAAATCTAACTAATTAAATTAATAAATATAATATATCTAATAAATAAAATGAATCTAATGAATCTAATAAATCTATTTATAATTTACTAAAAATTATTATAATCTTTTAATTATTTAAAAATATATATATTTATAATTATAATCTTGAAATACTTTTTTAAAAAATTATATTAATATTTTAGAATTATTAAAAAATATCTACTAATTATTAAAATGCATTTTTTAGAAAATGTATCCAATCAAAAATTATTGTTGAATATAAATAATTAAAAACCATTATTAGCGCTAAATATATTGCTGATAAATGAATCCTTTACCTGTGCAAAAAAAGCGCTGATAATGGTTTACCATTTATCGGTGCTTTTCTTAGTGCTGGTAAAGGATACATGTATTAGCACTTTTATCTAACACTGATAAAGTATCCCTCTTTATCATCACATTCTTCTAAGCATTGAGAAAACGAGGCACTTCCCTTTCCCTAATTTGTGGTAGGGCATCCTCCTACTATCATGAATCTCAGCCACTTCCATCCTTGGGACCTACTTACTCAACAGGATCCTCCCCTACCTTAGTCATCAACCTGTGTCGGTACCCCATTAGCACTGCCTGTGGCCTCCGCTACCGCTGGGATGACCCGATGACCCCCACTACTCGCACATGCCACTGACCACTACCTAATCCTCATTTTCTCTGGCTGAACTAGTAGATTTCATTTCTATTGAAGCAGTATTCTACTCCCTCTAGTGTCCATGGTCTAGATCTGGGCTCTCTACACTCTTAGGATCCTCTACTCCACTTGAATCCCACATGACCGGAACCACCCCTGTCAATGAATTATACGGCATAGACCATCACTCCAGTGTAGGTTATCCTAACCAAACGTTGAAACACCACAACACAATTGTTCATGTCCTTCATACTGTCTAGCTAACCATATCCAGAAAGGTACCTGGATGTGAGATGCCCAACGGTGAGGTAACCTACTACAAAACTTCTATTTTACATATAATGTGTTCTGGGTGGGTTAGCCTAATCTGAAATGGGTCAGGGTAGACATTCCTAAACTAGAATAGCCCTGTAGTTTTTTCACGTAATGACGTGGACGTGTTTGGGTTTAGGGGCCCAAAAAAATTAGTTATTCAATAATAAATATATTTAATTAATTTAATGTTAACATTAAAATAAATTAAATATGAATTTAAATTATTTCAAAATAATACATTTATAGTTATCTATAAAATTAATTTAATTTTTGTTGTTGAAGTTATTAAATCATTAATTAGTTTCTGGAAGTAAATGTTAAATTAATGGAGGACTGAATGGAATTAAATTAATTGAATTTAAATAATTTATTTAATTTAATTACTCCAATATTACATATATTATTTCCATTTAATTTTTCTCACACTCTTACTTTTACCCGTGGAACAGTCTTGACTATCGACTATATACATATATTTTATTTAATTATTTATTATTTGTCTCTGATGATAGTAAATAAATAAACTGGTATGTTAATAATTGATTGTTCCTTTAACATGTTTAATGTTCACTATGGCTAGGTAAAAGATATTTATCTTTATTTTGAACTCCTAAGACCCCCTCTCCATTGTGTGTGTATTTTCGTATCAGGATGAGGACAGTGTAAGAAACAGACAATTCCAAGACAAGGAAATATTCAGATGAGATGTGGTCACACTAGATGGGTATGAGCTATTTCATGAGTCAAGATACAACTCATGTAATATTCCCCAACTTCATGGATGATCCATTAAATTTAAATGGATCAACCAATATTATACTCTCAAGTCTAGAAAAGTATTTATTTCTTTTATGCATTTTTTATTATTTTATGTATTATTTTTAATTATTAATTTTCATCATAGTGGGAAACACATAAAATAATAAACAAGAAAAATGAATAAAGAAGTGATTGATTCTTTTCTTTAAATGTTCAGTTGGGAGTGGGGCCATAGAGTTAGAACACATTAATAGAAATGAATTACATTATACAAAAAATATTAAAAAAATCAAAGAAATATTAAGCCATAAAATGCCTTTTATCATCTAAATTGCAATACCACCTAGTGTTTGGGGTGCTCTGTCAGCTATAGTTGAAGGTTCCTCATACTACTAGAGGTTTATTTTGATAGAGATGTTCTGACATAACTAAAATTGGCATCAAATGATTTCCTATTGGTAGCAGGTTTCAACTTGAGAGGCAAGTTCTGAGTATATCATTTAATGATTTTAGAAGTAGGGACTTCACATAACAAAGCATTAAGTAGTGAGTTAATGATGTGGGTCACTCTAATTCCATCATTGAACACACTATGTAGTTGTGTTTCCATATCTCGTAGACTATGAGGATAGGTTTGGGGATTCATGCCACAAGATTACTGAACTGACAGTGTATTACAATTATTGTACATAGGGTTTCTATATTTTAATAAAATAGTAGGAGACAATTAGTGATTTAGTTAATTAATAAATAATGTCAAAATCGATAATCATGATAAAAACGTACTCATCGTCAATTTTTTCATTTGTAATAAATTGGAATTCAATACCACAATACACTATATAATGATTATTGGAAAAGGATAACATTTAAACTGTAATGAGTTTCAAAAGACCTGTATAGGATCTTGTGCAATGTACTATGACAGCAGAAATTCAAGGTTTTGGTGTCCTCGATAACTATTCAGACACCTCGTGATGTGATTGTGTAATAATACTTATAGGAGACTAATGTATGCCATATATGATAGTTATGTCATAATATTTTCATCAATATTTGATATCAGTTGTGGTTGAAACATTAAAACATGAATGATTACATGAAGTCTCATCTCTGAGAAGCTTGGGATGATAAAGAGGAGAACATATATTAATAGGTTATTATTACACTGGATATCTGTGAATTGAAATATTGATCATGTTAATTAAATTGACCCTTCTCATATCATTTTCATCCAATTAATTCAGTATGGAGAAAACTCTTCATTAAATATTTGGTAATGTTCAACATGTAAATAAATAGTTAATGAAAGAATAATATTTATTTATTATGGTGAATAAGACTAAAGACAAAGCGAAAAGACCAATGGAATGATTGACACCAAAGGAACCTTTATTGTGTCCTTCCAAAACATTGTTATTAAAACATGAAGTTATTTTCTTTGTATATGATGAAATAAATATGTGGATGTTTAAACGCAAATAAATAAATTAAAGAAGAAAGTAATCAAGTCCTGTTCTAGAATATTCCCAAATTATAAGTCTATTTTGTGAAAAACAATTGGGTATTAAATACAATATCATTATAACATAAGTGTATAGAAATGTAGTAACCATGTAAGTATAGAAATATAAGTAGAAGTAAGGGGTATTCTCTTTGTAGTGATGAAAGGGTGGTTGCTAAGTTAATGATGAGAAGTAAACCAATTCTAACTGTCATGTTAAGTTATTATAGTATAACATTAATAGAGTATTACTAAATCATTTATCTCACATGAAGATTAGATACAACTATACACTATTCTAGTTAAGGAATTAATGTTTTTATGACATTTAATAGTCAAAAAATAGTTAAGTAAGAAGTGAATCATAAGAAATACATGATGAATATAAAAAATAAGACTTATATACCTAGTTGTGGAAATATAAACTTCCTAAATAAAAACTAAATGTATTTGAAGGATATAAATAGTATGGTATTTATAATATTTTGGGAAAAATAGAATTGGTATTATCGAAATATACAGTTCTTTAAAGAGAAACATTTATAAATAAAGGTACACAGAAAGTCTTTTGGAATAAGTTTATACAGAGAGAAATAAATATTCCAAGGGTAAGCTAGTGGTGATTATATTTTTAAGATTTTTTGAAGTGATTAATGTCACAACCCGTCCCC
This sequence comes from Viscum album, assembly GCA_963277665.1. Classification (NCBI taxonomy): domain Eukaryota; kingdom Viridiplantae; phylum Streptophyta; class Magnoliopsida; order Santalales; family Viscaceae; genus Viscum; species Viscum album. Next base: position 2,100,780,873 of record OY728163.1, on the reverse strand, counting down.
CAGGGCCTGTGCCGCGACTACCCGAAGCCCGCCTTCCATAGGCCATGGGATGGTGACTAGCACCAAAGGCGTAAATCTCTAAAACGTGAAAGGCATTGCCTTTATAACCTGAAAACGCACACAATAGAGTACAAGCTAAAAGCATAACCCAAAGTAAAACTATATAACAATGTGTACTGAATGTAAATGGGGGTTGGAAATACAATCCAAACTAGAAAGTACAAGGAAACAGAAAGTACAACTAAAGAAAAGAAAAGCTATCGGTGGGTCGTCCTCTGATGTTCCTACCTGAAGGGTAGGTACAGATTACCTCCTCACCACTCGAGGTCCATCTGTCTCCTCCATATTTTGTCACACCGTATGGTCCACCTCTGGGTATCGTCTGGTCTTGGTTCTCTCAGCCTCAGTCAGTACTGTCTGTTGTCTGTATCCAACACAACGAGGTGAGCGCATAGCCCTTGTAGGGGTGATTATGATGATTCTCAGTAAGGACCCTGAGACCCTCAAGGTCTCACAAAAACCAACAAGGATAAATCAAAAACTATGAAATCAATAGATAAACCCACTTAGGTATATGCCCATACATATACCTAAGTTATCAAGTAATCATTCTCAATCACGAGGAAAAAACAAAAGTCACTGACTTATCTTACATGGGTATAAAACTTATGTTGAGAGATATAGATGATCAGATATAGCAACTGAATCATCAGAGCTGTCGGACCAACACATTATCGAGTACCAACTGTTCTGTCGGACCAACACATGATCCAGGAACAAAAGTCAGAACTGTTGGACCAACACAAGATCCAGGAACATATGTCAGAGCTGTCGGACAAACACATGATCCCGGTCCAGCTATTCTGTCGGACCAACACATGATCCAGGAACAGAAGTTAGAACTGCCAAACCAAAACATGATCCATGAATAGTCGTTAGAGCTGTAGGACCAACACATGATCCGGGTCCAGCTATTCTGTCAGACCAACACATGATCCAGGAATAGTCAACAGTGCACAGCCAGCCGTAGGGTTTTCACAAAGCACGCTCGATTCTGGGAGGGTCTACTCGTCAAGCCAAGTGTCGACATGTAAACTGTCACTATGTCCCAATTTTATGTATCCAAAAGATATGTCTTTCCATAATGAACTCAATGCGATAGACGGCGCCTCATTCGGACACCCAGTATGAGAGGTATTGGCATTTCCATTCCGTGGGCCTGGTAAGATTTAGGTTCAATCCAACCCGACCATACCCAAACTATTTCCAAACCTCAAGTGGGGTATTCCAAAATAATCTTCTCGTTCTATGATTTCTGTCGCTGCATATTGTTCATCAAACCGACGTCCAGTAAAAAAGATACGACCAAAGAAAGTACAGGGGTCAGTAGTGGGCCCAGGTCCGGTCCAACCTAGTCGGACCCACTCGGCCCAAACCAGTCTGGGCCAACCTGGTCTGGGTCATCCTCATCAGACCCACTAGGTCTGACCCAGCCTGTTGGGCAGTTCAGCCTGCTCTGTTCATCCTGATCTGCTGGGCCCAGCCCAACAGACTACGAGGGCGATTCGGTTTGGAGGTCGGGGGACGGTTCGGCCAGCGCTGCGAGGGGTGCAGCTCGGGTGACTCAGCCCAGAAGGCTGATCCGGTTCAGCCATCGACACCGTGAAGGACACCGCATGCCGCCTCAGGAGGCCGACGCGGCTCAGCCGGTTATTCCTGGTGCTGGGGTGCGGCCCGGGTAAGCTGGCGGGGGGGGGGGGGTGCAGGGCAGGGCAAGGGGAGGCCGCGGGCATGCCGGAATGGAATGATGGAGGCCGCGAGTAGGCGTACGGGGTGCGCTGAAGGTCACGGGAAGGCCGGTGGGGCGTGATGGAGGTCGGGGGTAGGGAGGAGGGATTTCGTCCTGTGCGCACGGAAGGCCCGTGGCGACCGGGAGCCGGCGCAGCTTGGGCTGGTAGGTGGCGCGGTTCGGCCCAGGGTGGCAGAAATGATCCGATCAGAGTGCCACGTGGGAGGTGAGGTTCGTAGAGGTTGCGGGATGCGTGTTCATTGCCTTCATCATTTTTTCGCCTCATTGCATCGTTTCCATGCCGTAGATTATCATAAACAAGATCGACGGAGGGGGTCGGGCCATGTTGGTTTTTCCTCCACCCTCTGCATTTAGTGTGGTAATAATAGGCTCGCAAGTATGAAGCACAACAACCCTCAATCTTCATTTTGATATAATGGAAGAACATGGGAAAATATCATCCTTAGATAAAATTAAACCCCTGCCATCGATTCGTTGTCCGTCTCTTATTGACAGAGTCGCAGAAGAAGATGTAGAGGATCGTCGTTCGTCGCATCAGCCAAACACTTCTAAACCTGAGTTGTGTCAGCTCGTTGACGATTCTCCACCTCTGTAGGTGTCCGAGGAAGAAGTCGAAGAAGTTCGGCATTCTTAGTTCTTCATTGGAGAAGGCGTAATCCTCCAAGTGTTGGGTGTCACGTCACATTTCCAGCATTTCTTCCCTTAGTGAAGCCATCCCAAAACCTCCCCCCCCCAATCTTCCTTTAAATATTACAGGGAGGGAGGTTGGTAATGATCGTTGGGATTTATGACGGTTTATTTATTTGAAACCTTACTAGATTCCAATGACGCGGTTACTTAAAATTAAAAAGTGAAATACAATTAAGTTACACTGGTTCAATTTAAGAGGTGCATCAGATTTAATTAATGGGAGGATTCCAAGATCCCCCCCCCCCCCCCCGCCCCTCATTAATGAGGGGAGTTGAGAGGTTTTCCTCTCCTCACATTAATAAGGGAGTTAAGCCCCGTGTGGTCCCCAACACATTTATCCCCACATGGGAGTTTGACTGAGGGTGGGCCCCACCATGATAACCTATCATGGGCGGTTACGGTGTGGTGGCCCCACCTCCCACTCCCTTGAGGAGGTTTTAACCACCCAACCTCCATATGGCGGCTAAAAATAAAATAAAGTGTTAGCTCACTGTATTTAATTAATTTTATTTATAAAAATAAAAAATCTATCTTTTACTATCGACTAACTACCATCAAGGTGAAAGACTCTAAAAGGGAATATCGGCACTGCGGGTTCAACGGTGCCCTCGTATTTCAATTCCGGGCACCAGTTCAAAAGTTACAAAATGCCCCTCACATGTTTACTAAATGTACACGAAGAAATGGTTTGGAAAAATATTATCAGTCACCCTCAACTCACGTCGATCGAGGTTAGGCTCTTCCTAGGCTAAACACACCCAAACGAACCCAACGGTACACTCGGATTTTCAATCCGAGTTACCGTTTAGAAGTTATGAAGTTCACAATAAAATAATTGTCACTTAATTATTTTATTTGCGGCCAACAACTAACATTCTCTGGTGTCCTGTGGCGGCCAAAGTTAGTATCTTCTTAAAAAAATAATACACTCATGCGTTCAGCGGTGGTATCACATTTTTAATCTATGTTACAATTTATGAGTTATAAGAATTTGAAAAATAAAATAATTTATTTAATTATTTTATTTATGAGTATGCCATTTTTGGGTTTTCTCACCGGAGGCACATGCCGACTAATCTTAAGATGTGCCAAGGTAAACATGCCTTCTTGAGGGAAATGGTGCCCTTAGATTTCTGATCTAAGTTAGAGTTTATGAGTTATTCCACTTTTTCAAAAAAAAAACTACTTATGAACATTAACTTAAGATTAACAAAAACTTTGATGGATCATTTCGGGCACTCCGGGCCTCGGAATCGCACGCCGTTAGATTTTGCGGACTAGTAAAATTCCCATTTAATTAAAAAAATTACATGGAAATTTAGGTTCCTTACATTCTCTCCACCTCAGGGCTCTACATCCCGGTAAAACACAACTCACAACTAAGGGAACAGGTCGGGGTACTGAGCACGCATCAGAGCCTCCCGCTCCTATGTGCTCTCTTGGAGGTTCTCGTGCCGCCAGAAAATGCGCACTAGAGGTATCAACTGTCAATGAAGGACCTTCTCCTGTAGATCCTCAATCTCTTCTGGAACCTCTATAAAAGTTTCCCCATCATCAACGTCCAGCTCGCCATGGTCGATGATGTAGGAAGGGTCGTGTACGTATCTCCTCAGCTGGGATACATGGAAGATGTTATGCACCCTGTGCAACTGAGGTGGAAGAGATAAGTAGTGTGACACCTCACCAACTCTGTTGAGGACCTGCAAAGGTTCAATGAATCTATAAGATAACTTTCCTCACCATCCAATTCACTATAGACCTAGTCAAGGTGAGACCCGTAGAAAGACGTGGTCTCCATCCTCAAACTGCATAGGTCTCTATCTCTTATCAGCATATGGATTTTGTCTGCTCTGTGTAGTCTTCAACCACTCTTGGATGATCTACACCTTCTCTGTGGTAGCTCATACCAACTCTGATCAGTAGGAAGTGGGCCGACATGGTGAGTCAGTCAAAGATCACCCAAATAGATTCATTTCCCCTGGATGTATTTTGAAGACCCATCACGAAGTCCATGGATATCTCATCCCTCTTACACATTGGGACCACTAAAGGTTGAACCAAGACTGATGGTACCTGATGCTCCACCTTCACTTGCTGAAAAGTGAGGCATCGATAGACAAACTTCGCTACTTCCTTCTTCATACCTAGCCACCAGTGCTATCGTCGAAGCTCCTAGTACATATTCACCACTCCTAGATGTACTGTTAGAGGGGATGTGTGAAAATCCATCTACACTTCCTTATGAAGTGACACTGGAACCATAATACGTCATCTGAATAGGATTAAATGCTCCCCACCTTCAAAAAATCTATTTGGGGCCTGTCCTGTGGATATTTGAGCACGTCGTGTCTCATAGTAAGCCTAACTATGCTGCACATCCCTGAATCACTGAAGATGTGGGGGACTTACTATAAGAGGCTGCAGGAAGGCTTCTCCATTTTCTATCCACAAAGGATATCTGTAAAGCAGCCAGCTACTCTATCACCACACCTAGCAGCTGTATACCAGATATCCAAATGAGTGCATCTGCTTCAACATTCCCCTTCCCAGGATTATAGAATATCTCAAAGTCATAGTCCTAGAGGAAACCAAGGAAACATCATTGTCTCAGCTCCTGAGAACCATATATGATCACTACTCGATTCTGTATCAGGACACATCTGAGTGTGCTCCCTAATGCATCGCAATAAACTATGTACCCTACACCGTCCTCTGGAAGCCTCAAGTTTGGGGTACTAGTCAGCCTCTACCTCAGCTCTTGAATGCTCTGCTAGAATATCTCTCGACCACACGAAGGGTTGCCCCTTCTTCACCAAGGCTGATAGTGGTGCTGCAACACTAGAGAAGTCTTGCACAAAGGTAAGTCTGGCAGACTAATGATTGATATATTGCACCCTCTTATGCATGAGTCCATCCTATGCTGCCTGGGATTTCTTTTTCACCGACCAAGGAAAACCCCAACCCAATGTTGTAGATAAACCAGAACATTTTTTCCTAATACAGTCAATCTGAGTGTGATCTGCGGAGGTCAAGTCCAAACCCAAACTAACATCATAAGGCTGGGACGCTTCCACCAAGAGGTTCCAACCGAAACTCTCACCTCAAGGGTAAGATCACACTATCAACGAAAGTGTGATTATCGAGTCTCCACTCAAATATATCTCTAGACGTGAGGTTCAAGTCAACAGTTTAACAATAAAATCTAGGTCTTGGAAAAGATTTGTTGAATGAAGGAATGATCGTTACCTATGTCTATTGTTACGAAAACAAGTTGTAGACACATACCATTCCTCAAATCATTCCCAAAGCCTTTGGGTCCCACTCCTTGACCACATGAAGCGACTCTCTTCCCCTGTCCTCTAGCTCCCTGAGCCTAGCGGGTTCCACATAAGGGGGTTGTTGTAACATGTTGAAATGTACACCACTCGATGCTGCTATCCATATCTCCTTCCACGTCTGCTGCCCTAAAGATTCTCCGATATTTAACCCTTCCACTTCCCAAAACATTTTTACAGATTCAAGTCTTGAGACTGTGATCAGTTTCTTGCATTCCCACTACTAAAATTCACTTGTTGTATCCGCTCATCCAAAGAACATTCAACCACAAAGGATCTCTCTAGAATCCTAACATATGTACGATTGGATAGATGAATTGTGTTGGATCATATGTCCTTTAATCACTCATCGCTCGGATGTATGAGTCCTAAAGCACTGATCGTATCATATTCATCGAGTACCAGGATAGATCGGTATGCTTTGATGAATACTCATCTACTGACACGTCATCCTACTAAAGCTGTAGAAGTTTTAGGGAAATCTCAGCCACATCCTCAAGCCAGTCCACAACTTCCTATGAGTCCGGCTTGTCTCGGAACCTGATGGGTATCTGATGCTGAAACATGTGTTAGGAACTAGGCCTACAAGTGTCCTCTACTGGTACCACCGATTACAACTACTGACCAACAGGCAGTGATATAGCTGACACACTACCCAGAGGTACTATCTCGGGTAATGGTCAATGTACCGAGGCCTCATCACTATGCAGACAATCCTCAAGGTCAGTAACTAAAAAATTCTAGTAGCTAAGATCCCCATATGATCTACTGGTGTCTCAAATAGGTGGAAAACTCTAGAAATCGCCTCCATCCAGCCCTCATCTATGTGGGAATCAGTCTCGCCTCGAAACATCAAAGGCCTCTGCTGCTAGAACTCGTACGATCGCACTCTGTCAGCATGAATCATAACCAAGTGCATTAGGTTGTATCTGCTACCCTATGGTTGGTGGTGTTGCTGGTACACCACCCTATGGTTCCAACATAGTAAGAGGGCCCAGCACCGGAGCCTCGTCGCAGGTTGGGCCATCATCATGTACTCTCTCAGAAACCCTAGTTGTATGTCTATGCAGTGGAATTCTTATAAGGAACAGGTGCGTCACAGTTAACAAGTTATACCTTGTGAGTTGACACAATGAGTTCACAAATAAGACTATTAAAAACACACACACACACAGTTTTTTCTTGCACTGAGATAGAAATCAGAAGTCAGGGTCCTGGTGTATGGATAAGGCGGCTGCCACACCAACACTGGACTCCCTGGACTGAAAACTACTCTCAGTACTCTTAACACTATTGCGTCACTGAAAAGAAAGACTAGTGTCCTATGTTTTGCGGTGAAACTGACTCCTTTGATACCAATTTGTCACGACCCATCACCCGAGGCCCATGCTGTGACTACCCCAAGACCGCCTTCCATAGGCCATGGGTTGGAGACTAGCACCAACGGCGTAACTCCCTAAAACTGGGAAGGAATTGCCTTTATAACCTAAAAATGCACAAAAAAGAGTACAAGCTGAAAGAAAACACTAAGTAAAACTATATAACAAAGTGTAATGAATGTAAAAGATGGCCGGAAATACAAGTCCAACTGTAAAGTACAAGGAAACGAAAAGTACAACTGAAGAAAAGAAAAGTTTTCACTAGGTCATCCTCTGAGGTTCCTGCCTGAAGGTTAGGTACAGATCACCTCCTCAGCACTCCAGGTCCATCTGTATCCTCCGTGTATCGTAACACCGTATGTTCCACCTCTGGGTACCATTCGGTCCTGGTGCTCTCATCCTCAGTAATCATTGTACATCGTCTGCATCCAACACAAAGAGATGCGGGCATAACCTGGGAAGGGGTGAGTATGGTGATACTCAGTAGAGACCTCGAGACCCTCAGGGTTTCACAAAATCCAAAAAGGATAAATCACAAAATATGAAATCAACAGATAACCCCACTTAGGTATATGACCATAAATATTCCAATGTTATCATGTAATGCATCTCGATCATGAGGAAAACAAAAAAGTCACTGACTCCGCTCACACAAGTATACAACTTATGTAAAGGGATATAGATAATCAGATATATCCACTGAATTATCAGAGCTATCGGACCAACACATGTTCTATTACTAGCTATTCTTTCAGACCAACACATGATCCAGGAACAGAAGTCAGAACTGTCGGACTAACACATGATCCAGGAACAGTCGCCAGAGCTGTCAGACCAACAAAATATCTAGGTCAATCTATTCTGTCAGACTAACACTTGATCCATGAACAGAAGTTAGACCTATCGGACAAACACATGATTCAGGAATAGTCGTCAGAGCTGTCGGACAAACACATGATCCAGGTCCAGCTATTCATTCAGACCAACACATGATCCATGAATAATCAATAGTGCACAGCCAGTTGCAGGGTTTTCACAAGGCACGCTCGATTCCGGGAGGGTCCACTAATCAATCCATGTTTCAACAAGTCAACTAACACCATGTCCCACATTGAAGTATCGAAAAGATACTTTTTTCCATGAGAAACTCAATGCGATAGACAGTGCATCAATAGGACGCCCTGTCTGAGAGTTATTGGCTTTTCCATTATGTGGGCCTGGTTGGATTTAGGTTCAATCCAACCCAACCATACCCCAACTGCATCCAAACCTCAAGTGGAGTATGCCAAAATAATTGTCTCACTCCAAGATTTCTGTCTCTATATACGGTTTTTCAAACCGACATACGGTGCAAAATATATGGCCAACGAAAGTACAAGGGTAAGTAGTGGGCCTGGGCCCGGTCCGACCCGGTCTGGGTCGACCCAGTCAGATCCATTGGGTCTGACCCGGCCCGTAGGGTGGGCATCCCGCTAGGTTCGTCCCGGTCTACTGGGCCCGGCCCAACAGACTGTAGGGGAGATTCAGCACGGTGGTCGCCATGTAGGCAGCTCGGCCTATAGGCTGGGGGCCGGTTCAGCAAGCGCCGTGAGGGGTGTGGCTCGGGTGACTCAGCCCGGAAGGCCAAGCCCATTTAGCAAGCGATGACGTGGGCTGGATAGGGAGGTTGGCGTAGCTCGTCCGTTTCGGCTGGGAGCCGGGGTGTGGCCCAGGTATATTGGCGGGGCGGCCGGGTAGGGCACGCGGCAGGCCCCAGGCAGGAAGGAAGGGCGTGCGGGAGTCCACGGGAAGGAAGGCGGGGCACGCATGAGGCCATGGGAAGGCAAGCGAGGTTTCATCTGGGGGGAAAGGAAGGTCGGTGGCGGTCGGGAGCTGGCTCGGCCCGGGACGGTGGGCGGCGCAGTTCGGCCCATGGTGGCGGATCCGATCTGGTTAGAGCGGCGTGTGGGCGACGCAGCTCGTGGAGGTCGCAGGTAGTGTGACTGTTTCCTTCGTAATTCTTTCACCTCATTTCTTTGTCTCCATGATGAACATTATAATGAACAAGATCGACGGAGGGGGTCAAGACATGTTGGTTTGGCCTGTACCTTATGCGTTTAGGGTGATAACAAGAGGCTCGCAAGTATGAAGCATAAGAACCCTCATTCATCATTTTGAAAGAAAGGAAGAACATGGGAAAATATCATACATAAATAAAATTAAACCCCTACCTTTGATTCTTCATTCATCATTTGATTACAGAGTCACGGAAGAAGACTTTGGGGATCGTCGTTCATCCTATCCGCCAAGAACTTCCAAACACGAGTTTCGTCTTCTCGTTGATGACGCTCCACGTCAGTAGGTGTCTGAGGAAGAAGTTAAAGTAGGTTGGCGTTCTTCGTTCTTCGTCAGAGAAGGCGTAATCCTACAAGTTTTTGGAGTCATGTCACTTTGCCAGCATTTCGTCGCTTGGTGAAGTCATCTCTAAACCTCCCTCATGCTTCCATTAAATAGGAGAGGGAGGGAGGTTGGTAATGATCATTGAAATTTATGATGGTTCATTTATTAGGAACCTTCCAAAATTCCAACGACGTGGTTACATAAAATTTAAATGAGCTAGCCAATTATGTTACACTGGCGCAATTTAAGAGGTGTGTTGGCTTTAATTAATGGAAGGATTCTAGGAGGCTCCCCCCCCCTCATTAATGAGGGGAGTTGAGAGGTTTTCATCTCCTCCCATTAATAGAGGTGTTAAGCCATGTGTGGTCCCCACCTCATTTATTCTCCAACGAGAGATTGAGTTCCGGTGGGCACCACCACCATAACCTCTCATCGGAGGATAAGGTGCCATGACCCCACCTCCAACTCCCTTGAGGACGTTTTAACCACCCAACCTCTACATGGTGGCTAAAAACAAAATAAAATGTTAGCTCACATTATTTTATTAATTATTTTATAAAAACCCCAAATATAACTTTTACTCTCGATCAACTACCGTTGAGGTGTGTGTCTCATTAAGAAAATATCGGCGTTGCGATTTCCACTATTCCCTTGGATTTCAATTCCGAGCACCGGTTCAAATTTTACAAAACGCTGCTCGCGCGATTACTAAACAAACATGAAAAAAAGGTTCGGAAAATTATTATTAGTCACCCTCGACTCACGCTGGTTGATGTTAGGCTCTACCTAGGTGAAACACGCCCAAACGAACCCAACGGTACTCTCATATTTTCAATCAGAGTTACCATTTAGATTTTATGAATTTTACAATATAATAATTTTCACTTAATTATTTTATTTGCGGCCAAAAACAATCTTTCCCTCGTGTCCTATGCCGGCCAATGTTAGTATCTACATAATGAAAGAATACAATCACGAGTTCAGTGGTGGTATTTAATTTTTAATCTGAGTTACCTTTTCTGAGTTATAAGCATTTGAATAATAAAATAATTTATATTATTATTTTATTTATGATTATTCCATTTTTGTTGTTTTCTCACAGGAGACCTGCGCCGACTATTCTTAAGTCACGCCAAGGGTAAACCCACCGTCCTGAGTGCAACGGTGCTCTCTGATTTCGAATCCAAGTTACCATTAAAGAGTTATTCCACATTTTCAGGAAAACTACTTACACACGTTAACTTAAGTTTGAAAAAAACATCGACGGATCATTCCGGGAAATCCAGGCCTCGAATAATGCGCTGTCAGATTTCACGGACCCATAAAATTCCCATTTAATTAAAAATAATTACATGAAAATTCTAGGTCTTTACATGTAATAAATTCTGAATTGATGTATTTAATATGTATTTCTATGAGATATGAGATACTTCAGGTTGGAATATAAAAAAAATATATTGAACATGATTTCATTGATTAGTATAATGCAGTGTGGAGTAATAACTAAACTCACATTACCATATATACATAAGGGATATGGTTCTAATAAATTAGATTAATGATGATTATTACATGCTGGCATTGATCAATAAAATGTATCATAGAGAAATTCCTAAATAGATAGATCCTTAAGTAAATTAGAGTCATGATTTAAGTAAAACGAACATCAATGTTAAATCTTATCCATTGTAGACACTTCAATTATTTTCATGAAATGTGATTACCCAATGTAATATTCTAATATTCATTGTATATATTTTAATATTGATATGTTTCAAAAACCAGAGACACCAATTTTAGTACATTTTAAAAATGGAACATCACTCCTCATTTTTAGGCTATTCATGTCCAAATTGTGTCAGTTTTAGCCCAATTAATAATTTGATTGTGTAATTAATTGTTTTGATTATTTGAATTTCAGTTTTGGGATATGATTTTTCTCTTTTAGTGTAATCCTTTTTTATTTTAATATTAATGAATTAATCTGAAGGAAATATGGACATTTTATCCACTGAGGTATAAATTTTTAATCAAACAATAATGCACCTTAGGTCCATCAAATAAATGTGGATCTTAATATTAAATCCCAATGAAAGTAAAAGATTAACTGTAGATAGATAAATTAGGTGAATTATTTTATTAAACAATGTCTAAATATAATTATGAATTCTTGAAGGAGAACCATAGAGTCCAATTTGAGAATTAAATATTGGCCCATATTTTAGGGCCCATAAAATCAAACTATAATTTCATGTATCGAATCCAAAACCATGACCCAATTGGAATAAAAATTTGAAATATATTATCAGAAACGTAGAATAATATTTTTATATTCTAATATCATCACTTATTACTGTGATCTTTAATCTCATGTTTTCACACCAAAAGGGCGATGAAATTTATTTTAATTTTCTAGTTAACATTGAAATTTACAATTTATTTTTATTTCTCACCCACCTTTTACTATCCTAATTAAATTGGATGGAATTGATTGATGGGGGATCAACCATAGGAATCAAAATTACAATTTTATGAGTCATGGTGATGGAATTTAGGGGATATGTTTTATTCTATAAATTTTATTGTTAAGGTGTTATATTTTAATCACATATTCAATTTCTCAAATGTATGTTTTTCTAATTACAAGTTTCATAATAAAGATATTATTATTCACCATTTATATTCTTAGTAAAATTATATGGATATATTTTCCTTTGCGATTGAATCTATTCACATCATCTTTTGTGAAAATTTTCACATAATAGTGGAGTGGTCTATATTTCACTCATTTTCTTCTTCAGGTCCACCCTCATGAGTCAACTTCTGACTTACATTGATATAATATAATAAGCGGAGGGATACCAATCTTATGGGTTTATCAAAGGGTGTTGAAATTTGATGTTTTGGATTTTTTTATCATTTTAACAATTCTTAATCAATTTTTTGAGTTTTTCATTCAATTATTTTCATTCCTCCCATTCCTTATTTAATTTTCTCAACACACATTTCATATGCTAATAATATCCTTTACCTTAGAGTGATCATGAAAATAATTCACTAAGTATAAATTTGATTAGATTATTTATTTTAATGTGATAAATTATTAAATTTCGAGTTTATATGTATTTATTGATTGAATTCTTCACAAGATAATGAAAGGGAAATAATTTAAATAGGAATTCATCCAACCACCATAAGAAATAAGCAAGGATCAACTCATTTTAATAAAATTAAGTCACATAAGTCATTAAAAATATTTAATTTTATAGTCAATTAAAACCCCGAATTTACTCTTCATATCTAAATTACTCTCATAGAATGTAGATTTTATTACATTTCCTCTTTGGTCTCTGAGGATTTGATAAACCAAGACGTTCTACAAGAGACCTCTTAAACCACATAACCTAGGTATATTTAGTAATAAATAAATTATGGAGTTGTGTCTAGGTACCACATTACGGCATCTAATAATCCAATTCTTTTATCCCCTATTTCTTATAGATCTCCCAAAATTCAATAATAGTTTCCCCTTTTTATCAATCCAGGTTTGCCTACACTCATGGAAACTCAAACTCTATATTTGGGGTTGAAAACATAACAGATGAGGCTTCTAGTGATTCTAAAAGAATCATTCACATATATCATAGTATTTAAACGAATTTGGATTACAAAAAAGAGGTAAATAAACTGGAGAATATTCCACAAAACCAAATCATAAAGAAGGGAGGGAACCCAAATGGGAACCAAAATGAGTATGCCCCAAATATGGGAATTATTGCAGACTACACCATGAATGACTACCTCACTCCTACAAGGACCAATGAACCCACATGCATTGTACATGATTCCATAATATATTCCCAATATGTTCTCAAACATCATGTGTTGAACCACCTTCCATCCTTTTAACGACTAGAGTCTTAGATTTGACACCCTCATGTTAAAGATTTAAATGAAATTATTGAATCCATGTTCTCCCAAATAAAATTGAATCAGCTAAAACGATATTATTACCTTTTTCTCTAATGGATCAGGAAAATAATTGGTTAAATATTTTTATACTAGAATCCATTCACTCTTGGGACTAACTGAAAAGAGAATTATACAAAAAATACTTCCCCTTAGAAAAACAAGTGCACTTAAAAAATAGAATACTATAACATTTTGAAAAATAGGAGAAATATTATATAACACATGGGAAAGAATAAAATTCAAATTAAACTAGGTACCAAATAATGGTTTATCAATCCACGAACAGGTGAGAGTTTTCAACAAATGGTTCTGTTCATGTAACAAATTGTTTTCTGAATTGATGTACAATAGAAAATTACACGAAAATGATCAATGTAATTATTATGAGTATTAGGAACATATTTTAGTGAATAACACAAATATGGGGAGGATCACCTTACTTTGATAAGACACCTAATTCAGGTAGAATGAAAAATCTTATAGATGAAGAAAACCATAGATAAAATCATTATTTAATCACAATGATGCTTAGGAGATCATTCTTAAGAAGCTCCATGAAGTCGAGGTTATTGAGTGTCTCTGCACAATTTGTGGAAAACCTAAACAAAAGACCAATAATTTCCCAATCATTCCTTATATCAGGGTTTATATTTTTTTAGGACCTCCAGAAGAGGTTAATTTACTAAACATTTAAAATCCACAATACCAATACACTTTAAATAAATGGAATAATGACCACATAGGATTCTATTGGATGTAAAATCAACCAACAACACAACAATAATGGCTCAACCAGAACCCTTAAAAATATTTTCATACGCATAACTAATCCCATCCATAACCATTCTGATACAAAAATCCTCATATCTGACACAAACAACCCATATAGTAACCCATTCAATAGAAAATCCAACAACCAAAGTATCATCATGTGGTAAAAAAATTATCACATGCCCCTTCCAAATATGCCCCTCTATATAACCTTTCATGCTTGTGTAGAAAATAGAGAAAATGAACTCAGAATTCTTATCACAAAATAATGAATTATAAACCATCAAGACTAGAATGGAACACATGACAACTCAGGCTATCCCTTCCCCATACATAAGGGAAGAATCCATTAACGCACATACCTTTCCAGAACAACTAAAAGAGGTAAATTTATTAATAAGTGGTAGATACATTGAAAATTTGAACAACCCATTTTGGTACCATTGAACATTTAAATAACACATGAAAATGTTAAATAACTACACTCAAAATTTTACAAATCCAAAAAGAATTTGAAATAACCACAAACTCACCAAGAAATAAATCAATCTACTCCATTCCCACAACATATGAGAGGAAAATATAAACCTATGCTAAATGAAACATTGAGGTAAATCCTCTCTCAATTTAATATGAACATTCACCATCATAATTATGTCCAACCCATTCATTCATATTCAAAGTACCATAATGATTTTTTCAAATTAAAACGTAAATTTTAGCATCAAAACAAATTCTTTTTTCCGGCTATTGTGAGTACCACCATTCAACACACTATATTATCCTAATATTAAAGACCAAGGATGTCCATACATTAATGTTTAGTTAGAAGAGATTTTTTTTTCAAATAACATCATGCTATAGGATCAACTATGAACCTCATTCCATATTCCAGGTGTTATTAATTAAAGATTAATGATATCTAATCAACCTTTTCTACACTCCAAATTGAATATTGAAGTGTTCAAGTTCATTCTGGGATATTAAAAGATGTTTTAGTGAATGTTAAAATTGTATTTTCCTCTACTGACTTCATTGTCCTACACAATCACCCTTTCGTAATTCCTATAGAGAAAAACATAGTCATCTTTCTCCATCCTTTATTATCAACATTAGAATCAGTCATATGATATAGGAATGGAAACATGACAATAAACATTAAAAACATGTGCCTCAATTTGAACATTTATTATGAAAAATCTCTAAATTAGGGATAATTAAGAGATCGATAATGTCAATTAGATAGGTAGTGTTGATTAGGAACCAGTTGAACATGAAGTAATTGTTGAAGGATGTTTTATCCAAGATGACATTGATTTAATTTTTTCACATGAGAGAAAAATGTCTCCATGGCTTGACTCTCTTTCAGAAACCTCCTTTGATTAGTTTTTTGTATCACCAATCAATTAAACTAGTTGAGAAATCAAAATCATCAAGTCTATTCCTAAATATGATCTATACCTTGTGGTGGCTGAATCTAACTTTCAAAAGGAACCAATTATTTCCATAAATTTGGAAAAATGGTTTTGGTTCAACATCCCATCCTTCTATTGAAACAACATGATCATAAATTTGTGGTCCTTCTTTCATTACTCAAGTATGGATTATAATTTTAAAATCAATCCTTCCCTGTTATCATATCACTTTCTGTTGAAATCAATAATTATAGGATTCTAATGGATGTCTTGGTAAAGTGAAAGAAACCAATTAGATAGAGCATTTATGATATTTTTGGGATTAGACTACCCATTAAAACTAATAAAATTGTTATAAAATCTAACAAAAAATCATGTTGTCAACGTCAATAGAGACTAAAACCCAATTTTATGGATGTGGAAATGAAAGAACATATAATGTTTTTAAACATGGGTATCATATACCATGTTTAGGATAGTGAGCGGGTAATCCCTATTCATGTTATTCAAATGAATATTGTAATCACTATGATTACAAATTAGGATGGTGATATTCTATTTAAAATAGTGGGTAGTGGATGGAGAGTGTGCGTTTAAAATAGGATGTTAAACACATTCACCAAGAAAGACCATTTACATTTTTCCATAATTGATCAAATCCTTGAGAGTGTGGTGTGTAATTAGTTCTATGGATTCCTATATAGATTCTCAGGTTATAATCAAATTGATGTCTCCTTAGAAGGTCAACTAAAAACAACATTCACATGACCATTTGGAACTATTTCGTTTCGGCACATACCCTTTGGGTTATGTAATTCCCCCAAAACCATCCAATAGTGCATGATGTGAATCTTATCTGAAATGGTTGGGGGTTGTTTAGAGGTCTTCATGGGTGACTTCTCCATATTCAGGTATACATTTGAGGGATTCATAATAAATTTTAAAACGGTTCTATCAATATGCGAGGATAATAATCTCATCCAAAACAATGAAAAATACAATTTTATTGTCAAATAAGTACTTCTTGTGTGCTATTTGGTCTCTATTAGAGGTGTTGAAGTTGATAAATGCAATGTTTATATCCTTCCACACATTCCCTCTCTAAAAATTTTCAAGGACGTGAGGTCCTTATTAGGACATAAATGTTTCTATTTAAACTTCATTAGCAATTTCAGCTCAATCTTTCGAACACGTTGTGCTTGGATGGTGAATGATTATACATATTTATTTATATAAGGCAATAATGAATCATTATCAACACTGAAGTGATCTATTAGCTCCCCAAATATCATTAAATCTCACTACTATAAAATTTTGTTCTAACTCTTGTGGAATATGAGTGAAAATGTTATTAGAGATTTATTAGGATAATACTGTGATAAAACTCCAAGTGTCAATAATTATGAAAGTAAAACATCAAATGATATAAAAATCAAATACATCACCACTAGATATTATTTTTTCCTTAGAAAAATTTAGGTACTGTCTCTTAGGATTCCCCATTATTGTCTTCATAGATCATTTACTATTGATATGATTTTCCCAAAAAAAACAAGATTACAAGTCTAGTTTGACTATGTGGGCCATTATTTTTAAATATTTTGATAAAAATACTAAGGACAAAAAGGTTGTTGAAAATTTTTAAGTTTATTACCTATAGAGGATGGAATTCAATGGCAAATAGCATAACCTTTCCATGTGTTATTTATTTACTAATACGCACATCTATTCCATGATTTAATGTCCATGGTATTATGACATATCAAACCACTTAGATAGGGGTGCCATTCCAAAAATCCTTATAACCCAAGAAAAGGGGAAATTCCTTTTTTTATTTCAAACACTCTATTTTTTATGATTTATAAATCTTCATGTTATTTCATGATCAGGTCATTATGATATGTGTTCATGAGTCCTATGAAGAGTCCATTCTTAAATTCTACCATTAAGAGGAAGGTGGAGTCAATATTTATATAATTAAAAAAACTAAAGAGGTCCTCCAATTTTGTTTATTTTGTCCTAACCACACTAATTATTCCTACACATTCTTCCAATTTTATCCTCAATGTCAGCAATTAGCATCCATACCCAAAATAAATCAAATTCCCCTTATACCTGTTCTGGTTCTTAAAATATTATATTATTAGTGAATTGATTTCATGGGACCCTTCACAATATCTAGGTTATAGATCTACATCCTATTATCAATTTATTATGTCTCTAAATATGTTGAGGTCATTCTTATGATGTCAAATGACCATCAAGTTTAAATCTGATTCCTGAATGAACACATGTTTTCTAGTTTAAGAATTTCTTGGATGATAATTACTGATCATGGAAACCATTTATAAAACCATACCTTATCAACACTTGTTTATATATATGGGGTTTCTCAAAAATATTTCACTACTTACCATCCTCAGAACAATGGTCTATTTGAGTAGTAATGTAGGGAAATTATAAAAATTAGGAAAAACCCGTCAATTCCTCAAGTAAATCTTAGTTAGAGAAACTCTTGGATACCCTTTGAGAATATCATAATATGTTCCAAAAAAATCCTATGAATGTAACCATATAGTTAGGATTATGGAAACACATTCTATTTACCTATTGAAGTTGAACATATGTCCTTTTGGGCCATATAAAATTGATCTTTGACATTTATTTGATCAGAAGAAATTGGAAATGAGACATTAACAAAAATAAATAACATATGATGGAGGCTTATGGAAAAACAAAGATCAATAATGTTGGAGTTCAAGAATACCAATTTAGGATTTTTATAGTTAAAAACTTTGATCCGAGAAAATTTGAGCAATTATATAGTTCAAAAATTCTTTTATGCCTAGTAAAGTTATGGCTGGGATGAGCAGAGCCTTACACATTTCGTCATATTTACCCCCATGGGGCAGTAAAGATTTAGGACCTACCTATGGTATAACATTCTAAGTCAATGATCATAGTTTAAAACAATTAATTAAACCATTTAATAAATTAGAAACATAGGCAGAGTTATCCAAGACATCTTGTGAACAAGACAAACATTGTTAGATATAGGGTCTCATTCAAGATAATGACATGAAAAATCAATTTCCTAGAGGAAACCCATATTTTAGCTGTTCATTGACTGAATGTTTGGAATTTCAAAACAAATATGTATTTTTTTTATCCTTTCCTTTTTTGTTTAGGTAACCCCATTTTGGTTTCCATTGTGATCTAATGTTATTGTTTGTGATATTTAGCTGCTGAATAATTATAGTATTTCCAAATTCGACAAATGCCTTCCAAAATTCAATATTACATTCAACCATCCCCGAGGAGTCTAATTATATCATTAATCCAAATTGATTAATTAGTTATTAATCAGTCAACAACTTCAAAAAAAGATATTTTTTCCATGAATTCATTTCAAATCACATTCTCCCCCACATCCCAATTATTATCTCTCTCTTCTCTAATCTTTCAACAATGTGGGATGTGACATTCTATGTTTGGTGGAGTTAAATTATATGATTTTATAATAAAATATCGTTATCTTTTCAAGAATTAATATACATTTTGAATCCTGAAAAATAACTGTAAAATGATTTTTAATTCATTGATTATTACTTTAATACATATTTATGAACATGAAAATAATTTTTGGAAATTTTGATTATCCGATGTAATTTTTCACATATTAAATTTTTTTTCCTTTTAATCAAAACTACACAAGGTGCGTATATTATATTTTAGGTGTATGTTTGAGTTCTTTGGTACCATTCATCAAAGAATTGGGTTTGAGGCCACATCTAGTTTAATTTTAGTATCCATTAAAAAATTCAATGAATTGTTACCTTATAGAGAAATTGTTTTTCTCCAAAATCATGGAGTCTAGAACATGGGGAACATGACACCATTGTTGTATTCCCCAGATTTTGGATCCACATCTCTATTACAGAGTATCGAATTGAAAATATTTGTGGTGTATGGATCTTGGGGATCAAGACTCCAATATTTTCATTACTGGAGTTAGTCTTTTCATATTTATTCTGGTTAAAAAACATATCAAAATATAAAAAAAAGAAAAATATAAAATTGGATACAAATATTAAGTTTTAATTTGACTCCCACATAGGGATTCCATTTTATCCCATGAATAAAAAAATAGGTCCCATATATATTTGGATGCACAACACATCATCATGCTTAATTGAATTTGGGTTAAATGTGGTGATGAACTAAAAAAAGTAATACCATTGGTGAAACCATCATATGTTATATTATTTTGATAGGTTTTGTTATTTTTTTTGTATGATGTCTTCTGGTGAGAATTGTATGTTGAAATGTTTTTGAAAAAAGGAAATTCAATTTCACATTTTTGAGATAATTTTTGTTAGGACATGAGTAACTCATGTTGTTGTTTTGATTATTCACTAAAAGAGGCTAATATTTATTATTTATATTATAATATTGACGTGTTTCAAGGTCCATAAACACTAATTTTAGTGCATTTTATCTATAGAACATCATTTCTCTTCATTATATAATTCATTTCTAATGTGTTCAAATTTAGGACCAATTAATCGTCATATTTTAGAATAAATTATTTTTATTATTTGAATTTGATATTTTAGGATATGATTTATCAATTTGGGTGAAATATTTGTTTCTTTTAGGTTCAATGGATTTATTATAAGGGAATATGGAAATATTTGGAAAATGATGCAGAAATTCCTGATCGTGGAGCCCATATTTCAATCCATATTAAGCAAAAATATAAACAATAGATATATAAATTTATGCGGATAATTTCATTAAACTATGGACATAGTTAATTTTAAAATTTTCAAGAATATCTAGGGATGCGAATTTGAGGATTAAATTATGGGACATATTTCAGAGCCCATAAAATCATTTCAAAATTCAGAGAATAAAATTTGAATGGATGTTCCAATTGAAATTAAATGTTTTATGAAATTATTGGACACATTAAAAATATATTTTCCTTCTATTATTTTCCCATATTCTTCAATCTTAAATTTCATATTTTCATGCCAAAAAGGGGGAAGAATCTGGTTTGAATTTTCTGCTCAAAATTGAAAAGTCTAGCTTCCTTTTATTTTTCACCGACCATTTACAATCTTAATTAAATGGGATAGAATTTATTGACAAAAGATCAAAAGTAGGACCCAAATATTTCAATTTTTTGGGGAATGAAAGGAGGGGATATGTCTTATTCATTTAATCTTAAAGTTGTGCTATATTTTTTTAATCATGTGTTCAATTTTCCTCATGTATGTTTTTCAAATCACGTTAGTTTATTTATAAAACCTATTATTATTCAACAATAATATTCATTATAATAACACATTGATACTATTTCCATTGATATTGAATCTATATAACTCATTTTTTTAACTAACTCATAGAAGGGTGGAGTGATCTTTATTTTACTATTTTATCATCTTCAATTCCTCCCTCATGAGACTAATTCCAACATAAATTGATAGAATAACATCAGTATAAGGACAAACCACATATTTTGTGTTCCAATGGTGTAGAAAGTGGATGGATTGGATTTTATTTCTCATTTTAATAATTCTTATTCAAATATTCTTTTGAGTTTCACTTTCAATGATTTTCATTCTTACCCTTCCTTATTGAATTTTACAACCATAATTTTCATTTTCTACGAATACCCATTAACTTTTAGTTCTCATAAAAATGATTCTATAAGTGTATAGGTGATTATAAGGTGTATCAGAAGCTGAAAAATTGTAATTTATTAGTTAATTTTTTCCATTGAATAAATTCTTATGAAGGTAATGAAATTGAAAACATTTAAAAGTGAATTCATCCTTTCCTCCCCAAGTGATAACCAAGGATCAACTCATTCTCTAAAATTGAAGTAAAATATGTATTTGAAAATACCTAATTATCAACTCATTTCAAACCCATTATTCCACATCAAATCCAAATCACCCCGAGATAATGTATGTTTCTTTAGGTTTTTTCTTAGGTCATCGAGGATAAAATAACTGAGCATATTCTAAAAGATACAATTTAAACAATATAACTTGGGTAAATTTGGCCATCAGAAACATGAAAAAATAATAAATAATTTATTCCATAAAAATATTAGAAATATAATGAAAAGTGGAAATAATATGATTTATATTGTGATGTCAATAGGTTAATTCATAAGAATATGTGAGTTACTTACTTTTGAGGTTACTATGGTGAGAAGTTGCAAAATTTTTGGGCTTAGTGAGTGTTATCTTATTGACCATGCATTTAGATATATGACATGATCTACATATGGGTATATGAGTATAGGTAAAGGGCATGGATTTTGAAAATCTCTTAATGTAGGGTGTATTTGGTAGCTGGTTTGTTTCCCTTACAAGACCTCTTATTAATCAATGACCCTAAGAAATATAGGTTATATCATTTATTAAATACATTTTTGGCTGATTTACTAATATATGTAATAGTTATTTGTGGGTTTTAAATCCATACATATTGGTGGTTAATCATATTGGATGTTATGTGAGTGTTATATGGTGAAAAGATGGTTGTCAATGGAGTATGTTCAGATTAATATAGAATGTGACTGATTGGTGGGAGAAACTATTGACACATATATTCAAATTTGTTTTAGGGAATCAGTTTGTTGTGATGTCTGAGGTATACTAATGATGGGGTCTATCATGGTTTTGTGAATTATTTATAAGTGGAAATGATGATTAAATGATTATGTTTGATTTTTTATAACAGAAAGTTATTTTGGATATATGGCCTATGCATGGAAAAATTCCTTGAGTTTGTTATTATAGTCAATGTGGTATTTTAGGGCGTGATAAAATTGGGAATGAAATTCCCTTCACAAGTAGACTATATTAAATGGTAAAGGAAGGTCATATGATATTCCTAGTGTATGGTGATGTAAGTAACATGGAGTGATAGTTTTATTGGTGTTAATTTTGGGTTTTGAGGAGCAATTCCTATCGAGTTCCTGACCCAGTTCCTCTTGGGAGTGATTTAGTACATCATGAGAGTCTAGGAAAGTGTTTTTGTTTTTACAATCTGTTTAGTATTAGGCAAATCATTTTTTTACAATTTAAATTTTTAAATGATTATTATATAAAAATAGTATACCATGGGATCCATTATCTGAATGTGATAAGAATTTAGTAAGAGTATGGTCATTATTTTAGTTGTATGATCTTAGTATTAATAAGATTCTCCTAATTCGATCATGATTCAGTATCTTATTTGGTCACAAGGGGGCATGCATACCCCTCAGTGTCTGTGATGATGAGGTGTTAAGCACTGTCGAGGCATGGCGTGTATGTATTTTTTATGTTTAATTATAAATAGATATGGTGTATGTGTTTCCATGATAATACTAAATTCATGAATTATAATTAGGATGCTTTGGGGCCCATCAAAGAATTATTTTGATAGTCCCACTGTCAGAGTAATTTTACGTGGGTAAACGGTGAAATGCTTGTGGATAGGATAACTAGGGCTTTTAAGGGGAATCTAAAAGTTAATTTCACTAATGGGTGATATCGATGGGTGGAAAAAATGTGTCATCACCTGTTATAACAATATTTCCCTTACAATATGAGTAAATTTGTTAAAATTCAAGCATAGATAATAAGGGGTGATGTGTGTTTGGATGAAGTGACTTTTTCAATTTTTTCACCTTTATAAATTTTTGAATGATCATGTGGTGCTACCCATCTTATGAATGGAATCTATGGAATATGATATTGTTGAATTCACTACAACTCTGAAATTGGTTGTCTTAATGTATTTTATGGTAGTTGAGTTCATTTATTGAAAGTAAATTGGCCACATATATTAGGATATCATTTCCGTGATATGATGGTGAGGACACTCATTTGGTGTGGAGTTTCATATAGGTTGTAGTTTTATGATCCTAATGTAAAGGGGATGTGAATCTAAAAATACCACTAAATGTGTTATTAAATTAAGATGTAGATGAGTGAGTGAATCTAATACTTTCATATTTTCTCATAAATTTTTTTTGTTAGTTTCTTATTTTGTTATGATATCACACTAGGTGTCTTGCCTGGAAAACATGGTTGTAGGTTTTTTAATCCTTCTAGATTTTCCTTTAGTTTTGAGACAGCATGTCCTATTATTCTAATGTTGTGTTTGTGGAGGAAGTTTTTCATTTAAGACTATTTTCTAGAGAATCTTCAACATATTTTTTACATAGAATAGAACGTGGTGGATTGGAATCTTTTTGGGGTAGGTGGTTATAGACGCTGAAAATATGGTTTGGACATAGGTCAGGGATTCATGGGAGAAATCTAGAATGTTCAGGTCCGATTTTGGGATAGTCCTAGTTTCTTGACTGGGATCCTTATGCATTGTCGGTGATTATGAACACTATGTATGGGTGATAATCATATGATATGAAGATATCTGTCAATAAGTAACTGGTTGTGTAATAGTCGAGTCGGCGGGACATCTGTAAGCTGGATTGGCATGTTAAGTAGAATTTTGATTTGTGAGAGAGTTTATGTTTTAAGGTTTGGTTTCAAGTGAAAATGAGTGGGTACATACCTTTTTAATATAAATATGAGGTGTGATATTTGTAATTTAGTGTTCAAGGATTCCACTAGGAGTTCCTTATTTTGTTGTTTTTTAATGATTAGAGCTTTAATGAACAATATATAACCAATGTTTCTTGTTTGGGGCGTCATTAAGAAAACCTCATCCAGTGGATGTTTTAAATAATTTTTATGAATGAGTAAGTGACGATTATAGGTCATAGTACATTCTTAAGTAATATAAATAATTATTGGGATCCCATCTCAAGGATGAGATGTCATATGGTGGGTAGGATGTAAGATCACGTCCCTACCATGAGTTATATACCTCTTTATTTTTTTTATACCTCATTTGGGTCCCTGGCTGGGCATGTTTTCTGGTGTAATAGAGGTATCGGGGTATTCCCATGGTGTCAAGGCATCAAAGTTTTGTTTTGGTTGAATTTTTTTTGTACCTCACTATAAATCAAGGAAATATTGATCCTATGTCCAATATAAAATTCAAATCTACAATTTTGATGTTGATTTCGATTGTAAATTGGATTCTCTACCTTGTTTTAGTGTAAAGCCTAAAATTTACATGCCTCAATGCTAAGAATTTTTTTATGAACCCAATTCATGTAATAAGATATGATTAAATGAAGTTGGAGTTGGATGTCTTTTTACATAACATGTTGTTTATATTATAGTTAAATGTAGGAATTCAATGCATTAAAATTTTATTCCCTTGGAATAATTATTAACGTTTCAAGGGAAACAATATGATGAATCTTGGGAACATTAATATAATGTAAAGGGGTAGTGGTCATGTATTTTTCATCAAAAAGAAGGTTTAATGTTGCCTAGGATGAGAAATTATTTTTGGGGAGGTTTTAGAGGCTGATATCCACCCTAGTTATTTTCAACCTTCAATTATATAAACATATTAATTTTTTACTTTTTTATTTTTAAGGGGTGATTAATGAATTTTGGGGTAGATGGATAGGAAGACAAAATAACCCTCAGTATTGTAGAAGGCACGAAGATTTTGGTATAATTACATTAGGTACCTAGTGTGTTCTTAGTGGTGTGTGGATTATTTCAAAAATATCATGTCATAGTGGCATTGTACCTAGTACCTGGTAGACTACTAGGGTAAAAAAACCCGTTAAAAAATGTGTTTTTACATATTATCCCCTTAATTAAATGAATTTTATAATATACATAGGATTTTATATTCATTTTCACATTCTTAACCCTATTGAGATATTATCCTTTAATTCCATTGAATTCCCTTCATCCCTAGATTAAATCTTCTCTTGGATACATTATCGAGCAGTCATGGTAATCCTCCACATTGAATCTAATGTAATAAAACCTCCCAATTTATAAATTTATTCTTTAATGATAGTGTGTTTGTGTTTTTATTAACATCAGCTCTCTTATAGTTTTCATATTTAATTTTACCATTGATTGGTCTACCTTCATGTGGTAGTCAGAGACCAAAGTCATCATTATTGAGGAAAAGTCTCACTTATTGTGGGTTGATTAATTTTTTATATTAGCTAAATGATTTAACCTTTCCTTTGGTCAAACATTGTCTTCTGAAATATCTATGGGGTGGGTAAGAATATTTTTATTTCAACACATAAGGATTTACAGTTTAAAAACTTTTCCTAGGTGAAATAATTATATTTCTCTTATACTATCACGTGTGGAAAATGTCTGGGAATGTGATATAGTAAAAAATACCCACATAAATTGTATTTACCTTAAAAATGAAATTAGTAAAAAAATATGATGATCCAAATATAATTGGAAAAACTCTTTTTGAATTGGGAGTTATTATATGTAGATTATATTTCTGGGGTCTTGAATTTAGATTCTAGTTATGTTTAATCCATTTTAGGAATTTCCATATATGCTATGTAAGTGTGTAAATAATATTTAAGGGAATCCTTTACTTTTTCTGCCATAATTTTAACTTTTTCACTTATTTAACCTATAAATAAATAAATTTTTCCTTTGATATACTTCTGTTGGTATTCCCATGTACATTGTTGTTGTTTAGGCCAAAATATGAGTTCCCTTGTTAGATTTAACCTTTTCATGACATGAATATGTAAATTTTAATATCCCCATGCTTACTTGTGATTATTAAACTATGTTATAACATTCCATTCATGTTTTATTTTTGGTAAATCCATGTATACGTTTCAACTCTATAAACCCTTTCACATGCTGTGATTGGTTGTGATCATATACACAAAACACTCACTAAAAATTCCAAATAAACTTGGGTTTTCGTTAATTGGTATATAAGAAAATGGTAAACATTATATTTATATGTTGAGTATAGATAAAGTAAGATAATATTTTTCGTATGAACTATGTGTTAGGTGGACATTCTCATAGCTTTATAGTGATAATTCACGTGTATTAGGGAATGTGTAGGGGTTTCCCTTTTATTCAGAGAATAAAATAACTATTTTAATGTTTTTTAAAAACAATCTTGATTTTTGAGAAAATATTAAGGATTACACTATTTAATATCCATTTTGTGTTATAATATAACACAAGATGGTGTAAAAAACATGTTTGGAATAAACATAATCCTTTTGAAAATTCTAATTGAATTTTTTATTAGTATATAAAATGATCAATATTAATGTTAGGGATTTATCGTGACCAAAATGTTTGTGAGAATCATGTTGATACTTCACATGTAATGTCTTATTTCATGTTAAGGTATATGAAGGTGTTGGACATATTTTTTAGGTTTTTAATTGAGGAATGTATACTACTTACACTTAGAGATATCACCTATATTTATGTATATGAACCCATTTATAGCAAAGAGAAACTATGTGTGTGTGTGTCTATATATATATATTACGATATATCGATATACATAAATATCATCATTTGAGAATTTGGTGTCTTGCAGGTGAGCATTATCCCCAAAAAGGTTATTTTGCCTCCCATGATAGATTTTTTATGTTTTCCTCCTTGGGAAGTTTATTATAAAAACCAACATACTTATGTACACATACTAAAACACACACAAAATCATAGTACCTCTTATAAATGATGGATCTGGTTGGACATCTCTGATAAGAAATCCCCTTAGGGAGGATAGGTACATTCTCAAGATTTTGAATGTGGTTTAAATAATGTTTGGTTGATGTAGTCTAAAATTATTAAATAAATGTTATAACATGATTTCCATTGGTTATTTTATTTAAATAACCTATCTTTTGTTATCATGGATACTTGATTACTTGTAATATGTGTATTTATTACCTATATTTACATGTTATCTACTTGTATTATATTCTTTCATTGAATACATTTCTTAATGATAGGCTGATTGAGGTCATGTGGTGATTTCAAAAGGGTATTGTGTATTCACACCATAAACATATTCCCTTGGGGTTGTGTGTAAGCCCATAATATAACAAATCATGTAAAATCAAAGCAACTGCATATAGGGGATAATAATAATAAAGAATGGGTAGTAATTAAACAAAAACAATCAATCATTGGTGGTCCTTTTTTGGAATTTATATTTAACATATGGATAAGAGTATGTGGGGATATATGAATCACTTAACAGAAAGAATTTATATTGAGGAATTATAATTTTTTGGATTCCCAAGGAGAATTTGGGTTACACAATTTTCATTTATTTAGATTTTTCATAGTTTATATAAATGTATACAATTTTTGGTTATTTATACTATAATATAATATGTGGGAATTTTAATGTATTTTTTATACCATGTGTTGACTATGCATGTGTTGTGTGATTTTCCTCTCACGAACACTCATATCTGTGTATTTTAGAACTATCGACCAAACAATTCATTCCCACGTTATTGGAATAGATTCATATTTATTACTAGTTGGTTGGTTAGGTATCATAGAGGGTAAATCATATCATCTTTTTTGCCTAATAGTTTTATTCCATCCTTTGTTAAAAATGAAACACACAAGAGGTCTTATACTGATCTGAGATGGGATCATTCGATTAATATGGGTTATGTTTTTAAAAGGGAGAATATAGAGTGTTATGTAAAATTAAAATATCTTAGGACATTTTATTTCAGTTAAAGGAGGTCCAAAAAAATAATACTGAATGTAATCTATTTTTTGAACACCTAAATGGTGGTGAGATCATTATTAGGCAGTTTCTACCACAGGATTTGATTATTTATTTCAAGGATTGAATGTTGGTTCGCTTATTTTTAAGGGAATAAGTTTTTAAATCATTCTGTTACACTCATTCATTTTTTTAATATAGGATAAAAAATATTTATTATAAAATCATATAAAATTTATATTTGGAATGGATGTATAATGGGATAATGGGGTTTATATATTAGAGTTTTATTTTCCAATCTTTTTTGGCTGAGAAATAGTGGCTTCCTAGAATTTAATAATCTTCACCATGGCCATCATAGATCTAATATAATATTATGATGTTTTTTTATTATTGAGTTTAACCATTGGATTCTATCACTATATATTTAATTATATAAAATCATATAAAATGAAATCAATTATTACCTATTAAATATAAAATTTAATTTAATAATTGGTTGAGTAATACATGAATTAAACAATAAGGATGTTGAATTACAACATCCATTACATTTAATATGGATTCTTATTTTACTATATGTTTTTGTAGAGGATTGAAAAAGGTGATTATTACTCAATTAATGATGGGTATATTATATCATTCTCAAATGGATAACAAATTAGTACTGAAAATAAAAACATTATAGGACATACTTCAATCTTGTCTTTTAGATTTTGGGATATCATGGGACGATCACATTCATTTAGAGAAATTACAAAATTACAATAATTATTATACTTCTATATGAATGTATCCTTTCAT
The DNA here is from genome assembly GCA_963277665.1 of Viscum album. Taxonomy (NCBI): domain Eukaryota; kingdom Viridiplantae; phylum Streptophyta; class Magnoliopsida; order Santalales; family Viscaceae; genus Viscum; species Viscum album. The sequence goes on along the minus strand of OY728163.1, from coordinate 2,100,751,667 downwards.
ATAAATTCAAGGATATTAATTTGATCACCATTATGTTTGGATTATGTGTCTCTCTTGGGACTAGGTTTGGTGTGAGAGACAGTAAACTAAGATCATCAGATTGATTAGAGGTTATATATAATAAATTACATATATATAATAACAATTAGCTTTATGGGATTTCTCATTGAGTGATTTGGGATTATTTTGAGTGTCACAGTGGTTAGGACATTGATGTATTGGAAAGATAGGAAAGATGGAATCTCGGTAGGGGATATCATTTGCAATAACTAGGTTAATTAATAATGTGTGTTTCTAGTTATATTTTATATCAAAATATGTTATGGTACATGTTTTGGTTCATGTTTGATGAATTAAGAGGTACCATCATGACCCATATTATGTTTTTCAAGGAGAATATAATGATTTAGATTTCTATATAACATTTTTTGAAAAAATAATAATGATTATTCTCAAATAAGAGATGGTATTGAAAATAAAATTTATTATTTTTATTTGAGTGGTGTAGATTCATAGAAATGTTATGGAGGAAATGTGGGTGAGAGAAGCTCGCTTGTGAAATAATTGACAAGGTATATTTTAATAAAATATGACATAATAAATTTTTAGGGATGAAAATTCCTATAATGGGGAAAGTTGTGGTAGATATTATTTTTCAATTTAATTAATATATATGGAAATTATTTTATATTTATTTATTATATTTATGTATTATATTTATTTATTATTTATATTTTTTTAAATGGTATTTTTATTAATATTATTTTGATTCATTTATAGAGTGATAGTTTTTGATATGTAATTAATGGGGGAAAATCAACATATGTAAAATTAGAGGATTTATTATTTATTTTTTGTTAGGAAATTGGTTGCATTCATATAACATAAAATATTAATTGATAGGATTTGAATTTATAGTATTTAGTTTGGTTTTAATGGTTTAACTTTAAAGTATTTATATTATTTTGAAGAGCTGAAACCACAAAAATATTATTTTAGATATGAATCAAATCAAAAATTCTTAATAATGAAGTTATATAGTAGAAAAAAAAATATGATAAAATTTAGAAAATTTTAATGGATTTGACTCATTAGTTAAATGATGTTATAAATGGAGAATTTATGGCTATTAATAGATATATATATTATAAATAGAAGAGTAACATGACATGTCCTCCTCTATTAACTCTCTAAGAACTTCTCAACTAGTGATGGTGGAATCCGGACATGAGGTGAATAGAGGATGGTGGGTAAAACATATTATCAAATTATTTTCAAGGTATGTTATTAATTTATGTATAAATGTTCAAAACAAGGTTATATTTCAATATAATCTATTATTAGGCTCCAAAAACTTTTTTTTATTTTATCTCACTACAATTTGAGGGTGTAGGATTAACGATATTTGACACTAAGCTATTCCAAATGAAACAAGGTGCATAACAATCACTATATGTTTTTTGATGAATATTCTTAATCTATTCCTTAATGGTAGTGAGTTAAAAATGGCTATTTCAAATGAGATGTGGTTTGGTAAAATCATTGGAGGCCATGTACATTAATCATTAGAGTCATATAGGGACCAAGTTATTCTAACATGGACCATTCTAATTTATCAGGAGGTAGTGCTAAATGTAAATAACTCATACATGAATCTCTCAAATTGGAAGTTTAGTTCATTATGATATTAAACTGTGGTAAATAGGTAATTTGGTTGTTTGGGATTTGTGGTTTTTCACTTTAAGGTCATTAATTTGAGAACATAAATATAATTTAAAATAAAAAATCTATGGTAGATGTATAGTTTCATAGACTTTATTGATATTAATTTCTTATATTGTGACTGATTTTGTTTTTAATTATTTAATTTATTTTTATATTTTAAATAACTATTATGTTAAATTTATATGAAAATATGTATGTCTATTTGAATTTATGATATATGGAAAATAATATTTTTTTTTTGAAAAAATAATAAATATTAGGTTTTTATTGTAATGTGATATTATTTAAAAATATGGGGTTTTTATTTTAGATTATTTTTGAAATTAAGATGTGTTAATTATAATAGTTTTATCATAGGTAATAATTTTAGATAAAATGATTTTATTCAGAAAGTATGTTTGTGTAATGCGCATCATGAAATCTATAGTTGGAAATTACAATGTTGCATGGTTAGAAATAGACTTGATTATGGTGGAAAGGACCATATGGATTTATCCCGGCGGGTGATGATTCACTAAAAGTGCCCTATGATCATAGAACTTTGGTTTATACATGGTTACATGATTTCATAATATTTACATTGTGAATTATGCATAAATTTGTGATATTATAGTTTGTTTAATAAAACATGGAAGGTTTTTTTGTGTTTAAAAACATGATTTAACTGATAAGCATGCTTAGAATATATAATTCATTATAGAATGTATTTATGAATTATTTTACAATATATTTAATATTTATATCCAAATAGAAATAGATATATATTTTATAATAGATCATATATTGTATTTTAAGAGAGTGACCTGGGTAAATCCTACAGATTAAACTATTAATCACCCATACTAACACTTCTCGATGTATATTTTTGTGGATATTTTTTCCATGATACTGGAAAGGGAAAGGTTTCCTTATTTAGTGATTAAAGATCCTAAAAACTATTTTTATAGTTAGAAACGATGTTTTTTTATGATTTCTATTGGAGGATTCAATTATACTGGAATGGTTTGTATCAATTTCAAATTTTTTTTCTTTCATGTTTTATTTATATTGATTTGTTTTTACAATACATTTTTAGAACATAGTCACATAAAAGGATTGTTGGAGGGAATCTATTTTGTTTTTTAATTTAAATGGAATTGGCATACACCTATAGTTATTTATGTATTGGGGGGATTTGTCACCAATGATTATGTATTATCCCTAAGTACTAGTTGTTATCATATGTCAATCGGGGAATGTTATTGAGGTTATACGGTTAATTTGATGGGGTTGAATCATTGGTATCTTAGTGTGGTTATTATTGAACCAAACTCATTTAAATAATATTTTCCCCATAAACCCATTCCAAAAACCCACATTGATCACTTTTACTCTTGTTTTATGAGGATAATAGGTAAATTATAATTGGTTTAGTAGACTCATCCTTATTTATACACATAGTATGATTTATATTTTCCAAGGGTAAAATTTTTTATTTACTATAAATTTTTGATATATCTCAAAAGCTATGATTATTTAGAGATGTTTCATGAAGGTTGAGAAGTTAGTAGATACAATTTTTGTCATAAGAAAGTCTATGAGAGAGATGTATTTTATTTTTTTGAATTTCATCTATCCACATAATGGTATTGTTTATTTATATGGTTTTATTTTACTGTATTCTAGATGTTGATACTGCTTCTTTACATAATCATATAGACTATGCCTTTAGTTTTTTATACTGGATTGAGAGAAGATGACTAGTGAAAATTTATTTATTTTATTTTTTAGCTTAAAGTTACTAATTTATGGATGGGCCATGATAGATTTTACATATATGTTACAATCAGTTGTTTTATTTTTACTATGGTTATGACATTACCAGTGGTTAACATGGTGATCACACTATTAGCTAGTACCCTATAGGATATCGGGAGGTACTATTGAGGTTATATTGGGATCTACTTCAGATATGAGGGTGGGTTATTATAAAATGGAATTATAGAGGTCAATATTTTTGGGATTATGTTAGTTAGAGGTGGAGAGGTTTTATTTTTCTATGGATGGATGGTTGTGGGAACACTAACCCACATGTCCCTGATTGAAACATCAGTTTATAAAAGTTCTTGGTTATAATGAATAATAACTATTGGTATAAGTGATGTATTAGAATAGAAATCTTTATATTTGTATAGATAAGACTTGGGTCATTTCATAGGGTTAGAGGGGGAGATATATTTTCTATTATTCATGTATCATGGTACTACTATGTATATTATATGTTTACTATGATTGATCAATTTTATTTTTAATATATTGTCCATGATTAATTTAAAATTCACCAATATAATATTTCATGCCTTCATAGATAATTTAAAAGTTGAGGTATAAGTTATATTCAATGGATTTTTTTGTTTTAAAAATTAATTTTTACGTTGGTTTTCCTTATAATGAAAATTAACATTGGACATTCTTAAATTTTGATTTTTTTTAGAGATAAAATATATATTTGGTTCAAAAATAATTTTTTTACAAATTTTATTTAATCTTTTACTTTGGTAATGAATTATGAAATGGGTTTTATAGATGGATTTGGTCTCAAATTCTAATTACAAAATAGATTTCATTATCTTTTGGGTAGTTGTGGTGAAATCCAAATGAGTTTAGTTTTTTTACTTTGATTCCCTGGATCGTAAATGTTTTTTAATCAATAAAACATAGAGTGATTTTTGGATGTGTAAAATTAATTTCATGGGATTTAAAATTTTCATTTAGAGGATATAAGCTAGTGTTCCTGAATTTTAATAATGGACCAAGGATGGATCATGGAATTATGAATTTGGTTCTTTGGATTGAGATTAGTGGTCAATATTATATATTTCTAGAATGTGATTTGTTTAATTGGTTTGTATGAAATTAAACATAAGTAAATATTTTTTTACGGTAGAGAGATTCGTAGGGTGGGATTTAAAGTCACCTATAGATGTTTTAGTAAAGAGTGTGTGTGTACGTGTCATTTATGTATTGATATTTTATGGTAGAGAGTAGTGTTATCTAGTCATGAAATATGAATAATTGATGTGTGATGGATTCCATTTAGTCTAAGAAACATGTCAATGATTATATGATGAGCATGATAGTTTTTATCTATCTAATGATGGTATTGGGTTACGTTTCATAGTTCAATTGAATTTTAAATTTGGATTAGGAGAAGGATATTGCATTCATCATCATGAAGCTTAATTATAGATTTAATTTTTAGATTTTTGGTTATAAGAACCCCATAGAGTGGGTTAAAAATAAATATAACTAAATGAGTTTTTAGGGTATAGAAACACCCAATAAAACATAGATGTAAGTATATAATGAGTTTGGTGACTTGGGAAGTGGAAAAAAGTCACTAACACACTAATATAACTATAGAAAAAATTAACTACGAGTCTAGTGGGTTGGAAAATGGATTAAATCCATTTTTTCTCACACTATTATGATCATGGTAGTACACTATAAGTATAGTGGTTTCACCAGTAATCTGATGAAACTCATTATGATTTCGTTGGTCAGATAATTCTTTTAATAAGGTTGGAAATTATATTTAATATTGTGTTACTAATTTTTTTCTATTAGAGTTATGAAACAGTGGCTATTGGGTCAAATCCATCCCATTTTTATAATATACATATCTTACCCACTGGCTTATTATCATTTGAACTTTGAACTTGGTTATTCTATAATTTTAGATCTATGTAAAATTTGTTTTACCTATTCTCCCTTACACCCCTTCCTTTGTTCTTAATCTTGGTACTGTGGATTTATGGATAATTTGAAATGGTTTTTAAACTAATTTGTCACCCAATTAGTATTTCATTAGATTTTTTTAATTCTGGAAAAAGATTTTGTGTCTAAAATTTTGAAATTTTTTTATTTTATTATTTTTTGTGTTGTATGGAATTAGTGATTATCATGATTCACATTAATTATTTATAATAATTTAGGACTTTATAGGTTTACTTTACTATCTTTACCATTGTTAATTAATATATCTAACTATTATTTTATTAATATTTTCATAATTATCATTATCATCATCATCATCATCAATATTTGTAGTCCTAATGACTGGTTTGAACTCTGTTTATTGACATTTGGTATTATATAAAATAATATTTTCTCAACATAATTTAAAAGTAACAAATGGATTATATAACCTAGAATAAATAGTTTTTTGTTAGTAAACTAACTATTAAGAAGTTATCATCACACATTATGAGTTAGTGTTATTTGAATGTATTTAAATGATATCAATTTGATATTTTAATTAAATTTAAATCAATTTAATAGGATTAATGTTTTTTATAATTATTCAAATGATATATAAATAGTGGTTTGAGTTTGAAAATATTTTTGGCTAATAATATAAATTTATTGGATGGTTTTTCTAAAATAGAGAGAGGATATTATTTTAAATGGATCCGTTTGAATATTTAAAATTAACACTATGAAAATTTTTATTTTTATTAAATTTCATATTAATTGATTATTTTAATTAAAATTAAGGTACTTTGTTCAAACAAAATGTGTTTAAAATTTATTTTCTCAAATTAAATTAAATTTAAATTTTTATGGTAGATCATTTATTAGGGGGTGGGGTGTTTATAGCTCATTTAAACCCTCTTGATTTTTACAGGGACATTAATCTAGGATATAAAAGTAGTTTTCATGGTGTTATTTATATTTTCTTGTTGCATGGTTAGTTTATGGTTAGGGTGTGATGTTTCCATTTAGATATTGATGTTAATTTAGTTGTTTATTTGGATAAATGAGCCACATATTTTGGATAATTAGTGAATATATTGATCATTTCGCTTCCTCAAACACATGGAGGTGATTCATGTATCTTTTTAGGTACTTCAGTTCCCTGTTTATTTATTATGAGGACCTTAACCTTATGTGTGGGTGATAGATAGAGAGGGAGTAAGGTAGGAGGAGGAGTGAAGATAAGAAATATAGAGAGACATTGGGATCCTATGGTTATTTGGTTTTCTTAGATGGAAATTCATTATACATTTACCTTTTATAATGAGGTGTTTTATTATGAATTAATAATATTTGTGATGAAGTTAGATATAAATGATGTTTGATTTTTTAGGTAAGGATTCATAATAAAACACCTTTTTATTTGATGAGAATTCTTTGTTATGTTTTGATGTGTCTTATGTTATGGTTTTATGTCATATGATGGTTTAAACTTGTGTTTAGTTTATATTTGTGGTTTTTGAATCATGAATGTGGGGTTTTGGAGGTTTTTTATTCAAAACAGCCAACACCATACTGAGGATAATTCCATTTTTACCATAGTGTTATCTAGTGAAAAATGGATAAAGGGGAAAATCATGGCCATAGAATGGTAATTGAGGATTTCTTCAGTGGGGTAGAGCTTGGGAAACCTCATAACACAATTTTTATACTCTGTCATCTGGTAAAATAGCCTTTTATTGGGAAACCACTATATTGTATTGATTTATGGTAATAGTGTTCATGGACACCATTAACTTGGTTAGATTTTGGTGTATGGAATTGTGACAGACCTCATTCATTTTAAATGTCTAAAATGATCAATATATTCCTCAAACCTTTTTCAATGATCTATATTTTGTCTTAAAACTATGTTAATACAAAATTAGGGGATGATTAATTCCTTACTCACTAATCGCCTTCAAATAAATCATTTGATTTCCCACCCCTCTCTAAGATTGGTGATTTTGGAGGAGTTCTTGTCCAGTGGATGATTAACATTGTGATTAACATAAAATACCTATTTTATCCTTTTTTTTAGATTGATCTTTCCTCTCCTTGGGAAGATCTAAGGGATCATTCTTATCAATCATAGTTGGTTTTTCTGTTTTAGGATTATTCCATGGGCACAATTGTGTAAGTAGTCACTCTTCCACCTGAGTTATTGTGTCTTTCATGAAAAATCATGGAATAATGTTTTCATGGATTAGACTATGGGTTTCTTGTACTCTAGAAAAGAGATTCATAACTTTGGTGTAATAGTTTCTTTTCCTGAGGATCGTTTCCATTCCATGATTTCACGGTGTTCTTCCTCTTGGTGATTATTCATTACTTATTTTATTTATTTAATGAATTGATCTTCCACTCATGGAATCAGTATTATTTATCTCTCATGTGAAATTGAATATGGTTCTAGGGTCTCTTAGTGTGAACTAGTTTAGGGTGACTACCTTCTGATGATCTTTGATGTGATTTATTTGATCTTGAGGTAGAACTTTCCTTACTATATAAGTCCTACTATAAGATGTTTCCATAATTAGGTCATTTATTATTGAAATCCATTCTTGATATATGTTACATGTGGGTATGTGGGTGGCCCTTGAGACCTATCCTTTATATATGTTCTTATGATTTCTGTGTAGCCAATGGATATGTATTCCTGGAAGGCCTTTGGATCCTTATTATGATACAAATATTTTTTGGTATCTCATATCCCACAAAACCTTTTTTTCAATCACTATGAACATATTTCCCAGTATTGGTTGTAAAACCACTTGTAGTGGGAGTGTGATGATGTAACAAAGGCCATATACTAAGTCTTATTTTAGAATATGATTTGAGTCATAGACATTTCAGCCGATATGGGAGTAGAATATTTATGGGAGATAAGTATCATTTTTTATTAGGATAATATGTGATATTTCCATGTAGGGTTGACGTTCACATCCAAATATGTAATACATGTCAGGTGGGATATACCATCTTCTAAGGATAATAACCACTATTAGTGTGAGGCATGTACGGTTCCTATTAACAACCACATTTATGGAAAGGTGAATGGCATTACATAAAGGTGAAATATGTATAATAGAATGATAATAATAGGGTTATAACCTATTTTTTGACTTCTTCCATGTCTTGGGACATGTAGTGATTTAAATTGATATCTTTACCATTATAGTGCTATAGTAGGTGGGTCCAATGTTCATAGAATCTTTGTTAGTGCACAATGATTTTATGTATGTGTGGTTGTTTGTTTACGGGTGAATTTACATCATTCCATGACATACACTATTATATATATATATATATATATATTTATTTTTTTAACTTGTGTTAATTATTCATTGATGGTGTTATAATGGGTTTATACTCACACCCTACACTGTATACTCTATGAACTTTCATATTTCATGACAAAATATCCAGTTAAATGTAGATCCCTAATGACCAGAATCGTGGAGATAGATTATAGTGTTTAGACGTGGTTTCCGGATAGACTGTAGAAGTACTTTTATAGTGTTTTATTTAATTAGCAATCTCATACTCTAGTTTAACCTACAACTTTAGGGGTCCTTGGTTTATTACTATTGTATGAGATGAGATATTAAACATGAATTTTTTTTATATCACTTTTTTTATTCCCCAATGTTATAATTTGATGTTACCTTACTAAAATTGTGGGTATAGTTTCCCCACTGTTGGCTTTTAAACTATATATTATAGTTGAAAACCTCTCACACAGGGAGGCACACATGAGGCCATGCGGTACTCCATCTCAAAACTAATTATTACGTTCAGGGTGTTACACCTTCTAGTAAAGGAAACAATTTAGAATGGGTGAGGTTGCATACTAGTTAGACAGTAAAAAACAATGTTCATTGATCCCAAGATTAGTGGGTACCCTCCTCAAATGTGGATTAAACCCAACACTATAGATGACTACATAACTAGGTGAGTTAGTTAAGTCTCCCATTGATATGTAGTTTATTTCATATTGATCATATGAAATAATTTAATCCTTTGGTATCATTGATACAAGTACGTGATGATTGTTTCAGTTGATTTTTTTATTAGAATTGAATAACACCATATTATCCAGTGTAACACAACCCCCTAATCAATAGTGGACACATATCTAATGATTTATTTAACCCAACTTTTCATTGGAGATAGAGTTTTAATGAGCCCTAAGAGTTGAATTTTGGGTCTTTTATAGGAATAATTTCTGGATCAATGTTATTTCTGGAGGACTATTGTATAGTTCTTTATTTCCCTCCCTTTTAACTTTATAGGATTATTATTTCTATGTCATTTTATGGTTGGATACACTTTTTTGACAATTTTTTTTTCAATGATTATATGGTTTCTTTTGTATGTTAATCCTTCCTGGTTCTCTATTTTTTGATTAATTATTAGGTCTAGTATTTTATATAATTATTTTGTCTTCAAACATTAGATGATTCAAGGGGGTATACAACCATGGTGCAAGAGTAGTTTCATTGGTGTGGTGTCTCGTGTATGGGTTTCATTGATGTGAGATGACATATTTTAGTGGGTGTCAACTATAGTGATGTGGGCTTGGTGTGTTTCAGAGAGCGTTTATATTTTTAAGATATATAGAAATTTATTATATATTGTAATTTTATATTTTTATTTTATATGACTTGTGGTTGGTTATGTTCCTTCCCCATGTGAATTTAACCTACATCCATATTGATCACATTCACTCAAATGGGTTGAGGATAGTAGAGGAATCCTTTATGTTCATTGAAATCTACCATGATAATCCATATGGAATGGTTTCCATTGGGTTTGGGTAAATTGTTTACTTTATCTAGTCCTTGGTTGTAACTATATAGTTATATTTATGGTTCATGGTGAGTAGATCCCTAGAATCAAAGGAGTTGGTCGGTAGAGGTCATGTATTATCTTTCATTGGTGTCCAACGGTATTTTATTTTGTTCCACATTATATATTATTCTTGTAACATTATTAATTTATTAATTGTATTGACTATATTTTGAATATAATGACTACCATAGTAAATTTTCATTGTGTTTAATACAAAATATCTTCTTGAATGATAGAGTTGTAAGTGGAAGAGAAATAATGTGTTCATATGAGACTTAGTTTGATTAAAATACCTACAATCTAATTATGTTTTATTTATTTATAAACTCAATCAATGATTAAAATGGTATATGTATTAAAACCATGTATAAAATGGTTTTTACTTTTTTGTTATATTTTAATTGTTAAAGATAGTTTTGGTGATGTTTTTGACTTATATAATAAATATTGTTGTTATGATATATATCACACCACAATATTTATAAGGAGTATGGGTAGTAATTTTTAAATTAAACATCAGATTTAATTTTATATGTATTTTTCCAAAATTTATGTGAGGTGAGGTTGATTTGTTGTGTGGATCATAACAACATGTTTATCACGCAATAATGGAAACACATTATTTAATTGTGTACATGGTGAATATTTCCACAACATAATTATATTGTTGTTGAATTTTTTGATTATTTATATTTAATTTAGACATTAATTATTAACTAGTATTATTCCAAATTTATTGGGTTTAATGAAAAAAAAAATTGTTCATGGATTGGGGGAAGTTGTCAGCAAATCATTTGAAAATTGTAATATTATATACGAATGAATTTTATCACAATGAAATAAATTATGGTGAAATGTATCTCAAATAGAATTTGGTTTAAATTTTAGATATATATAAATATTTTATATTCTCTATCATTATGTTATAATTAAAGTAATTTCACCTTGACTTTGATATTTTCATTTTATTTTTATAAATTATCATGAATTCAAGCAAAAAGGTACATGAGTATTATCTCAAACATTGGAAGTGATTGAGAGAGGAGTGGACAAATTTCATTGGGCGTAGAGGAAAGTGGTAAGAATATCCGTAAATATATAATATAATATTATCTACTTATCATGAATAATTTCATCAGTTTGAAGTTGGTGATTATAAATTTATGATTGACGAGTTTTACTTTTGTAGTACATAAGGATTTTGAATATGTTCATGGTGTTTTTGAAGTCGAAGAAATATATATCAATGTTGAATATTATAGAAGATAATTTCCATTGAAATGATTTAATTATATTGATATTAACAAGTAATAAAATAATATCATCCATGTTCATTGATTTTGTGAAGATTTCCCATATGTGTTGGAGAAATTGGATAATTTTAATGACTTTGTTGTTATGAGTAGATGATCATACACTACAAATTTTTCAATCCCTATATTTTCTTATTGAATCATGTAGCCATGGATGTTTTAAGGATCATGATACTAATTTGAATTTATAAATAAATATTCTACTATATATTCTTATGGTCCTCATAGAAAATATTAGTGAGTACCAATTCATTTATTCTATATGGATATGATACACGGGCAAGTGATCTTGGTGGGAATTTATAATAAGAGACATAAAAAAACATTGGTTATAAAGTAAAAAAATGATATTTTGAAAAATATAGATAAAAGAAAACTAGAATATATTTGATACGTGAGTACAATTACCTCCACTAATGTGGAAAAATATATAGGGAAATAGAAATCAACCTAAATAAACTAAGACAACCTATTGGTCAATCATTTTACCTGAAACCACCACTATCTGTAGTGAGATACTCTCTAAAATAAATTTATAACAATCCATGATGAAGATGTATGTACTATAACACCCCAAGATTTAAAGGTACGCTTCTCTTTTAATAATACTGTAGCGTGTGTTGTACACAACTTCGAGTTCTAAAACACACCACAACCAATCAAACTAGCCGTTATGAATAGTAATACCCACTTATTGAAATTTAATAAATTTTATCTTTCAAAATAGACTTAATTTTTTGATTCAGAATATCTAAATTAGCTTTAGGTTAATTATTGGTACTTTTCGGATAACATTCATATATTGATGAATAGTGAAAATTACTAAATTTTAATTAAAAACAACTTTTTTAATCGAAATTATTAAAAATGATAAATTTTGAATTTGAGTAGTTTCAAAGAATATTTAGAATATATTTTTACGATTTAATAAAATTTTGGTAATTGGACATAAGTTCACAATTAAACCGGACATAAACAAGTGTAAATCTTTTGATAGTTATTATTTCTTAAAAAGACGCTTTTTGTTTTGACAGCGGAAATTAATTTTAAATTAATTTCATCCACTTTTGTCTTTTGAATTTGGATAAATGGATTTCATATTTGGAATCGGGATGTCCAAATTGTGTAAATAGGTATCTTTAATATTTAGAAATTTTGAATAATTACTTTGGTAAATATTTTATTTACCATGGTTAAAGGGTAAATTTGGTATATAATGGTAAAAAATGATATTATAAAAATAATAATTTACCCTAAAACGTGTCCTAACCCTATTGGTTGATACATTTCCGACCATGGGAATATTTGGGTCGATTTTGGGACCCCTAGGTTCCACTTGTTAGTGATAATGACACTTTATATTAATTATGTTTAAGTAAATAAAAAAATGGCATAAGAATATATAATTTAGCAAAATAATTTTTAGAAAAAGGTATATATGTTATGTTTTCAACTATAAATATTAATTAGAAATATAAAAAGATTTCATACATAATGGTATTTTATTTGTAATTTTTGGACATTGAATAATTAAATTTATTTATGACACAATAATGATGCAGTATTTTTCTTATTAATGATAGAATCAAATAATTGGTATTATAAAAGTTATAATAAATATAATTTGAATATTTTTATGACATAAATCAATTTTAATGGTTAATATTACATTATAGGACTACTTAAATGTATTTTATTCAAATTAATAAATTTTTTACGATGTTAACAAAAATGAATTATTAAATAGTGTCAAAATTGACATAAATGAGTTTTTTAGAAAAATATTATATTAGTAATTAATATTATATTTCTAAAAATCTAATGTTCAGACAAAGTATTTATATAATGATAGTTGTATTATTAATGGACCACATGGGGGTCCATTGGAAGTTTATAGGATGTTTATTGACTATATAATATAAAAATACAAAGAGACATGGTAAATGTCAAACTATTTAACTAAGAGTTAAATCCAAAAGATAAAGTTAATATAGTGACCCAAACCTATCTATAACCTATTGGTTGAGTGGTTTTAGACCTATAAACACTTTAAAATTTAAATAATCCACTTTGGGGCCATTATCAACTGAATATGTTTTTATTATAATATAATATTTCAATTTTTTTCAAAGGTGCCCCTCACCCCTCTTATAAAAGGGAACTCCTCATTCTCTCTAATTAACACCTTCAAAGCCTTTTGGATCGGCCAAACCATGACCCAATATTCTCCTGACATCCATCAATTCATTATATAGGACCCATTTTTTTCATAAATATGTATTAAGGAGCCCTTTCGATCAAATCAAAAGGAAGAACCCGAAGAAGAGGTAATGATTTCACCACCCTCTTTGAAGTTCCTTTCTTCTTCCACTTCTTATTTCATTGTTATTTCCATTATAAAATAAGAACTCCAGTATCATCTATATACTGTGATGTTATTTTAAATATGGTATAACCATATTCAGTATTTTATATATCCTTTTAATGACATGTCCCCATACGTTCGTACGTACGGCCTACCATCTCCACGTCGTGGTGTAATTGTTAATCAATATGTTATTATTTTGATGGATATAATAATGATGTGTAACTCATATAAATAATAAATATAACAAGATAATTATTATTTATATATGATATACCATCCAATTATATATTATTTGAATATCAAAACAATGATATTGTCGCTCGTGCGTACGTACGGATTACCGTCTTCACGAGCGCGATGAGATTCAATCCCCATCATATCCATTCAAGACTAAATTTCATTTTATGATTAAAAATAATGTTTAGATACATGATATAATTCTAGATATGAACACAAAATATCCTATCCATAACAAATATGTCTCACATAACAAATAATATAACGAAAAATGGATCCGTTAACACCTGAAACGACGATAATATTAAGATATTATGAAAAAATCAAAGTTAAAAGAACATATATGATATCATATTAATGTATAAGATTAATTTATAGTTCAATAACAATTATTTCACTATTATACAGGAGTTTAACCTACCCTCTACCAAGGAAAACGTACAATGTAAGGGGTTTCTTATCTCACTTTTAATTTCGTGAGATTTCTACTATTCACCACTTATTTATGCATGTGGGGTGTGTACATCCCATGATTGTATTCATTGTGCAATATACATTAATTTATGGATATATAAATAATCATTTTATTATACTTCTTTCATGTGTGTATGTTTCGTAAGTTACCAAATCGATAAGGGAATTTGAAATTTCAAATTCCACTCATTCGGCATTATGCATACTTCATTGATTATTTTACTCCAAGATTATGTGTGGAATCACTATTCATTTGCTTATGTCGTAAATTCCACTTCCCATTCTGTGGATATAATTTTGATACACATAATCACTCCATTGATACATTTTAAATTCAACGATATGAACTTGATAAGAGAAATTTTATCTCAATCTCCATTTATTGAGTAAAACATCTTATTCATTGGTGTTGTTTTTACAAGAATATGTGTGAATGTACTCTAATTGTTTTACACTGAATATCCCATCATATTTATTGTATTTATATTTGTCACACATAATTATGTCATTGATTTATCCTTAACGTAAGGATATGGTCTTTATAAGATATTTCATCTCAATTTGCATTCCATTGAGACTTCTTGGTTGTTATACACCAAATCAATTTCATATGATTTATATAATGTACATTGACATTGTATATCATGAATCTATTTATTCTCATGATATTATAATTTTTTGATTAACTCAATTAATTTTATTCATGTGTCTCTCTTTTGGTTAGGAACTCTAACTAAAATATCATGTTAAATTTTTTTAATGATTTATTATTATAAATCTTTATCATCAGTGTCCATGTTTTAAAAATGGTTTTAATGTTTTATTCATATAGAAATTAATGTTTTAAAAATAAAATTACTTTTAAAAGTTTCAATGTGGTGTGGGACACATTGATTCAAAAATCTATTTTTAATACAGTTTCTTGAAAAGTAGTGTGACTTTTAAATTTTTTTCATGATAAAGGCGGGTATTACTCTCAAATAGTTTTGATGATCATTTTCCTCTATGTCAATATCCTTCATTGTTATCGATTGAGGTTAATATGTTACAATACAATCTTCTATATTGTATTGAATGAGTTATGTTTGACTATTGATGTTCTATTTTTATACCAGTCATTGTTTGTGGATAAAGTATTGACAATTCTTATTCTAGTTTTAATATGAATGTTTATGTTATGGTTCAAACTTTTCATATAAATAATGCCATGGAATTAGTAAGTTATGGTTGGAGCCCGCTATAGCTCCTCGATGCATCAGTAGGTATCATGAGACAAACTAGTGTCTTCACAAAAGGCCTTGACAAAATCTTATTTTTAGTCTTGGAACAAGGCCTTGAATATGTGCTTATGATAGTCTGGCATTATGTATTCCATTATTATGAAAGTGGTTATTGATATTGCATGTGATTATTCAACTATAAAAATATCCATGTGAATAATTATATAGAATTATTTCATTTTAACTTTTCCATATTATGTTTATGTTCAAGTTTAAAAGGCTTTTGTTTTAGTTATACATTGCCTTAAATGTTTATGCTTATTTATGAAAGTTTCCACTATATTGTTATCCTTACTGAGAATCTGAGATCACCACTTTCTATGTTTTATTTTTCCCAGGATATAAAGAAGTATTTTATGAATGACCTACAGGGATAGTATGAGGATGTGAGTGTGGTCTATGGAGACAAGATGTTGTTTTAGTTTTTCACTTTATGATGGAATGTAAACATTATGAATGTATCTAGTGATTCCAAGGCTACTAAACTAATCGGTCTTTAGAGACTTGATCTTTTGTGATCATGACAATGTTATGTAATAATGCACTGACTCTAGGTAACCGGGGTCAGGGCGTTACAGTTGGTATTAGAGGAAGATTAGTACAAACCTTGGAAACTAGATTTAGATAAACTCTAATTAGAGCACATTGCCCTAAGATAGACTTCGAGGATTAATATAGAATAACTTCCCAGAATTTTGGAATTGTAGGGATTTTGTGAGTTTTCCAACCAATACATATCTATTTGTATACGAGCAGGTAGAGGTGGATCTGGAATAGATGTACCTAGGGGTAAAACCCGAAAAAACCACTTTGAGGTAGACTCATACGCGACCTGGTGCACGATAGCGGGCCTTGCTGCACTCTTGGTTACGACACTCCCGGGAGATATGCATAGGATATTTACATTTTCTTCACAAAATGAGTTGAAGTATTTTAATATAAGATGACAATAAATGACCTTGGTTAATTATAAGGTGTTTCAAATTGAAAATATGGTGTCATGATATTCTCTAAATGATTATATGACAATTGTTACTCACAAAATGCTTTCTGGTTTAAGTCAATGCCTGGATACCACTAAAGTCATAGTAACTTTGAGAATAATGTACAAGGTGGGAACAGTGGTGGAAATGAGAAAAAATGTAAATTTGATAGGTGTAAAATATATCGTGTTCATGAAAAATCAGTTTTCTAAAAATATGATCAATAACATATATATTAACCAACTCCCAGACTCAACAAAGAAGAGAAAGGTGATGAATGATAAGAGCTCCAGCAGTGGAGACAATGGAGAAAATAATCCTCAATTTCCATCATGTAGGAAATGTGGAAGGAGACACCTAGTAATGTGTCTCAATGGATCAAATAAAAGATTTACTTGCATAAAATAAGGATATAATGTGAGGAATTTCTGACGAAAAATGAAGAGTACTATGGAAGAAAATAAAAATGGACCCAATAATCCATTTACAGTCATTTTCCGTAAATATAGG
This sequence comes from Viscum album, assembly GCA_963277665.1. NCBI lineage: Eukaryota > Viridiplantae > Streptophyta > Magnoliopsida > Santalales > Viscaceae > Viscum > Viscum album. The sequence continues at coordinate 2,100,734,149 of OY728163.1, read as the reverse complement.
GGACCTGGAAATTACCCTAGTGAATTACCTATTCAATATTATATTTTCAAGGACAAAGAATAAGCTATGTGGAAATAAATGGTTGGAGAAATGTTTAAAAGTATTAGTGCTCATTGTTGATGGGATTACTTTGGAATAATTTTCTCTTGAATTTGTAACCCTGCAGTTTTTCATGTGAGAATGATATTTGAGGAAGAATTGTCCTTTCTCTTATGTATATAGTAATAAATAACCATTTGGTTTTATATGATAATTGGTTTTGAGGAAATTACAAGTTATTATACTTCTAGATGAAAATGCACGATATTAGATAAAATTTGTGGTTAAATTATGTTATGGTTATTTTGAGGAATTTATCTCATTTTGTATTGTTATAAAATATATTTTTTGAAAAAGGACAACATGCAGACCCTGTGACAACTTGTTGCGTTGGACAATGCCGTGGAAATCGAACCCACAACCAAAGTGCAATTGAGATTTATCGCCTACCACTAGACTACGTGAAGTCCCTGGTTAGTGTGACTAATTATTTTTAGTTAAAAGATTTTATTGATTAATAATATGTTGATTTGTAATCTTATATCTTATCAAATGAATACTCTTAGTATATGAAAATGATTTGGTGGTTAAGTGACAAATGTTATTTTGGAAGATGTTTGATTTGTTGGGAACACTGTATACCCAAGGAAAATAGAATACTATGGGATTTTATTTGAGGAGTAATGGTGGATTTTTATCTATGTTTATATTGTGAATTTAAAGTTATTTTGGTTATTTGTGGAAATGATTAACCTATAATAGAGAATATGTGATTAGGTTAATTACATTTAAGTATGTAAATTTAAGATTAGTTGATGTCATTTGGAGATACCATTTAATGTGGAAGACTACATAACCAAATACATCTATGTTTGGGGATTCAATATTAGTTTGGATTATATTGAAATATTTTAAGGGAAATTTTTTATTGAATGCTATTTATTTAACTTGGGATATTGTTGGTTTAATTTTATAAATTAAGATTAGTGATACTTTCTCTAATGGAATATCCTTATGGGGGATCATCGGATCTTATACTAACCATTTTTGTATTGATTAATCTATACCGACAAAGAGAATTTATAGTTTATCCTTCGTGGATCATGTGATTCTATAAGAAGTTTATTATAGCTTTTCTAGTGTGACCAAGTCTTCTAGAATACTCATAGTTTAAAAATGAGTTAGTAGTAGAAATTTATAAAGAATGAATCTTTACAAAAAAATTAAGTATATCTCTTTATGTTCTTAGTGAGTCTCAGAAATGAATTCCTCATCTTTTTTTAATGTAACATAAAAATAAAAAAATGTTGTCCGCTTACTTTTCCTTCTTGGAAACAAATGACCATTTGTCCCATCACAAGTTTGTGGTTTTCTTGATGATAAATATCTCCTGATCATGTTTTCTATCCCTCTCCCTCAGAACTTGACACTTATTTTATCATCCATATCCATGTTTTTATACATGGAATCCTAGTATAGGTTATCTCGGGTGACCTTTGTAATTCACATTCTTTCTTTTAAAGTGATAGTTTTATTGACTCTTTTTATGATTTAGGACTTTCCATTATATTCCCAAGCCCAATTTTGAAAATTTTGAAGACGCAATTTATTGAAGGAGGGGATAGTGTAACACCCCAAGCTTCCACGGTATGCTTCTCTTTGAATAATACAGTAGCGTGTGTTGTACGAAACTTCAAGTTCTAACACACACCACAACCCATCAAAACAGTCGTTATGAATAGTAATATCCACTTTTTGAAATTATATAAATTTTATCATTAAAAATGGACTTCATTTTCTGATTTGGAATATAGAAATTAGCTTAGGGTGAATTTCTGGTACTTTTCTGATAACTTTCATATTTTTATGAATACTGAAAGTTACTAAATTTTAATTAAAAACTACCTTTTTAATCAAAATTATTAATATTGATAAATTATGAATTTGAGTAGTTTTAAAGTATATTTAGAATATATTTTTACCATTTAATACAATGATAATTATTGGACGTAATTTCACATTTAAAGAGGACATAAACAAGTGTCAATCTTTTGATAGTTATTATTTCTTAAAAACATCTTTTTTGTTTTGACAGCTGGAATTATTTTTAAATAAATTTCTGACACATCTGTGTTTTGAATTTGGAAAAATTGATTCCATATTTAGAATCAGGATGTGCAAATTTTGTAAATATGTAACATTTATTTTTATAACTCTTGAATAATTATTTCAGAAAATATTTTATGTACCATGTTTAAAGGGTAAATCTAGTAAATAAGGGTACAAAATGATATTATAATAATCCTAATTTACCCCAAAACGTGTCCTAACCCAATTGGATGATACATGTCCGACCATGGTCATCTTTGGGTCGATGTTGGGACCCCAAGGATCCACTTGTATGTTATAATGACACATTATATTAATTCAGTTAAAGTAAATACAAAAATGACATAACCATATATCTTTTAGAAAAACAATTTTTACATAGGGTTATATACGTTATATTTTTTACTATAAATATTAATTAGAAAGATAAAGAATTTACAACAAAATGTTATTTTGTTTTTAATTTTTAGACATTTAATAATTTAATATATTTATGACACAATAATGATGCAGTGTTTTTCTTATTAATGAAAGAATCAAATAATTGATATTATAAATGTTAAAATAAATATAATTTGAACTTTTTTATGAAATAAACCAATTTTATTGATTAATAATAATTATAGGATTGCTTAAATGATTTTTATTCAAATTAATAAAGTTTTTAAGACTTTAACAAAAATAAATTATTAAATAGTGTCAAAATTGACAAAAATGAGTTTTTAAAACAAATCTTATATTATTAATTAATATTCTTTTTGTAAAAATCTATGGATCGGCCAAATGACTTATATAATGATATATGTATTATTAATGGACCACTTGGGGGTCTCTTGGAAGTTTATAGTATGTTTATTGACTATATTATATAAAAATATAAATAGAAATGGTAAATGTCAAACTATTTAACTAAGTGTTAAATCAAAAAGATAAAGTTAATATAGTGACCCAAACCGGTATAAAACCTTTTGGTTGAGTTTATTTCGACCTATCCCCACCTTAACCATAAAATAATACACTATGGATTCACTATAAACCTAATAATAATTTATTATAAAATAATATTTCTAGCTTTTCGAAAGGTGCCCCTCAACCCTCTTATAAAAGGTCACTCCCCCTTCTCTCTAATTCACACCTTTAAATCCTTTTGGCTCGGCCAAACCCTGCCCAAATATTTTTTCAACTTCCCTATCTTCATCCTAGAGGCCCTCCTTTGGTCATAAATCCATCTTATGGAGTATTTTTGTTCAAATCAAAAGGAGGAACCCGAAGAAGAGGTAATGATGTCACCACCCCCTTTCAAGTTCCTTTCTTCTTCCACTTCTTCTTTATTTTATATTTACATTATAAATAAAAAATACAGAAACTTCTATATACTGTGATGTTATTTTAAATAAGGTACAATCATATTCAGTATTTTATCCATCCTTTGAATGACATGTCACCAAACGTGCGTACGTACGGCTTACCATCTCCACGTCGTGGTGTAATTGTTATTCAGTATATTATTATTTAGATGGGTATAATAATGATGTTCAATTCATAAAAATAATAAATATAACATGATAATTATTCTTTATATATTATATAACATCCAATTATATATTATTTTAATATCAAATGAATGATATTGTCGCTCGTGTGTACGTACGGATTACCGTATCCACGAACGCGATGAGATTCATTCCCCATCATATCCATTCAAGACTAAATTTCATTTGATAATTAAAAATAATGTTTAGGGACATGATATCATTCTGTATATGAATAATAAATATCCCATCCATAACAAATATGGGTCACATAACAAGGAATATAAAGGAAAATGAATCTGTTAACACCTGAAACGAGGATAATACTTAGATATTAACAGAAAATCAAGGTTAAAAGATCATATATGATATCATATTAATTTATATTATTCTCCTATAATTCAATAATAATTATTTCACCATTATACAAGAGGTTAACCTACCCTCATCCAAGGAAAATGTACAATGTAAGGGGTTTCTTATCTAAATGTTAATTCCATGAGATTTCCATTGTTCACCACCTATTTATTGCATGTGATGTGTGTACTGCCCATGATTGTATTCATTGTGTAATATACTTCAATTTATGTATATATACATCATCATTGTATGGTCCTTCTTTCATTGGTGTAAGTTTCTTAAGTTACCAAATCGATAAGGGAATTTGAAATTTCAATTTCCACTCATTCGGCTTTACGCATACTTCATAGATTATTTTACTCCAAGATTATGTGTGGAATCAATATTCATTTTCTTATGTCATAAATTCCACTTACCTTTATATGGATATACTTTTTATACACATAATCACTCCATTTATACATTCTCAAGTCAATGATATGAACTTGATGAGAGTAATTTTAATTCATTCTCCATTTAATGAGATAAATATCTAATTCATTGGTGTCATTTTTACAAGAATATGTGTGAAAGTACTCTGATTGTTTTACACTGAATATCCAATCATATTGAGTGTATTTATATTTTTCATAGATAATTATGTCATTGATTTACCCTTAACCTAGGGATACAGATTTTATAATAAATTTCATCTCAATTAACATTCCATTGAGACTTCTTGGTTTTTATACACCAAATCACATTTATATGGTTTATATAATGTACTTTGATATAGTATATCATGAATCCCTTTATTCACATGATATTATAATGTGTTTATCACCTCAATTATTTTTATTAATTTTTCTATCTTTTGGTTAGGAACTCTAACTAAAATATCATTTTAAAATGTTTTAAAGATTTATTTTTCTAAATATTTCTCATCAATATCCATGTTTTAAAAATGGTATTAGTGATTTATTAATATAAATAATAATGTCTCAAAATTAAAATTACATTTTAAAGTTTTAATGTGTTATGGGACACTTTGAATTAAAAATCTATTTTTAAAACAGATTCTTGACAACTATCGTGTCTTTTAAATGTATTCAAAAAAATGGGCGGTATTCCTTTCAAATAGTTTTGATGATTATTTTCATCTATGTCAATATCCTTAATTGTTATCGACTGAGGTTAATATCTTACAATAAAATCTTCCATATTGTATAGAATGAGTTATTTTTGACTATGGATGTGCTATTTTTATACCATTCATGGTTTGTGGATAATGTATTGACATATATTATGATAGTTTTAATACGAATGTGTATGTTATGTTTCAAACATTTCATATAAGGAATGAATTGGACTTAGTAAGTGACGGGTGGAGCCCGCTATAGCTCCTCGAAGCATCAGATGGTCTCATGAGACAAACTAGTGTCTTGGTACAAGGCCTTGACAAAATCTTATTTGTAGTCTTTGCACAAGGCCTTGACTTTGTGGTTATGATTGTCTGGCATTATGCATTCCATTATTATGAAAGTGGTTATTTATATTTAATGTGATTATTCAACATGTAGAATATCCATGAGAATATGTAAATGGAATTATTTCATTTTATATTTTCCATATTATGTTGAAGTTAATGTTTAAAAGGCTTTTGTTTTAGTTATACATTTCCTTAAATGTCTATGCTTATTTATGAATGTTTTAGCTATATTTTTATCCTTAATAAGCATCTGAGCTCACCGCTTTTATGTTTTATTTTTCCAAGGATGTGAAAAGGTATTTTAGGAATTACCTACAAGGATAGTAAGAGGATATGAGTGTGGTCTATGGAGACAAGATTTTGTTTTAGTTTCTCACTTTATGTTGTAACGTAAACATTATGAATGTATCTAGTGATTCCAAGGCTACAAAACAAATCGGTCTTTCGAGACATCATCTTTTGTGAACATGCCAATGTTATGTAATAATGCACTGACTCTGGGTAATTGGGATCAGGGTGTTACATAGACCCTTTAGGTTTTATGTCTCTCCATACTTGGTGCAATTAATATTTTATTCCATCATGTGGTGTATATTCACTTTCCCTCTCCGACTATGTGATCAACTTGGGTTTGTAATGCAATAACTAGTGTGGTTGACAATCACACTTTTTAGGGCGTCACTATATTAAATATGTAGAGACCCAAATCTTGATGTACATGAACATTACATTACTTTTTCGGAATACTTAATACATAACAAAAACAGACACACAAGGACCGTAATAGTTTAGTGTCTTTGGAAACTCAGAATGTAATCTTCTAATCATGGTGAAAGATCTTCAACATCTCCCATAAAGATCTTCCCCTTTTTTTCTTACCTATAACATTTCTTTATATCATGGGGAAAAGAAAAAATATAATGGGTGAGCTCAAATGCTCAGTAAGGGTAAACATGGATAAAAAAAATAAATCATATACATTTGAACTTAAGAACATGAACATAATGTTTAAACAACAAAATCTTGAGCAATGACATAAAACATGGAAGAACATAAGGCATAGATCATAAAGAAACATTAATCATGGTAAAATAGCATGGGAATAAAACATGTAATTGTGGCAACCATTAATCACATCATATGATTTCTTTAGTAGCCAAGGCATTGCTACCACGACCATCTTAGTGGAAAAAGTCCTTTTCTGAATCGAGTTCACTCCTCGTTCCAGCCCTGTATTACTAAACCAGATTAACTTACCATTCCATCCATGTCTATCTAATGATATATAAATCTTTAAACAATTCATTTGAGGGAGATAGAGGTCCTACCCACCTCATAATGATACCATTCATATGTGTGCCACAAAATCATAAACCATACATCATAACATAACCCATGTAATAAAAATGGGATTCATAAACATCATGACATCATAAAATAATTCATATAAGATAAAGTAATTCATAAAAATAATTCCATAACAACATAATCAAATCAATGTAATAATAGGGATAGAAACAGAACGCTTTATTATCTTAGATGGAAAATAATTTTGATAAAACACTTGAACTCCATTCTTGAGGAAAATATCCTTTCTACTTCAAAAACACTTTTCCTTTATTAACATGTCATACAATTCTAAACTAAAAGAAGTTGATTAAAATTATACTTGAAAACTTGTAAAAGAATTTTCTTGGAAATAATGTTTTAAAAAAATCCATTCAGGTCGTATAAGTTAAAAAAACATTCTTCTCGTACTTTTGTCAGAAAAGTCAAAAAGTACCTCGTATGGTAAGCAAAAGAAAGATTCCTTTCATACGATGATGTAAAATTAGAAAAGGGTAAAAATAACTTTAAATATGCATGGATGAAAATTAAACATTTTATGAAAAGATTTCAGAACATATTGGAATGGATAATAATCATAACCCCTGTAAATACTTACAAATATTCAATCTCAGATAAGAATGAGATTGGAATAATTATCCCTTTCCTTAGGTCTGATATGCTTCGTACGAATCTAAACCTCCTGTATAATGATTTAAATAATGTCACTGACTTATTACAGAATAATATTAATTGTTATGATGTCATATATGTTTCAATTATGACTTTATATTACACGTTCTTTTGTAAATTCCATGTTAAAGAATCATTTTGGGTAAAATCATTTCATTTATCGTATGTGTTTCAACATTCCATTCTTGATATTATTACTTATATCCTGATTTACATAATTCCAAAATGTAAAACATGAATTATATATAATATATATTCATCATATACATATGTATATTATAGATCAATAAAATGAATGAAATACACCGTTCATGGAGACAGTAGGCTGTACGTACGCATGAACGTTGTTTTCGTTTCCTTATTGAATTGAATGAAACTAAATAGATGACATACATATATATATACATAAATCCAGTAGCATTATTATTACATATATTTCCTTATTATTCATTATAAAAACTATATGATCATTCATGTATGGTTAACATTGAGAATGAATCTCATCGCGTCGTGGAGACGGTAGTCCATACGTACGCACGAGCGATGATATCGTTCCCATAATTATTGAATAAAATTGGAGGGGATGGTATAATATATCAGAATTAGTAAGATGTTATAATAACCATATATAGTTATTCTTTACACCATTATACCCATCCATGTAAGGTGTTGGTGGAAAAACAGATTTCACCACGGCATGGAGACGGTATTCCGTACGTACGCACGCGTGGTGATTTCGTTTTCCGTAGGATGGATAGATGCTGAAATAGGGTAGTTTCATCCTTATAATAACATATCAGTATATTATTTGTACTAATGTTATTACTTCATAATTAAACAACTAAACAAGAATAAGTGGAAGAAGAAATAAAGTTGAACGAATCGGTAACGGACATTACCTCTTCTTTGAAGCACCTCTTTGAGAACTCATCTTAGGGCACTAAAATTAGTCTTTGAAGAAGACCAGGACCTCTAGGATGTTTCTAGGGAAGCTTATAAGAGAATTAGGTAGGGGTTTTCTGAGCTTGAAGGCTCAAATTGGTGTGAGGAAGAGAGGGAGGAGGTTCCCTTTTATAAGGGAGGAGAGGGGCACCTTTGGAAAAACTAAAAATATTATTTTATTATAAAGTCATATTCGGTTTTTCATAGCTCCAAATAGATTTATTTCAAAGTTAAGGTGGGTATGGGACGAAATCCTCTCAACAAATAGTATTTAGACATGTTTAGGTTTCTATTTTAACCTTATCATTTAGATTTAACCTTAAGTTAAATAATTGTAATTTTACCGTGTCTTCTTGTTTTCTTACACTATAAGGTTAATAAACATATTATAACAAGACAAACGAACCCCAAGATGTTTATAATTAATATATATAACTTATATAAGTCATTTGGATGAACCTTATATTTTTAGGAATAAAATAACAATTAATAATATAACATTTGTTTTAAAAACTATTTTATGTCAATTTTGACACTATTTGGTAATTGATTTTTGTGAAAATCATAACAGAATTATTCATTAGAAAAAAGTTAATTAAATCCAAAATAACATGTCATATTAACCTAGAAAATTATTTAAATTCTGCAAAAGTCTTAAATTACATTTATTTGGGTATTTATAACATCAATTATGTCAATATTCTATTAATAAGATAATTACTTCATCATCATTGTGTCATACATAAATTAAATTATTTAATGTCCAAAAATTATAAATAAAATACCTTTATGTAGGAAATATATTTATCTTTATAATTAATATTTATAGTCGAATTTATCTTATGTATTACCCTATATTAAAAATTATTTACTTATTAAACATTGATTTTAAATATTTTAACCCTTCTTTAAATAAATTAATTTTAAATGTCCTAATCTATTCCAAGTTGGCCTAAATGGTCATATTTTATTCCTAAGGATGTTTTTGGTCGAATTACACTTATCCAATAGAATTAGGATATGTGTTAGGGTAATAATAATATCATTTTTCCCCTTAATTACCCAATTTACTTTTAACCGTGGAAAAAAAAGTAAAAAGTTACTATTCACCAAAAATTATTTTCATCTCATTGAACCACGTTTTACTTATTGACATCAACCATGTCTCTCAGATTTTTGAAATTCCACTCACAGAAGCGGTAAAATTGTGTTCTATGTAAATTTGCAAATTCTCCTAGGAGGTGGGTAAAAGACGGTCAAAAGTTCAATAAAATATTTATATATCTAATATTATTATAAAATGACTACAATAAATTACATTGAACATATATAGGTTTTATGTGTCAATTTTGACCTAAAATAAATTTAAATAAAATAAATAATTATTTAAATAAAAAGTCAGTTTTTAAATAGTAACCCAGTGGTTTCACTATTCATCAAAAATTGAATGTTTTCAGAAAAATACCAAAATTTCACCCTACACTAATTTCGATATTCCGAATCCAACAATGAAGTCCATTATGAAAGATGAAATTTACAAAATTTCAAAAAGTGGTTATTACTATTCATAACGGCTAGTTTTAATAATATTTAAATAGCATATCGTTGTTTAGTGAAAATCGGTATTGCGGACAACACACGCTATCGAAGAAGGTCGTGATTGCATGTAATGAAACCAAGTTAGGGTTGCGTGTTGTGAAAGACTCCTTTATTGTAACGTACAACACAAGACATCAATAAAATTAAAAATAATATATTTCATAAAATCTCTGGGTGTTACATTCTCCCCCCTTAAAATGAATTTTTCCCTCGAAATTCATCGGGGTTATAAATGGATTATTACTCGAATGTTTCGTTAATAGAAACCCACATCATAAAAAGGAATACCAAAACTTATCTTTAAAAACTAAAGTATGAAACGTAATGGTTACCCAAATAAACTAATCACTGGGATTTCACATAGGAGAATATAGGTGAAAATATGGATATGGAAGAGAAACCTAACCATCATTTTCGGATGGAGAGTGGTAGAGAACATGGCTATGAAAAAGCCAACAATCACAAAGCTATATATTTTTGATGATATAAGGTAGTATCTGATTCATCGGATATAAGAGCACAAGGACAACATTTTTGGTTTTCACGATCATTGCCCTAAAGTTGATGAATTAAAAGAAATACTTACATGATTTTGGTACAATCTCACTGTTGTTCATGAATTGAACAATTTCCACTTCATCCCTCAATGAAATGAAGTTGAATTTGTTATTTGTGATGTGTTAGCAGATCATGTGATAGAATGATGGGTAATTCCATCTGTTTCAAACAAAAGGTTAGCAAAAGCTAAAAGTCCATCTTATGGATAGATTAATTGTATATGGTTCCAAAAATGAACTTATACTTCATGTATCACACTGCATAATAAAAAAAACTAATTTCTACTAACTAGGGACTTCCTCTAGGCTAGTGTTAGGCGATAAAGGCCAGTCGCACATCGGTTGTGGGTTCGATTCCCACAGCCTTGTCTGACGCGATTGGCTATCACCCCTCCTGCAGGTTGTCCTTTTTCTAAAACTACATTACTATAACATCCCATCAATAATATCAAAAAAAGTTCTATCCTTAAACAATACTAACTTATGTCCAACATAATCCATTACAATCTTTAGGATTATCTAAAATACATCGGTCCAATATCATATTATAAAGAAAATGATTACTTGAAATGTCACAAAACAATCACGTGAATGCCATCATATATAACCCATATATCATAAGATATATTTTGTTGGTCAAATGACAATCATGTAAATACCTTAATCATGTATTCTCTTGAAGAATAAATACCCATTGAACTTTAGTAAAAACATGAATGCAGTTAAAAGTTAACACTTTCCACATACCAAAATCCTCAATATTCTATATACTCAAACCATGATATCACTTAGTCCTTGTATCAATCATGAACTCATGAATACAATCAAACATCTCATTATCTTCGTATCCCTTCATTATGCACATATCATTAACTTTCAAAAATATCTCAATCACTTTACATGGTTACCAGTACCATAAAATTATTGAAAACCACAATAGACCAATACATAAATATTCCAATATTACATGATACTATATACAACATTATTTTGGAATCCCATTACATATACACTTAATCATTCCACCACATTGTTTTCATATTCAATATCGCCAATAGTTATTGGATGTGACTTCCCATTGTCCTTTTCCTTAAGTGGTTGCTCATGTCGATCATCATTAACCCTTGGATTAGGGAATTGATTAACATAATGTCCCATTTCATTTCACTTGAAGCATTGAAGTGTTGGTGGTGCGTTCTCTGCAGTCTTTTTTTTATTCACACCATTAGCAACCCTTTTTCCATTACTTCGACACTCAGCTGCTCGATGACCTTCTTTTCCACACTTAAAACATTTTCTAGTCCCTTTAATACAATCTCCACCATGCTTCTTTCCCCACTTTTAGCATAAGGAAACATTCATCTTATTTTCACCATTATTCTGAGATTTCTCCTTGAACTCCATCTTTCATTTCTTGTGAAAACCATGAGGTGGATATGTAACACCAACTTCCATTTCTACCTTGATAGCACAACGCACTATTTCTTCATAGCTACTGAAGTCTCTTATAGCTAATTCCATTCTAAGATTTGGTTTTAAGCCACTGAATAATCGATAAACATTACTTTTAGGTTGGATGATAAATGCATATTCATACCTTGCAAGCCTTGTAAAATTAGCTTTACATATACCAATAGAGTCATCATCCTTTTTCTTTAGTTCAAGAAACTCCTTCTCCATCTTTGTTCAAAGAATACGAGGGATGTACTTATTGAAAAATAAGTTCTTGAACTCGTCCCATTCCCTAGACTCAATTTCATCTTTTCGCCTCATATTCTTGATAATATTGCACAATTGATCAGCTTCACCTTCCAAACGATATATTGATAAGATGACTTTATCATGTTCAAAACATTGATGAACTGAAAATAACTTTTCAGTGGTACTGATCCATTGTTCTGCAACAAGTGGATCAGAAGACCCACTGAAAGAAGGTGGGTGTTTCCTCATGAAGGACTCAATAGAATATTGTTCCCTTCTATGCTCATTTAGAAGTCCAGAATGATTCATAGCTTGTTTAAGTATAACAATAAGATTTTTCACTCCATCTCCCATAACATTTATTTGTTCAGGAGGACAATCAATGCATTGTCCATTACATTGATCAACATGGTTCCTTCAGGTTCGACCATCGTCTAAAACCCAAAAAAGAATAGTGTGAGAGGAAAAAATCATGCTAGGGAAAACAACATAATAAAGGGGGAGTACCTTAAATATCTAACATCTTAGGTTAAATTCTAAGATCGTTACCGTAGTTCTAGGACTATATCCTATATGTATACTTATCCTTTGGGACATCCTTAGACATACCTTAGAAATATCTCTAGGGACCCCACTAACGTTTTCGCATCCTAGTTTCCAAAGGTTGAATAAACCTTTCCTATGATACTAACTGTAGAGACCCAAAGCATGACATACATGGACATTACATAACTTTTGAGGAATACTTAATGCATAACTAAAACAGGAACACAAGGACCGTAATAGTTTAGTGTCTTTGGAAACTCGGAACGTAATCTTCTAATCGTGGTGAAAGATCTTCAACATCTCCCATAAAGATCTTCCCATTTTGTTCTTTTACCTAAAACCTTTCTTTATATCCTAGGGAAAAGAAAACATATAAACGGTGAGCTAAAATGCTCAGTAAGGGTAAGAATGGATAAAGTAAAACAAATCATATACATTTGAACTTAAAAACATGAACATAATGTTTAAACAACAAAATCTTGAGAAATGACATAAAACATTGAAGAACATAAGGCATAGATCATAAATAAACATTAATCATGATAAAATAGCATGGGAATAAAACATGTAATCGTGGAAACCATTAAGCACATGATATTATTTCCATAGTAGCCAAGGCATTGATGCAAAGACCATCTTAGTGGACAAAGTCCTTTTCTGAATCGAGTTCACTCCTCGTTCCAGTCCTGTATTACTGAACCGGATTAACTTATCGTTCCATCCATGTCTATCTCATGAGATATAAATCATTACCCAATGCATTGGAGGGATACATAGGTCCCACCCATCTCATAATGATACCATTATTATCTGTTCCACAAAATCATAAACCATATATCATAGCATAACCCACGTTATAAAAATGGGATTCTTAAACCTAGTGACATCATAAAACAATTCATATAAGATAAAGGAATTCATAAAAATAATTCCATCACAACATAATCAAATCAATGTAATAATAGGGATATAAACAGAACCCTTTATTATCTTAGATGGAAAATAATTTTTATAAAACACTTGAACTCTATTCTTGAGGAAAATATCCTTTCTACTTCAAAAACACTTTTCCTTTATTAACATGTCATACAATTCGAAACTAAATGAAGTTGATTAAAAATAAACTTGAAAACCATAAAATGAAGCTTCTTGGAAATAATGTTTTAAAAAAATCCATTCAAGCTGTATAAGTTAAAAAAACATTCTTCTCGTACTTTTGTCAGAAATGTCAAAAAAGTACTTCGTATGGTAAACAAAAGAAAGATTCCTTTCATACGATGAAGTAAAAGTAGAAAAGGGTAAAAATGTCTTTTAACATACATGGAAGAAAAGTAAATATTGTATGAAAACATTTGAGAACATATGGACATGGATAATAATCATAACCCCAGTAAATACTTACAAATAAAAAATCTCGGATATGAATGAGATTGGAATAATTATCCCTTACATTAGGTCCGATATGCATCATATGTATCTGAACCTCTTGTATGAAGATTTAAATAATGTCATTGACTTATTACAGAATCATATTAATTGTTATGATATCATATATGTTTCACTTATGAATTTATATTACCTGTTCTTTTGTAAATTCCATGTTAAAGTAGCATTTTGGGTAAAATTATTCCATTTATCATATGTGTTTCGACTTGTGATTCTTGATATTATTACTTATATCCTGATTTAAATAATTCCATAATGTAAAACATGATTTATATATAATATATATTCATCATATACATATGTATATTATAGATCGATAAAAGGAATGAAATACTCCGTTCATGGAGACGGTAGACCGTACGTACGCATGAATGCTGTTTTCGTTTCCTTATTGAATTGAATGAAACTAAATAGACGAAATACATATATATATACATAAATACTGTAGAATTATTATTTCATATATTTCATTATTATTCATTATATAAACTATATTATCATTCATGTATGGTTAACATTGAGAATGAATCTCATCGCGTCGTGGACACGGTAGTCCGTACGTACGTACGAGCGATGATATCGTTCCCAAAATTATTGAATAACATTGGAGGGGATGGTATAATATATCAGAATCAGTATGATGTTATAATAAAAATATATAGTTATTCTTTACACCATTATACCTATCCATGTAAGGTGTTGTTGGAAAAACAGATTTCACCATGGCGTGGAGACGGTAATCCGTATGTACGCACGCGTGGTGATTTCGTTTTCCGTAGGATGCATAGATGGTGAAATAGGGTAGTTTAATAATTATAATAACATATAATTATATTATTTATACTGATGTTATTACTTCATAATTAAATTACTAATGAAGAAAAAGTGGCAGAAGAAATAAAGTTGAAACAATCGGTAACAGACATTACCTCTTCTTTGAAGAGCATCTTTGATAAATCCTCTTAGGGCACTAAAATTGGTCTTTTAAGAGGACCAGGACCTATAAGATGTATCTAGGGAAGTTTATAAGTTAATTTTTCAATGTTTGTCAGATCTTGAAGGCTCAATGTGGTGTGAGGAAGAGAGGGAGGAGGTTCCCTTTTATAAGGGAGGGGAGGGGCACCATTTGAAAAACTAAACATATTATGTTATTGTAAAGTCATATTCGGTTTTTACTAGCTCCAAATTGATTTATTTCGAATATAAGGTGGGTATGGGTCGACATAATCACCTCTAATAGAATTTAGGCAAGTTTAGGTTTCTATTTTAACCGTATCTTTTAGATTTAAACTTAAGTTAAATAATTGTACATTTACCGTGTCTTCTTGTTTTGTTACACTATAAGGTTAATAAACATACTTTAACAAGACAAACAAACCCCAAGTTGTTTATTTTTAATATATATCACCTTATCTAAGTTATTTGGCCGAAACATATATTTTTAGAAATAAAATAACAATTAATAATATAATATTTGTTCTAAAAACTATTTTATGTCAATTTTGACACTATTTGGTAATTGATTTTTGTGAAAATTATAACAGAATTATTAGTACGAAAAAAGTTAATTAAATCAAAAATAAAATGTCATATTAACCTATAAAATTAGTTAAATTCATAAAAAGTCTCAAAATTACATTTATTTGGGTATTTATAACATCAATTATGTCAATATTTCATTAATAAGATAATTATTGCATCATCATTGTGTCATACATAAATTAAATTATTTATTGTCTAAAAATTATAAATAAAATACCATTATGTAGGAAATATTTGTATCTTTCTATTTAATATTTATAGTCTAATTTATCTTATGCATAACCCTATATAAATTATGACTTACTTATTAAATATTGATTTTAACTATTTTAACCCTTCTTTGAATAAATTAATATTAAATGTCCTAATCTAATCCATGTGGGCCTAAATTGTTATATTTTGTTCCTAAGGTTGTTTTTGGTCTAATTAAACTTATCTAATTGAATTATGACATGTTTTAGGGTAATAATAATATCATTTTTATCCTTAATTACCCTATTTACTTTTAACCGTGGTAAAAAAAGTAAAAAGTTACTCTTCACCGAAAATTATTTTCATCTCATTGAACCATATTTTACTTACTAACATAAACCATGTCTCTCGGATTATAGAAATTCCACTCACATATGTGGTAAAATTATGTTTTATGTAAATTTACAAATTCTCCTAGGAGGCGTGTAAAAGACGGTGAAAAGTTCAATAAAATATTTATATATCTAAAATTATTATGAAATGACTCCAATGAATTACATTGAACTTATATAGGTATTATGTGTCAATTTTGACCTAAAATAAATTTAAATAAAATAAATAATTTTTTAAATAAAAATTTGGTTTCTAAATAGTAACCGAGTGTTTTCACTATTCATCAAAAATTGAATGTTTTCAGAAAAATACCAAAATTTTACCCTAGGCTAATTTCGATTTTCTGAATCCAAAAATAAAATCCATTTTGAATATTGAAATTTACAAAATTTCAAAAATTGGTTATTACTATTCTTATCGGCTAGTTTTAATAATATTTTAATAGCATATCATTGTTTAGTGAAACTCGGTATTGCATACAACACACGCTATCGAAGAAGGTCGCGATTGCATGTAATGCAGCCAAGTTAGGGTTGTGTGTTGTGAAAAACTCCTTTTTTGTAACGTACAACACAAGACATCAATAAAATTAAAAAGAATATTTTTCATAAAATCTTGGGGTGTTACAAAATATCCTTCATTGACCTTACTAGTGCTCAACATAGTGTTCTTTTGGAAGGTTCATCTTTTCTTTACCCAAAATAATTGATCATTAACTTGTCGTAGAGTTTAGATATATATTGATGTGAAATCTTCCACATTAAGTCTATCACTCACAATCTCTATGAATTCTTACCCTAAAAATCTAACTCTAAATATTATATAATTATAAAAGTTCATGAAATTATAAATCACAATAGTTTTAAAAAGGTAAAATCTTTTAAATATAAAGATTTACATAAACATTAAGATCAAACCATGACACAAACATTAATATATAGATATGAAGATAAAGGGTAATGAAAACACAATAAGTCTTGTGAAGACTCTGGATAGCTCCCACAATTTAGGATTTGATCCTCCATTATTGGATTACTCTTGAGAATCTCCAATGGTTTGGATAAATTAACCATTAATACATTATTACATGGATATATATTTAAATCCTTGGAAATATATCTCATTACTCCTAAAATACAATTATCCCTCAATATTTCTTTTTAGGGTCATCGATTGCTACCACAAGGAATAAAATATATAAGAGATACTACTATATGGATAATGAAATTTCACTTTTTTAAATTTCATCAATCATCTCCATGATTGTCTTTCTTCTCCCACAATTTATGATCTATTTTAATATGGATAGTTTTTTGGGAAATTTCCTGATTTGGCATGATAATTAGGGGAAAAAAAATTTGTCCCCAAAACTCATGCATGGAATCCACATGAATAATTACATTTCATCCATGGTGTTAATTTTTCTCTACAAATATATATTGAACTCCATATATCTAGTATTTTCTTTCTAAATATTAAATGAATTTTTTGGGATTTTATATAATTTCATTAATTGACCTACATGTGTGTAATAATTTTATATATAACATTATATTAGGAATGTTTGTAATGAAAAAATAATTATAGAACGTAGCTAGATCAGTCCTATGAGAATAAATTAGGGATATAAATATGTTTGTTTTAGGTTGAGATGTAATTAAATCATTGATCCATCTATCATTGGCCCTTAAGTCTACATTGTGAATGCACCATATTGTATAACTAATAAATTTATAATTCTGCATTATTAGAGTATTACAATGATCAATACATTGTTGACATATCATAGTAAGAATTGAGGGGATATTTTACATTTGTTATGTTATTTATTCATGGTCTTTTATGTGAGTTGAAGTTGACACTAGGGTATATTCTCAAGGATTATTTGAGGCTACATTATGAGAGGAAATATTCTCCAGGGCTGGAACATGAATTTTTGGTGGTTATTAGAATTATTATGTTGAAGGATTGAGAAAAAATGGGTGGGTATCATAATCTAAAGGTGTCACACATAATATGTTGTTCGACTAGCATTGTCTTATCCTAATATAATTATTTTTATTCAACTTTTTGTATTCATAAATTAATCTTTTCCACCTAGTTCTTTTATATTTTTTACACAAAATATTATCAACTAATCAATTATAAATGACAATCCATAAAACATTAATCTTTCAATAAAATTCAATATTTTAGTATGAGTTTAATAATTATGCTCGACATTTAATAAAAAAATAAAAACAACTTTTTATATTGATTTTATTAGAAAAAGAAATAATATTGTACTAAAAATGGCTGAAAAACGATGTTAATTTTATGAAAATCACATTCCCAACACATAATAAATTACTTTTCCAAAAGTAATTACCCTAACTAAATCCCCCTCCCATTTTTCAGTTCTTCTCCAAATTTTGTCATGAGTCAATAAAGGTTAAATGGAAAAAATATAATTGGATCATAAATTAAAAGGTGAGCCCCATCAAAAGTAAATCCCTCTAAATTTTTACATTCACCACTCTATTTCACACCTATATTCCTCTTTGATTCAACTTATATAATAATATCATAGATGATTTTCCTCTTTTTTTAATACAAGTTCAATATTAAACTTACTTTTATTTCCCTTATTTAATATAAACAAATAATATATTTATTATTTTTAAACCCTCACATGATGCAATTATTGATTGAGTATACCTAATATAGAAATAAACCAACTGTCACAATATACACCCCTAAGGTTATCCGAGATATAAGAGATATATAATTTGGGTAAGGGTAGCTAGATATTTTTTTTACTCTAAATTATGGATCTGTTTTTCACTCACACACCTTATAAAAAATACCTAAATAATTTTACTATTAGATCCAAAGTAATTTTTTAACTATAGTTCATCTAGATTATAATATTTTCTTTTATTTTGAATCCCAAATGTGTTAATGATTTACAAAAATATCACATTTTTTGGAGTTAAAAATATAGTTTAAAAAAATAAATTTTGATTCATTATTAAACACCACTACATAGTACAATATTTAAGAGTTCTATATTTCTAGGGAGGAATTTTTTCCTGGAGTATAACAAACAGGTATCTTAATTAGGTGTTCTTAAAATATATAACATTGTATACTCACTACCCCCACACTTATCTCTTACTTTATAAAAAATGTATATATATAAGGATATACATTGAAGTACATTGTAATGAAATTTAAATTGAATCAATTGAATACTAAAATACTCAACTTCTATGTTGTTACATTCTTACCTTGTGTTTTCCTTCCTTTAATGCTGGCTTCACCCCACATTTCACAATTTAAATATAAAGATATAATATATTGTGTAGGAATTTTATTATTTTAATTTAAATAAATCCAATAAAAAAATTAAAACTCTCAATGTGTTTTTCTAACTCCTAATGAGTGCATGATTTCTAATCCCATAAACAAAACTCTCATGAAACATTTTCCCAAGTCTAATGGTGGTCGTAGCTTCGTCAGTAGAATCCAACAATAATGGGTTTCCCTTATGCTCCATGAGATGATAATTTCTGCATCCTCTATTAGTGGATATGTTAGTAAAACCTTTTATTCAAATGACATAATAGTCCCTTGGAGTTACCCATTTCAAAAAAGGTACAATAATCTATCAACATGATTCATGATATAAATTATTCTATTTAGGTATATATATGGTGTAAATTGTATTTAATGTTTATAAGAGGGAGTCTGTTGATGTTCCCAGCCTCTTTTCACTTCCAATGTGGCCTCCTTGTACCATACATTCATTTTAGATACATACATTAGTTTACAGTGACAATATGTCTCGCCATTTATTTTTATTTCTATTCCATTTATTCTCTAGTGATTGTATATTTTTTTATTTTTCGTAGATTATTTTGTATTTCTCCACCAATATGTTGATTCACTATTTCTTGATGGATTATATTATTAGATAATGTTCTATTAGTTTTGATTCCATCGTGTATTTGTCCCCAAAGACATCAATAATTACATTCAGTATTAACCAATGTGTTTGGCATAAAGCCTCATTTGGATTATCATTAACTTCTTAGGGATACCCTTCCCTCAACCCATTCACACCCTATATTGGATATCTAGTTCCTATAAAAAAATTAAAGTCACCTCACGCTCACTTATTTAATAAATCCAAATCCTGATTCAGTAAATATGAATCACAAATCTAGTTATAAGTTAATTGAAGATAATTGAAAAAATACATAACAAATTGATATTATCAATAGGGTTTTTAAAAAAATATAATTAATTTTTTATGTATTTTTAATATTATCATCTTAATATATTTTATATTATTTTATTTTTTCTGTAAATACACTTTCTATGTAAATCCATATCAGGAAACGATGCCAAAATTCATGATGAAATTTGTTTTGCTGAATACACATTACCATAATATTTCTACTAGTTGTCATATAAAATATCTATAATCATAGGGTCATTATTTATATGTGTATAAGATATGTAGACTATAAAATTTTGGTGAGGTGTTAAAAAAGAAAAAAAACAATGCGTATGATAAAGTATGTCACTGATTGGTGGAGGGGTTCAATGAAGTAAAAGCTATCCTAGAAACAAAAATAATGTGTTTCATGAGTAACCACCACTTTTTTCCTCGATAATATCTTCCAAATATATCTTCAATAAAACATAATGAATATATGGATCACTATAAGGTTCCTAAATATCCTCGTTAGTTGGAATGATTTTTATTTCTATGAAATTGATTTTTGTCTCATTCTATATCATATCGGGCAATTAGATTTGGTTTGTGAAGCCCTTATATGTGTGGCTATTAGTCACATATGTGTAGGGTGTCACAAATCTAGACTTCCATCAATGATATTCACAGTCTTCCATCTAATGTTATTAGTTAAGGTTAAACCTTATTTTATAATCCACCCTCATTATACTCGTCATAGATATATTTTTCAGATAATAAGTGATGTGTGGACTTCCACAATCTCCCTATTACTCACCATCATATTCTGTGTCTACACTAACCCCATAAATAAGATTTATGAAATTAACATAGATCACACATGAATAAATCATTGAGAATTAACAAAGGAAAAATATATTTAAAATTAATTCCTATATAATCATTAAAAACAACCCATAAAAAATATAGTAAAATAAAAAGATGAAGAGTAATTTATAAGAATGATTATTTGGTCATGTGAACAATTAGACCATATACCTTAATTGATGATGTATAACTCTAGATTTAGATCACTAAGGGGAATATCTTATATTTCAACTCAAATCTCCATGAAGACCTTTTTATTTTAACTAATGAAAGATCCCCCTAAATTATTTATTTTTATTCCCCAAGAAGGCGTATCCTTAAGCGTTTATTCCATGGGATCGTTGATTATTACAACATGGCATAAAATGTGTTATAGCTAATTACATATAGGTAGTGGAATTTTCCTTCATTAATTTAGTGAATACATCTATGATCTTATTTTTTCACCCTCTAAATAGGATTTATTTCCTTATGGATGGTTATTTGAGACCATGGAAAATTTGGTTAGATAGGTAGATTTAGTATTCTTATAGGCCCCACAACTCATGAATGAAAATCACATGGGTGTTATCGTTTCAATGTGGTGGAGAATTTTTGACACATTCCCATCTCAACCTTATTATATCTAGTCATTTACTTCCGTAATTTTTTTTATGGAATCTTCAAGGTTTTTTTAAAATTCATTCATTGATTTAGAAGTGGAAAAGAATTTTGTAAATAATGTTCTCTTATGATTTATATTGAAAAACATTAAATAGGGAATGTAAGTTGTGTTGGATTTGAAGGAATATTCTAGGGTAGAAGCTATGTGAATTTTTGGTTGTGATGTTGTTGGATCACTAAAGACACCATAATTATCACTTAAGAATATATTAGTCATGCTCCAAACTACATCATTTATATGTTCATAAATTATACACAAAAATATACTTAAAATATAAATAAACCATCTAATTAATAAATTTTTCCAAAAAATATAAAAATATACATAAAAAATATTTAACAAATGTACATTTTATTCCAATCACATGACATGGAAATAGTTTTCTATGATTGATTAGTAAACCATGTAATTTAACATGTATTTTCATATCAATTTTGTTTATTTAATTTATAAAAATGTGTATAGTTGTAAATGAAAATTCCATTAATTTAAAAAGATTAAATAATTGTTTCTAATATAGTGAAATGTAAAAAATATTTTAAAAAATCACCCTATAATATTGAGTCATGTGTTAAATAGTTAAAAATTACCTCTCTAGTTGGTCTTAGAGTTCTCTGAATTGAAATTTTAGGTTATGTTGTTTCTGTTGTGTTGTGTTTTTTTGGTGTTAAGATAAAATTAAATTTTAAATTTTTATTTTTACTGTGGATCATATCAATTTAGTGAAAAATAATAGTGGTCCATAATTTTATCGGAATATTATAATGCCTATAAAGAGAAAATGATACCATAATGATATTTGTTATAGAAGTGGTGTATATTTTAACTGATGGTTGTGCACTTTTTATTAACATTTTTTGTTTACCAGATACAAATTATATTTGGAATGATAGTTATTTATGAATAATTATATAAACCATGATTTTAGTAAAATAAAATATTAATGATATGGGGAAAAATTTAGTTAATGATATTTGGGATAAACTATAGAATATTCATGGAGAGGATACATGATTGAAGAAACAAAATCAAAAAATATAACATGCAAAATTAAATAATATTTGAATTTTTAATTATAAATAGAGGATTATTTCATCACTATAAAGAACACATTTTATGACTATATTAAAGGTTTTATAGATACTTTATAAGATTCATGGATTGTAAATTAGTCACATTGTGTCATAAAAATATTAGATTAATCAAACAAAATCATTAATTGATTTTGAAACTACTATTTTAGATGAAATTTTAGAGTTTAATTTTAATAAATTCATGTAACATATCACAAATTATATATGAATAGTAAAGTAAATATATCACAATTATTATCTAGGGAAATTTTGATGTAGTAGAGAAGTTGGTCACTTTGTCACCAATTGTTCTAAGTTATAAAAAGAGTAATAGGATGATAATTATGAGTCATAACAAAGGTTTACAAGGAATAAAATTCAACTAAATGAAAAGAAAAATATTTTTTCCAAAATAAATGAATGTATCTCATTTTTAATGAAAATAAGATATATTTTATCCAAAATAATGAATTAGGAGAGTGAAAGTGAAAGTGAATATTGTTCATCAATTAGACTTCATAGTGAAAACTTATTGATTACAAAGGTTAATTAAGAAGAGTTCTCTAGTAATTTGGATGAAAGGTAAACATACATGTAATCCGTTATAATGAAATAATTTAATTAATTCCTATTTTAAATAAAAAATAATATTTAAATATAAGAAGAATTTGGTAAATGTACGTCAAACATAAAAATATACTCATAGTTCTCAATGTCTATGCGAATAGTTATTATTGAAGAAAGATGGTTATTTTAATGACTATTATTTAGATGATAATAATATTAATGATCTATTTAATAAAAAATTCCAATAAATGGAAAAAATGTCTTTTTTTCTTGAAAATGTGTTAGATTTTGAAGAACATATTAAGAAGTTAGTGTATGTTTTTCAAAATATTTATCCAAAAAATTAGTGAATGTTCATAATATTATGATAAGAATAATGAAAAATTCAATAATTTTTGTAACCATTTTTCTCATAATGAACATTTTTATAAGTATTCAGAAGGAATTGTATTTGAAAAAAGAGAAATTAGATGAATTTTCCTACATCAAAAGACATAGTACAAAAATTTGATTCTGCGAAAAATAATATTTTCAGTTAAAAATATTCTATGTACCATGAAGAGAAATTTCTAAGGAGTCTACAGAGAATTTTAACATGTTTTAAAATTTTCATTATTCTGATTCACTAAATAAACTCAAAAATAACGATAAATTAAATATATTACCAATTATTTCAAAGAAAATAAATATATTGTTCATGGATTTTATTTTCTTGTTATGATCCCTATAGAATCTTGGTGATTCTAAACACTTGAAAAATAAGAATTGTTTCAATGGGAAAACAATTAGTGATTATATGATTCTTAGATATATAATTTTTTTAGGGAAAAAATATACTCTAAGAAAAGAAGTTCAAAATAGGACTAAAAATTTATAAGTGAAAGTGGATAATAAATTTTAAATGTGGAATGAACAATATATATAGTGTAACTGATTATGAAATTATTTTGGGGGCTAATTTAATATTTTACTAGAAAAAAAAATTAAATATATTGTCTCTCTAAAAAGGTTTAAAATAAAAAAAATTAAAGGGTGTGTGTTTTTTAAATTTCACTAAAGTCATTAAAATTGAATAATCTCAAATATTTATCAGTGGATATTTATCTCACATGACCTGAGATAAAAATCCTTAAAATATATTTGATATGTACAAATAGGGTTGTGTTTCAATATTAGAAAATATATTTATCAAAATTTCAGGTGTCGTTTTAATAGACATTTGTGATAGAAGACTCAAATTAATGAATGTTTTATTTATGATGTATTAGAATACAAATCAATAAAAATATATTATCTCGATAGTGAATATAATGTAGTGATATTTTATAAAGATAAAATTAAATTGAGTTATTAAACGATGGTTATTTTTTAAATTTGTTATATGAAACTAAAGGAAATTTATTTAACTTTGGAGATGTTAAGGATATATCTTAATTGATTTTTAAGGAGGCTCGTAATTTATGGAATTGGGGAAATGGTAAAAATAGCTAACTAAAGTTGATCATGATGAATAATAAAAATTTAGATTGATTTATTCGTATGTTTTTAATAATAAATAAAAGGATTTATTCTACAGGTCCATAGGTATAATTTTGGTATTGGTGTATGATATTTAAAATAGTGATATTATTTCTTTATTAGTTGATAATAATCAATAACCAGTATATGGGGTTGGTATTTATGTTCTAGAGAAGTTATATGGATTTTAATAAAGAAACAAAATAATAAAGAACATTTTTTGATCTATTAAACATAGGAATTACATTAGGTTCCACTATAATATTTGATATAGAATATGTGTTGGGTAAAGTCTATGAAGTCTCTATTTTTCATAATCATGGTCTTATCATGGTTTATTCAAATTGCTTATCTAGTGTGGATGCCACCGTTTATGAAAAATTATAAAATTTTGTTGTTCCATCAATATCATTTTTCTCTTGTTTAGATTTTTTCTACCTTAAAGTAAAATTTATTAAATTTTTTTAAAAAAATGGGGGAAAAGAGCTAAATGATTCAACCACTGAAGGTGCTTCACTCTAATATACACCTAGTCAAATGAAGTAGTGAAAAAATCATAGAGTTGATTATATTATCTAATTTATTAGTGATTTCGATTTTATCACAAGTATTATTTTTATAACACACAAGTCTAATTCTATATTGTACTTTAAGTGATTCAAATGGGATGTTTAAAATGAATATAGTTTTCGGGTGAAGTTTTTCATATCATATAACATGATTAAGTATACAAGTGAAAAGTCCAAATCCTATATGGAAAATCATGGAAATATATATTTATACCCCACACAATACACCCTAATCCAATATAACGTTTCTTAGAGAAATAATTGAACTTTAGTTGGGATGGAAGAGGACATGTTGTGTGCACATTGAACATCACATTAATTTTTGAGTCAGGATATTGAAGAAATGATTAATATCCAAATTTTTCTCTATTTTATCCAAATTATTTTATGCATTTATATGAAATTTATTTCAATAATACACCTAGTATTAAGTAAATTACTATATTTATAAGTCCTTGTATCATTAACTTGAATGGTATAGACTTTATAAAATTTGAGCAGTTAGGAGTTAATTGAATAGTTAAGGGATATTCGTCAAATACAGATTATAGCCAATATTGTGATATGGAATTGGGACATATCCTTGATATCACTCATGTGAAGGTTATTAATGACAATGTTTATGAAAATCTAACAAGTGAGATATCAGTATAAGACGAAGAAGATGGTATATTTGGTAAAATAGCTAGATGTAGTTTTGGAAAATGACAAATTTTCATGTAAATAGATGTGTGGGAAGACATATAAGTTGTTTTAAGAAAATAAGATTAATATAATTTAGTTCTTAAAATTTTTTTTATAAGATTTTGGTAATATGATATCATTCATGATCAAGATAAAAATATTTTAATAAAGATACACAGTAAGAAAAGTGGAAATACATGGCAGTTTTTTCTTACGCATGATGATTAAACTGTCGTTTATCATTTTATAAATGTTTTTTAAAATTATGAATTTATTATAATTAATTATTAAACTAAAAAAGAAATTTAAATAATAATTTTTTCACAGAAACCACTATAGAATCTATAATTTTCATTGATTGAAACGATCAAGAATTTATTATTATTGAATCACGATTTCTAGTGAGTAAAACTATTGTGTATTCATTCCAAAATGGTTAAAACTAAAGTCTCTAATTTTACTAATATAGTGGAGGTTGAAAAAATCTCTAATTATATTCACAGTAGTCAAATATATTTCAGATATATTAGAATTAATTTTTAGTATTTAGTGGTTTTTTTGACTACCACTGAATGAAAATTGGTGATTCCAAAAGATTATTGGGATTTCAAAAAACCGTAGATAATGAAATAGATTACGAAATATTCTCAAGTAAATCCATATCATATAACAAAAATTCAAAACTAAAATAATAATAATACAGGAAAAAAAATAAAATTAATTTTATAAAAACAACTTAAACTACATTACAACTTATCAAACATATAAATAAAAATTGAATAAGTTAT
Organism: Viscum album; assembly: GCA_963277665.1. Taxonomy (NCBI): domain Eukaryota; kingdom Viridiplantae; phylum Streptophyta; class Magnoliopsida; order Santalales; family Viscaceae; genus Viscum; species Viscum album. The sequence goes on along the minus strand of OY728163.1, from coordinate 2,100,706,773 downwards.
ATGGGAATTAAAATGACCAATAATTTTATTCAAATGTTATATATTCCAGAGGATACATTGAAACAAAAACTATGAAACGTCATTGAATGGTTGGAATTACATCATTTTCATTATGGACACCCCGATATGATATCTTATTCTCATCCTAGTGACATCGAGCCTCGAGTTATTAAAATTATATAATTTTAAATAATAAATTTGACTATGTTAAATAAAAATAAAAACAAAATATATAAAATAAACATTTGTACCTACTAATACTATCATATAATTGATGAATTTTAATAGGTAATACTCTCTATCATGTCCCAAAATAAGGTAGTCCAATAATCCCCAGCTATATAAAACTTCTCATTCCAAACCCTGATTTGTGACTCCTACCCGAGTACATTGTTCTCCAATATCATAATTGTTTGTTATAATATTGAATCATGACCACTAATATGACTCAGGTTATGAATATTATTAGAAAATAATGATGTTGGGTACCTCCCAAAGACTCATGATGGGGATATTCAAGAACCCATAATTCAAAACTGACCAAGATGATCATTCCATAGAACTGGAGAAATAACCTCACTCAGTGAGATTGATGATGAATGTAAGGTATTTTCATCCCAATCCTCCTTAAAATTATCTTATATATTTAATTATATAAGATTATAGTGATACGAAAGAAATAAAATGTTAATTAAAATATTTGACCAATGTGCTCTGAAGAGATTCATTCACAAAAATCAAACTCAACTTTCTATGCACATTGAGCCACATCTCAATCCACCCAACCCGATGAAAAAACATGAAATCTATATCATTAAATCAGAAAATAAGATATTATAAAATCCTATTAACCTAAAATTCAGTATATATATACATATTTTTTTGTTATAAGAATTCTAATAATACCTTTCTTGATCTTCTCCTTGCAAAACTCATCAGCCATACTGCATGTGGGAAAACCTTCTTCTCTCTACTCACAACGTTTGACTTAGAAATTTCTCAAAAAGAAATGATAAATTAGTATGCAATTAAATATTATTAAAATGGTAATATTATTTATAAATTAATTTATAGCTAATATAACATTATAAAATATCATATATGAATTAGTATGAATCATATTTACAGCATATTTTTACCTCTCTATAAGTATCCCATTAGGTACCTTTTCATACATCTCTTGAAGATTTAATTATTATTCATCACACTCACACCATAATATATAGTAAAAATCATTCCAGTTTTTTCTCATAATTTAAAAAATTCCCTAATTCATAAGGACATCATCTGAATCTAAATAAAAAACAATGAATAAATATGAAATTTAAAAATAATTAGATAAATAATTTTTATTGAAATATGAAATTATAAAATATTTAGTAGATATTTATTTAATTTTACATTTACTTAATGATTTAATATATCATTGTTTTATTTTATAGGAGCATTCCCATATTCATTAAATATACTAGGGAGGGTTATCATATTAGATGCCAAATAATCAAAAAAGTATCCCATATATACTTCTGGAAAAAAATTATTTCAAGGAATAATAAATATTAAATTAGATATCCCCCAAACAATGGTTACCATCCAATACCCTCAGGGTGGTATGGGTGATAATATTTGAGAAGTTGATCCATTCTTATCCACTAGATGATGTGATGTCTAAATAGTGAATTCCACCAAGCCTACATTAGTAACATTTGTAAATATTGTAGTGTGTAGTGTAACCGATTTAATTGATAAAATATCCAGTGGTGAAGTTTTATCTGAGTCTGTTGACCATCTATGATCTACAGACATTTTAGTGTTTCTAATTTTTCCTAATAAATTAAAAAGTATTATAGTTACAGAATTTGAACGTGATAAATGTAAATAATAAAATTTGAAATTTGAAATTACTAATATAAATATTTCAAAAAAATATATGATTTTTAAACAATTTATTTCATGTTTAATACTACATATTCAATTTATCAAAATGTAAATACTATTAAATATATTTAATAATTTATGAATTTTTATTTTAAAATAATTCCATTATTTTATACTTATTTATGTAAAAAATAAAATTAATTTACCCCCATACCATTAATATTTAATGTTGAATGCAAAAGTTTTCTAGAATAACTATTGTGCACAAATATCACTATTTGTGAAATTAATTTAAAATTAATTTCAATGATATAAACTCTGTTAATGAATGAATAAATTTTTTAATAATAAATAAAACAGAATTCACTAAGTGAAATGAGTATTGAATATACAATGGGTTCATTCATGATTTATTATCATCATCCACCATGAACATGATGTCATCATATTCACCCTCTCTTGAAAGACTGGTAGTTTTAATGCTATCATAGATAATGAGATAAATAACCTCATGTTTATAGATTAGCTATCATTAATACTTTCTTCAATTTCCGGACACACGTTATACATGTCTCTTGGTATCACATGGACTACAATACTCCATCATTCATCGATTCCATCATCAAGATAATATACTATTTTATATTCAGAAGAAAAAATATATAGATCATTTTATTCATGGTCACCAATATAAGTCTAAAGATTTATGTTTACATATGTAAACTATAATGAATCTATATTTATACCAATTTTAATATTTATTCACTTTAATTTTAATTACAAAACATAAAGGGTACATGATAATTTAATTTAGTAATGTCATTCATCATTCCATAATATCCCAACTATGAAAAGCATATAATGACGACACTATTTATTATCAATAAATCATTATGATAAGTTGTATGAAACAAGAAACCCTTAATATTGTATGAATTGAATCTCATAGATTTCATTAATGGCCTTCTAGATAAATATTTCAAATCGTCTGACAATTCAGATTGATTGTCAACATTCATGATAAAAAAAATTGATATAAAATTTTTGTTTTTATAAAAGAAAACTATCAACATATTATGAATATATAACTAATTAAAAATTTACACAATTAGAAAACCAATAAATAATAAAATATTTCATATATTTCTCATTTATTTATCTTTTCAAATTTGACTCTATGTTGACACTTCGTTTTTGGATCCATTTCTTCAATGAAATGTTTCGTGATATCACTATAAATAAAACAAATATTTTCTCTTATAATAAATCCATATGAGTTTGTGAAAGTAAGGATGTATTTCAATCTAGATGAAATAAAATTTCTAATATTATTCATTTACGAGTTGAATGAATATAATTGGAATTATCATCATCACATAAAATAAGATTTAATCTTTTCCAAAGACCATATAAATACCTCCAAGAAAATGTGAGACCCTCTTTGGCCAGGTATCCTAGGGCAATCGAGCCATCTTTTTGAGATTTTTTCTTCACATTATTCTTCAAATGACCAATGTATTTAATGAATCAACATATAATAAACAAATTTATTATGTTTTGTAAAAACATTATTCAGTAACGCATAAAATGTTAATACATAATTAATCACTATGGGATATATCCATCAACAGTGTTTGGGTCTTCAAAAGATGGAAAGATCTACCAAATAAACTCTAAAATTAATTATGATAGTGAAAATTGATCGAGGAACTATGATATCTCGGTAAGAAACATAGTTCTAACAATTCTATCAGATGAATTTTTAATCTCATCATATTTTATTGTTATCTCACAATGTTTTATAAAAACATGTAAAACTCAATTATGGCTGTTGTTATCTTATCATGAAACAATTTACATAATGACAATGGTAGGATATACTACATAAAGATATGTGATATGAGACATCTCATATAATTTAAATTATTATTTTTAAGTTAACACATCATGAAATGATAATATAATATCTATTAAGTACGTTCACATTTTTAAGTCATCAATGAAACGCATAATTTTCATTGTTTTTTTTAGAGAAATTGTTGTTGGATACTTCCCATTAAAATTTCTCACAGATCATGCTTTATATTGATATAATTAAATTCTTTACATTCATTCATATTATCCATCATTTTTCCATGATCATTATGTATTGTAAAAATCACATTATCACACCCATTATTCTCAATGTATATAATGTCAAGATTGTGACATAGCATCAATTGTTCCCAAAATGGATGTTTTAAAAATATAATTTTTTTATTCCATTTTTTTATAACTACATGTTATGTGAAACAATCCATTTTCCCATAATTTTCCATAGATATCATTCCCATATTCTACAACCACAGAATATAATTGTGTCAAAAAATTTTCTCTAGATAAAATTATTGTTAGGAGAATCAAAATAGTTGGTTTATAGAATCCTAAAATATGAAATCTAAATTTATGAGATTCATCCAATAAAATAAGAATAAACAAAAAAATGCCATTTTCTGGTATAATGAATCTTTTTAGAGTTAAAATCAAAGATACCAATTGTTTATGCAAGACCACTATGAGAATTATAACTAGAAAATTAATCAAGTCTTGGAAAGTCACAAATGGTATACAAGAGATAAGCGAGAATTTTAACCTTTTTCTTGGTTCATGAATCATATGTATACACACCATTAAACCATACCTTTTTAAATTTATTTTAAGGGGATGAAGGTATACATCGTTATCATTTCAACGCATTTGTTTTCCTTGAATAATCATCAAAATAATAAAAGTTTTTTTTTCATACACATCCATATAAGAATATTGTAAGGGATCAAAATAAATGGAAAGTTGATATAATTATTATTTAAGGTCCTTAATGAATTAAATCCATTATTATCTAATCTTAAATCCACATTCACATGATTTTAAATGAAATATGGATATAAATATTATAATATTTCCATGTTTTGGAATTTCATGAATGTCAAATAAACACATCACTCTTTTTTTAATAAAATTCCATTCCATATTCCTTATGGTTTTAGAAGATGTGAATAATCATTAAAATCATGGTTTTATATGAAAGTAATAATAAACATTTGTATGGAATTTATTTCAATGATGCTTTGATATAACACATTTATTAAAATTTGCTTCCACATTCATTGATTTACATCTATTTGAATCACATGATTTACAATCCTGTTTATCTTGATATTATCCCCAATATAATATTGTTAGTTGTACAATAATTTTTCATCATATAATTTATACCCAACGTGTTTGTAACTTTCTCCATCTCACGAACTGGTCTAGGGATCATAGCATTACCAATAAACTTCTCAAACAAATCTAATATCAGGAAAATTTATTTATTAGTAATTATTACTAAACTTATGATATTGTAATATTTTAGTAGAGAAGATTATTTTAAATATATTCCACACCCCTCATGTATCCCTTCGTTACCATCCTCTATATGATCACAAGACATATCTGATTTTGTAGTCAGGTTGTCCTCCTATTTTGATCTCTAAAAAATCAATATGAAAAAACATTGACATGTTATTATCTTCATATTTATGTGTGGTTGTGACCAATGAATCAGTAATTTACTTTTAAATTTTATTCTACACTACAGGGGGCTAATTATAAACTATTATTCTAGGAAAAATGAATCTCTTTTCCTCTGAAATCATGCTGAATGCCCCGTTTCAATTTAAAAAATTTCAATCAGGTATAGTCATCCCTTTGTATATGTTGGGAGAAGTTGTGACCCTAAAAATGTGGACCTTGGTGTCTAGATCTGGGATTGATAAATCCCATTTTATGATTTTTTAAAACCTAATTGGTTCTTGGGGTTTAAAAAAGACAGCTCTTTTTTCTGTATTCAACTAAAAATCCTTCATTGTTATTCTAGATTGAGGAGATGATTTTGTTGCATGTTGGTCCCAGAGTGCTTGATCTTTGTGACTATGGTGTATTCAACTATTCAAATGGTCGATGTATGTGCAGTTCGTGAAGGTCTCTCATCCCATACAGGTCTAAATAAATCATAATGTAATTCTTCTCCCGTTCCCAAACATGGCCTACCCCAGAATCTTCATAGATTCTCTTATGGAGTTCCATTGTGTAGATGATCGAACACTTCAACTTTTGGGGACCTCATCATCTTGGATCAGGGTGGCCCTGGACCTCACACTCCCTCTTCCATCAATGTCATGGCAGAATGGTTCTCCGAGATATGGTTGTTGGCCTACCTCTCGTGGAAAACATATCATTTTAGTGTATAACCCAATGGAGACCGGGAATAGATATAGTGTATTATCATATGTTCATAAAGATGGGGCTTCCTCTCCTTCAACCCCAGATTCAAACTCTAACCCAATTCCTCTTCATTCTATTACCAATGACTATGTGGTGACATTCCCTTCTCCTTCCCTCAATGGAGTTTCCACCTGGGATCACACTAACCTTACAAACCCTATTCATTTTATCAATTAAATCAACATTAGATGTTTGTGGCCAAAATCGGACGTCCCCATAAGTATATTCTATTGGTATCCATTTTGGTTCCTAAATGGAAATCAACTAAGATTGGGAGTTTAAATCATAAGATCCGGATTTACAATTCACTGCATGTCGAACCTCATAATCAAAAATATATTTCTATATTTGAATAAATACATGTTAGTTTCCAAATTGAATGTATCTAGTCATCACATTACGACATCTATCCCCAAGGGTGGATGATCTTGTTTTTTATCCTTCATCTACGATCTGTGTGATGCACATGCGAGGGACGTGATTTGGTTGAATCTGGAGGCTTCCATTGGGAATGATGCATGGATAGTCGGGGGAACATTAACTCTATTCTAGAGATTTTAGAGATAATGGGTTTCATGTATTACTCATTGAGCGAACGATAGAGCTTTGCAAAGTTTTTTTCCTGGTGTGGATTTGTGTATCTAGGTTTTTCTGAATAAAAAATTACTTTGAGTAATAATAGGAAGAGAGATCATAGATCATGGTGCTGGATTCCTAGGTTACATTCTAAAGCCATAGCTATTTTTTAATTTTCAGATGAAAGGATCACCCTATGGTGTTGTCTATTTCAGACCATTCTCTACTCTTTATTTTTCTAGCAACCAAAGGTCCATCTGGAGGATGATTTTTCGTCTACAAAATATGGTCTTCCAAGACCAATTATGTCAGGGTGGTTATGTATTCATGGAAAAATCCCCATGAAGGGAGACCAAGGATCATGATTAAAAATAAATTGAGATACATGAAATCATATCTTCAGTCTTGGGAGGGTGGTAATCGTATTTAGTCTATCAATGTTGATATTATCATAAATCACATCGAACATCAAGAAATCTATAAGGGGAACGACTAGGATGAGGAAATATTTAGGATATTTTGTATCCTGAGAAACTAATAAACTAAATTGTTATATGAAAAATAAATTAATGAATGGGATAATGCTATATTTACCTAGCTTAAATAAAGGGACAATAATACTTCATTTTTAAGTTTTTATCAAGGAAAAAAGATGGGGGACACATGGTGAATCATATCATGGATGATGGTCTCTATGAAATTGACATTAAGATCATTAGAGGTATTTTTGATGAATTTTTAAATACCTTGTTATCTAATCCTACCCATGAATGCTTGGTGGGTACCCCAAGTGTTGTTCTATTGTGTTTTAATAAATTCCTCATGTCGTGTCTTCTAATATTAATGACTACTTAATGATTTTCCCAAATAGGCATGAAGTTTCAAATGGAGTCTCATATCTAAATAAAAACAGATCCCCTGGACCAACTGAGTTTCAGGACTCTTTCCACATAGCTTCTTGGGATACGATTCAGCATGACATGATTGAATTAGTTCAGGGTTATTTGGGGGGGGGGGGTTCCTTCCTCGGATGGTCTGTGCTACAACAATAATTATTATTCCCAAGGTTAAGGACCCAAATTGGCTCAATAATTTTAGACCTATTAGCATATTCGATATTTCATACAAGATGATGTATATTATTCTTAACAAGAATTTCATACATTTTATTCTAGAATGTGTGTTTAAGGAGAAACATGGTTACTCAAAGGTAGGTCTTCCCAAGATGATATTAGCATTGCCTATGAAATGACAAAGTCTATCAATTGAAAAGTCATTGTATCCAATGTTTTCATCGCCATTGACATGTATAATGTTTATGATAGAATGTAATGGTGATGTATTCTTAAGGTTATGGACAACATGTGATTCTCATATTAGGTGAGAGATCTTTTATTCAAATGCTTCAGCTCTTAGTGGATTCTAATTGAATATTATAGATAAATTAGGTAGTTTCTTCAAGATAGTGTACGACCATAGGAAGGGTGATCCCATGTCTCTGGGCGTGTTCATTCTTTCCCCAGATGTGTTGAGTAGATTCATTTCAAGGAAATTTCCTCAGTGGTCTATCAAATCATCTAAATTCTAGAGGCCCTTTAATGGGGTATCTCACATATTCATTGATGAAAATTTAATATTCTTCATCAATGGTAGGTGTTGATCCATAAGAGGTCTTAAAAAAAAGTTAGAGGAATACTGTAAATGGAGTAGGGGTATTTTTAATAAAAAAAAACATATTCCATTCATTGACGCTATACTGAGAGGTGTGCCAAAATCATTCAGGATATCTTGGGGTTTAACTGGGAATAGATACACATTGAATATCTGGAGCCCTTGTATCCCCTAGTAGGATACATATTTCATGCATTTATGGTATTTTTAATACAATTCCTATACACATCACAAACTAGAATAATAATTTCTTCTCTTTTAGTGGTAGAATAACTCTGGTCAATTGTTTTCTGACTTCGATCCCCATGAACGTCATTTCGGTGCACAATGTTGTAAAAAATATCATAGAAAACATTAAAATAATATAGAATTCCTTCTTCTAGAATTCTTGTGGGGAGGGAAGGTGTAGATGGGATTCATGAAAAATAATGGCTAATACAGTAGAGGATAGGGGAATCAATCTTCGTAGTGTTGTTGGAACTGTGAAATGTCTTCAAGCCAAATTGTTTTGGGAGGTTATGGATAGTCAGATGTTGTGGGGGGTAATTTATCATAGTAAAACATGGTCACATTTAAGATAACCTGGATGAGAAATCATGGGATGCTTTTAGATGATTCGGGAGCACATTCCCTCTCTTATTCTACACTCCCGGTGGATCGCTGGGCATGGAGAAATCAACAATTGGTTTAATAATTGGTCTAGTGACATTCTTTGATTCCCAAAATTTCCCACTCCAGACTTCTCCTTTTCTTATTGAAGTCTCTATTCTCTATTTAGGGAAGAAACTCTTAACCATCAATTGTTATTGGTGTTTGATTCAATTTAAATCTCGTCGATCAGTGATCGTCTAGTCTTCACTGGTTCAGTGACAGGTGATTTCTCATCCAAATACAATATGTACATGTTACTGGGTTGCAGTGGGAACAAGAATGGTGGGAATATTTTCTGGTGTAAGGATATAACTATCAAATACAACTTCCTCATCTAGAGTATTTGTAACTATATCATTTTAATAGATTATGTGATTTGAAAAAATGATATCATCTTGGAATACAAATGATGGTGTTTTTGAAAGAGAAAAAAAGAATTTGTAGTCGTTCTCTTATTTGAGTGGGAGTAGAATTCCATGACGAGGGAATAATTTGGCGATATTATGGGTCTTGAAAGTCATGCTAATTTATATTTTATCTTTATACTAAATGTGTTCTTGGGAAATAATGCTCATATTCAAGAGTGTAAGGTGAAGGAGACTATTTTAGAAGTGGGTTGAGGATGCATCAGGGATGCTAGGAACAAATATAACATTGATGGTGTCTCTTGCTCATCGTTGTAAATTCAGATATTATCTTGGAACCTCATTATGAAATTGGGTTAGATGGTGAAACATTGGGACTCCAAAAGTTCCTTCAGGTGGGTCAAGTTAATTATCAGGGTCTTCTGTTATGTTACAACTAATCACGGTAGATGGATATGTTGGAAACCTACTTACCAAGGCATCAAGATAACTACGTAAGGATCGTGCAATCCTGGTCTTATTTTAAGAGGCGGTGTCGATTATCACAACCATGTATTGGTTATATTGACATTCAACAGCTTTTATGGTAATAGAAATTTGATCATATATGAGGCCAATATTATCATGAATGGGATAAAAATTTGTCACAACTACAAAATCATCATTTAAGTCATTCCAATAGACTCAATGGTAATTCACAACTCCCTTCAAGACAATAATCAAAACCCGTGGTCAATAAAGTTTCCCCTTCATAAATTTTGAAGACATTTTTAAATGGTGTGGCCCTTCTCCACACATGGAGCGTAGGGAATAAGGTAGATGACTTCTTGGATTCAAGGTGACATACTGAAAATCATTGTATTAATATCATTGGTTTTCATTCCTTCCCACCAAACTGATTAAAATTGATCAGAGCTTATGCGTATGGTTTACACTATTTTAGGCCACCCTGATCTTTTCATTCTTGGTGAATCTTGGGATGTTATTTGTTTCTTCTTTATATTTTTTAGGGTGACCTTCTATTTTGGTGTTACCTCTACTTTTAATGAATAGAAAAATATAATGTTTGGTTCTATTCTATAATACAGAGATATTAACTTGATGATTATGAAGTGGTGCAATGATTGAAATTTTTTTCAGTATTAGATTTTCCAAACTAATCCATCAAACAAATACTTCATAAAATTGTTTCAATATAAAGTGTTCACAATATTCATCTCATTTAAAACATTATCTAAAATTACATATAGGATATGGATATTTATTTCTTCCCTTGGTATTATTATTTTCAATTAAAGACATCCAAAAATTTCTCCAACCCTTAAATATATTTATGTGTATTTCAAGGTAAATAAATCCATGTTTTATACATTTTTGTATTATTACAAATAACTAAAAAATATAAATCATATTTTTAAAATTATATCACATATAAAATATTCTTTTTATCATGAAAATTATTAATTAAATTATATGATTGATAAATAATATGAAATTAAAAAATTATACAAATAATTATAGATCCTATTAAAATAAATTTTTGTTTAATATTATCCATAAAAAATTAAACAATGATATCAAATTACAAAACAAATTTCAAATATAAAATAGTATAAATGAAAAAAAAAATTAGTGAATGAATACATATCCAGTGAATAATATACATGAGATGTTGATAATGGAGTAACCCATATATACATTATTGAATAAATTAAAGTAAACTAAAATTATAAAACTAGATATGATGAATAATATTTAAAGAATCAATATTACAAGAAAATATTTTCTAGATTTGGGAATAGAAAACAAGAATTGTTGTCACATAACAAATTGATAACAAAAATATACACACAGCATATGAAACTACATTAATGAAACCAAAAAATAAATCTATACATTATAGATGTTACGGAAAGGATTTAGATTATGTTATTTAATACTCATGAGATGGAGAAGGGATCAAGGGTAAGGGATCAAAGGGAGTAGAGGGTAATTCTATAGGGGTGGGATCAAGCTGTGGGGATAATGTTGCTGCGATATTATTCTAGGATCAACGGGATAATATGGTTTCATTGTGGGGTCTGAGTTATTATTTGAGGAGGGATTTTGGAGAAGTATTGTTGGTGGTATTGGTGATCAAGGGTATTGGGGGGCTCGACCGAGGTGAATTTAGGGGTGGGGCATCAGTGGTTGATAGGGAAGGTGTCTCAACACTCATTTGAGGTGAGCTTGTTGGGGAATCAGTGGTCATAAGGGGATAGAGGGATCGATGGTATGTATTAGAGGGGGTTATTTGGGGAGTTTTAGGATAGATTTATTTTGATTGGATGGGATGGGAGTCCAGCCATTATGAATTTCAGTGTTTATTAGAATCATTTTTAATTAACCGCCACAAAACAATGTTTTGGAAAAAGATTATTAAAAATACTATATTAATAATTTAAAAATTATTATTTTATATATAGTGACACATAAATTTAGAAAATATTTTATATCATAGGATTAGTGGTGTTTAATAAAAACTACATCAAATATACTACCTAAATTATCAAAATGTTTTGTAGTGAAATATCTGAAGATGATAAATTATATCTCATTGATTCATCAATTTTAAACTCATAATGTAAATTAATCAATTAATAATCATCAGTGGATATAGAAAATTATTTAATATTTTTACTAGATTTAAAATATTACCTTGTGGTTGTCAGTTATTGTGCCATGAGAATAGAATGATATTTCATGAAAGTTAGTGTTTTGAAATAGTCATAATAAAAGATGTGATGTTGAAGGGAGGAAGGTGATATCAGTTTTTAATGTATACTCATATGTTTATTGAGTTTACTTTGATGAGTGTCTTTCTCATGATAAATGTCTTCAAATAGTAATGATGATATTTTTTTAAATTTTCATTGAATTAAGATACAAGATATCTCACATGTATGTCTAGTATATGTTTATGAATGTAGAGCTCAAAGAGGAGGTTTATATTGATTAATATAATAGTTTTTTACTTAGTGATGATAATTTCCATGTGTTTAGATTAATAACGGATTTATATGGATTTAATAAATCCTTGATCTCTCAGTACTCAATGTTGAATATGAGTTTACTTTTTTTTTGTAATTTAGAAATGGAAGAGTGGACAACAATGATTTTTTTAAATTTTTTTTCATAGAAAAAAATTACAATTATTATGTATGTCAATTATTTTATTATTACTTAAATTGGTTAGGATTTTATTCAATATTTAAGTTTTTATATGAATAATAATTTTGATATGAAAATTCTTGAATAAATGAGATATTTCGTAGGTTATCAATATACATATAGAGAAGATCATTTATTTTTATCTATATAAATATGTATATAAATTGCAAAATCAATTTAGGATAGATCATTAAAAATTTATTTTTACTCTCATTGGGATGGTGACAATCTATAAAAGTACTATGATGGTAAATATGTTGGTCAAATATTATTTTGAAAATTTATAACATTTTTTCTCTACTTGATCGCTTCAGGAGTGAAAATTATTTAGGTTGTCTTTATATATACTTGATATCATGGTAAGAAAAATGAATCCTATCATGTTTCAATGAAGGAAAAAAATATATTGAAATATTATTATTTATATTGCGATGAAATATCTCAAAAATTTATGGTCTCATATTTATATATTTTTTATATGGATATGGATAATTATGTTGAGGATTGAAATTTCATGTTCGGTTAAAATTTATTCATAGTAGAAAAACATTCATCTCACATAGAGAAATAGTATTTTGTTACTATAAGTATAGAAATTAAAGGTATGTCTATTTGAATCAAGAAATGATATTATTTATTTGGATGATAACATAGTTAAGTGTAATTATTTGTAAGGTTTTAGTGAATTTGTTTATAGGATGTGACAATAAAAATGTTGGGAACCAATTAAAAAACTAGTTTAGGAATATTGATCTAACAGTATTGAAATAAAGGACCAATATAATATTTAAGTGGAAGAAAAATACATGTTATAATCATATTTTATCCTTATAAAGGATCAATAGGTTAATGTATTTATAAAACCATTTCCAAAAGATGCATTTAAAATAATGAGTTCAATTATGGGTGTTCAACCAAAAGAATCACAAATTTAGGATAAACCATTTGTCCCCCACACTCTAGATTTTTAGTTAATTGATGTTAAAGGGGGTGTTAATTTTAATGATACCAATGTAATATTGTTTTACATAATAATTACAGAATATATTTAGGGGATAAAATTGAAGGGAAATTTTTGAATTCAATGTCAAAATATGGTGTGTGTGGGGTGGGGATCGAGTTGCGAGTTTAGTTTGTGGGAGATATTAAAAAGTGAAATATTTTAATTAATTTTTATTATGCTTATAAAAATTATATTAACCACGTATGTAGGAGGATTGGTCAATAAACATGGTGTGAAGATGTGTGAATGAGAGTATTTTGGTATAAATATGATTAGAAAAGACATAATTGGTATGGTTACTTATTCAAATATTTTGATATGTTTTCTTCAAAACCAACACAAAAGTTATAATATTGAGTGAATTTTGTTGTTATTTATGAATGGATTTGATAATTTCTTTTAGTAAACTTTTAACATACATTATGTTCGATCACTTGTGATAGAAATTGGTTGATTGAAATTTCATCACTAATAATGAGATAATTTTTTAGAGTTCTCATTTTGTTTTCTGATGAAGAAGAATGTTTTTTGTTTTGGTATCAATAATATATATTCTGTAAATTATATTATTATTAAAGATTTAATTAATTTATAAATATAACTTTATAGAATAAAATTGTGTTTGGAGATATTTAAAAATGTGGGTGATGTTTGATTCATTAAATTATAAAATATATATAAAGTGGGGGTTATTTAAGACCAAGTTTCATTTTTTTACAGGATATGTAAGTGTAATAAAAATAACTAATAATTTTAATCCATAATTTGAATCAAATATATGGACTCAAATTATGTTGTATTTTTTTGGAAGTCCATCAATGACCAAAAAGGTTTAATTAGTTGATAAGCATGTTTTATATGGTCCTATGAATATATGGGACAAAGTTTTTGTTTTAAGATGGTTTTTTTGGTGTTTTAGTGTTGTAGAAGAAATATGGTCTCTATGATATGTCTCCGTCCATTTTATTTGTGAATATATTTGAAGAAAATTAATCAGGTAATATCATATTTCGATAGATATGCACTACATCATAATTTTTGGTTGGAGTTCAAGTTGGTTATTCTCATTAAAAATACGTCTATATCTAACACCAATTAAAACTTTTTTTTCATTTTTGTTTTCACTATAGGATATCATATTGATGTTTTTTCCTAGATTTGTGTCATGATTCAAAGTAATTGTGGTAGATATTAATTACATTTTGATATTATGTTGCAATACTTGGGAATAATGGTAAGTCCTATTCTATTATTCAATATAGGGAACTTGTTAAGAAATTTTTCATTATCCATCATAGAGTAATAGAATATATTAATTAATAGTGGAATATATTATGGTGTAATTAATATGAAATGGAATTTTCTCATTAATAATGTTGAATATAGTTTTTTTGTACCAAGATTCACTACACCCTAATGCATGTAATTATGCCAATATTTTTTAAATATCAATGAATTTTTCAAAAATTTCATTAATTCAAGTCAATATATTTGATACAAGTTTCTTAAATATCATAGGAAACTGAGATAAAAGACACATGACCCATTTGTGGGTATAGTTAATAGAGAAGAATATTCTTGAAGTTGAAACCTAATTTTATCAAAACATAATGCATGATATCATCGATTTAATGTTAGTGATTTTACTATAATGAAGGAAAAAATTTACATTATTCATGAAAAAGTATTATGAATATATTATTTGTGTTTTGAATATTAATATATTCTATATTAGTGTTCATGATTGTGGAACAAAAGTCCCATTTAATGAAATATGTTTTCATTAATAAAAAGTAGTGATCAGTGATGATCATCCATATTGAATGGAATTGCGTTGATTTAAAATATGAGGGGAAACACATAAAAATGCTTCTATACTTCATTAAAATTATTTAACTTTTATTATTTTATTATTTTAAATTCAAAATATATTTATAATGAATCATGTAGTCACGGGTGTTTCCAATCCTTTCCAAGGATGTAGTCATCTTTCTTTGATTGGTGAATCTATTAAATTATCATTTTAAGTATACTAATTCTCTACGGCATTCATCCATACAATAAAAATGGTCTATAATTAATATAATTGACTAAAACTTGTTGATTATAGATTTATAAAAATCTCTAAGAGAAAAAACAATTCCTTGATTCACCATATCTTAATAATTACTATATAATCTCTAAAATGGAGGTATCCTTATATTGTGATGTTATATTACATATTTGATTATGGGATTCTGATTTTTTGAACTCCATTTGCTTTATTTTAGGGATATTATTGTTAATTTATTGATTTTTATACAATATTTCTGATACAACTATTAATGAATCATTTACTTTTCATTAATGAAATAGTCTAACAAATTGTTTTGTTATAGAACTCATATCTATTCAATATCTTCTTTCATAGCAGGTTGTGGTCTTTATATATTGTACTGATAGATTTCACATATCAATTCAGGTATGTAGGGTGAGTCATCACTGACTCATGTCATAATCAACATACAATATTTAGTAAAATCATTTGATGAATATAACTAGTATTTTCCAATTTATTATTATTAATATACTAATTTGAGATATGTGTCATTGATATGATAATTTTAGAAAGTATTATTTCAAGTATTTGGTTGTGATTTGATCAAAAGAACTCATGGAAAAATATAGAAAACACATCAATCAATAAAATAAAATATCTAAATAGTCTGTTTGGTTGGGGTGTTGGGTCACATATATTTGAAGTAGATATACCTTAAATGGATCGATAAATATGTTTCGTTTAATTTCTATTATATTTCATGATATGGGTTTTGAAATAGATTATGACCCGAATATTTCAAGTATTATGTTTTATACATTTTGGTTAAATATTTTCCTTTGATAAAGAGATGCATAATTTTTACTACCTAAGACAACCATATTATTTGGCATGAGATAATCAAAATAAATAGGATCATAATGTAAGTTTCATGTGTGACCAGAAAATAGGTGTGGAATCTGAAAATAAATTTTTTGATGTTAACATATTCTTTTTCATAAAAATTATTGATTATATATTTCATAAGTAGAAAAATTGTAAGAATAAATTGGTTGAGGGTCACATGGTGTTGTAAATGAATTCCATTTAATCATATGTTTCCTAACATATGAAAAAATTCATGTATAATAATGAGTTCCCCAATGGATATATATGGAGTCTAATCCATTCATATGGTGTTATTTTGATATTTCTCATTTTTCCTGATGATTTTCGGTATCGTATCTCTCTAATCCTCTATCCTTTCTTACTCTTGGAACTTCAATATCTTGGTTGTGATGAGGGACATTCCCAATAATCTTATGGTTCAGATCATCCCATGGATACACAGTGAAGTTTAGATTTAGTTGGAATTTTATATTTAACTTTACCATGAGGAAATTGAAGGTAAAAATTAGAAACACTATTTAGTATAATGTACATGTTATTCATTTCATTTATACAAGATTTTGATATTATATATCACAGTTATCTTCGAAATTTTATTTATATTTAATGCTTCAAATTTTATATTTATGGACCCTTCAGGATATTTGATAAATTATTCTAGGTTTATCTTCAAATTTTGTATAGTATAATGGGTATTCCACAACACTAAAATCAATAAATTAAAAATATTTAATTTATTAAACCACACACATGTATCATTATTGAAATATTTGATTTAATACTGAATTATTTCTAAGAGGAGTAAAATTAGTCCTTCATTATTGTTAGAACATGATTTTCACCCAAGGAACGACATATGGATTATTTTTATGATACCTTTCTTCAATGCACATTTACAAGCACATAAGTTAGGACTAATATTAAAATAATTATTTCAAATTATCTACTTGGATAAATGTTGTTTTTAAACACATTATAATATATACTATGAAAATTATCTACGGATATCCATAAAAACATGGGGATTGGGAGAGACCCCATTAAGGGGATCATCAATGAATTATTGTTAGAGAATCATGGATCAATGAATAGATTCAACATAACTCATCATCATTATTTATACAGGACAAAACTTTATCCAAAATTGATTAAAAGATGAGTTAGGGAATTGTCATTTGATGACTATCACAATGTTATTCTTGATTTGGAGAAATTATTTATATCTTATTTAATTCATAAAACCTCATTATATAATTATACTATGAATTTAGTTATATTATTTTTTACATGACTATATCAGCTACACCGTATTTAATCTTATTAACTATTGGGTTTCCATGATTTGGATTAATAGGAAAGTTCCCTATAGCAATCAATTATTTCAAATTTTATTTTGTTCCATTATCACTTAATTAATTTCATCATTTTCATCATTTAAGTTTAGTATGGTGATTCAATGGCCAATAAATTTTGATAAATTATTGAAGAATTAATTCTTTTTTTTTTGTGATAAATGATTGAGATGGTGATTTAATTATCCATAGTGAGTTACATAGGGATGATGGTGGGATAAACCCTACTAAAATGATGTATTCATGATGGGAATAATAGATATTATGTTGGTTCAATGGAAATAATGATTTCAATCCATTGTTATGTTGAAATCAATGACTATATAAGATTTTTTTGAAATTGGGGTGTTGTATGATGTTTCAAGTGAGACTAATAGTGAAATCTACGAATGAATGAAAATCCAGGGAAGAATAATTTACTCTCTCTATAATTCTGGACAATACATCATGTGTTTCATAATAACAAATGCTGTGTAGTCCTCTTTCTAAAATGGCAAGGGTATCACGGATGAGTTAAATATTATATGACTATGTGCCCGACCCAAATTTTATGTGATTCTACCCAGCCAGTTGGTGCATGTTTTAGGAGTACAAGCCTCTAACACCATGTGGTCCCACATGTCATGTGGCATCAACCAAACATATTTTACTTGAGTTTTTACATTCCATATTTAGTAGTAAAAAATGATAATGTGATAATATGTAAGTACACCCCATGAATCCATGGGACATGATGCATAATTTACATCAAATGTTCTACTTCTCTTATCATCATCATCAAGACACAAAATCATATCAGTGATTAGTCCTTCGAGAGAATAATTCTACATAGAACATGATGGAGAACATTTTTCAATATTAGAGATACAACATGAGGTTGAGTGAGTGGTTTTCCTCTGCCACCATAGTTGTCTAATACTGTAACATGACTATGATCTCCAGAGCGACATCATGGCTAGAAACCCCCTGATGTCATATGTTGGATAAATTATGGGTCCCCAATTTCCTATATAAGAAGGATGAAAAACCACCCATACACATATTTGGTCACATGTCTTCTATATATGGGGTGTAACACCCACATCATGAGTTATGTTGGGTCCTACATCCTATTGGGGTCAATACTCCCACGGTCGCGACATGCCATTGGTGGGGAGTGTGTCCCCCCATATCTAGTGAATATTATGATGGGTTATTGAAATGGGGGATCCCTAGAGCATGGATATTCATGTACAAAAATCATCTATAGTTTGTTATAAATATCAAAATAATGACTCTTTTATCTTTTGATTAATTCTTTGAGAATATCTAATGTTGGGTTTCATCAGCTTTTATTTTGTGGATTGAAAATATTATTTATTTATATTTCATCCCTATTTTGTTTTAGGAGTATCCTTTTGGGGATTTATGCACTAAATCCTTCATAATAATTTCTTGCACTTGTCATGACTTATGATAAAAAATGATTTTAAACGGTGATCTTAGTGGGATAGGTATTGTTTAATATTAGTAGTACAAGGTGATAGTGACCTTAGTCAGTGGTTAATTTTGGATTTTAGGAGTAGAAATCATTTCCACATTATCTAT
The DNA here is from genome assembly GCA_963277665.1 of Viscum album. NCBI lineage: Eukaryota > Viridiplantae > Streptophyta > Magnoliopsida > Santalales > Viscaceae > Viscum > Viscum album. The sequence goes on along the minus strand of OY728163.1, from coordinate 2,100,687,246 downwards.
TTGGATAGGACTCCATTATTTTTGTTTGGGAATGTATCATTCTCTATTGAGCCTAATATATTAATATTACTATAATTTTATTGTTCTATGAGGTTATTACATGCATTTTTCCATTGGATTAGTACAATTTATATTATAATGCATGGTTATGAAGTAATTAGAGGTGTGTGTTTGTGTGTGTGTGTGGTTGTTAGCTAAATGTTTTCCATTTGTTTGATATTCCTACTTAGTGATAGTCTGTAGTCCCTAGACTTTTGGAGTTGAGCTTGGGGTTTAACACATATATTATTACCAATCCAGGTAAGGACCCAGTGGGTTAGGTTGTGATAGAGTAATATGGGGGTTATTTTTTCCTATGGATATTTATTGGAGATGTATTTTATTTGAGGACTCGTTTTGGAACTTTTAGAAACTATGGTAATGTAAATTTACTTGATTTTTTCTAGCATGGAACCTATTGATGGTGTGATGGTTAATGCATGCATGCACCAGGACATTGATATACTACGTTTCTACTCAGTATAATGAGATATCAGTTTCAAGGAAACCAATGGTACATTCATCATACTGCAATGGTTCTTTTAATTTCATGTTCTTATTGTGCCAGTTACCTAGATATGATCATCAAATTTTTGTACAAATTGTAATGTCACTAGAATCCATGAATATGACATCCATCTTGGATATGGAGATAGGGTTGTGATGATGACCAGTTGAGTGATAATGCTACAATGTAGGGCCATGTTCATGAGGCATTCCTTCCCAGCAATCAATGAGCAGTGCTTCTACCCATTGAATGTTGTGCGGACCTACCCCTTAAAGTTCAAGATAATTTTTTTTCCTTAGGTAGAAAATTCAACCATTCTAGTTGTTTGGGATGACAATATTTGTAGTCAGATTGTACTATAAAAGTTTCTATTGAGGAGACTTCTTATATTTCATATTGATCCAGACCATCATGAAATAAAGGATTAGCATGATTCAATGGTATGTGTTTTCAGACACATGTCGACCCCGATTGATCAAATGTTTGTGATTTATACGATTCATATTCCAAGGGTAGTTTGGTACTAGTGCCTCCAGTCACCCAGACCCATGATGGGATGACTCTCTTAAAAGGTGTTATACTTATGACAGGTCGGGTCACATGGATCATGACTATCTAACTTTTTTCATAGTAAAAGGTAGACCCATAGTGTAGAAACCTCCATGGAAGAAGTAATTTCTTTATTAGGTACCTCCCATGGGTGGTCATGTTGGAACCTAGGGAGGTGGTGTTTAGAGATTAGTTAGAGGATCCCCAATAGAAGGAGATACAGGTGGAGGATGATATTATGACCTACTTCTCCCACCTCCACAGGTCGTCTATACTAGGCTTATAGGGATGATATCTGAATATGTGGTCAATTTTAGGATAATTATCATTATGATCTAGTCATGAATGATATGATTTAGGGTAGAATATTTGTCTTCTATACTACAGAAAAAATAATTTTAGACATAGGTCTGCGCATTCTTCCATCTCTTTATCCCTTTTTCAAGATCTTGATATTAATGTGGAGCATGTTTCCAATCATTTGTGTTTGTATATTTCTATGGGATGTTATTACACTCTCAAACTCATATTATGATAGTACATGTTCGTTCAATATGGATAGAGGTTCAGGTCTAACATATTGGTAGTTTCAATTAATTTTTATGACATAATTCAATGTATAAATTGGAGATACAAATTAGGTTAACATATAGTTTATCTCTGAATGGGAGTTAGGTTCCTATGTGTGTAAAGGAAAATGTTATAATTTAATGTAAAAAGGTACCTCATGATAGAATCAGTTAGACTCATTAACATGATGGTGCATCCTTTTTCTCATCTGTGGAAAATTTTAACTATTATTGTAACGGGCCATTTAGACACATGGAATTCAGTGATAATGAGAGATTACATGGGTTTGTTCCAAGATGATCTTTTGTGGATAACTCTACATAAATATATATAAATGTACATTTAATATAACCCTGATACTATACCAATATCAACTAAAATATAATGGATGAGTTCTACTGAGTTACAAGATACGAGGGTGATGTTGGAGGGCCTTTTGAAGAGGGGCTTTATTGGACCATGTGGCCCCCTAAGTGGTTGCTGTATTGTTTAAAAAGATAACGGAATAGTGATTTATTCTATGTGTTTATAAAATTTCATAAACCAGGTTTCAATTTAGAACAAGTAACCCTTTCCAATGACGGCCGGCCTCTTCGTCGAGCTAAAATGTGTGAGATGGTTCTCGAAGATTAAAATTATATTTGGCTATTGCCAAATCCAAGTTATTTTGGAGGGAATTCAAAAGTTGGTATTCATATTTCACTACCAGAACTAATAAGTCCTAGTCATTTCACTAGGTGTGAAAAAATACACCTCTATCTTAATGTGACACATAAATAGTATCCTTCAACCTTTCAGGGATCAATTCATAGTTTTCATTTTCAATGATATTGTCATTTACTATGTGTCAGAGAAGGATCACACAACGCACTTCAATATGGTCTTGTTCATACTCTGTGAGCACTATATATAGGGTAATATCATGAATTTATTATTATAATTTAAATAGGATTAATTTTTTTTGTATTTTTTCTCTTCAAATAGAGTAGTTGCAGATATATAAAAGATAGATACAGTGAAATCCTATATCTCACCCAATGTCATATATGAAAATTGATGTTTCCATGGGTGGTTGGCTACTATATAAGGTTTTTGTAAGAATTTTATTATATTAATTCTCCTATGAATATCGTAACTGGAAAAGGGAATTTGTTCACTTTGAATGAGAAGTGTCAAAATTACATTCAAGGGCTGGGATAGAGGTTGACCAGTGATCCAATTTTGAGACTTTCAAAAGAGGGTGGTTGGAATGTGGTGTTCTATAATCAATTTAGAGATATTGTATAGTGATTGATGATGAAGATGAATATAGTGATTACTTATGTTTTAATTTCATTAAGAACACATGATAATAACCATGCTACCCAAGACTTATCTTTGGAAGCAATAGTCTTCTCCCTTTAGATATGGAGGCATTATCTTATGGATGAGTGGTTTTTAGAATACTCAAACCACTAGAGACTCAAGTAGAAAGCTATCATTATGGTTTTCAGTTCCATTGGAGGTCCAATTCAAGGTCAGAGAGGGTGTTTTCCACCTAGATTTTCCATGGAAGCAGCACAGGGTGCATGAAATATTTCATTTATCACATCTGAGGATATGCAAGAATAACGCATCACACATTATTAATTATGGTGATATGGATGTTAAGGATGTATCCAACATTTTAAAGTAACTAGTATCCATCTATGATTAGAATGTTAGGATCCTTTGTGGGTGAACTATCAAACTGGGGTGAGTTATTCGAGAGCATGAGTACCTCCATTAGTGCTACTGTGAACACTAATGTTAGATGCAGACTCAATACCCTTATCATTTAAATTATGTTTTTTCTTTTCGAGGAGATACGTGTTGAATGTGGGTATAATTAGACAACTCAAATTTTCAGGTCTACACCATTTGGAAATTTATATATGTTATTCTTGGATTTTAATCAGTGTTGGCATGGTATTACTAGTGTCTTATAGACCAATAATTTATATATTAAATATATTAAATATATTAAATCACCCACTTGCATATTTTTGGAAATAATGTATTTCCACATGAATGGAGGCATCTGTGTAGAAAATAAGATGGTCATTGGTTTCAAAAGGTGGGGTTTACTATTGGAGTTCCATAAAGAAACATCATAACAATAGTCATTGTGCATTCATGGATGCATAATAGAAGAAATAAATTATATAAATGAAAATTATTAATTTTATTTTCCTGTTTAGATTAACTAAGATAATAACCCCTTTATAGTTTATTCAAATAGAATTAAAGAGTCTTTTTGCATAACCATGGATATTGAGAGTGAATTTTTTTAGAGGATGATTGATGAATCAATGATGGTAGATCCTGGATCAATGGTCATATTTAATATAAATCATCATAATCGTTGATTCAGGATCATTATTAGTTAATTATTGATCCAATAATATAGTTGGACTTGTTTATTTGTGAATTCTCCCACTATTATTATTGATTCTGTGTATGGATCGATATATTTTAAATTCCAAAAACCACATTATGGCATGTCACCATGAATTTAATTATTTTATTTTGACCGGGATTAAAGATATTTTTTTAGATTTCATCTATTTATTTCATGGGTTTCATTGATTATGATCTATAGTGGAGTTCACATAAACCATTTATTTTTTCTCTTTGTTTGTGGTGCCTTTCTCAGACGTTACAAAAAATTATCATTGTCAGTCTACGATATGTTGGAAATTCAATGAAAAAACCTATAATAGATGTGATAAAACGTTAAATTCATGTTAGTTTTTATTTTTGGAGATTGATATGATGTCTTAAGAATGTGATGATGATCCATAGAAGATTCTGAATAAATTATAGACACTTGGACCCTCTTCTATGGATACCGGTGAGATAGTAATGACTAAATTCATAAAGTTCAATATAAATCTCATTTTATATCCACAAAAGACAATAAATTAATGAAAAAAATTTATTCAATCAGTATTGGGGCCTTGAATGATGCTTCAGGAGTGATTGGTTTAAATTTTATAGACCTCTAATGATCTATAGAATATTTTATTTCTTTTTTCAAAATACTAAACTAAACATCCTATGTTTTGGAAGAACTAACATCATGTAATCTTCTTTATAATAAAGATAGGGTTCAAATGATGATTTAAATATCATATGGTTGTGTGTTGAACGCACCCTTTATTTGATTCTACCTGGGCCAGTGATCTATGTTCAGGGAGTACATACTCAGAACCCCAGTTGTCCAAATACGCCATGTGCCACTAACTACACAACATATAAATGGATTATAAATGTCTATATCAATAAATGAGAAATTAATATAATATTACATGGGAGTACATCCTATATACTCCTCGGTACACTCCACATACTTCAATTCAAATATTCAACCTCCCATATATCCTTCATTGAGACTTTGAATCAGACCTGCGAGTAGTCCATCCAGGGTAAAATTACACATAGAAAATAATGGGGAAATTTATATATATATCAAAGATATAACATTCAGTTGTAATGGAAGATATTTTCTTACCTCATTTTTCGGAATCATATTGAATTGTTTGTGATATCTCTAGATATATAGTGGTTGGAGACCCCACTAACGACACACATAGATCATATCATGGAACCCATATTTCTTATATAGGTTGTATTAAAACCCCCATATACACATATAGTGTAATGGTTATTATATATATGTAGTGGATCTCACTCATCATTAATCACATACGAGGTATGACACCTGCTCCCACATTGGGTGCACACCCCCTCGACCGTGACGTGTTGTCAGTGAGGCATGGGTCCCCCATATATTGTGTGGATTATGTTTAGAAACTGGAATTAGGAGAAAATTGGCACTTAGAGAACAATATAGGTTCATAATACTTATATGTTAGTGAATACTGATGGATTCTTCTTCTATCTCTCTCAGACTCTCTCCCTCTTGGTTTGATTACTTCTTTGATAATATCTATTTTTTGGTTTCTTTTCTACTCTATCTTATGTTTTGAGATGACTATTTATTTATATTTATTCCCTATTTTAGTTTTGGGTTGTGAAAATGAGTATTATTAATCACTCAAGATAGATACTGTCTTGAAAATTTCATTTCCAATGAAGACAACCTATTGTTTGATAGTGATATTGGAGTGATATTTCTTAGTGGATCTTAGAAATATAGGGTGATGGTGTACTTAGGCAATGACCAATTTTGATGTCCAATTATAAGTATCTTCCTCGTCATTCTCATTTTGGTTGGGAATCCTTTATTTCTAGTCTTTCAAGTATCATTCCATTTCTACTTGATATATTTATATTATTGTAATTTTATTGTTCTTAGTGGTTATTACATGCATTGTTTCTTTTTAGGTTAGTATAGTAAATATTATCCTACATGGTTATGACGTACTTAGTGGTTTGTATATGTGTGTGTGTATAGGTTCACTAGTATAAGGCCTCTCGTTTGTGTTATATTACTACTTGATTTTATACTTTAGCCCCAATACTATTAGTGGAAGGATAGTGGTGTCACACTCAACGTATCTCAAAACATAGTGGGGCCCTGGTGGTTCAGGTGGTGAAATTTCTATTGTATATTTTTTTAATAAGTTGTGTTTTTTGTTAGAAACTATTAGTGGTATCAAAGATTTACATATTCTTTATTCTGTAAATAATGTTTTAAAAATGATGAAATTGGGTATCGTATTGGAGCCATTGAGGAAAATCACAAAAAATATATAAAAAGTTCTATGGATTGTTGTATGGTTTGAAATATAATAAAACATGATAGTAATATGTTATAAAATATATGATATCATAAAATATGACATAATAAAAATACACTATTTTTCTATATAATGTAATTTACTAAATTTGGAGTAGAATGGGATTATAACCATGATCCACACCCACAAAAAAAGAACCTATACTCATTATTAAAAGATAAGGTATATAATTGAATTCAATTTTTTATCCACTAAAGAATATGTCTTAGTTTAGGAGTTATCTATCATATAATAAGATAGAAAATAAAGGATTTCATAAATTATGAGATAATAGATACTGTAAAATATGATATGCATTAAAATTACATTTATAAATTTATAAATTAATAATTTATTTTTATAATTTATAGTTTTTTAAATAAATCGTAGAAGAAAATATTTTTGGATATTTATTTAATATATTTTTCTCTTAAAATTAATTAATTATAAAATTTTTAGCATCAATTATAAGGTTTTATGGACTTTTTATTAAAAAATTATCCATAATATTAAATTCTAATATTAAATACATTTTTATATGAAATTGCATATATTTATAAGATAAAATGGTTTACATATGAATTATAATGTGATTTATAATGTGTATATAAACATAAAAATATGTCTAAATATAATGGAGTATATATTAAAATTTAATAATTATTAATTGATATTAGATATTATTGTTCAATATAAATAGTCATTATTTGAAAAATTATTTTAATCATATAAATTGGGATTTTGATTTTTGATATAATTAATGTTCAAATAGTATTAAATACGTGATATTTATATTATTTAAATTCCTTAAATAATATTATTACATCATAAAATGTTTATATTGTGTTTAATTTCATTTATTAATGAAAAATAATATATAAAAGGTAAATATGAAAGAGTTCATATTATATATAAATACAAAGTGTTTATATTTATCAAATTATGGAATTCCCATAATTCATGGTTATATTATTAAATGTTTATTATTAATTTATTAATAAGTTTTTCATTGATTTGTTATCTCATGTTTTAATATATAATTTGTTACTTTTTAAAATTTTTTCTCTTCTTTATTCATAGATATAATATTATATATTATTAATGATTTCATTTTTTATTTTATAGAGTTAAATTACATTTTAAAATGTGCATACATGCATCATAAGAGTCACATGATTTGTATGAATTTTTTTTTTGTTTTATAGTACCTTGTGTTTAGATTTTAGTTGGTTTCGAGGATGACCTAATAATTTAATTATAGATAATATATATTAGGTGTTAGAATTTTTATAAAATTTATGTCTCTCTGCGGTAAGGTGACCTTGGGTAAAGGGATCGTGGGCTGGTCAGCTATATGGCCTAGAGGTTTATGCCTATCCTTGAATATAGGTGTTGGATATCTATCAATCCATGCTTACACATTTGGGGATTATTATTATCATATGATTATATGACTTTAAATAAAATGGTTTAATACAACTTATTCATAGGATATATATATATATATATATATATATATATATATATATTTGAATAAAGTTGTCGTGTTATATTTTTTAGCAACATAAGTTATGATAAGTGCGAAGGGTTACACAAAAATATAGTTAGAGGATAATGGTTTGATGTACGGAATTTGTGTTCCAAATTACATCATTAGTATCATGGATTCATATACAGATAACACATGAGCTAAGATGATGTGAATAAAACCCCATTAAAATATATTGTCTGCCAAATTGCTTTATAAGAAAACATTTTTCAATACCCTGATAATTGAACAAGGTAGTTTCATGCTAAATGTGGGCTCCCCTAGATTATCTTTTTTTTGAATGAAAAAATGAAGTGACCCTAAGAGTTAGGTGCCTTTTTTGGAATATTGTTTGAGTAACACTTAGTTTGGAAATCCGTATAAAAGATACATGAGTATATGATGGATTGGAAAAAGAAGTTGTATGCTAAACCATCCATGATTCATATATTATATAATTGTAATAGTGACCTACTAAATTAACTAATAAGTGACATAAACAGTAATGTGGACTCATTTTGTAGAAAAATATAGGTCTTGGCCAACTAAAGGATATGACTAATTTTTAAAACTAGTCATCATTTTAGTGATATAACATTTAATAAAATTCTATTTTAAATAATTATATAAAATAGTACATATCATGTAAAAGATCATATTCTAGATAAAATAGAATCATCATTATCATTAATTACTTTGAGGTAAAAAATATATAAAAGAGAAACTTTATGTAAAAAACATAAAATACTCGTACAAAAATACACAAATAATTCTTTTGTTTGGATGAAATACTATGTGATAGAGAAATAAATTCCAGATTAACAAAATGATAATTTTTTTAACATGTGAATATAGATTAATATGATATGAATGGATTAATTAACATAAAGTTTCAAATTAAATATATTAATAATGACAGAAAGAACATTAGTCCCCATTCATGAACACAGTATAGTTCAGTTTATTAATTAATTTAGTGACTAAAATATTCCATTATGGAAAATTATAGCTTTGGAAATCATTTTGGAATCATCATTTTAATTTTTTTGATAATGTGAATATGTTTTAAAAATATTTATCTTATTTCATAAAAGTGTTGATGATAGATGAACAAGGCATGTTATGTTCATTTTATAGTGTTGTATGGATTGTAAATTTGGGTAAGATTTGAAACTATTATAAGAATAATTTGTTGGAAAGACCAAAAATTTGTTCTTCACAAAACCAGTCATGGCCAATGAAACCTAAGTGTTGTGACATAAATAAAGGACATTATTTCTATATTATGGAATTTTAAAAGATACATAATGGGGAATACAAATACCATGTAAATTCTATGTTTGGTATAAATGTTATAGAAATAAATACCTTAGTTTTGAAGGGTATAATATACCATCCAAATGTTTTATAAGTGTTATAAATAAAATGGTGTTCAAATCGAGGTAATAATTGAATGTAATGGTAGTTTGTATTAAAATAATGAAGAAAAGGGTTACTAAATTATGGAACTAAATGAAAAAATATATATAACCCTCATATAGTTCTAAATAACATATTTCAATTTTCATCTTATTTCTATTATATGATAGTAAATATTCATTATTAAAATGGTGTTGTTATAAAGAACTTGTCACGGCCCAACCCATTAGGGTTCGGACTGCGCGTACCCACAACTCCTCACCAATAAGACTGGGGCTAGTGACAAAATCCATGTATGAATATCCCACACATGAGGGTCATTATAATAAATTAACTATATGAACACACACATCACCAATCCCATAAAATCATAAAATAAAAAAAATGTATACCAATGCATGCATACATTTATGATCTGACAAACCGAGTATGATATTAAAGTACAAAATGTGAAAAATGGGCCATATACTGAACATACGAAAAATTGTAGAGATTTCATCTTACTCAAAGAGGTAGGAAGATGATCAATATATACCTTTATAACACCTTAGTCTTTCAATATCAATCTATTCTTCACCTCTTCCTTGTACTCGTATGACAACATCAAGTGAGTCATCATCTGTATAAGACATGGCTCATTTGGGTAGTGATCATGCATGGTAGAGTATATAAATACCAAGTAAGACATCCTAAAAACTCTAATATAGAATCACCATAAATATTTATACCATAGGAATTATTTAACAATCAATGAATAATAAAAAAATAGATATTCTCAAGGACACTGCGCCATTAGGCGGTCACAACCAACTTCAGGCCCTACGTTTATACTCAAACCAATGATGGTTGTAAAATTATTTACTCGATGAGCCATTATATCAAAGTAAACACTCATCCAATTGGTTAATATCACTGGTCCCCAATAAAATAATTACAATGGTCACGAAAAATCCTGATACGTAGAGAGGGATTCACGCTTAGGACCATTAAGGGACACCACAAACCCAATCTGGATATACCCACTACATAGTGAATTATACGCTAATGATACCATAAACCATAATGATACATCCTTCTAGATGAATAATCAATGAACAACTCAATGGTGTTACACTGATTCCATGAATCCAACCTAGGTTATCATGATGATGGAGGATCATAACCTAGTTTTGCAGGGAGACCCCATGAAATCAAACTAAGACTCATACTCTAGAGGGGATCATAATACTGGAATGTGGAAATAGTTCTACAATTTTTTCTTCTCGGAAATGGACCTGGGGAACACAATCAACCTATATTGTTCTATTATTAAGATATTATTTTCTACATATACCCTCAAGGTGGATACAATTCATGTACTGAGGGCACACAGTGTGTGTATCCAACCCCTATCCTACCGATGTGGCGATGCCTCACAAGGAATTTAAATCTACAAATACAGGACATGTAGTAATATTGCCCAATATTTATTGATAACCCAATACCTTCACAATGTCATTCTCCAGTTCCTGGTTACCGTTGTTCATGCTCCTGTACCAACCCATCTACAGCTGGTCATGCCCAAGGACACCTTGTCATGTTTGTGGACTTAAACTATCAATGTCATTGTATCCCCAAACACACATGACGATCTTCCAACATGTTGCCCACAAAATGCGATAGGTTCACATGAAATTTTACATTTAACTCTATGGGACAATCTTAAGGCTACATTTGGTGACCCATATGGCATGTAACACTAAATTACACACCATATTACCCAATATTTTCTAGTTCCCATAGGTTCTACTATGTGATGATATCCACATCTTCAGTAGTTCCATTATAACAAATATATATAGATTTGGGATCTCCCACACCTCATGTTGGTGGAGTTCTTACATCTAGGATTCAAATTCAATCTAGAAATACCCATTCACCCCATCTGTAGAAACACCATTGAAACCGAGATGAATGGGTAACACCAATCCAGTCATGGACCACCTTATATTTAACTCCATCATCATCACACATTGATCATACCCTCGATCATGAATTTTCAATGTAGTATCTATTTATTTCTCTAAATAATGATCATTCATCAATCCAATACAATGTATTCATCAAAACAAAAGACAAATAAAATTCCCAATGTGAATATGTGAAGATGGTGGGTGGTAAAATTTATAAACCATTAGATGGGAAGAATATAAATTGATTTTTTTTGGTTTTTTCTTGATCTGTTGTTATAGACATAGTTGAATGAAGAGGGAAAAAATAAAAAATATAATCACATCAATTTAAAATCTATCATCAATGGGATAATCAATTATTTTTTATGGAATTGATCTATGCTCGACCAAAATTATATAATGGGATGGAAATAAAAAATCAAGATCTTGAAAGGATTTTTTATGAATCGTCGATGAATAATGGTTCATCATATCAATATTTTGTGATATCCATGAATTCAAATGGAACAAAGATCCTCCATCATGTTATCATCTTGTATCATCCTCAAAGAACACTATCAAAAAGTATCCCTAGGTCTCCAGGTTTTATCATCCAACCTATAGACGTTTTTAAAATCATGTATTTATATAAGTTCTCTCTCTATATATATATCAAAACAAATAAATCAAATAATATTTTTATTTATTTTATTCATTTTCTCCCATGAAAACTGTTTAACAAACACCTCAGTCCAACATAGATCATGTCACGCCATGGGTAAAATGCATGATCTAAACTCAACAGTGACATCTGATTTCTAATCTAGTCTCTTATTCGGGATTTATTCCACATTTTCTGAAACTTTGTGCAATTGTGATGTAAATATACATAATATATTTCAAAAAATAATTTTCTGCTCATTGGGCCTTAGAATCAAATGTCATCTCAGCACATGGTCTTAAAAATATTCCATATAATATCGATATATTATAAACATGAAAAAAAGTAATTACATTCTCTAAACCATAGAGATTTTCATAAAAACAAGAGATAAAAATATTAAAAACATGATTCTAATGGGATTTTATTTGCGTATCCCACTACTAGGTTCCCTCTTGATGATTCCCATGCTACCACTAGACATGAATTAGGGGAACTGAGCACTCCCAAAGGATCCCCTGCCGTCGATCTTCGATCATCATCAGGTACAAGGAAATGGTAGCACCATTCTCAATGTCTATATCACCCCAATAAATATCATGTGATGGTTATTGCGTGAACATCCTTAGCTACAACACATTGAAGACATCATGTAACTGAAAAAACAGTAGAGGTAGATTTGAGTGGTATGTCACCTCCCAAACTATACATATCATCTGGAAATGAAAAATTAATCACGGTGGTATCTTTTAACCTCATTCAAATAATTTCAATTTACATTGAGTCCAAAACATCAGTAATTCATGGAGTCCCTCATTTAACACCAATTCCCTCCTATTTTTATATTCATAACACTTATGATAGTTCTATGCATTCCTAATCCACTCTCATATGATCTACACCTTCTCTATGGTTTCTCTGACTAACTTTGGCCCATGTGTGTCGACTCTTATGGATCAGTCCAACAAAATGGTGACCAACTAGGTCACTCTTAGAAGGTCATGAATGGTGTCGTACCAATGGTGGAATAGAAGATAATTTTTATGATAACTCCTTTAATGTTATATGATCCTCCAAAAAATGACCAAAGTGCACCCTGAAAGACTATAACATTTCTTCCAAGAACTAAATGATCGACTTAGTCTATCCATCATTCTAATGGTTAATTGTTCTTTTCAAGTGAAACTGAGTCCCAATGGAATCATATAATTGTCTCCATAATTGTGATTTAAAGAAAGAATCACGGTATGAAATGATCCTTGAGGGAACTCCATGGAGGAGGATTATCTCTAGCATTTACTGGAATACTAATATCTCTACATAACTCTTCTTTTAAATGTCTAAGAGGTGGGGAGGCTTGGTGATTCGTTCTACAACCACCCAGATGGAATCATGTCCCCGGTACATGTGTACTAACAAGATCATGAATTCCATTGATACCCATCCATCATCAACTCTGGAACCTCAACAGGTTGATCTAAACATTAGGAATCAAGTTTCCAACAATCACTTACTGATAAGTGATGAATCTAGAGACAAAATATATAACACAAACCTTTAATCATAGCCCCCATAACTGATATCGTAGGTCCCATAACATATTTTCCACAACTATTAGTACTACTAAATGGGATGTTTGAAACTCCCTCATTACCTCCCCTCAAAAACCCAATGGTAGCAACATTCATCCTATGATAATGTTTACATGCTCCCTACATTCAGAATATCCATCAGGAGGATATCTAGTGTAAATATGAGTATGTAAGGTCTGAATGTCTGTATTTATAATATGTACATCCATTACATGCTATAAAAGTAGAGGGATAACAACCATCGACTGTTGATATGAATCACCAGCATTTTCCTCTAATGAAAACTAAAATGATACTAACTACTCTGACTCCACGTCCAACAACTGAGAATAATATATCCCATTGAGTTCTTCCTCTACTATGTTTCATATCCCATGATTATATAAAATCATGAAGTCCTAGTCCTAGTGTAACATTAGAAATTTCCTCTGTCTCAAGATAAACTCATTATGATATAATGTATACTTTAGAATCTTATTGTTAGAGTACATAATAAACCACTTTATTATCAGGTAGTGACCCCACAAATTCAGTTTGAAGACAACCACTACTAACTCAGGATCATGGGATGTGTAGTTCATCTCATTTGGTCTCAACTATCGTAAAACATAGGTCATAGCTACCAACCTCTTCATCAAAACACAACCAATAACTATCCCCGATGTGTCTTGAAACACTATGTAATAGACACCCTCCCGTCTAAATATCAACATGGGATCACTCATTAACCTTTGTCAAAGCTTCTGTAAGAACTATTAGCACCATTCCATCCATACTAAAGGCTTCCCATTTCGAGACAAAACTGTCAAGGGTACTGTTACTATTGAGAAATTTTAAACAAACCACTGATTGTACCCTTCCAACTCAAGGAAACTCTCACATAGTAACACTCTTGGGTGGCTCCAACGAAATAACTCCCCCATCCATAACTAGGTACACCACCACTGCTCCATCTGAGATAGTGTGTCCCAAGAGGTGAACCTATTAGATTCAAAACTGAAACATAGATAACTTCCCATAAATATGGTTCTCTGAGAGTGGGTCTAAGACCATCCTCATGTGAATTATGTGATCTTACATAGATGATGAGTGAACCTAGATATAATCGATGAACTCCACCACTAACTGGACTAAGAAGTGTCGAAAGATCTGGGTTATGAGTCTCGTTACCATTTCTAGGGTGTTTTTCCTATTAAAGGGAATCACCAAGTACTCATTATGACCATAACAAGATATTATTTTCATCTTATTTATATAATTATCTCATACATATAGTTGGTGATATCCGGATATAAGGTTAATCTTCAAGAATCATCTCATCTCTCTCATGTGATCAAATAATTCCCCAATCCTTGGTAGTGGATACATATTCTTCATGTTCACCTAGTTCATGCACTGGTAGTCCTCACAAGAATTCAATCTCCCATCCTCCTTCATGGTGAACAACATCTATGCTTCCTAGAGAGAAACAATGGGTCTCACAAATCCCTTCTCTTGAAATTCCACTAAATTTACCCTCAACTCATAAAGTACTATAGAATACATATGATATGCTAGCTCAAATATAAAGCCCCTCCCACAGTATAAGTCAATGAAGAAGTCAAGATATCTGTGTGGAGGTAAGCCTTACAAGTCCTAAAGTAGTACATCCTCACACTCCACCACTATAATAAATTTCTCCAAGATTCATGCTATCCACCTTATGAGTAATAAACTACACTCTCCATTTCTTCTTCTCATCCAATTCCACAATGGATTCCTTTTCACCTTCAAATGAAAAACCTTATCCAATAATTTCTAACACATCACATCCATCACATAAAATAATTGATCTGGAAATGAACTATGGATATACAATTCATACCAATGATGAATTTAAAAGGGCTCATCATTTCTACAATAATATCCCATAAATATATATCACCTCAAAGAATTAGATCATAACATCAATAGATGTGTGAAATCACTATGTCACAACCTATTGGAGTCTCTAACTACAAGGGTAGAGCAAAAGACACAACTAGAATCTATAATACTCAATCAATATAAGTGGAAGAATGGAATGACTCAAAATTATATATATCAATAAATAATATATGTTAGAAAAGGAAAATATTGTACCTCATTTCATCTATAGATCCTCAGAGTCATAGTCTTCCATATAATGCAGCTTACCTCATCCTTAGACACTAGTTCCTTGAGCATGTAATAGACAACATGGGGGGTGGTGGCGGTAGTTGGTCAGACCTCTAACCACCTCAACATTCTCTAGTAGACCCTCTACCATGGCCTCTACCCTGCGGACTATCCAACTCGATCTTCTACCTTAACAATACCTCAGCCATCTCTCGATCAATTGCTCTAAGGGTTATTAAATCTCGAGTTTGATGTCCCTGAAAATAATAGGAGAAATACCACCTATACTTCAACAGATTGAATCAGCTATATGATCCCTACACCGCTGGTCATATGTTTTGTAATTACATCCTAAATCGTTTGACATGCTTGGGTCCCTAAGACTTTCCTCAACTACCTTCTTCTAACATCTCATTTCCAGGGTACCCACTACCAAAACTCATTGAAAACTCCTTCTCTATTTGGAATTTCTCCACTACTAAGGCTTGCTCAAGAACTCTGGACTATATGGAAATGTTGAGGGTTATCATTGAATACATGATATCCAACATTAGGCCATAATCAATGTTATTTGATTTAAAAAATATACCATTAACCATAACCATAGTGTATCACAATAAACGGGTAAAATTTTATGAATACTCCACCATGGTCAAATTGCACTACTACAGAAGAAACAAGCTCTTGTATGTGCACATATCAAAATGTGACTAAAAAAACTTGTCCTAGACAAGACACTTGAAGTATGAGCATAAGAAAGTTATATAGTGATGTGAATGACTAACTAAACTCCACATTCTCCCAGTAGTTCCCTAAATAAGACTCACTATAAGGATTAAAATCTAGTCTATAGGAATCCTCCAAAGTCATAAAACTGGATTGGCTACCTCTACCCATTCCTCAGACACCTAGGGAATAGTATTTCCATAATAGATAGGGGTTGCTTCATCTGAAACACATGTGGTGCATTCCACATTTGTGTTTCCTTAGTTGGAACTTACATCACTAGATGATACACAACCACAGGTTTTATAGCAGGTAAACAACCAATAGGCTCTCTCTCTGATACATGACCCTATTCTAAAGCCTCATCACTCGTAGGATCATCCCTTTGATCATGTAGTGGAATCCTAGCTGGATGTCTTAACAAAGGTATCCTGAAATAAATAAGTCATACCACAGTTATTGTGTATATCTTGGGAGATGACTCAACAAGGACATGGAAACCAAAAAAACATTATTTTATGATTCATGTAACCCTGTGTTCCCTGCAAACAATTACTATATGTACTGAGTTGAAAGGTTGGTTATTATAGTCATGGTGTATGGATATTTTGGCCTCCATACCAAAACTACAGTCCATTTCCGGAAATCCAAACTCAAAACACATAACACTGTTTCCCAAAAACCAATCTCTGAGACTCCAGAACTAAGGTATAATTGAATCCATTGATATCAGTCTGTCACAACCTAGCCCACCATGGTCAAGACCATGACTACCCCATGCCCATCTCTAATAGACTAGGAGTTGGAAACCAGTTATGGGTATTACTATACCACCAATTAGTGGCATCATATTAATTTACCTAGACAAACACACACACATATCCAATCCCATACAATACATAAATGTAAAAATAATTGATACCAATTCATGCATACATCTATGATCCCATAAACATTGTACAACAGTAATGCACTAAAAGTGAAAACGCTCAAAATAAAATCCCAACCAAAAGATTTAAAGATAAAACCTACCCTAAGAGTGAGGAATATGATCAAAAGAAACTCATAATGACAATAGTATATCAAGCTAAATAATTTTGCATCCTTCTCCATATCTTCTATAGACATCGTCAAATAGACCATCGTATGCACAAGACATGACATGTATGGGAAGATCCCATGCAGGGATGAGTATAACAATAACTAGTAGGAAAAACAAAAAATAATAAACATAGATCATCATGAATAATCATTTCATAATAATGATATAAATTTAATTCATAATAGAAAAACCCAGTTATACCCAAGATAGACACTACACTACCAGTTGGTCATAACCAACTGCAAGCCACTTGATTTTTCTCGAATAAATGAACATTTAAATAGATTTCACTCCATTGACCATGAAATAACCAGACACACGCATATAACAGGTTAGAAGAATTGGAAACCAACCAAGAAAGATCACTGGTCTCAGAATTCACTGATACTCAGATAGGGTGTCACACCCAAGATAGTTGGGGAACACCAAAAACCCAATTTTGATATACCGTAAATATAAAGGATTATATTATAATGATATCATGAATCCTACTGATAAATACCTATATATATATGATCAATTACCTGTTCAAGGAGGTCACACCAATTCCAAAAACACCACCTAGGTAATAAAGGTTACAGAGGATCACACTTCAGTCTCATAGAGTGACACCATGAAATCTATATGATACTAATCCTAAAAATTGGGTCACAATCTTGGGATGAGGAAATTATGTTGCAATATACCCTCGAGGTAAAATATACCTTGTAAATAACCTCAACTGATTCTAGTCTATACTGAAGAAACAAATTATTACAAACAACCTCAAAGTGGGAACACTGTGTGTATTGGGCGTACAAGGTATGTACTGGGGGTAAAAATTGTGTCCATCCAACCCCTATCCTACTAGTGTGTTTCTACCTCACACTAAATGTTAATATCCATACATAGGACGTGTTGGGATAATAAAAAATGTGTAAAGATAAATTGGAACCCTTCCAGTTCCATTTCATGTTCCTTTGAAACACTGGTTGTTCCCATATACCAGCCCATGTACACCAATCCATGAACATGTATACCAAGATATGTTCGTTTACATAGCCTACCTATGTCTATGAATCCCCCCAAGATACATGTCGATCCACCATAATGTGACACATGGAATGTGATTGGGTCACATGTCATTAGACATTTAACTATGCTAGGATACCCTAACAATGAATAAGTGTGTCCCACACTGTGTGTAACCTAATATTTTCTAGATACCATGGGTTCTCCTCCATGTTATTCTCCATATCTCTAAATCCACTATTCTAAATAGAATTTGTAGATCTATGGTCGAACAAGGATCTAGTCTTTGTATATCATAGATCCATATTTAAATACCCACAAGAAACGCTCACTCATGTTATTAGTCATTGCACCATCAAAACCAAGATGAAAATGTACTGCTAATCCCTTCCCAATCTACCTCCAATTGACCTCTTTTCTTATCTCACCTCAATAATACAATGGATCATGAAACACAACTAGGATATCATTCCATTTTTTCAAAGAGAATTCATGAAATGATCTAATACTATGTTTTCATCAAAACAATTAGCCAAATAAATTTTCCATGTTGAATGTGAAAAGAATGGGGGGATCCACAAACCATTAAATTTGAGGAATATAACAGTAACTTCTTTTTTTTGTACTCGACCCTTTTTTATGGATATAGGAAAATAAAGAGGGGAAATAATCAAACAATATAAATCCATTAAATTATAATCTACCATTGATTCGAGGGTCAATTATTTTTCTTGGTATTATTCCACATTTTATGGAGATTGATGAATAGGATCAAAATCAAAAATCAACATCATACTTGGTGTTTGGATTGATCCATGAACAAGAATTGTCTGGAATTTCAATCGCAGTTGGGATCCATGAACATCAATGGTGCAATGATCCTCTATTCTGATCTCATTTGTTGTCTCTCACTAAAAAATCTATCCAATGTCCTCCCTAGGTCCCCAAGGTATAACAACCAACCCTGAGACATTTATACAACCATGAATTTGTTGCATATCGTGGTCTCTACATCAAAACTAATAAAATAAATAAACTTGTTTATTTATTTTATTTGTTTGTTCCCATGAAATGCTTTTAAAAAATGCCTCATGTCGTCAATGGTTATATCATGATTAGGGAAAAAACAACAATCTGAACTCAATGGTGCATTTATATTCTTTATTTATCCTCTTTAATTGGGAGTTTTTTTCAATATTTCCTGAAAATCACATGCATGTGATGTTAATATATTTAATATATTTCAATCATTTATTATAGGCTCATCAGACCACAAAATTACTTTCCATATCAAGATCTATTCTATGAAATATTCTATGTAAAATCAAAAAACAAATACATGGAAACTATGTTTCATTACATAAAATGATATTATGTACAAGGTTTTGATTCATAAAACTCTAAAACATGTTTTAGAAAAAGATATTGATAAAATTATTTTTATCTAGATGTTTATTAAAAATGAGTTATAGGATCCCATTAGCCATCAGTGGTATTGTTTATTGAATAAAATAATATTTTTAGATTGTTTTTATAAACACATAGACTACCATATATATATAATTACAATGGTTTATTTGTTAAATATTTCCACTAATGTAAATGAGGGTTATTTCATGACACAAATAAGCTTGTGAATCTTAGCCTGATAATCTGAAGAGAATGTATATTCTAAGAGGATATTGATAGTATGTATGGACATAAAAAAGTTAAAATCAAAAAAATAATATATTATAATAGTTGAAATTTAAATTTAATTTCACTAGATATAATAAAAATATTTTATGATATATCACTAAAATAAATGTAAGAGATATATTTAATTACCTTAACAAGGTGAACACCACTTTAGATCCTAAAAGTGTTTAGGATGTATTAGGAAAAAAAATAATTTAATTATTTAATTATGTTTCCAAAATCATCTAGAGAAACATTTTTCTATAAACATTTCCATGAAATACAATGCAGATGAACATAGAAGGACGTTAAATATTAAAAATAAATCTATTAACATCATAATATTTGATGATATGTAGTGAAAGAGATTAAATACTATGATCAAAGAGTTGAACATCTAAAATATGATTTTGAAATCTCATAATTATATATACTATATTTATTTATATATGTAGTAACCTAAAATGTTTATAGTGATAGACTTTTATGAGATATTCATGTATTTTTATTGTTTTAATTAAATGGAGAAGTAACGAGTTTAACAAAAATCCAAAAAATGAAGTAAAAATAAGGCATGTATAGTAGTCTATCTTATGGGATATGATTAGAAGAGTGATTTTACAAGGTTTAAATTATATAATAAATTTTTTTTATAATATAAAATATATCTTGTAATATGAATGGATGCCTCCACTTTTTAAATCTTCCAAATTGGATTCATATATAATATGAATTAAAATAATAATTAACATCTTAATTACTGACATTGAGTTATCCCTGATCTATTTTTTCATGTATTACTATATTTTCTGATGAAATTTTGTGGTTATAATGAGTATTATTTCATATAGAGATATTAAATATACTATTGAGTCTTAAAAAGAGTTTTTAGCGCCTGATTACTCCCTATATATACCACATTGAATGTCATAAAATATTGAAGGGTTCTAACTATATAGAAATTAAATAAAACAAAAAAAATGATGAAAACCCCCCAAAAATAGGTTTTTATGAAAAATATTGATCATCAAATGATTATTATAAAATTGTAATAAACCTATAAAGTTTTGTTATGAAAAAATGTTTTTATGAAACATTTTTTTCATGAAAATAGATATAATGAAAACTTGTTGTCTATTTAACAGGGTTGTTTCAAAATAGGTTGTGATTCAATGTATATTAATGAGTTCTTAAACAACCTAATGTGTTCCATTGAATAGGAATAAAACCTAAAAACTAGATGTTTTATCATCATGAAATGTAAGTGTAAAATATATTTTAAAATAGAGTAATCATGTTCGTTGTCTTTAGTGGATTCCTTTTTTACTAGATGCAATGAATACTCTATATTATGATCATAAAAAGAGGTTTAACTATTATTACTTCCTCCTAGGAGGGAAAATTGGCCCCTATATGCTAATCAGTATAATAGTATTCTAAAAATTCATGAAGGGGTTCTAGAACTTTCAAAATATTGATGAATGATGCTCTGGGAAGAATGTGGGGATTAAAATATATTTCTTAAAATTTATTATCACAAATAGAATTGAATATATGTTTGATCATTACAGAAAAAATGTGAATCGTATTATCTTTATATAGATGATTACCCCTACTATTTCATTAATGAATAACAAGTTATACATTAATCAGTTATCATCAAATGAGGCCCATTATATATTCCTCAATGACGATCACATTGAAATCAATCAATGAAAAATTAAGAACCCTTAATGCATTCATAATGGATTAATAAATAATGAAAAACATATGGGGTGGAACTTGAAAAACATGTGCAACACATTCATAAAAACGATATCATCTATATTGAATACCATGATTTTACGCATCGTGGTTTTATTTTACATCCAAAAATATTCTATATGAATAAAAATCACATAATGAATTTATGGAAAGATTCAAAACACTTTTTCAATCAACCCAAACTCTTTTTGATGTGGTTATATCCATATATATTTATTTTGGAACAAATATATTATCCCAAATTATATCCTTATCCATGGACCTATCTATGTGACCCTACAATCCTTAGTAGGATTGAAAACCGATATAAAACTGATATTTCATGGATGTAAGAAAAGATCATCCTTTAGAAATGAATTAATGCTAATCAAGGTACAAAGGGGTCCAATATTATATCTATGAAACATATTCATATTTCTAAATGAATATTTTCCCCCACCGTATCTATCATATTAATTCTATCAATGACTTTATAATCCCTCTATCCATGACATCGAGTGCCCACCAAAAATGGAACATAACAATTTTGTATAAGAAATATCATATATTATTAACTATCCAAAAAATACTAACCAACCTAATGAATACATAACATATTATTTATTTAACCAATTAATGAATCACATTCCCCTTATCCAAGTATTTGAACAGATCATATACAACTCAACTAATCATTTCTATAAATTTCTCAATTTTAATTTAATCAACATCTATATGTTTTTACATTACATTAATTTAAACATATATCATCTAGGTTCTACTACAACTAATGACATGATTATGAGCATACCCAGCCATCCGTTGATTAGTTGTGTTCATATTTTGAATTGCGTAAATAGTTAATCAACACATGAAGGATGTCATGGTAGATATCTCTCCAACCCAATGTAAAAAGGAATTGATAATAATCATATACAAGTAAGTATATTCATGACTATATGACATTCCATGACATATGCCTCACTAATTCAATACAAGTAACAATACTCTAGTTATTACCTTGTGGATATATTACTTTATCTTAGATAATACCCGTTGTAATTTTTATAAGATTTTATTGAATCTTACTATTTCATATCACTAAAAACTGTAATACTTCGTAGTGATCATCTATATGGGACAACCTAGTGATTTATGATTTTATGGGATATTATCATTTGAAAATTCATGTTAAATTTATTGTAGTTCACATGAATGAGTGAATGATAAATAGAAATTTAATTTATTATAAATAACAGATACATATACATCCATTACATCAATATTTGAATTATCAAATTCCTAGAGATGTAACATGACTCTCATGTCATTTTTTTAAAGGGTATTTTCATAGAATTTCTTACATTTCATCGGTTTCCACCTAATATATCTTTAAATCACCCTGATCAATGTTGTATCATATATTACAATTTTTAGGAAGAATTTTTTTGTTACTTTGATTTCAAGAGTGTTTCTTTAGATTTTTAACTATAATATTATAATAGTGAATCTCGATCACTCCCTCAATTCTAGGAACCACCCGAAGTTCAATGTTTAACTTCTTAACCCAAAAATATTCATTCATACCATCTAATTTAGCAATGTACCCTAACACTATTTTTAAGACCACTACTATGTTTTGTTTCAAAATTGTCCAAGTGATAGATCCACCATTCTAGAAAAACACAAATCTAAATTGAGACTTAAAATTATCTTTGCAAGATTGGAAGACATTATATGTATAACCTTTTATAAAAAGATCATCCTCTCCTCCAATGACCAAAAAAATATCCTTATTCCTTCTTAAGTACTTAATTAATATTATCGATTGAAATCTAGTTACACTAACCTACATGGTATTGGTATATACTTATAATTCAAAGAGTATAGGTTACACTTGATTGAATAAATAACATGACACACATGATATATCTTATCACAGGTGCATAATTAATTATATCATACATTTATAACTCATTAGATGGATCCAAAATTTTCCTAATATTTCTGCCTTATAATTATGAAAAAGAACATTTATTAGAGTTCTCTATGCTAAATTACATTAATAGATTTCCATTATATGAGTCCTGACTGAGTCTAAGTAGCCGCTTATATATCTCTCTATTTCTCTTTAAACTGTGTGCATCACACCATCACCCATGTATTTCATCAAGAATCATTTAAAAATCACATCTTAAAAGAAGAATATATGGGATATTTTATGATAATAAGTAATTAATTCAAATAAAAAAGAATAAAAACTATAATACTCCTACTAATCTACTTATATACAGAAGAATAATCTATTATTTCATGAATAAAAACTCATTTATTTCTATATCAAATGAGATATTCCAAATTTGAGATTCTTGATTCAATACATAAATAGACCATTGTGACTTACATACCTTAGTATACTCATTATGAACATGAAGACCTATTTTTTATATAATATACATGTGTTCATCTATATTATAATTCATTAATGTGATTTTTGGAATCCATCTAATATAACTCTTAATAAAAATTATCTATTAGATAATTAAAAATCTGAATGGACTTTATTATTTCTGCAGGTGAAATATTTTCTTCGTAGTCAATACTATTATTTTTTATAACCATTATCGATCAAAAATTCATCCAAACAATTCAGTTTTCTTATTGGAAAAATACTTGCATCCAATGGGTTTTACCCCTATAGGTTTATCCACCATGTTCCAATATTTATTATTGTACATGGATTCCATCTCAGATTCCTTGGATTTTAACCCTTTATCACAATAAAAAATCCCAACGGTCTCATGGTAGTAAGTTGATTAATCATTTATGAACATTAATTCAACTTCATATTATTGACAAATCCCCATATCTTAGGATATTAATGATACAAAAAAATTGATGTACTGGTATAAATTGAGTCGGTTATTCTTCAACAATTCATTTCACTACCAACTCTCATTTCATGTCCGGATCACATCGAATTTTTTGTTATTGAAACTCCTAACGTTCAAATTTCAAACAATTGACTCTTTAAATTTGTGTTCCTTTTCATTTAAGATTCCATGTTGGAATACAATGTTTTTTTATTCAGTATTATTATAAAATTAATATCTCATAATTACTTTGGTATAACCATAAAATAATAATTTATCATATTTAGGGTCATGGTTATCAGAATTCGGACATCTTATGTTTAATTATTAGAAAACAAATTCCAAATAATAAATTTTAAAATTCTTCCAATACATATCTCATTTGGCACCTTTTTGAATTATTTTTTCAGAAAACTGTCGAGTATGAATTTATAAATCTCTTGAGAAAAGATCTATAATGAAATAGTAATCATAGATTTATCATTGATCAAATGATGTCAAATACGGTAAAATTCCACCGTTCACACACACCATTACACTTTGGTGTTCTAGGATGAGTGATATGTGATACAATTACCCATTTTCTAATTTGATATATGAATTTATAAATTAAGTATTCAAATCATTGATATTACCGTATAGTTTTATTACTCATATCTAGATGATTTTGAACATCAGTATGAAACTCTTTGGCCTTTTTCAAAATTTTCATACATATGATTCATCAGAAACACATATACATATTGACTAAAGTCTTCAGTAAAATTTACAAATTAATTATAATGACTATTTTAATATATAATCAATGGTTAACATGCATCACAATGTAAGAGATCAAATGTTCCTTGAACCCTCTCCCCATTTTTACCAAAAGGATCACTTTCATTTATCCTATTATAATATTTTCCAAAATTCATAATCAATTCATAATAAAATGATTCTAACAATCAATATAAATGGAGTCTTTGGATGGAATTATCATTTATATATCCTATAAAACATTTCCACATGTAATTAATATTTGAATAAACCATTAGATTATTATTCTGAAAGTTCTAAATAGGATTATACATGCATTGAATATATAAACCATTTAATATATTTCCAATTCTATGATTCATCCACCTTGGAAAATTAGATCATAAGTTACAAACATTAATGCATGGACTCTTTCTCCATTTACATCAAGACTTTCTACTTAACCATTCATCAATTCCATGTAATCTTAAAAAAAATCTCACAAATGTGTGATGCCCAGCTAGTATCCAAATACCCAAGATTATGATTTATAAAAATTAATTTCTATAACATTTAACTATATGGTATTTGAATGATTTTCCATGATAACACTTAACTACCGCATATCAGAATATTTTACTATTTTATAGGTCAACCCTATTAGTTATATCAAAGTTATTATTGTGAAATATGTCATAATAATTAAAAAGGTCATATCATTTTTTAGTATTATGTTGTATATCTGTTCATCAAATATTTTAATGAAAATCATCCCAATAATATTGGTACCCTATATATAATTTCTAAATAGTGATACTTGATCCATATTTCATCAATAATTACATGGATTATTTCGAATAAATAAATTGGTATTATTTTGGGAGCAAATAATTCAAATTATAATAGTCCTGATTTTTTTATATTGGATTGGATAACTATTTTCCCAATCCATCATGTTCACATACTCACTTTTGTTCTTTTATTATCATAAATAATAGTTTTTACTAGCTAGTATTACTTTATGAAAATGACAAGAATAAGTTAAAATGGACAATCAATGGAAACTTTTGACTATATCAACATACCCAACAAGATAATCTATAGTAAAATAAAATCATTATTTCCTTACATAAGATAATACATGCGTACTCATGTTGATCTTGATAATACACAGTGGTATGATTATGGTCTAGATAAGTGTCTTTGTGGGAGGAATCTCACAGTTAGTATTTAAGGGGTTTTCTTCATTAAAAAGTCTCCCTAATAAAATATACATCATATAAATATTAAATTCATATCCTATAAAACATATATATTATTTTATCATCTCAGGATCTATTTCATTTATTGTATGCCTGATTATAATGGTTAAGTTATATTATCCATATTCCGACCACCAAATTCATGTATTCATGTAACACCAAAAGATTTCATTGTACATTATTTCTTCAAAGTAATTCAATAACTTACATTACACGCAACACCGAGTCCAAGCACACCATGAAATAAAAAACTAGCCATTTAGAATTTGTTATTAATAGTATTAACTGAATTTTAAACTATATATAATCCTTATAATCTTATAATAAATATTATGAGTTTCTTAGACATAATGTAAGAACAAATTCAACTTTTTTAGATAAGAATGTATTTTTCAGAAAATGCAATTTTACCACCATTTGAGGGAGAACCTTCTTTAAATCCAATATTTGACACTTTTATATATTAAATTAGACAAAATTAACTTCATGTTTAGAATTAGGAGATAAAATTTTTTTTTGATAAAATTTTGGTATTTTCTGATAATTTCATATTTTGGTGAATAGTGAAAAATACTAAATTTTAATAAAAAACAACTTTTTAATCGAAATAATTTATAGTGTTATATTATAAATTTTAATGTTTTGGAAGTTTAAATAGGTTATATTATTGCCATTTAATCCAATTCTGGTTATTGTAAATAATTTCACATTAGAATTGGACATAAACAACTGTCAATCTATTGATAGTTATTATTTTTAAAAAATACGCCTTTTGATTTTAACAATGGGAATTGATTTTAAATTAACAAATAAAACTTCTATGTTTTTAATTTGGTAAAATAGTCTTCATTTTTGAATTTGAAATATCAAAATCATCTTAGGGTAAATTTTCTATATTTTTCTGAAAACTTGCATTTTTTATGAATAGTGAAAAACACTGAGTTATAGTTTAAAACCGAATTTTTATTTAAATAATTATTTATTTTTTTTAAAATTAATTTATGTCAAAATAGATACATAATAGTTATATAAGTTCATTGTAATTCATTGGAGTCAGTTTATAATAATTTTATATATATATAAATTTTATTGAACTTTTCACCGTCTTTTACCCACCTCTTAGGTGAAATTTCAAATTCTCATAAAACCTAATTTTGCTGCATCTGTGAGTTGAAGTTCAAAAATCTGAGAGACACGGTTAATATAGATAACTAAAATTTGGTTCAATAAGATAAAAATAATTTTTTGCAAATAGTAACTTTTAACCTTTATTTACTGCGGTTAAGGATAAAAATAGGGTAATTCGAGGTAAAAATAATATTGTAATAATACAAAATTAACTTAACACATGTCGTAATATTATTGGATGAGTAATGGTCGACCATGGTCTTCATTGGGTCGATTTTGGGACCCCATGGAGCCACTTATGAATGATAATGACACTTTAGATTAATTAATTTAATGTAAAGGAAAAATTGACATAAACAAAAACCTTTTAGTAGTTAATTTTTATATGGTGTTATATAAATAATATTTTTGAATAAAAAAATTAATTGGAAATATAAAAATATTTCCTACATCATGTTATTTTTTGTATAATTTTTAGACATTGAATAAATTAAATTATTTAGGACAATATAATGACGCGGTATTTTACTCATTAATAAATAATTTAAATAAATTTGATTAAAAATATTAGAATAAAATCCAAAAAATGTACTATTATTATTGGCTGATTTTATTTCTACCATGATTCATCATATCTTCTACACTAATGTTTTTTGGACCTTTAGAAAATCTAATATCATTATATAATAAAATAATATTTTCACACTTTCATAACTAGCCCATCCTCCTCCTTATAAAAAGTCACCACTTATAAAAAATTCCTCACACCTATAAATCCTTCAGGCTCATCCAAACTCTGCAAAATTAATCTCCCTACATCCCTCTACTCCTAGAAGCCTTACCTAAGGTATAATGCACTTCAATGAGCCCACTTGGTTCAAACAAAAGAAATTTATCCAAATTAAAGGTAACAATTTCTCTCAACTTCTTTTCTTTTATTTTACTCCTCCAACCCTAAACACATTTTATTCCGTTATTTTATAAAAGAAAAAGTATCCTCAATATACTAGAATGTTTTTATTAGTATAATTTTAATTAGACTTACACACACATCCATCTAATGGGTGAAGAACATAATGATTCTGTGGATGGACAACTAACGCCTCACGAAATGATGATTATTCAATTACCCTCTACCGCCTCTAATGGTGGAAAATATGATGGAACTGTATTTATTTATGATATATATTATGTTTATGTTTTATTCATGCTTCTATATTTTTCTTTTATATCATACCTTAATGGATTCCATTATGGGAAAACACGATATTTTCATTTGAGAAAATGCATACTACCACCCCCTCAAAGTGACATGACTCGTTAATACCATTTGTGGGAGGTGTAAAGGATGGAGTTAAT
The DNA here is from genome assembly GCA_963277665.1 of Viscum album. Taxonomy (NCBI): domain Eukaryota; kingdom Viridiplantae; phylum Streptophyta; class Magnoliopsida; order Santalales; family Viscaceae; genus Viscum; species Viscum album. Next base: position 2,100,657,931 of record OY728163.1, on the reverse strand, counting down.
GATATTATATATGATATTCTACTGGAATTATAATATACTTATGTATAAATTTTTTTAATTTCATTAAAATAAAAAATAGAAATGAATGTAGCATTCATGCATATGTACGACATAACGTCTCCATGAACGGTGCATTTCATTCTTATCCCAAAATGATATGTACTATTATAAATACAAGTATATATAATATATATATGATATATATGATATCTAAATCGTGAATATCATTCTTTATCTAATGATCTTTTGACCATGTGAACAACTTTTAACAATAAGGTGTTCATTTTTGACTCAAGTGCCAAATATCGAAAAAAGAATGTTATTAACATAAATGATTACGTAATGTTTATAACATGGTAATAAGTGATATAAAAGGAAAAATAAAATTGAAAAAGGTTCTTAAGCAAGTATAATTTAACTTTAGTATATTATTCGGGAAATTAATGAATGAACGGGTCAAGTCAAACACGAGGTAAGGGGTTTCTTATCTCACTTTTAATTCTGTGAGATTTCCATTGTTCACCACTTATTTATTCCATGTGGTGTATTTCGTACTTCCATTTGATATATATATTATCATGATTATATTTATATTCATGATATTCTGTGATTCATTTTTGGGTTATTGACTATTGTTCATACGACTTGATTGATTACAACGAGGTATGGGTTAATTTCACAATCTTTTCATTATTCGAGGTTGTTTATATTATCTACTATGACCTATTTATCATCCACATCCATGTTTCATAAAAAATTATTTCAAAAAAATTTTAATGTTTACTAGACTATGGGTTAAATCCATTTATACCCCTGTTTGACTTTTTATAAAATGGTTTTAATGGAATCTTTCTGTCGTTTTCCAAACACGGTACTTTTTAACATTTTCGAAAAAATTAACGTAAGAATGTTTTTTAACTTATACGGCGGGTGTGACTATTTTCCCCCGTTTTAACATTTTCAAAGCTTCCCTTACAATATTATAAGAATATTTTAAAAATAAATGTTTTTCTTATAATTATGTAACTCTTAAATGATATCAAAATAGAAATAGATATTTCTCTAAAACGGGTTTTGATTTCATCTATTTCAACATCCTTTGATGGATTTTTTGTTTATTTGATGTTGATTTATTATGATACAAAACATCCATATTTTATTAAAGGTTTTGTGATATGTCTGATTGTTGATGTGCAATTTTTATACCATTCATGGTTTATGGTTAATGTACTGACATTTCGTATTCTAGTTTTAATTAGAATGTTTATGATATGTTTAAACCTTTTCATATGTGGAATGTATTGAACTTAGTAAGTTATGGGTGGAGCCTGCTATAGCTCCTTGATGCATCAGTAGGTCTCATGAGACAACTAGACATGGAATTGGTCGAGGACTTTACCAATTTGGGATATGGTTTTGGCCAAGACCTTAATCATTTTTAGACGTCTTGGATGAGGCTTTGACAAAATGTTTCAGAATGTCCAGCATTATAAATTCCCTCATTATGAAAATAATATTGATGGTTCATGTGGTCATTCAACTAGTAGAACACCCATTATTATGTTTTATTATGGAATTATTTACTCATCTCATATTCCTTCCATAAAAGTTTCCATGTTTTTTGTTGGTAAAGGCATGTGGTTTCAATTATTCACCATGATGAATATTTATGTTATCTTCCACTATATTGTTTACCCTTACTAAGTAATTGAGATCACCCCTTTCTATGTTTTATTTTTCCCAGGATTCCAAGAAGTGTATTATGATTGATATGCATGGTTAATCTAAAGGGAATAATGGAATTCTCAAAGAACTCTTTTTTTTTGTATTGTATGTTAGAATGTGTAATGTAATGTTCATGTATGCAATCTATTTTCCAAGACTGCTAAACTGATCAGTCTTTCGGGACTTTATTCCTAGTAATCATGCCAATGTATTGAAATAATGCACTGACTGTAGAAATATAGGGTTTGGGCATTACAATTGGTATCTGAGGAAGTTTAGCAATAACTGTTGAAGCTAGATTTAGATAAACTATGATTAGAGGACATAAACCTAAGATAGAAATTGTGGATTAGTATAGAAGGAATTCCTAGAATTTTGATAATGTAGAGATTTTGTGATTTTTCCAAGGAAATACATTCCTATCTAGATACGAGCAGGTAGAGGTAGCTCTGGAACAGATGTACCTAGGGGTAAAACCCAAAATCACCGCTTTGAGCTAGACTCGAATGAGAACTGGTGCATGAAAATGGGCCTTGTTGCACTCTTGGTTATGACACTAATGGGGGATATTCTTATGATAATTCTTGTTTTCTTTACAAAACACTATGAAGGGTTTATGATTATATATCTCCTCAAAGAAAACATTTGTTTGATTATGAAATATTTCCACAAACTGTTCAATTTACGTTATGTATTTTAAATGCTTGGAATTATGAATTGAGATTCAAAAACTAACCTTGTGTATGACATTGTTTAGAAATGGCAACTAATAGAAGGAATAAGAACACCAGCAATATTTATCATCCAAAGAGTAAGAAGGGTCATATCATTCAAGGTATTAAGACAAAATTTGAAAGGTAAATATTCTCCCATGTATTCTAAACATATGAAGAAATAATATGATGTATTAGTATGATAATTAAATAATTCTCTAAGTCCTATGGCTTTGAAGGGAAGCATTGGAAGAAAAGGATGGTAGAGATAAAGATTGATAAAGGGTATAGGGGAAAGAAGGATTTTCCCCTATGTAATAAATTTGGAAATAATCACATTGGTAAATGCTTGAAGGAAATGAGATTTTGTTATAAGTGTGGAGAAAAAGGACACCAAGTATGTGATTTCAAGGGTAACAAAAAGTTTTCAAATGTAAAATGCTTCATCTTCATGGTGTTGAGACACTATGAAAATCAATGTCCCAGTCATAAGAGTATACTGCAAATGATGTTATTTGATAATAATCATGTTATGATACTACGTCAGATGATGACGAATGACTAGTTTTCTTATGTTGTTATTATAGAATTATTTCACGTGATTCTTGTATCTACAGTATACTGGTTATATGAATTATGATGATAAATAAGGGTTCTACTGTAGTACTATTTTATTGAGGATTTGAGATTATATGATTCTAAGAAAAGTGACATAATAGTAAGATACACTTTTTGGAAAAGTACGTGGTTGAAGGAAATGAAATCCTTAATATGGTACTGATAATGATGTAGTGATTTTTAGAATAAGAGATTGTTGATTTGGATAAATTATATTGGATATTATTGACAACCTTGAAACAGATTAATGATTTGTATATTCCATCATTGTTGGAGATTACACCATTTTTGGATAGAATGAGTATATCTTGTATTCTATAAAGAATAAGGGATCATGAATTTAATCAATATTGTTTTATGGTAATTCAGGATGTTACAATGTTTTAAAAGAATACATGATGTAGGTGTTCACATGTTATTACATGGATAGAAAGTATCCTCATTGTGTTTAACTTCCTTATAAATTTTGGACTGAGAGTTTGGATATAATTATTTCGGATAAGTCTAAAGGATGGAATGGATTAGGTTTGAAATTGGATACTATCGTTAAGGTTATTTTGGGATTGTTATAAAAAGGAAAACCTAGTGGTCAGGCGACAATTAGTTGCATCCAGAAAGGCCGCGAGACTTGAACCCACAACCGAACAGCGACAAAGGTTCATCACCTACGAATGGACTACGTGATGTAATGGTTTGAATAAATTAGTTTTTTTAAAATAGTCTGAAAAATGAATTATAAAGTCATTATTTTAGGAACCTTATACGATTTACATAAATATAATTTTTTTTGAAATCATTTGGAGCGAAAGACGAGTTTGTGGTAGGAATTATTTGAAAGATGAAACTCTACATTTCAAGTATATATATATATATATATATATTCATCTATTATTATATGAATAAATAAATTATTAAACATTAGGTAAGTCATATTAAAACTAAATATGTGTTATCCTAATAACTTATGTTTTGTTGAACCGATGATATTTTAAATCATCATAGATTGATGGCTTTGAGGCCCTCAATTAAACAATTGTTTGTGACTGATGACCCCAATCACTCACTATAAATAATTAACTTTTTCCTCCAATTATGCATCTCTAATTTCCACAAATGTTCTCCTAATTGAGATCATAATTTGGATGTGACTTTTTCATTCCACTTTTCATATTATTAAGACCAAATTTTATTAACCCAATTTTTGATTTGGGTTTTCCCACAAAGGTATTTTCTATTTTCAACCTTTTATTTTCGAAGAACAATTTCAAATTGTGAAGACACAATTTATTGGAGGAGGGAATAATTTAACACCACAAGATTTCATTGTACGTTATTTCTTCAAAATAATTCTTTAACTTGCACTACACACAACACCGAGTTCAAGCACACCACAACTTACCAAACTAGTCGTTCAAAAGAGATTATGAATAGTATTAACTGAGTTTTAAACTTTATATAATCCCTATAATTTTAGAATCCATGTTATGAGTTTCCTAGACATAATGTAAGAACATATTCAATTTTTTTAGATAAAGGATGTATTTTTCAAAAAATGCAATTTTACCTCCATTTGAGGGAAAACCTTTTTTAAATCCAATAGTTGACAATTTAATATATTCAATTTGAAAAAATAAACTTCTTCTATAGATTAGGGAAATAAAAATTTAGTTTTGATAAATTTTTGGTATTTTTCTGATAACTTTCATATTTTGGTGAATAGTGAAAAATACTAAATTTTAATTAAAAACAACTTTTTTAATCGAAATAATTTATAGTGTTAAATTATAAATTTTAATGGTTTGGAAGTATAAATGGATTATATTTTTACCTTTTAATCCAATTCTGGTCATTGTATGTAATTTCACTTTGAAATTGGACATAAACAACAGTCAATCACTGGATAGTTATTATTTCATAAAAATATTCCTTTTGGTTTTGACAAACGGGAAATAATTTTAAATTAAAAAATTCAAATTATATTTTTTGAATTTGGTAAAATAGACTTAATTTTTGAATTTTGAATATCAAAATCAGCATCGGGTGAATATTCTGTATTTTTCTGAAAACATTTAGTTTTTGATTAATAGTGAAAAACACTGAGTTATAGTTTAAAACCAAATTTTTATTTAAATAATTATTTATTTTATTTAAAATAATTTCTGTCAAAATAGAATCCTAATACTTATATAAGTTCATTGTAATTCATTGGAGTCAGTTTAAAATAATTTTAGATATATAAAAATTTTATTGAACTTTTCACCGTGTTTTACCCATCTCTTAAGAGAATTTGCAAATTCACATAAAAAATATTGTTACCGCTTCGGTGAGTTTAATTTCAAAAATCCAAGAGACACGGTTAATATCAAGGATTAAAATGTGGTTCAATAAGATAAATAATTTTTGGTGAATAGTAACTTTTTACTTTTATTTATTTCTGTTAAGGGTAAATAGGATAATTCTAGGTAAAAAGAATATTGTAATAATTCAAAATTACCTTAAAACATTTCCTAATCTTATTAGATGAGTAATGGTAGACCATTGGCATCTTTGGGTAGATTTGGGGACCCCATGTATATAAGGCCCTGACCTTAAACCATACGTAATATTGAATTAAATGAATAATTCACATTGAGGATCTTTTCAGGTTTATAGTTTTAGAGAATTAGGACATAACTATTATATCTAAAAAGATTACAAAGTAGAAACTTCTAATAAGTTTCCATAAAATAAAAACTATTAAAAAGAAACATGTCTAATTCCATGTTTTAGGTAGCATGACTTTCCAATGATCCCATCCTTGACCCTATACCACGTTAAGTCCTATGAAAAACATTTCAAAAACTTGTGGTGAGCATAAAAAGCTCAGTAAGGGATAAACAATGAATGAAAACTGTTAGTTTTTCAAAACAATAAGTAAACCATGTATACTTTATCAAAGTAATACTTTTCACCTTTATAAAGTAGTAAAAACTCTTCATTGAATAAAATTTCATTACTTACCCTTTTGTAACAAAAAGATTACCATAAAACCCATATAAAGATCACATAACATATAAAGGTAACTTGGAACATAAACATACTTAAATGGAATAACCATACGGTCGACTTCCACACATATCACATAATGGAATAGCCATACGGCCAACTTCTATACCCAATGCATTGGAGGTTATAACGTAACCACCCATCCCGGTATTCACGGCACCACCCGTCATATGGTTTATGACGTAACCACCCGTCAAATGTCCATGTACCATTATAAAATCATAAGACATAAAACAAATATAATGGAAAGTAAACATTTCAACAATTTGATCAAAATATATCGGTTAAATATATTGACATAGCAAATCCATTATATAAACCACATTAAATACCCAAATTCATAAAAGAGTATGTGGTATTTATTTCATTTAATAAAACATTTCGGCTTATTGAGGAAGCCAAAGACCAAATAATAATCGCGGCAGCGGAAAAGGTCGTTGTCACCTCATACGTTAAAAGAAACATTCCTTTTTGTTGTTTGGTAAAATGATTCATAGAAAAAGATTCCTTTTGTATTAAAATAAATGTCAAAGGGGATTATACACCATATAAAAGAACGATTTATGCCTCAATGAAAGGATATTGAGATGAAGTCCCTTACCTCGGGTCCGACTTGACTCAATCGTTCTTTAACGTCCTGAATAATAAACGTGAGTTAATTTCTACTTGATTAAGATCATTTTTCAAGTTCATTATTCCTTCTATATCACTTATTACTATGTTATAAACACTATGTAATTATTTATGTTAATAATGTTTGTTTTCTCGATATTTGGTTCTTAAGTCGAAAGTAGACTTCTTACAGTTACATGTTGTTCGTGTGGTCAAATGTTCATTATATCCAGAATGATATTCATGATTTAGATATCATATATATCATATATATCAAGCATATACATGTATTTATAGTATTTTATAATCATTTATAGGTAAGAAATGAAATGCACCGTTCATGGAGACGGTAAGCCATACATACGCATGAACGCTACATTCATTTCTATGTCATATTAATGGAATTAAAACTAAATGAGAGGTATTTATATTTTAATTCCAGAATTATATTCAACATTTATATCTAACATATATCATATGTAATAACTATAAATCCATCCTGTATACATCCCACATATGGCATTAACGAATCAAATCACTTTGAGGGGGCGGTAGTCCACACTTCCTTAAATGAAGATATCACGTATACCCATAATGGAAGCCATAAAGGTATGCCATAAATGAAAAATACAGAATCTTAAGAAAAACATTAACATATTATATATCATATATAAATATAGTGACATCTTAATGGCCACCTTTGAAGGTGTTAGAAGAATATTGAACAATCATCTTTTCGTGAGGCAGAAATTCACCATCGACAGAAACATTATGTTCTTTAACCATTAGATGTAGTTATGTGTAATTGTAGCACAAATTATTCTTATAACAACATCCTAGTATATTTAATATACTGTAGTTGTTTCAATATAAATGAATAAAATGATTTTAGGGGGTTGGAGAAGCAAAAAAAACAAAATAACACAAGTGAAGACATTACCTTAAAATCGGGTTACTCTCTTAGATTTGAGCTCAAAGGCTTCCTTGGGAAGACTTTTGCCCAATGTGAGGCTTCTATGAGTAATATAGGGATGTGGATAGACAAAAAGGGTAGATCTTGGCTGATCCAAAGGCTTGAGAGGTGTGGGTAAGGAGGTAGAGGTGGGGCCTTTTATAAGAGGAGAGGAGGGGCACTTTTGGAAAGTTATAAAAGGTTACTTTATTATAAAATGATATTTGGATAAAAAAGGTGCCACAATTATAAATTTAGAGGATAAGGTGATAGGGGTTCGAAATAAACACATCCAATTGGTTTTTAACAAGTGTAGCTCTTAGATTTTACATTATCGTTTCATTTTATTTAAATCGTTAAATAATGAGGAAATCGTTGAATCATCATGGTGCCATAAATAATTTAATTTATTTAATGTCTAAAAATAATAAAAAGCTATCATGATTTATGAAATCATGTTATAATTCTAATGAATATTTATAGAAAAAATATGACTTGTATAACCCCATTTAAAAATTGTTTTAGTAAAATAACTCATGTTTGTGACATTTTTATTTTAACTTTAAATAAAAAGTTATTAATGTCATTTTCCTACCAAATTTGCTCAATGGGGTCCCCAAGTTGACCCATGAATTTTCCTGGTTGTCCATGACACATCCAATAATGGTAGGACACGTGTCTAGGTCATTTCATAATATTAAAACATTATTTTTACCTTAAACTACACTTATTACCTCTAATCGCGATTAAAAACTTAAAAGTTACTATTCACCAAAATAATTATTTTAACCCCATTTAACCACATTTTAATTCTTAATGAAAACCATGTATGTTAGATTTTTGAAATTAAAAAGACAAATGTGGTAAAATTTCATTTAAACGAAAAATCAGTTTTTATAAGTACCACTTAGTGGTTTAACTATTCATCAAAAATTAATGTTTTTCCGAAAAATACCAAAACTTCACCCTAAGAAATATTTGATATTACGAATTCAAAAAAGATGTCTATTTTACAAAATTAAAATCATATAAGTTACATTAATTCATTTAATAGTTAATTCCCACTGTCATGACAAATAGCGTGTTTTTATGAAACAATATATATCAAAAGATTGACACTAGTTTAAGTCCAATTTCAAAGTGAAAATAATTCTAACAACCACTATTGGATTAAATTGTAAAAATATATTCTAATTTCACTTTAAATCCAATTAAAAATATAATCTAATGATATAGAAAAATTAGATTAAAAATAGGTTTCGAATTATAATACAACATTTTTCACTATTCATTAAAAAATGAACTTTATCGGAAAAATACCAAAAATTAACACAAAGTAAATTTTGATGTCCCGATTATAAAGAAGAATTTTTTATGTACAATAGAATGTATAAGAGTGAACAATACTATATTTAATGTCGGTTCTCCATCAAAAGGCGATAAATGGACCTTTAGTGAAAATAAGAGTATATATGCCTAAAATTGAATTCTTTTCTTATTTTAAGCCTTTATATTTAATTGGATAAATATAGAAACATTTAATAAAACATATATAATAATATTTTATTTATTTCTATTCATTCCCAACAATAAAACGACTACGTTTTAACTACCATTTAAAAAAAATATAATTATATTACTAGTATGCAACGTAAGATTTCAAAGAAACTCGTTGTTACGTATCGGGAACGCTATCGAACATAGTAACCCATTAAAGTAAAATTAATATTTAATTTGTAAATATTAATAAATATGAAAATTATTTATTCTTTATTTACCTGGGATGTTACATCGTTCCCCCCTTTTGGGAATTGCGTCCTCGCAATTTTATTCACTTATCAAAATAAGTGGGGGTATTTATCCCTCATAGCATTTAAAGATTCCCACGTTGCCTCTTCAACCATATGGTTTTTCCATAAAACCGTTACCTAGTGAATTACCTTATTTTGCAATACTTTCTCTCTTCAGTCAAGAATCTGGACTGGCTGTTCTTTATAAAAGAGATTCGCTTCCAACTGAACTACCTTTGGGCTCAAAACATGAGATGAATATGGAATATACTTTCTCAACATCGAAACATGAAAAACACTGTGTACCTAAGATAAACTCAGAGATAAATCCACTCGATAAGCAACTGGTCCATCTTTATCCAGAATTTCATATGGTCCAAGGAACCTTGGACACAGCTTTCCTTTGTTACGAAATTGAATCACACTTTTCCATGGTGAAACTTTGAGAAAAACATGATCACATACCTCGAAAGATATATCCTTCCTCTAGTTATCCGCATAACTTTTTTGTTTTCTCGGAGCTGTTCTCATGTGTTTCTGAATCAACTGAACTTTTTCTGCCATCTCTTCTACCAATTCTGGTCCCATCAGCTTCCTTTTACCCATGTCATCCCAAAAAGCTTGAGTTCGACACCGCTTCCCATATAATACCTCCAATGGTGCCATCTGTATTCTGGAATGAAAATTGTTATTATAAGAAAACTCAAGCAAAGAAAGATGTTGGTCACAACGTCCATGATAATCCATTGAACAAGCACGTAGCATATCCTCAAAAGTCTGTATTGTTCATTCTAACTTCCCATCTGACTGCGGATGAAAAGCTGTACTAAAATTTAATTCAGTACCCAATGACATCTGAAGACCTTTCCAAAAGTTAGAAGTAAACCTGGGATCACGATATGATACAATGGAGAGGGGAACTCCATGAAAACTGACTATCTCTTCAAGATACAACCAAGCAAGTTGATCTAGAGACAAAGTATCTCGAATAGGAAGGAAATGAGCAGATTTAGTCAATCGATCAACAATAACCCAGATTGCATTATTACCTCGAGATGTCCTCGGTAATCCCACAAAAAAGTCTATAGATATATTTTACCATTTCCACTATGGCACTGGTAAAGGATAAAGCATCCCTTTCAGTAACTGCCACTCTCATTTAACTTGCTGACAAGTCAAACACTTTACAGTAAAAATCAGAAATATCTCTTTTCATTCCATCCCACTAGTAATACTCCCACAGATCTCTGTACATCTTAGTACTGCCAGGATGAACTGAAAACGAGGAACTATGAGCCTCACATAACAACTCACTCTTCAACTGTGAATCATCAGGCACACATAATCTCTTCCCAAACCTCAAAACACAGTCATTATCAATTTTAAATTTAGGCAACTTACCCTTCTGAACCAGCTCTACCATTTTCTACAACCCACAGTCTTCCCTCTGCGCTTGCTTAATTCTGTCTGATAGGGATGATCTCACTGATACCAGAAACAAAACAGAAGAACTTCCTGCACCAACAACTTCTATGCCAAAGTTAATCAAATCAAAAACCAAAGGATCTAGTTCCAAACGTAGCATGGTTAATGAAGCATTACTTTTTCGAATCAAAGAATCAACCACTTTATTTTATATTCTCGGATGGTAGTGAATTGTACAATCATAATCCTTGATTAATTCCAGCCATCTCCTCTATCTATTTTTCAATTCTTTCTGAGTGAATATATACTTTAAACTTTTGTGATCAGTATATATTTCACACTTTACTCCATACAAATGATGCCTCCAAATTATTAATGTGAAAACAACAGCAGCTAATTCCAAATCATGTGTAGGGTAATTTACCTCATGAGTTTTCAACTGTCGTAAAGAATAGGCAATTACCTGATCATTCTGCATTAGGACGCAACCATGTCCTTTCAATGAAGCATCACTGTAGATAACAAACTCACCATTCCTAGAAGGAAGTTCCAAAACTAGAGTATTCACCAATCTTCTTTTCAATTCCTGAAAAAAATCATCACAGTCTTTTGTCCAGATAAACTTAACACCCTTCTGAGTAAGCTTAGTCATTGGACTAGATAACCGTGAAAACATTTCAACAAATCTTCGGTAGTAACCTGCCAAACCAGGAAAACAACGGATCTCGGTTACATTTGTGAGTATTGGCCATTCATCAACAACTTTTGTTTTAGCAGGATCAACAGTTATGCCATCTTTTGAAACAATGTGACCAAGGAAAGAAATTTGTTTTAACCAAAACTCAAACTTGATAAATTTTCCATATAGTTTCTTTTTTTTTTATGGTTTTCAAGATAACCCTTAAATGACTTTCATGCTTTTATTTACTTTTAGAAAACACAAAAATATCATCGATGAAAACAACCACAAAATTATCCAAGAACTCATGGAAAATTCTATTCTTAAGATCCATGAATATAACAGGTGCATTGGTTAACCCAAAAGGCATAACTACAAATTCATAATGGCCATATCTAGTATGGAATGCATTCTTCGGAACATTTACTTCTTTTACATTCAACTGATGGTACCCCGACCTCAAGTCCATCTTCGAAAAATACTGAGCTCCCTGGAGCTGATCAAACAAATCATTAATATGAGGCAAATGATACTTGTTCTTAACAGTAATGTTATTTAAGGCTCTATAATCAATGAAATGTCTCATTGATCCATCTTTCTTTTTAACAAACAAGACAGGAGTACCCCATGGTGATGTGCTAGGTCGAATGAAACCTTTATCTAATAAATCTTGAAATTGTTTCTTTAACTCTAAAATATCAACTTAAGCCATTGGATAAGGGGGTTTTGAAATTGGCTTAGAATCAAGAACTAATTCAACAGTAGATTCAACTTCCCGATCATGAATAATACCAGGAAACTCATCAGGAAAAACATCAAGATACTCATTTACCACGGGCACGTCATTAATCTGAACAATTACATTATTTTCAACAATATGTGCAAGGTAACATTCATTTCCATCTTTTACTAGTTTCTCAACTTCTTGATATGTTATCAAAATCAAGGGTTCATTCTTGTACACAAACTGAAAATAATTTTGAAAATAAGCCATTTTAGCTCTGCAGTCAATCTTAGCATGATAAACCGAAATCCAATCCATGCTAAAAATAACAACAAACTCTAATAGTGGCAAAACAATAAGTTTTTCTAGTAGATTCTTTCCACACACAAGGATAGGAAGGTTCTTATAATTCCTTTTTGTATCAACTTTCCCTCCGGGTGTTTTTACCATAAGTTCAGGATTCATATCTTGAGATGGAATTTTATATTTACTAGAAAACTTCTCAGAGATGAAAGAATGTGTAGAGCCTGAATCAAACAACACATTGGCATAATCTGAACAAACAAACAGTGTACCTGATACTACTTCATTCAATGTCCTAACATCTGCTGAAGTAGTTAAAAAGTATTTCACCACCCCTTTCTTCTTGTTGTCTGGCTGATTTCCCTCAGTTGAGTTCTTCATTAGACACTCATTTTCATAATGACCCATTTAATTACACTTATAACATCTTACCGCTGTCTTTTCATTTCCCGCTTCGTCATCTTTCTTAAAGTTACGAGCAATATGACTAGACTTACCACACCAAAACCACCTTCCAGACTTGGATAATAATTCTCTAAGATGCATTTTACCACACTTCTCATAAGATGGATATTTGGTTTTCTTACCTCCTTGCTTCTTTGAGGAATTCTTCCCTTTTTTCTTTCCAACATGACCTCTTATTCTGTTGTTTGTCAAAGATCACCTGACCATTGGAAAACTCCATCTCCACCTTCTCCGCACATCGAACAAGTTTTTCATAACTTTTGAACTCATGTGAAGCTAAAGCCCTTCAGTACCTTGGATTTAACCCTGAGTAAAAACGGTTTATTTTACTATCAAAACCTCGTATGATGTTTGGAGCATACCATGCCAGTCGAGTAAACATTGCTTCATAAGCATCCACTGAATCATCCTCCTACCTCAATTCTAGGAATTGTTTTCCATCCTATGACGAACCACATTAGGAAAGTATTTCTCAAGAAACATACCTTTGAATTCATCCCAGTGAATATCATCAATCTCATCTCTATACCTGATATTTTTCACCATCGACCACCACTAATCAGCTTCACCTTCAAAACGGTAAACATCAAGACTAACCTTTTGATGTTTTGAACACCCCATGACATCAAAAATCTTCTCCAATGGCTTAATCCACCATTCATCTTGCACGGGGTCAGATGATCCTTTGAATGATGGGGGATGTTGTCTCATGAAATGTTCTACCACTAAAATGTTCCTCTGCGGTTGATCTGGCTGATCTCATGCAGGGATACCACCACTATTTATAGCCTGAGTCAATAATTCCATCACTATAACAAACTGTTCAGTTCTGATTCCAACCATCTCAGGTTGCTGATTTGGAAGGTTGTCTTTGTCTACATGTCGTCCCAACATGGCTGCTTTGTTTCCTCTATGGAAAACCATTTTGAAAACAGAAATATCTTAGGCGAGGCAACATGGTAATCTTCAAAATCTATATCAATTCAATTTGACCATAAAAAAATTATTTTTGGATAATAATTTAAAATAATTATATCTCCTAAAGTTATCTAAAACCGACCTGTGATACCAACTATAAGGCCACGACCTTAAAACATACTTAATATTGAATTAAGTGAATAATTCACATTGAGGATCTTTTCAGGATTAGTGTTTTAGAGAATTAGGACATAACTATTACATCTCAAAAGATTAAAAAGTAGAAACTTCTACTGAGTTTCCATAAAATAAAAACTCTTAAAAATAAACATGTCTAGTTCCATGTTTTAGGTATCATGACTTTCCCTTGATCCCATACTTGACCCTATTCCATGTTAAGTCCTGCGAAAAAACATTTCAAAAACTTGGGGTGAGCATAAAAATATCAGTAAGGGATACACAATGAATGAAAACTGTTAGTTTTTCAAAACAACAAGTAAACCATGTATACTTTATCAAAGTAATACTTTTCACCTTTATGAAGTTGTAAAAACTCTTCACTAAATAAAAGTTCATTACTTACCCTTTTGTAACCAAAATATTACCATAAAACCCATATAATGATGACATAACATATAAAGGTAAATTGGGACATAAACATACTTAAATGGAATAATAATACGGTCGACTTCCACACATATCACTTAATGGAATAGCCATATGGCCGACATCCATACCAAATGCATTGGAGGTTATAACGTAACCACCCATTCTGGTATTCACGACACCCCTCGTCATATGGTTTATCACGTAACCACCCATCAAATGTCCAAATACCATTATAAAATCATAATACATAAAAAAAATATAGTGGAAAGAAAACATTTCCACACTTTGATCACAATATATAGCTTAAATATATTGACATAACAAATCCATTATAAAAACCATTTTCAATACCAAAATACATAAAAGATTGTATGGTATTTATTTCATTTAAAAAAAACATTACGGCTTATTGAGGAATCCAAAGACCAAATAATACTCACAGCGGCGGAAAAGGTCGTTGTCACCGAATACGTTAAAAGAAACATTCATTTTTTTCGTTTAGTAAAACTCTTAGTAGAAAAATATTCCTTTTGTACTAATGTAAAAGTCAAAGGGTGTTATACACCATATAAAATAACGACATATGCCTCAATGAAAGGAGATTGAGACGAAGTCCCTTACCTCGAGTCCGACATGACTTGATCGTTCTTTAATGTCCTGAATAATAAACATGAGTTAATTTCTACTTGCTTGAGAACCTTTTTCAAGTTCATTATTCCTTTTATATCACTTATTACCATGTTATAAACACTATGTAATTATTTAATTTAATAATGTTTGTTTTGTCGATATTTGGTTCTTAAGTCGAAAGTAGACTTCTTACAATTACATGTTGTTCGTGTGGTCAACGGTTCATTATATCCAGAATGATATTAATGGTTTGGATATCATATATATCATATATATCCAGAATTTACATGTATTTATAGTATTTCATAATCATTTAGAGGTATGAAATGAAATGCACTGTTCATGGAGATGGTAAGTCGTGCGTACGCATGAACGTTACTTTCATTTCTCTGTCAAATTAATGGAATTAAAAATAAATGAGAGGTATGTATATTTTAATTACATAATTATATTAATCATTTATATGTAACATAAATCATATATAATATCTTTAAATTCATCCTTTATACGTCCCACATATGGCATTAACGAATCAAATCACTTTGAGGGGGAGGTAGTCCACACTTCCTAAAATGAATATATCATGTATACCCATAATGGCTGCCATAATGGAATGCAATAAATGAAAAATACAGAAGCATAAGGAAAGAATACACATATTATATATCATATATAAATATATTGACATCTTAATGGCCACCTTTGAAGGTGTTAGAAAAATATTGAACAATCATCGTTTCGTGAGGCATAAATTCGCCATCCACAGAAACAGTATGTTCTTTAACCATTATATGTAGGTGTGTGTAAGTGTAGATAGAATTATTCTTATAAAAACATCCTAGTATATTGAAGATACTGTAGTTGTTACAAAATAAAGGAAAAAAAAGAGTTTAGGGGGTTGGAGAAGGAAAATAAAAAAAGAACACAAGTGAGGACATTAACTTAAAATCAGGTAACTCTCTTAGATTTGAGCTCAAAGGCTTCCTTGGGAAGACTTCAGCCCAAATTGAGGCTCCTAGGAGTAAGAAAGGGATGTGGAGAGACACAAAGAGAAGATCTTTCCCAAACCAGAGGCTTGAGAGGTGTGGTTAAGGAGGTAGAGGTGGGGTCCTTTTATAAGAGGAGAGGAGGGGCAGTCTTGGAAAGTTATAAAAGGTTACATTATTATAAAATGATTTTCGGATATAAAAGGCCCCACAATTATAAATTTAGAGGATAAGGTGATAATGGTTAGAAATCACCCATCAAATAGTTTTTTTACAAGTGTAGGTCTTAGATTTTACATTATCGTTTCATTTTATTTAAATCGTTAAATAATGAGGAAATCATTGCATCATCATGGTGCCATAAATAATTTAATTTATTTAATGTCTAAAATTTATAAAACAAATATGATGATGTAGGAAATCTTTTTAGATTTATAATGAATATTTATAGTTAAACAAATTACTTGTATAACCCCATTTAAAATTTTTTCAGTAAAACAACTCATGTTTGTGACATTTTTATTTTAACATTAAATAATAAGTTATTAATGTCATTTTCCTACCAAAGTGGCTCAATGGGATCCCCAAGTTGACCCAGGGATTTTTTTGGTCTTCCATGACAAATCCAATAAGGGTATAACATGGGTCTATGTCATTTAATATTATTAAAACATTATTTTTACCTTAAACTACACTAATTACCTCTAATCGCGATTAAAAACGTAAAAGTTACTATTCACCAAAAAAATTATTTTAATCCCATTGAACAACATTTTAAATCATAATGACAACCATGTATTTAAGAATTTTGAAATTCAAAACACAAAGGTGGTAAAATTTCATTTAAACGGAAAATCAGTTTTTATAAGTACCACTTAGTGGTTTCACTATTCATCCAAAATTGATGTTTTTCCGAAAAATACCAAAACTTCACCCTGAGCTATATTTGATGTTCCGAAATAAAAAATGATTTCTATTTTAAAAAATTGAAATCATATATGTTACATTAATTAATTTAATATTTAATTCCCACTGTCATGAGAAATAGTGTGTTTTTATTAAACAATATATATCAAAAGATTGACACTAGTTTCAGTCCAATTTCAAAGTGAAAATAATTCCAAAAACCACTATTTGATTAAATGTTAAAAATATATTCTAATTTCACTTTAAAACCAATTCAAAATATAATCTAATCATATAAAAAAATTATATTAAAAAGAGGTTTTCAATTAAAATACAACATTATTCACTATTCATTAAAAAATGAACATTATCCGAAAAATACCAAAAATTTACACAAAGTAAATTTTGATGTCCCAATTATAAAGAAGAATTTATTTTGGTCAAATAGAATGTATAAGAGTGAAAAAAACTATATTTAGTGATGGTTCTCCCTCAAAATGCGATAAGTGGACCTTTAGTGAAAATTAGAGTATATATGCCTAAAATTGAATTCTTTTCTTATTTTAAGACTTTATATTTTATTGGATAAATATAAAAACATTTATAAAAACATATATAATCATATTTTAGTTATTTATATCCATTACCACCAATAAAATGACTACGTGTTAAATACCATTTAAAAAAAATATTATTATATTACTAGTATGTAACGTAAGATTTCAAAGAAACTCGTTGTTGCGTATCAGGGATGCTATCGAACATAGCCACCCTTTAAAGTAAAATTAATAATTAATTAATAAATATTAATAAATATGAAAATGATTTATTCTTTATTTACCTGGGATGTTACAATGGAGCCACTTATGAATGATAATGACACTTTAGATTAATTAATTAAATTTAAAGGCAAAATTTACAAAAAAACCTTTTAGTAATTAATTTTTTTATGGTGTAATATAAGTAATATTTTTTACTATGAATATTCATTGGAAATATAAATTTTTTTCCTACATCATGACATTTTTATTTATAATTTTTAGATATCGAATAAATTAAATTATTTAGGACAATATAATGATGCAGTATTTACCTCATTAATAAATGATTTAAATAAATTAGATTAAAAATATGAAAATAATATCCAAAACATGTTCAATTATTATTGGCTGATTTTATTTCGACCATGAGTCATCTTATCTTTGACTCTAATGATTTTTGAACCTTTAGAAACCGAATTCCATTATATAATAAAATAATATTTTCGCACTTTCCTAAAGAGACCCCCTTATAAAAGGAGACTACTTCTAACCAATTTCTCAAACCTCTGAAGCTTTTAGGCTCATCCAAACTCGGCCAAATTAAGCTCCCTACATCCATCTCCTCCTCACAGAAGCCTTACCTTAGGCATAAGGTACTTCAAGGAGTCCTTTTAGTTCAAACAAAAGGAAGTCACACAAATAAAAGGTAATAATTTCTCTAAACATCATTTCTTTTATTTTACTCCTCCAACCCCTAAACTCTATTTATTCCTTTTTTTCAAACAAAACTAGTATCCTAATTATACTAGTATGTTTTTATGAAAATTATTTGAATTAAAATTACACACAGCTCCATCTAATGGATGAAGAACATAATGTTTCTGTGGATGGAAAACTAACGCCTCACGAAATTATGATTGTTCAATTTCCTCCTACCGCCTCTCATGGTGGTAGTTATGATGGAACGAAATTTATATATGATATATATTATGTTTATGTTTTTTTTCATTCTTCTTTATTTTTCTTTTATAGCATACCTTAATGGTTTCCATTATGGTAAACACAATAATTTCATTTGAGGAAGTGCGAACTACTGCCCCCTCAACATGATATGACTCGTTAATACCATAGGTGGGATGTATAAAAAATGGAGTTAATGATATTATATATGGTATTATACTGGAATTATAATATACCTATGTATAATTATGTTTTATGTTCATTAAAATAATAAATAGAAATGAATGTAGCGTTTATGCGTACGTACGGCTTACCGTCTCCATGAAAGGTGCATTTCATTCTTACCCGAAAATGATATGTACTATTATAAATACATGGATATACTGGATATATATGATATACAAGATATCTAAATCATGAATATCATTCTTGATATAATGATCTTTTGACCATGTGAACAACTTGTAACTATAAGGTGTTCATTTTTTAATCAAGTGCCAAATATCGACAAAACGAATGTTATTAACTTAAATGATTACATAAGGTTTATAATATGGTAATAAGTGATCTAAAATGAATAATAAAATAGAAAAATGTTCTTAAGAAAGTATAAATTAACTTTAGTTTATTATTCAGGATATTAAAGATCAAACGGGTCAAGTCATACATGAGGTAAGGGGTTTCATATCTCACATTTAATTCTGTTAGATTTTTGTTGTTCACAAACTATTTATTTCATGTGGTGTATTTTTTACCACCATTTAATATATATATTATCATGATTCTATTTATATTCATGATATTCTGTGGTTCATTTGGTGGTTATTAACTGTTGTTCATATGACTTGATTGACTACAATGCGGTAAGGGTTAATTTCAAAAGCTCTTCATTATCCGAGGTTGTTTATATTATCTACTAGGACCCCTTTATCATCCACATTGATGTTTCTTAAAAATGTATTTCAAAAAAATTTACCATTTACTATAATATGGGTTAATTTCATTTATACCCTTGTTTGACTTTTTATAAAATTGTACGAAAGGAATATTTCAGTCGTTTTCTAAACAAGGTCCTATTTATCCTTTTTAACAAAATTAAGGTAAGAATGTTTTTTTAACTTATACAGGGGGTGCGGCTCTTTTCGGCCGTTATAACATCGTCAAATCTTCCAATACAATATTATAAGAATATTTTCAAAATAAATTTTTTCTTTATAATTATGTAACTCTTAAATGATTTCAAAATAGAAATAGATATTTCTCTAAAAAGGGATTTTATTTTATCTATGTCAACATCCTTTGATGGATTTTATATTTATTTGAAGTTGATTTATTATGATACATAACTTCCATATTGTATAGAAGATTTTGTGATATGTCTGATTGTGGATGTGTTATTTTTATACCATTTATGGTTTATGGTTAAAGTAATGACATTTCATAAGATAGTTTTAATAAGAATGTTAATGATATGTTTAAACCTTTTCATATGAGGAAGGTATTGGACTTAGTAAGTGACCGGTGGAGCCCGCTATAGCTCCTCGATGCATCGGTAGGTCTCATGAGACTACTAGACGTGAAATTGGCCGAGGCCTTTCCCAATTTGAGATATGGTTTTGGCCGATGCCTTAATCCTTTTTAGACGTCTTGGTCGAGGCTTTGAAAAAATGTTTCAGAAGTACCGGCATTACACATTCCCTCATTATGAAAATAATATTAACGGTTCATGTGGTCAATAGACTACTAGAATACCCATGATTATGTTTTATTATGGTATTATTTACTCATATCATATTCCTTTCATAAAAGTATTCATGTTTTTTGTTGGTAAATTCACGTGGTTTCAATTATTCATCATGCTGAATATTTATGTTATCATCCACCATATTATATACCCTTACTATGTGATTGATCTCACACCTTTATATGTTTTATTTTTCCCAGGATTCCATGAAGTGTATTATGATTGATATGCAAGGTTACGCTAAAGGATATAATGATGTTCTCAGAGAACAATTTTTTTTGTATTGTATGTTAGAAAGTGTAATGTAATGTTCATGTATGCAATCTATTTTCCAGGACTGCTAAACTGCTAGTTCTTTCGGGAGTTAATTCCTTGTAATCATTCCAATGTATTTAAATAATGCACCGACTTTGGAAATCTAGGGTCGGGGTGTTACAATTCATGCTCCATTATTGTGTAACTATTTAGACAAACCATATATTGTGTTTCTCACTCTAAATTAAAATAAAACATATTCATAAATAAATAAATGAACCATATTTATATGGTAAATGAATGATTCATGTAATATCATAAATTAATAAGATATTGATAATCTCTACATGAGTAAGATGGGATTGAATGTTATCCAACCCATCACTTATTTTTAACAAGGCATAAGCCTCTAGGTGGGTAGGAAGTATGACACCAATTCCCCCTTCTTAGGGATACCTTTCACAAGAGGAAATATAATTCATGATATTTAGAAAACCTAATATAGATAAACTTTGCCTGAAAACTAAATTCAAGAAATTAACATAAATAAAAACTGAGGTTTTTGAAGATGAAAACTAAATTTAATTGAGTCACACCTAGCATGATATTAAATTCTCTATCTCATAGATGAAACATTTAACATAATCTAAAAAACAATATTAAAAATATAAACACTTTTGTATAAATTAATTAATCATGGAATAATTCATAAAAAATGAATATTTCATAATATAAACATGATAAAAATTCTAAAACTAATTATAAATCAAACAATACTATTAAAATTTTATTATTATAAAAATTATTATAAATATTAATTTTTTGAGGTCAAAATAAAATCATTAAACAAGAAATCACTTTTAGATTCAACAATTTCAAATTTATTAATAAAGAATAAACAATTGTTATAAATTTACACACATTTACATTTTATCCCTATTTTTTGATTTATAAACTCTTTATAAATCTTAATTATAATTTTTAAATAATCAGTTTATTTTAATATGAAAAATGTTACATTTAATTTGGTAAAAGGAATTTCAAATATTGACATTTAATATTTAGGGTTTTATTTTGAGAATGTTTCATAAACATTTATATAATTAATTATAAACATTTTATAATAAATTTATTTATAAATTACCATAGTTTCATATTAACTTTTATTATTATATATAAACAATTTATAAACAATAATAAAATATAAAAAAAATATGTTTTTCCCTTTACTCTTATGTTATAATCACTTCTTGCATGAATGTAGTTTGTGTTTACCAATACACCGAATGATGGGCGTCATTACCTTCATGTTTATCTATTCATAAATATATATACTTCTACTTCCATTATATATACACTAAAATAATTTTGTCTTGTTTTTACCATTACGTGACTTATTTTTTCGTAAGGGTATAAAGAGATGACCTCAAAACAATACAATCTAGGTAAGGTAAATTTCAATGACATTTACGCAACACATACTCTATGATGGTAATATTCCAGTACCATTATGTAGTTTATAGTGCTTTATGGTATATAGATATCATCATTATGTAGACTCATATGTTTAATGGTAAAAGTTTATTACCATTTTGTGAGTTGGGATGGAGTCCATGGTAGGTATAACCATCACTACATCACATTTTAATATTTTTCATTCTCATAAAAACTTGTAATTTAAACAAAATGATTCCATAAAAACATTATTTTATAAAACAGATTGGTGGTAGATAAATTCTATCATATAGAATCATCCAATGTGATATACATATGAACCCTAAAAGGGTTAAATTCTTCCATATCTTTGGTAATTTATCTCTTTTCATCATAATAGAGCATGTGTAGGGAGCCTTTTTCACACATTAATCCATAAGAGTTTTCAGGAATCCGATAAACCATTAACTAATACTCGAATACCACTGATGTTTTTAGGTGGATCATAATATGATCATTATCCATGGTATCATACTAAAAAATAGTATTATCTATCTTCAAGAATCCAATGTACCAAATATATAGTAAAATATAGCATACCTGTTCTTTATATACAATGAATTTATACTTCCTTGGTGTGATGATACCACAAGTGCAAGGTAAAAAAATAGTAGCATACCTATTCCTACAACCCCTAAGTGTGGAACATTGGCTACATGGTCCTGATCACTATCATATGATACTTGAAACTCTTTAGATGGTCAGATCACCTTTATAGAAGATATGAATATGTAATTAAAAGAAAGATCATATATAAGGATTTTCCTCTATCTAATGATTTAATATTGTATTTTGTGAATTGTAAATCATTTCACCAATGAAGAGAATAATATTCTTTTTATATATATGAATCTCTATGCCACTTTATTAATAAATAAAATGATTTATAGTCATCAAGTATTATCAAATGATAACCATGATTCATAACTCCTTAATTATCATATCAAACTTGTTCAACAATCTAATGAAAATATTTTAATCCATTCATAAACGGTTTATGACTAAAAACCCATATGGGGAGGGTTGTTTAAAACATATGAATCCCATGCATTCATAACCAAAAATTATGTTTTCACTTTAATAATATAGTTTTTTTTAGTTTCAGTGCCTCTATAATATATAAATTTAATTTTAATTGATAATCAACCGATCAAATTATAAAATTGATTTATCTTTAACTAATGATCATCATTGAGTATTTATTATTTTAATAATATGTTAAGGTTAATGATAGTAATATTGTGTATGGAGATATGAAATACACTCATGAGTCACAAAAATGTTTTGTGCAATGGATAAACATCTACTTATATGACATACTGTGTCATAAACCATGTCATTAGTATTATAGGGGATCATGTTATATATTTTTATTTCATCATAACTGAGTTGGTATGATACCTATCATGTTAACCTTTCTTCCTTTATACCATTCTTATAAAATCATAGAGGATTAGTGAATAAGGGTTGGTTGGGTATGTTATTGATCATGTCATCAGTTGAAGATCAACTAAAATTGGATTTGTCATATCATATGGTGAGTATGAGATTTGATCCCCTAAAAAAGATAAAACTAATTATTTTATGACCATAACTAGATAATACATGTGATTTGATTATATATTAGATGAAGTGTATTTTATATTCATATTCATAAGGGTGAATTACGTGTGATGTATTCATAATCTAAGTTAGTATATACTTAGATAATCAAGATCTTATGAGTATGTGTACAATTTTTACATACATTGTGTCCTATGGTTATTTTTTGTCTCTGAAAAAGTCATCATACAAAAAAGAATTCATGTATATTATACATTAGTGGAAGTAGAGATATAGATACATGTGTTTGACTTAGATAATAACATATACCTTTATAGCTTGACTAAAATTAACCTTTTTCTCTACGACACATTAATATTATATTTATGGGTACATGGATCCTTATTTTTTTTCAATTATAGAAATGTCCAAGGGTTCATACATTCTAATTGACTAAATGAGGATTATGTTTTAAAAAATTCAGAGAGCTACATTAAATGTGTTTAGAGATTATCCAGAATGATTTTTGAGAGATATTTATAAAGTGTTACATATGATGTGATACCTAGAGACTTTGATGATAAATTTAAAAAATTAGTTTTAAATATGTCTAAAAGAAAATTTTAAAACAGTTTCAGAAGATATTGTACATGATACAATAAGATAAATTAAAAGTAGTTTATATGGCTTTAGTATAAGTGGAATTATAATCGATATATAACCTAAAGTTCTGGATACAAATGTCATGTTTATACTATAACAAATGGAACGAAATGGGTGTGTTTTGAGTAAAACATTGACTCTAAATGAGTCATATTTTATGCCATTTGGTTTTACAGTTTTATATGATTGAGTGAAATTATATCTTCACATCCTTCACACAATTTATTATTTGACATTGGTGAGATTTCCAAGATCCACACTCCGATATTGGGTGGTAAAAACACTTTATTTAAACAATGCATCTGATATAATGTGTGAGGATAAAATCTAAACATATGTTAATTTTAAATAATTTTGATATGATAAACATTGTATCTAACAAATAAAAAAATCCTACGAATGAACGGGTTTTCATCTTTTAGGATCATCTACATAAAAAATATTTATTATGATACTTGTGAACATTTATTCATAATTGAGCCACTCTAGAATCCGTTATAGGCATCTTATCAGTTATATTCATCTTCAAATTCTAGAGAGTAAAAATCCAATAAAATGGTGATTTGAAATTATATGCAAGGAAAAACACATCAACTTTTCAACATGTGTTAGATCTTATATGAATGAGAAAAATTGAGTTTTGTGAAATTTTTTATTTAAAATAAAATCGAACATTAACAATTGTCCACATGCCATGGTTTACGACGTTTAATCTAAAAAAATATATATACCATAGAAAATATGCGTTGATCCATGAGTTTATAAACATGCGATAGTGGGAATAATAATGAGAATATCCAAATATAGAATTTAATTGAAACATATCATAACATGTAATTATCCCACAATACATAAACACAAGTAATCATCTTATTATAATTATTTATAATAAGTCCCACCCTATATGTTGTAATCATAACCAATTTTTTAGGACACTAATAATCTAATGTGAGATGAACTTTAACCAATTCATTTATGGGATATAATGGACACAAAAAATCACAAGGAATTATCATTCCAAAACCATAATATACATTTAATAGACCCAAACCATCTTAGGGATTTATTAGACCCAATTTGCCATAAGGTTTTATTATACCCAAACAATCCCATGGATTTATGGGACCCAAATCATCAAAGGTATTTATAAGGAACTAGACATAAAAATTACACAATATTGAGTTAGGTCAATAATTGACATTAAGGATATTTTTTTGTTTATAGGTTGAGAAAATTATGACATAACTAATGCATAATAACTAAAATTAATACAATGTGGAAACAAATTAAATAGTATCCATTTCTCCGAAAGTATATTTTTTTTTAAAAAATAAACATGATTTATTTTCCTGGTAATTTTTTTTGAATTCTTCATTTCTCTTACCCATAAATATACCCTATTGAAAAAATTTCAAAATCATGGGATGATCATAAAAATGTTAGTAAGGAATGAAAAATTAGGAATAAAACTCTTAGTCTATGAATATTTTAAAATCACGAAAATTTTTTCAGAAAAGCTTAATTTTTACCAATAAAACATAAACATTTTAACATACATCATGAAATCATTTGATTCCTAAAAAACATCATAGAAATCATAAATCGTAAAGGTATATTGTTGAATTCATATCATATATATATTATATCATCCAAATCTATATATAGAGTAACCTTGATGGTTACGTTTGGAATATTTGGTCCAATATATAACCTAAATATTTTTTGAGTAACCTTAAAGTTTAACTCTATCTCATTATCCAATGCATTTGATAAATATAAATGCCTCATCCACCCTTAGTTTATCACAGAACAACCTGAATATATAAACAATTCCCATAAACCATAACCTAATCATAACATAAAAAATAAATAAAAACGAAAAAAAATAACATTTTCACATTGAAAACAAAAGAGATAATTTAAAGATTTTGACCATTATAAAAAATATTTTTGATTCCAAAATACATTAAAATGGTATATTTTTTTAATTTTTCTTTTAAAAATAGTATATCTTGTAGAGGAATCCAAATATCAAATAATGGTTACAGTGATAAAAATGTCATTGTCACCATAATCGTTAAAAACATTCCATTTTTCATTTAGTAAAATATTTCATAATAAAAATATTTCATTTGAAATTCATATAATTAAATTATATTTCAAATGGATTGAATATAAATCATATAAAATAAGGTGGTGTATATTATCAAAATATGACTCAGTGGAAGGAGATGGAGATGAAGTCCCTTACCGTGAGCCCAACTAAACTTGTATGTCATTTATATTACTTAATAATAAATTTAGATTAATTTTTAAATTATTGTGACCATTTTTCAAGTTTATTATTATTTTTATATCACTAACTACCATGTTATGAAAATTATGTAATTATTTAAGTTCATGTCAGAAGTTTTGTTGATATTAGGTACATGAGTCAAAAATGAACATTGTTTTAATGTCACTCGTCAATGTGGTCATAACTACATCATCTATAGAATAGACATAAGGACATAATCATCAATTTTATATATTGATCATAATTTTTAATTCAAACCATTAATTATTTTTATGAATATTGAAGAACTTTATATTCATTGAGATGGAAGGTCGTACGTATACACAAGTAATGTTTCCCATTTTTCACTAATAATTATGGATATAATGTAATCATTATTTTACCATTAAATATGATAATATTATTATTAGTATCATAATAATATTTTAAGTATACTTATATATATCATACAATTTTTCTGGTAAATACAAATGATTCATATCGCTTCGTAGAGGAGATAGTTTACATGTACGCCTGAACGACTTTATTGTTTTATTTACATGGAACATAAGAACATAATTGAAATATTATTTTTTAAAAATGTTAAATATATCATAAATAACAAATATTAATATTAATTCCATCATTATAATAGATCTTGATAGATTGTAATGGAAAATGAACTAAATCGGTTCGTAGAGGTGATAATTCACACTTACACAAAAACAATTAATTCCTTTCTCATTTGATGGAAGTAGAGACGGGTTAAAAGGATGATATTCAAATAATAACATCTCAGTATATTGAGGATATTGGAGTTATTATTATATATAGGAAGAATAACTTTTAAATTAAGGGGAATAAAAAATGAAATAGAAATACTTAAAGAAAACGATACCTCTTCTTCGGTTGATCACCCCTGAGGAACACCTTACCACCTCAAAGAAGTGTTTTCTTCCTAAAATAAATCAACAAGAACATGAGGGTAATTATATGAATAGGTTTGGGTAAATATTGGATGAACAAAAAATCTTTTTATATGTGTGTATTATAGAATATTGTGTACCTTTTTATAGGAGAGGAGAGGGAAACACTTATAAACTCTTAAAATATTAAAAGAATATAAATTAATTTTTTCATTCAAATGGATGAAAATTGGGATATGTAGAATATAATCTTAGTACACATATAAATACTATAATCCCTCAATATTTAGACATGCAATGATTTTATTTTAATCCTTATATTTTCAGTTTACCCTTATTTATAATCTTTTAATATTATTTGTGGTAATATTATTTTAATTATTAAGCGGTTGTTAATTTAAATTATATAGGTTAATGTTCCATAATTGAACAAAAAATGAACTCTAATAACTTATAATATCCAAATTTTAAGCTTAAACGATTTTTTATAATTTTAAAATAATTTATAAAATTTATTATTTTCAAAAAAAATATCAATAGTATCATTTTTTCACTATTCATTAAATTGAATTACAAAAAAAATCATAGAGAGATATAAATTCTGAAAAAGAAATTAAATAGTCATATAACATGTAATAGTCACCTAGAAAATATTTTTATGACATTAAATATAAAATATGACATTTATTTTAATATTAAAAATATCATTTATTTGATATTTATCCTAATAAAATAATTACTGTATCACCATTATGTCCATATTTATGGTAATTATTCAATCTATAAAAATTATCAATAAATTTCCATTATGTAGATAATGTAATTAGAATTATTTAGATTATTTATTTTTTATGTTTTATCTTGTTTATCGCTACATTAATTATAATAGCTATAAAAGGTAAGAGGGTGACATATTTTAACATTCTTTTGTTTTAATAATAATTATATCAATTTTCTGTAAATAAGATTATTAAAAGAATACTTTTTTATATTTAAGTGTAAATGTTGTAATTTTATTTATCCAATGATAATTTGGCAGGTGAAGGGAAATTTTGTTTCCTTCTCATATTGTTTTTTATCTTAAATTACCTAATTTACCTTTAACAATGGTAAATTAAACATATCGTAGTTATTACTCATAATATAAAAAAATTAACCGTTAAAAATAATTTGGACCCACTAATTTTAAATATTTAATTCATTTTTCAAAATTTAAAGCATATAATTTTCAATAATTAATTTAAAGTTAACCCTCATTTTGAAAATGAGAAATCTATTTTTTTAATAAAAACCATCAAAATATTGGCATGTGTTTATCGGAAATTTCAATGTTAATTTACATCCAATAACCAAAATTGGATTAAATTATAAAAAAAATATTTATCATTAATAACAATGAAATTTAAAACCTTACAATATAAATTAATAATATAAAAAAGAAGGTTTAAATTAAAATGCATTATTTTTTTACTATCCATTAAAAATAAATATTATCCCAAAAATACCAAAAATTCAAACAAAGTAAATTTTGAGGTCTTTATTCCAAATAAGAAGTTTATTTTACCAAAAATAACATATAATGGTCTCCAAAAATAAAATTAAAATAATCTCTCCATCAAAAGGAAGTAAAACAAACATTTAAAAATATTAGAGTATTTTATCCTTAGAACTAGATTTGTTCTCATTTTAAGAATATAAATTTTGGTATATGAATGTAAAAAAAATTTAATAAACATATATAAACATAATATAGATTCTTTTCTTCATTCCCACCAAGACAACAACTCTGCATGAATAACCATTTAAAATAATTATAATAATATTGTATCATTTTTCACTATATCTCAGTCTTGTGTGCAACATAAGATTTTAGGGAAACCCTTTTTGGTTTTTCGGATATGTTATTACACAGTGACCACTTTAAACTAATATTAATATCTAATTTATAAATATTAATAGATTTTAAAAATTATTATTCTATAATTACCTAGTATGTTACATTCTCCACCCTTTTGGAAATTACGCCCTCGAAATTTTAAATTTTGTATTGGAGACTAAGGGTTCAATTTTCTAAATAAAATTATTACAATCCCACATTGGAAAATGTTTAATAAAACTACCACATTAAATGAAATAATGTGAAGTAAGAAAGGTCACCTGAAATAACACATACTAGGATTACATGTAAGAAAACAAGGAAATGGAAGAGGACCTAGTTATATTCTTCAGATGGTGAGTGATAGAAAACATGATTAGGAGAAAATTAAAAATCATAAAACCACAAAAATGTGATGGGTTATAAGGTATTTGATTTCATTATAGGATAATAAATCAAAATGTATTTTTGTATTAATGTATTTTTCATAATGTTGAAGAATTTATTTATGAGCTTGACTAAGAATATAAGGAAATATACATACAGGTCAAGTAGAGCATTATCCTTTAATAAATTTCTACCAGAAACTCATCTTTTCTCCATTTAATCAAAATTCAAGATTACTTGGTCACACCTAAAGCACTAGAATCGTCTCTTATAGAATCTGATAATCCACAAAATATTAACTATCTATTCATCCAATCTTGAAACCTCATCCAAAACCAAAATGATTAGGATAATATAATATAATTTCCTAAAAAGAATAATCTTTTACCAGAAAAAAAATACAACTTTTGATCTTCAAAATTAAATTTTAATACACAAAGTTCTACCTAGAAAATTAAAAAAATAACATTCCTTAAGATTCCTCAAATAATCTAAACTAAGATTGAAACCCAAAATTTAGAAGTATTTGATCACACAGTCTTCCATAATATGTTTTAAAATTAATCTATAAATAACTTCAACAACTCTTAAGGTATCATACCAAAAATTAATTTCATCATCACAAATTCTCCATGATAAGTTAGTCACTTCCATAGAAAACCTGAATTGCTATAAGTACACAATAAAAAAATAGATTCTTAAAAAATTTAGTTAAAACATTACTCTTCAAATAAATTCCCATAGTATTCTATTTTCATTGGGTATATAAGGTTCTCAAAGTAGTGAACGTATTCCAAAATAACATTTATCACTCAATACCCTAATCATTTTCCAATACCATGATATTAATAAGTTCCAAAAATTAACATCATCTTATTCCATAAACTTTTTTATGAAAAATTAAAAAATTCTTACTAAACAGGGACTTCAAATTGGTTAGTCGTAGGTGATTAAGCCTTTTCACCCTTCAGTTGTGGGTTTTATCCCCACAACCTTTCCGGATACGATGAGTTTTAACCCATCCTACAGAATATTTGTTTTCTAAAACGATACCATTCTTATAAAATTCTATTAATATAAGATAAAATCAACCAAAATAACTATAAAATGGTTTAACATTAATGATACCCTACACCTCTCATTTTCATCCCTACACATAATGAACTTGACATCTTAATTAATTAAGTGTTATATATATTGACATATTTTTTTTATTTCACCTAATTTTTTTTAATAAAACTATTCCCAAAAGAAATAAAATCTTACCTTGATCATGGTACCCACCTGGTTTAATCTTAATTTTGTCCACTTAGATAGAAGATACATTTATTGTAACAATGATTTAGTGATTCTTCAAAATCACTTTCTTCCTTTGTCCAAATACACCTTGTAAAACATGGGTCGTATGAGTGTTCCCAATGAAATATTTTTAGAAAATAATCTTGTAAGCCATATAATATCAAAACATCATATAATACTTGTTTTTTAAAAAATATATAGACTGAGTTTGAGTTAATACTTTCAATCAATGGTCCTTTCCAAATACCATAAAAATGATCTGAAAGACTATATTTTAAATAATATATTACTAGGTTGCACAAGAGTATCCTTCTTGAAAAGCTTTTTCCAAATCAAAATAAACATCATAATCTTGCAATATGTTAAAATACCAAAAAATTCATTGATAATATTTAAAATTTCTTAAAATATTAGAATATTTAGAAAATAAGATTAGATTATGAAAGACCCACAATCCATGATGGCATCGAGTAATATGGGAGGTGTTTGATATCTCAAATAACTTCTTGGAAGTGATTTTCATGTTTGAAAAGGTTTCAGAAACATCTCGTCCAGACTTTGTAAAAATTATTTAAGTGAAGACATTAGTAATATATAAGAATGTTTTTTCAGATCTAAATCCTTCAATTTGTAACCAACATTCCTTGATATGAAAAAGTTATAGAACAAGGATTTAATAAAAATAATAGACGTATAATGTTACCATATGTTTAACCAAACCTCATAATCCCTAAAGTTGTCTAAAACTACATATGATACAAACTATAAGGACCCATCCTTAAACATTACATAATCATGATTGAATTAAATAATTCACATTTAGGTTCTTTTCATGTTTAGAGTTTTAGATAATTATGTTATAACTAATACAAAATAACTCAAATTTATAAAAATTGGATACAACATAAATAGTATCCATTTCATCAAAAATATAATACTTTTTCAAAAAAAAATATTATTTCTTTTCATGATAAAATTCTTCTTGAATAATTATTTTATCTTACACATTTTATACAATATGGATGAAATATCAAAAACATGTGATGATCACAAAACTACTTGTAAAGAATATAAAATAAGGAATAAAACCATTATATCAGGAATATTTTAAACCCATGAAATCATTTTAACAAAATCAAAATATTCACCCATAAAACATAATATTTTAATATAACTAATGATTTCACAGGATTCCAAAAAAACTACATAGAAATCATAAATCATAAAGGTTACTTATGGCATCCATAAAATAGTTACATTGTAGCTTTCACAGCTACATAGTGAGTCAACTTCATGGTTACATTTGGAATACCCATAACGATATATTCCATAAATAACATAGGAGGAACCTTAATGTTTACTTATTTCTCATTAATAAATGCATTGGGGATCTATTAAGGGCTCACCTGCCCTCAGTTTGTCATGGAACAACCCACATACATAAATAATTCCTAGGAACATTAACATAATCATAAGACATAAAACTAACATAATGGAAAAAATAACATTTCTACATTGTAATCACAAGAGATCCTTTAATGATATTAAACATTATAAAAACCATTTACAATACCAAAATATATTAAAAGGGTATATTAAATTTATTTTTATATTGAAACATTACAGGTTGTAGAGGAAGCCAAATATCAAATAATGATTGTGATGGTAGAAAAAATAATTGTTCTCATATATAATTAAAAATCATTCCATCTTTAATTTAGTAAAATAATTTATAATAAAAAGATTCCTTTTGAAAACCATTGAATAAAATTATAAATACCAAGGGGTTGAATATAAACTGTATAAAAGAATGTGGGTTGTATTATCAAAAAATGCCTCAATGAAAGAAGATTGAGATGAAGTCCCTAATCACAATTCTAAATAGTCACATACAATATTTATAATCCTAAATAATATAATTAGATTAATTATTACTTTCATGAGAATCTTTTTCAATTTTATTGTTATTTTTATATCACTTATTACCATGTTATAAAAATTATTAAATTATTAAAGTTCATATTTTATGTTTTTGTCGATAATAGGTACTTGAGTCGAAAATGAACAATGTTTGGATGTCACTAGTCAATGTGGTTATAACTATATCATATCCAGAATAGTATTAATGAAAAAATAAAAACATTTATACATTAATCATAATTCATTAATTCAAACCATTAATTATGTATATAAAAAAATGTTCAATGATGTATTCATGGTGACAGTAGGCAGTACGTGCACATGAGTAACTTTTTCCATTTTTCCTTGATCATTATGGAAGGAAGATAATTTTTCTTTTATATTTCCAGGATTATCATAATGTTATTATCATCCAAATTATAGTTTAAATATACTTATATATATAGATAATACACGTAATTTAGTGATTAAAAAGGAGTCACATCGCTTCATTGATGTGATAGTTCACACGTACGCATGAATATCATTATTGTTTTTTTATGTCCATTGAAGGTAATAATGAAATTGAAATATTATTCTTTTATAATGATAAATATGTCATGAATATCACATATTAATATTAATTAAATCATTATAATCAATATTTAAGGACAATTATGAAAAATAAACTAAATTGGTTCGTTGATGTTATAATTCACACGTACGCATGAGTGATTAATTACTTTTCCATTTGATGGAATTTGAAATGGGATTAGGGGTTGATATTAAAATAATAAAAACTTTGAAAATTGGGGATACAAGATTTATTAATTACTCTTATAATAATCTGATCTAAAGGATCTAGAAGTTGAAATAAAATAGAAATACTAAAGAAAATAATACCTCTTCTTCAGTTGATCACACTTGAGAAACACCATAACCCCTCAAAAAGTTAGTTATGACTAAATAAAGTCCTCAAGAATATTGGTAGGGATTTTATTAAGAGGTTTTAGAAGATCTTGTATGAACCAAAAGGCTTTTTAAGTGTGTGTATTATAGAAGAGAGGGTACATTTTTATAGGGTATGAGAGGGGAACCCTTGGAAACTCTTAATGTAGTAAATTAATATAAATTAACTTTTTTAACAAAATTTCTCCAAATTGAGATATATAACATATAAAATTATTATACTTGTAAATCATCCCATCCAATATTTTTTATACGTGTACTATGTTTATATTAAACCTTATCATTGGATTTTACCCTAATTTATTCTCTTTTAATATTAATTTTCATTAAATCATTTTAATTTTTAAGTGGATATTAACATTACTTATAAGGAGTAAAATTCACATTATTGGACACTTAATAAACATTATGGACTTATAATATCCCATTTTTCATTTAAAAAATTATGATTTTAAAATAATTTAATGAAATGTTATTTTTATAAAATATCAACAGTTTCAATTTTTTCACTATTCATTTCACTAATTTTAAATAAAATTCATATAGAGAGATAACTTCTAAAAAAATAATTTGAATAATATTATAATATTTCATAATAAACAATAAAATTTGTTGATGGAATAACTTAAATCATATAATACTTATTTAAAAAAAATTAATATAATTTTTTTTATATTTATCTTAATAAAATAATTATTCCTTCATTGTTGTGTTAATATTTAATATAATTATTTAATCTTAAAAAACTGTAAATAAATTCCCATTATTTAGATAATTTCATTATAAGTCTGGAGACTATTTCTTTTGGATGTTTTATTATGTTTAACACTACCTTATAATTATTATACTTATAAGAAATAAGAGGGTGACATGTTGTGACATTCATTTATTTTAATAAATATTATATAAATTTCGTGGAAAAACTCTATTAAACGAATAAATTTTAATCCTTATTAGTTAATTTTGAAATTAAATTCATCCAATTGGATTTGGGAATGTGTTAAATTAATTGTTTTCTCCTTATCCTATATTTTTTAACCCTAATTTTCCTAATTTACGTTCAACCGTGATAAATAAAAATTATTGTAGGTACTATTAATAATATCAAACAAGTAACCTATTATCATAATTTTTCCCAACTGATTCTAATTATTTAATATATTTTTTAAAATTTTAAACACATAAGATTTAGAAATTAAATTAATATTAACCCCTATTATAAAAATGAGAAAATGATTTTTTCAATAAAAACCATCAAAATATGTGTTTATATAAAATACCAATGTGATTTTACTTATAATAACATAAATTGTATTAAATTATAATAACATAATCTAGTTATTCATTAAAAAAACTTAAAAGGATAACCTTACTTTATAAATAAATTATAAGAAAATCAGTTTTAAACAAAAGTAAATTATTATGTCCCTATTACAATTAAGATGATTATTTTATCAAATAGAACATATAAAGGTTTCAAAAACTATAATTAAAAAAGTATATCCAACAGAATATAGTAAAACTACCAATTTAAAATAATATAATATTTTATGCTTTGAACTGGATTTATTCTTATTTTAAGCATCTAAAATTTATTAATTGAATGTAAATACATTTTAATAACATTAGTAAACATAATATAGTTTGTTTTATTCCTTTCTACAAAAAAACCTTGTGTTAACTACCATTTACAATAATAATAATAATATTGTATTATATTTCAGTATTACTCAGTCTTGTGTGAAACATAAGATTTCTGAGAAACCCCTTGTTGTATGTCTGGTACATTTTCACACATAGTGTCCCATTTAAAAAAAATTCATATCTAATTTATAAATATTAATAGATATCAAAAATTATTATTCTATAATTACATGGGATGTTACAGTATTTTTCAATTTTAAACAATTTCATGGATTTCATGTACCCCAAAAATCCAATAATAATCATCCAAACATGTTTGTTCTACATTAAAATTACAATTCATAATATCATAGAGAAACAAATTTAATGAAATGGCTTTCAAAAAATTTACATGTGGAATAACAATAAATGACCCCATGATTACGATTGGTTAACTCCCAAAATTCGATCAACCTGTGGGACAATTCCATAATGTAATTTTGATGGTTATTCATATAAAATAACTATATATGAGATAAATCTGTAATAATTAAGGAGTAAAATGGTAAAAAGACATAAAATAATCCTTAGAAAACATTACATATCATTTTCATAAAAATAATTTATATGTCACTTAAAAAATTGTAACTTTCGATTAATTGAAAAGAATTTTTTAAATCATATTTTTGAAATAAAATTTTATATTTAATCATTTAAAAATATATAAATGGTTCAAAAATATGATGTGAAGACATTTTTAAAACACTTAATTTTATAATACTCATTAGTAATAGAGCCTAAGTTAATTTTTTTTAAATATTTTGTTTCTAAAAAATATTTAATAAAGGATCCTTGTAAACACCATAAATGTTTTCCATGATAAATGTGGAGTAAAATGTAAAAAATATGAACATGAAATTAAAATCATTCTAATTTTTTGAAATTGAATTTATTGAAATATATATTTTAAATAGAGTGGTAAATAATTTATTTGAAATTGGTAAATAGAAATATTACTATTATAAAAAATAAAACATATTTGGATTTTAATATAAGAAATTATATCATTGGTTGGTATAGTGAATATGAATATTGAATAAAAAATCTCATTTGGAGAGAATGTAAACTATTCTTAACATGCAATAATTCTATGAAAAAATAAAATCTTCAATAAAATTACTTATAAAATAAGGGGGGAAATTTATAATATCATCACAGAATACAAGAACATCATATTGTATAACCACAGTCAATGATAAAATCATTACGACTCAATAAATAATTTGTTTATGACATAAGAAATGTTTTAATAAAAACCCCTAGAAATAGAGAGTGAAATTCAACGTCAAATACATTGAATAAAATATAATCAATGATATTATATACCCAATAACTAGTATGAAAATAATATAAATGAAATTAGCTGCATAAAAACACGCTTTAATGAATGAAATTTGAGATAAAACATTCTAACAACAACATAATCATTAGAATCGAAAATCCGAGGAATTTATATCATGAGTTGGATTATTAGATACCTTTATTTAATGAAAAATAAGAAATAAATTAATCTATTTAAAATATATGAAAAATAATAAAAGGTAAGATGTTTTAAAAATGAATCACATTCCAATTAAACAAAATTGAAATCCAAAAAACCATTACCATAAATCTCGCTTATCTAAATGTTATATAACCTCTTGAATTACCAGAATTTCTATCATAACAACGTATTTTATAACCTTATTAAAAAATTTAACCTTTTATAAAATTATTTAAAATCATTCATTACTAATAAATTATCCCATTATAGTTTATTTTCATAATTAGATTTTATTAGTTTAATTGTATTTATACAAGTAAATAATAAAAGTATATATTCTTTTTTACAGATTAAAATTTTAGAATTTTGAGATATTAATAGGTATTTTAATATATCTTTTATAATTGTTTATAATTTTATAAATTTATATCATATTTATGTTTGTTAAGATTTATGAGGATGAAGATGGATATTATCATGTTTTGATAATTTATAATGAACAAAAATTAAATGTAATAAATATAAGTAAAATAATAGTATAACATTGATAGATCCATAATCCAGTCATTAGTTCGTAATTAATGTGAAATCACACTATTATTTATGTTTTTATATCCATAAATGATATAAATTTATATCATTGTTCAAGTAGGTGGTTAAACCAACAGATACAATAACAAGCTACAATCAATGGGTGATTCTGGTTAAGAAAGTGAAGCTTTTGGAATAATATTTATTTTTCTAGAATAATAATGATATTAATTGGTTTCATTATTTTTTAATCATATATTACAATATTATAATTAATATAAACGATGATATGAGAAATTAAATATGTCACTTTTGTTGAAGTGGTAGTATGTAAGAACACATGGGTGATATATTCATTTAAATAAAACATAAAGGAGTTAGGAATTTTTTTTATACTATTGTAATATTAATAATTCATGAAATATAATATTTATTCACTAAATACCCTATTTTAACTATCATTTTAATTTTTTTAAGAAAAATAGATCACATTGCTTATGGAAGAGGTAGTTTGCATGTAACAGAAGAGATATTTTCTTTTTCAGATGGTTGGGAGGAGGGTAAAAAATTATTATCCTATATATAGTAATATTATAAAAGTCTAATTATTA
This sequence comes from Viscum album, assembly GCA_963277665.1. NCBI lineage: Eukaryota > Viridiplantae > Streptophyta > Magnoliopsida > Santalales > Viscaceae > Viscum > Viscum album. Next base: position 2,100,619,473 of record OY728163.1, on the reverse strand, counting down.
AACTAATTTAACTAATTATTTATTGGTAGATTATATTTATATAAGTTATAATAATAAATAAAGGAAATAATTAAAGAAAAAAGTGTAATTGAGAATTTTACATTACACCTTGGAAGAGCCCATTTACAAAAAGGATTAAAGATATCAGAGGTGGTATTTTTAAAAGAAAAAACCAATAGTAAACCACTAAGAGTTTATGGAAGTTATGTTGGTAGTTTTTACATAATCTAATAGTCTTCGGGTGTTAAGAACAGTTTTCTGATGGTGGATACTTTTATAAGAAATATGCGTGTCATTTATATAAATATAAATGGAAATATATTTATCAAATGGTCATGTGGAACCAATAATGGACAATAATGGAGTTCTAGATGAATGAATGTTGATAAATCCTCAAAAATACATTTTTACACATATGTTTAGCTTGATTTTTTGTACATTAACTTTAGATTTTTCACTTTTTTCGTTTTTGGTTTTTAATGTGGTGACTAATTGTTACCAATGTAATTTAATTTTAATGCTTAAAAATAAAATTGGAAATTATTAAAAAATTTGAAATTAATTATTAAAAATATGGAATCAATATTATCATTTAAATAAATGTAATGCAGATAAAAATTAATTTCTATATGAGGACATATAACGTGTAAAATCTATTCTTAGGAAAATTTTATTTCTATGAAAACGAATAATGTTTAGGATTTTTTTGAAAGTATTGCTAATTTTTTTATAATTAATGTGTTTATAATTAAAAAAATCAGATTTATGCATTTTTAAACTAAATCTGTAATCGAATTTCATTTACTAAAAAAATCATGATTAAAATATAAAGACTAAAAATATTATTTATTAAAAAAATATTAACTAATATTCAAAATGATAAACATAAGTTTATAATTTCAATATAGTAATTTTTTAAATGCATTATTTCACTCCATAAATAAATTTTTTATCTGGAAAATGTTTTATATTTTTTAACTTATACCTGATTCTTGATATTTCCATAAAATCAATAGTTTTAGTAAAACATGTATTATTAACTATTCATCTGAACATCTATTTTTAAATAAAAATCCTAATTAATTAATCATATTCTTGTTTAGAAATTTTTAATTAAAAATATTAAGTTTATTTCATGGATTTAAAATTTTAATTCATAAATATTCCTATTTTAATTAGAAATATAAAATATAAAGAATATTTAATTTGTAGAAAAATAATTATTTTAAGTGTTATTTATATTATTTCATTTGAATTTCAAATTTAATTGTTGTTAACATATTACTTAGTATATTAAATTTTTTCTAAATAGTTATATTTAATTTTATTGGGTAAAATATAAAACATTTTCAAAAAATATCTATTTGAGAAAGAAAATCCTTTTTCACATTAAAAAAATTAATTATTTGTCCCCTAAATATAATAATTTATATTGAGTAATATAATTTTATTTTCCAGAGGTTTTATTATTATTTTTATTTTTTTAATAATATTCATCTAATATGTCATTACTCATTTTATTTCTTTGTTTTTTGTGGAGAAATCTATTGAAAAAATTATATTTATTTAAATGAATGATATATAACAAAATTTTACATGTTATATTCTCCCCTCCCCCATAAACTAATTTTAGCCTTGACATTTTAATTGTCACATACTACTAACAATACCAAAGGAAATCAAAAATATATTCATGAATAAATAAATAATTTCTGAAGAGATGAAATTCATGCTATCTTATAAAAGTCTAAGTACTGTATCTTTTCCCACATAATAGGAATATATTAATATTTTAAATGATTTATTAAAAATAGGCCTCAATAGAATTGTTTGAGGAGTTTCGAGTGACATAACATAAAAGACCACATTTTCATGACCATGTTTCCAAAAAAAATATTTAAATGAAAATTTTCATGATACAATCCAATAAACATAGATTAAGTGATTGCGTGAATATGAAAGCTCAACCAGAAGATGAATTCTTTAGTGGAACATTCATTGTATCCTATGATACTTTTGTTTTCTCTATGAAAAATTTAAAAAAACCTATAAATTATTTAATTATACCATGGTTATCTATGGTAATATTACAATTAGTTTATATAACTAAGAGAGATATATATTACTTCCTAAAATTCCACTAAAATCCTTAATGATGATTCATATAGATATTTTTATTGGCCATATAATATCCCCTGAGAATTCCTAGATAAGTGTGTAATCATAGTCCCAATTATCAGGCACAATGTGAATATTGAGATGATACTAAACAAAACATTTTAGGGTGATTAGTCATAGGTAGAGTTTTACCACAACCGCATCCCCATGCCAGTTTCAAAATAGGGATTTCATTTTTAGAAAAACGACACAATATATACAAAAACAAATTTGGATGTTCTCTTATACTTATAATTATACCATAAACATATCTATTGGTTTTACACAAAATTTATCTAATCCAAATAAATAAAAATAACTAAACTAATATCTATTAATGACTAAAATAATAATTAAAAATAATTTAACCTACTCAAATACCATGTTAAGTTGTCTATACTCGAACTCTCGAGTCCAGTGATAAAGACACTTTATATAAGAACTATATTTAATAGAAAATGATATAATACAATCTAAATATATCTTTATTTAGTATCATTTATATAATATAATCATTAGATCTTACCATAACCACACAATCCTAGGAATTGAAGGTTTAGTGTATTTGAGGATCATTAACAAAATCTAACTGTTCTATGATAATTTTGAGAATTTATTCATAATTGGGCCACACTAAAATCTCATAAAGACTTATCATCATTTATATTCATCTTTATAACCTTTATAATGGAATAATATGAAATGGGTGAGATAAAATGCTCAGAAAGGAAAATATTATCAACATGTTATCAATGTTTTGGTCATAATAAAATGATAAAACATTACAAGGGCATATATAAAATTATATTATTAAAAGGAATATTAGAAAATATTATTTTTCCATAAGTCATGATATTGGGACATTTAATATCAAATGAATTTAATATTAACATATAAATACTATGGAATCCCAAAAAAATAGACATGATCCAATGGGAATAATCATAATAATAATGAAATATGATATGACATTAAAACATAGAATAATATGGAATTATGGTAAAAAATATATTCACATGGATTCATCATTTTTTGATAATATCCATGAATTACCACCGTTTCTTTTGTGAAAAAATTAAAGTACAACCATGCTTTATTACATAATACGAGATAGAATTTTATTAATAAACTGGATGTATTTAATAAACTCCAAAAATATTATTGATTTAAATAATCAACTCATATCATTTATTTATCAGACCCAACCCATCATTCTGATTTCTTGGACTCAAAATATAACAACATACTTCCTTCAGGTGTGATTTGATTTTAATTTTGGTTTCCTTATTTGTTTGGGTTTATTTAAATATTCTTAGGAATAAAGAATATTTACTAGGGAATGTCACCTAATTTATGGTGATGTATGTTTTATTAGATTAATGGAGTCTTGGTATAAATGTTTAAATAGATTTAGAGGTTTCTCATTAGGTTTATATATTCTAAAGTTTTGGTTTCAGGGTATTTACCGAAAACTGAGTTGTAGAATTGCTACTGGACACATTCACATCGTGAATGGGTTAAAAGATGTGAGTCAATTTTATGTAATATTTCATGAGTCTTTTATTGGGATTGAACATTTTAATATTGATTAAACCAATACATGATGTGAAAAACATGTATTGAGATTTAATTTAACAATAGTGAGGCATTCTTCAGCGTATATATAATTCATAGGATTTCACACCATAAAAGAGATTCAAGATATGAATTACCCAGGTCTAGTGATTTTAAACACCCTACACACCTAACTATTTCTCTATTTTGTGTTTAGGATTTCCTCCTTAAACGTATAAGGATTTGGGTTGACATCACTCGTTTTGTATTACACATTTTAGTATTTTAATCTTTTATAATTTCCATCATATTTCCTTGGTAAGCATTCTTTTGTCCTTATATATTTACCTTGGTCATGATGATGGAATTAGTGGAACCTTTTATTTGGATTCATGATGTATTTTTATTTTCTATCAATCATTTCCAGTTTCTTATCGCGACTTTCCTTCAGATAATAATTCCATTTTAATCTCTTTTGTTAAATTATAATACGTTTCTATCATTCTTAAGGTAGGTTTATCAATTAAATTTTTTCAGGTTGTAACGCCCCGACCCCAGCTACCCAGAGTTGGTGCATTACTTCGTAACATTGGCATGATCACAAGAAAGATCAAATCTCGAAAGAACGATTGGTTTTGTAGCCTTGGAAACACTAGATATATTCATAAGTTTTACATTACATCATAAAATGAAAAACTACTACATAACATAATGTTTCCACAATCCACACTATTAACCCCTCATAAAATCCCTGCAGGTCATTCATAACTTACTTCTTCACATCCTGGGAAAAATAAAACATAGAAAAGGGGTGAGATCAAATGCCCAGTAAGGATAACAATATAGCGGAAACTTTCATAAATAAGAATAAACATTTAAGGCAATGTATAACTAAAACAAAAGCCTTTTAAATATGAACTTTCAACATGGTGTGGCATAAATAAAATTAAATAATGCCATTTAGTTATTCACATGGATATTCTACTAATCGAATAATCACATGCAAAAATCAATAACCACTTTCATAATGTTGGAATGCATAATGCCAGACTATCATAACCACATAGCCAAGGCCTCGTGCCAAGACTACAAATAAGATTTTGTCAAGGCCTTGTGCCAAGACACTAGTTTGTCTCATGAGACCTACCGATGCATCGAGGAGCTATAGCGGGCTCCACCCGTCACTTATTAAGTCCAATGCATTCCCATATAAAAAGGTTTAAACATAACATAAACATTCATATTAAAACTAGCATATGAAATGTCAATACTTTCACCATAAACTATGAATGGTATAAAAATAGCACATCCACAGTCAAACATATCACAAAACCTTCAATACAATATAGAAGTTTTGTATCATAATAAATCAACTTCAAATAATCTTAAAATCCATCAAAGGATGTTGACATAGATGAAATCAAAATTCTTTTTAAAGAAATATCTCCTTTTATTTTGAAATAATTTAAGATACATATAAAATAAAACATTTTATTTGAAAATATTCTTATAAGCTTGTAAGGAAAGCTTTGAAGATTTTATTACGGCATAAAATAACCGCACCCGCCGTATAAGTTAAAAAAACATTCTTACCTTAATTCTGTCAAAAAGGTTAAAAAGGACCTTGTTTTGAAAACGACGGAAAGATTCCTTTATAAACCACTTATAAAAGTCAAAAAGGGTATAAATGACTTTGACTCATATTTTAGTAAATAGTAAAAATTTTTTGAAATACATTTTTAAGAAACATGGATGTGGATGATAAAGAGATCCCAGTAGATTATTACGTATAAACAACCTCGGATAATGAAGAGATTGTGAAATAACCCTTACCTTGTACTTTTCCTTTGTTGGGGTAGGTTAACCTCCTGTATAATGGTGAAATAGTTGTTATTAAATTATACAAGAATCATATATAATAATATGATATCATATATGATCTTTTAACATTGATTTGTTAATAATATCTTAGAATTATCGTCGTTTTGGGAGTTAACTTACTCATTTTCTTTTATATGTTTTGTTACATAAGCCATGGTTTTTGTATCTTATTCATATCCAGAATGATATCTAGTCCTTAAACATCATTTTTAAATCATCAAATTATAATTATACTTGAATGGATACGATGGAGAATGAATCTCATCGCGTTCGTGGAGACGGTAGTCCGTACGTACGCACGAGCGACAATATCATTCTTTCGATATTAGAATAATATATAAATGGATGGTGTATCATATATACAGAATCATTAACATGTTATATTTATTATTTACATGAGTTACAAATCATTATTATACCCATCCAAATAATATTATATTGAATAACAATTACACCACGACGTGGAGACGGTAGTCCGTACGTACGCACGTATGGTGACATGTTATTCAAAGGGTGGATAGAATACTGAATATGGTTGTACCATATTTATTATAACATCACAGTATATGTGATATACTGGAGTTATTATTTTATAATGGTAAGAACAAAGGAAGAAGAAGTGGAAGAAGAAATGAACTTGGAGAAGGGTGGTGAAACCATTACCTCTTCTTCGGGTTCTTCCTTTTGATTTGATCAAAAGGGATCTTTAGGTTGGCTTTCTGATCAAACTAAGGACTCTAGGTTGTAGTGAGGGATGTTGGGAGAGTATTTGGGCAGATTATGGTCGAACCAAAAGGCTTTGAAGGTGTGAAGAAATGAGAAGGAGGAGTGCCCTTTTATAAGAGGGGTGAGGGGCACCTTTGGAAAAGCTAGAGATATTAGTTTATAATAAATTCATATTCGGTTTCCAATGGCTCCAAATTTGACTATTAAAAGGTTAAGGGGGGTATGGGTCGAAAACAACTCAACCAATAGAATTTAGCCAGGTTTGGGTACTTATATTAACCTTATCTTTAAGTATTAACTCTAAGTTAATTAGTTTCACTTTTACAACGTCTCTTTGTATTTTTATATTATATGGTTAATAAACATACCATATACATACAAGCGACCCACAAGTGGTCCATTAATGATACACCTATCATGATATAAGTCTCTTGGCCTAACCTTAGATTTTTAGGAATTTAATATCAATTAATAATATAATATTTGTTTTAAAAACTCTTTTATGTCAATTTTGACACTATTCATTAGTTGATTTTTCTGAAACTCATAACAGATTGATTACTTCGAACAAAGTCTATTAAATCAATCCTAATATATCATATTATCCTATAAAATTAGTTTAATTCATTAAAAGTTTCATATTATATTTATTTGGGTATTTATAATATCAATTATTTTAATTTTTCACTATTATAGTAATTACTGCATCATCATTGTGTCATAAAAAAAATAAATTATTTAATGTCTAAAAATTATAAATAAAATATAATTATGTAGGAAATATTTTTAGCTTTCTAATTAATATTTATAATCTAAAATCCAACATATATAACCTTATGTAACAATTGTTTTTCTAAAAGATATATGCTTGTGTCATTTTTGTATTCATTTTAACTTAATTAAAATAAAGTGTCATTATCACTTACAAGTGGATCCATGGGGTCCAAAAATAGACCCAAAGATTCCCATGGTCGACCATGTATCAACCAATAGGGTTAAGACACGTTTTAGGGTAATTTAGTTTTATTATAATATTATTTTTTTAACCCTTATTTACCGGATTTACCCTTAACCATGGTAAATAAAATATTTACCGCAGTAATTATTCAAAATGTCTAAAAATAAAAGTTACCTATTTACACAATTTGAACATCCTGATTCCAAATATATAATCCATTTCCCTAAATTCAAAACACAGAAGTGGCAGAAATTAATTTAAAATTAATTCCCACTGTCAAAACAAAAAGCGTGTTTTTAAGAGATAATAACTATCAAAAGATTGACACTTGTTTATGTTCGGTTTAATTGTAAAATTATGTCCAATGACCAACATTATATTAAATGGTAAAAATATGTTCTAAATATACTTTAAAACCACTCAAATTCATAATTTATCACTACTAATTATTTTGATTAAAAAAGTTGTTTTTAATTAAAATTTAGTAATTTTCACTATTCATCAAAATATGAAAGTTATCCGAAAAGTACCAAATATTCACCTTAGGCTAAATTCGATATTCTGAATCCAAAAATGAAGTCCATTTCAAAATATAAAATATATATAATTTCAAAATTTAGGTATTTCTATTCATAACGGCTAGTTTGATCGGTTGTGGTGTGTGTTAAAACTCGACGTTGCGTACAACACACGCTACTGTTTTATTCAAAGGAAAGCGTACCGTGGAAGCTTGGGATGTTTCATTCTAAATTTTTTGATGTCTCCATTTAGTCAAAGAGCTTAAAATATTGTATTTAAAAAGGTTTCACTATTAGAAGTTGATAAAAGTGAAATACTGAAAATGAATCTGTTCTTGCAATATGACTAAGAAACTCATAATAGGGATTCTAAAATTATAAGGATTATATAAAGTTCAAAATGTAGTTAATACTATTCATGACCTCTTTTAATGGTGTGATTGAACTCGGTGTTGCGTGTAGTGCAAGTTATTGAATTATTTTTAAGAAATAACACACTCTGAAATCCTGGGGTGTTACATTCTCCCCTCCTTCAATAAATTGCGTCCTCGCAATTTGAAATTGTTCTTCGAAAATAAAAGGTTGAAAATAGATAATATATTTGTGGGAAAACCCACATAGGAAATTGGGTTACTAAAATTTAGTCTTAATATGAGGAAAAGTGAAATGAAAGGGTCACCACCAAATTATGATCTTGATTAGGAGAACATTGGTGGCAATTAGAGACATATAATCGGAGGAAAAACGTAAATATTTATAGGTAGTGATTGAGGTCATCAATCACAAACAAGTGTATAATTGAGGTCCTTAAACTCATCAATCTATGATGATTTGAAGTTCCATCGGTTCAACAACATATAGGGTATTGGGATAACACATTTTTGACGTTTCAAAATATCTTAGTTGAAATCCCACATCGAAAAATGAATTAACGAGGCCTCTATTTAAAATAAAGAGTCGAAAGTATGAAGATTACCGAAAATAACACATACTAGGGTTCCATTTAAGAAAATATGGATATGGAAGAAAAATCTAACCATCAATTACCTGATGGAGAGTGGTAGAGAACATGGCTATGAAAAGGCCAACAATCCCAAAGCCATAAATTAGTGATGATTTAAGGTACCATCTAGGAAAACATTTTTGTTCTAATTTTCTTTTCTTAATATTGAGGAATTTTTTATGAGATTGGCTAAGATCATATGGAGATATACTTACTTTATAATTATAGTTTTATCCATTAATAAATTTCTACCACATACTCATCTTTCACTCTAAAAGATAATAGAATGTAAAAAAAATTCTATTTACACTATTCGTATAGGGTTCCAAAATAAAAGAATTTATAATTCATCTACAAGATCTTTTAATAAAAACTACATTATTTAATCCAGGACATCTCGTGGGCCAGTGGTAGGTGATACACCCTTGTCGCCCTTCGGTTGAGGGTTCGAGTCTCGCAGCCTTGCTGGACGCGACGGGTTGCCGCCCGACCTCCGGGTTTTCCTTTTATGGTAATCCAAAATAATCCAAACTAGAACTATCCAAAATACATCTGTCCAAACTCATAGTCCAACATTTATAAGGAAGGTAAACATAATATAGATCCTTTTTACCCCACAATAGCATATGAATACCTTCATCTTGTATTCTTTTAATAAACTGAAACATCTTGAATTACCATATTCCTTATTGATTACATTTATGCTCCCCTATTCCATATAGAATGATGGATATACTTCATCAATCCAAAAATGTTTTAAACCCCAAAAATGATGGAATATACAAATCATTAATCAGTTCCAAGGTAGTCAAGAATATCCAATATTATTTATCCAAAACAATCACATATTATTCCAAAATCACTACCTCAGTATCAGAACTATATTATGGTTTATCATTCTCTCACCCATATATTTTCCAAAAATTATCCTGCTATTGAGTCACTTTTCTTTGTTCCACACAATCTCAAGTCCTTAATGAAATAGTACTTCAGTACAATCCTTATATACTCCATGATTATTCTAACAAGTACATTGTTGATACAACACTCAATTGACATAATCAACATAAGAACTCTAATCATTCCTCTTCATCTGTGGTAGTATCATAACTTGATTATTATCCAATAACATCATTTGCGGCATAGTCTGATGACTGGGACATAGGTTCGCGTAGTGTCCAAACTCCTTGCAAATGAAGCATTGTACATTAAAAACCATTTTCTTACCCTTGCAGTCACGTACTTTGTGCCCTTTTCCTCCACACTTATATCAAACTCCCATTCCTTTCAGGCAAGTTCCAGGGTGTTTCTTTCCACAGTTACCACATATGGGAAAATTCTTCTTTTCCCTCTTCCCTTTATCCATCTTTCTCTCTTCCATCCTTTTCTTCTCTTGCTTCCCTTCAAAGCCATAGGACTCAGTAAACTCTTTACTTATCTTATCAACACATGATATTATTTCTTCATATGATGATAATACATGGGAGACTATTTCTCTTATAAATTCTAGCTTAAGACCATGAAAGATATGATCCTTCCTTCTCTTTGAATCATGTGTATTTCTGGAGTTCTCATTCCTTCTACTGGGCGCCATTTCTATACCATGGAATAAACTAGATCAGTTTATGAATCAAAACACATAATCCCATACTTTTAAAACACTTAACATAAATTGAACTATTTAGGGATATAATCCATAATCATAAGAATGTTTTCTTTGAGGAAGTATATACTCATAATCCCTTCAAAATGATTTGTAAAGAAAATGAGAGTTATCCTAATCATATCCCTCGGGAGTGTCGTAACCAAGAGTGCAGCAAGGCCCGTTGTCGTGCACCAGTTCCCGTTCGAGTCTAGCTCAAAGCGGTGTTTTCGGGTTTTACCCCTAGGTACATCTGTGCCAGAGCCGCCTCTACCTGCTCGTATCCAGAAAGGGATGTATTGCTCGGAAAACTCACAAAATCTCTACGATACCAAAATTCTAGGAAGTTCTTCTATACTAATCCTCAAAGTTCATCTTAGGTCTACGTGCTCTAATCAGAGTATATCTAAATCTAGTTTCCAAGGTTTGTACTAAACTTCCTCTGATACCAACTGTAACGCCCCGACCCCAGCTACCCAGAGTCGGTGCATTACTTCGTAACATTGGCATGATCACAAGAAAGATCAAATCTCGAAAGACCGATTGGTTTAGTAGCCTTAGAAACACTAGATATATTCATAAGTTTTACATTACATCATAAAATGAAAAACTACTACAACAACATAATGTTTCCACAATCAACACTATTAACCCCTCATAAAATCCCTGCAGGTCATTCATAACTTACTTCTTCACATCCTGGGAAAAATAAAACATAGAAAAGGGGTGAGCTCAAATGCCTAGTAAGGATAACAATATAGCGGAAACATTCATAAATAAGAATAAACATTTAAGGCAATGTATAACTAAAACAAAAGCCTTTTAAATATGAACTTTCAACATGGTATGGCATAAATAAAATGAAATAATTCCATTTACTTATTCACATGGATATTCTACTAATCGAATAATCACATGCAAAAATCAATAACCACTTTCATAATGTTGGAATGCATAAGGCCAGACTATCATAACCACATAGCCAAGGCCTCGTGCCAAGACTACAAATAAGATTTTGTCAAGGCCTTGTGCCAAGACACTAGTTTGTCTCATGAGACCTACCGATTCATCGAGGAGCTATAGCGGGCTCCACCCGTCACTTATTAAGTCCAATGCATTCCCATATGAAAAGGTTTAAACATAACATAAACATTCATATTAAAACTAGCATATGAAATGTCAATACTTTCACCATAAACTATGAATGGTATAAAAATAGCACATCCACAGTCAAACATATCACAAAACCTTCAATACAATATAGAAGTTTTGTATCATAATAAATCAACTTCAAATAATCTTAAAATCCATCAAAGGATGTTGACATAGATGAAATCAAAATTCTTTTTAAAGAAATATCTCCTTTTATTTTGAAATAATTTAAGATCCATATAAAATAAAACATTTTCTTTGAAAATATTCTTATAAGCTTGTAAGGAAAGCTTTGAAGATTTTATAACGGCATAAAATAACCGCACCCGTCGTATAAGTTAAAAAAACATTCTTACCTCAATTCTGTCGAAAAGGTTAAAAAGGACCTTGTTTTGAAAACGACGGAAAGATTCCTTTATAAACCACTTATAAAAGTCAAAAAGGGTATAAATGACTTTGACTCATATTCTAGTAAATAGTAAAAATGTTTTGAAATACATTTTTAAGAAACATGGATGTGGATGATAAAGAGATCCCAGTAGATTATTACGTATAAACAACCTCGGATAATGAAGAGATTGTGAAATAACCCTTACCTTGTACTTTTCCTTTGTTGGGGTAGGTTAACCTCCTGTATAATGGTGAAATAGTTGTTATTAAATTATACAAGAATCATATATAATAATATGATATCATATATGATCTTTTAACATTGATTTGTTAATAATATCTTAGAATTATCGTCGTTTTGGGAGTTAACTTACTCATTTTCTTTTATATGTTTTGTTACATAAGCCATGTTTGTTGTATCTTATTCATATCCAGAATGATATCTAGTCCTTAAACATCATTTTTAAATCATCAAATGATAATTATACTTGAATGGATACGATGGAGAATGAATCTCATCGCGTTCGTGGAGACGGTAGTCCGTACGTACGCACGAGCGACAATATCATTCTTTCGATATTAGAATAATATATAAATGGATGGTGTATCATATATACAGAATCATTAACATGTTATATTTATTATTTACATGAGTTACAAATCATTATTATACCCATCCAAATAATATTATATTGAATAACAATTACACCACGACGTAGAGACGGTAGTCCGTACGTACGCACGTATGGTGACATGTTATTCAAAGGGTGGATAGAATACTGAATATGGTTGTACCATATTTATAATAACATCACAGTATATGTGAGATACTGGAGTTATTATTTTATAATGGTAAGAACAAAGGAAGAAGAAGTGGAAGAAGAAATGAACTTGGAGAAGGGTGGTGAAACCATTACCTCTTCTTCGGGTTCTTCCTTTTGATTTGATCAAAAGGGATCCTTAGGTTGGCTTTCTGATCAAACTAAGGCCTATAGGCTGTAGTGAGGGATGTTGGGAGAGTATTTGGGCAGAGTTTGGTCGAACAAAAAGGCTTTGAAGGTGTGAACAAATGAGAAGGAGGAGTTCCCTTTTATAAGAGGGGTGAGGGGCACCTTTGGAAAAGCTAGAGATATTAGTTTATAATAAATTCATATTCGGATTCCAATGGCTCCAAATTTTACTAATCAAAGGTTAAGGGGGGGATGGGTCGAAAAAAACTCAACAAATAGAATTTAGACAGGTTTGGGTACTTATATTAACCTTATCTTTAAGTATTAACTCTAAGTTAATTAGTTTCACTTTTACAATGTCTCTTTTTATTTTTATATTATATGGTTAATAAACCTACCATATACATACAAGCTACCCACAAGTGGTCCATTAATGATACACCTATCATTATATAAGTCTCTTGGCCGAACCTTAGATTTTCAGGAATTTAATATCAATTAATAATATAATATTTGTTTTAAAAACTCTTTTATGTCAATTTTGACACTATTCATTAGTTGATTTTTGTGAAACTCATAACAGATTGATTACTTCGAACAAAGTCAATTAAATCAATTCTAATATATCATATTATCCTAGAAAATTAGTTTAATTCATTAAAAGTTTCATATTATATTTATTTGGGTATTTATAATATCAATTATTTTAATTTTTCACTATTATAGTAATTACTGCATCATCATTGTGTCATAAATAAAATAAATTATTTAATGTCTGAAAATTAGAAATAAAATATAATTATGTAGGAAATCTTTTTAGCTTTCTAATTAATATTTATAATCTAAAATCCAACATATATAACCTTATGTAACAATTGTTGTTCTAAAAGATATATGCTTGTGTCATTTTTGTATTCATTTTAACTTAATTAAAATAAAGTGTCATTATCACTTACAAGTGGATCCATGGGGTCCCAAAATAGACCCAAAGATTCCCATGGTAGACCATGTATCAACCAATAGGGTTAAGACACGTTTTAGGGTAATTTAGTATTATTATAATATTATTTTTTTAACCCTTATTTACCGGATTTACCCTTAACCATGGTAAATAAAATGTTTACCGCAGTAATTATTCAAAATGTCTAAAAATAAAAGTTACCTATTTACACAATTTGAACATACTGATTCCAAATATGGAATCCATTTTCCTAAATTCAAAACACAGAAGTGGCAGAAATTAATTTAAAATTAATTCCCGCTGTCAAAACAAAAAGCGTGTTTTTAAGAGATAATAACTATCAAAAGATTGACACTTGTTTATGTTCGGTTTAATTGTAAAATTATGTCCAATGACCAACATTATATTAAATGGTAAAAATATATTCTAAATATACTTTAAAACCACTCAAATTCATAATTTATCACTATTAATTATTTTGATTAAAAAAGTTGTTTTTAATTAAAATTTAGTAATTTTCACTATTCATCAAAATATGAAAGTTATCCGAAAAGTACCAAAATTTCACCTTAGGCTAAATTCGATATTCCGAATCCAAAAATGAAGTCCATTTCAAAATATAAAATATATATAATTTCAAAATTTAGGTATTACTATTCATAACGGCTAGTTTGATCGGTTGTGGTGTGTGTTAAAACTCGACGTTGCGTACAACACACGCTACTGTTTTATTCAAAGGAAAGCGTACCGTGGAAGCTTGGGATGTTTCATTATAAATTTTTTGATGTCTCCATTTAGTCAAAAAGATTAAAATATTTTATTTAAAAAGGTTTCACTATTAGAAGTTGATAAAAGTGAAATACGGAAAATGAATCTGTTCTTGCAATATGACTAAGAAACTCATAATAGGGATTCTAAAATTATAAGGATTATATAAAGTTCAAAATGTAGTTAATACTATTCATGACCTCTTTTAATGGTGTGATTGAACTCGGTGATGCGTGTAGTGAAAGTTATTGAATTATTTTTAAGAAATAACACACTCTGAAATCCTGGGGTGTTACACAGGTTCTTGAATTTCAATGTGTTCCAGATGACCCATTTAGGTTGTTCAATGAAATGGATTTTCATTAATATAAAAATTGATCTTATAAATGGGAGAATTGATTTTGTAAATGGACATAGGTTATCCTAGTTTGTATGAATCATTGAGGGGTTACTTTTTTGATATATATATATACATTGGAAAGACTCTATATTAGTTGGAACCAACATAGAAATGTTTTAGTCTTCTTTTATGTCATATATGTGTTCCCATATGTACGTGCCCAAATGGCATGTGTTTTATTTTATACCTAGTTTATCACATGCTGGGTTATTTCAGGGATATTTACTCACATGTTTTTTTTACCAATTTTTATTTTATACTTGGTATATTTCATGATTATGTGAATATTGAATGCATTTATGAAAAACATTGTATTTTTTTAAAACTATTATATTTTCCAAAAATCATTATAAAAAGGATTTAATTTTAAATATAGAACTTTTTCATTAATGATAATATAACTTTTATAGATTCTTTGGTGGTATCAGACTAGGCTATGTTCTCACACCGTACTTTTTCCTTTTGGGTGTTATGGACCTTTAATTAAGGACTTAGTTAATGTTTATGGTATAGTGTAAAATTATATGTTCTCTTATCTCTTCTCTATTTCATAGTGGGATGTTTTGGTGGTGACATATGGTCCCATGGAGACATGTATAGTCTTGTTCCCTTTAACATTATTGTTTTTCCTGTATAACTTGTCTCTATATGATTCATGGATATTTATTTCTTTCCTAAATGTTTTACATTAATGAGTCTTTATTTTTTTATGATCCTTGTGGGTCTTTTAAATATTTCACCATGTGGAATCCCATTTTAAATTACTTGTCTATTTTATATGGGTAGGTTAATTACAAATTGGTATTAAAGAAAATAACATATCTAATGTTTTTGACATCTCCTTGGTGTGTCGTGGTGTTTTTGTATACCGTAGTTAAGAATGTTTGAATTTGGGACTGTAAGTGTCGAAAAGTGGATTGGCCAGCTCAATTTCATGTTTGAATACATGTTACCATGTGTGTTCATGGATTTTTATATGCTTGAGACTTGTTGGTTGAGATTATTTTAATGAATTACATATAGGGTTTATTAAAATGAAAATATTCTTTTCATAAGTTGTAATACTTTTTCAATGATTTTATAATTTCATTAAATTTTAATTATTTTAATGTATTGATATCAATTCTAGAAGGTGGTCCTTTGATTTTTGAATCTTATTTCGACTGACTGGATTTAATCTTGAAATTGTTAGAATATTCATCTTAGAATATCTCTTCTAAATTCGAGTGATGAATCAATAATATAGGTTTTTTAGTTTGATCCTTTGGTGTCCCCTTATTTGGATGGAGATACAATTTAACTATTCAGACACTTTCTTAAGAAGGTGTTGGGAACAAAGGATGAGTAGTGGGCCTCGACCTAAAATGTATTAAGAAAAATCCAGCTATATTTCATGGTAATAAAGGACCATAGTAATATGAAGAATGGATTGAGTGTATCGAGTGGATCTTCAACTTTTTGAAGCATTTTTAGTATTATAAGGTGGTTTTTTCTATGTATATTCTATAACAATCAAGATGTGGATTACATGACTCTGTTTTGAAGGATGATATACATGAAGATATGAATTCAGTTTCTTTCAATAAAATATACTTCTGGTATGTTTTTATTGAAGCCTTACATGGGTAGAATACCTAGGAGTTTTTGAATTTAGTTTTTGGAGAGTGTACAAATTTTGATAATTCCACCTATTTCTTTGAGATTGTTCACTTGAAAATATAGGTTGTACCCGATGATTTCCTACAGTTTCAAATTATTGAGTTGGGGTTGAAAGATGATATTAATATAATACTGATTCTTATGTGACTTCTGTCATTTATAGAGGCAGTTAAAATGGAACTCTGTTAGAGGCTGACCTAGTTAGAATGAAAATTTTGGGAGGATCCTTAGTTAACACTATTATTACCCAAGGTGTATCTTCAGGCTAGAAAAGGAAGCACCAAGGTTTCTAATTTTCTTTTTGAAAAGTTTAGGGGGATTTTCCTATATAGTAGATGTTTTTATCAATCAGTGTGGGTGGATTGATCATTCAAATCCAAACTATGTGGAGACTCCAAAGACATTTAATCATTATGAAATATTAGTTCATCTGAATCATATTTGTGTTTTCCCATGTAGTAAGGATCCATCCACCTTCAATAAGGGTTCATAGTTTTGTATTGACACTTCCAAGTGTTGAAGGTATTATCCTCAGGCTAAGGGGGAATATTCATAAGGCTACGAATTATTAGGGAAGAGAAAAGATAAGATGTATTTATCCGCTGTAGTATACACCAAAGGAATATGAAGCAGGTCCATACAGAGTTATAGGTATGTAATTTATTTCATCTTATATGGTTCTATATTTGTCTTATAGATGTCACACTCATTATTTTAAATCATCAAATAGAGTTGACGTGTTGGGATTTCATTTGGATCTTATTTCATTCTTGTTTTA
This sequence comes from Viscum album, assembly GCA_963277665.1. Lineage (NCBI taxonomy): Eukaryota > Viridiplantae > Streptophyta > Magnoliopsida > Santalales > Viscaceae > Viscum > Viscum album. The sequence continues at coordinate 2,100,601,976 of OY728163.1, read as the reverse complement.
CATTTCTAGGCCTTTAGAAAAGAGGTCCAAACAATGTTTCACGTTCCAATCATGTCGAGTGAATATGGAGGACCATGTGGTAGAGTGGGACTATATAGATCCCAATCTTGACACCTTCCACTTGATTGTGGATACTGACTAGATGATCAGTGTTATGGACCAGATTCGATATTATCACTCTTGGATTTAGTTTATTACAACTGATGTGATCACTCTTGTTTTTTTGTGAGTGGGACCCAAGATAGTAATGGTAATGGCTTATTGTTCCTTGTGATGTGGTAATATCATGTAAGTGGTTAGAGATGTTTCTTGATTCCCCTGATCACTGTTTGGGAAGTAAGATTTCAGTTGTGGTGTGTGCATACCCCAAGGTATTTTTAGATGAAATATATATTTTATTCTTAGAGGGCGGTTGAAGTTAACTTAGACCTACTAACTACTATGATACCCATTTCTATCATATATTATCACATGAAACCCACGATGATTGTAGAACACTAGTTCCAGAATTCAGATCTTGATGTTGAGAAATTTATTCATTTTGGCATGTGACCATGTGATTCTCCTATATACTTTTATAAGAATGAATATAAGAGCCTCTCCATATTTGTTGATTATCAGATGTTAAATCTAGGAATCGTTAAGAAAAAATATACCTTAAAAGGGATTTATTATCGATTCGATAATCATATATGGGGTCATTGGTTTTCAAATATTGACATGTGGTCCGGGAACTGGCAGTTCATATTATTTGAAATGAATATACCTAATATAGCATTTAGGATCCTAGTTTAGGAAAATTCAGTGTCTGGTTATTCCATTCAGACTGAATAATGCTTCTTTGGTATTTCTGGAATTAATGAATTAATATTTCATCTGTTCTTGGAATATTTTATTTGGTGTTCATGGAAGATATTTTAGACTACTCCAAGTCAATGGAGAACCTCGTGGACCATTTGGATATCATTCATGAAACACTTGGGGAACATATTCTATATTATAAACTTCCTAATTTTGGTTTTTAGATATAAGAAGTAAATTTTTGGGGTATTTAATATCTTAGAGGGGAATATTTTTAAATTCTAGAGTGGGTCTGGTATTTATTTCTTCGAAGTAGCCTAAAAATGAATTTGAGATATGATTCTTCTAGGGGTTGGTTATTAAATACAGGTGGTATTTTAAGACTTCTCCATGATTGAATATCCAAAGATATATATAACCCAAAAGGGTGTAATGTTTTAATGGAATGGTAAGTGTCATAGATCTATTTGGGAAACCAATGTGAGAATGACTCCAAATCTATTTTTTATTCTTATGGAACCATGTTAGTTAATGATGTTTTCTGCAATATTCTGGAATAGTCTTCGGGTGTGTCTTGATATAGGGGAGACAAGTGGTTGCCTATAGAACTCTTCAGTTACACTTTCATAGAAAAAAATACCCAACCCATGATCATTATTTGGTATTGGTTATGCATGCACTCAAAAAATGACATCACAACCGCTTTGGCGAATATATTAGAATATATTCTGATTATTAGATCATAAGGTTTATTTTCCCATATAGGGGTATGGAATTGTCACAAAGATATTGTGTGGATTAACTCATGAATATTTATTTTGATATTTAATATACTCCCAGAAAAGTGGATGTGTTTGCTGATTCCCTTAGTAAGAAATTTCCAACACAAGTGGTGAAGAAATCAGAGGAAGAGAAGTCTATGATTAGTTGGTTTATTGATAATATCATAGTAATTGTTGAATTTATTGGGAAGGTATTTTTTGTTTCTATGAAGTCTGGATATTCATTTAATGATAGGGTTTTTATCTAGTAGGTATCATACCATGATTTCTAGAGCATTATTAATATCCTTTATTGTGGTAATACCTCGACTGAGTGGTATTAGTTTCCCAGTATTTTATTCAGTTTTTGAAATAGGATGGTTTTTCATTTTTATATGATGTGGGAGTTGATAGATATTGGAAACCCATTCTTTTTAGTCTGTACAACCAAGTACTAATAAGATGTATCATGATTGTAAATGTATGTATTAGTGGATGGGGATGAGATAGTCGATTGTGAATTTTGTATCACAGTGTTTTACATGATAGAGAGTTAAGGAGGAACACCATATACCAGATATTTTTTTAATCTATTACCCATTATATAATGGAAATGGGATAAGATATCCATATAAATTGTTGTTAGTTTTCCTCAAACACCTAGTGGGAAGGATTCGATATGGGTAATCATATATCAAGTCACAAAAATGAGGCATTTACTACCTATCATGGAGATGATGAAATTGGATAATATTTGGGACTTATATGTGTACTAGATTTTAAGGCTACATTTGGTTCCCTCTGTGGTTGTTTTTAATAGTGACCAGATGTTCACATCTATGTTTTTGAATGGTTTGAATGAGGTTATGGGTTCTTAATTAGAATTGAGTGTGGAATATCATCTGTAGATAGATGGATTGAGAGAAAGATATCAAGGTTCTTTATGATATTCTCTATGATTTTATTCATGATTTCATTGGTTCTTGGGAAAATAATTTTCTATATTCATGGTTTCTTATAACAATAGTTATCAGGAGTCAATAAAAATGGTGTCCTTTTATGGGTGACCATGTAGATATACCGTTTGTGGGGTAGAGTTGGGAGAGATTTCATTGAATTGGTGGATTCTTTATTACTAGATGAAGGAGTGGGTGAAATAGATCAAGACGAGAATTATAACAGTATTGAGTCATCATAAATATTATGTGGACCATCATTGTTGGTTGTTAATGTTTGAGGTTGATCATTAGGTCTTTCTTAGAGTATCACCTCACATTGGACTTCATCAGTTAAGTAAGTAGTTATTTTTTCACTAATATTTGTGGGGGCCTTTGAGATCATCATACAACTAAAAAATAGACTATCAGGGAGACATAACATCTAGTTTTACTTCTATCCATGATGTGTTTCAAGTTATCTAGATGAAGAAGTATCAAAAAGATTCTTCCCGTGAAATTTAATGGGAGGATGTTGTTCATGAGTCTGCAATCACTATAGTTGATAGGCCAATTAAAATTAAAGATTTTTTCTAGAAGGGGACATGAAGAAAAATGATTTCTTAGTCCTTGTATTATAGTAGTTTCATAGGGATATCTCAATGAAATGAGAGTTGGAATTATTGATGAGAAATAAGGGACTTCACATTCTTATGGTTCAAGTATATTTATGACTTTAATGGACATAAATAATTTATTTTTTGGATATTGTAATACTTTATTTATTTCCTTTAGGTTTTTATTGACTTTATTTTTTTCCTTATTTTTTTGGTGCATTGTGGTATTATTTTCAATAGGTATCATTTTTTGGGGAAAATGAAATAATTTCCAAAGATGTATGATTATTTTGATTAATGGAGTCTATGTATATATGTAAAAAATGAATTTAAAGGGCTATATTTATGTCTGGAGAGAGTTAGGATTTGTTTTGTAGGATTCATATGAAAAACTAGGTTGAGAACATCCATTTAGAAACATTTACATCATGAATGAGTTACACGACATGAATTAGTTAAAGGAAAGATATCATGAGACTCATGTAAGATGTGGAAATTTTACAGGATATGATTGCATTTCAGGATCTTAAACCTTTAATTAGTATTTAATTTAAATAAGATGATTTTTATTTGTTTTTTTTTATAAATCCTGGGATTTCACACCCTGAAATGGATTCACAATTTGAATCCGTCAAGTACATATGTTTTAAAGATGCTATATGCTTGTATAATTTTCCATTCGGTGTGAAATATTTACTCTAAAACCCTAGGGAAACAATTTATAATTTTGGGGATCTACCTCCTTCCACACTTTTCTTCTAGATGTTTGACTCATGTAGCAGTTGCATCGCATATACATGGTAAGATGACTTTTTTACATCACTTTTTCATTTGGTCACAGTGGAAGCATTTTCTTTTTTTATTCAAATTCATGAATTATTGGTTTTTTTCTATCAATCCATTATAGTTTTTTGTTGGGACTTGTGTATTAAGTTAGATATATTCCTTTTCAATATCTATTATCAATGGCTGATAGGTTTCCATGAATCTTAAGGTAGGTGTATCTATTAAAGTGTTGGTAATTATTGAATTTCTATATGTTATTGTTCACCCCTTTGGTGTATTCATTTAAGTAGATTTAATATTAAATAAAAATATATTTTATTAAATTTGATCATGGATTTTATAAATGATATTGGATAAACAAAGAAAATTGTTGACCTTGGGTGCAATGGAAAATGTACATATGTGACTTCAGGGCATATGGGATCAGTATTGGTTAATTTATTTATATAGAAAGACTATGAATGGACTAGATATCAATTAGAGCCAACATATTTCTAGTTTAGTCTACATTTATTTCTATTACTCATTCCCATAAGCTGGATTCTAAATGTAATGCTATGTATTTTATGCATGTTCAACACATGATGGTTTATTTGAGGGATATTTGGTTACATATTTTGTCTAATTGTTTTTATTTTATAACTAACATATTCTAGGATTTGGTGAATATGGTATTCATTTATAAAAAATAAAGTAATGTTTACAAATATTATTATTTTTTAAAAATCATTATAAATTATATTTTTCTTTGAATCTTGAACTTATACATTCACAATATTGTATTTTTTATTGATTATTTTGTGGTATATTAATGATATTTTTTCTCACAATCTATTTATTTCTTTAGGTATTTCTAAATTTTTTTTCTATAATCTGCTAATGTAATGATAATTATGTAGCATTCAAAGTTATCTTATCATCTTTCAGCTTCGTAGAGGGATGGTTTTGTTGTGATGAATGGTCACATGGAAACATGTCTAGTCTTTTCTATAGTAACTATTTTGTTTGTCCAATTTTTATTTTCATTGTATATCTTTTGGATATTTATTTATTTCTTCAAAAATCTACATTGATGTTTCTTCAGTTTTACATGAGACTTGTCATTATTTTCTATATTTTACCATGTAGAATACCTTCTTGGGTTACTTGTCTAGTTGACACTAGCCAGTTTGTAACACAAATAATCTTATTGATTTATTAAACCGAAACAATTAGAGTGATTTATCTGACCCAAACCATTCAAAAATTATCATACATACATTTATGTTACATATGAAATCCATTATACACCATATCATATATTACCTAGGAAAATAAAATTATTTCCATAATAATTCTAAGTGGAATAATATGAAAGGAACTACAGATTTACATTGGTTGATATCAAAACATTAGTCACCCAAATTGATTCGTTCATAATGAAATTATAATGGAAATTCATAAAACATGAATCCATAAGAAATAAATAACATTTTAAATTAGAAAATTGAAATTAAACATTAATGAACTATTAGAAGACATTTCTTAAAGTTTTTGTAAAAAAATATGTTATGAGTCCTTCTAAAATATATCACTTTATAAAATAATAATAAGGTATTTTAAAAATAATTATTTACAAAAAAAATTAATTTTTAATTGGAAAATTCATTAATCATTTCAATAAGAAATGTTTTGTGGAAGTTTAAATTATAGAAATGATAGGGTAATCTTTTTTATATGTTAAAAATACCATTATTAAACAAAACATAATAAAAGAGTCTTGAATATTTTACTGGAAAATATTTAAATATAAATGTTTTCATAACCATAAATAAAAATTATTATTTTTTCTAAATAGGTTATGATAATATTATTAGGTTGAGTGATTACTGATATGGAACAAACTTATCCTATTTAGAGTTATTGTGAATTATTGTTAACGTCATCAAATTTTAGGAAGCAATAAATCCATGAATTTAACTACCCATAAAGTAAGTATTAAATACATTAAATAAGGTCATTTAATCTATAACCATGGAATAAAACAATACAAAACCATCTTGTAAAACTATCTTGTAAATCCATGGTGAGTGAGGAAATCATTGTGACACAATAAAAGAATATTAGTCCCGTAAAACCCCTTGTAGCTTATGAAAATTCATAATAAAAACCCATTGAAACAAAGATATTTAAAATTAACTCTAAATACCACGAATGAAACATAATCCATTATATTATATACACTATAATAATTATAAATACTCTTTCAATAAAATTATATTCAGAATCCAAACATGTCTCAAAGATATGAAATTGAGAAAAACACCCTCTCAACATCATAATTTTTAGAATTGAATATCCACGGAAGTTAGAAAACGATAAATATTGTAAAATCTCCTATATTTCATGACAAGTGTGAAAAAATATATCAATTTACTATAAATACATTACAAAAAGATACATTTTTATAATATTAATCATATCTCTTTAAAAAATTATGATACAAAAACAGTTATATTAAATCACGATTTGTCAAAAATTATATAACCTATATTATAATAAAAATAACGATCATAAAATACTATTACTAAATATTATTCAAAATTATGATCTTTTAATACTATATTTTTATTAATTTATTTTAAATATATAAGTTAGTTAATTTTTTCATAATCGTATGTTGTTAGTTACAATTATTTGTAGTTAATAGTGTGCAATGTCAGTAGCGATTATTGTTTATAAATTAAACTTTCAAAAAGATTAGATCATAATTGGTACTATAATATATGTTTTATTATGATTTATAGTGTTTTAATTTCATTTTATATGTGATTTGGTTATGATTGATGAAAAATAAGTTGGTTAAAAGCTTTTTTTGGTAATTTATAATAGGAAGAATGTGGAAGAATAATAATAAGTTTAATAATCGTATAATCATTAAAGATCCATAAAAAATTCTCATTAATTTATAATATCCAAAGTAGTTAGTTTTTCATAGTCATCCATGATAGATATTTAAAGAACTATTTATGTAAGTAAATCGATGAAATTAAGAACAATCTCTAATATATTGTTGAGTATGGTTAAGAAAGTGATTCTTCTAAGTTAAAATTAATATTTAAGAATAATAATTATATTATTTAAATATTTTTAATCTGGTTAATAATATGTAAGGATTTTTTATAATTATAAAATACTATATGAAAAATTAAATACGTCAACTTCATTGAGGCGGTAGTCTGCATATATGCATGGATGACACGATCTTTTACAAAAAACAAAAAATTAATGAAAACTATTTTATAATTTAATATTCTTAAAAATATTTTAAATATAAGAAATATTTAGTTAAAAACCCATTTAAACCACAATTTTATGTTTTCTATTAAAAAATGTAACACCACTTATATATGTGGCATTTTTCACATCAAACAGACAACATATTCATTTCGTATATGGTTGGGAGGATTGAAGAAACTGGTAATACCATAAAATTAATACAACTATAGTATAATTATGATACAGATTTAATTACATCCACATAGTTATATTATATTTAAATTTTGTAGAATTATAAGGAATTGAAAAAATGGACTGCAAAATGAGTAATTGAGAATATTACCTTACTCCTTGGAAAAACTCCTTTATAAAAAGAATAATGGTTTTGAGAGATAGTCTGTTGAGAATAAAAAAAACCTATATGAAGTGGATATTATTATTAGGTAGTTATTTTGGGTAGCGAGGTGGTGGTGGATCAATTTATTAATGATATGAGTGGCATATTTTAAAATATAAAAGATAAAGTTGCCTTTTAGAGGTCAAGGGGCTCTAATAATAGAATATAATGGACTGAAAGAAAAAGTTAAGGTCATGAAATACACCACTATTTTTTTCAAATAGGTTTTTTAAATTGTTTAGACATTTATTATAGGATTTTTGGTTTTACCATTTTATTTTTTATGTGGAAAATAATTTTACATTAGTAATTTACTACAAATGAATAAAAAGAAAATAGATCTTATTACATAATCTTTACATAATTATTAAAAAAATTAATCTATTTTATAAAATTAAAACATATTTGTGGTAAAAATATAATTTTAATATGAGAAACCATAACAAATAAAAACTGTTTTTTTGAAAAGACTATTTTTAAACCAAATATTAAAATTTGGGATGAAATTATGAAAACTATTTATTGTAATGAAATTAATTTTATTATTATTAAATAAATGTTCTTTTATAATTTAATAAAATATATAATAAAAATAATTTCATTTAGTTACATCTTAATTAATATAAAAAGATTGAAACTGTTCTTAATATTGAAATATTTCATAGTTTTTAAAATGTTAAACATGAGTTTTATAAATTCCTCAAATTAGTTTCATAAAAAAATTTCAATATCACTCCATAAGTACATATTTGATATTGAAAATCAATTTATCTATTTTATAGTTTTAATTAATTCTTGATATTTTAATAAACTCCATGGGTTTGATAAAAAATTCATTTTTCAATATTCACTCAAAAATCAATTATTTCAGAAAAAAACCCAAAATTCAACATAAAATAATTTTAAAATTATGAATTCAAAATTGAATTTAATTTCATGACTCTAAAATTATAAAATTTAAATATTTACATTTTATATTAAAATATAAAATATAAATTAAAGCTATTATTATAGAAAAAAAACATTTTTAAATATCCTTAATAAAATTTCATACCAAATTATAACCTGAATATTTTTAAATATTATTTTATATATATTAATATTTTAGAATAATATAATTTAATTTACTATGATAAGAAATAAAACATTAAACAAATGTAATTTGAGAATAAAAAACCCCTATTAATAATAAATCTTATTAATAATTTATCTACTAAATATAAGCAATTTTAGTTGAGAAATATATTTTTTTACTAGAGGATTTATTATTTTATTTTTTTCATAATACTATTCATATAATATTTCAAAACTAATTTTATTTCAGTGTTCCATGTGGTTAAACCTATTGAACACATTAGATTTATTTAATGGGAACATAAAAAAGTAAAATATTAGGGTGTTACAATGGGAATATCATAGTACATTGAATCATATTGTAAAATTCATTTGGAATCTTACGATAGGTGTTGAATCCAAATATTAATTATGAATCATGAAAATATTCATCCATGTAAGATATCATCAATTAAATGTTTCACAAGTTAAAATGTTAGGAGGATATGTTGGATGTTGGTTACAAGTTGTAGTAACCTCATTCCATTTACTCAGAAATTTCATAACATATATATAAATTCATGAATACTCATGAACTTATGAGAGACTATATAAGGTGGATAATCTATTGGAATTGTGTTTTTTCAATGTTGAACATGTCTTCAACAAATTCTCCATCTCAAATTACTCTCTACCTCAATCCTTTTCTACTCAAGGTACTAGCATCCCTTGGTGGCCATGACGGTCCAACTCGAGTGTCATGTGATTTAGTTCATCCTCTGGATACACGATGGAGGGGGTAGATTAATGTTATTTACTAGTGATATGCATTTAACAATAATCTATGTTAATATCAACATTAATCTTTGATAAAAGTTATACATTCTTTATTTTATTTATACATTGTTTCAGTTCAACATAACACAGTGATCAAGGCAATATGGTTTCTATTTTCTTTTATTGTGATGGAAAATACTCTTAGATCCATTTCAACATTTCAAAATCATTATGAATTATCTCTATGAATATAAGTGATAAAATCCACATTTTTTGGTTGTTATTTTATAATTAGTATCCCATGAGAACAAAAATTCATCAGAAATCATTTTGTGTTCAAACTCAATTAACAAAAATTAGATGCACATACATATATATATATAATAATATTTTTCATCATGTTTGATTTTGGGTGACTCAATTAACAACATCATATAATGAATGTATAACGGTAGGTAAATTTCTAGTATAACATATTTGATTCAAATCTACCAATATTCATAGAGTATAAACCATAAGAAAACTAAATCAGTAATGGTAAAAAAAATAAAAAACTAGAATGAATCCTTTAAATTTCCCCTACAATTAAATTTTTTAAATTTTTTTTATATATTGGTAATTAATGACTCCTCTATAAATAGTGTTAATGTGTTCACATTAATGAAAAATATCATAAAAACATAGAAGAATATTAAAAAAAATTATTAAATTGTTGTATCAGGTACTGCAGAAGTTCTGTAGTGTACTACAGTAGCGGCGGCACTGTAGCAACATCGTGCACTGTAGCGGCGTCAGGTCACTGTAGCAGGGGCAGAGAACTAGAGCAGCAGTGGGTACTGTGCAGTACTATAGCAGTGCAGGTACTGTCGCAGTACTATTCACAGAATGGGCTTTGGGCCAAAAATGGTCTTACGGTCCATGTAATGGGCTTAATGCCCACTGGGCCTTCGGGATATGTAATGGGTCTCCTTCTACCTGATTAAAGAGGTCTTTGCTTTGCTTTAATAATAAATGAGTCTTCGACCCTAACCTTTAAAAAACATATATGATAACTCCAAATTATATGTTTGATAATTCATTTCAAATGTTTTAGTATAATAAGCATCATCATGTGTTCAATGAGAATTATATCATCAACATGATAATTAGTCCCAATAAATTATTTTATAATATCCATTTCTAAACAAGAAAATATATACATATATTTATGTTAATGATAATGGTTAAAAATATAAAGCATAAAATATTAAAAAGTCAACATAAAATAATTTCTTTCGATTAATTGAATTTTACACTTAAATTGTGCTTTAATTATTTTCTATTTTCATTTGGTTTGTTGTTCATAAAGATCTATAAGTTATTTTTTCACATGAAAAGTATGGAAGAATTGTTTTCCACATCACCCTAAAACAATTCATTTTCAATATGTAATTATTTTTAGAAAATAAATATTAATTCTTAGTCAATTGTTTGATATGTTTTGACCAATTAAAATTTGATGTATGTTCATGACCACATATATTATTTTTTTCCCTTGATCCAAACCATGTATATTCTTACCATGATCCTAATTATTAATATGTTATGTATTCACCTCTTCATCTTTTAATGGAGTTTATGCACTTGGTTAGGTCATGTTAATTGTGTATCTACCAACACTATGAAAACATCTACGGATTCAACAATATGAATATGGGAGACATCAGAACCAATTCACCAATAGACAATAAGGGTAATATAATCCCCAATGTAATTAGCACAAACATATCCAATTTATTAACCTTGTATTTAATTGAACATCTAAATTACCACATCATATATTTAACTTCAAAATAAACCCTTAATCTATGTCCTAAATCATAAATGAACGCATGAATGAAATATTTCAAAAATAATGATATATCTATTCTAATCAATAAAAACATAAATTTTGAACTGTATCCAAATAATGAAAAATGAACTCAGCCCATTCTTACTCATATGAAGATAAATTAATACCCAAACTAACATCATATAATACCTTCAATTGATTCATTTATATGTGGAAAACTACATCTGATAGTTCGGTGAGTATACAAGTATCCATAAAAGGATCCACCTCCATTATTTAATATGTTTTGTGAATATATATGATAATACTTCTTGGAATGGAACATATATGTCATTTAACATATTATTCACAATAAACATAAAAAATAATTTAATTCATTAAAATATCAACCTCATTTCATCAACCATTATATTTAGTACATCCAATAATCAAATCACCACAACCACTTCTCTTCATCTATATATCTATTTAATAAATAGTTATAATAAAATAATTATTCAACACTTTTATCAAACAAAAAAAATGGAATCTGAGAGCTTTATAACTATAGGAAAAACTATATTGTGATTTTATTACAACAAAAATCAGTATCCCTTTATTGGAAATACAATATCCTTATGGAAACACAACATTCCTCCACACCATATCATCCCCAAGGAACATAAAATCCTTCCATACTACGTCTATATAATGTCAAATAATTATAATTCATGAAAATCATATCAATATTAGATTCATTAATCTATTTATCAAATAAAAATATAAATCATTATAGGATAACATATTTCACTGCACATTAACACTCATAAATGCTTCTTTCAAATTTGTCATATATATTTATAGGAAATATATGGAAATGTCAAAGGAATTATGAATTTTATTTATCTTATTTCATAACATTTACATATATCCATAGGTACTTGGAGAACCTACATTAACCATTCAATTTTTATCCAAAATATTTCTAACATCCTATCACATCTTATCAACATAACCCATTAACATCATAGATTACATAATATCATTATTCAACAATTATCAAATTTTAAAAAATTAAATAAACAACATGAAAGAATAAGATATCATATAACATTACAATATAATTAAATCAATTGAAATAGATTCAAATAAAAATTTATATCCCAGTCTAATTTCCATTTATTACAATAATACATAAAAATTTAATTTTAACAAACCCATACCACAAATCCAAAAAATCAAATCAATCATTTAGTTTATTATTTCATCATTATTTACTCACCCACATTAATATAATTATTCCCACTGGATAGTTACCTTAATTATTAAACTTATATAATCATTTCATTTTATGGGTCTAATAGAATGGTAAAAATATCATTCCTTATCAAGACATCAAATCCATTATTAAATAATTCTTATTGATCATTTACATTAGAACCAAAAATCCAAATTTATGGTAAAATATTTAATGATTTATCCATTAAATAAATTCAAAAATCCAATTCCTAAGGGAATTAGGGATATAGAAGAGTTTTCCATACCATCACAAGATATATATTTATGGATTTCACTTATCATCAATCCAATATTTCGTCCACTCGATTCCATTAAAATGTAGCTAACCCTTCAGAGAAAACATTAAAAAATCCCATGGATCCCCATTAAAAAATAGAAATAATTTTCGTTTGACTATGTGTGTAAAATGGGGGGTGGTTTGGTGATTAAGATTTAAACACATAATTTAATATCTCATAAATGATTAGTATGTTTTGTCTCCTAGGATGTGAAACCAACCATGCATTATCATTTCTCTAAATACCTTCAATGCATGGTTATGTTTCACATTCTACCTAAACATGTTGTTAATAATACATATTTCCAAAACCAACACTAACTTCCTTGGAAAGCCAAGATTCTACTAAAACCTTAACTCAAAGATAAACACTTAATTTAAAACCCAATAGTTCCAAAAACTACCGTAACCATCTATATAAGAATTCATATAACCAAAACCTACCTTAACTTCCCTAAACAAGAAATTTTATCATAAAACCATAAACAATGTTATCAAATTAATTTAAAACTAATTGGTTCTATACAAATTCACTTTCAGGATCATTAATAAAATACATTTTAAAGCTCATGGCTTATAAAATACACCTAAACATTCCTAAATTAAATAATGAAAATTTATATATCTATATAATTTATTATTCATACTTCATTATTTTATTCCCTAATAATAATCATTGAAATTAATTTAAAATATTTTTTAAAACCCTATTCATGATATTTTTATTATAAAAGAATATTTAGGAAATGAAATTTATAAAATAATTTGTATAATATAATCAGACTCTTAATATATTCTCAATATTCTTTTATTTTTAAATAAATTTTTAATCTAAGGAAATTATACTCATTTATCAACATAGAATATTGAAATCATAAATGAATCCATTCAAAACAAGCACTTGCTAAGATTAACAACTTCAAAAATTCACCACTTTTTGAGTTTTTCCTGTAGTTAGATAATAATTTAATATCAAAATATTTATTCTTCGAATCCCCTAGAGAATTGTGGTAGAGGGATATTAGGTCTTTAAAATGCTTTTACAAAAAATAATCATGATCCACAGTGACCATATTAGCTTGACTATTTACAATTAAATTTATTTCAACATCCATAATCCAAAATAGAGACTTTTTCTAGTGAATTTTAATGTTTTCTATTCAAATAAAAAATATATTTTCAGGAAAGTCAAACTCATGATGATATTATGGTGGAAATTCTTGAGGGTAACATTGATTAAAAAATGAAAGATAAAAAAATTGAAATTTTCATTTATAAAAGAGAGCTATTAAGAAATATAATGTAAAATTTTTAATCATATTATCTTTTTATTCCATATTTATAGGCCATAAAATACATGAGTAGTATATGATTACTGAGTCTACATTCCAAGAAATATATTACTACAATAATCATATTCATAGTGATAAAACATAATAATAAATAAAAAATTTGTCTTAAATCATTATTTCCCTTAATATTTTATTATAATGAAATAATTTTATGTCACTTATTTTTTAAAAATATATATATATAAATAATAATTAACATTATCAGGCCTTTTCCTCTATAATATTATTAATTTTATTTAAGAATTTTATTATTACATTCAGAATTTATTCCATAGAATAAAAATTCATATTCAATAAAAAATATATAGGATTTTTTTAGGTTACTAGTATTTAATTATGAATAAGTTAATATTAATGTCACTATATTAATTTTAATTTATCCAAAATTCACATACTTAAACTCATGTTATAATTATTACTAAACTTTTTATATTTTCAATGGGATGAAAATAAATCAATTAAATCTAAAATTTAATGAAATAGATTTATATTTCATTTAGTTTTCTAAAACAAAAACTCATTTCTAACCCATTTTGTTCTTATAATTAGTGCATAAATTTTCCCCAATTATATTTTGAAATACCTCTACCTAATTTCAATAATTTTTTATTAATTAATTCTTCTTATTTTATTCATAAATCTAAAATTAATGAAAATTAAATTAATCTTTTTTTAATTTTATTACCATTTTTTAATGATATGTTAATTAATTTACAATAATTAAAAAAATTGGAATCATATTTAAAAAAATTAACACATTTAATATTTACTAAACTCAAAATAGACTAGTAGATATTATAATTGAATTTTTATTTTATAATAAGTTTTTCAACAAATTATTAATAATTAATATAGTAAGGTTCATGTAATCCAATATTACAATGTAAAACCAACACAAATATTAACTGGGTTTTGAGTTCACTGCCATGTCTAAATAAAATCAAGACTATCCGTACCCTAAATTGACATGACCCAACCCATGAGGACCTTACCTAGGATGAAAATTAAGATGAGAATGCCACCCCAATCCGACCATTAATAGTTAAAATGAAGATGGATAGTGCTAAGATGGAATATCACGTGCATGGGTGGTGTTAAATTAATGATAATATTTAAAAAACTGATGTTCCAAGGATCGAATAACAACTTAGAAGGCGGGGTTGAATCAGTTTTTTAGCTTTTATATGTTTCAAAACTTTAAGAAACTTAACCCTTGGAAAATGTTAAGATTTATTTCCTTACCAACCTTTAGTAAGAAACTCAAGCATGTAAGAAAGGTAAATCAAGAAAGGCATAGAAGATTTTGAAGGTTCAGGCTTAATAAGAGAACCTACGTCCTTTCAATATCCACTCCCATGGGTCTATGTAAATCCACTATAATGATTAAGTGAATAAAACTTGTGCCAACTCCCGTTAGACATCTTCTATCCCCCGATAGGAAAGATTATACTGACTCCCGTCAGTTTACAATGATTCCTTAAAGAACAAATCATCCAATCACAAGAATGGGAACTTTGTTAAGCTTCTCCACAAATATTCACTCCGAATCTTCAATCCGATTTCCTGAATCGGAATTTATGAAACTAGTCTTCTCAGTAAAGAAATATGATTCTTCACAAATTCTCACTCTGAATTCTCAATCCAGTTTCCTTGAATCTGATATTCTGAAATCGGTCTTCTCAGAAAGATAATGAAGGTTCCACACAAATGATCACTCCGAATATTCAATCATGATTCTCTTGGATCTGATCTTCTGAATCCGAACATATCAGCAAGTAAATAATGAATATGATTCTCTTCTTCTCAAACACTCAAGAAAACTTCTTCAGGATGGTAGATACTTTTCACATTGAATTCTACTGTGCTCTGCCATTTCCGCATGTGTAAAAAGTTTTCAATGAGCGAATGATCTGAGCACATATTTATAGGCAACTCAGTAAACAAGGGAGGGAATCTTGAAATTCTTTCGCACATACTCAAATCTCAAAAACTCTGAAAATCACTCGCATTTAATCTTCAATCTTTGACTTCTTCAAATCTCCATAAATTTCACCGAGATTTAAGCAATGTTGAAATTCTAGTTTCCTTAAACTCAGAATTTTCATTCCAAATTTCTCAGCATGTTTCTCAGGATGGTCATTACGAATTTCTCAGCATGTTTCTTAGGATTGTCATTCCGAATTTCTCAGCATGTTTCTCAGGATTGTTATTCCGAATTTCTCAGCATGTCACTCAGGATTATCATTCCGAATTTATCAGCATGTTTCTCAGGATTGTCATTCTGAATTTGTATGCATGATGCTCAGGATTATCATTCCGAATATCTCAACATGTTGCTTAAGATTTTCATTCCGAATCTATCTACAAGTTTTCCACGATTTTCATTCCGAATTTCTTGTTTAGGATTTACACTCTGTGTTTCTGGATCAGAAAGTACAATTTGAATTTCTGGTTCAGGAAGTACACTCTAAATTTCTGGTTCAGGAAGTATATTCCGAATTTCTAGCTCAGGAAGTACACTCCGAATTTTTGGTTCAGAAAATAAACTCTGAATTTCTAGCTAAGGAAGTACACTTCGAATTTCTAGTTTAGGATGTATACTCTGAATTTCTGTTTTAGGAAGTAAACTCTGAATTTCCGGCTCAGGATGTACACTCCAAATTTCTGGTTCAAGAAGTGCACTCTAAATTTCTGGTTCAGGAAGTGCACTCCAAATTTCTGGGTGGGGAAGTTCACTCCGAATTCCTAGCTCATGAAGTACACTCCGAATTTCTGGTTCAGGAAGTACACTCTGAATTTCTGGTTCCAAACTTCAAAATTTTTCGTAGAGAAAAACATCAATCTTCTTCACCTTTTTCTCCAACATCTATTATCATGAAACCTTTATTGATTTTTGAGAACTTTAAGATCAGCATAGCATCGTCTAATTTTTTTAAGAAAGTTTGAGATACTTTCTTAACTTCTTAATTTTATTCTTCAATTAAATATTCTTTAAGGAAATCTCCAACAACCAGCAACTTCAACTTTCTATAACTTAGAAACATTCTTCAAAAAATATTATTTTTCAACAAATACATAACTTTTTTAAACAAAACACCACAAAGGTTCTTCTATCTACCCCTTTGGACTTGTTGGAAACCATTGGTTACAAGGATTCACCTCTCAAAAAATTTACATCTCAAGTTCTTGAATTTTACCAAAATATAGCCTTTCCCAAAAAGAGTGTCCGAACACAACACTATTCGATTAAGTAATGCTTTTGAAGGATTTACATCCCTCGGCGAAAAGAAAAATTTGCATCCATTTAAAGATAAACTTCACCTTACTCAAACTCCCCCTCAACTTTTATCTTTTTCTTTCTAACTTCATTTTCTTTCTCTCTCCCCCATTATATAATAACCACATCTTTAGATTCATAAAAAAAAATACTCTACCCCTTTATGAACATAATACATTGAATGGTGGGGAATACTTCCTTATGAGTTTTAGGAAGTCTTGGGAGGAGGCGGAACATGGATTTGCAACCTCAATTCTACAATCCCCTCCTTTGACATTGCTTTTGTGAAAATATTGGCAATCTGATATGTTGTTGAAATATATTCCAGCAATACTTCTCCAGCAGCATATTTGTCTTTTAAAAAATGATACTTCATATCATTATTATTTGATCTTGAATGTTGAACAGGATTCTTGGAAAGATAAATGGAAGTTTGATTATCACAGAGTATTTTTAAAGGTGTAGAAACTTTTACTTTAAAATCTTTCAGGTGAACTTTCATCCACATCATTTGAGTACAAGCCTGAGTAGATGCAACATATTTGGATTTAGTTTTACTTAAAGTTAATGAACTTTGTTTCTTACTATGCCAACTCACACAATATTCCCCTGAGAAAAATGTTCCTCCTAATGTTGATTTTCTATCATTACAATCACTAACCCAATCAGCATCAGTATAACCATGTAACATCATATAATTTTTTATCTTGTATAGTAACCCATGTGAAGATGTTCCTTTAACCTATCTTGGAATCCTCTTAAATTCCAACATATGTGATTCTTTTGGAATAATTTGATATAGGGAACAGAGAGTCACAACATAAGAAATATCAGGCCTTGATGTTTTAAGATAAAGAAGACTTCCTATTATCTTTTGAAAGTCTTTCTAATTCAAACTGTTCCCTAACTCATCTTTTCTCAACTTTGTGCTCATTGATATAGGGGTTGAAACTTCTTTTGATTATTCCATCCCAAACCTCTTTAATAGTTCCTTGGCATACTTTTCGTGGGATAATAAATTTTAGTTTTCTTATTGTTGAACATGTAATACAAGGAAGAAAGTTATTTATCTCAACATGTACATTTCAAAAATTTCATTCATCTCTTTAGAGAACTTTTTACAAACATTTTTTTCATCTCCAGAAAAATTTATATCATCCACATAAATGATTTCAATTAAAGTTCAAGAGTCAACATATTTAACATACAAGATGCTATCAACCATTCCTTTTGAAAAGTTCATCTTTCTCATAGAATTGTCAGGCATCGAATACCATTCTCGTGGAACTTGTTTCAACCCATACATGGCCTTCTAAAATTTGAAAACATTTTATTCATCTTCATCAAGAAAAATACCACAAGGTTGTTCAATGTAAACTTATTCCTCAATCTCACCATATAAAAATGTTGACTTTACATCAATCTGATAAACCTTGTAATTTAGATTGGAATCCACTACAAGAAAGATTTGAATAGTCTCTAATCTTTCAATAGGGGCAAAGGTTTCATCAAAATCCTTACCTTCCACTTGTGCATACCATTTACACACAGGCCTTGCTTTGTTGATTTTCACTTCTCCACGCTCGTTCAAATTATTTCTATAAACCCACTCGGTTATGATAACATTCTTATTTTCTGGTCTTGGAACAAGTTCCCATGTTTCATTATTCTTAATATGATCCAGTTCTTCATTCATAGCATCCACCCATTCTTTATGTTGAATAGCTTCTGAAACGGATTCTGGTTCAACTTTTGAGATAAGAGAAGTCTGATTTTCTAATCATAACTTCCTTCTTTTCTGAACTGGATCCTTCTCATCCCCAATAATTTTTTTAGATTAAATATGTTTTTATAATGTAGGAAAAATCACATTTCCTTTCCCAGCATCACTTTCTTCCCCATGTGACTTATCTGAGTCACTCTCACTCTGGTGGGGATTCTCTGATTTATCTTCCTCAGTATTCTTAACAAATTTTGTGAAGGAACATGGATTTTCAATTACATTCATATCATATGAATCCACCAACTTCTGCAAACTTTATTACAGCATTTGTAACTTCTTCCATTTGGTGAATAACCCAAAAATATTCCTTCTTCATCTTTCTCATCAAACTTTCCTAAGTCTGGCTTTTTTATTTTGAGCAAGCATGGACTTCCAAAAACATTGAAGTAATTAAAAGAAGGTTTTTTGTTATACCACATCTCGTAAAGAGTCATGTAGGTTTATGGTCTCAACAAGCATCTATTTTGAACATTTACAGCAGTGCTAAGAGCTTCTCTCTAAAAGAATTTTGAAATTTTGTATTCTGATAACATATTTCTTCCCATTTCCACTAAGCTTGTATTTTTCCTTTCTGCAACTCCATTTTGTTGTGGTGTATAGGGAGCACTATACTGATGTTTTATTCCATGCTTCCTCAGGAAAGTTTCAAAATCTTTTCTTTTCAATTTAGTACCGTTCCATGTTATCAATTTTTTTATTGAAGCCCCCAATTATTTCTCGACATCTCTCCTGTAGAATTTAAACATTTCAATAGCCTCTGACTTATGCTTCATGAACGTGATGTTTGTCATCCGAGTGAAGTCATTAATAAAAGTGATAAAGTATAAATCTCATTTTTTTAATTGATGTCTCTTTGCCCCACATATATTGGAATGAATAACCTTAATTGGTTTGTTAGATTGAATCTAAACTCTTTTATGGCCTTTCCTAGTCATCTTTCCTTTCTGTAAAGTAATACAAACATCTTCATATCTTCTTATCAGTTCTGGAAAATTCCAAACAACATGAACTTTAGAAAGCTTACTCATGTTCTTCTTCCCATGGTGGCCAAGTCTTTGATGCCTCAACTTATTTTCATCTTCAGCACTCAAATAATAATAGTTATGGGATTTTTCAATTTGAAAGATATTCCCAATGGTTCTTTCTCCTTTTGTAATCACATTTCCATTTTTCACAATTTTGATGATACAAGAATCCTTTCTGAATATAACTTCTTTTCCATCATCCCAAAGTTTACTTACACTAAGTACGCTATGTTTTAGCCCATCAAAAAGCAAGACTTCCTTAGATTTCAGTTTCTCTACTTCAATCCCTGTCGTTTGGATTCCCATAACTTTTAGGGAACTATCATTGCAAAACGTAATCGCTCCTCCATCATGAATTTCAACATGTTCCAAGATTTTTATATCAACTGTCATGTGTGAAGAACAACCACTATCAAGAATCCATGGTCTTTTCCTCTTACTTGATATAAAAGATGTCTCAACAACAACAGCTCTCTCATCAACCATCTTATTTACAGCATTATTTTCTTTCTTATCATAAGAAACTTGTTCTGGAAGGAGTGTCATACATCATTCGGCATGTTGAACAAACTGATCACATCTTCCAAAAACTTATTCCAAACATTCAAATTGATTTTTTGTTGGAATGTTTCTATCATCTTGAGAATTCACCTTTTGAACTTTTTATGAGTACAGAGAGTTACTCATCCTTCTTTCACTATTTCTTCCACTTTGCTTAAAACATCATTCGGGTAGACATAAATTGCGCCAAAAATTATAAGCTCTATGCCCATATATTCCACAACACCAGAAATATCCCTAAAATCTTTATTTTCTATTATTTAATGATCTTTCATTATAGAAACTTTGTTGAGGTTGATAACTTCTTTTAGCTCTAGAATACTCAAGATGTAGGCCATCTCTTATTTTGAGCGAGTCTTCTAATTTTATAGGATTGATATATTTCGTACATCCTTTATCCACCCAATCTTCACTAACATTTCATCTGAAACCTGAAATGTTAGAAGAATCAGATGAAACATTTTTTTTGTTAAGTGAAGATATCACCTGATTCTCGTAGTGAGCATTCACATCATTTTTAGAGGTTTCAACTTTTACTTCTACATATTTGTTGAATTTTTCATTTATCTTCCTCAGGGTATTTTCGGAATCAAGGAGTTTTGATTTCACATTGTTTGCTTCTTCTTCCTTTTCCTCAAACTTCTTGGTAAGATCTTCAATCATATTTCCTAGTTCAACTATTCTATGTTTGAAACTTAAAATTTCATGAATGTATTCGTCTTCCTTCTTGATGATATCTTTACTTCCATCATGAACTTATTCATGATTTTTCTTCATCACACGAATTTCTTTCTTGAGAGATTTTTTTTACTCAAGACATGAAAGAAGTTTGGATCTTAGTTGATATTCTCTGTAAGATTCTTCACCACCTTCTTCACTTTCTGAGGAAACATTTGTTTTCTCCACATTTTCAATGACGGTTCTGAATCATTATTTACTTTCATCTTCTAATGAATCATTATCAGATGATTCGGATTCAAACTTCTTTCTCAAAATACTTCTTTTCTTTCCGGAAAAATTATTCTTGAATTCTTTTGAGGTCTTCTCATCTTTTTAATTCTTGTTATACATCTTCAACTGAGAATTCTCATTAGAAACATCTTGCTATTCTCCAACTTTCTTCTTAGGGGAATTCATAGCAAAGTCACCAATTCCACCACACTCAAAACATTTGAGAGGAATTTTCCCTCCATAATTTCCTCTTCCTCTTCGATAGTTCTTGGATATGAGAGACATGATTTTTTCATTCAACTCTTTATCTTCTTTATCAACATACTCACAAGGGTCAGCTTCTTCATTATCTGGGATTTTTATCCTTATCATAACATCAAAAGACATTTCATCTTTCATCTTATTCTTAAATATTTGATCTTTCCTCATTTCATAGGCAACAAGAAAGGTATGCAGTTCATCAAGAGATAAATCATCCTTATCTTCTAAAGATGAAATTTTAGAATCAAACATATCTGGAAGGTTTCTCATATGTTTCTTCACAATTATAATCTTCCATGTTTTCTCAGAATCCCCTAATATTGCATACAATTTCATTAACTCTGGTGAAGTATTCATCAATTGTTTCATCGTATCTCATCATGATTTATTCACATTTTTTATTCCATATTTGCATCTTGGCCTCCTTGACTTTTTTGTTTCCTTCAAAAACACTTTCCAGCATGTCCAACGTTCTTTTTAATGTTGTGAGACCCATCACATTCTGATAAAAATTTTCCGATAAGGACATAAGAATAGCATTTCTACCCTTTCCATCAACTTCCATGTTTCTCTTGTCAGAAAATGTCAAAGGATCATTTTTCTAAGTAGGTGGAATACCAATAGTAGCATCATTAACAAATTCATGGACAACAGATAGGAGATAAGGAATCATCCTATTTTTTCATCCATAATAATTATTTCCATTGAATGTAGGAATTCCTCTACTGTTGACAGAATTGATATTCTCCATGATAAGGATTAAACAGGGTAACCTCCTATGATACCACTTGAAGTTTCAAGGATCGAATAACAACAGAGAAGGGGGGGGGGGGTTGAATCAGTTGTTTAACTTTTATAAGTTTCAAAACATTAAGAAACATAAACCTTGAAACCTGTTAATATTTATTTCCTTATCAACCTTTAGCAAGAAACTCAAGCAAGCAAGAAAGGTAAATCAAGAAAGGCAGACAACATTTACAAGGTTTGGCCTCAATAAGAGAACCTACGTCCTTGCCATAGCCACTCCCGTGGGTCTATGGGAATCCACTATAATGAAGAAGTGAATACAATTTGTTCCAAATCCCGTTGGACACCTTCTATCTTATGATAGGAAAGATTATACTGACTCCTGTTAGCTTACAATGATTCCTTAAAAAATGATACAATAAAAGAATGATAACATTGTTAAGATGCTCCATAAATACCCAATCTGAATATTCCATCCAATTTCTTGAATCTGAATTTCTGAAACCATTCGTCTCAATAGGAAAAATGATTCTGCACAAATTCTCACTCTGAATTCTGAATACGGTTTCCTTCAATCCGATATTGTGAAATCGGTCTTCTCAGTAAGATAATGATGGTTCCGCACAAATGCTCACTCTGAATATTCAATTAGGATTCTCTTGGATCGGATCTTCTGAATCCGAAATTCTCAGCAAGTAAATAATGGCTCTGATTCTCTTCTTCTCAAACACTCATGAAAAACAAGGGCCGAAATCTTCAAAAATATTTCATGCTTCCTCAAATCTCAAAAAACTCCGCAAATATCTCGCATTTAATCTTCAATATTGGACTTCTTCAAATCTCATTAAATTTAACTATGATTTATGAAAAGTTGAAATTCTGGTTTTCTTGAACTCAGAATTGTCATTCCAAATTTCTCGGCATGTTGCTCAGGATTTTAATTCAGAATTTCTCAGCATGTTGCTCAGAATTCTCATTCCTAATTGCTCAGAATATTTCTCAGGATTGTCATTCTGAATTTCTCAACATGTTGCTCAGGATTGTCATTCCGAATTTCTCAGCATGTTTCTCAGGATTTTCATTCCAAATTTCTCATCATGTTGCTCACGATTGTCATTCCGAATTTCTCATCATGTTGCTCAGGATTGTCATTCCGAATATCTCAGCCTGTTCCTCATGATTTTCATTCCGAATTTCTCATCATGTTTCTCAGGATTGTCATTCCAAATTTCTCAGCATGTTGCTCAGGATTTTCATTCCGAATTTCTAGTTCAAGAAGTACTCTTCGAATTTCTGGTTCATGAAGTACACTCCGAATTTCTGGTTCAGGATGTACACTATAAATATCTTGTTCAAGAAGTAAACTCTGAATTTTTGGCTCGGGAAGTACACTCCGAATTTCTGGTTCAGGAAGTACACTCTGAATTTATGGCTTAGGAATTACACTCCGAATTTATGGTTCAAGAATTACACTCTGAATTTGTAGTTTAGGAAGTACACTCTGAATTTTTGGCTCAGGAAGTACACTCCGAATTTCTGGTTCAGGAAGTACACACGGAATTGCTGGTTTAGGAAGTACACTCCGAATTTCTGGTTCAGGAAGTACACTCTGAATTTCTGGCTCAGGAAGTACACTCTAAATTTCTGGTTCAGTAAGTACACTCTAAATTTATGGCTCTGGAAGTACACTCCGAATATCTTGTCAAGGAAGTACACTCCGAATTTCTGGCTCAGGAAGTACACTCTGAATTTCTGGTTCATGAAGTACACTCCGAATTTCTGGTTCCGAACTTTCTATGAATTTTTCTTAGAGAAAAACATCAATCTTCTTCACCTATTTATTCAACATCTTGTATCATGAATCTTTTCATGATTTGTGATAAAATTAAGATTAGCAAAGCATCGTCTAATTTTGGTAAGAAAGTTTGAGATACTTTCTTAACTTTTGACATCTTATTTTTCAATAAAATCTTCTTTAAGAAAATCTCCAGCAACAATAAACTTCAAATTTCTGTAACTCAAAAAAAATTAACAAAAAGTTTAGCTGTTAACAAATACAAAATTTTCTTAAAGAAAACACCCCAAAAGTTCTTCAAAAACCATATATCTCAGATGCAACACAACATAAACAACAAATTAATGATAACATAAATTCATCTACCAAATCACATAATAATGTGAATGCATGAGACATTGAATATATTAAGACCCATATCTTTAATAAAATTAATTTAATGATTAACTATATCAAAGAACACATAGTAGACTATAGAATATTGTGTGGGCTAGGGTATTTCTTAAATTAGGTGCATCAGATAATATCTTGAAAAATAATTACAAAAATATTAATGAAAAATTATTTAACATGCGCCAAAAATTCCTTCATTCTTCTAATAATCCACAAGATAACCTAGTGATGGCCATAAAAACGGTGAGAAATAATTCTCAGTAAGAGAATCAGAAAATAATAGCATAATTTAATGAATTAATTGATTTCCAATAAGAATATTAAATATTCATAAAGGATTCGAGAATCAAAATCTTGAACAATGTGGCATGATATAACATGATATCAAAAAGAAAATATAGGAATGCAGAAACAATATAATACTTGAAACAATAAATATAATTCAAGTATAACCACCAATATGACATTACATAGAATTCTTAGTATAAAATCTAGTGAAAAGTACGTGTAACATCATGAGCTTAAAAAATTTCCCATTGTATTAGAGGTCTATATAATTAAAGGTCCACTCGTCACTTTCATATCATGTATTTTCATAAGTGTGCCATGTGGATTGTACAATATAAGGATGTATTTCATGACTTTTAATCCCAAAATTAGAGAGTGTGGTATACATACGTGGAAGTCCATAATAAATTAAGAATATTTTCATCTATTTTAATTCCCTTGATTAGAAATTTGTATGGATATTAAGCACACAACAATTTGGAAGGACAAATACCTCTATGATTTTGTCGATATAAGGGTTATACATAAAGTTTCTTGAAGGTGACTAATGAGAGTGAAATATTTTATAATAACTTGTAAATAATAATTATATTATTGAGGATAATTCATAACATAACCCAGTATGGAAAATTGTAAATTAAATGCATAATACAAATATGGTTCTCGGATAAATAAGAGATGGAGAGGATCCCTTACCTAGAGAGGGAACTTATAAAAACATGGGAAGTGTATCTAAAGAAAATAGGGGGATCTTGGAGGGACTATATAGTGGGAAGGGTATAGTAATGTCATGATAAAAGGGTTTCTAGTGAATATGAATAGTATTTGGGTTGTTTTGAAAAAAAATTATTGGATTTTTCTTAATTAGTTTCCAAACATAGTACTTCGACTCTATATGATAAAGTAATAAAACCCAAAAAATATTACATGGTTTTTCCCCATGGTTTCTACCAAAGTGAGTTTTATTCCTTAATTATAATTTGAATAGCTGTTATCATGAAAATAATACCTTTGGTGATGTTGAGGTGAGTCATGTCTAAAAAGAATTTATTTTAAAAGAAAAACATATAATATTGGATTTGATGGAATCATTAAGGGTTTATAAAATTATTCAAAAAATTTAAAAAAGATAATAATTTAAAGGGAAAATATGAATTCAGTTGGGTATACCTTTTATATGATATATTACAAAAATTTTGGGTCATCATGATGTTATAATAGA
Organism: Viscum album; assembly: GCA_963277665.1. Classification (NCBI taxonomy): domain Eukaryota; kingdom Viridiplantae; phylum Streptophyta; class Magnoliopsida; order Santalales; family Viscaceae; genus Viscum; species Viscum album. The sequence goes on along the minus strand of OY728163.1, from coordinate 2,100,575,550 downwards.
TACCTTAAATTAATATCGTGTCTAGTTTTTAACTCAAAAATTGTATATCTAATAAAATTTTGATGAAATAAAAATTTGATAATTTCATCATTTTCAAATAAAGAAAAATATTTATTTTACCAAATTAATTCTTTGTATATATATAATTCAAACTTTTAAATCAGAAAACATATTTGTTGAAAAATGATTGTTTTTTGAAAATAAAAGTTTTATAACACTTACAAAAATCACATTTGACTTAATAAAATTATATTATGAGTTATATTTGATCAATATTATTTAACAATAATATTTTATTCAAATATGAATTATTTTAAAAAAAATTAAATACTATAAAATTGATTCTTGATTAAAACTATATATTTCCCAAAAATATACATTAGGTATCGCATATTAGAATCTAATTTTGATCAAACTCATTTTTTAAAATTTTAAAAAGAACTACTAAAAGTGATAAAAATAATAATTTTTTAATTGAAATAAAATATAAAAGTGCATACAATTATGGTGTCGACACATAACCCTTCATAACAAAAATGATTATCGTAAGATTACGGTGTATAATGGTAATATTTTCTTGGAATGGTTCAATGTACAGGGTTTGGTTTGAGATCACGATGAGCTTGAACATATCCCATAAAAGGTTTTCTTCATGATTTATTTGTTGAATTTCATATTGAGATTGATCAATGGAAAATCCCAGTGATGGTATCTCCCTTGGATGCACTAATAAATGGGCTTTATAGGATACAATCTTACTAGTCAAGGCCATCACTTCTTTAATCTGTGTCAATTGGACTTTTTCAAAACACAATATTTATAATACTAAAAAATCAATTTTCAACATATATTTATCAGTTATAACAATGATTCATTTTCTTTTAAATATTATTGGATATAATTTCCCAAATAACCAATGTAGTGCATGTGTTTTCTGTAACATCATTACATTATTCAATAAAAGAGATATAATTTCATTTATTAAATTTTAAGTAAATATAATATTTCTTAGTATATAAATTTAACCCTCAAAATATTCATTTCATTCTCTAAATCATATAAGGGTATTTTTGTTTCATCTCTTCCGCCAGTCTGGATATCAATTCTAGAAACTTGTGTTTTCTCCATAATAATTTATCATGTGGTGTGTTTTTTGTTTAGTAGATATATGTCTCAATGATATATGATCTTCATTAGATGATACTCAAATGAATGATCATTCTCTAATGGTACAAACTCTATATATATAACATATGGGGTTTTATCATGTATATCTTCAAGAGGGATACATATAACACAACATTTACTTAAGATACGTCATGTTTGAGTACTAGTCGATAGGCCCCTGCTCCGATGTCATAAAGGATCTCAAATGGGTTGATTTATATTGGACTAAGCTATAAATGCTTCCCAAACCTCATGAAATTTTTCCATTGTGATATACGAAAGAATAATTTATCTCTGACACAAACTCAAGGTCTCATTAATGACTTCCTTCCTAGATTTTAGGTCTTCTCTATATTCATTTAATATAAATATAAATGGATTGAACCTTTATAATCATATCATGGAGAATATCGTGCCCCATCAGCTTAATGCTCCCCAACATCCTCCAGTATATCATAGTTTGAACCATATTCCTCTATAGAGCGTCAAAAGGTGTCATTTGAATGCTAGAATAAAAACTATTTTATTATGATAACCCCACTAGGGCAAGTCTCTACACCTAACATACTTATAAATACGTTTAACAAGATCTCATTAGGTCATCTAGTGTTTTAATGGTTTATTCAAATTGATCATCCTTCTAAGGATGATAAGAGGTGTTGATGTTTAGTTTTGTTTCCAATGATTATTTAAGGCTTCTCCATAACCTCAACGTAAACCTCAAATCCCAATCAGATACAATAGGTTATGGAACTCCATGAGATATTACTAATTATCATATGTATATCTTAGTGAGTTGTTAAAGAGATAATTATTCTTATACAGAAATTAAATTTGATATTTTTTATGGAAATCGGCTACCACCTAGATGGAATTATTTTTCTTCAGTTCCCTCTAGAGTCCTAAAAATAATTATTTGGTTATATTTTCCTATTTGCACACTTATATGGGTTATGGTGTCATCATACCCATAAACTTATTTCATTCTTACACGACTTGTTGTTATTAAAATATTCTAGACAAAAAATTCAGAATCTCCCTACTATGTTATCCAAACAAAATATTCAGTTAAAAACATTATACGTCTTAGTGCTTCCTATATGAATAGAGAAGGATGGCCTATACACATTAACCAGAATTTACATCTTTTGTTCTAGTTTTAATGGGCACATATCCATGTTCCAAACCTTATATATCTATATTCAGAGAAGTTGAACTTTAAAATATTTACAACCTTCTTTTGTAGAAACTCATCTCTATTATAAACTTCCTTGATCGTTTTAAAAATGGTTGTTTGGGATGTTATTTGATCAATGTAGAATTATGATCATATTATTATTCTCATCTCCATCCTTTTCATTTCTAATAATTTTAGATCCATTTTAATCCCCATCAAGGATATAGTTGTGCGATCCTTTCTTCTCATAGAATCTTCCACTTTGTTTTCTTTCCTATGAAGGTAATGGATGGAAAAATCATAATACCAGATCAAGTTTGACAACATTCATTAGTGGATATTATTCTCATTTTTTAAATATATATATTAGGCTTCTATAATTCATATATATGTGACACTTTTATACATAGAGGTAATATCACCATAACATCAAATTGAATATCATTACATCCAATTATAGATCATTAGTTGTGTTGTTTTTCTCATGGATATTTAATTATAAGGAATAATAGGCTATCACTTTTTCTTCTTGCATGAGTACAAAACTCAATGATTTTTTTGAGGGATCACTGTAGATTATAATTGTTGCTCAACTACTGGGTCATGTGAGTAAAGGAACAGTGATTATCCTATTCTTTATAAATTTAAATATTACCTTGGATTCACAATTCTAGTGAAACATGACTCCCTTTCGGGTAGGCTTCATTTAATGGGATTATAAAATCATAAAAAGTTTCTCACAAATCAGTGATAATACCCAATTGATCCAAATAAATTATGTATTTATATCAATGATGTTTTTTGGGACATATTTTGGTTGCCTTTTTTTACAGATCCACATATCTCACACCATTGGAATTAAAATTTCCTAAGAAGGTTACTTTCTTATACTAAAACACATATTTACTATAATTTTCAGATATGTTTTCCTTCTTTGTGGTCTTTAGGATAGTATTTCAATGCTCCTCATATTCCCCCTTTCTTTTGAAGTATTTAAGAAAATCATAAATTAGTACAAAAAAAATCAAGATAATCTCTAAAGACTCTATTCAACATGTCCTTGATGTTCTTTTAAGCATTAGTGAGTCCACATAGCATCACTATGATCGCATAATTCCAATACCTTGTACGAAATATAATACTAGAGATATCCAATATATTAAAATATACATGATAATAACCTAATAAATGATCTAAATTATAGAATTACTAGGTTCTAAGTAGCTAATTTAAAAATTTATCAATCCATGGAAGGGGACACCTTTTATTTATCTTGGTATTTTTTATATCAGGATAAACCATGAAGAGGTGAATTGATCTATTCATATTACTGAAGGGGAGGAATGGTGCACCCCATTGTGAAGAACATGGGATTTTAAACCCTTTATCTATATTACTATAAATTGTTTCTCCATCTCCTTATGTTTAAAAACAACCATTTTGTATTAATTCTTGGATATTTGAAAATCTATAGATATGATCTCAATTAATAAATCAACATCACGGTAAGGGGGAAGACCAAGAAATTATTAGAATGAATATTTGTAAATTACTATATAAAGGGAAAGTCATTAATTATTTTTTAGACTTTATAATTTTAGCTAAATATGATGTCTAGAAAAAAAAATATATCCATTCTTGAGATATTGGTACAAAATAAGATTCATCTTCCAAATTTTAATTTTATTTAATAAGTGGGTGGTTTATGATACAAAGTGTGTTTTCAAATTTTCATTACCTTATTTTGGTTATATAAAAGGAAATCCCATCCTTATCTATAATTTAATCAAATTCCACTCAAGGGTGTATCATATGAATTTTTGGAAAATTCGTCTAATAAATTTGGATAGGGGATGTGTTATATTTTTGGGATGCAATAATTATTCCATTTATTATCTTCACAAAAAAAAATATAATTCCATGTTTTTTGGTGGTTTTTTAAAAGTTATACCAAACGAGTGTGATATAAATGAATTCATAGAACAACAGATGATAAGCCTACCTTTAAATATTTTATGCTTGTTCTAATCATTTAATTAATCCAAAATAGATCTAGGGATGATAAGTTACATATTATTTAGAATTTAAAAAGGAAACAATGAAAATTAAATGGAGAAGTCATATATGAAATTTATTTGTTAACCTATGAATTTAATGATATTAATCTATATTGTCAATGATTTCGTTCTCAACCTAAAATCTTAATGAAATTCTTCTCTTAATAATGGTTTTTAATGGGATTATAAATTTTCAAAATTATATCTTTCTAGTGCTTGAAACCATATTGGGAGCAAGGCATAATTTCATGCACCAGGTGACGATCATTTTCATCTCATTACACCCTATTCAGGGTTATTACACAGGTAGATTTATGCCAGAGAAAAAACCACATGTAGTATCAAGACGCAAACATATTTTATTATAAATCAATTAATCTATACTTAACCCAAATTTATGGATTTGTTCTCGTGTTTAATCCAATCACTCAAAGGATTTTGAAAGAGTTTTATAATAATAATCCCAAAAATAACTAGACCAACCTCTGAAACCATCTATGACAAACCATATCTTTAAAAAACCTTATTTCATGATTTATTAAATTAAATAACACTTCATATAACCAATAATATTGTGAGGCCTATTGTATTTTTCAAATTGGGTACATATAATAAAAATATGAAAAATAAGTAAAAATGCATTATAGAAAACCTCATAAACATGACCATAAAATTCCATTATTCTCTAAAAACTACAGATGATAACATGGGGACATATATAAGAAATGGGTGAGCTATAAATCCATGTAAAAGAATAAAAATAATAATTTCATACGGTAAAGAGGTACAAGTTATCGAAGAGTCATATAAATTTTTCATAATATGGTTGAGAATAATATTCTTGAATAATGAGGAATGATATAATATGATAGTATAATGGCAATATAATAATGTAGAAACGTCATAAATCACGACATCATAAATATAATTCATGTCCATCCACTAAGATAACATGACATAGTGTTATTATGATAACCTACCATGAACCCTTCATGGAATATCATGTGATTGAAACATTACCCAATGCATTGGAGGGATATATAATTCCGGTCCAACCTATCACTTTCATATCAAGTAGTTTCATAAGTGTGCCGAAAATATCATTAAAAAAATCTATGTATGTCATAAAATTTAATTCCATGACTTATGAGTGTGAGATTGATAAATGGAAGTACCTAATAAATGAATAATAGTTACATCTATTTGAATACCCTTCGGTGGAAATGGGAATGGGTATTCACTACACAATTGTTTAGCATGAAAATTTACAAGATGCTTTTTTCAACATAACAATCGTACATAAAGGATTATATAGGGTATTAATGAGAGTGAAAGGAGTTTATCATCACTTATAAATTATTATAAAATTATGTGGGATATTTATGTGCATAAAACAACATGAAAAGTTAGATATTAAAGGCATATTATACAAAATGTGATGGAATAAAGAGGACAACGAGATGATTTATTACCATGAGAGGGAACTTCTAAAATATTGGTTGGATCTTATTAAGATATTGGGGGAACATTTGGAGGACTATAGAGAGGGAAGTTCTATGTAATTTTATTCCAAAAGGGTTTTTTGTGAAGAGGAATGGGATTTTGTGTGGGTTTATACAGCAAAAGAGAAGATAAATCTTTATTAATTTACAATCTTATTTTTTTACTCTATGTGATAATATAATAAAAACATAATCCCATAGATTTTTCTTTTGGTTTATAACATATTGAAGTGGTTATAATTATTTTAAAATTTAATAACTTAGATCATTAAAATAATACCTTTGGCGATGTAAAAGTGATTTGTTCTTAGAAAGAAATGACTTTAAAAGATTAATATATAATATAGGATTTAAAGGATACATTTTGGAATTATAAAATAAATAAAATAATTTAATAAATACATTGTTTTAAATTAAAAATATGTATTTAGTTTTTATTCCTTTTATGGAATATATTACATCACTTATTTGGGTCCTTATGAAGTTATAATATATATCATATATTTATACTAAATGTAATTTTTACCAAAAAATTAGACCGTCATAGAAAATTTTTAAAAAACAACACTGGATAATATCAACATGGTGATTTCAAAAATAATATTTATTTTATAAAAATTTTTCTGTAAAAATTATAATTTACTCTTTTAAATAAAAACAATTTATTGAAACGTATTTGTTTTTTAAATTAATAGTTTTATAAACCTTATAACAATAACATTTAACTTCAATAAATTATATTATAATTTATAATTAATAAATATTATTTAATAATAATATTTTATTATTTTTTTTCAAAATTCTCGAATTTTGTAAAAATAATGCATTGATTGACATTATATATTTTTAAAAAATACACTTTTTGTTTCATTGTATCTTGATATAATTTTTTTCAAACTCCTTTTTTAATAATTTAAAAAGTAATATAGAAAATCCAAAAATCTAATAATTTTTTAAAAAATAAAAAATATATAAATTCATACTATTAGGTACTAGAGACAAATCCCATTATTACACCAGTGAATTCCTTAAGGGTTAGTTGTGTGATGGTGATATTTTATTAGGGTAGTTCGTTGTACATGGTTTGGGTTGTGATCTCTATTTTTTGGGACCAAGGTAGTAGCTGAGCATGTACAGTTATAGTCCAAACATGTGCAGTAAACCTATGTAGTGTACCCAATAGTTGGAACGATGTGTGAGACTCGTGAGTTGTTTTGGAACATTTCAAGAGATAATGTTTCATGCTTCCCAATGAAAATATTTGTGTAGATACATGGATATTCATTTGTTTACTCTCATATAGCCATGGTTTTATAACCAAACCAACAATGAAATTTGTTTCAAAAACACATATAATGGTACATAGTGAAGGCATGTTTTATTCAGAATGGTAAAGGTTATATGGATTGATGCGGTTAATGAAATTAGAGTGGTACATGGTAGAGACTAGAAGTACATGGATGGAGTTCAGTATACAGTGAAAATTGTCCCACATTGAAATTTTTGGTGAATCAAAATAGTGAAATTTTTGGAGTTTTGTGACTATATGAAGAGAACTAATCGTCTTCATTAGATAGTCAGATTATTGGTTAAAATTTCAGGAAGAAATTTTGTAAATTCCAAAGCCTTTCATGGAGGAGAAGATAGTACGTGGAGAGAACCATCTGCATAATGAAAACAGTTCACGGAAGAAAGTGCAGTTCGCAGAGGAATCTCTCGCAGTACGCGGCAGAGCAAGGAAACATGTGAAGTAGGGTGGCACATAGAGAAGCTGAGTGGTACACATAGTAAAGTAGTATGCAGAGTAGGGTAATTTTTCGATGATCTTGACGGTATGAGAAAATATCAATGGTAAGTATAGAAGGTTTTCCTTGTACTGCACCTGGAATACAGTAAGCAGAACACCCAAGGATTCCTGAAAATTGACCAAATCATCTTACAAAATTATTTTCCATACCATATCAGTGTATGGGAAAATAAACTACATATATGGGTGATTAAGGTAAATTAAAAGAGCATCCTTTAACAGTTGAGGGTGCATGGTTTAATGCTAAACCTTTAAAGTGACCATTAAGTCGATAAACTGAGTGAAGATTCTTCCAACTCAGTGAGCAAGGTGGAGTCAGCGGAAGTGATATGAGGGATGAAGTGTGTTATCCCTAAAAACATGTAAAGGTAGTACACATAGAACATAGTGACTATACTATAATCTTGTAATCCACAGCTTGTGAAGAATAGTCATTTTTTGGAATGACTGACACAATATCGGCATATGCTCCTTGGATGTAGGCATTAATGGTGAACCAAGTAAAGTTGATGTGTCATTACTTTTCAAGTGATTTTTTATTTTATACACTTCCTCTTCTAACAGGTTTAATAGGTTTCTTCCAATGTGGGAATAAGATTCACTATTTTAAAAGATAAATTTGACACCCTGATTCACCACTCCCCTCTCATGGTGTTCTAGGGTCCATCAAGTGGTATCAGAGCATAAAGGATGATGGTGTTAAATCTTTCCTATTTTTCTAACATGTAGAATATAGGTAATGTAAGTGGAGTTTCTTTTTTTAATTGATGTAACTTTGAAATATTGAAAAACAGGATGAGATCTCCTCTAAGATCTATTGTAATAGATATACATTTTTCCATAGCACAAAGAATATATTTCACTAATCCAACCAGTCTATCTATGATAGATACAAACTATAAAATGGTGGATGCTGACTCTAAAGAACAAAATTCCCTAACTACAGCTCGTTCAGATCAAATATATCTAAAGGTGATGAAAATTATGCTAGAAAAATATATATGGGAGAAAATAGAGAATATTTATGAACGTGACAACAAAGTTAAAGAGGATAAACTTCATCTTTTGCAAAACATTTTTTATGATCCGAAGATTCACCCTAATGAAAAAAAAATTACTTCAATCAAATTACTGAAGTTGAAGGAGAGATTCAAGGGATTGGAGTAGTGATCAAAGTCATTGAATTTGTAAAAAAAAATATTTATATGACGTCCACCCCTATATAATTAAAATGATTATGCTCTTGAATTAATGTATCATTCTAAACATTCTCTTAATAATCTGAAAAGAAACCAGGTGGTATATAAGATGAGAGTAAAACCAGAATATGCAACTACTCATGTAATAAGGGAAATGTCATTCAAATCCATAGGCAAACTAGAAATTTTAGGATATTGTGCTGATTTTTATGGTGATGAAAATAAAGTTCTTTCTATAATTGTTAAGAAACTCAAGATGCGAATATGGAAATTTTTTGGAAAACTACCTCTGGCTGGTTTTCACTATGGAAGAGTTGGATACATTGCCTCTAATTTCCCAAGAAAGTTAAATGATGACGAAATTGAAGATGGAGACATTCAAATTCTATAGAAATGATTTTCCAAATAGTGAGACTTAAAATCATGAATGAAATAAAAAAATAGAGTTTTTTTTGTGAAGTGTAAGATGATGAAAATGAACTCCTTGAGGAAGAGGAAGCAGAATTCAAATCTGAGAAACGTGCTTCCATAATGGCAACATTTGAAAAATTAGAACTATATAAAGATAAGGCTGGTGATAAAAAGTTGACCACAAATTCCAATCAAATGTTTTGACATCATAACTCTATTGGTAAGCTTAATAATCAATTTAGGAGATTCAATAAGGGGAAATGAGTTATGGAAGAGTAATCAGAATATGTTGACCATCTTGTAGTGTAAATAGAACAAATGGAGGAATTTGTAAATGTGCAGTCAATAATCCTTCAAAGTAGAAAAGATGTTGTGGAACTGAAACTCATAATTAAACAATTTGAAAAGGTAATAAATGACCTTAACTTCAAAATTTAAGAGAAATCCAATACTTTTGAGGGTCTAGAGAAAGAATTATATACTTTGAGACATAAACATGAAAGATAATCAATTTAAAAATAAGAAAAAGAGAAAATATAATTTGGAAAACTCTCTGATGCTGATTTTCTAGAGAGAGATAAGCAAGGTTCCAATGAAGTTGAAAAGATCCTGAATAACTGAAGACCCTCGTGTATGGGTCATACCATGTCATATTGCAAAGAGGAAATAAACTATATAAATGGGAAAGAGATAAGAGTTCCACAAAAGAGAATGTATTCATATCATACGTCTTATTCATGAAATAATTTCTATGGATTTTTTTTCACTATTATAACATTGGTCTTATGTCTGTGTATTGTAGGTAGATGTATGATAGTTGAAATTCTTACAATGCTTAGAGACATTTAAATACTTTTCCACCATACAATGTTATTATTTCCAATAAGTTTTCTCTTTTAGAAGAAGATTATCAATATGAAGAACCTATGTACATGGTAGAGAGAATTGAAAGGCCATCAGTGTTATAAACTCAATCCAATATCTCATGGAAATAATAGAATAAAATTGAGAAATCAAACTTTTCATAAGTAGCTCTCAATGCTACCCAGAACAACAATACATGGATTCTTGATAGTGGATGTCCATCCCATATGATAGAAAATATTGATCCATTGATGAATTTCATGAAATTGTTTAAAAGACTAGTGAGGTTCGGTAACGATGATGATTTAAAGATCAAAGGCAGTGGATTTACTAAGCTAGCTAATAGAGAGATGCAGGAAACTAAAGTCCTCTATGTGGATGGTCTATGTCACAATATTCATAGTGTGAGTAAACTCTATGACTCAGGACTTATTCTGACATTCAATGAAAATGGATGTACTATTAAAGGAATGTCTAGAAATCCTCCCATAAAATGCCACATAATAGATGGAAACTTATATTAGGTTGTCAGTAAAGAGAATATTTGATACCTAATAGTTTAAGAGGAAAACAACTTATGGAATTAGTGTTTTGGTCACATCAATCAGAAATACATGTATAAGATATCTAATCTTAATATTGTCATGGATTTCTCTAATCTGAAGCATTAATGATAAAATACCCTTAATGCTTGCATGTGATGAAAACTGGTCTGCAGTACCTACCTACCAAAGAAGAAAATAGAATCAAATCTCCATGAACTCATCCATACATATGTTTTTGGCCTGATAAATGTTATTGTAACACATGGAGAATGATACCTTATTTTTTCATAAATTTTTATTGTATAATGGAATGTGTGATCATTATACATAGGAAAATACAAGTGGTTGATTGCATGAAAACCTATCATCGAATCACTGAGAATGATACTGGGTGGAAGATCAAATTCTTATAGTATGAAAATGGAGGGGAATACACATCCATTGAATTTGAAAATTACCTAGAGATGCATGGGACCCAACATGAGGAGGCGCCTTTGAGAACACCACAAACAAATGGAATTGTTGAGCGTAGGAGCCGAAATGTCAACAACATGGCCAGAACAATGCTGATTGAGACGCATATTCCTTGAAATTGCAGGGAAAGAGGTAGTACATGCCATAGTGTATATTCAAAATATAACAAGATTATGTATAGGTCAGAAAAAGATAACATATGAATTGTGGCATGGAAGTAATCTCTCCTTGAAATATTTTATTATATTCAGAAGAAAGTATTTCATCTGAAACAAAGAAAGACAATAATGGAAGTATAGATACAATGAAGATGATGGAATATTTCTTGGATTCTCAATGAAAAGAAAATACTACAAGTTTTTCAATAAGGTCTTGGGATGAATTGTGGAAATCAATGACGTTAATATCACTTAATAAAAAAAAGAATTCTTCAATGAATTCTAATTCTAATCTAATATAATATGAGGATAAATTTAAGCATTGAATAAATTCTAATACCATGGTAGAGGAAGCTATGAAAAACTCTCAAGAGTAACATCAAGATGTGGACTTTGAAGAAGAATCCAAAGAGTAATCCATGGATTGAGAGAATTTGGTCAAACCCCAAAGGATAAATCAAAGAGTATAGATGGATCAGTCTAACATTATTGATGATAGGAATGAACCAACATAGACTATGAGAATGAGGAATATTTAAAAATATGAATTTTTTTTTCAGTTGTGGAACAATCTTCATTTGAAGAGGATGAAAATGATGAGTCATTGTTAAAATAAACGAATGAAGAGTTGGATTGTTTTGACAAAATTCATTAATGGGATCTTGTTAAAAGTCATGAAGATCATAATGTGACTGGTACGAATTATATTTTCCATAAAAAAGTTGACGAACATGGAAATTTTATTAGAATTATGGAATGCTTGGACTGTAAAGGATATTCACAAATCAAAGGCATTGATGTTGAGGATAAATTTTCTCCCATATTGATACTGGAGACATTCAGGATGTTTCATTCTATGAAAATCCAAAGAGGTTATAAATTGTAAAAATGGGTTTCAAGACAATATTCTTAAATGGGGTATTGGAAGAATATGTCTATATTGAACCACCAGTGGGGTTCTAACATTTTAATGAGGAACTAAAGGTTTTAAAATTAAATAAATATCTTTACGGACTAAAATATGCACCAATGGTGTGGTAATCTCAATTGGGCTCATATTTGAGAAAGTTTGATTTTTTAATAGTGGGTTTGGATCACAATCTCTATGTGAAAAAATATCAAAAGGATTAGTTCATGGTACTGGTATGTCACGAACCAGCCCGGGTCGACCCTGAACCTGTCACCCGAGCCGGTCCGCGGCAAGTCCCGAGGGGCGTTCCCGATCCCCACGGGATGGCAACAAGTGCCGGGCATTAAAATTTGAATCGTTGGGAACGATTTCAGCCCAAACCAAAAACAGGATCAAAAGAACGAATACAACTTAAACCAACAAACAAACACTAAAGACATAAACAAACTATACCACGACATACCTCCATGTGACCTCGCGGGTCACCACCCAACTACAACCAACGTCGCTCCCACACTGAGTGACTCAAGCAGGAGAACCTGAACAAAAGGAACCTGCAACTGAAAAGGTAAAAGATAGGCGTGAGCACAAAAGTACTCAGTAGGTGAGCCCCACAACAAATCCCAATGCACTGCCAGTAAATAAAGAATCCACATAATCCAGGTTTGAACTTTAATATATAAAAGTAAGTTTTCATAATGCTTTACTTGAAAATCAAACACGAGACATTTCCCTTATTCCTTCTCGAAAGTTAGATCCATTTCATTAGTTTTAAACTCATTCTGAAAAGCAAAGTATTACATTTTCAAAGCTAACCCAAAGAGAATAAAGCATTTTCATTTGAAAACCATTATTCCCAAAGTCTAACAGTATAGGCTGTGAAATATGACTGAAAGCAACAAGTAGGGAAAACAAGTGAAAGTAAAGATAAACAGGCAAGGAGAACCAAGTGCAAGTAAAAAAAATAAACCAGAAGTTATCAGCAATAACCATGGGCACACACACACACTCACACACACACACACATACTCACACACGCACACACTCACACCCAAGTGGTCCCCCGTATGCCGACGGAAGGCACCACGCCAGAGATGGTAGAGCACTATGGGTAAATCCCCTAAGGTTCATCTAGCTCGCGTGGGACCCTAGAACCTCGTGTCTCGGTGAAACGTGGCTTAGAAGGCCACGACCCTCAGAAAATGTGGCTTAGAAGGCCACGACCCTCAGAACACGTGGCTTAGAAGGCCACGACCCTCAGATATCATATGTTTAGTTAGTGTTGCAAACGTCAATCCAGCTAAGTGAAACAGGGATGACACCCATCCGGCTCACTAGCACACTAGTTCTAGTCTGCCCACCTAGATACCCAGGGTTTCCCGTGTGCTCAAACAAGCTTCACATTCACATAGTATATTACTTCCTCATATCGCATGCCAAACCAGATATCGCACACAAAAGTCACCATTTCCACACCCAAACAGAATTTCAAAACTCACGCACGTCAAAATACCTTTCTGAAAATATAAATGTCATTACCCAATCTTTTCGCAAAAACCCCTTTTTTGGAAACACTCAAACAAAAACATAACCAACTTTCACAACCTAGAAAACATTATTTTTAATAACACAACAAGGGAAAACATCTTTCGTCAACCAAGAACCACACGTAAGGTTTCCAAAAACAATTTCAAAGGGTCACACGACGTTTTCACTAATCAAGGTTACAAGAAAACACCATTTTCCATAAACAGTACATTTACTAATTTACACATGCCAAAAACATTTCATAACCCAATTCAACATGTCTTTCGTTATTCAGGAAGAACCATTTAGTGACATTACTATGAAATCCGACAATTGAAACCAAGAAAACACTTTTAATGAAATGCTAGAATTAAACAGTTTGCCTTATCAGCAAATCACCACACTATAAAAACTACTTAATATTATTTTTCTTAAATTTACTGAAATTTAATAAAAGGACAAGGAATAAATAAATTCTTAATTTAGAGGCAAGTGCATAGGGAGACCTACCTCAAGATCCAAGCGCGATGGTAAAACGACCTTGGAACCAAGGCGCGAGGACACGACGTGTGTCTGAAGCCACGTGATAAAGTCCAACATTCTCGGAAACAAGGCGCAGCGATGGCGCTTTCTCGGAAACGCCCTGCGCGGGTCCTAAAACAGAAGACCGTTAAACGGGTTCAACGATAATAATAATATAATGATAATAATGATAATTTTGCATAATTATAATATAATAGAAATGATAAGATAACATAATAATAATAATAATAACAATAAAAAAAATAATCATAATAATAATATAGCAATAATAATAAAAATAACAACTTAATATAATAATAATTAAAACAATAATATATTTATAATAATAATAATAATAATAATAATATAGTATTAATAATAATAACATAATAATAATTCTAATAATGATATAATAATATAAATGATAATATTAACATAATAATAACAATAATAATAATAGTATGATAATAATAATGGTAACATATTAATATTAATAATAAATAATAATAATATAATAATTATAATAACCTAATAATAATAAAATAATTATAAGATTATTAACATGGTAAAAATATTAAAACATTATATATATAAAAAAAATAAAAACAAAGAATAAAATAAAACAAAATAAAAACAAAATAAAAAAAACAAAACTCACGGGAGGAGAGGCGGGAGCCGGGACGGCTGGGCGGGTTGCGCAGGGAAGGCCGGGCAACGGGGGGGTCGGACGGCGGCGCAGGGAGGAGGCAAGAGGGGAAGGGCCGGAGGCCGGGCGGAACGCCGGGAGGAGGGTGCAGGGGCGAGGACGGCCGGGCGCGGCGGCTTGGCGCGGTGGGATGGAGATCGGCGGGCCGGCGGATGGAGGGGAGGCCGGACGCAGGCTGCGGGGAGGGCTGGAGCAGGGAGGCGGTGCGGTGGTCGGCTGGCAACGGAGGGAGCAGGGGCGGAGCAGGGCGGCGTTCGGGCCGCCGGACGCTGGAGCAGGGTGCGCAGGACGAGGAGCAGGGGTGAGTTGCGGGTGAAGCGGGACGAGGGGCGGCTGGGCGCGGCGGCTGGGCGAGAGCAGGGCCAGGACGCCGGGTTCGGGGCACGGAGGAAGTCGGGAGGGCAGCGCCGGAGAGGGTGCGCTGGGGAGATGCAGGAAGGGTGCGCTGGGGAGATGCAGGAGGGCCGGCGCGGGGAAGAAGAAAGAGGGGAGAGGGAGAGAGGAGGCGGCTACGGGAGGGGGAAACGGAATTAGGGTTAGGGGGTTATAAAAAATATATATATATAATAATAATAATAATAATAATAATAATAAAAATTAGTCAATCATAATAATAATTATTATGACCAAACATTTAAAATAATGCAATCATTTAAAATAACACCCATATATATATTTACACATATATAGATGTATATATACCTACAAACACATACACGCAATTACAATAAACACATATATATGTATAAAAATATATAGACCTAAACATATATATGCATATATACACATATAGACATATATATATATACATTAATATACACGTCTATAAACATATATAAAAATACTACAATAATAGTAACGCAACTCAAATAGTAATAAAATGTCAACGCAAAAACATTAGTATTTAAAACGCCGGGTGAGCACATAGTCACCCGGGCTGAAAGCACGGTAACTGCTAGCGATGCGGTGACCGCGCACTGGCGCAAAACCACCAATCGAAATTAAACTCCAAAAAATTTAAATCGGGATCAAGAAAGGAGAAAAATTCCGGACGTCCGCGGTCGGGGTGTGACAATTCTCCCCACCACAGACACTTTCTGCCCCCAGAAAGTCACCAGGTCATAAGTCAGCCAAAAATCCAAGTCTATGCCCAAACAGTACTAAAGGAACTGAAGAAAACTGAAGTTCTCGGGGATGACCTTACTCTACACAGGTCACACCCGACCGATTCAAGAGGAAAACTGGGGTCCGAGGTTGAGGGGAGAACACTAAGGGGTTCTCCCCACCACAAGAACTTAACTAGTGCAGAAAAGAAGACCATTTAAATAGACAACCCTAGAAAAAAAGGGGGGTCAACGAGGGAACTCCCAACCGATTCAAACCAACTCTCATAGCACGATTAAAACAACACCTCGGTCAAGACATTGAATCCTCGACCAGAGTCATCAACCTTCAACACCAGGGGGAAAACCCATGGAAAACATTCAACCAACAACAAATTGGAGACATGAACCATTGAAGTCCACAAAATATAACCACATCGACAACATAACCAAAACGAGGGCAACCCACACGAGGGTCAAACACACCTTTCGAAAGACACACGATTTACAAGATCACATCCACACGGACAAAATTCTTGGACTATAATTGAACAAGTTCATCATCACTTTATAGAAAAACTACGCATTTACGACACTGTTGAAACTTCAGTAGCAGGAAAACAAGTATGGAAGAGGTTTCTAATTGCTTCACCGTCAACACGGAAGACAGAACTTGGACCAAGGTTTCACAACCCTGGGAACTCCTGACTGTGCACGAGCTTCACCCCGAGACTTGTGGCTGGGGATCTGATGGCTGAAGCATCTTCTGCCTCACAGTCAGGTACTGACATTCTCCCATCACAGCTTCCTCTTCAATCTACGCTTCTTGCAAAACTTCTCTAGATGACCCAGACAACCACAGCGATGACACGTCTTCGGAGGGTTGCGACAAGACGACTTTAAATGCCCGAAACGACCACACTGAAAGCGTACCATCGAACAATCCGATGAACTGGAAGTTGGGACCAAAGGGGATAGCTCATTAGGAACAGGTATCTCTGGCGCCTTTTCCTCACCAGAGGGGGAACTCTTACGAACAACCGGGGATGCTGAAGGATTAACCACCCGCACACCAGAAACTAACTCATCCAAGAAAGCTTCCTCCACCAGCTTCTCGAAACAAAGGTCTTTAGAAGGGAGGTCTCGATCCTTGATCTCTGGACGAAGACCCCCAGTGGAAAGAGAGGCATTCATGAGTTCATGCGACGCTACATCTGGTGAAGAGGGAATCAGTTGCTTGAAATGGTCAACATATACCCTCACCGTCTGTTGGCCTTGTTGAATATGTACAAGTTCCCTCTTTTTCTCCAGCTTCACTTCCTCAGGTACAAACCATTGGATGAAAACTATTTTAAAGACATCCCACGTTATTTCTCCTTGCGTCGATAGTGGGGAAACCACCTTCCATTGGTCCAGAGCTGGACCCTCAAACAACTCCATAATTGCACGAACCTTAACACTATCGGGAGTTCCCAATATTCTAAAGACACGTTCCACTTCCTCGAGCCATTTCACTGCCTCTAACGGACCCTGATCACCATAGAGAATAGGCAAAGTCTGAGGAGGACCAAAAACCGGGCATGACATATCCAAATCCTTAGAGACCTTTCTGGGCGGCATTTCCTGAGCGATATATAAAACTCAAAGCCAAAACCAACATCAAATCGAAGCAACATCAATAAAAGCACCTTCATCAAAAACAGTCAGCGCAAGGACCAAACAGATACAACACAACCCAAAATAAAATCTCCTCTTTAAAATTCTCTTTTTCATTTTTGATTTCAAAACCACCCTTTCTCAAGATCACTTTCCAAAAACCAACCCACTTTCAAACCAAAACTTTCCAAAACTGTTTCCCATTTAAAACCAATTTAGAAATCAAAGTCAAGCCTTTAACTTCAAATACACACCCAGGTACTCCCATGACCCGTTGCACATGTCTTTATTCACATTCCATTCATACGTGCATCAACACACACTTTCCATGCATTCTCACACATGTGCAAACGTTCATAAAGAGGAACCGAGGTTTCAACCCAAATCATTCTTAACCAATTCCAAGCAAACGACAGATTTTCAAATCAAGAGATTTCAGTTTTAAAACCCATTTCATATATTTAAAGTCCTTTAAAAGAAACCAGTCTAATTTTCAAAAACCCTTTTTGATTTCAAACAACGTACTTACACAGACCAAAATGGAAACAACATCCAAATTTGCATCAATCCCTGAAATGAGGGACTAGTCGTCACACTCGACCTGGCGACATGGTAGTGGGCCATGTCCCAAGTCAGCGTCGACCACTCGGAGGAGTTCAAACCACATACTCGGACTCCACATGGGTCACTACTCCATGTGAAATTACGACGTAACGTCGGCTTGCCTCCATTATCATCTCTCAATCCAAGACAAACCAGAAAAGACAAGGAAACAATTCCCGAACTACCCCTGGTAACTCGAAGTTCAGTGCGAGCAAGAGTTCGCGACGCTCTTCCCGTACTTACCCCTCGAGTTCTGACAGTCCTAATCTCCTTCTACCGGACAACCCAAATAACAAGAACCACCTCTGATACCATTTTGTCACGAACCAGCCCGGGTCGACCCTGAACCGGTCACCCGAGCCGGTCCGCGGCAAGTCCCGAGGGGCGTTCCCGATCCCCACGGGATGGCAACAAGTGCCGGGCATTAAAATTTGAATCGTTGGGAACGATTTCAGCCCAAACCAAAAACAGGATCAAAAGAACGAATACAACTTAAACCAACAAACAAACACTAAAGACATAATCAAACTATACCACGACATACCTCCATGTGACCTCGCGGGTCACCACCCAACTACAACCAACGTCGCTCCCACACTGAGCGACTCAAGCAGGAGAACCTGAACAAAAGGAACCTGCAACTGAAAAGGTAAAAGATAGGTGTGAGCACAAAAGTACTCAGTAGGTGAGCCCCACAACAAATCCCAATGCACTGCCAGTAAATAAAGAATCCACATAATCCAGGTTTGAACTTTAATATATAAAAGTAAGTTTTCATAATGCTTTACTTGAAAATCAAACACGAGACATTTCCCTTATTCCTTCTCGAAAGTTAGATCCATTTCATTAGTTTTAAACTCATTCTGAAAAGCAAAGTATTACATTTTCAAAGCTAACCCAAAGAGAATAAAGCATTTTCATTTGAAAAGCATTTTTCCCAAAGTCTAACAGTATAGGCTGTGAAATATGACTGAAAGCAACAAGCAGGGAAAACAAGTGCAAGTAAAGATAAACAGGCAAGGAGAACCAAGTGCAAGAAAAAAAAATAAACCAGAAGTTATCAGAAATAACCATGGGCACACACACACACTCACACACTCACACACACACACACATACTCACACACGCACACACTCACACCCAAGTGGTCCCCCGTATGCCGACGGAAGGCACCACGCCAGAGATGGTAGAGCACTATGGGTAAATCCCCTAAGGTTCATCTAGCTCGCGTGGGACCCTAGAACCTCGTGTCTCGGTGAAACGTGGCTTAGAAGGCCACGACCCTCAGAAAACGTGGCTTAGAAGGCCACGACCCTCAGAACACGTGGCTCAGAAGGCCACGACCCTCAGATATCATATGTTTAGTTAGTGTTGTAAACGTCAATCCAGCTAAGTGAAACATGGACGACACCCATCCGGCTCACTAGCACACTAGTTCTAGTCCGCCCACCTAGATACCCAGGGTTTCCCGTGTGCTCAAACAAGATTCACATTCACATAGTATATTACTTCCTCATATCGCAGGCCAAACCAGATATCGCACACAAAAGTCACCATTTCCACACCCAAACAAAATTTCAAAACTCACGCACGTCAAAATACCTTTCTGAAAATATAAATGTTATTACCCAATCTTTTCGCAAAAATCCCTTTTTTGGAAACACTCAAACAAAAACATAACCAACTTTCACAACCTAGAAAACATTATTTTTAATAACACAACAAGGGAAGACATCTTTCGTCAACCAAGAACCACACGTAAGGTTTCCAAAAACAATTTCAAAGGGTCACACGACGTTTTCACTAATCAAGGTTACAAGAAAACACCATTTTCCATAAACCGTACATTTACTAATTTACACATGCCAAAAACATTTCAAAACCCAATTCAACATGTCTTTCGTTATTCAGGAAGAACCATTTAGCGACATTACTATGAAATCCCACAATTGAAACCAAGAAAACACTTTTAATGAAATTCTAGAATTAAACAGTTTGCCTTATCAGCAAATCACCACACTATAAAAACTACTTAATATTATTTTTCTTAAATTTACTGAAATTTAATAAAAGGACAAGGAATAAATAAATTCTTAATTTAGAGGCAAGTGCATAGGGAGACCTACCTCAAGATCCAAGCGCGACGGTAAAACGACCTTGGAACCAAGGCGCGATGACATGACGTGTGTCTGAAGCCACGTGATAAAGTCCAACATTCTCGGAAACAAGGCGCAGCGATGGCGCTTTCTCGGAAATGCCCTGCGCGGGTCCTAAAACAGAAGACCGTTAAACGGGTTCAACGATAATAATAATATTATGATAATAATGATAATTTAGCATAATTATAATATAATAGAAATGATAATATAACATAATAATAATAATAACAATAACAAAATAATCATAATAATAATATAGCAATAATAATAAAAATAACAACTTAATATAATAATAATTAAAACAATAATATATTTATAATAATAATAATAATAATAATATAGTATTAATAATAATAACATAATAATAATTTTAATAATGATATAATAATATAAATGATAATATTAACATAATAATAACAATAATAATAACAGTATGATAATAATAATGGTAACATAATAATATTAAGAATAAATAATAATAATATAATAATAATAATAACCTAATAATAATAAAATAATTATAAGATTATTAACATGGTAAAAATATTAAAACATTATATATATAAAACAAAATAAAAACAAAGAATAAAATAAAACAAAATAAAAACAAAATAAAAAAAACAAAACTCACGGGAGGAGAGGCGGGAGCCGGGACGGCTAGGCGGGTTGCGCAGGGAAGGCCGGGCAATGGGGGGGTCGGACGTCGGCGCAGGGAGGAGGCAAGAGGGGAAGGGCCGGAGGCCGGGCGGAACGCCGGGAGGAGGGTGCAGGGGCGAGGACGGCCGGGCGCGGCGGCTTGGCGTGGTGGGATGGAGATCGGCGGGCCGGCGGATGGAGGGGAGGCCGGACGCAGGCTGCGGGGAGGGCTGGAGCAGGGAGGCAGTGCGGTGGTCGGCTGGTAACGGAGGGAGCAGGGGCGGAGCAGGGCGGCGTTCGGGCCGCCGGACGCTGGAGCAGGGTGCGCAGGACGGGGAGCAGGGGTGAGTTGCGGGTGAAGCGGGACGAGGGGCGGCTGGGCGCGGCGGCTGGGCGAGAGCAGGGCCAGGACGCCGGGTTCGGGGCACGGAGGAAGTCGGGAGGGCAGCGCCGGAGAGGGTGCGCTGGGGAGATGCAGGAAGGGTGCGCTGGGGAGATGCAGGAGGGCCGGCGCGGGGAAGAAGAAAGAGGGGAGAGGGAGAGAGGAGGCGGCTACGGGAGGGGGAAACGGAATTAGGGTTAGGGGGTTATAAAATATATATAATAATAATAATAATAATAATAATAATAATAATAATAATAATAATTAGTCAATCATAATAATAATAATTATGACCAAACATTTAAAATAATGCAATCATTTAAAATGACACCCATATATATATTTACACATATATAGATGTATATATACCTACAAACACATACACACAATTACAATAAACACATATATATGTATAAACATATATAGACCTAAACATATATATGCATATATACACATATAGACATATATATATATACATTAATATACACGTCTATAAACATATATAAAAATACTACAATAATAGTAACGCAACTCAAATAGTAATAAAATGTCAACGCAAAAACATTAGTATTTAAAACGCCGGGTGAGCACATAGTCACCCGGGCTGAAAGCACGGTAACTGCTAGCGATGCGGTGACCGCGCACCGGCGCAAAACCACCAATCGAAATTAAACTCCGAAAAATTTAAATCGGGATCAAGAAAGGAGAAAAATTTCGGACATCCGCGGTCGGGGTGTGACATGGTATGCCTGGATGATATTATTTTCGATGGAAGCAGACATGGATCAATGGATTAATTTTCTATTCACATGAATTCCGAATTTGAAATGACTATGATTGATGAACTGTCATACGTTTTAGGGTTACATGTACATTAGAAGAATGATTACACATTCACTTATAAAGAAAAGTATACAAGAGAGATTCTGATGAAATTCAATAAGAATGACTCCAAACCAATGTCGACTCCTATTTCAGTTGGATCAAATCTTAGAAAGCATAAGGGAAATCTATGAATCCCACCATGTTTAGAAGAATCATTAGAAACCTACAATACCTGATAGAGACACAATTAGATATTGACTTTTCAAAATGCCTTACGGCCCTATCTAAGAGTAATACAAAGGAGAAACATGTGGAGACAGTGAATAGAATCATGAGATACATTGAAGGTACACATAATTATGTGCTATAATTTTCTGTAGGAAGAGATAGTGAACTATCTAGTTTTTCTGATACTGACTGGGTTGGAGATATCGTGGACAGAAATTCCACCAGTGGTGGAGAAATCTACATTGGGATGAAATGAATGGGCCAAATGTGCAAGAAATTTGAAAGTACTTCTCTAAGTAATAATGAAGAAGAATATATTGTCTACCAAGGAGTGTACTCAGTTACATTGGAGGAAGTAGCAACTGATTGACAAAGGTGATGAGGTAAAACAACCAATGGTGATTTACTATGATTAAAAGAGAACAATTGATCTTTTGAAGAATCATGTTCCCCATTCTCATACAAAACATATAGTGATCTAATATAACTTCATCAAGGAAAAAGTTAAACCATGTGCGATCAAAAATGAATATGTCAAAACCAATGAGCATGTGGCTAAAATTATGACAATGCCACAGTTAGTGGCTCTGTATGAGAAACATCAGTTGAACCACGGTGTCCACCCACCTCCTAGGGACTAAATAGGATAATAGATCCACATCTCTCTATTGGTTTTAACTATTTTTAATATTTTTTTGGAAAAAATGCATGTTTATGGGGGAGAAATGATCCAAGGGGAGCATTTTTTCTACTCTACATGTCAAGATTCGGTTCATTGGGTTTATTTCCAATTGCTGAAAATGGATAAATACAATGGAGAGTGATCTATTTTTTCAGCATATAGGAATTATGGAGAATATAAAAATCCTAAAAAACTATTGGGGAGAAAAGAAATGAATGAGAACTCAATTAATTTCATTTCTCTTATATTATTCACCAAGCACCGCTCACCTAGACATAGAGTAGTGACTGGGTTTCTTCTTGAAGGTTAAGGTTTGGATTGTGGCTGGAGCATCAGTGAATTTATCTGAAGATTTCCGACAAACCCAAAGGGGTGGAATGTTGAAACCAAGGATGTTAGTTGACAATAACTAAGTTTAGTTTGTATTTGTTTCTATATACACATGGATGACTAGGTATTTGGTAAGGAATGAAGTCATACGATTGAGGTCAAAAGTATTATTGAATGTGGTGCAATTTCACAGTGTTGTCCAAATTTTGGAGCCTTAAAATTGGGAGTTTGGTGTTGGAAAGCAAATTTTATTAACATATGAGTGAATGGTATGCAAAACGAAAATGAAAATTTGAAAAATAATGAAACCACATACATTGGCACATAGATCACATACCGTGTTCTGGAAATGGTTCACGACCACGTATCAGGTAGTGGGAATGATATGTTTAGCAGTATGCAAACCAGAAAATGGTTTACATAAACTGTACATAGTGAAGGAATGCAATACGCATAATGATTAAGGTTGGAGTGATTGTTGTGGTTCGAGAAATTGGAGCATTACACAGTGGAATCTAACAGTGTGTGGATGGAGTTCTGTATACAGTGAGGATTA
This sequence comes from Viscum album, assembly GCA_963277665.1. Classification (NCBI taxonomy): domain Eukaryota; kingdom Viridiplantae; phylum Streptophyta; class Magnoliopsida; order Santalales; family Viscaceae; genus Viscum; species Viscum album. The sequence continues at coordinate 2,100,551,364 of OY728163.1, read as the reverse complement.
TCCGACAATGAAAATTTTGGAAAATCATATTAGAGAAATTTGTAGAGTTAAGTTCCTATATAAGGAGCAGTAATCACTTCATTAGAGATTCGAATTGGAGATTAAAATTTCAGGAAGAAATTTGTCAAGTCTGAAGTAGTTTGTGCAGGAGAAGGAAGTATTTGGAGAGAACTATCCATGTAAATAAAATAGTCAGCAGATGAATGTGCGGTTTGTGAAGGAAGCTCTTATAGTACATATGGGAGCAACAAAGCACGCAGTGCTGGGCAGTACGTGGAGAAGCTGAGCAGTGCGCAGAGTAAGGTAAAACATGGAGCAGGTCATTTTGTAGAGGATCTGGATGGTACACGGAAATAGGAGTGGTATGCCGAGGATGAGGTCCATGCACCTTACCTAAATCACAGTAAACGGAACACCCTAGGATGCCTATAAATTGACCAAATCCGTTTACGAAATTAATTTCCATAACATATCAGTGTAAAATAAAATAAATTATATATGTGGGTGGTTATGGGTCATCGAGAGAGCATCCATTCACAGTTGTGGATGCATGATTTAATGATAAAATAATTATGTGACCTTCAAGCCGATAAACTAAATGAAGATTATTCCAACGTAGTGATAAAAGGGATTCGATGTAAGAGATATGAGGGACACATTGTGTTATCCCTAAAATCTTGTAACAGATGTACACCTAGCATAAAGTGACTACGCTAACCTCTTTTAATCAAAAACATATGAAGATTAGTCGTTTTTGGGAGGAGCAAATCACTATTGGCATATACTACTTGGATGTATCCCCTAGTGATAAACCAAGTAAACTTTTTGGGTCATTCCTTTTCATGTGATTGTTTATTTTCTATACATCCTCTTTAGACAGGTTTTACATCTTCATCCCAACATGGGAAAAAAATGCATTAATTTAAAAGATATATTTGACACCCTGATGAACTCATCCCCTCTTAGGGAGTTTCGGGGTCCTTCACCATTAAATTTTATCTCCAATATGGAAACCATGTTATCGTACATATGTGATACAAAATAGGTATCAGTTTATCTACATGATCCATGCTTACAAAAACCAAGCACAGATAAGTGGTACAATTATCACTCTTTTCCAAAATGTAAGAGAGAGGGGGTGGGAGAGATATGGGGAAGGATTGAAGAAACTAAAAGAACATATAGCAGCCAATTTATAGCATAGCTGGCTCTAACTAGCCAATGTTAATGAACTAAACATGGTGTCAGTTTCTAGAGGGTGGAAAGGAATGGTTGTTGGAGTATTATATTGACACAATTAATCATTCATGAATGACTAAATCAATGTTAAATAGTAAAACCACCATGTGTCAAAATAAAATTAATTATTAAAAAAATAACAGAATACATTTGTATGTCTTAAAAATGAGAGTACATATTCTAATTCAAAAATTTATGAATGAAAATTATAATTTAAAATTCACTAGTAACATGGAAAATAAAAATAAAAAAATTCCCTACCTTGATCATTTAATTAATCGATGGATATCGACTAGTCCATGAATTCACCTCTAATTTTTATGATTGTATGGATACACCTTGAAAAAATATATATACCTAATCTTCCTAGAGTTATTAATGTAAATGGATTATCCACTGACTAAAGTATTCACGAGTGATATACAATGATAGGGGTAGGTATATGTGATAATTTTTACTAATGTTTTAAAAATGGATGGTATAGGGACCAAAACACCATTTAAAATTATTCATATTTTATGTAAATCCCCATGTCTCGAGCTTAAATATGGGAATATATTTTTAACCTAGGAATGTACATAGGATTTATAAATTCTATACATTAACCATTTTCATATGAGCTATAAATGAGTAATTTAAAAAATAAAATTTCTCTATGGGCTTTTAAAAAAATTAGATGAACTGAATATGAAACAAATTAATCAAATATTATTGAAATATTTTAAAGGGATTTATAAAAAATATCATTTGATTAAAACTTCCCACATTAAAGGAAATTTGTCCTAAAAATAAAAACATAGTCAGAGTGGTGAGAGATGTTATCTCACATCTAATTATAAGGATCCTATGATCCCTCTTGATGACTCAAATTCTGCAATAAAACATACACAAATGGAATCACTTATCTATGAATGGTGATATATTACCAGTCCATGATCACAAAAAATTACTCTATATATATGGGAGTTTACCCCAGTTGATAATATGATATTAATCATGAATATATATTTTTAACTATTACATGTGTATGATTTTGTGCACCTAATCATATTATGAGGGTAATGAAGGGAGACAAATAACCTCACCTGCCTTGTGAAGGAACAAGAATATCCCATTGAACCTCAGGTATAGCTTTCTTCCCCAACAAAACCTCCTTAATCCCTAATTATGGTATCCCATCTAATACACTGGATCTATTACCATGAAATTAAAAGGAATCCCCATTCAAATAACAAAAAACTATTAATAGCACTGGGATTTTCTTATAGACTTCTAGATCACTTTCACCATCTCCATTTCATACTGAACCATATTATATTGAATAAGATATGAACTGCTAATCTATGATGAATAAATACATAACATATAGGTCCACTGATATAGGGCCTTAAAAAAATAAATACAGATATTGGATTTATATTTTTTTATAAAAATTCCTCTAGTAGTAAGTGATCAGATCAAATCCAATAAAAATAAATCATGTTATACTAAGACATATCATTGAGATCTTTAATGGTCATCAGTATCTCATCATCTATCTAGGGAAATAATATTTTTTTCAACCATAAAACAGTCATGTATGTCACAAAAAATCTCCCCCACCACTATGACCTAAATAATATATCTCATCTAGAAATTATCATTAGAGATATTCCTAGAATCAATATGATCGCATCCATGTATAAGTTGACCATGATCTACTATGATATACAGAAGCATGTAGATGTGATCATCTCATCTACAAAACTTAGTGTAAAAATTTCATTTCTATATATTGTAATAATATTTAAGTTTTAATGTTTTGGAGATTTTTTTAGAAGAAATATCTAACCAAACTCATGATCTTTGTATCAATTAAGTAATTTCCAAATTTTATGAGATACTATTAATCCATAATGAGTCTTTATCACTTCCTACAAATACTAAAAAAACACTTTTATACACTTCAAAATTTTCCTATCATCATATACAATAGAAATGGAAACATAATAATGTTGTGAGAATAGATAAAGAGTAAGGGAAGATATAAGTTATAAGAATCAAATATTATTAGTGAGTATAAGTTGATAATATTTGTATAATAATTATTAATAAAAACATATACCAAATACATAATTGATCACACATCATGGTATAATTCTTTTCATTATATAATAAATGAATAATCCAATAAACATGATCCCTGAGAGCCTAAAATATCCATGAGAAAAAGCCTAAAACATTAGAAACATATTTAAAATATGGAAAAAAACATTAGTATTGGGAATATTAAATTTTTTTAGTCATACAATTTCACCTATTATTAAAGAAAAACATAATTTTACCTATTAAAACAACATATTTAAGAGTCACACACTTTCTAAAACTCTTGCGAACAACAAACATATTCCCACATAATTTTATCTCATGATATTTAATATTTTAAACTATTAATTAGAGGTAGATATATTACCCCACCCATAATTCATTCATAATTGTGAGTTCCACTTGAATATTAAGCACTTTTTACATCATAAATACCACATGAAAATTAAAAGGGTTAAATTAAACATTCTAGTGAAATTAATTATGTTTTTTTAATAATGAACCCATATAAAGAAAATGAATTTTATTCGAAAAATTATAAAGAACCCAGGGAATGAAATTGGGTTCCCTGACTATTTTAATTGGATAAAATAATTAAATAACTAATAATTATAGTAATAATCATTAGAAAATAAACCCCTAAAAAATATATTTGTATCTAGTGACATCAATTAACTTTCTAGGTAAATATCATTCATTAATGATAATATAGAATATGGTATTTATACCAAACAGTAAAATGTATATAGTTTAGATAACATTTCTCCAATAAATATATAAATGAAACCTAGGTTAAGAACAATAAAATTATTAATTCAATGTTTTGTGTTTGTAGAGAAAAATTATTGGAAGATATCGTATATTTATACAGAGTGGATGATTAGGAATGTCAAAAGTAGTGATGAACCATTCCTCCAAAATAGAGGGTTTTTACATATATAATATATATAAATACTATGGATGGTATCATTTATAAAAAACTCCTTGACCAATTATTAGACATTATAAAGAGAAATGAATTAGATGAAAACAATTTTTTGATGTTTTAGTAAAACTGCTTTAAAAATATTAAATATTCATTATTTTTGAAATCATTTTTAAAGAAATATTTTAAAAAACTAGGAGAAAAATAATTTAATTTAGTATCCAGGAAATAATATAGAGGTAAATTTCTATTAAACGATAATGGGGGTGGAATGAAATATTCAAATATAAACATTAAAAAGGGCAGTGTTTCACATTTTAATGAACACGACCCATTTAAAAAAGGTTAAAATTTATTTTAAACATTTTTTAAAAGGAAAAGTATAAGGAAATTACCTATATGTATTATTTAAAAATAGCTCATGAAACTTTCAAAAGTATCCAAAAAATATGAATATAGAAAATCTGAGTTTCTTGACCGAGATGAAGAGATGAGGTTAGTTTCACTTAAAAGAATCCATCGAATAAATCATGAGTCAAGGGGTATGAAATTTTGATGGGACATGTAAAAACCATTGAATATATAATGAAATTTGAGAGGGTTTTTAAAAAGAATATAAATTCACTATATGGATTATCTTTCGAAAACAATAAGATTTGTAAACAAATCTGGACATCAGAAACCTTATAGTTTCAATGAAATTTTAATCAAATCCCATTTCAACATTGGTATCTTCTGAATGAAATAAAACATAAATAAAATAAATTATATGAATCTTAAACCCCATGATTCTGGTAAAATATATTCATTAGTTAGTGATAACATCATATTAAATGTATCAAAACAAACATTATAAAATATTTCTAAATAAATTATATTTGAGATAAAGAATAACTTACCGTAATTCCCTATTTAGTTGAAATGCACTTTCACATTCTGTATAATAGATTAGGTGATCATAATCTGACATTTATGTCTTTTTAAATCTATTTACTTTTATAATATTAATTTCTAATTATTCTCTAAATTTTTATTAGTTAGTAACTATCAATTTTTAATATCTCGTTTGGGTAATTTTTGAATTTTCAAAAAGTTTTATTACAGTGGTGTTGTAATTAACTATTCAATGAAATTTAATCTCTAAAAGATCCTAAAAGTTAATATATATTTTATAATTATATATTATGTCATAATTTCATTATTTGAGATTTCTTTATGATCCTTTATAAAGTATTTTGATGCTGAGAACGTTTCGATGATTCTTCACGAATAGAGGGAGTTTTATTAAATAATAGTTTAAATTTTTATTTTAAAATTATAAAACCACAAATAAATCATTATTTTATTATTTATATATATTTTTACCAAAAATAAAATTCCCATATCCATCATTCATTTAAATTTATATCATTATTCATGTAGGTTGTTAAACGAACCCAAAAAATAGCACATCATTATTAAATGATGATTGTGAAATGATGTAATTATATTATCATTATATGAGATGAATAACGATCTTATTTAGTGTTATTATTGTTTTATATAAAAAATTTAAATATTTATAAGAAGAATATAACTTGTAAAGAACTATTAATTGTATGAAGAAATTATGTTTTTATCTTTGAACACTATTATGGATTGTTTAATTCAGAAAAAAAATTTACTTCTCATAGTGCTAAGAAGATTTAAAATTTTTCATTATTGAACATTAGTATTATCATAAAAATACATTTTATATATTAGAGAAATTTTTATTTCTATTCATGTATGTAGGTGATGATAATAGAAATGGAAATCAATTAGTCCAGGGATGTGGTAGTCCACACAAACACATGGATGATGATTTTAGTTACCATACAATGGAGACAATGATTAATATGAATAATCATTTTAGAATATAAAATATATCATAAACATGAAACTAAAATATTTAATTTCCTACTAGTAAAATCTTTGTAATGTAGTGAAGTTAAATGAAACATACTGTGTCATAGTGGATGTAGTCTTCAAAACAAATGAATGGCAGTTTTGATTTTAATTACAATAATGGAAAAGGTGGTTAATACACGTACTATCATTATATTGACATCAAAATATAATAATTTTACTAATTTTACCATTTTATGATGTATTAATAGAATTATAGGTATAATAAGGGCATATAATTAAATAGAAATTAGAAAGTATGAATTCTAAATATATACCTCCTTTCATGATTTATCTTTTTTTATCAAAGAGGGTTAATTATTTTTGGGATGGTATTTTGAGAAGAAAAAACCCTTATGATGGTATATATGAATTTCTATGAGTGTTTTGGTATTATTGTAGGATAAAATATGAGGGTTTTTTTTGAGGGGAAGTGAAGAGAGAGGTTCTCTTTTTATAAGTGAATATGGATGAAATTTTTCTAAATACCAAAACAAATTAATAATGGGACATCAATATCAATGAAATTAGCCCAAATATTGGAAAATAATGGATAAGGTAAGGGATACTTTTTATAAAGGACACAAATAACTTATTCAACAAAAATATTTAAACATTTTTTTGGTATTTCCCTCTTTGTTAAACCGTTTTCCCTCTTTAGATTTTTACCAAGGTAATTAGTTTTTACTAATGTAATTTTTATATAATATTTAAACCAAATTAGTCCATATTACTTAATTTTGACCAAATTATTCAAAAATTTGAAATCAATTTTTCTATAATAATATGCTAAAATTTATAAAAAAATTATAATATGATATATATATATAATGTATTAAATAAATTTTTTTAAAAATATAACTTATGTTTAAAAAGTAAAATGTAGGTTTTAAAGTTAAAAAAATGAAATTATAAATACACCTATTAAATACATATACATTTTATAAAAAGGCTTCATGAATTTTTAATGAAGGGTTATATACTATTATAGTCGAAAATTAACTGTCATTTTTAGAAACATAATTTTCACTGTTTACATAAAATCAATATTTTCTAAAAAAGAAAAAAATAATATTAATTTTATATTTTTAGGATAAGTTAAAAAATTAATTTAATTTTTTAAAATTTAAATTATAGATATTAATAATTAAATTTTAAATTAAAATCAAAAAATATTATTAAAATAGTTTTTCTAAAAAATAATTTTTTTGTTTTATTTACTCATCTATAATAATTTTTAATAATAAATAAATATGACATGAAAAATATAAATTCTATAAAATAACAATTGATAATATATAAAAATTATTCTTAGCTACATTTTTATTATCATTATAAAGGGAATTTTATTTTTAATGTTTGTTATAACTTATTATACCTACTTATTCATTGACTAACATACATTAGTGAATACCTATTTTAATAAAATGATTTTTGATCTATAATTTTTTGGTGTTTCATATGAAACATTATATTAACATAATATTTTTTATGGAAAATGAATAGAGAAATATTGACTCATTACCTTCTCACCCCCCAAATAAAATTTTTCCTTTCACTTTTAATTAGCACACACATAAAAATTAAGGACTCTATGTCTCTATATTAAATTTACATTTATTTTATATGTATATAATCCCTTTTATGACTACTAAAATCACATTTAACCACATTATATGAATGTAAATATTAATGAATTTTTTATTAACCATTTTTTCACAATACCCCAATAAAATTAGAGTAAAAAATTAAATCATTATTGTATTAAGCCTTATATTTATAAGTGATCATTAGTCAAATTTCTGGGTGGATTTTTCTAATCTTTACATTTATCATTTTCAATATATAAAATACATTCCTAATATCACAACAAATTTTATTGAAAGGTTTATAATTGGGTTTTATTGGAAACAGATTCCTATAAAAATCGATTAGAGAGAAGTTTTTTACTTGAGAACTAATGTTTTTTGTTAATAATTCAACATGAATCCGTTAGTTTGGAAATTTTATAGCCTTGTAAAATATTCTATTTACAAAAAATAGTTTTTAATAAGATATAAAACCAACACTTTCATTTCCTGATGAGATGATCAGTTTTACTCACTCCACATTATCTTTAGAACTCTATTCCATGGTTATGGTTTCATATAAATTCCCTTTTATTTGAATTTATTGGTTCCTATAATCATAAATATCTTGTGGATTAGGAAATCAACATGGATAATTTCCATGTTATCCACATTTAAGAAAGAGAATTGTTAGTGGAATATTATGATGTTTTTTTCCTTTCACCTTGTCCATAAATATCATTTATATTCCAATGAAATTATATTCTCTATGACCTATTTTTACAAAAATAAAATTTCTTTCAATTAATTTTATATAGTCCCCTTGGTTACCCATTCCATATTTTTTAAATTATAGAATTTAATCATTATTTTCAAAATTATCTTTATCAGCCAAACATCCATGAGACTCTATATTTCTATTATTTGGTGTGTTTTGAAGATCCAGTAGGTTTTATATTCTTTTAATAATTCTTTAAAGATGGTTTGAAATATCATAATATTTCATATTCCTTCTCTTATCTCATTAGGTTATTCGTTGGGACAATCTATGCATTGTCCTTGGATTCCAGTTTTAATTGTGTCCTTCAGGCTTCATCTGTACTAAAACCAAAAATAGTTAATTGTGAGTGATGAATAATTAACACCATAATAGACTTATTTTAAGATAATTATATGAAACTTTTAGCCATAAAAGTTGTAAATATTCAATATTATTAAATAATACTTCATTTCAACATAAATAACCATTGTTTTAATCATTATTCCTTTATATTGAGTTCTCTAATTCATTACATCCCAGTAAATGAACATATTAAATACTTAATAATGTATTGTAAAAGTAATATGATTAACCGATAAATATAACCCAAGACAATAAAAAATGGTCTAAATTCAGGCCTCTTTTCCGTGCACCAAATGATGATTGAGTTAATCCCAAACATTCCCTTTTTAGGTTTATCACCCCTAGGTATATTAATGAAAAAGTTTTCATCGATGTTTAGTATCCAAATAGGGAATATATTTGAAGGAACACCACATAGTCTATACATTACCAAATTTTCAGGATATTTTTGTATGTGTAGACTTATCCCATAGACATATCCATATGGTTTTCACTAAAAATATCTTACCATAATCCCTATAATATTATTTATATTTTAAAAAGGCTCATATATACCATTTAAATTTTAATCAACCTTTACTTATCAAACTTTTATGACATTATAACTCAAATTTTTTATTCAAAACATTCCATTGTATTCTCAAATGTTATCTAAACCTGGCTCTAATACCAATTATATCATCCCACAGATGTAACCCTCTCATCCACTTAATTTAATGAAAATATTTTATATCAATATATTCTAAAGGCATTTTATGTTTACAATTTGTGATAATGATGAAAAAAATTAACTAAGACACCCATGTTATTTTTATCAATTGGATATTTTACCCAATATATAAGAAAATAATTAATCTATAATGATTATTCAATATATCTCACAAAGAATCCAAATAATAAAATCTTTTATACACTTCATACTTTTCCTATCTTTATAACTTGGTCAAATAGAAACAAAAGAATGGGATGTGATTAGATTCTCAGTAAGGTTAAATATAAGTGATAAAAATAGTATATCATTGGTGAGAATAAGATGAGAATATGGGTATAATCCAGATATATATGAACCTTATTCCAAAAAAATAATAGATCATACAACATGGAATAAGGATTAGAATAACATCATACATAAATTATTCAATATTCATGTTCTATAAGATAATAACATAATCATGGGAATAATCATAAAACTATGTAACACCAATAAAATATAGCATAGAACATTATTATAGGGAAACATTACTTTAATTGGTTACAAAATTTCACCCATTATTGGAGGAAAACATAATTTTACCTAAGTATACATAGCCTAAGTGACATAAAGGGTTTCAAAAAATCTTGAGAACAACTTAATTATTCCAATGTATATATATTTTATGAGAATTAAACTTTAAACCAATTAATTGGTGGGAAATACATGACCCCACAATTCATTAATCCACAATTATATGTTTCACATGAAATTAATTAACTTATAATATTATAAAAATCCATGTAAATAAAGTGTTCTTCACTAAGGATTCTAATGATAATCATTCACTTTTTATAGGATAAAGATACCTCGGAAAGAAACTGCGTTTAATTCAATATATCACAATGTAACCATGTAAATAAAATGTGATTCATATCATTTAAAATTGTATATTTGTAATGATATTATAAATAATTAAGTCAATAGTAATATCTAAATAAACCAATGTAAAAAATTAGTCTTCTAATGACATCAAGTAATATTTTAGGTAAAAACCATTTTATCCTGAAAAATAAACATATCAAATTTACACTATATAGTTAAATAAAATTCCTATTAAATAGATGTTTAGAAATTTTTTTACCACTTATCAAGTATAAAAAATAAATTTAGAGTGTCCACATATGGAAATCTGTGGAGGATAATTCATAATTAAAAATTGTGGATGATTCTAAAATACCAAATATGTGATGGATCATTCCAAAAAAATATTGGGACATTAAATAATCCATATAGATAAAAAAGGTGGATGGAATCAGTTGAATAATTTAATTTATCAAGTATAATATATGTCAAAGAACATGGTGTCATGTAAAAAATGTTTTTAATTTTTAGAGAAAATCGTTGAAAATAAAGAATATTGTTGATATTTTGAGATCAATTTTAAATAAATAAATTATAAAAATATGAGAAAAATAAATTATTTTACAAACCTTGATAATATATATTAAATTTTTCATATACAATGATAATTATGTAGGAATTATATGTTCACACTTGAAAAGTATTAGAGATTCTTTTCACATTTTGAATAAAATGACCGATGAGGATAACATTAAAATTTCACTAAAATTTTAAAGATGGTGCCATAGTATAAAATGACATAAATAAATTATTAAATAATATATAAGTGCACCTAAAAATTCATCAAAGGAATATAAATATGAAAAAAATTAGGTACCTAACTGAGAAGAAGAGATGTGGTCCACATCACTTATAAAAAACACTTCTGATAAAATATGATTCAAGGGGGTGTTAGATTTTGAGGGTACATGTAAAAACCAAATAATATAAGATTAAAATGGTGATTATTTTTAGAAACAAATAAAATTTTTAAATATTGATTATTTTTCTATAAAAATCATGATTTGAAAATAAAATTGACTATTTAAACCCTTATTTTTTGAGTGACATTTTAATCGAATCCCCTTTCATTTTTGTATCTTATGAATAAAAAAATTAACTCAAGTTAATGATATGGATATTGTATCTCCAATATTTGGTAAAATAAATAAAATAGGTATTAATTACTTAATATTAATGGTATCGTGGAACACATTATGAAACATGTCTCATGAAATTAAATTTTGAGACAAAGAATATCTTACCCAAATTAATTCTTACTTCAAATGTTCACTGCCCTCCAACATAATAGAAGAAACAATCTTAATCATTAATTTACGAAAATTATATATATATTTAGAATTTTATAATCTTTATTTATAGTTATTCATTACATTTATATTAGTTAGAAATGATATAATTTTAATATCGATTGTGAGTAGTGATGTTCTTTTTTGAAATAGTTTCATAATAAGATAATTATTATTAATTATTAAATGAAATTTCACCATTATAAGATTAGAAAAATATATGGAATTGATTTTTAATAATTATTTTAATTATATAATTTCATTCCATGGGTGTTTTAGTTGTGGTCCTTTAAATATAAATATGATGATGTGCATATTTGGATGATTCTTAGAGAACAGAGGTTTGATTATTAAATAATGAGTTAAACAAAAATATTACCATTGTAAAAAAAATTATTTAATTATTTATTTCTTATAATTCATGAAATTAAATATTCATAGTCTTCCATGATATAAATTTTAAGCGTTTTTCAAGTTGATGGTTAAACTTAACCCAACAAGAACATAAAATAATTAATGGATGATTATGAAGTTATTTAGTGGAAATATAATTATAAAAGAATAATAATGATCACAATTAATGTTTTTAGTGTCTCATATAATAATATTATGAAATATTATGAATAATAAAACCTATATGAATTTATTCCACAATACGAAGGTAACTATTTTCTCTTAGAATGCATTTTTAGATACATGAATTTACCAAATATATCTATTGCTCACATTATTTAAAGGTTATCAAATTTTCATTTAAATAACCTTAAAAATTTCCTAAAAAAATATTAATCCAATAAACCCATTATCATGACCATACAAGGAAAGAGAGTATTTAACGAAAATTGAAAATCAATCACTCCATAGAGATGGTAGTCCAAACGTATAAATATATGATAATTTCATTTTCCATAGAGGAGAAAAAATGAGTAATATATTTTATCATTTAAGAAATAAAATTATTTCCTAAATATCATACTTATATATTAAATTCCCTATTATTACCTTCTTTTAAGGTGGTGAAGTTAAAACATTTAGCATAATGTAGGTGTTAATCCGTAAAACACTCGAATGACAGTTTTGTTTTTCTTAATAAAAAAGGGAACAATGGTTAATGATTGTACCATAATTTTAATAATATAAAAATATAAAAAAGACACTTATTCTATAATTTTATGATTTTTTGTGTAATTTTAGGAATAATAAGTGATCATGAATAAATAGAAATTAGAAAAGAGTGGGTAGAAATTTATACCTCACTTCTTGAATTATATCATCTTAAAGGTTGTTAATAATTTAAGGGATGGTATTTTGTGATAAAAAATCCTATTCGATGTAGATAAGAATGTTAATGAAAATTTTGGGGAGTGTCATTTATAGATTATGTGTGTTTTGGTTAGAGGGGAGTTTAGGAGAGGAGTTCCTCTTTTATAGGTGAAATGGGATGGGTTTTTTGTAAACACCAAAAAAATATAATAATGGAATTCTATATCAAATAAAGAAGCACCATTGGGAAATAATGTCTAGAGATATGGGTAAAGAATGATAAGGGCCTTAAAAACCAATTCCATAGAATTTTATAAACATTATTTTGTTCTTTCCCTCTTGGTTAAACCTCTTTTACCCATTTTCGTTTTTACAAACATAAGAACTTTTTAATAAAGTACATTATAATTTATGAATGAAGATAAAATAATTTCATACATAATTAATACCTAATAGTAATAAATTTTTAATTGATTTTATTATATTACTTTCATTAATCTAAATAAATTTATTTTTAACATACTAATTTTATAATGTGTAAATATTTTTTTGAAGAATATAACATAAGTTATAAAATGTGTTATATGGGTTTGTAAATTAAAAAAAAATAAAAATCATAAATTCAATTATAAATTAAATATTTTGTTTTAGAAAATGGATTCAAGAATTTCTAAATAATACTTATATTCTAATAATGTCATAAAATTCACGTTATTTGTAAAAAATATTATTTTTCACCTTACACTTAAAATCAATTTTCTTAAAAAACCAAAAAATAATAATTTAAAGTTAACGTCATTTTAATATGTTTAAAAATTTTATTTACTTTTTAAAATTAAAATATGGAAATTTTAAATTTTAATTTTATCATAAAAACATAAACTATTATAAAAAATTATTTTATAGGAAATAATTTTCTTTGTTTGTTAAATATCATAATAAAACTTTTTTTGATCATAAATATAAATAATTTGAAATACATCAATTTTATAAAATACATTATAAGTGTAAAAACATTTTTGTAGCTATTTAGCCACACCTATTAAAATATTTTTTAAGGGGGCCATTATTTAATAAGTTGGTTATAACTGATTTACCCACTTATTCAATGTTTACCATATATTGGAAAATAACTATTTTAGTGAAAATATTTTTGGAATTTTAGGATTTTTTTCATGTTAAACACTCTGTTAACAAAATATTTTTTTAATGAAATTACATACTGAAATCTCCAGTAGTTATATGACCTCTAATCTTAATAGGGAATGAAGTTAGGTTCCTTGTTTAGTCGATTGATGATCACCAAAATATTATCATGGGACATCATTGAATGAAAAAAGTATGTTTATAAAATACATCAATATTGTATCCCACATCCTCTATAGAACCTCATGGTGTATGATCCAATTAGCCATGATCTCAATCTTAACCTTCAAATACTTAATAGTGAGAAACAATGACATAAACTATAGAAAACTATTTTTCATGCATGACCACTAATGATAATAATTAATTAACAAGTACACCTTCACCACACCAGTTTCAACAAAAAGTAATTTCTGAGAAACTCCCATGAAACCATCTCACATAGTTAAACTAGAACTACTCCCCTCCCATAAAATAAAATGGTGTATTCCCTACATTTATAGAATTCATTAGGTGTATCTCTTCATAATATATTCTAGCATAAAACAACACTATCAAATTTACCAAGCTTGGACTCCCTCACTTGATATTCAAATTTGGGTTTCGCCAGCATTCATCAAATGTAAAAACATATACTTTTTTCACTGAGGTCGACATCATCATGGCTATAATCTGACACTTCTTCTAAACTAACCATGGGTAGGACTTCCTACATAGTGAATCAACCACCATGCAACCCTTTCTATCAGTATAGTATATCTTGAGGTCGTAATTATATAAGAATTATATCCATAACCTCTATCTTATATTGAGATACTACAAAGATAAAATATACATATTACTCTTGTGATCCATGAAAAAAGTGAATCCCTTGAAAATAATGTAGTGTGTATAGGTTTTTAAGGTAAAAATTACTAATACAAGATCTAACTTGTAATTCTCAAAGTTTTCTTTATATATTCTCAGTTTCCTTTACCGGTAAGCAATAACCACCTACCTACACTCTAGATTCTCAAAAATCACCCCCACATTATTTTCACATGCAAATGGATTTCTATTTTAGGTAATGGTTGTCATGAGATATTACATCTGGGATATGTTTTACATGAATCTCATGTAATATCTTGCAAGATAAAAAAATTTGAACCTAGAAAAAATTCAGGGAGGGATATAAAGGCATTACTGCCTCCATATTTATAGAATCAACTCTTAATCAAACCTATGAGATGACATGACCTAAAAAAAGACTTTGAAAATCTAAAACATTCACTAAAAAATCATCTTGAAAATTGGTATTCAAGAAGTAAGTCTTGGAAAACCCCTTAGATGTTAAAAATTATTATCCTTTGATATGTAACAGAATAAAATTTAGTGAATTAATACCACCGTGAAATTTTTTAATAATTTCTATAAGACTCTATTTAGGAGACCCATAAATATTTTTTGGTATTTTATTACCCTAAAAAATTACATGGGTGTTTTAATACATATAATTAATCTTCAATAACATATATGGATTTATTACTCATGAACCCAAATATGATGATATACATAATAGAGGTTGATCATCCAGAACCCCTTTTCTACCCTCATCCAGTCAAAGGGTTCATTTATCCTTAGAAGAGGGTGTTTATTCATGGAATTCATCAAATTTAGATGATGATAGTCAACATAAAACCTGAGACACCAATAAATATTCATGGTTCATGAGGTACCCTGGGGGACAAAATTAATTTAATTAAAACATTATGAGAAAAGTATTCTAGTAATACCTTCACCTCCCCTAGGTCAACCAAGGACATTTGGTAAACTATAATAAAATATGTATGACCTTAGTATATGGGTAGATATTGAAATTGACATCCTAATTTAGTATAAACCCTAGTTTCTCTTCTATAAAAAATTTGATGCACTAATTTATAATATTTTTAAGAATATACAACAATGATAACACAATTTATAATGATAGGATCACTAGCTAGTGGGTAATTGGAATCGAGTTCCCATTTTTTCCATTACATATTACTATTGTTTGTCCCACTCACATGTGAAGGTAAACATGGAACCATTTTGTTTGGATTCATATCAACCATTTAATGTGTTTTTTAGGACTAATTAATAAATATTCAAGATATATAAGTATTAAAAATCCTTTTAAACCAAGATCACAGTTCTATGAAACCATGAGCAAGAAAAATAATAATAAATAACATATTTTTAACTTACAATAACGATACCCAAATATTTTTCCTTAAATCAAATAGTTGATAAATAAATTTTATCAAAAACTAAAGTACATATAACAATGATTTTTATCCATGGGAATACTTGAATCACCCAATATTTTTGTGGGATTATAATTCACGTCGTGATATACTTTTATCTTACTAGGTAAAGGATTAAATAGAAAGGGATATTTTAGGGAGAGTCTACAATAGAGAATTGAACCACATATAGAATGGTATCAATGGTTTTATCCACCATTATATTAGCATTAGGTCTCTCTTGATCCATCAATACATTTTATCGAACATTATGAAACATTAGAGTAATGAATGTGGTTAAAATTATTTTGACCCATTCAGTCGAGTCATGAATTTAACAAATGAATATATTAAATTCATAAATATGTTTCATAATATTAAACAAAAATAATCAGTGATATATATTTGATGTAATAGATTTTAATTTTAACACTTAACATTCAACCATGTAATGGAATCACAAGGTTATCATGTGAATTATAAAATATTTCTCACTATATCCATATGATATAGCCATATCATAGAGTAAGATAGGCTTAAGAATTAACATGATATATATTATATCAATACATACAATATTCCAATAGTAAATAATGTGATATTCCTTGTTTTAGTCATTTTATAACTTATGACATATCAAGAATGTACAATAAAATATAATAAATTTTGGGAATATCTCCATCAGTCTCCCACTTACACAAAATCCTAATAGACTTTAAATCATTTCACATTTTTTCATTTAATATACAATAAATCCTAAAATCATATCATAAAATAAGTATCTATATTTTATAAGAAAAAAATGTCAAAAATATAATCAAATTAATTATGCATTACATCAAATTAAATATCTTTTGGTTAACCATCCAAAACAAATTTTAGATAATCTCCAGAAAACAATTAGATCAATGCTCCATGTTTCAAAAAACTCAATTATCATTCATTAAACCATGAATTTTGACCACACATTCCAATATATCATTGTAAATAACATGAACTATTGAATTCACAAATTTGTTCAAAGAGTGTCCTCTAGAAAAGAATCACTACTGCTAATGTTACTAAGGGATTCAGTGTGGTCTTCATAAAAACAAGTAACTTTATACCTGTGTTAACCAAATGAATCATATGAAAGAATTAATTTTCATATGATCTATTTTTTCAAGTCATTGAGTAATCATAGGACATATATCATTTCAATCAGGACTATTTGCTCGTACATTATTGATTCTCTAAGTACTGACTAACGAGACATTAGAAATCACGACATTTCATTCACCCTCATGGATGAGCACATCACATTCCCCTCATCGTATATAAAATTAAATCATTTGTCTCATCTAACTATGGTCATATATTAATTTAATATTTTTTTTAGGGACCAAATTTCGAAATATTTATAAAAATAATATCCCATATTTATTGAACTCAACTGAAAACATACCCAATGACCCCCTAATTATTCCAACATCCATATTGACATAAGAAAGGTATAAAAGTTTTATGTTCATCATGATAAGTATCTTGGACAATATAAATTATAAGGTAAATCAAAATATGATGTATAAAACCCCAGTACACTAAAGATATAATGCATGAACCTCCATGTGGTATACTTCATGGGCCATCAAACACACAAAAGTCATTTTTTATCTCTCTAGTTTATGTAATATTCAAATATGAAATAATACTTATATTAAATATAATATATCATTAAAACATATAATACCCTAGGGAAAAATCAGTTTGATAACTCGTTGTCATAATTTGAGAGGTTAATTATCATTTCATTCCATGTATCAAATTTACACAACATGATTAAAATATAAAATGGAGATGCATGGTGTAATTCATGATACATATTCATATATTTATAAAAAACTTTTAAAAATATACAATGAAATTATATATAAGAACTAGTCTCATATTTCACATGAAATATTTCGATAATAACTTACATTTTCTGCATTCTAGATTTTTATTAAACTCATTATATCACAATGTAACTCCTATCACATCTCTCTATGACAATATGAAAAGAAAATCCTACTAAAATAATTAATTAGTGTCATATAAAATAAATAAATATTTAATAATGAGGAGATTTAGAAATCATATTCTTAGTGTTTCAATAGATTAACATGGTATTAAAATCCTTTTACTTCAAAAAATAAAATGTTATAATCCTTATAATTTTTTATCTAAATATAACTCTTTATAATTTTATCTTAATCATATTTGAAATTTTATTCGAACATTTATAAATCATTTTGGTAACTAAATGTAACTCATAAAATTAATTATTAACCTTAAACCCTATGCTATTTTTTGGATATTATTTTTTGTTCACGTTTACATGGTTAATTTTTTATTTGTATAACATTTAACATCTACTACTCCAAATACACTTTTTATGGCCTCCTAAAAACTATATTACCTCTTCAATACAATTACATGATAAAAATAAACTCATTTTTTATGAAAAAAAAAATTATTTCCTTTTTATTGAAATTTTTAAAAAATAAACTATTGACCACCATATATCATATTGTATTATATGAATATTGATCAACCTTTAGAAAAGAATAATTTTTTAAATATGCCACGAGTGGTGGTGTAATAGTGATTCCTATTATTTTAATAAATTTCTTGGATAATCAATTTTAACATAAAAAATTGTTTTCCCCTTGTTTCTTTTTCAATCCATGTTATCGAGATTAATAAATCACAACTTATGTGTTCCATAACATCATATAATTTTTTCATAACAACTCATTATAAATAAATAAAGTATATTTTCATGTAAAACATGTGATATAAGAATACACATACTTTTTTTGATTTCCTGATCAATTTCATCTAGTAGAAAAATTTATCCAGCCTCTTAAAGATGAATTTAGGACTAAACTTCTTTGAATAAATACTTCAATATATTTTTTTTGGACTTTTAATTTGTTTTGTTCTTATTTTATGAACTTTTAGAAACTTTTGTTATCAATTCCACACAATAACCTAGACATATACATACAAATTCATATATCCTACACACATTGAGAAAATAAGAAATCTTTTTTTAAACTCATTTACCTAAAATAAAATTTCCAATGATGATAAAATAATAAATTATATACTTAGGACCATCCTTATTAGAAACTTATCGTCTCTTCAATTCATTGAAATGCCTATTTTTATGTGCTTCATTTGTAAAGACTAAAGTTACATTGGTTATATTTCCATTTAACAGAACTTTAAACCCATATTGGAATTTATTTATTCTTTTTATAAGAAAATAGATCCAATTTTTGAACTATTTCAACATTTGGTCACTTAGGAAAGTATTTTTTTAACAAATATAATTTTCATTCCCTCTATAGAAAAATTCTTATGATTAAATAAAAATCTAGTAAAATTATTCTATTTAGTTTTTCCTTTGGAATGATTGATCTCAAAGTCATGTTTGATATTGATGATTCCATTTTATCAAAAATATAATATTTTATGAGGTGTGTATAATGTTTGAAAATCATTTAATAAAGTATTTTATTCAATGTTATCCAATGAAAATGATGAAACATTTTAAATTTACATCATTTTAATTTCTATATGTTATCATTTGTATAAAAACAATGTGTTTAGGGGGATATCATGACAATAATATCATATTTGTCTCTTGTATGGTTTATTAAACTACTATTTTTATAATCCATCATATTTATAAACTCAACTTTATTACTCTAGTATCCTAAAATTTTGGGTTTCCAAGCTATGTGTATCTTAAATAATACTCCAGACATAAGCACTAAATCATATTAGGGTCACCCATTACTTGATTCACTTATAACAGATAATCCATGGGAGCTTAGATATAGCATGAACTTTCCCAATTAGATGATTGACATCGTGAAATGTTTTTCATTTGGAAGGAATATTACACTTATTGTTTTTATAGGATTTTTGTTTGTCATTATTGTATCTCATGTATTCCCTTTATATGTATGACTTCTTCTAATGATTCTATTTTGAATCTTAATTCCTTCCACAATTTAAGTTCCTAGGACCGTATCTCTCTAATATGAAGGATGAATGAATCAGTCGATACATATTTTACAATTTTTTTTGTAATCAAATAATCTTATAAACCATATAAATTTTCATTTAAGTCAAATTTATATTCTCAACATCACTCGTGTATATAGAAAATAAATAAATAGAAAATGTGATGATTATAATTAGGTTATCCACCTTAATGGGAAACCTTCAAATTTTCATAGTTTTTTACTCTACCCGTTGATGTATTATTCACTATAAGAACAACATATTATAACAATATATTTTTGGCAAAAATACACCCAAATATCATCAATAGTCACACACTACTATGGAGTTTCGCACTACCTTCATATAGAATATGTTACAAATATTAGGATGTTGTTCTAAATTGTTTTGTTACTTTAGTAATTATAGAAGTATGTCTCCCTGAATGATCCTTAAATAATATTCAGGAAAAGCTACTAACACCATACATATGAAATGTGAAACAACTTATCAATAACATACCTTGATGATCTCAATAAATGCTTAATATTCACTAGATTTAGAATATTATCTATGAACATTGGGTTTTGTATCTATATCCATATCACTCTATTGTTTATCAACTTTTTTTATATTTAGTAATTAAATTGATTATTTATTAAAAAATTTCCAATAATAGCGAAATCTAGGTTTCATGAATTAATTTAATTCTATTAAATAATTTTCCATCTATGCATTATCGATTCATCTCTTAATGGAATCATACAACATAATCCCCTTTTATTTATTCACTTGGTTATGTTCGAAAACATGAACCATGATTTCCAAATATTTAACACATTTAATAACAACATATCTACAAAAAATACCATGTATACCATTCCTGTTTCTTATAAAATCAATAATAAGTAAAAAATTTCTAATATCATCTCATGTCATGAAAAAAATTGAGAAAAATTAATAAATAGTTTTTAAAATTCCATGAATACAAATGATCATCCTCATAAGTGGAAAAATATAGAACTCTATCTTATTAAATTTTATCTCACCATATAAAAACATTATAAAATGGCATTGTTGCAAAAATAATCATCCATTTATAACATGAAATTAATCACTTCATATCATATTTATAGTGAGTTTTTGAACTCTAAAATAATAAAAAATCATCAAAAAACATTCTAGATTTAATATTTATAGATTCATGGAAAAAATTAAACATATTATGAGATATAAATAATTTAAGAATTACAACTCGAGACATCTAATAGAAATGAGAATTAATTAACAATTTCAAAATCTAAGAAGAAATAGATTGAATCACACATTATATGTTATGATTTAACCATTAAGGATCAGATATAAAATCCTTGGATTTTATTTTAATTTAATATCCATAATCTGTAAAATTATATTTCCACCGAGCATACTCATTCGAAAAATATTTATGTTTGGAACTAATAGTGAGGAAGATAGTCTATGTGAGTCGAGTAACCTTCTTGGATCAACCATGTGCATCAATCATATAAACATTTAACTAAAATTTTGGATTTAACATAAGTATATGGATCAACTATGAGGTATGTCATTGAATATTGATGGATCTAACATATGAATAACTATTTGATCTATGATCAAAAAGGAAATCGACTCCCTAAACAACTGATTTACTGTTTGTATAATTATTTTCTCAGATGTCTAAATTATACAATAATTGGTGAACATATCGATCACATGAAAAAAAAATTGACTACATGATCAAATGATCAACTGTATGATAAAATTATTGACGACATGACCTACAAATCAACCACATCACTAAACTAAATCATAATTCCAAAATCGTTGAATTTAGTATTGATTTTCATCATAATTATTATTTTCACCTAGAATCAATTCAATGACATCTCATTAGTCTCAAAAACCTTCTTATACGTTGCTTATAATTTTGACAAAAAATAAACCAAATAACCACAATATTAAAATAACCAAGGTCACTTTAGTCTCTCTCATTTAGGTGTGTTTCAAACAACTCCCAACTCTACAATATAACCAAAAATCTTCTTTGAGAACTCATCATAAATCATTAAAATCATCAAATTATACCATATATAATCTGAAAAGTTTCTTGAATAGAACAACCAAAAAAGGTAATGTTTTTTGGAGAATTTTATTCAATATTGGTAAGAAAATTTATCCAATTATCACTAATAAACCTCCCATCATTTCATTCTGTAAATATAACTATAAAAAATCTCCCATATCATGCATTATCAACATCTACATATAAAAATTTAGTGACCACTCATTTTTATAATAATAATTATCTTCCCATTGAAATATATTTGGGTCACTATTTAATCCCCTTCGTTAATAGAACCCATTTTACAGTGGGGGTAGGTTCCATATTTCATCAAGTGAGAAGTGAGGAATGAACATGGAGTTTATCCATATCTCATAGAACGCCAATCATGACATGTATTTTCTGAAGATATCTAGAATTTAATTCTGAGTACAATTGTATTATTGATTAATAACTTCATTAATCATTATTTATTTAACAAATTGATACTTGATGTCTATCTATTTGGATCTAGAGTGTTGTACTGGGTTTTATGAATGATTAATTACACTCTGATAATCACCCAAAATAATTAATAGCATCCCAATATGAAATATAAGGCCCCAACCTTAAACCTTACTTAATCTTGAGTTATTACAAGATTATTCATTGAGGATCGTTTCAGGTTTAGAGTTTTAGAGAATTAGATCATAAAACTCACATTACATTCCACATATAAACAAAGTGGTTACATAAAGATAGTATTCATTTTTCACATCAATGGAAACATATTTAAAATAAAAAATGGATTCATTTTTTACACTTCCTTGACACTATCATCATATCATGTACCTTTTCCTTGACCTGTGAAAAACATTTAAAAAAAACATGGGATGAGCATAAAAAGCTCAGTGTGGGTTATAAAAATATGGAAAGGAAACATAAGTTCATATATACATAAGAATGAAATCATACATTACCCATAAAAAATAATCACTTTAACATACCTCATCAAATCATGAATAAATCATAGAAATCATAAGACATAAAGGTAACTTGAGGCATTCATAACATTCTTACATAGGGAGTAACCCTCTTGGTTACGTTTGGAATACCCATCACAGTATATTCCCTAAATCTATTTGGAGAAACCTTAACGTTTCACTCCTTCACGTTACCCAATGCATTGGAGAGCTATATCGGGCTCACCTGCCATTATTTTATCACAGAACCACTCGTCTTCATAATAATGCCTAAGAACCTCAACATAATCGTATCACATAAAAATTGCATAAAGGAAACATAACATTTCAACATTTCAATCACAAGATATCAATACTAAACATTGATATAAAAACATTATGAAAACCATTTTCAATACCAAAATAGAAGAAAAGTAAAACATGGTATTTATTTTTCTTTTTTAAAAAAGGTATGGCTTGTAGAGGAAGCCGAAACTCAAATAATGATCACGGCGGAGGAGAAGTCGTTGTCACCTCATACGTACGACAAAAATATTCCCTTTTTTCGTTTAGTAAACTCTTCGTATAAAAAATATTCCTTTTGAATAAACGTAAAATTCAAATCGGTTTATACACCGTATAAAAGAATGTTGTGTATAATACAAAATATGCCTCAATGAAAGGAGATTGAGATGAAGTCCCATACCTCAGATCCGACATGACTTGGTCATTCTTTAATCACCTGAATAATAAACGTGAGATAATTTATACTTGTTTAAGAACCTTTTCTAAGTTCATTATTCCTTTTATATCACTTATTTCCATGTCATTACCACTATGTAATTATTTAAGTTAATAACGGTCATTTTAACGGTCATTGGTACTTGAGTAAAAAATAAACCCTTTATAATTACAAGTTCTTCATGTATCAATTATATATAGAATGGTATTCATGATTTAGATATCATATATCATATATATCCAGTACATTCATTCATTTATAATATTATATAACATTTAGAGGTAAGAAATGAAATGCACCGTTCATGGAGACGGTACGCAGTACGTACGCATGAACGCTGCTTCCATTTCTATTTCGTATTTTATGAAATTGAATCATAATTATATAAAGGTATATTATAATTCAAGTGTAATATCATATATAATATCATAACACCATCCTTTATACGTCCCACATATGGTATTAATGAATCAAATCACTTTGAGGGGGCAGTAGTCCGCACTTCCTTAAATGAAGATATCGTGTTTACTCATAATGGTTACCATAAAGGATATGCCAAAAATGAAAAATACAGAAGCTTAAGTAAAACATAAAAATATAATATATAATATATAAATGTAGTGACATCTTAATACAAGCCTTTGAAGGTGATATATGAGTGTTGAACAATCATCGTTTCGTGAGGCAGAAATTCACCATCCATGGAAACAGTATGTTCTTTAACCATTAGATGTAGAATTGTGTCAGTGTAGATTGAATACTTCATATAACAACATCCTAGTATATTTAAGATACTATAGTTGTTACAAAAGCAATGAATAAAAAGATTTTAGGGGGTTGGAGAAGTAAAATAAAACAAAAGGACTCAAGTGAAGACATTACCTTAAAATCAGGTAACTCCCTTTGGTTTGAGCTCAAAAGATTCATTGGGAAGACTTGTTCCCAAAGTGAGGCTTCAAGGAGTAAGAGAAGGATGTGGATAGAAAAAATGGGCAGGGGTTGGTGGAGCCAAAGGCTTTGGAAGTGTGGGTAAGGAGGTAGAGGTGGGGGCCTTTTATAAGAGGAGAGGAGGGGCACTCTTGGAAAGTTAAGAAATGTTACTTTATTCTAAAATGAGTTTTGGATTCAAAAGGTACCATAATGATATAATTCGAGGGTAAGTTGATAAGGTTTTGAAATACACCCATACAATAGGTTTTGGACATGTGTAGGTCATAGATTTTACATTATCATTTAATTTATTTAAATCTTTTATTAATGAGGTAATCACTGCATCATCATGATGTCATAAATAAATTATATTATTTAAAGTCTGAAAATTATAAAAAAAATACTATGATGTAGGAAATATTTTTATATTTACAATTACTATTTATAATCAAAAATCTAACTTGTATAAACTCATGTAAAAATTGGTTTAGTAAAATAACTCGTGTTTGTGTCATTTTTACTTTAACATTAAATAAAAAGTTATTTATGACATTTCCCAACCAAAGTGGCTCCATGGGGTCCCCAAGTTGCCCATGGATTCTCTTGGTCGGCCATGACACATCCAATAAGGGTAGGACATGTGTCAAGCTCATCTCATGTTATTATAACATTATATTTACCTTAAACTACACTAATTACCTCTAATCGTGAATAAAAACTTAAAAGTTACTATTCATCAAAAAATTATTTTAATCTCATTGAAAAAATTTTACTTCTTAATGACAACCATGTATGTTGGATTTTTGAAAATCAAATCACAGAAGTGGAAAAGTTTCATTTAAACGAAAAATCAGTTTCTTTAACTACCACTTAATGGTTCCACTATTCATCAAAAAATTGATGTTTTTCAGAAAAATACCAAAACGTCACCCTAAGCTATATTTGATATTCTTAATTCAAAAATGATGTATATTTTAAAAAATTAAAATCATATAAGTTACATTAATTAATTTAATAATTAATTCTCGCTGTCATGACAAATAGCGTGTTTTTATGAAACAATAAGTATCAAAAGATTGACACCAGTTTAAGTCCAATTTCAAAGTGAAATTGATTCCAATAACCACTATTGGATTAAATGGTAAAAATATATTCTAATTTCACTTTAAAACAAATTCAAAAGATAATCTAATCATATAAATAAATTAGATTAAAAATCAGTTTTGATGTAAAATGCAGTATTTTTCACTATTCATTAAATATGAACATTGTTAGAAAAATACCAAAAATTCACACAAAGTAAATTTTGATGTCCCAATCATAAAGAATAAGTTTATTTTGACAAAAATAGATTATAAAATTGTCAAAAGATAGATTTAAAAATGGTTTTCCATCAAAAGGCAGTAAAACAATCTTTTAAAAATATTAGTGTAATTCAGGCTTAAGATTGGATTTATTTTAATTTTAAGCCTCTAAAACACTATCTAATTCATTAATAGACATAGATAAAAATATCTATTATTCATTAATTACTTGGTATGTTACATCCTTACGCCCTTTAAAAAAATTTTCCTCGTAATTTATTTACTTATCGAATAAATGGGGGTACTTATCCCTCATTGCATTTTTAGATTCCCATGTTGCCTCTTCCATCATGTGGTTTTTCCACAAAACCTTTACCTGATTAATCACCTTATTCCATAACACTTTCTCCCTTTGGTCAAAAATATGGACCGGTTTTTTCCCATAAGATAGGTTCTCTTCCAGCTGAACTACCTCTGGACTCAAAACATGAGATGGATCTGGAATATACTTTCTCAACATCGAAACATGAAAAACATTGTGTACCTGAGATAAACTCGGAGGTAAAGCCACTCGGTAAGAAACTGATCCAACTCTCTCCAGAATTTCATATGGTCCAATGAAACATGGACTCAGCTTTCCTTTCTTAACAAATCGCATCACACTTTTCCATGGAGAAACCTTGAGAAAAACATGACCACCTACCTCGAAAGATAGATCCTTCCTCCGGTTATCCGCATAACTCTTCTGCCTGCTTTGAGCTGTTCTCATGTGTTTCTGAATCAGCTGAACTTTTTCTGCCATCTCTTCTACCAATTCTGGTCCCATCAACTTCCTTTCACCCACTTCATACCAAAATGCTGGATCTCGACACCGCTTCCCATATAACACCTCAAATGGTGCCATCTGTATACTGGAATGAAAACTGTTATTATAAGAAAACTCAACCAAAGAAAGATGTTGGTCACAACTTCCCTGATAATCTATAGATCAAGAACGTAGCATTTACTCCAAGGTCTGAATTGTTCGTTCTGACTTCCCATCTTATTGAGGATGAAAAACTGTACTAAAATGTAATTCAGTACCCAACAACTTCTGAAGGCCTTTCCAAAAGATAGAAGTAAACCTGGGATCACAGTCAGATACAATGGAGAGGGGAACTCCATGTAACCTAACTATATCTTTAAGATACAAATGGGAAAGTTGATCTAGGGAAAAAGTATCTCGTATAGCAAGGAAATGAGCAGACTTGGTCAAGAGATCAATAATAACCCAGATTGCATTATTACCTCGAGGGGTTTCTAGCAATCCCACAATAGAGTCCATGGATATATTATCCCATTTCCACACTGGAAATGGTAAAGGATGAAGCATCCCTTTCGGTAACATCCACTCTGCTTTAACCTGTTGACATGTCAAACACTTCACAATAAAATCAGCAATATCTCTTTTCATTCCATCCCACCAGTAATACTCTTGCAGATCTCTGTACATCTTAGTACTGCTAGGATGAACTGAAAAACGGAGAACTATGAGCTTCACATAACAACTCTCTCTTCAACTGTGAATCACAAGGCACACTCATTCTCTTCCCAAATCTCAAAACACAATCATTATCAATATTGAATTCAGGCAACTTACCCTTCTGAACCAGCTCTACCTTTTTCTGCAACTCACTGTCTTACTTGTATGCTTTCTTGATTCTGTCTGATAGAGATGATCTCACTGATACCTGAAACAAAACATAAGAACTTCCTGCTCCAACAAATTCTATGCCAAATTTCATCAAATACATAACCAAAGGATCACGTTCCAAACGCAACATTTTTAATGAAGAATTACTTTTTCGACTCAAAGCATCGTCCAATTTATTTGCTTTTCCCGGATTGTAATAATTGTACAATCATAATCCTTGATTAATTGTAGCCATCTCCTTTTTCTCATGTTCAATTCATTCTGACTAAATATATACTTTAAACTTTTGTGATCGGTATATATTTCACACTTTACTCCATACAAATGATGCCTCCAAATTTTTAAAGCAAAAACAACAGCAGCTAATTCCAAATCATGTGTAGGGTAATTTACCTCATGAGTTTTCAACTGTCGTGAAGCATAAGTAATTACCTGATCATTCTGCATTAGGACACAACCAAGTCCTTTCAATAAAGCATCACTGTAAATAACAAATTCACCATTCCTAGAAGGTAGTTCCAAAACTGGAGCATTCACCAATCTTCTTTTCAGTTCCTAAAAACAATCATCACATTCTTTTGTCCAGATAAACTTAACACCCTTCCGAGTTAGCTTAGTCATTGGACTAGATAGCCATGAAAAATTTCTAATAAATCATCAGTAATAGCCTGCCAAACCAAGGAAAATATGAATCTCAATTACATTTGTGGGTCTTGTCCATTCTTCAACAACCTTTGTTTTTGCAGGATAAACAGCTATCCCCTCTTTAGAAACAATATGACCAAGGAAAAAAAAAATTTGCAACCAAAACTCACACTTTCTGAATTTCCCATACAATTTCTTTTCTTTAAAGGTTTTCAAAATAACCCTTAAATGTCTTTCATGCTCTTCTTTACTTTTAGAAATCACCAAAATATCAACAATGAAAACAACCACAAACTTATCCAAGAACTCATGGAAAATTCTATTCATTAAGTCCATGAATACAGCAGGTGCATTGGTTAGCCCAAAAGTCATTACTACAAATTCATAATGGCCATATATTTTATGAAACGCAGTCTTCGGAAGATCTAAATCCTTTACCTTCAGCTGATGGTACCCCGATCGGAGGTCAATCTTTGAAAAATACTGAGCTCCCTGGAGCTGATCAAACAAATCATCGATATGAGGCAAATGATATTTGTTTTTAATAGTGATGTTATTCATGGCTCTATAATCAATGTAAAGTCTCATAGAACTATCTTTATTTTTAACAAATAAAATAGGAGCACCACATGGTGATGTGCTAGGTCGAATGAAACCGTTCTCTAATAAATATTGCAATTTCTCCTTCAACTCTAAAAGGTCAATTTGAGCCAATCGATAAGAGGGTTTTGAAATTGGCTTAGCATCAGGAACTAAGTCAATAGTAAACTCAACTTCCCAATCTGGTATTATTCCAGGCAACTCATTAGGAAAAACATCAGGATACTCATTTACCACTGGCACATCATTAATCTGAACAGTTCCTTTATTTTCAACGATGTGTGCAAGGTAACATTCATTTTTATCTTTTACATGTTTCTCGGCCTCTTGATATGTTATCAAAAGTAAGGGTTAATTATTGTACATAAACTGAAATTTTTTCTAAAAAGAAACTTATTTAGCTCTACAATCAATCTTAGCATGGTAAATAGAGAGCCAATCCATACCCAGGATAACATAAAACTCTAATAGAGGTAGAGCTATAAGGTTTGCAAGTAGGTTCTTTCCACGGATAACGATAGGAAGATTCTTATAAATTCTTTTTTCCTCAACATTTCCCCCAGGTGTTTTTACCAAAAGTTCAGGAGTCATTTCTTGAGATGGTATTCCCATTTTACTAGAAACGTTTCCAGAGATGAAAGAATGTGTAGACCCCAAATCAAACAAAACACTGGTATAATCTAAAAAAACAAACAAAGTACCTGATACAACTTCATTTTATGGACCGACATCTGCTGAAGTAGTTGCAAAGGATTTCACCACCCCTTTCTGCTATTATTCTAACTGCTTCACATCACTCGAGCTCTTTGTCGGAAACTCATTTTCATAGTGACCCATCACATTGCACTTAAAACATTTCACTACCTGTAAACAATATTTGGACTTACCATCACCTTGACCTTTTTCAGTGCAATCACGAGCCTTATGTCCCATATTACCACATCGGTAGCACTTTCCAGAATTCAGAAGACATTCCCCAGCATGCCAATTCCACATTTATCACAAACTATAAACTTAGTTTTCTTACCATCAGAACTTTTTGAAGAATTCTTCCCTTTCTCCTGGAACCTCGGTCTCTTCTTCTGTTGGTTGTTATAGAACACATGATCATCGAAAAACTCCATTTCCACCTTCTCAGCACATCGAACAAGCTTTTCATAACTTTTAAACTCACGTGAAGCTAATTCCCTTCGATATTTTGGCTTTAATCCTGAGTAAAAACGATTGATTTTAATATCATGGTCTCTGATAAAATTTGGAGCATACCCTGCCAATCGAGTGAACCTTTCTTCATATGCGGCAACTGAGTCTTCCTCTTGCCTCAATTCCAAGAATTGTTTTTTCATCCTAAGTCGAACAGCCTTAGGAAAATACTTTTCAAAAACATACCATTGAATTCATCCCATTCAAGGGCATTATTCTCATCAGCATCCCTGATATTTTTAACCATCGACCACCACTGATCTGCTTCACCCTCCAAACGGTAAATAGAAATACTAACCTTTTGACTGTATGAACACCCCATGGCATCAAAAATCTTCTCAAGTGCTTTAATCCACCCTTCAGCTAACAAAGGGTCAGATGATCCTATGAATGATGGGGGATGTTGCCTCATGAAATGTTCAACCACTGACATGTTCCTCTACGGTTGATATGGCTGGTCTCGTGCATGGATACCACCACCATTTATCGCTTGAGTCAACTGCGCCATTACTGCAACAAACTGTTCGGATCCAATTCTGACCATCTCAGGATGCTGATTTGGATGGTTATTTCCTTTTGTATGCCTTCCTAGCACTGCTTCACTGTTTCCTCTGCGGAAAACCATTCTAAACAAACATGTCTTAGATGAAGCAACATGGTAATCTTCAAATGCTATATCATTTCAAAAAAATATTTTTTGATAATCATTTAATCAAATTATAACTCCTAAAGTTATCTAAACCGACCTCGGATACCAAATATAAGGCCCCAACCTTAAACCTTACTTAATCTTGAGTTATTACAAGATTACACATTGAGGATCTTTTCAGGTTTAGAGTTTTAGAGAATTAGTACATAAAACTTGCATTACATTCCACATATAAACAAAGTGGTTACATAAAGATATTATTCATTTTTCCCATCAATGGAAACATATTTAAAATAAAACATGGATTCATTCTTGACACATCCTTGACACTATCATCATATCGTTTACCTTTCCCTTGACATGTGAAAAAAATTTCAAAAAAAACATGGGATGAGCATAAAAATCTCAGTATGGGTTATAAAAATATGGAAAGGAAACATAAGTTCATATATACATAAGAATGAAATCATACTTTACCCATAAAACATATGCACTTTAACATACCTCAACAAATCATTAATAAATCATAGAAATCATAAGACATAAAGGTAACTAGAGGCATTCATAACATTCTTACGTAGGGAGTAACCCTCTTGGTTGCGTTTGGAATACCCATCACACTATATTCCCTAAATCTATTAGGAGAAACCTTAACGTTTCACTCCTTCATGTTACCCAATGCATTGGAGGGCTATATCGGGCTCACCTGCCCTTAGTTTATCACGGAACCATCCGTCTTCATAATAATGCCCAAGAACTTCAACATAATCATATCACATAAAACATGCGTAAAGGAAACATAATATTTCAACCTTTCAATCACAAGATATCAATACAACACATTGATATAAAAAAATTATGAAAACAATTTTCAATACCAAAATATAATAAAAGTAAAACATGGTATTTATTTTTCTTTTTTAAAAAAAGGTATGTCTTGTAGAGGAAGCCGAAACTCAAATAATGGTCACGGCGTAGGAGAAGTCGTTGTCACTGCATACGTACGGAAAAAACATTTCCTTTTGTTGTTTAGTAAATTCATTGAATAAAAAAGATTCCTTTTTAATAAACTTAAAAGTCAAAGGGGTTTATACACCATATAAAAGAAGGTTGTGAATAAAAAAAATATGCCTCAATGAAAGGAGATTGCGACGAAGTCTCATACCTCGGGCCTGACATGACTTGGTCGTTCTTTAATCTCCTGAATAATAAACTTGAGTTAATTTCTACTTGTTTAAGAACCTTTTCCAAGTTTATTATTCCTTTTATAACACTTATTGCCATGTCATGAACACTATGTAATTATTTAAGTTAATAACGGTCATTTTAATGGTCATTGGTACTTGAGTCAAAAATAAACCCTTTATAATTACAAGTTGTTCATGTATCCATTATATCCAGAATGGTATTAATGATTTAGATATCATATATCATATATATCCAGTACATTCATGCATTTATAATATTATATAACATTTGGAGATAAGAAATGAAATGCACCGTTCATGGAGACGGTAAGCCGTACGTACGCATGAATACTGCTTCCATTTCTATTTCATATTTTATGAAATGGAATCATAATTATATAAAGGAATATTATAATTCCAGTGTAATATCATATATAATATCATAACTCCATCCTTTATACATCCCACATATGGTATTAACGAATCAAATCACTTTGAGGGGGCTGTAGTCTGCACTTCCTTAAATGAAGATATTGTGTTTACTCATAATGGAAACCATAAAGGATATGCCAAAAATGAAAAATACAAAATCTTAAGTAAAACATAAACATATTATATATACTATATAAATTTAGTGACATCTTAATGGCCACCTTTGAAGGTGATATATGAGTGTTGAACAATCATCGTTTCGTGAGGCAGAAATTCGCCATCCACGGAAATAGTAAGTCCTTTAACCATTAGATGTACGTGTATGTAAGTGTAGAATTAATAATTCTTATAAAAACATACTATTATATTTATGATACTGGAGTTGTTACAAAAGAAATGAATAAAAAGAGTTTAGGGGGTTGGAGAATTAAAATAAAACAAAAGGACTCATATGAAGACATTACCTTAACATCGGGTAACTCCCTTTGGTTTGAGGTCAAATGCTTCCTTGGGAAGACTTCTGCCCAAAGTTAGGCTTCAAGGAGTAAGAGAGGGATGTGTAGAGACAACATGGTCGGGTTTTGGCTGAGCCAAAGGCTTTGGAAGTGTGGGTAAGGAGGTAGAGGTGGGGGCCTTTTATAATAGGAGAGGAGGGACACTCTTGGAAATTAATGAATTGTTACTTTATTCTAAAATGATTTTCGGATTAAAAAGGTCCCACATTGATATAATTCTAGGGTAAGGTGATAAGGGTTCTAAATCAACCCATCCAATAGGTTTTGGACATTTGTAGGTCATAGATGTTACATTATCATTTCATTTTATTTAAATCCTTTATTAATGAGGTAATCACTACATCATCATGATGTCATTAATTATTTAATTTATATAAAGACTAAAAATTAAAAAAATACTATGATGTAGGAAATATTTTTATCTTTCCAATGACTATTTATAATAAAAAATATGACTTTTATAACCTCATGTTAAAATTGTTTTAGTAAAATAACTCATGTTTGTGTCATTTTTACTTTAACATTAAATAAAAAGTTATTTATGTCATTTCCCCACCAAAGTGGCTCCATGGGGTCCCCAAGTTGACCCATGGATTCTCTTGGTCGGCCATGACACATCCAATAAGGGTAGAACATGTGTCAAGCTCATCTCATATTATTATAACATTATTTTTACCTTAAACTACACTAATTACCTCTAATCGCGAATAAAAACTTATAAGTTACTATTCACCAAAAAAATTTAATCTCATTGAACCACATTTTACTTCTTAATGAAAACCATGTATGTAGGATTTTTGAAAATCAAATCACAGAAGTGGCAAAGTTGCATTTAAATGAAAAATCAGTTTCTTTAACTACCACTTAGTGGTTCCACTATTCATCAAAAATTGAAGTTTTTCAGAAAAATACCAAAACTTCACCCTAAGCTATATTTGGTATTCTGAATTAAAAAATGATGTATATTTTAAAAAATTAAAATCATATAAGTTACATTAATTAATTTTAAAATTAATTCCCACAGTCATGATAAATAGCGTGTTTTTATGAAACAATAAGTATCAAAAGATTGACACCAATTTAAGTCAAATTTCAAAGTGAAATTGATTCCAATGATAACTATTGGATTAAATTGTAAAAATAAATTCTAATTTAACTTTAAAACAAATTAAAAAGATAATCTAATCATATAAATAAATTATATTAAAAAGTAGTTTTGATGTAAAATGCAGTATTTTTCAATATTCATTAAAAAATGAACATTGTCAGAAAAATACAAAAAATTCACACAATGTAAATTTTGATGTCCCAATCATAAAGAATAAGTTTATTTTGACAAAAATATCTTATAAAATTGTAAAAAGATAGATTTAAAAATGGTTTCCCATCAAAAGTAAGTAAAACAATCTTTTAAAAGTATTTGTGTATTTTATGCTTAATATTGGATTTATTTTCATTTTAAGCCTCTAAAACGCTATCTAATTCATTAATATACATAGTAAAAAATATCTATTTTTCATTACTTACATGGGATGTTACATGAAATCTAAAATCTATTAACTACATAACCATCTGTAAAGTCTGTGTACATTCATGTTATGTTTCCACATATTCTACCTGAGTTGTGATAAATGTCACTTAGTTATACTTCTTACTATAAAATCTTATAAAACCTTTATCAATGAAAAATGTCTCACTTTATGTGGATCTTATATTTTTTAAATAACTTTCTTAATATGCATTAATGTATCCAGGAAACATTAATCCCATACTAAATTTCAATACCATGCCATAATTTACAATTTCCTTAACATATTTCAATATCTTCATTGTCACAAGAACATCTGAATTACTATCATTACTTTGAATATGATAACACAGTGTCACTACAAATGATATGTCTAGTATTGAATATTTCATATATATTAGGCATCCAATGAGTCTTCTAAATTATTTTTTATCAATATTTTTTCTACTCTCATATTTAATCATTTTCCCCCCAATGAAATCCATTTGTAAACCTCCCTTAATTTATCCATATTAAAATTTTTAAATAACTCTCCCTTGTAATATTATTATGAAAAAATATACAACTAAAAAAAATTATAATCAATATTTAATCCCAAAAAATATTATGTTTTATTCGTTCTCAAATCTAAATACATTTATGAATTTTCTATTAATAAAATCATACAATGTTTCTATTGGACACAAGAAATATTATATTATAAATATAATCTATGATAATTAGTATACATATAAATTAATATTTTACATATAATTGAAATAAAAATATCAATGTAGTGAAACCCATTTCCGTCATGAACCCATTAATTAGAGTACTATTAAATAGGATCCTATTTAAAGCCAAATATTTCATTTCCTAGTATTCACTCGATGATACCATAAACATCCAAAATAAAATAATTTTTTTGTTCAATAAAAACTCCTTCTTAAATATCACCATTCTAAAATATTGATTTCATTTCCATTTGATACAATGTAGTTCTTGTGTACAAATTCATTTAAAAACATCTGAAATATTTTAAGACCAGTAAAATGGGAAAATCATTCTTCAATGTCAATTCCTTATAATTGAGAATATAATTTTCATACTAGCAAGACATTGATTCTTATTACAACACCATTATAATTAGTTTTGTTTCTAAACACTCTTTCGGTTCTATTTACATTATTATCTTTTAGTCTTGGGATAAGCTCCCAGATTTAATTTTTCTAAATCTAATCTAATTTATCATTCATTATGTGTACCCACTAAACATGAACAAATTCATTAACTATAATTCTTGGATAAAACTATTATATTAGTTATTTTTTATTTTTAACTAGAATAATTATTTTTTTAAAAAAAAGATCTTTTTATTCATACATAATGTTTTTGGAGTCATTATGTATTTTTAGTCTTTGAAAATGCTTCATGTCACTTATAGATGCCTATTAGTCATCATCATTATGATCTAAATCAATTTCACCAACTAATTTTCTGATCATAGATTATTTTAACCTAATGATCTAAAAAAAATTTGTTGTTTTTATCTAAAATTTTAAAATCACTTTGTATATACTTGATTTAATTTTATTGGTTTTCATCAATATTGACATCTAAAAAGTTATTATGTTTATGAAAAAAAATTTCCAACACATATACTAACTTACATTAGATATGCACCCCATAAATATACCTTTATCAACTTTTTATTTGAAGATTCCCAACTTCAAACCTTTTTTCTTTATTAAGCATGGACATAAAAACAATTGGAAATAAATGATATTTGTTCTTTTTTTGTTCCACATTTTATAAATATTTAATTGTGTCTTTTTTTCTAAAAATTAATTGGTTCTATATGTGTATTTCATCATACATATCCACTCTCCAAAAATACTTATGAGATTTAATTTTTTTGATTTCATTATTTAGTCCATCTCAACTAAACTCCAATTATTTCTCTTTTTAAACCCATTTTAGTGATGATTATAAGGTTTTTTAATTTATGTTTGATTCATTTTTTATCAATATAACATTAATGTTCAACACTTGTAAACACGTTCCCATGATAAGATCATAATTTCATAATTAAAGTCCTCAATTCTTGTTCCCCATGTCTTCAGAAAGATTTGAACCTATAAACTATATTTTATTTATGATCATGAATCATTATAATTTTCCTTTGGATAAAATAATAAATAATTAAGATAAAATTTCAATCACCTATTGTTGAATTTTTTTTCATTGGACAACATAAATCTATGTGCATCAATTGTAGTGTCCTGGTAGAGGGAATGTCTACCATGTTTTGATATTTGTTAGTCATCTTTTTCTTTTTCATTTTTCACATAAATAATTTTATTCTATTTTAATCTTAAGAAACTATCTCACAACATCATGCATGAAAATTTCACTCAGACTTATTTATCCCATATGGACAATCTTTCAATGAGATAATATACTATATATTTTTCACCCATGTGACATGAATTGGTAGGATCTCCTATCAAAAATAAATAACTATTAGATAAATTAAATGAATGTGATCCTTCTATCCTTTAATCAATTAATGAAAAGAGCTTATTCCATAAATTTAATATCATTATGATTGTCATGGATCTAAATAAAACATAATAGATTAAGCTTAAATCCATGTATGCATAAAACAACCTTTAATTTATTTTTTGAGGTTCAATTTTAGTTATTTCAATAACCTTTGTTTTGAATGAAAAATCACTAAAAAACTGACTAATTCACCTTATTGGATTTAAATAACATTCAAAATCCATAAATTACTAGTCATTTTGGGGGAGCACCCACTATCAAGAATATATAAATTTATTTTACAACTAGTATTTAATGTAACTTCAGAAAGTCTTTTTATCTATTTCTAAGGTTTCTAAATTATATTTACTTGAAAAAATAACTGATTTAACCTAGTATTATCTTAATATATTTATTTTCCATGTTTTCTTATATCTCACATCCATATACTTCTCCTAAACACTCAAATTTTTTCTCTATTGGAATGATTAAAATATTTTTCTTCGTAGATTATGATCTGTGAAAACTTGATTTCCTTTCCTGTAGATGACTTCTTTGGATTTTATGTCTCATCCTAGGTAATGTTATATTTTACTATAACATGTAGTATTTATTACCAAATAAACCATGCCACTAGATGTTTTCTGGAAACACGATTATCCTTTGTTTATGAAAATTATTCCTATAATGTTTTATAAATATTTTATTGTTATATAGCTTTATTATTAATTAGATAATTTTGGGGAATTTAAGAGCTTCAATAGAAATTTTTTAATTCTAATGAAAACATATACATTTTTCACATATTGTTATTACCCCAAGCTTCACCATATTTTGAGTAAAAATGTGAATTATTTTGGTAAATTGAATTATAATAATATTTTTTAGTATAAATGTATCTGGGATTTTTGTGATAGTTCCCTTAACTAATTTAGGGTATTTGACCATGAATAAAATATAATTTTGATT
Organism: Viscum album; assembly: GCA_963277665.1. Taxonomy (NCBI): domain Eukaryota; kingdom Viridiplantae; phylum Streptophyta; class Magnoliopsida; order Santalales; family Viscaceae; genus Viscum; species Viscum album. The sequence goes on along the minus strand of OY728163.1, from coordinate 2,100,512,942 downwards.
TTACTCATTTAGATTAATTAGCTCAATTTCAACTTATGTCACTATGATAGTATTGTAGATAATGTTTTTTGTTTCATTGAAAGCATTTATTTATAAAAAATTATCATAATATTACATTTAGATGCTTCCAACCTGAATTTTTTGATCTCTTTAACAAGGGTGGATTGATTATTTTCAAACTCATTATTTTCCTTAAATATATTCTTGTTTTATTTCACTATATTTTTCTTTGCATTCTTGAGTATGTTATTATAATCATTAAAAACATAAAGTTCATTCCTTAATATTTGTTTCGACACTATTGTATCTTAATAACCTTATTCACTATATAGTGTGTTAAATCCTTTTTTAACATGTCCTTTGTAGTAATTAAATTTCTAAATAGATTCAAATTCATATTCACTACAAGAAGAGTGATCATATAATTCATCCTTACTCATCAAATTTTTTATTTTTCTTCATGAAAATCACTTATTTCTTCATCCAACATTATATTATTCTTTAGAACATTAATTTCACATAGTTTTCAGTTTTTTACATTATCTTTATATTAAAAATAATTCTACCTTTTCTTAAATAAATTAATAGAAAATTGTCCAATACAATTACATTTTCATCATTTAGGTGGAAATGTACTTTTAAATTTTTGCTTTTACTTATTTATCCTTTTTAAAATAAGAATAATGATTCTTTGATATTCTATATCGCCCTATTCATTTTCATATTCACTTGAATCTTCATTATCAAAATGTTCTTCAGTTTTAAACTTTCTCATATCCTCAATGTCCATTTTATATTTTACCATTATCATGATGGATGGTTCTTTATTCATTTCATAAGCTATAGAAATGTTATAAAATATATATAAGGATAGATCCTTCCCATATTTAAGAACCAATATTTTTAGGATTAAACCTATTATGAAAATACCTCAAGTTATTTTTAACAATTATATAGTATTCAAGTTTATTACCAAACCACCAAATATTATGAAAAACATTATTTACCTTGTTTTAATAATCATAAATTGCCTCTTTCAAATAAAACTTGATGTATTTAAAATTGATTATCTAGATATCTAATTTACCCTGCTTAACTTTCACATTATCTTTGTACCCAATTGACAAATTGTCCCAGATTTATGTAGAAAATCTAAGTCCCATCACTTTTCAATATACCATTTTAGACAAGTACATAAGAATATAATTTTATTATTTTTCATCATTCTCCATATTCATTTTATCCACTTGATTCACTATATCATTCCATTAAATAAAAGGAAACCCAAAATATAGTATCTTCTCTAACCTCCAAGCCATGGGATAGAAAATATAGATACATTTCATTCATCTAATTATGAGAAAATGTTTCATAAAAGTAGGAACACCCATACCGTATAAAGAATTTATATTTAAATTCTAAAAACATGATTGAATCAAATAGAAAAAAAATTCTTTGATACAGGTTAAAGTGTTTGAAACTATATAAATCAATTGATATGGTGGGTGAATTGATGGAGATTGGTTTTTAAAATTTCTATTCCTATTTGAATAAACATTTGTAACATGTTAATGTTTTATTACATAAAATATAAAATCTCAACATCACTTTTGTATCTAGAAAATAACGAAATAGTGAACACATGTTAAACCTCTTTTGGTAAAAATATTCATTACAATGGTCAGTTACTCTACACAACCATGGATTATTAAATATAAGTACCATAGATTATAGGATTACAATGTGTCCATAGAGTCAAACCATACTAGTCTATAGTCACACTTGATTATATAATTTTTCACTGAATTCGTATATAATATATAAAAAAGAAGAAAGTTCTTTTCAGAAGTTTGATTATTTCAAATATTATTGATGTAGTTCTCCCCCAATGATCCTTTTTAAATATTTGTGAATTGATTCTCTCTTCATATCAATATGATGTGTAAATTATTCTCAATTCTAGGCTTCATTGATCACACCTAATTCATGATATCCACAAGATATAGAAGTTGATCTCTAGAATTTATATTCTGGATTTCTCACCAACACTCTATTTATTTTACCACACCAATAATATTTAGGAAGTTACTTTTATCTATATTTGCAGATCCCAAATATTAACAAAATTCAGAACAAATAAATTTATTTAAGTCTACCAAATCATTTACCAGATCAACATTCTCTATAACCTTCTTAAATAAATCAAAAAACATGATCATCCTTTTCTTCCACATTTGGATAGGCCTGAAAACATATTCCACGTTCCCTAGAATATTCTCCCAGAGTTATGACTAGAAACATCACTAAGTTCGGGATCGACCATGTGGTAGATCGACCAAGGTATGAGACCATGTTATCTGGACTGACTATATGTATTGACTTCCTGAACATTTCACTGCCCATATGGATAAACATTAATAATGTGGATCAACCATGAGGCACATCACTAACAATTGAAGGATCTATCTTTTAAACAATTTATTGAACATATAAATAAATATTTTATCAATCAAACGAAAAAATCATTTTTAATATGACCAACTATTTGAGTGTATGTCCAATAGATTTCTTTCATGACATGTTTATTGATCACATGACCAACCGATCAACCATATGACTTGCTAATCAACTTCATGAACAACAAATCAACTGCACAACCAATATACCAACCACATGAACAAACTCAAGAAAGTTTACAAAATCATTAATGTAATTATATAATTGCATCATAATGATTATGATCTGCATGTAATTATCTCAAAAACAATTCATTAGCCTCAAACATGTATTTATATATTGGAATACATATTGATAAAAAATGAAAAAAATAACCACGTCATGAATAATGCTAAGCGTACATCACACTAAATCAACATTTTTACACAACTTTGATGTTTAACTATTTAAATAACATATATAGAGTATTATTTATCCATATTTTAAGCCAAATTATATTTACACATGCCTAAAATAATCCAATATAAAGGTACACAATACATATTCATATATATGATTATAATTATATCAAACTAATCATCCATCTAATATTATACATGGGGTGATAGGTATACAACCCCCATATTGCTAAATAGAGCCAGTCCTCCTATTGAAATGAGCAGTTTGACCCAAATTCAAACTACCCATGATTAATTATAGAATATATATATATATATATATATATATATATTATATTATAATTCTAACACATAATATATATATACTGTAATAATCAACATAATTCAAACTAATAACCCAATATAAGCTATATTTTAGGTAGAAGAATAGTAATCTATTTACAATACCTAGAATGTGACTCTACAAATGCATGAATGATAATTTAAAGAATAATTTGAATAATTTAAACAAAAGAAAACATTTATTTATAATATAAGTGATTTTTATTTAATAATAAATTAGATATTAACATGAACTAAAAGAATAATTAATAAATTTAGACATGAGACACATATTTATACAAGACTTATAAATCAATCGCATATAAACACACTATAGTTTAGACATGAATTTTTGACATTCCATAATTATAAAATATAATTACATTATATTTATATCTAATATGAGCTCTTTCCTATTGTCCTTTATATGAAATTTACATAAATATAAAATATTTGAAATAAAAATAGTTTATATTTCATATCTATATTGTAAATATTCTACATAATAACAATATTATATATTTAATATTATTTTAAACGTGATCATCTCAATTGATCAAAACAAATTTTGATATGGTTCAAATAATTCAATATAAAATTATTCGTATTTTCTGTATTTTTTGTAACTTTTCAACACTAGATAAATAACCCTTAAATTTTCTATATAAAAACGTTTTATATCAATTATATTTTATTCCATGTAAGAAAAGGTTAATTAATATTAAAATTATTTATATAATAAATGTTTCATAATAATTAATTAATTAATTAATTATAAATAGATTGTAATTAGTTAATTTGCAATTAATTTATAAACAATGAAAATTTCACTTAATAATTTTTTCAACAAATATATAAAAAAATTATAAATAATGTAATTTTATTCATAATTTAGAATAAAAATATTAAATTCTTCTACAAACCACATTCAATGACATGCAATATGATGTAAGTCGGGATACAGTGTAAAACCCTTATCATATTTAATTACCAATACACTACGGCCTAAAAAAATAATTTATACTCTATCTAAAATATGTTATATTACATTAAATCATAATTTTAAATTTATCTTAAAACTAATATTAACCATTTTGATTATAAAATGTTACCTTTTGATATCACCACCAGTTCTTAGGAAGTAGTGTTTTTATATAATCAACATCATATTGATGATGTGAGGTACCTTTTTACAAATTCAAAACACCACTAATTGACACCATCATATGTTACAATTATCTATTTAATATGTTATAGTACATAAAATAAAAAATGATTATACTAAATTTCTCATTATGATATCATTTGGTGTCTTTGAGTAACATATTAAGATATCCTATAATGAAAAAAAAAACTATTTCAGAAAATATAAATATTTTTTTATGAAAACCAATATGAAATAAAAAATGATATCAATTTTATCAATTTTAACATTATTTAAACTATAAAAATTCATTGTACACCTCAAATATTTCATATGGGTTTTTTGGTATTGAAAAAGCATATTCTAGTAGATTGAGTCCTAAATAAACCCTTAAAATCTACTTACAAAAGAACAAAACAATCATATAACAAATTACGAATATATGTGTAAATTAAATCAAAGATAGATGAATCTAATATATTCAAAAATACATTTTATTAATAATATTGATAAATAACTGAAGGAATCCTTCATCTATCGTGTTTCCATGGGAAGACATGAATCTCCTAACGTTTGGGTGGTATACTCCTTTTCTATGTGATATAATTGTTTCTTTCTTGGTAAAGGAAGAAGGAGAAAGATATATTTTGGTGAGACTTGACATAAGAATCTTTAACTTCATGGATAACCATCCCAACTATTTAAACCTAAATTATATATGATTTGGGGAACTACTAATTCTTTCATGCATTTACTTGAACATTATGTAACATTTGAGTAATACAAGTGGTTATTATTATTGTAACCCATTTAGCTGATTAATTAATTCAATGATTAAATATAATTTATTCTCTAGTGAATGTCCAAATATAAAACATTAATTATTAATGAAATACTTTATATATAAGATATTTTAGTGTTAACACTTAAATTTCAATATCCTAAAGTAATTGTAGGAATACCATGGGAATCATAAAAAATGACTCCCCAAGGCCTTATGATGTATTCATATTTTATAGTATTATAGTATTATTATATAACATGATTTTTATTTTATCCATATTTAGGATATACCCAATAGAAGACGTAATATTTCACTTGGTTCACTCGTATCCAAACGAATGACATATAAATATCAAAAACTATGATATAAAGGCCTCATGGCTTGTCTCCACTACCAAAAATGATATATTTACACCCAACCCTAGCCTACAGATAACCAAAAATTTCTAAAGATGATAAAAAAACGTTATTGTTTATACTATAATTTAATCCATATAAAACCACTCTCTACTAAGAGTAATATCACACAAGTAACAGATGTGGCTAAGAAGATGATCACCTTCAGTGAGTGTCTCTAACCGAAGGTCGTGATAAGAGATCTATTGATATTCCAAACTCTTAGACTAATGATGTAGTTTGAAAAAAAATATTATTAAAGTATCATTTTTTATGTGTTACAAGTTATATAATACATAGTTCATTACATGAAGTAAATTGGACATCACCTGATAATATATCTCTATTTTGTGAATTTTTTCCTCGCCTTAGATTTTAGTACCCTATACATGTCATGGACCACTGGGAGGTGGAAGTATATGTGGATTAAATAATATTTCATTTCTAACTACTCTTATTGTACCACTAACTTATCTATCAAAATCAAATCCTAGAGGTTCACCCAATTCATCATGAAGAGGCATTTTATCTCGATTTTACCTCTAATATAGATGTGTATCAATTGTAATAACTTAAATTAATGTACGTGATCACTAGATCAGATAATCTAAAGTTGTATCCAAAATAATATTGAAGAAGGTCTCCCAACTAGTTTTACCATTAACTTGATTCCACTATCATTTAACTTCTCAATTGATATCATTAATGTGTCTAACTTTGATGATAGGATTCTGATGATTGTCATCGGCTAGTTATCCTTGATGACACTACCTTAATGAAAATGAAAAAATACCCATCCCTCAATTACATATACAATAATAAAATCATGATCATAAGGGATTTCTCTCGAAAATTGGTGAATGTTGGTATATATATATATTACAACCCCAGAAACAATATCTCTTTTGATACCTACCTTGAAATTGAGTTCTTGAAAAAGTAAATCATATTCCAAATACAAGGAGTTCCTTATTAGGTATGTGAACCTAGGCATGTATTCAGATATAGTTCTTGTTTCCCTATAAAGGTCGAACATCTCTTAAACTCACACGATTCTCATCATCTATTTATTTTACTACTTTTTGAACATGAATTCAAACTCAAGCCATGGTTAAGTGAACACATTTTTATTTATGTAGTGAAAATACACTAATGGATAGTCACACCCTAAAGAAGTTATTAGAAAATAATTACCATTTTTTAAACAATTTTTAGAACTAGATATGAGAAATTTACTCCAACTGATCCTAGATCAATTGAGGATTGGGTTTACTTTAAACCCTAGGTGTCAATTGGAATTTAAACACAAATAATTCACTCATCATAACTTTAGAATCTTTTTACTCAACGGGAATTCTAATTTGGTATATATATGGATAATATCCTTTTTCACAACAATTGGAGGATATATACTCTAATCTGGGGTAGATATGCCTACTGATTGGGCCCCTAAATCAAATAATTGTCACTCAAATATTCAATGGAATTATTTTTTAGCACCAAGAATAAAATTTAATGAACCTATATTTAAATCCAGACTAGGTATATGTGGGGTTGAATCATGTATCAAAAATATTAAACCACATTTAGTTTAGTATATCTAGTTTAACTAAATCAATGAGTACCTGGAAAATATCATAAGAATCATACTCTATGATGTTGAATAATCCCACCTATTCCCTGAAACTAATAACAAAGAAATATTACTCAAATATTAAATTATTATAATCATAAAGAAAGGATATGTTAGATTCCCACACCAGGTCATGTTTTCCTAGTCTAATAACCAAACTCATGAACCGTTGGCACTGCTACTATATGTTTTCCAAATTGAATCCTCACAATACTCATAACTCTAAACTCTACATCAAATAAAACCCCATTTTGACGACTCTCGATCATAAATCAACCCCCACGACCCCACTTGTGCTTATTGTAAAGAAAAGAGTACCACCTCAACGCCACTTATATTCAAATGTGGGTTGTAAAATAGAACCAAGAAGTATTGTCACACATATGATAATCCTTAACCTAATGGAAACTAGCAACAAACTAGATATCTTAAAAAAATTAATATTAACAGAAAAAAATGATAAAATATATACATCATAATGGCCATGCATGATACACTAACTACCATAATAATACCATACATGAAAAACCAATGGAAAAAATTATATTGGAAAAATAAGTCCAACTATTATAGACCTATGAAAATGGGGAACCACCTCTTATCTACACAATGTCTCTAGCTATAACCTCTGATAGAAATCATTACGGACTTTCACCACTAAAAATATATTCAACAAGTTATGTTTCCACCAAAGTCACTTATAAACTATGAATCATCAAAATAGACACAACATAAATAGGAAATAAGTTCGGGGAAGGGGTGACTATGAAAATACCTAATAGGATTCCCCACAGAGAAATAATAATAAAATAATTACATGTCTCCTCAAAAACCAAGATATAGAGGAAACATAGAAAAATTTATATTCATTGTGTATAGTTAACTCTAATATAAGGGGTTCTTCCCTTCATTATATCTCATCTCCTCTAAGACAATTACTTGAATGAAAACAGAGATCCTCCATAAATACCAAGACTCACAATATCCCAGCTACCTAGCTTACATAACTTCCACATCACTTATATGAAATTTTATGGGGGACTCCTAATTGAATTATGATATTTTTAGTTAATCAGGAACTGGTCCCTATGGATTAACAACTCATTATTGAGGGAAAAATTATTAGCTGAGGTTAAACTGTTTACTTTTTTATTAAAAATAAATATCCATGCTGTAGAGAATGTTAGTTGGTTTTGGAATTTCATTATATGTGTTATTCTATACAATATCTGGGGAATATGGAGATTTATGTTTTATATATTTCAAACAATATTCCCATGATAGTATCACATTTTTTCATCCATTTTACAATGACATGATTATGTGTAGGTCCATTATTAATTATTAAAGGAATTTGAGTATTAAACATGAATGATGATACCATTTTAGGAATTACAACACATGAATTAACATAGTTGGATATTTAATTTGATATGAAATTATGAAACCTAAAGAGTATACATTATATAATAAAGGGGGCCTATAATGTGATGTATCATGACCCTCATTTGAGATATTGGATATTACACTCTTGGTTGAATATCTCTCAATATATTGATTATTTTTTTCCATTGGCGAGTAAGTGATTATGATACCTTTCATAGAATTTAGGCCCTACCAAAAAATTTAGAGATTCTAATTATTAGAGGATACCATCAGAGTAAATAACCCAAAGTTTTTTTTCAGGGTAAGAAGATTTGGTTCACAAATAATGGAAAAAAAAATCTTGGATAGTGAGTTATGTAATTTTCTAATTTTTTTATCACGGATTTCTCTCATGGTTGATCTTATTATATATTTTACATTTTCTTACACTAATACTTGAAATTAAGATGTCCTATGAAACCCATCAATGGTTTTAGATCTTGAACAAACAATGAATAAATCTGATGAAGATCATTTTAGAAAATAAAAATCTATTTTTTCCTGATAACAATTATATTGTTACACCACTATTTCATGGTCTCTATAGTATATACACTAAAATGGAATGGTATTTCAATATTCACACCATGTTCTATTATATAAAATTAAATTCTTGACAAAAAACATGTATTTTATCTAACTCTAAAACATATCATTGATTATAGAATCACCATGATATCACTATGATGTTTTTATCCCTGAAATATGTTTTGGTTTAATCCACCATGGGGTTCAACCACAGTTTCATGGGTATAAATAAGACATTTTGGTTCTACGTGATACAAAAGAGACGAAACAACATGTTCACTCAAATTAAAATATTTCTCATGGTACAGATTGGAATCAAAAATCGGTTAGATTATTCTATGGTAAATTATAATACTCAGGGTCCAAAATTACTTTTGTAATTTTATTTTAACATAGTTATGGAGAGTCCTTATATGTAAAAAATGGTTTAAAAATATCACTAAAACATGGAGGTAAGCTATGATTCCATGAAAATATATTAGAAAATATTTTACAAAAGATATTATACTAGGAAGAATTTGATTTCAATCTATATAAAAAGTGGTTTTATTAAAATTTATTTTTCATGGTATAAATATCACATGTTAAATAATTAATTTTTTATGTTATTTATGAAAAACTTATTTATATTTTCATTTATTTAAATTTTTTATATGTTTTGGACATTATATACATTCTATTAATTTTTTAAAACTGTTTCTCATAAATTTTTATATCAGGAATTTCAATGTAGGTTTGAAATTATAAGATTTATTTTCCCTCTATCTGGAATTTAGCTTTTTTTGGAGTTATGATATATAATTTTTAAATTTATTACAGATTATATGTATTAAGTTACAATTTCATGACTAAATTGATGTCTATATTGATTAAAGAACCAATGTAAGATGGACTATAGGTTTGACTACTCACTAGACATATGACATATTCCTTATCTATAAATATACGAGTGGATACTCGTTATTCCATGATTGAATATGTGGGGACTTTTAGTTTTACATAATTCAAAACCATTCTACGGAATGGGTTCATGTATCTTATGCATGGGATGAATTTTGATGTTTAAATATGTATTAAGATTATATTTTGGGTTAAGCGACTCCATGATTGGGTTGTTTAAAGTGTTACAAATTAATATGGGTAGAACATATTAATTTGATGGATAAAATAAGGATTTCAAAACTAAATCACTATAATCATGTATACTTATAGGAATAATGTGATATTTAAATATAGAATGGGATTCAATGGTTATGTATGGAATTCACAATATGCATATTAGATTAGAGAGAATTAGAAAACTACTTTAACACTAGGCATGTGATTCCTCCAAAATTTAACTCATACGAGTATCATGATTCTGTAATTGGGTAGTTTTATTCTGAGATTATGTTCCCATGGATAAAAATTTGTATTTAATGGTGGAAATGGATAAACTGAAGAGTTTTGTAATAAAATCCCACTATGAGAATTGGGTGGAACTTATTGGGTAAACCATGTAAAATAAGATATCATAGGATTGGAGTAGGGTTTATCAATATGATGGATTTTGGAATTGGGTTATCTACTCAACCATTTAAGATTCATATATGATTTCATTGGAATGATTTTCTACCTAAAGAACTTTATTTCGATAATAATACTAATTTTTTCTTAAAACATAGTCAAATATGTGACTTATCCCATAAAATGTAATACTATATGGGTTCATCATTTTAGTGGGATTACATTCTTTAATATTAATTAATGAAAAGATATAAAACATGTTACTCACATATAAATGTATCTTCTTTATAGATTATGGAATACATCAGGATTATAATTTTGAGATATATTAGAGGTATGCCAAATAATGTAATTATAAATTAAAATCTAATATGGAGAAGTGTTCTTAATGAGAATTATTCTGAGCATATGAAATTCATTTCTATATAAATGAATTTAATTAAATATGGATCATTGTTATTAAATACCAGTGGTTCATCACACATTTAGACCAATAAACTCATACTCATAAATATGACATAATTGATGAAGTATAAAGTATAGATAAGTGTTGTTAATGTGGAAATATTAATTTTATTATATGTTAAAACATATTATATAAGTTTATCATGTAGAATAATTATATAATTATAGTACTACTATTGTGTTTATATTATAAATTTATATTTTATTTCTATATTTCATTCCCAAAAGATAAGATTATAGTTCATTTTTTAGAATAAGAATTTTATATATATATATATGAATGAAATTTTATAAGGAATTTGTAGTGTATTAAATGGTTTATATATTATAAACATTGATAATCCTATATTTAATATTCATGATAAGAAGTTCATGTTTGATATAATACAACTTATTATTGGATTTTTCACTTTGGAAATAAAATTGAGTGACATATTCAATGACACTATTGTGATAGATTGTTGGATTCATTAAATTATAATTTTTTAACACATATGAATTATTTTTAATAGTAAAAATTAATAAATAACCATTTAATGTAATATTTGAGAGGTCTAGTGGACTGTTGGATCAAATATATAGACTCATATGTGAACCAATGTGTAATAAATCAAGTGGCAGTTTTTTGTACATAATAACATTAATTTTGACTATAATGGATATGGTGTTGTGTTTCTAATGGGAAACAAGTCTGAAACCATCATGAAAATCAAGGAATTAAAAAGTTAAGTTAGAATCAACTAGAAATAATTTATTATTATTATACTATTAAACCAGGTTGATGAATACACAAGCAAGTAATTCACTGATCATCTTAGATTCTATGGAATTGTTTCACAACTAACTATCCCTATAGTTCCATATCTAATTAAGTATATTATAGGATGAATTGCAACTTTTTAGTTTTGTTTTGGTCAGTGAATTGTTTATGTGACCATACTATATCATTCTATGGATACACTATTAAAACTATAGCTTTCCAAATAAAAATCTTCTACCTAAAGAAGTCATAAAGAATACATTTGAGATATTGACTGGGAGGTATCCTATTTTTTCATTCATAATTATTTTATGTTATGATGAATATGTATAATGTTTTGATTCTAAATAAATGACCCCAAATTAGAAAATTTATAATTTTTTAGTTATCCTAAGGAAACTGTTCGTTATTATTTCAATAATATTAATTAACACAATTTGTTTGAGTCCTGATAGATATTTTTCTAAGAGAAGAAATGAGAAAACCTACCAGTTAGTTGGAAGAAAATTGAATTTAAAAAAATTGGACAAAAATATATGAATCGCTCTAGATTTGGAATGATAAATCATACCACATATGGTTATAGAAGAATTGACTTATGTCACACAAGAACCTTGAAGGTTTAGTGAATTCTATAAAGACACTTATAGATATGGATTTATTATGGAATTTTAATATAAATTTGTGTTTATTTATGATTAACCTATAACCTTTTGAGAGAATATTGTGTGATATGAATCCAAGAAATGTTTATAAACCATAACACAGGATATTGACTAAATGTGCACTAACCGTGTATGGAAATTGGTGGATGGATCTTAATACATGAGGCCACTAGGGTGAAATTGGGTTTTAAATAATAAAACTAACATGGTTGGTAGAGTGTCTATCTATAAATCATGCGTGGTAGCTAGGGGATTCCAAAAAAATAATTGTGTTGAGTATGATGATAGCATTTTATTAGTTGTGTTGTTAAAATCCCTTCAGAAACATTATTCTATAATATCTCATTAGGATTATGAGATATATAAAATGGATTCTAAAATCAATTACCTTCATATGAATTTAGTTTTTGATGTGATTATAATATTTCCTAATATTTTTGAAGATTAAAATGATTTTGATAAGGTTTTTATGATGAAATATTCTATTTATGGATAATAATTGTTTATTTGGAATATTTTGTCTGATGATTCAATAAAAAATTTAGGGTTTATTAAAAATTTGAATATTTTTTGTGTATACATGGGAATTTATAGGAGAGTTATAGTTTTTACGATATTTTTTGTGGATGATGTAATACTTATAATAAATAATCTCCTAACTTTTTATTTTATAAATATTTAGTTGGTAAAGTGATTCTAAATGAAAGACATTTGTGAATATCAAACAAACTATGTATGAATATCTATATAGATATTTAAAATGGGGTTTTTTTATGATAAAAAATACATATATTCATAAATTTATAAATATTTTTAGCATAATGATCTCTAAAATGGTGTTTTCTGTAGTATTTGATGGATGTAGTCATAGAAAGTCTCAAGATCCTAATATAGAATTATAAATGATAGATTTGATTATGTGTGTGTTATTATAGGATAGATCATGTTTTCCATGTTTTGTATTCAACCTAATATCCTTTATTCATTGATCATAATGAGTATATTCCAATTCAATCTATACGAGAGTCACTAGATTTCTATCTAGAACACACTTATGTAATTATAAATGAGTAAGGATTTATTTCTAGTATTTAAAGGTGATGATGATCTACATTTAATTGGTTTCACTTATCCAAGTTTCAAATATAAAAATAAATATAAGAGATATCAATTTAGATTTTGTTTTTTCCGCAATGGTGGACTTATTAGTGGGAAGAGTTCAAAACAACACACTATATAGAACTCAATGATAGATGTAATGTATATTGTTTCATCGGGTGTTATGAAGAAATAGATTTGGATCAATAGCTCCATTATCTAAAATTTGGTGGTTCCATGAATTGAGGTATCAATAATGATTTATTATGGTAAAAATGGATCTATTTTCGAGGACATGGAATCCTGATATCAAAAAATGAAAAAGTATCCTATGTAAATACCTTCTCATTTAAGATATAATTGTTATGAGTGCTATAAAGATCCATTTGGTGGAAACCAATGATAAAATATTATATCCATTTACGTATAAATAAATACAATAAAATCATCAGAGTCATGTAATGTTTCTAGATATTGGATACATGAGATAACGGATGTAATTATTATTTTCAACATATTTTTGTAAAACTTTTATAATAATGGGATTTTTTATTTATTATTCATTAATGTGTATTGCCTATTTAACATGAACAAGGAAATGTAATATCCTCTCAAATAATTACTTTGATACATCCATAATCATTGCTCGATATCATGTATTATGGGTTTAAAATATGTGTTATGGTTAGTATGAGAATGATCGTGTGTATAAAATAGAGTAGCATCCTTAGTTAAAAAGTGGAGACTTACAAACTAGACAAATCCATGAATATATATCACATGGAATATTATAGATTCATTTATATAATTAGGGGTGTATGATTAATATAGATACCCATTATGTGATTATTTAGAGGATATTTATAATTTGAACCTTAAAAATTCCTAACCACTCCTCAAAAACCCTTGAGGTCGATCTAACCAAAGGTGGTTCGGTATGTTGTTGATCATGTGATCTGTTGAGTTTAACTAAGTTCGGATTTTTTAATCTTTTTTTACAAGTATGGAATCTAATGCCATGATTGAATTAGAGTAATGAAATTCATGTACACATGTAGTGTGCACTATTTTATGTTCATAACTACTTAAAATAATGGAATGTGAGGAATTCATTAAAATTGGTTAGTTTAATTTATAGATTCATGAGAACATGGAATTTCCTTTACTAGATTGACATCTCCCTTTGCTGGTGGTCACCATATTCCTTAGATAAAATGTTCATCTAATCATTCATAAAATATATAGAGGTAAATATAAGGCCATGTCCTTAAACAATGCATAATTACTGAATTATGTTAATAATTCACATTTAAGATCTTTTCAAGTTTAGAGTTTTAGTAAATTTGGTCATAACATATACATGACAACTAGAATATTACATGTAGACACTTCTAATTAGTATCTATTTTTTCATAAAATAAAAACTCTTAATAGAACACAATAACTCTTTTATTGATATAAATATTATTTAATTATTCCTTTTTGTTACCCTTCCTTATATCCTTTGAAAAACATCTCAAAATCATGTGATTAGTATAAAATTCTTACTAAGGACTATAAAATAATGAATGAAAACATTACCCCATCAATAAATACAATTCAATGAGATCATACTTTTCAGTCATAAATCATATGCTCTTTAATATATCTTATGAAATCGTATGATTTATGAATAACAGATAGAAATCATAAATCATAATGGTAACTTGTGTCATCAATAACACACTCACATTGTAGTTTTCACAACTACATAGTGAGTTACGTTTGGAATACCCATCATGGTATATTCCCTAAATCTCATAGTTCAAACGTTAATTTTTACCTCCTTCATGTTACCCAATTCATTGGATATATATCTCGTTCTCAATCGCCCTGATTTTATCATAGAACCACCTGTATAAGTAAATAATTCCCAAACCATTACATATTCATAACACATAAAACAATAATAATGAAATAATAACATCTCTGCACTGCAATCACAATATATCATTTCCAGATATTGACATAAAAAATTCTTTCTCAAAACCATTTTCAATACTAAAATATTAAAAAAGTGAATATGGTATATATTTTTCTTTTAAAAACACTACCACTTGTTAAGGAAGACAATATCAAATAAGACTCGCAGCGGTGTAAAGGTCGTTTTAACTGTACGTTAAAAAGAAATATTCCTTCTATCATTTAGTAAAACGCTTTGTAGAAAAAATATTCCCTTTGAATTAAATGAATTTTCAACTGGGTTTATACACCGTATAAAAGAAATTTGTGTATAAATCAAAATATTCCTCAATGAAAGGGGATTGAGATGATATCTCTTACCTTGAGGCTGAATTGTCATGTAAGTCCCTTATTCTTCCAGAATAATAAACATATGTTAATTTGTACTTGATTAAGAACCTTTTTCATGTTTATTATTCCTTTTATATAACTTATTACCATGTTATAAACATTACATAATTATTTATGTTAATATTGTTTCTTTTGTCGATATTTGGTTCTTGAGTCAAAAATGAACTTGTTCCAATTACAAATTGTCCATGTGGTCAGAATTACATTATCTCAAGAATTATATTCAAGATTTAGATATCATATATATCATATATATCTAGTATATATATTTATTTATAATTATACAAAACATTTTAAGATAATAAACGAAATTCACCATTCATGGAGACGGTAAGTCGTATGTGCGCAAGAATGCTACATTCATTTCTTATTCATATTAAAAGGAATAAAAACTAAATGATAAATAAATATATTATAATTCCAGTATAATATCTAAGATATATATGTTACATAATTTTATTCATTCCATCCTTTATATGTTCTTTGTATTGAATGAATGAGTCATATCACTTTGAGGGTTGGTAGTCCCCAATTCCTTAAATGAAATTATCATAATTATTCAACATGGAAAGCATAAAAGTCTGTTATAAATGAGAATTATAGAATAATATAGATTGAATAAATATAATTAATATAATATATAATTACATTGAATCATAATTTTCTCCATGATAGGAGGTACTATATAATTGAACAATCTTCGTTTTGTGAAGTAAAATTTCTCCGTCCATAGAAATCGTATGTTGTAAATTCATAAGATGGAGTTTTGAGTGAGTGTAGGTCTAATAATTCTAATAAAAACATGAAATTATTCTTAATATATAGGTTTGTTTCTAAAATAATGGAATAAAGAGACATTAGGGGGTTGTTGAAGGAAAATAAATGGAAGAAGCTTGAGAGAAGACATTACCTCGAATCGGGTAACTTTTTTTGATTTAAGATAAATGTCAATCTTTAATTAAATTAATGTAAATGTAAGGCCTATAGGTGGAAGGGAGATATTTATGGATCTTTTTTGGGTAGATTATGGATGTTCCAAGTAATATTGAGATGTTTGAGTATGGGTTATAGGTAGTGTCCTTGTATAAGAAGGAGGAGGGGCACTTTAGGAAAGTTTGAAAGTATTATTTTATTATTACTTGATTTTCTAATTCTAATAACACTAATGTGATATATTTCGATGATAAGATGAGTATGGTTTGAAATCTTCTCATCCAATGGGTTTTAGATATGTTTAGGTCACAAAATTAACCTTATCTTTTAGCTTTAACCCTTAGTAATCTTATTTAACTTTTACTGTGTCTTCTTGTATATTCAAAATATATGGTTACCATAGTTTCTAAAAAATTACAATAGCCCAAAAAATTATATCATTAATGAAATTTGTAGCATGATATTTTTCTATTAGATTAATCTTAAATTTTGAGGACTATTATAATATTTAATAAAACATTAATTTATTTAAAAACTCATTTCGGTCAATTTTTATACTATTCATATCATGAATTTTTAAAAATCCAAAACAGCTTTATTATTTAAAAAAACATTCATTAATTCAACTAAAATATGTAATAATCATCCATAAAATTCTTTTATGACTTAAAAAGTTTCAAAATAAATTTATTTTAATATTTATAATCTTATTTATTTAAATCATTCATTAATAAGCTAAACACTATATCATCAATGTGTCATAAATATATTTATTTATATGTTGTATAGAAATTATAAAAAAAAAATTACACGATGTAGGAAGTATTATTATATTTATAATTACTATATATAGTCTAATATATAACTTATATAACCCCATATAATTTTTTTTACAAAAAGATACAATTTTAGGTAATATTTTCTTTAACTATAAATGAAAGGTGATTAAATTTCATTTTCACACAAAAGTGGCTCCATGGGGTCCTAAAATCGACCCATTTATTCCCATGGTAGGAAATATATCATCCCTTATGGTTAGGACATGTGTTAGGAAAATTTGATGTTATTATTTTATTATTTTTAACCCTTATTTACAAGATTTACACTTTAACCATGGTAAATAATTTATTTTCTAAAGTTACTATTCATAATGTCTAAAAATAAGTATTACCTATTTACAAATTTTGGACCTCCTAATTCCAAATATAGAATCAATTTTTCTAAATTTATAACACAGAAATTTCATAAATTATTTTAAAATTAATTATCGTAGTCAAAACAAAAAAAATAATGTTTTTAAGAAATAATAACTATCAAAAGATTGAATTGTGATTATGTCTATTTAAAAAGTGAAATTACAAACAATGATAAAAAAATGGATTAAATGCTTAAAAAATAATCTAATTAATCATTATAACCAATTAAAAAAATAATCTAGACATATAAATAAATAAGATGAAATGACAGTTTGGACATAAAATGTTGAATTTTTTACTATTCATTAAAAATGATCTTTATCAACAAAATACCTAATATTTAGAAAAATGAAATTGTGATGTCCCTCTTTGAAATAATATGTTAATATTTTTAAATGTAAAATATAAAAGTGACCAAAAATTTATTAAAAAGGGATTTCCATTAAAACTTGGTAAAAAGAAAATTTAAAATTATTAAATTATTTCATGATTAAAATTGCATTAATTCTTATTTTGAGCCCCAAAATTTGATTGTATAAATGTAAAACCATTTAAAAAATGTTTAATCATAATATGGTTAGTAATTTTTATTCCTTCCAAAACAACAGCTAGGAGTTAACGACAATTTAAAATAATAATATTATTATATTATTTTTCTATATAACTCAAAGTTATGTGCAACCTATGATTTCAAAGAAACATGTTGTTGTGTGTTGAGTACTCTATCAGACACATCATCCCATTTATTGTAAAAATAATATATTATTCATAAATATTAATAGCATAGAAAAGGTAGAATTATATAAATTCCAAGTTTGTTACATTCTTCCCCTCTATTGGAAATTTCATCCTCATAATTTTATTACCATATCAAATAAGTGTGGGTATTTATACCTCATAGAATTTTCATATTCGCATGTTTTCTCTACAACCATATGTTTTTTTTCAAAAAAACCATTACCGGATAGATTACATTATTCTATAACACTTGCTCTTTGGAGTCATGAATCAGGACTGATTATTCCTTGTAAGGAAGATTATCTTCCAACTAAACTACCTTTGGACACAAAACATGAGATGGATCCATCATATACATTCTCAATATTGAAACATGAAAAACATTGTGTACCTAGGACAAACATGGAGTTAAAGTAACACTATTAGCAACTGATCCAACATTATTTTGGATTTCATAGGGTCCAATGAATATCTGACTCAACTTTCCCTTTTTACCTAAACACATCATAGTTTTCCATTGGAAAACATTGATAGAGACATGATCACCTACCTCTAAAGAAAGATCCTTCCTACATTTATCTATATGAATTATCTACTAGTTTGATATGTTCTCATGTGCTTCAGAATTAACTAAAAGGTTTCTTCCATCTCTTCCTCCAATTCTGGTCCCATTAACTTCCTTTCACCTACCTCATCCCAAAAAGCTAGAGTTGGGAACCGATTTTTATATAATGCTTCAAATGGTTCCATTTATATACTAGAATGAAATTTTTAATTATAAAAAAATCACCCAAATAAAGATGTTGGTCCAAACTTCCATGGTAATCCATTGAACAAGAACATAACACATATTTTGTGGTATTAATATTTGTTCTCACTACTCATCTAATTGCAAAGTAAAAGTCGTAATAAAATTTAATTCAGTACCCAACAAGTTTTGAAGAACCTTTCAAAAGTTATTAGTGAACCAGAGATCACGATCAAATAAAATAGATAAGGGGACTCTATGTAACATGACTATCACATTAATATACAATTGAGAGAGTTGATCTAGATACAGAGTGTCTTGAATAGGATCAATTTGATCTGATTTAGTAAATCAATTAATAATAAACCAATTTACATTGTTACATTGGGATGGTTTCGGTAATCCCACTATGAAATCCACTCACACATTTTCTCATTTCCACTCTATCATTGGTTAAGGCTGAAGAAACCCTTTTAGTAACTAGCGTTCTTCTTTAACCCTTCTGAACTTATTCAACCTTTTTTTGCAACTCATTATCTTCATTAAGTTCTTTCCTAATTATTTCTAATAGAGATGATTTCACTTCCACCTGAAACAAAATATATTAACTTCATTAACCAAAAACGTCAAATCCAAAATTCATCAAATCAAAAACTAAAGGATATCATTCCAAACATTTCATGGTTAATGTAGCATTATTCTTTCGACTCAAAGTGTCATCCACTTTATTTTACTTTCTTGGATGGTAAAGGATCGTGAAATCATAATCCTTTATTAATTCAAGGAATCTTCTTAGTATCATGATTATTTCATTCTGAGTGAATATATTCTTCAAAAAAAAATTATCATTATATATTTCATACTTTATGCCAGAAAAATGAGGCCTCCAAATTTTATAAGCAAAAACAACAACAGCTAATTCCAAACCATGTGTAGTGTAAATTAACTCATGATATTTCAATTTAAGCGAAGCATAATAAATTACTTGATCATTCTGTATTAGGACACAACCACTTCTTTTCAACTAAGCATCCCTTTAGATAAAAAATTTACCATATCTGGATGGTAATACCAAACTTGAGCATATACCAATCTTCATTTTAGTTTATAAAAACAATCATCAAATTTTTTTGTTTAGATGAACATAACTCTTAAAAATTTTAACGTAGTTAGTGGGATAGATATCAAATAAATTTTTTGACACACATTCATTGATAACCCTCTAATCCAAGAAAAATATGAATCTCTGTGAAATTTTTATGTCTTATCCACCCTTCAACAACTTTTGTTTTAGAATGGCCAAATTTTATTTAATCTTTTAAAAAAATATGACCAAGGAAATAAATTTGTTGCAAAAAAAATTCACTATTAATAAATTGTCCATATAGTTAATTTTCTTTTATGGTTTGCATGAAAATACTTAAATCACTTTCATACTTATATTTACTTTTAGAATATACCAAAATATAATCTATAATCACAAACACCATCTATCACTTGAATGAACTAAGACATCACTACAACAAACTATACACTTCTGATTCCAACTATCTCAAGATACTGATTTGGATGGTCATTTCAATTTTTATGCCTTCCCAGCATAGCATCCCTATTTCCTCTATGAAAACCCATTCTGATCACAGGATTATTTTAGAAGAAGCATCATGGTAATCTTCAAATTTTATATAATTTCAATCATTCCATAAATTAATTTATGGATATTAATTTAACAATATCTTAACACCAAATGTTGTCAAAACATACCTCTAATACCAACTATAAGGCCATAGCCTCAAAATTTACATAATTATTGAATTATGTTAATAATTCACATTGAGGATATTTTTAGGTATAGAGTTTTATCAAATTTGGTCATAACCTATACAAAACTACATGAATACTATATATAGACTCTTATACTCAGTATAAATTTTTTTCATAACATAAAAACACATAAAAGAAAACAAGAATTATGTCCTTAAGATAAAACATCATGAAGTATTAATTTCCCTAACCCTTCCTTATACCCTTTGAAAAACATTTCAAAAACATGGGATGAGATTAAAAATCTTATAAGGGTTATAAATTAGGGAAAGAAAACAATATCCCATCAATATATACAAATCACTGAGATCATACTTTTCAATAATAAATCATATACTATTTAACAAACCTCCTGAAATCCTAAGATTTATTAATAACACGCAGAAATCATAAATCACAATGGTAACTTCTAGCATCCATAACATACTTACATTGAAGCTTTCATAGCAACATAGGGAGTTACGTTTGGAATAACCATCATGGTATATTCCCTAAATATATTAGGAAAAACATTAAAGTTTACCTCTATCATTTTACCCAATGAATTAGAGAGCTATCTTGGGCTCACTCTCCCAAGGTTTATCATGGAACCACCTGTATATGTAAACAATTATCAAGAACCGTAACCTATTCATAACACATAAAACAAGCATAACGGAAAGATAAAATTTTCAAACTACAATCACAATATATCATTTTACGATATTGACCAAATTAATGATTTCTCAAACTAATTTTCAATAACAAAAAATATTAAAATGGTATATGGTATTAATTTTTCTTTTAAAACACTACATCTCATTAAGGAATCCAATATCAAATAACATAAGTGATAGTGGAAAAGTCATTGTCACCATGTACATTAAAAAGAATCATTCTTTTTGTTGTTTAGTAAAAATATTCATAGATAAAATATTCTATTTGAATGAAATGAAAAATTAAAAGGGTTTTATACACTCTTTAACATAAATTCACCAATAAATCAAAATATTCCTTAAGAAATGTAGACTGAGACGAAGTCCCTTACCGGGAGTCTGATTTGTCACGTAAGCTCCGTGTTCATCCTAAATAATAAACATAAGTTAATTTATACTTGCTTAAGATCCTTTTTCATGTTTATTATTCCTTTTGTATCACTTATTACAACATTATAAACATTACATTTTTATTTAAGTTAATATCAGTTGTTTTGTCTATACTTGGTACTTGAGTCAAAAATGTACTTTTTCTAATTATAAATTGTCCATGGGGTCAAAAGTACATTTTTTCATGAATGATATTTATGATTTAGGTATCATATATATCATATATATCATGTTTATATATATTTACTTAAACAATTATATAACATTTGGAGATAATAAATAAAATGTACCGTTTATGGAGACGAAAAGCCGCATGTACACATGAACGCAACTTTCATTTCTTTTTCATATTCAATGTAATTAAAACTATATTATACATAGGTATATTATAATTAAATTATAAAATTTATGTTATATATGTTACATAAGTTCATTTATTCAATCCATTATATGTTCCATTTATATAATTAATGAGTCCTATGACATTTAGGGGCGGTATTCCGCACTTCCTCCAATGAACCATAATAATTATATAACATGAAAATCATAAAGGTATGTTCTAAATAAGAATTAAATAATCATATACATAAAACAATTATCATATATATCATATATAATTATAGTTCAATCATAATAGCCACCATGAGAGGCGGTAGTAAATAATTATACAATCATCATTTATTATGGCAGTATTTTTTCCTTCCATATAAATAATATGTTCTCAATCCATTATATAGATGTGTCTGAGAGTATAAGTCGAATAATTATCATAACAATATACTAGTTTACTTAATATAATGGTTTTCTTATAATATAATGGAATTAATAGTGTTTAGGGGGTAGGAGAAGGAAAATAAATGGAAGAATATTGAGAGAAGACAATTCATCAAATCGTGTAACTCATTTAGAATTAATATAATAGGACTTATTTAATTTCCTTCTTCACAATTTAAGGCTTCTATAAAAATTATAGTGATTTTTAGAGATTATTTGGGTAGATTTTGGCAAGACATGTTCTCTTGAGAGGGGTGAGTAAGGGTTAGTGCTGGTGACCATTTATAAGAGGGAGGAGGCGCACATTGGGAAAGTTTAAAAATATTATTTTATTATTAATTGATTTTAGAATGGAAATAACCAAAATGTGATATATTTCAAATATCAGATGATCATGGGTCTAAATTCTTTCATCCAATGGGTTTTAGACATGTTTAGGTCACAAACGTTACCTTATCTTTTAGCTTTAACCCTTAGTAAACTTATTTAACATTTATCTTGTCATCTTGTATATTTAGAATATAGAGTTACAATAGTTACTATAAAATTCCAAGAGACCCAATGAATGGATCACTAATGACATTGGAAACATCATATTTGAAATTTGGCTGAATCATAGATTTTTAGAACAATTATATCATTTAATTAAGTATTAATTGATTTAGAAACTCATTTTTGTCAATTTTTATAATATTCATATCACGACTTTTCAAAAATCCATAACAACTTAATTATTTATAAAAACATTAATTAATTGAAATATAAAAAGTAACAATCATCCATAATATTCGTGTATGATATAAAATGTTTCAATATAAATTTATTTTAATATTTATAATCTTATTTATTTAAACCATTCATTAATATGGTAACCACTACATCATCATTATTTCATAAATATATTTATTTATATGATGTCTAAAATTATAAATAAAATAAAATTTTGTAGGAAATATTTTCGTCATTCTAATTATTATTTATAGCTGATGATATGACTTATATAACTCCAATTAATAATTGTTATTCTAAAATATACAAGTTTAGGTTATATATTCCTTAACATTAAATTAAATGTAATAAAATGTAATTTTCACAAAAATGTGGCTCCCTATGGTCCAAAATTTGACCCAAGGATTCCTATGGTTAGATATATCTCATCTAATAATGTTAGTACATGTTTTATGGTAATTTAATATTATTATAATATTATTTTTCCCTCATTTACCAGATTAACCCTTTGTCCATGGTAAAAAAATATTTACTGATGTTACTATTCATAAAGTCTACAAATAAAAGATTCCTATTTATACAATTTGAAAATTATAATTCCAAATATGTAATCCATTTTTCCTATTTCAAAACACAGAAGATTCAAAAATTAATTTCGAAATTAATTTTTGTTTTCAAATCCAAAAAAACTTTTTTTAAGAAATAATAACTATCAAAAACTTGATTTGGTCTTATGTCTAATTAAATTTTAAATTACATAAATTGACCAACATTGGATAAAATTTAAAATAGATAATATAATTAAACATTAAAACCAATTAAACGGATAATCTAACCAAATCAATAAATTAGATGAAAATACATTTTTGAAATAAAATGCAGCATTTTTTACTACTCATTAAAAAATGAACTTCATTCAAAAAATAATAAAAATTTATCCAAAGTAAATTTTGATTTCCCAATTCTAAAGAAGAAGTGTATTTATTTTAAATCGAACATATAAAAGTGAGAAAAATTAGATTAAAAAGGGTTCCCCCTCAAAATGTGGTAAACTAACCTTTTAAAATTATTATAGTATATAATGCTTAAAATTGGATTCATTCTTATTTTGAGCCTCTAAATATTATTGGTTAAATATAAAAAAATTTAACAAACATGATTAATCATAATATAGTTAGTTCTATTCGTTCCCTTCAATACACTAGCTAGGCGTTAACTACTATTTAAAAAAATATTATATTAATTTTTGGTATAAATCCAAGTTATATGAAATGTATGATTTTGATGAAACCTATAGTTACATGTTGAGTATGCTATCAGAAAAATCATACCCTTTATTTTAAAAACAATATCTTATTCATAAATATTAAAATAATAGAAAAGTTATTATTCTATAAATTCATCTGTTGTTATAGTGAATCTTGTGTAATACATGTTCATATGAAGTTTTCAGTGTCTTTGATCAAGATCATACAAGCCCCATTTATATGTTAATTAGTAATGAAATTTTTATAAATGCTGACTTTTGAATAAAATTATGGACAGGGGAATTAATCATTGTCTTCATCACTAAAAAGGCTCTAAGTTACACATATATGGTCTTGGAATGATGACTTATTTTGGTAAAAAGTGTTTGTCCAATGTATGAGAGAGATAATTATATCTATAACCAAAGGAGTTTAAATGGATTCAAAAAGAATGGTGAGGTTTTTTATAAATTATAAAAGGATTTAATGAATATGGGATATTTTTGAGTTTTTTTGAACTAAAATATTTCCCAAAAAATTGTTAAATTAGCCACTCCATGGTCTATGATTTCATAATGTATTGAATACTATATTTTTTTAATATAGGTAATAATTATTTGTATCATTAAAATGATCCTTCCATGTTGATTGGTAAATTAGTATCATCTATTTACACATCATGTGATACATTTTTGGTTTGTTGTTAATTTTTTAAGAATATAAAAAATTAAATATGCATTTGGATAAATTTATAAGGGGTTGTAGATATAACCACCAATGATTTTATAACATTAAATTTACATTAAATTTCTAGAATACATAAAACATTATACAACCAGATTCCCATAGACTATACTGTTCTAGTTACTTTGGAAACATGGAATCATAAACACCGATTTAAAACTGTGTTAAATTATCTCCCACTTGGTTCATCATGACTATAACCCTTCAAAGACATATCAAACTTAATAAACATCTTTGTACCCTAGGTATTGAAACATAAAAGTGGTGAGAATATATGCTCAGTAACGGTAAACAATGGTGACATATAAGCACAAACAAGAGCATAGGTGTTTAAAAATTTTATCATAACATTATAAGATCATACAATTAATATCATAAAATAAGATAAATGAATCATTGCATAAATATTAGCACCTCATAAAAAAAGATTCATAATGAAATAAAAAACATAATACATAAAAGCATATCATAGTAATATGACATGTAATTGTGGAAAACATAAACATATTATGTCATTACCTATAATTCAAGAATATTTTCTAGAACTTATCATAGAACTTCATGGGAACCACACCAACTAGATGTGAAACCAAACCACCCCCAGTCATAGCCATTTTTGTATAATGTATTGGATTTCCACATCTTCCCATAGTGTATTGGTTTCCCCAATCTTTTATCTACTTGGTGACTACACCTATTGGGCAGGACACACCACTGTCCCCAATTGTAGTCCATTCCTTTTAAGGGATTGTGTTTTCCTATCTTCTCAAAGTGGATCAAGCCTTTTAAATTGATTCACATCAATATACCATGATATATATATACCAAATTTTTTGGAGGGAGATATAGGTCCCACATACTTCATAATAAAATCATTTTTACATGCTCTACAAGATAATAAAACATTCAATATATCATGACCCATAAAAATAGATGTGTTTTATAAAAATCCAATCACAATCCAATTAAATGAAATAGGTAACAATATCTTTTCATCACATCATAGTGTATGTAAAATATATTAGTTTCATAATAACTTCATCAAATCATAACCCATGAAAAGAAGCAGGTTTCAAAAGCATATAAGACATATAAGAAAAATGGTTGTCATAATAATCATTACAATAAAACATTAATCATTCAGGAAATAAAATAAATGGTACATTTGGATCATTTCATATAAGTGAATGAGTGGCATAAAATGATTTCATATTATATATAAAATAACGTGGAAAGTTGTTTTGATAACATTTCATGAGTAAAATATATTTTATTCATTAATAAATGAACTTTAAAAGCTAAAACCTTTTGAAAACCATTTTTTTGAAATATACATGAAAACATATAAATAAATATTTGAAAACATTTTGGAAATATTTTTCTTTGAAAAAATATAAATGAATATTGATAACGTTTTGAAAACCATTTTCCAGAAAAACTTATAAAAGAATCTCAAAAAAAAGTTGAAGAATATTTATTTAAACATACATTGAAATTTATTAAATAAATATTGAAAACCATAAAAAAATTATAATTCTGTTTCCTAGATAATTTTCTTAAATTATCATATTTGAATATGTGGTTCTTGAAGTTAAAGGCATGACTCTCCAAAAAGAAAAATTGAGACAAAACTACTTTTTCAATTTGGTAACTCTTGAAACCTAAACCCCATGAAATAGATATCATTAAATTGATATGTAAATACACATTAAGTTAAGGATTAAAATAATATAATATATTCACGGGTAGTATAATCACCACATAAAAGAGATGAGTGGTGAATAATGCATAAATATCACAAAAATAAATGTTAAACAAGAAATCCCCTAACCTTGTCTCTTAACTCTTGTTGCACTCGTTCAGACCTCATGTATAATAAAAATAACTTTATAACATTAAAAAAATATTTTATCTAATACCATATCTTGTTTTATTATGACATTATATTACCCAATTTTTAAAAATTCTATGTTAAGGTTTCAGTTTAGGTAATATCTTCTTTGTTCTTTGCATGTGTCTTAATTTTTTATATATTTGGTATTTATAATTATTTCATCAGTTAAAGAATATAAAAAAATACCATGTATATTAATTATATGTTTATTATAATAATCTATATAATATAAAAGTATGAACTAGAATGCACAATTAATGGAGATGATAGGTCATACGTACACATTAACGATGTTTTTGTTTAATTGTTGTATTAAATGAAATAAATTAAATAATATATTTATATATATATATATATCATTATTAAATTATAATTATTATATTATATATTTCATATAATCTCACTAAACTCATCTTTAATAAATTCCATTTAGTGTGTGAATGAAACACATCTCCTTGAGGGGGTAGTAGTCCCCACTTCCTCAAACAAAATTATCTTTTTTTAAAATAATAAATAATAATATATATGTGTTGGAAAAAAATAATGATTCTTAAATACCTAATATATAGCATATATATAATATCTAAATAAATATTTTATCACAATTCCCACCATGATAGGTGGTAATGGAAAATGAACAATCATTATTTTGTGAGGCAATTGTTCTTTGAACACATAAATACTAGGTTTGTTACCATTAGGTAGAAGTGAGTGTATGTGTAGGTTGAACCCTTAGTATAAAAACATATCAGTATATTGAGGGTATTAATGTTTTTAAATAATAATTTATCATATAGAATTTAAATATTTTAGAAATTAAATAAATGGGTGGAGTTTGAGGGAGGGTATTACCTCTAAATCGGGTAACTCTTTTTGTTTTTCACCAAAGGGATTCCTTGGAAGGTTTTCAGCCCAAAGGGAGCATTAATAGAGGATGAGAGGGAAGTCGGGAAGTTTATTGGCTAAATATTTTCTGAACGTATTATGTTTGAGTGGTTTGAAGAATGGGTAGATGTGGTGGTTTTTTATATGGAAGGGAGGGGATATGCATGAAATTTTCTAAAACAAGTTAGTTGTACCAATTTTTTTACATAGAAAAAGTCATAGAAAACAAAAAAATCAAAAATGTAAGTTTTATGGCCAATATATGTCCATAGAATGTTTTTTGTACATGTTTCATGGTCATTTAGGACCTTAATTTTATGATTCATTCTCTTTTTGGGCTTAATATCAAATTAACAATTGTAATTAATTTTAACATTATTCAATAAAAATTTTAATTAAAAACAATGTTGACCTTATTAAAAATTTTAAAAAATGATTATTACAATTATAGAATCAATTTTTTCATATTCCACACAATAAAGTTCTAGAAATTAATTAATGTTTAATCCCACAGATGGGATGACACCGCAGGGATTCAAAAAAATTGATCAAAATTTTGCTATGTTTTTTATATCATATTTCAATGGGGAATTGGTTCAAGTGACCAAAAATGTAATAATTGATAAAAATTTAATATAATTATAATATAAAACCAAATTAAAATATAATATATGTAAATAAATAAATTAGATCATATTGTAGTTTTGAATTAAAATTCATAATTTTTTAGTATTCGTTGGAAAATTAAGATTCTTAGAAAAATACATATAATTCACCCTAATATAATTTAGAAATTTTAATTTAAAAAGGATGCTTTTATCTTCAAATTAAATTTCTAAAATTTTCTATGTATATTTTTTTGATTTTTACCAAAGGATATAAACACCATTTCATTTGAGAAAAAGCTATATTTAAGCATACAAAGACATTACCAAAAATAATATTTTTCATTATCAAAATGTTTTTTTATATAATTATATTTTAAATAATACTTGAAACATTGTTATAACTATTCAAAATAATATTTTTAATGCCTCTATTATAACTATTCTATTTAAATAATTATATTGATAAAATTATGTTTTATAAAAACTAAGTGTTTTTTGATATGTACTCCATGTATGTGTTGTGTTTAGCGTAAGACAATTTGACATCATTTGGAATGAATGGATGAATATTTAAAATGTAAGACATAAATGAAAATAAATTTATTTTTAAAAAATTTCCATAAAAACATGGTTTTTTCAATAAAATATGAATTCCAATGGTTATCAATTTCGTAATTTTTCAAAATAATTAAACTTCAAGAGCCTCCTTTATTAAATTAAACAATCCTGTATAATGAATTTTCATGGACTTTATATTAGATACTAAAGATTCTACAATTTTACTAAGCTCTCTCATTTTATTGATTAATTTTCTTGTTTTAAGTGGAGGTGTTAACATGACTTTAAAATAGTTTTGGTCTTACTAACTCATTATGTGATTCCAGTGATTCATGGATACCATAGATGTAAAAACCTATTAGTTTGGGATAAGGGAACTCTATCGAAATCAATATCATTTAAAATGAAAATAATTGATATATAAGTATTATATTTAATGGTTCCTTCTTAATTTCTCAGATAAATTCCACTCTTACCCAGTTTTTCATGGTATTAATTTTTTATTCCACAACTATTCGGCATTGAAATTGCAGGGTTCCTTTTATTGAAAAAAAATCTAAGGGATTTTGAACTTTTTTATTTACTAGAAGATATTTTTTTAAAACCAGGCTTCAAAACATAATTCTATGTGTTAAAATTGATTAAAATGTTTTTTTGGGACCTGGTAGAAGGACTGTTAAGTTTCCCATGTGTCTTAATAATTTTCAAGATTTTCCAAACCTCAGAATCAACTTTTTAATGGACCTGTTGATGGTGCATCGTTTGTCTAAAATTCTACGACCCACTAGAGGAAACAATGAGGCTTTGTTCAAATGGGGAAGTGGCAATGGGTGTGGCCTATTCATGGTTTTCTAGACCATTCACATAGCCCTCAATATTTAATTTTGGAGGCAGTATCCTCACAATTTACACTGCATAGTTTTTACACGTTTACGAAAACCATACGGGTCAAATGTGCGGTTGTGACTGTTTATAGAAATTAAATTAAATTACAAGTTAAAAATAAAAAAATTATATGAGTTTAATGGGAGAATAAGAAAAAACAGTGACATTATTAAAGGTAATAAAAATAATAATATTACAAGTATTATTATTGTTGTTGTTGTTGTTATTATTATTATTAGGTTTTTTAATTTAGGTTTTAAAGAAAACCTTTTGGGAAGTTCTCTCCCTTTATCCCAACAAGGCGCAGATTCCCCTATTTGGGCACCCCCATTGGCCAAACCCCATAGGTGTGTGACCCCCTCTCAAATACTCACCCTCATGTTATTCATTCCACCATGTTACTTCACAGTTATCACTCGATGTCGTGAGGTAAGGCCTTCATTCTCTATGATTTCTTAAGCTATTATCGGTCTCCCGTCACCACTCTCAATTTAGATGAAACCCTCTGGTTGGTTTAATTAAAGATTTGTTTGCCCTACTATTATTATGTAATTAAATGGATTATTTGGGACTCATGGGTTTTTTGTTCCGGAATCCGCTGCTGAAGGGGAGGTCGATGGGTTTGATTTTGGTTGTCGCTGATGTTTTGAAGTGATGGACCTTGTCATGTGTTTTCCAGTAACCAAAATTTAAGGAGTCTTTCCTGCATATGCATAAGTAGGAGTATATATATCTATGAAAGTTCCCACATTATGTGTATATTCATTCATGTCCACAAAATATACATGTATGGGGCTGGGTGTGCTTCTGTATATATATGTGTATGAAAATTAATATATAAGTGAGTGGATATGAGAATATGCCTATAATATTTTATATAGGGATTCCCTTTCAAATATTATTTTCTATTATAATGTGTTCATAGGGGATAAGAGTTTTTATTTGTATGGGAATTTTCATTTTATTAGAGGTGGTAGCAACAATTTTGAGTTATAATGTTTCATGCGTCGAAATCATCAGCTTGGTTGCACCCTTAGGTAGGGTCTGATTTCATTGCCACTTTAAATTTCATAATTCATTTATTAATTACCATCACATACATAATTAATGTTTCACCATGTGTGGTATTTGTTTTAAAATTATTTACATTGGAAAATTAAATGTGGTTCTTTATTTAATAAATGATTTTTTGATAAAAAAATTTAATGGTTTTATAATAAAAACACTCCAACAGAAGTGCACCATCATGAAGGAAATAATGTATTGGTTAGAATTTAATTCTTCCATGGTATGTTATACTAATAATTACTTATGACATGATCTTACATTTCAAATATGGCATATTTAGGACATGTCCTCTAATGCCCTTATAAAAATGGAGTTTCCCATTTTAAATGGTTAAATAACAAAGCCATTGTCGATGTTCTTGACCAAGTTATTATATTTAATTACCGTAGGTGACTTATTTTTTTTCCATTGACACATCTTATGTGAGCATAGTATACTAATAAATACAAATTACATGTTTTAGTGAGTTTAATGAGTTTAATTAAATGATGTGGTTAATGCATAATGATTAACCATTAATGGATTTATTAAATTATTTTTTTGAAAGTATAGAATGTTATTAACACCTTGAGTGACACTAGGAATCCCATGTAAAAAATCCATGGATGAACCCAATGGTTTATTATATTAATATTGTGGATGGAGAATGGATTACCAAGTAGGAATGCTATGGATGGTCTCAAAGGTTTATTAAATTAAGACCCTGGATGGTGCATGGATTCCCATTTAAGATTGACATGAATGGATAAAATGGTTTATTATATTAATACCCTAGATCTTGCATGTATTCCAAAGTATAAATTCCATATACAGACACAATGGTTCATTATATTAATACCGTGGATGATGCATGGATTCCTAAGTAAAAATTCCATGGATGAACTCAATGGTTTATTATATTAATACCCAAGATGATACATGGATTCCCATATAGGAATTCCAAGGGATTACTCTGGCCATATTACCCCCCTTGAATCTGGATTTCTTGGACTCACATAGGCCATGTAGGTATGCATTTTTTTAAGACTCCAACCAATGCCTTTAAAGAGTTTCCATCGAGACACTCATGGGAATCGATGAGGATCCCTTGGTCTTCAAAACCTCGGATATGACCCTTCATGGTATGAAACATTCATTATACATCTAGGTCATCATTTTAATGTGACATATATACTAAATGGTAGTTGGGATTTACACTCCATGTTCCATGATTAGGGTATTTTCTGGTGGCCCACTCTCCATCCCGAGTGTTCTAGCATGGCACCTCACACTCTATAAGGATGCAGGGAATGTACCCTATCCATCAGATGTCACTATATATATACATTGTGACTAATCAGACTTACTCGATATATGATTTGAAGCAGGTATAGATGTCTGGTGTCCCTTAAGAACTTGGGCGAGGGGTTGTTTTTTAGTGTTTTTTATCTTCCATAGACCTACACCCTTCATACATAATGATACCCTTTATAGATTGGGTGAGATTCCATGGGTGTCATCCTACTAATATTTATGTCTCACACCCAACTTAGGTACCATTCATACACGAGTAGACCATATATTTTTAGGATCTAGGATGACTGATGCATTATTTGTACCTCTGAGTTTGAAGCAAAGGACTGAACTGGAGCTCAATATTCACACGGAGATCTCCCATGGGTATTTTCTATCATTTATATGTTTTTGTGATTTAATTTAAATCATATTTCATTTTTTACTTATTTATTTTACGTATCATCAATCATCCATGCGTTGTATAAACTAGCATTGGCCACTTTTGTTCAGTTATAAAAAATATTTCCTCCAATGTTTTTTCATTGCATTATACTACTTCTTCTACTATTTGATAAAATCATTGTGAATCGATGGTAATAGTGTATAGTATCCCTAATAACACCTCTCAGGATCCTCGCTGCTATTCGGTCAGCCTCTAGCTTATAAGGATATGCTCTCCGGGCCATGCGACCGACCGGGTGGGCTACCGGTTTAGTGGTAAGCCAGATCGGGGTGTTGCAAAATGTTTTGAGAGAAAAATTATTCCTCCATATTATAGTTTTTTATTGGTATATATGATTCTAGGAATCTTTTGATTCTTGGTTAATAGATGTTTTGGGGACTGGTCACACCACACATGGAAAATGACAAAGTGTCTAGGGTTGGGAATTTTTTATCGTATTGTTTGATATTAGAGTTGATATGGTTTCACCTTGAGTGAATGGTGTAATTTATATTTCTTATTGTATTATGAGTCTATGGTAATTTTACTATTGATATGGTTCAGAAAATAAGTTTCATTTTATGCATCAAAGTAGGCACATTAAAATTAACATGCCTTACATATCCCATGCCATGTAGTTGTGTTTATAAGTGGCATGAAAATTTGATTTTTTTTCATGAGTGTTATTTCATTCTTAGATTTATACGTTCTTAGGATAATAATTGACATTCCTTATATTTTTACTTATCATTAAATAATGACTCTATGATTTAAAATTCATTCTTTTTTTATTTCATCATTTTGCTCTGTGTTAGCTGCTTATAGTGACATATAAGATTTCCATGATATATAACTGGTTTCTCTTGTTAAATTAAATAGTTATGATTAATAAGAGAAACATTTAACTCTACGAATTTTATGATAACTCCATGAATTAGGTAATATAATCCCATATGAAATGTACTGGCATGATGAATTTTGAAATGTCTATAAATGTAAAGGGTGGTTTAAATTTGATTTGAAATGAAATTGGTTACCATCTGAGATGTGGAACTAGACCCAAGTAGGTCCAATAGAACATGTAACTTATGAGATGATGTGATATGGGTTTTTGAAATTTTAATGACTTGAAAACTGATATTGGGTTTCATTTTGATGAACCCATTCTTGTTAAAATGAGACCCTTTTGGGTCATCATATCTGTTAAAAAGAAATTGGTTTGTTCAATTTCCTAATGAAGACTAAATTTATATGAGTTTTTAAAGTTTTAAAGGAAGATATATATAATATTTATTTTTTATATGATGTATTAGTTAAATATTTAAAATGAAAATACATTTAAAATATGAATAAATGCGAGGACCTTATAAATAGAACCCATAACAAGTATCCTCTATTCAAACCATCTTTGAAGGGTAGTTAAAGATTCAATTTTATCTTCCTTTGAACGATAGAGTGTGTAATTTTGATTGGTGTTATTTTACTTCTAGATGTGCATTAGATAATTGTATTTTATTATGGTGACTTTAGTATATGTGACTTAGTGTTGAGGTCGACGCTTGTGCATTGTAAGGGGATATCCCATTGAAGGATGATCCATTATAATTTAAATTCTTTTATAGTTCCTTGAGATTTAGGATTTTTGATGTCATTCAGGTTTTTTTGTCCTTAGTAGGACTATTTTTTTCTGGTGACACCCTTGTTAGGATGGGTGGTCAAGGCTTCTTTAACCTTATTCTGGGAATGAGCAGTGGGTGATGCTAGTTAGTTTAGGTATTAATCGGGCACGGATGGATGTTGAGTCTATCATTTGACCCATACTTATTCATATTAATAGATGACCAGTCATGATGTCTTGTAGGTTAATTTACGTATGTGGAAATGTGACATATAAATACATCTCTTAGGGTTTTGATTTCATTCTTAGATCATCTCCAAGTGGAGTAACCTAGACAATTAGGGATGAAGTTCATCATAATTATTGGGATGAAGATTCTAAAGATATAGGTGTTTGGACATTCTGGTGTCATTGGTTTAAATTGCTTGGTATGATTTGGAATATGTGATCGTGGATTGGTGGAGCGACACATGTATGGTTAATGTTATATTTTATTTGTGTTCTTTTGAGCAGCTAGTTTATCTTTTTATCCTTTAACAACTGGGAAACTCATTTGATGGGGATTGTTGTGTTGGTTCTATAAAAACTGTAACTTCTGTGTAGAAGGAGCAAAATCCAAAGGAACCATTGAAAATAATCACTTCTAACATAAATCCATTGGATCTGGTCTAGTTTTTGAATATTGATGGATGCTCGGCAGCATGAATTTGATCTGGTTTGCGGTGTATGAGTCCGATGGAAAACACCATTGTTTATGGATGAATTAAATGGGTAGATATTGAGAAATGTTGAAAAACCTCGAGTGCTAAAGGCATGTGATCAGTAGTAATGATGATTCTACAGGTGAAGCTGAGGTTCTTTTAAGAGGGATACTAGTTTTGGTGTGGCTATTTATCCTTCTAGTAGTTTGGTATTTCCGATTGGAAAATGTTTCAAATCTCTTAGTGTATTCCCTTAAGTGATGAGAAATTCACATATCCAGATGTCATCAAAGATTCTCTAAGAGATCATTAGTCTTACGTTGCTCTAAATATTTAAAATATTTTGAAGTTTTTTAGTGATATTCATCATTGTTAAATGCTAAAGTATTGTTATTATCCTTGCTAGATAAGTCCTTAGTGATTTTTAGGTTCCTAATTAGTAACTCCTTGGTCAAACTCACTAACTCCAATGACTTTTTAAAATTTCACCAACCACCAATTTTGGGTATCCTCGAGATAAGTTATCCAAGTAGGTCAACTCGTTCACTCTTAATTTAAATTAATGTGTATGGTTGTAAGGGACTGTTTTAAAGCCAGTTTTGAGGTTAAGGTGAGTGTGGTAATAAAGCAGGTAGTTTATTCTAATAAATATTATGTTACAAGAAACTGTTAGGTCATTTGGAATTTGATTGTTCTTCTTTAATAAAATCATTCTAGGAACGTTGTTAAGATGCTTAAAGGCATTCTTTGTATGTAAATTTTGACGCTGGAGGTATCATGGCTTGGAATTTGATCAGTCCATAAGATAAGACCTATGTTGGGGAGAAACATCAGTTGTATGTCTATCCAGTTTGTTATCTGATCTTCTATCTATCATAATGGGAACATGTAAGCTTAGTCTCATTGTTATAGATATGAAGTAAGAATTGGGTCAGGTTTTGATAGCTTAAGTAATGCTTAAAGGTGAGTTTGGAATAAGAAAAGAAACAAGACATTTAGAATAAGAATTAAAAATCGTATTAGGCTGGGTGATGTTTTTGTTATGAATTCTTCTTCGGGATAAGAAGTAATAATATTGGGATATTGTAGGGTTCTGTGTTTTTAACCGGACAAAAATTAATTGGATTCTGAACATTTAAATTTACTAGATGGGTGGTTTTTAAAACTGCAATTTGGTCATCAATCCCTACTGTTGTAATGTTTTAATGTGTTGTTTTTGGACTTAGGTGAATGAACATTATGTTTTATGGGTTCTCAAGGATTTGGGAGTGATGGACCTAGGAATAAACTTTTTGATGGACTTTTATAGGGCGCACGGTTTTTCTAAAATTGTGTGGTCCACTATATGAAACCGTCTGGATTTTCTCAAAGGGAGAAATGGTGTTCTTCACAGACTGAGTATGGTTTTTTAAACCACGAGAAAAGACCACCTAAAGTTATTTTTTAGGTAGTAACCCTGTATTGTACGTCACATAGTTTGTGCATGGTTTGGAAAACAGTTTGGGTAAAACTGTGCAGTTGGATCTATTTAAAGAAATTAAAAAAAATTAAAAGTGAGAGAAAAAAATTGAAAGATGAGTTCAAGGGGAGAATAAGAAATAATAAATAAATTTTTGGTGGTATTAATAAATTAATAATAAAAATAATAAAAATATTATTATTATTATTATTTTTAATTTAAATTTTATGGAAAACCTAAAGGGAAGTCTCTCCATTTCTACATACTAATTGTGACACCCCATCCATTAGAACCCCATTCAACTGAACCCAATAATCATGTGACCCCCTTTCCATGGATCCCTCTCTTATTGTCAATTCCTACCATTTCCTTCATATTTATCACTTGATATCACGAGGTAAGGCCTTGTCCCCCTTTTTTCGTTTTTTTGTCTCCTATCGCCCCCATTGATTCGACGGAAACCCTAGGGTTAGTCTAATGCCTTATTTTTGTTTTTCATCTACTATTAGGGTGTGAGAAGTATTACTTGGGACTTGTGGGTTTATATTCCATTATCCTCTGCCAATGGAAATGGGAATGGGTTCTATTCAGCACACTAACTACATTTTGGTGTGTTGGACAATACCATTTGTTTTTGAGTCTCTGGTGTCTAATGCAACTTGACTATGTATGTATATGTATATATATATATAGGTACCTATGTGATATATATATATCCCTCTATGGTAGTGAATATACATGCATGGGGAAAGGTGTGCCTATGTATGTATATATATATATGTAAAATGCCTACATGGGTAAGTGGAGCTGAGAATATAGATATATGTATATATTTAAGGATCCTCATGAACATGTTAATGGAAATGCAGATGGGTTCCTAGGGTATAAGTGTCCATATATGTATGTTATGTTTAATATGATCAGTGGGGGTAGTTGTAGGATTGACTTAGAAAGCATCATGAGTTGAAATTTTCGGCTTGGTTCCACCATGAGGTAGGTTCCCATTCCTTTTCCCCCATTAAATTTAATAATACATTAATTAATTTCTTTTGCATCCTTAATTACTGTTTCTCCTTGTGTGGAGTTTTTCTATGATGATTTACATTGGTAAATTATATGTGATACTTAATTGAATAAATTATTTGTTGTTAAACAAATTCATTATTTTATAATAAAATCCCTCCATCAAAGGTGCACTATCTTTAATCTGAAATGTAGTTATTGGAAATTTATGATTTCTTGTATTGTTGTGCTAATAATTCCTTATGCCTTGATGTTATGTTTGAAATATGGCATGTTTAGGATATGTCCCTTAATGGATATAGAAAAATGGAGTTTCCCTTTTTAAATTATTAAAGATTAATGGAACTTTCAAAGTGCTTTTCATAGTTTTTAGATTGGAATTAGCCTATGTGATGGCCTTTTTCCATTGACATCTCCTAAGTGACCCTTGGATCCTTATAAACACATTTGACTTTTTTTGTTAAATTAAATGAGTTTCATTAAACATGGTTAATGCATGATAACTGACATTCAATGAACTTATTAAATAATATTTTTGAATGTATTGAATGTTATGAACACCTTGGGTGACACATGGATCCCCATGTTGTAATTCCATGAATGGACTCAATGGTTTGTCATATTAATAACTCGGATGGTGCATGGATTCCTTAGTAGGAATTCCATGGGTGGACTCTATAGTTTTTTATATTAACACCCTAATTGCTTCATGGATTACCATGTAGAAATTACATGGATAGTCTCAATGGTTTATTATATTAATACCCATTATGGTGCATGTATTTTGAAGTAGGAATTCCATGGAAATACAATGTGGTTCATTATATTAATACCATGGATGACGCATGGATTCCCAAGTAGTAATTCCATGAATGAACTCAGTATTTCATTATTTTAATAAACTATAAGATACATGGATTCCTATATAGGAATTCCAAAGGATGCTTCGATCCTTTTTATCCCCTAGAATCTAGCTGGCATGGACTCAAAAAGGACATGTCAATATACATGCTCCTAGGACTACATCCAGTTCCTTTATCGATTTTCCATCGATACACTCTTGGGAATTGATGAGGAGTCCTTTGCCTTCGAAATATTGGATCCGAACCATCATTGTCTGAAACATTCATTATATGTAACATTTGTTATTGTACTATTATAGATATACTAAATCGGCACTAGGATTTATGTGTCACATTCTATGATTAGGGTGTTTCCCGGTGGCCGAGTCTCTATCACATGTGTTGTAATAGGGACTCTCTCACTATATAAGTATGTAGGGAATGTACCATATTCAAGAGATGTAACCATATATATATATATATATACATGGAATCTAATTAAAATTATTTCAAATATTATATGAAATAGTTATAGTCTTCAGGAGTCCCTTTGGAATCGGGGTTTGTGGTTGTTCATTTATTCATTTTTGTTGACTTCTTTATACCTTCACCCTTCTTAAATTATACTAAACTATATAGATAGGGATATACACTGCGGGAGGTCGCCTAATGAGATTTATTCTCACACCCTGTTTGGGTGCCCTTGGTACCTGAGTAGAAATTATATTTCTTGGACCGATATTGATTGGATATTTTATCTACTTGAGAGTTACCACTAATAGGCATAGCTTGAGAATGGGATGATCTGGGAGATCACTCGTGGGGAATTTCTATTTTTTCTTTATTTTTATGTTTTAATGTATGTCATGTTTTTTTTCTACATTAGATTATTTATCTCCATTATCCATTCATTCTATAAACTAGTGTTGGGGAATTTTTTCAATTGTATAAAATTTATCTTCCACTTCTTTTTCATATCTTTATACATCTTCTAATACTATTTGTATTATACTATCTTATAGCACCAGTGTGCATCTATGATAATAGGGTATAGTTACCCAACTAACACCTCTAAGGACCCTTGCTGCAAGTTAGTATCCTCTAGCATATTGGAAAACAGACTTGAGTCTATGTGACCCAGTAGTCCATGTAACACCCGAGAATTTTATGTTATATAAATCATCAAAGGAATCTTTTTCTACACAACACTTTCTTGGCTTTCTTTACACGCAATCGCGACCTTCCTCGATAGCTTGCGTCGTACGCAATACCGAGTTTCACTAAACAACAATATGCTATTAAAACTAGCCGTTATGAATAGTAATAACCACTTTTTGAAATTTTATAATTTTTATTTTTCAAAATGGACTTCATTTTTGGACTCAGAATATCGAAATTAGCCTAGGGTGAAATTTTGGTATTTTTCTGAAAACTTTCAATTTTTGATGAATAGTGAAACCACTAAGTGGTAGGTTAAAAACTGAATTTTGCATAAAACTTAATTTTACCGCTTCTGTGAATGGAATTTCGAAAATCCAACAGACACGGTTGATATCAATAAGTAAAATTTGGTTCAATGAGATAAAAATAATTTTTGGTGAATAGTAACTTTTTACTTTTTTTTACCGCGGTTAATAGTAAATAGGGTAACTAAGGGTAAATATGATATTAATATTACCCTAACACATGTCCTAATTCTATTGGACAAGTGTAATTCGACCAAAAAAAACTTAGGAATAAAATATGACCATTTAGGCCCACTTGGATTAGATTAGGACATTTATTATTAATTTATTTAAAGAAGGGTTAAAATAGTTAAAATCAAAGTTTAATAAGTAAATAATTTTTAATATGGGGTTATACATAAGATAAATTCGACTATAAATATTCATTAGAAAGATAAAAAGATTTCCTACATAATGGTATTTTATTTGTAATTTTTAGACATTAAATAATTTAATTTATTTATGACACAATGATGATGCAGTAATTATCTTATTAATGAAATATTGACATAATTGATGTTATAAACACCAAAATAAATGTAACTTGAGACTTTTTATTAATTCCACTAATTTTTTAGGTTACTATGATATATTAATGTTGATTTAATCAACTTGGTTTGAACATATAATTCTGTTATTACTTTCAAAAAAATCATATATCAAATAGTGTCAAAATTGACACAAAATAGTTTTTAAATCAAATATTATATTATTAATTGTTATTTTATTCCTAAAAATCTAAGGTTCGGCCACATGACTTAATAAGGATATATATATTAATAATAAACAATTTTGGGTTCGTTTGGCATGTTATAGTAAGTGTATTAACCATATAGTGAAAGAAAACAAAAAGACATGGTAAAAGTTAAATTAATTAACTTAGAGTTAAATCTAATTGATAAGGTTAAAATAATACCCTAAACTTGTTTAAATCCTATTGGTAGATAGTATTTAGACCCATCCCCACTTTATCTTCGAAATAAGACCCTTTGGAACCATTATAAACCGATTTTGACTTTAATATAAAATAATATTTTGAGATATTCCTAAGGTGCCCCTCTCCTCCCTTATAAAAGGGCACCTCCTCCCCCTCCTCCTCACACCAATTTGAGCACTCAAGCTCGGCCAAACCCTGCCATTTTCTCCTCTCCACTTCCCCAGAATAATCCTAGAGGTCCTGGTCTTCTCCAAAGACCAATATTAGTTCCTTAAGTGGAGGATTCAAAGAAGCGTTCCAAAGAAGAGGTAATATCCATTACCGATCTTTTCAATTTCTTTCTTCTTCAACTTCTTCTCCTTTAGTTGTTTCATGATAAAGTAATAACATCAGTATTACTTACATACTGATATGTTATTATAAATATGAAACAACCCTAATTCACCTTCTATCCATCCTACGGAAAAATGAAATCACCGCGCGTGCGTACGTACAGAATACCGTCTCCACGCCGTGGTGTAATCTATTTTCCACCATCACCTTACAAGGATGGGTATAATGGTGTAATGAGTAACTATATATGATTATTATGAAGTAATATTGATACTGAAATAATATATATATATACTCCAATACAATTCCACGATCATAAGAACGATATCATCACTCATGTGTACGTACGGAATACCGTCTCCACGATGTGATGCGACTCGTTCTACATGATCTTCATTTCATAATGATTATATAAATGAATTGAATGAATAAATATGATATATGTTACACTAATACCATTATGGATATAAGGAATCTATAACCTTAAAATAAGAATAAGAATGTATTCGGCAAAACACGCATAAGAACAAAAGGCAATAAAGACCCGAGTAACAAGTAACCATGAAATATTACTATCAAGAAGCTAAGAATATGAACATATATGATATCATATCAATATGTATGATTCTGGAATAAGTCAATAACATTATTTAAACCATTATACAGGAGCTTTGGACACGTACAAAGCAAATTGGACTTAAGGTAAGGGAAATATCAAAATCTCATTTTTATCCGAGATTGTTTATTCGTAAGTATTTACTGGGGTGTATTTTATCATCCACATCCATGTTTCATCAAAATTTAATATTATTTCCATCCACCTACAATTGTTTAAATCCATTTTTACCCTTCGGTGAGTTTTTAGTAATATGTATGAAAGGAATCTTTTGTCGTACGAGGTACTTTTTGACTTTTCCGACAAAAGTACGAAGAATGTTTTTTTTAACTTATACGGCATGAATGGATTTTTAAAACATTGTTTCCAAGAAGCATCCTTTACAAGTTTTCAAGTTTATTATTAATCAACTTCTTTTATTTTAAAGTTGTATGACATGTTATGAAAGGAAAAATGTTTTTGAAGAAGAAAGGATATTTTCCTCAAGAATGGAGTTCAAGTGTTTTATCAAAATTATTTTCCATCTAAGATAATAAAGGGTTCTGTTTTTATCCCTATTATTAAATTGATTTGTTAATG
Organism: Viscum album; assembly: GCA_963277665.1. Lineage (NCBI taxonomy): Eukaryota > Viridiplantae > Streptophyta > Magnoliopsida > Santalales > Viscaceae > Viscum > Viscum album. The sequence goes on along the minus strand of OY728163.1, from coordinate 2,100,469,765 downwards.
TTGTGATGGAATTATTTTTATGAATTCCTTTATCTTATATGAATTGATTTATGATGTCATGATGTTTCAAGAATCCCATTTTTGTTACATGTGTTATGCGATGATGTATGTTTTATGATTATGTGGCACACATAAGAAAGGATTCATTATGAGATGTGTGGGACCTATATCTCCCTCCAATGCATTGGGTAAAGATTTTATATCTCATGAGATAGACATGGCTGGAACGGAAGGTTATTTCGGTTCAGTGATGCAGGACTGAAACGAGGAGTGAACTCGGTTCAGAAAGGGACTTTGTCCACAAAGATAGTCTTGGCAATGAGTCATGACTAACAAGAAATGATTTTCCATGATTATGTGTGCATGCCACAAAGTTTCAAGTTTTATGTTATGATTATGGGGATCTCATTTTCACTTCTATGAATTATTCCATGATAAGATATTATGATCTCTTTTGCAGGATTTGATTTTCAAAAAGATATGATATGATTTTTATTTCCTTTATTTGCCCTTGCTGAGCATTTGAGCTCACCCTTTTATGTTTTATTTTCCCCAGGTCAGGAAGATGGATATTAAGAAGAATATGCTAAAAGGGACCCTAGATATGATGAAATAAATGGGAGACACTGTAGAAGATTTCTGAACCAGTTGTTTATGTTTCCCAGTTTCTAAAGACACTATACCTATACGGTCCTTTGTGGTTTTGTCATATGCTGTAATAAGTGTGCTTCAATTTTGAAGTATTAACAATGTATGTAAAGTGTGGGTCGTTATAGTTGGTATCAGAGGAAAGGTATAGTCAACCTTTGGAAACTAGGATGTGAAAGCCTTAGTAAGAACCCTAAGGATAAGTATAAGCATAGAACACAATCTTAGAAATGGCCATGAATAACCTAGGATAAGACCATAAGAATGAAAATTTTATTCTTGAATTATGTGGTTTCCTATTATAATTAGTGTTGCTCACACTATTCTTCTTGGTTTTAGTCAATGGATGGAACCCGAAGGAACCGTGTTAAAGCGGAATGCGATGGGCAATGCAATGATTGTCCCCATGAGAAACCAAACGATATGGGAGCTGGAATGCAAAATCTTGTAGCCATTCTCACACAACTTTCTCAAGCTATGAATCATGCAGGATTTCCAAACGAGCAAATAAGGGAGCAACATTCTGTTGAATCCTTCATGAGGCAGCGTCAACCTTCTTTCAGCGGGTCTACTGATCCATTAGTTGCTGAACAATGGATTAGTACTACTGAAAAGATATTTTCATTTCTTCAATGTTCTGAGCATGATAAAGTCATCCTAGCAGTGTATCGTTTGGAAGGAGATGCGGATCAATGGTGGAATCTTGTTAAGAATATGAGGCAAAGGGATGAAATTGAGTCTATGGAATGGGACGAGTTCAAGAACTTATTTTTCAATAAGTACTTCCCTCTTATTCTCCGAACAAAGATGGAGAAAGAGTTTCTTGAAATGAAGCAAAGGGATGATGAATCTGTTGGTACTTATGAAGAAAATTTTACAAGACTTGCATGGTACGCTTCTGGTATTATTATCCAACCTGAAAGTAAGATCGATCGATTCTTTAGTGCCTTAAAACCAAGTCTTCGAAAGGCGTTAGCCATAAGGGACTTCAATAGCTACGAGGAAATTGTTCGATGTGCTCTCAAAGTCGAGATGGAGATTGGAGTAACCCATCAGTCACATGGGTTTGATAAGAAGTGGAAGATGGAATTCAAAGAAAAATCTAAAGAGCACACGGAAAAGAAGATGAGATTTTCCTTATGCTCAAAGTGTGGAAAGAAACATGGAGGGAGTTGTCTTAAAGGGACAAGTAAATGTTTTAAATGTGGAAAGGAAGGTCATCGGGCATTTGAATGCCGTGATAATGGGAAGAAGATGTTTAATGATGCAAACAAAGGAAGGGATACACAGAATGAACCTACTACACTTAAATGTTTCAAGTGCAAGGAGATGGGGCATTATGCCAATCAATGCCCAAATCCAAGGGTTGATGATGATGGTCGACGTCAACAAACTCTTAAGGCTAAAGACAAAGGAAATTCACATGCAATTTCTATCAGCGATGTGGAGTACGATAACGATGTGGTGAAAGGTACACTTACCATCCACTCTAAAGTAGCAAATGTTTTATTTGATTCTGGATCCACCCACTCTTTTATTTCTGAAGACTTTTCTAAGGGTATCACCGTATTACCTCAACAATTAGATGTTGAGTTAGCTGTGACAACACCTAATGGCACAACAGTCGCATCAGAAGTTTATAATTCTTCTCCGATCGAAGTTTGTGGGAAAGTGCTTCCTGCAAATCTTGTGATCCTTCCTTTAGTGGAATTTGATGTGATTCTTGGCATGGATTGGCTTTCTCTACATGGAGCTCATATCAATTGCCAAAGAAGGGAAGTCACATTTCATATTCCAGATCAATCTACGATCGTCTATCAATGCAAGGATGAACATAACCTTCCAGTGGAAATTTCTTCCATCTTATGGGTATTGATTCCACTAAATGAAGGTTATTTATCTCAAATGGTTGATGAGAAACTCACGATTAAGAATATTCCCATTGTACGGGAGTTTGATGATGTCTTTCCGGAGGAATTACCGGGTCTTCCACCAAATCGTGAAGTTGAGTTTTCAATAGAACTCGTACCGGGTGCTTTGCCTATTTCAAAGACACCTTATAGAATGGCCCCAATTGAGTTGCAGGAATTGAAGAAGAAACTCCAAGAGAATCTTGATAAGGGATTCATACGCCCTAGTGCGTCACCTTGGGGAGCACCTGTTCTATTTGTTAAGAAGAAAGATGGATCAATGAGACTCTGCATTGATTATCGAGAACTTAACAAGATCACTATCAAGAACAAATATCCTCTCCCATGCATTTATGACTTATTTGACCAACTACGTGGAGCTCAATACTTTTCCAAGATTGATCTTCATTCAGGGTATCATCAATTAAGGGTCAAAAGGGAGGATATACCAAAGACGGATTTCCGTACAAGGTATGGACACTATGAATTTATAGTGATGCCATTTGGTCTTACTAATGCCCCTGCTATCTTCATGGATCTAATGAATAGAGTCTTTAGAGACTATCTTGATCAATTTGTGGTAGTCTTTATAGACGATATTCTTGTCTATTCAAAGAGCAAGGAAGAGCATGAAGATCACTTGAGAATTATATTGAAGACCCTGAGAAAGGAGAAGCTTTATGCCAAATTTACCAAGTGTGAATTTTGGCTTCAAAAAGTTGCATTTTTTGGTCATATAATTTCAAATGAAGGGATATCTGTGGATCCAGCAAAAACAGAGGTTATCGAAAGATGGTCGAGGCCAACAACAGTAACTGAGATCCGAAGTTTTCTTGGTTTGGCTGGATATTATCGACGTTTTGTAAAAGATTTTTCACGATTATCTAATCCACTCACCAAGTTGACTCGGAAAGGAGTTAAGTTTGTCTGGACGGAAGAATGTGAAGAGAATTTCAAGGAGTTGAAAAGAAGGTTATCCAGTGCACCTGTGCTCACACTGCCTTGTAGTGGAGAAAGGTTTGTGACCTACAGTGATGCATCCATGAAGGGATTGGGGAGTGTTCTTATGCAAAATGATATGGTGATAGCTTATGCCTCACGACAGTTGAAAATCCATGAGCAAAATTACCCAACACATGATTTGGAGTTAGCTGCGGTAATCTTTGCATTAAAGATTTGGAGGCATTACCTTTATGGTGAAAGGTGTGATATTTATACTGATCATAAAGGTTTAAAGTATATTTTCACACAAAAGGAGTTGAATATGCGTCAAAGAAGATGGTTGGAGCTGATTAAGGATTATGACTGCTCAATCCATTACCACCCTGGGAAAGCAAACAAGGTGGCAGATGCATTAAGTCGACAAGACCATGCTAGTTTATCCATGATGAGGATCACAAAAGATCCAATATTTATGGATTTACAAAGGATGGATCTTAGAATTATAATGGAAGGGGAAAAATATTATCTTTCTCAAATGAATGTTCAACCATCTATACATGTGAAGATTAAAGAGGTACAGAAAGAAGATGTCGAGTTACAAAAGAAGGTGAGAAATGTTCCTGAATTCAACCTTGATTATGATGGGATAATAAAGTTCAGGAATCGGGTTTGTGTTCCTCCCATCCCCGAATTAAAGAAGGAGCTGCTGGATGAGGCTCATAGTTCTTCATTCTCTATTCATCCTGGAAGCACGAAGATGTATAGGGACCTGAAAGAGTACTTCTGGTGGGATGGCATGAAAAGAGATGTTGCTGAATATGTCTCTCGATGCTTGGTTTGTCAACAAGTTAAAGCTGAGAGACAGAAGTCTAAGGAGATGTTACAACCATTACCCATACCCGAATGGAAATGGGAAAACATCACTATGGACTTTGTCACAGGACTTCCTAAAACATCCAAAGGCAATAATGCTATTTGGGTCATAGTTGATCGTCTTACAAAGTCTGCACACTTCATTCCTATTAGAGAGGATTTCCCTCTAGATCAGCTTGCAAGGATATATGTAATGGAAGTGGTAAGATTACATGGATTACCACTTTCTATTATATCTGATCGGGATCCGAGATTTACCTCGAAGTTCTGGCGAAGTCTTCAGCATACTCTGGATACAGAGTTGAGTTTCAGCATTGCTTATCATCCCCAGACAGACGGTCAGTCTGAGAGAACAATTCAAACCCTAGAAGATATGTTGAGAGCTTGATCTATGGATTTCAAAGGAGGTTGGGATCAACACCTACCTTTGGTGGAATTTTCTTATAATAATAGCTTTCACTCCAGTATTCAGATGGCTCCTTATGAAGCTCTCTATGGAAAGAAATGCAGGACTCCAACTTGCTGGGATGAAGTTGGGGAAAGAAAGCTATTAGGACCTGATCTCGTTGATGAAATGGCAGAAAAGGTCAGATCTATTCAACAACACATAAGAGCAGCTCAGAGTCGACAGAAAAGTTATGCCGACAACCAGAGTTTGAAGTGGGTGATAAAGTGTTCTTACGAATATCTCCCTGGAAGAGGGTTATGAGATTTGGAAAGAAGGGGAAGTTGAGCCCTAGATATATCGGTCCTTTCGAAATACTGGATCGTGTTGGGAAGGTAGCTTACCGATTGGCGCTTCCACCGAATCTCTCTCATGTTCACGATGTGTTCCATGTATCTCTCCTGAGAAAGTACATACCAGATCCTTCACATGTACTCAGCTCAGAAGTTGTACCGCTGGAGCAAGATCTTTCTTATGAAGAACAGCCGATAGAGATTCAGGATCGTAGCGAAAAAGTCCTACGAAACAAGACCACTCGCTTGGTGAAAGTTTTATGGAGAAACCACCAACTTGAAGAAGCTACATGGGAGCTTGAGGATATGATGAGGGAGAAGTATCCTCATCTGTTTGTTGCAAAGTGACGAATTTCGAGGGAGAAATTCTTTTTAAGGGGGGTAGAATGTAACACCCGAGACTTTTATGTTATATAAATCATCAAAGGAATCTTTTTCTACACAACACTTGCTTGGATTGCTTTACACGCAATCGCGACCTTCCTCGATAGCTTGCGTCGTACGCAATACCGAGTTTCACTAAACAACAATATGCTATTAAAACTAGCCGTTATGAATAGTAATAACCACTTTTTGAAATTTTATAATTTTTTTTTTCAAAATGGACTTCATTTTTGGACTCAGAATATCGAAATCAGCCTAGGGTGAAATTTTGGTATTTTTCTGAAAGCTTTCAATTTTTGATGAATAGTGAAACCACTAAGTGGTAGGTTAAAAACTGAATTTGGCATAAAACTTAATTTTACCGCTTCTGTGAATGGAATTTCGAAAATCCGACAGACACGGTTGATATCAGTAAGTAAAATGTTGTTCAATGAGATAAAAATAATTTTTGGTGAATAGTAACTTTTTACTTTTTTTTACCGCGGTTAATAGTAAATAGGGTAACTAAGGGTAAATATGATATTAATATTACCCTAACACATGTCCTAATTCTATTGGAAAAGTGTAATTCGACCAAAAACAAACTTAGTAATAAAATATGACCATTTAGGCCCACTTGGATTAGATTAGGACATTTATTATTAATTTATTTAAAGAAGGGTTAAAATAGTTAAAATCAAAGTTTAATAAGTAAATCATTTTTAATATAGGGATATACATAAGATAAATTCGACTATAAATATTCATTAGAAAGCTAAAAAGATTTCCTACATAATGGTATTTTATTTGTAATTTTTAGACATTAAATAATTTAATTTATTTATGTCACAATGATGATGCAGTAATTATCTTATTAATGAAATATTGAAATAATTGATGTTATAAACACCAAAATAAATGTAATTTGAGACTTTTTATGAATTCCACTAATTTTATAGGTTGCTATGATATATTAATGTTGATTTAATCAACTTGGTTTGAACATATAATTCTGTTATGACTTTCACAAAAATCATATATCAAATAGTGTCAAAATTGACACAAAATAGTTTTTAAATCAAATATTATATTATTAATTGTTATTTTATTCCTAAAAATCTAAGGTTCGGCCAAATGACTTAGATAAGGATATATATATTAATAATAAACAATTTGGGGTTCGTTTGGCATGTTATAGTAAGTTTATTAACCATATAGTGAAAGAAAACAAAAAGACATGGTAAAAGTTAAATTAATTAACTTAGAGTTAAATCTAATTGATAAGGTTAAAATAATACCCTAAACTTGTTTAAATCCTATTGGTTGATAGGATTTCGACCCATCCCCACTTTATCTTCGAAATAAGACCCTTTGGAACCATTATAAACCGATTTTGACTTTAATATAAAATAATATTTTGAGATATTCCTAAGGTGCCCCTCTCCTCCCTTATAAAAGGGCACCTCCTCCCCCTCCTCCTCACACCAATTTGAGCACTCAAGCTCGGCCAAACCCTGCCATTTTCTCCTCTCCACTTCCCTAGAATAATCCTAGAGGTCCTGGTCTTCTCCAAAGACCAATCTTAGTTCCTTAAGTGGAGGATTCAAAGAAGCGTTCCAAAGAAGAGGTAATATCCATTACCGATCTTTTCAATTTCTTTCTTCTTCAACTTCTTCTCCTTTAGTTGTTTCATGATAAAGTAATAACATCAGTATTACTTACATACTGATATGTTATTATAAATATGAAACAACCCTAATTCACCTTCTATCCATCCTACGGAAAAATGAAATCACCGCGCGTGCGTACGTACAGAATACCGTCTCCATGCCGTGGTGTAATCTATTTTCCACCATCACCTTACAAGGATGGGTATAATGGTGTAATGAGTAACTATATATGATTATTATGAAGTAATATTGATACTGAAATAATATATATATATACTCCAATACAATTCCACGATCATAAGAACGATATCATCACTCGTGTGTACGTACGGAATACCGTCTCCACGATGTGATGCGACTCGTTCTACATGATCTTCATTTCATAATGATTATATAAATGAATTGAATGAATAAATATGATATATGTTACACTAATACCATTATGGATATAAGGAATCTATAACCTTAAAAGAAGAATAAGAATGTATTCGGCAAAACACGCATAAGAACAAAAGGCAATAAAGACCCGAGTAACAAGTAACCATGAAATATTACTATCAAGAAGCTAAGAATATGAACATATATGATATCATATCAATATGTATGATTCTGGAATAAGTCAATAACATTATTTAAACCATTATACAGAAGCTTTGGACACGTACAAAGCAAATTGGACATAAGGTAAGGGAAATATCACAATCTTATTTTTATCCGAGATTGTTTATTCGTAAGTATTTACTGGGGTGTATTTTATCATCCACATCCATGTTTCATCAAAATTTAATATTATTTCCATCCACCTACAATTTTTTAAATCCATTTTTACCCTTCGGTGAGTTTTTAGTAATATGTATGAAAGGAATCTTTTGTCGTACGAGGTACTTTTTGACTTTTCCGACAAAAGTACGAAGAACGTTTTTTTTAACTTATACGGCATGAATGGATTTTTAAAACATTGTTTCCAAGAAGCTTCCTTTACAAGATTTCAAGTTTATTTTTAATCAACTTCTTTTATTTTAAATTTGTATGACATGTTATGAAAGGAAAAATGTTTTTGAAGAAGAAAGGATATTTTCCTCAAGAATGGAGTTCAAGTGTTTTATTAAAATTATTTTCCATCTAAGATAATAAAGGGTTCTGTTTTTATCCCTATTATTAAATTGATTTGTTCATGTTGTGATGGAATTATTTTTATGAATTCCTTTATCTTATATGAATTGATTTATGATGTCATGATGTTTCAAGAATCCCATTTTTGTTACATGTGTTATGCGATGATGTATGTTTTATGATTATGTGGCACACATAAGAAAGGATTCATTATGAGATGGGTGGGACCTATATCTCCCTCCAATGCATTGGGTAAAGATTTTATATCTCATGAGATAGACATGGCTGGAACGGAAGGTTATTTCGGTTCAGTGATACAGGACTGAAACGAGGAGTGAACTCGGTTCAGAAAGGGACTTTGTCCACTAAGATAGTCTTGACAATGAGTCATGACTAACAAGAAATGATTTTCCATGATTATGTGTGCATGCCAAAAAGTTTCAAGTTTTATGTTATGATTATGGGGATCTCATTTTCACTTCTATGAATTATTCCATGATAAGATATTATGATCTCTTTTGCGGGATTTGATTTTCAAAAAGATATGATATGATTTTTATTTCCTTTATTTGCCCTTGCTGAGCATTTGAGCTCACCCTTTTATGTTTTATTTTCCCCAGGTCAGGAAGATGGATATTAAGTAGAATATGCTAAAAGGGACCCTAGATATGATGAAATAAATGGGAGACACTGTAGAAGATTTCTGAACCAGTTGTTTATGTTTCCCAGTTTCTAAAGACACTATACCTATACGGTCCTTTGTGGTTTTGTCATATGTTGTAATAAGTGTGCTTCAATTTTGAAGTATTAACAATGTATGTAAAGTGTGGGTCGTTATAGTTGGTATCAGAGGAAAGGTATAGTCAACCTTTGGAAACTAGGATATGAAAGCCTTAGTAAGAACCCTAAGGATAAGTCTAATCATAGAACACAATCTTAGAAATGGCCATGAATAACCTAGGATAAGACCATAAGCATGAAAATTTTATTCTTGAATTATGTGGTTTCCTATTATAATTAGTGTTGCTCACACTATTCTTCTTTGTTTTAGTCAATGGCTGGAACCTGAAGGAACCATGTTAATGCGGAATGCGATGGGAAATGCAATGATTGTCCCCCTGAGCAACCAAACGATATGGGAGCTGGAATGCAAAATCTTGTAGCCATGCTCACACAACTTTCTCAAGCTATGAATCATGCAGGATTTCCAAACGAGCAAAGGAGGGAGCAACATTCTGTTGAATCCTTCATGAGGCAGCGTCCACCTTCTTTCAGCGGGTCTACTGATCCATTAGTTGCTGAACAATGGATTAGTACTACTGAAAAGATATTTTCAGTTCTTCAATGTTCTGAGCATGATAAAGTCATCCTAGCATTGTATCGTTTGGAAGGAGATGCGGATCAATGGTGGAATCTTGTTAAGAATACGAGGCAAAGGGATGAAATTGAGTCTATGGAATGGGACGAGTTCAAGAACTTATTTTTCAATAAGTACTTCCCTCGTATTCTCCGATCAAAGATGGAGAAAGAGTTTCTTGAACTGAAGCAAAGGGATGATGAATCTGTTGGTACTTATGAAGCAAATTTTACAAGACTTGCAAGGTACGCTTCTGGTATTATTATCCAACCTGAAAGTAAGATCGATTGATTCTTTAGTGGCTTAAAACCAAGTCTTCGAAGGGCGTTAGCCATAAGGGACTTCAATAGCTACGAGGAAATCGTTCGATGTTCTCTCAAAGTCGAGATGGAGATTGGAGTAACCCATCAGTCACATGGGTTTGATAAGAAGAGGAAGATGGAATTCAAAGAAAAATCTAAAGAGCACACGGAAAAGAAGATGAGATTTTCCTTATGCTCAAAGTGTGGAAAGAAACATGGAGGGAGTTGTCTTAAAGGGACAAGTAAATGTTTTAAATGTGGAAAGGAAGGTCATCGGGCATTTGAATGCCGTGATAATGGGAAGAAGATGTTTAATGATGCAAACAAAGGAAGGGATACACAGAATGAACCTACTACACTTCAATGTTTCAAGTGAAAGAAGATGGGGCATTATGCCAATCAATGCCCAAATCCAAGGGTTGATGATGATGGTCGACGTCAACAAACTCTTAAGGCTAAAGACAAAAGAAATTCACATGCAATTTCTATCAGCGATGTGGAGTACGATAACGATGTGGTGAAAGGTACACTTACCATCCACTCTAAAGTAGCAAATGTTTTATTTGATTCTGGATCCACCCACTCTTTTATTTCTGAAGACTTTTCTAAGGGTATCATCGTATTACCTCAACAATTAGATTTTGAGTTAGCTGTGACAACACCTAATGGCACAACAGTCGCATCAGAAGTTTATAATTCTTCTCCGATCGAAGTTTGTGGGAAAGTGCTTCCTGCAAATCTTGTGATCCTTCCTTTAGTGGAATTTGATGTGATTCTTGGCATGGATTGGCTTTCTCTACATGGAGCTCATATCAATTTCCAAAGAAGGGAAGTCACATTTCATATTCCAGATCAATCTACGATCGTCTATCAATGCAAGGATGAACATAACCTTCCAGTGGAAATTTCTTCCATCTTATGGGTATTGATTCCACTAAATGAAGGTTATTTATCTCAAATGGTTGATGAGAAACTCACGATTAAGAATATGCCCATTGTACGGGAGTTTGATGATGTCTTTCCGGAGGAATTACCGGGTCTTCCACTAAATCGTGAAGTTGAGTTTTCAATAGAACTCGTACCGGGTGCTTTGCCTATTTCAAAGACACCTTATAGAATGGCCCCAATTGAGTTGCAGTAATTGAAGAAGCAACTCCAAGAGAATCTTGATAAGGGATTCATACGCCCTAGTGCGTCACCTTGGGGAGAACCTGTTCTATTTGTTAAGAAGAAAGATGGATCAATGAGACTCTGCATTGATTATCGAGAACATAACAAGATCACTATCAAGAACAAATATCCTCTCCCATGCATTGATGACTTATTTGACCAACTACGCGGAGCTCAATACTTTTCCAAGATTGATCTTCGTTCAGGGTATCATCAATTAAGGGTCAAAAGGGAGGATATACCAATGACGGCTTTCCGTACAAGGTATGGACACTATGAATTTATAGTGATGCCATTTGGTCTTACTAATGCCCCTACTATCTTCATGGATCTAATGAATAGAGTCTTTAGAGACTATCTTGATCAATTTGTGGTAGTCTTTATAGACGATATTCTTGTCTATTCAAAGAGCAAATAAGAGCATGAAGATCACTTGAGAATTATATTGAAGACCCTGAGAAAGGAGAAGCTTTATGCCAAATTTACCAAGTGTGAATTTTGGCTTCAAAAAGTTGCATTTTTGGGTCATATAATCTCAAAAGAAGGGATATCTGTGGATCCAGCAAAAACAGAGGTTATCGAAAGATGGTCGAGGCCAACAACAGTAACTGAGATCCGAAGTTTTCTTAGTTTGGCTGGATATTATCGACGTTTTGTAAAAGATTTTTCACGATTATCTAATCCACTCACCAAGTTGACTCGGAAAGGAGTTAAGTTTGTCTGGACGGAAGAATGTGAAGAGAATTTCAAGGAGTTGAAAAGAAGGTTATCCAGTGCACCTGTGCTCACACTGCCTTGTAGTGGAGAAAGGTTTGTGATCTACAGTGATGCATCCAAGAAGGGATTGGGGTCTGTTCTTATGCAAAATGATATGGTGATAGCTTATGCCTCACGACAGTTGAAAATCCATGAGCAAAATTACCCAACACATGATTTGGAGTTAGCTGCGGTAATCTTTGCATTAAAGATTTGGAGGCATTACCTTTATGGTGAAAGGTGTGATATTTATACTGATCATAAAAGTTTAAAGTATATTTTCACACAAAAGGAGTTGAATATGCGTCAAAGAAGATGGTTGGAGCTGATTAAGGATTATGACTGCTCAATCCATTACAACCCTGGGAAATCAAACAAGGTGGCAGATGCATTAAGTCGACAAGACCATGCTAGTTTATCCGTGATGAGGATCACAAAAGATCCAATATTTATGGATTTACAAAGGATGGATCTTAGAATTATAATGGAAGGGGAAAAATCTTATCTTTCTCAAATGAATGTTCAACCATCTATACATGTGAAGATTAAAGAGGCACAGAAAGAAGATGTCGAGTTACAAAAGAAGGTGAGAAATGTTCCTGAATTCAACCTTGATTGTGATGGGATAATAAAGTTCAGGAATCGGGTTTGTGTTCCTACCATCCCCGAATTAAAGAAGGAGCTGCTGGATGAGGCTCATAGTTCTTCATTCTCTATTCATCCGGGAAGCACGAAGATGTATAGGGACCTAAAAGAGTACTTCTGGTGGGATGGCATGAAAAGAGATGTTGCTGAATATGTCTCTCGATGCTTGGTTTGTCAACAAGTTAAAGCTGAGAGACAGAAGTCTAAGGAGATGTTACAACCATTACCCATACCCGAATGGAAATGGGAAAACATCACTATGGACTTTTTCACAGGACTTCCTAAAACATCCAAAGGCAATAATGCTATTTGGGTCATAGTTGATCGTCTTACGAAGTCTGCACACTTCATTCCTATTAGAGAGGATTTCTCTCTAGATCAGCTTGCCAGGATATATGTAAAGGAAGTGGTAAGATTACATGGAGTACCACTTTCTATTATATCTGATCGGGATCCGAGATTTACCTCGAAGTTCTGGCGAAGTCTTCAGCATACTCTGGATACAGAGTTGAGTTTTAGCACTGCTTATCATCCCCAGACAGACGGTCAGTCTGAGAGAACAATTCAAACCCTAGAAGATATGTTGAGAGCTTGATCTATGGATTTCAAAGGAGGTTGGGATCAACACCTACCTTTGGTGGAATTTTCTTATAATAATAGCTTTCACTCCAGTATTCAGATGGCTCCTTATGAAGCTCTCTATGGAAAAAAATGCAGGACTCCAACTTGCTGGGATGAAGTTGGGGAAAGAAAGCTATTAGGACCTGATCTCGTTGATGAAATGGCAGAAAAGGTCAGATCTATTCAACAACACATAAGAGCAGCTCAGAGTCGACAGAAAAGTTATGCCGACAACCAGAGTTTGAAGTGGGTGATAAAGTGTTCTTACGAATATCTCCCTGGAAGAGGGTTATGAGATTTGGAAAGAAGGGGAAGTTGAGCCCTAGATATATCGGTCCTTTCGAAATACTGGATCGTGTTGGGAAGGTAGCTTACCGATTGGCGCTTCCACCGAATCTCTCTCAAGTTCACGATGTGTTCCATGTATCTCTCCTGAGAAAGTACATACCAGATCCTTCACATGTACTCAGCTCAGAAGTTGTACCGCTGGAGCAAGATCATTCTTATGAAGAACAGCCGATAGCGATTCAGGATCGTAGCGAAAAAGTCCTTCGAAACAAGACCACTCGCTTGGTGAAAGTTTTATGGAGAAACCACCAACTTGAATAAGCTACATGGGAGCTTGAGGATATGATGAGGGAGAAGTATCCTCATCTGTTTGTTGCAAAGTGATGAATTTTGAAGGCGAAATTCTTTTTAAGGGGGGTAGAATGTAACACCCGAGACTTTTATGTTATATAAATCATCAAAGGAATCTTTTTCTACACAACACTTGCTTGGCTTGCTTTACACGCAATCACGACCTTCCTCGATAGCTTGCGTCGTACGCAATACCGAGTTTCACTAAACAACAATATGCTATTAAAACTAGCCGTTATGAATAGTAATAACCACTTTTTGAAATTTTATAATTTTTATTTTTCAAAATGGACTTCATTTTTGGACTCAGAATATCGAAATTATCCTAGGGTGAAATTTTGGTATTTTTCTGAAAGCTTTCAATTTTTGATGAATAGTGAAACCACTAAGTGGTAGGTTAAAAACTGAATTTTGCATAAAACTTAATTTTACCGCTTCTGTGAATGGAATTTCAAAAATCCGACAGACACGGTTGATATCAGTAAGTAAAATGTGGTTCAATGAGATAAAAATAATTTTTGTTGAATAGTAACTTTTTACTTTTTTTTACCGCGGTTAATAGTAAATAGGGTAACTAAGGGTAAATATGATATTAATATTACCCTAACACATGTCCTAATTCTATTGGACAAGTGTAATTCGACCAAAAACAAACTTAGGAATAAAATATGACCATTTAGGCCCACTTGGATTAGATTAGAACATTTATTATTAATTTATTTAAAGAAGGGTTAAAATAGTTAAAATCAAAGTTTAATAAGTAAATAATTTTTAATATGGGGTTATACATAAGATAAATTCGACTATAAATATTCATTAGAAAGATAAAAAGATTTCCTACATAATGGTATTTTATTTTTAATTTTGAGACATTAAATAATTTAATTTATTTATGACACAATGATGATGCAGTAATTATCTTATTAATGAAATATTGACATAATTGATGTTATAAACACCAAAATAAATGTAATTTGAGACTTTTTATGAATTCCACTAATTTTCTAGGTTACTATGATATATTAATGTTGATTTAATCAACTTGGTTTGAACATATAATTCTGTTATGACTTTCAAAAAAATCATATATCAAATAGTGTCAAAATTGACACAAAATAGTTTTTAAATAAAATATTATATTATTAATTGTTATTTTATTCCTAAAAATCTAAGGTTCGGCCAAATGACTTAGATACGGATATATATATTAATAAGAAACAATTTGGGGTTCTTTTGGCATGTTATAGTAAATGTATTAACCATATAGTGAAAGAAAACAAAAAGACATGGTAAAAGTTAAATTAATTAACTTAGAGTTAAATCTAATTGATAAGGTTAAAATAATACCCTAAACTTGTTTAAATCCTATTGGATGATAGGATTTCGACTCATCCCCACTTTATCTTCGAAATAAGAACCTTTGGAACCATTATAAACCGATTTTGACTTTAATATAAAATAATATTTTGAGATATTCCTAAGGTGCCCCTCTCCTCCCTTATAAAAGGGCACCTCCTCCCCCTCCTCCTCACACCAATTTGAGCACTCAAGCTCGGCCAACTCCTGCCATTTTCTCCTCTCCACTTCCCTAGAATAATCCTAGAGGTCCTGGTCTTCTCCAAAGACCAATCTTAGTTCCTTAAGTGGAGGATTCAAAGAAGCGTTCCAAAGAAGAGGTAATATCCATTACCGATCTTTTCAATTTCTTTCTTCTTCAACTTCTTCTCCTTTAGTTGTTTCATGATAAAGTAATAACATCAGTATTACATACATACTGATATGTTATTATAAATATGAAACAACCCTAATTCACCTTCTATCCATCCTACGGAAAAATGAAATCACCGCGCGTGCGTACGTACGGAATACCGTCTCCACGCCGTGGTGTAATCTATTTTCCACCATCACCTTACAAGGATGGGTATAATGGTGTAATGAGTAACTATATATGATTATTATGAAGTAATATTGATACTGAAATAATATATATATATATACTCCAATACAATTCCACGATCATAGGAACGATATCATCACTCGTGTGTACGTACGGAATACCGTCTCCACGATGTGATGCGACTCGTTCTACATGATCTTCATTCCATAATGATTATATAAATGAATTGAATGAATAAATATGATATATGTTACACTAATACCATTATGGATATAAGGAATCTATAACCTTAAAAGAAGAATAAGAATGTATTCGGCAAAACACGCAAAAGAACAAAAGGCAATAAAGACCCGAGTAACAAGTAACCATGAAATATTACTATCAAGAAGCTAAGAATATGAACATATATGATATCATATCAATATGTATGATTCTGGAATAAGTCAATAACATTATTTAAACCATTATACAGGAGCTTCGGACACGTACAAAGCAAATTGGACTTAAGGTAAGGGAAATATCACAATCTCATTTTTATCCGAGATTGTTTATTCGTAAGTATTTACTGGGGTGTATTTTATCATCCACATCCATGTTTCATCAAAATGTAATATTATTTCCATCCACCTACAATTGTTTAAATCCATTTTTACCCTTCGGTGAGTTTTTTGTAATATGTATGAAAGGAATCTTTTGTCGTACAAGGTACTTTTTGACTTTTCCGACAAAAGTACGAAGAACGTTTTTTTTAACTTATACGGCATGAATGGATTTTTAAAACATTGTTTCCAAGAAGCTTCCTTTACAAGTTTTCAAGATTATTTTTAATCAACTTCTTTTATTTTAATGTTGTATGACATGTTATGAAAGGAAAAATGTTTTTGAAGAAGAAAGGATATTTTTCTCAAGAATGGAGTTCAAGTGTTTTATCAAAATTATTTTCCATCTAAGATAATAAAGGGTTCTGTTTTTATCCCTATTATTAAATTGATTTGTTCATGTTGTGATGGAATTATTTTTATGAATTCCTTTATCTTATATGAATTGATTTATGATGTCATGATGTTTCAAGAATCCCATTTTTGTTACATGTGTTATGCGATGATGTATGTTTTATGATTATGTGGCACACATAAGAAAGGATTCATTATGAGATGGCTGGGACCTATATCTCCCTCCAATTCATTGGGTAAAGATTTTATATCTCATGAGATAGACATGGCTGGAATGGAAGGTTATTTCGGTTCAGTGATACAGGACTGAAACGAGGAGTAAACTCGGTTCAGAAAGGGACTTTGTCCACTAAGATAGTCTTAGAAATGAGTCATGACTAACAAGAAATGATTTTCCATGATTATGTGTGCATGCCACAAAGTTTCAAGTTTTATGTTATGATTATGGGGATCTCATTTTCACTTCTATGAATTATTCCATGATAAGATATTATGATCTCTTTTGCAGGTTTTGATTTTCAAAAAGATATGATATGATTTTTATTTCCTTTATTTGCCCTTGCTGAGCATTTGAGCTCACCCTTTTATGTTTTCTTTTCCCCAAGTCAAGAAGATGGATATTAAGTAGAATATGCTAAAAGGGACCCTAGATATGATGAAATAAATGGGAGACACTGTAGAAGATTTCTGAACCAGTTGTTTATGTTTCCCAGTTTCTAAAGACACTATACCTATACGGTCCTTTGTGGTTTTGTCATATGTTGTAATAAGTGTGCTTCAATTTTGAAGTATTAACAATGTATGTAAAGTGTGGGTCGTTATAGTCCAGATATTGGTTTAGTGGTAAGATGGGTCGGGACATTACAGAGGAGTCCCATGAAACCTAGAAGTTACATACTATATTGATAGAGGTTTCTTTACCCATCATCTATGGAGATCATGTACTAAATCAATATTATGGAACACCAACAACTAATTAGGATCAATAGGGTAAAATTCTCATTCTTGAAGCACGCCATGTTTGGTACGAAGGTCTCTTTCCAAAAATGTCAACTTATTTAAAAACAATAAGATTAATTTTACTAAAAATTTCCACAAGCATTATCCAATGATAAATAGTTTTTTAAAATCACATTTTATATTGTAAATTTTTCAAAATGAACAATTTCAATTTATTGATTCATTCTTTTGGGACAGAAAATATGAAAAACAAATAGAAGGAAATAACCATATCATTTACTTAATAGAAAATGATGTGTGATCCCTAGGCAGTGGCTGGGTACGAATTATTATTGTACAAGAATGTGGGGACAACCACCATGGTGTTCCCCTTCACTGACATAGTGTATGGGACTTGTGAATTGATCAGGTGTGTATCACAGAGAGATGGGGACATGTTTCCCATTTACATTATGTGTTCAATGGTTTACATGTTGTATGTGGATAAGGGGATGACCTGAAATTTACTTGAATTCAACTCTGATGATGTTACTTCTATAAACATAACATGTGTTTTGAAACTATACACAGTGTAATATCTTTCTTGACTCTAGAAACCCTAGATAATAATTTTCATGTGGAACAACATTCTCATTTATGACTACACACTAAGTGATTTGTTTTTAATATTCCAAGAACAATAGTGATTTGAATTATTTGTAATCATCCACATCCATTATCATTACAACCACCATTAGAACTTTTCTCCACCATTACCCCACTAATCATCTCATCCTCATCATTTGTGAGAATCCATGCCACCAATAAAATTAAATATTTTACTATATAATACATAAATACATTGATGGTTATAAAATTTTTATTTTATTATATCATTATAAAAATATAACAAAATAATAGAAAATAAAATTTGATCTATTTTTTGTAAATAGTTCCAAAAACACATAATTATAAAGGGGAAATATCATAATCTTAAACTCCATAGGATCATACCATTTAAATAATAATTAAAATAAAAGATAAATATCTATTATAAAGAAAAAATAATTTATGGAATATTAATTATATAAAAAAATAATGATATGAATGATTTTATTTGTATTAATAAATTGAATATTTAAGAGGATAAATTCAACTAATGGAGTCTAGCCTAGGGGAATATGATCATTTAAATAGAAGGATGGTCATTGTAATTGTAATAAGATATATATTTTTACAATAAAATATTCAATGAAAAAATAATATAATTTTGAAATATTAGATTCAATATTTAAAAAAATATACTGATTAATAAAAAATAATTTATTTACATAGATATATTTTAAAAATAAAATTTATCAAAAATAATTTTTATAATTTTTAAAACCAAATGTAGGATTTATTAATACAATAATTATTATTTAATAATTAAATTATATATATATAGAAAATTATTTTTATAAAAAATAATTAAAATTTATAATTAATACATTGAAATTTGCAAATAGTGAAATTTTAATATGTTTCTTAGAAAGTGGAATTTTAGAGTAAAAAGTAAAATACGGTATAAATATACCATATAAAATCATTATGATGTAAAAATGATGTAACAAATTATATATGTGATCCTTGAAAAAATATATTAATTTATTATAATAATGTATTTTATATTATTAATATCAGTTTCCAACCCTATTAGTGAATTTCCAAATTCTAAAAAAATAAGGTTGTAAAAATAATTGTTTATAGATAAATGTATTTTTCGTAAACAATGTAATATTAAAAATTAGATTTTAATTTTTAAATGATTAAATTTGAAAAACCATTTAATATGTTTAAAAACATGGTTTAAACATATAAAAAAATACCCTTGTATTTCATTTTAAATAACCAATATTTCCAAATACTAATACCCAAATTAATAAAAAATTCTCACTCATTTTCTATAAATTTCAACCAATCCTACTATTTTTCACCCCACCACAATTAGTGACAATGTTTTATCCTTAAAATTAGCTCTCATGTGTCCTTCTGAAGAGTTATTATGGTTTTAAAGAGTTCATTATCAAGTTATAGGAAGCTATATAACAGTGTAAGGGTATTTAATCTCTTCCCTTATATTATTTTGTAATAATTTTTAATTCATGTAAATATCAATATGAAATGTTATTATGAATCATTATAATAAATTAAATATTTTATTATCAATGATTGATCACTATTCTCTCTCATTATACCACCTTTAAAAGTTGTTATTATGCTAAAACATATTCATATGCATGAAATTCCATTATCAAAATCCCAATATATATTCTATTTGTGCTCTATTTTTAATGTTTTATTTAAAAAATATATAATTTTAATTAGTAAATATGATTGATACATATCTGGAAAACCATAAATCATGTCCCTAGTCGATTAAACTCAATTTCTTCATAATCCTTCCTTTGTAGATCAAAGAATACAAACCTGGATATTTATTCATAATGAAATTTCTTATCCTCATAACGTAGCACATATATCTGTCACATGCTCATATTTTTAATATTATATTTTTCTAAAATTTATCTAGTCTCCAACCCTTAAAAAATATTTTACTTAATGACTACTTACTATTGATATCCTTATACGACGAAATTAAATTAAATGAATACTCCATTATTTTCACTTTAATGAGGATACATTCTATTCCATTACCAATATCCTATAGTTTTTAATTTTATTGATGGAAATTGACTTCAATGGGTATATTATTCTATTTATTGGGGAAATATCAAAAATATATATAGCTATTATTTATATAAATATAACCAGTTATTTATAGTCCATTTTAATGTATATGGCTCCTAGGGAAACATTGTGTATTGCATTGTTTAGCCACATTTTCATACAATGGACGTCTTTGACATATTATATGTTTGGTGGGGACCAATGTTATATATCATCTAGATTAATTATTAATTATCATCAGACAATCTATCTTGGGTATTTAGTGTATACCATCCTTTTTATGTTTGTTTTATTGGTTAATGCCTCTATAGTATGTTTACAATGTCCAACACTATGTATTCCTTCACTATAAGATCTTTTATTATTATCAATTTGATAATTTATTTCTATTTTAATATTATTCATTGATAGATAATGATCAATTTATCAGTTCGTTGGTATTATATAATTACTTAGTCTAACCATATTATGTGTTCCATGATCATTTCATGTTAGCTTCTATTGTATGTTTTCAAATTCTAAAAATCTATGTTGACCCCTAAATTTCTCTATTTTTCTAGGATACCAAGAAGATTACAACACGTAACCTAAGATGAAGAAAATAAAACACATAAATTATAATGTTTGGTTATAATGTTTTCAAGGTTCCATTATAATGTCATTTTTATGTATATATATAGTATCTTAATACTACTAAACCATTGGATCATGTATATTGTTATATTATTTTTAACAAACCACTGTAAGAGAATTACCATCTTCTGTAGGATTTTAGATTCATGGTTATTATATTTTCATAAATAATTTTAGAAACATTTGGAATATGATTTCATTGAACCTAGTTAAAAAATAGAACCGATGAAAACCATTTGAAAATTATTTAGACTTTCATAAAATAGAGGTAAAACTCAACATGAATTTTTAATAAGTAAATAGTAATTATATATTAATACAATTTTTTCATATTAAAATTCTACATTTAGGTTTAGGAGGAACCAAATTAAAACAAAAAATAGGAACCAAAATGAAAAAAACTATAAAACTAATCGATGGACCTTCACCAATGAAATATGTAATGAATTGGATTATTTTATATCAAAAAAGAGAAATATGTAAAAGGAAAACCACAAAATATTTGTTAACATTAAGTGGTAGGAGCCTCAAAAATCCATTTATTAGACACCAAAAAACTTTCTTCCTCTTCTACAGAAAACATCTGTTTATTCTTCTTTGATCGTCCCATTGAGGAAGGAGATGGATCATCGTCATTATCAATTGAATCTGCTAATGGAATTTCCAAATACATCACTATGTTTTTTTAGGATCCATTCATTTTGAGACTTCATAGATTATATCTTGGAACATTATTTCAAGAACCATTTCTTACTTCATACGGGGTTTTATATATGTTTTTTCATGGTCTAGACTTCTTTTCATGATAAAGAACAAAACATTAATCAACTGTAACAAATTTTATACCCTTCCTCTCAAAAAATCCCTTCAAATGAGAGGGAGGAGAAAATTTTAGTGGATACTATAACATAGTGTCTGATTCCTTCACAACATTAACCTTTAAGAATTTTTCTTGGAGTGACTAACATATGTTTTCATTTCCCCCACAAGTTGTAGAAGCACAATTAACATTGTAATGACTCTCTTATTTAAAGGTTGTGAAGATGAGGGAAAATTTTAATTATTGGTACCCGATGAAAATATGTTTAATAATTTTCATTTTCACTATATATATGAGCCTAAATTCCTTTTTTGACTATTTTGTTGATTTATGAAATGGGTTTTTACACTTATATTAAAATTTGAGGAGAATATGATCCAGTTTAATTTTTTAGAAAATATTATTATTTATTAAAATAATGATTCATTACTCTATATACATAATTGATGATATCTACCAATTAGTGTCCTATATTTAAATTTAAAATTCTTGGTTGAGTCTACAATAGGTGGTTTTAACTTGATGGGGTATAAAATCAACTCAGTTTCATGGTCTCAGGATATCTGTGTGAATTTTACTATTTTATTTTGAAATTTTGGTAGCATTTTACCCTAGAGAAATTCTACCCCATATTATAGTGTAACATGTTATAGGGTATGTTACCATAGAGTAAATTTATAGAGGTTAAGTTACTATAGGTTATCTTATTGTCGGATAAGTTGTTATAGGGTAATTAACTATATGGTATGTTATTATAGGTTAAGTTATTATAGAGTAAATTACTATAATGAAAATTACTATAGGGTTACATAATATAGGGTAAACTACTATAGGGTATGTTACTATTGGATTACTTTTTATAGGGTAAGGTGTTATAGGGTTACTTTATATAGGGAATGCGTTTATAGGGTAACTTTCTTTAGGGTAAGCTCTTACAAGGAGACTTATAATATGGTAAGTCATTGAAATATCACTTGAAGTAAGGTGATGTTTTATTAGATAACATGGAATAGGGTAGGTTATTACAGGGTAACTTGTTACAATGAAAGATTCTTTATGAAAACATATTGTAGAATAATTTATTATTTATACCATATAACTTATGTCCGGAATAAATTTTGAAAATAACTATGAATTAATTTGTGACTAGTAAAAATAAAATAATAAATTATAGTTGATTATAATTAATTAGGTTAATATTTTGTATAGTCAAGAACTATTACTTGAGGATAAGAAACAATTAATAATAAATTAAAAAAATAAAAATAAGGATATAAAATAAAATAAGATAAGGAATGAATATACAATATGATAAATAATAATAATAATAAGAGGTAAAAATATTTTCATATTGGGAAGAGGTTGTTTTCAATACCATTTCATAGGGGTCTCACCTGAGTAGGTCTCCTCCACTTCGAGGGGGTTTTTTCTTTTATTTTCAATGAATTAAAGTGTTATTTGATCTAGTGGGTATCCAAAGGTAATTGTAGCACTATACATTAATTATTTTTCATATCCTTCCCCTTATTCAACATCACTCATGCATTATTGTTGGGTAATGGGTTTTATGGTTGATTTCACCAGAATATGGTGGAATCGACTCAATAATGTCGTGATTTTTCTCATCCTAGTTGAAGGATATCTCGAGAAGACGATCGCTTGTAGTCACGCACTAATTCGGTTTTGGTAGTTCACAATAAGAATTTTTTTAGGGTTTTCCATTAAATTTAACTTAAAGATATATTTAATTGATATTTCATGTTATATATTCTATTCAATATAGTTTCTAGGTTCCCTGTCAAACTTTGTTTAGGGTTTATATGTGCTTTAAGTATGTGGGTAAGACTAAGGGAGATTTTAAAAATATAATCCTATTAGAGATAATTTTAATAAATTATAATTTACAGATAAATTGTTAGAAATTAAATTAAAACATAAATTATAAATTTTTAATAATTAATTCTTGGAAGTCATGGCTTGAGATAGGTTCCCATGAGTTGAATTAATTCTTGGATGAGCCAAGGAAGTGATATCTAGGATAGTTTTTAAATACAATGACATTGTATGAGGTTGGTGGCCACGAATTTTTTTAGTCACTTGTTCTTGAGTTGTCTTTATATTTATGATACATCATTATTATATCCATTTTCATATTTAAATAATTTTTTAATCTCATCCATAAATTTGGACGGTCTATGTCATAAGTATTGTTAACGTAGACCACATAGCTTACTAAATGGTTCAATGTTTGAATCATGGTCAAATTAGTGTCTATGGTTCTATTTATTGTTTTATTTGTGACATATTTTCATTATAATAGAAAATTACTTTCCCTTTAATTTTTTTAATTTTTTTACTCAAATGGGATCTTAAGGGAAAATTGGTTCTTTGATAATGGGTATTGAAATAACATATCAATATAAAAAATGGTTTTATAAATCATTTTGTGATAATTATTATATTAACTGTATATATTGAGTAATATGGAATATGATTCTGTATTTAAATTGTTTTAAAAAGAGAATTTTAAGTTGGTGTCAAAAATAAATCCATATGGTATTGGTTGAGTTGTTTTGGTATGTTTGACCATGTGAGGGTGATTCCATGTTTTCAAAAGCGTGTGTGATTTCATAAATTCCCCTTGTTTTTATTTCGTTATGTGATTCATAATGCTCGATGATGTGGGCTATGCATGTTGTTCGATGATGGTTAATTTTAGTATCAAAGTGGTGGGTTAATCCAGATGGATGTGACAGACCTTAAATCGTAGATATGGGTATGACGGAACCTGATGTGTTATGAGGGGTATTATGACTAGAATAATAGGTTGGATCCAAGATATGGAAAGGATATTGAAGAACCCATGTGTGTTGAAAATACTATTATGTGACATATGGCGCCCCGTTGTGTTCCCTGGTATCATATATCCCATATAGAAGGTTGTTGTGGTGTATGAGTAGATATAATTTCATGTGGCACCTTAAAACCTTAATTTTTTGTGTGAGGTAGATTTGGTTGTAGTGTAGAAGATAATTGGTGAACATGAGAGGCCAGCTACAGTTGTGTTAGATTGTTTTGGGAAGATGTGTAATATGTGTGGAATGTGATGAGTGTTTTTTTGGAGCATAGTGTTCCCGAGTGCATTAATTTATATCCATATGTTGTCAAATGGTATGATAACATGGGAACAAATAATTAAAATTTATTGTGTGGATTTCCCCCAGGATATATGTGTTTTATACTATACATATTTTTTTATTTATATGATGCACAAAAATGAGGTTTTATGTGTCAAGGATGGATATGACCCCCAGGTAATATAGGCATGTACCTCGTTACATATAGAGAATGACACCCTTGGGTGTATGGATACATATTTATAGGGATGGGTATATTTTACCCTTGTTGCATTTTATACACCATGGATGTGTATATTTTTTCCATGTATCTTATACAATACAAGGATGGGTGCAATTTTCCTTTGTGGTTTCAACATGTTCTAGGGATATGTTAATTTTCATTAAGTGGCTAACATATTCTACAGATGAGTTTATTTACCCCGGTTGATAGTTTTTCTTAGAGACCCTTTGTTATTGTATGATGTAGGTATGATGTACTTCTACTAGTTATAGGACTAGAATTGGATCCTCTTTTTGGTTGTAGTGGCCAGCTTTGAAAGACCCAAAAAATCCATAGAAATTTTTTTAAATAATTTTGTATTATTACGAGTCTGTGAAAATTGACGGTGCTTGTTTCTGAGGCCCAGTGTGCCCGGAATAGAATTTTGAACTTTTTTAAGGGAATTCAGTAAATGCATCAGCTGTGTTTTATAAAATTTGAACCAATTCTATGAATAAAAATCCAAGGGAACACTTGAATCTACAGTGCCGAGATTCTCTTAAGTAAGGAATAACATCAATTGTAGTAGGTCAAGTGAAATAGTTAGCTTTTGAGACTTTTAATGAAATAATAAAATAACATTAAAATTTTTATTTTATAATCTTACCTCATGTTGAGAGGCGGTGGAGGGGCCGATGGATTTGAAATCCATTTATTGTCTTGACTCTTCAGTTGTGTAACCACGTCGTTGGGAATTAAGAGGTTCATCAAATGAAAACTCATTAATGAACCTCATTAATTATTTCAATGTGTTACTCACCCTCCCCCTCTTTTTAAATGGTGCTCGTGTTTGGGTTTTTGACATGTCTTCATCAAGAGAGGAACCTCTGGCGATGTACTGTGACAACTTCCACCAATGGAGGATGGAAACTTGGGTGGAAACGATCCGGGATCAACGAACACTGGTGATTTTATCAAACAAGGACACCTCTCCCGCCAAAATTGTGACACCTCCAACAATTTATGAGGTAGGTATTGTTATTAAATTCAATAAACTCTCATTTATTTTCCTCATTCATAAATTTTGGGGTGTTTTTTTGCGGGAGATTTGAACAGGGAATAATCAAAAAATTTGATGTTTTTATTTGATACCATTTTGTTATGATGCTAATGGAGAGGGCGTAGGCCAAACAAACAAGGCTCAGACCCTCCACATACTGATTTATCATTGTGTTCTTCATGAGTGATTTTTTAATTAGATGGAAATTTGAATATGAGGGTCACGTAGTGACAAGGACATTCTATGAGTCCTGTAGGCTCATACGGAAGAAGAATCGGAGCTCCGGAGTGTCTCTCGAGCCCCGCGGAAGATGCTCTAGCACAGCATTGGTGAGTCAGGTGAGGGCGGTGGCTGGATCTTTCCTGCCATGGTAGGAGGCGGCACTGATCGGCACCAGGGCAGACCATATGGGTGGTCGTCCCTCGGCCAGCCGCGTTTCTGGACAGTCACATGTTGTCATGCGCCGAGGGAGGTGGTCGTAGCTTCGAAGCTATGAATAAGGACACCTACACCCCATGGGACCCACTTTTAGTATAGGAAGTGCCACATGGCATTGCCGGTTACAAAGACAAATGGTTCTTTGAGCCGTTCTAGAATGAGGGGTCATGCAACGCCCCACGCGGGTCATACCAGCCAGTGGGCTAGGTCGGTCTGCTGCCTACGGGACGCGCCCACCATTTCCTAGCGGGTCGCGGCTACTGCGGCCCAGCACACCCAATTTGAGCTGAGCCAGCCCATAGCCTAGATAGTTTGGGCTAGGCCGGGTCAGACCCAAATAAGTTCAGGTCAAACCAAACCGGGTCGGGTTATTCCAAACCCCGACCCATTTCGGCCTTGATACACTTATAACGCCTTATCTAACCAACCAGACATTTGTTTGAAAAAACCGTTTATGGTGCTGGAATCATTAGGATGAGATAGTCCTTTTGATATTCTCCACATGAGTTTCTTTTGATTGATGGATTACGACGGGGTTGGATCGTACCGGAATCTAACCGGGCCATCGGCAATAAAATGCCTATAACTGACAGTGTGGGCTTTCGGTTGAGACGTTGTCTGTTGAGTTGGAACCCTTATGATATGACAGATCATTGGGTTACTTATTCGTAGGACTTCATTCCAGGTGAATTACGACTGATGGCTTGAGTAGGGGATCCTCCCAGAATCAAGCATACTATGTTCGGAAAAACAGTGGCTAGCGGAGATGATAAAAAATATTTGTGATCCTGTCTGGATCAGAACCTCACAATACAGTGTCAATTAGCACATAGTGATCCTGTTTGGATCATCACCTAGTGATTCTGTGTGGATCAGAACCTAGCGATCCTCTATGGATCAGCACATAGTGATCATGTGAGGATCATTACCTAATGATCTTGTGTGGATCAGCACTGAGTGGTCACGTGTGGATCAACAATAGAGTCCATTGATAGAGTAAGATGGTCTAGCTTTAAGACAAATCATTTGAACTTCTATAGTTTAGTTATACCTGGTTTGAGATGAGTTTTTTCTTTGTGCTTTGTGATTGAGATCATACTTTGTGGTTTTCTTTTTTGGATTACTGGGAGTACCTTGGGGGTCTTGGGGTCCCTATAAGATATTGCTATACTCACCTCTGCACGGGATTTACCCAGACCTTTTTTTGTCTTCTGCAGGCGATAAGCAGCTTGGCTGATACTATAGGAACCAAGACCAGGTGGTACACGGAGGGGACCAATTGAAGTGAAGAGGTGTGGAGACGAGCTGTACCTACCCTTTAAGTAGCATTTTGGGCGGATGATCTTCGGATCTATTTATTATTTTCTTTTGTAGATGTATCTTTCAGTTGGTCTTGTATTACAGTATCTTCACAATCAATACACACTTTTACTACTATAGTTTTACTATGTTATTGCGTCTTTTTGTGTTCTTGGACTGTGTGTTTGTATAGTTTTAAAGACAATTCCATCTCAAATAGGGATACGCCTTTCTTATGTTAGTCTATAACCCCTAGCCTATAAAAGTAAGGCTTGGGGCAGTCACAGAATGGGACCTAACGGACGGGTCGTGACAAAGTTTTATCAGAGAAGTCAGTTCAGATAAAGAACTACATCTCTAATCTTTCCTATGGTGAAATAGTGTTAAGTGTTTTGAGTGTGGTTTTCAGTTCGGGGCGTCCATTATTGGTGTGGCGGTTGATGTATCCATACACCAGGACCCTAGATTATGATTTTTGACTAGGTGCATGAAAAATCAAATTGTGGGTCTTTTGTAATGCTTTACATTTGATATCTTTTGAGTCAGCTCACATGGTATGACTTTTTAACCGTGGTGGACCTATTTCTTTTCAGGATGCCACTGGGTAGAGAGCCAGCCAGGATTCCAGAGAGAGTACATGATTATAGTACACTGAGCGATGAGGCTTCAGTGTAGGGCCCTCTTACTATGTTGGCACCTTCACTTCATGTATCGGTAGCACCACAACTCGTAGAGAAATAGTTGCCACCAGCCCTACTGGAAGACCATGAAAACCAACTGAGCACGTTGAAAGAGTTCTAGAGACAGAGGCCTCAGACGTTTTGAGACGAGACAGATCCCTAGGTAACGTAGGACTGAGTGGAGGCTCTGGCATGTGTATTTCTCTTAGTTGAGACGCCAGCAGATCTGATGGTGATCCTAACTGCTAGCCTCTTCCTGGGAACAACAGGGAGATGGTGGAGTCAGACACATTAGATTCATGTGGAGGCGAAACGATCCAGGTTGGACATTGATACCCCCTTCAGGGTGGAGTTTGTACCATTTTCTTTACACTCAGTGCATATCAAGGAGCTACTACCCTTATAGCAGGGAAGCTAATCATTGGCCAAGTACTCGGCGGGATTCACTAAACTCCCATTCTACTCTACTGACATGGTACAAGACCCTTTATTTAAGGTCCACATCTTTAATAAGGGTCTCCCAGTGGATATTATTATGTCGGTGATATAGCTCAATATCCAAAAGCAATATGGAGTGCTCGAGTGAACATTATTGGTGAAGATATTCTTAGCTGAGCAGGCACCGACGTTGAGATCCCCCAACGAACAACGGATAGGTTAGTCATCTACACCAGGCAGTAGGCAGAAGACGCAGAGGTCCATGTCAATTAGACCTTCGAGTGGATGACCCTAGGACAGGGGGTCGGAGGTTCGGATCTCACGAGACAGAGGACGTCTTCTGATAACTAGAGCAACTTACTTTTGCAGAAGACATGGACATATGGCTGGAAACTATCAAACACCCCGCATATGTGATCAGAAGATTACTGGGGGACCGTCGAGGAAGTGGTCAAGGATCAAGCAAGGGAGTCTGTATGGAAAAGGAAGTGGATGTGGAGTAGGTCATTCAGCAGGTGGGGGGTGACAGTTTGAGGTTCTACAACCACCACCCATAGGTGGTCCACCCCGACCATAGGGAGCTGGTGGACAGGGGCGAGCATAGCTTTATGCAACAGAGAGCTACAACCAAGACACTCTATATATTATTAG
Source organism: Viscum album (assembly GCA_963277665.1). Classification (NCBI taxonomy): domain Eukaryota; kingdom Viridiplantae; phylum Streptophyta; class Magnoliopsida; order Santalales; family Viscaceae; genus Viscum; species Viscum album. The sequence goes on along the minus strand of OY728163.1, from coordinate 2,100,440,141 downwards.
AGGTATGATCTGTGTCTATTCCACCCTATTTGTAGTTATTATAGACATAGGTGCCAGTCACTCTTTTATTACCACAACACTCCTTCAGATCTCAGAGATTATGATGAAGTTGTTTTCTAAATACTTACCATTAGAGACTCCTATGGGAGAATATTTGGTGATTTACACTGGTGAAAACTATGTGATCTCACTCTAGGAGGAAAGAGCTTCAGCTGGAATCTCCTAGTAGCAGTGTCAAGTCATTATGATGCCATATTGGGTATGGAATGTCTAACCATAGTCTATGCTCAGATTGACTATTTTAGGAACAATGTGTGGTGTTTCAGTGAGAATAGGATCATGTTTTCCGTCACTGGTGGAGAGGAATCCTTTACAGCATTGGATGGAATCTCTCGAAGAAGGTTACAGATGATCACTCATCAGTGGGCAAGCCTTACCCTCGGAGCAGTTGACGTATAGAGTCCAAGTTATCTTGTAGTGGGAGACCAGTATTCTGATTTCTTTCCTAATGATGTTCTTAGACTACATCCTCACATAGAGGTAGACATCTATAATGAAATGTACCCCAGAATGACACAGATATCTATGCTAGCATATCAGATGGCCCTCGCAGAGCATAGAAAGTTTCGGTTATAGTTGGAGGACATGTAGAGGAAGGGGTCCATAAGGCCCAGTCTTTCCCAATGGGAATCTCCGATTTGGATCACCAAGAAGGCATATAGGAGTCTAACGCTTTGTGTGGATTATAGGTGCCTTAACTAGGTGACCATGAAGAAAACTTTTCCACTCCCAAGGATCAATGATCTCTTCGACCAACTAAAGGTGGATTGATGGTTTTTGATGATAGACTTCAGATCAGGCTGTCACTAGCTCAGGGTAGAGGATAAGGTCTTACCAAAGACAGCCTTCAGATGTCGGTATAGCCATTACATATTCTTAGTGATTCCCTTTGGAATGAACAATGATCTGGCAGTGTTCATGTTTATTATGAAAAAGATATTACAGCCTTTCCATGATCGCATTGTAGTGGACTTCATCGATGAAATCTTGATATACTCGGCGTCAGAGGAGGATAACTCCACACACCTACAGATTGTTCCAGATACACATTGAGTGTGCCATCATTGTGGATAACACTCGAAGTTCTATTTCCATATATGATAATTAGACTTCTTGTGGAATGTTATCTCGGAAGATGGAGTTGAGGTGGATCTGTCGAAGATTGAGACAATGCTTTCATGGGATCCACCTAGGAATGTGATCGAGGTGCATAGTTTCGTTAGATTGGCTGGGTACTACTAGAGATTCAAACCTGACTTTTCCAGAGTTGTGTCACCCTTTTCAGCTTGGACAATGAAAGGACAACCCTTACCGTGGATGGATAGATTCCATCAGAGTTTTCAGGAGCTGATTCTGACACTGACGAGTGCCCCCATTTTGGGGCTACCAGAGGAGATCATTGGGTATGGAGTCTTCTGCGGCACATCAAGGATAGGATTAGGTTGTGTCCTGATGTAGGAGAAAGCAGTGATTTCCTATGACTCATGGTAGTTTAGAAAACATGAGAAAAACTATTCTACCCATGACCTAAAGTTATCAGTATAAGTATTCACTCTAAAGATGTGGCGTCACTACTTGATGGGTGAATAGTTTAATATTTAATATGATCACAAGAGTCTCAGGAATATTTTATCACAGAAGGACTTGACCCTAAGATAGAAACAATGGAATGAGTTCCTCTAGGACTACGAATTTCACATAGTCTATACTCTTGGGAAGGGGAATGTAATAGAATACACACTCATCAAGAGGTTTGGTTTACAATTACTGAGTGAGGAAACATATCATCTAGTCATGTTGCAGATATCCTTTGTGTATAGTGATGGATGAGATTACCACCAATCTATGATAGTCACTCCCCCACTCCTTCAGAGATTCAGGGATGCACAGCTTGGGGATGTAGACTACGAGGCCTTACATGCTTGTAAATCCTCAGGAAAAGCTCCTGATGGATTTTCTGAAGGTGGGGAGCATGCCATTCTCTTCAGAGGATGAACCACAGTACCGGTGACACTACTAGAGAAGGTATTAATAATTTTCCACACATCCCCTTTCGTGGTACATCCTGGATTGGAGAAGATGTACCAGGACCTCCGACGTTAGTACTAGTGGCCAGGGATAATGAATGATGTGGTGAAGTTCGTATCACGATGCCTCAATTGTCAGCAAGTGATGGTCAGGCATCAAGAACTAGTAGGCACAACTCAACCACTGGAGGTACTGGATCTGAAGTGGTATGGTATATCAATGGACTTTGTAATAGGGCTACCACATATGTCCTGGGGCCACGATTCCAACTAGGTGATCGTTGATCGTCTCACCATGTCGACCCACTTCCTACTCATCCAAGAGTATGGATAAGTTGAGGGGTTGGGATGCCTCTACAATAATGAATTTTTACAGCTTTATGGGGTTCCATTAGCTATTGTCTCGGATCAAAGTACATGTTTTACATCCCATCCATGGAAGGGATTGCAGGGGCGTTCGGGACATAGTTATGCTTGAGCAGCTCCTATTACCCTCAGACCGATATTCAGACAGAGCAGACCATACAGACACTCGAGTACATGCTTTTTTCTTTTGTCCTCTATTTTTGCTGCAGCTGGTAGGACCATCATCTTCTTGTGGAGTTTTCATACAACAATATTTATCACTCCACCATCAGTATTTTTCCATTTTAGGCCTTGTACTGGTGACCTTGAAGATCACCTCTATGGTAGATAGTCCTAGGGGAGTCAGCACTTATGGGTCCAGAGTTGTTACATGCTACCATAGAGAAGGTGAAAATCATCCAAGAGTGAATGAAGACTACACTGAGTAGGTATAATTCGAATGTTAATAGGAGATAGAGACCCTTGTAGTTTGAGGAAGGAGGCCATGTCTTTTTAAGGGTCTCACACAGACGAGGATTACGGAGGTTTGGCTGGGGTGGCAAGTTATCTTAGATGTTTATCGGACCTTTTTCGATCCTCAATAGAGTAAGTGAGGTGGCGTACAATCTAGATGTTCCTATATAGATGCAAATGGTGCATAATTATTTCCATATTCTGCAGGTGAGGAGGTACTAGCATGATCTATCTCACATTATCGACTAGGGTGAGTTGGACATCGATTATGGGGTGATGTTTATAGAGTTCCTATGGGAGATAGAGGATCCATAAGAGTGGGTCCTTTGTGGGCATTCAATTCCTCTGGTGTAATTATTTTGGTTATAATGGAACCTCCTGGAGAGAACCTTGGAGTGGAAGGATCAGATACGTGCCCAGTACCCTCCTTTTTTTCCCAAGTTTCGTTGTAGATTTCAGTGAATAAAATCCCTAAGATTGAGAGAATTTAATGTAACACCCCAAAAAAATAAAGAATATGACATTTTTTTTAAAAATGTCAATATTAATTTAAATGTAATTCTATGCTCGATGGCTTACCCAATACGCAACAACGAGTTCCTTTGAAATCTTACGTTGCACTCTAATAATAAAATAATATTATTTTAAATGGTAGTTAACATGTAGCCGTTGTATTGGCAGGAATGGATAGAATTAATGAAAATATGATTATATATGTTTTTAAAGGGTTTTAAATTTATCTAATAAAATATAAAGGCTTAAAATACGGAAAGAATGCAATTTTAGGCGTATATGACCTAGTTTTCACTAAAAGTTCACTTACCGCCTTTTGATGGTGAACCGTCATTAAATATAGTTTTGTTCACTCTTATACATTATATTGGACCAAATAGAACTCTTCTTAAGAATTGGGACATAAAAATTTACTTTTTGTAAATTTTTTGTATCTTTCCGATAAAGTTCATTTTTTTAATGAATAGTGTAAAATGTTGTATTTTAATTCAAAACCACTTTTTAATATAATTTATTTATATGATTATATTATCTTTTGAATTGGTTTTAAAGTGAAATTAGAATATATTTTTACCATTAAATCCAATAGTGGTCGTTGAATTTAATTTCACTTTGATATCAGACTTAAACTAGTGTCAATCTTTTGATACTTATTGTTTCATAAAAACACGCTATTTGCTTTGACAGCGTGAATTAATTATTAAATTAATTAACGTGACTTATATGTTTTGAATTTTGTAAACTAGACTTCATTTTTGAATTCTGAATATTAAATATAGCTTAGGGTGAATTTTTGGAATTTTTCTGAAAAACATCAATTTTTGATGAATAGTGAAACCACTAAGTGGTACTATTAAAAACTGATTTTTCCATTTAAATGAAATTTTTCCATCTTTGTGTTTTGAATTTCAAAAATACAACATAAATTGTTGTCATTAAGAAGTAAAATGTGTTTCAATGGGATAAAACTAATTTTTTGGTGAATATTAACTTATTAAGTTTTTAATCGCGATTAGTGGTAGTTAGTGTAGTTTATGGTATGAATAATTTTTTAATAAAATGAAATGACCTAGAAACATGTTCTACCTTCATTTGATGTGTCATTTCCGACCAATACAATCCATGGGTCAACTTGGGGAACCCATTGAGCCACTTTGGTTGGAAAATGACATAAATATCTTTTTATTTAATGTTAAAGTAAAAATGACACAAACATGATATGTTTTACTAAAACAATTTTTACATGGGGTTATAAAATTAATATTTTTGACTATAAATAGTCATTGAAAAGATAAAAATACTTCCTACATCATAGTATTTTTTTTATAATTTTTACACATTAAATAAATTAAATTATTTATGACATCATGATGATGCAGCGATGACCTCATTATTTAACTATTTAAATAAAATGGATAGATAATGTAATATCTAAAAACTAAACATGTCCAAAACCAATTGTATGAGTGGATTTCGAACCCTTATCACCTTATACTCGAAATAAATCAATGTGGGACCTTTAAAATCCGAAACTCTTTTGAAAATAAAGTAACATTTTGTAACATTACAAGAGTGCCCCTCCTCTCCTCTTATAAAAGGACCCCACCTATACCTCCTTACCCACACTCCCAAAGCCTTTTGCTCGGCCAAACCCTGACCATTTTGTCTCTCCACATCCCTCTATAACTTCTTGAAGCCTCACTTTGGGCAGAAGTCTTCCCAAGTAAGCCTTTGAGCTCAAACCAAAGGGAGTTTCCCGATTTTAAGGTAATGTCTTCACTGTGTCCTTTTGTTTTATTTTGCTTATACAACCCCCTAAACTCTTTTTATTCATTTATTTTGTCACAAATCCAGTATATTAAATATACTAGGATGTTTTTATAAGATGGATTCGAGCTACACTTACACACACCAACATCTAATGGTTAAAGAACATACTGTTTCCATGGATGGCGAATTTCTGCCTCCTGAAACGATGATTGTTCAACATTATTATAACACCTTCAAAGGTGGACATTAAGATGACACTATATTTATATATGATATCTAATATGTTTATTTTTTACTTAAACTTATGTATTTTTCATTTATGGTGTACCTTTATGGTTTCCATTATGGGTAAACGGGATATCTTTATTTAAGGAAGTGCGGACTACCGCCCCCTCAATGTGATTTGATTCGTTAATACCATATGTGGTACGTATAAAGGATATATTTAATGATATAATATATTATAACATACTGGAATTAAAATACTATTATGTATCATTGTGTTTTAATTCGATTAAATACCAAATAGAAACGGAAGTAGCGTTCATGCGTATGTACGGCTTACCGTCTCCATTAACGGTACATTTCATTTCTTATCGCAAAATGTTATGTAAAATTATAAGAACATATATATAATGGATATATATGTAATATATTACATCTTAATTATGGATATCATTCTGGAATTATAACATATATATATCTCTCTCATTTTGTTTTAATTCCATTAATATGACAAAAAATGAAAGTAGCATTCATGCGTACGTACGGCCTACCGTCTCCATGAACGGTGCTTTTAGTTTTTTTTCTCCAAATGATATGGAATAGTATAAAATGAATATTTACTTAATATATATGATATTTTAATCGTTAATAATATTTGGGAAATTATTTACTTATAACTACATGGGAAATCTTTTTTCAAACAAGTTCATTTTTGACTCATGTAACAAACATCGGCAAAAACGTCTGATATGAACTAACATTGTTAAACAATTATTATAACATTATAATATGTGATATGAACTGAATAATAATATTTAAAGGAGATACTTAGGCAATTATTAATTTACCAAAGTTTATTATTCAGGAATATAAAGAAACGAACAAGACAAGTTGGACTTGAGGTAAGGGATCCTACACCACTCTTTCTTTTTAAGTACACTCTTTTATGTCATTCCTTTTAAATATCATATTTCTTGTTATTGGGATGTTATTTTTTATTAATATTACTATAATTTTTATGTTCATGTGATGAGAGACCCTATTCTCTCTCATCAATCCATTTTGGAAGTTTTGAGTGGCGTCGTTAGGCTGCCGAATTTTCATAAGAGATCTAACCTCTCTCTTTCATTTTAAGTACTCTCCTTTATGTCACTTCTTTTAGGATCCTCTTTTTATGTTGGGGGATGTTCTTTTATATTCCACATTCTATAAACTTTAAGTTAATATGATGATATACCCTATTTTATCTCATCGATCCATTTTTGTATGTTTTATGTGGCGTCGTTAGGCTGCCGAGTTTTCGTAAGGGATTTTTCATCTCACTTTTATTCCCATGAGATTTATGCTACATTTACCATAATATCCTTTGAGTGGTGTATATACTTCCCATTGTGTAATATACTTTCTTTTATGAGTATTTACATCAATGTTTTATTGTCTTTCTTTCACGAGGTGTATGTTTCGAAAGATACCCATGTCGGTAAGGGAACCTTTCACCCTCTTATTTTTAAAAGACTTCTTTTGTTGGTTCTTTTAATTTACATATTGTTATGTTGGGATATGTTCTCATATAACCTTATTGATGTAAATTTTATGTCCAAGTGATGAGATACCCCTTTTTTATCTCTCATCAACTCATTTTGATGTGACGTCGTTAGGCTGTCAAGGGAACTTCTTAACCCAATTTCAATTTCTTTGGGTTCAACATGTAGTTATTGAATATTTAATCCTTTGAATATGTATGAATGACCTTTGATTATTTTACACTTAATATCCACTTATATTTGGTGTATTCATTTGTCACACATAATTATGTAATTGATTTATCCTTAAACCAAGGATACCGTCTTTGTATGGGACTTCGTCTCAATCTCCATTAATTGAGGCATATTTTATCTTATACACAACTTTCTTTTATACGGTGTATAAACCCCTTTTACTTTTACGTTTATCCAAAAGGAATCTTTTTTATATGAAGCTTTTTATAAAATGACAAAAGGGAATGTTTTTGTCGTACGTATGCGGCGACAACAACCTCTCCGCTGCCAAGACCATTATTTGAGATTCGGCTTCCTGTACAAGCCATACCTTCTTTTTAAAAGAAAAATAAATACCATGTTTTACTTTTATTTTATTTTGGTATTGAAAATGGTTTTCATAATGTTTTTATATCAATTTTTTGTATTGATATCTTTTGATTGAAAGGTGGAAATGTTATGTTTCCTTTATGCATGTTTTATGTGATATGGTTATGTTGAGGTTCTTGGGCACTATTATGAAGACGGGTGGTTCTGTGATAAACTAAGGGCGGGTGAGCCCGATATATCTCTCCAATGCAGTGTGTAATGTGAAGGAGTTAAATGTTAAGGTTTCTCCGAAGAGATTTAGGGAATACACTATGATGGGTATTCCAAACGTAACCAAGAGGGTTACTCCCTACGTAAGAATGTTATGAATGCCTCATGTTACGTTTTATGTCTTATGATTTGTATGATTTATTAATGATTTGATGAGGTATGTTAAAGTACCTATGTTTTATGGGTAAAGTATGATTTCATTCTTATGTACATATGAACTCATGTTTCCTTTTCATATTCTTTATAACCCTTACTGAGCTTTTTATGCTCATCCCATGTTTTTGAAATGTTTTTCACAGGTCAAGGGAAAGGTACATGATGTGATGATAGTGTCAAGGATGTGTCAAGAAAGAATCCATGTTTTATTTTAAATATGTTTCTGTTCATGTGACGAATTAATACTGTCTTTTATGTAACCACTTTGTTTAAATGTGGAGTGTAATGCAAGTTTTATGATATAATTCTCTAAAACTCTAAACCTGAAAAGATCCTCAATGTGTAATCTTGTAATAACCCAAGATTAAGTAAGGTTTAAGGCTGGGGCCTTATAGTTGGTATCAAAGGTCAGTTCAGATAACTTTAGAGGTTAGGGTATTCTTTAAGAATAAGTGACATTACCATAATGGTTAGGATTTCAGAAAGAGTCATAGTTTTAGATAAAGTGAATAAGTAAGTATATCTTAGTGTTTATCTTCCTCATTGGTACATGATGATTATGTTGATATACTCACACTGACCTTTTTTTTTATTAAATGGCTGGATCTGGCAGGCACCAAAGTGACAATGGGTTTCAAGGAAACTGTGGTGGTTCTCTGATTAAGAGACTGGATGAAATGGGGTATTCAACGGGGAAACTCGTGGTTGTTCTAAACCAACTATCAAGGAGTCATGATCATCCACTTGAACCTTGGTATGTTCTATAATGCATCATGTACGAGATGACCAATCAATGTGGAAGTTCAGGTAATAATTATATAGGTAACCATTAGGGTTTATATGATCCTTACTTTTAAGGTAATTATGGGTTATTATATGTTATGATGGAAGTGAAAGGCTTGAGATAAAATTGAGGTTAAATTATGTTATGGTTATTTTTGATGATTTTACCTCTTTTTGGGGAATGATTTGAGAATTATATAGTTTTGGAAAAAGGACAACACGCAGACTGTGTGACAACCTGTCGCGTCGGACAAAGCTGCGGGAATCGAACCCACAACCAAAGTCTGACATGTATTTATCACCTACCACTAGACTACGTGAACTCCCTGGTTAGTTTTATTGATTCTTTTTAGTTAGATGATTTTATGAATTAAGAGTAAGTTGATTTTTGGTTATATATGGAAATTTATTAACCTATCATGGAGGATATGTGATTAGGTTAATTACTTTTCAATACGAGACATTAAGAGCAACTGATGTTGTTTGGAGATAAATTTTACGATTTAATTTGGAAGACTATGTGACTAAATCCTTCAAATATTTGGGTTTCAATCTTATATTGGTTTACTTTGAATAATTTTATGGAAAAATTGTTTATCAGATGGTCCTTGTTGAACTTTGGGATTTGTTGGACAAATTTTGGAGATTAAGCTTAGATTTTCTTTTTAAAGGGTTATCCTTTTCTGGATTATCTGATCTTGTACTAACCTTTTTGGTTTTGTTTTTGGTTAAAGTCTAATGAAATGGGAAGTATATAGTTCTCTTTTTTGGATTATGGGATTCTCTATAAGTTGATTGTAGTACTCTTAATGTGAACAAGTCTTCCAAAATACTCGTCTTTTGGAGAAAATATGAGTTTGTCTAAGGAATCTAATAAAAGTTAAAAGTCAACATGATAAGTGATTAAGTTTCCTTATGAATAAATTCCTCAATAAAAAGTAAATTAAAACAATTTTTTTTCTATTAACTTTTCTTACTAGGGAATCGAATACCGTTTAACCCATCACAAGTTTGTGATTTTCTTGTGGTTAACTTTCTCCTAAACATGTTTTCTATCACTCTCCATCAGAACAGGACCCTATGTTTTCTCCTCTATGTTCTTGTTTTCCTACATGGAATCCTAGTATGGGTTAACTCGGTGACCTATGTACTTATCTTCCTTTATTTTAAAGTGATTGTTTTACCGACTCTAGTTCCGATGTGAGACCTTCAAGGATGTTTCCAAGCTCAATTTTAAAATTGCTAGGACACAATTCCCAATAGGGGGGAAGGATGTAACACCCCAGGTAAATAAATAATATGACATTTTTTGAAAAAATTTCAATATTAATTTAAATGGAATGCTATGCTCGATGGCTTACCCAATACGCAACAACTAGTTCCTTTGAAATCTTACGTTGCACTCTAATAATAAAATAATATTATTTTAAATGGTAGTTAACATGTAGCCGTTTTATTGGCAGGAATGGATAGAAATAACTAAAATATGATTATATATATTTTTAAATGTTTTTACATTTATCTAATAAAAGATAAAGGCTTAAAATACGGAAAGAATTCAATTTTAGACGTATATGCCCTAATTTTCACTAAAGGTTCACTTACCGCCTTTTGATGGAGAACCGTAATTAAATATAGTTTTGTTCACTCTTATACATTCTATTGTACCAAATAAAACTATTCTTAAGAATTGGGACATCAAAATTTACTTTGTGTAAATTTTTGGTATCTTTCCGATAAAGTTCATTTTTTAACGAATAGTGTAAAATGTTGTATTTTAATTCAAAACCACTTTTTAATCTAATTTATTTATACGATTAGATTATATTTTGAATTGTTTTTATAGTGAAATTAGAAAATCTTTTTAATATTAAATCCAATTGTTGTCGTTGAAATTAATTTCACATTGAAATCAAACTTGGACTAGTGTCAATCTTTTGATACTTATTATTTCATAAAAACACGCTATTTGCTCTGACAGCTAGAATTAATTATTAAATTAATTAACGTGACTTATATGTTTTGAATTTTGTAAAATAGACTTCATTTTTGAATTTGGAATATCAAATATAGCTTAGGGTGAATTTTTGGGATTTTTCTGAAAAACTTCAATTTTTGATGAATAGTGAAAACACTAAGTGGTACTTATAAAAACTGATTTTTCCGTTTAAATGAAATTTTTCCATATTTGTGTTTCAAATTTCAAAAATCCGACATAAATGGTAGTAATTAATAAGTAAAATGTGGTTCAATGGGATAAAACTAATTTTTTGGTGAATATTAACTTATTAAGTTTTTAATCGCAATTAGAGGTAATTAGTGTAGTTTATGGTAAGAATAATGTTTTAATAAAATGAAATGACCTAGACACATGTCCTGCCCTCATTGGATGTGTCGTGGAAGACCAATAAAATCCATGGGTCAACTTGGGTACCTCATGGAGTCACTTTGGTTGGAAAATGACATAAATATCTTTTTATTTAATGTTAAAGTAAAAATGACACAAACATGAGATGTTTTACTAAAACAATTTTTAAATGGGGTAATACAAGTCATATTTTTGACTATAAGTAGTCATTGGAAATATAAAAATATTTCCTACATCATAGTATTTTTTTTATAATTTTTAGACATTAAATAAATTAAATTATTTATGACATCATGATGATGCAGTGATGACGTCATTATTTAACGATTTAAATAAAATGGAAAGATAATGTTATATCTAAGAACTACACATGTCCAAAACTTATTGGATGAGTGTATTTCGAACCCTTATCACCTTATCCTCGAAATACATCAATTTGGGACATTTAAAATAAGAAACCATTTTGAAAATAAAGTAACATTTTGTGACTTTACAAGAGTGCCCCTCCTCTCCTCTTATAAAAGGCCCCCACCTCTAACTCCTTACCCACACTCCCAAAGCCTTTGGCTCGGCCAACCCCTGCCCATTTTGTCTCTCCAAATCCCTCTATAACTCCTTGAAGCCTCACTTTTGGCAGAATTATTCCCAAGGAAGCATTTGAGCTCAAACCAAAGGGAGTCACCTGATTTTAAGGTAATGTCTTCACTTATGTCCTTTTGTTTTATTTTGCTTCACCAACCCCCTAAACTCTTTTTATTCATTTATTTTGAATAAAATCCAGTATATTTAATATTCTAGGATGTTTTTATAAGAATTATTTGAGATACACTTACACACACCTACATCTAATGGTTAAACAACATACTGTTTCCGTGGATGGTGAATTTCTGCCTCCTGAAACGATGATTGTTCAACATTCTTATAACACCTTCAAATGTGGCCATTAAGATGACACTATATTTATATATGATATCTAATATGTTTATGTTTTACTTAAGATTATGTATTTTTCATTTATGGCGTACCTTTATGGTTTCCATTATGGGTAAACGCGATATCTTCATTTAAGGAAGTGCGGACTACCGCCCCCTCAAAGTGATTTGATTCGTTAATACCATATGTGGTACGTATAATGGATATATTTAATGATATTATATATGATAACATAATTGAATTAAAATACTATAATGTATCATTATTTTTTAATTCCATTAAATATGAAATAGAAACAGAAGTAGCGTTCATGCGTACATACGGCTTACCGTCTCCATTAACGGTACATTTCATTTCTTATCTCAAAATGTTATGTAATATTATAAGAACATATATATATTGGATATATATGTAATATATTACATCTTAATTATGGATATCATTATATAATTATAAAATATATATATCTCTCTCATTTTGTTTTAATTCCATTAATATGACAAAAAATGAAAGTAGCGTTCATGCGTACGTACGGCCTACCGTCTCCATGAACGGTGCTTTTTGTTTTTTGTCTCCAAATGATATGGAATAGTATAAAATGAATATTTACTGGATATATATGATATTTTAATCATTAATAATATTCTAGAAATTATCTACTTATAACTACATGGGAAATCTTTTTTCAAACAAGTTCATTTTTGACTCATGTACCAAACATTGGCAAAAACGTCTAATATGAACTAACATTATTAAACAATTATTATAACCTTATAATATGTGATATGAACTGAATAATAATCTCTAAAGGAGGTACTAGGGAAATTATTAATTGACCAAAGTTTATTATTCAGGAATATAAGGAAATGAACAAGACAAGTTGGACTTGAGGTAGGGGATCCTACTCCACTCTTTCTTTTTAAGTACACTCTTTTATGTCATTCCTTTTAAAGCTCATATTTCTTGTTATTGGGATTTTATTTTTTATTAATCTTACTGTAATATTTATGTTCATGTGGTGAGATACCCTATTCTCTCTCATAAATCCATTTTGGACGTTTTGAGTGGCGCCGTTAGGCTGCCAAATTTTCGTAAGAGATCTAACCTCTCTCTTTCTTTTTAAGTACTCTCATTTATGTAACTTCTTTTAAACTCCTCTTTTTATGTTGGGGGATGCTCTTTTATATTCCTATTTCTATAAACTTTATGTTAATATGATGAGATACCCTGTTTTATCTCATCAATCCATTTTTGTAAGTTTTATGTGGCGTCGTTAGGCTGTCGAGTTTTCATAAGGGATTTTTCATCTCACTTTTATTCCCATGAAATTTATGCTTCATTTGCCATAATTTCCTATGATTGGTGTATGTAATTCCCATTGTGTAATATACTTCCTTTTATGAGTATTTAAATCAATGTTGTATTGTACTTCTTTCACGAGGTGTATGTTTCGAAAGATACCCATGTCGGTAAGGGAACCCTTCACCCTCCTCTTTTTAAAAGACTACTTTTGTTGTGTCTTTTAATTTACATATTTTTATGTTGGGATATGTTCTCATATATCCTTATTGATGTAAATTTTATGTCCAAGTGATGAGATACCCCTTTTTTTATCTCTCATCAACTCATTTTGATGTGACGCCGTTAGGCTGTCAAGGGAACTTCTTAACCCAATTTCGATTTCTTTGGGTTCAACATGTAGTTATTGAATATGTCATCCTTTTAATATATGTGAATGAACTTTGATTATTTTACAATTAATATCCACTTATATTTGGTGTATTCATTTGTCGCGCATAATTATGTAATTGATTTATCCTTAAACCAAGGATACCGTCTTTGTATGGGACTTCGTCTCAATCTCCTTTAATTGAGGCATATTTTCTTTTATACACAACTTTATTATATACGGTGTATAAACCCCTTTGACTTTTACGTTTATCCAAAAAGAATCTTTTTTATATGAAGAGTTTTACAAAACGACAAAAGATAATGTTTTGGTCGTACGTATGCGGCGACAACGACTTCTCCGCCGCCGTGACCATTATTTGAGTTTTGGCTTCCTCTACAAGCCAAACCTTTTTTTAAAAGAAAAATAAATACCATGTTTTACTTTTCTTTTATTTTGGTATTGAAAATGGTTTTCATAATGTTTTTATATCAATGTGTTGTATTGATATCTTGTGATTGAAAGGTGGAAATGTTATGTTTCCTTTATGGATGTTTTATGTGATACGATTATGTTGAGGTTCTTGGGAATTATTATGAAGACTGGTGGTTCCGTGATAAACTAAGGTTGGGTGAGCCCGATATAGCTCTCCAATGCATTGTGTAATGCGAATGAGTGAAACATTAAGGTTTCTCTGAAAAGATTTAGGGAATATACTGTGATGGGTATTCCAAACGTAACTAAGAGGGTTACTCCCTACATAAGAATGTTATGAATGCCTCAAGTTACCTTTTATGTCTTATGATTTCTATGATTTATTAATGATTTGATGAGGTATGTTAAAGTACCTATGTTTTATGGGTAAAGTATGATTTTATTCTTATGTACATATGAACTCATGTTTCCTTTCCATATTCTTTATAACCCTTACTGATCTTTTTATGCTCATCCCAAGTTTTTGAAATGTTTTTCACAGGTCAAGGGAAAGGTACATGATGTGATGATAGTGTCAATGATGTGTCAAGAAAGAATCCATGTTTTATTTTAAATATGTTTCCTTTGATGAGAATAATGAATACTTTCTTTTATGTAACCACATTGTTTAAATTTGGAATGTAATGCAAGTTTCATGATCTAATTCTCTAAAACTCTAAACCTGAAAAGATCATCAATGTGTAATCTTGTAATAACCTATGATTAAGTAAGGTTTAAGGATGGGGCCTTATATTTAAAGACCTGTAAGTTCCATATAATTTTTTTTAAAATTATATGTGATTATTACAAGTCAACAAAAATTAACGATGCTTGATTCTGAGGCCCGGTTTGCACCAAACAAAAATTTTAACTTTTTAAGGTACGTTTATTTAACCTGTGTGTGGCATTTTCTATCTTTTGAACTGGTGCTCTGATTAAAAATATGAGGGAACTGTTGAATCTGAAGCATCGGTATTCTCTTATGGGTGGATTAACTTCGACTATAGTAGGTTGGGTGAAAATTTTAGTTTTTGAGAATTTTAATGAAATAATAAAATAACATAAAAATTTATACATTATTTACCTACTTCATGTTGAGTGGCGGTGGTGGGAATGATGGGTAGTCAAACCATTTAATTTCTGGACTCTTCAGTTTTGTTACCACATAGTTGGAAATTAAAAAGTAAAATAATTAAAAACTCATTAATGAACCTCATTAATTCATTTGATGTGTCACTCACCATCCCCCTCTATTTAAACGGAGCTCATGTTGGGGTTTTTACATGCATTCATCAAGTGAGAAACCTCTAGGGTAGTATTGGATAAACTTCCCCCGAAGGAGGATGGGAGCGTGGGTAGAAACAATCCAGGATCGACGAATTCTGGTTACTTCATCTAATGAAGACATTTCTTTCACACCAACCACGAAACCTCCAACGATTTACGGGGTAATTGTTGTAATGAAATTCAATAAACTCTCATTTCATTTTCTCAGTCATGAATTTTTGGGTCTTTCTTGCGAGAGATTTGAATGGGGCTTAATCAATATTCATGTGGTATTTTTTTCGATACCCACTTGTTCTGATGCTTACATGGAGGGAATGGGCCAAGTGAACAAGTTTTGGACCCTAGGCCACTTGATTTATCATTGCGTTCCTCACGGGTAAATATTGAATTTGACAAAATTGTGAATCAGAGGGTCACGTAGCAACAAAATAATCCTAGGATATCCCTAGGCACAAATGGGAGTGGATATGGAGCTCCAGAACATCGTCGGAGCCCCATAGAAGATGCACCAGCATGACATGGGTGCGGTGGGCGAGGGCGGTAGCTGGATCTCCCCGGCCACAGAAGGAGGAAGCTCCATGGTGGACCAGATGGGTGGTCTGCCCATGCATGGCTACGTTGGTAGATAATGGTGCTCCATCACACGCTGGGAGAGGTAGTAGAATCTTCGAACCCGCAGCGAAGGGGACCCACTCCCCATGGGTCCCACTTCCAGCTGAGGCGGTGCCATGGGGAACTGCCAGCTAAAGAGCTGAACAGATCATTGATCTGTTCGAGAACAAGGGGTTGCGTGATGCCTTTCATGGGTCACATAATCCAGTGGACTAGGCTGGTCTGCTACCCCGTGGAATGAGCCTGCCATGGCCCAACCGGTTCAGGCCAAGCCAGGTCGAACCTGGAGCGGGTCGGGTCGACCCTGATATGCTTATAAGGCCATATAAATCAAACCAGATGTCTGATTCAGGAACCTTATACAGCACTAGAATCTTTGGGAATATATGGTCTATTTGATATTATTCGCTTTATTTCGGATATAGTTGGAGTACGACCAGGTTGGATCGTAACCAAATCAAAATCGGTCATCGGCACTAAAATGCCTATAACTCGTAAAATGGGAATCTGATGGACGCACCATCTATTGAGTTGGAACCCTTACGAAAAAACGGATCATTGGGTTACTTATTCATGGGAATTTGTACCAGTTGAAGTACAACCGATAGATTAAGGAGAATATCCTCTTAAAATCAAGTGTACTCCATATGGAAATCTGGTGGTTGGCTATGATGTGAAGAATGAATAGAGATCCTATGTGGATCAGCACCTAGCGATCCTGTGTGGATCAGTAGCTAGGGATACTATCTGGATCAGCACCTAGTGATCCTCTGTAGATCAGTACCTAGAGATCCTATTTTGATCAGCCCATAGCGATCCTCTGTAGATCAGCACAGAGAAAATCTATGAGGATCAGTAGTAGAGACCTTTGGAAGAATAAGATGATCTAGATTTATGACTAATAGTATGTACTTCTGTACATAAGTAATACCTGGTTTGAGTCGAGTCTTTTCTTTGTGATTTTTTATTGAGATCAAAATTTTTGGTTTTCCTTTGTTGATTTCTGAGAGACTTTTGGGGGTCTTGTGGTCCATACAAGGTATTTTAACACTCACCCCTGCACGGACATCACCAGCACCTTCTTCTATCTTTTGTAGATGACGAGAATCTTAGATGACACAATAGGAGACCGGGCCAGGTGGTAAACGGAGGTGATCGGTTGATGTCGAGAGCTATGGAGATTAGATATACCTACCCCTAAGGTAGGATCCTTTGTGGATGATCTCAAGAGATTTTTACTATTTTCGTTTGTAGTTGTATCTTTCATTTGGTCATGTATTCCAGCCCCTTTACATTCAATACAAACTTTTACTGTTGTATTTTTACTTCATGATTTTATTTTTTTTGTTTTGTGAATGTGCGTTTATAAAGGTTTAAAGGAAATACCTTCCCTTTTAGCGATTCTCCTTTCTGATTCTAGTCGCTAACCCCAAGCCTATGGAAGGTGGGCTTGGGGTAGTCACGGGACGGGCCCCGGGGGAGGGTCATTACAAAGTGGTATTAGAGGAGTCATTTCTAATGAAGAAGATGGACTCTGATCTATCCAACGGAGCAATAGTGTTTAGTGTTTTGGGTGTCATTATTAGTTCAGGGAGTCTATTTTTGGTGTGGAGGCCAACGTAGCCATACACCAAGACCCTGAATTTTTATTTCCGACCTCAGGTATGAAAACACAGATTGGGTGTGTTTTGGAAATGTTTTAATTTTGATCCATATTGAGTCGTCTTACTAGGTATAACTTTTTGTCTGTGGTGCACCTATTTCATTTTAGGATTCCACCATGTAGACAACCAACCTAGACTCCAGAGTGAGTACACAATGATGGCCCACCAATAAACGAATCTTTGGTGCAGGGCCCTCTTACTATGTTTGTCACCATTGGGTGGTATACCAGAAGCACCACCTCTTATAGGGAAATAGTTACCACCTGACCACTGGCGGACCATGCATGCCAACTGAGCATGTTGCATGAGTTCCAATGGCTGAGGCCTCTAGGGATTCTAGGTGAGACAAATCCATAGGTAGCTGAAGACTTGTTGGAGGAAGTGGAAAGGGTTTTTCACATAGTTGAGATGCCAGAAAATCAGATGGTGATCATTGTTGCTACCATCTTCTACAGAACAATAAGAAGATGGTGGAGTCTGATTCTCTAGATGCAAGAGGAGGAGACACTTTCTTGGTTGGACATTGAGACCCTCTTTGGGTTGGAGATTATACCATCGACTGTACACGCAGTACCTATCTAGGAGCTACATCACATATTATAGGGTAGCCAATCAGGGGTCTAGTACTCAGAAAGAATTACTAAACAATCATGTTACTCCATGAACATGGCATGTGACCCTTTATTCTACACCCGGCCCATTGATGATAGTCTCCAGTGGGAGATCAGAGCATCGATGATATCGCTCAATATCCCGATGTAGGATGGAGTTCATGAGTGAGAATTATTTGTGGATAGATTCTTAGCTGAGAAAACACTGACGGTGAGATCCACTATCGGACAATAGGTAGCTGATTCATCTGCAGCAGGCACTAGGCAGATGATGTGGAGGTCCAGGCGGGCCTGACCTTCCGATGGATGACCCCAAGATGCAGGGTTGGAGTTTCCAAGCTCACGAGGCAGATGAGGACTTCTTAGGACAAAAGCCTATTAATTTTGGGAAAGAAAGCGACACATGCCTCGTGACTATCAGACTCCCCACATAGAATATCTGCAGATGATAGGGGGATCACACAGGTAGGGGTCGAGGTTCGAGCGAGGGGTTACGTAGGGTGGCAGATGTGGTAGAGGAGTAGGTCGTACAGTAGGTGGTGGGCGACAGATTTAGGTAATACCACCACCACCAAAAGGTTGTTCAAACTTACCAAAGGGAGCAATTGGACAGGGGAGAACTCAGCTTTAGGCGGTAGAGGGATATCACCACGACACTCGAGAGATTATTAAAGGTTTGATATGTTTCTATTACACCCTAGCTACAGTTCTTATAAACATAGGTGTTAGTCACTCTATTATTTCCACAACACTCGTTCAGAGCTCAGAGATTCCAATGGAGTTGTTTGCTTCATTTTTATGATTATAGACTCCTATGGGAGAATATTTGACGATTATGCACTAGTACAGATAGTTTAATCACACTCTAAGAGGTGAGAGCTTTGGCTGGGATCTCCTTATTGCAGCTTAGAGGCATTACAATTTCATATTGACTATGGACTGGCTATCCACAGTCCATGCTCAGATTGACTATTTTAGGCACAAATTGCAGTGTGTCTTTGAGAATGGGATAAAGTTTTCCTTCACCGGTGAGAGAGAAAACATTGCAGAATAATATGGACTCTCTCGATGAAGGGTGCATTCGATCATTAATAAGTTGGATAGCCATACCCTCTGATCGGTTGATGTAAAGAGTCTGAGTTATCCTATAGTGGTGGACCAGTATGTTGATGTCTTTCCTGACTATGTTTTATGGCTACCTCCTCATAGATAGGTATACTCCTACATCAACTTGTACCCCGTGGATACAACGATATCTACACTAGAATATTAGATGGCACCTGCAGAGCTTCGAGAGTTGTGGGTATAGTTGGTAAATTGGGATTATATTTTGTCCTCTTTACAGTTGGTATTGTTGGGCTTGTATCGGATGGCTCCATAGAGCTTCGAGAGTTGCTTTTACAGTTGGGTTTATATTCCATCCCCTTTACATTCAGTACACAATTTTACTACTGCAGTTTTACTTCTTGATCGCATCTTGCTGTGTTCTAGGACTGTGTGTTTGTGTAGGTTTAATGGAAATTCCTTTCAGTTTAGGGATACACCTTTCGGGTGCTCGACTCCAACCTTGGCCTATGGAAGGAGGGCTTGGGGTAGTCATGACATGGACCCTAGGCGACGGGTCATGATAATGTTTCTTGGGAAGTACCACATATCTTTTTTAGATAATTCATGATCATCCTCTTAATCACAATTGAAATAATTATAGATGAGGTATTGGAGATTTATACTAGATTATTGGACTCACCCCTACACATGTACATGACACAATATTTTATTTATATTGGTAGATCTCAATGCTTTCTATCAAGACACATGTATCACATGGAGATGAACACATGGCTCAGATCCAGTAGTTGTAGATATTGAACATTTATTAGTTGGTATTATATGATTTTAGTCATAAGAATATATATTTTTATTTATGGTTAATCGTGTATTGGTTGGTGTGTCCCTTGTAGTATATATTTACTATTATTCCACGTTCTTATGTGGTGACTCTATTATCTATTCCTATTTCATATAGGTATATTTTTTTCTTTATATTCTATACAATGGGATCTTTCAGGGTTATCAATTTTTTTACTTTTTTGGGTGTATTTTCTACAGATAGGTCATACATATTTTTTCGGGGTTTTGTACATGAAATTTAGTCCTTTTAGAGTGAATAGTATATACATATATATGTTTTTGGCCAAAGCTGCAATTATTTATCCTCTAGAATATGGTAAAGAAAACTTGAGTTCATGTAGGGACCCCAAAAAAGTTTTATTTTGGAAATATGGGGTAGGTAATTAAAAATGTGGCATTATAGTGCATGCCTAACCAGAAAGACAGAAGTAGAACCCAAAGTTTCCATGGGATACCCATTGTTAGGAAAAATAACTCTTAGATTTGTATGGTTTAATATTTTATAGTAGATCCAAATGTGGGATGAATAATTCTTGGGATGAATTTCAGGGCTTGACCAGGAGCCAGTGTGATTTTTATGCATCGTAATAGGGGCATGATACATGTTCTTATGGGTGGTGTAATTTAGCATGTTACCTCAGTTGAATGCATTATTAAATTAATACAATTATAACATAATCAATATTGTATTGAATATAATATATTGTGTTATTTTATTAATATTGATTTTAGGGGTTCGGGTGATTTATTTTGATTGTGATTGTTCAAATATGAGAGGGAAATTGTTTTGGACATGGATAAATTTTGAGAAAACCAATTTTTTAAATATAATTCATGGGATTTCATCTGGAATGTATAAAATGATTTTATAATTTCTTTTAAAAAATTACCTCACATGCAGGATTATATACAAGTGATTTTTATTCTTAGGTATTTCAAAAATGAAAAGAAAATATTTATTTAATGTTTTGTATTAAAATGGTTTTAGAAGTGGTATTAAATTTTAATAAACATACTATCTAGTGAAGATATTTTATTCATTTCCCTTTTGGTGAAAAACATCGAATTCTGAGGGTAATTGTGAAAACCTCAAAAGAATTTTTGTGTCTGTAAAGGATTTGACCATGTTTTTATAATTAGATATTTGTTCTTGTTTGTATCAGTCTTCATGAATTTTTTGTGATTTGTTGGGGGCATGGTGTTTTGAATTCCATGCTTGACTTGTGTGTATGGTTTTTTATAAATCACCATGTTTGGTTAGAATATTTAATTTTATTTATCGTGGTTTTCAAGAAAGGTGTCATTTTTGTTATATAGAAATGTTTTCTTGTATTGTAGTGGTTTTCTACGAGTGACCAGAGTGGTCTATTCCTATGATCAGTGAGTAATTTGTGGTTGGTTTGATGGAGGATCTTATGGCCAGATCATTATTGGATATAGATGTTTTATGTTAGTCTTAAGTAACTTTATGTGCATTATGGTTGGATACGTAATTAATACATATTGGAATGTGTTTTTAATTTCAATTATGATTATGTGGAGCATTATGGCTCTAAATTATCCCTTATGAGTTGTGGAATATGGTGGGGAGAACAATGAACTAAATCATATTCTAGTTTATGACACCATGGTACCTTTGGAAAGACAGGTGTCATGGAGGACTATCATGATTTTTTTGGAGGTGTTGATGAGTTCGATCTCAGTTAATGGGGAATTGTGTGCCACATGTAGGGAGTTATGAAGGAAATTATTTTAGTAATTTTTTGGGAAGAACCTGATGATCTCATAACGAATTAACTATTAAAATAGATCAATAATTATTCTTCTAGGACCACCAAGGATTATTAAGAATGAGAAGTGATATTTTAGGGAGGTTCTAAAGAGCTATATCTTTTTAGGTTGGGAAAATAAGAATAAATTTTAATTTTTTGTCTTAAATTATTATAAGAAGTAGAATAATAATTTTCCCCAACAAAACAAACATGGAATATTTTTATTATGATTTTATATATCAATAAATTAATATTCTTCCCCTTAGATGGAATTTTTTAATATTCTTACTTAGTGGAATATTTTAAAATTTATTAAAATTTATTAAACAAATATTAATAATTCCATGTATATAAATGATGATATCAACAAAATGGAGTCCTGTATTGAAATTATACCTATACGGTTGAGTATATAATAAGTGTTTTTACCAGGGCGAGGTATAAAAATTTATTGGATTCTAGTTTATGATTCGACTATATAATTTTTTTTATCTTATTTTAAGAAAAACATAATTGGTTTACACAATCTCACAGGTACCCCCCACCTTGGTAGGGTAACATCTTGTTGGGTAAATTACAATACTATAACATTATAAATGTTATTCTAATATAAGATAACATAACATAGACTACCTTATTTTTTGGTAACATACAATATCGCTCGTAAGTATATGGTATCTTAATATATTTGTAAGTTACTACAGGGTAACATAATAAAAGGAATGTTACTATCAAATATCTTACTATTGGATAAACTAAAAAAAGGGTGACATATAATTGGGAATGTTACCAGAGGGTAACATGATATAAGGTTTGTTGTTGTAGGGTGATGTTCAATAGGGTATATTATCTCAGGGTAACATTCAATATCATATGATTACAAAGGGTAACATTCTATAAGGTATGTTTCTATAGGGTAATGCATTGTATAATAATTTATTATTTTTTATATATAATTTAATTATGGAATTAATTATGGAATAGATTCTGAAATTAATTTAAAATTAATTTTTTTCTAGGTAAAATGACTTTATTAATTGTAATTTGTTGTAATTAATTATGGTAATCTATTATTGGTCCAGGTACCTAGATACGGGGAGGATAAGTTCTAGATAAGAAGAAAAATAAAAAATGAGGATAATAAAATAAAATTAAATAATTAATAAATATGGTATATGATAAATAATTATAATTGGAAAAACTAAATGATTTCAAATAGAGTATATTTAATTTTTCCTACCCTTTTATAGGGGGATCAATGAGATGGTATTCTTGTTAAAAATTTTATTAAAATACATGCATTTAAATAATGTGAAATACAGGCACATGATGCATGAACACTCTAATTGTTTCATGCGTTACATGATCTCCTTACATTTCCACTTCAACCCATATAGTTTCTCATCAGTGATGAACCAAATATTTGGTTCTTTTATGGAAGGAACATTCATTAAAAGATTTAAATAAATGATCTCAAATAGGATGTAACTTATGTGTTCCATGAGATGGCACCCAATATGTTATGATATAGCTGACACTATTTATTATATAATGATTTTTTTATGATTTTTATATAAGTTGATATGATCCTATAATGTTTTGGGTGTGTGAGACTACCAAATATATCCAAAAATCACTTTTTTAAGGCTCATTCATCTCTATATTGATAAGGTACTTGGATGCCTTCTAGTGTTCTGAAATCCTTCTGATATAATCAAGGATCCATTGGTTGGTGTTATTAATTATGGTAAGAAAAATTAGTTTCTCTTTCATTAATATTTATAGAACATTATATCTCTGAATATAAAGTGGAAGCAACTAAATTTTACATTTCTCAGGCGATCTTTCCATATATATTTTTATGATATTTTTCATTGATTATTTCTTGAAGAAAGACATTCCTTTGTTTAGAATTTTTCCACTACCAATGATCCTTATAAAATCAAGTGAAATCGATCAGGGGTATTAAAAATATTTCTTTTTGGATAAACTATGTTTTAGATATTGGTTTTCAAAGAACAACGAGTTTCATCATTTCTTAAAACTATTGCAGCATTTGATATATTTTAATGAGTTAAATAAATGTAATATGATATTTAGAAATTATGAAGGGGGTAATGTAAATGAATCCTAAGACATTCCTTTATATAAAGAGTTTCTTTAAATGTTTTTTGGGATATTCCATTACATTAAGTGTTCATGTAAAGGTATTTTAATGATTTTTTTACAAAAATAAGTTACCATAAAGGTAATATATAACTTACATTTACATAAATAATTTCACATAAAGGTAAAATTGGTACAAACATACCAAATATTCACTATATAATTATAAAAAATACCTAAAAATATCTAGAAAATATATGAAATGGTAGGGGGAGGTTTCTGTAATGCAGAATACAGATTATAACTACCCGTAAGCAGAATGGTTTTTTAAAAAATCCAATTGAATTTTTCTAATGATTTTATTTTTTAAAAAAGTTTCAATACATCATGATAAAATGTATTTTTGTAATATTAAATTTATGAGATATAAATTAATTAGTTAATTGATTATAATTTTTTTTATAATTAACTTAATGAATATTTATGATATGTTTTTTTGATATATTAATGGATAATATTAAAATCCCTTTTACAAAAAAATATGTTGAATTCCTTAAGATTTATAAATAAAGGGGTTTATTTAGAAATCCTCGAGTATAATTTAAAAATTGTTTTTAAGTTAAAATAATATGAAAAAAATATAAATTATTTTATATTTATTATTATGAACTATTCATAACTAAATAAATTTTTGGTGTTCAAATTAAATGGGTCTTATTTTGTTATTTTTTATACCACATCAAAAAAATATTAAAATATTAAATAATGATATATATATATATATATATATATTATATTTAAATTATATTAAAGGTTTAAATAATATAAATTTAATAGTAAAACATTTATAATTTATAAAATATCATATATAAAATCTATATCCTACAATGTATGACTGATTTCATGTTAAATGAATATAAAATGTGTATATTCATGATTATTGATTGTGTATAATGTTTATGTAATTTATAAAATATTTATTATTAGATTTTGTTTATAAATTGTTAATAAATGTTAATCTCATGTTTATATTTTTCAATAGTTTAATTATTTGATGTTTATTCGACGATTTATTCTTTTCAAAAAAATGTTTATGAAATGTGAACATTTTTATCCTTTCGTTTAACTCTAAAACTAATTTTGGGGGTCAACACCATACATTACATGCTAGGTATGACTCTATAAAATTTATTTTTCATCTACCTTGACTTACATTTTCAATGGGAGTTATGAACTTGGGAATACTTTATGAATATTATTTGTAAATATTTACTGTTAAGATGTCATTAATTTGATTCTCTC
The DNA here is from genome assembly GCA_963277665.1 of Viscum album. Lineage (NCBI taxonomy): Eukaryota > Viridiplantae > Streptophyta > Magnoliopsida > Santalales > Viscaceae > Viscum > Viscum album. The sequence goes on along the minus strand of OY728163.1, from coordinate 2,100,414,722 downwards.
TTTGATAAAGTCCCACTGGGTTGGGAGACATCAGGTAAGACTTCATACTGACCTAAATAATTATTCCTTATCAGAAAAGTTAATAAGGTTGGCTATCTATTACTTTAGGTTTACTCATGTGGAATTTTATAATCTCATATAACTCTCATCCTTTACATGAAGTGTTCATGTTCCTTATTAAACTTATGTATTTTGATATGTATGATTTATTTTGGTTTTTATTTTCTTCTGAGTGACACAAACATGGAGGTTGTGTAAAGAGTTACACATTAATGTCATGTGAATAGATTAATTTTTTGGTTGGAAGAGGGATTCCAAAACTAAAATTATATAAGAACACATGCACAAAAATAAATAAATCATGAGAAGTTAAATAATAAATAATATATAATAGTTAATAATTTAATATTATTATGATGTATATTAAATAGTGAGTCAATAATAAGTGTATGATATGAAGAATGGTATTCCTACCTAATTTCCACTTGTCAAGACCTTGATTATCCAACTATGTAAATAGTTCTCATATTTGTCTCCTAAAGATTATCATTTTCAACGAAATCAAGTAAATAGTGATTCTGAATTTTCTTTGTTATTTATCTCATTCTAAATCTAGGTTCCCCTAGATTGTCATTTGTTAGATTATTTTTGCTTTATACTTTGGTTTCTACTAAATATTATATCATAATTGGATTAGGTTACCAAAGGAATAGTATTGAGTAAATCTATAATATGGATTTGTATAAAGAGTTATATGTCTAATTTTCCCAGAATCACAATTGTTGTGATTCAGATCATTACCTTCCCAAATAGACATGTTATTGAAAAAATACAAACCTGAACTAGAACTTAGTGAAATATGATTCTTGTATAACTAAATTGATATGATGTATGGGGTCATTATTTTTATTTAACCACTTTTATTTAATGTATTTAGTGAAAATATATAACACAGGATACTCACTAACTCACATGTATTTATTTTATATTATGATATACTTAATCATAATCATATTTTGATCACTAATGGGTATAACCTTTAAAAAAGTTAAATATTGATACATTAGGATGAAATTTTTTTTCTTGGATAAATATTCTAAGAATCTAAATGTTAATCTTACCGATATTAATTCTACTACCACGGAGGCATGAGAATAACTTCCAGGTCAGTGTCACATGTTAATGATGAAAAAATAAACTCTATGATAAGAGGGAATTTATGAAGGGTGGAGTATATCTTAGTGTCAGTAATGGATAAAGAGTTTCTACATTAAATTTCAAAAAATATAATGTAATTTTACCCATTATATTTTTCCTATAATTGAAAACCTATTATTTTTTTCCCACTATAATTAATAATTTTATTTATGTATACTCTTGGGATAAGATTGGATTTTAATTCCTCGTTTAGGGAAACAATTTTTTCTATATATATGAATAAATGATTTAAGGAAATGGGAAAATAATGAATGATTTATATATTCAATATATGTATAATACTATCTATCACCTTGATAATATGATGGTCATGGTTGAGTCTAATTCTGTGTACCTTTGGAAATTGCACCTTGGATAAATAAATAAGAAACATATTTGAGTATTATATAGAGATGTATTGTTAGAATATTCCGATTATGAATATCAAAGTGATGTTTGTCTTTTTAAATGAAATAAATTTCCAAATAACCTTTTATGAAAAAATTTGAAAGGTATTTTTTGACTATTGGATATCATATATAGTGATGTATGTGGTGCAATAAGCACATAAGAGAGTGTTAGTTTTAGGCACTTTTTTTGTACTGATGACATCAGTTGGTATGGTTATGTATTTCTAATTAACAAAAGTATGAAGATTTTCAAAAGTTCAATGACATAAAAAATTTAGTATGGAATCAACTAATAATAATTAATAAGATTCTATGATTAGATCAGGTTGTTGAATACTTGAACTAAGAGTTCATAGAATATTTGAGATATTAGGGAATTTTTAATCAAATCACTCCACCTAGAACCTAAAAACTTAATGGTGTTCCTTGAAAGAGGAATTATACCTTCATAGACATAGTTTTATCAATTTTGAGTCTATCTGTCCTTAATTTTTTTTATGATTATTATTTGCATGATATTGTAAGATTACTAAACCACATTCCATTTAAAGAATTAATAATGACAAGATATGCGATGTGGGCCAAAAAACACCACAAAATTAAATTTGTGGGGATTTGGGGTTGCAAAGAGCTCGTATAATGATAATATTTTTATTAGTTTTTTCCAAAATTAGATAAATGATTATTTTTTGTGGATCCTAAAAATATATATGATATTATTTATATAAAAATATTGAACATAAAGTGTTCTTGGTTGTGAAAAGTATATTTATTGATAAATAATATTTAATTAAAGGAGTTATTGAGAGTAAATATGAGATTAAATAAATTCTTGACCACAAATAGGTTGTGTTCCTAAGGTGTTGGATGACGTGGTTACATAAATATTTTTACAAGAATAGTCGAAACAAGGTACAAAAGAACCTCAATGTTCTAGAAGTATTCATCAAGAACCCTAGATAAATGTATTTTTAATAGAAAATAATGACTAATTAATGTTCAAAATAGGTTAATTAAAATCATAATGAGTGTCTATTAATTGTTCTGATTACAATAAATGGTTAAAATCTATTAAATTTTACATGGACTCCATGCATAGAAGATAAATTTGAAACTTGGTGGATGCAAATAAAGGGGCTAGACCCACAGGTTGTAAGTGGTATTTCCATAACAAAGCAAAACTACATGGTATATTTTCTACCGATAAAGCCTTCCAACAGTCAAAGGGTTATAAAAAATCATCGAATTCACTATGAAGATTCCTTTCAACTTGTTGCGATGATAATGTCCATCTATATTTTTCTTACCATATTAGCTCATTTTTATTATGAGAAATATCAAATAGATATCAAAACCTCTTTATTTAATGTGAACATATCATAAAATGTGTATAAAATGCAACCTAAAAGTTTCAAAGTTCCAAATGAGTCTTCAAAAGAATTCAAGTTGAAGAGATCCATTTATGGGATCAAACAATATTATCAGAGTTAGAATATTTAGTATGATAGTGCAATCAAAGATTTCATGTTTAATTAAAATTTGGATGATTTCATTTTATATAATTGGGGTAGTTGGAGTATAGTAGTATTTACGATATTTTATATATATAGAATTGTAATTATTAGAAATGAAACATCAAAACATCTATTGATGATGGTTTATTTGGGCAAATGCTTCTTAATGAAATATATTGTGTGAATATATCTTTATACAGGGTATGAATATGTATAAATATTTATATAAAAGGTTTCTTGGAAACTATTAGAACACATATATTGGTGAAGTTATAAAGTAGTTTATCATGGAGAACTCCATGATGGGGTATTTATATATGTTGCACTGTATGAATATTAGAAATATTGAGGATCCTTATAAAGAGTCAAAAAGGATGTATAATATTCATTTTTTTCCACCACAGGATCAATAATTCTTGTCATTCTATTTATTTTACTCGATATATTATATTCATTGAGCATAACAAGTAGATATGAATCATATCCTACTATGACTGTATATATGTGAATAACATTCTTAAGTACACACAGACTAAGTATATGTTCTTGGTATATGGAGGAGATGATTAATATTTTTTAATGGTTTACAAATTTACTAGTTTTAATGTCCCAAATATTTAATATAACACTCTATTCAAAAGTGTATACATCATGCAACACCAAATCTAAGAGAACAATGAAATATTATTATTTAAATATGATTGTTGCAACCTCGCTATCGAATTGGTGGATATGGATAAGAATAACCACATTATGAAATATATATTAATCTCATATTCTATAAAAATTTACTTATTAATAATTAATAAATAAAAAATCAATTTATTTAATTAAGTAATTTTATTCTTTAAACATACGTTTTCTTTAAAAATTATTTTTATTTCTCTTTGTGAGAAATTAATATAATAATATTTTTCCCTTTGTGATTCTTTTCTGAAAAAAATGAAATTAATTTTTAAAATCATCCTATTAGAAATATTTTATGGTTATTTTTTTCTAGAAATACTTATTATCTACTGAAAAGTGTAACATACTGTTATTTACTAAAAACTGAAATATTGTTTCAAGAACATTAAAATTTCCATTTTGTTTTGAAATGATTTCATGAAAAATTTCAATCAATTATATTATAAATAATCCAATTATAGTAATTTTAGTTAATTTTAGACTTGATTTTGGTATTAGAACATTTTTATAATTAAAAATATATTTTTTTGAAAAAAAAAATCATTGCATTTTGCGTGTTAATCATCAATTTAGTAATTCAAATTTTTTACACTAATTCATAAAAAATGGATAACATATTATAAATCAGGATGTATAAATTTTATAAATAGGTCTCATTTATTTTGGGTCATTATCGATAATAACAATAGTGAATAATCATCACCTTGGTAAGGGTAAATTGGGTAATCAATTTTAAAAATATCGTGATAAGGTATTAAAAATCAACCAAAAACATGCTTTAATTTTTTTAAATTTGTCTATTTCATATATAATCAATAATATTTAAAAATATTACCATTTTATTCCATTATTCAATTATTTTTTCCTTTATATTACATAATTGATAGCTAAAGAAAAAATGTCACTTTTCATCTTTTATATATATATATATATAATATTTCATGATAGAGGTAAATAAAATTATTTTTAGTTATGAATATTAATTTAAAATACATTTTTTATAATCTTAATTTTTTTATAATTTTTTGTGATTAAATTGTTACCTTAAATTCTGGTGTAACACTGACACTGCATTTATTTATTTCTTTGAAAAATAAAATAAATCGTTTAAAAATACTGAAACAACTATTTATTGAAATAAATATTTTGTTAAATGAATTTTATAGATACATATAATATAATATTTATGTTTTAAATTTTTAAATTTGATTATTTCATTATCGTGGTGTATTTAAATTCAAATTTCATGGATAATGTCAAAATTTTAAATTATTTATATTTTATAATAAATTATATTTAATTTAATGATTAAAAATTCATAAAAATCATATATTCATCCAAATGAGTGGGATATTTTTTAAAGTATGAACCATTGCCTATTTATGTTGCATTTCTCATTTTATTGTAACAATGTTAACCCTAAAAGTACATAAAACATTAATAGTGCACTAATTGTCAAAAGGGTTAACTGGGGGTTAAAACCAAACTATAAGGGCGAAAACATAACCAAAAAATTTCCAAATTTTTATAGATGATATTATTTAAACACATATTAATATTTTAATAAAATTATATTAATTTGGATCAATGTTTTCATCAATATAATTTATATTAATTTAATACTTTCTGAAATTCCAATAATGTCCATCCTCTTACATATAAAATGAAACCCCTTTTCTAAATTAATCACAGCAATTTGATCCATTTATATTGATAAAACACCATCCAATTATCTTATAATTTTCATTAAATAATTTATGGATCTTATGGTATTTCTAAAATACCAACCCTTGGTCCCTTAAGAGAAAACCTAAAGAAACTCTTTCGAAGAAGTAATCATGTTAACCGAATTATTCAAATTTATTACTTATTCAAATACCTATAAATATATTGTAAACATAAAAAAATAATTTACTTCATTATCATTAATTGAATTATATGTTTTTATTATTATTAATTTATAACCATTTTCCCCATCTCTTATATCATATAAAAGGTGAAAACATCTCTCATGTGTAAGTACAACTTACGGTCTCTACGTAGCTGTGTAATTAATATTCTACCACATTACATGGATAGTTTGAAAGATAAAAGTAATGAATATATAGTATTTTTATGACATAATTATTCCTATTTATTTTTAATTTAATATATACCTTATTACTTTATAATCTATTATAATGTAAAAACATCACTCATGCTTATGTGATGACTACCACCTATTTGAAGCGACGTTATCCATTTTTCATTATCTATTTACATGAAATATAATAAGGAATCATTTCATAGATATATATGATATTTATATAATGATTAAAATTTAGAATAATATGGAACCATATTCAAAGTACAAGGACCATAACTTCAATGAAAATACTTTAATGAGAAAATAAAGAAGTTAACACCAAAAAATGATAGTAATAATATATTATTGATTAACGGGTCATATGATGATATAAATGAAACATATATGATATTATAGATATTTATATTGTTATTTTATAAAATTATAATATATCTAAATTTATTATATTGTTTTTAAAAAAAACTTATGTGGTAATTCGAACATGAGAGGTGGGAAATTATATTAATTTCCACTCTATTGAGACTTATCTGGTATTATTCACCTTTTAAATTTTAGGTGGTTTATATACTAAAATTTTATTTATTCAAAAAGAATATATACTTATTCATTATGATTATTAATTGAATGCAATTCACTATTTCTTGATTCATTTATAAAATTACATGAAATCTTATTTCTCTTCCAGATCTGGAATATTTTTCTTTTATATACACATTTTTTAAAATTATTTTAAAATGAATTTTTTTATTACTAAAGAGATTTATTACTAATAATTTAAGTAATATTTAACATTTTATATAGTTTCAAATTAATCGTTATATTATTTTCCTAAAAGGATCATTTTCATCATTGTCTTATAAAAAGTCCAAAAGAATGATTTCTTTTAAATTACACAATATTAAGGTACATTCTCTCTACCACAATCATTTTACACAATTTAGATTCTTATAAAAGTTTTTAATTATTTTAAAAACAAAGTTTCTTAATTAAAACACATTTTAAATTTTTATTTTTATTTTCATAGGTTCTTTAAAATAATCAATTTCACATAAAATTATAATTTTTATGTTTATCTCTCATCTCTTGATTAATATCATGGAAATTAACTTTATCTTGAAACATTCAGATTTATGTGACCATTTTATACTAAATTTAAATTTAATATATATATTCTTTATATCATTTATATTCTTATTTCCTAAATTGTACACCATTTCTACTTATAATGGAATACATTGAATGTTTATTGATTGAATGGGGAAATTATAGATATTCTATATTTATTACTCGATATGAAATCTGTTAATAAGGTATATTTCTTATGAATTTAATTTTATCATTACACATATTAGTAATATAATATACATTAAATGATGGGTGTGGATTAATATTATATCTCCCCTCTATGCATTGAAAGGTCTCATGAGAAAAAGCAGTTTGATAAGTGAAATAGTTCGTAATCCATATTTTTAAACTATCTTCGTGAAAGGGATTAATGATAGAGATATAATGGTGTCTGAAATCAAGATGTCCAATAGTTTGAAATTACATCATTGACAATTAATTTATTATTATCAATAATATTACAAAATTTATATTATCGATGGATTCATTTTGTACTTAGGTTATTGATTTAATGGAATGTGTGTCCAGATATTTACCTTATCATATTGATTGTGACTTATTTAATCCAGATAGATTCTACTGTATTCAAACCTTATAAAGCATCTGAAATGACTCTTTATTTTTTTCCTTTCCATGAGATATGAATAATTATTCTTTGACTGAGTTTAATGATTCCAAACATTCTATTTTGTTATGTATATATTTTATTCCCAATGTAAAATGTGTATCTTGCATATATTTAATTCCCCAAAATTACTAAACTAACTTATCCTTCATTATTAGATCCCATGTTTCTATTCCAGTTTAATAAATTAGACCCCATCTTTTGGGTGATGGATTTATGGTTGTTAAACTATTTTCCAATATGAAATGGATGATTTGAAATATAAATATGGATTTGATTTTTACCTAATTATGGAGATTTTAGTTGAAATTATTCCAAAATATCATGCATTGTTGACTAAATAATAAATTTAGATTTTATGTCTACCTTATATTTTAAGATGGGTTTTTTTATTAGGGTTTTCATTTATTTTTTGATGTTCATCCTAATATCAAGGAATAAATTGAGCTATATCGTGACACCAATTGTAATATTTATCATGGTATGGAATCCTGATCTCACTGATGAACCAAATGCTTCGAATTAAAATACCATATCATTTTAGTGATCTTTGGGAGGGGTGATGTAAAGATCATAATGGTGTCTATATAGTAGAATTTTGTATATACATTGATGAAACCATTATCACAACAACAACATGAAGGTCATTTATAATCTTCGGATGTAAGAAAATGAGTGATTATTTAGATTGGTTATAAATGTATCATGTTTTTATAATAAAGGAAATGTTTTTCTATAATTAATTTATGTGACCTATAATTTTTTTACATGAAAGTTCAAATGATAATATCCACTAAATTTTTGATGTTGTGATATCCTTAATGATGATCATAAAAGATTATTATGGTTTGAATTGATATGATATGGTTATCATGAATAAAATAATATATTTTTTAGAGATATTTTTATATGACAGTTGAATAATAGATACAGGAGGTATAAGTATAGATTTATAATATTTATGTACCAACCAATGTATATCTCATGGAATGTCATACATTATTCAATATATATATTGGTGTATTCTTATTATTAATCATTCTTACTTGAGGTTAGTGAGATACCAATTATGATAAACACTATAATTTGACACCCTACATATATAATTAAATATAATAACTTTCATATTAATTGGGTGGTTTGGAATCTTACCGATCTTTTTGTTGGTTAGAGCACAACCAAGATGGTATTTTCCACTTGTAATACAAGTAAAGACATTTTTACCTTGACTAAATTAGATTGAGGAAATTCCCAGTCATTCTCAATTACTTCACGTATGATAAGATCAACTAATTATATGAGTGAGATTCAATGTTATTATCATATAGATTAATGGAATGTGATGAATTGATCATATTAGTTGATGTTTTGTAGACTATCAAGAAAATACGAGTTGGTTACACTAAATTTTTATGTTATATGTCTAGTGGTCACACAATTTAATGGATAAAGGGATAATATAAGTATAAGAATAATGTATATGATTAAACTTGTGGTGTTCATGTTAATATAGATATATGGTTATGTTAAATAAAGATGAAACTTGGCCCCTTTGTATCTAGAGTATCACTGATTCTTTTTGGATATTGATTTTTTACTTGCATTTGTTAAATATGGACTTTATAGTTTTATCCAGTGAATCTAAGGCCCCCTCGGTTAAAAGTTTGGGCCTTTGGATAAGTATTGTGTTTTGAAAAACAAATTACATATAAAATTAATTGATTTTAATGAAACTATATCCAATTATGTATTTAATGAATTCTCATAGAGTTTTAATGTTTTTTTTAAAGTACTTTTGTGACATTAATGAAGAATGGATTCTTGTTGGATGCTTCGTAAAATCCATGCATGTGATGCATGTCATATACATGCATATGATGTATGTAGACTCATTTTTTTACATTAAATAAAAGATTACATGGAACTTCGGTTGAATCTTATACTATTTCTCATTAGTTTTGAACTAAAGGGTTGGTTCAGTTAACGAATTTACATCCACTGAATGAGTTCAATGAATTAAAACTTATATAATTCAATATATGGGTTCCATGATACGTCACCTGATATGTTACTATATGGATAACATAGTTATTTAAATAAATACCATAAATTATGCATATATAAAAGACGATTTGATCATCTCTTATTGTAGGTGTGTGAGATAGAAACTGTATAAAAACTCTCTTATTCCCAAGATTCATTCATTTATCACCCAAAAAGGCACTATAACCCATTGGTTGTTCTGTAATCATCTTGATATAATCTAGGATACAATTTTTAGTGTTCTTACTTGAAACCGGTAATCATTTACTTTCTATATGATTGATCTGTATCATGTTTTTAATTTCTAAAGAGAAATTGGAAGCTGGTGCATTGAGTGTTTTATATGTTCTCTATTCATCAATGTTTTTATGATATTTTTTTATTTCTTGATGAATGATCAATATATTATTGGGTTACATTCCTTTATTATTATTCATTACACAATCAAATTAAACCCATCACTCCTCTTATTCTAAGTGGTATTTTCTTTGATTCTCAACAAACTCAAGCACCATTTAATCCATAGGATAAAATGAGTTAAATCTAGTACTCTATATTGATTATTTCCCATTTTCTTTACATTCATAATAATTACTCATGTATTCCATCTAGTATATGTATTTTAGTGAACATTCCACTATAACAAGTGAATCCATCCTAATATATAGGTGATATTTCCCATCCTAGATAAAGGATACCTTGATAGGATGAACGTACACCATCACGTGCAAATTTGGTTGAGTTACGTCACTGTATGAATTTTTTTATAAGTTTTCCATATATTTAATTAAATATATTATTTAATTGATATATGTATCTAGATATTTTTCATGGAATGGTTCTCAGGGAAGTCAATAGAACCTCTTTGAGGGGTTCGTCATATTTTTACATGTTAGGTTGACACAGTGAGATTTTATGTGTTTATGCCTATTGGAATTAGTTTTATTAAATTATAATTTAGTTATATTTTAATATAAAAGTATTTTATAATTAATTATAAATTATTTATAATAACTAATTATATATTATGTCTTGGAATTGGTTCCCGTGATATGAGGTAATTCTTACACGTGTCTGGTCTACGATGGTCAGGCTTCGTTTTAAAAGAATTGACATTATGTGAGGTATGTATCCTTGAATTTATTTTAATATCCTATTAAATTGGTGATTTTATGTTTTTTCCATCATTATTATATATATATATATATACAAGTTTCATGACATGGATAATATTATAGTAAATTGTCATGGGCTCATATCGGTTGAAACATCAATATGGAGCGCACATAATAATAAATTGTTCAATGGAATAGTCTTGGTTTTATGAGTGTTAGTGGAATTTTATGGTTGTCTTGGTTGAGTATTTTTTGATTTCAACTAGATCAATATTTCCTTTTAAAAATGAATTTTAAAATTGGTTTGACAGAAATGGAATTTCATGTAAAAAGTGGTTCTTTAGGAACTAATTTTGAAATGGAAAATCAAAACATGAAAAAAGGTTTTTTAAAGAATCTTTTGAAAGTTTTTTAGATAAGTTATTAGTATGACTATGTTTAAATTTCATTCCATTTATAAATGGTTTCAAAAATTCTATTTTCACATTGTTTTGAAAGGAAGTTTATAAGTTCTTTGTTGATTTTTTTTATCATTTGTAGCTTATGAGGGAAAAATCCAATTTTATAAAGCATGAGTTCTTTTATAAGTTCCCCAAGATGTTATTTAATTATGTATTTCTTATTTTATAAAAATTAATGTTATGTTTTTTGGATGATGTATGTTTCTTTTGGTATCAATGTGGTGGGTTTATCCAGACGGTCGTGAAAACCCCCTTTAATGGCATAGAAGGGTTTGATGGACCCTAATGAATATTTATTGATGTTATAACCAGAACTATAGTATAGAGTAAGATATGTAAATGTGATTGAGGACACATATATGGTTTTTATGATATGATGTGATCTAATGAACCACATTGTATTCCCCAAGTTCATGTTATCCTTTAAGAATCTAGGTTTGAGGTATGAGAAGTGATTACTTTTGATGTCACCTTAGTACTTGTATCGTTTTTGCGAGCCTAATGTGGTTTTAGTAGTGTGGATAGGCCATTAACTAAGGTTACTGACCACATTTATGTAAAATGGGTTTTTATAGATGGACAACCCATGTGTCATGTTATAATAGGTTCTGAGAGGCAAGTGTTCCTGGGTGTGTTTTTTATACAAATCTGTAGTTCCATGAAATTATACCTTAGGTAAATTATATGTGAGGTTATGTGGAGTACATTATCCCATGTACATGTGTTTTATTGGATATATACTTGTGTGTGTGTGTGTGTTTGTGTGATGCAAAGGAAATGAGGGTTTATGAAACGAGGGTGGGATATGAAATCTGTGTAATGGAGTCTTATACCTAATTTTATGTAGGTGATTCAATCCCATAGGTTCATGCTTCTATGTGTTTAGCTACAATTATACTTCCCCTGAGTTACATATAATACTTTAGGGCTGGTTATATTTTCCTTGGGTAGATTATAAATAATTTGGATGGTTATATTTCCACTAGGTTGTTTCATTATGCTCCATAGATGGGTATATTTCACTATGGTGTATTATGTATTTCAGATATGGGTATATTTCCCTCGATTAGTTACATTCAATTTGAGACACTCCAAAATTGGATGGAGAAGGTATGGTGCTCAAGAACTAGTTTTTGTGAAAGACTTAGTTCTTCTGGGTACTTGGTATGACGTGGTAAGAGACACTCTAGAACTAGACCAATAAGGATTGGTCATGGATTAAGGAATTTTATTTTGAAACTGATAAACTGATATGTATCTTCAACAAGCATATCATGTTATGTTTCTTTATGGTTTAGTTTCATCAGCATAAACACACTTCATATATGTACTACATGAAAAGACATGTTATCTCAACAATAGTCAATATGGTTGGGGAATTAATTCCACGGATTCACCCCTTACCAATGTTGATGACATGTTATTTGATGTATGTGGGTACAAATTCATGTTTTTCCTCAGGAACTAGTATCACATAGAGATGGACACGTTGTTTATATCTAGTAGTTTTGGATGAAGAGAATTGGTATGGTTAGATTATATAAGTTAGGTTTGGTCCCTTTTATATATAGATATTTTTCAATACGTATTGGATAGTGTGTATTTGTTTATATATTTCATGTTATTCCATTTATATCTATTCTAACTCAATAATGTTTTCTACATCATGTATATAATTTTGATTATTCTATTCTGGACTGTGGAGGCCCATGGAGATCCTTGTTTTATGTTTACCTATTTTTCTTTGTATGTAATATGAATGGGATTATCTAAATTACTAATAGATTCAAGAAAACCCTTAGACCTAGTTTTAAATGGAATATTCTCTCCATTATTTTTTAGGATCTCACGTCTTGTCGGTAGCCTTTGGCATACAAGGATACATGCGAGAGTTCATGTAGTTACCACTTACCATGTTCCATTTTAGATGTATGGTCTAGTTAATTACCAGAATATTCACCCTATCACATATTTTTATAGGTAATGATCCTTTAAAAACTATTGAAATGGTTTTGGGATTCTATCATATATCATGGTTAAAACATTTACTCAAACAATAGAAAAAATGACCAATAATTGATCAAGAAGACTGTCATGACCATGTTGACCCATGAGGATAAATGTCTATAAAATAAATTAAAGGAATACCCTGGTTGAACCTTGATGAAGATGTCATTGTCCACAAAAAATAATAAACATTATCAGATACGGTGGCCCCTCCCTTGGGAGCAGATACTCTTTGAATAACTTGACCAGTCCATAGAGAATAAGGCCGAGGAGTTAAATCCTTCTACTTCTCAGGTCTTGACACCCTTTCTCACTAAATTTTATTCAATTAATATATGTGAAACCTGGATATATCACCCCTAGGTAATATGAACTCGGTTATGTCGGTACTAATAAGAATACATCCAATATCCCTACTGATAATAGAACAAATAAAACAAAAAATTTAATTCATATTGGATCTACTATCACTCCCATTCGACCACCATCTCAAACCAATACCCAAATATGATTTAGAAGGATCTTTAAAAGTTAAAACTCAACACATATATTTGGTAATAATTATATACAAGGATATATAATTCATTTGTTTCATCACTGTATAATTAAGTATATATGATTTTTTTTTGAAAGGATACCTAATCGAAATAACATAAAACATTCCAACACTCATAATTAGTGTGGGGGTACCCTTTTGAAAAAACCAATGATATTCCTATTATATTGGAGTAGATTATAACTATATTAGGTCATTAACATAGTTTATAAAAAAATCATTATGATATTCATAACTTGTCCCCATACCCCCCCCCCCAGAAAAGATGTAATAGTGTCAGATTGCTTCATGATAAAAAGTCTCAAGAATTAAATATAACCACCAATCCAATATTTGATCAACAATGGATATACTCTCGAATGATGATATTCCTTTCTTTGTTATGTACTGACATTTAGAATATTATCCTAGTTGTGTATCATTTAATGGGATATATGGATTAATGGTGTTCATTAATTCAAAATACTAAGAAGGATATATAAATAAAAAATCATAAAGATTGATGATTTTAAATATATTTTAGCTGAGAAGTATTTTATTACAAATAAAGACTCGGAATGTAAAGATTATTTTTGAATTTAATGAAAAGGTAAGAGGAATATATTATTGAGTATAAGGTAAATATTATATGGTAGGAAATATATGATAAATATTATTTATGTAACCCTAAAGTATGTATTTGTTTCTTATTGTACAGAAAAAAATTTATCCATAGAAATTAAATGGTCACATAAATGTTTTAGTATTATGAGGAGATTATTATGCCACAACCCAACTCATTCTGAATAGAAATTGGTCTAAACCAGAACGTGACCTTGGGAACACCGCCATAAATTCCAGAGGATTATAGCTAGTAATGAGGGTCGAAGGAGGTATTAGAAGTGACTATACCCCATATATTATAGTTTTCACCCATAAAAAATATCCAAACAATACACACGTAAGAGTACAAAAATAAAACAAAACCGGGATCCATTACCTCAACAAGACTCTCCTCATCCCAAACTCTTAAGATCATAGGATTTATCATACTCAGTCACGTTATCTGGAGCTTGAGTCGAACCTGTAACTATAAAAATCAATTGATAGATTCTTTGCAAACCATGTATAATGGAAGCCCAAGGAGGGTTTGAGTAAAATACCTAGTGGGGAACCACCAAAATGGGACCGTACTAACACCTATATGTTGTGATATTTTCATGTAACATGCTTAGTTGAAATGAATAAATAAACAAAAAATCACAAAAAATAAATCTTTAAACCACCTCAAAACCTAATTTAACATGGTTCCAAAATGTCTCAGA
Source organism: Viscum album (assembly GCA_963277665.1). NCBI lineage: Eukaryota > Viridiplantae > Streptophyta > Magnoliopsida > Santalales > Viscaceae > Viscum > Viscum album. Next base: position 2,100,399,592 of record OY728163.1, on the reverse strand, counting down.
GTACATAATGAAAATTTCACAGTTATAGTACAACCCCCACCCAATGGGCATACACATATTACTCAGAACATGCCAAATAACCGTCATTGATCCTTATTTCTACAACCCCAATCAACCATACTTATATTGAAAAACATCGAAGTCTCTCTGAGTATGATTAACAACTCATGGGAATCACTATTCACTAATTACGGACCCCGTTCTCACCCATCCATTGAAGAGTAAAAGATACGGGGGTATCACCAGGACTCTTTCATCCTCATTCCCTCATACTAATCTCTAGGGTAGTTCTCAAGCATTCCCTATGTCAGACTGATAAATGATTCTTCATAGAAGGAAATCTTAAGGAGATCCAACACATCAATGGGGAACGATTCCTAGGATACCTAGGAAATAAAATGGAACCTATTCATTATCAAAAGAATAACTATATTGAAGGAACCCAAACAATCATGGGAATTAATATATGTGTAAAATAATAAATCTTTAATGATAGATCCATGGTAAAATATTTTTGAATCCACTATGAAATCCCCTATAACTCTGGAGTCTAGCTGAGATGTGAATCCACCCTCAATATACTAAAAAATTGGATCCCAATTAAACAATAAATCCTAGGGTATCATCCCTATCATCATGTGAATTATAGGAATCTGGGGAAATCACATTTTTACTATGCCCATTAGCTAATTCTCGTGAATCCTAGTAAAATATCCTCCCTAATTAGTCAATGAAATAAAATATAACTAGCACTTATTGAATTCCCAAAGTCATTAATGACATCACAGCCCACTTATACTTATATTTCAATTTAGGTTATAATTAATACCACAACCATTACTACCCATATTAATATGTACCCTATCATGGTCAATCTACTAATGGGGAAACCTCTTAGGTCCCCTCGCTCACTATACATCAGAGGCACTCTCATGGGGGTACGTTTCCTCATTAAGGGACTTAGGTTAAAACATGATTCTCTAATGATAACCTAATTCACAATATCATCATAATATAGCATGATCTCCCTGGATACATGGGAATCACAACATAGAACATATTCATGTGGATGGAAAATGACCCATCATAGTCCCCATGGTCAGTCTAGGTCAATTCACCCAAAAAACCATCATCCACAACCTAAATTCCATCCACATTGGCTAAGTGCATCAAAATTCAAGGATTCAATCACTGGTGGGAGAGGAAACCCATCCATTACATAGTTCTACCAAGGCCATGACACTTTTTGAATCCTAATAAAGGTATCACATTTGAAATTAAACAATTTAATTGAATACATCATGGACCTATGTGATGTGACCCCACACTGCATGAGTCATTAATAATAATATTTTCCATATAAAAATCACGAAAACCACCTACCTAAATTGAGTTCATTCTATTTTTATTTCTATTGGTCACCAGTATCTACCAAGGACCATCTAGGTCTATCATGTCTCACCCCTAATTGATTCCGCATATCATAATGATCAATCTCCAAAATCAATAAAAACATCAATACTTAATTCATTAAAACATTTTTTATACATTTTTTAATTAAATTCCAATTCACCATAATGTCAGATAACACAACATGTCATTATGTTGCAAAAAACCACCTCCATCGAAGACCTATGAGAATATATAATATCCACAACTATATCCTAAGAGAAATATCCAATAAAATTTCTAAATAAATTGAATATTTAATTTAAAATTTTGTGAAATCCCAGAAAAAATCAGGATGGCGACATACCTTGATGAAACACCAAACAACTGGGTGTAATTTTAATCATAAGACATCATCCTCTTATCCTATAAGAAATCCCTATTATGATAGGCCAATTCAAACATGATATGTTTAAATTACAATTAAATTTGTAACTAGGAGAACCTGACATTAGAAATTAGGATAGGATGATTAATTTGGATACTAGTAGGGGGTTGAGCTTGCCTCAAATCACTATATAAATCCAAGAAGAAGGCCCCCTTGAAAGGGGATTAAATAACAGAACAAATGAGAGGTTTAACACATTCCACATGAGTGGAAAATAAAATTAATAGTGGGATTATACATCTAGAAACCCAAGGGGTAAATAGTAATTTCCCCCCTCTAAAAATACTACAAGTTAGCCATTGGCTCTATAACATCTTTTGTTGTAGAAATGACCAGACATCTCCTATAGATCCTCCAAAGCACTGAGGTGACACCTGAGCCTCAAATTATTTCCAAAAACATCCTTTAACGTAATTAAGACTCTATAAACTCAATTATGAATCTCATTTATATAAATGAACTGAATACTGAATCAAAAATTCAAATCCATCTTGAATTCTAAATTCCCCTACAGACATAAGGCTTAATAAAATCATCACCATGTATCATAAACAAGAAAATATTAAATATAGAAAGTTAAAATAGCATAAAACTCAATTGAAAACATTCAACATTTATTTCCAAGGTCCATAAGTTGTTTTTATGGTCTTTCTAGTTTTAACCCTACTCAACTAAGATCATCTCAAGGACCTAAGGTACTAACTCTATTCAAACATTAATAATGAATTTATTATAACATTTTTAAATAACTAATTTTTTAACATAATTCCAACTCATAATAATGTTGGATAACTCAATATGTCATTGTGTCATAGACGAACCATCACCAAAGAACCATAAGGGCCTAACATTTATCCCTGACCCTATGCTGAGTGAAATTCCAAACAACCAACTACAAATAATTTTTCAATTTAATTCAATATTTGGTTAAAAAACAAAAGAAAATTCATAACAATGATATACATTGATAAAACAAATTAAAAATATATGAATATGGTACCATGGGACATCCTCCTCCTAGGCTATATGAAAAAAAACTTGAAGCTCATATTTTTTTAACCATAATATGGTGGAATCAACATCATGTTCCTAATAAGAAGAATTCAAAATTGGAAATGAGGAGAGGAGAATTCTAGTGGAGACCACCAGATAGAGGATACTTCCTAAAATAACAATATAAATCCAAGAAGAACACTACCTTAAAGGGTCTTAAATGTTGCATCAAAGGAGAGGGATAACCCCTATTGCATTATCGAATAAAATAGGAAGAGGAGGATTCCCCCTCTAAAAATATAAGGTAAATAGGACAAATTTCCCCCTCTATATATCCTATCAAATAATTTATGGCTCTGCTGTAGTAGCCACCTGACCTTTCTTATGCCTCCACCAACACCTTAAGTTGACTCCAAAGCCTTTATCATTGTCAAAAAACATCATTTGAAGGAATTAAAACTCTTTGATGTCAATTCTTAATCTCGGTTCTCAAAACAACATGACCACTAATTCAAAATAAATATTCTTCAATTATGAACACCCAAACAAGAAAATATCCTTACAGAGATAGTGAAAAGTGTAATAAAGATATAAATCAGTTTTTTTGAGTCTTTTATTTTTTATGTAAATAAAATTAAGAATAGGGTGTTTGAGTTCTATTTGGAAATAAATTTATCAAAGTGTAATATTTGAAGATTAAAATTTTTTTATATGCAATTATTATAGAATTAAACACCTTAGTTGTTTCTTAAGGGGCTTGGGATGTAGTTATATGTGAGGAGATAAATTCCATTAAGATCATGAGTAAAATGTAAATAGAGAATCTAAAATTGTTCAATACATTAATTTCAAGAAAATATGGAATAATTATAATCAATACCCTATGTGTAAAGGGAATCTATTGCAGAAGAGGCCTAGGGAGAAAGGCTGAGATTAGGAAATTATTATGGAAAAATTTTATAAACCAAATGATAGGAGTGTTTATATCTAAATTATAAACTCAAAATTATATAATAAATTATTTCATTATGAATCTAAATAATATTTTATATATTGAAATATAAAAAAAATTATTATTCCTTGAAATATTAAGGAATTATTTATCCATTATAACTCCATGACGACATATTATTTAATTTAATTATATTTGGTTTTATCTACTATAATTCACATAGGTTTTCTAGTTAATTTCATTATTGAACCACTAGTTGAAATTAATAAAAATATTTCAAGGGATTGCATCTTAATGTATAATACAATAATTTGTTATCAAGAAAATTATATTATAATCATTTATATTTGACTAGAATTTCTTGTATTTAGAAGTGAGACTTCATTACATGATCCATGTATAGAATCCCCTTGAAAGAATAAATTAATGAAATACTAAAATAATATGAATAAATAAAAGAGAATTTCATCCTAAAAATAGATCATATATTTATTATAAAAGTTTATTTTGATGTATTTTGAAAGTAATTATCTATATATTCACCTCATTTTGATGTTTAATTCTGAATTTATATTATCCTTGATTAAACACCAATATTCAAGACTCCTTATTTAATGGATTCGGTGGAATTGGGGGAATTATACCGAAACTACATGAATTGTTTGATAATGTATGAATTTTCCATAGAGTTTTACCTTGGGGATAACTAATATTATTTATAAAGAAGAAGGATGGGTCAATGAGGTTTTCCATTGATTATAAGAAAATAAATTCCATTACCATTATTAATAGGAACCCTTTACTATGAATTTATGATCTATTTTAATAACATTTAAGGACTAACAATTCATAATGATTTATCCTTTTTTATCATCAAATAAAATTAAACATTGATTTTATACCAAATACTACATTTTATATAGGGTTTGGTAATTAAAAGTTCATAGTATTTCTTTTTAAGTTGACAAATGCACAATCATTTATATGGATTAGAATAATTTTTTATTCAAGGACTATCTTGATAATTATCATATGAAATTTATTGATTATATCTTTATATACAATTTGATACATGAATAGCATGGAGACTATTTATATATTCTTTTTAATACTCTTATATAGTTGAATTTATAGGGGAAATTTAGGATGTGTTGATTTTTTATTCAAAATGATTCTTTGTAAGGCCATATTTTCTCCAAGGATGTAATATCTATTAAAATTTAAATAAACAAGGTCGTTAAAAATGTTCAACTCAAAAGAATATAAAAAATATACATAGTTTACATGTCTTATCCAGTTACTAGTGATGATTTATTTAAAATATATTTCAGTTCACTAATTTATTATCCACGTGGACATTGATGGTGTGAAATTAATATGGTCAAAGGAATGTGAAAAATGTTTTGAAAAACAAAATAATATATTAATTAATGGACTAGTATTAACCTTATTAATGAGAAATGAATGTTTTTTTGAAAAAAAATTAAATAATTTATATGGAATGTCTTTGTGTAAAATTATATATTTGTTTTTTATGAATTATGATAATTGAAGACGCATGAAAAAAACTCATGATATTGATATAGATGTCATAATATTAAAAATTAATATATTTAAACCCTATATATATATGGAAATATTTGATATATATAGAACGTAAGAGTTTGATGTATCAATTCACATGGAATATACCAACATTATACAAAGTAAGTGGTTGGAAATACTCTTGGATTATGATTGTGTAATACGCTACCACCCTAGAAGGTAAAACAACGTTTTATATAAATTATGTAAAAATGATCATGTTTTTATTATTTATATTGATAAAAGATGTGGATCCAATATTCATGGATTCAGTAATTATTTCTATATGGAAATTATTATGGAAAGGGTAATTTCCATATAATTGTTCGACGATATGTACATGAGAAGAAAAAGAAGTCCCAACAAGATAGAATGGGTCTATAAAAGAATATTAAATACATGGATGTGGAGAAATTGATAAAATTTAATTATGAATATAGTTTATTAATGTTCTGAAAAGATCTATGAGTACCATTAGTACCTGAGATGAAAAGGGAATTTCTAGTTCATGTTCATAGATTAAACTTCTCTATAAATCTTGGTACAACAATAATTATTAGGTATAAATGAGAGTTGTTATTGTGGGATAAGAAGTTGTAGGAAGTTGATTACTATGTATCAAGAGACTTGGTATTCTAATAACTAAATATTGAGAGAAATTTTCTAATGGGTGTAATGAAATCTCTCGCTATACCAATGCTGAAGTGGAATAATATCCAAATGGAAATATTACCATATCACATAATACATAGATAGGGAACAATTCTATATATAAAATTATCAATAAAGTTACAAATTTTACACAACTCCAAGAAATAGTGGGGGATATACCCCTTAAACATATTTAAAATATATATTAATTATATCATTAGAGTTCCTAGGGAACAGTTATGCATTGCATCTAATCTGTATCTTCATTTCACATTAAATATTTAGAGAAGTCTTTTTAAGGCTTTGAACACTGATATATACTAGATAACTGACTATCATCCTCAAACAGATAAAAAGTATGAAAGAACTATCCAAACGTTAGAGGACATTTTGAAGTCATTCTCACTCAACTTCCAAGGAATATGGTTCTAATATATAACTTAAGTAGAATTTTTATACAATAAGATATTCAATTTGAGCATACAAATGGAACCATATAAATATTTTTTGTATGAAAATATGTCGTACTCCAAAATACTAGGATAAAATTTCGGAAAAAGGATAGTAAGTACTAAACCTATTGATTAGACAATCGAGAAATTGTAATACATATAGAATTATATCAAGATGTCTCTATATAGATATAAATGGATTGTTGATAATGAAATTATGGTCTTTTAATATCCAAAAGGGGATTACATCATATTTAGTATTTCAACATTGAAGGTAATTAGTAGGAATTCGAAGTTAATTCTAAGGTGTATTGGGAATTTTGAGATTTAGAGATAATTTGATTCATAGATTATCATTTGGATATTCTGACCAACCTATCTTAGGTGCATGAATTATTCCAGGTCTCCCTATTATGGTAATATATGACCATATGAACACATGTAGTCACCACCAAACATATATAGGTGGAGCTTTACTTTTTATATAATGAATTTAATATCTATATTTTCTAACTAGATATTAAACTTTTCCGATTGGAAAAATTCATCTAGTAAAAGTATATTTTATTAATCACATTTTTGAGTAAGAAACATGCTAACTTGATGTATCTACAATGAAAACTTATCCAAATTTATACATGGATTTATATATACCCCATATTTCAATGATTAAATTAATTAAAGGCGGATAATTTATGATCGATGATTTTACTATAGTAAATGAATTAATTATTAAAATAACCATTGCACAATGCACATTATACAATATCAATATAATTGAAAAATAAGATACTAGAAAATCAAATTCATTATAACAGTTGCGACTAATTCTCACGAACATAAAATAATAATGTCAATCACCATAATCTTCAACCTTAGGAGATCATACTCTAAAAAATATACATCACTATTATGGTTAAAATAATCTAAAATGAAATATACATGACATAGAACCCAACCGAATGAGTTGAACAATTTTAGGTGTAAAATTGAAGTCAATTTATAGGAAGAAAAAGATTTCCATTGGAATAAGACCATTAGAATTGTAATATGATCATAGTAATCATAATGATATTTTTATGTGTGACATATGAGTTAAAAATAAAATACATAACAAAATTTGTTAATGTTAGAATAAAAAAATAAAAACAAGTTTGTTGGTCATTTTACAATATTCTTATTACATATATATATATATGTATATATATATCTAAAAAGAACATTTATTAAAAAATAATTTTTAAATTTTTTGGTTCTAAATTTAAACATTTTAGATACACCAAAATATTGTTTGAAAATTTAAATTTATCATATATATAATTAACATAATTTAAAAGAATTAAAATATAATATTGAAATTTTTAAATCTCATAGATTAAATATTTTCATATATTTTTAAAAAATTAAAGTTTTTTGGTAAATATTATAGGAATATATCGTTTGTATTAGTAATTCATTGTGATATGAAATCAATGTAAAAACTAATAAAATTAAATTTATAATAAAAAATATAATCATATATTTAAAAAAAATTGAAATAATAAAATCCGTTTATAAACCTACAATGAACTTCTCAATGTCTAAAATTGAAATTAAGGTATTAAAATAGTTTGTTATGAAGAAAAGTATTTTACATTATCAATGTAATATTAAAGATAGATATTTATTAGAAAATTAATAAATTTCAAAAATGATGTTTTAAATTTCAAAAAAAGTTATGGAAAACCATGTTCAAACCCAAGAAATCTCATTTTCCGCCAGTAATATTTTCATAGAAAATACTAGAAAATTAAAAAACAATTTTCCATCATTTGATAAAAATAAATAATCATACTCTCATTCATATTCACACTAAAAACATTGAGCGTGGTTATTCTCTAAAATTACATCTCAAAAGTCCTTAAATAATGTTTTCAGAGTTCCATGGGGTTATTTATCAAGTTCTAAGAAGCCACTTAGTAATATAGGTGTTTCTAATATCATCTCTTATTTTATTTTGTAATCTTGTAAGTTACATTTCATTTAAATATGGAATTTTTTGTGGGTCAATAAAAAAAATTATTATTGTAATATAAATAATATATATATTCTCTCTTGTTATATCACTTTAGTAAGTAATTATAATAATGAATCATATCTATATCCATAAAACTCCATTATCAAAATCCCTACATAATCAATATATTTATGGTATTAGGGATGTATTATATAAAGGGGGAATTTTTATAGGGAAGGATGATTGAGATGTACATTGGGAAGCCTATATTGGGTCCTTTTCCCAAACACACCCCCAATATAAATCCACCTAGGTAGGTAATGAAGACCTGTGTGACCCCTAAATCCCACCTTAAATAGGCCATGTGTTGGTGAGTAGCATATATGGTATCCATCATATATGTAGGGGAAATTACAATAATAATTTCCATAAGAAAAATAAAAGAAACCAATAATAAAACCCATATATAAATTTCAAAAATAAAATATCCCATAACCCAAAAAAAATTTCATGACAAAGAAAATAATACAAGCGTGGATAATGTAAGGTCAGCCGCCTGAACTCCACTCCAACTTCATGTTCAAAAACATGTCCAATCTCAATGAAACTATCTAAAAAACAAAAAAAACTAAATAGGGGTGATATCATGGGAGTAATATGAAGTAAAAAATTTCTAAATAGTTATAAATCTTTTTGTAATATATGTTTCAGGACAGATATGTATAAAAAAACAATCAAGATAAGATTTAATCAAGAGTAGGTTTAAAGCTTGTAAAGAAGGTATGATGTGATTATATGTTTAATTTTACACATAATTATCACCATTAACTATATCACTAACAAATGTCTTAATTGAAAAATGTTCACAGGAATAAATAAATAATGTTTATTTTAGATTTTAGGAATCAAAAAAGAAATCATCTGAATTATTGAATCAAATCACCATTCCATTAACAATATTTAGTTATCCTCAATATTGTTTCATAATAAATGCATTATTCAACAAGTAAATGGTGAATTTTTTTGAGTTTAATGGAATTATAGTAATAAATTAAAATCCAAGAAGCACATAACCTCCATCTAATATCAACCACATCACTACCACAACAACATCACTACAATCATCACTTCGTCAAACCCATCACATCACAACCATCACCACATCATCACAACCATTGCATCACAACCATAATTAAAACACCATAACCACTACCACATTATAACAACTGCCACATCATCATAGCGATGAATCATATTGTAACATTGATCCACCATATCCTATAAACAACACGTAACCCTAAACAATCACAACTTGAATGAAATGTGTAAGTATTACAAGCATAAGTCATGACATCCGATAGAATATACCATTGTTTTTTACATTGATCCAGTACATAAAATACATGTATATATACATATAATATACCTTAATCCATTAAACATAGTGTATATATAAAAGATAACATCAAAACTATAATCCATTAAAAACTATAATGACTATGCATGAAATCAAATGATTTATTACATTTCATGTATATATGTTCTTTTCCTCAATTTTTTAGGAAAAATGTTCTTTTCCTCAAACCATTATATCATGTTCCTGTACATACATAATAGAAATCGATTACAACATTCATGAATTGATTCATATAATAATAAACAAACATTAAAATATTTGAAATCATATAAAATAAAGAAAATGATAATAGATAAGAACAAACATCAACAAAGATCACTATAGTATCACAAGGTACTAAAAATAAAACATTAAGTAATGGATATCAAACCTACTATCTCATCTAATAAACTAATAAGTAACAAAAAATCATTTAAAATACCAATAAAAAATATAATACACTATCCATGTTAATTGTCAATTAATTATTCATTATATTATTCCAATCAATTATTTAGTTAATGACAACATAACAAAAATACCTATAGCATTACAATAACTTAACCATATAACATCGCACACAACTTCATCATATATTACTAACTAATTATCCGTGGTTACATAACACCTAATCCAACTTCGAAAATACAAACATATCTATGAAATAGCCTAGCCTATTATTCTTATAAATTATTACCACATAAATCAAAATATTATGAAATCTCTCCGTGCATGGAAACCTGTTGGGAAACAATCCCTCAAGGAATTCTCTCAGTGTTATTGGGTGTCATTGCATTTGTTGAAAAAGCTACATGACTGGGAATGAGGATGGTTGGTGTTTTCCAATGTAGGTTTCTAAGGTGGTGTAGTTTCTAGGTGTTTTCTAAGTTTTTGGGGTCCAAAATTTGGATCTTATCTAGTATTTAGAAATATGTATTTCCCTTCAAAATCTCCCAAAATATGGAAAAGGCATGAGTTTTCTAAATATGGGCCTCAAGGAAAGTGTTTCTCAAAGGTTTAATAGATTTTTTTGCTTATTTATGCGAGTACAATGAACATCTCCAAATTGAAATGGTGAGGAGAATCATGAGTGGATAATTTCAGATGCACAATGTTTTAATGCAAGGCTCTACGATTATGATGAGAATTTTGAATGGGAAATGTCTGTGGAGCTTCAAAAATGTATATTTGTGATCGAAAATGGGACCTTCACAAAATGGTGCTGACATGGACTAGAAGGATCTAGAATCTATAGAAACGACTATAGATAGGCCTCTACCCTCATTAGAAGATGGATCAAGACTCAATGATATTTCTAAGTCTTCTGGTTCGCGAAGGTGGTTCGTATATGTGGTTTTTTAAGGTGGTTTGCAAAGATTTTCATGAAGGTTGTAAAATCCATACGAATGATCTGATCTTGGTGAAAGTAAGATAATTTGAAAAGGATATGAGAGATCTGTGAAAAGGTAATAGAATAATGAATTCCGGTTGAGATTTACGAAATTGTTGTACTTTGTAAATTTTGGTTTGGGATTCTTGAAAAAAAAGGTGATTTGTGAAAGCATTTTGATTTTTGAATGTGTTTTAAAAATCATTTCCCAGTGTTTTTTGGTAAAGTGGTATTCATCTGTTGAAGAAAGTGGGACATCAATAGAGAATCTACATATAGTGGAGGATGAATTCATTAGTGGTAATGAAGTGATCTACAAGTCTATAAACTATGAGTGGATCTTCTAAAGAAGCAGTGAGCACACTTGAGTTGAGAGAGAAGTGGGCTTAAAATAGTTATTGGTTGTAAACCAGGTGGTACAATGAATTTAATCTATACTTTTTTAATAGCAGTGTGCTTTTATTGTATTTTTTCATCAGAACATTGTCATTGTATGCTTTTTAGGCATAGCCTAGTGAGTGTGAACCAGGAAAAATAGTTCTATCTTTTGCATGATTTTATTTCTGTTCATACTTTCCTATAGAACATAGAGAGAAGAGTGTTTTGTTTAATGAAGAAACAGGATCTATAGGGGAAGTGGTTTTAATCTATCTTACCCTGACTTCCACCCACCAACCCCTCATGGTATTTGACCATGTGGGAATAAAAACACTAACAATGTATTCTATGTTAGAATAATATTATATACTACCTTCTCACGTATCCAAAGATGAAATCCCTATGTAAAATAAAAACCCAATTTTCAATATAATGATTCATAGTCAATAATTCAAGGGTTCCTTTTAATCATTATTTAAAGAAAATCCTAAAATCATTTTCTATTCACACAATTAACGCTAATAATATAGTATATATTCATCACATTATTAATATATAGATGAAAAATGAATAATTTCTTTAACATGTACTTTCATCGAAATTGTTCATTTCCATTATAGATTTAATTTTTAATTATAAAGTTCCTTCTTAATATTTTCATATTAACATTATCTAATAATTACTAATTTAGACATATAATTTTGTCACAACATCTGTAATATAATGCAACGACAATTAAACATAAAAGTATGATTTATCATAATATCTATAATTAACACTGAAATATAACAAGGGGAAATACCGATTCCTCAGTATTTCCATTTCCAAAATACCTCCCATTTCGAATATGAAATCAAATAATATAGGTAGAATAAAAATATGTAAATTCATATTCTTATGATAATAATACAATTGAAAAAAATTAAGAGTTGTAAAAGAATTGAAAATCAAGGAATGAAATAATAAATAAGGAAAATAGTTGAATTAATAAACATAAATGAACCAATCATCCATAATTTAAAAAAACAAGACTTTGTATTTGGAAAAAATTTGGATTTAAGGGTGTTTTTTCAGTGCTTAGCAGTGGTTTAAACGGATGATAAATGTGGCGTCATATAATTATTTTAAAGTCATTTTTTATTTTTTTGATATGATTTATTAATAATTATATATTTATTATGGTTTATTATTCTTTATTATTTTTTTATTATTAATATGAATTATGAATTATGTATTATTTATTTCTTATTAGGTAGTATCTAATAGTTATTACTTGTTGATTATTACAGAAACATTAGTTGTGAAAATGTGTCGGGTGAGCTTTAAACCTCATACCAGATGATTGTTATGAAAATCCTTTTCCACTCCACCAAACCCTTCATGTGGTTACCAAGAAAACATTAATATACATTTATATATATACATAGATAAATACATGTAAATACGTATATATATATAAGAATATGTATATTCTTAAATTATAAATACATACATATAAATATATAAATTTACATAAATTTGTTCAAATATTTTTATATATAAATTTATAGATACAGGAATACACACACACACACATATTAAATATTTAGAAATATAAATAAATTTAGAAAGATATGTGTGTACATATAATTAAATATAATTTAAGGAAAATATTAAAATATATATTCTAATATAATATATATTTATATATATGTTTATATAAATATACATAAATAGATATTAGAATATATAAAAATCTATAGATATAAATAAATTTATATAAATTTATATAAATATGCACACATGTATATATAATTTAGAATAATTATATATAAACAAATATATATATATAATCACATACAAATATACATATATCTATATATATATATTGATAGATATATACCCACATAATATATATAAATAAAATAGTTGTATATATATACTCTTATAAATATGAATAAATACCGAGACACACATATATGAAGAAATAATATATAAATTTATATGTAAACATTAATACATATGCACGAAAACAAATACATATATATATATAACTATAAATAAATTTTCATAAATTAATATTAATACGTATAAAAATATATAAAATTTAATATTATTATATAAATATATATGTATACATAAGAATAAACCAATATATATATATAAACGTATAAATATCTACATATATACACACACAAACAAAAAATACACACACACACATATATAATACATAAATATATAATAATATGAAAAAATACATATATATATATATATATAAACCAATATAATTAAATTCATGTAATTATATATAAATACATACACACATGTTGTCATTGCTAGATGTTATAGGATCAATGAGAGGGGAATGGGTGAATTATTTATCACATTTCTTTTTATGAGTCCTCTTTTCACCCCACTTCTTGAACTTGTTAAGGTTCACGATCCACTCAATGATATCACATAACCATTCCTTCACGTGAATTGACAACAATAAAGAGTGCAACATGCAATATTTACAATGTTAAACTTAAATTCCAACTCCTTTCCAAGTTAGTTATACCACCAAATAGGGATTATCCACTATCTCCAACAATATTTTAGAATACTCAGTCCACTTTCCTCTCCACAAATCCATAGTTCACCAGAAGATACAATGATTTTTAAAAAAAACATATCCAATAAATAAATCCCTTCAAATTACTCCTTGTGTTCTTTGAACCAATTTATATTGGTCTTCACTACAAGTAGATGGATCAAAATTTCAACGTGTTTACTCTATGATGTACTCCAGCAGTAGTGTTGATCTCATGGATTCGTTCAGATCATGAGTGATATGGATCTTCCTCTACCTTTATGAATACTTGGGTGTGAAACATAACACTTTCTTCTTCTATCAATCATAAATCTGGATCATTCTCTATCCTCAACATAATAGTTTAGTGGATTGTCTAAATTCCCATATAGGGTATGATAGTTCACAATTATTCTTAATATACTCCTTTTTTAAATTCTTATATATATTTATATTCACATGGAATAATACCACATGAATACTTAGTTTTGATTCACATTTAGAATCTCTATGATCTTTGTCATTAATGATATTCTCAATTAAATCAGTAAACAATATTCTTGATTTCTCCCCAATTAATAATCCTTTAAATACCTAGTCATAACATCATTTAAAATATATTTAATACTATAAATTTAATATATTATGCGATTTTTTAATATTGTAATCTCAAAATCCAAAAATCATTCTTCCTTTAATTCATTTAGAAATCATCATGTGCATGGAAGAATGAATGCATGGGTCTACCATGTTTCACCCTCTTCTACGATGTGGAACTCGTCTCATATTCAGTCATATATATAGAATTATTATTTATAGGATAATTTTAATGTACATAGGATAATCCAATATGCGATAATTCTCATGTGTGTATGATATTCCTTCATAAAATAATTCTCACTTACCTAAGAAAATTTATCTTTTAGGCACTAAAATTCAATGCACATAGTGAAATTTTGTTTGAAAATCTTCCCCCATCATGCTTAGTTAAACATTATCTATATACCTGACAAACCATGACCAAGATCAATTAAAGAAAGCAACCATGGGGAAAGATTCAATATGAATAAAACACACATTCTTGATTGGTTACAAGCCCTGATTGATCACACACCTAGATTGACTATATCTTTTGGTTTGAAATATTTTTACGTATAAATACAATTGACCACAAAAATGGATCTAATAAACTATTCATGTAGTGACCACACAGTCATTAGATCGACTGTCCATCTAGAATTTCAAATTTCTTTAATGTCACACCCCGACTATAATTTTTTCCTTATTATTTTATTTATTTAATTATTTATATTCATGTTATAAAACTTCGGTTCAATATAGTTAAAACTTTAAATATTTTGGAATTTTAGCACAGGTGCATAAGTGTCCCACATTTAATAAAAACTAATGGATATATACATGGATGGTTTTATTCAAAATAGTTTTGTTTGAATTTAGTCTGATGGAATGCATTAGATACTTCACTTCTGTATTCTTATGTACCTGTCATTTAATGTAATGTTTCTAGAGATGAACCATTTGGGAGAAATATAATTCATGTATATGATACATAAACTGGTATTAGAATTGTTTACTCATCCATTTATAACTCAATAATAATTTCCATAACCAAGGAGTATCCTTGAGGTTTATAAATAATATAACCATATGATGTGTTTGTATGTGAATGATTGTATGATTCTTATGTAGGGACCAATTTGAATAAATTTTGTTATGAAATTTCTTGATATAAGATGTTTGTTAGATGAATATTTTTCTGATGTCTTTAAAAAATCACCTCACTTTGTTAAAATTTACAAAAATGATGGCCTACTAGATTTGGAATTAAACAAAGATGATCCATAATAGTTTTTTTCACAAAGTCCTTTGGATGAACAAAAAAATATGTATAAATGTTTTTTTTTTATATAATCATCATTATATGAACATTTAACATTATATAAACTTGAGAAAAAAATTTGGGAAAAAGGATATTAGAGGTACAAAAATGTTAATTCTTATAAAAAGACCAGATGATGTTTCTGTAAAAAGTCAATATGTCAATGTTTTTTTACTAGAAGTTTATCTTCAAATGTTTCAAACCAAAAAATTGGATAATAAAAATCAGTAGATGTTATAACATTCTAAAAGGTTTCAACATTATGAGATACAAAAACTCATGACCCAATGGTTTTTTAGAATGGGGGATAAATTTAGTTGTTTGGGTCTACAATGCTCTTTTACAATGTCATGAGAAATTAATCGAATAAAAAAATAGAATTTTTTTTTCTAAAAACGTTTTTAAAATTTCTATGATAGAATTATTGAGTATCCCAAATACGTAATTTTAAAATTTAAGATGTTTAAAATTTGTGATTTTAGAATTTTTGTGTTATGAGTTTGAGAATTTTAGTGTTAAAAATAATATTGTTGATCTTCTAAAATAGATGATTCTGAAGATAGACATTTGATAAATTCTAATCAATAAAAATTCATCAAAAAAATGAAAAAAATGATGATTTTTTAGTAGAAAAATATTATGAAGAAGTTTTGGTTAAATTAAATCATACAAATGTTTCCAAATTAAATTATCAAACACAGTTTTTCTTGAAAGTCCATCAAAAAATGAAAGGTGTATGATGGAAGAGTTTGAAAAAATTTAAAATCAGTTCGTGGAAGAAGATAATTTTTATCAACTCTGTTTGATGTATAAAGTCCCATCGGACAAAAGTCATTAAACATACATTTTTTAAGAAATATTGTGGATGTGAAAAAGCAATGATGGTGAATGGTGACATAGGAATTATTTCCAAATCATTTAAAGTCCATAAAATATAAAAAGTCCTTACTACATGAAAATTCATCAATAAAATTATTATTATAAAATTTATCAGACGAAGAATCTATATTGGAGAATACTTCCACAATGTTACTATGAATTTTTTTCAATCATCGAGCAAACTCTTAGTAGATACATAAACTATATTGATTTTTTTTTTAAACATTTATTGGATGAAGTTTTAGGAACGTATTTTTTTATGAATGTTTCATATAGATATTTAATATGATGATGTTTAGATAATTATTCAACATTCATAAAAATCATGAAATAATTTCATGACTCTTCAAATTAGAATGATGTTTATTAAATTCAATAACACTAAATTTAAGGGAAAATAAATTGGTTTTTATCTCTATCCATTCTCAATTATTTGTATATAAATGGGGCTTTATAGAAAATTATAGGTGTACTATTCACATGTGAAAAAAATGATGTGTTGTAGATTTGGTTTCATTCAGAGACATCATTTGAACAACTAAAAACCACATCTTTGAGTATGGAAGTTACCAAACAAGGTATATCTTCAAATAAAATCAGGAGATGTTTTTAATTAATAGGGATGTTTTGATTAAGGTTCTTCAGTTGTACTCACAAGACTAACATTTATGTATGGTGTGATTGGATGAACAGTGAATAAGGAAGGTTTGTTATTTTAAGGGGAACCAAATGAACATTCCTTATAGAAATTATAGATTAACACACCATACCAATAGCTTCCTGATTAAATAGGTTCTTACCTACTATTGGGTAATAAAACGAAGAAGTTTTTAATGATTATAAAAAGTAAATTTTGTACATGTAGCATAGTGAAATCATTCTTAGCCTATTAGTAATGGTTTCTAAAGTTGTTGTGAAACATTTTTTATAAATATATTTTTACATAAACTACATGAACATTTGTTTTTTTATCATTTTTCAATGAAATTGAATGGATATTACCTTCTTTTTGTAACCACATAAAATTATTTTTTTAGCAGATTGTGTGGTATTGGATTATTTCAAATCCATGTGAAAAACTAGTTATTCATTTTCAGTATTGAACTTTGTAAATATCTAGTTTTTGTGATTTTGAAATTTATTAGAAAATTTTTAATTCATTTAAAAGAGGTTTAGGGTGTTAGATAAGAAATTAATTGTAAAAGAAATAGAGATAACTGATTCAACACCTCCCCCTCTATATGATCACAAAGACGCTTTCTTGGCATTTGAAATGGTATTGAAAAAAAGTTTCCCTTTATTGACACTTTTTTCAATTCAAATAAAAATATTAGTTATTATGTATGTATATAATTCTATGAATATTAATAGGATTCAAATTATTTATGGAAAGAACTATAGTATATATAAATATTGAATCTTTCTATATCTTATGTTACTTGGTTATGAGGTTCTTAAATCTATGAAATATTTTTCCCCCAATGTATTTATCATGATCATATAATAGATCATAGTAATAAAAATCTAAATAATGATGGGTGATACATAAATTTCAACCTTTCCAAAGTTAGTGACAGTGACTTTCACAGTGTTAAAGGGGTTGGGACAAGTAATGGTATCTATGGAATGTTATATAACCGCTATCATGGAATTACAAAAGATAAGAAAGTTATGATACAAATATATTGGCCAATGTAAGAGGATATTAAAATTCATGATTTTGAATATTTCAGATACTTCTTGACATGAGTGCATGAAATTTTAATCATGATATGTTGTCTTGGTGAGAAGTTCGAAGAATCAACAATTTTATAAATTATATTATAAATTATTCCTGATAAGTTTGATAAAAAACATTCATATTTTGAAGATAGATAACCAAAAATATATATCTATGGATGATATATATAATACATTTATCACATACTATATAATAATAGATAAAGTTATGAAGAGTAAGGATAAATAATATCAAGAAATTTCTTTCAAAACTTCTACGAAAGAAAAAAATTATAATGTATAAAAATAAAAAAAAAATGTTATTATGACACCAAATAAATGGTTGGTTATTTTTTTGATTAGTTTTTATCCTTTATTTTTAAAATTATAAATATAGTCTGAAGAATGTACCAAGATAAGTAACCACTAAGATAATTTTGTTGAATAGTTATTTAGAACATTTCAACAAATATCCCTCCAAAAATTTGAGATGAAGAAAGTGTTTGATATGGATGAGGAATACATAAAATTATAAATAATATTCCAAGGTAAAGGACAAAAAGGTATCTAAATACAAAATGATATGTTTTTCTTATAAAGGTGATGAATATGAAAATATTCAAGATGAAACAAAAAAAACAATGACAATACTAATTAAAAATTATTTTTTAAAATGTGAATTTTGAATGGTTTACCATTTATGAAAACATTATTTATAAAGAGAATAAACATATATGGATTATATAAAAGAAAAATATTTGAAATAATTTATTCAAAACATTGTAATACTTTAAAGGGACATCAAGATGTTTAAGAAGTAAAATTATACGACAAATGACAAAGAATATTTTTGTTAAGAAAAATCTAACTTTCTGAAATATATTAACAATCTAAAGAAGTATCCTGATATAGATAAGAATATTAATATTATTATTTAATAGAAGGTAAAAGTAAAGGAGGATGAAATTGAGCTAGTTAATTTTTTTATAAAAATGTGAAATAAGTTTCATTCTTACCAAAATTATTTAAAAAATGCTAGTGAATGTTTTGAGAAATTTGAATCTAATAAAAATCAAAAACAAATATCCTCAAAGGTTGAAAATAAATTTGATACTTTTCAGAAGAATAAATATTTTTGTAAGACTTTTTTTATATTCAAAGATAACAAAGTTGAACCTTCTTAGGTTTCTATTATTTCTATGTATAAACTAAAACCAACAACTACTTGTGATTATTTTGATGATGAAAATAATTCAAATGCAAAGAAGAAAATTTTATACGATAATAGAAATTTTAAGGTACAAAAAATTTTGAATGAGGTATGAAATAATGTTCCTGAATGAAATGGTTTAAAATTATAGATAGTATGGATGTTATAGTGGAAAATATTCCTTTAATTTTTATTACAGATATTGTGGTTGTTTTGTCCATATGGTGGATATTTTTTAGTTTAAAAAACAACATTATAATAATCTCAAGAGAAAGTAGAAGCTGAGTTTGGGAAGGATTCATCCCACAGAAAGAAGGAAGTATATGAAAGTTAGTGTGAAAATTGAAAATAGATTCTAACATTTGGAAACTATTTCTAAAAGATGTTAATAGCCTAAAAACATTGCAAAATTATGTCTTATTTTTATAAAAATTCCCAAAAGAAAGATGTGAAGAAGTATTAAGGTAAGGAAAAAGATCATGTTTTTTAAATTCTCTCAAAGATACAAAATAAAAACAGCACTATATTTTTCATATTGGGTCATCCTTGAATATGTAATAATATTTAATGCTTTGAAGTAATCCGAAAGATTTTAATGATGTTACATTAACTTTTGGATATGATGAGTCCCATAAAATCATATTTTTTTGGATATGTAATCATTAGGGTAGAAAACATTACATCCAAATATTATCTTCTTATTGATGAAATGAAAAGAATATTAAATTTCTCACAACATTATGATAAACGAAAAAAAAAAATTCATCATAGAATATGTTTTTTTGTTAAATGAGTATAATATCAAAAAGTTATTAATAACGTACAACAAACTAATATAAACTTGTTTTATATTGGTAGTTTAGAAATTTCATGTTATCTGAGCATGATGGAAGCAAACAATCTATAGAATAAAAGGATATAACATATGTATCAGAGGAATGTGATAAAACTAAAAAATTGTAACAGTATTTATTATATTCATGAAATTACCAAAATAAGATATTTTTGGTTCTCAATTTTCATGAAAAGGAATATTAAAAATATAGTCCATGAAAAATCTCAATTTCATTCAACTCTTCTATTGGAGATGATACTTATGATTTATATGTATTATGAGTAAACAATCAATAAACAAAGTACAGTAACTTATTTATTTTAATTATGACATTACTGTTATTGAAAAGGTTATATTTCAATAACATAAATAACCGGCACTTAAAATAACTAATAATTTTAGGAGAAGTGCAGAGAAAAAAAGAAGATATTTAGTAATGAAGTTGCAAACTGATAATGGTGGAGAATAAAAAAATTATGTTTTCAGATAGTATCTTGAAAAGCATATAATCCATCAATAATTTTTTACTTTTTAAAATCCCTTGAAAAAATTTGTTTCTAAATGAGGAAATAAATGGTCAGTGTAGTCGAAACAAGCATTGTTGATCGAACATGGCATTTTTTGAGGTAGGCTATCAGAATAGAAACTTATTTTCCAAATCGATTTATCTATAGGATGATGTATAATATGAATCCATGTGAATCTAACATCAGCAAAACTCAAGGATTGAAATACATAATGGTTTCTATAAGTCCATGTATAATAAAAATCCCACATAAAAATATTGGAGAATTTTACGAAAGAGGATTTGACAGAATATTTCCTGGATATCCTCCAAATGGTAGAAGAAAAAAATTTCCTCATAAAAAATATAAATGTTTATATATTATATAGATATAAAATTTCCTGAATAATATGATAATAAAGTATCATAGTCAGATGAAAATATATAAGATAAGTAATAAAATGTGTTTATAGTTTAGCAAAGAGAAACATTTTACTCAAAAAAATATTTTGAATCAGCTGTTTCAAGTGATATATAATAACTTCTTATATATCATCCTTTATTGAGAAAGTGGGTGAAAATTAAAAAACCCATTGGTGGTCAACAAATATAGATTCAAACCTAAATAACATCAATTTTAGTTTCACAAACTTTTTTATACTCGAAATTTAATCCAAATGATAGTAACGAATCTTTTGATCATCAAGAATTCATTGATGGTATGAATTCATAGCTAGTTTGTATTGAGAATAATTATACTTTGGAACTTATACCCAAAAAAATAATTAAAATATTATTGGTGAAATGTGGGCATTCTAGAACAAATTTTATGAAGATGGTGAAGTGATAAGAGGCCAAGCATGATTTTTTTGTAAAGTTTACTCACAAATTTTAGGAATTTATTTTGATTAGAATTTCTCTATAGTAGAAAGATTGGAAACCATCATAAAATTTATTGAAAACACTACTTAAAAAAGTATATAATATTTTATATGGACGTATGGTTAGGATTTTTTAACATTTATCACAAGAAATAAGTGTATATAGAAAAACTGTGTGGCTTCAGGATTGTGAAAGATTAAAGTTATCTATGAGAGTAAATAAAGGATTTATATGGGTAGAATCATGATAAGATAGATTGGTATTGAAAAATATATTCTTATTTAAGGTACATAAACGTTAACAAAGTAAGAGTTCATATCTTCCTCTATATTAAATAAAATCTAGCGGTTTTCCACATTATTTTTTTATGTTGATGATATTGTCATTCTTAGGTTTTACTAAGAAAGTTGTGAATTTTTTTAGAATATGAAGAAGATATTTGATATGTAAATTCTCAAATATTCGAAATATTATCTTTTTTTAATAATTTCAAGAAATAATAAATATATATTCCTATATCAATAAAATTATACTAATGAACTTCTGAAGAAGTTTTCATGGATGATTCTATACTATTTTTGACACTAATTTTAGTGGGAACCATGTTATTGAATGACAGATAAGGTAAGTAAGATGATGATTCAAAGAAATATTGGAATTTGGTTAGATTATTTTTATATCTGATGTGTTCAATTACATATATGGTGTTGTTTGTTTGTTTAATATATTTTTTATTTCTCCAAAAGAATCTCATCTCTTGGATTGAAATAGAATTATCAGTTATGTTAAAGGCATACTATATTTTGGTATATTATATGATAGATAAAGAAAAATTTATTTGTTTGTTTATATATATGGTGATTGTTTAGTAAGTTTTTATGATATAATATCAATGTCTTTTAATTCTTTATTTGGGGGAAAATTTTTGTATATTTTCATAGAATGAAGAAAGAATCTATAACCCTCATTGTGGATGAATCTTAGTATATTTATGTTACTCAAGATGAAACAAAACTCATATAGATTATGTCTTAGTTAGAAATTTTTTTAGTATAAGTGATGTTAAGCCCAATCTAAAGATGTGATAATCAAAGTGCTATAAATATTTCTAGAAATACTATGAAAAATTCTAGTTCAAATAATATTATAATCAAATATCACTTCATTAAATATCATGTGGAGAAGAATTACCTAAAGATGGTGTATTTTTCTACAATGGAACAAGTTGATGATATATTCACTAAACCATTTCTCTATGGAATGTTTTTATAATAGGTGTTTGATAATAGGTGTAAAATCTCCCCCTCTTCAAGGATATGGTTTGTGATTTCGATGACATATCACATATTCTCCTTGGATAGTATTAGCAATGGGGATAAAAAGAGTTACATAACTCTATCTATAGTATGTGCATAACTTTATAATGAAGACAAATATTTAGGGGGGGGGTTTAAAGTGGTATGATTCTTATAGCAACCCCTTCTTTTCAAAACATAAACATTACAAAACATTTTCAGAATACTTAAGCATTATACAAACAGACACCAAGAGAATCTTGTTGGTATAATGCATTTGGAAAAAATGGATACATAAACATTGGTACATAAGTGAGTTGCATTATCCCCCACTAGGTTCTTCATGACATACACCCTTCTTAGACACCTCAAACATATCACATATCTTCATAACTAGAGGAATGAAACATAAAAATGGGTGAGCTCAAACTCTTAGTAAGTGTATATAAGGGAGAAATGAAAAAACAAATGTGATCATAAGGGTATGAGAACATGATCATGAAAATATAATATCATACCCTACATATCAAAGATCATATACATGAATCATGGAATAAATATTGGAAGTTCATAAGATATGTATAAAAAGGAAGTAAAGAAAATAATCCATGAAAGAGTAACATAGTAGTAAGACATGGAATCGTCACAACACAAAAGAATATACTAGTTTCTTTAGTAGCCAAGGCATCAATTCCAAGACCATCATAGTGGACATAGTCCCATAATGATCAGGGCGAACCCTCATTCTGGCCATGTATTAATGAATTCAGTAAACCCTTATTCCCGCCATGTATTACTTAACTGAGTAAACCCTCAATCCATCCATGTATTACTGAACCGAGTAAACCCTATTTCTTTCCCTTTCTACCTCATGATATATAAATCTTTACCCAATGCATTAGAGTGAGATATAGGTCCCACCCATCACATAAACAAATTACACATACATGTTTTATACTATCATAATTGAACATATCATAACCCATGAAATGAAATGGGTATCATAAAAAAGTAAAAAATCATAGCCTATGGAAATAGACATATTTCATAATCATTTTTTCATAAACATAACCCGTGAAAAGAAGATGGTTTCAAAAACATATAAATTGTTAAAGAGAATTGGGTTTCATAACATATTTCCACAAAAAATATTCCATTTAAATAATTAATAAGAATTTAATAATTCAATAATTCCCTAATAAAGGAATGATAAACATAAATGTATATTATATAATATGGGATATAATATTTAAAGATCATTTAAAAACACTTATTGGGTAAAATATACTTTCATATTCAAAAAATAATTTTTATTACATAAAACCTTTTGAAAGCTTTTTTATTTGGGAATATATTTGAAAACATATAGAGGAAGAATTTAAAACAAGAAAACATTTTTGAAATGAATTGTTCCTTTAAAATTATCTTCATGGAACTTTTGAACACATTTTTTTAAAACATGGTTTGTTGAATACAATAGATTTCTGACCAAAGAGGGAGGTGATAAGATTTTACTAGAAAAAATATATTAAGTAACAATGAGTGGGAAAATGGTACTAAAAATTGAGTATACCATGAATAAACAATGCATAATGAAACTCATTAATATTCTTTATATATTTCACCAAAGTAATCATAAATAAAACAATATTGAAAAAATGATTAGATTGTCTCAATAAACTCTTATAACATGGTTACTTGGGATCATAATCTTCATGTAAGAAAAGGAAATTACATGGAGCATAAGATATCAAAAAAAATATGTGTATTTCTGATATAACATATAAAATAGAATTATATACATATCAAAGGGGAGTTTAGGTTCATAACAAAACAGGAGTCTCCAAGAAGGAATATTGAGACAAAACTGTTTTATCGATTAAGTAACTTTTGAAAGGTAAACCCCATGAAAGAAGGATCATAAAATGGATATGTGAATTCCGAAAAATATAATTAAAATATAAAAATAATACAATTATGGGTACTATATACACAACACTTAAGGAATGAGTGTAAAACACAGATTATATCACATAGAAATTAATAATGGGATGAAAATCCCCTTACCTTACATCTTGACTATCTATGTACTCATACAAGATTCCGATATAAAAATTATAAGTTCATTATAAATCTTTTATATATGAATATTCATATACATAATACCTTATATGGTTTTATTATTACCTTATATTACCTTTTTTTAACTATCATATGTTGTGTTTTCACATTGGGTAATTTTTTCTTTGTTTTTCGCATGTGTCTAAATTTGATATATCATTGGTAATTATACATATATCAAGATTCAAGAATTTAGATCAGGATATAAATATAAGTTATATACAGTATATTTATATTATAATAATTTAAGGAACTTATAATTAAGAAATAGAACACACCATTCATGGAGATGATAATTTGTTCGTACACATGAACGTTGTTTTTGTTTTTATTGTCGTATTGAAAGAAAGTATGTAAGTGACAGATGTATATATATATATATTATTAAATTAACAAAAATTATCATATATAACATATATTTCCATTAATACCATCCCTAATACATTCCATGTGGTGTTTGAACGGATCAAATCACTTTGAGGGGCGGTAATCCACACTTCCTCAAACCAGATTATCGTATTAACGCCAAAGAGACGGTAAAAAGATGTTTGTTACCAAATAAATAAAAAAAAATAAAGAAATAATAAATATAATATTATATATATATATATATATATTTTCAATCATAAATTCAACCATTATTTGTGGTAAGGGATAATTGAACAATCATCGTTTCGTGTGGTAGTAGTTCACCGTACACAAAAACAATATGTTCAACATCCATTTGATAGAGATGTGTGTAAGTGTAGGTCATTCCCTTTTCATAACAAAATCATAGTTTATTTAGGATACTATTTTTGTCACACAAGATGGGGATATATAGACTGTATACGTGGAGAAAAAAATTAATGGAAAGGATCTTGAAAGAAGACATTGCATCTAAATCATGTAACTCTTTTTGGTTTGTGTAAAAAGATTTATTTGAGAGGATTTTTTCCATAAGGTTATAAAAATGGTTTAACAGAATATTTATTATAAGTGTATTGGGAATGTATTGGTGAAACGTAAAAATTTTTAGAGGTTTATGGAATGAATAGATCTGGTGGCCATTTATATGGAAGGAAAAGGACACGCATAGAATTTTTCAAAACAAATTATGTGTGCACATGTTCTTAAATAAAACATTTTTTACAAAAACAAAACAAAACTATATAAGGGAAGTTTTATGAATGATATAAGAATATAATATTTGTTTTTGACATGTTTCTAGGTCATTTGGTCCCTTAATGTTAGGGTATATCCCCTAATTAAACTTAATTTGGCCTTAATTATTGTGATTAGTTTTAATCGCTTTTACTAATTATTTTGGTCAAAAGTTAACATGGTATTATTAGAATATAAACATTAGACTAGAAAAAATGGTGTATTTTTTATTTTTTAAATTCCAATTATAGAAGTAGTAAAATTAAGACTAATGTTAATCCTACAGACGGGATGAAGTAATAGGGTTTTAAAGTAAGAAAAAGTTCAAAAGTTTGTTAAGATAATATATTCAGTTTCAATGTGAAATTTATTCTAATGAATATAATTTTATTAATATATGTAATATTCATGTATTTTGACCTTAAAACATGTATATAATATCATTTATCTTTAATAATTAATTTTAAAATTTTAGTTTTAACTAAAAATCAACACATTCAATATTCATCAAAAAATGAAGTTTCATAGACAAATCACTAAAAACCCAATATTAAAATTTCGACATTCGGAATAAAAAAAAAAAAATTATTTTAAACAATTCAATTTCTAAATGTTTCTAAAATTACTTTAATATTCATAGGTAGTTTATTCGGGTAGACGGTGTTTTTAAATATAAAAAGGACATTACAAAAAATCAATGTTTTATTTATATAACACAATTATAAATGATATTTGAAAAGTAGTTCTAACTATTAATATTACTAATTTTAACTACTAGGTTATAATTAACTTATTTAAATAATTAAAATAATAAAAAGGGTGATTTTGTAGAAACCCAGGGTTGCGTGTATCGTATGCCAACTCTGTGTTGCATGCATCATACACCAAATTGGTTTACTTTATCGTATTCCAACATAGTGTTATGTGTGATGTACAACAACATGTTTTAGTTATAAAAGAATATTTTACTTAGTGTATTTCATGATATAAATGAAAATTTAAATTTGTTAGAATAAAATAGTTTCATAAAAACTTGGGGTGTTACACTTCAATCATAGTATGTGTGAACTATTTTAATAGTGTGTTAAAGTAGAATTCAGAAACATTAATTTGTTATGAAAAATTGAAAAAATTTTGAAAGTTTATAAATAAGTGTGTAAGAAGAAGTTTCTTAACTCACTAATTATTGAAAAAAAAATTTGTGTTCAATTGTTCTTGTCTCCTAGATCAATTTATCTCAAGTAATTTTACAATTTCTAGATATGTATTCCATATATTGAGTTATAAATTTTTAGGGATTTATAATTATTATTTGACAAATAAATAAAATGGGGGATATTGTTGGGACCGTGTTGGATAAAGGTTGTAATGATGTTGATGGATGTAATAATTTTGTTATGAGAATTTTATATGCTTTATTTTTGTAAAAATAAAATCTCTTTGTGAAAATTCAGAACACTGATGATCGAATCATGTTGGAATTAAATTAATAGGATGAGAACTTGTTTTAAACTAGTCCATCAGATATACCAAAATTTTATAGATGTTTTTTTAAAATCATCATATGAACTTTTTATATGAAATGAAGTTTTTAAATTAAGTTTGTTAAAGAGAATATAAGATGTAAATAAGTTTACAGGTATATAAATGAGTGGATGATGTTTTTATAACAAAATACAACTATCAATGTTTTTATTCATGAATTTTATCATAAAAAGGATAGGAAAAATAATGTTAAAACAATGAAAATATGATTATTTTCTACTATTAAAAAATATTCCAATTTCATGAGTTAAACAATCTCATGATTCAAGTGTAATTTATAAATGGGTATAAATTTGGTTATTTGTGTGTACAAAATAATCTTATGATGTTCTAGGAAATTCACCAAACGGAAAAAATGGACAGAGTTTTTATAGATAATAATTTTTTATTGAGCTATGAAATAGTTACTAATTATATGATATAAGTACTGTAGGATCGAAATAACAATGTAGATGCTCAATATACAAGAGGGGGGTGAATTGAATACTTTAAAAATTACTTTGGAACCTTTAAAGTTGGTTATGGATAACTATGTTTTCCTTAGACAAAGAAAATCTAGGTTTAACAAAGTTAAACTAAGAAAATTCACAACACCTTTGATCACCAACTGGAGAATTGGAACCAAGATTTACAATATAAGATTCTACCTTAAAGCATATAGAATCTAAACTAATCAGAGTATAAGTATAAGGAAGTATAAGAAGATTATACTATCCTTACAATACAATATGCAGTGGAAACAAACAAGTATAAAAACTACAAGTAACAAACAATAACTCTTTTAACCCAAAGATAAGTGTATCCAACAACCGTGGATAAAGGTCTCTTTATTTATACATTCAAGAAAGTATGTCTTACCCACACCAGGATAAGCCCTCGATACGAAGATCAGAATCTGTATCTTGCTATCCCCGCAAGCCCTCAACTTCAAGGTAGTTGGAACATCTGTCTTCCTCAGCAAGGAAGCCCTTGAACTTCAAGGTAATAGGCACCTCTGTCTTCCTATCCCCGGAAGTCCTCAAATGTAATCACCAACATCCGGAGTCATACAAAGCAATTTGAACGAGCGGTTCAGTATGCACAAGGCATAAAAAGCTTCTCTCTCTAGAAATCACCTTAACAGCGTGTGTTATATAGATCGATCAACTTCTCATTCATTGATTGTTGATCTCTTTCAAAGGAGCTACTATTTATAGGAAAATTTCCAACGGTCAACTCCCTCCTCCAATAGTCTTATTTTCCATGAAATATAGAGGGACATGTACACGTGTAACTCAACCAACGGTTAATTAGAAACAGAATAGATGACATCATTTTATAACAAACCATGTATAACTGAATGCACGACATCGTTTTGAAATGAAGTATATGTAAGTAAAAGCTAATAAATATTTCGGAGTGTAAGAAAGTCAAAAGATTGGAGTCAAACAAAAAAGAAGTTCGGAGTCTATGTTAAGAGACAATCAGATTCTGTTTTATAGGAATTCGGATTCTGGTTTCACCTGAGATCAGAATCTGAACTTGCAGAGTTCGGAGTCGAAATACTTAAGTGTTCGGAGTCGAACTACATAAAAGTTCGGAGTCGAACTGCTTAAGAGTTCGGAGTCGAACTGCTTAAGAGTTCAGAGTCAAACTGCTTAAGAGTTCCGAGTCGACTACTTGAGAGTTCGGAGTCGAACTTCTTAAGAGTTCGGAGTCGAACTTCTTCAGAGTTCGGAGTCGAACTGCTTAAGAGTTCGGAGTCGAACTTCTGAAGAGTTCGGAGTCGAACTACTTAAGAGTTCGGAGTCCAGAATTTGGATTAGAACTACATTACAGATCTCATCCAGAATTCGGGTCCTAAAAAACAGAATTCTTCAAATCTTTTCATTATATGGCTCCGAAATTTTGGGTATGAATCCTGTTGTTGAATTTAAGAAAAATATAGCTATGTAAAAGAAAATCTAGGTTAGGGTAAATTTCTTTATAGAAGTAAATTTTCCTTATATGGGTAAAAATAATATTTGCTTAAGTATAAGGTGTTTTTGATTTTCAAAACAAGAAGGAATGGAAAAGTCATAAGGAATACCTTATTGACTCAACAATCTCCCCCTTTTTGGAAAGCACAAACATCCTTTCGAAAAAGCATATAAGGATTTTGAAAATTTTCATTAGACTTTGAAATTTAATACTTATCTCCCTTTGTTCATGGATAAAAGTGAATAAAACTAACTCCCCGTTAGGCATTGAAACTCTAAGGATTGTATTCTGAGTTTCCGGAGTGATGTTTTCATTATCTTAAGAATGAAAAACTTCGTAGTGGGAAACTCCCCCTTTCTTTAAGGATATTTCTCTTAGAAAACTTTTCCTTTCTCCTCCTTAGGATTAGTTCTTTTTCCTTCTCCCCCTTTTTGATTTTCAAAAAGAATTTAAGGGAATGGAAAACAATGCATGGTACCTAAAACATTAGTATATAACAAGATACAACCAACCAGATAACCATTTTATTAGAGTTGGGAATACAATTTTACAAGGAAAGACAATTACAACAAAAGATCGGAGTGGGTTCATTTGTCTTCCTTTTCCTTCGGAATAAGCTTATTTAACAAGGTTTTTAGTTTCTTCAAGTCCCTTTGATCTTCCTCACCTTGCTTCTCCAAGGCTTTTATCTTTTCTTCTTGGACTTTTAAAGATTCTGCCTGAGCCTCCAAGGCTTCTTTTTGCAACTTAAAAACTCATCTTGCTGAAATTTTTTTTTCTCAAGCTCAATCTGGAGATTTCAATCATTTATAAGATTTTGAGCTACAGAATTTGCCTTGTCATTCAGTTCCTTCACTTGTTGACTCCGGGTACACTGCTCAATAATCAGCTCATCTTCAATATTCTTATCCTTTTTATCTTCTCTGTCAAAAGCTTCTTTCACGTCATTCTGAAAATTATCATACACTATCAACTCTTCTTCACCTCTCATAGACAACTTTGTTACCTTACTGCAAGACTTTCTATGTATATCATAATCGATCAGAAAACTCTTCTGTTCAGCTTCCAACTTCACAAACTTATCCATGACCATGGATAAAGAATCCGATTTCTGATTCATAGTTTGTTGCAGTATCTAGCATCTAAAATCTATTGTTGGAAGAATCGGAATTATGTCCACCAACAATCTCAGAGACTGAACCACAAAATCATGCCTGTGAGATGATGACTCCGAATCAGAAATTTCACTTTGAGATTCCTCTTCTTCAACTGGCACCAGCTTCCTTTTATATGTACCACCAACCTCTTTCCTCATGATGAAATCTTTTATAGGTGTCTCCATGAGAGCTTTCATCCCCTTATCAGATTTTGAAATGGGTTCCACATTAGGAGATACTTCCTCGGAATCAAGAACATGAACAATCTGGTCTTCATCTGGTTTCTGTTTTTCTTGACCTTCTTCAAGAAAATTCCTTTCATAGGATTCTTCTTCATTATACAACACATTTTCTTCTTCTTCTTATTGATGTTGCTTGCTAGATTCTCATCTCCCTTACCTGGAGTAACTAACTTTGTGGATTCATCATTATCTTTGTAGTCCTATACTTTCTTGATTATGGTATCCAGATCATTACTTTCCTATTCTTCTTCTTATTCTTCAACTTCTTCCCCTATTGCTTCAGAAACTTCCTTCTCAGCTTCTACAACTATTTCTTTACCTGTGTCCTTTTCCGGAGTGACATAGTTTTAGCTGGAGTTTCTGGTAAAGAAGGTTGAACACCAAAAGATTCTGGAACTGGAAGCATTTTGAAAGCCAACTCTGTATCTTTCAGCAAAGATCACAC
The DNA here is from genome assembly GCA_963277665.1 of Viscum album. Lineage (NCBI taxonomy): Eukaryota > Viridiplantae > Streptophyta > Magnoliopsida > Santalales > Viscaceae > Viscum > Viscum album. The sequence goes on along the minus strand of OY728163.1, from coordinate 2,100,367,575 downwards.
CACTTCAGATTCAGACATCTTCATTCTCATTTTCTTTTCCTTTTCTGGTCTCTCTAGCTCCTCAATAGCTTTTTCCTTTAAGGCTTTAGCCTCGGCAGGGTCCAATACAAATTGAGGATCCCCTGCCTTCCTCTTCTCGTTATCTTCCCTCCTCATGGTAGCTACAGCATCCGTATATGTTTTCTTCTTCTTAGGCTTTAGGGGAATATATTGAGTTTCCTTAGCCTGAGGAATTTTATCATCAGCAACTACTAATTTAATCTTTCTCTTCTTCCTTTTCTTTTTGGATGGTTCCGGATTCTGTGATTCTTTCTGAGCTGCTTCAACCTCTTCCACACACAAAGGATAAAATTCTCCAGATTCTATGGAAAAACCCATCTTCATCCTCTGGAGAGTATCATCACTAACTAACATGAGTTTGCAATTCCAGATCATTGATTTGCAAGAAACCTTGAAGGATTCTAACCATCGAACTATCAGCTTAGATATTAAGGTAGAGAACATGATAATCTGAGCTCTCAAATTTACTTCTTTGATATTCTTGATCGTAACCAAGACATTCCTTATCAGATTTATCTTTCTTATATTTACCAAGAAATCTAAGACATAGATATCTTTTTTCTTCAGATTGTCTTTGTCACCTCTTCTTGGAACCAGAAATCCGTGCACCCATAGCTGAAGGATTCTATTGTTCAGAGTGAGACGAGCAATCTTAACTGTTGAATCATCCTTAAACCCAAGACACTTTAGTGCCTTCTCCTTATCGAAACTCTTTTGCACATCGAAAAGTTTGTCGGAGCAGAATTCAGATTCTCCTTCAATTGACAAACTAACCAGGCTCACTGCCTTGGTGTAAGAAAGTTTATAATTCTTCCCATAAGACATTAAAGAAAACCTCTCTCTGCCATCTTCCATCTGGAAGGAAACAGACTCATAAAACTCTATCAAAAAATCAGTATAAACTGGATCATGTTTATCTAACTTTGCTATGTAGACATCTTCCCATCCATTTAGTCTAATATTCTATGAAATAATGGAATCAATCTTATAGAAATCGGGATGAACTAATCTTTCCCTGAAGACTAACCACTTTGAGATTGGTTTCGCAGTTGACATATCTTGAGAAGTTTCTTCAACAGTCATTCGGAGTGAAGTAATCTAAAAGATTCGGATCAGCTTCAAAAAATTTGGAACCGGCCTTAAGAAGAGCGCAGAGCTTCGAGACGCAAATTCTTGGAAAACCCGATGTGGGATGGGTCTCGGGGTCCCCTTTATATAGGCATAGAATTTGACCGTTGGTCTTCCAAAATACATCTAACAGTTGAAAATACTTTGATCTGATCTGACGGCTGAGAACAATCCCGCAAGAAGAACTTGACTCCGATCTTTTGAGGTTTTTAAAGAAAACATTCAAATTTGAGGAAAAACTAGAATCCGAACATTTAAAAACAAGGAAAATATGAGTAAGCAAAATTTGATTAAAAAATTATAAGTAAGAAAATCATAGATTATGGATTTTCTAGAAATATTGTTCGTAATTGGTAATATTCTTCTTGAAAAAAAATGAATGTTCCAGTACGAATATCTCGTTGCGAAAACTTCAATAGGAAACTCTCCATTCCAAAACTTACCAGTACAAAAATTCCATTCCGAAGGTTTTCAGTACGAGTATTTACATTCCGGAAGATCTCATTCCGAGAATTTCAGTCCTGAAAATTTCAGTTCCAGAAATTCCCATTCTGGAAATATTGGTTTCAGAAATTTCCATTCCGGAAACTTCTGTTCTCAAAAGTTTGAATAACTTACAAAAAAAATTTAGTCACACTAACAATCAAATGTAATCCTCCTATAAAAAGGATTTTATTACTGTTAAGAGAATTGTTCAACAAGAAGTTAATGAAGAATGATTACCTTACAGTTATCATTCCTAACTTTTGTTTAATTTATTGAAATCTATCGGAGGGTAACGATTTTGTGAAAATATCAACAAGTTGATCTTGAGTTCAGATAAACTGAAGAATGATATCTCTTTTAAGTGTGTGATCCCTAAGAAAGTGATGCCTAATATCTATGTGCTTTGCACGAGAGTGATGTGAAGGGTTCTTACATAAGGAAATGGCACTTGTCTTATCACACAATATTTGAGTCTTCGTAAAACTCAGGCCATAGTTTGTGAGTGTATGTTGCATCCACAACACTTAAGCACAACAACTCCCAGCTGCTACATATTAAGCTTTAGTAGTGGAAGGTGCTACAAAATGTTGCTTTTTGTAGGACCAAGAAACTAGAGAATCTCCAAATAAATGACAAGTTCCAGATGTACTTTTCTTATCCATTCTATATCCACCAAAGTCAGCATTAGAAAATCTTTTTCGAACAAAATCATTTCCAGAAGTATAAAATAATCCTAGATCCATGGTTCCCTTTAGGTAGCGAAAAATTATTTTCAGTTTATTTAAGTGAGATTCCTTGGGATTGGATTGATATCTTGCATATAAGCACACTGAAAACATTATGTCTGGTCGACTAGCTGTTAAGTATAGTAGACTTCCTATCATACCTCTAAAAGATGTTTGATCTACTAGTTTCCCAGCTTCATCAAGATCTAAAGAGTTTGAGGTACCAATGGGGGTACTTATACTCTTGGTGTTTTCATAACCATACTTTTTTAGAATATCTTTAATATACTTATGTTTAGATATATAGGTTCCTTCTGGTTTTTGAGAAATTTGAAAACCAAGGAAAAAAGGTAACTCGTCCATCATACTCATTTCATACATAGAATCATTAGACATGCAAAAGAATCAGTTAAAGATTGATGGGTGAACCAAATATGATGTCATCCACATAAATTTGAACAATAAAAACATTTTTCTTATCTTTCTTCATAAAAAGGGTGGATATTTATTTTCCTTAACATAGTTATTTTGAAACAAAAATCATGTGAGTCTATCATACAATGCTCGTGGGGATTGTTTAAGACCATACAAAGCTTTGGTATGTCTAAAAACATGATGAGGATGTTTTGTATCTTAAAAACCAAGAGGTTGTTCAACATAAACTTCCTATTGAACATAACCGTTAAGAAAAGAACATTTCACGTCCATTTGAAAAAGTTTAAAATTGAAGAATGCTGCAAAGGCAAGTAGAATATGAATAGATTCATGTTTAGCTATTGGAGCATATGTTTCTTCATAGTCTATTCCCTCTTGCTGATTATAGCCTTTAGCAACGAGTCAAGATTTATTTCCTACAATGACTCCATTTTTATCACATTTTTTTTCTGAAGACCGATTTTACTCCAATAACAAAACTTTCCTTGGGTCTTTCAACCAAGGTCCAGACATTATTCCTCTCAAATTCATTAATTTATCTTGTATGTCTTTGATCCAATCATCATCACCTAAAGCTTCATCAGTGATTTTTGGTTCTAAGTGGGAAAGAAATTCTAGATTTTTCTAGTTCATTTCATATGTAATTTCTAGTCCTTACAGGTTGATTTACATCACCAATGATATTATCACTGGGTTGATTCTTAAGAAACACCTGATTTGTTTTTTGTAAAACCAGTTCATCAACATAGGGTAGAAAGTCTTTTGGGGTAAATATTTCAGAAGTATCTTCTTGAACATTTTCCTTATTAGAAGGTTCCTATATCAAGGGTTGACAATCAGTTTTTGAAAACACATCCAATGATGTAGGTTGGTATAGTTTAAAAACAAAAGGCTCAGACTCATCAAATTTTACATGCACTGTTTCTTCAACAGTAGATGTATTTTTATTAAAAACTCTATAAGCCTTAGAAGTTGTGGAATAACCTAAGAAAATTCCTTCATCAGATTTTGGGGCGAATTTATGTAAGTTACCTTTAGTATTCAGAATGAATACTTTTCAACCAAAAACCTTGAAGTAGGAAAGTCTTGGTTTTCTACCATTCCATAACTCATAAGGAGTTTTATTAAGAAAATGCCTAATCAAAACTCTATTTATAGTATAACACACAGTAATTACAGCTCCATCCCAGAAATGTCTAGCTATAGAATATTCACTCAACATGGTTCTAGTATTTTCTTGAAGAATTATATTTCTTCTTTTAACTACACCATTTTGTTGAGAAGTTCTAGGTGCTTAAATATTGTGAGTAATACCTTTCCTACTACAAAAAGTTTCAAAATATGAATTTTGAAATTCTCCTCCATGATCACTATGAATAGTTTTCAGTGGAAAATTTTTATCATTTTTAACTTGTGCTCTAAAACTTTTAAAATAAAAAAAATCTTCAGACTACTTTGGTAGAAAATAGACCCAAGTAAATCTGGTGTAATCATCAACTAGAACAAACACATAGTATTTACCTCCAATACTTCCAGTTTGTGTTGGACCAAAAAGATCCATGTGCACTAACTGTAATGCATCAGTCTTTGAGACTTCACCAATTGATTTAAAATTAGATTTATGTTTCTTTCCATATTGAAAAGGATCAAAAACTTTGGAAGAATCAAATCTATGCTCTGGTAGATCCTTAACTAGTTTCTTCTTAGAGAGTTTACATAAGTTTCAAAGGTTACAATGTCCTAGTATTCTATTCCATAGCCAGGAATGATCCTCCATTGCACTTAGGCAAGGTAAATCTTGGCTTCTTAGGTATTCTAAGTTCAAGGTGTAAACATTATCTTGCCTATTGGCTGTGAGAATAAATTCTTCCATGGAATTGTGTACTAAGCACTTATTATTCCTAAAATTCACAAGGTACCCTTCATCACATAACTGACATATTCTAATGAGGTTGTTCTTAAGACCCTTAACAAATAAAACATTTTAAATCAAAGGTTTACCTAGAACAACAATATTACCAATACCAACAATTTCTCCCTGTGCATTATCTCTGAATGTTACCTTTCCTCTTTTCGTTTTGATAATCATTTCAAAATAGATTTTGTTACCAGTCATGTGCTGGGAACATCCACAATCCATGTACCATGTATTGTTTTTGGTACTTCCTCTATCTTCCTAAAAACAAGAAAAGAATTAGACTTTTGGAATCCAAACTTTCTAGGATCCGTGTTTTCCAGACAACAAAATTTTAGGAACCCACACATTCATAGAAAAATAGGCTTTATGAAAACCTAGAGATTGGGTTTTATTAAGAACAATTATTTTCTCAGTGACAACCACATTGACACTTAGTACAAAATGGGGCACTTTGTGGAAACATTGTGGGACAAATTAGTTGTTACTAAAAATTGGTTTTTCATGGGTATAACCAAATCCAAATTTGTTTCTTAAAGGTCGTATTTGAGAATACATTTTATCAAAATTTTACTTACCATGGGTAAAGTTTGAAAAACACTTATTTAAGGAAAAAATTTCAGACATGAGTTTTATAACCATTTTTTTATCTTCAAAATCATTAGATTTAGAACTAGAGTAAGGCTCGAAAACACTTTTCTTAGATATTACATTTTCTAAATCTTTAGAAATTTTGTTCCTCTCAGAACATACTTCCTCAATATTTTTTGAAATACTTTTAAAATCAGAATTTTTCCTATCAAGATCTCTTTTGTAAGAATAGAATTCCTAGAGTTTGCCTTATCATGTTTCTTGTTGAGTTTAGGGTTCTCAATCTCAAGAAGTTCAGCAAACCTAGAAACTTCTTCATACATATGTGAAGTATGTTCTTCATCAGAAGAGGATTATTCATCTGACGAGTTATAATACTTACTATCATTAGAATTTAAAGATACATTGGTCAATGATTTAGCATTTTGTACCTTATCCATAAAGCAATGATTGTCAATAGGTAATCTGGGTATAAGACCAAGATACTTCTTTCCTAAAGATTCATAATCGAAAGATTCATCTGAAGAGTCACCACCACTGGCACTCCAGGTGTCATTTGATTTCAGAACATTCTTAGCTTTGGTTTTGTAATACTTCTTCCTGCTCCTTTCAAAATTCCTTTCTTTCTTTTCTTTCTTTTTGAGTAAAGGGAAATCTGGTCTAATATGCCCAGTTCTCTTGCATTCGTAGCAAGTAACTTCCCCATATTTCCATTCTTTCCTTTACTTTTTCTTATACTTGGATTGTAAATTTCTCTGGCCGGATATCTTGTTCCACCTTCGAACAAGATTTGCAAACTCATTTTCTGAGATTTCACTATCACTAGAATCTGATTAAATAATTGCCTTCTTAGACTTGGATCTGGTTACTCTCTCAGGAGTATTAGCATTCATATGATTTGATGTAGTTGTAAAAGCAACAGTAGCATTCCCATTCTTCTTTTTGATGCTGTCAGCATCTCTTTTCATTCTGGTTTCATGTTGCAGAAGAGTACCGAATAACTCCTCAAGAGAAATTTGGGTGACCTTCCTGTTCTCATCTAAAGTTGTTCTCTTTGATTCCCACTCATTGGGCATAATATCAATTATCTTATCTACAAGGGCTTCATCATCTAATCCTTTTTCTCCAATAGACTGTAAGCTATTGACTATAGTCATAAATCTCTGTTGAACTTTGCAGATTAGTTCACCATACAGAAAACTGAATCCATGGTATTCATCTCTAATCATAGCTCTCCAAGTTTCAATCACCTTAGAAGTGCCAAAGTGTGTAACTTCTAACTTCTTCCAGATACAATTAGCTGCTTCACAAGAAGAAATTTGGCTATATATATTTCTAGTCATTGAACATAGTAAAGTATTGCTTACCTTATAATTGAGTTGATACTCTTTCTTTTCCTAGTTATTGAAAGTTCTAACATCCTTATCAGGTATTTTATAATCACCAGTAAGCATAACGAAATTGTCCACTCCAGTGTTGATAACAAAAGTCTTCATTCGATCTCTCTAGTACTTATATTCATTACCATCAAATATTCGTGGTCTTGTAAGATTTAGATTTTCAATAGAACCAACATTGATTCCTGCCATTCTAAAACAACTTGGGCAACCAAACTAGTTAGTAGAAAAAGTTCTTAACCACAAAGTTCGGAATGACAAAGTTCAGAATGAAAAAGTTTGGAATGATAAATTTTGGAATGGTAATGTTTGGAATGATAAAGAGCAACAAAAACTTATATGTGAGTATGAGTATTTTAGATACCTCCTCAGATACCAATTGTAGGATCGAAATAACAATGTAGATTCTCAATATACAAGAGGGGGGTGAATTGTATACTTTAAAAATTCCTTTGGAACCTTTAAAGATGGTTATGGATAACTATGTTTTCCTTAGACACGGAAAATCTAGGTTTATCAAAGATAAACTAAGAAAATTCACAACACCTTTGATCACCAACTAGAGAATTGGAACAAAGATTTATAATATAAGATTCTACCTTAAAGTGTATAGAATCTAAACTAATCAGAGTACAAGTATAAGGAAGTATAAGAAGATTATACTATCCTTACTCGACAATATGCAGCGGAAACAAAAAAGTATAAAAACTACAAGTAACAAACAATAACTCTTTTAACCCAAAGAGAAGGGTATCCAACAACCATGGATAAAGGTCTCTTTATTTATACTTTCAATCAAATCTGTCTTACCCACACCAGGATAAGCCCTTGATACAATGATCGGAATCTCTGTCTTGTTATCCCCGCAATCCCTTAACATCAAGGTAGATAGAACCTTTGTCTTCCTCAGCAAGGAAGCCCTTGAACTTCAAGGTAGTCGACACCACTTTCTTCCTATCCCCGGAAGTCCTCAAATGTAATCACCAAAATCCGGAGTCGCACAAAGCAATCAGAACGAGGGGTTCAGTATGCACAAGGCATGAAAATCTTATCTCTCTAGAAATCACCTTAACAGCGTGTGTTCTCTAGATCAATAAACTTCTCATTCATTGATTGTTGAGCTCTTTCAAATGATCTCCTATTTATAGTCAAATTTCCAACGGTCAGCTCCCTCCTCCAATGGTCATATTTTCCATGAAATTCGGAGGGACCTGTACACGTGTAACTCAACCAACAATTAATTAGAAACAGAATAGAAGACATCGTTTTATAAATAACCATTTATAACAGAATGCATGACATCATTTTGAAATGAAGCATATGTAAGTAAATTCTAATAAATATTTCAGAATGTAAGCAAGTCAAAAGTTCGGAGTGTAACCAAAATGAAGTTCAGAGTCTATGTTAAGAAATATTCAGATCCTATTTTATAGGAATTCGGAGTCTGGTTTCACCAGAGATCGGAATCTGAACTTCCAGAGTTCAGAGTCAAAATACTTAAGAGTTCGGAGTCTAACTTCTTAAAAGTTCGGAGTCGAACTGCTTAAGAGTTCAGAGTCGAACTTCTTAAGAGTTCGGAGTCGAACTCCTTAAGAGTTTGGAGTCGAACTGCTTGAGAGTTCGGAGTCGAACTGCTTCAGAGTTTGGAGTCGAACTTCTTCAGAGTTCGGAGTTGAACTACTTGAGAGTTTGGAGTCGAACTGCTTAAGAGTTCGGAGTCGAACTACCTAAGAGTTCGGAGTCCAGAATTCGAATTAGAACTACATTACAGATCTCATCCAGAATTCAGATCCTAATAAACAAAATGCTCCAAATCTTTTCATTATATGGCTCTAGAATTTTGGGTATGAATCTAGTTGTTGAATTTAAGAAAAATATAGCTATGTATAATAAAATCTAGGGTAGGGTAAATTTCCTTAAAGAAGTAAATTTTCCTTATGGTGGTAAAAATAATATTTACTTAAGTATAAGGTGTTCGTGATTTTAAAAACAAGAAGGAATAGAAAATTCATAAGGAAAACCATATTGACTCAACAAGTACTTTATAATTTTAATAGATTTGAATGTTGTGGGATTATGAATTATTTTCATGGATTTTATAAAAATTAATGAATAGTGAAAAATTTATAACTTTTATAAAAGGAATGATGTTGAAGAGGATCATTAGAAATGTCTAATAAGAAATAATAAATCAGATAATTAAAACATGAGGTGGATGTTTGAGTAGAAAAATATTCTATAAATTTTTTGGTTAAAGGGAATCATACATATTTTTATGAATTAAATCATCAGACAAAATATTTAAATAGGTTCCATATTGAAGGTAAAGATGTATGAAGATAATTTTTGAAATATACTTATGCTATTTTTCATATTGAAGAATGGGTATCATGTCAATCAGATGATAGATGTCCCATTAGAGGAAGTTCCCTAGACAAAAATTTTTGAAGAAATTTTTGGGATGTTCGTGAACAATGATTAAAGATGAATTCCAACTAAACAAAATTCCACCATACATAAAAAGTCCTTCAGACATACAAATTTTATTTATCAATTTTTTCTGATGAAATACATAGGATTAATAATGACTCCGAGAGAAGACTTCCAAAATTTTCATATGATGGTTTTTTGTATCATTATATAGAATCTCATTGGATGATGAAATTATATTGAGTTTTCTAGATAAAAATTCATCCGATGATGTTTTTCGAATTGGATTAATTTTTAGATGTTTTAGAAAGATATTAAATGTGGTGGTTTTTAGTTGATCGTTCAATATTTATAAAAATTAGGAAGTAATTTTTTGATGATATCAATGAGATAAATTTTTTATTAAATTAATTAATACTTAATTTTATGAAATTCAAAGAATAAGGTTGGTGTTTTAGATTTAGAGAATATTTAATAATAGTTTATAATATTCGAGATGAATTTGAGAAATTGGTTGGAAAAGTAGTTTTGAATTTCATGTATTCATTAGGTGGAAATATAAAATGTTCTTTACACCAATTTTCCCCATAATATTTCTATATAAAGGGTTGAAAGTAAAAAATTATGGGTGTGCCTTTATAATCTATAGAAAATATGAAGTGTTTCATATTTGGTTTTATATAGATACATTTGATGAACTTTTAGTGGTCCGAGTTTTGAGATGATAATCTTCCAACAATGGAATCTCTTGATTGAAGAAGAAGAATAAGTTGGAAATGAATAAAAAGTGTTTTTATGGTTAATTAGAAAAACTCACGAGATATACTTTTATATCATGCATGGTCAGAAGAATAGGCTATAAGGAAGTTTCATTGTTTTCAGCGCGCACCAGACAAATTTTATGGATGAACATTGGAGATAAAAACATATATATGAAGATTTACTTACCAGATACTCGGTAATAATGTTAATAAGTTTTAAAATATAAGAAAAGTGATTTTTTTACAAATATTATAGTGACAACATTATGATGCTTATGGTGAATATTTCTAAACTTAGTGTGAAATATTTTTTATATCTTTATCTATCTGTATAGATCATATTGTGTTATTTTTTATCATATTCCAATGAAAGTGTATGGATATTAAATTCATATGGTAACTATATAATAGTATTTTTTAGTGAATATTGTTGTATTATATTATTACCAAACCATTCCATAGACATTATACTCTTATTTAATAGCGAAACTTGTAAATACTTAAGATCGTATTGTAGTGTTTTTGGTTTTTTTCAAAACATTTAAAATTATTAATTAGGAGGGGAAATATTTTACATATTAATGAAAATATACATGAAAAATAGATCACTGATTCAACCCTCACCCTCTTAGATATCACAATGTTCTTGCTTAGGCCATTATGGAAGGAAATTCTTCCTAAATCTAATATATCTCTTCTTCTTAGTTAATTGCATATGATATTATATCACGTCAATAATGAATGAATATTTTCATCCAAATGTTTTACGATTCATTGTACCTCATGGATACACTTAAAAGATGGTATGTTATTTTACTACCACCTTGTGATTTCTTTTTTACCCTTGTGATAGAATTATAATATGATGTATTTGATTACTTGGTGTATGTTATGAATGTTTCCAATGATATTTAATTATATTGGTTTATATATAGTTTTGTATTATCATCCATAGAGATCCTCGATAAGGGGTTTAAAAAAGCTTTGATTCATTTGGTGATCATTATTAACCTTATTGAAAACTCTAAAGTGGAATGAAAGGATCCCAAGCTTTAGATTTGTGAAAATTTTAGATTAAATGAAGAAGAAACAAAACATAACAACATTTTTTCCTTTTTGATGTTCATTAAAAAATTGTTTAACTTTATGGTGTTCGCTGATTGTTTAAAGGCCATGATTGGATACCATTATTTAAGCAAAGAAACCTGAGTCTTATATTTATAGGAAGGGTTCATGTATATGTAGTTTGGATTTTAAACGTTATCTAAATGGTTTTTGTAAATTTACTATCTTTATTATATTTCATTCCATTGCGTGTTAAGGTAGTGATGGGTTTTAAAGGCTCACTTCAATGAATGTTTTGATAAGGTTATTACATAAATGTTCTGCACTATTTTAAAATATGTGTAATAGTAATTCATTGTTTTAGTGATTTTTATAAAGTAATTTTGGTTCATACCATTACATAAATATTGTTTGTAATGGTTGACCAGTGTTTTAGTGGATTACATAAAGGCAACTCACATGTTACATTGATGCATCTAGTGGTCTACCCTTAATCTCAAATAAAAAATGGGCTCTACCATAGGATGAGGGTTACAGAAGACCTATTTATAGGTAGAAACCAGATTAACCTTAAACATAGTGTCTTTATAAATGTAGAATAAGGTTACCCTTATAAAAATTAGGGATTCAGAATAACGATAAACAAAATTCCTTTAAAATTAATAAATTTTTATATATAAAATGATTTCAATGGTTTATATTGTTTCTATAAATCTTAATAAAAGGTATATTTACAAACATTACTATTAAAGGAATTTAATAATTAATTATATTTTTATAAATGGTTTATAATTAATTTAACAAAATTAATGAAACATTTCATGGGAAAATACTAATTGTTAATATCTAAATACAATTTAGAAAAATTATATGAAATTATTTATGACCTAGAAATCAAATAGTATGTTTATAAATCAATAGTTATAATTTATAAAGAATTTAAAATTATTAAATAACGACACAATAAAAAGTTTATATTTATATTAGAAATTGTTTAAAATTGATTATTTTGAATTAACTAAAATAAGAGGGGCTTATTTAGAATTTATTTAATATACATTAATAGGTTTTTTGATGAATGGTATGATCATTGCTTGAATAATGCAATGTATCATATTTTAGATTATGTTTCATAATTGAAATTGAATTATATTTTGATAATAATTCAAAAGATATTTTATATTTAAAATAGAAATTCTATATAAATATAAATATAAAATATTTCATATTAGATTGTTTATAACGTTTTTATACTCAATATTAGGGAATGTGCTTAAATTTTTATATTCTTATTTTTATAATTTCGATAATATAAAGCTCAAATTAGTAAATTTTTATAACTAAATTTTATTTATGAATTGATCATAAATATTTATCTGTGTTAAAATATTGTAATTATTCCTTTTTTTAATGTTATTGAATTTTTTATTCATAATTATAAAATTTTTATATGAATAATGATGAATGATTTAGTTTAAAAGGATAAATAACATATAAAATAGAGCCTTTGATTACATGTTAGGAATTATTTTATAGTGATCTTTTTATTTCATATACAATGACCATGGTTTGTAATTGAAGATAGAAATTTTAATTTAGTTAATGAATATAGCTTGTTCATATTAAGTTTTAGAGTTATAATGAATTGAACACTTTTTTATGTAAGGATCCTTGGGTAGAGGGGCTTGGGGTCAGACAAATTAATACATAGAGGATTATGAACTGACTAAGAAAGTGAATGGTGATAGTTATCTATTAGTATAGACTAGATCCTACGATGATTCTAAATCCCATATAACTATAAACCATTAAATGAATATTTTATATACCTTTTTTATATAATTAATTTTGATGGCAATGATTTTACCTGAATTTTATTTTTGGGTGAGTAAAAAAAAACTTGTGGGTTGTATATAGAGTTGAAAACAATAAAGACTCAACATATTGGTTTGGTGGAGGGATTAATATTCCAAACCACATCACCAAAAGGATTCATATATAAAATGGAGTAACATTAAATTAGATGGTGAGATAAAATAACCTTCAGTTACTAAATGTGAGACTTATTTCAAATAATCACTTTTCAATACATCAATCATTCAACAAAGTATTTTTGAGCTCAGTATGAGTACCCTAGGATTGTCATGAGAAAGGAAATAAATTTATAAGTGACTTTGGATTATCTTGAGGGTATTATCGAGCTCATTAGAGTACCTATCGATTTTTCTTTGTCATCTTATTCTTGTCTCCTTTTTTGGGTTTTACATAGTTGGGAAACTCTAACACTTATGATTCTAGAGGAACAATATTCAGTATATCTATATGATTCATTTGAAATATAGTTTTCCACTCAACTATTCAAGAGTCATATCTTATACGATTAATTTTTTTTCTACCAAATATATTTTGGGATTATTTATTTGATAAATAATGTATGTCATGTGTAAATATGGATATTCAATCGCAAATGGATATGATGTGTTTTTAAAATTGATTGTTATTTTAGTGGGAGAACATTTAATAAATGTCTTAATTTAATGGTTAATAATACATGATACTTCTATGATAGAAACATATTTTCTAGATAATATCATCATCATCCTCAAGATAAAATTTTTTATTAATCCTTGATAAGGAAAATCTTAATGTATGAATCCATTAATACTTATAATGTATGAAAATTTCACAAAAAATAATGGTGATTTAAGACAAGTTATTCATGGAAATTCAATGAGTCAAAATAGTTCCTTCTTCGATAACCAACTGTTGAAATTGTTTTATAGGTGAATCTTGATACTTATTAAAGCACCGAGTAATTCATTTATGTATTCAAAGTTATTATATAATTATTGAACAAAAAATATTATCCTCTACTCATATACTTAATAATATTAGGAACATAAAATATTTATAGAATTTTAGTCTCATATAATTAATATGATTTATTATATCAAATCATATTCAATATAATTGAATAAGTTGATGAATTAATGAGACTGAAGTATTTATTAACAATTTATTGTTTAAAGAAATCAAGTATATTATTCTTATTGATATATGATATCAAATTTATGTTTGAAAAAAAAAATTAATATACCAAAGGCCAGGAGATGAAAAGAATTATAAATTGAATTTTTTTTTCATGTAATCGAGAAAAGGATTTACTGAATTGATAACATATAAAATTCAATCATGGAAAAAATTATCATAATGTGGGTATATTAATCTCATTTAGGACATGATAGGATTATGTAAACAAAAAAATTATATAAAATTATTGGGGTGTTTTTTACACATGGTTTATGTTGTCATTAATTCTATAAAACTCTTATAGGTGATATTACAAATGGACTTTTATTATCATTTAATTTATCATATTATGATGTATGGAAAGTATTTAATAATGTTATTTAATTAAAAGAATTTTTTTTTAATATTTTGAATGTGTTGGGATTATATATGAAATTATAAAATAATTTCATGTTTCTATAGTTATGTAAATATGGCACATGTAAGTAAAAGTTAAAACCAAAAGGGAAATGTTGGTTGGAAAGTTCAAAAATGATTTTTCAAGAATTAAATCAGGATAATTGAAACCTTGGGTTATCAAGATGTAGTAGTAATAGTTCATCATTATTTGATTAGTTAAAATACAATTGAAAACGTTTTTTAAGCTCTATGGAAAGTCCATCTCAAGTTAGGATGTTATATAAATTAAATTTTAAATTTTAGAAGGTATGTGACACAATATGTAAATTTTAAACAACTAGTATAAAGACATAGGTGTTAAAAATTAAAGGAACATTTTATTGAGATTGTAGTTTATATTCATGAGAAGAATTAAATAGTAACTACACTAAGTATTACATTATAATGAATTTTATACAGACCAAATTAATATAAGTAAGAGATGTGTATCATTTTATTTTATTTTCTTATGTGGTAAGAGAAAATGTTCAATTGGAATGGTTTTTTTTGAAAAATATGATATTACTGACTGTATATATGTGGTATATTATTAATTATGTTCTATAACATTTTTAGATAAGAAGATTTTGAGAGAAGTGTATATATAGGATAAATGTTTTAGCTATCTACTTTTAAAAATATAGGGTATTGTGTTCTTACAACACATCAGCAGTATATTTTAACAAATTTTATTCTTAATGGAATAATTTTTTAAGCACATAGAATATCATACGTGGAAACAATTGTTTATTTGCTATATATTCATATAAAAATTATATAAATGTTTTTCCAACATAAATGGTTTGTATTTTTTCTATAAATGATATTGTGATATGAATATTTTATTAAAGAATCTAGTGGGAGACACTAGGGAGGGGATATTTCACGTAGTCACTGCCTGGAGGGAATTACTTTAAGACATTAGAATCTTTTAATGTCACAATGCTTCTGAGACATTTATGGATTCCCCATTAACCATTAAAAGGGGTATTATTAAAAATCAATAATAAATAAGTCATTTAGTCAATTCAGGAAAGAATCTAGTGGGAGTATGTTTTAACTTAGAGAAGCTATAAATTAACAAATAAATGATATCCCAAATATTAAGTGGAATTTATTTCAACATAACATCATAAACATTTTAGGATATGTGATGGTTCATAAAAATATCAACGGTTATATTTAATTATGGGTTTTGAAGTGAATATCACTTTCACATAAATGATTATACATGTTTAAAATTGGTGGGGTTATTAACTCAGTCTCCTTAAAGAGTTTCATATATGTGCTGATATAGAAATATCTAACGAAATACATTTAGTTATCAATAAAATTGAAGGAAACTATTCTTGAAGTATTATAATATTAAAAATGAAAATTTAATTATACCTAATATCTTAAAAAAGTATAGGGTATGATGATAGAGAGAAATTTAAAAATTTAAATTATTTATTGTTACAAAGTCGTTATAACATTATCCAAAAATATTTTAATAGATAAGAGTAAATTGAAATATAATAGTTACATTTAGATACCATAATAAAATATTTTCATTTTCCCCTAATAGAGTTTAGAAAGGATAATAAAATTAAATGTAAATAGTTAAATTATTTCATGGAATTTTTTTGATAGAATAGGGTTCAATAGATGACGATGATAAATTTTTATAGAGTAATAAGTACACAAAAAAATGAAATTGTATCATTTGATGTTGTGATGTAAAGAAGTTAGAATATGTTTAGGAAGTCGAAAAGTTGGGAATATGATTCCTAAATCTCACTATTATTCAAACATTATTACTTTATAAATTTTTCTCGCTGAAGAGTAAGTGGGATTGTCTTATCTTATGGTCACATTAGATATAGGACACGAATTACATGTGATTTAGTTAGTTAATAAACCTTATAAATTGTAGAAAACATAAGGTTGGTCTGGTATTTTATTATATATGACATGATAAACCGATTATTATATTGGTTTTGTAAAATTATCTAAAATATTTTAACAATATTTAAATGTTTTATATTAAATACAACCTCTATTTTATCAATCATTCATGTTTGATAAA
The DNA here is from genome assembly GCA_963277665.1 of Viscum album. Lineage (NCBI taxonomy): Eukaryota > Viridiplantae > Streptophyta > Magnoliopsida > Santalales > Viscaceae > Viscum > Viscum album. The sequence continues at coordinate 2,100,351,046 of OY728163.1, read as the reverse complement.
GAAATTGATATATATATATATATGTGTGTGTGTGTGTATATATATATGTGTATATATATATATTTCGTAAAGTGCAATGATAATTAACCACTCAATGTATGAATTTTAGCTTACCCCTAACTAATGTTTGTGGTGAATTAATATAGGTTATAATGAGATGTTAAGGTTAGAACGAGTTGGATTCTCATATATATAGTTATATATATACATAATAAGCTTAATAAGAACAAAACAAACAATATTATTCTTTATGTACACTTGAAAATATTTCTAGTATTAAACATATACTGTCATATAGATTTCATTGGAATACTAGGGGTGCACAGCTCGTATTTGATCCCCCATTACCTAAGTTTAGAGAGATACCTAATATAATATCCTTTTAATATTTATGCACTTCTTATGATAGTCTACATATTGACATAGACAATACGAATGTGGTTGTGTATGTTTTTTATCATGTCATCAGTTGGATATTATCCAATGTGGTATTTTTCCTCATATATAATGAGTACGACATATGGTCCCTCTATTAACATAGATTTGAGATTATGTGGTCACAAATAGATATATTTTATCTATCTGAATATTGAAAATAAAATGTGAGTATCCATATTAATAACTATCAGGTGATGTATTCAGTGATTGGGTTTGTCTATATTCTCAGAATTGAGAACAAATGATTTGTCTAAATGTGATTGATATAATTTGTTTCCATTGGTTAATTTATATATTAGAAAAATTAAAAATAAGTGATTGCATGTTTTTATATGATACAAACTAGTGGAAAAAATTATAGAGGTACATGTGTTTGATGAATATCATGCCAAATCACATTGGATCATGAGTATTGTTGAAACTTTTACAGAGTATACTATTTTCTAACACATATAGAATTATATATTATTATTTTTTATAAATTCTATAAAGTCAAATGGGATCACCCTTTTCATTCAACTGGATTGGGATTCATTTTGACTCATCGAACCACTCTACAAGTTTTTTAGAGTTATTTAATAATTGTTTCGGATGGATACTCAAAATTTATGGAATGTGATGTGATATATGTTGAATTTGACGAAGGTACAACCCAATGTGAATAGTTGAGGGTTATCAATAATTTGTGTGTGTGTTAGTGTGTGTGTGGTCTATAGATGTGGATGATCCCCCAATGCTTAGTCATGCTTCAAAATACCATAGTGTCTCTACTTCTTTCTCATTGACATATGTGATGTTAGAAAATTGTTAATAGAAGAATAATCTCATAAAATCATCATATGAATTAGTGAAAACCATTAATACACTATTTTGACGGAATGTAATTTGGGATAAATTTATTTATCTCCCTCAAACCCAAGTGATGGTGTTCAAAGTTAATGTAGTGGAATCTTAAATATGCAATATTTATGTTTATAATCGTATTTTTTTATACCTAGTCTCATAAATCTTGGGTAGATATACTTAGGAAATATTTTAAATATATTTTTCATTACTTGATAATCATTACTAGAAACATTAATACCCATTTAGAATCTTTTTGTAAACTATGTGTATGAATCCGAAACTTATCATATCCATTCAGAATCATTAGAAAACATTTTCCAAAACCACATAGGGTGCTTAATGTTACTAGTGAAGGGTTTATGTTTTGTGAAAAAAAAAATTAAACTGTTATAAAACCTTGTGGTGTTTCTAAAAAATTAAAAATAAGGAAAATTATTAATCTTCCCTATTTTGTTTTTTCAAAAAAAAAAACATTCCCCTCCCCCTCTCCTCCCTCTTGGATCAATGCGCACCACTCGGGAGACCCCAAAGTGTTCCTCTTACTGGGGTTATTAATTTTCATAGGGATTATTCCTTGTTATTCATGTTTGGTCCGTCATGATAGAATCTCATTTCCCTTATTCTTCCTTTTCCCATGTGATTTTCTATTTCCATCACCATGATATTCCTTGGATAAAACAAAAATGGGGTTTTAGGTTCTTCTTCATTGTGGAATTTATTTTTATGGTGTCTGATCCATCTTTTGGGTCATACTAGTATAAAATTCAAGGCCAGAAACCTCTTTCTCTCTGTTTGAGGTAGGTTTCCACTCAAATTTGGACATTAGAATATAGAACTTTACTCTATTTCATTGATAATACATTTTTTTGAAATAAAAATATTAAAAATATATATATTATAGGATTAATTAATGAAAAATAAAGTTTCACAAGATTTTTATTCAAAAAAAGGGTGTCTCAATTATGAAATATTGGTAAAAATTCATTTTAATTAATCTCTCACTCTAAATGTTTAAAAAAATACTAAATTATCTTTGTAAATGATTTATGTGATTTTAAAATGATTTAGGTGACTTTATTATAAATTCCCAAAAATACCCTATCATTTACCAGGAATTTCATGTAATACATGAAAGTCCAAGTATTGATAAATTATTTCAAAATTCGTTTTGAATAAATGTCATAGTATTTCAAATGACTTTTATGTTTTTTCATTATATTCATATATACGGGTATACATATAAATATTAATGAAACAATTAAAATTAAACTGTGAATTTTATCAATAAGAGACATATCTAAAGGTGTAAATTTATATGAGCATAACGATGAAAAGGAAATTTCTAGAAAACAATTATATGGTCTCATTGGTACAGTCCAAATAAATGTTAAAACCTTTGATTGATTTCAAATGGAATGATCCTTGGGTTCTTTTCAAATAAAATGAATGTCTTTTTTGGGTATTCTCGAAGTTGGATATTTCTTTTATATATCCTCTTCATGGTTTTTGTTTCTACTATTCAAAGTTCATGGTGACCTCAGGTGCTTGGGTAAAAGATCATGGATCAAAATGAGCTCCTTTCTACTTGATATTCTAGTGAGGTAAGTTATTTTCCATTGGAATTTGATGTGTTACTAATTAATTTGAACTAATTTTGGATCTCCCAAATTTGTGATGTTATATCTAGTTTTCCCATATCCTTAGTGACTTTAGGTTGTTTCTCCCATGATTCCCATTTTATGTTATTAAATCTATGAATTTTTCTTACACCTTCATTAATTTTTACTTCCCATGAATTATTTATTATTTATTATTTCATTATATTTATTAACCTCTAGAAAAATGGTATTATATTAGTTTTTTAAAAATAATATTTCAAAAGTTCTTTTGGGGTAGTTTTAAGTGTATATTAATGGGATGTTTATAAGGTGGGTGTTCGAGGGGGAGCAAAGGGTTTATTTTAATTAATTTGTTTTAATTATTTAAATTGATTTATATTATACTTTTTCTTTATTTTTATGTTGGAACATAGATCATCGATATAAATATTCATCATTCCAATTTTTATAATATTTATTAAATTGTGTTTATTAGGGTCAAAACATTACCATATGGATTTACTTTTATTTTATGATGCTTTTTTCCCTCCGGTGATGACTGGTAACACACCCTATATATGTCATTTGATGAATCAAGAATCATATAGTGGGAAATATTGGGATGTTTTATTAAGTACAGTATTAGATCCTATGATATTTAAAATACATATGTTTTGGAGTCTCCCTATATTATTTAGGTGTGTCTAGTGGAAGGAGATTAGATAGTTGGGACTTTTACGGTATGACAAGGAAGAGTGACATGAGAACTTACTTGTTCACAACATGGAGTTTACATATACAGTATGGTTTTAGTCTTTTTTATTTTTCATTTTTTATATATTGGTGATTATCAAATTTTATTGATGGTAAATGAATTTTTTTAAAGGACTTATATTTTAGAAGGGATAAAAATGGGAGTGAACTGGCGTCACGCAGGGAGATCACATGTCCAAGTAACCCATGTGTAGCCCTAGTGCATGGCTTAACATTATTTCTTGTGGTGGTTCCATGATTATAATATGGTTTTTAAACCATTTGGCCATGTAATTCCCCACCACTACTCCCTATTAATAAAGTTTTGATGTTTTCAATGTTATGTGTTATGTTTTTGGTTGGTTTGTGTTTGTTCAAAAAAAGGCTTGTGTTTTGAAAATTTGATAAAGGGTTTTATTTTGGGAATTTATAATATATTGAATTTGAATTTATTTTGTGTCTTTTTTTCATTTATGATTTAGGTGATTGTGTTTTGTTCTTTGGGTATTTATTTTTCTCGTAGTTTACCGAGTATGGGATGAGTTGAATTTTGCTATGAATTGATACTTTTTCATTTTATGGATTGGTTTCCCTAGAAAGGCCTCACCAGAATGAAGGACGTTCATGATTTTGGTTGTCCACGAGTTGTGTCTCTTATAATTGGGATTTTTTATCACATTGTTTTATATTACCAGAGAGTTCCATGTTGGTTTCCATATTTTGTTTTAATAAGTGGATTTTTTTTCTTGATCGAATGTTTTGGATTCTTTGGTTATTTATTCAAATATATTTCTTGTTATGTAACTTTATTCAATGGTGTTATCACATCACCTGTCTCCATTTAAGGGTTGGATCAGTGGATCCATGGAAGTGATGGTGTATTATAAAGCCTAAACTATATTGGATGTTGACCCATCACTTTTTGATATTTGTGGGGTTTCACTATCCTAAGGGTAGTTGATCCCTTGGAATTTATAGTGTGTTGGGATTAGACAGTCAGATTCCCCTGCTTCCAATTTTTGAAATCCTACAATTATTTAGGATGATTGATTAATTTTTTAGATATTTTTTTATTAATGTTATGTCTTAGTTGGGTAATAGTTCAGTTCAGTCTTTTTAGGGTTGTTATCTTCATCCCTTTCTCTTCTTGTTCTCGTTTCTAATTCTATGGATTTTAGTTTGGTGATATTTTGGTTGTTCTATTTCATAGGGATAATTTTTGTGTCACAATTGTAATTATGGATTTTTTTCATAAATGTGTGTTTCAGTTGTGTTTCCCTATTTCTAACCATTTTTAGGACATGGTGTTTCCCTATGAGGTATTATTTAGTTCCATTAACCACTAATGTTAGTGGGATATTTGTAGTAGTGAGGTCAGGTAACAGTCTCAATTTTATTTTTATTATCCCTTAATGGTTTTTTCATTAATATTTTGGTTCTACATGTGATTCAAGACTTATGGTTTTCTATATTTAAAATTTGTGTATTGATTATATGAGTTGTTGAGACTTGATTATAGGTAATGATTGAAGTTTTAGAGAAATTTTGACATGTTTGGAAGACAAAAATATTTATTTTGGGTCTTTATTACTTTGTTGATCATGTATTAAATCCATTTTGAATTCTCATTATGGGGTGGGAGTGTCCAACAACAGGTTATGATTTTATAGGTTCTATAAGATATGAATTCATCTTAGGTGGTTGTTGTAGTTTGGTTCGATTGGCATCATGGGTCTACTATTAAAGGTGGTTGTGGTGTTCCTTGGTTTTAGAGAATCATGTGGTGATTGAGTGGATTGGGTTTTTCTCTTCAATTTGAACAACTAGGTTTACTTATGATTTATATAGGAATAAATTATTATACTGGGTATTTTTTTACACTGAGATCATAATGTTTACTTTCATTTTATTTATATAGTTCTTTTAACCTTTTCTTCAAATTTTTTGATGTTCTTGTTCAATATTTTATAATTTTATAATTTATAAAAAGGATCATGGTTGGCACATGATTAGTAAAAACCATGTACAGACCATGATAATTCATCTGCAAGTTATAAGAACCCATTTACATAATTAGGGAAAAATTTCACAAACTATGTAGACAGCCCGTGTGGGGTGTCTGATGCTCCTAATGAAGGTCACATGGTTGGTGAATAATTTGGTAAACTATGTGGAAATCATGTTCAGTGTCTAGAAATTTAAAAAGAAAAAATAAAAATGTTTCCCTTATAATTTCCCAAAAATCATAGCTCTCATAGTCAGCTCGCTGTTTTTTTTATGCACACCACCTGAGAGACCCCCATTCTAGCCTCATACTCCTCCACATATTCATTCTCCTTAGTGATTCAAATCTTGGTTCTAGGATATTCAAGTCATGTTATCCAAGTTAGTATCTCATTTCCCCTATTTATTCACCCATATTTTATCTTACCCTCACTGTGTTTCTCCCTTTCTAAGCCCCAAATGTGGTTTTAGTTTATGATTCATTGTTTTCTCAATTAATAGGGTGTATGGTCTATCATTAGGGTCTTACTTATTCCTTAATAAAAGCATCAGACCTTTTACACTCTATTAGATTTATATTTCCCATATTATTTGGAATTTTATATTCTAAAAGATTTAATTATTTAATTTTTAATCACTTTTTTGATATTTAATGATTATATGAAATAAGTTAGAGTATTTTTGAAAGGAAAATCACATTTTTTGAATTTTCATTCAAATTTAAAGGGTTTCTTAAAGCTATAATCTTGGTAAAATTTTATTTTAATTAATGTTTCACACTCTATATATGATAAAAATGTAGAATAACATTTATAAATGTTTTGTGTGATTTTAAAAGGAATTTCAGGCCTTCAATGTAAATTATAAAACAACCACAAAATTTTTCATTTCATTTCATGTAATATATAAAATGTCAATTCTTGATAAAGTATTTCAAATTTTGTTTTGAAGAATAGTTATTATTTTAAAAATTAATTTTTATGTGTTTGGATATTATACACATATATATGGGTGCAAAAACACACACACATTTAGATATATTTGTTTAGAAATTTAAATATTTTTTTTTATTTTTTACATAGAGATATATTTACGTGTATAAGTGTATATAAGAATAATGAAAAAAATAAAAATTATAAAAAAATTATAAGGCCCCATTGCGACATTATAAATAAATGTTTATTCCATTAATTGATTTCCAGTTGAAGGTTCCCACGGACATGAATGAGTAATGTAGATGTATTGTTTTGGAATCCTCCTAGTATGTTATCAATCTTATATATTCTTTTATTTGTGTTTTTTATTTCTATTCAAACATTATGGGAACCACTCAGGCTTGGGTAAGTGATCTTAGATCTGGATAGGATCCCATTCCACATGATATTCTTGTGATGTATGTTTTTTCAACTTAAAAGGTATGTGTTACTTCTTTCTTTATAATAGTTGAGGGTCTCCATAATTAATGTTGTTAGTTCTAGGTTTAACCAATTCTTAGGGACCATATAATATTTCTCCAATTATTTCCATTTTAAATTATTAATTATATGACATTCTCTTTCACTTCAACTAAATTATACTACTCATGATTTATAGAATTTATATTTTTTCTAGTTATTTATTCCTCCGTAAAAAATACTATTCTATTGTGTTTTTTAAATAATATTTCAAAATTGGTTTAGTTCTTGTTTATATAAAGGTGTTTTATTAAAATATTTTTCTACCAAATATTTTTTTTAATGTGATATATATCATTTAAATATTTTTAAAAAGGAATTTTTTTAAAATGATTTGTATTAAAGTGATTAAGAAATAAAAAAACAATTTTTAATATTGTATCACAAACTAGAATAAAAATGATATTTTATTGAAACACATTACTTGGGGTGTGTTTTCACCTTTTAATTCGTACTGAAATTTTGCTTGTTCCAATATATTACATTCTAGTTTCAGGTTCAGTCATGTTTATTACTGCTCATTATGTGTTAAGATTTTAGAATTGTATGGTGACATGTAAAGTCAGATTGAGGTATATTGGTTTCATTTGTTTTATTTAAATTTATTTATCATATCATATAATAATTCATTTTGATACTTTCCACTGTTGTTATTGGTGGATTGGACTATATTATAGGAAGATCTAGTGGAGAAAGGGGTTATTTCTGTGGAGATCATTCGAGGGAGAGATAATAGTTTACATAAATTGTTTAAATTGTTTAAATTTATTAATATTATATTATTGTATTTTTTTAATGGTGCATGGACCTCTAAAATATAGTGTGGTCATTCCCATTTTGTATTGTTCTCTTAATTGTGTTTATTGGGGTAAACTCATTCACATTTAAATTTACATCGATTCCATAGTGCTTATCTCTCGCCCATAGAGATTAGGAATACACCCTATATATATTGCGATATTACATGGGAGTCCAATGTAAGGATGGCTCTAGTTGGTATATGAAGTTTTACTTTTAATAGGGGCTTCCTAAAATCATCTCCATCCATCCATAATCTTCCAAAAATTACATCCACTTTTTATAGATAGCATATATACATCCACCAACACTAGTCTGTTATTTCATTCCGGAACATCACATCAATAGTCACATTTAAATCATTACCTTCATCCAAGAACCTAGATTATATTTTCTCTATAAAATTATAGTGTCTCTCTTAGGAAATGGACATTAATTAATTATCAAAAATTACCTTAAATACCAACTTAATAATATATAAAAATTCTATAAGAATAACCAACTCTTCTAACATCAAACACATATTGACATATTGAAAAAAAAATAACCAAACACTTTTTGTACCATAGTATCCCTATTTTTATTCATTTTCAATGACCCCACACATTTCTAAAGTTATTATATGTTCTTATTTACTAATAATGTTATTTTAAATTAAATTCCATGGGACATTAGGGGTCATATCATCAATCAATTTCTCAACCAATCATGATAACCACTCCTATTACATTAAATAATATGTAAATCCACTTATTGGGTAACGTTGACACTGCAAGATTTTCCCAAGAAAATATAATTTATTTAGTCCACTCTAGGTCCACTTTATAAAACTGACTGTCAAAAAATATAGATATTTTTGAGTGTTTGAATGATGTCCAGGAACAATTAACCATGGGATATCATTATAAAATTCTCATTTCAGTGTCCCCTCATATAGAGTCACATAAAAATGTATCATCGTTCACACACATCAAAAAAACATTAAATGTTTCATAGGTATACCATAAATACCCTCCTTTGTCATGTATATTTATATACCAACACCCCCTTTAAAATACGATTGACATAATTAAGAAACATGGTCTATAATTGTGATTTTAAAAACTCACGTTCCATATTTAATAGAACAATCAATATTTTTCTATGTTTAATGATTCACATTGATTTTTTATATTGTTATCTCCAAATTCGTTTTTAAGCCCCCTTAAAGGAGGCACTCACTTATTATACCCAATGAGAATGAAATAATACAATAATTATTCCTTCGTTGTAGTCCAATGAGTACAAAAATGAATCTATATAGTGAAACAGGCTTAACATACATGGATATTATATTTTTTTAAATGAATATCTAGTAAATTACAAAAATACATGCTCGGGGACCATAATAGTTTAGTGTCTTTGGAAACATGGAAACAAAATATTTTTTCCCTAGTGATAAATCATCATCATATCCCATAATTACCTCCACATTTATGACATCTACCTAATACCATTCTTTATAACAAAGGGAAGGAAAACAAAAATAGGGGTGAGCTCAGATTCTTAGTATAGGTATATAAAGTAAACATGTATGAATTACATGATCAAAATGGTATATAACATGATCATCACATTTGATGATCATACCCTGCATATTAAAGATCATATTAAAGATTTTATATTTACAATAAATAGACCATAAGAGAATTAATATCATAATTCATGAAATTGCAACATAATAATAAAACATGGAACTATGGAAAATGTGATAGAATATACAATCCTAATGTCTAGGAGGCCTATCAAGGCCTTTGTAACATGTTAATCATGGGTTAATCACCTGTGTACCTACATAAGTCATGAAATGACCTCCTGTGTACCCTCTACTTTTAGTCATATGATGTCCTCTTGTTTACCCCCTTGTTTCAAGCATGGGATGTATTCCTGTTAACCCTCTTGTTTCAGGCTTAGGATGTCCTCATGTGTACCCTCTTGTTTCGGGACTGAGATTTCCTCCCATATACCCTATTGTTTCGGGCATCGGATTCCCTCTAGTATGATCACATTTTTGGGATCGGTATTCCCACCCAAGTATCAATTAAGATCATAAAACATTTATCAATACCCAATTCATTGGAGGTATAAATAAGTCCCCCATATCTCATAATGAAATCATACATACATGCACCAATAATAATAAACAATAATTTCCTAACACATGAAATGAAATAGGTATCATTAAAATCTCATCACATCATAACCTATGAAAATAAATATTTTTCATAAGAACTTAAATAATGCATACCCTATAAAAATATGTTTGTTTAAAAAGTATAAAACAAATGTAATTGAAACGGGAATCTTAAGAACCATTCCGTCAAAACATGAACCATTAATGAAATAATATTAAGGGAAACATTAAATAATTTCATAGAAGGGAATGTGTAACATCAACGAATCTCATCGTAGATGAGAAATAACATGGAAGTAAATTTTTAAAACGTTTATTGTGGAAAATATACTTTCTTATTTAAAAATTACTCTTTGAAACATAAATCCTTTTGAGGACTATTTCCTTTGAAAATATTTATAAAACATATTAAGTTGTCTTGAATACATTTTGAAATAATTTTTCCATGAAAAAATATCAAAATAATCTTCAAAACATTTTGAAACCCATTTTCCTTGAAAACATATAAAATAATCTTAAAAACATATTGAAAACCATTTTCCATGAATTATTATAAAAGAATCATAAAATCATTTTAAAAAGCTTTATATTTGAATATAGATTTGAAAACTTATAAAGGATGATTTATAAATATTAATGTCTTTTCAAAATAATTTTTCCATTAAAATTATATTCAATGATTATTTGAAAACATTTTTGAATTTTTTTTGATTTTTTTTTTGAAAACATAGTTTTTCAAATAAAACATATTTCTGACTAAAGAGAAAAATATAGTCCTCTTTTTAATAAAAAATCTTCTTAATTAACATAAATACCAAAGAGTGGAAAATTGTAATAATACATGGATATATATTGAATGAATATAGGATAAGTAAACAAATTATTTTTTAAGATATTTATCATAATATATCATTAAATAATCATAACCATTGATAATCTTGAAAAGAGATGAGATTGCTTCGATAAACTCTTACCACATAGTAACTAGGGATCAAATTATCCATGTAATAAAATAGATTTAAATTAAGATTAAAATATCATTAAAATAATTATATTCATTATATAACATGAAAAATTTATGTATATATATCTCAAAAAAAAATTAGATACATCGTAAAATATGAGTCACATGGAAGGAAAATAGTGACAAAAACATTTTACCGATTTGGTAACATTTAAAACATAAACACCATGAAAGAAAGAAAATAAAATTTGTATTTAAATACCCATAAATTTAAAAATATTAATAATTTAATACATCCATGGGTAGTAGGAATATAAAAAAATAGGAATGAGTGGTGAACAAAGAATGTATCTCATGGAAATAAAAAGTGAGATACAATCCCCTTACCTTGTGTTTTCACCCTCGTTGTAATCATTAAAAACCCAGGTATACTATATATAAATTTATTATAAATATTTTAAAGAACCATATTATTATATATAATTCCATATATGTATTTATTGTGACATTAAATTACCCTATTGTAAGTAATTTCATCTTACAGTTACGCTTCGGGTAATATTCGCTATATTTTCTGTTTGTGTCTTAATTTGTTATATAATTGGTCCTTATAGCTATATAATTATTTTAAAAATGTAACAAATGATATAAATATAATTTCTACTCATTATAACTTTATTATAAAAATCTATATAATATAGAATTATGAAATGGAATACACTGTTCATTGATACGGTAAGTCGTACGTACACATGAACATTATTTCCATTTTTTTATTATCGTCTACAAAGAAAAAAAATACATTAAAAACATGTATATATTTATGTATATATATCATTATTAAATTATTATTATTATATCATGAATATCAAATAATTTCACTAAACCCATCCTTAATACATTCGATATAGTTTATGAAAGAATCACATCGCCTTGAGGGGGCAATAGTTTACACTTCCTCAAACGGAATTTTCATATTTACACCAAATGTAAAGTAAAAAAGATATGTGTTGTAAAAGAAATTAAAAACTTTAAATACATAATAAATATAATATATGACATATATATAAAAATACATCATAATTTCCACCCTAATAAGAGGTAAAGAAAATATGGATAATCATCATTTAGTGAGGTGGTAGTCTGTCGTAAACATAAACATTAGATTCGTTAGATATTATATGGATTTTTTTGTATGTTTAGGAATATAAAATAGAATAAAAATATCCTTGTACTATTAATATAATATTTTTATCATACAATATTTTAATAAAGAGAGTGGATGGGTGCAGAAGAAAATAGAAGAAAGGAGCTTGTGAGAAGAGATTAACTCCAAATAAGGTAACTCCTTTTGGATTGTGAAAAAATTATTTCGTTGTATTACATTCTACCCAAAGGTAGGATTTTATGAGTAATATTTGTATTTTGGGAAGTCTATTTTTCTATTATTTTCTGACCCTAAGTGTTTTGGGAGATGTGATGAAAAGGTATAGTGTTTTCTATTTTATATAGGTGGGGGAGTGATATTCTTGTCAATACCAAAAGATATTCAATAATGGGAGGTCTCCTTTACCTTTTATTCATAAAAAATGGATAAATAATGTATTAATTTGAATTTATGGTCAAACCAAATTAGAACCACGCAAAAATATGTTTATTTTAATAATTTGATTCATTAACTTCAAAGATTCCACAATTATATTATTTTGGTTTTTATTAATGCATCAAGTTTTCTAACCTAATTAATTTAACCATTAATAAAAAAAAGTGATATTTATTAAATTATATAGAGACACTAAATTATAAATATGATACATATTGAAATAAAACTCACATGTTTTGGAAATTAATATTTAAAACAAGCGCATGTGATGCGCAAAACAATACTTATACCCGAACCATGCTAACAGTGTTTTTACAATATATGGGTAAATATGTTAATTACAAAAGATAAATTCGTCCATTAATATTCTATATTTATTATTTTTTACCAAGAAAAATCAAAAAGTTAGAATATATTATTTTTATTAATTTTAAATCATTTAATAATATAATATTTATTTTAAAATAACAATAATGTCAATTTTAACATTATTTATCTAATTTTATTTTTAAAATATCAATATAATATTGGAATTATAATAAATTATGTTGAAATATGTGTAAAATGATATATTAAGATTAAAAAAATTAAATAAAATAATTCAATCAATTCCCTCCACTTATAATAGTTAAAGTATCATTTATTTTAGTTATTTATTAACTAAATAATCAGTATATTGGAATTTTGTAAGCGTTTTATGTGACTAAATTATCTATAAAAATTATTTATAATTTATTTTGATACAAATGACACATTTTCCACTTGAAATTATATCTATAACCGAAAATACGATGTTTTTTACATATATTAATGTTTTATAAATGTTAAAGGTAAGGAAAGACCCTTTTTTCTGTATCCTTACTTAACAATTTTTTACGACACTTCCATTTTATAATATTCCAATAACACATAAAATTTTAACCAATATGGGATATGATCTATTTATTTCCATATAGTGGCCTTCTGAGAAGTATACAAGTCATTTTGTTCCTTAAGATTAAGGTTAAGCACTTAATTAATCTTAATCATACCTTAATCGTTGTGATTAATTTTATTCAATTTCACTAATATTTTCTATCAAAACTGAAATTGGTATTATTAGAAATAAAATATCATAATGATTAAAATTTTCAATGGCCTTTTTTCAAAATTCTAATCAAAAATTTTGGAAAATGAAGTTTAACGTTAGTCCCTTAGATGTTGTGGGAAGTGCGTTTTTAAAGTAAAATACATTCAAAAGTTAAATAAGTTTTTATATATAATTTCAATATAAAAATGCCTCCAATAAGATAAATTGGATTACTATATTCATTATTTATGTATTTTGACTTTAAAAATAAATTGAAAATATAATTTAACACAAATCATTAATTAAAATAAAAGGTTGTTTTAAATAAATTACTATAATTTTTACTATTCACCCAAAATTGATGTTTATCAAAAAAATCCCAAAAATTCCCCCTAAGATAATTTAAAACATATTATTTTTAAAATTATGTACATTTTATCGAATTAAATTTCTCTTAACAATTAAAACTTATTTTATTATTGATCACCGAAGGACAAAAAGGCAGTTTCATTAAGAAAATATTATTTTAAAACTTATAAAGACTTTAACAAAAACAATATATTTTATTATCAATATGTTTTATTTATGTGAAACCATAATAAATAATATTTTAAAATTAGTTATTAATATTAATAATAGTAATTTTAACCTCTATGTGACAATTAAATCTATTAAATAATTATAACTGTAAAATGATGTTATATAGAAACTTAGTATGGTGTATAACGCATGCCCAGTCAGTGTCGCGTGTAGTGAAATCCATTTCCATTCCAATTGAAAGGAATACTTGACATATTGAAATGAAATATATCATTTTAAATTAAATCATTCTAGTAAGAAAAAAATATTTTACAAAATCTTGGGGTATTATATTATACCCCCTTAAAATGAATTTTTCCCTAGAACTTTTTCTGGGTTATCAACTGTTTAATATTTGAAAGTTTCAATCATAGATACTCAAAAACATAAAATAAATTGTAAAATATCCTTTTAAAATGGCAATTTAGAACCATAATCTTTACCCAAAGTAACTCACAACGAGATTCCCGTGTAGGAGAACATAGGTGGGAAGTGAAAACATAGACATGTAAGAGAAATATTACAATCAGGTTTTGATGAAGAATGATAGTGGATAAGGATAGGGGAAAGTTTAAAATCAAAAATAAATAAATATGTGATGACCTAAGGGACCTTATAATTCATTAGAAATGTGTGTGATATGATAATATTTTTATTTTGAAGATCAATTTTCCTAAATCTGAATAATATACATGAAAATATATACTTTCATGATTTTATGACGACATCAAGATTTTTTGTTCCATGATCCACATCAGCGCGTTCTCCAAAAAGGAAGGTGACTTTTCCATTCCTTAATTAATAACGGATCATGATACTCATGATATTACATCCCATAAATTATCATCAACAAAAATTAGTTTGAACAGGTTATCTAATATTCATATATATCCTTATATAATGAGATTCTCATTTTGTCTTAATAACTTCACCTAATGTTTAACTAAAAATTTCCATTAAGGGATAACCTTATAACCCTAGCGAATGATGAAAATTTAAATATTTATAAAGAAATTATTGAAATCATCTTATCATTGATTCCCAAATATCACAAAGTTTCACTTGGTTATTATATTTCTAACATATGAATATCATAATCATATATTTCCTTTTTTACCATAAATAATTTTGGAAAACATGAATTTTTTCTTATTTCGGTGATTACTAGATATATTCATCAAATCTAAGAAGTTTTAAAATTCATCCACGATGAAATAGGAAAAATTATAAATAATATGTTCCAAGGTAACTTGAATCGTCAAATTTACTTATTCATATCCATCACATCATTATTCAAACATCATTATTTCAATTTCAGGCATTAATTAAGGGTTCACTTTTCTAAATCAAAATATCACATTTACATGAAATCACTTTTATTGGTATTCATCACCATTAAACACTTTATTTTCAAACCTTAATGAAAACAAATACTGAAAATAATTATATATTTCATGATTCATATAACGCAATATCTTAACATTAAAACATAAATACTTCATTCATCCAAAATTATTCTTATACCATTACTCGGGCTTCATCAAAATATTACTTAATACCTATTTCCTAGAATATGAAATATTAATCATGTATTAATGTTTATCAACCTCAATCTAATAATTTATGTTACGTTTAATGTAAACAATACTTGAGGAACATCACTTACCCATCATATGTGTTTTTTGATCTCTTTATCATCAAAATTATAACCCATACTCATACTGTATTCCGGATTCTATTTTGAAAATTTCCAATTGCGAAATCAATTCTCATGGTGCCCATAATTTCCACAACCAAAACATTAAATTTTAACCATGTTCCTTCTAGTTATCTACATTGACTAAAACTTTAAGGCATGGTGTGAGAAACAATTATCTTATTGGAAACCAAATAGGCATGAAAATTTTTTTATATGGTGCATAAATCATGGATCTTACATCGTTAATCGAGGAAACCATTGGTTTATCCTAGGTTATTCCTATTAATACACTAGTTAAATCCTTAAAATGGTTTGTAAAGTGCTTTTGAATTCTAAAATCATATCCCTTAGGAGTTTCAAACCATGTGTGCAGTAAGGCTTGTTATCATGTACCTAATTACCCTGAGTCGGGCCCATAACATCTTGTCGGAGTTGATACCCCTACATACTTCTGTACCAGAGCCACATCCCCTTGTAGTATCCATACAGGGATGTATTTATAGGAATCCACTCACTCAATCCATTACAAAAATTTCAGAACATTTTCCTAAATGTTAAATAATCCTTATACTTATCCTTATATACATCCATAGAAATTTCATTAGAAATATACATAGGGATATCACTAATTATGTATCATCCTAGTTTTAAAATTATGGCTACAAAATTCCTTTAATACCAATGATAGTTAATTTTTCTTAACAAACATATATATTACATCATTTTAGATGAATATACAATATATTAGAAAAATGCATTCCTAGAGAAAATATTAGTTTAGTGTCATTAGAAACATGGAAGAAAAATATTGTATCATGGTGAAATATATTCAACATCTCCCATAAAGATCTCCACCAATATTACTTATATCTAAAACCATTTATCGTAACATAGGGAAATAAAATATAATAAAGTGGTCAACTTAGATGTTCAGTATTGGTAAGTAAAGGAAATATGTAAGTATATCATGAACAAATGTGTATAGAAGTTGAGCATAACATTTGAAGATCATACCCTTCGTATTAAAGATCATATTAAATATTGTAAGTTCATAAGATATAGATCATAAGACAATTATAATAACAAATCAATAAATAGAAATGTTGGAATAAAACATGTAATTGTTGAAAACACATAAGTATATTAAAACATATATCAACGTGGCCTAATAAGACATTTATAACATTTTAGGATTGGGTTGATCACCTATGGAAATTATTCGGGCTTGGAATTCCCTCCCATGTACACACTTTTTTGGGATTTGGAAGTTGTCTCATTTACCCTCTTATTTTGGGCTTGGGATGACCTCATATTTACCCTCTTATTTCAGGATTGGGATGTACTATCATGTACCCCCTTTTTTGGATGGTGATTTCCTCTCATATACCCTCTTTATCTGGGCTTGGTATTCCCTCTTGTATATCCTCTTTTTTCTGTCTATGGATTCCATCATGTGTACCCTTTGACTTCATAAATCATTTATCATTACCTAATACATTCGAGGGTGATATAAGTCCCAAAAATCTCATAATGAAATCATACATAAAGGTGATAAAAAGTCATAAAATGTTATATCATAACCCATGAAATGAAATGGGTATCATTAACAATTCATCACATCATAACCCCTGAAAATAGATAGGTTTTATACTCACTTTTGAAAAGGAAATCTGATGAAAAGAAATAGGTTCCAGAAGCATAAAATCTGTGGATTTTAAATCAGTGTCAGAAGAATAATTCTTTAAAAACCTAAACCATTCAAGAAAAAAATTTAATGGAATATTTGAATAATTTCCTAGATGGAGATTTCTAACATCAACGGATGTCATATTAGATTTAAAATAACATGGAATCATGTTTTGAAAACATTTCTTGAGGAAAATATCATTTCGTCTTTGAAAAATTATCTTTAAAACATAGAACATTTTGAAAACCATTTACTTTGAAAATACATCGAAAACACAAAAATAATGACTAAAAACATTTTTAAAACCATTTTCATTAAAAAAATTATAAAATAATATTAAAAACATTTTGAATTCCATTTTCCATGAATACTTATAAAAGAAGCTTCAAAACATTTCAAAAATATTTTAATTTTAAAATAACTTTAAAAACAAATAAAGGATGTTTTGAAAACAATAAACAATTTTTAAATTTCATTTTCAATTAAATTTATTTTCAAAGATCATTTGAAAACATTTTTTAAAACATAGTTTTTGAAATAAAACAGATTTCTGACCATAGAGAGAAATACAGTCAGATTTTTCTTAAAAATATTTTATTAAATTTTCTAGGTACCAAAGAGTGGATAAATTGTACTAATATATTTATATCTATTTAATAAATATATGATAATGAAACTCATGAGTATTCCTTCGAGATAGATTATAAGATTTCATCAAAGAATCATAATCTCTAATAATCTCAAAAATCAACGAAATTATTTCAATAAAAACCTACAACTTTGTTACTTAGGATCATACCCTCCAGGTATGAAAATGAAATTACATGATGTTTAAAAATAATGAAAATAATTTTATTCCTGATATAACATATAAAATGGATGTATATACACATCAAAAAATAAATTAGGTAAAATATAAAACATGAGTCTTAGAGATCAAAACTTGAGAATAAAACTATATTACAGATTTTGTAACTTTTCAAAACAAAACCCCCTAAAAGAATGATCATAAAATGGATTTTTAAATACCCATAAATTTATGTACAAGAATAATTTAATACATCTAGGGTAATTATATACATCACACAAAAGTAATGGGTGCTGAATAAAGAAAGTATCTCACATAAATAAAAAGTAGGATGAAATCCCCTGACCTTTTGCCTTTACTATCGTCGTACTCATTCAAAAATCCAATATAACAAATATATATTTATATATATTTATTATAGAATAATATTATTACAAAAATATCATATATGAATTTATTATGACTTTATCTGACTATCTTTTTAGAAATTTCTTGTTAAGTTTACACTTAAAGTACTATTTTCTTTATTTTTCACATGTGTCTTAATTTGTTATATAATTGGTCCTTATTATTATATCATGATTTCATTAATGTATAAAAGATATAAATATCCTTTGTATTCAGTATATTTATTTTATTAAAATATAAATAATATATAAGTGTAACACCCCGACCCTAGTTACCTAGAGTCGGTGCATTATTACATAATATTGGCATGATCACAGAAGATCAAGTCTCAAAATACCGATTAGTTTAGTACCCTTGGAAACACTAGATACATTCATAAAGTTTACATTACATCATAAAATGAAAACTACAACAACATAGTCTCCATAGTCCACACTCATATCCCTTTATACTATCCCTGCAGGTTATTCATAAAATACTTCTTCACATCCTGGGAAAAATAAAACATAGAAATGGGTGATCTTCAGATGCTCAGTAAGGATCAAAATATAGGGGAATATTTCATAAATAAGCATAAACATTTAAGTCAATGTATAAATAAAACAAAATCCTTTTTAAACTTAAACTTCAACATAATATGGAAAAAATAAAATGAAATAATGACATTTACTTACTCACATGGATATTCTAATAGTCAAATAATCACATGAAATATCAATAACCACTTTCATAATGATGGAATGAATAATTACAGACTATCATAACAACTTAGTCATGACCTTGTTCCAAGACTACAAATAAGATTTTGTCAAGGCCTTGTTCCAAGACACTAGTTTGTCTCATGAGACCTATCGATGCATCTAGGATCTATAGCGGGCTCCACCCGTCACTTATTAATTCCAATACATTCCTCATTTGAATAGGTTTAAACATAACATAAACATTCATATTAACACTAGCATACGAAATGTCAATACTTTCTCCATAAAACATGAATGGTATAAAAATAACACATCCATATTCAAACATATCACAAAACCTTCAAAACAATATGGAAGTTTTGTATCATAATACATCAACTTCAAACAAGTTTAAAATACACCAAATATGTTGAGATAGATGAAAGTGATTTGTAAAACTCTTTGAGAGAAATATCCCTTTTTCATGAAGAAATTTAAAGTCAATCTATTTAGAAAGGAAGACATTTAAAGAAATTTTTGAATCAAAGTGTCCCATACCAATTTGAAACTTTTGAAGGTAATTAACATTTTAAAACATTAATGTCCATTTAAATAAATATTTAAAACCATTTTGAAAACATAGACATCAATTAGAATGGTTTAGAAGAATAAATCATTAAATCATTTAAAATGATGTTTTAATAAAAAGACCCTTAAAAATAATCCCTTTGAAAACTATTTTTTGAAACATGGACATGGATATTGTAGAGACCCGAAGCTTGACATACATGGACATTACATTACTTTGGCGGAATACTTAATACATAACAAAAACCAACACTCAAGGATCGTAATATTTTAGTGTCTTTGGAAACATGGAACATAATCTTTTAATCATGGTGAAAGATCTTCAACATCTCCCATAAATATCTTCCCCTTTTATTTATTTACCTAAAACCTTTCTTTATATCCGGGGGTGACGAAAACATAAGAAGGGTGAGATAAAATGCTCAGTAAGGGTAATCTTGGAAAAAATAAAACAACCCACATACATTTGAACTTAAAAACATTAACAAAAAGTTTAAACATCAGAATCTTGAGCAATGACATTAAACAAGGTAGTATGTACGTAATAGATCATAATGGAACATAAATCATGATAAAATTGCAAGGGAATAAAACATGTAATTGTGTAAAACCATTAAGCACATGATAATATTTCCATAGTATCCAAGGCATTGCTGGCAAGACCATATTTGTGGACAAAGTCCCTTAGAGAATCGAGTTTACTCCTCATTCCAGTCTTGTATCACTGAACCAGATTAAATTTTCATTCCAGCCATGTCTATCTATTGAGATATAAATCTTTACCCAATGAATTGGAGGGATATATATGTCCCACCCATCTTATAATTAAATCATTCTTACTTGTTCCACAAAATAAACAAAAATCATTCATCACAACCCAAAGAATAAAATGGGTTTGATAAACATCATCCCGTCATAACATAATCCATATAAAAAATGGATTTCTTTTCATCATAAGAAGAATAAATACATTTATGTAATAGAGGCATTATAATTGAAACATAATCATACAAAATAATGTCATATTAGATGGAAAATAGTTTTGACAAAACACTTGAAAATAATTCTTGGGAAAAATATCTTTTCTTCTTCAAATTCATTTTCTTTTCACAAAATGCCATTCAATTTTAAAAGAAAAGGATTTTTTTGAAATTTAATCATGAAATATTGTAGAGGAAGCTTAATGAAAATTAGGCGTTATGAAACCATAAAAATCCATTCATGCCGTATAATTTAAAAAAATTATTCTTCTCGTACTTTTTCCAGAAAATACAAAAAGTACCTTGTATGGTAAACAAAAGAAAGATTCCTTACATACCACGTAGTAAATTTAAAAATGGTTAAAAAGAAATTTAAACATACATGATACCATTTTTAGAAAATAGGGACATTGATGATAAATATAACCCCTGTAAATACTTACGAATAAACAATCTCGGATAAAAGCGAGACTAGAAAATTTATCCCTTACCTTACGCCTGATATGCTTCGTACAAATCCGAAAATCCTGTATAATGATTTTAATAAGGTCATTTAATTAATATAGAATCATATTAATTGTTATTATATCATATATGGTTCACTTATGACATTATATTACCCGTTATTTTGTAAATTCCATGTTAAAGCAGTGTTTTGGGTAAAATCGTTTCATTTATCATACGTGTTTCGATTTGTTTTTCTTGATATTATTACTTATATCCTGATTTAATTAAGTCCAGAATTTAAAACATGATTTATATATAATATATTATAATCATATAAATATATAAGATAGATTAATAAATTGAATGAAATACACCATTCATGGAGACGGTAGGTCGTACGTACACATTAACGCTGTTTTCGTTTCCCTATTTAATTGAATGGAATTAAGTAAATGAAACATATATAATAATAAATCAAGTATCATTATTATGTAATATATTTCATGATTATTTATTATATATACATTATAATCATACTTGAATGGTCAATCATGGAAAATGAATATCATCGCGTTCGTGGAAACGGTAGTCCGTACGTACGAATGAGCGATGATATCATTCCCATAATTATTAAATAGAATTGGAGTGGATGATATAATATCTCAGAATCATTTTTATGTTATAATAACCATATATAGTTATTCATTACACCATTATACCCATCCAAGAAAGGTGGTGGTGGAAAAACAGATTACACCAAGGTGTGGTGACGGTATTCTGTACGTACGCACGCGCAGTGATTTCATTTTCCGTAGGATGGATAGAATGTGAAATGGGGTTATTTCATATTTATAATAACATATCAGTATATTATTGATACTGATTTTATTACTTTATTATGAAAAAACTAAATAAGAATAATTGGAAGAAGAAAGAAACTTGAAAGAATTGATAGAAGAGGTTACCTCTTATTTGACGCACCTCTTTTATGCATCCTCTTAAGGCACTAGAGTTGGTCTTTTGAGGAGACCATAACCTCTATAATGTTTCTAGGGAAGTTAATAAAGTAAATTTTCCAGTTTTTTCTGAGATTTAATTCTCAAAATTGTGAAAAGAGATAAGGGAGGAGGTGCCCATTTATAAGGGCGGAGAGGGGCACTTTAGAAAAAAACATAAAATATTATTTTATAATAAACCCATATTTAGTTTATAATGTCTCCAAAGTGACTTATTTCGAATATAAAGTGGGGATGGGTCGAAAGTTTCTCAACCAATAGGTTTTAGATAGGTTTAGTTTTCTATTTTAAACTATTCATTTAAATTTAACTCTAAGATAAATAATTTCACTTTTACTATGTCTTCTTGTTTTCTTACACTATATGGTTAATAAACTTACTATAACAAGCCAAAAAACCCCAAGTGGTTAATTATTCATATATATAACTTTATCTATGTCATTTATCCGAACCGTAGATATTTATGAATAGAATATAATATTCGTTTTAAAAACTATTTTATGTCTATTTTGAAACTATTTTGTAATTGATTTTTGTGAAACTCATAAAAGCATGATTAGTTCTAAAAAAGTTGATTAAATCAATAATAACTTGTCATATTAACCTAATAAATTATTGGAATTTATAAATAGTCTCAAATTACATTTATTTGGGTATTTATAATATCAATTATGTTAATATTTCATTAATAAGGTAATTATTGCATCATCATTGTGTCACAGATAAATTAAATTATTTAATGTATAAAAATTATAATTAAAACACCATTATGTAGGAAATATTTTTATCTTTATAATGAATATTTATAGTTGAATTTATATTATCTATAACCCTATATTAAAAATGTTTTACTTATTAAACTTTGCTTTTAATTATTTTCACTCTTCTTTAAATAAAATAATAATAAATGTCTTAATCAAATTCAAGTGGACCTAAATGGTAAAATCTTATTCCTAAGGTTGTTTTTGGTCGAATTAAACTTATCCAATAGAATTATAACATGTGTTAGGGTAATAATAATATCATTTTTACCCTTAATTACCCTATTTACTTTTAATCGTGGTAAATAAAAGTAAAAAGATACTTTTCACCAAAAATTATTTTTATCTTATTGAAAAAACATTTTACTCCTTGATATTAACCGTGTCTCTCGGATTTTTGAAATTCCACTCACAGAAGCGGTAAATTTAAATTTTCTGTAAATTTTCAAATTCTCTTCGGAGTTGGGTAAAAGACGGTGAAAAGTTGAATAAAATTTTTATATATCTAAAATTATTATAAAATGACTCCAATGAATTATATTGAACTTGTATAGGTATTATGTATCAATTTTTACCTAAAATAATTTAAATAAAATACATACTTATTTTAATAAAAAGTCTCTTTTTAAATAGTAACCCAGTGTTTTCATTATTCATCAAAAATTTAACGTTTTCAGAAATATACAAAAAATCACCCTAGGATAATTTCGATATTCTGAATCCAAAAATGAAGTCCATTTTGAAAGATAAAGTTTAGAAAATTTCAAAAACAGGGTATTAATATTCATAATGGCTAGTTTATATAATATTTTTATAACATATCGTTGTTTAATGAAACTCGGTATTGCGTACAGCACACGCTATCGAGGGAGGTCATGATTGCGTGTAATGCAAGCCAAGTTAGGGTTTCATGTAGAGAAATATTCCTTTGGTGTTGCGTATATCATACTCAAAATATAGTTTAGTTTTACATTAATCAAAATATATACTTGGTGTTGTGTAAAATTAATTTTATTCAAAATAACTTGAAATTGTGTGAATTGCAAGCCAAGAATAGTGTCGCTTATTCTACAAGATAATATAGTGTTGTGTATAGCACAAGATATTCTTTCTGAAGCATACAACAAAAGACATCAAAGAAATTAAAAGGAATAATTCTCATAAAATCTCGGGGTGTTACATTCTACCCCCCTTAAAATGAATTTCTCCCTCGAAATTTGCCGGGGTTATAAATGTTTTTCTACTTAAAATTTTCTGTCATAGAAACCCACATCGTAAAAAGGAATACTAAATCATCATTTTAAAAAGGAACTTTAGAAGCATAATGAATACCCAAAGTAACTTATCACGGGGTTTCCACATAAAATATATAGGGGAAAATATCAATATGGAAGAGAAATATAACCATCAGGTTCTGATAGAGAGTGGTAGAGAACATGGCTATGAAAAAGCTAAAAAACACAAAGCCATAAATTTTTGATGATCTAAGGTACCATCTGATACATCAGATATGAGAGCAATAGGACAACATTTTTGGTTTTCAAGATCATTTCCCTAAAGTTGAAAAAATTGGAATTAGAAGAAATACTTTATTGATTTTGGTACAATCTCACTGTTGTTTATGCCTTTAACAATTTCCACTTCATCTCTTAATGAAATTAAGATGAATTTATCTTCCGTGAAGTGTTAGCAGATCATGCGATAGAATGATAGGTCATTCCATCTTTCTCACACATAAGGATAGAAAAAGTTATATACATGAGTCTATCTATGGTGAGATTAATCGTATATGGTTCCTAAAATGGATTTATACTTCATACCTCTTAGTAAAATAAAACAAGTTTCTCCTAAGTAGGGACTTCTTATAGGCCAGTGGTAGGCAATAAAGGCCTGTCACACTTCTCTTGTGGGTTCGATTCCCTCAACCGTGTTCGACGTGATGGGTTGTCGCCTGTCCTGCTGGTCGGCCTTTTTCTAAAACTACACTATTATGACATTCCAGAAATAATATTGAAAAAAGGATCTATCCTTAAAAAATATTATCTTTTGTCCAATATAATCCATTTCAAATATTTAGACTTATCCAAAATACTTCAGTCCAAGCTCATAGTATAAAGAAAACGATTACTTGAAAGGTCACATAACTAGCACGTGAATGCCATCATTTATCCCCCATATAAGAAATATATTGTTAGTCACTTTCCAAACATGTGAATACCTTAATCATGTATTATTTTGAAACATGAATTACCATATAACCTTAGTGAAAACATGAATGTTGTCAAAAGTTAACTCTTTCCACATACCAAAATCCCAAAATTTCTATATACTAAAACCATGATATCACTTTCTCCTTATATCAGTCATGATCTCATGAATACTATCAAACATTTAATTTTATCCTTATCCATTCATTATGTACATATTATATACTTTCCAAAAATATCTAAATAACCTTTCAGGGTTACTGGTACCATTCAACATATACTTTCAAATACTTTAGAAAAAAATAGTGTAACAATCCTTAGATGTGTCTTTATTCAATAGTATCATTACCTATAAAACATAACTCTTGATAAACATAAAGCATTCCACTACCATTGTCACGACCCATCCTCGACGCCTGTGCCGTGACTACCCCAAGCCTGCCTTCCATAGGCCAGGGGCTGGCGACTAGCACCAAAGGCGTAAATCTTGATAAAAAGGGAAGGCATTGCCTATATAAAGTAAACAGACACCACAGAGTACGCAAGCTGAGTAAACACTAAGTAAACTGAGTACAAAAGTAAGTGTTGTAAGTAAATGGGCCAGAATACAAACCCAACTAAAAGTAAAGTACAACTAAAATGAAAGTACAACAACTGGAAAATAAATAAGCAAGTCTGAGCCGTCCTCTGGAAATCCCACCTGAAGGTTGGGTACAGATAGTCTCCTATACTCCTCGGCTCCAGCCATCCGCTCCGTGCATGTCCCTTCCAGTGATCCACCTCCAGGTACCATCCAGGTCCATGAGCTCCTACATCGATCAGTGTTGTCTGTTTTCTGTATCCAACACAACGTGGTGCGGGCATAGCCTGTGTGGGTGTGAGTATACGCTACTCAGTAGGGACCCCGAGACCCCTGAAGGTCTCCCAGAATCCACGAAGGATAAACCACAAAGGAAAGATACAACCACGAAGTAACAACTAACTCTACTTAGGTATATGCCCATACATATACCTAAGTCATCAATTCTAGTTCGGCTCCAACATCTGAGCCCATGTTCAATCTAGTCCACACAGGATAGTACAACCCAAACCACACCGGAAATCACAACCCAATCCACACAAGAAATCAAGTCAATCATATCGAAGATATTGATTGAAAGTCAAGACTCAGCTCACACAGGTATACTTATTCGTAATAAGATAGAGATGATCAGATGTAGCCACTGATTCAACTAAGCTTTCAAACCCACATAGGATACAAGGCCAGCTAAGCTGTCTAACCCACAAAGGATACAAGGCCAGCTACTCTACCGGACCCATGTAGGATACAAGTACAGAGTCAAATACTGTCGGACCCACATAGGATACAAGAACAGTAGTCATGTACTACCAGAACCACATAGGATACAAGAATAGTAGTCATCACCGTCGAACCCGCGGAGGATTCCAGTACAGTCGTCATCGCTATTGAACCCACGGAGGATCCCAGTAAATTCGTCATCGTCGTCGCAGTCGCACCCAGCTCTTGGGTTCCTGCACACAGCATGCTCGATTCTGGGAGGGTCCGTTCCATGGGCCAAGGGGGTCGATACATCAACTGAAACATAGTCTAGAGTTTATGTATCCCAAATTTCTGTCTCTTCCAAAGGAACTCAATGCGACAGACGGCGCGTCAATCGGACGCTCGGTCTGAAAGTTATTAGATTTTTCATCCAAGGGGCCCGGTTGGTTATTAAGTCAAAACCAACCCGAACGTACTCCAACTACGTCCAAACCTCATGTGTAGTAACCAAAAAGAACCATATCACTAAGAGTAATCCAACAAAGTCAGTGGTACATCAATCGGACATGCGGAGCTCAAGTTATAAGCATTTCTGCATCGAGGGCCCTGTTAGTTTCGTGTTCGAACCAACCTGGCTATACCCAAATTTCTCTGAAACCTTCATTATAATATACCTAAATGACTGTCTCGATCCAAGGATTTCTATGTAACTGACGGTGCATCGATCGGAGGTCTGTATCCCAAGTTAAGGGCGTTTGAACGGATTTGTCCGAAAACAGGGGGTTCAGGCCCGGTCCGACCCGGCCCGATACCCCTGGGTCGGCCCGAACCGGGTCGACCTGACCCGGGATTGGGACTGGCCTGATTGGGCGTGGCCGGGCCTGCCGCGTGGTTCTGGCCTAGTGCGGGCGGGCCGACCCGGCCCAGTGTCTCTGGTCCGGTCACATGCAGGCGCTCGCTCGCCGAGCGGGCGTGCAAGGGGGGGGATTCCCCCTTGATGGACAAACGATCGGCCATTTATGGCCGGCCTTAACCAAACCCGCGCGACCCGTGAGGTCCCTCCTCCAGCAGGCTCCAGTGAGCGGCTTAGTCGGCCGCTTCCCCAAACCGCCTCGGCCATAGGCCACGGCTCCTTGCCTTCCATTGCAGCACGATGGCATCGCGCCCCTCCACCACGGCCTGCCCCGACCGCAACTCTCCTTTGTACTCCAGCGCGGCGCGACGGTGTCGCGGCCCTCACCGGCTGCGGTTCCTTTGTTTCCGCGTGGTTCTACGGCACCTCTTCACCTCTGTTCCAAACCATAAAGAAGAATAAGAACAAAGGGGAGGAGGGTCGGCCCTATTTGTGAGGTTCGGCCTCCTCCCGTTAATTTGATAACAAGCGGCTATTTAATTAACGATGAACGCCAGAAATAACCACGAATGTTAAATCAAACCCCTACCTCTAAGAAGTTGTTGAACGTTGATCATTGCGGGAAAATGGAGTCGCGGGGTTGGTTTCGATGACGATGTTGGCAAGCGTCAAAGAAGAGGATGACATCTCACACCGGCTATAGAGAAGTGAAAGATCGGCACGCCATCTCTCCTTGGTTCTCTGGCGTTCTTCACGTTCTTCAATGAGAAAGATGATGTTCTTCAAGACTAGGGTTCTCTTCTCCAATCCTTAACACAACCAATCTTACCCAAAAATAAAATAATCTCTACTTATTTTATTAAGCTAAGTCATGAGTTCGAAATTTAAAAACTCAAATTCATTAATTGAATTAATGTGTTGGCTTGATTAAATGAGAGGATGGGGTAAGTCACAACATCAAAAACAAGGGAGGTTTTAGAAGGAGTTTAAAGGGGGTTATGGGGAAAGTGAAAAGGCGGGGGCTCGTGTGGGACCCACCTCACTAATATCCTAACCAGAAGTTAGGATCACATAGTATATAGAAATGAAGTTGTGAAACAACTTAATTTCACTTAACACTTAAACCACTTAGTAAAGAAATAAAAATAAAATTTTAAAAAAATTATATTTTTATTCCTCACATTTTTAAAATTTCCTCTTGAGTAAACGCACCTTCGGAAAAGGTGTTCCTAAGAAATTACTGGCACTGCAGTTTTATCAGTGCCCTCGGATTTCGATTCCGAGCACCGGTTCAGAAGATAGGAAAACACACTCGTTCATTCACTGAACATACCCGAGCTAAACTTCGGAAATTGATTCCGGGCACACCGGGCCTTGGCATCAGTTGCCTTCAGAAAGTACGTATTCTTAAAATCCCAAATAAATTAAGAGAAAAATTTCCTTGAAATTTATGGGTCTTTAAATTACTCCCACCTCTAGGATTTACGTCCCTGTAAAGATACATCAGAAACTAGGGGAACAACTACGGGTACTGAGCAGGCATCTAAGCCTCTCTCTCCCAAGTACTCTCTTGGAGGTTCCCGTGTTTCCACCTGATGTGCACTAGAGGAATCAACCATCCACGTAGTACCTGCTCCTATCGATCCTTGATCTCCACCGGGACCTCCAAAAAAGTCACCCCGTAATCAATGTCCAGCTTCCCATGGTCGATAATATGTGTCGGGTCGTGCACGTCTCTCCTCAGCTGATATACGTGGAAGACGTCATTCACCCGGTTCAACTGAGGTGGTAGAGCCAGGAGATAAGCCACCTCGCCTATCCTACTGAGAACTTGGAATGGTCCTATGAAGCACAGAGATAACTTGCCACACCGGCCAAATCTTCGTATTCCACGTCGAGGTGAGACCCGCATGAAAACATGGTCACCATCCTTGAACTCTAGTGGTCTGTGCCACCTGTCAGCATAAGACTTCTGTCGGCTCTAATCTATCCTCATCCACTCCTGGATGACCTGGACCTTCTCTGTCGTAGCCTAGACCATCTCTGGTCCCACAAGTGCTAACTCCACAGGGTCGGTCCAGCACAGAGGTGACCTGCATGGTTGGTCGTACAATGCCTCGTATGGTGCCATCCTGATGGTGGAGTGGTAGCTCTTGTTGTACGCAAACTCCACCAATGGTAGGTGATCCTCCCAGCTGTGACCAAAGTCGAGGACACATGCACGGAGCATGTCCTCAAGAGTCTGAATAGTCCTCTCTGCCTGACCATCCGTCTGAGGGTGAAAGGCGGTGCTCAGAAGTAGTTGCGTCCTGAATGCCTCTTGCAACCCCTTCCAAAGTCAGAATGTAAAACGAGCATCTCGATCGGAGACGATAGATGATGGAACACCATGAAGTCGTACGATATCCTGAAGGTAGAGGTGTCCCATGCTCTCCACTGAGCCTTGCTCTCTGATAGGTAAGAATTGAGCCAACATAGTGAGTCGGTCTAGAACCACCCAAATGGAGTTGTGTACTCTGGAAGTACGTGGACATCCAATCACGAAATCCATAGATATCCCATCCATATTCCACTCTGGGACCTCCAACGGTTGTACCATGCCAGTTGGTACCTGGTGCTCCACCTTCACCTGCTGGTAGGTCAGACATTGAGAAATAAACTCTGTCACAACCTTCTTCATACCCGGCCACCAATTCTGTCATCTAAGATCCTGGTACATCTTTGATACCCATACATGTACCTCTAAATGGAAAGTGTGAAACTCTCTCAACACCTCTGTCTGTAAAGCAGCCGGTACCATGGTACGTCCTCTGAAAAAGACGATGTTCTATCCTCCTATAGAAAACCCATCAGGTGCATGTCCAGTGTAAATCAGTGCATGTCGTGTCCCACTTTCAACGTCCCCACACTGTGCCTCTCTGACCCGCTGAAGAAGTGGAGGTGTGACTGTGACCGACCGAAGGAAGGCCGCCCCGTCTCTATCAACGAAGGATATTTGCAAAGTGGCTAACTACTCTATCACCTCCCCAAGAAGCTGAATGCTCATCCTCTTGCATAGAGAATCACCTGCAACGTTCCCCTTTCCAAGAGTATAGAATATCTCAAAGTCATAGTCTTGGAGGAACTCGAGCCATCGCCGCTGTCTCAGGTTCAGTTCCTTCTGCGAGAAGATTTACCTGAGACTCTGGTGGTCAGAGTAGACTGTAAAGTGCTCACCCATCAGATAGTGCCACCACATCTTCAATGCAAAGACCACTGCAGCAAACTCCAGGTCATGGGAAGCGTCGTTCTGCTCATGCTGCCTCAACTGTCATGATCCATAGGCGATCACTTCCCGCTCCTTCAACTGGACACACCCGATTCCAATCCCTGATGCATCGTAGTAGGCTACGTACCCTACTCCCTCCTCTAGTATCCTCAGTATGAGTGCGCTGGTCAATCTCGGTATCAGCTCTTGGAAGCTCTGATAATATCTTTCTGACCACGCGAAAGGGTTTCCCATTCTTCATCAAAGCTGTAAGCGGAGATATAACTATGGAGAAGTGTGGCACAAATCTCTGGTAGTACCCAGCCAAACCCAGGAAACTCCGCACCTCCATCACGCTCCTGGGTGGCTCCCAAGTTAGCACTTCCTCGATCTTCACAGGATCCACCGCAACTCCCACATCAGAGATAACATATCCCCATAAGTGGACCTCACATATCCAGAACTGACACATCGAGAGCATAGCATATAGTTGGTGCTCTCTTAATGTGTCCAGTACAACCCGCAAGTGGTAGGCGTGCTCCTCCTCAGTAGTCGAGTATATAAATTTGTCGTCGAGGAATACTATGACAAATTGATCGAGATAAGGCTATAATATCTTATTCATGAGACTCATGAACACTTCTAGAGCATTGGTTATGATGAAAGGCATAACCAAGAACTCACAGTGGCCATACCGACATCTAAAAGTCGTCTTCTGCACATCCTCGTCCGGAACTCTGAGCTGATGATAGCCTCACTTGAGGTCTATCTTAGAGAACCAGTGTGCTCCCTTGAGCTGATCAAAGAGGTCACCAATCCTCGGAAGTGGATACATGTTCATCATGGTCACCTGGTTCGGGCGACGGTAATCAACACACAATCGCAAGCTCTCATCCGCCTTCTTGGAAAACAAAATTGGGGAAGCCTAGGGTGAAACACTGGGTCGAATGAATCCCTTTCCCTCCAAGTCCTCCAGTTTTACTCGTAGATCCCGAAGCTCAGTGGGAGCCATATGATATGCTGGAGTAGATATCGGGGTTGTACCAGGGTACAGGACAATATATAAGTCTACCTCTCTACGATGAGGTAGTCCTGGAACGTCGTCATGAAAAACAACCACATATTGATCCACCACTACAGGAAAACTCAGACTCTGCGCATCAACTGCTCCTAGGATGAGGCTAGCCAACTGATGATTGATCGGCTATCCTCTCCTCTACATGAGTCCATCCTGCACTTTAAAAGTTCCCTTCTCTCTGGTGAAGGTAAACCTACTCCCATCGGTGCGAACACACTGCACCTTGCGCCTAATAGAGTAGATCAGATCATGGACTGTAGATAACCAATCCATGCCAACGATGACGTCGTAAGGCCTCGACGCCGCTGAAAAAAGGTCCCAGCTGAAGCTCTCGCCTACTAGAGTAATATCACACTGCCAGCACCAGTGTGTAATTGTAGATTTTTCTCCCGTAGGAGTCCCTAGCCATAATGATTGAGCCAACTACTCCGTCGGAATCTCCGAGCCCCGAACAAGGGCAGCGACAATGAAAGAATGACTCGCTCCTGTGTCTATAAGAACTGTAGAAAGGGTGGACTAGACATAGATAATACCTCCAATCATCTCTGGTGCTCCGTGGTCATAGCCCTTCGCTGCCTGAATCTGAGCTTTCCTCTGTCTTCCAGGTCCCTATGGTCGGGGTGGACCTCCTGGTGGTGGTGGCGTTAGAGCCTCAAAGCGTCACCCACCACCTACTGCTCGGCCAGCTCCTCTGCCTCGTCCACCTTCTCCCTGCAAACCACCACGGTCGAACCTCTGCCTCTGCCTGGGTGGTCCCTCAACTGTCTGTTGCTCTTCTATATGGTGGGTTGGGTAGTCACGAGCCGTGTGGCCCTGCCCGCCGCATGCATAGCACTGTTTTCTCCTCGTAAGATTGGTGTTGCGTCGTCTTCCCCGCACCTCTGAGCCAGTGTCTTGAGGTCGTCCGCCTTATGGTCTAGTCTTCTTGGACCCCTGTGACATCCGTCAACTGCCAGCTGCAGAAGACTCAGCTACATGCCACCCTGCGGTTGGCCTCGCAGCTGGTGTAGGCTCTGCAAGAAATATCTCTACAAGAAGGGCTCTCTCTAGTACTCCAGCCTGCGTCGGTATGTGGAGGGAGATCATAGATGCCCTGATCTCATGCCTCATTCCCTGCTCATTGGTTCAGGCCCAGAAGAATGGGTCTCGTACCATGTCTGTGGAGTAGCACGACAGATCGGTAAATCTTTCCGAGTACTGGGCTACCGTCATGCTACCCTGCCGTAGCTGTAGTAACACTTGAATGCGCACTACACAGAGGGTGGCTAGAACGAACTCTGAGTGGAAGAGGCTCCCAAAGTCCATCCAAAAGAGAGATGCCTCGTTGTGCACCTGGAGCATCAGGCTCCACCATCTGCTTGCTGTCGTGTGCAGAAGACTCACTGCAAGGATCACCATGAGATCAGCTGGTGTCCCCACTAACCGGAAAACTCAAACAACAGCCTCCATCCAATCCGCGGCCACCTCAGGGTCAGTCTCCCCATGGAACCTGGGCGGTCTATAATGCTAAAACACGTGCATTGCACTCAGGTGACGTGCACTCTCAATGGCTGGGGCTGGTGACATCGGTGGCTCGGCGGGTAGAGGTATCGCCAGCTCCACCGTTGTAATAGGTCCCTGCACTGAGGCCTCATCACTCAGTGGGTTTTCGTCTCGCCCAAAGCTCAGAACCCTAGCCGACTGCCTTTGTGGGGCCATCCTAAAATGAAACAGGTGTGACACAGTCAATAAAGTATACCTAGTGATCTGACACAAAGTAATCACAAAGAAAACTTTTGAAATACACATTCAATCAATGTTTTCGTACACTGAGTCAGAAATTAGAATTAAGCGTCCTAGTGTATGGATACGTCAGCTGCCGCACCAACACTGGACTCCCTGGACTGATAACCACACTCAATACCCTTAACATTACTTCTTCACATAGAAGATGATCAGAGTCCGGAATTCTGCGGTAGAACCGAACTCCAATGATACAAATATTTCATGACCCATCTTCGAGGCTCGTGTCGTGACTACCCCAAGACCGCCTTCTATAGGCCAGGGGCTGTAGAATAGCACCAAAGGCGTAAATCTCGATAAAAGGGAAGGAATTTCCTATATAAAGTAAACAAACACCACAGAGTACGCAAACTGAGTAAACACTAAGTAAACTCAGTACAAAAGTAAGTGTTGTAAGTAAATGGGTCAGAATACAAACCCAACTAAAAGTAAAGTACAACTGAAATGAAAGTAAAACAACTAGAAAGTAAAGCAGCAAGTCCGAGCCATCCACTAGAAATCCCACCTGAAGGGTGGGTACAGATAGTCTCCTATACTCCTTGGATCCTGTCGTCCGCTTCCTGCACGTCCCGTCCAGTGATCCACCTCCAGGTACCATCCAGCTCCATGAGCTCCTGACTCGATCAGCGTTGTCCATCGTCTGCAACCAACGCAACGTTGTGTAGGCATAGCCCTTGTAGGGGTGAGTATACGCTACTCATTTGGGACCCTGAGACCCTAGAAGGTCTCCCAGAATCCACGAAGGATAAACCACAAAGGAAAGATAAAACCACAAAGTAACAACCAACTCTACATAGGTATATGCCCAAACATATACCTAAGTCATCAATTCCAGTTCGGCTCCAACATCCGAGCCCAAGTTAGATCTAGTCTACATAGGATAGTACAACCCAAACCACACAGGAAAGCACAACCCAATCCACAAAAGAAAGGAATTCAATCATATCGAACATATTGGTTGAAAGTCAAGACTCAGCTCACACATGTATACTTATTTGTAAGAAGATAGAGATGATCATATGTAGCCACTGATTCATCTAATCTGTCCGACCCACATAGGATACAAGACCAACTAAGATTTCAGACCCACAAAGGATTCAAGACCAGCTACTCTGCCAGACCCACGTAGGATACAAGTACAAAGTCAAATACTGCCGGAACCACATAGGATACAAGAACAGTAGTCACGTACTTCTAGACCCACATAGGATACAAGAATAGCTGTCATTGTCATCGAACCCACGAAGGATTCCAGTATGGTCGTCGTCGCTATGGAACCCACGGAGGATCCCAGTACAGTCGTCATCGTCGTCGCAGTCGCAGCCAGCTCTAGGGTTCCCGCACACAGCATGCTCGATTCCGGGAGGGTCTTATCCACGATCCAAGGGGGGTCGATACATCGACTGACATGTAGTCCATATTTGATGTATCCCAATGTTCCGTCTCATCAAAAGGAACTCAACACGACAGACGGCGCGTCAATCAGACACTCGGTCTGAAAGTTACTAGTGTTTTCGTCCCAGGGACCCGGTTGGTTTTTAAGACAAAACCAACCCGACCGTACATGAACTCTGTCCAAACCTCGAGCGAATTAAGGAAAAATAATCACATCACTAAGGGGAATCCAACAAAGTCAACCGTACGTCAATCGGACGTCCGGAGCTCAAGTTATAAGGGTTTCCGCTCCGAGGGCCCGGTTGGATTCATGTTCGAACCAACCCGGCCATACCCAAATTTCTCCTAAACCTTGAGTGTAAAATACTGAATCTACCATCTCAATCCAAGGATCGCTTCACAACTGATGTTGCGTCGGTCAGAGGTCCGTAGCCCATGTTATGGGCGTTTGAACGGATTTTTCCGAAAAACTGGAGTTTGGGCCCGTTCTGACCGGGCCTGAAACCCCTAGGTCGGCCCGAACCGGGACGACCGGACCCGGGTCTGGGCCCGGCCCGGCCCGGTCGGTGCGCCCCGGCCCGGTATGGGGGTCCGGCCCGGCGCAGGCGGGCCGGCCCGGTGTGGGCGGTCCGGCCCGGCGCGGGCGGTCCGGCCCGGTGTGGCCGGTCTGGTCCCGTGCGGGCGCCTGCTCGTCGATCGGACGAGGAAGGGGGGGGGGCTGCACCCTTTGCAGGACAAACTGCCATCAATTTATGGCCGGCCTTAACCAAACCTACGGGACCCGCGTTGTCCCGCCTCAAGCTGGCTTCAGCGGCTGGCTCAGCCGGCCGCTTCCTCGAACCATCGCGTCCATAGGCCGCGGCCCTGGTTGTCTGGTGCGGCGCGATTGCGCCACACTCCTTCACTATGGCCCGTACTGGCCATGGTTCCTTCATTTACGTGCGGTGCGACGTCACCACGTCGCCTCCATTCAAAACCATAACAAAGAATAACAACAAAGGGGAGGAGTTTTAGCCGTGTTTGTGCGGTCCGGCCTCCTCCCGTTAATTTGATAACAAGTGGCAATTTAATTAACGATGAACACCAGAAATAACCACGAACGTAAAATCAAACCCCAACCTCAAAGAAGTTGTCGAACGTTGATCGTCACGGGAAAACAGCGTCGTAGGGGGTGGTTTTGATGACGGCATTGGCAAGAATCATAGAAGAGGATGACGTCTCAAAACGGCTGTAGAGAAGAGAAAGATCGTCACGTCATCTATCATTGTTGCTCCGGTGTTCTTCGCATTCTTCAACGAGATAGATGATGTTCTTCAAGGCTAGATCTTTCTTCTCAAATCCTTAACACAACCAATCTAACCCAAAAATAAAATAAGCACCACTTATTTTATTAAGCCATTCCATGAGTTCAAAATTTAAAAACTAAAATCCATTAAATGAATTAATGTGTTGGCTTGATTAAATGAGAGGACAGGGGAAGTCACAACATTAAAAATAAGGGAGGTTTTAAAAGGACTTTAAAGGGGGTTATGGGGAAAGTGAAATGGTGGGGGCTCATGTAGGCCCCACCTCACTAATATCCTAACCAGAAGTTAGGATAACATAGTAGAGAGAAATAAATTTGTGACACAACTTAATTTCAATTAACACTTGAACCACTTAGTAAAGAAATAAAAATAAAATTGTAAAACAATGATATTTTTATTGCTCACATTTTTAACATCTCCTCCCGAGTAAACACACCTTCGAAAAAGGTGTTCCTAACCAATTACCGGTGTATCAGTTTTCGTCGGTGCCCTCAGATTTCAATTTTGATCACCGGTTCAGAAGTTAGGAAAACCCGCTCGTTCGTTCACTAAACGTACCCAAGCTAAACTTCGGAAATTGATTCCGGGCACACCGGGCCTTGGAATCAGGTTCCGTCCGAAACTGCGTATTTGTAAAATCCCAAAGAAATTAAGAATGAAATTTCCATGAAATTTACAGGTCTTTACAACCTTCTTAAACCATTGACTGAGCATCAACAATTCTTTCATCTCACATATCATTTGTACTCTCTTCATCATCATCAATATAAATACAACCCATATGACCATGATGATTCTCTTCATGAGACATTCCCTTAGGGAATTGGTTTGAATAATGCCTATAAATTCCACATGTATAACATTTAATTGTTGTTTATGTCTTAGGAATACCGTTTTACTTTTCCATGGTGTTAACTGAACCTTTTCCTTTGCAATTATTGGCCTTGTGTCCTTATTTTCCACACCCAAATAATCTTCTAGTTTCTTTGATAAATTCTCCCTGATGCCTCTTCCCACATTATTTACATGAGATAAATTTATCTTTCTTTCCTCTATGATCATCATGAAACTCCATCTTTCTCTTTTCAGCTGAGTCAGGAAACTTACCAAAGTTGAGATTATTGATCATATTATGAGATTACAGATTAGGAATAATAACGGTGTTTGGACTTCAAAATCCCGTTTCATTTGGTTGGCCATGAAGAATATCATTCCATTGTCCATCATATCCTCCATTATTGTGAATCATCCTGTTTCCAGCCATTTTCTAAAACCCAAAAAGAGTAGTGTGAGCGGAAAAAATCATACTAGGAAAACAACATAATAAATGGGGAGTACCTTCAATATATAACATCTTAGGATTAATTCAAAGATCTTTAACATAATTCTAGGACTATAACCTATACTTATACTTAACCTTAGGGACATCCCTAGACCCACCATAGAAATACCTCTAGGGATCTCACTAAGGTTTTCGCATCCTAGTTTCCAATGGTTAACTAAACCTTTCCTCTGATACCAACTGTAGAGACCCGAATCTTGATGTACATGGACATTAAATTACATTTGTGGAATACTTAATACATAACAAAAACCAACACTTAAGGATTGTAATAGTTTAGTGTCTTTGGAAACTTGGAACATAATCTTCTAATCATGGTGAAAGATCTTCAACATCTCCAATAAAAATCTTCCCCTTTTGTCTTCTTACCTAAAACCTTTATTTATATCATGGGGAAAAGAAAACAAAATAATGGTGATCTCAAATTCTCAGTAAGGGTAATATTGGAGAAAATAAAACAACCCACATACATTTGAACTTAAAAACGTGAACATAAAGTTTAAACATAAAAATCCTGAGCAATGACATTAAAAATGGTAGTATGTTAGGCATAGATCTTAATGAAACATAAATCATGATAAAATATCATTGTAATAAAACATGTAATTGTGGAAAATCATTTAGCACATGATATGATTTCCATAGTAGCCAAGGTACTGTTGCCAGGACCATCTTAGTGGACAAAGTCCCTTACTGAATCGAGTTCACACCTCCTTCCAGACCTGTATCACTGAACCGGATTAAATTTCCATTCCATCCCTGTATTTATCATGAGATATATATCATTACCCAATTCATTGGAGGGATATATAGTTCTCACCCATCTCATAATGAAATCATTCTTACTTGTGCCACAAAATAAACATAAATCATTCATCATAAACTAAAGAATAAAATGGGTTTCATAAACATCATCCCATCATAACGTAATCCATATAAAACAAATGGATATCATTTCATCATAAGAAGAATCAAACAATGTATGTAATAGGGACATTATACTTGAAACATAATCATAATAAACAATGTCATCTTAGATGGAAAATAGTTTTGAAAAAACACTTGAAAAGAATTCTTGGGAAAAATATCCTTTCTTATTCCAAATCATTTTATTTTCACAAAATCCCATTCAATTATAAAATAAAAGGATTTTTTTGATAATAATAATGAAATATTGTAGAGGAGGCATCATGAAAATTAGGTGTTATGAAACCGTAAAAATCTACGCATGTCGTATAAGTTAAAAAAACATTCTTCTCGTACTTTTGCCGGAAAAGTCAAAAAGTACCTTGTATGGTAAACAAAAGAAATATTCCTTACCTACCACGTAGTAAATAATAATAAATGGGTAAAAAGGACTTTAAACATACATGAAACCATTTTTAGAAAATAGGGACATGGATGATAAATATAACCCCAGTAAATACTTATGAATAAAAAATCTCAGATAAAAATGTGATTGGAAAAGTTATCCCTTACCTTAGGTCTGATATGCTTTGTACGTATCTGAAACTCCTGTATATTGATTTAAATATTTTCATTTACTTATTACAGAATCATATTTATTGTTATGATATCATATATGGTTCACTTATGACTTTATATTACCCATTCTTTTGTAATTTCCCTATTAAACCAGCGTTTTGGGTTAAATCGTTTCATTTATCATACGTGTTTCGGTTTTTCGTTCTTGATATTATTACTTATATCCTGATTTTCGTAATTCCAGAATGTAAAACATTATTTATATATAGTATATATTCCTCATATAAATATATATGATAGATCGATAAATGAAATTAATTACACAGTTCGTGGAGACAGTAGGTTGAACGTACACATGAACGTTGCTTTCATTTCCTTATTGAATAGAATATAATTAAGTAAATGAAACATATATGTACATAAATCTAGTATCATTATTATGTAATATATTTCAGGAT
The DNA here is from genome assembly GCA_963277665.1 of Viscum album. Taxonomy (NCBI): domain Eukaryota; kingdom Viridiplantae; phylum Streptophyta; class Magnoliopsida; order Santalales; family Viscaceae; genus Viscum; species Viscum album. The sequence continues at coordinate 2,100,311,257 of OY728163.1, read as the reverse complement.
TATTTATTATATATACTTTATAATCATACTTGAATTATTAATCATTGAAAATGAATCTCATCGCGTTTGTGGAGACGGTAGTCCATACGTACGCACAAGCGATGATATCGTTCCCATAATTATTGAATAGAATTGGAGTGGATGATATAATATCTCAGAATCTATATGATGTTATAATAACCATATATAGTTATTATTTACACCTTTATACCCATCCATTAATGGTGGTGGTGGAAAACAGATTACACCACAGCGTGGAGACGGCATTCCGTATGTACTCACTTGCGGTGATTTCATTTTCCGTAGGATGGATAGATGGTGAAATGGGGTTGTTTCATATTTATAATAAAATATCATTATATTATTGATACTTATGTTATTAATTTATAATTAAATTACTAAAGAAGAATAAGTTGAAGAAGAAAGAAACTTGAAGGAATAGGTAGAAGAGATTACCTCTTCTTCGATGCACCTCTTTTATGCTTCCACTTAAGGCACTAGAGTTTGACTTTTGAGGAGTCCAGAACCTCTATAATGATTCTCAGGAAGGTGAGAAGGAAAATGGTTTGGGTTTGGCCGAGTTTGAAGGCTCAAAATTGTGTAAAGATAAGAGGGAGAAGGTGCCCTTTTATAAGGGAGGGGAGGGGCACTTTAGGAAAAAACATAATATATTATTTTATAATAAAGTCACATTCGCTTTTTATTGTCTCCAAAGTGATTTATTTAGAAGCTAAAGTTGGTATGGGTCGTAATCCTCTCAACCAATAGGTTTTAGACAGGTTTAGGTTACTATTTTAACCTTATCATTTAGATTTAACTCAAAGATAAATAATATAACTTTTACAGTGTCTTCTTGTTTTCTTACACTATATGGTTAATAAACATACTATAATAAGACAAAAGAACCCCAAGTGGTTACTTATTCATATATATATTACCTTATCTAAGTCATTTTACCGAACCTTATATATTTAGGAATAGAATAGTATATTTGTTTTAAAAACTATTTTTTGTAAATTTTGACACTATTTGGTAGTTGATTATTGTTAATATCATAACGACATGATTAGTAAGAAAAAAGTTCATTGAATCAATAATAACATTTCATATTAATCTAAAAAATAGTGGAATTTATAAAAAGTCTCAAATTACATTTTATTGGGTATTTATAAAATCAATTATGTTAATATTTCATTAATAAGGTAATTACTGCATCATCATTGTGTCATAAATAAATTAAATTATTTAATTTCCAAAAATTTAAAATAAAATAACATTATGTAATAAATTGTTTTATGTAACACCCCATGCTTCCACTGTACGTTTCCCTTCGAATAATGCAATAGTGTGTGTTGTACGCAACCTCGAGCTCTAACACACACCACAACTAATTAAACTAGACGTTGTGAATAGTAATACCTACTTTTTTAAATTTTATAAATTTTATTTATCAAAATGGACTTAATTTTTGGATTCGGAATATTGAAATTAGCCTATGTTGAATTTTTGGTATTTTTCTGAGAACTTCTAAATTTTTATGAAAAGTGAAAAATACTTAAAAACAACTTTTTTAATCAAAATAATTTATAGTGAAAAATTATACTATTTAGTGGTTTTAAAGTATAATTAGAATATATTTTTACCATTTTATCCAATGGTGGTCATTGGAATTAATTTAACATTGAAATCGAACATAAACAATTGCCAATCTTTTGATATAAATTGTTTCTTAGAAACACGCCATTTTTTTGTAACAGCGGGAATTAATTATAAAATTAATTAATGCAACTTATATGTTTGGAATTTTTTAAAATAGACATCATTTTTGAATTCGGAGTATCAATTATAGCTTAGGGTGAAATTTTGGCCTTATTCTGAAAAACTTCAATTTTTGATGAATAGTGAAACCACTAAGTGGTTGTTAAAAACTGATTTTTCGTTAAAATGAAATATTACCACTTCTGTGATTTGATTTTCAAAAATCCAACATACATGGTTGTCATTAAGAAGTAAAATGTGGTTCAATGAGATTAAAATAATTTTTTGGTGAATAGTAACTTTTAAGTTCTTAATCGCGATTAGAGGTAATTAGTGTAGTTTAAGGTAAAAATAATGTTTTAATAATATGAGATTAGCTTTACACTTGTCTTACTCCTATTGGATGAGTCATGGCCAACCAAGACAACCCATGGGTCAACTTGGGGACCCCATGGAGCCACTTTAGTTGGAAAATGACATTAATATATATTTATTTAAGGTTAAAATTAAACTGACACAAACATGAGTTGTTTTACTAAAACAGTTTTTAAGTGGGGTTACACAAGTCCAAATTTTGATTATAAATATTAATTATAAAGATAAAAATATTTCCTACATCATAGTATTTTTTTATAATTTTTAGACATTAAATAAATTAAATTATTTATGACATCATTATGATGCACCGATGACCTCATTATTTAACAATTTAAATAAAATGAGAAGATAATGCAAAATCCAAGGCTTACACTTGTCCAAAGCCTATTGGATGAGGAGATTTCGAACCCTTATCACCTTATCCACGAATTATATAAGTGTGGGACCTTTATAATCCGAAAATCATTGTGTAATAATGTAACATTTCAATCTTTCCAAATTACCCCTCCTCTCCTCTTATAAAAGGACCCCACCTCTACCACCTTATTCACACTTCCAAGCCTTTTGGTTCGGCCAAACTCGGCCCAAATACTTTCCCAACTTCTCTCCCTTCATCCTAGAAGCTTTAACTTAGTCAGAAAGCCATCCTAAGGAGTCCTTTTGATCAAATCAAAAGGAAGATCCCGAAGAAGAGGTAACATTTTCATCACCCTCTTTCAAGTTTCTTTCTTCTTCCACTCCCTCTTTGTTTATTATTTCAATTCTAAAATTATAACTCCAGTATCTTCTATATACTGTGATGTTATTATAAATATGTAACAACCATATTCAGTATTCTACCCATCATTTGAATGACATGTCACCATACGTGCGTACGTACGGCTTACCGTCTCCACGTCGTGGTGTAATTGTTATTCAATATATTATTACTTAGATGGGTATAATAATGATATGTGATTCATGTAAATAATAAATATAACATGATAATAATTCTGTATATATGATATACTATCCAATTATATATTATTTTAATATCAAAATAATGATATTGTCGCTCGTGCATACGTACGGACTACCGTCTCCACGAACGCGATGAGATTAATTCTCCGTCGTATCCATTCAAGTATAATTATCATTTTATGATTTAAAAATAATGTATAAGGACATGATATCATTCTGGATATGAATAAGATACAACCTATCCATGAAAAACACGACTTACGTAACAAAACATATAAAAGAAAACGAGTAAGTTAACACCCGAAACAACGATAAATCTAAGATATTGTTAACAAAGCAATGTTAAAAGATCATATATGATATCATATGAATGTATATGATTCTTGTATAATTTAATAACAATTATTTCACCATTATACAGGAGTTTAACCTACCCCAACCAAGGAAAATTACAAGGTAAGGGTTTACTTCACAACCTCTTCATTATCCAAGGTTGTTTATACATAATTATCTATTGGGACCTCGTTATCATCCACATCCATGTTTCTTAAAAAAGTCTTTCAAAACATTTTTACTATTAAATGGAAAATGTGTTAAAGTCATTTATACCCTTATACATTTTTGAAAGGAATCTTACCGTCGTTTTCCAAACAATGTACTTTTTGACCTCTTTGACAAATTTAAGGTAAGAATGTTTTTTTAACTTATACGGCGGGTGCGGCTATTTTCCGCCATTATAACTTCGTCGAAGCTTCCCTAACAAGCTTATAAAAATATCTTCAAAGTAAATGTATTATTTTATAATTATGGGACTTTTAAATGATTTCAAAAAGGAGAGATATTACTCTCAAATAGCTTTGATTTCATCCATGTCAACATCCTTCGATGGGTTTTAAGTTTAATTGAAATTGATTTATGATACAAAACTTCCATTGAACATTTTGTGAAATATTTGACTATGGATGTGTTATTTTTATACCATCCATAGTTTATGGAGAAATTGTTGACATTTCGTATGCTAGTTTTAATATGAATATTTATGTTATGTTTAAACCTATTCATATGAGGAATGTATTGGACTTAATATGTGACGGGTGGAGCCCGCTATAGCTCCTCGATGCATCGGTAGGTCTCATGAGACAACTAGACGTGGAATTGGCCGAGGCCCTTTCCCAATTTGATTTATGGTTTTGGCCGAGGCCTTAATCATTTTAGACGTCTTGGCCGAGGCCTTGACAAAATGTTTCAGAATGTCTGGCATTATACATTCCCTCATTATGAAAGTGGTTATTGATATTTCATGTGATTATTCGTCTAGTAGAATATCCATGTGAGTAAGTAATGGCATTGTTTTATTTTACTTTTGCCATATTATGCTGAAGTTCAAGTTCAATAAGGCTTCTGTTTTAGTTATACATTGCCTTAAATGCTTATGTTTTCTTATAAAAGCTTCCGCAATATTGTTATCCTTACTGAGCATCTGAACTCACCCCTTTCAATGTTTTAATATTTTCTAGGATGTGAAGAAGTGTATTATGACTGACTTGCAAGAATAGTCAGTGAGGATATGAGTGTGGACTATGAAGACCATGTTATTGTAGTTTGTTTACTTTTTGATGTAATGAAAGACTTATGAATGTATCTAGTGTTTCCAAGGCTACTAAACTAATCGGTCTTTTGAGACTTGATCTTTTGTGATCATGCCAATGTTACGAAGTAATGCACCGACTCTGGGTAGCTGGGGTCGGGGCGTTACAGTTGGTATCAGAGGCAGTTTAGTACTAACCTTGGAGCTAGATTTAGATAAACTCTGATTAGAGCACATAGCCCGAAGATAGACTTTGAGGATTAGTATAGAAGAACTTCCTAGAATTTTGGTATTGTAGAGATGTTGTGAGTTTTCCGAGCAATACATCCCTGTCTGGATACGATCAGGTAGAGGCGGCTCTGGCACAGATGTACCTAGGGGTAAAACCCGAAAACACCGCTTTGAGTTAGACTCGAACGGGAACTGGTGCACGACAACGGGCCTTGCTGCACTCTTGGTTACGACACTCCCGGGGGATATGCTTTGGATAATTCCCATTTTCTTTACAAAACACTATGAAGGGTTATGAGTATATACTTCCTCAAAGAAAACATTTTTATAATTATGGATTATATCCATAATTAGTTCAATTTATGTTAAGTGTTTTACAAGTATGGAATTATGTATTTTGATTCATGAACTAATCTAGTTTATGCCATTATTTAGAAATGGCGCCTAGTGGAAGGAATGGAAACTGTATCAATGCACGCACTCCGTGTAGGGATTTCCCTCCTGCTCAGGATAATTATGGTGGAGCTAGTGATACAACTGGTGCTGATCAGCTTCTCACCGTACTGGGACAACTCACGCAGGTTATGAATAACAACCTTACTCGTATGGAGCACCCTGATCCGCAACGTGGAGGATCAATGCTAGACCGTTTCATGAGGCAACAACCGCCAACCTTCAATGGGAGTACAAATCCTATAGTAGCTGAGCAATGGATAAATTCCTTAGAGAAAATATTCCATGCCTTGGGGAGTAGTGAAAGGGAGAATGCTGTCATGGAAGTTTACCGCCTCACTGGAGATGCCGATCAATAGTGGTCACTAATTCAAAACACAAAGGAAGATGATGAATTAACAAACATGGAATGGCAGGAGTTCAAAGAGATTTTCTTAGAAAAATACTTTCCTCGAGACCATCGAGCGGATATAGAAAGGAAATTTCTGAGTCTGAGGCAGAAGGAGGATGAGAATGTCGCAAAGTATGAGGCTAACTTTACAAGGTTAGCAAGGTATGCTGCAGATTACATACGTAACCCAAGAAGTAAGACTGATCATTTCTTTGGTGGGTTGAAACCATTTCTCCGCCGAGCATTAGTATCACAAACCTTCTCTTCATACGAAGGTATTGTCTCGTGCGCTATCAAGACGGAAAATGAATTCTCTAAGTCTTATGACTTTAAATCAAAGCAATATAAGAAGAGATCCGCTGAAAACTCTGGGAAATGAAATAAGGAAATAGGGAAGAAGGGTAGAAATGAATTTCCACCCTGTGATAATTGTGGTAGGAAGAACCCTGGTGCCTTTCTAAAAGGAAAAGGAGTATGTTACAAGTGTGGTGAAAAAGGCCACCAAGCTCATGAATGCAAGGGAAAGAAAGCGGCTGTCAACGTGGAATGTTATAATTGTAGAGAGAAGGGACATTATGCAAATGAATGTCCTAAGCGTCAGGGGAACTTACCTCAGAAGAGGCCAAGGGATCAAGGCCATGCTTATGCTATCACTACTGCTGAGGTGGAAGCTCCGAAAGACATGGTGGCAGGTAATTTAATGGTTTCCTCAAGTTTAGAAAATGCATTATTTGATTCTGGATCATCGCATTGTTTCATATCTTCCCAGTTTGCTAAGAAAATTAGATATTTCCAATTTGATTTAACAAGGGAGTTGTCGGTCAAAACCCCTAAGGGAAGTATTGTTGCAAAAAAGTTTTGTCGATTAGTTCCCATTAGAGCACCTAAATGTTCTTTACCTGCTGATCTCATCGTCATACCCATGATTGAATTTGATATAATCCTCGGTATGGATTGTCTTTCGGACCATGATGCAAAAATTTATTGTAAGAGGAAAGAGGTTACGATTCTTGATGATGATGATAAGGAACACTTTATCTTTAGAGCAGAATCTTCGCCACATAATTCTTATCTAGATCCACCCCCAGTAGCTCAACTAAATTCAATTATTGGGGAGGAACAGAAGGAAATTACTGAGGATGAGGAAAGGAATATTCAAATAGAGGATGTACCTATTGTGAGAGATTATGTTGATGTGTTTCCGGAAGATTTACCTGGACATCCTCCAGAAAGAGAAGTTGAGTTTTCCATTGATTTAATTCCTGGATCAAGGCCCATATCGAAGACCCCTTATAGAATGGCCACTATGGAATTAGTTGAACTAAAGAAACAACTAGAGGAATTGAGTAATAAGGGATTTATTCGCCCTAGTGTTTCTCCTTGGGGAGCCCCTATTCTTTTTGTTAAGAAGAAAGATGGATCTATGAGGTTGTGCATTGATTATAGGGAGATCAATGCTATAACAATAAAGAATAAGTATCCCCTACCGCGCATTGATGATTTGTTTGACCAACTCCATGGAGCTCAATACTTTTCAAAGATTGACCTTCGGTCTGGATACCATCAGTTGTGTGTGAAGAAGGAAGACATTCCAAAGACAGCATTTCGAACAAGGTACGGGCATTACGAGTTTACAGTAATGCCTTTTGGATTGACTAATGCACCCTCTGTTTTCATGGATCTAATGAATAGAGTTTTCAAGGAATATCTTGATGACTTTGTAGTGGTATTGATTGATGATATCTTGGTATACTCCAAAAGCCACGAAGATCATGAAAATCACTTACGCATTATCCTGAAGACTCTTAGAAGACATGAATTATATGGGAAATTTAGCAAGTGTGAATTCTGGCTTCATGAGATTTCTTTTCTTGGCCATATTTTCTCTAAGGATGGAATTTCCGTTGATCCTTCTAAAACCAAGGCAATCCAAGAATGGCCAGCACCGACAAGTATAACTGAGGTACGCAGTTTTATTGGTTTAGCAGGTTATTATCGACGTTTCGTCCAGAATTTTTCTAGATTGGCTAACCCATTGACAAAGCTCACACGTAAAGGGATTAAATTTGTCTGGACAAAAGAGTGTGAAGAATGTTTTGAAGAACTATAGAGAAGATTAGTCAATGCCCTTGTATTGACTCTACCATCGGGGAATGATGGGTTTGTTATTTATAGTGATGCATCGAAGAAAGGACTCGGTTGTGTCCTTATGCAGAATGATAAGGTCATTGCCTATGCATCAAGACAGCTAAAAATTCATGATCAAAACTATCCTACTCATGATCTTGAGTTAGCAGCTGTGATCTTTGATTTAAAGATATGGAGACATTACCTCTATGGTGAAAAATGTGAGATTTATACTGATCACAAGAGTTTGAAGTATATTTTCACACAAAAAAGAACTCAACATGAGGCAAAGGCGATGGCTTGAACTACTCAAGGATTATGATTGCACGATACATTACCACCCGGGGAAGGCAAACAAGGTGACAGATGCTTTGAGTAGAAAAGACCATGGAGTTTTGAATGTGATGAGAATTGAAAGGGATCCAATTTTCTTGGATCTAGTGAAGATGGACATGGGAATAACTAGGGAAGGTGAAACATCAATGCTTTTTCAAATGGTTGCCAAACCATCATTACTAGAAAGGATTAAGAGTTCTCAGACCAATGATGAAGAATTTCAGAAGAAGATTAAAGGTGTGAATGATGGAAGATTGAGGGACTTTGTGTATAAGGATGGAATTTTGAAATTCGGGAAGAGGCTTTGTGTTCCCGATATACCTGATCTAAAAAGGGAATTGCTGGATGATGCTCATAGTTCCAACTTCTCTATACACCCTGGGAGCACCAAAATGTATAGAGATTTGAAGGAACATTTTTGGTGGGACAATATGAAGAGGGAGATTGCTGATTTTGTGTCGAGGTGTATGGTTTGTCAACAAGTGAAAGCTGGAAGGCAACATCCTGGTGGAGTATTGCAACCTCTTCCCATACCTGAGGGGAAATGGGATAATATTACGATGGACTTTGTCATGGGACTACCAAAGAATCCTAGAAGGAATGATGCAATATGGGTCATTGTTGATCTACTTACTAAGTCATCACATTTTCTGGCTATACGGGAGGATCTACCACTTGAACGTCTAGAAAGACTATATATTAATGAAGTTGTAAGACTTCATGGAGTACCCTTATCGATTTTTTCTGATCGTGATCCTCGTTTTACTTCAAGATTCTGGAAAATTCTTCAAAAGGCCTTGGATACTGAACTTCGTTTGAGCAATGCCTATCACCCTCAAACAGATGGACAATCAGAACGGACTATTCAAACCTTAGAAGACATGTTGAGATCATTCTCTCTTGAATTTCAGGGTATGTGGGATCAATATTTACCACTGGTAGAATTTTCCTATAACAATAGCTTCCATTCGAGTATTCAGATGGCACCATATGAAGCGTTATACGGAAAGAGATGTCGTACACCAACCTGTTGGGATGACGTTGGTGAAAGAAAACTTGTAGGCCCAGAACTGGTGGAGGAAACGGTGGAAAAGGTGAAAGTAATCCAAAATCACATCAAAGCAGCTCAAAGTAGGCAGAAGAGCTATGCCGATAATCGAAGGAAGGATTTGGAATTTCAAGTCGGTGATCATGTTTTCCTGAAGGTATCTCCATGGAAGGGAGTCATACGTTTTGGTAAGAAAGGTAAATTGAGTCCCAGGTACATCGGACCTTTCGAAATTCTAGAACGAATTAGGGATGTAGCTTACCGATTGGCAATGCCACCAAGTCTCTCCAAAGTTCACGATGTGTTCCACGTATCTCTGTTGAGGAAATACATGCCTGACCCAATGCATGTACTCACCTATGAGGAATTAGAACTGGAACCCGATCTTTCCTATTGTGAAGAGCCCGTCAGGATTCTTGATGTGAGGGAGCAGGTGCTGAGTAACCGGACGACTCGTCTGGTGAAGGTTTTGTGGAGAAATCATAAAATGGAAGAGGCAACGTGGGAACCTGAGGAATTTATGATGAAAAACCACCTGAGTCTTTTTATGCAGTAATACCCTAGAAATTGCGAGGACGCAATTATTTGAAGGAGGGGAGAATGTAACACCCCATGCTTCCACTGTACGTTTCCCTTCGAATAATGTAATAGCGTGTGTTGTACGCAACCTCGAGCTCTAACACACACCACAACTAATTAAACTAGCCGTTGTGAATAGTAATACCTACTTTTTGAAATTTTATAAATTTTATTTATCAAAATGGACTTCATTTTTGGATTCAGAATATTGAAATTAGCCTATGTTGAATTTTTGGTATTTTTCTGAGAACTTCTAAATTTTTATGAATAGTGAAAAATACTTAAAAACAACTTTTTTAATCAAAATAATTTATAGTCAAAAATTATACTATTTAGTGGTTTTAAAGTATAATTAGAATATATTTTTACCATTTTATCCAATGGTGGTCATTGGAATTAATTTAACATTGAAATCGAACATAAACAATTGCCAATCTTTTGATATAAATTGTTTCTTAGAAACACGCCATTTTTTTGTAACAGCGGGAATTAATTATAAAATTAATTAATGCAACTTATATGTTTGGAATTTTGTAAAATAGACATCATGTTTGAATTCGGAATATCAATTATAGCTTAGGGTGAAATTTTGGCCTTATTCTCAAAAACTTCAATTTTTGATGAATAGTGAAACTACTAAGTGGTTGTTAAAAACTGATTTTTCGTTAAAATGAAATATTACCACTTCTGTGATTTGATTTTCAAAAATCCGACATACATGGTTGTCATTAAGAAGTAAAATGTGGTTCAATGAGATTCAAATAATTTTTTGGTGAATAGTAACTTTTAAGTTCTTAATCGCGATTAGAGGTAATTAGTGTAGTTTAAGGTAAAAATAATGTTTTAATAATATGAGATGAGCTTGACACTTGTCATACTCCTATTGGATGAGTCATGGCCGACCAAGACAACCCATGGGTCAACTTGGGGACCCCATGGAGCCACTTTAGTTGGAAAATGGCATTAATATATATTTATTTAATGTTAAAATTAAATTGACACAAACATGAGTTATTTTACTAAAACAGTTTTTAAGTGGGGTTACACAAGTCCAAATTTTGATTATAAATATTAATTAGAAAGATAAAAATATTTCCTACATCATAGTATTTTTTTTATAATTTTTAGACATTAAATAAATTAAATTATTTATGACATTATTATGATGCACCGATGACCTCATTATTTAACGATTTAAATAAAATGAGAAGATAATGCAAAATCCAAGGCTTACACTTGTCCAAAGCCTATTGGATGAGGATATTTCGAACCCTTATCACCTTATCCACGAATTATATAAGTGTGGGACCTTTAGAATCCTAAAATCATTGTTTAATAATGTAACATTTCAATCTTTCCAAAAGTGCCCCTCCTCTCCTCTTATAAAAGGCCCCCACCTCTACCACCTTATTCACACTTCCAAGCCTTTTGGTTCGGCCAACCTCTTCCCAAATACTCTCCCAACTTCTCTCCCTTCATCCTAGAAGCTTTAACTTAGTCAGAAAGCCATCCTAAGGAGTCCTTTTGATCAAATCAAAAGGAAGAACCCGAAGAAGAGGTAACATTTTCATCACCCTCTTTCAAGTTTCTTTCTTCTTCCACTCCCTCTTTGTTTATTATTTCAATTCTACAATTATAACTCCAGTATCTTCTATATACTTTGATGTTATTATAAATATGTAACAACCATATTCAGTATTCTACCCATCATTTGAATGACATGTCACCATACGTGCGTACGTACGGCTTACCGTCTCCACGTCGTGGTGTAATTGTTATTCAATATATGATTATTTAGATGGGTATAATAATGATATATGATTCATGTAAATAATAAATATAACATGATAATAATTCTGTATATATTATATACTATCCAATTATATATTATTTTAATATCAAAATAATGATATTGTCGCTCGTGCGTACGTACGGACTACCGTCTCCACGAACGCGATGAGATTCATTCTCCGTCGTATCCATTCAAGTATAATTATCATTTTATGATTTAAAAATAATGTATAAGGACATGATATCATTCTGGATATGAATAAGATACAACCTATCCCTGAAAAACACGACTTACGTAACAAAACATATAAAAGAAAACGATTAAGTTAACACCCGAAACAACGATAAATCTAAGATATTGTTAACATAGCAATGTTAAAAGATCATATATGATATCATATGAATGTATATGATTATTGTATAATTTAATAACAATTATTTCACCATTATACATGAGGTTAACCTACTCCAACCAAGGAAAATTACAAGGTAAGGGTTTACTTCACAACCTCTTCATTATCCAAGGTTGTTTATACATAATTATCTACTGGGACCTCGTTATCATCCACATCCATGTTTCTTAAAAATGTCTTTCAAAAAAAATTTACTATTAAATGGAAAATGTGTTAAAGTCATTTATACCCTTATACATTTTTGAAAGGAATCTTACCGTCATTTTCAAAACAATGTACTTTTTGACCTCTTTGACAAATTTATGGTAAGAATGTTTTTTAACTTATACGGCGGGTGCGGCTATTTTCCGCCATTATAACTTCGTCGAAGCTTCCCTAACAAGCTTATAAAAATATCTTCAATGTAAATGTATTATTTTATAATTATGGGACTTTTAAATGATTTCAAAAAGGAGAGATATTACTCTCAAATATCTTTTATTTCATCCATGTCAACATCCTTTGATGGGTTTTAAGTTTAATTGAAATTGATTTATGATACAAAACTTCCATTGAACATTTTGTGAAATATTTGACTGTGGATGTGTTATTTTTATACCATCCATAGTTTATGGAGAAATTGTTGACATTTCATATGCTAGTTTTAATATGAATATTTATGTTATGTTTAAACCTATTCATATGAGGAATGTATTGGACTTAATATGTGACGGGTGGAGCCCGCTATAGCTCCTCGATGCATCGGTAGGTCTCATGAGACAACTAGACATGGAATTGGCCGAGGCCCTTTCCCAATTTGATTTATGGTTTTGGCCGAGGCCTTAATCATTTTAGACGTCTTGGCCGAGGCCTTGACAAAATGTTTCAGAATGTCTGGCATTATACATTCCCTCATTATGAAAGTGGTTATTGATATTTCATGTGATTATTCGTCTAGTAGAATATCCATGTGAGTAAGTAATGGCATTGTTTTATTTTACTTTTGCCATATTATGCTGAAGTTCAAGTTCAATAAGGATTTTGTTTTAGTTATACATTGCCTTAAATGATTATGTTTTCTTATAAAAGCTTCCGCAATATTGTTATCCTTACTGAGCATCTGAGCTCACCCCTTTCAATGTTTTAATATTTTCCAAGATGTGAAGAAGTGTATTATGACTGACTTACAAGAATAGTCAGTGAGGATATGAGTGTGGACTATGAATACCATGTTATTGTAGTTTGTTTACTTTTTGATGTAATGAAAGACTTATGAATGTATCTAGTGTTTCCAAGGCTACTAAACTAATCGGTCTTTCAAGACTTAATCTTTTGTGATCATGCCAATGTTACGAAGTAATGCACCGACTCTGGGTAGCTGGGGTCGGGGCATTACATTTTATATTTCTAATTAATATTTATAGTCGAATTTATCTTATGTATAACCCTATATTAAAAAAGTTTTAGTTATTAAACTTTGATTTTAACTATTTTAACTATTCTTTAAATAAAATAATAATAAATGTCCTAATCTAATCCAAGTGGACCTAAATGGTAATATTTTATTCCTAAGGTTTTTTTTGGTCAAATTAAACTAAAAAAATATAATTATGACATGTTTTAGGATAATAATAATATCATTTTTACCCTTCATTACCCTATTTACTTTTAACCGTGGTAAATAAAAGTAAAAAGTTACTGTTCATCAAAATAATTTTTATGTTATTGAACCAAATTTTACTCCTTTATATTAACCACATCTCTTGAATTTTCAAAATTCCACTCAAATAAGCAGTAAAATTATGTTTTATGTAAATTTTCAAATTCTCCTAGGAGGTGCGTAAAAGACAGTGAAAAGTTCAATAAAATTATTATATATCTAAAATTATTATAAAATGACTCCAATTAATTATATTGAACTTATATAGGTATTTTGTATCAATTTTTACCTAAAATAAATTTAAATAAAATAAACAATTATTTAAATAAAAAGTCAGTTTTAAAATAGTAACCTAGTGTTTTCAATATTCATCAAAAATTGAATGTTTTCAGAAAAATACCAAAAATTCACCCTAGGCTAATTTTGATATTATGAATCCAAAAATGAAGTCCATTTTGAAATATAAAATTTATAAAATTTCAAAAATTGGGTATTACTATTCATAATGGCTAGTATATATGATATTTTAATGATATATAGTTTTTTAGTGAAACTCGTTATAGCATACAACACACACTATCGAGGAAGGTCATGATTGCATGTAATGCAAGCCAAGTCAGGGTTGTATTTAGGGAAAGGTTCCTTTTGTGTTTCTTATAACATACTCAAAAAAAATTTAGTTATACATTGATCAAAATCTATACATGGTGTTGTGTAAAATTAATTTTATTCGAAAGAACTTGAAATTGTGTGCATCACAAGCCAAGAATAGTTTGTGTATACTACCAGCTAATATGGTGATGCGTATAGCGCAAGCTAATCTTGGTGAAGAGTACAAAAAAAGACATCATAAAAATTAAAATGAATAATTCTCATAAAATCTTGGGGTGTTACAATAATATATATTTTCTAGTGGATACTTACGTATAAACAACCTCAGATAATAAAGAGATTGTGAAATTAACCCTTACCTTGTACATTTCCTTGGTTGAGGGCAGGTTAAACCTCTGTATAAAGACCGTAGAATGTTATTAAATTATAAAATAATCATACACATTAATATTATATCATATATGATATTTTAAAATTGATTTGTTAATAATATCTTAGTATTATCGTCATTTCCGGTGTTAACTTACTCGTTTTATTTTATATGTTTTGTTACAAAGGTCGTGTTTGTTATGGATAGGTTGTATCTTATTCATGTCCAAAATGATATCAAGTCCTTAAAAGTTATTTTTAATCATAAAATTAGAATTATACTTTCATGGATACTAAAATATAACATATATAACCCTATGTAAAAATTGTTTTACTAAAATATATATGCTTATGTCATTTTTGTATTTACTTTAACATAATTAATATAAAGTTTCATTATCACTTACAAGTGGATCCATGGGGTCCCAAAATCGACCCAAAGATTCCCATGGTCGGAAATGTATCAACCAATAGAGTTAGGAAACGTTTTAGAGTAATTTATTATTATTATAACATTATTTTTTACCCTTATTTACCGAATTTACCCTTTAACCATGGTAAATTAAATATTTACCGAAATAATTATTCAAAATTTCTAAAAATAAAAGTTACCTATTTACACAAAATGGAAATTATGATTCTCTATATGGAATCTATTTTACTAAATTCAAAACATATAAGTGGCATAAATTAATTTAAAATTAATTCCCATAGTCAAAACAAAAAAGCATGTTTTTAAGAAATAATAACTATCAAAAGATTCAAAAAAAATTATGTCTGGTTTAAATGTGAAATTACGTCCAATGACCAAAATTGATTTAAATGGTAAAAATATATTCTAAATATTCTTTAAAACCACTCATATTCATAATTTATCACTATTAATTATTTCGATTAAAAAAGATGTTTTTAATTAAAATTTAGTGAATTACACTATTCATCAAAAATTGAAAGTTATCTGAAAAGTTCCAAAAATTTACCCTAATCTAATTTCGATATTTATAATCCAAAAATGATGTCCATTTTGAATGATAAAATGTATAAAATTTCCAAAAGTGGGTATTACTATTCACAACTACTAGTTTGATTGGTTGTGGTGTGTGTTAGAACTCAAAGTTGCATACAACACATGCTACTGTATTATTCAAAGAGAACTGTATCATGGAAGGTTGGAGTGTTACATTTTCCCCTCCTTCAAATAATTTCTTCCTCGAAATTTCTAGAATACTACCACATGAAAAGACTAGGGTGGTTCTTCATCATAAGTTCATCAGGTTCCCACATTGCCTCTTCCATCTTATGGTCTCTCCAAAAAACTTTTACCAGATGAGTCGTTCGGTTTCTCAGTACTTGTTCTCTCGTATCAAGAATCCTGACAGGCTCTTCGCAATAAGACAGATCGGGTTCCAATTCTAATTCCTCATAGGCGAGTACATGTGTTGGTTCAGGCATGTATTTTCTCAATGGTGATACGTGGAACACATCGTGAACTTTAGAGAGATTTGGAGGCATTGTCAAACGGTAAGCTACATCCCCAATTCGTTCTAGAATTTTGAAAGGTCTGATGTACCTAGGACTCAATTTACATTGCTTACAAAAAACATATAACTCCCTTCCATGGAGATACCTTCATGAAAAAATGATCTTCTACCTGAAATTCCAAATCGTTCCTTCGTTTATCGGTATAGCTCTTCTGCCTACATTGAGCTTCTTTGATGTGGTTTTATATTACCTTCACATTTTCCATCATTTCCTTCACCATTTCTAGGCCTACGAGTTTTCTTTCACCAACGTCATCCCAACAGGTTGGTATGCGACATCTCGTTCCATATAACGCTTCATATGGTGTCATCCGAATACTTAATGGAAGCTATTGTTATAGGAAAATTCCACCAGTGGAAAATATTGATCCCACATACCCTAAAAGTCATGTGAGAAAGATCTCAACACGTCTTCTAAGGTTTGAATAGTCCATTCTAATTGTCTATTAGTTTGGGGGTGGTGAGCAGTGCTCAAACGAAGTTCAGTATCTTAGGCCTTCTAAAGACTTTTCCAGAATCTTGATGTAAAATGTGGATCACGATCAGAAACAATCTATAGGGGTACTCCACGAAGTTTCACAACTTTATTAATATATAGTATTGCTAGATGTTCAAGTGGTAAATCCTCCCTTATAGCAAGAAAATGAGATGACTTGGTAAGACGATCGACAATGACACGTATTGCATTGTTCCTTTTAGGAGCCTTTGGTAGTCCCATGAAAAAGTCCATCATAATATTATCCCATTTCCACTCAGGTATGGGTAGTGGTTTCATGACTCTTCAAGGCTGTTTCCTTCCATCTTTCACTTGTTGACAAACCATACATCTTGACACAAAATCAGTAATCTCCCACTTCATGTTGTCCCACAAAAATGTTCCTTTAAATCTCTATACATTTTGGTGCTCCTAGGGTGTATAGAGAAATTGGAACTATGAGAATCATACAACAGTTCTCATTTCAGATCAGGTATATCGGGAACACAAAGTCTCTTCCCAAATTTCAAAATTCCATCTTCATACACAAAGTCAATAAATCTCCCATCATTCACAGCTTTAATCTTCTTTTGAAACTCTTCATCATCGGTCTGAGAACTCTTTATCCTTTCTAGTAATGATGGTTTGGAATCCATTTGAAAAATCATTTATGTGTCATCTTCCATGGTGATTCCCATATCCATATTTACTATATCCATGTATATAGGATCCTTTTCAACACTCATCTTGTTTAAAACTCCATGATATTTTCTACTCAAAGAAACTTCCACCTTATTCTCCTTCCCCAGGTGGTAGTGTATCGTGATATCATAATCCTTGAGAGGTTCAAGCCATATCCTTTGCCTCATGTTGAGTTCTTTCTATGAGAAAATATACTTGAAACTCTTGTGAACAGTATAAATCTCACATTTTTTACCTTAGAGATAATTTCTCCATATCTTCAAATAAAAGATTACAATATCTAACTCAAGATCGTGGGTAGGATAGTTTTTCTCACGAATTTTCAGCTGTCGTGATGCATAGGCAATAAATCTATCATTCTGCATAAGGACACAACCAAGTCCTTTCTTCGATGCATCACTATAAATAACGAACCCATCATTCCCGGATGGTAGATTCAATATAGTAGAATTGACTAATATTCTCTTCTGTTCTTCAAAATATTCTTCACACTCTTTTTTCCAAACAAATTTAACCCCTTTACGTGTGAGCTTCGTTAATGGTTTAGCCAATCGGGCAAAATTATGGATGAAACGCCAATAAAAACATGCTAAACCAATAAAAATGTGTACCTCGGTTATACTCGTCGGGGTTGGCCATTCATGGATTTCCTTGGTCTTATAAGGGTCAAAAGAGATTCGATCTTTTGAGAGAATATAGACAAGAAAAAAAATCTCTTTAATCCAGAATTCACAATTGCTAAACTTCCCATATAATTCATGTCTTCTAAGAGTTTTCAGGATAATGCGCAAGTGATTTTCATGATCATCATAGCTTTTGGAATATACCAAGATATCATTAATAAATACCACCACAAAATCATCGAGATATTCCTTGAAAACTCAATTCATTAGATCCATGAATAAAGAGGGTGCATTAGTCAATCCAAAAGGCATTAGTGTAAACTCGTAATGCCCTTACCTGGTTCGAAATGTTGTCTTCAGAATGTCTTCCTTCTTCAGACACAACTGATGGTATCCAGACTGAAGTTCAATCTTTGAAAAGTATTATGCTCCATGCAGTTGGTCAAATAAATCGTCAATGTGAAGTAGGGGATACTTTTTCATTGTTGTTATAGCATTGACTTCCCTCTAGTCGATACATATCCTCATAGATCCATCTTTCTTCTTAACAAAAAGGACAGGGGCTCCCCATGGAGAAACACTATGGCGAATAAATCCCTTATTACTCAATTATTCTAGTTGTTTCTTTAGTTCAACTAATTCCACAGTGTCTATTCTATAAGGGGTCATCAATATGGGCCTTGAACCACGAATTAAATCAATGAAAAACTCAATTTCTCGTTCTGGAGGATTTCCAGGTAAATATTATGGAAACACATCAACATGTTCTCTCACAATAGGTACATCTTCTATTTTAACATTCCATTCCTCAGCCACAATTATTTCATTCTCTTCAACCCCGATAATTAAATTTAGTTGAGCTATTGGGGGTGGATCTAGATAAGAATCATGTGGTGACAATTCTGCTCTAAAGATAAGGTGTTCTTTATAATTATCATCAAAAATGGTAACGTCCTTATTCTTACTATAAATTTTCACATCATGGTCTGAAATCCAATCCATACCGAGGATTATATCAAATTCAGTCATGGGTATGACGATGAGATCAGTAGATAAAGAACATTTATATTCCCTAATAGGAACAGATCCACAGAAAAATTTAGCAATGATACTTCCCTTAGGAGTTTTAACTGACAACTCCCTTATTAAATCAAATTGGAAATATCCAATTTTCATAGCAAATTGGGAAGATATGAAACTATGTGATGATCCAGAATCAAATAAAGCATTTGCTAAACTTTAGAAAACCATTAAGTTACCTGCCACCACATCTTTTAGAGCTTCTACTTCAGCAGTAGTGATAACATAAGCTTGTCCTTGATCCCTTGTCATTTTCTAATGTAAGTTCCACTGATGCTTAGGAAATTCATTTGCATAATGTCCCATATCCCATCAGTTATAGCATTGAACATCGGTAGCTTCTTTCTTCCCCTTAAAATCACGTGCTTGGTGGCCTTATTCACCACACTTGTAGCAGAGTCTCATTTCTATCAAGAAAGTATCGGGGTGTTTCATCCCACATTTACATCAGGATGGATTATCTTCTTTTCCCTTCTTCCCCTTATTTTCATTCCCAGAGTGATCAGTAGATCTCTTATTCTCTTTCTTTGCTTTAAAGTTATATTACTTAGAGAATTCTTTTTCTTTCTTGATATGACCTGGGACAATATCATCGTACAATGAGATGGTTTGTGAGACTAATGCTCGACGAAGAAAGAATTTTAACCCATCAAATAAATGATCAATATTACTTATTGGGTTACATATATAATCTGTAGCATATCTTGCTAACCTTTTAATGTTAGCCTCATACTTTGTGACATTATAGTGGTTAGCTGATCACCACCAATTGCATCACCAACTCCACTATAATTAACTTGAGTATGATGGAAATACCTACATGGAGTGCATGCATTGATACGGTTTCCATTTCTTCCACTAGGTGCCATTTCTAAATAATAGAATACACTAGAATAGTTTATGAATTGCAATACAAAAATCCAAACGTGTAAAACACTTAACACGAATTGAACAGTTTATAGACATAATCCATAATCATAAAAAAAAGTTTCTTTGAGAAATTATATGTTCATAAACCCTTCATAATGGTTTGTAAAGAAAATTAGAATTATCCTAAGCATATCCCCCATGAGTTTCGTAACCAAGAGTGCAGTAAGGCCCATTTTCGTGCACCGATTCCTGTTCGAGTCTAGCTCAAAGCGGTGTTTTCGGGTCTTACCCCTAGGTACATCTGTGCTAGAGCCACCTCTACCTACTCATATCTAGACCGGGATGTATTGCTCGGAAAACTCACAAAATCTCTACAATACCAAAATTCTAGGAAGTTCATCTACACTAATCCTCAAAGTCCATCTTTGGTCTTTGTTATCTAATCAGAATTTATCTAAATATAGATCCCAAGGTTTATACTAAACTTCCTCTAATACCAACTGTAACTCACCTACCCCAGTTACCTAGAGTAGGTTCATTATTACATAATATTGACATGATCACAAAGATCATGTCTTGAAAAGACCGATTAGTTTAGTATCCTTCGAAACACTAGATACATTCATAAATTTTACATTACATCATAAAATGAAAACTACAACAATATAGTCTCTGTAGTCGACACTCATATCCTCTTATACTATCCCTATAGGTCATTCATAAAATACTTCTTCACATCCTGGGAAGAATAAAACATAGAAAGGGGTGAGCTCAAATGCTCAGTAAGGATAACAATATAGTGGAAACATTCAAAAATAAGAATAAACATTTAAGGTAATGTATAACTAAAAAAAAAGCCTTTTTAAACATAAAATTCAGCATAATATGGAAAAAATAAAATGAAATATTGCCATTTACTTACTCACATGGATATTATACTAGTCGAATAATCACATTCAATATCAATAACCACTTTCATAATAATGGAATGCATAATTTCAGACTATCATAACCATATATTCAAGGCCTTGTGCCAAGACTACAAATACGATTTTGTCAAGGCCTTGGGCCAAAACACTAGTTTGTCTCATTAGACCTACCGATGCATCGACGAGCTATAGTGGGCACCACCCGTCACTTATTAAGTCCAATGAATTCCTCATATGAACATGTTTAAATATAACATAGACATTCATATTAAAACTAGCATACGAAATGTCAATACTTTCTCCGTAAACCATGAATGGTATAAAAATAACATAACCATAGTCAAATATATCAAAAAACCTCCGATACAATTTTAATGTTTTGTATCATAATAAATCAACTTAAAACAAGTTTAAAATCCACCAAAGGATGTTGAAATAGATGAAAAGGATTTGTAAAACTCATTGAGAGAAATATCCCTTTTTCATGAAAACATTTAAAAGTCACACAATTTAAAAAGGAAGACATTTAAAGACATTTTTGAATCACAGTGTCCCATACCACTTTGAAACCTATGAAAGTAATTAACATTTTAAAACGTTCATGTCCATTTAAATAAATCCTAAAAACCATTTTGAAAACATAGACATCAATGAGAATGGTTTAGAAGAATAAATCATTAAAATAGTTAAAATGATGTTTTAGTAAAATGTCCCTTAAAAATAATCCCTTTGAAAAATATTTTATGAAACATGGACATGGATAATAATTATGTCCCAGTTGATACTTATGTATAAACAACCTCAGATAATAAAGAGATTGTGAAATTAACCCTTACCTTGTACCTTTCCTTGGTTGAGGGTAGGTTAACCTCCTGTACAAAGACTGTAGTATGTTATTAAATTATCCAAGAATCATATAAATTAATATGATATTATATATGATCTTTTAACATTGATTTGTTAATAATATCTTAGTATTATGATCATTTCGTGTGTTAACTTACTCATTTTCTTTTATATGTTTTGTTACATAAGCCATGTTTGTTATGGACAGGTTTTATATAATTCATATCTAGAAAGATATCAAGTCCTTAAACATTATTTTTAATCATTAAATGAGAATTAGACTTGCATGGATATGATGGGGAATGAATCTCATCGTGTTCGTGGAGACGATAGTCCGTACGTACGAGCGACAATATCTTTCTTTTTCTATTAAAATAATATATAATTGGATGGTATATCATATATAAAGAATAATTATCATGTTATATTTATTATTTACATCAATTACACATCATTATCATACACATATAAATAATAATGTTTTTAATAACAATTACCCCATGACATAGAGATGGTAAGCCATACGTACGCACGTATGGTGATGTCTCATTCAATAGGATGGATAGAATACTGGATATGGTTGTACCATATTTATAATAACATCACACTATATATAAGATACTAGAGTTTTTATTTTAGAATTTAAATAACTAAGAAAGAAGAATTTGAAGAAGAAAGGAACTTGAAAGAGGGTGGTGAAAACATTACCTCTTCTTTGGGTTCTTCCGTTTGATTTGATCAAAAGGGATCCTTAGGTTGGATCTCTGATCAAACTAAGGCCTCTAAGTTGAATTGAGGAAATTTGAGATAATATTTGGGTGGGGTTTGGCCGAGCCAAAATGCTTTCAATGTGTGAATTAGTAAGAAGGGGGAGTTCCCTTTTATAAGATGGTGAGGGGCACCTTAGGAAAAGCTAGAAATATTATTTTATAATAAATTCATATTCTGTTTATAATGGCTCCAAAGTAGATTATTTAAAGGTTAAGGTGGGGATAGGTCTAAAACCACTCAACAAATAGGTTTTAGATAGGTTTGGGTCACTATATTAACTTTATCCTTTTTATTTAATTCATAGTTAAATAGTTTGACATTTACCATGTCTCTTTGTATCTTTATATTATATAGCCAACAAACATACTATAAACTTCCAAGAGACCCCCAAGAGGTCCATTAATAATAAAACTATCATTATATAAGTCATTTGGCCCAACTATTGAATTTTAGGAATATAATATCAATTAATAATATAATATTTGTTTTAAAAACTCATTTATGTCAATTTTTAAAATATTTAATAATTAATTATTTTAAAGCATTAACAACTTTATTAATTAGAAAAGAATTCATTTAAGAAATCCGGACAAATAATATTAACCAATAATATTTTTGGATTCCATTAAAACTTTCAAATTATATTTATTTTAATATTTATAATACTAATTATTTGATTCTTTCAATAATAATTAAAATATTTAATCATTATTGTGTCATAAATAAATTTGATTATTCAATGTCTAAAAATTATAAATAAAATAAAATTATGTAGTAACTCGTTTTATCTTTCAAATTAATATTTATAGTCATAAATATAACATATATAACCCTATGTAAAAATTGTTTTTCTTAAAGATATATTCTTATGTCATTTTTTTTACTTTAACTTAATTAATATAATGTGTCATTATCACTTACAAGTGGATCCATGGGGTCCCAAAATAGACCCAAAGATTCCCATGGTTGGACATGTATCAACCAATAGGGTTAGGACACATTTTAGATTAATTTATTATTATTATAATATTATTTTTTACACTTATTTACCTGATTTACACTTTAACCATGGTAAATAAAATATTTACCGAAGTAATTATTCAAAATTTATAAAAATAAAAGTTAAATGTTTACACAATATGGACCGCTTGATTCTAAATATGGAATCCATTTTTATAAATTCAAAACACATAAGTGGTATAAAATAATTTAAAATTAATTCCTGTTGTCAAAACAAAAAAGCGTGTTTTTAAGAAATAATAACAATCAATAGATTGACACTTGTTTATGTCCAGTTTAATTGTAAAATTACTTCCAATGACCAAAATTGTATTAAATGGTAAAAATATATTATAAATATACTTTAAAACCATTCAAATTTATAATTTACCTCTATTAATTATTTAGATTAAAAAAGTTGTTTTTAATTAAAATTTAGTGATTCTCACTATCCATCAAAAATTGAAAGTTATCCGAAAAGTACCAAAAATTCACCCTAAGATAATTTTGATATTCCGAATCCAAAAATAAAGTCCATTTTGAATGATAAAATTTATAAAATTTCAAAAGGTGGTTATTAATATTAATAATGGCTAGTTTGATTGGTTGTGGTGTGTGTTAGAACTCGAAGTTACGTATAACACACGCTATTGTATTATTCAAAGAGAAGTGTACCACAGAAGCTTGGGGGGTTACAATAAGTATGAAATGGAATACAACATTCATGGAGATGGTAATTCGTGAATACATATGAACATAATTTTTGTTTTTATTATCGTATTGAAAGAAATAAAAGTACATGATATATATTTACATATATATATAATTATTATAGTAGAATTATCATATCAAATATATCATTAAATCCCACTGAACCTATCCTTAATAAATTCCATGTATTGTTTGAATGAATCACATCGCTTTTAGGGTCAGTAGTCCACACTTCCTCAAAATAAATAGTAGTACTAATAAAAAATGGAAAGTAAAAGGTATATGTATAGTAAAAAATTAAGATAAAATAAATAACTAATATGATATTTTATATATATAAATAGAGGTTCCATCATAATTTCCATGATTATTGGCGTAAAATTAAAATGAACAATCATCTTTTAGTGAGGCGGTAGTTCACCGTACACATAAACATGATGTTTGTTACCCACTAGATAGATGTATATTTAATTTTAGGTCTAACCATTACCATAAAAAATAATATTATATTTAAGATACTAGTGTTGTTGTAAAATCTTATAATAAAGACAATGGATGGGTGGAGAAGGAAAATAAAAGAAAGGAGCATTACAGAGGAGGTTACCTCCTAATCGGGTAACTCCTTTTGGTTTGTTCAAAAAGGATTACATGGATTTATTTCATACCAAAATTGAGGCTCAATGAGGAATATAGTTGTTTTTTTATGTGTATTTGGTTGATATTGGTATATTATAATTGGTTTTATATGTGTGATGAAGAGGTACAATGCTTTCCTTTTTATAGTGGATGTGGAGGGGCACTCCTGTAAATAACAAAATTTATTCAATAATGGGAGGTATCCTTTTACAATTGTGCCTCTCAAAAGGAAATGTAATAAATTAATATGAATGTATGTTTTAAATTAATCTACACCACACAAAATATTAATTTTAATAATTTTTTTCCTTAACATCTAATATTCCCCAATTATATTATTTTGGTTTTTATTAAAGCGTCTAGTTTTCAAACCTATGTAATTTCACCATTAATAATGAAATAAAATTAGATTTATTATATAATATATATCCAATGAATTATAAATATGATACCTAATTTAAATAAGTAAAACCTCATGTGTTTTGGAGATTAATATTAAAAACAAGCGCATGTGACACGCAAAACACTACTTTATCAAGGACAGCGCTAACAATGTTTTTACAATTTATGGGTTAATATGTTAATTATAAAATATCAATTGGTCCATTAATATTCCATATTTAGTATTATTTAAACCTAAAAATAACTTGGAATAATATTTTATGTTTATTAATTTTAAATCGTTTAATAAAATAACATTTTTTGTAAAATACTATAATGTCAATTTTGACATTATTTATTTTATTTTATTTTTGATAATATGTATCTGACATTGGAATTAAAATAAATTAAGTTTATAGATGATTAACATGATATATTAATTTTTTTAAAAAAAATAATGAAAATAAATCTATAAATTCACTTCCCTTTTAACAGTTATAGTAACATTTATTTTAGTTAATTATTAAATAAATAATCACTACATTGGCATTTTGTAAGAACATTAAGTGACTAAATCATCTCTAAAAATTATTTATAATTTATTATGATAAAAAAACATTAATCATTCAAAATAATATCTACAACCTAAAATGTTATTATTTTTTACATATATTAATGTTTTATAATTGTTAAAGGTGAAGAAAGTTCCATTTTTTTCTTTTTCCTTACAAAACCTTTTATATAGGGGAATTCCATTTAATAATATTACAATAATCCATATAATTAAAACCAAGATGTTATATGATCTAATTATTTTAATCCAAATTCTTTCGTACAAGTTCCATTGTCATGTTGTTCCTTAATATTAAGGTTAAGTCCTTAATTAAGCTTAATCTTACATTAATCGTTGTGATTATGTTTATTCACTTTCACTAATATTTTTGTTCAACTTTTAAATTGGTATTATTAGAAATTTAATATCATACAGATTAATAATTTCTTTATAATGTTTTCAAAATTTAAATCACAGAAGTGGAAAAATTATGTTTAACTCTAACCCCACAAATGTGGCGAGAAAACAGGTTTTTAATGTAAAAATATTCAAAAGATCAATATGTTTATATATATAATATCAATATAAAAAATGAATCCAATGACCTAAATTGGATTAATATATTTTGAATTAATCTATTGTGACATTAAAAACAAATTTAAAATTTAATTTAACAATAATCATTATTTAAACCAATTGGTTGTTTTTAACTAAATTATAGTAATTTACTATTCAACCAAAAATGATGTTTGTCAAAAAAATACCAAAAATCCCTCCTTAGCTAATTTAATCAAAAGGAATTTAAAAATTATTCTCATTTTATCAAATCAAATTTATATTTTTGTCTAAAATTCATATTATTACTGTTCATGGAAGGACAAAAAAGCAGTTTCTTTAAGAAAATATCATTTTAAAACATATAAAGACTTTACAATATATATATATATATATATATATATTATTAACAAAATGATATATTTATGTGAAAAAATTATAAATAATATGTGAAAATTAGTTATTAATCTTCATATTACTAATTTTAACTTCTATTTTATAATTCTCTCATTTAATTAATTATAACAATAAAATGATGTTCTCAAGAAACTCAGTATTGCATATAACACATGCCAAGTCGGTGTTGCATGTAGAACAATCCAAAATCGTTCAATTTGAAATGAATATTTGACTTATTATAAAGAAATACATTTTTGAACATTAATTTTTTATAAGAATACAAAATTTCACAAAATATCAATTGTTATATTCTACCCCCTTAAAGTGAATTATTTATTAGAAAGCTTTCTAGGTTGTCAAAGTTTTAATATTTGAACGTTTCATTCATAGAAACACACATTGTATAAATAAATAAAAAACATTGCATAAAATTGGAAAGTTGTAACCCTAATGGTTACCCAAATTAACATATAACGAGATTCACATGTAATAGAACTTAGGTGGGAAGTAAAAACATAGATATGGAAGAGAAATATTACCATCAATTTCTGATGGAGATTAATAGATAACAAGGTCCAAAAAATGGTAAAATTAAAAAATCCATAAATCTATGATGACCTAAGTGTCATTCTAATTAATCATCAAAGAAGGTTCTAGGATAATTATTTTGTAGTGAAGATCCATGTTTATAAAGCTAAATAATTTCCATGAAAATATATACTTGCGTGATTTCAGGACCATGTCACCCTTTGTTTTTACTTGATCCACATCACCTCTTTGTCTAAAAAGGAATGTGAATTTTTCATTCCTTATTTACTATCATATAAGGTGACCAATGATATTGTATCCCATCAATTATCATCAACACAAATTAGTTTTAATAGGTTATCTAATCTACATAAATCCTCATATAGAGAGATTACACTTTAATGCTACAAACTTTATCTAATGTTTAACAGAAATTTCCCATTAATGAATAATCTTATAACACTTATGAAAGATGAAAATTAAAATATTTATAAATAAATTCATGAAATTATTTTAACATGGATCCCCATAGATCACATTGTACCACTCAGTTGTCACATTACAAACATGTGAATACCCTCATCATATATTTCCTTAATTACCATATATCCTTTTATAAAACATGTATGCTAATTCATTATGATGATTAATGGATACATTAATTAAATCCAAGAAGTTTTAAACATCATCCTTGAAGATATATAACACTTTATCAATAATCCGTTCTAGGGAAAATAATATCATCCATTTTACTTATTTATATCCATCATATATTTATCCAAACATCATTATCTCAATATCATACAGTAATTAAGGGTTTACAAACCCTAATGAAAATGTAACCTTTCCATGAAATTACTTCTCTATGCCTTCTTCACCATTAAACATTTTATGTTCAATCCTTAATGAAAACTTATACTAAAATTTTATATATTTCAAGATTCATATTGCATAATACTTGAATTCCCAAAAAAATACTCCATTCATCTAAAACTTTCTTAAACCATTACTTAGGCTTCATCAAATTATTCCTTAATACCTATTTCCAAGATTTTGAATTATTAATCATGTCTTAGGTTTCCTCGGCATCAATCTAATCAAGCTTGTTATATTTAATGTAAACAATACTAGAAGATCAACACATACCTTTCACATGTCATTTGTGGTCTCTTTATCTTTGGAAGTATAACCCATACTCATAGCACCTTTGTGATTCTCCTTATGAAATTTCTACTAAGTTAATCAATTCTCATATTTTCTATAATTCCCTTACATTAAACATTAAATTTTAACATGGTTCTGTCTTGTTCTCTCCATTTACTACAACTAGAAAGAAGACTCTTAGAAATAGTTATCATATTGGGATACCATATAATCATGGGAAATTACAAATATGGTGCCTAAATCATTAATCTTACTTTTTTAATCTATGAAACATTCGGTTTAGCCTAGTTTAGTCATAGAAATAATATATTTAAATCCTCCAAGAAAATTTTAAAGTGTTTTTGAATTATCAAAGCATATACCTCGGGAGTTTCAAATCAGGTGTGCAGCAAGGCCCATTGTCATGTACCAGATTACCACAAGTCATGTCAGCAACATCTTGTCTATGTTTTTACCCGAATATAATTCTATTCCACAACTACATCAACTGGTAGTATCCAGACAGGGATTTATTTCTATGAATCCTCTTACTCTATCTTGTACCAAAATTTCAGGACATTTTCCAAAATGTTAACTCAACTTTATACTTTTCCTTAAATACATCACTATAAATTTCCTTATAAATAAACATAAGGACATATATAAATTTTTATCATCTTAGTTTCCAAATTATTACTAAACAATTTCTTTGATACCAACTATATTGACTCATGTTTAATATACATGGATATTTATAAAAATCCTGCTCTTTATTACCCAAATAAACGTGATTTATTACATAAACATTCACTTAAGACAGCTCTAAGGATCGAGAGGTCTATATTATTCTAGGATTAAGAAAATTTCATAAAAAATTTAGGAATAAATATATAACATTTTTATTGAAAATTTCTTTTACTTGACCATAACATTATTTGGTACTTATCATTGCATGGGATAAACTGGGGACATAAATACAGAAGGGTAATCTATAAGGCCTCGTAAGGGAGTAAACAAAGCATAACATAAAGAATAGAATATATGTCATGAAATAGTAATATAAATGAGGAATAATATAATAATAAACAAAAAATAATGATATAGCATGATTATCATAATTTGGATATGTCTCAACAACATTTAACATGATATTAGCACGAGCCAAGCCTCATAGCATATGGATCATGATTAAACCCTCATTAAACATGGATTTGAATAATTAAACCTCATTTTACTTGAATTATAATGACTGAACCCTAATTTCACTTGGCTTACCATGATACTAATCTTTACTAAATGCATTGGAGCGCTATCTGGGCACGCCCTTTACAAATATTTCATTTCATGCATAAGTGTTCCACATGGATCATACAACATGGAATCATTCAACATCATCATATATTCCATGATAGAGGAATGTGGAATATATAAATTAAACTCCATAATAAATAAGAAAATGTTCATAAAGTTGAATACCCATGATAGAGAAATGGGCATGGTATTCACTATACAATGACTTTGGCTTGGAAAATCGTGGTGTAATTTCGGCAGCATAACTGCTTGAACTAAGAATTCATAAAAATGTTTGATGAGATAGAAAGAGTTATATCGTCCTATTTACATTAAATGGACCATAAGGGATCATATATATAAATTTCCCATCATCTTTAATGGAATTTAGATGCATAATATAAAATAATTGGTTGAATGTAAATGAGGTGACAGATATCATTTACAGAATTTCGTCATGGTAATGGGTGTACATGGGTGGCATTAATGAGAGAGAAAGGGGTATATAATAATTCAAAATAAAGGATGGATTTCTAGGGGAGGTGGAAAATAATACCCTAACACTTTTAATTGAAAATAAAGTGTCATAACTATATAAGGAAAATTGGACATAAATAAAGACGAAAGAAATACATTACATAGATGTGTGATCCTAAAGGCTTGAGTGAAGATTAATAGGGTTGTAGGGTGCCCTGTGAGGATTATAAGGATTGGAGGGAAGAGGTTGGTCAATTTTAAAATGGTTTTACTTAAGATATGTGGATGAATGAGTGGGTTTATATAGTAAAGGAGATGGAATTCTTTATTATTTTGGTTTTGGACACTACAGATTGAACTCATCAAAACCACAAAGCATCCCACTATTTGTTCCCATGGTTTTTATTCAAAGTGGAGTGGAAAATATTATTTATTAAGTCCAATGTAATAACATATAAAAATACTAGGCTTTCTTCTATGAAGGTGAGTCACACCCTCAAGGAAATCATTTTAGAACGTTAAAATATTTTATAAGTCTTGTAGGGTCCACTAAGGAACCTTATTATTAATCAAAAAAATATAAAATGACATTATATTAAAGATAAAACATATATTGGATGAAACAAATATTATAGTAATTTTTATTACATCACTATTGGGTTATTATGATATCATAAAACACATTATATATTAAAATGATATTTAATTTTTTCCCAAAAATCCGACTTTCTCTGAAAATTATATAAAATTCACAGTTAGTTATTTTGGACGTCCTGAATCAAAAATTGATATTTTTTAATCTAAATAATTTTTTAAATGTGTCAATTTTCAATTTTAAAATATAAATAGTTATTTATTAAAAAAATTGGGTTTTGAAAAAAATAGTTTTCAAACGTATATAAAAATAAAAATTATATTCCTAAAAATTATAATATCATTTATATTTAATAAAAATTAATTTAGTAATAATATTTTGTTAAATTATTATTTGATTGAAAAATCCATTTATTCGTCAAAATAGATTTCTTAATCGAATTTAAATATTTACAAAAAATACTATTTATTCAGCAAAAAAACAATGTAATAACAAAATTAATTTATATTATTTATCAAATATAATGCACATAATCATAGTGTTAGGGTCCTTTTACATAACCCCTTATAACATCCACATAAGACCAAAGGGTAAGGTATAGGATTGTGATAAAATCCTGGGGTGGCTCAGATAACATTTCTTGGGTGGTAATCTCTATTAACTTCCACTTCTCCCGTAGGTGGTTCCATTCAACCATAACGTGTTGAAGATAGGCTTGGTCTTGGTCCAAAAAATAGCCATGTGACACTACCTCCTTTCCATGCTCCAGAAAATTGGCTTTATATGGAGAATTTCTACAAGATGAGTAAATTGGATAATTTTTCTAAGTAAATTGTATTTTTAGAGCCCTATATTTATACTAATCATGAAATCAATGTTCAAGAGATATATTAGAAATGGTAAAAATTATTAACATTATTATAAAACACAAAAAATATAAAACCACGGAAGCACATATGTTTCATATATCCATTTTACATAAGTAGATATTTAATTAGATCAAAGTAATTTTTATTATTAATTTTTGGGTTGTCACAATCTTCCCCCCTTAATAAAATTCTCCTTCGAAATTTCGTTTTCCAACAATAAAACAGATGTGGGTTACTCTACTTCATCACTTTCACTGATTCCCACGTTGCTTCTTCAAACTTGTGGTTTCTCCACAACACCTTTATGAGGGAAAATATCTTATTTGGTATAAAATTTTAACTATGATCTAATATCTTCAACGACTTGTCTTCATAGGAGAGTTAATTCTACAATGGTACCACCTCTAGATTGAGTACATGTGATGGGTCAGGTATATACTTCTTTAAGAGTAATACATGGAATACATCATGTACTTGAGATAGGTTTAGTGGGAGTTCTAGTCGATAGAACACTGCTCTAATGCATTCAAATATATAAAATGTGTCGACGTACGTTGGACTAACCATTCCCTTCTCCCCAAATATCATAACTCTCTTCCATGGTGATATGCTGAGGAATACCATGTCTCAGACATCAAACTATAGGTCTCATCAATGATTATCATCATAGCTCTTTTTTTGAATCTGAGCATCTTTAATGTGCTTTAGGATAGTCTTTACCGTCTCCACCATTTATTCAACCATTTTTTGGACCTAGGAGTTTTCTCTTCCCAACATCATCCCAACATGTCAGTGTTCTGCACCTCATATCATAAAAGGATAAATAAGGATCCATTTTGATGCTAGAGTGTAAACTATTGTTGTAAGAGAACTCAACTAGAGGAAGATGTTAATCCCGCCCTTTTTGATTTCTATTGAGATTTCTCTCAATATGTCCTCATGTACTTGGATAGTACACTCAGATTGGCCATTAGTTTGGGGATGATAAGTTGTACTGAATTTTAGCTCAGTATTATGATCATGTTGGAGACTCTTCCAGAACATAGAGGTGAATCATGGATATCGGTTAGATACAATTGATAGGGCTAATCCATTCATCCCTACCACTTTTCTGATTTATATATGTTTTAGTTGATCTAATAAGAAATCCTCATGAATTTCAATGAAGTGTGCAGTCTTTGTAAGATGATCAAAAACAACCTAGATAGCATAGTTTCATTTGGATGACTTTGGATGTCCGGTGACAGAAATTTTGGTGATGTTCTCCTATTTTCATGTTGGTACAGGTAATGGTTTCATCATCCCCTAAGACATATTCTTCTCATCCTTCCCTTGCTGACATACCATGCACTTTGATGTATACTAAGCGATCTTCTTCTTCATGTTATCCCACCATTAATTTTATTAGAGATCTCGATACATCATAGTGTTTCTTGGGTGAATGGAAAAATTCGAACTATATGAATCATCCCAAAGTTTATTATTTATCTCCAGATTTGATGGAAGACATAGTCTTGACCCAAATCTCACAATTCCTTCTTCATTAACACTGATCTATGAGTATTTCCCATTTTTGATAGTTTCAACATTCTTCTGAATTCCCAAATTATCCTTTTTAGAAACCTCTAACCATTCAAAAAGAGATGGGTGGGCAATATGTTTTGAAAAGAATGATTATGTCCCCTTATTTATGATTCACATGTCCATCTTCATCAAATATACAAAGATTCAATCATTTCCAATTCTCATCAATGAAAGAATCACTGGTTCCTTTCTACTTAGAGCATCCACCACTTTATTCTCTTTCCTAGGGTAGTAATAGATTGAGATGTCATAGTATTTGATCATATCTGACCATCTTCTTTGGCACATATTTAATTCTTTATGTGTGAATACAAACTTGAGGCTTTTGTGATATGTATATATTTCACACTTCTCCCCAAACAAGTAATGTCACCAAAATTTCAATGTGAAGATTACTGAAGCCAACTCCAAATCATGTGTTGGATAGTTTTTCTCATGGAAATTCAATTTATTTGAACCATATACAATAACTTTGTCATTTTACATGAACACACTTCCTATTACATTCTTCAAAGAATCACTAAATAATGCAAAATTTTCTCATCATGTGAGTAGTGGGAGAAGGGGCACTGTGATAAGCCTCTTTTTCAACATCTTGAAGCTATATTCTCATTCATCACTCCATTATGAGTTAGGTTGGTAAGAGGATTTTAAAATCATGAAAAATTTCTCAAAAAGCATCGATAATATCTAGATAACCCATGTAAGCTATGGATATTTATCACAGATGTTGGCCTCGGACATCCCTCAATTACATCTATCCTTGAGGGATCCATATATATCCCATTGCTTGTGTTGTTATGACCCAATAATGAGACATCCTTCAACCATAACTCACACTTTCTATAATTTTCATAGTTCTTCTCCTTTCTCAAGGTCTCTATTACAATGATTATATGAGCTTCATGCTTCACCCTGGTTTTAGTGTATATTAGAATATCATCAATAAATACTACCCCAAATTTGTTGAGTAATCTCTATTAATCAAGTCTCTTGAGATTTCAAAAGAATTACTATGTTCAAAAGTCATTACTATGAAATCATATTTCATGTATATTTTACGAAAATTACTCTTGGGGATATCCTTCTTCTTCACCCATACTTGGTAATATCCCGACTGTAGATCCACTATGTAGAAGTATTGTGGTCCACGTAGTAGATCGAACAAGTCATCAATTCGGGGTAGAGGATACTAGTTTTTTATTTTTATTTTGTTAAGATTATGAGAATAAATTAAAATGTGCATTGACCCATCCTTCTTCTAGATGAGGAGGACTAGTGCACCATATGGTGAAGCACATGGGTGTATAAACCCATTCTTCAAATTCCCATGTAGTTGTATCTTTAGATTCTCAATCTCCACAATAGAAATTCTATCTGGAGTCTTGGATGTTGGAAATGACCTAGGTATAAGATTAATCAAGAATTCAAGATCTCTTCTAGGAGGAATAACAGGAAATTCTTTGGGAAACACATCAGTGAATTCCATCACTATATGCATATCTTCAAGGATATTTTTTTCCTTACACTCAATCATCTGAGAAAGATACGCATGATCCTAGGGCAGTAATATCCATGCTTGAGATGATGGTTCTAATTAAGATTCATTGTCATCCTTGTACTTGTACTGAATCAGGGGTCGATTTTCCATATAGAGAGTGATTTCTCTCTCACGGAAATTTATGTTGGCCTTATATAGGGAAAGGAAATCTATGCCAATAATTGCATCAAATTCCAAAAGAGGAAGTGTGAAGAGGTTCTCCAAGACGTTAAATCCACATATTATGATAGGGTAGGAGTTATATTCAGTTTATGAAATGATTTCCACATTTCCATTCTCATCCCTATCTCTACTTCCATGGTTTTCGGGGGTGTTGGGATTATTCTTCTATTCCTTAGGGATATAAAAGAATGTGTAGAACCAGAATGAAAATGTACATTTGATATTCTTGAATGAATAACCATTGTACCAGTCCCTACTTCATTGTTGGGGTTCTCTTCAGTAGTAGGGAAGGAAAAATCTCTCCCTTGCTGCCCTAAAGTTTATTTGTTGCCTCCAAAAACCCTTGGATTAGGGAACTTATTTTCAAAGTTCTCGAGTTCTCTAAAATTGAAGCAATGAACAATGCATTGAGGTTCGAATGGAGCATTCCTCTCCTCAGTCACAACAATGGGTTTTTCTTTCTAGTAATTAATGGTCATGTGCCCTATTCTTCCACACCAAAATAATTTCCTCAACCGCTTCGGGCAATTTAGGAGGTTCTTCTTTCCGCACCTTTGGCATGTGGGGTGTTGTAATTTTTTATCACCATTGGATTTATCCATTAGACCAACATAATTAATCTCCACTTTTAGCTTCTTATCCCCATGATTCCACTAAGATTCACTGATATCCTTTTCGACTTTGAGGGCACATCAGACAATTTAATCATAGCTATCAAGGTCACAGATCGCTAGGGATTTTTGTAGGTAAGGTTTCATCCCACCAAAGAAGTGATAAACCTTGCATTTAGGTATATCGAAAAATCTGGAGACGTATCATTCAAACCATGTCAATTTTTCCTCATACTCTCTGATGAATTCATCATCTTTTTAGGGCATAGAAGTCTCTTTCCATCTTAATTCAATCGGTGTGTGGAAAATATTTATCAAAAAACATTAATTGTAAATCCTTCCATTCCAAATCCTCGTTATCTTCTTCAGGCATTGTAATTTTGATAAATTTCCACCATTGACCTTCTTCACCCTCCACACGATAAATATCCAAAAGAATATTCTCTTGTTCATAACATTGAAAGATGGATAAGATCTTCTCAATGGAGTTGATTCATTGTTCAGCGATTGAGGGATCAAATGATCCATTAACAGTAGATGGTCTTTGTCTCATGAATCTATCAATTATGGCTTGTTCTCTCCTAGGTGTGGTTGAATGTTCTTTTAGACCCATTTTTCTACTCAAAACAATAGTTAAATGAGATATTATCATGAAAAATTATGTGATTCCCGCTCTCATCTGATTGGGCATCTCATTAGAAGAGTCGTCACATTGATCATCCTGTAGGTTGTTACCTTGAGTCCTCCAATTACCGGCCATTGTATAGAATAAAAGGAAATTTATTGGTAAAACATAAAGGTGAATCCAATGAAAAAAGTTATAACTTATAAATTACATTTATTTCCTTAAATTATGAATTTATAGGCTTCAATGTATGTTATCCATGATCAATCTCCAAACTTATATTTTTATGGGATTTTTTCTCCCTTAATCATGGTTCATACTAAGCTTATGAATTTACCAATGAATATCCCCTGGGAGTTTCATAACCAAGATTGCAGTAAGGCCTGTTTTAATGCACCAGTTTCTGTTCAAGTCCTTCTCAATGATATTTTTTTGGTTTTTACCCCTAGATATATCTATGTCAGATCCACCTCTACTTGTTCGTATCCAGACAGGGATGTATTTTCTTGATAAACCACATACTATATAGTCACCAAATTTACGTAATTTTTAATTATATATATTCTTATACCTAAGTATTTTACTAGGCTAATCTAATCCTGATCCAAAAAAATAACTATATATATCCTTTGATACCCACTATAAAACCCCTACTCTTTATTACACACATAAAAAAGATTTATTATATAAACATGAATTTAAAACAAATATGAGCACCGAGAGGTCTAGTGTCTTTCGGGATTATTAACATTACATGAAAATTTAATAAATAAATATAAAACATCTTTATTGAATACTTATTTTATACAACCACAACCTTCTTTTTTAAATAGCATTGCATGGGATTACCTAGGGACATACATAAAAAATTGTGCTATAAAGCCTGGTGAGGGAGTAAACAAGGTATAACCTGAACAATATAATACATATTTGGAAATAGGCATATAAATGGAGCATAAAATAAATATGAATATAAAATCCTGATATAACATGATTATCATAATATGGAGATGTGAAAACAACATTTAACATGATATTAACATGAGTCAAGGCTCATTGCACATGGAGCATGAGTAAACCCTCATTGCACTTGAATTAGCATGATTAAACCCTCATTGTACATGAATTAGCATGATTAAACTCTCATTAGACTTGTAATATCATTATATTAATCTTTACCCAATGCATTGGAGTTCAATCTGGGTGCACCCACTGTAAACATTTCATTTCATGCATAAGTGTGCCACATGGATCATACAACATAGAATCATTAAACATAACCATATATTCAAGGATAAAAGAACGCGGAATAAAAACTTAAAACTATTATATCAATAATTAAATGGTAATAAAGGTTAACACTCTTGATAAAGAAATGGCTATGGTATTCACTACACAATGACTTTGGTTTGGAAAATCATGGTGCGATTTCGGCAGCATAACAGCTTGACATAAGAATTCAAAAAAATGGATGATGATAGAGAAAGGGTTATATCATCATATTTACATGAAATGGATAGTAATGGAGTCATATATTTATATTTCCCAATATATGTAATGGAATTTAGATGCATAATATAAAATAATTTCTTGAATGTAAATTAAGAGAGATAAATCACTTAATGAATTTCAGTATGGTAATGGGTGTACATGGGAGGAATTAATGAGAGGGAAAGGGTTATCTCATCATTAAAACATAAAAAGGGCAGTTTACACT
The DNA here is from genome assembly GCA_963277665.1 of Viscum album. Taxonomy (NCBI): domain Eukaryota; kingdom Viridiplantae; phylum Streptophyta; class Magnoliopsida; order Santalales; family Viscaceae; genus Viscum; species Viscum album. The sequence goes on along the minus strand of OY728163.1, from coordinate 2,100,273,351 downwards.
AGGTTTTCAATCATACCCCACCATTGATAATTGAATATAAATGAAAAAAATAATACAAGTAAACTTGGACATAAATAAAGAAGGAAGAAATCCCTTACATGGAAGTGTGATCCCAAAGGCTTGGGAGAGGCTTGAGAGAGGCATCGTGGATGCTTGGGGCACCTTGGGATGACTCTAGAGAGAGGAGGGTGGATTTTTGACATGATCAAAATGGTTTGAATTAAGATAAATGAGAGATTCAGTGGGTTTATATAGGTAAGAAGATGGAAATCTTTATTATTTAGGTTTTGGACAGTACACATTAATCTAATCAAAACCTCAAACAATCCCATAGTTTTTCCCAAATTTGAGTGAAAAACATTATTGTAAATTTCCAGTGGTCTAACTTATTAAATATTATGCATTCTTAGGTGTAGGTGAGTCACACCCTCATGGAAATCATTTTAAAATGTTAAAATATTTTATAAGCCTTGGAGGGTCCAATAAGGCACCAAAGAATTAATCAAAAAAAATATAAAATCTTATTATTTTAAAGATAAATCATATAATTTTCAAAAAACATTTTTATAGTATTTTATTACATCATAATTATGTCATTATGATTTCATAAAACACATTATATATTAAAACTGTATTTAATATTTATCCAAAAATACGATTATCTCATAAAATTATGAAAAAGTCTCCGTTAGATAATTTTGAAAACCTGAACCCAAAAATGAAACTAATTTTATCTAAATAATTTTTTAAATTTGTGAATTTTCATTTGAAAAATAAAAACTGGCATTTATTTATAATTAGTTGGTTTTAACAAAAACAGTTTTCAAACCATAACAAAAATTAGAAGTATATTCCTAAAAATTATACAATTATTTATTTATAATAAAAATTAAATTAGTAATAATATTTTATTAAAATATTATTTAATGAAAAAATACATTACTTCATCAAAATATATTTCTTAATAGAATTTAAATATTAACTAAAAATATTATTTGTGCTTTAAAAAAAGTAATAATAAAACAAATGTATATTATTTATACAAAATAATGTAGATAAACATAGTTCTGGGGTCTTGTTACATACACCCTTATAACACCCACATAATACCTAAGGGTAATGTGTGAAATAGAGACAGACTCTAGGGGAATCTTGGATAGCATCACTTAGGTGGTTATCTCTATTAACTTCAACTTCTCGCATAGGTGGTTCTATTCAAGCTTAACGTGTTGAAGCTCACATTGGGATTGGTCAAGAGCGAAGCCCAATGGTTGTACTCCTTTAGGAGAACCAACAATTAGGCTTTATATGGATCAATTCTACTCGATGAGTCCATCTATTACTTTGACTGAGTAAATTTGATTTTTCAAAGCCCTGTATTTATACTAATCAAGTGATCACTGTTCGACGTCTATATTAGCAATGTAAACCATTCTAAACGGTATTTTAAATTCCAAACACATAAATCAAATGAATTGAATATGTTTTCTATATCTATTTTACATAATAAGAAATTTAATTAGATCAAGAAGTAATTTTTATTAATAATGTTTGGGTCGTTACAATATTACATCATTTTAGAATATATTCAATACAATAGAAAAATACATTCCTAGGGTCCGTCATAGTTGTGTGTCTTTGCACACTTGGAAACAAAATATTTCATCCTATTGAAATATCTTCAACATACCCAATAATGATCTCTACCCTTATTACATCTACCTAAAACATTTCTTCATAACCTTGGGAAAGGAAATATATGAAATGGGTCAAATAATATTCCCAGTTAGGGTAGATAAAGAAAATATGTAAGTATAACATTAACAAAAGTGTATGGAACTTGAGAATAACATTTGAAGATCATACGCTAAATATTAAATATTATATTAATTTTTTTCTATTCATAATACATGTATCATAAGATATGTAAGACCATAACTCAACAAATAATAACATAGGAATAAAACATTGAATTGTGGAAAACACATAAGAATATAAAAAACTATGTCAAGGAGGCCTGCCAAGGCCATTATAAAATGTTAGGGTTGGGTTAATCACTATTTTACCTACATCGGGCTTGGAATTTCCTCCTTTGTACCTTCCAGTTTTGTTATTTGGATGACATCTCATTTACCGTCTCCTTTGGTCATTGGATGCCCTCTTCTCTACCCTCTTATTTAGGGCTTGAGATATCCTCTTATGTACCCTCTTGTTTTGGTCTTGGGATGTCCACTTGTATAAACTCATGTTTTGTGATTTGGATTCCCTCATATATACCCTTTCATCTTAGTATTTGTATTACATACTGTGTACCCTTTGACCTAATAAAACATTAATCATTACCCAAAGCATTGGGGGGAGACATAGGTCCCACCCATATCATAATTAAATCGTATATATAGGTCCCACAGAATAATAAATAGTTATATAATAACCCCTGAAATGAAATGGGTATCATTATCATTCAATCACATCATAACAAATGAAAGGAGATAATTTTCATAATCCCATAATAAAATAATAATCGATTTAAAGAAGTGGGTTTCAAGAGGTTAAAACTCGTAGAAGTTAAATTAGTGTCTTAAGAATCATTCCATCAAAAAATAATCCATTAATGAGAGATTATTAATGGAACTTTTGGATAATTTCCTATAAAGTAATTTTTAACATATATGTATTTTATCTTAGATGTAAAATAACATGGAAATATATTTTGAAAGCCTTTCTTGAAAAAAAAATCTTCTTTACAAATTGTTCTTTAAAACATAAAACATTTTGAGAACCATTTAAATTGAAAATAATTTGAAAATATAGAACTAACGATTGAAAACATTTTGAAAAAAAAAATTCTTGAAAACTTATAAGATAATATGGAAATAAATTTGAAATCTATTTTCGTTAAATACTTACAAAAAGAAGCTGCAAAACATTTCAACAAAACATTTTATATGAAAATGGATTTGAAAATATATAACGGAAGATTTGAAAAAAATATATATTTTAAAATCATTTTTCCTTGAAAACAATTTTCAAGGACCATTTGAAAAAAAAGTGCAAACAATTTTGAAAACATGGTTTTTGAAATAAAACATATTTTCTACAGAAGAGAGAAATACAGTCAAATAATTCTTAATAACATTTTATTAATTATATTATGTACCAAGGTGTTGATAAATTGTAATAATAAATTTATATGTCTTTAATAAATATAATATAATAAAACACATGAGTGTTATTGAGATATGAATCATAAAATTTCATCAAAGAATCATAATTACTAAAAATATCAAAAACCGATGAGATTGTATCAATAAACTCTCACAACTTAGTTACCTGGGATCATACTCTCCATGTAACAAAATAAAATTACATGAAGCTTAAAAAACATGAAATTAATTTTTTTCATCATATAATTTTTATAATGGATGTATATAAACCTAAGAAAAAGAAATTAGGTACAATACAAAACATGAGTCTCAAAGATGACTAATTGAGACAAAAACTATTTTACCGATTTGATAACTTTTGAAAACTAAACCTCATGAAACAATGATCATAAAATGGATTTTCAAATATCTATAAATTTAAGTATTAGAATAATTTAATACATCCATTGGCAGTATACTAACCACAAAAAAGTAATGGGTGATGAATATACCATATATCTCACGAAAATAAAAAGTCAGATGAAATCCCTTTACCTTTTGTCATTACTCTCATTTTACTCATTCAAAACTCCTATATAATAAATATAAATCTATATATATTTTTTATTGAAAAATATTATAACATAAAATAACATATATGGATTTATTATGATTTTATATTACCAACTTGTTATAAATTTCATTTTTAGTTTACGCTTCAGTTAATATTTTCATTCTTTTCACTAATGTCTTAATTGTTTATATTATTGGTCCTGATACATATATCATGACTTCAAGAATTTAAATCATGATTTAAATAACTTTTCAATTCATTATATTTGATTTATAAAAACATATATAATATAGAGGTATGAAATGGAAAACACTATTCATGGAGATTGTAAGTTGTACGTATGCATGAACATTATTTCCATTTTTTTATTATCATATTAAAATAATAAAATTCCATGATATATATATATATATATTTCATTATTATAGTATCATTATTATATCATATATATCATTAAAGTCCACTAAACCCATCCTTAATACATTCCATGTAGTGTGTGATCGAATCACATCACTTTGATGGGGCGGTAGTCCACACTTACTCAAATGAAATTATCGTACTAACTCAAAATGGAAATTAAAAAATATTTGTGTTATAAAAGGAATAAATATGATTATTTAAATATTAGATATAATATACTATAAATATATCTATAGTGTCTATCATAATGTCTGCCATGAGAGATGGTAAACAAAAAAATGAGCAATCATCATTTAGTGAGGTAGTAGTTCATCGTACCCATAAAAATTATGTTTGCTACCAATTGGATATATGTGTGTGTAATTTTAGGTCAAAACTATTAAGATGGTATGTGGAGTATGATATACTCTATAATACCAAATGTAGGATCAAAATAATATAGATAATGTATGTAGTATCTAATTATCCTCAATATACAAGAGAGGGGAATTATACACCTTAAAAATTCCTTTAAAATTTTAAAGATGGTTATGTTTAACATGGTTAAACAAGGTAATTCACAAAACCTCTAGTTCTATCCACTTTATAGATTCCAGAAATATGATTCTGAGAATGTGATTCTGAAAATAAGGTTCTATAAAATGAAACTTAATGAAAGTTTACAAAGATAAATATTCTACCTTAAAGAGTATAGAATCTTACTAAATCAAAGTATACAAGTATAAGGAATTATACGATAGTTATACTTTACTCAACCAAAAATAGAGCGAAAAACATATAACAAAACAGGTAATAAGTAGTAAATATTTTACCCAAAGAGAAGGGCATCCAATAACCTTGGATAAAGGTCCCTGGATTTATACATTCAAGAAATTATGTCTTACCCACAATAGGGTAAATCCTCGATATGAAGATAGGTGTCTGTCTTTCAATCCCTGCAAGCCCTCAACTTCAAGGTAGTCTTCACCTATTTCTTTCTTAGTAGGGAAGCCCTCAACATCAAGGTACTTGGAACCTCTATCTTTCTCAACAAGGAATCCCTAAACTTCAATGTAGTCGGCACCTCTGTCTTCTTTTCCATGGAATCCCTAGATTGTACACAGCATCAATCAGACTCACACAAAGAAAATCTAAACAAGAAGTTCAGTACCCCCTAAGAATGACAATATCTCTCTAGAAATCACTTCAATAGTATTTAATCTCTATATTTATAGAACAGTTCATCAATGTTGTGAGATCTTTCAAATGAGCTCATATTTATAGGTATAGCACCAACGGTCGGCTCACTCCTCCAATGGTCCTATTTTTCCTTCAATTTTTGAGGGACATCTACACTTGTCACTAAAAAAATGGTTATTAAGTAACTGAATGTACGACATCATTTTATTACCAATACAAGTGTAATATAAAATATGGTTACATAAAGAAAATAAAATATTCGTAATGTAAGAAAATAAAAGTTTGGAGTCTAACCAAAAACTCATTTGGTGTCTATAGTACAAGGATATTCAGATTCTATTTTATAAGGAAATCGTAACCTGAACTCTATAGAATTCAAGAGTCAGGATTTCAAGGAAATTCGAAATCTAGATTCAGAAGAATTCAGAACCTGAAATTAATATTTTTAGATTCAGAGTTCATGAGAATTCGGAGTCAGAACATACAAAGTTAAAATTCAGAATTCGTGAGAATTTGGAGGCAGAACTCATAAGAGTTCGGAGTACAAATTTAGAGAACTCAAAGTCAAAACTCATAAGAGTTTGAATTCTAAATTCAGTGAACTCAATGTTAGAACTCATTTGAGTTCGGAGTCTGAATTCAGAGAACTCATAGTCAGGACTCATAAATGTTCAATGTATGAATTTAGAGAGCTTAGAGTTAGAACTCATAAGAGTTCGGAGTCTGAATTCATAGAAATCAGAGTCTGAATTCAGATCCTGAAAGCAGAATTCTTTGTATCTAATTATTATATGATTCTGAGGTTTTAGATATGAAACCGAATTTTATACTTAGACCAGAAAATGAACAATGAAAAACATGGGGAGGATAAATTTCCTTGGGGAAGGAAAATTTTCTTTATATAAGTAAAACATAGGATACAATGAAATTTTCCTTAAGATAAGGTGTTTTTGATTTTCAAAAATAGAAGGAATGGTAATGTCATAAGGAAACCTTATTAACTTAAACATCTCCCTAAACATGAATGAATGGAAAAGTAGTAAGGAAAACCTTATTGACTCAAAAATCTCCCCTTTTTGGAAATCACAAACATCCTTACGAAAAATAATATAAGGACATAGAAAATATTTTTCTAGACTTTGAAAATAAAACTTATCTTATTTATAATATGGGAAATGGTAAATACTATTAACTCTCCCTTAGGCTTTGGAACACTAAGGATCGTATACTAGATTTTTGGAATGAGATTTTTCATTATATTGAGTACAAAAATCTGTGTAATGAAGAAACCCCCTCAGATAAACTCCCCCATACTTTGGGATACTTATTTTTTTCTTGGTATTATTTTCCCTTTCTCCCCCATTATAATTTTCAGAAATAATTTGAGGGAATAGAAAATAGATTATGGTACCTGATAGATTAGTAAAACTCATCCAAAATACAAGAAAAAATATATCATTATAATTAGAAAGAATTTGTAGAAGGAAGAAAAGTAGAACAAGAGATCAGATTTTAACAAATTTATCCTTCCTTCTCCTTTAGAATCAGTTTCTAGACTATAGTATTTAGCTTTTTGAGCTCCTTATGATCTTCCTCTGCTCGCTTAAGAAGCCGATCCTGATCCTCATCGTTTTTCTCTAAATCCTTGATACTTTCTTCCTAAGACTTAAGAGCCTCTTTCTGAGCCTTCAGGTTTTCTTCCTGCTTGACCATATTTTCTCCTATCTCAATCTGAAGATCTCTTTCTCTCTTCTAGATTTGGGAAACAGAATACAATTTCCCATTCAGATCCCTCACTTCTTGAATTTGAGTATTCTCTTCAAGAGTCAGATTTTTCTCGAAGCTACTTGTGAGATCCTTGATCACACCATATTCTATGTCAAAAGACTCCTTGACACCATCTTGTAACTCATCAAGTTCTCTCAAATCTTCAACAGTTTTATTTGACCATCCAACCATTTTCTTACAGGAGAGTTTGTGGGCATTGTTGTTAATGAAGAAATTTTTTAAATCAACCTCAAGATTAACACACTTCTCTATCACCATGGACACTGAATCTGATTTCTGGTTTAGTGTGTGTTGAAACATCTGGCACCTAGAATCAATGCTTGGGAAAAAATGAATAGTGCCTACCAGCTTCTTCAATGACTGCACAACAAAATCATGTCCAAGTGTGGATGATTCCGAATTTGAATTTTTTCTAGGTGAGGCTTCTTTCTCTAACTCAGAAACATTCCTTTTTGAAGATCCACCAGCTTCCTTCTTCTTCATAATATCATTAGTAGGAGTATCAACAACCAATTGTATCCCTTTATCAGTTCTTGAAATGGATTCTTCATCCAGAGATTCATGTTCACTATCAGACAGCTATACAATTCTATCTTCATCTATCTTCTCCTTCACAACCCCTGCCTCAGCATCTTCTGGATGAATGAAATGAAGATTATAACTTTCTTCTTCTAACATCTTATTCACTTCATCTTCAGCAATGTCATCTATCCCAGGTGTAACAAGCTTTGAAGATTCATCTTGAGAGGTTCAGATTGACAATTTTTCAGATGGACTTTCTTTATCATGAAATTCTTCCACTTGCTTAATCAAATCAGTGGTGACATCACAACTTTCATCTTATTATAGTTCTTCCATAGCTTTTTCTACTTATTTTTCTTCAACAAGTTTTTCAGGGACTTTTTCCGGAGTGATAAATTTCTTACCCAAAGTCTTAGGAAGATCTTCTACCTTGAAAGATTCTGTTATGGGAATATTCTATGATGCTTTCTTAGTATCCCTTAGAAGGGATTGAGCAATTTCAGTCTCAGACATCTTATTCTTTTGTCTCTTTTATTTAGATTTCTTCTCAAGATCATATGTTGTCTTCTATTTCAAATCCTTTTCTTATGCAGGATCCAAACCAAACTGTGTCTCTCTTTCCTTCCGGTTTTTATTATCTTCCCTCCACTTTTCTACAACCTCATCTGGATATGATTTGTTCTTCTTAGGTTTAGGAGGTACGGATTGAGTTTCCTTATCTTTGGGGGTTTCATCTTATTCTTCTACTTCTTTTAGCTTCCTCTTCCTTCCTGCCTTTCTGGATGGTTCAGCCACTACTTGTGTTATCAGAACGGCTTTATCTTCCTCCTCTGCTAGGTCATAAAATTCGCTGGAGTCTTTATAAAATCCATTATTCATCCTTTTCAAAGTATCATCGCTGAATATCTTGACTTTTCAATTTCTAGGTTTTGAACTGTGAGGGATTTTGAAACATTCTATACAGAAAACAATCGACTTAGAAAGAATAGTTGGGTACATGATAATTTGAGCCTTCATATTTCCATTCTGGATATTCTAGAATGTAATCAGAATATTCTTATCCAAATTAACCATCCTCAGATTCACCAGAAAATCTATGATGTACATATCACTCTTCTTCAATGTGTCCTTGTCACCTTTTCTCGGAATGATAAATCCTTGAAACCGTACTTCAAGAATATGATTTTTTGTAGAGAGGTGAGAAATATTTGGAGTCTTGACATCAGTAAGACCGAGGCACTCCATATCTTTCAACATTACAAAGCTTCCATGGACATCCAGTAACTTGTGGGAACAAAATTCAGCTTCTCCTTCGTATGGAATACCAACTAAGATAGTTTTCTTTAGTATATGAAAGATCATAGGTCTTTCCATAGCTTTTGAAGGAAAATTTTTCCCTTCCTTATTTCTTTATGAAACTAAATGATTTATAAAATTCAATAAGAAAATCCAGATACACAAAATATTGAGCCCCACGCTTCAATATTCAAACACTCTCCCATCCATTAAGCTTAATGTTCTTCAAGATTTTAGAATAATACTTGTTATAGAAGTTCGGATGCACCAGCCTTTTCCTATACACCTACAACTCCAAAATTATCTTGAAAGTAGACATATATTTTTGAGATGATTCATCTACAGACATTTGGAATTTAGAAAACTCTGAGAAGTTCAGAATGGAATTAAGTAGAGGGTCAGAACTTCAGAACGCGAGAGCTTGGCATTGATGTGGGACAACCCTTCGAGGGTCCTTTATATAGGTTTTGGAAGCGACGATTCATCTTCCAAACTCAATTCAATGGATAAAAATGCTTCTAATCAAATCTAATGGTTGATATCATAGTCACAAGGAAAACACTATATAATCTGATATTTTGAGGTTTTTTACGAAAAAAATTGGGATTAAAGGAAAAGAGAATCCAAAAAACATTAAAAGAACAAATGAAACTACCAGCAACTAAAAGATGATTACAAAAACATAGAATGAAAAAATACCTTTCGGATTGCTAGGAAGATTATTTTTATTGAAGAAAAATTCTTTTTGAAGAAATTTAGATTCCAAAAATTTTGATTAAGGAAAAAAATTTGAAAACAAAAACCTCCATTATGAAAAATTTTGAGTATGAAAATCTTCATTACGAAAAATTTTGAGTACGAGAATCTTCATTATGAAAATTTTCATTATAAAAATATTTATTATGAAAATTTGAATTCCAAACATCTTCATTACGAAAATCTTCATTACGAAAATCTTCATTAAGAAAAATTTGAAAAACTAACAAGAAAATGTACTTCACCTATCAAAAGGATTTTATTACTGTAAAGAGGGTTGTTTCAAAAAAAAATTAATACGGAAGATTACCTTACATTTATCATTCCAAACTTCTGTTTAATGTATTGAAATATGTCAGAGGCTAAAGATTTTGGGAAAATGTCAGAAATTTGATCTTGTGTTCCAATAAATTGAAGAATAATATCTGCTTTATGTGTGTGATCCCTAAGAAAGTGATTCCTAATATCTATGTATTTTTCACAAGAGTGACGTGAAGGGTTTTTTATTTAAGAAATAAAACAATTATTATCACAAAAAAATTATGTTTTGGTAAAACTAATACCATAGTCAGTGAGTGTGTGTTGCATCGACAACACTTGAGCACAACAACTTCCAGCCGCTACATATTCAGCTTCAACAATGGAAAGTGCTACTGAGTGTTGCATCTTGCATGAATAAGAAACTAATGAATCTCTTAGGAAATGAGAAGTTTCGGGTGTACTTTTTCTATCTATTCTACATCCACTAAATTCAGCATCTGGATTTTTTTTAAAACAAAATCATTTCCAGAAGTATAAAAGAGTCCAAAATCCATGGTTCCCTTTAATTATCAAAAAATTATTTTCACTTCTTTTAAATGATATTCCTTAGGATTGGATTGATATCTTGCACATAAGAATACTGAAAACATTAAGTCTGTATGACTAGCTATCAAGTAAAGTAAACTTTTTATCATACCACTAAAAGATGTTTGATCTATTGGTTTCCCAGATTCATCATAGTCAAGTGTGTTTGAGGTACCAATGGGAGTACAAATACTCTTAGTTTTGTCATATCTGTACTTTTTAAGAAGATATTTAATATACTAATGTTGGGATATATAGATTCCTTCTGGTTTTTGAAAAATTTGAAAACCAGGGGAAAATGTTAACTCACCCATAATACTCATTTCAAACTCATATTTCATTAGATCTGCAAAGGAATCAATTAATGTTTACTGAGTTGAACCAAATATAATGTCATCCACATAGATTTGAAAAATCAAAATATTTTTCTTATCTTTCTTTTTAAAAAGGATTGGATCTGCATTTCCCTTAATGTAATTATTTTGAAGCGAAAATCCTATAAGTCTATCATATCAAGCTCTAGGGGATTGCTAAAGTCCATACAAAGCTTTGGTAAGTTTATAAACATGTTTAGGATGTTTCGTATCTTCAAAACCAGGAGGTTGTTCAACAAAAACTTCCTCTTGAACAAAACCATTAAAGAAACCACATTTTACATCCATTTGCAAAAGTTTGAAGATGAAAAATGCTTCAAAGGCAAGTAGAATATGAATAGATACAAGTATATTATTTCTTAGGTCTATCAACCAAGGTCCAGACTTTATTCCTTTTGAATTTATTTATTTCATCTTGCATAGATTTTATCCAATCATCATCACATAAAGATTCATTAGTGTATTTTGGTTCTAATTGGGAAATAAATGCTAGATTTTCTATTTCATTCCATTAGTAACTTCTAGTCCTTATGGGTTGATTCGCATCAAAAATGATACTATCACTGGGATGATTCTTAAGAAACAACTGATTTGGGTTTTCTAAAACTTGTTCATCAACATAGGGTATAAAATCTTTTATGGAAAATGATTCAGAAACATTTTCTTGGGCATCTTCCTGTTCAGAAGGATCATCTAACAATGGTTGATAATCAGTTTTTTAAAACACATCTGAATATGTAGGTTGGGGTTGTTTATAAATTAAGGGATCAGTTTAATCAAATTTGACATGTACTGTCTCTTAAACAATACAAGTATTTTTATTGAAAACTCTATAAGCCTTAGAAATTGTGGAGTAGCCTAAGAAAATTCCTTCATCATATTTTGGTGTGAATTTTTATTGATTATCTTTAGTATTTAGAATCAATACTTTGCATCCAAAAACATTGAAGTATGAAAGTCTAGGTTTTCAACCATTCCATAACTCATAATGAGTTTTATTAAGAAAAGGTCTAATCAAAACTCGATTTATAGTATAACAAGCAGTACTAACAGCTTCAGCCAAAAAATGTTTGGCTATAGAACACTCACTCAATAAGGTTCTAGTTATCTCTTGAAGAATTGTATTTCTTCTTTCAATAACACTAATTTGTTGAGGTGTTTTGGGTGCTGAGAAGTTATGAGTAATGCCTTTTCTAATACAATAAGTTTCAAAATATAAATTTTGAAATTCTCCTCCATGATCACAATGAATAGTTATCAAACAAAGGTTTTTCTCATTTTTAACATGGGCTCTAAAACTTTTGAAATAAGAAAAATCTTCAGATTTCTTTGCTAGAAAAACAAACCACCTAAATCTAGTGTAATAGTAAACTAAAACAAATACATAATACTTGCCTCCAATTCTTCCACTTTTTGTTGGTCCAAAAAGATCCATATGTACTAACTGTAATGCATCAGTAGTTGAGACTTCACTGATTGATTTTAAACATGATTTATGTTGCTTGTCTTATTTACAAGGATCACAAACTTTTTAAGAATCAAATCTAAGCTCTGATAGATCCTTAAAGAAACTTTTCTTAGAGAGTTTTCATAGGTTCATAAGGTTACAGTGTCCTAACCTACCATGCCACAACCAAGAATTATCTTTTATTGCATTAAGGAAAGGTAAGTCTTGGCTCCTAAGGTCTTCTACGTTAAGTGTGTAAATATTCTCTTTCCTATTGGCAGAAAGAATAAATTATTCCTTCGAATTGTGTACTAAGCACTTTCTATTCCTAAAATTCACAAGGTAACCGTCATCACACAATTGACTTATGCTAATGAGGTTTTTATTAAGACCCTTAACAAATAAAACATTCGAAATGAATGTTTTACCAAGAAGAATGATGTTACCTATACGAATAATTTCTCCCTGAGCATTTTCTCTAAAAGTTACTTTTCCTCCTTTCGTCTTGATAATCTTTTCAAAGTATTTTTTATTACTAGTCATATGCTGGGAACATCCACTATCCATATACCAAGTACTTCTATTAGTACTTTCTCAATTTTCTTGAAAACAAAAGAGTTAGAGTTTCGGAACCAAAGCTTTATTGGATCTGGAAATTTCAGAAATCAAAATTTTAGGCACCCACATTTTCTTAGAAAAATAGGCTTTATGAAATCCTAATGACTGAGTTTTGTTTAGGGAAAAAAAATTTCCCATTACCCACCACACTGACACTTAGTACAGAATGAAGAACATTTTGGAACAAAATAATTGTTGCTAAAATTGGTTTAGAGCTAGTGTATCCAAATCCAGAATTATTCTTTAGAGGTCGGATTCGAGAATAAATGTTGTCAAAATTTTCTTTAACTAAGGTAATGTTTGAAAAACACTTCCTCAAGGAAATAATTTCAAATTTTAGTTTGATAACTAAGTTCTTGTCTTCAAAAAAATTAGCTTTAGTACTAGAGTTAGGCTCGAAAATATGTTTCTTAGAAGTTACATTTTCTAGATCCTTAGAAAGTTTATCCTTCTCAGAATTTACTTCATCAAGGTTTTTTGAAATAATTTTGAAATTAAAAACATTCTTATCAAGATATTTAGAAGGATCTGATATTTCCTTGATTAGAATAGTATTTCTAGAATTTTCTTTATCAATATTTTTCTTGATTTTTGAATTCTCAGTCACAAGGAGCTTATAAAACCTAGAAACTTCTTCATAGGTAGGTAAAGTATTGTCTTCATCAGAAGAAGATTCTACATCCGAAGATTCCAAGTATTTATCATTACTATAATTCTAATTTAAATAAACATTGTTCATTGATTCAGCAATGTGTACCTTACCCATTATGTAATGATTTTCAATAGGTAGTCTGGCTATTAGACCTAGATTCTTTTATCCCGAAGAATCGTAATCTGATGATTCATCTGAACAGTCTCCACCACTAGCACTCTATGTGTCATTAGCTTTCAAGACTTTATTATCTTTAGTCTTATAGTAATTCTTCTAGTTTCTATCAGAATGATTTTCCTTTATTTCTTTTATTTTAAGCATAGGGAAATCAGGCCTTATATTTCCAGCTATCTTGAATTCATAACATGTAGCTTCTGAATATTTCTTATCTTTCCTTTCCTTCTTCTTGCATCTGGATTGAAAGATCTTTTGTCCAAAAATCTTGTTCATCCTTCGAGCAAGGTTGGATAATTCATTCTCTGAAGATTCACTTCCATTGGATTCAGATTGTATAACTACCTTCTTAGATTTGGATCTTGTAACTCTCTCAGGAGTCTTGGCATTCATAGGATTTGAAGTTGTAGTAAAAGCAACACTGTCATTCCCATTCTTCTTCTTTACATTATCATCATCTTTCTTTATTCTAGTCTCGCTTTGTAGAAGAGTTCCAAAAATATCATCAAGAGAAATCTGAGTAACCTTTCTTCTCTCATCAATAGCATTCCTCTTGGATTCCCACTTGTTGGGCATGATGTCTATGATCTTTTCCAAAAGAGCTTCATCATCTAATCCTTTCTCACCCATATATTGTAAACTATTAACAATAGTCATGAATTTTTATTTCATCTTACATATGGGTTCTCTATAAGGAAAGTAGAAACCATGATATTCAGCTCTGAGCATGGATCTTCTAGTTTCAATGACTTTTGAAGTTCCAAAGTATGTAACTTCAAGTTTCTTCCAAATACAATTTTCTGCTTCACAAGATGAAATTTGGCTATATATATTTCTAGTCGGGGAAAAAATAAAAGTATTTTGTACCTTATAATTCAGTTTATATTCATGCTTTTCTTGATTGGTGAAGGTACTAACTTTCTTATCCGGGATTTTATATCCTCCAGTAAGCAAAACAAAATTATCTACTCCAGTATTGATAATAAATGTTTTCATGCGATCTCTCCAATATTCATAATCATTACCAACATAAATAGGTGGTCTTTTATGATTTAAATTGTCTATGGAAACAACATTGATTCTTTCCATCTTTAAGAAAGACTTTCCACACAAACTTTTTAATAATAAGGTTATGTAAAGAAATAAAATATTACTCAGTAAGAAAAATATAGATCAATGAAAAATGTGAGCAAACAAAACATATATGTAAATATAAGTATTTCAGAGACCGCTCTGATACCAATTGTTAAGATGGTATTTTGAGTATGATATACTCTATAAAACCAAATATAGGACTGAAATAATACAAATATTGTATGTAGTATCAAATTATGCTCAATATACCAGAGGGGGGGGGGGTTAATTGTACACTTTAAAATTTCCTTTGGAATATTTAAATATGGTAATGTTTAACAAGGTTAAAAAAGGTAATTCACAAAACCTCTAGTTCGACAAACTTGCAAGATTCCAAAAATATGATTCTGAGAAAGGGATTCTGAAAATATGGTTTATAAAAATGGAACATAATGAAAGTTTACAAAGATAAATATTCTACCATGAAGCGTATAGAATCTTACTAAATCAGAGTATACAAGTATAAGGTAGTATATGATAGTTATACTTTCCTCGACCAAAAATAAAACGGAAAACTTGTAACAAAACAAGTAACATGTAGTAAATCTTTTAACCCAATGAGAATGGTATACAAAAACCTCGGAAACAATTCCCTTGATTTATACTTTAAAGAATGTTTGTCTTACCCACACTAGGGTAAGCCCTCGATACAAAGATCAGAGTTTGTCTTACTATCCCTGCAAGCCCTCAACTTCAATTTTTTCAGCACCTATGTCTTCCTCATCAAGGAATACCTCAACTTCAAGGTATTTGGAACCTCTGTCTTCCTCATCAAGAAATCACTGAACATCAAGGTAGTCTGCACCTCTGTCTTCCTATCCCTGGAAGCCCTCGATTGTACACAGTAACAATAGGAGTCGCATAAATCAAATCTGAACAAGAAGTACAGTACACACTAAGCATGATAGTCTCTCTCTATAAATCACTTCATCATCTAGTAATATCTAGATTCATAGAAAAGTTCATCAAAGTTGTGAGCTCTTTCAAATGAGCTCTTATTTGTAGGAACAGCACCAATGGTTGGCTCCCTCCTCCAACTGTCATATTTTCCCTTGAATTTCTGAGGGACCTGTACACGTGTCACTCAAACAATGATTAGTAATTAACTGAATGAACGACATCATTTTATAACCAATACTAGTGTAAGAAAAAATATGTTTACATAACCAAAATCAAATATTCAGAATGTAAGAAAATAAATGTTTGGAGTCTAACCAAAACACATTCAGGCTCTATAGTACAAGAATATTCGTATTCTGTTTTATAAGGAATTCAGAACCTGAACTCTATAGAATTATGGAGTCTGTATTTCAAGGAAATTTGGAATCTCGATTACCAAGAATTCAAAACCTGAAATTACAAAGTTCTAAGTCAGAGTTCATGAGAATTCAGAGTCATATACAAAGTTTGGAGTCATAATTCGTGATAATTCGAGGCCAGAACTCATAAGAGTTCTGATTCTGAATTCAGAGAACTCAGAGTCAGAACTCATAAGAGTTTAGAGTCTAAATTCAGAGAACTCGGAGTCAGGACTCATAAGATTTCAGAGTCAGAATTCATAGAACTCAGATTCAGAACTCATAAGAGATCCGAGTCTGAATTTAGAGAACTCGGAGCCTGAATTTGGATCCTGAAAATAGATTTATCTTTATCTGATTATTATATGATTCCAAGGTTTTGGATATTAAACCGAATTTTACACTTAGAAATGATAATAAACAATGAAAAACATGGTGTGGAAAATTTTCCATGGGGAATGAAAATTTTCTTTATATAAGCAAAACATATGGTAAAATGAAATTTGCCTCAAGATAAGGTGTTTGTGATTTTCAAAACTAGAAAGAATGGTAAAGTCATAATGAAACATTATTGACTTAACAATCTCCCCAAACATGAAGGAATGGAAAAGACATAAGGAAAACCTTATTGAATCAACAAAAACCATGGCATAAAAATATCCTGGAATAGTAAATATACTATTTTTTTGTACAATCATGGAATAAAGATAGTGGAGGGGTGGAGAAGGAAAATAAAAGAATGGTTCTTGAGGGAATTGGTTACCTATTAATCGAGAAACTCTTTTTTGTTTGTTCCAAAAGGATTCTGTTGATTGATTTATTGGAAAATGGGGGATCATAGAAGAAGGTATTTGTGTTTTACAGTGTATTTTGTAGGTATTGGTATATTCTATGTGGTATGAGCTATGCGATGAAGATGCATAGTGCTAGCCTTTTTAAACTGGATGGAAGTGGAAGTCTTATAAATTCCAAATGGTGTGCAATAACGGAAGGTATCCATTACCTATTGTGCCTCCAAAATGGAAAAATAATTTATAAATTTGAATTTATGATCTAATGAAATCTACACCACACGTAAATATGTTCATTTTAATTATTTTTTTCCATAACTTGTATGATTTCACAATTTTATTATTTTTATTTTTGGTAAAGCGTATAGTTTTCTAAAATAAGTATTTTGACCATTAACACTAAAATAAATAGATATTTATTATATAAAATTGATCCAATGTATTATAAATGTGATATATAATTTATAAAATAAAAATCTCCTTTTTTGGAAATTAATAATTAATACAAGTGCATGTGACGCGCAAAACACTATTTAAACATGGAGTGTGCTAATTTTTTTTACAATATATGGGTCAATATCTTAATTATAAAAGATCATTTGTCAACTAATATTCCATATTTATTATTTTTTACCCTAAAAAATAACATGTCAAAACATATTATTTTTATTAATTTTAAATCATTTAATTAAATATAATTTATTATAAAATGACAATAATGTCAATTTTGACATTATTTATTTAATTTTTTAAAAAAATTATCAATCTATTGAAATAAATTTGAATTAAAGATGTGTGAAATTATATATTAATCTTAAAAAAATAAGGATAACAATTCAATTAATTCACTTTACTTTTGACAGTTATATTATCATTTATTTTAGTTAATTATTAACTAAATAATCATTATGTTGGTGTTTTGTGAGAAATTTAACAGAAAAAAAATCATCTCTAAAAATTATGTATGATTTATTAGGATGAAAATAACCCATTTATCTCTAAAAATGATATCTATAATCTAAAATATGATGTTTTTACATATATCATTGACTTCTTAAATGTTAAATGTATGCAAGGTGACATATTTTCTTTTTTCCTTACATAACCTTTTGTATAGGGAACTACCATTTCATAATTTTACAATAACCCATAAAATTATAACTAATAGGATATATGATCAGATTATTTTCATCTAGTGGACTTTTGACAGGTTTCCAGGTCATTTTGTTCTTATGATTAAGGTTAAGTCCTCAATTAAGCTTAATCTTCCCTTCATCGTTCTGATTAATTTTATTCACTTTAACTAATATTTATGATAAATTTTTAAGTAAGTCATATAAGAATTAAAAAATAATACAGATTAATTCTTTTATTTCCTTTTCTAAAATTCTAAAAAAGGGAAAATTATGTTTAATTGTAATCCTCCAGACATGGAGAGAAAGTGAAATTTTAAAGTAAAAACATTCAAAAGTTCAATATGTTTTTATATCTAAATTCAATATAAAAAATTACTCCAATGAAGTAAATTGGATTAATATATTTATAACTTTTCTATTGTGACTTTAAAAACAAATTTGAAATATTATTTAACACTAATAATTATTTAAAGAAAATAGTTATTTTCAACTAAATTACAGTAATTTTTACTATTCCCCCAAAATTGAAGTTTCTAAAAAAATTCCAAAAAATTACACCTAAGAAAATTTATACATGATGAATTTAAAATTTATGTTTTTTTATCGAATAAAATTTGAATTATTGTCTAAAATTAATTTTTTTATTCTTAATAGAATTATAATAATTCTTTAAGAAAATATTATTTCAAAACATATAAAGACATCACTAAAAATTGTATATTTCATTATAAACATGTTTTATTTATGTGAAATCATTTTTAATAATATTTTAAAATTATTTATTAATATTAATATCACAAATTTTAACTTCGAGGTTATAATTATCTCATTTAAATAATTATAACAATAACAAGATGTTTTGTAGAAACTATGTATTGTGTATAACACATTCCTAGTCGATGTTTCATGTAAAGAAATCCAAGTATGTTCCATTTTTAAGGAATATTTTACTTATTGTAATGAAATAAATGGATTAAAAATAATTCATTCTAAGAAGAAAAAAATATTTCACAAAATCTTGGGTTGTTCTTCTCTACCCCCTTAAAATAATTTTTCCCTGAAATTTTTTTAGGTTATGAAAAGATTAATATTTAAATGTTTCATTCATAGAAACCCACATCATAAAAATTTACACTGAAATATGCCTTAAAAAGGTAAATTTGGAACGATAATGGTTACCAAAAGTAACTGATAATGAGATTCTCATGTAGGAGAACATAGGTGGGAAGTGAAAACATGGACAAGAAAGAGAAATATTTCCATCATGTTCTGATGGATAATGATAGAGAAAAGTTTAGGATAAATTTAACAATCACAAATCTATAAATCTACCATAACCTAAAAGTCATTCTATTTCATCAGCAATGATGATACTAGGTCAAAATTTTTGGATTGAATATCCCTTTTCCTAATGCTGGATAATTTCTATGGAAATATGTTCTTGAATTATTTCAGGGCAACATCACCCTTTGATGTTCCAAGTTCTACTTCACCTATTTCATTAAAAATAGAGGTGAATTTTTCATTCCTTAGTTACTAACATATCATTAGACCCATGATATTCCATCCCATCAATTACCATCAAGATAAATGAGTTTGAATAGGGTATCCAATTTTCATAAATAGCTATATAGAGAGATAACACATTAATCATACTGACTTCATATGAAGTTTAACATAATGGATAACGTTATAACCCTTGAGAAAGATGAAAATTCAAATAATTAAAAATAAATTCATGAAATCATCTTAACATTAATCCTCATATATCACAAATTACCACTTGGTCGAAACATTACAAACATGTGAATACCCTCATCATATATTCCCAAAATTACCATAAATCCTTTTCGAAAACATGAATGCTTCTTTATTCTAATGATTACTGCATATATTATTTAAATCCAAGAATTTGACAACTTTATCCTTCATGACATAGAACAATTTATCAATAATCAGTTCCATTTTAATTTGTATCATCGAATTTACTTATTCATATTTTTTATATCATTATCCAAACATCATTAAATCAATGTGGGGCATTAAGTAAGAGTTTCCTTTTGTTAATAAAAATATCAACTTTCTATAAATTTTCATTTTTATTTCTTCATCACCATAAAACATTTTTTTCCAATACTTAATGAAAACTTATGAAGAAAATAATTCTGTATTTTAAGATTCATATATCATAATATCTAAATTCTAAAACATAAATACTTCATTCATCTAAAATTATTCATAATCCATTACTTAGCCTTTATTAAATTATTCCTTACCACCTAATTCATATAATACGAAATATTAATCATGTCCTAAGGATCCCAAAACTCAATCTAATCATTACTGTTCTATTTAATGTAGAAAACAATCAAATAACATCACATACCTTTCACATCTCTTTGTTGGTCTCATTATTTTCATAAGTATAACCCATACTCGTACCTCCTTCTTGATTCATGATATGAAATTTCAACGTGGGAAATAGATACTCATAATGCCCATAATTCCCACATCTGAAGAATTAAATTTTAACCAAGTTCCTTCTAGTTCTCTCCATTTACTAAAACTATGAATCATAGTGTGAGAAATAGTTATCATATTCGGATACCATATAATCATGAAAAATTACTTTTAGTGTGCCTAAATCATGGGTCTTACATCATTAATGTTGGGAACACTTTGTGTATAATGTTGAATTTGTTGCCAATTGTTGTCAATGAAGACCAAAATGAAGGAGACCAAGAAGAACTTCAATTAAATGGAAGAATGGTGAGGTATCATCCATATAAGTATGATTGAAGAAGAACATCATGCAATTAATCATGATTTCATGAGAGCCAGGCAAGATCTTACTTGAAGAATAGAATCATAAGATTTTCATGAAGTATAGAATGATAGTTGAAGAATATGAGAGAGTGTGGAAGGGATTGGAATTCTGATATGGCCATGAATTTCACATTGTAACTAAATCAGAAAATGCTTTGCTGATTTGTATTTCACAAATATCATAAGTCAAGAGAACCTATGATGCAAGCCTTACTAGAAAGAAAGATGTTGGCGGACGACATGGAAGCTATAGTATGTTCCATAGAAACTCTTACAATGCTAAAGCTGATATATTAATGGATATATATCATGGTAGAGGAGTTTTTGATGAAAGAAGAAGATTTGTTGGAAGAGGCATGAAGTGCATGAAAAATTGGGCAAAGTGCGCGAAAAAGGAGGCTTTGCGGAAGATTGGTTTTGCATGCAATATGGAATTATTTTTACAATTTTTTGCGCAATTTGGGTTTTAAGATCAGCACTTCAATATTTTTAGAAGGAAAATGTGTGTGAAAACTCTTAGTTGTGCACAAAAGACCATAGATATGTGTTGAATAAAATGGGAATGTGTGCGGAAAAATGTTCTGCATGAAATAACTAGTTGAGCTTTTTTGTGCAAGCAGTGCCTCGGATTAGAAATACTAAAAATCAAAAAATGCAAGATGTGTGAAAAAAATAGGATATGTCTATGTAATGTGCGCGAAACATCAGTAATTAGCACCTAAAATTGGGTTTTCACAAAATGTTGGTTTGAGGTTTTACACGCAATGGATAACTCAGGATCAGAAAGCAAAACAAATGGACAAAGACATGATGTGCATGAAATAATCTAGGATGTGAATGAAATTGGAAGTTGGTGCATGAAATCCCAGTTTGATTTTTTTTGCCCTAGAGAGGCTTCACATTCAGAATGATGAAAAATGGAAATATCATAAGGTACGCAAAATATCTTGGTGGTGTGTGAAAATAAATAAAATGTGTGCGTAATATAAATAAGTGAAAGACAGTGTTATGTGAAGGTAGGGGTTTTACGTGTAGGGTCAAAAATGCCTATAAATAGGAGGTGATCCCCTCTTATTAGAGAAAGCTCGACACTTAGACTAATCTCGAGCTCTATCGCGTGGAAAATTTAAGTATATATTGATGCACGAAAAGAAGAAGTGTTTCACAAAAAAGAAAGGGTTGTGCAAAAAAGGGAAGTTCTGCGTGAAAAATAATAGTTGCACGAAAATATTTTTTCATGCCAAAAGAATTTTGTATACACGAGGATTTAATTTTACACCAAGACACCTAGAAGGGTGCCTGAAAAATTTAGGGGTCCCCCGGGCCTTTGATAGGTTCTTATCACTCTCAAAGAAGCTTCGTGAATAAGGAAGCATCGTGAACCATTCATCTTTACGAAGTGAATTAGTACCACACACACACGACTCGTGTTAACACCCTTAGTGTGCTTTGAAAAGAGAAGAAGAACAACATGTAAAACTAAACTCAGATCTTCACTGAAGGAAGGAAGTATACTGATACACATAGGTGTTGGTATTCGGAATTAATGTAAGAGAAGTAGGAGAAGAAGAGAGGGTTCCCTACTGAAGATTGTAAATTATTCAGGGAAGTAAAATTTTGATGATGCATTGAGTATCTGGTTTGTGTGTTTAGTGATTTCAAGTACATCAAACTAGGACTTTTATGTATGTAGTGTCTCTTGCTAGACTAAGACAAAGACTTCAATGAAAAACATGTTGAAGAGACCATCACGTCTATGAACTGAGTGGGACTTCACCCAAGGCTGTGAGCCAGGGGAGTCAACGGGAGTGACCCATGGGACACAGTGAGTTTTTCTTGAACATTTGTAAATTCAGTGAGCCTAGGACAGTGTGACTATTATCGAACCATTGTAATCAATATATAGTTAAGATTAGTAGAATTTTGTGTGACTTACAACTTATCGGCGTATGTTCCTTGGACATATCCCTTAGTGGTGAACCAAGTAAAAAGTGTTGTGTTTTCTTTATGCATGTTTTAATTAGTAAACATATCCATTATACTGATACAAACAAGTTCTTACCAGCTTGGGAACATGATCCATAAAAAAAGAGAAAAAGTTGACACCCTGATTCACCCCCCCCCCCCAGGGTGGTCTAGGGTCCATCAGTTAATCTAAGAAAAATTAAGTTTATCCTAGGTTATTAATATTCATATTCAATTTCAATCCATCAATTGTTTTGTAACGAGTTTTTTAATTTTCAAAGAATATCCCTTAGGATTTTCAAACAAGGTGTGCGGAAAGGCCCGTTGTTATGTACCAGATTACCCATAGTCAGGCCTACAGCACCTTCACAGATCTATTACCCCTATGTACTTTTGTGCTAGAGATTCATCAAATTGCTTTATCCAGATATTGATTTATTTCTAGGAAACAACCCTCTCTATCTTTTACCAAAATTATAGTAAAATATCCTAAATGATAACACATCCTTATACTTATCCTTAGAGACATCCCCAGAAATTTCTTTATAAATTTATCTAGTGATATCACTAAAGTTTTATCATCCTAGTTTCAAAATTATGACTAATCTATTCCTTGGATACCAACTATAGAGACCAAAGATTAACATACTTTGATATTACATAATTTTTTATGAATATTCAATACATTATAAAAATACATGCTTTGGGACCAGAATAGTTTACAGTCTTTGGAAACATTGAAAAAAAATCTTCTATCCTGGTAAAATATCATACCTCTCCAATAAAGAAATCCACCTTTATTACTCCTACCAAAAACCATTCTTTATAAAAAATCAAAAGTAAATATAAGAAAGAGGTCAACTCAGATGCTCAATATGGGTAAATAAAGGAAATATGTATGTATAAAATTAATAAAAGGGTATGAAACTTGAGAATAACATTTTAAGATCATACCCTACATATTAAGGATTATATTAATGATTTTAATTTTATAATACATAGATCATAAGATGAATAAGAGTATAACTCAATAAATAGTAATGTAGGAATAAAATATAGAATTGTAGAAAACACATAAGCATTAAAACCTCTATGTTATGGTGTCCTACCATGGAATTTGTAACATGTTAGACATGGGTTAATCACAAATGTACCTGCTTTGAGCATAGAATTAACTCCTATATACCCTCTTTTTTTGTCTTGGGATGTCTTTTCATTTACCCTCTTATTTTCGGCTTTGGATGTCCTCTGATTTACCTTCTTATTTTTGGTATGGGATGTCCTCCTATGTAACCTCTTATTTCAAACATGGGATGTCTTCTCATATACCCTCTTATTTAGGGATTTGGATTCCCTCACATATACCCCCTTGTTTTTGTCTTTGGATTTAGTCCTTTATACCCTTTGACCTCATAAATCATTTATCATTACCCAATACAATGGAGGGACATATAGGTCCTGCCCATCTCATGATGAAATCATATATACAGGCGCTATAAAAAAACAATTATATCATAACCCATTAAATTAAATTGGTATCATTAAAATTTCATCACATAATAACTAATAAAAATTTATAGGCTTCATAATCACATTAGGAAATAAAAACTGCGGAAAAGAAGAGGGTTCCAAAAGCATAAAACATGTGGGTGTGAAAAAAGTGTCTTAATAGTCATTCCATCAAAACATAAACCATTCAAGAAATAATGTGATTGGATAATTTGGATAATTTCCTATAATTTAATGTGTAACATCAATGTATGTCATGTTATATTTAAAATATTTAAGAAGCATATTTTAAACATATTTCATGAGGAATATTTCATTTCTTCATTAAAAAATTCTCTTTAAAACATAAAAAATTTTGAAAACCATTTACTTTGAAAATAAATTGAAAATATCTAAATATGTCTTGAAATAATTTTAAAAACCATTTTCCCTGAAAAATTATAAAATATCCTTGAATCCATTTTTAAACCTATTATCCTTTAATACATATAAAATAATCATCAAAACAATTCAATAATATTTTAAATAGAAAATTTAATTGGATAAATATAAAGGAAGATTTGAAAACAATAAACCTTTTTTAAAATATTTTTTCCGATAAAATTATTTTTAAGGATCATTTTAAAAAAAATGAAAAAAAAATTATGAGTTTTTTTAAAACATGGTTTTTGAAATAAAACAGATTTCTGAAGGAAGAGGGAAATACAGTTAGTTTTTCTTAAAAACATTTTCTTAATTATATTACACTCCAAAGAGTGGTTAAATTGTATAAATAAATTTATATGAATTGAATAAATAGAGGATAAGGAATCTCATGAGTGATCTTGACATATGGAACATATATTTCAACAATGATGTCTAATCACTAATAATCTAAAAAATTGATTAGATTGTTTAAATAAACTCATAAAACATGGGTATAATGAAACATAATCTCCATGTAAGAAAAAGAAATTACATGAAGCTTAAAAAATCATGAAAATAATTTTTTTTCGGGATATAACTTTTAAAATGTATGTATATACAGCTCAAAAAGAAATTAGAAAAAATAAAAAATGTGTGGCGTGCAGGTGGAGTAAGGCCGCACTTATACACGCGTTAACTGTTAAACACTTTTGTTCCCGGGGTTTCCTACTCTGGACATAAATTTTAAAGAGGTGATTACAGACACTACTTTCTTACAGACCATTCTTGATGCCATTCAACTTTTATATTTTAGATCTATTGTTACTAAAGATGAGGATGACCCGCTGGTTTTTACGGGTTCTTCATCGGGTGCCTTCTCCATCCAGGATTTTGATCATTTGACGAGGAGTGTTGGTCATGTTGATCCATTGGGGGATTACTTGTGCTGCAAAGATATCCCCTTGAAATTCAATTTTCTGGTGTGGCGTGTGCAGAACAACGCCCTACCTACCGATGATAACCTGCAGAAAATGTGGATGAACATGGCCTCAAGGTGTTGGTGTTGCAGGGCTTTCAGTCAAGAATTAGTAGGGAATCTTCTCTATGATAGTGAATGGGCCATAGGGATTGGGAAAACATATGGGGATTTTTTGGTTGGAATGGATATGAAGGATCTATTGTTTACTTTCTCCAGGTGTGGTTTAGTGGAGCTGGAAACCAAGGGGTGGATAGAAAATCCATATCGATCATCCTTAGTGCTGGGTGCTGGACAATTTGGAAGGCCCAAAATGATGGTAGACACAAAAACACATCTGGATCCTTGGCCTGCATTCTATTCAAAAGGAAGAACAATGTTAGCGATTTGTTGCGGATATCTCCGGACTGTCACTCGGCACCCACAGTTCGTGCTCTGGTACCGCCTCTACCTACTGAACCTCAGTCGATTGGTGTTGGGGAAGGCCGGTGGATTCGGTGGAGTCCTCTGAAGGAAAGGTTTAAACTAAATTTGGACGGTTCATTGTGAAGGGGGGAGATGCATGGGGGAGGTGTCGTGAGACACAAATCTGGGTCTGTATTTGAGGCTTTCACTGCATCGTTCGGGGAGGGCGACTCTCTGCAGGCAGAGGCCCTGGAATTGGCCAAGGGCTTGGACATGTACTATAGCATGTGGATTTGTGTGTCCTCGGTGGACACGGATTCCATTCTCCTGTATCGGGCATTGCTGGATATGTGGAGAATTCCTTGGAGTATACCATATGTTGTCAGGAGATGCAAAGCACTAATGGGGTCTCACACGGAGATATTGCATACATGTCGGGAGGGGAATTCAGTAGCATATTTTCTGGCATCAAGGGCTTCACCTAAATGCAGTATGGTTTCCTTTTGCAATTTGGGATCATTTCCTAGTGAGGGGATGAAGTTTGTGATCAATGACTCTCTGGGGTTGCATTACTTTAGACCTCCATGATTCTTCTTTCTCTGTGTATTGTGATCTTTTTTAACATTAAAACGTTATCATTCAGTCAGTCAAAAGGAATGGGTGCTGAATAAATCAAATATCACTCAGAAAAAGAGTAATTAAATCCCCTTTCCTTTTGTCTTTACTATTGTCGTACTCATTCAAAACTCATGTATATATATATATATATATTATATAACAATATGATTACATAAAATTTAATATATGGAATTATTATGACTTTATATTACCCACTTGTTATAAATTTCATGTTAAGGTCACAATTTGGCTAATATTTACTTTGATTTTTCCTTGTGTATTAATTTATTATATCATTGGTCATTATAATTTCATCATGATTTCAATAATTTATACCATGATATAAATATATTTTGTGTTCAGTATATTTTTTTTTTGAAAAATCTATATAATATAGAATTATGAAATTAAAATACATCATTCATGGAGACAGTAAGTCGTACAAAATCATGAACATTGTTTTTATTTTATAATTATCGTATTGAAAGAAAAATAGTAGATGAAATATATTCATATATATTTATATATATAATTATTTTATTAGCATTATTATATAATATATATCATTAAAATACACTAAACACTTCTTTAATACATTCAATGTACTGTGTGAACTAATTACATAACCTTGAGGGGGCGGTAGTCCACACATCCTCCAATGAAATTATTATATTAACACCAAAGAGAAAGTAAAAAGCATATGTGTTGTAAAAGGAATAAATAATATTAAATAAATAGTAAATAAAATATCTTATATATATAAATATAGTTTCTATCATAGTTTCCACCATTATAGGCAGTAAATAAAAAATAAACAATCATCGTTTAGTGAGTTAGTAGTTCACCGTACACAAAAACATTATGTTTGTTACCCATTATATGGATGTTTGTGTAAATTTAGGTCAACCAATTAGCATAAAAATCACATGATATTGAATATACTTGTGTTTTATACAATCTTTTAATAAATATAGTGTATGGGTATTGAAGGAAAATAAAATAAATGAACTTGAGAGAAGAGGCTACCTCTTTATCGGGAAACTCCTTTAGGTTTATGCCAAAATGATTCCTTGGATTTCATTATTCACAAAGTAAGAATAAATTATTAGAGGATTTATGTTGGGATGTGTATTGGGTTTATCTTTTTTTAATCAAATTGGTCAGAGATGTGCAATAAAGAGGCATCGTTCTTTCCATTTTATAGTGGAGGGGGAGTGCCACACTGGTAAATACCCAAAGGTATTCCACAATGTGAGGTATCCTTTACCTATTTTTGGTCGGAGTGGATACTCAGGAGAGGGGTGAATTGAGTTCCAATTAAAATTTCTGTTTAAAAATTTTAGGATTAAAATCCCCCAAACTAAAACAGCCTAGTTAATTAAGGCAGTAAAGATATAAGTGATTTATTGTTCAACAAGTTTCTCAAAGGTTGATTAGTCCTCAGTTGAATCAGTATGAGTACTAAATCCACTTTTCAAACAAGTTTATAATGAATAACATATACACACTAAACAGAACTAGCTATCAGAGTGAATGTCAAAAACATATTTTTGTCTTTGAAAATATAAGCAGCGGATAAATGTAAAATAGAGTAATTGAAAGATGAACATAACTATTTAAACATGAGGTTCAGTCTAAAGCCAAGACCTAATCCTCTCCACTTGGTGATCACATCCCACCAAGTAGATATATTTAAAGAATGATACACAGCATGTATCGGGCTTTACAACATTTTTCAAACTGTCCAGGTTTGGAAACCTCTACCACAGTTATACATGGGAAAATAAACTACCAGGCCACACTAGTATTCTTCCACATTTATTTGTGGGAAACAAATGTAAAGAGAGTTTGGGATGGGGATTTTCAGTATCCCTCAGTTCAAGCACAAGAGTCAGTGTGTGTATGACATACACACTATGCACAAATGTAAAATACTTAAAAACAGTAGAGCTAAAGATATTAGGAATAGGTTTAGAATGCTCTGTGTGTTGGCAGATCAGCTCTGGTTTCCTTGAAAGGAAGGAAATGAAGCTTTGGTCCTTCTCGACAAGTTGCCTCCAAAGCAGAGTGTCGCAACAACCAGGTTCTCACTTACAGATGTAGAGATGATCAACTTCTTGGGTCATAATCTCTTTGTAGCACACCACCGCAGCTTTGAAAAAGTTCTTCCAACATATCAATGCGAAGCTCTTTGGTCTTCAGAATGGGTGCTCGAGTGCTCTTCTTCTTGCTTCTTATTTCAGGTACGGTATGTGTCTCTCTTATGTTTGTATATTTAATATATTCTATATGTTGATGTATGTTTCTACTCATATATATATATATATACACTTTTCTAGCTCAGCTTTTTCTCATTTGATTCAGCAGGGGTCGATAAGAGAAATGTTTCAACCACGGGTGGTCTTCCTCGTACTAAGTACTGTCTCCTGATATGCCTTTAAATATCATTAAATAATGTCAGGTTCATTAAATTTTCCAAACATGGCTGTTATGATAGTATTAATAAAATTAGTAAAGTAAAGAATAGGATTTCATTAGATTGGTAGCAGATTCATGTCACGCGGTATACTTAAAAGGTAGGCTCTTCAACTGTGGACTTCATCGGTAGGCTTTTCAACTGTATACCTTTAACTTTAGGCTTCATTCAATAATCCTGATCAGTGGTAGACTTCAATTAGTAAGATTCTAATGGTATATCTATAACATCAGACTAATTCAACAGTGACCTTTCCAGTGGTATACTATCTCAATAGGTAACTTCATTAACAGTGGAGTATGTCCATTAGTAGACTTTAACTAGAATTAGACTATGAACAATAATAGACTATATCAACAGTAGGAGTTGTCTAGTGGTACCCTTCAACTTACGGTAGACATGTCCAATAGTAGACTTGAACTGTGAATCTCTCAATAGAAGACTTAAGAAAGAGTGTGACAGTGGACTTTTAACAGAAGCCTTGTCACAGCAGTGACCTTGTGACGGTGACTCTTTGTCTGTAAGCATTGATAAGTAGAGCAATAGTAGACTTTTGATAGTGACCATGTACTATTAGCTCCCAATAGTGATTTTAGAACTTCAACGGTGACCTTTTAGCAACAGTGAACTATAACGGTGACCTTGAACAGAAGGCTCTTAACAGTAGCCTTTCAATTGAGAACTTATACTTAGAGAGATGTAAACTGTAAGCTGATGCAACAAAGTCATGAGACTAAAAATATAATTTTTTAAGGATAAATAATATGAATACAGATTAAAAAGGATTAGAAAATGACTTGATATATCATGATCAGTATTTAAACATGATTTGGTTTTATCAAAAGAGGTGAGTCCAACAATCTCCCCCTTTTTGATAATCAAAAATCATGCAAGTATGTATTAATTATAGATATCACAGATAAACATATAATATAGTTAATAAAAAGATATCAAAAAAGAACCTTAGTTCATTTTTTGTAATTTCACAAGTATCAGATATTAATAAGAGTGTAAAACCAGAAAAAGAGGTCCACTAGAGGGTAATAAAATCACAGCATTGGTATCATTTCCATTTCTACCACATTGTGATTAGAAAAAATAAACAGAAATAGAGATAATAGAGAAATCTTGTATTAATGGAAGTACATTACATGACCCAAAAACAATACACAGTCCCTATCAAAATACATAATCAAACTCAATCCACATCATCTGTATGAAAGTGGTCTTTCCCTTTGGAAGAAGAAGATGGAGGATGAGATGGTGGATCAGCATGTTTTGGAATTGCTATAGGAATGACTGGAGGGGCAGCAATAGAAGCTCTTATGCGTCATTAGTGGGGAGCCTGCTGAGGTATCAGTGCAGTAAGGATTCTGATGGCCTCAGTGGGAGACATAATGGAAGAAATACTAGGTTGAGATACAGGTAATGTAGGAGGGATTATGACAGGGGTATAGTCCACATGGAGAATGGGTAGGAGAAGACTTATGAAGTACATAATAATGATTCATCCTCTTTCCATGGATGATATGAAATCACCCTTGTTCTCCATAAATTTTTCTAAGGCTGGAGTCAACTGGCCCAGTTGAGAGACTTGTTCTTTGAAGGCTCTGGTGACTGGTGGAATCTTGAGGTTTTCCAACAGAAGTTTGAAATGAGCATCCATCTGATGTTTGGATTAAAACCTTTTATAATAGAAAATAATCTATTTCTTTATACTCTTTTGGTCATGGGTAACCTCTCTCATGAAGTCACTAACTACCTTATGAACTTCTTTGGTAGTGGAGAGAATATGAGTCACAGATTGAGGATCAGATGCACTAACACCAGAAATCTTTGTTATCTCTTCAGTGACCACTGCCTGAATGCTGAAAAGTCTACAGGTGGTGCACTGGTGGTTGATGCAGAGGCAGAGGCAGTCAAAGGTTTTATAGAGAAAGCAACAGTTTCCTTAAAAGACTTGGTCAACCCAGTGATAAGCTTCTTCACATCTTTATCTTGGCCCATCACATGAGCTTTCATAGATTCCTTAAAACTTTCAAACATTCTAACCATATGTTGCACCACACTTTTTATGTAGTGAAACTATTTCTTTGTTTGGCCCTTAGAAGCCATTAGAGCAGTTAGGATTACCAATGACTATTTTAGATGTTCCATAGACTGAGACACATCCTTGAGTTGATTCTGGCATTGAGATATTTCTTGGTACAAACTGGCTTGAATGGAAGACTGAACTTTATCCATCTTAGAGGTAGTCATCTCTTGAATTAATCCCATTTCCTTTTCCATTTCATAGGCCCTATTATAAAATATTTGGTGCATATCAATTTTTAGTTTTTCCAGATCATATTTAGTGACAAGGTTCTCAGGAATGGGAACCACTGATGGCATTGTGGCAGGTTCTAAAACAGTAGGTACATGATGTCTTTTGCTTGACATATCACAATCTAAATCATCATAATCTAGCCTAAGTACCAGATATCCAGGGTCTTCTGACCATTCTTCAATGTCATGAAGAACAGATGAAGAACCAAAATTCTCCCCCCCACTTGGATCTCTCTCCTGAGTATTCTCCTCTACTTTTTCTTCTCTATGTAACTCCACAACCTCCTCTTCAACTCCAGCAGATTCAACATCTGTCTGCTCCGTTGGTTTACCAGTGGGGTGAGACAAAACCTCCACTGAGCCATCAAGTACTTCTATTTCAATGGAAGTAGGTGCCACTCATGCTTCTTGATCATAAACTATCATGTCTATATTATCTACCATAAGGCTTAAACTGAGCTCCTCTTATTTTTTGTCCTTATCATCATCTTCAGCAACAGCAGCCTCCTTTCCTTCATCCTTATCATTGTCCTCCATTGCCTCATGAGTAGAATGGTCTGACTTAGTAGCCTCATCCTATTCAGTGGTGTCTTTGACAATATTCTGAGATACTTCTTCTTCCTCACTGGTCTCAGTATCATTTTCCCTTAGAACAGTCTCTCTTCTTGGTAGCTCTTTTGGAGGGCTAGGTGCTCTGAAAGATACTATCCTGACAGAATGATTAGGTAAATTAGGATCACTCCCATAATCAATGGGGGTTTTCTCTCTTTCAGGTTCCACATCTCCTTCAACTTCCTCCTCGTCATCTGAATAATTTGTTTTTGGCTCATCAGGCTTCAGGCCTGGATCTCTCTTTTCTTTTGGCCTAGATGGGTGAGTAGTATGGTCAAACTTTTCATACACCTTTCCTTCATCATTCACCAATGCCTTCTTCCAGATATTCTAGAAAATTTTCATGAATTTTTAAATAACCTTGGAGATACAAACACTTCTCTTATCCAATATTATCTCATATTTTTTTCCAGCCACACCATTTAACTTTAACATTACTGAAATTATCTTGGCGTGGAATAGGGAATTGGACTTTGAGCTTTCCTTAGTCATATCATCCAATTGTGCCATCAGTAAAAAACATCGGTTAATCATCTCCCCATGCTTTAGAAAGTACATCAGGAATATGCCCTGGTACTTTAGTACAACAAAATCCCCTCCCCTGGGACTAATCACACGCTGAATGAACTGAAAAAATATCATATCTTCTCCATTCATCTCGACTACAATGATCTTCCTTGATTTTCCATTTCTGTCAACTCTTCTAGTGCTTTTTCATACTCAAAACCTTCACTGTCTAGAGGAGCCACTCCATAATGGTATTCATAAACTCCATCATGAGGAACTCTTAATCAGCCAGCCCACTCAGTAGACGAAGAACTGACTTCATTGCCATTAACTCGAGATACCATCCTATTCACATCATATTCCTCTTCGAACATTAGATATTCATATAATTCCATCACAAGATTAGGGTAGTACGGTCCATTGTAATTGGAAAATCCTTCGGTCCATCCTTAGGCATATAGTGCTTTCGGTACTAATGACTTGCTCGATAGAAGCCATTTTTCACTCAGCTCCTTCTCAGCCACGATTTCTCTATTTGTCAGATGCGGGTTGACAGGTTTCGTCGGGGTATTACTGGTACCACTGGACTCGACTTGAGTCCTCTTTTTCTTGGCACATCCTCATTGAAAGTCATGGTTTTCTTGGTTCTAGCCATGGAGATTGAAGGAGGTTCGAGGGTTTAAATGAAGAGTTAGGGTTTAGGGATTTTGAGAGAAAGGTTCGAGATTGAGAGAGGAAGGTGGATTGAGATATGTTTGTAGCCTTTAGTTTTATCATTTATGGATTAAAACAAAATAAAATATAAATAAGGAATATGAATAATAATGGTTCAGATTCCTGCATAAAATAAAATCAAACAGCGAGGTATCCAACAGTGAGGTACACTAGTGAGGCACAACGGTGAGGTTCAACGGTGAGCTGTATTAGTGAGGTCCAACGATGAGGTGTATCAGTGAGGTCCAATGGTGAGGTGTATCTGTGAGGTCCAACTGTGAGATGTATCAGTGAGTTCCAATGGTGAGGTGTATCAGTGAGGTCCAACGGTGAGGTGTATCAGTGAGGTCCAACGGTGAGGTGTATCAGTGAGGTCCAACTGTGAGGTGTCCTATACTGAAATTAATCATTCCTAGCTCATGTTTGATGTCATTTAAACTCTCATAATTCAAAGGATTTGTGAATATATCAGCCAATTTATGTTTAGTGCCAATGAATTTAAGAGTGGTATCACCCTTTTGATAATGATCCCTCAAAAAGTGATGTCTCACATCCATATGCTTTGTCCTTGCATGAGATATTGGATTTTTGGAAGTGTTAATAGCACTTGTATTGTCACACTTTATAGAGACATGTTTGAATTGATATCCATAGTCTAGTAAAGTGTGTTTCATCCACATAATATTAGCACAACAACTACCAGTAGCTATGTATTCAGCTTCGGCAGTGGATAATGCAACAAAATTCTGTTTCTTACTATACCAAGATACTAGTGACTTGCCTAAAATGTGACATGTCCCAGAGGCTCTGTTTCTATCTAACATACAACTAGAAAAATCAGCATCAGAATAACTCAACAAATCAAATGATTTTCCTTTAGGATAAAATAGTCCTAAGTTGGGAGTATGTTTTAGATATTTAAATATCCTTTTTACAGCAGTTAAATGATACTCTTTTGGATTGTCTTGAAAGAGAGAACACATACATACACTAAACATAATGCCAAGTCTGATAGCTGTAAGATATATTAAACTCCTTATCATACCTCTGAAGTTGGTTTGATCCACTAGTTCTCCAGCTTCATCAGCATCCAACTAACAAGTGGTACTCATAGGTGTGTCACCACCTTTAATACCATCCAAAGTAAAACGTTTTAAAAGATCCTTAATATATTTACTTTGATTCAAAACAATACCATTTTTATTTTGAATGATCTGCAATCCAAGGAAAAATTTGAGTTCTCCCATTAAACTCATTTCAAACTCATTTTGCATCATTTTTGAAAAATCAATACATAACAAATTTTTAGAAGATCCAAAAATAATATCATCCACATAAATTTGTACTATAAAAACATATTTAGAAATCCATTTAATGAAAAGATTAGGATCAGATATCCCTTTGGTAAAACCTTTTTAAATATGAAAGGAGTTGAGCATATCATACCATGCTCTTGGAGCTTGTTTTAAACCATATAAAGCTTTAGAATGTTTGAAAACATTTTTTGAAAAATAGGGATTTCTAAAACCATGGGGTTGTTCAACAAACACATCCTCAACTATATACCTATTTAGAAAAGTGCTTTTAACATCCATTTGATAAATTTTAAAAATAATATGAGCTGCATAAGCCAGTAGTATCCTAATGGCTTCTAATCTAGATATAGGTGCAAAGGTCTCCTCGTAGTCTACTCCTTCCTATTGACTATATCCTTGTGCAACTAACCTAGCCTTATTTCTGACAATATTTCCAGACTCATCAACTTTGTTTCTAAACACCCATTTAGTGCCTATTATCAAAGTGTCCTTTGGTCTTTACACTAATTCCCATACATTGTTTCTTTTGAACTGATTTAATTATTCTTTCATAGCCATTACCTAAAATTCATCATTGATAGAATCATTAATATTCTTGGGTTCAAGATGTGAAAGAAAATCTTGATGTTCAACCTAGTTTCTTAGAGACGATCTAGTTTGTGTTTCTCTATTTAAATCACCTACAACAGCATCTATAGGATGATTCTTAAGAGTCATAATGCCTCTAGGAAGGGTTGAACTAGATTTTTCATTGTTGTATGTTAGTTCAGAATCAGTAGGTACAAATTCTGGAAAATTCCAAGAACGGGATACTATTACAGGGGATACACTATCTTTATCATTAAGGTTTCGTATTGACAAATCTTCCTCAATATGTTCAAGAGAGGTTTTAGGCTCATGTGGATCAGTCTCATCGAATTTGACATGAACTGATTCTTCCACACATTTGGTTTTCATATTAAACACTCTATATGCTTTACTTGAGATAGAATAACCCTGGAAAATTCCTTCATCGCTTTTGGGAGCAAATTTTTCAAGATTATCTTTAGTATTATGAATAAAGACTTTGCAGACAAAAAATCTAAAGTAATTAACCTTAGGCTTCCTATTGTTATAAATCTCATAATGGGTGTTTTTTAGAATAGGTCTAATAAAAATCTATTGATAATATAACAGGTTTAATTTACATCTTAATCCCAAAAATAAATAGTCAAGTCATACTCATTAGTCATGGTCCTTGAAACTTCAAGAAGGGTCCTATTACTTCTTTCTACTACACCATTTTGTTGAGGTGTCATAGGGGGTGAAATGTTGTGACTATAGCCATTATTTGAGCAGTAAGACTCAAACTCATGATTTTCAAACTCAAGGCCATGATCACTTACCAGGGGCTTAATTCTAAGTCCTCTAAGATTTTCTACAGACATGGAATATTTGACAAAATAGAAATAAGATTCACTTTTGTGAGTTAGAAAGTATACTCAAGTATACCTAGAAGTGTCATCTACAAGAACATAAACATAGTTCTTTCCATTTAGACTTGAAACTCTTGATGGACCAAACAAATCCATATGAACCAACTCAAGTGGTTGAAAAGTTGAAACTTCGTTCTTTGGTTTGAAACAAAATTCGTGTTGTTTTCCCTTTTGACAGGGATTGCACACTTCGTCAAGTGGGAATTCTAATTTAGGTGAGTATCAAACTAAAATTTTCTAAGATAGATTCCTATGTGAGTGCACATTGCAGTGTGCTAACGTTCTATGGCACAACCAAGACTCTTTATAGAATTTAAGCAGGAAAAATTTTATTTGGCTGAGGAATTTAAATCAACAACATATACGTTCTCATTTCTACATGTAGTGAAAACTAGATCATTTTTTGAATTAAAAACATTGCATGCATCATTTTTAAATTTAACATTAAAGCTATCATCACATTACTAATATATGATTAGTAAATTGTACTATAATCCATCAACAAAAAGTACATTAGAAATTAATATTGTCTCAGGGTTACCAATCTGGCCTAAGCCGACGATTGTTCCTTTTGCATTATCACCAAAGGTGACATGCCCACCATCAGCTTTAATTAGACTCTTGAAGCAAGAATATTCTCCTATCATATGTCTTGAAAATACACTATCCAATACCATAAGGTCTTACAGGAACTCTTTAAGAAATTTCCTTTCAAAACATATTAAACATGTGGTAATTTTGGTACCCAGATCTTCTTGGGTCCAGACAGGTTAGCAAGTAAAACTTTTGGAACCCATATTTGCTTTATAGGTTTTCTAAAATCAACAAACATATTCTGAGACATAAATGCTTTGTTAGGTCCTTTATAAAAAATTTTCTCAAAAGATGGTTCGGAACTAGCAGTGAACTATCCATATTTTGGAACAAATTTGGTTTTGCTAATTTGTCTCTGTCCTGGCTGATATCCTAGACCAGTTGTATACTTTGGAGCAATATGTTTTCCTAGTAATAGAGTCAAGGTATCTCTACTAGTAGTGAACTTATCAAGATCCTTTCTTAATTGTTCATTAGATAATTTTAACTCTTTATTTTTTTTTAGAAGTTTAGAAAATTTCTCTTTTTCTATATCTAGATTTGACTTGTAATTTTCATTTAAAACATGATGTATTTTTAATGACTTATATTTTTCCTTTATTTCATTGAAAGTATCCTCAAGAATTTATCAATATTCAGATAATTATTTTATATTCGTATCTTCATTATTATGAGAGTCACTTTCATTCCGAGAATAATAAGTATTATGCACAAGGGAATTAATTGTTACCTCAGATGTCTCTGTCATAAAGCATAGATTGGCTTGTTTGTTCTATTCTGATTCTGAAGCATCAGATCCACTCAAATTGTCTTCCGAAGTACTCCAAGTTCCTTTCATATCCTTTTTAAATACTTTTCCCTTTTCATCATATTTTCTCTTGAATTTCAACTTGGGGTAGTCTTCATTCATATGACCTTTTCATATACATTCATATCATACTATTTCACTTGTGTTATCATTCCACTTCTTATCTTTATTCCATTGTTCTTTATGATCATACATTCCTTTGAAGTTTGAATTCCTAAAGAATTTCTTCTTTCAGTATAATCTTTCAATCTTCTAGCAAGTTGTGGCATCTCCTCATCACTATCTAAATTTGATTCTTCACTTGTAGAACTATCTACACGTACTTGAACATTTTCTTTATCTTTTCTTTTTGAGGCAGAAGTCTTGAATGCTACTGACTTCTTTCTTAGTACTTCATCTATTTCTTTATTCACCTTATGTTCTTCTTCATACATAATTGGTTTTCAAATTAGCTCCTTTATAGGTATCTTGCTGATGTCACATGATTCTCGGATTGATACAGAAGTGCCTCAACATCTGTCAGGTAGAAATCTAAGTAGGCTCATGATTTGGTCTTTTTTGTCCACTGGTTTCCCAAAAAGATTCATGGTGTTTACTATCTCATTGAACCTGAGATACATTTTAGAGATAGATTCATCAGGCTTCATCTTAAAATTAACATATTTTTTAGTATAGGTATTTAATCATATTTCTTTAACATTGGTTATTCCTTCATGAGAAACAGCCAAAGTATCCCAAATTTCATAAGCAGTCTTATAAGAGGATATTCAATTAAATTCTTCATCACCCAAAGCATAATATAATGCTTTCATTGCTTTACAATTGTTATTATAAATAGTTTTAGTTACTTGAGACCATGTGTCCCGAGTAGTTGCAGGTAATATATGTTTTTCTTCAATTATGTACCAAAACTTCAGGTCATAAGCTTTCAAGATACATTTTCATTTTCAATTTCCATTGACCATAATTATTTCCATTAAATAAAGGTGGTCTGTTAGTAGTAGAACCCTCAACTTGGTTATACATAGAAAATTAAGAGTTTAAAGAAATGAAAATTTAGATATAACAGAAATTTTAAGATCTTACAGATCAAACTAAAATCACAGTTCAAAGGAAACTGAAAATCTAAAAAAAACGGGTTTGATGGTATGAATAAAGAAACCTCTGATACCAAATGTTGGTCATAGTGGATACTCAATATGGGGGTGAATTGAGTTCTAATTAAAACTTTTGTTAAAAAATTTTAGGATTAAAATCCCCCAAATTAAAACATCCCAGTTAATTATGGAAGTAGAGATATAATTGATTTATTATTCAATAGGTTTCTCAAAGGTTGATTACTCCTCAGTTGAATCAGTATGAGTACTCATTCAACTTTTGAAACAAGTTAACTAAATTAATCACATATACACACTAACCAGAACTAACTATCAGAGTGAATGTAAAAACAGATTTCTGACTTTGAAAATATAAGCAGCAGATAAATGTAAAACAGAGTAATTAAAAAATGAACACAACTATTTAAACAAGACGTTCGGTCTTAATCCAAGACCTAATCCTCTCCACTTGGTGATAACCTGACACCAAGCAGTTATATTTAAAGAATGATACACAACATGTAGCGGGCTTTACAATAGTTTTCAAACGGTCCATGTTTGGAAACCTCTACCACAGTTATACGTGGGAAAATAAACTACCAATACACACTAGGCTTCTTCCACAGTTATGTGTGGGAATCAAATGTAAAGAGAGTATGGTATGAGGATTTTAAGTATCCCTCAGTTCAACCACAAGAGTCAGTGTGTGTATGACATACACACTGTTCAAAAATGTAAAATACTTAAACACAGTAAAGATGATGATATTAGGAATAAGTTTAGAATGCTCTGTGTGTTGGTAGATTAGCTCTGGACTCCTTAAAATTAAGGAAATGAAGTTTTGGTCCTTATCTACAAGTTGGCTCCAAAACAAAGTGTCGCAACTTCCTAGTTCAGACTTCCATATGTAGAGATGATCAGTTTCTTGGGTCAGAATCTCTTTTTAGCACACCACCATAGCTTTGAAAAAGTTGTTCCAATAGATCTTTGTGAAGCTCTGTGATCTTCACAATGGGTGCTCGAGTGCTCTTCTTCTTCATTATTATTTTAGGTATGGTATGTGTCTCTATTATGTGTGTATATTAAATGTATTTCATATGATGATGTCTGTTTCTACACATATATATATATATACCATTCTAGCTCATCTTTTTCTCATTTGATTCAGCAGGGTTCGACAAGAGAAATGTCTCAACTATGTGTGGTCTTCCCTGTACCTTGTACTCTCTCCTGATATGCCTGCAAATATCATTAAATAATGTCAGGTGCATTAAGTTGTCAAGACATTACCATTATGATAGTATTAATAAAATCGGTAAAGTAAAGAATAGGTTTCATTAGACTGGTAGCAGATGCATGTCACACGGTAGACTTCAACAGTAGGTTCTTCAATTGTGGACTTCATAGGTAGGCTTTTCAACAGTAGACCTTTAACTATAGGCTTCAGTTAGTAAGCTTGATTAGTGGTAGAATTCAATTAGTAAGTTTCTAACGGTAGCTCTGTAACATCATACTACTTCAATAGTGACCTTTCCAGTGGTAGACTATCTCAATAGGTAACTTCATTAATGGTGGAGTATGTTCATCAGTAGACTTCTAATAGTAGTAGACTATGAACAATGGTAGACTATATCGAAAGTAGGAGTTGTCTAGCGGTAGCCTTATACTACCAGTAGATATGTCCAACGGTAGACTTGAACTGTGAAGCTCTCAACAGAAGACTTAAGAAAGAGTCTGATAGTGGACTTTTAACAGAAGTCTTGTCACAAGAGTGACCTTGTGATGGTGACTCATTGTCTGTAAGCATTGATAAGCAGAGAAACAGTAGACTTGTGACAGTTACCTTGTACCAGTAGCTCCTAATAGTGACTGTAGATCTCCAACGGTGACCTTTTAGCAAGAGTGAACTATAACGGTGACCTTGAGTAGAAGGCTCTTACCAGTATCCTTTTAACATCGAACTTATACTTAGAAAAATATAAACTTTAAGCTGATGCAACAAATTCATGAGACTAAAAATATAAATTGTTCAGGATAAATTATATGAATATAGATTAAAAAGGATTAGAAAATGACTTGATATATCATGATCAGCATTTAAACATGATTTGGGATTATAAAAACAGGTGAGTTCAACACCTATTATGTCTCAAAAATAGAAACATAAATAATTTAAATTAATTAATGATCAATAAAATCTACACCACATGAAAATATGTTCATTTTGATAATTTGGTTCCATAACCTCTATGATTCTCCAATTTTATTACTTTGGATTTTATTAAAGCACCTAGTTTTCAAACATAAGTAATTTAACCATTAATACTAAAATAAAGTGATATTTATTATATAACATAGATAAAATTATTTATAAATATTAAACCTATTTTAAAAAATAAAAAACTCATGTGTTTTGAAAATTAAAATTTAAAACAAGTGCATGTCATGCGCAAACACTGCTTAAACACGAACCGTGCTAAAAATGTTTTTACAATCTATGGGTCTAAATGTTATTAATAAAAGATATATTCGTACATTAATAGACCATATTTAATATTACTTAACCCTTAAAAATAAATTTTAACAATATAGTATTTTTATTAATTTTTAATCATTTTATAAAATATCATTTTTTGTAAAATTACAATAATGTCAATTTTGATATTATTTATCCAATTTTAATTTTTAAATATCAAAATAATATTAAAATAAAGATAAATTGTGTTTAAATTTGTTTTTAATGATTTATTAATCTTAAAAAATAATTTAAACTATAATTGAATGAATTCACTTCACTTTTAACAGTTATAATGTCATTTTTTTTATTAACTAAATAATCACGACATTGGGGTTTTGTAAGAATTTTAAGTAACCAAATCATCTATAAAAATTATTTATAATTTATTATGATAAATATCCATTTATATAAAAAATGATATCTACAACCTAAAATATTATTTATTTTATATATCTCAATGTTTTATAAATTTTAAAGGCAAGGATGTTCTCTTTTTTTTCTTTTTATTTACATAACCTTTGATACCGGGAAATTCCATTTAATAATATCCAAATAACCCATAATATTCTAAAAAATGGGTAATATGGATAAAATAATTACATTAAATGTCTTTTGGACAAGAATCCAGGTCATTTTGGTCCTTAGGATTAAGGTTTAGTCCTTAAGGAATCTTAATATTACCTTAATCGATGTGATTAATTTTAATCGCATTCACTGATATTTTCAGTCAAAATTTATGTTTTCCTTATTAGAATAAATATATCATAATTATTTGAACCTTTTATATCCTTTTTTCAAAATTCAAATCACATAAGTGATAAAATTAATTTTAATGCTAATCCCACATATGTGCCGAGAAAACAATTTTCTAAAGTAAAAACATTCAAAGGATCAATAAGTTGTTTTATTTAATTTCAATATAAAAATTGAATCCAATTACAAAAATTGGAATAATATATTCATAATTTATCTATTATTACATTGAAAACAAATTCAAAATATAATTTAACATGGAACAATAATTAAATAAAAAAGTTGTTTTTAACTAAACTACGTTAATTTTTACTATTCACCCAAAACAATAGTTTCTCTAAAAACTCCAAAAAAATAGCCATAATATAATTTAAAAATTATGAATAAAAAAATAATTTTCATTTTATCAAATAAAATTGTTATTCATCTTTAAAATTAATTTTACTTTTGTTTGCAAAAGGACAAAAAATGCAG
Organism: Viscum album; assembly: GCA_963277665.1. Classification (NCBI taxonomy): domain Eukaryota; kingdom Viridiplantae; phylum Streptophyta; class Magnoliopsida; order Santalales; family Viscaceae; genus Viscum; species Viscum album. The sequence continues at coordinate 2,100,230,827 of OY728163.1, read as the reverse complement.
TTTCTTAATGAAATTATTGTTTTAATACATATAAAGAATTAATCAAGAATTATATATTTCATTATCAATATGGTTTATTTATGTGAAACCATTATAAGTAATATATTAAAATTATTTATTAATATTCATATTATTTGGTTTAACATCTTGGTTATAACAACCTCATTTAAATAATTATAATAATAAAATGATGTTTTTAGAAGTATAGTGTTGCACAAAACACAAGCCAAGTCGGTGTTGTATGTAACACAAGCCAATTATGTTACAGGTTAAAGGAATATTTGACTTAGTGTAATGAAATAGAACAATGAAAATTAATTTATTTTAATAAAAATATCACAAAATCCCGGGGTGTTACTTTCTACTCCTTCAATTACCTGCATGATATCATAAATAAAGAATAATAATAGGGAATAAATAGGTACCACATTATTCCTATGAGTAAACATTGGGGATGTTTGTTTCCCCTAATGTTGATTTTATATTTTCTTCTAAACTCGACACTTTTATTCCATTCATTTCCCTTAATAGTTTTTTATTTGTTACGTAATTTTGAAATGTATCTTCATGTGAAGAGGTTTTCTTCATCAAAAAAGTCAAACTAACTTGATTGTATGATTCTTGTATATTCATCCTCTAAAAATATTATTGGTATGGTAATAATGTGAGATAAATATTTAAATCCATCCAAGACCGACTACACCATTCACAAGATTTTTCATGAAGCCTTAAATTTTTTTATGGGAAATGTGTCAAGAGATTTAGTCTCATCATCTAAAACAGATTTCTTTCCTTTTATTTTAGTTCTCACATGATTATTATCTATTTTTATAGACTCAATAAATTTATTAGGCCACACTATCAAACAATCCTTTTTTGATTATTAGTTTCTATTGGTATCGTATTTGTCTTCTATGTAGACATATCATTTCGTGAATTTCATATATAATCATAAGAATCCTTTTCAAGGACTTGACTCATGTATACCTTGGCATAGTGTCCCTATTTTATTTAATTACCACACACCACTTATAAATACTCAAATATATTTTTTGGATAGGATTAGATAATTATTAACACATTTTTTTATTTAAATAAGTCCTTGAATACTCAAAAAAAACAACCCCTTAGTTATTATCAAATTCTTAGAAATTACAATTTAGACAACAAGAAAAAACATGTTGTCCATACCTTCCATGAAACCTGTAAAAACCTCTAAAATTAAATCTTCTTATTTAATATGAAGTATGACTATAATTCTTATATTTCATCATGATGCGGTCTATGCCTCCTTTTAATTACGAAGATCCATTGGTTTGCAAGAGTTCCACATATTATTATGGTTATAATATGTTCTACCTTGTGTTGTTCACCTGTACTATTTGAGATAATATATTTACCATGGTAAATAATAGGTTTAGATCTATCTTATCTAATGGAACACAAATTATCACAAAATTGGGATGATTAACCTTTAACTTTTTTAGATTTATTAAAGTTTCATATTACCATGTTAATCTTATTTAGAAAAATTAAAAATTTATGTTCTGTATCTCTTGGTTATTTTTCTTTTTCATCTAGATTTTTCTCATGTTCATTGATAATTTTTTATTTTTTTTGATTCTCTAAGATATTAATTCTTAGTATTATCAAAATATTTAGTCTCATTTCTATCTAGATCCTCTTTTTCTTTGACCACCTTCTTTTTCCCCTTCATCGGCTTCTTCTTTTCCTTCTTTAATTTTGTGATATAATCAAAACAAGTTTCCACTTAACTTTTTGTTGTTAATCATGATCTATAATTTCATATCCATCATCATCGCTACTTTATGAATCAAATAATTTAACATCATGACCCTGGAAAGTGAAATCATTATCTTATTTTCTAGATGTGCTGCATTTCTCTTAATTTTTTATAAAATTTATTCTTTTTTTGCTAAAATTCTTCTTCCTATTCTTAAACTTTTTGTGAATTTTTTTCTCATCATCATAATCTAATTCATATTATTCAATCTATTTAATTGGAGAATATTTTTAAATATTACCAGTATAATCATAATTATAATATCTCAATATTTTCTTAATTTTTATTTTTTATGATTTCCTTTTCTGATTCTATTTGATATAAGAGAAATGATTTGGTTGAAGTATTCATCACCTGCTATATTTAAATCATTAGACTTGATTGTATCTTCTTCTATAACTTTTTATTCTATCATATATTTAAAGTTTATCTCATTTGTTACATTTTTTGAATAAAATATCTTTTATAATTTCATTTATAATGAGGATATTTTGAAGTTCATAATATTGCATATTATTTATTTCTTCTAATGATAAAACCTTTCAATAAAATCTGTTTGGAAAGTGCCTCATAAGATTATTAAATATGACGGAATCCACCATATTCTCACCAAATATTATAATTTTTATTACTATATCATTCATCCTAGAGAAATATTCATTTATATTCTCATTATCATTTATTTTAATTTCCTCAAATTTAAATCTTTATACCTATATATTCACTGACTTTACATTGATATTTCCTTCATATATTCTTGTTAATTTTTACTATATGTCATTTAATACTTATATTCATATTACCATTCTGTATAACATTTATTAAATCTCCCTCTAGATAAAGTTTTGATCATATCCATCAAACTCGATATTTCTTTTATCGTCCTGAGTCATAGAAGTATATTCATTATTGGGTGGAAAACATACTATACCAATATCTCTAACTTCTTGGATGATTAAAATGACTTAAGGAAGCCGCCCCTTCCAAAAAAAATTTATTTAATTCTATTTTATATAGTAACTCATTTGTTTTTTATACTGTTTAACTTGTCAATTTCTTTGTAGCCCTTTTTAGATATTTTTATGCAACCTCACCTGTATACCACTTTTTAGTCTCTTATCTGATTAGATAAGTGTGAGGGGGTGGGTGAATTAGAGGTCACTTTTATTTTTATCAGTTATAAAATTATAACACCACCTATTTATATTATTAGTGTTCTTAATCCACTAAATTATATCACACAACCTCAACTTCATGTACAACAATAATTACAAAAATAGGGAAGAACATAATATTTTTAATGTTGGGATTAACGGCCTTATCCTTGGCACATAGTCAATATCCCCAACATGTATTCTCTACTACCACTAAAAATTATTTAAAACATAGAGTCTAATTTTCCATCCATCACTTATAAGCTAACGTTGAAGATATAATGATTCATTAACAATGGATACAGTAAGAAAGACCGTTTACATTCTCTATATGTTCTACACACCATTTAATGTTAATCATCATAAATGAACAGATGGATCAATGGGTCTTTACATATACTCTATAATTAACTTTAGTAGTATTTTTTGTATTGATACTTCCTTAAGATCATAATTGTTCTTGATATTCCACAACCATCATGAAAACTCAGGTTCAAAGAAGATCACTATCTTCATCAAGGGCTCCCAACATCAAATATTTTTCACTAAGTTATTGAATGGAGTAACAGACTCACAAAATTATCAAACCATGTGTGTGATTACACAGTTTATCTTACCATAATAACTTCATCTTTATCCTACATCTATTTATAATCACATGGAATAATACCGAGCGAATATTTATTTTTGATTCATATTTGGAAACTCTATGATCATCGGTAGGTTCAATCACCATTATTAAATTACTCAATAATATTCTATATTTATTCCTCATTAAAAATCAATTAAATCCCCATTACAAACACCATTTGAAATATCCTCAAGATAGTGATTTATTCTTTTATTCAATATTAAAATATGTCGATCTTAGCATCATCAAAATTTGATTCTTTTAATTCCTTCAAAATATCCATATTCATGGAATATTAAATTCATGGGTCAATGAGGTGGAACCTTATTCTATGGTGTGTTACTCCTATAAACATATTCTTAATTGGATAATTCTCAGGTTCTTTAGATAATCCCATGTAGGATAATTATCACATGTATAGGATAATACTTCATGGGATATTTCTCATGTATATAAGTAAATTTTTTATTTTGATTCATTAAATTCAACATGCATGAGTGAATTTAATTTTATAATTTCCACCCAGTATAATAATTTATAATTATATAATTACCTGACTGGGAGTGATAAATATTGGTCGTATGAAGTAACTACGAGGCAATATTCTGTGTGAAGTGAAAATAAAATCATAATTGATCACACATATGGATCAACCACACACCGGGATCGACTATATGTCTCATTTTATAGTGACCTAATGTACAAATACATCCATTTCCATGAAGGGATCTAATTTTCCATTCATGTAAGGATTGTGCAGTCGGTTGATTGAACAAACATCTAGAAATTCCAAATATCCATCACTTCAACCAGGCCCATTAAAATCATCTTCATCCTTTCTTAATCAACTAAAAATCACTTCAAATGGATTTATATAGAGTTCTTACATCCACCAAAACTTGTCCTTGATTTCAATGAGGAAAAACACATCCATCATCACATCGAAATTGTTTCCTTCCTACATCATCACATCTTCTCTTTTCAAAATATAATGATCGTAATTCACCCACCAAATTCTCTTGAATGAATTATCAAACATGACATCCAATGAAAACTCATGAATATATTACAATACTCTAATCATCACCATCACTTATTGCACCAAAAAGATATTGAAATAGTGATAATAAATGTGACAAAACCCTCTGGTCACGATGCATACATACATATAACGATGTATATTTATATTTTTTTTCATATACATTTATATATATAAGAACACATGAATATAAATGATAAATACATATAAATATATAAATAAATACACATAAATTGATATATATGTGTACAGACATAAAAATATATATCAACATTTTTATATTTTTATACATTTATATGTATTCATGTATTTAAATATTTATAAATATATATACATGTAAACATGTTTACATGTATATAAATACATACATAAATATATATATATATATTCAAATACTTATATATTTTGATATATTAATAAAATTATATATATGTGAATATATATATATCTTTGTATATATATTAATAATTATATAATTAAATTTATTTATAATTTTCCATATCTTAATATATACATATACATTTATATTATTTATATTTATTTATATATACTTATATATTTACATATTTTTTATATATTAATATATAATTTTATATTTATATATATGTATGTATTTATATATAAATAAATGTATATTATATTTAAAAGATTATGTGTATTTTATTTATATTTCGATTTCGATATATTTAAACATATTAAAATACATAAATATAATTAAATATATTTATAATTTTATATATTTACATCAATGCATATATTTACATATGTTTATACATTTTTACCTATTTATATATTTATATATTTATATATTTATATATTTATATAATTATATATTAATTAAATATTATATGTTTTAAATATTAATTATTAAAGAGAAATTACTATATTATATATATATATATATTTATATATTTATATATTTGAACACACATATATACATATAATTGTATTTATCAATATATATATTTAAACATATATATACATATGTATTTGATAGGTAAGTTTAATTTTTAATAATTGATTGATATGTTCATATAGACACAAAAACATATATACATAATTATTAATAATGAATATTGAAAAACATATAATTAATAATAACTTATTATAAATTTTTAATTAAAATTTATTTTTATATATAAATAATTATAAATTAATGATAAATTTATTAATAATTAATAATTACATCATTTTAAATTTTAATGAGTAATTAATAATAATAATTTTTTTATGTGTAAAAAATAATATTTATTTTTAATTATTATTTATTAGAAATGATTTATCACTTATTTTTATATAAAAATATATTTGAAAATAAATTATTACTAGTATTAATTATTAATAAATTATATTTTATACATTTTATGATGGTTTTATAAACAACACCTTTAAAGAAAATAATTAGGGGTTTTTTTTTCAAAGAAATATTCCACTAAAAAATAAAAAGAAACATTTAGAGATAGTTTTGAATACCACGACTAAAAAAGTGATTATGAATTATTATTTTCATGTTGTGTGGCTTGAGAGAATACTATGATATTAAATTCATAATGTAATGTAAAACCCCTCCATCCAGAGAGAATTGTCACCGTTTAGCCCGAGTGAAGAATATAGACTTACCTCTTTCACTGGAGTTCGAACAAGGTTGTTTATCAAATGATGGAGTGATATAAGAAGTTTTAGATTATTGGTTTCATTGGGTAGTTTAAATCAATGAGAATAAATATGACTCACACTATCCATTTTCAAGTAGATAGAAATCAAAGGTTAATCGTTATAATTCAAGTCATTCAATTTTTGGGGTTGAGAATCGAGGTTATTTAAAAGTTTTAATAAGAATAGCATACATGGTTTATAGCACATCAAGAAACATATATTCTAGATGATATAATAAAAAACATATAAATCCCCTATCTTTATATGTGAGTTATTCTATAATGAGGCAACTAAAGCTACACATTCATTGAGCTTCCCCCCAACCTGTTTGAAATCATTCTACATCAAATAATCCACCAAATCCAACTGTGATCCCATTCTATCCTCCCTTAGATGAAAAATAAGAATAAACCTAGGAATTTGTCGAGATGTAATTCATATTTTATAATAAAATATGGATGCATGGTATCAGGGAGATATTTCTATGTAAGGCTTGAATAAATTTTCAATTAAGGATATATGTACATGGAAACACTATAAATTTAAAACATAGTTATCTATCCCATAAATACATGTAAGCAATGGAGTTTGCAACATGATGATCATTACAATGTCACAAAATTCAATTCCTTATAAATTTATACATTTTTATAGTTAAGACAAAGTGGAATTTTATTATATAATAGAATCCACAATTTTATTATTTAATAATTAATAAAGGAAATTTTAGTCATAAAATAAGATTCAGTCCAAAAATCAAATTTTAAATTTATCGAATAAGGTATATTTATTATGAATCCATTAGTAAACAATGTGTACGATATATACATATGATAAATAATAATTTGTATATATTTAAGGTTTTATGGTTAAACAAAATCTTAATATGAAATATATTTCAATGCGTAATATAATTTCAAATGACATTATATATTTTCATTTGAAAAAATATTGATATGTTAAGTCTTTTACTTTTACAAAAGTCACTATGAAGGTTTTTATCCAATACATATGAGTTTATACATTACCAAAATATCAATTCATAATATTTTGGAGATACATAAGGTGTTTCCATTAAATAAAATTCCACATGTAAGATATTTTATAATACATAATATTTTTACCTTTAATATAAATACATACTTAATATATTTTCATAAATATGTATAGTTGTTCAAATTTTTAATAACATATACATAATATTTTTCTTCTAATAGTAATAAATTCTAAATATTTTCTCATAAGTATATAAGTTTTTTGAATTTTTTAATATACTATGTGAATGTATTTTTATCAATTCATAATGGGATTTATAAAATTTTCAAATAAACCAGAAAAAACCAAAACAATGTAAATTGTCCTATAATTTTATATTAAAATATACACTAACCTTCCTCAATATCTTAAACTACATGAAAATATCCTAAAAAATTCATAAAAAGAAAATAAATGGTAAGGGGAATGGTTTAGGAATATCAGATCCCATAAATTAGATACTTCTCAAACAGATCTCATCCTTGAGAAATTAAATAAATCCTACAGAAAATGGTATGTTACCGAAGTAAATGATATGGTAACCTGGTATATTTCAATAAATACATATAAAACTATTATCATCCTTGAAAACTCAAATCCAACTCAAAATATGAGGGGAATGGGTATTAATATACATGTGTAGAAGATACCTATCAGAGAGAATGTACACACTACTAACACTTCCATAGAAAATATTTGGATTACGAATTGAGCTCACATCCTACAAGGAAATTTTTTTAAAAAACTAATATCCTCGGAATTTACAAATCAAATAAAAACATTTCCACTAAGGTAAGTCAAACATAAAAATAAATACATGTTTGAAAATAGTTACCTATTGAAATAAATCGTGTAATATTTGAAATACTTCATGCTTCTTCAAAAAACCCTTTAAATAAATTAGAGTACATATTACTAATTTATTTTAGTGGGAAAATTCAATTATGTTAACATCAATAAACACACACACACCAATTTTTTGAAACTAAATTTTAGTTTTAACATTAAGATTAATCATTTAATTAATTATAGAAGTAAATCATCCAACCATCGATAAACCACACACCCAAAACCATAACCACTCACTAAAGAATGAGAGAATTTCGGAGACTTATAATTTTCATACCAGTGATTACCAATTGAAAAAAAACTAAAATATAATAACAAACATTTTTTATGAAATGTCGTGTCATTCACATCGAGGTGTCCAACTTACTCTATCAATTTTCTTCAAGACACTTATATGGAAATATTATGACTATCACAAATCTCATGAATCATATATATATTTCAACAAAATATCACAACCATCCAACAAAACCGTAATAATGTTTTAAAATTTAAATCACGAGAATGGATCTAAATTTTAGAATATATGTTAAAAAGTTTGTAATACTAGAAGTAAATAAATGATAATAAAAATAAATCTATTCTAATCAATATATATTTGAATTAATCAAATATTGACCAAACTCAATTATCCAAAATTATTAATTTTAGTAACATTATCATTTCATTATTATTTTTAATGAATATAATATTATGTGAGTAATTATTAGTAATAAATAAAACCATATATAATATTCTCAATAACATTAACAAAACCCAAATAAATATAGAAAAAGTAGTAATTTATTATAATGAGTACTTTATCAAACATCAATAATCAATCAAGAAAACAGTACCTAGAAAGAAATTAAATATGCACTGGAAAATAAACCAATGGTTGTTATTAAATAATTCATTCACAATTAAATATTTTACTCTTACCTAACCAGCCATACCTTTAACCATAAACAAAATCTATCATATTATATAAAAAATATATTTATTATACGTTGTTTCATAAAAATAAAAAATTATAAATAAATAGTTATAATAATCAAATTGAGGATTTATGAAAAAAAATTACTATAAGGAATGAAACTATTAAATATTTCAATAAAACTTCCCCATATAAATATTAAGAATTTATTTCATAAGTGGTTTATATGGAATATTAATATTATAAGGGGGGGTATCTGTGTGGTCCAACCCTTTGCATGTTTCATGATGTGTGTACTTTGTGGGTTAAATCTCCAATGTTGTATATTATTAAATGTTTTGTTTTCGCATGTTTTCTCTAAACAATATGGAAAGTGGATCTCTCTAATAATACTAGGAGATCAAGTATCCATCCCAATATTTTTTTTATCCCTTCGATGGGAGTAAATCCTTGGGCTTTTATAGTGATCTTTGGTGATTAAAGGTGAATTCTTCAATAATTTTCTAGTGGGTTCCCCAATTTTATCTAACTACCCTCATATATTGCTATTATACAATGTAAAATTATCTCCCATGTTTCTAATGGGATTTTCTTGTTTTTTTTCTAGTGTTTTTTTGTCATGGAGTCCCTATATGGATGGAGTTTTTTATGGGACAAGTTATCATAGATCCGTAACATGGTTTGTTATCCAGTGAAGAATTTTGAAGCTTTAGAGGATGGGGATTAATTTTTTTCTATTTTATTTACATGGAATCATAAATTGATAATTAATAATACCATTTTAAAGAAATGTTATTAACCCAAAAATCATTTTTACCAAATTAATAAAATTGGATAGTGATCGCATATTGGTGATGTAGTTTCTTTATACCATAATAGTGGTTTGACACTAGATATTCTAGAGAGTATGATATATTTGATATGTTTGTTAGAATGATATTATGATTGTGGTTCCATTTTTTAAATTATTAAATAATGTAAAACAATAATTAATTGATAATTAATTAGATAATTAATAAAGAAGTATGTTAAATCAATCTGGTTAATATTGTAATTTCATTATAAACAAAATGATGCAATGCGCATGTTTTATTGAAGTTGATATTTCATATGATAAATGGAAATAAAAAATAATTTGAATCATGATAATTATTGTTAATAATAATTAAAAGGAATGTTAACTGATAATCTTCTTTATCTAGATTGGTTGAAACCAGAATAAATGCTAAGTGCATATTTTTCTTTTAATAGATTGTTATAGCTTTAAACCATATGTTTCCTATAGTTGGAACCTATGAATAAATGAATCGTTTAATTCACTATGGAATATGAACTATTTTTTCTATATAAATAAAGTTATATAGTCTAAGATTCCCATTTTCATAAGAAGGTCAAGTGCCTTTTTTTGGAGACAAGGGAGCTCGTTTTCACGAGATAGATGAATGCCATATTTTAAGGGCATAGTTTTCAAATTTCATACTTTTTTGTTACTACTAATTTGTTATTTTCTATCAATATGGGAATTGTGTGTATATCCTGGTATGAATAAGCCTTGTTGGATAATTTGATATGGGGTGGGGAGTCCCAAATGTGATGTAATCCTGGGAAGGATGAGCCTGAGATGGATTTTTTTAGTACGTGTGTATGGGGCCAAATGATATGGCAGAAGATTATGCCTATAATTGGAAAAGGGGTCGGTATATACATGTTGGTGTTGGGAAAGGCACTAGAGGTACCAAAATTGGTTAATGTAGGGATCACCCATTTATTATATTTCGAGAGATGATATTTTTTCTTGAATCTATATAAATGGGAGATGGTCATGTTTCATGTTTATCTTTATTCTTTTCCCCACTACTTGAGGTAGTTGGAGGTGCTTGGTTTCATGTTTCCCTTGATGATATCTTAAGATGGGTTTACTAGAGTTCCCACATATGTAATGATGTTAATAATTAATAAATACTTCTTTCACCTAAGGGATTGGCTGATGATGGAAGGAAAATTACTAAATGGTTTTGATCTTGATAACCTGTGGACTTGGTTTTAATTATTCCTAGAGGGAATGGAGTTAACTCTTACAATTAATGCGATGTAATTGAAGTAAATGTACTATAATTTGAAATATTTTTATTGGTTAATTAATAGATAATGAATTAATTAACTATTATAATTAGTTAAATTTAATGAATGAATTTAATGAATGAATTTAATATAGCCCTTTTATAAGATTTTGTGATTATATGATATTTTTTCATAGAAGTGGTTGTTGGAAGTCCGACTGGTGCTAGATAAAGACCATTTTAAGATGAGTTTATAGTGGTAGTGTGGTTGTGATCTATATTATATCACATATATTATATGATTTTATGCATTACCCCACCCATGTCAGTTAGGGAAACTAACACATTGTGGACTGTGGGAGGGAATTTTCCCCAACATCCTCGTGGGAGGATAGATGGATGATTATCCCATCTAGCCCCGCTCTGTTCTCTTGGTATTACATGTACTGGTATTCATAAATGTTTCATTCCCTATATATGTTTTTAGATATCTATGATATATTTTTATTATTTTTCACATATGTATTACTAGATATAGTATCCAAAGGATTAATATAGATATGACTTGGATAAGCTTTAATGGGTTGAGGTACTTACTCAGTGTATGATATATTAGGGATTTTGGTATATTACTCGAAGATTGATATACATCATGGGCTATGGTGGATCCCAAAAAATACTTGGTTATTATATTTGATCATTTTTATGGGATTCTGTGGTTATGTAATGCACTTAGTGCTTGTTGTGATGCCTTTCCATGTTGTTTTTGAACCATATTTCTTTTGGAGAGAGATAATCAGGATGTAAGATGTTGAATAAGAGAGGAAAACTAGTGGGGAAGAAATAAATGGGTACCCTTGATGATTTATTATTATATTATATGATCTCTTGTATGATTTACTTAGTGAAGGTTGGTTGTGGTGAGGTTGGGAATAGAGTATACCGATTTAGGTGAAGATTTGGTTTCACTATCATTAATTATGCTTTAGCATACCTTCTTTATCTTTTGGATGAGATCTTCTAGGGATTATCTTATTGAGTATACTATTATACTCACACTATTTATATATTAACTATTTTTAAGGTCATCTAGATCATGTCGGTGATCAAGATGGATATAATTAGATCGAGGTTTGGCAAGAGTTGTTTGGGCTTCTTGATCATAACCATATTTTCCTTTTTTCTACTTGTAGTTTTCTTTTCATCTGTTAGTTATTGCATTTCATTTCTAGTTTAGACTAAGTTTTTATTTTATATGTGTGTGTGTGTGTGTGTGAAGGTGTTGGTTATTGTATCCTTATTCTCTCTCTTACGCCTGTCTATCTTTGACGGTAATGCCTCGCATATGCATGTTCATTATACATTCTGTGCTAGTCTCCATATCGAGGCCTAATGGAGGTAGTACATAGACATTCACCATAATTTACCCCATATTGCGATATATTTTTGAGTAGGGGGTCAAGAAAAAATGGTATTAAACAATCAGGTTTGAGGGATAAGATATAGGTTTGAGTTAGTCATAGATAAGGTTTCATGGGATGGTTGGGACACAATGACAGCTAAGTTCAGTAAGTGATGTAAACATGGGAGAACAGCTGAGACACGAGTATCTAGGTACCCTAGTATTCTAATGATAAAACATTATGTTTGTTGATCCTTCTAAATAGAGTTACACTAATATTAGTGTAGAGACAATGGAAAGGATTATGTATCCTTCTTCGTTGCACTTGTGTTTGAAATGGGTAGACCATTGGATAGGATAAAAACATAACAAGATAATAAAATTAATTAATTAATTAAACTTAAATATTCTTTAACATATATTTAGGATTCTAACAGTTTGTTCCTTATTTTTCATGCATTTCTCTAGGTGAATAGCCATATTAGGTTCGTGTTGTGGATATTCATCATGTTGTGTCAGAAGATCATTGTAGATTAGAGTTATATGATGATGACACTTATAAAAGGACACTTTAAGAGTTTTATAACTCAAGTCTTCAAAATAATGAGGTATCCATTTTAGATGCATTCATAGATGATTGTTTGTATGAGGTTGATATAGATTTTAGTTTGATATTTACTCAGAAGTATAATTGGGTTTCATTAGTTTTGATGACGTTGTGTAGGGAAATGCGGTAGTGGTGGTTCTTGTTCCTCAGGGATTGTGAGAAGTTGGTAGTCTTATTGTTGACGTTTTGATACTAGTTCAGGCTATAGTTTCTTTCTTCAAAAAAAAATAATCCAGTATCCATGTTCTTCTTACCGTTCTGTATGGGCGCTCTATTGTAGGAAATTTTTGGATCCATTTAAAGACCCTTGTGTGAAAGGATTCAAATCTGTTTCTAGATGAGGAGGCTAGGGTGAATAATTTTTTTAAGGTTTCTAATCCCTAGATCTACTTCCAAGTCACCCCAATTGTACCGAATAAATATCTTGAGGTGCTATAAAGAGAATTGGTTATTGAGAGGATACTGGAAAAAATGGATTCATCGTGAGATCAGAGTTTCCATGATTCCTCATGAAGTAAAGAATTATTTCATGGTTCCTATTTTTTTGGACAAATTAGTTTTTAGTTATATGGGGTAAGGTCCCAACCCTTACAATCTTGTTTATCTAGGGGAAAAGGAAATCAAACCTATATTATAGAATCAAATGCGTGTTTTTCTTGTGGAGGCTGAGGGAATCAATGGTTATAGTGATCAACCTTTTTGAGTAGTCACCGTGTGACTGGGGGTCCACTTCTGCTTCCACCATTGAGGTGATTTCATCTTAGGCAGCAACAACTGGGTGGTATAGTTTGGGACCAGTAGAAAGGAGATGTGAATGGAAAAGGATATCCCAAAGATGCTTATCATCCTCATAGAGTAGAAATTATCCATATTAGTTATCATCATAATGGTCATATAGGCTATGGAGCAGTTCATGGTCAGATTTATACTTTATAATTGAAAGCACCTGGTGAGATACACATCATTATAGGTACCCTTTTCTTGTTTTCTACAAGGGTCCATTATTTATATAATTTATGATCAACACAGTCCTTTATATAACCAAGCCTTTTCTATGCTTAGGTACTTTAGGTAGAGATGCTTCTAGTGCCATTTTTTGTTGACTATACTAGGTGGTGGTTGAGTTGACTTATATGAGTTAGTGATGGGTCTCATGACTATTAGTAATATTTCCTATTTTTATGTAAACATCCATATGATATTATCTACGGAATGTATTGGTTGTATTTGGTATAGGATATTATGGATTTTTTCAGGTGGTACATTGTGTTCTATCATGCTGATAGATAGGAAGTGGTGTTTGTTGGTAAGAGAAACCCTTGGATAGGTTCTAGATGTGTTCCATCCTTATCATCTTTGATGGTCAATCTGATTTTGATCAAATAATAGGTTCATAAGTATTTCTTTTCAATGGGTTGTGGAAGGGTACCCTGATATATTTACAGAACATGTTGTATCATTACTCCCTCGAAAAGAGAAAGATTTTTTGGATCGAACTACGACCTGACATATCTCGTATCATGATGTATTCGTATAGGATGGATCATTATGAGATTTAAGAGCCTTGATTATGGCATGATGATCTGTTTCAATGAGGTTTTATTTGGTGAGTTTTCTCACCTTGGTGTGAACTAGTTCTATTTTTGATGAAGGCCAATGGAATTTGGTTTCTTTTTATTGATTATCGTCACATAAAATAAGTGATAGTGATGAACCACTATTCCTTTCCTTATATTGATGATTTATTCGATCATCTAAATGGAGCATGTTGGTTATAAAAGAATGATTTTTGATCTGGTTATCATTATATGTGGGTTATGGATGATGATGTTTAGAAGGATTATTTTAGTTGTCTTCATGGGGATGATGCGTTTTTTATGCCATTTGGTTTGATTAATTCTCTAGTTGCGTTTATGGGATTGATGATAGCAATGTTTATAGAGTTATGGTATAATTTCATGGTGTTAATTATCAATAAAATCCTTGTGTACTCTACATCTAGGGAGGAGAACACATGGAATTTACATGTTATTTTAGAGTTCCTCATAATGAGAAGTTGTTTGGGATGTTATCGAAGTTTGAGTTATGCGATTCTGAAGTCTTTCTATTGGGTAATGTGGTGTTCTAGGAGGGAGTATTTGTGAAACCTTCTAATATGTACTTATTTATGTCTTGAGAATCCCCCAAGAATATGGAATAGGTGTGGAATTACCTTTTACTTGTAGGTTATTACATGAGTTTCAAATATTAATTGTCACATATTCAGACTCCTCTAATAGCATTGACAAGAAATGATAAAGAATTTTTTTAGACTGACCAGCATTAGGAAGTTTTTCATTATCTGAAAGAGAATGTCTTCAGTCATCTAGTCTTGTGTTTTCTTGTAGATTCATATCATTATGGGGTTTTTTGTGATGATTTTTGTCTTGTCTTTGGTTTTTCTCAGATGAAATAGATATTTTTTGATTATTATGGGTATCGGTAGTTATGTACCTATGAGAATATTTATGACAATCATGATCTCATGTTGTTGGAAGTGGTGTTTTCTTTGAAGTTGTGCTTGCATTACCTCATTAGTGAGAGTTTTTTGGTTTTTATAAACCATAAGATCCCAAGGTATTTATCATCCCAACATAACATGAACAGGTTCTATAATTGGTGGATTGTGTTATTATTGGATTATGTCTTTGAAACCTCGTATATGCCTAGAATAGATTTTTTTTTTTGCTAATGTGCTAAGTATGAAGTCATGTAGTGATTTTATACATGAAACTGGGTAACCCTGGATGGTTATGGGGGAACTCTTAGCGATACATATTTATATGGGAGAGGTTGGAGGGATAGTTTTCCTTAGCTAAATTTTTAGTTGTCTTTGTTGCAGTTGGTGGAAGAGTCCCAGTTAGAGGATTTTGAGGCAGAGGTTAGGATATACCGAGTTGTTTTTTGTGATTCCCTTAATCATTGATCCAAGGATGGAGAACACTAGGATTTTTTTCAAGGAAAGACTTTCATTCCTTCAGAGATTTATGAGATTTTTCTCTATTAGTTCCATATTTTACATTTGGAGTTAAATCTTGTTGTGACCAAGATATAACCAACTTTGAGAATTTATTTTTGGTGGCCTTGGTTGAATCATGAAATTACTAAATTTGTTTCATGATTTTTGGTCTTCCAGAAGGTGAAGGTTGAGCACCATATTCTTGATGGTTTGTTTCAACCATTAAATTTTCCCCTATGGAATTTGGAGGAAATTTATAATGGATTAGTTACAGACTTACCATGAGTACAGAGAGGATATGATTCTATATGGATGATAGTGGAATATTTGATAAAACCTTCCCACTTTATAGCGGTCTAGGATTCGAGCTCAGTAGAGTTTTTGTCAAGGTAGTATCTGGAAGATGTGGTGAGACTCCATGGATTCTGGAGTATGGTTATTAATGATTGAGATCCTCATTTTACCTATGTGGTGTTGAGAGGCCTTGAAAATCCATTTGGTTATCGGTTTTTTTTAGCACATCTTTTTTATCTATAGATGATCAATCAAAGAGAGTGGACCATCCAGACTCTTAAAGACATTTGTACTCTCAGGTCTAGGATTTTGGAGGTTCATGGATGAGGAACCTATCCATTTAGAGTTTTTTACTATAATATTTTCCACTCCACCATTTTTATAACGTCATTTAAATATTTTTAAAGTCGTCCTTTCAGATCTCCATAGTGCGAGAATGGGGTTAGAGAGGTAGAAATTCTCAAGTAGGAACTAGAACTGAATATGACATAGATGGTTTAGGTAATTTGTGAGAGGATAAAATTAGTGAAGGATTATAAAAAATTATAATTTTTTCATAGGAGGAAACCTCTAGATTTTGATGTGGGATATGACATGTTCCTTAATGTGACTCCTCGTCATGGGCGATGAAGGTTTGGCCATGGTAGTAAGATTTCTCCCCAGTTTATTAGGTCTTTTGAGGCTTTCTCTCCTATTTGAGAAATGGAATATCAGATAACACATCCAATATAGATAAATAGTATAAATAATATTTTTCATGTGTCACAAACCATTTGTTATCATCATGTAAACATTAATGACATTGATTGGATAATGATTGATGTTGATGATGATGCAACCTTTGAGGAGTGGCCTATAAAGATCCATGACCTCTTGGAGAAGGTATTGTGTTGGATTTATATTACCTCGGTTCATGTCTTGTTCAATAATGGTGGTGTGATTATGAGTACCAAGGAACTTGAGTCAAGTATGTGTTCTCAGTAGCCTTAGTTTTTTGTTGTTTATCTCTTCCATTTTAATGTTGTTCTCTAGTGAATGTTTATCTTTATAGTTATGAGATGGTTTCCTCTTTTTTTTGTTATGGACTTAATCTAATTTGAGATGTATCTCCCATGAGAGAGTGTTTAGAATATGGTTGTGGTTGCTCCGTGGTTTTGTGCTGGTTACTCAGATTAGGTTCTTAAACTCCTTTGGTGGCGAGTCCTTTGAGAGATATCTCACATTGTGTCTATTCCAAAGAACTTTTTTTCTTTTTTTTCTAGTTTGGTTTTAGATTCTAAATGATGAGAATTGTTTGAGATGTATCCAATGTAAGGGCCCAGAACTTTGTGCTCAATCCCTTTGCATGTTTTTCAGGATTTTGTACATAGAGGAGTCTTCGAAGTCATGTGGGGGATCTTGGTTTTGAAATGATGGAATTAGGGATATTACAAGTCATATAATCCTTACATAACATGTAAGTATGGTTCACAACTTATGTAGTGACGGTTCACAACATGTATGTTTTATTGGTCACATAATAAATAGGTGACACATTTTTCAACATCAACTTGACCTCATGGATTATACGATGTGAGATAGGATTACACATCCTGTAAACCCTGTTGTTTTACATCATCAAATGTATTGTCCACTCATGATTTCTAGAAACTCTATTCCTAGTAGAAAATTATCCTAATTAAATGTGATCAAACATACCTCACTTTGGGACTTTGAGATCCCTTCAACAAGAATCGATCATTGGGCTTTTTGGTGATCTGTGGTGATACATGGTGTGTTCTTCCTTCATTTTCTAGTATTTTCTTCTAGATTGATCTCATTTACTCTTTTATCTTATCACCATACTGTGAAGTTTGATCTACATTGTCTCAAATCGGGTTTTCTTGGTTGTTCTTTGGTGTAGATGTACCACTGCTTCCTCGGATGGATGAAGTTTTCTCAGGACAAGTGATTATATATCAATAATGTGGTACATTCTCAAAAGAATAATGTCAATGATTTTGTGGTAGGGGATTTATAGCAATACACTTATTTTCATGAAATCTTAAATTTATCATGATTTATTAATTTGGATGGAAATGGTTTTAATCGAATAATAATTTTAACTATATTAAATAAATTTTATACTTATCGCATGTTGGGGATGTTGTTTCTTTATATTGTGCTAATAGTTTTCCTCTTTATTTTCTAGATAATGTGATATCGATTCTATGATTCTTATAAAGTTCTTATTCTTAGAGTATCATGTTAGAAATTCGTAAATAATGAAATATCAAAATTAATTTATAATTAATTGGATAAATTATAAAGAGGCATGTTTAAAAAATCTGATTGATGTTGTAATTTGATGACAATAAAATCGATGTATTTCACCTGTTCAATTGAAGTTTATATTCCATATAACTAATGGAATTGATAAATAATTTGAATATAGATAAATCTTTTTGATAATAATTAATATTATTATTAACTGATAGTGGTACTTTTTTTATGGTTAGAATAAATGCTAAGTTCATTTTTTTCTCTTTGATAGCTTGTTATAGCTTGATGCCTTAGGATTCCCGTTGTTGAAAACTATTAAAAAATTGACCAGTAAATACAAGAATGAATAAGAACAAGTTTTTTAATAAAGGAACTTTTCTAGGGATTTAGTTTCCCATATTCTTGAGAAGTTTGAGGTCCTCTTTATGGAGGTGTGATAGCTCATTTGCATGATAAAGTTGAAATCCCTCTTTTGATGGCCCAGTTTCTCTATTGGTTTCTTGTTTGTTTCTTCTACTTTTTAATGTACTTTGGATATGATGCTTGTTTTGTGATCCTAGTATAGATGATCTTGGTGGGATCATGCGATTCGGGTTGGGAATTCATAAATGTGATGTGATCCTAGGATAGATGAGTCTAGGATTGCTTTTTTGTTATATGGGTAGGTAGGCTTAGATGATGTGGTAGTAGACGATGCATGTAATGGTGAGGTACATCACTATATGCATGTAAGTGTCAGGGAAGGAATCATAGGTGATGGAATGGATGAAATTCACTCTTAAACTTTGATGAGATGTTGATAGATGGTATACCCAACTGAATCTGTTTAAATGGATGATGGTGGAGTTTCATGTTTATCTACATTATTTTCCCCACTACATAGGGTAGATAGAGGTTATTGGTTTCATATTTCCTTTGGTGGTAGATATGGATGGTATTCCTAGAGTACCAGGATATGGAATGTTTCTAATAATGAATAAATAAATGTTTCACCCATGGGGTTGTTTAGTGATTGAATGAAAATAAATAAAAATGTGGATCTTGATAAAACATGAACATAGTTGAAATTATGCTTAGAGGGTATGGACATGACTATGATAATTAACGTGATGTAATGAAATGAAATGTATTATTATGTGAAATAATTTTAATGGTTAATTAATATATAATTAATTAACTAATTAATGCATATTCTGAAATGTGATCATGAATTTAATGTAGATATTTTAGATTTTTTGTGTTATTAAGATATCTAGTCTAGTAGTGGTAGTTGGGAGTCTGTGAAGTGTTAGCTGTCATTAATTATAAGACTCTATAATGCCCATAGTGTGGTTGTTATCTACATTATATCATGTATATTATATGACTTCATATGCTTCTCCACGCATGTCAGTTAGGGAAACTAAAACCCAGTGGACTCTGGGATGGTGTTTTCCACAACATCATGATGGGAGGATGGATGGATGACTACCCTCTCTGGACTCGCTATCTTATCATTAAAGTTACTTATGATGGTATGTAAGGTGGTTATATTTCCCATATATGTTTGTATAGGGATGTGATGTCTTGTGGTTATTTCAGGAACATTTATTTCCTGATATAATATCTAAAGGATTGTTATTGATATGACACATATAAGCTATGATGTCTTGAGTTACTTACTCAGTTTAAGGTTTATAATGGCTTGATTTATAATAATATATGTCTAATATACATCATAAAAGTTATAGTGGCTCCTAAAAACTACTTGGTTACTATTGTTTTTTAATTAGATGAGATTTTCTAGTTATGTTATGCATGGGGATCTTGTTGTGATTCATTTCATAGGTGTTTTCGCAACAAATTTCTATTGGCGAGAAATGCTGATGATGTGAGTTGTTGGGGAAGAGGGTAAAACCAATGGGGAAGAAGGAGTAGGGTACCATTTATGTTTTTTTATTATATTATATGAACTCTTTTCTGTGTTATTTGGGAATATTAAGTGTTAGTTTAACTTACATTAACTAGGATTTAGAATTATTTCATTACCTTTTGCACAAGAGGATCTAGATAGGATCATTCTGAGTGTACTCTTATTCTCACCCTACATATATATAAATTATTTGTATAGACTTCCAAACCAGTTTGGTGATCAAGCTAGATATTAGTAGTTTGGGCTTTAGTATGATCTATTTCAGATTTTTGGTCATTGTCATCTTTACCTTTTTGGTACTTTTAGTTTTCCATACAATTATTTATTACTGTATGTAATATCAACTTTACAACTTGATTTTCTAATATATATATATATATAGGTATTGGTTTTTGTATCATGATTATCTCTTTATTCTAAATGTTTCTCTTAGTGGGTAATTCCTCCCATATTCATGTTTATTATACCCTCATACTAGTCGCAAACTCGAGGCATACTAGAGGTGGGATTGAGGTTGTAACCATCTTTCTCCCCTCACTGCCATATCTTTAATGGGGGGGTTCGTGACACATATCCATTTTTTTACACAATTACCCTATTATATTACTCACATCATAACACTTTCACTATGCTTATTTTTTTAGAAATGTATTCTAAAACATTTAATCCATCTCTTAACTTACATATATTTATTTATTTATTTTATTATTTTAATATAATCAAAACATATAAATATAATTCATGATGAAAATTTAAATCATGTCAGGAAATTTAGAACTCTTCACACTAATCATGGAAGAAATATTAATTAACATATCACTTAGATTATCATTCTTTCATTACAAATTTAATTAAACATTATAAATTCACAAGTATGTTCAAAAAACCCCAGTTTATATATAACATATATATTATAAATTTAAATCATGCATCATTAATTCCCTTTATTTATATTATGTTTTATGTATGATTTAAACCATTTAATTCAATTACACATTCTATGAAACAATATTAAATGTCTATAGCATGATATTTAATTTTATGAATTCATACTTAAAAGTATAATTTATTTATTATGATCCTTCTGTTTTAAAAAATTGGGTTTTAACAGATGGAAGATTATATAATTTCAAAAAAAATTATAATTTAAATAATGTTACTAAATCATTTCATTCAAAATATATTAACATCATCAATATTTTATAATTGGATATTCTTAAATATCAAAGCCTTTGAAAAATTAATATTAGTAAAAATATTTATGGCATGATTAACCACTAATGATAACATATAAGAATTTAACTTTAAAATAACACTTTAAGTTCCTTACATGAAATTTATGGTTTTTTAGTTAACGTTATAAAATACATGGATTTTAAAACTAATCTAATGACCCAGTATTGAGGTAAATGGACATCAAATTTATTTTGTGGAATACTTAATACATTACACAAATATATTCTCAAAGACTGTGTTAGTTTATTGTCTTTGGAAATATAGAACATAATCATCTAAAATGGTAAAATATCATCAACATCTCCCATAAATAAATTCCCCCTTTTTCTACCTAAAACCTTTTTTTTATATCCCTGGGAAAATAAAACATAAAAAGGTTGATCTCAAATGCTCAGTAAGGGTAAAGATATAGAACAAAAAAACCATAAACATAACAATTCAAAAATATGATAATAATGTTTAAATTTCAAAATATTGAGTCAGAAAAAAAATCTTTGTAGTATGTAAGGCATATATCATAAATGAACATTAACCATGATAAAATTGAATTGGAATAAAACATGGAATTTCTGAATACAAATAAGCACATAAGATGATTCCATAGTAGCCAATGAATTGCATCCAAGACCATCATAATGGAAAAATTCCATTACTGAATCGGGTTTACTTTATGTTCCAACCATTTATTGATGAACCAGATTTACTTGTCGTTCCAGCACTGTATTACTGGACCAGATTTACATTCCTTTCCAGTGTTTCTTTTCTCATGATATATAAATATTTACCCAATGCACTTAATGGAGATATAGGTCCCACCAATATTATTACTAAATCATATTTATATGTTCCACAAAAACATAAATTTTCTATCATAACATATCCCAAGAAATAAAATGTGTTTCTTAAAGATCATTCAATCATAATATAATCCCCATAAAATATCATTATATAATTAACCCAATGAAATAATAGTAATAATAGGGATTAAAACATAAATCTATTTAAAGAGAATTGTCTTAGATGGAAAATAATATGATAAAACCCTTGAACATAATTTTTGAGGAAAATATAATTTCTTCTTCAAAATCTTTTTTTTCAAAACATGATGCGAAAAATTAAATGAAAATAATTTAGTAGAAAATAAACTTAAAAATATCTAATGGAAATTTCATGTGTATAAGGTTATATGAATATATAAAAATCCATTCATGTTATATAATTTAAAAAAAAGATTCCTCGTAGTTTTGTAGAAAAAAGTAAAAAAATTACCTTGTTTTCAGACAATGCCAAAATATTCATTTTATGCTGTCTTATAAAGATTTAGAAATGGGTAATATAGTTACATTAAAAAATTATAATAATTAAATTAATATCACGTATTATAGGAATCATGGATATGGATGATAAATATACCATAATAAATACTAACGTATAAACAATCTCAAATAATTTGATATTGAAATTATCGCTTCCCTTAGACCCCACATGATTTGTTTGTATTTGAGCCTCTTGTATAATTATTTAAAAAATGTTATTAACTTCTTTCATAATTATTTTCATTTTTATAAAATCATATATGATAATATTATTATTCGTTTGTTAGTAATATTTCATTGTCAACTGTTATTCAGATATTAACTACTTTATGTTCTTATGAATGTTTTTTCGGTTAACTTCTTATTAAAATTATTAGGTTATAGTTATATTATTTAAATAATGATATTAGTATAATATATATAATATTTCTTCATTCCATTCATGTAAATAATCATGGTGTAATGAAGATCATGTAGAATGAATCGCATCACATCGTGGAGACGGAAGGTCGTTGTACGCATGAGTGATGATATCATTCACCTAATGGTTATATGGTATGAAATTAGATGTTATATTAATTTTAAATAATAATTATAATATTATTTTCATTATTTAAAACTATTATACTCATCAGTATACCCATCCAAATTAAGTATTGTCTAAAAACAATTTACACAATGGTGTAGAGACTGTAAGTCGTGCGTATGCACACATAGTGATATTATTATTTATAATATGGATAAAAGGATGTACAAGGTTTTCCAATAACTAGAGTAACATCTAAAAATGTGTAAGATACTGTATTGATTACTTTATTATATAAAAAATATGAATTTTAATTAGAATAAGAAAAGAATTTTGAAAGAGGTGATAAAACAATTCCCTCTTTTTCAAGTATCTTTTTTGATTTTCAGAAAAGGTCTCCTTATAATGGATTTTTTTCTAATGTGTGGCCTCTAGGTGAATTTGTGGAAATATGTTAGAGTATATGGTTTTTTATATGCTTAAAAAAGGTATTTATATGTGATATTAAAAGATAAGGAGAGGTGCGCTTTTATAAGAGAGGGGAGGGATGCCTTTGGAAATACCAAAACTATTAAATTAATATAAATTAATTTTCAAATTAAAATTTCTCCAATGTGAATTATTTTGAATATAAGATGTGCATATGTCGAAATAATCACATATAATAAAATTTAAATATGTTTAATTTTATTTTAAACCTTAACATTTGGATTTATCCTTATTTAATCTATTCAAATTTAATTATGGTAATAATATTCTAAATATTAAATGGTTATAAATACTTACTTATGCGTTGAAAATTATCCATAAATTGATAATTTATAAATTTATATACCTTTTTATTTTCACTTGGTAATTTTTAAATATTTTTGTGATTTTTAAATAATTTATTAATATATTACTTTTATAAAATATCAATAGTATCAATTTTGGAACTATTCATTTATCTGACATTAAATAAAATCCACAGAGAATAAAAATCAAACCATAATATTTAACAAAAGTATAACAAGTCATATTAACCTATAAAATTAGTTTAGAACCTTAATTAGTTAATATTATATATATTTCAATATTTTTAAAATCGATTATTTGATATTTCTATTAAAAAAGTAATTTCTACATCTCTATTGTGTCATTATTAATGGTAATTATATAATATCTAAAAATTACAAATAAATTCATATGATGTATATAATTTTATTATATTTGTGGATACTATTTATTTTCAATGTTTTTTTAATTTTATCAGTATATTAAATTATTATACATATAAGAGATAAGAGATTGACATGTTGTCACTTTCTTCTGTTTTAATTATAATTAAATCAATTTCACGGACAAAAGTCCATTAAATTAATCCATTTGAACCTTTAGGTGATATGTTTCTACATTTATTCATCCAACATGATTTTTTATGTGTTATGGTAATTATATTGGCTTTATCATATTGTTTGTTACCCTAATTTACCTGTTTTACCTTTAACTGTGGTAAATAAAAATTACCATTGTAACTATTTAAAATATCTAAAAAATAGAAGTAACATAATAATATAAGTTGGAACCACTAATTAAAAATATTTATTCCATTTTTTCAAAATTCAAAAATAGAAATTGTATTAATTAAATTAAAATTAATTCACACTGTCAAAACCAGAAAGCTGGTCTTGAAGATGTAAAAACTATCAAAAGATTTATTGTGTTTATGTCCAATTTATAAGTAAATTTTTTTCTAATGACCAAAATTGGATTAAGTTATAAAAATATAATCTAATTACACATTATGAACAATTGAAAAGATAATCTATCTATATAAATTTATTAGATGAAAATGCAGTTTTGAATTAAAATGCAGAATTTTTTACTATTCATTAAAATATCAATTTCATCATAAAAATAAAAAAATATCAGTGAAGATGAATTTATGTGTCCCTATACCAAATAAAAAATTCATTATGTCAAATATAACTTATAAAATTTCCAAAACTATATTTAAAAAGTGTTCACCATCAAAAGGCGAAAAACTAGATTTTTTTAATACTTCTTTTTTCCAAAAAAAATTGAATATGTTCTTATATAATGTTCTAGAAAATACATAAGATGAATTTTAATGTTATATAAAATTAAAAAAAATTTAAATACTATTAATAACATCTAGTTTATATCCCATTAAATAATAATATTTTAATAATATATTTTTATTTATTGAAACTTGGTATTGCGTATAATACAAGCTGTCGAGGAAGATCGCTCTAGCAAGTAATGAAAGCCATGTAACTGTTGGATTTAATGAAATATTCCTTTGGTTTTGTGTAAAACATAGTTCAAAATTATTTCTTTTTTATTGAGTAAAATATATACTCATTTTTGTGTGAAATAAATTTTATCAAAAGAACATGAAAATATGTGTAACACAAGACAAGAATAGTGTTGCATGTACTACAAAATAATATGGTTTTATATATAGCACAAGATAATCTTGGTGTAGAATAAAATACAATACATCATGTTGAGTCAATAAGGTTTTCCTTATGACTTTTCCATTCATTCATGTTGTGAAAATCACAAACACCTTATCTTAAGGAAAATCTCTTTTTACCCCTTGTTTCATTTTCTTAAGGAAATTTTCCTTCCCCAAGGAAATTTAGCCTTACATTGTTTTCATTGTTTAATCACATTTCTTTTCTAAGTGTAAAATTTGGATTGTAACTAAAAATCTCGGAATCGTATAATACATAGATATGAATCATTCTGTTTAAGACTCCAAATTCTGACTTCGAACTTCTACTAGTTCGACTCAGAACTTCTACTAGTTCAACTCCAAACATCTATTAGTTCAACTCCAGACTTCTACTAGTTTGACACCGAACTTATATGAGTTTAACCTTGAACTTCTACTAGTTCGACTCCAAACTTAATTGATTTCAAATACAAACTTCTACTAGTTTGACTCCAATCTTCTATGAGTTCGACTCCGAAATTCTACTAGTTCGACTCTGAACTTCTATGAGTTCGACTCTGAACTCTTTATGTTTACGTTTTGAATTCCTGTGAATCCAGGCTCCAAATTTCTTTGAAATTCAGACTCCATAATTCTATAGAAGTCAGTTCCGAATTCCTACAAATCAGAATCCGAATATCTCTTTATTATAGACTCTGAATTCTATTTTTTAGTTACACTACGAACTTTCATACTTTTCTTACATTCTGAACTTTTATTTAATTTCATTACGAACTTCAGTTTTACTTATGCTTAAACCTGTTCTAATATAAAATGATGGCGTGCCTTCAGTTATTAAATAACTGTTGGTTGAGGGACACATGTATAGGTCCCTCTGAAATTATTGGAGAAATATGACCATTAGAGGAGGGAGCCGACCATTGGAGCTTTGCCTATAAATAGGAGGTCATTTGAAAAGAACCAAAAACACTAGAAAACATCTTTGACTTTGGTGCTTACATGCAGTTGAAGTGATTTCTAGAGAGAGAGGCTCTTATCGACTCTCAAAGCTTCATGAAGAAAGTTTGAACAGCTTGTTCAAACTTTTCCTTGTGCATACTTGCTTCGTGTGACTCCGATTATTGCTGATTATAATCGGGGGCTTCCAGGGATATGAAGACAGAGGTGCCGACTACCTGATAGGTGAGGGCCTATGGGGATAGCAAGATAGAATCTGATCTTCATATCAAGGGATTACCCTGGTGTGGGTAAGACAGATTTTCTTGAAACTATAAATCAAGGGACCTTTTATCTAGGGTTGTTGGATACCCTTCTCTTTGTGTTAAAAGAGTTATTGTTTGTTACTTGTAGTTTTACTGCTTTGATTTTCTACAGTATTTTTTATTTTTAAGTAAATTATAACTTTCTTATACATCCTTACTAGTCCTCTGATTTAGCTAGATTCCATACACTTTAAGGTAGAATCTTAGTTGGTGTAAACTTTTGTTAAGTTTCATTTCTGGAATCACTTTTCCGGAATCAAGCAAGTTTTTAGAACATTGAGGTGTTTTGAATTTTTGTTATGAAAAATTTCTATAGGGATTATTTAAAAGTACAATTCACCCCCCCCCCCTTGTATTTGAGAATCTCATACTTATATATTCGATCCTATATTTTGTATTATAGAGTATATCATACTCAGACATACCATCTCAACAATTAGTATCAGAGGAATTGGTTCCATCTGAATTAATCTCACGATTAGATTCAAAAGATTTTTTTTCATAACATTCGGATTCATATATCCAGATTCATACTTTTCAGAATCTATTTTCCAGAATCATAGTTCGGATTCACTTGTTTCTTAGAGATACAATTCTTCTTACTTAGAATATTTTCTATTGTTTACAGACTTCTAATTCTAACAAGTTTGTGTACCAAAGTTTTTCTTAAGGATGACAGGTTTAAATGTTGGTTCTATTGACAACCTAAATCCTACTAGACCACCAATTTTTGATGGAAATGATTACGAATATTGGAGGGATCGTATGAAGACTTTCATTATCAATACTGGGGTAGATAACTTTTTCATGCATACTGGAGGAAACAAAATTCCTGACAAGGATGTTAGTACCTTCACTAATCAAGAAAAGAATGAATACCAACTCAACTATAAGGTACGCAATACTTTGCTTTGTTCAATGACTAGGAACATATATATCCAAATTTATTCTTGTAAAACAGCTAACTGTATATGGAAGAAACTTGAAGTTACACATTTTGGTACATCTAAAGTGATTGAGACTAGAAGATACATGCTCAGAGCTGAGTTTCATGGTTTTAATTTTCCTTATGGATAACCAATTTGTAAAGTGCAACAGAGATTCATGAATATTGTGAATATCTTACAATCAATGGGAGAGAAAGGTCTAGATGATGAATCCCTTGTTGACAAGATCATAGATATTATGCTTAATGAGTGTTAATAAAAGAGAACTACTATCAATGAAAACAGAAAGGTTACTCAAATTTCACTTGATGAACTGTTTGGAAATCTTCTTCAACATGAGACTAGAATGAAGAGAGATGCTGACAACATAAAGAAGAATAATGGGAATGGTAGTGTTTCTTTTACTACAACTTCAAATCACAAGAAAGCTAAGACTCCTAAGAGAGTTACTAGATCCAAGTCTTAGAAGGTTATTATACAATCTGAATCTAGAGAGCGTGAAGTCTCATAAAATGAGTTAGCTAATCTTGATCGAATTATGAGCAAGATAGTTGGACAGAGAAATTTCTAATCCAAGTATAATAAGATGGAAAGGAAAGATGAAAAAAGATTTAGAGGTAACATGCTATGAATGCAAGAGCGCTGGACACATAAGACTGGATTTTCCTCTTCTTAAAAAGAAAGAAACAAAAGAGAGGCATTATGAAAGGAATAGAAAGAAGTTTTACAAAGCTAAAGCTAAGAAATTTATGAAATCAAATGACACCTGGAGTGCTAGTGGTGGTGATTCTTCAGATGAATCATTAGATTATGAATCGTCATGACAGAAGAATATTGGTCTTTTAGCCAGGCTACCTATTGATAATAACTGCTCGATGGATAAGGTACACAATGTTGAATCAATGACAATGTTTCTTTGAATTCTAATGATAGTAAATATTATAACTCTTCTGATGAAGATATTACTTTACCTACCTATAAAGAAGTTTCTAGGTTTTCCAAACTCTTGAAAATGAGAATTTAAACTCATGAAGAAACTTGATAAGGAAAATTCTTGGAATATTATTCTAACTAAGTAAATATCAGATCATTCTAAAGATCATGATAAGAAAAATGATGATTTTGAAAGTATTTAAAAAAATCTTGAGAAAGTAAGTTCTGAGAAGAATAAACTTTCAAAAGATCTAGAAAACATAATTTCTAAGAAAGATGTTTCTGAGCCTAGCTCTAATTCAAATGTTTTTGAAGATAAGAACTCAGTTATCAAACTCAAATCCAAAATATTTTTCGTGAATAAGTGTTTGTCAAAATTTACCCTACGTATAGAAAATTTTGATAAAATGTATTCACAAATCCTACCTTGAAGGAATACTTCTGGTTTTGGTTACACTAGTTATAAACCAATTTTAAGTAACAACTACTTTGTTCCTCAAAGTGCCACATTCTTTACTAAATGTCAGTGTTTTGGTCACTGGGCAAATAATTGTTCCTTAAATAAAACTCAATATTTAGGATTTCATAAGGCTTATTTTTCTAGGAAGATGTGGGTACCCAAAATTTTGTTTTTTGAAATTTCAAGATCCAAGCAAGTCTGGATTCCAAAAACCCAAATTTACTTTATTTTCAGGAAAATAGCGATAGTACCACCAGCAATACATGGTACATGGATAGGGGATGTTCCTGGCATATGACTGGTAACATAAACTATTTTGAAAATATTATCAATATGAAAGGAGGAAAAGTAACATTCTAAGATAATGCTCAGGGAGAAATTATTTGTAGAGGTAACATTGTTCTTCTTGGAAAAACTTTTATTTCAAATGTTTTATTTGTTAAGGGTCTTAAGCACAAACTCATCAGCATAATTCAATTATGTGATGAAGGATACCTTGTGAATTTTAGGAATGATAAGTGCTTACTACACAATTCCAAGGAAGAATTTATTCTTTCAACCAATAGTCAAGAGAATGTTTACACACTAAACCAAGAAGACCTTAGGAGCCAAGAATTACATTGCCTTAGTGTAATTTAAGATCATTCCTGGTTGTGGAATAGATGTTTAAGACATTCTAACCTTAGGAACTTATTCAAATTATCTAAGAAAGGTTTTGTTAAGGATCTACAAGAGTTTATATTTGATTATTCAAAAGTTTGTGACCCTTGTCAATATGGAAAGCAACATAAAACATTTTTTAAATCAATCAGTGAACTCTCAACAACTGATGCACTACAGTTGGTACACATAGATCTTTTTGGTCCGACAAAAACTGAAAGCATTGGAGGAAAGTATTATGTATTTGTCTTATTTGATGATTACACTAGATTTACATGGGTCTATTTTCTAGAAAAGAATTCTTGAAGATTTTTCTTATTTAAATAGTTTTAGATCCCAAGTCAAAAATGTGAAAACCCTTCCATTGAAAACTATTCACAGTGATCATGGAGGAGAATTTCAAAATTTTGATTTTGAAACCTTTTGTAGTAGAAAAGGTATTACTTACAACTTTTCAACACAAAGAACACCTCAATAGAATGGAGTTGTTCAGGGAAGAAATAGAATTCTTCAAGAAATAACTAGAACAATGTTATGTGAGTATTCTGTAGGAAAACATTTTTGGGTTGAAGCTATAAGTACTTCTTGTTATACTATAAATTCAGTTTTGATTAGACCTTTTCTAAATAAAACTCCTTTTGAGTTATGGAATGGTAGAAAACCTAGACTTTCCTACTTTAAGGTTATTGGATGCAAAGTATTCACTCTGAATACTAAAGATAATTTACACAAATTTTCACCAAAATATTAAGAAGGAATTTTCTTAAGCTACTCTACAACTTCTATGGCTTATAGAGTTTTCGACAAAACACTTATACAGTTGAAGAGAATGTATATGTCAAATTTTATGAAACTGATCATTTTGTTTTTAAACCACCCCAACCTCTATATTCGGATGTGTTTTCAAAAACAGATTATCAACCTATGATAGAAAATTTATTTGATAAAGGGAATGTTCAAGAAGATGCTTCTGAAACATTTACCCCAGAATATTTCCTACCCTATTTTGATGAATAAGTTTTACAAAACCCAAATCAGTTGTTTCTAAAGAATCATCCCAGGGATAAAATCATTGGTGATGTCAATCAACCTGTAAGGACTAGAAGTTTCGGAAGAAATGAAATAAAACATCTATCATTCCTTTCCCAATTGGAACCAAAAAGCAGTGATGAAGCTGTAGGTGATGATGATTGGATAAAAGCCATGAAAGATGAGCTAAATTAATTTGAAAGGAATAAAGTCGGGAACATGGTTGAAAGACCTAAAGAAACTTCTATCATTAGAGTAAAATGGGTCTTTAGAAATAAGTGTGATGAAAATAGAGTCATCGTTAGAAATAAAGCTAGATTGGTTGCTGAAGGCTATAATCAAAAAGAAGGAATGGACTATGAAAAAACCTATGATCCAGTAGCTAGACTTGAATCTATTCGTATTTTACTTTCGTTTACAGCATTCTTCAATTTCAATATTTTTCAAATGGATGTGAAATGTGATTTTCTTAACGGTTATGTTCAAGGGTAAGGTTTTGTTGAACAACCACCTGGATTTGAAGACACAAAACATCCTAATCATGTTTTTAGACTTACCAAAGCTTTGTATGGCCTTAAACAATCCCCTTGAGCTTGGTATGATATACTGATAGGATTTTTTTCTTGAAAATAACTATGTTAAGGGAAATGAATATCCAACTCTTTTTATAGAGAATGATAAGAAATTTTTTTTTATTGTTCAAATTTATGTTGATGAAATTATATTTGGTTCAACTTAGCAATCTTTAACTAATTCCTTTGCAGATCTAATGAAATCTGAGTTTGAAATGAGTACGATGGGTGAGTTAACTTTTTTCCTTGGTTTTCAAATTTCACAAAAACCAAAAGAATCTATATATCCCAACATAAGTATATTAAATATCTTCTTAAAAATTATGGATATGACAACACTAAGATTATAAGTACTCCCATTGGTACATCAAACACACTTGATCTTGATGAAGCTGGGAAACCAGTGGATCAAACATCTTTTAGAGGTATGATAGGAAGCTTACTATACTTGAAATCTAGTCATCCAGACTTGATGTTTTCAGTATAATTATGTGCTAGATATCAATCCAATCCTAAGGAATATCATTTAAAGGCATTAAAGATAATTTTTCGCTACTTAGAGGGAACCATGGATCTTGGACTATTTTATACTTCTGGAAATGATTTTATCTTAAAAAGTTTTTCAGATGCTGACTTTGGTGGGTGTAGAATGGATAGAAAGAGTATATCCGGAACTTGTCATTTCTTAGGAGATTTATTAGTATCTTGGTCATGCAAGAATCAACACTCAGTAGCACTATCCACTACTGAAGCTGAATATGTTGCAGTTGGATGTTATTGTGCTCAAGTGTTGTTGATGCAACACACACTCACAGACTATGGCTTGAGTTTTAGTAAGACTCAAATATTGTGTGATAACACAAGTGCCATTTCTCTTAGTAAAACCCCTACACACCACTCTCGTGCAAAACACATAGATATTAGGAATCGCTTTCTTTAGGATCACACACTAAAACGAGATATCATTCTTAAGTTTATCAGAATACAAGATCAACTTGCTGAAATTTTCACAAAATCTTTACCCTACGATAGATTTGAATACATTAAATAGAAGCTATTAATGATAATTGTAAGGTAATATTCTTTAATTAACTTATTTTTGAACCAATATCCTTACAATAAAAAACTCTTGTTCATAGGGGGAGTATATATGTTATAAAGTTTTTCAAATATTTTCATAATGAGGTTTTTTTAAGTCTTTCGTAATAGAGTTTTCTTCATGTTTCTTGTAATGATGTTTTTCGAAATTTTCAAAATGAAAATTTCCGGAATGAAAATTTTCTGATTGAAATTTTCGGAAGGGAAATTTTCGGAATGGAAATTTTCATAATGAGAATTTTTCGTAAGGAAAATTTTCATAATGGAAATTTTCATA
Source organism: Viscum album (assembly GCA_963277665.1). Taxonomy (NCBI): domain Eukaryota; kingdom Viridiplantae; phylum Streptophyta; class Magnoliopsida; order Santalales; family Viscaceae; genus Viscum; species Viscum album. The sequence continues at coordinate 2,100,197,431 of OY728163.1, read as the reverse complement.
ATGAGAATTTTATCTTCTTTTTCGTACTCAGGTTTTTTAAATCTAAACTCCTTCAAAAAGAATTTTCCTCGATATGAATAATTCTCCTGAAAATATGAATGGTATGATTATTTATTGAGTTTTTGTAATCTTTTTTCACCTGCTGTTAGTTTCTTTTGTTTTGAAAAATTTCTCAGATTCAAGTTTCCTAAAATCTGAATGTTTATCTTTTAAAACCACAATAGATCGGATTCATTATTTCCTTGTGGTAAGTTTTTCAACCATTAGATCTGATCAGATTATTTCACAACCGTTATAAGGGTTTTGGAAGATGAAAGGTCACCACCTTTTCTAATATAAATGTGACCCCTGATGGTTATCCCACATCGATTTCAAGCTCTCGCGTGTTGAAATTCTTCCCTTCCTTATTAAGAACATTCCAAATCTTTTAGTGATATTCAATTTCGAAGGTCTGTAGAAGACACTTCTCAAGAAATGTCTACCATGAAGCCAATCTCAAGTTGGTTAGTCTACAGGGAAAGGTTGGCCCATTTGAACTCTCTCAGTAAGTATGATTCCTTCATTTATAAGAATATCAATCTCAATGGATGGGAACATTTATGCATATCAAAACTAGGGGATCAGGATGTTGTTTATACATATTTTATTATAGAATTCTATGAGTTTGTTTCCTTCTATTATGAAGATAGTAGAGAAAAGTTATCCTTTAAGAGATATGGAAATACTTACAAGCTTTCTTACACCAAGTTTGTGAGCTTGGTGGGGCTCTAATATGAGAGAGAAGCCAAATTTTTCTCCCATAAGCTACCGGATGTGCAAAGAAGTTTCAGAAAGGTGAAGTCTATGGAATTCCATGGGCTCAAAGATGACAAAACAGCAAAGATTTCCCATCTATCTTCAAAAAACCGGATTCTATAGTTGTGGGTTCAAGGATTTTTCGTACCTATAAGAGGTGAAAAGGATAAATTAAATAAAAGTGATATTTACATCTGGGATTCATTAGTAAATCTAAGAAAGATCAATCTGATGAGGTGCATTTTTATTACATTTTAGAACATCAAGAATGGGAATTTGAAAGCTTAAATTATTATGTATCATGCACTTCTCTCCAAACTTATTATTCGGTGTCTTGTTTCTTTCAAGGTAGCTTGCACCTCCAAGCCAAGAAATTGAACGGTGATGCTGATCAGTGATGACACCTTAAAGAGTATGAAAGTTGGTTTTTCAAAACAGATAGATGAGTTCTATGATCTGCAAGAAGAGGAGGTGGAAGCCAATCTAGAAAATGTAGAAAAGGTTGAACCCTCAAAAAAGGCTGGTAAGAAAAGGAAGCTGAAGGAAGTACAATCTGAAGATAAATCCCCCAAATCAAAGGAACTCCAATCCGCACCTCTTAAACCCAAGAAACAAAAAGCTTATCCGGATAAGGTTATTGAAAAATGGTGGGAAGATAAGGAAAAGAGGAAAGAAGGGGAGCCACAGTTTTTCTTAGACCCTGATAAGGCTAAGGACTTGAAAGAGAATGCTGCTAATGAGTTAGAGAATCAAGCTAAAGAGAAGAATATAAAAAAGAAGATGTCAGAGGAAGAGATTGTTCAATCTCTCTTGAAAGCCACAGAAATAGCCTCCGATAATATTCTCATTCCGAAGTCTTTCTTGGTTGAATGTTTACCAGAGACTTCGGGGAAGAACTTCATGACTCTGAAAAATCTCAAGAGAAGGTTGATAAAGAAAGGGAAGTTGAGAAAGAAGTAATGAAAAACGTTCAGCAAGTTGTGGAGTAAGTTCAACAAGCTGAGATGAGTGGAGGTTCTGAGGATGTAATTATGAAAGTCGAAAAATATCAAGAAAATTAAATTTCTTCCGAGAAGTTTTCACTCCATACTTCTCAATCCAGATCCTCATAATTGGCTACACCAACAGATGAAGAGAAGGGTGAAGAGAAAGTGAACAGACTATCTGAGGAAGAGAGTCATAATCATGACTTTATTCTTCCTAAAGACTTTGAACCTGGTGTTGAGAAAGAGAAAGTTGATGAAGACAAGATTTTGCAATTATCTGAGAGTGGGCATGAATCTCCAGAAGAAGAGGCCATTTTGAGAACCATTAAGGGTAAGAAAGTAGCTTTTGACACCCCAACGAAAGATATCATATGGAAGAAGCATGTTGGAGGTTCTTCTAAAAGGAAGCTGGTGGAAATTGAAGAAGGAAAATCTCCTAGAAAGTTGTCTGATTCAGAGTCATCTGCCTTGGGACATGATTTTTTGGTTGAGTCCCTAAAGAAATTATTAGACACAATTTCGATCATTCCTAGAATAGAATCCAGATACCAGATGCTTCAGCACAGCTTGAATCAGAAGTCAGAATCCTTATCCATGGTAATGGATAAATGTGTGAAGATTGAAACAGAGCATAAATATTTTCTTATCAACTACGAGGTCCAAAGAAATTCATGCAGCAAAATAAATCTTTGGTCTAAGAAAATTGTTGAAGATATGTAAGAGCTTGATCAGTTCCAAATAGATGTTAAGGAGGCTTCTGGTAGTGACGATGTCAAAATCAAAAATCTTTCAGATAGTTTTCAGGATAAGTTGAACCTAGATCAAAATACTCGGATTCAAGATGTCATAGATCTAAATGGAAAGCTGAATTATGTTGCTCAAATTTTGAAATTAGAAAGAGATCTCCGGACCTAGATAGAAGAGAAGATAGTGAAGAAAGAGGAGTTGCTGAAGGATCAGGCAGAAGCCTGCAATTCTTAAGAATATGGAATCATAGACTTAGAAAAGAAAGCCTAGGAGGATCATAAAGAGCTCAAAAATCTGAAGACAATTGTGAAGAATCTCTTTCCCATGGAAAAGGAAACAAAATAGACTCAATATTATCTTTTGTTCCATTTTATTTTCCTTGGAAAAATTCTTCCAATTATAATAGAATTGTGGTTTCTTGTTTTGTTTGGTTTTCTTTACTAATATCTTAGTTACCATATTTCTTTTCCCTTACCTCAAACTGTTTTTGAAAATCACAAAGGGGGAGAGGAGAAAGAACTCAAAAAAGAAGAAGGAAAAATCTAAAGGAGAGATGGAAAAAATATTCATAAGTAAAAGATGTATCCCTAAGTAAGGTGGAGTTGAAGAGTGTTTCAGTACAATAAATTTCCATACTCATGAAAAATCCCATTCTGGAAAATCCCGAATACGATCCTTAGAGTTCCAAAGCCTAAGGTAGAGTTAGTCATATTCATCTTTGTCCATATGTAAATGGAGATATATTTTAATTTTTCTAATTCCTTTTATTATTTTTTGTAATGATGTTTGTGATTTCCAAAAAGGGGGAGATTGTTGAGTTAATAAGGTTTTCCTTATGAATTTTCCATTCATTCATGTTTTGAAAATCACAAACACCTTATATTAAGGCAATTATCATTTTACCCCTTGTTTCATTTTCTTAAGGAAAATTCTTTTCCCCAAAGAAATTTATCCTTACATTTATTTCATTGTTTAATCACATTTCTTTTTTAAGTGTAAAATTCGGATTGTATCTAAAAACCTCGGAATCATATAATACATAGATATGAAGCATTCTGTTTTAGACTATGAATTCTGACTCCAAACTTCTAATAGTTCGACTCGGAACTTCTACTAGTTTGACTCCAAGCATCTATGAGTTCGACTCCGAACTTCTACTAGTTCGACTCTGAACTTCTATGAGTTCGACTCTGAACTTATAATAGTTTGACTCCGAACTTCTATGAGTTCGACTCCAAACGTATACTAGTTCAACTCCAATCTTCTATGAGTTCATCTCTGAACTTCTACTAGTTCGACTCTTAACTTCTACTAGTTCGACTCTGAACTCTTTAAGTTTAGGTTCTGAATTTCTGTGAATCCAGACTCCGAATATCCTTTAAATTCAGACTCTGTAATTCTATAGAATTCAGGTTCCAAATTTCTACAAAATAGAATCAGAATATCTCTTTATTATAGACTCTAAATTCTATTTTTTAGTTAGACTATGAACTTCCATACTTTTCTTACATTCCGAACTTTTATTTACATTCATTTAGAACTTCAGTTTTACTTATACTTACACTTGTTCTAATATAAAATGATGGAATGCCTTCAGTTATCAACTAACCATTGGTAGAGTGACACATGTAGAGGTCCCTCTGAAATTCAAGGAGAAATATCATCGTTGGAGGAGGGAGCCGACCGTTGGAGCTTCACCTATAAATAGGAGCTCATTTTACATGAAGCAACAACACTAGACCACATCTTTGACGTTGGTGATTACATGTCATTGAAGTGATTTCTAGAGAAAGAGGCTGTTATCAACTCTCAAATTGTCATACAGAAAGTTTGAACAGCTTGTTCAAACTTTTCCTTGTGCAGAATTGCTTCATAAGACTCCGACTGTTGCTGATTACAATCAAGGTCTTCCAGGGATAGGAAGACAGAGGTGTCGACTAACTGATAGTTGACGGCTTGCGGGGATAGCAAGACAGAATCCAAATCTTCTTATCGAGGGCTTACCCTAGTTTGGGTAAAACATACTTTCTTGAAAGTATAAATCAAGGGACCTCTTATCCAGGGTTGTGGGATACCCTTCTCTTTGGGTTAAAAGAGTTATTGTTTGTTACTTGTAGTTTTACTACTTTGTTTTCCGCTACATTTTGTATTGTTAAAGAAAATATAACTTTATTATACTTCATTACTTGTACTCTGATTTAGTTAGATTCTATACGCTTTAAGGTAGAATCTTAGTTAGTGTAAACTTTTGTTAAGTTTCATTTCCAGAATCACTTTTCTGGAATCAAGCATGTTTTTAGAACTTTGAGGTGTTGTGAATTTTGGTAATGAAAAATTTCCTTAAGGATTTTTTAAAAGTACAATTCACCCCCCCCCCCCCCTCCTCTTGTATTTGAGAATCTCATACTTATATATTCGATCCTACATGTGGTATTATAGAGTATATCATATTCAGACATACCATGTCAACACATCAAAGAAATTAAAAAAATCTATCTCATAAATTATCGTGGTGTTACATTAACCCCCCCCCCCAAATGAATTTATCCCTCAAAATTCATTAGGGTTATAAACGGTTTACTACTTGAACGTTTCTTTCATAAAACCCCCCATCGAAAAAATGAATTCTAAAAATTCACTTTAAAATGGAATTTTAGAAACATAATGGTTACCCAATGTAACACATCACGAGGATTCCATATAGTAGAACATAGGTGGGAAGTGAAAACATGGATATGGAAGAAAAATATAGCCATCGTATTCTGATGAAAAGTGATAGAGAACAAGGTTTGATAATGTTAACAACCAAAAATCCAGAAATATATGATGATTTAAGGGGCCATCTGATTAAAAACTATTTTAAAGTATTTAAAACTAATTTATTTCTCCCTATTCACTACTCCCAATTTTCTCCCAAAATATCTCTCCCTAAAACCAATGTTTCAAAACAATTAAACCAAGTTATTTCAACCCCTTTTTGTAAATAACCAAAAATTGAAAATAAAATCCACCTAAAACTGATGTAATAAAAAGTTAAAATTCCAACATTCCAAGTTGAAATTTAATTTTTTTTTTCAAACTGAGAAATGTCTAAAGGCTGGGTAGAAATATATTCTAATGGATTTTTAGAAGGTATAAATACGAAAACAATATCACCATTCTTCACAAGATCTCTAATGAAATCAAATCTAAGATCAATATATTTTGTTCTAGAATATTTAAGGGGATTTTAGAAATTGAAATAATAGATGTATTATAATAATAAAACGGTAGTTTATCAGGATAAACAACAAAATCACACAATGATTGCTTAATCCATAAACATTGAGCACAAATACTAGTAGCATAGAAATAATAATCCTCTTTAGTAGATAAAATAAATGATAGTTGTTTCTTAGAATTACACAAAATTAAACTTTTTCCTAGAAAATGACACATACCATATGTGATTTTTCTATCAATTCTTCATCCTCCAAAATTAGAATTAGATTAAGATGTTCAATCAAAATAGTTATATTTTGGATAAATAAACCAGAATTAAAAGTTATATTAAAATATCTATTTATTCTTTTGAAAGATTTAGTATGACACTCTTTTGTATCATCTTGAAATATAGTAGATTAACAAACACTAAAAATGATATTGGTTCTAGAAGAAGATAAATATTGTAAGTTACCTATCATGACATAATAAAAATTAAAATCAACATATTAACCAGATACATCAATATCTAATTTACAATTATTACCCATAGTATTTTTTATATAATTAGAAGAAACAAGACCAATTATTTTTACTAACTCTTTTGCATACATAGATTGATTATCCAAAATTCCATTTTTTTCTTTCAAAAAAATTATGTCCAATAAAAATATTAATTATCCCATTAAACTCATGTCAAATTCTTAAAATATCAAGGAATAAAAATAATTGGAAATAATTTCAATATAGTAATCAAAAACAATATCATCATCTTATATTGGACAAAATAAAATATCATCATTTGTAATTTGAATAAAAATAGTTGGATCAACGATGCCTTTCTTGAAATCATTATTTAATAAAAACAAATAAATTCTAACATACCAAGCATGGGGTGATTTTTTGAGGCAATATAATGCATTAGATAATTTAAAATCATCGTTAGAAAATTTTTCTATATCATAAATAGTGGGTTGAGAAATATAAAAATCTTCAGTTATAAAACCATTTAAGAAATTACTTTTTACATCCATTTGATATTATTTAAAACCTAAAAAAAAAGATAAAGCCAACAAAATTTTTATTGCCTCTAACCTAGAAACAGGTGGAAATGATTCTTATAAGTCTATACCTTCTTCTTGATATTATCATTGAGCAAAAAGCCTGAATTTATTTTTGACAATCTTTCCACATTCATCCAGCTTATTTCTAAATATCCACATAGTTCCAATCACTTGTTTATCCATTGGAAATTCTACTAAAGTCCAAATATTATTTCTATCAAACAGGATTAGTTTATCTTTATTAGAAATAATCCAGTTCACATCATTCAGAGCATCATTTACAATAAAACAAACAAAATCAGAAATAAATGAAAAATCATTATAAAATTTTAAAATAGAATTTCTAGCATTAACACCAAAATCAACATTTCCAATTAAATTTTTAGTAGGATGATCTTTGTGAATCTTCAAGGATTTTAGATCAAGATTAAAAGGAGTCTTCTATCCATTTATTGATTCATTATTATCTTTAGAAGTTTTCTACATCAAAATTAAAATCTCTCAATTCTTCATCAATAGCATTAGAATAAAAATTTATTTTAATATTATTTTCATTAAACATAATATGAACAGACTCTTAAATATTAAAATTTCTTTTATAATAAAATCTATATTCATTAATAGTATTATAATATATAATAATGATACCTTCATCACTATCAATATCAAATTTATCTAAATTATCCTTCGATTTTAAAATTAAAATTTTACAAACAAAAACTCAAAAGTAACCAACATTAGGATTCTTATTTTTGAATATTTCATAAATAGTTGTCTTTAAAAAAAGTTATAATAATAATTTAATTTTAAATATAACATTCCGTGAAAATAGATTTAGCCCAAAAATATCTAGGAAAATTATATTCACTTATCATAGTTCGATCCATTTCAATAAGAGTCATATCGTTCCATTCTACGACACCATTTTGTTGCAGTATTATAAGAGAAGAATAATTATGAAAATTACTATTCTTTTCACAAAATTTTTCAATGTATAAATTATGAAATTCACCACCTTTATCACTAGAAATAAAAATTATCATACGTCCTTTTTCATTTTGAACTAATTTACAAAAGGTATTAAATCTTGAAAATGTTTTATTTTTATTATTAAGGAATTATACCCAAGAAAATATACAATAATCATCAACAATAACCAAGGTATATTTATTTCCACCAAGGCTATAAATTTGAGTGGGGCCAAATAAATCAATATCTACTAACTATAATTGTCTATTAGTTCTTATCTTATTAATGGGAATAAATGAAATTTTTTGTTTCTTCCCTTTCATTCAAGAATATCATACGTGAATATATTAATTCATAAATGAAATAAGATTTCACACATTCTCTTGATTAGATGTCTTATGCAATAATATGAAATTAACATGACCAAAGTGTCCATTATAAAGGATTCTATCATTCTATACAGCATTCAAACACATTAGATGTTGAACAGGCAGTTCAGAAAAATCAATAGTATAAATATTATCTTTTTGATTAGAATAAAATAATAATGAATCCAATTTAAAAAATGAAAATTTAACATTTTAAAATTTAACATCCATTATATAATCACATTACTGGGACATAATAATTAAATTATTTTTTAAATATTCAACATAAAAAATATTATAAATAAAAGTATAATTTTTAATATATACTTGACCAAAAACATTTACTCTACCTCTGAAATTATCTCTAAATGTTAAAATGCATCCATCTCAGGGTGTTTCAAGTAGTAAAAATTGATGGCTCTCAAGTCATATGTTTATAGAATCCAATTTCTAAATACTATATATCATTCTTGAGACATCCAAGGCATTTTTCTGACAAAAATAAATTACATTACAATTTCTGTACCTAAGCCACTCTAGGTCCAATGGGATATGTTATACAATTTTTAGCTACCCATAATGGATTTAAACATGTATTGTAAGGTACTCTAGATAATAATGATTTTGAAATATTATTTTATTTAAATACCAAAGATAGTTTAAATATAAGTGAACATAAATTTTTATAGTGACCATTAATGCGACATTTAAAACAAGTAAGAGTTTAAGTACAACCATTCTTAATTTTAAAAAAAATAGGTTTTTTACATTTCAGGTAATCTCCTATCGTAACCGAAACCATATTTATTTATATTAGTTTTTTTCAAAGACATCATCTCGTGATTTTTTTTAATGGCCTTGAATAAATGAAGATAAACATTTTTAAGACACTAAACATCCTTTTTCAAATTTTCATTTAAATCTTGAGCAGGTATCCAATTTCTATAACCATTAGTGTGAGAAGAAAAACAGTCATTCTTACTTATTTTTTCTTTCTTCTACAAAATTATATTATTTTCATAAACTAGTTTCTCATTGTTTTCATTAAGATTGTTATATAAATTGATAGCTTTGAAAATATATTTTCTTAATATTAAATTTTCTTTATTTAATTAAAAAACATTGGTATTTTTAAAATCACATTCAAAATTAGAATATACAGAATAAAAACAATAATTACTAACCTTATCCAGTGATTCCGTGAATCATAAGTTAGTAGATTCTTTTTCATTTCCAGATTGTTCACTAGAATCAGATTCTTCTTTTCATCCCCTACTAGTGGTCAATGCCTTTATCCTATCTTTTTATATTTTCTTTTATTTATTAGTTTAGAATAATCGAGTTTGATATGCCCTACCTTTATTCACTCATAACAAGTAACATCTAAATTATTATAATTCATATCACCTTTATTACATCCATTCTATTTTTTGCTTTTAGGGTTTATTCTAAAAATATTTTTGAAGACATTCATTTTCATTATTTTATAAAATCCAATCCCAATGTGAGCCATATATTCTTTTTTAAAATCCTATAGATCTGAATAAGAAGAGTAAGTAGAAACAACTTTTACATGTTTAAAATCTATACCTTTTTTTTCTCCTCAGTAGGTATGTTATTAAGTTCAATTTCATATTGGAGTAGTGATCAAATCCATTCATCTAGAGTGTATTATTTTAAATTATTTATTTCATCATTGAAAACCTTCTTGGCATGTCATTTCTTTGGTAATTCTGGTAGGACTCATTCAACAAGTACTAGGTTTTATAATGTTTGTCTAATTGATTTCATTCCATTCACAATTATTTTGAGTCTGTTGAACATTTGGTTTACTATTTCAAATTCTCCAATATTGATGTCTTGGTAGTCAGCAATAAGAATTCTATGTTTGGTACAAATCAATTAGATTGAGAAAAGTGAGTGAATTATAGTATCTTCCAAATTTCACATGACTAAAAATACTTCTGTTAATTGCATAATATAAAATATTTACAACATTGTAATTTAAAACATATCTAGTAGCATCATCTCCAGTAAGAGTATTTGGGTCAGCATCAGGTAGTGTATACTATTTTTATATGATACAACAATGCTCCAAGCTCAATAATTTGAGTAAAGCCTTCATTCAGGATCTATGGTAGCCATAATAATCTCCATAAAGGTGAGGTGGCATTGAGGTATCTAAGATTCACTTTGGTTTGATCCTACCATTTTACAAAATATTATCCCTAGAAAATGAGGTCAAGGAAAATTTTACCATTAATAAATTAAAATCATACTCTAGAGTTGAATTTGATAATTCTAAAAGGAATAATCATTTGATATAAATTGAAAAGTATCAAATAGATAATAATAGAGATAATAAAATCTAAAAAGGATTCCCCTTTGATACCAATTTTTAGGTCAAATAAGGTAATGGAAGATGGTCTAGAGGGGTTGAATAAACCAGATTTAAAAAATTTAATCAAATAAATTTATTTGTAAAATTAATATAAAAAATTTAAATATTAAGGTTAATTTGTATCCAAAAAAGTAAACAACACAAAAATATTTTTTATATTAGTTGTGTCCAAAGTGGGCCTACTTATAATCATATAGATCTCTGATTAGAAAGATATTTTTATGCAATAAAAATGATTTTTATGGGGGAATCATAAACTAATTAGAAATTCTTTTTCTAGTTGGGTTGAAATGACGACACTGGCTTTTGTATGGGGAGTCACAACCCTTACAACCATACATTCGACACTAGGATTTAAAACCCAAATAGTCTCGACATCAGATATAGGTAGTCACAACCCTTAGATCCTGGATTTAGAATCTGGGATTCAAAACCGGAGAAAACATAATAAAAAATAATTATTTTTTGTGAAAAACATAAATATAAAAATAGACTGCATGTGAAAGATAGGAAATAGTGTTACATACTCACAACTAGATGAATGACAAGAAAATTTATAAAAGCACTGATACTTGCTATGGAGGATTAGATCATCTCATATCATCAAGGAAATTATATTCAAGGTAGAATTAATTCATCGCTTGAGAGATTTTGTAGCTAATGAAATAGGGTGTCATAGGACATTGCAGATTGCACATCAGGTTTAAACTTCACAACACATTATCTTCAAAAAAATAGAGTATAAATAAGGATAATGTGTGTCATGATTTATTTGTATCATTCTATATTATGTGTATGTATTTTCCTACAAAATATAATGATATATATTTATATTGAATAAATATTAATCATTTGTAGAAGTTTCTCTTTCTTTGATCATTCAAAATAAATTGAGTCACAAGTGTTCAGAAATATCTCTATAAAAATTAAATCATTGTTTCCTCTTTATTCCTGTAGAACAAATCTATAATAAAAGCTTTCAAAATAAGATGAATGGTCTAACAAAAAAATATTCCTAAATATATCATTGTTTAATGATTTAAAAAAATTATTAAAATCCATTCAAACTTATTTAAATTTATACAAAATAGTTCATTAAAACTAGAAACACAATTCGTATATAAATTGAAAATTTTCAATTGAATGAATTTTTAAACCTCTAAATTAATAGGAAAAAGTTGTTGAAAAATAATTAATTTTCTACTTTAAATATATAATCAAAAATATTAAAAACACTTTGATTAAAATCCTAATATTTAATGATAATTTTTCTTCTACAATGACTTATTATTATAATCCATATATATACAGAAAATCAATTTTAAAAAACAATGCACAGAATGAACAGTAACATTGGATTGAACAGTAACATATTGTTGATGAACCATAATTTTCACTTTTCAGGAAGAGTAACATATAATAGGGAATGAGTAGTAATGTAGGGTATGGACCATAATTTTGTAGAATGAATAGTGACATAGGATATAAACCATACTTTTGTGCAATGAATAGTAACACAGGGAATGAACTATACTTTTCACTACTCATGAATAGTAATGTAGGGTATGAACCATGCATTAGGGAATGAACAGTAAGGTAGGGTATGAACCATCCACTTCACTATTCATGAACCGTAACATAGGGTATAGAATATACTTTGTGGAATGCACTGTAATGTATGGGTATAAATCACACTTTATGGAATTAACGGTAACGTATGGTATGAACCATACCTTGCAGAATGAAGAGTAATATTGGGTATGAAACCAAATATTGTAAAATGAACAATAACGTAGGTTTTGAACCATACTGTTCAATATTTATGAACAGTAATTTTAGGTATTACTGATGTACAGTAATGTAGGGTTGATGAACCACACCTTATACTATTGCGAATGTAGGGTTTCTCATACCCTGTGAATAACTGGAGAACATACTCACCAAATTTCAATGAATTTTTAATGGCTCTAAACATCATATTAAGTCATTGGTGAAACATACTTACTTGTAGAAAAACTAATTATATTTCTGAAGATTCAAGAATCAAATTAATTTGACTTCTAATTTTCCAAATATCATAAAAAACCAATATAAATAAGGAAAATAAAATTCAGAAAAATAAAAGAAAAATTGAAAGCAGTTTAATCATCATTAAAATGAGATTTTTTAGAATTTGATGTAAACTAATTAAATCATGGTAAACATGTTGGTTTTCTATAAAATCATGTTTCATGTAAATCTGAAATCTGTAGAATTTGCAGTAAAATAAATATAGAGACATTTTAAAACTATTTGTCAAAGAGTTTCTGAAACTGCAATATCAATTTAATTGAATTTTAGAGTAAGAAAAAATAATTTTAAGACATCCTTATAAAAAAATGAAATATAGATAAATATTTTATCTATCCAATGTGATAATATTAACAAAATACAAAGAAATTTATTTTAATAAATCATCAAAATAAATAAAGGTTTTTAATAAAAAAATAACATGTAATCAACGAAAAGAAAACATGCACATGAAAAAAAAATCTCCCCAATTAATCAAACAAGTAATAAAAAAGAGAATAAAAATGAACAAACAATCTCCCCATTTTTTTATTATAAAAATAAAACATTTGAACAACTAAAACCAATTTTAAAATATTTAAAACTAACTTATTTCTCCCTATTTATTTCTCCCAATTTTCTCCTAAAATATTTATCCCTAAAATATGTTTCAAAATAATTTAAACCAAGTTATTTCTCCCCCTTTTTTAAATAAACAATAATTGAAATCAAAATCACCCTAAAATTAAAGTCATAAAAAGATAACATTTTAACAAACCAAGATCAAATTTAAATTTTTTCAAACTAATAAATGACTAAATGCATTGTCAAAAAATATTATAGCTGATTTTAAGACGGTATAAATTCTAAAAAATTATCACCCTTGTGAAAGTGATATCTAATAAAATGAAATAGAAGATCAAATTTTTTTTCTAGAATGATTTAAGGGTTTTTTAGAAATATAAATTGCAGATATATAGTCATAATAAATATGCAGTTTATCAAGATAAAAACCAAATTCACATAAGGTTTCGTCCATTCATAATCTTATAGAAAAACTACTAGTAGTAGAGATATACTAAACCTCTACTAAAGATAAAGAAACTGATAGTTGTTTCTTAGAATTCTAGAAAATTAAACTTTTTCTTATAAAATGACCCATACATGATGTTATTTTTCTATCAATTCTTCATCCTCGAAAATTAGAATAAGATTAAGATGTTAAATTAAAATAGGTATATTGTATATGAAATAAACAATAATTGATAGTTCCTTTAAAATATCTATTTATTCTTTTGGAAGTTTTAATATATCTTTATTTAAGATAATCTTGAAATATAAGATATAAACAAACACTAAAAATAATATTGGGTCTAGATGCAGTTAAATATAGCAAGTTACCTACCATGCCTCGACAAACATTAAAATCAACATATTTACCAAATGCAATAATATCTAATTTAAAATTAGTACCCATAGAATTATTCTTATATTTATAAGAATCAAGACAAAATATTTTTACTAACCCTTTATCATACATAGATTTATTAAAAAATCCATTTTTTCATTGAAAATTTTAAAATCCAAGAATGAATATAAATTATCCCATTAAACTCGTATCAAATTCAAAAGACATCAATGAAGAAAAATTAATACATATAATTTCATTAGAGGAATCAAAAATTATAACATCAACATAAACTTGAACAAATAAAATTTCATCATATGTTATTTTAATAAAAAGAGATAGATCAATAATGAATTTCATGAAATAATTATTATCTAAAAGTAAAAAAAGTCTTTTATACCAACCATGATGCACTTGTTTCAGACCATACAATGCTTTAGATAATTTAAAAATATGGTTAAAAAATTCCCTATCAAAACGAGTGGTTTGAGAAACATAAACATCTTCAATTATAAAACCATTTTCGAAAGCACTTTTTACATTCATTTGATATAATTTAAAATCTTGAAAACAATATAAAGCCAACAAAATTCTTATTACCTCTAACCAGAAAGCAGGTGTAAAAAAATCTTTGAAGTCAATAAATTTTTCTTGAGAGTATCCTTAAGCAACTAGTCAGAATTTATTTTTGAAAATTTGTCCAGATTCATCTAGTTTATTTATAAATATCCAATTAGTCTTAATCACATGTTTATCCTTAAGAAATTCAACTAAAGTCCAAAAATTATTTCTAACAAACTAATTTAATTCACCTTTTGTAGTTTAATTCATTTTGTGTCTTTCAAATCATCATTAACATTAAAAGAAACAAAATCAAAAATAAAAGCAGAATTGGCCATAAATTTTAAAATATTATTTTTGGCTTTAACACCAAAATCAACATTTCTTATTACATTTTCAATAGGATGGTCTTTTTGAATTTTCTAGGATTTTGGATCATGTTGATAAGGAGTGTGCCCTCCCCTCAATTGATTCATTATTATCAAGAGGAATGTCATCACCAAAATTAAATTCTATAAACTCTTTATCAATAACATTATAATTAGAGTTTATTTTAAAATTATTTTCACCAAAAAACACATGAACAGATTATTCAATAATCATAGTTCTTTTATTATAAAATCTATATGCTTTACTATTATTATAATTCTAAGAAAAATTCCTTTACTACTCTTGGCATAAAATTTATCTAAAATATCCTTTGAATTTAAAATAAAAATTTTACCAACAAAAACTATAAATTAAACAACATTTAGATCATTATTTTGGAATAATTCATAAGGCGTTATCTTTAGACAAGGTCTAATAATAATACTTTTTGAAATATAACATGCATTAAAAATAGATTCAGCCCAAAATTATCTATGAAATTATATTCACTTAACGTAGTTCGAGACATTTCAATAAGATTTCAATTTTTCTGTTCAACAGCACCATTTTATTATAGTTTTCTTAGAGAATAATAATAATGATAATTATCATTATTTTTAAAATATGGTTCGAAATCTAAATTATGAAATTCACCACATTTATCACTACGAATTTAAATTATCATACAATCTTTTAAATTTTTAACTAATTTAAAAAAGTTGTAAATCTAGAAAAGGTATCATTTGTATGAGAAAGTATGTTTACCCATGTAAATATTCTATAATCATCAAGAATAACTAAGGTATATTTCATTCCACCAAGGCTAGAAATTTTAGTGGGGCATAATAAATCAAGATATACTAACTATAAAGTTCTATTAGGGATAATCTTATTGATGGGAACAAATGAAATTTTGTATTTATTCCCTTACATGAATGCATCACATACATGAAGATATTATTTCTTCAAGGAAGTAAGTTGTAACACGTTCTCATGATTAGGGAGCATATTCAAAAATATGAAATTAACATGACCTATGTGTCGATACCAAAGTATTTTGTTATTCTGTTAAGAATTTAAACACTTTACATATTTAATATGTTATTCAGAAAAATTAATAGTATAAATATTATATTTTTGATTATCATAACAACATAATTATTCATTTTAAAAAACTAAATATTAATTATTTTGAAATTTAACATTCTTTTTTATCATCACATAATTGTCTCTGAATGTTACAGTGCCTCCATCTCACGTATTATAAGTAGTAAACCATAATCAGTCTCTGGTCATATTCATAGAGCATCCACTTTCCATTTACCATATATCATTCTTGAGACAAAATAGTCATTTTTCTTACAAAAAATAAACTACTTGAAAATTTTGGTACCCAAGCAACTCTGGGTCTAATGAGATTATTTATACAATTTTTAAGTACCCATACAAAATTTAAACATGTATTTTATGCTACTCTCGATAATAGGAATTTATAAATATTAGTATTTGTGAATTAAAAATATTTTTAAATATAGTGAATAATCATCTACAAAGTGACAATTCATTCCACTTTTAAAAAAAATAGCAGTTGAAGTATAACCATTTTATATTTTAACAAAATGAATTTTGAACATTTCAGGTAATCTCCTATCATAAAAAACATATTTATTTTTATCACTGTTTTTCAAAGACATCATCTCGTGATATTTTTCATGGACATGAATAAAATAATATAAACTTTTTTTAATACACTCAACTTCCTTTTTCAAATTTTCATTTAAATCTTGAGCTGATGTCAAATTTTTATAAACATTTGAGCGAGAAGAAGAAGAAGCATTGTTACTTAATTATTCTTTCTTTTGAAAAAGTATTGTATTTTCAGAAATAAGTTTCTCGTTTTTTCTTTAAGATTGTTATATAAATTAGAAACATTGAAAATATATTTTCTTAAACTTTAAAGTTATTTATTTAATTCAAAAACATTCTTATTTTCATAATCACGTTAAAAAATATAATATTCATAATAAAAACAAAAATTTCTAACCTTATCCAGTAATACCATAAAGCACAATTTTGTATAATATTTTTCATTTGGAGATTTTTTGATGGAATCATATTCTTCTATACAACTCCAACCTGTGGTCAATTCACTTTGGTCCTTATTTTTGTATTTATCTTTAATCATTAGTTTTCGAAAATTTATGTCGATATGCCATTTCTTTTTTCCACTCCTATGAATTTACATCTGAAGTATTATAAAAAATATTACCTTCCTTATCTCCCTTATATTTATATTTTTTAGGGTTTCTTTTAAACCTATTCTTTAAACATTTATTTTTCATTTTTTTGTAAAATACAGTTGCAATATGATCTATATCTTCTTTTTTACAATTAGATAGATCAAAATAAGAAGTTTCCATTGAAACAACATTCACATATTTAAAATCTAAACCTTTTATTTTTTTATCCCCATGGTAGTAATTTTATTCATTTCATGTTCATATTGGGGTAGTGATCCAATAAATTCATATATGGTGAATTATTTGAAATTACTAATTTCATCAATGAAAACATTCTTGGCATGCCATTTATTTCATAATTATTGTTGGACTTATTCAATAATTACTAGTTTTTCTAGAGTTTCTCCAAGTGAATTCATTTCGTTCAGAATTATTGTGAATCTATAGAACATTTGGTTTACTGTTTCATCTTCATCCATATTGAATTTGTGGTACTTAGTATGAATAATTACAATTTTTGTTTGAATCAACTTTTTTGAGGGAATGTTTGTGACTTGTTGTATCTTCAATATTTAATTAGATTTTTTACAAGAATACACATGACTAAAAACACTTCTATTAATAGCACAATATAAAATAATAAAAAAAATCATAATATAAAACATATCTAGAAGAGTCATTTATGGTAATAGTATATGGGTCATATTCAGTCATTGTATTCTGTTTTGACATGATAGAAAAGTTCCCAATGCTCAACTTTTTGAGGTATGACTCTATGCAGGATCTCCGACATCCAAAATCAATTCCATCAAAGTGAGGTGGCTTTTGAGGTATCCAAGTATCATTTTGGTTCAATCATACTATCTTATAAGATCTTTTCTATTCAGAGTGTGGTTTAAGAAAATGTTGGTACAATCGAAATCAAAGCATACCCTAGAAAGAGATTTGATAAAACCGAAAGGAATAATATTATGATACAAATTTAAAAGTATCAAATAGATAATAATAGATATAATAAAATCTAAAATGGATTTCCTCTAATACCAATTGTTAGGTTGAATAGGGTAATGAAAGATGGTCTATAGGGGGTGAATATTCCAAATAAAAAAATAATAAAATAAATTTATTAGTAAAATTTATTAATCAAATTTAAATATTAAAGTTAATTTGCAGGTGAAAAAGTAAATATCTAACAATGTTTCTTAATATACTTCGATCCAAAGTGGGCATATTTAAACTCTTATGCCACACAAATTAGAGAGAGAAACATGGGAACAAAAATGATTTTTATGGGGAAATCAAAACCCCATTACAAGTTCCTTTTCTTGAGGGATAATGATGACATAGATTTTTGTATAGGGAGTAACAACCCTTAAAAATGACTTTAGACACTGGGATTGCCAAACCGACTATTCCTGACTTTAGATATAGGTAGTCACAACCCTTAGATATTAGCTTTATAATCTTAGAGTCACAAACTAAAGAAATAGAATAACAAATAATGATTTTGTTTGAAAATCATAAACATAAAAATAGAGTGCGTGTGAAAGATATGAAATAGTGTTTCAAACTCACAACCAGATGAATGAATAGATGAATAATTAAAGCACAAATACCTATTTGTGGAGGACTAGATGGACTAGTCTCATCATGGAAATTATAGCTGGGGTTGAATTAATTCTTCCCTTAAGAGATATTATAGGTGATGAAACAGGGTTTGTAGGACGATTCATATTTCACATCCGGTTCAAAGTTCACAACACTTTCTATTTGAAAAAATAAAGTATATAAAATGATAACGTGTGTCATTCAATTTTTTATATTTCTATCTTATTTGTATATATTTTTCAGAAAAAGATAATGATATATATATATATAATAAATATTCAGCAGTTTCATCAGTTTCTCTTTCTTTTAATATTCAAAATAAATTGTGTCAAGAGCGTTCAAAAATATGTCCATAAAAATGAAATAATTGTTCCCACTTTATTCATGTAGAATAAATCTATAAAAACATCCTCAAAATAATTTTATTATGTATTTTGAAAATATATTCAAAAATATATCAGTGTTGAATTATTTAAAGAAATTATTTAAATCTATTCAAACTTCTTTAAATTTCGAAAAAACACTCCATGAAAACTTGCTGCACAATACATAAGTAAATTCAAACTTATTAATTTAAACAATTTCTAAACCTCTAAATTAATAGGAAACAGTTTTCCAAAAATAATTATTTTTCCTCATTAAGAATTTCCCCAAATATATTAAAAACTCATCGATTAAAATCCATATATATAATGATGATTTTTCTAGTATAAAACTTTTAAAACATAATCCATAAATATACCAAAAATCAATTTAAAAAATGCACAAAATGAACAGTAACTTTGGAAAAAACAGTAACATGTGGTTGATGAACCATAATTTTCACTCTTCATGAAGAGTAACATAGCGTAGGTAATGAATAATAACGTAGGTTATGAAACATAATTTTTGGAATAAATAGTAACGTAGGCTATTAATCATATTTTGCGGAATGAACATTAACATAGTGTATGAACCATACTTTTCACTATTCATGAACAGAAACATAGGGTATAAACCATGCTTTGAGAAATGAACAGTAATGTAGGGTATCGACTATAAATTTCACTATTCATAAATAATAATGTAGGGTATGGACCATACTTTGCGGAATGAACTGTAACGTACGGGTATAAACCATACTTTGAAGAGTGAACAATAACATTGGGTATGAACTATACTTTTAATAATGAACCTTAATGTTGGGTATGAAAACAAACTTTGTGGAATGAACAGTAATCTAGGGTATGAACCTAACATTTTACTATTCATGAAAAGTAATGTAAGGTATGAATGAAAAATAGTAAATTTGGGTTGATGAACTATACATTCCACTATAGAAAATGTATGGTTTCCAATACTTTGTGAACAATTGGACTATATACTTTATCAAATTTCAATGAATTTTTATGGGATTTAAACATCATATTAATCCATTTATAAAAAATAATTACATGTAGAAAAACTTATTATCTTTTTTATAATATAATAATAAAATATATCTAACTTTTATTGTTCCAAATACCCTCAATAAACATAAACAATATCATTCTGGAAAATAACAATTCTGAAAAATCAATGCATAACTGTAATCAATTTAATCAGCATTCAAACTAATTTATTTCTCCCCAATTAATCAAACAATTACTAAAAAAACAGAATACACATTTACAAAAAATCTCCACATTTTTTTGATTATAAAACTAAAACTTTTGAATAATTAAAAACAATTTTAAAATATTTTAAACTAATTTATTTCTCCCTATTAATTGCTCCCAATTTTCTCCCAAAATATCTATCCCTAAAAAAATGTTTCAAAAACAATTAAAACCTAGTTATTTTTAAAAAAAAATTATGTAAACAAAAATTGAAAATGAAATCCCCTTAAAAATTCAGAAATAATAATATAACATTCCAACATACCCAATTAAATTATTTTCCAAACTGAGAAAAGACTAAATGCTTTGTAAAAATATCTTCTAGATGATTTTCATAAGGTATAAATTACAAAACAATATCACCCTTGTTCACAAGATATTTAATTAAATGAAATCTAAGATCAACATGTTTTTTTACAATGTCTTAAGGGTATTTTGTAAATTGAAATAGTTTATTTATTATCAAAATAAATTCTAAATTTATCAAGATAAACACCAAAATCACATAAGGTTTCTTAATCCAACAACTTTGTGCACAACTACTAGTAGTAGAGATATAATAAGCCTATACAGTAGACAGAGAAACTAATAGTTGTTTCTTAAAAGTCCATGAAATTCAACATTTTCCTAGAAAATGACCCAAACCTTATGTGATTCTTCTATCAATTCTTTATCCTTCTAAATCTGAATCAGATTAAGATGTTAAATCAAAACAATTATATTTTGAAAAAAATAAAAATGAATCAATAGTTCCTTTATCATATCTAATTATTCTTTTGACATCTTTAATATTACATTCTTTATGATCGTCCTAAAATCTATAACATAAACGAACACTGAAAATGATATTGAGTCTAGATGCAGTTAAATACTACAAGTTACCTATCATGTCTCTATAAACATTAAAATAAATAGACTTACCATATCTATCAATATCTAATTTATAATTATTATGCTTAATAGTTTTCATAGATTTAGCAGAATAAAGACAAAATCTTTTTATAAATCTTTAGTATACATAGATTGATTAAGAAAAATTCAATCTTTTCATTGAATATTTTGAAGTCCGATAAATATTTTTAATTCTCACATTAATCTCATGTAAAATTCAAAACATGTTAAAGAATAGAAATTATTTGAAATAATTTCTCTATGGGAAGAAAAAATAGTACTATCAACGTAAATTCAAACAACTAAAATATCATCATATTTTTTATTAATAAAAATCATTGGAACAACATTGCCTTTCATGAAATAATTATTCAATAAAAACAAAGAATGTATTTCATACCATGAATAAGGTGCTTGTTTGAGACCACAAATTCTTTAGATAATTTAAAAACTAGGATAGGAAATTTTTCTCTTTAAAACCCAGGGGAATGAGTAATATAAACTTCTCCATTTATAGAACCATTTCATAAAGCACATTTTACTTCAATTTGATATAATTTAAAACATTGAAAATAATCAAAATAAAACAAAATTATAATTACCTATAACCTATAAATAAGTGCAAAGGATTCTTCAATGTCTATACCTTATTATTTAGAGTATCCTTGAGCAGAAAGCCTAGCATTCTTATTTACAATCTATCTGAATTCATCCAGTTTATATATAAATATCCAGTTATTTCCAGTCACCTATATACCCTTTGGAAATTCACCTAAATTCTAAACATTATTTCTATCAAACTGATTTAACTCATATTGAATAAAAATAATCCATTTTTCATATCTCTAAGAATAATTAAAATAAAAAGAACAAAATCAGAAAGAAAAGCAGAATTGACACAAAAATTTAAAATAAAACTTCTGATTTTAACTCTACAATCATGATTTCAAATTAAATTTTCAATAGGACGATCTTTGTGAATCTTCCAAGATTTTGGATCAGGTGGAGTATTCTCCCCCTCAATTGATTCATTATTATCTTTTGAAATTTCTTCACCAAAATTAAATTCCTTAAACTCTTCAACACTATCATTAGAATGAGAATTTATTTTAAAATTATTTTTATCAAACAGAACATAAACATATTCTTTAAAAAACATATTTCTTTTATTATAAACTCTATATGATTTAATATTATTAAAATATACAATAAAAAATCTTCATCACTTTTAGCTTCTTATTTATCTAAATTTTCTATTGAATTTAAAATAATAACTTTACAATCAAAAACTATAAAGTAACCAACATTATAAATTTTATTTTTGAATAATTCATAAGGAGTTCCATTTAGAAAAGGTATAATGAGAATTATATTTGAAATATAACATACAGAAAAAATGGCTGCAGTTCAAAATTATCTAGTAAAACTACATTCACTTAAGATAGTTCAATCCATTTCAAATAGAATTTTATTATTCTCTTATACAACACCATTTCACTATTGTGTTCTAAGAGTAGAAAAATTAGGAAAATAACCATTTCTTCACAAAAAGTTTTAGAATATATATAATTAATTTCTCTTCCTTTATCACTGTGATTATAAATTATCATATAGCCTTTTTCATTTTGAACTAATTGAAAAATATTAGTAAATCAAGAAAAAGAATTAATTTTTTGAGAAATGAAGTATACCCAAGTAAATATACTATAATCATCCACAATAACTAAGGTATATTTTTTCCCACCATGGCTAGAACATTGAGTGGGGCCAAATAAATCATGTTTTACTAACTATAAATGTTAATTAGTACTTTTATGATAAATGGGTCTAAATGAAATTATTTGTTTCTTCCCTACCATGAAACTGTCACACACACGAAGATGTTCTTTATTCCGGGAAGGATGTTGAAACACATTATCATGTTTGGAGATTTTATGCAATAATATATAATTAACATGAACTTAGTGTCCATGTGAAAGGATTTTTTCATTTTGTAAATAATTCAAACACTTTACATGTAGAACAGATAGTTCAAAAAAATTAATATTATAAATATTATCATTTTCATTAGAATAATATAAAAATGAATCATCTTTAAAAACCTAACATTTATCATTCTGAATTTTAATTTTCATTCTATCATCACATAATTGTGGTATACAAATTAAATTATTTTTTAAAACTTCAACATATAATAATTTATAAATAAAAGTTGAATTTTCAATAGTAGCTTTACCAAAACCTTTTAGTTTTTCTTTTGGATTATCTCAGAATGTAACAGTGTTTCCATAAAAAATTTTATAAGTAGTAAATTCTCACATTTCTCCAATCATATGCCTAGATCATCCACTATTCAGCAACTATATATCTTTCTTGAGACATCCAATGAATATTTCCTGCAATAATCAATTACTTGAAAATTTTTGTACACAGGATACTTTGGGTCCAATGGGATTAGTTATACAATTTTTAGATACCCATATAATATTTTAACATGTATTTTATGGTACTATAGATTATAAGGATTTAGAAATATTTTTATTTTATAAATCCCAAAAAAATCAAACAGAACAATCATTTTCATAGTGACATTTCATGCCACATTTAAAAAAATTAAATATTTAAGTACAACCATTTTTACTTTTAAAAAATGAGTTTTTTACATTTGAGGTAATCCCCAATCATAATCAAAACCATCATTATTTTTATCAGTTTTTTTCAATGATATAATATCATGATATTTTTCAAATACTTTAATAAAAGAAGATAATCATTTTTTAAGACACTCAACTTCCTTTTATGAATTTTCATTTAAATATTGATAATATTTAAAAAAAATTATAAACATTTGACTGAGAATAAGAAGAAGCAGTGTTACATTATTTTTCATTCTAATGAAAAATTATTTTATTTTCATAAATAAGTTTCTCATTTTTTTCTTTAATCTTATTATATAAATTATAAGCTTTGAAAATATCTTTTCATAATCATTCAATTTATTTATTTAATTTGAAAACATTGGGATTTTAAGAATCAAAATATTCAGAAAAAAATAATTACTAACCATTTTCAATGATGCCATGAAACACAATTTATAATATTCTTTTTCATTTTAGGATTTTTCACTAGAATCAGATTATTCTATACAACATCAATTAGTGGTCATTGAAATTTTGTCCTTCTTTTTTTATTTTCATTTATTATTTAGTTTTGTAAAATTGAGTTTGTTTTATATTTTATTTCTTCTCTTATTACAAGTTACATCTGAAGTATTATAATTCATAACACCATTCTTGTCTCCCTTATATTTTCTATTTTGAGGGTTTCATTTAAACCTATTATTGAATCCTTTCTTTTTCATTCTTCTATAAACTCCAGTCATAATCTAAAACATATCTTTTTTTTCAAAATTATGTAGATCTGAATCAGAAGAATCAGTAGAAACAACATTCACATATTTAAAAGCTACACCTTTGGGATTGGTTGTCTCCTCTACAGCTATATTATTCAACTCAAGTTCATATTGGAGTAGTGATCTAATAAATTAATCTAGGGTGTATTTTTTCAAATTCTTGATTTCATCAATGGCAACCACCCTGGCATACCATTTCTTGGGAAATGATCATTGGACTATTTCTACAAGTATTGGATTTTACAAAGCTTCTTCTAGTGAATTCATTCCATTCACAGTGCTTGTGAATATGTGGAACTTATGTTTTACTATTTCATCTTCACTTATCTTGAAGTCTTGCTACTCATCATGAAGCATTCCATATTTGCTTTGAATCAATTTTCATGAGCCAAGGAGAGTTAATTTAAGTATCTTCCATATTTCATGACTTTTATTACAAGTAGAAAAATGACTAAAAATAGTTATATTAATAGAAAAATATAAAATATTAACAACTTGGTAATTTAAAACATATCTAGTAGCAACATTTCTGGTAAGTGTAATTGGGTCAGCTTTAGGTAGTGTATACTATTTCGACAAGATAGACTGATTCTCAATACTCAACTGTTTGAGGTAAGCCTCTATTTGGGATATCTAGTATCCATAATCATTATCATTAAAGTGTGGTATCTTTTGAGGTATCCAAACATAATTTTGGTTTAATCATGTCATCTTATAAGATCTCATCCTTAGACTGTGAGGTGTGGTAAAATGTTAGCGTAAGTAAAATCAATGAAAACTCTAGAGAGGGATTTTATAATTATAAAGGGAATAATCATTTGATAGAAATTAAAAATTATTAAATAGAGTATAATAGATATAATCAAATATAAAATCTTTTTCCCTATGATACCAATTGTTAGGCCAGATAGGGTAATAGAAGATGGTATAGTGGTGGGTGAATTGACTAGATTAAAATATTTAATCAAATAAATTGATTAATTAAATTAACTTATCAAAGATAAATGGTATGGATAATTAGAAATGTAAAACTTAATAATGTGATGATGTTTTTTATTGTAATTTGGCCATAAGTGGGCCTACTTCTACTCTTATACCTCTCAACTTGGTATGAGATACATGTACACTAAAAATAATTTTTATGGGGGAATCATAACCCAAATAAATATCCATTTTCTAGTTGAGGGATAACCATGTCACTGACTTTTGTAGGGGATTCAAAACCCTTAAAACATGACTTTAGACACTGGGAGTCAAAACCCAAATAGTCTTGACTTTAGATACCGGGAGTCACAACCCTTAGATCCTGTCTTTATAATCCGGGAGGCAGAACATTATGAAAAATAATAACAAATAATCAATTTCTATGTGAAGTCATAAACATAAAAATAGCATGTGAGTGAGAGATGGGAAATAGTGTTACAGACTCACAACCAGAAGAATGACAAGCAAAATAATTAAAGCACATATACTGGTAATGGAGGATTAGATTGTCTTGTCTCGTCAAGGAAATTGTAGATGAGGAGAAGTTAATTCATCCCTTGATAGAACATGTAGCTAAAAAAGTAGTCTATAAGAGGATGTTGCAGATTTCACAGTACATTCAATGGTCACAACATATTCTCTTTGAACAAACAGAGTATCAAAAATGATAACATGTGTCTTTCAATCTGTTTCACGTTATGTTATGTGTATATATTTTCTTTCAAGAGAGAAGTATATATACATATATATATAATAAATATTCAATAGTTATCATAGATCTCATTTCTTAATATATTCAAAATAAATTGATTTAATAGAATTCATAAATATCTTTATAAATTTTGAAGCATTGATGCCTCTTTATTAATGTAGAATAAATCAATAATAAAAGCATTCAAAATAATTTTAAAAAGCCTTCTAAAAATATCTCCAAAAATATAGCAGTGTTGAATGATTTAAAAAACAATTTAAATTGATTATAAAAACCTTAAATTTAGACAAAACAGTTCTTAAAAACTAGAGCACAATCTGTAAGAAAATTCAAAGTTTTAAATTTAAAAAATTATGAAACCACCAAATTAATGGGAAAAAGACGTTGAAAATTTATTAATTTTCCTCCTAAAATATCTCACCAAAAATATTAAAAACTCTTTGATTGTAATCCTTATATTTAATGAGATTTTTTATAGTAGAAAAAAATTTAAAAATAATTTATATATATATATACATAAAATTAACATTGTTCAAAAAAATGCACAGAATGAAGATTCGCATTGGAATGAACAGTAACATATGGTTGATGAACCATGCATTTCACAATTCATGAACAATAACGTAGATTATGGAATGAATAGTAACATAGGATATGAACCATACATTGTAGAGTGAATAGTAAAATAGTGTATGAACTATAGTTTGCAGAATGAATAGTAACATAGGGTATGAACCATACTTTTCACTATTCATGAACTGTAACTTCGGTGTGAACAATACATTGTGACATGAATAGTAACGTAGGGAATGAACCATACTTTTTGCTATTTATGAATAGTTATGTAGGGTATGAAATATGAACAATAAATTATGGTTGAACAACATATCCCGACTTTGGTCAAAAAACATTATTCCAAAAAATGTTATTAGCTTTCCAAATAATCATAAATCAAATAAATTGGACTTCTACTATTCCCAATATCATCAAAACACAGAAACGATGTCATTCTAGAAGACAAGAGTTCAAAAAAATCAAAACATAACTACATGAAATTTAATCACCATTCAAACAACCTTTTTAGACATCGATGTTAATGAATGAAATCAATATAAACATATTTAATTTCTAAAAAATAATGTTTTATGCAGATATTATATCATTAGAAGTTTCAGTAATATAAATACAGAAATTCTTTAAAACTATTTTTTATAGAGTTTCTAAAACTCTAGAATATACTTAATTGAATTTTTAGAGTATAAAATGAATTTTAAGAATTTTTCATAAACTAATGAAATTTATATAAATCTATTATCTATCCAACGTGATAATATTAAGAAAAATAACTAATTTATTTTATAAAAAATCTGTAAAATACAAAAAGAGTTTTAAATGAAAATCACATGTAATGAGACAAAGGAAAACATGCCCATGGAAAAAAATCTCCCCAAGTAATCAAATAAGTAATCAAACAAAAGAGAATACACATGAAGAGACAAACACAAGGCTCAAAAATGGTTCATTAAATAATAAATAAGGTATGACGTAAAAATATAACCATTGAATATCTGTTTTATAGGTTTGGGGTCATTTTTAACCATTATCTTTTTAGTTTAACTCTTGAAAACCAAATTTTTACCTTAACCATGGTAAATAATTTTTACTGATTATTCATTATAGTAAAAAAATAATTCATCACTAAAAGAATATATATAAGTTCTTCTGATTCAAAATATGACATAAATTTTTCCAAATTTCATTCACATAATTGGAAACTATTAATTTAAAATTAAAACCACATACATGATGATAAAGTGGTCTTCCAAAAAGAAAATGTTCAAAAGATTAAAAAGATTTTATTTCAAAATTTAAAATAAAATTGATTCCAATTAAATATATTATATCAACTGATATATAATTTAACTAAATTTTATTTTGAAACTATATTGAAACAAAAAGTGACCTTATAAATTATTTAAATTATATTACAGTTTTCATGAAAAAAGTATTATTTTTCACTATTCATCAAATAATTAACCTTTTCGGAAAAAACTCAAAAATTCACCATAATATAATTTTTTAATGATTTAAAAAAACTAATTTTATTTTTTGAAGATAATTATCTTAAATTTAAAAACATTGATTTTAAAATAACTGTGCAAAAGGTGAAAAAAATTCTTTTCATAAAAAAATATGCTTTTAGTGTAAAATTAGGTTAATTATTATCTATTATCTAAAAACACATAAGATGAATGATAAAACTACTATTAAATATATATTATATATATTTCAATAAAATCATTCTTAAAACTGATTTTTTAAATTAATTGAGGATAACACATTTTTGTGTGTAAAAATAGTTTTGTAGAAAATGATTCCTTTTATATTCAAATAGTTTTTATTTTAATTTATAATTAACTCGAAGCCAAATAAATAATTTTATATACATTCATAAAATATATATTTTCATAATTTAGTTAATCATATTCATACCCTCCATTCCAAGAGCCATGTGATAAATATGATATTAAGAAAATAATATTTTAATAGTATGTCTTGGTTTGATTAAACTTGGTATTGCATGTATCGCAAGCCACACTGAGGGTTGAATGTAACACAATCTAAAATATGAGTTTTCTATAACGTAATATATCAAAATTATTAAATTTATTTGAAAAAATAAATTTTTAAAAAAAATATTAGGGGTATTACGTAGTGTAATAATTTGGAATCCCTAAAGAATATCATTATCATTTTTCATCAATCAAAACCATACCACAAAAACATCACAATAATCAATACATCATCGATGTCATCACATCACAACAACTTCCACATCTGGTGTACCATTACCTAAAAACAGCCACCAAAATCAACACAACTATAGAGACCCTATTGTTACTTACGTGAATATTACATCATTTTAATGATAAACAACAAAATATTTATTCATTCGAAGATTGATCATTTTTGTGTATTGGGAAAACAAGGATTATGCATAACATGTATATAATAAATTATAATTATTTATTTAATACCTTCTTCTGTATCCTTTTAAAATATCACATTCTCCGGGGTACATATATCAACCACATGATATACATCAAAGAAAAGGGTGAGCTAAAATCCCAGTATGGGGAAGGAAAAATAAGATACATTAACCATTAGTACATGGGTGTGCATAATAATAATCAACATCATATAATAATAATGTGTTCTTCATCATAAACCAGAGGAATACGTATAAAAAAATTCATTTAATATGGATATACATAAAAATGAAACCTCATGTCATAGTGGTCAAATACAACACATAGTTGTGACTAAATCTAACATCAGGTTCACGGATAACATATGTGCATAATCATTAGATAATTATCATGAAAAAATATACAATAATTTCCACTTATAATACACATTATATCATGAGATACGTCACATTACAAAATGCATTAGAGGGGTATATAATTATAGGATAGCTTATCACATCATAATATTTACATAATCATGCATGCCACATAAAAAGTATAATAATCATATTCACAAAATAACATATGTAAGGGAATGTGGTTCATAAGGATTTAATCAAGAATACTTTCATGAATAATCATTGTGTTCCCAAGTTAATTATGGAAATCATATTTTTCATTAAAATCACCATTCTTTAGAAAAGAAGAAAAAACTCAGGCGGAGAAAAAGTTGTACATTGGAAATAAAATTCATTTTGGAAAATATTTTTGTTTGGATTATAAATCAAGGAAGAAGAATATATATCCATAAAATAAAAGGGTAATAGTGAAATTATTTTTAAGTAAAATTATAGATGTATCCATACAAAAATTTATGTGAAATAGGGATAACCCAAAGAAAGGGTGTTGGGTTCAAGAACCCCCTTTCCATTAATCCAACTTTATTTAATCCCATTTACACCTCCTAAATAATACAATTATTTTTCATAAAAAATTGAAACAAAAGTTTTTATGTAAATTTACTTCACTATTGAATAGTTATAATAATTATATTATATTTTTAACATTTTTTAATGTTGAAGCATTTTGATATTATGTTTTCCTTAATAATTTCCTATTTTTCATCGATTTCTCTATTTTGTTCAAGGAAATTTATAAATAAGCAGAATAAATTATATGAAATTCAAAACTCCCTTAGAGATTGTGATCTAATGTTTTTGATAATATCGAAGTGATCATGCACTCGGTTGAAGAATTCACTTCTAAAAATTCAGGCTATAGCCACGGTTTTATATTTATGTCTACAAGTCAAAAAAAGTGGCTATAGGTAATATCCACAGTTTAGGGAATTTTGGATACTATTAGCATGGGTATAGGGCCATGGCTATAGACACGGTTTGATACTGAGGCTATTGATAATTTAGCTTATAGATACAGCAATAGTTTAAACTGTAGATCTATACCTACATCCATGGTCAAAAACATGGAAGTAAATCTATAGCCATGGTTTTAAACCATTGTTATAGCCTTTAGTATCCTGAAAAAACATTACTTGCAGCCTCATATACCAGCTACCTTTATCCTCATACTTGCTTCTCGGAGCTTACTGTTGTATCCGGAATACCCAACACTAGGGAAAAAATGGGTCACTTCTACAAGTGCATAATATGAACCAATTGAAATTCATGATATGACTTCTGTTGAAGAGGAATTTCATTAGTCTAAATTAAAGGTTAAAAAGAGTAAGAAGATAACCAAGATACGATGAATTTATAGTGAGGTGTATAAAGTCAATTCCTTATATATATCTAAACCCAACACTACAACTTATTTTTCATATAAATCTAAAGATTTTGATTTTATCATCACCAGAATGTTTGTAGGATGAGACTACCATGTCATGTGTTAAATTATGAGATTGCTAGTGTCACAAAAAAAGATGTCTCAAGCCTTAAAATTTCCTTCATAGAATATTTGGAGGAATAAAATACAATGTTGATGGAGTAATAGATGTATTCAATAGATACCTATTGCATGAATGAAGAAGAAAACGAAGGAACAAAGTGATGTAATTGAAGGACTCTTTCCAGAGTTGAATTGGATTGTGGAAAATGATACACTATGGAACTTCTTTGTGAACCATGATAGAGAAATTAAATGAGAAGATAAAGATTGTAAATGATAAAAATAATTCTCAATTTGAGAATTTAGAAGGCCAACTGAAAGAGAAGGACTTGAGGATTAAGAAGCTTGACGGAGAGCCCCATGTTGTGAAGAAGTAGTCGAATACTAAAGATTCATACATGGATACATCAATAGTTAAAAAGAAGAAAAAAATAGGTAACTTGGTAGAATTAGAAAACACTTATAAATTTGGTGAAAGAATCTATGAAAGAAACATGGCATTACAAATCGTTTTTATTGAAGATTAGGACACATTGTGAGCTTGTTCAGGGAAGCTAGAAGTCTCCAAAGAAAAGACAAAAGAAGAATATGGATAAGGAAAGAAGAAATTAGAAGGTAGAAGAATTTGTTTTACTTGAGAAGAGATTCATGGTCTTAAAAAATAATTATAAATAATTTCAACAAACAATGATACAAGAACCAAAGGTGGTTTACACTCAAAAAACTTCTTGGGGAGTGTAGAAATAAACATAGAGAAAAAATAAGGAAGAAGAGGTTGATTTCATGGAAAAAGGAAGATTAGAAAGAGATGTGATAAAGTGGTTTCATCCATACCACTATAATGAAATAGTGGAAAATGAGTGAAGTTTCCATGGCATGGAGAAAGTATATAAAATAACGCACTGATTGTGCATGTAAGAAGGGTATTTTTAAAAGTGATATGATTCTCACTAAGAAAATATATACTAGGCCATACAAGAAGAATTCAGGATATTCTATAATAAAATGTAATGAAGCTCGCACAAGTGTAATGGTTGATAAGATTACCGCACATGGAGTATGTATAAAGTCAAAGGATAGAAAGGAAAAAATTCATGAGTAACAATGAATTAGTTGTATCATTGAATGAAATACCACAAAGAAGACATTTTGGAAATTTGGAAGCAAATAGTTAACTTGTGATGACCAACCACTATCCTAAACTTAAGTATGGAAGGTTGTACCCATTCCCACCATGAACTTTATTTATATACCAAGAGATTGGAGTAATGTGGGATTAAGGAGAGGAAATATTACATCAATATTTTTAGAATTCTATATGAGATTCCTAGAATACCTAATAATATCCCTTGGGTTATGAATTGAACTTATATACTTCTGATTTTAATAAGAAATATATGAATCACTATTAACTTACTCTAATGGCCCCAATCATTGAAATGTAGTCCACAAAATGTGAATGTAGGGAATTGAAAATAAAATAAATAATAAACCAGAGGTAACATCCATTTCCTAATATACTGAATCATCCTTAATGATTGACTATTTATTATTTTTTGTATATGGGTATCTAGTTATACTTAATATTGTTTAGAATTTATATTGTTTCCATAGAATAAGCTATAAAAAAGAGGTAATATTATTGAATTGAATTGTAGATATTGATGTAAAGATGTTATGAATAGATTTTAATGTAAATTAATGAACTATAAATCCTAGGTGCATAACATAGGGGTTTCATCCAGTCTAGATAACTAAACTCATGAATCCTACAACTCCATTGTTGTGACATGATGTTCCATTACCTTTATTCACCTAGTAAGAATTAAAAGATACCATAACACTAATTAGTATGTCTAGATCAGCGAAAAATATATTAGGAAAATAGCATGAAAAATTTGGGCGCATCATACAAGAATCAAGATGCTGTATTATAAGGATTATATGGTTGGATAGACTTTTATAATGATCTTATAATCTATATTCCACCACAACGAGAGAAAATTATTATAGTATTATAAAATTATATATTGGTTTTCCTGGAAACTCCCATGCCCCCTCCATTACCCCCACTACCCCATGTACCCCAACTACACCCTACACACCCCCACCCCCACCCTCACCCTTCACCCCTACTACCCCCAGCACCCACACCCCCAACCTTCACCCCCACTGACCCCACAAACCCTTCACCCCCCCCCCACCTGCACCCCCACTGCCCCTGCACCACCACCATTCACCCATATTTCCCCCCAACAACCCACACCCACCCTGCCCCCCCCCCCCACTTCCCCCTACACCCCCTACCCCCCTTCCCCCCATCTACACCCCCACTGCCCCCACCCCACCTGCACCCCCTTTGCCCCCCCCCCCAACATGCATCTCTACTACCCCCCCTATTTCCCCAAGTACCCCCACCCACCCAGCACCCCCCCCCCCACTTCCCTATGCACATGCCTACCCCCCCCCCCCCGCCCACCCCCCCCCCCATTGCCCGCCCCCACCTGCTCCCCTACTTCCACCCACCCACATCTCTGCCACCCACCCTGCACCCCCTATCCCCCACACACACACCTGCACCCCCCATCCCCCCCCCCCCCCCCTCGCCCCCACCTACAGCCCTCATGCCCCCCACCCGCACATTCCCCCACCCCCATCGCAACACCTGCACCCCCACTCCCCCCCCCCACATGCAACCCCACTGCCCCCCCCCCCCCCCCCGCCCTGCCCTACACACCCCCTACCCCCCCCCCCCACTTCCACCCCCACTTACCCTTCCCCCACCTACAACCTCACTACCCCCCCCCCCACCTGTACTACCACTACACCACCCTACACCCCCACCCTTCAGTCTTCCAACCATAATTCAGATAATAACCAATTGGAAGATGAACATAGTTGACTCGAGTAATGTATATATTTAATGTGATATATGAAATAAATAACCCTTCATTTTGTAGAACTATTTCTATCCTCTTTATGCATCTCCAATATTACACGTGATTCATAATAGTCAATAAAGTAATAATAAAAAGGAATTAAAGGGAAAAATAGATTATAAGCTATAGTAAAGATGAAAAATGCAATGTTGATTAGAAAATGTAAGTAAATTTAATGTGTAATATTTTGTTTTATATAAATGTGAAGGACTCAAAAATTTCATCACATAATTATTTACTCATATACATTAACTTTTTTATGTTTTTTGATTTCAAGAAGTCAGCAAGTACATGGTGCCAAGAAACTGTAAACCTTGGGTGCATTCTCTTTGTGAGGTTGACCTCTCTATCTATGAAATACTAAGGAATGGGTGAGATCTCATCAAGTGTATATAATCATATCCTCTAATTATTGAAAACCACTTATTGAAGGAGTAACATATATTAGAAAAAATGATGCCTATGGGAGTTTTCCATGGAGGGTGATGTTTGGAAAGGTCACATGGTTTGATCAGATTATGGAGATAGATTATTTTTAGGAATTACAAATAATGAAAAACTGTGGAGGATCTGAAACACCATGGGTTAGGTTTAAATAATTTTTTATGATGTGAGAAGATAATTGTTGATCTGAAGTGGTACATGTGTCACATATTTAAATTAAACAAATAATATAAAAAATTAACAGTTATTGTGGTTATAGATGGCATGAAATTATCAATATTGAAGGAAAGGTATGAAAACATCACCAAATGAAAAATAAAAATTACAAAATGAAAATAGAAATTGAATAACATACCAAACTACTGACCTAAATTCGAGCATAAATTGGATCCAAAAAAGAATTTTTTTTAAATCAACACTGAGAAAATATAGAACCTTTTACCTACAACATAAATGATTAGGACAAATGAAAATTGATATACCCAATTTAACTTCTAAAAAATATTTATAACTTAACATGATCGCCATAAAGACACAATTAAATGCAATTAAGAAGTTGCAAAATGCACCATCAACCAATAATTTATGTCTAGATAAAAGTAGTGAATTTTCAATTGAAAAGATAGAAGTGATATGAGAATCCTGGACCAAAAGAGTAAATCTAAAACTCTTATGATCACAGATTACCTTTTTGATTCTATTTACCAAATAGTTATTCTTCGTAAATCCTAGGTGACGTAAACAGTAATATATTTCAATTTCACAGGGTCTTTTAATCCACCTTGATCTTTTCATCACAGCCCTATCTTGTTAAAAAAATAAATTATAACATTAGCAAATTATAGATATTTTTAACCTATCATTTAGATAAACTGATTCATTTCATTCATTCAATAAAATATTTATTTATCTATAAACCATTAATCCTAGTTTATCACATTAAAAAATAATCACATTAAACAAATTTTTTAATAAAATAATAATTTTCTTTAATAGTTTCATTTCGTTCCATGTTGGAAATAAAATGGTTATAAAATCCAATAAAATTCTATTGGAACAGTATGTAAAATGTATGTAAGAGAAGAATATTCTATATCTAATAGTATTTATTTAATGATAGTCATTGGAGGTGAAAATGTGTTAGATAAGGGAAGAACTTATTGAGTATATGGATTATCAGAATTAATTCATAATAAGAACTGAATGTTTAACATATTTATAGTGAAATTTAAGTGTCTATGTCGTGCATTGAAATGTAGACATATTGAACATTGCACATATAGTATATTAATATAATGTATATCCATAGTGATTGGTTACATAATGAAGGATTAAAAATTAAATATATGTCACATGGGGGTACTAATTTTTATGTCTATTTGAATAATATTCAACTGGTATTTGGATGGTAAGATCAGAATGAATGATTGATCAGGAAAAGAAAATTATGGGAGAACGATGGGAAGTGATATTTTGGGATGAATGGGGGTGTGAAAATGAGAAGAAGTGTACGGAAAGGATAATTGGATGGTAAAAAGTGACCACAAAAATCTCTGAACAACAAAAGTCTGAGCCCACGATGTGGAATGTCTATTATGATCAAAGGAGGTTGAATTAAACTTTCAAACACATGATATCGATGAGGGTGGTCAGGGAGCATAGGGTTCTCACTATCAAAAATGGAGGAAGGTGGGGAGCGAAATCAGGGGTTGTGGTGAAATGTGATGTCTATGGAATAATTAAGAGAATGATAAATTTGTTGGAGTCTAGATGTCATCAAGGGTCAATGGTTGAAGGGGGATGGAATCTGGAGGCGATCAAAATGGATAGATATTGTGAAGGGTATCACGAGAGAGATGATAGTTGGGGATGGGAGAAATGGATAGAGAATAGTTGGAGTTAGAGATGGATGTGGATGTGGAGGCTGGATAGAGGATGGTAGGGGAATGAAGGGAGAGGGATGAAAAAGAGGTGATGTTTTGGATGATGACCTCAGTGGGGATCCTGAGATGGGTTTGGGGGAGGATAGTCAGGGGTGCAGGGAAGGATGTTCAGAGGGGGTGTAGGGAGGTTGAAAAAAAAGAGGAGATGAATACACATAAAGGAGAATCATTATGTATTAGACAAATTGAGGAAATGGGGATACTCTTTAGTATATAAAATAGAGGTTAATATTTTTCCAAAATAGAGCATATTGCCTTGTTGGGCTGTGTAGTTTAGTAAATTGTTCACTAATTAGGCACTTTCAACTTGACACCCATATAAGAATCACACGTTTGGTTGTATGGTTACTTTATACTATGTTCCAACAATGCAGGTAACCCTTATGAAAAAAAATGAGCCACAAACCTTTTTGTACATCCTAGTCTAGAGAATCACGTTCCTACCATGTAAAACTTTATTATCAAAAATACAACACCACTCTCATGATTTCCATAGAGTTACTACAAACTGTATGAAAACAATGAAACATAAAAAAGATCAAAATTTTATAAATCAATGTAAATTTTTAACCAAATATCATGATAAATAAAAAAATTTAACATAAATTACTACATAGACATTAGGTGTTATAATCTTCCCACAATGATAATTTCTTCCCCAAGCAAGTATCTAGTGTAATATGAATTAATAATAGAAATGCATCAAAAATACCATAAAAATAGGTTGGTTAGGTGTGGAATAGAAAAAGATATGGTCTTAAATACGAAAATAATAACATATTACCAAAATCTCTATATTTATTAGACAAATACACAAGATCATGTAACATCACCCAGAACAATTCGGTAACAATTATGAAAGGAGAAACCCAAAGAGATAAAAATTTGGAATATTTCTCATTAAAGTTTGTAATTATTATAAAATATCATAATATATGAGACACACACCTAAAAATACATAAATCCTCAAGAATTGTAATATTCAAACAAAACATATAAAACCAAAATTCATCCAAGAAACCAATCTAAAACACCACAAAGAGAATACAATTAAAAATAACACCACATTCATGATATGAGAATGATCATAATCATTTAAAAAAAGAAATAGAAGAAACAGAACAACACGAGCCTCCCTATAAAAAAATATAGTCTTTAGTTTTTTTTCTCTACTGACAATTGGTAAATTGGGACCTTCTACCTGGAACATCACCCTATATTGAACCAACTAATTAAATTGATCATGTATAAGTTTTTAACATCTCAAAGTCTTTATTGGTCATATTTATTGAAGAATTGTAAAATTGGTGTCTCATATTCAAACCATCATGAACCTAATCCTGAAAAAACTAGTTTACAAATGTACACCCACACCTAAAAAAAGAAACATATATCAAAAAAGAACACAAAGATCCTGAATTCTCTATCATCCAAAAAATAATTATAATGAAATTAAAACACACCGCATAAAAATCCAAAAACACTTTAATCACACAAAACCAATTTAAACCCAATAAATACCTTTATGATAATTCAAATAAAAATTCTTTTGAATATGGAACAATATACCCACCAAAAAAATACCATGGATATTTCATTCAATGTGTCTTGTAATTCCATGGAACTCTAGAGACAAATCGCACAATATGCCTCTCCATAATCTTTTGAAGAGAAAAACCCCTAATTATTATAACCTTATAGCTTGATATGTGTAGATATGAATACAAGAAGGGGGAGGCGGGGAGGCGGGGAGGCCAAAAGATGGAGGTGGATGTAGTGATCATTTGTTGTGAGGAGGAGGTGGGGATGCTGGTGTGGGAAAGGGAGTCTAAGAGAAGGCTAAAAGGTGGAGGAGGAGGAGAGGACTAGTTAGAGACTATGATGGGAAGCAGAATATGTCTATTTGTATGTTTATTTGATTAATAAAATTAACATGTCAACTAGATGGGATTTATGGTCTATAATTTTAAAAAAAAATTACCATATAATGTAAAATAATTAAATAGAATGGAATGAAGAACATGATTTTCGATCACCACTATAAACATCCATTAATATAATCAAATATAAACATTAATGAATATGAAATATAACCAATACATATATTTTACAAAGTCTAATCTAGTATAGACTATAGAATAATTTTATCTTCAAAATCTAAATTTTATGCTCATCAAATAAATATGGTTCAATGTATATATAAATGCATATTATAGAATAATAAAAATAATTTTAAAAGGTAAATTTGTTAAATCTTAAATATTTATGAAGATGAAATTCAATAGAAGAGCAGCACACATGGAATGGGAAAGATAAATCACATAATAGAGGGTTTTTTCTTTCCACTAAAAGGAGGGTATAGTTATTTAACAAATGGGGTTAGTGATAAATCGGGGGAGGAGGATGAAAATGAGGGTATGGTATGGTTTTAATGAGAAATATGGGAGGTTGTATCACCATTAGGAGAACATTAATGGGTGTCCAAGTTAAAGGCGGAGGATCCCGGGAGGTGGGTGGCCTAGACGGAGTCGTGTCGGAGCAGCGTCAGAGCCACTTTAGACTGGCGTCAGAGCGGCATAGGAGCCATGATGGAGCCATGTCTGATAAGGAGTATCATGTGAAGGTGGGTGTCCATTTCAAAGGTGCTTTGGATGAGGATGTGGGGATTCCACATTGAGGCAGCGTCGGAGCAGCATCCATGGGGGGAGGGGTGGTCGCATCGTAGAAGGAGGAGGATCGTGGGGAAGTTGGATTGTATCATCTGGGGAGGATAGAAGAAGGTTTGGTGGAAACATCCGGAGTGGAAAATGGTAGGGGATGAGGATAATGAGGTTATAGTAGAGGAGGAGGATCATGAGGGTTAGGGGGAAAGAGGAAATTAACAAGGGCAAGAGAAAGGCTATATCGCAGTGGGCTACTGCCATGGAGAAAAAAAATCAGAAATGGATATAAGTGAGTTATATACAGGAACATTATCGTTTCTGGATATATATCAGTGTCTATGAGCCCAATTTCTAGAAGTTAATAGTGGGGGGAAATTCTAATGATAAGGTGGCGTAAGAAGAGGTAGATCATTTGATGGGAAGATTACCCCAAGTGGACACTACTCTTGAGAAATGTGGGTGGATTGAAAAGAAGAAATGCATATTGGTTAGGGGATTCAACATAGGGAAAAGTAACAAAAAGGAATACATGAAATAATGGTAATATTTTCTGTATCATTATGAATATATCTAAAAGGATGATCCTGACAAATATGTAAATTCCCTTCTCTTTAAATTGGTTAGAGAGACTGATTCCAATCAGCTCAACCTTTTCTTCAACTAGTCTATAGGTTCTTTATGTGTTTTACTTTGTTACATATGAGGGTTCAAAATTTTCCATTAAATGTGTTTGAAAATAAAAATTTACATTAGAGTGAAGGAAATGAGGAATAAAATATATGTACACAAAAATATTTTTTTTTACTCTAGGTTAACATCATTGATATAATTTTAAAATTCTTATTAATGAAATTCTAAATTTTTTTATTTTTTAAACAATTAGTAAAATAGAGATAATAAGAATAAAATGAGAAAATATTTTCAAAAAAAACATACTCATTTATTAGTGTGTATTTTCTTGTACGACACTAAATCTCTTTGATGAATTGAGTTGGTTTACTAAAATACATCCCTAAGGTTTATAATCGGT
This sequence comes from Viscum album, assembly GCA_963277665.1. Classification (NCBI taxonomy): domain Eukaryota; kingdom Viridiplantae; phylum Streptophyta; class Magnoliopsida; order Santalales; family Viscaceae; genus Viscum; species Viscum album. The sequence goes on along the minus strand of OY728163.1, from coordinate 2,100,157,136 downwards.
AAATAAAGAGGATTTAGGAAGAACATTGGCTTTGGAAAGTGTGAGAGTATTGAATTTAAAAGGAGAGAGAGAGGGACTATTATACTTGAGGAGAGGGTTATTTTGATAAATAAATATTCAATTAAATAATATATCAAATAAAAATTTCTATTATTAAGGGATCAATTTTGACTATAGGTTTTGGAATTTTTTTAGAAATTATGTTTGTTGTATTTTAAGGACTCATTAATGAAGGTAATATATATTTTTTTTAAAAGGTATATATATTATTATGTCATCATTACATCTTGAACTATGAAATTTAAGATACCTTGGCAACATGAAAACTGTACTTTTACAATTCACATGAAAATTGATTCATTTTAGAAAATTACAATAATAATCACCCTAGTATAATATTAACATGAGGATTTATAAAATGATTTTATGTTTTTAAAAATAAATTTCTAAAATATGTGATTATAATTTTTAGTCTTTTTTTTAAGTTTTACGACATACTTTGAAATACAGTTTATTAAAAATGTGCATATATTGTCTTTGATTTATTATCATTATATTTATTATAATGTTTATATTTATATATATTACTCATGATAAATATTATTTATATCAAAATTTATCATTTTTGGGGTTGAATTACTATTCAAATGGTCAGTTTACTATACCAATATTCATATTACTATTATAATGTTCACACTACCTCCTATAAATACCACCACATTTTTTTACTCAATATTCACTAAAATTAATCCCAAGGATATATAATTACATTATATAATATTTTTATTTTCTTAATAATATTTTTTATAATTTCTATTTTGTTGTTCGTGTGGATTATGAATCTATCAGATTGGGGTTCTCCATATTTTCCCATTTTATCATTTCTATTTTATATTTTTCTCCATTTTTAATGTTTCAAATTTTCATTTGTATAATATTTTTCTAATGTAATAATATTTATTAATTATATATAGTTTTTTAGTTTTTAAATATTTTGTTTCTATGTAATATTATATAGCACAATACAAGATAAATTTATTCCAGAAAGAAATATTACTAATAAAAACTGGGTTTGATTCATTCTTCCGCCCTTAGAAAATTTCATCCCCAAAATATTAAATCATATACTCAGGTGAGAATAGATGGGGTAATTTTGCTTCATTTTTTCCTTTGGTTCCAACATATCCTTTTTATACTTATGGTTCCACCAAATAATTTTGAAAAGTTTATTTTTCTTGTTATATTGAACTTTTTTTATAGTCTAAGATCTTAACCATATTTTCCTCATAAGATAGGCCACCCTCCAATTGTATCACCTCTGGATTCAGTATACACGAGGGGTCGGAAGAGTACTCCTTAAGAGAGATACATGGAAAAATTCATGAACTTGAGCCTTATTTTGTTGAAGTTAAAGTCAATAGACCAGTATTCCAATGTGATCAATGATCGCAAAGGGGACAATATATCTAGGGATGAGTTTTTGATTCCTTCCAAACAACATGATTCTTTTCCCTAATGATATTTGAAGGAAAAGTTGGCCTCCAAGATTAAACTCCAAGTCCCTTAAATGGTTTTTATCATAGATCTTTTTTCAACCCTAAGAATCTTTTATATGTTTTTAGATGGATTGAACCTTCTCTATTATCACTTTTACAAGATCATGTCCTAGTAGATTTCATTTTCCAATATCTTCCCAAAAAGTAAGATTTCTACATTGATTCCCATATTTATATTCATATGAATACATTTTAATAATTGAGTGGATATTTGTTTTATGAGAACTCAAATAATGTGAGGTGATGATCCAAATATCCTTTAAATTCTATTTCATATGATCTTCTCATTTCCTCGAGTTTTTGGATATTTCATTTAGATTGTCCATAAGTTAGGGTGTGATAGGTCATGTTGAAATTTGATTCATTATTCAAAGCATGATAAATACTTCTCTAGAATAGAGAATTTATACTTGGATCATGATCAGATATAATTAATAGTGGATCCCCATGATGCCTCACCACCACCTTCACATATATCATTGAACGTTGTTAAAGTGATAAGTATTCCAGAATAGTGATGAAGTGGGATGTCTTGGTGAGTTGATCTGCCACTACCCATATCACATTATTTCCATTGAATCCTCTCAAGAGATCTGTGAAAATGTCCATAGTTATGTTCTACCATTTCCATGTGGTTATATAAAATGGTTTCATTATCCCATTGGTATTATATTTCTCTAACTTAACTATCCAACATACCAAGTACCAAAGATATACTATGTAATCTCCTTCTTCGTGTTGTCATATCATATGTTATCTCAAATATCATGGAACATCATTGAAATTCCAAGATAGATAAATAAAGGTGATCTGTTTACATTATCCAACACCACCTTCTTTATATCAGGTGATTCAATCACAAAAATTCTTGTTTCAAATTAGATGACAGCATACTCATCGATGAAAAACTCATGTAGCTTCCCTTCCTTTACTGCATTCACCTCCATTTCAACCTTCATAACATACCTCTATCATAGTTCAAATTCTCTTAAATTGATGGTTGGGAAATCATTTTGGAAAGGTAGGAACTATTATGAATTCTAGATCCAACCTGTTTATATCCACGAAGATAGTGTCTTTATCAATCTGTATCAGGGATAACGTAGTTGGTTATTTTTCTACTCAGATCATCATCTAGCTTGTTCAACTTTACTGGATGGTAGTGAATAAATATATTATTGTCCATAATTAGTTCTAGATATATTTTTTATGCATATTGAGCTCTATATATGTGAAAATATACATTATAATCTTGTGATCCACATAAATTTCATGATTTTCACTATCTGTGTAGTACCTCCATATATTAAAGGAAAAGTTCATGTTTATTAACTCCATTTCATGTGTCGAGTAGTTTTTCTCGTGGATTTTCTATTGTAGTGAGGAATAGGTTATCACTTTTTCATTTTTCATAAGTACATAACCCAATCATTTATTTGAAGCATTGATTTATATCAAAAACCATCTACTCTTATTATTAGTGTGAGTATAGGCGTAGTGATTAGCCTCTTCTTAAACTCCTTATATATTTCATCACATTATACAATATAGAAATATATTTTACCCCTTTTGTATTAAATTAGTTATCAATCGAAAAAATTAGGAAAATATTCTCACAACACATCAGCAGTGCCCTACTAATCCATGAAAACTACATATTTCAATGAAACTAGTGTGTTTAGATGATTCCTTAATTTTATTTTTAATTGAAGAGTCCACATAAATTCCCTCACATGTGATAGTTTTCCCCAATAATGGGATATACTACATCCAAAATTCATGCTTTCAAAACTTATAGTACACTTTATCCTTCTGTAATATCTCTAGATTAATCCTTATATTCTTTTAATGTTCCTACTTTATATTAAATGAAATGTTAATATCATCGATAAAGAATACCAAAAAAATTTCAAGGTAATATCTAAGGACACTATTCCTAAAATTGATGAATATTTCGTGGGAATTATAATGTTTGAATTCAATCACTATGAATTCACAGTGCTCATATTTTGCACTAAATGTTGTATTCTAAATATCTTATTTATTCGCATTCATCTGGTGATATCCAGAATTAATATCCACCTTTGAGAGGTATTGATCTCCTCATAGTGGATCAAACGTGTCATCAATCCTTAGTATAGGATACAACTTATTTATGTAGATCTTGTTAAGATCCATGTAATCAATAAAAATCTCTATTGATCCAGATTTCTCCTTTACAAATATCACCGGAACAGCCCAAGCCGATGCACTGTGGTATATGAACCCTTTTTACAAATTCCCTTGCATCTTATTCCCTCCCTCCTCCAGTTTCATCAGGGCTCTCTTATAGGTTCATTCATATATAAAAGAGTGGGTCCGAGAATAATTTCTTTTGAGAACTCTAATCCATGATTTTTGGTAAGTATGTGTAACCCTATCATAAATTAAATAGTGTATTCCCTCGTAATAGGAATTTTCTCAAGGTTGATACCTTCCTTTGACTCAACCATTTGAGAAGGTAATACTTCTTCATAGGGTAACAACACTGACACTATTGAGGGATTTTCCAAAATATATTCATGATATTTCTTTCATTTATATAGGATCATGGAATGGTTCTTAATATTAAAAGAAATTTCCTTTTCTTGAAAGTAGTTGTGGGATCTATATAACGAGATACAATCCATGCATGGTATATCATCAAATTCTACAATGGTAATTATTGAAATACTATATATATGAATATTTACACATATGATAATAGGATATGATTCCAACACTTGGGTGGAAATGATTGCACCAACATCTTTTTTTATAGATATATCTACTTCAAGGTATCAGGTTATTAATTCAATGGTTCATGAAAACATTCAAGATAATAGAAGAATAATTATAACCAGAATAAAATAAAACTGTTTTCATTTTTGAGTAAATATTAAGTGTACCTTGTATGAAATCATCTCAGCATTCCTCTTTAGTAGTAGTGATCAAATAATTTTTCCATTACTCTTTTCTCTTTCGTGTTTAATGATGTCGATTACCATCAAGTACATGTGGTTTAGTGCATTAGTTGTCATAGTACCCTTTTACTCTATACATGAAGCATTGAACCAAGGTAGGTACATTAGTTCGTGTGTTCATTTCTTTTATCAACTCAGATGGATTCTTCATGTCTCTCGAGCATGCACAAGAGCCTTAGCCCAATTGGTAAGGACTTTCTAGGTGCATCCAAGAGACCCGAGATCAAATCCGAGTGGAGGCATATTTTCAGGGTACTATAGTAGTACTGTAGCTGGCACTGTTCGGTACTGTAGCAGCTGGAACTATTCATCCATCTGGGCCTCCGGACCATCGGTTTGGTCCTCAGGTCCCGCAAGGCTTTTGAGACACCCAAGGCCTTCGGGCCAGTTGATTCTCAAGGCCTTCGGTCCACCTGAAGGCATTAGGGCCACCCCAAGGCCTTGGGGACACATGAATGTAGGCCCCAGACACACTACAAAAAAGGAGCAGCCCCAGAAGAGGAATCAGAGCAGATGCACTCACTAAAGCAGAGCCAAATGGATTGTCAGAATGAGAGGGTATAGCTATGACATCGATACCATCCTGTTCTTTCACGGGAAGCCTAGCCAGACGGTCATGCAAAGGTGGAGAGCTACTATCAATATGAAGATGCTGGGGAGGTGAAGTTCCTTGTAGATATTCTGGTTTAATTCCCTAAGACCTTTGGGTCATATAAATCTCTTAAAAATACGAGCCATGTAATCTCTGAGCCTATGGGCCTTGTAAGGGTTCCCCCTCATCCCTTGAAAGGGGGGTTATCAAAACTCAATAAAAATGAAGGCCTTCGGGCCATTCAGGAAGGCATGCCTCTCAAGCATTCATATTCTTAGTGGCCTTATCTATGTTGCTTGAAGCATTTCCTTGTCCTTCTAAGGCAATTCCCATTATTATTCTTCAAAAGAAAATTAACATGTGGGTGGTTGGATCCCCTTTCCTCCTTTTTAATTTGACCCTATAAATTTAGACTCTATAAATTTAGACTCTATTCTTCTCTTCTTATCCACAACCCTAAAGGATCGATCTCTAGACTCCATATCTACTTTGAGAGAACATCGAAAAACTTCTCCATAACTCCAAAAGTCTCATATCGCTAGAGCCTTTTAAAGGCGTAGTTTTAAACCACTAAAGAATCTATCTATTTTATTGACATTGTGGATAAAAAATCCCAAGTCGTATCATGATATCCTTGTGATGTTTTTATCATAGTCTATGATAGATTCAACATCATTTTTCTTCCAGTTTATAAAATATTCTCTACAACTTTTTTTGAATATTTCTAGGGAAATACTTTTAAAAAATATTTTTATAAATTATTCCCACTCCATCTCTTCTATTTAATACTTATTCTTAGTGTTCTTTATCAATACCCAATGTTGATCGGCCTATCTATCTAAATAATAGAAGTTTAGTTCTACCATCTCATTCTCATAATAGTAGAGCAAAGAAAAGATATTCTCTATTCAGTTAACCCACTTTTTTATTATAAGTACACCAAAAGATCCACTAAATGGATATGGTTGTAACTATATAAAGAACTCAAAATCCATTTTTTCTTTGTTGGGTAAATGAGGATGTTCCACATTGTTCAGGTTATTTTTCATATAATAACACATCTAAGTAATAATTTCTATAAATTTTTGAACTACACAAACTATGGAATTTGGGAAGTCATTCAAAAAAACATTACATTGTCCCTCATATGGGTTGTTGGCCTAGTGTCTTTGGGTTCCCACCATTTCCTAAAATATAAAATATGTGAACAAAATATTAGTTAACTAATCTCGAAAAAATAATTTATTTCTATGTGAAAATCAATCCTAAAATAAAATATTATGGTACCCCTTGGTTTATACATCTTGTAAAAAAATATTCTTGGATTTTTAACTACACAAAGACTTATCCTAAGGGTTTTCACTAATGTTCTTTAATCCTAATTCCCCAATTTACTAAACCATACCACTAAAGCCAACTATAGAGACCATAATTTTTATTACATGACTATTAAATAATTTTGTAGATAAACAACATAATAATTATAAATTGGATGATTGAAACATTTTGTGTTAGGAATGTACAACAATTATAATCATTTTATTATCTTTCTTAAATTTTTTTGTTGAATTTGATGTGTTTTAATATAATTTTTTCCATTTAAATTTCCCATTTTAATTTGATTTTGCAATTTTGTTCAAGGAAACTTATAAATAAGTATGAAAAATTACAATATATTAAATACATATATTTATAATTATATATATAATAATTAATTTATTTTATTCAACCATATGTTTGGTGACTAGGAAAGATGTTGGAAACTTCCTCATTGGCGTTTAATCGGTAGTTAATGGGAACAATGTCCAAATATGAAGAAAGAGAGGTTTAAAATATAAATATATCAAAATTATAATTTTTTATAGTAATTTAACATCATTAATATAATGTAAAAATTATTTCAAAATAAATATTATAATATTTTTTTAAATAAACTGGGAATAGAGAGATATGAAGAAGAAAATGAGAGAAGAGTTTGTAAAAACATACTCATTCCTTGTGGAGGCTTCTCTTTTACGACACTATAGTTCCATGATGAATAGAGTTAGTTTCCTACATCATTTATCTATGTTTTTTTAGGTATTAAGAGAGATTATTTGGGTATAAATTATTCTTTAGAATGTGTGATATGAGTGGTTTCCCCAGGGAACATAGATGGATGTTTCATTATTAAAGAGAGGGTTATTTTTAGAATAAAATAATAAATAAAATAGTATATATAATGTAAAAAACGTAATAGTGACTTTGTTTCAATATAAATATTTTATAAATTTATCAGTTTTCTTCCATTTTTTCATGAAAATTAATTTATATTAATTGGATACATTGAATAATTACAATAGTGCACCTCTCTTATCATATAAATGGGAACCTCCTCTCCTCCCTTCATGAAAAATTCTAATCATTCTTATTTTTTCAATACCTACCCAAAAAAATTAATTAAATCCATACCCATAGCCTAGAGGCCCATTTTTATCATAATACCATCCTATAAAGAGATTAGGTATAATCTTAGAAAGATTCTCTTATTAATATATATAGTTCTTGACCATGTGTTTTCATTTTATTTCTTCTTCAAATCGCAAAAAAAATGTACTTCAAAGATGATGAAATAGTACCAAAAATAATTTCCATATTCTAAGATGTTCTTGTATTAATGTAACAACCTATAATCATCTGTTTATTCTATATAATGGGAAATAAAACCATTATTATTTTGTATGGAAAACTCTTCCCCACAAACTGATGTAATTCATTTGCCATCACAACTTATCATGACAGGTTATAATGATGTAATTAATGTTTATATATGATACTAATTACATATTTAAAATTAAATAAAGATAATATATCATCTACTTTATTATCATTCCATCCATTGAAAAATTGAAACATTACAAGTGCATACATATGAAATATAGTCTTCATTTTGAAAAGTAATTCATTTTTTCCTAACCATCTATCATTGTTTCTATTAAAAGTATAATTACTAAATAAAAATAATAATTAATTCTTGATTATTATTATAGAGATTATTAAATGACCTCATATTTTACCATAGTAAACTTACCAAAGTTATTTTAGATATATGAGCTAAATATCATCAAAACATCAATCATGAACATATTTATTAAGTATTTGTATTTATCATGGTAATAAATGAAATAATTGGAATAATAAACTTTAAAATGGTTCTTAATCTGGTAAATAATTTACATACTTTTATTATTCCTGAATATATATAACATATTTAATGAGTGAGACTCCCAGTAAGTGAAACTTTACAAAAAACCCAGATTTTAAATGTTTTAAAAATTTACTGTCTAAATAATTTTCTTCTCTGTACATATTCATAAAAATACTTTTTATAGATATTTATATGCATATAATGAATTATAAATGATATTTTATATTTATTTTGAATTTCTTTTACAGTTTTTAGATGGTATTTATTTATATATTTTATTATAAATGTTTTAGAAAAAAGGAAAAAGGAAAAGTTTTATTTTAAAGTTTACGGTGTCAATTGTTTTTCCTAATTCCAAACCCATTATTTAATGTTTGTTTCTATTTAAAATATTTCTTGTTATCTTCCAATAAAAATCATTTTTAAATTTTTTATGGGTATTTAAAAAAAATTGAAATGAAATTTATATTTTTATATCATGAAATATTATTCTTATGTGTGTAATGAATATATTAGTGATGATGATGGTAGAAATGAAAGATTTCATATGAATGAATATGTTATGGTTATTGAAAAAAATTATGATTACTGGTGATCCTAGTATATATAATGATGATGGGTGAGCCCAATATATCTCCTGATGATGGGTGGACCCAATATAGCTCTTCAATGTATGGGATAAATGGACTGAGTTAACCAGTTATGTTTCTCTTATGAGATATTTGGAATTTACCAGGCTGGTTATTCCACCTGTAATAGTGATTGTAAGTGTGAAATGAAAATTATATACCATGATACCTACATGATTTATTAATGTGTTATGTATGTTTTCATAGAAATATAATGAGTTCACAAGGTCAGATAATGAGTATAAGTTTAAAGGTAAGTTTATATTACTTATTAAGGAGGAAATATGTAAAAAAAATTAAAATTCCATATGGAAAAGAATCTTTTTTGAGTTTTATCTTAACGTTAATATTTATTATTTAATTTTTATAATATTATTTGGTAATATTATATTATTTAATTTATAATAAAAATTTTATTTTGAGTTCAATGTTTATCTTAAAAAATTAATTTTTTTTAGTATTCATTTACTAATGGATTACATTATTTGTTATTCAAATACATCCCTTATTGAGTTTTTTGTGTTTCTACTATAGTTCAAATAGATTATCATAGAATATTTAGGATGATTAGAGGAAATGATAAGGTCATGAATAAAATTTTGATGATATTTTATGAAAAGAAAACTTGTTATATTTTAGAAGTTTTTTGTTGTGTAAAAATAGATACTGAATGGAAGTGTGGTATTTATATTTTTATATTTTATTTTTTAATAGTTCTGATTTAATTATCTAAAAATACAAACCTAAATTATCTTCAGAAGTGAAATAAAATGATTTCATATCTATAAATTTAGTTTAGGGATTATTTAAGGATGGGTCTTTATAATTGGTATCAAAGGAATGTTTTACACAATATCAAAGGTTAGGATAGTGTAAGTAAGTATCCTTAATAGATTATAATCTATATATTTTAGGATATATCATTTTAAGATTACCATGTTTCTTCATATAATATTTTGTGTTCAAAATGGTTTTCTATAGAGGAAACAATAAATCTAGAGTTGGTAAAAATGAGGAGGAAAATATCCTCTCAGTTCAATATCATGGGATGGTTAGAGTTAGAACTAATTATTTTGATGTTGTGATGAATTAGTTGAAACAAGAGATTAGTGGTGGTGCAATCCAAGGTAGAGAGAAACCAGATCTACCATAAATGAACATGTAGATAATTGATCATTTTATAATGAAACCCCCTCTAGTATTCATTGTATATTATGACTCAATAGTGGATGAGGGATTTATTAAATCTCTTGATAAGATATAAGTAGTCACAGGTTATTTACATCATCAAAAAGTAGTAATTTATATTTTCCATTCTAAAGGTAAAATTGATCAATAGAGGTTATTGGATAATACTACCAGATAAAGTGAAGAGATAAACTCTACGAACTGGGACACATTTAATAATCTTTTCTCTTGGAAATATATTCCAATAGTGACTTCAGATTGAAAAGAAAATCATGGAACTGGGTTAGAGGAAGTATCATTTAGTAGGCACATATGTTGTGAACATCTCTTGATAGATTAGTTACACACTAAAATGTGTGTGGGGTATTGATTAAAAAATTAATTTAATTTACTCAAGATTTAATCCAAGATATCCAAGGGAATTGGTATCCCATGAATTCATAATTTATGAGAAACATTTTCAATGTTCCAAAAATGTAGAAATGAATTTTATTAATGATCATTTTTTATATCAAAATAATGTGTAAAATAGAGCTAGGTTCCAGGAAATGTAAAATAATTAGTCAAAGAAATATGAATGTAAGAATATAAAGTTTCCATGTTATGATAGGTGTGATAAAAATCAACTTGAGGAATGTTTTAAGAAATATGGTAAGTTTTTATGATGTGGTATGTTTGGGAATATGGATTTTGAATGAAGATGAAAAGATCTTGGTAGTGTTATAACCAAATTTGATAAGTTGGTAGTAAGGTATTTAAAATGTAATGAGATGGGTCATTAAAAATATGTGTATCTAAATAAAAGTTATGTTGATGTGAATTTGATATACTATAATTACAAGGGTGTGGTGGAATATTTTACAACTTCTTTAGTAGATATTGGGTTGTCTAACGAAGTGAAGACAAGTACACTAATTTTTTTTAAGATTATGCTATTATAATTTTTGACTAATTTCTATGCACTCTTACAAATGAATGTTTCTTGTAAATTAAAATTGTCACCTCAAGAAATAAAGTAGAAACTTTTTTTAAAAAACACATGTGGGTTTTATTAAGTCAACAATACATTAAAATTGTCTTTATGTTATCATATGTGGAAGATTTTTCATACAAATAATGTTTTATTTCTCATTATAGTGTTTGATTTTACTCTAGGTATGGTTGTATTTCTTTTATCATGCTAAGATTTACTGTAGAGCAAAAATATTTAATTTTTAGAATGATTTTTATTTGGTATATAAAAAATAATTCTCACATTTGATTACATATAAATAATTTAATAAACTATTAAAATATGGAAATGAAATTTATCTTGTTCGTGTTTTTGAAATGAAATAAATTGTTTAGATTAGTGATGTGCTAGTAGAAAAAGAATATCTATATGTTTTCATGATGATTTTCCTAATGTTATTCCAAATATAGAGGTTTAGTTTTCTATTAACTATCTATCTAGTGCTCTTCTAATTTCAAAACTACCTTGTCAAATGGATCAAGTAAAACTTCTATAATTGGAAAAAAAATGTTACAATAATTACTTGATAAAGAATTCAATCAACCTAGTACTTTACCATGGGGTGATCTTATTTTATGTGTCTAAAATAAATATTGTTCCATGTGATTTTTCTTAATTTTATAAAAATTAATATCATCATTATTAAGAATAATAATATGTTACCCCATGTATATGACTTGTCTGATCATCTCTTGGGAGACCTATATTTGTCAAAGGTTCATCTAAGATCTAATTATAATTAGCTAAATGTGAAGGGGGATAGAATCCTTAATATTACAATTGTACTAGGTTTGTGAAATATGGGTTTTGGTTTTTTCCCTTTGGATTGAAAAATGCTCAAGATGTATTTATAGACATTATGAATAGAGTTCCCCATTAGCACTTCAATATGTTTTTTGTTGTTTTTTATTGATGATATAATTATATATTTTAAAATTTGTGATCAATATTGGAATAATTTGTGTTTCTTCAAACATTGAAAGTAATGAATTTATATGAAACATTATTAAATTTAAATTTTCATTTCAACATATTTTATTCATTTTTTGTATCATATATAAAGAGGTAATTACTATTGATCATTCAAAAAACGTGGTTTACTAATTCTCAATACTTAAAAATATAACTGATATTTTTATTTTTAATGGATTAATAGGATATAGCGGAATATTTGTTGATACTTTTTCAGGTTTATTATTCATGATAACCAAGTAAACATGAAAAGAATTTTTTTCATCTAGATAAATGAATGTTATGGATGTTTCAAATAATTGAAAAGAGTATTAGTGAATCCTCTAGTTTTGCCCCTACTATCGAGAAATATTGACTTCATCATCTATATTAATGCTTCCTTAAGGGGTCTAGATTTTGTTTTAATATAGAATAGTCTAGTATTTTTTTATACTTCATATCAATTAAAACCCCATGAGAAAAATTATCATACACATGACCTTGAGCTGAAATATGTATCATTTTCTTTAAAAATTTCCATAATATATTTAAATAGAATAAAAAATTAAATATATATTATTTATATGATTTTGAAGTATATATTCACTCAGAAAGTGTTTAACATGAGAAAGAGGATATGGTTAAAAGTGATAAAGGATTATGACTTCATATTTCATTACCATCAACGTAAAGAAAATAGAGTAATTGATGCATTTATTTGGAATTATAATACTAAATTAACCATGTTAGGTTTCAAAAATGAACCTTTGGTTAATTATTTGATGAATTTTAGATTAGAAATTATGTATGCAGGAATTCCATCTATTTATTTAGGTGACATTACAACGGTATTTGTAAATAAAATTAATAAACCTTAGAAGTGGGATCTTGTTTTATTGGAAGAGGTATATTCTCTTTAGATGTGTAAAATACTATGACTTGATTTTGATTATGAATGTGTTATGAGATATTGAAATAGGTTATTTGTTCAAAGTTATTTCTAGTTAAAAAATAATTATTTATTAAATATCATGACCCACGTTTTCTAATGATCATAGAAGCACTAAGAGGAATATATTCCATCAGGGGTATTACTAGTGTGATGGAATGAAAAGTGACATCGCTAACATTTCCAAGAAATTTTTTAATTGTAGATATGTAAATGTATAATGATATTTACCAAAGAGGATGCTTCAAGTGTTTCAAATTCCAGAGTGAAAATTGAAAAATATATCAATGGATTTCATCATTTGATTTCCAAATACATCTCATTGTAATATTGTGATTTAGGTTATTATTGATCAATTAAATAATTCTATAAATTTTCTTCTTATTCAAAAAATTATTTACCTTAATAAAAATTATTGACTATATCTTAAAAAGAAAATAAGGTTACATTGGGTTTCTCTCTCCAATGTATATTACTATTATCCCAGTTTACGTCTAATTTTTAGAAAATTAATCAGAGGTCAATGGAAAATGATAACAATGAGTAAAAATTTTCACACACAATTTGAAGAAAAGTAAGAGAGAATGATTAAAACATTAATATAAATGATTTGATCTTGTTCGATGGATTACTGGGAATTTTTATATCAATATCTCTCATTAGTTGAATTTTATTATAATAATTATTTTTATAGTATTATAAAAATGAATCTTTTTGAGCCATTATATAGAAATCAGTGTTGTATTTTATCTTGTTGGGATGAATTGAGGAAAAGAAAGTTATTGGGACTATAATTTTTTGAAGAAATGTTCTAGAATTTAAAGATGATTCAAATTTATATGTGGATGGAATAAATTTAGAAGAAAAGTTATGCAGATAACCAAAGGAAATATAATTTATTTGATATAGGTTATCCTTATTTTCTTAAATCACCTTCACTGAAATGTTTTATGTATTTTTCTAAAGGAAATTTGTGTTTATGGTTCATTAGACCATATGAGATCAGGAAAAAGGTTTCAGCAGTTTCCCAAAAAGTGGATATTCTTGTCATGTTCTCTCATTTTCAGGACACATTCCGCGATTCATTGATATTCTTAATGCCTCTTGTATTTGGATTCCTAATGAAGTTTAATTCAAAGAAAATTTTACTTATCATGGAAAACCAGTATGGATTCTTTAGTATAGAGATAAATACTTGTGGAATAAGGTAATTACTAAAGATAAGGTTTTTGGGAAATCCTATATGGTTTAATAAGAAACCTGGAAATATGAAAATTCTATAAATGAAAAATATCCCAACTTGTTTCAGTAATGAATAGAATTTTGAGGGTACAAATTTAAAAAGGAGAGAAGAATGTAACAAATAAGTTAATTTTAATATTAAGTAAATTTTATGCCTTATTAATATTCATTAATTATATTATATATAGTTATATTAATTATAATGATATTATGTAGTTTTCTCAATCAGAAAAAAAAATATTTTATTCTTATTAATTTTATTTTCATGCATTATAATGTTTTACTAAAAATATAAAATAATAAATTTCAGAATTTATATTTGATAAAATGAGATTTATTTTTGGAACTGTAATATAAAAAATATCTTAGGATCTTCTAATGGCATTTTTCTAAAAATATTTGTTTCTAAGTGAATTGTAAAAAATAACGATTTTATGAAATACATTATCTTTTATGATATCTCCAAGACATAAATATGATATAAAATTTTATTAAACTTATTTATTGAATCATGTGTTAAAATATATGACAAATATCTTAAAAACTAATTCAAAAACTTTAAATTATAATTTATTTAATGATAAATTTGAAAATCATTTTTAGTGATGATATAGTGATTGTGCATAACTGGAAAAGTCAAAATCGGTGTCCAAAAATATAATATTTTAGAAGTAAGAAGTCTTTATAAAATTTTCTATTAAGAATTAAGTATCATTGATTGTGTACATTTTTTAAGATATATGATATGAAACTTATCCAAAATCATGTGCAATTCTTGCAAAAGGATAGAAAATTTAAAATAACATAATAAATATATTTCCATGAAATATATTTGAGTAAATATATATATTCAATGAATATAAAATTTTACCTTGAAATTAATTAGTTTATTTTAATGATGGTAAGTTATTTTTAATTTTTATTGATGAAATCATTACCTTAAAAGATTACACGAAATTGAAATAGTTCTTCTGTAAGTAGTAGAAGAATCAAATAAATGATTTTCAAAACTCAAAAAGTAATTTTATTGGTGGTTTATTTGGTATATAAAAAAATATGTTAAAATATCACATACTATGGATGTTTTATAGGTTTATATTTGAATTAATGTTTAATATTTATGACTTTAAAGTCAATGAAATGAATAGTTTAATAAATAAAATTAATGATATTTTATAGTAAAAAATATTTCCTTAAATGGTTTAAAAGTCCTAAAAATCATATATCAATCCTATTTAATGTGATATTGTTTTTTATCAACCATTCACTCTTTATTTTCCACTTTTAATTTTATTGTAAAATTATTTTCTCCTATCGGAAAAAAAACATTGATGACACCGTAATCATCAAAAGGGTTAACTAGGGGTTAAAAAATATATAAGGGTAAAAAGGGAAAATAAAATTCTTCAAAATTTAATTTTATGAGAGTATTTATACTCATATTAAACCTATATTTTAAATATATAAATTTGGATTCATTTTTCTTGGAAAATAAATGTTTCTTAATTTAATACTTTATGTAAATTCAAGAGTGCCCCTCCCCTCACATATAAAATGGTACCTCCTCTACTCTCTTCATCAAACATTTTAATCACTATATATTGTCCAATAAATACCCAAATATAATCCTTAAATCCCTCACCACATCCTATAAGATATGGTTTAATCCTAAAATATTCCTATGATGGATTTATTTATAAACCAAAATAGGTTCTCTAATGTTGGGGTATCATTATAAGACGAACATTTTCATTTATTTTCTTCTTCAACCTCCATAAAATAATATTCAAACCTGATTAAATAATAAATCTAGTTTGTTAAATATATTATTTTTATTTTTATGTTTTTTTATAACCAATATTCATCTCCATCTTTCATTAATAGGGAAATAAAATCATCATTCATATGTATGACGAATTATCGCCTCGCGAACCAATATAATTTGTTTTCCATCAATGCCTCTCAATATAGTTTATAATGATTTATTTAATGTATATATCTTATATTAATGAAATATTTTTCATTTTTAAAGATAATTTATCATATAATTTCTTACCATTATATCCATTGAAAAGTGGAAATCTTTACTCATTGTTACATATGGATAACCATCCCCATGTTGTCAAGTAATTATTTTTTAATAATCATCCTTCTTGTTAGTTGGAATATTATAATCAATGTATAAAATTGATAATTATTTCTTGAGAATTATTATATATTTTATTTTATAATTTCATATTTAATCTTATTTATCTTTCATAAGTCATTGTAGAAATATAATCCAAATATCAAAAAAACATTTCAGAGAAAATTAATAGATTAAATTATTATATTAAACATGATAATAAATAAAATAAAAGGAATGATTAAATTGACAAATATTTCTTAATAAAGTAAATAATTTACATAATTTTATCAATCAAGAAGATAAATAATTCTTAAGTTGAGTTGTACTCGAGGTAATAGACACTTTACCCTAAAAACATCATTCTAAATATTTTAATATTTAATTTTCAAAATGTTTTCCTTCCATGTGAATATTTTTAAATATTCATTCTATTTTACTTATATGGATATATATACAATATAAATTACATTTTATGTCACTTTTTAATATATTTACAATGTTTTAAAATATAATATTTTTACGAATTGTATATAGAATGTTTTGACAAATTGGAAAAGGAATGTTTCATTTTAACATGTACAATATCAATGGTTTCCCTAAATTTTAGAAATTTCATTTTAGGTTTTTCATCATTTACAATATTTTTTTTATTTAAATAATAATCAAATTTTCCTTTTTTATTTTCAATAAAATAAATGAAATGGATAATTGTTTATCAAAAAATATTATTTTTGGTGAAAATAATTTTTTATGATTATGATGATGGGAAAAAAATTCATGTCTTATTTTTTTTACAATTATTGGAAATTTCTAATGATGATGGGTGATATTGATATATTTAATCATGATGGTTTATTCTTATATAGCTCTTTAATTTATTGGGTAAAGGGGTGGAGTTAACCAGTTCGGTTTCTCTTAATAAATTAGTAAAATTTACTGGGTTGGTTATTCCATTTGTATGAGTGATTATATGAGTGGCATGAAACTTATATCCCAAGTAACCAATAGGATTTGTCTATTTTTTCATGGAAATATTTTTATTTCCCAAGGTATGTTAATTATATTAAGTTTAAATAAAATTTTATCCAACTATTAATCATAAAATGTGTATCTTTTTAGGATTCTACAGTTTAAAGAAACCTATAGGTGTATTTTTTTCCTTTATATTTTATTATGAAATTTAATGTAAAATTATTTTAAAATATATGTTGATTTTATAAGTAAGAAAATATTTATTTTTGGCTCAATTTATATTTTGAAGAAGGAAAATTTGTATGAGTATCCATAGACTAATAAGTTTCTTTATTTCTTTATTTTACATGATCCTTCTTAATATTTTGTTTCTCATCACAATATTTAAAAAAAAATTACAAGTATTTAAGGATTATCAGATATAGGGATGAGTTTAAGATGAAAATTATGAATATATTCCCTAAAAATTAAACATATCATATATTAATAGTTTTTTTTTTGTGAAAACATGGATACTTAGTGGAAGTGTCCAATTTTTAATGAAGGATTTTATTTTTAATGGTGATGACATAATTATCTTAATTTGAAATCTAAAACATATTTGGGAGTTTATGAAAATAAATTTTGGTTAATGGATTGAATTTATGGATTGTTTAAGGTTGGGTCCTTATAATTACAGCATATAAAAACCATACATGTAATGAACTTATTCCATTATAACCCGCATATAAATCAACTTTACATTAAGAAATTATATACCATTACAGTATAAACATAACTAAAATCCATGATGGGTTAAATTTATAGTTTTCTAGATTCACATACAACCAATCAAAAAATAAGAGAGCATACAAAAAATTAGACAATTTCAATAGACAAGAAAAAACATTAATAAACACCATTACAACATCACATGGTACTAAAGTAGAATACATCATGTAATGGGTAATAGACTAACTATATTAATTCCAAAAATACTAAAACACACAACATCCTAAATGTCACTATTACCCAATATCATGCAAACTCTATACTTATTGACCATTATTTATTAAATTATAATTTTACAATTAATCATTTGGTTTATAAAAAAATGATTAAAATACTTATAACAAAATCCCAACATAACCTTAAATACTCACACACCGCTTACTATCAGATTAAAAACCAAATATTAGTAGATACCTAACACTTCAACCATGTTCTAGAAAACCAAAATATCTAGTACTTACTTAGCCCTTTTATTCTTTTAAAATCTTACTACCAAACCCAAAATACATGGACACCTCTCTTGGGAATATAAAGGATAATAATGTATTCTATACTAACTAAATATCATATCTAACCCTCATACATATCCTAGTATTATAACCCTAAACAAAATAGTAAACCCAACATACACTACATGTATTAATAACTATTAATTACAAGGTTCCTTTTAATCTTTATTTTATCAAAATCCTTAAATAAATTTTTATTCACACATTTAAACATAATGAGTAATGGGAAACCATATTTTCAAATTATTAAACTATTTTTATTTGTTAATTGGCCCATTGATTTAATTTAAATATTAGAAATTAATTAATTTTTTACACTTGAAAATATTGGTCTTAATTGGTTAAATTCTTAAATCATTCTTTTTAATTATTTAGTCAGTTTTTGGATTTAATGAAAAATCCCTACAATAAATAGGACCTATACATTTATATATATACCAAAAGTTTGGAAAAACATTTTCATATCATATCTAGGCCATTGGTCTTACCTAACCATTAGTATAGGTATCACATATACCAATGGATTAAGAGAAAAATTGTTATGATGAACTCATAGGTACCCTATACTGATGGTTCCAGTTAACCCTTGGTATATATTCTGAATATTTGGGTATGTAAGGGTTACAAATTATTCATGAAAATTTTGAAGAAAAATTTTCAAAAAAAATTGATCTCAACCTTAATTCATAATATCATTCCTCTCATTGGCCCAAATCATATATGAAAAATTCTATGCTCCATTATATAATTAATCCAATAGAATAATAAGAACAAGGATGTGATCGAAAATGAAAATATTAAATAGGTAACTTCTTGAATAGTTCTGGACCCTCTAGATTTAAACACAGAAGAATTTAAGAAGAATTAAAAGAGTTCTAAATTTATGGAGATTTTTTAAGATACAATTGTTAATAAAGGAGGAAAACTAGTTCATGAAACACATATTTAGGTGTGGATATATTGATTTTCTCAAGATAATCACAATCATGATATAAGATGAGTATTATTAACTCTTGGTGGATTGAATTATTAGATTGATTTGATCTATAGTGATTGAAATTTCTATCCCTTTTAATTTTTTGTAATGTATATTGTGAAGTAACATTAGGTCAGTAATTTTCAAACCTAGAAGAATCTCCCTCACCCTTATTAATTAATTTAAGTTTTTATTGATTAATTTACTCTATTAATCTCTATATAAATTCTTGAATACATTTTAAAAGTTATATTTTCATATTTATAACATTTAATTATTTCTTCCCCCACTCTCTATTTTTTACACATAGTCCACACTAAAATTATTCACTTCCCATGATGGTTAGAAGTAGGATATTGTAGTGTTAATATAAGATATACAATTACTTTTAATGGTAATAATGTTGGATATAGTGGTAAAAATATTTCACTATTTAAAATAAATTTACCAAGTGATGGTGATTAGGGCGGTATCATATGTCAATAGAGAGAGGAGTGTAAAATTTAATAATGATTCAACATTTAAGTGGGAAAATATATCACTATTTTTGAAAATTAATCTAAACAAAATCAAATTATATTCTTAACCAAATTAAATAATTTATTTCCCACACACCAAACCCACATAAAAAATCGAAATACATCAATAACACTCCCCTCACTGATAATAAACTGAGTATTACTGTTACTATATTTATTTGGTTTCATAATATTTTTTCAGTGGAGGCCTTTGATTGGTAACTTGTCAACCTATCCTCATTTTCAAAGAGGCCAGTGGTTTTTTTATCTTTATTAAAAATGATTTGGATATATTACATGTTCTAGTTCAAATAACTTCATCTTTTATCAATAATTATAAATAACTATTTTGGAATGAATGAAGAACTGGAATATCACTAAAAAAGTGGAAAGAGACTTTTACGTGGTTCCATTGACTTACACTCCATCCTTTTTTTCATCTAATAGACTCACCCTTGGAAGTGAAAATATGGATTACAATCTAGCTCAAATAAATTGTACATTGAGAGAAATTTATGAAGAAAAATTTAATAACAATAACTTTTAGTTCAAATGATTCATCAAAAATATTTTGATCTTAGAATGGGAATTATAAAATTACTATTTTTGTTTAATGGATTAGTATTACATGATCCTAACTAGAAATTGTTAGATTTTATGAATTTTGCATCAACATTAAACCCAGACGAGTATCAGAATCTTGGATTAGATGGGATTTTTTATCCTTTATCACATGATGGAATAGTTAAATAGTGAATATATAATTTTTATCCTAGAGTAGTCCCCAACTTGGATAAACTATAGAAATATATGTTTAGTAATTCTTCCCTAACTGTAGGAGGACTCAACTAAAAAAATAGATATGTGGGATCAAAAAAGCATGTAGAGTAACTCCAAATGAGTTTTGGGAAATATTAAAATGGATGACATTATCCTTCCCTCCTCGTCTTATTAAAGATCATATTTTCCTAATATAATTTTAATAATGATTGTTATAAAATAAATAGAAACTAAAAGATTCTTTCTCTTGTGGATAACTGATCGATAAGTCGCCATCTAAAGTACAATAGTTTATAGTGAGGATTTCATATTATTCTCATAAATTCAATATATGATCTTCCACAAGAGTAGTACAGAAGGTTAAGAGTTCTCAATCGCTGTTACCTTAAAATAAAATAAAATTACCAAACTCTCTTGTAAGGAAATTAGAATGGAAAAATGTTTAACAAGACACACATTACACACTCCCATGATTGTTATATCTCTTCTATTACCTGAAACTCTACAAAAATTGTGGTCCTTGAATTCAAGGAACGGAAAATTTTGAATTTTCATACCAAGGATTATAAAAATAGAAACCAATCAATAGTAATGGTTTTAAAACTATTCAAATAGTCATTGTGAGGTTAGAAACCATCATCCTCAAACATCTCCAATCTCGTAGGTGTTTTAATCACCTTTATATCCCACAACCTTTTATGTAATATTTTATATCCATCTATAATATTTCCGTGATGGGAAGATCAAAAACACGCAATAGTGGATCTATATAAAAACTTATAGAGTCTTGAACCGACCAAAAAAATACCCTCATCGCTACCGATTTAGTGTTGATAGATCTAAAATTAAATTTATTTCATATCACATCTACCCTTAATGATTTAAAAATCAATGATTTATGTAATCTATATATCCATTAAATTATAAATATATATGTTAATGTTTTTATTTATATAGTGAAAATGAGTTCAACGTTACATAAAAAAACATAGAGATCAAATCTAGAAGTAGGAAAATGAAAAAATATGAATAATCTACCCCTGTAATGGAACAAAAATAGGAATTTATATCATATAAGAAATTTGTTAATAAATACAATGGAAATGACAAAACGTAACAATTTCATTGGAACCAATCTCCCTTTCCCAACTAGAATAATTCAATAAATTATAGGTTGTGTGTTTTATTTTTTTAGAATGGGGCTGGAGAAGGTATACACATTAAAGACTTGGTGGTGTGAGCACACTAACTGAAGATGAAATGAAGAGGTTCATATGTTTGTGATATTAGATAAAATGAAATGAAATACCTTTTTATCTGTATATTTTAAGGATTTTTTCTGGAATGAAGGGAATTCATAGTAGATCTCTTTGTTTTTCTATATTATTCAATGTCTATTTTGGTTATTTTCAAAAATAATGTTGGGTTATAAGTATTGGAATTGACTAATTTTTTAGATGTTGGGTTGTTTCAAATGCTTATGTCTATATATTATGTCACACTTAAAGTACGATACTAAATGATGCACACTGAATGGTCTTAATGAAATATAGTAGTTTCCCATGATACTTTTAATGTTTAGACATTATAAAATTTAGTATAATGATATTCAGTGAGTTTTTGCAAGGAAGTTTCTTTCCCCAATTTACAAATTTTTTGGGTCTAAAATATAGAGTTTTTGGATAACTTTTACAAATGTTTTAAGTTTGAGGAAGGTATTTCTCATAATATATGTGTTTCATGAGTGGTCGATCATGTGACCTATGTGGTTATTTACCTATCCTATGAAGGTATTATGTAGTTTTCATGAAATTTTATGGTAGGGTTTTAGTTGATTTTATGGCTCACGAAGTTAATTATATGATTCTCTAGGAATGTTCATGATATTGGAGCTTGGATTTTTTTTATTACTGTGAAGGAATGAACATAATTTTCATCAAATTATGTGATCTTGTAGGGGATATTTTTCATGGCTCTTGTAGTGAGTACGCAGTCCCCATTGGATGGTTCATGAATGAGGTTTATAGTGGGTACACTCTGAGGTGGGTATAAAGAAGGTATTTAGTAAAGTGTTGAATGATAATAATAGTGGTTAGAAAGTTTATAGGATTTATTTCATTATAGATTCCAAACTAATTTATTAATTAATATTTCATTAGAAGTGAAATAAATTTTCATATATTAATGAATTTGAAATCATTCGTGAAATATCTTTAGCATAGTTAGTATTTGGGGACTAGTTTTGTGAATTCAGTTCTATCTGTTTGACTCGTTGATGATGATTCATGTGGTGAGTTTGATGAAGTTGGATTCAAGTACTGAGTTTATGAAGATCATAAAAAAATAAGTTCATGAAGATGGAATTATCATGAATTATTTTAGAGAAGACAGTTAGGTTGATTTGTGATATGGAATCTATGAGGATAGTACATGAGATAGAGTTGCATTAAGGAAGCACATGATGTTCCTATACTATGTATAGTGTGTAGTTAACTAATTGTTGTATGTGTATATTAAGTAAGGTATGTGATAACTGAGGAAACACATGAGGGTAATTTGAAAAGTGGATTGTATGGTATGTAAAGCAATATATGTGGTCTGTGAGGTTGGTATATAGTGAATAGGGAACCATGTGGTTACTCTGCATAAGGAAGATTCGGGTAGGTATTTTTACACAATTAAATCAATTGGGTATTATATATATTATAGAGTATATTTAAACATATGGTATAATTATATTTTTTTTGGATGGAAAAATAGATTCAGAAGAAGAATTCAACATCCACTTCTAGTAGTAGAAATGGAAGAAAATGATGAGACAATATTGATTAGAAATTATCCTCTTCTAGAAATAGAAGTGTCACTACAAATATATCATGGAAGACACAAACTTAATTATTCTTGTTTGGAGGTTATTTCATCCTACATTTAAAAATGGTAATGTATAAAATTTGAGTATAAGATAGAATTTAATTTAGATATAAGATTCAAAAAATCAGATATAGACCATCACATCCATTATCTATTGATGAGATATACAAGTTTATAAATTAAAAAATTCACATTAGTAATGTAGTTGGAAAAAGAGAATAAGGGGTGATATTCCATGGGTTTGGATTGACCACATTCAAAAAAGATTAAAGTTAGTAGGTCTGATATGGAGTGACCATATACAAAACATTGAGAAAATAAGTGTATTTTGGTAAACTTGTACAACACTATTTGTATTATATTTGGACTTCACCTTATAGTTGAAGAAACTATAATATATATGTTTTATTATTTTAAAACTGTTTTCTATGTTTTTTTAATGTCCCTTTTAGAGTGATAAGTTGGACAAAGTTCCTAAAAACATGGGAATAAGATCCTAACTGAATTTAAACTTACTGAGGAGGAAAGTTTAATTTTTCCATTACCCTAATTAAATCCCCTAAGGGTTTCATGTGTTATAAAAAGTGGTATAAAATCATAAATATTAAAATATCTATTCTAACCTCATTATAGTTTTTTTGATTTTTTTTCTCCCATGGATTTAATGATGAAGCCTCTATTTTTCATAGGAACTTACTAGGATGGCTAGAAGAAATAAATTTTTATGTTCCTCTAGGATTATGTGATGGACTTCATGGAATATACTCTTTGATATTCTAATATGATAAACTACAAAGATATAATTTGAAATGAAAATAATTAGAAAATATTTATAAGATCATTTTCCAATGAAGTATTTAATAAAAAACTCTTATTTTGCTACTCCCTTCAAGATATGGAAATCTTTGGAAGTAGTATATTGAGAATCAATGTAAGTAAATAAATATGAGAATATTTATTCAGAAACATGTTTTAAAAACTATTCATGATGGGGAAATAGTTAGAATGGTATGTTAAAAATTCCTTATGATAGAAGGAAATAATAGAGAGAGAGAAAAGAAAGTGGATATTGTGAAGATGTATATACCCACTAAGGTAAGTAGTATTGATGTTAATATTAAATCACATTAACTTTTCTTTAGAAGATAATTTTACATCAATGAGTTTATATTTCCATTCAGTAATGTAATGAATTGATGTGTCCAAGGAAGAAATGTAAATTAAATATGGTCATTATTTCAGAGAGAGTGTGGGTCGAGACCAAGAAAATATTCAACCCCTTTAACAATGTTTGGATCAATGGTAGATCATGAAAAAAGTAGACTATGAAATCATTGAATATCTGTGTATAGAGAACTAGAGGTGAATAATAGTATAGGTGGTTTTTAATACAGACATTAATAAAATAGGTGATAAAATATAAGCACAATATAATACAATTCAAGAAGTTTCTCAATAAATTAGAAAATCGATGAACATGGATACAGAATTATAATAAAGTATTATACCTCTCAAGACAAAACATGATGAAATAAAGAAATATAGAAGGGAATAAAGAATTATATTAAAGTAAATTACCACCCAAATAATGTAAAGTAATTATAAAATAAAATATTTATATTAAAAGATAAAATCATTAATATAAAATACATTATGGGGATTTTCTCTATGGAATCCCCAACAAGGGAGAAATAAATTATGTTAAAATATAGAATTTTCAATTAAGCTGAAATCTCTATATTAATATGTAAGTAATTGATCTCATATTAAAGTAGCTACGTAGTTATACTATAACACCACAATATTTCATAGTACATTATCTCTTTAAAGTAATTCAATAGCTTGTGCTACACGCAACACTGAGTTCAAGCACACCACAACTTACCGAAAAAGTTGTTCAAAAGGCGGTTATGAATAGTATTAACTAAATTTTGAATTTTATATACTCCATATAATTTTAGAATCCATATTATTTTTTTTCTTATACATAATATAAGTACAATTTCAATTTGTTTAGATAAAATAAATATTTTTCTTTTAAAAATTGCAATTTTACAGCCTTTTAATGGAGAACCATTTTTAAATAAAATACCTGACACTTTTATATATTCAATTTAATGAAATTAAATTATTCTTTAGAATAAGGTCATAAAAATTTTGTTTGGATAAATTTTTGGTACTTTTCTAACAACCTTCATATTTAGATGAATAGTGAAAAAATAGAAAATTTTAATTGAACAAAACTTTTTTAATCGAAATAATTTGTTGTGTTAAATTATTAATTTGAGTGGTTTTAAAGTATGATTAGATTATTTTTTATCATTTAATATAATTTAGTTCATTGGATATAATTTCACATTTAAATTTTACTTAATCACATGTCAATCTTTTGATAGATTTTACTTCTTAAAAACATGCTTTCTGGTTTTGACAATGGGAATTAATTTTAAATTAATTAAATAAACTCATATGTTTTTAATTTATAAAAATATAAATAATTTTTGGATTCAGAATATAAAAATTATCTTAGGGTGAATTTTCGTTATTTTTCTGAAGACATTCAATTTTGGATGAATAGTGAAAAACACTGTGTTATTGTTTAAAACCGACTTTTATTTAAATTTTTATTGTTTTTATTTAAATTTATTTTAATGTCGAAATATATAAATAATACCTATATTAGTTAAATTTAATTCATTGGATTAATTTTATAATAATATTAGATGTGTAAAATTTTATTGAATTTTTTAACATCTTTTACCCACCTTCTAGGCTCATTTTCAAATTTGAATAAAACATAATTTTACCGCTTCTATGAGTTGAATTTCAAAAATCCTAGAGACATAGTTGACATCATTATGTAAAATTTGGGTCAATATCATGAAAATAATTTTTGGTGAATAGTAACTTTTGAATTTTATTTACCACGGTTAAAAGTAAATAGGGTAATTAATGGTAAATATGATATTATAATTACCCTAACACATGTCCTAATTCTGTTGAATAAATTTATTTCAGCCAAAATTAAACTTAGGAATAAAATTTGGTCATTTTGGTCCACTTAGATTTGATTAGGACATTTATTATATTTTATTTAGAGAAGAGTTAAAGTAAAAAATTCAAAGTTTAATAACTAAAACATTTTTAATGTAGGGTTACACATAAGATAAATTAGACTATAAATATTCATTATTAAGATAGAAATATTTCCTACATCATGGTAATTTATTAATACTTTTCAGAAATTGAATAATTAAATTTATTTATGACACTATGATTTTGTAGTAATTACATTATTAATGGAAAATTAAAATAATTGATATTATAAATATCAAAATAAAAGTATATTGAGACTTTTGATGCCATCAAATAGTTTTAAATGTTAATATAAAATTATAGGGATAATTTATTATATATTTATCAATGTAATAAACTTTTTATGAATTTCACAAAAACTAAATACTAAATCGTGTCAAATTTGACATAAAGGAGTTTTTAAAACAAATACTATATTATCAAATGATATAATATTCCTAAAAATCTATGGTTCGGACAAATGACTTATATAATGATATATATGTCATAAATTAACCACTTTATGTTCTCTTGTCATTTTATTGTATGTTTATTAACCATGTATTATAATAATAGAAGAAGACATGGTAAAAGTTAACATATTTAACTAAGGGTTAAATATAAAAGATAAGGTTAATATGGTGACCTAAACTTTTATAAAACATATTAGTTGAGATATTTCAGTTCTATACCCACCTTATCCTAGAAATAAATCCATTTGAAGAAAATAGAATCCAAAAATTATTTTAGAATAAATTAATATCTCAAGATATTCTTAAAGTGCCCCTTACCTCTCTTATAAAAGGGTGCATCCCCTTCTATCAAAATCACCCCTCTAAATCCATATGGATTGGACAAACCCTGATCAAATATCCTCCCAAAAACCCTCAGTTTATCCTATAAACCTTAATTTTATCATAATCCAACCTAATGATCCCTTTTGATCAAATCAAAAGGAAGAACCCGAAGAAGAGGTAATCACTTCACCACATCTTTCAAAGTTCTTTTCTTCTTCCACTTCCTCTTTCTTAAATTTTTTCAATAATAAAATAATAAATCAAGTACCGTTTACATACTGAGATTTAATTATATATATGGTACAACCATATTCATTTTTCTATCCATCCTATGAATGACACAGTCACCATATGTGCGTGTGTACAGATTACTGTCTCCACGTCTTGGTGTATTATGTTATTCAACACTTAATTATTTGAATGGGTATAATAATGAGTATAATTTAAGTAAATAATAAATATAAAATGTTAATGATTATTTATATTTAATATACATCCAATTACATATGATTTCACCATCAATTGAATGATATTGTTTCTAATGGGTACATACGGATTACCATCTCCACGACACGATGAGATTCATTTCCACGTTCACCATTAAAAGATGATTATAAAAATATATATCATTAATAATTATTTATTATTGAAATAATAATTATACATTATATATATATATATATGTTTATTAATATATATCTCTTTCACTTACTTCCATTCAATACGATATGAAAATGGAAATAGTGCTTATGCTTATGTACAACCTACTGTCTCCATAAACGGTGTTTTCCCTTTCATATATCTATCAATTACACATATTTATATTCTGAATATATATGATACATAAATAATTTTTTATATTCTAGAATCAATTAAATCATTATATAAGTGATATTCTCAATAATTAAAAGTTAAAACATGTATGATAGAAAATGCGATTATTACATGAAATATTATTTTAACATATAAAGTAGTATTAAATGGGTAGTATAAAGCTGTAAATGAATATAGTATTATTTAATAAATATGAATATTGTTCTATAATAATTTAATAACATAAAATGGTCGTTATACATGAGTTTATAAGTACCCTAGACCAAAGTAAAGTACAAGGTAAGGGTTATTTCCTCAATCTTATTATTATCCGAGATTGATTATCTATAACTATCTACTAGTAAATATTTATCATCTTTGACCTTGTTTCATTAAAAAAATTTAAAAAAGGAATGTTTTATGTTTTTATAGAAGGGACTCTTTAACTAGGTCATCATTTTAAATGTTTTAAAGGATTTATTTTTCTAAATCTTTTTATTAATGTCGATGTTTTTAAAATGATTTTATGGTTTTTTTACGTAGACATGATTGTTTTAATGTGTTGATTTCATTCAAAAGTTTCGAAGTGGTATGGGACTCTTTGATTCAAAAATATATTTTAAATGACTTCTTTTTTAAATTTTTCTACTTTTAATTGATTTCTTGGAAATGGGTATTTCTCTCAATGAGTTTTATTAATTATTTTAAACTATACCAACATACTATATTGGATATTATTCTTGATTGAGGTTGATTTCCTATAATAAAATATTATATATTGTATTGAATGAGTTATGATATGTTTGACAATGAATTTTCTATTTTAATACCATTCATGGTTTATTTTAAAATTATTAACATTTCGTATGCTTGTTTTAATAAGAATGTTAATGTTATGTTCCAACCTTTTCAAATGAGGAATGCATTGGACTTAGTAAGTGATAGGTGGATCCCTCTCTGTCTTCTTTATGCATTATTAGGTCTCATTAGACAAACTATTGTCATGTCATAGGTCCTTGAAAAAATATTATTTGTAGTCTTGTCACGAGGCCTTGACTATGTCGTTATTATTTCCAGCATTATGCATTCCATCATTATGAAATTGGTTATTGATATAACATGTGATTCTTCCACTAGTAGAATATCTCTATGATTAATTAAATGGAATTATTTGATTTATCTTTTCCATATTATGAAAAATTTTATATTCAAAGTGATTTTGTTTTAGTCTTATACATTTCCCAAAATGTTCTTTCTTATTTATAATAGTTTTCGTAATATTGTTGTCATTACTGAGCATCTGAGCTCACCCCTTTCTTATGTTTTATTTTTTCCTAGATGTGAAGAACCGTGTTATGATTGATATGAATGGTTAGTATAGGGGAATAATTTTGTTCTAAAAGTATTTTTTATTTTTTGTTTTATTTTATTAATTTTAATGTAACAATCATATATGTAATTTGTTTTCCAAGACTTCTAAACTGATCGGTCCTTCGGGACTTGATTCCTTTTAATCATTCTTATTAATTCAAATAATTCACTGACTCTGGGTAAATGGGGTCAGGGTGTTACATATACTATATTTGAAAATTATAAGACACCAAGAGTGTGTATCAATAATCCCAATGTCTCAATAGTTCTTGAAGAGTTATTTCAAAAAAATCCCAACCAAAGAACAACTACATAAGGTATTATTTTAACATGAGATGTTTTAATATCTCTAACTCTAGTCACATGGAAAGACATTGACTATATAAGGATTAAAGGTAATTCAGATGGAGGGAATCCACCTCTAATACTTATAAGGAATGAATTTATATTCTATGAATAGAATTTAAGATTGAAAATAGATTCCAAATTTTAGTGAAAAATAATAGATAACAACAAAGGGTGTAATAAAAAATTACTATTCTACACTCATAAAAACCCTCTTGGAAGTAAAATGAAAAATCTGGAAGAAAAAAATAGAATTTTCTCTAGTTTTTTATAAAAAGGATATGAACTCAAAGAATGAATGAAGATAATATAAAGGGATGAGGTGGTCATCATTGATATTAAAAGGGAAGGTCATGAATAAATTTGTGGTGGTTTATTATGTCCTAAAATAATTCGTGAAGTGGAAACAAGAAAAATATCGCCCAAATAGAAGAGGAATAATGAGATGAAATCCAAGTGTAAGTTGTCCACACATGAAAATTATATTGGGAATGTATATAAATAATGCATAATTATATGGATAGATCTGTTGTAATTGGTTACAAAAATAGAACAACCAATATAGAATGAAAATTTATAAAGAAACAAAATATAATAAAGGTTAATACAAAATAATACATCTGAACATAAAAAAGTTGTGTCTTAAAAAGAATCACCATAGTGAAGTCTTAGAAGAGAACTGGAAGTCAATGGTTGGTCTACCATGACCAACCAGAATTCTCTACCTGATGAATTTAGAGGAACCCCTATCCTCATGTGTTAAATGTTTATAATATATATTTTAAGTGGTGAATGATTATAGGGGATATACGAAGTAAGGTGTTTATAATATCTGAATGAATATATTAATGTTTTTAAATGTGTGTATGTGGTGAACAATTCATATGTGATTGCGCTAAAATAATATCTGGTCAAACATAGGTGTCTTAAAGATTAAACTTTTTAATTAAAATCAAAACTTTATAAAAATCATGAATTGGTATTAAACCTGAGAATTTTTTTGTTGTTATTTAATCTGTCTCAATATGTGGCTTTAGACAAAAACATTTTTAAAAATCTAAATCTGAAATTTTTATTTCAAAAGGATGAAGTTCAAATGATGAAGAGACTGAAAAAAAGTGAAATTGGTTCAAGGACCCATCATAAGTAAAAAATATTATAATGATTAATCTTTTACTAAAACTTTGTGATCATGCCATTGTAGAAGTGAAAGGAGACCCCTATAATTGGTAGAATTAAAATTTGTGGAGTATACTCAACTTTAATGTTCTCATTTTTATTTTTTATTCTTAGAAAACAAGTCATGAGATGAAAATTTTTATAGTACCTAGAAGAAAAAAGGAGAAAATTGTATTTCCATCATGTGGTTCCCCTAGATTGAAATTGTCTTAAAATATTTCAATTATGGTTAAATATATTAATAAGGAGTTAGTTTTGGGTACTCAAAGGTTTTTGGGACTAATCTAAATACATTTCATGTTTATCCTACAGTATCCTGAATTTATTAATAATGTTTGGTATTAATTAATAGTATATGTAGAATTTATCACACATTTTTGATTTAATTCTTATTTTTATGGTTTTATGTTAGTGTGATTGAGTTCATGGAATGTGATGGAGAAAGAAAAATTTCAAGCTTCTATAATTTATAGAAGTATATGAGTGATGTGGATATTATTTATTTTATTAACATTGAATATTATTTCCAGCACAGAGATCCAACTCTATAGGATTAATGGATTGGTTGATGAATCCAATTACATGTGGTAACTTCACTGATTGATAATTGATTTCTAAGTGAAAATACAGCTAGAGGGATGAAATTGATCAAAAAATGGAAAGGATAAATCAACAAGAAATTGGGAGAACCTAAATATATTGTGGTGGAAAATGAGATCCAAAATTCATTTTATGATCTAAGTTGAAAACAAGATATAAATGAAGTGCAGGATAAAGGGAAGACTGGATCAGTGAAATTGAACGCACAATATACTAGTAGTAATATTAAATTCCATAGGGGGAGGTAAAATCATTTTTTCCCTCTATAAGAAGAGTTATTACTAATTTTTCTCAAAAAGGTGAAGAAAATATTGTATTATTTAACCTTGATACTTATAAATTAATAAAGAAGGAGAAGTTAAGGTTGAATAGAATAAATGATTTTTTAGGAGAAACAATGCCAATAAATTCTGGATACAGGGAACTCTTTTCATTACATTGAAATAGGGGAAGTGATATTAATGAACTATTAATTCATACAATGTTCTAGAGTTTTATGGATTAAAATTTTTGAATAGTATTTATATTAGTATTGTCAAAAAAATAAAAAATATAGAGAATATTGAAACAAAAATGTTGTGTGTTGAATTTTTTGACAATGTGTACAAAGCATGTATACACACTGAAAACCTGTTTATGTGAGCATGTTTATTGAAGATTTGATGAAGAGGTAGACATTTCTATAGAGGTAGATAAAATTAAAAACAATAATTTTTTATCTCTATAGTTCAAGGACCTATATTGTGACATCAGGATAATTCTAATTAGATCTACTGGCATTTCAATATCATTGAATGACCATTTGTTTAAAAAAATATGGTTACTGTTCAATTGGTGGAACTGGTTTGTTTTTTAGTAGTTGTGAAGTATCATATAATAATGTTCAGAAGATGTGTATCACTCAATGTATGTTGCTAAATGATGAAAATTTAAATAAATTGAATTCATCTAGAATTTTCATATGATAATTTTAAGGTATATAAAATCCAAAAATTTCATGACCAAAATTTAAGAAGTTTAATTAATTTCACTACTTTCTATTTTTCTCCAAATTTTTTGAGGGGAAGTAGAAGTTATTGGATTAGTTAAATAGAGTTTTTTAGGCCAATGAAGGTACTTCTTAAATTCATTAAAAATCCAACAAGGTGAAGTACACAACCCATATGATCATGTTTGTGGAATGAAAATTCAGTAAAAAATTAGAAAAATAGTTTACAACATAGGCACACTATTAAGTGAGTTTTCAAAGATTATCAAACAATGGGTTGAGTTGTAAATATGGTGGTTAGAAATTTTCTCAGATTTATTTTCATATAAATAGATCACTAATCAATTAAATAAAAATTTATTAGAAAAAATTAATATGTAGAGGTAAAAGGAAGAGAAATCATCCATGAAGTAAATCTACATATTTTGTGCAAGGGGACCTGTACTGCAAAGTTAGTTCATCGAGGTTGATTCCATGAGGATGATTCTATATGGCCAGATCCAAGAATTCAAATCCATGGAGTGAGTATGTGAGGATCAAACCATAAATTTAGTTCATAAAGTATGAATGTCCATTTAATGAAGACTATAAGTTAGATTCATGAAGAGGAATTTGGAAGATGGTTCATGAGGTGGAGCTATGTTAAGTTAGTATGAAAGCGTGCTGCGGGCTATATACTGTGTGGTGCTGTAAGGGAAATATATTGTCAATATGTTTGGTAAATGGTGAAAATAGGTAGTATATAAGGTTTATCCAAGAATTAGAGTTTGTGGTCTATAAAGGGAAGTATGTAGTTCATTAGGTTGTTTTATGGAAAACATGGTACCATATGGTTACTTCATGTATGGAAACTTTAGGTATGTATTTTCACAAGAAGATATTAAGTGGGTATTTTGAAGATCACAGGATACATTAAAACATATGGGAAAAACTATTTATATAGGAAGAAAAATTAGATTCAATGAATAATTTGAGTGCCACATTTAGAATTTGAACAAAATAAAAGTGACACGATAGTATCTTTGTGAAATTATCCTCATCTTGAAAGATAAGAATTGATTCATATATATCATTAATGAAATTGAATAAAATATCCATTTTACAGTTGATATAATCTAGAATTTTAGGATTGTAGTGCATAAAAATTGATTACAATAGAGTATCTAATTTTGAGCTACAACATAAGAGAATTCATGCACTGATTAGAGAGAGACCATCACATCAATTATCTGTTAGAGAGACTTACAATTCTATAAAATATGAATGAATCTTCAAGGAAATGGTATGAAGTGGTTAATAAGAGAAAGATAATCATGGTCAGGTAGTGGCCAATATAAGAAAATTATAAAGGTAGTGTTTCTATAATAGAGTGACCATACCCAAACCATTTTGAAGATTAGTGGATTTTTCTACACCAAGATAATAACATGTGTATTCTCTATTGACTATACCTTATTGGTGAACCAAGTCAAATCTTTGTGTAATGTGATTTATTTTCATTCATGTATATGTTTATATGTTTTAGTGAATGTTCATTTATTAGTGATAGTTTTAAATAGTTTCTTTAACATGGGAACAAATCCTAAATAAAGTTAAATAGATTGTGGAGAAATTTCTAGTTTTTCTATCACCCATATCTCATCCACCTGCTCTGTTGGTTTCAGGTTACAATATATAATATCTCCCAAGAAAAATGAGGATGAATAATTACAAAAAGAGATATTTGAGGCATTAAAAAGAGTGGAAATTAGTGTCCCTTTTCTAGAGTTCTTCCAAAAAATCTCAAGGCATACAAGGTTTCTCAATGTGAGGTGAATGAAAAAGTGTAAATTTTAAGGACATGAAAAAGTAAGTATAGGAATGAATTTCCTTGTACTTATAACCCTGCAATCACCATAGAAATTTCATGATCCATGTACATTAATGATGTGGTTCACTATATAAGAACTAACATTTAAAAATTCATTATGTGATTTGGGAGCATAAATAAATGAGATTACATACTCAAACTATTCTTATTTAGAGATAAGAGATCTTAAACCCACCAGAGTTTTTTGTAAAATTAACCAACATAACCATTACCTACCCATTTTGAGTTTTAGGGGATATCTTAGTAAGAGTGAAAGGACTATTGTTCCTTGATAATTTTTATATATTAAACATGGGGGAGTAAATAGGTAAATATCATTCCTCTAGCATTCTAGGTGGTCAATTTCTCAAGACTGAAAAAATTGTAACATAACATAATGAAGTAATAGATTCAATCGGTTTATGTATATAAAAAGTGAACTTCACCATGATTATTCAATTAAATAAATCCATGATGAGAAATCTATTTTAAAGATAAACCATTTTAAAATTTCTTACTATTAAGGAATGGATTGAAAATATTGATGAAATAATTTGATTAGGAGAAGCCCTAGATACAACCAATTTTCCTTCTAAAATCTATTTTTAAAAAATAGTTTAATATTGAAATAGATCTATGAAAAGTTGAAATTTAGTTTTATGAAATAAATTTTGATGATTGGATAAAAATTTTTACTAACACTACATCTCTACAAGTGGAGGTTAAAAATGGATAATACTATGCTGAAAACACCTTTATAACACCCCCATAATCAATAATTGAAACACCTACCTTATAATCTAAAATTTAATTTGCTAAAATATAATGAAAAAAATTCAATCATGATTTTAAAAAACTAGATCCCTATCAAGAGTTCCATTTTATAGAAATTATGAAATAAAATTCTAGATACATAGCCTTATCGTTAAGAGACATTACATGAATTAGTCCCACATATTTTCCACATTGTATTTTACTGGAAGCTAAGTATAAACTAGTGAGATAGAACCAAACAAGTCTCAACCCTACCCTTAAGAATGTTTTAAAAAATGAATTTGAGATACTTTTAGGAGATGGAGTCATATAACCCATCTAATACTCATAATGGTTTAGTACCTAGCCAAGAATACTAGATTAACCATTCTGTACAATGGAAAAAATGAATTAGCACACACTATGACATAGAAAATTTGGAGGTTTTGAATTTATTATTGGATATTACGTCATTTGATCCAAAAAGACTATTTTCATATCCATTTTATTCACCAAATGTTATAGTTACTAGATAGGAATGAATATTAGTGTTTTATTGTGGGACTTTATTAGTATTTTTAGGTTCTAATAGCTCCAGAAGAGTAGGAGAGAACAACATTTACATGCCATTTTAGTAAAATAATGATTGAGAGAATATTGGAGGTATTTCTTGATGATATTTATTTTTATGGAATATTATTTTGAACCTTTCATAAAAATATAGATTTTTTTTCAAAAATACATTTAAAAAACTTATTTTTAAACTTTTTAAAGGATTATTTTATGGTAGATAAAGAAAATGTTTTAATCCACATAATTTCTAAATGTTGTATTGAAGTAGATAAGGACAAGGATAAAATTATTTATATACCAATTTATACCACCACCATTAGATGCGTTATCTCATTTTTGTTCCATACTAGGTTTTATATGGGGTTTAATAATGATTTTAATAAAATTTATTTTCCATTGTCTAACTAATTGAAAAACAAAACTAGTTTTGTGTTTTAGGATTCCTGAAAAGAAAATTTTGATAATATAAAATAATTATTGACTATAACCCCTCTAATCAGCCAACCTGATTGTAACACCCATTTTAAAGTGGTATGTGATTCCAGAAAAAAGGAAATGGTGGAACTAATTTCCAAAAATATTGATTGATAGTCACAAGTGATATCCTACACTTCATCAACTTTGGATATAGAAAAATTAAACTATACAAAAACAGTTATGGATTTATATTTTAATTATTAATGAATTTGATAAATTTATTTCATAGTTTCTAATAATCTGGGTAGCCTTTTATTATCATCATGAAACAATCAAGTATTTGATCAAAATATTAGAATTAAGGATTAAATTATTGATATGGATGATGTATTTTCAAGAATTTAACTTCTAAATAAAATAAAATAAAGGTTGTGATAATTTTTCGGTTGACCATGTGAGGAGGATGCCCCACAATTCTAAGGTAAACACATATACCAAAACAATCTTGCATGATTCCTTCCCTAGTGAGTAATTTTATTAATTCATCCAAGATCTCTAGTAAGATCACATAGTGAATTATTTGGTCACACTAAAGGTACCCTTTTTTAGTAAGAAACAAACTATTAAACTCAAATATGAATCAAAGTATAATGTCGAGAAGAATTATTATCTATGGACGATTTATATTGACTAAGTAATTAGGATAAATATCCCCAAGGAAGAGGTTAAATCTATATTTTGAATTTTTTCACACACTTCCATGTGAAGTCTATTTTGGACCTCAAAGTGTTTGAATGATTGTTTTAGAAGTTTTATTATTTTAGAACTCAAATGTTATATATTTTGATGATTTTAAATGCCTGTTAAGTGAAAAAATTTATATAGGGGGTTCCAAAAGATGAAAAATTACCCATAAACCATTAATTTTAGGTGAAATATTTTATGTCTAGAGATTATATTTCATGGGTCCATTTCCAATAAATTTTGGATTTTCCTACTTTCTGTTAGTAGTAGACAATAATTCTAAATATACTAAAGTGTAAGCAACTAGAATTGATCATTAAAATTTTTTTATTAAGTTTCTAAGATAAAATATGTTATGTATGTTTGGAGTGACTCAAGATACAATCATTTAAAAATTTACAAACTTCTATAATAATAATAAATCCAGCATGTGGAAATATACAGTGAATCATAAATCCCCAAATCCATACCACAAAAAAATGGAAAAATTGAGGACTTTATCAAGGAAAAAATAATTTTTGAAAATAAATTATTTCCCACTTATAATGACTAGGTTAACAATTAAGAAGATACATGTTTATCATATAATATATCTTATAAAACCACTTGATGTATATACCCTAAAAGAATAGTTTATAAAAATAATTTCAATTTTCATGTTAAGGGTAACACAATTCTGACTAGGATATTAATATAATGAATACAGAGTTTTATAATCCTATATTTTATCACCCAAAAAATTGTTTAAATGAATAATAAGATTGATATCTTTCTTAACATACAACACCTAGATTTTAGTGAATTGAGATATATTAGAAAAAAGTTATTGTTTAAATCTCACCATTATAACATAGTTGTTACATTGGTGGGTAAGAATATAAGTAACTTTTTATCAAATATATGTATCATATTCCTAATGAATACAAATTTATTGATTAATTTATAGTAAATAAGCACTCAATTTTTAATAAAGTTTTTATATGCTTCCTAAAGGCATTTTTTTCAAAAATAATTATATTTCCATTTATTACATTTAAATTATAAATAATTTATGAAACATTTATAATTTTTTAATTAAATAACAATAATTTTTTAAATCAGAAAATTAGAATTAACTTTGGGTTAAATTTTGGGATTTTTCTAAAATTATTGATTTTTTTGTGAATAGTGAATATTATGACTTTTCAAATACTGTCATTTATTTTCATTAAATAATGTTATTTAGAAGTCTCGTTATATTTTCTATTTGGGGTAAAAGTGAAAAATGATCCATTGGATTTATAATATTTATTTAATTCTATTTTAATCATTAATATTCATGATTTTGATGTCAGTTAGTTTTTATGCATAAAACAAAATTTTTTCTAAAAATTGTTTTTTTACTGCGATTAATGCATATATATTAAAATTGATTTCATAAAATTCTTGAGGTTGAGTCCTGAAAAAAGGATATAGAATTTATAACCCGTTGGTTCAAAGTTGTTAGTTAGATCCCATATATTTTTAGTCATTATAAATAGTAACAGTGATAAATATTTACCAACTAAATAATGGTAAAATGGGAAAACATGGTTAAAACCTAGAGATATGGCCACAAAATCAAACCAAAACCTTCCATTATTTCATTATGTGGAATAAATTCATCAACATACATATCAAATTATAATATATTTAATTCTAGTTTGATTGTCCATTGAAAAATAAATATATATTATTTTATGTAAATAAAATTACAAAATGTCACTCTCTTGAATTTAATATCATAAGAATTGTTACACAAGGATAAAAAAGGATAAATTTGATTATAAATGTTTATTTTATAGAATAATTCATTTTTTACCATGTAAATTTGTTTATAATTTTTAGTGATTGAATAATTGTCTTAAATTCTTAAACAACGATGATACAATATTAATTCAATAAATAGAAAAAAAATAAAAGATATAAAAAAATAATAAAAGTTATAAATATTGGTGAATTATATTTTTCCGCTAGTTTTTTAGTTAAATATATCAGTTTTGGATGACAAAAATATTTCTATTTGAATTCAATAACAATAATTATGTCTTTAAATTTAAATTAAATGAGTAATATCAAAAGTGGAATTAATGATATTTCAAGATAAATAATATTTTATTAAATTCTGTAAAATCATAAAAAAACTTGTAAGAGGAAAAATATGATGGTAAATATTATAAAAGTTCTATAATTTTCTGTTTTTTTTTTAATAGTAACTTATAAGAATAGTTATAACCCTTCATGATTGTAAAAGTCACTACCACGGTTAAGGCTAAAATTAGTTAACAAAGGGGTTAAATCAAAAGATAAGTTTTAAAATGACCCCCAAACAATTATAAATTTCATTTGATTTTTTTATTCTGACCTTAAACTATTTTTATTCAAATATATGTCCACTGGGAAAAATTTTATTGATAATTACTTAATTTAATGCTAATATTTCTAGAAATTCAAAGTGTTTCATTTCACTACATTATTAAAGGATTCCACTTATCTATTCTATTTACATAAATTTTATCAATATATCTCAAAAAAACTAAAAAACTATATTATAAACATACTTCTCCATGAATTATAGGATTTTTCATCTTAATGTTAAGTTAAAAGTCTTCTTTCTACTTTTATGTCTTTTGTTTTTGAAAATCCAAAATCTATTTTTACTCATTACCCATATAAAGGCTTTAATTTGAATATGATTACTCTATGAATCATACTAAATCTATTAATCACACTGACTCTGTCAATCATACTAACTCTGTCAATCATACTGACTCTATCAATCATATTTATTGTGTCAATCGTATAGATTATGTCAATCATACTGACTCTATCAATCATACTGGCTCTCTCAATCGTACAAACTCTATCAATCATATTTATTGTGTCAATCGTACTAACTCTATCTATCATATTGACTCTGTATACCATACTGACTATATTCATCGTACCCACATTATGCATCATAATCACTTTTCATCATATCAATACATTTCACTAAGTAATATCAATCGTACTCATGTTATCATTTTCATATATCTTTTATTCTTAACCAAAATGATTTCGTGGAGTTAGTTATAAACTGATTAAAACAGTGTTTTTTTCATGTTTCAATATGACCATTACAATGCCAGGTGTCCGAGTCCCTCCGAGTTCTTAGGAAAAATGTTACGATATATGAAAATATGATTGTTGAAACTTTAGGCCTTTAAATATGAGGTCATTTGAAACAGAAAAATTTCATTGATCAATTACTAATTCTATCAGAGAGACACTGTGACTTCTCTCTTACTTCGTGCGAAAGCCTTGGAATTAAAAAAATGTGAACGGCTCGTTCTTAGCTTTTGTTTTCCAGTAAGTGATTTATTTTTCCTTGTACGACTGATTAGGTGAAAATGATTGAGGGCCTCCAGGGATAATAATACATGTTGTCGATCATCATATTGAGGGCCTTTAATTTCTTGAAAGATAGAGGTACTAATTACATTCTTAATTGTGGACTTCAGTGGATATGAAGATAGTTGTACTGATTATCATTTCGATGGTTTACCAAGGTGTTGGTAAGAAAGACCTTCTATCCTAGGTAAAAGGATCCCCTTCTCTTTGGGTTAAAAAATTATAATACTTTTACATTTCCACTGGTTTTGTATTAGAAAGGGAATTTTATTGTTTATTATTTATTTAATTCAATTGAAATAGTTCCAAATTATGAATTTTTTCTATACATATCGTATTAATAGATTCTATATATTGTGCGGTTGAATCTTTCTTACTTGAATTACTCTGATCATTGTATTCAATTGGAATATGATTTTTTTACATTAAATATAGTATTACCTAAAATCATATCTATCATATTCAAGAACTTTGTGGTAAATTTTATTAATTTTTAATTGTATTAGTTTAAGACCTCTTAAACTGTGTTATGTCTTAAGTGTTCAAATACAAATTTTTAGACTTATAATTCACCCCCCCCCCCCTATATTGTTCTATATAATATATATATACATCTATATTATGATCCAAAAATTGGTATCAAAGGTGGTTTTCACTGTTTTGTACTACTTTATATCTTTACATTAGAAATATAATTATATTTCTTTTACAAATTTTTGTTTATAAAAACTTACTACACTAACGTGTGGAGTGGAAAAGTATTATTTTATAAGATGGCAGGAATGAATATTGGATCAATTGACAATATAAATCCAACTATAACAACTATATTTGATGTGAATGATTAGGACACTAGAGAGATCTAATGAATGCATTTTTTATTAATACTGGAGTGGACAACTTTATCATGCTTACTGGAGGTTACAAAAATCCAGATAAAAAATCTAATACTTTCACCAATCCAGAGAATCAAGAATATCAACTAAATTACAAGGTATGAAATACTTTGTTGTGTTCCATGACTAAGAATATATATAGTCAGATATTATCTTGTGAAGTATCCAATTATATCTGGAAGAAATTATAATTCACACATTTTGGTATATCCAAAGTCATAGAAACAAGAAGAGCAATGCTTTGAGATGAAACTCATGGGTTTATTTTTTTGTTATGGAGAACCAGTATGGAAGGTGCAATAAAGGATTGTGAAAATATTCAATATTCTACAACCTATGGGTGAAAAGGGTCTTGATGGTTAATCACTCATAGAAAATATTATTGATATTATGCCTAACGAGTGGGAATCAAAAATAAGATCTATTGATGAAAACATGAAAGTTACTCAAATCACTCTTGATGAGTTATTTGGAACTCTACCAAGAGACTAGAATTAAAAGATCTGATAATTTCAAAAATTAAAATAATTTTAATGGGAGTGTATCCTTTACTACTACATCAAAAGCTAAGACACCGGAAAGGGTGAAAAGATCCAAAGCTAAGAAAGTTGTTATATCAGAATCAAGTGATAGTGATCACTCAGATAATGAGTTAGCCAATTCTACTCAAATTATGAACAATATTGTAGGAATGAAATGCTTTCAATACAGATTCAAAAAGAAAGATAGAAAAGAAAATAATGATTCTGAGGTTACTAGTTTTGAATGAAAAAAAGAAGGTCATATTAGACTAGATTTTCCTTTACTAAAAAAATATTAAAATAATAAACATTCTAAAATAAATAAGAAAAGGTATTTCAAGTCAAAGAAAATAAATGTTTTGAATGTAAATTATACTTGGAGTGTAATTGGTGGTGATTCATCATATGAATCTTCAGATTATGAATCTTCTAGTCAAAAAAGTATAGGACTCATATCCAGACTACCAATTGAAAATCATTACTACGTGGATAAGGTACACAATGATGAATCCCTAAAAAATGTATCTCAAAATGGTAATTACCCTAATGAGAATCATTCTTACTCTTCGGTTAAGGAATATTACTCAGTAGAGGAAAATATGCCTTCCTTTGAAGAAGTTTCTAGATTTTCCAAATTACATGAGAATGAAAATTCAAAACTCAATAAAAATCATGATAAGGAAAATTCTAAAATATCTATTCTTACAAAAGAAGTATCAGATCTGTCAAAAGATATTGATCATAAAACTCTTGAATTTTAAAATACTTCAAAGTATATTAATGAAGTATGTTCTAATAATGATAAACTTTATAAAGACTTTGAACATCTTGTTTTAAAGAAAAGTGTTTTTGAAATAAAAAATAATTCCAAAAAAATTATTGTGAGAATGAAAATTTATTCATTAGACATAAATCTAGAATATTTTCTCTTAAGAAAATTTTATCAAAATTTACAAGTGGTAATAAAAATATTAATAAGATTTATTATAAAACTTTTCCCTTAAAGAATACATCTTGATTCGGATACACTCACTCAAAATGCATTTTTAGTAAAAACAATTTTGTTCCTCAAAGTTCCCCATTTTGTAATAAATGTCAATGTGGTGCACATTGGGAAATAAATTGTTCTCCTAATATAACTCAATCTTTTGGATTTCATAAACATTATTTTTCAAAAAAAATGTGGACACCTAAAATTATTTTATCTAAAATTTTGGATCCAAACATGTTTGGGTTCCTAAAAAATAATAGTTTTTTTTATCGAAAAATAAAGAATGCACCCACATCAATAATTGGTAAATAGATAGTGGTTGTTCTTGACACCTGACTGGAAACGAAGATATCTTTGAAAATATTATTGAAAAAAAGGTGGAAAAGATACCTTCAAAGACAATTATCAAGGAAATATTGTTGGTATATGTAATATTATTTTCCTTGATAATGTTTTAATTTAAAATGTATTTTTTGTCAAAGGTCTTAATCCAAACCTGATTAGCATAATCCAATTATTTGATGAAGTATACCTTGTGAATTTTAGGAAAGATAAGTGTTTAGTTCAAAATTATAAGGATGAATTAATTCTTTCGGCCCATAGGCTTGAGAATGTATAAACACTTCACATAGAAGACCTTAGGAGTGAGTACATACCTTACTTAAGTGAAATGGAAGAACAATCATTGGGAATGGCATTGAAGGATAGGACATTGTAACCTTAGAAACCTTTGTAAACTTTCTAAGAAAAGACCTGTTAAGTATCTACTAGATCTTAGGCATGATTCTTCAAAAGTTTTTGGCCCCTCTCAATATAGAAGGAAACATAAAACTGGATTTAAATCCATCAATGAACTTTCAACTTTTAATGAATTATAGTTAGTTCACATGGATCTTTTCAGTCCTGCACCAACTAAAATCATTAGAGGAAAATACCATGTATTTTTTAGTTAATGACTACTCTATATTTACTTGGGTCAATTTTTTAGAAAATAAATCTCAAGCCTTTTTCTATTCCAAAAATTTTATAGACAAAGTTAAAATTTTGAAAAACCTTCTATTGATAACTATATGTAACGATCAGTGTGGTGAATTTAAAAATTCATATTTTGAAACCTTTTCTAGTAATAATGGTATTGCT
This sequence comes from Viscum album, assembly GCA_963277665.1. Taxonomy (NCBI): domain Eukaryota; kingdom Viridiplantae; phylum Streptophyta; class Magnoliopsida; order Santalales; family Viscaceae; genus Viscum; species Viscum album. Next base: position 2,100,112,840 of record OY728163.1, on the reverse strand, counting down.
CATAATTTTTCTTCCCCAAGAACCCCTCATCAAAATGGTGTTATTGGGAGAATAAGACATATTCTTCAAGAAATTATAAAAACTATGTTGAGTGAATAATCTATTTCTAAACATTTATGGGTTGAATATGTTAGTACTGCTTATTATACTATAAATCATGTTTTAACTAGACCATTTCTTAATAAAACACCGTATGAATTGTGGATTGGTCGAAAACCAAAAGCTTCATACTTCGAGGTATTTGGATGCATGGTATTCATATTGAATATAAAAGATAATTTACACAAATTCACTACAAAATATGATGAAGGAATCTTTCTAGGTTATTCCCCAACTTCTAAGTCTTATAGAGTTTTAAAAAAACTCATCTACACTTGAATAAATAGTGCATGCTAAATTTGATGAAACTGACCCTTTTTTAAACAATCCCTACCTACAATAGCTGGTGTATTTTCACAAACTGATTATCAACTTATGATTAAAAACACTTTTGATAAGGGAAATACTCAATAAATTGTTTTTGAAACATTTACACTAGAAGAATTTCTATCGTATATTGATGAAAAGGTTTTAAAAATCCTAAGTCAATTGTTTCTTAGAAATCATCCTCGTGATAATATCATTGGTGGTGTAAATCAACATGTAAGGACCTGAAATTCCTTGAGAAATGAAATATAACATCTGGTTTTTCTATCTCAATTTGAACCTAAAACTCTAAGTGATACCTAAGGTGATAAATATCAGATTAAAGCAATGGATGATGAACTAAATGTGTTTGAAAGGAATAGAGTCTACAATTTGGTTAAAAGACCTAAATAAACAATTGTAATTGGTGTAAAATGGGTTTTTAGAAACAAATGTGATGAAAATTACATCATTGTAAGAAATAAATCATTCATTATTACTAAGGTCAATAACCAACAAGAGGGAATAGACTATGATGAAACCTATGATCTGGTAGCTGAACTTGAATTTATTCGAATTCTATTAACCTTTTCAGCATACTTCATTTTCAATTTTTTTAAATGGATATAAAATGTGATTTTCTTAATGGTTTTGTACAAGAAGTTTCTATAGAACAACCTCCTGGTTTTGTAGATACAAAACATCCTGATCATGTTTCTAAACATACCAAATATTTGTATGTCCTTATACTATCCCCAAGAGCATTGTATGATAGACTTACAAGATTTATTTTAAAGAAAATTATGCAAAAGGTATGGAAGATCAAACTCTTTTTATTAAAAGTAAAAAAAAATGTTTTGATTGTTCAAATTTATGTTGATGACATTATATATAGATTAACTCTGTAATCTCCAACTAATTCTTTCTCAAATATAATGAAATCTATGTTAGAAATGAGTATTATGTGTGAGTTAACATTCTTTATTGGTTTTCAAATATCTCAAAAACTATAAGAAAACAATATGTCTCAACATAAGTATATCAAAGACTTACTCAAAAAGTACGTAAATGAAAACACTATAATTATTATCACTCCAATATATTCCTCAAATACCCTTGATCTTGATGAAGCTGGGAAACCAGTGGATCAAAAAAAATTAGAGGTATGATAGGAAGTTTGTTATAATTGATAGCTTTTCATCCTCATTTAATTTTTTTGGTATGCTTATGTTTAAGATATAAATCAAATCCAAAAGTACCTCATTTAAAATCTGTGAAGAGAATTTTCAGATATTTAAAAGGAACATTGGATTTAGGCCGTTTCTATTCTTCTTAAAATGATTTTGTTTTAAAAGGTTTTTCAGATGCTGAAATTGGTGGTTGTAGAATGGATAGAAAGATTACATCTGAAACATGTAATTTCTTAGCAGATTCTTTAGTTTCTTTTTCATACAAGAAACAACACTCAACAGTGATTTCCACTGCTAAATCTGAATCTGTAGAAGCTGGAAGTTTTAGTGCTCAAGTGGTGTGGATGCAACACACACTCATTGACTATGGCAGGAGTTTCTCCAAAATTGAAATACTATGTTATAATACTAGTTACATAGCTTTTAGTAAAAACCCAGAACATCACTCACATGAATAACACATAGATATTAGGCATCACGTTCTTATGGATTAGACACAAAAAGAAGATATCATATAACAATTCATCGAAAAATAAAAATAACTTGCTAACATTTTTAAAAACCCATTACCTTCTGATAGATTTGAATTTATTAAATAGAATCGAGGAATAATTACACTAAAATAATCATTCAAATCAACTTTATCTTTTTACATTTCTTCTTATATTAAAACACTCCTTTTCCAAGAGGAGAACATTTCTATTTTTCACATTGTTTTACCTATTCTATATTATTTTGTTTCCTATTTTATATTTTATTTTATTGTATCTTAATTCATTAAGATTAGTTATATATGTTTTATTTGTTTCTATAGTTATGATATTCGACTTCATTTTCATTTGGATATTCTGTTTTTCATTTTTACATTCTGTTTTTTGTTGATCGTTTTGACATTCTTTTAATCTATCTGACAGTCGTTTCTATCTACTTGACAACCTATGGTAAGGACTTTGTTTTCCATAAACTTGAAAACCTATATTAATGACTTTTTTTCCATTGTCTTGACAACCTATGGTAATGACTTTTTTTTCGATCGTCTTGAAAACCTATGGTAATGACTTTGTTTTCCATCGACCTGGCAACCTATGGTAATGACATTGTTTTCCATCATCTTGACAACCTATGGTAATGACTTTGTTTTCTATCGGATTGAAAACCTATCGTAATTACTTTTTTTCCATTGTCCTAAAAACCAATGGTAATTACTTTTTTTTATCGGTCAGACAACCAATCATATACACTTTATTTTTGATTGGTTTGATGTTTTATTGTATTTTCTTTTTATTATAGAATTGTATTATGTCTATTTTCATAATAATATGAAACTAACAACTTACTTGAAATCTCTGACAGGTACATTCTCTCTTCTTTTTGTATTGTCTTTCTTTCATGTTATTTATTCTCAGTTTTAATCTTTTTGATTTTTTTTATTTTTTTAAAAAAAACTCTTCTTTTATTCTCCATTGTTGATTTTTTATCTTATAATTCCAACTGTAGAAAACCAATTGTCATAAAAATTTTCCTAAAACTAGAGGACCCCCTCCTCAAACTCACAACGGTTTTTCAGATTTCTCAGCAAAGTTCTGCCTCTCCACCTTAAGGATTAGTATGTTCTTTTAATTTTCCACTCATTTTTATGTCTCAGTCTTCTACCAACACTCATGCCAAAATTTCTTCAAATACTTTCTAAGGTAAGGATTTATTCAGATAAAGATTATTTTCTCGAGATTTTTTTGATAGTTATGACACAACAATGAAGAGAATTATTTTATTCCAAGGCTGGGAACATTTGTGTGTTGAGAAGCCTATATCTTAAGATATTATTCTTGTTGAACTGGTTATCAAATTATACAATATGATGTCTTTTGATAATAATATGATTATTAACATTGCTATGAAAGATAGAAAAGTTTCAATGTCTGTAAAAACAAGTAGCATATTTCATCAATGTTCATACAAAAGGTGATTCCTTTTTTCAATCTCATATGCTACCTGAGGATATTGTTTTGTTTAACAAGTAAATAGCTAAAAATTCATTATTTATTATCGATGAGGAGAAAATGAATGAAGCCCATATTGCTCCAGGAAACCAGTTTTTTGTCCTTTGGATGCAAGTCTTTCTAATACTAATGATAGTGGATAGGGAAACTCTTACGTTTTATGAAATTTTTATGCTATATTATCTCATAAACATGAGAAAGGTAAATTTATTGGGTTATAGTTTCAAAACTATCAAGAATGTGAAGTCTGGAGTGATCATGTCTCATCTTATCATGTATCTATCTATTCTAACAAAGTTATTTCTTGAAATATTGATGTTTTTTATATTCCTCAAAAAGGGGAATTGAAAGAGATGAATCCTTCTTGTATATGTAAGAATAATCTGAATAAATTGTATGTTTATTTTGATAAGGAATATAAACTCTTTGTCAAAGATGTGGAAGAAAAATCGACCCCAAATCAATCGGCACCAATGCTAATAGAATCAGCTCCAATATTCTTTGCTAGTCAAAATTCAGATCCTCAAATTGGTGAAAACCCAAAGAAGAAAACCAAATACCCTAAAGAGGTTTTAGACAAGTAGATAATGGAGAAAGAACAAAGAAAACAAGGTGATATTATGTCTGTTCTTGACCCAGCTGAAGCTCTAGCTGAGAAAATAAGGGTAGATGATACTCTACAGGCTTAGAAGAAGAAGAAGAATCTTTCAAAGAGAAAATCTCAAGATTTTGATGTTTCTAAAATCCTTAAAATCTTTGAGTTAGAAAGTCCCAACTAATATAAGATGTTCAATAAGAACCAATCGCACTAACTTTTCTAGAGAATGAAAAAGGGAAACAAATTGTGTAACATGTTTTATGATCTGCTTCACAACAGAAAGGTGAAAAAGGGGAAGAATAATATCTTTTGGAATTTCTTCAGTGTTCTATGAAATGTAGAGAATAATATTATATTCAAAAACAAAGTGAAGGAATTCAATAGAATCCTCATGCTGATCAAACATCTGTTCAATCCTTAAAAACTCATTGAAAAAGAATTCCATCTATAGTAAATCAAAAGGAAAAAAGTTCTCATGATGAGAAAGTAATTTTCATCAGTGAAAAATTGGAAGAAGAAATAATGAAAAAAAAAGTGGAAAGGGTTGAAAAGGAAGAAAGAAAAAGGAAAAGGAAAATAGAATATTGAAGATTCAATCTGGTCAAAAGAACTTGAATCATACGATGATGATACTGATTCAGAATATACAATTTCTTTTAAGAAAAGATTTTACATTGTTTATGTTTTGATAATAATTGAAAAGTATATTCCTTATTTTTTTAGATTTGAAGGAAAATTTGACTTTATTGAAAAAAATCAAAGGAAGAAATGTGGTTCAGTAAGAGAGCTCAGAAAGTGTGTAATGTCGCTAGAGGCCAATTTAAATGTTTTTTTTGGATAGTTTTGTTACTCATAAGAAGGCTTGCAATAAGATGACTAAGTGGTCCTTCAAAATAGAAATCTCGGTAAACGAACACGAGAAATCAATTGAATAATTAAGGAGGCTATCAAATAATCTCGTTATTTATTTTAATAAGCTTAATAAGGAAACAATCGATAGGTTGAATCGGATTATAAAATCTAATGGTGTTGATGCTCTTTCAGTGAAAGATTTGCAAGATAAGCTAAGTACATTACAATCAGGATTCTCAAAGGTTTCATCATTCAAATATGAAATATCTTTGTTAAATAAAAAACACTTTTTTGGCTGAAGAAATCAATAATATTCAAAACATAATTGATACTCTTAAACAAGTGATCAGGGTGCAAGAATACACTATCAAAAACCCAGATCAACTTTTTGTAGACAAACAAGAGCTTCTAAAGGCTCAGGCTGATTCTATCAGAGATGATAAGAAAGAGATAAAGAATATGATGTTTTTCCTTCATGTGTTGGTCAAGAAAGAAAACGAAAGGGAAAACAAATGATCTTTTTTGTTGTATCTTTATTTCTTGGTTTTTCTTTCATTCTCTCTAAACATTTTAAAATAATGCATTGTATGTCTTTATTTCCATTTTTTTCATTTTTTGTATCTCACTAACCTTTTTAGAAGAACTTAATATTACACCATTATTTTTTGTAAATCTCAAAGGCGGAGAATGTTTTACAAAATATGGAAGAATGTTTTATAAAAGGAGATAAAGTTTTATAATGGTGGAGAATTATTTATTGTAAACCAAGTAAAATCTATGAATTCAGTCCCTATGAAATTTTATACCTAAGAGAGAGTTAGTTTCATTCAGTTTCTTTTTCATAATAGTTTTCATAACTCAGGGGGAGATAAGTATTTAGTTGTAGTTTTACTTTGGGTTTTTTGATTTCCCAAAAGGGGTATATTTTTAAGTCCAAAGACGTCTTTTGACTTTTATATCTTTTTTTGGAAACCAAAAATCTCTTTTTAATCATTTATCATATAAAAGATTTACATTGAATACCATTAATCTATCAATCGTACTGACTCTGTCAATCATAAAGACTCTTTCATTCATGGTGACTTACTGACTCTATCAATCATACTGGTTATTTCAATCTTACTGATTGTGCCAACAGTACTGACTCTATCAATCATACTAACTCTATCAATCGTAATGACTATGTTAATGGTACTGACTGCATCAATCATACTAAATCTTTCTATCGTACTGACTATGTCTACCGTACTGACAATATTCATCATACCCACATTGTGCATCGTACTCACTTTTCATCATATCAATAAATTGCAAAAAGTAATATCAATCGTACTCATGTTATCATTTTCATATATATTATTTTACTAACAAAAATGATGTTGTGGAATTAGTTATAAACTAATAAAAATGATGTTGTGTTTTCTATTTTTATATGACCGATACAATACCAGGTGTCCAAGTCCCGCTGAGTTTTTCAGAGAAATATTAACGTTGGAGAAAATATGACTATTTGAACCTGAGGCATATAAATAAAAGTTCATTTGAAAAAAAATAACTTTGATCAATCCTTTCTTCTAAAAAGTTCAAGAGAGAGGCGTTGTAACATATCTTTTGCTTCGTGTGAAACCCACGGAATATCAAAATGTTAATAGCTCATTCTTAGCTTTTGTATTCCAAAAAATGATTTGTTTTTCCTTGTACAACTGATTAGCTGATAACGATCGAGGACTTATGTTAATAGGAAGACATGTTGTCGATCATCATATCTAGGTCCTACAATTCCTTGAAGGACAAAGGTGTTGATTACCTTCTTAATTGAGGACTTCTTGGGATTTAATGACAGTTGTACCATTCATAATTTCAAGGGATTACCAAGGTGTTGGTAAGACATACCTTCTATCCTACGTGAAAGGATACCCTTCTCTTTGGGATAAATGAATTTTAATACTTTTTCATTTCTTTTGTCATTTTTATTAGAAAGTGAATTGTATTGTTTCCTCTTTCTTTTCATTTTCAATTCAATTGTAATTGATTCAATTACAATTCTTTTGATACATATTGTATTAATATATTCTATATGATGTATGGTAAAATCTTTCTTACTTATATTACTATGATAATTGTATTTAATTAGAATATGATTGTTTTACATTCCTTTTAGTATTACATAATATCATATCTATCATTTTCAAGACCATTGTGGTAAAATGTATTGATAGTAAATTGTATTTGTTTAATAGCTCTTAAACTAAGTTCTGTCATAATTTTTTAAGTACAATGTTTTTAAACATAAAACTCACACCCCCAACCCCCCCCCCCCCTCTTTTATTGTTCCATATAATATACATATACATATATATTACGATACATCACCCAAAATACCATTCCAAGGTTACTTAAGAAGGTATCTAAAGGCAGAATATTAAAGAATCGGTAATCTTTCCACCTGGCCTCTTTAAATTTATATATTCTTCTACATTATATAAATATATGGTGTTTATCATAAAATAATAACTTAATTATCCAAAATATACTAAAATTTTAGTATAATTATTTAACTACCATTATCCACACACTTTTCCATCAAATAGGAAGTGATAGTATTGCTCGTGTGCATGTGTGGACTACCACCTCCACGTAGTGATACAATTCGTTTTCCATAACATTATTTCATATATGATTATTATGAGTTTTTTTACATTTATATATTATATTTATATAAAAATTTACTATTTTGAAATTATAATATCATATTTTTCTTCTTACCTTCACATCCACTAAAAAATGATAACGTCGCTCAGGTATATGTTTGGACTTCCACCTCTACATGGTGATATGATTTTTTTTTTCATTTCTGAATTAAATAGATGGTAAAAAATATATCTTTAATAAATATGTAGGATACATATTATTAAATAACTATTAGAAAAAGGGAAATTATTATTCGCCTTTCTTTCTTTCCATCCCTTGAAAAGTTAAAACAATGATCATTCGTATGTACAACTTGCCATATTTATGAACAGTGTTGTTAATTTTTCTATCTCTATCATTTATGTATAAACATAGATATGTATAAAATGAATATATTTGATAATAACATTAGATATATTATGGAACCCTGATCAAAGTATAAGGGTTGGAAATACATAACATAAATTCTCATGAGAAAAGCGAAACATAGAACACCCAAAACGAAAATTATAACAAAGAATTATTTATAAATTGAATAGAAATGTTATAAGGGGGTAATCTATGATATTATAAGTATATAATTGAATATTTCATGTAATTATAATAAATTTAGACTAATTATTTAATTGGTTAGAGCGCTCTTAAATAAATTCACACTCAAGGTAAGGGATTTTCATCTAATATTTATTTCTGTGAGACACATCCCATATTCAAAAAATTTCTTTTCTATGGTTTATATACTTATAATGAAATTATTTTATGTTTTTTATAATGAAAATTATAGTAATTTCCATATCCATATAATTTACTCTCTTTATTGACTTTATAATTCAAAATATATCAAATTGGTAAGAGATTTATGTTATAATATCATTGTTAATCAAGATTATTTATGATTATGTTTTGGATGATAAACTTTTATAACATAAATCTCAATAAACTCTTGAATTTTCTTCATATATTATTATTTATTAATAATAAATATTTTTATTTCATTTTCATCCCTTCAAGAACTCATCAGACTGAAATTGTGTTTTTAAAGATAAATGACTTTATTTCTCTCTTGAGTCAAAACTTCTATTTCCCCTATGTCTATGTATTCTAAAAATGTATTCATGAATTATATAATATTATACTCAGATTGATTAATTTAATTTTTAACCATGATTGAGTTTTTACAAAACAGATTCAAATGAATCTTCATATTTTCTTTCTAAAGATATACTTTTGACTTTTACTAAAAACATGAAAGGAATATTTCTTAGAGTACAAGGAATAAATAAAATTTCCAAATCTCGTGACATATCAATGTTTTGAAGCATAATTTATTAGTTTCCATGTTTTTTTCAAAGAAACGTTTTCCATAATATATTGTAAAATTATATATTTTAAAGAAGTGATTTCAAAATAAAAAGGGTATTTTTAATCAAGATAAATTATGATTGATCATTTAGGGGTATTTGTATCTAAGATGAAATAATTTAATGATACTTATGATTTATTGTAAATTTGATCCTTAGATACCATCTTTATTGTTTCTTTGTATGTTTTATGGTTATGATGATTAAATGTTGTTGAAACCCATTTTATTTTCCATGTGTTAAATTATTGTGAAATTTTTTAGGATATTTCAACATACATGTGAAGGGATTTATAATTATTTGATAGTTGGGATATGAATTATAAATCCTTCCAATGCATTAGGTAATGATTAATGTTGTATGAGATAAAATGGTATATTAGAGTTTATCCCAAATCCAAAAATAGGGTATAAGGGAGGTTATCCCATGATTGAAAGTGGGTGTGCTGGAAGTTATCCCAAGCCTGAATTAGGTACATCAGTGGTTAGCCCAAACCCAGAAGGTTATAAATTCCTTGGTTGGAATCCTTGACATAATATTTCTTTGATTATGATTATTATACAATTTATGACACTCTTATATGAATATATAATATTTTAATGTTATTTTCTCAAGAAACATGTTACTTGATCCATTTATGATTCATGTCTTATAAACTATCATGATTTATTCTCTGACTAAATTTCATGGTCTAATACTTAGTGGTTATGATTTTAAGGGGGTATTTTTTGTGTTCTCATACCCATTATGACAATTTTATATTTAAATGATCTTTGATATCACTGATGTTTACCCTTACATATCATCTAATATCACGCTTTATGGTGTTTTCTTTTCAATAGGATTTAAATAAAAAAATTTGTATAATGTATCTAAGAAGCTTTCTAGTTGTGAAAAACTATAAGGGATAAGATATCGATATTTAGTAAACTAATTTTTATATATCCAAGTTTCGAAAGACACTAAACCTTTATGGTTATGGATTCTATTGTAATTTATTGAAGTATATTCATCTAATAAGATGCAACATTTATACATGGAAAGTATGGTTCGTTGTAGTTGGTATTAGGTCAAGTTTTATTTACCATTGGATATTAGGATAAGTTGACTTTAGTGATTGTAAAGACCTGAAATTTCCATGTAATTTTTTTTAAAATAAATGGAAATTTTACGAGTCTGTGAAATTTGACGGCGCGTGATTCCGAGTCCCGGAGTGCCCAGAATGAATTTCTGAACTTCTATTCAGGTACGTTTAGTAAACGTGCGAACAAATTTTTCTAACTTTTGAATCGGTGCTCAGAATTGAAATCTGAGGGCACTATTGAACTAGCAGCACAGGTATTCTCTTAAGAAGACTTTCACCTTAACGGCAACTGGTCAAGGGTGAAAGATAACTTTTTTGGGATTTTCATGGAAATAATAAAATAAAATAAACACACGTTTTGTTTTATTTTGTTGTAACCACCCTCCATGTGGAAGTTGAGAAGTGCGGACCACCAAACCTTAACCTCCCATGAGAGGTTATGGTGGGGGGGTCACCCAAGGTCTAAACCTCTTCAACTCCCTCATTACTGCGGAGGACCCTCTAGTGGTGTTCTTCGCGATGGAAGACGAAAACCATCCAAGGTTGGGGAACGAGAATAGCGGTCGGCACCACCGCCAGCCACGACAAAGGTGACGGCGCAACAGTGCCGCCCCGTGGCCTCCGCGTTGACCGCAGCCAACGCCGCCGTCCGAGGCTCCGCACCGCCCCGCGGCCGGCCGAGCCACCCGCCTACGGCCGGTCTGCCGACCCACATTAGGAATGCCAGACCTCAGCTAGACCGCCATCCCACGGCCTGACCGCCACCCCGCGGTCGGTCCACCGCACCACAGCCGGTCTGCTGGCCTCGCGGTTGGTACACTCCCACGTGGCTGGTCCGTGCCCCAGTGGCTGGTCCATGCCCTCGCGGCCGATCCGCCGCCCTCGTGGTACCCTATTGGCGGGGCCTCACTGTGGACTAGGTCAGACCTAAGTGTTTGGGTCGAGTCGACCCGAACCGGGTCAGCCAAGGCTGGGTTGGACCGGACTCGAGCCCACTACGACCCGTTTAATTTCTTTTGGCCATAACTTGGGAACCGAGCATCCATTTGACGAACTGTTAATGGCGCTGGAAATATTGGATCGAGATGGTTCCAACGAGTATACCCCACTAGTGTTTTGGATTAATATGGGGAACGGTTAGGTTAGATCAAGCACGAATCCAACCGGGCCCCTGGGACAAGAAGACTAATAACTCACAGATCTGGTGTCTGATTGATGCTTCATCTGTTGTGTTGAGACCCCTATGTCATGGAGGACCATTGATATTCTTCTTTGTGGGACTTTGGTGCAGTTGGAGTATTGACTAGTAGCTTGTGGAGAAGGTCCTCCCAAAGATGAGTGAGCATGGTGCGGGAACATAGTGGCTAGCTGAGACTTGACGACTGCTGACCGTTTCGACGCGGAGTGACTTGACAGGCCTAGTGGGGAGCGCCTTGGTGACTCAGAAGACCCACTATGGGGAGCGCCTTGGTGACATGGCAGACCCATGGTACTCGATAGGAGGAGTACCTCAGCAGGCCCAGTGGATAGCACTTTGGTGACGCGGCATACCCACCGTGGGGAGTGCCATTGTGACGCGGTAGAGCCACGGTACTCGACAGGAGGAGTACCTTAGCCATCCATGGTTAGTGGAAAGCGCCTATGTGTGACGTGTCATGCCTAATATACTCGATATAGGAGGATTTATCTAGCATCCGAGGTGTTCGACGTTATGACTAGGAATGTTACTTAATACTACCCCTAGAATAAATCCTGGAGTGAGCTGAGATAGTATCTCTATGTTTTCCTCATTATTGAGATGGATTACATGATAACTTATGTATATGTATGGGAATATACCTAAGTAGGATTATCTATTGATTTCATACATTTTGTTTTATCCTTAGTAGATTTTGTGAGACCTTGAGGGTCTTGGGGTCCCTACTGAGTATCGTTATACTCATCCCTTCAAGGGTTATGCCCGCACTTCGTTGTGTTGGGTGCAGATGACGGACAACACTGACTGAGGATGAGAATATCAGGACTGGATGGTACCTGGAGGTGGACCTTATGACGAGTCAGAACATAGAGGAAATGGACATATGAGGAGTGATGAGGAGGTGATCTGTACCTACACTTTAGGTAGGAACCTCAGAGTATGACCTTTTTGTTGTTTTCTTTTGTTCAGTCGTACTTGTATTTCATTTGTACTTGTACCTTTACTATTGGGCTTGTATTCCGGCCCCTTTTACTTTTAGCAGTATTTTGTTATACATTTTAACATGGTGTTTCGTATCCAGCTGTGTGCTTGCTTGTGTCTATGTTTACAGATTATAAATTCAATGCCTTACTAGTTTTAGGGAATTACGCCATTGGTTCTAGTCGCCATCCCCTGGACTATGGAATTCGGGCTTGGTGTAGTCACGGCTCGGGCCCCAGGGGATGGGTCATGAAAAATTGGTATCATAGGATTCGGTTCTACCAAAGAAATAAGACTTTGATCTTTTCTGTGAAGCAATAGTGTTAAGGGTAATGGGTGCGGTTTTTAGTTCAGGGATTCTAGTGTTGGTGCGGTGGCCGACGTATCCATAAACCAGGACCCTGACTTCTGATTTTTGACTCAGTGCACGAAAACACTGATTTCGTGTGTATTTTCAAATGTTTTTTTGTGATCTATTGAGTCAGCTCACCGGGTATAACTTTTGACTATGGCGCACCTGTTTCTTTTTAGGATGCCTCCATGAAGACAGCCAGGTAGAGTTATGAATGTTGTATGCACTGATATCCCACAGAGCGATGAGGCCTCGGTGCAGGGCCCTTTTTCAGTAGAGGCACCATCGGTACCACTCCCTGTTGGTCCACGGATGCCACTAGCCCCAGCTGCAGATGGTCCATGCCTCTTGAGTTCCTTGTACGAGTTCTAGCGCCAGAGGCCCCCCAGGTTCAGGGGAGATATGGACCCACAGGAGGCTGAGGATTGGCATGAGGTTGTAGTGAGAGTCTTCTGAAAGGTAGGGACACCAACTGATTTCATGGTGATCCTTTCCGCCAGCCTTATACAGGCAGCAGCAGGAAGATTTTGGAGTTTGATGCTCCAGGTTCACGATGAGATGAAGCTTCTTTAGGCAGAGTTAGAGATCCTATTTCAGGTAGAGTTTGTTCCAGCGACTCTTCATGCAGTACGCATACAGGAGCTTCTTCATCTGCAGCAGGGCAGCATGACTGTAGATCAGTACTCAGCGAGGTTCACTGACCTCTCACGTTACTCCACTGATATGGTGCAGGAACTATTCTTCAGGTCCCAGACCTTTGAGAAGGGGCTCAGGAAAAAGATCAGGGCTTCAATGATCTCACTCAGCATCTCGACGCAGGTGGGGGTGTTAGAGAGATCCCTCTTGGTGGAGATTTTCCTTGCTAAGCAGTCACCAGCAGTGAGACCCACTATCAGTCATCACGTAGTGGAGTCTTCTGCAGATGGTAGGAGAAAGTCGTCACAAAGGACCAAGAGGACCATATCTACAGGTGGACAACCGCTAAACTCAGGATCGGTTGTGTGGGGCACCCAAGGCGGAGCCAGTTATTCTAGGAGTGGGCAGTGTTTCTCATGTGGAGGGCAGGGACACATGGCTCGCGACTATCCAACCCATCGAACGGATGATTAGCAGACGGTCAAGGGACTACTCATAAAGATACAGAGGTTCGATCGAGGTGGTCTGGAGGGAGCAGGAGGACATGGAAGAGGAGTTGGTCATGGATCTGGTGGTGGGCGATGATTCCAACTATTACAGCCACCACCAATAGGAGGTCCACCGTGATCGTAGGGAGCAGGTGGAAAGGGGAGAGCTCAGCTCCAGGAAGCTAAGTCTTACGATCATGGCGCTCTGGAGATGAGTCAAGGTACGATCTGTGTCTACTCCACCTTAGCTGTAGTACTTATAGACACAAGTGTAAGTTATTCTTTTATTTCCACTTCCCTCGTTCATAGCTTGGAGATTTTGACGGAGCCGTTGGCTCGATCCTTATGACTAGAGACTCCTACGGGAGAGGATTCTACAATTATGCACTAGTTTCAGCAGTGTGAGATTACTCTAGGAGGTGAGAGCTTCGGCTGGGATCTCCTAGTAGCAGCTTCGACGCCTTACGATGTCATCTTGGGTATAGACTGGTTATCTACAGTTCATGCTCTGATTGACTGTATTTGGTGCAAGGTGTGGTGTGTCCACATAGATAAGACCAGTTTTTCCTTCACCGGTGAGAAGGGAGCCTTTGCAGCACAGGATGGACTTACCTGGAGGAGAGTTCAACTAATCACTCATCAGTTGGCTAGCCCTACCCTCGGAGATGTTAATGTGGAGAGTCTGAGTGATCATGTAGTGGTGCAAAAGTATGCGGATGTCTTCCCTGGTGATGTTTTTGGTCTACCTCCTCGCAGAGTTATGGACTTTTACATTGACTTGTACCCCGGGATGGCACCGATATCTACACTAGCAGATCGTATGGCTCCCACGGATCTTTTCGTGTTGTGGGTAGAGTTATAGGACCTTTAGGGGAAGGGATTCATCCGTCCCAATTTTTTTCTTTGGGCAGACAAGATTTTGTTCAACAAGAAGGTGGATGGGAACTTGAGACTTTCTGTTGACTATCGGTGCCTAAACCAAGTGATCTTTAAGAACAAGTTCCCACTCCGGAGGATTAATGACCTCTTTGATCAGTTGACAGGAGCACGGTGGTTCTCAAAGATAGACCTCAGATCAGCCTATCACCATCTCAGAGTACGAGATGAGGATGTGCAGAAAACGACCTTCAGATTTCGGTACATCCTTTACGAGTTCTTGGTTATGCCATTTGGTGTAACCACTGCTCTAGAAGTGTTCATGGGACTTATTAATAGGATCCTTCAGCCATACCTTGATTGGTTTTTGTTTTCTTCGTTGATGACGTTCTGATCTACTCGACTACTGAGAAGGAGCATGCCTATTATTTTCAGGTAGTGCTGGAGACACTCTGAGAGCACCAAATTCATGGTAATCTCTCAAAGATCCATTTTTGGATCCAAGAGGGTTACTTTTTGGGACATGTCATATCATAGGCTAGAGTTTTACTGGATCCAGCAAAGATTGAGGTGGTACTTCCTTGGGAGCCACCCAGGAGTGTGACGGAGGTACGAAGTTTCTTGGTTTTGTCTTGATACTACGGGTGGATTGTGCCAGACTTCTCCAAAGTTGCAGCACCAGTATCAGCGTTAACGAAGAAGGGGAACCCTTCTTGTGGATGGAGAAATGCTAGCATAGTTTTCAAGAGCTGAGGTAGAGGCTGACTAATTCCCCCATATTGACACTTCCAGGGGAGGGCGTAGGGTACGTAGTTTACTGCGACACAGCGGGGACCAGACTCGGATGCGTCCTGATGCCGGAGATAGGAGTGATTTCATGTGGTTCTGGAAATCTGAGACAGCATGAGTAGAAATACGCTACCCATGACCTAGAGTTAGTAGTAGTGGTCTACACCCTGAAGATGTGGAGACACTATCTGATGGGAGATCGTTTTACCGTGTACTCTGATCACAAGAGTCTTAGGTATATCTTCTCCTAGAAAGACCTGAACCTGAGACAGTGACCTTTGCTTGAGTTCCTCGAGGACTATGACTTCGATATAGTCTATAATCTTGGGAAGGGGAACGTTGTAGCAGATGCACTCAGTAGGAAGTATAGTATACAACTGCTAGGTGAGGGGACGGAGCTGCTGGCTGCTTTACAGTTGTCCTTTGTGGATAGAGATAGAGCAGTTTTTCTTCAGTCTCTTATAGTCACTCCCCCACTCCTTCAGCGAGTTAGGGAGGCACAGCGTGGGGATGCAGACTGTGAGACACTATGTGCTCAAATATCCACAGGACAGGCACCTAATGGATTTTCTGAAGGTGGCGAGCACGTTATCCACTTCAGAGGACGTACCATGGTACCAGTTTCACTTCAGGAGGAATTTTTTAGGGAGTTCCACACTTCCTCTCTAGCGGTACATCCATGAGTGGAAAAGATGTACTAGGATCTCTGATGACAGCACTGGTGTCCGGGAATGAAGAAAGCAGTGGCAGAGTTCGTTTCTCGGTGCCTCACTTGTCAGCAAGTGAAGGCAGAGCATCAGGTACCAGTAGGCTTAGAACAACCTTTGGAGGTCCTAGAGTGGAAGTGTGATAGGATATACATGGACTTCGTGACAGGACATCCACATACATCCAAAGGACATTACTAAATTTGGGTGATCATTGACTGACTCACCACGTAAGGCCACTTCCTACTGATCAGAGAGTAGGGTTTAGTACAGATCGTGGGATTCCTCTATGGGTAGGTGATTGTGCGGCTACATGGAGTACCTTCAATGATTTTCTCCGATCATGACACATTATTTACATCCAATCTATGGAAGGGGTTGTAGGAGGCTTTCGGAACGCAGCTACATTTGAGCACCGCCTTTCATCTGTAGATGGATGGTCAGACTAAGAAGACTATTTAGACCCTTGAGATCATGCTCTGTGCTTGTGTCCTTGACTTCGGTCGCAGTTGGGAGGATCACTTAGCTTTGGTGGAGTTTTCATACAATAATAGCTATCACTCCACCATTGGGATGACACCTTTAGACACATTGTACGGGTGACCTTGCGGATCACCTTTGTGCTGGACTGACCCAGGGGAGTCTGCACTAGAGGGACCAGAGATAGTACGGGCTATGAAAGAGAAGTATCAGTTCATCCAGGAGTGGATGAAGACTGCACAGAGTAGGAAGAAGTCGTATGCCGACAACAGATGAAGGCCTATAGAGTTTGATTTTGGTGACCACATCTTTCAACGGGTCTCACCTCGATGAGGTTTTCAGAGATTTGGCCAAGGCAGAAAGTTATCTTCGAGGTTCATCGGACCCTTTCAGGTCCTCAGAAGAGTTGGAGAGGTGGATTATTTCTTAGTTATTCCACCTCAATTGCACCATGTGCACGACGTCTTCCATGTATCCTAGCTGAGGAGATACATGCACGACCCTTCTCACATCATCGACCATGGCGAGCTGGACGTCGATATTGGGGAGACTTTTATAGAGGATCCAGAAGAGATTGAGGATCGACAGGAGTGGGTCCTTTGTGGATGGTCGAAACCACTGGTGCACGTTCAATCATAGCACAGGAACCTCTAGGAGAGCACATGGGAGCGGGAGGCTCAGATTCGTGCTCAGTACCACCACTTGTTTACCTAGTTTGAGTTGTGGCTTATGGGGATGTAGAGCCCTGAGGTGGGGAGAATGTAAATACCCAGAATTTCCATGTAATTTTTTTTAAACAAATTGGAATTTTAAGAGTCCGCGAAATTTGACAACGCCTGATTCTGAGGCCCGGAGTTCCCAAAATAAATTTCAGAACTTCTATTCGGGTACATTCAGTAAACGTGCGAGCGGGTTTTTCTAACTTTTGAACCAGTGCTTGGAATTGAAATTGGAGGTCACTGTTGAACTCGCAGCACCATTATTCGCTGAAGAAAACATTCACCTCGATGGCAGTTGGTCAAGGGTGAAAGATAATTTTTTGGGTTTTTCGTGGAAATAATGAAATAAAATAAACACGCATTTTATTTTATTTTTTTGTAACCACCCTCCATGTGGAACTTGAGAAGTGGGGACCACCAGACCTTAACCTCCCATGAGAGGTTATGGTGGTGGGGGCCACCTGAGGTCTAAACCTCTTCAACCCCCTCATTAATATGGAGGAGCCTCTTGAGCTTCCTCCGCATTAATTCTTATAACCCTACTTAATTAATTTTGTCAACCCTTAGTATCATCCAATTTCAATTTTATGCCATTGCAACCCATTTATTGTTTCCAATTAATTAATCCAACATTGATTGCCAAAAAATTATATAGATAAACATATTTTATTTTGTTGGATAGGCATTTGTTAGAAAGGTATTAGAAAATTAGGAATGGGAGAACTTGGGAGAAAGATCTCCAATGAATAATGCTCCGCCAACGATGAACGCCGACCACCTTCGACCTTCTTCCTCGGGACTTCTTCCGACGTGGGAAATCCTCATCTATGGTGAATCGACGACCTTACTACCTTCTTGCACCAACTTCATCAAGCGAATGAGGTAGGGGTTTTTTCTATTTTTTTTATCACTTCCCATGTACACCACTTCTATTTCTTTTGTGGGTTGGGAAGAATCATTATGGGTGGGTTTAGCGTTCTTCATTCTTTTTCATGTTGATCTGTATGCTACCACTCTAATGCGGAGGGTACGAGCCAAACCAACATGGCCTGACCCTTCCACAAATCTTGTGGTGTTCTCCATGATGGAGGAAGACTACAACCATCCAAGGTTGGGGCATGAGAACGGTGGTCGGCACCACCATCGTCCGAGATGAAGGCGATGGCGCAACGGCACCGCCACCGCCCCGCGGCTCCGTGTCGAGGGAGTTTGATGCCACCGTCTGCGACTCCGCACTGCCCCTCGGCTGAGGCACCACCCTACGGCTAAGGCGCCGCCCCGCGATCGGCCGATCCACTGGCCCGCGGCCGGTCTACCGACCCACGGTCAGACTGTCGGCCCGTGGCCGTACTGCCCGCCTAAGGCCTGTCTACCAGCATGCGGCCGGACCCCCCCCCCCCCCACCCCTCCTCGCCATTCTACCGAACCACGGTCATTCCGCTGCCTTCACGGCCGGTCCATGCCATCTTGGCCGGTCCGCACCATCACGGTCGGTCTTCTTCCCACAAGGCCGGTTCGTTCCCCCGCGGACGGTCCATGCCCCCATGGCCAGTCCACACCCATGCGGCTGGTCTGCACCCCCGCGGGCGATCCGCCGCCCTGGCGGCCTGACCTCGCCCGCGCGGTACCCACGGCCGATCCGCGCCCTCACGGTACCATATGGGCCGGGCTGCACTGCAGATAGGGCCAGATCCAACGTGTCGGGCGGGGTCAACACAAAAAAGGTCGGCCCACGCCGGGTCGGTCCGAACATGTCGGACCGAACCAAGGCCCACTAGGACCCATTTAACTTCTTTTGGCCTTAACTTTTGCATCGGGCATCCATTTGACAAACCTTTAACGACGCTAGAAATCAGGGAGTGAGATGGTTCTTTGAGTATACCCCATTGGAGTTTTGGATTAAGATGGGGAATGTTCAGGTTGGATCGAGCACAAATCCAACCGGGCCCTCGGGACTAAAAGACTAATAACTCACAGACCAGGCATCCGATTGACGCACTGTCTATTGCGTTGGAACCCCTATTTCATTGAGGACCATTGAGATACTTTTTCGTGGGACTTTGTGGCAATTAGAGTATCAACTAGTAGCTTATTGAGAGGATCATCCAGGAGATGAGTGAGAATAGTGCGGGAACCGAGTGGCTAGCTGAGACTTGACAACTGCTGACCATTTTGACTCGGAGTTACTTGACAAGCCCAGTGGGTAGCGCATTGGTGATCTGACAGACCCACAGTGGGGAGATTCTTGGTGACATGGTAGACCCACGGTACTTGACAAGAGGATTACCTCAGAAGGCCCAGTGGAGAGCACCTTTGTGATGTGGCAAACCCGTGGTGGGGGTGCCTTGGTGATGTGGCAGACCTGCGGTACTCGATAAGAGAAGTACCTCAGTAGTCCAAGGTTAGTGAAAAGTGCCTCTGGATGATGTGGCAGGCCCACTGTACGTGATAGAGGAGGACTTATCCAATAGCCAAGGTGTTCGACATTGTGACAGGGAATGTTACATGATACTACCCCTAGAATAATTCCTGGTGTGAGATGATTCAGTATCTCTGTGTTTTCCTCATGATATATATGGATTACTTGATAACTGAGGTATTTGTATGGGAATATACATAAGTTGGATTATATATTGATTTAAAACTTTTTGGTTTTTCCTTGGTGGATTTTTTGAGACCTTGAGGGTCTCGGGGTCCCTACTGAGTATCGTTATACTCACCCATGTGCAGGATATGCCCGCACATCATTGTGTTTGGTGCTGACGATGGACAGTGCTGACTGAGGATGAGTGTACCAGGACTGGATAGTACCCATAGGTGGACCTTATGATGAGTCGGTACACGGAGGAGACAGATATACAAGGAGTGCTGATGAGCTGATCTGTACTTACCCTTCACTTAGGAACCTTGGAGAACGGCCCAGTTTTTGTTTTCTGATTTTTTCAGTTGTACTAGTACCTTTAATGTTGGGCATGTATTTCGGACCCTTTTACTTCAATCACTCTTTTGTTATACAGTTTTACTTGGTGTTTCCTATCTAGGTGTGTGCTTTCTTGTGTGTGTGTTTATAGATTATAAAGGCAATTCCTTCCCAGTTCTAGAGAATTACACCTTTGGTGCTAGTCACCATCCCTTGGACTATGGAAGGCGGGCATTGGGTAGTCATAGCTCGAGCCCTGGGGGACGGGTCGTGACATTGATAACCCATAGGATAATCCTATTTGTAGTATAATTTCTTATGAAATTTTAAAGGAAGTAATATGTTATTCCTAGAAAACCATCCCTAACATGATACTATAAGTGGATGTGGTTTTGGTATAGATGCATCTTGTGGTAATAATCCCCAAAATGGTTGGTTGATGTATATCTCTACCATCATTTTAGTTCAAGATGAGTGTTCCCTTACAACACACCTACATTGACACTATAGAGGGATATTTTTGGGTAAGTTCACAATTTATTTGGGAACCATTATGAAGTATTTTAATATATTACAAACATTGATAACATAGTCTTAACCTAATGTGTCATTAATTTGAAATAATGTTTCATAATTTTGACATTCTATAACATATTTTTCATGTTCCCCCGCTATATTTTTGTTTCTTTATACTATGGTTGTTTATTCTAGATAATGGTTGGAACCATGAGGAGTGAAGTTAATTGTAAATTTCGTGGAAAATGGAATGATTTTAATATTTAAAAACTAAATGATATAGTAACTCAAAGAAAAAACATCATGATTTTGACTAGTTATATGTCATGATATATGATTAATAACATTAGAATTGTGTGTTTACTAGAATTTCAAATAAAAGGAAGATGCACATTTATGAAAGATTATATGGTAATGACTATAGAGGAAAGAAAGTTAAATTTTATTCATGTTAAGAATATGGGAAGGCGTACCTAGAAGAATGTATCAAACGAGAAAAATTTGTTTTCTATGTCGAAATTAATGTCAAAGAGAAATGATTTGTTGACTAATTAAACGTATTATGTGTGGGGAACTTTGAAATTTTCCATGTCATTCCCTAATTTAAGGTTTTAATCACATACTTTGGAAAGAGTGATATTGTGATTATCATTGAATAGAAAGGATTGAATTCTCTATATATTTAGATTTATAAATTTTGTAGTGCATGTTTTGTTTCAATAATATTTTGGTTATAAGAATCATGAAACATTTTACTATTATTCTATAGTTTTTTTCTTTATGTATTTTAAGTCATATGTTATTTGGTACTGATAACCAAGAAAATTGATTTATTGGTATGATGATATTTTTAGGGAACAAATGATTAAGGGTAAGATAACACAAAATATATTCCTGATGTTTAGTTAATAATGATTTATTTAGAAAAATAGTTGTTTTAAATTTATGAATTAAATGATATAGTATTGGTAACAATGAAACTGGTTAGTGATTTTATGACAATGTGATTTAGGTCATCTTTGAGGAATTTTATTTCATTTTTGGATTTATGGCATATATTAAATAGTTTTTTATTTTATTTAGTGAATAAGGATAGTTTTAATTTTTAGATGTATATATTGTTTTATTAACGTTTTATAGTGTTTCATGTAATTAGAATGCTTTTGGAGAATCAATTTATTCATATATTTGGCATGTGACATCATGAGCTATATCATGTTTTCTATGGATAAATGTTAAAATTGACATTAAAAATGTGGTAAAATATTTTGGAATTATAAGTTTTAATTTTGGATATAATATATTTTGATGGAGTCTTGAGGTTAAGTTTTTATTTGATGGATTAAGTTTAACTCTAGGTGTTATTGTTGAGGATTTAGATATTAATGTATTGTATTTATCCATATTGGATAACCTTTTATAACCATTATTGTTTTGATTGATGATAGATTTAGAATGAATGAATTACCATTATCTTATATATCTTGTGATCTGTAAAAAGTTAATTTTAGTTATTCAGGCATAATAAATTCATCTCCAATATTTATTTCATAGAGTAAGAGGTGGTGTTTGAATTAATGTAAGTACATATAAAGATTGAAATCATGGATATTAAATGGAAAGAAATAAAGTATTTAATTTTTTAGGATCTCTATCTTTATAGTAAAATAATCCTTAAATAATAGAAAAATTACATTGAAGTAAAAAAATTATACTTTTACCTTCATTTTGATGAATCGTTGCCCTTTTCACCCATCACAATTTTATGATTTTATAGTTATTAATATTCTCATTACCATGATCTATATCACTCTCTATTAGTCTTTCGATTCCATTTTTCTCCATCATGCCAATAATTTAACATCCCAAAATTATTTTAATTATCTGGGAACATGATTATATATTATTTTAGGTAAATTTATGTTTCTCACTTTCCAACATTAAAAAAAGTTTTAGTATCCCTCTATATGTTGTGTGTTTTTGATAAAGGTATTTTAATTTCTTGAACCTCAGATGTCTAAAATAATATAGTGATGGAAAAAAATTAATGATTAAATAGTGCAACACCAAAAAAAATGTAGTTCAAAATAATTATAATATCGACAACTTTATAAATAGAAAACACAAAGTTTTAAGCAAATTGAGATATATGATAAAAATATTATTATTTAAATGTGATCTTTATAACATATTTTTTGAATTGGTGGGTATAAATATGAGTAATAAATATATGAAATATGTGTATAATGAAAATACTCAACACAAATTTATTGATTAATTTTCTTGAAATAAGTGCACAATCTTTAGTAAAGTCATTTTATTATTCAAAAAGGTCATTTATTCAAAATAGAAAATTATAATTAATTTATACCACTTTTACAAGTTTTATTTTATAAAATTAATATAATTTTTGAAATCAACATACCATAATTCAGTTCACGTAAAAAATTAGGATTTTTATGAAATGGTTGATTTTTTACCGAATAGTGAAAACTACAGACCTTTCAAATATTATCATTTATTTTCATTTAATAAATTCATTTAAAATCCCCATTATATTTTTAATATAGTATTAAAGTGAAAAATTATCAATTTGATTCCAAATAATCTAATAAATTCCATTACAATTAGTAAAATTTACGATATTACTTTATAATTGTTTATCCATAAAACGCATTTTTTTCTAAAAACTGGTTTCATTGCATTTTATGTATATATAATAAAATAGATTTATTCCACTTATAGTTATTTAATACTGAGAAATTGATACCAAATTTATAATTATATGGTTCATATTTATAAAACAGATCCCTCTTATTTTTGTCATTGTGAGTAGTATCAACAATAAATATTTATCACCTCGATAAGGCTTAATTAGGTAAAATGGAGTTAAAACCATGAGATAAGGTATGAAAATAAACCAAAAACTTTTCCATATATTATCATATGGAATAAATAATTACATATGTTAAACAAATTTTAATATATAAATTTTTTGTTCCAATTTATCTTGATAAAAACATTTATACTATTTTGAGTTATTAAAATTCCAAAATGTTAGTCCCTTGAATATAATATATAAAAAATTATTATATAAGGATTAAATGTGGATAATTTTACGTATAAATGTTAATTTTTAATAAGAATAATTTTTTTCTATCATTTTAATTTATTAATAATTTTGATTTATTAAATGATTACCTTAAATTCTTACGCAACACTAACATAATTTTTATACAACTCATAGAAAAATAAAATCAATGATTCTAAAAATATTAAAAGTAATAAAATTTGGTTGAAATTATTTTTAATGAATTTTTTGGAAAAATAAAATATATTATAGATTTTTAAGGATTTATATTCAAATTAGTTATCCATCTTTATTTCATTAATGTCATATTAAATGAATAGATTCCAAAATGACATTAATCTTATTAATGTGAAATAATATTTTATTAAATAATTTGAAAAACATGAAAATCATGCAAGAGGAAAATTATTGTTAAACATTGTCCATAATTTCAAACCATTTCCATTTGTGAAAAATTTGTTAACTTATAAGTAAAATTATAACCCTTTAATATTCAAAACATCTTTACCATAGTTATGGTTAATATTGGTTAACATGGGTGTTAGAAAAAGAAAAGGTTTAAAATGAATACAAAATATATATAAATTTACTTTATGATGATATTTATACGATAGAATCTTTCTTTCAAATATTTATCTGTTATGAATCATTTTTCTTAAAAATTACTTTGTTATAATTTTTTTTTATAATTCCATGATTTTTCTTCCCCTCCCTTATAAAAGGACACCCCTACACTATTTTATTGAAATATATTTCATCCATATATCTTGAAAACCACATGAAAAAATCTCTTGCAAGATTTTCTAGCCTAAAATTGGAGGCTCTAGTCCTTTTAATGACCACTCTAAGGTTTCTTAAGAAGGGATCTAAAGGATTTCAACCAAGGAAGAGGTAATATTCTTACATTACCTATTTAAATTTAATTATTCTTAAACGTTCTCAAAATCTATGTTATTAATTAAAAAATAATAACATAATTATCCTAAATATACTGAAATATTATTATAATTATATAATTTCTATTATCCTCCTGATTTTCCATCCAATGTGAGGTGAAAGTATCAATCGTGCGAACATGTGTACAACCACCACCACGTACAGATACAATTAGTTTTCTATAACTATTATCCATGGATGGTTATTAGGATGGGTTTAAGGATTATATAGTATTTTTATTATGTATTTATTATTATATAATTGTAATATAATGTTTATATTGTATCCATTCCATCCTTTGGGAAACTATTATGTCAATAATGTGTAAAGGTTTTGAAATAGTACTTAAAAATGATAATAGTGTTTTTTGGGAAATTTTGGATCTGTTCTGGGAAATGTTTCTTACATGAGTAAAGTTAAATGAGATATATTTTCAAATGGGTATATAACAGGAATGTTACTTAGTTTCTAAAGGAAATATTGAGAGGATTTTATGACTTTTTTTTGTCTATTTAACCATGTGTCGATGATTCCCTATTTTCTAAATAATGTGTTTTTTGTGACCTCCCCAAAGTATACATGGATGGGTTAGTTTTTCTGTCGAACCTTTCCTTCAGAAAATTAGTTTTTTCTTCTTTATGTGACCTCCATTGAGTATAAATTGATGGACTGTTGTGCTTGTGGAAAATGAATTAGTAGGATTGGGTCGAGGATCGCTATGGGGTTTAAGACGTGTTTGACATTTCACATAGATGATTGACCTCCCTCAAGGGAGAAGGGATAGATCGATACATATGGATGTATGATTCTTCCATGTTCTATCTGGTACTATGTCAAGGTTTAGATAATTCATCACCGAAATTATTTGGGTCTAAGATAGGCAATGTATCATTTGAAACCATACCCTATGCCTTAATGTGTAGGTTGGTTTATTGTATGTGATAATTATATACCATTTTTTATTGAATTGAAGAATGTAGTGTTAGATTTCATAGTGTCCTGGATAGAACACGATGACCTAACTTGTACGATTATTTATACATTAATGTGTTATGGTTTCCGGGTGTGTGTGTTTCAGGGAAATAACATCTCTTTATATATATATATATATATTTCATGCACATCCTCTTGATCACAAAATCATGCATTATCTTTATGGAATTGACAACACTTTCTAGTTCATTGGAGTCACCCATACCCATATACATGGTTGGGTTTCATTTTATATGGTCAGAACATCCAATTTTCATCCAAGGAATAGGTACCACATGGATCTCAACACATTTTTTAGTTAGTATGTCATGGATTTCGGGGATTCGAATGGATAAATATGGGATCTCAGTTATAACAGCCCATATATTTAATATATATTATTTCAGGATTTATTATATAATAACACCCTTGGTATAACCCAAAAGATCATGAATCATTATTTATTTGGTAAATTAGGTACATAGAACATCAACTTGATACATGTATACAACAAAATTATTTAAAACTTCTTTAATAGGAACTAAGATTCCATTTCCCTTAAACTGCATGGGATAACCTGGGGACATACATAAGAAAAGAGTGATCTATAAAGTCTAGAAGAGGAATAAAAATAATAATAACATGATGAAAGTATAACTTTTCAGTCAATATTCATTTCAATATGAGATAAGAAGGGTGATAATCATAATCATTAACAATGAGTAGTGATATAATATGATAACAGAAAGGTAACATTGGAATGTGGCAACAATATTAAACATGTCATCATAAACATAGGTCAATGCTAACCACTATGACATCATAAAAAGGTTTAAAAAGTCTAATAATCAATTTTTTTATAACCACAAAAATTACATATAATTATACTAAAACATTTCCCAATTCATTATAGGGAAATATAATTTTGGGCACACCTATCTCTTTCATATCATGTACAAGAATAAGTGTTTCACATTGATCTTTCAACAGAGGATCATATTTAATCAAAATTAATTCCATGATTAAGGAGTTTGTAATACATAAAATCAATTCCCTAATAAATTAATCATATTTATGTTTAGGTTAATACCCTTTAGTTGAAATGGTTACAGTATTCACAATTCAGTGGTTTCGCATTGAAAAATCATAGGATAATTCTGAAAATATAACAGGGATAAATAATGAATCATGGTAGAGATTAATCATAGGGAAATGGGTATCTCATAAATTTCACATAATTAGGTAATTAATAGGTTTATGTAATAATATAATCCAACATGAACCATTTGGAATTAAAAGGCATAAGATAAAATGGTACTTGAATGAAGATGAGTGGGAGAGGATCCCTTGCTTTTGGAAAGTTAAAAAATTTGGAAAAAATCATGAGGATAAGTGATACAAAAATTTATTTCATATAAAATAGATTTTATATCGATGTTATGTTTATTAATTAAAAGAAACATAACCAATTAAGATTCATAATGAAAAATTCAAATAAGGTTTTTTAATGGAAAAGAATATAGAAGTCCCTTACCTTGGGAGGGGGCTTCAAAAAGCCTAGGTAGAGTTTATTAAGTGATTTGGGAACCTTGTGAGGGATGTGAAAATTAAATGAAAGAGTATAGTTTTTTCCAATAGGTTTTATAAAATAGTGATGAAAGTTTTTATTGGTTTGTATAGAAAATAGAGGGGAGTTGTTTATTATTTTCTAAACCTAGGTTTTGGACTATAAACAATAAAATAATAAATCCAAAAAAAATACTACCATGGTTATTACCCATGGTTTCTTCCAAAGAAGATTTATTTTCATTATTTTATATAACCATCAACATATAGAATTAAAAATAATACCCTTGTTGATGTGGATGTGAGTCATGTTTAGAAAGAATTAATTTTTAAACCTTAAAATATAATATAGGTTTCGGAGGATTCGTGCAGGGTTTATATAATTAATAAAATAACCTTAAAAATAAATTATTTTAATGGTAAAATATATTTTTTGTCGTTGAGTCATTTTATGGAACATATTAAATCTCTTTTGGGTCATTATTGTGTCAAAATACCCACCATATATTTATACTATATTTAATTTTTACCCAAAACATAGACTATCTCCTAAAATTTTGAAAAACTATCTATTTGATGATTTTGAGGTGTTGTTTCCCCGGATAATATTTATATTATCAAAAAAATATAAAAATAATAAATTAAACATTTGAATTAAAGTCTGTGTTAATTGGAAAATAATAGTTTTTCGAAAATAACATTTTTCAAACACATATAAAAATTAAATTTTCACTTCATAAAATTATATTATCATTTATATTTAATATATACTACTTAATAATAATATTTTTCTCAAATAAAATTTTATTACAAAATTATTAAAATGTAATTCCTTGGTAAAAAATTAATTTTACTCATAAATATAATTTGAGTACTTTCATATTAAAATCTAATTTTAATTGAACTCATTACTTCAACATTTACTAAGTAAAGACAATAAGGAATAAATATAATCATTAATTTGTTTTAAATAAAATATATATTCATATTTTTAGGGTTAAGATACATAACCCCTTATTACACCAATGAACACTATATGGGTATGGTGTGTGATAGGGAGATTTTTCTTAGGGTGGTTAGGTGTACATGGTTTAGGTCAGAATCTCAATATGCTTTAACTTATATTGTAAATGGTTTCTCTCATGATTTAGTTGTGGGATATATTGTTAGGATTTATTTAGGGAAAATAGCAAATATTCCATCTCCCTTGGAAGCTCTGATAAATGGTCTTTTCAGTGTATGATCCTACAGGTTGATGACATCCCTTATTTTCTTTGTGTCGAAAGTATTTTACCATGACCATTAATATATAATGTTCATATTGTCACAATTAAATGACAATATTTACAATGGTTATGATGCTTAATTTTATTTTTAATACGATAGTATATCACATATAATGGTCCAATATAACCAAATAAATTCATTTGTTTCCAATATTTACATTATTTAAATATGACACTTATTCTTTTAAAAGGGTAATTTCATTTATACAACTTTAGTTTGTTACATGGTATAGGGGTTATGGTATATATTTTTTCATTTACGGTCTAGCATATGTATATTAATGTTTTGAATTTTTATTTATAAGATACCAAGTTACATGCTTTGACTCTATTTTAAAAATATATAATTAAATGGTCTATTTGTTGCTATTATGGACTATAGGGGGCATGAGGCTCAATGTTTTGGGTTAAGCGGTAATTTGGGACATTTTTCATACAGACAGGTCCTTCTGGATTTATTATAGATTTAGGCATAACCCTCATCTTAATTTTGTGCGCACAGTATCAATATGCCTATAATAGATCCACACTAATATTTAGCATCATACGGTGTATACGAAGGAGTGCAGGAGGTTATAAAGAGACCCCCACCTGGGTGCGGTTTGTGTGATCTAGTCCTGAGCAATAAAATTATCTTCTATTTATAATCTCAAGTATCTAAATATTTTTCCCAAGTAGAATAAACCATTTATATTAAATTATACCTTCATTTTTAGTGAAATAGAAATAAAATTTGTTTATTCACATCACCCCTTCAAATTTAATCAATAGAATGTGAAGAATATTTATAATGAATTTTGGAAGAACCAATAGAGGAGTCCAAACTCTATCTTGAAGCATTTGAATAAGGTTCTAAAAGGACATCTCCTTCCTATACACTGATCTAGATACTTCTTTATTTTATGTACATTAATTTTTGAAATTCATTCTAAAATTAATTTGAAATGATGGGTAAGATAAGTTTGAGTAATATTCAACTGACGTATCATGTGATTGATTTTTTTTACTTTTATTTATTTTTTTATGTTCTTTTGGCCTGAAATAAAATGTATCAAAGTGATCGTAAAACTATTTTCAGAATAAGTCTTTCAAATTATGAATACATTTTATTTCTATTTTAAAATTTTGGAGATCATTTAGTTAGTAAAACATAAGAAACAATGTTTCCTTACCTAATATAATTATTCTTCTAGTGTTTTAGAATTTCATTGGTTTAGTAATTATTTAGATTAGATAATTTCAAAGTGAATTTTACGACATTAGTGTTGTTGAAAATATTTTTTTGTAATAATTATTATTATATAAGTAAAATTAATTTTTGAACATAAAAATACATAATATGGTTAGTGTTAAGAAATTATACCTCAGAGAGACTGCTTAAAATACATTAATATAAAAAAATTTAAACTAGAGTATGTTAGGAAATTTTAATCCCATATAGATGTTTTAAGATGATTTATTATTTGAAGTCTGAGTAACAAATTCCATCTATAAATTCAATAAATACTTTTCACATTCATGTTTGGGAAAAAACAAATAAGAGCATAGTTTTCAAAAATGAATAGATTTCGGTTAGTGGACTATTGAACCTAGATGAAGAAATGGGAAATTTATTTATAATAATGTCATTTTATTTTTATCAAGTTAGAATTTGATCTCTTATACAAGTATCCTAATATAGGGTGAAAAATGAAATTTTACCGCATTAGTGTTTCAATTACAATAAAATCTAATTTTTTCCCTCTTAAAACTAGAAAAATTTATAAAATTGAAGTGAGGAAAGTGGGATAAAATTCATAGAGGATCCATGTTGATTGAAACAAGGAATGATTATTTTATTTTATTCTTCTATTTATTGTGTATTTAAGTTTGAGAAGGAAATATATTTTTAAATAAGTGTAATTTATTATGTTTTGTGAGAGTGAAATAGTTAAATTATGGGGGAGTGATAAAATAACACACTTTAAAAATTTTGAACTATTTTTCATTGTTATTTGAACCTAAAATTTAATCAAAACCTAGTAAATTAAATGATTATTTTTATATATATAAATACATATAAATATTTCTGTAAATATGGGACATAATAGGTTATAATTTTAAATCATGAGTTTTATGTTTTTAAAGAAATTTTGTATATAATGAAACTGTCATACATTAATTTGATTGTGGAAATTAATTGCTCTAATTATATGCATTCGATTATTAATTATTCTCATAAATTTTAATTTAAATTACGAATAAATCCTACACCGAGAATCTATCTTCACTATTTTTTTGTAAAATCACACAACCATGACAATATTATATGATAATTTCATCTATATTGAACATCTTGTATGATAAATTCTCCACCTCTAAGAGAATTTTATTTATAATATTTCTAGTCATGGATGAGTAGTTAATTTTTGTGGACCCTAAGAGAAATAAATTTATAAAATTAATCTCACACCCATGTTGTATATAAGACCACCTATAAGAGTATTCATACCACATCGAATAAATTACGTTGTAAGTTTTTTTTCATTTACATTAGTGAAATTTCATCTTGACTGTAGAAAATTGTGTTTGACCAAAATATTTTTTCACCTATACAAATAGTGAAGGGGGTTCAAAACAAAGTTTTGTAAGGGTGAAAAAACTACTATGTAAATTTCAATCCAAAAATACAGTGGTTAGATAAGGGTAAAGCTCGAGCTCCCTCGGTTGTGTAAGGGTAAAATTTGAACCCCGTGACTTATGTATGGTTTATTATTGAAGAAGGGAATCTATAAAAGGTTCTTCACTTTTACATAGGGATATTTATAATTTTGTTTCTAGAAATTTTAATGTTGATCCAAAAATCAAAATCCCATTCCTATAATCAGACCAAATATTCTAAGAAAAATATCTAGTTTCCCCATGAAATTCACCTGAAAAAAGGAGAACAATATAAATCTAATTGTAGATGATAAGATTCTTGAGGTAATTATCTAATGGGATATAGTTCAATGATCATTACATAAGGTAGAATAAAATAATAAAAAACAAGGGAAATTTTTTTTGTTACATTTCAAATATGTTGTAATTTTTTAATGAGTGATAGGAGGTTATGTCATGGAAATGGGATTTATATCTACTGATGAATATAAGAAGACATTAATCAGGATATG
The DNA here is from genome assembly GCA_963277665.1 of Viscum album. Classification (NCBI taxonomy): domain Eukaryota; kingdom Viridiplantae; phylum Streptophyta; class Magnoliopsida; order Santalales; family Viscaceae; genus Viscum; species Viscum album. The sequence goes on along the minus strand of OY728163.1, from coordinate 2,100,080,994 downwards.
TGGGGAATATTGTTCACTATAGAGGGATACCTCTATTTGATCATGTTAATTTGTTACTAGGACTATTTCATTCCCTTATCAAGTTATAGTAATTTCTCATCTGATGGAACCCTAAGAAATTAATGGTCAAGCCTACAAAAATCTAACATGCCCTTGTTAATGAATTTTGTTTTTTATAATTTATTTTCTTATCCTCATCTCACTATAATTTCTTAAATTCATTTGAAAACAACATATTAACATTTTTTTCATGCATTCAATTTCTTATTACCCCACTTTTATTTTACGAAAACATCACCTAGTGATTATTTACTTCCTAAAATTGTTAGTAATGGGAGGAACTGGGAGTAATAAGATCGGTCTAGTTTCTTGCATTCATAAGAGTAGTCAATTTAGTGATCATTACATTTCACTACACAAGATAAAATTACTAAGTAATTGTGAGCAGTGAGGTCTCGTATGGTAAGAGAGATAGAAGGGGAGTAAAATTTAATAATTATTAAACATGTAACTAAAGGGATAATCAAACATTATAACATTATTTTTATTACTGAATCAAAACAAAATCCACTTTCTTTATTAACCAAATTCAATTATTTTTTTCACAACCATTGTACCTATAATATAAATTTAAAACACATCCATAACACACTTATCTCAGGTGAATACCTTACTACCAATATCAAAACATAAATTTTGTTTTAAAATATTTTTTATAGGATCCCCACAATAGAATCATCATCAATGAGGGAATATTTATTCAATCACATATTTAATGTATGACAATAAAGTGAAAAATTGGATAAATTTTATTATTATTTATTGTTGTTCAGTACCATTCAAGATTCCCTTTTTAGTTTTATAGTTCTTTCTTATTATTATGATATAATCATTATTTAATAATTTCTCATTTAGAAAGAAGATTTTACCATTAAAAAATGTAACCTAATAGAATATATATATATATATATATGATTTAACAAAATATCACTATTTTATGCATCAATATAACAATAGATTATAACCATTACTCCATATTCATATTTTAAAAATATATCCCTTTACCATGTAAAAACTAATAATATTTTCAAGGTAAAATATATAAATTTCACATTTCATGATAATAATATAATACTAAAACTATATTTTAAGAGAAGGAGAAGAAATAACTATAAATGAATTAAATGAAAAAGGTTAAAATAAAATGAATTAGGAAACATAAGTGAACCCCTTCCTAGAGACCAACACATAATGTTAATGATATCCATTTTCCTCAAACTAAACCATCACAAACATTCCTAAGGGAAGAGTATAACCTTACCACATTATTCAAATTTTAGTCTAGTTTGTTTAAAAAAAATTGAAATGATATTAGAAGTCATGTCTTATAGTACTTATTGGGTGGTTTAATTTAAGTATATTGAATATGATTCCCATCATCCATTTTAAAAAATAAATATATAGATGGTGAATGATGTTAAATCCTATCTTTTCGTTCTATGGACTATAAATAAAGGACCTTTAAAAGGTTCAACTTGAATAGTTTATAAGATTCACAATATATCAAGTTGTAGATATTCTATAAGATATAAGAAAAAGATTATAAATACCTTACCCAAATAGATGAACGATTCCACATCATGGAAATTAATTTTTTTCACTAATACAGCTTCCACAAACATTCTTTTCCCCTTTATGCATTAAACATTCCACCAATTTAAAGTATTGTTTTATCTTTATCTTCATTATAATAAAAATAAGAATGAACACATAAAGTGATGGATAGGAACCACATGCTTTATAATTAAATATAGATGCATAGGATCATGGTGATATGACAGAGGGATTATATAATGAATTTATAATTAAGGATACAGGTTCTTAGAACCACCTCAAATTTAAAACATGGTCACCCCTCTCTTAAATTCATATTACTAAAAGAGGCCATTGTTTTATTATCAATACCATTTCACCACATTCCATCCACATGGAATCCCTATATAGATATGTTTACCATGAAGGTGAATTTTATTATATAATAGAATCGCAAATTTTAATATTTTATAATTAATATAGGAATTAGAAATTATAAAATATGATTCAGTACAAAAGGTAAATTTTTGCTTCAGCGGATAAGGAATATTTATTACACATCCCTTGAAAAATAATGTATAAAATAATCATCATTATAAATAATTATATAAATAAAGTACATGACACAAAGTGATACATAATTGATATGATGCATATCATATTGAAATGTTATAAATTATCGATAAACAAGTAGAAATGTGGTAAAGGAATAAGAGTACTAAGGATGCATAAAATATATAGATGATAATACATATATATTTTTACAAACATATGGTTTTATACATGAAAATTATCAATAACTAAGATATTTTAAAACAAAATATTTCTCCTCATTGAATAATAGATTTTCATTTTCAAAAATACTGATATGTATGGTTTTTTACATTAAAAAAATAATATGTAAGGTTTTTAACCAATTAAAAAGATTTTGGAATTTACCAAAACTTCAATAAATATTATTTTTGAAATAAATATTATTTTTCCTTTAATAAAATTATATGCATAGGATATTTGCTAATATATAATATTTTATTAATTGATTGAAATCCATAGATATAATAATTTCATCAATGCATAAGGTATTTCAATTTTTCAAAAAGATATACTAAAGGTTTTATTATAATATAAATAGATATGTAATATTCTCTCATTAAAAGATAAGGTTTTTTAAGTTTTAAAATAACCATACGTAATTTTTTTTAACAATTTGTATATATCATTCTAGACTTTTCAGGAAAATTAGACACTAACCTAAAAAAATTATTTAAAATAAACACTAACATTTCCCAACCCAAAAAACTACAAAAAAAATTATCCTAAGATTCCTACACCACCAATGAAATAGTAAAGGGAAGTGTAGGAGAAATTTTTTCCCCTTACATCCATAGTTTATTAAACTCGATTTTTAGAACAATTACAGGTTTGAAGATCAAATAATAATGACCAGGAAATTTTTAGTAGAGGAAATTATTTATCCCTAATATGCATAAAATATGTGTTTCACATGAATATAATTTTTATAGAGGATTTTTTATCATTGATTTAGTGTCCTACCTTTTCAAAATATTTCATTCAATGACTACTTACTATTGATACCAATATTGGATGAAAATATATTACACAACTACTCCAACCTCATCCCTTTGATAAGGATACTCTCTAATTCATTATGAATACATTATAGATTCTTCTTTCATCGATGGATATTCACCTAGATATTTTTCTTATTAAATTGATTTCGGAAATATTGACAATACATATATCCATTATTTCAATATGGATAATAATTGATTACTTAGTCATGTCGATGTCTGAGGTTCCTTAAGTAACAATCTATATTATATTGTTTAGCCACTCTAATCCCATGATGGGTGCATTATACATATTATTTAATGGGTGGGAACAGAACTATATGGCCTCTTAATACATCATTAGGCATCATGAGACAATCTAAATTTGGTATTAGGTGTGTGTCTACTCATTTACGTATGATTTCTTCACAGAGACCTTGATAATGTCATTTTGATATTCTTGATCATTCATTCCATCACTATAAGATGAGTAATTATTATCCATAATCTTATTTATTTTCTGTGTTATGTTATCCATGGACATATAATTATGATGTTAAATTATATGTGAAATTATTTTATTATTTATTCTTGAAATATTATGCATGCCTTATTTATTTCATGATAGATTTCACTATATTGTACCACATAATAAGAACTAGTGCTATCCACTTTACTTTTTTTGCCCATTTCCCCAGGAAACGATAAAGATTACTATATTTTACTTAAGGATATTCAAGGATATTTAAGTAATATTTATGTATTGATAAAATTTAGTTTTAATTTCCAATGTACTATGATGTTCATGTATGTATCTAGTCTCATATGACGGCAAAATTGTTTGATCCAATGTGTTGTGCTCTTATGTATTTTTTACCATTGTAATAAAATAACCACACACTTTGGGTTACTAGAGTTAGGGTTATTAATACATTGACTAAGACAATAAAATTTACAAACCCTCCATCCATAGGTCTTGACTCCATTACATGAGCATGAGACTAACCACACTAATCCACATTTTATCACCTTGTATTCCACTAACCCTTCTGTAAGTCAGTGACTTCATCGTATAACATGAAATGTGAGAGGGAAATAGAGATATAGAATTAAAGGAGTAAATAATTGTGGTGCTTATAATAAAACATTTTCCATCCAATTTCTATTGATGTTATCTCAAACTAACTACAAGTGAAGAAACATTTCAAGCATGGGGATAAAGTGGTCAGAAGATTATATGTCTATTGTTCTTCATCTATGAAGATCATCTTCAATGATCAACATAAAAACCCCATAAATCAAAACAATTGTTAAACATTATCAAAAAAATCATTTAAGATTTTATAATCCTATAATTATTATTCAAAAAAAATTTAAAGAACTAAAATTACAATTAAAATTACACTAGGAAAAAATTAATGTGAAGTAAAAAAAAATTCATACCTCAATCGTTGCATTCATCACTGCCTTAATACTTGTTTAAGAATTCACTAACGCTTTGTTGGATTGGATAGATCCGCCTCAAAAATCACTCTAATCATAAAATTTATAGGGTTCTTGGTGTCAATGACTAATCCTATAATTTAAGGATGACTACGCAATATATAGAGGTTGGGATAGGTATTTTCTATTGTTTTTACTAATATCCCTAAATGAGCCCAGTTCGGGGCCTGAAACCTCAATGAAAATTATACCTTTACTAAGTAAAACCCCCATTCTGAGTCAAATTATAGTGACAGATTATTAATACAAGACTACATTTAGATGTTATTAATTATATACCATATAAATTTGTACGTGTGTTATAAATAATATGTTTAATATATTAAATATTCATTCAGGCTTCCACAATTCAAAAACAACTAATTGCATGTTCAGATAAAAAAATATTATTCACAATAGTTTTAAAGAACTTAATTAAAAATATAGACTCTTATATAAATCTACTTATTTTGGTTATGTATTATCAGGTACTAGATTAATAGGTATTTATTTACATCCCTACTTTCACAGTAGTCATATAAAAAACTTTTTTTATTACAAAATAAACTGCATATTTTTTACTAGAACCTATTATAAAATAAAATATTATTCCAAAAAATTATATCAATATTAAAATTACATTTGAACATAAATGAGTAATTTCATTTTCTTCTATGTTTTCTGTTTTATATATATATATAGTATCTTACAATTATTATATTCAATATCACTTCAATTAAAATAATCTAAGGATATAAAAAACCTCACCAAAAACAATCTTTTATAAGGGAGTTCTCCTTGATATCCATTAAGGATTTTCAATGAGTGATTAATATTTCACATTGTGAATTTTATAATAATAATGATATAGTATTAATGACACAGTATTTATAATAGAATATTAATAATAATAAGTAAAATAAAATTAATTTATCCTAATTATTATTAATTGTCAATATGGATGAATTTAAAAATATCAATAACAAGAATTAACGTTGGAATAAATAATGTAATTATTATTAACCATGATATTAATTATTATTAACCACAATATTAATTATTATTAATTACATTATTAATAATTATTTTTTTATGTGGGGATGTGGGAAGCACCAAATTATTAATTATTATTACATTATAATATTATTGATTACATTATTAAGTAATATTAATTAATAATTATTAATATTTTTATGTTATTAACTAAGAACATAATTAATTATTTTTAATTACATTGTTGATTCATTATTATTTATTATTTATTATTATTAATTGATAATAATTAATAATGTAATTATTTATTTGTTAATATAATAGTTATTAAATATAAATTATTGTTAGTTCTATTTTTAATAATCATTGTTAATTATGTTAATTATTATGATAATTACTAATTAATAATGTCTTATTATTTATCTATATTAAATATATTTAATCATTAATAGCATATTATTTTTCTAAAACAGATAAAAAATAACTTGATTCTCATATTAATAAAAATAAAATAAAATAAAAAAAAAAAGAAAATTATGATGGATTGTGTGAATGACATCCATAAAAACTATTTTAAAAATAAAAAACATTCATGAAAACCATTAAAGTAGTGACACATTTTAGTAAATAAAATTATCCCAAATCAATTTACATATTTATTATAAAAACTAATAAAAATGTTCACCAAAACTCTATTTTTAACACTAAAAATTTTTATATGAATATTGATCATTATTTATTTTTTTTCTAATAATTAATTATACATAGAATAAAACAATTGTTTAAAAAAAATTAAATCAAGAAAATATACATTTATATATATGCTTCAAAGAAGAAGGGAAATCCTTCAATCCATATATCACCCGTTCCAACATCATTTCTTCTTGATACTAACCAATAAAAATACACCTAATTAAACCTATCATAAAATAAAACACACTTGAAAATGATGATTCCTCGACCACTACATCGTATATGTCTCCAATCTCACTCTTTGGGGATCTATTTCAACTAGATTCATCAAACATTCCCTCTATTCAAATACTTTTTTACATTTTCATCATATTCAAACCTACATCCCTCATGCTACTCCATGAACTATATCCTACATTCTAAAGCTTCTATTCAACATTGGATAGTATACGGCCTTCATTTCCAATGATATTTTTAATGAAAATTCAAGCCCCTGACATTAATATCACCACTTACTTATCTCTTATTCTTATTTATATTTATTAAAATTTATTCTACCCATGAATATTTAATGATATTACTATCATTTTTATACTTTAATATTACTATATCAAGAGTATTATTTTTATCTATTCATCTATCTAATCTATTTTGAGAAACAAAATCATCATCCATGTGGACTACCTCCACCATGAGACTTTTATAACCAAATAGGGGAGTATAATTAAATGTTTGATAATATTATTATTTTCTTGTTATGATTTAGAAGGTTAGTTTCATAGTCTTACTTAAGTTATTAAGATTGATATTTTATTAATTTTAAGAATATTAGCTATTCTCATTAGTGAGTGATATTTATCAATTATATTACAGTGTATTCTAAAAGTTATGAGGAATATATGAAATATATAATGATTTTTCTTCATTATTTTTACCTTAAAGTCATGAAAACATATATTAAATGGTATTAAGGACCTTAAAATTTTATTTTATGACAAGGTTATATTTCATGGGTTAACTGTTGGAGAACACATGAATGATGTATGGATAGATATTAATTTTAACATAAAAAATGATGTTTAAATATAGATATGGTGGTTTTATTATAAATAATTAAGTTAGATATTAATTAGTAGCCTTTGGATTGATAAATTATTTATGATATTTTTTTAGAAGTTCATCTCATTTTTTGTATTACGATATATAATGACTACTGTGTGACTTTATGAACTAATTTTTAATATTATTATATAGTTAAAGATAGAGTTATTTTTTGAGGAATATATAATCTCATTATGCTTTAATTTATTGTAGATTCAAATGGTTTTTAGAAATAAATTTTATTGAAAATATATGATTAGGGTATATATGTTATTGGTTATATGATTTTAGGAATGATTAACATTATTTCAGGAAGGATAAGTTAGATTTTGATAGTATAGATTTTAGTGATTATCTTTTTTATAATGTTTCAATAATGTTCATAGTAACTTTGGATCTCTAAATGATGGATTTTGTAAAAACATTATGATATAAACAAATCAAAGTAACCTATGTTGAAAAAATAATGATATAAGTTAAACTTGTAGTGTATGGGTTATACTGAATTTGATACAGCTTGAGTTATAACAACTATAAGATAACATCAAATTGTTATAAAGTGAGACATACTGAGGATAAATTTTCCTATGGTTATTTAGGATAATTATATTATAATTATTATCACTCATATTAACACTTTCACTTTTAAGAATTACTGAATCGCGAAGGAACCAAGTTAAAAATGGTTGACATGGATAATGCAGAAACTATCATACGAAACAACCTAATGGGATAAGGGCTAGAGTCAGAAATATTATAATTATGTCAAACCAGATATCAAGAATTATGATTAACAATTTTAACATAGTTGAAATCTCAATGACACCAAAGAAGATAATGGTAGAATATCATAAAAATTTTGGGGACCAAGATGATGAATGAAATAATATTTAATTTCCTAAAAGTACAAAATATAAAAGATTAATGGGGTATATTACCTTAAATTAAAAAGTAAATTTTATAAGGGTAGATATTAAGGTCATGAAACCCACAAGTTTAATGTAATTTGAAAAGATATAAAAATCCATTTCTTTAATTTTAAGAGTGTTGGGTATTATTCAGATCAATGTCCTAATCCAAGGGCCAATAAGGTTGATATTCAACAACAACCATTTGAGTTAGTAAAAGACTAAAAAACTACTACTAAGATATAATATATTGAGATTTCTCTCTAGATTTTATAGTTTTATATTTCCTATATGTTTTCACTAACTAGTGGATATTGTGATTCTACAAACCCTAGTGGTGTGATTATCATGTAAATCATTTTTGTGGATTTGTTGAAATTATTTCATAAGGATCTAGATCTTTTTCCAATAGTATAATTTTATGTGAAATTATTAATGGGTTATATCTCTTTATAAGTCAATTATAATAAGTTTTTTTATAGATAAATCTTATTCCACGTCTTAAATAAACCCACGACCATCTAGTAGTGTATGATTAATTGTGATTTCCCTATATAAATTATTATGATCCAAATTTTGATGACAAAATTTAATTAAATGTGTGGGAATAATTAAAAACACTAATATCATAACATATTATTACCATTAAATAAGTCAATGTATTCAACATCTTACTCCACTTGCAAGACAAAACTTAAACAAAAACCTAATTAATTAAGAAAAAATATAAATTTTTAAGTATGATCATTAAAACATATCCATTTAATTAGAGGTAATTAATAATAATAACCCATTCTTTAAATATTTTTATATATAAAATAGATATTAATTTTAATATAAATTAAATTCAATTATTTTAACTAAAATGACTAATATGATTATTTATTATTTAGAAAAGTATTTTTCCTAAAAAATTATCTTTTTATGGTTTATAAATTTATATTCTAATTAGAATATGAATAATGATAAATAATGTTTCATATTAATATTTGGCTAACACTAATTTAGGTTTTAAATGATAATAATTAACAATAATAATAATATTTAATATTTGAAAAAGGAATTTTCCTATAAAAAAATTTTTTCAATATTTTTTTGAATATAATAAGAAATTGAATTTATAAATTTTAGAACATGGTTTAAAAAATATTGATATCATTTTTAGATTTATAATAACAATATTATCATAAGATTAAATTTTGGGGATTTTTTTAAAGGGGATATTTTTAGATAAAAAATACGATGTTTGTGAAAGTAATAATTTTAAAGATTTTTTCATTATATAACAAAATACTAGATTATTAAAATAATTTTTATTAAATAAAAAATAATATAATTAATATGAATATTAATTTTCAAATAGTATTTTAACTTATAAACCCTATGTCGAACATTTTTAGGACCACTTACAATGATATTTTGACAAAAAACTATTTTAGGTCAATTATTTTAATAAAGTATTTTAAAGGGAGATATTGAATAAATTTACTTGATATAATCATACCTATAAGTCAATTTATGTCACTAAAATTAGTAACCCTGATAATTTTATCTTATATATTAATGTAATGCTTTAAAATGTAATTTTCCCAAAACTGTTTCTATGTGATTAAGTGTGTTTTTTGAAATTAAATTTCTAAAACATTTGGATATTTATTTGGTTCAAATATTTTAAAATTTTATATCATTGGTATAAACTTTTTTAAGATATTTAATCTTAATATTTTTCCATAAAATTATTTATTAAGGATATAAATTAATTACTAATGTAAAAGTAAACAAGAGAAAAAGTTAAAGGTTAAACAAAGACCGAAAACACTCTAAGATTCATAAAAAATAAAGTTTAGGTTAGTTTCGACCAAAAATCAAAATCCCCACCTATTTTTTCCATTTTTTCCTTTGAAACTGGAATGGTTACCTTACATTTTTTAAAATGCAATTTTTACTCCCAAAATTGCCCTTATCCTCGCTCATAAAAGTGTAATGTCACCATCACATGGAGACTCACATTCCCTTTGAATTTGTCTTTGAAAATATTCCAATTTAATATTAATATAACCACATCCCATTATAGAAATATTATGTTCACCATTATTTTTTATAAGGCCTTTTTTTATAAGGACACTTCTAAGGAAAATATAGGCCCTCAATGTGAGTTTTATCAACTACTTATCATTTATTCATATTTATCTTCATTAAAATATATTTTAATCATACTAATTTAATCATATTAGTATCATTTATATACTTTAATATTAATATATTAGGGTTATTATCATTATCTATTCATCTATCCCACCCATTAATAAAAATGGAATAATCATTCGTGTGGATGGGAAGACCATCACCACCATGAGAAAATGAATTTTTTTCATCACCAAACAAACTTTATGGTTCATAGAATGAATTTAATGATTTAATATTATTTTGTGATGTTATTAAGGTTTTTTATGAAAAATAATAGATCATATTAATGATATGATCCACAAACAATCATAATTATTTAATCATTTAAAATAAGTGTACTAAGAGGAAAATGTTTTATTTAAATTATTTTGTATTTTTATATAAACTAATTCTTATTATACTACCTTAAAAAAATGATATATAACACTACTAAAATTTATATAGGATCATTATTCTTTTTTTACAATTATATTACAACTAAACCATCTCATAATCATCCATTAATCATGGTATGTTCATATTTAGGTCCGTTGAACCACCTACATAAACAATAATGTAAATTTATTTCAAGGATCAAAATGTGGACTTATTTACTATTATAATGTGATTTAAATATTTAAATACTGTTTTTTTTTTTGAAAGGTTATGTCAATATTTAACTCTCTAATTACAAGAACATGTTTGGTTTTTTTAAGATTTATTGAAACATGATCATCGATTCTTTCATCATCATGTTTTGTAACCAGAACTTCCATATAATGAAATTATAGCTTTCAAAATTATAATGTAACATATATTAAAATACCTTATATGATCACAAAATTACATAATTTGGGAAAAATATACAAATCACCTTTTTTAAAACTAGTTCCAAGCAATAAAGATTACTTACACCTGGTGTTGGAAATATGTAAAAACTACTATATATTTATATGTATAGAATTATTATAAATGAGTATAAATGGATATGAATAATTTTATTGGGTATATATTTAATTAAAAATATTTAATTTATCAGGATATATTCGGCGCAATTGCAAGACGAATCAGGGTCGAGGTAAGGGTTTTCATCTCAAATTTCTCTCTTTGAGACATGTTTGGTATTATGAACCAAATTTCATTTATGCAGTGTATATATAGAATATTTTAGATATTATATAATGAATTATATTTTAATAATTTTATTTTCATTTTTATTAAAATATCTATCATTGAATAAGTTTAGATTCAATATTTATTAAAGTGGTAAGGGGTTTCTTTGTCACAATTTAGATTCTTTGACAAATAATATATTTTGTACACTATGTTTCCTTTATATTTTGAATTTACTTCCAATGTATTTATTTTTATTATAATACACATATTTCATGGGATTTAGGATCAAAATCATTTTAAATTATTCAAATGGTTGTTGATTCAGTTTTCTCTTAGTAGTAAGGTCTTTTTATAACTCAACTTTCAATCATTGAGTTATGATCATTTTCTTTAACTCATTTCATATAATTTGGGTGCGTTATTCCTTTTGATTGTATTATATAGTATTGTATCATTGTTTTTTTGGGATGTTAATTCCTACTACATAAACCCTTTGACAAATATTTCTCACTTCTTGGGTAATGTTCATTTACTATCATCCACCTTATTTCCCTCAATGGATTGTGACTAGGTTATTACATTGTTTACTTAATTGTTTAACAATTTATCTATACAGTGTGAACATAAAATTTTACATAATTCATATTGGATTATTTTTCCGTAGAAATAATTTTATTTTATTGACATGGGGAAAATTATTGTCATTTTTTTATTTTTATTCCAATTTGGATGATAATTAGCTAGTTTAATTTTTATTATTTCACCAACCACATTCTTTCTCTAAATGGGTTATGATCATGTTATCAAATTCCATTACATGGAGAAAATTATAGATATTGTAGATGATTTTTTAAAGATAATGTATCTTGATTGAAAATTTTTGAACCCGCGCGTCTAGATTCATTACTAAAACATGCTATGTATTTTTTATGAAAGATAATAGGAAAAATATACATTGCCTTATACAATTGCGGACCTTTTCGGGTCAAGGTTTGGAAAATTTTGAAAAATAAAATAAAATAAATCATAGATCTATAAAATTTAACTAATTTTCATTTCATTTTATAACTCATTTTATGAAACAAGAATGAATAAAATTATACTAAACCTGTGAATTTTTTTAAAACATGGGATGAGTGCAAAAACTAACTAGTAAGGGGTTCTAAAACCAATGAAAAATAATTTTAAAATTCATTCTTAAAATTTTTATATCAAAAAAATAATATTATATATTAAATATATCATTAAAAAATAATAATATAGAGTTTTTAGGAAATATATTTTCCAAAAACTTTTAAAAATACTTATTATTTTGAAAAGAATTCAAAAATACCATTTGAAAGTTACATGGATTTCTCAATCAAAATCAATTAAAAATTATACTTTTTAATTGATAAAAATTATACTGGGAAGACTTTATAAAAACCAAGTGTACAATTAGTAGTATCACTTACTATAAAATGATTCATTGAAGCATTAGATTCACTTCGAACCCCTTATCATCTCTTTTGATATGAAAATTCCAAGTTGAATTTTAAGAAAAAAACATTTACTGAATACAAGACTTTCTCATTCAGAACCCATTAAATATATTTCAAAATTGAATATAATTTATTTTCACAGAAGAAAATAAATAAATTTAAATATTGGAAAAAGTCATATTTTTAGGATAAATTCAAATTCCATAAAATAATTACTTGAATTTATAATACATGAACAAAAACACTTTAAAATTAAAAAATATTGTTTTAAAATGCCAACAAAAATTTTAAATGGTGGAAATATCTACAATAATGGATGAAAATAAAGCATTATCCTTGAAAATAAAAATTTATCTTATAAAAATAATACTTTCAAAATAATCCCCTTACCTCGAGTCGGACTCATCACATACTTTTATTTATCTTCCTCTTCTTCGGAAAATTGTTTTATATATCAAATTAAGTCATCAAATGATGATTTTTGGACTAAAATAGGACCTCTATAATGTGGATAATAAAGTGGATAATATAATTAGAAATATTATAGGTAATATATAAATCTCAAGGTGGTGAAAATAAGTAATGTAAGGGGTTCCCTTTCATAATTGAGGCTAGAGGCACTTTAGGAATTTCTCAAAAAAATCAAAGATATAAAGACTATTCTAGATACAAATAGTTACAAATTTCCATTAACTGAACATGGTATTAAATTTTATACCATGTCTTATAACCTATTTCCTTTTTTATTATTTTTTACATTTTTTAACTAATTTAATGAAATATTGTATTTATGAAATATCGTTATTGTAAAAATTAACATTATTAATTACTACGACTTTAAAAATATCAACAAAAATTTTAAATTTAAAAAAAATATAATATCCTACAGATGAAATATTCCTATATATAACTCGTGGACCATCATTAAAATTTTAAATTATATTTATTTCAAATTTTTTAAAATAATTCATTTGATTTTTTCATTAATTTAATAATTAATGCGTCATCATTGAGATAGCCATTAAGGTAAATTTTTCTTACATAAAAATTAAATATAAATTTTCATGAAGAATATAAATACTTTATATTTACTGATTCTATTTTTAGTCGAAAATATCTTCAAGAAAACTATATATTAAAAAGTAACACTATTTAGAAATTGTAGTGTTAATAATTTGACTTCTTTTTATGTAAGATATTATATGGGGCTTAATGTCAAAAAAGTGGACTAAAAATGTTCAAAATAAAAAAAGTTTATTATGGTCTATAAATACTCCTAAAATAATATTTCATTAATTTCTTTAGTAATTCAATGTTTCCTATAATTTTAGTTAAAATCATTGTATTTATTTTTCTTATACTTGTGCAAGCACTATGAGATTGTTGCATAAGTATTAAAGGTAATTAATTCAAATAGAAAAATTAAAAATAAATTACATTAATATATATAAATTAATTATTTCCAATATATTATTTTATATTAATTAATTATTTATATTTACTCATATCCCTCTCAAGAAAACTTCTATAATTATTTAATTTGTCGTTTCTTGACTTGCACATGCATTGCACAATCATTTGGATAACATTCTTGATTCAGAACTCCATAATGAGAAAAAAATAATTACAAATAATCATAAATATTTAATATTTAATAATAAATTGTTAATTGACTTTTTAGATCCCAATTTTTATCTATAAGGCACCAAATTTAACTTTTCCAACGTTTTGTAGACATTGGGTCATCACTAAAAATGATTTTCAAATATATCATGAAATAAATTATAATTTACCTGTTATAAATTATTTTCTTATAGTATATATCTTATAATATCATAGTTTTGTCCTTAAATAACTAATATAAATTTTATATCATAATTATGTCTTGACGATATCACAAAAGATAATGTTACTTATATAAATTGTATTTTTTTACTATTAACCAAAAAAATTATATTTTTGCCGAAAATTATAAAAAATTCTCCATATAATAATTTTTATATAATTATTTTCAAAACTAATTTAATTTTTTAAATTACATTTCCTAACACTTAATAAAATTTATTATAATTTTCAATCATAAAAAGTAATAAAAATCATTTTTGAAAAAACATATTTATAAAGATTTAAGTGACTTTACTAAAAATTGTGCTATTATTTTCTAATCACTTACCAATACATTTATATTAATTTGAAACATTTTATTTAATTAATAAATAATTTATTCACATTCATACATTCTAATTTAATGGCTAGTTTATAAAGGGAACATAATAACATTCAATTGTTCGTTTAATCTCTATGTGGCATACTATTACATTTTAAAATTTCCAGATGTTACATTCTCCACTTCACCCCCACCCCCCCCCCCATAAATTAATTGTACCCTTTAAATTCATTATTTATAGATTAAATTATGAATTTAGATCATTATAAGAGAAAAAATCTACAACTTATAAGGGAACTTAATTACTTAAAAGCTCAAAAGAAAATTTTATCGCTCAGATTCTTTTTAAATGACAACACCTAATCTCTAATGTTTTATATAACCTACCTCTAATAAAAAATGTAAATTAATGAAAAATATCTTCTATATTAATTACTAAAACGTGGTAAGAATTTTTTTTATAAAATCTAACTGAAAAATACATAATGCTTCATATAATTAAGGGCCAAAACCATAAAATTAATCAGATTTATAAAAAATATATATAATTTAATTAACTTTAATTAACTCCTTATATAAAATAATAACACTTGAAATTCATATAAACCTATGAAAAATATTTTAAAATAAGTTATGAGCGTAAAAATTCCCTAGTAAGGGGTTTTAAAATCAGGGAAAAATAATTATAAAATTCCTTTGAATACTTTTTACATAAAATAAAAAATATATTATATTATTTATGACATTACAAAATAAAAAAATAATTTTTTATGAAAAATAAATTCCAAAACATTATAAAAATACTTATCATTTTGAAAACCATTCAAAAATACCCTTTGACAAATACTCGGATTTACTCTTAAAAATAATTTAAAAAAAACACTTTTATTGATTAAAATAATGTTTGAATTATCTTATGAAAACCTTGTTTCCATTTATTAGTATAACTTTCTATTTAATTTACCATTTAGGTAGTGTATTCATTTCCCACCCCTTGTCATATCATATAATATGCAGGAGCCAAATTTAATTTAAGAAAAACATTTTTAAAAATGCTCTACCTTTCTCATTTATAACCCATTAAAACCCTTTCAAAATATTACATAATTTGTTTTTATGGAAGAAAATAAATAAATTATAATCCTGGAAAAATCATATTTTTTGATAAATCGATTTTCTAGAAGATAATTTATTTCATTTATAATAAATGAACATAAATAATATTAAATTAAAATAAAATCAAGTATTATATCGCATAAAATGATAAAAAAATTATATATAATGGAAATATATAGAGTGATGACTTAAAATAAAATATTTTCCTTGGAAAAATAAATTTCTATTATAAAGATAATAATTTCAAAATAATCCCATTACCTTGAGTTTGACTTGTCCCATACATTTCTTGATCATCCTCTTCTTCGTAAAATCACTTTCATTAACACTTTAATACATCAAACGATGATGTTTTGCCTAAACTTGGACCTCTATAATTTCTATAGGAAATTGGATATGTGAATTTGGTAGTGTATGGTCAAGATATAAAGCTCGAGGTTGTGAAATTAAGTTAAGGAAGATGTATCCTTTTATAATTGATGTGAGAAGCACGTAATGAATTTTTAAAAATATTAAATTGTAATAAGACTATTCAAGAAAAAATTATTTAAAAATATCACTTACATTCACAGAGATTTGCATTTTATACCTTATATTATCCACTATGTCCTTATGTAAGATTTTTATAATTTATTGATAATAGAATAAAACATTATATTCATGAAATTTCATTATTTTTAATATTAACACTATTAATTACTATGTCATTAAACACAAAAAAAAATATTAAAATTTGAACATAATAGTTTATAATATCCTATATGTGTCATTTTAATCTATATAATTTATGCATCACCATAGAAAACTCAAATTATATTTATTTTAATTTTTTTAATATCATTTATTTTATTTTTCATTAATTTAATAGTTACTGCGTCATCTTTGATAAATCCATTAAGGTAATTGTTTCATCCCAAAAATTTAAAAATAAATTGAAATGAAGAGGATAAATATTTTTTATTTATAATTATTAAATATATTAAAACATATAATCTGTAAAACTATATATCATGAATTTATACTAATTAAAAACCATTTTGAAAAATTTGACATTCTTTCAAATAAAATATTATAAGGGACTTAATGTCAAACAATTGTATTAAAAAATGTCCTCAAATTGATATAAAGATGAATATGGTCACTGGCTACTCATACAAGAATATTTATTTAAAATCTTTATTCATTTAATAGTTCTTAAAATTTTAATTAAAATCATTTTAATGGTTTTCCTTCTTTTTTCACAAGCACTACATAAGTATTGCATAAGCATTAAAGGTAATTATTTTATATAGAAAAATTAAAAAGAAAATAATTTTATAAAAAAATTAATTAGGATCAATATAATCATTTATACTAATTCATTATGTATATTAACTCATATCCATGTCAAAAAAACATCTTTAATTTGTTAGTATGAATTTTCTTTCCTTGCTCAATCATTGCACAATCATTTGGATAATATATTGTTATATAACTGTAAAATTTCAAAAAATAGTAAAAATAATAATAAAAAATAAAACATAATTAAAAAATCATGAAAATTATTTTTATCTATCAATTATTATCTATATGATACCAAATGGTACTTTTCCAATGCTGTGCAGGTACTCTTTCAGCACTGAAAATGATTTACATATTTATCATGAAACAAAATTATAATTTAAATGTTTTGAATTATTTTTGTAAAATACATATATTATAATATAATGATTTATTCATTACATATGTTTGATAAACTTTATAACATAATTATTTCTTAACGATATCATAAAAGATATTTTCCTTCATAAAAACTATATTTTTTACTATTCACCAAAATTTTAACCTTTTCCAAAAATTCTGATAAAAATAAACATAGAATAATTTAGATATTATAGCTTCAAAAATTACATTCATTTTTTCAAATAATGTTTTTAGAACTTCTAGAAAATTATTATAATTTTCATACATAAAAATCAATAAAAATAATTTTTCAAGAAAACGTATTTCTAAAGATTAAAATGAATTTTCTCAATAATATTTTATTATATTCTCACCATTTACTGATACATTTATTTTAATTTTTTTATTAATATTTAATTAATAAATCATTTAATACAAATCATACCCTCTAATTTAAGAACTAGGTTATAAATGGAACATAATTGCACTTAGTTGTTGGTTTAATCTCTTTGTGACATAGTGTTTACTTTTAAAATATCGGGATGTTGCATTCTATCCACAGCCTTAAATGAATTATGGCCTCTTGATTAATTATTCACTCTAAAAATGCTGAATTTTCAAATTCAGAATTAAAAAATTCTATAACATCTAATGAAAATTATTTACCTAAAAGGTTGAAATAAAATTCTATCACATAGTTTTTTTTATAAATGACAATGTCGAATATCCAATTTTTCCTAGAACCTCTCCCCAATATATAGTTCTTTATTTAATTGAGGACCTTTTCTGATATTGATTTTGGAAACTTATACCAAATCAGACAATTAATCATACTTTTGAAAAAATTAACTAATTTTCATCACATTAGCTACCTCCATATACAAAATAAGAACTTATAAAATTCTAAAAAACTAGTGAAAAATATTTTAATAAATTGGATGTGAATATAAATTCCCCAGAAAAGGGTTTTAAAACCAATGAAAAATAATTTTAAAAATCATTTGAAAATTTTTTATAACAAATAAAAAATATTTGATATTATATTTTTTCCAATATAATAATCTAGAGTTTTCATAAAAAAATACCTTTCAAAAACATTTAAAATACTTATCATTTCTAAAACCAATAAAAATATCCTTTGAAAAATATTTGAATATATCCTTAGAAATATTTTAATATAATAAATATTTTATAGATTGAAATGATACTTATAAGATCATATAAAAACCATGTAGCCACCTAGAAATATCACTTTCTGTAAAATTTCCCGTTAAGGTAGTGGGTTTACTTCCCAACCCTTATCATCTTATTTAATATGTAAGTGAAAATTTTAATTTCTAGAAAACATTTTTACCGATGACCTTTCTTTCACATTCACAACCCATTAGAAACTGTTGAAAATCTTACATAATTTATCTTCCATGAATAAATTAAATAACTTATAAGATTGTAAAAATTAAATTTTTAGGATAAATCCATTTTCTAGAAAAATTTTACTTGGATTTATAATACATGGACATAAAACAATTTATAATTAAAACAAAAGGTTGAATTAAAATGAAACAAATTTTAAAAAAATTTATATATAATGGAAATATATACAATCATTTTTAATAAAAAAATATTTTACTTCAAAAGATATAATTATCTTATAAAAATAAAACATTAAAAATATTCTCCTTACCTTGAGTTTGACTCGTCGCATATGTTTCCTAATCTTCCTCTTCTTTGGAAAACCTATTTTCTTAACACCTTAATACTTCAAACGATGATGTTCTGCTATACTAAGAGCTCTAAAATTATATATGAAATTTTAAAATAGAATTTTTGAGTTAATGGTTAGTGTAGAAGGTCCAAGGTGGTAAATTTGTGTGAATTAAGAGGTTACCTTTTAAAATTTATTCAAGAGAAACGTTAGGAATCTCTCAAAATATTAACATATAATTAGAATCTTATAGAGTCAAAAAGCTCTAAATATCCCCAAAATTCTCAAGGGTTTACATTTTAGAACATATCTTATCTTCCATGTACTTATTTAGCATCTTCAATATTTTTTAAAATTTTAATATAATATTATATTCGTGAAATAACATTATTTTCAAAATTAACACTATTCATTACTATGACTTTAAAATCATCAAAATAAGGATTAAAACTCAAAAAAATATATTTTATAATATGATTAAAATGTAATATTTATATATATAATTCATGTATACCCATTAAAATGTAAAATTATAAGCATTTTAATTTTTTTAATATCATTTATTTGATTTTTCCATTAAATTAAAAATTACTTCATAATTGTTGAGAATGAAATTAAGATAATTAATTCCTACATAAAATTTAAAATTCAATTTCTATGAAGAATAAAAAAATTAACTTTCCTTATACTATTTATAGTCAAAAAAATATTTTAGAAAACAATATATTAATATTTTATACTAATTAAAACCCATAGTGTAAACAGTTTGACCTTATTTTAAATAAAATATTATAAGGGATTTAATTTCAACCAAGTAGAATAAAATGGTCATAAATTTTACACAAGGATGATTATAGTCAATTCATACTCATTTAATAATATTTAGTCAACTTTTGGGTCATTTAACAGTCATTTAAAATCAATTTATTTATTTTCCTACAGCTTCAGCAAGCTTTGTGTCAGTGTTTTATAACCATTAAAGGTTATTCTTACATATATAAAAATAAAAAATAAAATTATTTCATAAAAATAATTAGGTTAAATATAAAATATTATATTTTTTCATTATGTACACTTACCCATATCCATGTCAACAATACTTCTTTAATTTGTTAATTTTACTTTTCTTACCTTGTGCTAGCATTGTACAATCATTTTGATAAAATTCATGTTATATACCTCTAGAATTAGAAAAATAAGTCTAAATAATAATCAATAAATAATATTTAATAAAAAATTCATGAAAAATATTTCTACCACTCAATTATTATCTATAATGAAACAAATTTTACTTTTCCAATGTTGTACAGGCACTACGTTGGCACTAAAAATGATTTTATTATTTATAATGAAATAAATTATAATTAATGTTATGAATTATTATTTTTATAATTTTTATATTATAATATCACACAATAGTCATTCCCTAAGTTTTAAAAATTTTATATCATAATTATATCATTAGGATATCACAAAAGATACTATCTTTTATAAAATTTTAATTTGTTACTATTACTCAAAATTAATCTTTTTTAGAAAATTATAATTAGTTCACCATATACACATTTCTATATACTGACTTCAGAAATTATGTTCATTTTTTGAAATACATTTTCCAAAAATAATAGAATTTATTTATAATATTCATTCATAGAAAGCAACAAAAATCATCTTTTGATGAAAAAATATTTCTAATGATTAAAATGACTTTAAAAAAATATGTTATTATTTTATAATAATTTACCAATACATTTATCCTGAGAAGAAAATTAATATTTATTTCATAAATTAGTTATTAATATTCATACATATCAATTTAATATCTTGGCTATAAAGGACATGTAAGAAGATTTAGTTGTTTGTTTAAGATCGATGTGGTATATTGTTTCCTTTTAAAATATTGGGATGTTACATTAATCATGTATTGATATTCTTTATTTTTCCTCATATAGATAACCATGTTTTTATTCAATAATAGGTTCCTTAGGGAATGGAATCAGAATTCATGGTGACTCTCATGGAGAATGAATTGGTCCTAATCAGCTGATGGGTGGGGCTATGAATTATATTACCCCTTGATGTAATGAGAGGTCTCATGAGACAAAACATGTTGGGTTTTGGTGTATACCTCTCCCTATAATATGATATGTGACTTAATATAAGTCCTTTGTAGTATATTTTTAAAGTCTAAAATTATGCATTTCATCAATATGAGATCGGTATTATTAATATAGATGTTTTAATTTGTTGTTAGGGATATATCATGATCTCATATTAAATTAGATTATTGATTCTGGTTGTTTAATTATTTATGTCATGATATTTATATCATGTTTATGTTATTGTTTCCCCAAGGGAATATTTTCCTTTATATTCTATTTGAGATCACCCCTTCTTATGTTTCTATTATCTTAGTTTATGATGAAATTTAGAATACATGAAATTTTTAGGAGGAAAGAACATGTGAAATAATTTATGGTAGATTTTATAGAATTATTTTGGAATAAATAGTTTTTTATATAATGAAAAAGGTGAATGTTTTATAAAGTAAACGTGGTATTTTATGGTTACTATTTTTCACTAATATTAAAAAACTATAAACCAAAAAATATCCATCAAATGTAAGATATTCAATATTTTTACTGACATTAGGAATAAAGATGGCTATATACAGTCTTTTACATATGATATCAAAGTGAGTATGTAAAGTACAAGTTTATGAGCACCGGATCTAGGATCGTGGGTCACCGGCATCATAAATTTATAAAACATAACCTACCAAAACCCTTGCCTTTCATATTGAGAACATGATATCCATGTAATGATAGGAAATATATCATAATATAGGATAATAGGATTCCTTAAAAACATTTCCATACCGTAGAAATCAGATTCAATGATCACGTGGTTAGTGAAAAAGAATGGAGATCACATACCCCATCAAACACGAGATCCACACAATAACCAAATGAAATCCAAACATCAAGAACCAACACATAATAAATATATGAGAAATAAAGAAGGTAAAATCACAGAATCTATATATTAGAACCACATGACAAAGATTGATTACTAACCAAAGATAATAAGGGAGAATAGAAGAAAATAAATCCAACCTAACAATTATAAGATAATTGATCAATTTGAGATCAAAACACCAAGATAATATTATCAAGGGAGATAAAAACTCAAAAGAGTATCCACTTCAAAATATCTGGTCAAATTAGTTTTTGGAAGAGGGTTTAATAAATAAAATAGGGTTAATGGGGGAAAGAAAATATAGTACTTCACACACTAATGCAACCCATATTGTCACCACCGGCGATCTAGGTGTGGCCACCAGCTTGTCGGTGGCCACTATAGATATGTGGTTGCTACTTTTTAGGCTACCAATGTGCATGTCCCACTGGCTAGATGATGGATATAGATATTATTTATATATATTGGGTTCCTAACCTCATATATATTGGCCACAAGAATTATTCCTATAGCTTATTCTCTCTACTGGTTTTCTATTGAATTTTCACTGGATAGATGGTGGCCCCCTACCGCCATGGGTGGCTATGTCCAGGGCCATAAGCATGCTAGTGGCTTCTAAACCACTAGTTGGTGGCCTTCAATATCCACTACCAAGTCCAACCACCATGAAGTTACACTTATCCTCCTCTGACTCATTTTTGGACCCGAAAGATATCCTCCCAAATAAAAAAGGGATACATGCCTCGACCAAAATGTGGAAATTCTCTCCCACCATTGGAATTTCTTTCCTCATAAATTCTTGTGGAAGCATAATGGTCAAACATGATATGAGGACACCTCTCCCTCACCAACATTTCACACTCCCATGTCTTGTAATAGTTTGATCCATGTTTCCATAACACATTACCCAAAAAATTGTTTTCTCATGTAGATCCTTTATCGGAGAGTTAACAATATCTACTAGACCCTCAACAACCAATATATCTAGTTCAAAAACAACTTCCTCAAAATTCAGAACATGTGACATAACTGGGTAATATTTATAAAGGTTAGATTTATGGAACACATCATGAATCTTCGTCGATTGATATGGTAATTTCAAATAAAAATCAACATATCAAACCTTCTTAGTGATTAAAAATGGCCATACATATCTTGGATCCAACTTTCCCTACTTTTCATACAGACGGTGACCCAACAATAGTGATACTTTCATGAAAACATGGTAACAAATAGAAAATTATAAAATAAATCATCGATGGTTGACATAATATTTCTTCAAATAGTGGTTTATCACAAATCATTGACATATAACCCAAATCTATATTGAAATTTCATGGGAAATACTTAGTTCCACAAGAGAAACTGAAACCACCAATAATAATTAAAGAGGTGATTTATATAGAAAACTATACAGTCCATTGAAATGATACATTCTAATTAATAACTAGTAATTGATTTTATAACAAATATCCAAAATTATCATATTGTTATCCCATGATCCTCAAAAATCCAATACATGGGCATGAAGTAAATCTTACCAAATATAAATATTGTTCTCTGTCTAACCATATTTCTATTGAAGGTAAGTTGTACTCAATATGAATTTAGCACCATTACCTATTATAGACCCCTCATAAACTGGGAAGTGCATCTAGGATCCCTATCTAAGAAGATATCATGTGGAACATCATGTAACCTCGTAATTTTTTACCCATACTGCTTTCCCAAATAATAAACAATAGGGTTGTCCCGAATCAGAAAGAACTGGGTCATCTTTTTCAAATAATTAATCACTATAAAAATATATTTATTTTATTATGATTTCCATGGTAAAAAAATAGTGAAATCCATGGAAACCTCATCCCATTTAAGAATCAACACTAAAATATAATGAATCATACTAGAAGGATATTAGTTATCAACCTTTATTAGTTGGATTGTATAAAAATTGGACAAAAAAGTTACATCACACATCATACCAAGACCTTCGAACTGTTTTCATGTATCATAATACATATTTCTAGAATCAACAGATTTACCATATTCTGAAACCACGTGACATGAAAAATTTACTTCTTAAATCCAAAAATAACACTTTTATATTTTTGAATAAATTCAGTGATTCTACAGGATTTCCTAGATCAATCTCATAGATTTCTCATACTATTCATTAGTTTTTGAATAAAATAGAATATCAACCAAAAAAACCACAACCCTAGAATCAAGGTATGGTGGAATATATTGTTTATCTAGGTCATAAAAATAATGAAATCGTTATTTTGGTTATACCGGATCATAAGATATTTATAATGGTTATACCAACTCTTGAAAGAAGAATTTAGGATGTCTAACTTCCTAACCATGTTCTAATGATAATCTGACTAAATTTTGATATTATAAAACCAATTTTCCCCCTTTAACTAGTCAAAAAATTATCAATGTGAGGACAATACTATTAATCTGTGATCTTCACCTGAATAAACATTTGATAATAAATGAAAAGTTGAAGGGGTCTATCAAAATTCTTGGAAAAGGGAATAGGGGATACACTTGGTGATACACTAGGACAGATTAAAACTTAGTCTAATAGATCATCCAACAAAGCCTTAAATCCTTTAATTAATCTGGTTCCATTTTATAAGAAGGTATAGTGATCGGCCGATTACCAGTCACCATATCGATAAAAAAATCAACCTCCCTTTATAGATATAGACTAGAAAAGTAATATAAGAAACCGCTAGGGTAGTACCAAACCACCCAAGGAAGATCTAAATTATAAGGAACATTATAGAGCTCAACCACATAATAAAATGACGGATTCAAAATATCTATAAAATATGGTCCATTAAAATTCCTAGTCAGGATATTTGTATCACTAAGAGGGGGAGGTCGGAATATGTGATACATTTTATTTTATGTTTACTTATAACCTCATCCTCCAGTTAAAGATTACATTCCCTACTGGAAACAAATAAAATGAAAATCTATAGGAACATAACTATTTACAAGTTTCACTTTCAATAAGAATGGATACATCCTTATTATGGTTTAGAAATGAACAAATTCCACATAGTCCACTAGAGCCGATCATTTTGTGTTGACTAAAATGAGTAGGATATACACTTTCACTCATGTGGCACTTTTAAGATAGTCCAATAGTGTGAGTGAACCATTTAGAAAAAAATGGGGTAATACAACAATTCTGTAGCAAAAAATGTTATATATGCTTCTCAATCAACATACACAAATGAATTCCTTGAAAAAATACTTCAATTTCATATCTAGAAGATGGTAAGAACTACTTGGGCTTTGTTAAGTAAAACGAGGTCCAACTTTCCCAGTATCTATTTCCCATTATCTATTTCCCAGTATGATTCTTCCAAGTACGATTCTCCCAATATGATTCTTACAAATATTATTTCACTAGATTTATTCTTCCTAGTATAGTAAATATATAAAATTTTTAGAATATGGTAAAGATAAATCTGCACCACTTCTATTCTTAGTATGAAAAACTCTATTTGATTCTCCCAAGAATGATTATCCCAATATGATTCTCTTGAGTACGTTTCTCTGAATATGATTCTTCCATATATTATACTCTTAATAATATTCTTATTAGTATAGAAAATATATAACTTTGTTAGAATTTAGATGAGATAATTCTGAACACTTTTCTCCTTAGTCTAGAAAAACTCAATATGATAATCCTTCTCCAACTCTCCAGCTCAATCTGTTGATCAGTGGAATATGATAACATGTTGAATAAGATAATTATCTAAATATGATAATCTTCTAAAACATTGAAATCTTTTTTCTTCTTCTTTCACATATGCTCAACAACACTTCATCTAAAAAGATCAATAATGAAACTTCTTCTTCTCTCTAAAAACAAAGAGCTTCTCTCTCTACTATGGTGAACAGTACTGGTGTGAAAATGTACAAAGTACATTTTTCCTTTTATAGGTGGCCCAAAAAGTTTTGGGAACGAATATTAAAAAGATTCTCACTGAACCAAATTTCCCTAAAATTCAAACATCCTCTAATTTTGGATGAACATATAACTTCATCAAATCTTCTTAACTATTCTCAAACCATCTCATAACTACTAAAAACTATAGATCACTTCTAATTTCTTTGAAAAACATTAGTCCAATTATGATTTTCCATTAATTTTTCCCAGAATAACTTTTCATTATGAAATCCATGTATGATGTTTTCATTATGATTTCTTTAGTACAAATTCTCCAATACGATTTCTTCAGTACAAATTCTTCAGTACTAATTATTCAATATGATTTCTTCAGTATGATTTCTTCAGTATGGTTTCTTCAGAAAGTATTGTTCAGTATGAATTCTTCGACATTATTTCTTTAGTATGCTTTTTTCAATATTATTTCATCAGTATGAATTATTTATAATGAAATATTTATTAAGATTTCATTAGTATGATTTCATTATTACAAACTATTTCTTCCTGATCCCCATAAACATGTTTTTCTTAATGAGCCTCATCAACATATTTTCCCCGAGCCTTAGCAACATCATTCTTTACCTGAACATAGACAACACATTTTCTTCCTGATCATCACCAATATATTTTTCATCATAATCACCTAAATAAAATTGATCTGAATATGATTGGTAGCACCATTATTTCTTACTAAGTCTGAATATGATTTTCTAGAATTAAATTGCCATGATTATGATTTCTAGCACATTTTCTACAAAATTATTTCATCAATATGGAATCTGAATACTTTTAATATATTTTAAATTCATGATCATCAAATCATCATTATATTTATATAAGATCTATTATTAATCTTGTTACAAGAAGTACCTCTTTACGATATTCTCTGATTCCAGACCCAAGGTGATTCCAATCAAAACCATACTTCTTACTCTCATTCTGATGTACTTTCTTAAATAGAGTGTGTCCAATTTTTCTAAAAAAAATTTGAGTCTTATTTTCTACTTTTATTAAGTTATTTAATTTATCTTTTATGACTAAAAAGTAAAAAAATATTTTAAAACAATCTTCCAAAAACCTTCTCCATCAATTTAATCAATTAACTAGATACCCACGCCATTCAAGAAACTATATACGGAAAAATAAATATCTCATTGTAAGAAATTAAAACATAGTCAATTTAACCAATGAACTGAAAATTAAATTAATCCATAGATATTTCTATAAAAGATATTATAGATGAATAATAACTAAAAATAAATGAGGGTTGTTCTTAATTATTTCACACCATGTTTCCTAGGTACATGGAACCAGTAATGTCAAGACCATTCACAAGACAGTTTACCATATTGGGTAAGAACCCTATCTAAAATGGTATCCAACTAACTCATCCCAAGAGACTACAAATGCATTAAGGTTTTTTCATTAAATAGTCACCAACTCCTAGGTATTTCCTTAAATGGTCCTAAACCTATGTATTTCATGTCCAAATCATTCCTCATATCGAATAAATAATATTCCTTATAAAATATCCATACTGAATAATGTGTATGGATTTATCAATATTTCCCCAAATAATCAAATAAATTTCAAAGAGAACATCGTATTAATAATGGTATATTATACAAGGAATTGAATTTGTAATTGGTGGATGGTATGGATAATTAGGGGAAATTCAATGTTCATTGATCATAGGGAATTGAATTTTTAAAGGGGACTAAAAGGAGTCAAGTAAGTTAATGTGAATGCTATCCTTGACAAAAATACATCATGAACAATCTAGGAAAATATTAAGGATGGTATAAACACAATATACCCATATTAGAGTAAAATAAAGGGTTTTTGTTATTGATTAATTGAAATTTTATATAAATATTTTTTAAAAATATTATTTAGAGAAATATCCTTTTGTTTTGGAAATCCTTTCGAAAAACATTTTTTTAAAGAAATTTTAAAATCATTTTAATTTAAAATTAACCATTTAAACCTGAAAATGAATATTTTAAGTAATTAGGTTGTTTCAATTCATATATGTAATATAAGATCAAAAAATACCTTTTTCACAGTAAAAAGGATAGAAAAATTCCATGTTCAGAAATTGACAAAAAGATCTACTAAAATAATTAGTAAAATAAAAATCTGGGTAAAATTTTCATTACTAAATCATTTTTAAAATATTTTTTCAAAATATTTTAATATAACAATTTTTTTATAAGAAAAAAGGTTCTCTGAATAAAGAGATAATTTAAGTCGAGTTTTCTTAAAAACATTTTCTAAAACACCTTGAGTACCGAAGAGTAAAAAAATGGTAATAATAATTGAAAAAAGTTATGATTAACCAAAGGAGACGAAAATTAAATGTTTTATTGAATAAATTTTATATAATTTCCTCAAATGAAAATTAATGATCTTTAAATTTATTCATGAGAAAAATAATTATTAAACATTGCAAAGTGTCCCATAACACTTTGAAACATCCTAAATCACAAGAATCATAAAGGAATAAAATTAAATGAAAGTTATATTATCATGAGATTAAGGTTATTCATGATATATCATGTAAAAGGGAAGTCTATATACCATATAAATGAAACTACGTGTATAAAAACAATTAAGTCTCAATGGAACGTAATATGAGACAATATCACGTACCTATTGTTTCCTTTCAGGAGAACATCCTTTAATTTCATATATAGTTAACATGTATTAATTATATGATTTATTGAGAAAAATTTTCACATTTATCATTAATTTTATTTCACTCTTACCATGATATATATAATTACTTAATCAATTACATTTATGTCTGGTGTTTTGACCAAATTTGGTTTATGTGTTAAAAACAACTTTGGTAGGTCAACTATAGTCAAAGGGGTCATTATATAACATCTCTAGAATAATAATAATTACATAATTATTATATTTATACATAAATTAAACTTTAAAACCAATAATTAAATATAGTTATAAAAAATGAATCAATGTAATAGTCATGGAGACAGTATGTCGTATGTATGCATGAGTAATGTTCTCATTTTTAAATGATCGTTACGTAAAGAAGATAAGTATTATAATATGTTTAAATAATGATAATTATATCATAAATAACATATTATTTAATCATATTTACTTATATGTATAATTATTAGGATGCAAAATAAATCACATCATTTCGATGAGGCGGTAGTCCACACATCCACGAACGAAGTTATAACTTTTTATGTGAGTGTGAAATACTAATAAAGAAAATTATATATATATTATATTTCCAAAAATGTAATTATTTAATGAATATCATATAGATGTAATTTATGTCACATATTTTTAATTAAATCTCTATTTTATACAGTCTATGTATAGTGTAAACGAATCATATCGCTTTGAGGAAGCGGTAGTCTACACTTCTACAAACGATGTTATCGTATTTATACAAAAAATAAAGTATAAGGTTATGTGTTATAAAATATTAAATAAAAAAATAATAAATATAATATATATATATATTCCATCATAATGGCCACCATTAGAGGTGGTAATGGAAAAAATGAATGATCATCAGTACGTGAGGCAGTAGTTCACCTTATACTGAAGCAGTATGTTAGTAACCCATTAGATAGATGTGTTTGTAAGTGTATTTAAACCCCTCGTCATAAAAAATATCATAGTATTTTTAGTATACTATTTTTGTTATAAAATCATATAATAATAATCTTTCAAGGGTTGGATGATGGAAATAAAACTAAATAGCTTAAGGATTGATATTACCTCTTAATTGGGTAACTTCTTTTGGTTTGTACCAAAAGCATTCCTTGGGTAGAATTCTGACCAAGGGTATGATTACAGGATTAAGGGAGGAATTTTGGGGTTATATTTGGGTAGATCTTGGTAAAGAAAAAGTTTCTTGATATTTTTCATTAAGTGTGAGGATATGAGTCCTTTTTATAGTGGAGGATGAGTGGTAATGTTGTAATATTTTGACAAATGAATTCATACCACATTTTTCCTATTGAATGTGGATCCTATAATGGTAAAATTTGGATCCAAGAGAGTATAGTGTTGATATATGGGCATATAATATCTCTTGGAAAAGTTAATATGTTGTTTTGGGCATTATCGTTTAAGTTTAGTCCCTTATTAATCATAAATTAATCTTAATCACTATAATTAATTTTAATCACTTTGACTCATATTTTTGGGTTAAAAACAATGTTCATAATATAAGAAATTATAAATTATTCTTATTCAAAATATGGAATCCATTTTTTCAAATTCCTATCATATAAGTCGATGAAATTGATTTCAATTTAATCTCACAGATGTGACAACGATGCGAGTTTTTAAAGTAAAAACATACAGTTGTTTGCTTAATTTTTATAATCAATTTAAAAGTTAAATTGATTAAAATGACATAAATTGTATTAATTTATAGAAATATTATCTAATTAAACTTTTTAACCAATTAATATTATAATTTAACCATATAAATAAATTAGATAAAAAATAAGCATTAAACTAAAATTCTGTATTTTTTACTATTCATTAAAAAATGAAACTTCATAGAAAAATACCAAAAATTACCCTAAATAATTCTTTTTGGTTTTTATTTAAAATAAAAAGTTTATTTTTACATATATAATCTAAATAATTTCCAAAAAATGGATTTAAAATAGGTTCTCGGTTAAAAGGTGCTAAAAGTGTATTAATTAAAATATTGGTTTGTATGTGAAATATTGGGTTTATTTCTATATTATGTTTACCAAATCAATTGTATGAACATAAAAAATATTATATTTAATATATAATAAATATATTACATTAATATCACTCACTAATTTTAATTAATTAAATTTTTTATGGTAAAATTGCTTTGTGAGCATAAAAATGGTTTTCTATAAAATATTCCCTTTATTTTCTATTGTTTCTTATATTAATTTCTAATAAAATTTTAACTAATTAATTGATATTATAATTGTGTAATACATATATTTTCATAAGTTATATAATACTATTCATAAAATTTATTTTATGTCTTATTATATTAAATAATAATATTTTAATAATATATTATTGTTTGATAAAACTCAATCTTCTGTGTAATTCAAGCCATTGAATAAACTCATTGAGAATATCTCAAGATAACTCAATATCACATTCATAGAAGGTAATAAAAAAATTTATTTTATTTAATATATTATATATATTATAATTCCTCATGATATTATATTCTCTTACACACTTGGTGTCGTGTGTCATATGCACTATCAAATACAAAGTCGTACATAAGAATTTTTGGGTGTTAGATTCTCCCCAACTTTATTAAAATTAATCCTTACAATTTAAACTCGGACATGGTAATATAGTTTTTGATATTTACTAAATTTAAATCTCGGATCATGAGAAGGTTTTTTAAAACATCCTCTAGAAAAGAGATAATGCGAAGTACACAGGTCACATGGACTAACATATGACTAGGTCTCTAAGAAGGAGAACATTAGTGGAATGTGGAGATAGATACTTTTATGGAAAGAATAAATATTTATATGGAGTGAATTAGGTCATCTATCACAAGGAATTTAATGATAAATAGATAGTTGAGGGCCTAAAATATGTAATTCTTTGAGGATTTAAATGTCCATCAGTCCAACAGAAATTGTGGTATTAGAACAAAATTTTATTTCAAAGTCATTTTCCAAATGTTTGGTTATTCTTTTACTGACCGAGAATATAAGGAAATATTATTACTTGGTAGGTTTCATTCTCAAATGAAAAATCATAACTTATGGTTTTCCTTCAATTAAATTTTAATTCAACACTTTACTCTAAGAAATTAATTACCAATAATGATTTTTTTACCTGGAGCACTAAAAGAAATTTTTAAAGGATTGTAGGGTCTCTAAAAGGGTGACAAGACTAACTATTTTTTAAAACTATTTTACAAATCAAATATGGTTAATAGATTAATCTCTAATAATCAAACGTGATATTAATAGTTCATCATTAATAATTATTCCCCAATTTTTTCAACTAAAAAAATGAAAAATTAACAATGAAATTTAGAAGGTCAGTGGTTGGTGTGAAGACCTTATTATCCTTCATTCATGGGTTCAAGACCCACGTCCATGCCATATTTGATTGGTTTTCACACCTCATATAGGTTTTTCTTTTCTAAAACCGTATTAATATAATTTCTAAAATAACAATGATGTACATCCTTGAAATAAGGTTAATCATTAAATATCCTTTTAATTAAGGTTTTCAACACAACATTAATACAAAAATATTTCATCCATTTATTTCCTACTAGGCCCTTATTTAGTGTAGGGTTTATCCATAATATAATTAATAGTTTTTATAAATCATTACACATTATCTTCAATCTAATACACATTAGGTTTAACCTAGTTTATTTATTATCAAAACCCTTCATAGTGATTGGTAAAGAAAATTTGATCTATCCAAAGAATATACTTGAAGATTTTGATACTAGATGTGAAATAAGTATTGTTGTCATTTTCCAGGTAACACCAAGTCAAGATCATCACACCTTGTTAGATTTTTTACTTCAAGGTGCATCTATGCCATAACCAAATCCACTTGTAGTATCTAGATAGTGATGTATTGTTAATAAAAATACATAATCTCTATCTAGATGAAACTTTAGGACGTTATTCTATACTTCTCCTCAAATTATATCTTAGGGTTATGTTCTCCAATCTATGTTTTTCTTAAATCAATTTCTAAAGTTTGATACTAAACATCCTATGATACCAAATGTAGTGAACTGACCCTAGATAGCTCAATGCCAATGTCAACTATCTATTAAATTGGCATGATAACAAGGATTGAAATTCTAAAATATCAGGAGTTTATTATTCTTGGTAAACTGCATACATACATGAGTCTTATCTTAATGATTAACACACTAATTACAATATAATTTTTTTTCTAAATACTAAAATTATGGATATTAAAATCCATATAGTATATACCTTCATATCTTTTATAGTAAAATTCTTGTAATCCTGGGGAAAGGAAATATAATAAGGTCGAGGTTAAATGCCCATTAAGGGTAAACTATTGGGTTAAGAAAAATAAATCAATTATAATACTGAATATTGAAAGGTAAATAACTGAACCCACATAACATATAATCAATAAATTGAATAGCACTTCATAAACAATATAGAATTTTAAAAACTAGAATCTAATAACATTGAAATAACATGGTAAGTTAAAATATATGTGGAAAGGTAAGAAACAGAAACACATTACATTTAATCAATGAACTAAAAATTAAATGTAACCATATATATGTCGATATAAAATCTCATGGATGAATAATAACAGAATATAAATGTGGTAAGTGCTTAGTTATTAGATGTCATGTTTTCTAGGTATATGGAACTAGTACCATCAAGACCTTTCATAACATTGTTTATCATATTGGGTTAAAACCCATATAAAGCATCTATCCAACTAACTCTTCCCATGAGACTACTAATGAATATAGGGTATTTCATTAACTAGTCCCCAACCCATAGGGATTTCTTTAAATAGTACCTAACCTATGTATTTCATGTCCAAAGCAATCCTCATGTCAAATAAACAATATTCCTGGTCAAATATTCATATTGAATAAATATACAGATTTATATATGTTTCCACAAATAATCAAATAACTTTAAAAGTAAACACCCTATGAAAAATGTTTACAGTTTAGAGAATGAACATATCCAATATAGATGATATGGATAATAATGGTAAATTCAATATTTAATGATCATAGAAAATTTAATATTTAAAGGGGACTAAAAGTACTCAAGGAAGTGAATGTGAAAACTATCCTTTGCCAAAAAAATCATAAACCATCTAGAGGAAGATTAAGGATGGTATCAATACAACATACCCCAAGTGGAGTAAAATAAATAGATGTAGTTAATGATGAATGTAAATATTATAAGAATATATTTTAAAAACATTCTTGAGGAAAATATACTTTTGTTTTTAATAAAACTTTTGAACAACCTTTTCATTTAAAATAATTTTAAAAACACTTTACTTAATAATTAACCTTTCAAACATGGAAAGTAATATTTGATGGAATAATAATGGGTAAATCCAAACATGTCATACAAGATAAAAAGAAAATTTCTATTTCACTGTAAAAAGGTCAAAAAATGAATTGTTTGAAAAGATAGAAGAATATTAAATTGATAACATTTTTAAAAGACAAAAATTGGTAAAAATGTCTTTAAAAAATAATTAAAAACTATTTTTGAGAACATTTTAATAAAACATGGTTTTTAGAAGAAAAGTGGTTCTCTGACTAAATAGAGAAATGAAGACAGGTTTTATTAAGAAAATTCTCTAAAACACCTTGAGTACCAAAGAGTGGGAAACTGGTACTAATACTTGAAAATGTGATGATTAAAATTTGGGGAAGAAAATGAACGATTTTATTGAATAATGTTCAAATAATTTCCTCAATTGAAAATGAGTTATTAGTAAAATTATTATTGAGGAAAATAATATATAAACATTCCAAAGTGTACCATACCACTTTGATAAGTTTTAAATCATAATTCTCATGAAATAATAAAATTAAATGAAAATTATATTATCACACTACTAGAAATTCAGGCTATAAACATGGTTTATAACTATGGATATAGGTCATAAAACTGTGGCTATAGGTAATATCCATTTTTTGGAATTGTGGCTCCTATTGGTGTGGCAATAGGGCCATGACTATAGCCATAGTTAAGAACCATGATTCAAGACCTATATCCATGGTTTAGAACAATGGCTATAGATAATTCTATTTTAAGATACAGTCACAGTTTAAAACTGTGGCTTAAGACCTTCAGCCACAGTTTAAATACTTTGAACTATATCTGTATCTATGACTTAAAATTGTGGGTATAGGTTACAGCTTCCTAAAGAAAAACCCAACAGACCACAAAATAATAGTTAGTTTCCTACACCTACAAACCAATAGTTTTCTACACCCAAAAACATACAGTTTCATGTAACCCACAAACTTTTAGTTTCCTGTTACTTTTTACCTAATGTAAGTTCCAAATACCATGGGATTCACACTATATCAAATTAAATTTCACTTATCCACTCAAGAAAAGTTTGATATAAAAGGAGATACAACTTGCAGGATGATATCATGTCAATGGTTAAACTTTTATTAATGAAAATTACACTGGATCTAATTAACTGTATTACTATGTAAAATGGTTAAATAATACATATTACCTTACTTGATTTAATTTTTTTGGATATTAAAATACCTATAATAATTTTTACCATTTTTAATATAGTCATTTAACAATGACCACATGATTAGTATAAATATATGTTTTTAGGAAATCCAATTTACTCAGACAGAGGAAGTGATGGCCTCATCAAGTAGAATTTATCCATATGAACCCCATTTGTTGGAGCTCAGAAAGGAGGTAGCATCATTGCGCTTCACTCTTAACCAATTCCAAGCCATGATTCAATGCGTTAATCTTGAACAAAACCG
Source organism: Viscum album (assembly GCA_963277665.1). Lineage (NCBI taxonomy): Eukaryota > Viridiplantae > Streptophyta > Magnoliopsida > Santalales > Viscaceae > Viscum > Viscum album. Next base: position 2,100,044,750 of record OY728163.1, on the reverse strand, counting down.
CTTACGGGAGAAGTAGATGTTAATTGAGATTACCACCAGATCGATGTTATCTGAGCCTCCACAAGAGTCTGTCATTGTCGCTCACCATACCCTAAGGTATTATGCAGGTGTTATAAGAGGTTATATAACATGACCCTTGAAATATGATTATATGTATTAGTTTTTTATTTAATAAAGAATACACATTGATTTTATTATTATTACATTACAAATAGATTTTAAAGCACAAATAGTATTTTTTTAGTTAATATTTAAATTCAATTAAGAAATATATTTTGATTAAATGATGGATTTTTTTTATTAAATAATATTTTAGTAAAATATTATTTAAAATTAAACATAAATGTTTGTATAATTTTTATGAATACAATTGTAATTTTTGTTAAGGTTTAAAAGTTGTTTTGGTCAAAACCCTTGAATTTTTGGTAAATGTAAGTGTTATATTAAATGTAAAAATTCACATATTTAGAAAATTGTTTAGATAAAATTGATATTATTTTTGGATTCAATACGTATAAATTATCTAATTCTGAATTTTTCATAGTTTTCTGATACAATCGAATTCTTGGATAAAAATTAAATACCATTTAAGTATATAAAGTGTTTTATGACCTCATTATGACCCAGTAGTGATGTAATAAAATAATATAAAAGGATGATTCAAAAAATATATATTTTCCCTTTAATATAATGTGATTTTAGATTTGTTTTATTAATTTTATGGTGTCTTAGTGGACCCTCCAAGACTTAGAAAATATTTTAAATTTTCAAAATGATTTCCTTGAAAGTGTTATTCACCTCTACATAAACAAGCATAATATTTTAATAAGTTCTTCCATTTTCCTTATAAAATAATATTTTACACTCCAATTTTACAAAAACCTTGGTAAAAGAAGATTTTAAAATTGGAGACTTCAAGAAGATTGAAAAAAAAATCATTTTATCCAAATATTGAATATTTTAACTCCCTATGCATCAATTAAATATTTTATAAAATTTCACAAAGGTTACCAGACTACACTACTTATAATCCTCTGTCCCATGGAAAGTAAGATCCCTTCTTTATCATCTTTGTTAAGGGTAATAAATTACCCATGAGTTTATCTAAAAAACATATGTTGTAGGCATGATGTCTCAGATTCCCTCTCATCTGATTGAGTTTTTGGGGAGAAGAATAATTACTTAATTATGTGAAGTCATATTGACAATAATTGAAAAAGATGAGATTAAAGGGCCCAACAAGATGTTTAAGATGAGTGATGTTTTTATTTCCAATGTATCCATGAGAATTTTGGTTAATGTATCTAAGGATAAATAATTTCAATGTATGGTGAAACTTGTGTGAAGTAGATTAACCTATTAAATAAATTTGGAATAGTGATTTTCTTCTCATATATATATGATTAAATTAATATAGGGCTCCTTTTTTGAGTTTCTTTAGATATTGATTAAATTAAGTATCCATTAACATATCAAATTTGTTAAGATGGTCATAATGAGAAAGGAAAGGGCTGATAGTTGTGAGAAGTAAACTATATATAGTATGTTCCATGTAAAATTGTATAAGTTAGATAATTCTAATATTGAATATTTTCTATTTGATTGATAATCCATCCTTGTGTTTAGTTTCTGTCAAATCTAATGAAGAGAATAATGATACTAAACTGATGTGTCAACTCATTAAATAAGTCCTTGAATTTTTTATGTTCTAATATAATAGTGAAGGAATATTTTTTACTGATCATTGGTTTATGGAATTAAATATATTTTATTTTATCTAAGGGAATTGTCTATATAAATTTTTTTTGGATATGGAATTTAAAATATTATACCAACTCTAGCTTACAACCACTGAAGAAACATCTTACCAAAGAGGATGGGTCAAGATTTATAGTAGTTCCAGCCAAAATGGACTTGGAGACATAGAGATGTTTCATGGGATGTTGTAGTAATGATGTGTGTATGGAGGTGAAAGGGAATATATCCAATTTACAGGGTCATGCGGTGGTAATGGCTATGTGGCAAGGATACTACATGAAAGTTTAGTGAGCCTCCTTGGAGTGGTCTAGGAAATTAAGTAGCAATTGCCCAAAGAAAATGTAGATTTGGGACTTGAACATCATGGGGAATTTTTCATCATTTATTTTAGTGAATCACATGTTTATATGATTTTGTTTTGGGTTAACTTATCGACCACATAGATTTTACCCTAAAAATTGTTAGATGTCATGTAAGAGTACATGAATAAGCAAAACAAGGTTAATCTTTCATGAAAGATCAAGGTAATTATGATAAGGTGAAGGAAAATCAATAAAGAAATGATTTTCACATACTCTCTTCAAGAAAAAAATAATTTTATGAAGTGAACTAAAAGTGAATGAAAATTCTTTATGTGCAATGAAAATGTAGTATATGTTGGTTTGTTTACAAAGTAAAAATGTGATGCACAAATTTGGTGCACGTAAATCTATATAAGAACCTGTATCTCGTGATGTACCTATGCATTCAACATTGTCTATAAAAACTAAATGAATATATTTTTAAATTATGGAATGAAATTTGGTAGATATTAATGAAAGTGAAGATCATTCTCACTGATATTTAATTAAAGAAGTGTCATTATTTAAACCATCAGTTTGAAAAGTACCCGATGAAGGATTTTCTAAGCTAAGACAAGTTCATAAAGTACATACATGAAAGATTATATTATAAAAATAAATGAATATGTAGTGTTATGTGATTACCATGAAGTGTATTATTCTTTAATAGAGATACTGATATTTCAAAAAGTAAAAGTGAGAAAGTTTTCTGTAAGTAGAAATGTATTCATGTGATTCACATTGTATGAACTATTAGTTTCACATAATAGTTTAAAATATCTATATTAAAAAATGGGACAATATAAATTTTTGAATCTTGGTTTTCCAAAAACAAATTCTCTTGAAGATAAAAATGGAAATATTTTGGCCCCTATATATAGGCTTTTTCTTACAAAATTCATGGTTTTATAATAATATCCAAGCATTTCGCAAATCCTATAATATTGAAAATTCTTGTATCATACACGGAATCAATACAAGTAAATATATAACATTTGAAAAAATAATCTTAATATGTTTATAATCATTTAAATGTCATTAAAGGATAGTTTTTTTAACATTTGATAGTATAATATGGAATAATTATGTAGAGAGTAGATGACATCACATATCATATGAAAATAAAAAAATAATGAACTGTCTCGAATGGTTCCCTTGATTATCAAAATTCAACATCCCATGTCACATCATCTGATGGAATTTGATATGATAATATCACTACTTTTGTTATAATATTTTATTACACAATATCTTGTACTATTAACAACATGTTATACTCATGATAAAAAAACAACACCCAAATATTAAATACAATTTTAAATAAAATAATGTTATCTAAACCAAAATTACTTGTGTAATAATTATAAATCATTTTGAAAATTTCCCAAAACATTACCTTATTCTTCCTTGGAATGGATTCATTTAAAAAGAACAAAATATAAAATTAAATCAAATGATAAAAATTTAACACATTTCCCTAAAAAATAAACCCAAACCATACATGGGTTACTAATAACATATGTGGTAGAATTAGATACCTATGTTTAGGTTATGTTATAAATTCAATCATTGAGAATTGTGATCATAGAATCATTCACTTTCATATAATCAACATAAAACATTTAATTCTATAATTTAAAATCCCGCATTAAATTTTTATATTATTCCTAATATAATGAAACGTCGTCAAGTACCTATATGAACACAACACACCTTCAAACTGAGTGTGTTCAAATAGAATCGGAATCCTTTGTATACTACTAGAAAAATTACAATTATAATGAATTGTTTCTTAATTACATGATGAAATCACCAATACCTAAACAAAAAACTAGAAAAAAAATTAATCATAAAAAAATGTGAGAAAAATAAAGAGTGAAGAAAACGAGATACACCAACCATATAATCATGGTAGTGTTTTGTCGAGACTAGATTGGTTGGTGTATCAGAGGAGGAGGTGGGTAGGATGCCTTGGGGTAGAGTTGGTGGGGAGTTGGTGTGGTCATGTTGGATGGAAACATTGGTGGATTAGGGTCATATAGAGGTCACAGGGGTGGAGGAGGGCTTCCACTGAGAGCTCGACGACGATAGGAGAGGTCACAAGGGTGGTTGTGGGCCACTGAGAGGAGAGGTTTTTGCAGAGAGAAGATATCATGAGGGTGGAGGAGGGCTTCCAAGAGGAGACGTTTTTGTAGAGATGAGTGGTTGTTGGGGAAATGGGTGGGGGTCTCGAGGGTAATTGGTTGGTGTTCATGAGATGAGTAGATTCACATGAAGGATTGAACCATATATCCATGGTTAATTAATATCATGGATATAAACTCGGATATAGCCACATACCTAATTTATATATGATTTAGTTTTCCTTGGCTGGTAGTTCATTTCATGGGGAAGTCCCATTGATTCTTCAAGTCATCTCATGGTTTAACCCAGGGTGACCCCTTTCCCCAAGCCTCTTTATTCTCACCGAGGATATTCTTAGCCACCTCATCCTCAAAATCATGATAAATGGAAAGATGATTCCATATAGAAGAAATTATAATCTTCCTTACATATCCCATATCTTGTTTGTAGATGATATCTTCATCTTCTTGAATTACAACATGAGAACAATTTTTGGCCTCATCCTAGTGATGGATGAGTACTTCAATTGGATTGGAAAGGTCATCAACATGTCCAAAAGTAATATGTTCATTTTGAAAAGATGTTATTTTAGTCGGGCTTCTTCTCTATGAAAACTACTTGGAATTCTATGTGGGATATTTATAATGAATTAGTTTGGAGACCCTATATCCTCAGGCAGGTTTGTAAATGTGACTTTGATCACATCATTAGTAAGATCATGGATAGAGTCCTCAACTAGATTCATATATACATCGCATTCAGGGGCCAGGTTTCATTTGTTAATAGTGTCCTTCTAGCCACTCCTATACATTCCCTCCCTTTTATCAAAGTCATGAAAGGAGTGATCACAAATATTGACATGATCCTCGGTCATTTTATATGGGATTATCAGGCTAAAGAAAAACATATTTGGGCCTCCTATAGGATTATGGAGAAGTACATCTAAGAAGGTGGTATCAACATCAATATACTTTGTGAAACCCTCCTCTTCATGCATGCCAAGCTATCTTGGTAAATCTGTGAACTTCTTACATTATGGGGAAAGATCATGTGTAGATATTACATGGGTAGCTTGGTGATAGAATAAGGACGCATGTCTCTTTTCATGTCCATGTTTCTTCTCTTGTTCTCTGCCCTTCATCCCCACATACACGGGATTGTCAATGAAGGAAATATATCCTTATGTCATGTCAACTTGGTTGGAACGGTTCTTGGTTTTCTGGGATGTCCAGCCTATAATATCACATTCAAAGAGGCAAGAAGATTCATGACCTTTATCAAGGAAGTGTTAGACCAATATTAATAAGGAGACATCCATTACATTAAAATAAATATGAATCTTGACAGGTGTGTTTTCCCTCCCTCCAACACAGGAACCTTCTCTACTAGCGACTATCGTCGCATCCTTTATAACCAAGAATAGGGTGATTGATGGAATGAGATCACGTTGTTCAAGAGAATCTGATTGAAGTAAAACTTCCCCATCTAGAGGATGAAAAATAATTCTCTTTCTACATATGATAATGTCATAAGATGTGGTATTTACCAGGTTTCCTGATGCTCCTACTGTAAAAATCAAAAAAGAGGAGACTGGAGACCATATTTTCATTGAGGGACAATGGGAATAGGAGGTATGGTCCTCCTTTGGTGATCTTACTACCTTATCCTCTCACACACTAATTTATGTCTCTTTCCTTATCCCCTGGTTTCATGTCTTGGGTGATAAGGGTGTGGAGAGTTTGGTCAGGACTACCATCTTGCATACTGGTTGTTGTTGTCTTTGGAAAGGTAGAAACATAGAAAGGCATGAGGGCACCTCCTCTAATGGGAGGGCCACCATTGCTAGAACAAGGAGTCTCCTTCTTGACCAAGTTATTCCCATCGATAGATTGTGGAAATACCCTTCTCTTCATCTGCTTAAAATAGTCACTTGTGTCACCCATCCTGGCTACGCCTTTAGATTCCAATGGGTCTGATGGCAACCGCTATCCCCGAGTTTGAAACTTAATACATATGGATCTTTCATAAGGATTTCTATATGAGGAGGAGTGGTGGTTTATGACTCCAGGGGGTCATTCATTTTGGAATTATCAACTCACCTTTGTTGTGGTTCTTCATTATAGGAGGAGGACCTTGGCTTGATCTCTGGACTCACCCTTTTTCTTCAGGGGGCATTTCTCCTTCATAAGAAGAAACTTCTTCTTTATTCCTCTTTAACTCATTTTAGGGTACAGGTTCGATCCCCTTATCTATAACCTACACCATCATGACATGTTGAGGCCTTCTATCCAACAAAACCCACTTGAGACACACATGTTGTGAGGGAAATAACATGGAAGATCATCTTGTAGCTCTTGAGGATCAAAGATCTCGAGTATCATGATGTTATGACTTGAACTTTTTGAAACCTAAGAGTGTTAATATTATTAGAGGAGATGACCTCTGGTTACCCTACTTTCTACCCCCAAGGTTCATTCTCACTTTATTACTGCCTTGTTCTTTATTTCTCTTTTTTTAATAAAAAAATATATGTTCATGATATAAGGAAAAATAAATATGTCAAGGTAATAAATAGAAACACATTACATTTAATCAATGAACTAAAAATTAAATGTATTCATAGATATGATGATGAAAAATCTCATGGATGAATAATAACATAAACTAAATGAGGTAATTTTTTACTTATTGGACTCCATGTTTCCTAGGTACATGGAACCAATACCATCAAGACCTTTCAAAACATGGTTTATAATATTGGGTAAAACCCCATATAAAGCGGCTAGCCAACTAACTCGTTCCCAGAGACTATTGATGCATCGATGGGATTTTATTAACCAGTAACTAACCCGTAAATCATTCCTAAAATAGTCTGCAACTCATTTATTTCATGTCCAAAGAATTCCTCATATAAAATAAAAAATATACCTTATCAAATATTTGTATTGAATAAAGTATAATAATTTATCAATATTTCCCCAAATAATCAAATAAATTTTAGAAACCCTCTGAAAATTGTTATACGATTTAAGAAATTATTATATCCATTGGAGATGATTTGGATAATTTGTGAAAAATAAATTTTAAATGATCAAAGGAAATTTAATATTTAAAGGGGGTAAAAAGAATCAAGGAAGTGAATGTGAAAACTATACTTAGACAAATCAATAATAAACCATACAGAAGAATATTAGGGATGGTATTAATGCAACATAACCCTAGTGGAGTAAAATAAATTGTTTTTGTTGTAGATTAATGGAAATATTATAAAAATATCATTTAAAAAAACTGAGCAAAATATACTTTTGTTTTAAAAACAATCTAAAAATATTTTCATCAAAAATCAATTTTAAAAACATTTTATTTGCAAATTAACCTTTTAAACATGAAAATTACGCTTCTAAATAATTATAGTGTTTAAATTCATTCATGTTATAAAAATTAAAAATAAAATTCCTTTTTCATTGTAAAATGGTTTAAAAATGCCTTGTTCATAAAGTGATAAGAATATTCCATTGAAAACATTGGTAAAATAACAAATAAGTTAAAATATATTTAAAAAATTTTAAAAAAATTATAAAAAATTTTAAGAAAACATGGATTCTATTAGAAAATAGGTTCTCTGACTAAAGATAGAAATGAGGTATGTTTTTTGAAACATTTTTTAAACAACTTGTGTACTAAAGAGTAGAAAATGGTACTAATACTTGAAAATTTTCATCTCTAACCATAGGAGATTAAAATTAAATGTTATATTTATAATATTCAAATAATTTCCTTAAATTGAAATCAATGATCGGTAAAATTATTCCTAATGAAAATAATCTTTAAACACTCCAAAGTGTCACATATAACTTTCAAACACATTAAATCATAAGCCTCGTGAAGAAATAAAGATAAAGGAAAATTATATTATCATGAGAGTTATGACATTAATTATATATCATGTAGAATTGATGTATATACTTCGTATAAAACAAATAATATGCATAATAATAATTAAGTCTTAATAGAATTTAAAATGAGGCAATATCCCTTTCTTTGTGTTTACTTTCAGTTGAACATCTTTTAACATCGTGGATAATAAACTTATATTCAATATATACCTTATTGATAAAAAATTTCATGTTTATAATTACTTTTATTTCACTTATTTCCATGTTATATACAACAACATAATCAATTAATTTTACATATGGTGTTTTGACCAAATTCAGTATATATGTCAACAAAAAAATTGGAACCTCAACTATGGTTAGGGGGTTAATTATATAACATATCTAGAATAATAATCACAAAATAATTATTATATTTATACATCAATTATTATTTCAAAATCAATAATTAAATATGTATATAAAAAATGAATCAACATTATAATAATGAAAATGGTAGGTCATACGTACTCATTAGTAACGTTCTGATTTTTTAAAGACCTTTACAAAAATAAAATAAGTGGAATAATATCTTTCCAAAATGATAATTTTATCATAAATACCATATTATTTAATCATATATAATTATTATTATAATTATTATTATGTTACAAAAATCACATCATGTCGAGGAGGCGGTAGTCTACATGTCCATGAACGATGTTATCACTTTTTAAGTATGTGTGAAAAAGTAATATTAAAAATGATATATATATGTATATATATATATATCTATTATATATATAAATTTAATTATGTCATTAATTTTATATATATGATGTGTAGTTCACATATTTTTAATTAAAACCATCCTTTATGTGTTCCATGTATAGTGTGAATGAATCACATCAATTTGAGGAGAAGGTAATCTACACTTCTACAAACAATGTTATTGTATTTATAAAAAATGGAATGCATAAGTTTATGTGTTATAAATGAATTAAAGAAGACTAATGGAATAATAAATATAGTATATAAAATATATAAATAGATTTTCCATAATAATGGCCACCATGAGAGGTGTTAAAGGAAAAATGAGCAATCATCATTTCATGAGGCAGCAGTTCGTCGTACATAGAAACAACATGTTCATTACCCATTAGATGGAAGTGTGGGTAATGGAATGTATAACCCATGTCATAAAAAAATAATTTTATATTTACGAAGCTATTTTTGATATAAAATCATAGATCAAGATGAGTTTAGTGGTTGGAGAATGGAAATAAAACTAAATATCTTACAAAAATATGGTACCTCTTAATCAGGGAAACTTCTTTTGGTTTATACAAAAAGGATTACTTGGATGGAATAATACCTGAGGGAGGGATTCTAGGATTAGGGGAGGGATTTTGAAGAGATATTAGGGCAGAACTTGGTTGATCCAAATTTACTTGAGAGGTGTAAGGAAGTGGGGGGAGATGAGGCCTTTTATAGTAGAGGGGGAGTGGCACTCTTGTAATATTTGGATAGAGAAATTCCTACCACATTTTTTATGTTGCAAGTGGATCCAATAATGGTCCAATTATGATCCAAGATATTAAAGGTTATATATTTGGCAGACCAATATATCTCGGACTAGTGTATAGTAATTTTAGGTGTTAATGTTAAGGTTTAGTACCTTATCATTCTTAATTAAACATTAATTATTGTAATTTATTTTAATCAATTTTACTAATATTTTTGGTAAAAAACAATTTTGGTCTTATTAGATGTTATAAATTATTATAATTCAAACAATGGTATCTATTTTTTAATATTCCAATCATATAAGTTCTAGAAATTTATTAAAATTTAATCTTGTAACCGGGATGACCCATGCAGGTTCTTAATATAAAAATGTCTAAACATTTTCAATTTTTTTATAATTAATTTCAAATTAAAATTTATTCTAATTAAATAAATTGTATTAATTGATAAAAATATGATCTAATTAATCTTTAAAACCAATTAAAACTATAACTTAACATCAGAAATAAATTATAGTAAGAAGCATTTTTTACCTAAGATTCGTTATTTTTAACTGTTAATTAAAAAATGAAACTTCACAAAAAAATACCAAAAATATAACCTAACCTAATTTTTATTCTTATAATTAAAATATGAAGTTTATTTTTACATATATACAATATAAAATTTCCATAAATTGTATTTAATATAAGTTATACATTAAAAGATAGTAAAAGTTCTTTAATAAAAATATAGTTTTTTATTTGAAATAGTGGGCTTGTTATTATATTATGCTTATAAAATAAATTTGATGGATATAAAAAACTATATTGAATAATATATATATATATATATATATATATATTAGTTTAATATCACTCACTAACTATAATTAATTTAAATCATTATCATAAAATGGATTTGTGAGAATAAAAATAGTACAAGATCCCGTCGTTTTCAAGGTATGAATCTTTTTAAATTTTTAGTTAAGATGGTTTGTTATGAATTTAATTTACAAAATTCAATTAATTCACAACCTTGAATATTTACAAGCCATGTATGTAGTTCTCACCGCATTACAACATTCCATAAAATAAAATTTCACCATGTGTAATTAGTTTTCCCCACCTGTAAGATTTCACCATATGAAATTTGATTTCACCATATGTAAGATTTCATCACGTGTAATAGGATTTAACCACATGTAATCTATTATTATTTTGTTATTAATGGTTTTATGGTATTTCCTTAGTAAAAAAAGAAAAATTGGTTAAAAATCATTACAAGACGTGAAATGAGGATTCAAATCCTGTAATTATCATGCCCAGCTTTTTAAAAACATGTTTCCATCATCGTGTTACCCTCCGAATTTGATTTTCTTGGTTGTGGAATCTCTATGAACCAAATTTTTTCAACAAAATACATATCCAACACCTTTTCCTTAGACCTAAAATCCTCTACGCATTGAATTATTCAACCAAATACCCTCAGTGCACCTCCTCCCTTGTTCTTGGTCTTCTGCCATGGATTTCTGAGAGTATACTTTAATTCAAAATTGATCTCATGCCAGATTTTGGATATATAGACCTATACTTTTAAGGTATGTCTTCCAGTTATTGATCTGATTCTAGATCCATTGCTAAAGGATTATATTGTTCATGTTGAGAAGAATCCATTAGCTGATTCTATCACAGATGTAGGGATTTTGTCACCACTTCCTCTACTACCGAGGATTCATATACAAATCCTATTTATTAACACATTCTTAATTGATTATGCTCAATATTGAGATATTCATTACTAAGAGTTCTTCATAACCATTCTTGAGGTGGGTGGTCTAATTTAGAAATCCCATAGTCATGATTTTCTCTCATATATGCAAGTTGTAGGATTTTTAGATTGGTTTATCAATTGAGAACCCTAATTGAATTAATTAATGTGGAAATTTATTTAATTTTGAAAGTTATGAAATTATTGGATTTCATGTTTGTTTAATAAGATAATCAATTGTGAGAATTAATTATGACGGGATTGAGATAGTTGAGTTGTGTATTTGAATGTGAAACAAGGAAAATTAGTTTCTGAGTTCATTATCAATGTAAATAATCAAAAATTGGGATAATTAAATTTTGATTTTATTATCATGTTGTCATTTTTGTGATTGGGAATAAATAATTGGTTAATTAATTAATAAATGTTGATATTTTGAATTTTTAATTGATTTTATAATTAATTAAGACTAAATTTATGTTCCTGATTAGTTGTTGAATTAATTAATGGACTTGATCGATTAAGTAATGGATGCAATTTCGGCTATTATTCATGGCATTCTGCACCAATGGTATTTTTTTTTAAACATGGTGTTCTCCACCAATGGGATTTCTTGTGTAAGATATTGAATTATGCACTAATAATATAAATAAATTAATGGTGTTTTGGGTGTTAGACATGTAATTCTAAACCAATGTTATTTGGGGGTGATATACATGGTGTTTTACACTGATGATAGATCTATCTGTGCTGTTGAGAAATGGGATGTTATACATGTATTTCTACACCAATTATAAATAATAGAAAATGGGATTTTAGGCTGTATACATAGCCTTCTACACCAATTAGATTTTAAGTGTTATACATGGTGTTCAACATCGGTAGGATTTTTAGTGTTAGACCTGGTGTTTTATATTGAAGAAACAATATGTATAAATTTTTTGAATTGAATGTGTGAAACGATTCAACCCCAATAGTCTATGTGGTTAAAAAATATTAATTTATATTATGATTACAATTCAATTATTCATTGTAATTATTCTCTTTATACAAATGAATAAACTTCTTATTGACTGGATTTGTTTTAGACGTCGTTGGTGGTGACCTACTAAGTCGTACTCACAACCTATTTGAGAAGCTTTATTAGTACCCAAATATACATTATTGTTGTAGGATCTGGTAAGGGAAAAGGCCCTGGAATAGATTGTTGATTGGGGATGGATCTTTGATGAGGGAACTTGATGGGGTTCAAGACTCGGTTGGGAGTTTTTAGTGTATTTACTTTCAGTTTCACTTTAGAAAATTTGGTTCTTACTTTGGAATTTATCATTTCCCTTTTAGTTGACTAATGTATTTTTCTATTTTGGTTATCTTGCGACATTGGTTCTTTTTATGATTATATAAGATTTTAGATACATTCAATTTATTTCGGATGGATTTTTCACTAATAAAATAGGGTATAGTCTCCCTATAAATGACTTACCATACCCTTTCTTCTTGTTATAAGCCTTTGGAATATAGGGAGGTGCACTTGAGGTCATGTGACCGACTGGCTCAAGGAACCATTGTGTGGCACTCGGGTTGTGACGTTACAAAGTGGTATTAGATCTTCAGTTATTCTCCCTTTTCTTTTATATTAATGTTTGGGGAAATTAATATAGGAGACTAGGGAGATTCTTGGATTAGTAATGAGATCGTGAATGGGATTTGAAAACCCATGTATGGGGGGAACCCCAAGTACTTAGGGGGGAATTGTTTTTGTTGTTGTTTTTTGTTACAGTTGAATATTGGTTCAACTTGGGTGAGGCATATGTTGTGTGAAGTGATTATTGTTTCTGATATTTTTTGGGTATTGACTCATGGATCAGAATGGAAAGAGGGTTGATTTTGCATCATTCTAGGAACTCAAGATTATTTATGACATGAATCATTTTAGGAATTCAGGGGAGAATGGGTTATGGGTATGTTTTTAACTTAATGTATTTTCATTTCTTGTGAAATTGAAATGATAATGGTTCCTAACATGAAATTGAAAAAGAATTTAAAATTATTAAATGATGTGAATAAAAGGGTGTCTATATAAGAAACACAAATATGAGAATGTGGTTACCCTTATTAACTGGACCTAGTTGTAGGGTGGTTAAGGGTAGTAAGCGCACATCAGTTTTTACCATGTGGTGAGGGTTTGGGAAAAGACTTGTTGTGGCTTGTTAAAAATTTCCTCTAACATAAAAGTGATAATTTTTGTTTTTATTCCTAATAGTTGTGTTTGTATTTTTAGAAATATTCCTCCATGAAGGAAATTTTTTAGAGGAAGACTAGAGGATTGTGTTGTGGATGATCTTCAAATGGTGGAACCTGAGACAGCAATAGTGTCGGGAGAGGTAGCAGGAGATAAGATCCATGATAACATCACTTGTTTCATGAAATTGATGGAAGGATTCCAATAGTGTGTTGTGAAAATCAAGTCTTTTCTAAAGAGGGGGTTTTAGTTAAAATACCCTTAGACATTTACTAGAGAGGGTGGACCTGAGGGAGATATATTTTGGGTTGAGTCCATTGAGTTTATTGTTGACCATCTGGAGACTCCTACTAAGAAGAGGGTCAATGATGAGAGTGGTTTGTCATGAACCACAATTCAATTAAATTCTTATTTACCTAAAAATGTATCATAGCGGCACACCCTAGGGTCGATCACAAGGAGGTCGCTAACACGCACTATTTTCCTATTGTCACTATTATAAACTAATTAATTTAAAAATATAATACTAATATAAATGGGGGGGATAATTTTAAATGTATAAAATATAGATATATTATTAATATATAAATATATGAAAACACAAAATATAAAGAAAAGGAATAAGATACACAAATAAGTTAGAAGAAGAAAACCATTGTTCTTGGGGTTTCATGGTGGAATTATCATTGTTATTCAAATTATATATCAATGGATTATTCAATGTGGAGATCAAGACCTGTCACTCCACACCCTCTCGTTTGAAGTGTATTACACTACACCGAGACCTCTGCATGTAGGAGTAATCTCTTCCACATCAATACCCAATACAAACTCCACCGTTTGAATGAATTGGATATTGATGGGAAGGAAAAATAATAAACGAGGAGGAAGAAGTCAATAGTAGAGAAAGTGGGGAGACCGCTCACCACGATCATTTAACCACTACTGATTCCTTAGAATAAAACATTATAAATCATTAAATCACATAAAACTCAAAAACCACCACTTCCCCCCTCGAACAATAGTGAGGGTTAGCTCTCTACAAACATGGAGTTAAAAAGAAGCACGGTGGGAGAAACACGTGAAATAAAAGAAATGAAGGAAAAGAAGAAATGAACAGAATAAGAATAAATATACACTAATATATATTATAACTATAAATAACAAATACAGAATCAAAACTCCACATTATCCCCCCTGAAATGGCTATCCTTGTAAAAGGGAGAAGAGATACATATATATAGGGAAAATGGTTGATGAAATCTAGACTCAATTCTGTCCTACGGATGTCAATGACTTTTTATCCGATTAAATGACCGAATTGGTAAATGTTCCCTTCTTCAAACGTGTTCCTTATCTGCTGCCGTGTCCCTCCACAAAATTTCAGCCATATTGGTCCCCGTATGATGGAGTTATGACTATTTTGGTACGGAATATTAAATCTTTCCATGTGACTCTTCGTCTTCCACAACTCCAACTTCCCATGACATTAAGACCTTGAAAACAGCCGATTCAGACGTGGCCTCCTTAATGAAAGATGTTCATTAATTCCTCTTCCAGCTTCTTGTTTAATATTAGCTCCATTGGATCGGTAAGCTTCGAGATAAAAGCTCAGCATTAAAACCTTCCAAATCTGCACACAGTTTTCGAGGTCCTGATTGTGAGCTGGTTTTGATCCTCCAAATGATTGATTTAGCTGGGTCTCCAGAATGATGCAATTAGTCCCATGATATAAGGAAACCTATAAAAAAAGAATTTCCCAATTTTGTTCATTTTATAAAATTTTATGGCCAAAATACAGAAGACAAATAAAAGAGTTAAACACCAAAATTAAGCCATTTTTGCATTTGAGCTCAAAATACCACTAAAACATAAAAATGTGACAATTGACCATAAAATAACACATTGGTGGGATTTAAAACATTGAAATACATTATATAATATGTGAATATTCAAGCTTCATTAGTCAATCTGGCCACTTATGTTATTCTAGGATCAATGAACCATTAGAGGGATATTCAGTGAGGATTGTCTAGGATGATGGTATGAAATGGAATGATTTTTAGGAGATGTTCTTTGAACACTTCTACCCGGAGACACTGAGGTGGGAAAGAGTAAATTATTTCAGGAGGTTCACTTAGGGGAATATTTCTTTGGTTGACTATGTTGTACTCTTTATACACTTATATCGTTTTTCTCTAGTGATGGAAGTAGATAAGGAAACTTTAGAAATATTATTTCAGGATTGGATTATATGTAAAATTAAGTCTCAGGTGAATATTTTTAGGCTAAAAAATTTTATAGAAGTGGTAAATCAGGCTCTCATTTATTAGGTGAACATGAATGAGGATTCCATGAATAGATAAGTTATTCTTGTTGGGTGGTCAGGTGGTACGAATTTTGAGAGAAGGAATTGATGTTCTAAGAATGGTAGTCAGAGTAGTGAGAAGAAGAGTGGAAAGTAATGGGGATCAGTTAAACATGATATTTCCCCTGTGTTTTTTCACCAGTGTGGTAGGTTGGGACATTTTCAAAAACATTATACCCAACCACCAGTAGAGTACCGAGCCTGAGTAAAGATGGAACATCTACAGAGGTTGTTTAGGAACTCGACGTAGTCATGTAGTGATAGAGGAGTTATATAGAACTAGATTGACAGAACATGGTCTTATTCACTATATCAGTATGGTATCTAATTTTTATTGGATGAGGTGGTAGAGGTAGTGGATTTAGTAATTCTAGGAAAGGGCACCCATATCAATAGAGCAGTGTAACTCAGGGGAGTCAGACAGCATCATAGGGAAGAGGGATAGGACAGCTACATGTGGTGTAGCCTAAACTTGTGGATAGAAAGGTTGGGCATTCAATAGTGATAGGTACTATTTTTGTAGCTTCTAAATTAGCTAATGTCTTATTTGATACTTTTTCATCTCATTCCTTTATATCTACAAAAATTATTAATGGTTTTAGCTTAGTGGTAGAGTTTGTCAGCAGGGTTTTGACTATAGATACACTTTTGGGAGTCTGGTCTAGAGACATTTGTATATGAAAGGGATGTTCTCTTGAGATTTGGGAGTACGATTTCTCTGGGATATCTATATTCTTGATATTTCATGCTTTAACCTAATTAACGGTATGGACTGGCTAGTCGCATATAGATCCCACATAGATTGTTACCATAGGAAAGCAAATTTTTTTTCTACTGAGGGTACCCTTTACATTCACCGTGGGGAGTGGGATATCTAGGAAATTCAATCCGGGCTAATTAATTATAAATTTAGAGATCCCATGACTAATGTTTCTAGTATGTTTCTAGATGATGGGGTGTTAGGCAAGACTACCTTCCACCAATAGTGGAACTATTTCAGGATGTCTTTCTGGAAGACTTCTCAGGGATTCCCCCTTAGAGAGATGTGGAATTCACTATTGAGCTCATGCGAGCAACTAAGCTAGTATCTATTCCACAGTACATAAGGAAACTAATAGAGCTTCCAGAGCTCAAGACTTAGTAGGAGGATTTGTTGGATAAGGGATTTATCTATCCAAGTATGTCGCCTTGGGGATCACCTATATTGTTCAAAAAGAAGGATGATGAGAGATTACATTTTTTATAGATTATCATAAGATGAACAATATGACAATAAAGAACTTATATCCTTTTTTCATATCGATAATCTTTTTCACTAGTTGAAATGTGCTTCTGTGTTCTCGAAGATCAACTTTAGATCAAGGTATCATCAGCTGAGAGTTCGGACTTCTGATATACATAATACTACTTTCAGAAGTAGGTATATACTATATGAGTTCTTTCAAATTCCTTTTGGATTAAAAAATGAATCATTAGTGTTTTTTTCCTTTCTTAAGATAATGTTACATCAGAACCTGGATCAATTTGTGGGGGTATTTTTAGATGACATTTTAGTGAACTCCAAGACTCAGGAAAATCATGCTCATCATCTTCACATTGTCCTGAGTACACTAAAAGAGAATAAGTTATACGTCAAGTTATCTAATTGTTAGTTTTGGATTGACTAGGTACACTTTTTTGGGAACATCATATTAGAGGATGTTTTGTTAGTGGACCTAGAGAACGTTTGGGAAGTGGTTTCTTGGGAGAATCCCAAGAATTTTTTCAATATCCGAAGATTTCTAGGATTAGTTGGATATTACAGGAGGTTCATCCAGGACTTTTCCTGATTGGAAGCACCACTTTTAGGCTTGAACAAAAATGTCATAAAGTTTGAATGGTCGGAAGCATGTGAGAATTCATTCGATGAATTTAACAAGTTTTTCACATCGGAACTAATTTTGATCATACCAATGTTATGATAGGAGAACATGTCATATTTTGATACTTATGGTAATGGAGTCAGATTGTTTTTGATGTAAGGGGATAGAGTTATGAAATATCGGTCTCAATAGTTGAGGTTACATGAATAAAACTACCCTACACATGTCTTCGAGCTACAAGTAGTATTTTATGCTCTTAATTATTAGAGACACTACATTTGGGGAGAATATTTTACAGTTTATACAGATCAAAAGAGCTTGATGTATATCTTTTAAAAGAGAGATTTTAATCTTTTCCAGCATAAATGGGTTGAATATATGAAGTCTTTTGATTTTGTACTGTCATGTACACCCGGGATGGGAAAAAATGTGGCTGACACTTTAAGAATGAAAACTCGAACCTAGGTAGTTCTGGGATCTAGTGATGTTAACGTTTCTAGAAAAGATGTACATTGTGTGTCTGGAGAGTCCGGAACAGATGACTTTCATATCAATTTTAGTGGAGTAAACACTTTTTAGACGGATCAGGGACAGATAGTATGAGGATCTGGAGTGCATAGACTTTATGGAAACCTTAGAAGGTGGTGAAACGCATTTGGAATGGTTTATTGATAGGTAAAATAACATATGTCTGAAGAATATAGTTATTGGGCCTACAAGCATGAGAGAGAATATCATGTGGGGATTTCAAGACTCAAGGTGGCAAAAGCATCTAGGTGTGACCAAAATGTACCATGACCTATAAAGTCCACTTTGTTGTCTAGGCATGAAAAAGGAGATAGAAAGTTTCATGACATGATGTTATACATGTCAATAAGTGAAGGCAGAGCAGAAATGGCCTGAAGGTTTACTAAAGTCGCTTCCCATTCTAGAATGGAAGTGAAATGATGTTACCATATATTTTTTTTATGTTTCTGAAAAAACTTATTAAGAAAAATTATATCTAGGTTTTTTTAGATAATTTGTCCAAAGTATCACATTTATTTTAAAAATGGGAAACCATCATAGTAGAGAGTTTGGGAGAACTATATGTTTCGATAGATAGTATATCTACTTGGGGTTCCACAAAATATAGTTTCAGACCATGTTTTTCATTTTACATCATTCTTTTGTAAGGGATTACAAAATAAACATGTAACACATGTATTTTTTAGTATGGATTTCCACCCACAGATAGATGTGAAATCATATCATACTATGAAGGTGCTTTGGAATAATCTATGGACATGTGTTCTCATCTTTGGTGGGTCTTAGGAGAATCAATTATCTTTAGTGGAGTTCTCTTATAACAATAGTTAACATAAATCTATACAGATGGAACCATACATGAATCTTTATGTTAGGCCATGTAGATCACTGCTATGCTGGATGGAGGTTGGTGAGTTAGGGTTTTTAGAATCGAGTATCATGTACGAGAAGGTGGAGTAGGTTCAAATGATTCGAAAATGTATGGATATGGCTTAGATTAGGTAGAATTCATATGTTGATAGATGAATATGACCCCTATAGTTTATAGTTGGTGATCATATTTTCCTTTATGTGTATCCTAGGATGGGTCACCATAGGATATAGAGATACGGAAAGTTGGTGCCAAGGTTTTCTAGACTGTTCGAGATTATAGGGAGAATCAAGTTTGTGGCAAAGTGATTGGATCTTCCATAAAAATACAGTGTTATTCATGATGTTTTCTATGTATCAAAACTTCAAAAGTATTATCTCAACCCTTATCATGTTATTAATGTGGATGATTTAGAGCTTGATATAGATGCATTTTTGATAAGCATATGATATGTGTGTTGGATAATAAAGAGAATGTTTTGAGGGGTAAGATCATTCTGATAGTCCAAGTTTTATAGAAACGTGGAAAGAGTCCAAGAGGAAACTTGGAAAAGGGAATAAATTGTGTTGGATTACTAGTCCAATATTTTTTACTCAGAATCTTAGAGAGGCTTGGGAGTGCATCTCGAGGACGAGCTATTATAAGGTGGGGAGATAGTAAAATCCCATATTTTTTTGTATAAAACTTTTTAAATTTTTGGTCAATATGGGTTGTTTTGAATTTAATTTATGTACTTGAATTAATACATAGCCTTGAAAACTCACACCCCCTCTAAGTAGTTTTCACCACATGTCAACGTGTCAGGAAATAAGATTTCACCGCATGAAAGATTGCACCATATGAAATTATATTTCACCAAGTGTAATTGGATTTCCCCACAAGTAACCATTGATTAATGTTTTTTATGGTTTGACAATATTTCATCATAAAAAGTGGGAAATTGTTTAAAAATCATTACATGACATGAAATGAGTATTTTTATCATGTAATTGTCATGCCCATATTTTTAAAAACATGTTTACAGCATCATGTAAACTATCCACAACAGATTTTCTTAGTTGCAAAATATTTTTACACCACCTTTTTTCAACCAAAGACGTCTCACATACCTCTTCAATGGACAAAAACTCATCCTCTCATTTCAATCTTTGACCTAAGACCTCTACACACCTCCCTCCTTACTATGGGTATTCTTTCATTTATTTTCACACATCTAATTTGATCCAGAATTTATCTCACACTAGATTTTGGATATCTGGACATAGTTTTTTAAGGTATGCCTTCTGATTAATAATCTACATCAATATTAATTACTAACATATTACCTAGTTCTGGTTGATAGGAATCCAATAGTCATTTACTATCACAGATGTAGGGATTTTTTCACTGCTTCCTTCGCTTTCGAAGAATCATATATAACTCTTATCCATCGATTAATTCTTGATTAATTACACTCAACATGCGGTTACTCATTGGTGATCTTTATTTATCATCATTATTGAGGTGGTTTTATAATTTATAAATCCCATAGTCTTGATTTTTTCTTATATAGGAAAGTTATAGGATTTCTAGATTTATGTGCACAATTGAGGCCCCTGATTGAATTAATTAATGTGGTAATTTAATTATCTGTGAATGTTGTGAAATTGTGGTATTTAGGGATTATTGAATAAGATAATTAATTGTGAGAATTAATTCTGATGGGATTGAGATAGTCAATTTTTGTATTTGAATGATAAATAAGTATAATTAATTGGTTAATTAATTATCAATGTAAACGATTGAGAAATTTTGGTAATTAAATGTTTAGTTAATTCTCAAGTTTTCATTTTTGTGATCAAGAATAATTACTTGGTAAATTAATTATTGATTGTTTATATTTTGAATGGTTAATTAATTTTATAATAAATTAATAAGAAATTGATGTTGTTAATAAGTTTTTTAATTAATTAACCGGAATTATTAATTAATTTATGAATTAATTAATGGATGTGATTTTGGTTGTTAGACATGGAATTCTACACCAATGGGATTAGGTTTTTAGATAAGAAATTTGGAACCAATTGGAATTTGGGTGTTAGATATGGCATTATACACCAATAATATAACTAAGTGAATGGGATTTTCGAGTGTTAGACATGCATTTCTTCACCGATGGGATTTGGGGGTACCAGACATAGAGTTGAACATCGATGAGAAATCTATCTATATTATTGAGAATTGAGATGTTATACATGGTGTTCTACACCAATGATAAATAATAACAAATGGGATTTTAGGTTTTAGATAGGTCATTCTACATCGATGAGATTTTGGGTGTTAAACAAGGAGTTCTACACTGGTAGGATTTTGAGTGTTAGACATGGAGTTCTAAACTAAGGATAAATATATATAAAAACTGTGAATTGAATGTGGGAAAAAAAATCAAACCTGATATTCTATGTGGTTAATAAATATTAATTGATAACGTGATAACTATGAAATTATGCATTATAATTATGCTCTTTATACGACTTTAAACACTTGTTATTAACTGGGTTTGTTTTAGATGTCATTGGTGGTGGCTTATTAACCCATACTCACACCCTATTTGAGATGATGGATTGGTCCCCAAATATACGTTATTGTTGCATGATTGGTAAAGGGAAAAGGTCCTAAAATAGATTTATGATTGGGGATAGATCTTGGATGATCGAAATATATGTGGTTTGGGACCCTATTAGGATTTATTATTGCCTTTACTTTTATTTTCATTTTAGACACTTTAGCACCAACTTTTTCATTAAAATGTTTCCCTTTCAGTTCAGTACTATATTTTTTTATTTTGGATATCTTGTGACATCAGTACTGTTTATGATTATATATTCTTTTCTCTATTGTCTATTATTTCTGTAGGTGTTTTACTCTGATAAAAGCGGGTATAGTCTCCCCATGAATTACTTTATAGACCCACATTGTTAGTCAATAGCCTCTATCGTGTAGGGGGGCGCACCTGAGGTCATGTGACTGACTAGCTCAGGGCATCATTGTGTTGTACCTGGGTTGGGACATTAGAAATAGTTTTCTATAAAATATTCCCTTTATTTTCAATTGTCTCTTATCAACATTTCTAATTAATTTGCAACTAATGAATTCATCTTATATTTTTGTAAGACATATATTTTCATAATTTAGTGAATACTATTCATAATTTCTAGTTTATGTGTTATTATATTAAAAAAATAATATTTTAGTAATATATTATTGTTTGGTAAAACTAGGTCTTGCATGTAACGCAATCCATAAAAGATACTCATTTTTAATGACGAACGCTAACTCGTTATCATGTGAACTGAAATCTATAAAATATATTAAATTTATTTAAAATAAAATGTATATTACAAATTATTAGGATATTATATTCCCTTGTGCACTTGGGGTCATGTGTCAAACAGGCTATCGAATACAAATTTGTACTTTAGAATTTCAGGATGATACAATTGGAGTACCCCATTATACCTAACTTTATCACGATGTCAAACTCTTCCATCATATCTATGTCCACTACTCCTAAAAAAGTGTTCATATTTATCATTATTTTCTAAGAACAAATATTAGGATACACTCTCATATAGAACCTCTAAGAATTTATCTTTTCATCCATTACAAATTTAGGAAAAAAATTAACAAGCTTAGAAAAGTAATTGGAATACTCTAACAATGACTAATCACCCTGATCAATTGAGAGAAACTCCATAGACTTTTCCATAATCAAATATTATATAAATAAAAACTAAAAGAATATTTCTTTAATTTATTTCCACTAAAATACCTCATGTTGGTTTTCATGAACCATAGTTTCCACCAGTTCTTACTAGGACCCACAAGATTAAAGGTAGTACATTTCACCTTTACAAATTATAGTGTTTATAGCAAGTCAAAGTTTTATTAAATATTATCTAGCTAGTCCTCCATCTCCTAAGTATAACTCTACCTCTTAAACGATATTGGATTTTGGTGGAGAAACTATAGTGATCAATCTCTATCTACACAACATCCTAGTCTTACCTCTCTCACTTGAGTTTGATTAGGTGCTACATTTTGTTCCACTTCATGAATTTCCCCAACTATTTCCTCAATAAGGTTCTAATCGACAAAAAATTTCCATTGGGGTGAATTCCCTATAGAACCTTCTTGAGAAACTCTAGGAAGTATTCAAGGTGACATGATTCTAGACATTAAGGAAAGAAATGATACCACCTTATAATAAACAATGTTTTTTTAAATCAAGATTATATAAGTATAGAAAATTTATAATTTCAAAAGTCAACATTGAAGACACATATCCTAGAAACCCATGGTGACTCAAGGCTCGTCATGATGAGAGATATCTGGGAACTCATGCACAACCTTCCCCTTGAGTCCTGATAATCCAATATCATGTCAAACAAACATTCTAAGATAAAAAAAATTAAGAATAACCAAATTTGATACCAAATTTTCATGAACTAACCTGAATTTTCCTTCAAACTAATCACCCACCCTGATCTATAACAAGTCCCAAAGGGATTTAATGATCACCATGGTCTGGTGAAAAGAACTTAGGAATCCAAAAAAACCTTTGGGAATTATTTTTTTCCAACCTGAAAGGAAAAAAATGACATGAAATACATGTAAAAGACAGAAAAAAGGAAAAAATAAAATTATCCAAAAAAAATAAAGGATTAGAGGTGGTGATAAATAAGGTCAAAACAAGCATAAACTAGATACATTACCCATAAAAATTCAAGGTTCACTAAAATGAGTAAAATTTGTACCATTTGATACATGGAAACATATATTATCTAACCACAAGATACCCAAAACTAGTTGACTATGAAACATTCCACTTTATTATGGCACATTTCCCTTTCATTTATTAGATAAAAGAATTTATAAACACACCTGAGGGTATATTCAAGGTGTGAGAAAAAAATTCCTAACAGGATCCCACAATGTTTTCCATATGCATTCATTGTAATATAAATTTATGTATTCTCAAATTTATAGAAGAAATGACATGATAAAAAATTTCATGATGTATATCAAAAACATTATAGTCACCCAATTTTATAAAATATAAAAAATTCTGATAAATAGTTTTCAAAGAACATTAAATAAACCATTTTTTATCAAGAATTCATCAAATATCAATATCAAAATCATGAAAAATGTATGGTTCCCCTAGGATAACATAGAAATATTATTTCTAGGTTTCTAGAACAATGATTAATCATTCTTATGTCACACTAAACATGACCCCATCTTGCATGGTAATAGATAATAATAATTACATGATGATTGATTCCATCTTATGATGTGATGTAAACCAGTCCTTAGAATGCCTTCTAAGTAAGAAAAGGAATAACCTGATGTGTGATCCCCCTTTAAATTAATAAAAATTACTGATACCAAACCCATCCTCAGTACCCAAGGCTCCCATGTTATGTTCTTATCAAAAAACATTCAAAGGAGTTATCATAATTCATGAAAAAAATTCAATAACCCATTCCCCATTATGAAAACCATTCATTCAAAAAAAATCATAAACAAAATTTTGATTCTTTGAAATAATCCTTTCATTATCACTTTTCTATGGGAAAACTATTTTATATCAAAATCCATTACACATTAATTAAAAAAATAATAAAACATTCCAATAACCATTTATGGTAAAATAATTAAAACCCATGAGTAAATAAAATTAATTAAATAGATACTTTATAAAAAAATATATACTTCAACATTTGGCTCGCATAAATACAACACATGATCTATTAAATGAGATTAAAGGGATCATGGGTTGAGATCATATGAGGACATAATCATCAATTCCAAACCTCATAAATCATATTTGGTGATATCATGGTTCGTATAGAAGAAAGGAGATCACATAAATCATCAAACATGAGATTCACACCATGAAGGAATGAGATTCGGCCTTCAGGAACCAAACATACAATAGATATATGAGGAACGGAAAAAGAAAAATA
Organism: Viscum album; assembly: GCA_963277665.1. NCBI lineage: Eukaryota > Viridiplantae > Streptophyta > Magnoliopsida > Santalales > Viscaceae > Viscum > Viscum album. The sequence goes on along the minus strand of OY728163.1, from coordinate 2,100,019,494 downwards.
ACATGATCAATAAATTGGATAAACAAAACATAGATCCACCACCTACCAAAGATAAAAAAGAATAAAAAGTAATATATATCTAACAAACCAATTAAAAGAAAAAAAAAATTGATCCATTATCACAACTCCAAACAGTGAGGAATGAGGGAATTGAAAATACCAAAGAGAGGCCTCTCCAAGAACCATAGTTGAATTACATTTGGGGAAGAGGTATTAGTAAAAAACTAGGTTTTTATGGAAAGAAAATATGATATTTCGTTAACTAATCCTACCCAGATCAATTCTACCAGCAAGTCGGTGATGGTCCACTAGATTTTTGGTGCCCATTGTAGAAATTCAGTGTCCAATGTCTATTTTATCGACTCGTTAGTAGAATACCACTATCTGGAAATTGGATCCCTATATACATGGTAGGATTTTTCTAAATCCACTTGATGGTCCTTTGTATCCCACTGGCTGGACGGTTGACTTCTGAATCCACCCAAAATCCCAATCTACCATGAAACTCCACTAATCCGCCACTAACACTTTCTGAACCAGAAAGATAACCTCTCAAAACTAAAAGGGAGATATACCTTGTAACGACATAGAATTTTATCAGCAGAATTTCCTTCTAATTTAATAAAATACATACATCACATAGAGAATAAAAAAACTATATTCTCTTAAATGAATAAATATACATCAGTTAGAAAATAAACCAATAAGGAAGCCAAATATTTAAGAAAGATAATAAATAGAAAATAAGATAATAAGAATATGAAATTTTGGATCTTATTGATCCACTACAATGACCGTACTCATGAATAAGTATTTAGAAATAAAACTTAATATTAATAATATATAATTAATTTTCAGGATGAAAATATATAACCTTGAGAGAAAGTAGATGTGAATGAATAATTAATAGAATAAGTTGTATTTATAGAAATTAAGGAACATATATGACTGTTAAAAGAAAATTTATTTTGATAAAATAAATTCATTAATTAATATTATTTTTTATTATAATTATAATATAATTTAATGTGACCTCAATTAATTTTTTAAATGGTTAAAAATTGAGTATACTCTTAAAATCTATATTTTTCAAATAAATGGTGATTTTATTAAAAAATTAAATTTATAATAATTAGAAAAAAAATTTTAGGAAGTGTATTCAATTTTTTATATCTACAAATCTAAAAATAGTAAGGGTGAATTGATTGGATTTTTCTAAAAAAGTTTAATTTTTAGTGAATAGTGAAATATAGTAATTTATAGTATTTAACATTATAATCCAAATACCTGAATGTTTGAGTCATGGATGATGTAAGACCACATTGTTTCGAACTCTCCTTAACTATTTAATATATTTAGTCATATATATCCACACCATTTATATGCTTGTTCCAAAATAATAAACTCTTGAATATAATAAAAAACACCTCCACTCCTCCCCCTATAAATACCACCCTTCACCAACCATACTCCTCGCAGCATATATAACCTTTCAATTTTTATAAATCTATCTAGTTTTTTTAACACTCCACTTTCCAATGTCCAAGAGCATTTTTCCTCTAAAAAACCAATTCTACATTCCTTACGGGGTCCTTCAAGGAGTAGATATTCATGAGATAACCTTACAAAACCATATCTTTTAATTTCCTTTGTTCTTATACCTTATCCTAGCCTCCTTAATCCATAAAATAGTAAAAATTAAAGTATAATTTATATAATTTAATGTAATATTTCTAGTTTAATATCTTCCTTCCACCTCCTTTCTAATCTCTTATAATTCATGGAAATGAAGTCGTTGTCCAAATTATGGTTGTTTACCATCTCTTGGGATAATGATTTGTTTTATTTTTCATTACTGCATTTGAGGATGGTAATAAAACCATTATTATGATTAATATTATTTTAGTATGTATTTTATAACTTATTTAATTTTTTTTAACTAATTTATTAACATAATATTCAATAAAATTAAACTATTTTATGATGACTGGAAAACCCACTAAAATAAACTGAACAATTATCATCAATGTTTTATCAAATGAATGATTCTCATACTAAAAAAAATTAAAGGTGGGACCATTTTAACTTATATAAGTTAATTAATAATATATAATTTCACATCTTTATAATTATTCCCATTTGAAAATAACTTCAATAATTTTATACAAGCTTACCGAGAAAGAAACCATGAAACAAATGCTCCTAGAATGATGAAATTGAAATTTATAACTCTTTTAAATGGTAATAAATGAACTTAATAAAATTATATATATTAAATACATATATAATTAGTTCCTAATTAAGTAATTAATTAATCTAATTTTATTATTCAGGACATTAAGTGAAAGTGTATGATGTATTCTCACATAAGGTAAGGGATCTTTCTGAATCCCCATATTTCATTTAAGTTACATTCTCTCTCTATATTCCTAAAATTATCTCTTAATTATTATCATATACTTCTTATATATTCTGTATATATGTTCCAAAATTATATATCTAGGTCAATTTATCTTTATTTTATGGGGAAATATATATTTTGTAACTATCCCTTCTCAATTCATATCGATAAGAAAACTCGATTAAGGAGAAGTTCTCTATTTATTATCCATTATAAAGTACACTCCATACACAATTTTATGCCTCCAAAAATTTTTTAAAATCACTCATTTTATCTTTAAAAACTTTTTAGTTCATTTTTGATTTTATGGAAATAAATAATTATCTATCCTCTTTGAATACACTTTATTCTTATAACTAAAACCGTACTAAAGTGGCACATTTCTAAAGTTACCTAACCATTTTTTTATGTTTTCACTTAATTTGGACCTATTTATTCATGATGTATTATTATTTTTCCATTATTAATGTCCAATAATTATTTAATCCCTTCTTTTATGGACACTATCATGATATTCCATTTGGTTATATCTTATGACATGATTGTGAAACCCATTTCATTCAGTGGCTAACCCTTATTTCAATTCCTGATTTTTAATTATTTATGTGGAATGCATATGAATGAACATTTTATGATGGGTGCACCCAGATAGATATCAAATTCATTGGGTAATTTTTTAGTAACATGGGACATTATTTATGGGATTTGGGAGAAAACCTAGTCCATTATGGGACCCTATTCACCTTGTGATATAGTCTTAGCAGTTAGCCTTGACTCGTGTTTAGGTCATATTATATGTTTCTCCCACCTTCCTATGATACCATGATCATATTATTCCATGTACTATATTTTATTCTTCTATATATTTATTTATTATCAATTCTTTTTATGTTATCATTTTATGACTTCTAACTCATGTGTTATTCTTTATTCCTATATTTATTCTCTTATTAATCTATTTTGATCATCCCTTTTTTCTATGTATTCTCCAGGTTATCCAAAGAAGTTATAGGAGCTAAAATGGAGTTAGGCGGACATTATGTAGGTTAATAAAATTATTTTTTATTCTAGTTTCATTTTTTATAATTATGTACCTATTCTTCCAATGACACTATAATTTTTGGACACTTGGTTTGTATTTCATGCATAATTATGCTTAAAATCATATAATAATATATGTAACAACTAATGTGATAGGCTATGTAATGATTTCCTTAATGAAATTCCAAATCTATTGGGAACGTGGGATCAGATCTTTAAGACGGTACTAGATCAACTAGATGAAGTTATGAATAATAAATTGAATCATGTGGAACACCCTCCTTATCCTATGAAATATCAAGTTCTGGCTGAATACCTTATGTGACAAAGACCTACTATATTTAATAGATCTTCTAATCTACTCATCAAAGAATAATTTATTAACTCCATTGAAAAAATATTATATTTTCACCAATTCTTAGAAGAAGATAAAGTAATGTTTTGGGGTATGTTATTTTGATGGGGAAGCTGATCAGTGCTAGAAAATGATCAAAATCACAAGTTATAAAGATTAAATTTATTACATGGATTGGGAAATATTCAAGAAAATAATTTTTGATAAATATTTTTCTCGATCTTTCTATATTAAGATGTAGAGGGAGTTCCTCATACTGAAGTAAAAGTAAGATGAATCTATGTGGGTGAAAGAAGAAAAATTTGAAAGGCTTTGATGATATGCCTCCATCTTTTTCATGAACATTGAACATTAGGTGGGTAACTTCTTTAGTAGATTAATGTTGAGTCTATGAAAATCATTGGTGATTCAAAAATTTGACAACTATGAGGATATAGTCTAATATTACCTAAATGTTGATATATAGATTGGTGACACTCATCATTCTCATGGGCTCAGAGGTCAAAAAGGTAAAATGAAGTTCAATGTGGGAGGATCAAAATAAAAATCCCATGAAGAAAAAAAATATAACATACCACGTGTTAAAAATGTAGGAAGAAGAATACTAGGAATTTTCTAAAGGGAACCATAAGTTGCTTAAAATGTGGAAGAGAGAGACATCAGGTAAATTATTTCTGAAGGTATTTGAATAATCCCACTAATATGGAAGTAGAAATGAAGGTTCAGAACAATATTTATCCTGTAGTGAAGTTTTTAAAATACAAAGAACATGGGAATTATGTGAGAAAATTCCCTAAGAAAAGGGTTGTTTGAGACAATAAACAACAACAACCTCCAAGGTAGAAAATAAGTTCATATGATATCACTACTACTGAAGTGGAACCAAACAATTATATAGTGAAAGTTGGTTATTCATTCAATAATAGAGAATTTAATATTTGATTATGGTTCTATGCATTCATTCATATCTTTCATGTTTGGTAAAACCATTCAAACCCCACCAAAAAATATGAAGGTTTAGTTATATGTGAGAACAATTAATGGTAAAATTATTGCATCTAAAGTATATAAATCATCCCTGGTTAATATTTATGGACTAAACCTCCCATAAAATACCATATTACTTCTATTATTAGAGTTTGATACTTTACTTGGAATGGATTTTCATTATTTATACAAATCCAACATCAACTTTTGGGAAAGGGATGTCAGTCTTCGCGTAATGAGTCATCCCCTAATTTAGTATAAGTATAAGGAGGATGATGAATCTTATTCCAAATCATTATCACAACTATGGATACTATTTCCTTATGAGAAGGTATATCAAGATCAAATTATTGATATAAATGAGGGGATCATGACTGAATACATTCCAATTGTGGGAAACAACATTGATCTGTTCTCAAGAATTTCATGGCCTTCCTCTTGATTGATAGGTTGAGTTATTAATTGATATTTTACTTAGATCTCTGCATATATCAAAGACTCTTTATAATATGGGAACCATTGGGTTGTAGTAACTGAAGAAAAAGTTGTAACATAATTTGAAAAATATTATTATATGCTCGAGATCTTCATCATGGGGTGTGAAAGTCCTATTCCAAAAGAAGAAGGATAGAACAATGTGAATTTTCATTGATTATTGTGAGATCAACAAAATCACTATAAAGAACAAGCATCCCCTCACATGGATAGATGAAATTCTTGATCAACTACTTGGGTCCAAGTATTTCTCAAATCAGGACCTTTAGTCTGGATATCACCAGTTAAAGGTAAAGAAGGAATATATTCCCAAAAATTCCTTTTTAGTGAGATAATGACACTATAATTTCATAATGATTCCCTTCAGGCTCACTAATGCTCAGGAAATTTTCATGGACATGATTATTAGAGTATTTATAAATTACCTTAGAAATTTTTTGGTAGTATTCGTAGATGGAATTTGGATATACTATAAGAGAATGAAGGAATATGATGATCATTTGAATAATTTTTAAAGAATTTTTGAAGGGAAAAAAATATAAGCAATGTATAGTAAATGAGACTTATGTATGGAGTAAGTATCAATGTTCGGGCATGTTATCACTAGTAAAGAAATATATGTGGACCCTTCTAAAATAATGAAAATTAAATAATGTCCCATTTTAAATATATGTAACAGAGATACATAGTTTCTTTGGTTTAGATGATTATTAGTTATAGTTTGTGGGGAACTTCTAATTTTTATCAAACCCACTAACTAAGATGACTCAGAATAGAGTAAGGTTTTTCTAGACCAGTGAATTAAAAGGCTGCTTCAAAGAGTTGAAAAATATTATTATCACTGCACCAGTACTTACACTACCCCCAAGTGGTGAACTCTTCATGGTATACAGTAATGTTTTAAGGAAATTATTTTTATATACAATTAGTAGAGATCATTAAGGTTTATATTACACTATAAGGTAGCTAAAAGTTCCTGAGAAAAACTATCCCATGCATGATATGGAGTTGATAGTTGTCATCATTGCATTGAAAATAAGGAGTAATTATCTTTATGGGGAGAAGTGTGGTATATATACTGATAATAAGATTCAAAAATATATATTCACCAAAAATGATCATAATGTGTTCCACTGAAGATGGTTAAAGCTCATAAAGAACTATAACTTTTCAATCCCCTATCATTCTGGTAAAAAAATAAAGTCGAAGATTATCTAAGTAGAAAGGATCTTGTAACCTTAGAAATTATGAGAATTAATACGGTTTTAATCTTAATATACATGTATAAGAAGGACATGGGAATATTAAAGGAGGTTATATAATAAATCCATTAAAAAATGATTACTCAACCATACCTTTTATAGAATATAAAGGATGATCAAAGAGATAATGCCAAAATTTCAGAAAAAGGGAGAAGCTATAAGTAAGGGTAAATCCCTAGAGTTCAAAATTTATGAGAAATGAGTTATAATATTTGGGCCATGACTATGTGTACCATCCAATCTGAAGATAAATAAAGATCATCTAAATGACGCATAGAACACAACCTTATCTATTCACCTAGAGATCAAAAAGATGTATCGAGATCTCGGACAGAACTATTGGTTGGAAGATATAAATAAGGATATCATTGAATATATATAGTAGTGTTTATTAAGTTAACAAGTGAAAGATGAAAGTAAGAAATTCTAGGAGAATGATGAAAATATTACCCATACCTACGTGGAAATAAGAAAAAATCACTATGGACTTTGTCACTATACTTCTAATGATTTCCAGAGGAAATAATGATATATGGGCCATTATGGATTGTCTTAAAAAGACTACTCGCTTTATAGTGATTCGAGAATAATTTTATCCAGAACAACTTGTATGGATATACATCAAAGATGTGGTGAGGCTATATGTAGTTTCATTATCGATTATATTTGATCATTATCTGAGATTTACCTACATGTTCATGAAAATTCTCTATCATGCTCTAAATATGAAGTTGAACTTTAGTACTGTCTTTCTCCCTCAAATGGATAGCCAGACTGGGTGGACAATTCAGAAACAAGAATACATGTTTAAAGCATGGTGAATGGACTTCAAAGTAGGATGGTATCAATAACTTCCATTGGTCAAGTTATCTTACAACAATAGTTTCCACTCATGCATCCAAATGGCACCATATGAATCCCTTTATGGAAAAAGATGTATGACCCCATCATGATAGGATTATGTTTGTAAACATAAACCTCTGGGACCTAAAATGGTTGAGGATGTGGAAAAAAAGGTGAAGACCATCCAGCAGCAAATTTGGGATTCACAAAGTCAATAGAATAACCATATAGATAATCATCTATGGGACTTATATTTTGAGGTTGGTGACAAGGTATTCTAACACATATCCCCTTGTAATTGGTTCATGATATTTGAGAGGAATGGAAGTATAAGTCCTAGGTACATCAGACCCTTTGAGATTCATGGTCGTGCTAGAGTTGTGGTCTATCAAGTAGAACTTCCACCAACCATGTATCAAGTACATGATGTATTCTATGTATCCCTATTGAATAATTATATACCATATCCCTCATATGTAATGAACTTGTAGGTGGCTCGTCTGGACAACAATCTCTTTTATGAGGAACTCTTGATGAAGATTTTGGAATATAGGCACAAGGTTCTATGTAACAAGACCACTCACCTAGTCAAGGTACTATAGATAAACCATAAGTCTGAATATGTGACAAGGGAACAAGAGGGAGTGATAAAGGAGAAATACCCTCACCTATTTTCACCTTAGTGTGTAAAATAAAATTTCATGGTGGAAATTTCATAAGGGGGAAGAACATAATAACCTGGAATTTTATCAATGGAATTTCCAGTCTTATATCATAAAACACAAATATCACATAGAGAACCATATAAAAATATTATTCTCAAAAATTAATAGTGATACATTAGTCTTCAAATAAAATAATAATAATTCCAAATATTATAGCAGGACAATGAATAGAAAATAGGATAATAATAATTGGAAAATTTAGACATGTTCGTTCTACTATAAATACCAGAATCGTGAACATAGATACAGAAATAAAACATAATTTTAATAATATAATATTCATTTTTAATTTGAAAATATATAACATTAAGAGAAAATACAAGTGAATGAACATGATTGAAAAAAGTGGGGTTTATAGAAATTAAGGAACCCATATGACCATTATAAATCTGACTGTTGGAATTGTAATCTATATATTAGGAATAATAATCTGTCCATTAGAATAGTGACCATACCTATGAAATCATAAAATAAAATTTAGTTATCCTATAACTAATAAAATGATATATTTATATCATAATATATGTAAATAAATGTTATAAAAATCATAAATTAGGTGTTGGTATTTTTTGTAGAATGTAAATGTTTATTTGCAATATTTTAATTAATAAGGTGACTTTAAAGAATATTATTTTCCATGTAATAAATTCAGAAATTAATATCTGTGTTTTATCATAATTATAAGATAATTTTATGTGACCTCAGTTAATTTTTCAAATGGTCAAAAATTGATTATAATATTAAAATCGTTATTTTTCTAATAAAAGATGATTTTATTTAAAAAAATTAATATATAGAAAATTATTTTAATAAAATGGATTTCATTTTAGAAATATAAGTGTTTAAAAAGAGTTGGGGTGAATTTTGGTATTTTTCTAAAATTGTTGAATTTTTTTTGAATAGTGAAATACGGTAATTTATGATATTTAACATTATAATCCAAATGCATAATTTTTTGGGTCATAGATGACGTAATCACCCATTATTTAGAACTACCCTAAACTATTTACTATATATATTCATAGGATTCTACACTATTGATATTTTTGATCCAAAATAACAAATAAATTAATATAATATTAAAAACACCCCCTCTCCTCCCCTATAAATACCACACCCCACCACCCCTTCCCCTAAAAACTTATAAGCATTGTAGCTTGTGAATGATATTCCCAATTAACTTCCTAACCCCATTCCAAATTTCCAAGATATACTTGTCTCAATAAAATACCAATTATATGTTCCTTAATGGGTCCTTCAAGGATGTAATATTCAAGAGGTAACCTTCTCAAACCATATATTTTCATATATTTTCTTCTTATACCTTCCTATAAACTCCTTCGTATATAAAATCATAATAAATCTAGTTTCATTTATTTAAATTAATTTTATATTTCTAATGGAATATCTTCTTTTCACCTATTTTTACATCTCTAATTCAACGAAATAAAACCATTGTCCAAATTTTGGATGTTTACCATATCTGTGGATAATGATTTTTTTTAATTACCACCTAAAAGGTTGGTCATAATCCAATTATTATGGTTAGATAATATTTTAATATGTATATTATAACTTATTTTAGGTTTGGAACTAATATATAAACATAATATTCCATAAAATGAAACTAGTTCATTATGGTCAGAAAACCTGCCAAAAATAAACTGAATAATTATCATTGAAATTTTATCAAATAATTCATCTACGTACAAGAAAGAAGATGATATATGGGAAATTTATATAATTGAATTAATACAATATAATTTCACTTTTGGATAATTATTCCCATTTTACAAAAAAATCCAAAATTTTATACAAGCAAACTAACAATTAATCCATGAAACAAACACTCCCATAATGAAAAAATTAAAATTTATAACTCATTGAAATTATCATAAATGTACTGAATAAAATTTTAATTAATATAATACATATATAATAGTTTCTAAATTAATTAACTACTGATTCTAATTTTATTATCCAAAGTATTAAGTTCAAGTGTAGAACGCATTCAGACATAAGGTAAGCGTTCTTTATGAATCTCTATATTTTATTTAATTATTTTTTCTCTATATTTGTCTCAAATTATCACATAATTATTATTATATACTTTTTATATATTATTTAAATATTTCAAATATATATATATCTTAATTAATTTTTATTTTATGGGAAGATGCATATTTTGAAAGGTTCCCTTCTCAATTTCTCTCGATAAGCAATCACGATTAAAGGGAACTTCTATGTCTCTTATCCATTTCCAAGTAAAAAACAACAAAATATTTGAAGACTCCAATATTTTTCAAAAATAAATCATTTTATCTTAAAAAACATTTTTTATTTTATTTATGAGTTTATGAGAAAAATTATTCATTTATCCTCTTTAAATATACTTTATTATTTTCACTAAAACTACGCTAAAGTGGAACATTTCTAAAGTTGCCTAACCATTATTTTTATGTCTTAAAATTAGTGGGGCATATTACCCAAGTAAAACATATTTGGTAGTATTTCTCAAAATCTATACATCATAAAAGATTTTGACACTACGGATTGGAGTTTTATTTATAAAGTACTTCACAATTTTGGATTCAATGATGTTTTTTTAAATGGGTTAAGGTTCTCTTTGAGTATTCACATTCTTCAATGCTCATAAATGGTTCTCTAAAGGGATATTTTAAATTTTAAAAGGTTGTAATAAAATTATATCCTCTCTCTTCCATTACATTCTATATAGATAATATTATTTAATAAGGATTATCACTCACATGGTGGAATAATGAAAGCTTACACCCATTCATGCTTTATGGAATCTTGTTATTCCTGCGCACCTTCTTTATGAAGATGATATTGCCATTTTTTTGTAAGTAAATGAAAGAAATTTTCAAAATATCAATATGTTTCTCAATCACTATGGGGATTTATTAGGGCAGGCTATCAATTGGAATAAGTCATTTTCCTATTATGGAAAAGGCAGTTTAGTTTCTAGAAATACTAATATCGTAATAGAATTGGGAATAAAAGAGGGATTCTTTCCCATTCATTATCTTGGAGTTAATTTATTTTGGTGGATATCTAAATAAAATTATTTTTTCAATACTTCATATGCAATAAAAAAAATCATTCTAGAAAGAGAAGTCTATTCCAATGGATAGTAGGATATACCTTGTTAAATTCATAATTGTCTCCAAATTGGTTCATTACTTTACGATTTATAAATAGACTGTATCTCTTCTAAATCATCTCAATTCCAGTAACAAGAACCTTTTTTGTAGTGGTAGTATTCTTGAATGTAAAATGGTCACTATTTCATAGATGAAATGTTGTAAGACCCTTTAAATTAGTGTTTTGGGGATCAAAAACATAAAGTTATTTAATGAATCTTTTCCAAGACAGATTCACATGGAATCTTCTCCGTAATGACTCAACAGCTCTATATTTCCCTTGAGCTAGATTTATTGATAAATTGAATAGGGGAAGAACATATTATATAGGCTCTTCTATTTTTCGTACCATAAAATATTCATTTGCAAATATCATTTCTCATTCTAGATGGACTGCTAGAATGGAGTCATCTCTTACTTTATGACTTGATAATTGGTTCGTCACCCCTCTCATTTATCTGCCTGATTCAAATTAACTTTATGAGGACAATGATGTATCTGTAAAATAATTCCTAAAACTAAATAACATGTATATTATCTATTACTATAAATCCTTGCTGAAATAATTATGTTTTTTTCTAAATACAGACATTCTAATTAGGGAACCTTCTCAGAATGGAATTCTTGACTCTAAAATTTTTTATTGTTCTAATATTTCTAACTCTATCAATAATTTTTCATTTATTAAATTATTTCATAATACTTGGATTAGGCCTAAAATTGTGACACTTATTTGGATAATTTCTCATAAAATAATGACTACTAATGATTGCTTGAAATCTTTTGGAATTTATCTATGTTCCTGGTAAATATTCTACAACTAGCACAGAGAAGATGCGTTCTATATTTTATTTTCTTATGAAACTTCTTCAGCACCCTTGAGAGAACTTCATGAAATACTTGAAACCTACTACCATAGTTCACTATCCTACCTTCTCTTCTACAACATTGTATCTCATCTCAACTTTCACCTCAACTCAAACACATGTATATAGAAGTTGTAGATGAAATGATACACCTCATCTAGAGTGGGCGTAACTCTATCATGCATGATCAGTCCCCCTACTATATTTAGACTACATTTCTGAGGATCATCACCATGACCAAATAATATAATACCATCCAAGCTAGACACTATTACAATTTTGTTTAGAACTTCATGGTTCGGAGGAGGCTTGACATTTCCAGAAACTACAAGAACCTGGTTGTTTTCTTCAAGACATTATGGAAAGTTCCTATTCGGGGATAAATCAAAATAAATGTTTATGTGGTTTCCAAAAGTGACCTAGGTTCTAAAGGTCATGGCTCCATTTTTCTTAACCACAGTGGAAGAGATATGGTATGTTTCTACGTAACTTGGGGTATTTCCTTATCTCTAGAGGTTGAAATGTCCAGTATTATATATCTAGTTTATTTTTATAGACTCAAAGGATCAGAAAACCTTTGGATTGAAATAGAATCAAACAATGTTTTCTATGCAGTTTGGAATGGATTTATCCATTCATATTGTAAACTCGCAAATAGGTGGATGGAATGCCTCTCATTACTTTATGAACCCAAATTTATCATCACGTATTTTTATAGGGAATAAAATATGGTAGAGTATAGGATTCCCAAAAAAGGAATAAAAAATAATAAAACTTCGTTTAATGAATTACCATATGATCTACTTTCCTTTTTGAGAAGTATTTCAAAAAATCCCATATTTTAGACTTATGTGACCTCTTTATTTTTCAATAAATTAGTCTTCAACTTTCTTTCCAAGACACCCCTTCCAAAAAAACATTAGTTGGACATATATATTCATGATATATTTTTATGATTCCTTTATTAATTTATATGAATGATTTAATCCCTTATTTCATGGATACCATCATGATATTCCCTTTGGTTATGTGTTATGACATGATAGTGAAACCCATTTCTTTCTATGGGTAAAAATTATCTTTATTACTTATGTTTGATTTTTTATATGAAGCACATATACCTAAACATGTAATAATGGGTGCTCCTAGATAGTTCCCTAATGCAGTTGATAATTTTTTAGTCTCATGAGACATTATTTATGGCATTAGGGAGTAAACCTATTATATTATGGGAATCTATCCACCAAGTGATTTAGTCTTAGAATTTAGCTTTGACTCATCTTTATGTCACATTATATGTCGTTTATATCTTCTAATATTTCCATGATCAAATGATTCTATTTTATATATGTTATGATTCCATATGTTTATTCATCATCCATTCCATTAATGTTATAATGTTATGACTTCTAACTCATGTTCTATTCATTATTCCCATGTTTATTCCCTACAGGGTTATTTAACTCTTCACATTTTCCAATGTATTCTATAGGTTATCCTATGTAGTTGTAGGATAACAAAGGGGGTTAAGATCTCATTATGAATATTAATAAAATGTTGTTTTATTTATGTTTCATATTTTTTAATCATATACCTAGTATTTGAAATACACTATAATTTTCGATCCTTTGTTTGTATTTCATCGAATATCATGCTTAAAATAATATAATAGTATGTGTAAAAGACATGGGACTCTATATACCTTGACAAGGATGTAGAATGTCTGTTATTGATAAATCCTTGGGACCTTGACATTGTCCAGATGAAAACTAAATGAAGTGTTAAATTTTGTCCACACTCAACAATCCATCAATGGGGAAATGATATATTCATACAATTATTAGTTTTTCATTATATTTTTGACATTTTCATGTTGTATATCATGACAAAGTATTAGAACTAAAATTATTTTTATGTACATGGTGAATTCATGTGTTGGTGTTTTCTTTCTTAATGTCATAGAATGGTGTTGGCATCTAACATAGTGTGAGTTGAATTATTAAAATGGTATCCACGCATTTTATGACAATAATGACCCTTAAGAAATTTTTGTTTCATTAATTCCATCACTACTAATCTTAAAATCAATAATTTTTTAATCTGTTGGATTAAGACATTGTTAGGATAAAACCTATTACAATAATGAATTTCGTTATAGTATCTTGGTTTGTCTCTTCATATTCTTTGAAAATATTTAAAATTCACAAGATTTCATTTCCAGTTTAAAATGTATGTTTTCTTTAAACAAATAGGAAAACATAAAAGAATGATGCAGTGAGAATAAGTTCATGTTATAATAGATCCAAAATCAAAAAATGATAGTCAAATCACTAAAAAACTGAAATAGGTTATCAAAATGTCGAATACACCACACTCATTTCATTGTATTGACCTTTGATGTATAATACATTAATTTTGACAGCATGTAGAGATTAAACTCATTTTTTTTTTGAAGTCTTTTCTACCTTAACTTCCAATGAAAGGAGTGATCTAACATTTCATAATGAAATTTCAAAATACAAATAAATAAAACACAAATAGTAGGAAATTGAAATTAAAAATATAATACTTATAAAGAGAAAGGAATTTTTCGATCATGGATCCAAAAATCTCACCATTTTTAAATGGAATACACAATTAAACCAAAAACAAAATGGATAACCAAAAATAATAAAACAACGTTGAAAAATAATCATGAATCCAATAATAAAACTCTCTATGCATATATCATTCATTTAAAAACCTCTATTTTCCCCTTTTATGCTTATCAGAAGTAATGAAAGAATTAAACAATGAAACAAAATACAGAACTCATGTTATATTGGAAAATTTAATATAGTATAATTAAATAAATATTATAGAATTGTGGTAAAAATATCATCATATTCATCATCCTCATAGATTAAATACCTTCTAAAATCATTCATACTAATTATAAATTTCTTTAAATTGTTTGGTTCTTTTACTTGATTCCCATTTCTATGTCTATGATTATACTTCTTCAAATTTCTTCCTATTTAATTTAGAAAACTTATACTTTTCTTTTTTTCTATTTATTTTGATGATTCTCCTCATATATTAACTTCAATTTTGATCTCTAGTTCCTTAAAAGGTTTATTTTACTGGTTTAATGAGACATCCCTTTTTAGGAATATCTTTGTTTTTTATATTGATGAATATTATTCTAAGAATATAATTATTATATATATGATTTTTTACCTTTAGGAGGCCTTAGGGTATTCCTTGGTTGATTAGTGGTCTATAAAGGTATTATGGTTATATCCCTTATTTGTTCATTTCTAAATAGTATAGTAAAAATATCTTTCTACTAAGTATTATGTGTCATGACTAAACAAAATGGGGTTCTAAAATCAACTACCCCAATCCCACCTCCATAAACAAGGGCCTAGAGATATGCATCAATAGGCATTACCAATATGGGAGGCCTTTTCCTTCGTAATTGTACACACACACAACCATATCAATGTATAAGTAAAAATGAATTATAATAATAATATATTCAATATCTAGAGAGTAAACCATGGATGTAATACCTATAGGGAATATAATAGTATTAAAATATAATCTGAAAAATGAAAAGGGGTGAAATATATACCAAACTAGAAAGGTGTCTCAACCTAAAAATAAATTGAAAGATAAATGCTGAGAGAGACCAGTTCTATAATTCCAATCCCTAACCATTGTATGCAGTCAAATGGACTAGGATATTCTTATTCTCGTTTTTGATCACCTACATCATGTCCTTCATCTACATAATACATGACATGTGTAGGAAAACCAATGCAGAGTTAAGTATATACATACCTAGTGGGACCTCCCAAAATCTAAGGGGGTGAAATAGATAAGAGACATGATAGAAGAAGACTTCTCAAACCAGACTAATAGAGTAAACCAAAATCCAACCAAAAGTATATAGATATATATATTCTCATAAGAGAAACCCAGATGAATGATAAAGGGGGTATCCATCTCATAACCCAACCTAGGAAATAGTTTTTGAACATTTTCATGTGGTCCATCAATGATTCTCAGCATCTCATGCATTTTTCTAAAGAATAATCCAAACGGGGTCACACATTTCTATTGTGTTTTATAGTATATGAACCATAATATCTGGGTAAAGGGATGTTGACCTGATAAAATAGAAGTGTTCCAGTTAGTTGATAGATAGAGGACCCATGCCCTGTCATGACTAGAGGGTTCTACTCTTATGGGGGATAGAAGACCCACATCCAAGTCCATCATGGGGTTAAACTTTATTTATAGAGTACCCATAACCTATCTCAGAAGGAGGTTTCCACTCAATATATAGATAGATATTATACTCATGCTCTATATCAACAAGTGGGTTTCACTCAAGGGGTTGATAGATAGATATTGGACTCATGTCATGTCCCAACATGAGGGTTTCACTCTAGGGGTAAAGAACCCATTCCCTATCTTAGTAGGAGGGTAACACTTGATAGGTTGATATAGGAACCAAGAACTATCATAATAGGAGGGTTCCTCCTAGAATATGGAAAGAGGACCAGTGAATTTTCTTAGCAGGATCCTTCTACTTTATGATCATTTCTGATCACTACCATCATTGAGAATCACTCAAATAAGTTCTATACTCGGAACAACTTTCATCGTATCTAAAAATTCACCATTAATAAAACCATGTAATTCAACATGGAAGAAACTTTCTATATTCAACTCATATACCAAAATATGAGTCCGGACAAAGGATATATAAGAGGTAGAAGATTCCTCAAAAATGGGAGGTACACGGCGTGTAAATAAGCCCTCAAGGCATGTTGACCCACCATGATTCTGGGAAGTGTCTATTTCTGTATAGGTCTCAATTCTCATGAATCCATACATGGTGTGTAAGTGTAATACGTGGAGTATATAATAAAATCACAGATAAGTCGTGTCCAATAGGATGTGCTTGTGTCCTCCAGGTCATATTTTTGTACATTGGTCTTGTGTCTGGATGTTCCGACTCTCATGCACTCCCAGAGTACATGCTAGTTCTCTATCATCGAGTCACATGGAGAGTGTGGATCCCACAAAACATGAGATATTTAACTCACCAAGAAACCCTAGTTTCTATAGCCAGGTATCTACAGGAAGTGTGTTCTTCAGACTATACAGTGCGTTGTCTGATTTTCCGCAAAATCCAAGATCCACTCTATAAATCCAAGATATTCCTAATACACCTAATATCATTCTTGTATGAAACCCATATTAATTATTAATCATCTCGAATCATCATTTCTAGACATTTTTTTGGAAAATGAAATTCAAATCACCTACTCAAATATTTCGTCGCTCGTTGTGCCTCCCATCACCTCACCGGATCTCTAAATCCACAGTGTAATCACACAAATCCTTGAACACTCCATGACTCTACCTCACATTTTCAAAACATTCATCACACATGAATCTACTATGAATCCAGGGGTCCAATATTTCTCAATCATTCCAGACTATGTCGAACCATGGCTCTATACGAGAACAATGAAGAATGTAAAAATGATCGGTAGAAAAATTGAGGAACAAGGGTGGAATATTTATTTTCCAATAACTATTTACCAAAAATATATATTGCGGATCTTTGGGGTGATAAAATCAAGCCAAAATGGGGTTAAATCTGATAAATAAATAAATTTCATATGTGGTCGAAATAAATGGTTCAAAAAAAACACAAATCAATGAAATAGATTTCATTCTGCTTAATCTATTAATCATATGGTCGAAAATCTATAAATGATCAGTTTTACCTCAATTTGAATCGGTTGTTAATGAAGAATTTTGCTTCTAACTAAGGAGGGGTATTTTTCACATTGTTTGTGCCTTAAATCGCCTTGATGCAGAAGCTCATCATCATCATATCTCAATTCTCCAATGAGAACATTAAATTATCCTATCAAAGATTTCAGTTTTATGTGGCTAACCATGTAGATTTTCTATAATATAATATTTATAGGGGGAATTATATTTTTGGTTGTTTAATGAATTAACTAATTAATTAATTAATTAATCCACAAAATGAACCCGCTAAATACTATTTTATTCGAACATGTCGTGCCAACCCACATTGGTCATGCCTAGGGTAAACCTTGTGTTTGGGATTAATCATTGTCTTGGGTTTATGATTCATAAATTTGATTAAGAGTTATCGCATTTTTTTATGAAAAACTATTCTTTCCTAATATAAAATATATTTAATATTTTTATCAAATTAATTTTAGAAACACCACCCCATAGAAACACACATCATCTCCGCACCTAGACCCAAAAATAAATCTTTATATATTTATATGTAGTATAAGGAAAAAAATATCTCAAAAATATTCCATCCTTCATGATTTTCATCCCAAAAAGGAAAAAACTAAATAAAAAATTGGGGATACTAATCCCACATCTATCTCTCCCAATCTTAGGAGCTCGCCTACTCACTAATTTGGTCATAACACATGAACCAATGGAATGGCCCATCTACAGTGGGTCCTCTCAAACTGATCCTTGATCACCATTGGGTGCTCTAAATTTTTTTCCCTATCCTCAATGTCTAGTACTCCCTAGTCAATAATGTGTATAAGTTCATTCACGATCCTCCATAGTTGTGACAAATGGAATACTTCATACACCTACTCAAATTTTGGGCATAATAAGAGGTGGTCGGTAACCTTTCCAACCCGTTGTAAGATCCTTAATGTCTAGATGAACCTTGGGGATAACCTACCTCCCTGGATGAACCTCCATAATCCTTTTTATTGGGAGACTCTGATTAAAACTTTGTATCCCTACTCAAGCTCTAAGGCCCTATGTCATTGATCTGAATAATATTTCCACATGCTATGAGCTATCAAAATCGACTCACGTATCACCTGGACCTTCTCTATCATGGAATGTACCATCTTTAGTCCAAAAAGTGATTCCCCAACAATATCAGTCCAACATAAGGGTGACCTTCATAGTCTCTTTTATAGTGCTTCAAAAGGTACCATCCTGATATTATAGTGGAATCTATTATTTTAAGAATACTTTACCAACGGAAAGTGATCCTCCCAACTCTGGAAGAAGGCTAACATGAATTCAATCATAATATCCTCTAGAACCTAGATTGTATGCTCATTTTTCTCATAAATCTAGGGGAAAGTATTAAATAATCCTCATATGGGTCGTGAATTCCCCATGCATCCCTCTCCATACCCATTATGAAAACCATTCATCAAGTTCAGAGACAATGTTCATTGGAAACCATTAAATGAAGACAATATCCCAAACATAAAAATTCTCCAAAATTTTCACCGAACTCTTCTACATGATAACAAGGAAGTGTGAGGACTTCATAAGTCAGTAAACTATCACCCAGATCGAATCATTTCCTCTCACTATCCATGGAATCCCAATAACAACATCCATGGATATTCAATCCCATTTCCACGTTGATTTCTCAAGAGGCTACAAAAAACTAGTTTGAACATGGTTTTTATCCTTCATCTACTAACAATTTTGGCACTAAGAGAATAACTCGACCATGCTCGACATCATTCCATCCCATAAAAACTACTACTTAATGACTCTTTAAATAATTCCCACACTAGAATGTATAGCCAAAGTATATGTGTGAAACTCTCTCATAACCCTCTCTTGTATCATGACTGGGACCACCATCCATCCCTAAAAAAGAATAACAAGATTACCTCCTTCAAAAAAAATCATCTGGTGATTCTTCTAAGGATATATGGTCATAAAAGAACTAACGGTGGATGTCTCTCAACTCTTCCCCCCTCTCACACTAGATAATTGTAGGATTCCCCACTATCAACTAAATAAAATCTTCACCCCCCTCCCCTGTAGAGATCATCTTCATTGATTCTAACAGATTTTATGCCTCATCAACCAAATGAGCTAGAGACTTCTTACTAAGGAAAAATACTACCGCATTTTCCTTCCCCTATGTATAAACAATCTCAAAGTCATAGTCCTGCATGAACACCAACCTACTCCACTATATCGTGTTTATGTACCCCCATGTAAAGACATACATGAGACTCAGATGGTCTGAGTGAACAACAATATGCACTCCTAGGAGATAGTGCCTCCATTTCCTCAAGGAAAATACTACTACTTTTATCCCTAGTTTTGGAGTTGTGTAGTTTAACTCATGGGGTCTCAGCTAACTTGACCCATATAAAATAACTACAAGAATTTTCATCAACATGCAACGAAGCCCATATCTAGAGTAATTTCTATATTATACATACTCTACACCATCCTCTAGTAGTCTCAAAAAAAGATCACTCCTCAACCTCAGCATCAAATCCTTAAATGCTCCTTAGAACTACTCATTCAAGGTAAACAACAGCCCTTTCCATGTTAGGGTGGTCAAAGGGGCTATAATCCTTGATAATTCTTCCAAAAACCTCTTATAGTACCCCTTATCAAGGATTAGTGAAGTTCCCACACAAACCAACTTTTAGTCACACCTGAGGTAAACCACACGTCCCAGATTCAATTGTTTCTAAAATTTATGATCTAAGACTTCATTTAAGAGTTATTCCATTTTTACTAAAACAATGATCACATGTAATATAAAATATATTTAACATTTCTATAAAAATAATTTTGGGTACACCGGGATACATAATCATGCATCATCTCAATTCCTGGATCAAAAAATATTCCTTCATATAGATCAATGTCTATAAAGGAAAAAAATAGAGTCTCACATATGAATTTAAAAGAGATCCATTCTCACTCACAATTTTCTTCTATTAAGAAAACTATCAAAAATTGATCCTTAAGATTAAATCCAATCCTATTCAATGTTCTATAGATTTTTTTCTTAGAAGAAATAATGAAATTATCAATCATTCAAAGTGAAAATTTTGTTTCAAACTTGAACTATTTTAGGTAATCTTTAACCTCATATATCATTTTATCAAATTAGTTCTTGTATATGAGTTATCAAGAAATTTTAGATCACTTATTTTCTTATTTTTAGAACCTTCTCCCACTTAAGGTGGTGAAGACAACACTACAATGATCTAAGAATGACCAAGAGTAAACACTAACTCAACTTCCCCTTTGAGTATCTTAGGGTTATATAATGGGTTATAATACATAAAAAATCCATGAAAAATCATCAATGTAATCCTTACTCCAAGTATCCTAAGAAATATAAATGTTACCTAGTTATTATTATCTAATGAAATGAACCTCCGTTTGTATATTTCTAATTTTCATGTCCCTTAGAATATCTAATACGGGAAATAATCAAAAAATCAACCATCAATAAAATAGTGCATGATTCACTTTTTATTTTTCACAAGATATAGAATTGATCATTCTAATTATTGTTTTTGGAAGATTAAAAGATTAATAAATAATATAAAATTTGAAAAATAAATATCTTGCATCATTAAATTATAATAGTGACCCATCCTTTTGAATACTGTTAGTAAAAACATCATATTAAAATGATATTAATAATTCAATTGAAACTTCCTATCTCTATCAAAACTAACTCAACCAACCAACAATATTTGTATATTTTCCAATACAATATCATTACCATTAATGAAATCCTTATAAATGATTCAAAAAAATCCATCATGTTTTATATTATATATCTTAATAAACTAAATTGTAGTTGTCATTTTATAAATTCAAGCTAACCTTGAAATAATTAAATTAATATCTATTTTATTATTCATTTTTAAGTATTTTTATATGTCTCTTACTTACTAGTTAAATACCATATAATTCTTAACATATTTTAGAACCATAACCACATATGAAATTTTAAAATATCCCATGAGATAATTTTCTCAACCATAAGCCATTATTTATAAATAGGTAGGCCAAAATGATACCTTTTAATTATGAAATGAAATCCCTCTTTTATTCTGGTTGACAGGTAACCCAAAATATGACCTGGTGGCCCGGTGGCATAGAGAACCAAAGCGTGGCTCAAAGGTCCAATGGCATGAAATCTTAATAAAAAGACCCAAAGGACTAAACTAAATAGAAAAACATTTTATCATGATCCTAGTCATCATGTCGTGATGTCCCCCTGCTAAAAATCATTTCATAGCCCAACAATAATGTTTGTCCAAGCCATATACCCCCTCATTAACAACATATAGTAAGATAGTCAAATTATAGGTGTCAAAACCCATCTCTCTTTTTAGATTCCAAGCCAACAACACATGTATGTTTTCATTCCATGTTTCACCAAGATATGTTGCATCATATGTTGTGTCATCACCACTCACACATTATATCTCTCCCTCTAGAAAATACCATAACACTATACTAGAAAATGCAACATTATGTAAGAGAACCCCTCTATCCAAGGTAGAAAAAAGTCCAGACGAACGCTTTAATGGAAAAAAACACTCTTCAGAGTAGAGTGATTCTTTTTGTGTAAAAAAACATAAAACGTTTACTTTCCATTTATTATTATATTCATATATATTTTTTATTATAGAGAAAACTGATCTTAATCAAACCATTTTATTCTCCCTTACTAGTTGTAAATGAATAAAAAAGAGTAAAAGAAAATACAGGAAGAACCTTACCTAAATTTTTTTAATTTTTTAAGATTTTAATAGGGACTCTTGTAAGATAATGAGAGTAGGGGAAATAGTTATTCAAGAATAAACTCTATAACAATATTCAAATAATCAAACAGAATTCAATGATATTAAGAAAAAAAAATTAAAATTAAAATGTATGATCACATTAATTTTATTATTCTTTAAAAGACTTGAAGATCCACATGTCATAAGATAATTTGAAATATAAGATTTCATGTAATATTTTTGAATATTTTATAAGAAAATAAGAAGGAATAATCATATGTGACATAATCAAAATTGCATCTTGAGAAATAATCGCTTAGTTATCCAAATATTCATTATCTTATTAAAAATAAATTCCAGTTGACACTTTTTTTATAATTATTCAAATAACATTAAATAGTTAATTCATATTTAATTAATGCTTCAACCAGTTTCAAAAAGTTCTCACGGTGTTAAGATGATTACCCACTTTTTATCATATACATCATTTAAACGTTGTCATTTTTTCTTTGTCTAATGCAAAAAATCTATAAATTTTTCTTTATTTAAATAAATTAATGCTTCCAATATTTATATTTAACACACACTTGAGTAAAAATTAATATAATGTGCTTCAATTATCAAATTTCTATGCGTTAGTAAAAAGATATTTTTTTTATCATGGAGAAATAAAAAACTCCAAAGATATATTTTTTTTTGAAAATATTTTAAATTTTTTTTAAATTACATGTTTATATCATTCTGAAATTTATATTGACATCTTCGAATTTAGATACATCTAACTTCTTAGTTAATATATCAAAAAAATAATCTTCAGTTGAAAAAATCCAAAGATATGTCTCATTTCTACATTAGTCATTAATGAAATGATATCTCACCTCAATGTGATCCATCCTTTAATTTTGTAGATAATTCATAGTCATTGAGATAATATCATATTATCGCATAGAATAATAATTCTATTATTGTGGATCCTAATATCTAGGAGTGTATATCTTATATAATGTTTTACAACACCAAAACTATCCACTACCACATATTTTCCTACATTAGTAGAGAGTTACATCAAGTAATACTTCTTTAAACTCTATGATATAATACCTTTTTAAGGAAGTGTCACCTAAAACTTTTAATTTTATTATCAATATTACATCCACAAAATTATGAATCTGAATAAATTATCAATTCAAAGGAATTCCTAACAACATAGAATATCCCATGATTGATTATACCTTTTTTATACTTAGTAATTCTCTTAACTATAGTCATATGACTTTCCTTAGGATATAACTTTATCCTTTCACACATTTATACATAGTAAATAAAATATGATTCCCTATAGTTAAATATAGTATACTTCTAATTGTCTCTCTAAAGCTTTTATAATCAATAGAATTTCCAACTAAGTCTACATCAAATATAACTACAATGTTAATTGGTGTAATCATTTTTTTCTTATGTCTAACCCATAAATTTTCACTAATTATTTAAAATATCTATGGTAACAACCCAATATCAACCACCGGTTCTATGTCAAAGAGCCAAAAGAGCTAATTCATGACTCCCCAAATACAAGAGGTTATTGACTAAAAATGGGGGTTTAAACATCATAAGTGGGGATATAATACCCTTATTATCATATCCTTGCACCAAAATATTACTAAAATATGAAAACTCATAGTAAAAATGAAGAATAAAGATAATGAAATATGGATCGCATATCATAAAAATAATAAATAAAAACGATCCTTGTGTGGCAACCCAGACTAGAGTAATAGTAATGGTTGATAAATTAATAAATAAATCTCTATGGAATCCTATAGTGTCTATCTCGATACCAATACAAAATCCTTACTCCACGAAACAACTCTCTAATATAGGCCCCTTTTCCCTTACATGGATCCTTATATATGATTTTTTCAGGTGCATATAGATCAACATGAAGGGTGTGAGTAATAAAACTCAATATGACACCACCAATACATCCTTAGAATATGTGCACATGCATAATAGTTATATTTCATGTAAATAATAAATGGGAAAGAAAGAATTAAAAACACAAACTAAGAATCATTGTTCTGACCAAGCCTTCATGATCCTTGGCCATAACTTCTTTGGATCCATGTCATAAGGAATATCAACATGTTAGAAGTAATCATAAACAAACCACAAGGATAGTAAAAATTATATTCATAATTATATTATCCAACTACTTGTCATACACTAGGAATAAAGTGAGTTGCATCCATGGAATCCACCAGAAAATGAGTGATCATGTTACTCAGAATCCACAGGGCCTTGAGTAAACATGCTATTTAGAATCAAATAGTTATCGAGAAAATCACATTGTATCCACAAAGCAATTTCATATCCTTTTCATGTTCCTAGGTCCATCATCACAATCATCGCAAGTCATGCACACTAACCCTCTAGGGAATGACCATTTATCAATGGTCTACTAATTCTGAGAACCAAAAACAATACCTCTGATGGTATGGTAACATAAAAAATTGGGTAAATTATACCAAAAAATCATAGCATAACATCATGAGGAATAGTAGAAACATAAAATTAATGTAATTAACATAA
The DNA here is from genome assembly GCA_963277665.1 of Viscum album. Taxonomy (NCBI): domain Eukaryota; kingdom Viridiplantae; phylum Streptophyta; class Magnoliopsida; order Santalales; family Viscaceae; genus Viscum; species Viscum album. The sequence goes on along the minus strand of OY728163.1, from coordinate 2,099,994,162 downwards.
AACATGGGTAAGAAATCTAAAAAATTACTGACATGGAATCAAGAATCATAAAAGGGTCTCTTGGGAAACACACACACCCTCATGCGATCACAATCAGGCATGGTAAATAATCCAAATGAAGCAAGGATCATACCATGTTTGCACACCAATTGGAACAAGATCAATACCTAAGATATCTTAGAACTAGTTTCAAATAAAATAATAAAATTTACTGAAATAGAAATAAGGGAGATAAAACCAATTGTGTAGAAAAACACTTATCCATAGATAACCACCACTAACTATAGAATCTGGGTTCAGCTAAATAAAAGAGAAAAATCACGCTCTTGTACAATGACTATAGGTGGTATATGAGGCTATTATAGGTCTAAAACAACAAAAAATCCCTTTACTTCATGGTTTTATATTCCATAAAATTTTAGTAGTAAGATTCAAGGAGAATCAAATCTAATATAACCCTACATTCACCCAAGAGGTATATTTCAATCCTTTACTTAAATCACCCAATAAACATCTATAAATCATTAATATTGAAGGAGTCATAAAGGGGAAGGAACTGATTCAATTAATATGGGTTGTAAATGGTAAATAATTACATTAAAGAAGACCAATCAAAACCACATTCCTTTCCCCTATGATAATTCAATATCGAATAAGAGAGATAAAGATTTTACATATTTTAAAATACTCCATGACTATAACCACTCCCTCCACCACAACATGGCCATAGACATGGTGTTTAAGAACATGAAAAGAGAACCATGCTATAATATTGTGTGGTGGAAGGTTTTAGTCTATTTTACCTCTCCATTCCCTCCAAAATAGGTAGGGTCAGTTTATCCATGTAGTAGTACATTGAGGACCTATAGAGTTCTACATCCACAACTAAAACATGTCTAGACCATTTAAATTAGTAATTTTTAAAATATAGGGACCACCATGGCCAACACCATACCCATTTTGTTTCCTATTTTGGATAAAAAAACCTATAAATAAACTTAATGGAAATCATCACTTTGAGTGACTTCACCTAAGAATGGTTCAACCCAAAACTCAAAGAAATAAAAGAGGAAAAAAAAATTTACAAAAAATAGAAAATAGAGGGTGTTACAATCTCCCCCCCCCCTTCAAATAATTTTCATCCCTAATAAGTTTCACTAGGTATCATTCTGGAAAACTTTGGGAAATTAAGCCTGAACATATGGATATCATGCCAAGGAATCCTTTTGGATTTTTCTACGATACAATAGCATCTAGAGAAGTAGTATTGTCTTCCCTTGTAGAACTTTCTTACTCTCATATAAAATCCACACTGGGTTCTCTACATAAGATGTTTTGTTATCTATCTCAACATCATCAAAGTCAAGAAAATCTATGGGATTGGGTATATACCTCTGAAGCCAAGACACATGAAACACATCATTCATATCTTAGTATTGAAAAGGAAGATCTAGATGATAAACCACTATCTCAACTTGTTTAATGATCTTAAAAGTTCTTATATAACATTGGGATATCTTCCCTTGAATTATAAATCATTTTTAGCCTAATCGATGTGTCACTCTCAGAAAAACCTAGTCAGCTATAAGAAACTCAAAATATTTCCTCCCATAGTCAGTGTAAGATTCTTATCTGTTCAAATTTGTTATCAACCTATTCTAAATTAATTAAACACACCTAGAGGTATCCAATTCAATTTTGGGCCCCAAAAATTATTCCTCACCAACATCGTTCCAACAAAGAGTTGAATAATATGATCTAGAGAAAAGATCCTCATAAGGTTCCATCTGAATCTAAGACTATAAACTATTATTGTTTGTGAACTCCAACAAGGCAGGGTGATTATCACATGCTCCATGGAAGTCATGGGAACAAGATTAAATCATATTCTCCATGATATGAATCATTCACGTTGAATTTATTTCTATCAGAGTATGGAAAGTTGTTCTTAAACTCAACTGATTCACTAAGTCCTTATTAAATACCTAACAAAACTGTAACATAAAATTTTAATCTCAATAAGATAAAATTATTAAGGGAACACCATGTAAGAATTCAATCTCATGGACATAAAAATTTTCAATCTCATCTACTGATTGATACTCATAGATCTGTAGGAAATGAAAAACATACATTGTCTGATCGAACATCAACGAAATATATTCATGGATCCTTGGGGTACTAAGTAACCCTATGAAAATATCCATAATTAAATAATCCCACTTTAATATTGTATAGTTGCTGAACCTATTAGCCAAGATTCTATGGTCACTTTATTACATTGGCATAATATTCCAGGAATCACATCCTGATGGTTTCAATTGTTTAGTAGTTTTATAAAACTAAATATATACTTGATAATAACTTTATAGTTGAAAATATGAAATACAGATAGAGGATACTTTGAAAACACCATTATTATCCTTGATTTACCCTTCATAACAACCATCATAAACATTTTGGAATCCTGGATAAAATAAATCGTATGAAATGGGTTATATCAAATGCTCAATAAGGGTTAAGTATAGTGGTAACGATCATAAATAAGCATTAAAAATTATGGAAAGGTAAATAACTGGAACAATTTCCATTTAATAAATAACATGAGAATAATAAGGATAGAATAAAAGATGATCAAATAATTCCATATAAATAATCACATGAGATTCAAAACTTAATGTTGGATATTATAATAATTGAATAATAATTTAGAAATCAACAAGTGATCTTATAATGAGGTAATGAATAATTACATACATCATAACCTACCATCAGGGATTCATACAAGACACCATACATAAACAGGTAAAACATAAGTCAATACCTAAACTAGTTTGTCTCATGAGACAAAGTAACACCTCTAGAGTATATAGTGGGTACTTTTATTCACTTAATAAGTCCAATAAATTCCTCATATGAAAGGGATAAATAATAGTCCACGTATATATTTTTATTGAAACTATTATACAAATTTTAAATAACTTTCCCCATTCAGTAAACATTATCACAAACCATATTGAGTAGTATGGTGAATGGTATCAGAATATTACTTCCCCATTCAAACTAATAAATAATCATTTTATAAAATACAGAAGATAATATGATAAGATATCAACCATATTGAGTCATAATATCAACAAATTATGTTGATATAGATAGAAATACATTAAATAAGATCATTAATATAATTCTTAAGGAAAATAGCATTTTAACTTTGAAAAACACATATGTTTACAACTACATAAAATTATAAGATAAACAATTTTCTATGAATACAACCAGGTAAAAATTTAATGTAATATTCAAAATATTAATCTTTGATGAAATTGGAAATATCCTTTCATGAAGTATAAGTTTAAAATCAATCCTTTCATATTTTTGTTAGAAAATTATCAAAGAGGCTTCTTCAAAAAATTAAAAAAAAATATACCATTCAAAACCTTTTCTAAAAATTAAAAATTATTAAATAATAATTTAAAAAATCATAGTAGAAAATAAAAAACATTTTTCTAAAAAATTATAGAAACCATGGACATGGAATAAAAACATACTTTTAAGGAAAAATTTAATAAGATAATTTTTTAAAAGAAAGTATCTTGAAAATTTCATATCACTGAATTAAGAATTGATAAAATTAATCGATTATGTATATCTATTGTAAATCAAAATTATATTATTTTAAATATAACATAATTTAATAAAAAGTAATTTCAAAAATAATATATGCATGAAAAAATAAATAAAATATATGTGTAACCCAATGAATGGATATTGTTTTCAGAAATTCCTTACCTCACACATCCCTTTAGTTTTTTATACTCTAACCTCTCGTATAATAGTTTAAATAATTTTATTAAATTATTCCATAAATATATTAATAGTTATAATACTTTATCTTATCTAATTATATCATTTTACCACTTTTTTATCATTAATATATCATTGTTTTCATTGTTCCGGATTCGTTTGTTTCATGGTTTCTTGGTCGGTTTACATGCGTATAATTATAGATGATCTTATAAAATGGAAATAAATCTCTAGAAGTGAAATGAAATCATTTTAATTCAATTAAATATTTATAAATGTTCCCATATAAAATTTTCTTTTAGACATGTGGATGATTCCTTTAATAAAATTATAATGATAATTATTTAGCTTATTTTGGTAGTTTTTACAACCTTCATAAACGAATATGATTTTATTTTATATTATCTCTATATATTAGTTCCAGAACATGAAATAAGATCTCATATAAATATTAAGATACGATTTAACTATAATAATAATTTTATGACCCACCTTGATGGCAGAAATAGAAAACAAAAATCATTATCAACAGAGATGGTTAACTGCCATAATTTGGACAATAGTTTCATTTTTTTAAATAAAAGAAGATAAGATAAGGGATGGATATAAGATATTCCATTATAAATTTAAATTTATATTATATTTATTATATTTTATTTATTATTTATTTTTGGTTTATGTATTTTATGATAATTTATTAGAAGAAAAGAAATTAGTAGAGGTGGTTTGAGAAAAATACCTTTTGAATATAACCACCTTAAAGGACCCCTTAAGGAACTTGTAATTGGTATTTAGGTAATACCAGAAGCACTTAGATATGGGGAGAGAAGATAGAATTTATTTTGGAAGATATTTAAACATCTTAAAATCTTTATATGAGAAAGGGGGTGTCGGGATTGTTATTTGTACTTGAGGAGTTGGGGTTTAAAGTTATTAAATAATGATTATTTTATATTTATTATTAAAAAAAAAATGGAATTAATAACGATAAATTTTCTTGGAAATTAATGTTTTAAATTATTATTATATTATATAAACACAAAAAACAACCATTTAATATGGTATTTTTTAGGTATTTTAAGCTTTTTTCCGTTTAACTTTTACTCTCTGCGTTTTTTATCCTATACTTTGGGAAATCTTTTTTTTACCACGTTAAATTATTTATGAATAAAAAATGACATTGTAACCTAATTTGGACCTAATTATTAAAAATATGGAATCAATTTTTCATGATTAAATTTATAAAATTGGTAAAAATAAATTCTATAAATTTTACACACATAAACCATAAAAATAGTTTTTTGAAAATGTTAAATCAGGGTTTTCAAAATACTAGGCATGTGTGTATAAGTTTAACATGTTATGTATTATGTCATTATTTAAAAAAAATTATCAATAATAATTTTAAACTAATTTTAATTCATGATCATATAATAATCATTTCATAAGAGTAATGGTATTTTGTAAAAAATAGTATTTTCATCATTTAAACAAAAAAACAATTTTTTTAGAAAATTAAATCAAAAATACACTAAAATAATTTTAATGTGTTGATTCCAAAAATGAAATTTATCTTTAAAAATACATTTTTAAAAGTTTCAAAAATTAATTAAATTTATATTTTCATTGAAAGTAATAAAAATTGATTTTTGAATAAAATATATATATGAAGAATAAAATGACTTTACTTAAAATAATGTATTAATTTCCTAAGAATAATTAAATTTTTATTAAATATGAACTTAATATTTATTATATAATATAGTTCATCTTATTTTGACATGTCCATTTAACAACTATTTTATAATGGTCATGCTAAAATAATAATATTTCAGAGTTCGTCTAAGATTTGTGAATTGTGTCATATAAGCTATTGAACATAATGTTATTTTAAAATCATAGGGTGAAAAATATGTGAATATGAAGTGAATACATTATTATATCATGATGATGGTACTTTTATTTTATCTTCTAGTAGTTAAGTCCTTGAGAAATGAATCCAGTAATGTCCATATTCATACATGACCACCAGAACTGCTTCTGGAAGTTGTGGTACATAATTTTTTCTCTAGGATAAATCTTACACACAATAACATCTAAGTATCTAATAATATCTTACCTATTGGAATCAAGGAAAAAAACTATCCAATGTACAAGATTCACCTCATTTTCTTCTAGCGACCACTCGGGTATCAGGTCCCCGCCATCTAGTTGTTCCAGAATCCTAGTACAATTTGGGTCAATATCCTATAAAATCTTTAACAGGTCTACCAAAAAATTTGTGACCGCTAATGGGGGAAATGTTATTGACCCCTTATATACAGAAGCATCCATCCTCAATTTATCCAACAATCTCATTAGGCACCATTTTTTCTCTAAAGAATATTCACGAAGCTCATGAACAACCCACGTCTTATGGCTAAGAGTATCTGTAATGATTTTACCATTACCTGGTTCATAGTCCATCCCAAATTTGAATGTCTACATATACTCCTTAGTTCCTTAAACTCGTGTTAAGGTCTCTCTATGTTAAGATATAGTTAAATATATTATATTAAATATAGATAAAACAACCTATTTTATAATAGATAGTGTCACAAACACTTCAAAGGGTGGTCCATAGTCACCAAATCCAAGTAAATTGTAGGATATTTCCACTCATGAGGTATCATATGGCCGGAATTATAAGCTAATACACACTATCTAGGCATCATTATTTCTCCCAAACTAATGCTTAATGAATCATAGTGTAAAACACTACCAATCCCTGGCTTAGGAAGTATCAACACTGGAGATGTTGTCAACCTTCTATTCATCTCATGAAAAGAATCCTCACACTAGTATAGAAAATAAAACTTTACTCTCTTATTCACCGGCATAGTAATGGGGGATGATAAATAAGGGATTTCCTTGATAACACAATGATAGTATCCAGCTAAACCAAGAAATCTTTTGACCTTGAACACATTCTAGGGACATGTATAGGATATCACTACCTCAAATTTTTCAAGATCCATTGATATAGTGGTCTCTGACACCACATTCCTAAATAATTTCACCTCATGAATCCAAAATATACACTTCTATAGATTCTAATGAAGTTTATTTGATCAAATATAACACATGACTATCTTGAGATGCCTAAAATGATACTCCAGGGTTAGTGAATATATGAGGATATCTCCAAAAAAAGACCTTGTTGAAAGTGTCAAGATATAGTTGTAAGATCTTATTCATGATATCCATGAACCCTGATGTAACATTATTTGGTCCAAATAGCATCACCAAATACTTATATATCCAAATCCTTCCCTACAAACAATCTTTGAGGTTTCCCCCACTTTAAACCAAAAATTTTGTTAGCCTGATTGATGATCAATCTTAAAGAACCCCTAGGAACCCCATGATTGATAAAAGAGATCATCAATCCTGATGATAGGATATCTTTCCTTCACCATAACCTAATTCAACTTTTGGTAATATATACAGAGTCAAATAATAATTTCTACCATCTTTTTGAATAAGATAAGTGAACCTCAAAGTAAGGTACTCATTCTAAAAAATCCCTTCTGCTCGGAGTCCTTGCTCTACAACTAGATATTCTTTAATTGGTTCATCACTATAAGATAAGGGGGTAACGAAATTTCCTATGAATGGGGAATCATATATTAATAAAATCCAACTCCTCTATTAGTGGTAATTTTTATGAATTTATACCGTAATACAACCCGAAATATATCTACAACTGGAGGAAAATACAAGGGGGATAACTCCAAACATACTGAAAGAAACAAGACTACAATATATGTCATAATAATATAAAGTTTGATCATGTCTAAACCAACTCGGTCTGCTCCCAAATCTCATTATTTGGTCATCATGAACTTCTCTCATTTTGAGGAAGTAAAATAAATTTATATTCGATAGTTATTAATGTGATATCAGAAACTTATCAACTAGTCCCTACCAAGAATTATATATAGTCTTGTAATCTAAAAAATCATGAAGTTCTATAGGTTTCCCAAATGGGAAATACCTATAGGAAAATTTTGGAAACACTGAAGATAGTCTACTTTTTTTCAAATTGTGTATCTATAAAGAGTACCTTATAAGATAACTTGAATAGTCTGAGTCATTATTTTCAGAGTCTTTACCTAAGGACCTTCACTAGATCCCTATGTCCATGACTGCATTTGTAACACCCCCTATGATACTTTTACCTTTGAATAATACAATAGCTTGTATTGTACGCAACTTCGAGTTCAAACACACCACAACCAATCAAACTAGCCCTTATGAATAGTAATACCCACTTTTTAAAATTTTCAAAATTATATCATTCAAAATTGACTTAATATTTTGATTCGAAATATCAAAATTAGCTTATGGTGAATTTTTGGTATTTTTCTGAAAACTTTCAATTTTTTGTGAATAGTGAAAAACACTATGTTATTGTTTAAAACTGACTTTTTAATTAAAAATTTAATTATTTATTTAAATTTATTTTAGGTTAAAATAGACACATAATACCTATATATGTTCAATATAATTTATTGGATTCATTCTATAATAAGTTTAGATATATAAAATTTTAACGAACTTTTACCGTCTTTTACCCACCTCCTAGGGGCATTTCCAAATTTGTATAAATCTTAATTTTATCGCTTCTATGAGTTGAATTTTAAAAATATGAGAGACGTGGTAGATATCAGTAAGTAAAATGTGGTTCAATAATATAAAAATAATTTTTGGGGAATAGTAGCTTTTAACTTTTATTTACCACGGTTAAAAGTAAATAGGGTAATTGAAGGTAAAAATGATATTATTATTACCCTAACACATGCCCTATTTCTATTGGATAAGTTTAATTAGAAAAAAAACCTTAGGAATAAAATATGATTCTTTAGGTCAAGTTGGATTATATTAAGACATTTAGTAATATTTAATACAAAGAAGAGTAAAAAGTGTTAAATTCAAAGTTAAATAACTAAACCATTTTTAATATAGGGCATGTGTTAGGGTAAATATTTCATCACCTCTTTCGAGTTCTTTTCTTCTTCCACTTTCTCTTTCGTTGTTGTTTCCATTCTAAAATAATAACTCCAGTATCTTATATATACTATAAAGTTGTTATAAAAATGGTACAACCATATTCATTATTCTATCCATCCTATAAATTACAAGTTCAACATATGTCTGTACATACGGATTATCATATCCACGTCGTGGTGTAGTTGGTTATTCAAACACTTCATCATTTGGATGGGTATAATAATGAGTATAAATGATGAAACTAATAAATATAACATGATAATTATTCTTTATATATGATATTACATCCAATTATATACTATTTTAATATCAAAAGAATGATATTGTCTCTCATGCGTACGTACAGATTACCGTCTCCACGAACATGATAAGATTCCTTCCCCATCGTATCCATTCAAGACTAATTTTTATTTGATGATTAAAAATAATATTTAATGACTTAATATAATTCTGAATATGAATAAGATACATCCTATCCATAACAAACTTTAGTTTCGTAACAAACCATATAAAGTAAAATGAATCAATTAACACCTGAAACGACGATACTTCTGAAATATCATTAACAAAGCAATATTAAAATATCCCATATGATATCATATTAATGTATATGGTTATTGTAAAATTTAATAACAATTATTTCACCATTATATAGGATTTTAACCTACCCTTGACCAAGGAAAAGTACAAGGTAAGGGTTAATTTCACAATTTCTTTATTATCCGAGATTGTTTTTACATAAGTATCTACAGGGACCTCTTTATCATCCACATCCATGTTTCTTAAAAATGTATTCCATAACTTTTTTATTATTTACTATACTATGGGTTAATGTCATTTATAACCAATTTTGACTTTTTATAAATTTTTTGAATGGAATCTTTCCGTCATTTTCCAAACAAGGTACCTAATGACCTTTTCGACAAAATTAAGGTAAGAATGTTTTGTTTAACTTATACAGCGGGTGCGGCTATTTTCTGACATTATAAAATAATTGAATCTTCCCTTATAATATTATAAGAATATTTTCAAAATTAATGTTTTCTTTTATATTTATATGACTTTTAATTGATTTCAAAATAGAAAGATATTTTTCCCTGAAAAAAGTTTTGATTTCATCTATGTCAACATCCTTTAATAGATTGTAATCTTATTTGAAGTTTATTTATTATGATACAAAACATCCATATTGTTTTTAAGGTTTTGTGATATGTTTTATTGTGGATGTGTTATTTTTATACCATTCATGGTTTATGGATAAAGTATGGACATTTCGTATGCTAGTTTCAATACAAATGTTTATGTTATGTTTAAACCTTTTCATTTGAGGAATGCATTGGACTTAGTAAGTGATGGGTGGAGCCTAATATAGCTCCTCGATGCATCGTTAGTGTAAAGACCCGTAAATTTCAAGGAAATTTTTTTTCTTAATTTTCTTTGGAATTTTACAAGAGCGCAGCTTCAGACGGCACCTGATTCCGAGGCCCGGTGTGCCCGGAATCAATTTCCGAAGTTTTGCTCGGGTACGTTCAGTGAACGGACGAGCGGGTTTTTCTATCTTTTGAACCGGTGCCCGGAATCGAATTCTGAGGGCACCGATGAAATCGCAGCACCGGTATTTGCTTAGAAACGCCTCTTCCGGAGTTGCGTTTGCTCAGACGTGGTTTTTAAATTTTTGCGGCTTTCAGTCAGAAATAAAATAAAGTTTGTGCGACAACTTTATTTTATTTCACTTAAGCAGCTTGGAAGCCACTTGAATCCACTTAAAGGCGGCTTGAACTGAGTTGAACTGGATAGGATGCTATCCAGAAATATCCTACCCCTTGGTAGGATATTTGTGCGGTGGGACCCGCACGAGCCCGCCGTTTCTTTCGCTAAGTAACGCACCCGCGAAAACCCGTCAAAGTAACTGAAAAGTCAACCGACGCGTTTTCTTTAATTCTTAACAGACCATTTAATTGGGCGGTTTATTTCGTGAATTAAATGGACTGTTTCTTCGTGAATTAAATGGGTCGTTTCTTTTGTTGAATTAATTCAACGAATTGATGGATCGTTTCTTAACCGGTTTCGTGTTGGCATGTTTATAAAATAAGACCAACCCAAAAATCCTTGGAAAGGATTTGAAAGAATCTTCGTTCCTCCACCCTCTCCGCGAAGAACGCGAAGAACGCGAAGAACGCGAAGAACGCGAAGAACGCGAAGAACGCTGGCGACCGGAATTCGACGACGCACACCAAGATCTGCGACGTCGACGAGATCTACCCGCGACGTTCTTCGGCGACGCCTCTTCTTCCGCGGCCGACCTCGTTCGGCAACAAAGGTGAGAATCAGATCTTTTCTTCTCCCTTTTTAATTTCAATATCAACGGATTTAAACTAATTAAATCCGTTGATCTTGATCCGGAGATTGGCGACGCGACGAGCGATTCCGCGACAACGCGGCGATCTCCATCTTCCGCGACGAGCAATCCCGCGACGATCCCCCGTTCGGCAACGACAAGGTAAGGGTTGATTGGAATATTTTCCTTCCCGTGATTTATTTCTTTTAAAGTAAAGAACTTGATCTTCGAACAATTTTAACATTTAAAATTGTTGTTGATTGTTTTATTGTTCCTCCCGTGGATTATGACTAACGCGGAGGGTGCGGGTCGAACGAACAAGACCCGGCAACCCTCCGCCGATCTATTTTGTTGTGCGGATTTGGCGGACGTCGACAAACCGTGCGGCAAGGGCAATTTGTTGATTCCGCAGTGAAGATCGTCCCCCGGGAGGAGCATCGGCGCAGACGGGAAAGAAATCGGGCCACCGGAGCATCCCCGGTGGCCCGCAGAAGGCGGCGGCGGCGCGGGTCGCCGGCGCGGCGGCGCCGGCGACCGGAGGCGGCGGCGGCCGGCGCGCCGCCGTGGAGGAAGCCCGCCGCGGCTGAAGTCGCGGCGGCAACGGCGGCCGGTTCCGCGGCCGCGCGGAACCGGGACGGACGCGGCGGCTCGGCCGCGTCCGCGTGGCAGGCGGCCCCCCGCGGGGCCGCGATTCTCTCCAGCCGCGGGTCGAGCCCGCGGCAATCTTCGGCCGCTCGGCCGAAGCCGAGCCGGCCGGTCCGGTCGGCCGGGCCGCGCCCAGGCCGGACCGGACCCGGCCGAGCCGGTTCGGGCCGGGTCGGGCCGACCCGGTTCGGGCCGGGTCGGGCCGACCCGGTTCGGGCCGGCCCGGTTCGGCCGACCCCAGGGGGGTTCGGGCCGGGTCGCCCCGGGCCCAGTACCCCCCGTTTCGGGCCCTCTACGGTCTATCGCCCATATCTTGGGCCTGGGACCTCCGATTGACGAACCGTCAGCGGCTACGCGATCCTTGGATCGAGACGGTCGTTTCAGTATATTATACTCAAGGTTTCGGAAGACTTTGGGTTCGGCCGGGTTGGTTCGTACAAGAAACCAACCGGGCCCTCGGAGCGGAAACGCTCATAACTTGAGCTACGGACGTCCGATCGACGTACCGTCAGCTGTGGTAGTTTCCTCTAAGTGAGACGGAACTTTTGGCATACTCCGCCCGAGGATCGGATACAGGCGGAGTACGGTCGGGTTGGTTTTGCCCTAAAAACCAACGGGGCCCCTGGGACGAAAATGCCAATAACTCTCAGACCGGGCGTCCGATTGACGCGCCGTCTGTCGCGTTGAGATCCTGTTGTCGATACGGAACTTTTGGATACATCAACTTCGGACTACGTGTCAGTTGATGTATCAGCCTCTCGGCTCGTGGAGCGGACCCTCCTAAACGAGCTCGCTTTGTGCGGGAACCCTAGCGCTGGCTGTGACCTCGACGACAGAGCAGAGATCCTCCGTGGACTGCGACGACGGCAGAGCAGAGATCCTCCGTGGACTGCGACGACGGCAGAGCAGAGATCCTTCGTGGACTGCGGCGACGACTGTGCAGGGACCTCAGTGGACTGCGTCGACTACTGCACTCAGCGATCCTACGCGGATCAGTGCCCGATCCTGTGTGGGTCCTACTACCGGTTCTGTGTGAGCCACTGCCTACCGGTTCTGTGTGAGCCACTGCCTACAGGTTCTGTGTGAGCCCGATCCTGTGTGGGTCTTCTGCGGGGGTTAGTACCTATCGATCCTTCGTGGGTCCGACGACTTAGATGGATCAGTGATCATCTTTGACGTCATCTGAAAAAGTATACCTGGTTGAGCTGAATCTTATGTTACTCTCCTTTGTGGATTGTGTTGAACTATCCTTTGTGGATTTACTGTTTACTCTCCTTGTGGATTTGAGTCTTGCTTTCCTTTGTGGATTGAGTTGTTCTTGAGCTCGTGAGCAGAGCTAGAATTGGGGACTTAGGTATATGTATGGGCATATACCTAAGTCGAGTCAGATGTTACTTCGTGATTGCATCTTTCTTTTGTGCTATATCCTTTGTGGATTTCGGGAGACCTTCGGGGGTCTCGGGGTCCTTACTGAGTAGTTGTACTCACCCCTGCACGGGCTATGCCCGCACTTCGTGGTGTTGGTTGCAGACGACGGACAGCGCTGATCGCGGTTGGGGCGTGGAGCAGGACGGTACCTGGAGGTGGACCACTGGGCGGGACGTGCTCAGAGCGGACGTGGGGCCCGAGGAGCTTGGAGGCTATCTGTACCCACCCTTCAGGTGGGATTGCCAGTGGACGACACGAGGCCGCCGTCTTTTCTTCAGTTGCTGTACTTTACTTTTCAGTTGTACTTTACAGTTGGGCTTGTATTTCCGGCCCCTTTACTTTTCTGCACTTTACTTTCCGCTTGCTGACTCTGTGTGGTTGTTACTTATAAAGGCAATGCCTTCCCTGTTTACTGGGATTTTACGCCTTGGTGCTAGTCGCCAGCCCCTGGCCTATGGAAGGCGGGCTTGGGGTAGTCACGGCACGGGCCCCGAGGACGGGTCGTGACAAATTGGTATCAGAGGTGGTCGGTTCTACCGCAGACTCTGATCGTCCTTCCTTTCTATGTGAAGAAATAGTGTTTAGTGTATTGAGTGTGGTTATCAGTTCAGGGAGCCCAGTGTTGGTGCGGCGGCCGACGTATCCGTACACCAGGACCCTGACTCCTGATTTCCGACTTAATGCATGAAAACATTGATTGCGTGTGTGTTTCAAGTTTTCTTTGTGATTACTTGTGTCAGCTCACCGGGTATACTGATCTGCTTTATGAAAGTCTCAAGTTTTCCTTGTGATTACTTGTGCCAGCTCGCCAGGTATACTGTTCTGACTGTGGTGCTCTTGTTCTCCTTTTCAGGATGGCCCCGCGACGACTGCCAGCTAGGGTTCCGAGTGTTGGGCGCGATGGCAGCCCACCGAGCGACGAGGCCTCGGTGCAGGGCCCTTTGCCAGCAGTGGCACCGGCGGTAGCTTTACCCGCCGAGCCACCGATGCTTCCAGTACCAGACGCCGACGATGCACGTCGCCTCAGGGCACTGCATGAGTTTCAGAGCCAGCGACCGCCCAGGTTTCGCGGTGAGGCGGACCCCCAGGCCGCCGAGGACTGGCTAGAGGCGGTGGTACGGATCTTTCGGCTAGTGAGGACACCAGCAGATCTCATGGTGATTCTCGCAGCGAGCCTCCTGCAGGCGGCGGCAGGACGATGGTGGAGCCTGATGCTCCAGGTTCACGATGAGGCATCCTTGCTCTGGGCGGACTTCGAGAGCCTCTTCCGCTCTGAGTTCGTCCCGGCCACCCTCCGAGCGGTGCGCATCCAGGAGCTTCTCCAGCTGCGCCAGGGCAGCATGACGGTCGCTCAGTACGCGGCGAGGTTCACGGACCTATCTCGCTACTCGACCGACATGGTACGGGACCCCTTCTTCCGGGCCCGGACCTTCGAGCAGGGCTTGCGACAGGAGATTCGGGCGTCGCTGATCTCCCTCAGCATTCCGACCCAGGCGGGAGTGCTGGAGCGAGCCCTCCTGATCGAGAGCTTCCTGGCAGAGCCTTCTTCAGCGGCGAGACCTAGCGCAGGGCGGCAGGTAGCTGAGTCTTCGGCAGCAAGTAGCCGACGGATGACTCACGGGTCCAGGCAGACCAGACCCCCTCGCAGACGGCCTCAGGACACCGGCTCAGCGGTGCAGGGCACACAGCGGAGTGCCAGCCTTTCGAGAGGCAGGTTGTGCTACTCTTGCGGCGGGCAGGGTCACATGGCTCGTGACTGCCCGACTCGCCGACCAGAGGAGCAGCAGACGGTGGAGGGGCCACCCAGGCAGAGGCAGAGGGTCGACCGTGGCGGTCCGCAGGGAGGAGGCGGACGAGGCAGAGGAGCTGGCCGAGCAGCGGGTGGTGGGCGACGCTTCCAGGCTCTACCCCCACCACCACCAGGAGGGCCACCTCGACCACAGGGAGCTGGCGGGCAGAGACAGGCCAGCTCCAGGCAGTGGAGGCCTACGACCCCGACTTGCCAGAGATGATTCGAGGTACGATCTGTGTCTATTCCACCCTTGCTGCAGTACTTATAGACACAGGAGCGAGTCACTCTTTCATAGCCTCTGCCCTTGTTCGGAGCTCGGAGATTCCGACTGAGCCGTTGGCTCGATCCTTACGGCTAGAGACTCCTACGGGATCAGACTCGACGATTACGCACTGGTGCCGGCAGTGTGAGCTTACTCTAGGAGGCGAGAGCTTCGGCTGGGATCTCCTTGTAGCGGCGTCGAGGCCTTACGACGTCATCTTGGGCATGGATTGGCTATTCACGGTTCATGCCCAGATCGACTGTTTTAGGCGCAAGGTGCGATGTGTTCGCACCGACGGGAGCAGGTTTACCTTCACCGGCGAGAAGGGAACCTTTGCAGCACAGGATGGACTTCCGCGGAGGAGAGTGCAGCCCATCTCTCATCAGTTGGCTAGCCTCATCCTAGGAGCAGTGGACGTGCGGAGTCCGGCTTTTCCTGCAGTGGTGGACCAGTACGTGGACGTCTTTCCCGACGACGTTCCAGGGCTACCTCCTCGTAGAGAGGTAGACTTTTACATCGACTTGTACCCCGGGACAGCCCCGATATCTACTCCAGCATATCGGATGGCCCCCGCCGAGCTTCGAGAGCTGCGGGTACAGTTGGAGGACTTGCAGAGCAAGGGGTTTATCCGACCCAGTGTTTCACCCTGGGCTTCCCCGATTTTGTTCGCCAAGAAGGCGGACAGGAGCTTGCGACTATGTGTCGACTATCGTCGCCTGAATCAGGTGACGGTGAGGAACAAGTATCCGCTGCCACGGATTGATGACCTCTTCGATCAGCTCAAGGGAGCGCGGTGGTTCTCGAAGATAGACCTCCGGTCAGGCTATCATCAGCTCAGAGTTCGAGACGAGGACGTGCAGAAGACGGCCTTCAGGTGTCGGTATGGCCATTATGAGTTCTTGGTTATGCCGTTCGGCGTAACCAATGCTCCAGCAGTGTTCATGAGCCTCATGAACAGGATCTTCCAGCCATACCTCGACCGATTTGTCGTTGTCTTCATTGACGACATTTTGATATACTCGACGACTGAGGAGGAGCATGCCTACCACCTGCGAGTTGTGCTAGACACACTCCGAGAGCACCAGCTTTATGGCAAGCTCTCAAAATGCCAGTTCTGGTTACGTGAGGTCCATTTCTTGGGGCACGTCATCTCTGAGGCGGGAGTTGCAGTGGATCCCGCGAAGATCGAGGCAGTGCTAGCTTGGGAGCCACCCAAGAGCGTGACAGAGGTGCGGAGCTTCTTGGGCCTAGCCGGATACTATCGGAGATTCGTGCCAGACTTCTCCAGAGTTGCGGCACCACTCTCAGCGTTGACGAAGAAGGGGAAACCCTTCGTGTGGTCAGACAGATGTCAGCAGAGCTTCCAGGAGCTGAGACAGAGATTGACCAGCGCACCTATCTTGAGGTTGCCTGAGGAGGGAGTTGGGTACGTAGTTTACTGCGATGCATCAGGGACTGGACTCGGGTGCGTCCTGATGCAGGAGCGGGCCGTGATCGCCTACGGATCACGTCATTTGAGGCCGCATGAGCAGAACTACGCCACTCATGACCTGGAGTTAGCAGCAGTGGTCTTCGCTCTGAAGACTTGGCGGCACTATCTGATGGGCGAGCGCTTCACAGTCTTTTCTGACCACCAGAGTCTCAGGTATATCTTCTCTCAGAAGGACCTGAACCTGAGACAGCGGAGATGGATTGAGTTCCTCCAGGACTATGACTTTGAGATAGTCTATACTCATGGGAAGGGGAACGTGGTAGCCGATGCCCTCAGCAGGAGGACGGGCATTCAGCTGCTTGAGGAGGCGACGGAGCAGCTAGCCTCCTTGCAGATATCCTTCGTGGATAGAGACGGAGCAGCCTTTCTTCAGTCTCTCACAGTCTCTCCTCCACTTCTACAGCGGGTCAGAGAGGCTCAGCGTGGGGACGCTGACTGTGAGACCCGGCGTGCACTGATATCCTCAGGTCAGGCGCCTGATGGTTTCTCCCTTGGAGCAGAGCATGACATCCTTTTCAGAGGGCGTACCTTCGTACCAGTCGCTCTACGAGAGGAGGTGCTGAGAGAGTTTCACACTTCTCCCTTGGCAGTACATCCCGGAGTGGCGAAGATGTACCAGGATCTCAGACGACAGCACTGGTGGCCGGGCATGAAGAAAGCTGTGGCAGAGTTCGTTTCACGATGCCTCACCTGCCAGCAGGTGAAGGCAGAGCATCAGGTACCAGCAGGCTTGGTACAGCCCTTGGAGGTCCCGGAGTGGAAGTGGGATAGCATATCTATGGACTTCGTGACTGGACTTCCACGCACTTCCAGAGGTCACGACTCCATTTGGGTGATTGTCGACCGACTCACCAAGTCGGCACACTTCTTACCTATCAGAGAGCAGGGCTCAGTGGAGAGCTTGGGACGTCTTTACGTCCAGGAGATCGTACGGCTTCACGGTGTGCCATCATCTATCGTCTCCGATCGAGATGCTCGTTTCACTTCCCGGCTCTGGAAGGGGTTGCAGGAGGCGTTCGGGACGCGGCTCCATCTGAGCACAGCCTTCCACCCTCAGACGGATGGTCAGACGGAGAGGACCATACAGACACTCGAGGACATGCTCCGTGCATGTGTTCTCGACTTTGGTCGCAGCTGGGAGGACCACCTACCCTTGGTGGAGTTTGCGTACAACAACAGCTACCACTCCACCATCGGGATGGCACCATACGAGGCGTTGTACGGCAGACCCTGCAGATCACCGTTGTGCTGGACAGACCCTGGGGAGTCAGCACTCATGGGACCAGAGATGGTCCGAGCCACGACAGAGAAGGTCCAGATCATCCAGGAGAGGATGAGGACAGCTCAGAGCCGGCAGAAGTCATATGCTGACAGGAGGCGGAGGCCACTAGAGTTCGGGGATGGCGACCACGTCTTTTTGCGTGTCTCACCTCGACGTGGTTTACGGAGATTTGGCCGAGGCGGCAAGTTGTCTCCACGCTTCATCGGGCCTTTCCAGGTCCTCAGCAAGATAGGAGAGGTGGCTTATCGCCTGGCTCTACCACCTCATTTGCACCGGGTGCACGACGTCTTCCACGTGTCTCAGCTGAGGAGATACGTGCACGACCCGACGCACATCATCGACTTTGGGGAGCTGGACGTGGACGATGGGGCGACTTTTGCGGAGGTCCCAGTGGAGATCGAGGATCGACAGGAGCGGGTCCTACGTGGGCGGTCGATTCCTCTTGTGCGCGTCAGATGGCAGCACGGGAACCTCCAGGAGAGCACTTGGGAGCGGGAGGCTCAGATGCGTGCTCAGTACCCCCATTTGTTCCCCTAGTTTTTGATGTATCTTTACGGGGACGTAAAGCCCTGAGGTGGGAGTAATGTAAAGACCCGTAAATTTCAAGGAAATTTTTTTTCTTAATTTTCTTTGGAATTTTACAAGAGCGCAGCTTCAGACGGCACCTGATTCCGAGGCCCGGTGTGCCCGGAATCAATTTCCGAAGTTTTGCTCGGGTACGTTCAGTGAACGGACGAGCGGGTTTTTCTATCTTTTGAACCGGTGCCCGGAATCGAATTCTGAGGGCACCGATGAAATCGCAGCACCGGTATTTTCTTAGAAACGCCTCTTCCGGAGTTGCGTTTGCTCAGACGTGGTTTTTAAATTTTTGCGGCTTTAAGTCAAAAATAAAATAAAGTTTGTGCGACAACTTTATTTTATTTCACTTAAGCAGCTTGGAAGCCACTTGAAGCCACTTAAAGGCGGCTTGAACTGAGTTGAACTGGATAGGATGCTATCCAGAAATATCCTACCCCTTGGTAGGATATTTGTGCGGTGGGACCCGCACGAGCCCGCCGTTTCTTTCGCTAAGTAACGCACCCGCGAAAACCCGTCAAAGTAACTGAAAAGTCAACCGACGCGTTTTCTTTAATTCTTAACAGACCATTTAATTGGGCGGTTTATTTCGTGAATTAAATGGACTGTTTCTTCGTGAATTAAATGGGTCGTTTCTTTCGTTGAATTAATTCAACGAATTGATGGATCGTTTCTTAACCGGTTTCGTGTTGGCATGTTTATAAAATAAGACCAACCCAAAAATCCTTGGAAAGGATTTGAAAGAATCTTCGTTCCTCCACCCTCTCTGCGAAGAACGCGAAGAACGCGAAGAACGCGAAGAACGCGAAGAACGCGAAGAACGCCGGCGACCGGAATTCGACGACGCACACCAAGATCTGCGACGTCGACGAGATCTACCCGCGACGTTCTTCGGCGACGCCTCTTCTTCCGCGGCCGACCTCGTTCGGCAACAAAGGTGAGAATCAGATCTTTTCTTCTCCCTTTTTAATTTCAATATCAACGGATTTAAACTAATTAAATCCGTTGATCTTGATCCGGAGATTGGCGACGCGACGAGCGATTCCGCGACAACGCGGCGATCTCCATCTTCCGCGACGAGCAATCCCGCGACGATCCCCCGTTCGGCAACGACAAGGTAAGGGTTGATTGGAATATTTTCCTTCCCGTGATTTATTTCTTTTAAAGTAAAGAACTTGATCTTCGAACAATTTTAACATTTAAAATTGTTGTTGATTGTTTTATTGTTCCTCCCGTGGATTATGACTAACGCGGAGGGTGCGGGTCGAACGAACAAGACCCGGCAACCCTCCGCCGATCTATTTTGTTGTGCGGATTTGGCGGACGTCGACAAACCGTGCGGCAAGGGCAATTTGTTGATTCCGCAGTGAAGATCGTCCCCCGGGAGGAGCATCGGCGCAGACGGGAAAGAAATCGGGCCACCGGAGCATCCCCGGCGGCCCGCAGAAGGCGGCGGCGGCGCGGGTCGCCGGCGCGGCGGCGGCGGCGACCGGAGGCGGCGGCGGCCGGCGCGCCGCCGTGGAGGAAGCCCGCCGCGGCTGAAGTCGCGGCGGCAACGGCGGCCGGTTCCGCGGCCGCGCGGAACCGGGACGGACGCGGCGGCTCGGCCGCGTCCGCGTGGCAGGCGGCCCCCCGCGGGGCCGCGATTCTCTCCAGCCGCGGGTCGAGCCCGCGGCAATCTTCGGCCGCTCGGCCGAAGCCGAGCCGGCCGGTCCGGTCGGCCGGGCCGCGCCCAGGCCGGACCGGACCCGGCCGAGCCGGTTTGGGCCGGGTCGGGCCGACCCGGTTCGGGCCGGCCCGGTTCGGCCGACCCCAGGGGGGGTTCGGGCCGGGTCGCCCCGGGCCCAGTACCCCCCGTTTCGGGCCCTCTACGGTCTATCGCCCATATCTTGGGCCTGGGACCTCCGATTGACGAACCGTCAGCGGCTACGCGATCCTTGGATCGAGACGGTCGTTTCAGTATATTATACTCAAGGTTTCGGAAGACTTTGGGTTCGGCCGGGTTGGTTCGTACACGAAACCAACCGGGCCCTCGGAGCGGAAACGCTCATAACTTGAGCTACGGACGTCCGATCGACGTACCGTCAGCTGTGGTAGTTTCCTCTAAGTGAGACGGAACTTTTGGCATACTCCGCCCGAGGATCGGATACAGGCGGAGTACGGTCGGGTTGGTTTTGCCCTAAAAACCAACCGGGCCCCTGGGACGAAAATGCCAATAACTCTCAGACCGGGCGTCCGATTGACGCGCCGTCTGTCGCGTTGAGATCCTGTTGTCGATACGGAACTTTTGGATACATCAACTTCGGACTACGTGTCAGTTGATGTATCAGCCTCTCGGCTCGTGGAGCGGACCCTCCTAAACGAGCTCGCTTTGTGCGGGAACCCTAGCGCTGGCTGTGACCTCGACGACAGAGCAGAGATCCTCCGTGGACTGCGACGACGGCAGAGCAGAGATCCTCCGTGGACTGCGACGGCGGCAGAGCAGAGATCCTTCATGGACTGCGGCGACGACTGTGCAGGGACCTCAGTGGACTGCGTCGACTACTGCACTCAGCGATCCTACGCGGATCAGTGCCCGATCCTGTGTGGGTCCTACTACCGGTTCTGTGTGAGCCACTGCCTACCGGTTCTGTGTGAGCCACTGCCTACAGGTTCTGTGTGAGCCCGATCCTGTGTGGGTCTTCTGCGGGGGTTAGTACCTATCGATCCTTCGTGGGTCCGACGACTTAGATGGATCAGTGATCATCTTTGACGTCATCTGAAAAAGTATACCTGGTTGAGCTGAATCTTATGTTACTCTCCTTTGTGGATTGTGTTGAACTATCCTTTGTGGATTTACTGTTTACTCTCCTTGTGGATTTGAGTCTTGCTTTCCTTTGTGGATTGAGTTGTTCTTGAGCTCGTGAGCAGAGCTAGAATTGGGGACTTAGGTATATGTATGGGCATATACCTAAGTCGAGTCAGATGTTACTTCGTGATTGCATCTTTCTTTTGTGCTATATCCTTTGTGGATTTCGGGAGACCTTCGGGGGTCTCGAGGTCCTTACTGAGTAGTTGTACTCACCCCTGCACGGGCTATGCCCGCACTTCGTGGTGTTGGTTGCAGACGACAGACAGCGCTGATCGCGGTTGGGGCATGGAGCAGGACGGTACCTGGAGGTGGACCACTGGGCGGGACGTGCTCAGAGCGGACGTGGGGCCCGAGGAGCTTGGAGGCTATCTGTACCCACCCTTCAGGTGGGATTGCCAGTGGACGACACGAGGCCGCCGTCTTTTCTTCAGTTGCTGTACTTTACTTTTCAGTTGTACTTTACAGTTGGGCTTGTATTTCCGGCCCCTTTACTTTTCTGCACTTTACTTTCCGCTTGCTGACTCTGTGTGGTTGTTACTTATAAAGGCAATGCCTTCCCTGTTTACTGGGATTTTACGCCTTGGTGCTAGTCGCCAGCCCCTGGCCTATGGAAGGCGGGCTTGGGGTAGTCACGGCACGGGCCCCGAGGACGGGTCGTGACAGTTAGGTCTCATGAGACAAACTATTGTCTTGGAACAAGGCCTTGAGAAAATCTTATTTGAAGTCTAGGAACAAGACCATGACTATGTGGTTATGAAGTCTTGCATTATGCATTCCATCATTATGAAAGTGGCTATTGATATTTCATGTGATTATTACACTAGTAGAATATCCATGTGAATAAGTAAATGGAATTATTTGATTTTATCTTTTCCGTATTATTTTGATGTTCATGTTTAAAAGGATTCTTTTCTATTCTTACATTTCCTTAAAAAAAATTCTTATTTATGAAAGTTTCTGCTATACTGTTATCCTTATTAAGCATCTGAGCTCACCCCTTTCTAAGTTTTATTTTTCCCAAGATTTGAAGAAGTATATTATGACTGACCTATAGGGATAGTATAAGGTATATTAGTGTGGCTTATAGAGACTATGTTGTCGTAGTTTTTCATTTTATAATGTAATTTAAAACTCATTAATGTATCTAGTATTTCCAAGGCTACTAAACTAATCGGTCTCTTGAGACATGAACTTTTGTGATCATGCCAATGTTATGTAATAATGCACCGAATCTGGGTAACTAGGTTTGGGGTTTTACTGTTTGTATCAGAAGAATTTTAGTACAAACCTTGGAATCTAGATTTAGATAAACTCTAATTAGAGCTCATTACCCTAAGATAGACTTTGAGGATTTGTATAGAAGAAATTTCCTAGAATTTTGGTACTATAGAGATTTTTTGAGTTTTCCAAGAAATAAATCCATGTCTATAAAGGAGCAGGTAGAGGCGGCTCTAGCACAGATGTACCTAGGGATAAAACCCAAAAACAACGCTTTGAGATAGACTCGAATGAGAACTGGTGCACGACAACGGGCCTTGTTGCACTCTTGGTTACAACACTCTTGGGGGATATTCTTAGGATAATTCTCATTTTTTTTACAAACCATTATGAAGGGTTTATGAATATATACATACTCCAAGAAAAAAAATTTATGATTATGGATTATATCCATAAACTATTCAATTTATGTTAACTATTTTACAAGTTTGTAATTATGTATTACGATTCATAAACTAATCTAGTGTATGCCATTGTTTAGAAATGGCACCTAGTTGAAGGAATAGAAACCGTATCAATGCACGCAATCCATATATGGATTTCCCTCCTACTCAATATAATTATAGTGGAGTCGGTGAAGCAATTGATGCTGATCAGCTTATCACCATACTAGGACAACTCACTCAGGTTATTAATAATAACCTTACCCATATGGATCACCCTAATCCACAACGTGGATGATAAATATTAGACCACTTCATGAGGTAACAACCACCAACATTCAATGGGAGTATAAATCCATTAGTAGCTGAATAATAGATAAATTCCTTAGAGAAAATATTTCATGCTTTGGTGAGTTGCGAAAGGAAAAAAAAATTCATGGCAGTTTATCGCTTCACGGGAGATGCAGATCAATAGTGGTCATTTATTAAAAACACAAAGAAATATGATGAAGTATAGAATATGGAATGTATGGAGTTTAAAGAGATTTTCATAGAAAAATACTTTCCTCATGACCATTGAGCGGATATGGAAAGGAAATTCCTCAGTCTGAGGAAAAATGAGGATGATAATGTCAAAAAGTATGAGGCTAACTTTACAAGGTTAGTAAGGAATATAGCAGATTATATACCTAACCTAAGGAGTAAGATTTATTTATTCTTTGATTGGTCAAAACCATTTCTCTGATGAGCATTAGTCTTACAATCCTTCTTTTCAAACGAAGATATTGTCTCATGTTCTATCAAGACAGAAAAGGAATTCTCTAAGTCTTGTGACTTTAAAAAAATCAAGAGAAGAAGATATCTGGTGAACACTATAGAAATGGAAATAAGGGGAAGAATGTAGAAGTTTAATATCCATCCTGTAGTTAATGTGGGAAGAAATTCCCCAGTACTTTCCTGAAGTAAATGGAAGTTTGTTACAAGTGTAGTGACAAAGGCTACCAAACTCATGATTGCAAGGGGAAGAAAGAGTATGTCAATGTTGAATGCTAAAATTGTATTGAGAGGGGCATTGTGAAAATTAATATCCTAAGAGCCAAGGAAAGTTTCCTCAGAAAAGGCCAAGGGAGAAATTCCAAGCTTATGCGATAACTATTTCTAAGGTTGAATCTCCAAAAGATGTGGTGAAAGGTAATTTAATGGTTTATTCTTTTTTATCCAATGATTTATTTGATTCTGGATCATCGCATTGTTACATATCTTCCCAGTTTGCTAAGAAAATTAGATTTTTTCAATTTGACTTAACAAGGGTGTTGTCCATCAAAACACCTCAGGGAAGTATCATAGCAACAAAGTTTTGTGAATTATTTCCCATCAGGGCATATAATTGTTCTTTATCTGGTGATCTCATCATCATACCCATGATTGAATTTGATATAATCCTCGGAATGGATTGGCTTTTAAACCATGATGATAAAATTTATTTTAAGAAGAATTAGGTTACAATTTTCAATGATGATAAGGAGTACCTGATCTTTAGGGCAGAAACGTCACCACCTAATTCTTATCTAGATCCACCCCAAGTAGCTCTACTAATTTAAATTATTAGGGAGGAAAAGAATGAGATAATTATGGGTGAGGAAATGAGTGTTAAAATAGAGGATGTACCTATTGTGCAAGAATATATTGATGTGTTTCGAGAAGATTTACCTGGACATTCTCCAGAATGAGAAATTGAGTTTTCTATTGATTTAATTCCTGGTTCAAGGCCAATATCGAAGACCCATTATAGAATGGCCACTGTGGAATTAGTGTAACTAAAGGAACAACTAGAATAATTGAATAATAAGGTATTTATTCGCCCTAGTGTTTCTCCATGGAGAGCCCCTATTCTTTTTGTTAAGAAGAAATATGGATCTATGAGGTTTTGCATTGACTATAGGGAGATCAATGCTATAACAACAAAGAACAAGTATCCCCTACCTTGCATTGATTATTTATTCGACCAACTTCATGGAGCTCAATATTTTTCAAAGATTGACCTTCGATCTGGATATCATCTGTTTTGTGTGAAAAAGTAAGACATTCCAAAAACTTCATTTCGAACCAGGTAAAGGCATTACAAGTTTACAATAATGCCTTTTGGATTAACTAATGCACCTTATGTCTTCATAGATCTAATGAATAGGTTTTCAAGGAATATCTAGATGAATTTGTAATGGTATTTATTGATGATATCTTGGTATACTCCAAAATCTACGAAGATCATGAAAATCACTTTTGCATTATTCTAAAGACTCTTAGAAGAAATTAGTTATATGGAAAATTTAGCAAGTGTAAATTCTGGATTCATGAGATTTATATTATTGGCCATATTGTGTCTAAGGATGGAATCTCTGTTGATCCTTCAAAGACCAAGGAAATCCAATAATGGCCAGCACCGATGAGTATAACTGAATTACGCAGTTTTATTGGTTTAGTATGTTATTATCAATTTTTCGTCCAGAATTTTGCCCTGTTGGAAAACCCATTAACAAATATCACATGTAAAGGGGTTAAATTTTTTTGTAAAAAAGAGTTTGAATAATTTTTTAAAGAACAGAAGAGAATATTAGTCAATTATTTTATCATGGCTCTACCATCGGGAAATGATGGGTTCATTATTTATAGTGATGCTTCAAAGAAATGACTTGGTTGTGTCCTTTTGCAGAATGATAGATTAATTGCCTATACACCATGGAAGCTGAAAAATTCATCAGTAACACTATCCTACTCATGATCTTGATTTACCAGCTGTAAACATTTCTTTGAAGATATGGAGACATTATCTCTATACTAAAAATGTGAGATATATACCGATCACAAGAGTTTGAAGTGTATTTTCTCAGAGAAAGAACTCAACATGAGGAAAAATAGATGGCTTCAATTACTCAAGTATTATGATTTCACAATACACTATCACCCAGGGAAGGAAAATAAGGTGGTAGATGCTTTGAGCAGAAAGTATCATGGAGTTTTGAACAAGATGATAATTTAAAGGGATCCTATTTTCATGGATCTAGTGAAATTGTATATGGTAATAATCATGGAAGGTGAAACATCAATAATTTTTCAAATGGTTTCCAAACCATCTTTACTAGAAAAGATAAAAATTTCTCAAGCTGATGATGAGGAGTTTCAAAAGAAAATTAAAGCAGTGAATAATGGGAGATTGAGTGACTTCATATATGAAGATAGAATTTTGAAATTTGGGATGGCGCTTTGTGTTCCTAAAATGCCTGATCTAAAAAATGAATTTTTAGATGATGCTCATAGATCCAATTTCTCTATACACCCTGGTAGCACTAAGATGTGTAGAGATTTGAAGGAACATTTTTGGTGGGACAAAATAAAGAGGGAGATTTATGATTTTTTGTCATGGTGTATGGTTTTTCAACAAGTGAAAGCTGGAAGGCAACAGCCTGGAGGAGTCATGAAACCTCTTCCCATACCTAAGTAGAAATGGGATAATATTCCGATGGAATTTTTCATGGGGATACCAAAGACACCTAGAAGGAATGATGCTATATGGGTCATTGTTGATCGTCTTACCAAGTCATCACATTTTCTTTCTATAAGAGAATATTTTCCACTTGGAAATTTAGAAAGACTATATATTAATGAAGTTTTAAGACTCCATGGTGTACCCCTATCGATTGTTTCTGATCATGATCCTTGTTTTACATCAACATTCTGGAAAAGTCTTTAGAAATCCTAGGACACTGAACTTCGTTTGAGCACTTCCTACCACCCTAAAACTGATGGACAATCATAACAGACTATTCAAACCTTATAAGACATGTCGAGATCTTTCTCACTTGACTTTCAAGGTATGTGGGATCAAAATTTACCTCTGGTCAAATTTTCCTATAACAATAGCTTCCATTCAAGTATTCATATGGCACCATATGAAGAGTTATATGGAAAGGGATGTCACACACCAACTTGTTGGGATGATGTTGGTGAAAGAAAACTTGTAGGCCTAGAACTTGTTGAGGAAACGATGGAAAAGGTGCAGGTCACCCAAACCCACATCAAAACAGCACAAAGTAGGCAGAAGAGCTATGCCGATAACTGAAGGAAGGATTTGGAATTTCAAGTAGGAGATCATGTTTTCTTGAAGGTATATCCATGGAAGGGAGTTATACGATTCGATAAGAAGGGTAAACTCAGTCCCAGGTACATCAGACCTTTTACAATTCTAGAACGAATTGGGGTTGTAACTTACTGGTTGGAAATGCCGCCAAGTCTCTGTAAAGTTCACAATCTGTTCCACGTATCACTTTTGAGAAAATACATGCCTGAAACAACGCATGTACTCACCTATGGGTAAATTTAATTGTAACCTGATCTATCTTATTGTGAATATCCTGTCAAAATTCTTGATACTAGAGAACAAGAGCTGAGAAACTAGACGAATCGTCTGGTAAAAGTTCTATGGTGAAATAATAAGTTGGAAGAGGCAACTTGGGAACCCGAGGAACTTATGATGAAGAACCACCCGAATATTTTTATGTAGTAATATTCTAGAAATTTCGAGGAAGAAATTATTTTAAAGAGGGGAGAATGTAACACCCCAAGCTTCCACAGTATGTTTCCCTTTGAATAATACAATAGCTTGTGTTCTACGCAACTTTGAGTTCAAACACACCACAACCAATCAAACTAGCTGTTATGAAGAGTAATACCCACTTTTTAAAATTTTATAAATTTTTACATTCAAAATGTACTTAAATTTTGGATTTGGAATATCAAAATTAGCTTATAGTAAATTTTTGGTATTTTTCTGAAAACTTTCAATTTTTGATAAATAGTGAAAAACACTGCGTTATTGTTCAAAACTGACTTTTTAATTAAAAAATTAATTATGTTATTTAAATTTATTTTAGTTCAAAACAGATACATATTACCTATATATGTTCAACGTAATTCATTGGAGTCATTTTATAAAAAGTTAAGATATGTAAAACTTTATCAAACTTTTACCGTCGTTTACTTGCCTCCTAAGAGCATTTCCTAATTTGTATAAAAGTAAATTTTACTACTTATGTGAGTTGAATTTCAAAAATACGACAGACATTTTTTATATCAGTAAGTGAAATGTGGTTCGATAAGATAGAAATAATTTTTTGTGAATAGTACCTTTTGACTTTTATTTACCACGGTTAAAAGTAAATAGGGTAATTAACGGTAAAATGATATTATTATTACCCTAACGCATGTTCTAATTCTATAGGATAATTTTAATTCAACCCAAAACAGTATTATGATTAAAATATGATCCTTCAGGTCCACTTGGATTAGATTAGGACATTTATTATTATTTAATTCAAAGAAGAGTTAAAAGTGTAAAATTCAGAGTTTAATAACTAAACCATTTTTAATATAGTGTTAAAAATAAAATAAATTCAACTATAAATATTCATTAGAAATATAAAAATATTTCCTACATAATGGTATTTTATTTATAATTTTTAGATATTATATTATTTAATTTATTTATGACACAATGATGATACAGTAATGACCTAATTAATGAAATACTAAAAAAATTGATATTATAAATACCCAGATAAATGTAATTTGATACTTTTTATGAATTAAAATAATTTTATTGGTTAATATGACATGTTAGGGTTGATTAAATGAATTTATTTCGAAGTAATAATACTGTTATGAATTTAGAGAAAACAAAATACCAAATACTGTCAAAATTGACATAAAAGAGTTTTTAAAACAAATATTATATTATTAATTGATATTATATTCCTAAAAATCTAAGGTTCAATGAAAGGTCTTAAATAATATTATATATGTCGTTAATGAACCACTTAAGGTTCTCTTGGAAGTTTATGGTAAGTTTATTAACCATATAATATAAAAATGCAAAGAGACATGGTAAATGTAAAACTATTTAACCAAGAGTTAAATCATAATGATAAAGTTAATATAGTGATCCAAACCTGTCTAAAACCTATTGGTTGAGTGTTTTTTGACCCATCACCACCTTATCCTAGAAATTAAGCATTTTTGAGCCATTAGAAACCAAAAATTATTTTATTATAAAATAATATTTCAATCTTTTCCTAAGGTGCCTCTCACCCCTCTTATAAAATGTCACTTCCCCTTCTCTCAAATTCACACCTTCAAAGCCATTTGGCTTGGCCAAACCCTACAAAAATATCATACCAACTTTAATAACTTCATCTTAGAGGCCTTCCTTTATTCATAAATCCAACCCAAGGACCCCTTTTGATCAAATCAAAAGGAAGAACCCAAAGAATAGGTAAATATTTCATCACCTTTTTCAAAGTTCTTCTCTTCTTCCACTTCCTCTTTATTTGTTGTTTCCATTGTAAAATAATAACTCAAGTATATTATATATATTTTGATTTTATAATAAAATTGGTACAAGCATATTCAGTATTCTATCCATCCTATAAATGACAAAGTCACCATACGTGCGTATGTACGGATTACCTGCTCCACATCGTGGTGTAGTTTGTTATTCAAACACTTCATCATTTGGATGGGTATAATAATGAATATAAATGATGAAAATAATAAATATAACATGATAATGATTCTTTATATATTATATCCCATCCAATTATATACAATTTTAATATTAAAAGAATGATATTGTTGCTCGTGCGTACATACGGATTACCGTCTCCACGAACACGATGAGATTCATTCCCCATCGAATCCATTCAAGACTAAATTCTATTTGATGATTAAAAATAATGTTTAAAGACTTAATATCATTATGAATATGAATAATATAAATCTTATCTGTAACAAAAATTACTTATGTAACAAATCATATAAAGGAAAACAAATCAGATAACACCCAAAATAATGATACTAATGAAATATCATTAACAAGGCAATATTAGGAGATCATATATGATATCATATTAATGTATATGGTTCTTGTATAATTTAATAACTATTATTTAACCATTATAAAGGAGGTCAAACTACCCTTGACCAAGTAAAATTACAAGTTAAGGGTTAATTTCACAATCTCTTTATTATTCGAGGTTGTTTTTACGTAAGTATCTACTAGGGCCTCTTTATCATCCACATCCATGTTTCTTAAAATCTATTCCAAAATATTTTTACTATTTACTAGACTATGGGTTAAATTCATTTATACCCTTGTTTGACTTTTTATAAATGGTTTGAATGCAATCTTTCTGTCGTTTTCCAAACAAGGTACCTTATGACCTTTTCGACAAAATTAAGGTAAGAATGTTTTAAAATTTATACGGTGGGTGAGGCTATTTTCCGCCATTATAACATCATCGAAGCATCCCATAAAAGCTTATAATAATATTTTCAAAATAAATTTCTTCTTTTATATTTATATTACATTTAAATTATTTCAAAATAGAAAGTGATATATCTCTAAAAAAGTTTTGATTTCATCTATGCCAATATTCTTTAATGGATTGTAAGCTTATTTGAAGTTTATTTATTATGATACAAAATTTACATACTGTATTGAAGGTTTTGTGTTATGTTTGAATATGGATGTGTTATTTTTATACTATTCATGGTTTATGGATAAAATATTTACATTTAGTATGATAGTTTTAATATGAATATTTATTTTATGTTTAAACCTTTTCATGTGAGGAATGCATTGGACTTAGTAAGTAACGGGTGGATCCTGCTATGGTTCCTCGATGCATCGATAGGTCTCATGAGACAAACTAGTGTCTTTGCATAAGGCCTTGACAAAATCTCATTTGTAGTCTTGGAATGAGGCCTTGACTGTGTGGTTATGAAGTCTGGCATTATGT
The DNA here is from genome assembly GCA_963277665.1 of Viscum album. Lineage (NCBI taxonomy): Eukaryota > Viridiplantae > Streptophyta > Magnoliopsida > Santalales > Viscaceae > Viscum > Viscum album. The sequence continues at coordinate 2,099,963,126 of OY728163.1, read as the reverse complement.
ATTCCATCATTATGAAAGTGGCTATTGATATTTCATGTGATTATTCAACTAGTAGAATATCCATGAGAATAAGTAAATAAAATTATTTGATATTATCTTTTACATATTATTCTTAAGTTCATGTTTAAAATTTTTTTTCCTAGTCTTACATTGCCTTAAATGTTTATGCTTATTTATGATAGTTTCCGCAATATTGTTATCCTTACTCAGCATCTGAGCTCACCCATTTCAATATTTTATTTTCCCAAGATGAGAAGAAGTATATTATGACTGACCTGGAGGGATATTCTAAGATATATGAGTGTGTCCTATGGAGACTATGTTGTTTATGTTTTTCATTTTATAATGTAATGTAAAACTTATGAATGTATCTTGTATTTACAAGGCTACTAAATTAATCAGTCTTTGGAGACTTGATCTTTTGTGATCATGTCAATGTTGTGTAATAATGCACCAACTCTGGGTGACTAGGGTCGGGGTGTTGCAATATTTACCTCAATAATCTATATAAACCAAACCACAAAACCCAAGATAAAAATTACTAGATATTATCTTCCTTTCTACACTATTAACACTGGTTCTAAGGTGTTGGGGAGACCCTATGGTAATGATTGATATTTCCATAGTTTAAGAACTAATAATCACCACTTAATTGAACTAATTAGGTAAAAAATTTCTCCATCAACATACCACTACCCTGATTCATGTCCATGTCCTTCCTCTTCCTATTATGGGAAGAGTTACTCATTACAATAGTAATAATTCCACCCTCCTTATAACTAAAGGTTGAAAGAAAACCAACTACTTGATCTTCTTCCAGGATGTTCTTAATTTCTAAGGCCTTTCACAAAACCACTGGGTATGTTGGTAGTTTAAAGGTCCAAACCATCTATTTGATGTTAAAGTAGAGACCAATATCACACTTCCTAGCCATTTGTGCATATTTTTTGTCCATGATAGGAGAATAATAAAGTAACTCAGTTAAATTATAAGAGTATGTGGATACTATCGTAGACCCCTTGTATAGTTCCCTAAACTCCTATCCTCGGTATAACTTTAGTATAATAAGAAAAAAATTCTTTGAATAACATGTTCTAAAAGGAATCCTAGGTGAGAACTGCATATCTACCAGTATTTTCCATAATGAACTTACATCTCTTATAGGGTACCTAAAGAAATAATATTTCTATATTCACCCTCATGTCCTCGAGTGTCTCAAATGAGGTCAAAGATACCATAGATAATTTTTATCTATTCCTAAACATATTATGGCCATCTAGTTTCCAGAAAGGATTTTGGACAATGGGGGTTGATGTCTTTAAAATATTTTACCATGGATCTTGGTACCCCTCAACCTCAGGTAGGAATAATCAGGACTTCCGGCTATGGTGGGACCACTACCTTCCCCACTTAAGTAGGTATGGTGGTATGCTATGCTACAACCTTTTGCATTTTTTTGTGGTGGAATAAGGCCATCCTATAGAGAGGGAGTATCTAGACCCATGTTATAAAGTGGTCCCATCATTCTCTTTCAGGGAGGCATCCTATAAAATGTGAAGGAAATACTTTTCAAACTGAATTTGATTGGATAAAACCTAATTATCCTATGGGGTCACACAAAGAATATATTAGGATTCTAACCATAATCCAAGGTATATCCCTCCTATAACTAACCACAGAATCTATACTTACATTTTAGTCATTGTCACATATATCTACAAATCAATATAGCATGCTCAGGTTCAAATAATTAAAGCTAATAATTATATCCCAACAGCATAGAAAACAAATATATCACTCAATCACAACATAAAAGTATATCCTGAATAGATATCACAAATTGATGAATTAATTTAAAGACCTATTATACTACACACAATATATATATATATATCATGTGATCCTACATGAAAATTCATACTGCACAAACTCCCCTCAAATATCATCAAATAGTAACAATAATCCATTCAATGGTAACTCAGAGGTGCATTGCACATGACCTCGCTAAGAACATGGACAAACCCCTAATTTAGTCCCAAAAAATATATATCCTACCTATTATATCCTAGTATAACCAATAATAAGGGAAGAAATATGTTCTCTAAATCCATTTTGTAATTCCTGGATCTAAACCATTGGGTTTGAGCAAGATATACACAGGACCTCATGCATGCCTCACCATACATAGGAAGTTGTAAATAATAATCAAGATTCTCATGCTATTAATGTGGAGACTATACTATCAGTATCAAATCCCTAAACCAATAATATAACTAAAATATGAAAAAAATCAAATTAAATAATGATAAAGAAATATAATTTCATATGGAACACATGAAATACAAATAATAAATAAATAGACTCCTTATATGGAAAGAAAAGCTAGAGTAATGGTGAAAGCAGGAAAAAAATAAGTAAATATCTATGGAATACTCAAGAGTATATATTGATCCCACCACCAGTTCTCGGATTCATGAATCATATATCTTCAATGATCCTGTTTTCCTTTCTTGGATCCATATACATGTAGTCTCTAGGAACATTGAGATTCCTATATAAGTTGTGAGTAATAAAAGATAGTATAACACCACCAATGAATCCATATAAAATGTTTACATGTATAATAAGTGTATTCCCATATTATAATAAATTCTCATGTCAAAATAAACAATACAAAACCAAGAAACGATGTACTAACCAATCCACTAAGTTCCCTCAAAATACCAATTTCAACTCTATGATTAAATAAATATAATGATATAAGAAGTAATAAAGAATTAGCCAAATAGATTCTAAACATACAATTCAAAAACATGTAAACTATATGCTAGGAATACATTATGAATAAATTGAGTCATTAACGTGGTATCCACTGTGAATTGAGTGACCACACAACTCATTATCCACTATTCCATCCATCCATCCAAAGTTAAGAATTTTTAAAAAAAAGGAATGAGGAAAATCCTCAAAACATGTCACAGAGGTCTAATGTTTTGAAAACTGAGGGAGTTGGTGTGGACTAGATTCACTCTATTTGGGGGGAGGGACCTAATAAAACTAAAGATAGTACATGGGTTATATTAAGTATCCCAGGTAGCCAAGTATGTGGCCACCAAGTTTCCCTCCCTTTAAGTGTGAGTGATATTCATGCCACTAGTGATAAAATACCTGCATTTTCAAATAATACATGTGATAGCCCAAGGTGTTGAGATCATACATTTGATGGAATTGAGGAGGATAAAAGATTCATATTCCACCTAATTGAGGATAATAGCATGAGAATGGAATTATTATAACCCTTTGAAAAATTTATCCTCCTCTTACAAGAGAGAATCACCATAATTTTTCCAAAAAGTGAATGAAAAAAATGAGACATTAAGATCAAATAACACCCCACCTCCCCACATATAGCCTTGTATACATGATCCATCAATATTCAGTTTCAATCCACAATCCAGTGGTAACCATCCAACCTAGTTGCCTTGGGTAGATGTTAGAAGAGTCATGACCCCTACACTTCATCCTTCTGTGAGACGACATAGGGAAGAGGCATGCGTGTTGTGTTTGAGAAGGGAATCCAACTCCATGGAAAGTGACATGGACTCTACCTTCATAACCAGCTATGAAAAAACAAGGCTCATATGTATATATTTATTATAAAAAACCATAAATTCAAATATTCTACTATGAAGAGAACCGCCCAAGCATTTCTTTTGTGGATATTTTCATCTATGTTTTAAAACTGGGACTAGAAGAACAGTTCTCCAGAAATACCCTAGACATCTCTCATAGAAATAATGCTACGGTTTTTATAGACTATAGATGCCCGATAAACTTCATAGAAAATTAGGGCAATTATATCTTACTTGGGGGAGAAGTAGCATGAGAACCTAGAATCCATGCATATTACCTTTATTCAGACTCCCTCATTAGTTGGAAGATCGTGATTAAATGTCATATCAAAAAAATTAAATTTAATTACAACATAGAAAACCGCCCAATATATCATTTTCAGTGTCCATGATAAACAAATAATGGTAAACCATAGGGGATAAGAAGCCTAATTAGGATGAAGTGAATACATAATTTTTCAGTTTAGTGGAGATAAAGATACCCTGATAAACTTCTTTTTTGGTGATTGATAAAAGATTGAATGAATGCAGGGAAGATGATGACTGAAGAGAAGGTTATATTAGACACCATAAAACTAGGGAAACCCAAAACATTTCCCATCTAATTTTCTTTCCAAATGATAATCAATATTTCCCCCACAATCCTTTTTTAAGGTTATTGGATCTTGAAAATTTGACCCCGAGGGATATCCTAATTCTTGGAACTATTATTTCCTATGACATAAAAACATGAACCATACTTCTTAGAGGTGAAATTCTCCCGTATATATTTCCCAACCATCTCATCCCATGCCAGCCTCACCTTAAAGTGATCCATAGTGCCTAATATTCTTCTAATATTGATTCCATTGTCCTTGACACAATGGACTAATATGCACCATGATTACCAGTGATATCTTCCCTCTTCTTGATAATCCCATATGAAGCTAGCACTAATGTTATTAATGTTATAGATAACCATCTTGGAAAATATGGTGGACACCGAAACATGTATATGAATTGATGTTAAGATGTTATTGACTAGGGATATGTTCCCTCCAATTTAATGAAAATTATTATTCTATTTGATAATGCATGACGAAATATTATCGAATACACAATCAAAGTGGTGCATTCGGATCTTACACAGTGAAACCGGGACCCCTATGTACTCTATGGGAAAATTTCTTCTAGGCCCCAAGATTTTATTTATTTTTGTTTCCCCTTCCATCTGAACATAATATTAAGATGTAGAAACTTCTATTTTCTTTGTTAATGAGACGACCACTCCATTACAGAAGCATGTATTTTATTGGGGAAGTTACAGATGCTGATAGGTCTAAATAGTTTCAAAGAGGAAGGGTCTCTAACCTTAGAAATAATAATTAATAGGGTAGAAAATTTCATCAAGTGTATCTCACGTCATCCATGAGTAATCTTCATAATCATATATTATTCATAGGTTTATCATCACCATATTTTCATGTCATGTTAACTCCCCATCTAGGTAATTACCATTCCATGATGGTCCACATTTTCGAAGAACCAAGAACAATATCTATAATGTCTTGGTAAAACACATAACAGATTAAATCATACTATTTAAATCATAACACATAATCATGAGAAATAGTAGGAATATAAAAACATGTGATCAACATCAAACATGATTGAATAAACTATAAAATCATAATCATGGAATCAAGCATCATAAACTTGTCTCACAAGCTACATGCACCCGCATGCGATCAAAATCAAACATGGAAAAGAAGAAATAAAATGTAAGGATAATACCAAGTAAAATTGTGCTTATAAGATCCCCAGATCGTAAAGAACTTCCTACTAAGTTTTTAAACACCAATTTCAATGTATGATAAGTGTGTCATATCCTAAATCACATTCACACACCAATCATAATAAGTTATCCTAAAAAACATAGATAAATAGTATCATAGAAAATAATTAGAGATATAAAACATGACATAAGGAATAAAAAGAGAAGGGGTTAGAACACACTTAACCAAATATAACTACCATAAAAATTAGAATATGATTTACATGAAAGGAAGGAAAAAAATATCTACCTTGGATAATGACTATAGGAGGGACATGCCACTATTATACATCTAAAACAATAAGAAAACCCTTTTTATTCATGGTTTGTTCTTTAAAAATTTTTAGTATTGATTTTTAGAGATAATAAAACCATATATAGTAGTATATTTTACCAAAAGGATCACTGTAATTAGTTACCCAAATAGCTTGTAAAGCATATAGAAATCTCTAAAATTAAAGTAATTGACAAGGAGAATGAGGTAATTAAATTTTTAGGGGTTTTATATGATAAATAATAAATTTGAAGACCCATAATTAAACCTATATGTTTTTTCCATTGAAAAAATCAAGATCTGAGAAGAGGTCGGATGGTTTTGACCATTTTAAAATGCTGAATGACTATCGTTATGCCCTCCACCACAGCCTAGCATTGGTTGTGGAGTTCTTGAAATAATAAATTGAAATAGACTATTCAATAGTGTGGTTATATGTTTTAATCCATTTTCCTTCATCATTTCTTATAAAATGGGTGTGGTGAGGTTTCTTAGGGCATATTCCATTGAGGGGCCTGCAGTGCTCCATGGATACAGCCATGTCCTAGCCAGTTTGTTTCCCTCGATAATCTTTTACACACACTTTCCACCATGGAAAACACCATAGTCATGGTGTTGACCATTTTGGATAGAAAACCCTCTAATAGCCCTCAAATACACTCAAAACGTCAAGGGACATCACCCAAGCGTTTTTTAACCAAAAACTAAAAGAATGAAAAGTGGAAACAAAGATTATCATAAAATAATAAAAACTGAGGTCGTTACAATTATTTTAGTATTGAAATATTTTATCGCATCTTTAATAGATTGTAAATCCCAAAAAGAACTTAATTTCTTTCAATAGACTCAAATAAAACCCAGTTTCCATAAAATTTTTAAACTACATTCATAAAATCACCCTATAAATCTATAGAGTATATTAAGAAACCAGTATGGGAAGCATATGCCAAAAATATTCTTATATCATCCAAACATATTATAGGAGAAAATATGTCTCCATAGACTATCCTATTTTCTTTACTATAGCCTTAATCTAAGAGTATTTCTCTATTCCTCATTATCTAACAACAATCATCCGGTTTATTTTTTGAAATCCCCTAGTTCCAATCACTTTTTGATCTTTGATTGAATTAAACAGCTCTCATACATAACTCCTTATTTTCTGGTTTAACTCCTCCTACAGTTACAAAACCTGACTTACGTCATTTAAGTATTCTAAAAAATCATTTTTGAATAATTTATGAAATAAAACAAAAATGTTTATTGAGGTTCCTTGCTATATTCATTATTTGAATCCTTGAATCAATATATTTGATTATTTTATTAATGGAATGATCTCAATGTGTCTTTCATATTCTTGGTGGATCAAACTCATGCCCCCTCAACGGGTGCAACGTCTCTTGGAAATTTGTTTCAAAATGTTAATAATATACCATATTTAGATCTCTAATGTATTTTTTAAATAGATTCATGAAAATATAATTCTATAAAGAATTTTTTTTATCAAATTTGACATAAAAAATACTTCCAATACCATGGATCTCTTATTGTAAACTCTATAATCATTACAATGGATTAAGAGTCATAGAATGATACAATTATTTTAATTGGAATTATACTTGTCAATATTTTCCTTAGTTTTTGTGATATATACCTTATATATAAATACTTAAAGAATACAACTTCTAGCTTCCTTCCTTTCCATACATCTTATGGTGTTGTCTTACAAATAGATCTGGGCTTAATCCTTTTAGAAACATAACAAGTAATGTTTATAGCTTCAACCCATATATATTTTGGTAACTAATATTAATTCAACATTTCTTTTCAAATTTCCTAGAATATTTTACTTTTCTCTCCACTACTTTAATCTATTTTAGACTACATGGTGCTTATAAATTTTGAGTGTATCCATTCAACTCAAATAACATTTCAGGTTCCTAGTTCTAGAAGCTACCTCTAAGACAAATTCTACTTAAAACTATCATAAATTTTTTTTTTACCAGAATATAGTAAATAATAATATTTCTAAGAGTCTCACTCTTTTGTACTCAGAAGTATACCAAATTAAATACTTTGAAATCATACAATATATTTGTAGTGTACCTATTTTCTCTAAGACATCTAATATAGTCCAAAATAATAAATATGTACCTACTAGAGTGGTCTGTGGTTGTTTATTTTCTTGAAAAACATGAATGATTCCTTGTGATGTTTTCCCAACATATATGGATTAATGAACATATGATTTTCTACATTTAATTTAAGAAACAATATAATCATTTGATGCTTAGACAACATATTTAGAAGTCTGAAGTAGATATGCCTAAGACATTTATTCCATTAAATTATATTTTACTATATAATATTCAAATAATTAAGATGTTTCAATACCTCATCGAGGTTAATGGTATATATAATATCATTTTAGTTATCTATAAAACAAAAGATATTAATCCTTAATAATAAGGAACTTATCATTTTGAATTTAATAGATATTACATCATTGCATGGTTGTTATATTATAATTAAGTTATATTATAAACCTTTAGAATATAAAAATATATTAATAATATATGAATATAAAAAACTAATCTCTTTAAAAACTTTTATATTTCTTTTTGAATTTTTTCCATAACTGAAAATTCCTTTATCACATCTATTGAAATTTTTGACATTTTATATGCCACCAATAATGATTAATGAATTCCCACTATACATGTAGAATTTTCCTTATTGATGCATCTAAGGATATTTTCCTAAAATAAAAAAAAGTTTAGTGTTTAGTACCTATGATACTTTGGGTTTAACCAGATTAGTCATAGTTCCATTAGATATCAAAATAGATTTGAAAATTTAATTAATATGTGAACTAATAGAAAAATATTTAGAAATTAAATATTTTTAATGACTCAAATACGTAGATTCCTCAAATATTATTCACCAGATCAAAGAATTAAAATTACACAACTAAAACAAGTGAAATAGAAAATACTACCTTTAAAACTCTTCACAAATATGTTCTGGTAAATTTTTTAAAATTTTCAAATTATACCCAACACCAATTATAGTTATTTTAATTCTCCATAATAATATCATTTTGTTTAAAATATATCTAAATTTTGATGAATTTTTTAAAATCTTTATTCATCCCCTTAATTTTATCTTTAATGTTTTCAACCACTGAAAAATATAAATCTGTATTGTTAGAAGTGATATTTTTTTAGATTTTTAACATGTTGATTCAAATTTTTATTACCATTAAGAACATTATTAATATTTTCTTGTGTTTCCTACATAAGAAAAAATATTAGCAATATAAACTTGAAATGTATCCCATATTTCATTTAATTCCTCAACATTAGGATTATCACATTTAAAATAATAATTTAAATCATAATTAGAATCACTAACCATGTTTACACTTTCTATCGAAAAATGATTTGCAGTATACTTATCTCATCCATATTTGTCACTTGAATCTAAATATTAACTACAACCTTGTGAATATTTCATTACCATTTTTTCATATCCCTTTTATTTCTTATCTCTTATTTCACTTTTCAACATTTGGATATCAGTTTTGATATGGTCTTTCTTTCTACATTCAAAACATGTGACATCTTCATTGGAATGGTAGATCATAAACCATCAAATGAGTGGGGAAAAGGTTAAGTGGGATTTACGAAAAAATAATCCAAACATTATTGGTTTTACATCCATATTATGGTTTCTGTGGGTCCCATGGGGCATGGTCCCTCTATCTAGGGGTTGGGGACTAAATCCCCCCAAAAAAAAATTTTGAAGTAAATACAGCATAACTGACTAGTATCCCCAACTGTGGGTATTGTATCCATATAGACTTTACCAAAATGGGTACTATACATCATGTAATACTTTTTGAATCAGGAAAAACATTGATATAGGTTACAGTAACATCCCACTCCTTTATGTGTATGTCTTTCAGCTAGGGGTTATGACATTATGTGTGACCAGAAATTTTCTCCTATAATTAGTGACATTGTTCGGCCTCTCCATGGATGTAGAGATTCTTCCTGGAATTTTTAAATCCTTTTTATTTTTTACTTTATTCTTTCTCATATTTACTCTTATAATGGAATCGTATATCATTGGATCTCCCAAAAATTTTATACTAATCTACATAATTATAATTATAATTTGTGTTTCCATTTTAATTTTCTCTTATATAATTTTTTTGGTCACCCCTTTTAGAGTACCTTATATATCCTTTTCTTATCATCATAATTCCATATACACATCTTACTGTTTATACTATCTCATCATATACATTATTTTATGAATCATAATCTGAATATAATAATGACATAATATTAGTATATTTAAAAGAAAAACCTTTATTAATGGAAGATTCATCCTATGATACATATTTAAACTCTAACTCATATTAAAAAATTAATTCAATTATCTTGACTAGTGTGTACACCTTGAAATTTTTTATTCCATCTCTAGATACCTTCTTAGAATTCCACCTATTTTGTACTTCTTTGAGTAGTCTTTATATCTAAACCAAATTTTCAAAAGTTTCTTCTAGTTCACTCATCCCATTTTTAATTCTTCAGAATCTAGGGTACATTTGATTAATAGTTTCGTTATCATACATCCTGATGTCTATGTACCGATCCTAGAGAATTCCAACTCAGTGATTTTCAACTTTTTTCTCCTATAGTGAGTTAATTTAAAAACACTACAAAATCACCAATTTTTATTAAATGTTGAGACATAGATAAAGACATTGTGAATAATATCACATTAAAATATATTAACGGTATTATAATTTCACATAAAAATAGTGGCCTAATTACCATTAATTTATTAATATCTACCTCAAGAAGTTTGTATGGATTTATAATTGAATTAAATTGATAAATGTTTAGATTATTCAAGAATTCTTCTATTATCATATTATAGTATTCATTGTCATTTCCATAATAGTATTGCTATTTATATAGAACCCATCCATCATTCATTATTATAACATTAATGAAATAAATATCTTTCCATTACACTTTAGAGAGTCTAGGATATTTATAGTAGTAAAAAATAAAAAAAGGGGCAAGAAATTTGATTTGAATTGTTTGTCTATATAGAACCATAACCAATGGTTAGGAAGAGTGGATTAATATAATTATAAACTTAATAATAGAAAAAATAGTGATTAACACAAAAACAATTGATAGTACCATAGTAAATTTGAAATGATCAATTATTCTTAGTCACTATATTTTATAGAGGTTTGGATCACACTATATCTTGAATTTTAAAGGGTATCCAAAACCTAATTAAATCTAATTTTTGAAAAAAAATTATATCCAATACAAATCTTTTTTTAGATAGTAGAATCAAATAAAGAGAGAATACCTTTTATGAAGTTATAACAAGAGAAATAATTTTCCCATAATTTTATAGCTCTGAATATAATTTAATATGAATTATATATATATAGTCTAAATTACAAATGGTATGAGCATAATTTTCACCTGTAAGCCTTGATGTCTAAGAGGTCACCTGGTGTGATGAATCCCTATGAGTTCTATGTTTTTTCTCCACCATAGAGAGCCCATCCAACATCATAATCCCCAATCACCAAATGAAATATTAATTAACACATTTTTTTTATTCCACCCAAATCCATAGTAGAGAACACCTCACATTTTCCACCTACAACTCCCACCATTTTGTGTTCACCTACGCTCCCCATTAGTGAAAATATACATTCCTATGGATTTTTTTCCTAAGATGTTCTAGATAACCCCCTCTAACTAGAGGGAAAAAAATGGTTGATCCCTTGATTATATGTAGATGAATGTGGTGAATAACCACTAATTGATGACCCTAAGAGACACCAGTATAATAATTTTTTATTATAAAACCCATAAACCAACTACAAAGTGAGAAAAAATATAATGATATTAAAATACAACTTTATGTGTATATCAATAATCAAATTAAAATGACGAATCCTAAATAGTTATATTATCTCAATTATACTAGAAGTGTGTAGTAGAAATGTGTTGAAGCAATTTTGAAATACAAAAGTGTATCAAAGGTGATTGAAATTGGAAACCTTTTTTATCTATATAACATCCTTCTCCTTTTATTAACATATGAACAAAAATATGATTACCACCAAATATACAAGGATTAAAAGTTAATGATCAACAGTCATTTAATCATTGTTTCTAAAATGGCGAACAATTTATTGGTGAGAAAAAAAAAGGAAATTTCTCCTTTATATAGTTGATAAAGTGTTGATACTCTAACATTGTCTTAAGAAAAACTTAATAATTAATTAGTGTGTTATCTATAAGTGTTGTTACTATATACTTCATTATATTGGAAACGTTTTTTATGCTTACTATATGAATATCAATGATGTGGGGTGATGAAAATAAGAAAAAGGGAATCACATTTTCTATAAACAAAAAGGCCAAGAGAATTTCCACAATATCCATATTCCTCAAAGGGGACTCATGTGGTATTGTGTGACTCATCCTAAAGTAGGGTTATGGGATCACATAAACCCAATTAGATGATGTTCTCATTTATCACATGATATTCATTGTTTCATGAAATGAAAATACAATAGGTTATTGATGGTGGAATCTTATATGCTTTCTATAGATAATGAGACACACTCAGGATATACTCTCTATTATGGAATAGAGAATGCTAGTTGTTGATCATGTGATGTTTCAAGGATACGTTGTCGACCAATTCATCAACACATGTTGGATCTCATCTACACAAATCATCCAGTATGTTACCCAAGTCACACAATCACCCAGAATTATGTGGGTGAAATCCACCACTATTATAAGTTATATGTTCCACCCAATCCCTAAGATATGAAACTAATATTAGGCCATTTTTTATATCTCCCCACCCTATGAGGATTCCAATAAGGGGGTTATAGAAAAAAAGGAATTAGAAAATGGAACACTTCTTGATATTAAAGGCTCTAAGACTCCATTTGTGAGAACTAGTGGATAAAATGTGATTAATGGTTGGAAGTTTTCAAGTAGAAAACAATCATAAACGTGTATCCAAGAACATGAATGTTATTTATATAGAAAGACATATGATCGATGAATTATATATAAGGTTGGTGATCATCTAATTGTATCTCATTCATGTGATTTCTTGAGCTTGGTTAAGAAATCACATGGATCACCTTCCTTCATGTGATCTTTTAAACCCCATTCAGTCACACAAACACCGAAAATTATACCATATCCGGTTCTTGAGACTTATATATAAAATAAATATACATGGACGGAATTTATGATTATATTTCCATCTCTATTAGTAGAAAAGTAATTATTCTATACCTTTGGCATCTAATCTATTGTAATCCCCAGTCTTTTTCACATAGATACATATTCATCGTGAGTCACACCCATACACTAGGATTCCTTCCTTATTTTAATAATCAATATATCTTTCATTTTGGTGCACTTAGATCACAATATAATTTTAAATATAATTATATTCTCTAACTTAATTTTTCTAATCTTATGACATCTTTTTTTCTCCCACCGAGCATGAATCATGTGGGTTTTGGGATATATTATGATCATGCCATCAGCATCACAAAAATATCCCTATTAAGGGCCTTTTTTAGATGTAATCCCCATAAATATATACTTCTTCTCATAGGGGTGTATTTACTTATGAGACATTCCTTCAAAGGGAAATATTAAAAATAAAGAAACTATGTGTAGACCAATATACGTAATCTCCACTCAATTACATGTTATTTTATCTTTCACAATAAAAATATCCCCACAGCACAACGTTAATCTATATCACTAACTTCATGTCCACATGATTTTAAACTGAATAATAATTACCTTACTTCATGATGTTAAATTACATTGTATGGTCTTGTCACATGGCCTTAAACTAAATCCTTAAAACTATGTGGGATTTGATTCCTATTTCAATGGGATACATAGGACTCCTTTATAAGGTTTAAACCCAAAATCATCAATATTTTCTTCACCTCCACTATTTCCACATTCCATATGAATTATACATATATCAATCCATATTCCTAATAAAATCATTCCCCCTCCTGGAGTATTATATTCCATATAGGTCCTATTATGGCATTCCCATCGATCCATATTTCTAGAAAGACCTATCATCATAGAGATATATTCCTTATGATACCAACACCTATTCCTTGGTATATATTCTCTTTAACTTCAAATAGAAAGGCCCCCCATGCATAAGTCCTACACAAACCATTATTAGTCATATTTTTTCTTGTCTTCCTTACTATTTGATGTTAAACTACAGGGATAAATCTTTTTCATACAACCATAAAAGGTAGGAAGTTCCCCTTTTTGAAGCATTGAACTATGTGTTTTGTGATTGTATTTAGAAGGATATATAGGAAACCCTTTTATAGACTCAGTCCAAAAACAAAAAAAAAATATCCACTACACTCCTGGATAGTGATAAACTCTATAGTTTTCATCATTGTGGAATTAAATCATAGTAATCTATAGACCATCATCACTAAGTAATAATATGTGGAACCTCTAATATATATACATGTTGTTAGAGATGTAGAACATTAGATTCATGAATATGTTTACATTGATATAATACCTATTTTATTTACATAAATTCACATCGTAAAATGCTATCAACTGATTTATAGTGTTAGGGTAACCAGTATCATACTCAGATTTGGAAAATATTCACAAAAATGAATAAAATATGCAATATATTCTTGGAGTAGGTAATAATTCCACCCAATATGGTGTGATGATCCCAACCACCCATCCTCTAGAACAATGTTAGTACCAAAACATCATTTGTAAAAAACCACAATGATTTTATACCTTTAGAAAGTAGGTCTATTGAGAAATCTCTTACCATGGATGTGGGATTTGTTGGGCATTTTTGTTTACTTGAATAAAAACCATTAGAAACCAACCAAGATGGGAGTAGTGACCATACATTAAGATTATAAATCCACAATAAAATCATTTCAATCACGCTCCAAGACACCCCATTGGGTTAAACCAAAAATATTGAACCCAACATGTGTCTTTAAATAACCAAAATAATTTGTTTTTTCCACACGTTGTACTATTTTTTTCACTTATTCTATAGAAAAAAATGATGAACTCAATGTCAAATGTTCCACTATAGATATAATTAGTTTAATATGAACCTAAATGTGTTTATGTACTTATTATTATTGTTATTATATTTTTTTCTATATGGTAACCTTATCAATAAATCGCTTTTATCCAAAGATATGGAATCACCATCAATCATGCATTCCTATGATTCATGTTTCATGCGAGTCGATTCCCCCAAATGTAGAAGGAAAATATATCCTATTCAGCATCTCCAATAATTTTTAAGGAATACGATGTTAAGGTACTACCATTAGTGTGGTACCATTGTGACCCTAGAGTTTCTACACAAGAGTCTCTAAGAACTGAAGACTATGAGCCCATCTAATCCAAGGCAAGTTGCAACAAAGATGGTAATTCATATCACCACCACCAACCTCTTAGGGAGACTATACTCAAATCATGATAACCAATAACTTTTATATCAATAGAAGGTGGATCAAGAATTTATCCACAACCTTTATTAGTTTTGGGGTTATCAAGGATAGATTCTAATAGCTGTCATTAGAAGAATCATAAAACCACTAACCCTTAGGCCTCTGTTGAGAGCCCCACCCAATAGATCATTCCCTCAATAACTTGGACCAATAAATCTTGGATATCTAAGTGGGAATAGAGAGATTCAAATCATATTGAGATGGAACAAATTCGTGTTCCAACTGAAGAAATCCACTGATATACTATGGTGGTAATCAGTGAGCATGCTCACATCCTAGATCCAACCCAAAAATTCTTACAATATATTCTAGCAGAAATCTAAGGGAAGATTCATATTCCCATCCCTACAGAAAAAAAAATATTAGAATATGCTGATGGAAACTGGAGGATATGATTGGTCTCATATTCCCACTTAAATTAAAGATGTCTTCTATCATATCCCAGTAATAATAAACAAACATGATAATATACTTACTCAAATCCTTCTAAATTTAAAATCTATTATGGTTGTGGAAGAGGAGATTCATCATCATATTCTAGAAATCACATAGAAAAATTCTTTTATCACAATTAAAACTATTAGAGTAGTGTATCTTCATTTTCAACATGAATATATAGGTTCTCTAGAGAAAGTGTGTATTATTTCCATCGCCCAGGAGTATTATTGGTATATTCCAAAAAAAGCAAGGATAGGGTTTAAGATCATGTTCCAAATATGACTTAGTTGTGTTGGAATAATATAAAAAACTTTCTTAAGGAACACAAATATTCCTACTAAATTCCAATGGAATATCCAAAATGTCTACAATAAGAGAATACCACTACTGGCATACCCAGACAGCTGACAAGATCAAGGGGCATATTCCTTCTTCCACTAATGAAGGATAATATAAACATCCCTCAAAGGCTATATAATATAAGTCACATGTACCTTATTCCATTATTTATTTCCTTTAACATATCCTAGTAGGAAAGAATATATAAATTATGCATATAAATCAAATTTCACCAAGGATAGCTAACATATAATGGTATCCACCCAAAGTAAATATCATATTATTTTCAATATTTCAGATACATTACAACATATAATTGAAGCATCCATATAATGGGAAAACACCTATAATATCTATATACAGTCATCAACATACGTTGATCACCTCCAAGTATAAGGCTCATATCTGTTCTCAATCCCAAATAAAAAATCATCATATTCTAGCGATAACATGTGATGACGATCATTATCTTACCATAATCAATTACAATATCTTCAAGGCCATACTTTGCATATATAAAGTATTCCAAATTCTTATTGACTCTTTAAATGAATCATAACTCCATACCTACTATGAAATTCTTCTTCATGGTATCATAGTGATGGATTATGGGGATCCTACCCCTGACATTCGTAATTAAAAACCTCACCACGGTGATATCTCACCCTAGAAAGGACATCCTCCCATCATTAGGGATTATTTGTATATATAGGTTCTTAAAAACCAGGTTAAACTATATATTTTTTCCTATAAATTTCCAATAACACCACACCTTGGTTAGTAAATAACTCTAGGAAGTGAACACCATCCCTGGTTACTAAAGGTGATGAGCTATCATCTTCAAAAAATTGACTTATATGTAATTTCCAATTATAATAATATGCTTCTAATGATAAATCATCTAATTTGAATATATGGAAAGAGTTCATTGATAAAAATCTCTCAACTATGTTCAAACCCATTGCTACACCTGTTATGATATCTCAGATGTGTTAAAGGATGAATGTGTGCCTTAATTTCACTAGATATTGTGGGTTACTCTTCACTTGATAAAGGTTAAAAACTATCTTTTCTGGTATATAATGATCATATCTAATAATTGAATGATTTTTTCTCTAAGATATACCTTTATTATTCCCTTATATCTTAAAACCTGAGGCTAGAAAAGAACTATGAAACCATGTAGCATGCTTGTATCCACAATCACGAGGAACTCTAAAAAATATACCATGGTGCCTCATCTCATGTGTGTATCCATAGATGGGGAAGGTATTGATAAGTGAAATTCACTTTATCCCTCATTTTTCAGAGTCCTCAGAAAATGGCATCGTACAATTTCATTACTATAGAATAGGTCATTGGTCTGAAACATACACATTCCATCTGGTCAATTCACCAAAACCTCCTTATTTAAGGTACTAAATAATCATAATCCTATAGAGTATTCCATTGTTATTATCTTGAGAAATTTGACTCAAAGGGTCTATAACACTTCTCAAATAAGAAAAATATATACCCAATTCAAGGGGAAACTCCCTATTGAAAATAGATCAGTCTCTCAGTATACACTACACCGAACTCTTTCTCAAGTAAAAATGTTCCAAATAAATAATATAAAATTAATAGACACCCTGTAATCTATTCAATTAAAACCCAAAACAATAATCATTAGGTTACTTTTACCACTGTCTTCACCCCTGGGGTCATCAAATACATTTTTGTTGAAGAAGATATTGGGGGTGGATCCAATTCAACCCTATCTCACGGGGATGGAAGAATTTTTCCCACTACCAAAACTCTTGAATTTTCAAATCCTCAACATGTTTAGGATGTATTGGTGGTCGAACTACATCAGTAACTTACATAAAGAATGGGGAAATTATTATCATCTCCTCTAATATAATAAATCATTTCATGATTGGGTAGTTATTTCCATCCACTAATGTTATAGTCATTTCTACACCATGTGACACCCACTATCATTTGGGGCATATTCAGAAAGTATAATCAAGGCTTCCCTCAGGATTAGATTCTAAGAACAAAACTATGGGAATATCTGACATAGAAAATCAAAACCCACAAAGGTTTCATACCTTAATGAATCACTAAGGAAGGTTCTAGTAAGAATATCATGATATACCCTTTGAGGAGGATATGAGAAATAAAGATTCACTCTATTTCTCAAAATAAGATAAAGTGGTTCTTATTTCCCATTATTCCTCATTGAACCTAATAATTATCAATCCAAAAGATGTAATTGATCGATACAATAACATATAAGCATGTAACTGGGAAAGTATTTCTATAAAATGGATTTCAATAAAACAAAAAATTATGGCATGAATACCCAAAATCGAAGGAAATCCTAGAACATTGAACCTACAAATGAGGAGTTTCCACCCCCATAACATCGCTCATATAATGCCGTAAGATTTTAGGATGTATTTCACTTTCATAAATTGTAAGTTCTTGATATATTGATTTACACACAACACTGAAATTATCTGAATAATTCTTATAAATTATAAAATAATGAAACTTATTTGGTATTAAGAAGTTATTTAATCATAAAAATAATTTCTAATTCACTTAAGAAATACTATTGATCCTAAAGAACTACATTTAAATATTTTGTTTATAGGAATTGTTTTTATCGAGTATAATTTCTTTCAAGGTTACTATATCTTATTTAAAAATTAATTCATAGTTTTAAATTTGTACAAAAATATTCTTTACACATTTATAAATTTAATTACTTGGTTATCAATTTAGTATAAATGATAATAAAATCATTAAAGGTAAAACAAAATTATGAAAAAAGTATTTTACTACTAAAAAAGTGTTTTTATCTTAATAAAATAAATTAATCACTATTTAAGATTTATTTTAATGAAACATGAACATAATATATTCAAAAAAATATTTTAACATTCATATAATAGTTTTTATTCTGCAAGTAATTTGAGTAAATCCACTTTAATACTTAAAAATTAATTTTTCTAAAAATGGTTTCCATTAAATTTTTCACACTTATTTTAAAATGAATTTATTACACCTATAGAAATTGAATATTATAAATTTATTTCCAAAATTTTAATCATCATAAAAATATTATGTAATATATTTAACTTAATTTTTTTCATTATGAATAGTAACTGGGGTCAAAAAAATCATTATTATGGTAATGGTTAAAAGGGTTGGAAAAGAGGATAAAATAAAGATAAAAAGGGTTTAAATGACCTAAAAACTTTCAAAAATACTATTTGATAAATTTATTTCTATTTTATCACCTAAATTTATCTAATTTCTAGCCTATTTTCCATGAGTCTGATTTTATTATATTTTAATATTCTTTATAATTATAAGTGTGACACTCCCCTCACTCATAAAATTGAACCACCAATCATGTTGCATCTACATGAATATAGCTCTTTATATCAACCAATATATTCTATAATAATCTCTAAACATCCTAATCCATGATATTGAGATCCTATGTCTTCCCAAAATACCCATATAATACACCTTAATATTTTTTTCAAAGAACGAGACCCAAATAAGAGGTATATGTTCTTACAGTTCTTTATCATGTTTCTTTCTTCCTAAAACACATAAAAATGTTATATAACCATATTAACATTATTTAATAAGTATATTTACGATACTTATATTTTATTATTTTAATTTTATAGTCATTTTCTATCACATTTTGATCCATCATAAAATGGTAAAGTCACTCATGCATACGTGTAGAATAGAACCTCCACAAAGTGATGTGATTACTTTTTCATTTCCTTTTTAAATGGATAGTAATAAGGATATATTTAATGGTCAATTTTTAAATTTTTTATATCATTATTATTTTATAAATTTTAATTCTTATTTACCTTTCCTTTGTACCATACATTAAACAGTGAAAACATCACTCGTGCATGCATATGGACTACCACCTCCATGAAGTGATGTAATTCATTTTCCATCACAAGTTTATAATAATGGTTATAAAATTATATCTAATGAATAAATATTATACTTATATCATGATTAATATTCTATAGATAATGAAAATATTAAGAAGGTGAAAGGACCATAAACGTTGAACTGAAGCACGCAAGGAAAAAAGACATGTTTTCACCCCGAATGTTCATTTTAATGAGGAAATATTACTAAAAGGATAATTAAAACTCATAAACAATGGATATATAAATGTATATTTATTATTAATTTTGATATAATGATTATGAAGAAATTTGGTACTTGAAGTAAGGGGTTATGTTACACTCTCATTTCTTTTAAGGATTGTCTTTGCTAAATTTCTAGCAAAGGAAATTATATGGATATTATCCTTTAAATTCATTATATTTTCTTCACATCTATTTAATCTTTAAATTTCATAGTAATACAAACATTTTTATCTCCTTTTTACGTAAAATAATTGATAAAATATTTTAAATAAAACCTGACTTTCTTTAATCTTTGTTCGATGAAATTTGTTTTCAATGCCCATGTTTATTAAAATGTTTTCAAGAATGTTCTTTTCTATGATAAAATTATTATTTAAATTAAATTTAAAAAATATTATTAATCCTTTTAAAATATTTAGAAATTAATTTTTACAATGTTTTCTAAATTTTTTATTGATGAATGTTTACAAAAAGTTTTGAAAGGAATATTTGTTTTAACATTTACAACACAACCGGATTTCATGGCCATCGTGAATATTATTTTCTATAAATTTTAATTTAAAAGTTTTCAAGGCTATTTTTAAAAGAAATCTCAATATAATAATATTTTTTAGTTTTTAAGATACCAAAATAAAAGGTATTCTACTTATTTTCAATGAAATGTTCAAATTTTATTCTAAAGGAATTTTTTTATCTATGACAATGTCCTTTCAGGATAATTATACTTAAATAGGGATATGATATTATGATACCAACAAATTTAATTTTCTATATAGAAAATGATGATTTTATGAAACCATTTTATTTCTCATGAATTAATTAAGTTATGAATAAATATTTGTGAAACCCTTTTCTTTTCCACAGTTTATGCTATGATGAAATGATGGAGTGTTTATGAAACCAGTTACCTTTACATGAGTTAAGTTATGATTAATTGATTAATGTTTTATTATTGTTTGGAACACATATTTATGATTTTATTAATTTTATGGTAGGTCCTAGAATTATATATCCCTCCAATGATTTAGGTAAAGATTGATATCATGATATAATATGCACTAGAATGAGGAGTAAACCTAGTTCAGTAAGAGACTTTATCGAATATGATAGTATTGAGAGTAAACCCTAAACAATTATATTTAGGATTGGGGAGTGTTTAACACCCCTGATGTTTTTATGAAATGTATTTTTTAATAATTTTTTGTGTTTCATGCAATAGAAAGTTTATACAAGACGTAAAATACTATATGTTTGTTATAACATAGACATTAAATTAGAAGGAATAAATATGAATAACTAAATTTTTAACTAAATATTAAGGTCCAAATAAATGTGAATTTATTGTTAAGTCCTTAAAAACTTATCACACAAATTTTTTTAAATCTCTTTATTCTTCAAAAAATATGTTTTCTCCAAAAATGAGTTTTTATGATTTTGATGTGTTAATATTATTTTCAAGAAGTTATATTAAATTTATTTAATAATATTAATTACATTATTTAATTAAAAACATAAAAAATATCTTAAGAATGTTTTTGATAATTTTTTGAAAATATTTATTTTTCAAGGAATAGCAAAAATACAGATTTTTATTAAAAAACAATATTTTGTTTTAAAATATTAATAAGGAAAAGTTATTATAAAAATTAATTTTAAATTTTCATTAGTTTTTTTTAAAATAATCCAATTATTGTTTTTTAAAATATTTTATTCGCAAATTTATTATAAAAACATTTTATGTTTAAAAGGGCATTTTTTAGAAAAAAATACTTTTTTCATAGCGTTTTGATGATTTCATTTTTAATTAAATTCTGAAAATTTTGGTTTAGGAATTATGAAAAATGGGTTCCTTATTTTTATTTATAAGTTCCAAATTTATTTAATATCTCCCTTCAATTTTTGGGCAATATTAATAGTAACCTTGGTAAAAACAATTACCATGGTTAAGGGTAAATTTTTTAATTTAGGATAAAAATAAAATCACAAGAAATATAAAATTACCCTTCCACTTTCCAAAATTTTATTGAATAAATTTAATTCTACCCTTAATATCTAGGAATAAAAATTTAGTTTTTTTATGGACATTTACCATGAAAATGACTTATATATTATTTAAATCAATAAAAGTAACAAAATGCAGCTTTCTTTGTCTTAAATATCTTCTAAGTGTCCACATGAGAAAAAAGTTTTGTTATGATTGAAAATAAATATATATTTTTTAATTAATAAACTTAGTTTTATGATAAAAATTTATTTATGACTTTTTTTACTACTTGGAAGAGATTATGATGTTTCTAATATTTTATTTAATAAAAACATTCAGTGGCACCCTATTCATATTATTAAACACTATATGATTTTTAATTTGGTGTTTTTTAGAAAATATATTGGAATAAAAATATTATTTAAAATTATAAAATAATTATCTATATAATTTTATTTTATTTTTAATTTTTAGTGAATAAATAAGTATCTTAAATAATTACAAAAGACTGATATATTAAGTATTCATTTAATGAGAAAATCAAATAAATGATATTAAAAATACAAAGAAAAATTAAATTATTTAGGTGGTTTAAGAATTTTATATATTATTATGACATATTGGATGTGTATTAAATAATATTTTATGAATATATATTGTTTTTGTGATTTTTTTAATGTCGTAGTAATGAATAGTGTCAAAATTTTCACTAATGATATTTTATGAAATTAATATATTACAAAATTATTTAAAATTTATAAAAATTTTAAATAAGGACAAAGGGGGTCATATATTGTAGAAAATATCATTAAAATGGAATCTATGGTCTAATTTACACTTTATAATTAAAAATTACATCCTTATAAAATGGAAACTTTTGTTACTATAGTTAGAATTAACAAGGGTTAACTGAGGGTTAATCAAGATGATAAGATTTAAAATTACACAAGAAAATTTATAAAATATATCGGTTGATGATATTACAACCATATATTTTTTTTATCTTCAAATCCAAATCTATTTGGTGATATTTTTATAGAAAATGAATTTATTATGATTTAAACTTTTTCGAAATTCCAAAAGTGACCCTCACCTCAATTATAAAAGGACACCCCCTCCCTCACTACTTTACATCACATTGATCCTTCTAACTAGAATATATCCTGAAAATTTCTCTTAATAACTTCCCTATAAAAATTCAATAGCTTCTAGGCTTCTCAAAATTCAAACCCTATAGTCTTTTAGATGAGATCTTAAGGAGCAGTTTTGAAGAAGTGGTAATTGCTCTAACTGATCACTTTCGTTTTCTACTCTTCTATACCACTTATAAATTTATGATATGTATCATAAAATAATAAATTCATAATATTTATAGTGATTTAATTTTATTATGATTATTAACACACCATTATACATCCCCGCTTCCAACGAACTAGAAATGAAAGAATCACTCGTGTGTATGAAAGGCTTATCGTCTCCACGCAGCGATACAATTCATTTTTTATCGTCGTATTTTATGGATGGTAATTATGATAGTTTTAATGTTCATATATGATATTTATGACACATTTATACTTCTAGAATTGTAATATCTTTTCTACCTTTTAACCATCTAATCTTTTGGGAAACGATAATGTCACTCATGTGTACGTATGGACTACCATCTTCACGATGCGATGTGATTTGTTTTTCATCTATACTTTACACAAATGGTAATATGGTTGAAATTTATGAATATATATGATATATATAACATAATTATAATTATTAAAATAATGGTAACATGATCAAGTTTTAAGGACTAGGACTATCGAACCAAAAAATTCTTGGAAAATGAAGCAGCTATCACCCAGGACAATAATATTAATAACGAATTATTATAAAATGGGTGATAAGATATTTCAAATAAATCATAAATCATATGATATATATATATATATATATATTTATTTATGGAGTAAAATTATAATACATCCATATTTATTATACAATATGTTTGAATATGAACAGGAAAGGGGATACTTGAGGTAAAATAATTCTTAACTAAATTTCCATTCGTTGCATTAAACTATTATTTTATTAATTATGTAATTATATGATTATATTTGAAATTAAATTTGGTTATATTATGTTATATTTCCACTTTTATATTAGGATTTATAATTAATACACATAATCAATTCATTTGATTAATGTGAACATCAATGATATAATATTTGTAAGGATATATTTCCAAATCTCATCATTGTTTAGGATTTTTTCTGTTCTAGTCTCCACTGGGAAATTTTTTTATTCTATTTACATGTTCTCTAAAAACATTTTCATGTTTTTTTTAATATTATCCATTGGATTTTTAATGTCCTTTTTACCCACATTTTAATTTTTACAAAATAGTTTTAAAATAATTTTTTTTCATTTTCAAAATTAGGAACATTGTGATTTTTTGAAAAAATAATTATTAAAGAATATTTTTTACCTATACAGTATGAGTAGATTTTCCAACTTTCAAAACACCTTAATATATTGGGATGTTATTTCCAATTTTTAAAGGATATTTTTAAATAAAATTTTTTCCTTTATAATTGTGCATCTTTTTAAAATAAATAATGATCTCAAAAATAAAAAGGATATTTTCCTCAGGTTTTATTTCAAGTGATATTTTAAAGCCATTTTCCATATAATATAACATTATTTGAAGTTAAATATGATTTAATATGGTTATTATTTAATTATAATGTCCTTATTTTTTCTATAGTTGGTTTATGTTTATGATGTCATGATATTTGTGAAACCTGATTATTTTCCACGGTTTATGCTATTATGAAATTTTTAGGAAAACCATTTATTTTAATGGATTATGATATTTTGAATGATTTATTTTCTTATGACACACATATTTATTGTTTTTATTATCTGATGAGTTGGACCTATATCTCCCTCCAATTTATTGGGTAATGATTTATATATCATGAGATTTAAAGGAATGTAATGGACAGTAAAATGAGTCAATAAGGGAATTTTTTCACCATGATATTCTTCAGAGTGAACCATGACTACTACGATGGTTTGGGGAGTGAAATAATTTCACTATGATATTCTTTTAAAAGAGTTGTGACTACTAAAGAAATGATTTTATATGCTATTGTATTTTCTAAATTTCCATGCTTTATTCTGATGTAATTTTCTCATATTCCTTTATGGTTTATGTCTCAAAGAAATATGTAGGATGTTTTCTAGGAATCATGATTATAAAAATATGTTATGTAGGGAATGATTTCTAATTGTTATTTTCATGTTTTCATATCTTTACACTCATTTTTTTATTGATATATCAATTTTTTATTGATATATCAATTTTTTATCCTTACTGATCATCTAAGTTCACTTATTTCTTATGTTTCATCAATCTTCAAGATATGAAGAAATGAATTAGGTTTGATATGTCAAAAATGGTTCTACATGTAAAGAAATAAGTGTGAGAAGATTTATATATGTTATGAACCGTTTGTAAATGTTTCCTAGTTTTCAAAGGTACTATACATTTATGATCTTCATGTTAGAGTTGTTGTTCTAGAACTAACTATTTTTACTTTTATTAAATATATAATTAATGTATTAAATATTAAAGTAAACACCTTATTAAATATTGTTAATTTTTCTTCATTACTTTAATGTAATAATGTCCTCGAGTACTTGTTTAATTGATAAGTTCACAGTATTTCCCAAATATGATGAGAACCTTGATGTAATATCACAATATTCTTAATATAGTTATGTGGTTTGATAGAACACTCTGATGGGACATATATTATATAGAACTTCATGAGTGAGTACTCGTAATAATATGAGACTTATTCTCATGAATTTCACACTTTGTAATATCTAACACAGAAGTTTTTGATAATAGACCCGCCATTAGGAATTCTGTAAGTTTTGGTGTCATCGGATATTCCTATCTATGAGCGTGTGTAATGGTCCTTAGAATTTAATATTATCATTAATTCATGTCATGACTTGTGCACTTAGTTTTTTTGACAAAAACCATAATTCCATATGTGGGTAGGAAGTAGGTTACGTTGGGTGCGTCATGAATGACATGTTAATAATAGATCTTTCAAGGAAGGATGTTTCCCTTCCATCTTCATGGAATTTGATATCTCATCCCTTTGATTGAAATATAATTGTCACCCAAAATTCCATGGATAGGGTGTAACGATGAGTTCATTTCAGATATCCAAATAATGATGTATCGAGAAAATAGGTTGATGATACCATCATGCCTCCTGCTTGTTGAGATATTGTAACAAAGGTATTATATTATACAATGATAGTTTATATGTGGTTGTCATCATTGTGACTTTAAGTTATTTCTCTTGGTTTCCTTGACTCATTGCTAGATTGTAAACTTAGACTTTTGGAAATTCCATCTAATGGCAATGATAAATAATACAAGAGGTTCACACACTAAGTGTTTCCATTGGTCTTGATTAAATTCTATTTGATTTTAATTAATGGAGTAAATATTATTCTCAAGACTAAGGAATAATTTTATTCAAGTTATATTGATCACATAAATTAAATAAATATTTATTCATTGGATTGTGAATAGAACAAATCTATATATTTTATTGAATATTTAATAAATATTTATTTACTAGAGTGTGAACCGAATATTTAGTTAAGAGAATAAAATATTTATTTGGGTGTATAAAAAATTCAAGAGGGTTTCGAATGGACCAAGATTGTGTATGGAGGTAAAATAATTATTTATGATCTTTTAAATATTATTTATCCATTTTACGCAAGTTGGAGAACCAAAAAAATGAAGAATGACCAGAGACCCCATTAAGAAGTGCCAAATATTTGTCCAGTAAAGCTAGGTTACATGACGTACCTCTTAAGAACACATTGTATACCCATGTGCAATGTATATAGATGCGTTGATCAATTAAAAACACACCATGATTTTCATTTCACATTGTGTGTTGACCGGAACAACCTAGAACGTGGAAGGTGAATACAGTGTGTGTCGCTAGCATGTACGCATCGTGTTATTTGGACGAGTTAACAAGCTGAAACCCTAGGCATGTGACATGGATATGCGTTAACTGAGGTACATGGTGTGTAGCTGGATTTACATGACATATAGTCTCTTATTAGTAGAAAAAATTAAAAATTACATTACATTTGAAATATTGGAGCATTAAAACCTTATTTTGTTGATTGTAACACCGTTGTGTGTCTAAAAATTTAATAATAGTTTTAAATAATTTTGAATGTAAAATTAATTTCCTGTAATAAATATGTAATTAATATTTCTTCCTTTTATTTTCCATGAATTCCAAATTGATGGGTATTTCTAATAAAGTTCATATGATCATTAAGATGAAAGGGAATTAATTAATTTTTTAATTAGTTAACACATGCATGCAAATATTAATAATAAAGAACTAATTAAGATATGAATGCTATAAAGTTAGTTTTTTGTATTCCTTTCATGTACCCTTGATCATGAGCTTGACCAAGACCATTGTATGAGTTGAAACTTATTTAATTAAATTTATTGCATGGCTTTGAAATTATTTAATATTCAATTAAAATATGGCTTGCAAGTCATTCCTCCCTCCATTATTATATAGGACCTATGTTTTGAAGGATATTTATGTAATTCCCTTTAAGCAATCATTTGGTTACCATCACCTATGTGGGAGTAATAAATATTTGTAATTAATGGAGCTTCCTAGGGCATGCGGAGATGGTTCAAGATGGAACCATAATGGTGGAAACTCAGTGATGTATAAGTGGACATGTGAAATGTTTTACCTCATGCCAAGTCATAAATAAGGAGTTATTTACCCAAGGTAATAGGTTGATTTGATTTCTTCTCACTAAATCAACCATTAGATAAGGCCACGATTGGGTCGTTTAATTATATATTTATTTATTTTATAATCCATTAAAATTATATATATTAATCCAAGACTGATACAACATAAATGAATTAATATGAAAAGACAAAATTTAAATAAAATAATGATTATGTGTAAATGTTTTATCCAAAAATGGTTAATTAATTAAGTAAAAATCGACTAAAATATTTACACGACTTGTAAAGGATAAAACAAGATAAAAATTTATGCATAATAAAATAAAATCACTCAATCTAATATTAAGTCAGACTAATCCTTCTTTTACTTGATTAGGAATAAAAATCAATAAAATTATCTGTTTTAACAACGTTTTTTCGGAAACTTGCTTTTATAATGGGAGTTATTATGATTGTTTTGGGTTGAATAAACCATTTTACTTCAATATAACTCTCCCTTTCAAGATTTTGTGAAATTTTGAGGCATGTTTTAAGAAAATACATGTTCGGATTTCTGGATTGGGGGGTTAACTCAACAGATCAAGAATCTAAAAGCCCACAGTTGTATAATACTTTCCTACCTAAATTCCTTCAAAATAGCTTGACCAACCCTTATTTGGGTTATTCTAAGGTAAATATTGATTCTTTTCACTATTATATCCTAGAATCAAGACATTACAAGTTCAGTGGTGACGCTTATTGGGACGTGATAAAATAGTGGGAAATTTAATAAATCCAATTAATTTATTATTTCTCACAAAAATTTTTACCAAGAAAAGTACTAATAATATGCTCTTTTAATTTTCGAATAAAATGATAATCTCTTCATCCAAACTATCCATATGATCATATTAAAAAAAGACAATCTTCTCACTAGAAGTAACTTCCCAAAGTGATTTAGATGCCTTCGGGGTGTTCTATGCCATGAACAGAAATATTATGTTCTAGAATCCTCAATACTTGATCCACTTACTCAAGAGGTGAGTGATGAAGAATTAAATTCTATTAAAAACATATGAATTATGTGGTAGACATTCCCTTTTTTATTGTTTCATCTATGTCTAGTGAACTAATCAAGTCTCATGAAAACATGGATGTGTATGGCATGCTTGATAACCTCCATGGTCCTTAATAAAAGAGGTATATAGTAATGGTTTGATATTTAAAAGTCAAACTTTCATAGTAATCTTGGAGAGGGTACCTCATTTGGGCCTCATGTAGTCAAGATCATTGGATACAATGAGAACCTAGAGGTTCTAGAGTTTAAAATTCCTACAGAACTGGGCATCAATATCATTCCGGAATTAAACCCACAAATCTTCACAAGTTTTATTGTGAATTTTAATTTGAAAAACATTGATAAGTCTCTAATATATATTATTATCCTTCTTAACTGAGTATATAACGAAGTGAAGCATAAAAACCCTTCTTTCCTTATAGTGAAAAAAAACAGAAAGGTAAGTCAAAGATATTTTATCCCAAATCTTTTTCATGTCCTTCCAGGAAGAATAAGATCAAATGGGAAGTAGAAGAATAAGATAATTTATATTTCTCCTGTGGTAAGAAGGTAAATTAGAAGAAAAATAAACCCATCTAAAGAATAAAGGGTAAGATTCATTTGTGTTTTTTATCAAGTGAAATCTATCTATTTCTATAAATTTGTAATTAGATATAGCTTGTAGTGCTCACATATGTATTAAAATATAAAACCTAGTATAGTTAGAAAAATTGATCGAGGGGAGGTAGATATATGAGAAACCAATAAATATAAACTTTCTGATGTAGATATTAGAGACTACCACCTCACATTGTCACCTAGAATGATCTTGGTTTTAAAGGGTTGTTATTATGTGACTTCAATTACCAAAAACATTATTTCTGTATGCAAACTAGATATGGGTGGATTCATTTTCATATTTGGAAATAAATGTTTCCTATTTTAGAAAGATATCATTTTTTGGTAAGGAACATTTATATAAAGGTATTTATGTGTTGTATTACATAGAGAAAGTAATTTCAATTGATAACAAAGTTAGTTCACATGACTCATAGCACACCCAACTTGGGTACCACTGGCTAGGCCAGGTAAATGAAAAATTATTTAAAAAATTACATCAAGATGGATATTTACATTCTTCCATACAGAAACCACTCGGTGTATGTCATGTATGTTTACAAGGAAAAATGATCAAATCCCCATTTAGTGGGACAGGAGAAAGGGGTAAAGTGATTATTGAATTAGTTTATCCCAATGTTTGTGGACCATTTCGTGTTAAATAATGGGGTGGTTTAAAATACTTAATAAATTTTAGTGATGATTTTAGTTGGTATGGATATATTTACTTAATGGGGAATAAGATGGATTCTTTTGATAAATTCGTGGAATATGAGAATAAAGTTGATAACCATTTTGGTAAGAAGATTAAGAAAATCCACTCAGAACATGGTGGACAATACCTTAATCTAGACTTCATTGATTACTCATGAGATTTTGGGATCCTATCCCAATTCATTCCACCTTACATGCCTCAGTGGAATAGTTTATGAGAAAATATGAATTGCACCTTATTGGACATGGTGAGACTAATGATGAGTCATGTGAGTCTTCCATTATCCTTTTTGGGATATGTTTTACAAAAAGTGGCACACATACTAAACCAAGTATTGAATTAATCGATAAATGGAATTTCATATTAATTTTGGAGTTGAAGAAAAACCATGTTAACAAATTTACATGTGTGTGGAAGTGAAGCATTTGTTAATTCCTCTTCAGTTAACAAACTTTCACCCTAAGACACAAATTTTACCTTTATAGGATACCCCAATGAAATAAGGTGATATTACCCATACGACCCCTTATAAAAAAAGGTAATTGTGGAAATACATTATTTATTACATGATAGGGAGCGCATCTAGAAAAGAAATACTATAAGTGATATAAAATTTGATGAAGTCAGGGATTAAGGCACACAATAGTTGGTATAAGATCAGATTTCACAAAGCCCCATGAAATAAAAAACTCTACGAGAGACATAAGAACTATGTAGGAGTATATGAAAGGTTATAGAACCAAAACGATATGGTTTTATAGTTACTTAGGATGGTGACTCATTATTAGTTGATAATAATAATCCTCTAACCTAAAAGGAAGTATTAAGTGGCACATATGTTTCTAAGTGGAAAGAATCCATGAATTATGAAATGGATTCTATGTGCCAAAACCAATTATGAATTTTAGTAAATCCTCTAGTGGATATAAATACCATTGATTGAAAATTGTTATTCAAGAAGAAACTGGACATGGAAGGACAATTCATAACCTATAAGACACAACTGGTTACAAAAGGGTTTAAACAGCGTCAAGGTATTGACTACGATGAAACCTTTTCACCATTATCAATGATTAAATCCACCATAATTATATTTTATATTGTTTATTACCAATACTAGGAGATTTAGAAAAAGGATGTAAAAATATATTTCCTTAATAGGAACCTTTATGAAGATGTCTACATGACACAACCTATAGGGTTTGTGACTCCAAAGGATTCCAATAAGATATAAAAGTTGTAAAAATCCATGTATGGATTAAATAAAGAATCTAGTTCATGGAACATTCATTTTGATAAATCCATAATGGAATTTAGTTTCATAAAAAAGGAATGTGATTCTTGTGTTTACAAACAGTTTGGTTGGAGTGAAGTCATTTTGTTAATAGTATATATTGATGAAATTTTTAATATTGGAAATGAAATATTAGTCTTGAAATTTGTTAATGTGTGGTTGAATAAATTATTTTATATGAAATACTTGGGTGAGGAATAATTAATTCTTTAGATAAAGATCCCTCATGATATATCCAGGATGTTTTTACGCCTAAGTCAATGTACATACATTGAAAAATACTTAATAGATTCAGTATTGAACAATATAATAGAAAATTGTTGCTAGTGTCACATGGAATTGATATTTCCAAGAAAATTTGTCCTTAAACCCATGAGGAAATAAATATAATGTAAATGATTCCATATTCATCAACAATTTATTCATTCATGTAGTCTATTCCATGCATTGGTCTAGATGTTTCCTATGCATTAAGTGCAGTAGGAAGATTCCATGCTGATCTAGGTAACCACCATTAGATGGAAGTTAACACTATCCTTAAGTATCTCATGAATACGTAATTTCATCCGAGATCTTGATGTGTTACCTATAATTAAATATCATATCACACTTTATTGTGATAATTCTGCATTAGTGGATCTTGAAAAAGAGACATGGTCACATCTGCAGACAAAGAATATACTTTGGAAGTATCATCTCTTGAGGGATTTTTCTCAGATATTTAAGGTTTTAGTGAGATTTATTTCCATGGAAGGAAATATGGAAAACCCCTTGAATAAATCCTTGAATCAACATAAACATGATTATCTTGTGAGTTCTAGAGAACTGAAAGTTGTAGGTAGTTGTCTCTAGTACTAGAGGGAATTTATTAGAGTTTGTTAACTAGAACCAATTTTTGATACTTTTATTACATGTATATTTTATATATTAAATATTAAATTAAAAAAATTATTATATATTGTTTATTTTACTGCATGGATTTAATGTAATAATTTCCTAGATAATTTGTCACATTGATAAGGTCATAGTAGTTCCCCATTATAATGATAACCTTAAAGTTCTATGAAAGTATTTTTAATATAGTTTTGTAGTTGGATAACATACTATGATGGTACATAAAGTATATAGACCATCAATTGTGAGTACTTGTAAGAAGATGAGACTTCTTATCATAAAGTTCTCACTTGGTAATCACCAAGATAAAAGATTTTGAGAACAGACTCGCTAGTAGGAATTCTGAATGTTTTTGTGTCATCGGATATTACTATATGTGAGGGTGTGTAATGGTCTATAGACTTTAAGATTATCATTTATGCATGTAGAGACTCACACACATTGATTTGATGAATAAAATGGTCACTACATATATTGGTGGGAAGTAGGGTACGTTGGGTGCATCATGAATGTCATGTTATTAATAGATAATTCAATGAAGGATTTGTCCCTTCCATATTTCTAGAAGTTGATATATCATGAAATTTTTGAAATATAAATTTTATCCTGAATTCCATGTCCATTGTGTAATGATGAGTTTATTTCATATATTCAAAAATGATGTATCAAGAATACAGTTCGATGACACCGTCATGAAACCTTCTTGATCAAATATTGAGACAAAGGGATTATATTACACAGTGAGTGTTCATATGTGTTTCCCTTCAATAAAACTTTAAGTTCTTTCTCTTGGGTGCCTTAACCCGCTGCTAGATAGTAATCTTGGACTTTAGGTAAGCTTACCTGATGCCAACGAGAATGAATCTGATATAGTCACACACTAAGTGTTTCTGTTCGCCTTGATCAAATTCTATTTGAATTTAATTAATGCAATAAATATTATTCTTAAGGTTGAGGAATAGTTTTAGTTAAGTTATATTGATAGAATAAATGAAATAAATATTTATTCAATTGATTGTGAATAAAATATATTTATTCATTTTATTGAAATTGAATAAATATTTATTTAATTTTTTTGAATAAAATATTTATTTAAGAGAACAAAATATTTATTCATGTGTTCAATAAATGAAAGAGGATTTCAAAAGGACCAAGACGGTGTCTGGTGATAAAATAATTATTTATGAGCCGGTAAATATTATTTATCCACTTTTTGTAAGTTGGTTCACCACAAAATAATAATATAATTATTATTATTTTGTGGCATGGGATTTTATTAATGGTTATAATTATATTTAATGATCGTTTTTCAATTAAGTTTTGTAACTAAAATCCTAACTCTATAAATAGATGTATATGTCTATTATATAAATCATTAGAAACCAATTTCATGTTTGGGAATAGAGAATTGTTTCACACAACAAATTCTCTATTAACTTCACCTTCCTTCCCTCTCTCTATAATGGGAAACCCAAGATAGAATTTATTCAATATCGAAGAACGAGAAATCAATAATGAACAATTCAAGACATTTGATTCACCGTACTAGAACTCGAAGAATGAGTGGTGTTTCTAAGAGACCATCAGAGCACATATGTATCACCACTAGAGGGATTGTACCCTAGTATCCCCAAAAGCATAGTAAAAGAAATCCGAAAGTTCCTTTTCAGATGATCAATAACTATCAACAAAGAAAGTTCCTAAGCCTAGGTATTTATTAATTCGGATATTAAATAAATTAATTATAAATTTCACATGGAAGATCCTCACTCATGGTTTTGGGAAACTATTTTTAAAAGAAAGTTTCATATATCTCCTATCACCGCAATGCTTCTGTTGTGCCCGAAACCAACACCTCAAGTGTGTTTTTTTGTAATATCATGAATATTGATATAAAAAGATGCAATATATATTTATAAAATCATTGGTTCATTGTTGTTGGTATCAAAGGATGGGTTTAGTAAAAATTTGGAAACAAGGATGAGAAAACCTTAGTAAGTTCCCTAAGGATAAGTCTAATGTATAGGTTACAATCCTATAATTTTAGTGATGATCTATGATGTTATAAATTGAAGGTGAATTTTCCTTGATTATATGGTTTTCCCACTATAATTAGAGTTTCTCACACTATAATTTTGGTTTTAGTCAATTGATGGATCCTGAGGTAACCATGTTAGTATGGAGTACGATAGACAATTTAATGATTGTACTCCAAAGAAACTAAATTTTATGGGAACAAGAATGAAAAATCTTGTTGTTATTATTACACAAATTTATCAAGCTATGTATCATGTCGGGTATCTAATTGAACAATGGAGGGAACAATATTTTATCGAGTCCATGATAATGTAACGTTCACCTTCTTTTGGTGGGTCTTATGATCCACTGGTTATTAAGCAATGGATCAGTACCACAGAAAATATATTTTTGATTCTCTAATGTTTTTTATTTCATTTGGAAGGTTAAGTTGATCAACTATTGAATATTATCAAGAATACAAGCCAATGGGTTGAAATTGACTCTATATAATGGGACAAGTTCAAGAACATATTTTTCAATAAGTGATTTCCTTTTATTATTTGTATGAAAATGAAGAAGGAATTCCATGAGTTAATGAAAAAGGGTGATTAATCTATTGCAACCTATGAATCAAATTTTACAAAACTTAAGAGGTATGCTTCTGGCATTATCATCCAACTTGAAATTATGGTTTTTCAATTCTTTTATGGAATAAAACTAATTCTCCATATCTAATTAGCTATAAGCTACTTCATTAGCTATAAAGAAATCATTTGTTGTTCCATAAAGTTGAAAATACAGGTTCGAGTTACATATCAATCTCATGGTTTTAACAAGAAAAGTAAGATAGAGTTTAAAGAAAAATATAAAAACAATGGAAAAAAAAGAATATGATCTATCTTATATGATCAAATTGTGGACATAAAAAATAGATAAAATTTAATTAAGGGGAATAGTAAAAAAATTAAGTGTGGGAAATAAGTTAATTGGGAAAGTGACAATTGAATTGATGGGAAAGAGTTAAATAATTATGTGAATATAGAGAAGATTTCACTAAATTCACCCCCCATGCTTCAATGCTTAAAGTTTAATTAAAATGGTCATTAGGATATTAAATTCCCAAAAACAAGGGTTAAATATGATGATTGAGGTCAAAAACCTCTTAAATTGAGAGAAAAAAAGAAATATCAGGTGATTACTATTAGTGATGTCGGGTATGACAATGAATTGGAGGTATGATTGAGTGTATATATATTGGAATCTAAGAATAATTTTTTAGAATTAATTTTATGGTATTATGGAATAATGAAACATCTAAGGATTATTCCACTTTATTCTTCCCTTAAGGATTTAAAATCATATGTTGAATGGTATTGGTAACCATGAAAATTTATAGAGGTGTTTTTTTGGAGAACATATGATTCAGGGAAAGATAACCCTTAATTTGAGCATGATGTCAAGATAATGATATAAAGATATTTTTTGATTGAGATAAAACAAATTGGATAGTATTAATTACCTTATAAATAATGAGTAATATGATGATAAGGAAATTTATGAAATCATGGATCGAGTTTATAAATTTTTTAGATTTATTGTATGCGGAAAGAGTTAATTTTTGTAAGGATGCGGGTTTTCACTAAAGTTTTATGGTAATTAAGGTTATTACTAGGTTTCAAGATATTACATTATAATGATGTTCACATTTTTTGTTTATGATAATTAAGATCAACATAATGTTTCTTGGGAGATTAATGATAAGATGATTTTGAAAATGTAGTGACCTTCATTAAAAAAGTTTGGATTTTAATTTTTTTTTAATTTTTTTTTGGAAGGTTCATAAGGGAAACTACTTATGAAATTGTTTACATTGAACATTGGACAAGGTTTAAGAGATTAATGTGTTCCTTAACCATATAAATATTTATGCATATTAGATAATTTGTACTAACTATTTTTTATGATAACTAGAGATAGAAGGAATGTGTTTTCATCCCATTATGGACCTTATGATCCATTATTTATGTAGGCATTGCAATTTCAACTTCATTTCTAAGAGAAATAAATGAAGTGGATATTTATCAAGGTGAAACCAAAGAGTGAGATTATAATTAAAATATGAAATAAAGTAATTATATCATCTAAATGGATTTTTAAATAAATTTTTATCCCATTATCATAATTTTTTCTGATATCAATGACCTTTTATAGACCTATTCGGTCCATCATTTTGTGTTCATTAACCTTATCTTGACCATATTATATATTAATCTCTATTAGTTCTTGGGGAGTTTTTATCTCTTCCACATACATATTTTAATGTTTTCCATATGTGGAAACCAATTCATTAATTTCAATAAGTAAACTTTATGTTTCCAACTTTCCCTTTTTAAGAGAGGTTTTATTATTAATTTTTACGATTTGGGTTTCTATGAATAAATTATAAAATGTTAAAGCCTTTGCTGATCGAGGTATATTTTAAGGGAGGAATTAATTTTAAGTGGGTCATAATTTCACACCCCATAATTTTTATAAAATGTATTTTTAAATAATTTTATATCTTTGATAGCTTGTGTTGCATGCAATAGAAATTTTAGACGAACCACAAAATATTAAATTTCTGATAAAGCATAGTAGTTAAATTAGTCGGAATTAATATGAATAACTAAATTTTGAAATTAATATAAAGCTACAAATAAATATTAATAAATATGAAACTTCTTTAAAAAGGTCCCATAATTTTTAGTAAGTCACTTTATTCTTCAAAAAATATGTTTTCAATAAAAATGAGTTTTTCTTCTTTTTATGATTTAATATTAATGTATAAAATTTAAATAAAATTTATTTAAAAAAATTAATTTTATTATTGAATTTAAAATGTAAAAATTATCTTAAAAATATTTTTTATGATTTTATGAAAACATATATTTTTTAAGGAATAGTGAAAATACTGATTTTTATTGAAAATATTATTTTCTTTTAAAGTATTTACAAAGTAAAATTATGTTTTGAATTAGTTTTAAATTTTAATTAGATCATTTGGATTTAAAATAATACATTTATAATATTTTAAAATCATTTTATACATGAATTTATTATAAAATCATTTTAAGGGACATTTTTTTGGGAAAAAAATTGTTTTTCAAGTCATTTGGATGGTTTTATTTTAAATTAAATTCTGAAAATTATATATTTTAAATTCATAAAATGGATTAAATATTTATATTTATAAAATAAATATTTATTTATTATGTCAATTTAATTTTTTCCCAATATGAATAGTAACCTTAGTAAATTTTGTTACCACGATAAAGGGTAAATTTCATAATTTAGGTTAGAAATAAAATGATAATCACTATAAAATGACCCTAACACTGGTCCAAATTTTATTACATGGATTTAATTCGACCAACAACACCTAAGTATATAAATTTAGTTGTTTAATAGGCATTTTCGCATGAAAACTACTTATATATTATTTAAATCAAAAAAACTCACAAAATGTCACTTTTTTTGTCTTAAATGTCTCTTATGTGTCCAAATGGAGAAAAATGTATTTCCTGAATAAATAAAAGTTTAAATTTTTAACTTAATAAACTTATTTTAAATATATAAATTTATTAATTACTTTCGGGGCTACTTGGATGGGATTGTGATGTTTATTATTTTTATTTAATGAAAAGTAAATGATGTCACATTCATGTTATTAAAAAATATATCATTTTTAATATAGTGTTAACCATATGATTTATTAAAATATAAATATTATTTTATAATATAAAATATTTATCTACATCATGATATTTTATTTTTAATTTTTATTAAATAAATAATTATTTTAAAAAATTATAGAATGATGATACAATAATTATTCAATGAATGAAACAATCAAATAAATGATATTAAAAAGATTAAAATAAATATAATTTGAATTAATTAAGAATTTTATATAATTTTATATATTATTATGACATATTAAGGTTGTATTAAATTATTATTTTTTAATATTTCTTATTTTTAGGATTTTCTTAAATTCAAAGTAATGAATAGTATCAAAATTGACACAATCGATATTTTATGAAAATAATGTTTTATAAAAATTATTTAAAAATCATAAACATGTTAAATAATGAATAATATGATTATATATGGTCTGAAATATCATAATTATTCCATTTATAGACCTATTTAAACAATATAAGTAAAAATAAATCCATTTAGTATTGAAAATTTTGTTACTTTGGTTAAAATTAAAATAGGTTAACATAGGGCTAATCAAAATGATAATGTTTAAAATAACACCAAATCTAGTATAAAAAATATTTTTTTAAGATATTAAAACCATATATTATTTTATATTCTAATCCATGACCATTTTTTGTCATTTTTGTATAAAATTAATTTATTATAATTTAATCCTTTGAGAAATTACAAAAATTCCCCTTACCACAATTATAAAAGGAAACCTCTACCCTCACTTATTTAAATTGCTTTGAGCCTTCTAGCTAGACCATACCCAGAAAATTTATATTATTAAATTCCCTATACATATTATATATATTCTTTTCTACTCAAAATACCAACCCTAGAGTCTTTTAGAGGAGATCCAAATGAGCTGTTTTGAAGAAGGTGTAATCGCTCTAACTGGTCACTTTATTTTTCTACTCTTCTACACCTCCTATAAATCTATGATATATATAATAAAATAATGACATAAACATTATAAATATTATTAAATTTTATTATTATTATGTAAAAACTATTATAAACCACATCCCCTATCGAATAAGAAAATAAATTATCACTAGTACGTACTTACGGCTTACTGGCTCCACATAGCGATACAATTCGTTTTTCATCACCATATTTTAGGGATGGGAAATGTGATGAGTTTAATATTTATATATGATATTTATTAAATAATTATACTTATGTAAGGATAATATCATGTCTATATTTATACCATGTAATCTTCTATGAAATCATTGCATCGCTCGTGCGTACATATGGACTACCATCTTCAGGATGCAATGTGATTTTTTTTCATATATATTTCACATGAATTGTAATAAGGATGAATTTTTTGAATATATATAATATATATAACATAATTAAGATTTTATAAATAATGAAACCATGATCAAATTATAATTTCTAGAACTTCTAAACCAAAACATTCTGAGAAAATAAAGCAGTTATCATTGAGAACATTGATTTTAATAAACAATTGTTAAAAATGGGCGTTGAGATATTATAAATAAAAACTAAATAGTATTATATATATATATATATGTGTGTATGTATGGAATAAATTTTAATAAATATATGTTTATAATAATGATGGTTTTAGTGTGAAAAAATAAATGAGATACTTTAGGTATGGCAATTCTTAACTCAATTTCCATTCATTTCGGTTACATTATTATTTCATTGATTACAGAATTTTTTGAATATGTGTGAACTTAAATTTGATTATCTTGTGTTTTATTTAAACTTTTTTCTATTTATTTACATTTAATTCACATAACCAGTTCATTTTATTCATTCTCTCTTCAATGATATAATATTTTTAAGGGTTTATTTCACAATATCATCATTATTCAAGATTGTTTCTATTTAAGTCTTTACTAGTGAAAAAAAAATTTCCATGTCCATATTTTATAAAAAGTTTTTTAAAAATGTTTTTAATATTATACTATTAAAGTTTATATCCATTTTACACTTATTTTACTTTTTTAAAAATGGTCAGAAAATAATATATTGTTGATTTCTAAATAAGGAACTTTGTGACTTTTCTAACAAAAATTACAAAAAGAATGTTTTTACTACTGACACATATTGGGATGATTTCTTGATTTCATGATTCCTAAATGTATTTATAAATAATGTACAATTATAAAAGTTTAATTTCATATAAAATTTTATCCTTTATAATTGTGGGTTTTATTAAAATAAATATTTATTTCAAAAATGGAAAGAATATTTTAAAAAAAATTATTTCAAGTGATATTTAAAAAAAATTACAAATAAGATAAAATTATTTGATGTTAATTTTTATTACTAGGGTTATAATTCAACTATATTATCAATATTATTTCTATGGTTTGATTTTATTTTTGATGCAATGATATTTATGAAACATGTTTCTTTTCCATGGGTTATGCTATTGTGAAACTTCTTTTAAAAACATTTCTTTTCATGGGTTCTCATATGATAAATGATTTATTTTATTATGGAACACATATGTATGGTTTTCTTTGTGTGATTTGTGTGACCAATATATTCCTCTAACACATAGGGTAAATATTTATATCTCATGAGATAAAAATGACTAAATTGGGGAGTGAACTTAATTCGGTAAGTGTCTTTTTCCACCATGATTTTAGTAGGAGTGAAACTTGACTACTATAATGGTTTGGGGACTGAAACCATTACACTATGATAGTCTTGGAAAATAACATTCACTACTAAGGATATTAATTTCTATGATTTTATTTTTTTTCATATTTTTATGCTTTATACCAATGTAA
This sequence comes from Viscum album, assembly GCA_963277665.1. Lineage (NCBI taxonomy): Eukaryota > Viridiplantae > Streptophyta > Magnoliopsida > Santalales > Viscaceae > Viscum > Viscum album. The sequence goes on along the minus strand of OY728163.1, from coordinate 2,099,921,895 downwards.
TTTTTTCATGTTATTTTATTGTTTATATCTCATAAAATACCAAGATTTAGATCATGAATCATGATTATGATATATGTTATGAAGGTTAAGTTTTTAAAATGTTATGTTCATGTTTTTATATATTTATGCTCATGTTTTGATTGAAATATCTATTGTCAATCCTTACTGATAATATGATCTCACTATTTTCTTATGTTTCTATTTCTTTGGAAATTAAGAAATTTATTATGTATAATATGTCAAAAAGAGTTCTATAAATTGATAAATAAGTGGGATATGATGTATATATGTTATGAACAAGATGTTTATGTTTCCAAGTTTCCAAAGGAACTAGACGTTTATGGTCCTTAGGGGTGTGTTTATGTAATGTAATGAATATTCATATAAAAATATGTAATATCTATGTATAAAAATCTTGGTTTATTATAGTTGGTATTATATAATGAGTATATTTAACCTTTAGAAACTATTATGACAAAACCTTAGTAATATTACTAAGGATAAGTCTAAATTATAGGTTACAGTCCTATAAATTTGTCAATGAATGTGAATAAAGTTGGATTAAACCTAAGATATTATATTTTGAAAGTAATATACCTTGATTATGTAAGTTTCCCGCTCTGATTAGTGTTTATCACACTATATTTTGGATTTTAGTAAATGATTTGATTTTGAAGGAATCGTGCTACTGATGAATGCGATGGGAAATGAAATGATTGTCCTCCAGAGCAACTGAATGTTAAGGGAGAAGGGATAAAAAATCTCATTGATTTTCTCACACAACTTACTCCGGCTATGAATCATAATGGAATTACAAATAAAAAAATGAGAAAAGAACATTTTGTTTATTCCTTTATGAGTAATCATCCATTTTATTTCAGTGGGTCTTATGATCCATTTGTGGAAGGGAAATCTATTAGTAACACTAAATAGATATTTTATGTTATTTAATTTTTATAACATGATAAAGTCATTTTTTTTCAATCTTTTGTAATGTTAAGAGGATCAATGGTGGAACATTATCAAAATAATGATGCAACGGGATGAAATTGACTCTATAGAAAGGTATGAGTTCAAGAACTTATTTATCAATAAGTAATATTCTCTTATTCTTCATATGAAAATAGATAATGAATGGCATGAGTTAAACAAAAAGGATAATAAATATTTGGTAACATATAAATAAAATTTTACAAGACTTAAAAGGTACTCTTCAAGAATTATCATCCAACATATAAGTAATGGTGAAAAATTATTCTATGCCATATAACCAAGTCTCCAAATGGAGTTATCTATATGGGAATTTATTATATTTTAAAAAATAATTTGATGTTCTATCATGGTGTTAATGGAGGTTAGATTTATGTATCAATATCATGGTTTTGCGAAGAAAATGATGTTGGGTTTAAAGTAAATGATAAAACCCATGGAGAAAAGAATATGATCTTTCCTTTTTAATAAATTTTTAGAAATAAATATGGAGGAAATTTTCTTAAGGGGACTAGTAAATGTTTCAAGTGTGGTAAATAAAGTTATCGGGAAATTGAATACTAAAGTGATGGGAAAGATTTAGACAATGATATGAATAGAGATAAGGCTGCAATGAATTCACCTCCCACACATCAATGCTTCAAGTGTAAGGAAAATTTTAATTATGCTAATAAATTCCCAAATCCAAGAGTTAAAGAAGATGATATATGTCATAAATCACTTAAAGATGAAGACAAATGGAAATATTATGTGATAATTATTGGTGATATGAAGTATGATAAAGAATTGGTGGAATGATTAAGTGTATATGTATTGGAATTAATAACTAATTTTTTAAAATTATCTTCATAGTATTATGGAATAATGAAACATCTAAGGCTTGGTCCATTGTACGTATTTTATTAAGGATTTTAAAAAATAATATTAATGGTACTAGTAATCATGACAATTGATTGAGGAACTATTTTTGATAACACATGGTTAAGGGAATGATAAACCCATAAAATGTGCATGATGTTGTGATAATGAGATAAAGAGATGTTTGATTGAGATAAAATAAATGGAAAGGTATTTCTGACCTTGAAAATTATTATTAATATTATGAAAATGTAGTTTCTGATAACATGGATTTATTTTATATAATTTTTGGATTTATGGTGTGAGGAAATAGATAATTTTTAAATGCATGCATCTTTTTACAAAACTTTTATAGTAATTCATGTTGTTAGTATGTTTCAAGACAATTAATGACAATTATCCTCACATGTTTGGTGTGTGAAAATTAATATCTACATCAAGTTGTATAGGTCATTAATGATAAGTTTATTTTTAAAATTTATTGACAGTCATTCGAAAGTTTTGGATTTTCATTTTTAAATACTTTTCTGGAAGGTTCATAAGGATAACTAATTATGCAATTGATTATATTGATCATTGGATAATGTTTTATATGTTAATGTGTTGATTAACCATAATAATATTTATTCATATTGTATAATATATTATAACCATTTTTTATGACAACTAGATATAGAAGGAATGGATTTTCATATCATTTTGGATCTAATCATCCATTAGTTCTAAAGGCATTAGAATCTCAACCTCATTTCTTGGAGTAAGAATTGATGTAGATATTGATGTAGGCATAAACAATATATTTTGATTATAATCATATTGAAAAAAGTAATTATATCATCTCAAATTATTTTTTAATAAAATTTTATCCTATTATCATCATTTTTGACGATGTCAATGACCTTTTTTAGACCTATTTGGTCTATGGTTTTGTGGATATCAAACTTATCTTGAACATGTTCTCTATCACTCAATATTAGTTCTTGGGGATTATTTTTCATGTCCAAATCCATATTTTAATGATTTTTTATATGGAAACCTAATTATTCATTAAGTAATGTAAAATATTTGTTTCCAATTTTCCTTTTTTAATGGAAGTTTTATTATTCTATTTTAGGATGTGGGATTCATAAATAAATTGTCAAATGATAAAACCCTTGATTTATCAGATTAACTTTTAGGGTTAAATCAATTTTAATTGGGTTATAATGTAACACCTTGAAATTTCTTTGAGATGTATTTCTAAATAATTTTATTTCATTGATAACTTGTGTTGAACTCAATAGAATGTTTAAGTGAACTGAGAAATATTGTATGTATGTTATAACCTAGACATTAATTTGGAAGAAATAAATATATATAACTAAACTATTAAATAAATATATGTTTCAAATCAATATTAATGTATTGCTAAGTTATTAGAAAATTGATTACACAAATTTCAGTAAGCCACTTATTCTTCAAAAAATTTGTTTTCTCCAAAAATGAGTTTTTATTATTTTTATGAGTTATTATTAATTTATCGAGTATCTAGAAAATATATTTATCTAAGTAAATTTTATTATTTAATTCATAATTTAAAAATTAACTTAAAATTAATTTTTAATAATTTTCTTAATACATTTAGTTTTCAAAGAATAGTGAAAATGCTTATTTTTGTTGAAAAATTTATTTTGTTTTAAAGTCTTTACAATGAAAAATTAAGTTTTAGTTTAGTTTTAAATTTTAATTAGTTAATTTTTGTTTAAAATAATTCAATTATGGTTTTTAACATGATTTTATAAATTAATTTACAATAATAATAAAAAATATATTTAAAAATGGAAGTATTTGGAAAAAACTGTTTCTCATGTTGTTTTGACAATTTGATTTTAAATTAAAGTCTGAAAATCCCCTAATTTGAATTTTGAAAAATGGATGGAATATTTGGATTCATAAGGTCCAAATTTATTAAATATTACCCTTTTATTTTTTTCAATGTGCATAGTAACCACGGTAAATTTTGTTACCATGGTTAAGGGTAAATTGAGTAATTTAAGTTAAAAAAATTATAAGGACTATAAACTGATCCTAACACTTGAAAAACAATTATTGGATTATTTTAATTTGATCCTTAACACCTTAAAATTTAAATTTATTTTTTTAATAGAAACTTTTCCATAAAAATTACTTATATATTATTTAAATAAATGAAAGACACAAAATGTCACTTTCTTTGTCTTAAATGTATTCTATGTGTCCAAATGGGAAAAAATTAGGTGAATAATGAACATAATTGTAAATTTTTAAATTAATAAACTTATTTTCATGATATAAATTTATTTATTACTTTTTTGGTGACTTGGATGATATTATGATATTTAAAATATTTTATTTAATGAAAAGTCAATGATTTCATGTTCATGTTATTAAAAACTATATCATTTTTAATATGGTGTTATTCAAAATATATATTAAACAATAAATATTATATTTAAATATAAAAAAATTATCTACAAAAATTTATTTTATTTTTAATTTTTTGTGGAAAAATAAGTATCTTAAATAATTACAAAACGATGTTATAGTAATTATTCAATTAATGAAACAATCAATTAAATTGTATTAAAAATATTAAAAAAATCATTAATTATGGTGATTCACAAATTTAATAAATTATTATTACATTTTACGGTGTATTCAATTATTTTTTTCAAATATATTTTATTGTAGTGATTTATTAAATTCAAAGTAATGAATATTATAAAAATTGACACTGATGATATTTTATGAAAATAATATTTTATTAAATTTTTTAAAAATAATTAAACATTATATAAAAAAATGTGATGATATATAGTATAAAGTATCATAAATTTTCTATTTATGGTCCAATTGAAACTTTATAAGTAAAAATTGCATCTTCTTAATATTGAAAAATATGTTACAATAGTTAAAATTAAAATAGGATAACTAAGTGTTAATAAAAATTATAAGGTTTCAAATAACACAAAAAATTATATAAAATAAATTTTCTATGGATAATATGACCTCAGATTATATTATATTCTAATATATGTCCATTATATGGTATTTTTATAAAAAAATGAATTTATTATAATTTAATCTTTTGATAAATTTTAAAGTGCCCTTCACCTAAATTATAAAAGGATGCCTCATCCATCACTTCATTACATCACATTGAGCCTTCTATATTTACCATTACATACCATTTTGTCCTTTTAACTTCCCTATACAGATTATATATTTTCTGGTATTCTCAAAATATCAACCTTGGTGTCATTTAGAGGAGATATAAAGGAGCCGTTTCAAAGTAGAGGTAATCGCTCTGACCGATCATTTTATTTTTCTACTCTATTATAACTCTTATAAATCTATTATATATACAAAAAATATTAAATTAATAATCCTAAATATTCTTAAATTTCATTAAGATTATGAACATGCCATTATACACTCTATATCCCATCAAATAATAAATGAAAGTATCACTCGTGTGTATGTACGACTTACCATCTCCACATAGCGATACAATTCATTTTTCATCACCATTTTTTATGGATGAGTATTATAATAGATTTAATATTTATATGAAATATTTTTGATATATTTATAATTATTTAATTATAATATCATGTATACCTTTTTATCACCTATTCTTTTGTGAAATGATAATTTCACTCGTGTGTGCGTATGGACTATCCTCTCTACGATGCAATGTGATTTTCTTTAATTTATATTTCTCATAGATCATAATTAGTATGTATTTTATGAAAATATTTTATCTATGTTACATACATATTATTCTTTAAATAATGGCACCACTACCATAGTATAAGGACTCGGTCTTCCAAACTAAAACATGCTTGGAAAATAAAGCTGTTATCACCCAAAACAGTAATTTTAATAACAAATTATTAAAAAGAATTTGATTAGATGCTATGAAAAAATAATACATATTATTATAGATATGTGGTTGTGGGATACATGTATAATAAATCCATATTTATTATACCGGATTTTTTAACAATAACATTGAAAGGGGGTACTTAAGTTAATTGAATTCTTAACTTAATTTCCATTCATTGATTAAAACTACTATTTAATTGATTATGTCATTCTAAGATTATGTGTGAAATTAAATTTGGTTATTTTATATTATATTTAAACTTTTTGTATAAGTATTTTCAATTAATTCACATAACTTATTCATTTTATTGATTCTCACTTCATTGATATATTATTTTCAAGAGTTTAATTCACAATCTTGTTATTATTTAGGATTGTTTCTCTTTAAGTCCCTGGTTGGAAATATTTATCTTCTATATACATGTTTTCTAAAAAATTCAAAATGGTTATTAATATTTTTCTACTAATTTTTAAATTCGTTTTTACCCAAGTTTATTTTTTTCAAAATAGTTTAAAAAGAATATTTTTTCATTTTATGAACAAGGAAAATTGTGACTTTTCTGAAGAAAAAAATTATGGAAATAAAGTTTTTCATTTATACATCATGAGAGTAATTTCACACTTTCATGATGCCTTAATGTATTGGGAAATAATTTATAAGTTTATAGGATAATTTTCAAAGAAATTTTTTTCCTTTATATTATTTTAGGGTTTTTAATATAAATAATGATTTCAATAATAGTAAGAATATGTTCCATAAGAATTATTACAAGTGATATTTTAAAAAAAAATACATCTAATATAACCTTATTTTATGTAAATTATTACTTTATAGGGTTATGATTCCAGGATTTTATCCTTATTATTTCTATGTTTGGATTTTTTTTATGATGTCAGGATATTTATGAAACCCATTTCTTTTCCACAGGTTATGCTATTATGGAATTTTTATGAAACCCATTTCTCTTACAAGGTTCTAATTTGATGTATAACTTATGTTCTTATATAAAACAAATTTATGGTTTTAATTATGTTACTTTTGGAACCTATATAACCCTCCAATGAATTAGGTAATTATTTATATCTCATGAGATAAAAAGGAATTGAATGTGGAGTGAACTCAATTTAGTAAGGGACATTGTCCACCATGATAGTATTGGGAGTGAATTATGAATACTATTATGGTTTGGGTAGTGAACCAATTCCAGGGTGAAAGTATCATAAATAATCCTTGGCTACTAAGGGAATGATATTTATGATTTTGTGTTTTCCAAATTTTTATATTTTATTCCAATTTTATTATCTTATGTTTTCTTATGATTTGTTTCTCATAAACTTCCAATCTTTATTCCACGACTCAATATTATGATATATGTTATGAAAGGAATGATTTTAATTGTTATTTTCATGTTTTTGTATCATTATTATGATGTTATCCTTTATATATCTAATGTTTATCCTTACTGAGCATTTGAGATCACCCTTTTCTAATGTTTCTATTCCCTAGAATATGAAGAAAGGTATTACGTATGATATTTGAAGATGGGTGTTAGATATTAAAAAATAATTATGAGATGATGTAGATATGTTACAAACTAGTTGTTAATGTTTCCAATTTTACAAAGTCATTAGATATTTATGATCCTTTCTCATTTATTTATGTAATGTAATTAATATTCATCTAAAAGGATATAATATCTATGTATAACAAACTTGGGTCATTATAGTGTGAACCGAATCCACCATTATAGTATAAGTATAAAGACATTACTAAGTAAATAAATTTTTATGATTATGTGTATGCCACAAAATTATTATTTTTTCATATGATATATTTTCATATATCATGATTAATTATTGATTATTCTAAAATATAATTAATTGTTTCTTTTGTTATAAAAATTCCTTATTCCATGATTCACGATTAAATATCATTAGATTGTTGTGTATGGATTTCATAAGTTATTATCATATAACAATACCCTTATGTTTATATTATTCTCACTTATGATCATTGACTGATATCTCCTATGTTTACCCTTACTGATAATCTGACATCATTCTTTCTTGTATTTCTTTAACCCATGTTATGAGGTAAGGTTTTAAGTAGGGTGTGTATAAGAAGTGTATTGTGAGAGAAGAAATTTTTGGGATATGTCTAATATATTTCAATAAATAAGTTGATTATGTATCTAGTATCTAAATACCATAAACTATTATGTTTGTAGTTCATGTATAATTGTGATATCTATTTATTATTCATCTAAAATGGTGTAATATTTATGTATGTTATTATTAAGTTTTATTAGTCAGCATTATAGTAGGATTTAGTTATTTTTTAAATTAGGTTATGAGAAAAATTTTGATAGACCCTAAAACAACCTATGATGGGATAAAATTGACATAGGGTGAACCTAAAAGTTTCAAGGGTTCATAGGAAGGTGTCATAATTTAGGAAATCTTAGGAAATATTTTTTATGATTATACAATTTCTCACTCTGACTATTTTAGTTTGATGCTTACAATATTATTTTTTGTTTTACTCAATGTATATAACCATAAGTAATGCTTATAAAAATGAATGTTATAGAAAATGAAAATATCCCACAATTGATGTGGGAGATGGAATTCATATCTTTTTGTTATGTTCACACAACTCTATCACCCCATGAATGATGTTAAGATTTTAAATGAGAAAATGGCGTATTATCATATCATTTATACTTTTTTAAGGAAACATACACCTTATTTTATTGGTAACTCTAATACATTAGTAGCTAATCAGTGGATTATTATCACTAAAAATATATTATATATACTCCAATCTCATGTCATGAGAAATTAAAACCTAGATATATATCATTTGGAATGTGAGTAATCTGAATGGTGGACTCTTTCAAATGTAAATAGGAATAAATTGAATCTATCACATGTGTAGATTTTGGGATGGTATTTTTCAATATGTTTTTTCCTAGAACTATTTACGCTAAAATATATATGAAATTAAAACAATTAAAAAGAATTATGATGAATTCATTTGTAACTATGAAGAAAATTTGAAAATAATTTCAAGGTACGCTTCTTATTTTATCATCAACTATGGAAGAAAAATTAATCAATTCAATATTGTCTTGAGAACAATACTTAAAAATTTATAATCTATAAAATGCATTTATAGATATGATGAAATCATTTAGTGTTATCTCAATCTATAAATGGAATTTGGATACTCTCACTGTTCTTATTGATTTGGTAATTAAAAGATAAAGATGGAATTTTTAATAAAATCTAATAATAAAACCTATAGTGGAAAGAAAATTAATTTTATATTATGCAAGAATTATTGAAGGAAGTTTGGGGGAGATTCATTATGGGGTCTGGTAAATCTTTTAAGTGTGAAAAAGAAGGTCGTTGAGAAAAATAATGTTGAAGTTATTGAAAATTATTGTCAATGAAATGAATATTTAGAAAATACAATCAAATGTGTCTTCCATAATTCTATAATTACAAGGAGAATTGATATTAATACAATCTTTGAAAAATACTAGATTTAATTATGATAATTGAAATTAGAAAACACTTAATCAAAGAGATAAAATGAAATCTCTTGTTATCACAATTACTGAAGTGGTTCATGAGAATGAAGTAGTGAAAGGTACACATATCAGCCACTATAAAACTAAAAATGTTTTCTTTATTATTTCTATATACGCTATTTTATATCTAAAGAATTATTTAACAGTATCACATCACCATCTCAATGATTATATGCTGAGTTAATACTGTAAATTCTTAATGTAATGATGATCACAATTCAAGTTTATATATAATCTCTGATAGAAGTTTTTAGGAATATTCTTCTTGTAAATATTTTTATTATCTCTCTAGTTTAATTTGGTGTTATTTAATGAATTTATTGGAATTATTTATATATGTTTCATATCAATAGTCAGGGAAGGGAAGTCGTATATTATATTCAAAATCAATCGATGATTGTATATCTATGAAAGTATTAATATGAACTTCTAATGGAAATTATATCCATTATATGTGTCCTAATACCTAAATATGTGGGATATTTATCTCAAATGATTGAGGAGGAACTCAACATTGAGTAAATTCCAATTTTTTAGGAATATGTTGATTTATTTACTAATTACTTTCATAGTAATCTCAAAAATTTAAAATTTTCTTTTTCAATAGACCACATACCTCATGCTATGTTTATTTCAAATAATTATAATATAATGGCCTTAATTGAGTTATAGAAATTATAGAATCATCTCTATAATAATCTAGAAAATTTATTAATTTTCCCTAGTGTTTCATCAAGGGGATCCCTAATTATTTTATTTAAGAATAAATACGGGTCAATGCATCTTTTCATTGATTATAAAGAACTAAACAAGATCATTATAAACAACATGTATCATTTATCCTACATTCGTGACTTATTTGATCAATTGTGCTAATCTAAATACTTTTCAAAGATTTAAATTCATTTTAGATTTCATTACTTGTGGTTGAAAAAATATGATATACTTATGGAAGCCTTCAAAATGAGGTATAGTCATTATGAATTTCTAGTGAAGACATTTGAACAAACCAATTCCCCTTTTATATTCATTGATTTAATCAATATAATATGTTTATATTACCTTGATCAATTTAGGTTACTTTTTGTAGACAATATTCATATACAATATGCGATAAAGTAAGAGCACAAATATCATTTAATAATTTTTTGGAACTCCATGAGGAAAGATAATTTATTTGATAAATTTAACGGGTGTGAATTATAGCTTCCAAAAGATAAATTATTGGGTTATATAATCTCAAATGAGGGTATATTGTTAGATACTTTAATGAATTTAGTTATTGATCAATGGGATAGACCAACCATGATAATTAATATCTATATATTTATTTTTTTGGATAAATAATATCGATGATTTTGGATATATTTATCATGGATATATAATCCAATAGTCATGTTGAATTAGATGAGAGACAAGTTCCTTTGGATAGATGAATATAAAGAAAATTTCAAGGATCTAAAGAGAAGGTTGGTCATATCACATGTACTAACACTACCCATCAGCAGAGAAGGGTTTGAGATCTATAGTTATTCATAAAATAAGGGACTAGTATGTTTCCTTATGAACAACTATATAGTGATATCATATTCATCTTTCAAATTAAAAATTCTTGAGAAAAATTACCTGACAGATGATTTGGATTTAGAAGTGGTTATTTTTTCATTAACAATATGGAGGCATTATCTTTATGGTGAAAGTAGTGATATATATATAAATCATATAATCTTGAATTATATATTCACGAACAAAATGTTTAATATATGTCAAATGATATGGTTAGGGTTGATTAAAGATTATGACTCCTCAATACATTACCATAACAAAAAAGAGAAAAATGTGGTCAATGATCAAGTACTGTTGGATCTGTTTAGGATAGACCATGAAATCATAAGGATGTACTAAAATTACTTTATTTCTCCGATGAATGTTCAACAATACATCCATGTGGGGATTAATGTGGTGTTGAAGAAATATGTGGAACTAGAAAAGTATGTGAGAAATATTACAAAGTTTAACCATGATTATGATGGAATGATAAATTTTAGGATCTAATTATGTGTCCCTTAAATACCCAATTTTTAAAAATCATCTATTAGATAAAGCTTATAGTTCATAATTCACTATTTATAAGGGAAGAACAACTATGTATAGAGATCTTAAAGAGTATTTCTGATGAGACAACATGAAAAAGAGATACTGTAGAGTATATATCTTGATACTTGGAATGTCATAAAGCTTAGGATGAGAAACAATATTTTAAGTTCATGTTACAACCATTAACCACACTATAATGGAAATGGGAAAACATCACCATGTATTTCATCATTGGACTCCAAAAAAAATTGAAAGTCCATAATACTATTTTTGGGATATTTAATCACCTTATAAAGTCAAAAAAGTTCATTATAATAGGAGAAAATTTCTATCTTGATCACCTTGACATGATATATATTAATTAAATAGTAATGTTTAATGGAGTACCAGATTCTATTATATCTAATCACAGTCTGGGGTTTAACTTGAAGTTTTAGATAAGTCATCGTCGATATTTGAATGTGGAGTTTAATTTTACCACCCCATATCATCCTTATATATATGGTTATTCTAAGAGAACCAATAAAAACCTTGAGGATATATTTACATATTATTTTATGAATTTCAATGTTGTTTGAGATCCACTCCTTCCATTTGTAGATTTTTCATACCATAATAGCTTTCACTTGAGTATTCAAATGGTTCTTTATGAATACCTCTATGGTGGGAAGTGTAGAACTCAAATGTTTTGGAATGAATTTGGAGAAATAAATCTATTGGGAACTACTCAAGATAAGGTAATGGCAGATAAGGGTAGATATATTTAGTACTATAACAACCCAAAATTTTATAAATGGAATATCCCTTCTTGTTGATAATTGTTTTGTATTTAGAAATATACTATTATATAATGGAAATTATCTCAAATGACTGGACCAACTACATTTTATTAAATTGACCTAAATATTACATTTAGAAAATAAATAGATCCATATTAATTAAAAGTATTACACTGTGATAAATAACAAAATTATCTAATTATGATATAAAAATATGGATATACTCTATCCCCAAGAATAATTCCACTCATAAAAAACATTGTATAAATGAAACAAAATTTTAGTAATGTAATGTTAATTTTGAAAAGAAAAATATAGATAACCTTGAGATAAGATAGAAATTAATCAAGAATTAGTGAACTATGAGGTATTTATAGAAGGTAGGAAACCCATGTGACTATTACAAATCTAACTATCATAATAGTTATATGGGCATTGGAAATAGTAACCTAACCATTAGAATAGTAATAACACTTGTTTAATGGAAACATGATATTTATTTACCTTAAAAAATGAAAATATTGATATTTTATATCACAAAAAACGTAAATTAATGTTTTAAAAATGATAAAATAAGTGTTTATTTTTTCATAAAAATATATTTTATTTATATTTTAATGAAAAACATATATATTTTAAATAAAAGTTAGTATAATAAAATTATTTTGTGAAATGATATTGTATTTTATTATAATGATAATAAAAATTTATAAGAATATGATTAATTTTTCAAAACGTCAACAAAGTGATCATAAAATTAAAATTGGTATCTTTCAAATAAATATGAGTTGTATTTAGAAATTAAATTTATCATATTTAAAAAAATTAATTTCAAGAAATTGGTTTCATTTTTTGAATCTACTTTTTAAAAAATAGTTTTTGTTAATTTTTAGTATTATTCTAAAATAGTTAAATTTTTTGTGAATAGTGAAATATGGAAAAATATGATATTCAACATTATAAGATAAAAACATAAATTTATGATCCATGGATGATGAAATAAACCTTTTCAAACATATTGTAGAAAATTTTGGATAAAGGTAATAAATCTTAGCCTGAAAAAAAAATGCCTTTTGCGCATTCCATATCACAGCTACATTGCCTTACAAGCAACTCCATATTTTATTATTTATGGAAAAGTTGTCTTAATGACCATAGAATTAAAATTTTCATCACTCTGGGTCGTTATGTATTGTTTTCTCTCAAAAAATAAATAATCACATAAGAAATTTGATGATTCAAAATGACTCAAAAAAAAGGTTGCATATAGTATACAATCTGGAAGTCCGCCAGAATATGACGGTTCAATTCTTCAATACGAATTTTAACCTTTGTTCATTCCTTGAAAGAGATATTTTATTATTTCTTAAATCACTAATTATACTAATGATGAAGCCTCCAAACCTATAAACAAAGTGTGAAGGACATTATATCTCATAAAATGTCTATTCTCATGGATTTTTCTCCTTATCCATGATTAATGGGGAATGTGGTATTTCCAATACCAATGAAAGGTCTATCAGAAAAAAACATTTCATAATTCTCATGTTATCATTAAGTCTTTGAATAAATATATTAAACTTCAAATATCCCAAAGTTCTAATGGAAAGACTTTATACTGAATAGCACCCAAGTCTTAGTGGAAAGACTTTAAACTGTATAAAAACCATGCCATCACCAGCATATGACATTAAACTAAATGGTTATCATCATCAACACGGAATGATAAATTTAATAGTGTAATTAAATCCTATGTGACTTTAAACTACTAAGAGTGATGCATTCACTATGCTCTATTTCCTTCCTACATGAGAGCTCAGTCCTTGTAGAAGTCTCTTGAACAAAATTCAACCATGCCTTTGGGAATCAATTCCCCATTTTCCTTATATATGAGTAAAATATATTCAATTAATATATCACATAATAACTACATGTGTATTTATTTGTATCCTCGCAAAATATGTAGTAACAAAGGTATCCTTTATTCTATCTACAGCTGCATATTCCATCAATGATGAATACCTTAACTTTTATGTAAGATCCCGGTCAACATGGGGAATGAAAATATAATAGCTATATTATGATTGATTCATATATTCAAAGGATATATAGTAACACCCAAAATTCATGATCTGGTTCCACCTACATAGATCAAAAATTCCCCCACCGCATCTTGGTGCCTGATCAGAACACTCTTAATTCCTAATAGGTCTTATCCATTTTTCCATAATAATATGAGTATGTTTTATATCACAAGTGAATCAAATCTACACTATTTATTTTTTGAAAATTCTTCCTCTTTTTATTGAGATATATCTATACCAGTGCCTTTGACATGGGTTCTCTTATTTATGACCTATTCATAGAAAATCTTCATTTCCCCTCTATATGATTCAGATCTATAAAAGGTATATTATTTTCATGAACTATGTGTTTACTTATTTTTATGCTAACAAGATATGTAGTTACATTTTAATCTCTTATCCTTCTCCCAATTACAAATTCAATACATGATTTACTCTTTCCTTTACATATGATTTAGATATATGTAGTGGAAATTTTATTTAAGAACTACGTGTTTCCTGATTCCTATCCCAGTAGGATACAAAATAATACATGGATATTTTATCCTAGTCCCAATCACAATTTCTGATAAAAATTTCCTCTCTCCCAATATATGAGATCAATCTATGTATGAAACAAATGACAACTATGTATTACCTAATTCATATTATCAAAAGATACATAAGGATTTTCATATCTCTAATCTTGGGTTCAACTATAATTTCTAAAAAAATACCCCCTTTTTCTTATGAGTTACATATATATAGGTTATTTCTTCAAAATAACTACAAGTTTCTTGATTTCTATCTCTATAGGATAATTTCTAATGATATGACCCTCTACTCAAGCCACATCTTATATTTCGAAAAAATGAACCCTTTCACCTTAATATTCAAGAATATTATGAAAACATTTCTATTTAATTGATATAGCTACACTAAGGTGATAAACATCTTTATTCCCACATACAAGAACCTGATATATGTATAAGAAACAAAATAAAATGTCCCATATCCTATTTACGAGCCCGATCTGCATAATAATCTTCACCATTGAGTTCTTCATTTATAGTTTTCTTTGTAAAATGCCTTCTCTATGCAAGATCTTGATCTATATGGAGAAAAACATATGAATTATGTGTGGAATTATTTTTATTATCATAGTATATGTAGTGACTCATAGATCCTATATTCAAGGCCTATCTAAAAATTCTAACAACCAAAATTCCCTCAGCCCCTTCGCATAGAATATTTCAATTGAGAATCATTTATGAACCTGAACCGAGGATAAATCGAGTGTGAGAATTCCCCTAATATATTGTTAATAATAAACTCATAGAGTAAATATATAAAATATTATCCCCATTTTCTAATAATAATGTCCTTGTCTTGTGATATTAAATTGTACAACATCTCAGTCATTATCACATGATGTCAAATTACACAACATTTGTTACACTTTTCACAATAATAAATGGCACAAGACATCATCCATTCTCCTTCCACTTGAGAGGACCAAAATATACTTACCTTGGACAAATGAGGTTTATCAGAAATTAGAATGGTGGAAGATGGAAGGATTGGTTTTCTAGTATGGGGAATTTATCGAAGCTTTTTAGAACCATTGTAGAGTGTCTAGAGGTTTGGGAGGATAAGGTTAAATGGGTAGTGGGGAAGGGTAAAATCAAGTACTATAAATAAAATTTGAGTGGTGATACTTTTTTTAGGAATTTCAGTTCTAGATATTACAACTAGAGCATAATTTGGATCTCTAGAATTTATCCAAGAAATGTTCGACCTCCCGCAGATGGTGGTTTTTTATAATATTTCTCTATGAAATTAACCAAATATATGTGTTCTTTCTACTTTATCTTATAGGTGATTTAAAGGAAGATATATTTTGTATTTACTTCATATAATTAGTGGTAATGATGATTGGGTAGATATCCTATGTGGAAAGAGGATTCTATTGAAAACAAATTTTCTCATATGGCGGCTATAGAACAGGGCACTCCCAATAGAGGACACTATTCAGAAGAAGGGTGTATTGTTAGCTTCCTGGTGATGGTGTTGTCCTACGCCATGAAGTGAATCTATTTGGAACTTGTTCTTCTAGGGAGATATGGAAAGGAGATTTTGGTGTTACATAGAAAGCTACATATGATTTATAGGAGATAGGGAGTCTATGGTGGATTTTCTAGTATCTTGGTATCAAGGGATGGATGTTCGTAATGACAATTCTAAGGTGAGGGGTATTCACTTTTCTATTGCTTTTTGGGTTTTATGGGAAGTGAGAAACAATTCTAGAGAGGGAATACCATAATAAAAAACTCTCATATAGATTCAAATCAGAACAATTGTGGAGGAGTTGGGTGGCCTTTGTCCCCACGGTCATGTATCCTCGTCTATGAGGAGCTCATTCTTTGGGTGGTATTATATACAAAAAGGTATTAAATGATTAAAAGGGGTGTGTGGGTATGTTGGAATCCTCCGATTATTGGACTGAAGTTTAATGTAGATGGTTCTTCTATTATAGGATCGATGATGGGCGGCGATCTAGTTAGGAATGGTAGAGGGTCTATTATTATATGTTTTAGTTCTTTTTATGGTGTAGTTAACTCTCTTGGAGTGGAAGTTAGGTCTTTGATTAGTGGTCTAAAATTATGAAAACATTGAAACATCATCCTCAAGGAAGTCAAACCATTCTCTAAAGTGCTTTTAGGGTTGTGGTAAGGAATCATCCACACACATTGGGATATGAACAATCTAATAAGAAATGGTAAGAGGCAATTGGATCATGGTTTGACGGTCCAAAATACTTGTAGAGAGGGTAACTTTTTGGTAGATGTGTTATCCAATAAAGGGGGTCCCAGTTATCCAATTTTTTTATATTTGAATACAATCTCTCTCCCTAGAGACTGTAATCTTATTATCAGGGGTGATGCCATGGGTCTCCACCACATCAGGTCTCCTTAATTGTTTTTCCATTTGTTTTATCTAATAAAAAATTAACATCTCAGGTGTTCTTGGCTAATCGAGGTTTTGGATAACTCTATCACATTTTTTGAGAATGTTAGTCCATAAACCACACTTCCTACATTGAGTGTCTTGGGATTCCACAAATCCTTCATGGATATCGGTAGTTATTTTATCTAGTTTAAAGGGAGGAATCTATTTGGTTATACCTACATGCCCTTATACCACTCTATATATACCACCCCAACCTATCCTACCAAACAAATTCATTTTAATTCTAAGGAAAAGAAGTCACTAAGATCTATATACCCTAATAGTTCAACAAAAAAATATATCATTTGAACATGATCTATAATCATCTCTTTTTCATCTATTTCATAACATCACACATGATCTAAAAACCTTGACCCATGATTTACAACATCCTCATCCTCCATTCAAAGGGTGTTAGACAATTATTTCTCATAGGATTCCTAATTTTGTTATTATGTCACACTTTCCCTATTCCTTGGACCATACATCATGAACTTAAACTCTGTGCAGTTGGTACATACATTATAACATTAAGTTGTATATTCCTAGTTCAAATCAGTATGACCTTAAATTCAAACCTTGTATATAACATATCTTAAGACCCTAAACTACTAGTGAAATATTCATATAACTTTTTAGGTTTAAAACCCATGAAAAGGTAGCCTGAGAAAAATTTGAGACTCCACTCACTAATATTTAATCATTAAAATGTTAAGAAAAAGATATATCATAAATAAAATTAGAAAAAATCACATAGGTCCCACATTATCTTCCTAAAAAATAAGTTTGAGCTTATTGGATCCAATTATATAGGAAACATTTAGTGCAATAACTTATCATATCCCATTTCCTTGATAATGTGTTCTATACACAATATTGAAACCTTTAGGGCACCAGATTCCTCCTTAAATAACATATTTTTTTAACCAATCCATCCCCCAAGTGTTTTAATATTAAAAATTCTTTCAATGATATTAGTAATGAGCATTCTCAACTCTAAGGATAACTTCAGTTGGTTATCTATACATTCCTGGATATGGATCTTCATATGCACCCCTGTTTTTTCTATCAACCAGAATCATATTATCCTGAGGGTAGGGACCTTTAATATTTATAAACCCTAAAAAATCATATAAGAACATTTACATTAAAAAATTAAGTGATCATCCTTCATGTACTTGTCCTACATCATCATCCTTGGTTCAAAATCCTTAATATTTGATTTACACAATCAATCACCAAACTATTCAAGTGAATTCAATATCATCTACATTATTCTACCATATGGCGTACTCATCCTTAGGGTGGGAATGTTAAATTTCGTTCGTTATCCTTTATCCCTTACCATATGATCCAAAATTTCACACTTTATTATTCCATTAAATAAGACCCTAAACTATTTGAAACTCTTCCTATGATTTTATACAATTATAAAATTAGGATTTCTTTCCTGACAGGCTTGCTTTGTGTGTGTGATATAAAGAATACATCCCCACATAGTTAAATCTTCCCAACCTTAAAAAATAGTTATTCATTAGTCCAACTTTCATGACCATAAACTACCCAAGTAAAGAGACATAGTTCTTAATTGGATCTAGAACCATAATGGGTAGTCTTTGAAAATTTCGACCTTTTTCTCACTATAAATGCAAATTGCATGATCTAGGAAAAATAACCATTAAAAAAATAAAAATACATAAAGGTTTTTAGGTAATAAAATAGTGACTATAAGCCTAATAAAAATCTAACCCTCCACCTACTAATATTTCCTCATGTGAAGCTCATTAAAAACAAAGGTAAATTTAAAAAAAGAAAAAAAAAATCTCATTCGATCAACTATGTTACCCAAAAAAAAAGTTGAACTATACTCACATGGCCCCTAGTCTAGTAAAAAGTTAGAGTGTTACCTTTCTATAAAATAATAACTTAAATAACTCATTTATTCCAAAACATTAATCATAAATTTCCAACTAGGCTAACTCCAGCGAAATGGTGGTGGTTCTTCCACCTATAACCATATGTGACTCACACTCAGGAAGACATCATTATTCAATTCCAAATGATCTAACTCTAGTGTATGAGTGATGGTTTTTATACCTATACCCTTTCATGAGACATTACCCATAGTAGTTCATAATTAATATCTGAATGGACCATCTCTAGTGAAACGATGATGGTTCTTTTACTTATACCCTTCAGTGATCCATGCACAGGAGGGTTTCATTATTGTTTAAGTATTGAGAATCAAATTTTTTTTCTTATTTAAAGTTTGATGGGGGATAGATCATTAGGTTATTTAAAATATATTAGACCATAAAGATAGTATTTTTAATAAACTATTCACTATAACACAAGTAATGAAGGTAAATTCCTTCATTGATAGATCCAAAACGAGGGAGGAACCTCTACATTTCATATTCTCTCCTATATCTCCCCAAATTAGGGGAACATAACATTACAATTCTATAACAATGTATTATATAAATACACCCCAAAATCATTTATTTTACACCATAAGTTGTTTTTGTCTTGATTCAGTTAATCTATCATTCTGATTTAAACCTCTAAAATTGATTTTCGTGATGTTGTTCTTAAAAAAACATCCCTCCCAACCTTCTCGGCTTCTTTAACAACACATTTTTGTCCCTGTATTGTCTTTATCATTATAGTGAGAATATAATTTAGCTAGTATCATTAATTTTTAATCCTTTCAACTTTATTTAAAACTTTAATAACTATGTTCTGATGTCTTGTTGGCACCATCATATGTTAGAAGGTTTCATTAAGGGTTTTATTGTGGTAATGTACAATGGAGGACAAGGTATCTTTCAATTCTAGATATAGTTGAAATTACCAACACAAATCTTTAGTATTGGTAACCTATTTTACTCTGATGTTTAGTGAAATATACTCATATCCATTTTATCTATGAGTGGTAAACATATGCTAGAGGTGAAACAGTTAGTGTTTAAGATCATAGAACAAGACTTTGGTGATCAAGCCCCAAATATCTTCCACACCTATTTCATGAACTGCTGTTGGAACGTTTCATACTTCAAGCCTTTACTCAAGTGTAATAAAATAATAGGGATATATTTTGGAACCAATTCATTGAGTGAGGATTTTTCATTCATATCTCCCAGGGGACATAAGATCAAACAAACTTACATCCCATCTACACTTGCTATATGAGAACTCAATGTAATGGGATATGGGGTGTCAAACTCTATAATAGATCTATTGATATCAAATTAAAATAATTTTGCATTAATTATAAATATTCTAATTAATTAAATAGTAATTATATTTATACATGTTTTTTGTATAATTACATTTTTGGGCTTATAAATTATTTTTCTGAAAAATTGTTTTTCATTATTTTTTACAAATTTATATAAAAATAAATTTATATCAAACATAGAATTATAATATTTTAATATTAATTCCATATTTGGAATCAAAATAATTAAAATAATGTAATATGTTCAGATTAAGTTTGGTCTTTATGCATAGTAATCGTGGTAAAGTTTTTTCACTATGGTAAAAGTGGTAAAATGGGTTAACAATATGAGTTAAAGCATTAAAATCTATATAACACATTAATTTACTATATTATATGTGTTTTTTTATACAAATAAATGATTTAGGAGTTAAATATTTTATTTTAAAACATTATTTTGGAATTGGTAAATCAGGATTGACTTTTGTGATGAAAAGTTGTATTGTATTCAAAATTTAAACTATTTTTGGGTCTTTTCATTTGATTAAATTATTGGAAGATGTCATTCATTTTTTTCATTCTTAAAAATTCTAAAAACCTTTATTTGTTTATTATTTAACCAAAAAATAATATAAACAAACTTATTAATTTTTTTCATGGTGATAATATTTTTACTCTTAAATCGCGTATTTTTCAAAAAAATATTTTCCAGACATTTTGTTTTCTTATATTAAAAATAAATTTCTTTTAACTATAGAAATTGAATATGATAAAATGGATTCCAATTTTTCAATTATAAGGTCCAAATTTTTTTTAAAACCATTTTTATTTTTGATCATATAATTAAGTTATCATGGTAAGAATTTAAGTTATCACAATGAAAGTAAAAAATGGGTTTAAAGGGGTCTAACTAGAAGGTAAATATTAAAATGTATCCAAAACGTTTATAAATGGGATTATTTGTGTTTATATTGAACATGACTCATTTTATATTCTAATTTTGGGTGACTTTAAACCACTTTAAAACATCGTGATATACATATTATATAATCTTATAAGTAATTCCAAGTTTGTTTTTCCATACCTTTTAAAATGAATCTACCTATCTTCTCTTATCCACAATTCATAATAATTCTAAATCATCCAACACCTTCTATAATACCTTTATAACATCCTTACCTACATAATATAGCTTCTAGTATTCCCATTAGACTATCCTTTCAACGATTAAGGAGTAATCCAAAGGTGGTTTCTTAAAAAGGAGAGGGTTTGAAAACGAATAAAGAAAAAAGAGAGTTGAGGTAAAGGATTTATGTTTTAATCCCATTTTAATCATGATTTTTTATGCTTGAATTTTAATTGAGATAATTATATGATCATAATTTGATAAACTTTTTTCATTTTACTTCTCCTTTTATTATTTTTGTAATTTTCATGTTTTCATACAATTTTTCTCACGTTGGTACTCAAAATCATTCAGAAAATGTTTTTTAGAAAATAGAACCTTATTTATCTTCTTTTAGTCATGAAACCATTTTCTTCCATATCTATATTATCTAATTTTTTTCAAGAATTTTTTCAACTTTTATTCAATGATTTTTTAAATTAATTTTTACCGATGTTTGACTTTTAAAAATAATAATAATTTACTCGTAATTTTATAAATGATGTAATTTTTACCAAAGTTTTGAATAGAATTTGGTTTTAATAATTTCATCATGTAAATAATTTCCCACCATCATGACTACTCAATAATTTTAATATTAATTTACATGTTTTCATGGTTTTTTTAAATAAAATAATTTCCATATTATTTGTGAAATTTTTAGATTTTAAATAAGTGAGTTAAAAATGAAAATGTTTATTTTCTCAACAAATATTTCAAAAAAATTTTAACTAAAATTTTCATCAATGAAAACATCCTTTGAAGTTATTGTAATTTAATAGTGATTTGATCCAATGATTCCATAGTTATTCTTTATATGGATGTTTTATGATTATAATGATGAGATGTTTATGAAACATATTTATTTTCCATGTGTTATGATATGATGAAATGATGACATGTTTATGAAACCCATTTTATTTTCATGGGTTATGATATGATGATATGATGAATATTTTACGATCTTATGGCACACATATGTATGGTTTTTGTTATGTTTCACACATATGGTTAGTGAACCCAATCCACTATGATAGTCTTGTCATTTATCCTTGACTAAGAAAATAATTTTTTATACTTATGGGTATGCCTAAAACATATGTTTTATGCTTATGATATGTTATCAAGGTACATGATTGATTCTTCATGATTCTTAACACTTTTTACTTACGTATTTTTTATGATAAATCCTTATGAAATGATTTAGTATTGATGATATTTAACTTATTTGGTTTGATTAATGTAAGTTATTATCATTTTATCATACCCTTATTCTTAACATATGCTCAATTATGATCATTGAATCATATCTATAATGCTTTACCTTACTGGGAATATGAGATCACTATTTTTTTTCCTTTCCCAAGGTTATGGATAAATTTTTTAAGAGGTTATTTCTAAGAAGTTTTTTATGTGAGAATATATTTATTTAGATGTTGGAAATATTTCATGAAATAAGAGGATTATATATCTTATCCCTAAAGAAACTAAACCATTATGGTTATATAATGGATCATAATGTTATGTAATATATATTCATATAATAATATGTAGCATTTGGTTTTGAAAAAGCATTGGTTTTTATAGTTGGTATCCAAGAGGTTTTAGTTAATCTTTGGAATTTGGGATTAGATATCTTTATAAAAAACCATGAGGATAAGCATAAGTGTAGGATTAAATCATAAAATTTTCATAAGGAATAGATTATATGGCTTTCCTAGTAATACATCAATGTTTAAATACTATCAGTGTATATGGTTTTGGAATGAATACATCTTGGTGTAATAACACCAAAAATAGTTCTTCAAGTATATTTGGCCATCATTCTGGTTCATGGTGACTGGGTCCTTACTACACACTTAGTTTGAAACTCTAAGTGGATAATATTTGGTTAATTAATTTTTCTTTATGAACCATTACAAACTATTTGAATAGATGATAAACAAGGGTGGAATAAGTTAAACCTAAGGTGACACAGATTGAAAAGAGGGTGTCATGAATAAAATATCTGATAAATTATTTTTCATGATTATGTGATTTATCACTATTATAATTGTGTTCGCACTATTATTTTGGCTTTTAAAATATGTATGGAACCTTAAGGAACTGTGTTAACACTGAATTTCATGAGTACTGAATTGATTTTACTCATTAGAAACCAAATTAAGTAGGATTTGTAATTCCAAACCTTATGATTATTCATACCCATCTATCATGATATATGATTAAAAACATAAACATAGGTTATTTTTATAACATATCAAATAAAAGGAAAATATAATTTTATAGAAGTTCATGTGGAAATGATCATGGGGGAATGAAAGATAAATTTTATCCAAGTCTAGAATTTTGGAATAAACACCTTGTATTATGAATCAAAGGAAGCGAAAAATGTTTTATATATGTAAATGAAGGGAATATAGCAATAAATTGATAATAATTTGATGTATTACATGTGGGGAACTTGGGAATAATTTGAGTCAATGCCCTAATATAATGGTTAAATCCTAGATGAAGGAAGATCTTTTATTGTTTCATTCTATGAAGTGGATCATGATGATTAAGGAACACTTATCTTATGCTCTATAGCTAGTATACCACATTGAATTTTTTAATAATATACCCAGAGAAAATATTTTTAAATTTAAATTTGATATGATTTTTAGAAATGATTAACTCTACCTTAAAATACCCCAAATAAATTTCTTGAATAATTGAGTCACATTTTATATTCTGAATCAACCAATGATTATCAATCACTTTGAGGATGAACATGAACTCCGATTGAAATTCAAATCCATCATATGGGTTTTAATTTCTATAAATAAGTGATATTTATATCAAGAAGTTAGTAATAAACTCAAAATAGAAGATATTACTATTATTCAAGATTATGGTAACGTATTACCTCAAGAAATTCTTATTCTTTCCCCAAATCCTAGGGTTGAGTTTTCTATAGAATACATACCTGGTCCTACAACTATATCAAATACCCCATGTAAAATAGCTGAGATTTAGTTATAGAACCTTAAGAAGAAACTCCACAAGAATCTTGATAAGTCATTCATATGACCTAGTGTATCACCATGGGTTTCCCTACTCTTTTTTAAAAAACAAATATGGAACATTTCATTTTTCCATTGATTATCAATAACATAACAAGATCAATAACAATAACAAGTATCCTATACCTCCTAAAATATATATATATAATCAATTAAGAGGAGCTCAATATTTATCAAAAATTTATCTTTTATTTAGATATCATCAATTGAGAGTCAAGAAACAGTATATATCCAAGATATCCTTCTATACGAGGTATGGTCATTACGAATTTATAGTAAATCCATTTGGACTTACCGATTATAGAAACCCTTCTATTTATTACACATTAATACATGAATTATTAAATATGATTACCCTTAATTAAGCCTGGAAGATTGATAATTTTAGTGTCTTTGGGAATTAGATATATTACAAGAAAACTTAAATAAGAAAATATGTCATATTTATTGAAAACTTCCATAACATACTTATACTTAAAACTACATGGGATAACCTAGCGACATGCATAAGAAAGAGGTGAGTTATAAATCTCACTAATGGAATAAACATGGAATAACATGAAGAACATAATACATGTTAGATAATATACATATCAATTAGGCACAAGTTAAAATCATAAACATGAACAATAAGACATGATGTATCATGATAATATACAGGCAACATGGTAAATTGTGGAAATATCTTAAAAAACTTCATCATAAACATAGGTCTTGGATAAATCACTAATAGATCATGGTGTACATAGTACAATAACATAATAAGGTGAAATAATTTTCCCAACATGATTTATCATGAGACTAAACATTATTCAATGTATTGGATCACTTTATAATTTCAGGATCACCTATCACTTTCATTTCATTCTCATGCTTAAGTGTGTCGCATAGATCATACAACATGGATTAATTCATCATAATATCTTGTTCCATAATCAATGATTATAGAATAAATACATTTAATTCCCAAGTCAAATATGTATCATTGTATAGATATGAAAACCCTTGATAGGAAATGGGTTTGGTATTCACTACACAATTTGTTTTGGCATAGAAAATCACGATGAAATCTTGGAATCATAACGTCACTTAAAAATTCATAAAATAGTTTTATGGGAGTGAAAGGGTTATTTAATAATTTTTACATAAAATGGGTTGTAATATAGATATTTAAATAAATATCCCAACATTAATAATTAGAAATAGAAGGCATAAGATAATAAAGAAACTTGGATAAAGAAGAGAATGGGAGTATACCTTACTTGAGATTGTGACTCCAAATACTTGGTTAAAGCTTATTGAGAGATTATGGTAAATTATAGGGAGTCTAGAGATGTCAGGGAAGAGTGAGGATCTTCTCCAAGGATTTTTATCAAATATAAATGGGAACTTGGGAGGTTTTATGTTGGAAAGTAGTGGGGATTTATTTAATATTTCTCAAACTTAGGTTTTGGACTCTATATAATAAAATACCCAAAACCAAAAACTTTCCCATGTTTTTCACATGTTTATAAAAAATGGGAGTGGTTTCATTACATTATAATTAAAAGGTCCGAACATAATAAAATAATTCCCTTTCTTATGTGGAAGTGAGTCATACTCCTAAATAAATGTTTTAAAAACCATAAAATATATTAATTTATGGATAATTCAAAATATATTCATAAAAAAATAAAATAAACATAAAATCACATTATTTTAAAGGGGAAAAATATATTTTGTCATGGATACCTTTTATAGTATTTATTACATCACTTTTAGTTCATTATGATGTCACAATTCACACTGTATATGGTATTTAATTTTTACCCGATAATTATACTATCTTATAAAATAAGAAAAAATTATATGTTGGATAATTTTGAGTTTTTCATTCCCAAAAAAATATTCATTTTACATAAATAATTTTATAAATATAATAATTTTCACTTTTAAAATAATAGATGACATTTTTTTGGAAATGCAGGGTTTTTTAACAATAATAGTTTTTAACCCTTAAAAATTACATTTGACTTCATAAAAATCATATGATCATTTATATCTAATGAAAATTATTTAACAATAAAAATTTATTAAATATTATTTATTTCAAAAATCCATTAATTATTCAAAATAATTTCCTTAATTAAATTTTAAAATTACCCAAAAATACAATTTTATTTTATTATATAAAATTCATTTATAAAGTAGAAATAACTGGATGAAAATATATTTATTGTTATATAAAAAGTTGAGTAGATACTAAAAATGCTAGGGTCCTAATACATATCCCTTCAATAAACCAGAAAACTACCTAAGAGTAATGTACATGATGGTGAGACTTCCAAGGGATGGTTTGGTGTACTTGGTCTGGGTTATGACCTCAATGATCTTGAACATCTCCTATAAACAGTTTCAATCTTGCTTAATTTGTTGGATCTCATCTTATGGTTGGTCAATGTAAAATTCAATTGACTTTATCTACCTCATAAGCTCAGAAAAATGGGCTTTATAGGGTATTATCCTACCGGTTGAAGTCATATCTTCTTTTTTCT
Source organism: Viscum album (assembly GCA_963277665.1). Lineage (NCBI taxonomy): Eukaryota > Viridiplantae > Streptophyta > Magnoliopsida > Santalales > Viscaceae > Viscum > Viscum album. Next base: position 2,099,894,613 of record OY728163.1, on the reverse strand, counting down.
CTGTCAATAGAATTTGATAAAACCCTATATTTATACTAATATATTGATTATAATTAAAATTATATTTTATCAAAGGTAAAGTTGATTAATGGTCATTTAAAATGATAATATATAATTAAACCAAATAATTACATGTTCTTTCTATAAATATATTAAATAATAAGACATTTAATTAAATCACAAAGTAAATTTTATTTACAACAGTTTTGGTCATTATAATCTTACCCTATTAAGAAATTTCACCGTTGAAATTTTCATTTCCCACACAAAAATAGATTAGGGTATCCCTATTTCATCACCACCTATGATTCCCAAATTGTTTCTTCAAAATTTTCATTTCTCCACAATATTTTGACCAGGTGTATTGTCTTCTTTGGTAAAACCTTGTCTCTATGATCTAAGACTGTCACCAGCTACTCCTCATATTAGAGATCATTCTCTAATGGTACCACCTCTATATTGAGTACATGTGAGGGGTCTGGTATGTACTTTCTTAAAAGTGATACATGGAATAAATCATGTACTTGATATAGGTTATGTGAGTGTTAGTCAATAGGCCTCCACTCTAATGTGATCAAGGATCTCGAAGGGCCTAATATACTTAGACTAAGATTTGCCTTCTTCCCAAATCTCGTCACTTTCTTACATGGAGATATGCAGAGGAATATCATGTCTCCAACATCAAAATCTAGGTCTCTTTGATGATTTTTGTCATAGCTCTTCTGTCAACACTGATTATCCTTGATGTGCTACTGAATGGTCATAACCTTTTCCACCATTTCCTCGACCATTTTAGGACCCAGAAGTTTTCATTCCAAAACTTCATCCCAACATACAGGTGTTTTATACCTCTTCCCATAAAAGGCTTCATTGATATCCATTCAAACTCTTGATTCGAAACTGTTATTGTATGTGAATTTGACCGTATGAATATGTTGATCATATCCTCCTTTAAATTCAATTAAACATGCTCTCAACATTTCCTTGAGTTTCTGGATAGTTCACTCAGATTGGTCATCAGTTTGAGGGTGAAAAGCTATGATGGACTTCAACTCAATATTTAGAGCATGTTGTATACTCTTCCATAACATATAGGTGAATCTTTGATCTCAATCAAATATAATAGATAGTGGTACTCCATGCAGCCTTATCATTTCTATGATGTATATCCATTAAAGTTGATTTAGTGCGAAATCATATAAAATCACAATGAAAGATGATCCACCAAGACCAATATAAAATTTTTCTCTCTTGTTGTCTTTGGAAGACTAGTGACAAAGTCCATGGTGATGTTTTTTCATTTCCATGTAGGTATCGGTAATGTTTATCGCATACCATTGGATTTTTTCCTTTCACTTGCTGACATACAAGACATCTTGATGTATATTCCATGATCTCCTCCTTCATATTGTCCCACCAATAGTGTTCTTGGAGATCTCAATACATCTTTTTTCATCTTGGGTGGATGGATAAGTTTTATCTATGTGCATTTTCTAATAGATCCTTCATTAACTTAGTATTTGATGGTACACGTAGTCTAGACCCAAATTTCACAACTCCTTCTTAATTAACATTGAACTTTGAGGATTTTCATTTCCTTATAGCCACCACCTTCATATGAATTCCCACATTATCTCTTTGATAATCCATTATCTTATCCATATGGTACATTATAGAAATAATTGTTGAAATTATTGATGATGTTCCTTCCTTTATGATTCCCATGTCAACCCTTTCCAAATCTAAGAAGATCATATCCCTTTCAATTATCAACAAAAATAGAATTATTGGATCATTTCAACTTATATAGTCTGATACTTTATTCTCTTTACTGGGATAGTAGTAGATTGAGAAGTCATAGTCGATGATCAGCACTAACCATCTTCATTGGCACATATTTAGCTCTTTCTGTGTGAATATATATTTGTGACTTTTTTGATCCATATATATTTCACATATCCCCAAAGAGATAATGACACTATATTTTCAATGTGAATATAACTACAACCAACTTCAGATAATGTGTTGGGTAGTTCTATTGGTGAACTTTCAACTTCCTTGAAGTATAGGCTATGAATTTTTCATTATTCATTAACACAAATCCCAATCCCTTATTTGAGGAATTACTGAATACCGCAAAAATTTATCCACTTGTGGGTAGAGTGAGTATAGGGGTAGTGATAAGCCTCTTTTTTAGTTCCTTAAACCAGTCTTAACATTCATTATTCTAATTAAACTTGAATATCTTATGAGTTAGTTAGGTTAGATGGTTTGAAGTTGTGATAAAAATGAAATAAATCGACGATAATACGCAGCTAATTCAAGGAAACTACAGATATCTATCACATATGTTGGTCTCCATAATCCTTCAATTTCTTCAGTCTTTGAAGCATCCATATATATCTTATTGATTATGATGTTATGCCCCTAATAATGAGACTTATGTCAACCATAACTCACATTTTATTTACTTTTAATAATGCTTCTCATTTCACAAGGTCTTTAGCATAGTTCTTAGATACTCCTCATGCTCCTTCTTGGTTTTGGGGTATATCAGAATAGCATCTATAAATACTATAAAACATTTGTAAATATAATCTATAAAGACTCTATTCATCAATTCCATAATTATTTATATAGAATTGGTGAGTCTGAATGGAATAACTATGAACTCATAGTTCATATACCTTATATAAAAACGGTCTTGGGGATATCCTCCTTCTTTACCATAACTTTTTGTTATCCTAACTGCATATCCACCTTGGAAAAGTATTGTTCTCCATGTAGATTATCAAACAATTCATCAGTCTATGGAATATTATACCTGTTCATTATTGTGAACTTGTTGAGATCATAGTAATTAAGGAAAATGTGCATTGACTCATCCTACTTCTTGAAAAAGAGGACTGGGGAACCCCATAGTGAATAACTTGGGAATTTGAACCCTTTATAGATATTCTCTTTTAATTGTTTCTTCATATCCTCAAGTTCTATAATATCCATTCTATATGAATTCTTGGATAATGGTAACACCCCAGGTATAAGCTCGATTGAAAATTCAACCTCCTAGCTAGTAGGAAGACTAGGAAATTCTTTGGGAACAAATCATCATACTCCCTCACAATAAGAATGTATTCCAGGATTATTCTTTCCTTAGACTCAATCATTTGAGAAAAATTCACTTTCTCTTAGGGTAATAATATCCATGCTTGTTTTGTTGATTCTAAATAATATTCATCCTCCTCCTCTAACTTATACAAAATTGGGTATCAATTCACAATATGGAGAGTGATTTTCTTATCATGTAAATTTATGTTGGATCTATATATGGAAAGTCAATACATGTCATGAATTACATAAAATTCCACCAAAGGTGGTATGATAAGGTTTGTTGGGAATTTAATCCCATAAATTGTGACATGGTAGGAGTTATATACTTGGGATGAAACAATTTACCAACTTTTTATTTTCACCAATAACTCAACTACCATAATTTGTGGTGGTGTTTGAATAGTTAAACTAAAATTTCATGTTGTGAACGAATGCATAGAACAAGAATCAGATAGTACATTCTCTGTACTTGAATGAATAAATAGCATACCTATTAAAACTTGTTCTCTAGGATCCACCTCAGGGATTGTGATGGGAAAAGATCACCCATACGACCTCAGATGTTTTGGGTTTTCTCTAAAAATGCTTGTATTAATGAATTGATATGAAAAGTTCCTCAGTTCCTTGTATTTGAAGTAATTGATAATTCATTGAGGGTTGACTAGATCATTTATTTCCTTTATCAAATTAGTAGGTTTCTCTAATCAGAAATTTCTATCTAGGTTCCCATCCTTCATAAACCTAAAACATTTCCTCTTTCCCCTTAGGAAATTTATATGGTTCTTCATTCCACATATTTTATAAGTGAGATGTTGAAATTTCTTAGCACTATTATATTTCCCTATTAGAAAACTGAAATTAAACTCCACTTCCTATTATTATCTCTATGATACCCTTGATATTTTCCTATCACCATTTTGACATTGAGTGTACATCATACAATTTCTTATAGCTATCAAATTCATAAATAGCTATGGATTTTTGTAGAATAGGTTTTATCCCATCAAAGAAGTGGTCAACCCTGAATTCATGGGTAACAAATAAGCTAAAGTCAAGTTGTACGAGTCTTCTGAAGTTTTACTCATATGCATTGATAGATTAATTGTCATTTTTCTTAAGGGAAAGGAAATACCTTTCCATTTTGGGTTGGATACTACAAGGAAAAAATTATCAAAAATGATTTTCTATAATTCATTCCACCCCAAAACTTTAATCTCATCCTCAAGATTCAAATTTTCTATCAATGTCCACCACTAATCAACTTCACCCCAATATGATTAAAATCCAATAACACCTTCTCTAATTTGAAATTTTTAAGGATGGAGAAGATATTCTAAATGGATTTGATCCGTTTTTCCACAATTATGAGAACATATGATCCATTAAAATTCAGAGGCATTTTTCTCATAAAGGTATCAATCATAACTTGTTCTTTATTATGGGGATTTTGGTGCTAATTTTGATCCAGGTTTCTATTGAGAACCTCATTCGACTGAAATATTATCATCATAAATTTTTTGATTCTTACTCCCATAGGGTTGGGAATCTCATTGGGTAATTCATCACATTTCTTGTTGCATTGATTATTTACCCAATTCCTCCTATTTCCGACCAATTGAAATAATAAAAGAAAAATTAGTGATGATTACTTTTAATATATTAAATTCATAAAAGTTAATTCATTGACATTTGAAAAATAACTTATAAATTACATATATTTCCTTGACTTGTGAATTTTAAGGCTCCAATCTATGTTATCCATGATCTATTTCCTAACACATATTATTATGGTTATTGTTTTTTACCTTAGTAATTGTTCATAATAAGATTATGAATTTACCAAATCATATATCTTGGGAGTGTCAAACCAAGTGTGTAGTAATTCCCACTTTCATGTACCAGGTTATGTTGAGTCAGGCCCAATGCACCTTGTTGGAGTTGTTACCCCAAAGTACATCTATTCCAGAACAACATTCATTTTTAGTATCCAGAAAAGGTTATACTTTCATGATATACCAATTGCTCAATACGTACCATGATTTAAAAATGTTTTATTATACATAGTCCTTTTTCTAAGGATTTATTTAGATTTTTCTAATCCTAGTCCAAAAAATATCTAAACTTTTCCTATTATACCAACTATAACAACCTTGCTCTTTATTACACATTAATACATGATTTATTACATAAGATTATACTTAATAAAACCCAAAAGATTGATAAGTATAGTTTCTTAAGGAATTAGGTATAATACAAGACAAATTAAATATGAAAATGCATCATCTTTATTAAAAACTTCTTTAACATGTTCGTACTTAAAACTGCACGGGATAACCTGGGGACATACATAAGAAAGGGGTGAGCTATAAAGCCTAGTAATGGAATAAACATGGAATAACATGAAAAAGATAATACATGTTAGAGAATATCCATATAAATGGGGCATAAAAGGGTTGATAATCATAAACATGAGTAATAAAACATGATGTAGCATTAAAACATAAAGGAAACATGGGAAATGTGACAATAACTTAAAACATTGCATCACAAACATAGGTCAAGGATAAACCTCCAAAAAATCATGGTGGAAAATTTACCATAAAGGAATTAGGTTCACTCCATGTCCCAACATGATATCTCATGATACTAAATATTACCCAATGCATTGGATCACTATATAATTATGAGTGCACTCGTCACTTTCATTTCAGTCTCATGCTTAAGTGTGCTGCATATATCATAAAAAATGGATTCATTATTCATCATATATTATTCTATGATCAAGTTGTTTTCAATAAATAAATTTAAGACTCAATTAAAATAAGTATAAGTGTATATAGGTTTATACCCTTGATCGTAAATGGGTACGGTATTGACTATACAATTATTTTTCCATAGAAAATTGTGTTGACATTTCGGCAGCATAACATCATCACTTAAAAAATCATAAAATGATTTTATGAGAGGGAAATAGGTATCAAATAATTTTGACAAAAAATGGTAAGTATTAAGTATATTTAAATACATGACCCAACATTATTAATTGGAAATAGAAGTCATTAGATAACAAAGATTCTTGAATAAATAAGAGAAGGTGAGGATCCCTTACTTGAGTGTGTGAATCAAAATGCTTGGAAGAAGCATCTTAAGAGCTTGAGGGAACCTTTATAGTAACCTATAGAGTGTATGGTATAGTAAGGATATGCTCTAATTACTTTTAGTGAAGTTAAATGAGAGCTTGGGTGGGTTTATAAAAGAAATGGGTTGGATTTTTTTAATATTTTTGAAACGTAGGTTTTGGAATTTATATAATAAAAAACTAAAAATAAAAATATTAAAAAGGTTTTTACCCATTATTTATACCAAATTTGAGCTTTTTTAATTATTTTATAAGGACAATATGTGTACCTGAGTCATACTCTTCAAGAAAATATTTTTAAACCATAAAATATATTAATGGTTTTGTAGGATTCATAATAGATTTATAAAATAAATAAATTATTTAAAAAAACAAATTATTTTAATGGGAAAACATATTTTTGGTAGTGGATATATTTTATAGTATTTATTACAACACTTTTGGGTTATTATGAGGTTTTAATACACAATGTATATTTATATGGTATTTATTTTTTACCCGAAAATTCGACTATCTTAGAAAACAATGAAAAATTCCCCATTTGTTAATTTTAATTTTTTGATTCCAAAAATAATTTTCATTTTATCTACATAATTTTCTAAATATGTTCATTTTAACTTTTAAAATAAAAATCGACTTTTATTGATAAATTCTTGGTTTTTAACAATAACAGTTTTTGAACCCTTATAAAAAATACATCTAACTTCAAAAAAATTATATGATCATTTATATTTAATAAAAATTATTTAATAACTATATTTTATTAAATTATTTTTTATTTCAAAAATCCATATTCATCAAAATCAATTCCATAATTGAATTTAAAAATTATCAAAAAAAAATATTTGCAGTTTATTGTATAAAAAACATTTATAATGTAACAATAATATGATGAAAATATATTTATTATTATATAAATAGTAAAGTAAATACTCATAATTATAGGATCTTGGTACATATCCATTTAATACACCAATAAATTCCCTAAAATTAAAGTGTGTTATGGTGATAATTCCATGGGGTGGTTTGGCGTACATGGTTTGGGTCATGATCTCGATGAGCTTGAAATTATGTTGTAAACTATTTCTCTCACGCTTAATTCATTGGATATCAGCTTGGGATTGTCAAAGGAAAATATTATTGATGATAACTTCCTCTTAAGCTTCTATAAATGGGCTTCATAGGGTATTATCCTACTAGTTGAGGCCATCATTTTTTTTCTTTTTTTCAATTGGATTTTTGTTAAAAACCTATATTTATACTAATCATGTGATTACTATTCAACGGCTATTTTATCAATAGTAAAGATGCATAATGGTCATTTAAATATGATATGATATAATAAAATAAAATAATTGCATTTTATTTTTATAACAATATTATCTAATAAGACATTTAATTAATCCACAAGGGAAATTTTATTTATAACAGTTTGTTTCATTACACCATTGCTCTTTTTATCTTTATGGATTTTATAAATATATTCCTTATATATTATCTTGATCAATTTTTCTTATTCTTTATAGAATATATTATTAAATATTCAATGATCAAGGAAGATAATTAAAAACATTTTAGAATTTCCATGAATACCCTGAGGAAGGATAATCTATATTCTAAATTTAATAGGTGTGAATTTTAGGAATAGAAAGTCACATTCTTAGGTCATATAATCTCAAGTGAGGGTATATCAGTGGATCATTAAATGATAGAAGTTATTGAAAAATGGCCCAAAAAACCATTGTGATAAGTATTTATAGTTTTATTAGGTTAATGGTTATATTAAATTATTTTTTAAAAATTTATCATGGATATATAATCCAATAACCAAGTTGAACTGAAAGTTATTCATGTTCATTAAGATAGATGAATGTGAGGATTATTTCAAGGAGCTGAAAAGAAGGTTCATTAGTGCACCTGTAATTACACATCCCTATTATATAGAAGGTTTTTTAATATTTAGTGATGAGTCAAATAATGGAATTGGTTTTTTTTCATGAAGAATGATATGGTTATAAATTATTCCTCACTCCAATTCAAAAATCATGAAAAAAATTATCCAACTAATTATTTAAAGTTGGAAGCAGTATTTTTTCTATTGAAAATATGGTAGAATTATCATTATAATGAACGATATGGTATATATACCGATCATAAAGACTTGAAGTATAAATTCATGAATAAATAATTGGATTTTTTGCAAAAGGATATGGTTGGATTTTATTAAATACTATAACTTCTCAATAAATTGACAACCTACAAAAGTGAACAAGGTTACTGATGCTCTGAGCCAGAAAGTCCATGATATTTTTTCCATGATGATGATTGAAAAATAACAAATAATTATGTATTTATAGAATATTAATCTTTAAATCATAAGGAAAAGGGACATATCATAACTTTACCAAAAAAATGATCAACCATCCATCCGTGTGGGGATTTAAGATGCATAGAAGGAGGTTGTAAAACTATAGAATAAAGTGAGAAATATTATTAAGTTAAACCTTGATTATGATAGAATATAAGGATTGGGAAATGAATATTTTTCCATAAATACCATATCAGAAAATGGAGTTATTGGATGAAGCTCTTAATTCACCATTCTATATTCATCTAAGAAATATGAATATGTACAAAGATATAAAAGAAAATTTGTAGTGGGAAAAAAGTAATGTGATATTATAAAGTATGTATCTGGATTCTTAGTAATTATTCAAATTAAGTAAAATAGAAATAAGTCTAAGATAATTTTACAAACATTATCCATCCTATAATGGAAATTGGAAAACATTACCATGGATTTCATCATCGTACTCCCCAAAAAATTTTAAGTGAAACTTTTTATTTGGGTGTGTCCGGTTCACTTACAAAATCAGTGCATTTCTCTAACATCCAATAATATTTCCTTCTTAATAATATTTTTAGGATATATATTATGGATTTGGTAATTTTATATGGAGTACCATATCCTATTATATCTCATTAGGATCCACAGTTTATCTGATTTTTTTGGAGAAGTATTCGGTCAATATTAGATATAGATTTGAGTTTCAGTACTGAATATCAACCTTGGATAGATGGTCAATAAGATTGAATCATTTAAACTCTAGAATAAATTCTTAAATATTTCTCTATGTATTACAATTTGGGTTGGTATCAACACATTCCTTTGGTGGAATTTTCTAACAAAAATAAATCTCACTTGAGAATTTAGAAGGCTCCTTATGAAGTCTAATACGGCAAGAAGAGCATAACTCCAATATGTTGGGATAAATTTTGAGAAATAAATATATTAGGACTTGAGATAGCTAAGGATATATAAGATGTGGTGAGATCTATTCAGTATCATAGAATGGAATCTCATATCCAATAAAAAAAATTATGATTCCAATTGTTGATGAGATTTAGATTTCAAAGTTAGTGACAAGGTATTCTAACAAATATCTCCTTGAAATAAAGTTATAATCTTTTTAAGGAATGTAATTTTGATCCCTACATATATTATTAAATTTTAAATTATTGATCATATTAGGATGTAGCTTAACATTTGGAACTTCCAATAAATCACTTTAAAGTTCATGATGTGTTCTATGTATCTCTCTTTAGAAAGTATATACCAGATCCTTCACATATACTAAACTCAAAGGTCATACCACTGGAGAAATACATATCTTATAAGTAAAAACTAGTGGATATTCTATATCAAAGAGATAATGTTCAATAAAACAATAAAACTCACATGGTCAAAGAATTTTTGTGAAACTATAAATTAAAGGAAGCTATGTTGGAACCTAATGATGTAAGGATGGAGAATTATCCTCAGTTTTTTATATCTAAGTGATATAATTTTGCGGTATAATTTCTAATAAGGGGGAATAATGTAACACCCAAATATTTTATGATATAAATTTCTTAAAATAACTATGATTTCTTTGATGTATTGTCCTACACTCAAAACCGCGTTTAAACGAACCACAATATAAATATTATTATATAAATTTCACTATTATAACCAATATATTAAAATGGATAGTATGAATAAGAATAAAAACATTATGAAAAATATTTATAGAGGATTTGTATTTTTCAAATGCATATAATAATTCGTAATAACTAACTATTAAATTTTTAGTAAAGTCATTGTATGTTTCAAAAATGGTTTTTAATATATTATGTGAGAGGATATTATAATTAATTTCATCAACTTCTAGATACAATATTTGATAAATAATATATATAATAATTTAAATAATAATATAAAAATTATCTTAGGGTTAAATTTTAATATTTTTCTATAAATATTATTTTTTTAGTAAATAGTGAAAAATATCGATTTTTTGTAAAATTGTCTTATTTATTTTGAAAAAGTGCCATAGTGATTAGAATTTTACACAAAAGTAATATATTCCTTATCTATTTATAAATAATATAATTAATTATGTAGTAATATTCTTTATTCTTTATTTTGGTATAAGTTCACTTTCAGGTTTAAAAAACTTTTTTCTAAAAATTGTTTTTTATTTCATTTTATGAATTTATATTAAAATTAATTTTTGACGTATTTATAAACTGAATTTTTTTAAAACTCATTCCATATTTTTAATTTCCATGATAAATATAATATAATAGTTTCAACTTAATTTTTGGTTCTTATGAATAGAAACCATGGTTAAAAAAATTCAACTCGGTAAAATTTATCAAACACTTACATTTATCTAATTTTATGAGATTTGTTAGACTAAATATATGTTTCTGGAGTAAAATAATATATTTTAACACATTATTTTTAAATTGGGAACCCAATATTTCCTTTCATCAAGATAATTTATATTATATTTAATTTAAAAACTATTTTTGTGTCTTTGAAATTAATAGAATGGTTAGAAGAAACCACTTAGTTTTTCCTTCTTAAAAAGTATAAAAATCGTAATTTTTTATTATTTATCCAAAAAATGTGGAAACTAACATATTAATTTATTTCAAGGTGAAATGATTTTCACACTTAAATTTGGTATTTTCCTAAATAATATTTTTCATGTGTTTAGTGTTCTTATATTAAAAATAATTTTATCCAACTAAAGTAATTGAATATGAAAAAATATATTGCAAATTTGGAATTATCATTTCCAAATTTGTTAATAATTAACCTTTTTATTTTTTATCGTATTATTATGTTATCATGGTAAGAAGTTAAGTTATCATGGTTAAGGTTAAAATGGGTTTAAAGTGGTATAACTAAGAGATAAGTCTTAAAATGTGTTCCAAACTTGTCTAAATGTGATTGGTTGTGTTTATTTTGACCCTATAAGATATTAAATTATAATTTTGGTTACCTAGGTTACCATTTATATAATTTTTATATATATAATATTTAATCTTGAAAGTAATATCACATCTGACCTTTCCCTTCCATACAAAAGGATGCCACATCTCTTCTCTTCTCCATGCTTTGTGATCCTTATAGCTTAGAAAATCCCTAAAATAATACCTTCCGAGATTATATACCAATTTCCTATAGCTTTTGGTTATTAAAAATAACCATCCTTTCACATATTAATATGTAATCAAAAAGAGGTTTCTCAATGAAGAGAAGGATCGAACATGTATGAATCAATATGAGACATAAGGTGAGGTATTTATGTATCAATCCCATTTTAATAAATATTGTTTATGATTGAATTTAAATTAAGGTAATTATATGATAATTATTTTATAATACCCTTTAGTTTTTATCCTTCTTTGTTTATTTATATAATTTTGATGTTTTAGTACAATTTTTATCTCTTTAGTACTCAAAATGGTTCATAAAACATTTTTAAGAAAATTCAACCTCATTTATCCTTCTTTAGTCATAATACCTTTTTATTCTATATCCATGTTTTCTAAATGTTTTCAATAATGTTTTTGAATATTATTAAATTATTGTTTGAATTCATTTTTACCCATTTTTTGACTATTAAGAAAATTTTTAAAGAAATATTCTTATCATATTTGAAATGATGCACATTTTACAGAAGGTGGGAACAAAATATTTATTTTAATGAATATGGAATGAATAGAATTTTAAATCATCATGACAACTTGATTATTTGAAGATTAATTTAAAAGCTTCCATTTCTCTTTTAAAATAATTTTTTTTTATATTTTGTAAATTTTTGTATTTTAAATAAGTGATTTCAAAATGAAAACTGTATTTTTTCATAAGAAATGTTCCAATGATTTTTTAAGGAAGCTTTTCATCTCTAATAACATCCTGTGATGTTAATTGTTCTTTACTAGTGATATGATCGAATGATACCTTCCCTGTCCTTTATTTGGATGGTTTTTTATTATAATGATCAGATGTTTATGAAGTCCATTTATTTTCCATGGGTCATGCTATGATAAAATGATGAAATTTTTATGAAACCCATTTCCTTTCCATGTGTTATGATATGATTATATGATGAATGTTTTATGATATTTTGTCAAACATATGTATAAATTTAATTATGTTATGGGTAGGAGAATAATTATATATCCCCCCCCCCCCACACATTGGATAAAGTTGAATATCTCATGATATTGTAAAAACTGGAATGGGGAGTGAACCTTGTTTAGTAAGTGACTTTTTATAATATCTAATACTTGGGAGTGAACCTTGACTAAGGATATTATGGAATTTGATTGAATCTAATTTACTTTTATAGCCATGGTACTAATACTTGGATAAGAAATTTATATTCTATTTTTATGTGAATTCCACAAAATTATTTTCTTTCTTATGATATGTTCTCATGGATCATGATTAATTGTTGACGATTCTACACAGATATAACTTATATATTTTTTATAAAAACCCTTATTCCCTGATTTATGATTAATGATATTTGATTTATTGGGTAGTATTAGTGTAAGTCATGATCATGTTATCAAAATCTTATGCTTATCTTATGATGACTTATGATCATTTATTTATATCTCTTATGTTTTCCCTTGCAAAGAATATCTCCTTTTATGTTTCCTTTCCCTTGGTTATAAATAGATGTTTTAAGTATGGTATGCCTATGAAGTGTTCTATGTGAGAAGATCTTGATGGTAGATATTCAATATCTTTCATGAAATAAGAGTAATATGTATCTATTCTCTAAATTCACTAAGATTTTGTGGTTATAGCATGGATCATAGTGTTATGTAGTGAATATTCAACTAATAAGATGTAATATTTGTGTATGAAAAGTTTGGGTCCCTATATTATCCTTTGTAATTCTTAATTAGAACACTTATGGTCAAAATAGATCAAGATAAGTTACTAATGTAATTCAAAGTACATGCATGAATTTGTGATGCTCACCTTTTGACCCAATATGGATTCATTTCATTAGATACCTCACATTATTTATCGTTATGGTATATTCAAGAGTGGTCCCTTTGGATGGAATAGATTCATGGGTACTGGAGGTGAAATTCATAGTGTCACTAGAAGTATCACTTTAGGATCAGTTCGAACTACTTCTATGTGATCCATCAGACTATGATATCCTCATTCATAATCCCCCTCATTAGAATTTGTTCCAACCCTAATATTAGTCCCTCCATGAGGATATATTAGAGATGTGGGAGGTGACCTAATCTCTATATCTTCCTAAAATATCTTAAGTCAATGTTTTTTAGAGTTTTAATCATATGAAATATTCTAGGAATTGTAATATTTATCTCACCCATCTCCAAAAGTGTTATGGTCTCCCACTTCATCCACAACTGTCCCTAGATGGGTGACTATCATCTATAGTTCACAGCTTGTATAGTGAGTTTGACTATGTGGGGAATAAATTAAAGAAATAATATTTATGAGGTAAGCCTCAACCATAATATTATTTTCCGCATATAAAATACTCTCAAGAGTGATCACGTTCCCAAGTACCTCTAGTAAGACCTCTTCTTATAGGCATATACTCCAAACTTCTACAACAGACATACATTTCCTCCAAAAATCTAGTTTTTGACATGAAATGGGAAGTCCCATTTTTACTGGAGTTCAAAATGAGGAACGAACATAACTTGTTAGAACCCAAATTGATGAGGGAGTAGGCTCTAAATTCTTTAATTTCTTCCTAGAAATATTTGGTTCCAATTATATGACTAAAGTAATCCTCTTACTAGTAAAATTTATCACCAAAGATTTTGGGTATCCTTCAACTTCATTTTCCACCTATCATGGTCCCATGATATTTTCTTCTAGTATAGATAAATAAAAATCAGGGTAGGTGCAAGTCAAAGTGTCATTGTAATATCTAAATAGGCCAGTACCTTCTTCAGTTGGAGGAAATAATACAAATATATTGTTTTCTTATCTTATCAGCATAATCTATAATTGGAGATAGAAACCATTATTTGTTTCTCTTTATAAATACTATAAGTATTAGTTGTAAATTTCATTTAAACATATCTAAACTTACTTCGAAATCAGTGGTGTTTATATCCTTTGAAGATAATATTCCCACTTACCTGAGCTGACAAGACACCCTCACTGATATCCATCAGATAAGAATGCTCTTTAGGGTGACATTAGATATTATGAGTGATAGTACTAGTTTGATCTTCATATTACATGTATAAAAATTGACCATTCTAATTCAATATGATCTTTATTTTCCAAATATTTAGTGAACTAGTCTTGAACCCACTAATGCATTAAATTAATGGCCTAAACTAAGCACTGATGCTTATGTCAAGCAGGATTTTATGTGATTCCTTAGAGTGTCCCATGTACTTGGAATAATCATGACCCCTATTGGTTTCCCTATATTATATATTTATAAAGGTGGGTGGACTCCACCACCATGGTTGATGATTAAATCTCTTTATGTCATATCATCCTTCCCTGGATTTCCCCTTGGATTTGATCTCCTAGTTCTAGTCTCTCTTATAGATTAAATACATGTCAACTAATATCATTCCTACATCTATATTCTTGAGGAAACATGTTGATTACACTGCTTACTTTCATGAAAAAGTGGCTAACTACATTCTATGATGATTATGATGTTGGGTATATCTAGAATCTGTATATATTGGGTGAGTTGGGAATCAATAAGTTCCACCTCATTTGGGATTGAGGGAATCTTATTATTGTGACATGAGGCTTCTCAGGTGAAAAACACAATCTATCTCATGATCGCTATGGGGAAAATTATGTTACATGTGTAAGTCATCTAAGACTTGTCACCTCGGGAATATTGTGCTCATAACACAAGGCGAATCACATTTTTTTATGTAAGGAATATGATGAGCGTAAAGCTGGGAAACTTATACTCATCACATAAGGCTTATTGGGCTCTTTAACTAGGAAATATCATGCTTATCACAAGAGGTAAGGTCTCTGTCTCATCACCTAAGTAAGGATTGAGATTATACACTCATCACACACACATCTTAGTCTCACCCCCTATGCTGCCAAAAGATTTTCACCTAGGACTGAGATACTGATGCATCATGATGTGTGAAATGTTTAAAGACAAGTGAGGTAGTTTTATATATGTTAAATCCAATGTGGATAATCCCACATATACTCATCATGTATGGGTCGATCATGGTTTTAAATTCTTGTAGGGAAATTTTCCATGTATGCTCGTGAATTACTGGTCCAAACATAGGTTTAAAGTTATGTGTGGACTTTAGGTTTTTATGGTGGAGTTCGGATTTCAAGATTAAACTGCAGGGAGGTATCTTATGTACTATGTTAGGAGATAGAGATTGAAACCCATGTAGTTCATTTACATAGTTTAAGATAATTTTATAGGATCAGAACATATAGTTTAATTTCATGTGGTAATGGTGGTTGTGTCATGAATGGAGAGACAATAGGGGATGGTGTGGGGATTATTCATAGAATCTAAATGTAAGATAAAAGTTATAGTATCATTCTCATAACATGAGGCACCTTGTGATCACCGCATAAGGTAAGGTTATAGTTTAACATCATAAATTGAGTATTCTTTCATGTATCTAATTGTCATGTTATTAGGATATTGGTGTTATTATATTTAAAGTCCTACAACTCTGATGTTATTAAGGATTGCACGTGGTGTTTCCCAAGTTCTACTATAGGGGAAATAAAGGAATGTGTGGGGATTTTGTGAGTTAGTTTATTGGGTATTACTAAAGAGTACTGGAGGTATTTTTAAGTACTACGTAAGTGTGAATACAAGGTTCTATGAATGTATGTGTGGGGATTACATGATTGTGATACCTAGGTGTTGCTAGGGAGCTATGATGATATGTGTGTGGATTACATGATTGTGCGACCTGAGTTCTACTAAAGAGAAACAAAGGTTTGTGTTGTGATTTAGTGTGAATGCTTCCTGGGTGATACTAAGGATCGGTGAAGTTATGTGTGGGGATTTTGTGACTATGCTACCGAGGTGTTATTGACAAGTAGTAAATGTAACATCCCCCAATATGGAACTCTATCATGTGGCTATAAGGGGTTGGTTATAAGACCTCTATCATTCCACCCTGTATATAATAGGCTTCTGACTAGCAGCAGGGGTGTGGAATTTATAGTGGGGAGGCTATACCCATGGTAATAAGTGTCATGGTAGTAGAAACTGATCATAAAACAACAAAAATATTCAAAGTAATAACATAGCATAAGACAACAACAAAATCTAATAGAATAATCTAATAAATAATAATGAATAATTTAATGATGTGATGGAATATAACTAAACATCAGGATAGAAAAATAAAAAAATGGAAAGGAAACTCAAATAAAAGACCTGATGTCCTAGGTCCTGAACCCCATGTTGTTCTCATATCCTAACTCTATCCCATCCATAAACAAGAAATAAAAGAAAGGTCTTTTTCTGTTTGCCAAACATATATCCAAAAAATATGTTCGGGTGCCAAATGGAAACTCCAATAGGGTGTGAGTATAACTCAATCAGGCGACATCACCCTATATAAACAAAACTATTCAGATAAGAAGTGTATGAAATAAAGAGATAACCAAGTGTATTAGTTAATTTAACAATTAATAAAACACAACAATATCCTTCTTCAGCTCCATGTTGGAATATATATGATCATGTATTACGACCTTCTAGAATATCTTTGAGCATGTCTTATGACCCATCCAACAACAACCATATAACCAAGGTAAAATAACCTACTTAACTATCGTGCTAGAATATCTTTGAGCATGTATTATGACCATGTCAACCATAACCATATAACCATGTTATTGTAACAACAATATAGGACAAATCCCTATAAGCGTTATAACATTTGAGACAATACCCTATAATAATTATAGCATGGGTCTAGGAAAAGCCTTCTCTCTATAAGCATTATAGAATAGTACTGGATCCTCTCAATATCAACATTACAACATATAAGTTTGTAAGTTCCATGGATGAGCTCGATATATAATCATTATAGTATATAACCCAATACCTATCATACAACATGGATATCACAGTATCACATCACAATTATCAATGGTTAATTATGGGAATTTCCATTATTCACTCATCTACCACTTTCAATTTAATTCAAACTTGATTAAAATTGTTTTAATGAGCAATAATCCACAATTTTGGGATTCTATAATAAGAAATCACCCAAGGTCACATGTCATGCTAGACATACTTTAAGTCGTTTTCCAATTCAATTATAATCATGGTTTTCTCACCCCATGGGCAGCCATGAGTGAGTTAAAAATCCATTTTAAACCAAAGGACTTCGTGGAATAATTCCATTATTTATTTTATTAATTTGGGCACACTCAGCATTGTAGCAATCACAATATTGCATAAACTTGGAAATTATCAAACCATAGGGTTAATATTTAGACCCCCTACCTTTAACTGAAAATACAACAATGCTTCCAATGGCCAATACCCATAAAGAATAAGGTAAATATGATTAAAATGTGGTTCTTAGATCAAAATTTATTAATATCAAAACCAACAACGCAATTGGTCAATGGATTTCACTGAAACATTTGGAGAAGGAAGAGAAGGAAGAAACCTAATAGAAAAGACTTAACTGGGATTTCTCACAAAAACGGGATGTCCAGAAGTGAATTTAGCACCCAAAAATCTCTTGGAGAAAGACCTAGGGTTGAGAGGATAAGATCTAAAGCTGAAACAATGAGAATTCATCTGGACAACATTTTTAAAATAGTAGTTTGGGAATTTACTAGGTGTGTAATTTTATTACATGTCGTGTAAATATTTTTAATGCAATACACTGAAAACTCCCATCACATAAATTTTATTTTTTTTTAACCCTCAAACAATTACATGACATTAAATCCCTTTACACAGTGTGTAAATGTTCTTTAGTTGATTTTTCAGCCCATTTTCTTTTTAAATAAACCGAAACTCTTTAAATGTTTCTCAAATCGCCAAGAAACCATGAAACTCTTTTAAAGTTTCTCAAATCACCAAGAACCCATGAAACTCTTAACCCATTTATATCCATACTCCATTAGTTCAAACAAGCATACATCCAAAAACATTAAGACATTTTCCCTAAAAAATATCTCCTTGAAGATACTCTTCAGTCCTTCTCAAGTTTCCTTGCAACCCAATTCTATGTTTATTCAAATGATAGAATTTAATTATGAAAACACAACCAAAAGATAAGATTAATGAAAAACTAAAAGAGATACATACCTAAATAAGATGGTATATTAAAACCTACCCACCTTATAAAAGATCATACCCAAGCTTGTCCAATCATCAATGTAAGGACTTAAAAAACATGTCGGACCTCTGTTTTCACATATCAAACCCCCTATCCTATGTATCCTCTTTAATTCACCCATGGTACCACTATACCCAAACCAATAGTATAGTCCTACCCTGAAGATATTTCTCATTATGATCCACAACTTGTATCAAATTCTCCTCAAAGGATGCATCATCACAAAGCTTGGCGTACGTTATGCCTATCATTTGGTAAGGTTCTGGACGATATCTCTATAGTTGAGACATGTGGAACACATTTTTAATGTAACTATAACATTTTAGAAGGGATAAACGGTATGACGCTAGACTGAACATTGCCTCTATTTCAAACAACCCAACAAACTTGGGCGTTATCTTTCCCTATTTACTGATGCAGTTTTCCTCAACCTAAGTGACACCCAAAGGAAAAAATGTTTACCAACTTTGATTTCCAAAGTTCATCTCTAATGGACATCATATGATTTCTACCTGCTCTATGTGGTCACCAACCATTGTATGATCAACTGAACATGTTTAGATGTATCCTGCATAGTACTAGGCCCAAAAAAGTGCTCAATCTCCTGCCTCTATCCAAAAAAGAGAAAAAAAAAGAATATACCTCCATTCAAATCCACAAAAGGTTCCATTTGGATATATCCTTAGGATTTATTATTATATGAAAACTTTACAAGTGCTATATGTTTCACTAATGAGCCACCAAAATCTAAAACACATGCATGTAACAAATGCTCTAGAACCTAAATAGTCTCCTAAAATTTACCATCAGTCTATGTATGATAGGTTGTTCTTAAAAGAACTCATGATCCAAGGGCTTTCTAAAGACCATTCCAAAAATGCGATGTGAAATGTGGATATCTGTATGAAATGTAACTCCTTGGAATATCATTCAACTGAACCACCTCATTTACCTAAAGATTTCTCTGATCATCAATTGTGAAGGTTTCCCATATAAGTATAAAGTGGGATTCCTTTGTCAGAAAATCTATAAAAACCAATACATCATCATTCTTACAGGTCATACTGGGTAGTCTTTCCAAACATCCATCGTCACATCATCTCATTTTTTACTCTGGAATGGGTAAAGGCTGTAAAATCTCAGATTGACTCTAATACTCAACTCTCACCTGTTGATAAGCGAAGCATCTAGACACAAATCATTCCAACTCCTTTTTCATTACTAAGCAACAATACTATCTATGGAAATAACAATACATATTTTTTAAGATAGGATACACTTCCCATCTAGAATCATGAAACTCCCTCATCATCTCCTCATGTAAGCCCATAGGAACCCATACTTTTCCATGGAAAAGAAGATAATTTTCACAGTTAAGAGACCATATGGATGGAATTTCCCCACCATATAATTTTTCGCCAGGAACTGATCCCTCTAGATAATGCAAGTTCCCAACC
Source organism: Viscum album (assembly GCA_963277665.1). NCBI lineage: Eukaryota > Viridiplantae > Streptophyta > Magnoliopsida > Santalales > Viscaceae > Viscum > Viscum album. The sequence goes on along the minus strand of OY728163.1, from coordinate 2,099,874,213 downwards.
ATAATCTCGTCAAAAATAATGGGTATAACAGATGTCAACGTCAGTTATACTTTCCCCTCAGATTCCAAAACATCCATATATATGTCTAAAAAGAAGTACATTAACGCCACTCTTAACAACACTCCCATACTGCCTCTATTTATGTCTTTAATATCAAATAATTAGAAATGACACTGTCCTTTACTAGTGTACAATCAAATTCAAAGTTTAAAGATAATAGATACTCAACCCACATCCTCTGCTAAAGGTTTAGGTCTCATTAATAAAATTTATACTCGAGGATCTTATGATCCATGTATACCAAAAATCACTCACCCATGAGATAGTGTATCCAACATCTCAGGGAACTTACCACCTACACTAACTCCAAATCGTGTGTAGGGTAATTTTTCTCATGCGGTCTCAAATTCATGTATCCATAAGAAACCACTCAATACTCCTGCATTAGAACTACTCTGAGTCCAACTCCAGATGTGTAATGATACACGGTATATGCTTTTACTAGAAAAATTAAAGTGAGGAAAGGTGATGATGTCAACCTTCCTTTTATCTATTTAAATTATATCTCCCAAGAATCAAACCAAAAAAATCACCCCTTCTTTGGTTAGCCTAGACATTTGTGCTGGAAAATGGGAAAAATCTTGGATTAACTGCGAGAAATAAACTAGGATTCTAGAAAGATATTAATTTTTAATATCTTATTAGGATGTTACCAAAATATCACCAGGGTGACTATTTTTTGGGTATACTAAAACATCATTCTCCGAGATGACATGGCCTAAGAAGTGCACTTCATTAATCTAGAAACTACATCTTATTATCTTGGCGTAAAGCTGATTCTCTCTCAATGCACTCAAGATGAATTCAATATTTTTGGAACAATATTCTACTGATTAGGATTACACTAATATATAATTGTTAAAAACCACCACACACTGATCCAGAAAATAATGAAATATCTTATTCATGAATCCTATGAACATCGCAAGTGCATTGTCAACCCAAGTAGAATCACAAAAATTCATAAAATCTATACCTTCTCTTAAAATCAGTCTGAGTTATATCCAATATTATCACCCTTAAATGATGATATCCTATTATCATGTCAATCTTGTAGAAGATCTTAAAACCTATCAACTTATTTAAAATATTTTATATGTGTGGAAGAGGATGTAGGTTCTTGACTATCATCTAGATTAACCTTCGATAATACAAAAATAAGCTGAAAGATCCATTATCCTCTTTGGTGAAGATAAATAGAGAACCCTAAGAAGATATACTATGCTTTAGGAAGCCTTTAAATCCCAGATCTTCCAACTAAAATTTCAACTCACAAAGATCTACGGGTGATATTCTGTAAGGCAGGATTGAAACTGGTTCTACTCATGGCACCAACTTGATCATGGACTCTATGTCTCGCTTAGGTGGTAATCCATAAAACTCTTTAGGGAAAAGTTCTAAAAATGTTCTACCACTAGAGGAAAATAATTAAATTTCATTCCACCATTATCTAAAAAATGAATGATGATCTAAGCTGTGAGACAATCCAATCTAGTCTAAATTGGTCCCACATGACCAGCTTGAAGATCCCACTCACCCTGGTGAGAATACATAATTCCTTCTTCAGATAGAAAGTTAACTCTCTTCCCTCAACAATTAATATGATCCTAGTATATAACTAACCAATCTGTACCAATAGTCAATTCGAATTCAATCATTTCCAGAATGAATGGTTCCTAAAAGAAACGGTAACCACCAATCTCTAGAGAACAACCTTAAAATGTTTGATATTCTCTAACTGCACTCCCAGTTGCATGTCAATGTTTAAAACACCATCAAATATTTCCACATCCAATACCAGTTTTTTTCAAAAATAATAGACATAAAATAATGTAATGAACTTGTATCAAACAAAACACAAGCCGAGGTAGAAAATACAGAAATCATACCTCTGAAGGTTGACGGTCCTTCATCTACATTATCCAGAGTAGTCTATATAAAATAAAATTTTCTTGTCCCTCTTCCAAGGGATTTAGTTTGACTACCCTAAGCTACATCCCTTTATCAGTACAATTTCTCATGAACTATGGTACCATGTCCCCTTCCTTGGCTTGAATAGACTATAGAACTCTAGATATCAACCTGTTTAGGGGTAACTGAGCCCCTTTCTGATTTTGGTGTCTACTTGGATCCTCTGCCATTGGTCAACTGCATAATGTTCGAACAGAACTTCTGAAGATGACCCATTTTTTCAAAGATATTACACTTGATTGTGGGGTGAGGACACTCTAGGAACTTGTGGCCAAACTTGCCACACTGGTTTTACTAGAATAGAAAATGTTCTTGATATGGTTTTCCAATTTTCTGAATACTCTTCCCACTACTACTTTGGTGGAAACTATAAAAACGGATCTTCTTACCACTCAAAAAATAAATCACATATTTCCCTGCTAAAATAGCCTTGTTGCTGCTCAAGGCCTCTCTCATATTCCATTCCATAAAGAGTGTTTGATTCATCACATCTTCAAAGCTGCTTAAACAGAAAACATTTACCTGCTTCCAAATCACATAACAAAGACTGCATAAGAAATGTCCATCCCTGGATATCTCATCATCTACCAAATATTTCACACATCACTCTAGGTCTATAAAACATCTGACATATTTAACTACTAACAAGCCCTCCTGCATTATATGCATGAACTCATGATCTTTTTGATCCCTCAAGGTCAAGATCTATAAATGGATCAATAGCATCGTCTCAATGTTCTTCTAATATAATTTATCCTATTTCCCTACTCCCTATAGAATATCCCACCAATTCTTGGCAGGTCCATGAAGCATATACGCAGCCAGCTTCACCCTCCTATTTGTGGGAGTCTGGAGATGCTTGAAGATCGTCTGGGATGACTCAATCTATAACTTGGATTCCTGGGGCCCCCCTTCCCTAATAAACATAAGCGGATTCTACAGCTAAAACATTCTTCTTGTATCAAACATATAGGAAGTAGTAGGAACAATCTCCCATTTGATGGATCACATTACCCTCAGGAAGCTATCACAAATATGAATATCCATCTTATCCTCAATAACTATAGGAATATTTGGTTTAGCTATATTAGGATCATGATGATTTCAACTCTCCTGAATCTTGAGTCGAAGACAATAAAGAGTTGTTTTATCTATAGTGAGGACACTATACCCCAGGTATTAAGTGTCATAGAAGTATAAACAAACCATAATATAATTGGAATAATTTAATTAATGACATAGAGGAAGACAGTAACAAAATAAAACTGAATAATACAATAAATAAAAAGGAATAATGTAATCAAGTGTTGGAATGTAACTAAATTTCATGCTCGTACAATACATGAAAATACTAGAAGACTCAAAAAAATATTCAAATTCATGGGTCCTGAACCCCACGTCGGTCAAATTACCTAACCTTATCCCATCTACAAATAAGAAATCGACTGAAAATACATTTTCCTTTGTTCAAACCTACATCCAAGAAATCGTCTTGGGAACCAAATATAAACCCAAATATAGTGTCAGTATAACTCAGTACGTCAACACCACCATGCCTAAACAAAACCTGTTAGATAACAAGTTTTTGTAATAAACTGATAACCATGTGTATTAATTATTTTAACAATTAAAAAAATACAATAACAACCTCCTTTGACTTCATTCCATAATATCACTAAGCATGTCTTATGACTATATCAACCACAACCACATAAACAATGTAAAATAACCTACTTCGGTGCCTTTCTAGAATATATTCGAGCATGTCTTATGACCATGCCAACCAAAACTGTATTACCAAGGTAACATAACTTACTTCGGAACCATGCTGGAATATCTTTGAGCATGTATTAGGACCATGCCAACCATAAACACATAACTACGGTATAGTCATAATAATCTAGGTCAAATACCTATAACAATTAATGTATCTGGGACAAATCCCTATAAGTATTACAACATGGAACTGGGAATATCCCATTCTCTATGATCATTATAGCATATTAATGGGATGATCCCACTCAAAATCACCATTATATCATATAAGTGTGTAAGTGATAGGGTCAAGCCTAATATATAATCATTACAGCACGGAACACAATCCATGTCATACATTGTGGATATCACAATATCACATCACAATTATCAATGGTCAATTATGTAAATTTCCATACTTATTTCATATGCCACTTGTAATTAAATTTATAATTGATTATAAATTATATCAATAAGAAAAAAATCCAAAATTTAGGTATTCTGTAACAAGAAATAACCATGCATCACATTTCATGCTAAACATACTTTAAGTCATTTTCCAATTCAATTATTATAATGGTTCTCTCCCTACATGGGTATCCATGATCCAGTTAAAAATCCTTTTGAAACCAAATTATTCCAAGGAATAATTACATTTGTTTATTTAATTAATTTGCATTCACGTAATGATGGAATAATCAAAATATTACATGAAATTGTAAATTATCAAATCATATGGTTATTATTTAGACCCTGTACCTTTAAAAAATTATCCAACAATTATTCCAATGTCAAACAACCATGAAGAAGAAGGTGTAGATGATTTCAAATATGTTCCTATATAAAAACTGGTCAACATCAAAAACAATAAGGTAATTTTTCAATGGATTGCACCACAATTCTTGGAGAAGAAAGAAGAGAATGAATAAACCTAACAAAAAAACTTCCAAGGGATCGCTCCCACAAACGAGATGTCTAGAAGGGAAGTTGGCACTTTAAAATCACCTGGAGAAATCCCTAGGGTCGATAAGAGAATATATACATCCTAAAAAATGAGAATTTATCCATACATCCGGTTTAAAAAAGTAGTTCAGTAATTTACATGGATTTTAATGTTATTATATATCATGAAAATGTTTTAATGGAATACCACAAAAAACTCATTGCCTCAGATTTATTTTATTAAAACCCTCAAATAATTAGACAATGTGTAATCTCATTACATGGTGTAAAAATTCTCCATAGTTTATTTTTTAGCCCACTTTTCTTTTTAAAAAACCAAACCTTTTTTAACATTTCTCAACTCACCAATAACTCATGAAATGCTTAACCCATTTATATCTGGACTCCATTAATTCAAACAAGTAAACATCCCCAAAATTTAAGTCATTTTATATTACAAATCTCCCATTGTGGATACTCTCTAGTACTCATGTTTCCTTTCAACTCAAGACTGCATTTTTTTAAATGACATACTTTCATGACAAAAACTCAACCAAAAGATAATGTTAATGAAAAACTTAGAGATAGTCATACCTAAAAAATATGGGAACTTATAGTAAAGTTTTATGTGGGTCTTACGCAAGTGTGTTTCCTTTTATAGTGGAGAAAATATCATTTTCACCACATGATCTATCATATATAAGTCATCATTTTCTCATCTCATGGTAAATATTGTGTTTTTCACTCATGGAATCTAATTCATGTAATATAGAGTAATCCATAGTTTAACATTTTACATCGTGAGAACTATTCTAAACAATTTAACGTCATGTAACTAGGATATAATGTGTAGGGATTATGAATTGATAATCTCATTATTTCTTCCTCGTGTTGGTTCATGAGAGAGACCCACCCCTTTATGTGTTGAGGAATGTGATTGGGGCTTACACCTGGGGAGAAGGCTTGTGGTGGATTCTTAGGATTAGCAGGGATATAAGTGGGACTTGTAAACTAGATATTTCCATTATTGCCTCCTCATGATGGGACATGAGGTTATCTTGACATGTTGATGAGTTTGGTAATATGAATAAGGATTACACTTGAGGAGGAGGCCCATGGGAAGTCAATATGGAGATCATTTCCATCCAGATATGAGGAAGGTGTTATTATACTGGGATAGGTCTAATGAGAAGGGATTTCTATATATTCATATAATGGGAATCAAAGCCCATATTGTTCGATTCCACATAATAGGACATGTTACACCTTTTATGGTCATGTTACAAGGACCATTGTGGTGAATTTTAATGTCATGTGGTCATGAATAGAACAGGTGGATTTTAAGTTCATGCATCTATGACCTATGTATAACACAATTTAGAGTCATAAAGTGGGAAGTAAGAGGGTTATTTCATGTTCACCACATTAGGAATCTTATGCATGACATATAAGGAATCTTGTTATTTTAAATGAGGCATCATATTCTCATCACATAGGTTATGCTACTATTTAATTTCATGAAGTGAGGAATAATTGGTGAAATATTTCTAAAAATGGTTATCGTGGGGCTTATACTAAAGTAACCCTTTCCGGTTTAACCTATATTTTGGGTCAAGTGAGAAGATTTCATGAATATATTAAAGGGTATTTTGACTAATAGAATACACAAGGGATTGAGAGGAATATCTTGACTCAAGACACTTCAAGGAGTATAGAAGATTGTTTCAACTCATATTATTATATTGGTTGGACATTGGGTCCAAATATGTCACAACCCAAAATTTCCATAACTCATCCTAAAAGGTTCCCAATAAGACACTTGAATTTTCATGGGGTTTTGTGACAATAGTAGAGGGACCATGCTGGCGGATCGAGAACAAAACATAGCAGTGATCTCAAGAAAGGTTGTGGGGGAGAATCCCCCATGGTATAGACCATTAGGAAATAATTTGCAAAAACATACTCTCATGAAATAGTGCGATGTTTCACACAATATTGTGATGTGTCAGAAAATTATTCACTATGTCACACAAAATTTTTTGTTGTGAAAAAATGTGATTGCATGAGTCATGTCTTATAATAGTGATTTTGGAAAACACTGCGTCAAGAAACTTTGGAGTTATGTGAAAATGAATTTGTGTTAATGTTTAGACTTTTCATCAAATTACTTTCTTGATAGAGAAAGTTTCATGAAAAAATATCAGGAATAATCCCATGAATTGAATTCTTTCATGATGTAATTTGGAAAAGGTTTGGGATTCTATGTTTTTATGAAGCATACAACCCATATTTGAGTGAGTCGATGATTTAGAACTTGAATCCTAGAGGTTCTTCCCAAAAAACTGGGGTTAATGATATTTTTATAGGTATTTTTTCTATATCGTGAAACTTTGCATGTTCTACACAAACTTTGGTTGGGTCGTGAAACTATAGAGTTTCAAAAAAACTGTAATACCTGAAGTTTTTATAAATTATTGATTTTTTGAAAAAATAAAATTTCTTTGAAAGCTTATGTTATATGCAACAACAATTTTTAAGAAATTGTGATATATTATTTATATTATTATTTAAATATGACTATAGTAACGTAGTTGTTAAAAATTTTGATATCAATAGAAATAACTAATTTTAAAATATAAATTATAAATGTTTTATATACATAAAAAATATTTCTAAAAAAGTAATTAATCCTTATAAAAGTATTTATATGTTTTGAAAATACTATTTTCTCAAAAAAAATTATTTATTTTTGTGAAAAATAATGAAATTAATTTTTGACACTTTTAGGAAATTAATTTGATAAAAAAATAATATTTTAAATCATCAAGTAAAAATTATATTGGGGTCAATTTTTGTGATTTTTCAAAAAAGATTAATTTTTTAGAGATTGGTGAAAAATATTAGTTTTTATTGAAAAATTATTTTTCATTTAAATAATTTATAAGGTTCATTTTTTATTATAAAATGGGTTTAAAATTAACATAAATTAAATTAAGTATAATTTTACACCCGTCCTTTTTATATTATTTATTTTATTATTTTTATTGGGAATCGGAAAGTTCGGGTCGAGGCCCAACTTAAAATTTATGAGTTCTTTTTTAAAACACACTTTTTGGCCTTTACGACGTTTAGTGCACTGCTATAGAAACCGCGGGACCTTGATTGGGTCACCGCGCGGCCTCGCTCGGTTCTCCGCACGCCTGCTTGGCGTGAAATTATTTTTAAAAAAATACTGATAAAGAAATAAATTTAATTACATGAATAAGGCAGTTAGCACAAAATATAATGGGAAGAATAAAATGAATTACGAGTTCTAAAAATAATAATAATAATTATTATTATTATTATTATTATTACTACTAATTTTATTAACGTTTTAATTAAGTTATTTTATTTAGTATTAATACTTTTGTTTTAATTTATTATTTATATTATTATTAACTTTATTATCTTTTTATTTTTTTTTTTTATCTTGTTTATTTTTATTTTATTTTTTTCTGTAGGGTTGCCCCCCCCCCCGTTTTCCTTGGTCCGTTGTTTTTTTTCTCTCCTGCAGATCGTGGCTCCTTTCCGTCATGCTTCCTCCCCTGTTCCCTCCCTTCCCCGCGGCCTCCCCTTTCCCCTCCTTCTCCTCTAGCCGGACCGGCCTCCCCTTTCCCCCTTTGGTTGCTCCGCGCCCCCTCCCTCCCCACCTGCTGCCTTCCGCTCACCTAGGTCGCGCCCTCTCCCTCTCTGCCTGCTACCTCCCCGACTCCCCCTCAGCCTATCGCAACACCCTCCCACTGGTACCCCGTCGCGTCGCACCCCCTTCCCCCTCCTGTTGTCCCATGCAAGCTGCGCTCCCCCCTATACCCTGTAACTCGTTGTTGCATTTCCCCCTTCCACAGCTCACCTTGTGAACCCCCTGACATCACCTCGGTTCACCACACCCCAAGGCTGGCAGCCCCTTCTTCTTCTCCGGCCAGCGTTGTCGCCCAACACAGTGGGCGTACTTCGTCCGCAGCTCCCCAACTTTCCGCAAACGACAGCCATCCAACATCCCTCTGGCGGCCACACCTTTGGTTGAGCCTCCCCTCAATTGTTTTTTTTCACATTTTTGCTATTTTTTGGGGGGTTTTCCAGCAGGTTTTAGATCTGATTTTGAGGATTAACCTTTTATTATGGGTTAGATCTCCTTGGTTAGGGATTTGCTTTGATTCTTCATGGTTCGATTGATGTGCGGAGTTGTTTTGCCCCATTTTCGGAAGGATCTCCATGTGAGGTAGGTGGTTCAATGCCTTTGCATCGTTTAGATAATTTAATTTGTTTGTTTAGTTTAATTTAATATGTTCTATGATTTAGTTTCATGGTGCGATATATGTTTATAATGTTTTGGAATGTTATTTTGATGAAAATTGGGTTTCCGAAATAGTATGGTTTTGTTGTTTATATGCGTGTTGTTGTATAAATTATTGGTTGTGTTTAATAAGTTGTGTGAAAGGAGCTTTAAAAATTATTTGACATACGTGCGTGAAGAAAATTGCACTCTCTTTAGAAATGGTTATGTTCTTTTTCATTTCGATCCTCTTGTAGTAAATTTTAGAAGTGTTTAATAATTGTTTATAGAGTGCCAATGAGGTTTTAGAAGGGTCAATTTGTGAAATTGATTTTGTAATGGTTTCTTTTGCATGCGATATGTTTTATAAATAGAGGAATTGTTTATTTAAGTGGTGTTTTGAGTGAGAAACATGTTTGAAAGTTTTTTTTGGGTTGTTTAGTAGGTGTGAAAGGTGTTTTTAGGTCACTTTAGGTGTTTGTGTATTTAAATAGAAATTTTCAAAGTAAAATGAATCACTTTTGGTGTGTTTTCCTTGTTGTGTACTTTGGAAATTGAAATGAAAAATTGTTTGAACAATGGAAAACAAGTTTTGATATGGTTACCTAGTGTATCAAGTTTTAAAGTGATGCCTCTATATAGAATCAAGTGGTTTTGGTGTAAATTATTCTTGGTTTTTCTTGAAATGATTTCATTAATAGATCAAATGATTCTTTGGTGCATTTATATAACGCAAAAATGTTATTTTGAAGGACTTGATTATGCGTTCTTTTTTTAAGTGGTGTATTTTTATAAAATGAGACATGTTCTTGGTGTGTGTGTGTCTTTCAAATAGTGATTTGGTGTGAAAGTGGTGACTTTTTTGTGCAATGTCATGTTTGGTTTGTGAAATGTGAAAGTGATGTGTTATGTGAATGTGGAACATGTTTGAGCACAAGGGAAAACCCTGGGTATCTAGGTGGGCGGGCTAGAAATAGTGCGCTAGTGAGCCGGATGGGTATCGTCCCTGTTTCACTTAGCTGGATTGACGATTGAAAAATTAACTAAACATATGATGACTGAGGGTCGTGGCCTTCTAAGACACGTTTTCTGAGGTTCGTGGTCTTCTAAGCCACGTTTCTGAGGTTCGTGGTTTTTAAGCCATGTTTCAGCGAGACACGAGGTTCTTGGGTCCCACTCAAGCTAGATGAACCTTAGGGGATTTACCCATAGTGCTCTACCATCAACATCGCAGTGCCTTCCGTCGGCATATAGAGGACCACTTGTGCGTGTGTGTGTGTGTGTGTGAGAGTATATATATATGTGTGTGTGTGTGTGTGTGTGTGTGTGTGTGAGTATGTGTAAGTATGCCCTTAAATGAATTTTTCTTTTCCTCTTTCAAATCGTGTTTGTGAAATGGGTTTTCTTAGTGTTTTATTTTAGTATTTAGCTTGTAAATGTTTTTTTAACATTTTTTCTGAAAGTATAATTTTTCATAAGCACTTTAAATTATCTCTTTTATGTTGTGGCATTGAACCTTTTTATTGGGTGACGTCCTACTGGGCTTTTATATCACACCCTACATACACCTTTGGGTTTATGTAGATTTTGTTTCTTGTGTATTCCAGGTTGTGACATCATGCTCAGCGATGGTGGTTCTGGTCGTTGATGGTCTTATCATGCAGGTTGGTGGTGTGGCGCGTAGATGATGCGTCTCTCAGGTTGCTTAGAGGTTTGAGTTTGAGTTTCTTTTGTTGTCTCTTATTTTGGTTGTGGGTTCAAGTTGTAAACCCTTGTTTTTTTCAGTTCAAGGCCCTGTTTGGTTGTATATTTTCACTTTCAGTTTATTTATCTTATCATTGGTTTTTCATTTACTATTTTGGGTAAAATCGTTCCCATGTGTTAATTTTGATACCCGGTCACTTGTGCCAGCCCGTAGGGATCGGGAACGCTCTTTGGACTTTGTCGCGGACCGGGTCGGGCATCGGGTCGGATGGTGACATGGCCTGGTTCGTGACAAAATGGTATTATAGGGAAAGGTTTTCTCTCTTGGGTCGTTTTCTTTTGGGATAGAGTCACGGTAGTCTTAAGTTAAAGTTTTCGGGACTCGATGTCTTGGCTACGAGTAAGGTGCATGGCCAGCACAACTTGTGGCGGGACTCAAGTAACCAAAGTATGTTGGGGTTTGTCTGAGTTTTTGGTCCTCGCGGTTAATCGTGTCTAAGGGAAATGAAAAGGGAGTAAGTTCAGTGGTCTTGGTGAGCTCGCAGGGTCTGGAAAGCCTTGTGGAGCTAGGGACACTGTCCTAAAATACTCTCTGTGGCCAATGGCGTGATTGGCATATGGCCGGCAACCATATGCTCCAATCACCCGCTGACACTAGTTTCCTGATGCATTGTTTCTCGTCTCTTTGTTTTGGATTCGTGGAAATTTGGTTTTTAAGTAAAAATGTTTTGGTCTTGGAAAATGTTTTCAAATGAAGCGCTTTAAAAATGAAATGGTGTGTGAGGTTTGAAAAGTGTGGGTTGGATGTTTTGGTTTTGAAAAATGGAAATGTTTGGTTTTGATCCTTGGTGCTCTCATGGGAAACCACATGCATGAGTGTATACGAAAAGGGAAATGGTTAATGGCATGAGTAGATGAGTGCCTGGATGGACATGAGGTGGGTGCCAGTGCGGCACGAGAACATGCATGTGTGAGTCTCATGGGACGCCATTGGTGTTTGTACAACCCACTGGGTTTGCTTATTTTTCAAAATGTTTTGTTAAAGGAAAAATTTGGTGTTTTAGTAAACGGTGTTTGTGTGGCATGTCCTTGTGTTTTGGAAATTTTGGATGTGAGGTGTTTTGAGCCGAGGATCCTTTCTAAATTATTTGTGTCCTGAGTTTGAATTTTTTTTATTTGTAAGTTGGTATGAAAACGTGGAGTTAGTTAATTCTTTTGAAAAGTACATCGGGGAGCCCTTTCAGTGGTTCCCCCTACACGTTTGGTGTTCTCTTGTGGTATGTCTTGACCATTGGACCTATTTTATTGGGTACACGGTTCTCCTTCTTGGCTAGTGTACACCCCAATAAAGATTCAATGTGCGAATGACGTGCGGCCACAGATAGTTCGTCGTTGGCCAACCCTCCAGTTGATTAAAGTAAGGGATCTCCCTTTTGGGTGATTGTGCTAAGTATTTTCCTTTCTCATTTCGGTTAAGTAGATCCTCTCGTAGTAGGGTGATATATGCGAGGGGAACTTAAGGGAGTTTCGATCTCTTGGAGTTTCTCGACCTGTCGGGTATGAATTTTGACGTCGTCATGTTTGAAGGTTCCCCCTGGAAACGGCGAAAGGAAATCTAGCGGGGAAGGGTGAAGGCGGTTCAGAATTTTTCAGTTTCGACCAGTGTCTTGAAGGGATTTGTAGTATTTACATCGACTGTAAGGGTCATGTTCGGTGACATCTTGTAGCGTGAGGTCCCTTTGATAGTCAAAGGTGGTTTGGAAGCGGTAAAGGAGACTCAAGTGGGAAAAATGTGGAAGCAACCCTAAGTTTTTGGTGCGGTCTATCGTTCTAAATGACCTCTGGTCTTTGGTTTGTTTCGTTTAAGGGAAGGTTCGTGTTAGGCTACTAGTTTGGAAGACCCAGTGGTATGAGGCTTATATGGTCATTCGTAGGAATTACGTGTTGTTCAAGACACGTTTTATGGTCCTTCTCAGCATAAAGTCCCTCTCAACAGCAATGGTCATGTTCAGGTGACGATTGGTGGTGTCGTGTTCTCATTTAGTGTGACAAAGGTTGATGTGCATGCACCATTTCAACTCTGGTGTTGGTGAATGTTCCGCGTATGATCAGTCAGATACTGTAATGTGTTGTGTTTGATGGTTTGCCCCGGGTGCAATATGATTGTGTGTGGCACCAAAATGAGAAGTTCCGCTCAGGAGTCTTCAATGCCTGACTGTGAGGCAGAAGATGCTTCAAACATCAGGGCTCCAGCTATAGGCCTCGGATTGAAGCTGGTGCATGGTCAGGAACCCCGGGAGTAAATGGGACCCCAACTTTATTTATGTCACCAATGTTAAATGTAGAGGCAGTTTAAATTGTTTCCAAGGTTGTTCTGCTCCGAATGAGCCATCTGGTTGCATAATGTTTTCGCGACCATGTGGAGGTGTGTTCGTCTCATTGCCTTAAAGTCTTGGGGACTGTGTCCCATTTGATGAAATCGTTTTAGTGGTCCTTATGGGAGTTTTTTGAGTAAATATGTCTCAAATCTGAATAATGCTCATCCAGGAATATAGAAATGCTGGTTTGTCTTGGGTCATGCTTTTGATGCCCGACAGTCGGGCCCCTCCCTCCCTGCCCCTTGTGGTCAGGTGTTTGGTCACCATTGGAAATTTTTCAAAGTTCTATATCCTTTGTTAGTTCTAGTGGCGGCAAGACCCACGATGGGTCTCGTACAAAGGTCTCTGGAATAAATTGGTGTTGGTCTTTCCTGAATGGTGGGGAGTCTGCCCGGACCTCCCCATATTGGTTTTCTAGTCTCGCATTGGGCATTGGTAGCTTCTTAATAGTGGGGAGACCCACATTGGGTCACACACAAATGTCTCTAGAATGAATCAGTGTTGGACTTTTCTTTAATGGCGGGGAGTCTACTCGAACTTCTCCGTGTCATTTTTCCAGTCTCGTTTCGAGCGTTAGTGACTTCCTAATGGTGGGGAGCCCCTCAGGCCTCCCCATGTTGATCTTTTGCTTCTGTTTTTAAATATGGTTTGGTGATAAGTGATAAGAATGTTCTACGGACGTGGTTTGAACTTATTTGTTCATTTTATCCAAGTGGTGTGGTTTAGGTTTCATAGTGCTTGAGGTGTTTTGGTTTGTGAAGTTGGTTCCTGTGGGTTCAAGAGTTTTTTTTCTAAAACAATCAGCTAGAGGTGTTATAGCTATTTGGGGTGGGTGACACATATCAAAAAGTATTTATATGAGTTTCTAGAAGTTGTCTTTGAGTCACTTTCTCTAAGCATGATGCCTTTTTCCTCTCTTTTCTTGATGTTTGTGGGGATTTCCTTTGAACCTTAACGGAGTGTGGTTTTTTTTGCTTTGGGGTTTGGTTCTGGTTGTGGATTTCCGGGTACGGAAAACTTTATGGTGGGGGGAATTGTCACACCCATCCTTTTTATATTATTTATTTTATTATTTTTATTGGGCATTGGATAGTTTGGGTTAATTCTCGACTTAAAATTTATGAGTTCTTTTTAGAAACACGCTTTTTGTCCTTTACGACATTCAGTGCGCTGCTTTCGAAACCGCGCGACCTTTCTTGGGTCACCACATGGCCTTGCTCGGTTCTCTACAGGCCTGCTTAGCGCGTAACTATTTTTATAAAAAATTACTGATAAAGAAATAAATTTAATTATATGAATAAGGTAGTTAGCACAAAATATAATGGGAAGAATAAAATTAATTACAAGTTCTAATAATAATAATAATTAGTATTATTATTATTAATATTATTACTACTATTTTTATTAAATTTTTAATTAAGTTATTGTATTTAGTATTAATACTTTTGTTTTAATTTATTATTTATATTATTATAAACTTTATTATATTTTTATTTTATATTGTTTTCTTTTATTTTATTTTATTTTTTTGTAGGGTTGCCCACCCCCCCCCCTCGTTTACCTTGGTCCATTGTTTTTTTCTCTCCTACAGATTTTGGCTCCTTCCCATCGCGCTGCCTCCCATTTTCCCTCCCTTCCCCTCGGCCTCCCCTTTCCCCTCATTCTCCTCTCACTGGACCGGCCTCCCCTTTCCCCCTTCGGTGGCACCGCGCCCCCTCCCTCCCCGTCTGCTGCCTTCCGCTCACCCAGGCTGGGCCCTCTCCCTCTCCGCCTGCTACCTCCCCGGCTCCCACTCGGCATGTCGCAACACCCTCCCACTGGTACCCCATCTCACCACACCCCCTTCCCCCTCATGTTGTCACGTGCAATCTGCGCTCCCCCCTATACCCTGTAACCCGTTGTTGTGTTTCCCCCCTTCCATGGCTCACCTCGTGAACCCCCTCACATCAACTCGGTCCGCCACACCCCAAGGTCGGCAGCCCCTTCTTCTGCTCCGGCCAGCGCTGTCGCCAGACACAGTGGGCATCCTTCGTCCACAGCTGCCCTACTGTCTGTAAATTATGGCCGGCCAACATCCCTCCAGCAGCCACCCCTTTGGTTGAGCCTCCACTCAATTATTTTTTTTTCACATTTTTTCTTTTTTTTTGTTTTCCAGCGGGGTTTAGATATGATTTTGAGGATTAACCTTTTATTATGGGATTGATCTCTTTTGTTAGGGATTTTATTTGATTATTCTTGGTGTGATTGATGTGCGGAGTTGTTTTGCCCCATTTTCGGAAGGATCTCCATGTGAGGTAGGTGGTTCCATGCCTTTGCATCATTTAGATAATTTAATTTGTTTGTTTAGTTTAATTTAATATGTTCTATGATTTATTTTCATGGTGTGATCTATGTTTATAATATTTTGGCATGTTCGTTTGATGAAAATTGGGTTTCCAAAATAGTCTTATTTTTTGTTTATATGCGTTTTGTTGTATAAATGATTGGTTGTGTTTAATAAGTTGTGCAAAAGGCGTTTTAAAATTTTTTTGACATGCGTACATGATGAAAATTGTACTATCTTTAGAAATGGTTATGTTCTTTTTCATTTCGATCCTATTGTGGTAAATTTTAGAAGTGTTTAATAATTGTTTATAGAGTACCAATGAGGTTTTATAAGGGTCAATTTGTGAAATTGATTTTGTAATGGTTTATTTTGCATGCGATATGTTTTATAAATTGAGGAATTATTTATTTAAGTGGTGTTTTGAGTGCGAAACATGGTTGAAAGTTTTTTTTGGGTTGTTTGGTCAGTGCGAAAGGTGTTTTCAGGTAACTTTAGGTGTTTGTGTATTTAAATAGAAATTTTCAAAGTAAAAGGAATCACTTTTGGTGTGTTTTCCTTATTGTGTACTTTTGAAATTGAAATGAAAAATGGTTTGAACAATGGAAAACAAGTTTTGATATGGTTACCTAGTGTATCATGTTTTAAAGTGACCCCTCTATATAGAATCAAGTGGTTTTTTGTGTAAATTATTCTTGGTTTTTCTTGAAATGATTTCATTAATAGCTCAAATGATTCTTTGGTGCATTTATATAACGCAAAAATGGTATTTTGAAGGACTTTATTACGCGTTATTTTTTTTAAGTGGTGTATTTTTATAAAACGAGACATGTTCTTGGTGTGTGTGTGTCTTTCAAATAGTGATTTGGTATGCAAGTGGTGAATTTTTTGTGCAATGTCATGTTTGGTTTGTGAAATGTGAAAGTGATATGTTATGTGAATGTGGAACATGTTTGAGCACAAGGGAAAACCCTAGGTATCTAGGTGGTCGGGCTAGAACTAGTGCGCTAGTGAGCTGGATGGGTATCGTCACTGTTTCACTTAGCTGGATTGACGATTGCAACACTAACTAAACATATGATGACTGAGGGTCATGGCCTTCTAAGCCACATTTTCTGAGGGCCATGGTCTTCTAATCCACGTTTCGGAGGTTTGTGGTTTCTAAGCCACGTTTCACCGAGACACGAGGTTCTAGGGTCCCACTCGAGCTAGATGAACCTTAGGGGATTTACCCATACTGCTCTACCATCAATGTTGTGGTGCCTTTCGTCAGCATATGTAGTACCAATTGTTTGTGTGTGTGTGTGTGTGAGAGTATATGTGTGTGTGTGAGAGAGAGTATGTGTAAGTATGCCCTTAAATGAATTTTTCTTTTCCTATTTCAAATTTTGTTTGTGAAATGGGTTCTCTTAGTGTTTTATTTTAGTATTTATCTTGTAAATGTTTTTTTAAGAAACATTTTTTTGAAATTATAATTTTTAATAAGCACATTAAATTATCTCTTTGATGTTCTGGAATGGAACCTTTTTATTGGGTGACGTCCTACTGGGATTTTGGCTCACACCCTACATACACATTTGGGTGTATGTAGATTTTGTTTCTTGTGTATTCCAGGTTGTGACATTGTACTCAGTGATGGTGGTTCTGGTCGTTGATGGTCTTCTCGTGCAGGTTGGTGGTGTGGCGTGTGGATGTTGCGTCTCTCTGGTTGCTTAGAGGTTTGAGTTTGAGTTTCTTTTTTTGTCGCTTATTTTGGTTGGGGGTTCAAGTTGTAAACCTCTATTTTTGTTTTTAGTTCAAGGCCCTGTTTGGTTGTATATTTTCAGTTTCAGTTTCTTTATCTTATCAGTGGTTTTTCGTTTACTATTTCGGGTCAAATCGTTCCCATGTGTTAATTTGGATACCCGGGCACTTGTGCCAGCCCATGGGGATCGGGAACGCCCTTCGGGCCCTGCCGCGGACCGGGTCGGGTACCGGGTCGGATGGCAACCCGGCCTGGTTTGTGACAGTTAAATTAATCTAATATAGGTCACTGGAATTGTTTTATAATGAATTTCAAAATAATTTGTTTTTAACTTTTGAACATTTTCACTTAGGAAAACAGATTTCTCATCTCGTCTATAGGTTTAATTTTAAATTAAATTTTCCAACTTATATGAATGGAATTTTTAAAAATGGATTCAATATTTTTAATAACAATAATTTATATTATCTAATAATTTAAAATTATTTTTTATCCACAATTAATAGTAAAAATAGTAAAATAATATTTACCGCAGTTAAGGTAAAATTGGGTTTACCACGGGTTAAATATAAATAATAAGGATTGAAAATGACTCCAAACGTGTCAAAAATACATTTTATGTCCATATTTAGTATTATATATTATAATAATTTTAAATTTTTGAGCCTTTCTTTTATTGAACAATGTGGATACACCTTTTTCTTTTCAAAATATTACATGTGTTCCACTCGCCTCACTAATAAAAGGTTACCCCATCTCCTCTCATATTAATGCTTTCAAAACCATTTTTTTTGGCCAATAACTTCACAAATAACTTCCATAATTCCCTAATACTATCCTATAATAATTATTTTCATAATTAATTCAACCTAACAATCCATTTTCTATAATCAAAAATAAGTTGTCTAAAAAAGTGGAAACACTCTTAATTGAGCATTTTATTTTATTTCTTCCCCCACCACCTTAAATTATTATTAAACCCTATTCATATAATAAAATAATTATATTATATATAACTATATTTTTTATATTAAGGTAATTTTTAAAATCCATATCCTCTTCCATGAAATGGGTTATGAAATCATCATTCATGTGTACTGCGAACTACCACCTCATGAATCAATGTTATTCATTTTCCCCAACAACCTCTAAAGGATATATATATAATATGGAATTGAATATTTATCTATTATATTTATTCAATTATTATACTTATTTAGTTATTATATAACATATACCTTCATACTTTCCATTTTGTAGGAATACGATAATGTTTCTTGTGTGTATGATGGACTACCACCTTGCGAGCTATGTAATTCGTTCATACTTTACATGAAAGGTAATAAGGTTGTTTTTAATTGACATGTGTTTTATATATGACATAAAAAATATTATATTATTTAAATATATTATTTACCTTTCTTTATTTCAACCCTTTGATAAAATTAAAATAGTTTTCATGCATACATACGACATACCTTCTCCCTGAACAGTGTATTTCATTTTCTATCCCAAATATTAAGGATTAATCTAAAAATATATATAATTAATATATATGATATTTATTTCATTTTAAAATTCTGGATATTATTTAACCATTATAAAATTAATATGAAAATAAATAACAAATCAAAACATACATGAAAAACAAATCAATTATAGCCTGAAATGTGACAGTAATAAGGATTTCTTAACAAACTAGTCATAAAAGGTCATAATAAAATTATATATGGTATGGTACATATAATTATATTATTTTAATATATGTATTATAAACTTATATTTATTATACATATTTTTTTAACGTGTATGAAGGAATTTGAGACTTAAACTAATGGATTTATGTCTCATTTTTTAATTCTATGAGACACATGCCATATTCCCCACGTATTAATTTTATATGGTGTATATGCTTACCATGAATTTATTTTATTATTATTAATCTAAATATTATTTTTTTTACAAATCAATTTTAGTATATCTTTTTCATGGGCTTTACGGTTCAAAATTTACTAAAGTGGTAAGGGATTTATGTCTCTATTTTCTTTCTTTGAGACATATGTTATGTTATGCACATATCTTCTTTTATGAGGTGTATATACATCCCCTTTTACATGTTATATCATTAATATACTCATTTTCATGATACTTAATTCTTCATTTTATTTTATTTTTTAATGTATTCCAATTTGAAGTTACCAAAGTGGTAATAGTTTTATGTTACAACCTCATCTTTTATCGAGATTATTTATGATTATGCTTCCAATGATGAAATTTTATGATACATCTCTCAAGAAACTCATGAATTTTTTTATCATATGTTATTTCATGATAATAATTATTTTCCATTCATTTTTCTCTCTTTATATACTCAAGAGTTAGAAATTATTTTTTAAAAAAAAAATCATCTTTATTTCTATCATTGGTCGAAAACACATTTTTATTCTAAAACCTTGTTTTATAAAAAATTCAAAAATATTTTTATCATAATAAAAATTATTTAATAAATACATTTTTTCACATGTTTTAAATTTTAAAAAATGTTTTGAAAGAAATATTCAATTCATTTTTCAAACAATTCCCATTTGGATTTTACTGATAACGTGAAAGGAATATTCATTTTAATTTGTAAGGAATAAAAATAATTCTCCATTATCATGACCAATAGTTACTTTGAATATTACTTTATAATTTAATGAAGCTATTTTAAAATAATTATATTTTGAAAAAAAAATATTTTTTTCAATGTGAAAATATTATTTTCCTCAAGAAGTGTTTTAAATGACCTTTGAAAATCATTTTCCATCTAAGATTACATATGTTGATGTTAATTATACCTTACTAGGGATATGATCCAATGGTACCATTCTTATTATTTCTTTTAATTATTGTTGTTTAAGATGACATGATTCTAATGAAAAATATTTCTCCTGTATGGGTTACACCATGATTAAATGCTTATGAAACTCACTTCTTTTCATAAGTTATACTATGGTGAAATTATGAAAGGATTATAAAACATATCACATTTACACATTTTTTTGATATAGTTAAATGTTTATGAAACCCATATCATGAAATGTTTTATGATATAATTAATTTTTTTATGATCTTGTGGAACACATACGTTTTATTTTTATTATGTGCTTGGTTGGACCTATATCTCCATCCAATGAATTGGTAAGAGATTTATGTATCATGAGATAGATAAGACTAGAATGGGGAGTGAACCTGATTCAGTAAGGAACTTTTTCCACTATGATGGAATTAGAAGTAAACCATGAATACTATAATGGTTTTAAGAGTAAACCTATTCCACTATGATATCCTTTTTAATGAGCCTTTACTAATATGTAAATGATTTTATATATAGATTTGTATTCCAAAATTATATATCTTATGCCAATGTTATGATCTCATAGATCATGTTATTTTATTTCCTTATGACTCATGACTTATGAATATCCAATGTTTATGTCATGAATCAATATTTTGATCTTTGATATAGAGGGTATGGTTTTCATATTTTATTCTAATGTTCTCATACCCTTATTCTCATTTTATGCTTATGTATCTCCCTTTTTACCCTTACTTATTATATGAACTCACCCTTTCTTATGTTTCCTTTCCCCAGGTTATGAAGAAATGTATTATGTATGATAAATCTAAGATGAGTGATAATTATGTAGAACATAGTGGGAGATGATGTAGTTCATATATGGTCTAGTTTTTTATGTTTTCATTCTTCCAAAAGAATTATACCAATATTATACTCAATCATATATCTATGTAATGTAGTAAATGTTCATCTTAAAAGATGTAATATCTATGTATGAGAATCATGGGTTACTATAGTTGTTATCAAAGGAAAATATTTGTTAACCTTTGGAATATATGATGAGAAAACTTTAGTGATATCCCTAAGGAAATGTCTAAGGATAAGTATAAGGACGATACAAAGTATTGGAAAATGTTCTAAAATGTTCTAAAATTTTGCTAAAGGATAGAGCGACTGGTTTCTAGGAAATTACATCTCTCTCTGGATACTACAAGTGGATGTGCATTTGGAACAAAGGTACACAGGTATAATAAATCTAAAAAGGGTGCATTGAGTTGGACTCAATCATCACCTAGTGTATGAAAATGTTCTTACTTCACACTAGGTTTGACACTCTAGGGGATATGCTTTATAATTTTACAAACTCATTATTAACTATCATTAAGGATTTAAATAGGGGATGATTATAAATGAACTTAGATAAATATACGGTTTCATGGAATAAAAAGAAGGTTTCACAATTTAGATAACATCCCAAAAATTTATGATTTTTTTAATTGATTTTTTGATATCCTGAATTATACACAACACTAAGTTTATCTTTCATTACACTCAATAATGAGTTTCTTTGACAGCGTGCATGACAGGCGAAACCGAGCCCCAGTGAACTATGAAATAATATTATTTTAAATATTAAAATCATAAAATAGCTATTAAATAGGCTGGTTTGAATAATATTAACTACATTATGAAATTTAAATAAAAATTTCCAACTCAATATAAATTTATTTATAAATTCTTAGTAAAAAATCAATCAATTTTTAGTAAAGTTTTTATATTCATCAAAAAAATGTTTTCTTCAAAAATGATTTATATTTATATTTAAGAGAAAATATTATAATTAATTTATAGATATTTTAAAAAATAAATTTTTATAATATGAACTTACATTTTTAAATAATTGTATCAAAACTATCTTATGGTGAAATTTTAGTGTTTTCAGAATATATTGATTTTTTAGGGAATAGTGAAAAATACTGATTTTTGTAAAACTATCATTTATTCTTAATAAATTTGTTAATTAAATTTCACCATGATTTTTTAAAGTTACATAAGTATTGTATATTTATATTTAACCCAATTAATTACATTTTATTCAACTTTATATTGGATTTTAGTATAAGTTTATTTTTGCGTTAAAAATGGTTTTTCAAAAAATAGTTTTGAAGTGTATAATATTTATCCATTTTAATTAATTAAAATAATTCCTGATAAAAAATGTAAATGAAATTTATATATTCTATATCAAAAAAATTAATTTATATTCATAAAAGTATTATTATTATACATAGGTTTAATATAAAATCATCCTATTCTTAAAAAGTATACTTCTCGATAACATGTTTTTTCATTGTGAATGTGGGTTTTGTTTTAAATATAATTATTTAAACTTCTGGAATTTTACTTGGAAAAATGAAATTTATTTCTGAAATCAGAATTTGAAAATTATATTAGGGAGAGTTTTTGTAAATTTTGTGAAAAGACTAATTTTTTGATAAATAATGAATTTTAATGAATTTTAATTGAAAATTTCATTTTCATTTAAATTATTTATTAAAATAAATTGTATTTTAAATTGTTTTTAAAGTAAAATTTGTTTAAATATATATTTCTTAATATAATTTATGTCATTTTAATCATTTTAATATTGAAATTGTATATAGAAACATTATAAAATTTTGAACATTTTCTATTTAAAAAATTTCTTTCTCGTCGTGTCTGTGGAATTAATTTTCAATTAAATTTTTAATCTTCTATGAATTTAATTTAGAAAGTGGGATTAAATATTTTTCATAATAATAATTTATATTATCTAATAATTTTGACTTTATTTTTGATTAAAATTTATAGTGAGAATAGTAAAAATTATTTATCACAATTAAGGTAGAAATGGGTTTACCTGGGGTTAAACTAAAAAGATAATAGTTAAAAATAACCAAAAACATAGAACAAAATATTATTTTATTCAAAAATTTAGACCTTATACCTTCTATACTCAATAATTTTCCATTATTGGAGCCTTGTGACATGAAATAAACATGTATGGAATTTTTTATTTCAATAAAATTACAAATGTGTCACTTAGATCACTTATATAAGGCCACTCATTCTCCTCTCATATTCACTCCATAAAAAAATTTGGTTCAGAAAATACCTACCCAAATCTTTTCCTTAATTACCCAATCTCATATTAGAGGCCTTATTTTGTAAAACAATCCAACTTAGGATGTCTTTTGGTGCAAACCTAGAGAGGATACCCAAAGAAGAGGTAATGTTCATCAAAAATCATTTTTGTTTTATTTCTTCTTATAACCTATTTATTATAATTAGACCATTATGATATAATACATTAAGTAAATATACTTATATTTTTTTATTTTAAGTTCATGACCTAAAACCATCACCACTTCCATCAAACGGGTTAATAAATCATCATTCATGTTTACAGAAGAGGACCGCCTCACAAACTGTTGTCATTCGTTTTTCCATTACCACCTCCCACAGTTGGAAATAATAATGGATTTATTGTTTATATATTATTTTTATTAATTTTTTATTCTTATAGAAATATTATATTACACATAATTTCATTATTTACATTTTTTGAATATGATAATGTTGCTTGTGTGTACGGAGGACTTCCGCCTTGTGAAGCAATGTGATTCGTTCAAAATATACATAAAAGATAATAAGAATGGTTTTGATGAAAATATAATATATATATATATATATGGCTTAAAAATGATTCTATAATTATAATATATAATTTAACTTTATTTATTTCAATTCAAAATGAAAATTAAAACACCATTCATGTATACGTACAGCCTACTATCTCCATGAGCAATGTACATCATTTTATGTCACTAAATTTTGTGGATTACTATATATAAATATATAATGAATATATATTATATTAATATAATTTTTTTCATTATTTATATGATTAACCATGATCAAAGTAAGAGGATCAAAAATAACAATTCAAAACTTATATGAAAAACAAATCCGTTATTTCCCGAAACATAACTTTGATAAGGAATTGTTAATAAACCGGTAATAAAAGGTCATAAGAAAATCATATATAGTTTGATATATATAAATATTTTTCTATAATATATTTATAATAAACTAATATTTATTATATAGGATTTTAGAACATGTTAAATATAATTCAAGACTTAATTTAATGGATTTCTAGTCTCTTTTTTATTTCTGGGAGACATATGGAAATTAAGCACTCAGTTTTGTGCGATGTATATACTAACCTTTTGATATGTTATTCAATTAATATATTATTTTTCAAGATCTTTAAAGTTTTATTTGATTTTATTATTTATTTATTCATATTATTCAAAATATTACTGAAGAGGTAAGGTATTTTTTTATCAATTTGTCTTCTTGAGACATATGTCATGTTATGCACCTATATTCCTTCACGAGGTGTATATACAGACCCTTTGACATGTAATATCATGAATTTATTTATTCTCATTATACTTTAAGTTTAATTTAATTATATTCCTCCATTATACTTATGTTTCAATGTTATCAAAGTGGTAAAGATTTTATGCTATAATCTCATCATTTATCATGATTGTTTTTTACTATATTTCTAATGATAAAACTTTATGATCAATATCTCAAGAAACAAATAAATTTTATTATCCTCTGGATATATCATGAGAATAAATTTTTCTTATTAATTTTTATCTCTTCGTGTACTCAAGAATTCAAAAATAATTTTATTAATAAAAATAATCATTTCAGTTGAAAACCCATTTTCTTTCAAAACCCAGTTTTTATAAATATTTTCATAATTGTTTATAAATTTGTTAAAATGGTTTTTTAAATAAATTTTTACCAATGTTTGAATTTTTTACAAAATATTTTTAAATATTTATTCATGTCTTTTTCCAATCAATTCCCATTTTTATTTTACAAAAAATGTAAAAGAAATCCTTTTTTAACATATACGTCATGAAAGAGACTTCCTATCATCATGAACATTATTTTCATTAAAGATTAATTTATAAGTTTCCAAGGTTATTTTCAAAGAAAAATATTTTAAGAAAAAATTAGTTTTAAAAAGTTTTTTTACAAATCCGAAAGGATATTTTCTTTGGGAATATTTTAAATGATTGATCAAAATCATTTTCCATCAAGGATGAAATCTGTTGATGTTACCTATGCCTTATTTGGGATATTATAGACTGATAAAATTATTATTCTTTCTCTGAATGTTTTATTTTTTATGATGTAAATATGTTTATGAAACTCATTTTATCTTCAACGGGTTATACCCTGAAAAAATTATTATAAAACCTTCTTCTTTTTCCATGGAAGATATTATAATGAAATGATTAAATGATTATTAAAACATTCTCATTTCTATAGATTATGATATGATGAAATTTTTAAGAAACCAATTTTATTTCATGGGTTACGATATGATGAATTTTTTATGATATTTAGGCACACATAAATATGGTTTTCATTATCAAACGGGTGGGACCTATATCTCCCACCAATGCGTTGGGTAAACATTTATATCCCATGAGATAGACAGAATTATAATAGGGAGTGAACCTAATTCAGTAAGGTAATTTTTTCTATGATTGTCTTAGGGGTGAACCTTAACTACTATGATGGTTTGGAGAGTAAACTCATTCCACTATGAGAGACTTGTAAGTGAGACTTGACTAATATGGAAATGATTTTCTATACTTATGTGTAAGCCAGAAACTCCATGTATTATACCAATATTATTCTCTTATGGATCATGTTCTTTGATTCAATTATGAATCTTGTATTATAAACTAAAAATATTTATTCCATGACTTAATATTATGAAATTTTTTATATAGGGTATTGATTTCTAATGTTATTATCATGTTTCCATGCTCTTATGTTCATGTAGTACTTACATATCTAATTTTCTTACACTTAATTACAATCAATGCTCACCCTTTCTTATGTTTCCATTCCTAGTTTATGAAGAAATGTATTTCATATGATATATCTAAGATAAGTTTCATTTATAAAGATCATAATGCATGATGATTTAGTTTACCTATAGACTAGTTGTTTGGGTATCTAAGTTTCCAAAGACACTAAATTATTATGGTCCTTAGGTTTATGTTTGGGTAAAGTAATGAATATTTATCAAAAATGATGTAATATATGTGTACGATAATATGGGTCTCTATAATTTAGAAATAATATAAATTATTTTTCATGATTATATGGTTCCCCACTATGATTTTTGTTGCTTACATTATGATTTTTAGTTTTATTCAATGTCTAGAACTTAAAGGAATCAGGTTAATGATGAGTGAAAAGAATAATTAAAAGATTCTCTTCTTGAGAAACCAATCGTTATGGTAGTTGGAATGCAAAATATCATTTCTATGCTCACACAACTTTATAAATACATGAATCATGTTGAACATCCAAATGAGAAAAGTAAAGAACATCATTCTGTTGAGTCCTTCATGAGGAAATTCTTATAGAGACCATTCATTTTCTTATATTACTATTACATAATTATAAGAATAACAAAACATAATAATATTACCCCACAAGGATCCATATTTTTAGTGTCTTGGGAAAACTAGGACCAAACATAACATTTACAACATCAAGCATAAACATTTATTTAATTCATTCTTCTCCAGCCTTTTATTATCCCTTGTAATCTCTTTAGCACACATATTTACCAAAATATGTGAATTAGAAAGGGGTGATCTAAATCCCAGTAAGAGGGTAGATAAGAAAAATATAACAATGAGTGACCATAATCATAACATAGGCAAAGGATCATGAAAAAGACATAAAATGTGGCAATGTATAAGAGTGAAAAATCATGTCCTGGTGGTTAACTACCACACATAGTTGTGAAAAAATATAGAATATTGTTCACGCATAATTTCACTTTAACTCATGAGATTCATCACTTTACCCAATGCATTGGAGTTCTGTATTATTCTTGGTCCACTCGTCACATCATAACATTCATTTTTTGCTATATAATTTCGAGCGCACCCGTCACATCATAACATTATCATTATCATGCATTTCAAAAATAACTTATATCAAAAATGAACACAAATGAACCATGGAAATTAATGGTTTTTATATCATAATAACACATCCATAAACTTTGGGTTCCCAAAATAAATTGGGAATAACATACTTGATATAAGAACCATCCACCTTGAGTGAGAAGTAAAAGGTGTGTTTTTCAAAGAAGAGTTATTTTGGAAAACATTTGTTGGACATAAACTCCAGTGGAAAACATTTAAATCCCATAAAAGGTAATATAATGATGAAAAAATTCTTTTTGAAGAGTTACCATACCAAAAATGGAGTGAAATAGGGAGAACATGAAGAAAGAAAGTTGGGTTCGAGAATTTCACCTTACCTTGTATCTGAACGCTTTCTTCACTTTAAAGTCATGTATAACCACATTAGATTCATTAATTAACAATTACATAACCTTGTGTACATTAATATGTTTCATTATGGTTTCATTAAGTAATTTTATAGTTTTTTGGATGAGGTATAAGTTTTAAATCCATTATTTGGCAATGTCCTTTTTTATGGTTTTCTTGAACGGTTCACTTGTATTTATGAATGGAAGTTCATGTAGAACATGGATAAACATCCAGAACTGATATTACAAGTTATTAATGATTTTAAAAGACTTAAAATGATATTATAATTAATTATTTTATATACCATGTGGATGAATCATTAGTTAAGATTTAATGAAGATCGTTTTAGCACTACCACAAAATAGGGCAAGGCCAGCACCACCCTTTATCAGCACTAACGAAAAAGTGATGATAAAGGGGGGTACCTTTAACAGCGCTAAAAAAAGCGCTGATAAAGGGTACCTTTATCAGCGCTAATAAAAATACTCCTTTATCAGTGATTTTTTTTAGCGCTGATAAACATACCCCCTTTAAAAGCGCTTTTTTAGCATTGTTAAAGGGTACCCCTTTATCAGCGCTTTTTTTAGTAGCGCTGATAAAGGGGGGTCTTTATCAGTGATTTTTTTAAAAGCACTAATAAAGGTTATACTTCCAGAAAAATCATTAAAAAAATATATTAATATTTAAATATATAGATATAGTTATATTGATATAAATATAATATATATTTTTTAAATATAATTTTAAATATATTTTAGATAAGTATAAATATACAGTTACACTTAATATATAAAATATTTAGTGAAAATGGCTTATAGAAAAATTAAAAAAATATTTTTAATTAATAATTTGCTAATAATTATGGATTAATAGTCATTTAACAACAATTTGAAGACTAAAAAATTAAAAAAAATTAAAAAACGATCCAAAATATGTTGAAAATGCAACTCGAACTACAAACGGTCATAACTTTTGATCCGGGTGTCCATTTGAGCTCTACCATATATCAAATCGAAGCTTGCGACGATCTCTACACCATAATAATTGGGGAAACCCCGGTCATGGTTCTTTCAAGGCCAAAAAAGGCCCATAAGTCCTCAAAAACTGAGGTTTTAGTCGGGATACCCCGATATTTTAACATTTTGTGGGTTTTCAGCCTCGTTTAAGGGGGTATTATTGGCCTTTTTTGTTGGGGACTGAATTTATTCCAAGGTATTACATTCATATTGATATTATTTATTTTAAATTTTATCATTTTTTATATTTCACTGCTATTTGTAATCAAATATATAACAATATATACATATTTTTTATATATTCACACATAAAAATTTAATTATAAATATAAATAATAAAATATATTTACATATAAAATATATTAGCTTTATCTAAATAATAAATAATATCCATTTTATTTAAAATACCAATATATAAATATTTATATACCTATATATTAATCTAACTATATATATATTAATATAACTACATATATATATATATATTGATATAACTATAAATATATATATTAATATCACTATAAATATAAATATTAATATAACTATATATATATTAATATAACTATATATTACTATATGAATAAATATAACTAAATATATATATATATATATATATATATATATGTCATTAACTGGAGAACAAATCAATATGGCAGAGTGGTAAAGGCTTTAGGCGCGCAAGGGGAGGTCTCGAGAACAAATCTTGGTGGAGGCAAGGGCACGCATATGGGGGTGGATTTGGGGGGTTAGCGCTAATAAATAGGGTGGGTGTAGTGATGATATATGGTAGAGGGGGGTGCATGTGGGCACTGGAGGGGCTAGAAATCACTGTTAAAAGGGGAGCTCAAGCGCTATAACAGCCCCCCTCGATTGGCAGGATTTTTTTAAATTTTTTTTAATTTTTTAAAAAAAAAATTACTTTTATCAGCGCTAAAAAAAAGAACTGATAAAAGGGGTATTTTATCAGTGCTAGAAAGAAAGTTCTGATAAAGGGCCCCTTTATCAGTGCTTCTTTTTAACGCTGATAAAAGACCCCTTTTATCAGCGTTTTTTTAGCGCTGATAAAAGGGGTCTTTATTAGTGCTTTCTGAAGTGCTAATAAAAGGGACCCCCCCCCCTTTATCTTTTCCGGCTTTAACAGCGCTTTTCTAGCGCTGTTAGAGGCCATTTTTAGCACTGATAAAAGGGTTATTTATAGTAAATTCGGGCAGTTTTTCGACCACAACGAACTTGTTTGGTTTAATCATTTAATATTATTTACATAAGTTAGTTACATGAAATTAAATAGAATTTAATAAATATAAAAGAACTTTTTTCAACCATAAAAATAGTTTCATTACCTGATCTTAAGGTGGTAAAGGAAAAAAGGAAAACATGTCATTCTTGAAGGTGATAAATTAACACCTCACGAACAACATTTTCTTTTCTAAAATAAAAAAGAAGAGGATAAGGAGGTTGGATGATATATTATACAATTAGTATCATAAAATTATAGTATATGTGAGATACAGGAGTTACCATACCATGTGTATGAGGATATGTGGGGAGAGATTAATGAGGGTGTGAGGGTGGTATTTATAATGGAGGGGAGAGGGGTTTTATTAATATTTTAATCATTAGTTTATTAATTTTTACCAAGATAATAAATAGTGATGATTGCATGACCAACAATAGTAAATAGGGCATTTTAGCTCGATATTTGGGTTCTTACATAAATTTTGATGCCAATAATAGTGGATTTAAAATATAATGTATTCATACGATAAATTAATGTATTTTATTATTCACCAAAAATTCAAGTATTTCACAAAAATCCCAAAACTTAACCCTAACCATTTTTTGATGTGTAGAATATAAAAAATGAACTATTTTTTATAAAATAATTTTATAAATATGATTAATTTAATTTTTAATTAAAATCATAATTTACTTGAAAAATACATTTTTAAAATTAAAACTAATTTCATAAATCTTTCAAAAATTACATAAGGTATTATAAAATTATCTTGAAACTATAAGACATAAAATTGTTGATTTATGAACACATTTTAGGAAAATACATTTTCTTTTAAATTAATTAATTAATTATAATTAATTATTTATGACTTACAAAAATACCAATACTTTTACTATGGTCATAGTATCACTAATAAGATGCATAAATTTTTATTTAATCATTCATGGGTAAGGTTAATATTATTTTGGAATATTTACTATTCATAAGGGTCATATTACTATTCATAAGGGTAGTTTAATATTCATAAGGGTAGGTTAATATTCACCAAAAATTAAGTATGTTCTATCGAACTCCAAACATCTTACCGATCATGACCGTGTATGTTATATTTTCGAAATTCAATACATAGAAGTGGAAAAATTATGTTTAATGGTCACATAGTATTCAGTATCATTTGATTGTGTTTACTAATGTCATTATAATTTAAGGAATGATTATAAGAAGGGATTTCCATTGATAAAACTTTGGATCATTACATTCTACCACTTTATGAAATTTCACCCTCAAAATTCCATTTCACATAAACAGGTGAGGGTACTTATCCTACATCACCTCCTCTGGTTCCCAAGTTTCTTCTTTATACCTACAGTTCCTCTACAATACTTTGACAAGTTGGGTTATATTTTTGCGTTGAACCTTATCTCTTTGGTCCAGAATCTTTACTGGATGCTCCTCATAAGAGATATCATCTTTTAGTTGTAACACCTCTGATTTCTGTACATGTGAGGGATCTGGTATGTACTTCCCTAAGAGTGATACGCGAAACACATCATGAACTTGAGCCATATATTAGTGGAAGTTCAAGATAATAGGTCGTTGCACCTATGGGGTCAAGGATCTCAAAGGGCCCAATGTACCTTGGGCTTAGCTTCCCTTTCTTTAAAAAACACATGACTCTCATCTGGGGTGATATTTGAAGGAAGACTTTATCTCTAATTTCAAACTTCAAGTCCCTTATATGTTTATCAGCATAGCTCTTTTTCTGAGTCTGATCATCTTTGATGTGTTTCTGGATGACTTGAACCTTCTTTATCATCTCTTGCACAATATTGAGTCCAAGTAGCTTTCTCTCTCCAGCTTCATCCAAACATGTTGGAGTTCTACATCACTTTCCATAGAGAGATTTATATAGATCCATATGAATACTCAAGTGGAAGCTATTATAGTATGAGAACTCAACCAATGGAATATTTTGATCCCATCCACCTATGAATTCTAAAGAGCATGATTTTATAATATCTTCAAGAATCTAAATATTCCTTTCAGATTGGACATTAGTTTGGGGGTGATAGGTTGTGATGAAATTTAATTTAGTACTCAACTCATGTTGAATACTCCTAGAGAATTTAGATGTTAACCTTGGATCATGATCAGAGGCAATCGATAGTGGAACACCATGTAGTCTCGCCACTTCCTTCATGTATATCTTTGAAGGTTTTTCAAGTGATAGTTCTTCCCGAATAGAGAAAAAATGGGCAGTCTTTGTGAGTTGGTCAATCACAACCTATATCTCATTATTTCCTTTCGACATCTTCTAGAGACCCATGGAAAAGTCTATAGTGACATTCTCCCATTTCTACATTGGTATAGGTAATGGTCGCATCATCCCTTTGGAATTTTGTTGCTCTGTATTAACTTTATGAAATATCAAGCACCTTAATATATATTCTGCAATCTCATTCTTTATGTTATCCCATCATAAGTGTTCTTGGAGATCTCGGTACCTCTTGGTTCTACTAGGATGGATAGAGAATATTGAGCTACGTGCATTTTCCAATAGCTCTTTATTTATCCTGGGTGATGAAGGCACACAAAGTCGTGTTCCAAACTAAATCACACCATCATTGTCGATATGGAACTCTTGCAGCTTCCCTTTTTTTACTACATTCATATTCTTTTATAACTCTAGATCATCCATTTGGTCCTACTTAATCATATCTTGGATTGATGTTTGTGAAATCATTTGGTCAAGGTAGATGTATCCCCTACCCTTATTATTTCCAAATCCATCCTTTGCATATCCAAGAAGATAGGGTCTTTCTCAATACATAAAAGGGATATATTAGAAAGTTCTTTTCTGCTTGGGGAATCTGCTAGATTGTTTGCCATTCTCGGATGATAATGAATAGAGAAATAATAATCCTTGATTAGATCTATCAATCTCCTTTGATGCATGTTAATATCCTTTTGTGAGAATATATACTGTAGGTTCTTGTGGTCTGTTTATATGTCACACTTCTCACCATAAAGGTAGTACCGCCTGATTCTTAAAGCAAAAATCATGGTTGCCTGCTCTAGATCACGTGTTGGGTAGTTCTTCTCATTGATCTTCAACTATCGTGAGGTGTAGGCAATCACATTATCATTTTTCATGATTATACAACCCAATCCTTTCTTTGAACCATCATTATATATCATAAATCTTTCTCCACTTTTTGGTAATGTGAGTACAGATGTAGTAATCAGCCTTATCT
The DNA here is from genome assembly GCA_963277665.1 of Viscum album. Classification (NCBI taxonomy): domain Eukaryota; kingdom Viridiplantae; phylum Streptophyta; class Magnoliopsida; order Santalales; family Viscaceae; genus Viscum; species Viscum album. The sequence goes on along the minus strand of OY728163.1, from coordinate 2,099,841,239 downwards.
TTAGCTCCTTGAAGCTTCCCTCACATTATTCCATCCAGACATAATTTAACCCTTTCCTTGTTAACTTAGTAAGTAGTCTTAAAAGTCATGATAAATTTCTCAAAAAATGTCGGTAGTACCCAGCTAATCCAAGAAAACTACAAATATTTGTGACACTATAGGGAATGGTCCATTCCTCAATCATCTTTGTTTTTGAAGGGTCTACAAAAATTCCCTCACTTGTGATCACATTTCCCAAGAATGTGACTTTCTTATACCAAATTCACAATTATAGAACATGGTGTACAACTTATCCTTTTTTAATGTTTCCAACATAAGTCTTACATATTCTTCATGTTCATCTTTTCTCTTGGAGAAGATGAAAATATCATTGATAAAAACTACCAAAAAAATTTGAGTTAATTTCTAAATACTCTATTCATAAAATCCATGAAGATTACAAGGAAATTAGTAAGTCTGAAGGGAATTACCAGAAACTCATAGTGCCCATACCCTGTACGAAAGTCAATCTTATGAATATCTTCTTTCTTCACCTTAAGTTGAGGATATCCAAAATGAAGATCCTCCGTTGAGAAGTATTGAGATCCCCTTAACTGATAGAAAAATTCATCAATCCTTTAAAGAGGATACTTATTCTTTATGTTGATATTGTTGAGTTCCCAATAATCGATACACAGCTGCATTGTTCTATCCTTCATCTTTAAAAAGTGCACAGGTGCACCCCAAGGTGATGCACTAGGGCGTATGAACCCTTTATTCCAAATGATCTTGCAGATGCTTCTTTAACTCCTCCAGTTCGATGGGATCCATCATATAGGGATACTTTGAGATAGGAGTAGCTTCGGGTATGAGTTCTATTGAGAACTATACCTCACGATCCAGGGAATTTTGGGTAACTCTTCGGAAAATACATAATTGTATTCCCTCACGATGGTCATTTCTGAAAGGATGGAACTTTCCTTTGACTCAACCATTTGGGCGAGTTATGATTCTTCATAGAGAATCAACACCCACACCGTTGAAGGATTTTTCAAAGGAGATTCATGATCTTCCTAGAATTTTTATAGGAGCATGGGATGGTTCGAAATATGAAATGATATTTCCTTTTCCTGACAGTTGATATGTTCTCTATATAATGAGATCTAACCCATTCCCATTATAGCGTCGAATTACACTAAGGTAAGTATTATGAGATTTATTATAATAGTCTTACCACATACGCCAATAAGAGAAGAGTAAAACACTTGGATTTCAATGATTTCACCACTTGGTGTTTTTATATATATCTCTACTTCATGGTTTTGGGGCTTCGATTCTACAGTTCTACCAACCTTTCAAGATATGAAGGAATATGTAGAACTAGAATCAAATAATACTTTTTTCATTATTGATTGAATTTTAAGTGTATCTTTTATGACTTAATTATATTTCTCCACTTCCGAAGTAGTGATAGAATAATTCTTCCCTTATTCCTTTGGATTTGGTGGTTGTTGATGTTGATTACCCTCGAGGACTCGAGGTTTAGTGCACTGTCTTACATAGTTTCCTTTCTCCCTATTGTTATAGCATTGAACCATAGGTGGTTCTCTCCTTTATTCCACCACATTATCCTTCCTTATCATGTCTTTTCGACACTCTTGGGCATGGTTTCCTTATTTCCCACACTTGAATCATTTCCCCGTCCCTTTGAGGCAATTCCCATGATGCAACTTCTCACATTTTTTTCATGTGGGTCATTGAGTTTTCTTCCCACCTTTATCATTAGATCCTCCAACTTGAAACTTCATATTTTGTTTCTTGTCACCATATCCATGGGACCATTCTCCAAAATCCAACTCCACTTTGATATCACACTAAAAAACTTTTTCATGACTACCAATGTCTCAAATTGTAAGAACCTTTCAATGGAGTGGTTTTAACCCACTAAAAAATATATCAATTTTTTATCATTATTGATAACAAAACCCAAATTGTACCTTTCAAGACTTGTAAAATTCCCTTCGTAGGTTGTAATATAATCTCTATTCTTTTTCTTGAGCTTTATGAATTCTCTATCTATCTTCGAACAAAGATTTAGTGAGAAATACTTATTAAGAAACATGATCTTAAAGTCTTTCCATTCCATCTATTCAATTTTGTCTCTTCGCTAGGTGTTACTAATCAAATACCACCATTGATCAGCCTCTCCATATAGATGATAAATGGATTTTTTTACCTTATCCTTCTCTAAAAAGTAAATCACAAAAAGTATCTTATCCATGTAGTTGACCCACTATTCTGCAATTAGTGGATTGGAAGATCCACTAAACGTCGGTGGTCGTTGCTACATAAAACACTCGATAACCAGTTTCTCCCTCTTTAGTGAAGGAGGACACTCCCCATTATTTTGTTTATTATACATAACCTAATATAGTTAATTAATAATCCTCATGAAATTTTGAACTCCACCTCCCAAATCATTGGGGATGTCATTCGGTCAATCGTTGCATTGGCCCTCACTTGGGTTGTTGGCTTGGTTTGTCCTAGTTCCTGCCAGTTTCTAAAATAGAAAAGGTTAGAACAAAATATAATTCATTGATTCCTGAACAAATAACATATAAATTTTTGTAATTTATACTAAAATAACATCTTATGGGATTGCTATTATTCTGTGCATATTTGTACTTAGCCTCATTCTAGAGGTTTTCTCTAGGGTTCACTAATCCTAATTCCCAAATTAACTAAATCTTGCCTCTGATACCAACTATAGTGACCCTTTATTTTCTTACATTACTATTACATCATTATAAATATTAAAAACATAATATTATTACACCGTGAGGATACAGAGGTTTATTGTCTTGGGAAAACTATGACCAAACATAACATTTACAACATCAAGCATAAATAATTATTTAATTCATTCTTCTCCAGCCTCTTATTGTACCTTGTAATATCATTAGTATACATATTCACTTGATGATATAAATAAAAAATCGGTGATCTAAATACTAGTAATAGTATAGATAAGAAAAATATAACAATGAGTTATCATAATCATAACATAGGCAAAGGATCGTGAAAAAGTCTTAAAATGTGGCAATGCATAAAAGTGAAACATCTTGTCTTAGTGGTTAACTGCCACATATAGTTGAGAACAAATGTAGAATATTTTTAACACATCATTTCACTTTAACTCATGAGATTAATCACTTTACCCAAGGCATTGGAGCACTGTATAATTTCGGGTGCACCTGTCGCATCATAACATTTATTTTCCACTATATAATTCTGGGTGCACCCGTCACATCGTAACATTATCATTATCATGCATTTCACAAATAACATATATCGAAAATGAGCATAAATGAAACATGGAAAGTAATTATTTTTATATCATAATAACACATTCATAAACATTGGGTTCCCAAAAGAAAGTGGTAATAACATACTTGATATAAGAACCATCCACCTTGAGTGAGAAGTAAAAGGTGTGTATTTGAAAGAAGAGTTCTTTTGGAAAAAATTTTTTTGACAAAAACTCTAGTAGAAAACATTTATATCCCAGAAAAGGTAATATAATGATGAAAAAAAATATTTTTAAAGAGTTTCCTTACCAAAAATAGAGTTAAAGAGGGAGAACCTGAATAAAGAAAGTTGGGTACAAGAATTTCCCCTTACATTGTATCTAAATAATTTATTCACTTTAATGTCTTGTATAGCCACATTATATTCATTAATCAAAAATTACATAACCTTGTGTACATTAATATGGTTCATTATGGTCTCATTGAGATATTTTATGGTCCTTTTGATGAGTTATAGTGTTTAAATCCATTGTTTAGGAATGTCTGTTTTTATGGTTTTCTTGAACGGTTCACTTGTATTTATGAATAGAAGTTCGTGTAGAACATCTATAAACATACAGAACTGATATTACAAGTTATTAATAATATTAATTCAGTTTAGATGATCTTATAATGAATTATTTTATATACCATGTGGATGAATCATTAAGTAAGATTTAATAATGATCGTTTTAGGTTAATTTGGGCGGTTTTTCGACCACAACAAACTTGTTTTGTTTAATAATTTAGTATTATTTACATAAGCTAGTTCAAGAACATTAAATAGGATATAATTAATATAACAGAATATGGTTCAAACATAAATATGGTTTCATTAACAGATCTGAAGGTGGTAAAGTAAAAAATAAAACATTTTGTTCTTGAAGGTGATAAATTAACACCTCGTGAACAACACTTTCTTTTATAAAATAAGAAGAAGAGAATAAGGGTGTTGGATGATATACTATACCATTAGTAACATAAAATTATATTATATGTGAGATACTAGAGTTTCCATACCATTTGGATGAAGATAGTTGGGGAGATATTAAGAAAATAACATGAAATTTAAAGGAAATTAAAGGAAAAGAGAGAGGAATTACCTCAAGAATCCTCCTCTTGAAATCCTCCTTAAAGAACCTAGGCTGGTTATTTTAATGAGGAAAAGAGCTCTTAGTCATGGGGGGTCTAGGTAAGATATTTGGATAGATTTTAGGTAAGGATTGAATCTTGAGAGGAGTGAAGTAATGAGGGTGTGAGGGGTGGTATTTATAGTGGATGGGAGAGGGGTTTTATTAATATTTTAATAATTAGTTTATTAATTTCCACCAAGATAATAAATGGTGACTATTCCATGACCAAGAATAGTAAATAGGTCATGTGAGTTATATATTTGGGTGCTTACATCACTTGTGATATCAGTAATAGTGGATTTTAAATATAATGTATTTATACGATAAATTAATGTATTTTACTATTCACCAAAAATTCAAGTATTTCCAAAAAATCCCAAAAATACATCCTAAATATTTTTTGATTTGCAGAATCAAAAAATTAACTCCATTTTTCAAAAATAAATTTCTAAATATTATTAATTTAATTTTTAATTAAAATCATAATTTACTTGAAAAATATCGTTTTAAAATTAAAACTCTTTTCATAATGCTTTCAAAAATTACATAAGGTCTTATAAAATTATCTTTAAAACATAAGACATAAAAATTTTAATTTATGAACACATTTTAGGAAAAAAAATTACTTTTAAATTAACTAATTAATTATAATTATTTATTTGGGACTTACAAAAATACCAATACTTTTACTATAGTCATATTATCACTTATAAGATACCTAAATTATTATTTAATAATTCATAGTTAAGGTTACTATTATTTTGGACAATTTACTATCCATAAAGGTCATATTACTATTAATAAGGGTATTTTACTATTCATAAGGGTAAGTTACCATTCACCCAAAATTATATTTGTCCTATCAGACTCCAAATATCTTACTGATCGCAATCGTGTATGTCATATTTTCAAAATTCAAAACATAAAAGTGGAAAAATTATGTTTTACAGACACATGATATTTAGTATCATTTTATTTTATTTTCTAATGTGATTATAATTTAAGGCATGATTATAAGAGGGGATTTCCATTGATAAAACTTTGGTTTGTTACAATTCCCACCTTACTTTAGTGGATCCACTGATATACTAGTTCTTGAGAAATTGATCAGTACCACTAAAAAGAAACTTTTTGTTCTCCTGTTTTCAAAACATGAGAAAGTCATTTTAGCTATCTATTATTTTAGAGGTGAAGTAGATAAGTGGTAGAATCTCATTATTAATACAAAGGAACATATTGAAATTGAATATATGGATTGGGATGAGTTTAAGGATTTGTTTTTTAATAGGTACTTTTCTCATATTCTTGGAATGAAGATTTATAATGAGTTCTTAGAGATAAAGAAAAAAGATGATGAATCCATTAGTATCTACAAGAAAAATAATATAATAATTGTGAGGTATGATTTTGGTATTATCATCCAAACTAAAATTAAGTTTAATCAATTCTTTATTAGCTTAAAACCAAGTCTCTAAAGGGTAGTATTCATAGAATAATTTAATAGATATAAAGAGATTTTTTGATGTTCTATCAAAGTGGAAATAGTGGTTGGAGTAATTTATCAATCTAATGTATTTTATAAGAAGATAAAAATGGAATTCAAAGTAAAATCTAAGAACCATGGAGAGAATAATATGATCCTTCCTTTATGCTCAAATTTTTTGTTGAAACATGGATGAAATAGTCTTAAGGGGACTAGTAAATTGTTTAAGTGTGTAAGGGAAGGATATAGTGAAATCAAATTTAAAAGTGACAGGAATAAGTTAGATAATTATTTAGATAGAAATAAAGCTCTAAAAAATACACCACTCACACTCTAGTGTTTCAAATCCAACAAGAATAGTAAATATGTTAAAAATTTCCCAAATCTGAAGGTTAATGATGATTGCTGATTTCAGGAACCTCTTCAGCCAAATGAAAAAGGGAAATCTCATGCAATCGTTGTTTCTGATGAGGGGTACAATAATGATGTGGTGAAAGGAACACTTACCATTCAATATATAACTACTAATATCTTATTTGACTCTAGATTTACCCATTATTTCATACCTGAATAATTTTATATGAGTTCAAAGATTCCAATAAAATTATTAGATGTATAATTATTAGTGAAAACCCATAATGGTACGATAATAATATCTCAAGTATATGATTATTCTCTAGTTGATTTTTTTGAGAATGTGCTTCCTAAAAATCTTTTCATTCTTCCTCTAGTTGAATTTTATGTTATCTTAGGAATATATTGGATTTATATACCTAAATACCACATCAATTTTTGAGGAAGGGAAATAACATTATATATTCCAAACCAAACTCTAAGAATATATCAGTGTGATGACTACTATGAACCTTTAATCTAAATAATATAAATTGTATGGGTTTTTATTTATATTCAATAGGTTTTTTTATCTTAGATGTTTGGGTAGAAACTCAACATTGACAATGAACCTATTATATGAAATTTTTTTTATGTATTTCTAGAAGTGTTTCCTTTCCTTCCACTAAAACATGAAGTTGACTTCTCAATAGATCTCATACCTAGTGACACACCCATTTCAAATACTCCCTATATAATGGACCTAATTGAGTTGTTTAAATTGAAAATGTAACTCTATAAGAACCTTGAAAATGGATTCAATTTTTCAAGTGTGTCACCATTTGGCACACCTATTATTATTTTTTAAAGATGGATCGATGTGATTCTGTATTTATTATCAGGTATTGAACAAGATTGTGATCAAGAACAAGTATTATCAACCCCGTATTGATGACATATTTGATCAATTTTATGGAGATCAATACTTTACCAGGATTGACCATTGTTTTAGATATCATCAATTGAGGGCCAAGAAGGATGATATACACAAGACATCCTTCCTCAAAATGTATGTATACTATGAATATATAGTGATTAAATTTGATCATACTAACTCCCTCATTATGTTCATGAATTTAATGAATAGTTTCTTTTGAGAATACCTTGATCATTTTTTGGTAGTATTTCTAGATTATACTCTTATATATTCAAATTGAAAGGAAGATAATTAATATCACTTGAGGATTTTACTAAAGACCCTTGGGAAGAAAAAACTATATGAAAATATTAGAAAATCAAAATTTTGGATGAAAAGGCTTCATTTTTTGGTTTATATAATCCCAAAAGAGGGTATATCAGTAGATTCATCAAAATAGAGGGTTATTGAGTCTTGTCCTAGACCAACCATAGTGACAAAAATAAATAGTTTTATTGGTTTATTTGGATATTATTGATGGTTTTTATATAATTTTTGACAACTGTATAATCCAATCAATAAGTTAAATTGGAAGGGAGACAGGTTAATCTAGAAAGATGAATATGAGTAACATTTCAAGGAACTAAATAGAATATTAGTTGGTTTGCATATGCTTACATTAACCTATAATGGATAAGGGTTTGTTATGTTTAGTGATGCATCGAAGAAGGGATTTTGATGCATTCTTATTCATAATGACATGGTTATACCATATGCCTCATGGAAATTGAATATTCATGAGAAAAATACCCAAATCATGATATGGAGTTAACTACCGTAATTTTTTCATTAAATAATTGAAGGAATTATATTTATAGAAGAAAATATGATATATATACTAATCAAAAAAGTTAAAAAGGTATATATTCACATAGAAGGAGTTGAATATGTGATCAAGAATATGGTTAGAGCTGATTAAATATTATGAATATTCAATACATTACTACCTTGGGAAAACTAATAAGGTGTTTCATGATTTGAGTAAAAACGATCATGATAGCTCATCCATGATGAGGATCAAAAAATATCTAATGCATATATATTTATAAATGATGGATCTAGAAATCCGTTTTTAAGGGGATAAATCTTATCTTTCTCAAATTAATGTTTGACCATCTATCCAAGAAATAATTAAAGAGGCATAGAAGGAAGATATAAAGATTAAATATATGGTTAGGAGTGTTCCATAAGTTGACCTTGATTATGGTGTAATGATAAGGTTAATGAACCTTGTGTGTGTTCTATCAATACTATATTAGAAGAAATATTTTCTAGAGGGAACTCATAGTTATTCATTCTCTATTCATCATAGAAGTACGATGATGTATAGAGATTTAAAAGAGTATTTCTGGTGGGATGGCATGAAGAGAGATATCACAGACTTTTTATCTCAGTTCTTGGTTTGTTAGAAAGTTACATCTTAGAGATAAAAGACTAAGGGGGTGTCACATCCATTACCCATACCCGAATGGAAATTGGAAAACATCATCATAGATTTTGTCATTGGACTCCCCAAAACATCTAAAGGGAAGAACGTTATATGGGTTGTAGTCAATCAACTTACAAATTCAACACACTTTATCTCTATTAGAGAATGTTTCTCAATTTATCATCTTTCTAGAATATAAATTAAGGAAGTAGTAAGGATTCATGGACTACCACATTCAATTTTATAAAATCAGGATCCGGAGTTTATCTAAAAGTTCTGTGGAATTCATCCGAAAGCTCTTGATTTGAAGTTGAGTTTCAGAACTATATATCATCTGAAAATAGATGGTCAGCCTTATATAAAAATTCAAACCCTATAGGATATATAAATATCTTTTTATAAAGATTTCAATGATATTTGGGATCAACACCTTCTTCTAGTTTATTTATTATACAAAAATATCTTTTACTCATGAATTCAGATGTCTCCTTGTGAAGACCTATAGGGAAAGAAGTGTAGAGCTCCAACAAGATGGAATGAAGTTAGACAAAGAAAGATAATGGAACCTGAGATACCTAAATAAATAGAATAAAAGATTAGATCCATTCAGAAACACATAAAGGAAGCTTAGAGTCAGTATAAATGTTATACTAGAAATCACCAATGTGATCTAGAATGTGAAGCTACTGAAAAATTGTCTTTAGGAATTTCTCCATGGAAAAAGGTAATGATATATAATGTAAAGACCCAGAAATTCCATGTAATTTTTTTTAATCATATAGAAATATTTGAGTCTGTAGTTTATGATGATACTTGATTCCGCATCCTGGAGAGCCCGTAATGTTTTTCTAAGGTTCCTTAAGTACTTTCAATAAGCGTGTGAGTATGTTTTTTTGTAACTTTTGAACCGTTGCTTGGAATTTAAATCTGAGGACACCGTTGAACTCGCAGCGCTGATATTCACTTAAGGGAACCTTCACCTCAACTACAGTAGGTCGAGGATAAAAGTTAGTTTTTGTAATTTTCGTGGGAGAAAATAAAATAAACTAGATTTATTATATTTTATTTTTGAAATTTAATTATACTAATTTGAATTCAATAGTGGGGACCACCCGACCCTTGATCTCCCCCTTTAATTGGAGGTAACTCTTGGTTTCCCTCACATTGATGTGCCAAATCAATTAGTTTAATTAATAAACTTAAACTTATTAATTAAGTGGATCCTCACCTCTTTGTTAGGGGATCGTTGGAAAATGGGAGGTTTAGAGAGATCTTTTGGAAAGATTTTTCTTAGAGGAAGAACTCTTCTTCTCTGACGAACTTTTCTCTAACAAAGAACTTCGTCGAAGGATCTCCAACGAGGAACGTCTTCAACGACGACAAAACGATGTCTGTCTTTCCCTGTCCTCACTAATGTCAACAAATCTTCAAGGTAGGTATTTTTTCTTTTGTATCCCCCTTATACCATTCTAGTTGTCCTTCTTATTTTAAGAACAACTATGTTTATTGCTACTGTTCTAGCGTGGAGAGTGCAGGCCAAACGAACACGGCCCGACCTCTCCGCAACCCTTGTCGATTTTGGTGTTCATCACAGCTTGTTTTCAAGTTGATAAATTTCCAAAAATGGTGGTCTTGAATCGATGGCGTCATCCCGAGATGAGTGTGGCAGTCTTCGGAATGAAGAAAGGACCATCGGGGCGTGCCCGGTGACCCCAGAAACATCGTCGGCGATCGGTACCAGCAACCGGCGCCGGAAGGGCTCAGAAGTGGTGACCGGCACTCTGGCCCGCCATGATGATGGAAACAGCGCAACCATGCCACCGGAGGAGGTTCATGGCCTATTGGTCGCAGTGGAGAAATGGTGGCGGCCGGTGCACAGCCAGCCGCGTGAAGGGGGTGGCGGCACGCGTCCATACCGCCGGGCATGTAGGGGCTGCGGCATGAGGCTGCAGCGGCGAAGAAGGGGCAGTCGGCTTACTATATGCCACTGGTGGTGGCACGGAGCACGATCGCACCGCGCATGTGGGCTGGCCGTCCGGCCAGCCGGGGAGCCGAGCAGGACCCCGGGCCCCACGTGTCAGCTACTAGGGCCACGTGGCGCCGGCCGGTCGGCTACCCAACCCAAATGGTTGGGTTGTTCTCCGTACCTAGGGGGAACCTATCCATTGGGTGGGGAAGACCCCACCGCCGGGACACCCAGTCACAGGCCTCCAGCACGGGCCGCTCAGCACGGACCACACCGCGGGACGCCCAGCGGGCCGCCCAGCGGACCGGGCCGCACCGGCGGGCCGAGCCGAACCCAGCGAGCTGGGCCAAACCCAGCGGTCCAGGTCAGACCTTGGGATGAACCCGAGTCGAACCGAACCGGGTCGGGTCAGCCCAGGCCGGATCGGGCCAAGTCGGACCGGACCCGGACCAGCTTCGACCCCTTTCCACTCTTTCAGCCATAACTTGAGCTACGGGCATCCGTTTGAAGAACCGTCTGCAGCACCAGAAACCTTGGATCGAGAAGGTACTTTTGGTATACCCCACTTGAGTTTTGTATAATGTTGGGGTATGGCTGGGTTGGATCGAACACGAATCCAACCGGGCCCTTGGGACTAAAAGGCCAATAACTTACCAATCGGGATTCCAATTAACGCACCGTATATTGTGTTGAGACCTATTTTAAGTGATGTTCCTTTGGGATACTTCTTCATTGGACTTCATGGAATTTGGAGTATCGTTCTGTGTCTTGATGAGTGGACCCTCCTGGAATCAATCGAGTTTAGTGCGGGAACCCTGTGGCTGGTTGTAACATGAGAAAGGGATCCTACGTGGGTCTCTGCTTTGGGATCCTATGTGTGTTTGTGTTTCAGGGTCCCACGTGGATCCACTCTAGGAATCCACATGGGACTACTCTAGGATCCTATGTGGGTCTGTTTTACTAGGATCCTACGTGGGTATGATGATTTTGGATCCTACATGGGTCTGCCTCTTAATAGAGTAAGATGATTCAGTAGTTACATTTAATCATCTTTACTACCGTACCTAAGTTATACCTGGTGTGAGCTGAGTCTTACCTTTTTGGTATTCTTCTTTGTGGTGTTACCTTTTTTGTACCTACATTTGTGGTGATACCTTTGTGGTATACTTCTATGTGGCTTTACCTGTATGGTACTTACCTTTGGGGTGTTACCTTCGTGGTAATCTTTCCTCTGTGAACCAGTTGAGATTTTGGGTAAAAGAGTTGGGTCTTGTGTTACCTCCTGAATGAGATGGGTATACTTGATAACTAAGATATATTTATGTTAATATACCTAAGTAGGTTTGTCAGTTGTTTACATGCTTTGTGGTTTATCCTTTGTGGATTTTGTGAGACCTTTGAGGGTCTCAGGGTCCCTACTGAGTATCATTATACTCACCCCTACACAGGCTATGCTTGCACCTTGTTGTGTTTGGGGAAGATGACAAACAGCACTAACGGAGGAAAAGGGTACCAGAACTAGAGGTATCTCGGAGGTGGACATTAGATGAGGCCTACTGCAGTGATGACCATTTGATAGATGTACCTACCCTTCAGGTAGGATCCTAGGCGGGTGTTCATATGAGATGTTTCAGTTTACTTGTACTTCCTAGTTTTACTTGTACTTTTCAATTTTCCTTGTACTTTCCAGTTGGGATTTTATTCTTGACACTTTTACTTACTATACACACTCTTTTTACTATATAGTTTTCTTGTGTTCATAACTTGTTGTGTTCTTGGTTTGTGTGAGTTTACATATTATAAAGGAAATGTCCTCCTGTTTTAGGTAATACGTCTTTCGGTGCTAGTCACCAGCCTCTGGCCTATGGAAGGCAGGCTTGGGATAGTTACAGCACGAGCCCTGGGGTATGGGTCGTGACATTTAAAAATAAGGGGAAACTAATACCTAGTTATATCATTCCATTCAAAATTTGAGATCACATCATAATAGTATCCTATCAGTTGGAGCTTCCATCAAACCTCTATTAAGACCAAGATGTGAACCATGTATCTCTCCTCAGGAATTAAATACAAAATCCTTCACATGTATTAAACTTAGATGTCATAATGTTGGAGAAATATTGTTCTTATGAGGAGCATCTATTGGAGACTCTAGATCATAGGGAGAAAAAAATTTCCAATAAGGCCACTACCCTAGTCAATGTTTTTTTGTGAAACCACCAGTTTGAAGAAGCTATGTGGGAGGCTGAGGAAATTATGTGGTAGAAGTATCCACATTTTTTGTATCATAGTGAAAAATTTAATGGGTGAAATTTATTTTTAATGGGGGTATAATGCAACAAACTGATTTTTAATGAATTAATTTTTTTGAATAAGTTAAATTTCTTTGACAACATGTGTTATGTGCAACATCATGTTTCAGTAAAAAGTGATATGTTATTAATAATATTATTTAAACATGAATTTCATAACCAATATATTAATATTAGTGATATGAATAGTAATAAATACCTTTAAAATATTATGTTTAATGTTTTTATATAAATAAAACAAATTTATATTAAAAAGTAGTTAATTTTTAAAAAAAGTATTTATATGGTTTGAAAATATTATTTTCTCAAAAAAATGATTTTTATTTATTTTTGTGAACACTAATGTATTTAATTTTTTAAATTTATAGAAATTGAATTATATAAAATAATATTTATTTTTTAAACAATCACTTCAAAATTATATTAGTCGTAATTTTTGTGATTTTTTAAAAAGATTAATTTTTAAGTGAATACTGAAAAATACGCTTTTTTATTAAAAACAGAATAATTTTAATGAATTTATGAGGTTAATTTTTGTTTTAAAATCAGTTTAAAAGTTAAATTACTTAAATTATATATCAATTAATCCAATTTAAATCATTTTAATCGCTTAAATAGAAAATTTTGTATTTATTCTTCATAAACTTTTGAACATTTTCTCTTTAGAAAACTACTTTCTCATCGCGTCAACAGGTTTGATTTTAAATTATATTTTTCCACATATTTGAATTTAATTTGAGAAAATTAATTCCATATATAGAATAATAAAAATTTGTATTATCTAATAAGTTCAACTGTATTTTTTACCATAATTAATAGTAAAAACATTAAAAATTATTTACCATGCTTAAGGAAAAAAATTTGTTTACCATGGGTTAAAATAAAAATAAAAGGGTTAAAAATGACCCAAAACATGTCCAATACCTACTATATGGACATATTTTGACCTTATATTTTTTATAGTCTATAATTGTTCATTTTGGTGCCATTTTTCATATGAAAAATGTGGTTACACCTTTTATTTCCAAAAAACAAATACAGGTGTGCCACTCACCTCGCTTATAAAAGGTCACCCATTTACCTCTCCCCTTAACACTTCCATGCCCATTTTTCTCAGAAAATAAAAAAATAAATATCTTAATTAATTCTATGATAAAATCATAGAATATTTATTTTGGTAATAAATCCAACCTAATAAGCCTTTTGGAGAAACCTAATAAAGTTTTTTGATAAAGAAGTAACACCCATAACTGAGCATTTTATTTTATTTCTTCCTAAACATCCTTAAATTATTATTAAACCAAGATTATATAATAAAATAAGTATATTAAATATGCTAATATGTTTTATTTAAAGTTTATTACCTATAACCATCTCCTCTTCCATCAAATATTTTATGAAATCACCATTCGTGTGTACGACAGACTACCGCCTCGCGAACTGATTTTAGTGTTTTTTTCATCACCACCACTCATGGATAGATATAATAAGGGATTAAATATTTATATAATATATTTATGATATTATTATACTTATGGAACTATTATATAACATATAACTTTAAACTTTATATTCTTTCAAAATATGATAATGTCGCTCGTGTATGTGGAGGACTACTACTTCGTGAAGTGATGTGATTCGTTAACTCTATACATGGAAGGTAATAAGGATGATTTTAACGAAAATATGTGATAAATATGACATAAAAATTATTTTTTATTAGTAATATATTATTTACCTTTATTTATTTCAGTCCTAAGAGAAAATGGAAATAGTGTTCATGTGTACGTATGACTTACTCTCTCCATGAATGGTGTATTTCATTTTCTATCTCCAAATATTATGAACTAAAATAAAAAATATATAAACTGAATATATATGATATAAATATCATGGATAAAATTCAATATATAATGGAACTATGATCAAATTAATAGGACTAAAAATAAAAAAATCAAAACATGCATGTAAAAGAAAGCAGTTATTGCGTGAAATGTGACATTTACATGGAATTGTTAATAAACGGGTAATAAAATTTCATAAGAAATTAATATATTTTATGATATATTTAAGTATGGTTCTTTAATATATTCATAACAATCATATATTTATTATACATTATTTTTTAATGTGTATGATGAAACTTGAGACTTAATGTATGGGATTTTTGTCTCACTTTTTACTTCTGTAAGACACATGCCATATTCACAACCTATTTATTTTATGTGGTGTATATACTTCCCAGAAATTTATTTTACAATGATTCAGATAAATATTATTGGAATTTAAATATCTATTTTATTATCCACCTTTCTTGGATTTAATACCTCAAAATTTATTGAAGCGGTAATGGATTTTTGTCTCTATTTTTTTCATTGAGATATATGTTATCATATGCATCTATATTATTTTACAAGGTGTATATGTAGCCCATTTTACATGTTATATCATATATATACTTAATTAAATTATATTAAATGTATCATTTTATTTTAATCTTTATTATATTATTATTCAACGTTACCAAATTGTTAAGAGTTTTATCTTACGATCTCATCACTTATTGGGACTATTTCTGATTATACTTCCAATTATGAAATATTATACTCCATATCTCAATAAACTCATGAATTTTATTCTCATCTAGTAATGTAATTATAATACAATTTTTTCCTTCAGTTTAATCTCCTTAGGTACTCACGATTTCAAAATAATGTTTTTAATAAAATAATCAACATCATTTCTCTCACCGGTTGAAAAATCATTTTTCTTCCAAAACTATGTTTTATAAAAGTTCTTTCAAAACTTTTTTTAACATTATAAAAATGATTTATTAAATACATTTATACCCATGATTTACTTTTTTTACAAAAAAAAATTAATTTAATATTCATTTCATTTACCAATCAATATTTTTTTGGATTTTATCGAAAATGTGAAAGTAATATCCATTTTAAAATTTAAAAAATGAAAACAATTCTCCACCGTTATTACCAATAATTAATCTTAAGATTCATTTATAATCATCCAAGTTTATTTTCATAGAAAAGGATTCTGAAAATGTTTTATTTTAATCAAAGAGAAAGGTTTTTTCCCCAGAAATGTTTTAAATGATCCTTCAAAATCATTTTCTATCTAATATGACATATATTGATGTTACCTTATCCTAACTAGGGATATTATCCAAGGATTGCATTCTAATTATTTATATGATTTTCTTATGATGACATAGTTTTTATGAAACCTGTTTTTTTTCATAGGTTACACCATGAAGAAATTATTATGAAACCCACTTATTTTCACAAGTTATACTACGGTGAAATGATTAAATGATTATGAAACCTATCTCTTTTCTATAGGTTATGATATGATAAAATGTTTACGAAATTGATTTCATTTCATGAGATATGATTTGATGAGTATTTTAGGATCTTATGGAACACATATGTATGATTTTTATTATTTGAAGGGTGGGACCTATATGTCCCTACAATGCATTGGGTAAATATTTTTATCTAATGAGATAGATAAGACTATAATGGGAAGTGAACCTAGTTTTTAAAGTGGCTTTGTCTGCTATGATGGTATTGGGAGTGAACATTTACTACTATGATGGTTTAGGGAGTGAACCCATTCCACTATGATAAACTTTGTAGTAATCTTTGACTACTATGTAAATGATTTTCTACGATTATGTGTATGGAAAAATTTATGTATTATGCTAATGTTTTGCGATCATGGTTCATGTTCTTTGATTTTATTATGATTTGAGTCTTATGAACTACCAACATTTATACCATAACTCATGATTTTGATCTTTGATATTCATGCTATGGTTTTCATATGTTATTCTCTTATTCTAAAACCCTTATAATCATGTTATGCTTATGTATCACCCCTTTTACCCTTAATGAGCATATGATTTCTCCCTTTCTTATGCTTTATTTCCCTAGGTTTTGAAGAAATGCATTATGTATACAATATCTAAGAAGTTTGGTAGTTATGAAGAACTTAGTTTTAGATGATGTATTTCAAATATGAATGATTTGTTTAGTTTTCCATGTTTCTAAAGGGACTATAACTTTACGATCCTCAAGTGTGTGTTTTCTAATTAAATGAATGACCATCTAGAAAGATGAAATATCTATTTATGAGGATCCTCGGTTGTTATAAATAAAGTTGTATTTTTTGGAATTGGGCTCTCGTATACGCAAATATATTTCATTTTTTGTGTCATTTCTCACACAAGTGAGTTTCATGACTTTTATTTAGTTGCATTCACTATTGTAAATTTGCAATAAATTCCATACTTTTCTCTAGAGACACCTTAGTTAGATATTTTCATAAGTATACTTTGGAAAAACCAAAAATTTTTATTTGTAACTCTATTTGGGATCTAAAACAAATCAAATAAAAGCATAAGAAATGAATTTCACCCTTTTATATGAGTTTTCCTCATTCTATATTTTCTATATTCATTTTAATTACCAAAATTATGTCAGTAATAAATATCTACCCCATGATTTTTATACGAAAAATAAGCCCAATAATTCTTCACATATGGCCTATGTCTAGTCATTTTAATGAATAATTCTACTCATTTTATAAATGGGGTATTGACTCCTAGGAATGGGTCTTATTCAAGGATTACTTTATCTAAAATGAGAATATCCTTCCTAATAAAGGGATTTCACTCAGAATTATCCCACACAGAAAAATATGGGAGGAATATTCCATGCATGTCTTCTAAGACTGGTTTACAACGGATCTTCTCTATATCCCAAAGACTGATTCCCACTTCTCCATGCATCAGGTGTAATGTATTGGTTTCTAGGATCCACCTACTAACTAGGTCTAATATAAGGCCTTTATTATAGTAAGACAGAGTTTGTGAAACCTGGGCAGTCTCATATAATCTTACCTTCTTCAATTATACTGTAAACTCCTTTAAAGTGTGTTGCACCAAGAAGGACCATCCCCAATACATAGAAAAATCCCCACCTAGAAAGATATACCCCTAATATATAAAATTAATATTCTATTTTTCTTATATTTGTGCATTATTGATCTATATACCTGATTATCGGGTTTAGATACACACCATTTTCCACTGAGATCCATTTGGGTAGCTTACACAATGTAGATATCAGAGCGATTGTCTTTTATAATGAAAAAACTAATACGGGATATGTTCACCCAATATATGTGATGAATCTTGAAAATCTATGTAGGAGGATAGTTCCCTTCCTAAGGTGGTGAAATTAGTGTGTCATTCTGATGACTAAACTTGAATAGGGGTAGCCAATTGGATTTTGGATACTCTAACATATTTTCTCAATCAATTATATAAAATTTATATAATGTGATTGAATAATATTATTTTGTTTAGTCTTTACACTTCCAGAGATGTAAGTACATCGATCCATGGCCTCATTGGCATCCCACTTTTAAATAATTATGATTGAAGGGAGGGAATATCTAGATTGGGTATAAGAGTTCTTTAAATTGATAGAAATAACATGAATCCTATAAGGTTATGTGACTATGTGATTACTATAGAGTCTCATGATCATACAACCACAAAAAAATTACATGATTGCATATACATAATGATGTCAAATGAACACTCAAACATTAAGATAATATGTGCGAAGATGAAGTGAATGAAATTCACCTTCAATGATTGCGAATCAAATTCATGAAATAGTTTTTTTTGTGGAATGATCACACAAATTTCATCAAATTATGTTGTTTATGTGGTGATTTAATATCACACAAAGATCTCTAGATGCTACTACAATGTTCAAAGAGTAATTATGGAATACTTCCCTAGGACATCTATATCTTGGGGAAGATATACTAAATATAAATAGACATGAAGAATACCAAATGTCTCAAAGAAGACCAAGGGACTTAGGAGGGAATATACATATTCAAAATTACACCCTCCCTTTTCCTTATGAACTTAATTTCTAATGGTGTAATTTTTTGACACCCACTAGATGAATTTGGATAAAGTGGGAGGATAAAAATAACAAAGGGTAATACTACTTTTTCATAATCAATGAGACCAATGAGATCTATAGAGGATCTATGTTACCCAAATGGGACTCATATGGTATCACGTGATTCATCCCATTATAAGGTTTCAAAATTGTGTAACCCTGATAAGACCATAATCTCACTAATCACATGATTTCCCTTAATTCACACAATGATGATGGAATATTTTATTGATGTTGGAACCTTACACACTCATTATAGATCACATGAGATGCCCAGTATTCTTTTTCCATGAAGTAATGTCTTGAACTTTTTGTTGATAATGTGAAGTACTAGAGTTACATGGTCAAAAAATCCATCAAAGATTGATGGATCTTGGATACACAAATTCTATATCATATTTCCAGAGTCACATGGTCACTCTGACCTATTTGGATGGCCTCCACTGCTATCATAAAATATATTAGTCGCCATATCTTCAATATTTGGTACTAATATTAGGCCCTTTATTCTATAAAACCCCCTTGAAGTTTCCACCTAGTATAGGAGAGAAAAAAAATAGGAAGGAGAAATGGGAATGCTTTTAGATATTTAAGGTTTGAAAATATAAACTCTAAGAATCGGAAGGTAAATTTGGATAAATGGGAGAAAAATTTTCAATAAAAAACACTTGTAAACCATATATCTATGCATATGAATTTTAGTTTAATCATTGAGTTATATAATTTCCTAACTATATATAAGTCACATGATCATTTATTTTATCCCAAACATATGATTGTTCATGCTTTGTTACATGATTTTATGGATCACCTTCCTTCACGTGATATCTTAAACACCATTCAGTAATGATCCAAAATAAACTTATAGTATATCTAGTTAAGAAGAATCCAATACAAACTGAATATACCAAAAGTAATTTATGATTTTATTTCCTTTTTCATCAGTGGAAAAGGACCAAATACATACCTTCCGTATCCAATATAGATTAAATCCTAGTCTTTTCTTCACCGATCCATATTCCTCGGGATTAATTCCCATGCCATGGGATTCCTTCCTATGTGTAAGACACAATACATCTTTCATTTAGTTATCCATAGGGCATAATCAACTTTCAAATATAATTATACAATCTCATGCAATGTGTCTAGTTTATGCATATCTCGTATTTCTTACACCGAGCATGAATCGTGTGGGATTAAGGATCTATAATGATCATTCCATCAGCATGATGAAAATTTCTCCATTATAGGGATCCGTTTTAGGTGTATTCCCCAACCGTATCTTCTTTTTCTCGAAGGGATATATTTTCCATCAATAAATTCCTTTAAATGGCCATATTCTTAATAAATCATATCAAGGAAGCCTCATATGCATAATATTTACTCAATTATCTATTTTTTGTATCTTTTATGACACACACATCCCCACAACATGATGTTAAACTATGTTTTTGACATCCTAGTCATAAAACGTTAAACTACACAACAACTACCATATTATAATGTTAGATTTCATGATACAGTTTTATCACATGGACTTAAACTATGTTATTCAAACTATGTAGGATTTGAATCTTGTTTCGATGATATACATAGGATTTTTTTTAGACATTTAAACTTAACATCATAAATAATCCATATGTCTACACTAGTCCCATATTCCTTGTGGGTAATACCTCTATCATGCTATATTCTTGATAAAATCATTCCCCCACCTAGAGGACCATATTCCCTCTAAATCACATCCCATTTTTCTTATCGATCCAAATTCTAAGAGAGACTTATCCTCATAAGGTTATATTCCTTGTGAGATCAACCCATCCTATTTGGGAAATATTCTCTTTGAGGTATTCCAGAAATGGCCTCCAAATGATAATTCTCACACCAACCATTATAAGAAATATTTCTCCTAGTTATCTTTATGACAGGAAGTTAAACTAAATGGATTGGTCCTTTTCAAATGACCATAAAAGGTATGATATGCCCCGTTGAGTGGCACCAAACTATGTGGGTTATGATTCCTTCCAAAAGGATGTATATAAATCCCCTTAATGGTCCAAATCCCAACACCACAAACATCTACCACCTTCTTTGATTATTATAAACTCTAGAAATCCTAACTATGTGGATTTAAGACATAGTGACCTATAAACTAGAATTGTTAAGTAAAAATATGGAGAACCTATAATATATACATATGGATTTATCAATGGAGAAACTTTGATACATATAGATGTTAATATTGATATAATTTCTTTTAAAGATACAAACATTCACATCAACACATGACAATAATCAATTTCTACCTTTATAGTAGCCATTCCAATACTGGTATTTGGGAAAGTTTCTTAAACATGACTCAAATCTATAAGAGAGTGTGAGAGTAGAAAATAACTCCCACCAATAGGGAGAGATGAGTCTAACCTTCCATTCTCTTGACTAATGTGAGTAATTAAGCCTCATTGGTAAGAAAACCCAACGAACACCATCTTTTGGAAAGTAGGTCTATACTGAAACCTCTTGTCATGGATATGAGATCCATTGGTTGTTTCTAGTTCCATGAATGAACCTCGTTGGAAAAAATTTCAGAAAGAAGTAGTGACCCAATGAAAAAATTTGTATCCACACCTATTCCCTATCAATAAAGTGGTGTACCACCCCACATAAGGTAAAAAAACTTGTATTTATTTACATCTTAGTATATGTTCTCTAGTTGAAAATGTCATGTAGTAGCTCATGAAATTCTAGCACATATTATATTGATGGACATGATAAAAATTTATCTCTCCATCACTCTCCCACATGATTTATCCATGGGGTATTCATGTTGTGATATTGTCTCGCATAATGTATTAGCATAGAATTAATATCCAAAATAGCATTTGTTGAGTTATTAAAACTATGTATCATATTCACAATCTATGATAACTCTTAATACTATGTTGTTTATTTAACATTTTCTTAACTCAAATTCAAATTAATAAATTTTTTATGTGTAAGTTTTGTTACACTAGATGCATCTCTTTGGAACCACAACATTTAAAACCTAGTGGTTCCTTCTAAAACTATAATTTGGGATAAGGAAACCAAAATCTATAAATTCTAAACACCATAGATAAGTGAATTCAGAACTCAGAATCCCAACCACCCCATCCATGCACCTTCTATAACCTTACAAGCACTCCCAACACCCAACCTAAATAAAACAATCAATAAATATAAGTAAAGAACACAATGAAGTAACAAAAGTATTGAAAAGGTTCATAATATAATATTATTCCATGGGAAACAACAACTTCAATTGAATAGGAAATAAGATATTACAATGGAACACTCTAATTAAAAATATAATATAAGCTTAAGTGTGACTAAAACAAGTACAATGAAAATAGCCTCACTCTATCTATTTATATACAATAACAAAATATAACTTCTTTTAAAAAAAATTCCACCACCATCTAATATTTATATACATACCTCCACTTGATCATGGCCACCTCCTAAGCTCAACCACCTCAATTGATCCATTTAATGAACATTGATTCACTTTATAATTATCATCATGGTTTTCTCGTGTCGTTATAATCTTCTAGAACATTTCCTTTAGCTTTCAGGATTATGTTATTATCTTGACTATCCCTTAACATTAACACTTCTCATAATCTAGAATCATTCGTCATTATTTCTATTTCTAGAACCAAAGTTCCAATACACCATCTTACATCTGGTTCCACATGCAGTTCTGGAATTTTCTCCTCTCCAAAATCTACATTACATAATTAGAAAGATGTTTCGCACAAAGAAAATATTAACACTCTCCCACTTGAGAAATATTTTCCAACCTTCATAACCAAGTCATTTAGGTCATTAGCACCAAATTACTTATTGTACCATATTCATTTAATCTCTTTTATTCTATCATAGCTTCTGATATCTCAAGGCCTAAAAGTTATCAAAGCCCTACTTAAGTATAACAACACTCTATACTTTATCAAACTATAGAATTATAATAATTTCATCTTGATTCTTTTTCCTTTCATCCTTACAAAGTTCTAGAAGTTCATCTTCCATGAGATTCTAGATAATAGGGTGATTTAATTGAATTTTCTTCATCTATTAGTGGAACATCAAGTATTTGGCTAAGGGAATCACACTTTGGTTGTCATAGTTTAATACATTAATTTCTTACCATCTTAGGATCTCCTCCAACAGACACTTCCACCACACCATTGAAGGTTATGGTGTATAGTGTAAGTGATGGGAGAGTGCATAATTATTATTATTTATTAGATTTAATGGATAAATCCAAATAACTCAACAAAAATATCCCTATAATCTCCTAGTGATGATCCATAAATTTATGTTATAATTAATTTAAAACTAGAATTAAATTAAACATGATAGTTTTTCTTGATTAATTTCAAATTCTTATCTTCTATAATTATCTCTATTATTATGAATATAATCAAGGACTATGCAAGTTATATTCACACATGCACTTGAAACTCTGAACAATATTCTTAATATTCTGGGAGCTATCATGGATGAACCAAGATATTCATGTCATTCACCATTGATTGTAACAATGATTTATATTCTTAAATCTATGTTCTTAAAAGGGAGGGAAGATAATTTTCTCTCTATTACTTGATAGAATTTCTCAATAGTTTTCCATAGTTTACAACAAATCTCTTTGGTTAAAAAATTAGGTAAGTTGGAATTTATACTTATGGTTAATATTTTTTAATTGTGAAATTTCATTTTATCAAATATTCATTCTAACTAATTCTTTGTATCTAATAATAATATTAGTATCATGATTATATCCCATGATATGAACATATTTAAATATAATTTTTAAAATAAATATATCTATATTTATTTGAATTCAATTAAAAAAATATCATTTCCATCAGGCCATTAACTCTATTGGTCAATCCTTCATGGAATTTTTTGAACCTTAAACTAATAAAATATTTAATTATATCAATATCATTCATTAAATAAAAAATATTATATTTACTAAACTTGTAAGTAAATATTTATTTTAATATTATTGTAACTAAATAAATATTTATATTAATCTACTAACTAAAAAAGTGAATAAATATTAATTTATTTATTAGCTTGAGAATAATAAACAAGAGAAAAAATTAAAATTATATATTCTAAACTCAAATATCTAAAGATTAAATTTATGTGATCAAAAATAATTTAATAATTATTAATCTATAATTTGAGAATAATATTAATTATTAATGTTAAATTCAATTTAATTTAATGATATTATGGATGCACTTATTGTGTCAACCACCATACCACTTTCTTAGTGGAATTAGGTGGCCTTACCTAATGTCTCAGATCAATGTCAAGGAACACATCAAGGAACCCATAGAGAAAGAAGTTAAGGTTTCAATGACAAAAAACTTCTTATGAATTCTACTATATAATATAATATCTTAAACTCAATATGTCATAAAATAGGATGCATACTTGTGTCCTCATAAAATATGCTTGATATATCTTTCTTTCAATTCCCAAAATGAAATCATTCATGAGCTAACATGGCCATGGATTTAATCAGATGGTTCTATTTAAATAAAATATCCATATATATATTATTCCATTAACTTATAGGAGAAAAATATTTTCTTAACTTATTCAATTAATATCATATCACTTATGATGCAACCAACATATACTAACTCTCCATGGGAATATGTTATCGCAATTTTCTTTCATAAATTAAAGAACTTGATTTATGATATACATTAATAATAATTTCAAATCTAATAAATAATACACATATCTTTTAATATGAATATCCAATAACAAACAAACATGTATAATTCTTATCAATAGTTTGTTCTCATAACCTCTCTTCTTTGATATTACCAAGTGAGAAATTCATGATAAGAACTCCCAATGTCTTATGAGCCTCCAAAACCAAATAGTCAAACATCCTTTATGTATCTTAATATAAATTATATTTATTCTATAAGATATATGTTTAAGAATATTTTCATAGTATATATAGGTTCTCTTTATATTGGGGAACTATTATGACAGTTTGATTCTAAAAATAATCTATGGAAATTATAACATTCATCCTATGTAGAAGATCAATCATCATATTATAAGATATTAATTAATATAATGGTAATCAAAATTTAAAATTCATATGGTTCTCAGGAACCCACTCTAATAGAATCTCACTTGCAGTAGAGACAACTTTGAACTAACAACTCATTAGTTATAACTTGATAAAAATATATTATTGAGGTATAACTATAGTTGTTGGTCATTCCACATTATTTGGTGTCTATTATACTTATTAATACATCACCCCTTTTATAAAAACCACTCATGAATTGATATCATTGAGTATTTATATTTTTTACGCTATTATAAACTTGAAATCTTGGCTAATACCATTATCATAATTTTATCATAATATATATTATTATAATACTTTCCTATCTTGGTATAATTCCAAGATCTAAAACAAATCATTTCATAAATGTTTTCTTAAGAAACATCATAAATCACAATATACTTAGTTTATATAGATATGGATATCTATAGATTTAATAAGATTATCTTACTTACTCTCTCAGATAATTTTTTTGGATTATAATAAAATCACTTTTAATAGAAATAATGTGAACTTTTATATTTATAAAAACAGTAAAAAATGATGGAAACCTACTAAAATGGTCCCATTAAATAGACATAAATAAAAAATTAAAAAAATAACAAATATCTAATTGGTTTGTAGTTGATAAAATAGGTTGAAATGAGGACCAGATCCACATCTAAATTCCTTGATCTATATGTCAGGTTCCTCTGGACAAGTGGGTTCAATCCCTCTAAATTCATTCAATTGATGATGTTATCCACTTTCCCACAAGAGCTGATTTGAAATGCCCTCTCTACTAAAAATCTTGTATTAGTCTCAGGAATAACCTTCAAATTTATGGAACACTAGAACACAAAAACTTTAAAGCATGTTCATCAACACCAAACTAGAATGACCATCATAGGAGTAGAAAATAAGAACCAAAACACCTCTACAAGACTTCCCCAATACTTCACCGATTATATACCAACCCACAGTACCAAGAAAACTAAAAGCACTGGAAAAATCATTTCCTATTGAAATAATATAATTTCCAACAAAGAAACAAGAACACAATAGGGTAACCTTTGATACACCTCCCAAAACCTTGCACACATAAATCCTCCCTAAAAATATTGGACACTGTGAGAGGAATTATCAATTTCAAATTCACTAAATGATCCTTTATCATAATCCCTACCCATCTAAAAAACCATTATTTCATACTAAAATTGGGTATAATGCAATGGGTTGTATGGTAAGAGAAGAGGAGTTGGTGAACAACTATAGTAAAAACTTTAATAAAATAAAAAAACACCATAACCAAAAATAGAGGAAAATTAATGAATAATATAGGGAAAGGGTGAAATCCCCATTGAATGCTAATGTCATAACCAACCCAATCCACCAAAACCAAAATCGGTGCTGAAAATAGATGGGATCAATCATGATAGGTTATATGGAAAGAGTGAGGTAGACAATAAACAGTGTTAATAGAAACTGGAAGAAAACTATATACAGTGTAACATCCCTGACCCGGTTGCCACAAAACTGGTGACCCAAGCCGAGTCGTCACATGACCTCAAGCACACCTCCTCATATGCCAGAGGTTTCCGATTAGTATTGAGGGTCTAGATTAGTCACATGGGGAGACTATACCCTCTTACAATAGTGATTCCCAATAGAAAATATATAAAACAGCAAAAATAACACTGTCTAATCAACGAGCATAAATAACCATTTACCAACTGGGTACCAACCACAACCAATAGTAAATATGTCATTTCATGCTATAATTACAAGTGAATAAACCCAAAACAAA
This sequence comes from Viscum album, assembly GCA_963277665.1. NCBI lineage: Eukaryota > Viridiplantae > Streptophyta > Magnoliopsida > Santalales > Viscaceae > Viscum > Viscum album. Next base: position 2,099,814,336 of record OY728163.1, on the reverse strand, counting down.
GACAAATAGTTGAATCTCCAAAATAGTCTTGACTTCAAGTCAGGAACCTCATCCATGCATGTCCCATGTCCAACTCAACTCCCTAGCATATGTCCCTTACACTTGTCCTGACCTGAAAACATTAAATATTCTTAGGTACCCAATAGAGGCCCAAGTAGGGTGTGAGTATAACTTAGCATGACACCACTAACGGTGTCTGCAAAATATCTAGTATAAACTGATAGTTCATGCAAGAAAAAATTATGGCGAGTAAATGAAAGAAAATACAAGGGCCACTAGTTAAGAATCTCTACTTTTCTATTACTATTAGGATTATTGTTCCAAGTTCATTATGTACATCATATCATCACTTATTTAATCATAGACATGTAATCCATGGGTTATACATTTTCATTATTCACCCAGTATTCATAGAATTTATCATTCTGTATAAGAGAACAAGTTATGTACTTATATCACTGGGGAGAATCATATCAAGTATTCACCACCCCTACCATGGAGCATCACTATAAGAATTTTCATTGAATACAACCATAGGGGGCATAGAGAATCAGTCTTAATCCCCAATCCATGCATTCCTAGGTAGGTTAGAGCATCAGTCTAACCCTACTTGTGGGAGGAGCATCAGTCCTTTATCCCACCACCAAGCCAAGTGCACATGCTTATCTATCCATTCCACACACAAACCATATCACACCCAAACAAAACCAATACATACAAAAATCATAATCCATAAAAATAAAAATGTTCAATCATATTTTTCCATAACCCTTTAACCCATTTTCCATTTACGTCACTTATCCCATTTATCCCAAATCACATTCTGCATATCATTATCAATTTAGTATAATAATTGTTTCACATTCACTAACTCACTTAGGAATATATAACATATTTCATAAGCTTCTTACCTCAACCCCAATTAACAAATACCTCATTAATAATTCCATTAAGAATATCAATATATTCAATATGGTATCTATATGATCACACAACAACTTAGAACTTACATAGCTAATTCTAGGTCTGAAAAGTATCAGTTTACCCCATAGGTGGACTTAAGTAGGTCAAATATTCCTCGATTCATCCCTTGGGGACCATTAGGGTTTCCATTTATCATTTAGACATTCATAATACCAAATCTCATCAAAGGATCAGAATCACAACAAGGGGTAACCAAGAAATAAACTCAATAATGAACAAATCTCAAACAAAACTATTGGATATAACTTTTAGGCCACCTACCTTGAATCCATTGACAAATTCTCCCTCAATCAAAGCCTTATATCCCGATTAAACCAACCCTTGAAGCCTTAACCTAGATCTCCCGAGAATAAGAGGGTTTTAGAGATTCAGGATGAGATTAGGAGAAATATAAAAACCTTAATTGAGAAGAGGAATAAATGAAGAGATTAGGCTTACCCAGATATTCAATTCGCAATTGATGGAACTCCAAAAAACATAGATATGAGGGAAAATCACCCCTATAAGCACTTGGGAGATCTTACAAATCACTAGGGTTGAAAGGTTGAATAAATTAGGAAATCCTGAGTTGGGGTTAAAAATCCTATAATGGAATTTTTGTAAATTTATCAACTTTAATGAGTTTCATGGCTTACCCACACGGTTTTTCAAACCATGTGAAAACCTTTCAAGAGATAATTTCCAAAAATCACCCCTTCACATGGTTTCCTGGGAATTCCACATGTTTATTTTAGTCATGCGGTAACTATGTGCAAGCCTCTATACATGGTTGCACGATTACCTGGGATGCTCCTCATGGTTTACACTAACCCTGTGCAAACTGTGAAACATTCCCAAAAATTTCTTTTTCTTCCACTTTCATGCTAAAAACCCTCGGAACACCCCCAATCCTTCTCGTAAACTTTGGGAACACTTCTTTGACCATAATAAAGGAATTAAACTAAAACATAAAAAAATCATTGAGAAAAAAATTCCAAATCTTATAACCTCCCCACCTTAGGACGGCTAGTCCCCGAGCCACTCTTCCCGAACATCATTGGTTTTCCACAGCAAAGAGTTGGTCCATTAGGACCACATATTTGATTCTATCCCCCAAGTTTCTTCTTAGATTTTTCCATGCCACCATAGAATATAAACCAAAGGCACAACCTTACACCACACGAACTTCTCACTATGATCTAGAATATGAACTGGATGCTCCTCAAAAGACGTATTAGGCTCAAGCTCAACATCATCAATGTTTATCACATGAGATGGATCAGGATGATACTTCCCATGTTTTGAAATATTAAAAACATTATTTATCCCACTATACCATTATAGAAGTGCCAATCGGTAAGACACTAGTCTGATACTCTCTAAAATTTCAAACAATCCAACATATATGGGTGCCAACTTTCCCTAATTTTGAATTTGACAGTGACCCAACCTTGGGGACCCCAAAAAAACACCCTATCACCCACCATAAACTCAAGAGATCTACGATGCTGATCTATATATGACTTCTACCTACTATGAGTTGTTTTCGTCCACTTCTAAATCAACTGAACCATATCAGATGTCTCTTCAATGAGACTTTTTCCTAACAGTTCAGACTCCCTAGATTTTAACCAGCACAATGGAGATCTACACATCCACTTATTGAGTGCCTCAAAAGGTGAAATCTAAAATATAGCCTAAAAACTTTTATTGTAGGAAAAATCAACAAGAGATAAATGATTTTCCCACGAACCACCAAAATCTAGAACACTTGCTATAAACATGTCCTCCAATACCTAAATCATACGGTCGGACTGCCCGTCTGTCTATGGATGATAAGTCGTACTCAAAAAAAACTTGTGTGTCAAGTGCCCTCTATATCCCTTTCCAGAAGCGCAATTTGAAATGTGGATCATGACCTGAAACTATGGTTATCATCACACCATGTATTCTCACTATCTCTAGAACATATAACTCACCCAACTAATCAAATGTATAAGTTTCTTGGATCGGTAAGAAATGGGCCAATTTATTCAACTGATCCACAATGACCCAGATCGTGTAATTATTTTGATTCTTCCTCAGAAGGTCCACTATAAAATCCATCATTACATCATTCCACCATTATAGAATGGGAAATGAGTGTAACAAACTACTTAGATATTGAGGCTTGGATTTTTCCTATTGACAGGTAAGGCATCACACCATGAAACACACAACTTCATTTTTCATTAGCAGCTACCAATAATACTGACAAAGATCATGATAAATTTTAGTCAAGCTAGGATGTACTGCCCACTGTGAGGCGTGGAAATTTCACATCAACTCTTCTCACACACCTGTTGGCACTACATAAAAGCCCTGAACATAGATAACTCTATCAGCACCAACAGCCCAACTAGAAGGAAACTCCTCACCTTCAAGGCTTTCTGTCATAGCCAAACACTCTGGATCCTTCAGCTGACTCTCCTTAACCCTTCTAAAAATCACGAACTCAATTTCTATAGATGGAAGGTTCATTTTTTTGTTCCCATTTGGCACCTCCAGGTGTATCTCAGCAAACAAACCCATCATTTTCCATTCATATTTGGATTCTTGAACAACCTGATTCTGATTCATCCAGATCAGATAATCCACAACATTATTCCCTTTCCCCAGTGTGTACACCAACTCAAAATCGAAGGATTATAGGTACTCAATCCACCATCACTATCAATGATTCAAATACCACTGAGATAATATACATTAAAGACTTTTATGATTGGTAAACACTATGAACCACTCCCCCAATAAGTAGTGCATCCAACACTTCAAGGGATAAACCACAACAGCTAACTCGAGATCATGAGTATGGTAATTTATTTCATGTGGTATTAACTACCTTGACCCATAAGTCACAACCTAATCATATTGCATCAATATTACCCCAAGTCCAACACTAGATGTGTCACAGAACAAGGTGTACTTTCTACTAGGTTCAAGTAAGATCAGAATCAGTGTGGTAGTCAACCACTTATTCAATTTTTGAAAATTAGTTTCACCCACCTCTGACCACTCAAACATAACACCCTTCTTGGTTAATCTTGAGGGTGGTAATTCCAAATGACATTAATCTCTAATGAACCCTTAGTAGTAATCGGAAAAACCCAAAAAACTCTGAATATTAGAAACATTCTTGGGCTACTCCCAAGACACCATAGCCTGTACCTTCTCTGGATCGATTGACACACCTGACACAGAAATGATATGTCCCAAGATATTCACTTTATCAATCCATAACTAACATTTTGATAGCTTGGTATAAATTATATGCTCTCTTATTATACTCAAGATGATTTCAAGATGTTTGGTATGATCATCAAGAATTCGTGATTACTCCAAGATGTAATTAATAAAGACAAAAATGAACTGATCTAGATAGGGGTGAAATTTTTGGTTCATTATTTCCAAAAACACATCAGGTGCATTAGTTAACCCAAATGACATCACCAAAAATTCATACAATCCATACTTACTCCGAAAATATTTATTCCATATGTCAGAAGGTCTCACCCTAAACTAATGGTATCCTTATATCAAAACAATCATTTAGAACACTCAGTCACACCTCAGTTGGTAAAACAGGTCATCAATCCTAGGAAGAGGGTATCAGTTCTTAACCAGTGTTTAATTAAACTTCTTATAATCAACACATAGCCTAAACGATCTGTCTTCCTTTTTGGAAAATAGTATGGGAGATCCCCAAGTTGATGTAATCTGATGGATAAACTATTTACACTACAAATACTCCAATTGAAACTTAATTTCTTGGTTTTCTTCTAGTGTCATTCGATGTGGTACAATAGATTTTGGCTCTGCCCCTAGGAGCACCTCAATTGTAAACTCAACATTTCTCTTAGGTGGTAGCCTTGAGAAGTCCTCATGAAATATAGCCTAGAACTGATTCACCATAGTAGGAAAGATATTTTGTTCCACTCCTCCATTATCAAGAAAAAGGCATGTCACTTCGGCCAGGAGCTCTTACAACGACTGAAAAAATGGCCCTGCACGGCCTGCTTGAACATACCACTCACCACAAAGGACATAAGTGTCTCCATCAGGAGACATGAACATTACCCTATGTCAATAAAAATCGATATGATCTTAATAAAACACTAACCAATCCAAACCCAAGATCAGTTCAAAACCTGACATCTCCATAACAATCAAATTCTATAAGAAACGATCTTCACCAACCTATAATGAAAAAACATTACACTTCCTAATGTTCTCAACCCTCACTCCTAATAGAGTATCAATCAACATATCCCCACACACTTTCTTCATGGATAGGCCCAACACAACTAATAACTTTATAGAGATAAAGGAGTGTTTGAAACCTGTGTAAAATAGAGCATTTTCCAGTGTGGAAGCTACAATAACCGTACCTAAAATGGCAGATAGTTTAGCTTTACCTCCTCCAGGTGTAGACTGGATTTAGTGAAGTCATTATATCCCTCAATCCTAGGATCTACCCAGAGTACCCTACGTTGCACAGCCCTTCTGGTGCAGATGGTCTCATCCTAGAGTTCCACATCCACCACCCCTATTAGTATAGTCAGTGGATCTCCAACTACCTACCTGATATATGGTCATTAACCCCCTTCCTACACTATGCATTTATCTATGTCCTCCAACATTTTCTGACTATCGTGGGTTCTTGCATAACCTCTACACATGGCCCATTTTTTCACATGCTCTTCAATCAAAAAGTGGTTGGTAACACAAACTTTGCATGTGCACTAGCCTTCCGCACTGATAAAAGAAAACTCGATCACTAACCTGAGATACTGGTTCCTTATTCTGGTTTTGTTATCCACCACTGCCCTGGGGGAAATTATCAAAGCGGTGAATCCTACTATCAGAAGTCGCACCACTGGTTTTCCCCACTGAAATCGCATGTCTACTCTTAAGGGCCTCTTCAAGGTTTTTTTTGAGATGAGGACCTCATCCATCACATCAAAAACCCTCTTCAGTAGAAATATATTTAACTAGGATCTGATCCCATGCCAAATTCCATCCTAAAAGAACCTTTTCATCACCGCCCTATCCCCCACCAAAGTAGGAATAAAACATTGTAGGTCTATGAACCGACCTACATACTCCATTACTGAGATCATCCCCTAATTCAAACTCATAAACTATAGTAACTTTTCTTGCCTTAAGGTTTCTAAGTAGAAATACTCTATAAAATTTTCCTAAAAACCTTTCCATACCATTCCCTCTACTTGTTCAGTCTGAACTAAGATATCCCACCAACGCTTTTCCTGGACCCACAACATATAGGTCACTAACTTAACTCGCTTCTCAAAAGAACTCTCTAGATGATCAATAATTGTTTGGATAGACTCTATTTAGAACTTATCTACCTCCATCCCACCCTCTCTAGTAAAGGTTGTATGGTGTTGTAGCTGAAACTCCCAGGTTAACTTGAACATTCTCGGTGTGACCCACCTTGGGTCCCATTCCATCATTTGTATAAAACGAGAAAGGTTCTCATGAAACTTCTCTTCTCTATCATCCTGAACCACTAGTTTTTCGTTCTCCACTACTAGGGGAGCATTCTCAACAACATCCTCTTATCTCCCAACTAGCACACGCCTTCATGGTGGAATTTATCTACAATGAAAAACTCAAACTTTTTAGAATGTAACCATGAAACATTCACAAAGTATAAGGGAAGGCTCATCACTAGCCATAAACAAACCATTTCTCATACACTAACCATTGAGATTTATTATATCTTGAACACTACCATCAACTATCCTTTCTAAGACCATGGCTAAAGGGGGTAACTATATCACAAGGTTACAACCCCTATCTTTTACACCTTTTTGAAATGATTGGCGTATCCCAATTTAATCGAATAACATTTCATTTCACATATCACCCTTTATCAATCATAATTCTTTAATTGTAGTTTACCATTTTTCTTCCAGTTTTAACCCATTAGTATTGTTTCCTAAAACACAATTTCACCACCTTAAGAAAGTCAATTTCATTCTACCCTTTATACCCCACACACTTGTCCCTTGTGTGTGTGCCTACTATGATGCATGTCACTTATATACAAAGGTTCCTAGAATGATGCGTGAATGCACAACATCATGTCATTCCTTCCACAATCAAAATATTATAAAACTGTCACATCACACCACATTAGCATCATCCAATGGTGAAATATCATCAAATGTAATAACACACAACAAAAACAACAATTTATTCCCTATGTGACTTGGGTTTTCCCCCATACTTAGGTAATATACTCCCCGACATGATCTCATTACCAAGGTCTGATACTATCCTAATCTCCAGTCTACCATCCCCAAATAGTAATAAAGATAAAATAACTCCTCTGATACCACTTGGTAACATCCCTGGCCTAGGTTCCATTAAACTGGTTCCCCGATCCGTGTTTTCATGTGACCTCAAGTGTGCCTCCCCATATACTAGAGGTTTCCAACTAGCAGCAAGTGTCTACATTAGTCATGTGGCCAGACTATACCCTCTTACCAGAGTAATCAACAGTATAAAACATATAAAATATAGAAGATAACAAGATCTAATCAATGAAAAAAAAATAACCATTTCCAAAATGGGTACAAACCACAACCAATAGTAACTATGTCATGTTATGCTACAATCTCAAGTGAACAAAACCCAAAATAAAAACAAATAGCAGAATCCCCAAAAATTGTCCACACTTCATGTCAGGAACCTCATCCATGCATGTCTCATGTCCAACTCAACTCCCAAGAATATGTCCCTTTCCCTTGTCCTGTACTGCGAGCATGAAATATGCTAGGGTACCCAACAGAAACCCGAGTAGGGTGTGAGTACAACTTAGTAGGCCACCACCAATGGTGTCTAAAAAATTTCCAATATAAACTCATAGTTCATGCAAGCAAAAATGATGGAAAGTAAGTGAAAGAAAATATAGGGGACACTATTTAAGAATCTCTACTTTACTATTACTATTAGGATTATTTTTCCAATTTCATTATATAAATCATCTCATCATTTAGTTCATCATCAACATGTAATCCATGGGTTGTACATTTACATTATTCACCCAATATTCATGGAATTTATTATTCCTCTAAGAGAACAAGTTATGTCCATATATCACTATGGATGATCATATCAAGTAACCACCACCACTACCATGGAGCATCAATCTTGATATTTTCATTAAATGCAACCATTGGGGGCATAGAGCATCATTATGACTCCCCAACCTATGCATTCTTGGTTAGGTTGGAGCATCGGTCCAACCCTAACCATGGGAGGAGCATAAATCCTATATCCCACCACCAAGCCATGTGCACATGCTTATCCATCCATTCTACACACAAACCACATCACAACCAAAAAAACAATACATACAACAATCTTAATCCATAACAATCAAAATGGTCAATCATATTGTGACATAACCCATTAAGACATTTTCCATTTACATCACTTAGCCCATTTAGTCCAAATCACATTCTGCATACCATTATCAATTTATCATATCCACTGTTTAACAGGAAATAACTCACTTACGCATATCAAACATATTTCATAATCCTCTTACCTCAACCCCAATTAACCAATACCTCATTTGGACATCCATTAAGAATATAAAAATACTCAATAAGGTCTCTACATGATCACACAACAACCTAGAACTTACTTATCTAATTCTATGTCCGGAAAGTGTCGGTGCACCCCATGGGTGGCCTTATATAGTTAAAATCTTCCTCGATGCATCCCTTGTGGACCATGAGGGTTATATTTATCATTTAGACATTAATTATACCAAATATCATCGAAGGATAAAAATCACAATAAGAGGTAACCATGAAATAAACCTAATAATGCACAAATCTCAAACAAAACTATGGGATATAACATGTGAAGCACATAACTTGAATCTATTGACAAAAGCTACCTCAATCGAAGCCTTAGATCCCAATTAAACCAACCCTATAAGCCATAACCTAGATATCACCAGAAAAAGAGGGTTTTATAGTTTCAAAGGATATGGGAGAAACATGAAAACCATAATTGAGAAGAGGAAGAAAATAGGATATTAAACTTACTCAGATCTATAATTCGCAACTAAAGGCACTCCAAACGACCAAGAGATGAGTGAGAATCACCCTTGGAAGATCATGGAAGCTCTTTCTCATCACTAGGGTTGAAAAAGGGAAGAAAGGAGGAAATATTAAGTTGGGTTTAAAAATCCTATAATGGTATTTTTGGAAATTTCTCAACTTTATTGAGTTTCACGGTTTACCAGCTTGGTTTTCCAAACCATGTGCAAACAATACGATAGCTACTGTCCCAAAATCACCCCTTTGCACAATTTCCAGGGAATTATAATGGTTATCTTAACCGTGTGGTAACTATGCACAAGCCTCTATCCAAGGTTTCACGGCTACTTGGGACACTCTTCATGGTCTTCACTAACCATGCGCAAACCATAAAATATGCCCAAAAATTTATTTTTCTTCCACTTTCATGCTCTAAACCCCCAGAACACCCCTGATCCTTCTCATGAACTTTGGAAAACACTTATTTGACCAAAATAAAGGACTTAAACTAAAGCATAAAAAATATACCTTAAGAAAATAATCCCATATCTTAAATAAAGAATCAAAGACAACTGAGACAAAACATTGACAAAAAAATCCCTCATCTGTATGGAACAAAAGAAAAGTAATGCCAAGAAGATAGGGAAAGCAATGAAAAGGAGAGACAAAGAACCAATTACATCATAGTCGTGAGTGGTACAGGGGTAAACCCTAGAGCTATGAGTTCTAGGAGAGAATTATTTCATGAATAGAATAAAATTTTTAGTGATGAAAAGAACCAATTCCAAATTTAAGGAAACACATAATAAATAGAAGGAATAGAATATAGAGATAAAAATACTGTTAGATAGTTCTGACTATTGCCTTAAATAGTTTCTTTTAATCTATTTTATATTTCCTCGTTACACGTAAGAAATATAAAATTATAGTAAATATCATAACATATGTGATAGATTAAAATACTTAATCATAGAGAATTATATTCAACATAATAATTTAATATTATTCCTTAACACATCATTTTGGAGAAATTTTTTGTTATGTGACATGAGAAACAATTTTTTCATGGATTATTACACTTCTATTTTTCAATACCTACTTAATTAATATACTATTAATTGATCTAAGTAACCCCAAAGATCTATTTCATTAGATATTATTCAATATATTTTCATAGAAAATCTTTCACTCCCACTAACCTCTTATAGAAACATGGATAACTTTCATTATTAATATAACTAAACACTCTTATGTATTTATTATAATTAATTTTACATAATAATGATGCTATACTCAATCCAAAAAGGGAACCTTAAATCTTTCATACCTTATTAGAATTATTTTAGGTCACCAAATCTTATAGTTGAATCATGTAGACATATTCCATGATGTTTCTATTTAATAATATGGTATTGAAAAAAAATTGAATTATACTATCAAATAAAGTTTCAATGAAAAGTATAATTTAAAACGGATTATAAATAAAAAATAGTGGAAAAGGTTTAGTCATAGTCTATTCTTATAAATTTCAGGAAACATTTATTACCCAATCATTCCTTATAAGTACAAATTTTACTATTTATGACTAGTTTATTTTTGAGTTCTCACTAGTGGATTTACAACTACTAGAAAAAACACCAAAATACAAAACTAGATTTTATAATATAGAATATATTCCTAAATTCATATGAAATTTTCAATATTAGATTTTTTACATTTACCAGTTCCGTATTGGATTTATTCTTCTCATTGAATAGTATATCAACTAAATTGGTGAATATAAATCCCCCTATTCGGTTTCAAATTTCCTATGAATTATGTGTCATTAGAACAATGATGTCTTACACAGTGTCATTAATTAATATTGGTAATAAAGTTTATAAATTTATAAAATACTCTTCTTAATGATTAACTAAAGTGTGTAGTAAGTGGTAGTTTTATTATGAAACTATGGATTTGAATTTTACAAAACACTTAGAAGGATTAGAGAAATGAAATTAAAATCCAAAGTTTTAACCAAGAAACTATAGTAAGCATTATAAAATCTAGTTTCATGCACTTGTGAAGTGGAAAGATAAATAACTAGCTAAGTTATTATTGAAATCAGTTCTAAGTAAATCCTTGGTCTTGGAATTAACTCTATATATCAAAAACTCCTCTTTACTTTTGGTTAATTACTTTAGTTAATTAACAAGATGTGGGACCAAAAACATATTAAAACATATAATATAACCCATAAAATAGTCATAAATAATGATATATGAAATTTCATGCATTAAAAAACACTCACTTACTCAAAAATATAATGACCATGCTCAAGGAATGAAAACTAGACATGAAATGTAGAATGAATGAAAAAACCAAACTATAACAATTATAAAATAAATCATCCACCAAAAAAATCCCACTTCATTACATTTCATGGAATTAAAAATAATACCCCCTCATGTTAATCATGAGATAGTGGGAAAATAAATAAAACTAACCCTCATAATAGTAGACTTCAAATGAAGATGAGGACCTAGGACTCAAATGCAGTTGTAGATCCAATAAAATCATTTTCCTTGATCTATGAAATAGAGAATTCTATTTATAGAAAAATCTCCAATAATTTCTCCAAGTATCTCTCCATATATCAATCTTGCAAGATAGGTGTTAAAAACATCATAGAATATCACCTTTATCTCCCCGGAACATATCTCCAAAAAACCATAGGGATATGAGATAGTCAAACTAATATATCCATTTTAAAAACCAACCTTGTGACATAGAATATTTATTCACAACATGATAGAATACTCCTTCTCATTGACCTTAAATAATCATGGATCACCTACATACAGTCATGTTTTGGTTAATTTTTCATTTATCCTAGAAATAAAGTATCTTTAAATTCATTCCATGAAAGTACCATCCATGTCAAAAAAACTCCTCATAAAAAAATGAACTTCAATAATTCAAAAAAACCAATGCACAACACCACAATCCCACTTTATGACAACTTTAATATTATATATCATAAAAATTTATATCTTTTATAGAATAAAACTCTTACATATCACATTGTAATATTATCGACCACAATTCTAGGATCTTAATCATGGAAAACCACCAAACAACCACTACACAAGATTGACCTCGTAACTCTTAAAATTCATACTATATCCTCTCTAAATTAAAACCAATATTATTAATTATTGATCTATGATTCAAACATACCCATGAATCTTTTTACTTCCCATAAATGTAGATTTTGTGATGCATTTCCCTAGGTCATGATTCAATCATATATATTTATAATTTCACAAGGATAAAACACTAAAACATTATATCTTCGTATATAATAAAGATTATTAAACATCAGTAACATACCTAGAGGTACTCTCATGTATGAATAGTTATAGGTGTGATATCCTAGTGCATGGAACAAAACGACCTCTTGTACTCTTTTTCCTTTATGGTTGTCCCAGAATGATCCTGTGGATATGGTGTGAAAAACACCCTTATACACCAACTCCCTCCATTTTATTTTAATATAGATCAGTACTAGCATTAATTTAATCATGAAATCCAACAAGTGACCACGACAGCTTCAAGGTGTTACTATATGTGTCTTTTCTGCATTTTCCCAGGAAAACGGACCACCGGGATGTGAAATACTTTGGCATTAAATAGTAAATATTTACATATCAACTCCATTTGGGTATGCATAGTGTTAATGATAATTTAATGAAATTATAATATTCCACCATGTTATTTCATGGTGTTTTTAGGGAATTTTTTAGGTGCTACACCTATGACATGCCACTCCTAGCCTATGAGAAGAAGATTATGATGAAACTATTTCACCCTAGGTTTGTGTGATTCGTTTCATGATGTGGTTTTTGATTAACAATACCACATCAGATTTTACTTATATGTGGTGTCCATTTGATAATGTAGAAAACACTATTACCCTAACATTGTTCCCTATTGTCATCCTTTTATGCTAGAACCTCAGTTTCCTTTCTTAGCATAGACCCATGCTAGGATCTTATCATTTACTTACTCTCTATGCACAATCCATCCTTATGGAATTTACATTCAAAAAATTGGGCCAATCCTTGATCCCACTATAAATATACTTTTTATTTCATATTTCATTCCTTTTCCACTAAAATCAACAAAATTTCAATTTTGTATTCCTAGGAATTTTAACATTATAAAATAATTTCATTTATCATGAAATGATATTAAGTAAAAAATATTACTCCAAAAACTATGCACGAATTATTGCTACTAATCCCCCTATTCTTAAATTATTACATTTCATCAAGTATAAAATATTTACACCATCACAAAGAAACCCCATCTTATCAAAGTTTAAATTTCATAGTTAACAAGATCAAACAATAATCAATAAGGAATAAAATTTCTAGAATCATATAATAAATATATCTTCAACTCATCATTTTTCAAGAAAATCCATCAACTATGAATTTATCTTTCCCGACGGAAATAATGATACACTTTTTAAAATGTATTCACATATTTCAACTTATTATTATTATGCATGAAACTTTTGATTTACCTTATTAGGAAATTTTCTCTCATAACTCAAGGTACATTTATCTATAGTTATAATCAAACTTTGAGTAAATGAATCCTAACAATAATCTTGAAAAGAATCTAAATATTTTCCCCATAACGACATTAATCCACATTAATCATAAGGGATTTAATTAAAGGATAAAATGAATCTGAGGTTGAGGGTGGTAGGTTCATGATGTTAAAAATTAAAATCATAATTCTTCAAAGAGGGGGATAATTTATTTAATCATAATTCATGATATTCAAAATAAATCTTAATAAAATAAATATCTTCTATTATCCTCCCTCAAATGAAAACATGTCTAATTTCTTCTACCCATCCTCAAAGGTTCATAATATGAACATTCAACATAGTAAAGGATTATCCACTTTTTATCTCAAAATTTTTATTCTCTATTATTATTAGTAATTTTAATGGAATGTGTGTAAGAATAAGTCTCAAAACCCTAGAAGTTAAACCAATCAACACCTTGATACCCACTATCAATCTACTACCCAAAATATTTGTAAACTTTATCATAAGAATCAGGATGATGTGTCCATCCAAAGGTCAATCCAAGGATCCCATTTTCTCACTTTTTCATTCATTAATTTTTTTCCATTTTATTTTTACCAAAATTTATAGGAGTGAGTATAAAATAACCATAATAGTTATGAACCTTATTCCAAAATAATCAATAAATTCCTCCCCCACTGTGAATCATGGAACTCTCACCCATTGATACCATAAAACACCAAACTCCATTTTTAAATCCAAAAATAATAATCACATGGCCATACCAATGAATAAGGGTAAGATATATAATTAGGGTTATAATGTGGGTTTAAATTAAATTAATTAATGGATTCTTTATGCTCAAAAATAACATCAAATTTTTAGTTAGTTATGAAAGGTATAAAGAGATCCAATCAAAAATTCATCAATCATCTTAATGTGACATCATTGTTAGGTCAGATAGGTATATGATAGATGGTCTAGAGGGGGTAACTAGGCTAAATTAAAATTTCATAAATGAATACATTAAACCATTAAATCAATCATAAAATTTAATTTATAGAGATAATTAGAAATATAATAAAATAAAGAAAAAAAGGATGTTTCTTATAGTAGATCATTCTAAAGTGAACATAGTTTACACTTATTACCCTTGACCTAGTGATAGATATGTTGTGAACTGACATTATATTTTAAGGGGAATCGTAATCCAATTACAAACAAATATTTTTACTGGAATTATAACCAAAAGACACATAAATTCTGTATAATGATTCATAAACTAATTACAACCCAGACTTTAGATATCTGGAGTCACAACCCAAATGGTTCTGACATTAGAATATAGAAGTCACATCCCAAATATAGAGAATTATTTAGTATATAAAATAATAAATATAAAGTTAAATAATTTAAGAGATGGAATAAGTTTTATAGACTTAATAAACCATTACAAAATAAATATAAGAAGAATAAAACATAGGTACTGGTTATTGAGTGCTTGATCAGCTTGATTGTCTCTCAATGGTAGTAAAATAAGTCATAGATGTTTGTGTTAATCACTTGAGATATAATCCAATAGTAGTGATAAATGTTCTACATAGACAGGACGCACATCACTGCAAAGTATCAACACTACCACATTCTTTGTATTGGATTACATGAAAATATGAAGGCTTGTAATCAATAAGTATCATATCATACCGACATTTTATAGATACAAGGCTTAAATACCCTTTAAAACAAAAAAAATGTAACACTTACAAGATATTTTATAGAATTAAAAATTTAAAAATGATAAAACCTTAATATCAAAAGGAGAGAGAATGAGAAATTATCATTGCATAATAACCGCACAACTCCTGAAAAAAATTGAAAACAATGAATACTCATTCAAATGAATTTTAAATACCCATTAAATAATTTAAATACTCTATATAATAATTGTTCAATGAAAGATCCTATGAAAATAAAATGTTTGAATTTAAAATAAGAAATTCAAAAACATTCCATTTAAAACAAGTAGTAAACATATGGAGAATATCAAAAATTAATAACAATGAGTTAAGGATATTAAAACAAGTTTAAATGAGTTTAATATCATATAATATTAATTTATATACAATAAAATCAATGAAAAAAACAAAAAATGATAAAAATGATTTTTTAAGTTTCATGTTTTCAGTTTCATGTGTAAAGATAAAACACTCTTTAATCCTCATAAAAAACTATTTAAAACAATGAAAAAAAAATTCACAAGTTATACATAATTAATATGGATTTATAAATTCATTAAAATAATTTAAATATTTTAAATAAATATGTATCAAGTAAATATATGAAAAAAAAATGAAAATAGCTAATTTTTTCTTATTTTAGAAAACCTATAGGATTTCATTGAACAACATAAGAAAATTCACGTAGGGGTTTTTAGCGTAGGAATTTTTCTCTATATAATCGAATTGAACACATAGGTGAATCCACAAATATGATTTTTGTAAGGGATTCATGTATCAAAATTCATCATGTAGTCGATTAAAATAAGGGATTCCTGTAATAGAATTCATCACATAGGTGAATTTCTCACGTATCATAATTTATCATATATTCCAAATTATGAAATCTATAAATATATTGACTTATCAAATTTCATGTCTAAAATAGACCTTGATAAAGGAAGAATAATATTTTGGTTTAATTAAATTATATTTATAAAATTTCAATATGTTTCCAAAGAATCAATAATAGTCTAAGTATGATTTTAAAAACTCAATATATTATTAAAAAACAAAAGAAAAATAGTTATGAATAACTATAGAAATATTCCTGAAAACATACAGTAACTTCTGAACTAATTTTGAACATGATAGAGATTGATTCATAACTTGGTTTCTTCTAATTAAATGTAGATAATATTATTTTATTTGTAAAAAAAGAATCACTCAATTCTTAGTTCTCTATCTCATGATATGGTCAAAATACATAGATTAATTAATTCTAGAAAATTGGCTACTTTGATGTTAAAATGGCTTTGTGAATTAATAATTGGATATATGCTTAAGTATTTGACTACATAGTGTACATTAATTTTGAAACAAGGGAACAGTACAAAACATGTCTATATGATATTTTAAGGTCCCAAATGGCATATGTATCCTAGGAAAACTTCTAGTCACTTGTAGAACATGTTATGAACAATGAAAACAATAAATGTAGAGATATTTTATGTAATGAAATATTATTATTTGATCAAAGTTAATCACACTTTAATCATTATAAAATTAAAATTGATAAGATATTTAAAGGAAATTAAAAAAATAATACTTTATAATTATAAAAAAATGTGGTCAAAGGGGAAACTCAAAATTCTCCCCCTTTTTGATAATTACAAATCCAAAGTATAGTTTCAAAAACATCTCCCCTTTTCTAAAATTATGTAAAATATAAGGTTTCAATAGAAAAATTATTTTTTAAAAAAGAATAAAAATATTAAATTGTGTTTTTTTAAACATCAATATGTTGAAAAAAGTGTTTCAAGGAGTCACTATAAATCCTTCCTCTATTTTTTTTAAAAAAACATATTTCAGTGAGATGCAATAATTCCATCCACTATTAAAACATAAAATTAAATTCAGTGAGCATAATATTTAAAAAAATTGAGAAAAATAAAGATAAATCCTTTATAAAATAATATTTTATATAAATTTAAGTTTTAAACTATAATTTAACATAATATAGTATGTTTGGGAGGTTTTAAAATAGTTATAAAACAAACAAATATGTAAAAATAAATAAAAATATTCTGAAAAATAGATTTTATATTTTACTAATTTCATGTAAAAATTAAAATTTCTTAATATAAAACTATTCAAACTCCCCCTAAAACATATAAATATAAAATTAATTATATTCCAACATGAAAAGATCAAATTTAATTTTCCAAAAATGTTTAAAGGTTAAAGGCTTGGTAAATATATCTTTAAGTTAATTTTTAGTAGGGATAAACTCTAAAACAACATCTCCATTATTCACATGATCTATAATAAAATGAAATCTATCATCGATATGATTTTTCCGAGAATTTTGTAAAGGATTATTAGAAATAAAAATTACAGATGTATTATCACAATAAATAGGAAATTTATCATGGTAAATACCAAAATCACATAAAGTTTTCTTAATTTGTAAACTTTGAGTATAACAACAAGATGCACAAATATACTCAGCTTCTATTGTAGATAGAGAAACAGATAGTTACTTCTTAAAGGACAAAGAAATTAAAATTTTATGATGAAAATGAAACATACCTGATGTTATTTTTATTTCAATTATATAGCCTCTAAAATCAGAGTCATAATATGTTACTAAATCCAAAAAAATATTTAGAATAAAATAAACTAGAGTTAGTGGTTCATTTGACATATCTAATTACTCTTCTCATAGATTTAATATTAATATCTTTAATAGCATCGTGAAATATTTCACATAAAAACTATACATGATATCAGTTCTAAATGAATTTAAATAAATAAGGCTACCTATCATGCCTCTATAAAAACTATATTCAACATATTTACCAAATGCATAAATATATAATTTACTGCCAGTGCCCATAGGAATTTTTGTAGCTTTACAAGAATCGATAAAAAAATATTTTAACAAACTCTTTAGTATACTTAGATTAAATAATAAATATCTCATCTATCCTTTGAGAAATTTAAATTCCAAGAAATAACATCAATTCTTCTATTAATCTAATTTAAAACTCCATTGACATCAAATTATAAAACTTATAACAAAGAAATTCAGTAAAAGAACCAAAAACTATATCATAAACATAAATATGAACAATTAAAATATCAATAGATATTAATTTAATAAAAGTATTGGGATCCACATTACCCTTTTTGAAACAATTATTCAACAAAAACAAAGAAATCCTCTAATATAAATCATGAGGATATTATTTGAGACCGTAAAAATATTTACAAATTTTAAAAACATTATTAGGAAATTTTTAATTTCGAAACCAAGCAGATGAGAAAAATAAACTTCTTTAGTTATAAAACCATTTAGGAATGAAATTTTTACATACATTTAAAAAAATATAAAACAATGAAAACAAGAAAAAGCAATAAAAATTTAATAGCCTCTGACCTAGAAATATGTGAAAATGAATCTTTTATACCTTCTTTTTTAGAGTATCCTTGGGAAAAAGGTATAGATTTATTTTTGAAAATGTGTCTTGATTTATCTATCTTGTTTCTCAATAACTATTTAGTAATGATTTCTTGCTTATTCTCTATAAATAAAACTAAATAAAAATCATTATTTTTAATAAATTTATTAATATCATCTTCCATAAAAATAATCCAATTTGAATCATTTAAATCTTATTCATCATTAGTAGGAACATGATTAGAAACAAAAGTATAGTTAGCAAATAATTTTAAAGTATAGATAATGTTTTTTATATGATAACTAACATTACAAATTAAATTTTCGATGATATGATATTTATGAATCCTCCATAATCAATGAACAAAATGAAAATAATCCCCCCCCCCCACAACAGATACACTATTTAGAGGTGTTTCTTCACCAAAATTCAAATCCCTGAAATCATATTCAATATTCTCCAGAAGAGATTTATAAACATCATAAGATTCATCAAACGTTATATGTATTGATTCTTCAATAGTAATCGTATACTTATTATAAAATATATAATATTTAATATTAGAATAATAACCAATAAATATACCCTCAACACTTATAGCAACAAACTTATCTAAAATTTCTATTGTATATAAGATAAAAACATTACAACCAAAAACATTAAAATAACAAACCTTTGGTTTTCTACCCTTAAACAATTCTTAAGGGGTTTTCTTCTAAAAAAGGTCTAAGATAAAATATATTCAAAACATTGAAAGTTTTATTAATATATTTAACCAAAAAAAATATTTTGGTAAACTATATTCATTAATCATGGTTCGGTCAATTTATTAAATGGTTCTTTTTCTATTTTATAACACCATTTTTCTAGAGTGGTCTAGGAGTAGAAAAATTATGAGCATGGCCAATTTATTCACAAAATTATTCAAAATTAAAATTAACAAATTAACCTCTAATATCACTTCTAATAATAACAATTAAATAATCTTTTTTATTTTGAACTATCTTGAAAAAATTAATAAAACTAACTATGTTTTAATGATTGTGATACATGAAATAAAACCATGTAAATATACTTAAATCATTAACAATAAAAAAATATTTCTTAGCACTTAAACTATAAGTCTTCATTAGACTAAATAAATCAAGATGAAATAATTCAAGAGTTCTGGATGTAGAAACATGATTGATATATTTGAGATATTCCTTGGTCTTCTTACCTTTTAAACACGAATAAATACCAAAATCCTTACATACCTTTAACTTAGTTAAATCTAGAATATATCCATTCTTGGATAATTTTTTTATCATTCAAAAATGAGAAATTCCAAGACTTTTATGCCAGAAAGAATCATATGTTTGTATAGAATTGGTACACTTAACAATTTGATTAGATAAATAAAAAAATTAATAGAATAAATATTATCTTTTCTATTAGAAAAAAATTAAACATTTTTATTTAAAAATATTTAATTATCTTAAAATTTAACATACATACCATCATCGCATAATTGTTAAATAATAATTAAGTTATGTTTCAAACATTCAATGTATAAAACTTAATAAATTAAAACAACATTAGAAATATAAAATTCACAAAATCCCTTAACCATGACTTTATAATTATCTTCAAATGTGACAGAGCTTTCATCATATTTTCTATAAGATAATAAATTCAATAGGTCACCAATAATGTTTCTAGAACTTCCATTGTCTATGTACCATGTGTTAATACTGATACAACTAGGTAATGTTTTCCTAAAAAAATCAATTAATTTACATTTTTGGTACCCATGAAATTTTTTGTCCAACTGGGTTAGAAATTGAGTTATTAGGTACCCAGATAGATGAATATTTTGAAATAAAAATCTTGGTATAACCAAGATATTTAGGATATATAAGATAAAAATCACTAGAATTACTTCATTGCATATACAATTTAAATCTTGTAAAAGAAGAAACCTTTACAATATAACATTTAACAAAATTAGTATTGTATAACTTAGGTCTTTGTGGATTATAACCAAAACCAGTTTTATCTTTATTTTGTTACATCATAGATTCCATTTTATCATATTTTTACTTTCCTTAAACAAAATTATATGACATCACTTTTAATCTTAAAACTTTTTTTCAAAGATTATCATTTTATTTCTGAAAAAACTAAAAATCTTTATAGATCATAACATTAGAACATGAGGCAGAATTTTACATTTCTCCCTTAAGAGCATAATTATCCTTATTGACATTCTCGGTGTCTTTGATAAGCCTCTTATTTTATTATTTCAACTCTTTATTCATTTTAGTAAATCTTAAAAAAAATATTTTTGAAGTTTTCCATTTTCATTATACAACTCATCAAAGATATAACCATCACTATTATAATAATACAAAGAATTAGAATAGTTACATACCTTAATTTTATTTTTCACCATTAAACATAGTTTGCATAATTCTATCTCACTTCCATTTTCAATTTTTGAATTTTATTTTTTGGTGAAACTCAATCCATCATGATAAAAATATTTCAATTATTTCTTATATTTTTTACCTCTCCCTTATTGATTTACTTTTGTAAAGGTATGATTGATGTGACCTATCTTTAAATATTCATACTAGGATACATTTTGTCCATATGTAGTGACCTTATTTCCCTTTATATCATTCTTTTATCTTTACATTTTTTTCTTCTTTAAATTTTTCTTTTGATTTATCATGTTATAAATACCTTTGTGTGTATTAGTGATTTCTTATTTGTCACTTTATTGTAATTAAGATTCATAATAGTTGGAAATAACATTTATATGTGATTTAAAATAAATGAATTTCTTCTCTGAGGTCTCTTCTTCGGTGATATTCTTTAGATCAAGTTTTTATTTAAGAATTTATCTAATGAGTTCAACCAAAGTGTGTTCTTTTAAATTCTTAATTTCATCAATTTTAACCTTTTTTCATGCAATTTATTTTGTTGAGAACTTATAAATATTTTAAAAGTATATGGGGGTTCTCTAGATCTTCTCCATGAGATTTTATTATATTCACAATGCTTGTGAATTAGTGGAACATTTAGTTTACACTTTCATCTTCACCCATCCTAAAATCTTGGTACTCCGCTCAAAGAATTCTGAGTTTGGTTATAATTAACATGGATGATCTTGGGTGAGTAACTTTTAGAATATTCCATATTTCATGAGTTTTCTTACATTCAGACACATCACTAAGCACAATTCTATTAATATCACAATATAAAATATTTAGAACTTTATAATTTAAAACATATTTCATATCATTGTTTCCTATAAGTGTATCTAGGTGAGATTATGGTATCTTGTGTAGTTTTTCCATGATTGGACAATGTACTATGAATAGTTATTTTTGGCATTCCACTGTTCTAGATTTCTAGTAACCATAATCATTTCTATCAAAGTGAGGAAGTTTCTGAAGAATCCCTACATCATTTTCATTCATTCATGTCATCTTATAGATCCTTTCCTTAGAATGTTAGGTCTAGTAAAAAATATAATAATAAAATATAAACAGCTTACCATTTAGAAGTATTGGCCAAATTTCAAAAGTAACAACCTATGATACCAATTTTTTGGTCAGATATGTATATGACAGATGGTCTAGAGGGGGGTAAATTGACTAAATTAAATTTACTTAAATGAATCGATTAAATTGTTAAATTAATTATAAAATAAAATTAATAGAGATAATTATAAGTGAAATAACAGAAAGAAAATAAGGATGTTTTTATGGTAGTTTGGTCCAAATTGGGCCTAGTCTACTCTTATACTGATCTACTTAATGAGAGATGCATTCTTCACTAATCATATTTTTGAATGGGGGTCATAACCCAATTACAAACTACATTTTCAAGTGGATGTATAATAAAAATACACCTAAATTTTTTATAGAGAGCCACAACCCAATAAGAGCTCTGACTTTAGATATTAAGAGTCACAACCTAAAAGGTTTTTAATTTAGAATTTTGGAGTCAGAACCTTAATATATATAATTATTTTCTATATAAAATAATAAAGTGAAATTGAAAGCATGTGATATATGGGAAGAAGTGTTATAGAATTGAAAAACCAGAATCAAATAGATAGAAGAAGAATAAAACAAAGTTATTGGTTCCTGAGTTCATGATCATCTTGATTGTATCTTTAGGTTAGTAGAAAAATTCATAGGAATTTATGTTCATTCCTTAAGATATTTTCCATTGGTATTGAGAAATGTTTTGAATATATAGAATGTACAACACTTCACAGTATCAACACCAGCACATGCTATGCACTGTATAACATGAAAATATGAAATCTATCATCAAAGAAGTATCATATCAACAACAAATTGTAAAATTACAATGCTCAAAGCACCTTTATAAAAAAAAATCTTTACACATATGATAGAGGTTAGAGAATTTAACATATAAAAATGATAAAACAAGATTATCTAAAATAGATGGAAAATATTCAAATTTTCATTCTATAATAATCACTCAACTTATGATCATAATTTAAAACAATGAAAGCCGATTCAAATTAATTTGAAATACCCATTAAATAATTTAAACAATCTACATAATAATAGGTCAATAGAATATCCCATGTAAAAATAAATGTAAAGACCCGTAAAATTCAAGGAAAATTTTTTCTTAATTTTCTTTGGGATTTTACAAGAACGTAGTTTCTAACGGCACCTGATTCTGAGGCCCGGTGTGCCCGGAATCAATTTCTGAAGTTTAGATCGGGTACGTTCAGTGAATGAACAAGAAGGAATTTCTAACTTTTTAACCGGTGCTCGGAATCAAATTTTGAGGGCACCGATGGAACCGAAGCGCCGTTATTTTCTTATGAACGCCTACTCCGAAGTTGCGTTTACTCGAGAGAAGTTGATAAAAATTGTGGAAGTTAAAAATAAAAATTTAAAAACAATTTTTATTTTACTCTAAGTGTTTAATACTTTGGAAGGAATTTGGGTAACTACCCAACCTCCCTTCGGAGGTTATGAGGGTGGTGGGGCCCACACGAACCCCACCCCTTCATATCCTCTAACCCCCTCAACTCACCATTAATATTGTTAACTTAAGTTAATAACTTATGACATTAATGTAGTGGGTTTAATGTGAGTTTTTGAAATTCAAACACTTGAATTTCAAAATCCATGTTGAGTTAATAAATTAAGTGTGACTTAATTTATTTTGGGTTAGTTCCTTTGTTGCTTGAGAGGACTTGGGGGAAAAAGAAGTCAAGGAGCTTAGAGATCATCTTCTTCATCTTCGACGAAGAATGCGAAGAATGAACGATTCCCAACGAAGAACGCTGAGCCCTCGGAGACCATTTACCGCGATGCCATACCCGCAACGTGCCAACCTTCGTTCTTATTCCCATGTAAAAGGAAGTGAGACGACGTTCCATCTCGAACAATCTCTGTCAACGTCTTCGAATCCTCTTTCCGCGATGTCTCTTCCCGCGACGCTTTCACTGCAACGAATTTCTCCGCGACGAAAACCTCGTTCAAGCCGCGCTCGAGGTAGGGGGTTTACGTGTTTTCTATACGTGATTCTCTTCCGTCTTTTATCCGCGTCTATTTGGACTTCATGATATCAGTTAACGGGAGGAGGTCAGACCGCACAAACACGGACGTTCCCCTCCCTTATTATTTTTTCTTGTTGTTGCGTATCGAATGAAATTGACGCGGTGTCGTCACGCCGCGCGAGATCGAGCAGCAAGGATGCGCGACATCGTCACGCCGCGCGGGATCGAGCGGCAAGCATGCGCGACATCATCACGCCATGTGGCATCGAGCGGCAAGAATGCGCGGCGTCATCACGTCGCGCAATCAAATTTTTAAAACTCTCGTGCGTGGGTATTTGATTGCAAGGTGTTCGTATAATTTATTTTGGATAAATTATACCCACGTCATGATTAAAACCATGTGTTTATTATTTTCCAATTGAAAACACCTAACGCAGAGGACGCGTGTCGAACAAACACGGCCCGACAACCCTCCGCAGCTTGTTTATCGATGTGCGGATCAACGGATGACGACGAAGCAGGCTGCTATGGCGTTTGAATCCCTTCGCAGTGAAGGTCGGGTCCCGGGAGGACCGTTGGCGAAGACAGCAGGAGAAACGGACCACCGGAGTGCGTCCGGTGGTCCGCGGAAGGCGGTGGCGGCGCGCCACACCGGCGCGGCGGCGCCGGCGATCGGCGGTGGCGGCGCGCCGTCGGAAGGCCGGCGGTGGCGGTTCGCCGCCGGCTTCAATCAGCGGCGAGGGGGGGGAGCCGCGCACCCCGCTCCGCGGCTTCCGCTCGGTCGCGCTGGTCGAGCCGCGGCTGGCCGGTCGAGCCGGACCAAGCCGGTCAAGACGGTCCGTGCCGGCCGGGCCCAGCCGGGTCGACCCGGTTCGGTCCGACCCAGGGGGGTCGGGCCGGGTCGGTCCGGGCCCAGACCCCCCGTTTTCAGACCCTCTTTGGTTTTTTTCCCATATCTTGGGCTACGGACCTCCGATCGACGCACCTTCAGTTGCGTAGTGATCCTTGGAACGAGATGGTCGTTTCGGTATATTATAATCAAGGTTTCGGAATACTTTGGGTTCGGCCGGGTTGGTTCGGATACGGAACCAACCGGGCCCTCGGAGCGGAAACGCTCATATCTTGAGCTCCGGACGTCCGATTGATGTGCCCTCGAATTTGATGGATTCCTCTAGGTGAGACGGATATTTTGGATTACTCCACTCTAGATTTGGATGTCATCGTAGTGTGGTCGGGTTGGTTCGCTCATGAAACCAACCGGGCCCCTAGAATGAAAAGGCCAATAACTCACAGACCGGGCGTCCGATTGACACGCAGTCTTTCTCGTTGAATTCCTCTTGATGAGACGGAACTTTTGGCATACTTCGCCCGAGTTTTGGATGCAGTTGGATAGTGGCCAGGTTGGATTGTACCTGAAATCCAATCGGGCCCCTGGATTGGAAAAGCTGATATCTTTTAGACCGGACGTCCGTTTGACGAACCGTCAGCGGCGTTGGTGATCACATTTAAAAAATAGTCCCTATGAGTATACCCTATGAGAGTTCAGGGTACAGTTGAGTTATGGCCGGATTGGTTCACACACAAAACCAACCGGGCCCCGGGGACAAAAAGACTAATAACTCACAGACCGGGCGTCCGATTGACGCACTGTCTGTTGCGTTGAGACCCCTATAATGAGGTGGTCCCTTGAGTTACTTCTTAGTAGGACTTTGAGATAATTGGAGTATCAACCTGTAGCTCATGGAACAGACCCTCCCGGAGACGAGCGTACGGAGTACGGAGACCATGTAGCCGGCTGAGACCTTACGAGTGCTTGACCGACTCGGCTTGGAGTGAGTCAACTAGCCCAGTGGACGGAGCGCCCGGTATTTGTCGACTGACCCATGGCGGACGGAGCGCCCGGTAGTTGGTCTCAGACCCACGGTACTCGACAGGAGGAGTACCTCTGTAGGCTATTAAAGGGAGCGCCCGGTATTTGGCGACAGACCCACAGCGGACGGAGTTCCCGGTAGTTGGCCGCAGACCCGCGGTACTCGACAGGGGGAGTACCTCAGCAGTCTTAGGTTAGTGAGAAGTATCGCGGAGTCGTGACAGGACCATTATACACTCCAGAGACGGAGCTCTTCAGCAGTTACGGTTTCGATAATAAAAATCTGGGTTTGAGTTGTGTCTTTGACCTTGTGTTTACCTCATGAATGAGATGGGTCACTTGATAGCTTAGGTATATGTATGGGCATATACCTGGGTAGTGTTTATCCATTGATTTTATAATCTTTGTGTTTCCTCATGATTGAGATGGGTTACTTGATAACTTAGGTGTATGTATGGGAATATACCTAAGTAGAGGTTATCCGTTGAGATCTTATATGTGGTTACCATGTTGGTTTTAGTGAGACCTTGAGGGTCTCGGGATCCCTACTGAGTATCGTTATACTCACCCCTGCACGGGCTATGCTCGCACCTCGTTGTGTTGGTTGCAGACGACGGGCAGAGCTGACGGAGGCCAAATGTTCGAGGACTAGACGGTACCCGAAGGTGGACCAAACAATGAGTCAGTATCCGGAGGTGGAATACACGGAGAGACGACACTCGGAGGGGGTTGACGGGCGAGATCATTGAGGAGCTACGCTATCTATACCTACCCTTCAGGTAGGATCTGTGGCGGATGATCCAGGAATTGCGCTATCTGTACCTACCCTTCAGGTAGGATCTGAGGTGGATGACCCAGGAGCTGCTTCCTTCCTTCCAGCTGTTGTATTTTTCTGTTGTACTTTCGTTCAGTTGTAGCTGTACTTTCAGTTGAGTTTGTATTCTGGCCCATTTACTTTTCAACACTTTCTTTTGTACTTAGTGTTTTACTTCTACTTGTACTCTGTGGTGTTTTGTTTACTTTTATAAAGGCAATGCCTTCCCAGTTATCGGGATTTATGCCTTTGGTTCTAGTCGCCAGCCCCTGGCCTATGGAAGGCGGGCTTGGGGTAGTCACGGCACGGGCCCCGAGGACGGGTCGTGAAAAATTGGTATCAGAGGAGTTCAGTTCTACCGCAGAACTCAGGACTCTGATCTTTTTCTATGTGAAGCAATAGTGTTAAGGGTACCGAGTGTGGTCTTCAGTTCATGGAGTCCAGTGTTGGTGCGGCGGCCGACGTATCCATACACTAGGACCCTGACTACTGATTTCTGACTTTGAACATGAAAACAATGATTGCGTGTGTGTTTCCAAAGTATTAAAGTCAGCTCAAACCAGGTCAGCTCACCAGGTATAAACGTTGACCATGTCGCATCTGTTCAGGATGTCTCCATGCAGACAGTCAGTTGGAGTTCTGAGAGAGTACTCGATGACGGCCCACTGAGCGACGAGGCTCTGGTGGAGGGCCCTTTTTACTATGTTGGAACCCTCGGGTGGTGTACCAGTAGCACCACCACCTGTTAGAAGCAGATTCCAATAGTTATACTAGCAAATTGTGCACGCTGTAAGAGCACGTTTCACGAGTTCCAGTAGCAGTGGCCTCCGAGGTTACAAGGTGAGAAAGATTTTCAGACAGCAGAGCACTGGCTGGAGGCGATTGCCAGAGTTTTTCACCTAGCTGAGACATCAGTAGAGTGGATGATAGACTTGGCTAATAGTATTTTCTAGTGATTGACCATGAGGATGGTCCGATTAGTGATGTGGCTTCGGTACGTGGACCGATGCCTGAGATAGTGTCTTTGTGTAGTGTGTCAGCTATACATCACTACCTGTTGGTCAGCAGTTACAACCGGCGGTACCGGTAGGTGACATATGTAGGCTTACTACCTTATACGTGTTCCAACATTAGATACCCTCAAGTTCTGAGGCGAACCTGACTCACGGGCGGCTGAGGACTGGCTTGAGGAGGTAGTAGAGAGTTTTCTAGAGCTTATACAACTTCGGCAGGATCATGTGTTGGTAGCTGAGAATTCATCGAGGCGTATCGAACATTCTGGGTACTTGATGAATACGATTCGATCAGTGATATAGAGCTCAGACCTCTGAGCGTGGTGTGTTTAAGGAAATTCGAGCCTACACCTTTTTCTTCTATGCAATCCTACTCACGTTAGGGTGCTAGAGAGAACCCTGAGGTTGAATGTTCTTTGGCTGAACGAATATAGCCAGTGTATGTTATCAGTGGGAAGATGCGAACTGGCATCAGTCACAGAGACTTGGACGTGTAAAATGTTTCAAGAAGAGGAAATGTTAAGGAAAGATGAATCTGAAGAGCAGCGGACATGGAGGCAGAGCTAGGAGAGCAGCTTGTGGTGGTGTACATTTCAACATGTTACCATTACCCGCCTTTGTAGTCCCCGCTAGGCTCAGGGAGTTGGAGAGCAAGGGAAGAGAGTAGCTACTTGCGGTCATGTAGTGCGGCCAAAAAGGGCTCTAAGGATGATTCAAAGTGCGGACTTTCTCTTCTACTAGCTGTCGTATCCACAGACATCGAAACAAATCATCCCTTCCTTCCATGAATCTAGTCCCAGACCTAGAGTTTCCGGTTAAGCCGTTGACTTGACCCTCACATCTGGATATACCTTTGGTAGGACACTCGATAGTCACACTTACACCAACAGCGTGATCTGACCCTTGAGGCGAGAGTCTCTGTTGGGACCTCTTGGTGGCAGCGTCGAGGACTTACGATGTTAGTTTGAGTATGGATTTGGCAATCACTGTTCATACTCAAATTGACGGTATTAGGAAAACGTCAGGATGAGTTTTCCTTGGTCGGCGAAAAGGAAACCCTGGGCAGCACAAGTTAAAATCGTGCATGGGAGAGTGTAGCTGATCATTCTTGGGTCGGCCAACCTTACCCTCGTGGCAGCAGGAGTTTTGAGTTTCAGTTCTAATCTGAAAAGGGAGACCTCTAGAGTTCGAGGATGGCGACCACGTTCTTATATGGGTCTCACCTCGATGAGGTTTACAGAGATGTAGCCGAGGCGGTGAGATATCTCCGAGGTTCAATGGAACTTTCTAGGTCCCTAGCAGGGTAGGCGAGGGGGTTTACCGCTTCACCCATCCACCTCAGTTGCACCGGGTGCAAGACGTCTTCCACGTATCTCAGCTAAGGAGATACGTGCACGTCCCGACACAAATCTTTGACCATGGGGAGCTGGTCTTTGATGATGGGGTCACTTTTGCGGAGGTTCCAGTGGATATTGAGGTTCGATGGGAGTGGGTCCTACAAGGATGGTTGATTCCTCTTGTCCGTTTTCGTAGGCAGATCGGAAACCTCCAGGTGAGTACATGAGAGCGGAAGGCTCAGATGCGTGCTCAGTACCACTTTTGTTTCCCTAGTTTTTGTTATAGCTTTACGGGGACGTAAATCCCTGAGGTGGGAGTAATTTAAAGACCTGTAAAATTCAAGGAAAATTTTTTCTTAATTTTCTTTGGGATTTTACAAGAACGTAGTTTCTGACGGCACCTGATTCCGAGGCCCGGTGTGCCCGAAATCAATTTCCGAAGTTTAGCTCGGGTACGTTCAGTGAACGAACGAGCAAGAATTTCTAACTTTTGAACTGGTGCTCGGAATCAAATTCCAAGGGAACCTATGGAACCGTAGTGCCGGTATTTTCTTATGAACGCCTATTCCAGAGTTGCATTTACTCGAGAGAAGTTGATAAAAATTGTGGAAGTTAAAAATAAAAATTTAACAACAATTTTTATTTTACACTAAGTGTTTAATCCTTTGGAAGGAATTTGGGTAACTACCCAACCTCCCTTGGGAGGTTATGAGGGTGGTGGGGCCCATATGAACCCCACCCCTTCATATCCCCTAACCCCCTCAACTCACCATTAATATTGTTAACTTAAGTTAATAACTTATGACATTAATGTAGTGAGTTTAATGTGAGTTTTTGAAATTCAAACACTTGAATTTCAAAAGCCATGTTGAGTTAATAAATTAAGTGTGACTTAATTTATTTTGGGTTAGTTCCTTTGTTTCTTGAGAGGACTTGGGGGGAAAAGAAGGCGAGGAGCTTAGAGATCATCTTCTTCATCTTCGACGAAGAACGTGAAGAATGAACGATTCCCAATGAAGAACGCTGAGCCCTCGGAGACCGTTTACCGTGACGCCATACCCGCGACATGCCACCCTTCGTTCTTCTTCCCACATCAAAGGAAGTGAGATGACGTTCCATCTTGGACAATCTCCGTCAACGTCTTCGAATCCTCTTTTCGTGACGTCTCTTCCTACGACGGTTTCTCTGCGACGAATTTCTCCGCGACGAAAACCTTGTTCAAGTCGCGCTCTAGGTAGGGGGTTTACATGTTTTCTATACGTGATTCTCTTCCGTCTTTTATCCGTGTATATTTGGACCGCATGATATTAGTTAACGGGAGGAGGCCGGACCGCACAAACACGGTCGTTCCCCTCCCTTATTATTTTTTCTTGTTGTTGCGGATCGAATGAAATTGACGCGGTGCCATCACGCCGCGCGGGATCGAGCGACAAGGATGTGTGACATCGTCACGCCGCGAGGGATCGAGTGGAAAGAATGCGCGACATCGTCACGCCATGCAGGATCGAGCGGCAAGAATGTGTGACATCATCACGTCGCGCAATCAAATTTTTAAAACTCTCGTGCGTGGGTATTTGATTCCAAGGTGTTCGTATAATTTATTTTGGATAAATTATACCCTCGTCATGATTAAAACTTTGTGTTTATTATTTTCCAATTGATAACACCTAACGCGGAGGGCGCGGGCCAAACAAACATGGCCTGACTACCCTCCACAGCTTGTTTATCGATGTGCGGATCAACAGACGACGACGAAGCAGGACGTTATGGCGTTTTAATCCCTTCGTAGTGAAGGTCGGGTCCCGGGAGGACCGTTGGCGAAGACGGCAGGAGAAACGGACCACCGGAGCGTGTCCGGTGGTCCGCGGAAGGCGGTGGCGGCGTGCCGTCGGAAGGATGGCGGCGGCGGTTCGCCGCCGGCTTCAATCAGTGGCGAGGGGGGGAGCCGCGCACCCCGCTCCGCGGCTTCCGCTCGGCCGCGCTGGTCGATCCGCAGCTGGCCGGTTGAGTCGGACAGAGCCGGTCGAGCCAGACCGATCCGGTAGGGCCGCGCCGGCCGGGCCGGGCCGGGCCCTGCCGGGTCGACCCAGTTCGGGCCGACCCAGGGGGGGTCAGGTCGGGTCGGTCCGGGCCCAAACCCCCCCGTTTTCAGACCCTCTTTGGTCTTTTGACCATATCTTGGGTTACGGACCTCCGATCGACGCACCGTCAGTTGCGTAGTGATACTTGGAACGAGATGGTCGTTTCGGTATATTATACTCAAGGTTTCGGAATACTTTGGGTTCGTCCGTGTTGGTTT
The DNA here is from genome assembly GCA_963277665.1 of Viscum album. Lineage (NCBI taxonomy): Eukaryota > Viridiplantae > Streptophyta > Magnoliopsida > Santalales > Viscaceae > Viscum > Viscum album. Next base: position 2,099,782,614 of record OY728163.1, on the reverse strand, counting down.
GGATACGGAACCAACCGGGCCCTCGGAGCGGAAACGCTCATATCTTGAGCTCTGGACGTCTGATTGATGTGTCGTCGACTTTGATGGATTCTTCTAGGTAAGACGGATCTTTTGACTTATTTTTCTCGAGATTTGGATACCATCGGAGTGCGGTCGGGTTGGTTCGCTCACAAAACCAACCGGGCCCCTAGAATGAAAAGGCCAATAACTCACAAACCGGGCGTCCGATTGAAGCGTCGTCTGTCTCGTTGAATTCCTCTTGATGAGAAGGAACTTTTGGAATACTTCGCTCGAGTTTTGGATGCAGTTGGATAATGGCCGGGTTGGATTATACCCAAAATACAATTGGGCCCCTGGAACGGAAAAGCTGATATCTTTCAGACCGGACGTCCGTTTGACAAACCGTCAGCGGCGTTGGTGATCACGTTGAGAAACGGTCCCTATGAGTATACCCTATGAGAGTTCGGGGTACAGTTGAGTTATGGCCGGATTGGTTCGCACACGAAACCAACTAGGCCCCGGGGACGAAAAGGCTAATAACTCACAGACCGGGCGTCCGATTGACGCGTTGTCTATTGCGTTGAGACCCCTATGATGAGGTGGTCCCTTGAGTTACTTCTTCGTGGGACTTTGAGATACTTGGAGTATCGACCTGTAGCTCATGGAGCGGACCCTCCCAGAGACGAGCGTACGGAGTACGGAGACTGTGTAGCCGACTGAGACCTGACGATTGCTTGACCGACTCGACTTGGAGTGAGTCGACTAACCCAGTGGACGGAGCGCCCGGTATTTGGCGACTGACCCACGGCGGACGAAGCGCTCGGTAGTTGGCTGCAGACCCGCGGTACTTGACAGGAGGAGTACCTCTGTAGGCTATTAGGGGGAGCACCCAGTATTTGGCGACAGACCCACAGCGGACAGAGCGCCCGGTAGTTGGCCGCAGACCCGTAGTACTCGACAGGAGGAGTACCTCAGAAGTCTTAGGTTAGTGAGCAGTACCTCGGAGTCGTGACAGGACTACTGTACACTCCAGAGACGGAGCTCTTCAGCAGTTACAGTTTCGATAATAAAAATCATGGTTTGAGCTGAGTCTTTGACCGTGTGTTTACCTCATGATTGAGATGGGTCACTTGATAACTTATGTATATGTATGGGCATATTCCTGGGTAGTGGTTATCCTTTGATTTCATAATCTTTGTGTTTCCTCGTGATTGAGATGGGTTACTTGATAACTTAGGTGTATGTATGGGCATATACCTAAGTAGAGGTTATCCGTTGAGATCTTCTATGTGGTTACCATGTTGGTTTCAGTGAGACCTTGAGGGTCTCGGGGTCCCTACTGAGTATCGTTATACTCACCCCTGCACGGGCTATGCCCGCACCTCGTTGTGTTGGTTGCAGATGACGAGCAGAGCTGAAGGAGGCTGAATGTTTGAGGACTAGACGGTACCCGGAGGTGGACCAAACGACGAGTCAGTATCCGGAGGTGGACTACATGGCGAGACGACACTCGGAGGGGTTTACGGGCGAGATCATTGAGGAGCTATTCTATCTGTACCTACCCTTCTGGTAGGATCTGTGGCAGACGATCTAGGAGTTGCGCTATCTGTACCTACCCTTCAAGTAGGATCCGAGGAGGACGACCCAGGAGATGCTTCCTTTCTTCCAGCTGTTGTATTTTTCTGTTGTACTTTCATTCAGTTGTAGTTTTACTTTCAGTTGGGTTTGTATTCTGGCCCATTTACTTTTCAGTACTTTCTTTTTTACTTAGTGTTTTACTTATGCTTGTACTCTATGGTGTTTTGTTTACTTTTATAAAGGCAATGCCTTCCCAGTTATCGGGATTTACGCCTTTGGTGCTAGTCGCCATCCCCTGGCCTATGGAAGGCGGGCTTGGGGTAGTCACGGCACGGGCCCCGAGGATGGGTCGTGACAAGAAAGTTTTGAATTTGAAATGAGAAATTAAAAAATGTTCCATTTAAATTGAGTAGAAAACATGCAGAGAATATCAAAAAGTAATAACATTGTATTAAATACATTAAAACAATTTTGAATAAGTTTAGTATCAAATAATATTAATTTATAAATAATAAAATCAAATAAAATAGCATAAAATTATAAAAATTATTTTTTGATATTCAAGTTATAAGTTTCATACGTGAAGATAAAAAACACATTGATCTTCATAAAAACATGTTTAAAAAATGAAAAACACTTCTAATAAGTTATACATAATTAATATTGTTTTATAAATTAAATAGAACAATTTAAATATTTGAAATAAAGAAATATAAAATAGATATATAAAATAATATAAAAAATAGTTTATTTTACCATATTTTAGAAAACCCTATATAATTTCACTAAACAACATTAGAAAATTCACATAGGGGTTTTTTGCGTAGGAATTTTTTTTCTACATAATTGAATTAACTACATGGGGGAATCTACAAAGGCTATTCATGTAAGGGATTCATGTCTTTTAATTCATCATGTAGGTCATTCACATAATGGATTCACATAAGTGAATTCATTATATAGGTAAATTTCTCACGTATCTGAATTTCTCATGTATCTGAAATTCCAAATTCTATAAATATATTTACTTCTCATAATTCATATCTAAAACAGACCCTGATAAATGAATAATTATAATTGGGCCCTACTGGTTTATATTTATAAAATTTTGTTATATTTTTAAATAATCAATAACATCCTAAATCTGATTTATAAAACTAAATTTATGATTAAAAATAAAAGAAAAAAAGTTTTGAAAAACTGGAAAAATTAGTCTAAAACATATAGTAACTTCTAAGATAATTTCATACATGATAGAGATCGATACATAAGTTTATTTATTAGAATTAATTTTATATAATCTTTTTATCTTTACAAAAAAAATCACTCAATTTGGAGTAATTGACCTCAAGATAAGGTCAAAATATATAGAGTAACCCAATCTGGAAATTTGGTTATGTGTATCTCAAAAAGTCTACATAAATTACAAATCAGATAGGTGGTTAAGAATTTTATTATGTGGTGAACAGTAATTTTTGGCAAGGTAATTGTATAAAACATATATAAATAAAATTTTAAGGTCAAAAATGAATTATTTATCCTAAGAACACTTCAAGACACTTTTAGAACATGTTATGAACAATAAAAAAATAAAATATAAATATATTTTATGCAATGAAATATTATGATATGATCAAAGTTAAAAAAAATAAATTAATCAATACAAGTTTTAAATTATTAAAAAATTCAAAGAAAATAAAATAAATAAGAATTTATAATAATAAAAACATAAAATAATTTAAGTAGCCACTAAAAATTTGTTATTTCATATCTTTTTTAAGATGTTAATTAAATTTATAGTATTCTTCATGCCCCATATATCCCTAAAAAATTAGATTAAACAAAAGAATATAAAAAAATAGATCAAAACCCTCTTAGAAATGGAAAAAATAAAATACAATACAATCACACATGGAATGAATAATAATAATAAATAAATCAACATAAACTTTTGAAAATCAAATCATAAAAATATCAAAGTAATTTCATCTATATAAATTAATCAATCTTTCTAAATAATGATTCATCAAATCAGTGATTTCATGTTTATTTTACTCATCCATTCCCTGTCTTATTCATTTATACTTCAAAAAATATCTAAAATATGGAATTATGGTATTACATGAAACTCTTTCACCCTAGAGAAAACAATGTAGTTAGAAATATATGTGTGCCATGAAAATTTACTTAAACAAAAAATTAATATAAAAAATATATATGGAAAGTGAAAAACAAAACATTTAAATTAATACTCCCATATCCATGAAGCTCTTACCCATTATTTTTCATCTTCTCATATTATTCCTTCCTTTATAATCATCATGGGCCTAAAAAATCAAAACAACCAAGTAAAAGCACAAGGTCCATTCTTAATAAGATTGAAAATATTTAAGGGTGATTAAATATACATCCAAAAACATATTACTAAGATAAATCCTAAAAATTAAATCTTAATAAATCATAAAAAACTTATGTTTCCACCTAGAAGAATTTATTCAATGCCATTGAGAAAGAAACTACCTCACCTAGTTAATTAATAGAAGATTGGAAGGAAGTTACTCAAAATAGTTCAATGAAGCGTCATAGTTAAGACTTCTTCGCATAGATGGTACTTCTTCATTTATTTGAAATTAGTTTCACCATTCCATGGTGTAGAATATTATCTACTTCCATAGGACTAAGCCACTAGTTTTTAGTCAATCTTGAGAAATAAAATGAAAAATCATGGACTAACCAAACTTTGTCCCTCTTTAAAATCATCTTTCAAAACATATTCTCTAACATCATAAATCCTCTCAAGTAGAATTCTATTCTCCTTATTTTCCTCAATTTGACTTTATTTTTTCTTATCTATAGTATATACTTATTACCTATCCTAAATGGATACAAAATCCTCTAACTCTATCTTTTTTTCCTCACTCAAATCCTCATACTTTTCCTCAAAAATATTTTTATCATAATAAATATTTAACTTAACCTACTCACCATAAACACTTAAATATAACTCCCCAATTTGAACATAAATCAAGGCCCTTTCATTAATTAAAATATACTTCTTGGAATAAGGTTTGTTTTTATTCATCTTTAATAAGCATAAGGAAATCCACTATAAAATATAATTTATTGCATTTAACTAAAATATATTCAATCAAAATATCCCAACATTGCTTCCACTAATTTAAGAGAAACTCTTTTAGTTTTTATATCCACTGATCTTAATTTATTTAAAGTTTAGTATGACTTAATTCTCACACTTTCCTTAGACCATTCAATGATTTTACAAAATTACAAGATCTAATAATAATATGAATTGAAAAACTACCTAGGTATTACTTTTTATTTGATATAATATTTGAAACCACATCTGAGAATTCTACCATGATGATTATTGTGCTCATATCATCAAGTTTCATATTATTTGAAACCAACTCTTTCATAAACATGTAATATGTGTGAAATTTCACTAAATCTTTAGAAAAATGGATGTTAATATTAATCTTCTTCAAAAATTATATAAACATTCCCATTTATTCATCAATATTACCTTGATTCATCATTTCTATGAATACTACTGGTGCTTTGTAACATGGTGGGGCTTCCTCTGTAATATTTTTCAAATTATATATTCTCTTTTACTACTTTATTCCATTATTTTTATAGCTTATTTCTCTTGTTTTTTTCTCTTTTTTTAGCACTATACTTGATGCTTTTTCAACTTTTTAAGGTGGTGTCCTTAAATTATCTATATGGTTTATCCTTTGTGTAACCAGGAAGCAATCCTCTTGGCCTCTCCTTGAGTTGGTTTTCAATTTTCTCAACTTGAAATTATAGTTTCCTCATGCCATACTTTTGATCTTTTGAATCAATTTTACCTCATAGATGGAAGCATAGTTGTTTTTCATGAATGTAGACAAGGTCATATCCAATTAAGTGATTTATCTTTGAAAATATGGTCCTTATAACATCTCATCCTAACCCATTGGATGGGAACTTGGAAAAGGCACTATTAACCTTAGGTGACATTCCCCATAAAAAATATGGAAGTAAATTGCAAGGGTTTAACACAAAGTTACAATCATGGAATGATTTAGCTTATATATTCATGAAATCAAACATAAAAAGATAGATGGAATTAAATAAACCTAATAAAATAATATAAATGATCCATTCAACAAAATCCAATTATCATAAAAATGAAAAAACTAACCATAAAAACCAATCAAAGAAAAACATTTGAGTTATAATGGAATAGTATAAAGGAAAGAATACTAAAACTTGAAAGCGATAAAAGACTCAGGTACCAAGTTAGAACCACTCCAGACCAAGACATAGATGTTTCATAGCTCCATCTCCACCAACCATGACTATTAAATCAATGAGACCTACTGGAGAAGTAAGAAACTATCTAATTTTCATGGGTTATAAATCATACTCAGTAGGAAACTCCCAAGATACTTTTCCCACATTCTAATAAGACCAAAAATATTTTAGCTCAATGAAATATAAGACAATCAGGAAGAATATAAAAATTAGATAAAATAGTTTCCAAAATATTTGATAAATAGGATGAATATAATTTTTTTCAAAAAACAAATATCATCAAATATGGGTTTTCCTTTTCAAATCAAAAAAATTAATAATTTTAATTTGAAATGCCATACATATTTTCAAAAAAAAACAAATGATTTCCAAATGACATCCTTATGCTCATGAGAGGTGATACATCCTCCACTAAGTTGTCACTTTGTGGAAACTCCTCCTTGTGCCTTTCTAGTCAGCAATGAGCACCAAGTCAATTTCAATGAGGCCTTGTAAAATGAAAATCATTAACACACACCAACCATGTGCCTTTCCAATCTGTACCCACTACCCATTTATTCCAAAAATATGTATCAAAACCATATTTATTTTAATAAAACCCTTTTTTCAATTTATTTAATACGTTTTGGGAAACATCCACAATCTAGTTTCAAAATATTACTAGTAAGATAATCATTATCCAAGTTTCTTAAGGTTAAAACCGCTGATAAAAAGAAGTGTAATATTTAAAATAAACTTAAGAGAATTTAAATTCCAATAAATATAGTAAGTGGAAAAAACCACCTACCCCAATTAGATTATCCATACTTCCCTTACTAATCCTTTATGAACCATTTGATTCCAATGGATCAAATCTTAAAGTTCTAATGGAGTTAAATTTTGGATTGAAGAGATCAATAAAAATCACTTAAAGAATGGTCAGTTTTTGAGAGAAAAATGAGAAAATTGATAAGAATTATAGGGAATGGAAATTAAATAAAACTATTGGTAATGAACACATTCATGATTTGAATTAAATATTCACATCTTGAATATTTGAGTTGAAATATACATTGAAAGCTCCATCTCCTCAGCTGAAAAACCCAAAAACTAATTCACATTGTGAAATGATCTAACATCATGAAATGATTCTACCTAGAAACCATTCTGACTCTGAATGAAGTGTATGACCTCTAGACACAAACCATTAACATTGTAAAATATTTCATATGGTCATATTTTAGTTCCCTTATATTTAACCATCTAAATTCCTCCAAAAATTTGTTCCATCCACTCCAAACATAAAATAGAAAGTATACAATAACAGTGTACCTCAACCCAATCGTGATACATTCACCCCACCTTTGTACTTTCCTCCCTTGGGAAGCCAATGGTTTCTTTGGACTTTCAAAATCCCATGCCATTACTCCTACATAAACCTCTCTATCTACCATATTCCTCTTTGATCAAACATTCCATCTATAAAAATATTGTCAAGGAAAAATATATTCCCTATAACAACTTTTCTTATATATCTAGAATCAAAACCCATTTATATATAAATGTTGTGTCATACTCAAGAGTTTCATGGTCATAAGTAATCAAACGAATGGCATCCCACTGATACTTATTCAATTGAGAGACATAAAATATGTTATGGGAAATAATGAATATTGATGTAAATTCCAATAGATAGGTGATATTTTCAATCCCTTAAATATTCTCAAATAGTTTAATATACTATGGACATAAAATACCTTGATTTACCAAGAATCAACGACCAATCCTCAGTGACACTTTCAAGAAGACATACTCACTCACATTGAAAAGACACGTGTTTTCATCCTCTTATGGATCATCTGGATATTTTCCATATCCTCTTGGACAATATTAGGTCCAATCAGAAAGGTTTCTCATGTTTCCACCTAACATAGTCAATTATGGTGATATTTATAAAAAAAATCAAATTTGACCCATCTCCATCCTCTTCTAGATCATCTGGATATTTTTACAAGTCTTTTGGACAAGACTAGGTCCTATCAGAAAAATTTCTCATGTTTCCACCCAACATATTGGATAACCATAAGAAATAATATATAATTCCTAAAATTAAGACATATATATTATCTCTTGGTATTTATTATTATAATAGAATTACACCAACGGCATATGTTCGTCCCATGAGACTCCAAATTCCATGACAAAATCTATGATAATATCTTGTAATTTGTGAATTGTTCATTATGATTGCCCATCCATATGAGGATGATATGTCATGATCATAGTAAAATAAATTTTGAGTTTCTATTACCATGATACCTAGAATTTATAAGTTATACAAGAATATTTTTGAGATACAATTAAAAGTCAAATTCCAGGAAACATGAACAATTTTTGAATTTACAACATTTCCAAGTCCTCTACTGTATTAGACTCTGTATTTTGGAGAAACAATTTCGACATGGTGAGTCTATCCTTAATTATTCAAATAGAATCATTCTTCCAAATTATCCTCGATAGGCCTCTGACAAATTCTATGGAAATATTCTCTCACTTACATATTAGTATAGACATATATTATAGCATACCAACCAGTCATTGGTGCTTATCCTTTATATACTAAAAGGTAAAAATTTCATAACATAATCTACAATCTTACATTTCATACCTAACCACAAAAAATGATCTTTAATAACCTTGTAAATTTTATGAATACACTAATGAATATCCAATTTAAAATTTTGATACACCAAAAGAAGTTATTCCTATAAAGATTGAGGGACCACATTTGGTTCTAATATCATAACAAAGAGTTTATATCCTCTGTACCACCATCATAAATACATTCACCATTTGGGTTTGATCCAATGGGGATGAAATCAGGATATGATATTTGATCCCATTTTAAAACATTTATCATGTTAGGAAAAACCTTGTCTAGGAGGAAAATTCTATTCTCATTCTGTTTTGAGTAATGAGATGCATGTGAATGATAATTATCATTAAATTCCACTACTTATAATATTCCCTAGCCAATTCTCCATAATATTTCCAACTCAACACATCTACCATAGAATTCCCTTTACCTTGTGTGTATACCAAATCAAAATCAAACATCTGGATATACTCTATCCATCTTCATTTTCTAAAGATAAAGTATCCCTCAGAAAAAATGGTTTTTAGACTCCTATGATTAGTGAAAACTATAAACCTTTTTCTAAATATATACTGGTATAAAGTTTTCAATTAATAGATAAATGATTCTAATTCCATGTCATTCATCAGATATTACTTTTCATGAATTTATAACTATATTAAATTGTGGGCCACTACATGATCTCTTTGTATAAGAACACAACCCAAACCAGATCTGTATGCATCACAATATACCACATAGCTCCAGCTTAGTTTTGGAAATATTAATATGTGTTCCAAGGTGAGGTGATATTTAACTTCTAGAAATAATTTATATCATTCATCATTCTATATGCATAGAATTCCCTTTATCTCCAGAGTAGTCATAAGAAAATAAAGTATCAAGAAATCCCTAACAAGGTGAGATAATCTTCTACTATTCAAAGAAAATTGTATATCTTGAATTCATTCTTTAGTGGTTTCCAAGAAGTGAATACTTCAATATTCCCCTGGTCAACTGATATTCCCTCTTAAGAAAGGAAATTTCATAGAAAATAAACTTTTTGTATCCAAAATTCACACTTAGAAAATTCATCCTACAATTGATGATCCCAAAATGTACTCAACATAATTACTAATTCCTTCATCATGGACATTACTACTTAGATAATAAACTAAAATATCATAAAAACATGCCAAAATAAAAGAATTGAGGTGCCAGTGGAAGATATGGTTCATAAAGTCCATGAAGACGGTAGTTAGATTAATAGACCAAAGGGAATGAAGAGATATTCATAATGTCAATAACAACTTGACAATACTATCTTTGAAATATCCAATTTTTGAAATATGAGATGTTGATATCCTGATCAGAGATCAATCTTAGAGAACCACTTCGCACCATTTAATTGATCAAATAGATCATCGATTCATGTAATAGTCTACCAATTTTTAATCATAACCTGATTTAGTTGATGTTAATCAACACATAATCTAAGAATAATCTATGCATTCTTTATGAATAAAATGGATGTATCCTAAGGTGATGTACTAGCTCTGATGAGTTTATTACTCTCTAAGTCTTCTAAATGGACTATTAATTCTTGAAGGGATATTTGATACATTTTGTATGATGGGAGGGAATTGGGTCTTGTTCTAGAGTGTATATCAATAGAAAATTTTATTTCCTATTCAGGTGGTAACCAAGATAAATCATTCAAAAACATTTGGGTATCAATCAACTATAGCATGAGGGGTCCTATATCTAGTTTATATACAGTGCCCATGGTTATTTATGCTTACTAACTTATAATGGTTTTCTCCATTAATACTAAATTTATCTCTATACCTGCATTTATATCCCAATCCCTAATAAATACATGATGATTTACAATTGGAGATGTAAATATCACCTATCAAGTGTTGCAATCAATTTGGGATTTTAATTTTACCATCCATCTCATTCCCAAGATTATTTCAAAAACACTCATCTCTAAGCCAATAAACTCCCATATAAATTGAACCATGTCAATTTTAATATAACATTCTTGGAACTTGAATCCTATAAACTCACTCTATCTTAGGGGTTTCTTGATACTCATAGTTTTAGGAACCATTTCCATGCGTAAACCTAATTTTTTAACCACACAATAATAAAGAAAATAATTTGATACTCTAGTATCAAAAAATATATTCATAAGATTCAATTTTAGAAGGATGATACCATGCACTGTAGAGGGACCCAATTTCTCATTTGATATATCAGCTACCATGAGATAACTCTTACTTCAATACTTAGGTGTCAACTAGAAAAATGAACTGCTCCTAGATTTATCCAATTTAACCTAGCTCTATGGATTATAACTAATCTAATGGGATAGTTTTTTTCCTGGAATATAAAGTCTAAGGTGGGTTCAATCTATTTACACATGCTGATTTCATAATTTTATGACAATACTTCTTGTTGTTCCCTTTCTTTCCACAATGGTGGATATTCTTTGGTTATTTAGTGAACTCCTTATTCTTGTTTGTAATTTCTCAACACTGGAAACATACTAGTTCATTAATATGAAGGGGTGGATAAGATATTGATCTGGTGGACTGATTATTTGTTTTATTATTACCCTGGGAGTAACCCTCCCTCTGGTATTTATTCCCTAATCTAAAATTTCCACAAAAACATTGATAGAAAAAGGTGTCCACTCTACTCAAATTTCCTTCAATATATCTTTTTCCAACCAGAACTATATTACCACTTTTTTATAATCAGTTATACATAAAACGATCACCTATGAGAGAACCTTGTGTTGAAAACTATCCTCAAATATTTTCTCATTAAGTATCTCATATTTAGCTAAATTTGGTGAAAAAAACAAGTTGAGTGAATTTATAATAATATTCATCCACTGACATATATCCTTGTTCTAATTGAAGGAAGTTTTCCACCTTATCTATTTGGAAGGTTTCCAAAGGGAATTATTTATTTAATAATTTGAAAAATAATTTCCACGTAAGATTCTAATCAAAATTATCTTGAATGTCCAAGTCCAACCATGGTATCACCAGTTCCTCAAAAATATATGTTGATATATTGGCCTTAAATTCATCTAGATTTCTTAAGAAGTAAAAAATCCTATTCATCTTGCTCAGTCATACCTATTCTTTCTCAGGTCCAGAATCACCACAAAATGTTTTTGGGTTCTACTTTAGAAATTTTATTGATTCATTAACCTAATGAGGTTCCTTAGACATAGGTCACTTTTCAAAAACATAAAATAATTGAACAATACTCTAAAAAAATTTAATTCACCTGTATTTTGGGTGAAACCACATTTTCAGCTGCTCCCTCTCATTGGTTTCTTGTTCTCTTTACTGGTAGAATTTTTTTCTATAATCAATTTCCAAATTCAATAATTTATCACTTTTACTTTTCATCTTTTCATGGTTATATTTTATATACCAACAAAACAATCATAATATCATAATATTAAAATCAAATAACCATGTGATAATGTAGTCTTAGTGGTAAGTCTCCACAATTATGAATGATACCTAACACTCATCGGCTAAACCCATAATGATGAGTTGACAGCATGCCTATAATTTCTTAAGAACAGTTTTTTTACCTATACTTCCCTAGAAACTTGAATTTCATAATAAAATGTTAGCTACATAATTTTATGATATACATGTCAATTCCTAATGTTCCATATATCTTTACTATCATCCCAGGTCAAGGACATAACAAAATGATAACATTTGTAACATCCTTTCCCAACCCATTGGCTTGAACCTAATCACAGGTGCTTCTAACCTTAGGTGACATTATCTAAATACCAAATGATGGAAATAAATTCCAAGGTCTTAAACACAAAGTTAAAAGGTAGAATAATTTAACTTTTATATGCACACACACAAAAGTGACAAGATAAACAAAAATATAAACCAAATACATTTCAAAAAATGTTTCATGAAACCAAATCCAACAATAATAAAAAAATCATAAACAATGAATCAAAGACCAATATTATAATAATAATGAAATATTAAAAAGTAAATAATACTAAAACTCCAAATTAATAAATGACTCGGGTACCAAGGTGGTACCACTCCAAAATAATAAATAAACACTCTAAAGCTCCATCACTACCAACCATTACTATAAAATCAAGGATCACCACTAGAGAAGTTAGAAATAAAACCCTTTATTTTACGATGGAAAAAAACTTGTAAACACATCAAACTGAATATACAGTGGGTGAGAAATTATACCCAGTAAGAAACCCCCAAGATACTTTTCCCACATTCCACTAAAATGAGAAATAGGTTGGCTTATAGGAATATAAAATGGTAGTAAGAATATAAAAATATAAAAAATAGTTTCTATGATATTCAATAAAGTATATTAATAGATTTTTTCCAAAAGAAATATCACCAAATATGGGTTTTCCTTTTCAATTAGCAGAAAAAAATAATTTATTTTAGTTTGGTATACCATCCATATTTTCACACACACACATTCATGTCAAGTGAGATCCCTGCACTCATGAGTAGTGATACATCCTCCACCAATTCATTATTTGGTGTAAATTCCTCCTTATTCTTTTCTAGTTAGCCACAAGAACAAATTTTATTTCAATAATTGCTCTTAAAATAAAAATAACAGATACAAAACAACCATTTTCCTTTCCTATCGGCACCCACAAACCATTTATGCCAAAAACATGTGTCAAAAACATTTTTTATTTTAAAAAACCCCTTTTATGAATTTATAAAATACATTGTGGGAAACACCCACAACCCATTTTCAAAATCCAACCAATAATATAATCAACAACAGAGTTTCCTTAGGGTATAACATTTAAAAAAGGAGGAGTAATTTTAAAATAAACCTAAGGGCCTTTGTGTTCCAATAAAAGTGGAAAGAGGTAAAAACACCTACCTTGAATGGTTGGGCCATGATTCTATTTCTAATACTTTATATACCCTTCTATTCCCATAGATCAAATCATTAAAATCTAATGGATTTATATTCTTGATCAAATAGATCATCTAAAATCACCTAAGGGTTGAAGTTTGAGAAAAAATAGAGAAATATTTATGAGGATTATAGGTCGTGCAAATTAAATAAACTTTTTGGGCATTAATTTATTCAATATTTGAAATCATGAATCCATTAATGAATATTATGCTGAAAATATATTCCAAAAAAACCCATCTTTTCATCTTAAAAACTCAAAAACTAGTTCACTCCATGAATTGGATATGCCTAGAAACCATTCATGCCATGAATTAAGCTCATACCCTCTGCCAATAAACCATTCACATCATGAATAAATATCCATGTCATGAAACCTTTCCTGTATTTTATTTCCCTTACCATTGTACCTATGAACTCGTCCATCAATATATATCAACTACTCAAAACATAAAATAAGAATCATAAAACAATGGTGTACCTCAAACTGGGTGTGTTACAATCCTTATTGTTATTATAAATATGATTCTTTTTGTTCATGCTCTTGATTATATTATTGTAGACTCCAACCCAAGAAAATATTTTGATGATTATATTCAACATAATTTTTAGCCTTGGTTTACATACCTTGATGTTGGTGTATGGTCATCACTATGTTCATCTTCTTGTTCAAGGACTCCATTTGTGCTTTCATTCATCTGTTATTGTCCCCCATGTTAACTTAAATTATATTCACTCATTTTTTCCATTATAATATATTATTATAAATATAACACAATGGGTCATAGATTTATCCATGTATATTCTTCATTAAATATCCTCTAGAAATGGTATCTAGAATTTATTAATTACCCTGAGATAAAACCTTATAAAATTTTTAGATTAGGAACTATATCTCTATGAAATGATGAGAAAACATCAATAAAAATTCCTCAAACCTCTCTAATGCAGTTTAAATTAATTATTCATAAAGTTCATTTAAATTTAGTATATTAAAATTGATGATAATATATTTATTCAAAGGAAAGACCATTGTTATAAATTTTTCAACCATCTCACCCCATATAGTGATGGAATGTGGTGAAAAAATTTAGATTCATTCTCTTGATTTTTATTTCAATAAAAATTTAAATAACCTCAACCATGAAATATCTGTAATGACCCGAAATTTTGAATAAATCTTGTTTCCTAATTTTGTGTGTTATTTTATTTTTTTTTATACTCAACAAAACTGTTTCATTTGATAACATGAGTATAATTAAAATGAGACTATTGGGTTTTGACTGTTATATGACCATTGGTCAATATGACCGCTAGAAACTAAACATTTCGATATTTGTATCTAAATACAAGTGATATTAGTTAATTAATATAGAAAGAAGATTTGATGGCCTCACCGAGTAGTCTTGGATCGATCGAAGCCCATCTAACAGAACTTGGGAAGAAGTTAGCACCACTGGGCTTTGCTCTAGACCAAACCCAAGCCGAACTTCATCGTGTGAAGCTAGAATGGAATCTCCTTTGCGAGAAGTTCAAACTGATAGAAATTACTACTCGTGCGATGTTGGTCGAGCCTCCCTCAGATTCTCTCACCTTAGCACACCTTACACTTAGGTCCTATGCTGGTGTGATTAGGGGCTATATAAGGAGACCGTAATTGCCGTGTGTAATCCTTTGTTTTAAATAAAAAATTTGATTTCTTCTTATGATGAAGTTTATGAATTTTCAAATGTCCGGATAAATATAGTATGCATATTTTTTGTGAATCTTAGAGAAAGGATATTTTAAAAAATGTTTATGTAAACCTTGAATAATTAATAATGTGTAATGATTTTTAAAAAAATGGTCTTCTACAATTATGTTCAGTACGAAATTTAGAGTCTAATAAGATCAACTTAATTTGTGATGAATAGTAAATTATGAATAGTGATTTTATTCTTAGGATTAGTAATGTGACCAAATGGATTAGTAATCTCACTTAAAGAAAGTATTAATATAATCTAGGCACCTTTATTAAGTAATGTGATTCAATAAAATGGTTAAATAACGGTTTCATAAATTATTAGTCAAGTATTAGTTTTTTTGGGTGAATGGTGTTTTTTAATTAAAAATTAAATTAAAAATATTTATAAAATTATTTTTATAAAATGGATTTCATTTTTGAACTCAGAGCATTGATATTATGTTAAGGTAATTTTTGGGGATTTTTCTGAAAAAAATGAATTTTTGGTGAATAGTGTATTTATTTAAAAATTAAATTAAAAATATTTAGAAAATTATTTTTATAAAATGGAGTTCATTTTTGAAATCATAGCATCGATATTTGGTTAAGGTGAAATTTTGGGATTTTTCTGAGAAAGTTGAATTTTTGATGAATAGTGAAAATACAGTTTTTAAGTTACTGGTGTTTAATGACATCATTAAATGATGTATTAAGTATGTAATCAATATGGTCGACTTATGAATAGTACGATAAGGTATGAGGTGTCCCAAGTGGCCAATACCATGGTCAAATACCATGGGAAAGCCCATTGTTTTTTCAAAACCACCAATGAGGTGTCCCTTGACCATTAATGCCTTGTCCCTCACTTTCCCTATAAATACCAAGCCATCCTATCATCCATTCGACTCACAACTCTCCCCCAACGAAGATCTGGTCTCATTACCTCCCAAGGAGTCCTCCCAAGGTTCCCCCAATCCCTCAAGGTCCCAACCTTTGAGTTTTAAGAGTTACGTTTTAAGGTAAGGGATCCAAACTCTCTCTTTCTTTTCAAATACTCTCTTTTAAGTAATTTCCTTTATGCTCCATGTTCTTATGTTGGAGGATGTTATTTTATGTTCCTCTTATTGCCCTTTTCATTTTCATATTATGAGAGATCCCCTCTTACTCTCATCATTTCGTTTTATGAATGTTTAAGTGGCGCTGTTAGGCTGCCGAATTTTTAAATGGTTCTTTCACCCTTCTCGTTTTCAAGATCTATTTTCATGTCAAGTATTTCATGTTCCTTTTTATTATGTTGGGGTATGATATCTATATCTATCATACTGATATTTTATTTTCATATGATTACATACCCTATTTGATCTCGTCAATTCATTTTTTTGAAGTTTAAGTGACGCCGTTAGGCTGCCGAATTTTTAAGGGATTCGTTCACCTTTCTGATTTTTCAAAGTTCTACTTTCATGTCAAGTATTTCAAGTTCCTTTTTATTATGTTGGGGTATGATATATATATCTATCATACTGATATTTTATGTTCATATTATTAGAGACTCTATTTGATCTCGTCAATTCATTTTTTTTTTTGAAGTTTAAGTGACGTCGTTAGGCTGCCGAATTTTCACAAGAGAAATCTTATTTTTTGTCTTCCTTTCATGTTATTCATTTCATATGGTATATCTTTCAAATTTCATTAAAATGTTCTTAAATCCTTTATATTCTGTCCCCCTACTGTCTTATTGATCATTTATGAGTGGGTTACCCATGTCCCCTCTCTTTTCAATGTTTTCTAAAACCTCGTAACATAGCCGTTATGCTGCAGAATTTCCGTCTCAAAATGTCTCTCTCTTATTCTAAAATTAATTTATTTTATTAAGTGAATACTCAAAGCTCTTTATTCTAAATGGGTATTCACATATATACCAAAATTTTCTATTTTAAATTCTGGTATTTACATACATGAGACCCGCTTTCCCTTTTTGTGGGTTTAAAGTGACATAAAGATCATGTCTTTAAAGCAGTTTTTAAAATGTTATGATTATGAAATGAAACCCATTTCTTTTATGCTATATGGGTTGTTTATGAAATGATTGATGATGATATATGTGTCTCACATGATAATAAAGACAAATTAAGGGCGCGCCCTGATAGCGCTCCAATGCTTTGGGTAAAGACTTAATCTCTAGAGATGACCATTTTTAACGACGCCTTGGTGAATAACCTTGGTAATTTTTAATGACACCTTGGGGATGGACCTTGGTGAAATAGAAATGATTTTCAATATTAAATGATGTAGCCACATATTCAAGTTATGAAATACTTTATTTTTATTATGATATGCCTCATGATTTCTTTCTCATGCCTTAAAGTTCTTTTTCATGACATTGTTGATGTATCTCAAGTTCACATGTTAAATGTTTCCCCTTGTTTCCCTTACTGGGCCTTCTGCTCACCCTTTCTTTTGATATATTTCCCCAGGTTATGAGATGCAGTAATGAACCTAGGATGAACATAAGTATAATCCTTTCAAGTGTTTAAGAAGAATGATTTATGTTTTCATGTTTTAAGTTCCTGGTTTCCAAGACACTAAACCTTAAAAATCCTCGGTTTTGTAAAATGTAATGAAAGTTTATGTGATAAAAGGCGGGATGCTATAGTTGGTATCAAAGGATGGTTTAGTTATTTGTGGAAATTAGGATATTAAAAATTTAGGAAGAACCCTATAGAAAAGTTTAAATATAGGAAATATTCCTGGTATTTTGGTGAGTATTGAGTAAGGGGCTTCCAAGAAAATACATCCTTATCTGGATACGAGCAGGTAGAGGTGGCTCTGGCACAGATGTACATAGGGGTAAAACATGAAAACACCACTTTGAGCTAGACTCAAACGGGAATTGGTACATAACAATGGGCCTTGTTGTACTCTTGGTTACGACACTCCCGGGGGATATGCTTTGGTAAATTCATAAGCTTAGTATGAACCACTATTAAAGGAACAAAGATAAAATAAAATAAAGATTCACATAAGAATATATGATCATGGATAACCTAGATTGGGACCTAGGGGATCAAAATTTAGGGTATACTTTTCTTCTACAAGTTTATCCTTCTATGCTTTAAGTTTTCTTTTCATGATTATTGGCTAATTATTTAATCCCCCTAATTATACGTTCTTTTCTTATTTAATAGTGGGAAATGGAAGATCATGTCCCAATGACCAATGTGATAGGAAATGTGACGATTGCCCTATTAATGTGACAGAGATGATGAAAGATCAAGTTGAACATATTGTGATTATGCCAAACCAGCTATCAAAAATCACAATTAATAATTGGTACCTAGTTGAATGCCCAAATTCATCAAGGAAGAAGAAGACAAAGTCTCAAGGATGTTTATCTGATAAAGTTGATAAGGGAAAGAAGACCCAATTTCTTTTTTGCAAAAAAATTTGGAAGAGGCACCAAGGAGAATGTCACAAAGGAACTGGGAGATGTTTTAAGTGTGGGAAGATAGAGCATAAAGTATCCAATTGCTTTAAAAAAATAGATAATGTGATGAATGGAGATAAGGTTCGATCTAATGTACCTTATACATTTCGATGTCGTAAATGTGGAGAAGTTAGAATTTATCCAAGGCAATGCTCTCTTGGAATGGATGAGAATCATGATGAGAATCAACAATATTCGAGGACAAGGGAACAATTCAAGTCCTATGCTGAGATGGATCATGATGGTTGAAGTACATGTAACTTCTTCACAATAATTGTCTATGTCATGTTGTATTTTAGTTCGTTCTCTATGAGCATATCTTTTATGTTTTCTAAGATCATTGAGTCACTACCTAAGATGGTTTTATATCATTAAGGAAAACATCTACTATTATGTAACACATGTTGATGTAGTGAAGTTGTTCTTCTTAAAAAAAGGGGGTGATTAGGGGATTAAAATATGATTATTATTTTGGAAGACGTTCACTATTTTGGGAACCCTATTTGATCGTGGTAAATATATTACTATGGTATTTTCTTTGAGGAGTAAAGTTTGACTTATATTTTGAAAAATTTATGAATTTAAGGCAGACTTATAGTAATTTAGGTTACATATGGAAATGATTAACCTATCTTGGGGAAAATGTGATTAGGTTAGTTACTTTTTTTATAAGATGATAAGAGTGGTTGATGTTGTTGAAGATGAATGATAAAGTCTATTTTGAAGACTATGTTATGAGATCATTCTTATAATTGGGTTTCAATCTTAGTTTGGTTTATTTTGAGGAATTTTAAGGACAGTTATTTATGGAATGGTCTATGATGAACTTTGGGTAGTACCATGTAACTTTGAAGATTTAAAAGTAGTTTCCCTTCATATGGGATTATTTCTTTTTGAAGAGTTTTTTTATCTTACCCTTTCTATTTTTGGGATAATGTTTAAAGATAGAAGAAATTTATAGTTAATATTTTGTGGATTATGTGACTCTCAAGAAGATGATTCTTGTGTTTTGATGAGACCAAGTGTTTTTTAATGCCCATCGTTTGGAGAAAAGATTAGTTTTGGTAGAAACTTATTAGAGGATGAAACTCTACTTGAAGTTAAGTATATTTCCTTATGTTTTTGTCCTATGTAGTAAATTAATTCCTAAAAATTATGAAAAGGAACGTAAAACAAAAAAGTTGTTGGTTTGCGTTTCCTACTAGGTAATCAAAGACCGTTTACACACATCATAAGTTTGGGATTTTATCTTGGTTAACTTTCTCCTAATCATGTTTTCTATCAATCTCCCTCAGAACTTGACCCTTTGTTTTCTCCTCCATGTCCATTTTTTCCTACATGGAATATAAGGCCCCATCCTTAAACCTTACTTAATCTTGAGTTATTACAAGATTACACATTGAGGATCTTTTCGGGTTTAGAGTTTTAGAGAATTAGATCATAAAACTTGCATTACATTCCACATATAAACAAAGTGGTTACATAAAGATAGTATTCTTCATTCCCATCAATGGAAACACATTTAAAATAAAACATGGATTATTTCTTGACACTTCCTTGACACTATCATCATATCATGTACCTTTCCCTTGACCTGTGAAAAACATTTCAAAAAAACTTGGGATGAGCATAAAAAGATCACTATGGGTTATAAAAACCTGGAAAGGAAACATGAGTTCATATATACATAAGAATGAAATCATACTTTACCCATAAAACATAGGCACTTTAACATACCTCATACAATCATGAATAAATCATAGAAATCATAAGACATAAAGGAAACTTGAGGCATTCATAACATTCTTACGTAGGGAGTAACCCTCTTGGTTACGTTTGGAATACCCATCACAGTATATTCCCTAAATCTCTTTGGAGAAACCTTAACGTTTCACTCCTTCGCGTTACCCAATGCATTGGAGAGCTATAACGGGCTCACCCGCCCTTAGTTTATCACGGAACCACCCGTCTTCATAATAATTCCCAAGAACCATAACATAATCATATCACATAAAACATGCATAAAGGAAACATAAAATTTCCACATTTCAATCACGAGATATCAATACAACACATTGATATAAAAACATTATGAAAACCATTTTCAATACCAAAATAAAAGAAAAGTAAAACATGGTATTTATTTTTCTTTTAAAAAGAAGGTATGGCTTGTAGAGGAAGCCGAAACTCAAATAATGGTCACGACGGCGGAGAAGTCGTTGTCGCCGCATACGTACGAAAAAAACATTCCCTTTTTTCGTTTAGTAAACGCTTCATATAAAAAATATTCCTTTTGAATAAACGTAAAATTCAAAGGGGTTTATACACCGTATAAAAGAAAGTTGTGTATAAAATAAAATATGCCTCAATGAAAGGAGATTGAGACGAAGTCCCATACCTCGTATCCGACTTGACCCAACCGTTATTTAATCTCCTGAATAATAAACTTGAGTTAATCTCTACTTGATTATGAACCTTTTTCAAGTTCATTATTCCTTTTATACCATGTTATGAACATCATGTAATCATTTAAGTTAATAATGTTCATTTTGTCGGTATTTGGTTCTTAAGTCAAAAATAGTCTTCTTACACTTACATGTTGTTAATTTGGTCAAAGGTTCGTTATATACAGAATGATATTAATGACTTGGATAACATATATATCATATATATTCATCATATACATGTATTTATAATATTACATCACATTTAGAGGTAAGAAATGAAATGCACCGTTCATGGAGACGGTAAGCCGTACGTACGCATGAACGCTACTTCCATTTCTATTTCGTATTTTTTGGAATGGAGTCATAATGATATAAGAGTATATTATAATTCCAGTATAATAACATTTATAATATAATTAACTTTATCCTTTACACATCCCACATATGGTATTAACGAATCAAATCACTTTCAGGGGGCGGTAGTCCGCACTTCCTAAAATGAAGATATCGTGTTTACCTATAATTGAAACCATAAAGGTATGCCCAAAATGAAAAAAACAGAATCTTAAGGAAAATATAAACATATTATATATCATATATAAAAATAGTGACATCATAATTTCCACCTTTGAAGGTGTTAAATGAGTATTGAACAATCATCGTTTCGGGAGGCGGAATTTCGCTATCCACGGAAACCGTATGTTCTTTAACCATTTGATGTAGTTGTGTGAGAGTGTAGCTCAAATAAATCTTATAAAAACATCCTAGTATATTGAATATACTGATTTTGTTACAAAATAAGTAAATAAAAAGAGTTTAGGGGGTTGGAGAAGCAAAATAAAACAAATGAACATGAGAGAATGAATTACCTTTAAAAGTGTAACTCCTTTTGATTTGATCCTAAAGGCTTCCTTTGAAAGGATTATGCCCAAAGGGAATCCTATAGGATGAGGAGAGGTATGTGGAGAGAGTAAATGGTCAGGGGTTGGCCGATCCAAAGGCTTGAGGAGTGTGTGAAATGAGGTAGAGGTGGGGGCCTTTTATAAGAGGAGAGGAGGGGCACTTTTGGAATGTAAAGAAATATTACGTTATTTGAAAATGTGTTTCGGTTTTAAAAGGTCCCACATTGATATAATTCGTGGATAAGGTGATAAGGGTTCAAAATCCACTCATACAATTGGTTTTGGACATGTTTAGTTCATAGATTTTACATTATCTTTCCATTTTATTTAAATCATCAAATAATGATGTCATCGCTGCATCATTATTATGTCATAAATAATTTAATTTATTTAATGTCTAAAAATTATAAACAAAATACTATGATGTAGGAAATCTTTTTATCTTTCCAATTACTATTTATAATCAAAAATCTTATCTTTATAACCCCATGTAAAAATTGTTTTCGTAAAACATATTATGTTTGTGTCATTTTTACTTTTACATTAAATAAAAAGTAATTTATGTCATTTCCCAACCAAAGTGGATCCATGGGGTCCCCAAGTTGACCCATGGCTTGTCTTGGTCGGCCATGACACAACCAATGAGGGTAGGACATGTTTCAAGCTCATCTTATTTTATTAAAGCATTATTTATACCTTAAACTATCCTAATTACCACTAATCGCGATTAAAAACTTAATAAGTTACTATTCACCAAAAAATTATTTTAATCTCATTGAACCACATTTTACTTCTTAATGACAACCATGTATGTCAGATTTTTGAAATTCAAAACACAATGATGGAAAAATTTCATTTAAACAGAAAATCAGTCTTTATAAGTACGACTTAGTGGTTTCACTATTCATCAAAAATTGAAGTTTTTCAGAAAATTACCAAAAATTCACCCTAAGCTATATTTGATATTACGAATTCAAAAATTAAGTCTATTTTACAAAATTCAAAACATATAAGTCACATTAATTAATTTAATAATTAATTCCCGTTGTCAGAGCAAATAGCGTGTTTTTATGAAACAATAAGTATCAAAAGATTGACACTAGTTTAAGTCCAATTTCAAAGTGAAATTGATTCCAATGACCACCATTGGATTAAATGGTAAAAATATATTCATATTACACATTAATACCAATTCAAAAGATAATATAATCATATAAATAAATTAGATTAAAAAGCAGTTTTGATGTAAAATGCAGTATTTTTCACTATTCATTAAAAATTGAACATTGTCAAAAAAATACCAAAAATTCACACAAAGTAAATTTTTATGTCCCAATCATAAAGAATAAGTTTATTTTTACAAACATAGTTTATAAAATTGTCAAAAGATATATTTAAAAAGGGTTTTCCATCATAAGGCAGTAAAACAATCTTTTAAGAATATTAGTGTATTTCATGCTTAAGATTGGATTTATTTTCATTTTAAGCCTCTAAAACACTATCTTAATCATTAATAGACATAGATAAAAATATCTATTATTAATTACTTACTTGGGATGTTACATCCTTCTCCCCTTTAGAAAATTGCGTCCCCGCAATTTATTTACTTATCGAATAAATGGGGGTACTTATCCCTCATTACATTTTCAGATTCCCATGTTTCCTCTTCAATCATGTGGTTTTTCCACAAAACCTTTACCTGGTGAATCACCTTATTCCATAACACTTGCTCCCTGTGGTCAAGAATCTGGACCGGTTGTTCCTCATAAGATAGGTTCTCTTCCAGCTAAACTACCTCTGGACTCAAAACATGAGATGGATCTGGCATATACTTTCTCAACATTGAAACATGAAAAACATTGTGTACCTGAGATAAACTCGGAGGTAAAGCCACTCGGTATGCAACTGATCCAACTCTCTCCAGAATTTCGTATGGTCCAACGAACTTTGGACTCAACTTTCCTTTCTTACCAAATCTCATCACACTTTTCCAAGGAGAAACCTTGAGAAAAACATGATCACCTACCTCGAAAGATAGATCCTTCCTCCGGTTATCCGCATAACTCTTCTGCCTGCTCTGAGCTGTTCTCATGTGTTTCTAAATCAGCTGAACTTTTTCTACCATCTCTTCTACCAATTCTGGTCCCATCAACTTCCTTTCACCCACTTCATCCCAGAAAGCTGGAGTTCGACACCGCTTCCCATATAATGCCTGAAATGGTGCCATCTGTATACTGGAATGAAAACTGTTATTATATGAAAATTCAACCAAAGAAAGATGTTGGTCCCAACTTCCCTGATAATCCATAGAACAAGCTCGTAGCATATCCTCCAATGTCTGAATTGTTCGCTCTGACTGCCCATCTGATTGAGGATGAAAAGCTGTACTAAAATTTAATTCAGTACCCAACAACTTCTGAAAGCCTTTCCAAAAGTTAGAAGTAAACCTGGGATCACGATCCGATACAATGGAGAGAGGAACTCCATGTAACCTAACTATTTATTTAAGATACAAACGGGAAAGTTGATCAAGAGAGAAAGTATCTCGTATAGCAAGGAAATGAGCAGATTTGGTCAAGCGATCAACAATAACCCAGATTGCATTATTACCTTGAGATGTCTTCGGTAATCCCACAACAAAGTCCATGGATATATTCTCCCATTTCCACTCTGGCACTGGTAAAGGCTGAAGCATCCCTTTTGGTAACTGCCGCTCTGCTTTAACCTGTTGACATGTAAAACACTTCACAGTAAAATCAGCAATATCTCTTTTCATTCCATCCCACCAGTAATACTCCCGCAGATCTCTATACATCTTAGTACTGGCCGGATGAACTGAAAACGGAGAACTATGAGCTTCACATAACAACTCTCTCTTCAACTGTGAATCACAAGGCACAGAAAATCTCTTCCCAAATCTCAAAACACAATCATTATCAATGTTTAATTCAGGCAACTTACCTTTCTGAACCAGCTCTACCTTTTTCTGCAACTCACTGTCTTGCTTCTGTGCTTGCTTGATTCTATCTGATAGAGAAGATCTCACTGATACCTGAAACAAAACAGAAGGACTTCCTGCACCAACAACTTCTATGCCAAAGTTCATCAAATCCTTAACCAAAGGATCACGTTCTAAACACAAAATTGTTAATGAAGCATTACTTTTTCGACTCAAAGCATCAGCCACTTTATTTGCTTTTCCCGGATGGTAATGAATTGTACAATCATAATCCTTGATTAATTATAGCCATCTCCTCTGTCTCATGTTTAAATTTTTCTGAGTGAATATATACTTTAAACTTTTGTGATCGGTATATATTTCACACTTTACTCCATAAAAATAATGCCTCCAAATTTTTAAAGCAAACAAAACAGCAGCTAATTCCAAATCATGTGTAGGGTAATTTACCTCATGAGTTTTCAACTGTCGTGAAGCATAGGAAATTACCTGATCATTCTTCATTAGGACGCAACCAAGTCCTTTCAATGAAGCATCACTGTATATAACAAACTCACCATTCCTGGAAGGTAGTGCCAAAACTGGAGCATTCACCAATCTTCTTTTCAATTCCTGAAAACAATCATCACATTCTTTTGTCCAGATAAACTTAACACCCTTCCGAGTTAGCTTAGTCATTGGACTAGATAACCGTGAAAAATTTCTAACAAACCTTCGGTAATAGCCCGCCAAACCAAGGAATCTACGAATCTCGGTTACATTTGTGGGTCTTGGCCATTCTTCCACAACTTTATTTTTTGCAGGATCAACAGTTATTCCATCTTTAGAAACAATGTGACCAAGGAAAGAAATTTGTTGCAACCAAAACTCACACTTGCTGAATTTCCCATACAGTTTCTTTTCTTTTAAGGTTTGCAAGATAACCCTTAAATGTCTTTCATGCTCCTCTTTACTTTTAGAAAACACCAAAATATCATCAATGAAAACCACCACAAACTTATCCAAGAACTCATGGAAAATTCTATTCATTAATTCCATGAATACATCAGGTGAATTGGTTAGCCCAAAAGGCATTACTAAAAATTCATAATGGCCATATCTCGTACGGAACGCGGTATTCGGAATATCTGCCTCCTTTACCTTTAGCTGATGGTACCACGATCTCAGGTCAATCTTTGAAAAAAACTGAGCTCCCTGGAGCTGATCAAACAAATCATCGATATGAGGCAAAGGATATTTGTTCTTAACAGTGATATTATTCAAGGCTCTATAATCAATTAAAAGTCTCATAGAACCATCTTTATTTTTAACAAATAAAACAGGAGCACCCCATGGTGAAGTTCTAGGTCTAATGAAACCTTTCTCTAATAAATCTTGCAATTGCTCCTTCAACTCTAAAAGTTCAATTTGTGTCATTCGATAAGGGGGTTTTGAAATTGGCTTAGCATCAGGAACTAAGTCAACAGTAAACTCAACTTCCTGATTTGGTATTATTCCAGGAAACTCATCAGGAAAAACATCAGGATACTCGTTTACCACTGGCACATCATTAATCTGAACAGTTCCTTTATTTTCAACGACGTGTGCAAGGTAACATTCATTTCCATCTTTTACAAGTTTCTCGGCCTCTTGATATGTTATCAAAAGTAAGGGTTCATTCCTGTAAACAAACTTAAATTCTTTCTGAAAAGAAACTTCTTTAGCTCTATAGTCAATCTTAGCATGGTAAATAGAGAGCCAATCCATACCCAGGATAACATCAAACTCTACTAGAGGTAGAACAATAAGGTTTGCAAGTAGGTTTTTTCCACAGATAAGGATAGGAAGATTCTTATAAATTATTTTTGCCTCAACATTTCCCCCAGGTGTTTTTACCAAAAGTTCAGGAGTCATTTCTTGAGATGGTATTCCCATTTTAATAGAAAAGGTTTCAGAGATGAAAGAATGTGTAGACCCTAAATCAAACAACACACTGGCATAATCTGAAAAAACAAAGTACCTGATACAACTTCATTTGATGGCCCGACATCTGCTGAAGTAGTTGCAAAGGATTTCACCACCCCTTTCTGCTTGTAGTCTAACTGCTTCCCATCACTCAAGCTCTTTGTTGGACACTCGTTTGCATAGTTACCCATCTCATTGCACTTATAACATTTCACTAACTGTAAATCAAATTTGTTCTTACCTTCACCTTGATCCTTTTCAGTGCAATCACGAGACTTATGTCCCATCTTACCACATCGGTAGCACTTTCCAGAATTCAGAAGACATTCCCCAGCATGCCTTTTTCCACATTTATCACAAACTGGAAACTTAGTTATCTTACCATCAGACTTTTTTGAATAATTCTTACCTTTCTCCTGCCACCTCGGTCTCTTCTTCTGCTGGTTGTTATAGAACACTTGGTCATCTGCAAACTCCATTTCCACCTTCTCAGCACATCGAACAAGATTTTCATAACTTTTAAACTCACGAGAAGCTAATGCCCTTAGATATTTTGGCTTTAATCCTAAGTAAAAACGATTGATTTTACTATCAAGGTCTCGGATAAAATTTGGAGCATACCTTGCCAATCGAGTGAACCTTTCTTCATAGGCAGCCACTGAGTCTTCCTCTTGCCTCAATTCCAAGAATTGTTTTTCCATCCTAAGTCGAACAGCCTTAGGAAAATACTTCTCAAGAAACATACCTTTGAATTCATCCTAGTCAAGAGCATCAATCTCATCGGCATCCCTGATATTTTTAACCATAGACCACCACTGATCTGCTTCACCCTCCAAACGGTAAATAGCAAGACTAACCTTTTGATTTTCTGAACACCCCATGACATCAAAAATCTTCTCCAGTGCTTTAATCCATCCTTCAGCTAGCACAGGGTCAGATGATCCTCTGAATGATGGTGGATGTTGCCTCATGAAAATTTCCACCACTGACATGTTCCTCTGCGGTTGATCTGGCTGATCTCGTGCATGGATACCACCACCATTTATAGCCTGAGTCAACTACGCCATTACTGCAACAAACTGTTCAGTTCCAATTCCGACCATCTCAGGATGCTGATTCGGAAGGTTATTTCCTTCTGTATGCCTTCCTAGCACTGCTTCCCTGTTTCCTCTGCGGAAAACCATTCTGAACAAACATTTCTTAGATGAAGCAACATGGTAATCTTCAAATGCTATATCATTTAAAAGAAATTTTTTTTTGGGATAATCATTTAATAGAATTCTAACTTTTAAAGTTATCTAAACCGACCTCTGATACAAACTATAAGGCCCCAGCCTTAAACCTTACTTAATCTTGAGTTATTACAAGATTACACATTGAGGATCTTTTTGGGTTTAAAGTTTTAGAGAATTAGATCATAAAACTTGAATTACATTCCACATATAAACAAAGTGGTTACATAAAGATAGTATTATTCATTCCCATCAATAGAAACACATTTAAAATAAAACATGGATTATTTCTTGACACTTCCTTGACACTATCATCATATCATGTACCTTTCCCTTGACCTGTGAAAAACATTTCAAAAAAACTTGGGATGAGCATAAAAAGCTCCGTATGGGTTATAAAAACATGGAAAGGAAACATGAGTTCATATATACATAAGAATGAAATCATACTTTACCCATAAAACATAGGCACTTTAACATACCTCATAAAATCATGAATAAATCATAGAAATCATAAGACATAAAGGTAACTTGAGGCATTCATAACATTCTTACGTAGGGAGTAACCCTCTTGGTTACGTTTGGAATACCCATCACAGTATATTCCCTAAATCTCTTCGGAGAAACCTTAACGTTTCACTCCTTCGCGTTACCCAATGCATTGGAGAGCTATAACGGGCTCACCCGCCCTTAGTTTATCACGGAACCACCCGTCTTCATAATAATGCCCAAGAACCATAACATAATCATATCACATAAAACATGCATAAAGGAAACATAAAATTTCCACATTTCAATCACGAGATATCAATACAATAAATTGATATAAAAACATTATGAAAACCATTTTCAATACCAAAATAAAAGAAAAGTAAAACATGGTATTTATTTTTCTTTTAAAAAGAAGGTATGGCTTGTAGAGGAAGCCGAAACTCAAATAACGGTCACGACAGCGGAGAAGTCGTTGTCGCCGCATACGTACGACAAAAGCATTCCCTTTTGTCGTTTAGTAAATGCTTCATATAAAAAAGATTCCTTTTGAATAAACATAAAAGTCAAAAGGGTTTATACACCGTATAAAAGAAAGTTGTGTATAAAATAAAATATGCCTCAATGAAAGAAGATTGAGACGAAGTCCCATACCTCGTATCTGACTTGACCCAACTGTTCTTTAATCTCCTTAATAATAAACTTGAGTTAATCTATACTTTATTATGAACCTTTTTCAAGTTCATTATTCCTTTTATACCATGTTATGAACATCATGTAATCATTTAAGTTAATAATGTTCATTTTGTCGGTATTTGGTTCTTAAGTCAAAAATAGACTTCTTACACTTACATGTTGTTAATTTGGTCAAAGGTTCATTATATCCAAAATTATATTAATGATTTGGATAACATATATATCATATATATTCATCATATACATGTATTTATAATATTACATCACATTTAGAGGTAAGAAATGAAATGCAGCATTCATGGAGACGGTAAGCCGTACGTACGCATGAACGCTACTTCCATTTCTATTTCGTATTTTCTGGAATGGAGTCATAATGATATAAGAGTATATTATAATTCCAGTATAATAACATTTATAATATAATTAACTTTATCCTTTACACATCCCACATATGGTATTAAAGAATCAAATCACTTTCAGGGGGCGTTAATCTGCACTTCCTAAAATGAAGATATCGTGTTTAACTATAATGGAAACCATAAAGGTATGCCCAAAATGAAAACAAAAGAAGATTAAGGAAAACATAAACATATTATATATCATATATAAAAATAGTGACATCATAATGGGAACCTTTGAAGGTGTTAAATGAGTATTGAACAATCATCGTTTCGGGAGGCGGAATTTCGCCATCCACGGAAACCGTATGTTCTTTAACCATTTGATGTAGTTGTGTGAGAGTGTAGCTCAAATAAATCTTATAACAACATCCTAGTATATTGAAGATACTGTTTTTGTTACAAAATAAGTAAATAAAAAGATTTTAGGGGGTTGGAGAAGCAAAATAAAACAAATGAACATGAGAGAATGAATTACCTTTAAAAGTGTAACTCCTTTTGATTTGAGCCTAAAGGCTTCCTTTGAAAGGATTCTGCCCAAAGTTAATCCTCTAGGATGAGGAGAGGGATGTGGAGAGAGTAAATGGGCAGGGGTTGGCAGATCCAAAGGCTTTAGGAGTGTGTGAAATGAGGTAGAGGTGGGGGACTTTTATAAGAGGAGAGGAGGGGCACTTTTGGAAAGTAAAGAAATATTACTTTATTTGAAAATGTGTTTCGGTTTTAAAAGGTCCCACATTGATATAATTCGTGGATAAGGTGATAAGGGTTCGAAATACACTCATCCAATTGGTTTTGGACATGTGTAGTTTATAGATTTTACATTATCTTTCCATTTTATTTAAATCGTCAAATAATGATGTCATCGCTGCATCATTATTATGTCATAAATAATTTAATTTATTTAATGTCTAAAAATTATAAAAAAAATACTATGATGTAGGAAATCTTTTTATATTTCTAATGACTATTTATAATCAAAATTCTGATCTTTATAACCCCATGTAAAAATTGTTTTCGTAAAACATATTATGTTTGTGTCATTTTTACTTTTACATTAAATAAAAAGTAATTTATGTCATTTCCCAACCAAAGTGAATCCATGGGGTCCCCAAGTTGACCCATGGCTTTTCTTGGTCGTCCATGACACAACCAATGATGGTAGGACATGTGTCAATCTCATCTTATTTTATTAAAGCATTATTTATACCTTAAACTACCCTAATTACCACTAATCGCGATTAAAAACTTAATAAGTTACTATTCACCAAAAAATTATTTTAATCTCATTGAACCACATTTTACTTCTTAATGACAACCATTTATATCATATTTTTGAAATTCAAAACACATTGATGGAAAAATTTCATTTAAACGGAAAATCAGTCTTTATAATTACCACTTAGTGGTTTCACTATTCATCAAAAATTGAAGTTTTTCAGAAAATTACCAAAAAATCACCCTAAGCTATATTTGATATTACGAATTCAAAAATGAAGTCTATTTTACAAAATTCAAAACATATAAGTCACATTAATTAATTTAATAATTAATTCCCGCTGTCAGAGCAAATAGCGTGTTTTTATGAAACAATAAGTATCAAAAGATTGACACTAGTTTAAGTCCAATTTCAAAGTGAAATTGATTCCAATGACCACCATTGGATTAAATGGTAAAAATATATTCATATTACACATTAATACCAATTCAAAAGATAATATAATCATATAAATAAATTAGATTAAAAAGCAGTTTTGATGTAAAATGCAGTATTTTTCACTATTCATTAAAAAATGAGCATTGTCAGAAAAATACCAAAAAATCACACAAAGTAAATTTTAATGTCCCAATCATAAAGAATAAGTTTATTTTGACAAACATAGTTTAAAAAATTGTCAAAAGATAGATTTAAAAAGGGTTTTCCATCATAAGGCAGTAAAACAATCTTTTAAGAATATTATTGTATTCCATGCTTAAGATTGGATTTATTTTCATTTTAAGCCTCTAAAACACTATCTTAATCATTAATAGACATAGATAAAAATATCTATTATTCATTACATACTTGGGATGTTACAAGGAATCCTAGTGTTGGTTAACTTGGGTGACCTTTGTACTTCCCTTTCTTTCTTTTGATGTAATATTTTTACTGACTCCTTTTCCGGTGTGGGACTTTCAATGAAATTTCAAAACCGAATTTTAAAAATTGTGAGGACGCAATTTGTAAAGACCCGTAAATTTCAAGAAATTTTTTTTCTCTTAATTTTATTTGTAATTTTACGAGTACGCAGTTTCTGACGGAACCTGATTCTGAGGCCCGGTGTGCCTGGAATCAATTTCTGAAGTTTAGCTCGAGTACGTTCAGTGAAACGAACAAGCGGGTTTTTCTAACTTTTGAACTAGTGCTCAGAATCGAAATTTGAGGGCACAGATGAAACCGCAGTGCTGGTTTTTTCTTAAGGAGACTTTGTCTGGAGTTGCATTTGCTCGGGAGGTGATGTTAAAAATGAAGTGGTTTAATTAAAGAGTGAAATAAAATATGTGCTTCAATTTTATTTCTACTCTGTGTAATTATAACCTACATATGGAAGTTGAGGTGGGACCCACTAAATCCTAACTCCTCCTGATAGGATATTTGTGAGGTGGGTCCCACACGAGCCCCGCCTTTTCAATTTCCTCAAACCTCCCTTAAAGTTGACAAATCTCCCCATTAATGTGTATCTCCTCCACATTAGATTACATGCCAATAAAACGCCTCATTAATTGGACGACGCACGTTAATTAATTTGGTGAATTCAATTTGAATTTCAAATTAGTGTTGGCATGTGGGTGTGTGAATAAAATAATACAAGGTCTTATTTTATGGTGGGTGGTTTCATTGTGTGTAATAGAGGAGAAAACTCTCGTGGTCTTGAAGAACTTCATCTTCTTCACGAAGAATGCCGAGTCTACGACGAAGAACTCCGTCACTGCAAGGGGAGATCGCTGTATCGTCTCCTCTCCTCTCCGCAGCCAGTGAGAGACACCTTCTTCTGAGAATGACGACGTGCCACATACTTCATCGGGCAAACACCGACGACGCTTACGGAGCCTCATTCCGCGATGTCGTCTTCCACGACGTCTCTTTTACGTGACGATCCTCGTTCGACGACTTCTTCGAGGTAGGGGTGTGTTTTTACGAAGTGATTATTCTTTGCATTATTCATTAAATATTTGGGCCGCCTGTTATCAATTTAACAGGAGGAGTTTGGACCGCCCGAACACAGCCGATACTCCTCCCCCTTTTGTTGTTGTATTCGTTGCGGCTCGAACGAAGGTGGCGCGGTGCAACGGCACCGCGCGGAAACAAGGAGGAACGTGGCGAAGAAGCGTGGTGTCGTCGCGCCGCACCGTTGAGGCCGAAAGAAGCTGAAGTCGGAGTCGGGACGCTGAGGAGGGGTGAGGCGCCGTCGTGCTGCTCCGGTTGGACCAAGGCCACGGCGGAGCAGGGGAGGGCAGCCGGAGCCGACGGCTGCCGGTGCTCAGGAGGCGGGACCGGCTGGTCCAGCGCGGCACACTGGCCGGCCGTTACAGCCGGCCAGATCTGAAAAACTGGGCCTTTGAACCCCCGTTCAACGTAGTAGGGCGGACCCCCCCCCCCCTCCCACGGGTCCGCCATTCGGTTTGAAGGGGGTGGCGGTTCCCCCCCTTCCGCGCTCACGCGGCGCGCGGCGCCCTCGCCCGGCCGACCGGCCGTGCCGGGCCGGCCACGCCGGGCTGGGCCGCCCGCGCCGGGCCGGGCCGCGCTAGCTATGCTAGGCCACGCCAACCGGTCCGGGCCGTGCCCTGATGGTCTGGACCCAGACCCGGGTCGGGTCGACCCGGGGGGGTCTCGGGCCGGGTCGGTTCGGGCCCAAAACCCCCTAAAAACAGACAGGTTCGTTCAAACGCCCGTAACTTTGGCTACGGACCTCCGATTGATGCACCGTTAGTTACGATGAAATCCTTGGATCGAGGCGGTCGTTTCTATATATTACACTCAAGGTTTCAGATAACTTTGTGTATGGCCGGGTTGGTTCGAACATGAAACCAACCGGGCCCTCAGAGCGGAAATGCCTATAACTTGAGCTCCGGATGCCCGATTGACGTGTCATCGACTTTGTTGGATTCCTCTTAGTGAGATGGACCTTTTGGATTACTCCTCTCAAGGTTTGGATGCAGTTTAAGTATGGTCAGGTTGGTTTTGACTTAAAAACCAACCGGGCCCCTGGAACGAAAAAAGCCAATAACTCTCAGACCGGGCGTCCGATTGACGCGTCGTCTGTCACGTTGAGTTCCTTTTGACGAGATGGAACTTTGGGATACATCAACTCCAGAATATGTGTCAGTTGATGTATCAACCCCCCTTGGCTCGTGGAGTGGACCCTCCTGGAATCGAGCATGCTGTGTGCGGGAACCCTAGAGCTGGCTGCGACGAAGATAACTTTCGTACTAGGATCCTTCGTGGGTTCGACGACTGATTATCCAATAAAAACACATATGTTAATTACATATTAATGGTATTAAATGTTCATTTTTGATCTTATGGGCCTGAGTTAGTGGATTTTGATTTTGAACATCCATTCTCATCATTTGTGCACTTCATGCCTAATGTACACCAATTTAGGCCCAATGAGTCATCTAATTCTAAGGAATGTAATTATCCATATTTTAATTTGATATTTTGTGAAATTTATATTCACTTCAATTTAAACATTTTTCATTCAGGGATCAATGGATGATTCATAAAGTATGATGGAGATATTTGGCGATGAAAAGAAACAATTCTGGAGAAGGCAGATTGGACACCATCCCACTGATGAGAATGTGGGGACCAACATAAAGGCCCAATGAATCCCAAATTTCGTGGGATTCTATAATAAATGTATAGGAACAAATGATAATTCAGCCTCCATGGTGTCCATTTAGGCGTCCCAAGTTAGAGATAAAATTCTGGGCCAGATTCTGCGGCCCAGAAAAACAGCCCACTAATATGATCATATCTCAGAATCCCCAACTTCAAATGGGCCCAAAGTTTACATGAGGTTATAATACATCTGGGTATAAATTTTCTTCCTATATGGACCACTCTGATTTGGCCATCTAGAAGGTCTTCCAAGCGCGTCTGTTCGGTCAAGGAAAGCTGGCTGCCACCACTGATCAAGGGTGGAAAAATCAACTCTCCCTTACTTTCCACACACCTATGGACTACCACAATCAATTGAGGAGACTTGGACTGTTGTAGGATAAACCCAAGGATACAAAAATGATTATTTAAGTCAGTGGTGTTGGATTATTGAAGGATCTTTGAGCTTTCTTTCATTGTAATGTTATGCTGCGGTTTTGTTGTCTCAAATTTGTCTTCCACGTGTAAGTTGTTTTAATTCATACTTGTTTCTTAATAAAAGTTCTTCTTCTCTTATTATTCTATTCTTCTACTTATCACTTTGATACCATTGGTTCAAGGTGTGAACTTTTTCATACCAAATCTTGTGAGATTATCACACAACGGTGGAGTGATTGTTATTTTATTGTGTTTTTTTTTACTTCTCCATTTCTTCCCTCATGAGTCTACTTTCCGCTTCCATTGAAACCATAGAATCAATGGAGGGATAACCCACTTATGGGTTGATCCAAGGGAGTATCAAGGGGATGTATTGGATGTTATTTATCACCTCATTAATGTATAATCACTTCTTTAATTGAGATTTTTATTTGATGATTTTTAAACTCCATCGTCCTTGTTGAATTTAAGGCTACACACTTCAAGTGCTAATACGAACCTTTACCTTGAAGTGCTCAAAACTTTGATCCTTAAAGTGTATAGGTGATTAGTATTAAAGGGTGTAGGAATTAAACCAATAAGTGATGATGTTGTTTTATCTCCTTAAATGAACTCATCTAAAATATAAGAAATTGAAATCATTGAAATGGAAATACGTCCAATCCACCCTGAGCAATAACCTAGGATCAACTCATTATTTTAAATTGAATTCACTTAAGTCTCTTAGAGTTCCTTTAAACCCATCTAAAATCAACCCAAGTTGGCAACTTCATATCCAAAAACATTCCATATAATGTACGCGTCTATAGGTTACTTCTTAGGTCTCTGAGGATTCGACAACCCAAGCTAAACTACAAGGACCGTCCTACCTTCTTCTCTTGGGTAAATTTGAGCGAGAATAAAATTTTGGAACAGTTTCTGGGGACCTAAGTAATTCATCTAAACACCCATTCTATTCTCCCCCATTTATTCTTTTCTCATCCAAATTCTCTTATCTTGTTCCTTTCTTGTTTTTTTTCTTTTGGTGCATGTCCGCCTACACCCGCGATCAATCAAACCATCTAGTTAGGGTGGATAGTCCTGGGGTTGGGGAGTCAAGTACACCAAGGGAACTCTTTCCATTATATCCTAATCTTACAAACACCCCCGAGTCAAAAATTGATCCCATTTCAATGGAAGGTCTTCAAAGAAACCAACTCATAAACCCAGGTGGGAACCAAAATGGAAACCCAAATGAGGCAGCCCCAAACTTAGGGAATGCTATTGATCAAACTATGAATGACTAACTCACACCTTCCTAGACCAATTCCCCCTCATGAATTAGACACAATTCCTTAGGAGATTCCAACTATATCTTTAAACCCCATGTCCTAAACCACCTTCCCACATTCCATGGAATGGAGTCCAAGATGCCCTACCTTCACATTAAGGAGTTCAATGACATTGTAGAAACCATGTGTCCCCCACATCAACTAGAATCAGCTAAGATAAGGCTCTTTCCTTTTTATTTAAAGTATTGAGCTAAAAATTGGCTAAACAATTTGAGACCATCATCCATAAACTCTTGGGACCAACTACAAAGATAATTCTACAAGAAATACTTTCCCCACCACAAAACAATTGCACTTAAAAAGAGTATCCAAAACTTTTTTGAAAAAGAGGGAGAGTCATTCTATGAAACATGGGAGAGGTTCAAAGACACTCTAAACATGGTTCCACACCATGGTTTTTCTATTCCCGAACAAGTGAGACTTTTCTATAAAGGGTTGGGTCCGGAGAACAAACAATTCATTGACATGATGTGTAATGGAACCTTTAAAAACAAAGCCCCAAATGATGCTTACGAGTATCTAGAAATCCTTTCTGAACAAAAAACAAACATGGGGAACTTCACCTTATTCTGAAAATCCACAAATAAATACTAGAATTCATACACTTAGAGAAGAGGAAAGCCTTAAAGATAAACTCGCAGCACTCTCTAGGAAGGTTGAAGAGATAGACCTTAGGAAAGTCCATGAAATCCAAACTGTTGACCCTGTTTGTACAATTTGTGACAAACATGACCATAAGACAGACAACTGCCCAACCATTCCATCCATCAAGGATGTTCTTTTAGGAGGACCCCCAGTGGAAGTAAATGCCTTGAACTTTCAAAATCCTCAATACCAAAACAAATTCAACCCAGGGTATAATGACCACCCAGGATTCCGCTGGAAAGATAACCAACAACCTAGCCAACCACAGGGACAAAATATTTACCCCCATCAGAACTACCAAACCCATAACCAGTTCCAAACCCAACCTATCCAATACCAACAGCCACCGGTTCATTTTCAACAAACCATCCCACCTCCAAAATATCCCCCCGAGATAAACCAATCTTCTCAAGCACCAACCCAAACTATTCCACAAAGCCTATTAGAACAACTGTGCAAACAAATGGAGAGGATGAACTCATAAGTATCTTCCCTAAAATAAGAAATTCAAACCATCAAAACTGGAAAGGCACCCATGCCTACTCAGGTGGTGCCATCCTCAACTTCAAGGGGAGAGTCAAGTTGTACTCAAACAACTCATGAACAACTAAAGGCTGTGACTATTTTAAGAAGTGGGAAATCAATTGAGAAACCTAAACAACAAATTCAGTACCCACCTGAAGATTAAAACTTGGATGAAAATTCAAATGAAACAAAAGATCAAACTGAGTAAATTGATAACAATGTGAAAGAAACAACTCTTCAAAAAACAACCCCACAACCTGCACCATTTCCTCAACGCATGAGGGGAAAACCCAAGCCTGAACTGAGTGAAACATTGAGGGAAATCTTCTCACAAGTCAAGTTGAACATTCCTCTTCTTGATGAAATCCAAACCATACCTGCCTACTCTAAGTACCTTAAGGACCTTTGCACTTTTAAAAGAAAATTTTCACATAAAAACCAAGTCCTTTTGGCTGTTAATGTGAGTATCACCATTCAAGGAACCATTCCTCCTACGTTGAAAGACCCGGGTTGCCCTTACATCAATGTTGAACTAGGAGAGAGCAAATTTGTCAAGGCCTTGTGTGACCTAGGTGCTAGTGTCAATCTCATCCCATATTTTGTGTACTGCCAGTTAGGCCTAGAAGAGCTCCAACCCACATCTGTCACAATTCAACTTGATGATTGTAGCATTAGGGTTCCAAAGGGTATTTTAAAGGATGTTCTGGTAAAGGTTGAAAACTTCATCTACCCTGCTGACTTCATTGTCCTTGAAAACCATCCAAACTTAGTAAATAAGGAACAAACCCCAATCATCCTTGGTTGTCCATTCCTTGCAACAATAAAATCTATTATCTGAGTCTGAAATGGAAATATGACCATCACCTTTGGGAACACGAGTTTAGAATTGAACATCTATAATGCAAGCTCACAAATAGGGGATGACGAGGACATTCATGAAGTAAACATGATAGAAAGAATTGATAATGAATCCATGGAACATCAAGGAATATTTGATGAATGTTTAAGTCAGGATGAGATTGATTTCCTTTGTTCATATGAAGGAATTTTATCTCCTTGGCTTGAATCATTTTCAAATTGCTCTTATGATTAAGTATTAGGTCCAAAAATCAGTGAAACCTTTCAAGAAACCACTTTCATGGAGACCACTCCAACTTCCTTTCCTAAATCTGATCAAGCCAATCTTGTAGCTGAAACTTCTACATATGGGGAATCAATCCTATCTGAAACTCTAAAAAAAGAAATTGAACTTGATCCAATGTCCCAATCTTCTGTTGAAATTCCTAACCAACCTGATCTTGAATTGAAGGAACTTCCCGCTGCACTCAAGTATGCTTTCCTAGGGGACAATCAAACACATCCTATTTTAATTTCTTCTTCTCTTGAAGCCAATCATAAGAGGATGCTTTTATATGTCCTTAGGAAACATAAGAAAGCCATTGGTTGGACCCTGTCTGATATTCCTGGGATTAGCCCACTTATCGGGACTCATAGGATAGTTCTATAATCTGATTCAAAGTCATGTTGTCAACCTCAACGACGACTCAATCCTAATCTTATAGAGGTAGTAAGGAATGAACTTCTAAAATTGTTAAAATCTAGTATCATCTATCCCATAGCTGAGAGTGAGTGGGTGAGCCCAATTCATGTGGTTCCAAAAAAGGCTAGAATCACAGTGATAACCAATGAGGATGGAGATAAACTTCCAACAAGGGTGAGTAGTAGATGGAGGGTCTGCATTGACTATAGGAAGCTAAACTCATTCACCAAGAAGGACCATTTCCCCTTACCATTCATTGACCAAGTCCTTGAGAGAGTGGCAGGTCATGCCTTCTACTATTTCTTAGATGGGTACTCAGGGTATAATCAAATTGAGGTCTCCCTAGAGGATCAAGGGAAGACTGCATTCACGTGTCAATTCGGCACCTTTTCCTTCTAACGCATGCCCTTTGGTTTATGCAATGCTCCTGGAACCTTCCAGCGGTGCATGATGGGAATCTTCTCAGACATGGTAGGGGATTTTCTTGAGGTCTTTATGGATGAATTCTTTATGTTTGGGGATACATTTGAGGGATGTCTGTAGAATGTGGAGAGAGTCTTTTCAAGATGTGAAGAAAAGAATCTGGTCCTAAACTGGGAAAAATTTTATTTCATGGTTAAAGAGGGACTAGTTCTAGGCCATCTGGTCTCAGGTAGGGGTATTGAAGTTGATAAAGCCAAGGTTGACATCATTCGTCACCTTCCATCACCCAAAACTGTTAAGGAAGTGAGTTCTTTCTTAGGACATGTTGGTTTCTATAAAAGATTCATCAAGGACTTTAGTTCAATCTCTTGTCCCCTTTGTGCTCTCCTAGTAAAGGATGCTCCATTTTTTTGGACAGAAAGTTGTGAGGGTTCATTATCAACCCTCAAATCCTCTCTCACCTCTCCTCCCATTATGAAATCTCCAAATTGGAACCTTCATTTAGAACTTATGTGTGATGCCAGTGACTTTGCTGTAGGAGCTGTGTTAGGACAAAATTGTGATAAAACTCCTTATGGCATTGCTTATGCAATCAAATCCTTAAATGATTCCCAAATCAACTACACCACCACTAAAAAGGAGTTACTTGCTATTGTGTTTTCCTTAGAGAAGTGTAGGTCCTACCTCTTAGGATCCCCCATCATTGTGTTCACTGAACATTCTTCACTAAAATACCTCTTCCAAAAACAAGATACTAAGGCTAGACTGATTAGGTGGGTCCTTCTCTTACAAGAATTTGACCTCACAATCAAGGATAAAAAGGGCGTTGAAAATTTTGTAGTTGATCACCTCTTTAGTATGGAATTAAAAGACAACTCAAATCACCTTTCTGTGTCTGATTCATTTCCTGATGAACACCTATACTCTCTGAGTGACTGCCCTTGGTATGCCGACATAGCCAATTTCTTAGTTACAGGAGTCATTATAAAATTCTTAGGGACTCAAGATCGAAGGAAATTTCTTTCTGATGTTAGACACTATGTGTTTGATGATCCATACCTCTATAAGTTCTGCCCTGACCAAGTCATTAGGAGGTGTGTTCCAGAATCTGAACAAGATTCCATCCTTAAATTCTATCATAGTGAGGCATTTGGAGGTCACTTTTCCTCTAAGAAAACATCTGCTAAGATTATTCAATGTGGTCTCTTCTGTCCCACCCTCTCAAGGGACTCCTAAACATTTTTTCAAAGTTATCCTAGGTGTCAACAAGTAGGGTCCATCACAAAAAAGAATCAAATGCCACTCACTCCCATCTTAGTGGTTGAAATATTTGACTGTTGGGGAATTGATTTCATGGGTCCCTTCCCAAACTCTAGGGGATACCTCTACATACTCTTAGCTGTTTATTATGTCTCAAAATGGGTTGAAGCCATTCCCAATAAGTCCAACGATCATCAAGTTGTGATTCGATTTCTGAAAGAGAACATATTTTCTCAATTTGTAATTCCTAGGGCTATAATCAGTGATCAAGGAACCCATTTCTGCAACCTCCCATTCTCTTCACTCATGTCTAAGTATGGTATTTCTCATAAAGTGTCCACTACATACCATCCTCAAACCAATGGTCAAGCTGAGTTAGCGAATAGGGAGATTAAGAAAATTCTTGAAAAAACTGTCAACCCATCTAGGAAGGATTGGTCAGAGAAACTCTTAGATGCTCTTTGGGTCTATCAAACCGCATATAAATACATCCTAGGAATTACACCATATATGTTGGTTTATGGAAAAGCATGTTATTTACCTGTTGAAATTGAGCATAAAGCCTTTTGGGCAATTAAGAAAATGGATTATGACCTCTCATTGGCCGGAACAAAAAGGAAATTAGATCTAAATGAACTGGAGGAACTAAGGATGGAGGCTTATGAAAATTCAAGGATCAATAAAGCTAGATTTCAAGCCTACCAATCTGGGAATATCAAGGTCAAAAATTTTGAACCGGGAAAACTTGTGCTCTCATATAGTTAAAAACTTCATTTACACCCGGGAAAGTTAAGGTCTACATAGTTAGGACCTTTCATAGTGCATCATGTGTACCCCCATGGGGTAGTAGAGATTCAAGATCCCACAAGTGGTTACATTTTCAAGGTCAATGGTCAAAGGTTAAAACCATTCATTGAATCATTCAATAAACAGGAAATAGAGGTTGAGTTAACTGAGCCAACCTATGAACCAGGAAAAAATTTATAGATTTAGGGTCCATGTCGGGCTAACGATGTTAAACAATGTGTTGCATGGGAGGAAACCCATGGTTTTCATGTTTCCTATCATTTTGTTGTTTTAATAAAATTTATATTTTAAATAGGATTAATTAATCATTTTTATATTTTTTTTAAAAATACTGTTGACATGTTCTTCTATTATGAGTATAGATGGGTATAAAAGGGGAGAACCGTATTCATCCGTGTCACACGGTGTGATCCCTGAGTAATACCTTACCCAGAAAATTAAAATAAGACAATGTATCATTAGTTTGATTTAAAAAAACAGAAAAACAGGAAAAACCATAAAAATGATGATACTTGGAATTAAATAAGTCGTTGTGCTGATTGTTTTGTCAGGTTTGTTCTTCTTTTTATGGTTCAGGTGCTATTTTGGGTTATACATGTTCAATCAAGGAGGTGTCTACATCCCCCAAGAGATCAAAGAACTAATTTGGAGTAGCAACAACTTCAACTTCAACCACCAGGTGATTTCATTCCATGATTCTCAGTTTCAATTTCCTTTTTGAACTTCCATTAT
This sequence comes from Viscum album, assembly GCA_963277665.1. Lineage (NCBI taxonomy): Eukaryota > Viridiplantae > Streptophyta > Magnoliopsida > Santalales > Viscaceae > Viscum > Viscum album. The sequence goes on along the minus strand of OY728163.1, from coordinate 2,099,740,289 downwards.
CTACCTCTAATCCTTCTAAATTTTCATTTCTTCAAACACTGGGTACAGTGTTGTTTTAAGTTGGGGGGGAGATAAATGCTTTTGTGTCAAAAAAAATTAATTATTTGAAAAAAAATGTGTAAATGGAAGGAAAAATTCCTTTAACTTTGAACATGGTAATAAACATTTCACACTTTGAAAATGAATATCAAATAATTTATCATGCCCTGATTCTGATTTTAATCCTTGTATAATTTCATGAGCTTAGATTTTGGAAAGTGTGGTTGTCCAATGTGATATTTCATCGTTTATATTTTCATCCAAATAAAAAAAAGATCACAATTCACGTCCTTTGGATAGTGGGGAATTAGTTTGAGTTCATGGGGTCCCCCAAATAAATAGCATAGGTTTGGTGATCATTTTAGTTTAATTTGAGTATTCAAAAAAATTGCACGTAGATCAATGAAATGACCTAATGTGTGGCTTTAGGCACTTGGGAATCGTGACTCCATAGTTTTCTGGCCCATATTTAGTAATTTTATCTCTATTTTTGGTAATTTGAATTTGTTTTTGACTAAGTTAACTCGAGATGATGCCCGATTATGTGGGATTCACTTGGTGCCCTAAGGTCTTTGAGCCTGGGAGTCATCGGCAAAGTCTCACTACAGGGGTTGACTCTTTTGAGTGAAACTTCAATTACCATGGAAAAATTGCAAAAAAAACCAAAAAACAACAAAAAATACAATAAAAAAATTGAATACACATCTTAATTTTGAAATGTGATTCCACCTAGCGCTTTCGTCATTTCCCCCTTGAATAAAGATGAACCCCCATGTCTATTGTGATGCACAATACATCTTCATACTTAATTGATATTGGATGAAATATGGCAATGAATTTGAACAAATGAATGGGCTTGAGATTAGGATATACTTATGAAACTATCTTGTATTAAAATATTTTTATGGGTTTCATGATTATTTGGTATAAGGGTTTCTGGTGATCATTGTGTATTAAAATGTTTTTGGAAAAGGGAATTCAAATTTCATATTGTTGAGATATATTTTGCTCGGGACTAAAAAAACTCAAGTTGGGGGGTGTGATTATCCAATAAAAACACATATGTTAATTACATATTAATGGTATTAAATGTTCATTTTTGATCTTATGGGCATGAGTTAGTGGATTTTGATTTTGAACATCCATTCTCATCATTTGTGCACTTCATGCCTAATGTACACCAATTTAGGCACAACGAGTCATCTGATTCTAAGGAATTTAATTATCCATATTTTAATTTGATATTTTTTTAAATTTATATTCACTTAAATTTAAACATTTTTCATTCAGGGATTAATGGATGATTCATAAAGGATGATGGAGATATTTAGCGATGAAAAGAAACAATTATGGAGAAGGCAGATTGGACACCAGCCCACTGATGAGAATTTGGGGCCCAACATACAGTCCCAATGAATCCCAAATTTCTTGGTCTGATAGAATACATGTATAGGAACAAATCACGTTTCAGGATCCAATGCTAATTCGGCCTCCATTGTGTCTATTTAGGCGGCCCATGTTAGAGATAAAATTCGGGGCCAAATTCTGCGGCCCAGAAAAACATCCCACTAATATGATCATATCTCGGAATCCCCAACTCCAAATGGTCCAAAAGTTTACAAAAGGTTATAAGAAATCCGGGGATCCATATTCTTCTTCTATGTCTCACTCTGATTCTTCCATATAGAGGGTCTTAAAGGCGCGTCTGTTCGGTTAAGGAAAGCTAGCTGAGACCTCGGGTCAAGGGTGTAAAAATCAACTCTCCCTTACTTTCCACCAACCTATGGCCTATCACAATTAATTGTGGAGACTTGGACTGTTGGAAGATATACCCAAGGGATTAAAAATGACTATTCAAGGCAGTGTTGTTGGAGGATTGAAGGATCTTTGAGCTTTATTTCATTGTAATGTTATGTTACGGTTTTGTTGTCTCAAATTTGTCTTCCACATGTAAGTTGTTTTAATTCATCCTTGTTTCTTAATAAAAGTTCTTCTTCTATTATTATTTTGTTATTCTCCTTTTCACTTTGATACCGTTGGTTCAAGGTGTGAACTTTTTCATACCAAACCCTGTGAGATTATCACACAACGGTGGAGTGATTGTTAATTTATTGTGTTTTTTTTACTTCTCCATTTCTTCCCTCATGAGTCTACTTTCCGCTTACATTGAAACCATAGAATCAATAAAGGGATAACCCACTTATGGTTTGATCCAAAGGAGTAGAAATGGTCTGGATTGTATATTATTTATCAACTCATTAATGTATAATCACTTCTTTAATAGAGATTTTTATTTGATGATTTTTAAACTCCATCGTCCATGTTGAATTCAAGGCCACACACTTCAAGTGCTAATACGAAACTTTACCTTGAAGTTCTCAAAACATTGATTCTTCAAGTGTATAGGTGATTAGTATTAAATTTTTTATGCATTAAACTAGTAAGTGATGATGTTTTTTTATCTCCTTAAATGAACTCATCTCAAATATAAGAAATTGAAATCATTGAAAAGGAAATATGTCAAATCCACCACAAGCAATAACCTAGGATAAACTCATTATTTTAAATTGAATTCACTTAAGTATCTTAGAGTTCCTTTAAACCCATCTAAAATCAACCCAAGTTGTCCAATTCATAGCCAAAAATAGTCCATAGAATGTACGTGTCTATAGGTTACTTCTTAGGTCTTTGAGGATTCGACAACCCAAGCTAAACTGTAAGGACCGTCATACCTTATTCTCTTGGGTAAATTTGAGAGAGAATCAATGACTGTGCTGGGATCCTCTATGGGTTCGATGAGGAAGACTACCGTACTAGGATAATTCGTGGGTTTGACGACTGTGTTGGGATCCTCTGTGGGTTCGATGAGGATGACTACCGTACTAGGATCCTCCGTGGGTTCGACGACTATGTTGGGATCCTCTGTAGGTTCAATGACAACATCTACCGTACTAGGATCCTCCGTGGGTTCGACGAATGTGCTGGGATCCTACATGGGTTCGACGACGATGACTACTATACTTAGATCCTCCGTGGGTTCGGCAGTGACGACTACTAAACTTGGATCATATGTGGGTTCGGCAGAGGAGGTGATTCAGAGGCTGCATCTAATCATCCCCATCCCTCTTCGTGAGTAGTATACTTGCGTGAGCTGAGTCTTGAATTTTCAATCATTATCTTCGATATGATTGAATTTCTTTCCTGTGTAAATTGGGTTGTGTAATCCTGTGTGGATTTGATTGTGCTGTCCTGTGTGGACTAGATCAAACTTGGGCTCGGATGTTGGAGTCGAACTGGAATTGATGACTTAGGTATATGTATGGGCATATACCTAAGTAGTGTTGGTTGTTACTTCATGATTGTATATTCCCTTTGTGTTTTATCCTTTGTGGTTTATGGGATACCTTAGGGGGTCTCGGGGTCCCTAATGAGTAGCGTATACTCACCCATGCACAGGCTATGCCCGCACTACGTTGTGTTGGATGCAGACGATGGACAACGCTGATCGTGGTCGAGGCTTGTGGAGCAAGTCGGTACCTGGAGGTGGACCACTGGGTGGGACGTACACGGAGCGGACGGCTGGACCCAAGGAGCTGAGGATACTATCTGTACCCACCCTTCAGGTGGGATTTCCAATGGATGGATCGGCATTGCTGCTTTACTTTTCAGTTGTTGTACTTTCTTTTCAATTGTACTTTACTTTCAGTTGGGTTTATATTCTGGCCCACTTACTTTCCAGCACTTACAGTTGTACCCATTTTACTTAGTGTTTACTTATGCTTGCTTACTCTGTGGTTTTTGTTTTCTTTTACAAAGGCAATGTCTTCCCTTTTTATCAGTATTTACACCTTTGGTGATAGTCGCCAGCCCCTGGCCTATGGAAGGCGGGCTTGGGGTAGTCACGGCACGGGCCCCAAGGACAGGTCATGACAAATTGTTATTAGAGGAGTTTGGTTCTATTCCAGAACTCAGGACTCTGATGTTTCTTCTATGTGAAGCAATAGTGTTAAGGGTATTGAGTGTGGTTATCAGTCTAGGGAGTCCAGTGTTGGTGCGGCGGCCGATGTATCCATACACCAGGACCCTGACTTATGGTTTCTGACTCAGTGCATGAAAACATTGATTGCATATGTGTTTTAAAATTTTCCTTTATGATTACTTTGTGTCAACTCACCAGGTATACTGTATTGACCGTGGCGCACCTGTTATTTTTCAGGATGGCCCCACAATGGCATCCATCTAGGGTTTCGAGTGTTGTATGAGATGGCAGCCCACTGAGCGATGAGGCCTCGGTGCAGGGTCCCTTTACAGCAGATGCAATGGCGGTACCTCTACCCGTCGAGCCACCGATTCCACCAGTCCCAGCCGCTAAGAGTGCACGTCGCCTTAGTGCACTGCACGAGTTTCAGCGCCAGAGACTGCCCAGGTTCCGCGGAGAGACGGACCCTCGGGCAGCTGAGGATTGGCTGGAGGCTATTGTACGAGTTTTCAGGTTAGTGGGGACACTATCTGACCTCATGGTGGTCCTTGCAACGAGTCTCTTGCACGCTGCAGCAGATAGATGGTGGAGCCTGATGCTCCAGGTGCACGATGAGGAATCACTTATTTGGACGGACTTCGAGAGCCTCTTCCGCTCGGAGTTCGTCCTAGCCACCCTCGGTGCGGTGTGCATTCAGGAGTTACTACAGCTGTGGTAGGGTAGCATGACTGTGGCCCAGTACTCGGTGAGGTTTACTGATCTCTCGCGGTACTCCACGGATATGGTACGGGACCCGTTCTTCAGGGCTCGGACCTTCGAGCAGGGACTGAGGCATGAGATCAGGGCTTCGATGATCTCCCTCAACATTCCGACGCAGGCAGGGGTGTTGGAGAGATCCCTTCTAGTGGAGAGCTTTCTCGCCGAGCAGTCATCAGCAGCGGGACCCTCCGCAGGACGACCCGTAGCAGAGTCTTATGCAGCTGGCAGTAAACAGATGACACAGAGGTCCAAGTGGGCTAGGCCATTAGATTATCAATCTCAGGATACAGATTCGATTGTGCAGGGCACACGAAGGAGAGCCAGCCACACGAGGAGCAAGCAGTGCAATGCATGCGACGGGCAGGGTCACATGGCCCGAGACTGCCCGACTCGTCCTGCAGATGATCAGCAGGCAGTAGAGGGACCTCCCAGACAGAGGTTCGACCATGGCGGTCCGTAGGGAGTAGGCGGACAAGGAAGAGGAGCTGGCCGAGCAGCGGGTGGTGGGCGAAGCTTTGAGGCCCTACCACCACCACCACCAGGAAGACCACCCCGACCGTAGGGAACGGGTGGACATGGGAGAGCTCAGCTTCAGGCAGGTGAGGCTTTCGACCATAGAGCTCCGGGAGCTGATGGACAGGAGCAGGACTAGCTCCAGTCATGGAGACTTTTGTTCATGTTGCTTCTGGCCTTGTTGATGTTTTGTTTGTGGATGTTTTGTGTCTTGTACCTTGAGCTACAGTAATAAAAGACACTTGTTCTTGAGATGTTTTCTTCCCTGTCCTTTTTTATGTAGTTGATACTAATAGGTTCCGGTTTAAAACTATTGACTTGACCCTCACTTTCAAGATTCCTACTGGAGGAGACCTAGTGACCACACACTGCTGCCGACAGTGTGACTCAGCCCTTGGAGGTGAGAGTAATGGTTGGATCTCTTGGTAGTAGCGTCGAGGCCTTACAACGTCATCCTTTGTATGGATTAGTATCATCCATGTCAGGATTGACTGCATTAGGAAAAGAACATGGTTCATCCAGGGGATGAGACCGGATTTCTCTTATCGGCTAAGAGTAAATCTTAGCAGCTCTTGTAGGACCAGATAAGGTCCAGGTCATCCAAGAGCGGATGAGGACAGCCCAGAGCCGACAGATGTCTTATGCTGATAGGAGGCGGAGACCACTAGAGTTCGAGGATGGCGACCACGTTTTCTCGTGGGTCTCACCTCGACGTAGATTACGGAGATTTGGTCGGGGTGGAAAGTTATCTCCGGGCTTCATAGGACCATTCCATGTTCTCAGCAAGATAGGCGAGATGGCTTATTGCCTGGCTCTACCACCTCAGTTGCACCGGGTGCACGATGTCTTCCACGTATCTCATCTGAGGAGGTACGTGCACGACCTGACGCATGTCATCGACCATGGGGAGCGGGACTTTGACTATGGGGAGACTTTTGCAGAGGTCTCGGTGGAGATCGAGGATCAATAGGAGTGGGTCCTACGTGGGTGGTCTATTACTCTAGTGTGCATCAGGTGGTAGCACAGGAACCTCCAGGAGAGCACTTGGGAGCAGGAGGCTCAGATTCGTGCTCAGTACCCTCATTTTTTTCCCTAGTTTATGATGTATCTTTACAGGGACATAAATCCCTGAGGTGAGGGTAATGTAAAGACTCGTAAATTTCAAGAATTTTTTTTTCTTAATTTTCTTTGGGATTTTACGAGTACGCAGTTTCTGACAGCACCTGATTCCAAGGCCCGGTGTGCCTGGAATCAATTTCAGAAGTTTAGCTCAGGTACGTTCAGTGAAACGAACGAGCAGGTTTTTCTAACTTTTGAACCGATGCTTGGAATCAAAATCTGAGGGCACCGATCAAACCGCAACGTTGGTTTTTTCTTAATGATACTTTCTTTGGAGTTGCATTTTCTCGGGAGGTGATGTTAAAAATGAAGTGGTTTAATTAAAGAGTGAAATAAAATATGTGCTGAAATTTTATTTCTACTTTGTGTAATTAAAACCTGCGTATGGAAGTTGAGGTGGGACCCACTAAATCCTAACTCCTCTTGATAGGATATTAGTGAGTTGGGCCCCACACGAGCGACACCTTTTTAGTTTCCTCAAACCTCCCTTAAAGTTGGCAAACCTCCCCATTAATTTGTATCTCCTCCACATTAAATTACATGCCAATAAAACGAATCATTAATTGGACGACGCACGTTAATTAATTTGGTGAATTCAATTTGAATTTCAAATTAGTGTTTGCATGTGTGTGTGTGAATAAAATAAGACAAGGTCTTATTTTATGGTGGGTGGTTTCGTTGTGTGGAATAGAGGAGAGAACTCTCGCGGTCTTGAAGAACTTAATCTTCTTCGTGAAGAACATCGAGTCTACAACGAAGAACTCCGTCACCGCAAGGGGAGATCGCCATACCGTCTCCTCTCCTATCCACAGCCGGTGAGAGACACCTTCTTCGGAGAAATACAACGCACCACATCCTTCATCGGGCGAACACCGACGACGCTTACGGAGCCTTGTTCCGCGACGTCGTCTTCCGCGACGTCTTTTTTCCGCGACGATCCTCGTTCAACGACTTCTTCGAGGTAGGGGTGTGTTTTTACGAAGTGATTATTCTTTGAATTCTTAGTTAAATATATGGTCCGCTTGTTATCAATTTAACGGGAGGAGGTCGGACCGCCCAAACACAACCGATCCTCCTCCCCCTTTTGTTGTTGTATTCGTTGCGGCTCGAACGAAGGCGGCGCGGTGCAACGGCACCGCGCGGAAACAAGGAGGAACGCGGAGAAGAAGCGTGGCGCCGTCGGGCAGCACCGTTGAGGCCGAAAGAAGCTGCGGCCGGAGTCAGGCCGTGGCGGAGGGGCGTGGCACCATCGCGCCGCGCCGGTCGGACCAAGGTCGCGGCCTTTGGCCGCGGTGGAGCAGGGGAGGGCGGCCGGAGCCGTCGGTCGCCGATGCTCAGGAGGCGGGACCGGATGGTCCCGCACGGCACACTGGTCGGCCGTTACGGCTGGAAAAATCTGAAAAACTGGGGGTTTGAACCCCCATTCAACGCAGCAGGGCAAACCCCCCCCCCCCCCCCCGCAGGTCCACCGTCCGGTTCGAAGGGGGTGGTGGTTCCCCCCCTTTTGCGCTCACGCGGCGCGCGGCGCCCTCGCCGGGCCGACCGGTCGTGCTGAGCCGGGCTACCCGCGCCGGGCCGGGCCGCGCCCTGATGGGCCGGTCCCAGACCCGGGTCAGGTCACCCCGGTTCGGGCCGACCCAGGGGGTCTCGGGTCGGGTCGGTCCGGGCCCAAAACCCCTAAAAACGGAATGGTTTGTTCAAATGCTCGTAACTTGGGATACGGACCTCCGATCGACGCACCGTTAGTTGTGATGCGATCCTTGGATTGAGACGGTCGTTTCGATATATTACACTCAAGGTTTCGGAGAACTTTGTGTATGGCCGGGTTGGTTCGAACACGAAACCAACCGGGCCCTCGGAGCGGAAATGCCTATAACATGAGCTCCAGACGCCCGATTGATGTGTCGTCGACTTTTTTGGATTCATCTTAGTGAGACGGACCTTTTGACTTACTCCACTCAAGGTTTGGACATAGTTGGAGTATGGTCGGGTTGGTTATGACTTAAAAACCAACCAGGCCCCTGAAACGTAAAAAACCAATAACTCTGAGACCGGGCGTCTGATTGACGCACCGTCTGTCACGTTGAGTTCCTTTTGATGAGACGGAACTTTGGGATACATCAACTCTGGAATAAGTGTCAGTTTATGTATCGACCCCCCTTGGCTCGTGGAGCGAACCCTCCCGGAATCAAGCATGCTGTGTGCGGGAACCCTAGAGCTGGCTGCGACGAAGATGTCTTCCGTACTACGATCCTTCGTGGGTTCGACGACTGTGCTGGGATCCTCTGTGGGTTCGACGAGGACAACTAATGTTCTAGCATCCTTTGTGGGTTCGACGACTGTGCTGGGATCCTTTGTAGGTTCGACGAGGATGACTACTGTACTAGGATCCTCCGTGGGATCGACGACTGTGTTGGGATCCTCTGTGGGTTTGACGACGATGTCTACCATACTAGGATCCTCCGTGGGTTCGACGACTGTGCTGGGATCCTCCATGGGTTCAACGATGATGACTACAATACTTGGATCCTCTGTGGGTTCGGCAGAGGAGGTGATTCAGAGGCTACATTTAATCATCTCCACCCCTCTTCGTGAGTAGTATACCTGCATGTACTGATTCTTGAATTTTCAATCATTATCTTTGATATGATTGACTTGCTTTCCTATGTGAATTGGGTTGTGTAATCCTGTGTGGATTTGATTGTGCTTTCCAGTGTGGACTAGATCGAACTTGGGATCGGATGTTGGAGCTGAACTGGGATTGATGACTTAGGTATATGTATGGGCATATACCTAAGTAGTGTTGGTTGTTACTTCGTGATTGTATCTTTCCTTTTTGGTTTATCCTTTTTGGTTTCTGGGAGACCTTCGGGGGTCTCAGGGTCCCTACTTAGTAGCATATACTCACCCCTGCACGGGCTATGCCCGCACTACGTTGTGTTGGATGCAGACGACGGACAGCGTTGATCGTGGTTGAGGCTTGTAGAGCAAGTCGGTACCTGGAGGTGGACCACTGGGTGGGACGTACACGAAGCGGACGGCTGGACCCGAGGAGCTGAGGAGACTATCTGTACCCACCCTTAAGGTGGGATTTCCAGTGGACGGCTCGGCGTTGCTGCTTTACTTTTCAGTTGTTGTACTTTCTTTTCAGTTGTACTTTACTTTCAATTTGGTTTGTATTCTGGCCCACTTACTTTCTAGCACTTACAGTTGTACCCAATTTACTTAGTGTTTACTTCTGCTTGCTTACTCTGTGGTGTTTGTTTTCTTTTATAAAGGCAATGCCTTCCCTTTTTATCGGGATTTACGCCTTTGGTGCTAGTCGCCAGCCCCTGGCCTATGGAAGGCGGGCTTGGGGTAGTCACAGCATGGGCCCCGAGGACAGGTCGTGACACAATTTCTTAAGGGGGGAAGATTGTAACGACCCGAAATTTTGAATAAATCTTGTTTCCTAATTTTGTGTGTTATTTTATTTTTTTTATACTCAACAAAACTGTTTCATTTGATAACATGAGTATAATTAAAATGAGACTGTTGGGTTTTGACTGTTATATGTCCATTGGTCAATATGACCGCTGGAAACTAAACATTTCGATATTTTTCTCTAAATACAAGTGATCTTGGTTAATTAATATAGAAAGACGATTTGATGGCCTCACCCAGTAGTCTTGGACCGATCAAAGCCCATCTAACAGAACTTGGGAAAGAGGTAGCACCACTGGGCTTTGCTCTGTACCAAACCCAAGCCGAACTTCATCGTGTGAAGCTAGAACAGAATCACCTTCGCGAGAAGTTCAAAATGATATAAATTACTACTCGTGCGATGTTGGTCGAGACTCCCTCGGGTTCTCTCACCTTAGCACACCTTACACTTAGGTCTTATGCTGGTGTGATAAGGGGCTATGTAAGGAGACCGTAACTGCCTTGTGTAATCCTTTGTTTTATATAAAAAAATTTATTTCTTCTTGTGATGAAGTTTATGAATTTTTAAATGTCCGGATAAATATAGTATGCATATTTTTGGTGAATCTTAGAGAAAGGATATTTTAAAAAATGTTTATGTAAACCTTAAATAATTAAAAACGTGTAATGATTTTCAAAAAATGGTCTTCTACAATTATGTTCAGTAGGAAATTTAGAGTCTAATAAGATCAACTTAATTTTTGATGAATAGTAAATTATGAATAGTGATTTTATGCTTAGGATTAGTAATGTGACCAAATGGATTAGTAATCTCACTTAAAGAAAGTATTAATATAATCTAGGCACCTTGATTAAGTAATGTGATTCAATAAAATGGTTAAATAACGGTTTCATAAAGTATTAGCCATGTATTAGTTTTTTCAGGTGAATAGTGTTTTTTAATTAAAAATTAAATTAAAATTATTTAGAAAATTATTTTTATAAAATGGATTTTATTTTTGAACTCATAGCATCGATATTATGTTAAGGTAATTTTTGGGGATTTTTCTGAAAAAAATGAATTTTTGGTGAATAGTGTATTTATTTAAAAATTAAATTAAAAATATTTAGAGAAGTATTTTTATAAAATGAAGTTCATTTTTGAAATCAAAGCATCGATATTTGGTTAAGGTGAAATTTTTAGATTTTTCTAAGAAAGTTGAATTTTCGATGAATAGTGAAAATACAGTTTTTAAGTTACGGGTGTTTAATGACATCATTAAATGATGTATTAAGTATGTAATCAATATGGTAAACTTATGAATAGTAATATAAGGTATGATGTTTCCCAAGTGGCCAATACCATGGGAAAATACCATGGTCAAGCCCATGGTTTTTCCAAAACCACCAATGAGGTGTCCCTTGGCCATTAATGCCTTGTCCCCTCACTTTTCCTATAAATACCAAGCCATCCTCTCATCCATTCGACTCCCAACTATCCCCAAATGAAGATCTGGTCTCATTACATCCCAAGGAGTCCTCCCAAGGTTCCCCCAAGCCCTCATGGTCCCAACCTTTGAGTTTTAAGAGTTACGTTTTAAGGTAAGGGATCCAAACTCTCTCTTTCTTTTCAAATACTCTCTTTTAAGTCATTTCCTTTATGCTCCATGTTCTTATGTTGGAAGATGTTCTTTTATATTCCTCTTACTTCACATTTCATTTTCATATGATTAGAGATCCCCTCTTACTCTCATCATTTCATTTTATGAATTTTTAAGTGGCGTCGTTAGGCTGCCGAATTTTCAAGTGGTTCTTCCACCCTTCTCGTTTTCAAGATCTATTTTCATGTCAAGTCTTTCAAGTTACTTTTTATTATGTTGGGGTATGATCTATATATCTATCATACTGATATTTTATGTTCATATTATTAGAGACCCTATTTGATCTCTTCAATTCATTTTTTTTAAGTTTAAGTGACGCCGTTAGGCTACCGAATTTTTAAGGGATTTGTTCACCTTTCTCATTTTTCAAAGTTCTACTTTCATGTAAAGTCTTTCAAGTTCCTTTTTATTATGTTGGGGTATGATCTCTATATCTATAATACTGATATTTTATGTTTATATTATTAGAGACCATATTTGATCTCGTCAATTCATTTTTTTTTAGTTTAAGTGACGTCGTTAGGCTGCCGAATTTTCATAAGAGAAATCTTATTTTTGTCTTCCTTTCATGTTCTTCATTTCATATGGTATATCTTTCAAATTTCATTACCATGTTCTTAAATCCTTTATATTTTCTTCTCCTACTATCTTATGGATCATTTATGAGTGGGTTACCCATGTCCCCTCTCTTTTCAATATTTTCTAAAACCTTGTAACATAGCCGTTATGCTGCAGAATTTCCGTCTCAAAATGTCTCTCTATTATTCTCAAATTCATTTATTTTATTAAGTGAATACTCAAATATCTTTCTTATAAATGGGTATTCACATATATACCAAAATGTTATATTTTAAATTCTGGTATTTACATACATGAGACCCACTTTCCCTTTCCATGGGTTTAAAGTGACATAAAGATCATGTCTTTAAAGCAGTTTTTAAAACGTTATGATTATAAAATGAAACCCATTTCTTTTATTCTATATGGGTTTTTTATGAAATTATTGATTATGATATATGTGGCTCACATGATAATAAAGAAAAATTAAGGTTTTGCCCTGATAGCGCTCCAATGCATTGGGTAAAGACTTAATCTCTAGAGATGACCATTTTTAACGATGCCTTGGTGAATAACCTTGGTAATTTTTAATGACACCTTGGGGATGGACCTTGGTGAAACGGAAATGATTTTCAATATTAAATGTTGTAGACACATATTCAAGTTATAAAATACATTATTTTTATTATGATATGCCTCATGATTTCTTTCTCATGCCTTAAAGTTCTTTTTCATGATATTGTTGATGTATCTCAAGTTCACATGTTAAATGTTTCCCTTACTGGGCCTTCTGCTCACCCTTTCTTTTGATATATGTCCCTAGGTTATGATATGCAGTAATTAACCTAGGATGAACATAAGTATAAGCCTTTCAAGTGTTTAAGAATAATTTTTTATGTTTTCATGTTTTAAGTTCCTGGTTTCCAAGACACTAAACCTTAAAGATCCTCGGTTTTGTAAAATGTAATGAAAGTTTATATGATAAAAGGTGGGATGATATAATATAACTAGAAACATTATTTAATTTTAAATAATCACATATCTTAATAAAACTTCCCATATGTGTGTTTGGATTATGATATAGTAGCCTAGTGGACTATATTAAATTTGAGATAATTAGGATGATCACTCAATTTATATCACAGTGGTTCACAAAAACCTAAGGCACTAAGATATTTGGTTATACCACCACACATGAAGGTAGGTCATAATCCATTAATGTTGTTTAGCTCAGATATTCTTCATACTGACCTCATTCTACTCTTTGTTTTCTTTCTACCCTGTCCATATTATCTTATTTTGAATCCTTAAAATTTTATCCAACTCGAGATCATAGTTTAGAATATATTTTACTTTCCCATTAGTTGAGTACTCATGAATCAACAATATTACTTAAAAAATATTATAATAAAACCAATCATAATATATAAAATTAAAATCAATGGATAAAATAAAAAACCTAATTATCCTAGGTTTCCTAAATATAAGTCTCCAGCAACAGCACTAAAAATATTTACATTGTGAAAGAATTTCTTAATTACTATAAGTAATCAAGTTTATAAATTTATAAAATAATCTTATTAACTTATAATTAAAGGGTTTAGTGAGTGGTAGTTAAAGTATAAACCCATTTATATGAATTATATAAATCAATTGGAAGAATTAGAACAACAAAATTAAACTTTAAACTTTAATCAAATAAATCATACCAAGCATTAGTAAATCCATGGTCATAAACTTTTAAATTGAAAAGATAAATAATTGTCCAAGTTGTTTCCAGAATTTGTTATAATAAAATCCCAGGTCTTGAAATTCACTCTCAATCTCAAAAATTACCATGTTCTTATATTCAAGTACAACAGTTATTTAATGAGACAGGTGACCCAAAACCATATTTAAACATAGCATATAAACAACCCAATGGTCATGAAGAAGGCTATATCCAAGTAAATGTATTAAAAATTACCCCCTCACTCAAAAATATAATGATCATACTCAAGTAATAATGAAGATGAAGTCTTTGGGTCTTTTGTAAGTGTTGAGGTGGGCGGTAAACCATAAAGGTTTTTTCAATTCAGTGGATCATTCGCAATATTTCACTTGAAATGAATTCCATGACCAATGAAATTTTTCCACTAAATATTGACATGGTGAAACCTAGAACCCCAAAGAGTATATTTTCAAATTATATTTATAATTAATTTGTTAAATATCATGAGAAATGGTTACCTTATCATAGGAACTTTCTCTAATGATGATATTGATCTTCTGAAAAACTCCTCCAGGATTTCTTTTATTATGTTTGGAGGATCCATGTGTAGAATCCCTCTAATGGTGATCCAAATGTTCTCCTTTGATATATGAGTGATTCCCTTTGATTTTTGGGGGCTAACATGATGAATTAATGATCTTACATTGTTCGTGTTGATCGCATGTAGTTCTTAGGATCTTGAAGGAATCTCTCTAGAACTTCTCATTCTTAAGAGGAAGAGGGAAAGAGGAATTGAAAGAGAATTTTATTTTGTATAATGATTCTCAAATATCGATTAACTCTACATAATAGTCATAACTATCAATTTATAGAGTTGGGGTTTATGTTAAAATATTATTTTATTGTATACCATCCCATAAATAATACTATAATCATTATTAAACCCCATGTTATTTAATATTAATAATATTATTATTATTATTATTTTATGGCACACACTAACTTATTCAAAGATAAATATTATTTACTGGCTTGAAAATAAATATTTATCATCAGATTTGATCATGGTATTCTCCAACTCCTCGGTATTTATTGAATACCTGAATAAAAAATTTATTAAATATTTTATTCATAAATAAATAAAATAAATATTTTATTCACAATGAAGCTAATAAATATTTATGAAATATTCCCATAATCAAATAAATTATTTCTTAATGAAAAAATAATTATGTATTAACTTTCAAGTATTAGCTATCAATAAAACATGAATAAAATTATTTCTTAGCCTTGAAAATAAGATGTATTCCAATAATTAAATTTAAATAGAATTTAATTAAGACCAATGGAAATTCTTAGTGTGTGAACCTCTAGGATTATTTATTGTTATAATTAGGTGGGCTTTCCTAAGTTCTAAGGTTACTGTCTAGCAATGGGTTAAGGAACCTAGGAAAAATAACTTAATGTCACAACATCGACAACCACATATGAACGCTCACCACATAATATAATACCATTATTGCAATATATCATCAATAAAATTTTACATCCATGTCATTAACCTATATTCTCGATATTTCTTTCTTTGAATATTTTAAATAAACATGTCATTACACCATGGAAATTGAATTTAATGAGATAGTTCTATTACAATCAAAGGGATGAGATATCAACTTCTATAAAGGTGGAGGAACAACTTCCTTGACTTATTCATTAACTATATGTCACCCATGATGCATCCAACATATCTAACTTATTCATAAACTTTATCATCATGGTTTATGAAATATATCTAATTAATAGAGTTGTAGCATGTATTAATAATAATCTTAAAGTTTAAGGACCATTACACATGCTCACAGATAGGAATATCAAATGACACTAAAACATGTGGAATGCCTACTGGTGGGTCAATTATCATAATATTCCATATAGGAGTTTACCAATTTAAAAATTCATGATAATAATTCTCAGACACTTACAAGTACTATCACCTAATAGTCATATTATATGAGTCCCATATTATTACATTATTCGACCATTGAAGAATATTTAAGAATATCATCATGGAATTTCAAGGTTATCATCATATAGGGGAACTAGTATGAAATTATCAATGAAATATATAATATAGGAAATTATTAAATTAAATTCATACATAATAATGAATAATAAGTAATAATATGTATTATTAATATTAAAAAAATTAATATACATGTAATCAAAGTACAGTCAGTTGGTTCTAGAACACCAACTCTAAAAAACTCCAACATAGACTATATACAACTAGCTATGACTTTCATTCCGCTATACCTCACATGTTAATCATGTTACTACTGAGTCAAGGATTTATTCAAGGGGTCCACCATGTTGTCTTCCATGTAAATATAACTCACTGCAACCTCACATCTCAGAGAAAAATCCCTTAAGAGATGATACTTATGAATTATGAGCTTTATCTATTGATGTGACCTTAGAAATTTTTCTAGATCCACCACTATAGTATTATCACAATAGAGTGTGATAAGTTATTTAACATTAAGTAATACATAATGATACTATAAAAAGTTTCATATCTATGCTTCTTTAATTGAATCAGAAGTTACAATATACTTAGACTCTACTATAAAATCTATGACCACAACATGATTTAAGATCTTCTTGGTCATAGCACCTCTATTAAAAGTGAATATGTATCCCCTTTTTTATTTTATATCAACTTGATCTTTTTTGAAATTAGAATATTCTTATCCTATGATGACTAGTTCTTCATAACCTCTGTAGGTCAAGAACATATCCTTGCTACACCTCAGATACTTAAGGATAGTCTTGGATTCTATCTAATGGTGTCCCCTAGTGTTAGATTAATATCTTCCCACCACACTCGATGCATAGGTAACATCCACCCTAGTACATATTATAACATACATAAACAATCCAATTTCATGCGCATATGGAATCCTTTACATCCTTTTTCCTTCCTCATATGTCTGAGGAAACATTTTACTAAAAATATGAATATAGTATAAAATTGGAAACAATCCCCTCTTAGATTGTTCTATACTGAATATATTAACTATTTTGTCAATATATGTACCTTGACTTAGGTTGATCATCCTCTTGGATCTATCGTGATGAATATTGATTCCAAGAATATATTATACATAACCAAAGTCCTTCATGAAAAATCATTTATTCAACCAAGATTTAATTAACTATAGGATTGGAATTTTATTACCAATAAGTAATATGTCATCAATATATAATATTATGAAAATGAATTCACTCCCACTATACCATTTATATACACAAGGCCTACATTCATTCTTTATGAAACCAAATTTATGTTTGGCCTCCTCAAACTGAATGTTCCATGACTTGGATTCTTACTTTAATCCATAATTGGTTTTTTAAAATTTCAAAACTTTTTGGCATCCTTTGGAGTTAAAAACCCTTCATGTTGTGTTATATATAAATATTCTTAAAGGTTCCTATTAAGGAATGATTCTTTGACATCTATCATCTGAATATCATAGTCATGGAAGGATACAATGGAAAGTGGAGTTATGAGGGATTTCATCATTAAAACTAGTGAAAATGTTTCATCGTATTCAATATCATAATGTTGCTTAAACCCTTTTACAATTAGCCTTGAATTATAGGTACTTAATTTCCCATAAATGTCTGGTTTATTCTTGAATACCCATTTAAAACCAATAGTATTTACATCCACTATATGATCTAAAATCCAGACTTGGTTTTAGTACATGAAATCTATTTTACAATCCATAGCTTATTTCAAATTAGAAACATCTATTCCACTTACTATTTCCTTGAAGGGTATAGGATCAATATTTTCAGCAAACCATGCCATTATAAGTCAGTAACTTCTCTTGTACTCCTACACATCATTTTTGTTTGTAGAAAAGCTTCTTCCTTGGGGCTTTGTGGAATTTTTTCATGTGCCAACTCTTATGTATATTGATCATGAACTTTATCAAATATATATTTCTATAATTATATATTTTATAGATATAATACTTCTCAAGGAATATGGGATTCTTTTCAACCACAAAATTTTTTTATCAAGGATTATATAGGTAGTATCATATTTTTTCCTTGGGATATCCTATAAATATACACTTCGTTCCTCATGGTGTAAGTTTGTTCCTTGAAGAGGCCTTAAAAAAATTTCATACATCCCTATACATTTAAGTATGACAACATGGGTTTATTTCTATTCCATGATTGGTATCCAATATCGTATTCCACTTTAGTTGGAACTAATTTTAGTATGTATGATACTATTTTTAATGTGTATCCCCAAAAGGATAATGGAAGAATCACATGAATCATCATTGATCTCAACATGCCCAATAAGGTGTGGTTACTTCATTCTCTTACATTGTTCCACTGACATGTATAAGAATTAAATTGTGATAGGATCCAATACTCTAAAAAATAATCAACGAGATCTTTATTAATATATTCTACACTATGATCTAATCATAGTTTCATAATCTTCTTACCAAGTTGGTTCTCAACTTCATTCTTATATTCCTTAAAGTTTTTAAAGCATTCCAACTTATACCTCATTGAGTATACATTTTTATATGTACTTAAATCATTCAAAAAATTTATGAATTATAAGAAACCACCCCTTGATTCAACTTAAAATGGTCCACACACATCAGTATGAACTAATTCAAGAAGTTCTTTTTCCCTTTCACATTTTCCACTAAATAGAGATTTGGTTATTTTTTCTTGTAAACCTATGTGACATACACTGAGTGGTTTAAGTTCAAAATAATCTAAAAAATCATCTTTTTAAAATTTATTAAAAAAAATTCCATTTACATTACCTATATGGTGATTACATAGTTGCGTTTTGTGTTATTCATGTAAATAAGTTTCATTATCAATTTTAATTACTTGTTTTATGTAATCCAACAAATAAATACTTTTATTTAAAAGTTCCTTACCATAAAAAAATCTATATTTATAAATCAAGTAATATTTATTCATAAACTTGAAAATAATTCCATTCTTATCAAGTATAGATATAGATATAATGTTTTATTAATGGTTGGAAAGTAATAAAGACCTTTCAAAACCAAGATCATTCCCATTGGCAAAGTGATATGGTAGTCATCGATAGCTACAATAGCAAGTTTAGCTCTATTGGATACTTGTAGATATACCTCCCCTTGTTCAATATTTTTTAGTCTACTTGGTTCATATATTTAAATACATATGTGAGCACAAAAATCTATATCTAATACCTGATTTATAGAAACAAGTAAATTTCACTCGATAAGAAATGCATCTAAATCTTTCCCTATATTTTTTGGCGAGGTGAAATTTTTCTTCCAGTGTCCCTTCTGACCACATACGAAACAGACAGCATCATGTTCCCTTCCTTTACCCTTTATCTTTATCTTTTTAAAAGGGAATTGTGAAGAATATTTGGGATTAGATCTCTTTTCTTGTATTTTCTCTTTATTCTCCATAAGGACGGAAGGTACTTCACACCTCATCTCCTTATATACTTGAAGAAGAAGAGTAAGTAGATATGGGATATAATTTTCAATGTTTTCATATTAAAATTAAAAAAACTAGATAATATCTAAGTAAATTATTCAAAAATGAGATTGGAATGTGGTTTTTTAGGTAATTGAAACCCTAAAACATCTAGGTGCTCAATGTAACCAATGAGATTGATTACGTGAGGCCCAAAAATAAATCTATCCACATGTTTACTCTAATATTTACTTAAGTGATTAAAAAAGTTTAGACAAAGCATTTACAAATAATATATTTATTTATATTCTATATTTTCACATTCATTCGTTTATTTATATTGTCATGGTATTTCATCTTTAAAATAAATAATGAATAAGAAAAAAAATGACCAGGTCGTGATATTTTCTAATAATTTATTTATTGTGGGGAAAATAAATCAACCTATCACCTAGGGGAAAACTTATTGTGACCTTATTTCATCGAGTTTCAACATTACACATATGAACCTATATATCACCTAGGTTGGAAACATATTGGTTTCATCTTGAAATGCCTCCATGAACCTTGGGAAACTCCTTTAATTACTTGTATTTTTAACTAATATGTAGGTGAGGTGAACCAAAGGATTGGATAAGAGGAATTATAAAAATAACTTTATACACATAAATCCTATATAATAAAGGATAGAGGGATGAATCATTGGACATCACATTTAATTTAATAAATAATAATTACAAAACCAATCAATAAATTTAAATTAAATAATGTTAACACATACATAGGCCTTGTTCAAGCTTTGGATCAATCATAAGCATGTAACGATTATGAATTTAAAATAAATATGTATCATTCATTTCAATTTTTTCTTTAATAAGATAAAATATGCATGAATTAATTTGATTAATTATCATATTAATAAATTAATTCATTTTATTTTATTTCATCCAATTATCCTTAAATTCTCATCTATTGTGACTTTAAATAATAATTATTATTTTATTTTATTTAAACTCAATAAAATAGTACATAGCTTTATACATGGAATCCACCTGGCGATTACCTGTCTAAACTACTCAATATAGTATAAATTATAAACAATTCACTCATACGACATGTTGTATACATGACATGTATCATAATTTCAGGATGTGAATTAACAATTTATCTTCACATGAAATACATGAAAATTACATAGCCTGTATAGTTTAATGTGTTGAGTCTTTAGTTTACAATAACCATACAGGATTCATATCATTGAATATATGTGAAATTAATTAAGAATTTAATATAATATAAAACCTACAAACTTCTATGTACTATCAACTTAATGACCAACACAAAACTTAGGTTGATGAGATTTAATAGAGTAATAAATTAAATTTAATATTTCTTCATAAATAGGTAAATAAAATAGTGGGTGAAATCCTTCCACACAATGTGTAATTCTCTTCACTGTAAATCTAAAGTACATGCCTAGGGACTCATCATGTACTTCTCAAAAATATTTTTGAAGTGAATTATGTGTATAGAGGATACATGGTGCATACTTCTAGTTATACGACTGACAGTCTTTACACGTCATTTATTAAATACATTCAATGTATTAATTATATGACATAGTTTGACCCTATGCTTTCTATCTTGAAATCATGTGTACTGCATGGTGTGTAGTCAAAATACACAGCATGTACTATAGCAAATTCATGTGGAACCTTGGATGGTATACACATTGTTCATTAATTTCACATGATGTGTATTAATTATAGGACAACCAGGAATCCATGCGGGTTTCCTTATGTAATGAACAGGGATACACAATGTGTAAAAAAAGGAGTGCATGCCATGTAGTCTTTTATTATATATTTGGGATCTTTGTAATTCTGGATGGGATCTCTATATATAAAATTCATTAATCATTAACTGATCTTGGTAATATTTGAAAAAAAGAATAGGAATAAAATATTTTGATGATAAATCGAGAATGAATTAAAACTTGAAATAAATATTAACTTTTCAATTAAAAATGATTAAAATTTGAATAAATAATTATATATTTTAATTTGACCATTCTGATACCACTTAAAGGTTGTGGGTGAAACATAAGTTCCTAAGTGGGAAAAAAACCAAGAATTTTTTGTCTATTTAGTGGATCATTATCAATATCGTACATGATGTCACTTACATGAACAATGAAATTTTTCGACTAAATATTGACATAAAGATACTCAAAACCCCAAAGAGTATCTTTTCATGTTAAACTTATAATTAATTTATTTAATATCCATATAAATGGTAACCATGTATTAAGAAATTTATTTGATGATGATGTTTATCTTTTGAAAAAAAAACTTCCTATATTACCTTTTTGTGTATGGAGGATCTAAGTGTAGAATCTATTTAGCAGTGATCCACACATGCACCTTTGATCTCTGAGTGATACCATTTGATTTCTAGGTGCTAGTGTGATGATTAAATTGTCTTGTGTTTTCCATGTTGATTGCTCATGGTTCTTTCTATCTTGAAGGAATCACCTTATAGATTCTTATTCTTAAGAGAGATAGAAAGAGAAATTGAGAGAGGATTGCATTGTGTGCAATGATTCTCAAAACCTGATTAACCCTACACAACAGAAATAACCATCTATTTATAGATCTAGGGTTAGGTTAAAATATTATTTAATTATGTACCGACCCTTAACTAATATAATAATCATTATTAAACCCCATTCCAAATAATAATAATAATACTAATATTTTTATTACTATTATTATTATTATTATTATGACATGTGCTAACTCACGCAATGATAAATAGTATTTACCTACATAAAAAAATATTTATCAAATGAATCAATATTAAGCAGATCTAACATCTCGTAATTTATTGAATGCCTGAATAAATATCTAATTAAATATTCCATTCATCAATAAATAAAAATAAATATTTTATTAATAATCCAATTAATAAATTTTTATTAAATATTTGTGTAATAAAATGAATTTTTTATTAACTTGTGAATATTATAAATAAATAAAACTTGAATAAAATAATTCCTTAATATTCAGAATAATATTTATTCCAATAATTAAATTCAAATTGAATTTAATTGCGATCAAAAGAAAAACGTAGTGTGTGACCCTCTAGGATTCTTTCTCATTGGAATTAGGCAGATTTTTTTAAATTCCAACATTACTAACTAGAAATGGGTCGAGGCACCTAAGAGAAAGAAATTAATGTCTCAAAATCATCAACCACGTACGAACACTCATAGTGTAATATAATTTATCTATCACAACATATCATCATGCGGGTTGCACATCTGTTTCTTCAACCTATATGTTTGATGTTTCTTTCTTTAACTATATGAAATAAAAACGTTGTTACACCATGGCCATGGAATTTAATGTGAATTTTCTATTCCAATCATAGGGATGATATATTAAACTCTATAAATATAAAATTTACAAATACTTACTCAAATTATTAATTAATAACATGCCACGCATGGTGTACACAGCGTATCCAAATTCACCATTAATTGTATCATTGATGTTTATGAAATATATCTAATTTTGTGAGTTATAAGATGTATTAATAATAATATTAAATTATAAGTACCATTATACATGTTCGTAGATAGAAATATCTGATGACACAAAAACATGTGGAATTCCTACTCGTGGGTATATTCTCATAATCTCCCATCTTTGAGATTACCAAGTGAAAACTTCATGAGAAGAAGTCTCATATTATTATGTGTTCTTACACTTGAAATTTATGTTCTATGTGTCCCATCATATTATTTTATTTAATCATAGAACTATATTTAATATTATCATCATGGAATTTCAAGGTTAACATCATAGAGGTGATCTATTATAGCCTTCTCAATGAGACAAATACTCTATGAAATTATTTAATTAAAGTCATGAAAAATAATGAAAAATAAGTAATAATATCTTTTATTAATATTATAAAAAATTAATATACATGTAATAAAATTAAAATCAGTTGGTTCAAGAACACAAACTCCAATAGAAGAAATATGAGAAGTAGAATGAATGTAGAAACCCAACATGAACTATTATAAAAGAAACACTTCACCATAGAAATACCTCTTCATTAAATTTCTTATCACTAAAAAGACTACCCCCTTATGATAATCATGAAAGTTTGATTGATTAAAAGAAATTGACCCTAGAATCAATAGAATCAAACTAAAAATGAGGCCCTAGTACTCAAATGCTGCTCTAAATCCTAGAAGATCATTTTTCTTGATCAATGCATCAACCTCCTCTATTTATAGATGTAAAATTTTACTGTAATTTCCATGTATCACTCCACTTATATATATTAAATTATCTCCATCTCAACCCTTACTATTATAGGTGTCAAAACTGCATGGAATATCACCTTTATATCCCCCAAAAATATCT
Organism: Viscum album; assembly: GCA_963277665.1. Lineage (NCBI taxonomy): Eukaryota > Viridiplantae > Streptophyta > Magnoliopsida > Santalales > Viscaceae > Viscum > Viscum album. Next base: position 2,099,716,589 of record OY728163.1, on the reverse strand, counting down.
CTGAAAATACCATAGGGGCATGAAATAGCCCTACTAATATACCTATTATAAATATACACCTCACATCATGGTATTTTTCTTCACAGTGTGACTTAATAAACCTTCTCTTTGACCTTTCGTTATTTCATCACACCTCCATATATTTTCACCAAAACATTGTATTCATTTCTCTTGAAAAACTATTATTTTTATAGTTATTTCATGATAGTACCATCTACATAATGAAAAAATCTTCATCATGAACCCCCTTCACTACTTCCATAAACCCATGGGGTAACACGATGTACCCATGTCATGAAAAAATTCATCCTATCTATTATAAAACTACAGATTTTTTGTAGAACTCAACTCTTCTAAAATACATTACAATATCATTCACCTTGATGTGAGAATCTTATTCATGATGAAAAATTTAAAAAACACAACATGACCTTAAATTCATGAATTTTAAATATCGCACTCTCTAATTTTGACTTCAAAATCATGGTTTTGAATTCATAATCTATGGTGAGAACATAGCCATGTAGGTTTGTAAATCCAATGCACACTGACATCACAATGTATTGATCTAGGTTGCAACATAAAAAAATATCTTCCATATTTTGAAATAGGAAAACCCTTATATATTATTCATCCCCTAAAAATTAAGACTCTAACACATCATAATCATCCCCCAACATACTCTCACATATGCACAGTTTGTGGTGTAACGGCCTAAGGCACAATGCAAAACTCACTCACATATTCTTTTTTACTCCGGGTGTTTCATAGCTTGATCCCTTGGACATGGTGTGAAAAACTATTTCACAACAACTCCAACCATAGTCATTTAATGCAGACTAATCCATATATGCATTTAAGAAAAATCTTCATCATATGACCATAATGAATTTAAAGTATTACAATAATCATTTAGTTTGGTATTTCCCTTAAAAATAGACCAGTATAGTGTGAAATAATTTTTCATGACATGGTAGAATATTAGGTATCAACTCATTTTGGATCATCACAATGTGAACATATTGGTCTCGATACAATAAGCTTCTACCATAGCCTCCCATAGTGTTTCCACGATGTGTTTCAGGTGTTAATATGTGCAATGAAAATCCTATCCATTGAGGAGGTATGTAAGGAAACATTATTTCACCTCGAGTTTATATGAATAATTTTTAAATTTGGTTCATGTTTATCGATCCCACATTGACATTGCCTTATGTATGGTAGCTAGTTGATGAGGCAGTATGCACTATACCAATATTTTGGCCCTCTCATGGTGTTTCCCTAGGACAAGACCTTTGTTTCCTTTCTTGGAACTGACTCGATCTTGGTTTTTTCTCCCTTATCGACTCTCCATGCACAAGCTATCCATGTGAATTTTCCTTGTCCAAAATTATGCCACTTTTTTCTCCTGCTATAAATATTCTTTTTTCTTATATATTTCTTTCCTATTTCATTTAATATTTCCATATTGGAATTTTTATATTCCCTTTAATTTAATCATTGAAAAAACATTTAATTATGCAAAAACATTGTCAAATAATGAAGATATAACTCTAAAAATGATGCATGAATTTTATCTATCAAACATATCCTCTAACTAAGACTTTTTTAGTTTAGCATTTCTATGGAAACACATGTACATCTTGAGCCTTGAATTTATTTAAGTATAGATTTATCCCACTATCTAAAAGGAGAATTTATTCCTTGTTATATAAATATAGTCAATAAATTTACTAATAAATTTCTATAATAGGGATGATTATATCCTAATAATATTTTTATACAATAAATCGAGATTCACTAAGTGTTTTCCTGATGTAAGGTTATCGTAAAAATTTGATTTCACAAATGATTACAATCAAAACACATAAAGTTGTGGCATAATATATTTTTTCCATGATGGATTTATTTCATATTATAACTTTTATGGAATTAATTAGTCAATATAGTTTCCATATGATTTTGTATTAACACCTCTATTTGTGAAACATGTCTTGAAAGAAATTTTGGAAGACCTATAATACATATAAGATTCATCATTGATCCTAATTTTTTACTAAAATCGTCACTATGATGTGTATAAGTTAGTGAGTTTAATAATAAATCCACTATATATTTAAATGGTCTATGAATTCTTGGTTAATATAGTATCTACGTAGCCTACCCAGTGGATCTTATACCTTTTACCAAATATTTTCACAACTCCAATTTTTATTCTTATATTTTTTTAATGTAATTTCAAGAAGTATATAAAATTACCTCTAACTTATTATTATAATAGTGTATTGATAAAAATATTATAGAATTTTTTTTAATTTATGACCCTTAATTTAAAACGGTTACTTTGTCTTAATGCTTTATAAGTAAGTATATCAAAATACCTAACAGTTTTAGTGCCAAAAAATATAAAACCCTATATGGGTATATCCTTGACAGTTGCATTCAGATTTACTTGAAAAAGAAGTATCCTGACATGAGTGGGTATTATTTAAGTCTTATATTTTTTATATCCATCATTAATTACTGATATTGTACATCTGTGATTAAATTATTTTTGAACTATTAATTAAGTATAATTTATTAAAAAAATATCCATTTCAAACATGAAATAATGTAGCATTGTGTCTAGAACTGGACACTGAGAAAAATATTTCAGTGACATTAAAATACAAAACAATAATTCATGGGAATAAATTCACTTGATAATGTGAAGTTATGATCTTCACTTAACTAACTTAAGAATCTTCGTCCTTTACCTACTTATAAATTTCACCTTGCTTTTTGAAATTTTTCTAAAATTTCATGGTTACTATATTTGGATACAAATTTTCAAGTTACATATTGTATTTAATTACTAAGAAGTTAATTAGATAAATTATATGCAATGATAAATATATCTAAAGTGGAATCTTTTTATTTATTCTTTATTAACTGGTTGTAGTTTATCTTCCAATGACCTTTCTTTCCAAATGTGAAGTAGAAAACCACATGTTCATTAAGATATATCTGAATTTTTATCTTCTTTGATGGATGTTGTAAAATTAACATTGACTATAGAACTTTTCATAGGATTTTCAACCTTTTCCATTAGTTTATTCTCCATAAGTGGTGAGAAACCATGTTACGAAAAATCTCTATCTTCTTAGTAAATCATAGTCAAAAGATTCATGAGTGGATTCCCCATATAGTTCATTCTATAATTCTTGATGAATATGTAGAATCTATATGGTAAAAATTATAGTATGAGATTAATGGATAATTTTCTATTCATATAGAACTCCAACTTCACTAACTGATCAATATAATTTAACATATTTAAGGAAATATCATTATATATTTACTTGTATTCTATATTATATGTGTATAATGTAGTGTCCACCTCATTTATTTTTAACCTATCTATATCCTTTTCATTTCCTAGGAGATGAGTTATCAGGTTGTATACATCCATGTCTATATCTTTATCTCTTCATACATAGCTAATAAAATGATGAAATAAATATCTAAATCATCCTACATGTTTGTTTTATATGCGTCCTTTTCACCTTTTCTTTCTCATAAAGGTGGTTGATTAGAATTAGGGTATTTCAAAACATAATATAAATTTTTATATAATAGTGTAGTGTATAATAGATTGTACCTCTCTTAAAAATTTCTACTGGTGGGAAAATTTTCTTTATTTAAGAAATATCCCAGTGTTCCTGGGGGTTTTTTTGATTTTTTATAATAAATAAAATCATATTTTAATATATTATTATCATTACCAGTTATTATGTAATTAATGAATTAATTATTCCCCCACTATTTTATCAAATCTGAACATCTCCCACCAATGGATTCATAATATCATGTTTCTTAGATATTCTAGTGAAATGGATCCATATTCCCTTTCTCATAATAAATACTTTGGCCATGAAAATTACTCAAAGGTATTTACATCTGATTTATTTTCCAAATTGTATCAACTAGAATATAGATCTTACCCTTAATACCAATTTTATTAAGTCAATACTTTATCTTTCTTAAGACTCCCCTGTAATTGAAAAGTTCCCTTGAATATAACTTGACTGAAACTTTAACTATGGTTTCATCTTAACTTAGAAGATATACTTCATTTTTTAACTTAATATTTTTCTTGAGGGATTTTGTTTAACTTTTTCATAAATATTATTCATTTTATTCTTCACATGCTTTTTAATATTACATGTATTTTACATAATTAATTAACAATGTTCAATAAAATAATTTATGCATAATAATTTCATTTTTCTCATTTTAGCATACTTGTTAATTTATTAACTTTATGTGATAACATTTTATCATCCAAATAAACCATACATTGTAAAAATAAATAAATAACCATGCATGGACAAAATAAAAAAATATGTCATATAAACATGATCTTTTATCTACCAGTTTCTTTATCGGTCATAGATAAACCAACCTTGACCTGAGAAAAAATAACTCCTTGATCCAATCCTTAGTTTAAATTACAACATTTCTCTATGATACTATGTATCTCATTATTTGGGTTCACCTCAGATCAGGTTATGAAGTTTCTCCTCTCATTGGGAGATCCATTATTTATAAATGCTTACTCACTCATAGTTGATGAGTACCAGGGGTTTGGGGTTACATAAATAAAACTTATACATGAATGAGCATACATAGTAAAGGAGGGATGGATGTTTCATAGATCACAATATTTAATTTAACAAAATTATCACATAAAACCATACAATAAATAATAAAATTAAATAAATAAATCTAACACAAAGACAAGTCATTAAAGATCATGGTAAATCACAACAAACAATGTCTACACATTTAATATTTATAAAATTAATTACAATTCATTCTAATTAATATAAATTTACTATAATTAATGAATTAATCATCTAATTAATAATTTAATTCTTTATTTTAATATTTTTTCCATATAGTCTTTCAGATATGATAATATTATTATTCTCTAATATTTTAATAAAATATAATTTTAATTAAAATAATTATTTATATGGAAGGTATTGAGAAGGAAACATGACATATACTATCTGTGTTAGATTAAATCCATTTCTGTAATTTAATTCACACAAAACATTTACTCTATATGTAGCGTGGTGTATAATTTTTTCATTATATTAAATCCATTTTCGTAATTTAATAGTTTTTTAGAGTGTATTATCACTCGAAATATCATGTGACTCATACCATGTATAGTATTTATTGTGTATTGTGTACTTACATGACATGTATTCCCACACAGCATGTTGCAATATTAAAGGTGGGTAGTTTCATGGGTCAATACATATAGTTTTCACGACATCTATGACCACATCAAATTCCATAAATATACATAGTGTGTACTATTAGAAATGAATTTTAAGTGAACAACGTGTATGATAACCATTACACGTCATGTAGTTGTAGAATTTTTGTGGATTTAATTATTAAGTGTACATACCCACACAAGATACTAAAAATCACTCAGTGTGAACTTGGAGTAGAAAGATATGTATCACATGGCATGTATATACAACAAAATTCCATGACGTTTGTGTCTCACAAAATTTATCATGCATGTCGACCCACACAACACATATAAAATATTAGCATGTACCTTGCATGAGTTTTCACATGTTTCAAGGCGTTTTTACCCAGCTATATGTCAAGGAATTCATTTCTATCTATATTTCTTGACTGGAAGCCAATACATAGTGTGTAATGATGCTACATAGTTTAACCACACTTCTTATCATGATTTACACTATGTCGAAATTGTGTGGGGGTTTCATGGAATGTATGCTAGTTAAATGTTGTTTAATCCTTATCAAGTTGCATGTCGTGAAGGAAATCAATATGAGATGTGTAATGATATATCGTATCAATACACCTGATGTGTCAAAATTATCATACCCACTCTATGTTTTGTTTACCATGGATACAAAACATTTAATTTATCATTGAATGTAGTATTTCCATATTATGTAGAAAGTACCCTTGGATCCTCTTGATAGGATCTTTAAGTGTTCTTAAAGCCTTTATAACCTATACATGGACATATAAATTTAAATGAACATGTAATTTGGATTTTTCAATTTACAATAATATTCTGAAAATGGAAAAACTGACAAAAAACAATGAAATTGATCAAACAACTTATAAATAATTATAAATTAGAATTTTCCAATTCTGATTCCACTTGAAGGTTCTATGGAACAATGGAAGTAATGGGTGAGTGACCAATTATTATTTTCCATCACTTTTAATGGATAAATATAAACATGACCCCGGAAACTCTAAGAGTGTATCATTCACATTTAATTTAAAATCAATTTAAGGCAATAATTACATCAAACATGATAATTATTCACAATATGTTTTTAATGATGCTCTTCTATCATTTTCATTATCATTAAAAACCCAAATTATTTCTTCTATAGTTGAATCCACACGTGCTCCATGAATATTTGAACAATGTTCTTGGTATTTTGAGTTTTAATACAAATAAACCCAAATCTTCATACCATTCATCATTGATCACAACAAGGGGTTACCTTGTTCTTTCTATATTCTTAAGAGGGAGGGTGGTGGATTTTATCTCTAGGGATGGAAAGAATTTGTAGAGAGTTTCTCTTTTGGGAACAATAACTGTAACATCCCATATATTAATAAAGTACATTTTTTTATAAATGAAATAAATTTTGGTCAAATGTTAATATTACATATATTAAATTAAATATCAATATCTTTATGATAAATGATATTTTATTAACTTGTTTTATCAATTATGAGGATTAAATAAATTATTTGATATTTTATTTATAAATAAGTGGTGTTTTATTGTTTAAAAGAATATTTTTAACATAAATAATTATAATTGATTATGCATTTGAAAGATAATTATGAAATCACAATAATTAACCATGTTAGATTACATGTAAAATTAATTACCAAAATATGTTTTAATAAATCATTTTTCTAAAACCTCAAATGTATCTCATTAATGAATGTTTGTTAACAAATAATTTCAAAAAAAAATGTTTTTATCTCAAAAAAAATTATTTTAATAAATAAATTATAATAATTATAATACATAAATTTAATAATTAAAATACATAATTAATTAATTATCATATTTCATATATATATATATATAATAAAAAGTAATAATAATTGATTAAAAAATTAAAACGAGTTTAATTAAAAGAAATGATAAAAGGATTAAAAAATGATGATGAAAATTCATGAAAAACACAAATGGTGTCGCATTTAAAGGTGAGTCGCGAATTATTATTTTTTTCAGGATAGGGTTTCGATAAAGGGAAAAGATTGAGGTTTCTACAATGTCATGAACCGATGTAGTCTAGTTGGCCCGAGAGGGATCGTCTTCATGTTTGAGATTAGAGGTCGGGGTTGGTTTGTTTGTCTTTGAGAGGCAAGGTGGGGTAGTATGGTGAGACTGAGCACTGGTTACAGGAGCTGAGGCGTAGAGATATAGGCGAGCGTGAGTCCGAGCAGTTTTGGGTTTTCACTTTTGGATGCGAGGATGAAGTTGAGGGTTCGAATCTTTCAGCTCGAGCATGTAGGAAGTGGTTTCGAGTTTGAAGGTCTTCGCATCTGAGTTGAAGACAACTGATGAGGTTTGATATGAGCTGTAATTAAGATTTTGGGAAAATGATGTTTGGTTTTTAAGATCATCGTGTCATCCAGTTATGCAGGTAGGTGTTGTTTACTCAAGTTTTTTGTATCGAAATCTGATTTGTAGATTCGTTTTTGGGGTATTAACTCACTGTTTCATCATTATCCTTTGATTTTTCTTCTCTAGGCATCGACAGATTCTTATTACTTGTATTTTTTAAGAATTTTCTTCGTATAAATTTTTCATCTATCCTTATCTTGAATTAAATTTTTTTCATATTTCCATCAATTCCGATCAATCTATATTAATTTAATATACCTTAAAGTGCAATCAACCTGTTATACAGGTTTTTCTTTCTGATATCTATCATCATTTTAAATTTTCTTCTTCTGATGTCTCTGTATGACATTAATATTAATATCAACATTTTCTCCTAGTATTTTTTACTTCCAACAAAGCTTCTCAGAGAAGCTTAAATTATGTCCAAATCAAAAATAGGTGTAGCCAGTATGTCTTTTATGTTTTTCATGTTGTACTAGTTTCAGTGAGCTAGATATATATAATATATCATCTAAATCTCTAAACTTTGATTCCCATTTGTGTTTGGTTGGGAATCATCACTACAGAACCATACATTTTGAAATGGATCGCTCTTCGGACTTGTTTTTTTTAAATGGCCATATACAGACAAAATAAAAATAATAAATAAATATAGTTTTTGAGTTTATCATCAGAAAAAGAAACTAATATATAAGTCAGTATTTTCTGTGTTCTTTGGGGAGTGAGTTTCATATAGAAATAGATAAATGGAGTCAGAGTTCCCATTTTTCTCTGAGTGTTATTCTCTTTGTTTTCTACTTCTAAGAGAGAGAGAAATTAGAGTCCAAAAAATAAACCAAAGTAGAAGGAGAATCTAAAAAACGTGTAAGGGATAAATATTTATTTTCATGATTTTGATTATTTTGAAATCTTATTTCCATATGATATAGTTTAAATTATTTGTAAACATTTCTCTTCCTTAAAGCTTAATAGTATGAGATTTTGTTGTATAAAGAGAATTCTATTTTTCTTAATTTTAATCGTCTGATTCTAAGGGTTTATTATTGTTAACCAAATTATCAGTGTTTTACAAAGATAGACATATATATGTGTAAGTATATGTATTTACATATATGAATTTATTTTTCAATATTTATATGGTAAGAGAGTAATTTGAATTTATTGTGTGTTTTGGTTCATTAAATTCTGTAAGGAATTATTATCGATAATTTTATTTGATTTATTTTAGTTTATTTAAATCAAATTAATGATGTTAGTTTTACGGTTTAGCGTAAGAGAATTTTATTGATCAAGTATCTTTTTGATATCAGTGCATATTTTGATTTTACATTGGGAAGAGAAATTATTTTGGTGTTTATATTTTTGAAAATATGTTTTGAAAATTATATTACATTCAAATGAAAATAATTATCTTTGATTAACTAATTAATTTATTTTATGTTATTCCAAGTGAATATGTTTTCAATATGAAAATATTTCTATTTTTTATAATAATAACAACATCATGTAGATATATGTATACTATGAAGTTATTTTCAAGAATTTTTTTATTAAAGGATTAAAGAATTTTTTTATTTAAGTAGATTTCATATTATCAAATCAATTTGTATGTATTAGAAATATAAAATTCCAAGTGTAATTTATAACATTAATAGTTAGTTTTGAAATTAAATACATCACCTTGTGTGTGTGCATTTCATTTATACACTCATGAAAGTCAATTACATTATAAGATGCGACCATTACCTTTAATATGTGACACATCATGCATGTATCAGTGTTTTTCATTAATAAATGTATGTTTTATGGATAAACATTCCTTTGTATCCTTATGAATGGTAAATGAGAATAGAAACTATTTTCCTCATGAAAAGATAAGTTGACGAGAGATTTGATTATTTTGAATCTTGTAAATGTATTATTGAGAAAGTAAATATATATGTGTATATGTATTTATATACGTATATATATGTGTGTGTATTAAAAATGCTTTCATATCTTTAGAGTAGAACTCCAGTGGAAATTTATGTATATATATACATGCAAGCTAAAAATGTTTTATAAAAAACGGTGTTTGATCTTTGTAAATATGATAGGGAATTAGGGAGTGAACTCGTCCCTCAAATGGGTAAGCCTAAGATAGTCTTCAAAGTTCGAAGTAGTCTCTGTGTTTTCTTTTTCAAAATCTTGCATATTGTTTTCAGAATTACCACTGGACTATTTTTAAGAAATTTTTTAGCATAAGTATTTTCAAAACATTGAAGTGTTTTTGATATGTAAATAATTTCAATGATTTTATCATATGGTATTTCCAAATAAATTTCGATGGTATTATCAAAATAATTATAAAACCATTTCTCAGAGGTTATTTTCAAATGAAGTTTTAGTAAAAATTATTTCAAAAATTTTAAAACACCCTACTGGGAAATTGAGTGCTCACCTTTTGTTTTTAAATGTTTTTCACAGGAATCCTATAATTTCTAAATCAGGTTTCGACGCTTTTGGTGTTAGCGCACATGGAAGCGTACTAGAATTTTTTTTTTGTTCAACTCTGATAAATGTATGGTTTTGTCTAATCCTCCAGAATCTACACCAGTAAAAGTTCCTCATTTGTCTAATATGTTGTGTAATTATTCAATTTCTTTTTATAAGAAAAAAATTACCCCGCATTTTTAATCACTAAGTCCAGAAGAGTAGGATCAGGGCATTATAATTGGTACCAGAGGCATGGTCTAGACAAATTTTGAGATTAGATGCTGTCTTTTGAGGAAAATAAAATCTACGCGTTAGATTTTTTTAGATAGATTAGTCCCCTTAGAAATTCTTTAACTATGAAAATGGAAATTCAGAATTTTATCAAGTTCGACAAACAAATTGTAAGGGTGAAATTCATTTTAAAGGGGATGTAACATCCCATATATTAATAAAGTCATTGGTTTTATAAATGAAATAAATTTTGATTAAATGTTAAATTAAATAATAATATCTCTATGATAAATGATATTTTATTAACTTGTTTTATCAATTATGATGATTAAATAAATTATTTTAAATTGAATTTATAAATAAATTATGTTTTATTGTGTAGAAGAATATTTTTAATATAAGTAATTATAATTGATTATGCATTTGAAAGATAATTATGAAATCACTATAATTAACCATGTCAGATTACATGTAAAATTAAGGACATAAATATGTTTTAATAAATCATTTTTCTAAGACGTCAAATTTATCTCATTAATGAATGTTTGTTAACAAATAATTTCAAAAAATGTTTTTATCTTAAAAAATTATTTTAATAAATAAATTATAAGAATTATAATACTTAAATCTAATAATCACAGTAGTCAGTTAATTAATTATCAGATTTCATATATATATATATATATAATAAAAAGTAATAAGAACTGATTAAAAAAAGAAAATGAGTTTAATTAAAAGACATGATAAAAGGATTAAAAAAAACGATGATGAAAATTTGTGAAAAACACAAACGGCGTTGCGGTTAAAGGTGAGTCGTAAATGATTTTTTTCTCGATAGGTTTTCGACGAAGGGAGGAGCTCGAGGCTTCAGCGATGTCGGGAACCGATGGAGTCCAGTCAATCTGAGAGGGCTCATCTTTGTGTTCGAGATTAGAGGTCGGGACTGGTTTTTTCATCTTTGAGAGGCGAGGTGGAGTAGCAAGGCAAGACCAAGCGCTGGTTATAGAAGCTGAGGCGCAAAGATGAAGGCGAGCGCAAGTCTGAGTAATTTAGGGTTTTCACTTTCAGATGCGAGGACGAAGCAGAGGGTTCGAATCTTTCAGTTCGAGTGAGTAGGAAGTGGTATCGAGTTCTAAGGTCTTCGAATCTGAGTTGGAGACAACTAATGAGGTTAGATATGAGCTTCAATTAAGATTTGGGGAAAACGATGTTTGGTTTTTGAGATCATCACACCATCGAATTATGCAAGTAGGTGTTGTTTATTCAAGTTTTTGTTATCAAAATCTTATTCTTAGATTCTTTTTTGGTGTGTTAACTCACTGTTTCATCATTTATCATTTGATTTTTCTTCTTTGGACATCGACAGATTCCTATTACATGTATATTTTATGGATTTTCTTAGTAGAAATTTGTCTTCTATCCTTATCTTGAATTAAATTGTTGTCATATTGCCATTACTTCCGATCAATCTGTATTAATTTAATCCACCTTCATGTTTAATCAACCTGTTATACAGATTTTTCTTTCTGACATCTATCATACTTTTAAATTTTCTTCTTCTGATGTCTTTTTCTAACATTAATATCAATATCAATGTTTTTGGCTATTAGTGTTTGGTTCCAACAAATCTTCTCAGAGACGCTTAAATTTTATCCAAATCAAAAATAGTTGTATCCTCTGTCTTTTATGTTTGTCGTGTTGTACCGGTTTCAGTGAACCAGATATATGTAATATATCATCCGAATCTCTAAACTTTGATTCCCATCTATGTTTGATCGAGATTCATCACTCCAGAACTATACATTTTGAAATGGATCACTCATCAGACTTGTTTTTTTTTTTTAATTTCCATATACAGACCAAATAAAGATAATAAATAAATATAGTTTTTGAGTTTATCATTAGATAAAGAAACTAATATATAAGTTAGTATTTTCTATATTCTTTGGGGAGTGAATTACATAGAGAAACAGGGGAGTTAAAGTGCCATTTTTTTTCTGGGTGTTTTTCTCTTTGTTTTCCGCTTCTGAGAGAGAGAGCAATTAGAGTCCGAAAAATAAACTATAGAATGAGACTGAAAAAACATGTAAGGGAGAAATATTTATTTTCAATATTTTGATTATTTTGAAATCTTATTTTCGTAAGAGATAGTTTTAATTACTTCCAAACATTTCTCTTCTTTAAAGCTTAATTGTATGAGATTTTGTTGTATAAAGAGAATTCTATTTTTTAAAATTTTAATCGTCTGATGCTAAGGGTTTATTATTCTTAATCAAATTATCAGTGTTTTATAAAGATGTATATACATGTGTAAATATTTGTATTTACATATATAACTTTGTTTTTCAATATTTATAAGGTAAGAGAGTAATTAGAATTTATTATGTGTTTTGGATATTTAAATTCTGTAAGGAATTATTATGGATAATTTTATTTGATTTATTTCATAATCATGATTTTATTTTTACAGTTTATTGTAAGAGAATTTTATTGATTATGTATTTTTTTGATATCAGTACATATTTTGATTTTACAGTGGAAAGGGAAATAATTTTGGTGTTTATATTCTTGAAAACATGTTTTGAAAATTATATTTTATTCAAATGAAAATAAATTTCTTTGATTTACTAATTAATTGAGTTTATGTTATTGCAAGTGATTATGTTTTCATTATGCAGACTTATATTGTTTTATAATAATAACAACATCATGTAGATATATGTATATTATGAAGCTATTTTCAAGTATTTGTTTATTAACGGATTAAATAATGTTTTTATTTAAGTGAATTTCATATTATCAAAAGCAATTTGTCTTTATTTGATATATAAGTCCATGTGTAATTTCTAACATTAATAATTAATTTTGAAACTAAAGACATCACCTTGTGTGTGTGCATTTTATTTATACACTCATGAAAGTCAATTACATTATAAGATGTGACCATTACCTATAATATGCGACACATCATGCATGTATCAGTGTTTTTCATTAATAAATGTTTCATTAACAAATGCATGTTTTATGAATAAATGTTCCTTTGTATCCTTGTGAATGGGAAATGAGAATGGAAACTAGTTTCATCATGCAAAGATAAGTCGGCCAGAGATTTGATTATTTCTAATCTTGCAAATGTATTATTGAGAAATAATATATATATATATATATACAAGCAAGTTTAAAATGTTTTATAAAAAAATGGTGCTTGAACTTTGTAAATACGATAGGGAATTGGGGAGTGAACTCATCCCTCAAGTGGGTTGGCCCAAGATAGCTTTCAAAGATCAAAGTAGTCTTAGTGTTTTATTTTTAAAATCCTGTATATTGTATTCATAAATACCACTACTATTTTTAAGAAAAATTTTAGCATAATTATTTTCAAAACGTTGAAGAATTTTTGATATGTAAATAATTTCTATGATTTTATCAAATGGTATTTCCAAATAAATTTTGTTGGTATTATCAAAATAATTTCAAAACCATTTCTCAAATGTTATTTTCAAAGGAAGTTTCAATAAAAATTATTTCAATAATTTTAAAACACCTTACTAGTCAATTGAATGCTCACCCTTTGTTTTTAAATGTTTTTCATTGCAATCATAGAAGTTCTAAATCGGGTTTCAATACTTTTGGTGTTAGCGCGCGCGGAAGCGTAGTAGGCAATTGTTTTATTTTTGTTCAAATCTGATAAATGTATGGTTTTGTCTAATCCTCCAAAACCTAGACTGGTAAAAGGTCCTCATTTGTTTAATATGTTGTATAATTATTCAGTTTCTTTTTATAAGAAAAAAATTACACATCATTTTCAAGCACCGAGTCCGGAAGAGCGAGTTTAGGGCATTATAAAAACTCTCCTCGGTTGAAAAATGATATAAGTTGGAATTTATACTTGAGTTAATATTTGATAATTTCATAATGAATCCTTATCAAAAATCTATTCTAAGTAATTCCTCATGTGTAATAATCATATTATTATTATATTTCAAGTCATGCACATATTAAAATATCATTTTTAAATAAATAAACCAATATTTATTTAAATGATATTGAATAAAATATATCATTTCCATCAGGCCATTGACACACCATGTCAATCCTCTATGGAATTTATTGAACCTTAAAATAATAAAACATTTAATCAAATAAATATTATTTATTTAATAAATAAATAAATATTATATTTACTAAACTCGTGAATAAATATTCATTTTAATATTCATGTAACTAAATAAATGTTTATATTAATCTATTCACTAAAATAGAGAATAAATAAATATTTATTGATTACATTTTAAATAATAAACAAGTGATAAAAATCAACTCACATATTCTAAACTCTAATATCTGGTGATTTAATTTATGTGATCAATAATACTTGAATAACTATTATTCCATAAGATGATAATATTATTTATTTATAATATTAAATGCATAGAATTTAATGTGATTTTGGATACACTTAGTGTGTGACCCTCCAGACCTTTTTCTCAATGTCATTGGGGGAACTTACCTAAAGTTAAAGATAAGTTTCTAGAAACATTTTAAGGAATCCATAGGGAATGGAGTTAATGTTTCAATGAAAAAAAACATCCATACGAATGATGTTGTTTAATATAATCTCTTTATCTCGATATCTCATCAAGGTGTATGCATACTTGTATCATCACCCTATATGCTTAATTTTTCATTCTTTGAATTTTTGAAATAAACTCATTGATGAACTACTATGTACATGGATTTAGTCCTATAGTTACATTTTAATCAAAGGGACAGAGATATATTCTTCCATATACATGGAAATGAAAAATGCTTTCTTGACTAGTTCGATGCACCCAACATATACTACCTCGCTACAAGCATATGTTATCACAGTTTTCATCCATATATAAAAATAATTGATTATTAATAAAAATTAATAATAATATCAAGTCTAACGACCAATAAACACATCCATATGTAGGAAAATCCAATGACACACAAATATGTGGAATTCCTATTAGTGCTCTAGCCATCATAATAACCCTTCTTGGAGATTACGATGTGCGAACTTCATGACAAGTATTGATTTCATATGAGCCTCCTAAAGAAGATATATCATGAATCCAGTTATGAATGTGATGCATATGGATATATCATATCTTATGATTAACATATATTATATGGTATCAAAATGTGAATTTACTCCATGTCCATATTCAATAGTATTCAATGATTGATGAATATCATAAGGCATGGTCATACCACTACCTTGAACAATATTTTTATATGATTGGGTGATGTCTCTAATAACCCTCATTGTTAAGGGTTATGAATTCCTAAGGTAATTTAAACTTTTTTTCGGAGCAAGGGTAGTTTTCTGAATAGACTCATATAAGAGTTTTGAGTGTTTTAATGTCTCTTTGAGATATTTTTGGACATGTAAAAATGCATGGTTGGTGGTTCAGGTGCTCAGGTAGTCATTGGAGAAGGTTCGAGTGACCCATCTTTGGAAACTATAGATCATAATAGGGAAACACAATGCAACTATAGATGTTTTGGTGTGGTGGATAATGTCTAGGAAGGTCCAAGGTATAGCCTAGAGGCTATTCCTTAGAGATACCTATGGGGTAAAACCCCAACACCACTACTTAGAGGCTGCATCATAGAGGGGCCCTGGGATTCAACACCCACGTGATTCCTCCTTGAGGTTGACTACACCACATACCAAAGGGAAATTCCATACCATGGCCAAGAAAGGTAGTGTTATGGTATAACCCCCATGGTTGTTTCGTGCTTTGGGGTGTTTAGAGTTTTTTAGGGGCTCTTTGGTAGTACCCAAGGGGTATGATTTTGACCACCCGCCCCCTTAGGCTCATATAGCAGCAGTGATGTAGAAGATAGGGGAAAATATCTCTTTCGATTTCCTCCTCCCTCTCTTAGTACTCCTTTGCTCTATGTGGTTTTGGGATGTTTCATCGCACTAATTCAAGGTAAGATCCCTCCTCTGTTTTCCTCTTTGTTCACCCTCTTTCATTAGTCTAGTTTTTGGTTCAATCGTATAGGGTTTTTGGCGGAAAATTTCATTATATCACGATGAAATCATCATACTTGATAGGTATTTCATGCTCTACTTGTATAATAAGTCCCAATAAGATGTGTTCAAGTCATCACTTAGCATCAACCTTGAGGTAACTTGTTCTAATAAATTTCTTAGGGTTTTTGGTGAATTTAGGTTAGATTTTTCATCAATTTGGTGATGTAATTTCGGTATTTTGTGTGTCTTAGGTTTAGGTGTGTCTTGATAATGGGACATTCCCCATTTCTTATCATTTTGGTACCATTAATTCACCCAGTGAGTTTGGTATTGGTAATTCCAATTCGGTTTTTTGGTTTTAAATGTTTAATTTAATAATTTGATGGTACCTATAGATTAAATAAGTACTCATAGACTATGAAAATGTTGATATAAGTATGGGATAGATTTATGGACTGTTGGTAAAGGTAGGAGGCCTTGAATTTATTTTGTTCTCTTGGTTAATTGGTGATTTTACAATTTTGTTCCATTGCTAGTATTATTTTCCTACATATTGCATGACTTGTGTGATTCTTCCATAAAATGAGATGATCTTGCATCTGCATAATAGTCAACATGGACTACATAGATTTCTAAATTGTTAGATACATGAACCCCAGTAGAATGACTTCTGGTGGCCCTCTTTATGGATTTCCTGGTGTCCTAAGTTGATTTCAAGAGTAATATGTTTCCTTTGTAAAATGTGTTTTAAAATTTGGTTAGACTCGAATGGAATTTTAAGGTAAAATAGGTGATTTGGTAAATAGATTTTTAAATGGTATTTAAAAATAGAAATGGGTTTTCTAAAGAATATTTGGCTGTATTTTGTCCAAGGGCCTAGAATGAGTAAGAAAAAACATGGTGCCTTTTCTAAATTATTATAAAAAAATTTGGTTTGTTTTCAAAAGAGGTTGAGAGGGGTCTGGTTGATTTTTTGGGTCTATCTGACCTCATGTTGGTGATTCCCTATTTCCAAAGGTAGTGTTCTTATTATGCATTCTAGTTTTGTTCTTAGTGTGTACCTTATTTCATGATGATTCATATCGTGTGTGTAACCCTGTGAAAACACTTCTTTCAATATAGAAGTGTTGATTTGGTCTAGATAGTTGTGATAAAACCCTTAACGGGTAGGGTTGGGTGTTAAGATGAGAGACAAGGTACCAAAGGAATAGTTCCCTTCTAGAGAGTTAGTGAGCTTGTTAGATGGGTTGTGTTCACTATGTGTTATTTCCAATGTGGACTAACTGTATCCTTATGATATGTGATGGATTTTTATTGGGGGGAGGAACCTGAGGCCTTGCCACCCCATGAGTGAGATGGAATTGGTTTGACTGTTCTGAGATGGAATCCTTATATATGAAGGTTGTTGCCTCCATGAGTAAGATAATTGGAATGATGTTGATGGGCTATCCATGTCTGAATTTATTGGACCCTATGGATGAACTTTAGGTCAATAATGTGTGAGATAATTGGCCCTAAGTTGTGAGATTGAAAGTTGGGACCACCATGAGTGAGACAGGGTATGATTTGTGATGTGTTGTAGATTATAGATAGATTTACCTACCTAGATTGAGAATGTATAGTTGGATTCTTGTTATGTGGTCAAAAATGGTATGACACCCAAATTAGAATCATCGATAGTGGGTCTGGATTGTGGTATACAGTGAATTATTTTTATAATAGATCTGAAATAGGTATGGTTGGGTTTTATGATGCCCCACGGATGTGACCATCTCAATTAAATGAATTAGAAAAAATGAATTTCAATGCATTTCCAAGAACTTTTAGGTTTATAGTTTCAGATAATTTGGAAACAAACAATAACTAAAAAACCCAAGACGTTTTCAACTATATAAAAAACTACTTAATCCAAGACAAGTATTCATAAATTCCCACATGATTCTCCAAAAAAGACACACTTTTAGACACATCATACATAATACTTTTGGTTATAATCAGGAGAAATTTAAACATAATAATGGGGTGATATTATATGCTTAGTAAGGGTAAATATAAGTGATAACAATCAAGGATCATAAGTGAGAATAATATGAGAATATAGGTATAATCAGGATATATAAAAAATTTATACCCAACAAATCCTAGATCATCAATCACAGTATAAGGCATGGAATAACATAAAAGTGTGTAATATAATAGAAAAAAAGTTATAAATAAGGAATGTAACATAGCCAGAAAATAAAGGAAACTTAGAGAGGTTGAATAACATTAAAAACAACTTAGATATATGGAATAAAATAGGATCATAGGAAAACATTTGTAAGAAAACTCATTATGTTCATGCCTAAAAATATGAGAAAACTCATTATGACCATGCTTATGTGAAAAAACTCATTATAACCATGTCTAACTATCTAATGAGATATAAACTTAAACCAATGCATTGGAAAGTGATATTAGACCCTACACATCATAATCCCTTCATATTTATTCAACATAAAATAAATCATCATTATATCATAAAGATTCCACGGGAAGAAAATGGGTTTCATATCCCTTTTAAATTGAATCAAATAAGTATAACAACATAATTCCATCAAAGATCATAACATGATATATCCTTGTAAAATAAATGGGTATCTAGAGATATTTGGTAACTGTATAGGTAAATAAAATTCAATAAATATAATAGAGAATATGGTATTTTCACCATATAGATAAAGGCTATATTACTAAGTCAATAATTTCCCGAATCAGTCAATGTATGAAATCTGGGTGAACACCCTTCGATCAAAGGAGTCAAAATATGGTACTGACGTAGAGATGGATTTTGAAGAATTTTTTTTTTGTAATCTAAAGATTATTATTGAAGATAAAGTAAGTGATAGATCATTTATCTAATAGAGATTTAACATTTCTAATTTGTGAAAACACGATTAATTAATCAGCTGGTAGATAAATAATAATTTTAGAAGAATAATAGAATTTTTCTATGAAAATCATGGTAAAAATGATCATTTTTCCCGGAAAACCATTATAAATAAAAATCATAAAATAAAAGTAAAATAATTTAACTTTTTAAAACCATGAAACATGGGAAATAAGATTCAAAATGATGGGAAATCTATTCTTGTAAAAAAAATTAAAATTAAGTTTATGTTCCTATTTTTAAAATGAAAGTCCAAAGAGAAAAATTCACCTATTTATTTAGAAAATTAATTTTCAAAAAGGATGGAAATAAAAATTTAGATATATATTAAAACTTTACTTTTTATGAAATCTTTAACAAAGGACTCTTGAAAAGTACATAAATTCTTTAAATATAAAACATATAGTGGCAGATAAAGAGGATATTCATGATACGTAAAACCTTTTAATATATTGAAAAAACAATTATTGAAAATTGACACCATAAAATAGGGAAATAAAATTTTCATTTGAATTTTGGTTATGAGAATAAAGATAATCTCATGAATTAATCCATATTTGAGTTCCCAAAAAGAGAAGAAAACATTTTCGAGAAAAAAAATATTGATAAATAGGAGAAAGATTTGTTCGGAAGAATAGAATAGTTTCTTACCAATGTAAAACATTTATTTGAGAAGGTATTTCTTCAAAGAAGATGATATTGATGAAATGAAGTAACTTCCATAGTTAAAAATATAAAATAAAATTATGGAAGGGAAGTTTAAGGATAAATTGGGGCTTAAAATATCATAACTAAGGAGAAAATTTATTACTTAAGGAGGAAGAATTTGATTTGGGAAATCTATTATAGATTAAGTAACATTTAAATTGGACACCCTTGAATGAGATAGAGATATTTAAATAAAAAATATATATAATTCATGATATAATATTAAAAATAGTTAGTGTATACATCATATAAAATAAAATTGGTTCATAATAATAAGTATGTTAAAAGAAATAGGAATTGAGACAACAATCCCTTTCAAGTAACATAATATTTGAGGTAAGAATCATTTGGTAATGATGTTTTAAAAAAGAATTATATAACCGTAGAAAAAGGATTAAACAAAATACAAGGTATTTTTTAGATAGAATAAATAAAAATTGGAACAATAGAGTTTAATAAGAAAGTTTGTAACTCAATGGAAGAAAATTTTGTTAACACAAACCCCTATGATATTAGACACTTTAGAATCAACACCCATTTAAGGATATGGTTTAAATTGAAAAATTAAATTAAATAAATAATTATAAGAACAAAATACAAAATATTAATTCAACACCTCAAGCTTCCACGGTACGTTTCCATTTGAATAATGCAATAGCTTGCGTTGTACGCAACTTCGAGATTCTAACACATCGCGACCAATCAAACTAGCCGTTAAGAATAGTAATACCCACCTTTTGAAATTTTATAAATTTTATCTTTCAAAATGGACTTCATTTTTGGGTTCCGAATATAGAAATTAGATAAGGGTGAATTTTTTGTATTTTTTTGAAAACATTCAGTTTTTGATGAATAGTGAAAAATATAAAATTTTAATTAAAAACAACTTTTTTAATCAAAATAATTTATAGTTATAAATTATACTATTGAGTGGTATTTAAGTATAATTAGATTATATTTTTACCATTTAATCCAATTTTGTTCATTGGACGTAATCTCACATTTAAACTGGACATAAACAAGTGTCAATCTTTTGATAGTTATTATTTCTTAAAAACACGCTTTTTGTTTTGACAACGACGATTAATTTTAAATTAATTTCTGCCACTTCTGTGTTTTGAATTTAGAAAAATGGATTCCATATTTGGAATCAGGAGGTCCAAATTGTGTAAATAAATAACTTTTATTTTTAGACATTAGGAATATTTACTCCAGTAAATATTTTATTTATCGTGGTTAAAGGGGTAAATCCAGTAAATAAGGTTAAAAAAATAATATTATAATAATATTAAATTACCCTGAAACGTGTCCTAATCCTATTGGATGATACATTTCCGACCATGGTCATCTTTGGGTCGATTTTAGGACCCCATGGAGCCAATGTTAAGTGATAATGACACTTTGTATTAATTAAGTTAAAGTAAATACAAAAATGACATATGCATATATCTTTTAGTAAAAAACACTTTACGTAAGGTTATACATGTTATCTCTTCGACTATAAATATTCATTAGAAAGATAAAAATATTTCCTACATAATGGTATTTTATTTATAATTTTTAGACATTGAATAATTAAATTTATTTATGACACAATGATGATGTAGTATTTTCCTTATTAATGGAAGAATCAAATAAATGGTATTATAAATGTTAAAATAAATATAATTTGAAAGTTTTTATGTCATCCATGAATTTTATAGGTTAATATGACATATTAGGATTGATTAAATGAATTTATTTCTAATTAATAAAGTTTTTAGGACTTTAACAAAAATCAATTATTAAATAGTGTCAAAATTGACATAAAGGAGTTTTTAAAACAAATATTATATTATTAATTGATATAATATTCCTAAAAATATAAGGTTTAGCCAAATGACTCATACAATGATAGTTGTATCATTAATGAACCACTTGGGGTACTATTGTAAATTTATAGTAAGTTTATTAATCATATAATATAAAAATACAAAGAGACACGGTAAATGTCAAACTATTTAACTAAGAGTTAAATCTAAAAGATAAAGTTAATATAGTGACCCAAACCTGTATAAAACCTATTGGTTGAGTGGTTTTCGACCCATTCCCACCTTAGTATTTAAATAATTCATTTTGGAGCCATTAGAAACTGAAAATGATTTTATTATAAAATAATATTTCTAGCTTTTCTTAAGGTGCTCATCACACCTCTTATAAAAGGGCACTCCCCCTTCTCTCGAATACACACCTTCGAATCCATTTTGCTCGGCCAACCCCTACCCAAATACCCTATCAACTGTCCTACATCATACTAAAGGCCTTCATTTAGTCAGAAATCCATCCTAATGAGCCCTTTTGATCAAATCAAAAGGAAGAACCCGATGAAGAGGTAAATATTTCATCATCTATTTCAAGTTCATTTCTTCTTCCACTTCTTATTTCTTTGTTATTTCCACTATAAAATAATAACTCTAGTATCTTATATATACTGTGATGTTATTATAAATATGGTACAACCATATTCATTATTCTATCCATCATTTGAATGGCATGTCACCATACGTGCATACGTACGGCTTACCGTCTCCACGTCGTGGTGTAATTGTTATTCAATGCATTATTATTTGGATGGGTATAATAATGAAGTGTAATTGATGTAGATAATAAATATAACATGATAATGATTCTTTATATATGATATACCATCCAATTATATATTATTTTAACATCAAAAGAATGAAATTGTCGCTCGTGCGTACATACGGATTACTGTCTCCACAAACACGATGAGATTCATTCCCCATCGTATCCATTCAAGACTAATTTTCATTTGATGATTAAAAATAATGTTTAAAGACTTAATATCATTCTTAATATGAATAAGATGCATCCTATCTGTAACCAACATTACTTATGTAATAAAGCATATAAAGGAAAACGAATCAGTTAACACCTAAAACGATGATACTAATGAAATATCATTAACAAAAAAATATTAGAAGATCATATATAATATCATATTAATGTATATGGTTATTGTATAATTTAATAACAATTATTTCACCATTATACAGGAGGTTAACCTAACCTTGACCAAGGAAAAGTACAAGGTAAGGGTTAATTTCACAATCTCTTTATTATTCGAGGTTGTTTTTATGTAAGTATCTACTGGGGACTCTTTATCATCCACATCAATGTTTCTTAAAAATGTATTCCAAAACATTTTTACTATTTACTAGACTATGGGTTAAAGTCATTTATACCCTTGTTTGACTTTTTATTTATGGTTTGAATGGAATATTTCTGTCGTTTTCCAAACAAGGTACCTTGTGACCTTTTCGACAAAATTAAGGTAAGAATGTTTTTTTAACTTATACGGTGGGTGTAACTATTTTTCTCCATTATAAAATCATCGAATGTTTTTAAATAAATGTTTTCTTTTATATTTATATCAACCTGAGATCAGGATATCATCAATTACGGGTGAGGAAGGATGATATTATTAAAACAACTTTCAGAAGTAGATATGGTCATTATGAATATGTGGTTATGCCCTTTGGTATAACGAATGCGCCAGCGGTGTTCATGGAATTGATGAATAAGATATTTCAGAGATATCTGGATTCATTTGTGGTGGTGTTTGTAGACGATATTCTGGTGTATTCAAAGACAAGGGTGGAGTGTGAGCATCACTTGGCGACAGTGCTGGGGATCTTGAGGGATCAGCGGTTGTATGCCAAATTGTCAAAGTGCGACTTTTGGATACAGGAAGTTCATTTTCTTGGCCATGTGATTTCTAAAAGAGGTGTTTCAGTGGATCCGAAAAAGATATAGGCTGTTATCTCATGGAAAACGCCAAAGAATGTGTTTGAGATACATAGTTTCCTTGGTCTAGCTGGGTATTATCGGTGTTTTTTTCGTGATTTTTCACGTTTGGATTCGCCGATGATAGCTTTGACAAGAAAGAATGTTCCATTCCAGTGGAATGAAGAGTGTCAGCAGTGTTTCGAAGAGCTAAAGGGTCGCCTTACATCAACACCAATCTTTGTTTTTCCAGAACCAGGAAAAGGGTACGTGGTGTATTGTGATGCATCAGGATCAGGGTTTGGGTGCGTTCTCATGCAAGGGAATCATGTGGTTGCATATGGCTCACGACAGTTGAGAGTGCATGAGAAGAACTACCCAACTCATGATTTAGAATTGGCAGCAGTGGTGCATGCTTTGAAAGTGTGGCTCCATTATCTCTTCAGTGAGAAATTCACGGTATATACAGATCATAAGAGCTTGAAGCACATTTTCTCATAAAGGGATTTGAACTTGAGGCAAAGGAGATGGATGGAATATCTCCAGATGTTTTATTTTGACTTAATGTACACACCAGGTAAGGGAAATTTGGTGGCATATGCATTAAGTAGAAAATCAAATGCTCAGATGGTGAAACAGGCATCGGACCAATGACAGTTGATGTCGGTTATAGCCGATATGCGGTTGGAATGTGTGGACCAGGGCAATAGAGCGGTCTTCTTTCTTGTTTTGTTGATTCCTGACTTGGTTTCCTTGGTTAAAGAGGCACAAATATCTGATTCTGAGTGTGTGACCATGGGGTCGAGACTCAATGATGGGGAGACCATTGAGGGTTAGAAACTGAATGGAGATTCAGTTTTGTGTTTTTAGAATCGGATGGTTGTACCAGTTGCTTTTCAGGAGGATCTTCTCAGGGTGTATTATCATTCTATGTGGGTTGTTCATCCTAGAATTCAGAAAATGTATAAAGCATTGAAAAAGCAGTTCTGGTGGGCCGGTATGAAAGGAAGAGTGGCTGAGTTTGTTTCGAGATGCTTGACTTGTCCGCAGGTCAAGGAAGAACATTAGAGGCCAGTAGGAATCATCCAGTCTTTACCAATCCCTATTTGGAAGTGGGAGAAAATAGCGATGGATTTTGTCACAGGTCTCCCAAGAACGGTCAGAAAGCACGATGCTATTTGGGTGATAGTGGATCGGCTAACGAAGTCGGACCATTTCATTCCAATTTGTGAATCTCATATGGTGGAGGATCTGTCCAAAATCTATATCCGGGAGGTGGTAAAGAGGCATGGTGTTCCAGTTTCAATCGTATCCGATAGAGATCTGAGGTTTACATCTTGTTTCTGGAAATCCTTATAGCAAGACCTTGGAACTAAGTTGACCATGAGTACGGCGTATCACCCTCAGACGGATGGTCAATCCGAGAGGACGATACAAACTCTGGAGGATATGTTGCGGGCTTGTGTCATGGATTTTGGTGGCTTGTGGGAGGATCACTTGTCGTTGGTTGAGTTTTCGTACAATAAAAGTTATCAGGCATCCGTACATATGGATCCTTTTGAAGCGTTCTATGGGCGGCTATGTCGTTCTCCACTATGTTGGGTGGAAACAGGCGAGTCCTCGATGGTTGGATCGAGCCTTGTCCAGGAGACTATGGAGAAGATCAAGCTGATCAGAAAGAGAATAGAGACGGCTCAGAGTCGTTAGAAATTGTATACGGATCATCATCGATGATCATTGTCATTCGAGGTGAGTGATCATGTTTTCTTGAGGATCTCTCCTAGGTTGGGACATCGTCAGTTTGGGAAGCAGGGAAAGTTATCTCCGATGTAGATTAGGCCTTTTTAGATTCTTAAACGAGTTGGTGAGGTGGATTATCATTTGGATTTTCCACCTAGGTTCAGTGCGGTGCACAATGTGTTTCATGTGTCATAGTTGAAAAAGTATCAGTCAGATCGTGACCATGTAATTCGATAGGATCATGTTGAACTAGAACCGGATATGCTTCATTGGTGCACGTGCTAGTGCGGGTTTTGGATAGGCAAGAGAAAGTATTGTGTGGTAAAAGCATCGGTTTAGTTCGTGTTTTATGGCAACATGGTCAGATTCAAGAGGAGACTTGGGAGCGGGAGAAAGAGATGGTCGAGCAGTGGCCCGAGCTCTTTCAGTAAAGGGCGGGTTCACTACTTTCCGAGGACGGAAAGTCCAATGGTGGGGAGAATGTAGTACCCCCGGTTTGAGGTATGTGGCCTTTGGTTATGCATTTTTTATGTGTTTAAAGTGCATGGGATGAGTTGGGAAGAGGTTGAGAGAGTTTGGAATGGTTTTGGATGAGTTTGGAGGCTTTTCTATTGGTGCACGGTTTGAGCACGGTCAGGGGAAACCGTGCGGATGCTTTAGGAAACTGTGCAGGGGGAGACAGTAGGCTTCGCACGGCTTGCACATGGTTTTCCAAACCATGCAGGGAAACTATACGGACCCTTGATCTCGAGGAAGTAGCATGCGCACGGTTAGCGCACGGTTTTCCAAACCATGCGGGCTAACCGTGCGACCACTTAAAAGTAGGGTTTTTAAATCCGGGTTCCCTCAGGCTTGACCTAAAACACTCCAAACTTCCTCTCACTCGAGCCTCACTCAGGATTTCGGGTTCTCAAGGGATGAGGGTGCTCTCCCACTCGTTTTGGAAGCATTTTGAAGTGGTTTCTTGGCGGTTTCTCTCGGGTAAGTCTCTCCTCTTGGGTTCCTTGTGTTTTCCTCTAGATCTACATCTCCCTCTCTCTCGGTTTTCTAGATCTACACCCGTTGTGTGTAGATCTAGGGTTGTGGTTGCCTTGGATGTTAATTTTAAGGCTTGTGAATGTTAGGTAAGGAGATCTAGAGAGGTTTTGGGGGTGCGTTCATTGGATTTGAGGTGCGATTGCTTGTGGGTCGATTTCTCAGGAACCCTAAAGGTAGGTGGCTTCTCTCTCGACTCCACTTGGTTAGAACTAGTGGTGTTTGCTTACAATTAATTTGTTGTGCTTGAAATTAATTGTGATTGTTGTTCCAAATTGGTTGGAAATACCTTTGGTGATGTTTTGGGGATTTTTGGGGAAAAAAGGGGTTTTATGGTGAAATGCTATTATTGTGTATTTTAAAATAGAGATTTTAAAATGGGTTGTTGAGATTGATTTGTGAAAATGGTTAGTGGAAAATGATTTTCAATAAAGATTTTGTTTTTATTAAAATGTGGTTTGGCATTGAAAATGGTTTTCAATAAATGGATGATTTATTGAAGTGGATTGGTATGCGATGGAATTGGTTGATTGCATGTTATTGTGATATTGGTGGGTCATATTCTTGTTTATGGCTTGATGGGAATGTTGTGTGGAAGTGGCGAGAAGTACCACTATAAAAAGGGGATGGATAGTGGACGGAAGAGCCACCATCAAAGGATAAGTGGACTGGAAGAGCCACTAGTTGTGAATGGGTGATCGGTTTGGACAGAATCTCCATCGTTTGATTGTGGTCGGGAAGTACCACTAGGTGTGAATGGGTGAATGGGATGGATGGAAGCTACATCGTTTGGTTGTTTTGGTTTTTTGTTGTGCATTGCTTTGCAAGTTGGAAATTGTTGTGCTAGTGTGTGAATGATGAAATGGCTTGTGGCATGTTTGGTTGGCATTCCCTTGGTTTCTTGGTTTGAGTGTGATGGCTTGGTAAGGGAATGTTTGGCTTATGTAAATGGTTGTACTTGTGATTATTTTATATAATTTTTTTATATAAATGTGCTAACAGTTTTAACTTAGTGGCGTGTGTATGGAAGTCATTTGGGGAAAACCTACTGAGTTTTAGTACTCACCCCATGCTTTGTCACTTTGGTGTCTTTGCAGATGTCATTGTACCATGACGTGGGAAAAGTTAAGGCATCTCCCTCCTTTAGTGGTGCATTGTGATGTCTTGGTGGAGCTTGGAGCTTGGAGCTTGGTGTGGAGTTGTGGTGGTGTCATGGCTCGTGGTGTTGGTTGTTGGTTTCCGCTTGTACTCTGATGTGGTGTAGACATGTTTGGTTGTATTGTTTTTGGGTTGTATTGTGGTACAATTTGGTTGTCTTTTGGGAATTCATGTTGGAATTTTTTATTAACATGCATCATATAGTGGTGGTTAATGGATGGTTTGGTTGGTTTTGTCTTAAGGGAAAATCGTTCCCCAATTTGATCTTGAAGCCCTCGACATTTATTGCTAGCTTTTGGCGTATTGGGAACGTCGCTTAAGGCCAAGTAGCCCTCACTGCCTCCTCCAGCCAATGAGGTAGGGGCGGGGTGTTACACGATTCTTAAATGATTTCAAAATAGAAAGATATATTTCTCTAAAAAAAGGTTTTGATTTCATCTATGTCAATATCCTTGGATGGATTTTAAGTTTATTTGAAGTTGATTTATTATGATACAAAACATCCATATTGTATTGAAGGTTTTGTGATATATTTGACTATGGATGTGTTATTTTTATACCATTATGGTTTATGGTTAAAGTATTAACATTTTGTATGCTAGTTTTAATGTGAATGTTTATGTTATATTACAACCTTTTCATATGATGAATGTATTGGACTTAGTAAGTGACGGGTGGAGCCCACTATAGCTCCTCGATGTATCTGTAGGTCTCATGAGACAACTAGACATGGAATTGGCCAAGGCCTTTCCCAATTTGATATATGGTTTTGGCTGAGGGCTTAATCATTTTTAGACGTCTTGGCCGAGGCCTTGAAAAAATGTTTCAGAATGTCCGACATTATACATTTCTTCATTATGAAAATAATATTGATGGTTCATGTGGTCATTAGACTAGTAGAATACCCATGATTATGTTTTATTATGGCATTATTTACTCAGCTCATATTCCTGCCATAAAAGTATTCATGTTTATTATTGGTAAAGGCATGTGGTTTCAATTATTCACCATGCTTAATATTTATGTTATCTTCCACTGTATTGTTTACCCTTTCCGAGCATTTGAGCTCACCCCTTTCTTATGTTTCATTTTCCCAGGATACGAAGAAGTATATTATGACTGACCTGCAGGGATAGTCTATGGGATCTCAGTGTTTTCTATGGAAACAATGCTGTTGTAATTTTCTATTTTATGATGTAATGTAAGCCTTATGAATGTATCTAGTACTTCCAAGGCTACTAAACTAATCGGTCTTTTGAGACTTGATATTTTGTGATCATGCCAATGATATGTAATAATGCACTGACTCTGGGCTTCTGGGGTCGGAGTGTTATAATTAAAGTGGAATTAGATACACCATTCTAATGAAACCATGGTGTATAATAATAAATATGTCTCAAGGGGTGAAAATTAAGGTAAGAAACTTTTACATTATTCCTGATTCGCTTTGCACATGCATCTAAATTCTTGAATGATCAGATAAATTTTATTAAATGATTTATTAGGATCATTATTAATATAAATTTCAATTAATAAGGAACATTTATTATCATATTTTATTTATTTATTATATAATTTTTTCATATGATGGTTATTTGAGGTGGTTCAATCAATTTCTATGTAATTATTTTTGTAATTTGACCATGGTTAAAGGTGTTGTAGAATTAATTTATAATTTATAGAATTTTAGGGATTTATTTCCTTTATTATTCTATTTACATAAAATTTATATTGTTTTATATTTTTTTATAAAATGAACTTATATTAGGAAAGGTACTCTGATATGTTCATTTTAGGTGATTATGTTTATTATGACCTTTTATTGTTAATATCACTTATATAATGTAAAATATTATATTTATATAATATTTATAGTTTCCTAAAAAAATCACCTTAAATACATTTTTTAGATTTTTTAGGTGGTTATGGAAAACTAATCACACCGCATTAGGGAGGTGGTAGTTTGCACAAACGCATAATATGTGTACTTTTATTTTTCTAAGTAGATGGGAATAAATAAATAAGGGATTTTACATTGATATAATAACAATTAAGTATACTAATGATATTGGTTTCAAAATATTACTATGTATTGGGTAGGTTTGGAAGATAAATATTAATAATAAAAGGATATGTATTAAGTAATACTCCCTTTGATACCTTGAACTTTCTCTTGAATGTATCCTTATAAATTAAGGGTATAAGATAACTTATGGTGACTAGTGTCCAATTAAATTAATAAATTTTTATAGGAGGACAATTTTTTCATTTTTTTGGGAAGAATTTTAAGGAATGGGTGTGCCATGAGTTTGAAGTGTCCCCTTTTATAAGTGAAGAAAAGGGCACTTGTTTCAACATCCATTATGTTTCTATAATAGAATGACACTATTCAAGTTTCAATGGCTACAAAAGTGAGAAATTATGGAGTGTGGGATGATATAAGGTCTATAAATACTCCACAAACAATTATAAAACATGTTTTAGATTTTTTTTCCTATATTTCACTTGATTTTTAGATTTTACCATTTTGGTTTTTACCATGGTAATTGGTTTTTACCCTAGTTTTTTATATTTTATTAAAAATATAAGGCAACCCATCATAAAAAATTTAGGTGTTATGAGACATCTTTTAATACCCATATAATGTAATTAAATTTATAAATAATATAAAATTAGCTATTAAATTAAACCATTTAATATATTGAAAATATGTTTTGTATAAAAAATGGTGTTTTCTCCATTAAGTGTTCTTAATAATATTTAGTATTGATTAACAATTGAGTGATTGATAATATATTTATATATAGGTTTAAAAATTATATTAAATTCATTTTTAATATTTTATTAATTTATTCTATTAGATAAAAATTACATAATACTAATAAAACATTTATTTGAAAATTACAGTTTTACCATTATCATGGTCATTAATGTTAATCTTAGTAATCATAATTTTATTCCCAAACATAAAATTTACCTTATTAAATAATATGATCATTTTTATCTATAATATTAAATCCATTTTTGATATATTTAATTTCTACAAGTAATGAAAACAAATTTCCAATATAATAGAATAAAAACAATTTTTAGAGAAAAATATTACTCAAGATTCCAAAATGTTAAAAATGAATTTTTTAAATTCAACATAGTATTTTTAAATGATTAATATTACGTATTAAATATTTATATTTTATATCAAAAAAAAATTATAAACTTTTATTTCATTATTGTGTAAAGATAAAGCCATAAAAGTGACATTTTTTTTCAAAATCCATATTTTCACAATTCATCAAAAAATCAATTATTTTAGAAAAAATAAAAAAATTATCCTCAGAATATAATATTATAATTAATCCAAAAATGAAGTCATATTTTTCAAATTATAATTCTAAAATTTATAAATTTATCTTTTAAATGAAAATAAAATATATAAAAAACTCTATTTATTAAAAAATAGTATTTTAAAATTCAAGTGTCTTTGATATTATTTCATTTAAATTTATAAATAATTAAATGTTGACATATTATTCTATAAATATAAATATTAACTGTAATAATAAACCATTGATTGTGATTATTTTAATTTATTAAGGTAAAATACAGAACCTTTTTCAATAGTTCTTCAAAATGAATCTTTTTTAAGATAATAATCAAAGAAAAAAATAATATGTAATTATTTTAATTGATTATTATTTTTTTATATACAAATTAATATATTATTAATGTAATGTTAATATTTTTAGTCCATTTTAGGAAGTTTTTTCATTAGTTTGGTGTTTAATGTGACACAAGCTATTGAAGTTGGTATTAATTTAAAGGGCCTAAAACCTTGGGTCATTACATTCTACACCCATTAAATAAATTATGTCCTAGAAATTTTAACTATTATCACTGGAAAAAGAAGGTAAGGGTATTCTTAACATATTTATCATTCGAGATATAACATCTGACATATACCTTACTCTCTTATGTTACTTATCTTTCCTTAAACAATATATACCCTTCCCATAATCATTTACTCGAGTATTTATATACCCTAATCATACATTCACAAAAATATAACTTTTCCAAAACCAAATGAACATTCAAGACATTAATCCAAAGAGAAACCGTATATTCTTCTATAAATTAACGATATCTTTAACTCTCAAGTGATTTTTATCACTAGTTTCATTAAATTAAACACTAGCTAATATATAACACAATTACAAAAATGAAATTAAATTCACTTAAAATATCATAAACCAATTATCAATACTAAGGTTTCCAGTACTCTCTAAATTAATTTTTTAAAATCAATAAACCCTTTATTATCACAATATTAAGAGTATATTAAACCTATGAGTTATGCATCCCTCAATCATGTGTTCTTCAATAGTTATCACAAAAATTATATCATTTCCATAAAATCACTTTTCAGGGTTATTGATACCATTTAATATATGTTTCTAAACCATTAAAGTAAAATTACTGAAGAAAAATCCATATATATTACACATAATCCTTATATTTTTTTGAAAATACCAGAATATCAACAATAAATATCACTCACTAATGATAATAACTAAGATTATAACTATTTAATTTCTATTATGATATTAACCTCACTAACTTAGGAAAGACTAGGTAACTCGCCTTGTCTATTGTAACAAACATATACTAATATTCTCAACCATTTAAGCGCAATCCATTATTTGGATATAATACATAGTGGGTTTTAGATAAATACCTTTTCCAGATTCATTTTCATAATCCTATTTCAACCAAATACTAAAAACAAAAATGTTATTATGATATCCAAAATATGAATGTGAAAACATAAATCTAATGCCTTTATCCCCTATGATGTTATCATTTTTAACATATGATACTTTGGATTCAACTTATTTCTCTCTTTGTTCAATACTTGGTTATCCATGGTAATTTTTATATTAAGTTCACTAATATAATAAGTTAACATCATACTCAAATCCTACACAACAGTTCATTAAATAGAATGTGAAATAACCACATCATGTCCCTTGGGTGTGTCAAAATAGTTATACAGTTAGGCCACTTTTTCCTTCACAAATTGATGATTTCTTTAATACCCAAAACATCCTTATAAGGGTTATTACCCCTACGTACATCTACGATCGAGCTTTCATCCACTTTTAGTATCCAAATAGGGATGCCATTACTAGTAAAACCATATGCTCAAAATTTCACCATAATTTTTGGTTTTTAACCAAAACACAATATTATCACTTATAATTTCTAAAATTATATTATCTTAATCACTAAAATATTTAAAATTACCTCAACTAACCTAAAGGGTTATCTTTAAATTTGAAATTATGATCAAACTTAACTTATCAACGTTTGATGACATTTTTAACTCTTAAATCATCCACAATTGATAACATCTTAATATCCAATGTTATCTAAACCCTTCTTGGATACCAAGTATGATTTCATATGAATTTAAATGTCTAAATTACATGAATTCAAGAAAATAATTCTTTAGAAAACATTCCCAATATATTTTATGGTTAGATTTTTAGAAAAATTAGGAAAACAAATTAACTAACAAAACTCTTGTCTTCTTTAACTATTGAACATTTTTCCCACATATAAACAAATT
Source organism: Viscum album (assembly GCA_963277665.1). NCBI lineage: Eukaryota > Viridiplantae > Streptophyta > Magnoliopsida > Santalales > Viscaceae > Viscum > Viscum album. The sequence goes on along the minus strand of OY728163.1, from coordinate 2,099,683,186 downwards.
CTTAATCCCTAACATGCCTTCAAAATTTCCCACAAGATTTTCCATAAAAGATACTCTTTTAGACACATCATACAAATTACATTTCTAAGTAAATTTTAGAATTGGAAACATAAGAATGGGGTGATCTTAGATGCATAGTAAGGGTAAATATAAGTGATAACAATCAAAGATCATTAAATAAAATAATATTAGTATATGGGTATAATGAGGATACAAAAGAAAGTTATACCAAATAAAACATAGATCATAAATCATGTAATAACCTATGGTATGATATAAAAGTGTGGAATATCATAGAAAGGAAGTATTAAAAGGTAATATAGCATTCCCTTAAAAGAAATGAATGTTAAAATGGTCTAATAACATGAAAAAAACATAGAGATATTGCAAAAACATAATCATAGGAAAAACCTTGTGCGAAAACTCATTATTCTTATGCCTTTGTGAACAAACTCATTATGTAAAAGCCAAAGAATGTGAGCAATCTCATTATGTACATGCTTATGTGAAAAAACTCATTATGTCCACATCTGACTATATAATGATATATAAAGGTAAACCAATGCATCGTAGGGAGATATAGGGCCCCACTTATCATTATTTATACATATGTGTGCCACATAAAATAAATCATCAGCATATCATAAAGAACCCATGGAAATAAAATGGGTTTCACATCCTTTTATAATAGAATCACATAAATAAAAATTCATAATTCCATAAATAATCATAAGGTGATATACCTATATAAAATAAAATGGTATCCAAGTATATTCAATAACTTTATAGGAAAATACTATTAAATCAATATAATAGAGCTTATGGTATTTACACCATATAAATAAAGGATATATGGTTAAGTTAATAATTTCAACAATCAGTCGATTTAGGGAATCTAGGAGAAAAAATTCAATCAAAGGATTCAAAAATAGGGTATTCATAGATGAAATTCATTGGAATAATCCTTGATAGATCATCCTCACAGTTGGTTGCTGGTGTATTTGGGATGCATGAAACCAGTTTCTCCACAATAGCCCCACTTTGTTAGAACTGGATTTGGTGGTGAGGAGAATATGCCATTTCATAGACCTTGTGAGTATCCTCAAGAACCAGGAGCAGGATCCCTCTCTCAGTAGGTACTTTTCTAGAAGTAACCCCTATAAATTGCCTAAACATCAGATGTTGGTACATTGGATGTGCCGGTCTCCTCCCTCCCAAGGCCTAAAACTAAACATTGATGGAGCTTATAATGAAAGTTTTATGCGGGGGGGGGGGGGGTGACTAATCTAGTTTGGTGGTGTTTTCTTTTATCACCTTCTATGGGGGTAGTGACTTCTTAAGGGAAAAAATGAAATCCATTATTAATGGTCTTGAATTATTCCACTAAAAACAAATATCATTGTCTATAGTGGATATGGACTAAAAATCATATATATCTCCCATAAAGGTATTTTTTCTACTCCTTGTCAAATAATCAACTTGATCTGTAAGTGAAATACCCCCTATCCACTAGCACCAAGATTCAATATATGTGGTGTGAAGTAAATCTTGTGGATTACTTATTCACTTCAAAGGCTTCCCAGGAGTCCCCCCTCATGGAATTTTATATCTATGGATCCCTTCCCCTAAGAGGTGTTGATATTGTTATTAGAGACTCCCTTGGCCTCCATTTTTATATGCCCTAGTGATTTATTAGTTCTCCTTTCCCCTTAATAAATGAATAAATTTTTATGTTATCACAAAGTCAATAGTTTATTATAAAAAATAATTTTTAAAATAGATGGAAATAAAAAATTTGATATATTCTAAAACATTAATTTCTAATAAATCTTTAATAAAGGATTATTAAAAACTATATAAAAATTTTATAGATAAAACATGGAGTGGAGTAAAATTAATAGGTCCATAATATTTAAACCATTTTAATATTTTTAGGACACCTATATTGAAAAACCTAATCATAAATAGGGATATAAAATTTCTATTTGAATAGTGTTGTTGATAAGTAAGAGGATAAAACTAATTAATCAATATTTGAGTTCCTAAAAATAGTCGAAAACATTGGAAGGAAGGAAAATATTGATATGTATAAGAAATATACATAAAAATAATGGGAGTTATTCTTACCAAATTCAAAAATTTATTTGATAATCTATTTCATCAATGAACAAGAAGGCCTTGGAGTGTGATCTCTCCATCCCTCTTTCACCACTAGGGTTCCACTGGTGCATAAACTTGGTAGGGGGAGATCATCTTCGAATCCTTTAGCATCGAATCCCCTACCCCTTATTTTATAATCACCTCTCTTGGAATTCCTACTATTGTGGTGTCTTTTCATTTGGATGGAGTGGTTTTGATTCTATTCACTTTGGAGGTTCTCGGTTTCCAGTTCATGGCTCTTCATCTAGCTGGTGGTATCTCAAACTCTCTCTTGGTTGGCCCCCTTCTCCCCAAAGTTTCTCCCCTATCCTTACCTACTATAGATCTTATTTTATCTTCCCTTAGTTTTGATCCCCTGTTTTTGGGTGTCCCTAGTGCTCGTCTTAGTGGATCCTAGACCTGAGTGGCATTTCTATTATTGATTGAACCAGGTCCCTTCTTCGGTGATGTATTTTGGTATCCTTGGTGGGTCTTCCCATCCCTAGGTGGTACTGACTTTTCCATAAGGCCTTGAGGCATCCAGTTCATCATTTTAGTTTCTTCTTCATTTATTTTAGGGTTTTAGAGGTGTCTTATAAGATCTTCTATGGTGGTGGTCGGGTAGGATGTAGGTTCGTCTTGTTGCTACTTCGACTGATTTTTTTTTATGAAATAATTATGTGGTTCATAAGGGAAACTATTCAAGGTGATTATTGAATCATTGTTTCCTATTGGATTTCTTCATAATTGCTTTATCAAAATTGGTGAAGTTAGTGTTTTATCATCCCAGCTGGTTGTGTTGGTCTATTGTACTTTGTGTAGTTCTCACATTGAAGTTTTGGAGAAAGAAGGTGACAATACTAGTGTATATTGTGTTTTTCTTTCTAGTGAGGCTAGATCCACTTAAATATATTCTCAGGATCCAGGTTCCTTATCTCTTATACCATTCATTCTCATGTAAAGGTTTCCAAATATATTTTGATATGTGCTGCTCAAGCGGGTGTCGGTGTTCCAGATGCGTGTACTATGTCATATCTATTTATACCTTTAGGTTCCCTGGAGTTGCTTTTTTTTGTTTTCTTGATGTTATTTGTTCAGGATTGGTTATTTCTATGGATTTTTTTATTGGAATCAGGATTTCAATGACACCATTGAACATGTTCTTCTGTTGGTCTTGATGGGTTCCTCCAGTGGGTTGTAGTGACGATGGTAATAGAAGGACGGTTGGTTTCTGTAGGTGGTTGGTTTGAGGTGGTGACCTTTTGTGGTAGGTTCATTGCACTAGGCTTGAGGCTTGATCATACACATGTGTTAGTCTTTGGTTTTTAAATTTTAATTATATTTTCTATTTTAATTTTGGAATTTAGATCATTGTAGGATATGTGTGTTCCTACTTAACCATTTAAAAGTGTCTTGAAAATAATAATAAAAAATCAGATTGGATTGGAGAAGGTATTTCATCAAAAAAGATGATACTAATGGAATAAAGTAACTTCTATATAGAAAAAGGGAAAATTAAATTGGAGAAAGGAAATTCAAAGATAAAAATTCGCTTATAATATTATAACCAAGTAGATAATTTATCACTTAAGGAGGAATAATTTGAGTCGGGAAATCTATTACGTCTTGAATGAAATTTAAATTGAAAACCCTTGAATTATAGAGTAAGATTGAAATTAAACAAAATATAATTTATGATATAATATAAAAAATATGTAGTATATAAACCATATAAAATTAAATTGGTACATAATAAGAAATATATATCAAGAAATAGGTATTGAAACTAATAACTCCTTTCAAGTAACATAATCTATGAGGTAAGAATAGTTTGGTAATGAGGTTATAAGGAAGAATTTCACAACACAAAAAAAAATAAAAAAAAAATGGAATTAAAATTATTCATTAGGTAGAATAAATCGAACTTGGAATAATAGAGTTCAATAAGAAAGTTTGTATCTCAATGGAATAAAATTAAGTTAAAACAAACCCTTACGATATTTAAAACTTTTGAATAAAAAACCCTTAAAGGATATGATTTCAAATGAAATATTAAATACCATGAATAATGATAGGATCATGATAAAAAATATATTAAATGGGTAGTAAATACACCATTCTAATGAAAACATGGTGTATAATACAAAATATGTCTCAAGGGGTGATAATTGAGATAAGAAACCCTTATCTTGTTCCTTATTTGCTCTATGCATACACCTAACTTCCAGAATAATCAAATTAAGTTTATTAGATTCCCTATTAGGAACCTTATTTATATTTATTTTACTAAAAAATTACTATTAATAATTATATTTTATTTATTTATGATTTTATTTCTTTATGTTTGTTATTTGAGGAGGTTTGGTCTATTTCTACATAACACTTCTTTGTAAGTTAACCATGGTTAAAGGTGTTGTAGAATAACTTCATAATCTCCAAAATTTATGGGGTTTATTTCATTTATTATTATATATTCACAAAATTTATATAGTTATATAGTTTTTTATAAAATTAATTTGGATTATGAATGGTACTCTGATATGTTTACTTCAGGTGATTAAGATTACTATGAGTTCTTATTATTAATATCACTTATAAAATGTCCAATATTATTTTTCTATAATATTAATTATATCATGAAAATAATTTTTTAACCTAAAATTAATTTTTAAATTAATCCATTTTATTGTGTTCAAAGAAAAAATTAATTCCACTTTGTTGATGTGGTGGTCCACACAAATGCATGATTGGTGTTCCTTCGTTTTTCTAAGTGGATAGTAAGGAATAAATAAGGATTGTTCCATTAATATAATATCAATTCATTATATTAATGATAATAAGGTCATTATATTACTATATTTAGGGTATGTTTGGAATATAATTATTAATAATAAAATGAAAATGATTAAGTAATACTTATTTTGATACCTCAGACATTCTCCTGAAAGTCTATATGGAAATCAGGGGAATAGGCTAACTTATGGTGGCTAGGGGACAATTAGCATGAGGGAGGATTATATGAAGAGTAAAATTTCATAGTATCATAATGAAATCTTAAGGAATGGCTGTAACACCTATATATTTTAAAAAATATTTATCTTTAAATAAATTTAATTTCTTTGATAACTTGTGTTACACACAACACCAAGTTTAAACAAACTGTGATATACTATTAAAAAATTATTATTTAAATGTTGTAGTTATAAACTAATCATTAAATTGGTGGTAATGAATAGTATTAACCATATTATGAAATATAAATAATGTTAAAACTCAATAAAAATGTATTTATTCTTTATTAGGAAATAAACACTCAATTTTTAGTAAAGTTATTTTATTCTTCAAAAATTTTTTTTCTTCAAAAATGTTTTTTTTGTGAGTGAATATTATAATTAATTTTTTGATAATTTAGAAATTAAATTTTATAAAAATAATATCATTTTTTAAATCATCAGATAAATATTATCTTAGGGTGAAATTTTGACATTTTTCTGAAATGACGGATTTTTCAATGAATAGTGAAAAGTACCTGTTTTTGTAAAACTATCACTTATTTTGACTGGAAAATACCCATAATTTTTTAGATTTAATAGTAATATAATATAATTATCCTTAATTTATAAATAATATAATTAATTACATAAGAATCAATAATATATTTGATTTTGATATAAGTTCATTTTTGCGATTAAAAACACATTTTTAACTCTTTTTCATTGCCTTTTACATTTATATATTAAAAATAATTTATATAACTTATAGGAATTTAATTTTATGAAATTAATTTTAATTTTGGATCCAACACTTCAAATTCTTCCAAGTATTAATTTATGATATTTTTCTAGAAAAGTTAATTTTTTGTGAATAGTGAAAAATATAGCTTTTATGAAATATGATTTATTTACGATATCTCTAAGACATAAATATGATATAAAATTTTTGAAAGTTTTTTAATGACTCATGTATGATAATATATTATAAATATCATAAAAGATGATTTAAATCATATAAATTACAATTTATTTCATGATAAATGTTAAAATTATTTTCAGTACCAACGTAGTGCTTGCGCAACACTGGAAAAATTAATTTGGTTTACTAATGATAAGAATTGAGAATAAAAAAATTCCTTACTTGGTTAGTAAATATTATTTATAAATGTTTAGTTTTATTAATATTTTTAAAATATGGAGTTATATTACAAGAATCTTATCCAAATTCATGTACAATGCTTGCGTAAGGTATGAAAAGTCAAAATAACAAATTAAATATGTTGTCATGATATGAATGAGAATAGACATTCCTTATGAATGGATATAAATGATATAAGTTATTCATAATAAATTTAATTTATGTTAATGATTTATTTTAAATTTAGAAAATTATTATAATTGTCTAAAACACTTATGCCGTAATGACACGATGCATATGAAAATAGTAAAACAATTAAATAAATAATTCTAAAATTTTTAAAAAATGAAAATATTTAAAATATATTAGGTATCCCAATAATTTTATAAATATTTAAGAAGAATAATTGATGATATAGTATATTATATTTAAATTTTATAGTTTCCAAAATGTTTTCAAAGTCAAAATAAATGAATTATTCTAAAAGTGACATTAATGAAATTATATAATAAAACATATTTTTTAAAATGATTTAAAATTTATAAAAATCTAATATTCATCCAATTTAATGGTATATTGTTTAAAATATCACCCATGGTCCATTTATGGGTCGTTTTTCCTCTTATGGTAACATTCTTGACCCTTAAATGGTAGAAAACTATAATATTATGCTAGTTATGAAAAGAGTTAATAGTGGGTTAAAACTAAAAGATAAGGGTGAGAACATAACCAAAACTTATAAAAAAATATTTTATGAGATTATTTTGACTCATAATTATATTATATTTTAATTATATCTATTTTTATTCCTTTTTACATGAAATATAATTTATATTAATTTAATACTTTAAGAAATTTCTGGAATGCCCCTCCTCTCACTTATAAAATAAAACCCCTTGTCCCTTTTCTTTACACAACTTTGAGTATCTTATATCTACCAAAACCTGAAGATTTATCTTCTTAAAATAGTTATAAAATTTATATATGTTATTGTATTACAAAAATACCAACCCTAATTCCTGTAAGAGTAAATCTAAATAAAGTTTACCAAAGAAGAGGTAATCATCTCTACCAACTCTTTCAAGTTTATGTCTTTTTCTACTTCATATTAATGTGTTATTCCTATAATAAAATAATAAATCTAGTTTAATAAATATAATGAGATGTTATTATGATTATTCTACAACCATTTTCCATCTCTTTTTTATCTTATGAAAAGATAAAATATCGCACATTCATACATTTGTCTCACCATCTCCATATAGCGGTGTAATTCATTTGTCATCACCACTTTACATACATTGATATAAATATAAAATTAATGAATAAATATAATATTTATGAAATAATTATTTTTATTAAATTATAATATCATATCTACCTTATTACATTCCAATCCTTCGAAAAATGATAACACCGCTTGTGCGTACATGTAGACTACCACCTCCATGAAGCGATGTGATACCTTATTAATTTCTTATTTAAGTGGATGGTAAAAAGCATAAATTTAATGAAAATATATGATATATATGATATAAAAATGATATTTTAAAGGTTAATTATTATTTAAATTTATTTTTTCCATCAATCAAAAAGTGAAAATAGTGTTCATGCATATATACAGCCTATCGTCTCCATAAATAGTATAATTAATTTATATATATATATATATTTTATAGATGATTATAAATATCTATATATTTAATATATATGATATTTATATACTTAGTAACATTATATATATTATTTAACCATGATCAAGATATAAGGATAAAAACTATTGAATCAAAACATAGAGGAAAAATGAAGTTGTTAACACCAATAATAATTATAATAATAAAATGTTGTCAAAAATGGGTGATAAAAAGTTATAAATAGATAATATATGAAATTATAGATATTTAAATGATTATTTTATATAATTATAATAAATCTAAATTTGTTTTATATGATTCCAAAAGCACTTATGAGGCAAGTTGAACTTGAAGTAAGGGGTTTCGTCTCAATTTCTCTTCGCTAAGTTATAGTTTAATTTTATACACCTAATTTATTTTATATGGTGCATATGTTTCCCATTTTACATATACTATCATTAATAATTAAAAAATCATGTTATTTTACGTTTCCATTAAAATTATTTCATCCAAGTGGATTTGAATTGAAATTTACCAAGTGGTAATGGGTTTCTTAACTCAATTTCCATTCATTGAGTTAAACTTATAATTAATTACCGATATTATACCATGGTTATGTGTGAAATGACCACTGGTTTTATTATTATTTATTTAAACTTTTATTTATTTACATTTTTCACACATAATCACTTCATTTAATAATTTTTGCGTCAATGATATGATCATTTTAAGGGATTTTATCTCAATTTCCTATCCATTGAGACATATTTGGTGTTATGAACCTATAAATTTTTATATAGTGTATATAATTCTTATTTGATGTCTTTAACATGAATACCTATTTATTTGTGATGATTAAATTTTGAATTAAAGTTTATTATTTCAAGGGGTTACATTTTCAAAGTTACAAAAATGTAAGAATTAATTTTACAATCACATTTTTGGAGATTGCGCTTATTTTCAGTGATTGAATATTCATAAAATACATATATTTTATTATCCTCTAGATATTTAAGAATTTTAAATATTTTATTCAAACTTTTTCTCTATTTTTTCCTTGAATCAAGAAAAGAAACTTTTAAAATAAAAATTTGATCTTATTTCTCTTTTTGATCAGGTATATTTTTTTCCATGTCCAAATTTTTCAAAATTGTTCTACAAAAGTATTTTTTATTTCTAAAATGTTTTATTAAGTAAATTTTAAGTTATCATTTACTTTTTACATGTATTGAAATAAATATTTATAATGTTTTTCCAAAAGGTTCATTTTCAACTTTCTTTATAAAAAGTCAAAAAGGAATGTTTTATTTTAACATATACGATGTTAATAGACTTTTCCACCACTATAACTATTGTCCACCCTTTAGATTATTCAACAAATATTAAATCATATTATAAATAAATATATTCATGAAAACTTATTTTAAAATTCTATCTTCAAATTTATTCTATTATTTAAAAATAATAATTTTATTAGAAAATCTATTTTTTGATGAATTGATGGCCATCTTTTATCTCTTACTAATTTTGTGGTCATTAAATTTCTCTTGAAACATTTAATTTCTTGTGATTATGTGACATTAAATTTCTCTTAAATATAAATATTATTTTTATAATGGATATTATTATTTTTTAAATATATACCATCTCTTCATACAATGTTTTACTTTTAAAGTTATTATATTTATTAAGGAAATATTTATATTCTTTATTATATACTAAATATAGACATTTATTTATAAGGCATGTTATTTATGAATTAAATTGATCATTCAATATATAATAAATTAATTAGACATGAATTAATGAGTGGGGATCATAATTATATATCCCATGGATTCATTTATATGTCTCATTATACAAATCAATTAGCCAAAATTATTAAATGGGTTTTTGGTGTATGCTTACCCATAGTTTAAACTGTCTTAACACGATTCATTAATAGTAGAGATATCAGGTTGTTTGAGATCATGAAATCAAACATTATGTATTTATTTCATTGAAAATTTAGTTATTATTATCTATGAGATTATTTTATTTGATATTATCTAGGGATGCATTTTTTTCTCAAGTTATTGATTAAATGTCATGTGTTTTCTATAATTTACCTTACCATGTTAATTATAACTTATTTACTCTTGATAGTTTCTATTTAATATAACACTTACTAAATATATGGTCTTTACCTTAAATTTTTTTACTTTACATGGGATATTATAAAGTAATATTTAAATGATATCAAGGATAAATATTGTTTACTATTATTATGTTTTATATTTTCTTTCCAATGTAATGTGAGATTGATGTATGTATCTAGTTTACTGAGACTACTAAACTATACAATCCTTCATAATGTGATCAATTTTATACAGTATCAATGTAATAAAGTAACCACCAGCTATGTTTTACTATATTTTGACTCATTAAAATGGGTGTGTCATATAGTGGTGTAAGTTTCCTTGTTTATAAGTGAAGAAAATGGCACTTTTGTGAACACCCATACTTTTTCAGTAATGTAATTACACTATTAAAGGTTCAGTGGTTCTAAAAGTGACAAAAAAGGTATTTTGGGGTGATATAAGGTGTATAAATCCCACACCACCCATTTTTACACATGTTTTAAACATGTTTCAAACTTTTTACTACTTGATTTTTATATTTTACAATTTTAGTTTTTACCTTGGTAACTAGTTTTTACACTAGCAGTTTATGATTAATTTAAAAATACAAGGTAACCAATCATACCAAATTTTGGATTTATAAACATAAGTTTAATCACCATATAATATAATTAAATTTATAAATAATAGAAAATTGTATTTTAAATTAAAACCCTTAGTATATAGGAAAACTTTTTTGTAGAATAAAATGTTATTTTCAGTTTTTAACTGTTTTTAATATTATTTTGTAATGATTTAAATTTGAATGAGTGATAATATAATTTTATATAGGTTTAAAAATTATATTAAATTTATTATTTATTGTATATTAATTTATTTTATTTGATAAAAATTATGTAATATTAATAAAATAATTCTTTTAAAATAATTGTTTTACTATTATCATTATCATTAAATTTAATCTTAGTAATCATAAATGTATACCAAAAATGAAATTAAACTTATTAAATAATATTATCATGTTGATCTAAAATATTAAATCCATTTTTATAGATTTAATTTCTACAAGTGATGAAAACTAATTATTAATATAAGAGAATAAAAACAGTTTTTAGATAAAAATAATACATAGGTTTCCAAAATGTTAAACATTAATTTCGTATATTAAACTAAGTATTTTTGAATAATTTATACTAATTATTATATATATATATTATATAAAATAATAATAAACTTATATGTTTTTCTTATTTTAAGATAATGTCATAAAAGTGACAGTCTTTAGAAAAATTGGTATTTTCATTATTCACCTAAAATCAATTATTTTAGAAAAAATTTAAACATTATTCCTAATATATTATTATAATTATTAAAAAATAAAGTTAATTTTTTAAATTAAAATTCTAAAATTTATACATTTATATTTTAAATAAAAATATAATATATAGAGAAAAACAATTTTTATTAAGAAAAATAACCATTTTAAACTTCAAGAGTCTTTAATATTATTTATTATAAATGTATAAATAATTTAAATTTGACATAATAGTTTATAAATCTAAATATTACCTATTATAATAAAAAAATTAACTATGATCAATTTATTTTATTAAGGTAAAATTCAATACCTTTTTGTGGTTCTTTAAAAGGCGTCCTTTTTAAAACCTTAATCAAAGAAAAATAATAACATATAATTATTTTAATTGGTTTTTATCTTTTTATCTACTACTGATTATATTCTTCATTTAATTTTAATATGTGTCAATTTTCTTATTTGGGTTTTTCATTTGTTCGGTGTTGTGTGTGACGTGATATATTAAAGATAATATAAATTTAAAGAGCCCAAAATAGTATGTCATTACTGGTGTCGTGGTGGTTTGGTTAGCACATGATAGCAAGAAATGTATCCATGAATTTGAATTTCATGTTATGTAACTAGGTGGGTCTATTGAATGGGAAAAGCAACACTCTATATATGTATTTCATGAACATCCACTTGATCATAGCAGCACCTAGCCCCATTGAGGCATTGGGGATTTCTATTGGGTCATTGGACTCACTCCCTACTTGCATACATGGCATGAATTTTGATGTATGTGAGTAAACATTCCTATTTTCTCTCAATAAATGAGAATAGCTAGGATCTGGACACATGGTTTAGTTTGAAGTTTAAAGAGTTCTAGGATTCATCAGGATGATTATGTGAGTTTTGTCGGAGGCTATTGTATTTATTTTTACTTTCAACTATTATGTTGCATGAAATGACCAATGTTCCATTTATTTTTATATGATGTCATGTTATATTATTTTTTTATACTATATTTTTATATTTAATATATATATTTATATATTATTGTTTCTATTTTTTACTTCAGGGGCCTGTGGGTCTCCCTGTTTTATGTCTATAGGGTTTGGGGATGTCCGTTATACAGATGGGACATACTGAATTTTGGTAGATTTTGGCATGAACCTATAGTTATATTTTGGAGGTAATATTATCCCCATGAATATATTTGTCCTTAGTCTCTATTCATCAACCTATAGTGTATGGGGCATGCTTGAGGTCATGTAGTATCCCTCCTCAGGTGTCGTTCGGGCAACCCAGGCCAAGGTATTGAAAAATAGTATCATAGCATGTTTTGAGATGGAAAATGTTAGTTAGAGGTGAAGATAGATGATAAAGACTTTTGAGTTACAATATAAAACCCCAATATTTTATAATATATTTCTATTTAAATAAATATTATTTCTTTGAGAGCTTTATTTACACTCAACTCTGAATTTAAACAAACAGCGATATAACTATTATTATTTAAACATGAACATTATAACCTAACCGTTAAAATTGATGGTATGAAAATAAAAACCAAATTATGAAAAATATTTTTAAAGGTTTTATATAATTAAAATTCATTGATTAATTCATAAAAAATAAGTTCACAATTTTTAGTAAAGTCATTTTATGGTTCAAAATACATTTTCTTCAAAAAATGATTTTTATTTCTTTTTGTGTGAAAATATTATAATTTATTTTTTACAATTTTAGAGATTTTAATTAATAAAAATGATTTTATTTTTTAAATTATAATATCAAAATTATATTAGGTTGTAATTCTTTGATTTTTCTGAAAAAGATAGATTTTTCAGTAAATAGTGAAAATGTATATTTTTATAAAATTGTCATTTCCTTTCAATGAAAAGGACCCATAATGATTTGAATGTAATACTAAGTTAAAATTAGTATAATTTAGTTATAAATAAAATAATTAATTATATAGTAATCATATTTATACTTGATTTTGGTATAAGTCCATTTTTTGTCTTAAAAGCGTTTTTCTTTTCTAAAAACTATTTTTCCTTACATTTTACGCATTTATATTAAAATGAAATTCTTCTTATGTAGAAATTAAAGATTTTAAAATATAATCCATATTTTGAATCATAATAATTAATATAACATAATAATGCTGGCTAAATTTTTTTCAATATGAATAATAACCATGGTAGAGATTTGTCACCTCGGTAAAAGAGATAAAACTGGGTTAAAACTATGCATTAAGGATATAAAATATCTATAACATGTTAATTTATCCTATTTTATGAGTGTTATTTAAAAATATATATGTTTAATGAGATAAATAATATATTTTTAAATATTATTTTTAAATTAAAAACCCAATCTTGACTTTTGTGAATATATGTTATATTTTAATCAAATTAAAAACTATTTTTGAGTCTTTTCATTTAATGTAATGGTTGGAAGATTTTCTTTGGTTAGATCTTGGTCTAAAATTATAAAAACATTAATTTTTTTATTTAACCAAAAAAATCATGTAAACCAACTTATTACTTGATTTCAAGGTTAAACGATTTTTACTCTTAAATTGGGTATTTTTCTAAAAATAGTTTTATATGAATTTTATGTTCTTATATTAAAATTAATTTCATAAAACTATATAAATTGAATATAATGAAATGGATTAAAATTATGTAATCATAATTTACAAAAAAATATAATATCCCATTAATTTTCGGTCATATAATTATGTTATGATGGTAAAAATTTAAATTATCACAGTTAAGGTTAAAATTGGTTTAAAGTACGATAACTAGAAGATAAGCCTTGGAATGTATCTAAACCTTGTATAAATGTGACTGGTTGGTTTTATTTGTAACTTGTAACATATTATATTCAAATATGGGGTGAATTTGTACCACTTATATTATTTAAATCTTTTAAGTAATTCCAAGTGTGTTTGTTCCCTCCCTTATAAAAGGATTCCACATCTACTATATTCTCCACACTTAATGATACTTATATTTAGAAAATCTCTTATTATAATACATTCTTAAATTCATTCCTAACATCTCATATCTTATTTTTTTTCCAAAATATCATCCTTTCAGGGCGTAAGGTGTAATCCAAAAGAGGTTTCTCAACAAAGAGATATAACTCTTAACCGAGTACTTTCAATTTTATTTCTTATTATACCTCATATAAATATATGGAATCTATTATAAAATAATTAATTAAGTATATTAAATATAATTTTTTTTATTATGATTATTTAACAACTATAATCCAACCTTTCTATATTCTTTTAAAAATAATAATGTCAATCCTACTTACATGTGGATTACCACCTCCATGAAGAGATGTGTTTTATTTTTCATAACCATTATACATTGATGGTTATAATTATGGATCTACTAAATATATATTAAATTTATGATTTTATTATAGTTATTAAAATTTTAATTATTAATTACTTTTATTTCATTCATTCCATTAAAAAATTGTTACATCACTCATGTGTATGTACGAACTACCATCTCCATGAAGTGATATAATTTATTTTTCATCACCAGTTAATATAAATAGTTGTAAAATTGTAAATAATGATTAAATATGATATGAATGAAATTATTAACTTCATAAAGATGATATAACCATGACCAAAGTACAAGGATCAGGACTAACAAACCCAAACATATATGAAAAATGAAACAGTTATCACATGAAACAAAAGTTCTAATAAAGAATTGTTAACAAATGGGGGATAAGATGTTATAAGTAAATAATATATATTATTAAATATAATAGTATGGTTTTTTAATATATTTATAATAAATATATATTTAATATTAGGTATGTTCAAGGACATATAATTAAATATGAGACTTAAGATAAGGGATATATGTTTCAACCCCATTTTAATCGGGATTGTTTATGCTTGACTTTCCATTGAAGAAGTTATATGATCCTTATTTGATAAAACCATTTAAGTTTTATTATATTATGGTTATTTCTATAATTATAAATTTTTAGTACCATTTTTATCTCTTTTTCCCTCAAAATGGTTCATAAAATGTTTTTTAAGAAAAGTTTACCATATTTCTACTCTTTCGATCAGGAAACATTTTTCTTCCATATCCATGTATTTTAAAATGTTTTCAAGAGTGTTTTTTTACTATTTTTCAATAATTGAATAAAATGAATTTTACCCATGTTTGAATTTTGTTCATAAAGGATTAAAAATAATATTCTTATCCTTTTTTTAAAAAGTCACTTTTTACCAAATGTGTGAACATAATATTTGTTTTAATGATTATAGAAAGAACATAATTTCCAATAATCACGACCGCTCAATTATTAGAAGATTAATTTAAAAGTTTACATGGTTATTTTTAAATAAAATTATTCCATTAATATTTTCTTATTATTTTAATTTTAATAAGTGATGTTAAAATTAAATTTTATTTTCCACAAGAAATATTCCAATGATAATTTCAAAAAAAATTTCATCTATGATAAAATCCCTTGATGTTAATTATTATTTACTAGGGATATGATCTAATGATACAATACTTATTCTTTATTTGGATGGTTTATGATTATAATGATGATATTTTTATGAAACCCAATTATTTTCCACGATTTATGCTATGATGAAATGATGAAATGTTCATGAAACCTATTTATTCTTCATGGGTTATGATATGATGCTATAACGTATGTTTTATGATCTTATGTCACACAAGTTTATGGTTTTAAAAATTTTAGGGGTGAGACCATAATTATATATCCCTCTAATGTATTGTATAATTATGGATATATCATGAGATACTTAGGACTAGAATATGGAGTGAGCCCAGTTAAGTAAGGGACTCTGACCAGTATAGTAGTCCTAAGGGTGAACTTGACTAAGGATATAATGGAATGGTGAGTAAACCAAATCCACTATGATAGTATTATTAGTGATCCTTGAATAAGGAAATGATTTTTTTTCTTATGTGTGTGAAAAAAACTTATGTCTTATGCTTATGATATGCTCTCATGGATCATGATTTATTATTGGTGATTTCACACACTTATGAATTATGTATTTTGTTATAAAAAATCCTTATGCCATGATTTTTTATTAATGATATTTGAATTATTGGGTATCATTATTGTAAGTTGTGATCATGTTCTCAGACCCTTTTACTTATCTCATGCTCACTTATGATAATTTTTTGTATCTATTATGTTTACCCTTACTAAGTATATTATCTCACCCTTTCTTATATTTCCTTTCCCTAGTTTATGAATAAAGGTTTTATATAGGGTATTTCTAATAAGTGTTCTATGTGAGAAGTTATATATGAAAGATTTTAAATATCTTTCATGAAATAATAGTATTATGTATCTAGTCTGCAAATACACTAAACCTTTATAGTTATGGTATGGATTATAATTTTATGTAACTGCTATTTATCTAATAATATGAAATATTTATGTATGAAAAGTATGGTTCTTTATAGTTGGTATAATAGTGGA
Source organism: Viscum album (assembly GCA_963277665.1). NCBI lineage: Eukaryota > Viridiplantae > Streptophyta > Magnoliopsida > Santalales > Viscaceae > Viscum > Viscum album. Next base: position 2,099,666,342 of record OY728163.1, on the reverse strand, counting down.
GTTTATTTAATCTTTAAAGATTAGGATTATATAACTTTGTTCAAAATCCTAGGGATATGTCTAAGTATAGGATAACATCCTGAAGTTTTGGTATGAAAAATATTAGGTGGTTTATTAGTACTAAAAGTTGACATGGTTTTGGAATAGATTCATATAGGGGTAATAACTTCAAAAGGAGTTGGTTAAGTACATCTCAGCCATCATTTTGGTGCATGGTGAATGGGTATTTATTGTGCACCTATTTTGACACTCTAGGGGGATATTCTTAGGATAACTCACATTTTCCTTATGAACCATTATGAAGGATTTGAATAAATGATAACTAAATATGGTTTGAGTTAAACCTATGGTGACATAGATTGAAAATAATCTATCATGAATAAGATATACTATAAATGTTTTTTCATGATATTGTGGTTTCTCACTATGATTATTGTTTCTCACACTATTCTTTTTAGTTTTAGTGAATGGATATAACCCAAAGGAACCATTTTAATGATGAATGTGATGGAAAATGAAATTATTATCCTCATGAGAAACCAAAATGATTTGGGATAAGGAATGAAAATATTTTTTTAAGCTAATACAACTTTCTTAAGCTATGAATCATAATGAGTTTCCAAATAAGAAAAGGAGGGATAAACATTTGGTTGAGTCATTCATAAGGAAATATCCTCTATATTTTAGTGGGTATTATGATCCACTAGTTTTTGAGTGATGTATCAATACCATTGAAAGGATATTTTTCTATTCTCTAGTGTTTAGATTAAGAAAAATTATTATTTTTATTTCTAATTTATAAGGAGTAGAAGATCAATAGTGTACTCTTCTCAATAATGTGAGGAAATAGGAAGAAATTGATTTTATGGAGAGATATTTTCTTAGAAGATTATTTTTCAATAAATACTTTTCTCGTATTCTTTGTACAAAAATAAATAATGAATTCCTTGAGCTAAAATATAAGGATGAAAAATCCATTAGTAATTATGAGTCAATTTTTTATAGGCCTTTAAGTTACTTTTGGTATTATCTTAAACTGAAAATCGAGACTGATCAACTCTTTAGTGCATTGAAAACAAGTCTCCAAATGGCATTATCCATACAGGATTTCAGTAGCTATGAAGAAATAGTTTGATGTGCTACCAAGGTAGAAATGGATATTAGAGTTACCCATAAATCTCACGGTTTTGATAAGAAAATAAAGGTGGAATTCAAATGAAATTATAATAATGATAATCATGGAGAGAAGATGAAGATATTTTCATTATGGTAGAAGTATGGAAGGAAACATTGAATAATTTTCTTAAGGGGACTGGTAAATGTATTAAATGTGGAAAACATGTCCATAGATCAAAATAATGTTGAAGTGATGTGAAGAGGCTATTAAATAAAAGTAATGATAAAAAATCAACATAATGCACCTCCCACACTCCAATGTTTCAAATACAAATATTATGGGAGTTATTCAAAATAGTGATCAAATTCAAAGATTAATTACAATGATTGACATCAGTAACCTATTAATCCTAGAGATAAAGGTAAGTCTCATGAGATCACAACTAATGAACTGGTTTACGAGAACAAAGTTTTAAAATCTACACTTACCACCCACTCTATAATTTAAAATATATTATTTGATTAGGGATATACCAACTTTTTTATATATAAATAAATTTATAATGGTATCACGTCATCACCTCAATGATTAGATGTTTAGTTATTATTAAAAACATATAATGGTAATATGATCACATATAACGTTTATAGCTACTCTCTGATATTATTTTATAGGAACGTGCTTCTGAAAAATCTTGTGATTCTCCCTCTAGTTTAATTTAATGTGATTTTGGGAATTTATTGGATCTCTATATATAGATACCATATCAATAATAATAGAAGGGGAGTCAAATTTGATATTCTGAACCAACCCATGATCATCTTTAGATGTGAGGATTATTATGAACATCTAATAGAATTTACTTCTATTATGTGGATATTACTACCTATTAATGGGGGATTTTTATCTCAAATGCTTGGGGAGAAACTCAAAATTAAATATATTACTATTTTTTGGGACTATGATGATGTATTTCTAGGATAATTTCTTAGTCTTACCCTAAATCATGAAGTTAAGTTTTCAATATAACTCATACATGGTGTTACACCTATTTCAAATACCCCATATAGAATTTCCCTGATTGTGTTGTAGGAATTGAAGAATAAAATCTAGGATAATCTTGATAATGGATTTATATTATTTAGTGAATCTCAATGGGGTGAACCTGTTTATTTTATTAAAAAGAAATATGGTTCAATGCATCTTTTCATTTATTATCGAGAAGTTAACAAGATCACTATCAATAACAAGTATCTTCTACCCTGTATCGGTGATCTATTTGATCAATTATGAAGATCTAAATATTTTTCCAAGATTGATCTTAAATATGAAAATTATCAATTGTGAGTTAAGAAGGGTGATATACCCAAGACAACCTTTCATATGTGGTATGCTCATTATGAATTTATAGTAATTCCCTTTGGACTTACCAATTCTCCTGATATCTTCATGAATTTAATAAATATAGTCTTTAGAGATTACATTGATGAGTTTTTTAGTCTTTATAGATGATAGTCATATATATACTAAGATAAAAGAAGAGCATGAAGAACATTTGAGGATTATTATGATGACCTTGGGGAAGGATAAGTTATTTTCTAAATTTACCGGGTGTGAATTTTGGATAAATAAATTCACATTTTAGGTCATAAAATCTCAAGTGAGGGTATATTGATGGATCCTTAAAAGAAACAAATTATTGAAAAATATCCAAAACCGACCAAAGTAATTAAAATCTATAGTTTTATTAGGTTATATGGATACTATAGGTTCTTTTTTATGTATTTATTATGTATATCTAATCTAATAACCAAGTTGAGCTAAATGGTATCCATGTTCCTTTGAAAAATTTAATTTGAGAAAAATTTCAAGGAGTTGGAATGAAGGTTGGTCAATGCACCCGTGCTCACACTACCCTATAATAGAAAAGAATTTGTGATATATAGTGATGCATAAAATAATGGATTGGGATTTTTCCTTTTGAAAAATGATATGATGATAACATATACCTCTCACTAATTGAAAAATCATGAGTAAAATTACTCAACTCATGATTTAGATTTTGCAGTCATAGTTTTTACATTAAAAATATAGATGCATTATCTTTATAGTGAATGGTGTGATATAAATACTGATCATAAAAGCATGAATTATATATTCATGTAAAAAGAGTTGAATATGCACCAAAGGATATGTTTGGATTGGATTAAATATTGTTAATTCTCAATACATTACCACCCTAGGAAACCAAACAATGTGGCTAGCGTTCTAAGTTGAAAAGGCCATGCTTGTTTTTTCATGATGATGATTGAATGATATCTAATAATTATGGATTTACAGAAGATGGATATTGAAATCATGATTAAAGGGTTAAGATAATATCTTTCTCAGATAAATTTTCTACTATACATCTATGTGAAGATTAAAGAGGCATAGAAAAAGGATGTGGGACTATAGAAGAAGGTGATAAATGTTCCTGAGTTCAACCATGATTTTGATGGAATGATAACGTTTAGGAACCAAGTATATGTCCCATAAATACCAAATATGAATAAGGATTTGTTGAATGATTCTCATATATCATCACCATCTATTCATCATAGAAGTACAAATATGTACAGAGATAAGAAAGTGTATTTCTAGTGGGACAACATGAATAAAGATATTACAGAGTATGTATCTAAGTTTTTGTTATGTCAGTAAGTTAAGGTTGAGAGATATAATTCTAAGGGTATATAATAATCATTACCCATACTATAGAAATGAGAAAACATCAACATATATTTCTTTGTTAAACTCCAAAAAACATTTAAGTCCATAATATTCTTTTTGTTGAAGTTGGTAACCTTATAAAGTCAGAACACTTCATTTCCATCATAGAATATTTCTCTTTTGATCAGCTTTCCAGGATATAAATTAAGAAAGTGTTAAGATTTCATAGAGTACCAATTTCTATTATATCTGATTGGTATATAAGGTTTAACTTGAAGTTCTGAAGAAGTATTCAGTATGAATTAGATACATAGTTGAGTTTCATTACTGCATATAAACCATAGATAGATGTTCAGTCAGAGAGGACCATTAAAACTCTAGAATTCATGTTGCGAGTTTTCTATAAGGATTTCAATGGTGTTTTGGATCAACACCTTTAATTGGTGGATTTTTTTAAAATTTTATCCATCACTCATGCATTTAGATGACTCTTTGTGAAGGCCTCTATGGCAAGAAGTGTAGAACTCCAATATATTGGAATGAAGTTGTAGAAATAAAGATATTGGGACCAGAGATAGGTGATGATATTAAATGGAATGTTATAGCCATTCAACAGTACAATAGGGTAGTACAGAGTCAATAGAAATGTTATGATGACAATCCTTGGTGAGAACTAGAGTTAAAAGTTAGTGATAAGGTATTCATAAAAATATCTCCTTGGAATAGGGTTATTGTATTTGGAAAAAAGGGGAAGATAATCCCTAGATATATCGATCTATTTTAAATTATGGATCATGTCAGGATGGCAGCTTATCATTTGTAACTTCCACCAAATCTCTCTCAAGTTTATGATGTGTTCCATATATCTCTCCTGAGGAAGTACATGCATGAACCCTGACATGTACTAAACTTAGAGGTCAAAATACTAAAAAAATATCTATCTTATGATGAAAAAAGTTAGAGATTCTAGATTATAGAGAGAAATTCCTATTAAATAATACCACTAAACTAGTAAAAGTTTTATGTTGAAACCATAAATTGAGGAAGCTGTATGGGAACCTGAGGATGTGATGAGGCAGAATTAGGCTCAATTGTTTATATCAAGGTGATATAATTTTTAGGTATAAATTATGTAAAGTCCCAGAATTTCCATGTAATTTTTTTTAATTTATCGGAATTTTATGAGTCTGTGAAAATTGACGGCGTGTGATTCCGAAGCCCGGAGTTCCCGGAATGAATTTCTGAACTTTTGTTCAGGTATGTTCAGTAAACGTGCGAGAGGGTTTTCCTAACTTTTGAACTGGTGCTCAGAATTGAAATATGAGGGCACCGTTAAACTCACAACACCGGTATTCTCTTAAGAATACTTTCACCTCAACGATAATTGGTTGGGGGTGAAAGTTAATTTTGGGGTTTTCTTGAAGGAATAAAATAAAATAAAATTTGTGTAACATTTTATTTTATTTGTTAAAACCTCCCACGTGTGGATGTTGAAAAGTGGGGACCACCAGACCCAAACTTCCCATGAGAGATTATAGTGGTGGGGACCACCTGAGATTAAACCCCCATGAACTCTCCTTTAATTGGGAGAATCCCTCAAACTTCCTATTAAATGTAGGGGAGCCTCTTCAACTCCTCCAACATTTACTATGCCAACCTAGTTAATTAATTAATCCTTTTTGAATTTGTGCCAACAAAATAAATAGACAACATAATATATTATGTTGGCTACATGGAATTTTATTTGGTGGAGCCTTGGGAGAAAGATCTCCAATGAAGAATGTTGACTTCGACTTCTTCAACGGGACATTCATTGATGAGGAACCTCTTCAATGTCAATGAACTGACGTTTGACGAAACGTTGACGTCGTCGACATCCGTCTATCCCCAAAAATGTTGTCTCCTTCCCCGTGGGAAATCTTCAACGAATCAAACAAACAAGTTAGGTATTTATTTGTGTATGAATACTTTTCCCATGTTCTTCCCTTGAATTCTTCTTCGGGATTGGGAATAAATCATTGTGGGAGGTTATAAAGCTTGACATTTTTCTTCAAGTTCTTGTTGAGCTATATGCTACCACCCTAACGCGGAGGGTTAGGGCCAAACAAAAATGGCCCGACCCCTCTGAAAATCTTGTGATGATTTGTGGTGTTGAACGCGGTGAAGGCGACGGCACAACGACACCACCCCACGACCACCACCACCTCGCGACCTCCGCGCCCTTACGGCACCCCCGTGGCCGAGCTGCTCTGCGGAACCCACGACCACCGTGCCCCGTGGCTCCTCCACTCGTGGCCCCGCCGTGCTGCCCACAGTCACCGCCGTCCAGGCGGAGCCGCCGCCGCTGACTGGGCTGAGCAACCACCACCGTCCATTGAGTCGTCGTTGTCATCCACCGAGTTTTCGCCGCTGTCCGGGCCACACCGCTGCCACCATCCGCCGAGCCACTGCCGTTGTCTACCGAGTTGTCGCTGTTGTCCGCCGAGTTGCTGCTGCCATCCTCTGAGCCGCCAAATTGCTGGCCGAACCGCCCTGGCCGCGCCTCCTGCGGTCTTCCGATCCTCCATGGTCGCGTCGTCTATGGCCTTCCGAGCCGCCCTAGCCAAGTCGCCTGTAGCCTTCCGAACAACCCCGGCCGCGCCACCCACGACCTTCCGATCCGCCCTGGCCGCTCCACCCGCAGCCTTCTGAGCCGCCCCGGACAAGTCGCTCGCGGCCTTCCGAGCCACCCCGGATGAGTCGCTCGCAGCCCTCCAAGCTGCCCTGGTCGTGCCGCCTGCGGCCTCTCCGAGCCACCTCGGACCGGGCCGAACCCAATGGGCTGGGCTGCCCAAAAGGCCGAGCCAGACCCAGCGGGTCACGCTGGGTCAATCCAAAACGGGTCGGCCTAGGCCAGGTCGGACCAGACTCAGCCCCACTACAACCCATTTACACTCTTTTGACCATAACTTTTTCACCGGATGTTCGTTTGACGAACAGTCAGCGGTGCTGGAAATCTTAGAGTGAGATGGTCCCTTTGAGTATACCTCACTGGAGTTTTGGATTAATATGGGGAATAGTCAGGTTGGATCGATCACGAATCCAACTAGGACCCTGGGACTAAAAGACTAATAACTCACAGACCGAGCGTATGATTGACGCACTGTCTATTGTGTTGAGACCCCTATGACATGGCAGACCTTTGAGATGATTCTTCGTGGGACTTCATGGCAGTTGGAGTATCGACCAGTAGCTTGTGAAGAGGATCCTCCTGGAGACGAGCGTGCATATTGCGGGAACCCAGTAGCTAGCTGAGACTTGACGACTACTGAACTTTTCGAATTTGTGTGACTTGACAGGCCCAGTAGAGAGCGCCTCTGTGTGACGTGGCAGACCCATGGTGGGGAGCGCCTCTGTGTGATGTAGAAGAACCACGGTATACAACAGGAGGAGTACCTTAGTAGGACATGGTGGGGATCTCCTCTGTGTGACGTGACATACACACAGTACTCGACAGGAGGAGTACCTCAATAAGTCACGACGGGGAGCGCCTCTGTGTGATGCAAAAGACCCATGGTGGGGAGCGCCTCTATGTGGTGCGACAGACCCACGGTACTTGATAGGACAAGTATCTCAGCAGTCCAAGGTTTGTGGGAAGCACCTCTATGTGATGCGCGAGGCCCACTATACTAGATAGAGGAGGGGATCTCCCACATCCGAGGTGTTCGACGATGTGACTGGGGATGTTACTTGTTACTACCCCTAGAATAAATCTTGGTGTGACCTGAGTCATTATCTCTATGTTTTCCTCATGATTGAGATGGATTACTTGATAACTTAGGTATATGTATGGGCATATACCTAAGTAGGGTTATTTTTTGATTTTCTTACTTTTCGGTTTATCTTTGGTAGATTTTGTGAGACCTTGAGGGTCTCAGGGTCCCCACTGAGTATCGTTATACTCACCCCTGCATGGGCTATGCTCACACCTTGTTGTGTTGGATTTAGATGACAGACATCGCTAACTGAGGCTAAGAGTACCAGGACTGGACGACACCTGGAGGTGGACTATACGATGTGTTGGTACACAGAGGAGACGGGTGGACGTGGAGTGATGAGGAGTTGATTTGTACCTACCCTTCAGTTAGGAACCTCTAAGGACAACCCAGTAGCTGCTTTTCTCTTTCTTTAGTTGTATTGTATTTTAGTTGTACTTGTATCTTTACAGTTGGGCTTGTATTCTGACCCCTTTTACTTTTTGAAATCTTTTTGTTATACAGTTTACTAGCGATCGTATCTTGTTGTGTGCTTGGTTGAATGTGTTTATAGGATGTATAGGCAACACCTTCCCAGTTTTAGGGATTATGCCTTTCAGTGCTAGTCGCCAGTCCCTGGCCTATGGAAGGCGAGCTTGGGGTAGTCACAGCACGAGCCCCGGGGGACGAGTTGTGACAAATTATTTCAAGGGGTATAATTTATAACCATGATATTTTATAATATATTTATCTTTACATAAATATAATTTCTTTTATAGCTTTATTTACATGCAACACTGAGTTAAAACGAATCATGATATAAATATTATTTTTTAAACTTGAACGTTATAACCTAGCTATTAAAATTAGTGGTATGAATAGTAATGAAAAATTATAAAAAATATTTATAAAGGTTTTATATGATTTAAATTCATTGATTAATTATTAATAAATAAGAACCCAAATTCCAGTAAAGTCATTTTATGCTTCAAAATACGTTTTCTTCAAAAAGTATTTTTTTACTTTCTATGAGGGAATATTATAATTAATTTATGGAACTACTATAAATTTTATCTTATAAAAAGGATATAATTTTTTAAATCATCATATCAAAATTATCTTAGTGTAAAATTTTGTTATTTTTCTGAAAATATTGATTTTTCATTGAATAGTGAAAAATAGTTATTTTTGTAAAATTGTCATTTATTTTCATTGAAAAAGTTCCATAATGATTATAATATAGTCCTAAATTAATATAAATAATTTATTAACAAATTATCTAATTAATTACATAGTAAACATATTTATTCTTGATTTTGGTATAAGTTCATTTTTTGTCTTAAAAACATTTTTCTCTAAAAACTATTTTTCATTTTGTATTACACATTTATATTTAAATGAATCTATAAAACATAAATAAATTGAATATTGTAAAAATTTATTCCATATTTTTTATCATAATAATTAATATAATTTAATATTTTAAACTTAATTGTTTTTCATTATGAATAGTAATAATAGTAAAGATTTTTCACCTTAGTAAAAGAGGTAATGCTGGATTAAAACATGGGTTAAAGCTTCAAAATATTTCTAACATGAGAAATTTCCCTATTTGATGAGTTTTATTCAACCAAATATATGTTCAAATAGTTAAATAATGTATTTTAAAACATTATTTTTAAATTGGAAACCCAATATTGACTTTTGTGAAGATAAGTTATATTTTATTCAAATTTAAAATTATTTTTTGGTATTTGTATTTAATGGAATGGTCGGAAGCTTTAATTTAATTTTGGATTCCTATAAAAGTATAATAACACTAATTTTTTATTATTTAACCAAAAAAACATGTAAACCAACTTATTAATTTATTTCAAGGTGAGATAGTGCTTACTATTAAATTGGGTATTTTCCTAAAAACTTTTTTCTATGCGTTTTGTGTTCTTATATTAAAATAAATTTATACCTCCTGTGGAAAGTAAATATGATAAAATTAATTCAATTTTTTTAATAATAATTAAAATAAATTTGAATACCCCTTTTATTTTTTTCATATAATTATGTTATCATGGTAAAAAGTTAAGTTACCATAGTTAAGGTTAAAATGGGTTTAAAGTGGTTTAACTGGGAGATAAGGATTAAAATTTATCCAAAACTTTTATAAATATAATTAGTTGAGTTTATTTAGACTTTATTTTGTTTTATCATTGAATTTGGGGTGCCTTGGTTCCACTTTACATGGTTATAATATATATATATATATATATAATTTAATCTTTTAAGTAATTACAAATGTGTCATTTCCCTCCCTCCTCTCTTCTTTGCAATTTATGAGCCTTCTATATCATCCAATACCTACCATAATAAATTCTTATATTCTTTACCAATTTCATAGAGCTTATTATTTTTCAAAAATACCATCCTTTCAAAGCTTAAGTTGTAATCCAAAAGAGGTTTCTTAACAAAGAGGTATAACACTTAACCGAGTACTTTAAATTTTATTTATTATTGTATCTCCTATAAATAATTGGTATCCATTATAAAATAATTAATTTATTAACTTAAATATACTTAATTTTTTTATGATTATGTAATAACCATAATCCACCTCCTTTATATCTATTTAAAATGATAATGTCACTTGTGCGTACATGTGGACTATCACCTCTACAAAGCGATACGTTTTGTTTTTCATCACCATTTTACATTGATTGTTATAATAAGATATTTAGTGAAATGGTATGATATTTTTTATATTATTATATTTTTATATAGGTGAATTATTAATTAATTTTCTTTCAACCTGTCAATTGAAAACTGAAAACATCACTCGTGCATACGTATATACTATCTTCTCCATGAAGTGATGTAATTCATTTTTCATCCCCAATTTAAATGGATCATTATAAAAGTTTATATAATTATTAAATATGATACACATGACATTATTAAAATTATATAGATTATGGGACCCTTATCAAATTACAAGGACCAAGACTACCAATCTGAAACAAGCATAAAACATGAAACAAGGAATTTTTAATAAATCAATGATGAGATATTATAAGTAAATCATATATGTTATGATATATATGATTATGGTTATATAATAAATTTATAATAAATATATATTTATTATATAGTATGTTCAAACATTAATGAAGTAAGATGAGACTTGAGATAATGAATTTATGTTTCAATTCCATTTTAATCGGGATTGTTTATGCTTAAATTTCCATTGAGGAAATTATATGATGCATATTTGATAAAACCATTTCATTTTTATTACCCTATATTTATTTTTTTAATTTTTAATTTTTATTACCATTTATCTCTCTTTGGTACTCTAAATGGTTTAGAAGTACTTTTTTAGAAAATCTAACCTTATTTCTCTTTTTTCAGTTCAAAAACCTTTTTGTCTATGTTTTCTAAAATGTTTTCAAGAATATTTTTTACTATTATTAAATGGTTGTTTAAATCCAATTTTACCAATGTATAAATATTTATAAAATGTTTTTAAAATAATATTTTTTTCATTTTCATAATATTTTAATTTTTACCAAAGGTGTGAATATAATCATTATTTTAATGATTATAGCATGAATAGAATTTCTAATCATTATGACTACTCAATTATTTAAAGATTCATTTTCAAGTTTACAAGGTACTTTGAAAAGAAATTTTTTATTTAATATTACGGAAATATTTGGATTTTAATAAGTTATTTTAATATAAAAATTTTATTTACATAATAAATATTCCAATTATCTTTTAAATAAATTTTTTATCTAGTATAGAATCCTTAGATGTAAATTACACTTTACTAAGGATATGATCTGATGATACCATCCTTATTCTTTCAATTGATGGTTTATGATTATAATGATGATATTTTTAGGAAACCTATTTCTTTTAAATGGGTTGTGCTCTGATGAAATGTTTATGAAACTCGTTTCCTTTCCGTGGGTTATGATATAATTCTATAATGAATGTGTTATGATATTGTGGCTCACAAATGTATGATTTTCATTATGTGATAAGTGGTACCAAAATTTTATATCCCTATAATTAATTAGGTAATGATGTATATCTAATAAGATAATAAGGACTAGAATGGGGAGTGAACCATGTTTTTTAAGGGACAATGTCCACTATGATAGTCTTGGAAGTGATACATGACTAAGGAAATGATTTTATATTCTTATGTGTATGCCAAAAACATAGGTTTTATTCTTATGATATGTTCTCATAGATCATGTTTGATTATTTATGATTCTGTAAATTTATGAAATATTGATTTTGTTATGAAAAAACATTATACCATGATTTATGATTTATGATATTTGACTTATTAAATATGATTATTATAATTTGTGATCATATTATCATACCCTTATGCATATATTATACTCTCTTATGGTCATTGATTGATATCTCTTATGTTTTCCCTTAATAAGAATCTGATCTCACTATTTTTTATGTTTTCTTTCCCCAGGTTATGAAGAAAGGTTTAAAGTAGGGTTTATATAAGAAGTGTTATATGTAAGAAGATCTTTGTGGTAGATATTGAATATCTTTCATGAAATTAGATTATTATGTATATAGGCTCCAAATACACTAAACCTACATGTTTTTGGTAGGGATTATAATGTTATATATTGTATATTCATCTAATAAGAAATAATATTTATGTATGAAAATTAAGGGTCACTATATAAACTCATCACATACCAGCCTACATGACATTAGTAGAAATCCAAGTTACCAGGGGATGTCTAGTTTTGGGAATAGGAACTCTAGGATGGGTATAGTGTTGGATTAGATCAATAATCCTTATGTGGGATGGATGAGACTTGGTATGAGCCATAGGAATCATCTGTGAGATAATGAATTGTTCATGAATCATGATATTATAATGTTTATGTCATGGTAAATGCACCTAGGTGCGGATTTGTTTGATATAATGCTTCATCAAATACTTTTTTGATTAAATAAGATTATAATATAATCTATGTTTTTTCAATTACATTGTAAGGGGTGATTATAAAAATATGTATTAGAAGGTCTTGATTAGTTGGTTGTGATTGTGATGTGTTTTTTGGGTACCATAGGGAAATAATTTTTTAGATGGTTTTAATTTTTAGGAAAACTAGGTTTTTAAAAGAAAACTCATTTTTTGGTGTAAGTTATGCATGAAATGGATTTTGAAGTTGGTTTTTTTAAATAAATTTCAGATTCAATGATTTTTAAATGGTTTTATATTTTTAGGTTCTTTGAAAATGTAAGGGAAATGGTTTTTGGAATTAATTTTCAAAATGGTTTTTGAAATTAGGAGTGGTTTTTGGGAAAGTGACTGGAAAAGATTAGGATTTCGACATTTTGATTTTAATGGAAAACCCTTAGAATCAAATTTTTATTTGGAAAAATTGGGTGAGTTTTAGTTCATTTAAAATGTTTTGGAATTTGTTTTCAAGTAATCCATAGGTGCCATTATAGATCATTTTGCATGGACTTCTTTTTGGTTGATCAGGAGGGGAGAACTAGATACTTAGATTTTGTGTTTGGTCTGTATGCCATAATTTTTTGGGAACCACAAAATGAGGATTTTAAGTGTGTTTGAATTGGTTTTATGTTTAGGAAAATAAATTGGATCCAATGTAGACTATATTTTTTGAGTTTTTGATAGTTAACCTAGAGAGATATAGGTGTTGCCTTGTGTTTTCAGTGAGTATACCACGATTCTTTTGAGAGATCCATGTGTAGTATCATCGTGGATTTATATTAATGTTGGGTTTGAGTATTTAGGAGTGAGTTTGGTGGGTTTAATTATTGGACACAATGATGTTCCTTTTATTTATTTTACAGTTTAGACCACTTGAAGTGTGCTTTTTGTAGTGTAATTTTATAGTGGGGATAACCGTAAGTTGATAGTTGGTTTAATCATTAGTGTTTTAGAGTTTTTAGATTGATGGGTGTAGTTGAGAACCTTATTGGTGTTTAGTGAGGGTTATGATCTGAATTCATAAGAGTTTTTTGTTATAATTTGAGAGCAGTTGTGATTCAACATAGTGATGATAAGGATACTCCTACAGTGGGGAGAATAAATTGGTTGAGAGAGTATGAAACTTTCATCATAAGGTTCATGGGTGAAGTAAACATGATTGATGGATGTTTGAGGAAATATATATATATTAACGATTTGGGGGATCCATTTTGGGAATTCATGTGTGGTGTTGGATTAAGTTTGTGTGTCAATAACTGACTCAGGATGGTGGTAGTGTGATCCGAGAGTGTGTTGGTTTAGTTGTGCACCAGTGCTTGTGAGTAGTGCATGGAAGATAATAGGTCAATTGATTATTAAAAAAATTATTTTCACCAAGTGTAGGGTATAAACTTTGATGTGGGAATTTTGGTGCTTTTATGATGCCTTTGGAGGCCAAGGTGTCATATTTGGGAAGTGTGGAGAAGTATAAATGGGAGAGGCTTACAATTTTCAGAGAGAAGTCATCCGTGGAAGGATAGATTAGTTCATTGGTATAAAATTTCATATGTTAAGGTAGATACTATACCAATATCATAATTATGTTCATGGTTGAGATATTTTAAATATAAAATCAGGATTTTTGGAGAAAAGTATGTGTTCTTGGGATGGGTGATTGGAGTTGCGCAATGGAATTGTGTTGGGAGTTCAAAGAGGGAACACATCTAGTTATAAATGAGTTGATGACTAAGGCAAGTAAGGAATTTTTGGTTGGATGACTACCATGTATTATCAAAGATGATAAAAATTGTGGTGGGGAGTATCTAACAACATCTATCATTATGAGTATTGAGTTACAAGGGGGATTTTAATTTTTTTCCAAATAAGGGGTTTATGAATCAATAATTTTATTATAGTTTCAAGTTTTTGAATATCTCTATGGGATGTTTTTAGATGTGGAATAAGTCTTAGTTAGTGGTTCAGGTTCTTGGGTAGTTTTCATAGAAGGATCGGATAACCTATATACAGAAACTATAGTTGGTAGTAGGGATCCAAGGAGCAACACTACGTGTTGCAGCATGGTGTATCATAGATAAGAAGGTCCATGAAATATCCTATAGGCTATTCCATAGAGGTACATGTGTGGTAAATCTCTATGCCACTACCTGCATATTATCATATGGAGGGACCCTAAGAGGTAGGGCCCTATGGCTGCCTCCTTGTGGTCAGCAGCATCGTAGTCCAATGTAGAGACCCGAATCTTGACATACATGGACATTACATTACTTTTTCGGAATACTTAGTACATAACAAAAACAGACACACAAGGTCCGTAATAGTTTAGTGTCTTTGGAAACTCGGAAAATAATCTTCTAAACGTGGTGAAATATCTTGAAAATATCCCATAAAGATCTTCCCCTTTTTGTTTTTTTACCTAAAACCTTTATTTATATCCTGGGGAAAAGAAAACATATAAAGGGTGAGCTCAAATGTTCAGTAAGGGTAAACAAAGAGAACATAAAACAATCCATAAACATTTGAATGCAAAAGCTTGAACATAAAATCTAAACATCAAAATCTTGAGCAAAGACATAAATCTTGGAAGAACATAAGGCATATATCATAAAGGGACATCAATCATGATAAAATAGCATGGGAATAAAACATGTGATTTTGGAAACCATTAAGCACATGATATAATTTCCATAGTAGCCAAGGCATTGCTTCCAAGACCATCTTAGTGGACAAAGTCCCTTTCTGAATCGAGTTCACTCCTCGTTTCAGTCCTGTATTACTGAACCGGATTAACTTACCATTCCATACATGTCTATATCATGAGATATAAATCTTTATCCAATGCATTGGAGGGAGATATAGGTCCTACCGATCTCATATTGAAATCATTCTTACTTGTGCCACAAAACAATCATACATCATTCATTATAACCCAAAGAATAAAATGGGTTTCATAAAAATCATCCCATCATAACATAATCCATATAAAACAAATGGATATCATTTCATCATAAGAGAAGTGAAACCATGTAAATCATAGAGATGTTATACTTGAAACATACACATATGAAATAATGTCATCTTAGATGGAAAATGGTTTTGATAAAACATTTGAAATAAATTCTTGAGGAAAATATCATTTCTTATTCAAAATCATTTTCTTTTCACAAAATTCCATGCAATTTTAAAAGAAAAGAATTTTGTTGAACATAATCATGAAATCTTGTAGAGTAAGATTCTTGAAAATAAGGCATTATGAAACTGTAAAAATCTGTTCGTGCCGTATAAGTTAAAAAAACATTCTTCTTGTACTTTTGCCGGAAAAGTCAAAAAGTACCTCGTAAAAGAAAGATTCCACACATACCATGTAGTAAAAGTAAAAAATGGGTAAAAAGGACTTTAAACATATATGAAATCATTTTTATAAAACATGTACATGGATAATATCAATAACCCCAGTAAATAATTACGAATAAACAATCTCGGATAAGAATGAGATTGGAATAATTATCCCTTACCTTAGGTCTGATATGCTTCGTACATATCTGAAACTCCTGTATAATGATTTAAATAAA
The DNA here is from genome assembly GCA_963277665.1 of Viscum album. Taxonomy (NCBI): domain Eukaryota; kingdom Viridiplantae; phylum Streptophyta; class Magnoliopsida; order Santalales; family Viscaceae; genus Viscum; species Viscum album. Next base: position 2,099,650,208 of record OY728163.1, on the reverse strand, counting down.
GTCATTGACTTATTACAGAATCATATTCATTATTATAATATCATATATGGTTTACTTATGACTTTATATTACCCGTTCTTTTGTAAATTCCATGTTAAAGAAGCGTTTTGGGTAAAATCGTTTTATTTATCGTACGTGTTTGGACTTGTTGTTATTGATATTATTATTAATTATATATTGATTTACTTACTTCCAGAATGTAAATCATGATTTATATATCATATATATATTCAGTACACACACACACATATATATATATATAATAGATAGATAAATGAAATGAAAAACACCGTTTATGGAGACGGTATGCCGTACGTACGCATGAACGATGTTTTTTGTTTCCTTATTGAATTAAGTAGATGAAATACATATATATATACATAAATCCAGTAGCATTATTACTTAATATATTTCATGATTACTTATTATATATACTTTATAATCATTCTTGAATTGTTAACATGGAAAATGAATCTCATCACGTCATGGAGACGGTAATCCGTACGTACGCACGAGCGATGATATCGTTCCCATATTTATTGAATGGAATTAGAGGGAATGATATAATATCTTAGAATCAGTATGATGTTATAATATTAATATATATAGTTATTCTTTACACCATTATACCCATCCAAGTAAGGTGGTGGTGGAAAAACAGATTACACCACGGCGTGGAGACGGTATTTCGTACGTACGCACGCGAGGTGATTTCGTTTTCCTTAGGATGGATAGAAGGTGAAATAGGGTTGTTTCATATTTATAATAACATATCAGTATATTATAGATACTTATTTTATTACTTTATAATGAAACAACTAAATAAGAAGAAGTTGAAGAATGAAGAAACTTGAAAGAATCGTTAGAAGAGATTACCTCTTCTTCAACGCACCTCCTTTAAGCTTCCTATTAAGGAAGTAGAGTTGGTCTTTTGAGAAGACCAGAACCTCCAGAATGTTGATAGGGAAGTGTAGAAGAGAAATAGGCAGGGTTTGGCCGAGCTTCAAGGCTCAAAAGGGTGTGAAGCAAAGAGGGAAGGGGTTCCCATTTTATAAGGGAGGAGAGGGGCACCTTTGAAAAAACTTAAAATATTATTTTATAATAAAGTCATATTCGGTTTATAATAGCTCCAAATTGATTTATTTCGAAGATAAGGTGGGTATGGGTCTAAATACTCTCAACCAATAGGTTTTATACAAGTTTAGGTAACTATTTTATCCTTATCATTTAGATTTAACTCTTAGTTAAATAATTAAACTTTTACCGTGTCTTTTTGTTTTCTTACACTATATGGTTTATAAACTTACTATAACAAGCAAAACGAACCCCAAGTGGTTCATTATTAATATATATATCCTTATATAAGTCATTTGGATGAACCTTATATTTTTAGAAATAAAATAACAATTAATAATATAATATTTGTTTTAAAAACTATTTAATGTCAATTTAGACACTATTTGGTAATTGATTTTTGTGAAAATCATAACAGCATGATTAGTTCAAAAAAAGTTAATTAAATAAATACTAACATATCATATTAACCTATAAAATTAGTGGAATTCATAAAAAGTCTCAAATTACATTTATTTGGGTATTTATAACATCAATTATGTTAATATTTAATTAATAAGATAATTACTGCATCATCATTGTGTCATAAATAAATTAAATTATTTAATGTATAAAAATTAAAAATAAAATTTTTTTATATAGGAACTTTTTTTATCTTTATAATTAATATTTATATTTGAATTTATCTTATGTATAACCCTATATTAAAAAAGAATTAGTTATTAAAATTTGATTTTAACTATTTTAACCCTTCTTTAAATAAATTAATAATAAATGTCCTAATCTAATCCAAGTGGACCTAAATGGTAATATTTTATTCCTAATGTTGTTTTTGGTCGAATTACACTTATCTAATAGAATTAGGACATGTGTTAGGGTAATAATAATATCATTTTTACCTTTAATTATCCTATTTACTTTTAACCGTGGTAAATAAAAGTAAAAAGTTACTATTCACCAAAAATTATTTTCATCTCATTGAACCACATTTTAGTCCTTGATATTAACCGTGTCTCTCGGATTTTCAAAATTCCACTCACAGAAGCGGTAAAATTAAGTTTTATGTGAATTTCCAAATTCTCTAGGAGGTGGGTAAAAGACGGTGAAAAGTTCCATAAAATTTTTATATATCTAAAATTATTATAAAATGACTCTAATGAATTAAATTGAACTTATATAGGTATTATGTATCAATTTTGACCTAAAATAAATTTAAATAAAAAAATAATTATTTAAATAAAAAGTCGGTTTTTGAATAGTAACTCAGTGTTTTCACTATTCATCAAAAATTGAAAGTTTTCAGAAAAATACCAAAAATTCACCCTAGGCTAATTTCTATATTCCGAATCAAAAAATGAAGTCCATTTCGAAAGATAAAATTTATAAAATTTTAAAAAGTGGGTATTACTATTCATAACGGCTAGTTTATATAACATATCGTTGTTTAGTGAAACTCGATATTGCGTACAACAAACACTATCATGGAAGGTCGCAATTGCGTGTAATGCAAGCCAAGTCAGGGATGCGTGTAGTGCAAGCTCCTTTTGGTGTAGCGTACAACACAAGACATCAATAAAATTAAAAAGAATATTTTCATAAAATCTCAGGGTGTTACATTCTACGCCCTTTAAAATGAATTTCGCCCACAAAATTCATCGGGGTTATAAATGGTTTACTACTCAAAAGTTTATTTAATAGAAACCCACACCGTAAAAAGGAATACCAAAACTAATCTTTAAAAACTAAAGTATGAAACGTAACGGTTACCAAAATTAACTAATCACTGGGTTTCCACATAGAAGAACATAGGTACAAATATGGATATGGAAGAGAAATCTAACCATCATGTTTTGATGGAGAGTGGTAGATAACATGGCTATGAAATAGCCAACAATCACAAAGCCATAGATTTTTGATGATCTAAGGTACCATCTGATTCATCGGATATAAGGACACTAGGAAAACATTTTTGGCTTTCAAGATCAATTCCCTAAAGTTGAATAAATTGGAATTAGAAGAAATACTTTCTTGATTTTGGTACAGTCTCACCGTTGGTCTTTCCTTGGACAATTTACACTTCATCTCTTAAATAACTGAAGTTGAATTTGTCATTTGTGAAGTGTTAGCATATCATGTGATAGAATGATGGGTCATTCCATCTGTATCAAACAAAAGGTTAGAAATATTTATCAAAAATACATAAGTCCATCTATAGTGAGATTAATCATATATGGTTCGTAAAATGGACTTATACTTCATATATCATACTTCTTAATATAATAAAATTGGTTTCTACTAAACAGGGACTTCCTGTAGGCCAGTGGTAGGCGATAAAGTCCTATCGCACTTCAGTTGTGGGTTCGATTCCCACAGACTTTTCCGACGCGGCTGGTTGTCACCCATCCTGCAGGCTTTCCTTTTTCTAAAACTACATTATTATAACATTCCATAAATAATATCGAAATAAAAGAAAAAAAAATTCTAGCCTTAAAAAATTCTATTTGATGTCCAACTTAATCCATTCCAACCTTTAAGCTTATCGAAAATACTTATGTCCAATCTCATAGTGTAAAGAAAATGATTACTTGAGAGGTCACATAACAAGTACGTGAATACCATCATTTATCCCCCATATATCATATGATATGTCTTGTTGGTCACATTACAAACATTTAAAGGCTTTAATCATGTATTCTATTGAAAAATGAATACCTATTGAACCTTAGTGAAAACATGAATGCAGTTAAAAATTAACACTTTCAACATACCAAAATCTCCAAAATTCTATATACTCAAACCATGACATCACTTAGTCCTTATATCAATCATGAGCTCATGAATACTATCAAACAATTTATTTTCTTCTTATCCCTTCATTATGAACATATCATCTTCTTTCCAAAATATTTGAATCACTTTTCATGGTACCATATTCTTATAGAAAACCTCAATGGACCAATACACAGATATTTCAAAATCCCACGATACTATAAATGAGATTCCATGATACTATTTTGAAATCCCATTACATAAACACTTAATCATTACACAACATCATTTTCATACTCAACATCACATATAGTGATCGCATGTGACTTCCCTTTATCCTTTTCCTTAAGAGGTTGCTCACGTTGATCATCATTAACCCTTGGATTAGGGCATTGATTAGCATAATTCCCCATTTCCTTGCACTTGAAGCATTGAAGTGTTGATGGTGCGTTCTCTGCAGTCTTTTCTTTATTCACATCATTAGCAACCCTTTTTCCATTACTTCGACACTCAGCTTCTCGATAACCTTCTTTTCCACACTTAAAACATTTTCTAGTCCCTTTAAGACAATATCCACCATGCATCTTTCCACACTTTGAGCATAAAGAAACATTCATCTTCTTTTCACCATTATTCTGAGATTTATACTTGAACTCCATCTTTCATTTCTTGTCAAAACCATGAGATGGATATGTTACACAAACTTCCAGTTCTACCTTGATAGCACAACGCACAATTTCTTCATAGCTACTGAAGTCTCTTATAGCCAATTCCCTTCGAAGACTTGGTTTTAAGCCACTGAAAAATCAATCAACTTTACTTTCAGGTTGGATGATAATGCCAGATGCATACCTTGAAAGTCTTGTAAAATTCGCTTCGTATATACCAAAAAATTCATCATCCTTCTATATAATCTAAAGAAACTCCTTTTCCATCTTTTTTCAAAGAATATGAGGGAAGTACTTACTGAAAAACAAGTTCTTGAACTCGTCCCATTCCATGGATTAAATTTCATCTTGGGACCTTGTATTCTTAATTAGAGTCCACCACTGGTCTGATTCACCTTCTAAATGGTAAACAGCTAGAATGAATTTATCATGTTCTGAACAGAAAAGTATGGAAAATATCTTTTCAATGGTACTGATCCATTGTTCAGCAACAAGTAGATTAGAAGACCCACTGAAAGTAGGTGGACGTTGCCTCATGAAGGACTCAATAGAATATTGTTCCCTTCTCTGCTCATTTGGATGTCCAGAATGATTCATAGCTTGTGTAAGTATAGAAATAAGATTTTTCACTCCATCTCCCATAATTTTGGTTTGTTCAGGAGGACAATCATTGCATCGTCCATTACATTGATCAACATGGTTCCTTCGGGTTCTAGCCATCGTCTAAATCCCAAAAAGAATAGTGTGAGAGGCAAAAATCATGCTAGGGAAAATAACATAATAAAGGGGGAGTACCTTCAATATCTAACATCTTAGGTATATTTCTAAGATCATTACCGTAATTCTAGGACTATAACCTATACTTATACTTAACCTTAGGGACAACCCTAGACATACCTTAGAAATATCTCTAGGGATCTCACTAAAGTTTTCGCATCCTAGTTTCCAAAGGTTAACTAAACCTTTCCTCTGATACCAACTGTAGAGGTCTGAAATTACTTCCAGTGGACTATAATTGATACCTATCAGGGAACTCCATGGGCGGCTACACCCCCTGGGAGGGACACACCACTATCCCTAGTGGCAACCATTTCCTCATGAAGCCCTTGGGCATAGATCCATGCTTCGTCCAACGATCACATGTGAGAGTTCCCAAGGATTGGATTCATTCCTACCTCTTTTGCCTCTGATACCAACTGTAGAGACCCGAATCTTGAAGTACATGGACATTACATTACTTTTGTGGAATACTTAGTACATAATGAAAACAGACACACAAGGACAGTAATAGTTTAGTGCCTTTGGAAACTCGTAAAATAATCTTCTAATCATGGTGAAAGATCTTCAACATCTCTCATAAAGATCTTCCCCTTTTTGTTTTCTTACCTAAAACCCTTCTTTATATCCTGGGGAAAAGAAAAAATATAAAGGGTGAGCTCAAATGCTCAGTAAGGGTAAACAAAGAGAACATAAAACAATCCATAAACATTTGAATGCAAAAGCTTGAACATAAAATCTAAACATCAAAATCTTGAGCAAAGACATAAATCTTGGAAGTAGGTAAGGCATATATCATAAAGGGACATCAATCATGATAAAATAGCATGGGGATAAAACATGTGATTGTGGCAACCATTAAGCTCATGATATGATTTCTATAGTAGCCAAGGCATTGATGCTAAGACCATCTTAGTGGACAAAGTCCCTTTCTGAATCGAGTTCACTCCTCTTTCCAGTCCTATATTATTGAACTAGATTAACTTACCATTCCAGCCATGTCTATCTCATGAGATATAAATCTTTACCCAATGCATTGGAGGGAGATATAGGTTTCACCCATCTCATATTGAAATGATTCTTACTTGTGCCACAAAACAATCATACATCATTCATTATAACCCAAAGAATAAAATGGGTTTCATAAAAATCATCCCAATATAACATAATCCATATAAAACAAATGGATATCATTTCATCATAAGAGAAGTGAAACCATGTAAATCATAGAGACGTTATACTTAAAACATACACATATGAAATAATGTCATCTTAGATGGAAAATGGTTTTGATAAAACATTTGAAATAAATTCTTGAGGAAAATATCCTTTCTTATTCAAAATCATTTTCTTTTCACAAAATGCCAAGCAATTTTAAAAGAAAAGTATTTTTTTGAACATAATCATGAAATCTTGTAGAGTAATATTCTTTAAAATAAGGCGTTATGAAACCGTAAAAATCTGTTTGTGCCATATAAGTTAAAAAAACATTTTTCTCATACTTTTGCCAGAAAAGTCAAAAAGTACCTCGTAAAAGAAAGATTCCATACATACCATGTAGTAAAAGTCAAAAATGGGTAAAAAAAACATCAAACATATATGAATTTTTTTTACAAAACATGTACATGGATAATAACAATAACCCCAGTAAATACTTACGAATAAACAATCTCGGATAAGAATGAGATTGGAATAATTATCCCTTACCTTAGGTCCGATATGTTTTGTACGTATCTGAACCTCTTGTATAATGATTTAAATAATGTCATTGACTTATTACAGAATCATATTCATTGTTATGATATCATATATGGTTTACTTATGACTTTATATTACCCGTTCTTTTGTAAATTCCATGTTAAAGAAGCGTTTTGGGTAAAATCGTTTTATTTATCGTACGTGTTTGGACTTGTTGTTCTTGATATTATTATTAAATATATCTTGATTTACTTACTTCCAGAATGTAAATCATGATTTATATATCATATATATATTCAGTACATATATATATATAATAGATAGATAAATGAAATGAAAAACACCGTTCATGGAGATGGTATGCCGTACGTACGCATGAATGCTTTTTTTGTTTCCTTATTGAATTAAGTAGATGACATACATATATATATACATAAATCCAGTAGCATTATTACTTCATATATTTCATGATTAATTATTATATATACTTTATAATCATTCTTGAATTGTTAACATGGAAAATGAATCTCATCACGTCGTGGAGACGGTAATCCGTGCGTATGCACGAGCGATGATATCGTTCCCATATTTATTGAATGGAATTAGAGGGAATGATATAATATCTTAGAATCAGTATGATGTTATAATAATCATATATATAGTAATTATTTACACCATTATACCCATCCAAGTAATGTGGTGGTGGAAAAATAGATTACATCACTGCGTGGAGACGGTATTCCGTACGTACGCACGCACGGTGATTTCGTTTTCCGTAGGATGGATAGAAGGTGAAATAGGGTTGTTTCATATTTATAAAAAAATATCAGTATATTAGAGATACTGATGTTATTACTTTATAATGAAACAACTAAATAAGAAGAAGTTGAAGAAGGAAGAAACTTGAAAGAATCGTTAGAAGAGATTACCTCTTCTTCGACGCACCTCCTTTAAGATTCCTCTTAAGGAAGTAGAGTTGGTCTTTTGAGAAGACCAGAACCTCCAGAATGTTTCTATGGAAGTGGAGAAGAGAAATGGTCAGGGGTTGTCCGAGCGTCAAGGCTCAAAAGGGTGTGAATAGAAGAGGGAAGGGATGCCCTTTTTATAAGGGAGGAGAGGGGCACCTTTGGAAAAACTTAAAATATTATTTTATAATAAAGTCATATTCGGTTTATAATTGCTCAAAATTGATTTATTTCAAAGATAAGGTGGCGATGGGTCAAAATCTTCTCAAAAAATAGTTTTTATACAAGTTTAGGTTACTATTTTATCCTTATAAGTTAGATTTAACTCTTAGTTAAATAATTTAACTTTTACCGTGTCTTTTTGTTTTCTTACACTATATGGTTGATAAAATTACTATAACAAGCCAAACGAACCCCAAGTGGTTCATTATTAATATATATATCCTTATATAAGTCATTTTTCCTAACCTTAGATTTTTAGGAATAAAATAACAATTAATAATATAATATTTTTTTTAAAAACTATTTTATGTCAATTTAGACACTATTTGGTAATTGATTTTTGTGAAAATTATAACAGCATGATTAGTTCGAAAAAAGTTAATTAAATCAATAATAACATATCATATTAACCTATAAAATTAGTGTAATTCATAAAAAGTCTCAAATTACATTTATTTGGATATTTATAACATCAATTATGTTAATATTTAATTAATAAGATAATTACTGCATCATCATTGTGTCATAAATAAATTAAATTATTTAATGTCTTAAAATTATAATTTTTTTATTATTTTGGAAATATTTTTATATTTATAATGAATATTTATAGTTGAATTTATCTTATGTATAACCCTATATTAAAAATGAATTAGTTATTAAAATTTGATTTTACCTATTTTAACCCTTCTTTAAATAAATTAATAATAAATGTCCTAATCTAATCCAAGTGGACCTAAATGGTCATATTTTATTCCTAAAGTTGTTTTTGGTCAAATTACACTTATCCAATAGAATTAGGACATGTGTTAGGGTAATAATAATAACATTTTTACTCTTAATTACCCTATTTACTTTTAACCGTGGTAAATAAAAGTAAAAAGTTACTATTCACCAAAAATTATTTTCATCTCATTGAACCACATTTTAGTCCTTGATATTAACCGTGTCTCTAGGATTTTCAAAATTCCACTCACATAAGCGGTAAAATTAAGTTTTATGTGAATTTCAAATTCTCTAGGAGGTGGGTAAAAGACTGTGAAAAGTTCCATAAAATTTTTATATATCTAAAATTATTATAAAATGACTCCAATGAATTAAATTGAACTTATATAGGTATTATGTATCAATTTTGACCTAAAATAAATTTAAATAAAAAAAATTATTTTAATAAAAAGTCAGTTTTTGAATAGTAGCCCTGTGTTTTCACTATTCATCAAAAATTGAAAGTTTTCAGAAAAATATCAAAAATTCACCCTAGGCTAATTTCTATATTCCAAATCAAAAAATGAAGTCCATTTCAAAAGATAAAATTTATAAAATTTTAAAAAGTGGGTCTTACTATTCATAACAGCTAGTTTATATAACATATCATTGTTTAGTGAAACTCGGTATTGCATACAACACACTCTATCGTGGAAGGTCGCGATTGCATGTAATGCAAGCCAAGTCAGGGATGCATGTAGTGCAAGCTCCTTTTGGTGTATCGTACAACACAAGACATCAATAAAATTAAAAAAAATATTTTTCATAAAATCTCGGGGTGTTACATCCAAAGTTTCACACCACAATATAACATAGCGGGGGAGTGCTATGTAATAACCACCATGGATTTGTTGTGGTTTGGGGTGTTGGGATTTTTTTAGGGATATTTGGTAATTACCATGGGTCCTATATAATCCCACCCCTCACCCCCACCAGAGTTCCTCATGCTCTATCCATGTGGAAGAGGGGGTAAGATACCTCTTTGTCTCTCCCCCTCCCACTATAGGTCTTAATTTGTGAGAGTACTAGTTTGCAACACAAAAATAATCTTCCACCTATTGAGACCTATTGGATTCTAAAGTGATAATTTTTTCTTCCATAACCTTCTTCTTCTCCTTGTTACTTACTTAGCAGCATGAAAGTAACCAACCACTTGTTTCTCAGCAGAAAACATGTAAGCTATACACTCTTCTTCTTCTGCTTCTTCAATGCAAAACTAGATGCATTGAAACCTGTTCTTATTCACACTTTCTCTTTCACTAAAAATCCAACTGCACTAAACTATTCTTCTTCTTCTTTCTAGAATCAAAATTTCTCTTTGTGATTGTTAAATCAATGAAGTCCAGTTCAACTTAGCAACATCACAGTTGAGCAGAAGTTGGTAAGAACTTCTAGAACAACTCACAGCTTGTGTGCATATCTCTACTTGCGCGTAAACCTGCTTGTGTGCCTCCATGCTTGCATTCCACCAACTACATTCACATCAAAATTGTACACAACTCACAACTTGTACACCACTTTAGGCTTATACATAACACACTTGTTGTACAAAACTCCCTATTTGCAGGCCTCTTATAACTTGAGTGCCACTTCTTCTTGCACGCCACTCTGCTTGCGTGCCTCCCTACTTGCGCACCTTATGAATAAATCCTGAATTGCTTGCCACTTCAGCTTGTGTGAAACTTTCTACTACTTGCGCAATCAGAGCTCAAATTTTCCCTTAACTTTTGATCTTCAAAAAATGAGGAGGTTAGTTGTCTATTTATAGGAATTTTGGTGACCCTGCGCATGAGGCATGAAACTCATCTTGCATGTCACTCCATCACTTGTGCGCTACTCCATCACTTTCACGTCTCTCCATAACTTATGCACCACTTCATCACTTTTTCTCCTCTTCATCACTTATGCGCAACTTTCTTTCCTTTGTCATATTTTGATGTGATGACATTAAAATATGACTTGTGCTCAACATACAATTATGAAAAACTTATACTTGTGTGCCACTTCCAACTTGTGTGCCACTCTTGAACTTGCATGCCACTTTATTTCCTTTGTAATATTTTTGATGTGATGATTATGAAATGTGACCTGTGCACAACATATACTTGCGTGCCACTTATACTTGCATGCCACTTTTTGACTTGCGTGACACTTTCTTTCCTTTTCCAAAAACACTACTTTACACCCCCTATCCTTCATAAGGCTTTCATCACAAGTTCTCCAAACTTATAATATTTTTGAAATACACATTATAAAAGCATCATCATGGTTATGTAAATTCTTATAGTTCCAAGCCCATACACTACTTCATGTCTTCTCTTCATCTTCAAAAATAATCATTCTTTCTTATTTTACTTTTTTGAAAATGAATTCCAAAGTAATTCTTCATCCTTAATTTCTTTTGGATTGTTAATTCCAAAGAAGTCCAATCATCTCTCTTCATCAAAAAGTGGAGTCTTGATGCTTCTTCAAACACCTTCAATGTTGTAGACAATGTTTCACCTTTGATACATGTATTTTGAACTTTAAGAATAGTGTAATGATCATATGATTTCAAGGAAATGTGTAATGCATGACCATCATAGAATTCCAAGCCCTTCTACACTCTCTCTTATTCTTTAACCATCATTCTCGACTTCATGAAAATCATATTTTTCTTTTCTTCAAGTAATCTCCTTCATGGTTCTCATGCAATCGTAAAGCATTGCATAGTATTATTAAAATCTTCATTATTCTTGAATCATCCTCAGATGGATGATACTCACTATTCTTTATTGTTGTAAACAATGTGTCGCCTTTAAAACAAGTTCTTTGAACATAGTATCAGTTCAACAATCTTCTGAATTAAACTAATATTCTTGGATAATTTCTCAAGTATGACATCCAATGCTATGATTCCATATCAATTCTCTAGGAAACCTCACTTCAGCCAATCTCTATTAACTTTTTAGTCATTCTTCACCTCCTTATTCATTTTAACCAGTATTGAAAACTGTGGACAAAAAATACAATCTTCATACAAAAAGTGGTCCCAAAAATATCCCCCTTTGTATTTTGTTGTCAATACCTTAAAATCTTCTCAAATGACAATTTCAATGTCAAAATAAGAATCTTCTCTCTCCCCTTTACTTATTTCTCTCCCCCTTACTTTTCAAACTTTCATTTCAATTTCTCTCCCCCTTTCTGAAAAGAAATACAAAGTTCCTAGTATAGAAAGTTTCAGTCCTTAAGTAGTGTGCCATCAATCATTTCACTCTATGTCTACTTGATCAAAGCTCAATGTAGAAAACAAGAGGATTTTATTTAGATAAAAAAGTTGTCCATTATCCACTAATCATGATACCTCATGAGATGAGATCTCATAAACTTGTCTTAAAGTGTTTTCCACTTTCATTCTAGGCCTAAGATATTGAATTTGATAGAAAATAATCAACCTAAAATTCTTGTACTCACTTCAACAAATGGATTAAAAAAATTCAAGTGCAATTTGCAGGATAAGTGGCCTTAGTGTACTTTTAGTGTTCTTATGTCACTGATTGACCTAGTTACTCCCCCTTTGAAAAAATATATTTATTTTGAGTAACCAAGGATGATAGATTAAGAAACTAAATACCTTTTCCAATGAAAATTTATTCAAGAAATTTCCAGAGTAATTGAATTTGATACCTATTGAAGTTGATACTGATTGAAATAATAACTCTGGAAGCTTCTTCATATGTATCTCCCTCAAGGGAAAACTCCTCATCATATTCATCAATGGTGATCCCTCATCATATTAATATTTTAATATCAATTGATGAATCTTCCACGGATGACAACTTCTTCATCTTTTCTATCAAGAGTTGATAGCAATCACTGCTTTTCAGGTTCTCCCCTTGAGATCTTTATTCACCTTCAATTCCCTATATTATCATAAAAAATACAATACAAAATGATTTAAGGTAATAAGGTAGATACTCCCTGGTTATTCAATGTGAGTAGGAAGTCTGGGATGATCTTATCAACCAAGATTCTTCATTTTCTCTACTCCTCATACTTCCACATATAATCTTCAATTCTGAATGTGGTTGTGTGGATCTCAGTACTTCTTCCATTTGTTTGTGTGTGAATGTTATTTCTTTAAGATATTTCCAATCATTATAATCTCTTGGTGTAATTTTCATCCTTTTGATAAATTCTTCTTGGACTGGAATAAGTTCAATGTAATTTTTAACAGTGTGACTAACCTTGTTTCACCTCACACATAGAACTTTCTGAACATTAGAGTTTCCTTTTGATTTTAACCTCTTATTATCCATTTCTTCATCATGTGGAATCTTCTTATTACTTTTTTGTACTAGACTTATCCTGTGCATCTTCCTCCTTTCTCATTATTTCTAAATCTTTAGTCCAGATAACCAATATGTCCTTAGGAACTATGGCATCATGTTTGTAATTTCTACATGGCTTCTTTAGATTGTCATACTTGTTGATTTTTCTTTTGGATGCACTACCCATCAACTTCTTGGATTTAGAATCCAAGGACTTCTCAATTTTCTTCCTTGTAATCTTCTTGGGAGCATTTGCTTTTGCAGCATAATTCTGATTACTCCCCAAGATATATTCTTCATTCTTCGCCAACTTCTGTGGTATTTTATTATTATTAGCTTTGAATATATTTTGAGATAAGCATGCACCATTCTTGTGACCACTCCCATTGTATACATCACAGAAGTTGTCCAGAATTCCTAATCTATTTATAGTATACATATGCTTTTGGATCTATGGATGTTGCTTATTCTTTTCTGTCTTTGTCCCCCTTGATATGGACTTTATCTATGAATTCACATTTAAGGTATTGTACCAACAATCCAGTTCACAATGTCTAAATCTGTTGCAGCACCAGCATTGACCCACAAATCTTGAATTCTTGATATTTTTTGTACTAGATTGTTGAGCCTTCTTATTGATGTGTTGTGCTCTATCTGGGGAACCATCTTCTGTATTATTCTTTTTATCTACCCTATCCATGGTGGTAGTCATATCATCACCTTTCCTCATCCATACTTGTTTAGATTTTTTCTTCCAACCTATACTTTTTATAGAAACAGTTTTAGAAACATTAGTATAAGTTAGAATGGATGATACCCTTAATTTTTCAGCTTCTTATGATAGATCAATGAGTGGATCCATGATCTTATTATCACATGTTAGAGGTATTTTGAAAGTATAATCCTCTAGTGAGCATTGAGTACTAGAAAAAACTATTTCCTTCTTTTGTGGAGACTCAAATATGTGTCTTCTCAAGATTGGTCAACTGAGCTTACAACTCTAGACATCTCATATTGAGGATGACTTTTTGGTCTTCAATAATAGTCATATTATCTTCACAAGCCTTCTTCAACTTTTAAACTTCCTCTTCATGGATCTTTACTTTGTATTCTAACAAAGAGTCAAGTTCCTTGATCTTCTTGAAATTTTATTCCAAATATAACTTGTTGATTTTAGTGATCCTTTTCATCTCATCTTCAAGTGCATAGATCTTCTCTTCCAGAGTCTTATTGACTCCCTCTTTATCTTCAACATCTTTGAGCAACTTTGAAAAAATCACTTCAAATCCCATCTTTGTTACTACAATGGCTATAACCTATCTAGAGAGCTTTAAACATTCAATAATTTTTTCTTGTAAGCCTTTTTCCAAAACATCAGTTTCTTCTTCCAGCTGAGTGATATTTTCCTGCATACATTGAAATAATCAACAAACCAGAGATGTAATTTCTTTAGGAATACCATACAGAATCATTCTTAATCTATATTTCTTGAGATGTTGTAGATTCATCATCAATACTTTTTCTAGCATTTTCATCATGAGAATAATTTCCAAATGAGATAACATATACCTCTTGATCTATTCAGGTAGGAATGTTGTACATATTCTTGGAGGTGACTTGATCCACCTTCTTATTACTTTCCTTGTCTGGTGTGTCTTAAATTTCTATAGCCTTCTACTCAAAGATAATTGAATCTTCACAAAATGTACACTCCATTGATAATTCAATAAATAAACTCAAATCTTCATAATAGAATAACTTAACCGTAGAGAATCTAACATAGGTGAACCTGTCCCTCTGATACCAATTGAGAGGACCAGTTTGGGATATTCTTAACCCTGAGAGGGGGGTGAATCAGTGTTGGTAGATTTTTAAAACAATTTCTTATTTTTATCCCTATACCTCTTGACCATTTGAGATCTTAATTCTCATATTCTCTTTTCCCTATCGCATGAAATAATATGAAAGCAGTAAAAATATGCACATGATATTTTTACAAGGTTCACCACTCAATAAGAGTTGTTATGTCCTTGTCATGTATGGTAATGACCAGTGCATGGATTCTCCAAAAAATGTAGTAACTGTTATAGTGGTTGACTAGGAAAACAATCTTCTAGTCAGTTTGGATCCCCACACTTGGAGGAGGGAAGGAAATAATCGATTTCTAGTGTTTCTCCCTACACTCGGAGGGGGGTAGGGAAACAATCCCCTTCTAAATTGAAATGAATAGGATATACCATTACACTCACTGGTTCTTTATACTACCACTTTATATAGTCTCTTTCAGCCTCTAGCTAGTTCATTATATTGCCTCTAAAGACAGTCTTCTCTCTATTAAAATATTTTGCAACACCAAAAGAATCTTCCACCTGTTGCGACCTGTTGGATGCCACATTGCTAATTTATTCTTCCAAAACCTTCTTCTTCTCCTTTTTACTTACTTAGCAGCATGCAAGTAACTAACCTCTTCTTTCTCTATAGCAAAACTGTAAGTTGAATACTCTTCTTCTTCTGCTTCATTAATGAAAAAACAGATACACTGAAACCTACACTTCTTCACACTTTCACTTTTAGTTCAAAACCAACTACATTGAACTCTTCTTATTCTCATTCTTGATAGAATCACAAGTTCTCATTGTGATTATTAAATCAATGAAGTCCAACTAAACTTAGAATTAACATAGTTGAGAAGAAGTTGGTAAAACTTCTAGCACAACTCACAGCTTGCACGCCAATCCCTACTTGTGTGCCAACCTTCTTGCGCACCTCCCTGCTTTTACACCACCAACTAATTATGTTCCAAAATTGTGCATAACTCACAAATTGCATGCCACTTCAGTATTAGACACAACACACTTGTTTTACACAACTCCCTGCTTGTGTGCCTCTTACAGCTTGCGTGCCACTTATGCTTGCATGCTACTCTGCTTATGCACCCTTTTTCTTGTGCGCCTCCCAACTTGCATGCCTTATGAATAAATACCGACTTTCATGAAACTTCAGCTTGGATTCCACTTTCTACTAATTTCACGACCAGAGCTCAAATTTTCTCTTAAGTGTTGAGCTAAAAAAATGAAGAGGGTATCGATCTATTTATAGGAATTTTGGTGACCCTGTGAGTGAGGCATGCAACTCAGCTTGTGTGTCGCTCCATCACTTGCATGCTTCTCCATAACTTGCGCGCTAATCCACACTTGCGCGCCACTCCATCACTTGCATTCTACACCATCACTTTTGCGCCACTCCATCACTTGTGCACCGCTCCATCACTTGTGCACTGCTTCATCATTTGAACGCCACTTTATTTCCTTTGTCATATTTTGATGTGATGACATTAAAATATGACTTGCGTGCAATATACACTTGTGTGCTACTTATACTTGTGCGCCACTTCCTACTTGCATGCCACTCTTGAACTTTCACGCCACTTTCTTTCCTTGGTAATATTTTGATTTGATGATCTTGAAATATGACTTGCGTGCATCATATACTTGTGCACCACTTATACTTGCACACCACTTTTTGACTTTTGTTCCACTTTCTTTCCTTTTCAAAAAACACTGATTTACTCCCCCTATCCTTCATAAGGCTTGCACCACAAGTTCTACAAACTTATGATATTTGTGAAATAAAAATCATAAAAGCATAGTCATAGTTGTGGTCATTCTTATAGTTACAAGACCACACACTACTTTATGTATTCTCTTCATCTTCAACAATCATCCTTATTTCTTCTTATATTTTTTGGAATATGAATTCCAAATTACTTCTTCATCCTCAATTCCTTTTGAAGTTTAAATTTCAAAGAACTCCAATCATCTCTCTACATCCAAAAGTAGAGGCTTGATGTTTCTTTAAACACCTTCAATGTTGTAGACTATGTATCACCTTTGATACATGTATTTTGAACTTTAAGAATAATGAAATGATCATCTGATTTCAAGGAAATGTTGTTGGGAAAAAATCCCTCAAGGTATCATTGAAGAATTTTTGAGGTGATTGTGTTTGTTGACAAAGTGGGCCTCCGTGTTGTGTTTGTTGAAAAAGCAGACCACAATGTACAAATTTGTTGACAAAGGGGGTTTTAATAGTGACATGTCGAGTTCAAGGTATGTTGTTAAAAATCCATGATTGATTAAAGAACCTCAAAAAAGGAATGTACAATATGGATTCGGTACAAAAAGAGCAGATACAATGTGGAAAAGGAAATAGGGGCTCCCAAGTTTTGTTTTGGTCGCGCAAGTGACTAGGGCGATAAAGAATAGGGTGGCTGGACTTGCGTGCTGAGAGGAGACTTGCGCGCCAGTGATCAGGGTGTCCAAAATGCATATAAATAGAGGTCCACCCCTCCTAATTTACAATAGATTTAAACACTTAGAGAAAATTAGAGCTCCAGTCGGGTAGGTGGTTCGGTCTCTCTAGTGGTGGTTTGGTCGAGCAAGTATAAAGATACTCAGAAGTTGTGCGTCAGTTGAAAGTTGCATGCCAATATTGGTTTGGGAATAAAAGGATTTGTGTCACCCAAGTTCATAGTTGAATAAGGGGGTTTCATGCAAGTAGTTTGGTGACACTTGCGTGCCAGGCTTGAAGAAGCACACCGGGTATTAGAGAAGCTCTCCAGGCATAGGGAAGTGTTCCGGTCATTCTAGGGTTGCACGAAAAGTTGGAATATTTCCCAGTACATCTGTGGTAAAGTTGTATTCATCAGTGGATGAAAGTGAAACTTCAATATAGTATCTACATATAGTGAAGGATGCATTCATTTGTGACAATGAAGGGACCTACAAGTCTTTAAACTGTGATTGGATCTTCTGAAGAAGCAGTGAGCATACTTCAGTTGAGAGAGTAGTGAGCTTTCATATTGTGAGTGGTTGTAAACCAGGAGGGACAGTGAGTCTGTTCTGAACTTTGTAAACAGTAGTTTGCTTTTAGTGAACTTGGTACATCAACACATTGTCAGTGTATGCTCCTTGGGCATATCCCAATGAGGGTGAACCAAGTAAAAATCATTGTGTCCTATGCATGATTTAGTTTTTGTTTATACTTTTCTATAGGAATGAGAGAGAATAGAGTTTTTCTTAACAGAAAAACAAGATAAATAGGGGAAATTGTTTTAATCTGTCATAACCTGATTCACTCTCCCTCTCAGGGTATCTAACCCAGTGGACCTAACAAATATGTAATGCATGACCATCATAGAATGACAAGCCCTTCCATAATCTCTCTTCTTCTTCAACCATAATAATCAACTTTATTTAAATCATTTGATTATTTTCTTCAAGTAAGATCTTTAATGGTTCTCATGAAATCATGAATCAT
The DNA here is from genome assembly GCA_963277665.1 of Viscum album. Taxonomy (NCBI): domain Eukaryota; kingdom Viridiplantae; phylum Streptophyta; class Magnoliopsida; order Santalales; family Viscaceae; genus Viscum; species Viscum album. Next base: position 2,099,631,641 of record OY728163.1, on the reverse strand, counting down.
TGCATGGTCTTATACAAATCCTCATTCTTCTTCAATCATCCTCGGATGGATGAGACTTCGCCATTATTCATTATTGTAAATAATGTTTCTCCTTTGACATAAGTTCTTTGAAATTAGAATCAGTTCAAAAATCATCTGAATTAAACTCATATCCTTGGAGAATTTCTCATGTATGACATCCAATGCTATGATTCCATAAAAATTCTCTAGGAAACCTCACTTCAGCTAATCTCCAATAACTTTTTAGTCCTTATTCATATCCTTCTTCATTTTAACTAGTATTGAAAACTATTGACAACAAATACTATATCCATACACAAAGTGGTCCCAACACTTTAGTCATGGTGGTTCATGGATATTTTCTCACAATGATTCAAGTTAACATCCCTCCTCTCTTATCATATTCTTATTCCTACTTGCTTCTTATTGATTTTTTGTTCATCTATCTAGAGTTTTTTTAGGATGATTCCATCAAATACTAGTGAAATCATCATGCTTGATGGGCTCATAGAGGAGGTCCTGAGAGGACGTGTTCAATATATTGTTCATCATTCACCTTGAGGTAAACTTTTATGTGGTTTTAGGATTTTTTTTAAATTGGGTTAATATTGATCATTGATACGGTGATAAAATTTTGGGTTTTATGTGTATTAGGCTCAGGAGTATATCAAGAGTGGACTACACCCCATTTATTACAATTTGGTTTCCATGAAGTCACCCAATTATTTTTCCATTGTTTTTTTTTCAATTTGAGTTTTTTGATTTAAATATTAATTTATTAATTTGATGGTATTTATAGATGATATAGGTGATTTTAAAATTGTATGGGGTTAGTAAGTACATTGAATAGATTTATGGATTTTTAGTTGAGGTAGGTGGCATTGAATTTATGTGAGTCTCTTGTTCAATTAGTGATTTCACATTTTTTTTGTCATTACTGGTGTTATATTCTTGTATATTGCATGAACTTTGTGATTACACAATAAATTGGGATGATCTCACGTCGTCCTAAAAATAAACATGGAGTGTATATCTTATTAAATGGTTTGATGGTGGATCTTTTTTCAAATGAGTGTCAGTGGCCCTCTTTATGGATTTCTTGGTGGAATGAGTTGATTTTAAGATAAATAGGTTTTATTTTTAAAATATTTATTAAAAATGGGTTGGAATAAAATGTAATTTTTAGGGAAATCATTGATTTAGTAAATTGGTTTTGAAATGGTATTTCAAATTAGAAATGGATAATATAAATAATTCTTTGATAGTATTTTGGACAAGGGCCTCGCATGAGTCATACGACACATAATGCCTTTTCTAAATTATTGTAAAAAGGATTTAAATCGGTTTTAAAAGGAAGGATAGAGGGTCATGTTTTATTTTTTTGGTCAATTTTACTTCATGTGTGTCACAACTCATCCTCAGGGCCCGTTCCGTGACTACCCCAAGCCCGCCTCCCATAGGCCAGGGGCTGGCGACTAACACCAAAGGCATAAATCCCAAAAAAGGGAAGGTATTTCCTTTATATAAGTAAAAAAACACAACAGAGTACGCAAGCTGAAGTAAACACTAAGTAAACTGAGTACAAAAGTAAGTTCTGGAAAGTAAATGGGACAATATACAAACCCAACAGAAAGTACAGTACAACTGAGAAAAGTGTAGTACAACAGCTGAAAAGTAAAGCAGCAACAACTGAAAAGTAAAGCAGCAACCACCGAGACGTCCTCCAGATACCCCACCTGAAGGGTGGATACATATGGTCTCCTCAACTCCTCGAATCCGTCCATCTACTCTGTGTACGTCCTTCCTGATAGTCCACCTCCGAATACCGTCCCACTCCACAAGCCTCAACCACAGTCAGTGTTGTCCGTCGTCTGCAACCAACACAATGTAGTGAGGGCATAGCCTGTGCAAAGGTGAGTATGCGATACTCAATAGGGACCCCGAGACTCTTGAAGGTCTCCCAAAACCCACAAAAGATAAACCACAAAGGAATAACACAAACATGAAGTATCAACCAACTCTACTTAGTTATATGCCCATACATATACCTAAGTCATCAATTCCAGTTCGGATCCAACTCACGAGCCCAAGTACAACCCAGTCCACACAGGATAGCACAACCCAGTCCACACAGGAAATCAAGTCAATCATATCTATGATAATGACTGAAATTCAAGACACAACTCACATAGGTATACTACTCATGAAGAGGGGTGGAGATGATTAGATGTAGCCTCTGAATCATCTCCTCTGTCGAACCCATGTAGGATCCAAGTACAGAATTCGTCGCTGCCGAACCCACGTAGGATCCAAGTACAGTAACCATCACTGTTGAACCCATGTAGGATCCAAGTACAGTCGTCATCGCTGCCGAACCCACAACGGATCCAAGTACAGTCTTCCTCGCTGTTGAACCCACGTAGGATCCAAGTACAGTCGCCATCGTCGTCGCAGTCGCAGCCAGCTCTTGGGTTCCCGCACACAACATGCTCGATTCTAGGAGGGTCTGCTCCACAATCCAAGGGGTCGATACATCAACTGTCACGAAGTCTAGAGTTGATGTATCACAAAGTTCCATCTCACTTCATAGGGGAAAAACCAAGCAAAATGTGTCCAAGACACAGAGAATAAGACGACCAAGTCATTTCCCTAAAAGTACATGGTGTATAGGTAAAAGGTGCATGCCGTGTTATCAGACACCGGGTACTGCCCATGTAAGCGGCCCGTGTCGCAGGGCTGGTTGTGTAGATAAGTAAGTACATGGCGTATAGTATTGTTACATGCCCTGTTATCAGACACCGGGTACTACCCGTGTAAGCGGCCCGTGTCGCAGGGCTGGTTGTGTAGATAAGTAAGTACACGATGTGTAGTATGGTTACATGTCATGTCCAAACCTCTAGGGTCGGTTCCATGTGCGATGACCATGCCTGTCCGTGTGGTGGATTACATGCCTGTGTACTCCACCCTGTGTCCGTGTATTTCCGTAATACCTGTCGAGTCATCATGAAGACACTTCTACCATAGTGAAGGTAGTACACGCCGTGCCTCTTGGCCGTGTGGTTCTTCCTGTGTCCGTGTATCTCCTAGATTACACACCGAGCCTCGTGAAGCCGCTTCTGCCGTTCTATGAAGGGAATACACACCGTGTTACTTGGTCATGTATTGATGTCTATGTCCGTGTATTTTCCCTGAATACACGCCATGTCCATCGAAGTCTCCTCTGTCAAACAGTGAGGAGAGTACACACCATGTGTCTAGAGTCACACGCCGTGTACTACTTTTCTAACATCCGAAACGGAAGCCACAGTACGCTTGTAATACACAACATGTGCTTCTGGAGTACACGTCGTGTATTCTGGAATTTTCCAGAAATGACGCCTTTGGACAGCATGCCTCCCGAGGTGTCTCTTCTTTGTTCTGATGATCTGTTTGCTACGAAACTTCCTATTCTAAGTCGCCCCGGTGCTCTGAGACCATTTTCGATGTTTTCGAGCCTCCGATCAGCTCTGAAAACATGACTTGATTCACCACTCAAAGAACGGTAGGAGAACACCATACAACAACAAGAACAGTGGAGGAATCAGACCGTGTTAGTTTAGTCTTGTTCCTTCCGAATTAGTCTAATAGAAAGTGGTTTTATGAGAAACAACAAAATGGAAGGAAAACCAATGTTTATCAATCAAAACACACCCCTACCTCGATAATCGATGTCGTTCACCGGGCATCGTGGAAGACGGCGTCACGGGGTGAGGTTTTGAAGACGGCGTTGGCGTGCATCCAAGGAGGAAACGAAGTCTCCATAGTCATTGTGGAGAGAAGAAGGAAAGGTACGCCATCTCTCTTTGCGGTGATAGTGTTCTTCATCGAAGAGGAGACGTTCTTCGCGGGAGGATGAAGTTCTTAAAAGAAAAACTAGAGTTATCCCCAAATCCTCCTCACACAACAATTCCAACCAAAAAATAAAATAATCTTATCCTTATTTTATTTTACTTTTCCATGCATTTTAAAAACTTAAAAATCAAACAGTTAGTTAAATTAATTGAATAGGTTTAATCAATTAATTTAGCATGTGTTGGCATGAATTAAAGTGGTAGAGGAGGAGTTACTTAATTAAGTTCAAGGGTTTGCCAACATTAAACACAAGGAGTTTAATGGGGGGTTTTAGGGGGTTTTAGGGAATTTGAAGGTTTGGGGATCGTGCGGGCCCCACCTCACATTTATCCTCACATGGGTAGTTAGGATGCCAGTGGGTCCCACCCTAACTCCCCCATGTTGGATAAAATCACCTTAGTTAGAAATAGAATTGTACCACAATTTTATTCACTTTTGCATTTAAACCACTTCTTAAGAAACTCCTCCAAGCAAATGCATCTTCAGTAAAGGTCCTCTTAAGCAATTACCGGCGTTGCGGTTTCATCGGTGCCCTCAGATTTCAATTTAGAGCACCGGTTCAAAAGATAGAAAAACCTGATTTTTCATTCACTGAACGTACCTGAGCTAAACTTCGGAAATTGATTATGGGCACACCGGGCCTCGGAATCAAGTGTCGTCAGAATATGCATACTCGTAAAATTTAAAAGAATTTAAGAAAAAAAATTCCTTGAAATTTACGGGTCTTTAAATTACTCCCACCTCAGGGATTTACGTTCCCGTAAAGCTACATCATAAACTAGGGAAACAAAAGAGGGTACTGCGTACGCATCTGAGCATCCCGCTCCCATGTGCTCTCCTAGAGGTTCCCATGCTGCCACCTAATGTGCACTATAGGAATAGACCATCCACATAGGACCCGCTCCTGTCATTCCTCGATCTCCACCGGGACCTCCGTGAATGTAGCTCCGTCATCGATGTCCAACTCCCCATGATCAATGATGTGGGTTGGGTCATGCATGTATCTCCTCAGCTGAGATACGTGGAAGACGTCATGCACTCGGTGCAACTGAGGTAGAAGGGCCAGGAGGTAAGCCACCTCGCCTACCCTGCTGAGAATCTGGAATGGTCCAATGAAGTGCGGAGACAAATGCCACCCCGACCAAATCTCCGTAATCCACGTCGAGGTGAGACCTGTAAGAAAACGTGGTCGCCATCCTCGAACTCCAGTGGTCTCCGCCTCTATCAGCATAAGACTTATATCTGCTCTGTGTAGTCCTCATCCACTCTTGGATGATCTGAACCTTCTTCGTCGTAGCATGGACCATATCTGGTCCTACGAGTGCTGACTCCCCTGGGTTAGTCTAGCACAGAGGTGATCTGCAAGGTCGTCCATACAGTGCCTCGTATCGTGCCATCCCGATGGTTGAGTGGTATCTATTGTTATATGAAAACTCCAACAAAGGTATTTGATCCTCTCAGCTGTGACCAAAGTCGAGGAAACATGCATGGAGCATGTCCTCGAGAGTCTGAATGGTCCTCTCTGTTTGGCCATTCTTCTGAGGATGAAAGGTGGTGCTCAAGCGTAGCTGCTTCTCAAATGCCTCCTGTAACCCCTTCCAAAGTCGGGAAGTAAAGCGAGCATCTTGATTGGATATGATAGTCGATGAAACACCATGAATCCGTACGATCTCCTGAACGTAGAGGCGTCCCAAGCTTTCCACTGAGCCCTGCTCTCTGATTGGTAGGAAGTGAGCCGAATTGGTGAGTCGGTCTACGATCACCCAAATAGAGTCATTTCCTTTGGAAGTACGTGGGAGCCCCATCAAAAAATACATGGATATCCCGTCCCACTTCCACTCCGGGACCTCTAAAGGCTGTACCAAACATGCTGATACCTAGTGCTCTACCTTCACCTACTGGCAAGTGAGGCATCGTGAAATGAACTCTGTCACATCCTTCTTCATACCCGGCCACCAGTGCTATCGTCTGAGATACCGGTACATCTTCGCTACTCTTGGATGTACCGCCAATGGGGAAGTGTGAAGCTCCCTCATCACCTCCTCCTGTAATGCAACTGGTACCATGGTACGTCCCTTGAAGTGGATGACATGCTCTACTCCTTCAGAAAATCCATCAGGTGCCTGCCCTGTGGAAATATGAGCACTTTGCGTCTCACAGTCAACGTCCCCACGCTGTGCCTCTCTGACCCACTGAAGTAGTGGAGGAGTGACTATGAGCGACTGTAGAAAGGCTGATCCATCTCTATCCACAAAGGATATATGCAACGCAGCTAACTGCTCCATCACCTCTTCAAGTAGCTGAATTCTCGTCCTCCTGCTGAGAGCATCAGCTACTGCATTCCCCTTCCCAGGAGTATAGACTATCTCAAAGTCATAGTCCTAGAGGAACTCGAGCCATCACCGCTGTCTCAGGTTCAGGTCCTTTTGTGAGAAGATGTACCTGATACTCTGGTGGTCAGAGTAGACTGTAAAGTGCTCACCCATCAGATAGTGCCGCCACATCTTCAAGGAGAAGACCACTGCTACTAACTCTAGGTCATGGGTAGCATAGTTCTACTCATGCTACCTCAACTGTCATGAACCATATGTGATCACTGTCTGCTTCTGCATCAGGACACACCCGAGTCCGTTTCCTGATGCATCGTAGTAAACTACGTACCCTACGTGCTCCTCCGGTAGCCTCAAGGTGGGTGCACTAGTCAATCTCTATCTCAGATCCTGGAAGATATACTGACTTATATCTGACCACACGAAGGGTTTCCACTTCTTCGTCAAAGCTGAAAGTGGTGTTTCAACTCTGGAGAATTCTGGCACAAATCTCCGATAGTACCCAGCCAGACCTAAGAAAGTCCGCACCTCTGTCACACTCTTGGGTGGCTCCCAAGCTAGTACTGCCTCAATCTTCAAAGGATCCACCACAACTCCCACCTTAGAGATGAATTTCCCCAAGAAGTGGACCTCTCGAATCCAGAACTGACACTTCAAGAGCTTACCATAAAGTTGATGCTCTCAGAGTGTGTCCAGTACAACCTGCAAGTGGTAAGCGTGATCCTCCTCATTGGTCGAGTAAATTAATATTTCATCGATGAAGACTGCGAAAAATAGATAGAGGTAAGGCTGAAATATCATGTTCACGAGACTCATGAATACTGTTGGAGCGTTGGTTATGCCAAAAGGAATAACCAAGAACTCATAGTGGCCATACCGACACCTGAAGGCTATCTTCTGCACATCCTCGTCTCGAACTCTAAGATGATGATAGCCTGACCTGAGGTCTATCTTCAAGAACCATCGTGATCCCTTGAGCTGATCAAAGAGGTCTTGAATCCTTATAAGTGGATACTTTTTCTTTACGGTCACCTTGTTCAGGTGACGATAGTCGAAACACTGTCACAAGCTCTCGTCCACCTTCTTGGCGAACAAAATCGGGGAAGCCCAGGGTGAAACACTGGGTCGAATGAACCCCTTGCCCTGCAAGTCCTCCAACTGCACCCGTAGATCACGAAGCTCAGCGGGAGCCATCCGGTATGCTGGAGTAGATATCGGGGATGTACCGGGGTATAGGTCAATATAGAATTCTACCTCTCTGCGAGGAGGTAGTCTTGGAACGTCATCAGGGAAAACGTCCATAAACTGATCCACCACAACAGGTAAACTCAGACTCCATACATCAACTACTCCTAGAATGATACTAGATAACTGATGGGTGATCGGATGTCCTCTCATCTGTGTGAGTCCATCCTGTGGTGCAAAGGCTCCCTTCTCACCGGTGAAGGTAAACCTACTCCCATCTGTGCGGACACACCGCACTTTGCGCCTAATACAGTCGATCTGAGCATAAACTGTAGATAACCAATCCATGCCCAAGCTGACGTCGTAAGGCCTCGATGCCGCTACAAGAAGATCCCAGTCAAAGATCTCGCCTCCTAGAGTAATCTCACACTGCTGGCACCAGTGTGTAATCATCAAGTCTGCTCCCGTAGGAGTCTCTAGCTGTAAAGATCGAGCCAACAGCTCTGTCCGGAATCTCCAAGCTCCGAACAAGGGCGGCGATAATAAAATAATGACTCACTCCTATACTCCTGACTGCATCGAAATTATGAGGGAGATCATCGAAGCCCTAATCTCATGCCTCTGTCCCTTCTTGAAGGTCCAGGCCTGGAATAATGGGTCTCGTACCATGTCCGTGGAGTAGCGCGAGAGATTAGTAAATCTCACCGAGTACTGGGCTACTGACATGCTTCCCTGCCGCAGCTGTAGTAACTCCTAGATGCGCACCTCATGGAGGGTAGATGGAACAAACTCCTAGCGGAAGAGGATCTCGAAGTCTGTCTAAAGTAGTGATGCCTCGTCATGCACCTGGAGAATTAGGCTCCACCATCTACCTGCTGCTGCATGCATGAGACTCTCCGCAAGGATCACCATAAGGTCAGCTGGTTTCCCTACTAATCTGAAGACTCAGACGATAGCCTCCATCCAATCCTCAGCTGCCTGAGGGTCCATCTCTCCGCGGAACCTGGGTGGCATCTAACGCTGAAACTCGTTCAGTGCACTCAAGCGACGTTCACTCTCAGCTATTGGGGATAGTGGCATCGGTGGCTCGGCGGGGAGAGGTACCGATGGTGCCTCCGCTGTAATGGGTCCCTACACCGAGGCCTCATCGCTCAGTGGGCTGTCATGTTGCACAAATCTCAGAACCCTAGCTGGATGTCATCGTGGGGGAATCCTGAAAAGAAATAGGTGTGCCATGGTTAATACAATATACCTGGTGAGCTGACACAAAGTAAACACAAAGAAAACTTTTAAAACACACATGCAATTAGTGTTTTCATGCACTGAGTCAGAAATCAGAATTCAGGGTCCTGGTGTATGGATATGTCGGCCGCCGCACCAACACTGGACTCCCTAGACTGATAACCACACTCAATACCCTAAACATTATTGCTTCACAGAGAAGAAATTACCAGAGTCCTAAGTTCTGCGGTAGAACCAACTCCTTTGATACCAATTTGTCACGACCCATCCTCGAGGCCCATTACATGACTACCCCAAGCCCGCCTCCCATAGGCCAGGGGCTGGCGACTAGCATCAAAGGCATAAATCCTGAAAAAGGGAAGGCATTGACTTTATATAAGTAAACAAACACAACAGAGTACACAAGATGAAGTAGACACTACGTAAACTGAGTACAAAAGTAAGTGCTGGAAAGTAAATGGGCCAGTATAAAAACCCAACAAAAAGTACATTACAACTGAGAAAAGTGTAGTACAATAGCTAAAAAGTAAAGCAGAAAAAGCTGAAAAGTAAAGAAGCAACCACCGAGACATCCTCCAGATACCCCCCCCCCCTGAAGGGTGGATACATATGGTCTCCTCAGCTCCTCAAATCTGTCCATCCACTCTGTGTACATCCCGCCTGATAGTCCACCTCCGAATACCATCCCGCTCCACAAGCCTTAACCACGGTCAGCGTTGTCCATTGTCTGCAACCAACACAATGTAGTGCTAGCATAGCCAGTGTAGGGGTGAGTATACGATACTCAGTAGGGACCCTGAGACTCCCGAAGGTCTCCCAGAATCCACAAAGGATAAACCACAAAGGAATAACACAAACACGAAGTATCAACCAACTCTACTTAGTTATATGCCCATACATATACCTAAGTCATCAATTCCTATTTGGCTCTAACTCATGAGCCCAAGTACAACCCAATCCACATAGGATAGCACAATCCAGTCCACACAGGAAAGCAAGTCAATCATATCGATGATAATGATTGAAAGTCAAGACACAGCTCACACAGGTATGCTACTCACGAAGAGGGGTGGAGATGATTATATGTAGCCTCTAAATCATCTCCTCTGCCGAACCCATGTTGGATCCAAGTACAGAAGTCATCACTGTCGAACCCACATAAGATCCAAGTACAGTAACCATCATTGCCGAACCCACGTAGGATCCAAGTACAGTCATCATCACTGTCGAACCCACGGAGGATCCAAGTACAATCGTCCTCACTGCTAAATCCATGTAGGGTCCAAGTATAGTCACCATCGTCTTCGCAGTCACAGCTAGCTCTAGGGTTCCCGCACACAACACGCTCGATTCCGGGAGGGTCCGCTCCATAAGCCAAGGGGTCGATACATCAACTATCACGAAGTCCAAAGTTGATCTATCAAAAAGTTTCGTCTCGCATCATAGGGGGAAAACCAAGCAAAACGTGTCCAAGACATAGAGAATAAGATGACCAAGTCATTTCCCGAAAAGTACATAGTGTGTAGGTAAACGATATACGTTGTGTTATCAGACACTGGGTACTGCCCATGTAAGCGGCCCGTGTCGCAGGGCTGGTTGTGTAGATAAGTAAGTACACGACATGTAGTATGGTTACACGTCGTGTTATCAGACACCGGGTACTACCCATGTAAGCGGACCGTGTCACAGGGCTGGTTGTGTAGATAAGTAAGTACACGACGTGGAGTATGGTTACACACCGTGTCCAAACCTCTAGGGTCGGTTCCATGTGCGCTGGCCATGCCTGGCCGTGTGGTGGAGTACATGCCCATGTACTCCACCCCATGTCCGTGTATTTCTGGAATACACGCCGAGTCATCACGAAGCTGCTTCTACCATGGTGAAGGTAGTACAGGCCGTGCCTCTTAGCCGTGTGGTTCTGCCCGTGTCCGTGTATCTCCCAGATTACATGCCGAGCCTCGTGAAGCCACTTCTTCCTTTCTATGAAGAGAATACATGCCGTGTTACTTGGCTATGTATTACTGTCTGTGTCCATGTATTTTCCCTGAATACACGCCATGTCTATCGAAGTCTCCTCTGTCAAACAGTGAGGAGAGTACACGCCGTGTGTCTAGAGTCACACACCGTGTACTACTTTTTTAACATCCTAAACGGAATCCACAATACGCTTGTACTACACAGTGTGTGCTTTTGGAGTACACGCCGTGTATTCTGGAATTTTTCAGAAACAACTCCTCAGGCTAGCATGCCTCCCGAGGTGTTCGTTCTTCATTCCGATGATCTGTTTTCTACGAAACTTCTGCTTTTATGTCTCCCTGATTCTCTGAGGCCTTTTCCGATGTTTTTGGGCCTCTGATCGGCTCTGAAAACATGACTTGATTCACCGCTCAAAGAATGGTAGCATAACACCATAGAACAACAAGAACGACAGAGGAATCGAACCATGTTATTTTGTTCCAGTTCCTTCTGAATTAGTCTGATATCAAGTGGTTTTATGAGAAACAACAACATGGAAGGAAAACCAACGTTGCTCAATCAAAACACACCCCTACCTCAATAATCGATGGCGTAGCAGAAGACGGCGTCTCGAGGTGAGGTTTTGAAGACGGTGTTGGCGTGCGTCCAAGGAGGAAACAGAGTCTCCAAACTAGTTATGGAGAGAATAAGGAAAGGCACATTGTATCTCTTTGCAGTGATGACATTCTTTGTCGAAGAGGAGACATTCTTCGTGGGAGGATGAAGTTATTCAAAGAAAAACTAGAGTTCTCCCCAAATCCTCCTCACACAACAATTCCAACCAAAAAATAAAAAAAGATTCTCCTTATTTTATTTTACATTGCCATGCATTTTAAAAACTTAAAAATCAAATACTTAGTTAAATTAATTGAAGTGGTTTAATCAATTAATTTAGCATGTGTTGGCATGAATTAAAGTGGGAGAGGAGGAGTTACTTAATTTAGTTCAAGGATTTTCCAACATTAAACACAAGGAGTTTAATGGGGGGTTTTAGGGGGTTTTAGGGAATGTGAAGGGTTGAGGCTCGTGTGGGCCCCACCTCAAATTTATCCCCACAAGGGTAGTTAGGATTCTAGTGGGTCCCACCCTAACTCCCCCATGTAGGATAAAATCACCTTAGTTAGAAATAAAATTTTACCACAATTTTATTCACTTTTTTATTTAAACCACTTTTTAAACAACTCCTCCAAGCAAACACATCTTCGGTAAAGGTCCTATTAAGCAATTACCGGCACTGCAGTTTTATCAGTGCCCTTGGATTTCAATTATGAGCACCGGTTCAAAAGATAGAAAAACTCGCTCGTTCGTTCACTGAACGTACCTGAGCTAAACTTTGAAAATTGATTCTCGGCACACCGGGCCTCGGAATCAAGTGCTGTCAGAAACTGCATACTCGTAAAATCCCAAAGAATTTAAGAAAAAATTTACCTTGAAATTTAAGGGTCTTTAAAATGTGGGTTATTCCCTATTTCCAAATTTAGTGTGCTTATTATGCTTCCTGGTTGTGTACCTAATATATACCTTATTTAATAATGATTCAAGTTCTGTGTGTCACCCTATGGTAACTTTTATTTTAGTATAAAAGTGTTATGTTAGTATGAATATATGTGATGGGACCCTTAGAGAGTTAAGATGGGTGTTCATATGGGTTGAGACATGAGGATAGGTCCCCAAGTGATTAGTGCCCTATTGATGAGTTGGTAAGCTTTTGAGATATTTTGTGTGCCCTATGTGTTATTTTATAAATTTTTTGACTATATTATTATGAATATGGATAGATTCTAGTGTGGAAGATGGTCCTAAGGCCTTTCCCTACCATGAGTGAGACGATATTGGTGGGAATTCTGTGAGATGGATTCCTTATTATATGTTATGGTTAGTCCCTCCATGAGTGAGATGGTTAGTTTGAGCATGATAAGATATTCATGAGTGATATGGTTGGACCCAATGGTTTTACATTAGGTTAGTAATGAGTGATATGACTAGACTCAATATGTGATACCATATCGTGGGACCACCATGATTCATTTGGGGTCAAAGTTATGATGTGTTTCAGATTATGGATGGATTTCCCTACCATGACTGAGAAGGGATGGTCATATTCTTGGTATGAGATCAGAAATCATATGACACCCTACCTAGTTTCATCAGATATGGGTTAAGATTGTGTTACACGGTGACTTCTTTCCACCAAGGATTCAAAGAAGGAATGGTTAGGTGTTGTGGTGGTTTGGTAAGTACACGATGATCAGATATGAATTCATTTATGCGAATTGAATGTTATTTTTAGTGGTGGGTGTGTTTCATGTGAACAAAGACACTCTATATATGTATATCATACACATCCACTTGATCACAACACCACATAGAATCAATGAGGCATTAGGGATTCCTATTAGTTTTTTAGACTCACCCCCTACCCACATATATATCATGGGTTTCAATATATGTTGGTGGAACTCCTTATTTTCTCTCAAGAAATGGGTATCACATGGAATTGGGAACATAGTTCAATCAGTGGCTCATATAGGTTGAGGATTCAGTGGGAATATTGTGTGAGTTAGGAAAGAAGATGGTGCATTTATTTTTACTTTTAATTATTGTTCATCATATACTGGATTGTGTTCCATTTATTTCTATATGATGTCATGTTATCTGCTAATTCTCTGTTTTATTTTACTATATCATATAGATAGTTTACTGATTTCTATTCTGGATGGAGGGGTCCTATGGGGATTTTTGTTTTATGTCTATAGGGTTTTATGAATTCTGTTATATAGATAGGTCATGCTAAATTTTAGTAGATCTGATCATGAACTTTATGCCTTATTTTATATGGAATAATATTTCCATGACTATTTTAGTCCCACATCACCAATAATCATCCTATAGTGTATAAGGAGGTGTGCTTTGGGTCACATAGCATCCCCACTCGAATACCTTCTAGGTGACTAGGGCTGAGGAATTACAATATCGTATTGATTTTTTTTAGCACAATTATAAGGTATGATAAAGTCATATATCCTATGATATATATTGTGGTCGAACCTTAAGTGTATTCATTTGACCTATCTTACATGTTTTCTATAATTAAATAAGATACATTTAATGAGATGAAATTCATGGGGGGAGATGCATTCGAGCAAAGCGTTTCATGAACTCTCCAAGGAATATTATAATTAATTATAAAACATAAGTAAATTAAATATCAACCAAGGAGAATACTAGAGAGATTTATAAAGAGTCACTTCTATGTGATGGTGTGCATGAAATTATGTCTGAACCTCGACTGAAAATCCATCATCTCATGGATCTCTTCATTTTTCCACCTTCACACTACATGGTGCTAGAATGACATCATGAGAATTAGAATCCCACCTAAACAATAGATGATTAATCGTGACATAGATACCTCTAGATGAGACTTTCTTTGGTTTCCCTTACTATGATCTTCATTACGAATGTGTGAATAGTGATGTGACAACTTCCTTTATAGAAATCTACATGGGGTTTTTTGTTTCCTCATTTCTAGTTTATGTGTGATTTAATTTTTCTATGCATAGAGATATTGGTTTTAGTTTCTTCAATCACTTCAAATTCATCTAATAAGTATTTTTATATCCCTTTGAAACCTAGAAAGGGTATCAAATCTTTACCATGCCTTTAGATTTTTGAAATTAGGTTGAAAAATGAATTTTTTTTACAATCATATTGCATATCATAACCCCAATCATAAAATATTATTCAAAAATATTTTGGCTGATCAAGTCATGGATTATGATATGGGATATCCTAAGGATAAACCTAGTAAAAATCCTCATTTCTATGCTAGTCATAATATATGACTCCTAGATATCATATGTTACGATTTCACTACTCTGCATATTCAAAAATAAAGTATCATATCACCTTTAAAATATTTTAGTGTATTTTAAAATAATATTTTAATCATATTCAGATATTGTACTATCATATCATAAAATATGATATGATATAGAAGTGAAAACTTGTATCATATCATAGGATACTATATGGCTATCAATCAAAAAATATGATTGAAAATTCTTAAATAATTTAAGTGTCTCTAACCTATAAATCATAGCGTATGATTTCCCCAAGATTACAAAATATGATTTTATCATATTCTAAAATTGAGCTTGAATCGTTAAAAATGATTGGTTGAGAAAATTTTATTTTTATTTAAATTCAATTATGAATTGAATTATATTATTTATAAATTGGATATAAATATTGTTAAAAGGTATTTTAAATATATTTATTAATTTATAAGGTGATTTTAAATTAATTAATTGTTAATATTTAACAATTGATTAATAAAATGTTTATGAAACATTAATTAATAACTATTCTATAATATTAAGAGTTAAGATTAAAAAATACATTTTACTAAATTATATGTCATGCCTTATAACTTAGAAATAAAGTGTTTATTTAATCACAATGATTGTTTATAAAGTGTTTATTAATTTCAAAATATGGATAAATATAAATTGTTTAGGTTTTAAGATCATGAATTATTCAAAATACTTAATTTGAATTGTTTATGTTTAGGGACTTATTTTTTTTATTATTTAAACAATATAAAAATAATTTCTATGATTGATTTGATGGATGATTAAATAATATTATGTATGTGATATTTATATTATGTAAAATGTTTACATAATTGAAATTAGATTATAAAATATTTATAATTCATATAATATCATATATTTAAAGGAAATTCCATATAAAGAATAATATGTAGGATTTCATATTTGGAGTTGAATATAAAGTGTTTATATTCAAGAGTATGTAATTTTCATTATGAATAGATAAATTATAAATTATTTATAATTAGAATTTATTTTTGAATTTTTCATAAATGATTATCTCATGCTTAAATATATATGAATTTTTCATTTATTAACAATTTATCCCCTTATTTATACAGAGTTATAAATTTTTTATATTGTGAATATGTGTATGATTTATTTGAAATGTTAAATTGCTTTTAGAGATTATCATGCATGCATCTAAGAAGTTATATTCTAGGTATGATAATATATTTAGTTTCAATCTAACTTGAATTTGGTTTATAATTAAATTTATTAGCATGAATTTTGTTTTTTTAATGTAGTTTATTCGTATTATGTGTTAAATTCAGTTGGGTTGGTAGATGAGTGGTTTACACACCCTGTAATCCAACATGAAACTCGGGATCAAATCCTAGTGGAGGGATAGTTCCAGGTTAATCTAGCAGTATTATAGAAGATATTATGTGGTACTATAGTAGGTGGAACTATTCATTTGATTCGGGCCTTTATGACACTGATTTTGTCCTATGATTCATAGGGCCTTCGATACACCATTTTCCTTCAAGAAATAGGGCCTCTAGGCCACTGTAGTCCTTCGGCTCATGGGCTTTCATAACACGGTACCATAAAGTAGTCTGAACATACCACATAGGAATAGACCCCATAAGATGATTTATAGTAAGTAATTTCCACCAAAGTAGAGCCAATTGGATTATAACAACAATAGAGAATGGAAATTTCCATCAGTACCAGGAATTGTGTAGCTCTGTATGGGGTAACACTTGTCGATTAGCTATATGAGGTGGGGATCTAGGCACATTCAATGATTCAGATACTAGGGAGGGGAAGTTCAGTGTAGCTGAGTCTTTGGTACTTAAGGAAATGTATTGGTCCTTGTGTATCTGGACCTTTGGTTCATGTATTGGGTCTTGTTACTCTAGGCATATGGGTCACATAAGGGTTCCCTATCAACCCAGTTAAAAAAAGAATTATTATCCAAAAATAAATAAAAAACATAACAGCCTTCAGGTCGGGTTAACCACCATTATATTAGGTGTTATAATTATGATGAATTGAAATTTATCTTGAGTAAAGTATTCATAGGTAGAGGGACTTTAGGACACACTTTCGACTGGCCTGGAGGCTTATTACTTATTCTGGAAAGGTGTAGGTTGGCTATCTGTGGCTCTAGGATTACTCATAAGGGGATTTCCAATTTTATATAATTTGAAACCTTTACATGAAAATTTCATATTCCTTTATTCAAGACATGTATTTGGATATGTTTAAATATATTTTACTTCTATTAAAGGGTGATTAACAAAAATGTCGTGTTGTGTAAACATTCACACATTAGTGTGGTTTGAACTTATTGATTTTGTGGATGGAATAAGATTTCAAAATAAATCACTAGAAGCATGCATACATAAAGGGAATAACATTAAAAAATATTATTATATGAAATCTCCTTCAAAATACTAAGTGTCAAATTCATTCTAAAGAGGGAATTATCAATACCTCAATCATTCATTATAGGTGACCATAATAGTTAGGTACCCATGAATTGTCTTATGTAAGGCCAGTAAATAATAAGGTATCCCTAATTGTTAAGTGAATCTTTATTAGAGTTTAATTTGAATTACACTTAGCTAGGAAATCATAAGAATTAGGATACTAGAGAAATATAGTTGTTTGAATCAACATAATGGATTTGGATAAAGTTCCATCCACTCTGATATACAAGAATAATATATGATATAATTGAAAATTACACTCTACTAGATATAGTCATAGTTTATTTATGTGAAAAAAAACCGGTGTAACTCATGATGAAATATGGATCCCAACCCACTAATGGTTATGATTAATTTTAAAGGATATGCCATTTTAGTGGGAGAAAATTTAATAAAAGTTCATATTAAATGGTAGTAAAATAAGATACTCATATGATAAAATATTTTGTTATAGATAAAAAACATTATCATTGTCAAACATAGCATTGATATCAATCCTATAGGAAGAAAAATCTTAAACCAATAAACTCTTAAGAAGAGTTCTTAATTAAGGATGAATTATATGTGTTAGAGTAACACCTTATTGAGTAACGACGTATTCAATTTTTTCAATGGATGAATCAAGATGCATATGATAAGTATAAAAGTATTCAATTAAGGTTTAAAAGGCATTATATTCTAAATGAGTTAAGAAATTTCAGACCCATATACTCAATGTGAATGGGTATATTAAATGATACTCAATGTGATTGGGTATGTAAATGACTTATTGAAACTATAAGTTTCTTTAAGGATTATTCTAGTTAAGGAATTCATTATTTTTTCATCTATGTAAATTTTTTAAAAAGTTGAATGAATTCAGGAAATGTTTACCCAATATTATCAATTGTTGAGAATATATGAAATAAGAATGAGATGTTTAGGTTCTGGATTTGTATTGATAGTACAAGTGGGTAAAAGTTTAAATCAAAAGATAAAAATTTATTTTGACAGTCCAATAATGTTTTATCGAGTATCCAGTTAAAATTATTAATACTGGTTATTATCAAAAATTAATGATTAAAGATTCCATAAGATATAATTGCATGGATTTCTGAATGGGTTTTGTGAAAATTAGTGGAATATCCATGTCAGAATTAGTGTTATAGAAATCACTTATTTGGATTTCAAGTATATGTGATACCAAATGTATGTTTTACGAGTTTTTTAAATGTAAAAGAGTTCAAAATAATTAAAATAATTGTTATATCTTGTAGTTTGTTTTCAATTTATGAATCAAGGAGTTGCTATATCAAAAAAAATGAATTCAACAGAAAAAATCAAGCACATATTGATCTAAGTTAAAGATGTATGAATTTATCTCATTTTTATTATATATAAGAGAATGTATTTATTAAAAAATATTTTTTATAAACAATATGATATAATGTTTTATGAATCATTAATTTCTATTACATGTTTTTAAATAGAAATAATGATAGAAATTTTTAATCCATGATAAAAGTGTTTTATATAGGATAAATGTGTTTTATCCAAATATTTGTTAAAATATGAGGGAATATGTTCTTACCACCCATTAGTGGTATAATTTAAAGAACAAAATATTCTTTTCATATAAAAATTCTCCAAATAATTAGAATTTCATATATTATAATGAAATAATAGTTTATGTGTTATATATTTGTACTAAATGAAAATAAGGGTTATTCCCTAAACACAAAATGGTTTGTGTATCTTAGTATGATATTCTAAAAATAATAGTGTCCAAGAGGCTAGTGGTAGTATATTTGAGCTTAGATAAGATAGAAGGTTAAAAAATAAAATATTATACCATTCCAATGTTAAATTATTCCCAAGAAATATCCTAAAGATTTTAGGATATGTGATGGTAAAGAAATATAAAGAGTTACATTCAGTTACTATAAGAAAGTAAATATCACTATTTATTAAAGGATTATACCAGTCAAAATAAAAAATGAAGTTCACTTAATATACTAATATAGTTTTAGGATATGGATATAAATATCTACATTTAGTTACTACAATAAAGTGAATGTCAATTTATCCTAAAAGAGTTCAGGATGTTTTAGTAAGTGATATTGTAAATAGTTATATTATTTACTAATATATTTTAAGGGAAAAGTATGATGAAATGGGTTCCAATAATGATGATAATGTACTAAGTACACAATATAAGTTGAAATCATAAAATTTGATATTATAGAGTTAAGGAGTTTGAATATATTCAAGGAGTTTAACATTAGCAATATGTCTCATAAATCTCATCATTATTCAAATTTTCTTTGTTAATATACCAGAAAAGCTCAGTCAGAGGCAATCCCCTGACCATTTATTAAAATAAAATAAAAGTACAACAAGCAAGTATAACAAGTCAGAAAAGTCAACTACGGATCATAAAAATCATACCCATCACCAAATCCATGATTGATTGCTTCATCTGTAGTCGCCGATTCCCATTATGATCTTTTATAGTGCTTCAGAATCTTGGCACACCTCCTTCTAAGATACAACTTCTCCAAATATAGAAACTCCTTATATGAATGTGTACCCATTTTCAAACCAGAAATTTCAAAAAACATAAGGCTGATATAGTAGTCTATCATATGTAATATGTTAGATAAGTGATTATTTAGTTTTATATTATCTATTCGTAAAATAGTTTTAAGAATATAAAATGAATCATTTAAAAGGGAATATCCACTACATCATTATTTCATGTCGGTTGTATATATGTATATATTGATATAAAGTTTACAAAATGTAATGATAATTGACCTCTCAAAGTTAGACTTTGATTTATACCAAACCATTTTGTTATATGGAGTATTATAGGTTATAAATAAATGTTAATCTTAGCATGAGTAAGATTCTTCTATAAAGATATGAAGTATTCTCATGAGGCACAAAACGTGTTTCTGTTTACTGAATGACCCATGAAGTACACCACATGGAATTTTATATACTATTTATTTTGTATACTAGGGGTTCATGAACCATATTTGGAGTCCCCACTATCTAAGGTTGTTTGGATACCTATCATAAAAACCTTTATACTTTGATACCTTTTTTCGAAATACTTGAGGCTTAGATAATCAAGGGATCATTGGGTTTGTTACTGATCATGTTTTTGGTTGAATCTCAACCAAGATGGGATTTTTCCTCTCATATATAGAGTATGAAATTTTTTATCCCTATCAAGATAGACTGAGGAGTGTAAAACTACACCTAGATATTATATATAATGTGATTATCTATTTATATAAGGGGGAATATAATGTACTTATCCATAAAATTGAATAACATGTTATATATTAAATTAACTTTCCAGAATATACTAGAATAATTTATAATATATGATTTGGATATATGGGATTGACATACTCTACGTCCCATGGTCACTCAATGTGTGGGATGAAGGGAAAGTATGAGAATTCATGTTGGCATGTCTTCTTCCCCAAATCAATTTTTTTATTACTTTCAAAACAACCACTTTGAGGGAAAAGTGGGAACTTCACAAGACCAAAAAACACCATAACATGTATCCAAAATTCAAAATAGTCTATAGATTTAAATTTTGAAATGATATTCAATGATTTTTGAACTGACACATTAGTGAAAGATCCCCTAAATCACACATCTGTTGCATTGAGAAAATCACATAAAAATCATTGTCACCATCATCATCACCTGTTTTCATCATCACGTCATCACTGATCACCCCAAATTTTATAATTGTAACCATCACCGCTATATTCACTACATTGTCGGATGGAACACCCCCTTCATCGTCATCGACCATCATTGTCGGAGCTGAGAACCAGAGAAAACAGAACCCATACATCCACCCATCACCACCGCTACGTTTTTAATTACATTGTAGAACTCTAACTTTACAACTAAAATACCATCATAACCGAACTTCACAAACATCCAAACCTTTAAATATGGGCTAGTTTCCCTCGTGGAGACCCTAATCCACTCGAACTACACCTCCAAGAACCTCCATGAAGACTCGTGCATTGAACCGATAGGGAAAGGATCGTAGGGCTAGGAAGTTAGAGCAGGTTTGAGCAGAGGAGGCCTTGGTAGAGGACCAATCTGAGAACCGTATCATCCCAAAAAAAGAGATCCAAAAACAAAGAAACAAGATCGATACAAAACAATAAAACCATACCATACCTCAATCTGCATCCACAAAAGAGAGAAGGATCCAATCAGAGGAAAGAACCCAAGATGAGACCGCTACCAACCCTCTTCCAGTACCATCCAAAGTAGGCCTAGATCCCAAATCAAGACCAACAAAAGTGGACTTGAACTTAATGGGTAGGCCAGTAATGGAAGA
This sequence comes from Viscum album, assembly GCA_963277665.1. Classification (NCBI taxonomy): domain Eukaryota; kingdom Viridiplantae; phylum Streptophyta; class Magnoliopsida; order Santalales; family Viscaceae; genus Viscum; species Viscum album. The sequence continues at coordinate 2,099,610,283 of OY728163.1, read as the reverse complement.
GGAGGAGAAAGGCACCAGATTACACCACCATTTTTGACCTAATCTATCTAATTCACTATCACACACAGACCCAGAATGGGGGTCTGATGTGTAGGGATAGACCAAAAGAGGGGCAATGAGTGGTGTGTGAAGACCTCACCAACATGCCGCATCAGTCGATAGGGGAGAAGAAGAAAGAAGGATAAGGAAGAGAACAAACTAGGTAAAGAGAGCACCATCACAAATGAGCACACCCTCAAACCCCTAGAGAGGTAAGAGGAGGTAGTGGGAGCACTGAGAGTTGGGATAGTGCATATCTATTTCACTTCTCCCATGCTAGCATGTGATGTGACTGATTAACACAGGTATGTAGATATATATGTTTGATGAAGATCATAGAAGATCCCTTTATTTCTTGAGTAGCACTAATTCTTTTCTAGAGGGTAATATTTTCCTAAATTTATGGATCTAAAGATTCATATTTTTTATCAATAACACAAAATACCATGGGGTCATAATTTGTGATTTAATGAATGGAAATTGAGTTTGAATCATAGAGATACTCTAAAATTATTTGGGGGTTTATCCAAGAGAATTTTGGATAAAATTTCATAAAGTATTGGACATGATGTGATGCATGATTAAGATGATGATAGATTTACAAAAGTATCTTCAAATATATCCAAAAGATTTTTGTATATTATTTTGTAGGTTATCATATATGATATTATATAAGGATAAATGGCACAAATTCTATTAGGATTTAGTACAAGTGAGATATTGGGTGAGATATTCTCTAAATCCATTTATGAATTTGATAAATCTAACTATATCATATATTACAATTAAGGTATATCATAAGGCATAAAAATTAAATTTCATGCATTTTCTATATTCAATCCTATTATACGATTGTTGGATATCTTAAGGCATGGTTATACCACTACCTTTCTCAATTGTATTGTGCGATTGGGTGATATCATATGGAATATTTTGAGATCAATAATAAGGTATGATAAATTCATACACCCTATGATAGATTTGGTGGTTAAACTTTAAGTTTTAACATCAAATTGATCTTCCACATTAGATATCATAAAAAAATGTTCATTTGATAAGATGAAATTCATGGGGGAGAATCATTCATGAACTGGGTGATGTATTTACTCATGAATTATAATGAATGATTAAATACAAGATCATCCTAGAAGTTTACACAATGAATTTATAAAGAGTCACCTCTATGAGATAGTGTGCATGAAAATATTCTAAAGCCTTGGATAAAACTAATTTATCTCATGGATATCTTCCTTTTCCTACTTTTTCACTATGTGGTGATAACACTCCATAGTGAGAAAATTTGGGTGATTCAGTATCCCAAGGTTACCTATAAAAGAGGGAATTATTTTTACTTCCTCTACTATGATTTTTATCAAGCATGGGTGAAGATTAATGTAGTGGATTCCTTTAGTGAAAGGTACACTTGTTTCATTACTTCTTCATTCCCAATTTATGTTTCATTTCATTTTTCTTTGCAAGGGTATATTATTTTGGGGTTTTAATCACTTTTTCCATTTAATGAGTGTTACTAGATCCCTTTAAAACACATCACCTTCAACATCTGATAGTCAGACATCATATGTGTACTGTTATATAAGTGTTATTTATATCAATGTATATATGTTTAAGTATATTTTTATAGTATATCTAGGTTGTTATTATAGAAGGAAACTTTTTTAACCTTTCAGTATGAAAAAATAATCTAAGTACATTATCACTATAATGTTATGTATAAAAAAAATCATCATGTGATAAGATATTTATTAATACACTATTAATAAAAATTAAAAAAATTAGTTGGTTCTAGGGAACCAACTCCCTCACTAATTTTTTCATTGTAACGTACACAGCTTCTATTGTTGATAGCATAACTACTGGCATTAAATAGGACATATAGCTCATAGAAGTGCCTCTGAAAGTGAACATAAATTTTTAGTGATATTATATGAGTTTTTATTTCCACTAAAGTCACCATATGAAAATCCTTTAAAAGGATACTCTATTAAAAACCAGAGTATAATATGTGTAATTCATTTGAGATATAGAAAGATTGACTTTAAATATTTTTAATGATCCTCTCTTATATTTTCCATAAATTTCTTAACTACACCTAATACTTGATTGATATCAATCCTTCTATATACCATTTCATAAATAAAACTTCCCACAACTAATGAAAATAAAACATTCACAATGTTCTTAGCCTCATTATCTATTTTATGTGTCTATTTATTTAAAAGTTTTAAGGGTCCAACTAGAAGATTTCTTACAAGAATCGACTCACTCATTCTGAATCTCTCCATCACCTTTCAAATATACTATAAGTAAGACAAAAATAATGTACTGAAACTCATGTATCTTATAATAGTATCCCTAGCATACACTTATTTTTTTTAAAATAATTTATATTTTAATGAGTATCTCTATCACCCACTTTGAGGAACCAAGATATTTCATATGGAAACATTTGGATAAATCAAAAATCCAACTCTTCCATCCTTTACATCATAGGTCCAACTAAGAGTAATTCATAAACATATAAAATAATAATCACAAAACTCCCATTATAAAATATCTTTTGGTAGAAAAAATGGTCTTCATTTCTCCAAATGAACTTATATTTCATTTTGAAGTTATAAAACTTATGATTCCACTATATCAGTGCCTTCTTAATCCCATACAAACTTCACTTGATCTAGAACACTAGGACCTCATTCAGTTCCAGTACAAAAACTTCTAGTTTTTCCATGTATATTTCTTATTCCAAGTATCTATTAAAAACATGTTCTTGAAATCAAGTTGTTCAATAAATAAATCTTCCATAACAGCTAATATGAGAACCATTTAAATCATCATGTTTCCAACAAGAGGTGATAAAATTTATATAAATTACAAACCTTATTATTATTGAAATACTTTTATAACCAATCATTCCTTGTACTATAATTTATGATACACTTACTATTTTAGATGATAAACCCGCTTCTTTTTAAGTTCCCCTTACTTTGTAGTAATTTTTTTATCTACCATGTATTGGAAACATGAAAGCAATTTAACTCTACCTTCATTTCTAACTTCAATTGTAAGGATTATGTTGAACTTCTCATATCATCATGGTTTTTAGGTTCCCCACTTCCCATGAGAAGTATAAAATTCATTCAAAATTCAAAATTTTTCATTGGTCCTTTTAAATTTGAATAATACCTTAATTTTATATGCTTAGATCCTTCCAGATCCCACACTTCTGAAACTCTTCTCTGATAAAATCCTTGATTATTCTAAAACATCAAAATCTATTACTTATAAAAATTAATCATTATATTACATTATATAAATGCTTATACCTATAAAAATTATTTTTTATAAACCTTGAATATCCTTAAACCATACAACCTCTAATCAATTAAGCAACAACTGGATCTATTAATTCTTTTCTTAAAATAGTGTCTTTCTTTGAGTTTCGATATTTCCACAAGATATCCACATTGAAGAGGATATTATGAACTATAATAATCTTTCATAAATTGTTATCCTAGATTCTGAAACCAAAGTTTTTTTGTTATAACCATAAAATAAACAAGTTTGGGACTTGGCCTCTAACTTATCCCTCTTCTTAGAATCGATAAGGAAACACATGATACATCTAAAAAAATTCTATTAGGTAAATTTCTACATTATTCTGGACCAGAGTTATTCTAGAAGTTTCTTCCCATCAATTTATAAGGGATCTAATTCACAAGATAAGAATCAAAATTAACCACTTTGGCTCAAATCACTTTTTTGAATCTGGAGATTAAATTCATATTACTATATCTCTCATTCAATGTATGATTCATCCATTCTACTACACCATTTTTATCAAGTGTTTTAGGCATATTATTCTCCATCCATATTATGTTCTTAAAATAAAAAATATAGAACTACCTTACTCTATACTCACCATAGTTATTATACCAAAGGAATTTCAACATTATTTTGGTCTTGTCTTTCACTATAGATCTCAATTAGAAATTTTTTTTTTGAAAAACTTAAACTTGTGTTTGAGGAAAAACACATAGGATTTATTTTTGAAATCATTTTTGACGTTAATGTAGTACTATGTTACCCCATAAGATAAAATCAATTTTGGCCCCCATAAATTCATATGAACCAGTTCAATCTTTTGATTCTTCAGATCTTTTCCATCCATATCAAAGGACACCTTTTATTTCTTACCTTGGATAAAACCTTTGCAAGTTCCATAATCTATATGATTAAGCTTTGGTAATCCTCTGATAGCTAAGGTCCAAAAATATTTCTCACAAATGTGATAAATATGTTCATTCCATACCTTTAAAATTTCATAAGTTTTTACTCTTTCTTGTAGTGCACCTTTCAAAATCCCAGTTAGTTATAAAGTTCCACCTTTCACACATTAGGCCACAATCATAGAAAATTGTGTGATTTCCCACACACCATCCCAAATAGAGTATAAATACTACATCATAAATAATAATATTGAATATTAAGTTTATTCATAATACTGTGATATATATAATTACTTATAATCTCAATAGACTTTTGTTCTTCATTCAAATTCTCACATTTTCTTTTTTAACAACCTAAAGTACCTCTCTATCTAAAATATGAACCTTTGAAACAATTATAAACACACAGTTTTATATGAATATTCTTTCACAAATTAAATTAAATGAGTCACCAGAGCCAAGGATCTATGACTCCATTGAATTAATGACACTAATAATCAAAGTGTTATCCTCTCCTTCAGTTGTGGAGTTTGTGGATGAAATAGAAGCATGATTTTTATATTTAACATTCCACACATGGTAGTCCTTTAGTAAATTTTATTTCTTTACCTAGTTCCAACATGTGAAGTTAAAAAGTCTAGGAAACTTACCTTGGATTCTATCTCTTATGATTTCCCCACTCTCCATTTAACTTATTTGGGTGGAGTGTCCCCTACCTTCTGTACTAAATGAACTTACAGTAGAACCTAAAACCATCTTATTCCAAATCTCCTCGTTTAGTATGAAATCAGGGATATCATATATGACCAAATAATCCTTAATATAGGAGGTATTAACTATAGTTACCACCATAAAACATTATTCTATAAGTAATGATAAAAAAATTAAGGTCCACACTCCTTCAACTAACTTCACACTAATAGATTCCAGCCAACTCTCGATCACATTGAACTTAAATTAGATATTACATAAAGAACTTTTTTATGATACACAGTAGGATATATTTTATTTAATGATATATGATATTGTAAATCATGTAAACATACTTCTTCCTTGGTCGGTCATAAGGTACACTAGGTCCATATTGTATTGTGCCTTTGACATGCAATCGTAGTGTACGACTTACAATATCGTAAGGTTGTTGTCTATAGTTGTTTGGGTGGATAACTACTAATAATTATAATTTGAGATGATATACCATGTAGTTTATCATAAATAATATGTTTCATTAAATGAAAATGTATGAGGGGGTTGCATTCATGTGATGAATGCATAAACTAGATGAGTGGAATTTACACATACACTATAACTCATGAGTAAATGAAAGTTCCCACAAGGAGAATATTTATGGAGATTACTTATATGAAATGGTGGGTGTGTACATGATTTATTAATTCAGATAAAACTTCATCCAACCTAAATTTCACTTCTCAAACCTTCTTTACACAGTGAGGCACTAATATTTCATATAGGATAGAGTATCCCACAAATATGATGAGTGATTTAGGTGCAACCCATGGATATGTCATAGAGAGGGGATGTCATTTGGATTCCCTTTGGTGATATTCATCAAACACATATGTAATTGGATGAATATTAATTCTTCTATAAAAATGGTGTAAGGTACACTTTTACAGTTTCTTCATTTCTTATTTACGCATGGTTTTATATTTCTAGCATGGTGATATTGGTTTGGGTTTCTTAATAACTTATACTACATCTAAAAAGTGTTTTTTAATCTCTTCAAAACCTAGTAGTGGTATCATAGCATACCATGTGTTTAGATTCATGAAATATTATTGAATAAATAATGAATTATCTATCGCATTACATGTCATATTCCTATCATAAAATATGATACAAAATTTTTTTCACTATGATTGAGTTTCAGATTATGATATGAGATATCGTAAGCAGAAACTCTCTACAAACCCCACAGATTTGTATTTTTAAAAGTGTATGACTCCCATATCTCATATTATATGAAAGTTTCATCATATTTTAAGAAAAAATAGCATCATAACTCTTTTGAGATAATTATTCCTAAAATAAAATATGATATACCTATTATAGGATATGACAGTGTAATGACCTAAGATTTTAGATCCTTTAAATTAATACTATCTTTGATAACATTCGTCACACATAACACCCAACTAAAAGGAACCATGACATATTAAAATTACATGAATAATATAATCATCAGAAGATAAAAATATAATAATAAATTAAAAATAATTTCATATTATTATTTATCTTTTATTAATATGTGAAAAAAGGATTCATTTTAAAGAACCATTAAAAAATTATTGTTTTTCACTATAATATATTAAATTAATTATAATTAAAGGTTTATTATAATAGATAATATATATATATATATATATTTATAAATTAATATGTAAACATTCTATTATTTAAAATTTATATGAAAAGTCCATTTATGTTTAAAATGGTCATTTTTTAATAAAATTGTTTTTTCATTATATATTTTATTTTCATTTAAATTATAAATTTATAAATTTTATAATTTTAATTTAAAAAAAAAATAGCTTCATTTTTTGAAATAACATTTCAATATTATCTTAGGATAATTTTTTTTATTTTTCTAAAATATTTGATTTTTAGGTGAATAGTGAAAATACCATTTTTACCAAAATTGTAACTTTATAATTATATAATAAAGAACTATAATTTTATAAAAATTTAAATTGATAAAATATAAATTTAATAATTAAAACTATAAATTTTAAAATACTACTTTGAATTTGGAAAACCAATTATCAAAATTTTAAGGACTTTAGTAATATTTTCAAATAAGAATTGTTTCTTATATTTTTTCTTATTGAATATTATATTCATAAAATTATATTTTTGATTGATTTTAAAGACAAATAACTTGTATTTGTTTTATAATAAAACAATATTTTTCATTAAATCAAATACAATGATAATTTTATTCTACGCATAAATTTTAAGCTTCAAAATATACTTTTTTTAAAAATGGTTTTTTACACATTACATGTGAAAATGTTAAAATTAATATTTTTACAAATAGAAATTGTAACTCCCCGACCCCAGTTACCCAGATTCAGTTCATTTTTACATAACATTGACATGATCACAAAATATCAAGTCTCGAAATACCGATTAGTTTAGTAGCCTTGGAAGTACTAGATACATTTACAAGGTTTACATTACATCATAAAATCAAAAACTATTACAACATTGTTTCCATAGAACACACTCATATCCCCTCAGAAAATCCCTACAGGTTAGTCATAAAATACTTCTTCGCATCCTTGGAAAAATAAAACATAGAAAGGGGTGAGCTCAGATGCTCAGAAAGGATAACAATATAGCGAAAACTTTCATAAATAAGCATAAACATTTAAGAAAATGTATAAGACTAAAACAAAAGCCTTTTAAACTTGAACTTCAGAATAATATGGAAAATATAAAATCAAATAATTCCATTTACTTACTCACATGGATATTCTACTAGTCGAATAATCACATGCAATATCAATAGCCCACTTTCATAATGATGGAATGCATAATGCCAGAGTTTCATAACCACATAGTCAAGGCCTTGTGACAAGACTAAAAATAAGATTTTTCCTTATGCCAAGACACTAGTTTGTCACATGAGACATACCAATTCATCAAGGAGCTATAGCGGGCTCCACCAGTCACTTACTAAGTCCAATGCATTCCTCATATGAAAAGGTTTAAACATAACATAAACATTTGTATTAAAACTAGAATATGAAATGTCAATACATTATCCATAAACCATGAATGGTATAAAAATAACACATCCACATCCAAAAATATCACAAAACCTTCAATACAATATAGAAGTTTTGTATCATAATAAATCAACTTCAAATAAACATAAAATCCATCAAAGGATGTTGACATAGATGAAATCAAAACATTTTTTAGAGAAATATCTCTTTCTATTTTGAAATCATTTAAAATTCATATAATTATAAAAGAAAACATTTATTTTTGGAAATATTATTATAAGCTTTTAATGGAAGCTTTTATGATGTTATAATGGCAGAAAATAGTCGCACCCTCTATATAAGTTAAAAAAAGACATTCTTACCTTAATTTTGTTGAAAAGGTTATAAAGGACCTTGTTTGGAAAACGACGGAAAGATTCCTTTATAAACATCTTATAAAAAGTCAAAAAAGAGTATAAATTAATTTAACCCATAGTATATAAAATATTAAGAATGTTTTGAAATATATTTTTAATAAACATGGATGTGGATGATAAAGAGGTCCCAGTAGATACTTATGTAAAAACAATCTCGAATAATAAAGAGATTGTGAAATTAACCCTTACCTTGTTCTTTTCCTTGGTCAAGGGTAGGTTAACCTCCTGTATAATGGTGAAATAATTGTTATTAAATTATACAATAACCATATAAATTAATATTATATCATATATGATCTTCTAATATTGCTTTGATAATGATATTTTAGTAGTATCGTCATTTTGGGTGTTAACTGATTCGTTTTCCTTTATATGTTTTGATACATAAGCCATATTTTTTTATGGATTGGATGTATTTGATTAATATACAGAATGATATTATGTTATTAATCATTATTTTTAATAACCAAATGAAAATTATTCTTGAATGGTTTCAATGGGGAATTGAATCTCATCACGTTCGTGGAGACGGTAATCCGTACGTACGCACGAGTGACAATATCATTCTTTTGATATTAAAATAATATATAATTGGATGATATATCTTATATAAAGAATAATTATCATGTTATATTTATTATTTACATAAATTACACATCATTATTATATCTATCCAAATAATTATGTATTAAATAGCAATTACACCACGACGTGGATTCGGTAATCCGTACGTACGCATGTATGGTGATATGTCATTCAAAGGATGGATAGAATAATGAATATGGTTGTACCATATTTATAATAACATAAAATTATATAGAAGATACTGGAGTTATTATTTTATAATGGAAACAACAAAGAAATAGGAAGTGGAAGAAGAAAAGAACTTGAAAGAGGTGATGACATATTTACCTCTTCTTCGGGTTCTTCTTTTTGATTTGATCAAAAGGGCTCCTTAGGTTGGCTTTCTGACTAAAGTAAGACCTATAGAATTAATTGATGGATATTGGGAGGATATTTGGGAAGGGGTTTTATGAGCCAAAACCTTTAGAAGTGTGATAAATGGGTAGGAAGTGAGGGTTTTTTATAAGGGAGAGGAGGGGCTCTTTAGGAAAGTTTGAAACAATTATTTTATTATAACCTCATCTTCGGTTTCAAAATGTTAAATATTTTTTAATAATAAAGTTAATATGACTCATGGTTGAAATAAAATAATACAATAAGAATTGGACAGAGTTTGGATATTTTTTTAATATTTATAATCTTATTTATTTAAATCCTTTATTAATGAGGTAAATATTGCATCATTATTGTGTCATAAATAATTTATTTTATTTGATGTCCAAAAATTATTAAAAAAAACCATAATGTAGGAAATATTTTTAGATTTCAAAATAATATTTATAGTAGAAAAGATAACTTATATAACCCCATGTAAAAAATTATTTACTAAAATATATTTGTTTATGTCATTTTTGTCTTTTCTTTAAATTAATTAATATAAAATGTCATTATTACTCCCATGTGGCTCTATGGGGTCCCAAATTCAACCCAAGGATGCCCATGGTCGGCTATGTATCAGAAAATAGGATTAGTACACATGTTAGGGTAATTTAATATTATTATAATATTATATTTTACACTTATTCATTATATTTACCTTTTAATCATGGTAAATAAAATATTTTTTGAAGTAAATATTTAAAATGTCTAAAAATAAAAGTTACATATTTACACAATTTGGACCCACGAATTCCAAATATAGAATTCATTTTTCCAAATTCAAAACACAGAAGTGTCAGAAATTAATTTAAAATTAATTCCCACTGTCAAAACAAAAAGCATGTTTTTAAGAAATAATAACTATCAAAAGATTGACACTTGTTTATGTACAGTTTAAATGTGAAATTACATCCAATGACCAACATTAGATTAAATGGTAAAAATATAATTTAATTATACTTTAAAACCTATCAAAATTATAATTTAACACTATACATTATTTTGATTAAAAAAGTTTTTTTTAATTAAAATTTAGTATTTTTCACTATTCATAAAAATATGAAAGTTATCAGAAAAGTGTCAAAAATTCACGCTAAGCTAATTTCGATATTCCAAATCCAAAAATGAAGTCCATTTTGAAATATAAAATTTATAAAATTTCAAAAAGTGGGTATTGCTATTCATAACGGCTACTTTGATTGGTCGCGGTGTGTTAGAATCTCGAAGTTGCGTACAATGCAAGCTATTGCATTATTCAAAAAGAAATGTAACATGGAAGCTTGGGGTTTTACATTCTCCACTCATTCAATAAATTGCATCCCTACAATTTTAAATTGTTCCTTGAAAATAAAAGGTCGAAAATAGAAAATACCTTTGTGGAAAACCCACATTGGAAATAGGGTTAATAAAATTTAGACTTAATAAGACGAAAGAGAAATGAAAATTTCACCATCAAATTATGATCTCGAATAAAAGAACATTGGTGTAAATTATAGACATATAAATGGAACGAAAACATAAATATTTATAGGAAGTGATTGAGTTCATCTATCACAAACAAGTGTACACTTGAGGGCCTCAAAGCCATCGATCTATGATGATTTAAAATATCATCAGTTCAACAAAACATACGGTATTAGGATAACAAATTTTTTGTTTTAATATACCTTACCTAAAGTTTAAGAATTAATGTATTCATAGAATAAGATATATATATATATATATATATATATATATATATATGACAAGTAGAGTTTCATCCTTCAACTAATTTCTACCAAAAACTCATCTTTCACTCCAAAAGATAATAGAACTCAAAAATATTATATTTATCCTAATTGTATAAGGATCCAAATATTAATGCATACCATTTAAATGAAGAAAAATATTTTGTAATAACCAAGGAATTCCTGTAGGATAGTGGTAGGTAATAAAGTCTTGTCGCACTATGGTTGTGGGTTCGATCCCTGCAGCTTTGTCTGACGCGACGGGTTATCGCCCGACCTGTGGGTTGTACTTTTCCTAAAACTATAGTATTATAATATATTCCAAAAATAATCATAAGAAATGTTTTAACCTTAAAAAATACTATCCAAAGTTCAACTTAGTCCATTCCAACCTTTATAGTTATCCAAAATACCTCTATCCAAACTCTCTCTAAAAAGGTCTCTAAATTCCAAAATCAATTGTAACATCAGATTCCTCAGAAAAAGTAAAGTTTCTATTATTGTAACATAATGAAAATATGATTACCTTCATCATATTAAAACCTTAATAAAAATAACAAGTATTCCAGTATAATCCTTATATATATCACATTATTCTTATAACCAGTATGTAATTTTTGAGTTTAAAAACACAAATACATTAATTATTCCACTTCAACTGTCGTAATAGCATAAGCTTGGCCTTGATCCCTTGGCCTTTTCTGAGGTAAGTTTTATTGGTGATTATTACATTCATTTTCATAATGCCCCATTTCTCTACAATTTTACCATTCAACATTGACACCAACTTTATTTCCCTTACAATCACGAGCTTGGTGGCCTTTTTCACCACACTTGTAACAGACTCTCATTACTTTTAGGAAAGTACCAGGGTGTTTCTTCCCACAATTTTCACATAATGGAAAATCCTTATTTTCCTTTTTCCCTTTATCTGTCTATTTCTCCACCATTATCTTCTTTTCTTTCTTTACTTTATTGTTGTAAGACTTAGAGAATTCATTTTCTGTCTTCATAGCACATGAGACAATATCTTTGTACGATGAGAAGGATTGTGATACTAATACTCGATGGAGAAATGGTTTTAAACCATCAAAGAAACGATCAACATTACATCTTGGGTTACATATATAATCTGCAGCATGCCTTGATAACCATGTAAAGTTGGCTTCATACTTTGCGATATTATCATCCTTCTTTTGCATCAGACTCAGAAATTGCCTTTCCAAATCCTCTTGTTGGTCACGAGGAAAGTATTTTTCTTAGAAAATCTATTTAAACTCCCTCCATTAAATATTTGATACTTAGTTATCTTCCTTTGTATTTTGAATCAATGAACACCATTGATCAGCATCTCTAGTGAGGCGGTAAACTTCCATGACAACTTTTTCCCTTTCACTACTCCCCAAGGCATGAAATATTTTCTCTAAGAAATTTATCCATTGCTCAGCTATTAATGGATTTTTATTCCCATTTAATTTTTGTGGTTTTTTCCTCATCAAGCGATCTAACATTGATCCTCTGCATTGTTGATCAGGGAGCTCCATACGGGTAAGGTTATTATTCATAACCTGAGTGAGTTGTCCCAATATGGTGATAAGATGATCAGCACCAGTTGCATCACCTGCTCCACTATAATTATCTTGAGTAGGATGGAAATCCCTACATGGATTATGTGCATTGATTCGGTTTCCATTCCTTCCATTAGGCGCCATTTCTAAACATTGGCATAAAATGCATTAGTTCATGAATCAAAATACATAATTCCATACTTGTAAAATACTTAAATAAATTGAACAGTTTGTGGATATAATCCATAATCATAAAAAAAAATTCTTTGAGAAAGTATATACTCATAAATCCTTCATAATGGTTTGTAAAGAAAATGAGAATTATCCTAAGCATATCCCCCCGGAGTGTTGTAACCAAGAGTTAACCAAGGCCCGTTGTCGTGCACCAGTTCCCATTCGAGTCTAGCTCAAAGCGGTGTTTTTGGGTTTTACCCCTATGTACATCTGTGCCAGAGTCTCCTCTACCTGCTCGTATCCAGACAGGGATGTATTTCTTGGAAAATACAAAAAATCTATACACTAACAAAATTCTAGGAAGCTCTTCTATACTAATTTTCAATGTTTATCTTAGGGTAATGTGCTCTAATCAGAGTTTTTCCAAATCTAGTTTCCAAGGTTTGTACTAAACTTCTTCTGATACCAACTATAACGCCCCGACCCTAGTTACCTATAGTAGGTGCATTATTAAATAACATTTTCATGATCACAAAAGATCAAGTCTTGAAAGATCGATTAGTTTAGTAGCCTTGGAAGTACTAGCTACATTCATAAGGTCTACATTACATCATAAAATGAAAAAATACAACAAAAATGTTTCCATAGACCACACTAATATCCCCTCAGACTATCCCTATAGATCAGTCATACAATAATTCTTTCATATCCTGGGAAAAATAAAACATAGAAAGCGGTGAGCTCAGATTCTCAATAAGGATAACAATATAGCGGAAACTTTCATAAATAAGCATAAACATTTCAGGCAATGTATAAGACTAAAACAAAAGCCTTTTAAACTTGAACTTTAGCATAATATTGCAAATATAAAATCAAATAATTCCATTTACTTACTCACATGGATATTCTACTAGTTGAATAATCACATCCAATATTAATATCCACTTTCATAATGATGGAATGTATAATGTCAGACTTTCATAACCACAGAGTAAAGGCCTTGTGCCAATACTACAAATAATATTTTGTCAAGGCCTTGTGCCAAGACACTAGTTTGTCTCATGAGACCTACCGATGCATCTATGAGCTATATCGGGCTCCACCCGTCACTTACTAAGTCCAATGCATTCCTGATATGAAAAGGTTTAAACATAACATAAACATTTGTATTAAAACTAGCATACGAAATGTCAATACTTTATCCATAAACCATAAATTGTACAAAAATAACACATCCATAGTCAAATATATCACAAAACCTTCAATACAATATATAAGTTTTGCATCATAATAAATCAACTTCAAATAAACTTAAAATCCATCAAAGAATGTTGACATAGATGAAATCAAAACCTTTTTAGAGAAATATCTCTTTCTATTTTTAAATCATTTAAAATTCATATAATTATAAAAGAAAACATTTATTTTTGGAAATATTCTTATAATATTGTTAGGGAAGCTTTGATGATGTTATAACGGCAGAAAATAGCTGCACTCACCATATAAGTTAAAAAAAGACATTCTTACCTTAATTTTGTCGAAAAGGTTATAAAGGACCTTGTTTGGAAAACGACAGAAAGAATCCTTTATAAACATCTTATAAAAATTCAAACAATGGTATAAATGACTTTAACCCATAGTTTATAACATAGTAATAATTTTTTGAAATATATTTTTAAGAAACATGGATGTGGATGATAAATAGGTCCCAGTAGAAACTTACGTAAAAACAACCTCGGATAATAAAGATATTGTGAAATTAACCCTTACCTTGTTCTTTTCCTTGGTTGAGGGTAGGTTAACCTCCTGTATAATGGTTAAATCATTGTTATTAAATTATAAAAGAACCATATACATTAATATGATATCATATATGACTTTCTAAAATTGCTTTGATAATGATATTTCAGTAGTATCGTCATTTCGGGTGTTAACTGATTCATTTTCCTTTATATGTTTTGATACGTAAGCCATTTTTTTATTATGGATAGGATGTATTTGATTCATATCCAGAATGATATTATGTTCTTAATCATTATTTTTAATAACCAAATGAAAATTATTCTTGAATGGTTATGATGGGGAAATGAATCTCATCGCGTTCGTGGAGACGGTAATCTGTACGTATGCACGAGCGACAATATCATTTTTTTGATATTAAAATAATATATAATTGGATGATGTATCTTATATAAAGAATAATTATCATGTTATATTTATTATTTACATCAATTAAACATCATTATTATACCTATCCAAATAATAATGTATAGAATAACAATTACACCACGACGTGGAGACGGTAAGCCATACGTACGCACGTATGGTGACATGTCATTCAAAGGATGGATAGAATAATGAATATGGTTGTACCATATTTATAATAAAATCAAATTATATAGAAGATACTTGAGTTATTATTTTATAATGTAAATAACAAAGAAATAGGAAGTGGAAGAAGAAAAGAATTAGAAAGAGGTGATGAAATATTTACCTCTTCTTCGGGTTCTTCCTTTTGATTTGATCAAAAGGGATCCTTAGGTTGGCTTTCTGACTAAAGTAAGGCCTCTAGAATGAATTTAGAGATATTGGGAGGATATTTGGGTAGGTTTTGTATGATACAGAGGCTTGATAAGTGTGAGAAATGGGTAGGAAGTGAGGGCTTCTTATAAGGGAGATAAGGAGCTATTTAGGAAAGTTTGAAACAATTATTTTATTATAACCTCATATTTGGTTTCAAAAGGTCAAATATTCATTAATAAAAAATTTAAGATGACTCGTGGTAGAAATAAAATAATCCAATAATAATTGGACAGGTTTTGGATATTGTTTTAATATTTATAATCTTATTTCTATAAATCATTTATTAATTAGGTAAATATTGCATCATTAATGTGTCATAAATAATTTAATTTATTTGATGTCCAAAAATGATAAAAAAATAACATGATGTAGGAAATAATTTTATCCTTCCAAATAATATTTATAGTTGAAAAGATAACTTATATAACCCCATGTAAAAATTTATTTACTAAAATATATTTTTTTATGTCATTTTTGTCTTTACTTTAAATTAATTAATATAAAATGTCATTATTACTCTCAGGTGGCTTCATGGGGTCCCAAATTCAACCCAAGGATTCCCATGGTCGGCTATGCATCAGCCAAAAGGATTAGGACACTGGTTAGGGAAATTTAATATTATTATAATATTATATTTTACCCTTATTTATTATATTTACCCTTTACTCATTGTAAATAAAATATTTACTGAAGTAAATATTTAAAATGTATAAAAATAAAAGTTACCTATTTACATTATTTGGACCTACTGATTCCAAATATGGAATCCATTTTTCCAAATTCAAAACACATAAGTGGTAGAAATTAATTTAAAATTAATTCCCGTTGTCAAAACAAAAATCGTGTTTTTAAGAAATAATAACTATCAGGAGATTGACACTTCTTTATGTATAGTTTAAATGTGAAATTACATCCAATGAACAAAATTAGATTAAATGGTAAAAATATAATCTAATTATACTTTTAAACCACTTAAAATTATAATTTAACACAATAAATTATTTTGATTAAAAAAGTTATTTTTAATTAAAATTTAGTATTTTTCACTATTCATAAAAATATGAAAGTTATCAGAAAAGTTTCAAAAATTCTCCCTAAGCTAATTTCGATATTCCAAATTAAAAAAATAAAGTCCATTTTGAAAGATAAAATTTATAAATTTTCAAAAAGTGGTTATTACTATTCATAACGGCTACTTTGATTCGTCGTGGTGTGTTAGAATCTCGAAGTTGCGTACAATGCAAGCTATTTCATTATTCAAAGGGAAACATACCGTGAAAGCCTGGGGTGTTAAAGAAATTTTATCTAAGAAAATTAATTTAATAATTTAAATCCTTAGGTATAAATTTTTAAATAGTTTCTATTTTATTTTTAAGAAATAAAATTAAATTGCATGGTTAAAAATTAGTTACCACGGTAAAACCAAAAATGATAGAAGTGAAAATTATAAGATTAAAGGACTTAAACAAGTTTTAAAATGTATTTTTAAGGTATTTTGGAACATATATAATCCCAAAATCCATTATTTTCTATTTTTGAGACACTTTACATGTAAAAATTGTTATCTCTTTATATTAAGTTGAAATATTTACAAAAATGGCATTCACACCACTTATAAAAGGGGCCTCTCACCACCCCTTCAATACGACAAAAAAAATGAGTTTACTCTTTAAAATATACCCTTAATAATTAAACTAGAATCATATTTTACTATATTAATCTTATGATCAAAATACATTTATCAAAGTTCTTCATTTCCAAGAAGTACTTCAAGAGAAAATTCAAAATCTCAAAGTAAGTACTTCTCACTCTCTAATATTTTTCCTTCTCTATATTTTTCCTTTAAAAATATATTTCCCCTTAGGAAATTATAAAATAAATATTGACTATATGTAAAGACCTGAAAATTTCAAGGAAATTTTTTTCTTAAATACTTTGGAATTTTACGAGTCTGTGGTTTCTGAGGGAACCTGATTTCGAGTCCCGGTGTGCCCGGAATCAATTTCTGAAGTTTTGTTCGGGTACGTTCAGTGAACATACGAGCAGGATTTTTCTAACTTCTGAACTGATGCTTGAAATCAAAATCTGAGGGCACTAATGAACTCGTAGTGCCGATATTCGCTTAAGGGGACCTTTACCGTAGTTTCGTTTTATCGGGAGGAGAAGTTAATTTTTGGGGTTTGTTGCTAAAAATAAATAAAAATATGAGTTAGATATTTTTATTTGGAGGGTGGTTATAATATACAAAAGGGATTTGGATGTGGGGCCCACACCCCACATAACCACCCATGAGAGGATTTAGTGTGGTGGGGTCCACACGAACCCAAACCCTTTCACCTCCCCTCAAATCCCTTAAACTCCCCATTAACACCTTTATTTTTTCTTGACAACTCCTCTCTCTTAATGGTGGAGCCTCTCCACATTCCACCCTCCTCTCATAAATGTGCCAATACGCCATCAATTAATAAACATTTAATTTTGGCTCCTCTAATTTTTAAATTAATTTAAAAAAAATTATGGGAGACAAAAATAATAGCTTATGCTATTATTTTTGTTGGAACTTGTTGTGTTGGGGAAGCTCTGGAAAATTAAGAATAAAGTTATTCTCTCGACGAAGAACACCATCCTTACAAAGAAGAACCTCCGAAGAACGACGATCATCTCCTTCAATATTTTTCCAAGTCAAAGGAGTAGGAGCCACCTGCAAGGAACGCCGACGACACACCATCCTCATCTCCTTCTTCCCCGACGTCAATGAGTTGACGCTGCCTCCCCGTGACTCCGTCTACGAACGAACCTTCATTCGAGGTAGGGTGTTTGTATAATTTAATTTGAGTAAATTATACCTTCGTTCTCGTTGAATTCAAGTGATTTCTATGGCCAATTGATACCGCCTAACGCGGAGGGAACGGGCCAAATAAACACGGCCCAATGACCCTATGAAGATTATTTTTATTTGCGATGGAGACCGTGTTGTAAGAGGTGGCGGCAACTGGAGTTGGCGACGATCGGGGGCGGCGATGACCGAAGGTGGCGGCGGCAATGCCGGACGCGCGTCGGCCTGAAGAGGACCGCGACACCGGGTGCCGTGCGGAGAGGGAAAGACTGCGACCTGCAACTGCAGGCCGCTCGTTCGATGAAGAACCGTCCGGCTAAAGCTGGCCAGACCGAAGAAACCACGGCGCCGCACTGCGGAGGACCGAAGCCCGCGTTCCACGGGCCGCTCAGCGGACGAACCGGCCGGCAGGTGGCCGGCCGGGCTGGGAAGACCCTGTGGCGCCAGGAGGGTGCCGCACTGGGGGAACAGCGGCCCGCCCGTGCGGGCCGCTCATGCCAGGAAGACCTGCCGGCTTCGGCTGGCCGGACAGGAGGGCTGCGCCGCTCGACATCGCCGTTTCGGAAAACCGGGGGCCGCGCCCCCCAGTCCGCTCGGCCAGCTAGGCAAGCCTCGCCCAGCTGGTTCCAGCCGCGCCCCATCGGGATGGGCCATGCCCCATCGGACTAGGCCAACCCCTTAGTTAGGTCGGACCCGCCGAGCTAGGACGGGCCAACCCGCCAGCCCGCCGGGCTTGACTGGCCAAGCTTGACGGGTTGGGCCCATTTCGCTTAAACGCGAATTACTTCTTGATTGTGCGTCTGATCGACGTGTCGTATGCTACCATGGGACCCTTACAACGAAACGGTCATTTTGAGATACTATAAGTTAGTTTGGAAAACTTTGGTAAATGGTCGGGTTTGGAGCGAGCGTAATTCCAACCGGGTCCCTGGAATGGAAAAGACAATAACTCTCAGACCAGGCATCCGATTGACGCACCGTCTGTCACGTTGGATTCCTTTTAAGGAGACAGAACTTTGGGATACATCAAATCTGGGCTTCGTGATAGTTTATGTATCAAACCCTTGGCTCGGGGAGCGGACCCTCCCTGAATTGAGTGTGTTGTGTGTGGAAACCCTAGAGCTTGTTGCGACTGTGACGACTACCATACTGGAATCATCCGTGGGTGAGGATAACTATATTGGAATCCTATGTGGGTTCGACGGAGATGACTACTTTACTTGTATCCTAAGTGGGTCCAACAGTTTGACTTCTGTACTTGTATCCTAAGTGGGTCCGACAGAGTAGCTGGTCTACTATCCTACGTGGGTCCGACAGCTTAGCTGGTCTAGTATCCTACGTGGGTCTGACAACTTAGATGAATCAGTGACTACATGTGATCATCTCTATCGCTATATGAAAGATGTATACCTGTATGATTTGAGTCTTGACTTACAATCATTATCATCGATGTGATTGACTTACTATCATGTATGGACTAGGTTGTGCTTGGGCTCGAGAGTTGGAGTCGAACTCGGATTGATGACTTAGGTATATGTATGGGCATATACCTATATAGAGTTGGTTGATACTTCTTAATTGTAAATTTATTCTGTGGTTTATCCTTCGTGGATTCTGGGAGACCTTCGGGGGTCTCGGGGTCCCTAGTGAGTATCGTATACTCACCCTTGCACGGGCTATGCCCGCACTATGTTGTGTTGGATGTAGATGACGGATATCACTGATTGAGGTGGAAACTTGTGGAGTTGGACGGTACCTGGAGGTGGACCACTTGGAGATATGTACACGGAGCGGACGGTCGGACCTGAGGTGCTGAGGAGGCCATCTGTACCCACCCTTCAGGTGGGATTTCCAGAGGACGACTCAGTGGTTGCTGTTTTACTTTACTGCAGTTGTACTAGATTTCATTTGTACTGTACTTACTATTGGGCTTGTATTTCCGGCCCCCTTTCCTTTCACCACTTACTTTTGTATTCAGTATTACTTAGTGCTTACTTCTGTTGCGTACTATGTTGTGTTTACTTTTATAAAGGCAATGTCTTCCCTTTTTATGGGATTTACGCCTTTGGTGCTAGTCGCCAGCCTCTGACCTATGGAAGACGGTCTTGGGGTACTCACAGCACGGGCCCCGAGGATGGGTCGTGACACTATATACTTAAATGATTTTTTTTATATAAATCATCAACCTTTTCTCTTCTTCCCTTAAGAAAATAAAAAATTACAATCATGCGTATGTAAGGACTACCGCCTCCGCGATGCAACGTGTTTCATTTTAACTAACCACCTTACACAGATAATCATAATGATGAATTTTATAAATAGAATTATTTGTATAATATATTTTATATTATTAAATGATTCACCATATTACTTCATTTCCTCATTCAATGGAAAATTAAATCATCATCCATGCATACGTGCAAACTACCACCTCCATGGAATAGTGTATTTTTTATTTCATTATCACTTTTCATATATTGTTATAAGATAGGGTTTAATGGATAAATATTATGTTTATGAAATTATTAAGATTTTTTTAAATCAAATTTTACAACCTATTAATGATATGATCAATAAATTATCTTTGTAAATTTAGTCATCTATAAAAAGTGTATTAAGAGGAAAAAAAATTTATTGACACAATGTAACAATTTCATATCCATTAAATCTTATTATAATTGTATTAAATTCAGATATATCATTCTATTAAAACCTAAATAATATATTTATTCATTTTAAACAATTATATTATAACTAGATCGCCTCATAATCATCCATTAAACTATGGTATGTTCATATTGGGGTTGGTTTAACCACCTACTTAGATGATGCTCTAAAATAGTATCATGGATGACAATGAGAACTTAAAAACTAATGATATATAACATAAATAAGTAAATAATAATTTTATTTTGGTTATTTAATGGTAATATTAAGTTTAATACCATCACATAAGATACTAATGGTTGTTCATTAAAAAGCATTGGAGCATGTTCATCGCCAAATTTATCTTTAAGGATCATAATCAAAACTCTCATATAATGAAATTAAATCATTATAAATAATTATAATTAATATTTTCTAGTACATTTCATGATCTTGGGATGATGAAATTTTTTATAATAATAAATAACAACACCACTATTATGAAACTAGTTCAAAACGATCAAGACTAATCACACCCAATATTGAAAATAAATAATAACTAACTAATATGAATTTAGAGAATAATTATAAATTAAGGTTAAAAATGGTTATATTTATGATTAAGATAATGAAATAATTTTTTGATAGATATATTTTATTTATATAGGAGGTTATATCACATTTTAGAAAGCAGGAATACAAGGAAATGGGTTCTGATCTCAAAATTAATTTCTTGAGACATATTTATTATTATACACCATGACCTATTTAATATGATGTGACTACTACCTAATAAATTAATTTTACCATATTCATGTAATTTTTAGGGTTTTAAGATCTATATTATATTATTTCTTTCAATTTCTTTTGATTCAAAATATACCAATGTTGAAAATAGGTTTTGAAAAAAAATATTTCTTAAAAGGTTAGGGTTTTGATTTCCAATCTTATTTTCAAATCAATATTGTTTCATAAATAAATTCAATATTTGAAATTTTTATTATTTATAAAAAACAAATTTTTTATTTTTTTTATTTAATATTTTTTACATGTCACCTCAAAATTTCATTCCCCTTGACTCATATATTTACCCAAAGTGTTACTTGTAAGTGAAATTGATCCCATATCTTCTTTTCATTTGAGAACCTCCATTTTTCATGTCCATATTCAATGGATGATTTTGAAAATGTTATTATATATTTATTAATAATACATTAAGTTAATTTTATACTTCTTGGCCTTATATAAAATTTTTAAATAAATTTCTAATGTTTTCTGTATAGGTTGTTTTTATCAAAATGTGAAATTCATATCTTTTTAACATTTTATGTGTGAACATGTATTACCACTACCTTTTTTGTTTTATATATATATTTAACTCTATATACTCATGGGTTTTAAAAGGAAATATTTTTCTCCTAGATTTATAAAATATTTCTTTTTAAATTATTTCAAAAGATCAAGGATGCTTCTGATTTCTAAATTGATTTTTCTAAAATACCAAAAATGTATTTTTCATCTAAGTCATTGTCCTTTAACATATCTTATACATGATCTAGGATATTATTAAAATATTACCATCAAAATTATTTCTTTGGATGAATTATATAAAGTTATTTTCTATAAAATAAATGATACATCCTTTCTTTTACCTTTCCTAACCATCCACCTTGAATATGCATCACTTTTCTTCTAATGTCTTTGCTTTGTGAGCACTCTATATTTGGTTCCATTGATTAAATAGTGTTTATATCAATTATATATGTCAATTTATTTAGGAATATTACTAAATTTACTTTATACCATTTATCTATATAGTTTAGATACCATATTATTTATTATCTTGACTAAAGGTTATTTACCTATAAAGCTACCGAATATCTTTCAATGCCCATTTATTTTTTATGGGTTTATCAATTTATGATTATTTATAGAATTATTAATGATTTACTTATTTTGATATATTTGAAAATGATATAAAACCCATTTTATTTCTATGGGTTCTTTATGATATGATGAACTATTGATTTATTATGGCATGTGTATGTTTGGATGAATGACTGGTGGGGTCCTATATCACCCTCCAATGCATTGGTCAAAAGTTTATATCTCATGAGAAAATTATTCATGAGTATGTTTTAGTTGATCATAATAATGGGAACTAATGGTGTTTCTCATTAAATTAATGTTCTTTTTACTAATGTATGTGCCATATTTGAAAGATGGCGTATATTCTTATCTTATTCTCTCTTTGTATGGCTCATGGAATTAATGTTCTTTATACTGTTGTGTGTGTCACAGTTTTATAATTTTTATTATTTTTATGTTATGTTATCTTTGATCATATTTATTGAATAATTATTTCACACTCTTTTAATTAATGTATTATATTATTCCATGCCTTATTCTATGTTTTGTGATCTGAGTTTTTCTTTGTATTATTTTCCTCAGTATCTTTATAATATACATATTCTCATATTATTCTCACTTATGATCTAAAATGTTATAAATATTTTTACCATTATTAGGAATTTAATATCACCCTTTATTATAATTATATTTCCCCAGCTTGTGAAGAAAATTAATATGTAATATGTGTCTAGAAGAGTATATATTATGGAGGATTTATGGAAGATGTTTAAGACATGTTATAGGTTAAGTAGATACATATATAGTTGTAAAAATGTACATTTAATAAAAAAACATGGGTTACACTAGTTAAATATTTCTCCTAATTATATAAAACTTTAAACCTAAAATAGTTATTAAAATGTAAATGTTACATTATGTGTGAAATATCTTTTAAGTAAGGATTTTTATCAAATCCAGTGTGTAAACTATGTTGTTCTTAGAACTAGATATGGAAGTGTGGGTTTAGAGAACCTAAATATAAAATGAGGGTTTAAATAAATTTATAGGTTGGGATTTTATCTATAACACCCTGAGGTTTTGTAAAATAAAACTATGTTTGATAGGGTATTGAACACGCAACACCAAGTGTAAACGAACCATGATATATATAATCATTAAAATCTAACTGTTAAATTGGTAGGTATGGATAGTATTAACTAATTAATGATATATATATATATATATATATTTTAATTAATATAAATTATTTATAAAGTTTTAGTAAATAATTAATCAATATTTATTAAATTATTTTATTTTTCAAAAATACATTTTCATTAAAATGGTTTTTATTGCTATTCATGAAAAATATTATAATTAATTTTTGAAACTTTTAGAAAATTTATTATATAAAATTAATTTTTTTTGTTAAATTTTCATATAAATATTTACTTTGAATGAAATTTTGGGATTTTTTGGAAAATATTGATTTTTAGATAAATAGTAAAAAAATACAAGTTTTTCCTAAAAATGTCATTTCTTTTCAATAAATCAAGAGATTTAAAAGAAAAAAAATATATTTTAAATATGATTCAAATAAATATAAGTATTATTTAGTTATATTTAATTAAATTAATTTCTTTTAAATCAAAATCATATTGTATTTTAGAATAAGTTTGTCTAGGTTTAAAAATGGGGTTTTTCTAAAAATTATTTTAAAGTACATAAGGTTTCTCATTTTTAATTAATTAAAAAACACCTAATTAAGAATGTTTTAAATTAAAATTATATATTATATATAAATAAATATTAATTCATATTCATACAATAATTATAATTATTCATAGTTTTAATATAAAATCATTTTTCCTGGAAAAATATACTTCTTGAAAACCTACTTTTTTATCACGTTTGCGAGTTTAATTTTAAATTAAATTTTTTCACTTATGTGAATTTAATTTGGTTAAATATATTATATATTATGAATAAAAATAATTTATATTATATAATAACATCAACTTAATTTTTCACCATAATGAATAGTGAAATGGTAAAAATAAACTATCACAGTTAAGGTGAAAATGAGTTTACCAGGGGATTAAACTAAAAAGGTAATGATCAAAATGACCTAAAAACTTTTATAAAATCTATTTTGTGGAACTATTTAGACCTTATAATGTATAATTATCTATAATTATTAATATTTAATCCCCGTGACATGCGAAAAATGTGGTTACACCTTTTTCTTTTCAAACATTTCAAGTGTGCCACTCACGTCACGTATAAAAGTAAACCCCCTATCCTCTCTTATTCACACTTTCAAAACCTTTTTTATTTTCCAATACCTACCCAAATAACTTCAAAAATTATATACCCATATATTAAAATCTATTTTTTTCATAAATTCATTCTATGAATACTTTAGATCTAATCCTAAAGTGGTGATCCGGGAAGAGGTAAAATTTATAACTTTTCTTTACTTAATTTACTCTTCCACGTCCTTCAAATATTCTTTAAATATATTCATATGATAAAACAAGTATATTATATATATTTATATTATATTATATTAATTTAATATCCTAAATATATATCCTCTTACATCAAATAGGATATGAAATCATCATTCGTGTGTAAGCTGGACTACCGCCTCGTGAACCATTATCATTTTTCCCATTATCACCTCTCACATCTTGTTTTAATGATATATTTAAAGTATATATATGATATTTGTTAAATATTTATACTTATTGAGTCATTATAATACATATAACTTTTTAATTTCTATTCCATGGGGGATACGATAATGTCGCTCGTGTGTACGTCGGACTACCACCTCGTGAAGCGATGTGATTTTTTTTCCACTAACACTTTACATGGAAGGTAATAAGGATGATTTTAATGAATATATGTGATATAAAAACAATGATCATTATATATTTAATTATTTTTTAATTTTTAACTTTAAACCAGTTAGTGATAATTCATACCATCTTTATGAAATTTTTACAAAATAAACAACTAAAATTTCTAATAATTGATGGTATAAATAATTGATAATTAACTAATATATTCTTAATAAATGATAATAAATGAGGTATATACTAGGGTAATGTTAATTAATAAGGTTATGAAATATTATACTAATATATTTATTTCATTTATATAGGATATTAGATCTCATCTGACTAAGTGAGAATAAAGCTAAGGGGTTCATTATTTCACATTAAATTTCTTAAGTCTTATTTCTTAATGTGCACCATGATACCTTTAATATGGTGTGATTACTACCTAATAAATTTATTTTACCATATTCATGGGGATTGAGGAGAAATATCATATAATTTATTTAAATGACCATTGATTTAAAATATACCCAACTTGAAAGTGGTTTTGATCAAAATGGTACTCAAATGATAAGGGTTTCATTGTCAATATTATTTTAAAATCAAGATATTTTTTGAAAGATAATCTATATGGGAAATTTTTATTCTTTATAAAACCTCTAATAATTACATTTATATATTAATGGGTTTCTATATGTTCACTCAATTTTTTTAATAGATTTATGTTTTAAAAATATTTTAAATATATATAAGTTCAAAACCAAGGGAAGAGTTGATAGATATTGCGATTTTATTATATTGATAAAGAAAAGAGTTTCTGCATCAAATATTCAAATGTAAAAGAATAAATTAATATTATATGGATATAATTAAAGTATCTGTACATTTATCTCATTTATCTTATATGATAATAGGATTTGTTTCTAAACAAAAAGTTTTTATTAAAAAAATGAGATAATGAATTCAATAAACATGGATAATGATTCATAATATTCTATAACATGTTTTAAAAAGGATAAAAGGATAAATATTTTTTATCTTGGATAAAAAAATTATCCAAATATTTTTTAAAATTTTATGGAAGGTGTTCCTTCCACCCATAAATGGTATATTTTAAAGAATAATTTATTCTTTTCAGATAAATTTCTCCAAACACATATAATACCATATATGATATGTAAAAATATTTTATTTTATGAATATTAATACTAAAAGGAAATAATAAATAATTTCTAAGAACAAGAGTTTTTATATCTAAGAATTGTATCATGGAGATAATATAGTGTCTAAGAGACTAGTGAGAGTATTTTTGAACTTAGAGAAGTTAAAAGTTAACAAATAAAGGATTACACTAGCCTAAAATTAAAGTGTTTTTAACTTAATATTATAAAGAGTTTAAAACATGTAATGATTAATAGAAATGTTAATAGTTTCATATATTTATTGTGAAAAGTGATTATAATTATTTAATAAAATATTATGTCAGTAAAAATAAATTTAATGTCACTTTATATTAAAAGAGTTTTAGATCTAGTGGTAAGTAATAATGTAAATAGTTTCTTTAATTACCATAAGAAATCAAGGTAAAAGTTTTATGGAAATGGTTCCAAGGATAATGAAATTAAACTTAAAAAATTTCTACGTAGATAATTGAAGTTTACACCATAACATTTGATGTTGTGGAGTTAGGAGTTTGAATATGTTCAAGGAGTTCTACTTTAGGATTATTATTATAAAATATCACCATTATTAAAACTTCATTTTTTTATAGATGTTACTCAGTAAAGAGTTTAGTGGGAGGGTTTTATCATCTGATCACATAGTGATATCATGAGAATTTCATATATATGTAATAAGTTAACAAAACCCTAAAAAGTACAAAAAACATAAGGTTGATCTAGAAGTATATCATATATTATATGATAGACATGTAATTATGTAAGGTGTTATTAAGTATTCTTCAAAGAGTTTTAAGAATATAAATGTATCATATAAAATAAAATTTCATATTTATCATTATTTCATTTTGGTTGAATATATGTATATAATGATATAATTTTTTTTGAAATGCAACGATAATTAACCTCTAAAAGAAAAAAATTGAGTTTTCCCAAACCAATATTTGTCATGGAGTATTATAGGTTATAATGAAATGTTAAGGTTAGAGTGAGTAGAATTATTGTATAAGATATTGAATATGCTCATGAGTCATAAAATGTATTTTTGTGCATTAGATAACCCACTAAGTATACCACATGGAGTGCCATACACTATGTCATTGGTATAACATGGGTGGATGGATCATATTTGGAGTCCATTTTACATGAGTTTGATGAGATACCTATCATGAGAACCTTTATGATTTTATATATTTCTTATAGAATCCTTGATGATTATCTAATCAGGAGGTGGTTGGGTATGTTTCTGATTATATCTTATATTGGAGCTCAACCAAGATCGGATTTATCATCTCATATGAAGAGTATGACATATGGTCCCTAGATTAAGATAGATTATGGAGTTTGTGTCCACACATAGATAGTACATATGATGTTCTTATTTATTTAAATGAGATACATATGATGTACTCATCCATAAATGTGGATGGAATGTGATGTATCCATCAACTAGGTTAATCTATACTTGAAGAGTCAAGAATGTGTGAGTTTTCCATATGGGGTTTACATAAACTGTGTCTCATGGTCACTGGATTTAATGGATAAAGGGAACGTATGATATTGTATTCTATCATGTGACATTACTATTGGACACAAGTATAGATATATGTATTCTTGATGGAGATCACATCAAATCCCTTTGTAGCTTGAGTATCATCGATATTTTTCTATAATATGCTCTTTCATTACATTTATGGATCCATAGATTCATATTTTTTTCAATGATAAAAAGGATCATGGAGTCACACTCTTTGGTTGATTTAAGGGGGATTGAGTTTTAATCGTAGAGCTACTCTAAAAGTTTTTATAGTTAATATAAAATATTTTTGGATGGGTGTTCACAAGGTATTTAATATTACTTGATACACAAATAATTTGATGATAGTTTTAAAAAAGTGATTTGGAAAATTATCTAAAACGTTTTTTGATATGATTTAACAAGTTATCATATATAATATGATATATGGTGAAATGGAATGTAAGTATCGAGCTTTAGTGAAACTGGGGGGATTGAAGAAGATATACCCTAAAGTACTTTTTCATAATATGTGATAGCCTATATCATATTCAATGGTATGGGATATGAAAATGCATGTAATCATGATTCTTTATTATCTAGTCATAAGGTATGATTAAGCCATATTATAAGGTACCATTTACATGCAATCGTAGTCTATGACTTTCCATATAGTAAGGCTATTATTTATGATTGTTTGAGAAGTTGAATGATAATCATTATCATTCAAAATTATATTCCACATTGGATATCATAAATAATATATTTCATTAAATACAAACATATAAGGGGGTTTTATTCATATGATGAATGAATAAAATAACTGATTAGAACTTACTCATATATTATAATGCATGAGTAAATGAAATTTCACTTGAAGAGAATCCTCAAGGGATTTATATAGAGAACTATCATGTACCAGTGGGTGTTTTAATGCTTTCTCATGTTGTATTAAACTCCATACTATTTAAATATCACATATCCTACCTCCTTTATATGATAAGGCACTAGTATATTGGGGATGATGGAGTATCCCTATTGTATAACGGGAAATTTAGGCACAGCCTATGGATACATCACTAAGAGGATATGTTGTTTGGATTCCCTTTAGTGATCTTCATCAAACTTATATGATTTTGAATAAAGATCGATGTGGATACAAAGAATGGAAAATGGTATACTGTTAAAATTTCTCCATAACTATTTTATATATATGAAGCACCTGGCATAGGGTGGTGAAAAATCTATAATTTATGTTTTCTATGGAATCATAATGGTTGAGTAGGGTCATCTCACTTAAGGAGTTATTACTGCCAAGAAATCACTCTTCCTAATTCACTTATTTTATTTTTGAATTTTTAAATTTTATAAAAAAAAGTAAAACGTGGGAGGTTATAAAATGGATGCATGAAAAGAAAGTAAATACACAATGTATAATGAAAATATAATAATTAAAGTTAGTAATAAAAGACATACTTCTGAGAAAATAACCCAGAGTTAACCTTTATTGTCTAAATAATAGTTTCATATACAATTAATAATCACACTCCACTGAATGTGTGTTCATCCTCTTTTTCCATGGTTTTGAATATGTGTTGAACTAAATTATCACCAAGTACACCACACATCAACCTCTTTGATCAAGGGAGAAAAGTGTCGAAGAAATAGTTAATCCTTAGATAATCGCAGCAAGGATTACACTCACCACATATCATACTTATAATAACTCAAAGAAAATAAGAAATATGAAACATGAATGATTAACTACTTGGGTTCAACACTGATTCATCCCCCTCATAGATTCATCATGTTAGTTACTCATGATCATGACTATTAGAGATTAAAGTGGATAATAACAGGTTTGAAACACAAAAGATAAAATGAAAGAATAAGAGGAATAATAATGGTAATATAAATTAAAAATTTATAATTTTATTAAAATATAAAATATTATACAGAACTATAAAAAATGAACAACTATAATTCCAACCCATTTAAATAAAGAGTGGATACATGTTTATAGGAAAAATATTGTACAAATTTCCCTCAACAATATGCCTCTAAAATTGTATGCATGGTAGAAATATTAAATGGAATAATTGGGAAATGTGGTATTATTTAAAGTTTTTAATATATCTATACTTTATCAACCAAAAAAATATCATCTTATTTTTATATGTTTAGCTAAAGTTATGAGTAATTTACTATGAAAATATTTTCTAGACAGGATGACTCTTCATATTCCCTTGAAATGAGTTCCCATGCATTTATGACCTTGAAATAAGTATAATAACACATGGCCACGGTTAAAGAAACTATTTCTATAAATTTTTTGTTTAACCACATGAAATTTAAAATTAAATGTATTTTTCTATTTAGTAAATATGGGAACATTTTTTAAAGTCTCAAAATATGAGAACAGATTCCAAGCCTAACTTTAATAATCCTTTTGGGCCTCAAATAGTTAGATTCATCACCTAGTATAATTTTTCAAAATGTATCCCAAAAAAATTATAATCCTATAAAAAATAAAATTTTTAATTTGGACCAATGTAGAAAAAGATATGAAAAAATATGAAAGTAAATAGAAATAGTTAAAAATATAAAATTAGGCCATTTTTACAATTAAGTTCAAATTACTACTAAATCCTAAAAATGTGACAATTACCCTTAAAATAATATATTTTTTGGATATGAAAATTTTAATTACTGAATAAAATATGTGAAAATATAATATTTTTTAATCCCCTACACTTAACCATTGCACTCTCGGGCAATCATCTAGTACAAATTTCAAAAAACCATTCCAAGGTATAAATAGAAAACACTACATAACTATCATATCCAAAGGAAGTATAATGCATCCTATATGGATGAAAATTCACTAAATCCTCACCAATCATAAAAATAAATTCAATCTCATATTAATTCTCATGTGCATGTCATACCTACCTCCTTGAAAATTTTTCTCTCTTTACTCAAGGTTTTTTATGAGAAGATTTTCTCATTCTCAAAAACATATGTGATCTCTATAGGATTTATATCCTCCTAGTATTTCCACTTAAAAAATCATTAACATGTCAATAATGAGGTATTTTAAATGGTTCTTTATGAGTATAATGGTTCAAAAGTTGTAAATATAAAAACATTAGAGTTAGATTGAGGATGGTCAAGCTCTAATATGAAGTAAATGCATGCAAAGAGTTTTTCTCATTAATGGTGAGCTCCTCAATCAGCTACAAAATGAATCACCTCCAAACACCTATTAATTTTATTATATAGTCTAAAACATGGAATTTCATTATCAATGATAAATTTATTCCCTAATTTACCCCATTTATACGATTATTTTAGCCTAAATTTATATCTATAATTTCTCTTTATAATCATATTGTTTAGGAAAATAGAGGATATTTTGATCTTTAAGTATTAGTGAACTGCAAACCCATATTTTTAATGATATTTCATCCATCCATACATCTTTCTATCATGAAATTTATTCCAAAAAATTATTAATAAATATGGTAGCACTTATTTTCATTTTAACTCAAATATATTTTTAAGAGAGTATAATGCAACTCATCTCCTCCCTCCCCCACACTTTAGTTCAAAAAAATCATGCATTTAACTTATAGAGAAAGTTGTAAAGGGATAAATGGAATATAATGTGGCATTATAATAGATCATTTCCTAGATAATAGGGTCTTGATAGAGTTCTGATGTAAAGTTATTACAAAATAAGAGTTGAATATAAAAATGGGCATTCAAACTAGTGCTTCAATCATACTTAAAGCATTCCATAAACTCTAACAATTTTGAAAAAGATAAAAATAGAAAGTTATAGATAACAAAACATGACTAAAGACTCTCAAGAAAAATAAAAAATATATAGAATATGTAAAAAAGGTTTATAAACCTCTTAGGTTGAGCAAGATTTTTAATATGGGCAGTACTAGTGCACATGAGTTTCATATTCAATCAAACTTCATCAAATGAAAATATTGTAAATTGGTAAAAAATCATTCAAAATCATTTAAATCCTAAAATATTCAAATCAAGTATTGTGTCAAAAATACCAAAATGGTTTAAATTTTCCAAAACATTCAATTTAAACTCAATAATACTAAAAACACACTAAAAAATAAAAAACATGAAAACTTTAGAAAAAACATAGCAATAAAAATGGGAGAACGCCCAAAAAATTCCTAAAAACATGTTGAAATCCTGTCAAATTTAAATTTCACTACCCTTAATTAAAACTCAATAAAATGGAAAGATAAGGGAATAAAATCCAATGAGAAGTAAAGTCACAACCTATGTTTATTTTTCAATGGTATCCTTGAGTTAATCTCTTAACTAATACCACTTTAAAACTAAAAGAATGTAAGGAAAAAATGAAAAAAAAGAAAATTAAAAGGGGAAAAAAGAGAATGGGGAATGAAAATGGATAATTTTTAGTTTATACTCCTAAAAAAGTGAATATTTTTACTACCCCTAGTCTAGTAATTCCATAATTTTATCCCTAATCTAATAGTTTGTGTGGTTTCTTTAAGATGAAACACCACATGAAAATTTTCCCATTGTTTATAAGTAGACACCAAGAATAGAGACCCCCAAAGAAGATAAGAGAAGTCCCAAACCCAAATAAATAAGAAATAGATAATTTGAGGTCTAAGTAGGAGGTAAAATAAGATAGGGGTGATCATTTTTGACTCATGTGGTGTCCTCCTCCTTATGATATGCATGTTGTTGTAGTGTAGGTAGTTGTAACACCATGGGATCATTGATATCTTCTTATTTTACCATTATTTTTTTATGTATTCTTCCTTAATATGATTTTCTAAAGCCTTCTCCATGTGTGTTGTGTTATAAATTTAAAAAATAACTTGTTAGAAAAAAATTCATCTTGAATAATATTAAAACATGAAGAATTAATAAAAAAATATTCCCCTTTAATTAAGTCATCTTGGAAAATGATATATTCTAGGAGGGCCACTAAAAACTCAATCTCAATAGGTGTATCTTCATTATATTCTTCCAAATAAATAAATAGGAAGATAAGAGATGATTTTCCATTATCATAGGTGTGATATTCACTTACCTTTTAAGATTTTATAAAATATGACTAGTAGTCATCTAAATAATCTTGATTCCCACATGTATATAAATTGGATTGTCTACTTTAGAAACCTCTTCTAGAAATGGTTGAGAGAGGTCAAATGGGTCTTCTTTTAATTCCTTCAATGCGTCCTTAAGTTCTTAAACTTTAAAAATGAGTGGGGTAACTTATTCTACCATTGGTTTTGGTTCTTTTTTGGTTTCTTCTCTTGAGATTCACTTACATATTCCACTATCTATTCAACTTTTCTATCTAGGTTCTATATGTACTATTTAATTCCTTATAGATCATATTTTATTCATTTTGAATTTATTCTTCTTGTAGCACCTAATAGTAATCCTTAGGTGCATAATAATCACAATTTGAATACATCATGAAAAAATATATTTTTTTAGTTTGTAAAATTTATTATTGTTTTGTGTTATTTTAATGAAAAATAGTGTGTGAAAATGTTGCACCTTCCCATAAATGACACTAAATTTTGAAACACCTGTCCTTGGGTGTTTAAATCACTAAAATTTATATTTCTTAGTATAGCGCAATGGATGACCAAGTTTATTACGGTCAATAAATCATTATTCCTAATTCGCTTATTATATTTTTTGGGTTTTTAAATTTTATAAAAATAGTAAAATATGGGGGTTTAGAAAATGGATGTAAGAAAAAAATTAAATATGAAATTCATAATGAAGATAGAATGAATGAAGTCTGTAAGAAAGGAAATACTCTTGAGGAAATATCCAAAATTGAACATTCATTAACTAATTAATAGTTTCATATTCACTAAATGATAACACTCCACCATATGTGTGTTCACCCTCCTCTTTCATTATTGTGAATATATGGTGCACTCAATGATCTCCAAGTACACCCCACATCCACCTCCTCGATCAAGGGAGAAAATTAAAGAAGAACTGGCTAATACTTAGATAATCAGAGTGAGGATTACACTCACCATAGAAAATCCTTAGATTAACTCAAAGAAAATAAGAAATATAAAAAATGAATATGTGAAGACTTATGTTTGACAATGATTTGTCCCCTAAAAAGATTCCTCAGATTAGTTACTCATGATCATGAATATTATAGATCACGATGGAGAAGAACATGGTGGAAACACAAAAGATAAAAATGAAAGAATGATAGGAATAATAATAATAATATAAATATATATTAAAAATCATAATATAATTACAATATAAAGAACCTAAAATCTATAAAAAAAATCCCAACTAGAATTACATCCCATTGTAATGGAGAGGGTATGCATTTTTATAGTCAAAATAGTGTAAAAATTTCCCTTCAAAATATTCCTCTGAAATTTTACATGTAGTAGACATATTAAATGGTAGAATTGGGAAATTTGGTATTCTTAAAAGTTTTTTCACATATCTATCCTCTCTCGAAATAGAAAAAAATATCTTATTTGAAAATTTATAGCATAATTTATGAGAGATTTAATCTATAAATATTTTATGGATAAGATGACTCTTTATATTCTCATCCACTGAGTTCTCATTAATTTATGGATTTGAAATAGTAAGAATCACATGCATCTACAATTAAAGAAATTATTCTTATAAATGTTTTATTTATCCTTGAGAAATTTAAAATTAATTGGTTTTCCCATTTGGGAGATATGGTCCCATATTTGAAAGTCTCTAGATCTTGTCACATATTCCATGGTCTAACGTGAATGCACCTTTTGGGCCTCAAATAGTCAGATCCAGCTCCTATTCTAATTTTATAAAAGTTATCCCAATAAACATATAATCCTAAAAAAATAAATTTTCAATTTGGATCAGCAAAGAAAAAGTTATTTCCAAAATAATAAAGTAAATAAAATAATTAAAATCCAAAAATTAGGCTCTTTTCAATTAAATTACCACTAAAACTTAAAAATGTGATAATTACCCAGAAAATAAAATATTTTTGGGATATAAAACATTTAATTATAGAATAACATATTTAAAAATATAATCTTCATCAATGTGGTTTCATTATTTTAGTATGGTGATCTTGGTTTGTGTTTCTTAATTTCTTTCTATGAATATAAAAAGTGTTGTTAGATCCCTTCGAAACTCCACATAACACATTTAGATGATTAGTTATTGACCTTACTTCAAATATTATCATGTGAAAAATTAATCACAATATGAAAAATTCATTCATTATGGAATAATTCCCATATATGTTCAAATTCCTCTCCAATTCGCATCATAGACTTTGAAAGACACATTGTAGTGACCTAGGCTTTTCATACATGGATATTACATCATGTTAGATTAATATTCATTATAGTACACAAAAACACACCTGAGTGTCATAATATTTTAGGGTCTTTGGAAACTTGGAAACACAAAAAACTGGTCCATAGGTAAACTACATCATCTCCCACTATGATCTTAATAACTAGAACCCTTATTAGAAATATCATACGTAATACATTTCTTCATAAACTGGGGAAAGGAAATATAATAAAGGGTGAGCACATATGCTTAGTAAGGGTAAACAAGGGAGATACATAAGCATAACATGATCATAATGGTGTGAGAACATGAGCATAACATTTGAAAACCATACCCTACATATAAAAGATCATAATCTCGAGTCAGGGAATAAAGATTGGTATTTTATAAGACATGAATCATAAGGGAATAAAAGAACATGATCAATAAGAGCATAATATTGGAAAAAGATATAGAATTTTTGGTATACACAAAACATAGAAAATCATTTTCATATTAGCCAAGGCTCACTACCAAGGCTATCATAGCGTAATGCGTTCACTCCCCAAACCATTATAGTAGTAAAAGTTAACTCCCAATACCATCATAGCATATAAAGTCCCTTAATGAACCAAATTCACTCCCCATTCTAGACCTGGATATCTAATTTGATATAAATCATTACCTAATTCATTTTATGGAGATATAGTTCCCACCCATCTCATAATGAAAACTATATTTATGTTTTCCAAAAATCATAAAAAATAATAATATCATAAGACATGAAATGAAATGGGTTTCATAAATATTTCATTATATCATAACTTGTAGAAAAGCTATAGGTTTCATAATCATTTCATTATTTCATCATATAATAACCCATGGAAGAATAATCAAGTTTTATAAGAATTTTATCATGGTATAACCCATGGAAGAGAAAAAGGATTTCCTAAAAATCATGCCATTATAAACATAAACCATTAAAAGAAAGAATAATAATGATTTCCTTAGATCATATCCCTAGTAATGCATAGGTAACATCAATGGATGAAATCTTAGTTGGAAAATGATTTTGATTGATCATTTAAAACATTTCTTGAGGAAAATAACTTTTCTTTGAAAATAACTTTTTAAAACCTAAAACATTTTAAAAAATAATTTTCTTTGAAAATAACTTTGAAAACTTATAAATGAATCTTTAAAAATCATTTAATATATTTCTTGGGTAAAATATCCTTTCATATTTAAATAATTAAAAAAATAAAACATTTTTAAAATACTTTTCACTTAGAAATAATTTATTTAAAATATAAAAAATTAAAAAAAAATTAAAAAAAAAATTTCCTTGAAAATATATTTGAAAACCTTTAAGTTAATCTTGAAATCATTGAGTGGTTAGGATAGTGATAAATACTATTCATGTCTTCTATGTTAAAAAAAATATTCCTTTCACATTTTTAGTAAAATCCACATTGTCCTTGTTTGGAAAACTACATGAAGATTCCTTTCAAAACATTTTGTAAAAATTAAAAAATGGGTAAAAATTTCTTTATTAGATCATTTTAATAATGGTGAAAACATTTTTTTAAAACATTTATAGAAAACATGGTTTTGGAAGAAAGGGGGTTTTTGACCAAAAAGATGATTTTTCTTAAAAACATTCCTTTGAAATATTGTGTACATAAAGAGAGAAAAATTAAGGTAAAACGTGTATTATAAATAAATTACCATATTAGAATAAATAAAATTATTTTCTTGAGAGTTATATTATAACAATTCACCATTTTAATCATAATCATGGGTATCTTGATAAAAGATGAGATT
The DNA here is from genome assembly GCA_963277665.1 of Viscum album. NCBI lineage: Eukaryota > Viridiplantae > Streptophyta > Magnoliopsida > Santalales > Viscaceae > Viscum > Viscum album. The sequence goes on along the minus strand of OY728163.1, from coordinate 2,099,572,731 downwards.
GTAGCATAAAACTCTTACCACTTTGGTAACTTTGAATCATAAGCCCCATGAAAGGATAAAATTAAATTAAACATATAATATCATGAGAATAAATAAATTCAATATATTACATGGAAAATGGTATTTATATACACCTCATAAAATAATATTGGTGCATAACATGACATGAGTCTCAAAGGATGAAAATTGAGACAAAAATACATTACCGCTTTAGTAATATTTTGAATCATAATCCCCAATAAAGAATAAAATCAAATGAAACTTTAAACATAATTAAAATAATTGGATTTATGATATATATTTTAAAATTTTAAGTATATACACCACATAAAAGAAACAAGGGGTGATTCTTCATATGTCTCTTAGAAATAAAAGAGAGACCAGAAATCCTTACCATAAGTCTTGACTTGCTTCATACATGTTCAAACATAATGTATAATAAATATAAGTTTATTATTCATATATTACCAAACCATAATTATATATATCATACCATATATTATTTACTTATGACATTTTATTACCACATTTATTAAAAATTCATCGTTAAAATCATGTTTGGAGTAATAACTGCTTTGTTTTTCATATATGTTTTGATTTGTTATTTTTGGTCCTGTTAATTTGATCATGGTTAAATAATATCTAGAATAATTATCATGGAATAATTATCATATTTATACATAAATTATAATTTTTATACCAATCATAAAATATGGTTTTCAGAAATGAAGTATGTTACGATAATGGAGACGGTAGGTCATACATACGGAAGAGTAGCATTTCTATTTTTCAATGATCATTATAGAAAAGAGGTAAGTAATACACTATATTTATATAATTATAATAATATCATAAATAATATATTATTTCTATAAATATACTTATACATTTCATCCATGTGGTGTGGTGATGAAATTAGAGAGTCACATCACTTCGTGAAGGCGATAGTCCACACATACATGAACGATGTTATCATCTTTCAGTGAGTAAAAGGGTAAAAAATAAAATGAAATGTTATATTTTAATAATGATAAATATATAATTAATATAATAATTATTTAATTTATTTAATATATATATATATATTAAATTTATTCTTATTATCTTCCATGTAGAGCGTTGGTGAAAATTAATCACATCACTTCGTGAGGCAGTAGTCCACTGTACATGTGAACGATGTTATCATCTCCCATAAATAATGTAAATTAAAATGTTATATATGATATAATTAATAAATAGGTATAATAATTTTATAAATATAAAATATATAATTTATATTAATCATTATACCCAACCATGAGAGGTGGTAATGGAAAAACAAATGACAACGGTTCACGAGGCGGTAAACCGTCATTAGACGAGTGATGATTTTGTAATAAATTTGATAGAAGTAGATATTCTTGTATGTCATGACCATAAAATAAAAACATAAAATTATATATAAGATACTTATGTTATTATTTATCTATCTTTTGATAATAATTGAAGGAGGTGGTGGAAGAAATAAAATAAAAATGCTCATTGAAGAAAGTTATCTCTTCTTCAGGTGACCTCTTTCGGTTTTCACAAAAATCCTTCCAAGGCTAGATTTATTCCAAAAATAAGGATTATATTATGAGATTACGGAAGTTGGTAAGTAATTTGGGAAGTTATTAGACAAATAAAAATAGTTATATGGTGTAAATAAGAGAGGATATGGGTGGTCTTTTACAAGTGAGGAGAGTAGCACACTAATAATATTTTGAAAAGGAATAGGAGTACCCACATTTTTCTCATGCCACAAGGATTAAAAGTATATTATTATAGATAATTATACATTATAGGGTATAAATATTTTCATAAAATTGGTTTTTTAAAAGTTTTTAGTTATTTTTAACCATTATCTTTTTAGTTGAACCCCTCAGTAAGCCCATTTTTACCTTAACCGCGGTAAATAATTTTTACTATTTTCACTATTCATTTTGCTCAAAAATTATGTTGACCTTATTAGATAATATAAATTATAATGATTTAAAATATATAATACATTCTTATAAATTCCATTCATAGGATTATCAATATTAAATTTAAAATTAATCCCGCAGATACGATGAGAAAGCGGTTTTTTAAAGAGAAAATGTTCAAAAGTTTATAAAGTTTTTATAACCAATTTCAATATGAAATTGAATAAAATAAAATTAATTAGATTAATACATATATATATATAATTTAACTAATTTTACTTTCAAATAAATTTAAAATATAATTTAAATTTATAAATAATTTAAACAAAAAGACATTTTTTAATTAAAATTCAGTATTTTTCATTATTCATCAAAAAAATAATATTTTCAGAAAATTGTACAAAATTAACCCAAATATAATTTTTATATTATGAATTAAAAAATGAATTTTATTTTTTCAAATAAATTTTATAAAATTTAAAAAAATTAAATTTAAAACAAAACATGCAGACGCAACGAAGTGTATTTTTCAAGCATAAGATTATTTTATATTAACTCTATGTATAATAATAATAATTGTATAAATATAAATTAAAATTTATTGATATATAATTTATAAATTTCATTTAAAACATTCCTCATTAGGTATTATTTTAATTAATTAAAATTGGTAAACATTATGCACTTTAAAATAATGTTCAGAAAAAACCCTTTTTTAAACCCAAAAATAAACTTATACTAAAATCCAAAATAAAGTTGATTCAAAAGTAATTAATTGGGTTAAATATAAATAACTAATAATTATGTTACTTTAAAACATAATTGGTCATTTAAATTATTTAATTTATTTAAAATAATTGATTATTTTACAAAAATTGGTATTTTTAACTATTCATTGGAAAAATCAAAAAATTTCACCATAAGTTAATTTTGATATTATTATTTAAAAAATAAAGTTTATTTTATAAAATAAATTTTTTAAAGGATCTATAAATTAATTATAATATTTTCTCCAAAAAATCACTAAAAATTATTTTTGAAGAAAACATATTTTTGGTGAATATAATAACTTTACTAAAAATTGATTGATTATTTACTAAGACTTTATAAATAAATTTATATTTATTACTAAATGTATATGTATATTTAATAAAGTATTTAACACTATTCATACCCACCTATTTAATTTCTAGGTTATAACTGTCATATTTAAAATAATATTATTTCACGACTCACTAAAGTTCGGTGTCGCGTATCATGCATGATATTGAAGAAACTCATTTTTGCATGTAACGCAAACTAAAATAGGTGTTTCATATAACACAATCTATCTAAAAAATAATTTGAAAAAAATCATAAAATCTCAAGATGTTACATTCTACCCCCCCCCCCCCCCAAATGAATTTATCCCTCAAAATTCATCTCAATCATAAAAGGTTTAACATTTGAAAATCCTTCATATAAATCCACATAATAAAAAGGTATAATAAGAAATCCTATTGAAAAATATAAAGGGATGTGTGAAATTCATCCAGAATAAAGAATTCTAGATTTCAAAATAGGATAACATGTGTGGGGAGTGAATATTTGGACATGGAAGAAAATCATAAATAATTATTGTCATGACCCATCCTAGTGGGGCCCATTCCACGAATCCCTAGGCCAGCCTCCAATAGACCAAGGTTCGGTGACTAGAACTAAGTAGACATATCACTAACATGGGAGGAATTTTCTATGTACCTATAATTACGCACGTATCTCCAAGCCCATAAAATGATGAACTATAAAAACCACTAAGAACCTAATGCATACATACCACTATATACCAACCAGAGTATGACAGGAAAGTAAAGTACAGTAAAGTAAATTGGGCTAGAATACAAGCCCACCAAAAATAAGACTGTAAACCAAAAATTCCAACTTATAAGCAAAAGGTACTGGGACTTCTATTTGTAGCTATAGGAACACCTCGGTTGTCTGATCTCACAAAGCTTCATATGGTCTTGGTCTACCTAAAACTCTATAAAAAGGTCATTCATCTACACAATACATGACACATGAGGACAAATATCATGTAGGGGTGAGTATAAAAATACTCAGTATGACACCCTAAAACCACAAAGAAATAAAAAAAGAAAGAGGTACAGTTATCTCTACACAATGTATTTCTACAATACATATAACAAGAATATCCAGATATACTCAATCCAAGACATGTAGTCTAGAGGTAAGTCACAACTATTGTATACCAGCACTTAGAATTCATCTCAAAGATTCAATGAAGCACTAACTCGGTATAATACACTCCTGAGTCTGATGGCACTGATGAAATTTGTCTGAGAAGTATTGTTCATCGGGAACCATCATTAGAGAGATACACGGATAGATATGAATATAATATGATACCACAGATGAGGATCATAGCTAAGGCCATGGGTTGATGCCAAAAACTCTATCTATGTTAACCTGCTAATTAGAGGATTGACGCCCGGTGAAGTTGGTCACTTTAACACCAAAGACTCTACCTAGGGAATGAAGAAGGAATATAGGATCCTACCCTAGGCCTCTTAGGGGATTCCAACAACTCTATCCAAGAATTATTACTATAGATATCATACTCCCATGAGTAGGAAACAATACGCACCAACCTTTATGGAAACGATCAAGGGTACAAACCCTAATGAAACTTGTCCAAGATAAAATGGAAAAGTGAATAAATTCATGTAGAAAAGGATATATGGTGTGTAGTAGGATCATATTATGTGTGCCTTGACCCTGGGTACTGCCCGTATATGACGGTCTGTGTCATTTCAAACTGTTTCATGTAGAATATGGGTACACATCATGTAGAAGAAGTCACACCCCATGTCCTTCCATATAGGGTCCACCCATGTACTCTGGTCATGTGCCAGTACACGGTGTCAACCCGTGTGTCACCAACCGTGTACTAGTACATGGGGTATTCTGTGTACTTGGTCCAGGCCAAGTCGTGTGGTGGGGTACACACCATATAGGCAACCTGTGTACTCTACCTAATATTTGTGTATCTCTTGATATACATGCCGAGTCTCTGGGAAGGGATTATACACCGTGTGAAAGTGTCATAGGCCATGTGACATTTAACTATCTCTTGAAACCCTAGTCACTGCTTAGTGGGGGCCACACGCCATGTAACCTCGGGTTACATGTCGTGTTCATTGGGATTTTCCAAAATCTCATGTTATTCATCCAGTGCATCGTCAAATGATCTGGATCTCATTCTGGTGATCTGTTCACCTCAAAACTTCAGATCCAAGGTTGTTTCATCACCCTAACAAAAAATCAATTTGTTTCGGGCCTTCAATCAACTCAAAAAAACAACTTTAAATCTATCTAACAAAAACCACCCGAAGAACAATATCTCCCAAATCACTTCAATTATTCTATCTCTATCATCATCACACCTCTACTAAGTATTCCCAGTGTTGGATATTTAATTTCAAATCATTACACCATAAAATGAAGGTGCAATAATCATTCATTCAAAACCCCATGAAGAACAAGGAATGCACGTGGGAAATGGGGGAGAGAATTTCACATAGAACAAACCCCAGAAATAAACCTCAAACATTGTTTGTTCCGGAATCATTCCATTTCTATAAGTAAAATCAACAATAAAATAAATATAATAATCAACCCCATAAATCCCATAATTAAAACCCATCCTGCAAGAATGATCGAATTGCATATCAACCTTTTCATTGGCTGGTCCGCGTTCATCATTGAATCTAAGAACGGGGAAAATAATATCAAAAAAATTCACCCTGCCATGGAATTAGATCATTATCTATTGAATACTAATTTCTATTGGTGAATCCCATCAAGAATGGAACTCATCAATCTTAAATCTGTAATTCCATCATCACCCATTGAGAGAAATCTCTAGGGTTTCTCTCCAGAGCCTCCAGGGAATTCCCAAGGTTATGAACATAACCCTGGAATACTACCTAAAGGATTAAATAAAATAAGAAGCATATTTGTTTCACTACATCAATGAAACAGTAAAATAAAATAAATATTCAATTTATTTTATTCATTAAAAATTCCCAAAACTACTTTTCACATTTGACCCATACTGGCCGATGTTAGCATGCGCCTAAAGTAAAGACGCTACCCTGAATGCAATGGTACCCTCATATTTTTTATCTGAGCACCCATTAAAATTTATTCCACTATTTCAGGAAAACTGCATGGGTGTGCTATTTAATATTCTAATATTATTCAAACATTTATTTCAAACACACTGGGCCTCATAATTTCATGTCGTCTCAACACCTGGTCTTGAAATTAATCCACATAATATTTAAAAATAATACACAAAAAAATAAAGGACATTACATTCTCCCCACATTGGGGATTTACATCCTCAAAAATCCAAAACAAAGGCTACTCAAAAAGGATGAGGGTACTGAGAACATAACTGAGCCTCCCGCTCCCAAGTGTTCTCTTAGAGATTCTTATGTTGCCACCAAACACATACTAAAGGAATCGATCACCCATAAAAGATACTCTACTATCGATCCTCAATCTCCACTGGGTACTCAGCAAAATTCACTTTATCCTTGATGTCCATCTCACCCTAGTCGATGACATGTGATGGGTCATGCATGTAACTCCTCAACTATGACATGTGGAAGACATCGTGTACCTGGTCCAACTGTGAGGATAGAGGCAAGTGGTACACCACCTCAACAACTCTAAAAATTATCTGAAAAAGGACGATAAACCATAGAGATAAATTTCTTCCCTATCTAAATCTTTCTAATACACATTGTGGTGAAACCTATAGGAATACATGGTCTCCTTCCTTGAAATAAAAATGCCTCTACCGCCTTTCATCATAAGACTTATGATGGCTCTGGGCAGTCTTCATCTTCTCCTAGGTGATCTGCACCTTCTCTGTAGTAGATCATACCAACTCTAATCCTATGAGTGCTCACTCTCTTGGGTTAGTCTATAAAAGTGGTGACCTACATGGTTTCTCATAAAAAGACTCAAATGGTTCCATACCAATGATTTAATGGTATCTATTGTTGTATCCGAACTCCCCCAGTGGTGGGTGATCCTCCCAACTACAGTCTAAGTCCAACATGCAAGCTCACAACATGTCCTCCAGACCCTGAATGGTCTGCTCTATCTGGTCATCCTTCTATGGGTGAAACTCTATGCTCAAGTGTAACTGGGTTCCAAACACCTCATGTAATCCCTTCAACAATCGGTATATAAAATGAGCATCATGATATAAAACAATCATCGATGGAACTCCATAGAGTCAAACTATCTATGACCATAGATGTGTCCCAAGCTCTCTAGTAAACTCTGCTCTTGGATATCTAGGAAGTGGGATTACTTGTTGAGTCACTCAATGATCATCTAGATGTTATCATGTCACATGGATGTACATGGTAGACCCGTCACAAAGTCCATAGATATCCCATCCTACTTCCATTTCAAAACCTTAAGGGGTCTAGCTAAACTCACTGGAACCGGGTGCTCAGCCTTCACTTGCTGACAAGTAAGACACCAAGAAACAAACTTGGCCACTACTATCTTCATTCCCGACCACCAAAACTGACGTCGGAGGTCATGGTACAATTTTTCCACACCTGGATGTACCTAAAAAGGGGGCATATGAAACTCCCTAAAACCTCTTCTCACAATGTCACTAGTACTACAGTACCTCATCTAAAAAGGATGACATGATCCCCACCTTTCGGATATCCATCAAAAGCATACCATGTGGATATATGATCATGTAGATTCTCATAGTCGGTATCCCCAAGTTGTGCCTCCCTAACTCTTTATAGGAGTGGAGGGGTAACAATCATCGACTGGTCATAGTCCTTGAGGAACTCTAGTCATTAACTCTGTATCAAGTTCATATACTTTTGAGAGAAGATATACTTGAGATTCTTATGATTGGATTAGATGATAAAATACCCTCCCTTTTGGTAATATCACCACATCTTCAATATGGAGACTACCACTGCTAACTCAATATCGTGGGTCATGTAGTTCTACTCATGTGGTATCAACTGGCGTGAACCATAAGCAATCACTTCTTACCTCTACATCAGAACAAACCCAATTCTAGTCCCTAATGTATCACAAAACACTAAGTAATCCACAAAAACCTTTGGTAATCTCAAGATTAGAGTGCTCATCAAACTCTACCTCAACTGCTGAAAATCATGCTAGCACTTCTTTGTCCACACGAAAGGACACCTCTTTTGAGTCAAAGCTATCATAGGTTATGATATACTAGATAAATCATGTATGAATCTCAAATAATATCCTGTTAGTCCAAAAAAGCTCTGAACCTCCATCACGCTCTTAGTTTTCTCCCATGCTAACACCGCCTCAACCTTGTTCAGGTTCACAATCACTCCATCTGTTGAGCTAACATGTCCCAAAAAGTGGACTGCTTGAATCCATAATTGGAAATTCAAGAGTTTCTCATAATTATAGTACTCCCAGCATACATCCAGAATCATCCTTATGTTTCTTTTATGATCCTCCTTAGATGTTGAGTACACAAAGATATCATCGATGAAAACTACCATGAACTAGTCTAAATAAGGCTGGAAGATCCAGTTCATGAGTCTCACAAGCACTGTTGGGGCATTCTTCATGGCAAAGGTAATTGATAAAACACAATTTTTTTGAATATTTTATTGATAATAAATGATAAATTTTCTTCTAATTGTGTTAAATATGTTTATTTATAAAATAATTGGGATTAGATCATTCATTTGAAAATTTGGTGAAAATCCCAGTTTTACCCTTAAAAATATCATTGTAGTATTTCAAACATAAATAATTTTATTTGAACTATTTGAACTTAATATTTTGTAAATGTGTTTATAACTTAATTTTATAAAACTTTTATTTAGGAAATTTGAGTTAAATCATAAATTTGGTTGTTGAAAATGTGTCATGAAGTCAAAGTTGGGATGGACTCTCTAGATTGGAAATTGGTTATGTATTTGGGCCATAACTTCTTCATCTGGGAATAGATTGGGACTAAATTTTTAGAGGAGATCGGGGACTCATTTTCTAAAAAAATAATTCTTTTGGAAGAATAGATGATTTGCGAGTTTTTGTGTCCAAATAGGTGGTTCAAGTTGGATTAATTTATTTGGCCTAATTTCCCCATTCACACTTGAAACCTCTTTAAAACTAGTCTCCCCTACACTATATAAATTGGTGTTTTTCTCATTTTTAGGGGTTGGGTATGTGCATTGGGAAGTTGACAGAAGAGGAGAATTTTATCCACTCCAATTATACAACCATTTCAATAAGGGTATCTCTTGAAGCAAGGAACCCTTTGACGAAGCCTTCTTCTTCTACTTCTTCATGTTGTAATACTTTTTTTTGCGTAATAAACTCCATAGTTATTATTTAATTTCTTCTATTTTCCACTGTTATTTTCTTTTATCTTCCTCATTATTCTTCATCTTTTTTCTATAATTCAATAGTAGAAACTAGATTGGTTTATACCCTTTCTAAACCATTACACATGAAAAATGTTTCTACAATGACTACACCGCCCATGGAAGCATGGTTCTTTTTAGTAATAAATCTACCTATAACATTATTCATTAATTTATTTTGAATCAATGAGCTAATATAATTCACTTAATATGATCTATGAATTTAGATTTTAATTTAAATGAAACTAATCAAGCAATTGAAAAATTAACACAAAACATGTGAGGTTGGGAATTGTGTGAATTGTGAGAGCGCGATCTTAATCAGCAATACAAGACCACATAGTATAAATTTGTAGAGTTCAAATAAAATCCTTAAACTCAATTAATACTCATTTCTAGAGTGGATATGTGCTATAATTATCCACTGACCATAATCTAACCTAAGAACATCAATCAATGTATGGTGTTGTGATTGCATGTTCTGAAGTTAGACTAGGGTTTAAGTAACTTCATCTTTGTGGTTAAGTTAACTCTCATAGGGTTCAAGGGTTAAAAAATTAGGGGATTATAATTAAGTGGATTTTAATTTAAATGATAATGATAAATAATTGAGTTAATAGGTAGAGTTAGATTGATTATTCCTTTTAAATAATTTCTAAAACAAACATCTTATTGTTGTGTCATTTTAATTGAACTTCATTTCAAAAATAAAAAAAATAAAATCTTCTTCCAAAAAAAATCTTATAGATTTATAAATGATAACCCCCCCCCATAATTTTAATTAGTTTTCTTATTTTCTTTTATGTTATTTTCAAAATATCTTTAGTATGTTGTTAAATTTGTTTCCTCCTTTGATAGATGACCTTGGTCAGCCACTCTACTGCACCTAAGTACCCAAAAATCACATATCATTTGAAAGCGCCCATGATAGTACCTTTCAAATTGGATACATTTTCAGGGAGGCAAGTAATTATTTCAACCAATTATAGATATTTATTTTATTTTACATTTTATTCTCTTCTTCTCTTCTTTCTTCCTTCTTTACCCAATCTGAATTTTTTCTTCTTCTTTTATTTTCATATTCTTCTTTTTGGACCATCAACTCAAACTTCTCATTTTTATTTTACTATGGTCAACTTTACATATTTTAATTTTTATTTGATTTATGAAATTAACTAATCCCGATGATATTTAGGATCTTGACCTTGAGATTGAACATAGCCTTCAGGCTTGAATCAGACATTCTCAGTCTATGGGAAGTTTCAACATTCAACTAGTTGGAGAATTCCTCCACTCACAGAACATTGAAATTGGAAGTAATTAAAATTTAAAGATAAAACAAGTACCAATGGCTTAAGATAATGTAAATTATTTTAATTGAACCATTATATAATTGGTTTCACCTGATGTTAATTATCAACAAAATTACTTTGTATACCCAAATCTCGAATGAAACTTTGAACTAAAATTTGGGTTAATTCACCTGCTTCCAAAATTTCATGGCCTCTCTAGTGAGGGTCCCAATAAACACCTTAAAGAATTTAATGTGGTTTGATCAAACCTGAAACCAATAAATGTATCTGAATATCAAATCAAACTAAGAGCATTCCCATTTTCACTTGATGGAGTTGCAAAAGACTGGATGTATTATTTACAACCTGAATATGTAACTTGTTGGAACGATTTGAAACATCTTTTCTTGCAGAGATTTTTTCCAGCATCAAGGATCACTTCCATTCATAAGGATATATCAAGGATCAAGAAATAACAAGGGGAGTTAATTTATTAATACTTGGAGTGATTAAATAAGTTGTGTGTAAGTTTTCCACATCACCAAATCAGTGAGCAACTACTCATCGAGTACTTCTACAAAGGACTCACACATATGGAGAGAAGCATGGTGGATGTTTCAGTTGAATGGGAATTGGTAAACAAGACTCCATTAGCTTCACGTACTTTGATCGATAAGATGACACAAAACTCCCAACAATTTGGAAATTGAGGTATACCACAAGTCAGGGGAGTACATCAGGTAAGTCCTTACTCTCTTGAAAATAATTTGATTGATACTAAGTTGGAAGAATTGACCACTATGGTGATGCATATTTCTTTAGATCAAAATACATCCCAACCCCCTCCTTCAAGGCCTTGTGTAATTTTCACTAAGACAAGCCACCCAACTGACTATTTTCTAAAACTACAAGAAACAGAAGATTGTGCGGTAGTGTTTCATGGAAGATCATATCAGCAACAAAAAAAACCATATCCCAAAAAGAAGCTTGATTATTTTACACCAACATAAAACCAAGGGTGGAAGGATCAATTAGACATGAGTTATGCTTCTGGACAACAACAAAGGCCCCCCTTTCAACAAAACTTCCAGCAGCATTCGCCTTACTAGCAAGGTTTCCAACAACCCCAAAGGAGATTTGAAGCTCAGTCATCAACAAGTAAACAAAAATGGAATCCCCAAACCAAGGTAGATTCTAACACTAATGAAATTTTGAAACAAATTGTTCTTAATTAACATAATGATTTGATGAGTCAAGGTTTAGAGTTGAGGAAGTTAAAGACACAGATGGGGTAGATTTACACCACCATCCATGAACTAGTAAGTAAGAACTCCAAAAATCTTCCTTCCGAACCTACTCCAAATCCCAAGGGGAATTTCAGTGCCATCACATTGAGAAGTGGGAAGAAAACAACTGATACATCTGCACCTATCATTCCACCATAATTCACCTAAAATCTAGAGAATCCCCATTCAAAACTAGCTAATGAGAAACCCAAGGAGAAAGATAAAGGTAAGAAAAATATTAATGATGTTCCTCCTAAACCCCTTCCATTTCTAGACAGATTTTTACAAACCAAGAAGATGGATAAAGAGGCGATGTAAAAAGAAGTTTTGGACACATTCAAGCATGTGGAGATCAACATCTCTCTACTTGAATCCATCAAAAAAATCCCAAGGTATGAGAAATTATTAAAAGAACTTTGTACCAATCGAAGAGGTCTCAAGGGAAATGAGAGGATCAATCTTGGAATGAATGTGTCAGCACTCATTACACCAACTCTAGCAATACCAACAATGTTCAAGGATCTAGGAACATTCATCATCCCATGCACCATAGGGTAGTTTCACTTTTCCGATGCTCTTTGTGATTTAGAAGCTTCCATAAATGTAATTTCTCACTCTATATTCTCTTATTTACAGGTTGGTGAGTTGAAGACAATGAGAGTAGTGGTGTAGTTGGCGAATAGAGATATAGAATATCCAGTGGGAGTCCTTGAGGATGTACTTGTCTAATTAAGAGACGTGATCTTTTCAATAGATTTATACATGCTTAACATGGAGGATGGTCCGAAAAGTACTCATGCTCCCATTATCTTAGGTAGTCCCTTCCTTAAAACTTCAAAAAACTATCATAAATGTCAATGAGGGTACACTTTATATGTAGTTTGGAGATGAAGTTGTAATATTTAATGTTGTGGACTCCAAGAAGTACCCCTAAGAGGACCATTCTTCTTTTTTTATCTCCCATTTTGAACCACCAAGTAAAATCCCCATGGATTTTGATTGTCCTATACTTAGGGAGATTATGATTATTGGTTCTATTTTGATGTCTAAGAGTAATTCCACATTTTTTTCTAATTCACAAGACTCTCATTGATTTCATTTTGAAATGGATTCATATTCTGATTTTGATCATGTAAAATATGATTATGACTTAGTTGTTGAGTATGCTGATGTATTTGATACTTTATTCTCTAATTTTGATGATTTATATTATGATACTGATGATAATTGTGAACATATTTCAGTTCCTTCAATTTCTCCATCCATACACCACCCCCTACATTGGAACTCAATCCATTACCACCAAATCTAAAATACTCATACTTGTTAAATGGTGAGAAATTACCTGTTATAATTTCTAAAAATCTCCCTTTTGAACATAAATAAAAACTTTTGAATATTTTGAGGGAGAACATGAGGGTAATAGGGTGGACCTTGGATGACATATCAGGTATTATCCCCTCCATTTGAATGCATAGGAATATTTTGGAGGATAGGGCTAAATCGGTTAGGTAGCCACAAAGGAGATTGAATCCAACTCTTCTGAAAGTTGTTAAAAAAGAAGTTGAAAATTTGCTTGTGGTAGGTATAATTTATCCCATTTAAAATTCCCATTGGGTGATTCCTATTGAGGTTTTGCCTAAGAAAAGTGGTGTTACTATTGTTAAAAATGATAAAGAGGGGTTAGTTCCAATGAGGGTACAAAACAGTTGGCGTGTGTGTATTGATTATAGGAAACTAAATTATTCCACTCATAAGGACCATTTCCCCCTCCCGTTTATTGATCAGATGCTTGAAAGACTATCTGGGAAAACACACTATTGTTTCTTGAATGTATTTTCTAAATATTTTCAGGTTCCTATTTCTCCAAAGGATCAGGAGAAGACAACATTCACTTGTCCATTCAGTACATTTACCTACTGAAGGATTCCATTTGGACTTTGCAATGCCCTATGTACCTTCCAGAGATACATGGTGAGTATTTTTTCTAATTTTATTGAGACCTACATGGAGGTATTTATAGATGATTTTACAGTGTATGGGTCTTCATTTGATGATTGTATATCTAGTTTGGGAAAGGTGTGGAATCGTTGTATTGAGAAGAATCTGGTATTGAACTTTGAAAAGTGTCATTTTATGGTAGAGCATAGCATTGTCTTAGGTCATGTAGTGTCAAAACATTGGATAGAGGTTGATAGATATAAGGTAGATATTATTTAATACTTACCATATCCTTTATGTGTGCGTGATGTTAGATATTTCTTAGGGAATGCAGGATTTTATTAGCACTTCATCAAAGATTTTAGTAATATTTCTCTTCCCATGTCGAGATTACTTCAAAAGGATTCTGATTTTGTGTTTGATGATTCTTAAAAGACTTACTTTGATGAGCTAAATAAGTGACTGAACACTCCACCAATCATACAGCCCCCACGGTGGGAGCTTCCTTTTGAGCTTATGTGTGATGCCTCTAACTCCGCAATTGGAGATGTCTTATCTTAGAGGGTGGAGGGACATCCACATGTGATCTCATATGCATTGAGGACACTAGATTTAGACCAATAAAACTACACAACATAAGAAAAGTAGTTTCTTTACATCATATTTTTTTAGATAAATTCCATTCATATTTATTAGGCTCTAAAGTAGTTGTTTTTTCTGACCATGCAGCTCTGAGGTACCTCTTAAAGAAGTCACATGCAAAGACAAAGCTTATCCGATGGATGATCCTTCTTCAAGAATTTGATATTGAGATAAAGGATAAGAATGGGTCAAATAACTTGGTGTCGGACCACAAGAGTAGGCATAATCACACATTATAGGATGACACCTTGGATCAGGTACCACTTCGAGACACTTTCTACAATGAGCATCTTTATTCCATCTTAGATACGCATCCTTGGTATGTAGATTTAGTTAACTACATTTTTGCCTCTGAAATCCTTGAAAATTTAAAGAAACGTCAAGTCCAAAAGTTAAATAGTGATTCTATATTTTATGTGTTGGATGATCCCTACTTATGGTGCATGTTTATTGAACAAGTTATTAGGAGGTGTGATCCTGATCATGAGTTTTAGTCTGTTATGCAATTCTATCATACACTTTCTTGTGGTGGACACTTTGAACCCAAAAGGATTTATAGGAAAGTATTAGACTTTGGATTATATTTTCCTATCTTATTCCATGATGCTCATGTGTTTTTTAAGTCATGCTCTTGTTGCCAACACACTGGAAACATTTCTAGGAGACATGAGATGCCCCAACAACCCATACTATTCTGTGAGATTTTTGATGTATGTAGCATCAATTTTATGGTTCCTTTTTTTAGTTCATTTGGGTTTTTTGTATATTTTGGTTTTTGTTGATTATTTAAGTAAATGGGTGGAGGATAAGGACACTAGGACTAATTATTATCATGTTTTAGTGGACTTTGTCAAGATATAGATTTTTTGTAGGTTTGGAGTACCAAAGGCCATCATCAGTGACCAAGGGACGCACTTCTTCAATCAAAAATTGTCTTACCTATTTTGGAAGTATGGTGTGACACAAAAAACATAAAAACCATACCACCCCCAAACAAATGTTCAAGATAAGGTTTCAAATAGGGAGTTGAAATTTTTTTTGGAGAAAACTGTGCAGCCAAATAGGAAGTATTGAAGAAATCACTTGGATGATGTGCTATGGGATTACAGGATTGCATAAAAAACACCCATTGGTATGTACCCATTTTGTATTGTTTTTGGGAAATAGTTTCATCTCCCTGTGGAGGTTGATCATCGGGCTTATTAGGCTATAAATAAATGAAACATGGATTTGGCCCAAGCTAGAATTCAACAGAAGCAGCAAATTCAAGAGATTGATGAGATTTGATTGTCTTCATATGAGAACTCAAGTCTCTACAAGAAAAGATCAAAATCATATCATGAAAAAATGATCCAAAAAATAGAGTTTCATGTCAGAGAGAAAGTCCTTCTCTACAGTTCATGGAAGAAGCTGATGTCGGGTAAGTCGTGTTCCAAATGGTTAGGTCCTTGTATCAAATTTTTTTCCTTATGGTGTATTGGAGATCGCACAAGAGGGCATTAGAAGGAGCTTTACATTCAATGGGAAACATTTGAAGAAATACATTGATGGAATTCCAACTGATGTAGTGGATTTCATCATACTACATGACTCCATCATCAATTGAGCATATTAGGATGTTCCTAACTCTTTCACTTTTATATTCCTTGTCCTATTTAAAATTATACATTTCAGGTTCATATATCATCTCATAGGTTCACATTGAGGACAATTAAATATTTTAAGTGTGGGGTAGGGGACAACATTTTGCAGTAGATGTTTAGTATTTTCATCTGTATGTTTTTTCTGTATTTTCTATTAAGTTTTTAGTTAAAATTTTCAAAAAAAAAACAAACAAACAAACAAAAAATCAATAAAAAATAAACAAATATATCATGTAACATTCTCATGTGAAATATATGGAAAATGCATGTTTTCAAAATTCATTGGTAGAATTATAAGCATGATTAATATTTCATCATCAAGGGTTTATTTTTATAAAAATTGAAGTTTTCAATGATATTAATGGTTGTGTCATTGTAAAACCTTTTAGATTTTGACATCATTATTTGTAAAAAAAACATGGTAAATTATTTCATTGATTTCTCAACACAAATTTTCACTCAACCATGACTTGCGAAATTTTTCCTACTCAATTGAAGGTATAGTCAAGTTAGGTAAAAAATCATTGGTTTATCCATACATTCATTTCTCTTTTGATCTTTTTTATTACTGTACCAAATTTACCTATGTGTGTGTACCTGTTATTTGATGGTTGTACGCCCTCAAAAAAATATGGGTTATGTCTTGGATAGGTCAAAAACCACTCTCCATTGACCTTTGATCTTGTTATAACTATTACAATTAGTGTCGTGAGGAGATAAAGAATAGGTTGAGAGTTGAGTGTGAGATTTTTTCTAAGTGCAACTTTAAAAAATAATAAATGAGGGGAGTGATGAAATGTACAACATATGGGGATATCTAGGTCAAGAGCTTAAGTTTTGAATTTTGGGAATTCTTAAGTGAGTGGGTCTTGAAATTAAATTGCAAATGAATGTAGAAAAGGTTCGGTGAATTAAACTATGCAAGAATAATTATTTTACTTGACCTGAATATACTGAATAAAGGTTGGATTTATGATCTTGGAATGGTTGGCACCCACACACGTGGAGAATTAGTGTCATGGTAGACCCATGACTTGTTTCGCTATGATTAGTGCTATGAATCTCACTGGATTTTGTTTTGACGCAATTTATGAGACAATGACTTTAAAATTTATTGATATTTACTCTTGAAGGGATTCTTACATTTCCTATATTTTCACTGTGGATGGAGAAATATGAATATGCATATCTTGTCACAATTTTTTCGAATACATGATATGAGGTTTTTCCCAGGAGTGCAAACTGGTAAGTGTGGGGGAGTTGATAAAACACAATTCTGTTGAATATTTTATTGATAATAAATGATAAAATTTCCTCCAATTGTGTTAAATATTTTTATTTATAAAATAATTGGGATTAGATCATTCATTTGAAAATTTGATGAAAATTCCAGTTTTACCCTTTAAAAATTACTGTAGTATTTCAAACATAAATAATTTTATTTAAATTATTTGATCTTAATATTTTTTAAATGTGTTCCTGACTTAATTTCATACAACTTTTATTCAGAAAATTTGAGTTAAATCATACATTTTCTTGGTGAAAATGGGTCATGATGTCAAAGTTGGGATGGACTCGCCATATTGGACATTGGTTCTCTATTTGGGCCATAACTTCTTCATGCATGCATGGATTAGGCTCCAATTTTGAGAGGAGATCTAGGACTCATTTTATCACAAATAATAATTCTAAAAGGACGTATAATTCATGATTTTTGTGTTCAAACAGGCAGTGAAATTTGGATTAATTTATTTAGCTGAATTTCTTCATTCACATTTGAAACCTCTTTAAACCTAGCCTCCCCTCCACTCTATAAATTGATGTTTTTCTCATTTTAATGGGTTGGGGATGTGAATTGTGAAGTTTAGGGAATATTATAAGTGGATACACTTTAATTATCCAACTATTTAAATAAGGGTATCTCTTGAAGCAAGGATCCATTCGACGAATCTTTTTTCTTCTTCTTATTCTTTGTGTTATAATACTTTTGTTTGTGTAATAAACTCCATAGTTCTTATTTAATTTATTTGGTTTTCCTCTATTTTATTCATTTATATTCTTCATTATTCTTAATATTTTTTCTGTAATTCAAGAGTAGAAACTATATTGGGTTATACCCTTTATAAACCTTTCCACATGAAAAACATTTATACGATGACTACACCGCCCATAGAAGCATAGTTCTTTTTAGTAATCGATCTACCTATAAAATTATTCATTAATTTATTTTGAATCAATGAGATACTTTAATTCCCTTAATATGATCTATGAATTGAGTTTTTAATTTAAATTAAACTAAGTGATCAATTGAACAATTAACACAAAACACGCGAGGTTGGGAATTGTGTAAATTGTGAGAGCGCGATCTTAATCGGTAATACAAGACCACATGGTATAAATTTGTAGAGTTAAAATATAATACCTAGAAACAATTAATCATAATTTATAGATTATATATGTGCTCTAATTAACCACTTACCATAATCTAACCTAATAACATCAATCATTGTATGGTTTTGAAATTGCATGTTCTGAAGCTAGCCTAAGGTTTAAGTAATTTCATCTTTGTAGTTAAGTTAACACTTGTAGGGTTCGAGGGTTAAAAAATTAGAGGATTATAATTAAGTGAATTTTAATTTAAATGATAATGATAAATAATTGAGTGAATAGTTAGAGTTATATTTATTACTCCTTTTAAATATTTTCTAAAACAAACATCTTCTTATTGTGTCGTTTTAATTGAAATTTTTTTAAAAATTAAAAACCAAAAAAATACAATCTTCTTCCAGCAAACTTATTCTAGATTTATAAACTATAAATAAACCCCATAATTTTAATTAGTTTTCTTATTTCCTTTTATTTTATTTTCAAAATACCTTTAGTATGTTGTTCAATTTACTTCCTCCTTTTTGAGAGACAACCTTGGTCATCCACTCTGCTTCACCTAAGTACCCAACAATCACATATCATTTGAAAGCACCCACAAAAACAAATTTTAGGAATCACCAAGTACAAATAGTGACCATAATGACATTTGAATATCGTTTTTAGTATATCCTCATCCCATAATCATAGCTGGTGATAGAATAACTTGAGGTCAATCTTTGAGAATTATTGTTCCCCTCTCAATTGATTAAAGAGTTCATCTATTCTTGGTAGTGGATACTTGTTCTTCACAGTCACCAGGTTCAAGTGTTGGTATTCCACACCCAAACTCAATATCCTATCTACCTTTTTGTAAAAAACACTAGGGTTACCCAGGGTGAAACATTGGGTCTCACGAAGCCATTCCTCTATAATTCCTCCAATTGCACCCTTGGATTGTGAAGCTTTACGGGAGACATCTGATAAGATGGTAAAGGTATCGATGTCATCCCGGGGTGTAAATAAATAAAGAATTCTATTTCTTGGAAGGGAGGTGATCTTGGAACATCTTCAGGGAAGACTTCCTCTTACTCCACCACCACTACAGGAAACTAGTAATTCATAAAATTCATTTCACCAAGGATCATGCTATCTAATTGATGAGTAATCGATTTCACCATTCTATGCATGAGTCCATCCTATCATGTCTGGGTTTCCTTTTCACTGATAAAGGAAAACCTCATTATATGACTGCGGACACACCACACCCTTCACTTAAAATATTAAATTTAGGCATATACTATGAATAACCAATCCATACCAAGAATGATGTCATAAGGCCTCAACGCTACCACCAAGAGATTCCAATTGAAACTATCACCTCCAAGGGTCAAGTTACATTGTCAGCACAAATGTGTGATCACTAAATCTTCTCCAGTAGGTGTCTCTAAGAATAAGGGTCAAGTCAACAGTTCAACCAAAATCTCTAGGTCTCGAATAAGATATGTGGTGAGAAAGGAATGACTAGTACCTATTTCTATCAGTACTACAGCTAAATTAGAAAAGAAACAGATCATACCTCAAATCATTCTCGAAGCCCCTAGTTCATATGCCTTAATTGCATGAAGTTTTCCCTGCCCCTGTCCTCCAGATCCTTGAGCCTGGCATGGACCACCTGGGGGTGGTGATGGTAACATGTTAAAATGAAGACCACCTCCTACTACTCACCTAGATCCTCTTCCACATCCACCACCCTACATATCTTCCTACTCCTATCACTGTCTCTACCTTGGTGGTTTGTCTATTGTCTCCCTATCAGCAGCATGATGGGTCGAACAATCTTGAGTGAGATGTCCCCTATCATCACATGAATAGCACTGCCTATCCCTAGGATTACTTGACCCACCCTGTAAGACCTGAACTGCAGATAATATGTCCTAGGACCTCTTCTTGAAACATCTCCCATGTCTGGATCCCTAATACAGATTTCGGCTCCTTGCTGTTGAGGTCTCTAAACCTGCTCATCCACTACTGACTACCATCGGCTGTATCTGTTCAACCAAGAAGCTTTTGACCACCAAATCTCTCTCAAGCACCCCATAATATGTCATAATGTATATAAGGATAATGATGGCTCAAATGTCTCTATGAAAACCACACTCGAATGTCTTATCCCTAAAGTAATGATCTTTAACCATATCCATCGAGTACCTAGAAAGGTTGGTGAACCTCGATGAATAATAAAACAATGTAATGCTACCCTGTTGAAGCTGAATAATATCATGCATATGCATAGATCTCAGCGTAACTAGTGAGAAATCTTATATGAATAGATTATCAAACTCTGTCCATGAAAGAGACTCATTTTCATGAGTTTGGATATCCAAACTCCACCATCACCCTGCCAAACCCTATAGAATTCTCATTGTCAAGACCACCATCTAATCTACTAGTGTCCTGACTAGATGGAAAACTAGGGTCACTACCTCAAGATAGTCCTCAACCGCCTGAGGGTTAGGCTCACCTCGGAATGGGTCTTTGTTTTCAAAACTCATGGAGCCTTCTCAATATACACTCCTCATCTTATGGTACTGCAGTTACTACATGATTCTCCATATGTGGTGGTATGCCTGGTGCACCACCTAGTGGTAAAACCTAAGAACTAGTCCCTATATCAAAGCCTCATCACTAAGGCAGTCATCATTGTGATCTAGATGCTGAATCTTAGCTAGTATAAGTCTCAGGGGAATCCTGTAATAAAACAAGATATACCACGATCAATGAGTATATCTGGAGAGATGACTCAACAAGGACATGGAAACCACAACCCATTCCTATATGATGCATGTACCATTATTTTCCCTGCAACTATTGTTCTAATGTATCGATTCGAAAAGCAGTTTATCAGGGTCCTAGTGTATGGATATGTTGGCCACCACACTAACACAAGAGTCCCTAACCTGAAAGCTGAACTTGAAACACTTAACACTATTACCCAAAACCAAACTAACAGACTCCTGGTTCTAAAGTAGAACTGACCACCTCTGATACCACTCTGTCACAACCTGTCCTAATGGGGACTATGCTATGACTCCCCAAGCCCACCTTCAATAGGCCCTGGTGACTAGAACCGAGTAGGCATATCACTAACATGGGAGGCACTACTTATGTACTTGTACTAACGCACACATCTCCAAGACCAAAAAATGATGAAATATAAAAACCACTAAGAACCAAATGTATGCATACCACTATATCCCATCCAAAGTATGGTAGAAAATTAAAGTGAAATAAAATAAATTGGGAAAAAATACAAGCCCACCAAAAAGAAGTCTGTAAACCACAAAGCCCAACCTGTAAAAACGGTATTAGGATTTCTATCTATATCTATATGAACACCTCGGTTTTATGATCTCATAAAGCTATATCTGGTCTTGGTCTGCCTAAGACTCCATAAAAAGGTCGCTAGTCTGTATAATACATGACATGTGCGGGAAAATCCTGTGCAGGGGTGAATATAACAATTCTTAGTAGGACACCCTGAAACCACAAAGCAATAGACAAATAAAGAGATCCAATCATCTCTACACAGTATATGTCTACATCACATAAAATAAGAATATCAAGATATACTCAATTCAATACATGCAGTCTAGAGGTAAGTCACAACTATTGTACACCAGCACTAGGAATTCAGCTCAAAGATTCCACGAAGCACTCACTCGGGAGAATACACTCCTGAGTCCGATAGCACTGATGACGTCCTTCCAAGAAGTATTGTTCATTGGGAACCATCATGAGAGAGATACGATGATATATCTGAAGAGAATATGATACCATAGATAAGGATCACAGACAAGGCCATGGGGTGATACCAATAACTCCATTTGGATTAACCTTCTTAGTAGAGGATCGATGCCCAGTGAAGTTGGTCACATCAATACCAAATACCCTACCTAGGGCATGAAGAATGAATAGAGGATCATGCTCTAGGCATCTTGGGGATTCAAACAACTCTATCCAGGAATTCCTGCTGAAGGGATCATACTTCTATGAGTTGGAAACGATACGCACCAAACTTCATGGAAACAATAAAGGGTACGAAAACTAACAAAACTTGTCCAAGATACAATGGAAAAGAGAATAAATCCATGTAAAAAGTGATACATGGTGTGTAGTAGGGTCACACACTGTGTTCCTTGACCCTAGGTACTACCCGTGTATAATAGCATGTGTCATTCCAAATTGTGTCAGGTAGAAGATGGGTACATGGTGTGTAGAAGAAGTCACACATCGCGTCCTTCCATCCGGGGTCTACCCATGTACTCCAGCCATGTGCCAATACACAATGTCAATATGTGTGTCTCTGTTTGTGTACCGATACATGGGGTAGTCCTTGTACTTGGTCCAGGACAAGTCATGTGGTGGGGTACATGCTATGTAGGCAATCTGTGTACTCCACCCTATGTCTATGTATCTCCTGAGATACACACCGAGTCTCTGGGAAGGGCCCACATGATGTGTAATAGTGTCACATGTTGTGTGACATTTAATTATCTCAAAAAACCCTAGACGCTTCTTAGTGGGGGCCACATGCTGTATAACCCCAGGTTACACACCGTGTTCATTAGGATTTTCCATAATCTCAATTTCTTCCTCCCACATGTCGACTAATGATTTGGATCTCATTATAGTAATCCTTTCATCTCAAAACTCCATATCCAAGGTCATTTCATCACTCTAACACTGAATTGATGTGTTTCTGGCCTCAATCATCTCAAAAAACAACTTTAAACCAATCTGATGAAAACCGCCCAAAGAATGATATCTCCTGAATCACTTTGATTGGTCCATCTTCATCATAATCTCATATATTATAGGTCATAATGGTTTTGGATCTTCAATTTCAGATCATTGTTCCATGAAATAAAGGTTCAACAATCATTCGTTCATAACCTCACGAAGAACGAAGAACGCGCGTAGGAAACGGGGGAGGGAATTTCACATGGAACAAACTCGAGGAACAAACCTTGACCATTGTTCATTCTAGCCTCGATATGTTCCCATAATAATGATAAAAAATCAAATAAATATAATAATCAACCCTATAAATCCCACAATCAATACAGATCCCACAATAACAATCGAATCGCAGATCAAACTTTTTGTTAGTTGGTCCGCGTTCATCGTTGAATCTAAGAATAGAGAAAAGAATATCAAAACAACACACCCTACCTAGGAATTGGATTGTTATCTACTAAATACTAATTCCCGTTGGCGAATCCCATTAAGAATGACACTCATTGATCTTCAATCTTCAATTCTGTCATCGCCCGATGAGAGAAATCTCTAGGGTTTCTCTCCAAAGCCTCTAGGGAATTTCTAGGGTTATGAGCCTAACCCCAGATCCATGCCTAAAGTATTACTTAAAAGAATTAGCATATTTGTTTCATTGCATCACTGCATTGAAGAAGTAGTAAAATAAAATAAATATTCAATTTATTTTATTCATTAAAAATGCCTGAAACTGCTTTTCACAGCCAACCTGCACCAGCCAATGTTAGGCCACACCTAGGGTAAATTCGTTGTCCTGAATGCAATGGTGCCCTGGGATTAATGATTTAGGAAACCATTTAGAATTTATTCCACTTTTCTATGAAAATTGTGTATGTGTGCTATTTAGTATTTTAATATTGTTCAAACATTTAATTTGGGCACACCGAGCTTAAGAATCTCATGTCGTCTTAGTACCTAGTCTTGAAATAAATCCATATAATATTTAAAAATAATACACAGAAAAATCCAAGACATTACAATTATAGTGAGTGATAGAGATCATTGATAAAAAAAAGTGGGTAATCTTGAGAATGTAAACAACCACAAAACCATAAAACAAGAGGCATGAAAAAGGTCATTGATATCATAAAAAATAATGATAACAGGACAGAATTTTACTTCAATATCCTTTTCATAATGGTGAATAATTTTCATGAGAAGATATACTTACTTGATTTCATTCCTTTTTATAAGCATAATATCACCCATTGGTTGTTCCTTGATCAATTTGCACTTCATCTCTTGATCCAATAAATAAAAGTTAATTTGTTATACCTAAAGCACTAATGGATCATAAGATTAATAAATATACTTATAATTTATTTTGTATATCTTTATTTATCATCACAAAAAAATGTTTAGAATAGTTTATCCAATATGTATAAATATTCATATGTTGAAGTAATACATCATCCAAAGTTCAATATAAACCATTTCATAAATGGTTAGCCTTATTTCCCTTCCAAATTATTAAAATACAAAAATTTATAAAGGAGATCACTAGATTTCCAAAATGAACTAATCACTAATCCCACAAATAACCTGAGTAGCTCTCAATTGTCACATAACAAACATGCGAATACCTTTATTACGTATTTTCTTGAAACATAGTAATAACATGAATTTCCATAAAACCTTACTGAAAACATGCATATTTCCTTATTCATTGAATAAAAACACATATTATTGAATATATTTCATAATTATAATAATGTTGTTAACTCCATCAATGATAACATAAACCACTTTGTCCACAAATCATTAATTAGTTCTAAGGTCATCAATACTATCCAACTTAATTTATCCATATCAATATATATTTATTCAAAATAAACATAATTTTCTCAACCTCAGGAAAATATTAAGGGTTATCTTCCCTTAATTAGGTGTTTTCCATAAAATATTACCTTTCCATTAAATTACTTTTATAAGTCATTACTACCATTCAATATATTCTCAAAAATCCTTAATTAAAAAATTATACTGAAAAATCCTTCTATATTTCATGATTTATATAACATAATTCTTGAATTATAATAAATAATCACTTAAATCGTCCCACTTACTTCTCAAACTATTAATTAGGCTTCATCATCTTATTCCTTAAGGCCTATTTCCATTCATATGTCATTCATAGTCTCTTTATCGTCAATAGATAAACCATTACTCATAAAACCTTATTGATTCTCTCTGTGACCATTCCCCTTAGGACAACGATTTTCATAATGATTTTGATTTCCAAAATTAAAACATTCATCCATTGATAATAACTTAGAGATACCATATTCCCCTCCATTACATTGACTAAACTTTTCATTTTTCCTCATAAATTACTTACTATCTACCTTCTATTCCACACATAAAACATATTCCTATTAATTTGAGACATTAATTGGAGTTATTATTCTCACATTATTGACATATAAGAAAATGAATCTTCTTTACTCCATGGACTCCACTACCCTAAACCTCAAAAAACTCTATCCTTATCTTCTATGGTGAACCTAAGAGTTGTTTAAGGTTCTTTCTATTAATCATGTTTTATGATAATTGATTAGGCATAATTAAAATATCCTTCACTCTAGTTATCAACCCATTTGGATGATCATCAGAAAATTTCCTATCACATTTAATGTTAACCCAAGTCTTTTAGGTCCCTACCATTGACTAAAACCAAAAATCATAGTGTGAGCAACACTAATCATAATGGTAAACCAAATAATCATGAAAATAACTTATAGGATGTCTAAATAATGACACCTTATTTTTAATCTATGACACCTTATGTTTATCCTAGGTCATTCATAGTCATCGTCTACTTAAATATTTCTTTATAGCTGGTAAAGAGTATGTGAATTTATAAATAATATACCCTAGAAGTGTCAAACCATGTGTGAACCAAGGCCCTTTTTCATGCACTAAGTCACAATCAAGATCAACTCAATGCTCCCTTTTTGGATTTATTACCCCCAGGTACCTCAATGAAAAATCTAAATTCACTTGTAGTATATGAAAAGGGATGTAATTACTTAGAAATAAATTTATCTATTATTTAACCAAATTCTAGGATAATTTTCTATAATTTGACTCCTCCTTATACTTATCCATAGACATTTTCTTATGGATATCACTAATTTTTTCTCATCCTAGTTTCTAAAGGTTAACTAAACCTATACTTTGATACCAACTATAGAGACCTAGACTTTCCATACATGGATATTGCATCTTTTTAGATGAATATTCATTACATTACACAAACACATGCCTAAGGACCATAATAGTTTAGTGTATTTAAAAAAATGGAAACAAAAACAACTAGTCCATAGATAAACTACATAATATCCCACAATGATATTCATAAATATAACCCTTCTTAGACATATCATACGTAATACATTTATTCATAACCTAGGGAAAGGAAACATAAGAAAGGGAAATCACAGATACTCAATAAGGGTAAAAAAGGGAGATATGTAAGCATAAAATTACCATAAGGGTATGAGAACATAAGGATAGCATTTTAAAACCATACCCTTCATATCAAAGATCATAATATTGAGTCAAAAAATAAATATTAGCAATTCATAAGACATAAATCATAATAGAATCAAAGAACATGATTCATTAAAGTATAATATTGTCATAAGATGTTGAATTTTTGGTATACACATAAGAATAGAAAATCATTCCCATATTAGTTAAGGATCACTTCAAAGGATATCATAGTGGAATGGGTTCACTCCCCAAAATATCATAGTATTAAATGTTTACTCCAAAGACCATCATAGCAGAAAAAGTTCCTTACTGAACTGAGTTCACTCCCCATTCCAGTCATGTCTATCTCATGAGATATAAATATTTACCCAATTCATTGGAGGGAGATAAGGCCTCTACATCTCATAATGAAAACCATATTTATGTGTGCCACAAGATCATTAAACATTCACCATATTATAACCCATTAAATTAAATGGGTTCCATAAAAATTTTATCACATCATAACATGTAGAAAAGATACAAAATTCATAATCATTTTATCATTTTATCATAGCATAACCCATGTAAAAAATAAGTGGGTTTCATAAGGATTTTATCATGGTATAACCCATGGAAGAGAAAACAAGTTTCATAAAAATAATGCCATCATAAATATAATCCATTTGAAGAAATAGTATGAGTAGTTTTTTTATCATATCCCAAGTATGGTATAGATAATATCAACATTTTTCATCATAAATGGAAAATGATTTTGATCGATCATTAAAAAAAATTACTGAAGAAAATAAATTTTCTTTGAAAATCAATTTTTAAAACATAAAATATTTTAAATATATTTTTCTTTAAAAATAAATTTGAAAATTTATAAATTAATCTTTAAAAATTTTAAAACATTTTTTGAGGAAAATATCTTTTCCACTTAAAATAAATTAAAACATAAAAAAATTTCAAAATCCTTTTTACATTGAAATAAGTTATTTAAAATATAAAAAAACCAAAATATTAAGGAAAAAATTATTTTAAAAGAGTTTTAAAAACTTTTAAGGTAATCTTGAAATCATTGAGCAGCCATTACATTGGTAGAAACTATTCATGTCATTCATTTTAAAAAATAATATTCTTTTAACATTTTTAGTAAAATATAAATATGAATTGTTTGGAAAAAGGAATGAATATTCCTTTAAAAAAATTATAAAAATTCAACCATGGGTAAAAATTTCTTTAATAAATCATTTTATGATTTTTAAAAACATTTTTGGAAAAAAATTTAAAAAACATGTTTTTGGAAGAAAAAATTTTTTCGACCAAAATGATTATTTTTCTTAAAAAATTTCTTTTAAAATGTTGTATACATAAAGAGAGGAAAATTAAGGTAAAACATTTATTCTCCATAAATGAATAGAGTAGAATAAAATTATTTATTTTCTTAAGATATAGATCATAATATTTCATCATTGGAATCGTAATCATAAGGAATCCCAATAAATGGTTAGATTGTAACATAAAACCCTTACCACTTTGGTAACTTTGAATAATAATCTCCATGAAAGGATAAAATTAAAATAAAATTAAAACTTTATGAGAATAAATTAATTAATTATATTAAATTTCAAAGGGTCTATATATACACCTCATAAAAGAAGATAGGTTTATAACTTGACATAAGTCTCAAAGAAGGAAAATTGACCCAAAAAATACCTTATAGCTTTAGTAATATTTTGAATAAAAATCCTCAATAAAGAATAAAATAAAATAAAACTTTAAATATAATTAAAATAATGGGATTAATGATATAAAATTTCTAGGGGGAGTTATATACAGCACACAAAATAAACATGTGGTGAGTTTTCATATGTATCCCAGAAAAAAAAGAGAGACTGAAGTCCCTTACCTTAAGTCTTGAATTCCTTAGTACACATTCAAACATAATATATAATAAATATAAGTTTATTATAAATTTATTATATAACCATACTTATATATAACATACCAATTATTATTTACTTATGACCTTTTATTACCCATTTATTAACAATTCCTTATTAAAATCATGCTTTGGTTAATAACTTCTTTTTTTCGTATATGTTTTGATTTGTTATTTTTGGCCCTATTACATTGATCATGGTCCCATAATCTATAGAATAATAATAATTAAATAATTATCATATTTTTAAATCAATTATACTTTTAATACAAATCATGAAATATGGTTTTGAGAAATGAATTATGTTACGATCATGGAGATGGTAGGTCATACATACACATGAGTAATGTTTCCATTTTTCAATGATCATTATAGAAAAGAGGTAAGTAATATATTATCATTATATAATTATAATAATATCATTAATAATGAATAATTTTTTTAAATATAATTATACATATCATCTATGTGGTGTGGTAATGAAAATAAAGAGTCGAATCGCTTCGTGAAGGCGATAGTACACACGTACATGAATGATGTTATCATCATTCAATGAGTGAAAATATAAGAAATAAAATGATATATTATATTTTAATAATGATAAATATTTAATTAATATAATTATTATTTACTTTATATCATATATTTTTATTAAATCTATCCTTATTATCTTCCATGTAAAGCATTGGTGAAAACGAATCACATCTCTTCGCAAGGCGGGAGTCCGCCGTACACACGAATGACTTTATCATATCCACTATGAAATGGAAAGTAAAAAAGTTATATGTGATATAATGAATATATAAAAATAATAATTTTATAAATATAATTTATATAATTTTTATCCATCATCATACCCAACCGTGAGAGGTGGTAATGGAAAAATTAATGACATCGGTTCGTGAGACTATAGTCCACCATTCAAATGAACGATGATTTTTGTAACCAATTTGATGGAAGTAGAGATGTTTGTAGGTAATGAAAATAACATAAATAAATCTTAGTATATTTAATAAACCTAATTTATTATTTCATCTTATTTTAATAGGAATTTCAGGATTTTAAGGAAGAAATAAAATAAAAACGCTCGTTGAATAATGTTACCTCTTCTTTGGGTAACCTCCTTAAGTTTGCACCAAAATCCTTACTGGGTTAGCTTTATTACAAACATAATGTAATGACCCAATGTTTTTAATGGAAATTCCATTCTTATAAATATTCGATAAAATCAAATAATAATGAACTACTAAGTGATAAGTGACCTTTAAACATAAGTTTTTCACTTCTGTGTTTGGAATTTTGAAAATCTGACATACACGGTTGTGTTCAAGATATTTTTATGGAGTTTAATAGAACAAAAATAATTTTTGGTGAATATTAATCTACCCTTATGAATAGTAACATACCCTTATGAATATTGATATACCCTAATGAATAGTAACCTCGCCTATGATAGTATAAAAATAATATTCATGTTGGAAGTACGATATACCTATAGTTTAGAATGAGTTAATGAATGTTTTAAAACTTGTTTTGAAAATAAATTATTCTTTTAATTAAATATTAAAATAATAATATTTAGAAAATTATTTTTTTAAAAATGGACTTCATTTTTTGATTCTACACATCAAAAAATGGTTAGGGTGAAGTTTTGAGATTTTTCTGAAATACGTGATTTTTTTATTAATAGTAAAATACGGTAATTTTCCGTATATATACATTATAAGCTAAATAGACTATTCCTAGCATCCTGGATGATGTAACCACCCATGGTTCAAATTTACATGACCCATTTACTATTCTTGGTCATGGAATACTTATTATTCTTTGTCTTGTGAAGAAATAATAAATTAAGTATTATAATATCATGAAATCCCTCATCTTCTCCACTATAAAAACCCCCTTCACTCTCTCTTCTCTCCACTCCTCTCAAGATCCAATACTTCTCTAAATTATGACCAAATATCTCCCCAAGTTCCTCCCCCATGTCCAAAATCTCTTGTCCTCCTCAAAATACCAAAACCTCTCCCCTTAAGAGGTTCTCAAAAGAGGAAGTCTCAAGAGGTAAATTCCTCCTCCCTAATTTCTTCTTTTCTTTTAAGTTATTTTCTTTTTTTTTATTTCTTTCCTCACCTCCCTTAACCATAATAGTATGATAAATCCATTAACATACATATACTGTAATGTCTTCATGCTAGTGGTATATTTCATTATCTTCTCCCCTTTCCCCACCCTTTTATTTGAAAGAAATGAAAGCACTGTTTGAGATGTGCTAATTTAGCACATTCAAGGACAATGGTTTATCAATTTCTATTATTATCTTTAATTATGGTCATGAAACCATTTGTGTTATGGTTTAACCAGATTATTATATATTTAATATATCCTATTTTTGGTTCTGTAATCTTTTGGTACAAATGGAATTAAGTTATAATGAAAAAATACATTCTTTGTAATCAAATCCACCAATTAACAAAAATGATTATCACTAAGGTTATATATATAATAATTCAACATCACTCTAAGTAACCTAATTAAAATTAAAACCATTTAATCTCCTAGATATGAACTAAATAATTTAACTTCAATTCTGGAAAACCACTTTCATCTTGCATAGAATCCAAACTTGAATATAAGTGAACCGATCTTTTAAAGCCAAGTAAACAAACGTGCCCGAACAATGAAATTGAACCTTATAACTAATAAAAAAGGATTTTAATGAACTAAAAAGGGTTATAATAAATAAATTACATATATAATAGCTTCTGGAATTATGAATTAATAATACTAATTTGTTTATTCAGGTCATTAATAACAAGTGGAGAACACCACCGGATTTGAGGCAAGGGATCCTCTCCTTTTCTCTCTTAATCAAGATTGTCCTCTATACTATGACTTTATATGTGTATTAGAAAATTATGGGGTATGTTTAATAACCTCCCCAATACTTCCTTATATATTTATAAGTGATGATAAACCCCATTTCTCTCTCATCAATCCCTCTTGGTCAAACCCGACACCATGCCGATAAAATCGTAACGAATTCTACCCGGACCTTCTTTGTTCTTTCGGGTTGCCTTATCTTTCTTTAAAAATGGTGTTATCTTATCTATTTATGTGAATATTATTAATTCTAGATATTTGTAAAATATTATAATATCAATACCATTTCATCACTTTCTTTTGGGGATATACATGTTTTTGAAAGATTCCCTCCTTAGAACTTTCCGATAAGCAAACCTGTTTTAAGGGGACTTCCCAAATTTTTACCCAAATTTCAAGTTCACTCTATCCTATGTTTTAATACACCATTTTCTTTATAAAATAATTATTTTTATTATGAAAACCTTCTTTGTTCAATTCCGGTTTGATATAAAATATTGTCTTCTTTACTATTTTAAAATCTCTATAGTATTTTCCTTAAAACCGCACAAAGATGTTTTAATGCTAATGTCTCTCAAATACATTTCTTATGTGATGTCACTTATATTTGTTACCACATACCATTTTTTATGCCTAAATCACCTTATGAATGTCCATTTGTGTTCTAATCCTTTCCTTTCATGGACACTTTCATGATCCACCCATTGGTTATGATTTATGTTATGATTGTGGTACCCAATTATTTCCATGGGTACCCTTATGTTTGTGTATGGTTGATTATGTATGATTGTATATGTGGTAAGAATATTTATTTGGAAAGAATATTCATGAAAATGTTAAGATGGGTGTGCCCAGATAGCGGTCCAATTCATTGGGTAAGGTTAAGTCTCATGAGATGCAATGTGAAACGGGATCGGCAGTTAGCCTTGACCCGTACTAAAATGGGAAATGGGATTGGCAGTTAGCCTTGACCCATACTAAAGATATGATTTATGATTATTCCACATTTATATGATTACATGTTTATATAATCCCATTATTATTTTAAATGATTTTATAAGTTTCATGCTTTGGATATCATTATGTCATGCCTCCTAACTCATGTGCTTGAGATGTATCCTTATGTTCATTACTTTACTGGTATTTTTAGCTCATCCCTTTGTTCATGTGTTTCCTAGGGTACCCTATGCAGATGTAAGAGCTCAAAGGAAGTTAGAATCTCTTTATGGAGATTAAATAAAGAAGTTTTTTTTATTTCCATGTTTTATGTTATATATACCTAGTGTTCCAAGACACTAGACTTAACGATCCTTGGATTGTACTCTGATGATTAATTATGCTTAAAATCATGAAATGTTTTATATAAAAGGCTTGGGTCACTATAGTTGGTATCAAAGGATGGTATAGTTATTTTTAGAGATTAGGAATAGAGCACCTTAGTTATAACCTTTAGTATGAGACTAAGTATAAGAAAACAGTCCTAAATTTTGGTGAGTATAGAGTAAGTGGTTTATCAAGAAAATACATCACTGTCTAGATACGAGCAGGTAGAGGTGGCTCTGGCATAGATGTATCTAGGGGTAAAACCCTAAAACACCGCTTTGAGCTAAACTTGAATGGGAACTGGTGCACAATAACGGGCCTTGCTGCACTCTTGGTTATGACACTCCTGGGGGATATGCTTTGGTAGATTCACGAGCTTTGTACAAACCATTATTAAGGGACAAAAAAATACCATAATAATATAAGTTAAGAAATAGATTGAGGATAACCTATATATAAACCTAAGGAATCACAAGTTAGGATGTACTTCTTCTTTATAATTTTATCCTTTAAAGTTCAAAGTTTCCTTTTTATACTCAATAGATAAGTATTCAAGACCTCTAATTATACGTTCTTTTTCTTAGTTAATGGCGGGAAATAAAAGAACATGTTCCAACAACCAATGTGATAGTAAATGTAATGATTTCTCTAATGATGTGCCTGATGTGATGGAAGCAGGTGCTCAAAACTTCATGGTAGTACTTTCTCAGCTGGCTCAAGTTATGAATAATAACTTGAATCAGGTGTAATGTCTCCCTCCTCCAAGGAAAGAGCAAGTTGCCGTAAAATCCATCATGCGACAAAGGCCTCCCCTGTTTAGCGGGTCTTCTGATCCCCTCCTTGCAAAACAATGGATTAACTCCATTGAAAATATTTTCTCTGTCCTCCAGTGCTCGGACGAAGATAAAGTTGTACTGGTAGTCTATCATTTTTATGGGAAAGATGATCAGTGGTGGACACTGATCAAGAATACGAAGTCCCAAGAGGAAATTGATTCCATATATTGGGAGGAATTCAAGAGGATTTTTTTAAAAAAATATTTTCCTTGAACCCTCTGTCTCAAGATGGAAAGAGAGTTTCTTGGACTCAAGCAGAAGGAAGATGAGTCCATCGGGGCATATGAAGCGAACTTTACAAGGATTTCAACGTATGCCTCTGGATTTGTCATGAACACCGAAGGCAAGTTGGATCGCTTCTTTAGCGGACTAAAGCCGAGTCTACGAAAAGTGTTGGCAGTTCGAGACTTCGACAGTTATGAGGAGATTGTCTGTTGTGCCCTCAAGGTTGAAATGGAGATTGGAGACTCCCAGTGGTCTCATGGGCTTAGTGACAAGAAGCGGAAAATAGAGAACAACACGGGTGGTTCATCAAACAAATACCGTGATGGAAAGAAGCCTCACTTTCCCCTTTGCAAGAATTATGGGAAGTAGCATCTTGGTGACTGTCTCAAGGGAACCATGAATTGCTTTAAATGCGTAAATTTTGGTCATCTGTCCAAGAACTGCTGAAGGGATATGAAAAATCCCACTAATGTTGAAGAAGAACGGAAGGTTCAGATCAACACTCAGCCTGTAGTGCAGTGTTTTAACTGCAAGGAGCTTGGGCATTATGCGAACAATTTCCCTGAGCCGAGGGTTGTCGGAGGCAATTAGCAGCAACCTCCAAGGAAACAAAGAAGGGCTTATTATATCACTACTACTGAGGTCGATCCGTAAAATGATGTGGTGACAGGTATGCTTGTTATTCATTCAAGAATAGCGAACATACTATTTGATTCTGGTTCTACGCATTCTTTCATATCTTGAAAGTTTAGTAGAACTATTCAAACACCAGCTCAAAATTTGGAGGAAAAGTTATCTGTGAGAACAATGAATGGGGAAATTATTTCATCCATGGTTTATAACTCCTCCCTGGTTAATGTTTGTGGACTGAACCTCCTAGAAAATCTTGTCATACTTCCTTTAGTAGATTTTGATGCTATCTTGGGAATGGATTGGTTATCTTTGTACAAGGCCAACATCAACTGCCAAGAAAGGGAGATTACTCTTCACATCCCGAAGCATCCTCTGATTCTTTACAAGTGAAAGGAGGAAGATGAGTCTCTTTTAGAATATTCATCTCAAGTTTGGATATTTCTTCCTTATGAGCATGCATACCTAGCTCAAATTATTGAGACAAAGGAGAGAATCATGCTTGAAGACATTCCCATTGTGAGGGATTACACTGATGTATTCCCCGAAGAGTTGCCTAGTCTTCCCCCTGACCGAGAGGTTGAGTTCTCAATTGAACTTATCCTTGGATCTATGCCAATATCAAAGACACCTTACAGAATGGCCACCATAGAGCTAGAAGAGTTGAAGAAGCAGTTACAGGAGAATATGGAGAAGGGTTTTATATGCCCGAATGCTTCACCGTGGGGTGCTCCAGTCCTCTTCATCAAGAAGAAGGATGGATCAATGAACCTCTACATTGATTATCATGAGCTCAATAAAATCACTATAAAGAACAAGTATCCTCTTCCACGGATAGATGGATTATTTGATCAGCTTCGTGGGGCTAGTTATTTCTCTAAGGTGGAACTTCGATCGGGATATCACCAACTAAAGCTGAGGAAGGAAGATATTCCCAAGACTGCCTTTAGAACGAGATATGGAAACTATGAGTTCATAGTGATGCCCTTAGGACTCACTAATGCTCCAGAAATTTTCATGGATTTAATGAATAGAGTCTTTAAGGATTACCTCGACAAATTTTTGGTGGTCTTTATTGATGATATTCTGATATACTCCAAGTGTAAGGAGGAACATGAGGAGGATTTGGAAACTATGTTAAAGACTTTGTGAAGGGAGAAGTTGTATGAAAAGTACAGTAAATGTGTGTTCTGGATAGAGGAAGTATCATTCTTGGGGCATGTTATCACTAGGAAAGGGATATCTATGGACCCTTCCAAGACGAAGGCAATTGAAGAGTGGCCGAGGCGACTTCTGTAACGGAGATCTGCAGCTTTTTAGGTCTAGCTGGGTATTATCGACGATTCATGAAGAAGTTTTCATGATTTTCAAACCTAATGACCAAGCTGACACAAAAGGGAGTGAAGTTCGTCTGGACACAGGAATGTGAAGACTGTTTCAAGGAGTTGAAAAAGTGGTTTATCACTGCGCCAGTACTCACACTCCCTTCAAGTGGAGAACTCTTTGTGGTGTATAGTGATCCTTCTAAGAAAGGCTTAAGCTATGTGCTAATGAAAAATGATAAAGTGATAGCATATGCCTCAAGGCAGCTGAAAACCCATGAGAAAAACTATCCCATGCATGATCTGGAGTTGGCGGTTGTGATCTTTGTGTTGAAAATCTGGTGGCATTATCTCTATGGGTAAAAATGTGAGATATATACTGACCACAAGAGTCTCAAATATATATTCACACAGAAAGAGATTAATATGCGCCAGTGAATATGGATAGAGCTCATAAAGGATTATGACTGCTCAATCCACTACCATCCTGGTAAGGCAAATAAGGTGGCAGATGCTCTAAGTAGAAAGGATCCTGCATCTTTATCAATGATGAGAATTGAAAAGGATCTGATCTTATTATATTTAAAAAGGATGGACATGGGAATCATTAAGGGAGGAACATCATCAATCCTTTCTCAAATGATTTCTCAACCATCCCTCATGGAGAAAATAAAGGTTTCTCAAAGAAATGATGTGGAAATTCAGAAAAGGGTGGAAGCTGTTAAAAATGGTAAATCCTCCGATTTCAAAATTGATGAGGAAGAAGTTGTAAGATTTGGGACACGATTATGTGTACCATCTGATCCAGAGATAAAGAAGGATCTATTGAATGATGCACATAGCTTGACCTTCTCTATCCATCCTAGGAGTACCAAAATGTACCGTGATCTACGAGAACACTTCTGGTGGGATAACATGAAGAATAACATTGAGGAATATATATCAAGGTGCTTGGTATGTCAGGAAGTTAAAGCTGAGCGACAAAAGTCCAAAGGTATGATGCATCCATTGCCTATACCCATGTGAAAATGGGAAAATGTTACTATGGACTTTTTCACGGGTCTCCCGAATACGTTGAAGGGAAATAATGCGATATGGTTTGTGGTTGACCGACTCACCAAGACATCCCATTTCATCGCTATTCGGGAAGATCTCTCGCTTGAAAAACTTGAAAAGTTATATGTGAAGGAATTAGTGAGACTGCATGGTGTTCCACTCTCAATTGTCTCTGACCGTGATCCAAGGTTCACATCTAAATTCTGGAAGAGCCTTCAACATTCTTTGAGTACTAAATTAAATTTCAGAACAGCCTATCACCCCCAAACTGATGGACAGTCTGAAAGAACTATTCAGATGCTTGAAGATATGCTTAGAGCCTGCTCTCTAGAATTCAAAGGTGGATGGGATCAGCATCTCCCATTGGTTGAGTTCTCATACAACAATAGATTCCACTCGAGTATTCAGATGGCTCCATATAAAGCTCTGTATGGAAAGCGATGTAGAACTCCAACCTGTTGGGATGAAGTTGGAGAGAGAAAGCTACTTGGGTCAGATCTTGTTCAAGAGATGACAGAGAAGGCTCAAGTCATCTAGAAACACGTCAAAGCTGCTCAAAGTCGGAAAAAGAGCTATACTGACAACCATCGAAGGGACTTGGAGTTCGACTTTGGAGATAAAGTCTTCCTTCGAATATCTCCATGGAAGAGAGTCATGCGATTCAGGAAGAAAGGGAAGTAAGCCCAAGGTATATTGGCCCCTTTAAGATCCTTGACCGCATAGAAGCTGTGGCCTATCGGCTTGTACTTTCACAAAATATGGCTCAAGTTCATGATATTTTCCACGTATCACTCTTGAGAAAGTACATACCTGATCCCTCACATGTACTAAACTCAGAGGTGGTGTAGCTGGAAGATGATATCTCTTATGAGGAGTAGCCAGTAAAGATTATGGATCGGAGAGATAAGGTTCTACGCAACAAGACAACCCATCTTGTCAAAGTGTTATGGAGGAACCATAAGTTTGAGGAAGCATCATGGGAGCTGGAGGAAGCAATGAAGGAAAAGTACCCACATCTGTTTTTGGCCTAGAATGTAAAATAAAATTTCAAGGGTGAAATTTCTTAAGGGGGGAAGAATGTAACGACCCAATGTTTTTAATGAAAATTACCTTCTTATAAATATGCCATAAAATCACATAATAATGAACTAATAAGTGATAAGTGACCTTTAAACATACGTTTTTCACTTCTGTGTTTGGAATTTTGAAAATCTGACACACACAGTTGTGTTCAAGAAGTTTTTATGGAGTCTAATAAAACAAAAATAATTTTTTTGTGAATAGTAACCTAACCTTATGAATAGTAACATACCCTTATGAATAGTGATATACCCTAATGAATAGTAACATCACCTATGATAGTATAAAAATAATATTAACGTTGGAAGTACGATATACCTATAGTTTAGAATGAGTTAATGAATGTTTTAAAACTGGTTTTGATAATAAATTATTATTTTAATTAAATATTAAAATAATCATATTTAGAAAATTATTTTTTGAAAAATAGACTTTATTTTTGGATTATACACGTCGAAAAATGGTTAGGGTGAATTTTTGAGATTTTTCTGAAATACTTGATTTTTTTTATGAATAGTAAAATACGGCAATTTACTGTATATATACATTATAAGCTAAATAGACTATTCCTAGAATCATGGATGATTTCACCAGCCATATTTCGAATTCACATGACCCATTTACTATTCTTGCTCATGGAATACTTACTACTCTTTTTCTTGTGAAGAAATAATAAATTAAAGATTATAATATCATGAAATCTCTCCTCTCCTCCACTATAAAAACCCCCTTCACTCCGTCTTCTCTCCACTACTCTCAAGCCCAAAGCCTTCTCTAAATTATGCCCAAATCTCTCCCCAAGGTCCTCCCCCACATAAAAAATCTCTTATCCTTCTCAAAATACCAAAACCTCTCCCCTTAAGAGGTTCTCAAAGGAGGAATTCTCAAGAGGTAAATTCCTCTTCCCAAATTTCTTCTTTTCTTTTAAGTTCTTTTCTTTTTTTTATTTCTTTCCTCACATCACTTCACCATAATAGTATGATAAATCCAGTAACATAAATGTACTGTAATTTCTTCATGCTAGTGTTATATTTTATTATCTTCTCCCCTTTCCCTACCCTTTTATTTGAAATAAATGAAAGCACCGTTTGAGATGTGCTAATTTAGCACATTCAAGGACAACGGTTTATCAATTTTTATTATTATCTTTAATTCTGGTCATGAAACCATTTGTGTTATGGTTGAACCCGATTAATATATATGTAATATATCCTATTTTTGGTTCTGTAATCTTTTTGTAGAAATGGAATTAAGTTATAATGAAAAACACATTCTTTGTAATCAAATCAACCGATTAACAAAAACGGTTATCACTAAGGTTATATATATAATAATTCGACATCACTATAAGTAACCTAATTAAAATTAAAACCATGTAATCTCCTAGATATGAACTAAATAATTTAACTTCAATTCTGGACAACCACTTTCATCTTTCATATAATCTAAACTTGAATATAAGTGAACCGATCTTTTAAAGCCAAGTAAACAAACGAGCCCGAACAATGAAATTGAACCTTATAACTAATCAAAAAGGATTTGAATGAACTAAAAAGGGTTATAATAAATAACTTACATATATAATAGGTTCTTTAATTATGAATTAATAATCCTAATTTTTTTATTCAGGTCATTAATAACAAGTGGAGAACACCGCCGGATTTGAGGTAAGGGATCCTCTCCTTTTCTCTCTTAATCAAGATTGTCCTCTATCCTATGCCTTTATATGTGTACTAGAAAATGATGGGGTATGTTTAATAAACTCCCCCATAATTCCTTATAGATTTATTAGTGATGAGAAACCCCATTTATCTCTCATAAATCCCTCTTTATCACACCCGACACCATGCCGATAAAATCGTAACGAATTCTACCCGAACCTTCTTTGTTCTTTTGGGTTGCCTTATCTTTCTTTCAAAATGGTGTTATCTTATCTAT
Organism: Viscum album; assembly: GCA_963277665.1. Lineage (NCBI taxonomy): Eukaryota > Viridiplantae > Streptophyta > Magnoliopsida > Santalales > Viscaceae > Viscum > Viscum album. The sequence continues at coordinate 2,099,532,597 of OY728163.1, read as the reverse complement.
TTATGTGAATCTTATAAATTATGGATATTTGTAAAAGATTATAATATCAAGACCCTTTCATCAATTTCTTTCGGGAATATACATGTTTTTTAAAGATTCCCTCCTTAGAACTTTCTGATAAGCAAACCTATTTTAAGGGGACTTCCCAAATTTTTACCCAAATTTCAAGTTCAATCTATCCTCTATTTTAATACACCATTGTCTTTATAAAATAAGTATTTTTATTATGAAAACCTTCTTGGTTCAATTCTGGTTTGATATAAAATAATGTCTTCTTTACTATTTTAAAAGCTCTATAGTATTTTCCTTAAAACCGCACAAAAATGTTTTAATGTTAATGTCTCTCAAATACATTTATTATGTGATGTCACTTCTATTTGTAACCACCTACCATGTTTTATGACTAAATTACCTTATTAATTTCCATGTATTTTTTAATCCTTTTCTTTCATGGACACTTTCATGATACACCCATTGGTTATGATTTATGTCATGATTGTGGTACCCAATTCTTTCCATGGGTACCCTTATGTTTGTGTATGGTTGATTATGTATGATTGTATATGTGGTAAGAATATTTATGTGGAAATAATATTCATGAAAATGTTAAGATGGGTGCGCCCAGATATTTCTCCAATGCATTGGGTAAGGTTAAGTCTCATGAGATGCGATGTGAAACGGGATTGGCGGTTAGCCTTGACCCGTACTAAAATGGGAAACGGGATTGGCCCTTAGCCTTGACCCGTACTAAAGATGTGATTTATGATTCTAAAACATTTATATGATTCCATGTTTATATGATCCCATGCTTATATTAAATGATTTTATAAGTTTCATGCTTTGTATATCATTATTTCATGCCTCCTAACTCATGTGCTTGAGATGTATTTTTATGTTCATTCCTTTACTAAGCTTTTTAGCTCATCCCTTTGTTCATGTATTCCCCAGGGTACACTATGAAGATGTAAGAGCTCAAATGAAGTTAGAATATCTTTATGGAGATTAAATAAAGAATTTTTTTTAGTTCCATGTTTTATGTTATATGTACCTAGTCTTCCAAGACACTAGACTTAACGATCCTTGGATTGTACTCTGATGATTAATTATGCTTAAAATCATGAAATGTTTTATGTAAAAGGATTGGGTCGCTATAAATAATGTTTATTATATTGGATTATTAAAGTTAAGAAGTTATTTGGGTAGGTATTGGCCAACCAAAATTGTTTGAATGCATGAATAAGAGAGGAGAGTTGGTGGCCTTTTATAAGTGAGGTGAGTAACACACTTTTTTTAAGGAAAAGGTATACCCATGTTTTTATCATGAAAAAATGATAAAAATGGAGTCTTATAGATAATTAGACAATATAAATTCTATATATGTCTATAAAATTGGTTTTATAAAAATTTTTTGTTATTTTTAACCCTTATCTTTTTATTTTAACCCCTCGATAAACCCATTTTTACCTTAACCACAGTAAATAATTTATACTATTTTCACTATTCATTTTGGAAAATATTAAGTTGAAAATATTAGATAATATAAATTATTGAGATTCCAAATATTTAATCCATTTTTCTAAATTCCATTCACATAAGTGGTAAAATTTAATTTAAAATTAATCCCACTGACGTGATGAGAAAGCAGGTTTTTAATGATAAAATGTTCAAAAGTTTACAAAGTTTGTATATCCAACTTAAATATGAAATTGATTAAAATTAACAAAATTGGATTAATATATATATAATTAAATTAATTTTAATTTAAAACTAATTTAAAATATAATTTAAATTTATAAATAATTTAAATGAAAAAGCAGTTTTCAATTAAAATTCAGTATTTTTCACTATTCATAAAAAAATTAATATTTTCAAAAAAATATAAAAAATTAACCCTAATATAATTTTGAAATTATAATTTCAAAAGTTATTGTTTTTCAAATAAATTTTCTAAAATTGGTAAAAATTAAATTTAAAATAAAACCCACAGACGCAACGAAAAAGTGGGTTTTCAAGAAGTCTATTTTTTCAAGCATAAGATGATTTTATATTAACTCTATGTCTAATAATAATAATTGTATCAATATAAATTAAAATTTATTGGTATATAATCTATAAATTTCATTTAAAACATTCCTTATTAGGGATTAGTTTAATTAATTAAAATGTAGAAACATTATGCACTTTAAAATAGTTTTCAAAAAAACCCTTTTCTAAACCCAAAAATAAACTTATCCTAAAATATAATATGAATTTGATTAAAAAGTAATTAAGTGGGTTAAGTATAACTAAATAATAATTATGTTACTTTAAAACATAATTCAAAATTTAAATTACTTAATTTATTAAAAATAAATTATATTTTTACAAAAATCGATATTTTTCATTATTCACTGAAAAATCTCAAAATTTCATCATATGTTAATTTTGATATGATGATTTGAAAAATGAAGTTCATATTATCAAATGGATTTTCTAAAATCTCTATAAATTAAATACAATATTTTCAAATAAAAATAAATAAATTTTTTTTAAAGAAAACATATTTTTGATTAATAAAATAAATTTACTAAAAATAGATTAATTATTTATTAATAATTTATAAATAAATTTACATTGAGTAGGAAATTTATATGTACATTTCATAAATTATTTAATAATATTAATATCCACCTATTTAATGGCTATTTTATAATTATCATATTTAAAATAATATTATTTCACGATTCACTGAAGCTCGATGTCGCATGTCATGCATGATATCAAAGAAACTCATTATTGCATATAAGACAAGATAAACTTAATGTTGCATATAACGCAAGTTATCTAAAAATAATTTGAAAAAAAAATCATAAAATCTCATGATGTGACACACATTTTGGACCAACATCATTTAGAATACACCCAATACCTTCTATTAAGTCTGTCCCACTTAGCTTTTTTCATTTCTTATGGATTTACCCTGACCAATAAAAGATTTAGATCCTTCTGCTACAAGTATTCCTCCACATTTATCATTTAGAAACCTTAGTTTGTCCCATTAAACTCATCTAGTCACACCTTGTGCTCTTCCAACATCATCTACTGAAATGAGAATCTCAAAATGAATCAAAAAAATGTAAAAGACAAGTAACTCCTTAATAAAAGTTATTATTTGAGTTTTGCTTCAGAACTCTGCACCATGATCTAATGCCACTTTACACCAAAAGTGGTAATTTTGAACTACAAACTCTAAATACTAGAAGTTCCTTCTAGACCTTCAAATTTATAACAAGGACACTAGAATCTATGAAGTATTGATGCTATATATAGGTATATCTAGAACTAAGAAGCCTAAGCATCCCATACATTCCATGACCCATCCCTCAGGGCCCGTGTTGTGACTACCCCAAGCCTACCTTCCATAGGCCAGGGGCTGGTGACTAGCACTGGAAAGGCATATCCCTAAAACGGGAAGGCATTGTCTTTTAACCTGCATAGACACACATTCCAAGAACACAACATGAAGCAACCATGAAGTAAACTACTATAGTAAAAGTGTGCTGAAAGAAAAGGGATCGGAATACCAGCCCAACTGAAAAGTACAAGTACAACTAGAAAGTACAAAATACAACTGAAAAGTAAAAAACAACTCATGTATCGTCCACTAAGGATCCTACCTAAAGGGTAGACACAGCTCGTGATCAGTAGTCCCTACGTCATGTCACGCCAAATGATCCACCTCCGAGCACCATCCAGTCTTGGCTCCCTCAACCTCGATCAATGTTGTCCATCGTCTGCACAAGACACAACAAGGTGCGGGCATAGACCATGTAGGGGTGAGTATAATGATACTCATTAGGGACCACAAAACCCTTGTAGGTCTCTCAAAGTTCCACAAAGGAAAAACAAAAAATCAAGACCTTCATCTCAAGCATGAAGCGATAGACATCAACTTTACTTAGGTATATACCCATACATATACCAAAGTTATTAAGATATACTCATCTCATACATGAGGGAAGAATACCACAAAGTCAACACCATGAAGGTAGAAGTTCCACATAGGTAACACAGTGAAGATAGAACTACCACACAGGTAACACCACGAAGACAACACCATGAAGGTAGAAGTACCACACAGGTAACACTATGAAGACAACACCATAAAGGTAGAAGTACCACACAGGTAACACCACGAAGGTAGAATTACCACATAGGTAACTTCATGAAGATAGAAGTATATCATAGGTAACACCAAGAAGATAGCACCATGAAGGTAAAATACTCATCTCACAATCAAGTATAACTTAGGTACATAAGTACAGATAATTATTTGTAATCTAGACCATCTTATTATGTTAAGAGGCACTACTTCTGACCCACATAGGATCGATAGGTAATAATATCCACTAACCTATACAGGATCTGACCAACACAGGATCAGTGTGCGCTGACCCACACAGAATCCCTGAGCACTAACCCACACAGGATCTGATAGATGCTGACCCACACAGGATTGATATATGCTGACCCACTTAGGATCAATGTTCTTTCTTCACATTAGAACCTTTCACGGGATTCCTCGCACTCAGTGTGCTCGAGCTCCGTAGAATATTCCCCTCAAGATGCTGGTTGTACCTCGACCACCACTATTCTCTATGAAGGAGTAACCCAAAGGACCGTCATGTCGTAAGGGTTCCAACGTGACAGACGGTGCGTCAATCAGACACCCAGTCTGTGAGTTATAAGCGTTTTAGTTCTAAGGACCCGGTTAAATTCAGGTTCAATCCAACCCGGCCATACTCCAACATTATCCAAAACTCAATTGTAGTATACCAAAAGTATCGTCTTGCTCCAAGGGTCACATTTCTGCAGATGGTTCATCAAACGGACACCCAGATTTCAATTTATGTCCCTTTAAGTGTTTTTGGGTCCGGTTGGGCCCGGGTCCGGTCCGACCCAGTCGGACTGACCCGACTCGACCCGACCTGGGCCGACCCAGTTCGGGTCTACCCGACCCTATCTGTGTTTGACCCATCTGGGCAGGGCCCGCTAGGCCACGGTCCAGCCTGGCCCGCAGGGGGCGCGGCCCGTGGGTGGGTGGAGCAGCCCACCCTAGCTGCCACCTGGGGGAGTGACCCCCAGTTTTCCCAAATGGTCATGAGGGCCATTCGGTTTCCTCCATAGTGGTAGTGCCATGTGGCACTGCCAGGTGGCATGCAGGGCCCACTGGATCGGGTCCTGCCTCCCGTCACGGTTGGCTGATGCCGGCCACCATCTCTAGTGGGGCGCGAAGGTGTGCCGCTTCGCCACCTAAGGTCAGTCGGTGTGTTGTCTGCCTCCCTCGGTCCACTACGGCTGACGAGCCGCGGCCCGCGTCCTCCGGCAGCGCGCTGGTCGCACCGCCCTCCTTTTCCGCGATCGACCGGTGTGTCGGCCGCCTCCTCCGACCTCCACGGCTGACGAGCCACGGCCAGTTCCTCCGACGGCACGGGTGCACCACCTCCTCCCCCACGAATGATCAGTGCCAGCCACCGCCTTAGTCCCCACCAGCGCCAGTCGCCAGTACCGCCACACCGATGGACTTATGCGGGTCACCGGGTGAGCTCTGGTGTCCAGGCATCATTCAACTTCTTGTTACATCACTATCGCTTCTATCCCATCAAAATTGGGTTCCGTCCATCCCAAAGAATTGCCCGCAAAAAACACACAAATTAATCAAGATAGCAGAGGGACCGGGCCTTGTTCGTTTGGCCCGCACCCTCCGTGTTATCTTTATATCAATAGGTTGAATATATTGAATCATCTATACTTGAAATTAAAAAATTTCAAATCCCTACCTCACAAATCCATTGGAGAATGTCCACGCTTGAAGGTGGTTCGGTGTTCTTCGTTCTCGCAACAAGCTTCGAACAACGTCATTGGAATGATGATCCTCTGACCTTGCTTGGTGGATTCGTTCTTCACCGAAGGGTTCCTCCAAAGTTCTCCTCTCTATATCTCTGCCTTCACCAACGATTTCAAAAATTCCACCAAGAGGAAAGATGAGATTTCAACCATTAAAGGGGGTGGTTCATTAATTTAGGATTAATGAATCCTATTAATTAAAGGGATTAGTGGTTACACACTTTGTGTAACCAGGTATTTAATGCCCAACATTAAATTCCCAACCTCCCTCTTGTGGTCCCCACCACCAAAAATTAAAAGGAGAGATGGAAGGATATTCTTCTTAAAAATAAAATGTATTTATTTTATTTTATCCTCCATGAAAAAAATGCAAAAACCAACTTCTTTTCTCGACCCACTGCAGTCAAGGTTAAACCTCCCTTAAGCGAATCCTAGCACTGCGGATTCAACTGTGCCCTCGGATTTTTAATCTGAGCACTCTTTCAAAAGTTAGAAAATGTCGCTCATATGTTTACTGAACATACCTTAAGAAAAAGTTTAGAAATTCATTCCGGGCACACCAGGCCTCAGAATCACACTCCATAAATTTTCACAGACTCATAATAATTCCATATAATTAAAAAAATTACATAGAAAATATGGGTCTTTACATTCTCCCCAGCTTAGGGATTTTCATCTCCGAAAGCCACAAAATAGAATAAGAAAAAAATGGTGGTACTGATAACGTATCTAAGCCTCCTTCTCCCAAGTGCTCTCCTGGAGGTTCTCGTGCTTCCAGTGAATGCGCACCAGAGGTATCGACCACCCATAAAGGACCCACTCTTTTCAATCCTCAATCTCTAATGAAACCTTCATAAACGTTGCCCCATCATCAAAGTCCAGCTCGCTATGGTCGATGATGTGAGATGGGTCATGCACGTATCACCTCAGCTGGGATAAGTGGAAGATGTCATGCACCCTCTCCAACTGTGGTGGAAGTTCCAACTGGTATGACACCTTTCCTACCCTCTAAAGTATCAGAAATGGTCCGATAAACCTCAGTGATAACTTGCTACCTCGACTAAATCTCCATAAACCTCATCGAGGTGATACCCATAGGAAGACATAGTCTCCCTCCTTGAACTCCAAAGATCTCTGCCTCCTGTTAGCATAAGACTTCTGTCTGATATGTGCAGTCTTCATCCGCTCCTGGATGATCTTTACCTTCTTAGTGGTAGCCAGTAACAACTCTAGACCCATAAGTGCTGATTCCCCTGGGTCTATCTAGTATAGAGGTGATTTGTATGGTCGATTGTACAAGGCCTCAAATGGTGTCATACCAATGGTGGAGTGATAACTGATGTTGTATGTGAACTCCACCAAGGGAAAGTGATCCTCCCAACTGTGGCCAAAATCTAGGATGCATGCACGAAGCATGTCCTCCATTGTTTAAATGGTCCGCTCCATCTGACCATCCATCTGAGGATGAAAGGCGGTGCTCAAACATAGCTGAGTCCCAAATGCCTCCTGTAATCCATTCCACAACTGGGAAGTAAAACATGTGTCATAGTCAAAGATAATCATCTATGGAACCCTATGAAGTCACACAATCTCTTGTACATAGAGGCATCCCAAGCCCTTTACTGGTCCCTTCTCTCAGATAGGTAGGAAGTGGGCTGACTTGGTGAGTCGGTCAACGATCACCCAGATGGAATCATGTCCCCTAGACGTACGTGGAATCCCTATCACAAATTCCATGGAAATACCATCCCACTTCCACTCTGGAACCTCTAGTGGATGCACTAAGCTTGCTGTAACCTGATGCTCAGCCTTCACTTGATGACAAGTTAGGCATCATGAGACAAACTATGCCACTACTTTCTTTATTCCTAGCCACCAATGATGACGCCAGAGGTCCTGGTACATATTCACCACTCTAGGATGTACCATCATAGGGGATGTATGGAACTCCCTCAACACCTCCTCCCGTAGTGCCATTGGTTCCATGGTGCGCCCTCTGAAGAGGATGACGTGCTCTCCACCTTCAGAAAATTTATCAAGTGCATGTCCTATGGATATCTAAGCACGTTGTTCCTCGTAGTCAATGTCCCCAAGTTGTGCCTCCCTGACTCACTGAAAGAGTGGGGGAGTGACTATCATAGACTAGAGGTAAGCTCCTCTATCTCTATCCACAAAAGATATCTGCAACGCGGCTAGCGACTCTGTCGCCTCACTCAGAAACTGTAGAACAGACCTCATGCTGAGTTTATTTGCTACCACATTCCCCTTATCAAGAGTATAGACTATCTCAAAGTCATAATCCTGGAGGAAATCTAGCCATCGTCGCTCTCTTAGGTTCGGGTCCTTCTATGAAAAGATATACCTGAGACTCTTGTGATCAGAGTAGACTGTAAAATGTTCGCCCATCAAGTAATGTTGCCACATCTTTAGGGAGAAGACCACTGCTCCTAACTCTAGGTTGCGCGTAGCATAGTTCTACTCATGTTGCCTCAGCACTGTGATCCATAGGCGATCACTGCTTGCTCCTGCATCAGAACACACCCAAGTCTGGTCCCTAATGAGTCGCAATAGACCACATACCCAATGCCCTCTTCTGGTATCCTCAATATGGGGGAACTTGTTAGTCTCTAACTCATCTCTTGAAAACTCTAACGACATCTATCAATCCATACGAACGGTTATCCCTTCTTTTTCAATATTGACAAGGGTGTCGCAACTCTGGAAAATTCAGGCATGAATCTCTGGTAGTATCCAGCCAACCCCAGGAATCTCCGCACCTCGGTCACACTACTGGGTGGCTCCTAAGCAAGTACATCCTATATCGTCACTAGATCCATTGCAACTCTAGCATCTAAGATAATGTGTCCTAGAAAGTGGACCTCTTGTATCCAGAACTAGCACTTCGAGAGCTTACCATAAAGATAGTTCTCTCAGAGTGTATCCAAAACTATCTGCAGATGATAGGTATGCTCCTCCTCTGTTGCTGAGTATATTAATATGTAATCGATGAAGACCACCACAAAGTGATCAAGGTATGGCTGGAAGATCCTTTTCATGAGTCCCATGAACACTACTGGGGCATTGGTCGCACCGAACGTCATAACCAAGAACCCATAGTGACCATACTGAAATCTAAAGGTTGTCTTCTGCACATCCTCATCTCATACCCTAAGTTGATGATAGCCTAATTTGAGGTCTATCTTCGAAAACCAACGAGCTCCCTTCAGCTGATCAAAAAAATCATAAATCCTCAGAAGTGGATACTTGTTCTTCACGATCACCTGGTTCAGGCACCGGTAGTCCACACAGAGTCTCAAACTCCCATCTTCCTTCTTGGAAAACAAAATCGGGGCTACCCATAGAGAAACAATGGGCCTTATGAACCCCTTCCTTTGCAAGTCCTCCAACCGTAGCTGTAACTCATGAAGCTCCGCGGGAGATATCTAATATGTTGGCATAGATATCGGTGTTGTCCTGGGGTATAGGTCTATGTAAAATTCTACCTCTATGTGTGGAGGTAGTCCTGGAACATCATCAGGAAAGACATCAGCATACTGGTCCACCACTACAGGATAACTCGGACTCTCAACATTAACCGCCCCGAGGGTAAGGTTGTCCAACTGATGTGTGGTCAGCTACACCCTCCTCTGGGTAAGTCCATCCTATACTGCAAAGGTTCCCTTCTCAATGATGAAGGAAAACTTTTTCCCATCCTCATGGACACACCGCACATTGCGCCTAATACAGTCAATCTAATCATGGACTGTGGATAACCAGTCCATACCCAAGATGACGTCATAAGGCCTCGACGTCGCTACTAGAAGATCCCAGCCAAAGATCTCACATCCTAGAGTAATATCACACTATCGACACCAGTGTGTAATCATCGAGTACTCTCCCATAGGAGTCTCTATCGGTAAGGATCAATCCAATGGCTCCACTGGAATCTTGGAGCTCTGAACGAGGTTTGTGGCAACAAAAGAATGATTGTAACCTGTGTCTATAAGTACTGCAGCTAAGGTGGAGTAGAAACAGATCGTACCTCTAATCATCTCTGAAGCATTGTGGTTGTAGGCCTCAGCTGCCTGGAGTTGAGCTCATCTGTGTCCACCTACTCCCTGTGGTCGGGGTGGACCACCTGGAGGTGGCGACATTAGAATCTCGAATCACCGCCCACTGCCTACTGCACGGCCATCTCCTCTACCACATCTTCCTGCTGCCTATAGACCTCCCCGGTCGAATCTCTACCTCTGCCTTGTAGGTCCCTCAACCATCTTCTAGTTGTTCGTATGGCAGCTCGGGTAGTTGCGTGTCATGTGACTCTGCCCAACGCATGAGTTGCATTGCCTGCTCCTAATCTACCCTCCTCTGTCCAGTGAGCCCCGCACCACTGACCCTGTATCCTGAGGTCATCTACCAGAAGGTCTGGCCCACTTGGGCCTCTGCTTTATACCCCTACATACTGCTGTAGATGACTCTACTACCTGACATTTGGTGGTGGCTCTCGTTGTCGGTGCCTGCTCAGCTAGGAAGCTCTCCACCAAAAGTGATCACTCTAGCACCCCAACCTATGTTGGTATGATGAGTGATATCATTGATGCTCTGATCTCCCGTTGAATACCCTACTCAAAGGTTCGGGCCCTGAAGAAAGGATCTCGTACCATGTCGGTGAAGTAGTGGGAGAGATCAGTGAACCTCGTCGAGTACTGGGCCACAGTCATGTTGCCCTGCTGTAAGTGCAGCAGGACCTGTATATGCATAGAGCATAGAGTCACTAAGACAAACTCTACCCTAAAAAGGCTCTCAAATTCCACCCAGATGAGGGTCACCTCATCATGTATATGGAATGTCAAACTCCACCATCTCCCAACTTCTCCCTGGAAGAGACTGGCAGCTAGGATCACTATCAGATCAGCTGGTGTCCCCACTAAGTGAAAAATTCTAGCCACAGCCTCCAGCCAGTCCTCAGCCTCCTACAAATCCATCTTGCCTTAGAACCTCGTAGGCCTCTGCCTCCGGAACTCATGTAACATGATCAGTTGGCATGCATCCTCTACTAGTGGGGCTGGTGGAAACAGTTTCCCTACAGGTAGTGGTGTTGCTGGTACACCACCCGAATGTGCTAACGTCGTAAGAGGGCCCTACACCGAGGCCTCATCGCTCGGTGGGCCATCATCGTGTACTATATTGGGAATACTGGATAGCTATCTGTGTGGCAGCATCCTGAAAGGAAACAAGTGTTCCACAGTCAATAAGTTATACCTGGTGAACTAACTCAAAGAAATTATAAGGAAAAATTTTCCAAAACATGCGCAATCAGTATTTTTGTGCACTAAGTCGGAAATCGGAATTCAGGGTCCTGGTGTATGGATACATCGGCCACCGCACCAACACTGAATTCCCCAAACTAAAAACCACACTCATAACACTTAACACTATTGCCATATAGAAAATATTAGAGTCTTATTTCTTTGGTAGAACTGACTCCTCTTATACCACTTTGTCATGACCCGTCCCTCGGGGCCCATACCGTAACTACCCTAATCACGCCTTCCATAGGCCAGTGGCTAGAGACTATCACTGGAAATGCATATCCCTAAAATGGGAAGGAATTACCTTTTAACCTATATAGACACATAGTACAAGAACACAACAAGAAGAAACCACGAAGTAAACTACTGTAGTAAAAGTGTGCTGAAAGTAAAGGGACCATAATACAATCCCAACTGAAAAGTAAAAGTACAACTAGAAAGTACAAATACAATAGAAAAGTGAAAAACAGCTCCTAGATCATCCACCAAGGATCCTACCTGAAGGTTAGACACAGCTCATGATCAGTAGTCCCTGCATCACGTCATGCCAAATGATCCACCTCCGAGCACCATCCAGTCCTGGCTCCCTCAGCCTCGATCAATGTTGTCCATCGTCTGCACAAGAAACAACAAGGTGCGGGAATAGCCCGTGAAGGGGTGAGTATAACGATACTCAGTAGGGACCCTGAGACCCTCGTAGGTCTCTCAAAGTTCCACAAAGGAAAAACCACAAAGCAAGACCTTCATCTCAAGAACGAAGCGATAGACATAAACTCTAATTAGGTATATACCCATACATATACCTAAGTTATCAAGACATACTCATATCATACATGAGGGAAGAATACCAAAAAGTTAACACCACAAAGGTAGAAGTACCACATAGGTAACACCACAAAGACAACACTATGAAGGTAGAAATACCATATAGGTAACACCACGAAGACAACACCACAAATGTAAAAGTACCACACTGGTAACACCACAAAGACAACACCACAAAGGTAGAAGTACCACACAGGTAACACCATGAAGATAGAAGTACCACATAGATAACACCATGAAGATAACACTACGAAGGTAAAAGACTCAGTTCACAATCAGGTGTAACTTAAGTACAGAAGTATAGATGATTAGTCGTAATCTAGATCATCTTATTCTGTTAAGAGGAACTACTTCTGACCCACACATGATAGATAGGTAATAACCCCCACAGACCCACACAGGATCTGACCCACACAGGATCGGTGTGCGCTGACCCACATAGGATCGCTAAGCGCTGACCCACATAGGATCTGATAGATTCTAACCCACACAGGATCGACAGATACTGACCCACTTAGGATCGATGTTCTTTCTCCATGTTACAGCCTTCCATAGGATTCCTCGCACTCGGTGCACTTGAGCTCTATAGAATCTTCCCCTTGAGATGTCGGTCGTACCTCGACCACCACTATGCTCCATGAAGGAGTAACCCAAAGGATCACCATGTCGTAAGGGTTCCAACGCGACCAACGGTGCGTCAATCGGATGCCTGATTTGTGAGTTATAAGTGTTTTAGTTCCGAGGGCCTGGTTAGATTCGGGTTCGATCCAACCCATCCATACTCCAACTTTCTCCAAAACTCAATTGGAGTATACCAAAAGTATTGTCTCAGTCCAAGGGTCCTAGAACTATAGACAGTTTATTAAACGGATGCCCAGATTTCAAGTTATGACCCTTTAAGTGTTTTGTGGGTCTAGTTGGGCCCGGGTCCGGCCCGACCCGGCCTGGGCTGACCCGACCCGGCCTGGGCCGACCCGAACCAGTCTAGGTTTGACCCGGCTGGGCTGGGCCACAGCGGGCTCGGCCCGCTGGGCACGCGGCCCGCGGCTAGGTGGAGCGGCCTGCTGTGGTGGGGCCCGCCCTAACCACCACCCAGGGAAGTGACCCCCGGATTCCCCGAACGGCCGCGAGGGCCATTCAGTTTCCTCTGCAGTGGCAGCGCCACGTGGCTCCGCTAGGTGGCATACGGGAGCCACTGGAGTGGGTCCTGCCTCCCAATGCGGTTGGCCGATGTCGGCTGTCGTCTCCAGCGGTGCATGATAGCACGCCGCTCCGACACCCATGGTTGGCCGCCTCCCTCGGTCCATTGTGGCTGACGAGCCACGACCCGTGTCCTCCAGCGGTGCACTGGTCAAGCCACCCTCCTCTTCCGTTTCCAGCCAGTGTGTCGGACACATCCTCCGACCTCCACGACAGACGATCCACGGCCGATTCCTCTGACGGCGCGGGTGCGCCGCCTCCTCCCTCGCAGTCGGCCGGTACCAGCCACCACATTGGTCCCCGCCGGTGACGGTACCACCATACCAGCGGACTCCCGCAGGCCACCGGGTGAGCTCTGGTGGCCCGTTTTTCCTTCTGAAGGCATGGTTGAACTTTTTGGGACATCGTCGTCGCTCATATCCCATCAAAATTGGGTTCTGTCCATCCCGAAGAATCGCTCGCAAAGAATGCACAAATTAATCAAGATAGCGGAGGGACTGGGCCTTGTTCGTTTGGCCTGCGCCCTCTGCGTTAGCTTGATAGTAATAGGTTGAAGAGATTCAATCATCAATACTTGAAATTAAACAAGTTCAAATCCCTACCTCGTAAATCCATTGGAGAATGTCCGCGCTTGAAGGTGGGTTGGTGTTCTTCGTTCCTGTAACAAGATTCCAACGATGTCGCTGGAATGACGATCCTCCAACCTTGCTTGGTGGATCCATTCTTCACCGAAGGGTTCCTCCAATTTCTCATATCCAGATCTCCTCCTTCTCCAATGATTTCAAAAATTCCACCAATAGAAAAGAGGATCTTTCAACCATTAAAGGGGGGTGGTTCATTAATTTAGAATTAATGAATCCTATTAATTAAAGGGATTAGTGGTTACACACTTTGTGTAACTAGGTATTTAATTCCCAGCATTAAATTCCAGACCTCCCTCTTGTGGTCCTCGCCACCAAAAATTAAAATGAAAGATGGGAGGATATTCTTATTAAAAATAAAATATATTTATTTTATTTTATCCTCCACGAAAAGAATGAAAAAACCAACTTCTTCTCTCAACCCACTAAGGGTAATGTTAAACCTCCCTTAATCGAATCCTAGCATTACGGATTCAACGGTGCCCTTGGATTTTTAATCTGAGCACCAGTTAAAAAGTTAGAAAATTTTTCTCGTGCATTTACTGAATGTACCCTAATAAAAAGTAGAAATTCATTCCGGGCACACCATGCCTCGGAATCACGCGTCGTCAATTTTCGTAGACTCGTAATAATTCTATATAATTAAAAAAATAAATGGAAAATATGGGTCTTTACAATCCACGCTCTTTTTGAAACATTGTTAGCACTCACAAAACACTACTCAAATGGAATAAGGAAAAAATGGAATTAAATCACACAATGAACATAGGTATTTATATGGTTTAGAACTTAATCCTATTACATAGGAAACAAAAAATTCAATAGAATAGTAAACAAGATATTATAACAGAACACTCTAAATAACAAGTTAATGAATGATTGAGTGAGACTAGAATAAGTACAATGAAAATAACCCCACTCTATTTATTTATAAATGAACACCATAGTCAAATTTTGATCAAATCAGTTCAACCACCATCTGATCTCTGTGGATGTCCCTATACATGACCATGGACACTTCCTGAGTATCATCTCTTAAACGGATCCATCTAATAAGGAATTATTCCCTTTGGATTCATCCACCCACTTTTCCTACTTCTATGAAAGATTCCTAAAAAATATTCCTACTTCCACACTTATGCTAGAATTCAGAGTCACCTTTTGTTTTATCACTTCTATTCATCCAGAATCAGTCACCATTGTGGTCGGTTTTTGGCCCCATGTTCCATTTCACCATCTTGCATCTGATTCCACATGCAATTTTAGAAGTTTCTCTATTCTGGAAGGTATATGACTTATCCAAAAAGCAGTTTCTCATACAACCAAGATTAACAATGTTGATGTTTTTTTGGGATAATACTTGGTGGAATGTTGGCTTTCATTATAGTCTCTTCACACAACCCTTCATCTTCTTTAAAAATATTTCATATTCACAAATTTTAGTAGTATTTTTAATTATACACTAGATTTAAAAATAAATAAAAATTAAACAAACCACATAGTAAGCAATTAATTAAGATAAAAATAACAATAAAATCAAAAAGTGATAATAAAACCATTGAAATAATGAAAAATAGTATCATCATGCTTAATACACCATAGTCCTCTCACCATCTTATCCTTTTATGCATGGTGTGTTGATAATAGCATGATGTAGATATTAAATGCATCTTCTATTGAAGACTTCACTTCTATTCAATTCTCATTTGTTTGGTTCAAGTTAGTAATTCAGTATTTTAGTAAAATATTCCAAGAATGGAATTTATCAAGGATTGAACCCCCAACCTTTAGGATGCGAAGTGGAACCCAGTACCACTCAAACATAGGCTAGATCATAGGTTAGCAATCGAGGTTTAAAATAAATTAAATTAGATTAAAATATATATAATAATCATTATATTAAAATAAAAAATACATAATGTTGTATTTTATTTCACAAATATTATATTAAAAAATCCATAACAATTTCGCACCCTGAACTTCAGTGTTAAAATAAGAATAATTAAATGAGAGCATAAATAATAATTATTATTTAAATTAATATATTCATAATATTATTGTTTATTCTAAAAAATATTATAATTTATCATTATAAAGAGTTAAAACATTTATTAATAATAAATTTTATAATTAAAAAAAATAAAGTGACTTTATTATTCAATTTTAAGTGATATATAAATTCATTTTCAATTTAATTGAGATTAATTTTCAAGTAATTTTGAAATTTATTTTCAAATATCCTTACAATTAATTTTAAAGTAACATCAACCTTGAAATGATTTTGAAATTCATTTTCAAATCATCTTATAGTTTATTTTTAAGCAACTTGACATTTTTAATTGACTTTATAATTTATTTTGAACTAATGTGGCATTTTTAGTTGAGAAAACTCTTGAAATTGAGAGTCAAGATTAAATCTAGTCCTATTCAAAGTTGTATAGATAGTATTCTCAGTATAGACCATAAAATTCATAATATTTTCAAGTGAAAAACTGGTCTCTACCTTGAACTAATCTAACTCCTCCATAACCTTATTGATCCTTTTAATAAAGTAGTTATTATAGATAAATTTCTCTGGAACATAAGTGTTACTCCTTTTGTTCTTTCCTGATCCTTCTCTATATAGAGTTGGTGAATACACCACTACAGATCTCTAATATTTTCTTGTAAGAGACATTTATCTAGTTTTTTATTCAGGAAACTTAGGGTAATCAACTAGATTTTAGTCCTTAAAAATTAAGTAAAATCTTCAATATAATCCTCATTCCAAGGATACCAAGAAATATGCATGTGTCTTAGTTTTCATTATCTAATAGAATTCTCTTTATTAGGTATATTTTTTGTTTTATTTCCCACTAGAATATATAATATAAGTACTAATCTATAAATTAACCTTCTATAAAATGGTGTATTATTATCTCTTCCTTGTTCAAAATCTATAGCATTGATCATTCTCAACATTATTTGAGGAATAATAAAAGTCTTATTAAACAAAATAAATTAAACAAATAAAAATCTTGCATCTTAAAATTTTCATAATCACCTAACCTCAGTGCTACTATCAGATGAATAAACTTCTTAGTAAAAAATATATTAAGCATTCAATTTAAACATCCTAATTCTATCAAAAAAATATTGATCAGCCAACACTTGATATATCTCTTCTAATAAATACTCTTTCTCATTAATAAAATATTTAGAACTAATTCCAAAATTTACAACATGTTTCATATAAAATTTCTTATAAACCACTATTTTAGTTAACATTATATTAATTCCATTGACTCTTGAAGTAATTAAATCAAAAAAAAATTATCAATCAAATTTAAGTTTTTGTAGAACTCTATAAATTCTCTGTTAAACACAATATCTTTGTCAACAGATCCAAAAACTTCAGAAAACTTATGAAAATTTATAATATCCCAAAAGATAAGTTTTGAAACCCTAATCCATTCTATATCCATCATGTATTAAAACATAATCTTACTCTTTAATCATTTATCATCAAATTCTTCTTCCATAATAATTTTTTTAGTGGGAGACTTTAAAGATGAATGATTCAGTATAGAAAACTTATTTCTGGGTGAAGTAACATCAACTATTTCCTTTCCTTTTCCTACTATAGTTTTCGATATTTCTTTTTCTGGTGAAACCTTATATTACTCTTAAATAGTCAAAGCCTTTTCCTTTCTCTTACACATTGCAAAAGAATCAAAAAAAGAGTAAAATAAACAATAGGAATAACATGAATTAAACTTTGTTGATTTTTAAAGATCATAAAAAGTTATTGTGATGAAGAACGGGAGCATAAGAAATAACCATTCAATAATTAACTCCATACCATTTTTCATATATTCAAACAAAATAAAACAATTTGAAAAAAATTAAAAAAATAAATAAAAATGTACCATCACATTATTTTTATAATTCTTGATGATACTTGAAGATCCACACATCATAACTTAATTTGAAATCTAGGCTATGTTCCAATGGTTTTATAGATTTCTTGTGCAGTTGGGAAATTTTTATCATGTGTGATGTACTCCAAATCAAATCTTGAGCATGCGTCTCTTAGCTGTCACATTATGCATTGTCTCATTAAAAATTAATTCCAGCTAACACATTTTGTGTTGCTTCTTCAAATAGTGTTCAAGAGTTGATGCATATTGCATTCATTATTCAAACAAAATTGGAATTTTTTCATTATTTTAATATGATTCCTTTCTTTTTAATACATACATATTTGAGAAGATTTCATTATTTCTATATCTAATGTACACAATGTTGAAATTTTTTATTTTTTAAATAAAATGATGCTTCTATCATTGAAAGTTAACACATTATTGAGTAAAAACACATATAGTGTGCTTTAATTACCTTCTTTATAATCTCTAATGAAAGTATCATTGTTTATCTGACACAAAGAAATTAAAAAATTCTCTAAAATTATAGATTTTTTGAAAATATTTGAAAAAAAACTAAAAAACATCATATTTCCATCATTTGAAGATTAATCTGAATAGATTCAAACTTATATGCATCTAATAGCTTAGGGAATATATCATCCAACTAATATTTAGTGGAAAAACTCTAAATATATGTCTCCCTTATGCACATAGTATGTGATGAAATAATATCTCACCTCAATATGATTCATCCTTGAATGATAAATTTGATTCTTAAATATTATTACAGAAGAAGAATTATCACATAGAATAACAATTCTACCATAATTAATCCTAAATTATAAGAGTGTTTTTCTTATCTAAAGTATTTGAGCACAACAACTAGTTATTGTCGCATATTCTACCTCTATGTTAGAGAGTTTCACTAAGTTTTGTGTAATAGATCCAGTTTTTTTTTATTATTCCCTTTGAATATTTTAAATAATATTTTTGAAGCTATTCACATAGTTTCGAGAAACTTATAGCCCCAATATTAATATATTAAATATATTAACTCATGTTCATACATTATTTTAGAAATAGTGGATTTCCTTCTAAATGGAGTCTCATATGGGGAAACCAATACCTTAATTGAATTTAGAGTATGGTTTTTACCCTAGGCATGACATAAGGTTCATTTTCATTATACTTACAGATGATGTGCAGTCACGAAAGGATATTAGAGAAATTAGGTTAAATAAATTAAATAATTTATTTATTTTTTTAATTAAACATATAACCTATATAATCTCTTTATAATACATGTTATAAATATTATCTTGGGTTAAGTGCATAACTTTGTGAGACTAAAATGGTGGGAGAGCCTCTATGGGAATAGACTTCAATGATGAACATAGAGGGTTTGTGGATCGATGATAGGAATCAACAGAACTCATCATCCACATAAAGGTGGATAAATTGTTTATCAGTGATCGATCCAACATCAAGGTAGGGAAATTTTTATTTTTTTGGGTTTTATCATTTTATTTGATATTGTTTCCTTTTCAGATTAATTCTTTTAAGAATTTAATATGGAAATCAGCCTTGGCATAGTCCCCTAAACTTATGGTTTTCGAATTAAATTATGTTTTTTGATTAATTGATTCAAAAACCTATGAATAATCCTTATTTATTTTATTTCCATGAAAATATGTAATGATCGACCATGCAGGATCATCATCATTGCCTTTTTTTTATGGATTGCTCCCTTTAAAATTTGAATTCATTATCGGTGTTCGATTCTTTATCTGTGGTTCGACCAATCTGTAAACCAATTCATTACTCGATCGTTGTTGGTTTCACTGATCTTTATTTTTATTTCAGTATTATGGTTTACATTATATAGTATGATCGGTGATGATGGGGAAAGTCTGAGGAATGGAAGACAAAGAGTGTTTCATGTTCCGTGACATTTAGTCAATGCATGGAGGCGATAAGAGTTTGATATTTTGATGAACAGTGGATGAAATTTGATTCCTTCCAAGGAACTGATATAAGTCGATGTGTTTTTTGGATATCATGTAAAATCATAGCAAAGGCAGTGGAAGTGACAAAACTTACAATATAATATGATATGTCTCGGGAGAAACTCAACTATATAGTGTGTAGTTCGAAAGAGCATAGGTTATGTACCCTCATTGATGTGGTGGATAGGGTTTCAGAATGCACTAAATATAACACATCATGTGGATTTTCCCAAAAATACATGTGAACTGTAACACCCTGATATTTTTTTAATGAAATATATCTTTTTAAATAATTTTATTTCTTTGGTAGCTTGTGTTGCACGCAACACTGAGTTTAAACAAACCATGATATATTATTAAAATATTATTATTTTAACACAATTATATTACCTAACCACTGAATTGTAGGGTATAAATAGGAATAACTATTATATGAAATATATTTATTTATTAATTCTTAGGAAATAAGAAGTTAATTTTTTGTAAAGTCGTTTTATTCTTCAAAAATATGTTTTCTTCAAAAAAATGATTTTATTACTTTCTATGAGAAGATAAATATAATTAATTTTGACAATTTTAGAAAATTTATATGATAAAATAAAATTTATTTTTTAATTAATCATGTCAAAATTATCTTAGGATTAATTTTTAAATAATTTCTAAAAAGTTTGAAATTTTAATAAATAGTGAAAAATACTAATTTACATTGAAAACTATGTTTTCTTTTAAAGAATTTACAAAATAAAATTATATTTTATATTAGTTTTAAACATTAATTATTTAATTTTTATTATAAATAATCTAATTTTTATCTTTTTAATTAATTTTATACATGAATTTAGTATAAAAACATGTTATACTTAAAAACATTTTTCAAAAAAATTATTCTTCATTGTGCTTTGCTGGTTTAATATTAAATTAATTTTTTCCACTTATGTGTTTTGACTTTTTAGAAATGGATTCCATATTTTCAATTATAATTTTCAAATTTATTAAATATACCCCTTTTATTTTTTGGTCAATATGAATAGTAACCATAGTAATTTTTGTTACCACGGTTAAAGGTAAATCGACTAATTCAGGGTAAAAATAATATGATAAGGATTATAAAATGACCCTAAAACTTGTCCCAATTCTATTTTATGAGTAATTATTAACAATAATTATCCATGGGTTAAATTTATGACCTTTTGGAGCCACTTGGTTGACATTAAGTCCCTTATAGTATTTTATTTAAAGAAAAGTCAAACTTGTCACACTATTGTTTTTAAAAAGTATAAAATTTTTAATATATGGTTATCTAGAAGATATGTTTGACCATAAATATAATTTTTAAATATAAAATAATTGTATTCATTATAGTAATTTATTTTTAATTTTTAGGGAAGAAATATTTACCTTAAATTCTTACACGACAATGATGTAGTAATTATTAAATTAATGGAAAATCAAATAAATTATATTAAAAATATTAAATTAAAAATAATTTGATATATTTAAGGTGATACATGAATTATGTTGATGGCCATGACATTTTTAGGATGTAATATACTAGGTGTTTTGAATTTTACTTTTTCTCTTGATGATTTTAAAGTCAAAGTGAAGAATAGTATCAAATTTGACAATAATGATATTTTATTGGATTAATATTTTATTAAATTATTTAAAAATATTAAATAAGTAAAAATGGGATAATATATGGTCTAAAATTTCATCATATATGTATTTATAGGCCATTTGGAATCATTTTTCTCTAGAATATTCTTATTATATTTTAATATTTTTGAGAAATTCCAAAAACACCCCTCTCCTCCCCTTATAAATGTCACCCATCGCCACCCCTTATCCTCACACCTTCCAAGACTTAAATCTTTAAAAATATCTACCAAACACTCTCCTACCCACTCTCCCCACATCCAAGTGCTTCTGGTTTCACCAAAAGACCAATTCCAAGTTCCTCAAGGGGTCCTTCAAGGAGGTGATATTAAAGAGGTAACATTCTCAAACTACCACTTTTAATTTCTTTTCTTCTTCTACCTTCACATCACATATTTAATCCATCAAAGAATAATAAATCTAGTATCATATATATTCTAGAATTTTATATTTCTAATGAAATATCCTCTATCCATCCCTTTTTCTCATTTCCTCTTATTCAAAAAAAGGAAGCCATTGTCCAAATTATGGAAATTAACTGTCTCTGTGGATAATGAGTTTTCATTTTCTATTAAAATGTTCAAGACTAGTCATAAAACTATTATTATGGTTAAATAATATTTTTAGGAGTATATTATATTTATTCCATGTTATATAACTAATATATATACATAATATTAAATAAAATGAAAATAATGTGTGATGGTCATAAAACTTGCCAAAATAAACTAAAAATTTATCATTAATGTTTTATCAAATAAATCATCATCATGTTAGAAAAAAAATGATATATGGGACTATTTAAACTTTTGGAAGTGTATAAATACCATTTTATTTCACTTATGTAATATTATTCCCATTTTACAAGAACTTCTATAATTATATAAAAGTGAATCGTCCATGAATCCATGAAACGAACACACCCGTAATGACTAAATTAATCCTTATAACTCATTGAAATGGATATAAATGAACTTAGTTAAATTATAATAAATAAAATAAATTTTCAAGATTTTTTTAATTAATAAATTAATGAATCTAATTTTATTATACAAGATATTAAGTGCAATTTCAATACACATTCGAACATAAGGTGAGGGGTCTCTTTGAACCTCCATATTTCCTTTGGGTTACACTTTCTCTCTCTTTGACTTAATTTATCAATTAATTATTATTATATAATTCTTCAATATATTTTTTATTTGTACAAAACATATGTATTTATCTCAATTCATCTTTCTTTGATGAGGAATTACATGTTTTATAAGGCTCTCTTATCAATTCCTCTCGATAAGCAAACTCGATTAAAAGGAACTCCTCTATTTATTACCCATTTTCAAGAACACTACATAAAATATTTTAAAACTCAAATATTTTTCAAAAAAACACTCAATTTATCATGAAAAACTATTTTAGTTAATTTTTGGTTTTATGTAAATAATTATTCCTTTATCCTCTTTAAAGAATCTTTATTATTTTCCTTAAAACCACGCTTAAGTGGAACGTTTCTAATGTTACCTATTCGCTATTATCATGAACCAAATATGGTCTCCACCAAAACTGATGCCAAAACTAGCCCGTGATAAGTACCGAAGGGCGTTCCCTATCCCCATGGGCTGGAACAAGTTCCAGGGTATCATTTATCTTGGTTTGGGAATGATTTACCCGAATATGTTTACATAAAACATCAAAAACATTTGATAAACTGAATCTGAAAAAATCATACCAAACAAGGTTTATACAAAAATACAGAACTGAATACATAAGTTAAAATGGAATAAAAAAGTTCCAAATACACAAATAAACAGAAAAAAAATATCCCCAAGGACTCCAAACGACATGGGGTCATCACCCACAAGCCGTCTCCACAACTTCACACCAAGGATGGGAACTAACACCCTGAATCGCCATCACCCAAAGTCTTCCCTTTACCAGAGTCAAGAATGATAAAGTGTACTTACACCCAAGGGGTGTAAGTAGGGTGTGATCCTAATATCAATAGTATACCACCCAATTATTCTAAATTTTATTCAATACAAGGTGAAAAAGAAAGCAGTTTTGATATGTAAAGAAAAGCGATGTTAAATTCCAAGAAATGCAACTTTAAATTGAAAATAGTTTTCAAGATAAAACTTTCATAATGTTAACAAATTTAAATAGGAATGTTAGATACTATAATATACTTCCAAAAACACCCAAATACAAGGGAAAATACTACAAATCTAATGAGAAACAAAATTAGGAACACCCCTAGGCACTAGATAGTCTCTGGCCCCACGTACCTCGTACCTCGGTGTAAAGTAACCATAGTAAAATCCATTCTCATGCACGATCCACTAGTAGGGAACATATCTATAACCTATTGGTCCCCAATAATTATCTATATAGTTTAGTTAGAGTTGTTTTTATCCAAAATCTAATTGAAACAGGGACAAAACCCATCTGGTCCACTAGTTGTATTAGTACACATCCGCCCCACCTAGGTGCTCGGGCTTCCCCCTTTGTGATCAAGAAATTTCAGCATGCTACATAAATCCATTTTAATATAAAACACCACTAATGGTCACATTAAAATATTACAGTAGCTACACAAACTTTATACCACTTAAAACACACAACAAAACACTTTGATTTTTCATAAAACAATTTCTCAAAAACCCGCTTTATTTTGCACCCAAAACTCCTTGGAAAGCACAAATTTCACACTATGTACACACTCACATGTACAAAAAAAATTAAAAGTGACCAAAAAATTTCTATAAAACTATTACATGTGTTATAAAACAACCACATTAGGCATAACATCAAATATCCATGTAAAACAACCAATTTAGCACCAAAATTGTGCCAAAAAATCCTTCACTTATCAAACGTCACCAAAATCAGATTTCGTAGCAGAAAACAAGGAAGATAAACTTTCAAAACATTATTTAAATCCATAATAAATTTCAATAAAATAAACCAAATAGTTATAGGGAATCCCCAAATAAACTTATAAAACATTTCTTTGAAAAACCCCCAATTTCACATAAAATTGGCATTTAAAATTCATTTACAATAAAAAACACCTCTAAAACAAGTTTTTGTAGAAATAATAAAATTATATAAACCTAAAAATATGATAAATACATAATTCTAAGACACAAATATTTCATAAACATGGAATCACTTACCAATGTAATGAAAACCCTTGAATCCTTTGTGCAAAAACTCAAACGCACCACCGCTGCACCTCAAGAAAGGTAAAAAAGACTTAAAAATGGAATTTCAGACCATGAAACACAAGATCAAACCCTAATTTATAGAAATTAGGTACCTCAAGGATAATGGGATAAACACTAAGCACATTTAATGAAACCCTAAGAAAATTGAAAGAAGATTGAAGGAGACCCACTTACTTGAGGGATATTGAAAAAATCACCCCAAATATGCCAGTAGATGAATTTTCAACCATCCAAACATTAAAGTTAGGTTCGAAAAAGGATAATTAGATCATTTAGGAATTTTAATGGGTGGAAAAGAGTGAGAAATGAAGGAGTTATGAATGAAACAAATTAACTTTATAAATCTGCTCAAATTGAGGAAGCTTAAGAAGATTCGACTTAATCCAAAAAGAAAATGAACTTCAAAGAGGGGGAGAAGAATATGGGGGAGCTCCTAGGATTATTGGGATCTGGTTAGAGGTGAAATCACCAAAAAATAGTTAAAATTGAATAATATATAAAATAAACAAATTTTTTTTAAACTGGAAATGTGTTTTCAGGATGGCTCAATTCTTTAAATAAAAACCTAAATCTACCATTATTATGAATTCATAAAGGGTCCAAATTGAAATTGTGTTGTTAATATTTAAGGTTAAGCAGTTTAGGAATTGGAATGGGTGAGAAATATTAAACAATGAAATAGTTATAAAAGAAACAAAATTAGTTTTTAAATCTGGAAATGGGCTCACGATTTGGCCCAAATTTTGAAAACCCACCATTTTCACCAAAATGCATTGAAAACCCCCATATAAATGAAAAATGACTTTAAAAGAAGTCATGGATCTAAAAATTATCTCCAACATAAAACTTTCCACCCCTGGAAAGCCACAATAAGGCCAAAATAAAAAACCAAACCCAACTGATAGACCAGAAATGTACTCCTTCGCCAAGTTCAGTCCACCACAGAAAGGCCAAAAACACCTCTAGTGATCAATTAAGAAATTAATACTCTCAAAAACCAAAACTTACATCAGTTTTATGAAATTATCAAGAACATTTAGACTTTATCCCCAAAAGGAAACTCCTAAAACACTATATTAACAAGACTCAAGTAATCTACCCAGACAAACAACAACAACGAACAAGGTTACACTTACTTTGCTTTAACTAAACTGTTGGGCACTCTCCAATCTTAGTATTTACCCCAGGAAGATGTTGGTACTTATATATCTCTGAATGAGACTACCTCCCGCCAGACCAAGACCAAGGAACAATATGAGTTACTAGTATAAGGACACATAAATGGGCTCCTCACCATAAGAGACAACTTAAATTTTCCCGAGATAGATTCAGGACACTAATAGGGGGAGGCCTGAACGGAATCCCCAGTTCAAGGGGTAGAATTCTATCAGAACTTTACAAAAGAACTTATATAAGACTCATAGTGGGTCTCCCCACCATAAGAACCAACCATATTAACCGACCAGCACAGGCTGTTACAGAAAGACCCCAAAATTTAAAGAGTTGAGATAGTCGCATAGTTTGTCCACATGGTTTGGGAAACTGTGCACTAACCGTGGGGATCCTTCTATATACATGGTTTTCTAGGGCATGTTCACTACTAACCATGCACAAACCATGTGGTCAAACTGTCTAGCCAAACTTCAAACCTTTCTCCAAATACCCAGTCGAAACCAAAGGGGGAAAGTATGAACTCAGGCTACAACATGGAAATGAGGTCCTCCCACCTCTACCACCAAACAGCAAAAACTAGAACAAGATGATGACACTAGAGGTTTAAACTCTTCCTATCATTCAAACTGATTATAGGACTTTGTACAAGGGTTTTAATGACCCTAGGATTTCCCCTAACTACGTTCCAGCTTCTCTTTGGGACCTATGGCTAGATCTCAAATGATTGAAGAATCTCTGACCTTGTAGTTAGGATTTTGAAACCACCTGAACATAACGTCTTCTTCTGGTGATACAAACAACTACACCGCAATCCCTGATAATTTTACCAAGACATAACACATTCCAAACTCACTTTACCCTAACCCAATATTTCACTAAAACAATGTCTCAGAAGATTAACGCACATCACACCTTGTTTCTTCGGGTGAGAAATAACCAGAAGGAAGGGACGCATATAAACACCTTCCTCTGAAACAAAGGATTTTGACGTTTTTCCAAGGGAGATATACTCCCAACATAATAGAGACTCTCAGAGTATTTCACAACCTTCACCTTTATAGTCAAACGAGCACATGAAATCACAAGGCGTCACCGAACATGACCATTGCGACTGATAGAAACAATACATGGAACATGACCTTATGCCAAGTCCCTAAACAACACACAAGTCAATAAAGTGTCCACAATAGCCTCTCATGACCATATTCCCAAAACTGGTGGTTTAACAAGAACTTATGCTTTAAAGAAACTATGAAGAACCCAGAGGCCCTCTTAGACACCATCGAGACACTCATCCACACTAACAACCCCAGACCACTTCCACCTTCGACGAATCATGAAACTTAAGAAACTAAGGTATCTTTCAACCTTCCATGAGCACTCTCCCGCTACAAGAGGATCCACAAATAAAAGAAAGGAATGGGTGTAGACTCAATCAACAAATATCGATAAAAGATTCTTTATATTGATCAACTGAAGTATTTTCCAATGGCGAAACAATCTGAGTTTCACTTCAGTTGTGCATTAACCCTTAATGGGGGCATACCTTATCCAATGAGAGAACCCAAGGAACCAACCAAGATGGTCCATTGGTCAAAACATTCCACAAACTAGATCCAAACACATTAAGGGAACCACTGTAAAGGTGTCCTGAAACATATCTCAGAAGACACTACTAACCAGTCCTTATACCCAGCTTACTGACCAAACACAAACCCAAAACACAGTTTGAACAGAAGGGGTTCTTGGACTCAAAACATCCCACAACATCAACATTTTTCAAAAACACATATTATACATCATCCCAAACAATTCATCAAGGCATCATGTTTTTCTTTAAAAACATTTCTTTTAAAACAAACGGTTCAGTGGTTAGCGTATCAACCAATGGTACCCCATGGGCCTCACACATGCATGTTTCTGTGCCACACTGGGCACCCTCCTCATATACTTCCCGACACTCATCAATTCATGCCATCAACCATCCATCATCCCATATAACCCCATTCATGTGGTATCTCATGGAAATACCAAAGGTTAAAAAAATTCTTTCCAATTTTCAAAACCAAAACTGTCAACCAACACATCCTTTTTCTCAAAACCACTAACCATGAGATCAAAATCCCAATTCACATCTTACAAAACTTTTCATAAAGACACAAACATTTATATAATAAATCACTTTCAATTTATTCACATCAATTTCAAAACATCTCATCCCATTAAAATACCATTTTATTTTTTAGAAAACTCTATTGGAAACACTTTTTCATAACCAACTTTAATATAGTTCCTGCTTTCAAAAGAGGTGTAAGCACGCTATTTTCCATTTCAAAACAATTCTGAAAATTCAGTTCCACCATTTCATAAATCAAACCATTTCCTATTTATTTGAAAATCATTTCTCAAAAACTTTACGGTTCTTAAAACAAAATCACTTTAAAACCAAATTTACAAGATTTCAAAACTAAATAACACAAGACAATGCGAGAGGAAACTAGTTTCAGTGGGTGACTTGGACATATGGTTGGAAACCATATTCTAATTACTTCACCATCACAGAGAGTGTTCTAGGAAATATCCTCGGATCTACATGGCTTTCCAGGCCCTGGGAGCTCACTGAGACCATTAACCCAACTCTCTTTTCAATTCCCCTAATCATCATTAAACCAAGAAAACCAAAGGAATAGTTAAATCCTGAATTCCCCTGTAAACTATAATCTCATCATGAGGTGTGTTCATCAGGAACACTACCCATAATTGGAATACCAATTCCTAAAAATCCTAACTTTAGACTATCCTGACTCTTCCCCAAATAACATGACCCAAAGAGTTAACTTGAACCTCCTCTGATACCATTTTTTCACGAACCAAATCTGTTCTCCACCGAAACCGGTGCCAAACCCGGCCCATGACAAGTCCTAAAGGGCATTCCCTATCCCCAAGGGCAGGAAAAAGTTCTTGATTATCATTTATCTTGGTTTTGGGAATGATTTTCCTGAATATGAATACATAAAACATCAAAAACATTTGATAAACCGAATCTGAAAAATTCATACCAAACAAGGTTTATACAAAAATCCAGAACTGAATACATAAGTTAAAATGGAATAAAAAATTTCCAAAGACACAAATAAATATCATCAAAATATCCCCAAGGACTCCACATGACACGAGGTCATCACCCACAAGTCGTCTCCACAACTCCGCACCAAGGATGGGAACTAACATTCTGAACCGCCATCACCTGAAGCCTTCCCTTTACCTGAGTCAATAATGATAAAGTATACTTACACCCAAGGGGTGTAAGTAGGGTTTTATTCTAATCCCAATAGGATACCACCCAATTATTCTAAATTTCATGAAATACAAGGTGAAAAAGAAAGCAGTTTTGATATGCAAAGAAAAGCGGTGTTAAATTCAAAGAAATGCAACTTTAAATTGAAAATAGTTTTTAAGCTAAAACATTAATAATGTTAACAAATTAGGCATGTTCTATACTATAATATACATCCAAACACACCAAACTAAAATGGAAAATACCACAAATCCAATGAGCAACAAAATCAAGAACAACCCTAGGCACTAGATAGTCTTGGGCCCCATGTACCTCATACCTCAGTGTAAAGTAACCATAGTAAAATTCATCCTCATGCACGATCCACTAGTAGGGAACATACCCCTAACCTAGTGGTCCCCAATCATCATCCACATAGTTTAGTTAGAGTTGTTGTTATCCAAATTCTAAGTAAAACAAAGACAAAACTCATCTGGTCCACTAGTTGTACTAGTACACATCCGACCCACCTAGGTACATGGGATTCCCCCTTTGGGCTAAAACAATTTCAGCATGATACATAAATCCATTTTAATATAAAACACCACTACTGGTAACATTAAAATAGTACTTTAGCTACACACACTTCATACCACATAAAACACACAACAAAACACTTTGATTTTCCATAAAACAATTTCTCAAAACCCCGCATTATTTTGCACCCAAAACTCCTTGAAAACCCCACATTGCACACTATGTGCACACTAAAATTTACCAAAAAAATAATTCAAAGTGCCCAAAACATTTCTATAAACCTATTACATGTGTTATAAAACAACCCCATTAGGAATAACATCAAATAGCCATGTAAACCCAATTTATCACCAAAATGGTGCCCAAAAATCCTTCACTTATCAAACATCACCAAAATCAGATTTTTCATCAAAAAAACAGAGATAAAAATTCAAAACATAATTTTCAGCCCTAATAAATTTCAATAAAATCAACCAAACAGTTATAGGGTATCCCCAAATAAACTTATAAAACATTTCTATGAAAAAACCCCAATTTCACATAAAATTGGCATTTAAAATTAATTTGCAATACAAACACCTCTAAAACTAATTTTTGTAGAAATAATAAAAGGATATAAACCTGAAAATATGATAAATACAGCATTCTAAGTCACAAAGATTTTATAAACATGTAATCACCTACCAAAGTAATGAAAACCCTTGAATCCTTTGTGCGAAAACTCAAACGCACCACCGCCGCACCACAAAAAAGGTAAAACAAACCTAAACCCAGAATTTCAGAGCATTAAACACAAGATCAAACCCTAATTTTGAAACCCTAATTTCTGTAAATTTGTAACCTCAAGGATAATGGGATAAACCCTAAGCACATTGAATGATATCCTAAGCAAATTGAAAGAATATTGAAGGAGACCCACTTACTTGAGGGATCTTGAATAAATCACCCCAAATACACTAGTAGTTGAATTTTCAACCATCCAAACATTCAATTTAGGTTTGAACAAGGATAATTAGATCATGCAGGAATTTTAATGGATGAAAAAGAGTGAGAAATGGAGTTATGAATGAAACAAATTACCTTTATAAATATGCTTGAATTGAGGAATCATAAGAAGATTTGACTTAATCCGTGAAGAAAATGAGATCCAAAGAGGTGGAGAAGAGAATGGGGGCGCACCTAGGTTTAGTGGGCTCAGGTTAGTGGTGTAATTACCAAAAAAATAGTTAAAATTTAATAAGATATAAAATAAATAATTTTTTAAAAAAACTAGAAATGGGCTTTCGGGTTGGCCCAATTCCTCAAATAAAAACCTAAATCCACCATTATTATGAATTCCTAAAGGGTCAAAATTGAAATTGTGGTGTTAATAGGTTATGGGAAGCCATTTATGAATTTTAATGGGTGAAAAATATTAAAAAATGAAATATTTATAAAAGAAACAAAATTGGTTTTTAAATCTGGAAATGGACTCACAGTTTAGCCCAAATTTTGAAAACCCACCATTCCACCAAAATGCATAGAAAACCCCCATAACAATGTAAGGATGGAAATTAAATGAAAAATGACTTTAAATGAAGTCATGGATATGAAAAATATTTTTAATGTTTTCACTTTATTTGGAATTATTTATTCATGATTTATTCTTGTCATTCCTCTATGAATATCCAAGAATGATTTAAATCCCTTCTATCATGGATACCATTATGATATACCCTTTGGTTATGTCTTACGACATGGTTACAAAACCCATTTTTTCTATGAGTAAACCTTATTTTTATTCCTTATATTTGATTCTTTATGTGGAACACATAAGCATGTACATGTTATGATGGGTGTGATCAAATAGAAATCCAATTCATTGGGTAATTTTTTAGTATCATGAGATGTTATGTATGGGATTAGAGAGTAAACCTAATCCATTATGTGACTCTGTCCACCATGTGATAGAGTCTTGGCAGTTATCCTTGACTCATGTTTATTTCATGATATATATTGTTTCCACATTCCTATTTTTTCATGATCATATGATTTCATGTTATATATGTTATGCTTCTATATGTATATTCATGAGAAATTACTTTTATGTTATCATGTTATTCCTTCTAACTCATGTGTTATGATTCATTCCCATGTTTATTCCCTTACTAGTCTTTTTAGCTCATCCCTTTTGTATATGTATTCCCCAGGTTATCCTATGCAATTGTAGTATCTCAAAGGGAGATAGGAGCTCATTATAGATATTAATAAAAATATTTTTTATTCCAGTTTCATGTTTTCTAATTATGAACCTAGTCTTACAAATAAAGAATAATTTTTTATCCTAGGTTTGTATTTATTGGATAATTATGCTTAAAATCATTGAATAATATGTTTAAAAGTCTTGGGTTGATATAATTGGTATTAGAGAATGATGTAATTATTATGGGGGATTAGGACTATACAACTTTATTAAGAACCCTAGGGATAATTCTATCACCATGGATAACCTAGATTAAAACTTATGGAATCAAAATTTAAGATATACTTTTCATTTATAATTTATTCTTATTATGTTCATATTTTTCCTTTTATATGATCATTAGTTAAGTATTCAAGCCCCCTGATTTTTTTTCTTTTCTAGCTAATGGCAGGAAATATGAGAACATTTTCCAACAACCAATATAATAGGCAATGTAATTATTTCCCTAATAAGATTTTAAACCTAATGAAAACTAGAGATCATAATTTCATGAAAGTAATAGATCATTTGGCTCATGTTATGAATAATAACTTGAATCTTATGGAGTTCCCTCCTTCTAATAAGAAATATCAGGTTACGGTAGAATACTTTATACAAAAAAGGCATCTTATATGTGTCCCCAGTGCTCAAAATAATAGAAATTCATGTTGGTTGTATATCATTTTCATGGAGAATTTAATCATTGGTGGATAATGATAAATAACACAAAATCTAAAGAGGAAACTAATTCTGTGGAAAAGGAATGGTTCAAGAAAATATTTTTCAATGAATATTTTCTCCAAACTTTCTATCTTAATATGGAGAGGGAGTTACTAGGACAACAGAAAAATGAATATGAGACTATTGAAGCATATGAGGAAAACTTTAAAAGGATTTCATGATATACCTCCATATTTTTCATAAACACTTAAATCAAGTTGAATCACTTATTTAGTGGATTAAATTTGATTCTATGAAAATATTTGGTGATTAAAGACTTTGACAGCTATGAGGAGATGTGAGTTATTCCCTTAAGTCTGAGATAGAAATTGGAGACTCTTAGTGGTGTCATGGGATCAAATATAAAAAGAGGAATATGGAGTTTAATATGGGATTATCAATAGATAAATCCCATGGAAGAAAGAAAACCCAACATCTTGTGTGCCAAAAGTGTGGGAAAAATCATCTGAGGAACTGTCTAAAGGGAATAGGGAGATACTTAAAATGTGGAAGAGGGGGGAATCAGGCTGATCATTCCTGAAGGGATTTGAAGAATCCCACTAATGTGGAAGAAAAAAGGAATTTTTGTATCAACACTCAGCCTATAGTATAGTGTTTCAACTATAAGGAACATGGGCATTATACAAGACAATTTCCTAATCCAAGGGTTGTTAGATACAAACAACAACAACAACCTCTAAGGAAGTAAGGAAGGGAATATTCTATCACTACTGCTGAGATGGATCCCGAAAATGATGTGGTGATAGGCGTGTTATTTATTCATTAAATAATAGTGAATGTACTGTTTGATTTTGGTACCACTCATTCTTTCATATCTTTCAAGTTTAGTAGAACTATTCAAACACCACCTCAAAATATAGAGGTTGAGTTGTCTATGAGAAAACTAAATGGAGAAATTATTTCATATAAAGTATATAACTCCTCCCTGGTCAATGTTTGTAATTTGAACCTCCCAGAAAATCTTATCTTACTTCCTTTAGTAAAGTTTGATTCTATATTGAGCATGAATTATCTATCTTTATATAAATCCAACATCAATCATCAAGAGAAGGATATCACTCTTCACATCATGAGGTATCCTCCAATTTTATGCAAGTGTAAGGATGAGTATGAATCTTATTCAGAATCATTAACACAAGTGTGGATATTTTTTCCTTATGAGAAATCATATCTTGCTCAAATGATTGAGGCAAAGTAAAGGATTATGTATGAAGACATTCTCATTGTGAGAGACTACACCTATGTGTTCCCTTAATAATTTTATGGTCTTCCTCATGATTGAGATGTTAAGTTCTCAATTGAACTTATACTAGGATCTCTTCCCATATTTAATACTCCTTACAGAATAGCCACTATTGAGTTTTAATAACTAAAGAAGTGGTTAAAATAGAATCTAGATAGGGTTTCATACGCCCAAGTGCTTCACCATGGGGTTCTCTGATCCTCTTCGTCAATAATAAGGATCGATCAATGCACCTATGCATTGATTATCATGAGCTCAAAAAAACATGATAAAGAAAAATTATCCCCTACCTTTGATAGATGACATGTTGGATCAATGGTGTGGGGCTAAGTATTTCACTAAGGTGGAACTTCGATTGGGATATCACCAATTAAAGGTGAAGAAGGAATATATTCCCAAGACTATTTTTAAAATGAGGTATGGAAATTATGAGTTCATATTGATGCTCTTCAGACTCACTAATTCTCCTAGAATTTTCATGGAATTAATGAATAGAGTATTTAGATATTACCTCAACAAATTTTTGGTAGTCTTTATAGATGATATTCTGATATAATCCAAGAGAAAGGATGAGCATGAGGAGTATTTTAATATTGTAAAAAATACTTTACGAATGGAGAAACTATATGAAAAGTACATTAAATGTGATTTATGGATGGAGTAAGTACCATTCTTGGGGCATGTTATCACCAACAAAGGGGTATATATAGACCCTTCTAAGACAAAGTCAATTGAGGAGTGGCTCAGACCAGCATCTATAATAGAGATCCATATTTTCCTTAGTCTAGCTAGGTATTACTGGATATTTGTGAGGAACTTATCATGATTTTAAAATCCACTAACCAAGATGAATCAGAAGGAAGTAAAGTTTTTTATGGACCAGTGAATGTGAATACTGCTTTAAAGAGTTGAAAAAAATGCTTATCACTGCACCAGTACTTACACTAACATAAGTGGGGAACTCTTTTTGGTATAAAACGATTCATCAAAGAAGGTATTAGGATGTGTACTAATGAAAATTGATAAAGTAATATCATACACCTCAAGGTAGCTAAAATTTTATGAGAAAAACTATCCCACGCATGATTTGGAGTTGGCAGTTGTGATCTTCGCATTGAAAATATGGTGGAATTATCTCTATGGGGAGAAGTGTGAGATATATATTGATCATAAGAGCATAAAATATATATTCACATAGAAGGATATTAATATGTTCTATTGAAGATGGTTAGAGCTAATCAAGGATTATGACTGCACAATCCACTATCATCCTAGTAAATCAAATAAAGTGGCAGATTCTCTAAGTAGATTGGATCCTACAACTTTATCAATTATGAGAATTAATAAGGATATAATCTTCTCAAATTACAGAGAATGGACATAAGGAATCATAATGGAAGGAACGTCATCATTACTTTCTCAAATTATTTATAAACTATCCCTTATGAATAAGATAAAGGACGCTCAAATAAATTATGTGTAAATTTAGAATAAGGTGGAATCTATTAGAAATGGGAAATCCTTAGAGTTCAAAATTGATGAGGAGGGAGTCATAATATTTGGGTCATGACTATGTGTACCATAAAATCCTGAGATAAAGAGATATATTTTGAATGATTCACATAGCTCGACCTTCTCCATTCACCTGGGGAGCACAACGATGTATTAAGATCTTTAAGAGCACTATTGTTGGGACAATATGAGGAAGAAGATTGCTGAATATACATCAGAGTGCCTGATATGTCAGAAAGTGATGGTTTAAAGGTAAAATTCTTAGGGGATGATGAGACCATTACCTATACCTACATGTAAATGGGAAAAAATCACTATGGAATTTGTCACTGGACTTCCAAAGACATCCATAGGAAATAATGTTATATGGGTTGTTGTGTATCATTTTATAAAGACAACTCACTTTATTTCAATTAGATAAGTGTTGAGGCTGCATGGAGTACCATTATCGATTGTATCCAATCAAAAACTAAGATTTACCTCTATGTTATGGAAAATTCTCTAACATTCTCTAAACATTGAGCTGAACTTCAATACAAATTATCATCCTCAAATCGATGTTTAGTCTGAGAAAACCATTTAGACACTAGAAGACATGTTGAGATTATACTCAATGGACTTTAAAGGAGGATAAGATCAGTATATTCCACTTGTTGAGTAATTTTATAATAATATTTTTCCCTCAAGCATCCAAATGGCCCCATATAAAGCCCTTTATAGGAAGAGATGTAGAAAACCTGCATGTTGGGATAAAGTCAATGAACATAAGCTGATGGGACCTAAAATAGTTGAAGAAATGGTAGAAAAGTTAAAGGTTATCTAGCATCACATTAGGGATTCCCAAAGTCAACATAAGATCTATGCATATAATCATCAATGAGACTTAGAATTTAAAGTTGGAGATAAGTTAATTATCCAGATATCTCCATGGAATAGAGTCGCGAGATTTGGGAAGAAGGGAAAGATAAGTCTTAGGTACATTGGTCCCTTTTATTTCTTGATCACATTGAAGCTGTGGCATATCGACTAATACTTCTACCAATCATGTCTCAAGTACATAATGTATTCCATGTATCCCTCCTGAGGAAGTACATATCAAATCCCTCACATGTACTGAATTCAAAGGTGGTATAGCTAGAAAATGATATCTCTTATGAGGAGTATCTGATGAATATCTTAGACCATAGAGAAAAATTTCTACACAAAAATATTACTCACTTGGTTAAAGTACTATAGGGGAACCACAAATACAAAGAGAATATCTGGGAACTAGAGGAAGCGATAAAGGAGAAGATCCCTCACATGTTTTCACCTTAGTATGTAAAATGAAATTTTTAGGGAGAAATTTCATAAGGGGGGAAGAATGTAACACCCTAAGATTTTATTTTATAAAATATTTATCTTTAAATAATTTTATTTCTTCGGTATCTTGTGTTTCATGCAACACCAAATTTAAACGAATCGTGATATACTATTAAAATATTATTATTCTAACATGACCGTTATAACCTAAAAATTGAATTGGAAGATATGAATTGAAATAACTATATTATTAAATATATTTATTTATTAATTCTTAGGAAATAAACACTTAATTTTTGGTAAAGTCGTTTTATTCTTCAAAAACATGTTTTCTTCAAAAAAACGATTTTATTAATTTCTATAAGAAAATAAATATAATTAATTTTTAAAAATTTATAAAAATTTATTTTAAAAAAATAAACTTTATTTTTTAATTCATCATGTCAAAATTATATTAGGATGTATTTTTGAGAATTTTCTAAAAAGTTTTAAATTTTAATGAATAGTGAAAATACCAATTTATTTTGAAAAATGTATTTTATTTTAAATAATTTACAAAGTAAAATTATATTTTAAATTAGTTTTAATCTAAAATTAGTTCCTTTTTATTATAAATAATTTAATTTTGGTCTTTGAAATTAATATTTTACATTAGTTTAGTATAAAAACATTTTATACTTAAAAATGACATTTTTTGGAAAAATTGGTTTTCATTGCATTTTTTGGTTTAATATTAAATTAAATTATGAAACTTATATGTTTTTAATTTTGAAAAAATATATTACATGTTTGGAATCAAGAGTTCCAAATTTAGTAAATAGGACCCTTTTATTTTTTTGTCAATATGAATAGTAACCTTAGTAATTTTTTTCACCATGGTTAAAGGTAAATCGAGTAATTAAGGGTAAAAATAATATTATGAGGATTATAAAATGACCCTAAAACTTTCCAAAATAATATTTTATGATTAATGTTCGACCATAATCATCCATGGGTTGAAGTTATGTCCTTTTGGAGCCACTTGGTTGACATTAAGTCCCTTATTGAATTTTATTTAAAGAAAAGTCAAACTTGTCATGCTATTGTTTTTAATAAGTATAACATTTTTAATATATGATTATACATAAGATATATTAGACCATAAATATTATTTGGAAAGATAAAATATTTATCTTAATCATGGTAATTTATTTTTAATTTTTACAGAATAAATAATTACCTTAAATGCTTACACAACGACGATGCAATGATTTTTAAATTAATGGAAAAATAAAATAATGATATTAAAAATATTAGAATAAATATAATTTTAGATATTTAAGGTGATCCAAAAATTATAATGATTAACATTACATGTTTAGGATATAATAAAATAGTTTTTTGAATTTGAATTGTTCTCTTGATGATTTTAAATTCAATGTAATGGATAGTATCAAATTTGACAATAATGATATTTTATGGGATTAATATTTTATTAAATTATTTAAAAATCATAAAATTTTTAAATAATCCCAAATTGGATAATATATAGTCAACAATTCCATCCCCTATTAATTTATATGTCATTTGGAAGCATTTGGGTCTAGAATAGTCTTATTATATTTTTAATATTTAAAGAAATTCCAAAAACACCTCTCTCCTCCCCTTATAAATACCACCACTTCTCCTCACATATTCTAAGACTTTAAGCTTTAAAAATATATTACAAACACTATCCTCCCTACTCTCTTCACATCCAAGTGCTTCTGGTCTTACCAAAAGACCAATTCCAAGTTCCTCAAGGGGTTCTTCAAGGAGGTGATATTCAAGAGGTAACATTCTCAAACTACATCTTTTAATTTCTTTTCTTCTTCTACCTTCTACTCACCTCTTTAACCCATAAAATAATAATAAATACATTATCATGTATATATTGGAATGTTATTTTTCTAATTTAATATATTCTATCCATCCCCTTTTCTCATCTCCTCTAATTCAAATAAAGGAAACCATTGTCCAAATTATCGTGGTTAAACGTCTTCGTGGATAATGAGTTGTCATTGCAAAATCAACTCAGAGTAATTCATTCAGAATATGGACAGAATGGTTACTCGACTTGAATAACTCATCAGAGAGGATCTAGATACCCAAGTTAGTACTCTTAATTGGGAATTATATAGAGTTTATGACTCAAATAATCTTAGTCTTGTGTTTAATAATTTTGTGATCTCTTTCAGCACGTAGTGGTATTTGTTTTGAAAACTATGGTTTCCCGCTTTTCCTCAAAGTGGATTAATAAAAATTTATATTTGGATAGGTGGATAATGAGTTTTCATTTTCCATTACCTCCTTAAAGGATGGTCATAAAACTATTATTATGGTTAAATAAGATTATAATAAGTATATTATATCTTATTTCATGTTCCATGGCTAATATATAGACATAATATTAAATAAAATTAAACTAATTCATGATGTTCAAAAAACCGCCAAAATAAACTAAATATTTATCATTAATGTTTTATCAAATGAATCATCTTCATGTCAGAAAAAAAAATGATATATGGGACCATTTAACAATATAGAAGTTTATAAATACCAGTTTATTTCACTTCTATAATATTATTTCCATTCGAAAATAACTTACATAATTATATACAAGTGAACCGACCATGAAATTATGAAACAAACACTCCTAGAATGACAAAATTGAATCTTATAACTCATCGAAATGTCCATAAATGAAATTAATAAAATTATAATAAATAAAATACATGTTTAATAGGTTCTTAGTTAATCAATTAATTAATATTATTTTATTTTATTATCTAGTGCATTAAGTGCACGTGCATAATGCATTCAGACAAAAGGTAAGGGATCTCTTTGAACCTCCATATTTGTGTTGGGTTACGCTTTCTCTATCTTTGCCTCAATTTATATATTTTTTCTTATTATATAATTCTTATATATTCTATTTATATATACCACACATATTTATGTATCTCAATTCATCTTTCTTTGATGGTGAATTACATGTTTTATGAGGTTTCCCTCTCAATTTCTCTCGATAAGCAAACCCGATTAAAGGAAACTTCTCTGTTTCTTACCCATTTTCAAGTACACTCTATAAAATATTTTAAGCCTAAAATATTTTTATAAAATCACTCAATTTATTATGAAATAAAATATTTTAGTTCATTTATGGTTTTATGTAAATAAGTATGTCATTGTCCTCTTTAAAGACTCTTTATTCTTTTCCTTTAAACCATGCTTAAGT
Source organism: Viscum album (assembly GCA_963277665.1). Lineage (NCBI taxonomy): Eukaryota > Viridiplantae > Streptophyta > Magnoliopsida > Santalales > Viscaceae > Viscum > Viscum album. The sequence goes on along the minus strand of OY728163.1, from coordinate 2,099,492,680 downwards.
GGAACATTTCTAAAGTTACCTAACCACTATTTTTAATGGTTTCACTTAATTTGGACTTCTTTATTCATGATATATTATTAACTTTACTTTATGAATGTCCATGAATAATTTAAATCCCTTCTTTCATTGATACCATTATGATACGCCCTTTGGTTACACCTTATGACGTTATTATGAAACCCATTTATTTCCTTAGGTAACCCTTATGTTTGTTTGTTTTGTTTGATTCATTATGTGGAAAAAATATTCATGTAAATGTTATGATGGATGTTCCCAGATAGTGCTCTAATTCATTGGGTAATATTTTTGTCTCATGAGACATCAAGTATGGGATTAGGGTGTAAACCTAATCTGTAACAACCCGAGACAACCATGTTTTGTTTTGACAAGTTTGTTTTCCAATATCACCCATTAAGTAAACTAACAAACAACTAATAACAATAATAATATGCACCAAATGGATGAAAATTTCTTTTATTTAAATAAGCAACCTTTCGGCTACAACATCCACTAAGGTAAACTAACCGAAAATCCCAACTAAGAACCCAATTACAATAATGGGAAGACTGCTTAAAACTACTAGGAGCCCGAGAATGCGGTAGGGATTTCGAGCATCCATCATAAGAAACATGAGGATGGCTGAAGCCACCACCACCGTGCTCAGCACCAAGGGGATCACATGAACCATCTTTCCTCTTCTCCTTCGGTCACTTTGAGTAAGGACACCTCGAGACCAGACCCTTTTTATAAGCATCCCGATATGACCGTTAAACACCAACGGATAAAAATGTAGCTGTTGGCTCTCTCCTAACTTGTTATATTTTAAAGTTTTAATTTGCAAAACAATGGTATTTGACACTAAGTTTTCCACTATTTGTTATATATATATACATTTAACTTGAGCAAGTAATTATTTGTTTAATTTATTTTCTTTTATAAAAATGGTTGACTATACTGAATTTGGTGAGGTTTTACTTCTTTTACAAATATATATGTGCAAACTCTCGGTTTGTAGATGTACATGTATATATATTTATGTTGTGACAAACTGTATGTTAAATGAATTATACCTATTTTCTAAATTATATATAAGTAATAATAATACAAATGTTTATAACTTGCTTTTATAATTAATATTTTGAAATTATGTCGATGTTTCGGTTTCTTTGATTTTCAAATTTTGTGGTGTAATGTTGAAATTTACATTAATGCACATTTAATGGTGTAGTTTATTTAATGTTTTGTGTTGAATGTTTAATGGTGTAAACAATGTTAATGTAAAATAAGATGGGTAGAGAATAATTAACGCATAAACATATTAAACGAATCTTGACCTTTGTTAAAATAATAAAAGCTACAAATAATTGATGGATAAAATAATAATAAAGTTTATAATGGGTATAATAATAAATTAAAAAGAATTACAAAAAAACAAATAGTAAAAAAAACGAATCGCGGGTAGGGGGGGAGAAGCCCATGTTTCTTCCTTCTTTTGCACCGCATCGCACCCCAGCCACCAGATCGTTCCCCTTCGATCACAGCCGTCCACTGTTTTTTTAAATCCACGTCAACCTCAATCGTCGATCGGGCCGTTTTTAATCTCAGCCGTCGTTTTTGTTTTCTCCTTCTCCACGTCGCACTCCTTCTCCTCGCGCTGTGGCTTCTTCTCCTACATCGCGACGCCGGACCAGTAGACTAGGGTGCCGTTTTCTCCTCTAGGCCGGTGAGTAGACCCAGGCTGCCCCCTTCTTTCCACAAGCCGAAGCGGACTCCTCGCCTCGGATACCTTGGGCCGACGACCTCCACGACGTCCGGCTTTCTTCCTCTGTTTTTTTTAAAACCTTGCTTTGCACCAAAGATCGGGTGTTCTACACCGAAGGCCGAAGGACCGGCTCCCTCTTTGGCTTCTGGACCTTGTTACTGCCTCGTTCTCTCCTCCTCCTCATCGAGCAAGGTAAGGGAGAATTTTTTCTGTGGTTTTCTGTTTGAGTTTCGTTTTATATATATACACGCCTATATATGTGTGATATATATATATGTGTTCATCATGCGGTTATGCACCTGATATTACTTCCTTCGTTGTCTCCTCTCCTCGTCCTCTCTGAGCCAAGGTAAGGGTGTAGCTCCCACTATTTGCTTTGGTTATATAAAAATCTTTGGTTAACATATACATTCTATATATATATATACATATGTATACAAATATGTAAAACCCATGTTTCTACCCGCTGCCTTCTTCGACCTATTTGGAGTGCCAAATGGAGGTAAGGGGAAATCTCGGTTTTCCTTTAAAATCTAAACCCCGGTGTATATATATATACATATACAAGATTATATGTATATATACCCATATGCATATACTCACCCTGTGTATGCATGCCCGAATGATAGAGAAAACCCCTCTACCACACTTATGTTTTGAAATAAAAACGCAGGAGACCAGATTTAAGTTGTGTTTTTTACAATTCGGTTTATATATATATACACTATATGTATATATGTAAATATGAATACATATATATATACTTATATATGTATATGTGAAACAAACCAATTCATTTTTTTTATGATTTACAATTGATGATAATTTGTTTATGAAATGATGCTCTTAATGTATGAAATACATGTAAGGGTCAAACTCTTTTTTTACAAAGTTTGATTAAGTTTCGGTTTCCATTTATATAAATATATAAGTGTATGTATATATATATACTTTCATACACACATATTATAAGATGATATGCAATCTTTTCTCAATGTTTATACCCCATGATTTTTCTTTCCTTCTATAAAATGGAGATTTTGAGTAAATGGATGAATAGGTAAAATTGTGCAAGTGAATGATGTATATTGTTGTTGTATATACGCACATGTATGTGTATATACCTTAATATGAACTTAGTGACCATGTTTACAATTTTTATAAAGCATGACGAGGTTTATGGGTTAGTTGGACTTCAAATTCATTCGTGAAACTGAGAATTTTCATTTATCACTGCTTTGGATAATCAGGATTTTTCTTAGAATGGATAGTACAGACTTCTTGAATTTTTTATAAATGCATTCATGTATTAATAGGTAGGTACTCATGTTTATTAATGGAAGAGTTTACACAATTATATATATGATTTCCCAAGATGGATTTGATTATGCACATTGTAACCTCAACTGCCTATGTTAAACACTTTTGATATCCATTTATCATCATAAGTGTAAGTTATGAACAACCCTTCTTTAATTGGGTATTATGATGTTATGTAATGTTAAGTGTTATGTTTATTTTCTTGAAAACCCAAGTTTTTTTTCAAATGCTAAGATAACTAGTTATGTTCTCGATGTTTTAGAATGCATGTCATCATGTTTTTCATGATATAACTGTTTTCATGTTATGAACACATATGTGAAAAAAATGGGATTCAATTATGAATGTATGAAATCCTATGAATGTATGACCATGTCAAGATATGTGAGGGATGCATAGGACTTACATGTGACGGGTGCGCCCGGAATTATATAGCGCAACAAGAATGATGTGACGGGTGCGCCCGGAATTATATAGCGCTCCAATGCATTGGGTAAAGCAGGAGTCTCATGAGACGAACATGTGCGACGGTCTTGGAAAGTTAGCCTTGGCTTGAGCAAAGGAAACGGGGTGGGCAGTGAGCCTTGACCCGTTAAGTATGTTATACGGTCATGATGAAAAGTCTTTACAAAGTCCAGGATTATACATTCCCTCTGCATGTAATGATAAAGGTTAACCAGGGGTTAGTTCAACTAACAGGACAACCCCTAGTTGAAGGCTCCCATGATCATGAAAATGTACTTTATGTGACAAAAATTGTTTTCATATGGCAAACTGTTAGATGATCTGCATTTTACTCATGAACCATGATATGCATGTTTCCCTGCTTAGCCATAGAATTCTTTTATAATTGAAGTAACCTTTGTTTTAACATTATGCATTGTTTATTTTGCGCACTCTGATCATGTTCATTTCAAGTACGTGGTTCTTTGTGAAAGTGGTTTTCAAGCAAAGATGGATTTCATGTTTTTAAGAAATGACAATGTTTTGTTTTAGAAAAGTATTTTTATTCTTTTCAAAAGGACTTAAGAAAGGACTTTCTTAAAATGTTTTAAAACCCCTAACTGGGTATTTTTGCTCACCCTATGTTTTGTTTAAAAATTTTCAGGCACGGTTGATACTAATGAAGCTAATCAGAAGCAGCTGGTTTCCCAGAATCCTGAGCCTCGCGATCTTCTGTAGAAATGGGACATGATATTTAACTTGTAATGATGTAATGTAAAGTATATCATGTCTCATTAAGCACCCTGGGTTTGGGGGTCGCTACAGTTGGTATCAGAGGATGGGTTCAGGAAACTCTGGAAAACCAGGTGATATAAATATATTGCTAAGACTAACTAAGTAAAAATGTTATAACTTTCAGATAGATGATGTACCTACCAACCTTTTGTCACTCCCCACTGAGGCTCTAGAGAACATTCTATCTCTAGCCAGTCGTGAGAACTTTCTAAACTATGCCCAAATTCGCATGACATGTAAGCACTTGTACAATGTGTCAAACTCATCTAGGGTGCTTAGTCTCCACCGGGGAATGGGGATGGACTATCTCCTAATGATGATGACCCAGTTTCCCTCATATGCACGTCAGGGAAGGTATCAGGAAGGACTCTTCCGAGTGTTTACAACTGGCGAGGAATTTGGCACAATGCTTGATAACACTTTTCAAGAAGCTGCTGCTGCCAGAGACCTCCGAGCGGCTTATCTGTGCCAGGTCCTGCACTATGGCTTCTGGGGCCAGTTAATGGACTTTGGAGCGTTGGAAAATGAGTCCACTCGTGTGTCTCTTAGGCAAGAAGTGTACACCGATGTTTCCCAACTCCACACCCCTCACGCTAAACTCAGGAGGCGTTATAAATGTTCCCATGAGTTTAGTCCTGTATGTTCATCCTGTGTATGGTTCGAAGAGTTAGGAAGTTTTGCCACTCTTTGTGGCGTACGTCTTGTAAACTCAGACTTTGCCGTGTAAACTTTTTCATAAATGGAAGTTTCTTGTTCTGTCTTCACCGTATCTATGTTGTTAAGATTTTCCCCTTGATGTTTGTTTTCAGATGGCTGGACAAACGAACTTCTCATCCCTACCCGATGAGCTAGTAGAAGTCATCTTGATCAAGGCATGCATGGTGGATTACCCGTCCTTTCTCCACCTGCGAGGGTCCTGCCAGCGTTTGCTCAATTTAGCAAACAGTCCAGAGATTCTTCGGCTATGTCAAGAGAATGATCGCGTCTTTCACCTCATCGCTGCTGCCCAGCTCCCCTGCTATAGGCGAAGGGGAATGTACTTTGAGGGCCTGTTCCAGTGTTTCACTCTGGCACAAAAATTTTCTGCCAGAGCGTGTTTCCTCGTGGCCGCCCAGGATGGCCAACTCAGTGCAGCTTACATGTTCCAAGTCCTGAACCTCAGTCTCCTCAACCGCATCATCCCTCTCGACTACCTCGAGCAGGATGTGGCCAGAAGAGTCATCAGGGAGTTCATCTACTCGGATGTTTCTGAGCTTTGCATCGCACGAGCCTCCCTTTGGAAGCCCGTGTGCAGTACACACGAACAAGAGTTCAAGGAGCACTGTTCAAGGTGCATCTGGACTAGGGAAATAGAAGACTTGTGTGCCAACTTTGGTGTCCAGTTAACCGAGCCAGACCCACTGTTTCGGTAGAGTTGTACGTATGGGGTTTCTGTTTTTCCTCTTTTTATGATAGAATTGCGAGGGTGCAATTCTTTGAAGGGGGAAGTAATGTAACAACCCGAGACAACCATGTTTTGTTTTGAAAAGTTTGTTTTCCAATATCACCCGTTAAGTAAACTAACAAACAACTAATAACAATAATAATATGCACCAAATGGATGAAAATTTCTTTTATTTAAATAAGCAAACTTTCGGCTACAACATCCACTAAGGTAAACTAACCGAAAATCCAAACTAAGAACCCAATTACAATAATGGGAAGACTGCTTAAAACTAATAGGAGCCCGAGAATGCGGTAGGGATTTCGAGCATCCATCATAAGAAACATGAGGATGGCTGAAGCCACCGCCACCGTGCTCAGCACCAAGGGGATCACACGAACCATCTTTCCTCTTCTCCTTCGGTCTCTTTGAGTAAGGACACCTCGAGACCAGACCCTTTTTATAAGCATCCCGATATGACCGTTAAACACCAACGGATAAAAATGTAGCCGTTGGCTCTCTCCTAACATGTTATATTTTAAAGTTTTAATTTGCAAAACAATGGTATTTGACACTAAGTTTTCCACTATTTGTTATATATATATACATTTAACTTGAGCAAGTAATTATTTGTTTAATTTATTTTCTTTTATAAAAATGGTTGACTATACTGAATTTGGTGAGGTTTTACTTATTTTACAAATATATATGTGCAAACTCTCGGTTTGTAGATGTACATGTATATATATTTATGTTGTGACAAACTATATGTTAAATGAATTATACCTATTTTCTAAATTATATATAAGTAATAATAATACAAATGTTTATAACTTGCTTTTATAATTAATATTTTGAAATTATGTCGATGTTTCGGTTTCTTTGATTTTCAAATTTTGTGGTGTAATGTTGAAATTTACATTAATGCACATTTAATGGTGTAGTTTATTTAATGTTTTGTGTTGAATGTTTAATGGTGTAAACAATGTTAATGTAAAATAAGATGGGTAGAGAATAATTAATGCATAAACATATTAAACGAATCTTGACCTTTGTTAAAATAATAAAAGCTACAAATAATTGATGGATAAAATAATAATAAAGTTTATAATAGGTATAATAATAAATTAAAAATAATTACAAAAAACAAATAGTAAAAAAAAACGAATCGCGGGTAGGGGGGAGAAGCCCGTGTTTCTTCCTTCTTTTGCGCCGCATCGCACCCCAGCCACCGGATCGTTCCCCTTCGATCACAGCCGTCCACTGTTTTTTTAAATCCACGTCAACCTCAGTCGTCGATCGGGCCGTTTTTAATCTCATCCGTCGTTTTTGTTTTCTCCTTCTCCACGTTGCGCTCCTTCTCCTCGCGTCGCGGCTTCTTCTCCTACCTCGCAACGCCGGACCAGTAGACTAGGGTGTCGTTTTATCCTCTAGGCCGGTGAGTAGACCCAGGCTGCCCCCTTCTTTCCACAAGCCGACGCGGACTCCTCGCCTCGGATACCTCGGGCCGGCGACCTCCACGACTTCCGGCTTTCTTCCTCTGTTTTTTTTAAAAACCTTGCTTTGTACCAAAGATCGGGTGTTCTACACCGAAGGCCGAAGGACCGGCTCCCTCTTTGGCTTCTGGACCTTGTTGTTGCCTCGTTCTCTCCTCCTCCTCATCGAGCAAGGTAAGGGAGAAGTTTTTCTATGGTTTTCTGTTTGAGTTTCTTTTTATATATATACACGCCTATACATGTGTGATATATATATATGTGTGTTCATCATGCGGTTATGCACCTGATATTACTTCCTTCGTTGTCTCCTCTCCTCGTCCTCTCCGAGCCAAGGTAAGGGTGTAGCTCCCACTGTTTGCTTTGGTTATATAAAAATATTTGGTTAACATATACATTCTATATATATATATACATATGTATACAAATATGTAAAACCCATGTTTCTACCCGCTGCCTTCTTCGACCTATTTGGAGTGCCAAATGGAGGTAAGGGGAAATCTCGGTTTTCCTTTAAAATCTAAACCCTGGTGTATATATATATACATATACAATATTATATGTATATATACCCATATGCATATACTCACCCTATGTATGCATGCCCGAATGATAGAGAAAACCCCTCTACCTCACTTATGTTTTGAAATAAAAACGCAGGAGACCAGATTTAAGTTGTGTTTTTTACAATTCGGTTTATATATATATACACTATATGTATATATATAAATATGAATACATATATATACTTATATATGTATATTTGAAACAAACCAATTCATTTTTTTTATGATTTACAATTGATGATAATTTGTTTATGAAATGATGCTCTTAATGTATGAAATACATGTAAGGGTCAAACTCTTTTTTTTTACAAAGTTTGATTAAGTTTCGGTTTCCATTTATATAAATATATAAGTGTATATATATATATATACTTTCATACACACATATTATAATATGATATGCAATCTTTTCTCAATGTTTATACCCCATGATTTTTCTTTCCTTCTATAAAATGGAGATTTTGAGTAAATGGATGAATAGGTAAAATTGTGCAAGTGAATGATGTATATTGTTGTTTTATATATGCACACGTATGTGTATATACCTCAATATGAACTTAGTGACCATGTTTAAAATTTTTATAAAGCATGACGAGGTTTATGGGTTAGTTGGACTTCAAATTCATTCATGAAACTGAGAATTTTCATTTATCACTACTTTGGATAATCAGGATTTTTCTTAGAATGGATAGTACGAACTTCTTGAATTTTTTATAAATGCATTCATGTGTTAATAGGTTGGTACTCACATTTATTAATGGAAGAGTTTACACAATTATATATATGATTTCCCAAGATGGATTTGATTATGCACATTGTAACCTCAACTGCCTATGTTAAACACTTTTGATATCCATTTATCATCATAAGTGTAAGTTATGAACAACCCTTCTTTAATTGGGTATTATGATGTTATGTAATGTTAAGTGTTATGTTTATTTTCTTGAAAACCCAAGTTTTTTTCAAATGTTAAGATAACTGGTTATGTGCTCGATGTTTTAGCATGCATGTCATCATGTTTTTCAAGATAGAACTGTTTTCATGTTATGAACACATATGTGAAAAAAATGGGATTCAATTATGAATGTATGAAATCCTATGAATGTATGACCATGTCAAGATATGTGAGGGATGTATAGGACTTACATGTGATGGGTGCGCCCGGAATTATATAGCGCAACAAGAATGATGTGACGGGTGCGCCCGGAATTATATAACGCTCCAATGCATTGGGTAAAGCAGGAGTCTCATGAGACGAACATGTGCGACGGTCTTGGCAAGTTAGCCTTGGCTTGAGCAAAGGAAACGGGGTGGGCAGTGAGCCTTGACCCGTTAAGTATGTTATACGGTCATGATGAAAAGTCTTGACAAAGTCCAGGATTATACATTCCCTCTGCATGTAATGATAAAGGTTAACCAAGGGTTAGTTCAACTAACAGGACAACCCCTAGTTGAAGGCTCCCATGATCATGAAAATGTACTTTATGTGATGAAAACTGTTTTCATATGGCAAACTGTTAGATGATCTGCATTTTACTCATGAACCATGATATGCATGTTTCCCTGCTTAGCCATAGAATTCTTTTAGAATTGAAGTAACCTTTGTTTTAACATTATGCGTTGTTTATTTTGCGCACTCTGATCATGTTCATTTCAAGTACGTGCTTCTTTGTGCAAGTGGTTTTCAAACAAAGATGGATTTCATGTTTTTAAGAAATGACAATTTTTTGTTTTAGCAAAGTATTTTTATTCTTTTCAAAAGGACTTAAGAAAGGACTTTCTTAAAATGTTTTAAAACCCCTTAATGGGCATTTTTTCTCACCCTACGTTTTGTTTAAAAATTTTCAGGCACGGTTGATACTAATGAAGCTAATCAGAAGCAGCTGGTTTCCCAGAATCCTGAGCCTCGCGATCTTCTGTAGAAATGGGACATGATATTTAACTTGTAATGATGTAATGTAAAGTATATCATGTCTCATTAAGCACCCTGGGTTTGGGTGTCGCTACATAATCTATTATGGGACTTTTTCCATCATGTGATATAGTCTTGGAAGTTAGCCTTGACTCATGTTTATGCCATGATATATATTGTTGTCACATTCCTATTTTTCCATGATCATATGATTCCATATTTTATATGTTATTCTTCCATATGTTTATTCGTGATCTATGCCTTTTATGTTATCTTGTTATGCCTTCTAACTCATGTGTTATGCTTCATTCCAATGTTTATTACCTTACTGAGCTTTTTAGCTCATCCCTTTTGTCTATGTATTCCCCAGGTTATCCTTTATAGTTTTAGAAGCTCAAAGGGAGTTAGGAGTTTATTATGGAGATTAATAAAAATATGTTTTATTCTAGTTTCATATTTTATAATTATGTACCAAGTCTTCCAAATACACTATTCTTTTTTATCCTTAGTATGTATTTCATGGATATTTATGCTTAAAATAATGTAATAATATGTGTAAAGGTCTTGGGTCACTATATAAACCCCAACTGGCTTGGTCGACATGTACCAGAATCACACGCCTAAGACCTCAGGTGACCTGAAACACCATGTGTCATCAGACGGGCAGACTTGGCATATACCAGAGTACACAACTAAGATCCCAAGTGGTGATACACATTGTGTTCCCCTAAATTACATGTCATGTACTCTACTTTATATAAACTGCCCTCTGTATCTCCTTCATTGGTCTTGGAAATGGACTCGTTAGTAGTCCCTTCTAAATAGAATTCCATGTATGATGTGGAAATGGATTTGGTGATGATATCATATATATGATGCAGGTTGGTGTAAACAAGTAACTCCACCCAGTGGAGGTTATCCAAAGAGAGATTTTGGGTGTGATCATTAGAGTTGGTGATGGGATCAGTACTCCTATGATGGCGGTAGTCTTTCAGGGTGCAGGTATCCCATATCCTATATACCAGTAAGTTTGGTACTTCACCACACACTTCTAAGGTTTGGGTCCTCTATCTGTGGTGTTAGTACTCCCCCATCTAAGAGTTATGGCATGGTGTAGGTCCTCCACTAGAATCGATACACCCTCAGCTAACACGACCATCAGTGAGGTACATGTCCTATATTACAATTCTCATGAAGCTACATGGGTAATAAAATATCTTCATTATAGCTTGCAGAATTCTATTAGATGGTTGTAAAGATGTAGACCATGCTCTATGACTTGAGTACTTCTTTGAGTATATTCAGGTTCCTCTCTATTTACCCTCTTTATTATGGATTTTATATCACTCTCTTTTAGTGATTTACTTATTATTGATTTCAAGGTGTCTTACTGAGTATGTATATACTCACCCCTGCATGGGCTCTTACCACATTATAGAGATCTAGGTGGTCCTGGTGTGGGTGGTGCTTAGTGATACTTGGTGGTGGAGGTAGTAGGTTTTGGGTTTGGATTTGGAGGTTTCATGTTGAGACAGTATTCACTTTGATTGTCAGTTTGGGCCTTATTTATAGTTATTGGGCCTATATTGTCCCCCTTGTGCTTTGGTTATGTTTTTTCATACTCTATGGTGGGTTGTTAGACATTATTCATGCATTTATATTTCCATGTTCCATTATCTTGCGTCACTCTCGTGTGTGTGGAGACGTGTTCATGTGTACAAGTATATTAGGCTAAGTCCTCCCATCTATTTTATATGCCTACTCAGTGCTACTCACTAGTTTATGTCCTATTAGAGGTGGGATTGGGGTGGCATACCCGACTTACTATTGACTAGGTGGGACTCAGTGGGCTGGGTCGTGTTAGAGTAGTGTCATAGCCTAGGTTGTCCTAGGAAGGAGTTTGTAGATATAATAATTATAAGGATTGGTTTGGGATTTAAGAAAATAGTGTTAAAGTGTCTTGAGTTTATCTCTCAAGCCAAGAATCCTGATGATAGTCTGACAAACATTTTATCCATTCACCATGACTCTGATAACCCTCTTGATGACATGATACACTGAGACACCATTTGTAGGTAAAACAGTGGTACATGTATCACATAATAATGGGTTGTGGTTTTCATGTCCTTCTTGAGTTGTCTCCTCAAATATTCTCTTTTGATTTTGGTACATATTGACTATTTCAGGATGCCTCCATACAAACAGCCAGCACAGATTCCCTGATAGTATCATGATAATGACCAGCTTAGTGATGAGGCATTAGTTTAGAGGCTTGTGCAGACGGTGTTTCTTCTGGGTGGACAACGAGCGATACTTCCACTAGTTGAGCAGCGAGCATACCAAACTATGGTAGTATGGGATGATTTTTTTTCTTATATTTGGTAGCAAATCATTTTATAAATACAAGATGATGATGCATGTAGGATTAGTTCTCTTCATGAGTTATAAAGGTAGAGGTCATCTATGTTTCATGGTGATCCAGGCCCATGAGCAGCAAAGGGCAAGCTAGATTCAATGGTCCGAGTGTTCAATCTAGTTCATATCCTTCCCAATCAAATGATGGTGCTTTTGGATAGACTTCTCTATGGAATGATAGAAAATTGGTGGAGCTTGTTGAATCATACCCATGATGAGGTGACTCTTGTTTATATCGAGTTCAAACACCTATTTCAGGAGGATTATTTCCCAAATACTCTATGATCAGTGAACATCCAAAATTTTCTTAAGCTATAGTAGGGTATAATGACATTTTTTGAGTATGTTTCAAGGTTTACTTACCTCACACAATACACTCCTACATGGTTCATGATGGGTAATTCCAAGAACAAAAGTTAAATCATAGACTTTGTTGTGATATTTGAGATGGATTACTCCCCCTTTACATCCCTACCTATGCCAGGATTATGAACCAAAGGATCCTGACATGATTATATGTAAAAAATATTTCTTCTCCACCATAGAATTAGTTTTTTTGTACATGGGTGAAATCCATTCCTTCCTAGACTTATCCCTTATTCAAAAAATGGAGATTATAGTGGATCCTCTAACACAAAACTTGCAGCTAGAGACTCTTACTAGAGGGGATTCTATGATCACACTAATTTATCAATAATGTGACTTGTATCTTAGAGGGAGGAGTTTCTCATGGAATTTCTTCATATATTTTATGAGACCATATGATTCTATTCATGATATGGATTTTCTATCTATCGTTCATGCCTAGATTAATTGTTTACGATGAAGGATACAGTGTACTTGGGTTGCCAGGTCATGATTATCATTCACTGATGAGAAGGAATTCTAGTTAGACTATGATGGGAACATATACATAAGGTTGTATCCAGTTTTCCATCATATGGTTATCTTGACTCTTAGTGCAGTAGACTCAGTGGATGCTTGGTTCCTTGTAGTGGTAGAGGAGTAACCAGATGTCTTTCCTAAGGATATCTCTAGCCTACCTTCTCATCGAGAGGTAGAATTTTGTATTTAATTTCATAATAGTACTTATTTTATATCATTAGTATTGTATTGGATGACCCCCATTGAGATTCAAGAGATGATGGTGCATTTGGAGGACCTTTAAAGGAAAGGCTTTATCTGACTCAGTGTGTCTCCATGAGGAGCTATGATATTGTTCACCAAGAAAGAGAATGGGATCTTGAGGTTGTGTATAGATTAATGTTTCCTAAACCAGGTGACCATCAAGAATAAATATTCAATATCAAGAATCAATGACCTATTCGATCAACTAAAGGGGTGAAATGGTTCTCGAAGATCGACCTCAAGTCTAGCTATTACCAGTTGTGGGTTCATGATGAAGATATACCAATGACAGAATTTTGATCTATTTGTCATCATTATGAGTACCTGGTGATACCCTTTGGCGTGACAAACACCCCAGTTGTGTTTATGGGACTTATGAACCGAAAATTCAAGCCTTTCTTTGACTATTTTGGGGTAGTCTTCATCAATGAAAATCTCATCTACTCAAAATCAAAGGCTGAACATGCAGAGAATTTGATGGTGGTTGTAAACATACTTTGAGAGCATCGATTATATGAGAAACTCTCTAAGTTTTGGTTCTAGATTAGATAGTTCTACTTTCTAGGACATGCTATCTCAGAGATGTGATTATTTATGGACTCAATGGATATTGAGGTAGTGTTAGATTGGGATCCACTCAAGAGCATGATAGATGTGCGTAGCTTCCTTGGGTTGGTTGGATATTATCAAAGATTCGTTCCATATTTATTCAGAATTGTGGCTCCCTTAACTACCTTGAACCAAAAGGGGAATCATTTTTCTAGTAAGGAAGTGCTAAAAGTCCTTTATAGAGTTTTGGTATAGGTCATAAAGTGCTCCCATCCTGAGGTTTTTGGAAGAGGGAGTTGACCACATGATTTTATGTGATGTTTCTAGAATCGGGCTTGAGTGTGTATTAATGTAGAGGCAGACGGTGATTTCGTATATATCCTAAAAGTTGATACCCCATGAGTAGAAATATGCAACACATGATTTAGAGCTTCCATTTGTAGTGTTCTCACTGAATACTTGGCAACACTACCTTCTTGGTGAGATATTTGTTGTTAATTCTGACTATAAGAGTCTCATATACATCTTTTTTCATAGAAATCTCAGCCTGAGACAAAGGCAATGACTGTAGTTCCTCCAAAACTATGACTTCAATATGATCTATACTCATGGGAAGGGGAATTTGGTGGTAGATTCTCTCAATGGGAAATATCATTCCTAGTTTTTAGGTCAGGCGCTAGAGCATTTGGCCTCATTGTAGTTATATTTGGTGGATGAGGGAGGAGGATCATAACTTTGATTGATAGTTGTGACCCCTCCACTTCTACAGTGCATGAGGGAATTACATCTTATATATATTGATTTTGAGGTCTTATGTGACCATATATTCACAATACATCCTCCTAATGGATTCTCTAAAGGTGGGGAGTATGTCATCCTCTTCCAAGGATGGTCTCTGGTGTCAATTTATCTTTTGAGAGGTGGTGTTGAGAGAGTTCCATATATCTCCCTTATTGGTATATACTGGAGTGGTAAAAATTTACCAATGCCTTAAAAGTAGTTTTGGTGGACAAGGATGAAAATGAGTGTTGTATAGTTCATCTCTCAATGAATCACCTGAGAGTAGGTGAAGTATAATAATTAGGTTCTAGAAGGGTTGGCTCAGCCCCTTGAGGTATTAAAATGGAAGTGGGATTGTATATCCATGAATTTTGTAATGGTACTTCCACAGACGGTGAAAGGACATAATGCCAACGGGGTGATCATGGATCGACTCACTAGGTTGTCCCACTTCCTCACTATCAGATAGTAGAGTTCAGTGGAAAACTTGGGATGCTTGTACGTGTAGTAGATCATTAGTCTTCATGGTGTCCCCTTGAAAATTGTCTCGGATAATGACCATCATTTTACATCTTGATTGTGGAGTGTTTTATAAGAGGATTTCGAAACCCAATTACAGATGATCACAGTGTTCCATACCCAAATGGATGGTCAGACCGAGTAGACCATTCAGGGCTTGTAGGGTATGTTTCAAGATTGCGTATTAGACTTCATCCAAATTCGAGAGGATCATCTACCCTTAGTAGTGTTTTCATAAAACATATATCACTCTACCATTAGTATGGTTCCTTTTGAGGCCCTTTATGGGAGACCTTACAAGTCACCACTATGTTGGTTCAATTTGGGAGAATCAACACTTATGGGGCCAGAGTTAGTATGAGAAACAATGGAGAAAGTACAGATCATCCATGAGTGAATGAGGATAACTCAGATCCATTATAATTCTAACACATACTGAAAATGGAGGCCTTTGGAGTTCAATAATGGAGACCGTGTATTCCTAAAGGTATCACCTCAGTGTGGTTTACGGATATTTAGTTGGGGTGGAAAGATATTTATAGGATTTGGTCGGGGTGGAAAACTATCTACAAGATTCATCAATTCATTTTAGATTTTGTGCAGGATTGGTAAGTTAGTGTGATGCTTGGATTTACCTCTGTAGTCAGACCAAGTTCATGACATTTTCCACATGTCTCGACTGAGGAAATACATGTACGATCTGTTGCACATTATTTACTAGCTGAGCAAGACATTGAAAACTAAACCACCTTTTTAAAGTTCTTAGTAGCGATTGAGGATCGGTGAAAGAAGATCCCATGTGGCTGAAAAATTCATTTTATATGTGTTATATGGAACCATAAAAATATTTAGGATATCTCAAGGGAGCGGGAGAACCAAATGTGAACTCTTCACCCTCACATGTTTGAGAAGTTCCTACTTTTTGCGATGAAAATCCTTGAATGTGGTGGAAATTTAGCATATCTAGTTTTTTTAATTAGAACCTTTGAATATTTTAAATAATATTTTCAAATCTAGTCACGCAGTTGGCGTGGATTTTCGGGCATCTTATAGCCCAGATGTTGATAAATTAAAAATAATAAATATATTAACTCATGCATGTGTATAAATTGGGAAATAAGGGATTTACTTTTGAATGGATTCTTGGATGGGGAAACTAAGGATTCCATATTTTACCCTAAGAATGACATAATATTTGTGCGCATCTGACTTTTATAAAATGTGCAGTCATGGGCGGATATTAGAGAAATTAAATTTAAAAAATAATTTAATTGTCTGATTGACTGCCTAACCTATATAATATTTTTATAATTCTCATTATAATCATTCTACAGGGTTAACTACATATCCCTAGGAGATAGAGAGGGAGGAAGAGCCTCCATGGGGATAAACTTCGATAATGAATGAGGAGGGTCTGTGGATCGGTGATCGGAATCAATGAAACTCATCATTGACACCAATGAAAATTTTTTCTTCATTAGTGATCGATCCAACATCAAGGTAGGACATTTTCATTTTTTGGTTTTATCCATGTATTTGATAACGTTGTGTTTGTAGATTAATTATACTAAGAATTTAATCTAGAAATCATCCTTGGGGTGGCCCCTTTAAATTATGGTTTTCAATTTAAATTGTGGTTTGTGATTAATTGATTCAGAAACCTATGAAAAATCCTTGTTTGTTTTATTTCCTTGAAAGTGGGTAATAATAAATCATACATGATCATTCATGTCACCTTTTTATGTGTTTGTTTGGATTCCTTCCTCTATTCTTCACGTTCATCATCGACGTTCGATTCTTGGTTGGTGGTTTAACCAATTCATTACTTGGTCATTTTTTGTTCCATGTATTTTTGTGTCGGGTTCAGTATCATGGTTTGAGGTATAAAGGATGATCTGTAATGATGGGGAAAATATGAGGAATGGTGGATGATGGTCTTTTCATGATTCTGGATGTTTGAGGGAGGTGATGGGAGTTTGATTTTTTGATGAATGGTGTCCAAAATCTAATTATTATCATGTAATTGATATCAGTTGATGTGTTTTATGGATATCATGGTAAAGGTGGTGGTGGTGTAAAAACTTTTAGGAGAATATGATCTATATAGGGAAAACCTCAACTATAGGGCATGTAGTTTGGAAGAACATATGTCATGCTCTCTCATCGATGCAACAGTTGGGGTTCCAGAATGCGTTAAATATAACACATTGTGTGGATTTCCCCTACACACCATGTGAACCCCTACCAGCCAGGTCGATGTGTACCAGGAGTACACACCCAAGACCTCGTTTAACCTAAAATTTCATGTAGATCAAACCACACGTCATGTGTCATCAAATGACTGAACTCAGCATGTACCAGAGTACACGACTAGGAGCCTGAGTAGTGTTATACGCCATGTACTATGTATTATATGACCTAACTTCTATATCTCCATCATTGAACATGGAAATGGACATATGAGAAGTCCCATATAAGTATAATTTCATGTATGATACGATGGTGACCATGGTGACAAAATCAAAGATGTGATACAGGTTTGTGCAAGCAAGTGACTTCTCCCAATGACAGTTGGTTGATGAAAGAGTTTGGGTGTGATCATCAGAGTTTCTTCTAGGATCAGTACTCCAATGACTACATCAGGGAACGGGTCTCCCATATCCTATATACAGGTAGGTTTGTTACTCCCCCATACACTTTTGGGGTGTGGGTCCTCTATCTGCAGAATCGATAAGCCCCAATCTAAGAGCTCCAGCGAGGTGAAAATCTTCCACTAGATTCGATACTCCATAGACTAAGGTGGCTATCAATGAGGTTTGGGTTATCTATTATGGTTATCATGAGGTTATGTGGATAATACATGATCTTCATAATATCTTGTAGAATCTATTAGATGGATATGAAGATGGAGATCATACTCTGTGACTTGAGTACTTCTTTGATCATATTTGGGTTCCTCTCTCTTTACCCACCTGATTATGGATTTGAGCTGACTCTCTTTCGGTGCTTTACTTATTTTTGATTTTAGGGTGCCCTACTAGGTGTGTATATACTCACCCTTTCATGGGTGTTTCCCACACATGTCATGTATTATACATAAGACAAACTGTTTGACATAAATCTAGGTGGTCCTGCTGCGGGTGGTGCTTAGTGGTACTCGGTGGTGGAGGTAGCAGGTTCATGGTTTGTCTTTGGAGGTTTCATGTTGAGATAGTATTCTCTTTGATTGTCAAGTTAGGACTTCTTTATGGTTATTAGTCTTGTACTTTTCTCTATGTACTCTAGTTATGTTCTTTCATACTCTATGGTGGATTGTTAGACGTTATGCATACATTTATAGTTCTGGTTTCCATTATCTTATGTTACTATGGTGTGTGTGGAGACGTGTGTGTGTGTGTGTGTACAAGTAAATTATGCTAAAGCCTCCCATCTGTGTGGTATACCTACTTGGTTCTAATAACCATCCTATGGACTATTGGAGGCGGTCTTAGGGTGATATTCTCATCTTATTACTGACTAGGCAGGCCCTAGAGGTTCGAGTCATGAAATGTTTCTTCTTTGAACTCTAAAAAACAAGTATTTTGTAAGGAAGTGATACATGCCACTTGTACTTTTTTTATCTATCTTGTATTTACCAAATTATAAATATAAATAAATTTTCAATTCAAATGAATTCATCCCAATGTAGAATGACCCAAGATTGATTGTACATTTCATGTGATTAATAATCTTATTAACTATAATCATATGACTTTCCTTAGGATCTTCCTAAAACCTACACGTGCACATGTTGTATATGATATTTAGTTTTCTTTCAATTAGATACGGTAGTATTCCAATCATCCCTCTAAAATTATTGTGATCAGTAGACTTGTCTTTTGATTTTTCATCTAATCTACATGCAATTCTTATTTGTATACTCGTGATTTTTCTCGAGTCTAATCCAAATATTTTTGCTAATTATTTGAAATACTTACTTGGGTTTATGAAGATTCTATCATCTCTCTAATAGATTTGAAATTCTAAAGAGAACTTGATTTCTCCCATGAGACTCATTTCAAACTCATTTCCATCAAATTTAAAAAATCCATTCCAAGAGGGTTACTGGATGATCCAAAAATGATGTCATCCATGTAGATTTGAACTGTTAAAATGTCATTTAAATACATTTTGATAAACAATGTAGGATTCATCTATCCTTTATCAAAGTGGTTTTGTAATAGAAACTGAGAATGTCTCCCATATCATGCCTGAGGGGCTTTCTTTAGTCCATATAGGGATTTATGAGATAGAAAAAAATAGATTTTTCTCATTCTCAAAGTCAAGGTTTGTCTTACATTGACATTTTCTTAAATAAAACCACTCAGAAAATCACTCTTGACATTTATCTGGTATAACTTGAAACCATCATGAGCATCATATGCCAAAAGTATTCTTATGGATTCCAACCTTGCTACAAGAGAAAATGTCTTCCCATAATTTATCCCTTCTTCCTGACTATATCCTTGAGCCATGAGTCTTTTTTTGTTCCTCGTTATCTTACTAGACTAATACATATTATTTTTTAAAATCCACCTAGTTCCAATAACTTTTTGATCTTCTGATGAATTAACCATATATCATACCCAGTTCCTTATTAACTTTCTTAACTCCTCCTATATTTCTGAAACCTAACTTTGGTCTTTAAAGGCTTTTGAAGCATCGTTTGGAATAGTATGTGAAATAAAGGTAGAATTTACATAGATGTTCCTCACTCTATACCTTGTTTGAATCCTTGAATCAACATATCTAGTAATCTTATCAATGAGATGATCTCTATGTGTCTTCAATCTTATTAAAGCCCATATGCCTTCAATGAATTTCACACCAACGGACTTCAGCTAACTCTAGATCATATTGAACTCATTTAGATGATCATCCATTGACTTTACTTCCAATATTCTCATGTCAAAAAAGTCATTGTAACATAAACACTTTGTTCATTATGAAATGATTCTCATACATGTTCGCAAGTTTTTACAATAATTCAGCAGTTATCTTTGCATCATAGATATTGAAGGCCAAGTTTTGATCCAACATCAACCAGACTACATTCAATGCTTTCTGGTCGAGTCTCTCCCACTATATTTTTTCTATTGCTTCGGGATTCACCCCAATCAACGGGAGATCGAGATCCTTCTGGTACAAGTAGTCCTCCACCTACATCTTCTAGAATCCATAGTCTGGTCCATTGAACATATACAACTACACCATTCCCTTTTCCAATGCCATCATCTGAAAAAGAATTTTCCCACTGAATCAAAAAGGGAAAAAGTATAGGTAACTCACGATTTCCATAAGTCTTTGTCTGAGCTGCCCTTTAGAACTCTACACCAATCTATGATACCACTTAATACATCGAAAGTAACAATTCAAAACCATGACCTCTGAAACTCAAAAGTTCCTTCTAATCCTCAAATGCAGAACAAGGACACTAGAAGGACTGAATACTCGATACCACATATAGGTGTATTTGTAATTTAGAATCCTAAGCACCCAAGCCACACAGCTTTTAAAACTCTATAAGCACTCACAACACACAACTCAAATGGAACAAACAATAAACATAAGTAAAGCACACAAAAAAGGAATGTGGAGATTTACATGGTTCATAACACAATCTTATTCCATGGTAAATAAAAACTTCAATTGAAGAGGGAATAATAGATTATAATAGAACACTCCAAAGCACAAGCTAACAAGAGATTAAGTGCAACTAAAACAAGTACAATGAAAATGGCCCCACTCCATCGATTTATAGACGAGCACTGTATCTAACTTCTAGTAAAATTGATTCCATCACCATCAGATCTTTGTAAACTTCCCTCCACTATATAATGATCGCCTCTTGAGCATCATTGCCTCAATTGATCCATCTAATGAACAATGCTTCACTTCGGATTCATCCTCTCACTTTTCCCACATCGGTGTAAGCTTCTGGACCACGTCCTCCTGCTTCCTCACTTGTGCTAGCATTTAGAGTCACCTTTTGCATTAGCAGTTTTCAACATCCAGAATGAGTCACTACCGTGGATAGCTTCGGACCCCTAGTTCCATTGCGTTGTAATGCATCTGGTTCCCCATGAAATTTCAAAAGTTTCTCCTTTCTATAAAATAACAGCACGCATATGTGATCATCTAAATTTCATGACTTAAAGAAAATATTTCATTACAATACATTCCTAAGGACTTTAGTTTTAGAGTTTTATAGGATTGGGATTAAACATTAACTAATAAAACCCATGTTCTTTGTATCGATTGGAAAATTTTAACATTATATTCAAAACTACTTAATCCATATTGGGTCATCAACATCTCCCACAAATTCTCCACATAAGATACTCTTCTAGACATTTCATCCTTTCTTTGTCTTCATAACATGGGGAAATAGAAACATAAGAAATGGGTGAGCTCAGATGCTCAATAAGGGTAAACATAAGTGATAAAAATCAAAAATCATAAGTAAGCATAAGATAAGCATGTGGGTATAACCAAGGTACATAAGAAAGTTATACCCAAAAATCATAGACCATAAATCATCACATAACATAAGAATACATTGTGAAAATGATGCATATCATAAAAAACAAGGCATACTTGAGAATTATGGCACATCTATAAGAATAGAAATCAAAACATAGTGGATCAGGTATCACAATCAGTTTCCCTTAGTAGATCGGGATACACTCACTTGTTTCCCTAGGTGGATCAAGCTTCACTCACCTATTTCCCATAGTGAATCAGGCATCACAACTTATTTCCCATTTTGGATCAATCATCACTACTCGTTTCACCATTATCTCATGAGAAATACAAACTTAATCAATGCATTGGAGGGCAATATAGGACCCCACCCATCATCATTCCTATATATGTGTGCCATAAGATATCAATCATTCAACATATCATAAAAACCCATGAGAAGAAAATGAGTTTCATTCATGACATCATAAAGAATCCATGGAAAGAATATGGGTCTCATATCATTTTCAAATGGATTCACATAAGGAAATCATTCATAATCTGATCAATAATAATGATATGATATAACTCATGGAATATAAATGGGTATCCAATGACATCAAGTAAATTTCTAGGTAAATATCATTCATTCATGGAAATAAAGCATATAGTATTTATGTTGTATATATAAAGGGTATACAGTTGAGACAATAATTTTCTCTAATCAATCAATGTATGGAATCAAGGTGAACACCCTTCGAATAAAGGAATCAAAAATAGGGTATTCAAAGAGGAAAGGCATTGGAAGAAAAAGTGTGGTTATACACTGAAAATGATTAAGCAAGACAAATGCAGTGATGGATCATTTCTCCAAAAGAAAAATACATTACATAAACCATCCAAAGAAAGAAGGTGGATGGTTACATTTGAAAAATATCCTCGATCAAGCATAAGATAAGTCAAAGGGTAATGACTTAAATGAAAAATAATTTTAAGAAGTTTTGAAAAAATCACTTTTGAAATAAGAAATATTCTTAATCTTTTGAAATTATTTTAAAAGTGATGTCTAATAAATCTAGTAGAAAAATAATTTCTTTTAGAAACCATGAAAGTGTACATAGAAAGTTTCAAATAAAGCATTAAAGGTGGAAGAAAGATGTTTTCTCCTAGAAAATGTTAAAAGATGTCATTTTCAACATATTTGTAGAATGACAAAGTTACAAGTCACTTTGAAAAGTTATTTCAAAAAGGTGAAGTGAAAACTTTGGGAAATATTTACCTTTGAAAAGGAAACTCCAATAATTGATTCCATGAAAAGTCATAATGATTATCAAAGGGAATGTGGAGTAGAAGATAAAACATTAGATTTTAAAATCATGGAAAATATTTTGAAATACCTTTGTTTGGAAACTCACATCATAAAAAGAGTATTATATTTTCCTTTTAAAAAGTGGTAAAGAGAATTATTAGAATCATAGAAAATAATACGTATTATCTTTTCTAGAAAGAGGGAAGAACATTGGTTGGAAGGAAAATATAGACTTGAAACAAAGAGCCAATTAAGAAATGGAGGTTCGGTCTTGATAATGTTATACTTTTAGGTGAGAGAATAATCAAGTAGGAAGCATTGAATCAAAAGAGAAATTCTCCCTAGAAAGATAAAAGAGAACATCGTATAAAATGGGAAATTTATCAATAAAGAGAATATTGAAGGTTGAAGTTCAAAAGAAACCATATAACTCAAAGAAAGAGATTTGAGTTACCAAAGTCCCTTACAGACAACATAGTTCATGAAGTAAGAAACTTTTGAAAAGATGTTTATGTGGTAAAAATATAAATCCCTAGAATTCAAAGAGAAAATACCACATAATACAATCATAGGGAAGGATTTACCCAACTTATATGAAATATGTTCATGAAGAACAATTATAACATAATGAATGAGAATTGAGACCCTTATAACTTGAGGAGCATTTAAATCAAAACATCTTGAAAGAGAGAGTTTTAAAATTGAACTTAAATTACGATGAATAAAAGGTATTTCATGATATAATATCTCAATTAGACAGCATATACATCATATAAAATAAATTTGGTGCATAATACAAAACATGTCTCAAATAGAGGAATTTGATATAGAAACTTTTATCTTGGTCCTGGTTCATTATGCACTTGCACCAAACATCATGAATATACATACCTAAGAACCCTATTCATAACAAAAACCATTTATACTCCTCATTTATAATCATTTTATACATATATATATACATATATATACATATACATATAGCAAGTTTTTACCTATTTACAATATCTGGTGTAAGTAAACTTGATCGTTTCAAACTAGTTTTGTAAGAGCGGTGTCGATATTCATTCTTCTTCCAAAGTTCATCATTCGTATATCATTAAAGTTATTGTGAGGGGTGAATTACAATGATTTATGATGTTTTAACTTCCTTTCACGAGTATTTCATTCTTTGTCCTTAAAGATGAAATTGAAAACAATCATATTGCAGTGATTCTTAACCAACGAAGGGTTTTTTCTTAATTAATGAATTAAATATTGATATAACCTTTTCATAACCAAAAATAAATAATTTTTTACATATTTATATCATATTATATCAGTGATTAAGCCCCCAGGGCCTGGCTCAGTGGTAGTGGTCATGTGGGGTGTCGGGGAGGTCTTGAGTTCGAATCTCCCCGACTTCTTTCATCTGTGTGTTGCATGTTTTCTTTGTACCTTTGTAATTCCCCTCTCCCCATCCGTTTGAATGGGCGAACGTTGTGTGGTAGTACTTTGGCGACTTCACTGCTATTCTTGATCAAAACATGGCAGATATGGATTTCCTCGAGAGGTGGTACCGCGATGTGGGTGAGAAGGGTATGGAGAGGCTGGCTCGCACGATGGTCCTGCATGCAAGTTGTTGGTGTATTTGGCAGGCAAGAAACAAGTGCAAGCATGAAGAAGGTCATGCCTCAGGCAGATCCATTATTATCATAATGAAAAACCTCCTCCTTAACATGGTAAGCCTCTTCTCCAACTGGCGGGAGGCGCCCACCCTTCAAAAACTTCAAGTGCCATACCCCTGTACCCTCCCTGGTACCAGTTCGAACAACGGCCACTGGGTCTCCAGGTCCACCCCTTCCAAGGGCCTGAAGCTCAATACGGACGGATCCTGTGTTTCGGGGGTTCTTCACGGAGGAGGGGTCGTCCTAGATTCCACCACCTTGGTCTTCCTAGCTTTTTATGGGTGAATGGGTCGCGGTTCATCCCTTCAAGCAAAAGCCAAGGCGATGCTCCATGGCCTCAGGTTATGCCAGCAGAAGAGGTTGGAGCTGTCGGAGGTTAAAACAGATTCGCTGCTTCTCCACAATGCCCTACATGGCATTGGCTCCACTCCGTGGTCGATCTACTACAACATCAGTAAGTGTCGGGGCATGCTTGGCAACAACACCAAAGTTGTGCATTCTTGGCGCGAGGGCAACCATGTTGTCGACCACCTTGCATCTATTACAGTTCATGGGCCTGTTCCAATTTTACTTCATACTTTGAATAGCTTGTCTCCTGAGGGGGTCAATTTGATTAGGGGAGATGCTTTGGGCATTCACTACTTCAGGCCCCCATAGGCTCTTTTCAGCCCCGATTGCTTTGGTTGTTTGGTTTTCCTTTTGTCTATCTTAATAAAAAAAATTACATTGGACCATTATACAAGTAACATTATGATCATATTTAGTGTTCATTAGTGTGATATATCAAAGTTAGAAATAAGTTGGAAAAGAAGTGATGGATACGAAACAATTACATGGTATGAATAAATTGTTTATCTTCTTAATTCACTTGTTTAAGACAGTTAATTTTATAATGATTGTTTATCATTCATATCATTAATAGGTTATTCAATTTGTATTACCAGATCCTTATTCAAATTATAAAAATCATATTTATCCTTTAAAATCGTTCTTAGATCCATCCATGAATGGCAGTAAAGAAAAACGGAACACACTGTCTCATGGAGATGGTAATGCACACATACACATGGATAATGGTTTTGTTTTCCTTATAACATGAGAGAAGAGTAATGTGGTTTATCATTTCAGAATCTTAAATAACATATAGATATCATCATTATATATTAAATTGGCCTTTTAAACTAGTCATGTTAGACGGTGAAGAAAAATGAATAATTTACTTCGTGGAGACATTAGTCCGTACGTAAACACAATTCACGCTCGTTTTTCTTAATGAAAAAGGGATAGGTGGTTAATGTTTGTATCATCGTTATAATAACATGTATGTTATCATTTTAAGATGATGTAGAGAAATTTGAAGAAGAATGAGTGCACAAAAAGAAAAAGAGATGAGAAATAGATTTATGAACTTATACATCACTTCTTGGATTATCTCCTTTGTGAAAGGAGTCAAGCTTTTGAGAGACGATCTTTTAAAAAGACCAGAACCGCTTTAAGGTGACGAAAAATGTTAGAAGAGGGTTTGACAGAGTTTGAGCCGAACTTAAGGGGTTGTTGTTTGAGGGGAAGTGAGAAGAAGATATCCTATTTTATAATTGAAAGAGGATGACATTTTGTAAATACCCAAAACATTTCAATAATAAGAATAATATTATATTTTCTTCTAACAATTTTATAAATAGATACATAATATTATGTTAAAAAAATGAGAGCATATATAATAATTATTATTCAAATAAATAAATAAATAATATTTTATTTTTTTCTAAAAAAAATTATTATTAAGTACCATTACCAAGAGGGCAAACATTTATTAATAATCTATTTTATAATTAGAACTAAAAATTGAGTGAAATTTGAAATGATATGGCAATTCATTTACAAATGAATTGAGATTCATTTTTAAGTGAGTTTGCAATTCATTTTCAAATATCCATTTTAAAGGAACATTGGTCCAGCGTCATTTTCAAATCACCTTACACTTCATTTTGAAGTATGGTGACAATTTCAATTGAGTTTACAGATGGTTTTTAAGTAACTTTGATATTGATATTCATCATGTTACTTTAAAGTTAATTTCCACAATTTTTATTTTCTTAAATTTCATATTATTATTCAATTCGTAGGTTGGTCACAGGAAAAGGAAACCCACAGGGCCCAAAAGCGGGCATCACTTATGGGCATCACAGGCACCGCAAGGCATCGGTAGGTTTCGCACAGATTTTCAATGCACCCCAAGGCCCAATCACCAGGCTTACCCACTCTTCTTCACCCACACTACAGCAGGAAGGTCACAGGAATGTTGGCCTTTTTCTCTTCCATCGGGATCGCTAAAATGCTTTGACAGTGATAAAAAAAACAGATAACCCGTCTTCCTCCTCCCAGGGTTTCAAGTTTTAACCGTGGACTTGTCTAATCCTGATAACGAAGGGAATAATTTCACTGGTAAATCACGGGGACCCATGCCATCATTTCCATTGACTTCTAAACCCTAATTAGGGGAAACAACTCGAAAATGGAGTTCACAGTCCCCTCCCAGAGAAGATAATCAAGCCGCCCGCAGGCAATGACTGACCCAAACCGACACCCGGTAAAGTTCTCCAGCTGGAATTATGCAGAACAATGGCCGCAGTGACCGATTGAAATATTCGCTTTATTCTTTTTTATTGGAGGCCAGGAACGATACAGTAAGATACAGCGGGGAGGTGCAGAGAGAACGATTAGAAAATATAAAAAAATCAAAAACATGGGATGGGCTGGGTGGGTTGGGGCATTTTTCCGACGATCTCCAGCGGTTATGGCGACGAAGCACCAAAAATAACAATGCTAAACAAAAGAAAATATCGGAAATGGAAGAACCTGGACAATGACGGTGGTGATGAGAACCCGCGAGCTTCATCGCGATTGCCCGTACAAGTCGAACTGAGCCCACAGCGAGTCGAGCGGGCAAGGCTGCCTCGAATCGAGGCGCAGCCATGGCTTCCCGCTGCCGCTCCAGTGGAGGAGGCTCACCGGTCCGGGGTGAAGATCCCGGCAGCTTCCCTTCACGTTGTCGCCGCCGAGGCCGTGCTGGTTCCACCGGTGGTCGATCGGCGCGACGTTGCCGGAGAACACCAGGAGGAACGGCGGCAAGGAGCCAAGCTCGTAAATCCGGCTGCTCTTCTGGATCTCCATCCACCTCTCGATCCGATTCGTGTACCCGGCCCGCCTCCACTTCTCCAGGTCCATGACCATCACGCCTGTGTTGAAGTAGCACGGCCGCCTGCCGGAGAAAGCGCCGGCCAGGCGCTTATCTGACCAGAATCTCGCCGTGAAATACTTGGTCAAGTCTGCGTGACAGTATTCCGGAGCTCCGATTGTTTTACCCCCCAACCTCGTCGCCCATAGCTTCGAAATGTCGTCGATGACGACGAGATCGGAGTCCAGGTATATAACTCGCCGGACGCATGGCTCCAGCAAATTGGCCAGGTAGTTTCTGGCGTAATTCAACGGCTGCTCGAGAGCTTGCCGCACGGAGGTGGAGATCAGGTTGCGCACAAGCTCCGGATCGAAGTAATAGACCTTGAACTTCAGCCTGGGAAACGTGGATCGAACTAGGGTTTCGAGATTGGTTTCCGACACCAGGAAATGGAAGAAGATGCTCTCGGGACAGGCTGAGCGCCACAGAATCGAATGAACCGCGGCGATGGAGCCTCGAAGGTACTCCACATCGAGAGTAATCGCCACGTGAACAAGATTGGGATCGCAGACGCCTGTTTTACCTGGAATTCTCCCATCGCCGGTGCGGCATTCTTCGGCATTGCGAAATGGCGGTGGACTCTTGAAAGAGAACCGATTCAGCGAATCCGCAGCGGAAACCTGGCCGGCCAGCCGGAGGTAGTCGTCAATGTAAGAGGATCGAATGGCCTCCGCCGGAGGAAACGATTGGAACGACGGGGAGAGGACGATCATCACCATCGCAACCGAGAAAATTCCTGAGAACTTGATGATCCAGAACATCTTAGCGCAACAGAAACTTCTCTTCTTCCTCTCGCGTGAAAAATCGAGCCGTGGCGCTGAGCACCGGAGAGCGAGAGGGGGCGCGCTAGGGTTGCTCCCAGGCCCGCCAGTTTTGGGGCAGGAGGAAAATATGCGAGGCGGCAGAAAACAGGTTCGAATCAATGGATTTTGCATCAGACTATCTGCATTAAAAATGAGATGCCGTAGGAACAAAGCGACCTTCACAGAGTAAAGAGAGAAGAATCCATGGAAGCGAAAGCAAGCTCGAAGGAGGGGTTGCCTCGCCCGATCCTTCCGTGCGCGTTGCTGCGTATTTCTCTTCCTTTCCGCTCTAATTCCCAATGTCCCCACTCTCGACACCTCTTCTCTGTGTCGGTCTTCGACTTCTCTGCCGGGAAGACGACCCTGAAGCACTCGGCACAGGGAAAAATAAAGCGGAGGAGAGAGGACGGAATAGACATTTCATCATTTTCGTTTTTATTTTAGATTCTCCGGGCTGGCGTTTTCCATCATAGGCGTCGGAGGACAGATATGGAATATAGTTAATGAAGCTGGTTATTTTATTTTATTTTTTTAATACCGATTTTGATTTTATGAAATCATGATATTTGATAAAAGGGAGACAAATTGGAGATAATATTTAGCTAAAATTCTATTATTCTGAAGGGTCATAAGGATATCCTGAATTATTTAAATTATATGTAACAATCCACATGAACACTTACCATGTCATTGAAAGTGAATATATTTTTGTAACGCCTCATGTTATCGGGTGTTATTAGAATCGGAAAAGAGCTGAATTTCAACAAAATGGATTTAGGAGAGTGAACTTTATGGCTTGCATCAAGAGCAGGATCATTGTTAACAATTTATGGGAGTTCAAAGTGTGTGTTTTGATATTATAAGATGGGTATAAAAGTCCAGAGGATGTATTTTTGGAGTTTAGCAAATTAATTAAAAATGGGAGGTGATTGTCAATAGCCACCAAGTGTAGTTCTAACAGGTAGCCAATGGCCTGTCAAATGTGTTGTGTCAATGGTTTTGCCACCAGGTACTTGGAACGGTTACCGGAGTTGGTGCCCAGGAACAAACTACTTCGTACCTTTGATTACTTGTATATTTATAGATCAATAGCTGGATCATTGTTAACAGTTCATGGGAGTTCAAAGTGTGTGTTTAGATATTATAAGATGGGTCTAAAAGTTGAGAGGATGTATTTTTGAAGTTTAGCAAATGAATTGAAAATGGGAGGTGATTGTTAAGAGC
This sequence comes from Viscum album, assembly GCA_963277665.1. Lineage (NCBI taxonomy): Eukaryota > Viridiplantae > Streptophyta > Magnoliopsida > Santalales > Viscaceae > Viscum > Viscum album. The sequence continues at coordinate 2,099,462,832 of OY728163.1, read as the reverse complement.
CGCCAAGTACCAAATGTAGTTTTAACAAGTAGTCAACGGCTTGTCAGAGGTGTCGCGTCAATGGTTTTGCTATTGGGGTACTTTGGGATGGTTATTGGAGTTGGAGCTCAAAAACCAACTAATTTGTACTTTTGATTACTTGTATATTTAGAGTTTTGAATATTAACAGATTTCTTAACACATGATGAATGTTCTTCTGCATAACATTAATTTGATAATGTCCTTAGAGTATATGTCGCATTGAAATGTCGTAGCAATTCACCGATATGACGAGAACCTTGAAGTGCAATGGTGATATTATTAAATATCTATGTTCTATGACTATATGACATCATCTGGCTTGACACATTGAGACTTCTTCTCCTAAAGTTTGCCCTTAATAATCTCCAAAAGAATATGTTATGAGAACGGACTCGTCTGTAGGAATATCACTAGTTTTATGTGCCGTTGAATGTTCCTATCCACGAACAAGTGTATTGGTTCTTGGACTTGAAATTATTATTAATGCATAACACGAATCACATACTTTGATGTATTTATAACGTCTCTGTTCCTGTCATGTAAAGCTTTTGAATATATCTAATAATATTTTCGGGTCTAAACGCTGAACGACGCGAGATTCCGAGGCCCAGTTAGCTCGATATTAATATTATAAAAATATTAAATATATTAATATTATGCGCACATAGTTTTCCTAAAATAGTGGTATAACTCCCAAACAAAAACTCAAATAGGAAATCTGAGACCGTCATTGAGTTCGGAATGTGGGTTTTAACCGAGGCACCACATAACCTTGGAGTGAATCAAGTGATTGGGTTGAGTGCCACCTTGGGCAGAATAATAATTAAATTAATTAATTCATTTATTTAATTGTTAATTAAGTCAAAACCTAAATCCTCCAATTTTTAAACCTCCTTATGATAAAATCTCAGGGTTAGTCGCATAACCCTGAGGATTTGATAGGAGAGCGTGAAGGAGAGTTTGGCGAACGACAATGATAGATTGGGGATTGTTTTCACCAACGCGATTTGAGGATCTCGCCTACGACGACAACACAAATTCATTCTTCATCAGCGATCGATTCTAACCCATGGTAGGATGTTTTTTTATAGATCTCATCCCATTTTTGATTATCCTGGGTCAAACACAAATCAATTCTTCTAACAATTTGATTTGCTAGTTGATAGATGATTTATAGGCGATATTATTTGATTATTTGTTGGTTCTTTGTTTTTCGTTCTAACGACAACGAATCAAGGCCAACCCAAACACAATTGAGGTTCGTTCCTCCTTTTACGGTTTTTGTTTTTATCCCCTGTTTCTTTGCATGATTCACCACCAGTATTTCCTTGAGTGACAGTTCGATGAATACCCAGTATTTGATCATTTCATGACTGTTCTTCGGCGCAACGAATCGATATCACGGGTGTGGAGGGTGTGATCGAGGTGCAACGATGGTGGTTGATGATCGAATGTAGATTGGGATTGAACTGGTGTTTTCCAGTTTGTATGGTTTGACACACAATGATGGTGCGACGCTATAATGGTGATTCTTTTGATGGTCAAATTCTGGTGAGCGGAAACAACAAGGCTGGTCAACTCCAGATCTGCAATATTCGAGCATGATTTGTGGCCGGTGGCGATGAAAACAGAAGACGCATAAAGGAACCAAGAGATTCTGGAGAATCCCACATTACACGGCGTGTACCCGAAAGAAAACACGCCCTGTGGGGTCCCTGGCTGCGACACTATGGGTTACGCTGGAAATAAAATATCACACCTCGTGTGACCTAATGCTGGCGGCCCGACGTGTACTCTTAGGAGTACACGGGCACTGCCACGGTCAGGAACACAAGCACGGGTAGAGTACACGGGCACAACCCGATACTCAGACATGACCAACTACAAAGGAATGACCAGTGGTACACATGCATGACCAGGTATACACGAGCACAACCAGGTGTATGTGGGCATTTGTAGAGAACAAGAGCATGAAAACATGCATGCCCCGATTTAGAGATACACATCATGTACCTTCTATACACGTTGTGTACTTGCTCTGTCACAACTTGGAGACCTCTGTTTCCTCATTATAGACCAGTTTCAGTCGAGTATGGTTCCTTGGTCCATTCCTATGAGGGTACAATGTGACATTGCGTCCTTAACATAAGACTGTGATCCCCTCTATGGGTTTGTATCATATAGGGTTTGGTGTATGTTGGGAAAAAATCCCTTAAGACATTGTGTTAGTGTTTTGGGGTGATTGTGTTTGTTAACAAAGCTAGATAACCGCATTTGAGTATGGTTGGTGTTGACGAAGTAAATGTTTAAGGTGACACAGTTTCCTAGTGTTTGTCAAATTTCTGGGCCTCAAAATCGGGAGTTTGTTTTATAGAAAAGGAAGGTTTTCTGCAGAGGAGTTCACGAACCGCGAAGCATGGAGTTTGAGGATCGCACAGTAGCACAACTGTGCTATGCAGACCACAAATGAGGTATGTGAACTGCAAAGCATGCTACGTGAACCGCGTAGCTAAATCAGTTCGTGAGGTTCATCATTAGCGGGAGGCTCGTCGTTTCGCATGAGGCTCATTGTTTGCGGAAGGAAGGCAGTGATTTAAGGAGCTGCAAAGGGTTTTTGTTTGCGAATGACATCGATCGCTGCAAAGGATTACAACGTTATGCGGACCACATAGTAGTTTGCAGTGAAGGCTGTACCACATCAGAGTTTTGAGTATCTGTGATTAGCGGGTTTTTCGGGATTTATTTTTCTATATAAAGGACCCTAATCATATCATTATGTAGAGTGAATTCCATTAGAGAAGATCATCACTTGAATAATTTAGGGAAGTCTGAAGTAGTTTGTGAGAGAGGATTCCATGAAGGAGGAAGTAGTTCGCAAGGATCAATTCCGCAAAGGAGACAGTTCTTAAGGATAGTTCACAAAAGGGGTTTGCGGGGCTCGATAGCCCGTAAAGGAAAAGGGATCACGTATCAGAGGTGGTTTGTGAGGCATCAGCTATCCACAGAGCAGGTGCAGTCCGTGAAGAAAAAGGCGGTCGTGAAGCACTCACGTCATGCAGTGCAAAGCAGTTCACGAAATATTCAAGGTAGTTCGTAGAGGATGCAAAGAAGTTCACAGAGGGAGTAAAACAATTCATGAAATCAATTTCCACAAACTAATAGTATGTAGAAAAGTGGTACTTCAATAGAGAATCTACCTACAGTTGAGGATACATTCGTTATTGATAATGAAGAGACCTACATGTCCATAAACTTCGTGTGGATCCTTTCTAGAGAAGTGAGCAAAGGAAGAGGAATAAAGTGATCATTTCCACCAACAGTGGGCCATCGAAAGAGAGTTAGGGAGTGACTTTTGGGGAAGCAGTGAGCTGACCTTAAAAATTGTAAAGGTAGTGAGTCTGGGCAAAAAAGTGATCTAGCCCGAACCTTGTATTTTGGTAGTGAGCCTTAGTATATTTGGTACATTGACACATTACCATTGTATGCTCCTTGGATGCAACCCAGTGAGGGCGAACCAAGTAAAATCAATGTGTCTTGTTCATGATTTCATTTCTATTCATATATTGCTATGAGAAAGAGAGAGAAGAGTGTTTTATTTAACAATGAAACAAGATCCGAAGGGGCAGTTGTTTTAATCTATCATACCCTGATTCACCCCCTCTCTTAGGGTATTTAACCTAGTTGGGCTAATAGTGTATCCCTTTATGAGACCAGGGTGGGATCCTTTATCATTCCTTCTTCATCCTAGACAGGGTTTGTTGTATCAACATAACCACTATACATAGGGCGCTGATCCCTAATCTAGCAGGATGATCCAGTAGAGTTCGTGGTGTCCTCTAGTATCCTTGGGAGCGATCCCTTACTAAAATGAAAAGATCTTCGATGATCCAGTGAGTCCTTCATGGGTGAGTCCCGGTGATCATGACCTTTCAGATGAGCATTATCTGTGCTAGCATGGCTCGTGGGGTGAGTACTCCCAGAATGAGCATTACCCTAAAGACTTGGGAAGAATCATATGGATGGAAGTATTGGTTGTGACCCCTTGATATTGGTTGTCTATTATGGGTATATCCAAGTTCTTTGATTATCGTTATCTCTCATACCTTGATTGACATACCTGTGTATTTGTGGTGACTACTCTTGATGCTTTTGCTAAGTGATTTCGAGGTATCCTACTGAGTATTGTTATACCCACCCTTGCATGGGCTCTACTCGCACATGTTGTGCCTTATGTAGATGAAAGGCCTTTTGATGGTGTTCATGGAGGACCAAGAGCAGGAAAAGCATAGTTTAGGCTAGACAGACCAAGGTTCATACCAGTGTTGCATTTGATAGCAGTCCCCTCCCTATGAGTAGGTTGGACTCTTTTACAGTTTTTGGTAGGCTTGTATTTGACCCCTTTTTTCTTTCCATATTATATGCTACTCTAATAGTGGGATTTAGATGTATACATGCATTGGTAACATTAGTATTATTTTACCTTTCAACATTGTATGGGCTTGGAGATGTGTGTGTGCATAAAAGTACTTAGTCTAATGCCTCCTATGTGTAGGATATGCCTAATCGACACTGGTCGCCAGCCCCTAGCCTATTGAAGATAGGCTTGGGGTTGCCACACTTAGCTTATCACCAGTTAGGTGGGCCCTAGTGGTTCAGGTCATGATAGATTGGTATCAAATCATTCGGTTCTACCTTAGGACTGGAGTTTGGAGATTGTCTAGCTATGAGGTTCTGTTTGGGATTTATGACGACAATGTTAAAATGTTTTGAGTTCATCTTTTAGGCGAGGGTATCCATTGTTGGTGTGGCGACTGACTTATCCATTCACGAAGACTCTGATAACCAGTTTATCGGCTTGATACATGTAGGAACTAGTTGTAGGGAAAACATTGGTACATGCATCATATAAGAATGAGTTTTGGTTTCCATGTCCTTCTTAAGTCAACTCCCTAGATATACTCACTGGCCATGATGCATTTTGTTTATTTTAGGATGCCACCATGAAAACAATCGTCCATGATTCCACTATGTAACATCCCAACCCAAACCACCGGGTCCAATCTGGAATTCAACATGACTTTAGCCGCACCTCCCTGTATGCCAGAGGTTGCTGACTATTAGTGAGAGTCTTGAGTGGAACCATGGGGAGACTATACCCTTCATCACAGTGCACAAAAGAAACAATAAAAAAATAATTAGAGTAACATGTGCATAAACTAAATATGACATACATGTTTTACAATAAATAAACAATCAAGGATCCCAGATACAGGTAAATTTAGTAAATAAAGGCAGCAAAAAACATCCCCCAAACTTTGTCTAGTAACAACCACATCCACCAGCTCTAACTGATCAATGATCCACCACAGGGCCTTTTCCATTCACCAGGTTTCTGGTCATGAATTATACAAGCATGTCAAAATGTCTGAGTAGGGAGTGAGTAAAGACTTAGTAGGACACCACCAATGACCCTTAACATCAATGCCTAAAATGTACAAGTGCATTCCATGGACATAAAGAAGGGAAAAATATAAAAACAATATATCACACAAGTACCAACCACATGCCAGGTTCTCAAGGATCAACTCCACCTTCTTCAACACAATTTTGGGAGAAACATACCTGCTTCAGTACAATGCCGAATGGAGCATGACCAACCATGTTTGACACATCCCACTCCTTGATGAGATAGTTCACAAAACACATTTGACACATCCCTTGGAAGGGATAACTCATGTACATGCTAATCAACATCTCACACATCCCTCTTAGAAGGGGATAGTCCATATGGAACCACCTGTATCAAACATAGAGACAAAATAGTGCATGAAAACATGTGTAAAATATGGAAGATCAATATCACACCAAACAAGCAGTATAATCATTTGAACAAACCATATGCAAGAAACACAAGCACAAGTTAAGGTCACACAGACACACACACCACATGTGATCAAGAATCAAACATAGGTTTTACAGGCTACACACGTACGCAAAAAAATCATTCCAATAACTTGTATAAAACATGTAACTAAGTTAAGGACTTCCTACATACAAATATAACACTGGGCTACACATGAACACCAACAATCATGCTAATAATCCATATAAAGCATGCACTAATGTCAAGGAATTTCTAAGACTACACACGCACACTAAAAATCATGTCAATAACCCATATAAGATATGCACAAAAGTTAAGGACTTCATACACATAGGTTTCACACTCTGTTACACACGCACACCAAAAACCATGCTAATAACCCATATAAATCACACACTAATGTCAAGTAATTCATACACTTTGGTTTCACATTGGGTTACACATGCACATCAACAACCATGCCAATAACCCATATAAATTATGAACTAATGTTAAGGAATTCCTACACATAGGTTACACATTGGGACACACATGCATGCCAAAAACCATGCCATTAACCCATATAAAGCATGCACTAATGTCAAAGAATTCCTACGACTACACACACACCAAAAATTATGTCAATAACCCATATAAGACATGAACAAAAGTTAAGGACTTCCTACACATATGTTTCACACTGGGCTAAACACACATTCCAATAATCAGGCCAATAACCCATATAAATCATACACTAATGTTAGGGAATTCTTGCACTTAGGTTTCACACTAGGCTACACATGCAAGCCAATAACCATGCTGCGCAGGAGGTCATGTGGCACTTCAGCTTGGACCTGGTGGTTTGGTATGGGATGTTACACACCATTTGATCATGAGGATGACCCGTCGAGTAATGAGGCTTCAGTATAGGAACCTGTACAAGAGGTGGTACCTTCGGGTGGTATTCCAGTTCTGCCACCACCTGTTGAGTAGTAGATTTTGCTGGTAGTTCCGGATGAGGATGTGCGTAGACTGAGTGAACTCTATGAGTTTTAGAGGCATAAAAATCCATAGTTTTGGGGGAATCTAGACCCCTAGGCAGCTGAGGAATGACTAGATGCAATCACTCGAGTTTTCCACCTTGTAAGGACACCTTCATATTAGATAGTGGTCCTAGCAGGAGTCTTCTTGAGGGCTCTGCTGGACGATGGTGGAGTCTAGTGACCCAATCACATGACCAGACAACTCTCTCCTAGTTAGATTTTGAGAGTCTCTTTAGGGAGGAATTTTATCTAGCCACAATGTGATTAGTACACATACAAGAGATTCTACAATTTTAGTAGGACAATATGACTGTAGTAGAGTACTCGGCGAAGTTCACTAACCTTTTGTGATACTCTCAGGATATTGAGAAATGGTAGTGGACTCTTGAAAGAGAATCAATTTAGTGAATCCACAGTGGAAACCCGGCTAGCCGGTCAGAAGTAGTCATCAATGTAGGAGAATTAAATGGACTTATCTAGAGGAAATGATTAGAACGATGGGGATAGGACGATCATCACCATCGCAACTGAGAATTTTTTTGAGAACTTGATGATCAAGAACATATTAGCACAAAAGAAACTTCTCTTCTTCCTCTTGTTTGGAAAATTGAACCATGGTGCTGAGCACTGAAGAGAGAGTAGGGGTATGCTAGGGTTACTCCCAGGCCCGTCAGTTTTGGGGTCGGAGGAAAATATGTGAGATGACAGAAAACGGGTTCAAATCAATGGATTTTTCATCAAACTCTCTGAATAAAAAATGAGATGTCATGGGAACAAAGCGACCTTCGTAGAGTAAAAAGTGAAGAATCCATGGAAGCAAAGCAGGCGAAGCGAAAGCAATCTCGAAAGAGGGGTTGCCCTGCCTGATCCTTCTATTCACGGTGCTGTGTATTTATCTTCCTTTTCGCTCTAATTTCTCGTGTCCCCACTTTCGACACCTCCTCTATATCGGACTTCGACTTTTTTTCTAGGAAGACGAACCTGAAGCACTCAGCACGGGAAAAAATAATGCGAAGGAGAGAGGACAGAATAAACATTTCATCATTTTCGTTTTTATTTTAGATTCCCCAGGTTGGAGTCTTCCACTATAGGCGTCGGAGAACAGATATGGAATATAGTTAATGAAGCTGGTTAAATTAAAAAAAATAACGATTTTGATTTTATGAAATTACGATTTTTGATAAAGGAGTGACACATTGGAGAGAATATTGAGAGTTTTTAATGGATTTATTTATTATTATTATTTTAAAAGGGATAAAGCCGTGCTATGGAGAAGTGTGAATGACGTTCATGCTTCTCATTTGGATAAGAATCATGCTTTCTGGCCACGATCAAAGAGGCGTGAACCTCGTTCATGCTATATGTATTTAAATTAGTAAATAAGTTATATTTATAAGATTAATATGTTATATTTATATAATTAATAACTTGTATTACTGAATATATTAATTATAAATCGTTTTAAATATTTATGAAATTTTTTTAGATAATTATTAGAAATTTATTGATAATTAATAAGTTTAGTAAATTATCAATTGTATTATTTATTAAGAGATAATAATATATTATTTTTTTAATAATAAATTAATAGCACTATAACTATTATTTATTGTTTAATAATATAATTAAAATAAATTGTATTCATAAATATATTTACTAGTCAATAAATAGATTATATTTAATATATTATAATATATTATTAATTATTTAGTTATATAATCAATAATATAATATTTAATATTAATAGTAAAAATATTTAGAGAATTTTTATTTATAAGTATTTGTGACTTTTTTGTAAATATAAAATATTTTCAATTTATTAATAAGTAATTTATTTATTAATAATCAATTGTATTATTTATTATTACTTAATATTATATTATTATATTGCTAATTAATTAATATTATAACAACTAATATTTATAAAACTTTAATTATAAATCTTTATCAATTTTTTGTTGATATAATTATTAGTAATTTATTAATATGTAAAATATTTATTAATTATCAATTGTATTATTTATTATTAATTAATAATACATTATTATGTTATTAATATAAATAATAATATTATAGTTAATATTTATTATATAATAATGTAAATAAAATAATTTGAATTTAGAAAAATATTTATTAGTAAATAATTATATTATTCTTAATATATTATGTTGTATTATTAATTAATTACTTATATAATAAATAAGATAATATTTTATTCATAATATTTATAGAATTAAAAAAAATATTATTAATATTTAATAATAAATTTAAGACGATTATTTATTATACAAAATATGGATAATAATATTAAGAAGTATTAATATAAATAACAAATAATAATAATAATAATTATTACCAATGTAGTTATTAATAATAATGTTTCTTAATCGTTCAAAAATATTTGTATGAATTTTCAATTATATCAATTTATTGTTTTATGCAACAAAATATAATATTTTAGTATGTTTTTAAATAATGTATAAGTATTGATTTTAAAAAATGTAACATATATCAATCTAATCTACGTTAGTGTCCTAGATGCTTCTCAGTGCTAGAACCAAGTATATATATAATTCATCCACGCTGTGTCTGTTTATGTCTATGCTCTAGCATACATAGCTCATGTGCATCATCCTTGACACCTACCTCCACATCATCTTTTGTGACAGGAAATGGATCTACAATCTCGTCTCCTGTACCCTGTTTTACCTTCAAGGGTAGTGACTTCTAGTTGGAACTCTACCCAACATGTGAAAAATATGGAAGTTGTGCAGTAGGTATATGCAGATCAAAGGAAAATAATGTTCGTAACACAGACCATCCAGTATTTAGCTTTGCAACAAAATATGTCACGCTAATAAATTGTGTTTGTTCTTGTGCCTTTGGCCATGGCCATGGCTTATGTGCAATAAGAATTAGAAGAGTATCTAGCCGATCATGACGAACACTCTTATCTTGTGCCACATTTGCATCCATAATAGGGTCATCACCCCCTAACACATCTATATTAGTCTATGCACCCTCACCATCTCCTATCACATCAAAGAAAATTCCATGATAAATCTAGTCCATAGAAGGAAGAAACTCTGTCACTGCTCTATGAAAATAAGTTTTATCAAAGGTGCCTCCCTCTACGGGATTATATATGTGAAAAAGATGGGTGATACAAGCATCATGTGAAAACAAATTATGCAGTTAACTAATGTTAATAAAAAACTATTCAACAGAGGGAGAAAGAATTATTACCAAGTCATGATAGCCTCATCCATGTCACTTAAGATATCTCACTAGGTACATGCAGCACCAGGGCCCATAATAAAAATTATTTGATAAATGTATATGTACTGTGTTGCCCCCTCATAATCGGGACTCATGTCGTCTGTCCCACATCTCAATATATCGTGCATGATATCTCATCCAGTTGAAGTTTTTCTTCCCTAACATCTTCAAAGAATGAAGTGAAGATAACTGATTGGGCAGTGCAAGAATGAGCTAATAAAAGCTGATCTTCCTCATAACTCTATTATTATGATTCCACTCAACAATATAAAAATGAATCATAAGAACAACGCATTAACCACCAACAAGCATCACTGAATGGTACGGTGGGAGACTCTGGATGACAGCCTCACATATGACATCCATGAAACCTAAATAATAATAATAAAATGAATAATAAACAAATAAATGAATACATATACTGCACATAATAATAATTTAACTTTATAATTAATAACCACATACGTCATCTGGTCAAAGACTGTCTAACATAAGCCTATAAGCGTGGACATTGTGTTTGACTATGTCTGAATATCGATGCGTCTCACTCCACCTATAGATAACGTTTTTATACTTATATTTCATAATATAAATTTATACATTTGATTTTATCATAATAAGGAAGTAAAAACATACCATAATCCACACAAAGACTATCCTAAACTATCGACAGACAATAATGCGCATGCATGTGGAGCTAGGAGAGGGATGCACTCCCATATCCACATCTGTATCAAAATAACACATCCCGCGATCTGCATCTTATCGATGCAACATGAACTACATAACACTCTTTATGTATATACAAGACATGAAGACCCCTAGATATACCACCATGTCTGGTCCAAGTCCTCCAATAATAGTAAATACATCAAATGTATAAATATAGTTGAATGATTAATGCAGATCGTGCCACCAATAAGCCTCAAAATGTATGCATGTGCAAATCACAACATGATGATCTCATTAGCATCATCATCTAGATGAGAAAAGTGCTCATCTATCCATGAGATGTGTAATCTACTACCGACTATGGACCTTCCATCGTCATGGACCTCAATGCCCAGTAATCTATGAACTAGATCAAACCAATTTTCATCCACTTAGACTATCACAACCATACCATCGATGGGGAAGGCCAACACAATTGACACATCCTCGAGCGTAATAGTCATCTCTCCCTTTGAAAAATGGAATGTATGTGTCTCTGGTATCTATCTCTCTACAAGAGCAGTAATGAACCGATGATAAAAAAATGTGAAGGTGCACATCGCTATGCCATAGAACCCAGTACGATGAAGATGAGGGACGATGGAAGGAGGTGAAAAAACATGATTAAAATGATGAGATCTCTATACACTCAAAGTAGGAATTAGACGTCCCTTTATAATCAAACGTGAAACATTTTTGTCCTGGATGAGTAATGGAGGAACCACCATCTCTATATTTGATATCATCATTACTTTTTATAGTCAATTCAATAAAATTTATAAAATATTTTTTAAAAACTATAAGAAGAAAAATGAGGTAGACAATTATCATTCATAATTAAACATTATGTTGACAAATGATGTAAACAAATAGATGCGACTGATGTTATTGGATTACTCTATCAATTTCCTATTTTAATGATCTCCAATAATGTTTAATTTATTTATAAATAATTCTATGTATATTGACCGTGATGAAAATCCCACATAGTACATGTGGCTACATGATATATTCAATCGACCACATGGTTTGAAGGATATATTTGAATACAATTCATTTTGAGGCCGAACCTCTTATAATTCATTTTCATTGTGTGTTTATTTTTTTAATAGTTGAAGGATCACAAAATTATTTCTGATTGAATATAGAAATGAAACAAATCAGAGATGAGACAAGTCAAAAATAAATCAAGTCAAAAATATAAGGATCCATTAATGAAAAAATTTTCATATGAAAAAAAGTACACATTCATGATAAAATACATAAACTCGATCAAGGATGACGAGAAGTGTAGCTTTGTCCTGCTAATTGGGGATATCTCTTATGGGTATGACCTTCTGTGTAAAAAATGATGCATCATAGTCCCAATCCTCATTGTCGAGAAAAGTCCATCTCATTTTTGATACAAGTAGACTTTGGTTGTCCTTGAGGGTGCAACCTGGTAATTCAGGCACCACAGTTGACTGATGAGTGGGATAGGTAAAAGTATAAAATGTCATAATTTTTTTTTTCTAATTCAAACTTGAAATGTAACAAGACATTAATGAAAAAAAAAATCCAAAAATGAAATAATTCATAAATGAAAAATCCATAATACGAAACTTGGAAATATTAGGGACCACAGTCTACTGATCAGAAGGTAAGGTAATAGAATGAAATTCACCAACATGTATCTAAGGTGCACTATAAAAATCATTTAGAGTGTTAACGTGATACAACAGGTCAACATAGGGATCTTATGATATGTTCACCGATGCAAAAGATGCAACAACATGTGCACATGGATATATCAAAGCCTGAAAATAACTAAAATCACAATAACTATTTTCTAATATGACCACCATCACTCGACCACTATTTCATGTGAGTGGGTCGTGGCACTCTGTTACCTGAAAGTAGATCTATACCCAGTAAAAGGTTCAAACACGCAATGATGACGCATCATGCAGTATTTGATCAATGCCACTTTGTAAATTCTGACCAAAACACATTCTATTTTGCATCCTTAGATAGGTCTGTTGGTATCATTCATTAAAGTACTTCAAAAATCTATAAAATAAATCTTGTACTAACCTTGCGATTGATAGTTTTTTCACACCCTTTAGGACACATAAAATTTTTACATAGACACACATGTCCTTACATAATTAGAAAAAATGATGGTGCACAGGCCATCAATGAAAATAAAATGAAATTATTATAAATTATATAACCACATATAGAAAATAAAAAAGTAATTTCAATTATGCATTGGTCGATTATCTCAAGACCAGTCATCACACAATACTCTTAACATGTTTTTTAAGATAAATATTATCTTCTACATATTATAACTTTACTTATAACTCTATATAATATATAATAAATATCTACATATGCATCCATATGTTTATATTATCTAATTTCCAAAAATTTAAACTTTTTGATGTTTATATATATATTTAGGTAGATTCAGTATATTTACCCATGGATATTGAATATTATAATTTAAATTCTTTTTACATCAGATATAATATACAATAATATATACATATAAATATGTTTAAATAATATAACATAAATTGATACAAATTTAAATATATTCAAATTTATTTATTAATATTTTAAAATATAAATACATATACTTTTATAAACAACTATAGTTTTCTAAATATAAGTATTATTAATTTATACATAAATACTAAAAATATTAATAATAATAATTTTTATTAAATTTAATTAATAAAAGTAATATAATTTACACTTACATAATAACCATTAAAATATTGTAAATATAAGACCCCAAACTTAAACATTACATAATATTGATTTAAGTCAAGAATTTTACTTTATTTCACATTGAAGATCTTTTCAGGTTTAGATATTTAGAGAATTATTCTATAACTCATACATAACAAAACCATAACAATAAAAAGTGGACACTTTTGAATAGTATTCATTTTTCCATAATCTAAAACATTTAAAATAAAGAATGAATACTTTTATAAAAACTCTTCACGACATACGTGACATATCCAAATCCTTACTCACCCTTAAGTCATGTGAACAACATTAAAAATGTGGGATGAGCATGAAAAGATTAGTAAGGGATATAAAAAGAAATAAATTTTTATTCCATGGATAAATATCAAAACCCTATAAAACTTTATCATAAAGTAATACTTTTCACCTTTAATAAGTAGTAAATACTTCCCTTTGAAAATAATCTCATTTCACACTTTTATTGTAATAACTTGATTACCATAAATCCCATAGAAAGCATAGAAAATACATAAATGTACCTTGGGAAATAATTATACTTATCACTCTTATAAATGGAATAACCATGTGGTCAAATTCCATACATGTCACTCTTATAAATGGAATAACCATACATCCGACTTCCATACCCAATGCATTGGATGTTATAATGCAATCACCTATCCTTGTTTTATCACGAAACCACCCATACTTGGTTTATCATGTAACCACCCATCAAATATCCAAGTACCATAATATAATCATAACACATAAAAGATTGTAATTTTCAGCATTTCACTCATAAAATTTCATTTTTAATCAAAAGAAATCATTTCAATATATTGAAATAATCAATGAATTTTCAAAACCCATTTTTAATAAAAAATACCCATAAAAAGAAAAGAGAGGTTTCTTTTTCTTTTAAAAATATTAAGGCTTGTAGAGGAAGTCAAATATCAAATAATGCTAATGGTGGTGAAGAATCTATTATCACCATAAACTTTAAAAAGAACATTCATTTTGTTGTTTGTTAAAACGTTCCATATAAAACATGTAAAAGGATTCCTTTTTGAAAAACATTGAATGAAATTCAGAATATAGAAAAAATGTCCTTTAAAATCCTTTTATATCCATATAATTAATATGTAAAATAATATCAAGAATATTGACATGGAGAAAAAGATTTGATAATTAAATCATTAAACATTCAAAGAGTCTCATACAACTTGAAAATTTAAATCAAAATCTACATAAAAGAGGAACATTTAACAAAACATTAAATAACATGAGGATAGATAAAATATAGAGTCACTTTGAGTGGGTTGCGGTGAGTGGATCTTAGTGGAAACAATGGCATATGGCTCAGGTGACAGGTGTTTGAGGTAAATCTAGTGAGGATCATTGGTTACATCTAGCTATGGTGAGTAGCATTGGTTTACCAGGAAAATATTTCTGGGATGATAATGGTGTGGAGGAAATGACATTAGCGATTAGGGTTTTGATGTGGTGTTTTTTGAAGCAAATTTGGCCTTTGGTCTGGTCAGTTTGGATAATTTTTAATAGGTTTTCTTGTAATGGGATTTGTGTTAATGGGATTTTGGGCTACTCAAATATAAGGATGTGTGCCTCTAGGACTTCGAAATAGTAATGGGTTATCCCTTAAAATATCCCAAAAGGTATTTTTATCTATTTTTCTTTCTCTTTTTAATAAAGGGGCTAGTCCCCAATCTATTTCGGAAAGAATATTGAGATGAAATCCCTCACCTTGAGTCTGATTCATCACGTATGTTCTTTATATTCCTAAAAAATACAATTATGTTAATTATTTAATTTATTTAGAACATTTTTAATTTTTTTAATTACTTTTATATCACTTATTATCATGTTATAATACTACTTAATTATTTAAATTCATTTCATACGTTTTGTCGATATTCGGTACATGAGTCCAACATGACTTTGGTAAGGTGTTAATAGTCAAAGTGGTCATTAGTCTATCATCTCAAGAATAATATTTATGAAATAATAATAACTTTTATACATAAATTATAACATTAAATCAAACCATTTATGTATGGTTATAAAAAATGAACAATGTTATAATCATGAAGATGGTAGGCCGTACATACGCATGAGTAACATTTTCATTTTTCAATGATCATTATGGAAAGAAGGTATGTATTATTTTATATTTTCAGAATGATCATAATATAATTAATATAATATTAATAATTTAAATATACTTATATATATTATTCATGTGATGTGGTGATTAAAAATGAATCACATATCTTCGTGGAGGTGATAATTCACACATACACAAAAACAACATTATCATTTTAATGTGCATGGAAAGTAAAAATATAATTTATATATTATTCCATTATAATGATAAATATTTCATTAATATCATATATAAATATTAATTATATCATTACAACTAGTCTTGATATACGGTAATGGAAAACAAATTATATCAGTTCGCAGAGGTGATAGTTCACATGTACGCACAAATGATCAATTCTTTTCCCATTTGATAGAAGTGGAGAGCGATTTAGGTGATGATATTAACATAATAACATCTAATTATATTGAAGATACTTGAGTTATTATTTCATCATGTTCAAAGAATATTTGAAGGCAGTGTAATAAGGGAAAACATAGAAACACTTAAATAAAAATGATACCTCTTCTTGGGCGATTTCCTTTGATTATCACCTTAACACCTCTAAGGAGGGTGTTATACCTAAAATAATTAATCTAGAATATGGGTAGGTATTCTAGTAAGGTATTTAGGTAGATATTGTGTAACTTCCCGGTTCTGGGTGCCGCCCAAAGGTTCCCTGAACCTAGTTGGTCACATGGCCTCAAGCGCATTTCCCCAAATACTAGAGGAATCTGCCTAGTAGTGAGGGCTACAATATGATAATGGGGAAAATATTCCATCATTGAAAAGTATACACAACAGGAAGTAAATAGTAAATAATAGCAGAAGTAGTAATACCATAAAAAAAAAGTAAACAGAAGACTGATAGTAATATAAAAACTGGAGAATATATAAATGATGCATGTTACATGTGTCAAGGAAAGTATCCAAACAAGACACAATGCTAGAAATACAATACTTAAACCAAAGTAAAAAAAATAGTAAACTCCAATAGCATATCAAGCCTCATCTTGGTCTCATGCTCTCTAGCTCCAACAACAATCAAGTACCTGATAAAGAAGGGTTATTTCCTTTATCTATACCTATAACCATATAATCTATTTGGGTTCAAAAACATGACCCAAAAAGGGTGTGAGATGAATCCCAGTAGGAAACCACCAAAATATATGTTCCTAACTATTAGTGAATATATATATATATATATATAGAAATTAATAAGCATAAATGAAGCAATAAACTAGGAAGTAAATAGTACTACAATTTTCAATTACATTAATTTAACTTTCATTACTCATCCGTTGAATCATGTAAACCTTGGGATCTAGCCTAAGCTCTGTATCCCCTATGTAATAGTAACAACAGATGTCTCAGAAGACTATATAAACAATCAAGTAAGACAGAGTCCAACCATGTGATTTGGCTTGGCAGACTCATCACAATCATTCAATTATTCAATCATGACCCTTTGGGATAGTTCTCATAGTCTAATCCCCCTATTATAACATAACAACAATCATTTAATAACAACCCTCTGAGAATCTCTCACGGTCTAACCCCTTTGGTCTAATATTAACACTAATCATTTACAAAAGACCACCTGGGTAGCTCTCTATAACAACCCTGCTATTTATTTCATATTTAAACATATTTTATTACATAAAAACTTCACTTGATACAACATATAATATCAATAGGTCTAGTGTATTTGGGGCTTAGGACCATTACATAACAACTTAAAACATAAAAAATAACATCTTATTGAAAATTTCTTTTACATGACCACATAATTCCTTCGTACTTAGCATTGCATGGGATAACCTGAGGACATGCATAAGAAAAAGGTGAGATATAAAGCCCAGTAAGGGAGTAAAAAAGGCATAAAATGAAGAATATAGTACTTGTTAGGCAATATCAATATCAATGGAGCATAAGAGAAACATGAACATAAAGTCATGATATAGCATGATTATCATAACATGGAAATGTGACAACAATACTTAACATGATATTAGCATGAGCAAAGACTCATTGCAAATGGCGCATAAGTAAACCCTCATTGAACTTAAATTAGAATAATTAAACCCTCATTGCACTTGAGTTATCATGATACTAATCTTTACCCAATGCATTGAAGTGCTATCAAGGCGCACCCTTCTTAATCATTTCATTTCATGCATAAGTGTGCCACATGGATCATATAACACAGATTCATTAAATATCACCATTTATTCCATGATAAAGGAATGTTGAATTCATACATGAAACTCTATAATCAATAAGTAAATGTTCATAAAGGTGAATACCCTTGATAGAGAAATGGGCATGATATTCACTACACAATGACTTTGGCTTAGAAAATCACGGTGCAATTTCGGCAGCATAACGACGTGACATAAGAATTCATAAAAATGGTTGATGAGAGAGAAATTGGTGTCTCATCATATATACATGAAATTTAAATTAATGGGTTCATATAGATACATGTACCAACACATGTAATTGAATTTATATTCATAAAACAAAATAATTTCTTGAATGTAAATGAGGAGAGAAATCCCTTACAGAATTTCGGCATGGTAACGAGTGTATATGGGAGGAATTAATGAGAGATAAATGGGTATATCATCATTAAAATATAAGTAGGGAATTATGGGGGAGGTTCTATATCATACCCTAACATTATTAATTGAAAAATGGGCATAACAATATAAAGAAAGTTGGACAAAAATGAGAAAGGAAGAAATCCCTTACTTGGAAGTGTGAACCCAAAGGCTTGGGAGAGGCTTGAGAGAGGCATCTTGGGAGCTTGGGGAACCTTGGGAGGATTATAGAGATATGAGTTCATAGGTTGGTCGATCTCCAAAGTATTTTAGTGAAGAGGATATGAGATCTTGGGTGGGTTTATATAGGGAAAGAGGGGGAATTATTTATTATTTAGGTTTTGGAAACCACACATTAAACTAATCAAAATCACAAACCAAACCATGGTTTTTGACCATTATTTTTTCCAAATGGTAGTGGAAAAAATTATTTTATAAGTCCAATGTCCGAAATTCTTAAAATATTAGGCTTGCTTATGTGGAGGTGAGTCACACTCTTAAGGAAATCAATTTAAAAAGTTAAAATGTTTTATAAGTCTTGAAGGGTTCACTAAGGCTTTGTAAAATAAATAAATAAAAATATAAAATCACATTATTTTAATGGTAAAACATATATTGTCCGAACATCCCATTTATATTATTTTATTACATCACTATTAGGTCATTATGATGTCATAAAACACATTATATAATTAAACGATATTTAATTTTTACCCAAAAATTCGACTGTCTCAGAAAATTATGAAAAATTCACCGTTGGAAAATTTATACATCCTCATTCCAAAAATAATATCCATTTTATCTAAATAATTTTCTAAATATTTTAATTTTTAATTTTAAAATAAAAACCGACATTTATAAAAAATTCATGGGTTTTGATAGAAACGACTTTCAAAACTTGATAAAAATCACAATTGTATTCATAAAAATTATAAGATAATTTATATTTAATAAAATTTAATTTATTAATAATATTTTATTAAAATATTATTTAATTAAAAAATCCATTAATTCATCAAAATATAGTTCTTAATTGAATATTAACTAAAAATACTATTTGTGCTTTAAAAACTATTTATAAAGTAACAATAATAAAATGAATGTATATTATTTATTATATACAAAAATATAATGCACATAATCAGAGTTCTAAGGTCTTGTTACATAACCCCTTATAACACATTCATATGACCTAAGGGTAAGGTGTGCAATGGTGAAAAACTCTTGGGGTGACTCAGATAACATCGCTCGGGTTGTAATTTATATCAACTTAAACTTTTCCCATAGGTAGTTTCGTTCAAGCTTAATTTGTTGAAGCTCGGCTTGGGATTGGTCAAGAGCAAAGCCCAGTGAAACCACCTCCTTTCCGAGCTCTGACAAATGGGATTTGTATAGAGCAATTCTACTGGATGAGGCCATCTCTTCCTTTGTTTGAGTAAATTGGATTTGTTAAAGCCCTATATTTATACTAATCATGTGATCACTATTCAATAGATATATTAGAAATGGTCACAATTATTAATGGTATTTTAAAATCCAAAAACATAAAAACAATGAAGTGCATATGTTTTACATAACCATTTTACATAATAAGACATTTAATTAGATCAAGAGGAATTTATATTAATGAAAGTTTGGGTCATTACAATATTCCCCCCTTAAGAAATTTCACCGTTGAAATTTCCTTTTCCCACACTAAAATAGATGCGGGTAACTCTGTTTCATTACTTCCTCTGATTCCCACGTTGCTTCTTCAAACTTGTGGTTTCACCACAACACCTTAACGAGGGGCATTGTCTTATTTCATAGAACTTTTTCCTTACAATCTAAGATCTTCACCGGCTTCTCTTCATAGGACAGTTCATTATCTAATGGTACCACCTCTGGATTGAGTACATGCGATGGGTCAGGTATGTACTTCCTCAAGAGTGATACATGGAATACATCATTTACTTGAGATAGGTTCGATGGGAGCGCTAGTTGATAGACCACTACTCCAATGCGATCAAGGATCTCAAAAGGGCTGATGTACCTTGGAATAAGTTTTCCCTTATTCTAAAATCTCATAACTCTCTTCCATGATAATATGTGAAGGAATACCATGTCTTTGACATCAAACTCTAGGTCTCATTGATGATTATTAGCACAGATCATTTTTTGACTCTGAGCAGCTTTAATGTGCTGCTGGATGGTCTTAACCTTCTCCACCATTTCTTCAACCATTTTTGGACCTAGTAGTTTTCGCTCCCCAATTTCATCCCAACATGTCGGTGTTCTTCACCTCTTCCCATATAGGTCTTCATAAGGAGCCATTTGGATGCTTGAGTGGAAACTGTTGTTGTAAGAGAACTCAACTAGAGAAAGATGTTGATCCCATCCTCTTTTGAAATCCATTGAGCTTGCTCTCAATATGTCCTCAAGTGTTTGGATAGCCTACTCAGATTGGCCATCAGTTTGAGGATGATAAGCTGTATTTAAGTTCAGATCAGTATTCATAGCGTGTTAGCGACTCTTCCAAAACTTAGAGATGAATCTTAGATCTTGATCAGATACAATTGATAGTGGTACTCCATGCAGCCTTACCACTTCTCTGATATATATTTGTACCAGTTGATCTAATGAGAAATCCTCTAGAATTATAATTAAGTGTATAGTCTTTTAAGATGATCCACAACAACCCAGATAGAATTGATTCTTTTATATGTCTTCGGAAGTCTGGTGACAAAGTACAGGGTGATTTTCTCCCATTTTCATGCTGGTATGGGTAATGGTTTCATCATCCCCTTATACTTCTACCTCTCAGCCTTCACTTGCTGACATACCAGGAACTTTGATGTATACTCAGTGATCTTCTTCTTCATTTTATCCCACCAATAATTCTCCCAGATATCTCGATACATCTTTGTGTTTCCTCAGTGAATGGAGTAATTTGAACTATGTGCATCATACAAAAGTTCTTTATTTAACTCTAGATTTTATGGAACACATAGTCTTGTCCCAAATCTCTTAATTAATATTGAACTTCAAGGATTTCCCTTTTTTGATAGTTTAAACTTTCTTCAGAATTCCCACATAATCCTTTTTAGCATCCTTTAACCTTTAAAAAAGATATTGTTTAGAAATCATTTATGAAAGGATTTATGATGTTCCCTTCTTTATGATTTCCATGTCCATCTTCATCAAATCTAAGAAGATTGGATCCTTTTAAATTCTCATCAATTATAGAATTTCTGGGTCCTTTATACTTAGAGCATCCACCACCTTGTTCGCTTTCCCAAGGTGGTAATAGATTGAGAAGTCATAGTCTTTGATCATATATAACCATCTTGATTGGCGCATGTTCAAATATTTTTGTATGAATATATATTTGAGGCTTTTGTGGTCCGTATATATTTCACACTTCTCCCCAAAGAGGTAACATCGCCAAATTTTTAAAGCGAAGATTACTGCAGCCAACTCTATATCATGTGTTGGATAGTTTTTCTCATGAAATTTTAATTGCCTTTAAGTATAGGCAATGACTTTGTCATTTTTCATCAACACACAACCCAAGTCCTTCTTCGAAGCATCACTAATACCATAAAAATTTCTCCACTTGTGAGTAATGTGAGCACATGCATAGTGATAAGCCTCCTTTTCAACTCCTTGAAGATCTCTTCGGATTCATCACTCCAAGAAAACTTTACTCCCTTTCGAGTTATCTTGGTAAGAGGGTTGGACAATCGTGAGAAATTTCTCACAAATCGGCGATAATATCCAGCTAACCTTAGGAAGCTATGAATATCCATTACCGATGTTGGCTTTGGACATCCCTCAATTGCAGCTGTCTTAGAGGGATCTATAGATATACCATTTCTTGTAATGATATGACCCAAGAATGAGACTTCCTTCAACTATAAATCACACTTTCTGTACTTTGCATAGAGATTCTCCTTTCGCAAGGTCTCTAGTACAATGCTTAGATGCTCCTCATGATCCTCCTTGGTTTTGGAGTATATTATAATATCGTCTATAAAGACTACCAAAAATTTGTCAAGGTAATCTCTAAAGACTCTATTCATCAAGTCCATGAATATTGCTAGATCATTAGTGTGTCTGAAAGGAATTACTATTAATTCATAGTGCCCGTATCTTGTATGAAAATAGTCTTTGAGATATCCTCCTTCTTCACCCTTACTTGGTAGTATCCCGACCACATATCCACCTTGGAGAAGTATTATACTCCACGTATCTGCTCAAAAAAGTCATCAATTTAGGAAAGAGGATACTTGTTCTTTATCATGATTTTGTTGATCTCATGATAATCAATGAAAAGGTGCATTGAACCATCCTTCTTTTTGATGAAGAGGACTGGTGCACCCCATGGTAAAGCACTTGGGCATATAAACCCTTTATCCAGATTCTCCTATAGTTGTTTCTTCATATCCTCAAGCTCCACAACAACCATTATATATAGAGTCTTGGATATTGGCAATTCCCCAGGTATAAGATCCATTGATAATTGAATATATCTTCTAGGAGGAAGACCATCAAATTCCTTGGGAAACACTTTAGTGAATTCCCTCACAGTAGGCATGTCTTCAAGGATGATTGTTTCCTTAGACACAATCATCTGATCCAGATATGCATGCTCATAGGGTAGTAATATCCATGATTGAGATGATGGTGCTAAAGAAGATTCATATTTCTCCTTGCACTTGTACAGAATCAGGGGTCAATTTTCCATATGGAGAGTGATTTACCTCTCATGATAATTTATGTTGGCTATGTATTGAGAAAGCCAATCCATGCTAAGAATTGAATCAAATTCCACTAGAGGGAGTATGA
This sequence comes from Viscum album, assembly GCA_963277665.1. NCBI lineage: Eukaryota > Viridiplantae > Streptophyta > Magnoliopsida > Santalales > Viscaceae > Viscum > Viscum album. The sequence continues at coordinate 2,099,439,582 of OY728163.1, read as the reverse complement.
CGAGATTATTTGGGATGTTTAATCCACAAATTATAACAGGGTAGGAGTTATATTAATGGGATGCAATGATTTCACCATTTTCCGTACTCATCGACATCTTTACTTCCATGATTTTTGGTGGTGTTGGGATTTTTCTACTAAAATTTTAGGATATAAAAGAATGTGTAGAACTAGAATAAAAAATTATGTTCTCTATTCTTGAATGAATAACTAGTGTACCTATCACCACTTTTTTATCGGGGTTTACTTCGGTAGTAGTGATGGAAAAAGCTCACCCTTTTTTCCTTGGAGGTTGTTGGTTGCCTCCAAAAAACCTTATATTAGGGAAATGGTTTAAAAATTTCCCTGGTTCTTTGCAGTTGAAGTAATGAACAATGCGTTGAGGGTTGAAAGGAGTGTTCCTATCCTCTGTCACAACCATGAGTTTCTCTTGTCAGCGGTTAATAGCCAGGTGACCTTCTCTTCCATGCATAAAGTATTTCCCCATCCCCTTCAAGCAATTTCCAGGGTGCTTCTTTCTGCATCTTTGTAAAGTGGGGTGCTATATTTTCTTAGAACTGTTAGATATATCCATCATACTTCTAGAATTGAAGTCCACTTTACGCTTCTTATCCACATGATACCCCTGAGATTCGCCGATCTCCATTTCAACTTTGAGGGCACATTGAACAATTTCCTCATAGCTCTCGAAGTAATGGATCACATGGGATTTCCATAGTCTAGGTTTTAGCCCACCAAATAAGTGGTCAACCTTTCATTTTTGGGTAACAAAAAAGCCAGAGGAATATCGTGCAAGCCTTGTAAAGTTTTCCCCATACGCTCCAATGGATTCATCGTGTTTTTTCTTGAGGGCGAGGAAGTCCCTTTCTATATTAAGTCAGAGGGTGTGAGGAAAATATTTGTCAAAAAACATTTTTCAGAAATCATTCCATTCCAATGCCTCAATATCCTCCTCAGGATTCATATTTTTGATCAATGTACACCATTTATTAGCTTCACCCTCTATATGATAAGCAGTCAGAAGTACCTTCTCTTGTTCAGAACACTGAAGGATGGAGAATATCTTTTCAATGGAGTTGATCCATTGTTCGATGATTGAGGGATCATATGATCCATTAAAAGTAGGAGACCTTTGTCTCATGAAGATCTCGATTATAATTTTTTATTTCTTAGGGGGGGTTGAATGTTCCTCTTGATCCACGTTTCTATTAAAAACTTGAGTTAACTGAGAGAGTATCATGACAAAGTTCACGATTCTAGCTCCCATTGGATTGAGAATCTCATTAGAATAGTCATCACATTGATATTCACATCGGTTGTTAGCCTGAGTCCTCCTATTACTGGCCATTGGATGGAATAAAAGGAAATTTAAGGGTAACACATAAAGGGTAATCTAAAGACAAAAATGGATGACTTATAAATTACTTATATTTCCTTAACTTATGAACTTATAGAATTCAATATATGTTATACATGATGTACTTCCCAACATATATTCTTAGGGGATTTTTTTATTCCCTTAATAATGGTTTTTACTAATCTTATGAATTTACTAAAGCATATCCCCTATGAGTTTTGTAACCAAGAGTGCATCAAGGTCCGTTGTCGTGCACCAGTTCCCGTTTGAGTCTAGCTCAAAACGGTATTTTTGGGTTTTACCCCTAGATACATCTATGCCAGAGCCACCTCTACCTGCTCATATCCAAACATGGATTTCTTTGATTGTTAAACCACTAACTCAATACTCACCAAAATTTAGGTATGTTTTTATTATACTTAGTCTTATCCCTAAGGCTTTCACTAGGGTTTTCTAATCTTAATCCCAAAAATAACTAAACCTATCCTATGATACCAACTATAAAAACCCTTATCTTTATTTCATACTTAAACATATTTTATCACATAAAACCTTCACTTGATAAAACATATAAGATCGCGAGGTCTAGTTTCTTTAGGGCTTAGGACCATTACATAATAACTTAAAACATAGAACACAACATCTTATTTAAAACTTCTTTTACATGACCATATCATTCCTTCGTACTTAGCATTGCATGGGATAACTTGAGGAAATGCATAAGAAAAAGGTGAGATATAAAGCCCAGTAAGGGAGTAAACAAATAATAACATGAATAATACAGTACATGTTATACAATAGGCATATCAATGGAGCATAATATAAACATGAACATAAAGGTATGATATAGCATTATTATTATAACATGGAAATGCGGCAACAACACTTAACATGATATTAGAATGTTCCAAGGATCATTTCACATGGATCATGAATAAACCCTCATTAAAAATGAATTATAATGAGTAAACCCTCATTGCACTTGACGTATCATGATAGTAATCTTTACCTAATGCATTGGAGAGCTATCAGGGCACACCCTTCTTAATCATTTCATTTCATGTATAAGTGTTCCACATGGATCATATAACATGGAATAATTAAAAATAATAATTTATTCCAAAATAAAGGAATGTGGAATTAATTCATGAAACTCTATAATCAATAAGTAAATGTGCATAAATGAGAATACCCTTGATAGAGAAATGGGCATGGTATTCACTACATAATGACTTTGGCTTGGAAAATCGCAATGTAATTTCGACAGCATAACGACGTGACATAAGAATTCATAAAAATGGTTAATGAGAGAGAAATGGGTGTCTCATTATATGTAAATAAAATGGACACTAAAGGGGTAATATAGATACATGTCCCAATATATGTAATGAAATTTAGATTCATAAAACAAAAGAATTGCTTGAATGTAAATGAGGAGAGAGAAATCCCTTACGGAATTTCAACATGGTAACGGGTGTACATGGGAGGAATTAATGAGAGAGATATGGTTATATCATTATTAAAACATAAGGAGGGAATTATGGTAAAGTTTTGAAATCATACCCCAACATTTTCAATTGAAAAAAGGGCATAACAACATAAAGAAATTTGGACAAAAATGAGAAAGGAAGAAATCCCTTACTTGGAAGTGTGATCCCAATGGATTGGGAGAGTCTTGAGAGAGGTTTCTTGGAAGATTGGGGTACCTTGTGAGGATTATAGATATATGAGGTCAGAGTTTGGTTGAGCTCCAAAGGATTTGAGTGAAGAGGAAGTGGGATCTTGGGTGGGTTTATATAGGAAAAAGGGATAATTCTTTATTATTTAGGTTTTGGACACCACACATTAAACTAATCAAAATGACAAACCAACCCATGGTTTTTTACCATTGTTTTTTCCAAAGGGAAGTGAAATTTTTTTTATAAGGCCAATGTTCGAACTTCTTAAAATATTAGGCTTGATTATGTGGAGGTGAGTCACACTCTCAAGGAAATCAATTTAAAAAGTTAGAATGTTTTATAAGTTTTGAAGGGTCCACTAAGGATTTGTAAAATAAATCAAAAAAATATAAAATCACATTATTTTAATGTTAAAACATATATTGGTCTAAAATCCCATTTATAGTATTTTATTACATCACTATTAGGTCATTATGACGTCATAAAACAAATTATATAATTAAACGGTATTTAATTTTTACCCAAAAATTCGTATGTCTCAGAAAATTAGGAAAAATTCACCGTTGGAAAATTTAGACATCTTGATTCCAAAAATAATATTAATTTTATTTAAATAATTTTCTAAATATGTGAATTTTTATTTTTAAAATAAAAACCGACATTTATTGAAAATTCATTGGTTTTGATAAAAATGACTTTCAAAACTTAATAAAAATCACAATTGTATTCATAAAAATTATAAGGTCATTTATATTTAATAAAAATTAATTTAGTAATAATATTTTATTAAAATATTATTTAATTCAAAAATCCATTAATTCATCAAAATATATTTCTCAATTGAATATTAACTAAAAATGCTATTTGTGCTTTAAAAACTATTTACAAAGTAACAATAATAAAATAAATGTATACTATTTATTATATAAAAAAATATAATGCACATAATTAGAGTTCTAAGGTCTTGTTACATAACCCCTTATAACATCCGCATATGACCTAAGGGTAAGGTGTGCGATGATGACAGACTCTTGGGGTGGCTCAGATAACATCGCTCAGGTGGTAATTTCTATCAACTTCCACTTCTCCCATAGGCGGTTTCGTTCTAGCTTAATGTGTCGAAGCTTGGATTGAGCTTGGTCAAGAGCGAAGACTAGTGACGCCACCTCATTTTCGAGCTTCGACAAATGGGCTTTGTATGGAGCAATTCTACTGGATGAGGCTATCACTTCCTTTGTCTGAGTAAATTGGATTTGTTAAAGCCCTATATTTATACTAATCATGTGATCACTATTCAATGGGTATATTAGCAACGGTAACAATTCTTAACAGTATTTTAAAATCCAAAAACATAAAACCATGGAAGTTCATATGTTTTACATAACCATTTTACATAATAAGACATTTAATTAGATCAAGATAAAATTTCATTAATGAAAGTTTGGGTCGCTATAATCTCACGGTCTATACCCCTTGGTCAACATAGCATCAATAAATTATAAATGACCACCTAGAATCTATCACAGTCTAAACGTCGGGGTCGATGACCATTTGGAAACTCTCATAATAAATACCCCTGGGTCAACATAACGACAAAACATACATAAATGACCCTACCTTAGGAAGCTCTCACTGTCAAATTACCCTTGGTCAAACTTTCACAATGTATATCACAGGCAGATCATATAATCAGTAACTCTATCCTAACAACACAAGGCATGGAAAACAAGGCAATCCTAACATGCATTCTAGACCAAATGGTCAGAATCAATCAAACAAGGGAAACACACACACAAGGTGTCCCATAAACAAGGTATCTAACCTCACACATATGCAACTACCCATTATCAATCTACCAAACCATAATAGGTAATAAATAGGGTCTACTTATAAACACGAAATACCCCAAATGTGGGTATATGGAACTTTTATCATATATAATCCAAATATAATCAATGAAAGGCACAAAACACTTACCTTGATATCGTACGATCAACACTCCTGAACGTCGTCCCTTGAATCGGCCTAAAATGGCACAAATCTACAAAAAGATGAAAAAGTTCAACCTTGAATAACTCAAACAAGATAAGGAATAATAAAGAGAGTCTCTAGGGGAATTGATAAATCACCAGAAGGATTCTAATTCACCCGACATCATCTCAATCAAAGGTCGGATAGATAATCAGGAAGGGTTCTAAGTTCTTTGGCTGCTCCGTCACTCTCCTGTATGAACCAAGGGGAGAAGAAGATGTTTATGAGGATGAGATGAAACCCCGTTCCTATTTATCAAATAAAAAGAAAACTAAATGGTTTGTTCATTAAAGGTGCATGTCATGTAGTAGCCTTAACCGAAACCCACCTTAAGCGGTCTTCCAGGTCACCTACATGGCCATGTACTCGGCCGTTACATGGCCAGTATGCGGTTGTATGCAGTACCCGGGTACACGACATGTACTCATAAGTACACAACGTGTACTTATAAAATTATCATTTCTTCCTTTTTATTCAAAAAATAACCCAAAATAAATATCCATACCTGAAATGATGATCCAGGTTCTTAAAAACTTACCCTCTTAAAGAAATTCGTCCCCGAATTTCCCTTACAAGGGTGGTGAAGAAGAATCTATGAATAACTTCAGCCATTGCGATCACACATCGGCCACCCTCTCATAAGTCTCGTCTTTCACTCGCCCGTGCTTCCATTGCACCCATAATAGAGGAACAGAATGACCATGGAGAAAATTCATACTACGATCCAAAATAAAAATAGGGAAATACTTGAAGGATGCATCCACATCCAACTCAACCTCCTCAGGTTGAAAAGCATGAGGCAGGTCTGAAAAGTAATGTCATAGATGAGACACATGAAAGACATCGTGCATTGCTCATTACCTCTAAGGTAACTTCAATCGGTAGGAAACTGGCCCGACTCTCTCCAAAACCTCAAACGGCCCGATGTATCTCGGTGAAAGCTTCTTCTATCTCCTAATCCTCCCATGTCCCAACCTTGACGTGACATTTAAGAAAACCTAATTCCCAACCTTGAAATATAGAGGTCATCTCCATTGACCAATATAAGATTTCTAGAGAGACTGCATAGTAGTTATCCTCTTCCAAATCAACTCCACATGCTCAATGGTGTCCTAGACAAGATGAGGTCCCAACATAGCTGCCTCTCATACCTCTAGCCAACATAGGAGTGATCGGTATGACCAACTATACAAATCCTCATAAGGTGCCATATGAATTATTGCCTGAAAAATGTTATTATAGGAAAACTCCACTAGGGGTATGTGTCACTCCCAAGAGCCCCCGAAATCTAGGATTCATTCTCGTAGCATGTCCTCCAAAACCTGAATCATGTGCTCAGATTGGACATCTATTTGGGGATGGTAATCCATACTCAGAAGTACCCATATACCCAAAGACCTCCGTAGTACCTTCCAAACATGATAAGTAAACTGGGAATCTCTATATGAAATGATAGAGTGTGGAACCCCATGAAAACACACAATATCTCAGATGTACAACCCTCCAATCTCATTAACACTGAATATTTACTTAATCAGCATGAAGTGTGAATCCTTCGTGAGCCTGTCGATAACAACCCAAATTGAATCATTCCCTTGATACGACCTCGGTAAACCTGTCAAAAAATACATTGCAACATCATTCCACTTCTACTCAATAATGGTTAACTACTATAAAAGCCCTGCTAGCCTCTGATGCTCTGCCTTCACCTACTGATAGGTGGAACATCTCATAACAAAGCCAACTACTTCCTTATTCATACTCGGATACCGGTACTGATGATATAGATATCGATACATCTTGGTGACACAAGGATGAACTTCCCAAACTGAGGAATTAAAATGCCGCATAAACTCTTTATATATGTCTACTGACACCCATACACGCCCATGAAAACAGAAAACCTCATCCCCGCCTATGGTCCACTTAGGAGTAGGGTCCTATTCTAACACACTCTTCTATAGAACTAGGCCTTCAGAATCTGATAGCTGCCTCATTTGCACTCGATCAAATATAGTAGAGGTAACAACTATAGAAAAAAGAAATGTCTACCCCTGTTTGTCATGTACCTCCAAATGAATCTCAGAGAACAGACCCATAAGCTACCACTCAGTGTTGGCCTCCTAAACTACATGTATCTGATTCATCCTACTCAATGTATTAGCCACTTTGTTGCCTTTTCCAGGCATGTAGGAAAGTTCAAAGTCAAAATACTGAAGGTACTCAATCCACCTTCGCTGTCTCAAATTCAGGTCACGCTGAGTAAATATATACTTGAGGATTTTGTGGTCAGTTTATACCACAAAATGATCTCCCAAATGATAACGTCTCCAACAACGTAAAGCATGTACAACTGCAGCTAACTTGAGATCATGCATCGGGTAATTCCTCCCATGTGGCCTCAACTGATGAGACCCATATGCAACGAATTCTTCCCCCTCCATAAGAACTTCTCCCAGCCTGATACCTGACGCATCACAGTAAATGGTGTAACTCTTTCATGGCTCTGAAAAAATCAGTATCAGTGCCGAAGTCAATCTCCCTTTTAGATCCTGAAAGGCTGAATCGCATGAATCTGTCCACAAAAACATTGTACCCTTCTTAGTCAGGCCCATCAGTGGCACTACTAAGCATGAAAATTCCTGTATAAAATGACTGTAGTAACCAGCTAACCCCAGAAAACTCTGTACCTCAAAGAAGTTCTTTGGCTGCTCCCAGGAAACTACTACTCTCACTTTCTATGGGTCTACTGATACTCCTGTCTCTGATATTACATGACCCAAGAAGTGAATTTGGTCCATCCAAAAGTGGTATTTTGAGATCTTAGCATATAACTGATGCTCTCTCAATTTAATCAATACGATCTCAAGATGGGTGGCATGGTCATGTCGAGTGTGAGAGTTAACCAAGATATTGTCCACAAAGACTACCACAAAATAGTCCAAGTAAGTATGGAACACTCGGTTCATTAGTTCCATGAAAACTTTCAGTGCATTCATGCGACCTAATGACATAACCAAATACTCGCATAGACCATAACTTCTCTAAAAGGCTATGAGAGGTATATCTAATGGTCTAATGATCAGTTGATGATAATCGGATTTCATGTCAATCATTGAGAACACCCAGGATCCTCAAAGACAATCAAATAGATCATCAATACTTAACAAGGGATATCGGTTCTTGACCGTCAACTAGTTTAACTTCCAATAATCCACACAAAGTTTGAGGGTACCATCCAGATTCTTCACAAAAAGGATGGGTGAACACCAATGGGAAATACTGGGTTGGATGAAACCCTTTTTCTGTAACTCCTCGAACTAATTCTTGAGATCCTATAACTCCGGTGTATCCATACTATAAAGAGTAATGGACATTGGTGCTTCTCCTGGCACAAGCTCAATAGAGAAATTTACTTCTCTCTGGAGTTAAACCTGAAAATTCATCTGGAAAGACATCTCTAAAATGATCCACCACTAGAGGAAATTTCATCTGTGAAGTCCCCTGGTCATCCAAATATAAACTAGCAATCTGGTCTGTAATTCCTCCCAACCCATGATGCTCGTGTCTCACTCTACTTGCTTGGACATCCCATTCACCCTTGTATATAAAATATTCTCCCTCTGGTGATGTGAAAATCACCCAGCGGCGATAACAGTCAAAAAAGGCCTGAAAGGAGACCAACCAGTCTATTCTGAGAATGACATTGAAACCTGTCATCTCTAAGACATAGAGGTCCCATAAGAAGTGACACCCACCAACCTCAAGAGGGAACTACTTGCATTGACGTACACTATCCATCCTAACCCCCAATAGAGTTTCTAGCATCATAACATACTTAGAAGTAAGGATACAGAGCCCAAGACTCTTCACAATGGTAAAATATATAAAACTATGGGAATCCCATGTATCAAAAAGAGCAAAAGCTAAAACTGAGGCAATTAGAATTGTACCTCAAATCGTAGAAGGTCTAGGATCCTACCCCTGTTAGGCCTTCTCCATCGAAAAAGTCTGGCCTGTACCGTGGCCCTATGAACCTACATTATTACCTTGATCTGATCCACCCTATTGTCGCTGAAAACCTTACATCTATCTACCATAACCCTGACCACCTTCTTAGCCTGAACGACCTGATGAACTCTAGTTCCCTAACTAATGAGAAACTTGTGGACCTTATTCTGAACGTGGTTTCATAAAAGATCCCCTCTCACTCGCTGCTGGTGAGAACATATAGAAAAAATACTGAATATGTCCCATATTTTCGCAAGATCGACATTCGACTGGGTCCTTCGGGAAATGTGGTCTCGTATTCCCACTCTTCCCGCAATGGTAGCATACCCAATAGCTACCTGAAGAAACATCGTGTGAAATCTCCCTATGATGCTTCCTGATATCCGACGAAGGAGTACCGGCACTGGATGCTGAACCACCCTAGCTTGAAACTCCCAACTTCCTCAAATTGCACTCGGTAATCAGCGCCTGATTTACTATAGCAGTCACCAAAGTCATCCTGAAAAAATTTACCTGTGATTAGATGTCATACCTGAGATCATCCTCAAATCGCCTAGTTAGCGATAACTCATCACCTCCCAGAACAGGTGTGAAGCAATGAAGTTCTGTAAAGTGAAAAGAATAATCCATCACTAAAAGAGTGCCCTGCTCCAAATGCATGAACTATCGGAATTGATCGGCCCTCAATGTCTCAGTATAGAAGTAATCATAGAAGTTCCTCTAAAACTCTTCCCAATCCATACCCCTATGACGTCCCTCCTGTGAGATAACATCCCACCATATCTTGGTAGAATCACATAGCATGTACGTCGTGAGCTTCACCCTCATCTCTAGATGCATCTCTATATTATTAAAGATAGAAATCATAGCCTCCAATCACGACTCTGTATCCTGTGGTCCTCTATCCAATGAAAAAGTGGGAGGATTCTGCTGCTGGAACACCCTTGTGAACTCCTCCATAGTCGGGGTAGGATGCAGTGCTCCCTGAAAAGTCTGCATCATCCTCATAAATCCTTCATGGAACTGTGCATCAACACTTTCATCCGGTATAATAGCTGGTGCCAAGATGGGAATGGCAGGAGGATCTGCTGGTAGTTCCTGATCTCCCATTTCCAGTGTCTGATCATTGCTCTATATATGACATACAATTGGAGAACGTATTAGTGGCATGACTCTGCAAGGTCAATCACACACCTCAGTTCAAAATTATCATGGACTTTAACTTAGAAGTGAAAGAATGGAACAGGAGAAGGAAATCATTCAAGTTTTACAAAATAAAGTTACATGGCATGTAAAACCACTACACATCGTGTTCCCTTAAGATTTTAATATGGGCATTTACTTATGCCAACCTTGTCGTGTAACACCCCTTACACATGGCGTGTACCACTTGAGACACAATGTGTTATTGAATATTCCCCCTACCCAAATTATTCTACATGGCTAGAACTACACGGTTCTCTCCTGGTGTAACATTACACGACATGTACAGTCTAGACACAACGCGTACCACAGGGTTCCATCCACTCATGTCACTGGTCACACAGTCGGATACACAGTAAGTTACTACAAGAGGTGTACAATATAGAAACGACATGTAATTCCTAAGTTTCATACACCTGTGTCGTTAGTCATATGATCAGATACATGGTCTTTTATAACACGACTTGTACTCCCATTACACAACATGTTCTACCAAACATTTATCAACCTCGTGTTTCTGCTCATACAGTCAGTCACATGGTCAACTACTACACAACGTGTACATATGGTACATGAAGTGCACTTAAGAAAAGTTGTTTCTTCCCGAACAGAAGAACACATGGAGTGTGTTCATAACATCACACACCATGTTGTTTGGGTTTCTAGACAGTAATCCTATAAAACTTCTCTGGAACCCTAAAAAATTGAAAAATTTGTCCAAGGAATGACAAATTCTAACCCGCGGGAGCCCATACTCCTCACGAATCAAAGTTTAGCATCCATTTTCATATCATAACTTGATAAAATTCAATTAAATTTCAAACATGATCCACCAAATTCTGATCCAAGAGGGACCATAACACCTCAGGGACCAAAGTTTGGAATCCATACAAATGAAACTTTACATATACCAATACCCTATCAAAATAACATTTATTTATATCATGACATCTATCACAACAACATGCATTTCTATCACAATATCTATCACAACGACATGAAATCAGTAATGCACCCTAAATGACATGACAAGAATGCATTGATTTATAACAAGTGCCTATATGATGCATGAGATGGCATACCCTCATCTCATCAGGTTGCAATAGAAATAGAACCAAAATGATATCAATCATAATAGCACAAAACAAGTGTGTCTCCCAATGGTGAAATCAAATCAACTATAATAATTGAAAAACCAGAAAAATTTCAATATTTGAGCTAACTTGAATTTTCCCCGTACACAGGTTAGAAACTCCTGAGAACAACCTATTACCAACTACCTATTACTTCTTATCCCAGTCTATAGGCTCCAAATAGTAAGGCAAAGTAGAAAATAATTAGCTCTGATACCACTTTGTAACATCTTGGTTCTAGGTTCCACCCAAAGGTGCCCCGAACCTGGTTGGTCACATGAACTCAAGTGCATTTCCCCAAATGCTAGAGGCTACCGACTAGTAGCGAGAGACACTATGTGATAATGGGGAAATTATTCCCTCATTGGAAGAGTATACACAATGGAAATAAAATAGTAAACAATAGAGGAAGCAGTAATACCATACAACAAAAGTAAACAACAAAATACTGATAATAATATAACAACTGGAGAATATATAAATTATGCATGTCACATGTTTCTAGGAAAGCAGAAAAAGAAGTCACAATGCTGGAAATACAATATTGAAACCAAAGTAAAGAAAATTAGTAAACTCCAACAACATCAAAAGCCTCATCTTGGTCTCATGCTCTCCAACTCCAACAACAATCTAGTACTTGATGAAGAAGGGCACTTACCCTTACATATACCTACAACTATATAATCAGTTTGGGTTAAAAAACATGACCCAAATATGGTGTGAGACGAATCCCAATAGACAACCACCAAAAGATTTGTGCCTAACTGTTAGTGAATATATATATATATATATAGAAGGTAATAAGTAGAAATGAAGCAATAAACTAGGAAGAATCAAAATTAAACAGTCCTGCAATTTTCAATTACATTCATTTAATATTCATTATTCATCTGTTGAATCATGTAAACCTTGGGATCTAGCCTAAACTCTGCATCACCTGTGTAATAGTAAAAACAGACATCTTAGAAGACCATCTAAAAAATCAAGTAAGATAGAGTCCAAGATTATGCTTTGGCTTGGAATACTTGTCACAATAATTCAATTATTCAATCACAACTCTTTGGGACAATTCTCAAAATCCAATCCCCTTGGTCTAACATAACAACAATCATTTAATAAAGAACCTCTGGGAAGCTCTCACGGTCTAACCCCATTAGTCTAATCTTAAAATTAATCATTTACAAATGACCACCTAGGCATCTCTCACGGTCTATACCCCTTGGTCAACATAGCATCAATAAATTATAAATGACCACTTGGCATCTCTCATGGCCTAAACCCTTAGGTCAATGAAAATCTGGAATCTATCACAGTCAATACCCCTGGGTCAAAATAATGGTAAAACATACATAAATGACCCTACCTTAGGAAGATCCTATAGTCAAATTCCCCCCAGTCAAACTTTCACAATTCATATCACAAGAGTCTCATATAATCAGTAACTTCATCCTAACAAAACAATACATAGAAAACAAGGCAAGCCTAATAGGAATTCTATACCAAAAAGTCATAATCAATCAAACAAGGGAAACACACCCACGAGGTGTCCCATAAACAAGGTATATAACCTCATGCATATGCAACTACCCTTTATCAATCTACCAAACCATAAAAGGTAATAAACATGGTCTAATTCCAAATGCACAATACCCCAAACGTGGGTATACAACTATTTTAGCATATATAATCCAAAGAAAATCAACAAAATGCACAAACCACCTACCTTGATGTTGTACAATCAACACTCTTGAACGTCGGCCCTTGAATCGGCCTAAAATGATGTAGATCTACAAAAGGATTAAAATCATTTAACATTGAATAACCCAAACGATAGAAGGAATCAGGAAGAGAGGATCCAAGGGAATTGAGAACACACCAGTGGGATTCCAACACACCCAAAAACGTCTCAATCGGAGGTTGAATTGAGAATCGAGAGGGGTTCTAAGTTCTTCGGCCACTCCGTCGCTCTCCTATACAAACCAAGGGGAGAAGAAGATATTTTCGAGGATGAGACACGACCCTGCTCTGATTTATCAAATAAAAAGAAAATTACATGGCATGTTCATTAAAGGTACATGCCATTTAGTAGCCTTAACCGGCCCCCACCTTAAGTGTTCTGCCATGTCACCTACATGACCATGTACTCGGCCGTTACATGACCAGTATGCAGATGTATTCGGTACCTAGATACACGGTGTGTACTCATAAGTACACGACATGTAATTAGAAAATTCCCATATCTTCCTCTTTCCTCAAAAACAACCTGAAATAAAGTTCCATACCTGAAATGAAGATCTAGGTTCTTACATATTGGATAAACCAAATTGGTTTTTGAAGTGTGAAGAAATGATAAGAAGTAATGCCCTTTTATAAGAGAGGGGAGGGACACTCTTGGAATTCTTAAAAGTATTAAATTAATATAAATTAATATTCTATTCCAAATGGTTCCAAATTGAGTTATACTGAAGATAGGATGAGTATAGGTAGAAATAAATTCATAAAATAAAAATTATATAGGTTTTTATTATATTTTTAATCCCTATCTTTTTGTTTTAACCCTTATTTTACCCTTTTAACTCTTACCATGTTATAATGTAATTTACAATTTGAGGATTAATATAATTACTATAACATGAAAAAAGACCAATAAATGAGTCATTTATGAAATTTTAGGACTTAAACCAATTATTTTTTTGAAGGTTATTTTTTTTAATTTTATATCATTTAATAAAATATTATTTATTTTAAAATATCATCAATGTCAATTTTAACATTATTCATCATTTGACTGTTAAAAAATATCATAACAACTTTATATATTTGAAAATACTCTATTAAATAATCCCTAAAATGTAAAATTAATCTATAATTTTTTTATATGACACCAATTATATCAAATTATACTTATTTTAATATTTTTTATATCATTTATTTGATTCTTCTATTAATGAAGCAATTACTATATCATCATTGTGTCACAATTTAATATAATTATTAATTTCCTAAAAATTATAAATAAATTAACAAGATATATTTAAGAAATTTATATTTATAAATACTATTTATAGTAAAAAATATCCCTTATATAACCCCATATTAAAAATATTTTACTTGTTAAAAACAAGAGTGTGACAAAATTGACTTTTCTTTGAATAAAATACTATAAATATCTTAAAGTCATCCAAGTGACTCCAAGAGATCAAAAAATCAGCTCAATGATATTTTTTTTCGAAAATAATTAATCCAATGAAATTTGGACAAGTGTTAGGGTAATTTTATAGTATTTTATAATATTATGTATACCCTTAATTACTCGATTTACACCTAACTATGGTAATAAAAATAATTACTAAAGTCACTATTCATATTTTTCAAAAAAATAAAGGGAAATATTTAATAAATTTGGACCTTATGATTCCAAATATGGAATCCATTTTTCAAAACTCAAAACACATAATTTGCTAAAATTAATTTAAAATTAATCTAGTTGACAAATCGAGAAAATGAGTTTTAAAGTAAAAATGTTCAGAAGTTCATAAAGTTTTTGTATCCAATTTCAATATAAAATTGATTCCAATGAACTATATTGGATTAAATAATAAAAAATTTATTTAATTATACTTTAAACCCATTCAAATATATAATTTATCATTATAAATAAATTTTATGAAAAATCAGTTTTCAATTAAAATGCAGTATTTTTCACTATTCATCAAAAAATGAATCTTATCAGAAAAATATCAAAAATTTAACCAAATTAAAATTTAATAATTTTATTTCAAATAAAAAGTTTATTTTATTAAATATAAAGTGTCAAAAACTAGATTTAAAACAAGTGCACCATCAAAAGAAAAAAATATTCCTTTTTAGAAAAATAATTCTTTTATCCATAAAATTGGATTTGTTTTTATATCATTTCTAGAAAAAACATAACATTAATGTCAAAAATTAGATTCAATATATTCTTTATATATATTTCATTAATATAACCCAATAAGAGTAATTTTATTATTTTATAAACACACTTGTTTGTACTTAAAAAGTTTTTTTAGAAAAAAATTTCCTTTTATTTTAAAAGGGTTCTATTTTTATTTATAATTAATTGGTCACCAAAAAAATAATTATATATACATGTGTAAACCATATTTTAATAATTTAGTTAATTCTATTCATTACCACCATTCTAATGGCTATTTTTTAATGGTAACATTTAAATGATATTTAGTTGTTCGCTTAAGCTCAATGTGGTGTATCATGTATGCTATCGAACATAGTGTTTTATTTAAAAAAATTAGGATGTTACATTCTTCCCTAATTTAATAAATTTCTTCCTCAAAATTTGAACTTAGATAAAAAACTAGGTTTTTGACTTTTCAAAATACCTTTTTTGAAATCCCACATCAGGAAAAAGATTAATGAAAGTTTCACTTTAAAACAAAGAAAGGGAAGTATGAAGGTCACCTGAGATAACACATACTATGGTTCCATGTAAGAAAAAATGGATATTTAAGAGAAAAATAATGATCAAGTTTTGATGGAGAGTGATAGAATTTTTTTTAGGATAAAGTTAATAATAAAAAAACTATAAATATTTAATGGGTTAAGAGGTCATTGATTTATTTATAAAAAAAGTAAACGAATAACGTTTTTCATTCAAAATAATTTTATCAGAGTTGAGTAATTAATTTACTATCTAAGAACATAAAGAAAAATACTTACTTGATATAATTATATTTTATATACACAATTTTATCCTAATAACATTCCCATAATTATGATGTGCATCCCTAAAAATAACCATAATCATCAAAGATCACACAAACCCTAAAGATTATAAATAACTTAAAACTAATTTAAAAAAGATAAGGAATAATTATCATTAAACTAAATACTTACATAAAAATAAACATGACACAACATCTCTCAGAAAGGTCTTTAATCACTTATGATCAGATCACTTATTACCTCAGATAGAGTATCTAAAACCTTGAACACAAGGATAACCTTCAAAAAATACCGAGCTCACTGGAGCTTCCATCACCTGACCAGATACCTAAAAATTAGCTTTAGTAGTAGAAATATATTTTCCCACACCTTTTTTTTCTGATCATGATGATTTTAATCCCAAGTAAGTAAATTCAGACACACATTAACATAATGTCTTAACTCATTGCAACTAAAACATCTTACCCTTGGATTATATTTTCTTTCCTGATCATATAACTTACAATAACGAGCCATATGAACAGACTTACCACATAATATTCACTTACCATTATTTTTAATAAATTATCTAGGATTTTTTTACCACATTTCTCACAATATGGGAAATTGGTTTTCTTACCTTCAATCTTGTTTGATGAATCCTTTCCTATTGCGTGCCAACTGAACCTATTATTTTGATTGTTTTCACGGGACACATGATCATTAGAAAACTACATTTATACCTTCTTATCACATCTAAAAATTTTCTCATAGCTTTTGAACTCACGAGAAGATAATTCCCTTTGATATCTTGACTTCAATCCTGAGTAAAACCGATTTATCTTACTATCAAGATCCAAGATAAAATTTGGGACGTACCTTTCCAAATGGCTGAAGTTTTCTTCGTATAAAACCAATGAATCTTCCTATTTTTGTCTCAATTACAAGAATTTTTTTTCCATCCTAAGTATAACAACCTTAGAAAAATATTTCTTAATAAATATATTCTTAAATTCATCCCATTCCAAGACATAAATATCTTTACTTTCTCTAATATTCTCAATTATTGACAACTACTGGTTGACTTCACCTTAAAAATGATAAATTGAAAGAGTAACCTTTTGGTGATCTGAACAACCAATGACATAAAATATCTTTTCTAGGGCTTTAATATATCCTTTAGCTAGCATGGGGTCAGATGATTCTCTGAATGATGGGGGATATTGCCTCATGAAATTTTCCACTATAAACATGTTCCTTCATGGTATATCAGGTTCCTTTATAGCATGGATACCACCACCATTTATAACTCATGTAAATTTATCCATCATTTCAATAATTTTTATTATTATTATAACCATCTTAAGATATTGATTTGAAAGGATGTTTTCCTCTCGATGCCTTCCCACCATAGCTGCCCTGTTTCCTTTGCGGAAAACCATTCTGAACAGAAATATCTTAGACAAAGCAACAAGGTAATCTTAAAATGATACATCATTTCAAATTAACCATAAATTAAAATATTATAATGGAATGCTATTAACACTATCCTAACCTCTAAAGTTGTCTAAACCTTTCCTTTGATACCAACTATAAGGCCCCAACCTTAAACATTACATAATATTGAGTTAAGTCAAGAATTTTACTTTCTTTCACATTTATGATCTTTTCAAGTTTAGAGATTTATAGAATTAGGCCATAACTCATACACAACAAAACCGTAATATTATAAATTGGAAAATTTTGAATAATATCCATTTTCCCCATAATCTAAAACATTTAAAACAAATCATGATCAATTTTATGAAAACTCTTCATGACATTCAACATGACATATCCAAATCCTTAATCACTATTAAGTCTTGTGAACAAAATTAAATAATGTGGGATGAGCATAAAAATCTCAGTAAGGGATATAAAAATAAGGAATATATTTGTCCATTTATAAACATTAAAACCCCTGAAAAAATTATCATAAAGTAATACTTTTCACCCTTAATAAGTAGTAAATACTTTCCTTTGAAAGTATGCTCATTTTATACTTTTATTGTAACCACATGATTACCCTAAAACCCATAACAATCACAAAAAATACATAAAGTTACCTTGGGACAAAATTATACTTTTTACTCTTATAAATGGAATAACCATCTGGTCAACTTCCATACATATTACTCTTACAAATGGAATAACCATATGACCAACTTCCATATCCAATGAATTGGAGGTTATAATGTAACTACCCATCCTTGGTTTATCATGGAACCAATCGTACTTGGTTTATCACATAACCACTCCTAAAATTCCCAAGTGCCATAATATAATCATAACACATAAAATATTGTACTTTCAGCATTTCACTCAAAAAATTTCATTTACAATCACAAGAAATCATTTCAAGATATTGAAATAATCAATCTATTTTCAAAACCCATCTTCAATAAAAAAATACGCAAAAAAATAAAATATGGGATTATTTTTATTTTAAAAATATTAAGGCTTGTAGAGGAAGCCAAATATCAAATAATGGTCATGGTCGTGGAGAAGTTTTTGTTTTTGTAAATGTTAAAAAGAACATTCCTTTTTTCGTTTGTCAAAACGTTCCGTATAAAACATGTAAAAAGGTTCTTTTTGAAATATTTTAATGAAATTAAAAATATAGGTAAAATTTCCTTTAAAATACTTTTATATCTATATAATAAATATGTAAAATAATATCAAGAATATTTACATGGAGAATTTTTTTGATAATTAAATCTTTAAATATTCAAAGAATCCCATACCACTTGAACATTTAAATAAAAAGCCACATAAAAGAGGAATATATAAAAAACATCAAATAACATGAGGATAGATAAAATATTGATATAAAATTTCAAAGTGTCTGTATATAGAACTTATAAAAGAATAAATGTTCATATCATCAAGAAATGCCTCAATGAAAGGAGATTGAGATGCAATCTCTTACCTTTGAGTCCAATTTGTCATGTATGTTATTTATCTTCCCAAATAATAAACTTATATTTATTATTTAATTTATTTAAATCCCTTTTCAAGTTTATAATTCCTTTTATATCACTTATTATCATGTTATAAATATTACTTAATTATTTAAGTTCATGTCGGACGTTTTGTCGATATTTGGTACATGAGTCCAAAATGACTTAGGTAAGATGTCAATAGTCAAAGTGGTCATTAGTCCATCACCTCCAGAATAATATTCATGATATAATAATAACATTTATACACCAAATATAATTTTAAATCATATAATTTGTGTATGGTTATGAAAAATTAACAATGTTATAATCATAGAGACGGTAGGTCGTACGTACACATGAGTAATGTTTCCATTTTGTAATGATCATTATGGAAATAAGGTATGAATTATTTTATCTTTATATAATTATAATAATATCATTAATATAATATTAATCATTTAAATATACTTATATATATTATTCATGTGATGTGGTGATTAAAAATGAATCACATCGCTTCGTGGAGCTGATAGTTCACACGTACGCATGAACGATGTTACCATTTTTATGTTCCTGAAAGGTAAGAATGTATTTGATATATTATTATATTATAATGATAAATATGTCATGAATATCATATATAAACATTAATTCCAAAATTATAACTAATCTTGAGAGACAGTAATGGAAAATTAATTATATCATTTTGTGGATCTTATAGTTCACACGTACGCATACACGATTAATTATTTTCCTATTTGATGGAAGTATAGAGGGATTTAGGTGATGATTTTAAAAAAATAAAATATAATTTTATTTTGGATACTTTTGTTATTATTTCATCATGTTTAATAAGATTTGAAGGTAGTGGAAGAAGGAAAAAATAGAAACACTTAAAATAAAAATGATTCCTCTTCTTTAGGTTATTTCCTTTGATTATCACCTTAGTACCTCTAAGGAGTGTTTTATACCTAAAAAAATTTCCCTAGAATTTGGTAATGTATTATAGAAAGGAATTTATGTAGCTATATTTAGAACCAAATTGCTTTTTAAGTGTGAATAAATGATAAGAAGTAGTTCCCTTTTATAAGAGAGGGGATGGGTACTATTGGAATTCTTCAAAGTATTAAATTAACATAAATTAATTTTCTATTCCAAATAGCTAAAAATTTAGTTATGTAGAATATATAATGAGTATGGGTCGAAATATATTCACCCAATGAAAATTATATAGGTATTGATTATATTTTTAATCCTTGTCTTTTTGTTTTAACCCTTATCTTACCCTTTTAACTCTCACAATGTTATCATGTAATTTACACTTTGAGGGTTAATATAATTACTATAACATAAAAAAGACCAATAAATGAGCCATTTGTGACATTTTAGGACTTATACCAATTATTTTTATGATGTTTATATTTTTTTTAAATTTTATATCATTTAATAAAATATTATTTTTTTTAAAATATCATTAATGTCAATTTTAAAACTATTCATTTTTTTAATTTTTAAAAATATCATAAAAGCTTGATATCATAGAACAAACTATATTAACTCATCCATAAAATGTCAAATTAATCCATAAAATTTTTGAAAGACATTAATTATATCAAATAATTTTTATCTTAATATTTTTAATATCATTTATTTGATTCTTCCATTAATGAAGTAATTACTCCATCATCATTGTGTCACCATTTAATATAATTATTTATTTTCTAAAAATTATAAATAAATTACCACGATGCATTTAAACATTTTATATTTCTAAATACTATTTATAGTCATACATATCTCTTATATGACCCCATATTATAAATATTTTACTTGTTAAAAACAAGAGTGTGGCAAAATTGGCGTTTCTTTGAATAAAATACTACAAATGCCTTAAAGTCATTAAAGTGGTGCTAAGAGCTCAAAAAATACTCCCAAGGATTATTTTGTTTTGAAAATAACTCATCCAATGAATTTTTGACAAGTGTTAGAGTAATGTTATAATATTTTATAATATTATTTTTACCCTTAATTACCCAATTTACCCTTTACCATGACAATAAAAATAATTACTTAAGTTTCTATTCATATTTTCCAGAAATTAAAGGGAATTATTTACTAAATTTGGATATTATAATTAAAAATATGGAATCAAATTTTCAAAATTAAAAACACATAAGTGGCTAAAATTAATTTTAAATTAATACCGTTGATGGATCAAGAAAACGAGTTTTTAAAGTAAAAACGTTTAGAAGATCAAAAAGTTTTTATATCCGATTTCAATATGAAATTTATTCCAATGAACTAAATTAGATTAAATAATAAAAAATTTATTTAATTATACTTTAAAAACATTCAAATATATAATTTAACACTATAAATAAATTTTATGAAAAATCAGTTTTCAATTAAAATGTAGTATTTTTTTCACTATTCATTAAAAAATTGAATCTTATCAAAAAAAAGTTAAACCAAAGTAAATTTTGATACCCCAATTTAAAATAAGAAGTTTATTTTTCAAATATAATTAATAAAAGTTTCAAAAACTAGATTTAAAACAAGTGCACCATCAAAAGGCGGTATATATGTCTTTTTAGAAAAATACATCTTTTATCTGTAAAATTGGATTTGTTTTTATATCATGTCTATAAGAAAAATAAGATAGATTTTAAAAATTCGATTGAATATTATATATATATATATATATATTTCATTAATATAATTCAATAAGAGTGATTTGATTACTTTATAAACACACTTGTTCGCACTTAAATAGTTTTTTCAGAAAAATATTTCCTTTTATTTTAAAAAGGGTTTCATTTTAATTTATAATTAATTGGCTATAAAATAATTAATTATATATACATGTGAAAACCATATTTTCATAATTCAGTTAATACTATTCATTCCCTCCATTCAACGACTAGGTTTTAACGGTAATATTTAAATAATATTTAGTTGTTCACTTAAGCTTGATGTGGTGTATCATATACGCCGTCGAACATAGTGTTTCCTTTTAAAAACTTAGGATGTTACAATAAACTTATATTATTCTCAGTTTTATAAAATTACATATGCATATATAAAATTTTTGTAGTATTTCTACTTTTCAAAATTTAAGAAATTATATTTTATACATTATTACTTGGAATAATAATTATTTATACTTAATATAATTTAAAATTATTATTTATAGTAAACATTTTTTATATTGTTAAAAATAATAATATTATATATATTTTATAAAAATTAAATATGATACTTAATATAATCAGTATTGTTTATAAATAATTATTCATAATATAATTTTTATAAAATATTTAGCTATATTCACTTTATTTACCTATGTGTATGGAATATTATAATTTAAATTTATGTTACTTTAAGTATAATATATATTATATACATATAAATCTATTTAAATCCAGTCATTAATCATTTAAATTACAAATACATACATTTTTTAAATAATAATATTTCTATAAATTTAAATTATATTTTATACATAAAATTTAAATTATGTAAACCCCATTTTTAAATTTCATAAACCATTAAATTTAAATTAAATAATACAAAAAAAAATAACTCATTCAGAAATTAAATCATACAAAAGACACTAATTTATACATCCATACATATATACATCCATACATATTAAATAAATAAATCATATAATAAATAAATAAATAAATAAAAACAATTAAACACTTAAAATTTTAGAATAGAAAATTTACCTTCTTAAAATCTAGAGATATACATTGAGAAAGAAATAAAGCAGAACTTCATAGTAAAATATAGAGTATAACAATTGAAAATAGAGGGGGAGGTACCTCTATTTACAGTTTTTCAAGCCCAGAGGTGTGAACCCCATCCACGCCTCCTATGTAAAAAGTTATAAGGAAGCATTAATGGGCTTCATGTTTTCTTGGGGGCTTAATAAGAAGCGTGAACCCTATGCATTCTTATTAGTGAAATATAGAAGCTTTAATAAAGTTCACACTTCTCTATAACCTTTTTAAAATATTAAGAACCTTCTCCCTTAAAAAAATAAACCCATTAAAAAAATGAATATTGAGATAAAATTCTATAATTCTTAAGGTCATAAGGTTATCTTGTGAATTATTTAAATGGGGAATGACATATAAGGCTAAAATTTGAAATTTATTTTAGTTAAGATCACTATAGGTGTTTTTTAAAGTGATTTTATAACTAAATGGCCCTTAACTGAAATTAATTCCCAATTTTGGTCCTCAGATGCCATTATCCCTTATTTAAATTGTATATAGAGATTGAGATAAACAATTATTATATAGGTTACTTAGGATACTAGTACTCCTACACTTGGTTATTTTAATAGTGTTAACATTATTAACCATAATTGTGTCAACATTATTAACCATAATAATTACTAAGTGTTATTAAAATCAAGAAAGTGCTGAATTTCAATATAGTGGAATCTAGGAGAGTGAATTTTCGAACTTGGATCAAGAGAGTGATCAATGTTAATAATTTATGGGAGTTCACTGTGTGTGTTTTAGATATTATAAGATGGGTATAAAATTCCAAAGGAGGTATCTTTGGAGTTTAGAAAATGAATTGAAAATGGGAGGTGATTTTCAAGATCTACCAAGTATCAGGTGTAGTTACAATAGGTAGTCAATGGACCGCCAAAGGTGTTGCATCAATAGTTTTTCCACCCAGTACCTAGGGATGTATATTGGAGTTGGTGACCTGGAATCCACTGATTTGTACCTTTTATTACTTGTATATTCATAGTCTTGAATATTAATAATTTTCTTAGTACATGATGAGTATTTTTCTATGTAACATTAATGAAATAATGTATTTAAAGTATATGTCATATCGAAAGGTCATATTAGTTCCCCGCTATGATGGGAACCTTGAAGTGAAATGATGATATTTTTAAATATATATGTTCTATGGTCAAATGACATCATCTGACTCGGCACAGATGATACGAGATATTGGGGGTAGGGGATCATAAGATATTGAGACTTCTTCTCATGAAGTTCACCCTTGTAATATCCAAAAGAGGATGTTATGAGAACTAAACTGCCTTTAAGAATGTCACATGTTTTATGTGTCATTGAATATTCCTATACGTGAACATATGTATTGGTTCTTGGACTTGAAATTATTATTAATACATATCACAAGTCATGTAGTTTGATGTATTAAGGAAAACCATGATGATATATGACCACAGTGAGGTAGGATACATCGAGTGAATAACGAGTGATATGACATTAATGAATAATTCAAGAAAGGATTTGTCCCTTATAAGTTAATGGAAGTAGATATTTATATCCTGTTGATTATAATATAACTCTATGATAAATCCATGGTCATGATAGTATGTTGAAAATTTTATTTCAGAAAATTCAAAGAAATGTATATCAAGAATATAGGTTGATGAAACATGTGATGTGACCTGCTTGATGAGATACCAAGACACATGTATTCTATTACACAATAATTTTTCATATGAGGTAGTCATAACTATAAATTATCTTTATCTCTTCAAGTGCTATGATGTGTTGCTAAATATTTATTTTGGTATGTGATCTAGAATCACTAACATCGAAATGAGGGCCTAAAGGGTCACACACAAAGTATATCCATAGGTTTCACCAATTTGGATGAACCAGAGTTCATGATGAAGTAGGCCCCATGTGTGAGACGAGTGGACATCCTAGTGAATGATCAAGAATAAATTAATTCAATTATATTATTATAGTTTAGAATAATGATAACTAAATTTATTTCTCTAAGTATTCAAAAGTTATTTAATTATATAAGTGAATACAAGAAATTATTATTTTTCAAATGAACATTATGAGTTCAAGGTTTGATAAAAAATTAAGGCAGGGATGAACCTAGTTAGTGGTTCACGATTCATCACGTGGAATTTTAATATTTCAATAACGAGTGGTGAAATATTAGTGACATTTATGACACATTTACTTTGTTATTCATGTTCTTTTAGGTCAGTTTAATAGGTTTAACTTATCCAAGGGATTAAAGGAATTTTTTAGAAATTTTAACCTAGCTATTTAAGCTCATTTTGAACCATGAATAGTAAGTATGGCCTTTTGCGTAGATTTGTAGTTCTCTCATCATCTCATTTATTCTCTCGTGCATCTATATAGAGAAATATCAAGAACAAATTGATCTATGTTTGGGGATAAATCACGTGATCTTCTAGAAATCACATGAGCATTGTAAGGCCTTAAATATTCTATGTTAGCACTCAATAATCAAATCCTGATGTTTGTGGAGCTAGGGTACACATGTGGATAATCTAGAGGGCATCTAGTTTGGTGTCCTTAATCTATGATGATTCAGAGACATGAGAATATCATTGAGGATCATATTGTTCTACCAAAGGTATTGTTTTTATTTCGATTTCATACTTAAAATTGAATTTCATGACATCCTTGGCATGAATCTGGTATCCTTATACTGACTTAAGTATCTTATAATATATTCAATGATAAAAATTGAAAATTTACTTGATTTCATGATTCATCTACTTGCCTCATTCCTTCAATGGTATCAGAGTGATCATGCAATTATTTAAGTTTAAATTTCGATTACATTTTCTAGAATTCAGAAAGAGATCTTTGATACAGTCACAACACCACTGATGGCACATCGATCCGAGTCCAGATTACCAAGAATCCGATGTTATAATATCATTTTGGATTTAAAAATAAAAAAAATATTAATATATATATATATATATATAATGATAATCGGAAGCCGGAGAGGGCTGGTTCATGTGTGGATTATCTCAGAGTGGTTTGCATAGAGGGATAATATTGCATCCCGCCTTTTTATAACATAACTTTTCATTACATTTTACAAAACCGAGGATCTTTAAGGTTTAGTGTCTTGGAAACCAGGAACTTGAAACATAAAAACATAAAACATTATTCTTAAACAATTGAAAGGATTCTCCTTATGTTAATCCTAGGTTCATTACTGCATCTCATAACATGGGGACATACATCAAAAGAAAGGGTGAGCAGAAGGCCCAGTAAGGGAAACAAGGGGAAACATTTAACATGTGAACTTAAGATACATTAACAATGCCATGAAAAAGAACTTTAAGGCATGAGAAAGAAATCATGAGGCATATCATAATAAAAATAACATCTTTCATAACTTGAATATGTGGCTACAACATTTAATATTGAAAATCATTTCCGTTTCACCAAGGTCCATCCCCAAGGTGTCATTAAAAATTACCAAGGTTATTCACCAAGGCGTCGTTAAAAATGGTCATCTCTAGAGATTAAGTCTTTACCCAATGCATTAGAGCGCTATCAGGGCGCACCCTTAATTTGTATTTATTATCATGTGATCCACATATATCATCATCAATAATTTCATAAACAACCCATATAGCATCAAAGAAATGAGTTTCATTTCATAATCATATCATTTTAAAAACTGCTTTAAAGACATGATCTTTATGTCACTTTAAACCCACAGAAAAGGAAAGCAGGTCTCATGTATGTAAATCCCAGAATTTAAAAAAGAAAATTCTGGTATATATGTGAATACCCCTTTAGAAAGAAGAGATTTGAGTATTCAATTAATAAAATAAAATAATTTGAGAAAAAGAGAGAGACATTTGAGATGGAAATTCTGCAGCATAACGACTATGCATCGGGGTTTTAGAAAACATTGAAAAGAGAGGGGAAATAGGTCACCCACTCATAAATGATCCAAAGAACAGTATAGGGACAGAATATAATGGATATAAGAACATGGTAATGAAATTTTAAAGACATACCATATGAAATGAAAAACATGGAGGGAAGACAAAAATAAGATTTCTCTTATGAAAATTCGGCAGCCTAACGGTGTCACTTAAACTTCAACAAAATGAATTGAAGAGATCAAATAGGGTATCTCATAATATGAACATATAAGATAAGTATGATAGATATAGAGATCATACCTAAAAATAATAAAAAGGAACCTGAAAGACTTGACATGAAAGTAGAACTTTGAAAAATGAGAAAGGTGAAAGAATCCCTTAAAAATTCGGCAGCCTAATGACGCCACTTAAACTTCAAAAAAAAAATGAATTGATGAGATCAAATAGGGTATCTCATCATATTAACATAGAAGATAAGTATGATAGATATAGAGATCATACCCCAACATAATAAAAAGGAACTTGAAAGACTTGACATGAAAGTAGAACTTTGAAAAATGAGAAAGGTGAAAGAATCCCTTAAAAATTCGGCAGCCTAACGACGCCACTTAAACATTATTAAAACGAATTGATGAGTGAAAGAGGGGGTCTCTCATCATATGAAATTGAAAATGGAAGTAAGAGGAATATAAAATAACATCCTCCAAAATAAGATCATGGAGCATAAAAGAAAGGACATAAAAGAGATTACTTGAAAAGAAAGAGAGAGGTAGGATCCCTTACCTTAAAACGTATCTCTTAAAACTCAAAGGTTGGGATCTTGAGGGCTTGGGGTCACCTTGAGAGGAATCCTTGGGAGTTAATGAGACCAGAGCTTCGTTGGGGAAGAGTTGGGAGTGAAAACTAAAGGAGGAACGGGTGGGTATTTATAGGGAATGTGAGGGGACAAGGCATTAATGGCCAAGGGACACCTCACAAGTGGTTTTCTCAAAACCATGGGCTCTCCCATGGTATTTCCCATGGAGTTAGGCCACATGGGCCCCCATATAATAATTCACCACATTTGGTCGGACAACCCTTAAAATATCTCATGAAATCATCATGACACAATTATGATGTCATTAAACATACCGAAACCCTAAAACTGTATTTTTACTATTCACTGAAAATTCAACTTTCTCAGAAAAAACCCAAAATTTCACCTTAACCAAATATCAATGCTCTGATTTCAAAAATGAACTCCATTTTATAAAAATAATTTTCTAAATATTTTTAATTTAATTTTTAAATAAATACACTATTCACCAAAAATTCATTTTTTTTCAGAAAAATCCCCAAAAATTAGTTTAACATAATATCGGTGCTCTGAGTTCAAAAATGAAATCCATTTTATAAAAATAATTTTCTAAATATTTTTAATTTAATTTTTAATTAAAAAACACTATTCACCCGAAAAGACTAATACTTGACTAATAATTTCTGAAATAGTTATTTACCTATTTTATTGAATCTCATTACTTAATAAAGGCGCCTTGATTATATTAATACTTTATTTAAGTGATATTACTAATCCATTTGTTCACATTACTAATCCTAAGCTAACATAACTATTCATAATTTACTATTCGTCAAAAATTAAGTTGATCTAATTAGATTCTAAATTTCGTACTGAACATAATTGTAGAAGACCATTTTTTGAAAATAATTACACTTTTTTAATTATTTAAGGTTTACATAAACATTTTTAAAATATCCTTTTTCTAAAATTTATCAAAAATATGCATACTATATTTATCCGGACATTTTAAAATTCACAAACTTCACCATAATAAGAGAACATAATTTTATTTATAACAAAGGATTACACAAGGAAGTTATGGTCTCGTTATATAGCCCCTTATAACACAAGCATAGAACCTAAGAGTAAGGTGTGCTAGGGTGATAGAATCTTGGGGTGGCTCGGCCAACATTGCACGAGTAGTAATTTCTATCAGTTTGAACTTCTAACGAAGGTGATTCCGTTCTAGCTTCACACGATGAAGTTCGGCTTGGGTTTGGTCCAGAGAAAAGCCCAGTGGTGCTACCTCCTTCCCAAGTTCTGTTAGATGAGCTTCGATCAGCCCAAGACTGTTGGATGATGCCATCGAATCTTCTTTCTATATTAATTAACCAAGATCACTTGTATTTAGAGACAATAATCGAAACGTTTAGTTTCCAGTGGTCATATTGACCAACGATCATATAACAGTCAAAACCCAACGGTCTCATTTTAATTATACTCATTTTATCAAATTAAACAGTTTTGTTGAGTATAAAATAACATACAAAATTAGGAAACGATATTTATTCAAAAAAATTTCGGGTCGTTACAATCTTACCCCTTAAGAAATTGCGTCCTCGCAATTTTTAAAAATTGGGATTGGAAATTTCATTGAAAGTCCCACATCATGAAAAGAGTCAGTAACACTATTACTTTAAAAGAAAGAAAGGGAAGTAAAAAGGTCACCCAAGTTAACCCATACTAGAATTCCATGTAGGAAAACATAAACATGGAGGAGAAAACAAAGGGCCACGTTCTGAGGGAGAGTGATAGAAAACATTATTAGGAGAAAGTTAACAACAAGAAAATCACAAACTTATGATGGGTTAAACAGTATTTTATTTCCCAGTAAGAAATGTTAACAGACAACATTTTTGTTTTATGTTCCTTTTCATATTTTTGAGGAATTCATTTACTACATAGAATAAAACACAGGGAAATATACCTACCTTCAAGTAGAGTTTCATCCTTTAATAAGTTTATACCAAAACTAATATTTTCTCCAAATGATGAGAATTCAAAACTACTTGGTCTCATAAAAGCACAAGAATAATCTTCTAGAGAATCACATAATCCACCAAATATTAACTATCTATTTCTTCTATTATCCCAAAAAGAGAAAGGGTAAGATAAAACAACTCTTCAAAAAGAAAGAATCCCATAGGAAGGGAAACTTCTTTAAATCTTCAAAATTCCACGGTACTACCCAAAGTTTATCATAAACCATTCTATAAATAACTATCCTTAAAATTCCTCAAAATAAACCAAACTAAGACTGAAACAAAAATACAAGAAGGATTTGATAACATAGTCTTCTAAAATAAACTTCATCGTTCATCTCCAAACAACATCAACCACTCCTAACATCTTATAAAAAAAGTAGCTAACCTAAACATATTTCCCCCAAGATAGGTTAATCATTTCCATAAGTAACCTATATTACCATAAGTTTACCTTAAATTCATAGATTCTCCAAAATATAAGTCAACCTTTACTCCCCAAAGAAAATACCATAGTAATCTATTTACCTTGATCAAATAGGGTTCCCAAAACAGTGAACATATTCCAAAATAATAATAATCTTTTAATCCCCTAATCATCTTTTTTTTTTCAAGAAGAACAGCTTACCAACATCAACATGTGGTACATAACAACATATGTTTTCCTTAATGATATAAACCATCTTAGGTAGTGACTCGATGTTCTTAGAAAACATTAAAGATATGCTCATAGGGCATGAACTAAAAAAAACCTGACATAGACAATTATTGCGAAGAAGTTACATGTACTTCAGTCATCATGATCTGTCTCAACATAGGACTTGCATTGTTTCCTTGTCTTTGAATATTGTTGATGCTCATCATGTTTCTCATCCCTTCCCAGAGAGCATTGCCTTGTATAATGTCTAACTTCTCCACATTTACTACATTGAAAAGTATAAGTTACATTAGACCGAACCTTATCCCTATTCATCACATTATCCATTTTTTAAATCAATTGGCTACTTTATGCCCTATCTTCCCACACTTAAAAAAATATCCCGGTTACTTTGTGACATTCTCCTTGGTGCATCTTCCCACACTTTTTGCAAAAAAAGAAATTGGGTCTTCTTTCCCTTATCAACTTTTTCAGATGAACATCCTTGAGACCTTTTCTTCTTCTTCCTTGATGAATTTGGGCATTCAAATAGGTACCAATTATTAATTGTGATTTTTATAGCTGGTTTGGAATAATCACAATATGTTCAACTTGATCTCTCATCATCTCTGTCACATTAATAGGGCAATCGTCACATTTCCTATCACATTGGTTATGGGGACATGTTCTTCCATTTCCCGCCATTAACTAAGAAAATAAAGTATAATTAGGGGCTTAAATACTTAGCCAATAATAATTAAAAGGAAACTTTAAGAATAGAAGGATAAACTTATAGAAGGAAAGTATACCCTAACTTGTGATCCCCTAGGTTCCAATCTAGGTTATCCTTGATCATATATTCTTATGTGAGTATTTATTTTATTTTATCTTTGTTCCTTTAATAATGGTTCATACTAAGCTTATGAATTTACCAAAGCATATACCCCGGGAGTGTCGTAACCAAGAGTGAAGTAAGGCCCGTTTTCGTGTACCAGTTCCTGTTCGAGTCTAGCTCAAAGCGATGTTTTTAGGTTTTACCCCTATGTACATCTATGCTAGAGCCACCTCTACCTGCTCGTATCCTTACAGGGATGTATTTGCTTGACAACTCCTTACTCAATACTCACCAAAATACCAGGAATATTTCCTATATTTAAACATCTCTATAGGTTTCTTCCTAAAGTTTTCATATCCTAATTTTCACAAATTACTAAACCATCCTTTGATACCAACTATTGCATCCCGCCTTTTTATAACATAACTTTTCATTACATTTTACAAAACCGAGGATCTTTAAGGTTTAGTGTCTTGGAAACCAGGAACTTAAAACACGAAAACATAAAACATTCTTCTTAAACACTTGAAAGGCTTCTTCTTATGTTCATCCTAGGTTCATTACTTCATCTCATAACCTGGGGACATACATCAAAAGAAAGGGTGAGCAGAAGGCCCAGTAAGGGAAACAAGGGGAAACATTTAACATGTGAACTTGAGATACATCAACAATGTCATGAAAAAGAACTTTAAGGCATGAGAAAGAAATAATGAGGCATATCATAATAAAAATAACGTATTTCATAACTTGAAGATGTGGCTACAATATTTAATATTTAAAATCATTTCTTTTTCACCAAGTTCCATCCCCAAGGTGTCATTAAAAATTACCAAGGTTATTCACCAAGGCGTCGTTAAAAATGGTCATCTCTAGAGATTAAGTCTTTACCCAATGCATTGGAGCGCTATCAGGGAGAACCCTTAATTTGTCTTTATTATCATGTGAGACACATATATAATCATCAATCATTTCATAAAAAACCCATATAGCATCAAATAAATGGGTTTCATTTCATAATCATATCATTTTAAAAACTGCTTTAAAGACATGATCTTTATGTCACTTTAAACCCACAGAAAAGAAAAGCGAGTCTCATTTATGTAAATCCCAGAATTTAAAATAGAAAATTTTAGTATATATGTAAATACCATTTTAGAAGGAATAGATTTGAGTATTCACTTAATAAAATAAAATAATTTGAGAAAAAGAGAGAGACATTTGAGATATAAATTCTGCAGCATAACGACTATGCATCAGGGTTTTAGAAAACATTGAAAAGAGAGGGGACATAGGGCAACCACTCATAAATGATCCAAAGAACAGAAGAGGTACAAAATATAATGGATATAAGAACATGGTAATGAAATTTTAAAGACATACCATATGAAATGAAAAACATGGAGGGAAGACAAAAATAAGATTTCTCTTATGAAAATTCGGCAGCCTAACGACGTCACTTAAACTTCAACAAAATTAATTGAAGAGATCAAATAGGGTTTCTCATCATATGAACATAGAATATCAGTATGATAGATATAGAGATCATACCCCAACATAATAAAAAGAAACTTGAAATACTTGACATGAAAGTAGAACTTTGAAAAATGAGAAAGGTGAAAGAATCCCTTAAAAATTTGGCAGCCTAACGACTCCACTTAAACATATAAAAAAAATGAATTGATGAGATCAAATAGGGTCTCTCATCATATGAACATAGAAGATCAGTATGATAGATATATAGATCATAACCCAATATAATAAGAAATAACTTTAAAGACTTGACATGAAAGTAGAACTTTGAAAAATGAGAAAGGTGAAAGAATCCCTTAAAGATTCGACAGCCTAACAGCGCCATTTAAACATTCTTAAAACGAAATGATGAGGGCAAGAGGGGGTCTATCATCATATAAACTTGAAAAGGGAAGTAAGAGGAATATAAAATAACATCCTCCAACATAATATCATGGAGCATAAAATAAATGACATAAAAGAGATTACTTGAAAAGAAAGAGAGAGGTAGGACCCCTTACCTTAAAACGTATATCTTAAAACTCAAAGGTTGGGATATTGAGGGATTGGGGGAACCTTGAGAAGACTCCTTGGGCGGTAATAAGACCAGAGCTTCATTTGAGGAGAGTTGGGAGTGAAAACTAAAGGAGGAAAGGGTGGGTATTTATAGGGAATGTGAGGGGACAAGGCATTAATGGCCAAGGGACACCTCACAAGTGGTTTTCTCAAAACCATGGGCTCTCCCATGGTATTTCCCATGGAGTTAGGCCACATGGGGACCACATAAAATAATTCATCACCTTTGTTCGGACAACCCTTAAAATATCTCATGACATCATCATGACACAGTTATGATGTCATTAAACATACCGAAACCCTAAAACTGTATTTTTACTATTCACTGAAAATTCAACTTTCTCAGGAAAAACCCAAAATTTTACCTTAACCAAATATTAATTCTATGATTTCAAAAATGAACTCCATTTTATAAAAATAATTTTCTAAATATTTTTGATTTAATTTTTAAATAAATACACTATTCACCGAAAATTCATTTTTTTTTTCTGAAAAATCCCCAAAAATTACTTTAACATAATATCGATGCTGTAAGTTCAAAAATGAAATCCATTTTATAAAAATAATTTTCGAAATATTTTTAATTTAATTTCTAATTAAAAAACACTATTCACCCGAAAAAACTAATACTTGACTAATAATTTCTGAAACAGTTATTTACCTATTTTATTGAATCTCATTACTTAATCAAGGTTCCTAGATTATATTAATACTTTATTTAAATGATATTACTAATCCATTTGGTCACATTACTAATCCTAAGCATAAAATCACTATTCATAATTTACTATTCATCAAAAATTAAGTTGATCTTATTAGATTCTAAATTTCATACTGAACAAAATTGTAGAAGACCATTTTTTGAAAATCATTACACATTTTTAATTATTTAAGGTTTACATAAACATTTTTAAAATATCCTTTTTCTAAAATTCATCAAAAATATGCATACTATATTTATCCGAACATTTGAAAATTCACAAACTTCACCATAATAAGAGAACACAATTTTATTTATAACAAAGGATTACACAAGGCAGTTATGGTCTCATTACATAGCCCCTTATAACACCATCATAGGACCTAAGAGCAAGGTGTGCTAGGGTGATATAATCTTGGGGTGGCTCAGCCAACATTGCACGAGTAGTAATTTCTATCAGTTTGAACTTCTCACGAAGGAGATTCCGTTCTAGCTTCACATAATGAAGTTCGGCTTGGGTTTGGTCCAGAGAAAAGATCAGTGGTGCTACCTCCTTCCCAAGTTCTGTTAGATGGGCTTCGATCGGCCCAAGACTACTGGATGAGGCCATAGAATCTTCTTTCTATATTAATTAACCAAGATCACTTGTATTTAGAGACCATAATCAAAACGTTTAGTTTTCAGCGGTCATATTGACCAACGATCATATAACAGTCGAAACCCAATGGTCTCATTTTAATTATAATCATGTTATCAAATGAAACAGTTTTGTTGAGTATAAAATAACACACAAAATTAGGAAAAAAGATTTATTCAAAAACATTTCGGGTCGTTACAATCTTCCCTCCTTAAGAAATTGCGTCCTCGCAATTTTTAAAAATTGGGGTTGGAAATTTCATTGAAAGTACCACATTGGAAAAAGAGTCAGTAACACTATTACTTTAAAAGAAAGAAAGGGAAGTAAAAAGGTCACCCGAGTTAACCCATACTAGGATTCCATGTAGGAAAACATGGACATGGAGGAGAAAACAAAGGGTCACATTCTGAGGGAGAGTGATAGGAAACATGATTAGGATAAATTTAACAACAAGAAAATCACAAACTTATGATGAGTTAAACGGTATTTGATTTCCCAGTAGGAAACGTTAACAGACAATGTTTTTGTTTTACGTTCCTTTTCATAGTTTTGAGGAATTAATTTACTACATAGAATAAAACACAAGGAAATATACCTACCTTCAAGTAGAGTTTAATCCTTTAATAAGTTTATACCAAAACTAATCTTTTCTCCAAATGATGAGCATTAAAAACTACTTGGTCTCATCAAAGCACAAGAATCATCTTCTAGATAATTACATAATCCACCAAATATTAACTATCTATTTCTTCTATTATCCCAAAAAGAGAAAGGGTAAGATAAAACAACTCTTTAAAAAGAAAGAATCCCATAGGAAGGGAAACTTCTTTAAATCTTCAAAATTCCATGGTACTACCCAAAGTTTATCATAGACCATTACATAAATAACTGTCCTTAAAATTCCTCAAAATAAACCAAACTAAGACTGAAACCAAAATACAAGAAGGATTTGATAACATAGTCTTCCAAAATAAACTTCATCATTCATCTCCAAACAACATCAACAACTCCTAACATCTTATAAAAAAAGTATCTAACCTAAACATATTTTCCCCAAGATAGGTTAATCATTTCCATAAGTAACCTATATTACCATAAGTTTACCTTAAATTTATCGATTCTTCAAAATATAAGTCAACCTTTACTCCCCAAAGAAAATACCATAGTAATCTATTTACCTTGATCAAATAGGGTTCCCAAAATAGTGAACGTCTTCCAAAATAATAATAATCTTTTAATCCCCTAATCATCTTTTTTTTCAAGAAGAAAATCTTCACAACATCAACATGTGGTACATAACAATAGATGTTTTCCTTAATGATATAAAACCATCTTAGGTAGTGACTCGATGTTCTTATAAAACATTAAATATATGCTCATAGGGAATGAACTAAAAAAAACCTGACATAGACAATTATTGTGAAGAAGTTACATGTACTTCAGTCATCATGATCTGTCTCAACATAGGACTTGCATTGTTTCCTTATACTTGAAGATTGTTGATACTCATCATGTTTCTCATACCTTCCCAGAGAGCATTTCCTTGGATAATGTCTAACTTCTCCACATTTACGACATTGAAAAGTATAAGTGACATTAGACCGAACCTTATCTCTATTCATCACATTATCCATTTTTTTTAAAGAAATTGGCTACTTTATGCCCTATCTTCCCACACTTAAAAACTCTCCCGGTTCCTTTGTGACATTCTCCTTGGTGCATCTTCCCATACTTTTTGCAAAAAAAGAAATTAGGTCTTTTTTCCCTTATCAACTTGATCAGATGAACATCCTTGAGACTTTTTCTTCTTCTTCCTTGATGAATTTGGGAATTCAACTAGGTACCAATTATTAATTGTGATTTTTGATAGCTAGTTTGTCATAATCACAATATGTTCAACTTGATCTCTCTTCATATCTGTCACATTAATAGTGAAATCGTCACATTTCCAATCACATTGGTTGTTGGGACATGTTCTTCCATTTCCCGCCATTAACTAAGAAAAGAAAGTATAATTAGGGGCTTAAATACTTAGCCAAGAATCATTAAAAGGAAACTTTAATCATAAAAGGATAAACTTGTAGAAGGAAAGTATACCCTAACTTGTGATCCCCTAGGTTCCAATCTAGGTTATCCTTGATCATATATTCTTATGCGAATCTTTATTTTATTTTATCTTTGTTCCTTTAATAATGGTTCATACTAAGCTTATGAATTTACCAAAGCATATCCCCCGAGAGTGTCGTAACCAAGAGTGCAGTAAGGCCCATTGTTGTGTACTAGTTCCCATTCGAGTCTAGCTCAAAGTGATGTTTTCAGGTTTTACCCCTATGTACATATGTGCCAGAGCCACCTCTACCTGCTCGTATCCATACAGGGATGTATTTTCTTAGCAACCCCTTACTCAATACTCACCAAAATACCAGGAATATTTCCTATATTTAAACATTTCTATAGGTTTCTTCCTAAAGTTTTCATATCTTAATTTCCACAAATAACTAAACCATCCTTTGATACCAACTATTGCATCCCACCTTTTTATAACATAACTTTTCATTACATTTTACAAAACCAAGGATCTTTAAGGTTTAGTGTCTTGGAAACCAGGAACTTAAAACAGGAAAACATAAAACATTCTTCTTAAACACTTTAAAGGATTCTCCTTATGTTCATCCTAGGTTTATTACTGCATCTCATAACCTGGGGACATACATCAAAAGAAAGAGTGAGCAGAAGGCCCAGTAAGGGAAACAAGGGGAAACATTTAACATGTGAACTTGAGATACATCAACAATGTTATGAAAAAGATTTTTAAGGCATGAGAAAGAAATAATGAGGCATATCATAATAAAAATAATGTATTTCATAAATTGGAGATATGGATACAACATTTAATATTGAAAATAATTTCTGTTTCACCAAGGTCCATCTCCAAGGTGTCATTAAAAATTACCAAGGTTATTCACCAATGCATCGTTAAAAATGGTCATCTCTAGAGATTAAGTCTTTACCCAATGCATTGGAGCGCTATCTAGGCGCACCCTTAATTTGTCTTTATTATCACGTGAGACACATATATCATCATAAATAATTTCATAAACAACCCATATAGCATCAAAGAAATGGGTTTCATTTCATAATCATATCATTTTAAAAACTGCTTTAAAGACATGATCTTTATGTCACTTTAAACCCACAGAAAAGGAAAGCGGGTCTCATGTATGTAAATCCTAGAATTTAAAATAGAAAATTTTGGTACATATGTAAATACCCCTTTAGAAGGAAGAGCTTTGAGTATTCACTTAATAAAAGAAAATAATTTGAGAAAAAGAGAGAGACATTTGAGATGGGAATTCTGTAGCATAACGACTATGCATCGGGGTTTTAGAAAACATTGAAAAGAGAGGGGACATAGGTCAACCACTCATAAATGATCCAAAGAAAAGTAGAGGTATAGAATATAATGGATATAAGAACATGGTAATGAAATTTGAAAGACATACCATATTAAATGAAAAACATGGAGGGAAGACAAAAATAAGATTTCTATAATGAAAATTCGGCAGCCTAACGGTGTCACTTAAACTTCAACAAAATGAATTGAAGAGATCAAATAGGGTATATCATAATATGAACATAAAAGATCTGTATTATATATATAGATATAATACCCCAACATAATAAAAAGGAACCTGAAAGACTTGACAGGAAAGTAGAACTTTGAAAAATGAGAAAGGTGAAAGAATCCCTTAAAAACTCGGCAGCCTAACACCGCCACTTAAACTTCAACAAAAATGAATTGACGAGATCAAATAGGGTCTCTCATAATATGAACATAGAATATCAGTATGATAGATATATAGATCATACCCCAACATAATAAAAAGGAACTTTAAAGACTTGACATTAAAGTAGAACTTTGAAAAATGAGAAAGGTGA
Organism: Viscum album; assembly: GCA_963277665.1. Taxonomy (NCBI): domain Eukaryota; kingdom Viridiplantae; phylum Streptophyta; class Magnoliopsida; order Santalales; family Viscaceae; genus Viscum; species Viscum album. The sequence goes on along the minus strand of OY728163.1, from coordinate 2,099,401,143 downwards.
AAGAATCCCTTAAAAATTCGGCAGCCTAACGTCGCCACTTAAACATTCTTAAAACGAATTGATGAGAGAAAGAGGGGGTCTCTCATCATATGAACTTGAAAAGGGAAGTAAGAGGAATACAAAAGAACATCCTCCAACATAAGATCATGGAGCATAAAAGAAATGACATAAAAGAGATTACTTGAAAAGAAAGAGAGAGGTAGAATCCCTTACCTTAAAACGTATCTCTTAAAACTCAAAGGTTGGGATCTTGAGGGCTTGGGGGAACCTTGAGAGGACTCCTTGGGAGGTAATGAGACCAGAGCTTCGTTGGGGGAGAGTTGAGAGTGAAAACTAAAGGAGGAAAGGGTGGGTATTTATATGGAATGTGAGGGGACAAGGCATTAATGGCCAAGGGACACCTCACAAGGGGTTTTCTCAAAACCATGGGCTCTCCCATGGTATTTCCCATGGAGTTAGGCCACATGGTCCCCCCATACAATAATTCATCACCTTTGGTCGGACAACCCTTAAAATATCTCATGACATCATCATGACACAGTTATGATGTCATTAAACATACCGAAACCCTAAAACTGTATTTTTACTATTCACTGAAAATTCAACTTTCTCAGAAAAAATCCAAAATTTCACCTTAACCAAATATCAATGCTCTGATTTAAAAAATGAACTCCATTTTATAAAAATAATTTTCTCAATATTTTTCATTTAATTTTTAAATAAATACACTATTCACCGAAAATTCATTTTTTTCAGAAAAATCCCCAAAAATTACTTTAAAATAATATCGATGCTCTGAGTTCAAAAATGAAATCCATTTTATAAAAATAAATTTTTAAATATTTTTAATTTAAAGTTTAATTAAAAAACACTATTCACCCGAAAAAACTAATACTTGACTAATAATTTCGGAAATAGTTATTTAATTATTTTATTGAATCTCATTACTTAATCAAGGTGCCTAGATTATATTAATACTTTATTTAAGTGAGATTACTAATCCATTTGGTGGAATTACTAATCCTAAGCATAAAATCACTATTTATAATTTACTATTCATCAAAAATTAAGTTGATCTTATTAGATTCTAAATTTTGTACTGAACATAATTGTAGAAGACCATTTTTTGAAAATCATTACACATTTTTAATTATTTAAGGTTTACATAAACATTTTTAAAATATCCTTTTTCTAAAATTCATCAAAAATATGCATACTATATTTATCTGGACATTTGAAAATTCACAAACTTCATCATAATAAGAGAACACAATTTTATTTATAACAAAGGATTACACAAGGCAGTTATGGTCTCGTTACATAGCCCCTTATAACACCAGCATAGGACCTAAGAGTAAGGTGTGCTAGGGTGATAGAATCTTGGGGTGGCTCAGCCAACATTGCACGAGTAGTAATTTCTATCAGTTTGAACTTCTCACGAAGATGATTCCATTCTAGCTTCACACGATGAAGTTCAGCTTGGTTTTAGTCCAAAGCAAAGCCCAGTGGTGCTACCTCCTTCCCAAGTTTTGTTAGATGAGCTTCGATCAGCCCAAGACTACTGGATGAGGCCATCAAATCTTCTTTCTATATTAATTAACCAAGATCACTTGTATTTAGTGACAATAATCGAAACTTTTTGTTTCCAGCGGTCATATTGACCTACGATCATATAACAGTCGAAACCCGACGGTCTCATTTTAATTATAATCATGTTATCAAATGAAACAGTTTTGTTGAGTATAAAATAACACACAAAATTAGGAAACAAGATTTATTCAAAAAACTTTCGGGTCGTTACAGATAAGGTCAATGGAATAAAAAACATATTTAATATAGAGGGTGAAATAAGTTTCTCACATTGAATAAGATCCCCATTTATTGGGGGGGGGGGGTGCTGACAACACCCATGGGCACTATTGGCTCGTAACATCCCATTAACTTATTTCAGGTACTTCTTATCTCTCTTTTTGTATACCTTTTTGTTTGGGTGATTTTCAGGAATTTCGAGGATTAAGAGTGTTTTTTGTGAAAATGACCTAAATTTTGGGGATGTATGCTTGTTTGAATTAATGGATCCTATATAAATGTGTCAGAGGATTTAAAATATTTCCTTTGGGGTCTAAGTTTAGCTAGAGGATTCTTTCAGTTTTTTTCAGTATGTTTTGGCTGTGTACTATCTATAGCATAGATTCACACCATGAATGTATTTCATGAAATGAGTCCATCCCTCGATAGAGGACATGAAATAGTTTCATGAAGTAAATATTTACTAGCCATGAATTGATTTCATGATGTGAAATGGTTGAGATCAAGATTTTTAACCCGAGGAGAAACATTTTTTGGTGTATTTTACACTCGGGATATTCACGTCATGAATCTAGGATTCACATCATGAATTCCTCTACTATAATAGGTTTTTTTATGGTGAAGCCTAAGAAATATTTCATTTTTCATGTATCCTTTTCTCTCGTTCCCTTAGGAGATTCAATGATATTTATGGTGATTTATTCCCTTTTGAACATCTTAGTTTTTCATTTAATCTCTGGTGATTTTCCTCGCTTTGGTTTTCTCCCCCCTCTACCCCTCTTTTCCAGTGGTAGGGTCTCGTATTTATTTATTAAACTAGAGGTTGATATTGATGATTTCTAATCTAGTATTTACTTATTAGTTTACTTTGTCTTCATTATTTATTAGTGTTTCCCATTGCAGGTGTAGTATTGATACTTGATTAAAGGTAGGTGGTTCCATATGATTTTACCATACAATTAAAAGTTTAAATTTCTTAATTGAAATGAAATGATTTTTTAAATGATTTAAAAACATGAATTTGAGACGATTTATGGTTGATTTTTTAAAATTCATATAGAATGTGAAAACCCTCAATTTCAATGGAATTGGAATTGTTGGGTGTATTTGAGAAAATTGATGGGTTGATTTGGAAAATTGATTTGATGAAATGATTTGAAATGGATTAAATTGAAAAATGATTTGAAAAGGAATGAATTGATGAAAACCAATGATTTTGTTTTGAAATGGGAAAGGTATGATGAAAACTAAAAGTGAGAAATTGTATTTTTGAACAAATCTGAAATGATTTATTTTCTCATGATTGATTGATTGATTGATTGACTGAAGAAAATTTTAGCCTAGGTAGTTAATGAGTAATTAGGTCAATCACAAAAGGATCTGACCCCTAACACTATATTGATGATGATGATGATATTAACTTAAACATAATACAACATGATTTTTCCCCAATGGGGAGTTGTGTCCTGGCGGCCTAATACCTGGGATGTGCACACACTTTGATCCAAGATTACTGATGAGTATTTTGAGGATTATCTTAACAAAAACTAACATACCACAAGTATTGATACATGGTGCGGTGATATACTTGATTTGATAATTACATTCCATTGATTTATAGAAATGTTTTATTCGTGTTCAATTCTTTATATAAGTGTTTTATATAAAATGTCAATTTAAGAACTTTTTGATATATCTTCTATCTCTTTTGATTATGAAAGCACGTTTTATTGAAAATATGTGAATTCCATTCCATGACTAGTTTTATTTAAATTGAAATAATATTTTGTTTAATTGTTATGGAATTGATTATAGAACACTTGGTGAGACCCTATTGGGATTTATAGCTCACACCCTACCTTTTCCTTTGGGAATTTTTAGATTATATTATGCCAAACTTGAGAAAATGAAAAACACCACTTGGGGGTGGTTTATGTTCTTATTGCTTGGGACCCTAAGTGATGGAGGTAACTGATGGAGATGTGATCCACTTGTTTCATGGGTTTATATTTGATCTTTATATTGGGAGATGTGGTGTCTTTTGATGATGTAACATTTGGGTACTGTTTTACCCATTAAATGTAGGTAATTTAACCCTTTTGAGTGTTGATAATACTGACTTGTAATGTGTATCTTATGCTATTTTTTGGAAAAAATAATTCCCTCTTTATTCATGTATGATGCCAGGTTCTAATCACCAACCCATGAGGATCAGTAATTCCCTTCAAGACATGTATCTGTTGGATCGGGTATCAGGGTACTAGGACATACGAGCTGGTTCGTGAAAAAGTGGTTTCAAAGGTGCATGGTGTGTATCATTCCTTGATGTCAGTATGAAGTGGGTTGTCCTGGTGAATAATAGGTAGGGTTGATGATAATTAGGAGGTAGTTACGAGCAATTTTATAGCATTCTCTCAACACAATGATTCTTAAGTCACCATGGGTGTTTCAAAAAAGTAACTTGAGGAATTTTTTGATCTGTTTTCTAGTATTTTCCTTAATTTTGATCTGAGTATGTTGAAAACCCAATATAAAATTATATTTTATGGAACTAATATTCTTGTGACTCTTTTTTGAGTTAATGATCTATGTATCCATGCTGATTCATTTCAAATTGTCTATTGATGTTGTATAGCATCATGCATCTGGGAAGACATTTGAATAGGTCACAGGAGGAAGCTACTGGTGAACCACAACATGAAAATCATCTACCCTACCTAAATCTTGTTGAGATAGTGGTGTGTGTTGTCTAAGCTTTGGGACAGGTGCCAACAGCTACTCCCATTTAGGCTCCAATTGTGGAACATCAAAGGTATGAATCAAGAGATCGTGCCCAATAGTTTCTTCATCAGAAACCGTAATAATTCCAAGGATCAAATGATCCTCAAGTGGATGAGGATTGGTTAAAAAATATCAATCTACGTTTTGAGTTATTATAAACTCCTAATTCAATTAAAGTGAAGTGTGTTACCTTCAAGATTGAGGGACCTAGCCAGATATAGTGGGATTTGATGGTAACAAAGAAGAAGCATGAGGGTTTATAATAGGAAAACTTTAGAGTTATTTTTATCAATTAGTTCTATCTAGTTTCGATGGACAAAGAAAAATCCATGTAGTTTCTCAACCTCCAGTAGGGTGATAAGACTATGACATGGTATATAAATTTTTTTGTTGAGCTTGTTTAGTTTTCACCCGAGGTTGTATACAATGAGAAGATAAGGGATCAATGGTTTGAGATGGGTCTTTGAACTGATATCTAATCTCAGATTTTCTTACTGAAGATCACTTCCTATGATTATGTTCCAGATAAAGTGTTGAGGGTTGATCTTAACCTGATTAGTAAGTCAAGGATGATGTAAGTTTCTTTTTCTCCTAGTGGTAGTTCTGAGAGTTCTTTTAAAGGAAAGAGAAAGAAAAATGAGTCTCATGGTGGTTCTAGATAGAAGGAATCATCTAGACCTACTATAGTGCTTGGTAAAGGCCCTTTGACTTGTTTGTAGTGTGGAAAGGTTGGGTATTTGAGATGGGTTTCATTGAGGCACCCAAGATCTATAATTTACGTAGTCGCTTAGGCCACTTGTAGAGGTTATGAAATTTATTTTCTTCTCCATGTAGTGTCGCAGGCTCATTAGAACCAAAAATTATTATGGTAAAATTAGATGCTTCAAGAACTAAGGGGTTCCAGCCACAAGAATACATAATGAAGCTTCTTCACGTAGTAGAAGAGTCTCCAAAGGAAGCTGATGTGGGTCCAATGACTGTGAGATGTACCATCACTATAGATTTATCTTTAGTGGTAGTTTTATTTGATATGGATGTGTATAACTCACGTATATCATCTTGAGTTATGAATTTAATTAATCCTCCTAAGGAGGTATTATCTTATGTGATGAATATTATTATTCTCCTCAAAATGAAGAGAGAGTAGGGTCTTTAGTGTCATGCCTGTGTTTTATCTTTATCATAGATTGAGATTACCTGGGATTTTTAGGTTCTTAACATGAAACCTCTTGACATCATTATCAGGATGGATTGGAGGATTTCCCATAAGTCTCAAATTTCTTGTTACCTTTAGCAAGTCTCCAATACTAAACATGATGGGGCATTCCATGTCTTTAACGAAGAATGTGACCCAAGGTCGAGTAGAGGAAGACCTTATTTTCTAGAGATAAACAAGGTAATATCAGCGTTTGATTTCAAATTTGAGTGGGAATCTTTGAGTGATGATATCCCTACAGTTTTCATCAATTTTCCTGACATTTTTCCTTGTGATTTCTCTCACTTTACACCAGTAAGAGAGGCCAATTTTCTATTGATTTGATATCCATCACTCAGCCAATGTCTATTATTTCTTACCATATGGAACTAATGGAGAAGAAAGAGTTGAAATATTAGTTGGTTGATCTATTAGAGAAATGTTTCATATGACCGAGTGTGTCACCTTGGGTGAAACCTGTTCTCTTTACAAATAAAGATGATGGGCACTTCACCTTTGCGTTGATTATTAAAAACTCAATCGATTTATGATAAAGAATAGGTATCTGTTGCCACAGATTTTTGATTTTTTTGATTGGTTGAAAATGGGTGAAGTAGTTTTCAAAGATTTATATTCGATCTAGTTATCACCATTTGAGAATAAAATAATCTAACATTTAGAAGACAACCTTCAGAAGTAGGTATGACCATTATGAGTATCTTGTTATGAAATTTGGTCAAACCAATTCTCCTACATTTTTTATGGATTTGATGAACAAGATATTTCATGAGTACCTTGAATCGTTCTTAGTGGTATTTGTGGATGAAATCATAGTTTACTCTCATACTGAGGATGAACAACTATGTCATTTGAGATTAGTTATGGAAACCTTGAGAAATTATCAACTTTATGTGAAGCTTTCAAAATGTAATTTTTATATTCGATAAGTGAAGTTCTTAGGGTACGTGGTCTAAGAACACAATATTTTAGTTGATCTTGAGAAGGTGAAAGCTGTTATGACATGGGAGGAACCATGTAATGTTTTCAAGATTTGAAGCTTCTTGGGTGTGGCAGAATATTACTGTAGATTCATTAAATATTTCTCGAAGTTGGATTCTCCGATGATCGCTCTCACTCATAAAGAAGTGAAGTTTGTTTGGGATGATAAATGTCAAAGTTCTTTTTTTGAGCTGAAATGCCTTTTGACTTCTACACTAATATTAACTCTTCTAGAGGTCGACACTAAACCAAAATAAGTGTTTAGCGGCGGTTTAAACCACCTCTAAATCGTCTAGCAACGGTTTTTTAACACTACACCAAAATAAGTGTTTAGTGACAGTTTAAACCACCTCTAAATCGTTTAGCATCAGTTTTAAAAAACCGATCCTTAATTATGTGTCGACAATCATTTAGTAGTGGTTTTTCAAAACCGATGCAGAATGATTTAGTGGTGGTTTTTAAAACTAGGAGAATCGTTTAGCGACAATTTATTATTATTATTTTTTATTTTTTTCGATTAATTTTTTTTGTTATTAGTTATTTGTTATTTATTACCATGCACATAAACATTCCATGCATGCATATACCATATATGCCATGTAGAAATTCCGTGTTAGGTGAGAATGGAACCCTTTACCTCTTGGTTATTCTATAAAGACTTTACCACTCCAGCATGCTCTTTATGTGACAAGTAAATGGAATTTAACATACTTATATATATATATATATATATATAAATGGATTGAAAAAAAAATAATACATAACAAATTGATACAAAATAAATAATAAATAATAAATAATAAATAATAAATAATTAATAGTTAGCAATTAAATAAAAATAAATAAAAAATAAATGAATAAAAAATAAATGAATAAAAAATAAATGAATAAAAAATAAATGAATAAAAAATAAATGAATAAAAAATAAATGAATAATAAATAAATAAATAAATAATATGGTAATAAATAGTAAATAATAAATATCATGTAATAAATAATAAATAATAAATAATAAATAATAAATAATAAATAATAAATAATAAATAATAAAGAATAGAAAATAAATAATAATAATAAATAATAATAATAAATAATCATTAATAATTAGTAAGTAATAAATAAGTAATAAATAAATAATATATAAGTATTGAATAAATAATAAATCAATTAAAAAATAAATTAATCTATGATAAATAATAATAAATAAATATTAGCTAATGAATAAAAAATTATAAATAAATAAATAATGAATATATGATAAATATATAATAAATAAGTAATAAAGAATAAATTAATAATAAATTAATAATAAATTAATAATAAATTAATAATTAATGGATAAATAAAAAATAAATAAAAAATAAATAATAAACAAATAAATAAGAAATATATAATAAAAATAATAATGAAAAATAAAAAATAATAATAAATTAAAAAAATAATAATAAATTAAAAATAAGTTAATAATTAATGAAATAATAAAATAAATAAATAATAAAATAAATAAATAATAAAATAAATAAATAATAAAATAATAATGAAAAATAAATAAATAAAATAAATAAAAAAAATAAAAAAATAAAATATAAATTATAAATAAACAAATAATAAATAAATAATATCTAATATCTAATAAATAATAAATAATAAATAATAAATAATAAATAATAAATAATAAATAATAAATAATAAATAAAAAAATAAATAAAAATAAAAAAATAAAAAATAAAAAATAAAAAATAAAAAATAAATAAAAACAAATAAATAAATAAACAAATAATGAATAATAAACAAATAATAAATAATAAATAAAAAATAAAAAATAATAAATAAATAAATAATAACTAATAAATAACTACAGATTAATTAATTAATAATATGGAAATTATAAATTAATAATAAATAATAATTAAATAATAAATTAATAATAAATAAAAAATAATATGTAATAATAAATAATAAATAATAAATAATTAATTAATATTAATTTAACAATAATTTAATAATAAAAAATAAATAAATAAAATATAAATCAGTAATAAATAAATATTAAAATAATAAGTAATAAATAACAATTGAATAAATAATAAATAGTAAATAATAAATAAAAATTGGATATAAATATCTATTAATATATATATATATATATATATAATGAAATTTACATAAATATATATAAGCACACATTTATATTACATAAATATATATAAAAACACACACACAAATATATAATTGTATATTCATATAAATATATATATATAAACACAAGTAAATATAAATATATCTATATATATTTACACATATAATATATATAAATATATAACATAAATATATATAAATATTTACAAATGTATATAAATATACACAAATATTCATAAATACATATAAACATATATATATATATATATAATAGATAATAAATCATAAAAAGAGGGCAAAACATAATAATTTCAACAACATAAAATCAATAGGAATGTAAATCAATGGAATAAAATCATAATAATTATAAAAAACATATGAAGACACTCTTAAACAAAGATGAGAAGTCATCAAATGTTCAAAAGTCATGATATTCAAACAAAAAACCCAATTTTTAGAGGCCTTTTGGGCCTCTTTTGATCTTAAAAAAAATAATTAATTTGGTTCTCTTTTGTAAAAACAATGTAGATCTCATTTGTCATGACCCACCTTCTCCAAGATCAGAGAAGGAACATCAAACTTCCAGACCCTTTCTTCTACAAGATAAAAGAGAGATAATGACCCCTTAAGTCCCGCCTTCATAGGCCCCAGATTGGCAACTAGCACCAAGAGTATAGAATCTCACATTGAAATGGAAGACATTACCCTTTTTATAGAACAAAATCGGGAGATAAGATGGTAAATCCCAACAACTCTAGATACCAAAAGTAAAAGTGAATACAAAATTCATTCCCCCATGCATGTCTAAAAGTAAAGATGATATAAGACACAATGAAAACTCCATGTAAATTACCAAAAGAAACGAGTCTAAGAAGCAACAAAAAATAATCCCAACACCCGAGCTAGTAAGATCCAACACAGTTCTCAAAGTCCTCTTGGAAACCTGAAAATAGTTTTATATATGTAGGGTGAGTATACAAGTATACCCAGTAAGAAAACTAAAGCCACCCATGAAAAAGTGAGTGAACATACTAACGTACCTGTGAGAAAATAGTAGAACCTCAAAGCACCTACTAAGGAATACTAACCAGCCTAGCCTCACCAAGGAACACTAACAAAATAACGAAAGTCAAGTAAAGTAATAGTATAATAACATTGATATTTGGGCACCCCACACCACTTTCCCGCTGGTTAATTGCTCATCCCTAATGGATAATGTCTTGATGCTACCACTCTTCCCACATGCAGTCCCACTACCAAAACCCACCCACACACACTTGGGCCTCAAACCACACACAATCCCACCCATAGACACCTATGCCACAACAACCATGTCTCTCACTAGAAGACACCTGGGCCTCATCCTGAAGATACTTGGGAAAATAAACCTGGCCTGCAAACACCTAGGAATATCATCAATAACAAGACCTTTCCCAAAGGATATTGGGCTATGGTAAGCCTCAAACCATTATAGCCTGCCCGGATATGCTCGAGCAGTAAGAAACGAGAAGAGTGTGTGAGGAATAAAGTCTGTAACCAGCCATCCATCCTCCCATCGGGATGTTGGGAAAGACACCCTCCCCCAAAGAATAGGGGTGTTCAACACATGGTTCTCAATAAGGGTGGGGTGGGTATAGAAATAAAAAGGAACTACAATACATATATATAGGTAAACAAACACTCAGACCAACCTATGGGTTTCCAAACAAGTGACCAACCCACACAACCACATTTGCTGCTACCCCTATATACACAACCACATGAACAAACACAATAAAACACATGCCTAACCCCTCTTTATTTAACCACTTTCTATTTATTAATTAAGAGGTTCAATTCATTTTTTTCCAGCACTACCGGGAAACTATCAACCACAATCACACCAAAACAATAAGAAAACCAAACTACAGTCCCACTACACAAACCCCCAATATTTCTAGACACCTATTATCCATTTCCAACAACCATTATTCAAAATTATACTACATAATCATTCGTTCACAACCTAGGTCCATAGAACTGCTTCCCAAAAATTCCAAGACGTCGTCCCACTACATAAAAGTTCATAACCACACCAGAGTCCCACTTCCCAATGCCATTTGATGTCCACAAAAAAAAGGCAGTTTAGCTGCCTATAAGTTCATCCATTCTATAATCAATCAATCTTTCAGACTGGGATACCAACACACCCCCTGTACTTCCCCACACATAGATCCCATGAAAAATACTATTAACCCACCACCCTACTGCACACACATACCACACCCTTATCATGGAACCAACTCCCCTGTCCAACCTTGTACTCACAACCATGCTCCCAAAAGTAACACTACACAACTCACACAAGGTCACAAAATTCAACAAAACACAGCACATAGCCAAACCTATCAACAGGATGTATATACATTTATATTTAACTAGTATAGGTTCTTTAACTCTACTTAATTATAACCAGGGTGATCACACGATGGGTTTGATCATGGAACATTCATTTATTTGACCAATTATTCATGATTAAGCAGATTTCGTGTTCCATTCATTTATTCAATCATATCCACATAAGAGAACATTATTTTTTTGAAATCAAAAACCACCAAAGACTATGATTTTCAGAAGGCATATGGCCATGAAAACTATAAAAGAATCAAAGATAACAAATAAAATAGGTTATCAACATTAAACCACTCTCTGCCTATTATTTTATTTACTCGTGTTATCTTTTGATCAATTTCAGTCCTTATCTATTTATTGATTCTAAGAAAAGATTTCAGTCATTCCTCAAAAGGATTCATTAGTATACCCACACCGCATGATTCAAAAATAAAGAGAAGTAAGAGAAATCCCCATCGGATGATCAAAGGATCGAAGCTCCTCCTTGCACCAAGAATAGGGGATCACGTGATGGGAAGAATTCCAAGAAAACTGAGCAGGAGGGGCTATAACATAAGAGCATGACTCATATAGGGAGAAATGATATAGGCGCATCAAGGGGAAACAAAAAACACATAAGAAAGGGAAGGTCCCTACTTTGAAGAGTCATATCCTATTTTAAAGGAAGAATGTTTCAAAGACATTAATCATGAGATTGTGGTCAAGATTATGGTTTTGAGTATCTCAAATCACCCAAGACATTATGATATTTAAATATAAAATCAATAACCTTTTGAAAACTCTTAAAAACACCCAAATAAGTCCTTAAACTTAGTTTATGTCAAATAAAATGCAAGAGGGGTGAAACTGGAAAACTGGGAAAAACTAGGAAAAACTACAATGAGTTGCTGATGGGTGATTCACTAACGCCGATCCACCAATGGGTGAGCTACCAATGCGACCTACCGATTTTGATCCACTGAAGTGTGATCTACCTACGTGACCTACCGACACCCTGACCTACCAACGCATCGACCTACCGACGCCCTGACCTACCGACGCCTCGACCTATCGATGCCCTAACCTACTGATACCACAACCTACCGTCGCCCACACCCATGACTCACCGATACTAACGCCCCTGAATCACCGATGCCGATGCCCCTGAATCACTGATGATGATGCCCTTGACTCACTGATGCTGATGCCCCTGACTCACCAATGTTGATGCCCCTGACTCATAGACGCACTGTCATGCTAATGCACTGAAATGCCGATGGAAAACTAGAAATCGGAAAACTCTTGAAATGATCCACCCTTGCCTCCCAAAACACCCCAAACACTAGATTTTTCACAAAGGAAGGGCCTGGGGAAATCTAGGTCATTATATCAGATACCTCTCAAACTATTATCATCCTAGAGAATTTCAAAAATAACCTAGAAGAAAAGGAGGTTTGAATAACCATCCCTTAATATACCTCTCAGGAGTAAACCACCTTGCGTTATTCTAAAAACCATAGTGAAAACCTCAATATTCTAGAACACCTGTTTTGAATCTATCTACTAAACAAATATAGAAACACTACCACTCCACTTCTTCAAGTAACCACACAAACACCAAAAGTCACAATGTCAAGACACATGGATTAGGTATATCCTTCCCCCATGTCAAGATACTATATTCTTTGGGTCGCACTGTCTCACCCGCACGGGTTTAATCGCCTCCAAATTAACGCGTATTGATTAATAATAAGGTCTTCCCCTCCCCATAGTTAAGACTTTTCACACAAAAATTAGAGAACATGGAAACAACTTATCATACAGCAAGTGAGGTCAAACATTACATCAAAAGCAAGGTACAAGGAAAAACACAAAAGCAAACTCAAAATAGATCTGGTTACTGGGTATGCATCTGTGCCTCCCATTACCAAGTACTCTCATCGAGGCCACTATGCCTCCATAACACACGAACTAAAGGATTGGTCTGTCCATGAAACACCTTCTCCTCATGATCCTCAATTCTTACCGGTCATTCCATGAACGTCCTGTTGCCCTTGATATCCAACTCTCCCTAGTCAAGGAAGTGGGAGTCATTGTGTAGATTCTGAAGGAGATAAAAGATAAGGAATACTTCGTGGATCTTTTCCAACTTTAGTGGAAATGCTAGCTGATATTCCACCTCACCAACTCATCTCAACACCTCGAAAGGTCTGATGAACCTAGGAGAAATATTGATTCCTCTTCCAAACATCTGATTTCCATACTGAGGGGAGACCTTTAAGAAAACTTAGTCCCCAACCTCAAACTCCAAAGGCCTCCTCCTATGATTGTAATATGACTTCTTTCAGTTATGAGCTGCCTTTATCATCTCACGCACAAGATCAACCTTCATCGTTGTGCTCTGCACTACCTTTGGTCCAAGAAGGGATGCTTCCCCTACCTCTGTCCAACACACGAGTCAACGGCATGGTCTTCCATATAAGGCTTTGAATGGTGACATGTCAATGGTATAGTGATAGATATTATTGTATGAAAACTCTACCTGGGTAAAGTGTCATACCCACGACCCTTTAAAGTCCAATACACATGCTCGTAGCATATCCTCCAATGTCTGGATGGTCCTCTTAGTCTGACCATCCATTTGAGGTTAGAAAGAAGTTCTAAGGAATAACTGGGTGAAAAAAACATATTTCAATCCTCTCTAGACTCATAAGGTAAAACATGAATCTTGATCCATGATGATGGATCTTGGAACTCCATGCAGCTGCACCACCTCATCCACATATCTCTTTGCCAAGTCATTTACTGCACTCGACTCCTTAATAACCATGAAGTGAGCTGAATTCATCAACCGGTCCACTACTACCCAAAGGGAATCACATACTCTCCGAGCTCTGGGTAAACCTATGATGAAATCCATCTAGACGTTATCCTACTTCTACTCGAGAACATCCAAGGGATGCAACAGACCATCAGGAACATGATGCTCGACCTTCACCTGCTGATATACTAGGCATTTTTCCACAAAATCTTCCAATTCACACTTCACCTTAGGCCACCAAAACTATTCCATCAGGCCTCGGTATATCTTAGAGACTCCTAGATGCACCACCAAGGGTGAACTATGGAACTCACAGAGAACTCCCTCATGTATTTCCACTGGGACAAACAACTTTCCACATAATAACATCTGATTCTGGATATCCTCTGACCATCCTTCCAAAACATCACCATGGACAACACAATCACACATCACTTCAGCTTATGAGTCTCCCCATTGAGACTCTACTACCAACCACACCAAGTAAGACTTCACTATCACTTGAAACAGATAGCCACTACCACTGTCCTCTCCAACATCGAGGAACAAAGTGGAAAACTCCTCCATTGCCTTCCAAGCATCCGTGGATTCCTGAACTACCTCCTTCCATGACTTTCTTCTCAAGGAATCGACCACCATGTTCTCCTTTACTGGGGTGTAAGAGATCTCAAAGTCGTAGTACTAGATAAACTCCATCTAACTTCATTGACGCAAGTTCATGTCTTGTTGGGAAAAGATATACCTTAATCTCTTATGGTCCATGAAGACCACAAAGTGCTCCCCGATGAGGTAATGGCTTAACAACTTTAGCATGAACATGACTTCTAAAATCTCTAGATCATGGGTGACATAGTTATGTTCATGAGGATGTAATTTCCTTGACCCATAAGAGATTACACCTCATTGCTTCATCAGCACACATCCCGAGACTAAGATGGAATCATCACAGTACACCTCGAACATCACCCCTTCTAGAAATCTAAGCACTGGGGAACTGACCAGCTTCCCCTTCAAATAGATGAAAGATTCTAGACACTAGTCACTCCACACGAATCCTTGGTATTTTATGGTCAAAGCTGTCAATGGATCCACAACTCAAGAAAAGTCGGGTACGAACCTCCGATAATAGCCTGCCAGAACCAGGAAGCTACAAACCTCTGCCACATTCTTGGGCACTACCTAAGAAACAACCACTTTAACATTTGATGGATCCAACACTATCCCTTGATGAACCACCATGTGTTCGAGGAAGTGAACCTATCATATCCAGAACTTGCACTCGGACAACTTTCTATAGAGAAAGTGGTGTTGGAGGACCTCCAAGACAGTCCTCAGATGCCCAGTGTGCTCCACCTCTGACATTGAGTAATTCAAGATATTGTCAATGAACACAATGATGAACCAGTCTAGGTACTCATGAAAAATAGATTTCATGATCCCCATGAACATGGCTAGTGAAATCGTGACACTGAAGGGCATGAACATGAACTTGAAGTGCCCATACCTATATCTAAAAGTAGTATTTGGGATGTCACCCTCCTTTACCCTAAACTAGTGATATCTAGACCATAGGTCGATCTTAAATAACCAACCTTACCCCTTTAACTGGTCAAAAAGATCATCGATCCTTGGAAGGGGGTAACAGTTCTTGACCGTCACCTGATTCAGCCTCCAGTAGTCTATGAATATTCTTATGCCACCATCCTCCTTTGCGAACAAGATAGGAGCACCCCATGATGCCACACTTGGTCAGATAAAAACCTTCTTCATCAGGTCATCAACTTGAATCCGAAATTCCCGATACTCAGAAGGTTCCATTTGATAGGGAGCCATCAAAATTGGATGGGCATCGGGTTGTAAGTCTATCCCAAACTCAACGTCACGTCGAGGGGGTAGAGTCACAAATTATTCAGGGAAGACATCTAGGAACTCAATGAAAACTCCCAGAACTTACACCATCTCTGTATCTGTTGATTCCACCAACATCTTGGATAAAAAATAAATAAGAGGCTCCATACAACGACTACCCTCCTGATAACTCCACTCTCCAATGAAAGATATGCACTGGCCTCCCACATCTGATAATGTAACTCTTCTCTGAAAGCATTCAATAATACCGTATATAGAAAACAACCAGTCGATACCTAGGATGACATCGTATGGGTACATCTATAGAAGAAGAAGGTCCCCACTAGAATGGTGTGTCCCCAACATCAGTCCACATACACGACAAACATCAAACAAGATGGTTTGACCTCCAACTAGTGTACTCAACACTTGGGGCATGGGAATTCTCTCTAAATATATTATTAGAACATGGTATAGACTAGGTGAAAAAAGGAGTGCAAATCTCTTGAATCTAACAAATCACACACAATAGTACTAAACATAATGATTGTACCTTGAAAAAACTCTAGCCCTGCTGGAATTTTTACCTCTGCAGTATGCAAACTGCCCACGCCCAGCTCCTCTACCTCTATACTCTCGATTTCCTCCCCAACCACACCCTAGTCAAGGTCCCTGAGGAGCACCCTAAGGTCATACTCCTCCTACACCATCTATCCTTGATGGAGAGGGAGCTCACTGCCCATGCTGATGGAAAGTTTTGACTGAAAATTGGTGCTGCTGGGGTGAGAGCTGAACCTACCCACCCCCACTGTATTATGTTCGAACTAGGTATTGGTTCTAAAGATGCCCATGACCTCCATAGAACATGAAACTCATTTCTAGGATTATGGGGAAAGAGCGAGGACCAGAAGATCCAAACTAGAACTGTTGATGCCTACTCCCCATTGGCCGAAACCTGGAAGGCCCTGATGCTGGAGACCTGCTGCTAACAGTTTTCCCCTTTGATGAACTCGGATGGCTCCCCTCTCGTGACACACCTCCCACTGAATGCATTATTTCCACCACCTTAGACTTCTTCTGAACCTCGAAGTATATTGGTAGAGTGAAAGGAGTAACAACATATGGAAGAAAAGGTCAGAGTGCCTCCTCTAAGAATCTCGCTCAGGACTCCTCATTCGGAAAGAGATCTGATGCAAATCGTAAGAGATCCTTGAAATTGATCCCCAGTTCCCTCACCGATATACTCCCCTACTAGAGGGAGAGTAGCTCCTGCCTCTTCTCAGCCTTTATTGTGGAAGAAAAGAATTACGCCTGAAACTCCTTATCAATGTCATCCAAAAAAACCTAAGTTTCCTTCCTATCCCCGAGGTAAAGTGTCTACCACTGACGTGCTGTTCCCCTCATCTAGCTCACCACCATAGGAAAAAAGTACTATGTTAGATTCCAGATCAAGCTAAAAGTGATCACCGGATCCTCGATCCAACTCTTTGTCTCTATATACGAGACTTTGTCCTCATACTTTCCCAGAGTCTTCCATTGGAAGTCATAAAGCGTATTCTGCCACTAGTCATCTTCCTCTTCTCGATCGACCATCCTCTAATCAATTGGGTCAACTTATAAGGCCTCAAATATTCATACCACACGGGGAAATTTCCAGGTTCTATAGCTGAAAAGTAAACGAGGAATTCCAAAGCTCGAGTAGTGTGAAAAATTTCTTTAAATTTTGTTTTAACTCTTAGTTTATTTTAAATTCCCAAAACACCCAAGACAAAAAAGAACATAAGTCATCATGATGCATGTAACATTCCTAGGTTCTCTACCATACAATTGGTGTAGCCTCACTTAGTTGTTAATTAGGTCCAGAGTCATTGCATCAGATCACACTGGGCCTTAAAATTCCATGTCCTAGCTGGTCTTCCCTGGCCTATCTCACACACCAAGATTGCCTAATATCGTTTTTCTACCATCCCATGCAATCCTCACCGTTAATAACTACTAACTCCACCATATCTCTCAAAATCCCAAAAACCTTACACCTTTGATACCATTTTTTCATGAACCACCTTCTCCAAGATGAGGGAAGAAATAACAAACTACTATACCGTTACTTATTCAAGTTGAAGAGAGATAATGACCAATGAGTCTCGACTTCATAGGCCCCAGAGTGGTGACTAGAACCAAGGTTATATAATCTCACACAAAAATAGAAGGCATTACCATTTTTATAGAACAAGATCGGGAGATACGATGGTAAATAACAACAAATCCAAATACCAAAAGTAAAAGTGAATCCAAAATCCTTTCCCCCATGTATGTCCAAAAGTAATGATGATATAAGGCACAATGAAAACTCCAAGTAAAGTACCAAAAGAAAAGAGTCTAAGTAGAAACAACAAATAATCCCGACGTCCGAGCTAGTAAGTTTTAGCACGATCCTCAAAGTCCTCATGGAAACCTGAAAATAGTTTTATATACGCAGGGTTAGTATACAAGTATACATAGTATGAAAACTAAATCCACCAGTTCATGAGTGAGGGAATATACTAACATCCCTTGAGAAAATAGTAGAACCTCAGAGTACCTACCAAGGAATACTAACCATCCCAGTCTCACCAAGGCACACTCACCAAAAAATGAAATTAAAGTAAAGTAATAGTATAAGAACATAGATATTTGGGCACCCTGCACCACTTTCCTGCTAGTTAACTATGCATACCTAATGGTTAACATATTGACGCTACCACTATTACCACACATAGTCCCACTGCTACAAACTACCCACATACACTTGGGTCTCAAGCCACACACAATCCCACCTGTAGACACCCCAGCCACAACAACCACGTCTTTCACCTGAAGACACCTAGGCCTCATCCCAAAGATACTTGAAAAAAAACATGGCTCACAAACACCTAGGCCTATCATCCACAACAAACCCTTTATAGAAGGATCTTGGGATATGGTAAGCCTCAATCCATTATAGCCTATCCAAATATTCTTGATTAGTAAGAATCCAGAAGATGAAATGTGGAATTAATTCAGTAACTAGCCATCCATCCTCCCACTGGGATGTTGGGAAAGACACCCTCCCCCAAGGAATAAGGGTGTTTAGCACATGGTGATCAATAAGGGTGGGGTGCGTATAGAAATTACAAGGAACTAAAATATATATATATAGATAAAAAATCACTCAACCCAACCTATGGGTTTCCAAACAAATGACCAACCCACACAACCACCTTTGTTGCTACCCCTATATGCACAACCACAATAAAACACAAGATTAACCCCTCATTATTTAACCAATTTCCATTTATTAATTAAGGGGTTCACTTCATTTTTTTCCAGCACTATCGAGAAACTATTAACTACAACCACACCAAAACAATAAGAAAAACCAAACTGAAGTCCCATTGCACAAACCCCCAATCTTTCTAGACACCTGTTATCCATTTCCAACAACCGTTATTCAAAATTATACTGGACAATCATTATCTCATAATCCATCTCCATAGCCCCACTGCCCAACAATTCCTAGATTCTATCCCACTGTATACAATCTTATAACCACACCATAGTCCCACTTCCCAATGCCGTTCGATGGCCATGACACAAAAAAATAAAGTTCAACTACCTACAAGTTCATCTATTCCACAATCAATCAATCTCTCGGACTGGGATACCAACAAACCCCCTATATTTACCCACACATAGAGACCATGACAACTATTATTAACCCACCACCCTTCTGTGCACACATACCACACCCTTCTCAGGGAACCAACTCCTTTTTCCAACCTTGTACCCAAAACCGTGCTCCCAACAGCAACACTACACAACTCACACATGGTCACACAATTCAATAGAACACATCACTCAGCCACACCTATCAACAGGATGTATATACATTCATATTTAACCAGCATAGGTTCTTTAATTCCACTTAATTATAACTAGGGTGATCATACACTGGGTTTGATCCTGGGGAATTCATTTATTTAAACAAGTATACATGATTAATAATATTTAGTGTTCCAGTCAATTATTCAAGAATCTCCATAGAACAAAACATTATTTGTGCGCAAGAAAATACCACCAATGACCATAATTTTCAGAAGGCATATGGCCAAGAAAACAATAGTAGAATCAAAGATAACAAATAAAATAGGGGATCAACATCAAACCACTCTCTTCCTATTATTTTATTTACCCATGTTATATTTTGATCAATTTCAGTCCTTATCTGTTTCTTATTTTTAAGAAAAGTGTTCAGAAATTCCTCACAAGAATTCATTATCATACCCACACCATATGATGCAAAAATAAATAGATGCAAGATAAATCCCTACCGGATGATCAAAGGATTGAAGATCCTCCTTGTTCCAAGAGTAGGAGATCGTGTGACGGGAAGAACTCCAAGAAAACTGAGTAGGAGGGGATCTAGAATAGGAACACGACTCATCTAGGGAGGAAGTCTATAGGTGAACCAAGTGGAAATAGAAAACACATAAGAAAGGGAAGGTCCCCACTTTGAAGTGTCAAATCCTATTTTAAAGAAAGAATAGTTTCAAAGACAGTAATCGTGGGATCATGGTCAATATTATGGGTTTGAGAATCTCAAATCGCCTAAGATGTTAGGATATTTAAAGATACAATCAATAACATTTTAAACACCCTTAAAAACTCCCGAATAAGGATTTAAAATTGGTTTACATCAAATGAAATGTAAGAGGAGAAAAACTGAAAAACTGGGAAAAATTGGAAAAATCTGAAAATGAGTCATTGATGGGTGATTCACCGATGCTGAGCCACTGATGGGTGATCCATTGACACGACCTACCGACATTGAGCCACCAAAGGGTGAGCTACCGACGTGACCTAACAATTCCCTGACCTACCAATGCCCCGACCTACCGACATTAAGCCACCGAAGGGTGAGCTACCGACGTGACCTAACAATGCCCTGACCTACCAATGCCTCGACCTACTAATGCCCTGACCTATTGATGCCCCGACCTACCGACACCCTAACCTATTGACGCAACAACCTACCAACACTAATGCCCCTAACTCACTGATGCTGATGCCCCTGACTCACCGATGCCGATGCCCTTAACTCACCGATGCACTATCATGCCATTGCACTAACATGCCGATGGAAAACTGGAAATTGGAAAACTCTTGAAATGATCCACCCTTGCCTCCTAGAACGCACCAAACACTGGATTTTTCACAAAGGAAGGGCCTAGGGAAATCTGGATTATTACATCATTGGAGGATTTTATTTGATATGTGGTAGAGTCCAAATGGACACTGAAATCAAAATTCATGGTAATTTGATGTTTAAATTAGATTTCCAAATTATCATAAAACTATAATAAATTTTATTCTTTTAATTATTAAAATTTGTTATCTAATTTTGTTTTAGTTCATTTCATAATCTTCTATTTGCCTAGTTGTGAATATAAAATGAACCCAAAGATCAAAAGTTATGGTACTTTGATGGTGAAGTCTGATTTTCAACTTATTCAAGAATTATTATAAGTTTAAAATTATTATTAACTAATAATTATAAATATTTATTAAATAACACATTATAATTAATTAAAATTTTAAA
This sequence comes from Viscum album, assembly GCA_963277665.1. Lineage (NCBI taxonomy): Eukaryota > Viridiplantae > Streptophyta > Magnoliopsida > Santalales > Viscaceae > Viscum > Viscum album. The sequence goes on along the minus strand of OY728163.1, from coordinate 2,099,379,564 downwards.
TAATAAAAAATACATGATAGTAAATAATAAATAACAAATAACAAATCATAATTAAATATTTATATTTATATATTGTCCTTTAATTTAGCAACAGATTTTAAAAAAACGGCCCTATTTTGCAGAGTTTTCGAAAAAACCACTGTTAAAAATTATTTTTTTTTAAAAATTTAAAATTATAATAAAATAAAAAATTAAAAACACATTTGGTAGAAGTTTTAAAAACCACCACTAAAAAATCAACATTAATTTTTTTCTTTAAAAATATTTAGTGGCGGTTTTTAAAACTACTTCTAATAAAATGTTGTGAAATATATTCTTCCATGTAGTGAAGGTAGGGCTATATGGTCTTCTGTGTCACATCAAGTTCAAGTATGGGTTGTATCCTTATATAGGGTGATCAAATGGTATCCCATGGCACCAAAAAACTTAGGCCACATGAGAAGAATTATCCGAACCATGATCTAGAGCTCGTAACTATGATGTATGATCTCAAAAGTTGGAAAAATTACCTTTTTAGAGAAAGGTTTATCATTTATTCTGAAAAAAAATCTTGAGTTACAACTTCTACCAAAAACATATGAGCCTTCGAAAAATGCATTGGCTGGAGTACCTGTAGTATTTTTATTTCGACATTGCCTACACCCCTGGAAAGGGGAATGTCATTACTGATGCTTTGAGCAGGAAATTTCTGAGCTAGGTTGTGAAAGAATCATCAGAAGAGTAGAATCTGTTGGCCCTATTTTCTTAGTTAAATTAGGGAGTTTGGGAGAATGATTCTGAGTTTTTTTGGAAAGTGTGAACTTGAACTTGAATATTATCGAGATGATTCTTTGGGAGTAGCAGTTTAATGAAGAATTCCATAGAATCAGGGACTCTCTTTATGGATGTGATACCATTGGTGAGTGATCGTTCTCTTCATAGGGTATCCTATGTTTCTGAAACTGGTTTGTTGTTCCCTCACCTATGATAAAGGCCATGATGTGGGGCTTCCATAGTTCCTAGTGGGCTATGTACCCTAAAACTAAAAATATGTTCTATGATATGCGGAGATGATTCTATTGGCCAGGTATGAGATGTGACATCACTAAATTTTTTTATAAATATTATAAGTGAAAACAGGTTAAAGCTGAGCACTAGATACCTTTATGTTTTCTTGAACATGGATGCGAGATGATATTTTAATGGAATTTATGGTTGGGTTTCCATGTACCCCTCGAGGGAAGAATGTGATATGGGTTGTGATTGATAGGATGAACAAGTTGGCTCAATTTATACCAATTATAGATACAACCAAATTTGATGACATGGGACATCTCTACATGCATGATATTATATGATTTCATGGAGTTTCATTTAATATAATCTCTGATAAAGATCCCCATTTCACTCCTCACTAATGGATAGGCCTCTAAGATGCCATGATATCATAGGTATGTTTGAGTAAGACATATCTTCCACATACAGATTCACATATAGAATGATCTATACATATTTTGGAATATATGTTACATGCTAACGTTATCAACTTTTGTGGAGCATGAGATGAACATTTGGGACTGGTTGAGTTTTCCTACAATAATAATTACCAGTATGCTATCAGAATGGATCTTTTTTTAGGTCTTGTATGAGTTTAATTATAGATCTATTCTGTGTTGGTCAGAGATAGGTAAAATTTCCTTGGTTAGACTGAGTTTAGTCTAAGATATGAAAATAAGGATTTAGTTGATTAATTAGAGGATGTTTATGGAACATATCCTAAATTCTATGATGATTGTTATCGATAACCGTTATAGTTTTCTATTGGTGACCAGGTGTTTTTGATATTTTCACCTCATTTGGTTCATCAATGTCTTGGGAAATAGGGAAATCTTACACTGAGGTTTGCAGTTCCTTTTAGTATTGTTGAGTCAGTGGGGAAAGTGGCCTACCATTTTTCACTTCTACTATAGTTGACTTTGATCCATAGCGTGTTTCATGTATCAAAATTTTGAAAGTATCTTTTTGAACCTTCTCATTTTCTGAGCTGGGTGAATCTTGATATTGATCTTGATTTATCTATGAATGATAATCTATTTAGGATTATTTATTCTGAGATAAAGGTTCTTCATGAGAAGATGATACATTTAGTTCATGTGCCTTGGCATTATGATTTTGATTCTCATGAGACATGGGAGTGTGCTGCACCGATGCAAGAGAAATGGACTCATATATTTGGTATAGAATATTCATGATAGACTTTATGGGGATAGAATTTGTTTATTTTGAGGGGTTTGTAACATACCATTACCTTCTTTTAGGCACTTCTTTTCCCTATTTTTGTTTACCTTTTTGTTTGGGTGCATTTTGGGCCTTTTGAGGAAAAATATTATTTGTTAGGAAAATGATTTGATGTATGGGGATTTATGTTTGTTTTAATTAATGGATACTGTGTAAATATTTTAAAGGATTATAGTATGTAATTTGGGGTATAGGTTTAGATGAAGACATTTGTATATTTTTTTAGCATGTTTTGGAAGTGTAATTTCTACAGAAAAAATTCATGTCATGAATGTATTTCATGATGTGAATCTATCTCTTGGTAGAAGCCATGAAATAGTTTTAGGACATGAATGTTTACAAGCCATGAATTGATTTTATGACATGAAATGGTTGGGATTGGAATTTTTAACTCGAGGTGATGCATTTTTCGGTGTATCCGCCTCTTGGGATATTCACAACATGAATCTTGGATTCACGTTGTGAATTCCTAGAGTGCAGCGAGTTTTTTTCATGGCAAAGACTGACAAATATTTCATTTTTCTCGCATCCTCTTCTCTCAATCCCTAGGAAAACACCAAGATATTTTAGGGTGATTTATTCTCTTCTAGATGACTCAGTTTGGAATTTTATCTCTAGTGAGTTTCCTTACCTAGGTTTTCTCTACCTCTCTACTACCCCTCATTAGAAGTAGTATGATCTCATATTTTTTGATTGAATCAAAGGTTTATCTTGGTGATTTCAGATCTAGCATTTCATTTTTGGTCTACTTCACCTTCATTCTTCATTATCATTTCCCATTGTGGGTATAGTTTTAATCACAATTTAAATATAGGTAGTTCCATATGATTTTCCCCACAATAGAAACCTTTAATTTCTTAATTGAATTGAAATAAATTTTTAAATGATTTAAAAACCCCTATTTGAGATGGTTTATGGATTAGTTTTGAAAAAGGCAGGGAGAATGTAAAAAAACCCCAATTTCAATGGAATTGTAATTGTTGGGTGTATTTGAGAAAATTAATGGCTTGATTTGGAAAATTGATTTGATGAAATGATTTCAAATGGATTAAATTGAAAGATGATTTGAAAAGGAATGAATTTATGAAAACCTATGATTTGGTTTTGAAATTGGAATGACATGTTGAAAAATTAATGTGGGAAATTGCATTTTTGAACTGATATGAAATGATTTATTTTCCCATGATTGATATATTTATTGACTGAAGCACTTGTGATCTTGGGTAGTTAGTGGGTTATTAGGAAAACCACGATATGATCTGACCTCCTAGCATTAGGTTGATGATGAAAAAAAATACTTAAACATACTAAAACATTATTTTACCCTGACGAGGAGTTGAGTCCCAATTACCTGAGTCTTAGGATGTGTGCACACTTTGAGTTAAGATCATTGATGAATAGTGTGAGGATCCTATTACCAGAAACTAACTTACCACAAGGATTTATACATGGTGATATGATATAATTGATTTGATGATTTCATAACATTGATTTGTAGAACTTTATTATTCATACCAACTGATTCATATAATTTTTTTATATAAAATGTTCATTTAATCCTATTTTGAAATAACTACCATATCTTTTGATTATAAAAGCATATTTTTTTGAAAATATGTGGATACTATTCCATGACTTGTTTTATTTATATTGAAATCATATTTGATTTAATTATTATGGAATTAATTATGGAACACTTAGTGCTACCCTATTTGGATTTATAGCTCACACCCTAGTTTTTATTTTAGGCATTTATAGATTATCTTATTTCAGGTCTGAGAAAAGGAAAAGTTCCACTTTTAGGTGGTAGATGTTCTTGATCCTTGGGGACCCAGAGTGATAGGGGTGATTGGTGGAGATGTGATCCACTTATTTCATGGGTTTATATTTGAGATTTATATTAAAAAACACAATGTATTTTGATGATGTATCATTTGGGTATTGTTTTACCCATTATATTCTGGTAATTTCTCCCTTTGGAGTGTTGGTCATACTAACTTGTATTGTTTATATTCTACTATTTTATGAAAAAAACCATTCCATATTTATTCATGTATGATGTCGGGTTCCAATCTCCAACCCATATGGATTGGAAATACCCTTCAGGCCATGTTAGTACAATCTCAGATATCAGGGTACTAGGGTGTTTGGGATAGTTCATGACATGGCTAATTTTAAAAAATATATATTTTTATTTCATTCAACAAATGTTTCACCCACGGGGTGAATTGTTTAATCCACATGTGCCCCATGAGGGGTGTGTGACCCATTGTAACCTGGATAGATGTTAGTTTGTCCAATCTGGATTAGGTCGGGTTAGTAAACACTTGACCCACCCGACCCATTTGACATTCTCTAGGCCTATATTTCCTTCTTAGGACCCGTTTTAGGTCTATATTGTCACACTTTTTTTTAAAAGTTTCAGAAAATTAATTTTAACCATTTGTAATTTATGAAAATTTCTTAGGAGCTACAAGACATATTGATAATTAATTAAAATTACTTTAATTTATTTTTCAAGAATTAAAAAATTCCTTGAGTTGAATTCTAAAATTTTTAATTTTTAATTTGGAATTTATTGCATGTTGACTGATAATGAGTTGATACCAACCCACGCACATCTCGGTATTTATTTATTTAATTTAATTATTGCATTTGAGCATTAAAACGTAATAAGTGTTTATTGTTTTTATGACCTGTGGATTGTCCTTCCCTATTTAAAGGTATAAGGGTCTATGTTTCCATATTTTAGTGATAAAATGTAATTTTTTCATCTTGAGTTCCTCATACCTATGTTTGAGTAGATATTTTAAAAATCATAGGAGTTTACGATGACATGGTTCAAGTTGAGAGCCAGTGTGAAACCAAACAAGTAAAATACATGGGAGTTTGATGGGTGCTGTAATATGAGTTGGGATTTGACTCAAGGTACTACTCTAAGGTCTCAGTTGATAAATTATCCGCTCAATGGATCAAACAATAAGGAATAATTCATGACTATGTGATTATTTATTTATTTTTATCTTGATTTATTAATTTTATCGTTATTTGTGTGCTATAGGATCACACAAGATTATTAATAATCATGAAAAGATAAAAATGAATAATTTCACAATGAATGTCTTTATTTATGCATGGTTAAAGATGTGACTATGATCACATAGTAACAAGCATGATGAATAGAATAACATTTTAGTTACTTAGAGAAATAAATAGACTATTTATAAGTTGTTTTATCAGGACCTGGTTAATTAGTTATGTAAAATCTACATAATATTAAAAAAATTATAAAGGGATAAAATAAAGGATATTTACTAAGATATAAACATCCTTTGAGTAAATATTAATTCATAAATTTCCTTCCATTATTTGAGTAAATATGCACTCATAGTTAAAGTTTTGGTTAGGCCATAGTTGGGGACACTTTTATTTATCGAGGATTCTTCACAAAGATTATGGGATGAATTACCAAATTGGTATTGAGTGTAATTTCCATGATCTATTCAATATAATTTAGATACAAGTGTTGAGAAAATATAATTATATAATTTTAGGATCAGGGAGTTCACTCAACAGATTAAGGATCTATAAGTTAGTGCAGCTGGCAAGACCTTCCAACCCAAATACCTTTGAGTAATTTGAAAAACCATAGTATAGATTTTAAGAAGGGAAATATGGATCATTTCCACTAGAATATTCATATGGTAGGATATTCTGAATCTAATGGTGAGGGATATTGGGATTTGATAAAATAGTTGGAGACTAATAAAAAAAATTAATTTTGTCACATTTTGTGATAAAGATTAAGTACTAACATCTTGTTTTATATTTTTCATAGAAAATGGTAAGTAACATGATATTGAAATTATCACTGTGATCAATATTTGGATAAAGATAATAAAATCACCAGAAAAAATTTATAGGAGTTTTAAATACTCTTGTGCATCATACGGCATCAAGAATGTAAATTCTACATGCTGGAGTCCCCAATTCAAAAGGAAGATCTTTTTAAGGAGGCCAGTTATGAGAAGATCACTGTCTACTAGAAACATGTAGATGATGCATTAGATATCCAATATCTTATGTTATCTTCCATGTCTATTGATCTCTAAAATCTTTAATAAGACATGGATTTATACAATATGGTGTCCCATATCCATGATCTTTATTATAAGGAGAGATAATAATGATGGAAGATATCTAAGGCACTTTTCACATGAAAGATTAGAGAGGGGGTTCCATTCAAACCAAATGCAGTTAAGATGATTGGATATGCTGAGAGTTTGGGCATCTTGGGTTTCAATATACTCTATAAGTTGCACATAGACATCATTATTTACTTAATTTCTTAGAACTCTTATAGTTTAACTAAGAATGATAATATGATCAATATTGAGAGGTCTCTCTTTTAACTCCTCACATTTATTCTCCAAATAGATAAGGAAATGAGGTTTGAAAACCATTAAGTCCTTATGGTGAAAAAGAGTAAGGGAAATAAAAAGGGTCCTATGAAAAATTTCAATTCTAAGTCTTATTTACACCATCTGACCAAGAGGAGTATTCAAAAATAGGCTAAGGAACAAGATGCAATATGTTTTTTATATAGAAAGAAGGAGCACTGGAAGAATAAATACACCTCAATGATAAAGCAAGAGGAATATTCAGGTGTATTTGATATTGAGTGTAACCTTTCCACATCTACCAGTTGAGTATTATAATCATCTCTAGGTGATCACATTTTCATCCAGATATAGTAATTGAGTAGATTCAAGAAGGTTGAAAGAGGAGAAGTGGATATTTAAGAATCCAACAATGAAAGTCTAACTAACTTGGCTATAGTAGACTACCAACTTATATTGACAACATGAATGATTCAAGTATTTAATATTTTTTTTATTATATTTCTATTGTCTCTAAGAAAATTATATATGTGTCTAGTTTAGACATGGATGGATTTTTATTCAAGTTTGGGAATTAAAATTCTATTTTTACAGAGGGTTTCATTTTCTATGGCATGGAATATCTTAATAAAATTCTTCATGTACTAGAATATAAAGACCAAGTGTTAATAATTGATAATGAATTAGGTTAATTACCTTTATCGATGATTTGAGTAGATATTAATATATCTACTTAATGAGGTATAAGTCAAAATACTTTGAGAAATTTAAGGAGTTTAATAATGAATTAGAGATTAATATTGGTAAAAAGATAAAGAAACTTTGATTAGATCAAGGTGGAGAATATTTTAACCAAGAGTTCATTGATTATCTCAGGGAATATGAAATTACATCGCAAATCATTCACCTTTATACACCACAATGGAATGGTGTTAATGAAATAAAAAACTACACCTTTTTGGACATAGTGAGGTTGATAATGAGTCATACAAAACTTCCAATATCCTTTTGGGGATATGAATTATAGAACATGGCATACAAAACTAAATAAGCGCTAACTCAAGAAACAAATGGTATTCTATATGAGCTTTAGTATGGGAAGAAACCTATTTTGTTAGATACTCATGTACAAGGTTGTGATGTATTTGTTAAGTCTACTTCTATCAACAAACTAACACCCTGGGTCCTAAAGTGTATCACTATAGGATATACTAAGGAAAATAAATTATGTTATGTATATAACACTTTAGATAAAATAATTGTGGTTGATCGACATCCCACTTTTAGAAAACATATTCAAAAGAGATAATGGGATAAAGATTGAATTTGATGAAGTTGATGCTCAAGATACACATGAGTTGGTACATGAATAAATTCCACCAAAACCCATGGAATAGGTTTTTCGAGAGACACAAGTATTTCATAGGAGCGCATGAGAGGTTATATAACTAGAGAGATATGATTTTTTAGTCACTGAGGATGATGTTTCATTATTAATTGATAATGATGAACCTATATCCTATAAGGTAGTAGTAAGTATCTTAGAAGTTACAAGATGGAATTAATCCCTAAATTCTAAGATAGATTCCATGTATTAGATCCAAGTTTGGGTTTTTTTTGTTTTCTATTAGATTCAAATACCATTGGATGTAAATGGGTATTCAAGAAGAAACTGAAAATGGTGTCACAAACCCACCTGAGCCACCCCCTGAACCAGGAACCCGAGTCGGCCAATGACATGACCCAATGTGAATTCTTGATCATCCTAGGTTGGAAACTAGTTCCAAGTAATCAAATTTTATTACATGGGAATGGTTTTTCTAAATAAATAAAAAGGAGATTTAAAACTTCCACCCAAAAGACTAACATGACCACTATAGGAATCAAATATCCATGAACAAACAAAATAAAATGATACAAAATGAATAATAAACCAAACCTAACTTAACCAGACTATATATCTATAAAAAACTCAAAAATATAAATTTAATATTATAGTAGAGTTGAGACAAAATACAAAATAAAAGAGGGGTATACATGGTTGATACATCCATGATACAAAATAAAAACCAAACAACATAACAAAACCTCCATGTAACCTTAATGTCACCATACATCATCTAACCATATCACTCTAAGAGAGATCTCAAAATTGAACCTAAAACTGTAGAAAAAACTTTGTTCTGTTAATGTTGAGTGTCATAGGTAGGGAATGATTATAACATTCCTGATAGGTAATCACCAAAGAGTCCATGCATTTCTTTCATAAAAACAAACCATAAATGATAGTTTAAAATACTGGTAAAAAATATATTTTTATCTTTTAAAAAAAATAAACCATGAGATTTCCCAAAATATGGATTTTGAAACTTGAAACAATCTTTAAAGAATTTTTTTAAAAGGCTCTACAAATGATCCTTTTTTAAAACACAACCTTTAAATCCAATTTTCAAATAACCACCCGAAAGCACACTAAAGAAACTCAAAATTAACAAAAAAGAAACATCAAATAAATAAATGACCCAAATCAATAAAATTGAAATGTAATAATAGAATAGGTCAAGTGATAGGAAAATAATGAAATAAATGAAGCAATATAAAAGGTTTATAGCATAGAATAAACATAATAAAAAAGTGTAATCAATAGAACATATCACGAGAGATCAATAATAAAGTGGAATAGTAATAAATCTGAGTATAGTAAATAAGAAACAATAAAGGAAAAATAATCATGGGAACTTCCAAAATATCTCGTGTGGTGATCCTATACATAATAGAGTGGAACCATCTATCGAATTATAGATGAATTACTAGTACATAACCAATTTAATGCTCTCATCTAGACTCACCGATGTAACTCCTCTATAGACTTCAATACCATAGGGGATCTAGTTAGTCTCATCATGACAAGATAATAACTATCACTCAATCCATCACTAAGAAAACTAGGATCCCTATGATGATAATTATAAGAGGTGTGTTAACATTTATAAAATCTCATACATGATCAATATTTACAATCACATCCACATCCCACCTCTTTACACCAACTAATGAAAATCTCCTCTTTGGAACCCATAACAATAACATAAACCACGTTAATCCTCAAGCTCTCACATAACAAGGTAATAATGTATTCCATTAACGGTGTAAAAAATTTATAAAAATGTACTCAAAAGGTTTTAAATGGGCCTCAAGATTTGAAATTATTAACCCCTTTACAAATAACTTTGAACACTATTTCTAATCTGAAATTTATTAAAGATCCATTTTTAAGGTGCTCGACATGAATTAATTTTTAATTTTGAAAAATTATTTAAGAAATATTTAATTAAAACCATTTTTTGGAAATCAAGAATAATTTAAAAAACCCTTTTGAATCTTGTGAAACCAAAATTTAAATTTAAAACACCACATGTAAAGAAAAAATTCCAATAATTTAATAAGAAACAACAATTATGAATTAATAAATTGATATCAGACATGAAAAGCATGGGGTTTCAAAAGAAAAATCCATCTAAATCCATAAAAAGTGGAGATAAAAATCAAATAATATCCCAAAATCTCAACTCAAATCCCATCAAAGCATAAAAGGTTCACACCATCAATTAAATAACTGAACTCCTTAGGAAAACCATTTAAGCAATTTTTCAAACACCAAAAATACATTATTTTATTTTAATAATCAAAACATAAGTCTATATAATTTATCAAAAACATATTACCACACAAAGGATTCCTAAAAAAGGTTTAATTTTCAAAGGAACCAATTCTAAGAACCTAAGAATACATGGTATATCAAGAAAAGGAAAATACAGAGAACCACCTACCTCAAATAGAGTGTGGATGAAGAAAAACCTTTGAATACAAAAGAAAAAGAACCCAAAAGATTCTACCCACACCATTGAATCACCAACCACAAAATTTTAGGTTAAAAATCAATATTAAGGTTTTTCTAACAGGATACCAAGGAAAAGGAAGAAGGGAAACAAGATAGAAAGGAAGAGGAGAGAAGTACCATAAGAGAAGCACTAGTAACCAAAGAAGAAAAGACCCAAAATACAAGGGAGGTCACATGGGGGATGCAACTAGGGATCCCATCATTCATTTTAGTTGAGTTCAGTGGATAGGATAATAATTGGGTATTAAAATTCAGGGAGGGAATTTTAGAAATTTCTAAAAAACTTGGATATGTTAGATGATTTACTAAACTATGCTACAACCCTAAACCCCTCACTAGAAAAACCTAGATAACCGCATGATTTTTATATATAGTTAGACAAGATATGTACCAACCATAAAAATTAGGTCAATTAAAAATTGTAAGTCACTTTCATGGTTTCTATATGGTTAGTACTAACTATAAGACAACTGTGTTCCCTGTACTAAAACTTAAAAACTATATTTTTTTATAATTTCTACCTAAAACTAATAATAAACATAATTAATTATAAATAGATATAATAGTAAAGAAATTAATGTCTATATTGTTACAATTATCACCACCAAATCACCCTAGAAAGTCCAAACATGATAGGTTGTTTAAAGGCCAAAAAAGGTTACACTCTCTTAAGGATAACTCAACTCTAAAGAGAACCAAGGAATACCATGACATCAATTAAAATAAGATTCATGATGTTAAAAGACATGAAATATATTATTACTCAACTATTCCCCTAAAGAACCTTAAGAATCACAACCATAGATCAGGCATTTCACTATCATCACAAATGTTTAGATTTATACAAGTGCCCAATTTCCCCACATAGAGGAAAAGAAAGGAAGATCCCAAATTCGACTATAGGAAAGACCAAAGTTTCATAGGTCTGAAAACCATCTCAAGGAAGGGTTAGGTTAGGGAAATAAATCAACACACTTCACAAGAAAACAAGTAACACTCAGTAAGGAAAGGTCAAATGTGGTGGTCTCCCCACCATTTAAGAGTTCACTAGAATGTTGGATCAAGAGAACTATTAAGAGATACTATAGACCACTTTAAAAAGTTATCACTGAAATGATTCAAGGAAAAAGATCTAATTGAAATCACATCCACAATTCCTTAAAAACAAATGCTTACTATCCAAATGAGCACAAGACATTGAACATATCAGGATAAAATCCATAGATCAAAATAGGAAAAAATTAAATATAAAGAATAATAAGAGAAATAAAAGGGGAATTGGAAGAGATAAAATATATAAGAACACCATGAATAGGATCTATTAACCTACCATTTAATCCTAGGATACAACACCCCAATCTACCAAAGTTTTAAAGACGAATCAACCAACTACAATAATGATAAGTCACTGAGTCATCTAATAAGGAGGGACTTTGAATGACTAAGATAATTACACCAAAGAATACAATGAATTTATATTAATAGGATAAAGGAACTTCAATAAGATCAATAGAATCTAGGTCACAATTCATTATGGTATGGACCCTAGAAATTACCCCCACCACCTTGGCTCTACTTATCCCATTATCAAATGAATCCTAGCTAGGTGAAAACACTCTCAAACTATGGTCCGAATGAAGGAAACCCTCAAGAAAAAAAACCTTTATCGAGTTCTTAAACCCTGACTCAAGAAGAATAAACACACTCAATGAAAAATTCAGAAGATCTATATTGAGATATTTTGGTCAAGGATTGAACACCAAACCAAAAGAGACCTGAAATTAAGGAATACCCTAAAACACATTAGAACTATCTGGGAGGCATAATCAGAATAAAAAAGGAAACACAAAAATAAATCAATAAAATTCAAAAAAAAAAACATATCAAGAAAAAAATCCCTCTTCATAGGAATTACCCAAAAAAATGAATCAAAATCATTAATTAATAAAATATCAACATAGAACAAATATTCAAGTATTTCCCATTTAAATAATTTCAAAACCCTACACTTTAGTTTGAAATTTATAAAAATTACTTAAAAACCATTTTAAAAAATTAATATCTTTATACTTGAAAATATATCTTAATTATAAAATGTTAATTATATTTTGATCTCTTTTAGAAATATTCTTCTAAAGCATTTCAAAATCCCACTTTCTAGTTTTTAATATTTAAGACTTACGTTAAGAGAAAGTTTAAAACTACACCAGTTATCTATTAAAACATGAGCAGTTCATAAAACTTGATTTATTTCCATTTTATTTCAATAATAACCCTTTTTTAAATTTCAAAAATAACTTTCACTTTGTGAAAACCTTGTTTCAATCCTGAAATTTCCTCAAAATCCATCCAAATACCACCAACATACCATATAAATCTCTTTTAAATCTTCCCAATAAAATCTAAACCTAACCTAATGGAATTTTTATAAAAGGGACCTCAAGATAATTTTTTAAGGGGGATAGTAGCTGTGCATATTTTGGCTTCACATTTTGTAAGATCACCCGCTAACTGTGAAAATTTAACTGGAATCCAAGCGGAACTAATCATACGAGTGCTTCATTATTTTCTGGACCATGTGGGATAACTGTGTGTCTTAAGTTATCCTTAATTTTTATCCCCAAACATAGTAAAATCTTACATTTCCCATAAAACAAAAAAACAATCCAAAATACCCCCAATCTAGATAAAAAATATACTAGAAACAAATATAGAAAACACAAAAATCAAGTCTCAAAACCCAACATCCCATGGAAACTTGAGGCCTATAATGAGAAAGAGCTAGCTAGACTCTTCCCGTTCACACCTCTTGAGTTATTAAAATACTAACTCCAATATACTAGACACACCAAAATAAAATAGGGCACCCTGATGCCATTTTTTCACAAACCCACCCAAGCTGTCCCTGAACTGGGCACCCAACTGGCCCGTGACATGACCCGAGGCGCATTCCCAATCACCCTTGTCTAGAAACTAGTTATAAGGCATCAAATTAAAGACACAAGGAATGAATTATCCCAATAAATACAAATAAAACATGAAACTTTGACCCACACATATTTCATGCATATTTTTAAGTGAGTTATAAATGATTTCCAATGGGTTTCAATGAATAATTACATGTTTTATGAATATATGGGGATTTATAATTAAATAATTTAAATGGATTAAAATATTATTTTTAATTATTTATTTTAATTATGGATATTATGTGAGATATTTCTAAGTTGTTTACAATATTTCAAGAGTTTATAAAAAAAAGTCCAAACTATCCCTCAACTATGGGATAACATTCCACATAGCCAGCCTAAGGACCAACTGACCATGATATCCCATAGAAGGGATAGCCTAAGTTGATGGATCATGGAGGCATAAATCCCCTGTAGTGTCTCACAGGGGGTCAAACCCATGGGGAGTAGAGGTGTGATGAAGCCCGTGCGCCGACCTATGGTGGTGAAACCACAGAGTGATGGGAGGAGAGCCACACCGAGATGGGGTGGTCAGCCATAGGATAGGGAATACTTCAACACCTGACTGTCTTAATTAAGGTGTGGAAATCATACTTTGGATTATAAAATCTGCCCTCTCCCAAGTTTTGAATTGATGTGGACACTGTTACTGTTCATTTTTTAATGAAGAAACACTATTTTTCCCTAGCCATGCCTCACCCTCCCTTAGAAACACTACCTCATTGTCTCCTCCATTTCTCCACCACTTAACGTCAATGGATTCTCATGAAACTGCTAGGAAAACATCATAGAAGACACTACCAAAGCCCAGACTTGAGCTGATCTTTATTAATGACCACCTCCACTGACTTTGATCATATCTGAGCTCTTTTCTGACCACTATAATCCCATTTAAAGGCTTCATCAGGCCATGTGAAGGCCGTATTACATGGATGATGTCCAATATCACTACCACATGTCTGCTTCCACTACCAAGTCCACCAAATTCAATGCTCTCATGTAACCCATGTAAGTCCTTGCACCACCAAAGAAGGAGGCTCCACACTTTCTTTTGCACCTACCAAGACTATTATCCACACTACAATTAAGAAAGACTCATGATACTTAAATGATCATTGGATTTATTTTAAATTGGGTTATGAATATTTTCTTATGAATATACAACCTTGACCATAGGAGGATTACACTTCTCCCTTGCCTATAAAAAAATACCATTTATACTACCAAAGGAGGAGAGTTCGTACCCATGGGATGAAGGAGATGCTACCAAAGCTCAGGCTGCCTACATTTTTTTCTTTCCTTTTTATTTATTTTATTTATATTTTTAGTTTTATTCTTCACATTAATTTCAATCTTTTTATATTAAATAATTAATTCTTGCATGTTTTTATTAGAGTGTTTCTTTCACCCATCCAAATTCATTTCTCCTTTTTATTCCTCTTCTCATTATTCTTATTCTTTTATTTTTTATTTCTTATTATTTTAAAATTATCTCTATATATTATATATATATTATTTTATTTTATTTTATTCTTCACTCTATCCCCCCTCTCTCTATTTATTCTCTTATTTTTATTGTTTTTATTCCCTTATTTCTTCCCATAATGAACTATTACCCTAAAAAATGAGGTTCTAACCCAAGGCTTGGCCCGAGGGAGGTAAGTGGTGTTTTCCATTAATTCTATACTTAAATTAATAAGTTTTATTAAGTTTGTGGTGATAAAGAGTGATGTTCATGAGTGTGGCGATTTTACACTATGAAACTGAGATCAAAATCATTTCTATTCTTTATTTAAATCTTTTCCCTGTATTCCACTAAAAATAATATCTTCATTAAATGAATTTAATCCATTTAGTGGATTAAGTGACATATGATAGAGTCATATCCTAGGATATGTCACACTCTCGATTGAGGTGTTCCATCAACCTTGATTACAGGAGGAGGTGTAATTGAGATTGCTAAATGAATTCAATATTCCAGACCACTAAATAAAATAATTTTATTTTAAGTGTAAGATTTAATTATTAAACTATAAAACTAAATTTAAACACCAAAAAGGATAATTATAGAACCCATAAACCAAACCATAAAGGCCAAGTTATTTATTTACTAAACACATTCTATCATTTCATGTTAGTTTAACTTTTATAATTTCATTTATCTTCTCAATTCCACAGTTTTCATAAAATAATAATAAAAACCAAAAAGAATAAATTTAGGTGAATTGGATTAAGTAGGTGAACAAATGAGAAAATCCTCAAGTGAGATGACCCTGGTTTGCCTCTGTGATGCATTAGGAAAATAAATTTGTTTTTTCCATTCTATATGATCGAAGAGAATTAAAAAATAGTTCCGTTTCCAGGGATCCAATCTATGTTTCTTATTTTTTATTTTTCATATTGTAGATATATTTTCATTTTTTCCCTAAAAAAACTATAAAAAATTATTTTTTCCATGATGTTTTCATATGATTATTTTTTCAATTTATGGAACAATTACTCAAAAGTGCAAGAACATGAAACAAAATATACCGAGGAAAAACTCTAAAGAAGGGATGATGTTATTATGATAAATTTCAAGTAGAAGAAAAGAGGCATAGATGCCGGACTCTCACCTCAATATTTAATGGAAATGGTTGATCTACTCTAAATTGACTTGGAAATATTTGAGGCCAAAAAATAAGTGCCTATGATTTCCCACAATTTCACTAAAGACATCCAATAAGTTGAGGATAACTCAAGGAATATCAAAAAACCAACCATTTTAAGGACTTGATTGAGGAGAACCATGAAGATCTAGAGAGTGAAGACGAAGAATCACATACTGATAGAAATATGGGAAAAATATTTAGATCAGTTTTGTCGTAACTAGGTATAAGTTGACATGTAATGGGATCTTCCCATCTACAAGATTGAAGAATCAGTACCTGACTACCTATTTCTATCCCTGGAAGAGTAAGAAACCAAAAAAGTTATTAAATTTAAAGAAAACATAGAGGATACTAACTACCTGCCTCCATACACTAAGATCCAACTTCCAGAGGCACTCACTAATGAGGAAGTTATTGAACTAGAAACAACTCAGGGAGATGATATTATTTTAAATTATTTTATTTTTGATCTTATTCAATTTTATTTTAGTATCACACCTTATAGTTATGAATTTTAATATTTGGTCAATTATTTTCATGAATTAGAGGAATTTGAAGAAACTTCACATGTAGCTGCTGAGGTGTACATGGATCTACCTAATTTTGATAAACCTACATTTGAGGAATCCTATAAAGAAATCCAAGATACTAAGACTTAGAAAATCAAGATATAGGTTGCTTATATTGAAAGGGGGAGTATTTATGAATATTAAAATTTAAATTTTATTCAAGTAGAAATACCTACTTACTTTCCTTTTTTTTATTCAATTCATGCATCCCACGTTGATCCAGCACTAGAAAAGAAAGAGAATATTTCACAAGTAACAACCAAGGTAAAGACTGATCCATAGTTCATCCTACCCCCACCAAGAAAGTTATACCTTATTATGAAGGGGATGGATTTGGTATACTATATCCATGGTTCATTACTCACTAAGGGAGAAGAAGTTCAATCTAGGAAGAGGCACATGTGTTTTTTCAAGTTAAAGAAGCTATACCCACCATCAAACTTTGGATAACAACTGGTACTTCCCTCTGGAGGTAGTAAAAAGATATATCCCAATTAGGGGATCATACTAAGACTTATCCCTTTTAATTTATTTCTAGGACTTTAATGTTCATTTTAAGGATTATTCCATCATGCAACCCCACTCCATATTATCTTTTTTAAGCTTAAATGACATGATCCTTATGCTAAATTGAGTAATTTCCTTTTATAAGACCATGAAGGAACAAGGAAAACCAAACAACCAATGACTAAAGAGGACTAAGCTTCATGGAACATGGAGTTCATTATTACATTATTTATGTTCAAACTTCTTAAATTTGTTTTCCGGAATTTTTTTTTTGAGTTTTAGACAGAAAATTGCATGCCTATGATTGAATTTATGATTTACTTAACTTATCGAGGAGAAATGAGTTTCTTAGGAATACTATGATTTTATGTTTTATATTTCATTGATAATTATATTGAATGAGTAAAATAGATAATTATATTATTTAAGTGAATCATAGATATTAAAATGGGGACTCATGATTTGATAGAATTAGTTGATTAATGTAAATGAAATTTCCCAAACAATTTTCATGAAATAAATTTATGAAATTCATGTGAATTGATTTGTTATTATTAGTCATTCCTTAGTGATTTTTCAAAATGATATTTTCCATTCCTAATATGATTTAGAGACCAAGTACTTCCTATTTTATATTGATCATATTTCTTGAGTGATCTTGGGACATGCCACCTGCTATAACTTTCATTGAAACTTGTCAAAGATAAGGACAGTGAAAAAACACATTTAAAATGATTGAGGTATCATTTGAAAAGCCCTTATCCTTGAAAACCACCTTTAAATTAATCCTTATTTATCCCATAGAGACCACAAATTACCTTGTTAGGAATGATCGTTGTTTCAAACAATTTTTATCTATTCTTACCCTACTCTTTGTATTTTCATTATATTTTAATGTTGAAGTGTAGGGGTGAAAGGAATCATAATTAAAGGGATGATTTACATTATAGAGAAGAAGTGTGGTGGTGTTACAAATGGGGATTGATAAAGGTTTATATTCATTGTATTCTTTATTGTTTTTACCCTCTTGAATAAAAAGAGAGAGAAAATAAAAACAAAAACCAAAAAAATGACAAAATGGGTTGTGATTTGGGAAAACAAAAAATAACCATTATTAGACCAATGATTTTTATCATATGTGGTTAGGTGGTGTATGTGAGGTTTATTCTAAGAATAAATTTTGAAAAAAATATAAATAAGTACTTTGAAAAAGAAAAAAATGTATTAAAGTAGAGAAAAATTCAAGAGGGTTCACAAATCATGCATTATGATTTAATTATTCATGATCTTACTTTGTATTTTTGGGGGAAGTGGGAGTTTATAATTTATATGGGATAATTTCATTACACTTTCAATTTTGATATCATGCTTTATACTTTAATAGATAAACCTTCTCCCTGCGTATTAATTTTTAAAACATCCATTCCTACTAAAATTAAGCCTCATATTCACATATATATTGATTTAAAAGTCCTCATGATTTATTGTGACTTTTTTCTTTACAAAGTGGAGAAAAGAGTTCATTTACAATCCTATGTATTAGGAGAATGTTCTTAAGATATGATCATAACTCTTCTTGAATTTTTATCATGAGTAATGAGTGAAAAAATTTAAAAGAGAGGTAGATCATGATTTGACATGTTTAATAAAAATGAATTAAAGATATTGAATGAATGAGAAAAGAAGTTTCATAATTTTTAAAGGGGAATAATTAAAATACTTTAGCTGATTGTTTCATTGAAAATTAAAAAATTAAATTGATATTTTATGTGGTTTTTTGAATTTTTTTTACATTGATTTTTTTTGATTTTATTAATTTTAAAATTTGAATAATGGTAATATTTATTCCCTCTAAATTCAATGTTGAGATTTTATTCTTGATGATAATAATAGTTTAAGTATGGTGGTATTTTACACACACATATTTCATGCATATGTTTTTGTGATTTATCAACGATTTCCAATGGTTTTCACTGAATAATTCCATTTTTTCCAATGTTTTATGAATATATGGGGATTTTTAATTAAATAATATAAATGGATTAAAATGAGTTTTTTAATGATTATTTTAATTGAGAATATTTTGTAATAGATTTATAAGTTTTTTACAATATTTTAGATGTTCATAAAAAAAGGACACTTAACCATGGGCTAAAATTCCATATATCCAACCAAAGGGCCAATAGGCTATGAAAGCCCATAGAAGGGATATCCAAAGTTGACAGAGAATGGGGGAATCAAGATCGTGTAGTAGATCATATGGGGTCAAAACCCATGGGTAGCAGAGGTGGGCCGAAGCCTATGTAACTCCCCGACTCCAGTTACCCAGATTTGGTGCATTATTACGTATCATTGGCATGATCACAAGGGATCAAATCTCGAAAGACCGATTAGTTTAGTAGCCTTGGAAACACTAGAAACATTCATAAGGTTTACATTAAATCATAAAATGGAAAACTACAACAACATTGTTTCCATATACAACACTGAGATCCCATAGCTATCCCTGCAGGTTAGTCATAATATACTTCTTCACATCCTAGAAAAAATAAAACATAGAAAGGGGTGAGCTCAGATGCTCAGTAAAGAGAAAAATATAGCAAAAACTTTCATAAATAAACATAAACATTTAAGGTAATGTATAAAACTAAAAAAATACTTTTCAACATAAACTTCATTATAATATGGAAAATATAAATCAAAATTATTCCATTTACTTACTCACATGGATATTCTACTAGTAGAATAATCACATGAAATATCAAATAGCCACTTTGAAAATGATGGAATACAAAATGCCAGACTATCATAACCACATAGTCAAGGACTTGTGTCAAGACTAAAAATAAGATTTTGTCAAGGCCTTGTGCCAAGACACTGTTTTGTCTCATGAGACCTATCGATGCATCGAGGAGCTATAGCGGGCTCCACCCGTCACTTACTAAGTCCAATGTATTCTTTATATGAAAAGGTTTAAACATAACATAAACATTCATATTGAAACTAGCATATGAAATGTCGAAAATTTATCCATAAACCATGAATGATATAGAAATAACACATCCATAGTCAATCATATCACAAAACCTTCAATACAATATGGAAGTTTTGTATCATAATAAATCAACTTCAAATAAACTTAAAATCCATCAAAGGAAGTTGAGATAGATGAAATCAAAACTATTTGAGAGAAATATCTATTTTTTTTGAAATCATTTAAAAGTCACATAATTCTAAATAAAACCTTTATTTTGAAAATATTATTATAATCTTGTAAGGGAAGCTTCAAAGGTGTAATAACGGCGGAGAATAACCGCACCCGCCGTATAAGTTAAAAAAACATTCTTACCTAAGTTTTGTCAAAAAGGGTAAAAAGTAACTCGTTTGGAAAACGAAGGAAAGATTCCTTTTGAATCATATAAGGTAAAATAAGGGTATAAATTAATTTAAAGCATAGTATATAAAATATTAATAATGTTTTGAAATACATTTTTAAGAAACTTGGATGTGGATGATAAAGGGGTCCCAGTAGATAATCACATATAAACAACCTCGGATAATGTAGAGATTGTAAAATAAACCCTTACCTTATACTTTTCCTTGGTCAATGGTATGTTAACCTCTTGTATAATAGTTAAAACATTTTTATTAAATTATAAAATAACCATATACATAATTATGATATCATATATCATCTTCTAATAATGCTTTGTTAATAATATTTTAGTATTATCGTTGTTTCAGGTGTTAACTTACTCATTTTATTTTATTTGTTTTGTTACATAAGATATGTTTGTTATGGATAGGTTGTATCTTATTCATATCCAGAATGATATCAAGTCATTAAACATTATTTTTAATCATCAGATGAAAATTATTCTTGAATGTATACGATGGGGAATGAATCTCATCACGTTCGTGGAGACGGTAGTCCATACGTACGCACGAGCGGCAATATCATTATTTTGATATTAAAATAATATAGAATTGGATGGTTTATCATATATACAGAATAATTATCATGTTATATTTATTATTTACATGAATTACACATCATTATTATACCCATCCAAATAATAATGTATTGAATAACAATTACACCACGATGTGGAGACGGTAAGCCGTACGTACGCATGTATGGTGACATGTCATCCAAGGGATAAATAGAATACTGAATATCATTGTACCATATTTATAATAACATCACAGTATATATAATCTACTAGATTTATTATTTTATAATGGAAATAACAAATAAAGAAGAAGTGGAAGAAGAAAGGAACTTGAAAGTGGGTGGTGAAAACATTACCTCTTCTTCGGGTTCTTCCTTTTGATTTGATCAAAAGGGCTCCTTAGGTTGGATTTCTGATCAAAATAAGGCCTATATGTTGAATTGAGGGAATTTGAAAGTATATTTGGGAAGGGTTTGGCCAATCCAAAAGGCCTTGAAGGTGTGAATTTGAGAGAAGGGGAAGTGCCCTTTTATAAGAGGTGTGAGGGGCACCTTTGAAAAAACTTGAAATATTATTTTATAATAAATTCATATTCGGTTTATAATGGCTCCAAAGTGACTTATTTCGAGGATAGGGTGGGGATGGGTTGAAATAATTTCAACCAATAAGTTTTATACAAGTTTAGGTTACAATTTTAACCTTATCATTTATATATAACTCTAAGTTAAATAATTTAACTTTTACCATGTCTTCTTGTATTCTTACAATATATGGTTAATAAACTTACTATATACTGCCAAAAGAACCCCAATTAGTTAATTAATGTCATATATATTATTATATAAGTCTTTTGGCCAAAACTTAGATTTTTAGGACCATTATATCAATTAATAATATAACATTTGTTTTGAAAACTATTTTATGTCAAATTTGACACTATTTGGTATTTGTTTTTTGTTAAAATAATAACAACATGATTACTTCAAAAAAAAAAATAATACATTGAATCAATCCTAACATGTCATATTCACCTAAAAAATTTGTGGAGGTCATAAAAACTTTGAAATTATATATATTTTAATATTTATAATACCATTTATTTTATTCTTTCATTAATAAGGTAATTTCTACATCACCAATGTGTCATTAATAAATTTAATTATTTATTCTATAAAAATTATAAATAAAATAACATTATGTAAGAAATAATTTTAGATTTATAATGAATATTTATATTTGAATTTACCTTATGTATAACCCTATATTAAAAATGGTTTAGTTATTAAACTTTGATTTTATCTCTTTTATCTCTTCTTTAAATAAAATAATAATAAATGTATTAATCTAATCTAAGTGGACCTAAAGGGTGATATTTTAATCCTAAGGTTGTTTTTGGTCGAATTAAACTTATCCAATAGAATTAGGACATGTTTTAGGGTAATAATAATAACATTTTTACCCTTAATTACCCTATTTACTTTTAACCGTGGTAAATAAAAGTAAAAAGTTACTATTCACCAAAAATTATTTTTATCTTATTGAACCAGATTTTACTCCTTGATATTCACCGTGTCTCTCAAATTTTCGAAATTAAACTCACAGAAGCAGTAAAATTAAGTTTTATGTGAATTTGCAAATTCTCCTATGAGATGGGTAAAAGACAGTGAAAAGTTCAATAAAATTTTTATATATCTAAAATTATTATTAACTGACTCCAAAGAATTATATTAAACTTATATAGGTATTATGTATCTATTTTGACCTAAAATAAATTAAAATAAAATAAATAATTATTGAAATAAAAATTTGGTTTTAAACTATAACTCAGTGTTTTTCACTATTCATCAAAAATTGAAAGTTTTCAGAAAAATACAAAAAATTCACCATAAGATAATTTCAATATTACAAATCCAAAAATGAAGTCCATTTTACCAAATTAAAAACATATAAGTTACATTTATTAATTTAAAATTAATTCCCATTGTCAAAACCAAAAGGCGTATTTTTAAAAAACAATATCTATAAAAATATTGACACTTCTTTATATCCAATATTAAAGTGAAATTACTTAAAATGACCAGCATTGGATTAAATGGTAAAAATATAATCTATTTATACTTCCAAACGATTAAAATGTATAATTTAACACTATAAATTATTTTGATTAAAAAAGTTGTTTTCAGTTAAAATATACTATTTTCACTATTCACCAAAATATTAAAGTTATCAGAAAAACACCAAAAATTTATTGAAACTAAATTATTATGTCCCGATTCTAAAGAAGAAGTTTATTTTGTCAAATAGAATATATACAAGTTTCAAATATTGGATTTAAAAAGGGTTCATCATTAAAAGGCGGTAAAAGTGCATTTTTTGAAATAAATACTTCTTTTATCTGAAAAAAATAAATTTATTCTTAAATTATGTCTAAGAAACTAATAATATCTATTATAAAATTATAAGGTTTATATATAGTTCAATATTCAGTTCATACTATTCATAACCGCTTTTGAATGGCTAGTTTGGTAATCTTGTGGTGCGCTTGAACCTGGTGTTGTGTGTAGTGCAAGTTATTGAATTACTTTGAAGAAATAACGTACTATGAAATCTTGGGGTGTTACATTATTCCCTCCTTCAATAAATTGCATCCTCGCAATTTGAAATTGTTCTTCTAAAATAAAATTTTGAAAATAGAAAATACCTTTTTGGGAAAACCCACATTGTAAATTGGGTTAATAAAATTTAGTCTTAATAAGAAGAAAAGGGGAATGAAAAAGTCACCACCAAATTATGATCTCGATTAGGAGAACATTAGTGGAAATTAGAGACACATAACTGGAGGAAAAACGTAAATATTTATAGGGAGTGATTGAGGTTATCAATCACAAACAAGTGTAAAATTGAGGGCCTCAAAGCCATCAATCTATGATGATTTGAGATATCATCAGTTAAACATAAGGTATTAGGGTAACACATTTTGGGTTTTATGATTCATTCCCTAAAGTTTAAGAATAGAATAAAAAAGCAAATATATATTCCTGATAAGTATAGTTTCATCCTTCAACTAATTCCTACCACAAGTTCATCTTTCATTCCAAAAGATTTCAAAAATATTCTGTATATCCTAATCGTATAGAGTTCCAAAATAATGAATTTACAATTCATTTGTCAGAATATTAAAAAAAACTACATTATACAAACCAGGACATAACGTAGGCCAGTGGTAGGTGATTCACCCTTGTCACCCTTCAGTTTCGGGTTCAAGCCTCGCGGCTTTGCGGGACATGATGGGTTGTCGCCCGACCTCCAGGTTGTCCTTTTTATAACAATCCAAAAATAATATGCAGAAATGCTTTAACCTTAAAAATAGTATCAAATGTCAAATATAATCCATTCCAACCTTTATAATTATTTAAATTACTTTTTTCAAAACTCACAGTCCAAAATTTATAAGGAAGGTAAATATAATGAAGATGTTTTTTTCCGTGTAATAACATGTGAATACCTTCATCATGTATTCTTTTAAAATATGGTAACACCCTGAATTACCATAAAACCTTATTAATTACATTCATTCTCCCATATTCATTATAGAATACTGAATATACTCCTTCTATCCAAAAATGTTGTAAACTCAAACAATGATGGAATATATAAATCATTAATCGGTTTCAAAGTAGTCAAGAATATCCAATATAATTTATCCAAATCAAACATGTATTTTTCCAAAATCACTACCTCAGTATCAGAACCATATTATGGTTTATCTTTCTCTCAAACATATATTTTCCAAAAATTTTACCTACTATTGAGTAGCTTTCCTTGGTTCCACAAAATCTCAAGTCCTTAATGAAATAGTACTGCATTACAATCCTTATATACTTCATAATTATTAAAACCAGTACATCATTGATACAACAATAAAATGACATAATTATTTAATAAAAATATACGAACTCTAATAATTCCTCTTCATCTGTGGTAGTATCATAACTTTATTATTATCCAATAGCATCATTTGGGGTATGCTCTGTTGATTTGAACATTGATTCGCGCAGTGTCCCCCCTCCTTGCAGATGAAACACTGTACATTTGAAACCTTTTTCTTACCCTCACAATCACGAACGTGGTGTCCTTTTTCTCCACACTTATAACATACTCCCATTCCCTTCAAGCATTTTCCAAGTTGATTCTTTCCACAGTTATCACATATAGGAAAATCCTTCTTTACCTTCTTCACTTTATGTGTCCTTCTCTCTACCATCCTTTTCTACTCTGGCTTCCCTTCAAAGACATAGGACTCCGAGAGTTATTTACTTATCTTATCAACACATGATATTATTTCTTCATATGATGATAATACGTGGGAGACTATTTCCCTTTCTAAATTCTGGCTTAAGACCATGAAATATATGATCCTTCTTACTCTTTGGATCATGCGTATTTCTGGAGTTCTCATTCCTTCCACTGGGTGCCATTTCTAAACAATGGAATACACTAAATTAGTTTATGAATCACAATACCTAATCCCAAACTTGTAAAACAATTAACATAAATTAAACAGTTTATGAATATAATCCATAATCATAAAAATGTCCCTTTGAGGAAATATATACTCATAAACCCTTCATAATGGTTTGTAAAGAAAATGAGAATTATCCTAAGCATATCCATTGGGAGTGTCGTAACCAAGAGTAAAACAAGGCCCATTGTCGTGCACCAGTTCCCATTCGAGTCTAACTCAATGTGGTGTTTTCGGGTTTTACCCCTAGGTACATTTGTGCTAGAGCCACCTCTACCTGCTCGTATCCAGACATGGATGTATTTCTCGGAAAACACACAAAATCTCTACAATACAAAAATTCTAGGAAGTTCTTCTATACTAATCCCCAAAGTCTACCTTAGGGCTATGTGCTCTAATCATAGTTTATCTAAATCTAGATTGGAAGGTTTGTACTGAACTTCCTCTGACACCAACTGTAACGCCCCAACCCCAGTTTCCCAGAGTCAGTGCATTTTTACGTATCATTGGCATGATCATAAGGGATCAAATCTCAAAAGACCGATTAGTTTAGTAGCCTAGGAAACACTAGATACATTCATAAGGTTTACATTACATCATAAAATGGAAAAATACAACAACATTGTTTCCATAGACAACACTGAGATCCCATAGACTATCCCTTCAGGTTAGTCATAATATACTTCTTCACATCCTGGGAAAAATAAAACATAGAAAGGGGTGATATCAGCTGCTCAGTAAGGATAACAATATAACAGAAACTTTCATAAATAAGCATAAACATTTAAGGCAATGTTTAAAACTAAAATAAAGCCTTTTAAACATAAACTTCATCATAATATGGAAAATATAAATCAAAATAATGCCATTTACTTACTCACATGGATATTTTACTAGTAGAATAATCACATGAAATATCAAATAGCCACTTTCATAATGATAGAATGCATAATGCCATACTATCATAACCACATAGTCAAGGCTTTGTGCCAAGACTACAAATAAGATTTTATCAAGGCCTTGTGCCAAGACAATAGTTTGTCTCATGAGACCTACCGATGCATCAAAGAGCTATAGTGGGCTCCACCCCTCACTTACTAAGTCCAATGCATTCCATATATGAAAAGGTTTAAACATAACATAAACATTCATATTGAAACTAGCATACAAAATGTCAAAAATTTATCCATAAACCATGAATGGTATAAAAATAACACATCCACCGTCAATCATATCACAAAACCTTCAATACAATATGGAAGTTTTTTATCATAATAAATGAACTTCAAATAAACTTAAAAGCCATCAAAGGAAGTTGAGATAGATGAAATCAAACTTATTTGATAGAAATATGTTTTTTTTGAAATCATTTAAAAGTCACATAATTCTAAAGAAAACCTTTATTTTGAAAATATTCTTATAATATTGTAAGGTAATCTTAAAAGGTGTAATAATTGCGGAGAATAACCACACCCTCCATATAAGTTAAAAAAAACATTCTTACCTTAGTTTTGTTGAAAAGGTCAAAAAGTAACTTGTATGGAAAATGATGGAAAGATTCATTTCGAAACATATAAGGTAAAATAAGGGTATAAATGAATTTAACCCATAGTCTATAAAATAGTAATATTGTTTTGAAATACATTTTTAAGAAACATGTATGTGGATGATAAAGGGGTCCCAGTAGATAATTACATATAAACAACCTTGGATAATGTAGAGATTGTGAAATAAACCCTTACCTTGTACTTTTACTTGGTCGATGGTATGTTAACCTCCTGTATAATAGTTAAAACATAGTTATTAAATTATAAAATAACCATATACATAATTATGATATCATATATAATCTACTAATATTGCTTTGTTAATAATATTTTAGTATTATCGTCGTTTCGGGTGTTAACTTACTCCTTTTCTTTTATATGTTTTGTTACATAAGATATGTTTTTTATGGATAGGTTGTATATTATTCATATCCATAATGATATCAAGTCCTTAAACATTATTTTTAATCATCAAATGAAAATTATTCTTGAATGGATACGATGGGGAATGAATCTCATCGCGTTTGTGGAGACGGTAGTCCGTACGTACGTACGAGCGACAATATCCTTCCTTTGATATTAAAATAAAAAATAATTGGATGGTGTATCATATATACAGAATAATTATCATGTTATATTTATTATTTACATGAATTACACATCATTATTATACCCATCCCAATAATAATGTATTGAATAACAATTACACCACGATGTGGAGACGGTAAGCCGTACGTACGCACGTATGATGACATGTCATCCAAGGGATGGATAGAATACTGAATATGGTTGTAACATATTTATAATAACATCAAAGTATATATAATATACTGGATTTATTGTTTTAGAATGTAAATAAAAAAGAAAGAAGAAGTATAAGAAGAAAGGAACTTGGAAGATGGTGGTGAAAACATTACCTCATTTTCGGGTTCTTTCTTTTGATTTGATCAAAAGGGATCCTTAGGTTGGCTTTCTGATCAAACTAAGGACTCTAGGTTGAAGTGATGGAAGTTGAGAGGAAATTTGGGCAGGGGTTGGCCAATCCAAAAGGCTTTGAAGGTGTGAATTTGAGAGAAGGGGAAGTGATCTTTTATAAGAGGGGTGAGGGGCACCTTTGGAAAACTTAAAATATTATTTTATAATAAATTCATATTCGGTTTATAATGGCTCCAAAGTGACTTATTTCTAGGATAGGGTGGGAATGGGTCTAAATAATTTCAACCAATAAGTTTTAGACAAGTTTAGGTTACCATTTTAACCTTATCATTTAGATTTAACTCTAAGTTAAATAATTTAACTTTTACCATGTCTTCTTGTATTCTTACACTATATGGTTAATAAACTTAATATATACTACCAAACGAACCACAATTGGTTAATTAATATCATATATATTATTATATAAGTCTTTTGGCCGAACCTTATATTTTTAGGACCATTATATCAATTAATAATATAACATTTGTTTTAAAAACTATTTTATGTCAATTTTGACACTATTTGGTATTTGTTTTCTATTAAAATAATAGCAGCATGATTACTTCAAAAAAAAAAAAAAATACATTGAATCAATACTAACATGTAATATTCACCTAGAAAATTCGTGGAGGTCATAAAAACTTTGAAATTATATATATTTTAATATTTATAATACTATTTGTTTTATTCTTTCATTTATAAGGTAATTTATGGATCACCATTGTGTCATTAATAAATTTAATTATTTAATCTCTAAAAATTATAAATAAACTTCCATTATGTAGGAAATCATTTTAGATTTATAATTAATATTTATAGTCGAATTTACCTTATGTATAACTCTATATTAAAAATGGTTTAGTTATTAAACTTTGATTTTATCTCTTTTAACTCTTCATTAAATAAAATAATAATAAATATCTTAATCTAATCCAAGTGGACCTAAAGGGTCATATTTTATTCCTAAGTTTGTTTTTGGTTGAACTAAACTTATACAATATAATTAGGACATGTTTTAGGGTAATAATAATAACAGTTTTACCCTTAATCACCCTATTTACTTTTAACCGTGGTAAATAAAAGTAAAAAAGTTACTATTCACCAAAAATTATTTTTATTTTATTGAACCACATTTTACTCCTTGATATTAACCATATGTCTCATATTTTCAAAATTCCACTCACAGAAGTGGTAAAATTAAGTTTTATGTGAATTTGCAAATTTTCCTAGGAGATGGGTAAAAGACGGTGAAAAGTTCAATAATTTTTTTTATATCTAAAATTATTATAAACCGACTCTAATGAATTAAATTAAACTTATATAGGTATTATTTATCTATTTTGACCTAAAATAAATTTAAATAAAATAAATAATTATTGAAATAAAAATTTGGTTTTAAACTATAACTCAATATTTTTCACTATTCATCAAAATTTGAAAGATTTCAGAAAAATAACAAAAATTCACCCAAAGATAATTTCGATATTACAAATCTAAAAATGAATTCCATTTTACCAAATTCAAAACATAGAAGTTACGTTTATTAATTTAAAATTAAATCCTGTTGTCAAAACCAAAAGGCGTATTTTTAAGAAACAATATCTATAAAAAGATTGACACTTCTTTATGTCCAATATTAAAGTGAAATTACTTAAAATGACCAGCATTGAATTAAATGGTAAAAATATAATCTATTTATACTTCCAAAACATTAAAATGTATAATTTAACACTATAAATTATTTTTATTAAAAAAGTTGTTTTCAATTAAAATATACTATTTTCACTATTCACCCAAATGTTAAAGTTATCAGAAGAACACCAAAAATTTATTGAAACTAAATTCTTATGTCCCGATTCTAAATAAGAAGTTTATTTTGTCAAATAGAATATATAAAAGTTTCAAATATTGGATTTAAAAAGGTTTCATCATTAAAAGGCGGTAAAAGTGCATTTTTTGAAATAAATACTTCTTTTATCTGAAAAAAATGAATTTGTTCTTAGATTATTTCTAAGAAACTCATAATATAGATTATAAAATTATAAGGTTTATATATAGTTCAATATTCAGTTAATACTATTCATAACTGCTTTTGAATGACTAGTTTGGTAATCGTGTGGTGCGCTCGAACCCGGTGTTGTGTGTAGTGCAAGTTATTGAATTACTTTGAAGAAATAACGTACTATGAAATCTTGGGGTGTTACATTCTTCCCTCATTCAATAAATTGCGTCCTCACAATTTGAAATTGTTCTTCTAAAATAAAAGATTGAAAATAGAAAATACCTTTGTGGGAAAACCCACATTGGAAATTGGGTTAATAAAATTTAGTCTTAATAAGGGGAAAATGGGAATGAAAAAGTCACCAACAAATTATGATCTCGATTAGAAGAACATTGGTGGCAATTAGAGACACATAATTGGAGTAAAAACGTAAATATTTATAGGGAGTGATAGAGGTCATCAATCACAAACAAGTGTAAAATTGAGGGCCTCAAAGCCATCAATCTATGATGATTTAAAATATCATCGGTTAAACATAAGGTATTCGGGTAACACATTTTTGGTATTATGATTCCTTCCCAAAATTTTAATAATAGAATAAGAAAACAAATATATATTCCTGACAAGTACAGTTTCATCCTTCAACTAATTCCTACCACAAGTTCATCTTTCATTCCAAAATATTTCAAAAATATTCTATTTATCATAATCGTATATGGTTCTAAAATAATGAATTTATAATTCATTTGTCAAACTATTAAAAAAACTACATTATACAAACCAGGACATCACGTAGGCCAGTGGTAGGTGATGCACCCTTGTCGCCCTTCAGTTGCGAGTTCAAGTCTTGCGGCTTTGCCGGACGCGACGGGTTGTCACCCAACCTCCGGGTTGTCCTTTTTATAACAATCCAAAAATAATCTGTAGAAATGATTTAAGCTTAACAATAGTATAAAATGTAAAATATAATCCATTCCAACCTTTAGACTTATCCAAATTACTTCTTTCCAAACTCACAGTCCAAAATTTATAAGGAAGGTAAATATAATGAAGATGTTTTTTTCCACGTAATAACATATGAATACCTTCATCATGTATTCTTTTAAAATATAGTAACACCCGGAATTACCATAAAACATTATTGAATACATTCATTATCTCTTATTCATTATATAATACTGGATATACTCCTTCTATCCAAAAATGTTTTAAACTCAAACAATGATGGAATATAAAAATCATTAATCGGTTTCAAGGTAGTCAAGAATATCCAATATAATTGATCTAAATCAAACATGTATTTGTCCAAAATCACTACCTCAGTATCAGAACCATATTATGGTTTATATTTCTCTCAACCATATATTTTCCAAAAATTTAACCTGCTATTGATTCACTTTCCTTGGTTTCACACAATCTCAAGTCCTTAATGAAATAGTACTGCAGTACAATCGTTATATACTTCATAATTATTATAACCATTACATCGTTGATACAACACTAAAATGACATAATTATTTAATAACAATATAAGAACTCTAATCATTCCTCTTCATCTGTCTTAGTATAATAACTTTATTATTATCCAATAGCATCATTTGGGTCATACTCTGATGATTTGAACATTGATTCGCGTAGTGTCCCCACTCCTTGGAGATGAAGCACTGTACATTTGAAACCTTTTTCTTACCCTCACAATTAGGAATGTGGAGTCCTTTTTCTACACACTTATAACATACTCCCATTCCCTTCAAGAATTTTCCAAGGTGATTCTTTCCACAGTTATCACATTTGGGAAAATCCTTCTTTACCTTCTTCCCTTTATCTGTCCTTCTCTCTACCATCCTTTTCTTCTCTGGATTCTCTTCAAATCCATTGGACTCCGAGAGTTATTTACTTATCTTATCAACACATGATACCATTTCTTCATATGATGATTATACGTGGGAGACCATTTCCCTTCTAAATTCTGGCTTAAGACCATGAAAGATATGATCCTTCTTACTCTTTGGATCATGCGTATTGCTGGAGTTCTCATTCCTTCTACTGGGTTCCATTTCTAAACAATGGAATAAACTAAATTTAGTTATGAATCGCAATACCTAATCCCAAACTTTTAAAATACTTAACATAAATTAAACAGTTTACGGATATAATCCATAATCATAAAAATGGCTTCTTTGAGGAAGTATATAATCATAAACCCTTCATAATGGTTTGTAAAAAAATGAGAATTATCCTAAGAATATCCCCGGGGAGTGTCGTAACCAAGAGTGCAGCAAGGCCCATTGTTGTGCACCAGTTCCCATTCGAGTCTAGCTCAAAGAGGTGTTTTCAGGTTTCACCCCTAGGTACATCTGTTCTAGATCCGCCTCTACCTACTCGTATCCAGACAGGGATGTATTTCTCGGAAAACACACAAAATCTCTAAAATACCAAAATTCTAGGAAGTTATTCTATACTAATCCCCAAAGTCTATCTTAGGGCTATGTGCTCTAATTAGAGTTTATCGAAATCTAGCTTCCAAGGTTTGTACTAAAATTCCTCTGATGCCAACTGTAACGCCCTGACCCCAGTTACCCAGAGTCGGTGCATTATTAGGTATCATTGGCATGATCACAAGGGATCAAATATAAAAAGACCAATTAGTTTATTAGCCTTGGAAACACTAGATACATTCATAAGGCTTACATTACATCATAAAATGGAAAACTACAACAACATTGTTTCCATAGAAAACACTAAGATCCCATATACTATCCCTGCAGGTTAGTCATAATATACTTCTTCACATCCTAGGAAAAATAAAACATAGAAAGGGGTGAGCTCACCTACTCAGTAAGGATAACAATATAGCAGAAAATTTCATAAATAAGCATAAACATTTAAGGCAATGTATAATACTAAAACAATGCCTTTTCAACATAAACTTAATCATAATATAGAAAATATAAATCAAAATAATTCTATTTACTTACTCACATGGATATTCTACTAGTCGAATAATCACATGAAATATCAAATAGCCACTTTCATAATGATGGAATGCATAATGCCAGACTATCATAACCACATATTCAAGGCCTTATGCCAAGACTACAAATAAGATTTTGTCAAGGCCTTTTACCAAAACACTAGTTTGTCTCATGAGACCTACCAATGCATCAAGGAGCTATAGCGGGCTCCACCCGTCACTTTATAAGTCCAATGCATTCCTTATATGAAAAGGTTTAAACATAACATAAACATTCGTATTGAAACTAGCATACGAAATGTGAACAATTTATCCATAAACCATGAATGGTATAAAAATAACACATCCATGGTCAATCATATCACAAAACCTTCAATACAATATGGATGTTTTGTATCATAATAAATCAACTTCAAATAAACTTAAAATCCATCAAAGGAAGTTGAGATAGATGAAATCAAAACTATTTGAGAGAAATATCTCTTTTTTTTGAAATCATTTAAAAGTCATATAATTATAAAGAAAACCTTTATTTTGAAAATATTCTTATAATCTTGTAAGGTAATCTTCAAAGGTGTATTAATAGCAGAGAATAACCGCACCCGCTGTATAAATTAAAAAAACATTCTTACCTTAGTTTTGTCGAAAAGGTCAAAAAGTAACTTGTTTGGAAAATGATGGAAAGATTCCTTTTAAAACATATAAGGTAAAAGAAGGGTATAAACAACTTTAACACATAGTCTATAAAATAGTAAGA
Source organism: Viscum album (assembly GCA_963277665.1). Taxonomy (NCBI): domain Eukaryota; kingdom Viridiplantae; phylum Streptophyta; class Magnoliopsida; order Santalales; family Viscaceae; genus Viscum; species Viscum album. Next base: position 2,099,345,557 of record OY728163.1, on the reverse strand, counting down.
ATGTTTTGAAATACATTTTTAAGAAACATGGATGTGGATGATAAAGTGGTCCCAGTAGATAATTACATATAAACAACCTCAGATAATGTGGAGATTGTGAAATAAACCCTTACCTTGTACTTTTACTTGGTTGATGATATGTTAACCTCTTATATAATATTTAAAACATAGTTATTAAATTATACAATAACCATATACATAATTATGATATCATATATGATCTTCTAATAAAGCTATGTTAATAATATTTTAGTATTATTGTCATTTCGGGTGTTAACTTACTCGTTTTATTTTATATGTTTTGTTACATAAGCTATGTTGGTTATAAATAGGTTGCATATTATTCATATATATAATGATATCAAGTCCTTAAACATTATTTGTAATCATCAAATGAAAATTAGTCTTGAATGGATACGATGGGGAATGAATCTCATCGCATTCGTGGAGACGGTAGTCCGTACTTACACACGAGCGACAATATCTTTCTTTTGATATTAGAATAATATATAATTGTATGGTGTATCATATATAAAGAATAATTATCATGTTATATTTATTATTTACATGAATTACACATCATTATCATACCCATTAAAATAATAATGTATTGAATAACAATTACACCATGATGTGGAGACGGTAAGCCGTACACACGCACGTATGGTGACATGTCATCCAAGGGATGGATAGAATACGGAATATGGTTGTAGAATATTTATAATAACATCATAGTATATATAATATACTAGAGTTATTATTTTATAATTTAAATAACAAAGAAATAATAAGCGGAAGAAGAAAGGAACTTGAAAGAGGGTGGTGAAAACATTACCTCTTCTTCGGGTTCTTCCTTTTGATTTGATCAAAAGGGCTCCTTAGATTGGATTTATGATCAAAATAAGGCATCTAGTTTGAATTGGGGGAAGTTGAGAGGATATTTGGGCAGTGGTTTTCCAATCTAAAAGGCTTTGATGGTGTGAATTTGAGAGAAGGAGAAGTTCCCTTTTATAAGAGGGGTGAGGGGAACCTTTGGAAAAACTTAAAATATTATTTTATAATAAATTCATATTCGGTTTATAATGGCTCCAAAGTGACTTATTTCAAGACTAGGGTGGGTATGGGTCTAAATAATCTGAACCAATATGTTTTAGACAAGTTTAGGTTACCATTTTAACCTTATCATTTAGATTTAACTCTAAGTTAAATAATTTAACTTTTATCATGTCTTCTTGTATTCTTACACTATATGGTTAATAAACTTACTATATACTTCCAAACTAACCCTAATTGGTTCCTTAATGTCATATATGTTATTATATATGTTTTTTGGACGAACCTTAGATTTTTAGGACCATTATATCAATTAATAATATAACATTTTTTTTAAAAACTATTTTATGTCAATTTTGACACTATTTGGTATTTTTTTTGTTAAAATAATAACAACATGATTACTTCAAAAAAAAAAACATTGAATCAATCCTAACATGTCATATTCACCTATAAAATTCATGGAGGTTATAAAAACTTTGAAATTATATATATTTTAATATTTATAATACCATTTATTTTATTCTTCCATTAATAAGGTAATTTCTGCATCACCATTGTGTCATTAATATATTTAATTATTTAATCTCTAAAAATTATAAATAAAATAACATTATGTAGGAAATAGTTTTATATTTCTAATGAATATTTATAGTCGAATTTACCTTATGTATAACCCTATATTAAAAATGGTTTAGTTATTAAACTATGATTTTATTTCTTTTAACTCTTCTTTAAATAAAATAATAATAAATGTCTTAATCTAATACAAGTGGACCTAAAGGGTCATATTTTATTCCTAAAGTTGTTTTTGGTAGAATTACACTTATCCAATAGAATTAAGACATGTGTTAGGGTAATAATAATAACATTTTTACCCTTAATTACCCTATTTACTTTTAACCGTGGTAAATAAAAGTAAAAAGTTACTATTCCCCAAAAATTATTTTTATTTTATTGAACCACATTTTACTCCTTGATATTAATCGTGTCTCTCATATTTTTAAAATTCTACTCACAGAAGCGGTAGAATTAAGTTTTATGTGAATTTGCAAATTCTCCTAGGATATGGGTAAAAGACGGTGAAAAGTTCAATAAAATTTTTATATATCTAAAATTATTATAAACTGACTCCAATGAATTACATTAAACATATTTGGGTATTATGTATCTATTTTGACCTAAAATAAATTTAAATAAAATAAATAATTATTGAAATAAAAATTCGGTTTTAAACTATAACTCAGTGTTTTTCACTATTCTTAAAAATTGAAAGTTTTCAGAAAAATACCAAAAATTCACCATAATATAATTTTGATATTCCAGATCAAAAAATATAGTCCATTTTACCAAATTAAAAACATAGAAGTTTCATTTATTAATTTAAAATTAATTCCCGTTGTCAAAACCAAAAGGCGTATTTTTAAGAAACAATATCTATAAAAAGATTGACACTTCTTTATGTCCAATCTTAAAGTGAAATTACTTAAAATGACCAGCATTGAATTAAATGGTAAAAATATAATCTATTTATACTTCCAAACCATTAAAATGTATAATTTAACACTATAAATTATTTTTATTAAAAAAGTTGTTTTCAATTAAAATATACTATTTTCACTATTCACCCAAATGTTAAAGTTATCAGAAGAACACCAAAAATTTATTGAAACTAAATTCTTATGTCCTGATTCTAAATAAGAAGTTTATTTTGTCAAATAGAATATATAAAAGTTTCAAATATTGGATTTAAAAAGGGTTCATCATTAAAAGGCGGTAAAAGTGCATTTTTTGAAATAAATACTTCTTTTATCTAAAAAAAATGAAATTGTTCTTAGATTATTTCTAAGAAACTCATAATATAGATTATAAAATTATAAGGTTTATATATAGTTCAATATTCAGTTAATACTATTCATAACCACTTTTGAATGGCTAGTTTGGTAATCGTGTGGTGCGCTCGAACCCGGTGTTGTGTGTAGTGCAAGTTATTGAATTACTTTGAAGAAATAACGTACTATGAAATCTTGGAGTGCTACAGCCTAAGTGTTGACCAATGGTGGCAAAAACCACGAAGCGATGGAAGGGGAGCATCACCGGGATGAGGTAGTCTGTGACGACGATAGGAGTCCCCAAACACCCAATCAACTTCATTGCGGTAAGGAAACCACACTTAAACTTATAAACATTGTACTATCCTGAGTCTCGAATCGATGTGGGACACTTAAAATATGCGTACTGTTCATTTTTTAATGAAGCGGTGCCGTTTTTCCCAATCGCACCTCACTATACCTCAAACACACTTCCCCACTGTCTCCACCACAACTTCACCACCTGACATAACCATCCACCCCTAAAACCATTGGGAAAACACTTTGGAAGATACTTCCGAAACTCCGGCTCGAGATGATCTTCATTGGAGACCACCTCCATCACCATGGATCATCTTCGAGATCTTTTCTGACCACCATTATCCCATTTAGAAGCTTGATCTGTCCATGTGAAGGCTGGATAACATGGAGGATTTCCACTGTCACTTCTGCATATCTTCTACCAATACCACACCAACCAAATCCTCTTCTCCCATGCAACCCATGTAAGTCTATGCACCACCAAAGGATGATCCATGCTATCCGATACCCCTTTCCAAGATCTCTATCCACGCTAGAATCATAAAATCCCTGTGATCCTTGAAGGATCTTTGAATGTGGTTTTAAAAAGGGATCCAAATCTTTTATTACTAATATACAACCTTGACCATTAGAGGAGGACACTTTTTCATTGTTTATAAAAAAACCCTTTCCATTGCCGAAGGAGGAGAGTTCTAACCCACGGGCCAAAAGAGTTTCCACTAAATCTTAGGATGCCTTTATTTTTTTATTTTCTTTTTTTATTTTCATTTTATTTTTAATTTTATTGTTCATGTAAATTTAAATTTTTTATATTAAATAACTAATTCACACATGTTTTTATTAGAGTGTTTATTTTACCCATCCAAATTATTTTCTTATTATTCTTATTATTTTATTTTTTATTTTTTATTCTTTTCGTATTTTAACATTATCTCTCTCTCAATCTATCCATCTATCTATCTATATATATATGTAATATTTTATTCTTCTCTCCCTCTATCTTCTCTTATTTTTATTATTTTTATTCTCTTATTTATTCCCACAATGACCTCTTACCCTAAAAAATGAGGGGATAACTTGAGGCTTGGACTAGGGGAGGTAGGTGGTGTTTTACATTCATTATGAACTTAAATTCATAAGTATTATTAAGTTTATGGTGAGAAAGAGTGATGTGCAAGATTACAACAATTTTCCACTATGACACTGTGATCAAACTCATTTCTATTCTTTGTTCAAATATTTTCCCTCCCTTCTAACCGCGTTGTCGTGACATGTCAAATTGATTATGTTTTTAAGGTCAATTTTTATTCTAGGGAAGACCCTAGGTCGTCTCTCGAGGAGTGTTTATAGGTTTAGAGTGTGTATTTTTAATTAAGTCTACTAAAAAAGGGGGGTGATTTTGAAAACATCTTAAAGAAAGTAACTTAATAAAAATAGTTTAAAATATGAAAGTACTAGTGGATTTTGAAAAATATGAGATAAAAGGGTCGATGTTATTTCACTACACACATATAAGTTCATTGTTCATAGAGATTCATTTTAGGTTTAGAGTAATTCTTTGGTTTGAATTAATTGGAATCCTGATTAATTCCTAAGCTCATATTTCAATGCTTGAAGAACCAAACCTTGACATAACAATCATATTACCAAGGTACAGAACTTATGCATGGAATAAGATCTTCAAAATCATATTTAAATCTCAATAAAGTGTGGAAGAAAATGATTCTTGTGTTTTCCAATCGGAACAACACAAGTCACACACTCAAAACCTCACACCGATCGGTTAGAAATTAAGAGCATAACACTCAAATGCATCAAATCAAGCATTCAAATCTGAAATAAAATAAGATACATGGAATGAAATGTTTAGAAACCCAAATTACTCCAAACTAGTAGCTAGTGTATGCATCAGAACTCCCTTGACATGTGTGTAGCTCCCTCACAATGAACACCCAACTTTTAGCTCGACATCGAGAGGAGGAGGAAGCTCGGGTGGAACTCCTTCTTCATCCTTGATTACCCTATGAGGATAGGGGCCTAAAGAACCTCCAAGGTGATTAGGAGACTCATCTAGGACTCCAAAATGTCATATTATAGCTTCTTGTTCGAAATCCCAAATGAGGAGCCCTTTGTGCCTTTTTATATCCAAAATGGCACATGGTTTTGAGCACCAAGTTTTGAAGATACTACTTGTGCCTCAGTTTTGTACTAGTATAAATTCATATTACGACTTGGAAAAAAGTGATAAGTTGTTGTAATGCCTCTTTACTATCTCCATGTCAAATTTGGAATACATTAGGCAGCCGGATTTGTAGATATGTTCACACCACCAAATTGAACATTTGAATTCGGGCAGATTCTATCCCCTGGACAGAATGGTTCAGATGGGCCACCAGATGGATGAATGGGGATTCATTCCTTTGATAATAGTTTTATCGCATGAAGTTTTGGAAAGGATTACAAAATTTCATCCCATTTTCATGCATGGATTTCTTGAACTGTTCAAAATAGTGGACATGTGTCGTTGGGATCCATGCAAATTTGGCCCATTTTCATTATGGATCATCTTCAGGGCCTCCAAATCACCTCCTCCTGTAATCAAATCCTAAAAACAAGTAACAGTTCCCATTTTAACAGTGATAAATACAAAATTAATGATTCAAATATGGAATTAAATTTGGTATTATTTGTATAATATTCAATACAAAAATAGTTTACCACAGTGGTGTAGGGATGAAAATGAAACAGTGAATCGCGGTGCGATCACACCCCCACACCCAAACATTTTCACTACTGGGAAAAGTGATATTTCCAAAAATTATGCATGTAGATATTCCCAACTTCATGAATATTTAACATTCAATGAAAATTTAAAATTTGAAAGGAATGTGATCAAAGAAAAAATCACACCATGGATTTATTCTCAATGATCATGCAAAAATGTGTCTCATAAATTATATCAGCATGAAATTTAGGGAGATCAATGATACCAATTTTAGCAAGTAATCCTAAAGTCCTCAATGTCACTAAATCCCTACGTGTGTGTGTGACAACCAATTCATGCTATTCTACCCACTTTCTATCAAGTAAATATAGGTTATTTTAATATTTTTCTACTTAAATGATTATGTCCACCGAACCTGTCCTATACCGTTTGCAATCAAATTTCAAGACCCACTCACTTAAGAATTCCCAAAAGTCAAACCTTAAGCTCCTGACCTAGATATCCCCATATGATGTACATTTCATCACTCCCCTCATTTATTTATTTTTTTGAAATATTGTGCATGGAACAAATCTCACACTCTTCTCTCAACCCTTGTTTGATCTCCTCATGACACTAATTGTAATAGTTATAACAAGATCAAAATTCAAGGAAGAGTGGTTTTTGACTGGCCCAAGACACAACTATTTTTTAGGGCATAAAACAGTCGGATAACAGGTACACACACGTAGGTCAATCCGGTATAGTAATGAAAAAGATCAGATAAGGAATGAATATATGGAAAAAACTTTTTGAAAACAGATAAATATTAACCTAACTTATATTTACCTTATATTGAGTAAGTAAAAATCACACTTATTGGTTGGGTGCAAAAATGTGTGGAGAAATTAAGTGCCACAATTTTCCTTTGAACAACTCACGTAAAGGGTATTATTTTTCTCAAAGTTTTCAAAATGATACAACCATTTATATCATCGAAAAAAAACTAATTTACAAGAGAAAGTCAAACCACAATGTTAAATTCAAGCTAAAACACACATTCCATCAGTGATTGTTTTTTGAAAATGTTAAAACAACATAAAATAGGGAAATTCCTCATGCATTTTCAGTAACTTTCATGATTCAATTCAGGGGACATCTTTTTCCATGATAAAATTAGCATTCCAGCACAAAAGTAAGGGGTGGAATGGGGGAAGGGGGGGGGGGAGTGAATACCATTCAGCAAGAAAAAAGACAAAGAAAGAAAGAAAACGATGAAAATTCCTAACTAACCCAGGAATGTACCCACCCCCCACACCTAGAGTATACAGTGTCCTCACTGTAGTAAAAGAGAATATGGGAAGGAAGGATAAAACCTGGTGGATGTCATTTATAGTTTGCTTCTTGAACTTGGAGTTCCTCTATCGGGGACTCTAGAATGTCTTCATGAAAGTGCTTCAGATGCTGCCCATTAACAATGAATGTTTTCTTGATTTCTTCATTTTAAACCTGAACAACACCAAATGGAGAGACATTAGTAACAATGTATGGTCCAAACCAGCAGGAAAAAAGCTTACCGGGATGCAATTTAAGCCTTGCATTGTAGAGGAGGACCTTCTTCCCAATTTGGAACTCTCGATGAAGGATAAGGTGGTCGTGGGAAGCCTTGGTTCGCTCCTTATAAATCCTGGAGTTCTCATAAGAATCTCTACGCATTTATTCCAGCTCCTTTATCTGTAAATTCATTTGAGAACCTGCACCAGAAAGGTTAGAATTTCATTTTTTAATGGCCCAGTAGGCCCGGTTCTCAATCTCAATAGGGAGGTGACAACTCTTTCCAAAAACAAGCCTATAAGGTGACATTCCAATGGGAGTATTAAAAGTAGTACGGTAAGCCCATAATGAATCATCAAGTCTAAGACTCCAATCTTTCATGTTGGGTTGGACCTTTTTTTCAAGAATTTGTTTTACCTCTCTATTTGAAACCTCGTCTTGACCATTAGTCTATGGGTGATAAATAGTGAATACTCGATGACCGACCCCATACTGACGCAAAAGTGATTGCATTGTTCGATTGCAGAAATGAGAACCTTGGTAACTAATGATGAACCTAGGTAATCCAAATCTATAAAAGATCCGATTTCTCAAAAATTCTACAACTGTTTTGGAATCATCTGTCCTTGTGGCTCATGCCTCTACCCATTTTGATACGTAATCAACAACAAAAAGAATGTACAATTTGCCAAAAGAATTGGGAAATGGACCCATAAAGTCAATACCCCAAACATAGAAGATGTCATGAAAGAGCAAGGGTTATTGTGGAATTTCATTCCTTTTAGAGACATTCCCCATTCTTTGACAACGGGGAAAAGATTTACAAAATTCATGGGCATCCTGAAAAAGTGTTGGCCAAAAGAGACCAGAATCAAGAACATTGTGAGCAGTCCGTTGGGGACCAAAGTGGCCCCCACAAGCAAGGGTGTGGAAGAATCTAAGGACAGACTGAAACTCACTATCAGGAACACAACGCCTAAGGACCTGATCGCTACATGTGCACCAAAGGTAGGGGTCATCCCAAATGTACCAACAAGACTCATGTTTTAGACGACTGGCTTGGTTTTTGTTAAAATCAGTAGGAATGCAAGATACTACCAAATGATTTACAATTTCAGAATACCAGGGAATAACATCTTTCACTTTGTACAATTGCTCATCAGGAAACATGTAATTAATGGGAATACAAGGGGATGAGACAATGTCCGAGGATGGGATGATTCTGCTGATATGGTCTGCCACCACATTCTCTGCTCCTTTTTTATCTCTAATTTCTAGATTGAATTCCTGAAGGAGGAGCATCCAACGAATGATACATGGTTTGGATTCCGGTTTCTTTAGGAGATACTGGAGGGTTGCATGGTCTGAGAACACAATGAATTTGTACCCTAAAAGGTATAACCTGAATTTATCCAAGGAAAACACCATGTCAAGGAATTGTTTTTCAGTTGTGGTGTAGTTTTCTTAGGCAGGGTCCAGTGTATGTGAGGTATATGCTATGACATGTAGAGCTCGGTCTACCCTTTGTGACAAGACTGCCCCAACTGCATAGTTAGAGGCCTCACACATGAGCTCAAATGGTAAATCCCACCGAGGTGGTTTGATTACTGGGGGTGATGTGAGACTCCATTTTAATTTATTAAAGCTTCTTCACATTCTTTATCAAAAAAAAAATCTTTTTATTTTTGGAGTAAGCGGGAGAGGGGAAGTGCAATCTTACTAAAATCACGAATGAAACGACGGTAAAATCCAGCATGACCTAGGAAAGACCGCACATCACGTACATTTTTAGGGAATGGTAGGGAAGAAATGACATCCACTTTCGATTTATCTACTTGGATACCATCCCCAGAAATGACATGTCCCAAAACTATACCTTGTCACACCATGAAATGACATTTCTCATAATTTAATACAATATTATTTTCAATACAGTGACATAGGACAGAACCAAGACTACTTAAACATTCATCAAAAGAGGATCCATAAACAGTAAAATCATCCATGAAAAATTCCATGTAATTCTCTAGGTAATCCAAAAAAATACTAACCATACATCGCTGGAAAGTACCCGAAGCATTGCACAGGCCAAATGGAATCCTTCTATAGGCAAATGTGCCAAAGGGGCAAGTGAAGGTTGTCTTTTACTAATCCTCGGGGGCAATATGGATCTGAAAGTATCCAGAATACCCATCAAGAAAATAGTAATGGGACTTCCTCGCTAGCCTCTCTAGCATTTGGTCAATGTATGGAAATGAGAAATGGTCCTTCCTAGTGTGTTGGTTTAGTCAGTGATAATCTATACAGACACGCTAACTATTCTGAACACGAGTTGGAACCAATTCATTGTTTTAATTTTTAATTACTGTTAGGCCAGTTTTTTTAGGAACTACTTGAATGGGACTGAACCATTGGCTGTCAGAGATGGGGTAAATGATTCCAGTAGCCAATAATTTTTTTACTTCATTTTTAACTACTTCTAAGAAGTTTGGGTTCAGTCGACGTTGTTCCTGCCTCACTGGTTTAACCTCATCAGTTAATAAAATATGATGTGTACAAATTGATGGGCTAATACTAGGAATGTCCACAGGTGTCCATCCCAATGCTTTTTTATACTCCCTCAAAAGTTCAAGCAGTCACAATTCATTATTAGGAGGGAGTGAACTAGCAATGATGACGGGAAACTTGTTTCCATTCTCAAGATATGAATATTTCAAATCTTGAGGCAATTTCTTAAGTTCCAATTTAGGTGGATTTTGGACTGATGGGAGTGTGTGTGAAAGTGAGAGGTCACTAATCTTATCTAACTGCTCAATGGTATCATCCTCAGATGAGGAATTATATTTTACAAGCGTAGTAGTATCATCGATGGTCATGTGATCCTCCGTGTTCAAGAAATATTCAATTAATAAACATGCATGAAACTTTTCTAGACCACTACAATAATCAACACATGATTCATTACCAAGAATTTCAATCAAAGAGGAAAATTCAGAAAGGGGATCAGGGGAAAAAATGAAGTGATTTTAGGGGAAGGGAGTACATCAATTGAATTTACTGAGAGAGAGGAATGTTCTTCTTAGGGGTGCTTCATGGCATCAAGGATTTTGAAATGGACTATTTCACCACCAAATTCCATAGATAATGTACCATTATGGACATTAATTATGGATTTGGTGGTTCTCAAGAAAGGTCTCCCCAATATAATTGGGGCGGGTCCATTCATCCTATCATCTTCCATTTTAGCACATAAAAATCAGCAGGAAATATTAAATTTTGAACCCTCACAATAACATCCTCTAACACACCAGAAGGGTGTTCCGTACTCCAATTTTCTAACTGAACAACTATTTCTATGGGCTTTAGTTCACCGACCTACAAAGAAGAGTATATGGAGTGAGGCATCACATTAATAGAAGCACCCAAATCAAGCATAGCATTGGAGAAAGAATACTCCCCTATGGTTCACAGAATCGAGAATGTTCCAGGATCATTGCACTTAGTGGGAAGTGATGGTTGTATCAATGCTGAGACATTCCTCCCCAGGCTCACCTTCTCATAACCTCTAAGTCGCCTTCGGTGGGTACACATCTCCTTCAGAAACTTGACATATCTTGAAATTTTCTTGATGGCATCAATCAAGGGGATGTTGACCTGCACTTTCTTGAAAGTTTCCAATATTTCTTTGTCAAGTTCAGTTTCATTTTGTTTTCTTGGTTAGGTGGCCCTTTGGGGAAATGGAATAGTAATGGGTGTTCTTGGTGGTTCATTAATATAAAAACTCTTTACTTTTGAAGGGATCCTCTCAGGACAAGGTTTTTCAATATTTGGACCTTTTTCAATGGTTGTAATGGTGGTTTTCTCAGGAGGGGATGACTCTAATAGAGGTGTTATTTGGATTTTTAGTTGAGTTCCACTCCTAAGGGTGATGGCACTAATATTTATCTTATCCTTAGGGTTGACAAGTGGTTGAGAGGGTAGTTTACCAGACCCATGGCTTTGGATTTCACCCACCGAGTTTGCTAGTTGGCCTAATTGGGTTTTGAGGTCTTGTATGGTTGCCTGAGTGGTTTGTTGGAATCAGAGATTATTGGCAGCCATTTGTTTTATCATATCTTCTAGTCTAGGCTCAGTTTTTGGAGGGGGTTGTTGGAAAGGCCTTTGGGGTGGTTGAGGATTTATGGGTGGTGGTGGATGACTACTCTGACCTTGTTGGTTCCATTGTTGTTGAGGTTGGTTTGAATACCCCCCCTTTCCTATAGGCTTGGTTGTCTTTCCAGCCAGGGTTGGATGGATAGTAAGGTTCTTGCCTAAAGGGTTGGTTATAGGGGTGTCCAGGAAATATCGCCTCACAACTCTCAGAAGTTTCTCTTAAATGGTGGAATTGGTCAGAATAGTGGGTATCAGAAGAGAATATACCACAATGGATGGGAGGAGGAGATTGAGATTTCCCTTTGGAAAGAGCGAGTTGTCATAGAAGGGTACTTACCTCTTCAAACTTTGTATCCACCTTCTTCTCGAATTCAGTACTTTGCACCTCATGGACACCTAGAACTGGTACAGTGGACCTTGAACCAAATTGTTGTGTGTTTTGTTCCATGTTCTCAATTAGGGTCCTTGTAGAGATTGAGGTTTTATCCAATAGTTCACCACCTGCAGTAGCATCAATCATATTTCGATCAATAGGGATTAAACATTTATAAAAATACTGAATTAAAAGTTGATCACTTATTTGGTGATGTGGAAAACTTGAACAAAATATTTTAAATCTTTCCCAATATTCATGAAGTGTTTCCCCATGAGATTGTCTTATACCACATATTTCTTTCCTTATTGTTGCAGTTCGAGAGGCTGGGAAATATTTTTCAAGAAAAAGGTGTTTCATGTCCGCCCAACTTTTAATTGGTGAATTAACATAGTATAACCAATATTTAGTAGTGTCTTCTAATGAAAATGTTAATGATCTAAGTTTTACTTGGTCCTAATAAACATTAGAAGGCTTTAATTTAGAACACACAATATGAAATTCTTTTAAATGTTTATGTGGGTCCTCTCCAGGATGTCCATGGAATCTTGGTAATAAATGAATTAAACCAGATTTTAGTTTGAAATTAGGTGCCTCTCCTTGTATTTGAATGTATTCAGGTTGGATATCAACATAGGGTGAGGTTAATTTCTTTAATGTTCTATTATTTTAACCCATGTTATACAAGTTTATTTCAGTTTTTATTTGGGTTCCAGAATAAGAAGAAGAAGAAGGGTGAAGGAATGTTTCAGTGTGTGGTGTGTCCTCCTTCAAATTGTTGTCTTGTGTGTCTCAGTGTCGTTGACGTAGGATCCAATCAGGCTTGGGTTCGAAAGGTGGTAAATATCCCAGATTAGAACGCGTTATGCACCAAACCTACACATGGATTATATCGGAATACAAAATGATTTAAAAGGTACAAGAGAAAACAAATAAATATTCAAATTTTTTTTAGAAATAACTTATCAAAAACACGCACTAAAACAAAAACGCCCCCCGACAACGACGCCAAAATTTGACCGCGTTGTCATGACATGTCATATTGATTATGCTTTTAAGGTTTATTTTTAGTCTAGGGAAGACCCTAGCTCATCTCTCGAGGAGCGTTGATAGGTTTAGAGTGTGTATTTTTAATTAAGTCTACTAAAAAAGGGGGGTGATTTTGAAAGCAGTTCAAAGAAAGTAACTTAATCAAAATAGTTTAAAAGATGAAATACCTATTGGATTTTAAAAAATATGAGATAAAAGGGTCGATGTAATTTCACTACACACATATCAAGTTCATTGTTTATAGAGATTCATTTTAGGTTTAGAGTAATTCTTTGGTTGGAATTAATTGGAATCCAGATTAATTCCTAAGCTCATATTTCAATGCTTGAAGAACCAAACCTTGACATAACAATCATATTGCCAAGGTCCAGAACTTATGCATGGAATAAGCGATTCCAAATCATATTTAAATCTCAATAAAGTGGGGAATAAAATTATTCTTGTGTTTTCCAATCAGAACAATACAAGTCACGCACTTAAAACCTCACACCGATCAGTTAGAAATTAAGAGCATAACACTCAAATGCATCAAATCAAGCATTCAAATATGAAATAAAATAAGATACATGGAATGAAATGTTTAAACATACAAATTACTCCAAACCAGTAGCTAGTGTATGCATCGGAACTCCCTTGACATGTGTGTAGCTCCCTCACAACGAACACCCAACTTTTAGCTCGACATCGGGAGGAGGAGGAAGCTCGGGTGGAACTCCTTCTTCATCCTTGATTACCCTATGAGGATAGGGGCCTCCAGAAACTAAAAGGTGATTAGGAGAATCCTCTAGGACTAAAAAATGTCAGAGTATAGCTTCTGGTTCAAACTCCCAAATGAGGATCCCTTCGTGCCTTTTTATAGCCAAAATGGCACATGGTTTTGAGCACCCAGTTTTGAAGATACTACTTGTGCCTCGGTTTTGGACTAGTAGAAAGTGATATTATGACTTGTAAAAAAGTGTTAAGTTGTTGGCCGGAATATTTAATCTCTCCATGTCAAATTTGGAAACCATTAGGCAGCCGGATTTGGAGATATGTTCACACCACCAAACTGAACATTTGAATTAGGGCATATTCTGTCCCCTGGACAGAATGGTTCGGATGGGCCACCAGATGGATGAATGGGGATTAGGTCCTTTGAGAAGAGTTGTATGAAATGAAGTTTTGGAAAGTCTTACAAAATTTCATCCCATTTTCAAGCACGTATTTTGCAAAATTTTTAAAACAGTGGACAAGTGTCCTTGGGATCCATGCAATTTTGGCCCATTTTCCTTCTGGATCATCTTCAGAGCCTCCAAATCACCTCCTCCTGTAATCAAATCCTCAAAAAAAGTAACAATGCCCATTTTAACAGTGATAAATACAAAATTAATGATTAAAATATGGAATTCAATTTGGTATTATTTTTATAATATTCAATACAAAACTAGTTTACCACAGTGGTGTTGGGATGAAAATGAAACAGTGAATCGCGGTGCGATCACCTTCCACTAAATATAAGCTATTCATGTGATGATGTTGATCCTTTTAGTGGATGAAATGAAATAAGATGGAGTCAGGTCCTGGGATATGTAAAAATCTAGATTGATGTGCCCCATCAACCATGATTATAGGAGGAGGTGGAATTGAGATCGCTAAAGACATTCATGATTTCACACCACTAAATAAAAGAATATTTGTTTAAGTGTGATATTTCATGATTAAACTATCAAACTAAATTTAAACACCAAAAAAGATAATGATGGGATCCATAAAAAAAACCATAAAGGCTAAGTTATTTCTTTACTAATAAAATTCTGTCATTGCATGTTAGTTTACTTTTAAGCATTTCATTTATCTTCTTTATTCCATTGTTTTCATAAAATAAAAAAAAATAAAAAAAAGTAGTTTTATAAAATTAGATTAAGTAGGTGAAAAAATGAGAAGCTCCTCAAGTGAGAAGACCCTGATCAGCCTCTGATCATTGTTAGGAAAATAAATTTTCTTTTTCCATGTCCTACGATAGGAATGCATCAAACTTCCACTTAAAAGTACAACATAACCACTCGATTCCTCAAAGATCCATGTACAAATAAAATAAATAGACAAGGAATGAATAACAAACTAAACCGAACAAAACTAGAATAATATATAAGGATGATACATCCATGATATAAAATAAAACCCAAACTACCATAAAAAATCTCCATGCAACCTCAAGGTAACCATCCATCATCCAACTAGTCTACTCTAAGGGCAATTCAAAAACAAGACCTGAACCTAAAAAACAAACTTGGGCCTACCTACAATGAGTAACATAGGTATGATATGAGAATAATATAATTATAAGAAACCAAAAAAGACTCCATGAATTTCATTTACCAAAATAGACCACAAATTCTAGTTTTAAATATGGGTATAAAATAAGTTTTTATATTTTAAAGAAAACTAACCATGAGATTTTTCGAAATCCAAGATTTAAAAATCAAAACATGCTTTGATGAATTTTTTTTAAAATGATTCAAAAATGGCCCCTTTTTAAAAAACATCCTTTAAATCCTATTTTGGAACCACCACTTGAAACCATACTAAGGAAAAAAAAATTAAACAAAAAGAAACATCAACTAAATAAATGATCCAAATTAATAAAATTATAAATATAATAAAAAACTAGTTAGTTTAAAGGAAAATAAAAAAATAGTAGAAGTAATAGTAAATGGTGATGACATGGAAAAAAATGTAATTCAAAAGTGGAACCCGTGTAATGTATCATGAGAGATCAATAATAAAGTAGAATAGTAATAAATCTAAGTATAGTAAATAAGAAATAGTAAAGGATAAATAATCATGGGAAATTCCTAAATACCCAATGAGGAGATCATAGATATACTTGTGTGGAACCATTTTTTAGCCTATCGATGCATTCCTAATCTATGACCCATCGATTTCTCTAAACTATACTCACTGGTGGAACTCCCTGAAGGACTTTAATACCATAGGGTATCTAGTTAGTCTCATTATGGTTAGATAGTAACCATTTATCAATACCACATTAATATGGTTAGGATATCCATAATGATAATGATATGTGGTGAGTTATTATTTATAAAATCTCATGCATGATCAATATATAAAATTACATCCCCAACCAACCTCCTTACACCCATTAATGAAAATATTCTCTTTGGAACCTATACAAATAACATAAACCACATACATCCTCAAGTACACACATACTAAGGTAATAAGGGTTTCTATTAAGGGTGTAACACATTTATATAAAATTACTTAGAAGGTTCTAAATGGTTCTCAAGATTTAAAACTAGAAATAACTTTCCAAATCCCATAGAAATTTTTTTCTAAATTGAAATTTAATAAACAACCCTTTTTAAGGTTCCAAATGGGACTTAGTGTTTAATTTTGGAAAACTATTTGAGAAACCCTTTATAAAATCCATTTTTAGAAATCAAGTATTATATTAAAACCCCTTTTCAATCATGTAAAACCAAAATTTTAATTCAAAACCCCACTTTTAAGGCACATATGATAAATTTTTATCAAGAAACATCGATTAAAGATTTATAAACTGATATTTCACATGAAAATCACGAGTGTATACAATAAAAATCCATAAAAATACATAATAAGTAGAAATTTAAGTAAAAAAATATCAAAAAACCCTTAACTCAATTCACATAAAAGTATAAATGGTTCAAAGGATCAATTAAATTACTAATATTCTCAAGAAAACCATTTAATAAATTTATCAAACACCTAGAATACAAACTTTACTTTTTAGAATCAAAAAATAATTCCATATACTTAGTAAAACACTCATAACCACATAAATTATTCCTAAAACGGGGATGATTTTCAAAGAAACCAATTCTAAGAACCCATAAATACATGGTATATCAAGAAAAGTAAAATTCATGGAACTACCTACCTCAAACAGAGTGATAATGAAGCAAAACCTTTGAATAAAAAAGTAAAAGAACTTGAAAGATGATTTTCACACCCTAACATCACCAACCACAAAGGTTTAGGACAAAACCCAACATTATGGTTTGAAAAACACGAGACCAAGGAAAATGAAGAATAGAAAAAAGAGATAAATAAATAGGGGATAATAAAAGAGACTTACCTCAAGATAAACACCATAAACCAGAGTAGAAAAGCCCTAAAATCCAAGGTAGTTTTCAGGGGGGACGTACTTAGGGATTCCCTCATGTGTCTCAGTTGAGTGGGGATGAGAGGAGGATGATTGGGGTTTAAAATTTAGGGAGAGAATTTTAAGAAGTTCTAAATTTTAAATATAGGTTAGTCACATGATTTGGAAACATATTTTTCCAAACTTCATTCCAATTATGCACCCCTCATTAGACTCACTTGGATAACCACACAGTTTGGCCACACAGTTAGATAAATAGTGAGCCAATTATGAAAAATGGGCCTACTAAAAGTTATAAGTCACTCGCATGATTACAACATGATTAGTACCGATCATATTCCAACCATTTTCCCTATACCAAAACTATAAAACTCTAAATATTCATGAAATTTTGACTTGAAATTCAAGGAAAAGCATAACTATTAATAAATTGATAAAATAGAAAATAAATTAGAGGTTTCAGTGTGACAAATGGAATGTATATCTAGTATTTATAAGGAATAGATAATGGATAAAGTTTTTAAGAAATTTTAAGTCATAGATTATGATGAAACATTTTCATTAGTTTCTGTATTGAAATCCATAAAAATTATACTTTCCATATCAGGTTACTATAATTATGATATTTAGAAAATGGATTTCATGACAACATTCCTTAATGAGAACCTTATGGAAGATGTATATATAATGTAAAATGAGATTTTTTGTGAAAAAATGGATTCCAATATGGCATACAATTAACATAGATCCATTTATGGATTGGAGCAAGAATCAAGAACATATAAAATTCATTTTGATGAAGCCATTAGAGAATTTTCTTTCATCAATAATGAATATAATCCCTTCATATACAAGTGGTTTAGTGGGAGTTCTATTTTTTTATAGTTATATTTATCCATGAAATATTATTAATTATAAATTACACACCAGTCATATAGACATTTAAATAATTATTGAACAAGTTATTATCTATAAAAGGCTTATACAGAGTAGCCTACATTTTAGGGACCAATGTAACAACCCAAAATTTCACTATATAATCCTTATATAAATATTTTTTTAATAGCATGTTTTATAAAAAAACAAAATACCTTGACATATTTTGAATATTATATATGACTATTAAAACTTATCCATTAAATTATTAAGTATAAATTGAAGTAACCATATCAACAAACCAATTAATAAAGTAAGAAGAGTGGTATATGGAATAAGAATCCATCCTTTTGAAGCCCATTTATCCGAAATTAGAAGGAAGGTATATTTTATAGGGGTTTCCCTTGACCAATACAAATCCAAACTCAAGAAATTATGGTTTGATCAAAGATGTATATAGATGAAGTTCTAGCTCGTGGAGATTGCCACATGGTCCATGATAGATGAACCACCATATGAAACTACAACCAGATCATATCTACTTCTTAGGTATTACCCCAATATCATAAGGGATTATTTAAGTTAAAAATATTATTATATCAAAGTGTAATAAAATATTTATAAATATAAGTAATGAATTTATATACTCTTCAAAAAATATTTTCCCCTAAATTAATTTATTTTAAATTTTTTTTTTAGAAATATGAATTTTATTTCAAGGGACTAAGTCTATTTTGATTGAATAATAATAATATATATTATCATTATATTATTTAGTAATTTACAAAAAAATAAAATTAGTTATTATACCAAAAGCTATTTTTCTATAAAAATAGGTTTTTACTACATTATATGTTTTTAAAAAAATTTATAAATTTTGGGATGTGAATTTGAAAAAATTAAAATATTTTTTGGATTTATCATATTCATATTAGATTAATATGAATTTTTCGATTTTTTGGAAGTAATTAATTTTTAAGTGAATAGTGAAATACTGACTTTATTAATATAATCACTTTTATGAAATTATTTTATTATATGAATACATTGAAAGTTTTTAAGACCCTTTACTATAAAATTATATATTATAAAGTATAATAAACCATTTGAAAATACTATTTTGAATTTACAAACTGATGTTCAACATTTTAAAAATTAATGCCGCGTTTTAATGAAAATTGTTTTTCAACTATTCTTTAATTAATTATAACACAATGAAATGGAGTTTTTATTTATTTTATTATTAAATAATAACTCTATGAATGATAATAATTATTTTAAATTCATTATATTCATTTACATTGATAATTATATCTTAATCTTAAATATACTTTCTTAAAAATAAACTTGTTTCAAGAAATGGGTTTTTCCACATTACATGAGTTAACATTATGATAAATTTCACTACACATAGAAAGGTAATTGGATAAATTTATTATTATATTTTATATAATAATGTTTATACTATTTAATACTTATAATTTCATTTTTTTGTGTAAAATTGAGATTATTATGGTTAATGCTATTTACCATGACAATAGTGACATAATTATTTTAAAATTATAGTTTTATCAATATCCAGGAATTTATATCAAATAAATTAAACATAAATAATTTAAATAATTAATATTATATGATTTATAAACTCATAAATATCTATATTAATACACATTTAATTGATAATCAATACTAAATAAGATTAATAACCCATAATAGAAAAAATGTTATTTTTTCTATTAAAACAGTTTATCTATACATTTTCTATTTTAATTTATAAGTTAATTTTATAATATTTATGAATTAAATTGGATTAAATAGATGTTAAATTTAGTTTTTTAATAATAAAATTTTGTTATATGTATTGTTCTATATTCTTAACAAAACATAAAATCATTTAGTTAAAAACAAGTTACATAGTTTAAAAATAAAAGAGTAAAATGTAAAAGCACAATAGAAAAATCCAAATAAAATGTTTAAAACTTATGGGTAAAGACTTGGTTGATTATTTATTGACAAAAAAACCCCACACTTCATTATTTAGAAACTTTAAATCAATTAACCTTGAAATACTATCATGAAATTATTAAAATATAAAGGGTCTTTCCAAAAGATATATTTTCCTCTCTTATAAAAAGGGATCACTTACAAAATTTAAAACACACACCCATAATTATAATTAATCCTTGAAAATATTCCATTTTAATCTATATATAACCATTTCCCACAAAAATAATCTCCTGGTCACTCATAGTTATCCTAATCCCTTAAATTTCAAGGTAACTTCCAAGAAAAAATCAAGTCTCCAACATAAGTATTATCCTCCTAAGTTATCTTACTCTTCCAAATATATTATAAAAATAATAATATAATGGATTTAGTATCATTAGTATAATTTTATGTTGTTATATTAATGGTAAAACCCTTATTTATTCATTTCCATTGACTTATAAAAACAAAAGAACATCAATCGTTCCTGTGTGCGGACTACAACCTCCACAAGGAAGCATTTTTGTTGTTTTTCTTATAAATTTTTATTATTTGTCAAAAAAAATTAAAACATGGTTAATAATCATAAAAAAATAAAAACAAAATCATTATTATTATGTTCTAAATACACTATGTCAAAAGAAACACCTCCTTAACCGTACTCACTCATCGAGTTAAAGCATGTTCAAGTTTGGATCAGTTTAACCACCTACCTGAATGGTACAATACAACTATAATATGGGTAAATATGAGAAAATTAAAAATAATAATATTATAATATAATAATAAAATCACAATTTTTATATATTTTTTTGAATATTATATTAATTATTTAACTTATTATTAAATTATCATTTTTCGTTTGCTAAAATCACCGAAATAAGACAACACTGATTCTATTTTTATACAGTGTAACTAAAACCTTATGGAATGATATTAGAGATTTATAAATAAATATAAGACAAATATTAAATTATTTTAAATTATATATTAATTATTAATTTTTTTTTCAAAGTATGGGTAATGGCATCAATATTCTAAAACATGCGAAAATGGTTAAAGTTATCAAAACTCGATAGTTGGAATAAGATATAAATAACCAACATGGCCATAGTAAATAATTATAAACAAGAGATATAAAAGGTAAAAAATATGAATAAGGTTATTAAATAGATTATTAAGGTATATATTTTTGTTTTATAGGTGGATGTAGTGTCATCAACTAAGTAAGGGATCAAGGTAAGGGTTTTTTTTGTCTTAACATCTCTTCATTGAGACATGTTTTAATGTTATGAAGAAATTTATTATTTCCAAGGTTTATATAATACCTAAGAATTTATTTTTATATGATAAATGATTTAATTTATGGTATTTATAAAACCATATAATTTTCAAGCTTTCAATGACTTTTGATTAAAAAATTACTAAATTCGTAAGGGGTTTTCGTGACTGAAATATATTCCTTGGGTCATAATCACTATTATTTTACTATAATATTTCAAGATTGATATATTATTAACTATGATAATTTTATGTTGTATTTACACCTTCTATTTAGGGAAATCATTTTTCACACAAAACCCTTTTTCCTTGACGATTCTATTGTTTCATTAAAATTATTTTTTATTAAGAACAATTCCCATTTATTTTAATTGATTTTTCTTTAATATCCTTGTTTTTTAATTCACACCAATGTTCTCCTTTACCTAGTGGGAAATAATATTGTTTTTATCTCTGATGATTATTTTTTTCCACTTTATGTATTTAAAAAAATTGTTTCATTATTCTTTTAATTATGTGGGGTTTCAAGCAAAGGCTATTCCAATGTGTTAAAAATATTTTTCCATCCTTAAAAAATGTTTTATCATCCACTCCACATTTTATTTTGATAAAGTTATGTATTTTTAAATATTCCATTATTAAAAAATATTTTTAAAAGTAAAAATTTTCAAAGTATTTCCACACCCCTTTTTTGAAAACATTATGCTTTCACCATTATTAAAGATTATTTTAATAGTAAAAATTTTCAATTTTTTCTCACTTATCATTTTTGATAACCTTTATTTATTTTTAAGGACCACTCATTTAGAAATATTTATTATAATTTTTATATTTTTATTTATTTTTTCATTCTATAAAAAGTGTTTTTAAGATTAATTTATACCTCTCATTTTATTAAAATGTTTAAAAGGTTTTGTGAAAATTTTTGTATTTCAATTTTATTTACCCTCCATGTCTTAAATTTCATGAAGCGATGTTTCAATCACCATTTATATGTTATTATGATACGTGTTAATTTGGAAAATGTGAGTTTTGATATTCTATTATTTCTCAAGTTCATGTTATGTTATGTTTTTAATGTTTTAAGAAACCCATTCCTTATTACTTGGGTTCTTTATGAGATGTTGAATGTTTTATTTTCAAGTGGCATAGAAATGTATGGATTATACAATGGGTGGGACCTATATATCCATCTAATACATTAGGTAAAAAATTATATCTCATGAGATACAGATGTTATCTGAACAGGTCAGTGAGTAACTAGGTTCACAAAGGGTGAGTGTGATAACATTAATCTATACTAACAATTTTACATGTGAACAGGTGAGAAAGTCACTAGGTTTACAAAGAGTGAGTGTGATGGCATCATTTTATACTCAAAATTTTATGTGTGAATAGGTTATCAAGTCACCAAGTTCACAAAGGGTGAGTGTGATGACATTAATCTATACTAACAATTTTATGCATGAATAAGTTAGTGAGTATAGTTTATCTTTACTCATAATTTTACACTTGAATGGGTTGATAGGTAGCCAAGTTTTCAAAGATAATAAATACTATGTTTATGATTATGCCACTTTCATTCTTATATACCTGGCACATGTTTTATAATTCATGTTTTATTTTCCTGTGCCATGGTAAAAGTGTTATTTGTTCAATTGAAATGTCTATCTTTTATGATTATAGTTAACAATTATTGATTTATATTCTTTGAAATCAAATATTTTTCCTTATTCATGCATTTACATGTGTTTATGATCTAACCATTTTGGACTTTGTTATGTTATCCCTTACTAAGAATTTAATCTCACCCCTTCGCATACTTTCTCTTCCCTAGAATTTAAATAGAATCATGTCTTATAGAATGTCTAAGAGTCTATTTAGATTATGTAGAAATGTTTACAACATGTGAATTAAGTGTTTTTATGTTTCTAGTATCCAAGACACTAAAACATTCAGTTTTTGTGTTGTGAGACTTTTTATGAGATGTATTATTTAAATCTTGAGATTAATGTATTATTTATATCATTTTTATCCTGGTCCGCTTCAATCAAGATCATTCATGATAGACCTCAGAGGCTGTTTAGGATATGTCAAGGTACATACATTAACCATATACTAATGATATTCAGTATGGAATAATCCTAAACCATATTAGTTCTTGTGTCACATGGTATAAGTCTCTCCATAAAAATGTGTCCTCATAAACAAGATGAGAGAGAGAGATAGGATGAGTAGAATATATGATGTACTGTGATAGAATCTATTATGTATTTTATATAGTGTACCGAGTTTTATATTCCAATGCCTTGAACATGATAGAAATATATCAAGTAGATCCAAGAGAACAACTTTGGACTACTTTTTAGACTATCCAAAATTATCTAAAGTATAATAAGGATATGTTCTTTATTTATGGAATAGATGAGGAAATATTAATTAAGGTATATATGTATTCTAGTTTATATATATATTTGGTTGATTTGAAATCATAGTCAAGACATCTCTTCTGACTCAAGGGACGAGCTGTGAGCTCAAGGATCTCAAAGAAACCAATTTTATAGTGAATTACAATTATATTTCAACTTCTAATGAAACTAAATAAGTAGTTTGGATATGGAACCTTTTAAAGGAGGTTGATGTGGTGTTTAGAAGTAAAGATTCCATCACATTTTAATATGATAATACTATAGTAATGGTTCTATACTAGGAGCCGACATCATATCAACGAATGAAGCATATAATTCAGAAGTATCACCTCTTGAGGGATTATTCTCATAGGGGTGGGGTTGAAATAAATAAAATTTACATGGATGATAATGTAGAAGAAACATTGAATAAAAATGTATCTCATTAGAATAACTAGAATCATGTGAGAGCTAGCAGTATGAGAGTCATTATCTGCAAACTCTAGTGTAAGTGGGATTCTATTGAAGTTGATTCCCTACAACCAACTACACTTTAATTTTAATTACATTAATATTAATAATCTTTAAAATTAATAAATTTATTATCACATGATGAGTTTTCTTTTATGTAAAATTTATGTGATTATTTCCTTAGAGTATGTGTTTCATCAAATGGTCATATTATTTCCTTGCTATAATTATTGCCTTGAATTTCAATGATGATATTATTAAATATATATGTGATGTAGTTGGATGACATCATTTTACTAGAAATAGATAATAAAGGCTATCATGGGTAGGGGGATCATAAGAAATTGAAACTTATTTTCATGAAGTTTTCAATTGGTAATCTACAAGAGATAATGTTATGAGAACTAATCTACCTATAAGAATTCCATATGTTTATGTGTCATTGAATATTACTGTCTAAAAATGCATTCATTGGTTCCTAGAATTAATATTATTATTAATACATATCATGATCCATTTAATTTTATGTATTGACAAAAACCATGAAGACATATGCTCGAGATGATGTATTATACATTGGGTGTATCACGAGCGACATGAAATTAATGAATAACTCAAGAAAGTATTTACCCCTTTCAAGTTGATGTAATTTAATATATCTAAAACTTGGATTTGTATTGAACTGTTTTATAAATCCATGGCTATGGTAGTATATCAACATGTTAATTTTAGGAAATTAAATGAAAGATAAATCAATCATATAGGTTGATGACACATGCGATGAAACCCTCTTGATGATATATCAAGAAAAATTAATTATATTACATGATAAGAACTCATAGGATGTATTTATAGAAATGATAAATCTTTATCACTTTAAGGGATATAATGTAATGTTAAATATCACTTTTAGTCTAAGATTTAGACTCACTGCTATCAAGATGAGGGTCTATAGGGTCACACACAAAGTGTATCCATAGGTTCTACCAAGTTGGATGAATTGAAGTTCAGGAATAATTGGGACCCAAAAATGGAGACCAACTATTTAATTATATAAATGAATTTGAGAAAAAATTATTTTTTGAATGAATTTTACATGTTCAAATTTTATTAAATAATTATAGAAGGAACGAGATGGGTCAAAGGATTATGGTTTGTCATGAAACATTTTATAATGTCATTGGTAAGTAGTGAACGATCATGGTTCATCATGCGACATTTTATAATGTCATTGGAGTTCTCTCCTCTTATACTCCCTTAACTCGAGCTTATAGGGAGAGAAAGATCATGAATGGATTGATCCATATTCTTGGATCGATCATTCAATCTTTTAGGATATATTTAAAAATTTACTATATTTCATACTTCCTCTGAATGCCTCGTTCTTTCAATTCCTAAACTATTTTTTTTAATTTGGGAATAATGGTCATTTCACTATTGAGCCCCATGGTTCTTCAATGAGAAGGTGGATCAGAGGAGACCATTTTTTTCCTTGCCACTCTCTCTCCCTTCCCCCCTTCTCCCCCCTTTTCTCCCCTTTATTGGGTTATACTTCTCAGATTTTCATTACATCGAGTCTGAGATAATTGGTACTCATTTTATCCAACAACATCTTTGTTATTGATTTTTGAAATACTAGATCTATGGATTTAGAATTTTATTTTACGTAAGCATAGTGAAATCACTCTTATATGATAATAATTTTGTTTTTAATGGATAGAAGAACTCGAAAGAGGATGAGTGCATTCCATTAGATTTAATTTTGTTGAATGTAATATTCTTGGTGATTATTTATTTGTATTATAGTGAAAATGGATGAAATTGATGAAATAGATGATATTAGGGTTTAAATATTTGAGAATTTTATTTATAGGAGGATTTATTGTCATCTGTGATTCCTATGATCTTTATTTCTTGATATTTTGATGTTGTTTCAGTGATCAATGAAATTTTCTTAGTTTATAACAATTTTGGGATATTAATGTGATGCAAATGACTTAAATGTTTTGTGAAATTGATGAGATAGGTTTATGTTGGGATTATGGAAGGTTATTATGACCCTGGATAAATAAATGGATGATAATATAAAGAATATGTCTATTATTGATTGAGTACTTTAATTTATTTGGAATGTGATAAATTATTATTTAGTTATATATTGTTTTTGTTTTATTATTATTATTATAATCATTATGTACATGTGTAATCATATAATTCTATAAAATGGGATGACCTCAAGTCAACTTAATTGTCATTAAAAGATAATATAAATAGACTGAACAATTATTTTAATATCCCATTGTTAAATAAGTGTTGGTGGATCACTTTATGACTTGAAAGGGTAATGCAAGTCAATGATTTTGATATTTTTTATGGAATAAAGTGATTTGACCTATAAAATGGGATTTTAGAGGAAATAATTAGTTTTAAAATGTGATTTTAAAATGGAAATATGGTTTTAAAATAAAAATATGAGATGAAATTTCAAAGGTAAAACGAGTTATTTAAAAGGAATGTATTTAAATGGGTTTTTTAATATTTTACCCAAAGGGACTTAGGGATTTAAAAATTAAATGAGTTGTATTTATAATGGTTTGAAAAAGAGACATTTGAAATGTGTTTCAAATAAAAAATGCAAGCACATTTTTGGTTAATGATTTTTTCTGATAGAAATTATATGGGAAATTTTTGGCTTTGAAAGCATGTGTGATTGAGTGCTATATTGATTTTATGATTTTACTATATGAATTATATTTCTTTAATTACGATGAATGATTGTATATATTATCTTCATGCTAAAACATTCTTTGTGTGATGGTTAGTTTGGGATGGGATTTGTATCAAGTCCCCTATTGACTATATGTTTGTGAGACCCTGAGAGGCACCCTTCGGGTTTTTAAAAGAGTCTATGACTCTTTATTTTCCTTGACTACTTGGAATTGAGTCATAAGATTTCAGTGAGAATTATTTGATCGATCAAACCAGAGTTATGATCAAAGTATGAAAAGACCCTTAGAAAGTTGTGTGGCACCTTGTATTAACTGATTGATGGGTGAGTGAGTTAACCATCATCCTTAGGGGTAGTTATTTCTATGTTGTGGGTTCGAAACAATGTTGTTTTAATCATAGGACATGGCTAAGGTATTGAGATATGAGTAGAGTATATTCCCTCCATGGTGTAATTATATTTTTCCAATGTGATATAAAGTAAATGGGTATATAAAATATTAGTAATTAATGTTTTATGATAGAATTCAGATATAGAGGTGACATATAAGAAGACATCAGTGGCTGTGATATGACTTGGAGAGGTTATGTCTAGGATAACCTCATGGATCATGTTTGAGATTGAGTAGAGCGTGAATTATTTTCTTTGAGAGGTTTCTTGTATGTATGATGATACTTATAGCTAATTTAAAATATTCCCATGTGTTGCTATTCCCCATAGGAAGATAGATACAATGCGATGAAGTATTTGGATCTGAGAGAGAGAGGGTTACATTATTGATGGAAATGAAAGTACCAAACTCATAAGAGGTTTGTCTTCCTCTAAACCATAACATAGTAAAACCATAACCATAAAATACAAGAAAATATGATGTTTATATTTATTCATGATGTTAAATATATAAGTATAGTGATATAAATTCATAAAGTAATATATATCCCCTATTAATACATCCAACATGTGAGGTATAGGAGGAGTTTCTCAAGAGGTATTTGGGTATTTAGCTAAAATGAGGAATAGTGTGGCAAGGTGGGGAATGGTTTGAGGAATGGGATCTATGTTATTTAATATGGATATACTATATTTTTTCTATTTTATTTATCATAATATTATTTCTATATCATTATTTATTATTTGAGGCCATCTTTAACTTTCCTTCTTTCTTTCATTTTTCTTTATGATTATTTATTGACATTTGAGACATATTTGATTATATTTTGTTGGATTTATTATTATATTCATAACTTCCCTTGATATTTAAGAATTTTATTATTGATAAATAATGAGATAAAAATTGAGTTAGTTGGAACTATGATGAGTTCAGCGAGTCAATGTATTTGTGGTTGTCATGTTAGTCCTCTTGATGATCACATATGATGAGATGAGACTAAATTTTTGGTATACAAAATTATTGATATGAGGGTATAAATTTATATGATATGTAAGTTAAAATAATCCTATGGTTAGGTAGTACTAGTGTATATCATTAGGTGTGCATGTTACTTCTATGACATGATAGAATATAGTTAAGATGATATTTCATGATCATGCATGAGATATATGTTTTGGGTGGGTTGAGTGGGAATTACCACAAATTAGAATATGAATCCACTTGATCACTAGTACTCAGTGAATTAAGGTGAGTGGGGAAATCCTAATGGGTCATTGGATACACCCCTACCCATATACATGACATGAGTTTTTATGTACATTGATTGTAACATCCCACCCCTACTCATTGGATTGAGGTGTGATGAGGGAACTACTAGGCCTTAGGTGACATCCCCAAGACACCAAAGGCTGGAAGTAAATGACAAGAGACTCAAAAATATTTTGGGGGAGAATTTTCTCTTTGAAATATGAAGCATTAAAACTAAAAAAACAATAACCAATCAAACATCTAAATGATGAATGCGTACAAAAATACAACTGAAACAAAAAATGAACTAATAAACCATATCACAGTAAAAGCGAAAATGCAAATACATACTCAATAAGACTAAAAAGGACACAAAAATAAAAAACTCTAAGTTGATAGAAACCAAAAACACCCCACACACTCCAAGCTCCAACTCCACATGCCAATCCATGATATCAAGAAACATCACTAAAGAACTAAGATACCTTGAATTTACTAGTGTCTTGATAGATGACATCTACAAATGCACAAAATTTCCCAAGTAGGGGTTTATTCGAAACTTAGTAGGATTTATCTATTGAATTTACCACTCATGAAACTAGGATAAAACTTTTTATAACATTTTATAAAATAGTTTTAAGTATTAAAAATAGTTAATATGAAATCCATAAAACATTTTTCGAAGGAAATCACCAAAAAAGTATTTATAAACAATTTCTCATTTTATTTGGAATATTACTTTCCATTTCCACACACACAACCACACAAAAACACACACTCAAGATTGGTTTCACTATTAACAGTGAAACATTACATCTATACTCCATCCCATTTGATAACGGTACTTCATAACCATTATACATACCATTCAACTCATGCCAAACCATTTATACAAACATCATGAAAATTCATTTAAATCAATTTTTATAAATAATTTCAACAAATACTTTACAAACATAAAAAAAATTAAAATTTTAAAATCATTATTTTAAAATTATAAACATAGAGGTTTTCCAAAACTAATCACTTTCCATAATTTCCATGAAAATATTAAAACAAGATTTCCATAAAGAACCCCATAAATATTTCACAATAATTTCAATAAAATCATTAAATTTAAACTAATAATTCATTTCTAAATCAAGTGGAGTCAAGAGAGATGTCACTTACCTAACAAACATTAGAAAAAATGAAGAACGACATAATAAAACTTGAAGATCCGATCAAAAATCACATTTTATTCAATATATCCAACAACATTTAATCATAAAATCATTAATAACACATGGATATATCCATAAAATACTAGATCTATGGTTTTGAGAGAGAAAGGAACCTTGTTTCTAAGAAGAATAAAGAAGAACATGTACTAAATGATGAATCTAGGCCTCCAATGCACTTTGATTCACCTACATATCACTATAGTATCAAACGGGATCATCTCTCATGCCTTGGGATAAAAAGTAATTCGAGTTATGGGAGGATTAATGGAAAAAAGAGGGTCAAAGGGATTAATTAAGGTCAGATACACTTTTCAAGGAGGTCAAACTCTTTTCCACATAGTTAGGCTGCATGGTTTAGAAAACCATGTGCTAACCATGTGGTGCTACTATCTTAATACCATACCTCACACCATTGTCTCACACAGTTAAACTAACTATGCACCAACCAATCATCTCCCCCTATTTCAAGATGCATGATTTCTCTTGGGATTTTTCATGGTTTGGCCAAACTGTGTTCCAACTATACACCTACCTAGTGTCAATTGTCTTCCCTTGCACAGTTTCCTAGAGGTGTTTCTTGGTTTCTATTAACCATTAAAAAAACCGGAACCTCCCAAAAAGCCTCCAAAACTTTCCAAAACCTCTAAACCTCTTGAAACTTAACACATACATTGTATAGGCTCAAAATAAATGGATTAAGTTTCATATCCCTAAAATTTTGGGTTCTACATTCTCCTAACCATTTTCCTTTCTATCTATAGAAAGTAGAAAACCCCCATTGGCCTAGAAGATTTTGGGCTATTACTCCACCATTTCTTTCTAAAACTCCCATGTTTCTTCCTAAATCTGACCTTGTTGCTATAAAACCCACACAAGACCGATTATTGTACCATACAAGATCTTGTCTTGACTATCCACAACCTGTATTGGGACATGAATCAATGTATAAATCAGATCTAGGTAAATGTGATCCCACCAAATCATATAGTCATGAACAGGTTGGTACATCTTCAACTAAGATACATTAAACACATTGTGTACTAAAATGAACCTTGGTGGGAAATCCAACAAATATTCTACCTCACCAACTCTTTCAATTATCTCAAAAGGGACTATATATTGAGGAGATAACTTACCATGCTTATTAAAATGATAGTGCCTAAGGCTTGGAGATATTTTTAAGAACAAATGATCACTCACATCAAATGAAAATGGTCATTGATTGTGATCCATATGTGAACATATGATATTTTATGAATATAAGACATATCTATTCTCTTTCTGATCAATTGAATCGTCTCTATTGTATCTTGCATAAGTCTGGGTCCAATTAGTGAAGTTTTACCCATTTCCACCCAAAAAAAGTAGAGAACGAAAAGGACATCCATATAATGATTCAAAAGATCCATATGTATCAAGGCCTAGTAACTATTATTATATGATAACTCTACTAATGGTATATGAACCCCCAAGAGCCACTAAAATCCATCGCACAAGCCATAACCACGTACTACAATATTTGGATTGTCTATTCAGACTATCCATACATTTGGGGATGATAATATTTACTCATAGTCAATTGTATTATAAGATATTTCTATAAGTATTTCCAAAAAATGAGTGGTAAACTTTGGGTATCTATCTGATACAATCGAGACTAGAATGTCATGCATCTTTATAATTTCCTGAATTTAACTTTTTGATAGGTCTTCTAACAAATTTGTTTCATGAATGGGGATGAGGTGAGCTAACCTTGTGAGATGATCCACTATCACCCATATAGAATCATGTTTCCTAAACATCTTTGGTAGAATTATAAAAAAATTCATGGCTATCTACTCCCATTTACACATAGGAATCAGTAAAGATTAAAACATACCTATTGTTCATTGATTCTATGACTTTACCTACTAATATGTGAGGCATCTCAAGACATACTATGGTACATATATTTTCATCCAAACCTAAAAAACTATGCTTTCAACAATTTATACATTTTATGAATCTTAGGGTGAACATACCATCTCAAATGGTGGTAGATACTAAGAATATAGTCCTGATTAGAAAAAGGTATGACCACATGATCTTTAAACTACAACAATAAAATACCATCCAGATTACAACCCTTAAAGGCCTCCCCACCATTGAGTTTTATCCTCATAGTAAAGCAATTAGTACAAGATTTTTGAGAAAATCTAATCTGCTCAACCAAATTAGAAACGAACATAACTAGAAAGAAAACTGCCATACTACCTTGATCCAAGAAATCTAGATGCATATACACTATAAATGACATTAGTTTCCAATATTCTAAAGACTCTTTATCTAATTAAGAATATAAATTCATACTCAAGGTATCTTCCATAAAGTTCCCTTTAATCGATGTATACATCAAGTTGAAGTAAAATAATTGGTGGTACTCCATCCATTTGCACTGAATTAAATTCATATATCTTTGTAAGAAAATGTGTTTCAAACTATTATGATCTATAAAAACTATCTATTTCTCACCAAAGAGGTAATGATTAAAAGTCTCTAAATCAGGGACCACAACATCTAATTCTATTTCTTGTGTTGGGTATTTTATCTCTTGAAACCATAACTACCGTGATCCATAAGCAACAACATGATTGCCCTACATGAGAACACATCCCAACCTAGATCCTAATGCATCTCAATAGACTATATATCCCTGTAAATACTTTGGAAACATGAGTATTGGTGTAGATTTAATTTTAACCTTATGTTCTTGAAAGTATTTATGAAATTTTTTATTCTATTAGAAAGGAACTCATTTCCTCATCAAAGCTATCATTGGCGATTCCAAATGTGAAAAATCACTTACAAAATGTTTATAGTATCATAAAAATCCAATGAAACTACAAATTTCAAATACATTATTTAGTGGTTGACAATTTATAACAACTTCTATTTTTTACTGATCTACAAAAACACCTTTTTTAGAAATGACATGGATGAGGAAACATACCTCTTGTATCTAAAAATCAAACATTGATAACTTGGAATACAGATGATGTTCCTGCAAGATACCTAACACTATAACCAAGTGTTTCTCATGATTCTCTTTTTTACTATAATACACTAGTATATCATAAAAAAACACCACTACAAAGGAATCTAGATAAATTTGAAAGATTTGATTCATCAATTCCATAAAGATAGATGGTTAATTCATAAAACCAAATGGCATAAATAAATATTCATAATGTCTTATCTTCTTTTGAAATATATCTGCATAATATCCTCCTTCCGAACTTGAAATTGGGGATATTCCAAACATAATTCAATTTTAGAGAACCATTGGGCTCCCCTTAATTGATCAAAAAAATCATCAATTCATGGAAGAGGATACCTAATATTTATTGTAACTTGGTTAATATTATGATTATCCACCCAAAGACTAAGAGTTCCATCCACCTTATTCAAAAATATAATTGGTGATTCCCAAAGATATTTTCTTGGTTGAATGAACCCTTTAATTTACAACTCATCCAACTGATCTTTCATCTCCCTCAATTTAGTTGGTTCCATCTAATAAGATGGAAGTAAAATCAGACTAGTCCCCAGTAAGATATCAATTAGAAACTCCACTTCTCCTTTGGGTGGAAACCCTAATAAATTATCAATGAAAACATTAGGAAACAAATTAATAATAATTAAAAAAACATATATTCCCAATATCATCCATAGATTCTAAGGTAAGTTCTACCAGATGATAAGAGATGGTTGCAACCAATGGTTCTAAAATTTCTACATTACTAGCCTTTATACCCCAATCTCTACTAAAGATATGCTCGATGCAATCCAAATATTTGAAACTAACCTTTAAAGCATAACAAATGATATGGGACTTGAATGATTTCAACCAATCCATACCCAAAATCAAGTCATAAAAATACATATTAATCATAGATAAATCCCAAATAAACTCATCCCCATCGATATTTATAGAACAAGATTTATACATGAAGGCTTGACATTCTCTTTGGACAAGAGGAGTTTGATGTTTTAAAATAGAATACACTATCTCAGCAGACAAACCAATATTATCAACAAAATGTAGGCAATAAATGATTAGGATGTTCTAATATCAAAAAAATATTGCATAAGTTTATAATTAAAAAGAATCATGCATATCACTATTTTAGGAACAAATTTATTATCCACGATCACTTGGACAACTCCATACAATTTCTTACTCACTATTCTTTTCTCTTTGTTACCTTGTTGATATTTCAATAGTTTATGAGTAATGGTGTTACTAGAATTACCTAGGATCTCTCTATTCTAATGATGAGAATTATTCTATTGCACTCATCCCATCAAATCATAAGATACCTAAGAAACATGAGGTGTGTCTCTAGCAGCTTACCTTGTGTAACTATGAAAATAGTTCTAAAGATTTTTCATCTTTTTGAAATGGTTACATGATCTAGGTGGTATAGTGCAACATCTCTTGATGTGATATGGTGAACTGCAATGAAAGTATCCCAACAAAATTTTGGATCATGGAGAAATATTTACTAATCCCATGGTCTAATTCTGAGGTGTCCCACCACTTTGGAAGAAGGTTTCACTCTTCCTCCTATCCCCATCATTAAAGTTTCCACTTATTCCCATAAGAATAAACATTCTCCCCACAACTATATTTTCTATGATATTCCTTTTTTCTACAGTGTATCTATTGAAAATATCTATATAATCCATTATACAAAGTACAAAAATCTTTAAAAAAACATTTAGTCATTATAATATCTAAAAAGTGAATTCCTTTAAGGATGAACTTGTAGAAACTTCCTAGGAAAAGTGGACTAAATTCATAAATTTATCTGCATACTCTATCACTGAGAGAATATTTTGTTTCAAACTAAAAAAGTTTGTTATTATATAAATCTAAAAGGTGTAAGGATATAATTTCTTGTTAAAAATTCTTCAAAATCATCCCATGTTATTCCTTGGTCCAATTTATCCTAAACTTCTAATTGACACCATCGGTGTGAAAAATCCTTTAGCGTATAAATTTCTAACTTTACTTTCAGCATTGTTGGTGTCCCAATGAAATTGAAGATTTGATTCATCCCATTCAACTAGACTTCAACTTTTTTCGGATCATAATCCCTATTAGAGATGGGTGGATTATACCTTTAGAACTTAACTGAATAGTCCACTTTCCATGGTTCATTATTTCTATTACCTTTATTCATAGCCTAGAAAGCCTAGAAAATTATTTGAACTAGCTTTTGGTTCACCTATGTCTTAGGTACGACCACATTTTCAACAAACACTTCTGGTTGGTTTCTACGACGTCTACCCAATTCCAATCATTATAACTCAAGAAAAACTTCATTTAGTCTTACTCATTAGAAATTAAAGGCTTAAAAGTTTTATTCTACCAAATCAACACATATCACAACATATATTTCCACAATTCAACCATTATCAACATTTTAAATATTTTGAAAATACTCCAACCACACCTTTCAAAATCAACCATTTTTACTATTTTAAAAATTATAACTTTTTTTCCATTTCATAGACAATTTTACCCAAAATGAATAATGAAACCCTATTGTGAAGTCTTACCATCAATTCATTTCTTACAAAACTCCTTAGCTAAACCCTTGATGATGAGGTGACAAGTTTCTTAGAAGTTTCATAGAACAATCATGTACCAAAAGACACTGGTAACTTAAAGTTAAAATTTAAGTGTTTATCTATAACTTCCTATTTTTTACATTTCAAGTTTTGACAATCATACTCTTCACTATCATCCCAAGAGACAGAACTATACTATTTAAAATGGCAAGAACGAATAAAACTAACACCATTTCCTATGTTAAGAATCAAACAATGGTAATACCATTTATCCCAAAAATATATTTGAACAAATAAAGGTTTATACCATTTATCTCAAATGGATATTTGAACCAACTAAGATTGATACCATTTGTAATATTCAACCCATCCTCATTAGATTGAGGAGTTAAAAGTGTGCTATTAGGCCTTAAGTGACATCCCCAAGACACCAAATTCTGGAAATAATTACCAAGGGCCTCAAGAACATTTAGGGGATGATTTTACCTTTGAAAAATGAATCATCCAAACCAGAAAAAAATAACCAACCAAACCTATAAATGATGCATGTGTAAAAAATAAAACTCAAACCAAAACCAAACCAATAAAATATATTAGAGTACAATAAAAAACCAAAAAACATACTCCAGAGGACCTAAAAGACCATAAAACTCAAAAAACCTAGGGGGAAAACAACCAATAACACCCCACCCTCCCCAAGATTCAACTCCACATTCCAATATATGGATTCAAGAAGCATCAATAAATAACTAAGATAACTTGAATTTACCTGTGTCTCGATTGATGACATCTGAAAATGAAGAATAGTTCCCAAGATGGTGGTGAGTCTAAACTCAGTAGGATTTCCCCAATGAATTTCCAACTCATTCCACTAGGATAAAACCTATTAGCACATTTTATAAAATAGTTTTAATAAATATAAATAGTTAATATCAAATCAATAAACCATTTTTACTAGGAAATAACATTCAAATCATTTAAACAATTTTTCTTTGTATTTGGCATATTCATTTCCATGTCCACACACACAACCACACACACCCACACAAACACACAATCTTGGTGTCACCATTTAAGGTGGGACTTCACATCCATACTCCATCCCATTTGATGGTGGTAGTTCATGTCCATTTTCCATCCCATTCAACTCACACCAAACCATTTATTCCAAAATCATTCCAAGTCATTTCAATAAAAAAAATTCTTTATTTTTAAATAATTAAAAAAAATACTTTGCACACATCAATAGAAAATTAAAAATTTGAAATCATCATTTTAAAATTATAAACAAAGTAGTCTTCCAAAAACCAATCACTTTCCAAAATTTCCAACGATAAATATTTCATATTCATTTCAATAAAATCATTCAATTTATACCAATACTTCAAGTATTAATCAATTGGAATCGAGAGATAATGCACCTACCTTACAAATATTAGAGAAAATAAAGAATGGCATAATAAAACTTAAATATATAATCTTAACTCACATTCCCTTCACTAGATCCAACAATATTTCATTATAAAATCATTCATAACACATAGATCTATTCATAAAGGACTATATCTATGGTTCCGAGAGAGATAAGAACTTTGGATATAAGAATAAAGAAGAATAATGAGCTCTAACCGATGAATCTAGGCATCCAATTCACTTTGATTCACCTACAGATCACTCTCAGATTGAAGGAGATCATCACTCACACCTTGGGAGAAAAATAAATTTGAGTTATATGAGGATTTAGAAAAAATAGGGTCAAAAGTATTAATTTAGATAAGATACACTTTTTAAGGAGGTATAACTATACTCTATATGGTTAGACCACATGGTTTGGAAAACCATGGGCCAACCATACAGTGCTACTATCTTAAGGCCATACCTTACATGGTTAGACAAACCATGTGACAACCATGATTTTCTATTTATTTCAAGATACACAATTTCTCCTGGGAATTAGTATGGTCTATCCAAACCATGTTACAACTATGCACCTGACTGGTGTCTGTTTTCTTCCCTTACACGATTTCCTATATGTTCTGTATGGTTTTTACTAACCATGAACAAACCGTTCACCTCTAGAAAATCCTAAAAACCTTTCCCAAACCCATTGTAACCTCCCAAAACTTAACTCAAACATTGTGTAGACTCAAAATAAATGAATAAATGGAGACGTTCATTAAACTATGGGTGATACATTAATAACAATTCATGTTTTATTATAGGTTAGGTTATTAATATTCCCATATAATGTGTGCAGTCACACTAAAATGGGGATGAATTAGCATCAAACTCTTTTTATCAATTTATTTTCCCTTAGACCCCTACACCTATTAATATAAAGGAATCTCTTATATATTTATTAAATAAAACTTTTAAAATACAATACAAAAGTAAAGAACAACATCACATGATATTTTTACAAATTTCCCCCCAAAGTGGGTGATATTGTACTTTATATGATCGGTGATATCAGAGTTCTTGATGTATCACTAATATAATATAGTGATGAAATATTTGGGAATCTTGAATCCTTGAGTAAATTCATGTATCTAGATAGTGATATAAGAATAAAAATTATTTATAATTAAATTCTACCAACTCTAATATGAAAATCCTTCCCATTTACAGTGAAATTATAAATCAGAATGAAAAAAGATCTTCACTTGAGTTCAAAATGGAAACAATATTAATGAAAAAGATATCTTTTATATGATTATTGTCTAATAACAGTAACCAAGTACTTTGATCTTCCTTTGTGCACACTATTTCAAAACCTGTAAACATATAATCATTTAGATCATAAAAATCAATACATTTTATCTCTTAAAATTATATCACAGACATCCATGAGTAATTCCATAAATTGATCACCTATCCTTACAAGACTTCAGTTATTTAGAATTAGAATATGATTTATTTTAGTCATCATTCATATACAATATGGATTCCATGACTTCATCACCTTAAACATCAAATTGAAAAATCATTATTTTAATCTATTATATAAATTAATGAAATTCTATATAAAATCATATATTAAAATTTCACTCTGAATATCATTCTACATATCTAGAAAATTAAAGTTTAAAATTAGCACAAAATACTATTGAATAAAAATCATTTTTTAGAAAGAGAAAATAAAACAGAATAATCATTTTTAATCCTTCCAAAATATTTATCATACCTACTTTCAAAATCCCTATTGATTCTCATCTAGATTTGATTTATAAAACCACCATTTGATAATTTAAATTCTATCCCAGAAATATAGTTGTGTTTCAAAAAAAATATGAAAATAATAATTTTTTTTATAAATACATAGAATATTATGCAAAGAATATTTAAAAAATTCACCCACTTAACACTGATCAACACCACATCATCACTTTCAAATCCTATCTTCAAATTTTAAGGATACTGCATAGAATGTAAAATAATGAATTTTTTTATCATATTTCCATTTGAATATATTGATGCCATAAACAATGATATCTTAAAATTTTGGGAAATTAAAATTCAAGTTCACTTTGTTTATACTTCACGATCTACTCTTCCCATTCACGATCACTTAAATTTCTCTTCTCTATCAACACTCCCTAACGACTTTACCAAAATTTCATTCATGGTTAGTTTTTTCTGTATAATTGAATCTCAAACCTTCACAATCACTTCAATTATACTACATGGTTTACTCTAAACTAATTTTCAATCCCTCTATTTATTCTATATGGTTGTATTTGTTTTATTTATAATCAATTAAATTGTTCTATATAGTTGACCGTGGATAGTGCCTTTTCCAAATTTTCATAATTTTTTGGACAAATTATTAAAACTTCTAAAAAAATATAGAATGATTCAAAATCAGTTCCAATCCAAAAAAACATTCAATAAACATGAATATAAATTATAAATTCATTTATGAAATTGAAAAAAATACAAAAAACTCCATCATAATATTATGAGTTGTTCAATATCCCACTTTGTATATATTGTCGATTTAATATTTCTTTTTAAAAAAATTTACCATTTGAGACGAAATAGATAAAAATGTATGAAAAAAATTTCATAGATAATTATTAAAGAGAAAAATCTTGACATAATATAAAAAGATTAAGAAATATTTTTGTGAAATTTACATCACTTGGTGGTAGGAAATTGTATGGATTATGAAATATTTTTAATTAATTTATGACCACATTGATTTTATACCCCTTTTTAATTAAACCAATAAATTTTAATTTCTATTTCAATCCCTCTATTTTAAATAAAACCATATCAATATTCTATTAAAGAATCCATGTCACTCATTATCAATTCATATATGATTTATTTCTATTCTCCCCCATTGTAAAAAAAATCCAAATAAAGCTAGATTAAATACATAACACCTCAAGTAAGAGGAAAAATGACATTAATTTTCATCCTCAACTCTTAAAATTTATTTTTCAATATATATATTGTAAAAATATCAATAATTTTATCTAGTATAGGAATAAACTCAATATTAATTATAAAATTTGAAACATTATTCTAAATAAAGTTATATATGATATCAATATGATTACCTTGGTTGTTAAACTATATTAAATGAATGTTTGATAATACTTTGTTTATCACAACTAATTATTATTGGATTTTAAACTTTCACCTTTAGACCTTCTGAAAACTCTTTGATTCACATATTCTATGTTCATGCATGTATGACAATTGAAAAATTAGATTATTATATACTAAGTGTCATTGAATATTTATTTTTTATAATTTCAACTCACACATCTATTTTCTAAAGAGAATATTACTCCTAGAATCAATTTCCTTTAATTAAAATTACCTACCCAATCTACACTAGTAATTCCAAATAAATAAAAATTCTCACTTCTATCATAAAATAATCCATAATTCACATTTTACTATACATATTCAGAATATTATTAATAACCTAATATTCAATTCCTTAGGATAAATTTTAAATTGACCACATAAAGTCACTACATATACTATGTTAGGCCTAAATTTTATGTGATACAATGAAACCCTAATAATATTTCCATACTCATTGTAATTCACATTATAGCTGATATCATATTTACTCAACTTTATAACCATTACCATAGGTGTAACAAAATCCATTGAATAATCCATTCCAAACCTCATAAGTAATTACTTGATATATTTCTCTTGGGATAGAGATATAAAGTTTATTTTCCACAAAAAGTATAATATTAAAAATAATTTCATTTATTAATGCATTGAAATTTCAAAATATTTCTTAATATATTTTGAAAATTATAAATAGTTTTAATCTTTGTATTTTGAAAACATAATACCAAGAAAATAACTAATATAAATAATAATATATGTACACATCACTCTAACATAGAGATTATTTTTATCTTTACCTTTAATGAAATACACCTTCCTTTGGTAGTTATACAACTTTGAGTTCTAGGATATCAGGGCCTATTTCATTATATATAGATCTTTCTTAAATATACATAATTTTTTTCCATCACTATACAGTATGAATCCTTTATGATTATTAATAAATACTTCTTCTTATATATCACCATTTAGGAATTCAATTTGGAAACTATTTGAAAAATTCTATATTTTTATTCTCTAAAACTACTAGAAAAATTATAATATACATAAGTATTTCAACGAGTGTGAATGTTTCTTCAAAATAAATTAATTCCATTTAAGAGTACCCTTTGCACACTAGTTTGGTTTTATTACTTTTAACCAAACCTTTATCATTGATTTTATTTATGAATACCGTATTAGTTATAATAAAAATATCATCTTTTAGTCTTATAACTAAATATAAAGTTTCATTATTTTTGATTTATTTAAATTAACCATTCCTAGATGCTACCCACCGCTTATGTTCAATAGCTTCATCAATAGATTGGGGTTCAAACTTGTGATATCAAGGTTGTTTATTTACTGGATTTCAATTTCCTTTGAGTTTTCACAAGTGAATCTCAATCTCTAATCATATTTTCTATATTAAAATTTTTAGTAACTTTGTATGTTTCTTGAGTATCTAAAAATAGTTTCCTTATAAATGGTACATTTTGAGTAAACTTAATCACTTTTTGGTTTATCTATAATTTCCTCTTCAATAATATTTTTATAATCATATATGTCACCTTTTTCTATTTTTTCATGATCTTATACATATAGATCACTTGTTATGGGTTTAATTCCAATGATATTTGTAATATAGAGGTTTAAAATTTTGTAAAGAATTTCATTCTAGTATTCATAATTTTCTTCATTGGAAAGATAACCCATTAAAATAACTTCTCCATCCTTGTTAATCCTACTTTTAAAAAAATAACATCTTATAGATAGTAATTTTTATAAATCCAACACACACTTTATTTTAAAAAAGTTTACATGAAGTTTTTATAAGTTATTAGTTTTATAGAAACTGTCCTTCTGAATATACTTCATTCTAAATCCACTTTATATCAAATTATATTTAATACAAAATAACTCAAATCTACACCTGAACCAAGTATAAATGGATGAAATTTTTAAGGATAATCCAAATGTGTTAGAGTGATAGTTAGTATCCCAAATATCTTATAAAGTTTGTTACAATTTATGCCAAAAAATAAAACATTAAAGGCTCATTATTAGAGTGTTTTTGTGATGAAAAAAATATATACCAATTACAATCTTAGTGATTTTATATAAATTCTAATTGTTTGTAATTTTTGTGTGGTTTTAGTGATTTGGTTCTTGTACGATCCTTTTAAAAGAAATATTTTTTTTGTGTTGTAATTATTTTTTTTAAAGCACCTATGATCAAAGAAGTCCTGAGGTAAGGATACAGTTTGTCTAATCTTCTAACTGAAGAAGCTCTGGGGTAAGAGGTTTTGATTATAATATGGTTCTTTTTCTATGAAATATTATACTATGGTAATGATTCCAAGGGGAAATTTTGGCATTTGTGGGGAGATTCTTTGAAGGAAGAAGGTTCCAGCTAAACTAAAATTCATCTTATGGATAATTATGAGCCGTGCTTTGGATACTGATGATAACATCCAACTCATGGGAATCTAGTTAGCTTCCCATTATGCATGCTGTAAGGAGAGAAATGAAGAATATATTGATCACATATTATTTTAAACTGAATGACTCTGTTCTATATGGGAATGTTTCTAGGATTTCATTGGATTATCTTCCCTGGACCTCCTATACCTCAACTTCTTTGAATCCTGGTTCCTTGGTGCAAATTCTATAGGACCAGAAAGAAGATCGAGGTCCATTGTCCTGTTGAAAGGATGTTGGTCTATGTGGAAGTCTTGGTACTCCTCCCATTTTGTGGATATTAGGATCTGGGATGTGGATTTGGCCACCTGCACCAAAAACCTTCTTCTAGAATTGTTACATTTTGTGAAGGATTGGAGGGATGCACCTTCTCTTAGGAAACTTTGCACTACTATCCCAGTTCCTATGGGTAAAAAAACGTAATGTAACTGTGTGTACTAGAAAAACCCTATTAGTGTATCAAAATTAACTCATATGGGTCCTACATATTTTTCATGATTAGGTGGGGTGCGGTTAGTGACAACCAAGGTTCACTCGTACTTGCTTTTAATGATTTCTTTGGATAATCACTTCAAGAGGAGTCCTTGTCTCTCCTAATTGGTCTCCAACTTTTCCATCAAAATTATATTACTTTGGATAGAGTGGAAATATAGCCCCTCATTCTCCATGAGTCTTTAAAAGGAAAATGAAAGGTTCCCTAGTTCATTATTTATACTATCAGAAAGTATAAAAGTCTTATAAATAGCCAGAAAAATATTCTTCATACCTGGAGGGAAGGAAACTAGATAGAGGATTTTATGGCCTCTATATCATCCCACTCTAATGAAATCATTATATTATATCATTTTAACTCTTTTCCCCTTTAGGTGGTGAACCTTGTTAGGGGGGATTCTCTTGGTTTTCATTATTTTAGTCCCCCTAATTTTGTTTGGGCTATTTTATTTTTTTATTTACCTTAAAAAAATATTCATGATGATGATGATGACATCCTTTAAATAATATTTTTTAGGGTATTTAAAAATTTTAATATGAAATCCCATTTCATCATTACATTCTATATTCTATACATTGTTACATTATCTTGTTCCATTTATATAAAATTTAATTTAGAGTGTTTTAAATTTTTATGAATTGTTTTATTTCACTACATCATCATCATAACAACATATATTTATTCAAGTAAGAAGTAAAATGGGGGGGGGGATTTACAAGTAAGGCCAAGGGGGCCTAAAGTAGTGGAGGTTGAGGGTATCCCCTTGTATCAAATCCACCCACTTTTGTTTAAAGAAGGTGATATTGGGAAGGCATGTGACATTGGAACCATGAATGGACAAAGAAGCAAGATTATCCACAACCTTTTTCCCCTCCTTCGAAGTGTGAGTCACATTAACATTATTTTTGAGAAGTGCTCTATATTTTCTGATAGTGTAGGATATCAACCTCAGAGTTGACCCTTTACCATGAAGTGAGTTGTGGATGATCATGGAGTCCATTTACACATGGGATAAGGTGACCTTACCCTAGTTTCAAAGGTTGAGGCCACTGTGAACTACCTTAGCCTCTTCTTATAGTGAGTTTCCACTACCATAATGGGCCATGAAGGTGAGGAAAACACTACCCCAGGAATCATGGACCACCCTCCCTATCGTATGTCACCCGAGATGCATGAGACGTCCATATTGAGTTTTAATCCATTTTATAGAGGAA
Source organism: Viscum album (assembly GCA_963277665.1). NCBI lineage: Eukaryota > Viridiplantae > Streptophyta > Magnoliopsida > Santalales > Viscaceae > Viscum > Viscum album. The sequence goes on along the minus strand of OY728163.1, from coordinate 2,099,301,395 downwards.
ACCAATGCACCCACGATCCCTACCTAGAGATGGGGGTTGGGCCAGAGTGGGGCTTATTTGGAGTATCCTCAGGGAAGGATCATACTGCTAGTTGATGGAGAGATTAACGAAGTTGATCCGGATACTTCTTGTTCACATAGTGATCAACCTCCCTATAGAAGATAGGCCCTCATATCTATCCTAGTTGTAATCTTTCCACATACAACAGTAACCAGTGTTGAGAATGATGACGTGTACCATCCTTTCCCGGCTCCTATCAATTGTCCCCTAGAACCAACATTGCAAGAACGAGTCATAAAGTTTATACATTATTATTTTGGAACTTAACTTGATTTAATAGGGAATTATTTTTTAAGATTTTTAATTCTTTAATTTACAACTATTGAATCTGAATATTTAGTAAAACTCTTTATATCAAATATTTTCTCTATATTTTCTTTATACTAACATATAATAGAGAAAATAATTCTTATAGAATCCAATCTTCCATTTATAACTTTAAATAATATAAATATGTATTAGAAACCTATATTTGATGGTGATGATTATAAATATTGATGGGAAAAAATGAAGTCTTTTATTATCAATGATATAATTGATAATTATTTGATGTTTATTAGTGAATAAAAAAATATAGATAAATATACAAAAAAATTTACTCATTAAGTGAGAGAAATATATCACTTGAAATACAATGTTCTGAACAGTTGATTATGTTATGAGAAAAGGAATATCTACTTTCAAATTTTATCATGTGAGATTGAAAATGGTATTTGTAAGTAGTTATAAATTAATTATTTTATAATATATAATGTTATAAAAAATAGAAGATATATGCTTTAGGTTGAATATAATGGTTTTTAATTTATTATCTTAGGATACTTTTTTTAGATTAATCAAAGGTTTATGACTATTGTTAATAAGTGAATTATATATTAAATATAAAAATATTTTTTAAAAAACAATTGATGTCCTTCGAAAAGAGTGGTAATCGAAGATGTTGGATTTGGAGGATACAAAAAAATTATGGATCTAAAAATTGGTGAGATTATTAGAAGACTTATTTAGTATGAGAATTAAATGAAGAGAGATCCATAGAAATATAAAAGGAAGAATAATGTTTATTTTTATATTAGTTCTACATATACTAATTTAAAACTTAGTTTAAATACTAGTTCCAACTCTACATCAAAATATTATTCCAATAAAAGTGTTGTTAATTTTAGAAAAATGAATTTGATCAATTGTAAATATGAATGGAAATAATTTTTTTGAAGATTTTTTAGAACAAAAATAACCAAAATGATAGAAAGGAAAGGTACGATAGATCCAATAGACATAATTAAAGGAAAGATTTAAGTGACATGGTTTTATATGGATATAAGAAACTGTATAATATCAAAATATATTATATAAGGTTAAAAAATAAATATAAATTTTAAAAAATATATTTAAAATATATAGGAAATAAAGATATGAAGGTTATAAAACTTAGTCCCAATAAAGACTCTTTTTCTGAAAGTTCTTAAAAAAGTGGTGATAGCTGAAAAATTTCTGGATTCATTATGAAAATTCCATAGAATGAAACATGATTCATAGAAATCATTAGTGAATCTTTATTTAAAAAGTCTTTAGGTTCTTATAATTTTTTGAATTACAATGAATACAATTAACCATTAATTAAAGAAATGGAAGAATATCCATATGCCTTAGAGAAAAATTATAAAAAGTTTTTGAAATAAAGTTAATAATACTAATTAAAATCTTTACAAGGAAAATAATAATATTTCTATACTTACTTTCAAATTTATTTCTAAACCTATTTCTATTTCATTAACTAATAAAGATCGAAATGAGTTTGTAATGCTAAATTATGGAATCAAAAGTCTCAAGAATTTATTTTCTAACATTATAGCCATAATTATTTTTTTGATAATTTATAGACTTAATGAAACCACCAATGAAATCACATGAATTTGTTTTTCTTCTTATATACAGTTACATTTTCTATCCCACAATTTTTTGGTGATTGAGAATTTTTGTACTATATGTCAAATGTGATATCACTGAAAAATATATGATCCTTGAGAAAGAATAAATATTTTATAAATATAAAGTATTATATTTCTAAGGAACTTTTAGTTGTTCAAAATATAAGAGTTGGGTAGATATTGGTTCCTAAAGTTTTTTTTATATTTTTAGTCCCAAACAAGATTGGGTATAAAAATTTTAGTTCCATACATTTCAAGATAAGGATTAGAGTACTAATGGTCAAAATATTTGGTATATGGATAGTTATTTCTATTGATATATGATAAATACTTTATTTTAAACTTAAAAAAGATTTAAAAGTGGACTTGTCCTTTTTTGGGGAAATTAATAATGTCAAATCATTGGTATAGGTGATGTATCCATCCATGTTGAGACCTTAATTTTTAATTTTTATTATGTTTTAGGACTTAAGAGTAATCTCATTAGTATAAGGAAAATGTTACCCCATAAAATTTGTAAATGTTATATATACCATCAAAATTTGATAAGGAGTTCCCATTTTATTTGATAATTAGCATGACAATGTTTACACATTAGATTATTAAGACTTAACCCACCTATACTTTCCTTGAATTAATTTAATTGAGGAAAATTCATAGATTTAGCATAGAAGGTTAGGGAATTTCAATGTTCACACCATGAATTAAATTTCTAAGAAAGAACTTGTAAAGGACATTCCATAACTCAAGTTTAATTTTTCTAAAGTTTTTGATCCTTTCTAATACGAAGAGAAACATAAGACTAGTTTTAAAAATATTTGTAAAATTTAAAATTCAAAACCACTGTAATTGGATTATATAGATATTTTTAGAGCCACAAAAATTGATATTACTAGAGGTAAACACTTTTTGTATGTCTTGGTTAATTACTCTACTATATTTAATTAGGTTTTCTTTCTATCACTTAAATTAAAAGAACTGAAGTTATTTAAGAAGTTTTTATCTCTAGTTTAAAATGAGAAAAACTTTACCATAATCAATTATCAAAGTGTTCATGGAGGGGAATTTGTGAATATCACTTTTGAAATATTTTATAGCGATAATAGTATAAAAGATAATTTTTTTCCCCAAAAACTAAAAAAGGGATAGTAGAAAGGATAAATAGATTTATTCAATAAATTTTCTAGTTCTTGTTGTGTGAATATTAAGTTTCTATTTTTTTAAAATCCATAAACACATCCTTATATACAATAAATCATAATTTTCTTCATTCAGTTCTAAATTAAAAAAATTAATAATTTTAGAACAAAATAAACCAAAATTGTGCTACTTGATAATTTTTAGATATAATATATTCATTTTGAACACTAAAAATAATATTTAATATTCAATTTTAAATCAAATGAATATATTATTATTGGCCATTCCACCAAAATTAGGGGTTGTTGGGTTTTTAAAAAAATGATGACATACCATTGAGTAAATATAAATTTTAAAGTTTTATGTAACTAATCTTCTTGATAAGTTATTTTATAAATGTTTTAATAATATAATTGATTCAGATTATGTTTAAATTACACTAGTTTTAGAGTCAATAGTTGAACCACAACAATAATTATTATTAATCCAAAAGAAAAAATTTCATAAGATGATAATATGAAGTCTGTAGAACAACCTACCTCTTTGGATACCAATATAATAATCATAAAAAACTATCCCATTAATAATGTTATTTGTTATATTGACCAACCAATAAAAACTATAAGTTCTTTAAAAAGTTAATATGTCCATCATTCATTCTTATCTTAATTAGGATATAAAATAATAGATGATTCCATAGGTGATAAAATTTGGAATGGTTATAAAAGAGGAAATTTATCAATTTGAATACAATATGGTTTGGAATTTGGTAAAAATACTATAATTGTTCTAGTTATAGAAACTAAATGGGGTTTCTAAAAAAATTTTATAAAAAATGAACCATTGTTAAGAATAAGGATTTATTTTTTAATAAAATTTATAATCAGGAAAGGTTATAGACTATGAGAAAAATTCTTCTCTAGCGATTAGATTATAATCCACCTATATTTTATTATCCATTGATAATCATTTAAATTTTATTTTATTCAAAATATATGTTAAAAGTGTATTCCTTAATGGATATATCTTGAATAAAGTTTATTTCAAAAAATATCCTGGTTTTAAAATTCAAGTTTTTGGAACATGTTTATAAAGTTAAGAAGACACTTTATAGATTGAAACAAGATCCAATAGCTTGTTATGATACATTATCTAGATTTATTATTAAAAATGATTTTATTAATGGAATGAAGTATATTTTTCTTATTAATTATTTTTTAAGGACCTCCTAATAATAAAATTCTATATTGATGATTTTTTTCCAGATCCATCATAATTTCCCTTGAATTTTTTTTCTAAAAACTCATGAAAAATGATTTTGAGATGTGTTTGATGGGTGAACATACTTTCTTTCTTGGTTTCCAAATTTCTTATAAGTATAATAGAATTATTTTATCTCAGCATAAGCACATGAAATATTTACTTAAATGGTATGGATTTGACACTACATCAAGTATAATTACTATGGTAGATGCCTTATAAAAATATGATCTTAATGATTATAGGAAACTATTTAATAAAATAATTTATATAGGTATGATTAGAAGCTTACTTTACTTGACTTATATTTTTCTATATATTATGTTATATACTTTTCAATGTGAAATATTTAAAACTAATCCAAAATAATCTCATTTAAAAGTAGTGAAAAAAATATTCAATTATCTAAAAAAACATTGGAACTTGGAATTTTATATGTTTTTAAAATAGGATTTATTTTAAAGGGTTATTTGGATATAGATTTTAAAAGAAATTATAGTGTATAAACAAATAACTTCCAAATTTTTTCACTTCTTACGTGATTCTTTAGTTTATTTTTCCATTTAGAAGTAACATTCAATAAAAATTTCTACTATTGAAGCCAAATATGTAGCATATGGAAGATTTTGTTCCCAATTTTCATAAAAATAATACACACTCATTGATTTAATAATGAATGTCACACAAACTTTAATTTTATATGATAAAACCAATGTCATTTACTTTTTTTAAGAATCCGACACATCACTCATGATCCAAACACATAGACATAAAATACCATTTACTTCAAGGTTATACATATAAAGGATATATTATTCATGAATTTATCATAATTTAAAATTATATTATTTATATATTTAATAAACCATTATATTTAAAAATATTTAGATCTATTAAACAAAATATGGGTATGATTGTTTTTAAGTGAACATCTTCCATTTTAGTTGTGTTTCTACTCATATTAAAAAACTCTTCAAGAAAAGGGGTGGAAATTTTTTTTATATAATTAATTTATCTTTTTTATAGGTTTAACATAATTTCAAATAAATTAAAATAGATGGTTGTTAAATCTATGTATATTATGGAAATAGTCATTTTAGTTGCAATTTTATTAGAAGAAATATTCTAGAAGAACTTAATTTTATTTCACGTTTATATTTTAGAATGATATATGGTTAATATTATATATTTTTTATCATTTTTTTAATCATTACTCTTTATTTGAAATTGAATTCCGGTTGTAACTACATTACCATGTAATTAAAAATTTATAGAAATGATAATCTATCTTCTCAATTAGGAACAAGATGAAACAATCCATGTGAATTAAGATCAATGATCAATATATATATATATATATATATATATATATATATACTATCATTAACCACCCCTCATTTTTCCATAGATTAATTATTATGATGCTCTGTAAAATTCACTATGATTGTTTAGTTTCATGTTTATGGAATATCTTTACCTTGAAATCTCACAAGAACATAGATATCATACCATATTCCTAATCCATTACTCAATACCAATGTCAATATTAGATTAAATAAGCTAAAATAATTCATGGATTATTAGATATAGAATACTTATTAATCCTATCATGAACCAACCTGGGTCAACCCCAAACTGTTCACTCAAGCCGGCTCAGAACAAAGATCGAGAGAAGTTCCCAATCCTCATGAGCTGGAAACTAGTACCCGAAATTAAGAATTACTCAATTGGGAACAAATTCACCCACAGAATATAAGAAAAATAAATATAAACAACAAGAATAAAATAATAACTGATATTTGAGAGAAATAAAACCATACATATCTCCATGTGACCTCATGGGTTACCACCAACCATCGAACTAATCTCTTTCCATGAGCGAGTTTGAATAAGGACCTGAACCTACAAGATATCTTGGGTCTACCGATGCTGAGTGGCATAAGTAGTGTGTGATTATAAAATATCTCAATAGGTAATCACTATAGAATCCATACATACCCCTTCCCAAAACATTCTATAAACATTGGTTTAAAATACGATTAGTAAAATTAGGTTTTTATCATTTTAAGATCTAAACAAAACTTTCTTTTAAATAATATTTATATTTTAAAACCTAGTTTCAAAACCAAATTCCAATTAAGAAACACAAGTTAGGAAAGACATAAGAAAAATGAAAAACCAAACTAAGTAAAAATATAAGGTTATATAAAATATAAAAAAAAATAAAGGAAACAATACAGGTGTAAGTAGGAATCAATAAGCAGAAAAGGAAAGTAAAACTCCAAAAAGAAAAATAGAAACATATAGATATATAATCATGGGAATGTCCTAAACATCTTGATAGGTGACCCTATACGTACTTGGTTCAGACTCATCTCCCGATTTATGATGCATTACAATGTTAATAACCTACTTGGCTACTCCAACTAGACTCACCAGTAGCAGAACCCACATGGCTTATCTCACTTTCCATGGGGATCTAGTCTATCTAATTAGGATATAGATAAAAACCATAACTTGGACCTCTATATGACGTCTAGGAATTGATTAATAATAGTATATAGGAAATTTAGGAGGCCATCACATGCTTGGAATTAAATATAAAAAGATGATTGCATCATGAATACCTTTCCCACTTTCTAGAACTATCTATCTAAAGACCTTCTCCAAGTGTGGTCAACCATAGGGGTTACCATCACACATAAAAATTTTAAAAGTTCTAACCAGACCTACACATCATGAGGGTTAAAAACCTTTTATAAAAAATCATAATGTACCACAAAGGCCTTAACATTTGAAGAACCTAAAATAATTCTCAAGGATAACACCTTTATTTAGAAACTATTTCAAAAACCAAAGGAAACCATTACCCATGTTCAAAAGATTCCAAATGGGCCTTTGAGTCAAGGGGTTATCAATTCATAACTCTAAGGTTCCAAATGGGCCAATATTTAAAAACTGTACATTAAAAACCATATTTTAAGTCATTTAGAAACCAATAATCCATTTGTAAAACATTTATTATTTTATAGGAAACCATTTGAAAGAAATATTTTAGGAAAGAAAGAAGTTGGGAGGAGGGTATTTCAAAAATTGGAGTTTCAATATGGAATGTTTTATGGGATTACCATCAATATATATGTGAATATCTATATTTTTACCCCATGAACACATGGATATTCCCATATTCACTGGAATATATATATAAATCCCTAAAAATATATTGGGGTCCAATTAAAGAGGCACAAAGGGTGTCACATAAGCATTAAACCATAAAGAGGAACTCAAAACCCTTTCAAGTCACAATTTAACTTGTAAACCAATTTTACCAAATCTCAAACATATCCAAATTATATTTCAAAATACCCAAATCCATTTTATATTCCACTTAGAATTTTATCAATAACCTCACATACATATTCATATAATCATAACCATGGAAATATTTTAAAAACCCAATTTTCATCGAACCACCCACATGAAAATACCATAAAAAATCATATTAACCCATGACAAGCATGAATAACACATTTATAAATAATTTAGGAAATATCATTTATCTAATAACATTATTTGAAAAGGAAATGGATGGAAACACATACCCCTATGTGGTTAAAATGAAACAAAACTATAGGAGAAGGAAGAATAATCCTTGAGAGACAAACCACACACCCTAATCCAAAAGAAAACTCAATCCAACATCACCCATATACCCCTAGGGTTCATCCAAGAAGAACAATATCCATGAAATAAAAATAAACAAGAATAAAAAGGAAGAAAAAAGAGAATAATTGTTACCTAAGGAGAAATACACCCAAAAATTGAAGGAAAAACACCCAAAATCCTAGGAGGAGGAGAGGAGGAAGCCACCCAAGGATCCCAAGAGGTCACAGGAATGAGTGGGGAAGGAGAGGGTTGAATTTTGGGTCAAAACATAAGAGGTTAAAAAGAGTAATTTAATATTTTTGAGAACTTGGGAAAGACACACGGTTTGGCTACATGGTTTACCAAACCACACACCAAACTGTTCCTCACATGCTTCTGTATGGTTTCCTCTAACTGTGCTCAAGCCATGAGCCAAGTACTAAACACCCAAGGAAGGCCACATGGTTCCTAATTTACATTACATGATTTGGTCCCAAACATGCATAGATTGTGCTACTTAAACCATTCAAGAACAAAATGAGCCCTAAAGTCCCTTTACATTCACCATCCACACATTTTCTCCTCAAACCGTGAACACTAACAATACACAGTGGAAAGAAACACCCGAAACACCCCAAAACCCAAGAACTCAATCAGGAACTCAACCTGATCACAAACCAAAATATTAAGATCCAAAAAATAAACAAAATTAAAATAATAACTGAGTTCATGGTGTGACATTTCTCCCAACCATGAAAAAATTTCTTCCCCCAAAAAGTCACCCACTCCAGTTAAGGATTAAGAATAAGAACCAGAACAAAACCTATAAGCCAAACCCAAAAACAAATAAAGACAAAAACTATGGTGTGACCTTTCATCTCCATTTTCCACACCTAACCAACTCTATAAGAAACCATGACAAGAATATCCATGGCGGGTATTCCCACCATTTAAAATCCAACTAGCATAGACCGACACCGAAACCCCAACAAAAGGGGGAACCCAATGAAAGAAACTCAAACCAAACACTGAACTAAAACATGATTCATCATTTCTATAAGACAAAATAATATTTATAAAAACTCCACCTAAAAATACAAACAATCCATAAGAAGGTTAACCACAAAAAAATTCACATCCACAAGGTGTGATTATAAAGTTTTCAAGGAAACAATATTACCAAGATCTTCAAAATTAGAAGGATTTCAAAAAATAGAAAACTATAAAAAAATAAAACTTAATCTATATCCAATTCATCATCAGTGACAAAAATCTGGTCCAAAACCCCCCACACCAATAAATTTTTCTAACTACATAAAAATGTTCACTCTAGGGCCTAAGGATAGAGTCCTGATGTCTTGAAGCATCAGTTACCCTGCATTTAGGAGTTGAAAAAAACTTATAAAGACATCCTTTTATAAAGATGAAACTTATATATCTTCTTTATATGTCTGAAAATACCCCACCATTGAAAAAACTTGAGTGTATTATGGAAATATGGATTTTAATTCCCTAACCAACCACATTAGAAGCACACAAGAGGGTGGACCAACAAATGAGAATTATGAGCTAACAAAGGAGATTCCTCAGAATCAGGTTCCTTTAGGTTACACTTCTCACAATATAGGGAACCTTTATGAGATCCATAAAAAAATAGGATTCCAAAAACTATTGGATTATTTTTAAGAATCATGTCACCTAAAAACACCCTATCCACTAGCTTCCTGAATAAAACTTCTATGGATGATATAACTCGGTCCTAAATTTCTAGATGAATACCCCACTAGAAAAGTCGTTATTTCAGTGGGTTATTTGATTTTATCTCCAAAAAAAGAGAAATTAGTTATTTGAAATCGTCAATATAGGACTTCACTATTTGTTAACTTTGCTGAACACCCAATATTTCTTCCACTTTCTTCACCTTTACATCCTTTGGTATAAAACATTTGAAGAAAGTGGTATTAAAAAAATCCAAAGGTATCCCAACTTTAAACGATGATGTAATTATTATTTTCCACTAATCTAAACTAATCCCTAAAATTAACCTAGGATATCTCTCACCCTCATGGATTTGGGAGTTCCCAAATACCTGAAGACACCTTTGACTTTCTCAATCCATTGCAAAACCTCTAGTGGACCTCAATCACCATAGAAAATCAGAAAACATGGATAATAGATTGCACCAACACTCCACTGGGAGTCTAGGTAGGGCCAACAATTGGAAGAGACTCATTGGAAACCCCTAGGACCTTTCTGGGTGGTATACTCTATATGATATAGAAACAAAAATCCAAATTAACACCAACACACAATTACACTAAAAGAACATCCCAAACCAAAACACCAAGCTCATAAACCAAGTGTAAAAAAACAAAAACTAAAGACACAATTTCAAAAACCACTCTCTTTATTCCAAATTCAAAATCATTTTATTCCAAGTCAACTTTCCAAATACCAAAACTGTTTTCCAAATCCAATTAAAACAATAAAACCCCATTTTAAAATTAATCCATGTCCCAAAATCATTTTCCTTTCCAAAAACCATTACCAAAAATAGTTTTCACTAAAAATAAACTCACACCGACCAAAATTAGTCCATTAACATTATCCATACCAAAACACATGAAATAGGGAACTAGTGGTCATGCATAACTCAACCACGTGGTTTGGAAAACAATTCACTAACCATACACCAACCACTGAAATAATATTAAATAGCACACTTGGGATCCACATGGTTCATTAAACAATGTAATATCATAGTGTGAAACTAGTTCACATTCATTTTCTTACCCCAACATAAAAAACCTCATCAAAATAAACAATAAGCAACAACATGAGCCTGAAATCCAAAAATAAAAGACTCAACACCAAACCATCCTTGGTAACTCAAGGATCACGATGAGTAAGAGATTGTGATGAAATTCCCATGCTTACGTCTTGAATTTTGAGAGTCTTATATATAGACTACCTGACACCAAAAATAACAAGGGTTTCTCTAATACCATCTTTTTATGAACCAACCTGAGTCAACCCTAAACCGGTCACCCAAGAAGGCCCACAACAAGGCCCAAAAGGCATTCCCAATCCTCCCAGGCTGTAAACTAGTTCCTATAATCAAGAATAACCCAATTGGGAATCATTTTTTCCCACGAAATATATTATAAATAAATAAAAACAATAAGAATAAAATAAACACCAGAAGATTAAAGGAATAAAACCAAACATACCTCTATGTGACCTCACGGGTCACCACCAACCAAAAAACTAACCTCTCTCCTTGATCGAGTCCAAACAAGAACCCGAACCTAGAAAATAGTTCAGGTTTATTGACATCAAGTGGAACAAGTATGGTATGATCTTAAAATAGATCTGTAGGTAAGCTCCACATAATCTTTACATATCCTTTCCCAAAATAGTTTATTAACATTAGTTTAAAATAAATTATTAATTTTTTTTATCATTTTAATAGCTAAACATATCTTTCATTTTAAAACAGATTTCAATTTTAAAACCTATTTTGAAAACAAAATTCCAAGTAGGAAACACAACCTAGGTAAATCATAAGAAAAATGAAAATCTGAACTAAGTACAATAAGAAGGGTATATAAAAAATAACTAAAAATAATGGAAATAGTATAGGTGTAAGAAGAAATTAGTAAATAGAAAAGAAAATTAAAATACCGCAAATAAAAATATAAACATACAAATATATAATCATGGTAATATCCTAAAAATATCAATAGGTGACCCTTAATGTACTATTTTTGGACCCATCATCCTTTTTATGATACAATATATATTCAATAACCAACCTTGATTCTCTAACTAACCTCAACAGGGGAATATCCCACATAGATTATATCACTCTCTATGGGGATGTAGTCTATCTAATTAGAAAATAGATAGCAAATGTCCCTAGAGCCTCTATACTAAGTCCAAGAATCCCATGATAATAGTATAAGGTAAAGTGAATAATTCATCACACACTTGATATTAAATTTAAAAATCAGATGCCATCGCACATGGCTTGACCACTTTCCAACACCATCTATTCAAATAACCTCTCCAAAAGTGGTCAACCATAGGGTCCCATAACATATAAAACATTTCACATGTTCCAACTAGGCCCACACATCATGAGGGTTCAATTTATTTTAGAAACATCTCAAATTACCAAACATGAATTAACATTTAAAGAACCTAAAATCATTCTCAAGAATAACACATTTCTTTCCAAACTATATCCAAAACCAAAGAAAACAATTATATATGTTTGAAAGATTCAAATCAAGCCTTTAAGTCTAGGGGTTATCAATTCATACCTCCAAGGTTCCAAATGATAAGAGATTTATAAAACATACTTAAAAAACCATATTTGAAGTCATTTGGAAACCAAGAATCCATTTGGAAAACATTTAGAGTTTTAGAGGAAAATGTTTGAAAGAAATAATGGTGAAAATAAAGAAGATGGGAGGAGGGTGTTTCAAAAACTAGGGTCTCAAGATGGATGTTTTTATGGTATTAACATTTATATGAATGTCCCTATCTATATGTGCACCCCATAAACACATGGATAATATCATATTCTCTGAAATATATATGTAAAACCATAAAAACTTCTAGGGGTCTAATTAAAGAGGAACAAAGGGTGTCACATAAGTATCAAACCATAAAGAGGCACCCCAAACCCATTCAAATAACAATTTCACATGAAATCTAATTTTACCAAGGCTAAAAAAAATCCAAATTTCATTTCAAAATACCCTAATCTATTTTAAATTTAACTTTTCATTTTATCAAACACCTTACACATATATACATATGGGCATAACTCTGGAAATCCTTTGAAAAAACCATTTTTATCAAATCACCCAAACATAAATGCCATAAAAAATCATATTAACCCACAAAAATCATGGATAACAAATTTAAAAATAATTTAGGAAATATCAAGTATCTAATGGCATGATTAGGAAAGGAAATGGATGGAAACACCTAATTTAATGGGGTGTGAATGAGATGAAACTATGGGAGAAGGAAGAATAATCCCTAAGAGAAAAACCACACATTTTAATCCAAAATAAAACACAAGCCGACATCACCCCTTTATGCCTAGGGTTCTTCCAAGTAGAACCTTAGTCAAGAAAGAAGAAGAAACAAGAAGAATAAAAAATAATAGGGAGAATAATACTTACCAAAGGAGAAATCCATACAAAAATTAAAGGATAAACACCCAAAATCCATGTTGGAGGAGAGGTAGAAGCCACCCAAGGATCCCAAGAGGCTTCATGAACAAGTGTGGGAAGAGAGGGTTGGTTTTGTGGTAAAATCATAAGTGGGGAAAGATAATAAGTACATATTTTAAAGAACCTAGGAAATATACATGATTAGACAACACAATTTACCAAAAAATGTTCCAATAATGCGTACCTTAATTGAAGGGAAACTACCATCCCATGGGCTGGCCACACAGTTTTAGAAATCTTTTTACAACCATGAAAACTATCACTGTAAAAATGACAGAGTTTGTCAATTGATTTTTGCACATTTTTCTCTAACCATGCATAATCCATGCTCTATGTATTAAACACCAAAGTAAGGACACAAAATTCCTCCTTTTCCACACATAGTTTGGGAAAACCATGTAATGACTATGCAACACAAACCATGAAAGAAAAAAATGATCTGGAAATGAACTTTTCATTCACCACCAATATGGATTCTCCTCAAACCATGCACACTAACTGTGTATAGGGCCAAAAATAACCTGAAACCTCTAAAAACCCAAGAACTCAGTCTGGAACTCAACACAAATATCAACCAAAAGATTGATAAACAAGAAATAAACAAAATAAAAAGGAAAACTAAGGTTGACGTGTAAAAATATAGTTCAGTACAATAGTCATGCTTTATTACCTAAATTGAACATAAAATATCCAAATATGGAGGAAATTAATTTACTATGGAAGATGATATATTATTTTTATGATACCAATGTTCATCAGTTTTATCAAAAATTTTCATATGAAATATTTGGAGGAGATTAGATTGTGTGATTTTTTATAAAAGTCATGAGTTCACCATGTATTTACCTTAATTTTTGAAATTGGTTAGGCTACCTCTAGAAAGAGAGTCCATATTAGTATCATGAAAACTTTTGAAGAGTCTAGAATATTCAAAAAATTTTAATATATAATTAGTCCCTTTCTATCAAAGGAAAATCCTCATAAGATGATAAACCTTAGAGGGGGATACATTTTTTTCCTCTAGATACAATATTTTTTACTTCCATTTAAGGGATACAAAGATATGATTAAATTATAAGATATATATACTATTGAATATCTATGTGTAATGATACCCTTCAATATAATTCAGTTAATGTGGGATCACATTAGGCCAATTCAATCTAGAGTAGTAAAGGTCAAGATAATTCCATGTGGATGGATCATTAATATAATTGTATTTAAGATGTTGAAAGATAATATGAGAGAAGATTTAGTAGATAATTATATGGTTAAATAAGATACATTTGGGACTAATGCTACCACTAAGATAAAGATATAATATAATCAAAAGGATAAAATGTTCATCGATATAAAAGATAACCTCCCACTGAATGTATGATAAAGGCACCTTTTGGAATAATAGGAAGAAAAAAATTTCTTAAAAGAAATAACCCTAAAACATTATTTATTAGATGATGATTAAATTAAGTTGGATCCATTAATAGTCATAATAAAAGTTAATAAGAATGATGAAGAAGGAAATAAGACATTAGATTAAAAATATAAGAATTTGGGAAACCTATGCTGTACGCTAAATGGTTTAGAAACATGGATATTATTAAGAAGAAGAAGTAGATGACTACTGCTAAATAGGATATGAAAATAGAGAAGGATAATAAATAAAAGTTAAAAAGTAATATTCAGAACCTATAACTTATAATATTATTAAATACATATTAATTCATATTGACATAATGGAAAAAATAAGATGTGTGGGGAAAACTCTAAAAGATAAAATCTGTATTATAAATAAAGAAAGATTATCTAGAGAAAAGATAAGCAGTGTATAATAAAATAATAAAATAATCTATGAATATAATATTATTATTGGATAGCAAGAGGATGGATAAACAATATTTCTTATTAAGGTAATTTGAGAAAAATAAGTAGAAATAAAAATCAACAAATTCTGAGAATACCTCATTAATAAAACCACCAATCATCATCCGAGATCAAGGACAAGTAGAATAAGAATTATTGATAAAAATATTATATACTCTACTTCTATTTTAGGTAAAGATAAAGGAATAAATAAACATGTAAATTCTTAATAATATTTTTTTTCCATTTCCCCACTACCCCTTTAAAAATGTGAAAAAGATATCAATTCAGAAGGAGAAATAAAAATAAGATCAAAATATTTTACACTCTCATCAACTGAAAATTCTTATTTATCCTCATATTTTGATGCAAATTTAAGTAAGGAAAATTAATATTTATTTTATTTTTCCTCCTATCGTAAATTCAGATATATAAAGTAAACTTAGGGGATTGAGAAATATATATTTAAGGACTTTTTATAAACTCTTGAAAAACTGATTAAAGAAACTGAAGTACAAAAGGAAAATGAACAGTAACCAGAAGATGAAAAAGAGTTTGATATATTTTATGTTTTAAAATAAAATTCATAAAATAAAGAAGAATATTGTCTGGAATAATTTTTAGATGCCACTAAGGATAATTACAAAGTCTTGAAAAAATGTGATAAAATGAGAATGAGAGTTCCTCATGATAAATCAAAAACTATGGATGAATTTATTTAATTTTATTTGTATGAAAATATGGAATATATGGAAATAAATTAGAATTAAAATATTATAAAAGCTAATAAAAAAATATAAGTAGTATTAGTTATCTCAAAAATTGAAAATGAATCTAAGTATAATATAAAAAAACATATATTTTGTGTAGAAAATTTAAATTTTTAATACAAAAACTAAAATACGGGAGGAACATATCCAAATTAAATAATACTTTGAAAATATATAATAATAATATTATCATGAATTTGGGTTACGCAATGTCCTAATGAAATTATTATAGAATTATATAGATAAAATCTAGATAGTTGAAAATCATTATCTGTAGCTGGAATGACTAAATTAAACCTTGGAAAAAATGTGTTAACATATATAAAAGGATGTTTGATAACAAAAGTATAAGGACCAATAATTAGGGAAGAGTAATTTATAGATAAAAACTGGATTTTTGATTATAAAAAGAAACAATAAATTACCAATCTCTATTGGTATTCCAATTTTGAAATTTTGTTATGGAATTTTGTTTTTGGATAATGTCTATTTATATTCTTTTATACTTTATATTTTTTCATAACTAATAAAATATCCTAATAGATTTTTTATTTTTAAAAATAAAAAAGGGTGAGAAAATTTTGGATGATAAGTTTTTCTTAATAGGTATAAATTTCTTTCAGAATTGTATATTCTCAAGGAGCAGTATTTTATAAGAATAATAATTATTCTATTTATCAATTTAATTCTTCATTTAAATTTAAATTTCTTAATTTCGATTATGATTATAAAAAGGGAGGAGATTTTTGAGTCATTTTTTCTAAAAATTACATAATCCAGATCCAAGTTTTGATAAATCACAATACACAATTTGTTTTTATAAATTTTACTTAGAATTTTTTAAGTTATTGGTTTCAAAGAAACTATCCATACAAATCTATTTTATTTAAATTCATTGTTAATATGGATTAACTCAAAATTTTACTTGAACCAAGTACAAATGAAATACATTTTTAAGGAGCATATGAAGGCATTAGAGTGATATATAGAATCCTAAATATCTTTGAAAGTTAGTTACAATACATGATTATAAATAGTAGACTATAGACTTGATATTAGAGTGATGATGTGTTGATGAAATTATAATCTAATCCTATTTTTTTTGATCTTATAGTGTTTATATATTTTTTCTTTTAGTGAAGTTTTCGTGCTACTGTTCTTATGAGGATCCCTATAAAATCAAAAGTAATTTTTTTATTTTAATCATTTTTTTATCAATCAACTATGATTGAAGAATTCATTTGGAAATGAATTGTTTCTTTCGATATTTTGGTCATATAATCTCTAGAGTAAGATATTTTGATTATGATCTTTCACATCAAAGAGGTTATAAATATGATCTTCGTTCTTCTAGATCAGGGTTTTGATCCTCCTTTCCTTTTTTATTAAATGTGAAAAGGTTCTAGTGATAAGAACTTAAATATAGTTTAATTAATAATTTTTTAGTTCATTTATGGATTTTAATCTAGAACCCTATTACATCATTACGTTACATATTATATACATTGTTACATTCATCGTTTTTTATATTGTTTATTTTAGATTTATTACATCTTCTGAATTGTTTTCTTATATCGTATTACTTTTTGTTTAGTTTGGAACATTTATACTTTATTTATTCTAAATTATAACTTTATTTAAGATTGAAATCCTTATGTAACATTTTTCAATCTTAAATTCACTCTCCTCTTAAATATGAACCCCTTTCATCAAAATTTATAAAATTATTATTCGATATTTTGATCAAAAATATACTTCTAAATAGTTTGAAATATTACACGAATGGTTTTATCTTATACCACAGTTCATAATCAATAATGTTGTATTATGGTTTTAATAAGAAGTTATTTTGAATATGAAAAATAATTGATACAAGAAAATTATAAAATAGTTTTTAAAATTTTTAATTCAAAAATTTCAGTTCTTACCATATACACAAACCTTTCATTTTTCATTTCTGAAATTCTATTTTTTATGTATATATAGATATTTTGAATTATGATTAATAATAATATTAATGAGAAAATAATATAAGACATTATATGTGTATTATATTTTTATTTTTTCCATAGAGTTTTGGTAATCAAACTCATACCACTTTCAAAATCTCTTTTAAATATCTTGAAATTTTCAATTTATTCAGGCATATGCTTCATAAAAATCACATCTGTAGTGCCCCAAACCAAATCACTAGGTTTGATCCAAAGAGCCATATAACCTCACGTGAACCTCCCCATACACAAGAGGCTATCAACTAATGGTGAGGACCTGAATGTCGTTAGTGGAGAGATTATATCATCTGTAATCATAGCCATACACCATAATCATAAATAAATATAACAACTAGAATACCAAGTAGAATAACGAGTAACATAATGTAATAATAAATGACACCCATGTTAGACATATAAATAAACTATGCTCGTAATGTGTTAACACAATCCATAGTATGCACGATATGAACTGATAAATAAATAAAACACTATGGAAATTCTGGATAGTTAATCCCAGTACCACTACCAGCTCCACACTCCACAACATAGCTATCTACCATGGCCCCCTTAACCTTACCTTGATCTCTAGTCATGAAGTCTGTATGTAAATTGGAATTACCAGGTAGATTTTTAGTAAAAGAACCCACTAGGGAAACACTAATGAATCCTTAACATGACTTCACAAGTATAACCAGAGTATTACACGATTAATATAAATGTGAAATAAATAAATAAAAATCATATTTTGAGCACTCATGTGCTAACCAAGCCTCCAAAATCCCTGACCGT
The DNA here is from genome assembly GCA_963277665.1 of Viscum album. NCBI lineage: Eukaryota > Viridiplantae > Streptophyta > Magnoliopsida > Santalales > Viscaceae > Viscum > Viscum album. The sequence goes on along the minus strand of OY728163.1, from coordinate 2,099,282,694 downwards.
ACTTTACATGGACCCATGTCAGATTGATAATAAAAAAGGATGTTGGGAGTGATCAAGAACTAACCACAAGGTTAGTTAACATGTCTCTTGGTAGTCACAAGGCATTGAGTTTGATTGATCCACAAGGCTGGTAAATCCTGCCTCCATCATGGGTCATGAATCAAGACTTTGAAACCACATCTTGGTCATAGAAAAGGACTCAAGGTCATAATATATTTTAAAGACTCAGAAATTTCAAGGAAATTTTTTTCTTAATTTTTTGGAATTTTACGAGTCCGCAGTTTCTGACGGTGCTTGATTCCGAGGCCCGGTGTTCCCGGAAACAATTTCTGAAGTTTTGTTCGGGTACGTTCAGTAAATGTACGTGCAGGTTTTTCTATCTTTTGAAATAGTGCTCAGAATTGAAATCTGAGGACACCGATAAACTCACAGCGCCGATATTCACTTAAGGAGACCTTTTCCACAGTTGCATTTGATCGAGAGTAGAAGTTATAATTTAGGGATTCATAATAAATTAAATAAAATTGTTGTGTTATACAATTTTATTTTAAAGTGGTGGTCATTTCCTCCAAAGGGGAGTTGGATGTGGGGCCCACACCCCACATAACCTCCCATGAAAGGATAAACTGTGGTGGGGCCCACACGAGCACCTAACACCTCAACACCCCCTTTAACTCCCATGAACCCTTTTTTTAACTTTTGAACTTCCACATAATGGTGGACCCTCTCCACCTCCTTCCCATTAATTGTGCCAACACAATTAATTAAAGTCTTCTTTAATTAATTTGTGGTGTCAACAACTCATTTTGAATTGTTTTGAATGCATGGTAATATTAATGTTGGGGAGCCTTTTTATTATATTTTCCTTAGAAAATATTTTGTTGGGGGGAGTTTGGGAGGATTAGAAGTAAATAGTTCTTTCCATGAAGAACATCTCCAACAAATGATGAAGAACATCTTCGATGAAGAATGACGTCCTTTCCGACGAAGAACGAGGAAGAAAGATCGAGCCCGGAATCGGCGGCGTGTGACAAGCGCAATGTACAATGTCGTCTTCGAATTCTCTTTCCGTGACACTGACAAGCAAACAACATTCTTGAATCGAGGTAGGGAGGTTTTGTATAATTTTAAGTGAATAAAATTATATCTCGTTTTTTATGAATGTTTTGGATTATCTTCGCTATTTGTTATCGCCTAACGTGCAGGGCGCGGGCTGAACGAACATGGCCCGACGACCCTCTGATGGTTCTTGATTATTTTGGCGGCGACGATCGGATGCTGCGGAAACTGGAGGTGGCGGCGACCAAAGGTGGTGGCCATGCACCGACCTCGTGGGGGAAAACCGAGGCCCTCAACTGCGGGCTGCTCGGGCTGAAGAACTGGCCAGCTATTGCCGGCGGGGCTGGTGAACCGCGGCACCCGTAGGTGCCGCGCAGAGGAAATGCGTCCTGCAACTTCGGGCCACCTGCTGGACAAACCAGACGACTACGACCGGCCGGGAAGAAGATAGCGATGCCACTTGGCGCCGCACTATGGAGAAGACCGTGAACCGCGCTCCGTGGGCCGCTTTGGTAGGGTGAACCGACCGGCTTTCTGCCGGCCAGGTCGAAGGAAACCACAACACCCGTAGGTGCCACATGCGAGAGATAGCGGCCCACTGTGCGGGCCGCTCGTGCCGGACAAACCAGCCATCTTCGGCCGGGCGAGCAGCAAGGAGGGTCGGCGCTGCTCGGCGTCGCCGGGCGAGCCGAACCGCCCCACGACCCGGGCCGGGTCCGCGGGTGGGCCGCACCCCACCGGGTCGGGCCGACCCCCTATCCGGGTCGGACCAGCCAGGCCGGGTCCCTAGGTGGGCCGTGCTCCACCTGGCCGGGCTGAGCCCCAGCCGGGTCGGACCCGCTGAACCGGGTCGGGTTGACCCACCAACCCACTGGGCTTGACGGGCCGGGCCGATTTCACTTAAACATGAATAACTTTTGGACCGCGCATCCGATCGACACACCGTCTACGGAACGAGTACCCTTGTGACATGGAGGTCCTTTTGCGATACTCTAAGCGAGTTTTGGATGACTTTTGAAAACAGCTGGGTTTGGATTGAGCGTAAATCCCTAGAATGGAAAAGACAATAACTCTCAGACCGGGCGTTTGATTGACGCGCTGTCTATCGCGTTGGGTTTCTTTTAATGAGATAGAACTTCAAGATACATAAACTCAGGACTTCGTGATAGTTAATGTATCAACATCCTTTGCTCGAGGAGTAGACCCTCTCGGAATCATGCATGATGTGTGCGGGAACCCTAGAGCTGGTTGCGAATGCGATGATTATAGTACAGGAATCTTCCGTGGGTTCGACAGTGACGACTTCTATACCGGGATCCTTAGTGGGTTTATAAGAAGTGAATTATATACCAGGATCCTGTGTGGGTTCTATAGTGATGACTTCTGTACTGGGATCCTCCGTGGGTTCGATAGCAGTGACTTTTGTACCAAGATCCTATGTGGGTTTGACAGTGACGAGTTCTATACCGGGATCCTCAGTGGGTTCAACAACAGTGACTTATGTACCAGGATCCTACGTGGGTTCGATAGTGACGAATAATTTACCAGGATCCTACGTGGGTTTGACAGTGACGACTTCTGTGCCAGGATCCGACGTGGGTTCGACAACGCTGATATTGTTCCAGGATCCTATGTGGGTTTGACAGAGAAGATGATTCAGAGGCTACATCTAATCATCTCTACCCCTCTTCGTGAGTTGTATACCTTTGTGAGTTGAGTCATGTCTTTCAACCATTATCATCGTGTTGTTTTACTTTACTTCCTGTGTAGACTAATTTGTGCTTGGGCTCGTGAGTTGGAGTCGAACTGTGACTGGTAACTTAGGTATATGTATGTGCATATACCTAAGTAGGGTTGGTTGTTACTTTGTGGTTGTATATTTATTCTTTTGATTATCCTTAGTGGATATTGTGAGACCACTCAGGTCTCAGGGTCCCTAATGAGTATTGTTATACTCACCCCTGCATGGGCTATGCCCACACCTCATTGTGTTGGATGCAGACGACATACAACTCTGACGGAGGCCGAGAGTGCCACGACTGGATGATACCTGGAGGTGGACCTTGTAACGAGTTGGCACATGGTGTAGACTGATGGACGTGGGTGCTGAGGTGGCCATCTGTTCCTACCCTTCAAGTAGGAATCCCTAGAGAATGATGCAGGAGCTTCTCTTTACTTTCAGTTGTTTTTCCCTTTACTTGTACTTGTTGTTCAGTTGGGTTTGTATACTGGCCCATTTACTTTCTAGCACACTCTTTTGTATTCAGTTTTACTTAGTGTTTACTTCTAGTTGCGTACTCTGTTGTGTTTTCTTACTTTCATAAAGGAAATGCCTTCCCATCTTAGGTATTTATGCCTGCTAGTCTCCAGCCCCTGGCCTATGGAAGGCGGGCTTCGGGTAATCACGGCATGGGCCCCGAGGACTGGTCGTGAAAAATTGGTATCAGAGGAGTCAGTTCTACCATAGAACTGAGGACTCTGATCATTATTTTCTGTGAAGAAATAGTGTTAAGAGTATTGAGTGTGGTTTTCAGTCCAGGTAGTCCAATGTTGGTGCAGCGGCCGACGTATCCATACACCAGGACCCTGACCTCTGATTTCCGACTCAGTGCACTAAAACACTGATTGCGTGTGTGTTTCCTTTGAAAATTTTTCTTTGTGATTACTCTATGTTAGTTCACCAGGTATTCTGTTTAACAATGGTGCACCTGTTTCTCTTAAGGATGGCCCCATGAAGGCAACCGACTAGGGTTCCGAGTTTCATACAAGATGGTAGCCCACCGAGAGATAAGGCCTCAGTGCAGGGCCCCATCACAGTGGAGGCACCATCGGTACCACGACCCACTGGGCCACCAATGCCACCATCCCCAGAAGCAGAGAGTGAACGCCTCTTGAGTGAATTTCACGAGTTCCAATACCAAAGGCCGCCCAGGTTCTGGGGAGAGACGGTCCCACAAGCAATTGAGGATTGGATGGAGGATATCGTGAGAGTTTTCATATTGGTAGGGACACCATCCGACCTCATGGTGATCCTTGCTGCGAGTCTCCTGCACACAATAGTTGGTAGATGGTGGATCCTGATGCTCCAGGTGCATGACGAGGCATCTTTACTCTGGACAGACTTTGAGAACCTGTTCTGGGTAGAGTTTGTACCAACCACCCTTCGTGCGGTGTAGATTCAGAAGTTACGTCATCTGCAGCAGGGCAGCATGACAATAGAACTATACTCAGCGAGGTTCACCGACCTCTCGTGCTACTCTACGGACATGGTATGAACCCATTCTTCAGGGCTCGGACCTTTGATAAGGGACTAAGGCATGATATAAGGGCTTTGATTATCTCTCTCAACATTCCAACGCAAACCCTCCTCGTGGAGAGTTTCCTTGCTGAGTAGTCACTAGCGGCGAGACCCACCACAGGGTGACACGTAGCAGATTCTTCTACAGCCGGTAGTAGAAAGATGATGCAGAGGTCCAATAGGACCATACCCACAGGTGGTCAACTACACAACTCAGGTTCAGTTGTGTGGGGAACACGAGACAGATCTAGCCATATGAGGAACATGCGGTGCTATGCATGCGGCGGGTAGGGTCACTGGCTCAAGACTTCCCAACCCACCCTACAGATGAGAATCAGGCAGTAGAGGGACCTCCTAGGCAGAGGCATAGGTTTGACCATGGTGGTCCTTTGGGAGCTGGCAGATGAGCTTACCGAGAAGTAAGTGGTGGATGACGTTTTGAGGCCCTACCACCACCACCACCAGGAGGTCCACCCCGACCGCAGGGAACATGTGGATAGGGGAGAGCTTAGATTCAAGCAGCTGAGACCTACGACCATAGTGCTTCGGGAGCAGGTGGACAGGAGTGGGACTAGTTACAGGCATAGAGTCCTTGTTTATGAATCTTCTAGCTTCGTTGATGTCATTGTTTGTGGTTTCTTTGTGTCTATATACTTTGAGCTGCAGTAATAAATGACACTTGTCCTTGTGACGTTTGATTTCCTGTCTTTTGTGTGGATAATACTAAGAGATTCTGGATAAAACCATTTACTTGACCCTCACATTTGAGATTCCTATTGGAGGAGACCCAGTGACCACACACTGATGCCGACAGTGTGACTCAACCCTTGGAGGTGAGAGAAACATTTGGATCTCTTTGTGGTAGTGTCTAGGCCTTACGACGTCATCCATGGCATGAATAAGTACCGTTCATGTCATGATAGACTGTATTAGGAAATGGGCGTGGTTCATCCAGGGGATGAGACCGGATTTCTCTTTTCAGAAAATGAGAAATATTAGCAGCTCTTGTAGGACATAGGAAAAGAAGGGTGTGGACAAGTTCTTTACAATTGGCCAGTCACACCCATAGTTCGTTGAGCGAACGGTTTATGGTTTACCCTAATCTCAAAAGTCTCAGGTGTGTCTTCTCGCAGAAGGACTTGGATATAAGAAAGTGGCATTAGCTTGAGTTCCTCAAGGACTATGACTTCGAAATAGTCTGTACTTTTGGAAAGGGGAACATTGTAGCAGATGCTCTTAGCAAGAGATCAAGAATTCAGCTGTTGGAGAGTTGACAGAGCAGCTAGTTGCGTTGCAAATATCCTTTGTAGATAGGGATGGATCAGCCTTTCTATAGTCTCTCACAGACACTTCCCCACTTCTTCAGCGAGTCAGGGAGGTGCAGCATGGGGACGCTGACTACGAGAGACGACGTGCTCAGATATGCTCAGGGTAGGCACCCAAAAGATTTTCTAAAGGTGGGGAGCATGTAAAACCTTTCAGGGGACGTACCATGGTGCTAGTTTCACTTCAGGAGGAAGTTTTGTGGGAGTTCCACACTTTCTCTTTAGCGGTACTTCCATGAGTGGTAAAGATGTACTTGGACCTTCGATGACAGCACTAGTGTCCAGGTATGAAGAAGGCAGTAGCAGAGTTTTTCTCTCAATTACTCACTTGTCAGCAAGTGAAGACGGGGCATCAGATACCAGTAGTCTTGGTTCAGCCTTTGGAGGTCCCATGGTGGAGGAGGGATGAGATATCCATGTAATTCATGACGGTTCTTCCACGTACGTCCAGGGAACATGACTCGATTTGGGTGATCGTCGACCGACTTACCAATACGGACGACTTCCTACGGACCAGAAATGGTTCAAGCTATGATGGAGAAGGTGCAGATCATCCAGGAGTGAATGAAGATTTCACAGAGCAGACAGAAGTCTTATGCTAATAGATGACGGAGACCACTGGAGTTCGAGGATGGAGACCACGACTTCCAAAGGGTCTCACCTCGATGAGGTATGTTCATATTTGGCTGAGACGACAAGCTATCTCCTCGATTCATCAGACCTTTTCAGGTCCTCATTAGGGTAGGTGAGTTGGCTTACCACCTGACCCTTCCACATCAGTTGCACCGGGGGCACGACTTCTTCCACGTATCTCAGATGAGGAGATATGGGCATGACCCATCCCACATCATCGACCATGGGGAGTTGGACATCGATGATGGGGAGAATTTCACGGAGGTTCCAATAGAGATTGAGGATCGACAGGAGTGGGTCCTTCATGGATGGTCGATTCTTCTGGTGCGTGTTCGCTGGCAGCACATGAACCTCCTGGAGAGTACATGTGAGCGGGAGGATCAGATGCGTGCACAATACCCCTTTTGTTTCCCTAGTGTGTTTTGTAGCTTTACGGGGACGTAAATCCCTGATGTGGGGTTAATTTAAAGACCCGGAAATTTCAAGGATTTTTTTTTCTTAATTTCTTTGGAATTTTACAAGTCCGCAGTTTCTGACGGTGCCTGATTCCGAGGCCCGGTGTGCCCGAAAACAATTTCTGAAGTTTTTTTCGTGTACGTTTAGTAAACGTATGTCCAGGCTTTTCTATCTTTTGAACTGGTGCTCAGAATTGAAATCTGAGGATACTAATGAAATCGCAGCGCTGGTATTCTCTTAAGGAGACCTCTACCGCTGTTGAGTTTTGTCGAGAGTAGAAGTTATAATTTGGGGATTCATAATAAATTAAATAAAATTGTTGTGTTACACAATTTTATTTTTAAGTGGTGGATATTTCGTCCAAAGGGGAGTTGTAAGTAGGGCCCACACCCCACATAACCTACCATGAGAGAATAAAGTGTGGTGGGGCCCACATGAACACCTAACCCCTCAACACCCCCTTTAACTCCCATGAACCCTTTTTTAACTTTTGAACTTCCACATAATGTTGAAGCCTCTCCACCTCCCTCCCATTAATTGTGCCAACAAAATTAATTAAAGTCTTCTTTAGTTAATTTTTGGTGTCAACAATTCATTTTGAATTGTTTTGAATGCATGGTAATATTAATGTTGGGGAGCCTTTTTATTATATTTTCCTTGGAAAATATTTTTTTGGGGGGACTTTGGGAGGATTAGAAGTAAAGAGTTCTTTCCATGAAGAACATCTCCAACAAAGGACTAAGAACATCTTCAACAAAGAATGACATCCTTTTCGATGAAGAACAAGGAAGCACGCTCAAGCCCAGAATCGACAGCGTGTGACGGGCGCAACATACGACATCGTCTTCGAATTCTCTTTCCGCGTCACCGACAAGTGAACAACGTTCTTGAATTGAGGTAGGGGGTTTTTGTATAATTTTAAGTGAATAAAATTATATCTCATTATTGATAAATGCTTTGGATTGTCTTCAACCATTTGCTATCACCTAACGTGGAGGGCGCATGCCGAACGAACACGGCCTGACGACCCTCCGATGGTTATTGATTATTTTGGGGGCGACGATTGGAGGCGGAGGAAACTGGAGGCGAAAATGACTAGAGACAGTGGCCACACACCGGCCGTGTGGGGGGAAAACCATGGTCCACAACCGCGGGCCACTCGGGCTGAAGAACCGGTCAGCTATTGCCGGCCGGGCTGGTTAACCGCGACACTCGCAGGTGCCGCATGGAGGAAATGTGGCCCACAACCGCGGGCTGCCTGCTGGAAGAACCGTCCGGCTATGACTGGCCGGGAAGAAGACCACGACACCGCTTGGCGCCGCGCTACAGAGAATACTGCAGCCCCTACTCCGTGGGCTGCTTCGGCGGGCGAACCGGCCGGCCGCCTGCTGGCCGGGCCGAAGGAAATCGCGGCACCCATAGGTGCCCCAAGGGAGAGGCAGCGGCCGACTGTATGGGCCGCTCACACCAGACAAACCGGCTGGCTTCAGCGGCTGGGCAGCAAGGAGGGGCGGCGCCGCTCGACGCCACCAGGTGAGCTGAACCGGCCCTCGACCCGGGCCGGGTCCGCAGGTATGCTGCGCCCCACCGGGCCGGGCCGAACCCCTATCCGGGTCGGACCCGCTGGTCCGGGTCCCTAGATGGGCCGCGCTCCACCGGGCCAGCCTGACCCCCAGCTGGGTCGGACCCGCCGAACCGGGTCGGGCCGACCCTCCAGCCCACTGGGCTTGATGGGCCGGGCCCGTTTCACTTAAATTTGAATAACTTTTAGACTGCGCGTCCGATCGACGCACCATCTATAGAACTGTGACCCTTATGACAAGGTAGTCCTTTTTTGATAATCTAAGTGAGTTTTGGAAGACTTTGGAAAATGGATGGGTTTGTATCGAGCGTAAATCCAACCGGGCCCCTGGAATGGAAAATCCAATAACTCTCAGACCGAGCGTCCGATTGACGCACCGTCTATCGCGTTGGGTTTATTTTAACGAGATAGAACTTCGGGATACATCAAATCAGGATTTCTTGATAGTTGATTTATCTAACCCCTTTGCTCGAGGAGCGGACCCTTCCGGAATCGAGCATGCTGTGTGCAGGTACCCTAGAGCTGGCTGCGACTGCGATGATTACTGTACAAGAATCCTCCATGGGTTCGACACTAATGACTTCTGTACCGGGATCCTCCATGGGTTCGATAGTAGTGACTTCTGTACCAGGATCCTACGTGGGTTCAACAGTAACAAATTCTGTACCGGGATCCTCCGTGGGTCTGACTGCAGTGACTTCTATACCAGGATCCTACGTGGGTTTGACAATGATTACTTCTGTACCAGGATCCTCCGTGGGTTCGACAGCAGTGACTTCTGTACGTGGATCCTACGTGGGTTCAACAATGACGACTACTATACCAGGATCCTACGTGGGTTCGACACTGGCGACTTCTGTGCCAGGATCCTATGTGGGTTCGACAGTGCTGATATTGTTCTAGGATCCTACGTGGGTTCGACAGAGACGATGATTCCGAGGCTACATCTAATCATCTCTACCCCTCTTCGTGAGTTGTATAACCTTGTGAGTTGAGTCATGTATTTCATCCATTATCATCGTGGTGTTTGACTTTACTTCCTGTGTAGAATGAGTTGTGCTTGGGCTAGTGAGTTGGAGCCGGACTGTGACTAGTAACTTAGGTATATGTGTGGGCATATACCTAAGTAGGGTTGGTTGTTACTTTGTAGTTGTATCTTTCTTCTTTTTCTTATCCTTAGTGGATATTGTGATGCCACGTGGGTCTCGGGGTCCCTACTGAGTATCGTTATACTCACCCCTACACGGGCTATGCCCGTACCTCGTTGTGTTTGATGCATATGATGAACATCACTGACGGAGGCCGAGAGCGCCACGATTGGACTGCACCCAGAGGTGGACCTTGCGACGAGTCGGAATATGGTGGATACTGACAGACGTGGGTGCTGAGGTGTCCATATCTACCTACCCTTCAGGTAGGAATCCCTGGAAGACGATCCATGAGCTACTCTTTACTTTCAGCTATTTGTCCCTTTACTTGTACTTGTTGTTCAGTTGGGTTTGTATACTGGCCCATTTACTTTCCAACACACTCTTTTGTATTCAGTTTTACTTAGTGTTTACTTCCTGTTGCATACTGTATTGTGTTTGTTTACTTTCATAAAGGCAATTCCTTCCCAGCTTAGGGATTTATGCCTTTGGTTCTAGTCGCCAGCCCCTGGCCTATGAAAGGCGGGCTTGGGGTAGTCACGGCACGGGCCCTAAGGACGGGTCGTGACATATACTGTCAATGCCTTGGGTGGGGACATAAGACCGTCATACCCCCAATATCACTATCATGGGTCTAAAATAAAGGATTCCATGCCCCTACCATTTATCCAGGTTTATCTTCATCATCAACGCATGTTGTGCACACTCTCCATCTAAGGGAATAACCATACAATAACCTCACCCATTCTGAGTACTATGGTAATACCTTAAAAGTTACAGTATTTACACATAATAGGTCATATAAAATAATGGTAGAATATATAATGTAATTATGAGAATCAGTAGCATCATAAAAGTACATGTGATCAAAATAAAACTTGGTCTAATAATCTATATAAGCATACTCATGGAATCAAGCATCATATATGGGTATCACGTGCCACACACACACACATGTGATTGCTATAAATCTTGATAAATCAATCTATGCCAAAAAATGTATCACATAAAGGGGAACAGGAGTATAAAATTTCCCCAAATGGTAAGGAACTTTCTAACTTAATCTTTTTTATGATAACCTCCTAACCCATAAAGTGGTAATACCCGAGTCACACCCGAGCTATAATAGGACCGAGATCGCACACCAAGAGCCCCGAAAACTGATCCCAAATAAAAAACATCAAGGTTATAGAATGATATTAAATAATATTCTAATCCAAATGTATTATATAAATAGTAATATACCTCTTAGGATCATCCAATTATACTATAATTGAAACTAATCAATGGAAGACATCCAAGACACTAGATCTATCAGCAATCTATCAACGATCTAAGAATTCATCATTAGATGGAATCATAATATATATATCTATAAAATACATTCCAGACCTATGATTTTTTAAGTGAATAATGGTAAAAATAAAAAATATCCAAATAACATTGGTTCATGAATCACATATCTTAATTCTCGATCATCAACTCCATTGGATCCACTATAATTGAGCTTTTAAGGGAAGTAATTCACTGGGGGAAGACCTGTGGAGTCTCTATATTCAAGAGGAATATATGTAGGATGAATAATGGGTCATAACGGGTACTAAATAGTCATTAAATAGTATTTTTGGATCATTAATCCACATGATCTTGGTTTAGTCACATGGTCTGACAAACTGTGTTCCAACCATGTGTGGCTTCCTACCCTTACTGGGAACTTTTACAGTTTGGTTATATGGGTTGTCAAATCATGCTATGACTATACTTTTTTCCACTGGAATGTATAATATGGTTTATCAGGTGAGGATAAATAGTTTGGTAAAATATTTTCTTTACCCGTTCTCCACCCCAAGTGTTTTTTTACACCAACCATACAATTTCCTAGAGGATTAACATGGTTTGGAAAAACAATTATCCAAACATGCACCTCAAAAGGCCCCTAAAACTCTATAAAACCAACTAAAAAACATCCATAAATCAACCAAAATAGCTTATAGTTAAAAAACATGATTAAAGGATTAAATTAACTCTTAAAATACCTAAAACAATTGAGGCCACTAATATATACCCATTTAAAGACTTCTCATCACTGAGAAGTTTCTCAAGGTTTTTTCTCAAAAAACTTAGGTCATTAAGTTTGAATATTAGACTCTCAAACTAAATATTCCTCCTGCATACATATATACTTTCATAGAATATAAATAAGTGGCATTATATTCCCCTGAAATATCTTATCATTATGGTCTATAATTTTCACTGAGCATTCCATGTATGACACATCAATATCCAGCTCCACATCCTCACAGTCAATGACATGTTTAGGAATAAGAATATACCTATAGATTTGAGACACATAAAACACATTGCACATACCATGGTACTACAGAGGAAGGTATAGATAGTAATCCATAATTCTAATAAACTTAGAAATATTTAATGGTCCTTCTTATATAAAATATAGATTCCATGCTTATGTAAATGTCGATGCCCTAACCTACGAGTCACCCATAAGAAAAATCTTTCACCAATAGTAAACTCCAATGGTAGTTTCCTCTAGTATGTATATGATCACTACCCACTCTATGTAGTGGTCAACTAATTACTGATATTATTCACTATCTCAGAGTTCTCCTATACTATTCTTGGCCTAGACACAATTTCCTCACTTACCCCATGCCAATGTAGTGGTGAACAACATGACTGACCATAGAGATACTGAAAAGGTTCCATATGAAAGGAATCCTGGAAGATATTATTTTATACAAATTTGAACAAGGATAGACGATAATCCCATGATCCATTGAAATCTAGAATGAATTGATGCAATATATCCTCCAAAATTTGGATTTTCTTCTATGATTTAACATCGGTCTGTGTATGATATGATGTACTCAGTTTCCATTGAACTCCTGAATCCTTCTACAATACCTTCCAAAAATTTGGCGAAAAATTCATGTATTTTTTGGATATAATTCTTTATAGAAATATATTCTAGAATAAAATATCCTAAACATATAGTTTTCTTAGATCATCCATGGAATGAGTCTCGCAAATCAAAAAGAAATGAGAAACTTTCATTAACTAGTAAACTATCACCCAAAACACATCATGACCCCTTAAGGTCTTGAATAACACCATAATGAAGTCAATCATCAAGTTATCCCACTTCCACATTGACACCAGAAGTGGATGAAGAATACCACCAGGATACTACTGCTCGACCTTTACCTTCTAGCAGGTAAGGCATCGTGAAACAAAACCAGTGATGTATCTCTTTATACCAATCCACTAGAACTGATGTGAAATGTTAAGGTAAACCATTTTAGACCCTAGATACACTTACCATTTTAATGAATAATAGTATCTCATAAGATCCTATCTTAAGGATTCCAACACTGAAAAATTCACACTTACACTAATTGTATCATCATTATTTACTGACCATCATGGAATTTGGCCACTGCCTTGAAGTCATTCTCACATCACCATACACTCAGTATCCAACTATTATCTTGTCTTAATCTGGTATAATAATGAATATGTAATGACCAAAGGTGAGTATTTCATAACTCCATGATCATAAAATTCATCCACAATACATTCCACAATTAAACTCATAAGATTCTATTTTTCTTGTGATTTCCACTCACTAAGAAACTAAATATTTAGTGTTTTCTACTAAGAGAATATACTATTACATTGCCTTTTCCTGGATCATAGTCCATATCAAAGTCAAATTTCTATGTATACTCCTCCAAAAACCTCTACCTCAAATCATGATCCCATTAAAAGAAGATATATCAGAGTCACTTGTGGTCCATTTAAACAAAAAATATCTCATCAAAGAGATAATGTCACCTACACTCTAAGGAATAAACTATAGTTTCCAACTTTAAGTTATGCATTAGGTAGTTCCACTCATGGGGTTGTGGCGGACGTGGACTATAAAAAACTACCTGATCCCTCTACATCAATATTTCCCCCAACCTAAATCCTAAGGCATCACAATTCATTGGATATCTGATCCTAGGCCCTAAAGGAATATAAAATGTATCTTTCAGCAATAATCTCTTCAGCTTAAAAAAGGCCTCCTCATATAGATCATCCCATTCAAACACTACCTCATTCTTAGTAATCCTAGTCATTAGTGTTTATAAGTAGTATAAATCATGAATGAACCATAAGAAACAGCCATCAATCTTAAGGAAAATTATTATCTCAAAAAAATTCTTAGGTAGAGACCAAGAAATTATCTCTTAGACCTTCTCCAGATCAATAGAAATTACTGACTCAGAGACCACACGACCAAGGAAATATACCTTTGGAATATAATTTTTTCACTTTAAAATATTGGAATAAAGTTTTTGTGCTTAGAGTGTACTCAATGTGGTCTTAATGTGTATGACATGTAACTCAGAAGTCTATGAATATATAAGGATATCATCAAAAATGACCATGATGAAAGAGTCAAGATATGAATGAAAGATCTTGTTCATAAGAGCCATAAATACTTCTTATGAATTCATCAATCTGAAATTCAGGATGAGGTACTCATATAGTCCATATATAATCTTGAATATCCCCTTAGGGATATATTCCTCTCCGGCCCACAACCGATGGTATCCTAAATACAGATAAATCTTGGAGAACCACTAGGATGTCCATAACTAATCAAATAGATCATTAATACTAGGTAAAGGATACTTTTTCTTTACCATAACTTGATAAATATTCCTATATTCTACACATATCTATATAATACCATAATATTTCTTGGAAAACAACATGGGCGCACCCCATAGAGATGAACTTGGTATCATAAAACCCTTAATCTCTAGGCCCTCAAGACTAATATTAAGATCTATCAACTCTTCTAAAACTATATGATAAGGAGGAATTGAAATGGGTTTCACTATCGACATGTTTTTATATCAAAATCAACTTCTTCGTTAATAAGAAGACCCCATAATTCATATAAGAATACATCTTTGTAGGGATCGAAAAAAAGAGGAAAAGAAGAGAACCTGATATCTAGTTCCACAGTGAGAGATATGCATGCTACCTGAGTCATGGTGTCTCTAATCAGGTCCCACTCTATTGGGTTTAATATACCACTCCCTGGTGATCACAAATTTCTCTCCCATATGTGAAATAATGGATACCCACCTCTGATAACAGTCGATGTGATCATGAAAACTGGTTAGCTATTCTATTCCAAGGATCACATCAAAGGTAGTCAACTCAAAGATCATGAAATCCCACAAATTTACATAGTCTAAAACAACTAAAGGATACTCAAGAAATCTATAGATATGATCAAATTTATTTACTAAGGGTGTATAAAGAGAAATAATATCATAAAATAAATTAATTGGTAATTAAGACCTATAAAAAATTGAGCTAATACGAAAGAATAAGAAACACCGGTATCAAAAAGAGTGGTAGAAAGAGAATAGGTGACCAAGAATGTATCTCAAATAGTAAATGGTACATATTTATAGTTAGATAAAACCTATTCTATTGGATACACATGGAATTCCTCAGCTCCACAACCCTATCCATGATGTCCATTACTCACCCGAGTTAATATCATCTGAGGAGTATAAACTTGCTGTTGAGGACCCTAGCCAGATCCATAAGTCATAGATTGCATCTATCCTACATGACTGTGAAAACCTAACCTCAAATATCCAGAGAATACATTTTTTTTATATTCCCAATATTAACACACTACTGACACTTCATCTAAGGTGTTGGGTAGAACCCGTTGTAATGTCTATCCTTTATATAATTGAAATATTGTGGACCTCCTCCTAAGGGGGATGAAGAAGTTGTACTCTGATCAACCTACCAAACCTACCCTACCATATATCCTCATTATCCCTCTTTCTACTACAATAAGAGACACTCACCTCAATAGTAGTAGGTCCAACCACCTAAGTACAGAAGGTTTAAATAATACTGACAACTTGATCCTCCTACAAGATCTTATCCAAGTCACGCCCTTGCATAGAACCTATAGGTATATTGTAAGGCCAAAAATCCTAACCCACCATCAAATTTACAAAGTAATATTGATATAAAAATTCCTATACTTATCTATCTTGTTTCTATCTAGGAGAGTAAAATCAAAGTGGTTTAGTAAAATGATTAGTGTATAAAACTATTTTCACAGATCCATGTGGAAGCTCCACGAATTCCTAGAACTGATATAACTTCAACATTATGGGAAGGAATTCCCTAAAGAATAGTTTCTTGAAGGACTCCCAATAAATAAACTCATATATTCCTACTTGTCCCATGACACCCCACTATCTACTAGTGGGTCCCTGAAGCATAAAGGCTATTATCTTGACCCATCGGTCCTCCAGTGTCTTTACCAAGTTGAATATTGCCCCAATGATGTCTATCCAGTCCTTGATATTTTGTGGTACTCTAGTTCCCCAAATTTCTAGTGGATGCTGATTTTGGAAGTCATGGGTATAATTAACAATATTCCCATGTACCCCTCCATTATGGGTAGGTACAATTTAAATGACTCCAGGTTGGAGTGGATCCAACGACAAAACCAATAGATCAGGTGTGGGAGCATGCTTATGTGTATCCTCCTGCATAAAACGTGGTAGAACTAGAACATCCTCCCTAGCATGAGAATTCAGGTGACCCCGACATGACATTTTATGAAATTTCAAATGAATATTTAGAGAAACCACAATAAGTTTCTTATGATAATAAGTTGTTCAATTATAAGGTTTTCTTAAATGATTTATATCATAAGACCTATCCTTAGAGTTATCCAATCACAAGTTATAACCCTCATAGTCCTACCAAGGATCAAACCCAATCCTCCATACCAACATGTTACTAAAAATCACATATATATACAAAAAATTAGATCATGAACAAGTTTAACTAAAAAAAAGATATATCACAACACCTAGAACACAAATATATTATTCAATAGAGAATACATGCATATCCCAAACAAATTACACAATCAAGAGAGTAATAAATCCCCTACCCGGGTTCCAAAAATCATATATACGTTATACCATAACCTAAAAATAAAATAAATAAATAAACCTTGAAACTTTGATACCATTTTTAATTCCCCAACCCGAACCATCAGGTTTGATCTAGAGAGTTACATAACCTAATTCACACCTCCCGATATGCAAGAGGTCAATGACTAGCGGTGAGGTCATGCAGACCATCAATGAGGATATTATAATCTCTGTAAATATATATATACACCATAAACATAAATATATATAACAACCAAAATATCAAGAAAAATACTGAATAATATAATTTACTAACAAATGAAACCCATGTAATACATATAAATAAACTAGGATCTCAATGTGAAAATCCAAAATAGAGTATGAAAGGTATAAGTGGATAATTAAATAAAATACTGCAGAAATACTCTAGAGTCTATCTCGGTATAACTACCATCTCCATGCTCTACATTATATCTATCTACTGTGGACCCCTTATATTAGAGTTGGTGTCCTAGAACCAACTAATTATGTACTTAATTTTACATGTATATTCAAATATATGAATATGAATATAAATATATTATCACATATTTATTATACTTATATATAATATTGATGTGATAATGTCCTATAGAATCTATTTCATTGAAATGAGAGTAAAATTTCTCCACAATGAGGAGAAACTTGAAATGATATGATGATATTCTTAAAACTATTTCTACAGTCAAATACATACTATGATAGGAAACATAGTACATAGAATGTCAGGATCACATACTCATAAGTGGATAAGGCTTCTTCTCATAAAGTCTGCATTTGGTAAGATTCAATGTGGTAGATTATGAGAAAAGACCCACGAAAATGAATTCTGTATGTTATGGTGACATAAGATATTACTATCAATGAGTCTGTGTAATGGATCTTAGGCATTATTATTATCATTAATTTATATCATGACTCATGCACTTATATTTATAGAAAAAACCATCATACCATATGTTAGTGGGATGTAGGGTATATTGGGTGCATCACGAATGAAATGATTTTAATGGATAAGTCGAGGAAGGATTTTTACCTTCTATATTTATAGAAATTGATATCTCATCCCTTTGATTGAAATATAAATGTCACATAGATTCCATGTCCATGGTGTAATAAAGTTTATTTCAGATAGTCAAAGATATATGTATCAAGAATATAGGTTGATGATATGGATCTAAAACATTCTTTATGGTATATTGAGACAAAGGAATTATATTACACTATGAGTGTTCGTATATGGTTGTCGATGTTGCAACATTATGTTCTTTATCTTGGGTTCCTTGACCCATTTCTTAATAGTAATCTTGGATATTAAGTGTACCCACATAATGCCAGTGAGAAATAATCCTAGAGGGTCACACAATAAGTGTTGATGTTCATCTTGATTAAATTCTATATAAATTTAATTAGTGGAATAAATATTATTATCAAGACCGAGGAATGATTTTATTCAAGTTTTATTGACCGAAAAAATTAATAAATATTTATTCATAAGATTGTGAATAAAATATATTTATTTATTGAATATTTAATAAAT
This sequence comes from Viscum album, assembly GCA_963277665.1. Taxonomy (NCBI): domain Eukaryota; kingdom Viridiplantae; phylum Streptophyta; class Magnoliopsida; order Santalales; family Viscaceae; genus Viscum; species Viscum album. The sequence continues at coordinate 2,099,264,613 of OY728163.1, read as the reverse complement.
ATTTATTCACTGGTCTCTAGATAAAAAATTTATTTATGAATAAAATTTATATTTAGGTATTCAATAAATTTTGAGGAGTTCAAATGGACTAATACCGTGTCCATTGATAAATATTAATTCACCAGCTGATAAATTAGTTTTTTTCACAAGTTAGCACGTACACCATAAAATAATAATAATAATAATAGTAATAATAATAATAATATTACTATTATTATGTGGCATGGGGTTTAATAAATATTATAATATTATTTAAGGTTTTGTGCATAATTAAATAATGTTTTAACCAAACCCTAGCTATATAAAAGATGATTTTGTCTATTGTATAGTGTTAGAAAAATATAATGTTGATAATTGAGAATCATTTCACACAAAAAACCTATCTCTTTATCTCCCTTGAATTTTAATCATCTATTACTTTAAATAACCATAAGAACTCATTCAATATTGAAGGAACTTGAGCGATCAAGATAAAAAATACACGATTATTGATTCACCATGCTAGCAACCATAAATCATTTGGTGTCATTTTAAGATCAAATGAGCACATGTGGATCACTTCTAGAGGGATTATATAAATAGATATTTATAGTTCAATGATGGTAATATAGAAAGGGTTTTTTGGAAGATCAATATCATCTATGAAGAAAGATCATAATACAAGGTAATAATTTCTTCAGATCTAAAAAAATTAATTATAAATTTAACATACATGATCCTCTATTAGGGTTTCATGAAAACCTAAATTAAAATAAATTTTAATTTCATCCCACCAATGGCGCTTGAATTATTCCTTAAACTACTAAGTGTTATCAAAGTGTTCACATTTCAAATTTATAATTATATATTTGATTTTTGATCAATATTTACAATAATGGTGAGATATTCATTTCATATTATTATTTCTTTAATCCGATTTTTTAATTAACATAACTTAAAAATTTTAATTATTTTTTTGTGTTTTATTTTCTTAAAGTACTAAGAATATATTAAGAATATCTAGAGATTCCATCGGGAAGTTCTAAGAACTATGGTCGGTAAGATTGGGTTACACGACGTGTAGCCGAATTGCACTCCATGTACCCAAGTGCACTGTATATGGATGTTCCACTAGTTAAAAAACATGACAAAGAGTAAATAAATATAGTTCATTTATTCTAAACCATGTGTAGAATGGACCAGTCTAGTACACGACCTATTGGATTACACAACAGGTAACTGGCATACATGCTATGTAGTCTACCTGGTTTAATAGTGAATTTATGCAAGCTGTGTGGTCAAATACATGGTCAAATGATGTGAGACTAAAATCTAGTTGTATTAATGATTCATATGATGCATATCTAGTGTAAACGCCACTTTTTCATGAATTAAAATGTCTGAAATTCATGTTAAGTTATTTGATAAGGTATCTAGACACACGATTTGTGAGATGCATAGTGTGTAGCTATATTGTACACGTCATGTAGTATTGTGTTTGGTGAATTTTTTTGAGAACATAGAGAATCTAGAACATGTAGTGTATATATTTTGAGTACACATTATGTAATCTACATATATACATGCCAAATATCCAAGCTTGTATCCCGAACATAGGACATGCGAAGCACTTGACATGTAAATGGTTAGTACATATTGTGTAGTCTAAAGGAGGAACATGATGAAGACCTAAGAGTGTATCCTAAGTATAAAAAAACCAAGATATATTATTTTTAACTTCAAAGTAAACACTATGTAGTCTCCCAATAAAGGAAAAAATTAAGTTACATTAAATTAATAATTACACTATCAAAACCTTATTTTATTGATTAACTCGCATTATATTTGAAAATTTAATATAGGTTTTAAATAATTATTAAATGATAAATTTATTTATTGTAATTGTCTATAATTATTGGTTCTATTATTTATTTTCCCTGAATTTCATAATGATGGGTATCTCCAATTGAATTCTGATGGTCCTTAAGATAAACGAAAATTAATTAATAAAATCATTTTCATCTTAATAAATAAAGAATGGATATAAATTAATGTTATCTATTATACGTTTACGTAACCAATTCATGTGTATGATGGATCATGAGATTAACCAATACTTATGTATGTTTTGTAATTATTTAATTTAATTTATTTCATGGGTTTCAATTATTAATTATTAAATTAAATTTGATGGCCTGTGAGTCATACCTCTCTTCATTATTATGTAGGACCTACGTGTCTAAGGTTATTTGTGTAATAAAACTTAACCAATGAGTTTGTTTTCCTAACCTATGTGTGAGTTATAAATACTTTTAATTAATGGAGCATCCCAAGGAATATGGAGTCCGTTTAAGATAGAATTGGGATAGTTCCAACTCAGGTGATACATAGGTGTACATGTGGAATGTTGTAACTCCAACCAAGACTAGAACATGGAGTTATTCCCCTAGGTCAAAGGTTTATTTTTTTCCCACTAAATAAATAAACTGATAGATAAGATCATGATCAGGTCATTTATTTATTTTTCATTATTTTATGGATACAATACTGTGATCACATAAATAAATAAATTAGGGTGAAAATATGTAATTTAAATAAATGTATTATTGTTAAATGTTTTATCAAACATATTTAATACATTAATTAAAATCCACTTAATATTAACAACTCATGAAGATAAAAAAGATAAAATTTTCACATAATACATAAAATCCCTCAAATATATATTAAGTCAAACTTGGACTTCTATTACTTGACTAAGAATAAAACCAATAGAACTAAGTTTTTGACCAACCCTTGTTAGGAAACTTACATTTATAATGGGAGTAGTTATAATGTTTTAGGGTATACTTAATCATTTTACATTAATAGGAGTGTCTATTTCTTAACTTGGTGTAATATTTTGGCAAGTGTTGAGGAAATCCAAGTTAGGATTCTTGGATTGGGGAATACACTGAATGGAACAAGGAGCTACAAGCCCACAGTAGGGAAATAATTTCCTACATAAATACCTTCAAATAGCTTAAACAACCCTTTTTTGGGTTTATATGAAGGGTAATATAGATCCTTTCCAATAGATGTACAAGAATCTAGACATTTTAAGTTCAATGGTGAAGGCTATTTGGACTTGATAAATATTGGGAGTCTTAATGAAATTAAATTTTTTTATTATGTATAACATAATTTTTAATCAATTAACATACCATTCATACATTTTAATTATTGTAGAAAATGGAAACAAATTACATGAAACCACTATGAATATTACTCACCTCCAGGAATGTCCTTACAAATACAAAGGTTTGTATATGGTATAATAGTTTTGGTGATGTATTATTATAAGAAAAATTGTATTATGTGTTGGAATCCCCTATTCCGTTTCTTCCACCTCAATAGGCCAACATATGTGACAAATATTCCTACCAGAGATATGTTGAGGATGCTTCCTCTATTAATTGTATTATACTATCAAATATAATTATAGAGTTAATGATACAACATAAGGACATGGATTCTTACACCATAATATCTCATATCCAATCTCTTGAGAAATAGAAAGAAAGGCATGGAGTAAATATGATTGTCAATGCACTATATCAGTGTAAACTAGAAGATGGTAATCTAGTTACTAATACTTCTTTTAAAAATGATGGTTTATATTGATTATTTAGAAAAATTAGGCTTTTACTTAGATAAAAAAGTATCCATTAGTCTTATTTTTTTATCCTTACCACCAAAGTTATCCTTTTTTCTCCAATCTTGAATAAAATAAATGGATAAGTCTCTTAGGAAATTTTTTTCTATACTTCACCAAGTAGATAAGGATTGGTTAAAACTCATTTATACACCCTTTATAGTGAAAGGTTTGAAAGAAATGGTTGAATATCCCATGGATCATATAAATTCAAAATATCCTTTACAACATCCTTCAATGAGACAAATTATTTGAGGGAATATGAGTGAACATAAAGCTATTTTCATATCATGTGGAAATCTTAGACACTAGAAAATAAATTACACTGAATTGAAGAAGCAAGAAGTTGAATCCACTTCAGGTATATTCATAAATTTTATATTTTCAACTTCTATACTATATATAATATGCTTACAATATACATGTATTTGAATATAGGAAATGAACAATAATAAAAAGGTTATAAAGTGTTCTCAAATGAAGCTGATAAAGGGTGATTTATATGCCATCCAAGGGGAGATTTCTACTTCTCATTTCCCAAATGGATTAATTTAAGTTTATAATTAGTGTTATGAAAACATTTGTTTTAGTGTCTATCTATACACAATGAGACATTATTTCACATTTTTAATAATTTTTTTATGGTACTTCATTACTAAATTACTAGTTCACTAGCTCTTGAATCATATGTGTATATCATAATGAATGGTGAATATAAAATATTATACTCTTACCCAGTTGGGAAAATATAATTATTTTTCAAATAAAAAAGAAATTAGTTTAATTTTATACCATTAAAAATAGTTTTAGTCTATATTGAGCTGATATACTAGGTAAAAAATAGACAAACTAATTATCATGTTAAGATAACGAAACCTTTATATATAAAGATACATCACAAGATTTTAAATTTAGTTAAACATGGTAATATGAGATATTCTAAAGATAAAGGTAAATTTATATACTTCATGATATTCCTTTAAGAAATTTTAGAAATGATCAGTGAAGTAAATGAGTGCACTTGCTAAAGACGGAATAATATTTAAGTTGTCTTACCATATAATTTATTCTCTAAGTATATATTAATCATACATTTGGAGTAAAGTTAATACCAAACTCACATTTCCATATAAAAACCATTATCATGATGGTATTAAAAGTATGATCATTTATGAGTCTTATATATATTTTAAGTCTTCTATTATTTCTTTCAAGACATGTTTTGAAAATATAAGTGTACCTAATAACCATGTGCCAAAAATATTATCTAATGGATATCATTTGAATTTATTTATGATAAAATTAAATTAGGAAACTACCATAAATTATTTTAGAAAACCATTTGTTAAAAGATGGTTCTAGCATCAAATGAATATAAAACACTTATGTTCATCTAAGTTAATAATACTATACCCAATAAGGATATTAACATCTAGTCAAGACTGATTATATTTCCATAAAGAAAGCCTATACCTTTAGGTATAGTGGGAGAAGACTTAACTTATATGGGTTAAGGATTTGGATGAACATTATGTTGTTATAGGAATATTTAAATCCATTGATCCTAGTGGGAAGAGTTGTTCTAGAGACACATACTATGTAGGGACTTATTAACATTGAGGTAGTTTATATTCACTATAATGGGTGATACATATTTTATACCTCTAGAATAAATATTCCTATAATGATGTAGTAAATGATAATATTCTAAGGTTGAAAATTATGTATAAATTCAAGTAATGGACTTTATGTATCAAGAATTAGTGACTCCATATTTTGAATATTTATAAGACTCAATATTGTTGGTGAGTATTCAAGAAAAACTAGACATGGATAGTACAATATGATACTAATTCTTCTATAGTCATTGATTTTTTTTATTTTAACTCCGAGTGATGATATTGATATAAAAATAAAATATGAGGAGCTACCTAATTTTTATAATAGATGCAGGATTATTGGGAACTAGAAGAAGAAGTTCTAAAGGGATGTGATTTTTTCTAAATGCTCTATAAGAGGGAACCATGTTGATATCTATAGGAAAAAGGTAATGTAATAAATCTTTATTAATCATGGTGTAATGTAAAATATAGAGACAAGGTATATATTGTTTTTGACCATGATTGTCCTTATTTGTCTAATAAATTGAAACCTAAAGGGGTAGGACTAGATGATGAGTTATGCATAAAAGATGAATCTCTGGGTGCCAACATGGATTTGATCTTGAAAGTAGTTCCTAACCATTTCTCCACTCATTAGGAGGGTGTTGAAATTTATAAACTTGGTGAGGAGTTGCAACCTGTTGGATAGAATACTCATGAGGCAGTCCACTGTGTGTTTTTAGAGGTTATTCCTACAAAAAGCTGAGACTTTGGGGAAAATATTTTTAGTTCATCTCATGGAAACTAATTTTTCAAGACAGACCACCTTGGAAGGTGACTTCAAGAAACCTAATTTTTAACAAAATATAGAATTTTATCAAGAGATTGAGAATATTTTCAACTCTTCAGGAATTTATGGTAAGTGGGGAAACATCTTTGAAAGTGAAAATGACAAGGATCAATGAAATTACCTCAAGGTTTTGGGTAGTGATGGATATTCCTCTTATAAGGATGCTATTAAAAATGATAAGAAAAAGGTTCTTAATAGTCAGGTATTCACTCTTATTTCTTAAAAGAGAAGGTCACAAAAGGACTATTTCAATCTATCAAGGAACATGACTACCAGATCATCCTACACGACATCAAAATCTAAGATAACTTCAGAGAAAGAAAGAACTAAAATAGAGATCATCAAAATCTTTAATCAACCTATATCATAGTTAGAGTGGGATATTGATTATTATTATGGTGATTAGTGTGAATACTTCTGTTTCTGGATGAGGGTAGGTACATTTGTTTTATCTCACCCATTATTTTTTTTTACTTTTTTTATTTTTAATATAATTTTAAGAGTTTATTATTTTGGATAGACTTACTTGGTACAAAATGATACTTACATGGCATGATAAATTATTGAAAGGTTTTTTCTATGACTAAACTTATTCACCATTCATCATGAATATAACAATTTTTTGATTATACTTGTTAAATAATATTTCTATGATCATCATATTGGGATATTGATTGTCAAGGACACATCATTTAGAGTAATCCTTATAGAATATGTCTACATGGAATTAATAAAAGGAGACTCTATGGTATATTATTACTAGTCAAAACTAAAAAGGGTTGATAACATTAATAAATTCCAAAAAGATATAAAAATTACATAAATTTCTTTATAAACAAATCATGTATAGTGATAATAGAATATTCATTTTGAAACAAATGAGTGACATGTGTCCTTAAATAATTAGTGAGATTACTTTAAGTTTTCAAGATAAATATGTTGATAATATATGAAAACAATTATCATGTCTTCCAATTTGTTAAGACTAATAAATGAAATTTCTCCAAGTTTGACTTAAATTATCAAACGTATTATGGGGAACAAGATCTAAAAAATGGATCTAAAATTTTCTAAATATATTCATAGTACATATATTAATATAGTATTGAAAAATAAAAGTTAAAATAATTCAATAATAAGTTTTTGTTAGTGTATAATCCTTCTAGTAGAACATGCATGGGCATAAGAAGATATTTTGAAGACTTAAAAAATTTTACAAGGTTAAGTGCTAAGAATTCATCTCATATGACATGATATAAACTATTGTTTGATATTAATGATGTATAAATCATAATATTTGAATATCAAATTGATCTAAAATAATTTCATAGACTTGCATTTATAAATATCTGACAATACTTGGAAATATAGAACTAGATGAGTTCTTTGTGTCTGGAGAAGTGGAAATATTAGTGATCAAGGGAATTGAACACTTATATTCATTTAGTTCTATTTGATCTAGTATCAATTATAAAACTATAGTAATATTCAATACAAAATTATTACAACCAATGAATTCTATATCTATAATATCCGAGTATGTTGCGGTTTCTGATGAAACTTAATATGCGGTTTAACAAAATCTTATTAAAATTTTGGGTTATGCCAAACGAAATAGATTTATAATTTTACGATAATATTTTACTATGGGTCTAGTTAGGATTTTAGGAAATGGGGAAAAAGGTGGATACTTGGTTATATCATTACTTGAGGGATTTTTCTCAAGATGGTAATGTTGTAATAAATAGATTCAACACAAAGACACGTGGCTTTTCCAACACCATCCATGTAAATGTGATAGGCCTGGAAACTGTAGCCATAATTAGTGTAACCATGTTTTTAAATGTGAGAAATAATAATTAGTTAGTAGTCGGATCTAGTGAAAGTGGGATTTTGTTGGATTTGTTTCTTTAGAACCAACTAATTTTTTACATAATACTACATGTATATTCAAAGATGTGAATATTAATTTAAATATATTATCACATATTGATTTTTCTTCTATATAATTTTTATGTGATAATATCCAAGAGTATTTTTCACATTAAAAAAGGCATAACATTTCTTCACTATGATAAGAACCTTTAAAATCTATGATGATATGCATAAAACTAGTTCTATGGTCGAATAATATACTATTATTAGGTACATTGTACAAATAATATCAAGTGAAAGTACTTATAAGTGGTAAAATATTCTTCACATAAATTTTTTCCCTAGTAATATCCAAAATGGTAGATTATGAGAACATATCCACTAGTAGGAATTATACATGTTTTGGTGTCATTGGATATTCCTATATATGATCATATGTATTGGTCTATAGACTTTAATATTATCATTAATCTATTTTATGACTCCCTTACTTATATTTACGAATAAAAAATTTCACTCCATATGATGGTAGAAAGTAGGGTATATTGGGTGCATCACAAATGACATGTTATTGATGGATAAGGTGAGGAAAGATTTGTCCCTTCCATCTTTTGGAAGTTATTATCTCATCCCTTTGATTGAAATATAACTGTTTCATAAATTCCATAGTGAAAGTGTAATGAAGTTTATTTTAAATAGTCAAAGAAATATGTATGAAGCATCTATATGGATGAGATGGTTGTGAATCATGATTGATGATATATTGAAACAAAAGGATTGTAGTAAACTAGGAGCATTCACATGTGGTTTTCAATGTTGTGACATTAAATTATTTCGCCTGGCTACCTTAACCCATTGCTGGATAACAATCTTGGACTTTAGGCATACCCACTTAATTCCAATTAGAAATAATCATAGAGGTTCATACACTAAGTGTATTCATTGGCCATAATTAAATTCTATTTTAATTTAATAAATCGAATAAATAATATTCTCAAGAATGAGGAATAATTTTATTCAATTTTTATAGATCTCATAAATTAAATAAATATTTATCCACTAGACTGTGAATAAAAAATATATATTTATTTTACTGAATATTTAATAAATATTTTTTATATATTATGGATAAAAACATTTAATTATGAATAAAATGTTTATTTGGGTATTCAATAAATGTCAAGGAGTTTAAATAGAACAAGTCCATGTTTCGTGAAAAATATTAATTTTAAAACAGGTAAAATAATATTTTTTATTGCGAAAGTTAGAGCACACATCATAAAAAACAATATTATTATGTGGAATGGGGTTTAATAAAAATTATTATATTATTTAAGGGATGGTACATAATTAAATAGTATTTTAACCTGAATCGTAGATCTATAAATATATGGTTATGTCTATTGTGTAGTATTAAAAGGCTTAAAAATTGAAAATCATCGTGTACAACAGACCCCCCCTCACTTTCAAAATTTCTCCTCTCTTCCTCTCAAGAACAAGAATATCCCCTTAAAGTTTAAACGAACTTGACTGAACAAGATAAAAATTTCAATACAATTGATTCTCTATTCCGGGACATGAAAATCAATCGATGTCATTTAGATATCAAAGGGAGACATGTGGATGACAACTAGATGGATTCTAAACGTGGATACTTATGGTGCAATGAAGGTAATCTGATAAGGTTTTTCAAAGATTAATATCATCTATGAATAAATATTATAAGAATAGGTAATACTTTTTTAGATCTAAATAAATTAATTTCAAATTTAACATGAAAGATCCTCTATTGGGGTTTTGAGAAACTCTAATTATAAAAAAAAATTAATTTTAAACCCACTTAAATTGCTTCTTCTATTCCCAGATTCATCACCTTTATCTTTTCTAGATCCCTAATCGTGAATTACACATGTTCATCAGAATAATAAAGTGGGGTGTGATTAATAAAACCCTACAGGACACCAAAAATGTTTCCTTAATATATATGCACAAGTTTCATAGGTGTATTCCATGATTAAGATAAATGTGAAAGCATGTAACAATAATCATATACCGAGAACTCATATCCCAACCAAGCCACCATGATCCTCATCCACACATTCCCTAGCTCTATGATGGAAAGATAATCTAAAATGATGTTTGGAGTGATCAAGAACTAGCCACAAGTTTAGATAATATGTCTCTTAGTAGTTATAAAGAATCAAGTTGGACTAGGCCACAAGGCTTTCAAATCATGCCTCCATCATGGGTTAAGCCTCAAGACTGTTAAACCCTATCTCAGTAACAATTCAGGCCTTAAGACCATTATATCCCATCTATTCCTTCTGTTGGGCCACAAAGAATATCATACTTTTAATGCCACTACCACAGGTTTGGCCTCAAGGTCGTTTTTCCCCTACCTTGTGTCCGGGTCCATAATCTCCATCATTGCATATTGTGAGAACTCCCCCTTTAAGGTAATTTCCATATCATGATCATCCACCTATTGGAAGTAATGAGGTAATACCTTTAAAATCATTGTATTTACACATAACAAGGTAAAGTATATAAAGGAATAACATAACATATCATCATGAGAATAAGTAGAATCCTATAAGTACATGTGAACAAAATAAAACATGGGATAACAGGATGCATAGTAATATTCATGTAATCAAACATCATATATGCTTCTCACAGGCCACACATACACATAAAATAACTGTAAATCATGGTTAATCAAGTATTACCAACATAACTATCACATTAAGGAAACATGTGTATAAAAGGGTCCCAAATTGTAAGGAACTTCCTACATCAAGATTATTGATGAAAACCTATGAACTCATTGAGAGATAATAATTGAGTCACACCCGGGATCTAACCAGATCAAGTTTGCACACAAAACCCCTTGAATCAGTCCTAAATAAAACATATAAGGTTTTTAGAATGATAGTCAAGAAGATTATAAGTCTAAGAGAATGGATCAACATCAATATAGCTCATGAGAACCACCAACAGATCTAGAATTGATATTGATCAAAGTAAGTCTACCAAAAAACTTGATCTAAAACGATTAATCAAGGATCTAATAATTCATCACTAGATGGAATGAGAATCAAAAGATCTAGAAATTATATACCACATCCATCATTTAGCTAAAGATAATAAGTGTAAATCAAGAAGTAATCTCAAGAATGAGGGTTAATGGATCACATACCTTAATTCCCAATCATCAACACCCTCAGATCTGCTAAAATCGATCTTAGAAGGGAATGAATTCTCTAAGGAAGGTCTATAGAGTCTCTATTTTTGAAAGTGATACTTGTATGGGGAATAAAGGGTAAAAATGGATACTTAATATCTATTAAATAGTATTTTAATATCATTAATCCATGCACACATGGTTTGGCCACATGATTTAAAAAACTGTGCACCAACCAAATGAGGCTTCCTGCCTCCCCTGGGCACACAGATGGTTTTTCAAACCATATTCTGATCATGAATTTTGAAAAATCGAACATATAACACAGTTTTTAGGCGAGTCCATTTGGTTTTGTAAACAACATGCCTTAACTATGCTCTAACACAAGTTCTTTTTCTATGAGTCATATAGTTTCATAGAGGATTATTATAGTTTGGGAAAACTATTCTCTAACCATTCCCCTCCAAAAAGACTCTAAAACTCTCTAAATCCAACTAGAAACCCTAATAACCGAACCCAAATAGCCCATAGTTCAAAAAAACATTATTAAAGGTTATAATATATATACAGAACACATGAAAAGTATAAGGCCATTGCAACACTAGTCATCATTATTATATAATAAAAAATGTAATGAAATAAAAATCACCTTTGGTTAAATGATATCTTATAGGTTGATATAGAAAAACATAGATTAACTTTAGTGGTCTCATTTATTCAATCTCCACTCATCTATGACCTCCAAACACCATTTTTCCTTTTTTTACATGCTCCTTTGGTTATGATAAATAAGGCTTTCATGTGAAAGTTTTTTCTTATTATTAATACTAAAATAACATGAAATATATGTGATTACAATATATAATAGATCGATATTGGTTATATCTTTATTAGTGAAGAATTTTCTATATTTTTTTTATAATGAATGTTTTTTTCTAGAAAATAATTTTATTTCCATATTCACACAACTTGATAATAGTTAAGAGATTATATTTGGTATCATTAATAGATTGAACTTCTTTGGACTTTAATTTATGAGATTTAATCTCAATAGTGACCATTTATTTTATCATTAATGAACTATCATTCCCAAAATCCACAGAGTCCCTATGATTAATTTTAATTTTCTTCTATATTTTTATAACCCCAGTCATGTTTTATGCACAATCACTATCCAATATCTATGTTTTGTCCTTCCTACTTGATTTTAGAGATATTAAAACAATATATTATTTCTTAAATCTTGTTTTTTCAATATACGTTAATGATTTCAACATATTGATGAATTTTTTATGAAAGAATATTTTAACATTCTATAATATAGAAACCAGTTTAATCACATCATACATATGTTTCTTCTATGTATTCATTCCAATTTTGGGTATGAAAATTATGGTTTCTCTATATTTATTCATATATTAACTCATTTTAGAAGTGTTTCTCATCTTCATGGGATGAATACCTTGTTTAATTCCATTTCCTCCTTTAATAAAAAGGAATATTATACTCAAAGGCATATGTTTTTATCATATTCCTTACAACACTAATTGTTTTTATAAAATAGTTTTTCCTCTATATTAAAATGTTTTATATTAATATTTAATTTTTTGTTTTATTATATAAAAATGGATAAAAGTTTTATATTATTATGAGGAGATATTTTTTCTATGATTTCTTATATTCTCCTTTGGTATATAATAGGGGTTTTCAGAATTTTTTTCAAATTATATTTTCCTAGAATTGGTCCTTAAACCTAAACTATTAGAATAACCAATTTTAACATCTTTTAATTTTTAGAATATATTCTAGATAATTTTGATTTTCTTTTATAGTATTATCATCATTAAATGGTTTATATTTCACCACAATAGATTTATCACAATATTATATCATTTTTTAAAGGTGTTTTCAATATCAAGATAAATTGGTTGATATTTTGGTAACTCTTTCATAGTTTTAGTAAAATTTTCATTAATAACTTTAATTATTTTTTATTTATCAATAATTTAAAATTTTAGAATCATAGGCTATTCAATATATTTATCTTCCATTATAATAAAAATAGATTCAATTTATTTCAACTTCCCAGTATCCCTTTTTTGCCTCTTGATCTTATTCTTGATCTTTCTTCTTTAGTCAAGTGATGGCTATAATCCATGCACATAATTTTCAAATTTAAATCACTAATTTTGTTTTATTTTCCATTTATTCACGGGTTTTTTCATTTTATTGAAAAAATCATGAAAAATGTGTTTTTGGAAAAATAAATTATTTTATGGATGGTTTACACGGTGAAAAACATGTCATGTTTGTGAAGGATAATATAATTCAAAGACAATGCCACTTCTTAGAAAAGGAATGATGTTTATGATGTGAATTTTTCTATTGTAAAGAACTGTAAAGAGAGGAATAAGAGTTCATGACTTGAAGGAAATTTATATGGAATGATGGATATTCATACATGCATATTAGTGTGTATGAAATAGTAGTGTCTTGCTGTGAGTTTACTTTTATGTTGTAAAAGACATATCAATACTAGTATAACATATTTGGACATATATCTCTCACACAGGTAATATGTTATATATATATATTAGGATATGAGTGAATATTTGGAATAAGATTAAACATATATTTAGATAATTTTTGTTCTAATTAAATAAGGAAAGATATATCAAATATAAAGGAGCTAAATGAGATGAGATATATCTTATAAGAGATATTGGATGATTACCACACATTGATTATATACATTAAATAGGAGTTAAAGATTAATATAATATAGAAATATATATATATAAATATATGAGAAAATCAAGGGAGTGATACAAGGATATTTAAAGAGGAGATATGAGTTATTTCATAGAGGATAATTTCCTATAATTACATGGATGTTGTGCACAATTTAAGGGATAAAATCCTATAGTTCTTCCTTATCTATTTTCCTGAAAGTCTACTTTAGAGTTTCTCTTGGGGTCTGTTTTATTTTTATTTTGTTTCTCCCTATCATGGAAAGTATGAGGGGTTAACATTCTTATGTCTTGAATGAGTAAGGAAGGGGATTGATTTCAATAGTGGTACACTTTTCATGATTCCTGTGAAAGGTTTTTACATCAATATATTTTTCTATGTCTCTCTTTCATTAATATGGTCCAATCCATTTTTTTGGATGTAAAGAGTTCCGTTTTCATGCATTGAATTGTGTGTTGATTTCCACCATGACCATTGGGATGATTTACACTCTATGTTTAAAAATAGTTTTGAGTTAATTAATTTCTATGTGGCCTTAACTACCTTGAAAATATTTTTTATTATCTGATCCCACTTTTTAGCAGGGTTGAGAGGGAACCCTTATATGGCCAGAAATCCTAGAATTTCTATCAGAACCAAGGGATTTTCTAGGACTTGATTTTGATAACATCATAAGTATCTATATCTTTTTTATACTCTATTTTTTCTTGAAATTAAAAATTCATATGCCTAATACTCTCATCTCATCCTTGGTTCTTCAAGATTAGTTAGTAAATTTTTGTTCTAAGTGGTTTTAAGTTCTATTTAATGAATCATAGAGTGTTCTAAATCCCAATGGGTTTGACTTTAGTCTTTCATTAGAAACAAAACACTCATAGTTAATTAGTAGGTGGTTTAATTTATAAATTCTAATTTTTTTCTCCCATAGGAAGTAATGACACTCTATGGTTGACCAAGTTTTTTGTGACTTTTCCAGGGGCACAAGAAAAATTTAATTTAATAGTTATGAAAAGACTTTACCTTCACTATTTTTTGCTACAAATTTTAGCTCGATTTTTATTTTATTTTCATTTTTTTATCACTTTTATGCTTCGATACGTTCTATGTTTGGATGGTATGGATCAAAGCATAATGGAGAAATATTCTAAACTATACACCCAAATTGAGGTTCCAAAAAAGAAAATAGTGAAACTCAAAGAGAAGGACCAAAGGAAATGTTAAGAGTGACAACTTCAAATATGGGTCCCACAACTATGTCCAAGTGGTGTCTTGGCACTTATCTATGTAATATAATTCATTTTAAAGGAGGCATGTCGATAGTTGGGAATTCCAACACAACAAATTAGGGAATACATGGAGGAATCTATGGAGGAATCCAAGGATGAGGTTAAAAATGAGGTAAATTATATAGATTCACCTAAATCTAAAACTTCCAAGAAAGAAACATTTAATATTTATATTCTCAATAAGAAATATAAAGTATAAAAAGTATTAGAAGAAGAGTAGGAGGATGAAATAATGGATACTAACTTGATAATGAACATACTTAAAATATTTACGATATTAGCAGATAGAAGAATCACTTATAACTAAAATTGATAGGTTAAATATATAATTTGAACAATAAAATCCCAAATAAGATATAAATGAGGAGTGGTATCAAGTTTGGATATCCCATGAATTACTTATTTAACCTATAGAGTAGTCCACTAATTTATTATCTCCCCAACAAAGTCTGAATAATTTTTTAAATTGGAAGAGGAGATTAGCTACACTGGATACACTTCAAGGTTAGAATTAAGTAAATCTAAGATGGATAGATTTATACAATACTCATATCATGTGTCCACAATAGTTAAGTTAATAATAAAAACCTTAACCAAATATATTTTTAGAAGTAAACCCTAGTTTTTATTTTAGTGATATATTAGGGGTAAATCTCTATGAATTATTTTAGAATTTAACTTAGGATACACTAAAATCCCCTTAACATTTTTGATATTTAATAGAATATACCTTATGCTTTCACTTTGTGGTTTTATTTTGTAGGTCCATGATGGGAGGAAGGCACATAGAAGTGTGGAAATAAGAATAGATAAAAAAGAGGAAAGTTAAAGAGTTACATGTTGAAAGGGGAGCGTGTGTTTAATGTTTTAGTTATTATTAACATGTTTTTAAATATATTTTTGAACTTTAAAATAGAAAAATGCATACCCTACCTTATAATTTTTCAATTTTTGATCTATAATACAATATTTTCTTAGGAATACCATGATTACATGTTTTATATTTCAATGATAATAAAATAGAATGATTAATATAGAGGATTGGTTGATTTGAGATAGACATAGGGGTGTGGACTAAATGAATTATGATTTGGGGAAGCTAGTTAATTCATGTATATGAAATTTTACTTCTATTTTTCTTGATTTTAGTTTTTAAACTTTATGTGAATTAATTTATTATTATTATTCCATGACATTAGTGATTGACCAATATTATATTTTTCAATTCCTATGAGGATTCTAGAACTACTATTTCACATCCTTTCCATTATATTTCTTTAGAGAAACTTGGGGGATGTAAACCTTCTAGTACTTGAATAGAGATATGTTCAGAGATATGGTTGTATAAAATAATATTTAATGTAATTGATTAATTTTATTGAGAATAAATTTATCCTCAAGACACACATTTTTATTTATCCTACTTATCCTGTAGAATCCATAGATGGCCATGATAGGGAAAAACCACATTAAAAGATTATATTATCCTTCTTACCCTTAATCTTGTATTTTTTCATGATATTAAAAGGTTTATGTATAAGGGATATATTTCCCATTATATAAATGTATGTATTTAATTGAGGATAATATGTTTTAGTGTTTCATGGGGTGTAGGTAAGGTTCTTGATTTATTCTTTACTATATTTCATTTTTACCACACATGAATGTTTTTTGGAAAAAATTGAAAAATTTAATAAAAAATTGGTTGTCTTTGGTAGGTAAAAAATCACCCTTAGTTAAACAATTATATTTTTATATCTATTGAAATTAGTTTCATGAGTGGATCATGTGCGGTTGGTTAATGGATTAAATATCTACACCTACCACAAAATTTGAAAAAAATGAAAAAAAACAAGAAGTGCTATATTTCTTCGTGTTAATTATTATTCATGAGCTGAATTGTAGAGTTTAGTGTTGAGGAGATTTAATTTTGAGGGGAATACTTTTCATTAAGCTTTAATTTTTATTATCATTCAATGTGATGTAAAGTTAAAACCTTTTTTTAAGATTTTTTTTCACATCATTTACCCAGCCACCCTTAAGCCTTAGATTTATATGATCCTTAATTCCAATTCCTCATGATTATTTTTGATATTTTTCTTCATGAGGTGGATATTTAGGACCCTATTCAAGCCTATGGTAAGGAGAATATATTCAATGTATGATAAACAGGTTATTAAATTCTTACCTTGAGTGGAGAGAGAAAAAAATTCAATATGAGGTAGATAAAAAAATGGCCTACTTGATAATAATAAATAAAGATGATTGAATGGATGTTATGAGAAGTTTTTTTCATTCCAAAGAGAAAAATTAAAAAACATTATTTATTGGTTTTTTTGGAAATCTTGGGAGGGTTATATTGGCACTCATATGTGATCATTGAAATTTTTTTCCATATTGATTATTATTTAGTTTTGTTGGATTAATAATTTGAATATTGATTGAATGGTACTTCTTTGTAATTTGAGTTGAGATATTTGATTGAAGAAAACAATAGTTTAAGCATGGGATGATTTGATGCCTATAATTTATGAGCACAATTTTCAAAATTTAAATCATTATTTTATTCGATTAATTGTGTTTTCTTATCCAATTATTCATGATCTTATTAATTTCATGAAAAGTTTGATGTAAAAGTATTTTTTTTTGTAAAATAAATTAATTTCCTTATGGTATATGTCCTGAAAAAAATTTAGCACACGTGAAGAAGAAGATAATTTGAAGACAACTCCACTTCTTTAAAATGGAATGGTGTTCCCTCCATGAGTCATTCTTCATGATGTGGATTGTTCAAGTGTGAATAATAGTGAAGAGTGGATGAGGAGTTTATGGATTTAAGGAAATGTACATGGTGTGGTGATTATGCATGCATGCATATCACTGTGGAAGAAATAGTAAAGTCATTATGTGAGTTTCCTTTCAGGACATGAAAGACATATCTATGTAGATATAACAAAAATTTCCATATCTATCTCTGAAGGGTAATATTTTATATATATAGGGATATATGAGTGGATATTTTTCATGAGGATTTTATATATATTTGGGGAGTTTGTAACATACCACCCCTCCTTATTGGATTTAGTCAAGGTGGAATTTAGAACTTCTCTTAAGCTACATCCTTAAGGCACAAAAGGTTGGAAAGAAATTCCAAGGGCTTCAATACAAGTGGGGGATGATTTTCCCTTCGAAGATAAAACAACCAAACAAAACATTCCATAATAAAATAAACCACTACATGATGCCTGATAACAATTTAAAACAACTTGAAGTAATATAATTCATATCAAAACCAAACTATAATAGAGCACCATAGTGGAAGATAACTAACATAAAAGTACACATAAGAAGAATAAACCAACAAAACTCAATGATAACCCACATAACTCCAAAAATCCAACATGATCCATGGTCTAACTCCAAAAAATATCCCTATTATCATGATGCACTAATAAATAAGTGTGATACTTTATCTTTTACTTTGTCTTCATAAACAATATCTTCAAAAGAACCAAAGTTCCAAAGTTAGGGTGAGTAATGAAACTCGGTAGGCTTTACCCAAATGACTTTCCTACTCACACCACTAGGATAGAAAAGTTATAACATTTATATAAAAAATTTATATAAAACAATTGAAAATATTTTATATCAGAATATAAAAAAGTTTCCGTAATAAAAAAGTTTTACTAAACCAAATCCATTTTCCAATTAAGTATCCAAACAAGTTATTTAACCATTATCAATTTCATGTTAGAATAATCCATTCCATTTTTCACATAACCCACTCACACATTTAACCACACAACCATGAAAGCTCAGTATTACCATTGATGGTGGAACTTCACATCCATACTCTATGCCTTTTATGGAGGTACTTCTTGAACATTATCCATCCCATTCCATCCATGCTTAACCATTTAAGCCAATAACATGCCAAACAAATTCAACCATTTCAATAAAACAACACTTTTAATGAAAACCATACCAAAAAACTATTTCAATAAAATAAACTCTTTTTGTTTAAAACACTTTTCAATGAATAAAAACCAAATAACCATTTTAAAATCATCATTTTAAAATCAAGTTTCCATTTTCACTTTCCACAAAACATCCAATTTGGAAAATTCTATAATCTATTAAAAAAGGAGGTTTCCATCAAGCATTTCACAAAAAATTTCACAATTAATATCAAGAAAAAATAAATAAATTTGAAATCAATCCTTCTATTTATTTCAAGAGGATTCGAGAGTGAATTCACCTTCCTTGGTAATTATGGGTGAAACAAAGAACAACACAAAAACACCCACAAAACTGGGTTGAATATCTAAAAACTTACCATAAACATATTCACCTATAATTAAAAAATCCGTATATAACTCTGATTGGAATAAACAACCTTATATCTATCCATAATGGAATAAATCTAATAACTAAGATAGAGGAAAGTAGATCTAGGAAAAATCACTAAAAACCCCTATAAATGAAGACCTCTTAAGGGAATCGAGCTTCATTACACCAAGAAATTCCTTCGAATCACTTTCAATTAAACATGGAAAGGTTCCACAACTTTTTGGAGGGATAAATATATAGTTCGGGTTGATTAAAAGTAAAATTGAGAGGTTTAAAGTTAATCCCTACCCATATCTACCTTTTTTGGATCTTTTTTTTAAACCATGCATGGTCAGCTGCACGGTTTGGTAAAACCGTGCATTAACTATGCCCCTAGATTTGCCTCAATGAGGACCTCACATGGTTTTCCCACATGGTTAGAAAAACCATAAGCCAACCATAAAAAATCCCACTATCCCAGATAATATGGTTTCTCTTAGGTTTCCACATGGTTTGAAAAAACTGTAGGCCTACCTGTTATCCTTCCCCATAGCCCCTATCTAACTGTGCACAGTTTCTTGTAGGAGTTACATAGCTTCCAAAAACTATGATCAAACCTTGAACCAGTATAAAATCCACAAAAACATTTCAAAAATGTTTCCAAATGCTCCAAAACTTCACCCAAACACTCTATACACTTAAAATAAATAAATAAATGGACACTTAAATGAAACCAGGGTGCTATATTCTCCTCACCATTGGCCTTTATATCCTTAGAAAGTAGAAAAAAACTATTTATTTGAAAGAGTTCTGGCCATTTCTTAACCATTTCCTTATACCATTCACATGACTCTTCTTGAATCTCATCATATTGCCACAAAATCTACACTAGACCGGTGCTCTTACCACACAAGTCTTTCTCTTGCCTATCCACAATCCATACTGGCACATAAACTAATGAAGCATCCATATCTAGGTCAACCTAATCCCATAGAATCCCATGGTCAGGATTGAGCCAATTATTTTTTAATTGAGATACATGAAACACATTATTCATCATACCAAACCATGGGGGTAATTACAACCAATGTACTACCTCTCCAACAAGTATGTCAAAGGGCCCATGTATCAAGGATATAACTTTATCAATATCCCAAAATGATGATGCCCCAGCCATAGAGAGACCCAAAAGAACACATGATTACTCACCTCGAATGAGAAGTCCTTCAACGATGAACCAAATATGATTTTTGATCACTCTAAGCTATATCCATCAATTTCATGATCAACCGAATATTTTCCATTGTCTCTTGGAAAAGGCTTAGACCAACTAGTGAAGTATCACCTTTTTCCATCCAACAAAGTGAAGAATGATATAGACGACCATACAATGATTCAAAAGGATCCATATTTGTTGAGTCTTGATAACTATTTTTATACAAGAACTCCACTAATGGTATGTTCTATTCCCATGAGCCACCAAAATCCATTTGATAAGCCTGCAACATGTATTCCAATGGTTTTATCATCCTTTCTAATTGTCTATCTATTTGAGTATGATACACCATACTCAAGGTCAACTGAGTCCCATGGGATTATAGTATGGAATTCCATAAACGATATGTAAACCTTAGGTCTCTATCCAATAATATCAAAATTGGTACATAATTCCTCTTTAAAACTTCTTATATATATAATTTTGATAAGTCCTCAACTACACGAGATTCATAAATAGGGATTAAATGAGCTTACTTTCTGAGCCAATCCACTATCACCCATATAATATCATGTTTTCAAACAATTCTTGGGAGACCTATTACAAAATCCATATACATATTATCCCATTTCTATACAAGAATAGTTAAATACCGTAACTTAATTACAGGTCGCTAATTCTATGATTTAACCTACTGACATTTTAAGAATCTCGAAACAAACTTAGCCACCTTATTTTTCCTTCCAACCCACCAAAACTGTGCTTTCAATTCCTTATACATCTTTTTTATTACAAGATGAATATCCCATCTCAAATGGTGGCAAGCATAAAGAAGTTGTTCCCAACAAGAAATAAGTATGACCATATGACTTTGAAACCACAAATAGAACACCCATATAACCTCTATCTCTCAATGGTATACCCACCATTGTGTTTTGAACTCATCACAACACATTCTGAATTAGATTCTTGTGCCTATTTAACTTTCCAACCAAATAAAGAATAAAAAATAGGAAATAAAACTATAAATTTACCTTGGTATTGAAATTCTAAGTTCATATCGGCTAACACTGACATCAATTGCCATTAATATGAAGCTTCTTTTTTCAATTGAGTATATGAATTTATAGATAATGCATAAACCACTATATTTACTTTACCTAATGTATAAATAAAGTCATATTCAAAAATTTGGGGATACTCTATCCATCAAATTTGTCTTATATTCAAATAACTTAGTGATAAAATTTGTTTCAAGATCTTATGACCCATAAAAACAATAAATTTCTCACCGAAGAGGTAATGACACCAAGTCTTAAAAGAAAAGATAAAAATAGATAACTTCAAATAATGTGTTGGGTAGTTGTCTTCATGAAACTATAACTATATTGATACATAATAAACAATATAATCCCCTTGTATGATAAAAAATCCCAACCCATATCTCAAAGAATCAAAATACATCACATACCCTTGTCCCGATTTTTGAAAAATAAATATTGGTATTGATGTAAGGTGAACATTCAACTCTTGAAAAGTCTTATGAGAGTCATAATTCCGTTGGAGTGAAATATTCTTCCTTATTGAAGCTTTCATTGGTGAGGTTAGTTGGTAATAGTCATAAAAAAAGCATCGGTAAAAACCAGCTAAACCAAGGAAAATACATATCTTGAATCCATCATTTGGAAGTTTTCAAGAGATAATTGCCTTTATCTTATTTGGATCTATAGAAAAATATCTTTCATAGATTACATTTTTGAGAAATCATACCTATTGTATCAAAAAATCACACTTTGATAATTTGGAATATAGACGATGATCCCGCAAGATTCTCAATGTTGTCACTAAGTGTTGCTCATGCTAAGCCCTTATCCTTAAATACACCAATATGTCATCCACAAACACCACCAAAAAATAATCCAGAAACCTATAAAATATCCAATTCATTAATTCTATAAGGACCGCTATTGTATACGTAAGAGAAAAAGGAATTACTACATACTCATAATGGCCATATCTCATCCTGAAAGACGTCTTTGGAATATCCTCCTTCCGAACCCACAATCAGTGATATCATAATCGTATGTAAATTTTAGAGAACTATTGAGCTCCCCTAAATCCATAAAATAAATCATAAATTCATGTAAGTGGATACCAATTATTTATTTTAACTTGGTGAAGCTTATGATAATCCACACACAACCTTAGATTTCTATATGCCTTTTTCACAAACAAGACCAGTACTGTCCACAAAGAAATGCTAGTTAGAAAGAACCCTTTTCTTAAAAATATTCCAAATAAAATTTAATTTATATTAATTCTATTGGTTCCATATAGTAAGATAGAAGGGAAATAGGAATGGTCTTCAGAAATAGATCAATAACAAAGTCCACTTCTTTTGTGGGTGGAAACCCTACGAAATTTTCAGAAAAAACATCTGGAAACTGATCAAGGACTTCTAGAAAACTGCAATTCTCAATCTATTCAATCGAAACCAAAGTCAAATATACCAACTCATACGTGCTAATTCCAACTTCTAGTGACACAAATCTTATTTCACCTGCTTTTACATTCTTATCTTCTCTAAATAGATTTTTGATGCCATCCTCAATCATAAAACTGACCCATTAGGTATAATAGTCGACGTGATCCTTGAACATTGTCAACTAATCCATACCCAGAATTATATCATAGAAATCCACATCAAGTGTGGATAAGTATCATATAATCTTAGATCCATCAACAATTATTGAACATGCTCCACACATAAAGTCTCAACATTCACTTTGGCCAAGAGGAGTTTGCAGTTTCAAAATAGAGGACATCATCTCAATGGTTAAACCTAGAAAATAAAAAGAACGAGAAGAAATAAAGGAATGGGTTTCACCTATATAAAAAAAATCTTTCATAAGGGTAGAATTAAAAAGAATTATACCTCTTACAGTTGATATTATAGACTGATCATTCACAATCACCTACTCATCTTCGTATAATTACTTACTCATGGAACTTTGTTATTTTTTTCCTTGTTGATATTTACCCTATCGAGGAGTCATGGTATTTCTAGAATCACCATGGATAGCTCTATTATACTGATGAGAGGTATTTTGTAGCCCTCATCCATATGAATCATATGACATCTGCGACACATGAGAAGTGTCCTGAACACCTGAACTTTGATTATTGCAACAACAACACTGAAGATACCCCATCTGATTTCAATTATGGAATGCTCTATGTGGTTCCATACACTCTCACTTCATGTTACTAATATAACCATTTTGGAAACATCAAAACTTTATCTTGGGTCATGGAGGATTATTTACCAATCCGACCATCTGATTCTGAGCCATACTTCCACCTTGGAAATAGGTTTCCCTCTTCCACTTGCTCCCCACATTAGAGTTCCAACAATTTCCTATTGGTATTAAGATGATTCTTCTTCCATTATCTCCTATGATATCCATTTTTTCCACCATATATCTATTTAAAATCTTTTTATAATCCATTATACAAAGAACAACAATCTTGGAGCGAATCTCTTAACTCATCCCCAATTAAAAAATGCATGACTTCAAGGATGTACTATCAGAAAATTTGGGTGAAAATTCGACAAAATTCATAAATTTATCCATGTAATCTATCACCATGAGGATATCCTATTTCAAGATAAAAAATTCTATCATTTTTCAATCCTGATCTTATTAGGATAGAATTATTTGTTAAACAATTCTTCAAAAATCCTCCCATGTAAGGACTTGGTTGAATTTAACATGAACTGCAAAATCTCACCATTGGCATGCATGATCCTCCAGCATATTAATTTAAATATTAACATTAAAATATTCTGGTATGCCAATTTAATCCAAAAAATGATTCATCATATTTAGCCACACCTCTTACTTCTCTGGTTCTGAGTCACCCCGAAAGATGGGTGGATTTCACTTATGGAACTGAATGGAATGATCCACTTGACTTGGTTAATCCCTTATATTCTCTATATCCACAACTTGAAAAGCATATACTATACTTTAAACAAGATTTTGGTTCACCCATGGCTCAGGTGTAACGACATTCTCACGAGTTTTCTCCAATTGGTTTCCATGATGCCTACTTGGTGCCATTTTCTATACCAACAACAAACTCTATAAGTCTCACTCTCTAGTAAATGAAGTATTAACAATTCAAATTCTATAAAATCACAATTATCATAATAATTCTTTCCAAAATTAACATTTTCCATGTTCAACCATTTTTGAAACATTTCAACTTGCTTTTGAAAATCAAGCCATTTCCAAAATACAACAACCATGTACTTTTCAAAATCTCACATTTGAAAATAATTTCAACATTTTTCCAAAAAAAAAATAAAGAACACAAAATCATTACTCAAAATGAGATATAACCACCTATTAGGAACTCATTTTTAAAATGCCTGTCATGCTCGTCTCATTGGCTAAACCCATGATAATGAGATTTCAAATCCTATAAGTGTCTCCAAAACACTTATGTACCCAACTCCCAAGTAACTTGAAATTCATTATAAAAAGGTTATCTATATCTTTTTATGGTCTACATTTCAAGTCCCGAAAATCCTACTCCTTTATACCATCCCAACCCAAGGAATAAACTAGAATGAATTTTAACTCCATGACCAATAGTACTGATAACCACTTGTTAATCAAGGACTGAACAAGCTTATACCACTTGTAACATCCTGTACCTCCTTATTAGATTGAGTTGAGGAGAAATTGGTACTTGTAATTAAACTGAAAACCCCAAGGTTCCAAAAAATGGAAATAAATGCCTAGGTATTCAATACAAGTGGGGGGTGATTTTCTATTCAGAAATAAAACAACCCAACCAAACATGCCATACAAAAATAAACCACTACATGATGCATGATAAAAATGTAAAAAAACTCAAATAAATACCATTGATATCAAAACCAAACTACAATAGCGTACTATAGTGGATGAAAACTTACACTAAAGTACACAACAAAATAAAAAACCAAAAAAACTCAACGAAAACCCACATAAATTCAAAGCTCCAACAATCTCTATGATGGAACTCTAAAAAATAGCCAACATATCATACTGCACTACTAAAGAACTGTGATACTTTACATTTGTGTATGTCTCGATAAACAACATCTGTAAAATAACTAAAGTTACAAAGAAGGTGTGAGTAATAATAATAAGTAGGCTTTCCCCAAATGACTTTTCTAATCACGCCCCTAGGATAAAACAAGGTAAAATATTTATATAAAACAATTTATACAAAATAATTGAAAAAATCCTATATCATAATATAATACATTTTCTATAGAAAAATATTTTTACAAAACCAAATCCATTTTCCAAGGAAGAAACCAAACAAGTCATTTAACCATTATCAATTTCATGTTGGCATAATCCATTCCATTTTTCATATAACCCAACTCACACATTTAACCACACAACCACACAATCTTGGTTTTAACATTGATGGTGAAACATCATTTCCATACTCTATCCCTTTGATAGTGGTACTTCAAGAACATTATCCAACCCACTCCATCCATGATTAACCATTTAAGATAACCACATTCCAATATAACCTTTTTCAAACCAGTTAAAACATTTCAAAAAAACACACCCTGTTTTATTGAAAACACATTTCCATGCATCAAAACCAATTAACCATTTTAAAAACATACTTTTAAAACAATTTATCATTTTCAATTTCTACCAAAATTCCCAATTTTCACAATTCAATAAACCGACACCAAAGGAGGTTCCCATCAATAATTTCAAAAAAATTTCACAATCAATTTCAACCAAAACAATTAATTTGAAATCAATACTTATATTTTTGTCAAGAGGAGTTGAGAGTAAATCCACCTACCTCTAGAATTATGGTAAAAATGTAGAATGGCACGAAAACACCCACATAACTAAGTTGAATCTTCAAAAACCCTCCTTAGATCTCTTACCCTATCATTAAAAAAAGCCAAATATAACCATGATTTTCATCAAAAAAATTAGATTTATCTATAGTGGAATGTATTTAAGAATCTAAGAGAGGAAACTAGATCTGAGAAAAAACACTAAAAACCATCATAAATGAAGACTTAACAAGTGATTTGGGATTCAACTTACAAGGAAAAACCTTCAGATCACTTCCAATTTAATAGGGAAAGGTTCAACAGACTCTGGGAGGGATAAATATCAAGTTAAGGTTGATTTGGTGAAAAAAGAGAGGTTAACATTCAATACTGACCCAGATCCACTTTTTTAGGATCTTATTTTTAAATCGTGCATGATTAGTCACACGGTTAGAAAAAATGTGCGCTGGCCATGCACTCAACTATACCTTAAGTAGGACCTCTCATAATTTTCCCATAAGATTAGACAAACCATGTTCCAACTATGAAAAATATCACTATCCCACCTTACATGGTTTATCCTAGGTGGCTGTATGGTTTGAAAAAACTATGATACTACCCGTGCACCTTTCCCTTAGCCATTTTCTCCCTATTAATAGTTTTTTATAAGATCTTCATAGTTTCCACAAACTATTCTCAAACTGTTCACCTATAAAAAACACCCAATTTTTTTAAAAGAATTCAAAACCCTCCCAAACTTCACCTAAATACTTTATAACCTTAGAAAGAATAAATAAGGGTCACTTACTTGAAATTGAGTGTGATACAATTTTTTTTGGAAGACTTAAAGAAGGATATATATATATATATATGAAAAAATGAGATATAATATGTGATATATCTTAAAATTGATATTGAAGTATTATCATATGTGAATTATATGCTTTGAAAAGGAGTTAGAGATTGAGATAATATTGAAAAGATATATATATAAAGATATATAAATATAAAGGGAGAGATATAAGGAGATTTAATGAGCATATATAAGTTATATCTTAGAGGATAATTTCCTATAAATACGTGGATACTAGGAAAACTTGAAGGGATCAAATCCTAGAGCTCTTCCTCAAACACTTTGCATTAGAGGAAACTATAGAATCCCTATTAGGGTTTGTTTTTTTAGTTTTTCTCTTTATCATGGCTAGTTTGAGGGGGTATACTTTTTGTTGTTGTGGGTATACAAGAAAAGTATATTCATTTCACTAAAGTTACTCTTTTTATGATTATTGTAATGAAGTTTTACTTCATTTTTTTTATATATCTCACTTTTATTCACATGAACATGACAATTTCATTTAAATTCTGAGACTAAACTTTTAATGAAATTACTAGTGTTTTTATTTCCACTATGATCATTGGGTTGATTTACGCTCTATTTTGAAATAGGGTTTTAAGTTACCTAATTTCAAAGTGACCCGAAGTACCGGGTCCGTTGGGAAAAGAGAAGCTTGGTGATTGGAGAGTGTCTACCCAAACCATGGGATTCCCTAGGACTTATTTATGAAAATATAATAGGAATATATATCTATTTTATACCCTATTATTTCATTAAATTTTAATTTCATATTCCTGATACTCTCATCTTATCCTTTTTTCTTTTATATTAGTTTGCTAGTTTTCATTACAAGTAGTCTTTAGATTCTAATTGTTGAATTCTAGAGTGTTCCGAGTCCGTATAGGTTTTAACTCTGGATTCCATTAGCTATAATATACCCATAGTTTGTTATTTGGTTGTTTAAGTTATAAATTCTAAACTTGTTCTCTTATAGGAAGTAACTACACCCTATGAGTGACCATCAAGAAAAGCCTTAAGTTCATTATTTAATATTTTATCTATATATATCTCTTTCTATTATTTATCCTTTATCTCTAGAATCAATTCCTTGAGGAGAGGTTTCATTTTTTTTTCATGTTCAAATGCATTCTCTTTTTATTTATTGTTTTTTTATTCTCATCAAAATATTTATTAGCCTTTTTTATAATTGATATTTTTTTCTATTTCTTCTTTGATGTAGTGATTTCTTATTCATCATCTTCTATTTAATTTCTTTTATTTTTTTCACCATCAACTAAAAAATGACATGCAACACCATAGTGAAAGAATTAAGTGGACTTAGATAATTAATACCCCTCATAAAGTGTTTGAAAAAGTGGGATTTGATAAGAAATTAGTTGAAAATTGATTAATATAGTATTAGTATTTACATTATGGGTTGGAAAACTCTCAAAACATAATTATACCCAATGGTGTGGTGTTGAGACTTCTCTCACATCAGGTTCTTGCTATGACTATTTTATTGAGAGATTATTCATGAGTTTTGTTGGTGATTTCTTGATATACTTATTATCAACATGCTCATGGATTGATAATATTTTTTTTATATTTAAAGATAATATAAATGAATAAATATTTGTTTGGAACCATTGACCATTCCATAATTATAAGAAATATCATCCATGGTTAGTGTTCAAGGAAACAACCTATAAAGGGATATAGGAAAAAGAGCATGGTGGTGCTCATGGTTTACTACAGGTCTAGAAGGAGGTGATGGGGAATGGAAAATGGGTGCGGTTTCCATACCATTATGTCATGTTATATATTGAAAATGACAGTGTTTTGGATAATTGTGGTTATGGTAAGTTGGGTGGTGGGGATGAAGTACTACCATAAGGAAATGAAATGAGTTTCATGATATATTTCAAGAAAAATTGGAACGAATGATTTCATAGTTTATAAAGACATTATGATAAAATCCATTCTCCACAATCAAGGGAAAAAACTCATGGTTGTTAATCATGGAACTAAAATAAAGAAAAATGATAATGGTTTTAAATCACCATTTTATAGAATTAGTCAAAGATATGATCAAGGAATGAAAAATATATTCTAAAATTTGGGGGAAGTTTGATACACCCATCTATTTTTATGGATCTAGTATTGATTAGATACACCACATGATCATTATGTACCATTACATCATGATTTTTCTAACATTATATACATGTTTTTTGATTATAAAATCCTGAAATATTATTTTTATAACCGAACAAATATAAAAACAGAGAATTATAGGGATAAATTTTCTTAATTTGATGAGAATAATGAAGGTTTAAACTTAATACAAATATTAAGAACTAGATGAATATTAAAGAGGATCAATCATTATATTTAGGATTTTTTCATTATCTCTATAATTGGTATCATATTTGACATACTAAATGAGTAAATTACCATTATCCTACTCTACTCTTAAATTCTTATTAAAAATAAGGTAAGGACATGCGTCATTAGATAATTACCACTAAACATCAAATATTATCTACTCGATAAAAAGAGTCGGTGAACCATGCAAGAAATATCTTATGTACCATGTCATTCTTACTCACTATCTTTAAATAATTATCATCACTTTTCTTCTATCAAAAACCTATAATTTTACTAGTACAATAATTATTTTTTTGAGTAGGTTTTGTGCACAATTGATTCACCCCCATCATATTGGTCTAACATATTCATATTTTTTCTAAAATTTCTTATTAGATCATAATTTTTCTTGTGAATAATAATCTCCATTCATCAATTATCTAGTACTTAACAATTGGTATCAAATTATAGGATTTAATATTATAACATCGATTTCATAGTAGTAGTTCTGGATATTCATAGGTATTTTGTGTTTTTTTCTTGATTATTAAAATAATTTTTTGAGTAATTGAAAATAAAATATTATTTTTTCAATAAAAAGGGTGTTTCCATGTTTGATGGAAATGATTTAACTTATTAAGATAGATCATAGTTCTATATCTTCTATCACTTAGATTAAAAATTATTTAAATCATTGGGAATGGTGTTAATCTACCTAAAGTGGTAAAAACTATTAATTTATACTAAAAAAAGTATATTGAAGTGGATGATATATTGTTCAATGTTTTACACTCATCACTCACTATGAAAGAGTTGTCACGAGTCATGGGTTTAGAAACATTGAACTCCATATGGATTAAAATTCATGAAATTCATGAATGAGAATTTTTTTAGATGATTTATTAATTTAAGTATTTTTTATCTCAATTATTACTTTTTGGGAAGTTCTTAAAGACTCTAATGTGATAAATAAATTGTTTTAAATTCTACCAGACAATTTCAATGAAAATATTTTACTTTAGAGGATCAATATTTGGATGAGTTCACCATTGAAAATATCAACAACATCTGGTTATCCAAGGAGATGATAAGGGTGTATCCTTTAAGAAGAATGAAAAATATGAAAATTAGATTGATTTTAATGCCCCTAAAGGCTCAAATAAAATTTAATAAAATAATTATCATGAGTAATAATATAAAGATGAGGATTTTATGAATAATTTTTTGTAAGAACCCGGTTCTTAGTTTTGAGGTACGAGCTTCTTCGTTTTTCCTTTTCCTTAAGTGTTTTTGTGAAAATATGGAAAATGGGGAAAAATCCTGAATTTTGGAACTACACGCCATGTACTTTATCCACACGCCATATAATTTTGGCCGTGTTGGGATGAGTACATGGGGCGTGTAGCCATGTCGGCGACGAGGGGTGTAGGAACCGACTACACTCCGTGTAGTGGTACCTTACATGCCGTCTAGTCAGTTGACAGGCTTAAACAGTAAGGTGGTGGAGTCGCCACCAGCTGGGTGACAGTACACACCATGTACTCGAGAGTACATGCCGTGTACTCATGTCGACGGTTGAACAGTATGGCGGTGCCACCAAATGAACAGTTAAATGAAAGAAGTACACACCATGTACTCAGAAGTACACGCCATGTACTTTGGTTTTTTGGCTTAAAACAGGAAGTAGCCTCCTCATTTTGAAAAGGAGACTCTTGAACCATTTTGGAGCCAAAGGAGGAGGTCAGACCTTCGACGATCCACCAGGAGTTCGTATGGAACCCGATTTGGCTTCAGACGATCTCGTTGGAACCGCACGGGTAAGCCCTCTCCTCTCCTGGTACCGTTCTTACCAATTATTTCCCGAGGGAAAGTTATTTATGTTTGAATGGATTTTTTTCTTCATCATATCTACGCCGTTCTTGGGCGTTTCTGGAGTCGTCGTTTGGGTATAACGTTCGTTGGTGTATAAGGTAGGTGTCTTGGTGTAAATTTCCAACTGTCGTGCATTTTTTTGTGCATTTTTGTGCCACGAACCCATTACAGGGTGTCATGTGGCTGAGGCCGTTGCTATATTAAATGCCTAGAATTGCATAGGTGATTTAATTATGATATTAAAATGCTGGTTGGGATCGTTGCTTGGATCCGGAACCACCCTCGGGGTGTGTTTCACTGTTTAGCCATTAGGCCAGGATACCTGAGGGTATGCCTTTAAAGTAGTAATTGTAGAATTGCCTTGAGAGGAATTTCTTGTTATTGCTTGTTTACCTATTGTGCATGGACCGGTTACCTGTTTAGCCTGAGGGAGTTGTTGTGATTAGCCTGTGGGAACTGTACTGTATTAGCCTGAGGGCGTGACTGTTTTATCCCAAGGGCTATCGTTATTCCGCCTGAGGGAAACCTTTCGTGCCTGAGGGTTTGACTTCTGTGGCTAAGGGAAACACTTCCTACACCTGAGGGCAATACCTGCAGGTTGGATTCTGTATAGCCTGAGGGCATGGTTCACTATATTAGCCTGAGGGAAAGATACTGGTTGGCCATAGGGCTTGGTGCTATTGAGCACAGAACAATACTAAATTTAATGGATTCAATGAATAATAAAATGGCAACTTAATTGTTAAGTTAGTTACTTTTCAGCACTGCTTACTTTATTGCATTTTACTATTGCACACTGTTGTTGCATGCTTACACGTAGTTGGGAACGAGCCTTTGGTGGGTGCCTACTGAGATATATTTCTGACACCCTGTTTGGGTCATGCTTTTCAGCCCAAACAGATTACGTTGCTATAGGTGTAGATAGGGGAAAGAGTCCCTATACAGGTACTTGACTGTTGCTGAGGAGTAGGAGGGCATGGGACCGAGCCTAGGCTCACGATGTGGATGCCAACTGTTTTTCTTGTTTTGCTGTACTCTGTATTTTGTTGTGCTGTATTGATGTATAACATGTTCTAGATGTTTTCTTAGAACTTGAAACATGTAGCATCATCACTTATATACTGTTGGTTATATCCAATGCTGTAGTTATTCAATTGTGTATGTTTACTTCTTCCGCTGTCATGTATGTTTATTTTGGTATTCCACTGCACTACACTTTGAAAAATGAGGGCATAGCTTCCCCACTATCAGACCTGGGCCCTCGCTGCTAGTTGGCAGCCTCTGGCATTTGGGAAAATGCGCTTGAGGTCACGTGGCGAACCGGGCTTAGGGCACCCGTTGCGTGGCACCCGGGTCCGGGACGTTACAAAGTGGTATCAGAGGAGTTTATTTTATTTGACTTACTATTTGGAGCCGTAGTCAGGGATAGGATGGAACAGTAGTTGGTAATAAGCTGTGCCCGGGTGTAGCTAACCTGTGTACAGGGAAAAGCCAGTCTACCTCGTATTTTGCAATTCTTTTGATTTTGCAATTTTACGGTTGATATGTTTTCACCGTTGGGTGACGCACGTTGAGATTGTGCGGTTTATATTTTATCTATGGGTTATATTTAGTTGCAACCCGATGAGATGAAGGTATGCCGTCTCATGCATCATATATGCACATGCTAGATATCACATTCCATGCATAGTTTCCATGCCATGTAGGTGCATTAGAATTTGCATGTTGTTGTGATAGTTGTTGTGATAATAAAGCATGTTGTTGTGATAGCTGCTTGATAAATACCTGCCTTGTGATATGGTATTTTTGTTGAGTTTGTTTATAGAATGGACTCCAAACTTTGGTTTTTGGGGAGTATGGGCCCCCATTGAACGGAAATTGGTGGATCATTGACTATTTGTTGGTTATAACACATATAAGATATCAAACTTTGATTCGTGGGGAGTATGGGCCCCCATGGGTCGGAATTTGACACTTAGGTGTTGTTTTTCAGTATTTTTTGGGTTCCGAGGAAGTTTCTGAGGCATACTATCCGGAAACCCAGTATACACGCCGTGTAGTATTTTAATACACGCCGTGTATGATCTTCTGTTTGGGAAGAAAAATGAACTTTTTGAGTACACTTCGTGTACCCTGAGTACACGCCGTGTAGTCTCTTCCCGTGTCACAAACCGTGTGGGCGGCGACACGGGGTGGGGCAAGGCTTGAGTAACACACACCGTGTGCCGAATGGACACTCCATGTAGTGTGCCCCGGAGTCCGGACGTGTAACTAACAACATGGGTCGGTGAAATCCTTGATAGAACATGCTGTGTCAATAATAGACACACCATGTAGTGTGACCTGGGGACTCGGCCGTGTAGGTAACAACACGGGCCGGTGTCACCTCTCCCTGGACACGCCTTGTACCTGTGGGACACACCGTGTAGTCTTGTCCGAGGACATACCACGTGGAGTTAGCCGTGTGGATGGGAAACGGGATGGTGTACACGCTGTGTGTGGGTGTAACACACCGTGTGGAGTAAAGCATAGTAGTCGGCCATGTCACAGACGACACGGGCAGTTGAAAAATAACACCGTACACACCGTGTAGATATTATACACGCCATGTAGTTTTGTTGAATGGTAGCCGTGTGGCTTAGCCGTGTAGAAGGACCCGAGAAGGGGAAGGGAAATCAAGTACACTCCGTGTAGTCATTGTACACGTCGTGTACTCTTGTCTTGCAAATTTTGAAATGATTTATTCCTCTTGTTCATTTGTGGTTCCTTCGCTTTCCGATATTAATAATCTTGAATATGAGGCGTGCTTTTAACCTTGTAGAGTCATGCCGCCTAGATGACCGCAAGTTGTTCACTAGGAGAGAGGTGAAGATTATACTCCGTCGATTGTGGGCCATGGGCTACCAGTGAATCCTCCAGCAAAGCCAAATGCGGCGCCAGCTTCTATACAGGACACAGGCGCGGAGGCACAATTCTGTGAAGGCTTATTGTAGTTCATGCAGACCTTTCAGGGAGCACCGCAGGCTGCTACATCTATGGATGAGCTGACATGTATCTTTCAGCAGCAGCATCCGCCTATGTTTTTAGGGGATGACGGACCACAGGCTGCAGAGTCTTGGCTTGGATCGATGCAGAATATTTTTGAGCACTTGGATATACCTCCAGGGAAGAGGGTCAAGCTCACGACTTACATGCTGCGTGATTCCGCCAAGAGGTGGTGGGATGTTACCACCCAATTAGAGCATCACCGGGACATGGCGTGGGAATATTTTCAGGCAGTCTTCTATGACTTCTTCTTTCCCGAGATGCTGAGGGAAGATAGAGATCGAGAGTTCATGAATCTGCAGCAGGGCGCTATGTCGGTGATGGACTACTATGCTCGTTTTACAGAGCTTCAGCGTTTTGCACCCGTGCTGGTGGGTGATGAGATGTTGAGAGCCAGACGTTTTGAGTATGGTCTTTGGTATGCCATCCGAGTGCTGGTGAATGTTTTTAGGTTTCCTGCTATACACACGATTGTGAACCAGGTGCTGATTTCATAGAGGAACCTACAGGAATCTACTGGTGTGGGCCAGGGCGGTTCAGCACCAGTTACTGGTATTATTTCTGCTGGCAAGAGGAAGTGACAGATGGACTTCTCTCAGGGTGGCAGCACCATCCAGGTAGTGTCTTCAGCTGGCCCGATCAGGTGCTACTAGTGTGGCAGAGAGGGGAACAAGAGACTGAAGTGTCCATGAGACCCAGTGGAGTTCCGATCTTGTGGCAAGATGGGTCATCTACAGCGCTTTTGCAGGGCGTTTCTACCGGTGGCTAGTGAGAGGGGTTCTGTGCAGACTCCACGTGCGGGAGCAGGACCAGTGGCTTCTTACCAGTCGGGGAACTGGAATATGTCAGGGCATGCAGGCAGAGATGGTGGTCGTAGCCGTGGTAGCCAGACACCGGGATCGTAGAGGCAGCAGGGCGGAATAGCTCAGGGTAGCCAGGCTGTGTCGTAGGGCCACGACACTGGGCAAGCATATGCAGTGCAACAAACCCAACATAAGTAGGATCCCAGACCTGCGATATTCAGAGGTACTATTCTAGTAGCTTCTGTCTTATCTTCATTGCTTTTTGATATGGGTGCTACACATAGTTTCATCTCAGTACCTGTTGTGGAGAGCCTTGGGCTCAGTGTTTCTTCTTCTTCTTCTAATATCATAACTCTAGACACTCCGTTGGGGACTAGAACGACTGGTGTGCGTCAGTGCAAGGAGTTACCCCTTGAGGTTGGAGGGTGTCACTTCCTTTGGGACCTCTATGTCTTGGATATGATGAGCTATGATGTCATTCTCGGGATGGACTGGTTGGTTCCCTTTCGAGCCTTTGTAGACTGCTATCGTCGCAGGGTGAGTTTCACATCACCAGAGGGCGGAGAGTTTCTATACAAGGGAGAGTGGGATGTTCAGGCAAGTTGAGCTGGACCAGAGCATCATGAGTGAGGTGGAGTCACAACCCAAATTGCGAGTTTATATCTGGATGACCAGGGTACTTGTCAGACGGATTTCCCTCCAGTTGTTGATCATTTCAGGGATGTCTTCCTGGATGACTTTTTAGGTCTACCTCCGGTGTGTGAGGTGGATTTCTCTATCGAGATAGTGCCAGGAGCAGCACTAGTGTCCATTCCTCCTTATAGTATATCCACGCCTGAGTTGCAGGAGCTCAAGAGGTAGTTAGAGGAGCTACAGGCGAAGGGTTTTATCCGACCCAGTACTTCTCCTTGGGGATCTCTGGTCCTTTTTGCAAAAAAAGCGGATGGTACCTGTAGACTTTGTGTGGATTAACGGAAGCTGAACTAGTTGACGGTTAAGAACCGATATCCTTTGCAGATGATTTATGATCTCTTTGATCAGCTTCGTGGAGCACGGGTGTTCTTGAAGATTGACTTGAGATCCGGATATCATCAGCTGCGCATTAGAACATCGGATATACCGCTTACAGCTTTTCAGAGCAGATATGGTCTGTACGAGTACTTGGTTATGCCGTTCGGACTGACGAATGTGCCTGCAGTTTTCATGGCTCTGATGAATCGTGTGTTTCATCTATATCTTGATTCATTTGTGGTAGTATTCATGGAATACATCTTGGTGTACTCTCACACTCGACACGACAATGCCACCCATCTTGAGATTGTATTGAGTACACTGAGAGAGCATCATCGATATGCTAAGATCTCGAAATGCCACTATTGGATGGACTAGATTCACTTCCTGGGTCATATCATCTCAGAGTCAGGAGTTGCAGTAGACCTAGAGAAGGTGAGAGCAGTAGTTTTCTGGGAGCAGACTAAGAACGTGTTGATATACGGAGTTTCTTAGGGATGGCTGGTTACTACAGACGCTTCATACAAGACTTCTCCCACTTAGCAGCACCGTTGACAGGTCTGACTAAGAAGGGTGTGAAGTTCGTTTGGATAGAAGCTTGCAAGACAGATTTTCAGGACCTGAAGGGAAGGTTGACATCAGCACTGATCCTGATACTCCCGGAGCAGGGAAAGAGCTATACAGTTTACTGTGATGCATCAGGGATTGGGCTGGGAGCCGTTTTGATGTAGGGCGACCGAGTTGTTGTGTATGGGTTTTGGCAGTTGAGGCCACATGAGAGGAATTACCCGACGCTTGATCTCGAGTTGGCTGCAGTTATTCATGCATTGCGCTGTTGGAGACACTATCTGTTGAGAGAGCATTTTATGGTTTTCACCGACCAAAAAAGCCTCAAGTATATCTTTACTCAGTGTGACCTGAATCTGAGGCAGAGAAGGTGGGTTGAGTACCTACAGTCCTTCGATCTTTAGCTTTCCTACACACCTGGTAAAGGTAATGCAGTAGCCAATGCACTGAGCAGGAAGACTTAGATATAGGCAGTGCAGGAGGCCAGTGGTGAGTGGCAGCTCAGGGATTTGTTATCTGAGATGCATCTGGAGGTGCACGACAGTCAAGGGAAGGCTTATCTTTCTTCTTTGGCTGTGACATCTACCCTCCTGGAGAGAGTGAGGATGAGACAACTATCTGATTCAGAAGGCCTAGTCCTACGGGAGTCGGTGGCAAGTGAGGACCCTCCTCCCAGTTGGACGATGGGCGATGATGAGGTTTTGCATTTCCATGGACGTGTATGGGTTCTAGGGGATATGCACGAGGAGATGGTGTGGGAGTTTCATGCTTCAGCTTGGGAAGTTCATCTCGGGGTTACCAAGATGTACCGAGACTTGATACATCAGTACTGGTGGCCATGTATGAAGAGGGAGATAACTGGTTTTGTTACAAGGTGTTCCACCTGTCAGCAGGTGAAGGCAGAGCACTAGAGGCCAGCTGGGCTGTTACAGCAGTTACCCATTCCAGAGTGGAAATGGGATGATGTCGCAATGGATTTTGTGACGGTATTGCCGAGGTCACCTCAAGACAATGACGCCGTGTGGGTTGTTGTGGACAGACTCACAAAGGTAGCTCACTTCTTCCAATCAAGGAGACCTTCGGTGTTGACGATCTTGGATGGCTGTATATCCGAGAGATCGTACGTCTTCATAGGGTCCCTCATTCTATCATTTCAGATAGGGAAACCCGCTTTATGTCTCGTTTCTGGCAGAGTTTTCAGAGGGTGCTGGGTACACAGGTGGTTCTGAGCACAACATACCACCCTAAAATAGATGGCCAGTCAGAGCGGACGATATAGGTGCTAGAGGATATGATGCGCGCATGCGTCCTAGACTTTGGGGGCTTATTGGAGAAGCATATAACCTTAGTCAAGTTTGACTATAACAATAGTTTTCAGGAGACTATTGAGATGGCACCATACGAGGCTTTATATGGTAGGCCATGTCGATCACCTTTGTGCTGGTTAGAGGCAGGTGAGGCTGCTTTACTGGGGCCACAACTCGTACAGGAAAAATCTGAGCAGGTCCAGTTGATTCGGAAGCAGATGACTACCACACATTCTTGTCAGAAGTCTTATGCTGATCGCCGCAGACGACCTTTGGAGTTCTTGGTTGGGGATCAGGTTTTCTTACTTGTTTCGCTGAGGTTGGGACACAAGCGGATCAGGAGACACGGTAAGATTTCACCGAGGTATGTGGGACCATTTGAGATTCTGAAGAGAGTCGGGCTGGTTGCCTATCGGTTGCAGTTACCGTAGCGGTATCGAGCCATGCACAACGTCTTCCATGTGTCTCAGTTGCATCGCTACCATTCAGAACCGTCTCACACCTTTCAGCTAGAGGAGGTTGAGCTTCAGCATGATGCGTCCTTTGAAGAGCATCCGATCCGTATCGTTGACAGGAGCACGAAGCTTCTCTAAGGACGGTCAGTTCCTCTCGTACGGGTGCTATGGCAGCATAGCTGAGTGCAGGACGAGACCTGGGAGAGGGAGGTCGACATACGTGATCAGTGGATAGAGCTGTTCTGAGCTTTATCTTCGCCACCCTTGGAAGGGCAATTCTGGGACGAATTGCAATAAGGAGGGAAGTTTGTAAGAACCCGGTTCTTAGTTTTGAGGTAAAATCTTCTTTTTTTTCCTTTTCCTTAAGTGTTTTTGAGAAAATATGGAAAATGGGGAAAAATCCTGAATTTTGGAACTACACGCCGTGTACTTTATCCACACGCCATGTACTTTTGGCTGTGTTGGGATGAGTACACGGGGCGTATATCCATTTCGGTGACGAGGGGTGTAGGAACCGACTACGTGCCGTGTAGTGGTACCTTACACGCCATATAGTCAGTCGGCAGGCTTAAACAGTATGGCGGTGGAGTCACCACCAGCTGGGCGAAAGTACACGCCGTGTACTCGAGAGTACATGCCATGTACTCATGTCGACGGTTGAACAGTATGGCGGTGCGACCAAATGAACAGTTAAATGAAAGAAGTACACACCATGTACTCAGAAGTACATGTCGTGTACTTTGTTTTTTTTTGGCTTAAAACATGCAGTAGCCTCCTCATTTGGCAGAGGAGACTCTTGAACCATTTTGGAGCCAAAGGAGGAGGCCAGACCTTCGACGATCCGCCAGGAGTTCGTCTGGAACCCGATTCGGCTTCAGACGATCTCGTTGGAACCGCATGGGTAAGCCCTCTCCTCTCTTGGCACCATTCTTACTAATTCTTCTCTTAACATAAGTTATTTATGTTTGAATGGGTTTTTTTCTTTGTCAGATCTACGCTGTTCTTGGGCATTTCTGGAGTCGGCGTTCGTGTATGATGCTCGTTGACGTATAAGGTAGGTGGCTTTGTGTTTATTTTCCAACTACTGTGTGTTTTGTGCGTTTTTGTGCCACGAACCCATGTTGGGTTGTCGTGTGGCTGAGGTTGTTGCTATATTTAATTCCTAGAATTTCATAGGTGATTAAATTGTGATAATAAAATGCTGGTTGGGATCGTTGCTTGGATCCAGAACCACCCTAGGGGTGTGTTCCACTGTTTAGCCGTTTGGCCAGGATACCCGAGGGTATGCCTTTAAAGTAGTAATTGTAGAATTGACTTGAGAGGAATTTCTTGTTACTGCTTGTTACTGATGGGCATGGCCCGATTACCTATTTAGCCTGAGGGAATTTTTGTATTTAGCCTGAGGGCGTTGTTGTGATTAGCCTGAGGGCATTGCACTATTTGGACCGAGGGTTGTAGTTATTTCTTCTGAGGGCAACCTTTTGTGCCTGAGGTAAATAGACTCTGTGCCTGAGGGAGACACTTCCTACGCCTGAGGGAAATTTCTGTTACGCCTGAGGGATATACCTGCGGGTTGGATTCTGCTTACCTGAGGGTAAGGTTTTTCTTGTCTGAGGAAGTGGACTGCTTACTTAGAAATGAACTGTGGTTATTTCTAGTATTTAATGAATTAAATGAATAATAAAATGGAAATTTAATTGTTAAGTTAGTTACTTGTCAGTACTACTTACTTTATTTCATTTTACTATTGCACACTGTTGTTGCATGCTTACACGCAGTTGGGCACGAGCCTTTGGTGGGTGCCTACTGAGATATATTTCTCACACCCTGTTTGGGTCCCGCTTTTCGGCCCAAACATATTACTTTGGTGCAGGTGTAGATAGGGGCAAGAGTCCCTACACATGTACTTGACTGTTGATGAGGAGTAGTAGGGCATGAGACCGAGCCTAGGCTCGTGGTGCCGCTGCCAGCTGTTGCTTTGTTTTGCTGTACTCTGTTTTCTGCTGTACTATATTGATGTATAACATGTTCTGGCTGTTTTCTTAGAACTTGAAACATGTAGCATCATCTTTTATATACTGTTTTTATATCCATTTCCGTTGTTAATTTCAGTAGTTGTATGGTTTACTTCTTTCGCTGTCATTGCATGTTTTATTTTGTATTCCGCTGCACTACACTTTGACAAATGATGGCATAGTTTACCCACTATAAGACCTGGGCCCTTGCTGCTAGTCAGTATCCTCTGGCGTTTAGGGAAATGCGCTTGAGGTCACGTTGTGAACCGGGCTCAGGCACCCGTTGCGTGGCACCCGGGTCTGGGATGTTACAATTTTAATGATTTTATATAATTTTTATTTAAATTCATGAACATAAGAAAATGTAAGTATAGAGGAAAACTAACTTTTAATTGTTTTAATAATTATAGGATTAGACAGACTTCAGTTAGTTTCCCCCAGAAGAATCAACAAGAAGAATAGGTTGATAAAACAAAAATATTATCAAGGAAAAATAAGGTGGAATGTGGTCATAATGGAAATATTTTTATTAACTGAAAGGGAAATTAAAATACATTAATGAAGAGAAATTATATATCAAAATATGATATGTTATCTTGTTATGAGGAGACTAAAAATGAAGAGGAATATTCAGATGGTGAAGTTAGTCAATATTTTATAGATCAATAAAATTATTTCAATGAATCCTCTAGTGAAGGATAATGTAGCGGGGAAGAGGAAAATAGTTATGAAAAATAAAAAAATTATAATTATAAATTGATCTCATGATTTTATTGAAGTAAAAAAAGAATATTTAAAGGTAAAAAACATCGTTAAATAAGGAGATTAATATTTTTGGAAAAACCCCTTGATACATCAAATTTTAAAGAGATTTCTAAGATATATACAGAAATATCAAGGAATATTTTTGATCATAATAAAATATTTATAGTAAGATATAATAGGATTAATATTACTATAATAAATTTGGTTATTTAGAATAAGGAGTTTAGAGTCACTGAGGGGGAATTTCATGAAGTTGAAAATTAATTGAAATAATCTCAGTTGGACTTTAAAAATTCCTTCAAATAAGTTAAATAATTGTTGAAATAAATATATAATGTTGTTAAAAACATAAAAAACATGGTGATATGAAAATAAATATTAATCAAATCATCTTTTAATCCAAATAAAACAATAAAAAATATAAATAATGACAAAATTGAAAATCAAAATTCAGCATCACCAAAAAGGGGTGATACAACTTTTTTCTACTTCAATAATATCATGCTGAGAGTTCAATTAAAAATAGTTTATGGAATAATAAGTAATTGAAGGATAATAACAACGGAAAATAAATGGTAAAAAGAGCACTACTAAGATTGAAAATTTTGACGAAAGTTGACTAGTTTAAATCTAAAGAAAAATCAAGCAGTAGGTTTTGAGAATAAAAATTTCCAACGGATAAGGATATTTTGGTTGATGAAATGTGTTAGTATTTCACAATATATAAGAAAAAACATATATGTATTGGTATAATATCTCTTTTTTCAATCAAATATAGACCATGATTTTAAAGATAAAAAAGTTGAATATATAAGAATCTAACTGATGCAATATCTAAGATAAAAGTTAAAATTATAGTTTTTTTAATGACCATAAAGAAACTTATGATACATGTAATAAAATTAGATATAACTCTAAAAAAGTTTCTCACATTACCACTAAAGATTCTAAAATGAAATGGAATCAGTAAATCTAACAAGGGGAGTTATCAAGAGTAAAAAATAATGGTTGTGGTGGATTATAAATCTTTGAATGAATAAAATATTAGTATCTTAGATAGTTGTTTCTCATTGTATATAAATAATAACAAAAATCTCTTGAGGGATACTAATAATTATAATAGAGAATATATCATTTTTATAAATAATAGTTCTCTTAATGTAAATAGAATTTAAACTACCCAAAATAGAGATAATGATCATGAATCAAATGAAATTCTCGATATTTATGGGTTGATCCACAATCTATTGAGAGTTTTTTTACTTTATGATAATGAAAATGAGGTTATTTTTTAAGATAATGGATGTTTCATTATAAAATTAAAAGATAAAACATTCATTATTAAGGTAAAATTAACAAGTTATAATTTATTCTATATTTTCAATGATCGAAACATTTATTGTATTAATGAAAAGGAATTAAAATACATTTGGAATAAAATACTTGGATATTTAGGTAAAAATAAGATTTAATAACTAATTAATTATAAATATATGTGAAATATTTGAAAATTGATTCATGAAATAATTAAATCATTTGATGTGTGTCATAAAATCATAATAGTGTATAAGAGTTACATGAAGTTCTTGTTTTAAAAAAGAGGATATTTGAATTAATACACTTTTACGTGCATGTAATAATAAGATTTAAGTCATTAAATGTAGATAAGTACTTCATTTTTATTATTATTTTACTCTTATAAATTACATCTATTTAATGTAATGTAAATTATAGGATCTTCAATGGTTTAAAAATTTTCATTGATGTGTTGAAAACAATGGGGGGTGGGTTATGAAAAGTTTTCAGTCTGATAATGGATTTAAGAACAAGAATATATAATTTGAGTCATATCTTGAGAATCATGGTATATAATACAAATATAGTGCTCCATAAACTCTTTAATAAAATTTAGTGGTGTAAATAAAGAACCAGAGTTTATAGATATAGGGATAACCATGTTAGCAGATAATAGAACCAAATAATTATTTTTGAAACATGTCATTATAGTGGATGTATAAAATTTAAATCAGTACTTTGTCTAAATTTTGTGAACTTTAAATATGAGATGTGTTTTGGTTAAAATACAAACTTTAAAAGATTACAGGAATTAAAAATCCATTGTTACATAAATAATAAGGGAATATATTTGTAAACTTTGATGAATAATCTCATGAGGTGATCTTTCTTAGATATACACCCAAATAAAGAAGATACCATTCTTTTAATAAGAATATAAAGAAAACTATTGATGGATATGTTGTTATTTTTATTGAAAAACATGATACATCAAAAATATTATTTATTATTAATGATGATATTCAAAAATTTCGGGGATAAATTATTGAGAAACATGGGATAAATTTAAACACAATAGTATGTTTTCATAATTATCATGTTGATTAGGAAGTATCTAGTGATGAGGAATGACTTAATCAATGATGGTTTTAACACTCAATACTTATACATACATAAAGCTTAAAAATATTATTGGATATAATGACAAATAGGTTTGAAGATGAAGGACATTGAGAAATTTAAATCACAATATATAAATTTTTTTAGGTGAAATAATTAGTGGTGATGAAGATTTACAATATGAGGATTCTATTATAGTGATGGTGGATGAGATTAACCAAATTGAAAATAATTAAAATTTAAATTTAGTGTCATTTTCTAAATATAATAAATTTAATTGGATAAAATATTATTTTTGAGATAAGATTAATGATAAGGGATAAGTTTCACGAAACAAATATCATTTTTTTTATAGGGGATACTAAAAAATTGAGTGTATATATTTTGAAGAGATGTTTTCTACCATTACAAGACTTGAAGAAATTATGATTTTTATTATGATATACACTCAA
The DNA here is from genome assembly GCA_963277665.1 of Viscum album. Taxonomy (NCBI): domain Eukaryota; kingdom Viridiplantae; phylum Streptophyta; class Magnoliopsida; order Santalales; family Viscaceae; genus Viscum; species Viscum album. The sequence goes on along the minus strand of OY728163.1, from coordinate 2,099,220,067 downwards.
AGAAATTAAAAATTGATTCAAATATATGTGAAACTAGTGTTTTGATATAGATAATTCAAGGAGGATATTTACATTGAATAAAAAAAATTATTTATTCTTGACAATATTGGATCTTGAGTATTAAATATAATGAAAGCAAATTATAAGATTAAAAAAATTTCTCAGAACATGGTATTATAAATTTTAAAATAGCTTAAATATTATTAATTTAAATAAATGAAGGGTATATTGTGATATTAATATAATTGGAGATGATATAAATTCACTTATTGTAACTGTGTATGTCAATGAAATTATTTTTTTAATGGAAATGAAGTGAATTATTATGAGAAATTCACTTCTTGAATGAAAAATTATTTTTAATTTCAATGATTTCAAAGTGAAAATTATATTTAGGTTTTGAAGTGATAAAAATAACATGTTATATATTTACCTCACAATAAAAATATTCTCGTGAGTTATTAAATTTGTTTGGTATGGAAGATTAAATATATTTTTCAACTCCTATTGTACTTGGTACTAAATTGTACTTGGATAAAAAATGAAGGTGTGTGGATTACAAAGAGTTTAAAGGGATACTAAAAAAGTACTCTACTTGATAATACCAAGACCTAATATTGTATTTACCATTACACTTTATTCTTTATTCTAGAGAAACTCAAAGGATCTACATATATTGGTAGTGAAATAGATATTATTCTATGTCAAATGAAAAAATGGTTTTTTCTTGATGTATCAATATAGATCATCTTTAAAAATTTATGTACTTTTAGATTCTAGTTTGGATAGTGAAACCAATGATTATAATTCGACTTATAGAGGTGAAATCTTTATTAGTGGAATGTGTGTTTCTTGGAATGATAATAAGAAAAATTCAATCACATGAAGAACAAAAGTAGGTAAGTATGTTTTATAATTTTAATCCACAACTCTAATGATACAAATAATGTCATAAATCAAACACATGGGAGTGAAATTCATATATCCATTAAATATTGTGTGTAATAACCAAACTATTCTCAACCTATCTAATAATTTTGTGTAATATTCAAGTTCAAATAATATTGATATGATGTTCCAATTTATTAGGGAGAGGGTGGAATGTAGTGAAATTAACTTGGAGTATGTTTTAATGAAGGAGTATATAATATATTTCTTGAAAAATCCCTTGATGAAGGATGCATTATAACATTTGAGAGTGTCTCTGGGAGTGCATTCTCTCCTAAATATTATATGAGTTCATTAATAATTTTTCCCGCTCTCATTCCTTTGAATTTATATAATGAGCGATACTATATTAGAGTTTTCCTTGAAATGGTGGAGGATTCAAAATAATTGGAATTCAAATAAAAAATAAGAGAATTTATTATGTTGTTGTTTCCTTAAAGGGTGAGTTAAGAGTTTTTGGTTTGAGGTTAAAGTGTTTTTATCTTGTTGTCAACAAATAAAAATGACCATATTTAAGTTCCCTTGGATATTAAATATCCTTCATGACGTGATTGATAAAGTGAGAGTTGTGATGATCTCAAATGAGACTTGGTCCATATATTATTTATATTTTCACTTTTTATTGAAAACTATCATTATATACAATAGAATATTGTTTATAGAACTCTCATATTGGGATATTTATATGAATTATTTATTAAAAATATTATTCATTAGTTTATATGTGATTTCATGCTATATATATTAAAAACATGATCAGGGAATGATAGGATATTTTTCAGATATTAAGAGAATATAAAGAAATAAGGAAATTTTGAGGCTGTATAGACCATGTTATTGTAATAAGAATTTTTTTTCATGGTTTTTGTTCAAGAGAAAAACATATGAATGATTGTAGAAAAATTACAATGGTGATTCTTGTAGATAACTTCAAGTCTAGTGAGTGCCATGGGGAATGGAAAACATGCATGGTGGTCATGTTGTTACATCATATTCCATGTTTTAAATTCCAATGTTTTAACTATTTATTATTCTATGAATTTGGAATGTGGGGTATAAGTAACACTACAGGGAGATGAAATGGGTGCTGTTAATCCCTTGTGATATTTTTGATGAAAAAATACATGAAAAAATTCATAGTTTATGGATTTCCCATGTTATAATCCATGTTATCCATGATCGAGTTGTAAAAATCCATTGTTTATGATCATGGAGCCGAGTTAAAGAAAAATAGTCATGGTTGTACATTACTAAATCATGGACTTGGTCAAAGATATATTCAATAAAGAAAAAATGTTATATGGAATTTGAAGAATTTCTAAGATATCTATCCATGGTTTTTGAATTTGGGCCTAACCAGATGCACCACATCATGGTTATCTCCCAACACATCATGGTTTTTTTAAAATTCAATATATAATATTTTTGAATGGAAAAAGTTTAAATAATAATTATGATAACCAAAAAATGTTTTTAAGAATCTTCCTAGAGGAAAATTGGTCATAGTTTGGTGAATAATAAAGGTATACAGTAGATCCAACATTGGAGGAACTTGAGGAGGGATGCAGATGATTGATCATTATCATTGATACCTATGTGTAATAATTCTTCTTTTTATTATCTTTGTTATATTAAAGGAATCTATGAATATATTTTCACACCATTCCAATATTCTTGTTTATAATATGATATGTTCGTGTAATGAGGGATAACAATTGTTAAACAACAATTATTATCCACTCAATAAAAATAGTTAGTGAACCATATAAAAAATTCTTGTTTCATGTTCTAATATTACTCACTCTCTATCACTCTTCATAATTTAGTTTGTTTAAATAATTTATCCTATTATTTAATTAAAATAAGAATAATTTCACTAATTCAACCCCTATCAGTGGTTAGGAATCTTTCACCTGAATCAAATGAAGAATTTTGAGAAACATTTTCCAATATATTTTTCAATTCCTTCTCTAAAATTTTTAAAAATAATAATCACAATCTTTTCAATATCTTATTCTTTTTATTTAACTTTTACTTAGTTATTGTATTAATATTCCTTCTTCTCCTAAAGTTTAAAATTTTTAACTCCTTTGAAACCAATATCTTCTTCTATTTAATTTTACTTTTGAAAACACAAGTTTATCATATTTCATAAATGACAAGTGTTCTATGTCATTCATCGATATAAAGTTGATCTAAATCTATATATTTTGAATTTATTTACATAAAATATGTTTTAAATAATCCTTAATAGTTTCTTGACTATACTAGAGTCCTCATATTTTTATCTAAAACCACAAATATTTTTTAAAATATCATTGAATTTAATGAAAAATCCATTAATAACTTCATCATCATCCTTATTTACATTTTAAAACCTTTCTCTCAAAATTTTTAATTTGGAATTATTCACATTAATGTTTTATCTCATCAATGTTATAATTATTATTCATTATTTCTGTAATAGTCCTTAATTCATATAGATTCGTGAATAACTTTCCAAATATAACATTAAAATAATATCCCCATCATTTAAATAATTTTCATCAAGTTTAAAGGGATTATTTTTATAAATAAGAGAAAAATATAATAGTAGTAGAATAAATAACTTCTTGGCCATGGAATAGTGTTAGTGTTTCCTTATATTCTTTTACAATTGATATGTTTTCAATAAAGGTTGGTATACTTCTATTAGGTTTTGGGTTTGAGAACTATTTTCTGGTAAAGTGTTTGGATTTATGGAACTTGGAATTCATAAGAACACTTATAAAATCATATAGATATAGTATACCTACACTGGGGAAAGCATAGACTTCTAGGAAGTATCATCCAATTATGGAGGAATTGATTCAGTATAATGTTCCATATTTGACACAATTTATTTGAGGATGTGGGAAAATCGATAAGGAAACTGATTATGGATGGTTAATTGATAAATTAGACTAAAATCATCTTATATAAGATTAATCTAAAAGTATTAGGAATAATAATATGATGTGGATGATTTTTATAAATGCTATAATATGTAAATAATATATAGAATATATTCTAGAATCTTGCACTGATGTGAGAAAAGTGGTAGGACAAATTTGAATTTGTAATTTTTCACCAGATATGGGAATTTTAGGTGGTTCATGATCAAAAAATATAGAAGAGTACATGATTTTTTGGTGGGATGTTTATGAATATTTTATTATGGTGTGATTAACATAACTTGTTGGATGTTGTAGAGAATATCTATAAATAAATGTTTATTTTCACGTGTTCGGTGCTGAATCAAGAGATAAATGCTATGATGCTAGATGGTGGTAAAGTTATAAGATATTCAAGAAGGAAAGGAAATAAAATGAAATAATTTATTTTGGAAAATACTTATAGAATAATTGTTGGAGGGATTATTCTATATTTTTGTAGGGTTTTAGAATAGCCCCCCTACAACTCTAATGGTCTAGGTTGAGTTCCAGATGATAGGTCCCTTATAATACAAATTCTATCTTATATTATCTTCATAACATTTGATGTTACAATGTTCCCTATAAAGTAGTATTAAGTTCTAAAAACAGTAATTCTAATGTTGTGATTGATTGGATTATTTATTATGTGCTTTGTTCTTACCTATTCACTTGCTTAACAAAAGATATTATCTAAATACCAAAAGACTGGAACTAGAGAAGTATAGTAATGTGGAGATTAGTGTGTAACATCTTCTTAGTTTTGGACATATATTCTTTGGGGTGACATTTCATTTATACTTCTATATTTTCTTGTTCTATATTTTAGGATCTATAGGTTGGGTCATTCCGGATTGTAGGTTCCATACCTAATAGAGGCTCTATATATAGGGTGGATTAATTCCCCCAAAACATCAAATTTTCATAGCATTATGATTGTATACCATTTATCTAAAATAATTATTAATAAAATAAAATAAATAGTTAGAAACAATAAAGTCTATACCTTTATGGATCCCTTATAATAAACCCAGTAAACTTGATAACAATTTAGATTTCTAGGGGAAATGTGAAGCCCCCCCAAGGGAGGTGAATCAATGTGACATATTTTTTATTTATTTTTTAGATAAACTTATTCACTTGTTAGGATGAGTGTATGTTATAAGTATTTATTAACTCAAATACATTTCCTGTAATCAAATAATAAATAAAAACAATACATAATTTTTTTACAAGGTTCTCCCCAAAGCGGGTGACTACAAATTTTTTATAATCGATTAAATATGAGTTATAGAATCATCATTAATATCATAACATGATTACATGTATGGTAAAGTGTCTACCTTGAACCACTTAATAACTTAAAATAGAGACACATTAATACCTCCTATTTATAATGAATGTCTTCTGACAATGATGAAAAAACCCTCCTCTTTACTATGAACGTCTAGATCGAAATGAAAAATATATTTACTTGAGTTTAGAATAAAAATAAGATGAATGAAAAATATATCCTTTATGTGATGAGATTGTATAAGGAGTAACCATGTACTTTGATCTTTCTTGTTGATTTTTTTTTTCAAATACAGTATCTTTACCAACCTTCAGATCTTTAAAATTAGTATATGCTATCTATTATAAGTATATTATACACATCGACAAATAATTATATAAATTTTATCTCTTCTCCACACAGGATATCATTTATTTATAATTAAATATTATTTCTTTTAGTCATCATAGAAATATAATAAAAATCCTATGAATTATTATCCTCAACCTTTAGATTTCATTTTTTGATTATTCTATTAATAAAAATAATTTTTTTCAAAATAACATGTTTTAATTTCAATTTGTCTCATATTCAGTATCTCTAAGAAATTTATCTTTTAAATTAATAGTAAATCAATCTAAATAAAATACCAATATATAACCAAAAAATATTTAAATAAATATCTATATTTAATCATTTGAAATTTTAGGTAAAAACAATTTTTAAAATACCACTTAAATCTCAACATGATTTGATCCATAAAATCACCATATATTAATTTAAATATGATCATGGATAGAAAAATCTATTTTTTTATAGGATATAAGTAATAATAAATATTTACTTAAATCCATATAATTATAATAAAAATATTTATAAATTTTAATCAGTCAATTTTGGTTAACTCCATATCATATATTTTATATACCATCTTCAAATTTAAAGAAAAATACATAGATTGTGAAGTTATTTGAAAATAGATTGTTATTTAGTTATTTTAATATATTTATGTATTAAATAATGAAATTTATAAATTTTTACAAATTAAAATGTATGTTTAATTTATTTTTTCTACATGGTTGGCTATTCTCATTCATAGTCACTTGAATTGTTCTTCATAGTTGATATTATCTAATTCGTTTACAAAAATTTCATTCATAGTCATATTATTTTATTTATACACCAACTATGATAGTTTTTAGATCACTTAAATTATTACAAACCATAAAAAATCAAATCATTCTCAATTAATCCATTTTGTATAAATTTTTAACACTAAATTCATCACGATCACTTTAGTTATTCTACACAGTTTATAGTGACCAATGAATGTGCTAGCATTTCAATATTTTTGGATAAAATTTTTAAAACCTATAAATAATTCTAGAATGATTTAAAATTACTTACAAGTGATAAATATATTCCAAAATGATATCTATTGAAATTATAAACCTACTTATGAAATTGAAAAAAATAAAAAAAAATCTATTATAATTTCATGGGTTCATCAGGTCTAGTTTGGAATTTAAGTTATGGTTATGGATGAGTTGAGTTATGGGGGATGACATGCTAGTAGGTTATACTATAGGTTAGTATACCTTTATTCATTTATTTTTAAAATATATGTATTTTCTATGTGGTATGACTATTGATTGGTTTATTTATGAATTGTGACATATATTTCACTACTATTTCATAGTATGTTTAGATCCATATCATATTGACTATTTTATTTATATACTAGGATATGGGATTCAACTATTGTATCCTTTTTTAGTTTTAATTTGATCGATATTTTAAATATATAAATTGGTCATTTTGACTTTATAATAGATTCAAGCATAAATATGGTAAGTTATTTTGAGTGTATAGTCTCCCTATATTAATATTTGTCCCTCACTTTTAGTTGTTGAACTTTAGAATATATGAAGGTATACCTAAGGTTCTATGAAATTCTTTGGGTTAGATTTTATGAATGGATCTTAGACTAAAGGATGTTACAAAATGGAATCAAAGCATGTTTTCCTCTGGGGGTGAGTTAGTTAGAGGTAGAGATAGTATGTCAGGACCTACAAGGTAGACTATAAACATTATTTTTCATAATAACTATAATTAAAACATAACTTTCTATGGGAAATCCTATTATTAGATTATTCACTATTGTAATGCGTGGTATTTTGGTTTGAACATTCCATTTATAGAATAGATGTGACTCAGTATGAGCCATAATACTTAACAAGAAGTAAATTTCTATATAAATTCATATATTATAACAATGGAATGACTAAGGCATTGTAAGCTTGGCAAGGGAAATGTTTATTGGTATAAATACCTCAAAAGATTAAATATTAATGAAGATAAAATAATAATAAGTTCAATGTTTTCCCAAATATATTATTAGTGGGGAATCAATCAATTTGAATTAGAGAAGATTTCTAGTAGATAAGACACTATTGATTGATTATGATTATTGGAACACTTTAGGGTATTATTTTTGATGTATTATATTTTCATAAAAATATTGTTTTTGAATATATTATTTTACAAATAATAGTGTTTTTGGTTTTTTTATAATTTAATTTCAATTGACATGGTTGTGAATCCAGTGGTTTTGAAATGTATTTATGATCTTATTAGGAATTTATAATAGTTTTTGGAAAAAATATAGGAAATGATAGAGATTTTTGGAATTTTTGGTTTTGACTAAAATCCCTTGGATTCAAAGTGGGTTTTTTTGTTTAATGTAAAACAATACTTAGGTGAGTTTTTTGTCGAGTAAAAATATTTTAATTGTTTTGAAGTGTGAAACTAGTGGATACTTAAAAAAGTTTCTTGATTTTAGGGAACAAAATAAGAATGGTTGGGTATCTGAAATGGGTGTTATTACTGGGATCAATGAGAATTTTTTAATATGTTATTTGTGAACAATTTTAGGGATCCACATGATCAAGGATATAAGAATGGGTAATTTTATAGGGGCTTAAGGATCTGAGCATGGATTGATTATTATAATTTTTGACCATGTGTGGTGTGTTTTCAATAGGAGAATATAATTCTAGGGAGAACCATTAAGAAATTTAGGTTTATAAAAGTAGGAAATTATATTGAGATGAAAATTAAGACCAAGATTAATATGATATTAGCATTGTGGTAATGGGGGGTTTATTAAAGCATCACCTCAGTGTTGGTATTTGGATAATGAGTAAGGGATCAAGTGATTGGATTTGTATGTTGGGAGTATAGTAAAAATTTTGAGATATAATATAGTAATCTAGTGATTAATTGGAGACCAATATAGTTCAATATTTTTGAGTCAAGGGTTAGTTTTTATTTTCTAGTACGAAAAACATTATAGCTAGGATCTTTCATTGCCCTACATTATTAGGTGTTAGTAAAATATGAGAAGATTCGAATTTAAGTGGAGAAAAATTTGGGGGATTTTGAATTTTTAGACTTGGATTGAGAGGGGTATCATTATTAATTATTCTCAGATGTTTAAAGTGAGTTTTTGGATATTTTAATATGGGTAAAAAACTGAATAATAGGTGTTTTTAGAGATTATATGTTGAATAAAAAAAGGTAGGTGTCCGAAAACAACCACTAGGTACCTAATGTAATTCCAATAGGTACTCAATTTCAATTAAGTGGTTTTGGACCGGTGGTTTTTCCATTGGGTGTCCAATGGAATACACATATTTTGTGATAACCATATGGTTTTTTCTAGTAGGGGAATTCTATTAATTTCACCATCAAACTCAATAGTTCTTCAATAGGAAGGGGTGTTAAGAGAGGCATTTTTTGGTTGAATCTTACCACTTCCTTATCCTATTTATTCCCCACCTAAAAAAGGTTTGTTTTTATGATTTTAATTTCACTAGATCATAGGTAATAAAAACCTTTCTTTGTCCCTCATAATTATTTTTAATTTTGGGATTGTTGTGTTTAGGGATTTGGAGTATGATTTCATCAATGCATAGTTATATCACTATGTTATGATGGGTCGCTTCGATGGTGGTGTAGTGGTGGGTGGTCGAGGGCAATAGCAACGGTGTTCTATGAGGTCTGGGGTTCGATTCCTGGGAGCCCACTCTTGGAAGAATTTCTGACTCCCATGTACCACTCATCTTGCTGGGTCACCCGGTGTCTCACTGGGTGGGAAGAAGGGTGCACTTCACCTAGCTGATGGATTTCTGTATCGAACCATTGCTGATCGAGGTGTTAACCCATGGGATGCTCTGTCATCTCGGCTAACAGTGGCTCCTTCCTGACTGAGGATTCTCTGGATGATCTCTTCATGCTGAGGGGGTTCCTGGGTGTGGAGTGTTCGAAAAGGCCACTCCCAGGAATTCAATTTTAAATAAATATAAGAAATACTATGTTATGATGGGTATTTTTTCTATAAGAGGCTGATATAGGATGAATTTATGTGGTTGGATGTTGTTTTAGTGAAGGAATGTTTCATGATGTATTGTTATATATTCTTTGTAAAATAAGATTAAATTAGAGATAATTTTAATTTAGGGAATTTTGGTTTTTTATCATAAGGGGACCAAGAGTTTCTTTTGAACTTTCTACACTCTGTTTTCTAGGATTCAAAAATCATTAGTTCACTCGATGATATTTTTGAAATTTATATCAACTTTAAGATATTTTTTGATTTGATGAGATAGGTACTTGTTGGCATTTATTATGAAAGGTATGAGAGTAGATAAATAATTTTATGGAAATATTATATATGTTAACTTTACTCATTATGTATTTTTAAATTTTTTGAATGCGATTTCATGATTAGTATTATATTATATTTGTGTGAGACTATTTTTATTATAATTTTTATTATCACCATGATTGTGTGAAATTTTATGTCTTTCAAACATGGGATGGACTCTGGCTGAAATAATAGTAAATAAAGTATAGTATAGATTGGATAAATATTTTTTTTGGTGGAACCATAGTCGAATGAGTATCGATGGTATACTTTATAGCTTATATGGGTGGTGTTTGTTTATAATTTGACCAATTTTTATGAAATAAAATGGTTCTAATTTTAAAATATGATTTTAAAGGAAGTAATTTTTTTATATAGGATTTTAAAGAGGAAGTTTAGTTCCAAAATGACTGTTTTTGAAATGAGATTTCAAAGGGTAAATGATTTTATTTTAAAGTATTGTTTCAAAATATATTTTCTTGAATTTTGGACAAAGGTCCTTGGTTATTTGAAGAAGTAATGAGGTTCCTTTTACAATTTTTTTCAAAATAATTATTTATTTTTGGTTTAAATAAATAAAAAGAGAGTTCATTTTGGTAAATGATTTGATTAAAAAAACTTTATATGGGTAGTGAAATGTTTTAAAAGAATGTGTTTTGATTTCTCTCATAATTTTATGGTTACCTAATATAAATTTTCTTTCTTGTATAATGATTCATCGGAATATATGTTTATTGTAAATTATAACTTCCTTATCATAATGGGTAGGTTTGGATGGGATGAGTATCATATACCCTGTCAAATGTCTATTCATAGAACCTAAAGATGTACCCTTCGGGATTGAGATAAATTATAAGAATGTTTCCCCTAGATTTATTAGATCCAATTCATGTGATTCTAGTGATAATTTAATGGAATATCGCTCAAGGGTATTGATAATAGTATTTTAAAACCATTAGAAATGTGCGAGACACCTTGTATCGACCATGCTGTTGGTAAGGGAGATCACTATCATCCTTCTGGAAAATGGATTCCACGTTCTATGGAAGAACCAATATTATTTAGATGGTATAAATTAGTAAAGATATTACAATAAGATCCAGGAAGATTCCCTTCATATAATGGTTTAATTTTTCTAATGTGAGATAGATCTATTGAGCGTGTAATAAGAATGTTAGTGATATTTTACCAAATAAAATCAAATTCATTGGTGGAATCTAGGATAACATCAGTAACTAGGATATGAACCTAATAGAGAATTGACATCTAGAATGAATTCGCCGACCATGTTTGAGATTAAGCGGATCATGACTTTTTTTAATTATTTAGTCTCTTGCATGGATGATGATATGTATAGTTAATTATGAATTAATAATATTAGTGATATTCTATATAGGTGATTAGATGCAATGTTGTGTCATATTTGTATATTAGAGATAGAGAGAGAGAGAGAGGGTGACATTGTTGTTGGATAATATAATACTTACCTTGGAGGTGGTTTTTTTTACTTTAAGCTATGTTATAGTAAGACCACATCCATAATACATAAGATGAAGTGATATTTATATTAAAGCTTGATATTTGATCTGAGGTATTATCATATAGATGTATTATTATACCATCATGTAATGGGAGACAAACCTAATGATGGCATGTGATATGCAAGATAGAGTAGGAGCTTTTCTAGGGGTTATTTGGAAGATAACTATAAAGAGGATCAATTACGTGAGATGTATAATTTTATTAGATATGATATCTGTTTTATTTGATATAGTTGAGTCCCATTCTTTGTTTTCCCATTTTTATGGGATTATTATTATATCACTTTATATTATTTTATTTATTATTTTACTTCCCTTTATGTTTTCGTTATCTCTTGATCCATTAAAGGTTAGTCCCTATTTTATTGATGATTGTTGTATTTATTATTATGATCATAATTTCCTATGATATTTAAGCTTTTGGTTATTGAATATCGATGATATGATTGATGGCTAAGTTGGGACTTTGATGAGTTGAGCATGTCTATGTGTCTATGGATGTGTGGTGAGACCTATTTGTGATCATTTTTAGTGAAAAAAGTGCGACATTATGGTTGAACTTATTGTGGATATGAAGGTACACATTCTTTTAACCTGTTGGTCAGACCTGTCCCTTGGTTAGGAAATTATAGTGTGTATCCTTATATGTGAATATGTCTTATCACTATGATTATATGCAAGTATATTGAAATTTATTGAGAATTTATGGGATATATGTTTTTGGTGGTCCAAGAAACACTCATCATAGAATTTAATATTCAATCGCTTGGCTACTAGAACCCTGTGTGTCAAGGTGAGTGAGGAAATATTACTGGGTCATTAGAATAACCCCATACCCATGTACATAACATGAGTTTTGATATACGTGGGTAGAATTCGTGTTTTATTTTGGTACTAGTATCAACTTGGAGTTTGAGTCATGGATTGGGATGAGATGTGTTATAGAGGCCGACATGTTAATGTCAATCTATAGACCATTTAATATTTATTATTTGTTATATACAACATATACATCAGCAATGGGGCCATATTATTTATGTTTTATTTATACGTTATGATATCTATTTCATTATTACAATAATTTAAGTGTTGATACATATCATTTATAATATTTTATTTATATAATAGACTATAGGATTCCCTTATTGGATCCTTGATTATTTTTCTATAGGTTGGTATGTTAGATATACAGATAGATCATGCTGATTTTTCACTAGATTCAGGCATGAATCAGGTGAGTTATTTTGGAGACATGATCTCCCAAGGTTTATATCAGGCCATAACTATTAGTTACCAGCCTATGTCATATGAGGAGGAATACTTGAATTCCCATAGAGGTATTTGGGTTGGGTCGTATGAATGGGTCCCAACCTGGGGGATGTTATAATTTTCATTTATATTTTCATTTCATTTATATTTTATAATTACCCAATAGTGAAAAAATTAAAATAAATATTTATTCACAAATCCATTAATATTTTCAATATCAATTAATGTCTCTTTATTTATGACATCATGCGTTTCTCTAGGAACAATTGAACTTTTTATTTCTTATAGAAAATTAACGATCATGTTTATATCTTTAATCAAATTTACAAATTCTTTTTCAAGAATTATTACCTATATAACCAAGAAGTCAACCATGATTGAATTTTTTTTTGATATACTTAGAATATAATTATTTAATTATGTCATTGAGATAATAATTAATATATTTTTTAATTATTTATTCTAGACAACAATTAATACAAATTGTTAATTATATCTTCAAGTCATAAATAAATATTGATTATTTAATTAGGTTTTTAATACGTCAATTAATATAATTTTTTAATTTTTTTTCTTCATAACATCAATTAATATAATTATTTTACTTATGTTATCAAGATATTAATTAATATAATTATTTAATTGATCTTTCATAATATCAATTAGTGTAATTATTTTTTATCCATTCACTGGTTCAAAATATCAATTAATATACATTTTTAATTACATATCTAAGAAAATAATTAATCTAATTATTTAATCATGTATCCAGTATATCAGTAAATATAATTATTTTTATGTGTGTTTTTAGGATTTAAATTAATATGATTATTTTATTATGTATTAAGAATATCGATTTGAATAGTTATTTAATTCTGTCTTCCAGACTAGAATTGAACATGGTTCGGTCCTATTGGGTTTGAGTTAGAAAAATGACCCCTTTATTAATCGAGCATGGCTGAATCAACCAAATTAATCCCATTTATTAACTGTGCCTTGAAGGAAATTCCAATTAAAGAACCATTTATTTATTTTTGAATTGTTTTCTAATCAGGCCTTAAAATATTATTAAATTGTATAAATTATATATATAATAATCTATAATTTGAAATATTAAATAGATAACATAACAGTTTTAAGAAACATATCATTATAATATATCTCAATCGGGCTGAGCATGTTGCGTAATGGGTTACTTACTAAAGACTGATTCCAAACCTATTATTTATTGAGCTTTTAAATTTAGGATCATTTAATAATCGATCCAAAAATAGGCCCAATAAGTTATTTTTATTAGGTTGTGCTTATAGGGATACACTATTCCTCTAGCCCATGCATAGGTCTATTAAAGACATCAATTGATATAATTATTAAATTATTCCCTTTCAGGGTATAATTAATATAATTATTTAATTATGTTTCCAAGAAAGAAATTAATATGATTATTTAATTTTTTATTTAGCATATCAATTAATATAATTATTTAATTATGTATATATCATATTAATTAATATAATTATTTAATTATATATTTAAATAATTAATTATTATAATTTGTTTTACCTCATGGGTATTATGTGATAAATTCCTTGAGAGGTGGGGGTGGGGGGCGGGGGGTAAATCAAGGTATGGAAATTAATCCAACTTTAACTCTTTTTTCTTATCTTCTCACTACCCTAACCTAATTTTACTTCTTAATGTTTAGGGTCACTACTTTTGTTCTTTTGTCATTTATGTTGGATTTATTAATACTTGATTACCCCAATTGTTAAACAAACATTGTCTATGCTTTTTTATCCTACTTTGTTTCTCACAAAAATATAAAAAAATAATGCACATATAAATAAGGATTTTTACTTGTTTAACTACTATAGATTAATCCAAGGGGCATGTAATAGAAAATGCATTGATGTAGTGAGACACTAAATATCACTACTTAGGGGATATGATACTCTTATATAGGCTTATTATCCTTACAAATATTATTTAGGGAAAAGGTAACTCCTCTCCCAAGGCTCACCGCCCTTCTTCTCCATCAATCATTGCTATGGAAAGATCACATATAATTTATATAATTCTTTATCTACTATATTTTAAAGACATGTAAGTACAACATGATCATCAACACTTGCATACTCTTATTCTGGGTAGATGTATTGTTGATCTCTACTACTGCTTCTTCACAAGTTTCCCATCAATTCCTCCTTTGCTTCAACATTTTTTTTATTTTTAGGATATTCAATGTTTTCAAAATATCATTCTTATTATACTTCGTTTATCCACAACATAAATTTCCTATTATCTATGAGTTTATTTTTGAATATGATATCATCTAATTCCTTTCTAGAAATTCTATAAAGAAGTTTTATAAACCCATTAACCATAATATGATGGTTCTGATCAACCCCATTTGTTCACTCTTCAATAGATTTCTATAGGTATTCTAGAAATTTTTTATGACCGTTTAGATCCATTAAATTCATGTTTGGGCACTAGAATCTTGAGAAATAACTTCCATGTTCAAATATCTTGTTATTTTAAAAACTACTTGACTATGAAGTGATCAATGCTTCGATGATGTAATCATATTACTTTATAACTTCACCTTGACCGAGTATATTACAATATAACATAGATAGTGATCTCAATAAAAATATAAAGTGTGGAATTATTACCTATAACGTGTCCTCATGTAGTTGAACATATTAAAAAATATCATGAATTTAACTTCCAAATCACTCAATCACGATCACGATCTGATCTCCTAAAAACTACTTTGACCACTAAACTACTAGTGGTGTAATTCATTTAGACCGATTCATAATATCTTGTAGGTTTTCATGTATCAACTCATACACACTATCTGAATCACCTCTTCTACATCACAAAGTGTTTTGTGGAATGTAATTATTTGATTCTTCATGACTAAGATATATCTCTTTCTCCATACCATAGGTACTCTTGAAGATATAACATCTACAAATACCACTAAGACATACATTACAACATAGTGTCACCTCATTTTCTATTTTAACTAATTTTTTTTTTCACAGTATAGATAATTAACCATTATATAGGTCAATATTCATATTGATGCAATCTCCTCTATGGTGTGGCTCCAACTTCCGTGGTGTGGTCCACACCTCTACTTTTCCATTACCCTTAAATAACATTGATTGTATCTTTATGAAAGTCATACATGACCTTTATTCACATCATCCAAGTGTATCCTATGTTGCAACCCATGATCTTGTGGTGTAGTGAATCCTTTTGTACCTTTATATGGTCCATTCAAATGTATAATGACCATTATGAAATCCTAAAATCACTCTCTATATAATTTACCACTTTAATTTGATGTAGAAAAAATTTATATACCCTTACATAGATTTATTATTTATGGGGTTACATTTATGAAATGGGATATTCCCTTATGTGATGTTCCTCACATAACCCTTATAATATATATTTGTTGCACTGCTGCATGGGATCCTCAAGTCACCATGATGCATGTGATTATTCTTGAGTTTAACTTTAGGTTCATCCCGATGTACTTTTACACAATCCTTGATTATGTCATATCCTTGGGTACTACAATATGGATAGTTTTTATCAATCAAATACCATGACATAGCCTGTGGTTTTTTGGAGTATTTTCTATCCTCCTGATAGATTATCTTCAGTAACTTCAAGACTTTTTATAGAACTTGTTCCATTATATATTACCATTATACTGATGAAAAATCCAAAAACTAAAATCGTGCTTTATTTTTAAATAAATCAAATTGATCTATCTTCCAACAATATTTTCACAAATAGAAACACCACACATTTTCAATAAATCTAATCTAAACCATTAGGGGTTCAACAATGTACCCCCTTTGGATTTTATTGACAATATAACTATCACGACCCGTCCTCAGGGCCCGTGCCGTGACTACCCCAAGCCCGCCTTCCATAGGCCAGGGGATGGAGACTAGCACCAAGGCGTAAATCCTGGTAAAAAGGGAAGGCATTGCCTTTGTAAAGTAAACAAGCACCACAGAGTAAGCAAGCGGAAAAAGTAAACACTAAGTAGAAGCTGGTACAATAGTAAGTGCGGAAAAGAAAAGGGGGCTGGAAATACAAGCCCAACTGTAAAGTACAACAGAAAGGGGAAAAACAGCAACTGAAAAAGTGCGGTGGGTTCGGACTTGTTCGTTAGTCCGCAACCACCGCGTTAGCGGTTTTTAAAATAAATTACACAACAAAAGTTCAACAAACGTCGCAGGTATAAATCACAAAGATTTTAAGAATCAAACCCCTACCTCATCGAAGTCGTCAAACGTGTGTTCTTCGCGGAATTGATCATCACGGGAGAAGAGGATCGTCGCGTCGCAGAAGGGCGTCGCGTCGTCGTGGTGTACGGTGTTGCGTCGACGAACTCCGAGGATCAAGAACATACAGATTTAATTATAACAATTAAATCCATGTTGTTTTTATAAACCACAAATAATTAAAAGGTCCTCAATCTCTCACCTCAATGGATGATCGAAGATTTGTCGCAGAAGAAGGGACGTCGCAGAAGAACGTCGCAGGAGGAGAATCGTTGGCGTCGTGGAACACGGCGTTGCGTCGTCGATCTCCGAGGGTTCAGCATTCTTCGTCGCCTTTCGTCAAAGGCCGGTGTTTTTCGCATTCTTCGCGTTCTTTGCGTTCTTCGCGAAGGAGGTTGAAGGACTTAAGGTTCTGTCAAATCCTCTCAACGAACAACACACAAGAAGAAGAGTGTTGGTATTATTTTATTAACATGCCAAAAAACAAAAAAAGATAAGTTAAGTAATGACACATTAATTCATAGAATTAATTCAACGAATAAAACTTCCCAATTAAAAGGAGCGTTTAATAGATTAAGAAACACCCCCGTTGACTTTCAATCAATAGGGGTTTTCACGGGTGCATTACTTAGCGGAAAAGAAACGGTGGGCTCGTGCGGGCCCCCACCCCACAAATATCCTACCAAGAGGGTATGATATTTTTAATTGTACCCTATCTGCTTTAACTTAGCTTAAGCAGCTTTAAGTGGATTTTAAGTGGCTTAAGTGAAATAAAAATAAAGTTATCGCACCACTTTATTTTATTTCTTAACTTAAAGCCCAAAAATTAAAAACCACACCCGAGCAAACGCAACTCCGGAAGAGGCATTTCTAAGCAAGTACCGGTGCTGCGATTCCATCGGTGCCCTCAGAATTTGATTCGGAGCACCAGTTCAAATGTTAGAAAAACCCGCTCATTCATTCACTGAACGTACCCGAGCCAATCTTCGGATAATGATTCCGGGCACACCGGGCCTCGGAATCAGGTGCCGTCAGAAACTGCATTCTTGTAAAATTCCAAAGAAAATTAAGAAAAAAAATTTCCTTGAAATTTACAGGTCTTTACATCACTCCCACCTCAGGGCTTTACATCCCCGTAAAGATACATCATAAGCTAGGGAAACAAATGTGGGTACTGAGCACGCATCTGAGCCTCCCACTCCCAAGTGCTCTCCTGGAGGTTCCCGTGCTTCCATCTGATGCGCACAAGAGGAATTGATCATCCACGTAGGACCCGCTCCTGTCGATCCTCGATCTCCACTGGGACCTCCACAAAAGTCGCCCCATCATCAACGTCCATCTCCCCATGGTCAATGATGTGTGTCGGGTCGTGCACGTATCTCCTCAGCTGAGATACATGGAAGACGTTGTGCACCCGGTGAAAATGAGGTAGTAGAGCCAGGTGATAAGCCACCTCGCCAATCCTGCTGAGGACCTGGAATGGTCCGATGAAGTGTGGAGACAACTTGCCGCCTCAGCCAAATCTCCGTAATCCACGTCGAGGTGAGACACACAAGAATACATGGTCACCATCCTCGAACTCTAGTGGCCTCCTCCTCTTATCAGCGTAAGACTTCTGCCGGCTCTGAGCTGTCCTTATCCGCTCCTGGATGACCTGGACCTTCTCTGTCGTGGCTCAGACCATCTCTGGTCCCACAAGTGCTGACTCCCCAGGGTCTGTCCAGCACAAAGGAGATCTGCAAGGTCTGCCGTACAACGCCTCGTATGGTGCCATCCCGATGGTGGAGTGGTAACTGTTGTTGTACGCGAACTCCACCAAGGGTAGGTGGTCCTCCCAGCTGCGACCAAAGTCGAGGACACATGCGCAGAGCTTTTCCTCGAGAGTCTGAATGGTCCTCTCCATCTGACCATCCGTCTGAGGGTGAAAGGCGGTGCTCAGACGAAGCTGCGTCCCGAACGCCTCCTGCAACCCCTTCCAAAGCCGGGAAGTAAAGCAAGCATCTCGATCGGAGACGATAGATTATGACACACCGTGAAGCCGTACAATCTTCTGAATGTAGAGACACCCCAAGATCTCCACTGAGCCCTAATCTCTGATGGGTAAGAAGTGAGCCGACTTGGTGAGTCAGTCGACAATCACCCAGATGGAGTCGTGACCTCTGGAAGTGCGTGGAAGTCCAGTCACAAAGTCCATAGATAAGCCATCCCACTTCCACTCCGGGACCTCCAAGGGCTGTACCAAGCCTGCTGGTACCTGATGCTCTGCCTTCAACTGCTGGCAGGTGAGGCATCGAGAAACAAACTCTGCCACAGCCTTCTTCATGCCTGGCCACCAGTGCTATCGTCTGAGGTCCTAGTACATCTTCGCTAATCCAGGATGTACCGCCAAAGGAGAAGTGCGAAACTCTCTCATCACCTCCTCTCGTAAAGAGACTGGTACTAAGGTACGTCCTCTGAAAAGGATGTCGTGCTCTGCTCCAAAGGTGAAACCATCAGGTGCCTGTCCTGAGGATATCTGCGCACGCCGCGTCTCATAGTCAGCGTCCCCATGCTGTGCCTCTCTGACCCGCTGCAGTAGTGGAGGGGTGACTATGAGAGACTGAAGGAAGGCTGCTCCATCTCTATCCACGAAGGATATTTGCAAAGAGGCCAGCTGCTCTGTTGCCTCCTCAAGTAGCTGGATGCCCGTCCTCCTGCTGAGAGCATCAGCTACCACATTCCCCTTCCCAGGAGTATAGACTATCTCAAAGTCATAGTCTTGGAGGAACTCGAGCCATCGCCGCTGTCTTAGGTTCAGGTCCTTCTGTGAGAAGATTTACCGGAGACTCTGATGGTCAGAAAAGACTGTAAAGCGCTCGCCCATCAGATAGTGTCGCCATGTCTTCAGAGCGAAGACCACTGCTGCTAACTCCAGGTCATGGGTAGCATAGTTCTGCTCATGCGGCCTCAACTGATGTGATCCATAGGCGATGACTGCCCGCTCCTGCATCAGGACACATCTGAGTCCGGTCCTTGATGCATCGCAGTAGACTACGTACCCTACTCCCTCCTCAGGAAACCTCAAGATAGGTGCGCTGGTCAATCTCTATCTCAGCTCCTGGAAGCTCTGCATACATCTATCTGACCACACAAAAGGTTTCCCCTTCTTTTTCAAAGATGAGAGTGGTGCCGCAACTCTAGAGAAGTCTGGCACAAATCTCCGATAGTATCCGGCTAGTCCCAAGAAACTCCGCACCTCCGTCACGCTCCTAGATGGCTCCCAAGCTAGCACTGCCTCGATCTTCGCAGGATCCACTGCAACTCCCACCTCAGAGATGACGTGCCCCAAGAAGTGGACCTCGCGTATCCAGAAATGACACTTCGAGAGATTTCCATAAAGCTGGTGCTCTCGGAGTGTATCTAGTACAACCCGTAAGTGGTAGGCGTGCTCCTCCTCAGTCGTCGAGTATATCAAAATGTCGTTGATGAAGACCATGACAAATCAATGAGGTATGGCTGAAAGATCCTGTTCATGAGGCCCATGAACACTGCTGGAGCATTGGTTACGCCGAATGGCATAACCAATAACTCATAGTGTCCATACCGACATCTGAAGGTCGTCTTCTGCACGTCCTCGTCTCGAACTCTGAGCTGATGATAGCCTGACCTGAGGTCTATCTTTGAGAACCACCGTGCTCCCTTGAGCTGATCGAAGAGGTCATCAATCCTCGGTAGTGGATACTTGTTCCTCACTGTCACCTGGTTCAGGCGACGATAGTCGACACAAAGTCGCAAGCTCCCGTCCGCCCTCTTGGCGAACAAAATTGGGGAATCCCAGGGTGAAATGCTGGGTCAGATGAATCCCTTGACCTGCAAGTCCTCCAACTGTACCCGTAGCTATCGAAGCTCAAAAGGGGCCATCCGATATGCTGGAGTCGATATCGGGTCTGTCCTGGGGTACAGGTCAATATAAAAGTCTACCTCTCTGCGAGGAGGTAGCCCTGGAACGTCGTCGGGAAAGACGTCCGCGTACTGATCCACCACTACAGGAAAACTAGGACTCCGCACGTCAACTGCTCCTAGGATGAGGCTATCCAACTGATGAGTGATGGGCTGTCCTCTCCTCTGTGGAATTCCATCCTGTGCTGCGAAGGCTCCCTTCTCGCCGGTGAAGGTGAACCTGCTCCCGTCAGTGCGTACACATCACACCTTGAGCCTAATACAGTCAATCTGTGCATGGACTGTAGATAACCAATCCATGTCCAAGATGACATCATAAGGCCTCGACACTGCTACAAGAAGATCCCAGCCGAAGCTCTCGCCTCCTAGAGTAATCTCACACTACCGGCACCAGTGCGTAATCGTCGAGTCTTCTCCCGTAGGATTCTCTAGCCGTAAGGATCGAGCCAACAGCTCTATCAGAATTTCCGAGCTCCGAACAAGGGCAGCGACTATGAAAGAGTGACTCGACCCTATGTCTATAAGAACTGTAGCAAGGGTGGAATAGACACAGATCGTACCTCGAATCATCTCGGGCGCGCCGTGGTCGTAGGCCTCCGCCGCCTGGAGCTGTTCCTGTCTCTGCCCTCTAGCTCCCTGTGGACGGGGTGGACCTCCTGGTGGTGGTGGTGGTAGAGCCTCAAAGCGTCTCCCACCACCTGCTGCTCGGCCAACTCCTCTGCCACATCTGCCTCCTCCCTGTGGACCGCCACGGTCGACCATCTGCCTCTGCCTGGGTGGCCCCTCAACTGTCTGCTGCTCCTCGGCATGGTGGGTCGGGCAGTCACGAGCCATGTGACCCTGTCCGCTGCATGTGTAGCACTGCCTGCCTCTCGAAAGACTGGCTCCATGCTGTGTGCCCTGCACTACTGAGCCAGTGTCCTAAGGTCGTCTGCGAGAGGGTCTGGTCTGACTGGACCCCTGAGTCATCCGCCGACTGCCTGCTGCGGAAGACTCTGCTACGTTCCGCCCCGCGGTAGGTCTCGCCGCTGGAGAAGTCTCAGCAAGAAAGCTCTCGATCAAGAGGGCTCTCTCTAGTACTCCTTCCTGAGTCGGAATGCCGAGGGAGATCAGCGATGCCCGAATCTCATGTCTCAATCCCTGCTCAAAGGTCCGGGCCCAGAAGAATGGGTCCCACACCATGTCGGTTGAGTAACGTGAGAGATTGGTAAATCTCGCCAAGTACTGGGCAACCGTCAAGCTGCCCTACCGCAGCTGAAGAAGCTCCTGGATGCGCACCGCATGGAGGGTGGCCGGGACGAACTCTGAGCAGAAGAGGCTCTCAAAGACCGTCCAAAGAAGAGATGCCTCATCGTGCACCTGGAGCATCAAGATCCACCATCGGCCCGCTGCTGCCTGCAGTAGGCTCGCTAGGAGGATCACCATGAGGTCTGCTGGTGTCCTAACTAACCGGAAAACTCGCAACACTGCCTCCAGCCAGTCCTTGGCTGCCTGGGGGTCCATCTCCCCGCGGAACCTGGGCGGTCGCTGGCACTGGAACTCATGCAGTGCACTGAGGCGACGTGCATCGTCAGGGGCTGGTGCTGGAAGAATCGGTGGATCAGTGGGTAGAGGTACCGCCGGTGCCTCTCCTGCCAAAGGGCCCTGTACCGAAGCCTCGTCGCTCGGCGGGATGTCGTCACGTACGACTCTCGGAACCCTAGCTGGCTGCCGTTGTGGGGGAATCCTGAAAGGAAACAGGTGCGCCATGGTCATAACAGTATACCTGGTGAGCTGATACAAATTAATCACAAAGAAAACTTGAAACACACATGGAATCAATGTTTTCGTGCACCAAGTCGGAAATTAGAAGTCAGGGTCCTAGTGTACGGATACGTCCGCCGCTGCACCAACACTGGGCTCCCTGGACTGATAACCACACTCAATACGCTTAACACTATTGCTTCACATAGAATAAATATCAAAGTCTGTGGTAGAACCGAACTCCTCTAATACCAATTTGTCACGACCCGTCCTCGGGTCCCGTGCCGTGACTACCCCAAGCCCGCCTTCCATAGGCCAGGGGCTGGCGACTAGCACCAAGGCATAAATCCCGGTAAAAAGGGAAGGAACTGCCTTTGTAAACTAAACAAGAACCACCAAGTAAGCTAGCGGAAAAAGTAAACACTAAGTAGAAGCTGGTACAACAGCAAGTGTGGAAAAGTAAAGGGGGCCGGAAATACAAGCCCAACTGTAAAGTACCACTGAAAGGGGAAAAACAGTAACTGAAAGAAAATCCGCAGCGTCGAGCCGTCCTCTGGAAGCCCCACCTGAAGGGTGGGTACAGATAGCCTCCACAGCTCCTCGGTCCAGCCGTCCGCTCCGAGTACACCCCGCCCAGTGGTCCACCTCCAGGTACCGTCCTGGTCCGCAAGCTTCCACCACGATCAGCGCTGTCCGCCGTCTGCAACCAACACAACGTAGTGCGGGCATAGCCCGTGCAGGGGTGAGTATAAGCTACTCAGTAGGGACCCCGAGACCCACATAGGTCTCCCAGAATCCACAAAGGATAATCCACAAAGGGAAGATACAATCACGAAGTAACATCCGACACGGCTTAGGTATATGCCCATACATATACCTAAGTCATCAATTCTCGCTCGAATCCAACATCTGAGATCAAGTACAACCCAGTCCACACAAGAAAGAAAAACATAAATCCACACAGGATAGAACAACACAATCCACAAAGGAAAGCAAAATGTAAATCCACACAGGATAGCACAACACAATCCAAAACGGAAAGCAAAACAGGGTTTCAGCTCACACAAGTATACTTCTTCAAATGACGATAGAGATGGTCACTGATCCATCTAAGCCGTCGGACCCACAAAGAATCAATAGGTACTAACCCCCGCAATGACCCACAAAGGATTTGACCCACAAAGGATCAATAGGTAACTAACCCCCGCAAAGACCCACACAGGATCGAGCCCACACAGGACCTGTAGGCGCTGGCCCACACAGGACCGCTGAGCGCTGACCCACACAGGATCGGACCCACACAGGATCAGTAGCACTGACCCACAAAGGATCGCTGAGTGCTGTAGTCGTCACCGTCGAATCCACTGAGGATCTCTGCGTAGTCGTCGTCGTTACAGTAGCAGTCGCAGCCAGCTCTAGGGTTCCCACACACAACAAGCTCGTTCGGGAGGGTCCGCTCCACGAGCTGAGAGGCTGATACATAAACTGACACATAGTCCAGATTTGATGTATTCAAAAGTTCCTTATCGTCAACATGAACTCAACGTCGCAGACGGCGTGTCAATCGGACGCCCGATCTGAGAGTTATTGGCTTTTTCGTCCCAGGGACCCGGTTGGTTTTTTAAGAAAAAGCAACCCGACTGTACTCCACCTGCGTCCAAACATCGGGCAGAGTATGCCAAAAGATCCATCTCACATAGAGGAATTCAACAATGTCGAAGGCACGTCAATCGGACGTCCGAAGCTCAAGATATGAGCGTTTCCGCTCCGAGGGCCCGGTTGGTTTCGTGTACGAACCAACCCGGCCGAACTCAAAGAATTCCGAAACCTTGAGTATGATATAAAAAAACGACCGTCTCGATCCAAAGATCGCATTGCCACTGACGGCACATCGTTCGGAATAATGTAGCTCAAGATATGGGCAAAAGACCGTAAGGGTCCGGAAACGGGGGGTCTGGGCCCGGGCCGACCCAGCCCGGCCAGGGCGGATCGGCCCGGCCTGGGTGCGACCCGACCGGCGGGTTGGCTCGGCTCGGCCGAGCGGCCGAGCAAGGGAGCCGCGGGGCGCTGGCCCCGCAGGATGAAGCGCCGCGGCCCCGCGTGGGGCCGCGCTGGGTCAGCGGACTCGGCTTTGCCGCGTCCCGTGTGTCGCTGGACCCGTGTGGTCACGGGTCTGGCTGGCCTCCGCCGCTGCGGCTTCAGTTGCGATGGTTCCATTCGGCGGCACACCGGGGCACCGCCGCGCCGACGACCCACGCCGCCGGTGGATTCCGCGGGCCACCGGAGTTGCTCCGGTGGTCCGATTCCGTTTCCGTCTGCGCTGTGGCTCCTCCCAGGTCCCATTCTTCACTGCCAGGCCCTCAAATCGCCATTGCGGCCCCGTTTTCATCGTCTTCCATTTTGCACACCAAGAACGAATAAGTGCGGTGGGTTCGGACTTGTTCGTTAGTCCGTACCCACCACGTTAGCGGTTTTTAAAAGAAATTACACAACAAAAGTTCAACAACCGTCGCGGGTATAAATCACAAAGATTTTAAGAATCAAACCCCTACCTCATCGAAGTCGTCGAACGTGCGTTCTTTGCGGAATTGATCGTCGCGGGAGAAGAGGATCGTCGCATCACGGAAGGGAATCGCGTCGTCGCGATATACGGTGTTGCATCGACGAACTCCGAGGATCAAGAACATACAGATTTAGTTATAACAATTAAATCCATGTTGTTGTTATAAACCACAAAGAATTAAAAGGTCCGCAATCTCTCACCTCAACGGATGATCGAATATTTGTCGCGGAAGAAGGGACGTCGTAGAAGAACGTCGCAGGAGGAGAATCGTTGGAGTCGCGGAACATGGCATCGCGTCGTCGATGTCCGAGGGTTCAGCGTTCTTCGTTGCCTTTCGTCGTAGGCCGGCGTTCTTCACGTTCTTCACGTTCTTCGCGAAGGAGGTTGAAGGACTTAAGGTTCTGTCAAATCCTATCAACGAACAACACACAAGAAGAAGAGTGTTGGTCTTATTTTATTAACATGCCAACAAACAAAAAAAGATAAGTTAAGTAACGACCCATTAATTCATAGAATTAATTCAACGAATAAAACCGCCCAATTAAAAGGAGCATTTAATAGATTAAGAAATGCCCCAGTTGACTTTCAATCAATAGGGGTTTTCGCGGGTGCGTTACTTAGCGGAAAAGAAACGGTGGGCTCATGCGGGCCCCACCCCACAAATATCCTACCAAGAGGGTAGGATATTTTGAATTGTACCCTATCCGCTTTAACTTAGCTTAAGCATCTTTAAGTGGCTTTTAAGTGGCTTAAGTGAAATAAAAATAATGTTGTCGCACCACTTTATTTTATTTCTTAACTTAAAGCCAAAAAATTAAAAACCACAACCGAGCAAACGCAACTCCGGAAGAGGCGTTTTTAAGAAAGTACCGGTGCTGTGATTCCATCGGTGCCCTCAGAATTCGATTCCGAGCACCGGTTGAAAAGTTAGAAAAACCCGCTCGTTCGTTCACTGAATGTACCCAAGCCAATCTTCGGAAAATGATTCCGGGCACACCAGGCCTCAGAATCAGGTGCCGTCAGAAACCGCGTTCTTGTAAAATTCCAAAAAAAATTAAGAAAAAAAATTTCCTTGAAATTTACGGGTCTTTAAAATAACCACTACTTTTTGTTGAAAATATAACCACTTCTTACTCCTTATTTGGAAATGAAATATTAAGGTTGGAATTCGTACACTATCATCTTGAACTTTTCTCCTCCTAAATGTTTAATTACTTGGAAAGAAATTAGAACTTTATCTGGGTTCACACTTCCCAATTTTTCTCCCCCTATACCAATTATTTCCTTTATCTTATCCATTGAGAAATTAAGAGGGTTTATTTTTGGTATTCTATTCCCCCTTTGAGAATATGGGAAAAACCATTCTTTATTCCCCCCTTTATCAATAATTTATTTTCACTATTTACGTATACAAATTGTAAAACTTTTTAGTATGAATATCCACTTTCAAAGTCTACCGCAAGGATAAATTATATGAGAATTTTATAAAATCAAAGGAATCTAGTGAGTGAATTTACCACTTAAAATTTAGTTTGTAAAAATCCTCTAAGATTACTGTTATAGGGATTAGTATAGGAAAAAATAGTCTAGGTTGACCTCTAAAAATATGTCCATGTAACTCATTGAAACCAATAAAACCCTTGAATTTTTGATATTTTCACTTTACCAATAAAAAAAACTTTGGATCTCATCACATATTTACAAAAAACATTACTAGAAAAATAAACAAATCACAAGGTGTGAGAAATATACCACTTTAAGGATCAATTGATACCATTTTTAAAAACCATTTTTTTAATTCCACTTGACTTCCAGTTTATATAAACTCTTAAAGGTTCATTCATACATTGATAAGGTAGAAAAACCATTTAAATTTTATCATTAACCCCCCTTAAGTCTACAGATCTTGATAACAAAATTTTTTTCTCAAACCAATTATGTCCCTTGTTAAGAAAAACACTTCTTTGGTAATGGAATTTATTATCCTTAAAAAATAATTGGCAATAATTATTTTAGAACATAATTTAATAGACTTGATGTTCATTCATATAATTATTCCTATACATAATCTTCTTTCGTGGATTGATTCCACTAACCCATTGGACTGATATCACTTATTCCACACCATATTCAACTTGATACCAAATGAAATATAATATAATTATAAAAATACCATTGATTATTTTAGGTATGTTTTGACACATTTTCTTCCATAATATAAGCACTTTCCATGTAGTTTTTAGTACATAAATTATCCACTATATAAATATTTTAGCTCTTATATTTATAACTTGTTTAACCGAATTTATTCAAAAAAAACATTCTCAAAAATAGATATACCTTTAGATAATTCTCATGTAATTTTTTAGCATAATTACACCGTGGATTATGTCTCCTGTAATTTAATATACAACTTCAAATTGTTTAGAAACAATTAAAGCATATGGGGAGAGAGGTAACTCAAATTTTCTCAAGTTTAGGAATGAGGAAGGCCATAAAGTACAAATAATTAATCTCCAAACTTTCCTTTTACCTTTCATAGATTTTGGGAACTGAATTTCATAATATTTTTAAGATATTTCTCATCTTGAACATATTTTGTAGCTAGTTTTTCAACCCTTTTCCAGTAGATATTTTTTGCGTAAAATCACCAACACATATTCCTTCTTTGATAATATAAATCCTATTCTTCCTTAACTTGTAAAATTCTACAATTTTTAAATACATCCCACTCATGAAAGTTACCAATTGAGTGATACCTTAATTGGGTATTTCTTATGGATCCGTTATCTATTATAGGAAACAATACTGAAACTTAATTTCATTCCTTTGAGTGGTTTTTGTAAGACCACAAAGGAATTCCTCTTACTTGATGGTCATGAGTACCATATCAAAATTCTCCTTCATTTGTGGATACAAAAACCTATGATAATCATATATTTATTTTATATAATTTACATAGGATAAACATTAAATCTCATAATAAACACAAAATCACAAGATTGAAAAGTTTAGTGTCTTTGAGGACCATCTATATAAGTAACTTATTTTATGTTACTTGTGAAGATTTCTCCCAAATTGAGTGACACTGGACTCTTTTCTAGACTTCATAAAAGTTATAATAATCTTTATAACATGGTAAATAGAAATATTATAAATGGGTGAACTTAAAATATTAGTAAGGGAAAAATTATCAACATGTTATCAAGGTTTAGATTATAATAATTTGAGAAAACACGAGCAAGAGAGAAATAACTTATTAAAAATAAAACGGAATAACAAGAATTTTCTATATGTTATGATAACATGATATAAAATATTAAATGAAAAATCATATACCATGGAATAAGAGTGTTAGATAATCATGGAAACAAGGAATAATGTATTTATATAATAATTTCATGGAATCTTAAATATTTTTCAAAAATATAAAACATGAAATAATAAACATAAGTAATGACTCACTAATAAGATAAAAAAACACAGTGTAATTAGGCTAATTGACCAAGCACCATACATGGTATCTTATGGGATGAAAACATTACAAAATGAATTGGAACTCTATCAGGGAAAACCACTAATATTAATAATATAAAGATTCATATATGTGTAAAAAGATTAAAATAAACCATATATAAATCATAAGAATCATATAGCCCATGATATGGAAATGTGGTTCATTATCATGTCTCAAGGAATAACTGAAGTCTATATCCAAAGGATTACTAAGTGAGAAAGGAATTAAATTATTTCATATGTTAATATTTTACCAAGAAACATTTTTCTTGAACATTGAGTTCCAATGTAGAAAAATTATTGAGAAATATTGGAGAAATAAGAATAAAACATGCCACTTAGGTGATGCTTTATGAAATGAGTTTAGGTTCTTTTAAAGGAGGAAGTGGACTATTATTTTCCTTTAGACCAGAATTGAAACAATAGGGATTTAAATAAAATAATGATGTATTTGAAAATATATTTGATTTTAAAAATAATTTTATAGAGGTTGTACTTGACATGAAATAATAAATTGGAATGTTCCCTTAAATCTTGTTTACTTATAAGATAGATTAATGGAGGAAACATAAAACATGTTTTATTCTAAATAAAGAAATATAAAGTATAATTGGTATGTATTGAAGGAATATATATATATATATATAGAATATGGATAAATTATATGAGAATTATATAGAGAAAAAGGGATATATATAAAGATAATGTGTAACCCAAAAGTAACAAGGGGGGTTTGAAAGATCAATTTTTATGTTCTAAAATATTTTTGTTGAAACCCAAATTATTAAAATGATAATTTTTGTTTTCAAAATGCTATAGTAGAAATATGAGGATCATAAGAGCTAAAAAATATTTGGTTTCCCCAATTCTAAATGAGATCTTTTGTGAAAAGGGAATATAAGGACATGAAGGGGAAAATCCGTTAGAGAGGATGGCTATTAATCCCAAAAATGCCATAAATATTTAGTATAGATTAACCAAAACATAATATTTTTATGTTTTAATAATTAAATAAATGAATGATAAAATAGTAAATACCAAGTAGAGTAGAGAAAAAATAAACTAGGAAAATAGTAGTAAATAAGGATAACTCAAGGCATAAATTAGAAACAAAATTGAGTCAACAAACCAATAATGACTTCATTATTATTCCAATAAGAAACCCATAATGGTAGAACATGAGATTAATTTGAAAATTTGTAATATTTAAATAATATTATGTAAAAAATACATCAAATAAGAAATATTTAAATCACAAAAAGGGAATAAGTGGAATATAATAGTCATATCTTAGTGAATCAAAATTGGGGTACAAAAACTCTTATACGGGGAACTGATTTGTTCGGTGCATGTACCTAATGTACTGAATAATAAAATTAAGTGTACTAAAAACATTATTAATATTTTTTTCATCTATATTTTTTTTATAAGGTCTATTTATTATAATATTTTATTTATTTAATAAATAATGTTTTCTTATTGTGGTTAGTTAAGGTGGTTCAATCAATTTCTACGAAACTTCCTTGATATATTGAATGTGGTGAAATATGTTATAAAATGGAATAATAATCTCTATAATTATATAGTTTTTTATTTTTTATTATTATATTGATCAAAATTTATATAGTTCTATAGTTTGTCCCAAAATAGACTCAAATTCAGAAATTTGTCTCGATTTGTTCATTTAAGACGGTTAAGTTTACTATGAACATTTATTATAAATGTCATATATATAATGTAAAATATTACCTTTATAGAATATTAATATTATCATAAATATAATTTTTATTCTTTAAATAAAAATTTTAATTCATACACATTGTATAGTAATCAAAATATTAAATACATCATTTTGTGGAGGCGGTAGTTTGCACATGCACACATACGACATTTTCAATTTCCATTGAAATAGGAGGGTTAGAAAATTAAGTAATTGTAATTTTTTTAATAATAATAATATAATAAATTATATATTTATTTATCAAATAAATCTTTTGGACTATCCATGTAAAGAGTTTATGAAAAATAGTAGATGTTATTCATGGAGGCGATAGTCAATGCATACACATGACGTCATCATCATTTTTTGGAATGGTTTTGGAGGGGGAAAAAGGTGATATTCCATTAATATAATAACATTTAAAAATATTAATAATATTTATGTTGTAATAATTTCATGGATAAATAAAATTTAGGGAGTAAAATAACGAAAGAATTAAGAGATTTCAGTTGAGGGAAATACCTCTACCTTTGGATGTTCTCTTTTCGGTAACACATTAAGGATCTACAAATTGGTATTTTTGAAAGAAAAATAATTCTAGGAAATGCATATAGATTTAAAGATAAACTAGGGTATATTTTTTTTAAGATAATTATTTTTAATTAGTGGAGAAATGTGATCAAACTGATCTCATTTTAAAAGTGAAGAAAATAGAATTTTTAAAAATACCCATTACCTTTTCAATGATTGCATGACACTAATCAAGGTTCAATGAAAAAAATGAAAAATAATTGATTTGGGGATGAGTTAAGTTATTTAATATGTCCATAATCCATTCTTTCATGTTTTAAACATGGTTTTATTCTTTTACCATTAGGTTTTATCTTTTAACTTTTTAGTTTTTACCATTACAACTTGTTTTTACTTAAGTAATTAATTTTTTACTAAAAATATATGATGACACTTATTATAGAATTTTTATGTTATGAAAATATATTTAGACTCAATTTATACAAAAAAAATTTCTTTAATATTTGAAAATTAATTTTTTAAGTAAAATATCTAATATATAGAAAAATTATTTCTCTAGAAAAATGATGTTTTAATAATTAAATGTTATTAATCCTATATAACTTTAATTACCACATAAATGTGTTATAATATATTTTTATATTTGTGTAAACATAAAATATGGTTTATATTTAAAATAAATAAATTTAATTTATTATATTAAAATTATAAATATTAATAAAATAATTATTTGAAAATAACCTTTTCACTATTATCCTGACCATTAAATTTAGAATTAGTAATTATAATTTTATTAATAAAAATAAAAATTAAATTTTTAAATAAATTTAAAATTATGATATAAAATATAAAATTCATTTTATTATATTTAATTTCCACAAGTTATGATTTTTTTTAATATAAGTGAGAAAAACTATTTTTAGATTAAAATATTACTTATGTTTCCAAAACCTTAAGCATAAGTTTTATAAACACAACATAGTATTTATAAATGGATAATTTTACACCGTAATTATTATTTTGGTCTAATAAATTTTTTTATAAAATTTTAAGTAATACTTAGTGAATTATGAATTCATACACATTATAATATTAGTTAAAACTGTATTTTTTACTATTCACCTAAAAATAATTTATTTTAGAAAAATACCAAAAACTTAATTGTAAGATAAAATTATTATTATAAATTCCAAAATAAAGTTAATTTGGTCATGTTTAAATTTTAATGTTTGATAAAAAACATTTAAATAAAATAATAAGAAACTATAGTGAAATCTATTTTCACAGGAAAACAACTTTTAAAATACAAACTGTGCTTATTCTTCTTTCCTATCAATTCCTAATTAGTGGTAAAATATTATTCATATCAAATATTTTTATAATAAATTTATTTTATATAAAATAAAATCTAAAAAATTGTTTTAAAAAAATACATTTTTAAGAAAAAACATTTCACGTTGATTTTATTGATGGATTAATAAATAAACTTGGTTTTTTTTAAAAAAGTAAAAATTTTAAATATAGAAAATGCATGTGAAAAATAGAATATTTTATGTATAACTACATGTTTTTATTATCTTAATTTATCACTTTTCAACCCCTTAATTTCTCTATATATGATCTAGGCATATTCTAACCTCTGATGACAGTTTTTAGTGGTGATTCCACAAGCATGTATCTCATGGAAATTTAAATGGTCTTGAACTTCTCTCTCATAAAATTTTCTCACACTATATTTGTTGGAGTTCAACTTAGGCTTAGTTTTGGGTAAAACCTAGTTAAGATACCTCCTTTCCAATATTATACAAATGATCTTCATAAGGGTGACTTCTGCCACCTGATATCATTTATTTCTCTTTTCTTTATAGAATTTATAATATGATCACTTCCTTTTATGCCCTCTAATTTATCCTCTCCATTATAACAGTAAAATTTAATAATTTTATTTTAAAGTAGCATTGTTTATTTTTTTCTTATAATTTTTCATGTCAATCAATCTACTCAATACATTAGGTTTCAATGGAAGAAATATATACTAAAAAATTTACATCGTTACATCCCCCCTAAATAACTTGTGTCCTAACAATTTTAATTAACACTTAACAATGGAAATAAATAAGGGCATATAGAAGAAATAAATGACTCATGATTTAATTTATATATAGATTAAAAATGTAAAAATTTGGAGACATATACTTTTACTTAGAATATGCTTAACGTTATTAATATTTTCTCGAACCATTTGAGCCAAGAGTCTACCATTATTCTACATCAAGACCAAAATTTTATAATTCCATTCTAAAGGGTGTTAATAATCATACTTGTATTGATAAAATATCATATTTGTATCTGAAATTTTATCTACATATACCCAATAATTTTTCATCTAAGTGGAGGGAACCAATCAATTTAAAACATCACATTAAATTTTTTAAATGAATAATAATATGATTTGCACAAAAAACTTTTCCATAAAATCAAATGTGGGATATAATAATTGGAAGATAATAATTTTTTATTTATAATTAAACATATAGTCATATATGTGATGATTTTATGTCATTAAAAAAAGTTTTATGTTTAAAGAAGTGGGTTGAACAAGAATAAAATATAATACTCACAATCATTGAGTGAATAATCATTGTTGTTGATTCCACATAATTTTCAAAACCCACTTTAGTAGTTATGTTTTAATAGGGTTTAACTTGTTCCCTTTACCTTGGAATTTTTTTCCTTAAAATTTATTTATGACTATCATATTATTATCCCATAGATTATGGTATTGATGTGGATAATTCCCAAGTTTCCCAAATTTAAGACATTTAACTATTAGTGGTACTTCAGGGAGAACTATTCTTCCTTTCACTATGTCCACTAAAATCTATATTTTTCAATGGAAGTTATTTTCCATATGTTTTACTATTTCATAAATAAACCATATCCTAGTTCCTTTGAGATATTTTCTTGGGTGTTTTCCGCTCATTTTTGACATGTGGAAAATTGAAAATTCCTTCCTTCATCATATTCATCTCTATAATTTCCTTGAGAATCTATCATTCTCTTCTTTGGAGTATTTGGGAATTCAACTATGTTACAATTATTAATAATAAATTTTTATATATTTTTTAACATAATCAAAAGGTTTATCACTCCCGTTCTTATCCTGTTAGGTTTCTTATTGGGATATCTCCTTATTTCCCATGGAAGCCTTCATTAAATTGGTTACTTTAATCTTTATACTTTACTTAAACTAAAATGATTTAACATGAGTGATGAAAAATTAACATCATAAGTGAATTATTATAAGATAATGAAATGAAAAAATTTAACCTCAAAATTATTTACTCTTTGTTATAATCATATTAGTCTACAATTCGTTTTTTCCTATATCATTCTTAGTTAAACCTGGGTGTCCATATATTTATTTATCTAATACTTATTATCCTAATTCCTTAATATATTAAATAATTCATAATACATTATAAAGAGAATATTACTGATTTAATAATATCCATCAGAAGTATCTAGCTAGGTTTGTAGTCTTAGGTCTACTAATCATGCACCGAGTGAAGACCATGTTAATAATAAACCAGAATTTTTTAGGATGTTTACCCATAATCACATCTGTACCATTGCTAGAATCAATTGCTATTATGAAGACAAGGACGTAATTTATAAAAGAAATACACAATCTATATATTACTTAAACTTTAGGGTGTTTTAATATACTTAGAATTATCTATTAGGTTTTCACCAAATTACACTTATTGTAGTCACCCAAAATAACACATAATCCTAAAAAACTATTAAACCATTATTTGATATTAACTATAGAAGTGTGAGATAAAAATATACTTATTTTACATAATTTATATTAGATAAATATTACATTTAACAATAAATGAATAATCCAAATAATGTGAGGTTTAGTATCTCTGAGGATCAGCTACATTTGAAACTTATTTTATAATACTTGTGAACATTTCCCCATAAGTAATCTACACTATACTCCCTTATTGTCTTCTTATAAGTTATATTCAACTATATAATATAGAAAATTGAATCATAAGAAAGGGGTGAGATTAAAATATTAGTAAGAGAAAACATTTAAACATGTTATAAAGGGTTAGATCAAAAGTATACAAGAAAACATGATATAGAGAGAAACATCATATTAAAAATAAAATAGAACAATAAAATTTGTCCATATGTCATGATAGTGGAACATGAAATATAAACTGAGAAAACATGTACAATAGAATAATAGAGTGAGATAATAATTGATATATATAATAATATTATTATTTCATAATTTCATGGAATCATAAATATGTAGCAATAACATACAACATGATATCATAAGCGTAAGTTGAAGCTCACCACCGAGACAATATATCATAGTTTTCTTAAGAAAACTACCTGTGAACTATAGATGGTGTCTCATGAGATGAAAATATTACCCAATTCATTAGAGCACTATTCAGACATACCCTTCCTATTAATAACATATATATACATACGTCTGACACATGGGGAATACAAATCATACATAAATCATAATCATGATAAAACCCAATAGAAGGAAGTGGGTTTAATAATCTTGTCTAAAGGCATAAATGAAGGCTATATCATAAGTATTACAATGAGAGGAAGTAAATGATTTTTTTTACATTTATATTTAAAAAATAAACAAATTTATTCAGAATTGTGTTGTAATATAGAAAAACTCATGAGAAATATTGGAGAAATAATAATAAAAACAATCCACTTAGTTGATTCTTTATGAAATGAATAAAGGATATTTTAAAGAAGGAAAAGGATTATTATTTTATCTTTGATTTGAATTGAAATAGGATGTTTTTACATAAAATAATTATGTTTTTATAATTTTATTAATGGTTAAAAATAATTTTATATAGGTGATATATGTCATGAAATAAGAAATTGGGAATTTCCCTTAAACAATGTTTACTTAAAAGAGATAACAACAAACCGAACATAAAATATGCATTATACCCAATTAAGGAAGATAAAGTAAACTATGTATATATATATAAGGAACACATATATAGGATATGGATGAATAAAATTATAATAATATATTGGAAAAAATAGAAAAATAAAGAGAATGTGTAACCCAAAAATAATTGGGGGAGGGGGTTCCAAAGATCCCTTTTTATTTTTTTCAAATACATTTTTTTGAAACCTATATAATTAAAAGAATAATAAAAATATTATTTGAAAATGAGTGATGAGAAATATGGTGATCACATGTTCTAAAACATACTTAGGTTCTGAAATAATAAATAAGAACATTGATGGGATGGGAAAATATAGGCATGAAAAAGAAAAATCCATTAGAAAGGTTGGGTATTAATCATAACAATTTCATAAATTTTAAGCAAAAATAAACCAATGAATTAGTTTTGAAATTATTTAAATAATTAATTACCATAAAGGTAAAATAAGAGTTCCCATTTATAGTAGATAAATAAAAAATATGTAAACTTAGAAAATAATAATAAATAATGATCACTCAAGATAGAAAAGAAAATAAAAATTGAGTGAAAAAACCAATTATTACTTCTTTATCTTTCGAATCATAAAGGAATATAGGTACAACATAAGATATATTTTCAAATACATTATATTTAAATAATGATATGATAAAAATCCATCCAAGGGAAATATTTACATCAAAAAAGGGAACGAGTGGTGAATAAAAACCATATCTTAATGATTCAAAATGACGATACAGAAGCCCTTACATAGTGTCCTAATTCATTCTGAAAATTTTTATAATTTTGGGAATAATAAAAATAATTTTATTTACTTTATTTAAAAAAAATTTCATCTAAATTATATTTTAAGGTCAATTTATTATGAAATGTTATTTACATATTAAATATTTTTTTGGTTATGGTGGTTACTTGAGGTTGTTCGGTCGATTTCTTTGAAACATCCTTAATATATTAATTATGGTAAAATGTGTTGTAAAATTGAATTATAATCTTAATAATTGAATATTAATATTATTTAATATTTTATTAGTATAATATTTATACACTTCTAGAGGTTTTCCTAAAATGGACTAAAATTAAAAAAGGTGATTCAATATGTTCATTTGGGGTATTTAAGTAGAATATGATCATTTATTGTTATTATAACATATATAATTCCCAATATTATATTTAAAAAATATGAATAAAGTTATAAATATCATTTTTTATATTAAATGAATTTTTAAAGTTAACAATGGTAAGAGGTTATGAGAAAACAAAATACATTGTTCTTTAGAGGTGACAGTCCACACATACACATGAACAGAAAAATATTTTTCCATAGAATGGTAAGGGATAAAAAAATTATCATTTAACAATCACAAACATTTTATAACTATTATATTTTTTCATTAAATAAACCTTTTGGACCTACCATGCAGGTCGGTTATGAAAACTAGAACACACCGTTCATGGAGGTGGTAGTCCACACATATTCCGGACATTGTATTCATTTTTCAAATGGTTTTGGAATGAGGTATAAAATTTATATTCCATTATGATAATTACATTTTGTTTTACTAATAATATTTATTTTATCATACTTTCATGGATTGAAAATATTTGACAGGGTAAAATAAATAAAGAATTAAAAGTGCTCAGTTGAGAGAATTTCATCTCCCTTTGGATTTTATCCCTTGGGTAACACCTTATGGATCCTTATATTGGTATTTTGGAATTTTATAGGCTTTTTGTATGTGATTATATATTTTTGGATATTTTTGAAGAGTCTTGGTCAAAATAATTCTTTTTAGTGGGTGGAGAACTTTGTTGGAAGTTATCTTCTTTTGTAAGGGAATAAAATGGAATTTTAATAATTTCCCATACCTTTTCAATGATTGAATGATACTATTAAAGGTTCAATTGTAAAACTATATGACTTTATTTAAAATAATACTATGTTAAATAACTTTCTTAACACACTACATCAAGCTTAATGAAAACGATAATTTTCTATAAAAAATATTATTATATAAATGTGATCTATATAACCCAACCATTTTATTGGAAGGTATGAATAGTGGTCACCTAATTATTAAGTACATTTAAAAAAAATTTATTAACACAAATGTACTAATTTGTTACTTGGAAATAATTAATCGATTTTAAATGAAATCATATAATATTTTAGGACATTTTTTTACAAAAACTTTTTTATATATGAAAAGTATTTTAACATATTAAATTAATTTAATCACCATAGGTGAATGAATTTAATGAAATTTATAGATAATATATTTAATAAATTAATTCAATATTCATCTAATTGTGTCTACTAGATAATTAATGAGTATAAACTCATTTTATAATTCAAAAAAACATTTTCTTAAAAAATGATTTTTATTGCTTTTTGGGTGCAGATATCATGATTAATTTCTTACATTGTTAAAAATTATATTTCATAAAATTGGAATAATTTTTAAAATAATAATTTTATAATATTTTTCGGATTAATTATTGATATTTTTTGGGAAGATTGATTTTTGAGGGAATTGTGAAAATGTCATTTTTTTGAAAAAATCTCATTTATTTTCATTAAATAAAACAATTTTAATGTAACATTGTTTTTTGGATTTGGAACTAAATTAACATAATAAAAATGTAATTGTGCATCATATAATTAATCACATAATAATAAGTATTATATTTTATTTTGGTATAAGTTCATTTTTAGGCATAAAATCCATTTTTCTAAAAAATGGGGTTTTCATTGAGTTTTACACACTTATATTAAAAGTAATTTTAGAAACCTCTATCAATTGAATCATTAAAAATGGATTCCATATTTTTAATTAGGTGGTTCAAATTTGATAAATATTACTGTTTTTTGGTCATTAAGAATAGTAATAATGCTAAATATTTGTCTCCATGGTAAGGGTAAAATGGGTAAAACATGGTTAAAACTATGAGATAAGTAGTAAAAATATCCCAAACATTTGAATTTATTTATTTTTCTGAGTTTAATTTTACCAATACCATCTGATATTTTAGAACTTGACTATTTTTTACCACTTTCCATTGATTATAACCTTGATATTATTTTACGTAAAGAATAAATATAAAATGTCACTCTCTTTTTAATATTTTTAATATATTTTCATTTGGATAAAAATATTGTATGACCTATTATAAATGTTTATTTATAATATTAATATATATTTTTATAACATTAATTTATTTTTAATTTTTAGTAATTGTATAATTACCTTTAATGCTTACACAATTCTGATATAATGCTCATACAAGCTGTAGAGAAATCAAGGTAAATGATTTTATAATCAATAAAATTATCATGTTTTAGAGGAATTATAGTATGAAATAAAATTAATAGGTAATATTAAATTATAATTAATGTTAATATTTTTTATATTAAACTTCAATTTCTATCCCAATTTCTTTGAAGTCAAATTAAAGGAATAGTCCCAAAAATGACTTTAATGATATTTTATAATAAACAATATTTTATTAAATTATTTTAAAAAAAATATATTAAAATAATAAAATTATATTATAAATAGTATTATATTTTATCCATGTACCATTTTTTATCCACTTTCTTCCCTAAATTTATATCTATAACCCTTAAAGAGTGAAAAAATTTGTTACCATAGTTAATGTTAAAATGAGTTAATGAGGGGGTTATACCAAAAGATAAGGTTTAAAATAAAACATAAAAATGTATAAATTTTAAAATTTAAAGGTATTTAAAAATTATAATGTCCTAAATTTGTAATTATGGCCATTTGGTTCCACTTGACATGATTATCATGTTTACTATGTTTTAAAGTTCATAATATTTTCAAATGTGTCACTCCCCTCACTTATAAAAGGGAACCACATATCCTATCTTCCCCACACTTAATGATTTTTTTATTTCAGTAAATAACTTCCCAAATAACTTAATAGATCTATTTTACACTTTAAATAGTTTTTATCTTCCCTTAATACCATCCTAATATAGATTAAGGTGTAAGATAAAGGATGATTTCCATAAAAGAGATATAACTGTAACATGAGTTTCTTTATTTTATCTATTGTTATACCTTACTAACTTCTATACAGACCATGATGATATTATAAAATAAATACAATAAATATCTTCAAATTTTAGTATGATTATGGAATATCCCTTATTCATCTCAATATGCATCCTATTGGAAATGAAAAAATCACTGTTACATATGAGTGGACTACCACTTTCACGAAGTGATGTGTTTAATTTTTTAAAAACACCACATAAGGATGGTTATTATTATGAATTTAATGAATATATATTATATTAATTACATAATTATGATTTTAATGATAATATTTTACTTACCTTGTTACCATTCCATATATTAAAAAATTATAATATCGCTCGTGCGTACGTGTGGACTACCACCTCCATGAAGTGATGTGATTCATTTTCATGCCTTCCTTTCATGAATGATTATAAAATATAATTTAATATATAAAATTATAATTATTTCATGATTAATGTCTTGTATATGATGAAACCATGACACCTTTGACCAACATCAAACCACCGAAGTTATTTTGTGATCATGAACAAAACATCATCAGAACCTCTAACATGAACTTAAATTATTTAATAACTATATAAGTATGGGTAACAAATAAAATAAAAGAGATAATAAAAAATCAATACACCTTTAATTTTTTTTTTAAAAAAGTATAAAATTAAAAGGAATTTTTATAGAAGATATATAGTATGTATGTGGTGAGTCAGAATTGAGGTAAGGGATTTATCGCATAAATTTCCTTTCATTGAGACTAATTCCATTTTAGAAACATGTTTTATTATGGTGTATGATCTGCCTTATGGATTTATTTTATCATTTAATTAATAAAATTTATGTGTTTTATAAATATTTTTCAAGTTTTCTTATTCAACTTCTTATTTTTCAGAAGTTATGATAGTCGTAAGGTATTTTCCTTTAAAACTTTGTTTTCAAGTTTTAATTTCAAAATCTTTCTCATCCATATACATGTTCATAAAAAGATTCATGAGTTACATTATTAATATTTATATTTTTAAAGTCCATTTTCTACGATGTTTTACTTTATTTATAGATTACTAAAAGTAATATTTTCAAAGTTTTTCTATATGATTCACTTTTGAATTTTTATAAAATGTGAAAATAGTTTTCTATTTTGACATATATAACTTGAAGAGATTTCCCTAGTCATGAACATCCATTAATTGGAATCATATTTTATAAGTTTCCACGGATATTTTTGAAGATATAATTTTATCAATATTCTAAATTTTTTTATTTAAAATGTTATATGAAGAAAATGTATTTTTCTCATGTTTTCAAACTACGGTTTGAATGATCTTTTCAGATCATTTTCACCTATGTCAACATAAATTAATGAATATTATCATTTAATGGGGGATATAATATAGTGATACCATCCAAAATATTACTCTAGATGAATTTTGATAAAGATTTACTATTTTTGACTGGGGAATAATATTCACATTTCATATACTAGTTTTAAAATATGGATATTTATGTTGATTATTTGACCATTTCATATGAAAAAATAACTGAACATAGTATTTAAATAGGAGGGTCCATTATATCCCCTCGATGCATTAATAAGTCTCATGAGAA
The DNA here is from genome assembly GCA_963277665.1 of Viscum album. Classification (NCBI taxonomy): domain Eukaryota; kingdom Viridiplantae; phylum Streptophyta; class Magnoliopsida; order Santalales; family Viscaceae; genus Viscum; species Viscum album. The sequence goes on along the minus strand of OY728163.1, from coordinate 2,099,178,365 downwards.
AAACTAGTATGTGTATTTGGTTTACACATGCCTAATTATTTATGATGTCTTGGTATGAGCCCTTGACAACATGTTTATGATATCATAAACCAAAGCCTTGATTGTAAAATAATGATGTCTCTAATTATTCATTCTATCATTATTAAATCAGTTATTATTATTCATGTTATAATTAAGGTTTTTATTTATTACTGTATATATTCCCCTTTGTGATATTACTTATATGAAATATTTTATTATTGTTTATGTTTATTATATTATTATTTATTTATTATTTCTAAGATAGATTTTGTTACACACTTTCTCTTACCGAGAAGCTATGTTCATCCTTTATTATTTTTTCCTTTACCCATGATACCAAGAAGGGATATATGAATTATTTTAGGTATAAATTAAAATATGTAACAAATCTCTCACTAGAATTCATGTTTTGAATGAAACATGAGTTTAAATTATAGAATCCTATTTTTTGGAATAAAATATACATTGAGTGGGATTTTACACTTTTTATTATAGGGGTTTTATATATAATATATTTTCTTAATTCACTAAAAATAGAAACTGAAAATATCCTTGAAATTTAATGAAGTGAAACCCTTGTTATAAATATTATAGTTATGTATTATTTAATTTACAAGGTACTAAAGTTTATATCGAATGAAAGTATTATATAATTTTAGTGGTTAATAAGTTATCAACTAAAAATGAATTAAGATTTTTAGAATCAATTATGTGTTAAGAAGTCTAAGGTTGATCATAAGTTTAAATCCATTAACACTACTTTTGAAATTTTATATGATATAATTTTAAGATTATTAATGATAGTTTTGGGAGACATTTATGGGAATATAACCCTTAGGATTAGTATGTGTTTTAGTAAAATGGTTATTTGTGGAATAATGATTTAATATTTTGTAGAAATAAGTTTAAAGGTATTGATTTCCTTTAGTATTAATATGTTATTTTATGTTGAGGTTATTATGGTGAATATGGATAATGGGTAATTATAATTTCGGAATATATGATAACCATGGTATTAAAAAGTGTTTTGGTGAAAAATATATTAATTTTATTTAGAATAAGTTCACTATATTTAGAAGATTATATGATTAATGAAAATGAAAATATTTTTGGTTAAAATAGAATTTTATTTGAAGAATAATGGTTGAGTTATATTTTGGATGAATATATCATTTAATTATTTATTTATAGTGATTCATGGTATTCATTAGAAACATTAGGATATTTTTTATGATTATACGATTAAGGAATATAAATTTTTGGTATGTGAATTTATGAGGGATTATTATTATTTGGAGATAAATACTAACGTGATCTTGAAAGAATAAGTGATCAAATAATTTTGTTTTTTGGGTTTTAAAGTTATCCATGAATATTTTTATGAGGTTGATGTTATTTAATTATGTAATTATTTAAGTTGAACTTTGGGTGTTACTATTAAGCCTTTGAAGATGAATGTTGTATTTCTTTATATGAAAGCTTATTTATATTAAGCATTATATTTACTTAATCTAACCATTTTTGGATTTTCACAATAGATAAGAACATGGTAAATAAATATTCATCATTATATGGATCTCATGATCTATTAAAATTTTATTTTAATTCTTTAGGCAATAAAAAGATTTACCTTTTATATCCTATATTTTTTAGATTTAGAAACTGATTAAAACACACAACTGAAGGATATAATTTCATTTTTTGATTGGAATTAATCGATTAAGTATATTTTCTAATATTATATGTATTGATAGTTAAATGTTCCCTAAATTATATAAAACATACCATGAAAATGAAAGTATTTTCCTTTCATTGATGGTCTTTTTCACCTCTCAATGATTTATGTTTTTGTGGTCATTAACTTTCTCATGATCATGTTCTCTATCACTGTCTATAATTCTTTGGAAATTATGTTTCTCTTAAATGTATATATTTTCAGTTATTTTTAATGTTCTTCTTTTTTTATAACCTGATTATTTATTATTCTAGGTGACCTTCATATATTTGTTTTCTTATTTTCAAAAGAATGTTTTGTTGTCCGTTTCTATGATGCAGGTTTTCAATAATGGTATTTTCAAATATTAAACCCTTTATTAATGAGATAAAGAAAATATAATGAGTATTTAATTTATTTAATGAGGTATAATGTAACTCCCATAGAATATTTTTGAAAAAACACTATGTTTGATAATGTTCTTTAAACGTAACAACGAGCTTAAAACAAACAATTATATACTGTTAAAATATTATTATATAAATGAGACCATTATAAAAAATTTAATGTATTAGTGTGTATACATAGTGGTAATAAAATTATGAAATATATATAAAAAAGTTTTCCTGACAAAATTTTATTAATTAATTACAAGTAAATAAGAAAATAAATTTTAAATAAAATCACATGAATTCAAGTGAGATATTTTTTTAAAGAAAAATATTTTATATGTGCAAAAAAGTTTTATCAAAATAAATTATGTTAATCACTATAGATGACTTTTTAATTAAATTTATAGATCATATATTTAATAATTTTGTAGTATTTACTTAATGGAGGGTATTAGATAAGGAATGATTATAAATTCATTTTATACTTCAAAAATGGCATTTATTATTTCTTATGCATGAATATCTTGATTAATCTATGCTCCTATTAGAAATTTTATTTTATGAAATAAGAATGATTTTTAAAATCATAATTTAATAATAGTTTCATGATTTATTTTTTATATTTGTTTGAAAATATTGTTTTTTGGCTGAATAGTGAAAAATGTCATTCTTTTTGAAAAACCGTCAATTCTTTTATTAAGATCAAGTAATTTAAAAGTCAATTTTTTATGGATTTTATCCTAAATTAAAATAATACTGATTTAATTATAAATAATATAATTAATAAAATAATAATCATTATTATATTTTATATTGGTATAAGTTTATTTTTAGGGTTAAAAACACATTTTAAAAAAATGCACTTTCTTTGAGTTTTGTGCACTTATATTAAAGGTATTTTCCTCCACTTATAGAAATTTAATATTAAGAAATGTATTCTTTATTTGGAATTAGAAGGTTTAAATTTTTTAAAAAGTTCTCTTTTATTACTAGTCGTTATGAATATTAACCATGGTAAATATGTGTCACATCAGTATAGGTAAAATAGGTAAAAAAATGATTTAAACTATGGGATAAGACATATAAATCTCCCTATAACATGATTTTATTTAATTTTATGAGTGTAATTTTACTAATAAAATTTATTATTTTAATTTTTTTCAATTTATTTTCACCTTCCTTTGACCATAAACTTTATATTATTCTAAGTAAATAATAAATACAGAATGCCACTCCCATTCTTTTAATATCTCTAATATATTTTACTTGGGATAAAAAAAGTTATTATTGGTTATAAATAGTTATTTTTAATAAAAATACATTATTTTTAATATAGAAATTTATTTTTAATTTTTAGTGGTGGTATAATTACCTTAAACACTAACATAATGCAAATACAATGCTTGTGAAAATAACATAAAAATCTAGGTAAATGATTTTAAATGAAATAAAATTAATATATTTTGGAAAAACTGTGATATTAAATGAATTATATAGTTAAGTATAATGTATAATTAATGGTAATTTTTCTTATATTCAAATTCCATTGAGGCATTGATATATTTGAAATCAAATTAAATGAATAGTCCTAAAAATGACTTTAATGATATTTTATGATAAAAAATATTTTATTAAATGATTTAAAAATAAAAAAGTATATTAAAATAGGATAATTAAAGTGGAAAATGTTCTAAAATATCACCCATTTACCATTTTAGAGCCACTTTCCACGTTATAAGTAAATTTATAACCCTTAAATATTGAAAAAAGTGTTACAAGGGTTAACCTTAAAAAAGGTTAATTAAGGGTTTAAACCAAAAGATATGGTTTAAAATGAAACTTAAAAATATTTAAATTTTATTGTTTTAAGGTATTTAAAACTTAATACCTTTTAAATTATTTCTATTTAGTTCTATCTAACATGCTATAACTCCCCTGACACTAGATGCATGGATCTGATGACTTACTTTATTACATTGGTAAAATTATAAGGAATCAAATCCCGAAGGGCCAAAATGTTTATAAGTCTTGGAAAACCATATTAAATATATGAAAACTTTTTAAATTTTTGTATGGAAGATAATTCATTAAAAAATTAAAAGCTCAACATCCTTGAAAATCATTGAAAGAATTCATATTTATATCCCAGGGAAGGGAAAAAAATAAGGGTGAGATTAAATGCTCAGTAAGGGTTAAATACAGTGGAAGTAATAATTAATTAATGATAATAATCAATATATAAAGTTAAATAAGATAATAAACATTCTATTTAATCAATAAATTGATAATGAAATGTATCTATATATTTTATCATAGTGAAAATACTATGGATAATAATACATAAAATGAAGACGATGATTAATTATTGGACATCATGTTTCCTAAGAACATGAAACATTTACCATAGATAAAGTTAAAAATATGATTTAAAAAATTTTGGGTAAAAATTGTTTTGGTTTGGACAACCTTATCTCTTCTATCAAGACCTTTCACAAGATAGTTTAAAACATACTAGTTACAAATGCATAGGTTTTTTCCAACCGGATTTCATATCATGAGACTACTGATGCATCCAGGGGATTATTTCCAAAATACCCCAAACCATGTATTTCGAGTCCAAAGAAATACCCTTGTATACATAATTTATCTAATATATAAACAACATTCCATATCATCTAATATATATATTAATTAAAGGATAAAGATTTAAAAAATATTTCTTAATTTAATAAAATAAATTTTAATGTAAACATTGTATATAAAAATGGAATAGGTTTTAAGAAATAATCATATCAATAATAAAATATTATGTGTATTTAATAGTAAATTAATATATAGTAAAAATTTATCACAAGGAAGTTATTTTTTCAAGAGAAAGTTAATAATCACAAAATAAAGTGAGATTAAAAAGATAACTTTTACCATTAGGTAATTTTCAAGTCAAAAAACCCCTTAGATGTGATAATTCAAAGTGAAAATTAAAATATCATGAATTATGGGTTAATAAAAATATTGAATAAAAAATGTTTTATATATACACCACATTAATGTTAATTGGTACATAATAAAAAATAAGTCTCAAAGGAATGTAAATTGATATAAAATCCCTTACCTTAGGTCTGATTTGTTACACGTGTATCTATATTCGAAAATAATAAACTTATATCAATTATTTACTATTTTTGAACCCTTTTAATGTTTTATATTACTCATATTTCAACTATTAACAAGGTACATACAATTACTTAATCAATTAAGTTTAAGTCGGATGTTTTGAACATATTTGGTCTATGTGTCAAAAATGACTTTGGTAGGTAGACTATGGTCCAAGGGGTCATTATTTAAATATATATATATTAATAATAAATAAATAATTTTCATATTTATACATAAATTATAATTTTAAAACCAATCATGGTATTTGTTTATGAAAAATGAACTAACATTTTGATCATGGAGATAATAGATCGTATGTAAGCATGAATAACATTTACATTTTTCAACGATCATTATGGAAAGCATGAAAGTAACATTTATATTTACATAATGATTATTATATATTAAATAAAATATTAATTTAATCATATATAATTTTATATAGAATTATTTTTATGAAAAATGAATCACATTGCTTCAATGAGGCGACAATCCACACATCCACAAACGTCGTTATCATTTTTTTAATGTGTAAAAGGGTAATAATAAAATTGAAATATTGTGATATAATTTAGGTAATTATGTCATTTATATAGTCATTATATAATTTTTATCATGTATATTCAGTATATATGTATTTTTATTAATCCATAATATTTAGTTATAGGAATTTAAATACATTGTTCATTGAGACGGTAGGTTGTACTTATGCATGAATGCTGCTTCCATTTTCTTATCTTAATAAAATAAATAAAATTAAATGATATATATGTATATTATTATTATAATATAATATTTATGTCATATATATCACATATTTTTATTAAATCCATCCATACATTCCATGTAAAGTGTGAACGAATCCCATCGGTTTGAGGAGACAATAGTCCACACATCCACAAACGAAGTTATCATATTCCCAAAAAATGGAAAGCATAAAGGTATGTGTTATAAAATAATTACAAAAGAATAAATATATTATAAATATAATATATATAATATATAAAAAATAAATACACAATTATTCCAAAACTTGAAAGGTGGTAATGGAATAACGAATGACATCGGTTCACGAGGTAGTAGTCCCCCATACACACGAACAATGATTGCATATCCCATCTCATGGAAGTTTTTCTAGGTATATGAGTATATTTATAATACTAATATTATTATATAAATAATATATATGAATACTTTAATGATAATAGAAAGAAATAAAACAAAATCACTTGTTGAAGAACATTACCTCTTCTTTGGGTAACTCATTTTGGTTTATACCAAAATCCTTCATCGGATTTCTTTATGCACAAATTTATGATTATAAGATAAGGGTATGGATATTGGGAGTTTATTTGGGAAGTTTTTGGATGATAAAAATGTATTTATAGGTGTAAATAAGTGATGGGGTTGAGTTCCCTTTTATAGTGGAGGAGGCGTGACATTTTTGTAAATGTAAAAAGGTAAACACTATTTGGAGGCCCCCTTACATAATCTGATTCCAATAATGAAACAATTATATAAAATATAGGATATGGTCTAAATATTCCAATAAAATATGTTTTTGACAAGTTTCTATATCACTTGGACCTTTATGATTAAAGTTTAATCACTAAGTAAACTCATTTTCACCTTAATCCCTATAATTAATTTTAATTGCTTTCAAAAATATTTTTTCTCAAAAACTATGTTGAACATACTAGAAATTATAAATTATTATAATTTAAAATATTTAATCCATTTATAAAAATTAAAATCATAAAATTCAACAAAATTAGTTTAAAATTAATCATGTAGAGGGATGAGAAAGTAGGTTTTTAAAGTAAAAATGTCCAAAATTTTGAAATGTTTTTATATTAAAATTAAATATGAAACTATTAAAATTGACCTAAATTAGACTAATAGATGTAAATTTTACCCAATAAAACTTTTAAACCAATTAAAAATATAATTTAACATTATAAATTATTTAATTGTAAAGTCAACTTTCAATTAAAATTCAGCATTTTCACTATTTATCAAAAAATGAGACTTCTCAGAAAAATACCAAAAAATCACCCTAAGATAAATTTTATGTTAATATTTCAAAAAATGAAGTTTATTTTTTAAAATAAAACTTTTAAAAGTTCCAAATTTATTTTTAAAATAGGTGCTTCATTAAAATATGGAAAAACTGCCATTAAAAAATATAGCTTTTGATGCATAAAATCTGTTTTGTTCTTATCATATGCCAAGAAAATATATTGGAGGAGTGTAAAAACATTTGATTGAATATATAATATATATATATAAATTTCACTAAATTAATTCACTAATATTACTTAATTTAATTTATTATGATAAAATTCCTTTGGTGAATAATAATAGCTTTCATAAAAACAATTCTTTTATATTAAATTAGTTTTACATTCACGACTAATTAATTGGTCACCAAAGAATTATATAAAAATATGAAAAGAATAATTTAAAAATTTATTTATGCATTTTTATATGTATCATTGTAAGAGGTAGTTGATAACTATCATATTAAATAATAATATTAATAATATGTTATAGTTGGGTAAAACTCTGTCTTGCATGTAATGAAAGATATTGAAGGAAATATTTATTTTTCATAACACAATCCAACTTAGTATTTCATATAGCACAAGATAATATTAGTGTTTTTTGTAGTGTAAGTTTAAATTGGTGTACATATAAGGAAATATAGAAAAAAAATTAAATTTATTCTTAATGGAAAATATTTTAAAGTCTTGGGTTGATACATTCTCCCAAACCTAAATAAATTATATCATCACAATTCAAAATTCATCTTGGTAATTGAGAGTTTTATATTTGAAAATACTATTGTTGAAAAACCTACCTCATAAATTCGGATTATAACATATCTTTTTTATAAGAGTGAAAGATAACTACAAAGGTCATGTGGAATAACATATAACTAGGTTTATAAGTAGGAGAACATTGGTGTAAAGTTAATATATAGACATGTATGAAAAGAAAACATATTTATAGGTAGTGATCGAGTTCATTGATCACAAACAAGTGAATGATCAAGGTAAAGTTAAGTTCCTAAAATCTATAAATATGTGATGATTTAAAACACCATTGGTTTAATAAAAATAAAGGTATTAAGAGAACACATTTTTAGAATACTCTTTTTCCTTGAGTTGTGGAATTATTTCAACATATAATAATATAATTAAACATATGTTTATATTTTATAAACATAATATTATCCTTTGGCTATACATTGAAATACTTCTAATTAATTTCTTATCATTGGTTCCATCATATGGTGAAGTAATAAATTAAACTCTAAAACTTCATCAAACCATCAAATTAAACCATTACATAAATGGTTAAATTTTAAAAAAGATTATGATCCAAAAAATTATAAGTAAGTTCAGTAAATTTCCAAAATGAAGTTATAGTTAGTTTTTAATCAACAAAAATTAGATCTTTAATAATCACGAATTGAACTAGTTAACACCTTCATCATGTATTCTCTTGAAACATGGTAATAATATGAATTACCATAAAACCTTACTAAAAAAATGCACACTTTCTTATTCTTAAAATAAAACATAGATTATTTTATATATTCCTTAAATCTGAAAAAGGTTATAGACTCCATCAAGTATAGCATAATTCACTTTTTCTATAAATCATTAATCAATTCCAAGGTAGTAAGATCTTATCCAATTTACTTTATCCAAATCAATCAACCATTTATCACAAAATCATTTAATAAATCTAAAGAGTATATTAAGGTTTATATTTCTATCAACCAGGTGTTTTTCAAAATATTTAACTTGCTACTGAATCATTTTTCTTGGTCATCATTACCGATCAACACAAATTTTAAATCCTTGATTAATAATTACTATAGTACAGTACTTACACATTTAATAATACTTATAACCAATAAATCATTAATGAAATAAAAAAATGAAAGAATTATTGAATCTAAACACAAGTACATTAATCATTCCTCTTCTTCTATGGTAATAAAAAAATCTTGACCATGATCCCTTAGATTCTTTTTAGGTGTATTCTATTGAATCTTGGGGAATTAATTTACATAGTGCGCTACCTCGTCACCTTTGTAACACTAAATAGTGTCCCTCTTAATCTTCCCTTTAGGTTCTTTAGAATATTGACATTTATCTCTACACTTATAAAAAACTCTCATTTCCTTCATGAAACTACCAGGGTGTTTCTGTACATAGTTATCACATGTGGTAAAATCTTTATTTACCTTATCCCTTTTATCCATATTTTTCCCAGATATCCTCTTCTACTTTTACTTACCTCCTAATCCATAACACATATACATATATATATATTTATATGTCTCTTTATAACATGATATTGTGTCCTCATATGATGAAAATGTTTTGGATACTAAATCCCTTCAAAATATTTTCTTAAGCCCGTAAGAGACACGATCGTTATTACTCTTCAGTTCACATGCATTGTTGAGGTTCACATACCTTATTCTAGGAACCATTTATAAATTATTATATACACTATATTAGATCATATTATTATGAAACACAATTTATAATCCCAAAACTAGTGAAATACTTATCATAAATTGAAAAATTATACATATCTAATCTCATAATCATAAACATGATTTATTTGGATGTTATTATATACATATCCTCAATGTATAACATATGGTTATATTCCTTAATATAGGTTTTCCAAAATCTAATTCCCAAAATTTCTTATAAAATTCCATTGATACCAACTATAATACCCCAACCCTAGAATCCTAGATCCGGTGCCTTACTTTATTACATTAGCATGATTATAAGGAATCAAATATTAAAGGATCGAAAATTTTGGTAGTTTTGGAAAACCAGATAACATACTGGAAAGCAATTTTACATTTTGGATATAAAATAATTCATAACAAAAGTAAAATATTAGAATCCTTGGAAATTAATTCCAAGAATTCATATTCATATCATGGGGAAATGAAACAAAATAAGGGTGATATCAAATGATCAATAAGGGTTAAATACAGTGGAAGTAATTTTGAACTAATGAGAATAAACAATATTACAAGGTAAATAAATTAATACACATGACATTTAATGAATAAATTAATAATTAAATGTATCTATTGATTTTTCGTAGTGAAAATCATCTGGATAATAATAACTGAAATGAAGACAATGCTTAATTATTAGATGTCATGTTTTATAGGAATATGAAACCTTTACCATAAAGACATTTCAAAAGATGATTTAAAATATACTGGTTACAAACCAATTTGGTTTGGTCAATGTTATCTCTAATATCAAGACCTTTCAAAAGAGTGTTTAAAAATACTAGTTACAAACACATAGCGTTTGTACAACATTATTTCATCTCATGAGACTACCATTTCATTGAGGGGATTATTTACAATGACCCTTAACCTGTGTATTTCTATAAAAAATAATTCTTCATATACTGAATAATATATTTATTTAATGAACTATATTCCTTATCATAAAATATCCATATTGAGTAAAGTATACATATTTAACAAATATTTCCCTATTTAATAAAATAATTTTCAAAGTAAAAACTGTGTGTAAAAAATGTAATAAATTTTGAGAAATTATAATATAAATCATTCAAGAATATATATATTTAAGAGTAATGTAATTTATAATAAAATTTATCATAAGTAAGTAGTTGTTTCAGGATAAAGTTAATAATCACTAAGGAAATTGAGATTGCAAAGATAACTTTTACCACTTGGTAATTTTCAATTCAAAACCCCTTAGACGAGATAATTAAAAGTTAAACTTAAAATATCATGAAGTATGGGTGAATAATTATATTAAATGAAAAAATGGGTAGTATATACACCACATTAAAGTGAATTGGTGTATCATAATAAATAAGTCTCAATGGAATGTAAATTGAGACAAAATCCCTTACCTTGAGTTTAACTTGTCATGCATGTCACCATTTTATAGAATAATAAATTTATACTAACTATTTATTTGTTTGAGATTATTTTTCAAGTTTATTATTACTTTTATTTTAGTTATTAATAAGTTACATACTATTACTTAATCAATTAAGTTTAAGTTGGTTGTTTTGACCATATTTAGTTTTTGTGTTAAAAATGAATTTGGTAGGTAGAATATGATCAAAGGGGTAATTATTTAAACATATAAAAAATAATAATCAGGAAATAATAATCATATTTATAAATAAATTATACTTTTAAAATCAAGAATGGAATATGGTTAGGAAAAGTGAACTAACATTACAATCTTTGAAGTGGTAGAAGTACGTACGCTTGTGTAACATTTCTATTTTTCAATAATCATTATGGAAAAATAGAATGTTATATAATTATATATTAAATAACATATTATTTAATCATATATACTTATATATATAATTCTTATGACGAAAAAGGAATCAAATCGCTTCGAGGAGGCGGTAATCGACACTTCTATGAACGACATTATCACTTTTTCTATGTGTGAAAGAGTAATAATGAAAATGACATATTATACTATAGGAAAGGTAAATATTTATTTAAAATAGTTATTATTTCATGTATATAATATATATTCAGTATATATTTATTTATAGTAATATATAATATTTAGTGATAGGAAATGGAATACACCATTCATGGAGACAGTAGGCTGTATGTTTGCATGAATGCTGCTTCCATTTTATTATCGTATTAAAAGAAAAAAAGTAAATGATATATATGTATATTATTATTATGTTTTCCTATTTATTTTAAATTTATAACATATGTTTATTAAATCAATCCTCAATACATTCCATATAAATTGTGAACACATCACATCGCTTTGAGGAGCCTATAATCCAGACATACACAAACGATGTTATCATATTCCCACAAAAAAGAAATCATGAAGGTATGTGTTATAAAATAATTAAAGAAGCATAAATAAAATTATAAGTATCATATATATCATATAGAAAAAATAAATCCATCCTTATTCCCAACATTCAATGGTGTTAATGGATGAACGAATGACATCAGCTCATGAGGCGGTGGTCTACCGTACACACAAATATTGATTATGAATCCCATATGATGAAAGTGTGTGTAGGTGTTAGTAATAACCTTAATATAAAAACCTATAAGTATATTTATGATTCTTCTTTTATTATATAAACAATATATAGGAATAATTTAAGGAGTAGAGAAAGAAACAATAAAAAGTTATGGTTGAATAACATCACCTATTCTTCTGGTAACTGATTTTGGTTTATACCAAAAGCCTTATACGGTTTGTTTTTTACCCTCTGTGAGTATTATAAGATTAGGGTATGTATTTTGGGAGTTTATTGGGTCAGGTTTTGTATGATAAAAATGTCTCGAGAGGTGTGAATAAGTGAGAGGGGTTAGTTCCCTTTTATAATGGAAGAGGAGTGGAATTCTTGTAAATATAAAACGAAAACACTATTTGGAGGTCTCCCTTACATATTGTGCCTGAAATAATGAAAAGAAATTATATAAAAGTGAGGATATGGTCAAAATATTTCCATTAAATATGTTTTGGAAAAGTATCTATGTCACACCCCGACCTATCTAATTATTTTACATTATTAATTCTTTAGATTTTAAAAATTTTGGGTTGAGGTTCGAGTTGAATCCTAAAGAGAACTTTTGAGTTATTTCAAAAAGTGTGCGCTTTTGAGTTAATGTCATTGGGTGAACAAGGAGAGTGCATTTTGGAAACCCTGCGTGGCTTCGCCCAGGAAACGGCTCATTCCGTCTGTCTTTTGAAAATTAAAATGAGTAAATTTTGTAAACTGTTGGGTCATTTATAATTTTTATTATTGTTAAAGAAATTTTATTATTATTAAAATTATTTGAATGCTTTTAATATTTTTATTTTTATCATTATATTATTGTTATTAATTTTATTTTTTTATTATTGGTTTTAATTGTTTTAAAATTATTGTTTTTTTATTTCTTATTAGGGTTTCATTTATCCCTTTTTTTCTTCCCTCTTCTTTTGGCCACCACCCTACTGCACTCCCTTCCCCATTGTGTGGTGCCCTACCCCCCTTCTTCATTTTTTTAGAACACCTCCACCTACCTCCACCTTGCTGCCGCGCCCCTCGTCAGCCTTGCATTCACCGACACCACTCCTCCAACCAGCCTCCCTCTGGCCCATCACACCCACCAGCCTCACACCCCCTTCTGCATGCCACCCAGATGCCTCTTCCACCCTTTGCTTTCCCCCTTCCCTACTTCATCTGGCCAGCGACTCCTCTGGCCGACCCGTCTCTAGCAAGACTCTTAGCCGCCGCACCTCCCGTCTAACAGACCCACCCACAACGCGACTTCTTCTATCTTATCCCCTCTACCAGCAACCCTCCTACTTTTCATATTCTAGTGCACACAACACGACCCGAAACCCCCCTTCTCCAGCACCCTCTCCCTGCATTAGTGATTTTTCAATTTTGTTAAGGGTTCATGGGATTGCGATTCTTTGAAGGATTTTGTTTTTTCTAAAACCCTATGTTTTAGGGTTCAATTTATTGAGTTTATCCTTCAATTTGGGTTCAATCTTGAGTGAGTAGGGTTTAATTAAGCTTCCATAGCATTTAGTTGATGTGGGAATGAGATCAGGCACTGGTCTCAGGTGTGGGTTTTCATTCTTCCTAGTATTTGAGGTGGGTTTCCCCATGAACAAATATTCTTGATTTAAGATTCACCTATTTCATGTATTTCTCATTTCTTGTGATAATTAATTGGTGACTTGAAATGTCTAGAATAATTTATTTTTTGTGCGATTGGTTCGAAATGAGTTCTCCATGTCAAAATTTGGTATATTGTGTGTGTGCAAAGTTTTTATTTGTATTTCCTATAAGTAGTTTATTAATTTGAATAAATTATTAAATTAATAAACTATTACGAATCACAATTTGAAATAGTATTGATTTGTTGTTGGGCTTAAAGAGAGGGTTTTTGGGTGCGTTTTGATGTAAAATCCTTGTGGTGTTATTTAAATTTGTTTTATAAAATTTAAACTCGTTTATTAAATATTATATGTGGTGTGGATTATGTTATTGAAATTTTTTTAGGTGCACTTGATTTCAAAAGTGGAATTTTGGATTATGGTTTCTGAGGTGGTGTTTTCACAGTTTATTCGTTTGGTTTATTTTAAATCAATTTTTCTGTGCTTTTAGTTTTTTTTGCAGTTTTTGTAGTGTTTCGGAACGGAAAACCTGTGATAATGCGGTCAGATGGTTTCACATACTTGTTCGCAAGGGAGGGGTGTATTATGTGGTCTTGATCGAGCAGCGATTAGAGGTTGGTCCCCCACTACACTCACCTTTAAATTTATAATTTATTAATTATTTGATAATTCATTGATTTTAAATAAATGAGAAATAATATTATATAATTATTTATGGAATAATTATTTGATTTAAATGAAGTTGTTTAATTTAATCATGTCACTTAAATTACTTTCTTGATGAATTATAACACAATAGTTAAAGAATGCCCGTTTGGCCTTTGAACATAATTCATGCACTTTAAAGTGTGGTTCTTCTTTGATATTAAATGTTTTATTCTGACATGTGTGCAAATATATTAGTTTTTTTTTGAGAAATGATGTTTTTTTAATGTTATATATGGGTCGTTTGTCACTTTAATAAAATAATTTCTTTTGAAAACTCTCTTTGGGGTGACTCAATGGTGATATTGTTGTTTACATTGGTTGAGTGAGTTTTTGTTTCTAATGTTCGTGCATTTTGATTGGTTACTTAATTGACATTGTTGACTCACCCCTCTTTTGACTTAGTACTCTCCATGGGAACCTAGTATAGTAAGTGAATTTTTTATGAATGATTGATGCAATAGTTTAGATTATGCACTAGCTAGTGGAGCATAACATGGGATAATCCGTTATTATTACTACAATGGGATTGGGCCCCTTGACCTGGCCAGGTGGGGCGACGATCGAGTGTTAGGGCGTTATGACGTCATTGAGTAGGGAATGCGTTTAGGACGAGTCACATGTATAGTATGTTCTGGATTGTTCATGAGCTCCTAGGTTCGACCCATGATTTCTTTGTCACTTATTTGTATGTGGCGAAAGATTGAGGTGCTTAGTTTGGTTGCTACCCCCCAAGCACTACTTTTCCATTTCCCTTGTTGTGTTTTGTGTTTTGTGTATGGTTTCCTCTTGTTTCACAAATAAATTTGGATTTTAAATTGTGAATGAAAAATGTTTTTAAAATGCAATGAACCTTTTCCTTCAAACCTTAAACTTATTTTTCAATTAAAAAGGGGAATGGACTATTACTTTCATTAGAAATGAAAGTTTGTGTGAAAACCCATATTTTATATAATATAGTTCAAACTTGAAATTAGTAAAATTCTTTATATAATGGTTGTGATTTGGGAATAGATTGTTGGGAACACCTACTGAGTTTTAATACTCATGCCTATAGCGTTTTCCTATTTTTGTTTTTTGTTGGTTTTGGACAAGTATCTATGTTATACCTCGACCTATCTTATTATTTTATTTTATTATTTATTTGGATTTTATAAATATTGTGTTGTGGTTCAAGTTGAACACAAAACAAAACTTAGAGTTATGTTAAAAAGTGTGTGTTTTTGAGTTGAAGTCGTTGGGAACACGAGCGAAGCGCATTTTGGAAACCCCGCACAGCTTCGCCCAGGAAACGACTCGATCAGATTATCTTCGAAAAAATAAAATGAGTAATTTTTTGTAAATTTCTGCATCATTTAAAATTTTTATTATTGTTAAAGAAATTTTATTATTATTAAAATGATATGAATACTTTTACAACTTTTATTTTTACCAGCATATTATTATTATTATTGGTTTTAATTTTTTTTAAATTATTATTTTTATTAATTTTCATTTACAATATTTTTTATTTTTTTTATTTACTCTTAGAGTTTCCTTTGTATATTTTTTCATTACTTCTTTTTCAATATTCTACCCTCCTTCTCTCCCTTCCCCATCATGCGGTGCCCTACCCCTTTCTCCCTTGTTGCAGCGCACCTCCACCCGCCTCTGCCTTTTTTCCGCACCCATCACTGACCTTCCCTTCACCGACACTACTCCTCCTAACATCCTCCCTCTCCTTGCCAGCCTCCCTTCACCCCATTTCACCCACCAGACTCATACCCCCTTCCGTGCGCCACCCAACCACCTCCGCCACGCTCTTCTTTCCCTTTCCCTACTTCTTCCAACCAGTGACTCATCCGGTCGGCCTGTCTCCAGCGTGGCTCCCAGCAACTGTACCTCCCGTCCAGCCGGACCAAGTATAGCGCGACTTCTCCCTATCAGTCCCCTATACTAGCATCCCTCCTACCCATGAGAATATCCCCCTTTCTCTTTTTCCAATGCGCACCACATAACCTGAAACCCCCCTTTTCTGGCACCCTCTCCCTCCGTCGACGGTTTTTCACTTTCGGTAAGGGTTCGTGGGATTGATATTATTTGAGGGAGTTTGTTTTTTCTATAAAAATATGTGTTGGGGTTTTATTTGTTGAGTTTATCCTTCAATTTGGGTTCAATATTGAGTGTTCATGGTTTAATTAAGATTCTGGAGCATGTGGTTGAGGAGCGAATGAGATCGTGAACCGGTCTCGGTCGTGCGTTTTCATTACACCTTGGAGTTGAGGTAGGTTTCACCATACACAAATCTTCTTGATTTAATATTCACATGTTCCATGTATTTTTCATTGGTTGTTATAATTAATTGGTGACCTTCAATGTATAGAATAATTTGTTTTATGTTCAATTAGTTGGAAATGAGTTTTCCATTTCAAAATTTGGTATATTGTGTGTGTGAAAAGTTTCTCTTTATATTTCCTACAAGTAGTTTATAAGTTTGAATAAATTATTAAATTATGAAACTATTACAAATCACAATTTTAAATAGTCTTGGTTTGCAGTTGGACTTAAAGATAGGATTTTTGGGTGTGTTTTGACATAAAATCCTTGTCGTGTTATTTAAAATTGTTTTATAAACGTTTAAATAGTTTATTAAATATTATACATGGTGCGATTGATTTCAAAAGTGGAATTTTGGATTATGGTTTTTGAGGTGTTGTTGGCGCTTTTTTTTGGTTTATTTTAAATAAATGTTTCCGTGATTTTAGTTATTTTTTTTGGTCGTGACAGTGTTTCAGTGAGGAAAACTTGTGATACCAAAATCAGTTGGTTGCACATAATTATGCGCACGTGTGGGGCATATTACGTGGTCATGAATGAGTTGTGAGTCGAGGTAGGTCTCCCATTACACTTGCCTTTAAATTTAGAATTTTTTAATTACTTGATATTTCATTGATTTATGATAAATGAGAAATAATATTATATAATTATATGTGGAATAATTATTTGATGTAAATGAATCTGTTTACATTAAGAATGTATCTTAAATTATTTTCTTGTTGAATTGTCACACAATAGTGAAATAATTCCAATTTTTCATGTGAAAATAATTCAGGATCTTTCAAGTATAGTTTTGGTTTGATGTTAAATGTTTTCTTCTAACATGTGAGAAAATGTATTGGTTTCTTTTGAGAAAGGATTCTTTTAAAGTTACATATGCCTGTTTGGAACTTTAATAAAATAAATTATTTTGAAAACTCTCTTTGGGGTGACTCAGGGGTGATCTTGCTGTGTATGTTGGCTGAGTGAGTTGTTGTGTGTAATGTTCATGCATTGTGATTATGGAATGATCTCTATTTCCACAGAATAGTCATATCCCTTCATACATTCCTCAAAACATAGCATATTTCACTATGATTTAGAATGTAATGTCAAGTAAAATATGTGGTGTGGAGTTCTTCCTTACATATTGACCTCCTATAGTTGACTATATAAAAAAATATCATATATTTTACTTCCAAATAAATCACCCATTATCACAGAATAATATCTTAAGAACTTAATTGAACATAAAATAACATTTGGTGTAATCTATTTAGACTATGATATAATCTCGTATCGGTTTTCAAGTATCAAATCATCCATACTTCTTGAATCAAATTTTCTACATCACAAGGACTTTCTACATCTGGGAATTTTACTTTTATTTATGACTCTGGTGTATCCCTTTCTCCATGGAATATGAACCCTTAGAGCTCCAACATCTGCAAATGCCTCTATGGAATTCACTATAGTGTCGTGTTGGCCCTTTTACCATTTTAACTACATTACCTTTATGCATCATATATCATTCACCTTTACACTAATAAATATTATTCTAGAAAAAATCTTATCAATGGTGTGGATCTAGTTTCTATAGTATTGCCCACACCTCTAATTTTCTTTTACCCTTACCTAGATTCCAGTGTACCTTTATGAAAATTATCCATTACCTTTACACAGGTCATCCAAATACATCATATGACGCAACCAAATATCTTATTATCTAGAACTTCCATACAAACCTTAACATAGGTCTCCCAATTACATAGGAACCTTTACAAAAATCTCCAATCACTCTTTATGGTGTAGGCTACTACATTGTGGTGTAGAAAAATTTTCTCTACCCTTACATAACTTCTGTATTTGTGGGGATACCTTTACAAACTGATATCTACCCTTACATGAAGTCCCACACATAACCCTTATGGCCTAGATTTTTTGTACTGTGGTGTAAGAGCCTCAAATCACCCTTATTCATGTTATTATTATTGAATTTACCTTTATTAACATCCTTGTGCACCTTTACATAGGCCTTGACTACAATGAAACCTTAGGAACTATGAAGTGAAAAAAACTATCAATCAAATACCATAACATTGCGTGTGGTTCTATAACATAGTTTTTTTCCTTAAAATTGATGCTCTTCAGCATATTCAACCCTTCTTATGGTATTTGGGCCATTACATATCACCCTTATATGGATAAAAAACTTGACACAATAATCAATATCAATTTAAAACATTCCACCTTGATCTATATTCCTCATATATTATCAATAATTCCAACACCATATATTACTAAAAAATCCAGTACAAACCCCTAGGGATTCAAAACAATTATTTTTAATTATGTTTTGAAGACAATAATTAATATATTAATTTAATTATATTTTCAATACATAAATTAATATAATTGTTTAATTGTGTCATCAGAGAAACAATTAATAAATTATTTAATTGTGTATTCATATAATTAATTAATATAATCATTTAATTCTTTCTTTTCTCCCCCTAATGAAACGTCTTTTTTTTTTGAAATTTATGCATCGATTTTATTATCTAAATCTCTTCATAAATTAAATTAAATTATTTAATTCTTTTCATTTATATGATATTTCGAAAAAGACTACATTAATTTAAAATAAAAAAATTAATTAAAATTAATTTAATTTTTTCATGAAAAATATATTAAAATAGAATTGAATCCTTCATTGGTATTATGATTTACATTACTTAACTCTTAACCAATTCATCACTAAATGATATTAATAATTTTAAAAAATGGGATTAATATTTTCAATTATTTAAACCATTGGTTATTATAAATATCCTGTAGTAATTTTGATCATATTTTAATGACAGTTAATCATTATAACTTTGACACTTTTTAATAATATGTGGCTAAAAATTATAATCATTTAAAATATGAGAAATGTTTATATATTTAAACATGTAATCAATGTTTTTTCACATGTTAATGAGATTTAATTATCTTGTAGTGCTTGAACTAATTTTAGGGTGTTTTTCACCATATGTAAGATGATTTTTAATGCAAAGAGATTTGTAATGATTTAAAAAAATTATTTTTAGGGGAATACTGTTTTTTATTTTTCATCAATGCTTAGTACAAGGCCAATTATGACTTAGGAAAGATTTAAAATCTTTAACCATTATTTCTCATAAATTATTATCCTAGAACAAACAAATGTATTTATAGGAAAAAACATAATACTAATTTATTACTATAATTTAAATATATTATGATTTATTTTTCAAATTCTACAAATAAATTACCATTTCATCTATAATATCTAACTGTTTTTTCATGAATAATAACAGTCCATGAGCATGAATTTACCCAATTTAGACCTTTTTAAAAATATATATATATATATATATATTATAATATATATTTTTATAAATTTTCAAATTCTTATAGATCTAACACAATTTATCACATTGTTAATATAGGATATTTTCATGACCTGTCCTCGGGGCCCATGCCGTAACTACTCCAAGCCCACCTTCCATAGGCCAGAGTCTGGCGACTAGCACCAAAGGCGTAAATCCTCAAGCTAGGAAGGAATTTCCTTTACAAAAGTAAACAAACACAATAGAGTATGCAACAGGAAGTAAACACTAAGTAAAACTAAATACAAAAGAGTGTGCTGGAAAGTAAATGGGTCAGTATACAAACCCAACTGAAAAACAAGTAAAAGTAGAAAGGGAAAAACAACTGAAAGTAAAGAGCAGCTCTGGGATCATCCTCCGGGGTTCCTACCTGAACGGTAGGTACATATTTCCACCTCAGCACTCTTGTCCTTCAGTCTCCCCCGTGTGCTGACTCGTCACAAGGTCCACCTCCAGGTATCATCTAGTCGTGGCACTCTCGGCCTCCGTCAGCGATATCCGTCGTCTCCATCCAACAAAATGAGGTGCGGGAATAGCCTGTGCAGGGGTGAGTATAACGATACTCAGGAGGGACCCCAAGACCCACAAGGTCTCACAATATCCACTAAGGATAAAAAATTAAGAAAGATACAATCATGAAGTATCAACCAACCATACTTAGGTATATTCCCATAAATATAACTTTGTTACCAATCTTAGTCCAGATCCAACTCTTGGGCCCAAGAACAAACCAATTCCACAATGGAATTACAGTCAATCAACACGATGATAATGGTTGAAAGACATGACTCAACTCACACAGGTATGCGCCAATAGTAGAGAGATATGGATGATCAGATGCAGCCGCTGGATCATCTAAGATGTCAGACCCACACATGATATAGGACCAGCTATGCTGTCGGTCCCACACAAGATACATTACTAGCTATCTCGTCTAAGCTGTCGGACCCACACAGGATACATGACTAGCTATAATTCATCTGCTCTGTCAGAACCACACAGGATACAGGACCAGCTATTCTGTTGGACCCACATAGGATAGAGGTATATAAGTCATAACTGTTGAACCCACACAAGATTCTGGTATAGTAGTAGTTGTCTTCGAACCCAGGGAAGATTCTAGTACAGTATTCGTCGCAATCGCTGCCAGATATAGGGTTCCCGCACACAGCACGCTCTATTCCAGGAGGGTATGCTCCTCGAGCAAAGGGGGTCGATACGTCAACTATCACGAAGTCCTGAGTTGATGTATCCTGGAGTTCCGTTTCATCAAAAGAAACCCAACGCGACAGACGATGGGTCAATCAGACGCCCGGTCTGAGAGTTATTTGCTTTTCCATTCTAGGGGCCTGGTTGGAATTACGCTCGATCCAAACCTGATCATTATATAGAGCCATCCAAAACTCACTTAGAGTATTGAAAAAGGACCACCTCATCGCAAGGGTCCCAGTTCCGCAGACGGCGCGTCGTTTAGACACACACTTTTGAAGATATTCACATTTAAACGAAGTCGATCCCGGCCTGTCAAGCCCAGTGGGCTGTGGTGGGTCAGACCAACTCGGTTCGGCGGGTCCAATCTGGATGGGGGTCGGCCCGGCCCGGTGGAGTGTGGCCCACCCGCGGACCCAGCCTGGCTGGTCCGACACGGTTGGGGGGTCGGCCCGGCCCGGTGGGGCGCGGCCCACCAGCGGACCCGACCCGCGTTGTGGGTCGGTTCGGTTTTCCTGGTGGCGCCGCCCCTCCTCTTCCCGGCCGGCCGTAGCTGGACGGTTATGTCTGGCACAAGCGGCCCACACAGTGGGCTGTGGTTCTCCCCAGGTGGCGCCTAGAAACACCGCGGTCTTCCAGCCTGGCCGACAGGCGGCCGACTGGTTCTCCCAACAGAGAGGCCCACACAGCGGGCTGCGGTCTTCTCTCCATGGCGCCTATAGGCACCGCATTCCTTCAGCTCGGCTGGAAGGCGACCAGACGGTTCGTCCTACAAAGTGGCGCATGGTTGCGGGCCCCGGTTCCCTCCGCACGGCACCTGCGGGTGTCGCGGTTCCCGGTGAGTTGGCCGGTTTGGCCGGCCTGTTGTTCTGCGGACAAGGCGGCCCGAACGACAGCTGATCTCTTCACACGGCCAGGGCGCAGCCTCCATTTCCTCTGATCGCCGCCGCCTCCGGTCGTCGCTACCTCTTCCAACTCTGCCTTTGTTGACAATACAATCAAGAATCAACAGAGGGTCGTCGGGCCGTGTTTGTTCGGCCCGCGCCCTCCACGTTAGGTTATAAAAAATGGACAAAGATGAACCAAATTATTCATCAATAATGAGGGTATAATTTTATTCATTTAAAATTATACAAAAACCGCAACCTCGTAATCGGCGTTGTACGTTGAAGAGTCACGGAAGGCGGGTGTCACGGAAGACGGGCATCGTTCCGTCAATGTCTAAGGAAGTAGAGCTCAAAATGTCATTTCGAGACAACTCCTTAGGTGTACTTCGTGGGTGAGGGTGCCTCCTTTCCTTGATTTGGTTGAATAAGTGGAGGATATGTTCCTTCCCATCCTTCGGAGATGTGGAGCGTTCTTCGTCGAGAGGAAGTTGTTCTTCGTGTTCTTCGTGGGAAGAACACTTTCTTATTAATTCTCTAAAGACTCTCCCAAGAGCTCCTCCCAAGATTATGCCAACACCCCAGAGAAATAAAATAAAAGCTCCACCCTTATTTTATTATTTCCATCCTTTAAATTTAATTAATTAAGACATTAATTAGTTGTGTTGGCACAATTAAGAGGAAGGGAGCTGGAGGGTTCACCCAAAATAAATGAGGAGTGGTGGCCTCATTAATTCAAAGGGGAGTCCAAGAGTTTCAAAGGTGGGTTTAAAGGGAGTTGAGGGGTTTGGTGTTCGTGTGGGCCCCACCACACAATATCCTCCCCTGGGAGATTATGTGGGGTGTGGGCCCCACCTCCAAATTCTCTTTGGAGGAAATAACCACCACCTAAAATAAAATTATGTAACTCATAAATTTAATTTAATTTATTAAGAATCCGCAAAATTAACTTCCTCTCTCAACCAAACACAATTGCGGTAGAGGTCTCATTATGAGAATACCGGCGCTGCAAGTTCATCGGTGTCCTCAGATTTCAATTTCAAGCACCGGTTCAAAAGATAGAAAAACTTGCACGTATGTTTACTAAATATACCCGAAAAAAACTTCATAAATTGATTCCGTGCACTCTAGGCCTCGGAATCCGGCACCGTCAGAAACTGCGGACTCGTAAAATTCCAAAGAAATTAAGAAAAAAATTTCCTTGAAATTTCTGCATCTTTTCATTACCCCCACCTCAGGTATTTACGTCCCTGTAAAGCTACAACACACACTAGGGAAACAAAAGGGGGGTACTGAGCACGCATCTGAGCCTCCCGCTTCCATGTGATCTCCTGGAGGTTCCCATGTTTCCAGCAAATGCGCACTAGAGGAATGAACTATCCATGAAGGACCCGCTCCTGTCAATCTTCAATCTCCACTAGAACCTCCATGAAAGTCTCCCCTTCATCGATGTCCAGCTCCCCATGGTCAATGATGTGGGAAGGGTTGTGAACGTATCTCCTCAGCTGAGATATGTGGAAGACGTCGTGCACCCAGTGCAACTCAGGTGGAAGGGCCAGGCGGTAAGCCACCTCGCCTACTATACTGAGGACTTAGAGTGATCGAATGAATCACGTAGATAACTTGCCGCCTTGTCCAAATCTACGTAGACCTCATCGAGATGAGACCCATAAGAAGACGTGGTCGCCATCCTCGAACTCCAGTGGTCTCCATCACCTATCAGGATAGGAATTATGTCTGCTCTGTGCTATCTTCATCTGCTCCTGGATGATCTCCACCTTCTCTATCGTATCCTGAACCATCTCTTTTCATACAAATGCTGACTCCCCTAGGTCAGTCCAGCACATAGGTGATTTGCAAGGTTGGTCGTACGTTACCTCATAAAGGGACATCCTGATGGTGGAGTGGTAGCTGTTGTTGTTTAAAAACTCCACCAAGGGGAAGTGATCCTTCCAGTTGTGAAAAAAGTCAAGGACACATGCACAGAGCATGTCCTCGAGAGTCTGAATGGTCCTCTCAGTATGAACATCCGTCTGAGGATGGAAGGTGGTGCTCAAGAGATGCTTCGTCCCAAAAGCCTCCGGTAACCCCTTCTGTAGCTGGGAAGTGAAACGAGCATCTTGACCAGAGACGATAGTTGATGTCACACCATGAATCCGTACAATATCCTAAACATAGAGGCGTCCCAAGCTCTCCACTAAACCCTGATCTCTGATCTATAGGAAGTGGGCCAACTTGGAGAGTCGGTCTACAATCACCCAGATAGATTCGTGTCCTCTGGATGTACGTGGAAGTCATGTCACGAAATCCATGGATATCCCGTCCTACTTCCACTCTAGAACCTCTAAGGGATGAACCAAGCCTTCTGGAACCTGGTGCTCCGCCTTCACTTGCTGACAAGTGAGGAATTGAGAGACAAAATCTACTACTACTTTCTTCATACCTGGCCACCAGTGTTGTCGTATGAGGTCCTGATATATCTTCTCCACTCTTGGATGTACCGCTAGAGGGGAAGTGTGGAACTCCCTCAACACCTCCTCCTACAGTGCAACTGGTGCCATGGTACGTCCTCTGAAGAGGATGACATGCTCACCACCTTCAGAAAATCCATCAGGTGCCTGCCCTGAGGATATCTGAGCACGTCGCGTCTCACAGTCAATGTACCCACGCTGTGCCTCCCTGACTTGCTGAAGGAGTGGAGGAGTGACTGTGTGAGACTGCAGAAAGGAAGCTCCATATCTATCCACAAAGGATATCTGCAATGCGGCCAGCTGCTCCATCGCCTCTCCTAGCATTTGAATGACTGATCTCCTGCAGAGAGCATCTTCTACAACGTTCCCCTTCCCAGGAGTATAGAATATCTCAAAGTCATAGTCCTGGAGGAATTCGGGCCACCATCGCTGTCTTAGGTTCAGGTACTTCTGTATGAAGATATACCTGAGACTCTGGTGGACAGAGTAGACTATAAAATGCCTACCCATCAGATAGTGTCACCACATCTTTAAGGCGAAGACCACTGCTACTAACTCCTGGTCATGGGTAGCGTAGTTCTGCTCGTGGTATCCCAACTTTCTTGAACCATAAGCGATCACTGCTCACTCCTGCATCAGGACACACCCAAGTCTGGTTCCTGATGCGTTATAGTAAACTACATACCCAACGGCCTCCTCCGGTAGCCTCAAGTTGGGCGCACTGGTCAACCTCTACCTCAGCTCCTGAAAGCTCTGCTGGCATCTCTCTGACCAAACTAAGGGTTTCCCCTTCTTTGTCAATGCTGAAAGCGGTGCTGAAACTCTGGAGAAGTCTGGCCCAAATCATCGATAGAACCCAGCCAGTCCCAAAAAACACCAAACCTCCGTCACACTCCTGGGTGGCTCCCATGAAAGTAATGCCTCAATCTTCATTGGATCCATTGCAACTTCAGCCTCCGAGATGACGTGTACCAGAATGTGAACCTCTTGAATCTAGTACTGGCACTTCGAGAGCTTACCATAAAGTTGGTGCTCTCGGAGGGTATCCAGTACTACCCGCAAATGGTAGGCGTGCTCCTCCTCAATAGTCGAGTAAATGATTATGTCATCAGTGAAGACTACGACAAAGAGATTGAGGTAAGGTTGGAAGATCCTGTTCATGAGACTCATGAACACTGCTGGAGTGTTGGGTATGCCGAAGGGTATAACCAATAACTCGTAGTGGCCATAATGACACCTGAAGTCCGTTTTCTGCACATCGTCTTCTCGAACTATGAGCTTGTGATAACCTGACCTGAGGTCTATCTTTGAGAACCATCGTGCTCCCTTGAGCTGATCAAAGATATCATCAATCCTCGGGAGTTGGTAATTGTTCTTCATAGTCACTTGATTCAGGTGATGGTAGTCGAAAAATAGTCACAAGCTCCCATCCGACTTCATGGAAAACAAAATCAGTGATGCCTAGGGTGAAACACTGGGTCAGATAAATCCCTTCACCTGCCAGTCCTCCAGCTGTACCCGCAGCTCACGAATCTCGGTGGGAGCCATCCGATATGATAGAGTAGATATCGATACTTTAATGGGGTACATTTCAATGTATAATTATACCTATCTATGAGGAGGTAGTCCTGGAACATCATCAGGGAAAACATTTGCGTACTGATCCACCACAACAGGAAAATTCAGACTCCGCACATCAACCTCTCAGAGTATGAGACTAGCCAACGGATGTGTGATCGGCTGCCCCCTCCTATGTGTAAGTCCATCATGCGCTTCAAATTATACCTTCTCACCGGTGAAGGTGAACCTGGTCCCATATGTGCGGATACACCACACTTTACGCCTAATACAGTCGATATGAGCATGGGCTGTAAATAACCAGTCCATACCTAAGATGACGTCGTAAGGCCTCAACGCCGCTACAAGAAGATCCCAACCAAACCTATCACCTCCTAGAGTAAGCTCACACTACTAGAACCAGTGCGTAATCATCGAGTCTTCTCTCATAGGAGTCTCTAGCCGTAAGGATCGAGACAACATCTCCGTCAGAATCTCCAAGCTCCGAACGAGGGTAGTGGCAATAAAATAATGACTCACACCTGTGTCTATAAGTACTATAGCAAGGGTAGAGTAGACATAGATAGTACATCGAATCATATTAGGTGCGCCGTGGTCATAGGCCTTGACTACCTGGAGATGATCCCACCTTTGTCTGCCAGCTCCCTGTGGTCGGGTTGGACCACCAGGTGGTGGCGGTGTTAGAGCCTCGAAACGTCGTCCTCCACCCGCTGCTCGGGCAGCTCCTCTGCCACGTTCGCCTGCTCCCGGAGGACCACCACGGTCAAATATCTACCTCTGCCTAGGAGGTCCCTCTACTGTCTACTGCTCATCTGCATGGTTGTTCATATAGTCATGAGACATGAGGCACTGCCCGCCGCATGCATAACACTGTCTGCTCCTTGTATAACTGACTCTTTCTCATGTGCCCCATAAAAATAAACCTGTTTCCTGGGATTGACCACCTGATGGACTGGTCTGCTTGGACCTCTGTGAAATATATCTATTTACAGCTATAGAAGACTCCACTACGTGTCGCCCCGTGGTGGGTCTCGCTACTGGTAACTGCTCAGTGAGAAAGCTCTCCACCATAAGGGCTCGTTCCAGTACGCCCGCCTACATCAAAATGCTGAGGGGAATCGTCAAAGCCCTGATCTCGTGCCTGAGTCCCTGTTCGAAGGTCCGACCCCTGAAGAATGGGTCCTACACCATATCTGTGGAGTAGCGTGAGAGGTCGGTGAACCTCGCCGAGTATTGAGCTACTGTCATGCTGCCCTTCGGCAGATGTAGTAACTCCTGAATCTGCACCGCACGAAGGGTGGCTGGAACAAACTCCGCCCGGAACAGGCTCTCTAAGTATTCCCAGAGTAGTGATGCCTCATCATGCACCTGGAGTATCAGGGTCCAACATCTACCTGCTATTACGTGCAGGAGACTCATGGCAAGGATCACCATAAGGTCAGCTGGTGTCCCGACCATTCTGAAAACTCTCACGATAGCCTCCAGCCAATCCTCAGCTGCCTATGGGTCCGTCTCTCCCCGGAACCTGGGTGGCCTCTGGCGCTGGAACTCGGGCAGCACACTCAGGCGGCGTTCCCTCTCTACTACTGGAGCTGGAGGTATCTGTGGCCCTGTAGGTAGTGGTACCGCCGGTTCCTCCACTGTGATGGGGCCCTATACAGAGGCCTCGTCCCTCGGTGGGATACCATCTCGTACGTAACTCTGAAACCTAGCTGCCTGCCTTCGTGGGGCCATCCTAAAAAGAAACAGGTGCACCACGGTCAAAACAGTATACCTGGTGAGCTGACATAAAGTAATCACAAAGAAAACTTTTTCAATGGAAACACACACGCAATCAGTGTTTTCGTGCACTGAGTTGGTAATCAGAAGTCAGGGTCCTAGTGTATGGATACGTCAGCCGCCGCACCATCACCGGTTTCCCTAAACTAATAACCACACCCAAAAGACTTAAAACTATTACCGTTAAAATAACCAGATTCTAAGTTCTACGGTAGAACCAACCACCAATGATAACAATTTTTCATAACCCATACTTGGGGCCCGTGCCGTGACTACCCCAAGCCCGCCTTCCATAGGCCAGGGGCTGACGACTAGCACCAAAGGTGTAAATCCTTAAGCTGGAAAGGAATTCCATTTTTAAAAGTAAAAAAACACAACAGAGTACGTAACAGGAAGTAAATAATAAGTAAAACTGAATACAAAAGAGTGTGGTGGAAAGTAAATGGGCCAGTATATAAACCCAAGTAAAAAACAAGTACAAGTAAAATGGAAAAAACAACTGAAATTAAAGAGCAGCTCCTGGATTGTCCTTCGGGGTTCCTACATGAAGGGTAAGATATATGGCCACCTCAGCACTCACGTACTTCAGTCTCCTCTGTGTGCCGACTCGTCGCCAGGTCCACCTCGGGGTACTGTCCATTCGTGGTGCTCTCAGCCTCCGTCAGCGATGTCTGTCATCTGCATCCAACACGACGAGGTTCGGGCATAGCTCGTGCAGGGGTGAGTATAACGATACTCAGTTGGGACCCTGAGACCCTCAAGGTCTCACAATATCCACTAAGGATAAATGAATAAGAAAGATACAATCAAGAAGTATCAACCAACCCTACTTAGGTATATGTCCATACATATACCTAAGTTACCGATCTCAGTCCGGCTCCAACTCTCGAGCCCAAGCACAAACCAATTCCACAAAGGAAATAAAGTCAATCACCACGATGATAATGGTTGAAAGACATGACTCATCTCACATAGGTATTCCACAATATTAGAGAGATATAGATGATCATATGTAGCCACTGGATTATCTAAGCTGTCGGACCCACACAGGATACAGGACCAGCTAAGCTGTTGGACCCACACAGGAAACATGGCCAGCTATAATTCATCTGAGATGTTGGACCCACACAGGACACAGGACTAGATATTATGTCGGTCCTACATAGGATATAGGTACAGAAGCCAGAACTGTCGAACCCACCCAGGATTCTGGTACAGTAGTCGTCGTCGTCGAACCCACAGAAGATTCCAGTACAGTAGTCGTCGCAGTCGCAGCCAGCTTTAGGGTTCCCACACACAAAACACTTGATTCCGAGATGGTCTGCTCCTCAGGAAAAGGGGATAGATACATCAACTATCACGAATTATTGAGTTGATGTATCCCAAAGTTCCGTCTCATCAAAAAAAAACCCAACGCGACAGACGACGCGCCAATCAGACACCCAGTCTGAGAGTTATTGGCTTTTCTGTTCCAGGGGCCTGGTTGGATTTATGCTTGATCCAAATCCTGCATTTTCCAGAGTCATCCGAAACTCAATTAGTGTATCGCAAAAGGACCACCTCGTCCCAAGGGTCCTAGTGCTGTAGACGGCGCGTCGTTCAGACACGCAGTCTTGATGATATTTGCATTTAAGGGAAGTTGGTCCCGGTCCGTCAAGCCCAGTGGGCTGTGGCAGGTCGACCCGACCCAGTTTGGCGGATCTGACCCGGCTGGGGGTTGGCTCGACCCGATGGAGCGCGACCCACCCTGGGACCCAGCCCGGTGGGTCCGACCTGGTTGGAAGGTCGGCCCGGCCCGCGCTGCGGGACGGTTCGGTTTGCCCGGGGGCGCCAAGCGGCGCTGCCCCTCCTCTGCCCGGCCGGCCATAGCCGGATGGTTCTATTCGGCGCGAGCGGACCCCCTAGCGGGCTGTGGTTCTCCCCACACGACACCTAGCGGCGTTTCTATCTTCCAACCTGACCGACAGGCGGCCGGTGGGTTCTCCCAGCAGAGCGGACCGCATAGTGGGCCACGGTCTTCTCCGCGCAGCGCCAACGGGTGTCGTGGTCCTTCAGTTCGGCCGGCAGGGGGCTAGACGGTTCATCCAGCAAAGCAGCTTTCAGTTTCAAGCCGCGGTTCCCTCCGCGGGGCACCTGCGGGTGCCGTGGTTCCCAGTGGGCCGACTGGTTTTGCCGACCAGTCGTTCCGCGGACAGGGCGGCCCGAGCGGCCGCCAGTCTCTTCATGCAGCCAGTGCGCGGTCGCCGCCGCTGGCTCCAGTCTCTGCAGCCTCTGGGTGCTGCCACCTCTGGGCGCCGCTGCCTCTTCCGACTCTTCCTCCTTTGACAATACAATTGAGAATCAATTGAGGGTCATCGATCCGTGTTTGTTCGGCCTGCGCCCTCCGCGTTAGGTGATAAAAAATGGTCAACGATGAACTAAAGCATTTATCAAGAACGAGGGTATAATTTTATTCATTTAAAATTATAAAAAACCCCTACCTCGTAATCGGTGTTGTATGGTGATGAGTCACAGAAGACGGGCGTCGTGGAAGACGGACATCGTTCCGTCAACGTCGGAGGAAGTAGATCTCGAAACGTTGTGTCGAGATGACACCTTCGGTGTACTTCATGGGCAAGGGTGCCTCCTTTCCTTTCTCTGGTTGAATAAGTGGAGGAGATGTTGCTTCATGTCCTTCGGAGACGTGGAGCGTTCTTCTTTGAGAGTAAGATGTTCTTCACATTCTTCATGGGAAGAACACTTTCTTATTAATTCTCTAAAGACTCTCCCAAGTGCTCCTCCCAAGATTATGCCAACACCTTAAAGAAATAAAATAAAAGCTACAACCTTATTTTATTATTTCCATACTTTAAATTTAATTAATGAAGACATTAATTAGTTGTGTTGGCACAATTAAGGGGAAGGGAGGTGGAGAGTTCACCAAAAATAAATGAGGATTGGTGGCCTCATTAATTCAAAGGGGAGTCCAAGAGTTTCAGGGTGGGGGGGGGGGGTTTAATGGGAGTTGAGTGGTTTGGTGTTCGTGTAGGCCCCACCACACAATATCCTCCCATGGGAGGGTATGTGGGGTGTGGGACCCACATCCAACTTCCCTTTGGAAGAAATAACCACCACCTAAAATAAAATTATGTAACAAATAAATTTTATTTAATTTATTAAGAATCCCCAAAATTATCTTCCTCTCTCGACCAAACGTAACTGCGGTAGAGGTCTTTTTAAGCGAATACTGGTGCTGCGAGTTCGTCAGTATCCTCAGATTTCAATTCCAAGCACCAGTTCAAAAGATAAAGAAACCTGCACGTATGTTTACTGAACGTACCCGAAAAAAACTTCAGAAATTGATTTCGGGCAAACTGGGCCTCGGAATCAGGCACCGTCAGAAACTGCAGACTCGTAAAATTCCCAAGAATTTAAGAAAAAAAATTCCTTGAAATTTCCAGGTATTTATAGATATATTATTGAATTATAATTTATGGAAGTATATATTTATATATAAATATATTTAATTAACATTAATTTCAAATAATGTTAATAACATAAAATATAAAATATTATTTCCCTCATAGAGACATATATGAGTCTATTATCTCATATATGAACTCTACCAAAAATGACATCCACTCTAGTGGATGATTTTAATCCAACTAGATGAAGTTTGTGATTGTTCATAACAAAACATAATTTTATTTGGAAAGAATATATTATACTGAAGATATATTATATTTCATTAATTTAAGTAAATATAAAAATATATTGGTGTACTACTGGTATAAATCATGGTCCTTTCATCTATATTTTTTAAGTTAAATTATAATCATCCTAAAACATCATGTTCATCATTATCCATATTTATAATAAATATTTAGATTTATTTTAGGGAATGAAATGATAATATTATATCGAGGAATGTCATTATTTATAAATAATACTTTTTTTATTTTTTCCAAACAAATTTTATATGACTGAAATAATAATTTCTTACAATTTTTCACGATAATATTATTATTTATAAAATTTTAAGGATCATTTATATTAATATGATATGTAGGAGGATTTAAATTTTTTATAGGAGTATCTAAATATATGTAACATCCTAAAGTATTAATTATTCGTATGACCCAAGTCGATTAATTTCATGACCTATGTTGTGCTGCTCCATATGAAAGAGGTTTCTGACTAGCAGAAAGGGACTAAGGATAACATTTAGGTAGACCATTACATATGTATAATGGAATCCAATAATACACGAGTAAAAAAACATAAAATTCATAACACATTATAGGAAAAATTGGTTTATAGTGGAAGGCATACCTTGATACTAAAATAAACCCAATGTAATCACATAATGGAGCCAAGATGTCACACAGTCATACAATATTAAATAGATCACATAATACTATCATTATATATAAAAATAATAATAAAATAATAAAAGAAGATTGATATTCTACTAAAATTACCAATATATCACCTCGATCCCATATCCTGTACCCACTGAGCTATTCCAGTTCATCATCCTGTATTAAAACAAATACCTTATCCTGCATTCCAAATATGAAGTTTTCACATTAACTAAAGTGCACTAGGATGGTGTAGGTATATAACTCCATAGTACACCGCCAATGGTGTTCATAACAAAATCCCTTATATATATTAATATTTTTATACATTCATGATATGAAATGTGATAGTACCATGGATTTTACAGATAATATGACAATAATAATAATGGAATGATAAGTTATTTCTATAATGTAATAAAATAAAAATTTATACATTTATGATCAAAATATATAAAACAATACACTTTTGGTGTTATTTTCCCACATGATAACAAGGCCCCCATGAAAACCAAACATAATTTCCTAGATCCATACTCAAAATCCATGAAACGTTATTATATCCTCATTGGTCAAATGAATAGAGAAAATGTACATTCATTAAGGAAAATGGGACTATATCCTCTTAGATGATGGAATATAAGGTACGTTTGGAACCCTAGTATAGGTAAAGGGATAAAATAATTGTTTTCTAGTATGCATAACCATATAAAGTATTGTGAAAAACCAATTTTGGGTTGAGGTACCCCCATATAGTACTATGTGTGGATGGTGTACCCATATTGACCTGCTGCCACTATCACCAAAGACCTAGTCTTTAAAGTCTAAAGAAACCTGCAAAAAATTTACCAAAATATACCCTTCATTCTTAACTAATTATGAAATCTAAAAAATATATACATAATAAAAAAACCATAAGTAAGAGTAATAAAAATTTATGTTTGTAGGTACTATAATCAGGGGACTATAATACCTATATGAGCACTCTATAACAATAAAAACATGCCTCAATGCCCATCCTAAAATTATTAAAAACAATCTATATAAAAATAGTGATATATATATATTCATTATATGAAAATAATAAAAAAACATTATCAATTCAAGGAAAAAATATTAAAATAATATACAGGTAATGGAATGTGAAAATAGTTTCATTTAAACCATTTTAAAATAAACAATTTTGAATAAGTATATTGAAAAATCTATCCAACTTCTAATTATGTCTCACAAAATTTTATGCCTCTTACCACATAAGAATTGGTGAGTATATAAGAGTAATGGGGTTTCCCTCTCTCAATAGTTCATCTCTTGCTGACACTTAGGATCTCCCATGGATTAAACATTTAGTTAAATATTGTATCGTATGCTAATTTACTAGTTTGATAGATTGTTACCCTTATTTTCACCCCTATATATAACCAATCCACCTAATATGAGGTTGTAAATATTCCCTAAATAAAAGAAAAAATTGTGGTGATTTATAAAATACCATGGTTGAACCTTATTTACACTATACCATAGTGTGAGACATTATGTTGTGTTGGAAATGTAATGGGATTATCATGCTATATACTAATCCTCACTTTGGATCCATCTTCTTCCCTATATATCATTTTTAGTTACAACTATGATGGGATTATGACTATTAAGAGTTTTATCATATAACAAGAATTTTTAAACGTTAAATATTGATCCTAAGATATGAATTTTACAAATGTTGAAACATTTGATGTTTTTGTGGATGTACCATTCTATATTGGATGAATGTTTTGAGTTCCTGGATTCTTATAACAGTCGGTTCAATACTCAAAAGTGGTGTTCAATTACATTATATAAAAATACCATGTATAACTCCTCAAAACTAAGATCTTTATTAGACCTTGATTCTCTCATGCCTTTGAACACGAGGTTCTAGAAAGCTGGGGAATGAGAGTGGACCTACCTTTGTTTCAGATGCTTCTAATGATATTTGACTACCTCTAGAGAAATATTTTTTTTATGAATTTTAGTGATCTTGATATGATGCTTATAAAAAGGTATTTTTTGGATGTATGGACTAGAGTAAGGTACAATGTACTTATAATTTTTTATTTTGTTCATTTATAATATATAGATGTATTATGGTATTTATGGTTTTTTGGGGTTATAATTATACTGTATATAGATTATTGGACATCTGTCAAAAACCATTAATTGGTATTAGATCAAATCTATCCATGTTTGTTTTAAATTTCTAATGGATGAAGAAATTTATTATTTCTAGGCTCCATGACATAACTGAGGAAAAATGCATGTCTTGGTTCTTTTGAAATCAATAAAATAGAATATTCTTTATAAAAATAGGAATTTCAATTCTTGATATAGATATACTCTATCAAAGTCAACATAAAATTAATATTATGAGAATTGATAAAAATTTATGAAAATTGAGCATTGTAGGATGACACTCTTTGTCGTGGTCTAGGGGGTTTTTGTACGTTAGCCAAGATCCCCCATAAGGACTCACCACAACATAGAACTAGCCATTTTTAACTTATGAAGTTATTATAATATTTAATCTTATGTACATTTAATCTTATGAAGTGTAAATATGAATATTACATAATACTTGAAACAACTTTCCAAAATTCCTGTAGTCATGGAATGTCCATGACACAAAATTAATTTGTATCATAAAAATTCTACAAAATGGTCATTGCTCATTAAATTTAAAAGGGACATAATGAAATTTAGAAAGGAAATGGTCTGATATTTTTTGACCAAAAATTTGTAGAAAAATATATTTTTATTAATTTTATCAAAAACTCTCAGTAGTATAGGACACCTGGGCCTACAAAGAATCAAATGTTTCCAAAACAATACTAGTTTTTTTTGGTAGACATGATATAGGTTTAAAGTAGATTTATATGGTTAATAATTTATAGAGTTTTTGTACATTAAATAAGTAAAATATGAATGTTTTTATATTTATGTTTAAATATTTCTTAAATAGAAATATAAAATGTTTATATTAAGGAGATATTTTAAATATATTTAATACTTTACCAAATGAGTTTTGGTTATTTATTTGATTAGTGGTTAAAATATGATTAAATGTGAGATATTTAATTTATGTTAATTGTTTACATAATATAAAAAATATTTTTTTATTCTATAATAAAAGTTTTCACATAATATTTAATAATTTAAAAAAAACTTAGTTCATATTAAAACCACGTAAATGATAACATGAAATGATCATATTAGATTAAAGTAAAATT
This sequence comes from Viscum album, assembly GCA_963277665.1. Classification (NCBI taxonomy): domain Eukaryota; kingdom Viridiplantae; phylum Streptophyta; class Magnoliopsida; order Santalales; family Viscaceae; genus Viscum; species Viscum album. Next base: position 2,099,142,434 of record OY728163.1, on the reverse strand, counting down.
TTCAAGTTTATCGTAAATTGAAAAGTGATTATAATTTTTAAAGAATTATTCATAAATTATTTATCTTATGTTTAAATATATGAATTGTTCATTTATTTATTCTATTATTTATTTACATATATAAATGGTTTCATCATGAATTGTGATGTATTATTTAGTTTGAAGAGTTAAATAGATTCTAAACTACCATACATGCATTAAAGGAGTTTCATGCTAGGTATAATAACTGTTTAATTTTCTTCTACCTGGAATTTGGTTTGTAATATGCAACAAACTTAAATTATTAGTAAATCAGAGTTTATACATAAAAGGTTTCAACATTATAATGGAATTCAAGTCTTTTTAGAGTAAATTATCCACAGGTAGGGGGACTTGGGGTCAAATAACTCACTAGCCTTCGGAGATATCCATTGTCTAGAAAAGTGTGGGTTGACTATCTATGGATCCATGATTACTCATATGTGGATTATTGATTTCACATAAATATAAGACTTTATATGAAATTATTTTATGTACTATATATATATATATAATATTCATCTAGATATATATGAATACAATTGACTTTTAATTTAGGTTTGTAACACAACCCATGAGTTGTATAAAGGGTAAACCATCAACATGGTTTGAACATATTGATTTGGTTGAAGGAATAATATTCTGACTAAATCATTATAAAAACGACTACATAAGAAAATACACGAGATAAAATGGTGAGACTAAAACCCCTTTATGTATTTCAAAACTTTCCATTAGTTATATATATCAATTGAGGTTAAAAATTATTATACATACTACATAGGTCACCCTAAACCCTATAATTAATAGAAAATTTAGTCAGTGGGCCATCATTATCATCCATAAATGATTGAGTCTTAAATAAGGTATTTATAATGGAATTGTGTCATCGATTAATTCAATATTTATTCATAAAAATTCCATATTTATAGATTAAAAAATGTATTATTAATTTTTTTAACTAGATTTCAAGTAAATTTCAGCTGCATTGATTACTTTATTATAAGATCAAGAAATTAAATTCATATTAATTTTCACTTGTGTAAATTATTAAATTTATCATTGTAATATTCAGTTATATAACATACTATTGGGTTCCATCATTTTCATGAAATAAATTTAAATTTAACATTCAGTAGAAAGGATGTTAATGAGAAAAAAAGGTAAAAAAGTATTAAAATCCTAGTTGATTTTAATTTGAATTATTAAAAAAATTATCATAAAATATCAATGGAAAAAAATATAATATCTGAAAAAAGTGTAAAATTTTAAATCCCTGTTAAATCATGATAAATTTTTTTTTTGTGTAAGATTTTTTTTTGGAAAATATAGAATAATTGAAAAAACCATGAAAAATTTATCAATAAAGAACATTCACACAAAAACGATAAAACCAATTATAAAAAAGTGGTTATTTAAGATCACCAAAATAAAATAAAATAAAATAAAATAAAACATAAAGTATTTATGTGCATGAGTCCTCATTAAAGTTATGTGCAAGACATGAATACCTTAGAGAAGTTCTATTTAATATTAAAAATGACAAAATATAAATAAACAGATAAAATGAATCACCAAATCCTTCTAAGTAAATAATATTATTTTACCAAAAACACATATTTAGTTATGTCTATAGAATTAATATTTTTCATTAATTAGGTGAACTCTACACACATAGACATAGAAAAACACTACATGTTAATTCTAATAAGTACAATAAGTATAGTAAAGGAAACTAAGAAACTTATATTTTCAAGCTCAAAGATCAAGAATGATTACCTTAAGATCATATATTTCTATTAGTTATAGTACCATAATCATAGTGCACATAACTAGAATATCTAAAAGGAATTTAAGGTTACAATCTTATAAATATTCATCTATACCAACATATAAATCTCACAACATTAGAGATAAATAACGACAACTGTCTAGAGATAAGAAAATCAACCCCAAAATAGAGTGTGTAAATTTTATTATGATAGAAAATCCATAGATTATTTATGCTGAGTGATGGGGCAGAAATCCTAGAGACATAAAAATAACCCTGAATAACCTAGAAATTCAGATAATTAAACACCCTGATGATGTTACACATAATAAATTCCATTAAGGAGCACTGGATTAGCTGATAAAAAATGTTCATATATCACGCTCGATGTGATATTGAATAAATACACAAAGTAAACTTATAAAAATAATATACGATCCATAAAATAAAATTAATCAATGGTAAGGGATAAATATAATAGATTATATTAGTATAGTTTATCCTGTATACTCATAAGATGGAAGGAAGTGTGTTTAGTAAAGTATTAAAAAAATAAGTTGTGTATAGTAGAAACGACACCACAAAAACATGTAATTTAAATGTAAACATAAAATAAAAAAATCACTTAATTAAATTTTTATAAATTTATTACTTAATAAAAAAACTCATGATCTTAAAATCACATGATTATCTTTCTACCCAGGTTATTCAATTGATTAAACATTAAATGATTTTAAATAATTCTTAGACTTAAAAATGTGTAGTTATTTTGTAAGCATATTGGTTAGAATCTCACATGTATATACCATGTTGATACATGTGTTTCTAGATTCAATAAAATCATTAAAAAATATAAACAATAAATAAATAAATAAATATATATTTGGATCTACCATAAAAAATGTTTTTTTGATAAGTGTAATACAATTTAACTATCACTAAAAAACGAAATTTTTGAATTAGAATGCGATTACTCCTCGATAACACATGGTAGTCATAAGTATTCCTTCATAGTCTTGAGAAATAAAATATATTTGACATCATTGTCAAAGGGATCTATGACTTAATTCTTGTAGCATTTATAGGGTAACAAATTCACCAATTGAAATAAATAAAAAATATTTAACCAACTTTAGGGTATTCACATTAGAATCATAATGTGAGTCTCTATATATAGATATCAAAAAATAATTATCAATAATTGTTTCATAAAATAAATATATTTTGAAAGAGTATTCAATATATCTAAGTGTCAATTTGATTACATTTCAAGGAACTTTACCCAAATTACCCAAAATCTGGTAATATGTCTAACAATATATGATAAATAAGGTTGACTAGATAACATAACATATATTAGACTACTAAGAATCATAGAATATGGGAATATTTTCATAACTTTTACCCATATTCAGTACCAGGTTCCTGATATAAAGAAAATCAAATATATACTTCAAGAGTTATAAAAGCATGTTTCAAATAATCCATAGAAAATATTTTCAAAGAACTATTTACACAACTAATTTTGTAAAAAATAAAAAAATTATTCTCTCTATATCCTAAAGTTTTCATGCCTAAATTTTATTCAACATGCCCTATAAGTTTCTTCTAAAATCATACCTTAATCAAAGATTTAACATAGTTAATGAATTACAAGTGTTTACAGGAAATGATCATATCATCTACCAAAAGAATCCAATAAATCATGTTATACTTTATTTAATTAAAGTTAGAAAACCGATATTAATAATTTATAGTAAAATTTTTATCATGAGTATAATAATAAAACCTCTGTTCAATTTTCATGATGATTTAGTTAATACAAAAAGAGGCTTATTCAAGAGTTAAACTTCATTATTCATAAAATCATGCGTGATTTCATCTTATGTATTTATATTTTTTTTCATTAATTAATCTATGAATTAATGTACTATTAATATCTCAGTACTCTAGACAAAAAAATTAATATAAATAAAAACATCTATTACCTAAATAGATGATCATTTCAAAATATGTGAGAAAATCAAGGAGCAATTAATTACTTTTATTTTTTGAATACCACTAAAATACCAACCTAGATATGCATCTATGTTAATAATCTCCTAGGTTTTCTGATTTAATTATATAAATCCATGGAAAAATAAAAAACCAACCTATTTTGGTTTATTAACCAACATGAGAGGATTATTTTTTAATGAAAAATTATATCTTACTTTATAATTATAAGAAATTATTTATCATCCCTACTAATCCAAGTATACTTATTTGTTAAAGGTCCTTCTAGATCAATGTGACAGTAAATATTGATGGATAAATTAATTGAATCAATATGGTAAGACCTGAAGAGAGGTTAAATCATTATTTTAACACTCTCTATAGAAAATTGGTTAGAGGAATCACTGGAATAATACTCCAAATTTGAGTTTGATTCTTGGATAATAGGTTTAGTTTTATGTTTGGGTTCATCCATATTATGTATCTCCACCATAATCGATTTTCTATATTCATTATTATTATTGGGGGTAACAAATTTTGGTTTCAAATTATTCTTATTTAGTAGATAAGGCTAACAGAAATTACTTATTTATTAATGACACCACTTTGAAATATTATTAATTTCCATAAAATTGGATTTAGAGGGTGGGGGGGGGGTTAACTAATCTTATTCAATTTAAATAAGGAAATAAAAAATTTAAATCAATTATGAAATAACCTAAATAAAAAATATATTTACCAATAAAAATAGCGAGTAAATGAATTGTGTAATTTTATAAATATTTATTTAAAATAATAATTAATATATATTAGTAAATTATATTTGATTATATGTTAAATTTTGAGACACTTTTACTCAAGAAAAAAAAACAAATACTATAAGTTACATGTTCTTCAAGTATAAATGTATTTTGAAAACAAACATGGTTTCAAAAAGAAATCTTTGATAAACATGTTGTTTATTTTAAAAAATATAAGATAATGTAATATATTTATTTCCCACAAACAATTTTATAATAAAAAATATCCAAGACACATTAATTAAAGAACAGAAAAATATTCATGATATTTATATATAAGGGATATCTTAGTCCCTTACACTTGAAATTAAATCCACTTTACTGAAACTCTAAATGATAAGAGTATGTTTTATACCTAATGGGTGAGTCCATAATCTCGATTATGTTAAAATTATATCATAACTACCTTGATCCTTTAAGAATAAAATATATTGAAAATATGGATGGAAAATATAAAATGTTAAATACATATTTGAAATTGTATAAATACTATTTAGTACAACACATAGAGATTAAAATATTATACAAGAGAAATATGTTGGATTAGTTTAAAAATTAATTATTTTAAAGATCATTAATCACATTTATTATGTTAGTAATGATTTTTTTTGTTTTATGATAAAAAAATGTTTTTTGGAAAAATATGAAAAATGGATAATCCTTGTACCTAACACATGTTATGAGAAAAAAAACTATATAAGAAATAAACATAGTAAATAATGAATTTCAACTAGCCATGAAGGAAGATTGACTATATTGAACTAACTATAAGAAGAATTCCACTAGACTGCATGAAAAAACAAAAGACCATGTATCAAAGAGTTTTAATTTCTCTTAGTACTCAATAGACCGGACGAGTACTGAACTGACCACCTAAAGTGTTTAAGTGACCACATGAAGACTTATACCCACTGTGACTTCTTTTGTCAATGTATTCGACCGAACACAAAAAGTCTTTAACTGACTATATGAATATTTAAAGAGACCATGAAGATAGATAGTAAATTTTTTCTAAGTGTTGAACCTAATGCACATTGACTACAAACAACCATTATTCGAATACCCCAAGTGATAGTATTAAGAACTCAACCATCTTCCAAAAGCAATCAACTAACCACATGTATGATTTATGAACCAAAAATGAATCAAATGGCCATATAACTTATCAAGATAATGAATTTGATATATCAAGTGATCATGTCAATCTAATGATTAGAATGACTATGTTTAATTCAAGGATTAAGAATTTTTAAATTACAATGACCATATTTTGGAGTAGTTAATGAGAGTTTCATCATTTAATACTGTTAAATCAGAGAGACCAATAGAAACATTTATTTATGTTTATTTTCTACTGGATAATTCAAGATTTATTTTATTTAAGGATAAGACCTCCTCATGGACAAGGAGATACTCCTTGTATATTTGAACATATACTAGAATATCTACTTCTATAATACTCTATCTATTTTCATCAAATTGATTAATCTGATTGAAGCTTCTTAAGGAAATATTTAAAGACAATTTTCAAGAGAAGTTAACCTTACCAATAAAAAAACACAATTAGATATAGATATGAACCAATCCTTAATATATCTTTTCTCTCCCAATTTATATTTAATTTTCAGTTTTCCTTATATTATTTTTTATATTTTTCAGTACATACTTCTACTCTATAATGAAGAGAGACTGATACTCTTTTATTTCCTTCTTTACACATATTATTCCATGACTACTCTGCAAGATGCTTGGATTTAAGCCCAGAATAATCGTTATGCAGTTTTATTTATAAAACATGATCCAAGTTGTGAGTATTATCATTTTTTAAAAAGTGGTCTTAGAAAAGGTTTACTGTCAAGTAGAGGGGGCTATATTCCATCTTAGAACAAAACCTATTGTTTTATTCTATTGTGTGTTTTTAATTATTTTGTTACACCATTTTTTACTCTATTTTACTTATGAAATATTTTATTTTTTCAATTAAATATTTTTTAATTTTTTTTCAATGAATATATTTTATAGTTAACTTTTATATGTTTTATATTCTTATTTGGTGTGCTTAAAATATTTTCAAGAGTTAAAATTATATAAAAAGGATTTTAACTAGTTTTTGATTAGACATTTAAGAATCTATTTCAAAACATAAAATTATTTATACTTTTCTTGCTAACTAGGCTATTTTAAATTATGGTAATTTCAACATTTTTTAACAGATATTTTATTTTGGAATCTCAATTAACCCACTCTTTTGATGTCCAATGAGACCAAAATTTAATATTAGTGTAGTGTTTTTATGCTCTTATCTATTTAGCCTTGATAAATTCTATAAAAAAGATATTAGTTTATATTATTTTAATTTAAGTGTTAAGAATATCAAACCTAAATATCATTATACCATGATACCTCCTTTCTTTAATGGTCAAAAGTATGCTCAATGGAAATAAAAAATGAGTATTTTCTAGAATGTACATGATTTTATTTTTTTAGTAATTTAAGACACATATGAAAAACACCAGACTACTAGAAATGAATGAGATGCTATAACTAATGATTTATATAATATTTATTTAAAAGTTAAAAATTTTATATATTATGATTTAGGATAAGAATATTTTAATATGACATTTAATTATGATAATACTTATAATATTTGGAATAATGTTTATGAAAATCGGGTCCCAGTGACAACACAAACACCCTGAATTAGCCTTAACATTGCCGTCAAATCTAGTCCCACCAGGTACCACCAGTTACTTCGTATACACGTGGTCCCCATCGTGAGGCCCACCCACTTGCCTGAACATATTATATAACTAATGAAAGTACCAAAATGACAAAAAATTTCTTTTCCAATGTTCTTTTTCCTCCCTCACACACACCCTGAGAAACTTCCCAAAAGGTCACCCATCCTGATCACTACTTCAGTCCAAGCATGCTTAACTATTGAGTTCTAATCAGATAGTCTCCCAAATAGGAAGGTGAACCTAATTGACATGAGTCTTATAATTTAGTCATTTAAGCCTTTATCATTCAGGGGTGATACAATCACCCCCCTTTAGAGAACAACATCCTCATTGTGGGCCCTACATATTAACCCAGGCAGTGCACCACACTTAAGGATGGGTACCACCTCTGATACCAAATGTAACAGATGGGTCCCGGTGATAGCAGAAACACCATGCCTTTACATGGACATCGGGTCCTGACCCGCCAAGTACCACCAGTTTCCCCGTAGACACGTGGTCTCCACCCTGGGGCCCACCCATGTGCCCAAACGGGTCATCTGACTAACGAAAGTCCCAACATGCCAACACAAGTCCTTTCTAACGTGCTTTGTCCTCACTCACACACACCCTGAGAAACTTCCTAGAAGGTCACCCATCGTGATCACTACTCCAGGACAAGAACACTTAACTTTAGAGTTCTAATCAGATTGGCTCCTAAAAAGGAAGGTGTACCTTGTTGATATGAGTCATATCATTTAGTCATTTAACCCTTTATCATTAAAGGGTGTTATAATTTTTCTATTTATCATAAAGGAACTTATATTATTAAAGATATAGGATTAAATAAATATACTATGAAATATGAATCTTTTAAAATGAAACTGGATGAGTCTATTTATGATATGTATTATAGATTTAATGAAATCATCAACAAAATAAAGTCTCTTAGGAAAATAATAGATGAAAAAAACAAGTTCTGATATTGTTGGGGTGTTTTCTTAATAGATATGAAAACACTACTATTTTCATAAGACAATCACGTGATATTAGAAATTTGTCCGTTAAAGAGTTGATTGATAAAATGATGATGTTTGAAGAATAAATAAAGGGGGGTAAATAAAGTAGTTAAACTAAAAAAATTAAACCATAGCATTTAAGACTTATGAGTCTAAAGAAAAAGAAGTGATAAAAAAATTCATGTTTTATAGAATCTTATTTTGAGAGTGATGATGAAATAGATGATTTAGCCCAAATATTTAATAAATTTTATAAAAGAATAAGTTTTTCTAAAAAAAAACTTTAGAATATGGTATGCCAAGGGAGGATTGTGGATGAAGGTCTATAAAAGAGATGACTCTTCTAGGGACATCAATTTATATGAATTATAGACTAAAGGATATATAAATGTTTACTACCGAAAGACGATGTAAAAAAAGTATTAATATGGATAAAAGATACCAAAGAAAGTAATGAAAGAAACCTAGAGTGATTTAAAGTGTAACTATAGTGATTTTGACTCTAGTTGGAGTGATACAGGTGAATGAGAAAATTTGTGCTTTATGACCACTATAATTGAGGTACACAATTTCACACATACATGTTCTCATAATGGTATTGTAGAAGAAACTAAAATGTATAATAATAAAAATTTTGAATACTACTCTACAATAGGAGTCACTATGAATAAACTGAATGGTTTGTATAAAAACTTGAAAATGGTGCAATCTTTATATGAAAATGTTAAAAGTGTTCTATTTTTATAAAAAGTGAAAAATTATAGTTCATTGAAGTGGAATAATGGGATGAAATTGGAAAATTTTCAAATAAATAATGATTTTGAAATGTTTACAAATGGAACCAATACTTTAGATATGATTTTAGGAAGTAAAAAACTGAATAAGTCCAATATTGATGTTGGATATATTTTTGGGTAGTGATGAAAACTGTATAAAAACTATATTTCTTCTAGTTCTAATAATAAATCCATAATTTGTAAAGAGACTTCTAATTATGGAAATAAACCTCATTACCTTAGACATAAGAATAATTTCTTTCAAATTATGTTAATTATGTTTTAAATTAATCTATGAAACAAATGTGGATTCTCAAAGCATCATTTTCTAACTTCGCTTGAACCAAGATAATATGGCTAAAAAGTAATTCCTTATTAAATATTGTTTAGGTAAAGTTCCTAAAGAGAACCAATAAAAGATAATGGTATCTAAATAGTGGTTATTCTTAACATATGACTGAATACTACTCAATCTTCAAAAATTTAGTAAAAATAGATGGTGATATATTGCTTTTAGTGATAATGAAAAAGGAATAATTATTAGACTTGATCAAATTGGTAACTATGAAAATATTGTGATTTGTAAAGTTTTATTTTTTTATGGTTTAGATTATAAATTTCTCATTATATATCAATTATGGGAGGATGGTTATAATGTTACATTTGAGAATATTTTTTGTAATATTAATGATTCCAATCATTATTTAGTTTTTATTTACTTAATAAATGATAATGTTTATACTGTTTATTTATATTTTCTATTTTCTAAATTTATTTATTTCTTATGTTCCTTTCACAGTGAATCTTAGTTGTGGAATAAGAGACTATTCCACTATAATATACACTCACAGAGAAAGATAACTAAGAAAGGATTAGTCTATGATCTAGTTTGGATCTATTTACCTAAAGAAAAAGTCTATAATCCTGATAAAAATTAAAGGAAATATACGATTTCTTTTAAACCAAATATTTAGGTTTCAACCTCTAAACCCTAAGAAATATTTAACATGGATTTATTTAGACCTTCTAGAGTTTTTATCCAAGCTGGTAATCATTATTCCTATGTTCTTATGAATGACTACTCAAGATCCACATGAATACCTTTCTTAGATCCCAAAAGTGAAGGTTGTTCCTTTTTTATTAAGCATTCTTGATCTTTAGAGAACCTTAGTGGTATTACAATTAAATCACACTATTAGATTTTTTACCCATACCCACGGTTCAAAATCGTGGGTATAACCCAAAAAATCGTGGGTATATGCTATACCCATAGTTTTATGAATCGCCGGGAACAAATCCATCAGTATAGACTTATACCCATGGTTTTTAAACCATTGGTATATGAATTTTTTATGTGAATACCTATACCCATGGTTAGGAAAACCATGGGAATAAGTCATTTATTAAAAAAACACTATCTCATATTTGATCCCAACACCTCCCCCCTTACAGTTCAGTTACTTTACCAGTACTCTATCACAAATTTTATATTATTATATTCAAAAAATATAAATATAAATATATATTATTATTATATATAAAAATATTTATATAAAAATATTTATTATTATTTTAATTTTTATGAAAAAATAATTGGTCAACCTATACCATCGATTTTGTTAAATCGTGAGTATATGTCGATTTGTTTTTTCATGTGAAACCTATTTCCACATATTACAAAAACCTTGGGTATAGCCCAACCTATACCTCTGGGTTTTGATAACCATGGATATAGGTCTCCCCCAAAAAAAATTCCTGGAAAACCGATACCCATGGTTCCCTAAAAACCATGGGTATAGGGTTGACCTATACCCACGGTTTTAGGAGAACCACATGTATCGCTCTTTCCTATGAAAATTTTTTCTGTGAAAACCATATCCATGGTTCTTCTAAAACCATTGGTATTGGGATGACCTATACCCATGGTTTTTGTAAAACCATGGGTATAGGTCCATTTTCCAGTAGTTTCATTGAGTAGTGATCATGGATGCAGATTTTTGAATCAATAGTTTGAGACTCTATATTCAAAGCATTGATTAGTTATCAATATGGTTTTAACTATACCTCTTTTAAAGAATTCACCTTTTGAATTATGTAATGATAAAAAGAATAAATGAAATTACATTAGAGTTTTATTCTTTAAATCCGTTGTTATTAACATAAAGTATGATATTATTTTTTAAATAATAGTGATTATGAAATTTTCCTTGGTTATTCAACCTCTAGTAAAGAATTGAGAGCCTTGAGTAAAATAAACAAAGTTATAGAAGAATATATGTCATGAACAAGGCTGGGATTCCATCCAATTCCGCAATCGACCTGATCCAAAACAAGGCCCGATGGGTTTTCCGATTCCCATGGGAAGAAAACTAGTATCGGGCATCAAATAAACCTATGAAAATGATTTAGCCCAAAAAATACTAGGATAAATAACCAAACCGAATTGGAAAAAACCTACAATAACTAAAAATCAATAAACATACAGAATAATCCAAAAAATAGCCACTAAATAGAATAGAAAATGAATATTGAACTAAAATCAAACCATGCCAACATGATGTCTAGGTGACTTCTTGGTCACCACCAACCACAAGGCCAACCTTCTCTAATGGGAAACTGAACCAGAAACCTAATCCTTTAAAATTTATTGATTATACCAATTCTGAGTGGAATAAGTATGGTGTGAGCTTAAATAACTCAGTCGGTAATCACCAACGAGTCTATGTATTTCTTTTCCCAAAATATTCTAAAAGCACTAGTTTAAAATACATACAGAAAATAAGATTTTAATAATTTTAAGTAACTAAACAAAACATTCTACAAACTCCTGTTTTAAAACTACACATCCATATTTCCTTTTCAAAAATAGTTTCCCATTTCCAAAACCGAATTAAAAACCAAAATCCAGCTACAAATTTATACCAGATCTCCCAAAGAAAACTATGCTAAAAATAAATTGAACTAACAAGAAGACATAAACTAGTAGAGCTAATAACCAAAAAACCTAAAAATTAAAATAGAATATATAGATAGATAATCATGATAACTTCTTAAGAATATCTAGCATAAATCCCTGGATGTACTCGGTTTAGACTCACCTACCGACATATGGTGCAACTCGATAGTTAATAACCAACTGGATGCTCTAAACTAACCAATCAAGTTTGACGTCCCACCTATCCTCTCAATAAATCCAAGGGGTTCTAACCCATGTAACTCAAGGTTGAAAATAAACAATCACTTGACCCTCTAGATGAAACCTATGAATCTGATGATAATAGTTCTTGGTTAATGGGAAGGTCCTCACATGCGTGGTTTAATGAAAACCCACTACCATTCTGCTTTCCTAACCAAAAAAACCACACCACATATGTGATGTTGAAATAGTGGGTGGCCTAGACCCAACTATTCAGTGATTTTGATTACCATATAGTGTATAAAGTAAGCTATGCATGATGTCATCTTACCATTATAGTGTAGACTTTTCTGCTTCCACTATTGAAATGGTAATGTCCAATGATTAATTGTTATATCGAAAGGTTATAGCAGTTCCGAGGATATAATGAGGAACTATAGATACTATGAAATTAATCTTAAATATATGTTCTATGGTCTAGATACATCTTATTGGTTGGACACAGTAGTTGTTTGACTATCAGGTGTGAGGGGCTCATAAGCATCGAGAGTTCTTCTCATGAAGTCCGCACTTGGTGATCTCTAGAAGTGAGATCATGAGGACTGACCCACCAATAGAAACACCACATGTTTCAGGTGTCATTGTATGTTCCTATCTACGATCATGTGTAATAGTCTCCTGACATGAGATAATTACCAATGTATGTCATTTGATTTCATACTTTAATTCAAGACGAAAAACATGGAAATGAAGTCATGGCGAGGTAGGTCGTGTCGGGTGCGTCATTGGTGGCATGACATTGGTTGAATGGTCAAGAAATGAATTTTCACTTCCGAGTTATGGAAGTAATATATCTCAAGACATGTTGATATGGATGGTAGTAACTTTATAAGACCATGGCCATGACAGTCGACGGTAAATTTGTCGAGTTACATCAACAAACAATAACGCGAGAAAAGGGCGATGACATGAGAGTGCGTCCTACTTTATGAGATATTACAGAAAAAGAGATTATATTACACAGTGCATGTTCATAGGTTGGTTGTCACTACTGTTACAATCCTTATCTATTAAATGGCCATGATGTGTGGTTTCTATATTCCACTCTTGGTCTATGAATATTATTCACTACCTTCGAGATAAGGTCCTAGAGGGTCACACACAATAGCGTATTCAAGAATCTTCCCTATTTAGTTGAATATGAGTTTTGGACATAGTGGGCCCTTCCACAGGGGTCTGAGAATTTTCCAAGGTTAAAGGATCGCCAATGCAATAAATAGATTAATATTATTTGAGTCTAGAATAATGAGTATTGAATTTATTTATTAAATTTATTTACAATGTTTTAGTGAATACATGAAAAATATTAATTGATGAGTATTAAATTATTCAATGTTCAATTAATTTTTAGGGGAGTGATGAGTCGAGTTAATGAATTAATTATTATCACATAATATATTTTAATATATTACAAGTAAGTGATAATAATATTTATGACTCAGACAAGTACTCATAAACTGCCATTTATAGTGCGTTAAGTATTCAGGGGCCGCGTTGGAATTTCTGGGTAATTAATTAACTTCTATAAATATTATAGGGGAGGAGATTTCTAATAACTATTCATGGTGCTTCTCTCTCCTCTCCCCTCTCCCATGTTCTAAAGAGAGAGGCTCTGGATCCACAGACTTCGGATCGAGCAATCTCTCAGGCATTGCTAGTGAAGCGATTCAGTGATCTTTGGAGCGTCAAAGATGTCATCGCAATTCCGCGCTAGAACCCGGATTATAATGAATGAAACACCCGCAAGTTCCTTGAAGCATGTGTGGATGATCTAGAAGAGTTCGACTTCGAATTCTTCGAGTAGCAATCACCAACGATGAGAATACGTCATGCACAACTTCGGATTTAAACCAGGTATTTTACGGTTTCATTTTTTTCTTAAAACCCTTCACGTGAGATCCTTAGCTTTGACCAAGCTGCTCTTTACCGACGTCGACATGTTTATGTCGACTGTTTGTGGAAATTTTTTAAAAAACCCACCTGTTTGGGGCTTCTTCTGCACGCCCAGTTCCAAAAAGTGGTATGAGAGGGACGCATGGCGATTTTTAGCTGAAAAATATTAAATTAAATTTGCATTAAGTTATGGAGAGGGCGTCGATTCAGTCCCAACACCGCAGACCGTGTTTTAATCTGATACCGTATTACCATTCTACGGTCATCCGAAGTTTCGAATTTAGATTGAAACCAGTAGTTTAACAAAGTTTTAAATTGGTGAACCTTTTTTCCCTCTAAATCCTCTTTCACTGAAATAGTATTTTCCGGTGAGGATTATTAATTATTATTGTTATAATAATTTTCTTATTACCTCGTCCTTCCCTATCCCCATGAAACAGGTTGGCATGTGCAACACCCTAGCACCCCAGCACCTGACCTCTGCCCTGGAGTCAAAATCGGTTGGCCTCCCTCCCTCTTGGAGAGGTGCTGTAGCGCACAACACCAGTGCGGAACCCCAATGCACAACACCCAGACCCAGGCGCCACCTCTCTTCTGCGCTAGGAAGCAGGTCCGCACCCTGGTTCCTGCACCCCCACACCGGAAGCCTCCACCTCGCCGACAGGATCCCTTCAGGTTGTCTTCCCCATGAGACCCTCTCCTGGATGCTCTGTCCAGGCACCTCAATAGTGGGCCACCCCGACACTCCAGGATCCCTAGCACGCCGCTCTGTCCAGGCCAACACCCCAACGCCGGGCTACCTTCTTGAACCAGCAACGGCCGCTGTGAGGGACCCAACCTCATACACGATTCCTCAGCCATGCATTAGGGGTAGAGTCCGCCTTCTCTCTACGATGTAGTGGCGGCGCATCGCCGCTTGACCGGAAAAAATCATAGCTGGAAACTTTTTGCCTCCTCACAGTTTCCGCGACCCAGTTGCCTCCGCCCCTCTCGGGCGCACAACAGGTGCAACAGTCAGAAGACCGAGCGGTGTACCATACCTCCATCCGGATTTCTCCTTCCTTTGCGCTCGCCAGCATCCCACAACAAACCCATGCGGCCTGATCCTTCACGCCACTGGCGAGCAGGCCCTCACCTCTGATGAGGTAATCCCCTTTCCGCACCACACAACCTAGACCACCCAGCCTGCCTTCCTCCTTCAATCCGTGGCAGTCTGCCACCTGCGGACTCCCGAACCAGGGCATCACCCAGCACCCACACACCAGCAGGGACCTTCCATCCCCCCTCCCAGGAGGTGTCCCACACTCGCAGAACTGCTGCGCACCAAGACCCGCACCCAGCACTACCTCGAGCAGTCCTCTGTTTGCCTCTCCTTCCTCTGACGTGGACCAGCGGTGCTGCTGATAGCCAATAGAAACCACAACATCTGGTCGCTTCATACCGCTGAGCCAAGATGGCGCAGCCCGTGTCCTGGCTCCCATGCACCACCTCTGCAACCCAGCCTTCAAAAGGAAGGCATCCGGGTTTTGGATCCTTCATGTTGAAGCCACCTCGCTCTGCAGTGGATGACTAGCACTAAGTCATCACAACACCGACAACAACCCAAGACCACCCCCACCACACTGCATAGGCCGGGAAACCTCCACTCTAGCGCTCCGTCGACCATTGCCGGCCCACTCCACTACCTATCTACCGGTGAGACGGACCGCCTCTGCCACTTTAAGGGAAACCCCGACCGCCTTAACCAGCAGCGCAGCGCACACCACCGTGAGGTACCCTTTTTGGGTTCATTTTGGTATGAATTTACTGGATTTATCTCGCCAAGTGACCAAGGAGGTTTTTCCAGCCAGGAATGAGCGTGGGAGGGCCTGCTCAGTCTAGAACAAACTTGCACGGGGTCAGATCAACCTAGGATGGGTCTGCGCAGGTTCGCCCCGACCCGCACAGGCCTTGCCTGGGGTTTATGGGGCTCAGGTAGTTTTATTTGAATAAATAGATAATTAAATAAATTAATTTAATTTCGGTTCAGAGTTAAGTTATTTAAATATTATATTTGGTTTATAATTAAAGTGGCATAATTAGTTTTATTGGTGATAAATTTAATTAGTTAATTAATTTAATTCAAGTTTTAAAATTAAATTAATTAAATTGGGACTGAATGATGTTAATATTGGATTAAAAATTAGAGTGAAATTTTTAATTCAATCAAAAACCCTCAAGTATTATTTTAATGAAAGTTTATTTTTTATTCTGTATTTTTTGAATATACGCAAGCATAATGCGTATATGTCTGATCATGAGCTGAGACCGACCAATGCATCTTTGGTGCAATTTTAATTAATTATTTAATTAATTATTTATTGAAATGTTTTTTTAATAATTCGTATAATTAAATAAAAAGACGATCTGCATGTAGTCTCAAATTCGTTATATGTATAATGGAATGCGCACCCATTCTCATAGTTTTACTTTTTTTACCCCAAGAGCCCTCGCCTGCATGCGAGTAATGTTGTCTAATGAAGATGCGACATATGGCGCACTTTACGCCAAGTGATGAAGACACACCAGATAGAACTTGGTTGCATTGGATGAGCAGACATTTTTGTTCAAGTTTCAAGGCACACGACTAAAGGTACTTACCCCTAGGGTTGCAGTTGGTCCATTATTCACTCAACAGATCAACCATTAGAACCAGATCATGATCAAATGTTCATTTTATTTTTTCATTGTTTATTATTATTGTGCTTGTGTAATTTATTACGCGATCACATAGTATAATTATAAACAAGCATGCAAGATAAAATGAACACGTGATGCGATGAAATTTCTATTTCTTACACGTTCAGTTGTGAGTGTGATCACATAGTACGTTCTTATAAAAATAGAAAATGATTTCTTTCGTCAGAATAAAAATAATAAAACCCTCAAGAAAATTTTAAGTCATAACCGCCTTCCATCATCCAAGATTGGACAAAACTAGCTGTTTGAGGTGCCAATCATGCCATAGTTGAGGGTGCCTCTTTCTATTGGGGAGTCTATATAAGAATGATGGGTTGAATTTACTAAAATTGTAGCAAAGAAATAGACATAGCTAGATTTTTTTAATTTTAGAGGCAAGCGTTGAGTAAATCAGTTCTGATTTTAAGAATCTGGGACTTTATTAAACAGATCAAGGAGCCGTAAGTTAAAGTGATCAGCCATCCAAAATCCCGCCTAAAACCCTCCAAGTAGTGGAATAGCCATAGATTGTAGACTATGAGGGGTGGTTCCAGGATCCTTTCCACTAGAATACTCAAGCGACAAAGTATTTCAATTCGAGAATAGAGGTTTTATAGATTCCAATAAAATAGTGGGAGACATAAAATGATTTAAGTAACTAATAAAAAATATCTAAACTGGTAATACAGATAAAATTCAGTCATATGCTAACATTCATTTTTATAGAAAAATGGCATGTTCTACCACAAATTTAACTACGATAAATATTGGACAAAGTAAATATCTACAATGACACGAGTATCCATGAATAGTATAGGCATGTGCACATAGTACAATGATATAGGAAACTCAGGGTTCCAGTGTCCCCAATACTGTTAACTACCTCAAAAAGTGAGGGTGAAAAATGCTTACAGAAGACTAATGTACAGAGCATATGATAATTATGTCATTATTCTTTCATTAATGTCTCATGTTAGTTGTGGTCGCTACACCAGGACATGGATGATATAACGTAATGTCTCATCTCCAAGAAGTTTTCAAGGAGAAAGTGAAGCAATAATATGAACAAGGATATGGTTACACCAACATGTGTAAATTGAAATATTGATCATGATCTTTATATGGATCACTTTACCATATGATTTTCACCACCATTACTCAAGTTTCATTCTAAGTTACAAAATGAGCAAGTATTGAGTAAACACCCCATTACCTATCTAGGTAAGGTTCGCCAAGTGAATAAGAATTGAAGACAATTAAGTTTTAATTCTTATGGTGAATAAATTGAAAGACAATGCGAAAAGGAAAAAAGGAAAGTAATGAAAATGAAACATTCGCAACATCATTAAATTAATGAGGTATTTACAATGGTTATTTTCATTTCATATTATAAAATAATACTACGGAAGTTTAAAAGAAATAAACTGATTTAAAGAAGCAAGTTGCTGCTTCTACATCAGGAATATTCATCAATGTAATGTTTCCTTTTACTACATGGGTATTTAATACTATATTCCTTTTACATATGTGTATTTAAATAAAATAACCATATAAGTATAGAAACATTACTAGAAGTCAGGTGTATTGTCCAAGTGGCTCTGAAAGGGTGATACCTAGTCTAGTGGTGAGAAGTACACTACTTATTTAATTGCCAAGTGAAATATTGATGTTTAGATATTATTGAGTATTAATCTCATGTGTCTTTCGACCCAAGGATACATTCTTTCAGGTTTTGGAATGAATGTTGTTTTTGGTAAACTCAATCGCTAGTTCAGTAATACATGAATCATAGGCAAATTAATGATGAATATAAATGTAAGACTTATACCCACTTGTGACAAGATAATTCTTTGTCAAGTAACACTAAAATTGGATGTTATCAATATACCATGAATGATATTTTGGATTGGCATTGATAAATACTTTTTGTATTATTAACTTATTTAGTTTGGAAAAAGGAGCCTTTAGAAATAAAGGTATGTCCCAAAGCATTTGGAAATAGTTCAACTAGTGAGCCTGAACTATTCCAAGAATAAGCTATAGGTATATATACTTTATAAGATTACTTTAAGTAATTAAGGAATAAAAAATTGAAGTTTATGCATGGTTAGGAGATATGAGTTGCTTCGGGTTGGGATACTAAAGAATATCTCGACCAAGCATTCATCTGTCATGATAATGTAGCATGGAGAAATTACTAAATGCACATTACCTTATTGACATCAATACATTGATGTTAATGAGGAGGATTGATGATGAAGTCTTTCATACCAACATTGTTCAACAAAATGTAGCGTGGATTAATTCCTAAATGCACATTTTATACATCAATGTATTGATGTAATTAATATCAATGTTGGAACTAGCAGATGATTCCATTATATTTCATGAAATTCTTTGAAAATAATATCTATATCCCACAACCATATGCCAACTATAATGAAAAATGAATATCATATGTGTCATAGTATGATGTAAACCCATTATGTCATAAGAATGTGTGTTTGGATGCAAAGAGCTTGTTAGTAAATAAACAAACTTGTGTCAAGAGAGACACATTGTGAATTTAGTGCAATAATCCTAACAGTTGTTTAGGATGTAACATAAATCCCTAAGATAGAAGAGTAGGTAGTCAAGTAATAGACTACACTTCTATATAATGGTGCAAATCTCTATTAGAGATAGTGGGAGATATATTGACTTGTGTTTAGTCAATGCTCAAAATGCACAAGTAGTTGGAATAAGAGCTAGTTCTACAAGAGCATGTGGAACATAGTATATTTCAGAGACATATACTGCGTAGGAAGGATAAAACCATGGTGATGGTTTTTATATTCACCACGGTTGGTGATTTATTATTGAAACTAAATAATATTTCCTACAGGTAAGCAGTATGTGGAAATTAGATAAAATTGATAAGACCAACTAAAATTCAATTAATGCATTCCAAGTATCAAATTGAAAAAGCGGATTATTATTTTGATTATTGCGATGGGTATTCAAGTGAGTTGATACATGGATGGTATAAGCTTGGTACCAATAAGGCTTGCCTGATTTGACCAAGTCGTTATGCCTAAATCCGTTAGAATTTTACTTATCAAAGCTAATATCTATGATCAATTTATTCAGCATTGGATGTGATGACCACCAATCGAGGATGGTGTCTATATGACACAACCATAAAGGGATGGTCACGTCACAGAATTCTAATAACGATTGCAAGTTACTAAAATCCAGTTTAGGATTAATGTAATCAACATGATCATAGAAAATACATTTGCAAAAAAAATGTTTTCCATGTGTCTACGTGAGGTTAGTGGGAGAATCAATGTTCTTCTAAACAAAATATGTTCAAAGGCATATGGAAAACAGACATTGGTCTCATAGTTAGTTAACAGAAAAATTAAATTTATTCTCCAAATATTGACTTAAAGTAGAAACCTAATTTCTAGGGAACAAGATCTACTGAGGTAGATCTATAGGTTGCTTGGTCCTAGTCAATCGTACATACAGTGGCATTGTATTGAGAAAAATACATGTTGGAACAATTCAAGAGATGAATTGTTTCCTATGCCACATGACATAATCTCTCCATGTCGATCAGTCCATGCCATGGGAAGAGATAAAATTAGTGAGTTGAAATCCATATGTCAGAGCAATGGATCAATCACATTTTCCCTGATATGTACAAGAATCGATATTTCAAAGGTATATTTTACAATCGGAAAATATTAGTTATATCCAGGAGCACTGCAAAGGATGTAGTCCAAACTATCTAATTGTACTTCATAAAGTACAAAAGATATGTACCTGGTAAGTGGAGAAGAAAGGATACTAGTTTTCAGGGATACAATCTAGTCTTCCATATATCAAGAGATCTACTATTTCAGTTAGAGACGATGAGCGAGAAAAGCTCATATAATCCAGTGGTATCAATACCTATAAAGACCGAGTACATTGAAACTTCGAAGGAAGTTAAGAAGTAGATATGCAAAAATTTATCTAGTTCTTGGAATCTCACCTGATAAGAAAAGTATTATCATAATGTAAATTATGATATTCTTACTGGCCAAGATGTCAAGATATGACAGTGGACAAAGAGTGAGATATACTCAGGATACCATCTCTTGAGTAGTTTTACTCAAAGAGATTATGTCGCTATAGCAAAATTGCCACGCGACGGAACCGTGGCAGACCCAGTAGCTAAAGATGTTACTCAGCAGAATCATGATGTTCATCATGTGAGTAGCTAACAAGTTTGGTTAGCAAGTTGGCTCTAGTTCAAGTGGGAGTGTTGAAAAAGTGGGTACCTTAGACCCAAATATTTAATGCTTTTGATTACCATATCATGTATACAGTAAGCTCTGCATGATGTCATCTTACCATTATAGTGTATACTTTTCTACGTCCACTATTTAAATGGTAATTTCCAACGATTAATTGTTGTATAGAAAGGTTATAGTAGTTCCTAGGCTATAATGAGAACCTCTAGATACTATGACATTAATCTTAAATATATGTTCTATGGTATAGATACATCTTACTGATTGGACACAATAGTTGTTTGACTATCAGGTGCTGGGGGATCATAAGCATCAAGAATTCTTCTTATGAAGTTCGCACTTGGTGATCTCTAGAAGTAAGATC
This sequence comes from Viscum album, assembly GCA_963277665.1. Lineage (NCBI taxonomy): Eukaryota > Viridiplantae > Streptophyta > Magnoliopsida > Santalales > Viscaceae > Viscum > Viscum album. The sequence continues at coordinate 2,099,120,878 of OY728163.1, read as the reverse complement.
ATAAGGACTGACCTGTGAATAGGAACACCACATGTTTTAGGTGTCATTGGATGTTCCAATCTATGATCATTTGTAACGGTCTCCTGACTTGAGATCATTACCAATGTATGTCATTTGATTGCGTACTTTGATGCAAGACGAAAATCATGGCAATGAAGTCGTGGTGAGGTAGTTTGTGTTGGGTCCGTCATTGGTGGGATGAAATTGGTTGAATGGTCATGAAAGGATTAGTCTCTTTCAAGTTATGTAAGTAATATATCTCAGGCCATGTAGATATGGATGGTAGTACCTTTATAAGACCATGGCCATGGCAGTCGAGGGTTAATCTGTCGAGTTACATCAACAAACAATAAAGTGAGAAAAGGGCGACGACATGAAGTGCATTCTGCATTATGAGATATTTCTGACAAAAAGATTATATTACACAATGCATGTTCGTAAGTTGGTTGTCGGTGCTGTGACAATCTTTATCTCTTTAGGGGCCATGATGGGTTTCTAGATTCCACTCTTGGTCTATGAATATTCTTTACTACTATCGAGATAAGGGCCTAGAGGGTCACACACAATAGCGTATTCAAGAATCTGCCCTATTCAGTTGAATAAGAGTTTTGGACATAGTGGGCCCCACCACAGGGGTTTGGGAATTGACCAAGGTTAAAGGATCACTGATGAAATAAATAAATTCATATTATTTCAGTTTAGAATAATGAGTATTGAATTTATTTATTAAATGTATCTAAAAGTTTTAGTAAATACATGAAAAATATTAATTGACGAATATTAAATTATTCAAGGATAAAATAATATTCATGGGATTGATGAGTCGAGTTAATGACTTAATTATTATCACATAATATATTTTAATATATTACAAGTGAGTGATAATAATATTTATGACTCAGACAAGTAGTCATAAAATGTCGTTGATAATGCGTTATGCTTTCGGGGGCCGAGTTGGCATTTCTGGGTAATTAATTAACCTCTATAAATATTAGAGGAGAGGATATTTCTAATCAATATTCTTGGTGATTCTCTCTCCTATCCCCTCTCCCATGTTCTAGAGAGAGAGGATCTGGATCCAAGGACTTCAGATTGAGCAATCTATCAGGTATCGCTAGAAAAGGGATGCAGTAATCTTTAGAGCATCGAAGACATCATCTCAATTCCGCGCTAGCACCCGGATTACGACGAACAGCGCTCTCACAAATTCCTTGAAGCGTCTGTGGATGATCTAGAAGAGTTATAATTCTAATTCTTTGAGCAACGATCGCCAACGGTGAGCAGACATCGTGTGCAGATTCAGATTTAATATAGGTATTTTATGGTTTAATTTTGTGCTTAAAACCCTTCACGTGAGATCCTCGTCTTTGACCGAGCTGCTATTCACCGATGTCGATAAGTTTATGCCAACCTTCGGTGGAAATGTTTCAAAAAACCCACCTGTTTTGGGATTCTTCTTCACTCCCGGTTCCATCATGTGATGACCATATCATTGGGGGTATACTCTATAAAGGTTCCAATCTCACAATAATCCATTCACAAGTTCCAAATTATACATTACATTATTTTAGTTTCAAAAACTACTTTCCTGATCATTTTTAAATAGTTACCAGGCCTCATGCTACCCATGTTTTCATCCCATTTTCCAAAACATACCAACATTCCCACTAGTACCATATATCACATGAGTTACAAAACCAATTTATAAAACATCACAGGGTTACAATCATGCCTTCACATCACGTCACGTAGAAACAAACTTTTCAATGACAACATAAGTTCCAAATGATCCTTTTACATTTCCAATCCAAATACATTTAGAAATCCAATTCCACACCATTTTCCAAAGTTAATATAAAGTGCCACTTTCAAGTGAATAATTCCAAATATGAATTTATGTTTCAAATACAATCCATTTCCAATACATAGTGAAAACATGAAACAACACGAAATTCTATAAATGGTCCTTTTACACAAATGAGTTACAAAGTATGACTTAAAGTTCCAAATGATCCTTTATACCAATTCTTCACCAAACCATATATCAAAATTCCAAAATGAGAAATCTTTTTAAAAAATATTTGAAAGCACTTTTAAAGTTTCATGAAGCACCAATTCATAATTTAGAAGTCAAAGAACATTTTCAGAAAAAGAAATAGGGAAATGAGGATAAGCCTTTGGAAAACCATGGTTCAAGGAATAACCAATTTTTTTAAGGTTCCAAATGGGCCTCAACTAACCATTATGAATGCCAAAATTTCTAATAGAATCCAACAAATCATTTAGAAATCCAGGATACTTAAAAATACATTTAAGAAAACCCAAACCAACATTCAATGACAATATACAAGTATCCATCAAATCACCCAAAAACCCTATTTTAAGAAATAAGACTTCCTTTTAAAACGACAAAACAAGCCACAGATAAGCGTCACATGTTTCTATATACAAATTCCAATTCAAAATCCCAATATATTACCAAAACATAACCAAGGGAAACAACCACCAAAAATAACCAATTTCACTTTAATAGTTCAATTTCTATTTTATCAAACACCATGCATGCATAAAATATATGCATAATTAAAGAAACCCTATGAAGACCATTTCTCACCCATTTTACACCATGAAAACACAATAAAAATTTATAATAACACATCATAAGAAAGATTATAACATTTTTAAGGCATTCATGGAAAGCTAAATCATGAATAAAATGTGTTGAAAAGGAAATATATGTACACCCCTATGTCAATGACAACGAATGAAAAAAACATTGGGAGAAGGAAGATTACACCCCCAAGGTACAATCTACACACTGTAACATCAAAGAAACAAAAAACAAAATTTCAAACCTTTCTTCTATGGTTCCTCTAAGAGAGACCCCAACAACGAAAATCCAAGGAACTAATAGAGGAGAAAGATGTGAAGAGGAAATCGACCTAAAACTCAAATAACTTACCTAGAGACCTTCCAGAGGATTCAATAGAGGAACAGAAGAAAGGGTAGATGGTTTTTCAGAGCCACCTGGTGCGAATAGGTTTAAAAAGGGAGTAAAATATGAAAATAGAGTTAAAATAGTGGGGTAGAAAAGTGTAATTTCACACTTTTAATGATATATAAGACTCACACAATTTTCTATACCATTTGACAAATAGTGTGCCAACCATGTGCACCATAATTGAGAGGAGGTCTCCCCAGATGAGTTGATTGCACCGTCTCCCAAACTATGCACCAACCATTCTAAAAAAACTATCCAATTTGTATAATCCCATGCATTCTTTCTGAATGGTATCCTCTAACCATGTACAAGCTATGTTCCATGCCCCAGGTGCCAACCATCAAGCCTCACAATTTAACCCTGACCTCGTATGGTTTGGACCGTGCCATTCGCTAACCATGAAAGTCAAACCATTCAAGAACAAAATGAATGGAAAAGAACATCTTCCTCTACAGGCCACACAATTAACCCTTAAACTATGCACTCAAACTGCACATTGGCCAAAAAGCCACCTAGAAACTGAAAAACACTGAAATTAAAATTTAAAACACAACTTGAACCCCTCTAGATTTTAAAAACCCTCATTTTAAAAATTCTATTTTTGAACTTTCTAAATATATTTATGGTTTAAAATAAGCTCATAAATTTTAGTATGAAAGTCTCAACTCTTTTCTTTTTTCAAAAAGTTTTCCAAATATAATAGCTAATATGACTCTATTTATAAAAATAATTTCAAAGGATGTTTTAGTATTTTAAATATATGTTGATGATATTATTTTTGGTTCATCCAAAAACTCCTTATATATTAAATTTTCTAAAATGATGAAAAAATTGTATGAAATGTGTTTAATTTGTGAGTTAATTTTTTTTCTTCATTTTCAGAATTTTCAAAAAAATATTGAATTATTTAAAACCAAATTAAATAAAAAATGATCTTTTAAGTCATTTTAATTTAGATTACATTAATGGTATTGATACGTATGTGAGTAAAACCCCTAAGATAAAACTATAAAACTACTTGACTATATTACATATATAATTATGATTGGGTCTTTATTATACTTAACTATTAGGCGATATAATATTATGTACAATTTTTGTATGTGTTCCCATTTTCAAGATTATCCAAAAGAGTATCATTTAAATTTTTTTTAAAATATTTTCAAATAACTCAAGAATACAACTAATTTTTTATTTTTATATTATAGAGTCCGTTAATTCGAATTAATTATTTATTATGATGATGAGTTTGGTGGTTCTAAGTTAGATTGGAAAAACACCTTTGGAACATGTCATTTTTTGGTAAATTCTCTAGTTTTTCAGCATAATAAATAAGAAAACACTATTTAATTATAAACTCCTGAATCTAAATACATATTGATTCTGTAACAACCCGAAATTTTAAAATAGTGACATTATATATAACTTATACGTCATACAACACCGAGCTTAAACAAACCATAGAATACTATTATAAAAATGATGTCATTATAACCCAGCTATTGAATTGAAGAGTATTAACAGAATTAACAATATTATGATATATATAGAGGTCCTAATAATTAAAAATTTACTAATAAATGCTTAAGTAATAATCACTCAAATTTTAGTAAAGTCATTTTATGCTACAAAAATACATTTTCGTCAAAAATATTTTTATTGATTTTTATGAATGGATAATATAATGAACATATAACACTTTTAGAAATTGTATTTTATAATAATTATACAATATTTTAAATTAGAATTTCAAAATCATCTCATTGTGAAATTTCGAGATATTTCTAAAAAATTTATTTTTCAGTGAATAATGAAAAATGATGATTTTTGAGAACAATTTTATTTATTTTAAACTATTTAAAAATTAATATTATAATTTATATTAGTTTTAAAATTTAATTAGTTCCTTTTTTAAATTATAAAATTAAATCCCGTTTTATTACTTATATACTTGAATATGGTATAAAAACATTTTTATACTTGAAATGACATTTATATGAAAACCGCTTTTCACTGCATTTTGTGGGTTGAATTTTAAATTAAATTATTCCACTTTTATTTTTAAAATCTTAAAAATAGGATTCCATATTAATAATCAAGATTTATAAATTTGAAAAATATTTCCATTTTATTTTTGGTCATTATGAAATAAACTGTAGTAAATATTTGTTATAATTGTAATGGAAAAATGGGTTAATTAAAAGTAAAAATAATTTAATTAAGGATAAAAAGAAACCTTAACACTTTCATTAAGTTTATTGGATGATTTGTTTTAATCCATAACAATCCAAAATTTTAATATGTCACCTTTATTGGAATATTTCCATGATTTTTGCCTTTATAATAACTATGACAAATATATTGACAAAATGTCACCCTCTTGCATTTAAATATATATTATGCATTAAAAAAGGACAAAAAAAATTGTTAATGAGTATTAATAGTTATTTTTGAAAATAATGAAATTATTTTCACGATGGTAATTTATTTCTAATTTTTATTAATTAAATAATTACCTTAAATTCTTAATCAACACCAACACTATATTTATTTAATTAAAATAAAATAAAATAATTTTTTTTGAAAATATTAAAAGTAATATAATTAGAGTGAGTTACGGTGTTATAAAAATTATATATATATATATATATATTGTGTGTGTGTGTAATATATTTATTTTTATAAAAGGTTTATATTTTAAATCAGTATTTTTATTGATGTTTTTTAAATTGAAATTAAATGAGTTGTGTCAAAATTGATATTAATGATATGTTATAATAAATAATATTTTATTAAATTATTTAAAATTCTTAAAATTCTTATCTCGAGTCAGGTTAATTGAAAATAGTTGATGATATCAAAAATGGCCTATTTGTGAGCTGTTTTATCTTTTATATTAACTTTCTTGACCCTTAATGAGTAAAAGAGTCTAATAAGATGGCTATTGACAAAAAGGTTTAACAAAAGATAAAACAAAATAAAAAGGGTGAAGACACCACAAAAAATTATCAAATTCTTATTGGATGAAATTATATTGACTCATGATTATATTATATTTGAATATTATCAATTTATATCAATTTTAATATAAAAATTAATTTATATTAATTTAATACTTTATAAAACTCCAATATTTCCCTTCCCATCTCTTATAAAATGGAACATCATCTTCTCTTTTCTTGACACTTAAAAAAATTATTTTATTTTAGATAATCCATCCCAAATACCTTCCTTAAAAACCTACCATTGTATTAGATTCCTTGGATTGATCATTAAACCACTCTAAGAAATATTTTGGTGAATACTTAAGGGGTTGTTTGAAGAAGAAGAAGATAAAGAACATACATGATGAGTCAGACTCAAGGTAAGGTGATTTCTTTAAAGAAAAATCCTATTTTAAAGTTTCCATTCCTAGTATTTTTCTTTATTTTCTATGGAATTAAAAAATTTTGAATAATATTATTTTTTATGCTTACATAAGTGCCAAAGTTCATTTTTATTTTACTTGACCCTCTTCACAATGTGTTTAAAAAGAAATATTGTTAAGGTTTTATGTAAGTGGATTTCTTTTTAACAAAAATATTATTGAAGTTTACCATAACTTTTTTCTATCTTCTTATTTTTAGAATTATTTTATGTATGCTTTTATATGGACACAAATGAATAAGAATAGAAATTTTATATAAATGTTTTAAATTCTTTCTGTGGTTTTCAAAAGGAATATTTTTATGAATCTATGCAAAATATGTTGAATTTATTTACAAAACATAAAATGAATGTTCTATTTTAACGTATAAGGAAAAAATTACATTACACACCACTATAAACACTATTTGATATTTGAATTACATTATAAGATTTCATTTTTCCTGAAATAAAAACCCTCCTTCTCGATGTTATAGTTAATTTCAAAAATGGTTTTATAATGGAATATATATTTCAATATTCAGAAATGTTTTCATATGGGTGAAAAGAATATTTTTAGGAGTGTAATGTCATAAATTTCAAGATTTTATTTGTTATGATTATGTTATGGTTCATGGGTATGTTTATAATTATTAGTGGTTCTATTATAAACTATGAATGGGTGGTTCCACTATAAATCAAAGATGGGTGGGTCCGTGGTAGTCCTACAATGCATTGGGCATATAATTTGACCATATTAGTTATTCTATTTAAATGTGTGATATGGAAAATGGTATCACAAGTTACCTACATGATTTATCTATTTTTTCTATGCATTTTATGGAAATATTATGATTTTAGAAGTTAAAATAATGATATTACTTTTAAAGGAACGTGTATACTACTTTTAAAGGGTGAATGGTATAACATTGTTAAAAAGGTTTCATGTGTTTTTTATAAATTCAAATAAACCATTATTATTTTTATTTCTATTTAATGATTTATTTTGAAATTTTATATGAAAATATATGGATAGGAAATAATATTTTTTGAGTAATTAAATGTTCTTATTAATCTCAAAGATTATTATAAAAAGGGAATGTTTTTATATGAATTCCTGTACTAAAAAATTTCATTCTTCTTTATTTTATATCCCTTACTATTTTTTTATTCACATATTATATTTTAAAATATTTTTAATAGGGTTTAATGATTGGTAAGACCAAATAATAATTCATGTTAAAGTCTAGAATATTTTTCACAAAAATAAATGGTTTTCAAAGATTCTTGCTTCGGAAAAAATGTACACCGTACTGATGTGTCCACTTTGTATTACATGATTTTGTTATGTATGAGTTATTAGTTAATTATATAAAACTATAAACCATAAATATCCTCTAGTATGTATGGAAATGAATTCTTGACTAAAAACCTATGATTATTTATTGTTTAACACTGATTACTTAAAGTTGATAATAGATAATGGTATAGATAACTTGGGAGATTATTATTTTTTCATGTGAGATTAACTTAAGAGTTATGGATAGTATAATTGTTTAATAATTCTAAGGTTGATAATAATTTCTAATTCATTTACATTTTTTTTTAGTTTTAAGTGATGATATTTTAAAGTGTTTAATGATATTATGGGAGATGTTTTTTTGGTTTAGGTATATGAAGCCCTTAGGTTTAATGTAAATAATTATTTTAAAAAAATACCTTTAATTATTTTTGGGATGTAAGTGGAAAGTTATGAGATAACCTTCGAGGTTAAAAAATTATTTAATGTTCATGTTTTTATGGTTATTTTTTATAATTTGAATGTCAAGGAATTATAAAATTTCTACGGGTATTGTCTTTACAAGAAACATTTTAATTTTAATATGTAATAATTCATTTCATGTTTTAATGACGTTATTTTTTTCTGATTAAATATCGTTTATCAAGATTAAAGAAAAATGATCTCACACCACCTTATTATCACTTATATATGATTTAATCATCAATATGATGGTAAAATATTGTTCAATTGATTTTGAATGTTTTTTAAACAATCAAATCACTTGTAAGATACTATTAGGTCTATCTAACAACTTTTCATTTCCATATAATTTATATGTATAATGGTATTACTTTTATTTTCTTTCAAAATACCAACTCATTCATCTAATTCGGTATGGTATATACCAGAAATGATATAAATATTTCTTTTCTAGAGATATAGACTTTATATTGGATGATAAATGGGATATCAATAGCATAAAAGAAGACCCTAATGTATGGATTTAATGTATGAACCATTTTATTATATTCTAAGTATGGAACATGATTAATTTAATATTGATGAATCATAAGGACTTATTTCACATAATTAAATAATATGAAAAAGCATAGTTAAAGGTTTAATAAAGAAGTTGTATTAAGTTTGTGTTTGTTAGTGATATTCTGATATAAATATTATGAGAATTATGAAACATTATATTATTGATTTTTATTTGAAAATTTAGAAATATATGTTATATGGAATTGATACCTTTAAAAATTAGTTTAGAAAAAATGTGATAGTTTTTTTTAGATACCTGTTTAAGGAAATATGAAAGAGTGATATATAAACCTTTGTGTTAATATATGATTGATGATAGTTAATTAAGATTATTTGATTTCATGGAAAAAATAAGCTATATAGAAAACCATAGAGGATAAAAAGTGAATTGGTGATTAATTATTTTTTTGGGAATGTTATTGATATTATATTAATATAGTTTTAATAAAAAGGACCAACATTCACATTCATCATGGTCATGGGGCTTGAACACACAATAATGGGAGATAAGGGTAAAAAACATACCACTGACCATCATGATACCCTAGTTTGTATGATATTATCTAAACAACTTGAAAAATAATTTTTAGTTAATTTTAGGAACCCTTGTTTTATCTTATAGATTACCACGGGTCTGAAAAGTGATTTGGTGATTAAGTTATTAATGTTATTTCGTTAGAGGTTCACCATATTTAAGGGATCATTATATTGTAAAGATAAACTAAATCTTATGGGATCTTATTTGAGGCTTAATAGTTGGATTATATTTTAGAATCATATATGATTTTAATATGGATTTATTTTTATTCAGATCATTTATGGAAATGATTCATATCTTAGTGATTATATGACTATGTCATATAAATTTTTGGTATAAGATTTTAAGAATGATTGGAATTATTTGGAAATAAATTTTTAAAGAATATGTGATTATATTATCCTAATATTTGGGTTTCAATATTAGTAAATAATATTATGAACAATTTTAAGGATATTTATTAATAGAATAATTTATTTTTATATTTGGGTATTACTGTTTAATTTTATAGATTAATGTATTATTTCTTTGTATAAAGGGTTTTTCATTTTGCGAATTATCTCACCTAATGCTGACCATTTTGGTTTTGGTTAATGTCTAAAGATAGCAGAAATATATTTTCATCCTTTTTTGGAATTTTGTGATATTTTATGAGTTTAGTTTAGTGATTTAGGCATAAAATATTCATCTTGAATGTTCATCATTTGGAAAAAATATATGAGATTGTGGTGGAAATTGATTAAAGATAAAATTATACTTATAAAATAAGTATATTTCCTTATTTTATTTATCTAGATGAAAAAGGAATTAATTAACTCTATGAAAAGGGTATTAAATCAAAACTGTTATCTTATAAACATTTTTTCCTTATGAATCTATAAAATTTTCCACCCTCTTTGTGTTAAGGTTTTGTGGTTATTTTTTCTCATGATTATTCACTTTCTTGTGATCAATGATATCTATAAATATCCATCATTATATGACCATTTTATTTCTCATACATTTCTATAATCTCAATTTCTACTAATTTTATCCTATTTTTATCCCTAGTTATGTGTTATTTCAGAAAAACATTGTATTGTTTTTCTTATTTTCAAGAGAAAGTTTTATTAACCCTTTTTATGATGTGTAGTTTAAAAAAATGTTTTTTTAGATATGAAACCATTGATTAATGAGATCAAGATCAAATTATGGGGGAAAATTTATTATGGGGGTGGGGGATAATTTTTCAACCTACTATTTTAAAATAATGAAATCATGTTCGATAGCGTATACGAAATGCAACACCTAGCATAAACGAACCATGAAATGTTATTATTTAAATATGATCGTTATAACCTAAAAATTGAATTTGCGAGTATAAATAGTATTGACCACATTATATATATATATATATATATATAAAGGTAATAATAAATAAAAATTTACCGATTAATTCTTAAGGAATAATCACCCATTTTTTAGCAAAGTCATTTTATGTTTAAAAAAATACATTTTCTTCAAAAATGATTTTTATTTCCATTTGTGAGTAGATAATATAATTCAATTATGCCACTTTTTTAAATTTTATTTTACTAAAATGATATAATTTTTGAAATTAGAATGTCAAAATTATCTTATGGTGTGATTTTGATATTTTTCTGAAAAGTTTGATTTTACAGTGAATAGTAAAAAATATAGATTTTTGTTGAAAAATTTATTTTCTTTTAAAGTATTTACCATGTAATAGTATTTTTTGAATTATTTTTGAAATTTTATTATTTATTTTTATTTAAAATTAATCCAATTATATTCTTTTTAGTGTATTTTATAAATGAATGTGGTATAAAAACTTTTTTAAACTTAAAAACACATTTATCTAAAAAACTTATTTTCATCACATTTTTCATGTTTAATTTTTTGTTAAATTCTTCAACATATTTGTATTAAACCATGAATAATGGATTTTATATTTATGATAATGAGTTTTAATTTTTTTAAATTTACCACTTTTATTTTTTTCATCATTAATAGTAATCATTGTAAATATTTTTTACCACAGTATAGGTAAAATGAGTCAATTAAGCGTAAAAATAAAAATATAAAGACTAAAAATTAACCCTAAAACTTGACTTGAATTCATTATATGATCATATTTTATCCATAATAATCCTAAATTCAAATTTATGTCATTTTTTTCCATTTGGATATGATTTTGACCTTTATAATAATTTAGTAAATAATAAATACATAGTGTCACTCTCTTGATTTACATATATATTATGTGTTTAAAAAGAGGAAAAATTAATATTTGAATGAATATTAATTTTTATTTTAAGAATAATGAAATTATTTTTATTATTTAAATTTATTTATAATTTTTAATAATTATATGATTACCTTAAATTCTTGTTCAACACCGATAGAATATTTATTTAATTATAATATAATAAAATAAATGATTTTAAAAATATTAAAATTAATATAATTTTAGTTATTTATTACGTTTCATGTTTTTTTAGATAAGTATATCATATACGGGGTTTATGAAAGTATTATATTATTGGTCCACCTTTTCCTAGAAAATTTTACAGTCAAATTAAATGAATTGCTTCAAAATTGACATTAATGATATTGTATAATAAATAATGTTTGATGAAATGATTTAAAATTCCTAAAAACATAATGTTGGGATATTTAAATGGGATATGGTTGGTAATATCAATCATTTTCCATTTGTTTCTTTTTTTTATTTTTTAGTAAATTTCTTAACTCCTAAAGAGTAAAAACTTTAGTACCATATAATAGATTCCTTAGATTCATTAGGAAGCCAAACTAGTAAATATCTTGGTGTAAACCTTAAGAGGTTTTCCAAAGAAGAGGATTATAAAAAACATAAATGAGGAGTCATAATTAAGGTAGAGGATTTCTTAAAAAAAACATACAATTTATAAGTTTCCATTACAACTCGTTTTCTTCGATGTCCATGTCCTTCTAATTTTTCAAGTGAATTTTTATTTAAGATTCAATGGATTCTAAAGTTAATTTTTGACCATATTTGGCCCTATTTAAAATGTTTTAAAAAATGAATCATTTTAAGGTTTTATATAAGGGAATTTATTTTTTTAAACAAATAATCTTATAATGTTTACTTTCCAAATAATTTTTTTCAATTTCAATATTTTTTAAAATTATTTTATAGATGTAATTATATGGATATAAATGATTTATAAAATAAATTATATATATATATTTTTCTAATTTATTTCAAAGGTTTTAAAAAATAATATTTTTAAATATTTTATAAATAATGTTTTGAGTTTATTATTAATGGGTAAAAGGAATGTTATAATTTATTATTTACAATGACAAATATTTTTACCACCTATGTAAAAATTATTTGATTTATTTACTTAACTTATAATATTCCATGTTTTCTTCAAATAAAACCCACTTTTTCTATGTTTTGGTTATTTTCCAAAATGGTTTTATAATGGAATGGATATTTCAATATCTATAAATGTTTTGTTATGGGTGAAAAGAATATTTTTATTAGTGTAGTGTTGGAAATTTCAATATTATTAGTGTATAATTATGTTATGGTTATTGAAAATTATGATGATGATGTGTGCTTCCATTATAATCCATGTATGAGTGGTTATTTTGTAAACCAAGTATGGGTGGTTCTGTTATAAACCGACGACGGGTGGGTCCATGATATCCCTCTAGTACGTTGGGTATGGACATTGACTATATTAATTATTACATTTGTAAGAGTGATATGGAAAATGACTTATTAATTTACCTAAATGATTTATCTATGATATATATGGGGTTTTATGAAAATTTTATGAATTCACATGGTAATCTAATGATCTTATTTTTAAAGGAAAGTATCTGATACTTATTAAGAGAGGAAAATATAAATTTAAAAAAAAGTTATTATGTGTTTTTCATGACATATAAGAAATATTTATGATATTTATTTTACTTTAAATATTTCTCATGAAATTTTATATTAATTTTTTTTTATAAATTTAATTTTCATAGTAATAAAATGTTTATTTTGAGCCAAAATATTTTTTTTAGAAAGGAATTTTTTTATAAGTATTCATGAACTAAGAGGTTTTATTATTATTTATTTTATATACCTTACAGAAATTTTTGTACTTGTACATTGTTTTAAAATGTTATTAATATGGTTTAAGGATGGTTTATGACAAATAATAATTTTATTTGAATGTCATAAATATTTTTTATTAAAATAAAACATCTTTTTTAAAGGTTTATATTTTGAGTAAAATTGATTTTAATCAGAAGTCTCCAATTTGTATGACATGGTTTTATTATTTATGAGTTATGACATAATTCATAAAAACTCTAGATGATAATGATCCTTAGGAATAAAATAGAATGAATTATTGAATAGAAACTCAAGATTATGTAATATTTAAGGCCAGGTCCTTATATATAAGTAGTTGTTGTGTATAAATTTTGACGTAAAATACACAGTAATAGACTATAGATATCAATTTCTCCATGTCCCTATAAATTGGGACAACACAAGTGAAATTAATATTTCTAATAATACTTTATCTCATTATAGGAATAAACATATTGATATAAGGCATCTCTTTTTGAGTGATCATTTTCAAAAAGGCGATATTAATATTGAGTTCATTGGCACTGAACATCAATTTGTTGATATTTTTTCAATGTTTTTTAATATAGAGAGATTGAATTATATTAAACATGGAATTTTAATGATTAATTATTCCTGAAACTTTATTTATGTTTACAATATTTTTATTTCGTTGTTTTAATTTTTATAATTTAATCCATGCTCTTAAATTTTACTTGACAGATAAATTTGATATTTTAATTAAATTTTCTTTTTATTATGATTTATATTACATTAAGTTAAATTTAATGGTTTCTCTATTTTTTTATCATGTGACTTTAAATATTATCATATAGTCAATTAATTAACTATGAAAACTTTGTTATGTGGTTAGTTAACCTACCATGAACACTCATAGTTACCTTATGGCATTCCATGGGATAATTTAACTAGTAACGAATTACTTAAGCTACTGCAAGCCATGTATTATGATTGGTTAACCTAATATGTCTATCAATGCCTTCAAATAATATTAATATTTTGGAATGATTTCATTTTAGTCTTTCTTTTTTTCCCTAAATTTTTCAATAAAATCAAAATCAAATTTGAATCAACACCCCTATCACTTTCTGAAAACCCTAGATCCTTTTATTTTGAAACCCTATTCTTTTATAATTTTCTTTTGAAATCGAACCCGACCTACTTATTTTAGAATCATAGTGAAATATGGTTAGAATGAAACAATATTTTGGAATCACATTCCCTACATGTTTTCCCCCTCAAAGATATATAGTAATATTAAACCTAGATCGAGCATTTTAATTGAGGCTTGAAATCCTCATTTGTTAGATGGACCAGTGTTTTTTAAAAATAAATTGATAAAGAGTGGCTGTAACGCCACAACCCCAGTTACCCAGAATCGGTGCATTATTACATATCATTGGCATGATTACAATAAAGATCAAATCTCGAAATACTGATTGGTTTATTAGCCTTGGAAAGACTATATATATTCATAAATTTTTACATTACATCATGAAGTGAAAAACTACTAAAACAACATATTGTCTCCATAATCCACACTATTATCCCCTCATAATATCCATGCAGGTCATTCATAATTTACTTCTTCACATCCCGGGAAAAATAAAACATAGAAAAGGGGTGAGCTCAAATGCCCAGTAAGGATAACAATATAGCAGAAACTTTCATAAATAAGAATAAACATTTAAGGCAGTGTATAACTAAAAAAAAGACTTTTAAACTTGAACATCAACATAGTATGGAAAAATAAAATGAAATAATTCCATTTACATATTCACAGGGATATTCTACTAATCGAATAATCACATGCAATATCAATAACCGCATTCATAATGATGGAATGCATAATGCCAGACTATCATAACCACATAGCCAAGGCCTCGTGCCAAGACTACAAATAAGATTTTGTCAAGGTCTTGTGCCAAGACACTAGTTTGTCTCATGAGACCTACCGATGCATCGAGGAGCTATAGTGGGCTCCACCCGTCACATATTAAGTCTAATACATTCCCATATGAAAATGTTTAAATATAACATAAACATTCATATTAAAACTAGCATACGAAATGTAAATACTTCATCCATAAACCAGGAATGGTATAAAAATAACACATCCACAGTCAAACATATCACAAAACATTCAATACAATATAGAAGTTTTGTTTCATAATAAATCAACTTCAAATAAGCGTAAAATCCATCAAATGATGTTGACATAGATAAAATCAAAACTCTTTTTAGAGAAATATCTATTTCTATTTTGAAATCATTTAAGAGTCATATATTTATAAAATAAAACATTTTCTTTGAAAATATTCTTATAAGCTTGTAAGGTAATCTTCGACGATTTTATAATGGTGGAAAATAGCCGCACCCGCCGTATAAGTTAAAAAAAACATTCTTACCTTAATTCTGCTGAAAAGGTTAAAATGACCTTGTTTTTAAAAACGACAGAAAAATTACTTTATAAACCTCTTATAAAAAGTCAAAAAAGGGTATAAATGACTTTAACCCATATTCTTGTAGATAGTAAAAATGTTTTGAAATACATTTTTAAGAAACATGGATGTAGATGATAAAGAGATCCCAGTAGATTATTACGTATAAACAACCTCAGATAATGAAGATATTGCGAAATAAACCCTTACCTTGTACTTTTCCTTGGATGGGGGTAGGTTAAACTCCTGTATAATGGTGAAATAATTGTTATTAAATTATACAAGAATCATATACATTAATATGATATAATATATGATCTTTTAACATTGATTTGTTAATAATATCTTAGTATTATCGTTGTTTCAGGTGTTAACTTACTCGTTTTCTTTTTTATGTTTTGTAACGTAAGCCATGTTTGTCATGGATAGGTTGTATATTATTCATATCCAGAATGATATCAAGTCCTTAAACATTATTTTTAAATCATCAAATGATAATTATACTTGAATGGATACGATGGAGAATGAATCTCATCGCGTTCGTGGAGACGGTAGTCCGTACGTACGCATGAGCGAAAATATCATTCTTTTGATATTAAAATAATATATAATTGAATGGTATATAATATATAAAGAATCATTATCATGTTATATTTATTATTTACATGAGTTACACATCATTATTATACCCATCCAAATAATAATATATTGAATAACAATTACACCATGACATGGAGACGGTAAGCCGTGCGTACGCATGTATGGTGACATGTTATTCAAAGGATGGATAGAATAATGAATATGGTTGTACCATATTTATGATAACATCACATTATATATAAGATACTTGAGTTATTATTTTAGAATGGTAATAACAAATAAATAAGAAGTGGAAGAAGAAAGGAACTTGGAAAAGGGTGGTGAAATCATTACCTCTTCTTCGGGTTCTTCCTTTTGATTTGATCAAAAGGGCTCTTAGGTTGACTTTATGACTAAAGGAAGGCATCTAAGATTAATTGAGGGAAGTTGAGAGAGTATTTGGGCAGAGTTTGGCCGAGCCAAAAGGCTTCTAAGGTGTGAGTTAATGGGAAGGGAGAGTGTCCTTTTCTAAGAGGGGTGAGGGGCACCATTGGAGAAGCTAGAAATATTACTTTATAATAAATTCATATTCGGTTTCTAATGGCTCCAAAGTAGATTATTTAAAGCTTAAAGTGGGGATAGGTCGAAAACCACTCAACCAATAGAATTTAGACAGGTTTGGGTTACTATATTAACCTTATCATTAAGTATTAACTCTTAGTTAATTAGTTTCACTTTTACAATGTCTCTTTGTATTTTTATATTATATGGTCAATAAACATACTATATACATCCAACAGAACCTCAAGTGGTAAATTAATGATACAAATATCATAATATAAGTCTCTTGGACAAATATTATATTTTTAGTAATTTAATATCAATTAATAATATAATATTTGTTTTAAAAACTCTTTTATGTCAATTTTGACACTATTCAATAATTGATTTTTGTAAAAATAATAAAATAATGATTACATTGAAAAAAGTCAATTAAATCAATTATAATATGTCATATTATCCTAGAGAATTAATTTAATTCATTAAAAGTCTCAAATTATATTTATTTGGTTATTTATAATATTAATTATTTTAATTTTTCACTATTACGGTAATTACTGTATCATCATTGTGTCATAAATAAATTAAATTATTTAATATCTAAAAATTATAAATAAAATATCATTATGTAGGAAATAATTTTATCTTTCTAATGAATATTTAAAATTGAATTTATCTTATATATAACCATATATTAAAAATGTTTTAGTAAATAAACATTGATTTTAACTCCTTTAACTATTCTTTGAATTAAATAATAATAAATGTCCTAATCTAATCCAAGTGGACCTAAATGATAATATTTTATTCCTAAGGTTGTTTTTGGTCGAGATAAACTTGTCCAATAGAATTAGGACATGTTTTAGGGTAATATTAATATCATTTTTACCCTTAATTACCCTATTTACTTTTAACCGTGGTAAATAAAAGTAAAGAGTTACTATTCACCAAAAATTATTTTCATCTCATTAAACCAAATTTTACTCCTTGATATTAACCATGTCTCTCGGATTTTTAAAATTTCAATCACAGAAGCGGTAAAATTATGTTTTATGAAAAATTCAGTTATTTAACTACCGCTTAGTAGTTTCACTATTCATCAAAAATTGATGTTTTTCAGAACAATGCCAAAATTTCACCCTAAGCTATAATTGATATTCCGAATTCAAAAATGATTCCTATTTTAAAAAATTACAAACATAAAATTTTCATTAATTAATTTTATAATTAATTCCCGCTGTTACAACAAATAGCGTGTTTTTAAGAAACAGTATATATCAAAAGATTAACACTTGTTTATATCTGGTTTAAATGTGAAATTACATCCAATGGCCAACATTGTATTAAATGGTAAAAATATATTCTAAATATACTTTAAAACCACTCGAATTAATAATTTATCACTATTAATTATTTCTATTTAAAAAGTTTTTTTAATTAATATTTAGTAATTTTCACTATTCATCAAAATATGAAAGTTATCCGAAAAGTAACAAAATTTCACCCTAAGCTAATTTCGATATTAAGAATTAAAAAATGAAGTCCATTTAGAAAGATAAAATTTATAAAATTTCAAAAAGTAGGTATTATTATCCATAACGGCGAGTTTGATTTGTTGTGGTGTGTTAGAATCTCGAAGTTGCGTACACTACACGACATTTCATTATTCAAAGGGAAACGTACCATGGAATATTGGGATGTTTCATTGTAAATTTTTGATGTCCCCATTCTAAAAAGAAAATTTATTTAGTCAAATTGAATATATAAAAGTTTAAAATATTGGATTTAAAAAGGGTTCACTATTAAAAGTTTGTAAAAGTGCAATACTGAAAATGAATTTGTTCTTACATTATGTCTAATAAACTCATAATATGGATTCTAAAATTATAAGGAATATATAAAGTTTAAAATTTAGTTAATACTATTCATAACCTCTTTTAAACGACTTGTTTGGAAAGTCATGGTGCGTTTGAACTCAGTATTGTGTGTAGTGCAAGTTATTGAATTATTTTAGAGAAATAACACACTATGAAATATTGGGGTGTTACAGTGGCTATGATGAATAATGTGTTTTGTTAGGAAATAAATTTAGAAATAGTGATGGGATACATAGATTGAAGAAAATAGTAATCCATTTTTTCCTTGGTTTATCAATATTTTTTTCTAAATATTTGGTTTGAATTTGATAAATCAAGGAATTATATTCAAAGTACAATAAGTGTGGAGAAATTTATATTTTGTTTGATAATATGGGGAAAAATTTCGTATATGATATATAAGGGCGAGTGTGAGGATCATAAAAGTTTTTATCCCATTAATAATTCCAATTTTAAGATTGAAATTTATCTTGAGGATTTAATAGGAAATGGAACACCTGGAAGGCCTAATTTTATATAACTGGATAATGAGTGAATACTTTCAGTGAATTTTATCCAAAACTTGATTTTTCCTTGAAAAGGGGAATTAATTATTATAATGTATCATAATCTATTTTTATTGTATCTGATAATAAATATAGTTCAAATAATATTTTCTAGATACAATATGAATCATTTAGTTAAGTTATGTAAAACCACTTCTATATTTACATGTAACATCCTAATTATATATTTGAAATGTTTTAGTATAAAGGAAAAGATTCTTAGGGAGAGGAAAAGATAGTTTCACATAGTGGTTTTTGACTCAATAAGGTTTGTAAGAAAATTAATGTCAAATAGATCCCATATAAGAAAATGTGGGAAGATAACAATGATTTTTTTACAAAAAATTCAATCCTATTAAGAATCTAGTGATACCAAGTGAAAAAGTTTATATAGCTCTAGAACATGATGATAATATTAAATATTTCTCAGAATAAAATGAAGATATTTTGGATTTTTAAGAAGAAGTATAGGTTAAGGATATTGATTATAATGAGATAGTAATGGAAACACATGAGGATGAAAGGAATATTTATCCTTTTATATCATTTAGACCCCCCTAATTAACCTATATTCTAAAATTCTCAAGAAAAATGGTTAATGATCTGGAGGATACTGAAGTATCTATGAATTATTTTTAAATCCAAAGTTTATGAGGGTAGTGATTCTAATGAAATTAAAAGAGATGAAGATAGTAATGAAGAAGAATCCGACTTGAGTATTATGATTGTAAGTATTCCAAGACCTAGTGAAAGTGAAGTTCTTCATAAAGGAGATGAATTTACTTTGAGTGATAGTAATGATCATTGGATCAATCCATATAGACATTATGGAACTTCAATCTCAACTATTCAAAGACAATATGAAGGATACTTAATTATAAAAATAAACTTTAAGGGGTTGATATATCTCCTTCCAGATCATTATTTCCTGTTGAAAATATGAATTTATCAATTTAATACATGCTTGATGAGATGTTTAGTTCTAGTACTATTAAAAATACTAAATATTATATTAATATTGGTGAGAAAATCCAATTATATAGACTCAAACGAAACCTTTTGATTGTATTATAGAAGGATATGTTGGAGAAAATGAGGTTGAGTCTCTTAAAATGGATCATATATTGATTGAAGATGAGGTAGATGGTAGAAATTCATCTCCCGAGAAATATATACCAATACCAGCTTCTACTTATTCTACCTATTTTATTATTAAGTAATAATTAAATGAGTTAAAAGTCATTTTTTAAAGTTTTGGAAGAACTCTTCCTTAGTTTTGGAACTTATGTTCAAACCAATAGAGAAGATGACATATTCATGATAATATCTCTTGTTGTTGCTCAGTTTCAACCAAAGATAATCCTAAATATAGATATGATCAATAATGAAATTGAGTATCTAATAGGTCAAGTTATAGATATAGAAGTAGACATTTAGGATATTATGCTTAAAATAGATCTAATATTTCTTGATGTTATTTTGGAGCCATCCTCCTCTATGAAAAATCCTCCCATTTCACCTCATTCTCCTCTAGTGAACTTTTATATTGATGATAATTTTATCAGAAAAGTTATCAAATATGATATGGAAGTTGTTTTTGGAATAATATTATAAGACCCAAGAGATATTTCTTGATAGTTTTCATACCCATGCTACCGAGACACTTGAACTTGTTATAAGAGATATAAAGTATGAATCATAAGAGAGAGAGGTTAAAAAAAGGTCCATTGATTATTATCTAAGAATTATTTTTACACTATCTGATTTGAAGAATATTTTCAGATCCTTAGATGATGATCTTTGAATGGAAACATTAACCCATGATTTTAAAGATCTTCATCACCTATGACTGGTGGAAAAAATGAACTATCAGTGCAGGACCCGCTCTGACTTCAACCTATATATCATATCCACATCCTTCTACTACCAAAGATAAATATCCCATGGATTCCCCAACCATTTAACCCTAAAATTCTGATTCAAATAAAAATACCTAATAGTGTTGGTGTATTTATTTATATATTTTGAAGTTAATTAAATCTATTGTATTCATTGTTGATTATATATATATTACATATTATTTATTTATTTTTATGTTTCTTATCAACATTATCTAATTTATTTTGGATCTCTAATCATCATTCCTGAACACGTACTATATTCTTTTTTATAATCACTAAAGGATGAGTATAATATAATAATTTATAGTATTTCATCTTGAATGATTTTAGTTCTTTTTACTTTAATTATATTGTTCAGTTATCTATATTTTTTTATCAATAATTAATGTTCCATGATTTTTGATCATCAAATGGGATAGATTTTTTTATTAGTCCACCAATTCCTTTTTAATGGTCGAAGGTCATATTTAGAATTTTATTAACACTTTCTTTGTTTTATGATGGAAACATGTTTTTTTGGGGAAATAAGAAAAATGTTAAAGTCTTGAACTAACCATATATTATGATCCAAATGACCACATGATAAATAAACCTACAATATGAATCTATTTAATTTATCATAAAGAAAAATTGGCTGTGTTGAACTAAACACAAGAAGAATTCTACATGACCACACAAACAAACAAGTAACAATGTGTCAAATAGGGGAAATTTCATTAAGTACTCAACAAATCGCACAAGTAATAAAATGAAAACTTGAAGTTTTCAAGTGACCACATAAAGACATATACAAACCACAAATTGTTTTTAGAAAAGTATTTAACCTACCATAAGAAGACTTCAACTGGCCACATGAAGACTCCAACCAACCATGCTGAAAGATAGTGATTTTTTATTTGTTGTACCTACCACACATCATGATCAAATAACAACATGAATAACCCATGTGACTGCATGAATATCTCATCTGGACATACTAATAAATCAAATGACTATAAGAAGTATTTTCTAAACCTTCCACAAAATCAAGTGACTACATAGCTACTTGACCTATCGATCATGAGATATCAAGTGACTATAACAAAGTATAGAATTAGATAGATCATGTTTAATAAAATTAGTAAGTAATCTTTTAATTTTAATGGATATATTTTAGAGTATTTAATGAGAATCAATTCATTTAATACTACCATATTAGAGTAATCAGTATTAGTATTTTTTTATGATTATATTGTAATGGATAATTTAGTTAGTTTTTCTTTTTTGAATAATACCTACCCATGGAAAATGAGATACTCGCTATATATCTAAAAAACTATTAGAATCTCTACTTATATGATTTTATGTTCATATGAAAATAACTATAATATTAAATTGAAGATTTTTGAGGAACTATTTAAAAGAAAACTATCAAGAGAAGAGAAACTTACTGATCAACCGAACCCAATCAATGATAGAGTTACACCAATCCTTACTATATCTTTACTCTACTAATTTATATTTAATTGTTTAGTTGTTATTTTAATATTTTCTATATCTATTATAAAAAACTATTGATTTTTATTGAAGAGTACTTGATACTCTTTTCCCTCTCTTTACACGTGCTCTCTCATGAATTATATAGAAGAGGCTTGGTTGTATGTCTGGACTGCCCGATGTGTAGTTGAATTTGAGAAACTTGATCTAGTTTATGTATCTATTTATTTGTGAATAAATATGCTTGGAAGTGTTAAAATTTTAGGTAGAAAGGACTGAGTTCAAGCTTAAAATCAAACATCTTATTTTTATTTGGATGTTTATTTTTCATTCTTTTCACAGTCCATTTTAAACCTATTTTTTTATTAAATATTTTATTTTTATTTTTCAATAATTATTTTTTAAACTTTATTTTGAAAATAATATCTATGAAAATTAAATTTTATATTTGATATATTTTATTTGGCCTGAGTAAAATATTTTCAAGTGTAAAAATTGTATTAAAAATATTTTAACATGGTTTTGATTATAACTTTTACAATCTATTTAAAAATTTTAAATTATTTATACCCACTTTATTTTTTAATTTGGGTTTTTAAATTTAAGGCATTTAAATTTAATTTTAATAGAAATTATATTTTTAGAGCTCAATTAACCTCCTATAATGTTATTCACTAGGACAAAAAATATATAATAAATTATATATCTAAATATAAATACAATATTAAAATAACGAGATAAAGAAAATTTCTCAACAAATATCTTATAATATTATAATAGAGTTAGTGAAAATCAATGTAGTGAGACATTCTATAGACTCTATGATCATTCCAAATAGTAATATTTTCTTAATGAACTAAGATTTACTTTTTTATCTTTTAAACATAAAAATATATATTCATAAATGTATTTTTCTTATGATAGTATAGAAAATGAAATATCACTTTCATGTAGTGATCCTTTATAAACAAATAGCTTCCACTGATGAATATTTTGAGTTAAGTACTCACTTGTTTTCATTGTATTTAAAATCACAATATATATTACCTGAATTTTATTTAACTTGATCATTTTTAGCTATTTTTTTTACATTGAATGAATTTATAGTAATTGAAATTCTGAATAACATAAGTATTATAAAATAATACATCCACCTATTGAACAAATAGATAATAAATAAAATAATAGTGAAATAAATAAGGTTTATAAAAATATGGTAATATAGAATTTCAAACCATAATATACTAATCCGATTTTGGAGTACTATAGTAGTGATTCAGAAACTCATTGGTAGATAAATAAACATATGAAGTTCATGAGAAGATGAATAAGATGCTACCGATGTAGTTATAATTGACTCTAAGATTTATAGAATTCAACCGTTGGAGTTCGTTATAATATATTATATAAATAGAGACAAATATCAAGTGTCAGAAGAATAATAAATGAGACTTTCAAAGTATTTGATCATATTTAATCCTTTGAATATCTTGTTTCCTTGAGTATGCTTCCAGCCATTTCATTTTATATATATATTTTTTCATTTTAGTTAAGTTCTACAATGATAAGGATAAATTTATTTAGATTAAAGAAATTTCCCTTGTAATTTTCCATTTATTGATCCTAAATGATCGCATGATTCTAGGTTTAATAAGATAGAGTGTTTGGGGATAGAACACTATACCTACCAACAACCTAAGTTGAAGTATTCCATGAATAGAAAGACAAGACATTTGATATGTTTTAAAATATGGGATACCTTATGAGTGGTTTAAAGTTACGGATAAATTGGATCAGGTCTATTGACCCACCTTGAAATTTTTATAATTTTTTTGATTGAATATATCCTTTAAATGAGTATTCGGTTTTATAATAAATTATCCATTCATTTTTCAAACTTAAGTTATATTTAGTTTTTTAATTTTCTTCAATTTAAATTTTCTATTTGCATTAATTTGTTTAGAACTTATAAATTTTCATAAAATTCCAACAATATAATTTCCATTGTATTTACAGTATTTTATATATTTTATATTTACAATAAATGTGTTATGTTACTTTGATATTATAATAAATCAGTATTTTATAAATTCGATTCACCCAAAAATTGAGGGTTGGATGAAACTTGTATGTTAAGATTACTTGCATTGTATCCTTGGAAAAAAAATTTGGTATCTAAATAATTATCTAATTAATTCTGAATATATTTTATTTTTACATATTTTATCATATATTCATCCCCATTTCCATACATTAACTGTGTTGGATGAGGAATTTCTCTTTGTAATAGTAGGTTTTCCAGTATAAAAAATGAAAAATTTAAATATGACTAAAATAAATATTTTTTTATGGAGAAGATTATAATTAATACCATGATCTTATGAAGCCATATATCATTAGTACTAGATCAGAAAAATTTATTATAAATACAATAAATTAAAAAGTTCATGAGAATGAGATTATTTATTTTTATCATCAAAAAAGTTGGAATATATGGTAAGTCATAAAGTTGATAACAATTTGTTATATTATTTGGTTAGAAACATTTATAACAAGATATTTTATTTTTAAATGGTGAATGGTATTTGGAATAAGTTATATATGACATGTTTTGGAACCTCTAGGTTTTTATAATCTCATAGATATCTGTTCAGAGGGGATTATCATGACCTTGATTTTATTTTTGGTGAAACCATAACTCAAATTCATAAATTCATTATAAATATTATAGATAATTTATAATATTTGGGTGAAAAAGAGTTATCAAAAGTTCAAATTATTAAAAATAATATTGATATAATGAAAAAGTAATTAGAATTAAAGAATATAACTGTTAATGAAACTAATAACTTAACTAAGTTAAGTCTAGATTACTTAATTAGGACATTAATGCAATATGAAAGTAGTCTCAGGAGATATGATAAGATAGAAAAATTAAAGAATGGGGTTTCATTTAATTCCACTTCAAGTAATCCTAATTTTAATGATTTTAATTATTGTACAAATATTTATAAATCTCATGTTCAAAAGAGGAAATTTAAGTATTTATATCGAAGTATTTTAGATGAATGCAATGAATAAATTTATCAGATTTCAAGGAGAATGAATATTATTTTCATCTATATTATTTTTATAATACTTATCAAAATTACTATAATGATAATATGACAAGTTGAAATCATCATATTTGATTTTATATAACTATAATTATGCTTTTCATATTTGACTATATTGACTTTTATTGAATAATAAGGATAAAAACAAAATAGATATACTAAAATAAAAGTAATTTCTTTTGAAATAATTAGACACATGGGATGTTAGGGAGGGTATACATCTTATAATATTTCATTAGAAATCAATGGAATTGAAATTAAATATGTATTTTAATTTTATACAAATATTTATAGAGTTGAAAAATGATATATGGCTAAGATAACTGCAAAATCATTGAAAAATTTAAACCTCAGATCTAAGTTATCTTTTAATTCAAAAGATGATTTCTAAACATCATTATATGATAAAAATGAAAATCCATGAGAAGATAAAAATGTAAATTCATCATAATATGAGAAATATTTACCCAATTTTTATAAAATGGATAGATATATAACTCTTGTGGAAATAGAAAATAATAATTGGAAGAGTACCTATGATTTTTTTAATAAAATCATATTAAATTTAATAAAATAATTTCAAAGTTAACTATTAAATATTTAAACTTGTGACTGAATTAGATATAAAAAATAATTGAAGAATAAATTCAGTTGATTAGAAACTTAATGATCAGAAATTAGTTGACAAGAATTTGGTTTTACATCATAAATTCAAAGATAGTAGACTAAGGAAACATTTATATAATTTTTCATTTGGTTAATAATTTTTTTTATAAAATGTATAAACAAATTAGACCCTATATAAATTTTAAAGTATTTGGTTTTATTCCTGATATATGAAATTTTCAATCATATTATTTGGTACCTAAAAGTGAACCCATTTCATTAAATTTAAATTGGATAGTCACTAGAATAAATATTATTCTTTAAATAATGTTCAATCTTTTATAATTAAAAAATATGTTTTTATGAAGAAGAATCATCTATTAAATATAGAATAGTTATGTAGATGTGGGTTTCTAAATTTTATTTACTAATAGAAATGCTACCAAGTTAGTTTGAGTACAAAAATACTAGTTTAATCTTTTTTAGGAAAAAATGTTGAATACCATGAACCAATTAAATTATGCATGGATAGTGGTTTTTCTCAATCCATGATAGAAGAAAACTCCAAATACCTAAATTCAAAAAAGACTAATGGAAGACATGTCACTTTAGGAGGAAATTCACAAGGTAAAATTATCAAAATCTATGATGCTTCTTTTCTTAGAAAAAAATTAATTTATATTGTTTTTATATGTATTAAGTCTTAAGAACAACCATATCATCATTAGTCAACTCTGTGATAATGGATATTATATGAATTCCATGAATGATAAATGTGATGGTAATAGTTCAAAACATACTTATATTATATCTTATGATAGGCATGAAAATGTATACACTCATTAATTAGAAGACTTAGTTCATTATAATTTACATTTTTGAGTAAAAATAAATATATATCTTGGTTTTAGAATATACTATTAAGTCACTATAATATCTGTACATTAACCATCCTTTATAGGGAAGGAAATTTAGGGATCTAACAGAAATTAAGTTCAATTCAGCCAAAATTTGTAATCTCTGTCAATTTGGAATATAACATAAGTCTAGTTTTAAATATATAAGTGAAGAATAAACTTTTGAAGATTTACAGTTTATTCAAATGGATTTATTTAGTCCTATTAAAATTGTATTTATTATATGAAAACATTATGTTTATGTATTGCTTGATGATTACACTAGATTTACTTTGGTTTATTTTCTCATATTAAAATTAAAAGCTCTTAATCATTTTAATATTTTTCTTGATTTTTGATGTGGCATTATTTTGACTCAGTTTGCCACATATTTTTAATTATTTTTTTAATTATTTTTACACTTTTTCTAAATATCTACACTTTTAAATTTTTATAATTAAATCTATTAATTAATCAATTTTTATTACAATTTATGTATTTTTAGTCTTTAAACGAATTAATTTATGTTTTACTTTATTTTTATAGTTTTATAATTTATTAATTAGTTTAGTCTGTTTATTTTATTACTTTATAATAATGTGTCATTCTTATTGTTTAATCAATTAATCTATGTAATTTTATTTAATTTAACAATTCTTTAACTCAACTTTTAATATTTTAATATTATCTTTTTAACATTTATTTTTTTAAATAATTCAATCTCAATTATTTTTAATTATTGATTTGAATTTAATTTATAATTTTTTACCACTTTTTATAGTGTTCTTCTAATGATAGTTGGGAAACTATTTAATTAATTTTTTTATTTTATCTTTTTATAATTTAAAAAACGATTTAATTATTTTTAAATCTATCGTTTTTATTAAATGTATTAATTTAAAATCAATTTATAAATCTTATTTCATTTTTAGCTGTTTTATTAAATCATTTTAATTTATTTTGAAAAAAATATATATTTTTAGTATAAGTTTAATTCAATTAAGTTTATTTTTATTATAATTTTTTAATTTTCATATTATGTTTGGTTTTTAGTGTAATTGTGTCACCTGTTTCTTTTTTACCTTTTAATTTTTCCTGTCTCACTGTGACACCATTTCCCTACCTTCACGGTGGCACCGGTTAAACCAAAGACCATTTCCCTACCTTCATGGTGGTGCTAGTTAAACCAAAGACCATTTCCCTACCATTATGGTGCCACCGTTATTCCTCACTTTCCACCATTTCCGTTTCTCTTACCACACTGTGTCACCATTTCCACCCTTTTTTTGTCTCACTGTTCTTCCCTCTCCTCATGGTCTTACCACTTTATTCACAAATGCCTTAACTCATCACCGCCACCGCTTCTACTCACTATTTTCACCAAAATGGTGGTACCACTTCATACCACCCCCGCTTCATGCTCAAGCCACGACCCACCAATCCTTCCCACCTTTGCATATCCGTTCAACTCACTATTCTCGCTCACTAATCCGCATAACTCACACAATCAAAGAATCACATCAAACACCACACACACTCAAACCAAATTAGGACTAATACCAGACCTTCAATCAAACACTCAATATACAAAACCTTCCCAAAACCAGATTCAAACCCAACCAAAGATTTAACCTTTAGAACCAAAAGTAAAGTATATATAGTGCCACCATAGGAGTTAGACTCCATAGCTAGTGTGGGAAGTGTGGAACCTTCAGGAAGCTGTCGCCGTTTCCAGAGGAGTGCTACCACCTTGAACTGCTACGCTGCTATCAACTTGGCCAGTGTCACTGCAGTAGATGGTCCACAAAGGCAAGTCGCCACTAGTTTTAGGAGACCATAGAAGACCATCATTCCATCACACAACTCATGATTTATCTCTCAGAGAAAGAGCAGTTTAGATCTTAGAGAATTTCTATACAACCTCTTTGTGAAGCAGTACAACACCAAAGATCATAGGGGAGTTCCCTCTCTCCTATGTTTCTTCTCAATTCCATATATTATAATAATATGATTTCAATTTCATCAATTAATATGATAGTTAACTAAATATTTGGGTTCGGGGAATTTATAGTTCTACTAGCTATCTTTTAGCATCCGTTTCAAATATATTTTTAATGTAGTCATAATTGATCGGTGAGATCAATTATAAATTCATTCAACAGTATTGTGCCACTATCATTCAATTTTTTCATTCAACAATCATTCAGTTAGTATGACCATGGATAAATTTTCTAAAAGTTTTTAATTGAAAATGAAAACTTCAGAACTAATGGGGAGTCAGTTCTATTGTACTTTTCAAGTAAATGTTCTGTAGTTGAATATTTCTTAGAGTGGAAAACTCTAAGATTGTTCAGCCTGAGTGACTTATCTTACAAAGAGGAAAATAATTAAGTTATTTAGTGGTAATATTTTCAATCATACTTATGAAAATGAATTATTTTGAATCAGTAGAATAGATTTTTTCCCTGGGCATTTAAATCTAATTGTTATTCTATCCGCATTATATCTTTATGTTTCTTACTATTTTCAATGTAATCCTTGTTTCAGCCTTATTTAGAATAAAATTAAAAGAAATGTGGTGTTACTTTACTGCCTCATAAAAACATAAAAAATATAAAAGGTTAAATAAAACCACTCCCTCTGCTGACAATAGTGGGATTCTTATAAATGATGTTTGGCCACCATCCATCATTGTGGGTTTGACCCTGCTTACCATACATACATCAGTAGTAAGAAATCATAAATTTTAATCTTTTACCCAATTTAAAAGATAGTTGGGCATCCGTTTTTGGTGATGTTTCTAGGGAGGGCACGACATATTACTTTTCAAAAAAAAAATTCAAAAAAATTCACTTAAAAAAACACCAATTTTTTTTTTGAAAAATGTGAAAACTGTTTTTTAAAAAATTCAGGGGTATCAATTTCTGTGTGTTACTATGTTTTTTCTGTTACTATACATCAATTTTATATTACTTTTTTTCCTGGTTAGTTTTACTATTTTCCGCGTTAAAATATTTTTCTAAATTCAACTGTGGTTACACTTTCCATGAACACTAGATCTACTGTTGATATGTTAGAAACCATGTACCTTGAATTAGATAAACACCTTATTTCTCTTAGAAAAAAAAATAAAATTGAAATGGAAAATTTAGATAAGATAGTTCTTACTCCTAATAATAAACATCAATTCCAATAATAACTCTTAGAAAATGAAAGGCCTAGGATGAGGGAATTCCAATTCCTTAATGTTTTAAGAAACCCTTCTTTCATTAGACTTAGTACTAGAGCCATAAATTATGAGATAAAATAGTCCCATATTTCACTATTTCCTACCTTTAATGGACTCGCTAATGAGGAATCTCTTTCCTTCATTAGATAATTCTATAATACCATGCAACAACTTCCTCTATTAGGACTTACTAAAGAAGAGTTTAGAATGAGCGTTTTCCCTTTTCACTTAAAAGGAATGCTAGTAACTCGTTTATAATTTTATATGAAAATAGATTTTAGAATTGGGACCAAGTCTATAAGTCATTCATTATGAAATGTTATCCCTAAATATTAAAATGAGAACTTAGAAATAAGATAACTAATTTTTATCAAGAGGAAATAGAAGCCTTTCCTGAGGTTTTGGATAGACTTAAGGACCTTATTAGGCAGTTTCCCCATCATAAACTCTCATACCACCTTCACATGGATACCTTCTATGAAGGGTTATCCTTATCTAGATAGAAACTAGTTGATTAATATAATGGAGGTAATTACAATGAAAAAACTGATAAAAAGTTGATACAAACTTTTAAAAATCATGATTTAAATTCTCAACATAATAATTCATGAAGAAAGAGAGTAAAAATAAATCCTAATTTCAATACTAGATCTAGTTCAATGAATGAAACTCAAGATCAACTATCTGAAATCACCAACAAACATCAATCTTTAATGAACCTGAATTCCAAAAAATATGTTAACCAAGTAATCTATCAAAACCAAAAATCAATCTCTTAGGGAGCAGTGTGCCCAATGCGGTATGTTTGAGAACACTACGAATTTATATCCAAACATTGAAATGCCTGCCCAATCTCTTAAAAATGCCAACTTTGTTTGCAATGGTAAAATAATGTAGCCTAGGGATGACACATTTTTTAATAATTTTAATCAGGGGTATAGGAAACACCTGAACATTTTTTAGAGGGAGGATAGTGTTCTTCGACCTGCTACCTCTTTTGTCTTACATCAACCTCCTAGGCAACAATTCCATCCCCAATCTCAACCAAAGGCCAAATATTCAAATTTTACATATGAGGTGAAAGATATGTTTCAATAGTTTATAAGAAGATTTTTTGAACAACATATAAAAAATGATGATGATAAAATTCAAATGGATGAAATAATGAAGAATCTTGAAATTAAAATGAGGCAGTTGGCCCAGGTTTCTAGTTCTAGAACAAATTGTAGACTTCCAAGAACAACTAAACTCAATACTGGAGAGAATATAATGGTTTTAGTTACTATTAGTGGGATGAATACTCAAAATATTTCTGAAAAACAGATTTAAAATGCACAAGATGAGAAATTGTTTAAATATAGAAACTATGAAAAAGTTGTTGAAAGTGAAGATAATCTGAATTTTTCACCTGAAACAAAAACTGTAAATTCATCTAAATAACAAAATAATAAAGGAAAATAAAAATTTGATGAAGAGGTGATGGATGTGCCTACTGTTCTGAGAAACTTTTCCCCACCCATCCCTTTCCCAAAGAAACTTAAACATCAATGTAACACTATGGGTGTACTTCTTCTGTTCCTTGGTATCCTTAAGAAACTATAATTAAAAATTCATTTCATTCAAGCTTTAATTCATATCCCTTATTACTTAAAATATCTTAAGAAAATTGTCTCAAACAAAAAAACACTTGAAGAATTTTCTACCTATAGTCTCACTGAAGAGTGTAGTGTTGTGCTCCAAAATAATATCCTAACCAAATTGAAAGACCATGGTAGCTTTTTCATCCCTTATACCATTGGAAATTCTAGTCAAATCCATTGTTTGTGTGACTTAAGTTCTAGTACTATAATTATCCCATACCCACTCTTTCAATAGTTGAGTTTGGGTGATCTTTAACCAACCAAAGTTATACTTCAGTTGGCTGACTGATCTTTCACTCATCCTGTGGGTAGAGTAGAAGGTTTTCTAGTTAGGGATTAGAAACTATTTATAACTACATACTTTTTAGTCCTTGATATGGAGTTTGATGAAGATGTTCCCATAATCTTTGGTAGGTAATTCTTGGACACTATTTTTTCTGTAATTTATATCTATAAAAGTCAACTTATCTTTAAAATTAGAGAACAAACAGAAGAGTTTAACCCTTTAAAAATGTCAAAGGGGAAATTTTTTAAGAAAACTTTTCAATGGTAGAGTCTTTGGAATATGTAAATTCAATTGGAAACTTAAAAGAATCTGAAAATAAATACTTTGTTGAAGAAATTAATTTTGATGTTAAAATTTCTGATTTTCATGTCTCACAATTTGAAAATTATGCTCAAACATTGAATCTAGAAAATTTTCTAGATCTGGCCAACTATCAAGTTTCTACTACAAGATATTCATCTATTTCTGAACTTAGGAGCTTTGTGAGTAAATTTGTGGGTGTTTTTGTTAACACCAACACTACTGAGCACTTCGATGACGTTGAGGGGGAGCTGTTGAGACAACTTGATGATTCTTATTTAATAAATTAGTTAAATTAAAATATAAAAAATCTAGACAGTGAGCTGTCCACTTTGGACCACAACCCAATAAATTCTGAATCTAAGCTATAAATTCAAAATATTTCATCTTTTAATACCCCTTATAAGATAAATGTTCAATATCTTGGTCCTCTTAGGGCCAAGAGTCTTCCTTCTAGTAAAAAACCTTCCATTTTGGAACTGAAACCTATTATATACATTTAAAATATTCATTTTTGGGTGACAATTCCACACATTTTGTTAAAATATATACCGAGATTAATGAAAATCAAGAAGAGAGATTGCTAAATGTGCTTAATAAATTCAAATCTTCTATAGGTTGGTCTATATCTGATATAAAGGGTATTAGTCCCTCATTATTCATGAACCAGATTCAGATGGAGCTTGACCATAAGCCTAGGGTAGAGTGTCAAAGAATATTGAATCCAAATATGAAAGATGTTGTGAGTGAAGAAGTGATCAAGATGATTGAAACTGGTATCATCTATCTCATTTCTGATTGTACATTGGCCAGTCCGATCCAATTTGTTCTTAATAATAGAGGTTTTAATATTGTTAAAAATGAAAAGACTGAAGAAATTTATGTTAGTAACGACACAAAATGGAGAGTATGTATAGATTATAGGAAGCTTAATGTATCCACTAGGAATGACCATTTTCCAATTCTCTTCCTTGATCAAATACTTGAGAGGCTTGCTGGAAATGAGTTTTTCTGTTTTCTGGATTGATATTCTGGTTACAACCAGACTTCTTTAGCTTCAAAGGATCATGATAAGACTACTTTCACATGCCCCTTTGAGAGATTTGCTTACCGGCAGAATCCCTTTGGGTTATGTGGAGCTTCAACTACCTTTCAAAGGAACACGATGGCTATTTTTCTGATATGATTGAGAGGATCATTGAGGTATTTGTGGATGATTTATCTATTGAGGGTAGTTCATTTGATACATGTTTAGGAAATTTGGAATTAGTTTTTGGGAGATTCCTAATGAACAAATTAGTGTTTAACTGGAAAAAATGTTAATTTATGGTCAGATAAGGTATTGTGATAGGACATAAAGTGTCAAAGAGAGGTCTGGAGGTTGATACTACAAAGATAGAAGTTATTCAAAAAATCTCACCTCTTGAAAATGTAAAAGGTGTTAGAAGTATTTTAGAAAATTATGGTTTCTACAAGAGGTTTATGAAATAATTTTCCAAAATAACCTAGCTGTTGTGTTCTTTGTTGGTCAAGGATGAACCTTTCAATTTTGATGAAAAATGTTTAAGATATTTTAATTTTCTTAAGGAAAAACAAACTACATCACCTATTATCACTACACCTAATTGGAAAATCCCTTTTGAACTTATGTGTGATTCTAGTGATATGGCTATAGGTGCTATCCTTGGAAAGAGGATATATAAGAAGTTTCATATGGTTAACTATGATAGTATATTTATATATGAATCTCAAAGAAACTATACCACCACTGAAAAGTAATTGTTAGCTATTATGTTTGCTGTTGAGAAATTTAGAAATTACCTTTTAGGCTTTAAATTCATTATTTTTACTAATCATTCTGCATTGAATTATTTGTTGTCTAAGAAAGAAACAAAACATAAGTTAATTAGATGGATTTTATTTCTATATGAATTTGATTTAAAAATAAGGGATAAATAGGGAACTGAAAATATATTTGCTGATCACCTACATAGGCTTCCTCACACCCATTCTGAATATCCTAGGGTGATCAATTCTTCCTTTCAGGATAAAAAACTACTCATTGTGTCAATCAGGTAGTCAAAATGACATGAAAATTTTGCCAATTTTTTTGGAAGTAGGAGTCATTCCAAAAAGTATTTCCCAT
The DNA here is from genome assembly GCA_963277665.1 of Viscum album. Taxonomy (NCBI): domain Eukaryota; kingdom Viridiplantae; phylum Streptophyta; class Magnoliopsida; order Santalales; family Viscaceae; genus Viscum; species Viscum album. The sequence continues at coordinate 2,099,085,871 of OY728163.1, read as the reverse complement.
AACCAAAGGAAGAAATTTATTTTTTGAGCTTAATTATTTCCTTTGGGATAACCGTTTTCTGTTTATGAGGTGTGATGAGGGGATTATTAAGTGGTGTTTTCCTGAAGAAGAGATGTTTCATATTCTTGAGATTTGTCATTCCTCACCTTGGGGAGTTCACCATGGTGGTAAAAGGATAGCTTAAAAATTACTCCAATGTGGTATTTTTGGCAAAGCATTTTTAAGGATGCAAGAGTTTTTGAGTTGGCTGTGATAGGTGCCAAAAGTTAGGCAATGTTGGTAGGACGTAGAAGTTAAACCCAAAATATATTCTTAAAGTTGAGATTTTTGATTTTTGGGGTTTAGATTTCATGGATCCATTTCTATCATCTCATGGTAATGAGTACATTTTAGTTTCTGTAGATTATGTTTCAAAGTGGTTTGAGACAATGGTACTGTCGAACAATCAAGCCAACAGTAAAATATTTTAATAAAAAGAATATATTTTCATGACATAGAGTTCCCCAAGCCTTTATTACTAATAATAGAATACATTTTCAGAACTAAAAATTTAAGGCTTTGATGGAAAAGTATGATTGTTTTCATAAGACTGGAACTCCTTATCATCCACAGTCCAGTGGACAAGGTGAAATTTCTAAAATAGAGATGATATAATTCTTTGAAAAAACTACCTCACACTCTAGGAAATAATGTTATCTTAAATAGGATGAAGCCATACCGGCTTATATAACTACTTTTAAGACCCCAATAGGTATGTATCCATATAGTTTGTTATTTGTTAAATGTTTTCATTTACCTATGGAGTTGTAACACAAGTCATATTTGGCAGTTAAGGCTCTGAAAATTGATTTTAAGAGTGCTGGTTAGAGGAGATTGCTTGAGCTGAGTGAGTTAGATAAGATTTGAAATGAGTCACATGATAATTCAAGAATTTATAAAGAGAGGACTAAAATATTTCATGATTGCATCATTCAAACCAAATAATTTAAACCTAGATAGAAGTTCATTCTCTTTAATTCAAGACTCAAACTCTTTCCTAGAAAACATTAGTCCAAATTTTTTGGACCTTTCAAAATTGTTAGAGTGTCAATGAATGGAGTTGTAGAGATAGTTGGTGAGGAAAAAAAACCCATTCTATTTAATTGGTATAGAGTCAAAGAGTATTTTTAAGGACAACCAAAGGGCTTGTCTAACTTCACTATGATTGAAAATTGATTTTTAATAAGGTCTAGCTGAAGACTTTAAATTTTTCATTTCATGTGAGGCAACCCATGGTTCTTGTTTTTTCATTTTCTTTGTTTCATATTTACTTTGAAAAAAACTGCTTGATACTGTTCTTTCTCTATGTTTTGATAGATATATATACTTGTTCTGCCTTCTTTGTGATTTTCAGGATACTTCTAATTAGTTTCATTGAGGAGTGGAATTCCTATAATCATTTCTAGATATGATTTTAGCTAGGGAAGTACTTTATTCATATATTTTCATTTATTATTTTATCCTTTTTATTTTAGAAAAAACTATTCTCTATATGATTCTTTAATTTTTTTTCTTGTACTAAAAATATACTTATATTTTTGGGTGTTTAGCATGCTTTTTTACTTATTTATTGAATTTATTATTGAACCTAATTTACTGAACTTTCTTTCACCCAATACACTTTATACTTCAATGTTTTACAAGGTACTTTTTGAACTATATTTAAAATCATTACCACTACCTTTAATGATAATGCATGTAATCTTGCCATAAAATATCATTGTGAAAAACACATTATTTTGAAATTTAATGAGACCATATACATGTCATTAATCTACTAAATTGAAAATATTTTTGGAAATGTAGTTGTCTAATTTTTCTTCTCCACATTTCAATTCAACTTTGGGGAAAAAGTTGGATTTTATGTGTGGGGGAGAGGGTTAATGTACATTGAGCTAAACTACGCTTAACTGAAAGCCCATAAATTCTTCCCACTCTTCAAACTTTGTAAAAAGGGTAAATTTTTTCTGAATTCTTTCACAATTGTAGGCTTCACACTGTTTTTCAAATGGTTTTTCCTAAATACATTTCCTTGCGGGTAGTAAGGACTTGCTTTGAGTTTGAAAATTGTGAAGTTTGATGATTACTGAGTGATCATTCTTTGTGATTTTATGAAAATTTGGTTAGGGAATATGTTTGATAGTGATGTAGGTAACCTATAAGTGGATTTGTGATCATAATCTTAGGAATTGGAAGTTTTAATTTGATTTTAGGGGACTCAATTTTCTTTAACTTATAAAAAGTAATAATCTTAATGAGCTAATATAAATGATTTTTATATAAAACTTTTGAAAGTGGAGCAGTTTGGGAATTTGGGATCCCATGGTGAACCTATGAGACCCTAGATGCTGCTCATGTTTCTATTTACTATAATCCCTCTGTACACTTTGAAAAAATTTATTTGCACAGTTCTCTACACAACTATACATGGCTTGGGAAAAATTAAATAATGTTTCTAGGGTCAAAAAACAAGTTCATTATGATGATGGGAAGGATGAACACCAAATAAAGAATCAGAAAATTGATTTATATTGTAATCATTTAGGTTTTATCAATAAGTTTAATCACAAAATTCAAAAAAAAATTATTTTTGGAACCTAAGAAAGAGTCAAAGTACAAAGGTCATCGTTTTAATTTTGTAATTCCATATTCTTTTAACCGGTTATCACTCTTGGATTTAGGTGTCATATTTGGATTGAAATGAGTTATTAGGTTGGTTCATATATGAGGCAAGAAATATTCATTTGTGGATCATTCATTTATATTTTTATTACCTTTAAGAGTTTGAAATTATGAAAGACATGATTTGAGTTAACTTTTCCAAATCCTATTAACAGTTCAGTCCTTTATTTTGAAAGTGCCGAACATGTCAATTTTTGAGTTGATTAATAAATATACTTATGTTTTTCAAAGATAATAAATAATAAGATTGTTTAAAGAAAAAAATGTTAATGTGTGGGGGAATTTGATGTGGAATTATTTTGAATAAATATGCCACATCTTTTTAATTATATTTTTAATATTTTTATAAATTATTTTTACAGCATTTTCTAAATATTAACACTTTTTTATTTTTATAATTAAATTTTTTAATTAATACAATTTTATAACAATATAAGTATTTTCAACCTTTAAAATAATTAATTTAGGTTTTAATTTATTTTTATATTCTTATAATTTATTAATTAGTTTAGTGTTTTAATTTTCTTACTTTACAATAATGTGTCATTCTCATTATTTAATAAATTATTCTATGTAATTGTATTTAATTTAATAATTCATTGATTCAAATTTTAATCACTTAATATTTTCCTTTTAATACTTTTTTTAAATAATAAAATTTTAATTCTTTTTAATAATTTATTTTAATTTAATTTAAAATTTTTTACAATTGTTTTTAGTATTCAGCTAATGATTGTTGAACAATTATTTAAGTAATGTTTTAGTTTTTCTTTTTTTAATTAACAAAACAATTTAATTCTTTTAAATATAAGGTTTAAATTAAATTAATTTATTTAAAATAATTTTATAAATCTTCTTTCCTTTTTTTGTTGTATTAAATCATTTTAATTTATTTTGAAAAAAATATATTTTTTTACTATAAGTTTAATTCAATTATGTTTACTTGTTTTGTAATTTTTTAATTTTAATATTCTCTTTGTTTTGCAGTGAAACAATGTCACCTGTTTATTTTTATACTTTGTCATTTTTATTCTCTCATTGTGCCACCATTTCCATACCTTCACGATGGAACTGGTTAAACCACATACCATTTCCCTTCCTTTACAGTGGCACGAGTTAAACCACAGACTATTTCCTTACCTTTACGGTGCCATCATTATCCCTTACTTGCTACAATTTTCTCTTCCTTCTACCACAATGTGTCACCATTTCCAATCTTTCTGCTGTCTCACTATTATTCTCTCTCTTCAGAGTCTTACTACTTTAGTTACCAGTGCCTTAACCCATAATCTCCATGACCTATACTCAATGTTTTTCACCAAAAAATGTGGCACCACTTCATACCTCCACTCTTTCCTGCTCAAGCCACGACCCATAGATCCTTCACACCATTTCCCATACGTTCAACTCGCCTTTCTCACACACTAAACCACACAACTCACACTGTCGAAGAATTTCATTAAACTCCAGACACACTGAAACCAGATCAAGACTTGTACCAGACCTTCAATAAAAGAATCAATATACATAACCTTTCCAAAATTGAATTCAAACCTGACTAGAGATGCAACCTTTAGAACCAAAACTGAATCATACCCAACACTGTTGTAGGAGTTGGAGTCCACCGCTGGTGTGGGAAGCATGGAACATTTTGGAAGATTCCACCATTTTTAGTGGAGTGCCACCACCTAGAGCTGCTAGGATACTATCGACTTTTCCAATGTCACCGTAGTAGATGATCCTCGAAGCAGATCCACCACTGGTTTGAGGAGACCAAGGGAGACAATCATTCCATCACACAACTCACGATTTATCTATTAGAGCAAGAGCAGAACAGATCTTGGAGACTTCCTAGAGAACCTATTTGTGAAGAATTATAACACCATAGTTCAAAGGGGAGTTCCCTATCTCCTCAGTTTATTCTAAACTCCATATATTGTAATAAAATGTTTTCAACTTCATCAATGTATATGATAGTTATCTAAATCTTTGAGTTTGATGATTTTATATTTTTACTGGTTATCTTTCATCATCATTTTCACATATATTTTTAATGTATTCTGAATTGATCAGTGAGGTCAATTCGGAATTCATTTAACTACATTGCGCCACTAGCATTCAATTTCTTAATTCAACGATTTTTCAGTGATAATGACCGTGGATACATTTTCTAAAAGTTTTTGATTAAAAATGAAAACTATAGAACTAACAGTGAGTCTCTTATGTTGTACTTTTCATGGAAAAGTTTTGTAGTTAAACCTTTCTTGGAGAGGAAAACTCTAAGATTGTTCATCCTGAGTGAATTATCTCCTAGTGAGGGAAATAATTCAGTCTTTTAATGGTAATGTTTGAAATCATAATTTTGAGAAGGGAATATTTTAAACCATTAGAATATAGTTTTTCCTCAGGCATTTATATATGATTTTTCATCTATCAGCATTCTATCTTTATGTTGCTTACTATTTTCAAACTAATCCATGTTTTAACATAGTTTAGAAAAAAATTACAGAAAAAATGTGGTGTTACTTTACTACCTTATAAAAACATAAAAAAATATAAAATCCTAAAACATAAAAAATATAAACACCACTCCCACTACTGACAACAGTGGGATTCTTAGAAAATAAATTTGGCCACCATCCTTCCCTGTGGGTTCAACCATACTTACCACACATACAGTAGTACTAGGAAATCATTAATTTTAATCTTTTACCCAATTTAAATAATATTTAGGAATCATTTTTATTAAAAATGAGAAAAATATAGCTTTTATTACTTTCTAGGGTGATCATGGTGGTGGGTTTATAAATTCTAATTTTGAAAATTTATATTTTTGGAAAGGTATTTCTCATTATTTTTTAAAACCCGAAGCACCATAAAAAATGGTGTAGTTGGATGAAGAAATATAATTATTTTTTAAATTACTCAAAATATTCTATGTGAGAATTATATTGTAAGAAATATTTGGGAAGAGTATGTGAGTACTAATTTCTATATTATAATATGCGTTTTAATTAAAAAATTTATTAATAAAAATCCTTATGGGTTGTGTACATAAAGAAATATAAAACTTTCCTACTTTAGAGTCTTTGGATGTAAATTATTTATCCTAAATACTAAATATAAACTTTTTAAATTTAATCCTAAATTTGATGAAGGAATTAATATTAGTCATTCTGAAATGACTAAGGCTTATAAAGTTTTTAATAAAATAACTATTGTCCTTGAAGAAACAGTTCATGTATATTTTGTTGAGTCTAATCCTTTTATTTTACAAAAATATCTAAAAGTATATACTCCTAATATTTTTTATGAAAATACTCTTAGTTTATGAAAACATAATTCACTACTACTGATAGTAACTTCTCAATAAATTAAACAGTCATATTTTCAATATCCAAAAAATTAATTCAATGAAATATATATTTCTGATAGTTGATGATTAATTTAAAAATTTAAATAAAAACCATATGATCATAAGGATTTATTCTAAAGATAATATTATTAGTGATGTAGGTTAACTAGTTAAAAGTAGAAGTTACTTAATAAATTAATGTTTTAATCATACATTATTATCACAATTTGAAAATAAAATGGTTGAGGAATCCATATGTGATGAAATATGGATAAGGGATACAAAAAAAGATTTGAATCAATTTGAAAAGAGTCAAGTGTGGAACTTAGTTTAATGACTTAAAGATCCATAAATAATTTGATCAAAATGGATTTTTAGGAACAAGTATTTTGAGAATGAATCTATTTCTTGAAATAAAGAAACAATTATTTATAAGAGTTATTATCAATAAGAAGTCATAGATTATGATGATATTTTTTCACTGGTAGAATGATTATAATCCATTAAAATATTACCATACTTTTTATCATATTTTAATTTTAATTTGTTTCAAATGTATATTATAATTTATTTTATAATTTTTTTCGTTTATGGGGATTTTTAAGTTGAAAATTCCACCTAATTTTGAATACAATAAATTTCATAAAAATGTATTCAAACATACTGAATCACTATTTAAATATAAATCAACCCCAATAGGTTGGTATGATAGAATTTTCAGACATTTACTTAAAAATAGTTTTTTTTATTTTAAGTGTTGATATAACCCTTATTATAAATAAATTTATCAAAAATACTATCATTTTTTAGCCACAACATTCTTTATTTTAAATTTTCGAAAAATCCCCTTTTGGTTATAATTTATAAGTCCATTTGTAAAAAGTAATAACCAATAAATTAGTTATTTGTCCTTAAGTACCACATAGGGACTACATAAAGGTAAGTATAATCTACTCTAACACAGTTTTGTCTTTCAAAGTTTCATAAGGGTAAGTCTAAAATTCTATGTGTTATGTAAATATAGCCTAGCCACTAAGAAAGGTCATGATGGATTTTAAGCCACTTTGTGAAGGTCAACTGAAACACACTTTTCTCACATACACTTAATTCTTGCAATGTATAATGGTAATACTGTTTTTTTGGGTTGTGTAAGGGTAACCCTTAAATTATAATGGACACATAAGTCTAATCCCCTTTTTAAAAAGGATACATAAGGGTAACTCTGATTTTTCTAACGATTCATAAGGTTATGAATAGGTTGCATAAGTGAAACCATTTATTTTAAAAGGTTATGTATGGGTATCCTAGTACTCTCATGCGATAACTCTGAGATGCATAATGGTAAAGCCATGCTACCCATAAATAGAACCCCTTTTGGGGTAAATGTGATTTAAAATCCTATTTTTCCTTTTCTTCTTCTGAGTTTGAACCTATAACATGTTTTGATGATTTTAAAAGTCTAAAATCATTGGAATTTTATTATTATGACTCATTTAACATTTTAAATTCTATTTTAAAATATTTTAAACATTTTGAATTCAATAATTTATTCAAAAGAATATTAATTCATGATTTGAATTTAGTGTTTTTGATAATGTGATCTAGAATGCCTTATAGAGTTTTAAAAATTATAGGGACTTCTATTTCTATTTTTTTATATTCCCATGAGATTGGGTAGTCTATAAGTCATAGTTAACAATTAGAAAAGTCTTCTTCCATTAATGTCTGATTTTCATCCAGTTTTCAAGCATTGAAAAAATGGCCCATTCTTCCCATACTCTATTTGATTGATGTGTTTTAAAATGATAATTATAGGTAAGAATATATATTCCTCTCATCCTATTATGTGAAGTGTATCTTTATGAAACTTTCTAGAAAATGGATAAAGGTCTATTAAAAGATAATAACCCAAATTTTCATATATTTATGAAGAATAATTTTCTTAAGATTAACCAAGATTATCCAGTAGAGATAGGTTTTTATAATATTTGAAGTTTTTATGTTTTCTAAGAAATAAAATAAATTAGAATTGGTTCATGGAATTATGGGTGATTATATTGAACTTATTAGTGAATATACATGATTTGGGTGATGATTTCTTGACTACCCTTAACTTTAATTCTAAAATACTTGAGTTAGGTAGCTCGTGAGACCCATTTATGATCCTTTATGACTTGAATATTAATATATATTATTTTAACATTTTCGAGCACTACTGGAATTTGTGCTCTTTGAAACGAGCTATTTGTGACGAGATCCCATCCTAAATAAGCTTTAACGACGGGGTCCCATCGCAAATAGTTCATTGCAAAAAATGGTATCACAAATACATTTTTTTTGCGACGAGCCGGTCGCAAAAAATATTTTTTGCGACGGGGAAGTCCTTAGTCGCAAATAAGTCTCCGATGATATATATTATATATAAATAAAATTTTTACGATGGGCCCGTCACAAATAGTATTTGTGATGGTGAAGTTACCCGTCGTAAATAAGTCTCCAATTATATACATTATATATAAATAAACATTTTGTGACGGGCCTATCACAAATAGTATTTTCGATAGGCCCTTGGTGCCATCGCAAATACTATTTAAAAATATATATTTAAACTATTTGCGACGGGATCCCATCGCAACAGGTCCCGTCGTAAATAATAACCAATTTTTTTAATAAAATAATAATTAAGGAAAAAATAATATTAATAATATTAAAATAATTAAAAAATATTAAAATTCTCAATATTCTAAAAAAACAATTTATAAATTATTATTATTATTAGTAAAATAAACAATCTTTAAAAAATATAATAAAGAATATATATTTAATAAAATTATGATTAATGAAAAAATAATATTAATATTATTAAAATAATAATAAATTATTAAAATTATGATTATTCACAAAAAAATATAAAAAAATATAAAAAAATTAATAAAATTTTATTTTTATTATTAGTAAAATAAATAAACATTAAAAAATATAATAGCAATAATAAATAATAAAATATTAAAAAAAAAAAAATTAAATTATACAATATTCACACCAATATAAAAGACAGAAACTGATCATAGTTCATATTACAAAAAATCTTGAATTAAAATGTTTCTAACATTAAAGAAAATCACTGGGGGGGTCATCTTCTGGAGGAGGTGGAGGAGTTGTTGGAGTTGGTAGAGGAAACTCCATCCCTAAACTACGAGTCAGATGACGCTTTTACTCCATCTGCTCAAGATGCTACTGCTACCATCGACACATCTCCTCATCGTGATGCTGCTGCTACTGCTGATGTATCTCTTCATGCTGCTTCGGCAAACTCTCTATAAGCTCAGCCTGAGTTCGCAACTGTTCCTGATACTATGATTCAGAAGATGATGCCTCTCCATGAGCTCCTTTTGAGCTAGACATAGACATTGTAGAAGTACCATAAGAAGTAACAGGAGTCACATGAGAGCCGATACCAACTACTCGACCCTTCTCAAAGTCATACTGAGTTGCCTACATCCACACCGCCTCATCGAAATGGTGGGCACTGGTCCGATCAGTAGGCTCATCCTGACTCCCAGCGTGTGTCTGAAAGGTCGTAGCCACATATGACTCTTTCAATTCCAATTTGAAATTAAAATTGTGAAAATATTATATGCAATTAATCGGAAAACTGAAAAAATAATACTAACGACAATCTGACGCTGGTGATCACCTCTAATCTCTCAAGTGGCTGGATCACTGTACATCCTCCAATAAACTTCGTACTCCGTAATATTGGTATTCTCAAATGCCTGTAAAATTATAAAATAAACTATTTATATTTAAAGTCATATAAAATATTTAAAAAATATACTTACCAGATTCTCTCTATGCTTACTAAATGTACGACTACCAGGTCGATGTGTCACCTCCTGTCTCCCCCGGTTCTGCCGACCCACTGAAGACCTCCTCGGAAATCCACCACCCAAACAATGTAAACATAATCCATCCCAAACATGAAATGAAATGTACTTTAGTCGGTGGGCTCAACAAAAATCATTAAAATCAGTCACTCCTACTTTATTAATGGCCTTCCTTCTCAAATTGTACAAAAACTAATAGAAACGATCCTGGATGGACACCTCCCATGCCGTGTGGATAACATCACACATGCTATCATTGATGGGATACCATAAATCCTACAAATAATTTATAATATCATGTTTATAATAAAATAAATTTCAAAATAAATATTATTTATTTACGTACCAGCTAATGATTGAACATGTCGAGCTTCACATCAATGAGAATCTATTCCCATATGATCCATGATTGAGAAAAATAATTACGCAAGATAGTGCTCCTCTGTCCAACAGCTACATGTGAAAAACTGTGAAGAATGAATAAATAATCAAACAATTAGTATATATATAAATAATTTAATGAAATCTAACTATAATATATAGGTTACCATACCTTCATGTGCGTGGATCGAAGCCAAGATGTTGATGTCGCTCGGGGATAGGGTCATGAATCATCAATCGCACAAGACTGTGCCCCCTCCGTGTACCACCTAAACAACCAGTAGGATGAGGGTTAGATGATCCCAAATCCACCTCATCCAAAGGTAACTCAACCTCTTCTAACTCATGAAATAGATCAGGGTCCATCTGAAACAAAAAATGATTATTGTTAGAAGATAGTTAAAAATAACTATTATATATAGATATATATTAGTTATGATTATAACCAGTATTTAACTGTGTCAATGTTCACATTCATCATTATCTTCATATCCGATGATGCCGATTTTTTCATATTCCTCCTTGTCATCATCAATATCCATATGAGTTTAGTTTCATAATTTATTGTCATTTCAAATTCATTTGTAACATCATTAACATCTTCGTCACCATCGACCCTTAATTGTGGGGTGACATCATTGATATTCATGTATCTTTGTGAAAAAGATGGATTTTGAGTTATCTCTTGAAAAATTTCAATTCCTTCCTCTTAAACGGAACCACATTCAGTTTGAGTAAACTGATTTTTCCAAGATTTCATTTTTATTATGCTCCACCAATCACTCAGGGCTCTTATAGTAGCACAGTACATTGCATAATAAATTCGATGTGCCTATTGAGACAATAAAAATGGTTCATTTACTGCAAGAATACTTTTATATTTAATATCTATGATTCCATGAGTCAGATGAACACAAAATACTCTCTTAGTATCCAACCACCGACATTTAAACATAGTTATGTTATAATTTCCTAGATAACACAACTCAATAATTTCATCGAGAATGCCGTAAAAGTCAAATTTAGTTTTTTTATGATGCGATCCCCTCAAAAAAATGCCACTATTCATTGTTTTTTGATTCCCCATATGCACATGTATGAAATCAAAAACCATTCACCACATATGCATTATAACATTTTACCATTTAGATGGTGGGTTACTCAATATGCACAGTCTCTTATCAATTTTATCAGTATGTTTAGAAACGTAATTTTTTTTTAAAAAATTATCAATATAATAAATAGTAAACTAAATTGATATTAAACCATTAATAAATTATGTTAACAAATTTTGAAACCATTGAGAAAACTTTTTGTGTGTGTGTTCTTCAAGAGCAGCTACTGTAATTTGTGGAAGTTGTTTCTTGATATGATTATCATATAACCTACAAATAAAATAAGTTTACATACTGTAACATAAATTATTGAATAAGTTATAGAATCCTTCATAGTACAAATGATTTCATTTCTTCACAGTTGATCCGAACATATGTATGGGCTCTGTGATGTTCATCTTCTGAAATCCATCGTTCTGGAACTCCACCGAAGCCATGATTTGGCTAATTAAAAACTTATAATTGATTGTCCATTTTTTCATTAAAATATCCTTCTTTCCATCCAATGTGGTTGTTTTTTGAGGGATATTCAGATTCAAAATAGTGAGACAAGAAAAAAGAAATTTCCACTTGCAAATAATCTTTAGCAATTGAGCCTTCAACTGATGCTTTGTTACATACTTTTTTCTTCAATTTCTGCATGCATCTCCCAAATGGGTACATCCATCGAAACTATACTGGACCTCCACATTTAGATTCATGTAGAAAATGTAAAATCACAAGTTCTATTGAGTCAAAGAAAGTCAGTGGAAATATTTGTTTCCAGTTTATATATAATTACAGAAACATCTCATTCCAGTTTTCATAGTGCATCTTAGTCGGTTGTCGCTGCAAAAATTTCTTGAAAAAAATATGATATGTCTGTTATCAAATCCCAAATCATATAATTGAACAAACCTCTGAATCCAATTGGCATAAGTCTTTCCATTATAACACAACAACCATGACTTTTTAATACAATAATATGACTATTCTTAACACATCTACCCAAATTGGAAAAATAACCATCTGGAAGTCTCAAATCTACAATCCACTAACAAAATAATAAGAGTCTCTCTTTGCACAGTGTATAAGCTGCTTTTGGCTTCATCAACTTTTGTGATTTGACATTTTCAAATAGTTCAAGTTCTGGTCACCTATAAATTTGGGCAAGATCTAATCATGCTTTTACAGTATCTTTGGTCTTACCTGGTGTATCCAAAACTGTATGAAATAAATTATCAAAATAGTTCTTATTAATATGCATGAAATTCAACATGTGGAAGACCAAAAAATCAGACCAATATGAAAGATCTCAAAAAATGCTCTGTTTTATCCAATTATGTTCTTTCCCAAAGCCATGAATTTTTTGTTGGTTTACTATTAGCCCAAATGTGATGGGAGGTAATAAAAATACAACAGATTTTAACTCTGTACCTGAGATCATTTTTTGAGGTTCATCCCTTTCAGTTGTACCTTTTCTGAAATGAGATTTGTTGTTTTGAAAAGGATGATCAGTTGGAAGAAATCTGCGATGATAGTCAAAATAGAAATGTTTTTTTTCCATTGATGAGCATAAAGGATTTGTTGTGTTTCATATAGTAAGGACATGATTTTAGACTTTGTGTACTCTAGCCAGATAACATTCCATATACTGGAAAGTCACTAATCGTCCACGTCAATGCAGCTTTTAATATGAAATTTTCTTTCACAGTAACACCATATATACTAACACCATTACTCCATAATGCATTTAACTCATCAATCAATGGTTTCAAATAAACATCAATATTCTTTTTTGGATGCCCTAAGATTGATAAGGTCAAAAAGATATATGGATCCTTTATCAACATCAATGGAGGTAAATTGTATGGATTTATAAAGACATTCCAACATGAATAAGGACTACCATAAGAACCAAATGTATAGAAACCATCATTAGAAAGACCCAATCGCATGTTTTGAGCTTATAAAGCAGAAGATGGATGAATATGGTCAAAATGTTTCCATGAATCCCCATCAAATGGATGATTTAATCTTTTATCATTTGAAATATTGGTTTTGTTCCATCAAATCATTGACGCTGTGTTTTGAGACATAAATAAACGTTGCATCCTGGGTGTAAGGGGAAAATATCTCAACTGTTTTACAGGAATCGATCCAGACTTCCATAGTTGAGAATCTTTATACCTCAATTGTCCACATGTTGGACAACTATCCAAGGACTTATTTCCCCCAGAATTTAAGATGCAATCATTTTAACATGCATGAATATTCTGATAACAAAGGGCTAGGTTACGAACTAACCTCTTACTCTCATAATAATTTGCTGGAAACACATTTCCTTCAGGTAATAATGTTTTAACCAAAGAAAATATCGCATCAAAATAGTTGTATAAAATTGCATTATCTGATTTAATAGCCATAAATTTTGCAACCAATTCTAATTTTCTTATGTTGTAACTAGGATATAATGCATCCTCAACAGACCTCAAAAACTCCTAAAATTCTGATGGTGCCAACTTAGGAGTTAAATCAATACCATATTGAGTTTCAGTTTGTTGAATAGATGAACCTGCAAAATCCTGTACTAAATTTTGAAACCGTGATCGATCCAGAATCAAGTTATTAGTATATTCTCTAGAACTACGTTCACCGTGTTTATACCAAAAAAACATAATCTGGTGGAAAACCAAACTGCAGGAGATGTCCCCCAACCATTTCAAATGTGTCAAACATTCTCAGAGCACATTTTTTACAAGGAAACTTAATTGAGCCTTCTGAAACATATTCTGGTTTTAATGATGCTAAATGATAAGAAAGCTTCAACACCCTCAAAATATACAGAATTTAAACCAGAAGTATTTGGATTTCTACGCTGATTTATTAAAGCACGACCATCTAATAATGAATTATGTTGATTTCCTTGTTCTATATTTTTCTACAAAACATAAAATCATCACTGTTTAGGAATAATTTTAAATTATAAAAATGTTATCTGAAAAAAGAAGATAAATAATTACAACTACTTCTTAATAATTATGATTAATTTTGGGTGATATAATTTCTAGTGGATTGACGACTACTCTTTTATCAGACAACTCATTTACTTGCATCTTTATCACACTAAAAATCACAATGAAGAATCTACTCATAGGTATTCATATTCATTCTCATGCATATGAGAATTTATAAGCATACCTCTGAGCAGATTCTTCATTTTGATTTCAGTGTGAGAAAGATGCAAGTAAATGAGCTGTCAAACAAAAGATCCCCCTTTTCATCGATGAATCATCTTCTTGCAACTATCACCACCTGAAATCATTATGAAAAAATGTGGTCCTATGAATGCATATTCACACTCGTGCATATGAGATTGGATATGCATACGTATAAGCATACTTTTCATAATGTTTTGAGTATGTGAATGTTGAAAGAAGAAGAGTCATCAAGTAAAAGGGGTGTCGTCAATCCCCTGTAAATTTTTCCAAGTTATTACAATTTATTACAATTGATATTATTCCTAATTATTCCTAATTATTATAAATTATTACTATTTATTACTAATTATTCCTAATTATTAATATTTATTACTAATTATTCATATTAATTACTAATTATTACTAATTATTCTTAATTATTACTATTTTTTACTAATTATTTCTAATTATTTATAGTTATTACTAATTATTACTAATTATTACTAATTATTACTAAATATTACTAAATATTACTATTTATTTCTATTTATTACTAATTATTACTAATTATTACTAATTATTACTAATTATTACTAATTATTACAAATTATTACAAATTATTACCAATTATTACGAATTATTACTAATTATTACTATTTATTCTTATTTATTTTAATTTATTCCTACTTCTTCCTACTTATTCCTATTTATTCGTATTTACTAATTATTACTAATTATTACCAATTATTACTAATTATTACTAATTATTACTAATTATTACTATTTATTCATATTTATTCCTATTTATTCATATTTATTCATATTTACTAATTATTATTAGTTATTACTAATTATTACTAATTATTACTAATTATTACTAATTATTACTAATTATTACTATTTATTCCTATTTATTCCGATTTATTCCAATTTATTCCTATTTACTCCTATTTACTATTAATTATAATTTATTACTATTTATTTATTTTTATTAATAATTATGACAATTTATTATTATTTATTACTAATTGTTACTAATTATTACTAATTATTTCTATTTATTTCTAATACTAATTATTTCTAATTATTACTAATTATTACAAATTATTACTAATTATTACTAATTATTTCTAATTATTACTAATTATTACAAAATATTACAAAATATTACTAAATATTACTAAATATTACTAAATACTACTAAATATTACTAAATATTACTAATTATTACTAATTATTACTAATTAATACTAATGAATACTAATTATTACTAATCATTACTAATTATTACTAATTATTACTAATTAGTCATATTTATTCCTAATTATTCTTAATTATTCCAATTTATTCCTAATTATTCCTATTTATTACAAATTATTCCTATTTATCACTAATTATTCATATTTATTCCTATTTAATACTAATTATTGCTATTTGTTATGATTTATTACTAATTATTCCTAATTATTCATATTTATTCTTATTTATTCCTAATTACTGTTAATTATTTTTAATTATTGTAATTATTGCTAATTATTTCCAATTATTCGTATTTACTCTAGTTTATTCGAATTTATTCGTATTTATTCGTATTTATTCCAATTTATTTGTATTTATTCCTATTTATTCGTAATTATTTCTATTTGTAACTATTTAATCCTATTTATTACTATTTATTACTATTTATTACTATTTATACCTATTTATTACTAATTATTACCAATTATTACTATTTATTACTAATTATTCCTATTTATTATTTGATTATTCCAATTTATTCCTAATTATTCACATTTGTTACTAATTATTCTTATTTATTACCATTTATTCCTAATTATTACAAATTATTACTAATTATTCCTAATTATTACTAATTATTCCAAATTATTCCTAACTATTCCAAATTATTCTTATTTATTACTAATTATTCCTATTTATTACTAATTATTCCTATTTATTACAAATTATTCCTATTTACTACTACTTATACTTATTTATTACTACTTTTACCTAATTATTCCTATTTATTACTAATTATTCATATTTATTACTAATTATTATTATTTATTACTAATTACTTCTATTTTTTTCAAATTATTCGTATTTATTTCTAATTATTCGTATTTATTTCTAATTATTCCTATTTATTTCTAATTATTCCTATTTATTGCTAATTATTCCTATCTATTGCTAATTATTACTATTTATTACTAATTGTTCCTATTTATTCCTATTTATTACTAATTATTACTAATTATTATTAATTAATCCTATTTATTACTAATTATTCAAATTTATTACTAATTATTACTAATTATTCCTATTTATTACTAATTATTCCCATTTATTACTAATTATTCCTATTTATTACCAATTATTCCAATTTATTACTAATTATTCCTACTTATTACTAATTATTAAAAAATAGTACTAATAATTTCAATTTATTATTACAAATAAATATTGATAAAAAAAATTTAAATATAATTTAATTACAACTAATCAAAAATAATTAGAATTAACATAAAAAAATGAAATAAATACTAAATTAAATAAAATATAAATACCTTTAAACATGATCTTCTATTGTTGTAGACAGATTCACAACATTTTCATGAAAAAAACTAAGTCACACAAAATTTCACTTTGAAAATAGAGTTTAGAGAGAGAGAGAGAGTGAGAATTGAGATGAGGATTTAAAAAAATGGATGGTGGTATATATAGGATGGATTAGCTGCGACGAGACTACTTGCGACGGGCTACCCATCACAACTAGTATGTGTTGCGACATGACCCATCACAAAGGGTACCTACTGACACAATTTTATTGATGGGACAACATCCCGTCGCGAAAGCCTATTTACCGCAGTCGGGTATTTGCGACGGGTCCCGTCACAAATACCCTCCGACCGATGCACTATTTGCGATGGGGGAATCCCCCTGTCGCAAATAACTTTCTCGCGGTTTGGCGGGCAAACTGCCCCAAATGTTTTGTGACGAGACCCCAAATCTCGTCGCAAATAACCAATTATTTGCGACGGGCAGAATCCCCCGTCGCAAATAGCCCGTCACAAAAAGCTATTTATCCCATAGTGGAGGATGCTCAATTTTATTTTATATTACTTTTATTTTGTCCTGATGATATTCTATGTTTTTCTATGTATCCTATTCCTTGTTATGTGTGTTATGATTCCTTTGAGATATTGATTTGGTATTAAGATAGATAGATTTTTTTATTTTGTTTTCCCTTAGAGGGGTATTTCTCATGACATACGATGATAATGTTGATGGAACTATAAAAAGGGTAGGTACATGGCGATGCACAATGAATGTATTTCCCATGTTCACTTTAGGCATAGTGAAATTGATGTCACATGTTTAGTCAATTCCTAAAGGATTACGAGTAGTGAGTTCACTTGATGCGTAGTGGGTACTGAGAAGCATGATCACAATATGACTTGAAGATATCAAGTGGATTATCCACACAATGACTTCTGGTTTCTGAGTACCATGTTCACTGGATGCCTTATGCTGAGGAATATGTTCACTAATCATGTTGCTATTTCTTTATCATTTATAAGACATTTGACCATCCTTCCGGCATGAAGCTGAAGTGGTCATGACCAGTGATCATTGTAGAATGATTAGAATATGGATACTTGATATTTTTTTATTATTTCTTTTTCATTTATCTTCACCATGGAATACACCTGCTATACTTGTATACACTTATTATGGACACAATGGGGGCGTAAAACTAGGTTTTATTACTCAAACCCTATATAGCCATCTAATTGAGCATGAAAATTTCATGTATAGGTAAAGGGACCCATGGAGGATGGTTGAGTTGAGGATCATGGAGTGAGTGGTAGTACTAGACTGTACTCTGGAGGTTTCAACAATGTTACTTTTATTTTACTACCACTCTGTTACTCTGGTTTGGATTTCCACACTAGGTGTCCATTTATATTTTGTATGACATATGGGACATCTTATAATATTTTCATCCACATTGTTTACTCAAATTTATTATATTTTATGAATATTATTTGTGTAAGTATATGATATTGAGGGTATAGTCTCCCCACTAATGGAGTTCAAACCCTCACTATAAGACTAAATCCTCTTGTGTATAGGTAGGCATGTATGAGGTGCTGTGGATATCTGGAACATACCTGATGGTTCAATCTATGGTGTTATAAAATGGTATCCAAGGAAAGTTTTCATATTTTCTTTTCACTAACTTGAACATGGTAGAAAGGAAATAGGTAATTTAGGATTTGGGTTTGGGATTTTCCATGTTCCTAGATAACTCATATGTAATAGACCTCTGAGTTACCATTGATGGGATTATTGTTACTATTTTATGGGATTTGGGTGTGTTCTTTCATAATGATTAGGCATGGATGATCAGATGCTGTATATAAACCTATTTTGTGCTGTATTACAGTTATTTAATTTAATTCATTAAATATTATATATGTTTGGGACATACTTGTATTTTTTGATTGAGTGATATATCTATTTTCTAAACTGTTATGATATAACTATGTTGGAATTTATTATTTAAAATTGAGAATGTTATTATGTTTTTGTATATATATGTGTGACTATGACTAACATTTTTAAATGAATAGGTGTGTTAGTGATATGAGGGATATACCAAGGGTTGTGGGTAGAATCCCAGGGAAAGCTTTGTGTGATCCCATAAACAGATTAGGATCTATCCTAATGACTATGGTTTTTTGAAATGCTACCATTTCATTTTAGAAATTTTATATTGTAAATTCTTGATTGGAATTATTTATGGAGTAGGCTAGAACACCCCCAAAAGGGAATAAATTATGGTTCTACCACCACTTGTATAGGAAAATTTAGATTAACATGCTTCTGTACACATTTTAGTGGTTCAGGGGGGAATAACCACTTCAATAAGGGGTTTTCTTCTTAGTTACTTTTCAAGGAGGTGCATCTTTCATTAATATGGTATAATATTCCTAGGACATTCAACCCTAGTATCCTTCATCATACTAGGGCACCAAAATCTGTCATGATCTTGATGATTGGATTTATGTCATTGAGGAAATCCTTTACCTAGTGATGACTCTTGAAGATTGTCAAGTAAACCTAGAATGTCTTTTTTCTACCTTTGGTAGACTTTTCAATAATGATTTCAGTTTTATGAAAAGGAAAGAATATGTTATGATCTAAAGAATTAGTTAACAACTAGACTAGGGCAAGGGCTTGACAACATCTTATCTAGAAGAAGGACTTCCACAGTGCTTCAAATACTGATAGGTTGAATATTATATTAAGTTCATCCTAGTTCCTAAGAGAAAGTTTCAATACTGTGGCAAGATTGGGCATCTATAGTTCAAATCTAGAAATTTGAGGTTTCAAAGGGATGCGGGAAAATATAGATCTATAACCTAGGGATCTGGATAGGGTTCTTAGTGGTTGTATTAGATGGTGATGATTCGAATATGTCTTGCATCTCAAGGATAGGTTTATAGTGTTGATACTGGCCAATATTATATATTAGATCAGACTTTAGAAGATGCTAGTGAGGGACTATCTACTATTAAAGGTATAATCATGATCACTTTTATATTTTCTACCACTTTGATAGACATTAGTGCTTCCCATTCCTTTATTTATTCTCATGTTACTGTTGGAAATAACTTCTCTATCAAGTTATCTTCTGAGTTTCCTTCCCTTGATAAATCATTGGGAAATGAAATTAGTACATCTTCCATGATTCCCAAAGTGTTCCATAGTATTTTTAAGTTATGGACATCCATGTGACTTCATGATTTTTGATATGAAGAGCTTTGATTTTATTCTTATATCCACTATCTAAATAACTTTGAATCCCAATTCGATTTCTATCGTAGATGATTACCATTTACATCACCCTAGGGGTGAAGTACATGATGAAAAAAGAATTGAGGATTTAAATTAGGTAGAGTGGGTGTAGATATGTGATGACTTGGAATGATTATGACCCATATTATAGGCTTGTCTCTTTCAACAGGATCACTAGTGTCCCCTTTTTATTATCCTCTAGTTATGGATCTCCATTAGGATGTATTCCTAGATAACTTCATAGGTCATCCACTATATATAGGATTTGAGTTTGTGATAAAACTCATGCTATGTGTATATACTATTCTGATACCCCTTATTGTATGGCCCCAACTAAGTTGAAGGAACTCAAAGTAGAACACAAGGACTATAAATGAAAGGGTTATTTTAGTCCAAGTACATCACTATGGTTTATACCTATTTTATTCACCAAGAATATAGAAAATAGTCAATTAATATACATTTATTAAAAGAAATGAATTAGGTGATAGTTAAAAATCAGTACCATTTTCTTAGGTTTGTGGATCTATTTCATCTGTTACGAGTAACCCGATGACCTTTCAAGACCGATCATTGATTAGGCTATCACCAGCTGTAGTTTAGAGAAGAGGACATCATAGAGATAGAGTTTAAGAGAAGGTATGATGTATATGAGTATTTAGTGATGCTGTTTTTTCTAATGAATGTAGTTACGGTGTTCATTGTCCTCATATACTAGATCTTCACCCTTACCTCGACTCACTCATTGAGGTGTTTATTGATGATATCCTAATTTACTCACTGATCGTAGAGTAGTACGATAGATATATTGAGAGTGCACTAATTATACTCTAATCAAATTCGCTTTATTCAATGTTATCAAAGTGTCACTTTTGGATCCAGTAGGTATATTTCATAGGGAATCTGGTTTCTAAGACTAGTATATTAGTGGAATTGAAGAAATTAGTGGTAGTGATATCCTAGAAACATCCCTAAAACATTTTTGAGGTCATTATATTTCTTTTTTTAGCGGGGTATTATCAACATTTTTTCCATGAATTCTCCCATTTATAAAAATCAATGACTCTATTGATGAAGAAAGTGGTGAAGTTTCAGTGGCCTCACCAATGTGAGGATACTTTTCATGAGTTGAAGAGGAGCTTGACTACTACTCAACTATTGATTCTTCCTGAGTCTGGGATTAGATACACCATATGTTTTGATGCATTAGAATTTGGTTTGGTTATAGTATTGATGTAGAAGGAGAAGGTTGCATCTTGTAGGTCATGTCAGCTATGACCCCATGAGTGTAACTATCCCACCCATGACTTAGAGTTGACAGTTTTGGTCCAAATTTTTAATTTTTTTTGATACTGTCTCTTTTGTGAGAGGTTTTTTATCTATAAATACCATAATATAATTCAATATAACTTCATATAGAGTGACCTAATTTTATGGTAGAGGTACTGGGTGGAGTATTACAGATGATAAACATTCAGATGAATAAATCACTAGGTAGAGGTAACGTCATTGTAGATTCTCTTACCCATAAGATGTAGTTAGTTTAAGAGCTTTCTGAATGGCCTTTGAAGGAACGATGACACGTGATGATATTTTTAGCTGATTGGAGGATAGATTCTTCCAAGTATAAGGAATTAATGAAGTGTTCTACATTTACTGATAACATATTCCTTAGTGTAGTGGGTGAATTCTAGTCAAGAAATAGACCCAAAGTGTAATGTTATATTGGAATGAAGTAAAAGTGTTGAAATGACACTTGGGTAGTCGTTGGATAATGATAATGTTATCATAGTACATGAGTAGTTAAATATCCTACTTCAATCAAGGAAGATATTATTTGATACTTTCATAACTATATGAAAGACCTATATTTTGAAATATGTAACATGAATTTAGGGGGATGTTCTTGTGTCTAGGGATAAAGCAAGGTATAGACGAATTCATTTCATGATGCCTTAATATCTAGAAGATAAGGGTCGAGATCCTGAATCCTATTGGTGTGCTCTAATCACTTATTTTTTCCATTTGAAAGTAAGAGGACATCAAGATAGACTTTATGATGTGGTTACCTAGGACCCAGAGGGGTCATGATACTATTTGGGTGATTGTGGAGTGGCTCATGAATGTTTCTCATTTGTTACTGGTCCATGAGACTCACTCATTAGATGAGATGGGAAAGCTCTATGTCTGCAACATAGTTCACTTTAATGGAATTCCATTGATCATCGTATCTGATAGAGAAAAATGTTTTACATTGTATTTTTAGAAGGGATTATAAAAGGCCTAAAAGTGTTAATTGATATTGGGCATAACATACCTTCCCCAGATATATGGATAGTCAGAATGGATTATTTTCATATTATAGGGTATGTTTTGGGATTGTTCTCTAGACTTTGGTGAATCTTAAGATGATCACCTAGACATATTTGAGTTTACATACAATAATAGGGACTGAATACCGATTCAAAGGGTACCTTATATAGATCTTTATAGTAGGAAATATCATTGAAATATTTATTGGTGTGAGGATAGTAAGGTAGTATTTGTGGGGATCAGTATAGTACATGATACCTTTGAGAGAGTGCAACTGATTCAAAAGTGGTTGATCAAATATTATAGAAGACATTAGTTTTATGAAAACCACAGGAGGAGACATCCAGATTTTTCTATTGGTGATTGATTTTTTTTGAGAGTGACTCCTCGGTTAGACTAATGAAGTTTGAGAAGTAAAAGGAAGATGGATCCATAATATATTATACCCTTGAAGATCATTGAGTAGATTGGAATAATTTCATACTCTTTAGATCTTCCTTCTCTCTATAATTGAATGCACGCTGTGTTCCATGTATCAAAACCATGAAGGTATATTCCCGATCATATGCATTTTATCAACTATGAGAATATTGATCTGGAGATTTACACATTATACAAGGATAATTGAGTGAATATTTTATATTAGAGAGATAAATACCTTTTAGGGAAGATAATACCACTTTTATAGATTCTATGGGAGGATGGATAGATCTTGGAAGAAATGTGGGATCAGGAGTCTGATGTTCGAGCTCAATGACCCAAGTTGTTTAAAGAAGACCACTAGAGATACTTCTTGGAGACAAGAAGTTGATAGTGGGGGAGAATTATAACATTATCCTTTTTAAATGTTCTAAGACCCAAATTTAATTATAATTTATAATTCATTTTAATTGGAAATTAACAATTAATAATTTTTTACTCGTACATATGGAATTGGTTAAAAATAAAGGTAAGTAATCTCTACCCTTATTTAGGTTAGTTTTTGGGATTTGTGTAAGTGTAACTATGAAATTATAAGGGTTACATTAAGGTAACCTAGACATTGTATAAGGGTAGAATGAATTTTTATCCACTGAGTGTGGCTTATCTAGGAAACCCCTTACTCATGTAAAGGTAACTATGGAACTGTGTAATAGCGATCAAAGTTTTTATAGGATGCGCGAGGGTAAAACATAAATTATAAATGATATATAAGGGTAATAACTTATTTTAGAAGGATTTATAAGGGTAATTCTGAGTTTTATTAGTATATATAAGGGTAGGTCTGGGATACACATGGGTAACTCCTTTTCAAAGTTTATATAAAGGTAACCCACTAACCTCAAGTGACAACTATGAAATTTGTAATGCTAAACCCATATTACAGTTTCATAACACCATTTTTGGTGTAACTGTGGTTTAAATCCCTGTTATTACTTTTTTTATTTGTAGTTCAAACCTGTATCATGTTTTGAAGATTTTAAAAGACTAAAATCATTGAAATTTAATTCTTATGGATAATAAAATTAAGTATCTCCTATTTTAAATTATTTTAAATCATTTGTATTCAAGAATCAATTTAAAGGATAATTAAATATTGATTTTAATTTTTGTATTTCAATGTTGTGAGCTATAATGCTTCAGGGAATTTTAAAAAAATATCAAAAACTCTCTTTACTTTAATTTTTGATAGTCCATTAAGTTCGAGCAGTCCATAAGTCCTTGTTCAATACTATTTGTGTATTCTTTGATCAATACAAGTTCTTAATTCAGTTATAGTTTTGGAAGAGCCCCATTTTTTTCTCCACTATTTGGGAGAGGTTTTTAAAAAGGATAATTCTCTAAAGTAATGTGTATTTATATTCTTCTTTTTAATGAGATTATGTTAACTATATATTTCTAAAACATTATATAAAATAGATAAATAATTATTAAATGATAATAACCTATAATTATTGAAGAATGGTAAATGATAATATTCTTATGTTTATCTATGATTATCCATTAGAGAGAATTTTTTTATCACATGTGGTGTTTTTATTCCTTTTGGGAAATAAATAAATTAGAATTAGTTTTAGGAATCTATGATGATAATATTGAACTGATTAGGGAATATATGCGATTCAAGTGATGATTCCTTGTTGAACCTTGATGTGGACATCAACACAATTGAGGTAGGATATTATTTATCATTTGGGGATCTTTTATAGAATTTTTTCCTTGGTAATATCATTGTGTTTTCTTTATTGTCTAGCATTCTTGATTAAGATCACATGTGGGTGTCTGTGTAGCCCAGGGGTCCCATTTAGGTTTCTTGATTTCATGAGTATGCTTGTGGACTGTTCGACTATATTCAATGATGGTCACATGTATTGTATATTTATACTATTTTCATCATGATTATATTTTCTGTTCTTCCTTGTATGCTATACCCACTTATGTGTGTTAATATTCCTTGGTAGTACAACTTCGATATTATGATAGTGAGACCATAATGATACATTTATATCTTATAGGTGGAGTTTTTTGGACATGTGATGATGACGTTAATGGACCTAGAAAAAGGGTAGGGACATGTAGATTAAAAATTAATGTCATGTCCCTTGTTTAATTGATGCCTAATATTGTGTTGTATGTTTTATTGATTCCTTGAGGATACTGTGTAGAGAGTTTTCTTGATACCTAATGATAGATGAGAATCATGATCACATTATTAATAGAGGATATCGAGTGGAATGTTAAAATGAATAATTTATAATGATTAGTACCATTTTAAATCTATTTCTGATGATGAGTAACATGTAAACTATCCTCATGGATAATTATTGATCAATTATGACACCTTTGATCATAGTTTTGGCATAAAGACAAAGTAAGTTTCATTAGGGATTATGGTTTCTTGGTTAGTACCCAAATAGTTGACATATATATTTTATTCTTACTTGTTAACTTATCATCATCATGGAATTAAGATTTTATACTTGTAGACACTTTTGAAAGAAACATTGATGGTGTCCAGTTATGTTTTATTACTCAACCCTTATATGGGTATCTTGGTGTGTATATAGATTTCATTTATATAGATATATGAAAGGGAAATGGGCCCATGGTGAATTGTTGAGTAGAGGAGCCTGGAGTGGGAGGTGGTACTGGGATGTACTATCGATGTTTCCATAGAGTTAATTTTATTTAACTTTACTCTATCACTATAGTTTTCTTTGCCACACTCAGAGCCTATTTATATATTTCATGAAATACACTCCATATGGTAATATTTTATTCAACCTTTTTTACCTTAAGTGTTTATATTTTATGCATATTATTGGGGTAATGATATGGTACTGAGGGTATAGTCTCCCCAATGATGGCATTCTGATCATTGTTTCTAGTTTGTAGCCTCTTCTATATAGGGAGGCATTAATGGGGCCTTTTGGCTCTTCAGCTTAGACCTGATGGTACGAGTTATGGTTCAACTCAAAAATATATTTCTAAATGTTTTTAATAACTAATAAAAAATAACTTTTAAATGTGCATGATGGGATAACTAAACTTCCACACTTTGTTTTCAAATTTCTCAAAATATATAAGTAAATATCTTAACAGAACATAAATATATTAAAGAATTAATCGAATGTTTTGGTTTTGACAATGAATTTTGTCTATTTACTATGATAAATAGCTTAATTAAACTTCGCAATGATGAATTTTGTAAATTGGAAGATCAAATGTTTTACATAATTATGATAAAGAGTTTACGGTATCTTGTATAAAGTTGGCTGATGATTATTTTTTCAATATATTTATGTAAAAGGTTTCAATATAATATGAATTAATCATATTTAAAAGTGGTAAACAAGTATTTTTTTAACATTAATGGAACTAAAAAACATGGTTTATTTTATACTTATATAAATGATTTATTTTTTAATAGTTACTTAGATACTAACTTTGGAGGCTCTAGATCAGAGAGAAAAAGTACTGTTGGAGCCTATTTTATATTAGGAGAAGCTTTAGATTCATGGTATAATATAAAAAAAAATTCTACAGTATCATTCAATACTAAAGTTTAATATGTAGTATTTGGTAGTTGTTATGATCATATGGTATTGATGAAACACACACTCATATATTTTGGTTTGAGTTTCATTCGAACTCTAATACTTTGTGATAATTCTAGTTATATATATTTATCTTGTAACCCAACACATGACTCATGATAAATTCACGTTGATGTAAGACACTATTTTTCTAGGGATTAAAGAAAAAATAGAGTTATAATTATTGATTTTATCAGGATCATACATTTGTTTTCTAATATGAAAAAAAACACATAAATTTAGATAGATTTGAATATATTATCAAAAGGTTGTGAATTATTAACCTAAAGTGATATTAAATTCACTTTTTTTGTAAAAATTATCCATAAATTTAAAAAATACTTGTATAAGGGGAGGATATTTTTCATTCATTTGTTTTTCATCTATATTTTTATCAGATTTATATTTTTTCTCATTATATTTACATAAATATTTTATCCAAAAAATATTATTTCTTTGAAAGATCAGTAATCTTAGTTAAAATTTTCCTTGAAATATTACCAAAGGGGAGAGATCATCCATTTTTATTGGAATATTACTTCATTGATGTTTGAATTCTCAAACTATATTTTTTATATTTTTCTTCCCATACAATCAATATTTAATAAAAAGAGAGTTGATTAAAAATCTTATTAGGTAATTTCTCTTAAATCCTTTTTCATTTATAGGAATTTCTAAGGAAATATCATTATCATAATGGAACCAATATTTTCATATTATGAAGATAAAATTTTAATTTTTGGAAATAATTCACATGACAGGTGTTCTGGCCATAAATTTCTATGGGAATGTTTTTGGAACAATTTTAAAACAAAGGAATTTTTTTTGGATGGTAGATTCTAAAATGATTTTATATAGAATATATCTCAACACCTTTAGTTGTGATGAATTTATTATCTTATTAATACTCCATTATATGGTGAAATGAAGTTCAATATTTTTATCTTTTGAAAATTATCTGAGAAACCCAAAAGGATATTAGTGAAGCTGGATGTGCCTTCTTCGAAAATAGTTAAACCATCAAATTTAGAAAAATAACTCTCATAGATAATAGATGAAGTAAGTGAAGTTAAAAGTTTGATAATGTTGAAACATTTATTCTTTTTTATTGAAATTCTTGATAAGATATGGAGGAATCGTGGAGAAGATAATTTTCAATATATAAAATCCCTATGAGAAATCATTTTCATATTGAAAATCATTGTGAATATGCTATTGATACTTGTTGAACATTAAAACAATTATATAAGTATCAAAAGACACCAAATAATATGATTGGATAATTATTAAGAGAACTAAATTTATAATCTCTGATTGTATTTTTCATTCAATGTATTTTTGATTAATTTGTGTTATTTATTTATTTATTTATTTATATTTTCTTTTTTAAAATCACAAAGGTGTAGAAATTTAAGAAAATTTAAAAATGATGAAGCAGTTACTGATGACATTAATACCAACTATGAGATTTATGAAATTTGAAACATTTAGTTTGTTACAATAATTTCTATAAACAAATATATATATAATGATTATGTACAAGAAGAAATGAAAATATAAAAGTATCTGAACATTTCAATTCATTAAAGTTTTTTCCTTGAGTGAACTTCTGACTAGTGCAATTTTTCTTTTTTAGAATTTTTCTAAAATATAACATTTTAATGTTTTCCTGGTAAATATCTTATAAATTTCTATTATAAAATTTTATGTAATAATAATTAGTGATTTATAGATTATAGGGATTGTAAAGTATAGTGTTTGACATTATAACAATGCACTTATTGATAGGTTACGTTTGGGACTTCTGGTAATTTGAATATAGACCTTCCGATATTTTTTGAAATCAAGGATACCTTAAGATAGGTATAAAGTCATAGATACCAGGAATCGATTCTATAAAGCCACCTTAAAATTTGGTTCATTTTTTTAAAATATATGCTTTATTTCGGTATTTTGTTTTCAAACCAATACTCCATTCATTTTTTTAAAATAATATGTATTTAGATTTTAAATTTCCACAGATTTAGATATTTTATTTTTAATATTTTATTTTTTACTATTGGATTTTCTTTAACTACCACTAATTTTTTTTACTATAATTACTATATTTCATACAATATATATTTATACTAAAAGTATTATTTTGCTATGATATTTGAATTAATTGGTATTTTGTAAATTCCTTTCACTTAAAACATCATGGTTAAATGATATGTGTAGGTTTATTTTAAAACAAAAATTCAAACCGTATTATAGATTACTTGAATTACATCCTTGGGATAACATAATACAAAATGGAAAATAATCCAGAAACTCTATCTTAGATCGATATTGAAGGTGTCATTATATTATGTATATTTATATAGATCTAATGCATTTAAAAATGTTTTATGGACCATTGAGTATATTAATTTCAAATCATTTTAATTTTAAACATGGTTACTTATGTTTACATCATGATAAACTTACATAAACAATATAGTCACTTTTACACTTTTATTATTAGAAAGAATACGAAGAATTATCTTGAATACATGATAAAAACTACACAAAGACCTTGATCTTTAACAAGTTATACCTAAGTATTTATAAATATGGTAAATACTTTTACAAAAACCTTATATTTTTTATTTAAAGAACTTAGTTATAATATATAGTTTTTAGTGATAATAAGAAAAATTTCGAAAAGTAAATTCATGATGATCTCATTTGAACTAAACAATCAGCTATGACTGATTCTAAAATTTTTCAAAGGCATTCATAAGGACCTCAATTATTCTAAAAAATATATCTTTACTAACATTGATGGTATCCCATGCCTACATTTTAAGAAATTCCATGTCCTTTGATACTAAAAATTGAGAGTAGACATACACTATATTTATCCTGCACATTAAATAAACTCATTGATGAAATAATAAACTTGATTTAAAAGCTATTAGAATTATGAATTTGAAGATTTTCCCAAAAATATCATCATTTTTGAGGATCGTAAATCATCATAGATTATTCTAAGATAACTTATATAAAATTTCAGTAATTGTTTTGAGAAAAGATAATTTACAATAGTAGTTAGAAAAGATTATAATAAAACATCACAACTAACTACATAATTATAAAAATCTTTCACCTTTATAAGAATAAAAAATATATCCGATTCTAAATATGAGGAAATTGGTATGATGGATGGTATACATAAATTTTATTTGATTTAAAGAAGTTTATAGTGATACCAAATAAGAAATATGAGCTAAAATATAGAAGCATGTAGAACCGTTGAAATAAATAAATAAAAAATTATATTCCTGAGAAATAAGAATCATACAAAAATTTATTCATGGAAAAAAATTAAAATAATCATATCAAACCCTAAATACAAAGTATTAAAAAATGAATAGACACTTATATAAATTAAAGTGAAAAATGGAACTTAAAAAAATATTTATAGATCAAAAGATAAAAAAATATATTCCTTAATTAAAATAAATAAATAAATACATTCCATAATCTAAATTAGTGTATGAACTATAGGAATAAATTTAATATTTAACTAATTATTGACCTTTTACAAAAGGAATTATTTGAGAATAAGTAGGTGAGGGTAATAGTGATATAAAGTGGAATAGTTATAGAAGGCCCAAACAACATAAATATAAAAGGATGTTAAGTAGAAAATGATAATAGGGCAATGGTATTAATATTATTTATATCATCTATATTCAATGTGAAATATACCATATAGTTCTTAAATAACTCAAACCTTCCAAACAATAAATTCCCAAATTACACTCTCATGAAAATAAACTTATCGAATTTATATACTACCTCATATGTGAGTAATAAATATCATTTTAAGGATTATGTTCCATTAAGAATCAAGAAATCTTTGTATATATTTTTTATTTAATTATGCATTCCATTCTTAGAAGAAAACTTAGATTTCATTTCAATAATATTTTCAACTATGCCTTTAATCTAAAAAGTGTGAGTCAGTTATCATTATGTAATCCTCTATAAAAAATAGTTACTATATTTGGTATCCATTTGGTGTAGATGTTTTTCTGTATATTCAAATTAGTGAAAAATATAATGAATAATCCAGATTCACATTTTTTCAATACCTGATCAGGTTCTCTATAAGGACTAATTTCTATTCTTGAATGCTATAGGATAAAAATATGTTTCTTGGGAGTTAACCATACTCATTTTAAATTATTTTTTTGTATTTAAAGTAAAAACAAGGTAAAGGGTTCCTACTTGAAATCTGACATAGAACATCCATATATTAGAGAATTTAGACTATTAATAATAAATTTCTAAAATAAAATACAACCAAAGATATCATATAATCCATTATAGATAAAAAAGTAACTATAAAACACAAATTAAAATATAACAACAATATACCATAAAAATATTTACTAATAATAATGTCAATCATATACATAAACCACCATATATACCTAAAAAATAAAGTCACATATATCCAATCACCAAATGTAAAAATATAAAGAGAATAAAGACACTAATTTTACATGGTTCACCTATAAGTGGATGCAACAAGGAGTACATTTCAATGACGCATTGAAATAATTATTGACTGTTACATTAATATTATGTGATTATAAATTTAGGAATATTATATGAATCTATTAAGGTCGACAACCTATTTCTCTATTCTATGTATTGAATTCAATAGGGGGAAAAGAGTAATATCGGATGATCTTATAAGATACCATAAATAGAAATCAATATTAAAGAATAATGTTGTTTTTTATGATGTTATGTTATCCAATTTTATAGATCTTTAATGATATGCACAACAAAAACCCTGTCTTCTAAAATTGATCTTCAATGAAATGTAGCCTCACACAATTTAATTCCAAAATGAAGATATTAAATAATATTTACTAATAATCCTCTGATTATAGATCTTCAATATCCCCCTTTAATCACTTCTTATGTATTTATTAATTCCTAAAAAATAATTTTTCCATATTCATATAATTTTTTAATTTAAAATTTTAAATTGAAGAAAAAACTAAATTCTAACCTCCTTAGACTAAATCTTATCCATTGGATCTTACCCTATTAAATTATTACCCTTAAATTTATATTTGGTATCATAAGTTTTATAAATAATCACCAGAACTCCAAGATTTATAGAAATAAATATTTATAATCAAATTTTCTCGAAATAATACATCATGGTGTGATATAATGTTTCATGTCATGAAAAGTTGGTTTCTCAGTAAACTGGCCAATAGATCCTTTCACGGTCTAAAACTTTTGTGTGTGTAACCTTTTGGATTTAATATTAACATTGATTTAGTATTTTCAGGGTGTATAGTCATGAAATGTAAGCTTATACTAACGTGGTGTTATAAAGCCTTGACTATTCAAACAATTAAAATCTATAAGTAGTTCAATTTTACCAAATCCATTAATAGTGTGATCTGACGTGCCTCAAGATGAAAGATCCTTTCCAAATTCTTTTAGGGTAAAATTTTATGTGTCACAACATGGAAAATGCATTTCTAGATCCACTAAAAATGTCTAATAATTCTTCATGATATGATCAATTTTATCACAGTAGAACCACTTTAATATTTGATTTTCTATTATCTACCCAACTCTATTCATGGTGCAATTACTGTAGTCATAACACATATGATTATTACAAAGTAGTGACCTATAGTAGAACCTTATGTTTCAATTTTCATACCATTTATATATAGATTTAAAATATTATTATGAAGATGAATCATGGGATAATACTTATTATCATATCAAATATTCCATTCATTTATATATTTCAAATTATCTTTTGAAGTTAAATCATATTGTGATTCTTATAGTCATCGCATGAACTGTTTCACTTTTATAATTTTTATAAACATCTTATATTGATTAAATTTTTTTAATGTCTCTTAAAAAACATAAAAACTTCAACAAAACTCCATATTGAAAAAAATACAATTAATAAAACCAACAATTATTTATATATTAACAATATCCTTATTTCTATTTTGTTGTTTACCAAACAATACACCCCAAGATCAACCATACTCAACCAAATCCCCTTGGCATTGATATGCAAGATCACCTATAATTAAACCAATTTTCATTCTCCTCTTTTTATTATCTTTCAATATGCTTCATTGATTTTATTTTCTTTATTATATTTTATCCCCAAATGAAAATAAAATTCAAAGGGTACTTGCACTTCATTTGAAAATATTTTTCAATGAATAATTGATTCCACTATTCTAGAAAATAATATTGTGCATTCAATTAATATTTACTGATAAATTTTTGATATCTTATTATAGGAAACAAGATATATAAATTAATATATGTATGGTATCCCACGTAAATAGATAAATACTTTTCTTTTGTTAAGAATCCATGGATATTATCCCATCTCATTATGATTTCAATAATAGATATAAACCTATAGAAGCAATAAAAATCCAAACAAAGAATTCTCTTTAATGGGGAGAGGGGGAATATAAACCTCTTTAGTTTAAGAAGATTGGTTAAAATTAGAGGTTAAATTTATGAATTTCAAACACATTTCCCCGCAAGGGATTTGTAAAGATATTTTCCAACTAATATTGAGTTATAATGAGTTACAAACTCACCATGTTGTTTCTTACTTTATCCTTTTTAAAATTGTATCATATTCCTATGTTCTCCATGAGAGTGTGCTAATCTGTAATTTTAGGCAATCGAGTAAATTTTTTATTATCACACTGAGTCATCATTGGATATTGTACCACTTCCACAATATCTTCCAACCTTTTCTTCATATATATAATATATGTATAAGATCTGGTAACCGAGATAAAATTTGGATCTTCTGTGCTTAAAGAAACACAATCCTACTTTTTACATAGGCAACCTGAAAAATTGTTTAAAATATAAACATCACCTCCACTTTTTTTCAATCCACAATTAATTAGCCTAATAAACATACAAATATTCCAATAAACCCATTCTTTCTCATGTTTTGAACAATAAAATATAATTTAAAGTTCCCTAAACATTCCTCATTATTCTCATCATAGGTTTAAAATGTTACTTCTTTTGAAAACTATAGAAATGTGTAGCCAAGAACGTAACATAGATTAAATCAGGCTAATAGTAATAAGATAATGAAAAACCCTAATGATTATTATATACAATGTAGAGTATACACCCTCACCATTTTTCTACTTTACCAACATAGTTTCTAATTCTAATGGAGTTAAAAAAAGTTCCAACTCTTTATTTCTCAATTTCATTAAAACTTATCCTACATATTTCAGTTGTGAGATGATTATGTTGATGAAATTATTTCCCTAGTAAATATTTCAACTCTATAATAATTGTTATTTTCAATTTAAAACTCATAAATTTCTAAAAATTTTCAATATAATTCTATTTTATGCCACCATATATAATGTTTTAAACATATAATAACACCATAAATTGATCCTATGATTTTTTAAACAGATTTTTTGATTAACTACACCTATCTTGAAATCTATATGACTTAAAAAGGCATCTAGTTATACATACCAAGAATCAGATTCTTAGTTTTTGCCATATAAGGCCTTCTTGAACATGAAAACTATAATACCTTTTTTACAAAGAATAAATACAACCGGCTTCTCTATATATACTTCTTTATTCACACCCCTATTTAAGAATGTTATCTTCACAACCAATTGTAATAATTTTAATTTTATATTGAAAACCATTGCTAAAAATAGTCTAATAGATTCTTTTATCACCACCAAAATGAAATTCTCCTCAACATAAATACCTTCAAACCGAGCATACCCATTATAAAATGACCTTTCCTAATTCAGGATTACTTTTCCATTTTCTTCTAGATTGTCCTTAAAGGAATTTTTGTTACCAATTATATTATGTTTTTTTTCCATTTACACATGTTAATAAGTCTTATTTTTATCAATGTGATCCAATTTTTCATTCATATATTTCACCCATGATTCCTCTATTTATAATTCATCAAATAATGTGGATAAAATCACATAAAATATAGCTATGTTCACTACTATCTTCATCTTTATAGTTTGAGTTGGAGTTGATTTGTCACAAATGATATTGACTAGATCAAACTTGAACCCTTATTATTATTATTTATGTCACATTTTGAATCACTTATTCACCTTTATCTTATAGTTATTAAATATTAGAATCATTATCAACTCAAATATTTTGGGATTCTACCAAATATGTATTTTTTCTCCACCTTATTCAAACACTTCCTCGGAAACTGAAAATTATAGAATTTACTTTTGATTCATTCTCAATAACCATTATATTAATTATCTCAATAATATTATTGAGAATCTTATTAAAAATTATATAATACTTTTATTTGTTAATTAAGATAATAATATTCTTTTATATACTAAATCACTATATTTTATTTTATCTCATTATTTATTTCAAATGAAACACTTTCTTCTAAAAAACATGCGATGATTTAAAGAGGGCTTCCTGTAGTTACACATTTCATATAACATCTTTTCTAACCTTGGAATGATTAATAATATATTTTAGGGACATTTATATACTTTAATTTATTCTTTTTAGTAGTGGTATGGAATGACACTGTATTACAGAAAAAATATTTTCCATATAATTAACCATGAAATTTCATATTTCTATAACCCCATTATATCAGGGGTACTTTCTAAAGTCACTTCATGTTTAACACCATTGTTTTTAAATAATTTTCAACCTCATAGGTCATTTACTTAATTCTATTATCTGATGTTAGAAATTTCACATCTCTTCTAGTTTCATTTTCTACTCTTATTTGAAACCTCTTTAGGAAATCCATAATTTTTATTTCCGAATATGTGATTATGGAACACCCCATAAAGTTATAAAAACCTATAAATATTATGAAATACCTCACTCCATTGGTTCCTTCCTAACCAATTGGAACACACACATTTTTTTAACAATGTATGATAAACCTGATGCTTCATTTTTAGAAGATCTAGATTTAGACCATATTTCCTCACATACAAGATTTAATATTTTTTTTTTCTGGATCTCACATCAAGTTAGGGATATCCACTTTCACTCTAAATTTTAACAAATGATCTATAATTTATTGATTAAATGGCAAAAAATACCAGTTCCACATTCAATTTGAAACTTACACAATTATAATACAAGTATTTTTTATATTATTAACTTAAATAGGTTATAATTCTTTCTCCAACCCTTCATAAGATAATTCCTAGAATTTAATTTGATACTATCTCTCTTATAAATTTTTTTAACTTATAAAAATGATATTTTAAGATTATTAAAACAAAAAATATTATGTTTATGTACACAAACATAGAGTATATAAATTATTATTCAATTTCACATCAACCAATAGAGTTTATTCAAAAACATTTAATATTAAATTCCCCGTAATTTAAAAAGTGAAAAGTTCCATCAAATCATCCCCTAAAATTTATAAAAAATCCATATTACATATCATACAAGACAAACAACCTCTATCTTAAATTTTTACAATTCTATTTTTACTTGCTTCAAGGAAAATTTATCCATGTTTTCCTTGTCAATCTCGTTTTTTTCTTTCCAAGAAATTACATGATGATTTGAGACATTTGATTTTATTTTATCATTATTTTATAAATAATAATAAGATCAAATTATTATTTTTTAATAAGATAAAACCTATCATCAAGGGGAAGAAAATTAGGTTACTTTTCATCCAATTTTTTTTTATTATATAAGAATTTATATTTCTTATTTTCCTATAATCTACTATTTTATATCCAAATATTAAAAAATTAAAATATCAACCAAAGAAAAAAATTCCTACTATTATAAGTGTACATTTTAATTATTATTTTCATTATTCTAATAGATTTACCTATTTGGTAACATTCAAATTCTCCAAAATTAATCATAATGTGTCCAAATTCATAAAAAAATTGTTAGTTCATGAGTGGAATAATCTTTCTTCTATTTGACTTCCATAGATATTTATCTTTCAAGTACTTATTTTGTTTTTTAAATGTTTTTAATGGTTGAGAAGTTTCTGACATCAACTATTCTCTTTTGTTCATCACATTTACTGATTTAATTTTTGACTTAAGATCTATATAACTAATACTAATTGTAACAATTCCATTTCATTTTTTAAACTAATTATTTTCTAAATGTTTTGTGTGCATCGTTTTACATTCTATTTCAAAAATTATTCTAAAAAAATCATAAATCGAAGATTCTTTTTTCAACCTTATTCTTTGATTTCGGTCTCAAAGTTCTTTCTAAATGAAAAAAATTAATTATTATTTTTAATTTATTATTGAAAAAAGTATCAAAATCATCAATGATCCAAATCTATTCTTCAATCAGCATTTTTTTAATTCATTTCTTCTTCGGATTTCATAAGATCATAGTATTCTAAAAATTTCTAAATATAATCAACTTTAGATTTAAGTTCATCAATATAGCATGAAGACTCATTTAATAAGGATCTAATGTTTTTATTCTTATTTAAATTCAATTCATGTCATTTAATAGATCTTTCCAAATCCACTTGAATATCAGAAACATCATTTGTTTCATTATTTTATTTTATTGTAGTTTTATAATTCTGGGCCAAATACATTATTAAATCCTTTACATATAAGATAAAATTAGTTTCAATACCTTCTAATGAATCTTAAAGAATATAATATTCTTATTTTCAGACTAAGACTTTTCTACAAAAACATCCTACCGGATGAATTTTTAGGGTTAAAATATTATCTAGGATGGTACTTCTTATTCTCCTTTGGTGAAAATTCTCACTCACTATCCTCATCATCAAACATCTTTAGAAACATAAAAGTGATGTGTACGAGCGTCCCAGAATATAAAAAAACTAGAGGTATATTTTTCAAAAATATTCCTTTTACTCTTTTAGAATTTCTTTTAATAAGTGATAAGAAATAATCACTTAGTATTCAAATTTATCCCACTTAAATTAATTATTCTCAATATATTTAAATTCAATTTATTTAGATTAATATAATAAATATATTTCTCTATTAACTTTCTTCTAATACTCAATGAACATTATCTTTAATTTAGTAAGAGAATACTCACCAAGACTTAAAAGATAATGATTTTGGATTCTATATTTGAGTTAATATCCCAACGATCTTATTTACAATGTTTAAATATTTGATTTCTTGACTAAGTGAATGAGTGGAAGAAACCACTTCAATAAAAAGGTTAAAGATATAGTGTATAGTTTTACTAGAACTCATCTTCATATCATCAAATCAATTTTTCTATAGTTGTAGATTTTCCTCCTTTAATTTGGTGTCATCATAAATAATCTAAGCAAGTTTTTACCAAATAATTATTTACATTGATAAATACATCACCATAATTTATATATTATTATTAAAAGATATTAAAAAAGTATTTTGATCCTTGGAATGATAATTCAAAATCCTTTTGTCTACTTCCTCCATAAAACTACTAGTGGGATCACTAACTTGAATTCCATAAACTATAGATGAGTAAAGGTCTA
Source organism: Viscum album (assembly GCA_963277665.1). Lineage (NCBI taxonomy): Eukaryota > Viridiplantae > Streptophyta > Magnoliopsida > Santalales > Viscaceae > Viscum > Viscum album. The sequence continues at coordinate 2,099,047,404 of OY728163.1, read as the reverse complement.
GTAAAAGATATATAATATGTGATATCATAAATATATTCAAAATCTAGTAGTTTAATATATAAGATAAATGTAATCCCTTTACATTCAAAAAATTCTTAATGTATATTATTTTATCAAAATAGATTCATGAATCAAATAATGGATTTGATACCAATTTTTATAACCCATGTTCTTGTTAAACACAATATGAGGGGGGGGGGGGGTGGATTAAACTATACAAAAATTATGACCTCCATAGTGAATTTATTGGATATTTTATTTATATCATAAAAGGAAACATATATATTATTTTTTAATCCAAACCAAATACACAAATATAGTGGGCATGGAGATACAAGTTTAATTTAGTTTACCTATTAAATACTACTCCAACGACCACATATTAAATATGTGTATATATGATAATTAACCACTACTTCAAAAGTATGTGATTTACACTTTAGGAACATCTCACTTTTCCACCAATTTATATACACTATTCCTATACCTTTCATAGTACTTTTAAGCAGGAAAAATAGTCGATAAATTGGTCAGTATTACAAGATCTCAGACAAAGAAATCAACACTAATGAAGAAGGTGTTCTTTATAACACCCTATTATTCAATTTTCCACATCTTTAATGATATTCATAATAACCACTCTATCATCAATACCTAATCTTCAATGAAATTCATCCTCAAACGCTTCAATTAAAAATTCATGATATTCAACAATATTACTTTCAATCCACTGATTCATGATCTTTAATTGTCCCCATTTTATCTTTTAAATTCATTTTATAACTATACACAATGTATTTATCCATTTTTAGAGAATTTATAAATTTTATATTTTAAGTTCACATAATATTTAACATCCAATTTCCTTAGACTTAATTCCATCATGTTGATCTTCCTATATTAGATATTCACCGTTGAAGTAGAATTTAGAAGTTTAAGTTGTATAACTAATCCCCAAAACTCAAAGAATTAGGAACATTAGTATTCATGTTATTATTTTGTAGAAACTATAAATCACATCCTGATGTGATTATTTATGACGTGGATAATTAGTTTCTATGTAACTTCTCCAAACTACTAGATAAATAATGAAATGATATAAACCTTCAGTGAATGTAACCTTTAGGTTTAAATTATCTCGACCTTTTAGAATTTTCATGGTGGATATACATGGAGTATAACCTTGTCCTAGAATTATATTAAATGATATTTTTATTCATAACTTTAACACTATAAACACTTTAATTGTCCACAATTCATTCTCGGTGTGATATGATGTGCCATAGTATGGGAACTTCTTTTCCAAAAGTTTTCACAGTGTGGTCTGATATGTAATGACACAATATCTTACTTTCTGAATTTACTAAAAATGCTTCAAATTACTCAAGGAAAAATATTTTAAATCATGAAATAACCACTTCAGTCGGTTATTTTTGTTATTTTCTCAAACTTTGTTATTTGTGAAATGCTAGTAATCACAATGCATATGATTCTTATGAAGTAGTACTCCATGGAACAACCTTAAGTTTGGTGTAATGTACAATTAATATAAATATTTTAATGAATCTTACATAGATGAATCACAGTGCGATCCTTATGGTTTCAACACCCATACCATTTATACACAGACTTCAAATAATCTTACGATGACAAATCGTGGTGTGATCCTAATGGTCATGAAATGACCTGTATCACTTATAGATTTTTTATAAACTTCCTCAAGTGTTATTACACTTCATTCATGACACTTTAAAAAATAGTAAATTCAACAAAAATATATCTTGAAAAAAAAATGTAGACAGAAAATCCTACCAAAATAATCGTTGCATGTAACATACACCATATCCCAACCACCACTATGATAATACACTACATTAAAGTGAAGATTTAAATTTACCTATTTTATAAAAATATCATTAAAAATACTCACCTACATGTTCGTATAGTCTCTAAGAATAAATCCAAGTAGGATACCTCCAAATATTCTTTAGTCCCCCACTAATATACCATAAACAGTAAGATAATTTTTTTAAATAAGATGAAATGAATTATATATAATTTTATAAATATAAATATTTTAAATAAAAGAAATGGATTCCTTGAAAAAACATATTTTATATTTTAAATATTAAAAAAATTCAAAATATAATAAATATTGAAATATAAAATGATTTAACCAAATTTAATATAAAAATCAAATAAAATAAGTCCCATAATCATAATCATCCAGGGTTACTAGGTTATAAGGACCCTAAATAAATGTCTAAAAAATGGAATCAACCTCTATGTAGAAATGAATTTCTACCTGTTCACATGACTCACTCAGTTTAGGAATATTTAGGGGCACCCACTTGGCATGAACAATCAAGTAATAACTCATGGAAACACTTATATCTATGCACATGATTGATCCAATTTACCATGTAAGTTTCCAAAATTGGTTAACACCTATAAATTTAAATAAAATCACTTATCACAATTTGAAACTCCCTTAATATAACAAACCCATTGTCATTTATAAAAAACAATTTTCATTCCAACGACAATAGATAGCCAAAATTTAAATATTACCAAAATCTAGTTTTTTAAATAAGATAAAAAGTTTGTTCAAAGATTTAAAAAACCTAATCAATCCAATTATTAGCAACCAAAAAAAGATTTAAAGTTGGTAGTATCATCAATGATTTTAAAAAACACTTTAAAGATAATTTTATTTTAATTATAATAATTAATAATAAAAAGAAGGTGTTTTAATTCAAGATCAATTTTAAATACTTATTAGATTACCATTAAATTAAATTAAAAAATAAACGAGATTTGATGAAATTATAATGAAGACTTAATCTCTATTTTTCCATCTTTATTTTACAAATAATAATATAAAATCTACATGAGATATTTTCTATTCAATATATATATTAATAATGGATATAAAACTTGTGAAGAAAATATAACATAAAATATTCTTAAAAAAATTAAATAAAAAACTTTAATATATTCAAAATAATAAGAAAAATAGTAGCATAAACATGAGTTTATCATAAATCGTGGAAATATGATAGGACCACCTACCAAAATCCACCAAATAAACTTCAATATATAAAGATTAAGATGATATTGGCCTTATAAGAGGATTAAAATCCTTAAAAATAAAACACCTTAAAATTTAAAGGAACCATACTATGAAAATTATTCCCCATATCAAATTAGGGTATGAAAGATAAATAATTAAGGAAATAATTGAAAATGGGGACAAATTAGGGCTATTATTACTAGATTTTACAAAACATTGGTGAATAATATTTCCTAAAATATATTTGAAGGAAGGGTTTCCATTTTTACTGTCTCATGGAAGGTTTTTGATTGATAGGGTATAAAATGAGATGTGGTTTTATTTAAATATGAGTTTTAGATTAAAAATAAGAAGGATTTTAAACTGAATAATAGCCCACCCACACTTTTTAAAATGACTTGTAGCTTACCATGTAAAATTACTTAGACTCTTCTATCATCTATATAGTACAATAACTTGGTTAATAGGTTATGTTCCTTAATTATGTAACCAAAAAAATATTTGAAAAAAAATAATTTTTTTTGTCCAAAATTCCATGAAACAAGAAAGAAATTAAATTAAATAAATCATATTAGGGAATATATGGGTATAATAGTTATCCCCACCATGTAACTTTCTTACCCCATAAGTTTATTTTGATGATCCTTGATCATAATAGAGATGATTCCATTACTCTTTCATTATCAAAAAATACTACAAAATTTCATAATAGTTATTTCAATGCTTCCAAATAATTCCCAGAAATGGAATAAATTTAACTAATATAACATTACCATGGTAATCAAGAACTTAAATTAGTTAATCTATAAAAGAATAATCTTTCTCCAAATCTAAGTCTCCCTAATCAAGAATATGAGATAGACCTGGTTAACTATTCTTCAATTGTGAAATATGAAACACCTCATGAATGGTGTTCATTTTAGGAGGTAAATATTACATATATGTAACATTTGTAATCCATTAAAAAATCTCCAATAGTTTAAAATATATTGGAATTGTCTTACATTTCTTCTAAAAGAATCTATGTCCCAGTTGAAAAGAAACTTGGAAGAAAACTAGATCTCCCATAGAAAATTCAAAATATCGATGAAGACATTATGCATAAGATTTATTGTGAATCTATACCCTCCTCAATCACTTTTGAAAAAGATAAACCTTACCTATCATTTGTTTCAAAATACTAAAACTCATTATATAAGATTCACTTAATTTACCCTAATATAAATGTTTCTGACATGATTGGACATATAAATCCTAATAACGATATATATTTATCTAAAATTTAAAATTATTATTACAATATAATTCAATAAATGAAACATTATTCTACCAATATTTCTTAAACTGTAATAGATAAGTAAAAATAATATATTTTAAAATATGAATTTTTCTTTTTTTGTATAAATATTTTTTTGAGGTTAATATGACATTAAATGAATCAATTGAGTTTCCATGGCCTCTTAACTTTAAAAATATATTTAAAACGATTAAAATTAGATAATTTTCTAATCTAGTATCAATAATATTCAAAATAATATTCCTATTATGAAGGTTTAAAAGTATTTAAATAAACTAAAATCCAGGTAAACTTATTCCAAATTCTAGATAGGAATGAAGAAAGGTTGTAACCTACCAACTAGATTATTATGTTTAGAATTTACTAACACAAAACTGAGGTGTTAATAAATATAAAAAAATTATTTTTATCATAATTCCATGAAGATAATAATAATTTTTAGAGTTATAACACATCTTGGAATCACTTAGACGATGGACTAGTTAAGAATGGTGGAATTATTTAATTACTACTCATATTTAAAAATAATGAACAAAAATATTTCTCTTTGTAAAATTGCTCCATCAAAAGAAAGATTTCACTCACTATTGGTCCCCCCACTATTTAAAATTACTCTAATATTGTATAAGTCATGAATTTTCTACCACTATATGTAAATTAAAAAGAGGATAGAATAATTAATTTGAAGATTTGATAAAAAATAATAACTCTTCTTTTAGATCCAAATTCCAAAAATTAAAAGGACACATATTATTATATTAATTACTATAATTTATCACTACCTTCACCAGAATCATCTCACTAAGAGAATGGAAAATAAAATTAATTATCCCAAGAGTGTAACTGAGGTTGAAAAAAAGGATAAACATATTCCACCCAACTCCTTTATCTAATATTTATGTCTTTATATGAATTTATATGACTCTGTGTCTTCTAATCAGTGTAATAATGGAATTTCGTACAAAAGTAGTAATGTATCAAACATTTTATAGAATACATGACAACAAATAATTCAAGATCATGGGTGTGACACACTATGTTTTCGTGGAATATTTTCTTTTCAAATAAATTTATTCTTTTTTATAATATGCGTCATGCAAATCACTATGTTTAGCTTGAGTTACACACAATCCCAAGTTTAAATGAAACATGGTGTACTATTAAAATATTATTATTTAACAAGAAAGTTACCTCATAGACATTGAAATAGTGGGTGTTAATAGTATTAAATAAATTATTAAAATATATGGTTTATACATGTATATAAAATTAATTTTTTGGTGTCCAATTAATTAAAAATGAAAATAAAAACTATATAAAAATAATGGAAATATTTTTATGAATTTTTTTTCACACAAATGTGTTTTACCTTAATAAATTATAAAAATAAAATTTGGTTAATGATTTTATAGAAATTTATATATTATATATTCAATAAAATGATTAACGTTCATCTTATGTGTTTTATTGACAAGAGACAATAATAAATACAATTTGACGCTTAAAAACTATATTTTTCTAAAAATAGGTTTTTCACCTTTTGAGAACATATTCTCAAATTAAAATCTTCCAATTTTATAAAATGTTTTTAAAAAAAATCATTTTTAAATTATTATTTCAAAATTTACTTTGGTTGTACATTTTATAATTTTTCTAGAAGTTTAATTTCTCAATGAATAATGAAAAATATGGGTTTTTATTAAGAATTGCCTTTTATTTTAAAGCATTTAAAAACTATCAAATTATTTTGAGATTATTTTACAGGTAAAATTAGATTAACTATATATATATATATATTAATCCAATTTAGTTCATTTTAATCAATTTAATATTGAAGTTTAAATAATGTTTTTTTAAAATTTTAATAATTTCTCTTTGGAAAACCATTTTCTCATTTCTACTGCAAGATTAATTTTAAATTTATATATTTACTTATGTGAATGGAATTTAGAAAACTGGATTCCATAGTTTTATTTATAATAATTTATATTATCTAATAATATCAACATAAAATTTTACCATAATTAATAGTAAAAATAATAAACATTATTTACTATGGTTAAGGTAAAAATGGGTTTACCAGGGGAGTTAAACTAAAATCAAAAGGGTTAAAAATGAACCTAAATAGGTAAAAAACCCATTTTATGGACATATTTAGACCTTTTAAACTATAATTTTTGATAATTATCCATTTTTATCCTTTTGAAATGTAAAAAAATGGGTACATTGTTTTCTTTTCCAAACTTACTGGTGTACCACTCCGCTCACTTATAAAAGGCCACCAATACTCCTATCCTTTTAAAACATTAGAAACCCATTAGTTTATCCATTATATGAAAAAAATGACATAATCAATTTCCTATTATCATAATATAATCTTTATTTTGGTAATAAATCCAACCTAATAATCCTTTTTTTGAAATCCAATAGAAGTTTCCTGAAGAAGACATAACATCCCTAATTGAGGGTTTCATTTTATTTCTACCTCCAACTACTTTAATTATTATTAAAACATGACAATATATTATAATAAATGTATTCCTTATAATTATATTTTTTTATGTTAATTTAATAATCAAAATCGTTCTTCAACTCCATCAAATGGGTTACGAAATCATTATTCATGTGTACGACGAACTGCCCCCTCATGAACCGATGTTATTCATTTTCTATCACCACATCTCATGGATAGATATAATAATGGATTTATTGTTTATATGTGATATTTATGATATTTTTTACCTATTTAGTTATAATAACATATATATATACTTATACCCAAACCCATTATGAAAACAATAACGTTTCTCGTGTGTACTGGGACTACGGCCTCAAGAACTGATGCGATGTGTTTTTCATTTATAAATTACATGGATGGTAATAAAGATATAATAAATGATTATATCTGAAATTATTATAATATTTATACTTATTGAATTATTATATAGTATATACCTTCTTACTTTCCATTCCATGGTGAATATGACAACGTTGTTCGCGTATACGGTGGACAACCACCTCACGACGCAATGTGATTCGTTATTCACACACATTTTACACAGAATGTTATAAGGATAGTATTAGATGAAAATATGCGATATATATGAAATGAAAATTATTCTGTAATGGTTATATGTTATTTATCTTTATTTCATTTTATCCTTTGAGAAAATGGAAACAATGTTCATGCGTACGTACGACCTACTGTTTCCATTAACAATATGTTTCATTTTTATATCTTAATATTTTTGGATTACTCTAAATAAGTATGAAATCAATATATATGTTATTTATATCATTGTGAAAATTATATATATTAAGTAACCATGATCAATATAATAGGATAAAAAATAAAAAATAAAAAATTACATGAAAAACAAAGAAATTATTATTTGAAATGTGACTTTACCATGGAATTTTTGATAAAAGGATAATAAAAGGTCATGTAATAACTGAGAATCCCCAGACCATTCATTTGTGAAAAACCAGTGTTTGGGTTGTTTTGGGGGCTATCCGTGAATCATTCTGGGAGTTATCAAATAATCCATTTTGAACCATTAGTGTTGGCATGTCTATGAAGTGGGGAGTTGGGGGTATCAACATCAGTGATTCAGGGGCTTTGACATCGATGAGTCAGGGGAATTGATATTAGTGAGTCGAGGGCATCAATGTCGGTAGGTCAGGGTGTTAGTAAGTCAAGGAGTCAGTAGGTAAAGGTGTCGGTAGGTTAGGGTGTCTATAGGGAAGGGCCTTAGTAGGTCACTGCATTTGTAGGTCATGTCGGTAGTTCAGCATTAGTGGATCAGCATCGGTGACTCACCCATCAGTGACTCATTTACAATTTTTCCAGTTTTTCCCAGTTTTCCAATTTCACATCTCTTATATATTATTTAACGTAAAATGAGTTTAAAGGCTTCCTTGGGTGTTTTTATAGATATTTAAAAGGATAATAAGTATATCATTAATATCCTACCACCCTAGGGGATTTAAGATATTCAAACCGCATAATATTGACTATGATCCCATGATTAATGGCATGTTTAAACCGTTATTCCATTTATATAGGATCTGAATCTTCAAAGATGGTATCTTCCCTTAATAGTATGTTTTTCATCCCCCTTGGTGTGCCAAGAGTATTCCTCCCTAGACGAGTCATACGCCTGTGCTAGATCCCCTTTTTATCATTTTTCTTGGTGTTCTTCCCTGCTGCTTGCACGATCTACTATTCTTGGCGTATAGGATGATTTTTCCACATATTGTTTTAGGTAGGGATTTATTCTTCCTCTCTTAAATTGTACATCATGAGGGGTGAGTGTACTAATGATTCCTTGTAAATAATAGGTGATTACTTTTCTTAAAACAAGAAATAAATAAGAAGGGAATTTGATCAAAAAGATAACAGATTCATTAAAATAATAGGTTGGGAGTGGATTGACATCGATGACCTATATTATTTGTTATCCTTATTGATGTTGTGATCTGTTGTGGCTGTAAATCCATCTGAAAATCATGGTCATTGGTGGTATTTTTGTGTGCATGGGTGATGCTTTATAACTATTGTTATTTCCTTATGAACAATGGGTGTAAATTTTAATCTATCTAATCATGTATACAGAGTTAAATGAAATGAATGCCCCAGGATGAAAAACCTTGTGTGATAACCCTTTTTATCAAAGTGTATTAAATAATAATTCTTACCAAAATCTAAATATATCCGAGTGGATAGGTGTGGCTGAGTGCTATGTTCTGTTTGGTTTTGTGACCTTTTGCCAGTTGTGTTGTGCTGCTATTGGGAGCATAGTTATGGGTATAGGGGTAGGTAGTGGAGTTGGTTATATGAGAAGGGTGTGGTATGTATATATATTAGGGATGTGGTTTAATGGTAGTTTCAATGGGTTTCATGTGTGGGGCGGTAGAAGTGGTTTTTTGGTATCCCAGTTGGAGAGACTGATTGATTGTGGAATGGATGGACTTGTAGGCAGTGGGATTGCTTTTTTTTATGTTGTGGCCATTGAGTGATGTTGTGTAGTGGGACTGTATTGTGGTTAAAAACTATTTATATAGTGGGAATACATCAGGGAATTATAAGGATTGTGCAGTATAATTTTGAAGATTGATTTTTGGCTGTCGTTGAATGGGGGAACGCCATGGGACTGAAAATCTGGTTTTGTTTTTTGTTTTGATATGGTTGTGGTTGATAGTTACCCAGTAGTGTGGGAATAAATTAAAGGGAATCCCTTAATTAATAAATTGAAAATTTTTAAATGAAAAATGGGTTGGGTTATACTTTGACAGTGGCTGTTGTGTGGTTGTGTATATAGAGGTAGGAGAAAAATCTGGTTCTATAGGAGTTGGTTGTATATTGTGGGGACCTATAGGTTGGGTTGCGGGTTTTATTATCTATACATATATAAATTTTTGTTCCTCATGACTTCTATTCACATCCCAACCTTTTTGATAACCATGTGCAAAACATATCCATTCATGGGGGAGGGTGTCCTTACCAACATCCTGGTGGGAGGATGGATGGATGGTTACTAACATTCTTCCTCACACACTCTTCTGGGTTCTTAATCCTTGAGCGTACCCAGGAAGACTGTAATGGATTAAGGTTTACCATATTCCAAGATCCTCCAAGAAGGTTTGTTGTTGATGAGAGGCATTGGTGTCTATGGGCCATGATTGTTTTCCCAAGTGTGTTCAGAATGAGGCATTGGTGTCTTTATGTGAGAGGCGTGGTTGTTGTGGACCAGGTGTCCATAGGAGGTATTGTGTGTGGTTTGAGACCCAGGAGCATGCGATCAGATTTTGGCAGTGGGATTGCATATGGGGAGAGTGCTAGCGTCAAGACATTAGCCGTTAGGAGTGAGAATTTGACAATTGGAAAAGTGGTGTGAGGTACCCATATGTTGATATGGTTATACTACTAGTTACTTGACTTGCATTATTTGGTTAGTGTGATTTGGTGAGGATTTGATGATTAGTACTCCTTGATTTCTGCTTAAGGTTCCACTGTTCTCTCATAGGGGCATCAGTATGCCCCCACTTGTATACGGGTGGCTTTAGTTTTCCTATTGGGTATACATGTATGCTCCCCCAACGTTTGTAAAATTCTTTTCAGGTTTTTAGGCGGAATTTGAGGGCCATTCTAAAATTTAATATCTTGGGTTTTAGTATAGTTTCTATTGCTTCTTAGTATCTTTTTATTTTGGTACTTTTTTTGGAACTTTGGTTAAACTTTTTTCACAGATACATTTGAACATGCATATGGGAATGGTTTTGGCTTTACTTTTACCTTTACCTTGGTGTTTTTTTTGGGATTTAACCTTCTTATCTTGGAATCCTTTTTTCATAAAAGGGTAATACATTCCATAATTTTTGAGATTATATACCCTTGCTTCTAGTTGCTACTTTAGAGCCTAATGAAGTCGGGACTTAGGGGACATTATATCTTATTAAACTTGAAGAAGGAAGGGCGGGCCAATTTTGTTGTTCCTTCCCTCATCTTGAAGAAGGTAGGTCATGAAAAAATGGCATCAGAGCGAGGTTTGGGGGATGATGGATAATATGGATTTCAATTTTAGGTACATTAAGGATTTCATGGGATTATAGGGAAATAATGTTTAGTAATCTTGTATGTGAAATAGGCTAGGGAATACTGGCTAAAATACGAGATTTTAGGCCCCCCATGATCCAATGTAAGAACATAGAACCTACTGAATGACCAAGTGAGGCTAAACACATTGTAGGGTAGAGACTCTAGGAAAGGTACATGCATCATAATGACTTGTGTTCTTATGTGTCATGGGTGTTTTGGGAATTTAAAATAAATGTAGAGTCAAACTAAATTTAAAAATAAAATTTCCACACTACATGGGATTAGGAGTTCCTTGCTTTCTATTTCAGATATTGAACCCGGACGTCTTCCATGTGTGGTACGAGAAGTTGAGGCATAGTTGGTTGACCTGGTTGATCCACAGAGGACCGATCAAGAGGAGGAGGATGACCAGTGGCAGAAGACTCTTCGTTCCTTCGAGCAGTAGTCTCTGGGAAAGTACGAATGCAACGTCTCAGACATGGAGACAGAGAGTTGGATCAAGGAGCTGGTGATCACTTTTAGCTTGATCTGGGATCATATAGAATACTTGGTTACTCTAGTGGTTATCTAGATGAGGGGATCAGCACATCAGTGGTGGATGCTTTACCACAGGGAGAGGAAGTAAACCAAGGTTTTTTGGGCTGAGTTTGAGATGGAGTTCTGAGCAGAATTCCTTTCTTCCATGATGAAGGATGAGAACAGGCATGAGATAATCTCTCTCCAGTAGGGGGTATGTTATTAAAGGAACTAGGGATCAAGTTCAAGGATCTCTAATGCTTCACACCAGATCACTTTCTGGATGAGGAGTCTCGAACGAGATGTTTAGAAGAGGCACTCAGACCTCCTCTTCAGTATGTTGTTTATACCTTCACTCTATTGACAAACATAGAGGTTTAGAAGAAGGTTTAGGTAGAGTAAAGGATGTACTTCTTGGGAGGTGTACAATGAGAGGGGATGAAACTGAGTTCACTAAAGGGGAAATTAGTCAGTTATAGGTCTCTGATGTCGGGGACTTCCAGGTTTCGGCCAGTGGGGAGTTGGCCTTAGCAATTCTAGTTCGGATCTTTTAGTCCCCACCATTTTCCCATGGGATAGAGACCAAGGTGTTTTATCTATGGTGTCTGTGAGAATATTTGGAACCATTTCCCAGTTCTAGCGTAGTACGGTGGGGGTGGGAAGGTTTAGTGCCAACTTCATTTGTAGTAGTTTACAACCAGGCCTTTCCATTAGTAGGGGTAGCGAGCTCCCACTCCGATGAGGATAGACGATGCAGGAGGAGGTTGACCACATGGTTCTCCTCATGATCCTTGACCAGAGATTGGTTGGGGATGCAGTTGACTGCATAGAGGTAGAGGAGCTGGTTAGGAGAAATTGTACACTGTCGAGGCATGAGTTTCAACAGGGCAGAAGGTTGTTCGAGGTACGATTAGTCTGTTTAGTACTCTTGTGTGTTCTTTGTTTGATTCAAGAGACTCACACTCATTTCTTTCAACCAGTCTATCCCATTCCAGGAGACTATTTTTGGAGAGTTTTTCCTTGCCCATGGTGTTGAGTACTCTAGTTGAGGTCAGATCAATCTATTTGTTGTGTGCCGAGGATATAGACTAATGATGGGAGCACATCAGTCCTAAGGGGATCTTCTTCTTCTACAGATGTGACCATACGATTTCATCATGGTAATAAACAAGTGGGTTTTTGGACATGCCATTATCGAATGATTCTTAATAAAAGGAATGTTTTCAGATATGGATAACTAGTGCGTACTGTTTTTTAGCGAGCGGAGTTTTCAGGTGGGCAGTCGGTGCATGGAGCCTCTTCTCTCCTTGTCGGCCGAGCTATAAGTGAGATTATTAGACGTAGAGATGATAGGGGTTATAAGAGTCTTCAGAGAGTTTTTGGACGTTTTCCCATTAGAGGTTGTTACTCGAACCCCTTGATGTGACATTGAGTTTGGAATAGACTTGAAACCCGATGCCCATTCGATTTCGATGGCTCCCTATCAGATGGTACCTTTTATGTTTTGGGAGTTGTGGATTTTGGTTGATGACCTGATGAAAAATGGGATTATCTAGCTGAGTGTGTAACCATTTGGTTTTCCAATACTATTCAAGATGATGGAAGATGATGGTCTAAGACTGTTCAAAAACTATCAGAGGCTAAATCAGGTGACAGTCAATAACCGTTACCCCCTCTTGAGGATCAATGATCTTTTCGACCAGTTAAAGGGTGTAGGTTGGTTCTCTAAGATCAATCTGCTCTCTGGATATCACCAATTGATGGTGAAGAAGGGTGGAATCCCAAAGACTACTATCAGATGCAGGTATGGGAACTTCGAGTTTGTGGTTATGCCCTTCAGCTTTACAAATTCACTTGCCATGTTCATGGGGCTCATGAAATCTTTCTTCGACAAGTTCATAGACCAGTTCATCATCGTGTTCATCAAAGACATCCTGATCTACTCAAGGTCAGAGGTGGGGTAGACTGAGTATTTTAGGACTGCCTTGGATGTCCTATGACATCACCTGCTATATGGGAATTTGTCCAAGTGAAAGTTCTAGATGCGAGAGGTGCACTTCCTTGGACATGTGGTGTCTTAGCAAGGGATAAAAGTAGACCCATAAAAGGTTGGGGATGTAGTTTCTTGGGTAGCACCCAAAAACATGGAAGTGGTTCACAACTTCTTGGGTCTACCAGGTTATTATCGAATATTCATTCTTCAATTCTCTCGAGTTGCGTCTCCGTTGAAAGAATTGACCAGAAAAGACTTGGCCTTCGTGTTGAGTGAGTAGGGTCAGGCAGCTTTCAACTACCTAAAAGGGAATCTAGTCAGTGCCCCAATTATTATGTTTCTAGAGGAAGGGGTGTTTCTCAATGTGTTTTGTGAATCTTCTGACTTAGGTTTAGGGTGTGTAATGATGCAACATCGATGACTATTCTATTATGGGTCTAGGAAGTTGTGTCTGCACACACATAACTTTTCCACCCATGATCTAGAGCTTGTAGTGGTCATGTTCACACTGAATTTGTGGCATAATTACCTCATTGGAGAGCTCTTTGTTGTCTTCATAGATTACAAGATCTTGAGGTGTATCTTCTCCTAATGAGACTTGTACTTGGGATATTGGAGGTGGATGTAGTTTTTCTAGGACTACAACTTTTAAATCTCCTACACCCTGGGAAGTGGGAACATGGTGGACAATGCCTTGATCATGAAGTCATAGAAGGAGGTAGTTTGAGAATGCACAGATTATTGGAAGGGGATGTATGATTTGTCCGTTTTGCATCTGGATGTGAGAGTGGATGGTGAAAAAGGATGTATGTTTCAGATGACAGTACAGTCTTACTTAGTACGTTATGTGGAGGAGTGTTGATGGGGATACTCATAGACTGAGGTGATGCGTGATCATGCAAGATAGGGGGATGCTCTAGAGGTATGGTCAAAGGACAGTCTGAATCAGATGCTCTTTCATGGGAAGCTATTTCTCCCGGTGGAGATGCACTAGGGAGTTCTTTGTGAGTTCCATAGCTCGAACCTAGTGGTGAATCTAGATGTTTATAAAATGTACAAAGGCTTTAGGGAATAGTTTTGGTGGCCCGAGATAAAGCGAGTAGTGGCGCAGTTTGTGGCAAGGTGCCTAGTGTGCCACTAGGTGAAGGCTGAGCACCGTGTTCTCGACGGTCTTTTGCAACCATTAGATGTTCTTGAGTGGAAGTTGGATGACATATCGATGGATTTCATCACGGGATTACCCAAGACTTTGGGAGGATGTGATACTCATTGAGGAGTGGTAGACCATTTGATGAAGTTGTCTCACTTCCTGGCAATGAAGGAGTCGAGTACAGTAGATTCCATGGTAAGGAGGTATGTGGATGAGGTGGTGTGGATGAATTGATTTCCAAGATCCAGAGTCTCAGATCATGATACACATTTTAATTCATGATTTTAAAAGGTATTTTTTCCTTCGTTTGGCACCCTCTTACACCTTAAAACTATTTTCCACCCTTAGACGGATGGGAAGACAGAGTGAACCATCCAAATGTGGGAGGACATGTTGCAGGCATGTGTCTTGGACTTCATAGGATCGTGGGTATGACACTTTCCTTTGGTAAAGTTTTCTTACAATAATAGCTATCACTCTACCATTCTCATGGAACCATTTTCAGTTTGTATAGAAGGCCATTTCATTCACCATTATGATGGAAAATGGTTCGGGAAATAGACCTTGTTGGACCATAGGTAGTGTAAAGAACGATAGAGAAGGTTCAACTTGTGTGTGAAAGAATGAAGGATGATCAAGACTGGAAGAAGGTGTATGATGACCAAATGAGGAGGCCCTTTGAGTTCGAGATTTGGTACCATGTAATCTTGAAGGTTTTCCCTTGGCGTGGGAATTAGATGTTCGATAAAGGAAGCAAGCCTTTTCCTAGGTTCATTAGACCTTTTGAGGTGTTGGTATGAGTTGGTGAGGTGGCATATCAGCTCCCATTGCCTTTGTGGATAAAGAGGATCCACTAGGTCTTCAATGTATCTCAACTCCTTCAATATCTACACAATTAATCCCATGTAATTTACTGGGGAGAGATGGATATCGAGGATTATGAGACATTCGTGGAGCGACCGGTAAGAATAAAGGATCGTGAGTTGAAGGTGCTTCATGGATGGACCATTACTTTAGTCCTTGTGTCATGGAGGCATGGTGGCCTTTTGAAGAGTACTTGGAAGTGGGAGGCACAAATGCATTCCAGGTTCTCAGAGTTGTTCTGAGTTTCCATCTTGTGTTTTTTTCTATGTATTTTGAATGTGATTTAATGCTTGAACTTATTTCCTATGAGATGAACTATTTCATTATTCTCTAAATGCGTGTGAAATGTCTTCACTATGGGGAGTGTAGCACTTAATCCCTAATCAAGACATATTAATGTTTATGTGATTAAACCCGTGCGGGTGAGTCAGTGCCGCCCAAAGAGGATAATATCTTGACAAGGAGGATAAAGCTCCCTAATCCATGTGTCTAGATAGCGTGATGTTTGATGTTCGTGTTTTTATTTAGGGCAATGGGTTCTTAGTGTTTTCATAGTTTTACATGAGATATATGTCAAGGAGGTGTCCATCGGATGTCAAGGTTTTAACTACAGCTTCAGAATAACACACGGTGGTTCTCTCTTGATAGGTATCTTATATGGTGATTGTTTGGACCCCCTTTATTGTAGGCTCATTTTTAATTCTCAGGGATGAGAATAGTTTGTGAGGTATATGATGTAATAAACCGGTTTTCCCTAGTCTATTTATTTGTGAAAAACTAGTGTTTGAGGGGTTCTGGGGGCTATTCGTGACTCATTCTGAGAGTTATCTAAAAATCTAGTTTGAACTGTCGGTGTCATCATGTCAGTGCGTCAACATGTCAGTAAAGTGGTGAGTAAAGGGTGTTAGAATCTATGAGTCCTGGGTGTCAGCATCAGTGAGTCAGGGGCATTGAAATCATTGAGTTAGGGAAATCGACATCAGTGAGTCGAGGGCATCTGTGTCGGTATGTCAGGGCATCGGTCGGTCGAGGCGTCAGTAGGTTAGGTCATTAGTAGAACATGGCGTCAGTTGGTCATTTCATCGGTAGGTCATTACATCAGTAGCTTTGGATCAGTGGATTAACATTGGTAGGTTGCGTTGGTATCTCACCTATTGGTGGCGTAGCGTCGGTGAATCAACCATCGGAGACTCATTTACAGTTTTTCTAGTTTTTCCCCAGTTTTCTAGTTCCCCCCATCTTTTGTTTAATTTGACATAAGTTGAGTTTAAAGTATTCCTTGGGTTTTTTAGGGGTTTTTCAAAGGATAATAAGTATATCTTTAATATCTTAACATCCAGGGGGATTTGAGATATTCAAACTATGTAATATTGACAATGATCCCATAATTAATGGATTTTGAAACCATTCTTCCTTTAATATAGTATCTTGATCTTAAAATCTGATATCTTCTCTTCCTAGTATGTTTTTAGTTCCCCCTAGGTGCACCTAGAGTCTTCCTCCCAAGACGGTTCATGCGCATGTGCTAGAGCCCCTCCTACTCATCTTTCTTGGAGTTCTTCCCTCTTGCTCGCACGATCTCCTATTCTTGGTGCATAGGGAGTTTTGGTCACTTGTTGTTTCTGGAAGGGATTTATTTTACCTCTATTAAATTGTGAATCATGTGGGGTGGTTTTACTAATGATTCCTTATGAAAAAATGAGAGAATAATTTTCTTAAAACAAGAAATAAATAAGAAGGGAATATAATCAAAAAGATAACAGAGTTAATGAAATAACTAGATAGTAGTGGTTTGAGATTGATCACATATTTTATTTTTTATCCTTGTGGATGTTGTGATATTTTTTGGCTATAAATATTTCTAAAAATTATGTTCATACGTGGTCTTTGTTTGTGCATGGGTGATACTTTATAACAATTTTTGTTTCCTTATGAACGTTTGGTGTAAATTCTGATATGGATAATCACGTATACCCGGTTAAATGAAATGAATACCCCAGTATGAAACCCCTTATGAGATTACCCCTATTTATCAAAGTATATTAAATAATAGTGTTTAACAAAATCTAAATATATCTTAGTTGATAGGTGTGGCTGAGTTTTTCATTCTATTGGGTTTTGTGACCTTATGTGAGTTTTGTGGTGCTGCTATTGGGAGAACGGTTCTAGGTAGAAGGGTTGGAAGAGAAGTTGGTTCTGTGAGAGGGGTGTGGAATGAATATACAATGGTGTTGTAGTTTAATGTTAATTTATCTGGGTTTGGTGTGTGGGGCTATATAGGTGGTGTGTTTGTATCCTAGTTATATGGTCATATTGATTGTAGAATTGATGGAATTGTAGATAGTGGGACTACCATTGTTGTGTTGTTGCCGTCTAGAGACATTGTGAAGTGGGACTATTTTGTAGTTATGGAATTTTTATGCAGTGGGACTTCATTGGGGAAATAATATGATTTTGTGGTCTAATTTTGAAGAATAATAGTAGGAAGTGATTGAATGGGGTCAAGCAGTGGGGCTGCAAATCTATTTTTCGGTGTTGTTTTTCTATGGTTTTGGTTGGTAGTTGATCGGTAGTGCAAATATAAAATAAAGTGAAAACCTTAATTAATAATTGGAAAGTCATGAAATGAAAAATGGTTGGTGTCATTCTTTAATAGTGGCTGTTGTGTGGTTGTGCATGTAGGGGTAGCATCAAAATGTAGTTCGGTATGGGTTGGTTGTCTGTTGTGTGGACCCTTTGGTTGGGATGAGTGTTTTCTTACCTATACATATATAAATTTAATTTAATCTTGAATTATATGTGAACCCCACCCTTGTTGAGAACCATGTTCTGAACACCCCTATTCATAGAGGAGGGTTTCTTTTCAAACAACCCTATGGGAGGATGTATGGCTTGTTACTAACTTTCTTCCACGCACCCTATTTCGGGTTCTTGACACTCGAGTGTATCTAGGAATACTATAACGGCTTGAGGCTTACCATATTCCTACATCCTTCGGGAAGGTTTGTTGTAGGTGAGAGGCCTAGGTGTCTATATGCAAGGATTATTTTCCCAAGTTTCTTCGAGATGAGGCCTATGTGTCTTTGGGCGAGAGGCATGGTTACTGTGGCCCAAACGTCTGCGAGTGGGATTGTGTGTGGTTTGATTCCGATGAGTGTGCATTTAGGTTGTGGTAGTGGGGATACATATAGAGAGAGTGGTAGAGTCAATATGGTATCCGTTAGGAAGGAGCAGTTAACCAGTAGGAAAATGGTGCGGGGTACCCAAATGTCGACGTGCTTATACTATATCTTTACTCGACTTGCATTATTTAGTGAGTATGACTTGGTGAGTATGGGATGATTAGTACTCATTGACAGGTTCTCAAGGTTCCACTATTCCCTAACATGGGAATTAGTATATTTCCCCACATGTTCACGAGTATATTTAGTTTTCCTATTGGGTATAGTTGTATACTGACCCTACATTTGCAAAAATCTTTTCAGGTTTCTGGGAGGAATTGAGGACCATGAAAGACTTTACTAGCATGGTCATTAGGATAGTTTCTATTGCTTCTTAGTCTCTTTTTATTTTGGTACTTGTTTCAGTAAGTTGGTTTTACTTTTTTCACAAATACATTTGAAAATGCATATGGGAATAATGTTGGATTTACTTTTACCAATACCTTAGTGTGGTTTTGTATTTCACCATATTATCATCCCATCATACTTTCATAAAAAGTTTAGTGAATTCCATCTTGTGTGATATTCTATACCCTAGGTTCTAGTCGCCACTCTGGGGCCTATTGAAGGTGGACTCCGGGTCATTATCTCTCCTTTATCTTGAAGAAGTAAGGGCATGGCACTTTTACTGTCCCTTCCCTCATCTTGAAGGAGGGTCATGATAGGTCATAAGTAAATAATATATCATATGATATTTATAATTATGTTTCTTTAAAAGATATATAATAAAAATATATTTATTATACATGATGTTTTAATGTTTACGAAAGAAGTCAAGGCTTAATGTAAGGAATTTACCTCTCACTTGATATTCATGTAAGAGACATGCCACATTCACTAACTATTTCTATTATGTCATGTATATACTAAACAAGAATTGATTTTCTGATTCTTATCATGAAAATTAATTGGATTTAAATATTCATTTTATGATAACTCTTTTATGGGGTTTATAGTTCAGAAGTTACTAATCGTTCATGGATTTTTATCTCAATTTTCCTTCTTTGTGACATATGTTATAATATTCACATATATTATTTAAGATATGTATATATATTAAATTTTATATATAATATCATTAATTTATTCAACCTCAAAATATTTGGAATTTCATTTAATGTTATTTTTTCATTAGGCTTACTCTTAAAAGCTACCAAAGTGGTAAAGATTTTATGTTACAATCTCATTGTTTATGAGGATTGTTTATGGTTATGTTTACAATGATAAAATATCATGATAAATATCTCAATAAACTGATTATTTTTAATCACCTATTGTTATTTCATGACAATACATTTTTCCCATCATTTTCTCTCTCTTTAAGTACTCAATAAATGAAAATAATGTTTTCTAGAAAAATTGTCTTTATTTTTCTCTTCATTTGAAAACCCTTTTTTCTTCCAAAACCATGTTTTATAAATTTTTTTAATATATGTTTATATAATTACAAAAAATATTTATTAAAAATATTTATATTCATTTTTAAATGTTTTAGTTTTTTAAAGGAATATTTATCTCTTTTTCCAATCAATGCTCATTTAGATTTTACCAAAAATGTGAAAGGAATCCTTATTTTAATGTGTAAGGCATGAAGGAAATTTCCTTCTGTCATGAAAATTATTTGATCTAAATAATCATTTATAAGTTATCATGGTTATTTAAAAAAAATATTTTGAAAATATTTTATGTTTTAAAAAGTGTTTTTCAAATTGGGTAAGAGATTTTCCTCATGAAATGTTTTACAAGATTTTAAAGCTTCCTTTATAAGTTTTCATGGTTATTTTAAGGAAAAGGATTTAAAATTTTTTTTTTGTTTTAAAAAGTGTTTTTCAAATTGGAATGGATTTTTTAATCAACAAAAGTATTAATTTATTTTTATATATTATATATATGTTTTCAAGGTTATTTGTAATGAAAATTATTTTAAAAATATATTGTCTTTTAAAAAGTGTTTTTCATAATGAAAATGATATTTTCCTCAAGAAATGTTTAAATAATTTTTAAGGGTTCCTTTATAAGGTTTAACAGGCTTTTAAAATAAAATCATTTAAAAAATAGTTTATGAGTTTTAATTTTTAGAATTATCTTTTCAATGAAAATTTATTTTCCTTAAGAAATTTATTAAATGACCATTCAAAATAAATTTACATATAAGATAACATCCATTGATGTTAGCTATATAAAATTGAGAATATGAACCAATGATACCATTATTATTATTTCTATTAATGATTTATGTTTATGATAACATGATGTTGATGAAACATGTTTATCTTCCATGGGTTATAACTTGAGGAAATTATTATGAAACCCTCATCATTTCATGGGATATTCTATGATGGAATAATGAAATTATTTTGAAACCTGTCTCTTTTCCACAAGTTATGATATAATGAAATTCTTAGGAAAGCCATTCATTTCATGGGTTATGATATGAAGAATGTTTTATAATCTTTCCTCATATAAATGTATGATTTTAATTATGAGACGAGTGAGACCTTTATCATCCTACAATACATTTGGTAAATATTTATATCTCATGAGATATAGAATAATAGAACGGGGATTTAATTCAGTCTATTTAGGAAATTTGTCTGCTATGATGGTATTGTAACTGAACCTTGAAAACTATGAATATTTTAGAGTGAACCCATTCCACTATTATATCCTTGGATATTATCCTTGTCTACTGTGGAAATAATTTTCTATACTTATGTGTATTCTGAAATCCCATGTCTTATGCTAATATTATGATCTGATAAACCATTTATTTATTTCCTTATGATATATGGCTTGTAAAATTTCAATATATATTCTATGACTCAAGATTATGATCTTTGATAAGTAGGGTATAAATTTCAAATGTTATGATCATGTTATCATACCCTTATGTTGATGTAATGTTTACATAACTCCCTTATTTACTCTTATTGAGTATCTGAGCTCACAATTTCTTATGTTTCTCTCCCATAGGTTATGAAGAGAGATATTATGTATGATATTTCTAATAAGGGTTCTAGTTATGAATAATATAGTGGGATATTCTGTATTTAACATATGACCTAGTTATTTATGTTTCTATGTTTCTAAAGGCACTAAACCACCGTGATCCCCTGGTGTGTATTTGTGTAATGTGATGAATTTTCATATAAAAATATATAATATCTATGTATGAGAATTTTTGGTCACTACAATGGATTTGATAATACTTTTTATGTATATGTAACTAGAGAGATCCATATGAAAATATTTAATCATTTTATATAAGGACATACCCCAAAACCATATGTAAGGAACCCTAATAAAAAAAATTCCCTCACCAGGATTAGGAAAAATTAAGATCTTAGTTAACATCTATATTTTTTTAAGCCCATCAAAATATTTCTGACATTCAAAATTCAAAATTTTCTTCACCTCATTATAGTTATTATCAGACAAAATGGATTCTACTTTAGGAAATTATTTCAAAAATCTGTTTTTACATTCAATAGAAAGAATTGGATTTATATCTCAAAAGCATTCTTTAAAGTATCTTCAGATATAATTTCCAAAATTGTTTTTTAGTCAGTTGAAATGAACACTTAATAAAACACATTACTTAATATAATTACTCTCTAGAACCAATATTGTCACTTTTATAAATTTTTATAGTAATCGTGATCTCTACGTATTCCCAAAATTATTTGAAAATGATTTTTAGGATATTCGTTTGATTTATAGTAAAAATAAATGTCATTTATGATCACTAATACCAAGGCATTAATATATAAATGGAATAAGTGGTTCCTTATAGACTTAAAATACAAAGAATTATTTATTAATCCAAATGAATTTATAAAGTAATTAAATTGTCCATAAATTAATTAAAATGTAGTATAAGGAATTTTTTAATATCCTTTACTCAATTGATGGTGCCCAAATCTAAGGTTAATTTTCAAGAACGACCAATCCCACTTTATTTTTATCAAAGTGTTCATTGATATTGGGAAAATGTTACGTATTTTTTAAGATAACTGGATGAATATATTGATAATTGACACAAAAACAAAAACTCTCACTAGACTTCTTTGAATATAGCACATGTGCTACCCAATTTGACATGCTCAAATGAATGAATCCTTTACATTTAAAATCAACCAAATTAATTTACAACGCCTTTAATTATACTAAATATATGTGATAAAAAGTTATGGATTCAAAAATAATTATTGGAATATGATATATTTATAACTCTACATGTCATTCAGGTGGAAAACTAGAGAAATAAGTAAGAAAAAACTCAGGAATATATATTAACATTGGTTTGAGTTTTTCCCCTTAATTCCATTCAATAACTTCTATAAAAATAGATGCCGAATGATAAGGTTATTCTCCAACCTTGAAGAGAATTTATTCAACCCAACCCAACCTAATATCCCCTTCATATTAAAATAGATAATAACTTTATTCGGAGAAAAAAATTACCCCTCAAGGATAACAAGAACACATTTTTTAAACTCAATCATCCCATATATTCCCATAATAAGGTCAAATATTCCCATGTTAATCATAATAAAATCCCAAGATAATTTAATATCAATGATAATTATCCTGAAATAAAGACACCAAAATACCCAATCCATATTCTTTACAAGAGGAGTAGAAATTCATATAGAGTAGGTAATATGATTATATATAAAATTAATGAATTTAACCACTCTTAAAGACGTAACATTGGGGGAGGAACCTATAATAAATAAAGAAACCCCTAATAAATATTCAACAATAAAAAAACTTGGTTTTTATTAGGTATAAGTTCAAATTCATAAGGTGCATTCTTCACTGTAAATACACTCCCAGATTTAGGTTGTGTTTTAGATGTTCCATTGAACCAAGTACCACTATATATGTAAACCAATCCCAGAAAATTATCATTAATTCCTCCACATTCATGAAAATAAGGACCCATAACTTTCAATGCATCACACTAAAGTTGACATCCATTTAGATATATAGAACCAAAACACTATTTAGATGAGGATTTATGCTATAAAACCTTTATAGATGACCTATACAACCAAAAGAATGATAAGACTTCACATATTCCAAAAAAATTATTAAATTAATTATCTTGATAGTCTAATAATATGTGATAGATCTATTCCTTAAAGGGTTTGAATAAACATATAAATAAGGTCACCAAATATTATCACTTCATCTTTATATAAACTAATATAACTTCATTTTATTTTTATAAAAACCACATTCTCTACCAGCAGTTGAAAAAGAAACCACACCAATTTTAAATAATTTTACCTAGTATATCTCTACCATTATGGAATTATCCTTTAAATGGACATATGATAACAAACTAGATATGAAATATTTTGATCAAACATCTGGAAAAAAACCCATTTCAAAACATCAATCTTTTAGAGTTCCATTCTTAACATGTCTTAGTTCAAACTATAATATCGTGGTAATACAAGTCACAAAATCTATCATTATATGATTACCTTAATGGGGTTATAAGAAATCCCTCATCTTTACCAAAATATTAGTTTTAAGATAAAACTACAAAGAAAATGTAGCTTTAATTTCCTTCCAAGGTAAATCATTATATAACTTAGCCTATAAATCGGAATCCCATCATTTATAACTTGGGACTTCCCATATAAATGTGGCACATTTAACTTTATAAGTTTAACGAGTTTCTTGGAAATTTAATATCCTCTCTATCGCATCCAAGAACTCCTACATATCCATAGGATCTTTATCACCTTGGACGGTATAAATATAATGACTATAAAAGTCTTAATATTGATCTCCTTCTTGGGATGGTCTAGGATTAAATACCATTTCTATAACATAAATTATTTTGACACAAATTTCATCAAAATTATGATAAAAAATGAATTCATATTGTAAATTATGAATTTCTCCCTCTTAAGGGTTCACATGAGCTCCTTTGGGAGATATAACATTAATCATTCCCTAAAATAGAAAAAATATCCTCAAAATTTTTTAATCATAAAATAAAAAACAACTTTAATGAAATAAAAAAAATCTTATGTTAATATAATAATATAATCATATCATTATGTGTCATAAAAACATCAAATATGTCTATTAATAACCTTAAAATGTTATATAAAATAATTAGATGAAAAGGTAAAATAATCATGATCTTTTTACACAGAGAACAATTTCACTACATAGTGCAATACACTGTGTACCTGACCATGAAATATACATTGAAATCCAAGGTAGGGTTAATGGTTTTAATACACAATTTATAGATTATGTTTCTTTCTCCTAAAACAAGGAGTTCTTTCTCACTTATAAATTATATGGTTAAAATTTATCATAACAACCCATGTAATTATAAAATCAACATCAATATGATCAACTATAATCAGATAAAAATAAAAAAATATTCAAAAAATTAAATATAATTCACTTTCCCAACATCCCATGATAACTACATACTCGTTATAAAAGTGTTGGCCATACAGATCTTTGAAACCTACACCTTGAGTTTTGATAGTGTTATCTCCCATCTACTTTATTTCCAAAAACAAATATTTGAATTGGATATTATAATATAATTTGATAATGAACTAACCTAGATTATCATATATTGATACCCAATCCAGATTTCAAAAAGGCCTATAGTGCATTCTCAATCATTATAGTTGGACAACAGGTGCCAAGGACATCGACCATAGTCATTCGGAATTATTTCACCATTACTAAAATAAAAACAAGCTTAAGGATTCCTATTAAGAATCCAACATGATCTATCCATAATTTGGGCTTACCAAAACTATAATAATAAATTTATAAAATATCTGAGAACCAATTGTATTATATCTTCCAAAAAACTACCAGAAAATATATAATCTACAAACCCATAAAACTAACTCAATCACAAGAAAAATAATTATGAATCATCATGTTAAACATAAATATAAACCACTATATATATAAAAATGAGTTAGTACCACAAATAAAATAACCAAAATGAAATAAAAATATGATCAAAAGAGATGGATGGATGAAATTGATGAGTACTTAAACCCCAAATGGAATAGCCAAAAATAAAACTAACATCAACCATATCCATGTGACATTTGATAAAACGTTACCTCTCACATCCTTTTTATCCCAATTACATGTAAAATTCTAGACCACATCAAATAAAATAATTATGATTACCTGCATCATGAAAAACCCGGGCTACTTACACAACAAAGTGTGTACATATGGAGTAAGAAAACATCTAATTTGGAAACCTCCATTGATTCTACATAACTCCACTCATATACCAAAACCTGAAATGCTATTTTTTTAAATTAGATAAAATTAATTACAAACAATTTTAAAAATACAATACTCTTAAATAAATGGTGTAATCCTCAAAAGCCTTCTTTTGTAATTTAAATGAACAAAAACATTCCAAAGATAAGAAAGGTTTCAACATAAATTTATTTAAAAAATAATAATTTGAAACTCAATGAAAATAATTCCAATTATTATAATCATTATGGGTTTAAATTTTCAAGGGTCCAAAAATATACATCAACCAAATAGAACAAAATTTCTATTTATGATACAATCCAACCCATTGACTAGAATTTCTCAATGTAGGTATGATCATGGGTATCCCACTGAAATGCATGACCTAATCCTAACCAGTTTAAGTTATTATATCATGGTAACCTATAGACTATTTTTTTGTTATAGGTTGAGGGGTAAATAATAAAAACAAATACTCAAATAGTTATAATGTAAAAATTGTACCATGTTATGAAATGTGATATTTAATCATGTTACATTTTTCAAAGAGTAGAATGATGATATTTAGAAGTCAGTATCAGAATACTTTTTATATAGTGGCTATGGAAATCCACCATAGTTTGGTGTTGTAGATGTTATATTACAAAAATTGTGTAGACAATCAGTTTTTTAAAAGATACTAAATAGAATTTAAGACATATATAATAGTTAATACATATGATATATAAGGGTTATTACTCATTGGTTAGTAGAAACAAATAGTATATAAGATTCATTATGGTGAAATGTATGAGTAAATTGTATGATCACAAAAACATGGTAGTTATGATAGGGGTATCTATAGGCAATAATAGGTTATATTGATAAATAGTGGGTCCCTAGAGAATGTTAAATGATGGTGGAACTAATTGAACATGTTGACCATACAATAGAGATATTGTGGGATCATTGCACATGTGTTGTAAAATTATTGAGTAATCATTTATAAATTGGATGACATGCCAATTGAGACTATAATATTGTAACTTATAATTAATGAAATGTTAAAGTGGTGTTCTCCAATAGATTTTAGACTTATTTTATAAATCAAGTTAGTCTTTGGGATTATTTATCTATGTTAATTTCCACTATAATGTTTGTATGTTGTGAGATTTAGTTTTTTGAGTCTATGGAATATTGACTTAGTTGTTTCATTTATGGTGGCTTGAATTCTTACATTTTGATATATTTACATTGAGGGTTTCTTCCAATCTAGGGAGTTTTTATTTATCTGTTTCCATGTTTGTATGTTTTAGTGGTTTAACTTCAAGTGATTAGTTTTTAACTAACCCCAATAAGTGTGTCAATGAAAGATCATGTTCTGGTATCTCAACACACGTAGTAGAAATCTCATAAAAATATATTTAAGGATATTTTTAGTTTTTTGGAGTTAAATGTATCATAAGTTATGGAATACAAAATAAGTTAAGGTCTAGATAGAAAATTTTTGTGAGAAATGATTTGGTTTCTAGATGAAGAAAATGCAATACTATCTTGTTTATGAGGATCTATAAGTCATGTTGATTGGAAAAGAAATAAAAAAATGGAGAAAGAAGAATGGGAAAGGATGGTTTTAAATTAACATATATTATTTCAGATTTCATCGGAATAGAACATTGACTATAACATCTTGTAATAAAATACTACAATTTTGCTGGTAAAATCAATAGAGGAAATTTATAACAAGATAAAAATAATGAACAATGTGATCATTATACAATGATTATTCTATATGAGGTTGATAAAAATAAGACCAAAATCTAATCATATGAATGAATTTAACATGATTAAGATACATATAAAAGTTTCTAATATCAATTTCATGGAGGTTTTTTGGGAAATAATTTTGTTTTCATCACTATCAGAGTAATGGGATGTGATGGTAACTACTATAAATAAATTTTATATGCAATTTTACTATGTGTTTTAGAATCTTAGATGACTCATTTTTAATGAAGATCTTGGACCAAGAGAAGTAAAAGTGATTATCAGAAGAGTATAAAATGATGTAGGAAGAGGATGATCTCAATAGTAAAAAGGCGTAAATAAATCATAAGATATATCCAATGAGGGAAGTCAAGGTTGACATATTTGGTCCAAACCTATATATTCAACTATAAGAAGATTTGGAATCTCAATAAGTTGTAGAGATCCTAGGGATAACTTTATAAGGGAATCTTCTAGATGATTATGTTTAGAAAATTTAGTAGATTAAGGTAGAGCCAATTTAATTATGAGCGTTAATGTATTAATTAAATCATGGACCATTGATTATAAATAATCATTTCATTCCATGTCCAAGAAGGTATATATAGAAAATTATATATGTATATATTTCATGTTGGTTGACTTAGCTGATTATAAAGAACTTGTTATCATGATAAAGGGTGATATTATATTATATAGAAATAAAATAATCTTTCTTGAGTTTAAGGATATTTAGAGCAAACCAATTTTATAGAATAACCTATTTTTGTATGTAATTTGGGTGAATTATCATTTAAAACTAGATTTATGCAAGGAGTAAGGAATATTGTGTCATATCCCATGTTCATTTCTATAGGTGTAAGTTATAGGGCACTGTATCTGACTAGAAGATTAGATACATAAGAAGCTATCAAAATAATAACTTACAAGAGATAAATTTAAAGGTATTTTCATGTTGGAGACATCAGTAATAATAATACGTGAGTTCGAGTAGTAAAGTGTATATTGAATCATAATTGAAACAACCAAAGATTTTTTAAAATTGGAACATCATGCTAGATAGCATATATGACAGCCAAAACCAAGATTAAATAAGAATTTAACTTCCAGATACATTATTTTTCTTTTAATTATAAATCAATTCAATCTCTATGGTATCTTGTGATGTATACAACACCAGGTTTAGACAAAACATGATACCCTGTTAAAATATTATTATTTAAACATGAACATTATAAACTAGCCATTAAGTTAGTGGGTATGAATAATAATAAATAATTTATGACAATTTTATAGTTTAAAAATGTATAAAATAAATTTAATGGTTATCTATTAATTATAAATAAAATAATAATCATTTAAAAGTAAAAGAAATTTTTTCTGTAAAACTCTATTTTTCTTAAATGTGGTTTAATTGCACTTCATGCACATAATTTATAATTATTTTTTATCACTATTATAAAATGCATATGAAAAAAATTATTTTTAAATTAATCATATGAAAATTATCTTAGGGTGAATTTTTAGGGTTTTTTAAAAATGTTTTATTTTTTCATGTGTGGTAAAAAATAATGATTTTTACTAAACATTTACTTTTCATTTAAATTATTTATAAAGTCAAGTTATATTTTAAATTTTTCTTAAAATAAAATTAGTTCAAATGTATTAAAATTTATCAAATTTTGTTCATTTTATTCAATTTTATATTTAATTTGGATATTAAAACACCATATATTTATGAGAATTTTCTCTTTAAAACCCTGTTTTTTCATCGCGTCTTGGAGTGTAACATTAATTTATATTATAAAACTTATTTGAATTGAATTTTTAAAAATGGATTCATTATTTAAAACCATAATAATTTATATTATCTAATAATGTCAACTAAATTCTTAATGATTATGAATTGTGAAAACAATAAAAATTATTTACCACAGATAAGTAAAAATGGGTCCTCAGTGTAGTTAGAATAAAAAGATATGGATTAAAATGATATAAAAACTTGAAAAAATATTATTTTTTGGATATATTTACACCTTATAATATCTCATATTCGAACCTATGGTTATTCATATGTTTTTTTCATGTCAATAACTTTATCATTTTGGATTATTTTGATAAATATTTTGGTAATTTCCAAGAGGGTTCCCTTTCCCCACTTATTAAAGGGAAGTCTTGTCCTCACTTATTAACACACATCAAGACCTTTTTATTGAAAAATAAAATAAAAATTATCTCCCTAAAATACTTATACATATCACAGTTCTTCTACTCATCCCAAATAACCATCCTTAGGGTCCTTAAAAGGAGATCTGAAGGAGGCTTTTCTTAGAGAAAGTAATTATCTTAACAATGGTCTTTCATTTTCTTTCTTATTTTTTTCCTATAATTATGTCTTAAAATTTAATATCTAATAAATAAATTATATTCCTTATAATAATATTTTATTATATTTATTTCATAATATTTATCCATCACCACTTTCATTAAATGGGAAATGAAGTCATCCATCACATGTACGGAAGAATATCGCCTCACAAACTGATGTAGTTTATTTTTCATCAACACCTTTCAAGGATTGATATAATGTAATATTTACCAGAAATATATGATATTTATTATATTATTATACATATTTAGTTTCAATATCACATATATATTTTTCCTTCCATTTCATTTTAAATATGATATCATCACTCACGTTTATGGAGGACTACCGCCCCACGAAGTGATGCGATTCATTTTTCACTTACAATTTATTCGAAATGTTATAAGGATAAAATAAATGAATATATGTGATATATATGACCTTATATTTATTATTTAAAATTAATATATCACCCAATTATTTACCCTTTCACTCATTAAGGTAATTATATCTTCGTTCGTGTGTACATACGACCTACTGTCTCCATGATGCGATGTGATTCATTATCCACAAGAACTACAACTTTTATGACAAAAAATGCATGGGTAAATTAGGAAATTGACTCTTGAAAGAATGAAAAAAACGAAATATTATTATCAAACTAGTGGTATAATATTATAAGAGTTTCATATATGACATTATAAATATTATTATGTTTCTAGTATAATTTAAAAACATTCTTATAACCATTAATTAGGGGTATATACATGTACGGAGGAAATAATATATGAGGTAAAGGTTTCTCATATCATTTTTAGTTACATGAGATATATGAAATATTTACCTCTTATTTCCTTTGTGTGGTATATATAAAATCCCCCTGATATGTTATATCACTAAAATTATTATGGGTATTTCGATTCATAGGAAAAAAGTGATAAGAGTTTATTTCACAATATCATCATTATTTGGTATTTTTTATGTTTAAATCTCCCTTGGGGGAATTATTTAATATATATATATATCATAAAACTAATAAATTGTCTTCACCTATAGTTATTCATGTAATTTATGAAGCAATTTTATCATTTTTCTACTATTTGGTAGTTAAAATGATTCATAAAATGTTTTTAAGAAAATATGAATTTATTGCGCTCTTTGATCATACATCCCTTTTCATAAAAACTATGTTTTATAAAAATTTGTTAAAAAATGTTTTTATCCTTTTAAAATTTTATTTATAACGAATTGATTTACCCATTTTTTACTTTTTAAATTTTTCTTGAAAGGAATATTTATATAATTTTCAAAACCATGTCCTTTTGTCTTTTACCAAAAATGTGAAAGGAATTTTTGTTTTAACATGTACAACATGAGTGGAAAATTCCAAAATCATGGACAATAAATGTTTTAATTATTATTTAATAAGTTTTAAAATGTATTTTCAATTAAAATTATATTCAAAATGTTATGGAAAATTTTGTTTTAAAATATGACTTTCCAAATGAACATGTTTTTTTCACAAAAATGGTTTTACGGATCTTTTAATGGAATATGTATTCATCAAAGATGTCAAACCTATATTTCAATTATGATAAATTTTGGATATGTTGTATTTATACTATCATTATTATTTCTATAGATAGTTTATGATCAGTTTAAATGGGGATGTACAATTGTACTACCTTTCATCACTTTACTCTATATGGTTTATGATTATGTTAATTGATTAGGGTAATTATTAACATTTGGTATGTTAGTTTTTTAA
The DNA here is from genome assembly GCA_963277665.1 of Viscum album. Classification (NCBI taxonomy): domain Eukaryota; kingdom Viridiplantae; phylum Streptophyta; class Magnoliopsida; order Santalales; family Viscaceae; genus Viscum; species Viscum album. The sequence goes on along the minus strand of OY728163.1, from coordinate 2,099,015,532 downwards.
TAAAAATGTTAATATTGATTATTTTTCACTCATTTCATATGAGAAATTTATTGGACTTAGTAATTGGTGGGTGGGGCCTACTTTAGCCCCTCGATGAATTGGTAGATCTAATGAGACAAACTAGATTGGGTTTTGGTTGAGGAAATATGAATTTATTTAGATATATCGGCATAAGAACTCAAAAATATATTTCAGATGTTCAGAATTATTCATTCCAATATAAAAAATTTAGTTATTGATATTCCATGAAATTATTCGATTGGTTATAATATCATCATTTATGTTTTCAAGCTTATGTGACAATTTATATGGCATTACTTAATCATCATTTATTCCATAAATATTATGATCAATTTATTAGTCAAATGGAATGTGTTTAAAGTAAGTTCCATTCCTTATTGGTTATACCTAATTTGTTTAGATCTTCTGATATATAATTACCCTTACTGAGAATATGACCTCACCTCATTATTAAGTTATATTTTCCCTAATATTCTAGGAAGTTTTTTTTAATTGATATGCATGGATACAATATGATGAATAATGGAATTCTAAAATAATACACTTTGTGTATTTTATGTTTTCAATTTTAATAAGTATTTCAAGTATGTATCTTGTTTACCAAGACTACTAAATTATTCAGTTATTTGGGATGAGATTCCTTGTATATTATTCCAATGTAATAAAGTAGACACTATATCTAGGCTACTAGGGTCCTGGTATCTATATTTGATATCATAAGAAGTTTAGTAGAAATATTGAGAAATAGATTTAGGAAAATACAGATTAGGGGACACAACCATATGATATAATTTGAGGATTAGTATACAAGAAAATCCTAATGTTTTGGTAAGGAATATATTATGTGATTTTTCAAAGCTATATGACCCTGTTTAGATACTAAAAGTGTACATGGTTTTGGAAAAGATGTATCTAGGGGTAATAACAATAAAAAAATACACATTTGGCTTGACATGAGTTTTACCTACTGTATAACAACAAGCCTTAATGCACATCTATTTTGACTCAACTAATGTATGTTTTTATGATAATTCAAATTTTCTTTTAAAAAAATAATGAAGGATTTAAAGATAAATATTTCCTTAAAGAAACCGTACTTATGTTTATGATATTAGATATGCGTAAAAATTTCAATTTATTTTAATTGTTTCACTAGTTTTGGGATTATACACTATGTTTCATAATTTCATAATATAATATAGTGTATGAAATCATTTATAAATAGTTACTATTGGAAGGTATGAAAATTTTATCAATGAAAATAATCCCTAGAGTAAGAATGTCTATTTGTTTAGTGGGATAAATCCAATATTTCAAAGGAATATAGTCTCCAAAAAATTCTTATCATACAAATAAATAGTATTATGGGATATCAAGATATATAAAAAATCTATACATATTATGGATTTAAAGGGAATTCATATAATAATAGGATGATAGAAAAAAAAAATGTAAAATGGAATAAGAAAAAGAAGTTTTTTCCAACTTGTAATAACTTTGGAAAAAACACATTGGTTATTTCTTGAAAGGAATTGGAGTTTTCTAAAAGTGTGGAGAGATTGTATACCATGATCATGGTTTCAAGGAAAAGAAAGAAATTTCTAAATTACCATTCTTTAACTGTAAGGGGATGGGGGCGTTGTTCCAACCAATGACCAAAGCATCAAGGAAATATAACTTAGAAGAAGATATGGGGTCATGGTCATTCTTATGATATTGATATAGATGATGTGGAATGGTTAATGTTATTATTTTTAAAGTGAATAATTATGATATAATAGTATTTTAATCAATTTTTTTTTGGTTATAATAAATATGAAATGTATAAGGATTATAATAAAGTAGTACTTATTTAAGGATTTGAAATCACTTGTTGAATGGTACGAAGAAAAGTGATTCATTGGAATGTTAAACTTATTGTAAAAAATATGTTTGAGGGAGGATAAAACTTAATACGTTCATGATGTTGAGATAATAATGATAAAGATGTTTTTAGTAAGGTTTTGGTAACATTTTAGGTTTATCTAATATTTTGTGTTGAGGTAATTATGTGATATTAAAATTTGGTAACATTATTGGAATTATATTAATATAGTTTTAGAGAAAGGTCAACCCAAATTTTGGTTGACCACCCATTTCATTTTATAAGGTAGTGGGGCATGAATATACAACCAAAGTATGATAAGGGTTTAACACCTACCACTAACATATGTGATTTCTAGGTTAATATGACATTGTTTTTAGTATACCAATTTTATATATTAATATTAATGGTATAATAGTGGTGTGATAATTGTGGTTTAGAGATTAATATATTATATTGGATAACTTGTGATAAGAATATTGTTTTTGGAAAATATTTATAAACATACAGAAATAATTTTCACTATTTTATGGATTTTATGATATGTTAATCTTTAATTGTAGTGCTTCAAGAATAAAAAAATCATCTTGGATATTCATTTCTTATAGTAATAAATGATGTGGAAAATGATTAATGTACAACCAAAATGTGAAATTGTGACAATGAAATAAAAAAATATCATGTATGTTTATTTTCATATATTTTGAGTCTAAATATTAAAAGAATTCCTAAAATTTAGGAAAAGGATATTGAAAGAAAACTATTATCGTAATACCTTTATTTATATTAAAACAACAGTATATAAAATCACCATTGATTTATGGTTTTGAGTTTTTTGAATTTCCATTTATCATTAGATTTCTTTTTATAAATTACCTCTATCACTCATGATAATTATTTATTCCTTTCTTCCATGTCTATATATCCATTTTCAACCAATGTTCTACTACTTATAAACCTAGTTATTTATTATTCCATATAAACTTTGTACTTCCATTTATCTCTAAATTAAGAGGATTTTTTATTAACCATATTTATGATATTGGTTTTCAACAAAGGAATTTTCAAATTTCATACCCTTGATTATCAAGATCAAGATTAAATTATGAGAAAACATATTTTTTATGGGGGGAATGCAACACCCGAAGATTTATTAAAATAAGATCATCATGTTTGATAGAATATATGACACACGATACCAAGATTAGAATTAAATATAACATCCTGATACTTTACAATACATTTGTTTTTAAATAAATTTAACTTCATTGATATCTTGTGATGCACGCAACACCCGGTTTAAATGAAACATGATCCACTATGAAGATATTATTATTTAAACATGACCATTATAACCCATTCATTAAGTTGCAGGAAATTAAAATACTAACTAAAATATGAAAATTTTATGGTTCAATCATGTATAAAATAAATTCAATTGTTATCTATTGATTATAAATAAAATAAAAATCATTTTAATGTAATTCAAATTTTTTTTTTAAAATGAATTTTTCTAAATGGTGGTTTTGTCATGCTGTGCACATAAAATTTATGATTAATTTTTACCAATTTTAGAAAATTTATTTCAAAAAATAAACTTCATTTTTGAAATAAAAATATCATAATTATTTTAGGGTGAATTTTCTGGATTTTTCTGAAATGTTTTATTTTTTTATGAATAGTGCAAAATAATGCTTTTTTCTAAAAGCATCCATTTTGTTTAAATTAGGTATAAAATTAAATTATATTTTACAAAAGTTTTAAAGTAAAATTTATTCATTTATATTAAAATTATACTAATTTAGGTCATTTAAATGAAGTTTATATTGAATTTTGATGTTAAAACCTTCTATACTTATGAGAATTTTCTCTTCCAAAACCTACATTTTCATCATGTTTAATGTATAATTTTAAATTGAATTCTCGAATTTCTATGAATTGAACGTGTAAAAATGGATTAAATATTTTTAACAAGAATAAATTTTAATATATAATAAGTTCAATTTAATTTTTGACGATTATGAATAGTAAAAAATAGTAAATATTAATTACCATGGTTAAGGTAAAAATGTATTTACATTGTGGTTGAAATAAAAAGATGAGGGATAATATAACCTTAAAAATTCCAAAAATATTATTTTATGAAAATATTTCAACATTATAATTTCAAAAATTCAAACATAAGGTTTTTTTGGAATCTTTTGTCCTGTGAATGACTTTATCGTTTTGGATTCTTTTGTGAACATTCCAAGTAATTTCCAAGAGGGGTCCCTTTACCAACTTATAAAAGGAAAATCGCTACACCAAATTATTAATAGTAATAAATATTTTTGTCTCAAAAAACCCTTCCAAAATATCTCCCCAACATAAATAGACATATTCTAGATTTTATGGTCCTCCAAAAAGACCATCCCTAGGGTCCTATAGAGGAGATCCAAAGGATGTTTCTCCTAGAGAAAGGAATTATCTTCACAAAACTAATTCATTTTATTTGTTATTTTTTGACCTTAAAATTCATCTTAAAACTAAAAATATAATAACACTAGAATCTATGATATACATATATTTTATTTTATTTATTTCATAATATTTATTGTTTCAACTTCTATAAATTGCGAAACAAAATGAACGATCGTGTGTATGGAAGAATACCACCTTGCGAAGCGATGTTGTTCGTTTTCCATCACCATGATTTGAATATGGATATAATGATATATTTACCAAATATATGTTATATTTATGTTATTATTATACTTATTTAATTTTAATATCACATGAAAAATTTTTACCTTCCATTTCGCCTCACAACGACATCGTCGCTCGTGTGTACTACATACAACCGCCTCCTAAAGCTATGTGATTCGTTTTTCAATTAATATTTACATGGAATGTAATATGGGTAAAATTAATGAATATATTATATGATATTTATTATTTAAAATTAAAATATCACCCACTTTTTTATCCTTTCACTCATATAAGGAATGATATTGTCCCTCGTGCACACATATGACCTACCACTCCATGAAGCAATGTGATTCATTTTACATGTCAAAATTTCATAAATGGTTATAAAAATGAATCAACTGAGTTATTTTATAAATAAATAACATTCGTAAAACCTTTATACAAGAGGTACATACACGTATGAAGAAAGTCATATTAGAGGTTAGGGTTTCGCTTCCTACTTTTACTTTCGTGAGATATGTACCATATTCACCACATATTTCCTTTTTTTGGTTTATATAATACCTATTTGATTTGTTATATCATTAATATATTTATTTTAATGGTATTTAAATATTCATTTAATGTCATTTATTTTATGGGTCTTACAATTCAGAAGTTACCAAAGTGTTAAGTTTTATTTCACAATCTCATCATTATCTGAGATTGATTATGTTTATGTCATCCCTGGGGGAATTAGTTGATATTTATATATTAAAATAAATATATTATCTTCACCTATAGTTATTCATGAACATTTTTCATGTAATTTTATATTTTTTCAACTCCTGGTTATATAAAGTGGTTGAGAATTTTTTTTAAATAAAATCCGACTTTATTTTTCTCATCAATTGAAAATACTTTTTCATAAAAACCCATGTTTTATAAAGAAATTTCTCAAATATGTTATCCAAATTTGGAAGAATGAGATATTCAAGAAAATATTACTCAATTTTACCCTTAAAAAATGTTTATAAAGGAATATTAATGTTTTCTTCAAAACAATTCCTACATAGATTATATCAAAAATGTAAAAAGAATAATTGTTTTAACATGTACGACATGGAAAACAATTTCTTCCATAAAGACTAATAAAGTATTTAACGACTATTTTGAATGTTTTATAAGGTTATTTTCAATGAAAATAATTTTCATTTTTTTGATCCTTTTGGTTTAAAATGTGATTTTCAAATTGAATTTTTTTTTTGTCAAAAATGTTTTTTAATGATATTTTTATGGGAGTTATATTAAAAAAACATAAAATATCTATTATACTTATGATCCAATGAGTATATGTTTCATTAATATAATATTTATTATTCCTTCAGATGGTTTATGACCAGCTTGATGGTCGATGTACAATTTTGTTACAATTCACCATTTTAATCAGGATTGTTTGCGATTATTTTTGTTAATTGGGGTAAGTATTAACATTTCATATGTTAGTTCTTAAATAAAAATGTTTATGTTGATTTTCTTCCACCCATTTCATATGAGGAATTAATTATACTTAGTAAGTGATGTGCGGGGCCCACTATATTCCCTTGATGCATCATTAGGTCTCGTGATACAAACAAGATTGGGTTTTGGATTAGGCCTTACCCATTTATTTAGATGTTTGGGAATAAGGCCTTGATAATATGTTTTAGATTTCCAGAACTATAGATTCCATCATTATGAATTTACTTATTGAATAGTCTGAGTGATTCAAAAAATTAGAATTATATATTTATGATGATATGGATTTATTAGTTGTAAATGAATCTTAAGGGATAATAATACCACCACTGAGAATGAATTGACTAAAAAATAAATGGGTCTCTCATTTGAAAAAAGTATCTGATTGTAGGAAAAGGTACAATTAAAGGATAAAAGTGAAAATATTTCAGCAGAAATAAATATAATACTTCTCCAAATTAGTTTTTCTAATAATTAAGCATCCTACTATCTGAATGGTGATGAGTTGGGTTACAACCAAGAGTTTTCATGTAGAGTAGATAGATTTTAAGAAGACATTTTTGTATGGAAATTTATAGGAGGAAGTCTACATGAAGAAACCAGATGGTTTCTTGGACATGAAGAACTGTGACTTGGTGTGTAAGATAAAGAGAATTATATATAGATTAGAGATCTATTCAAGGTAATATAACTATAAGTTAGATTCTATAATAGAAGTTAAATGATCCTTGTATCTATTAGAAGATGTTTTAGGATAACATATTTATTATATAACTATTTTACATGGATTCCATGCCCCTGGAAGGTCTAGATATGAAACTAATTTAGAATTTGAAGCATGAATTTTCTAATATATTTTAGATGAAGGATCTCAGTGGGGACGTGAAAATCACAAGACTATATATTTATTGAGATAGTAAAGCTAGTATTTTGGGTTTGTCATAATGGGATTACATTCACAAAGACAATGATACTTTCAGAATAACTAAATTTAATAGATTTTTAATCCCATTATCGAATAATTTCAATCTATCCAAATTGTAATCATTGAAAATTGAATGTGAGGTCTAGTACATAGAAAATATTTTATTTTCCTTAGTGGTCGGAATATTTTTAGACACCATTATATATACAAGGCTGAATATATAATTTAAATATGTATTTATTAGCAGGTTCATGGAAAATATAGGGAAAGAACACCAGGAAGAAATAAAGTTGATTCTCAGGTATCTCAAATGATCATAATATATAAATATAATCCTTATAATTAATGATTCATTTTTTTTGGTTATGTGGATATATAATTTGGAATTGATGTAGACACACAATATAATTTCACAGGACATGTGTTCACATTTAGAGGGATGGTAGTTAGTTGGATTTTAAGGCTGCAGTTAGTGGAAGAAATATCCACAATAGAAGATAAATATATAGAAATCATAGAAGTAGTTTAAGAAATTATATAGTGTAATTGTATACTATAGAAAATTTGAATAATTAAAGTGATTTAATTTCTATACTATGATTATTAGAGTGTAATTAATTTGTCTAAGAATTTTATGTTTCACTCATGGATGAAGCAAATTTTCCTAAAATATCATTTAATCTATAATATACTAGATTATTGAGTGATACTTCTATATATTTTAGTCTAAATAAAATATTTTATTGACATGTTCATATAGGTTGAAGTCCAAGAAATTATGAGGAAACGTTATTCTTATATGGACTACAAAAATTACAAGATTGTGGAGACAATTTTATTACTATAGAAGTAAGAAGGATTTTTTTTGATTAATTTTTTTTGGTTACCATATTTTACATAAAATAGTATTTTAGTGGGTGATTGTTAGGAAATTTGATGCCTATTCAATTTTTTTTTCCAGAGGATTAGAAGAAGAAACTCTAGAATTTATTCTGAAGTTGATTTTTAGAGAGCGATAATGGAAGTCCATTATAGGATGGTGTTCTTGATGTTAGGTACTAAAATGTGTGAAAATGGACAATTGATAAAAATATTATGAAAATAGGTTATCAAATAATCAAAATTCACTTATGATGAGATATATGGGTCGTTCCTCACGATTCTATAAAAAATTAGAGAATATAAGAGTAATTTAAGTGAAATACTAGAGTAACTTCCATGATCCTTAAAAGTTAGTAATAAATCTTGGGAAACTATATGTAATCAGAGGATACTATGACGAATACTGAGTCGGCCATAAATATAGAATGATTTCTTAACTGGTAGACCGAATGAATGTCAATATAATGATTGGGTGGGAATATTTCACATGTGATATATGATTATTGAGCAGTGATCAGTATATTTTAAGAATTATAAATTTTCATTTTAATCTTATAACTTTATATTAATAAAATGGTGAAATAATGTACTCCCTTATATTTAGAAATTATTTTATAAAACATGTTAATCCTTTTGTTCATTTATTACATTAATTTCCACTTAATTTTTTATTAGATATGATTTTTCATTTTTATCATGTGTGGGTAGTGTTTAATTAGTGTGGTGATTTTGGGTTCATTAACCTCTAATGTTTTAATATATTTATGTTGAGGGATTATTCCAATCTAGCATGTTTGTAGTTCATTGTTTTTATATTTGTATGTTTTGGTGGTTTAACTTTGGATTTTTTATTTTTGGCCTATTGGATTCATACTAAATTATACATTCATGAAATACATTAACACACACTTATTGTAAGATATATTATGAAAAAATAGAAAGGGGTGGAGGGGGTGGGAGTGAATTTACATAAAAAAAATCAAGAATTAAAGTCTTAAAGACTAAAAACTATTTTTAATAGTTTTATGAGAAGAAAAAACTTTTGAATACTTTAATAAGAACAATTTAGGAAAGAACAATAAAATAGTATGTATAATAGAATAATTATAAGTGATTATAAAATCAAATATATAAAATAATATGTGAATAAAAAAATAATATATTGATAAAATTTATTTATGAAAGTATAAGCTCAATTAGTATTAAAAGAAAAAGAAAAAAACCATTAAATAAAAAACTCTATTTGATAAAGGAGTTAAGATAAAGTGCATTGATGAAACTCGATGTTTCTTAAAACATTTACTTGAGAGTTTATAGTATTAGTACGCTATATTAAATTGTATCCAAGATAACAAAACATAATTTTTGTAATTTGTTATAGAAAGAAATTGAAATATAATTGACCCAATATTTTTAAAGGTTATAGTTATAAATCTAAAAGATAATTAATACCTTAAATTTTATTGGTTTGTAAATAAACCTAAATCCCTTAATATAAAAGGTAGTGATAACTAAAATAAAATAAAGTTAATAAGAAATAAGGTATTTCTAGAAAAAAATATAATTTAAGAATAATCTCTATTATCACAAAATATAAGAAGTGGTATGAGAGAATGAGGGAGACGTAGAAGAGATATTAATATATTTAAAAAGTAAGAAAATTTTTTCAATTGAGAATCTTTAGAGAAAGATAAGAAATTGATAATCATAAAACATGGACTTTGGGAATTAGTATGTTTCCTTGATGTGAAAGGGACTATATATAGGACAAGAGCCTCAGCCCTGTTGGTGAGGACTCTCTAGGTGCATCAAAGAGACCCGAGATCAAATCTGGGTGGAGGCATATTTCCAGGTTACTATAGCAGTACTATAGTAGGCACTGTTCGTTACTGTAGCAGCCAGAACTATTCATCCATCTGGGTCTGCGGGCCACCGGTTTGGTCCTCGGGTCCTGAAAGGATTTCAGGCCACCCAAGACCTTGAGACAATTGATTCTCAAGGCCTTCAAGCCACCTTAAGGCCTTAGGGCCACCCCAGGGCCTTCGGGCCACATGAATGCAGGCCCCAGACAAACTACAAAAAAGAAGCAGCCCCAGAAGAGGATTCAAAGCAGGTGCGCTCACCAGAGTAGAGCCAAATGGATTGTCAGAATGAGAGGGTATGGCTATGCCATCGGTACCAGCCTGTGCTTGCATAGGAATCCTAGCCATACGATCATGTGAAAGTGGAGAGATACTATCAAGATGTATATGCTAGGGAGGGGCAGTTCCTTGTTGATAGTCTGGTTGATTTCCCTAAGACCATCAGGTCATGTAATCTCCTAAGCCTATGAGCCTTGTAATATATAACCCTACAGGCCTTGTAAGGTTTCCCCCTCATCCCTTGAAGGGGGGGGGGGGGGGTTATCAAAATATCAATAAAAATGAAGGCCTTCAGGCCATTCAAGATAAAGGGACTATATATATCTTTAACAGTCTTTTAAAACGCTATAGAATTGAAATAGGGTCAAGGATTTCACAAAGGGATTAGTCAATGCATCTTGAACCATAATAAAAGTAAATTTGATTGGTCAATCTTGGAACCATCAGATAACTGATAACCTCTACTGGGTAACCGATGAAATTCCTATAATTCTTCAAAAACTCACAAACCACTAATTTTCTAGTGGAATATTTTGTTATGAGTGGGGTTTTTCATCACCCTTGGATGGAGAGTTCTCCCCCAAGTAGTTGGTGGACTCCTTTTTCATTAGTAGTTCTGTCCACATGGAACTAGGGCGCTTATGCTGCCTTAAACTTCTCAAACATCACTATGGCCGATCAAACTCCATTCAATAACTCCAATAAATGTAGAAATTTTACCCCATGATTTAAATAAGTCCCTAAATACATCAACATTGATTCTTAAGTTCTTTTTAAATATTCTAAAAATATGTCATCCTGATCCCCTCATAACCAAAATCAACACTTGTAATTTTTTGCTTCCAAAAAATATAATTAAATCATTAGACACTTTAAATAGTTTTTATAAACATTAAAACTTAAAAAGGTGAGAATCATGAAACAAATGATGAATAAATTATAAAGAAAATATAATAAATTTTATAAATATTCTATACATTTGTTACATGCATATTATAAATATATATTTCCATGAATATAATGCATTTATTGATATATATAATGTGATATATATAAATTTTATTTTTAATGAGAGTTATATTTAGTTTATTTCATGTGATGTAATGGGGAACTTGATTAAACCTACACATTTTTTTATCAATTTTCGTCAAAAGGTTGGTTCATTTAAAATATTTTCATTTATTCATTGAAATAAGTTCAGTGAATTATATATAAGGGGTAGTAACACATATGATGCATTTCAAATGAGGTGCCTCAAGCATCACTTCTAAAAGAGAATATCTATATTGAATAGGGATAATTATCATTCTTTTCCAAATGTTATATAATTATCAATATCATGGAATTTTGATAAAACTATCCTCTTCCCAAAGTTCATTTATCATATCAAGAAGGTGATATCACCCCTTAGGGAGTTCGAGTATCCTATAGATATGATTAAAGATCGTTTGGAAGGTGTAATTCCTCAGAGGAATAAATTATACATTTATAGATTCAATTATATTCATCAAATACTCTTATTAGGTTAAGGAATATGAATGCTACTATAATGGCCAAAACCCAATTATCTGTTCAACTCTTTTTTAGATATTTTATATGTTTGATTTTTTAATGATTGATTAGGTTGTTTCCACTACAAATGACCACTAAATGATAAAATTAAATACACCTGTTGCATTAATTTTTTTCCTAAATATTTAAATGTCTTTTATCAGCCGGTTTTGATGAATATAATAAGTATAAAATGAAGAACAATGTATTGTAAAACACTATGTAGAACTAGTAACCTTTACTAACTTTCATAAAGGCAATCAAATGGTACCTTTATATAAACATGGCTACAAAAAATCTATATTCTATTTACCCATACATGACTCTCTAAAATAGTTCTATATAATGGTAGATATGGAATAGATTTATACAGATGCAATATCCTTCCCAACTCACGTAAAGGTAATGTGATGCTTACCCTTATGTAAGAGGCTATGAAAAGGTAGTCCGAGGCTTACATTTATGTGAATTGCTTTATATAAAGGTAATTAATAACATACATTTATGCCTGGGTTCTTCCATAATGGTGATATATGATTTATCTTTTTGTGATGGGTGGGTGTAAAGGTAAATTCTTTGGTTCCCTTACATATTATGGAATCCATAAGGGTCATGAAGATCTACCCTTAAACAGAAAATCTACATAAGGGTAGTGGGAGGTTTACCCTTACATAACTTAAAATTTTGAAGTTTATCCTTATAAATAATTCCTTTGTAATGGTAACCATACATACCTTTATTCAAGAAAGGGTTCATATTAAAGGGAAAAGAAAATTTTCTTTTATTTTCCAATCTTTTAGTGGTTTAAATGGTTTTTATGATTTACAAAATGTCTATAGATCATGTTAATAGGTATTTGGGGAATATTTAACTTATAAAGTATTTAAATTTTAACTAATTATTTATAAAATGTTTACAAATAAATAAATAATTTTTTTAATGATTCCTCCCAAATATTAAATATTAATCTTTAAAATTCCTTTTTAAAATTATATAGAATACACGTGGTTTGGAAAAAATGTTTATTTATAAATCAAATAGATAATAAATTAAAAACAATATATGATATTGATATTATTTAAAAATTTTATATAATATAAATTGAATTATAAAATGATTATAATTCATAAACTTTCATATAAATTTTATTTAATTTAAAATAAGAATGATTTTTTTTAAATTAATATAGAAATTTTTCTATTATTTTTAATTTTAAAATATTTATAATTAAAATTTATTTTTTAAAATTTTTAGGAATTTTTATCTCATGTTTTTGAAAATAAATAAAATGTTTAATTTTTTGTTAAATCCATTTTATATTCATGTTTAGTAAATAGTTTATAAAATGTGAATATTGTGTATTATTTATGATTAACTATTAAACAACTTTTAAAAGTTATGTACCTATATTAAAAGTTTGGTATGACTCTATAAAACTTAGTTTTCATCTAAATTAACCTTAGTTTTTAAAAAATATTACGAGATAAATAATAATTTTTTGAATATAGTATGTGTTTATTAGGTATTTTTTATATCATGAATTGAATTCCCTCTTTATAAAAGTCTCATCAAGTAGAGGGACATGAGATTAGATCACATTTTGGATCAGACCTTATGGCTTATCTTGGAAGGGTAATGGGGTATAATATCTATCTCTTTGGGATTAATCATGTGGAGATTTTAAATATCTTATAAATTAATGAAATCACATGAAGTGTTCATGTACAATATTCATATGATGCATTTGGATATGTATGAATATATTTGGATTCTATTTTTTGGTATGTAACACAATCTTGTGGGTTATGTAAAGAGTTCAAAATTAATGTGGTATGTACTCATTAATTTTTGTGATTGGTATATGGAATCTAAAACTAAATCATTATAATGATTCTTACACAAAATGAATAAAACATGAGAAAATAAATATTTCAAAATATGAAATAATTATAAATTGAATCTGCATATGATGTATATTAAATTGAAAATACCTTAAAATTTAAAACCCCTTAAATACTAATTGTGATATCTATTATAAAGTGGAACTTTTAAAGACCTCAATCATCCAACAAGGTAGTTTAATTCCATGGATGGTGTACCACTAAATTATCTATTATATTAAATGAAAGTAATAAGTGTCTCTAGAATTTTTCAATCAGGTAGTTTCAAACCATAGATGGGTGCCCCTAAATTATCTTATTTCAAATCATTTTCTTTGGGTTACAATTTGTTGGGAAAACCCTAGGGTTGGGATACTAAATAAATAGTATATAGTATTATCCAAATGAAGGATATTGAGAAATGTTTTTCCACTTAACTATCTAACAATCATGAATGTTATGATTGGATTGATAGCTTACATAAATAATTAAAGTGAGGTGTTTCACACTATTACGAGGTCATTTCATGGTTAATATTGATCTTAGCTCAATAAATAGAAATTTTGAAAAGGCTCATCATTTGTAGTGGGGGTAATTCCCTAAAAGTTGTTAGTAAAAAGAAATAACAAACTATACCCAACCATTGATTTTATGTTATTGTAGATTACAAATTAATTAATTATATTAATTTCAAGATTTCAAATTGTTTGACATATAAAATAGTTAAATACTTTTCTATAGGATTGAGAAGTGTTTTGAAGGAGAAACATTCAAAGTACCCAAATATGAATTTTATTGCGACCGGTTCCACCAAATTTGAATTATGATTATTGGATAGATGGTGTGCATCACAAATTTTTTTTCTAATAAACTCAAACATAGAGATATGAGGTAATTGATCAAGGGCGAAGCAGGTATTCATGTCGGTAATGAATAAACAAATATTTCATTAGAATTTTTACTTATAATATAATTCTATCTACTATATTTGTCTTATAATTAAAAAAATATTATTATATTCATATCAAAAATAGTAATTTGAATTCTCTTCATTTTTTGGATAATATGGGATATTCATTTATAGTTAATAATGAGTGTTTTCTATATATAAGAATGAAATATTTTTTTGTTTTGGTAATATATGGAATAATTTATATATTCAAGATAAAGAAAATAATATTTATAATGTTATGAATAAGAATGTTGGGTTCATTTCTAATCCCACCCAACTTTGAAATTTTCTTGTTGGACATATAAATGAGAAATTAATTATAAGACTCCATATTAATGTATTGTAGGGCTAATTGGATATAAATTATTTGAAAACTGAAAATATTTTTAATCAGAAAAAATTAAAATGTCACATTTTTGAGGAATAGGTGAGAGGGATATTAGAGTATTGGATATCATACATAGTGGTGTATTTGGATCAGAGAGTAAAAAATTAAGTGGTGGATTATGATACTTCATTAAATTGACTGACGACTCTAGTCAGTATGATTGTGTGTTTTTGATTAAAAACAAGTTAGAAAATTTTGAAAAGTTCAAGGAGTTTCAAAATGAAGTGTAGAATCAATTGGGAAAAAATATTAAGATCATGTTATTGGATAGAGGGGATGAATAATTTATGTATTCTATCACAAATAATTTTATAAGCTGTGGATTTGTTTAATAATTTAGTCCTCTTATAAAAACACAATGTACCAGTGTGTTAAATAGAAGAAATAAAACCATTTTATACATCGTTCAATAAATGACGAGTTAATGCAGCTTTATATTTCAATATGGGGTTCTTCTATGGATATTGTTGCATTATTAATAAATCACGTTCCACTTAAATTATTCATAAAGTCACCATATGAGATATGGTATGGTAAATATTATAGTTTTTTTATAAGGATTTGGGGTTTTGATGAACTCGTACGATGATTATCTTTTGAAAATATAATCCTTAAGTCAGAAAATTATTTATTTGTTGGTTATCCTAATAAAACTAATTGATATTATTTCTTTAATCCTATTTAACATAATGTGTTTGTGGAAAGAGATTGTGTTTTACAAGAAAAAAACATGGATTAGGTAATTATTGGGAGGAAATTTAATGTTAGAGAATTTCCAAAACAAAAAACATAGTGTTATTAACATTAAAAATGAACCTATCTTATAAAGAGTTGTGGAAAAATAATTTACTCAGGTTACACATGATCGTATGAGGTCTTGAAGGATTCATCTGGAACCCAAGAGATATAGGTTTCTCGTGGATATTGCAAATTCGATAATGTTGATTGATATAGAACCATCATATTATATTCCATGGTCATGGTGTAATGATGAGTTTATTTCACATATTTAAAGAATGATACATCAACCATATAGGATTATGGAACAAATTTGAAACTTTCGTGATGAGATATCACAATAAAAGGACTTTATTACCTAGTGAATATCCGTATGTAGTTTTTTTCATTGCAACATATCCTCTTCCTATATGGGTGCCTTTTCCCATTTCTTTGATCATAGTTTTATACTATACTAGGTAGTTAGAATAAATGGTATTTTTCAGATTGAGAGTTAATATTTATTTAGGATTTACTAAATTATCAAAAATATTAAATAAATACTTATTAGTGAGGGAATTGATTAATTATAAAAATATATAATTTTTAATTTTCTCTTATTATTCAAAAGGTAATAAATAATTATTTATTTATTAATAAATAATTTATTTTATTACACTAATATAAAAATAAATATCTTATTCTTTAGACCATGGATATAACATTTACTTATTTATTGAATGCACAATATTTATTGTTTTTTATTCACAAGGTAATGAATAATTATTTAGTAATAAATAATTTATTTATTATGTGAATATTAAAATAAATATTTTATTCTCTAGAACATGAATATAATATTTATTTTTTATATTTATTTATGAATTAAATAAATGTCCAAGAGGACAAGAAAACCTTATTATTGTTCTATTAATAAATATTTTTATACTAGCTTGTAAATAGTATTTATCATTGCACCAATTAGTGCATGGCGTGAAGTAAAATTATAATAATTTTTTCCATGGAAAGAAGTTCATTTTGGGTTTAACATATTATTAAGGGTGTTTCTGTAGTTAACTAACACTAAATAATATTATTTGATTTATATATAGGAAATTATGAGAATTGTGAGTGGTTGGTCATTGTGTACAACGTCTCCTCCCTAGAGAATTCTATCTCAATGAGAATGTCTTTGAGGTTTTCTCTCAAGATTGAGAGATTATCTATTCCTACTTACTTTACTCTCAATCTTGATATATCAGGATATATTTCTCCAAGAATAAAGGAATATGTTGTGATCAAGGGGGAAACATAAAATTATTGATACCACTAGCAAGCATCCAAAGTATCTTTAGTGATTTTCCATGATCAAAGGAGAACATACAGATCACTGCTACAGGGGATCTAATTTGGATCCTCATCAAGTAAAAAAAATACAACTAAAAATACATCAGATTATTAACTCCTATAATAAATAGATACATCAATATTGAAGTATTTATTTAGGATATTCTCATTTTAAAAATTAATATGAAAATGATCTCTTGTTTTGGTTCAAAAAACTCTGTCAATGTTCTTTGGAAAATATTTATTTGTTCATGGAATTAATTAGTACGTACATTGCAAAATTTTTGTTGAATATGATAGAAGATGAGTTGGACATTAGACCCCTAAGAACTTCTATTGCATCTAGAACGAATAAGTTGTATCAAATAGGCTGTGTTCAATTTAAACTATCTAATGGGTTTTGATACTTTACACATTTAAAAGTTAGTTTTCATTTCAATAAATTCATTCTTTTAATGTGATTATATATATCTATTTTTATCCTCTTTTTTACTGCATATATAACCTAGATCTGGTAAAAAATTATGAAGAATATCCAGAGAATGCACGAGGAAGTACCAAGGGTTATGGTCTGATAAAAAAATATTACAAAAACTATAAACCTAATGTATATGTCATTAATCCATGTTCAATGCACCTAGATGACACTCGAAATTATTCTGTGTTTCATGAATTAATTACAAAGTGTACTAAATTCACATAGCATGTTGACCCGGCTAGTATGATACATAGTTATATGTACTACAATCCATGTAACTCAAAAAAGTGTAGTCAACATGTTTTTGTAGTGGAAAACACAAGGTCCACACCTTGTCATGCATTTATTACACAAAATAGGCACTAAATATAGTGTAATAATAAGAATACTTAGTGTGTGAAAGTTTTGTTCCTCATAAATATATATGTTGGAATATATTCTAAGTCCCTTAATGTGTATCACAGACATAAAATTTGTAATATACACAAAAAATAGATAGAAATATAAGCTATGTACCCAACTAGTTTATACAAAATAATTTATATTTAATTTATTACTACTTTAAAAATCAACATCATGTGTTCCATGTGTCATTTATTAACTCATAAATTCCGCGTGATTGGTTATATATATATATATATATATTAAATTCTTCATTACTTTTTCCATAAAATTTTAAATTATATACCATGTATTATTGTAATACACTAACTATTTCACATGAATTAAGAGGATTACACACTAAATTAATTAACATGTGTTATTTGTGTCATTTATCCACTCATACATGTGACATCCTAGTAGAATGGTACAATCTATTTTAGTGTTTAAGGGTTTGTTTTTCAGTTTAGAGGTTGTAAGATACTTTCTAGAAGTTTTCTGTGGGGTTGTTGTTGGGAACTACCTGTGGAAAAAATTCATGTCATGAATATGATTCTTAACATGGTTCCATCATTTGGAAGAATCAATGGAATGTTTTTAGGGAATGAAAGTGATTCTGGATGTGAACTGAATTTACATCGTGAATTATTCACTTGGTATTTCTAACCTGAGGAAATTTCTTTTTTGACTTACGTGCATCATGGGATTTTCACTTCGTGTGTCAAGGATTAATGACATGAATTATACATTACCATAAATATTTATTTCACTTTAATCTTGAATCATAATTAATTTGTTACACAACATTCTCCCTTGAACTCTAGGTATCTCCCAAGTGATTTTCGGTGATTCTATCCCTTATAGATCACTTTATTTGGCCCCGATCTCTGGCATGGTTGGTTACTTTTACTTTGGTATGAATTCAATTATCTATTATACTTATTCATTGATATTGGGATTTGGAAAAGGTGTTGGGATACATTTTTGGAATTGGTGATCATATGATGATTCTTTTTATATCTCTTTAATATTTGTAGATGATTTTCATTCCTTTCATTCTGTTGTTAGTGTGTGGATCCCATTGTGTGTTGTGTGCGACCAAAGATTGAGGTAGGTGGTTCCATATCTAGAATTTTTTTTATAAACCATATTTTATCTTGGTCTAAAAGTTTATTTATAAATAAATTAGCATGATTGATTTTTTTTGTGTAAATGAGTTTTTAAGAAAATATGGATTTTACATCATTTTAGTAAAAGAAAGGTGTTTTTCAAAGGACTGTGAAATGGATTTGTGGAATAATTTTATATGAATATTTTTGATCAAAAATGGTTATTTTTAACTATATTGTGAAATTTGATAATACATTTTTAAATTATTTGATATTAGCAACACATGGGAGCATTAGATACCTTAGAAGAGTGTTTGGTATTGGGGCTTGTCAGTTGTTTCCATCGGGAGTTTCACTCATGGGGAGTTACTCTATTCCACAAGCCCCCTGTCCTTGGGACTTTACCATGAAATTTTTGGGGGTTCACTCAGGGGTTGTTTCTACATTATTTAGGATATGTGTCTTAAGGAATCGAGTGAGTTTTGTATTACAATTTTTTCCATTTAAGTGGTATTTTTACTACTATTTTACTCTATTTGTAGCATACATATTTTGGGTTGTTATTTATATTGCCTCTTTCTAATATGTATATGCTCCATGTTCGTTGTTTCAAGTTGGTATAAATCATTACTTTTATTTGATGTTTTACCCAGGTGCTATTTTCCATCCTGTGGTGATCCAGAGTGACCTTCGGTTCAGTGGTGAATTCGTTTGGGTGCTACATGAGGGTATCCATTGTTAATCATATACAAATTGGTATTAGAGTTGGTTATGATTAGTCTTGAGAAGTTGGAAGATAGAATATTAAATTACTGGGTTTCGAGAGGTAGGTTATGATGAGTTCCTAGAGATCCCATTTCACAAGGTGACTCAAGTTACCATGAGATATAGAGATGAATGTATCCTATATTGGGGGTTTTGATCTTGATCTCAATTTATAGTTTTTATTATCTAGTTTAAAATAATATTATCATGTTTTTTATTGTTTATTTTGTTTCTAGTGTGTATAAAAATTCTTATGAGACATATTTTATAGGTTCTATAAGAAGGTTCAATAATATATGCTCCTTAAGGGAATACTTCTCTAGATCAGAATCATATGGATACTATCATGTGGGTAATTTCATTCCATGGAATAGAATAAAAAAATCTTAAAAACTAGTAGTTTTTGTGAATACAAGAGATCTATTTTATAGGTATTAATACTGAGAGTTTCTATGGAAGAAACCCCCATCATTTAAAGGTAATAATGTACCTCAAGAAGTGGAGGATTGGTTGGATATGATTGATTAGATCGTAAGATCCCTAGTTACTCCCGAGGGTGTCAAGGTGAAGTGTGCATCGTTCAGACTTGAGGTCCCTAGTAAGCGGTAGTGGAATTTCCTGATATAGGAAAACCTACACATGATATTGGATTTGAGGGGTTTCAAGACCCTCCTCTTACAACATTTCTAGCTAGAGTCTCTGATGATCCAAAAATATCTTGATTTCATCTCCTTGTACCGAGGAGAAAATTAGGTGTCAGAGTACACCAAACATTTTATAGAGCTAGTTTATTTTTCTCCAGTGGTGGTGACGAATAAACATTTAAAATATCAAAAATATCTATAGTCTTTATGACTATATATTCAATCGTATGTATACATGATAAGGTTTACCAACTTTACTGTGATAGTAGATTGGGATGTGATGTAATATATAGACATGTAAGGAAAGATTGGATTTTTTTATCTATTTCCTTCCACCCAATGATAATATTAGTAGTGTATCAAGAAAGAAGATTAAGTGTAATGACCATCATATGAGTGGTGGAGGGGGTTTTTAATAGAGGGCCTCCTATACAAACTTCTACAATAACTAGTAGTGCTCCTCTAACTCTCTATTAGTGGGTCAAGACAGCGTACATCCAACATTCTTATCTCACACCTACAAAGATTTTCAATTCATATGGATGCTAAGGTCATCAAAAGAGGTTCTTCCTGATTATGTCTGTGATCCATTATTATAACAACCAAGTTACTTATAATTTGTTTTCTCATTTAGGAAATAAATAGTGAAATTTATTATAAATAATGAAATAAGTGATATTTATAGAAATTAATTAATCTATAAAAATAGAATAATAACCTCATATATGAAAGAATAAATAAAACTTATGTATCTTATTAGTGAAAATATTATATTTTTATATCTTGGAATAATTAAATATATTTTTTGAAAATGATAAATTATGTGTTGGGTTTTTTGTTACACCTAAATTATTATTGACACTTTTATAATTAAAATTTTGATTTAACATAAAAGTTATCTTCATAAAAATATATTCATAAATAAATAATTTGTTTTCATATTATTATAATATAATTTTATGGGACCTTAATAAAATTTTCAAATTGTTATAAAATTAGTTATAATTTTAAAATTGGTATTTTTCGAATAAATGATGATTTTAATAAAAAATTATATTTATCATATTTAGAAAATTATTTTCACAAAATATAGTTAATTTCTGAATTATAAACATCAAAAAATAGTTAGGGTGATTTTTTTGTATTTTTCTGAAATAGTTGAATTTTTAGTGAATAGTGAAAAACGATAATTTAAAATATAAGATAAATACATGAATTATTGAATGGTAGATGATATATTAATTATGTGAGACAATAATATCCATACCCTTTTCATTATTTTAATTTATTTAGTGATAATTATCAAACAATTCATAGTCTTGATCCAAAATAATAAACGAATGTATAAAATAATAAAAAACACCCCTCTTCTCCACTATAAATACCACCCCTCACCACCTATTATAATCACATCTCAAGGCATTTTTGATTTTTTAATTTTTTCTAAATTCCCATTCCAAACCTCTTCCCCAATTCTAAGACCTTTTGGTCTCACTAAAAGGCCAAAACCAAGTGCCTTAAGGAGGTTCTCATGGAGAATAATTCCAGAGGTAAAATCCTCTTGCATTTTCTTTTATTTTCATTTCTTGTTCTCTCTTTACCTCCCCTCATCCATGTGACACAATAACTATATAATATTTTTTATAATTTAATTTTATAGTGTTAATGTAATATACATCATCAAACCTATCATATTCTCCACTAATTCTAAAAAAATGAAAACCTCATCTGTGATGTGTGGATTTACCATCATCGTGGATGATGTGTTTTCATTTTCCTTTAACACCTTAAAAGATATTCATAAAACCATTATTATGGTCAAATAAAATTTAATTATTCATATTAAAAGTTATATAATGAGATGAGACCAATATATAATCATGATATTAAGTAAAATGATATAAGTTTTTGATGGTAGTAAAAACCACAAAAATAAATTAAATCATTTTCATTAATGTTTTATCTAATTAATTACCCTCATTTAAAAAAATGATATATGGTATCATTTATAATTATTTAAATAAATTAATACCATTTCATTCTACTTATGTTGTTTTTCTTCCATTCTACAAGACAATCCACAACGAACCAACAATGGAAACTATGAAATAAACTAATGAGAAACAATAAAAATAATAAAATATTAGTAATAAATGGGTGGAAATTTGTTATAAGAAGATCATATAAGGAATTATAAATATTAATATGGTTATTTACTATATTAACAAAACTATTTAACCCATTATATATAAGGTTTTAGCATGTTTTAGGTATGTCAACCCCAAGCTAAGAAAATTTTCTTTAAAAATCATAATTTAAATTTCTATATTTAAAAAAGATACAAGGAATGTTTTTATGCAAGAATTATTGTTTTATGACTATTTTATAGTTTTTGGGAATTTTTTATGATGAATTTTGGGACCTATATATCCATCTAATGAATTTTTTTTATTTATGTTGTTAGTTGAATATAATGCTTATTCCAAGTATAACTGTAATGGTTACATCATAATGTAGTTGTATGGGTTACATTGTAAGGTATCCATGAGGGTTGAAAATTATATGGTAGACGAGAGGGTTAAAATATTAATTAATTAATTCACCAAGACTCCTATATGGTTTTATTAAATTTTTCTATGTTTTATAGAAATCTCATGTTTTAAAAAGTTAAGTTTATGATACTTTATGAGTGATAATTATGTCTTTGTGAAAATGATTTCATATGTATATAAGTATTAATGGACTAAAACTTTCTTTTTTTTATGTCCCTTACTAAGAATTTTTTTCTAATCCCAAGTTTTTTAAAATATTTTTTCATTGGGTTTAATGATGGGTAAGAGAAAACAAAAATAAAAAATGAATGTTGCGAAGAGTTTTCATTCTTCACCTTTTATTAAAATATTTTATATTATGAAAGAAATGGATATTATTTTAGTAGTACGCACATTGAGTTATAATTAGTTGATATGAATGAATTATTTACTAATTATCTAAAAATATTATCTTGAAATATCATTAGTAATGTAAGAAAGTGAATTATAAAATAATTTTATAGTGTATGTAATGTTTATGGTTGGGTCCTTATAGTTGATATGAGAGTATGGTTTTGATAATGTTAGGGATTAAGATAATGTTAATAGAATACCATGAATGAAATTTTTCTTATGGATATGTTTAAATGATATAGAACTTAAAGATTACCATATTTGTTCATCTATAATATGTCTATTGACATTAGGTTTTAGAAGAAGAAACTTGGATGTTGAGTTTTGGAAGACACCAAGAGGATGATATATTTACGAATCCGTAATATGGAATAGTTGAAATTTGAACCAAGTAGTTTGTGATAGTAATGGACTAGTTTATATAAGTCATAAATGGAGCTATAATCCCTGAAAGAGAAAACCAAATATACCATAAATGGACATGAATATAGTGGAACATTTTATGAGGAATCAACATCACTTTTTCCATAGAACGTCTAACCTAGTGTTGGATAAAGGATAGATTAAATCCCTTGAAAATATATTTGATGTCATATGGTGTTCATATAGTCAATATTATTCTTTTATTATTGTCTTGAATGTGAAGTTGACCAGTGGTGGTTAGTGGTCAAGAAAATCAGGGATAGAGAGGAGATTAATTTCTTGTAATGTGATGAATTTTAGAATATTTTCCTTTTATAATTTTCTCCTATGGTTGTTCGACATAGGATGGAAAAGAAATTCCTTGAATTGAAACCAAAAGAGAAAGATTTATTGGCCGTGAATATAGAAAACTTCACATTATTATCAGGGTACAATCCAAATATTATTCAAGATATTGATAGGGTAATCAATGATTTCTTTTCACGGCCTGTCCCCTGGGGCCCGTGCCATGACTACCCCAAGCCTACCTAATGATGGCTAGGGGCTGGTGACTAGCACCAAAGGTGACAACCTGTAAGTGGGAGGCATTTTATTGAGTACCCGTATGCAAAAAATGCCCAACCAAGTCCCACACACTAAAAAATAAACAAGATTCACTAAAACAAGGTTGAGTACAAGTATAAATAATAAACTTGGGTCTGAATACAAACCCAACAAAAGAACTAAAAGCTATAAATTACAAAAAGGAAACTCTAATGGTCATCTGTAGAAAACCCCACCAGATTGTGAGAGTAGTGTAGCTAATGGAAGCCAAAGTATAACATCCTGTCAACTCGATCCTACGGGGCCCCTCCCGGTCCTAGGCCCCGCAAGTCCACCATCATAGTGTCCGTCAGAGCCATCTGTCTGAGCACCTCTAGGTCCACGTCCACCAAAATCTATGTCGAAACGTCGATCATCTTCACCAGACACAACACATGCGGGCAAAGACCATGCAAGGGTGAGTAAAAAAGTACTTAGTTGGGACACCAAAACAATAGGGAAAGACCACAGAACAATAGTAAAGTTATAGCACCAAGAACAAGAGAGATTACACAACATATTAATTTAGGGTAGTGATGGAAGAATAATCAGTCACATCATCGAACACCTTGGATGCTGGATAAATCATCCTCTATTGAGTACAATGGGTGTGCCAAGTCACAAAAAAGTGCTTCCCACTAATCTTGGATTTCTTAGGTACACCTCCACATCATGTATCGTGTGCCTGCAAAGTAACACAGAAGTGCTTCCCAATAATCTTGGACAACTGGGGTACTTCTCCTTGTCGTGTACCGTAGGCATGGAAAGTCACATAGAAGTGATTAACACCATGGGCCTCAAAATTCAGACTAAAGTGATTCCCCCTGGCTATAGTGGATCCTCACAGAGATGTAAGTTAGTAGTATTCAGGTATCAGCCTACTGTATGGTTCCGTACGTAGTGCACCTAGGAGAACTACTCTCAAGACATTCGTCACATCTCAACTTCCATGAAAACATCCTCATTGAATGAAAAATTATATACCTTGTCAAGAGGGTCCCAACGCCACAAACGAAACATCAATCGGGCTCTTGATTTACATGTTTTTAACGTTTTAGAAAATTGCAGCCGGTTGCATCGGGGTCAGGTACGACCCAGGCAGACCAACCTGACCAACTCGGCCTGAGGGTCCCATATACCCCAATTTAACTTGATTGAATTGAACTAACCAGGTTCAGGTATGGGTCGGTTCGGTCCGGCCTTTCCAGTTGGCGAGGCCTAATGAGCCTTGCTGGACCTGGCCCGATTTGGCTGAGGGTCCAGCTTGCCGAATCTCATGGTGACCTGATCTAGTCTACCCCGACCCGAACAGTGTGTTTCTGGCCTGTCGACACGGGTCCAACCTACTGGGCCACAGGACCAGCCCGCTGGATGGGGGCATGACCTATCTGCCTGAAGCTCGGCCCGCGCGGTGCGGTCCGGTGGTGCACTGCTTGGACGAGACACAATATCATGCCATTTCTAGCTCCCCGCTGCCCCGCAGGACACTACAGGGCCTCCCTCCTACCACAGTCGAGCGACCATGTCTCCGGCTGGTCCAGGTGGCCCAGATGTGGGCCACCCCTCCACGCGGTGCTCGCATGGGGCCTTGTCCCCCCCACAACCTTCTACCGCCATGGCATGCCGACATGCACATTGCCGTCCTCCAGCATGGCCAGTGAGGGAAAGACTCCTCCTCTACCATGACATCGATCGGTGCCAGCCCCCTCCATATGGACGATGTGGGCTGGCCACCGCCGCTGGTCACCGGTGTTGTCAGGCCGGTGGTACCTCACCAGCGACACATTCTACGGGCCAATAGAGTTGCTCTGGTGGTCCATTTTCTAATCCATCTATTCCTACAGGCCTCCCAGGTCACCTCCATCACCATGATGGCCTCGAACATTCCTTTCAAGCATTTTGGAAAATCCGCTAAGAAGGAGCACACATACGAATGGGTCTAGTAATTTTTTGTGTCATCCCCACCCTCCGTGTTAGATGTTTTAAAACTGGGGAGGCTAGGGGCGATGTTCAATCATAGAAGAAGATAAACTAATCTCAGATAGAGAATCCCCAAAATAAAGTTACCCTCTCACATAAACGTACGATTCACGGATCAACCTGTTCGTGCATTGATCCACATTCTAAATTTCTAGAAAATAATGGGGAAGAAAAAAAATAAAACAATACCTACATATTGGATGTTTGTTTCCACAACCTTATTCCCTTGAGGTTTCAAGACGTTGATGGTGTTTTTCACTTTCGACTCCATTCTTCGAGGTTCATCAAAGATGTTTGACTTTCTTCATTATTTTTCGTTATTTATTGGAGAGAAAGTTCATTAGAGGTTCATCAAAGAGTCCTCACAGTTTAATTATCCACTCTCCAATGAATTTGTTTATTAAAAAAAACATGTCATAAAATTTCTGTTACGCTATGACATTGCGTCAGTATGCTGTTTCATTTATGAAATAGCTTAGTGGGTACCATTGCATAATGATCCATTAAGGATATTCTTTAATTTCACCTCATCGTTGCCTCATACCCACACCACAACATCACCGTCCTCCACTCAAAGAACGAGAAAAGAAAATAAAAACAACTTCTTAAATTAATTTTATTATTTTATGAAATGTTTGAAAACTAACTTTTTTCGTTCAACCCTTGACGACCAAAATTAAGTCCTTCCTAGGAGAATCCTGACATTCTGAGTTCAATATTGCCCTCACGTTTTCAATCTTAGCACAAGTTCAAAAGTTAGAAAAAACCGCTCGTACGTTTACTGAACGTACCATAAAAAATGTTCCAAATTCTGTTTCAGGCTCACTAGGCCCCAGAATCACATGTTGTCAAAGCGTGCGGTCTCAAAATAATTCCGTATAATTTAAAATAAATATTACCCAGAATTTTCGAGACATTAAATTCTCCCCACCTTAGGGATTTATCTCCAAAAAGTAAAAAAATAATAATAACATAGATGTAGGTACTGAGAAAGAATCTGAGCCACCCACACCCATGTGATCTCTTGGATATTCCGGTGATTCCACCAAACTCGCACCAGGGTAATCGACCACCCGCATTGGACCCACTCCTGTCAATCCTCTTTCTCCACAGGGAGCTCCACAAACGTGTCCCTATCGTCAATGTATAACTCTCCCTAGTAGATGATGTGTGATGGATCATGTACATACCTATTGAGCTGCGACACATGGAAAAAACATGCACTATGTGCATCTATGGGGGAAGAGCTAGGCGGTACGCCACCTCTCCAACTCTACTCACGATCTATAAAGGTTTGAAGAACATTGAAGAATGCTTCCCACCCAGGATAAATATTCGTAATCCTCATCGGGGTGAGACCCAAAGGAATACATGATCATCCTCCTAACACTCCAAGGGTCTCAGTCTCCTATCAACATAAGATTTATGTCTTCTCTGTGTAGTCCTAATCCACTCCTGGATGATCTGCACTTTCTCGGTGGTAGCCCGTACCAACTCCAGACCCATGAGCGCCAACTCCCCTGGGTTTGTCCAGTATAGGGGTGATCTTCAAGGCCACCCATACATGGCCTCAAATGGTGCCATGCCAATGGTGGAGTGATAGATATTATTATATGCAAACTCCACTAGTGACAGGTTGTTCTCCCAACTTTGACCAAAATCTAGGACGCAAGCACGTAGCATGTCCTCTAGGGTCTGTATGGTTCACTCTGTCTGACCATTCATTTCGGGATGAAAAGTTGTGCTCAAGCACAATTGCGTCCCGAATTCCTCCTATAATCCCCTCCATAGCTAGGATGTAAAGAGAGCATCATGATCTATGACGATAGTTAAAGGAACCATGTGAAGCCGCACTATCTCCTAGATATAGAGGCACCTAATCCCTCTACCGGTCCCTGCTCTCGGATGGGTTGGAAGTGAGCCAACATGGTGAGTCGGTAAATGATCACCCAGATAGAGTCATAACCCTTGGATGTATGTGGTAAACCTATCACAATTTCCATTGATATACCATCCCATTTCAACTTTGTTACCTTGAGTGTCTGAGCCAAGCATTTCAGAACTAGATGCTCGACCTTCACTTGGAGACAAGTGAGGACTTGTGAAACGAACTCTACCAGCAAATTCTTCATCCTTGGCCCCAAGTACTGACATCCGAGGACCTGGTAAATCTTTTTCACTCTAGGATGTACCGCCAAAGGGGATGTATGGGACTCCCAAAACACCTCCTCTGGCATCATGAATGGCACTACGAGGTGCCCACTGAAATGGATGACATGCTACCCACCTATCATAAATCCATCAGGAGCCCATCATGAGGACAACTGATCACATCGGGCCTTGCAGTCAACATCCACTTGCTGTGCCTGCATGAATCTTTGTAAGAGTGGGGGAGTAACATTCTTCAACTGAAGGTAAGACACTTCAGAATCATCCAAGAACGATATTTGCATCACGACCAACTGCTCTGTCACCTCACTCAACAGTTGAAAACCAGACCTCTTGCTGAGCGCGTCTGCCACCACGTTCCCCTTCCTAAGAGTATAAATTATCTCAAAGTCATAGTCCTAGAGTAACTCTAGCCATCGCTACTTTTTCTGGTTCTGGTTATTTTGGGAGAAGATATTCCTGCGACTCTTGTGGTTGGAGTAAATCATAAACCATTGACACATCAAGTAGTGCCACCACATCTTCAAGGAAAACACCACTGATGCTAACTCTAGATCGTGGGTTGCATAGTTATGCTCCTGCTGTCTCAATTTTCATGATCCGAAGGCAATCACTTCTCGCTTATTCATAAAAATTAAACCTAGTATGGTCCCTAATGCATCAGAGTAAACTATATACCCAACACCCTCCTCTGGTAGTCTCAAGATGGGGGCACTAGTCAGTCTCTACCTCCGCTCTTGGAAACTCTACTGATGTGTCTCCATCCACATGAAGGGTTCCCCCTTCCATGTCAAAGTCGATAAGGGTTCTTCTACTCTAGAAAACTTTGGAACGAACCTTCGATCATAACTAGAAAACCCCAAGAAGCTCCGCACCTCAGTCATGCTCCTGGGTGGATCCCAAGAAATTACTGCCTCTATCTTCACCGGATCTATTACAACTCCTACTCTACGTTTGATGTTTTAAAACTTGGGAGGCTCGGGGGTGATGTTCAGTCATAGAAAAGGATAAAATAATCCCAGATAAAGGATCCCCCAAATAAAGTTTTCCTCCTGAATAAAAGCATGATCCGTGGATCAACCCATTCATGGGTTGATCTGCGTTCATTGTTTCTAGAAAAGAACAAGGAAGAACATTAAAATAGAACAACCCCTACGTTTTTGACATTCATTTCCAAATCCTTATGTCCTTGAGGTTTCAAGATGTCAAATTTGTTCTTTGCCTTCAACCCCATTCGTCAAGGTCCATCAAAGTTGTTTGACGTTCCTCGGTGTTTTTCATTCATCAATAGAAAGGAAGTTCATCAGATGTTCATTAGAAAATCCTCAATGTTTAATTATCCACTCCACAAAATGTTCATTTAATAAAAAAAGCGCGTCACACCATTTCTATTATGCTGCGATGTTGCGTCGTTTCACTGTTTTATTAATGAAACAACGTAAATATTATCCTTGTACCATGAGCCATTATGGGAATTAATTAATTTTGCCTTGTCATGGCCTCATCATCGCACTACAGTGTCACCATCCTACGCTCAATAGATGAGAAAAGAAAATAAAATAACTTTTTAAAGTTATTTTATTATATTTCGAAAAGTCCAAAAATTAACTTTTCTATTTGGCCCTTGCCGGCCGATGTTAATTCCTTCCTAAAACAATCCAAGCATTCTGAGTTCAACAATTCCCTTAGATTTTTTTATTTAAGTACATGTTCAAAAGGTAGAAAAACCCGCTCACACGTTTACTGAACGTACCTTAAAAAAATTTCAAAATTACATTCTGGGATCACCGGGCCCCAGAATTGTGTGCCGTCAAAGCGTACGGTCTCAGAATAATTCTATATAATAAAAACAATTACATGTAATTTCTTAGACATTAAATTTTTACTAACAATTGATGCTATGATACCCAAGTGCTTTGGTGTCCAATGAATTGAAAATTTATGAGAAACTTGTTCTATGGCCTGAGGGTTTAGAAATGGATTTTTTTGATGATCATGTGTACTTTGAAAACGAACATAAGAAAATGATTATATAGAAATAAATGGGTAAAAATCAATCAAATTAATCTAATGGTAAGAAAGTACAGTTTCCTGTTTTTGGAATGTTTGGTAAAAAAACCCTGGTGAATTCATTAACAAATCTGAGAAGACTTTTCGATGCGGTATGTTTATACATATGAATAGGGATTTAAATGAAAAGGATATTAGTGTTTGTACATTTAATTATGATAAGAAAATAGTAAAGTTTTTCCAATGCAGTGAGATGGGGTATTATAAAAATACCTTCTCAAAGAAAGATATGAATGATGGAAAGAAGATAGATTACAAGTAGAAAGATGGAGTGAAACTGTTTACGAATACTTCAACAAATGTTGAGCCATCAAATGAACTGGTATCATGTACTTTTTTTAAATTATATTTTTCTAATGTCTTGTTTGATACAGGGTCCAAACATTCTTTTATTTCTAAAAAAATTTCTTATAAATTGGAAATTTCACCTCAAGAAATGAAATTAGATCTTATAGTAAAAACACTAAGGAAAATATTAAGGAAAATAGAATTATAAGAATATTCATGTTGTTTTACATTGGAAGAAATTGCAGGAAATCCTTTTTTCTTCCCATAGTGGAGTTTAATGTTATTCTATGCATAGAATGGATTTTCATTTGTTATGAAAAGATTGATTGTAGTGGTAAATAATTTGTTTTTTTAGAAAGAGTTTTAATTTATGAATAGTAATAAAACCATATTATTGATAAAATATTAGGAATATTAGAAATATTTAAAATGTGTAAATTAATGTTTTCTTGAAAATATTTTTCAAAACAAGGGAACTGTTCCGTTTAATTATGTCTGAATAGTAAATGAATACCTGGATGTTTTTATTGATGATTTTCCCAGTGTTATATCTAAATGAGTAGTTTAATTTACTATTTAACTAGTTCTTAATCCAAATACAATTTTAAAACACCCTTATGAAATGGAAAAAGTGGAAGTTCTTTAATTGAAAAAGTAGTTGTAAGAGTTGTTTGATAAAGGCTTCATTCATCCTCACACTTCAACATGGGGTTATCCTATTTTGTTTATTAAAAATAATATGGTTCCATAAGGCTTCTCATATATTATATATATTTTAATAACATTACTATTAAGAATAAGTATCCATTTTCTCATTTAGATGAAATTTTTGATCAACTCTAGGGAGCTCAGTATTTTTCGAAGATTCACTTTAGGTCTAGCTACCATTAGTTGAAGGTGAAGGAGGATGACCTTCCCAAAGCAGTGTTCCAAACAAGATATGGAAATTATGAGTTTTTTATGCCATTTGGTTAAAAAATTACCCATATTATATATTTGGATCTCATTAAAAGAATATTATTTGAATATTTGAATAAATTTTTTGTTGTTTTTATTGATGATATTTTGTTTTTTTCAAAAAGTTATTAAGATGACTAAAAAAATTTAAGGATTGTATTGAAAAATCTCAAATAAAAGTAGTTGTATGGGTAATTTAGAATTTTTTTTGGTTGAAATGGATTTATTTTCTTGGGAACATTATAAATAAAGATGAAATAATAGTTTTTTCTACAAAAAAAGTGGTTGATAAATGCCCAAGACCTAAAAATGTTACTAAGATTCATAGTTTTCTTGGATTATCAAGATATTACTAAAAGTTTGTTAAAAAAAAATTTCACTATTATATAGCTCGCAAACTAAGTTAACATGAAATTAGGATAAATTTATTTTGATAAAATACTGTGATGTTTTTTTCCAGGAACTGAAAAGAAGATCGGTGAAATCTCTAATTTTGGACCCACCTTCCAAAAATAGAGATTTATTCATCTATAGGGATTCCTCATTGAAGAAACTAGGTTGTGTTATAATTAAAAATGACTAGGTAATTTCTTATGATTCAAGACAATTGAAACCTCATGAGTTAAATTATCCCAAACTAGATTTTGAATTTTCAGTTTGTGGTTTTTGATTTAAAAAATTAAAGTCATCGTTTTTATGGAACCAAATGTGAAATATATACTGACCATAAAAGTTGGAAATATATATTTACTCAGAAGGAATTGAACATGAGGAAAATAATATTGCTGGAACTGATAAAGGATTATGATTCCAAGATTAATTACCATTCTATAAAATCAAAATATGTGGCGAATGAAATGAGTTGAAAACATCATGATCCATTAACCATTTTACATTTGGATCATGACACCTTGATTAATGATTTGATGAATTTTTTCATGGAAGTTGTTGGTGGAGGAAATTATTATTTTTTGTTTTAGATGTTAGTGTAGTCATATCTCTCAAATAGAATTAAGCAAGAACAGAAGGAAGATCA
Organism: Viscum album; assembly: GCA_963277665.1. Lineage (NCBI taxonomy): Eukaryota > Viridiplantae > Streptophyta > Magnoliopsida > Santalales > Viscaceae > Viscum > Viscum album. Next base: position 2,098,982,852 of record OY728163.1, on the reverse strand, counting down.
TGAGTTACAGAAAAAGTAGAATTGGTTAAGAGTGGTAAATTACCTGAATTTAATGTTGATAAATATTTCCTGAATGGGCGAAAGGACATCTTTTTTTATTGATTTTGATAACCCCCATTTCAAGGGATGAGGGGTAACCCTTACAAGGCCAATAGGATTTAGAGATTACATGACCCATATGTCTTAGGAATTATACTGACTATACGTTTAAATTCTCATCCCCAACTTCTTCATCAGGATATCACCTCTTTAAATTCGCATGGGTTGTTTAGTTAGGATTCCCATATAAGCACAAGCTGGTCCCGATGGAAATTCCATACCCTCCCTTTCTGGAAAATAATCTTGGCTTTTACTCTGGTGAATGTTTCTACTCTGAATCCCCATATAAAGTCTGCTCCTTGTACTTTCTGTCTGGTCATTATAGCACAATTTCTGGTGGCCCGAAGGCCTTGAGGAAGCCCAAAGTCCTTGAGGTGGCCTGAAGGCCATGAGGTGGCCGGAAAGCCTTAATGGATCAATGAACTTGGGTGGACCGAAGGCCTTAAAGTACCTGAGGCCCAAACTGGTGGCCCGAAAGCCTAAACAGATGAATAGTTCCGTTTTCTACAGTACCGAACTATGCTTGCTACAATGACTACTATAGTACCAACTATAGTACCTACTACATTGCCTGCTACAATACCCCCCATAAATTATGTATCTATCAGGTTTTGAACTCGGGTCTCTTGGATTTCGATATAAAGAAATAAATGTTAACTGAAACTCATAGTTCTCCTTTTTTAGTTCCATCTTAGTAGCACTAATATTTATAGAGATGTTTAGGAGTATTATTGTTGGGATGGAATGAAAATATATATTGCTGATTTTTAAGTTAAAGTTTTTAATTTTCAATATTTTAAAGAAGAGACACAACTACCAAAGGTGAAGATTCATCCTTTTCTAATAACAGAGAGGAAATGAAAAAAATATATCCATATAATTTGTGTCAAGACTACCAAATAATTTTCAAAGTAATAATACGATTTTGGTTATTGTTGATCGATAAAATAAATTTTCACATTTCCTTACTTTTCAAGAAAAAATTTATTTAGATTAGATTTGTAAACCATTCCTTAATGATATTACCAGGTTACCCAGAGTTCCTCTCTCTATTGTATTTGACAGTGATCCCAGGTTCACTTCTAAATTTTGGAAAGTCCATCAGAAGTCATTGTGAACTAAATTTAATTTCAGAACAAACATTCATTCTCAATCTGATGGATATAATGAGTGAAAAATTCAGAAATTAGAAGACATGTAACATGATTTTTCAATAAATTAACAGGGAGGTTGGGATAAAAATATTTCATTAATTGATCTTTATTATAATAGTAGCTTTCTTTGTAGTATACAGATAACACATTTTTAAGAATTATATGGAAAGTGGTTTATAAATCCATAATTTTGGGATGAATTTAGATAAAGGATGTTTATGGGACCAGTATTACTATAATTAGTATTTAAGAAAGTGAGGATGACCCAACAACACATGAGAAAAACATCAAGCAGAAAAAAAAATTATGTAGATAATAGGAGGAAAACTTGTTTTCAAAGTAGGTGACCATGTTTTTCTTAAAATCAATCCTTGTAAAAGTGTTATAAATTTTAGGTAATAAAGGAAATATAAGTCTATAGTATATTGGACCTTTTAAAGTCCTATATAAATTTGGACCAATTTCGCATAGAGTAGTCTTGCCTCAATGCTTATCGTAGGTACAAAAAGTTTTTCATGTTTTGATGTTAGGAAAGTATGTTACAAATTTATCTCTTATTTTGAGCCTAGAATTATTTCATCTAGAATAGAACCTTTCTTTTGAAGAGAAACCTTTCCAGATTCATTATTGTAGAGAGAAAGTATTGGAGAATATGGTAATTCATTAGGTTAAGGTTTTGTGGGGAAAACAATGGTTGAAGAATAAAAATGAGACCATGAAAATGATATGAGTGAAAGGTATCTTAAATTGTTTAATAAGTTAATAAAAATTTATATCATGCAATTTTAAGAGTTATGGGAGAATTTAAAAACCTCTATATTTATAAAATAATTTGTTTTCATTCATGAATTAAATAGGAAAATTCATTATAAATAATGAAATAAGAAGTATTTATGAAAATTAAGAAATATATAAAAATAAAATATTAATCCCAATAATGAATGATTAAATAAAATTAATGTATATTATAAGTTAAAATATGATATATTTCTATAATGGAATAAGTAAATATTTTTTAAAAAAATGATAAAATAAATTTTGGTATTTTTGGGACATAAAAATTTTTATTTTCAATTTTATAGTTAATATAATAATTTAACATAAAATATATCTTCATAAAATAGATTCATAAATTAATATTTTTCTGTGTTATGATTATAAGATAATTTAATGAGGCCTTAATTAATTTTTCAAAGTGTTATAAAATCCGTTATAATTTTTAAATTGGTATTTTTCAAAGAAATGAAAATTTTAATTTGAAGTTAAATTTCTCATATATAGAAAATTATTTTCATAAAATGGGGTTCATTTTTTAATTATACATGTTGATAAATGGTTAGGGTAAATTTTTGGTATTTTTTTGAAATTGTTGAATTTTAGGTGAATAGTAAATACTGTAATTTACGATATAAGCAAAATACAAGAATTATGATTCATAGAATACATATGGATGGTATAAGATAATAATATAAAACTATCCATAATTATTTTATAAATTTAGTGATAATAATTGAACTATTCATAGTCTTGAGATAAAATAATAAACTAATGAATAAAATAATCAAAAAATGCCTCTCTCCTCCCCTATAAATATTACCCCTCACCACATATTATACTCACACCTCAAGGCCTTGTATCTTGTTTAATTTATACCCAATTAACTTCTCAAAACTCTTTCCCACATTTAAGACCAAATGGTCTCACCAAAATTCAAAACAAAGTTCCTTAAGGATGTTTTCAAGGAAAATAATGAAAGAGGTAAAATCCTCTTTTAGTTTATTTAATTTTATTTTAAATTTAATTTCTTTACTTATTATATCTTAATTTCAAATCATACAAGTGAAATGATAAATCCAGTATATTAGATATACTATATTTATTATTGTGGTAATGTAATATCCCACATCAAACCTCTCCCCTTCTCCTCTTATTCTAAAAAACGAAAACATCGTCCGTGATGTGTCGATTTGCCATCATTTTGGTTGATGTATTATAATTTTATTTTATCATAATAAAGTATAGTCGTAAGACTATTATTAGGGTTAAATAATATTTTATTATAAATATTATAAGTTATATAATTTCTTGTAACTAATATATAAACATCATATTAAATAAAATGATATAAGTTTATGATGGTAGTAAAAATCAGCAAAATAAATTAAATCATTTTCATTAATGTTTTATCTAATGAAATATACTTATATCAGAAAGAATGATATTTGGTATAATTTAAAATTATGGAAAGATATTAATTCCATCTATTTCGAATTGTAGAGTTTTTCTTCCATTCTAAAAGAAAATCCATAATAAACCAACCATGAAAACCATGAAATAAACTCACCAGAAATAACAAAAATAACAAAATATTATTACTAAATTGGTAGAAAGATGATATAATAAGATCATATAAGGAATTATAAAATTTAATATGGTTATTTAATATATTAATAACACACTTTAAACCATTATATATGAGGTTTAAACACATTTGAATTAAGACAAACCCGAGTTAATGGACTTTTCTTTAAAATCCTCTTTTAAATTTCGATTTTTAAAAATTTGAAAAGGAATGTTTTTTGAAAGTATTATTATTTTCTGATTATTTTATGGTTCTTGGGTATTTTTTATGCTGAAGGTTAGTAACTATATCTCCCTCAAATACATTGGGTATGTTTATATTGGAAGTTTACCATAATGGTTATTGCAAGTGTAACTACGATGGTTGCATCATAAGTTAGCCATGAGGGTTACAAATCATATGGTATCCATTATAGTTACAATATTATATAAGTATATCCTCAATATTCCTAAGTGGGTTTATCTATATTTTCTATGTTTTATGAAAATCCCTTGTTTTAACGAGTTAAGTATATGTTACTTTATGGGTGAGAAGTATGTTTTTGTGAAAATGATTTTGTACGTTTATAAGTATTCATGGAAAAATGATTCCATTTATATTATGTCCCTTACTGCGAAATTTGTGTTCATCCAATGTTTATAATTTTTTTATAGGGTTTAAGTATGGGTAAGAGAAAATAATAATCCAAGATGATTGCTGTGAATATTTTTCATGAAAAGATCTCACTTTTTATTAAAAACCCTTGTATTATGGAAGAAATGGATATTTTTTTAGTAGTACACAATTTGTATGGTTATCGGTTGATATGTATGGATTATGTAATAATACCTTAAAACTGAAAACTAAAAAGATATTTGGTAATGTAAGAAAGTTAATTATAAAATATTTTACTAGTTCATTTAATTTTTAAGGTCAGGTACTTATAATTATGAGGAAGGATTTTCAAATCGAAAGGAAACTATAGCACAGTAAGAAGATTCAAAGTTCATAAGGATCTGGCTATAGTCCTCTGAAGTGAAGCACCTTCACATATTAGTTGAGTTACAGTGGTGGTTGATAAAGGCCCATCATTAGTGAGATGTATCATTTTGGTTACAACTTCTATAAGAACTGCTCTATTTGATACAGGTTCCTCACGCTCATTCATCTCTACCCATTTTTTTTGATATTCTAAAACTTCAGATTGTGGTCATGTCCTTTGTATTGAGTTGGTTATTCCTCTTATAAATATGAACGATAAGGCATTTTAATTTCCATCCTATTCTTTATTGATAGATGACATGGAGTTGGTATGAGATTTTCTAGTTCTTGAACATGATTTGTTCAATATCATTAGCATGATTGATTTTATAGTTTAATACAATGATGCTATTGATTGTTATCATCAACATGTTTAGTTATTTCTTGCTGATTTGATCTATGAGGTGTTTCAAGGAGGGAGGGACTTAAGGTCCAATCATTCATGACATTCCCAAAAAGAGCTCATGAATCTATTATTTTCCATTAGAGTTGATCCTGATGATATTCTTTTAATTGTGGTCTTATATTAGTTGTTTTAGATTCCCCAGATGTTTTTATAGACAAATTATCCACCCATACTCTAAAAAGGGAGGTGAAGTTAGTGATTTAACAAATTACAGGTACACAAATTTTTTTTATAAACTCTTATCATATGGAACTTGCATATTTGAAATATCTAATGATCTAATTGGATGATTTTATTTAGAAATGTTTTTCCCCAGTGTTTCTCCATATGTAGACTCCATGATCATTTATAAGATGTAAAATGGTTCCCTTTTTTGGTGTAGTCTATTAGAATTTGAACTTGGATACTTTCAATAATAACCATCATATTCCTCATGTGCATGACATATTTGGTCACTAAAGGGGGGTGAAGTTGTTTTTAAGAATATATCTCTGGTCAGATTATCATCAGCTCCATATTTGAGAGTTATATATTCTGAAGACTAATTTTAGGAGAAAATATGTCCATTATAAATATCTTTTTTTCCTTTTGTTTTGACCAACCCTCCATTATTTTTTATGGTTGTGATGAAATGGATATTCCATCATTATCTTAATGGTATCATCATGGTATTAATGGATTATATATTTATTTATTCGAAATTCAAGAGAGAACATGATCACCATATAAATATATTTTTGGGCAATTTTAAGAAACCAGTATCTTTATGGGAATAAATTTAAATTTATTTTTTGGATATAAAAGGTAAATTTTTTTGGGCACATGATCACTAAACATGGATTGTCAGCCATTCCTAAGAAGGTGATGGTTGCATAGTAATGGGAGAAGATTAAAAAAATCTTTGAGATATAATTATTTCAAGGTATGGATGGATATTATCAGTGGTTCATTAATTTTTTCTCAAAGATATCCTAATATTTTCCTACTCTTACCAAGAAAGGGGTGAAATTGACTCGGGTCTCTTTTTTTTTAAATTTATTTTTATGGGTTAAAAATACATCTAAAATCAACTCATATGTTAATATTATCTAATACTGAAAATGGGAATATGGAATAATATGATTATTTTAGTATTGATTGAGGTTTTATCCTTATACATGACTATCATGATGTGGCATATGGTTCTAACCCGATTCATTTTGATGAGATGAATTACCCCACTCATGATTTAGAGCATTCCACTATTATGAATATTCTTAAATATTGGTGAAATTATCTTTTTGGGGTGATATTAATAGTCTTTTATGATTATAAGAGTTTGAGCATCATATTTTCTTTTTTATCCTTAATCTCAAGTAGATTTTGTTGGTGTATTATCTCTAGAAATTTGACTTTGACATCGCCTTCACCTCAGGGAAGGCGAATGTTGTCGTTGAAGCCCTCAGTTGTAATGTTCTCATGGATTCTATTTTGGAATTGAAATAGGCATGGAACTTGATGATGATTTTTTATCAATTGTATTTGGAAACATATAATGATGTTTTAGGTATGGTTTTGACTAATGTTCACTTATCATCTTCTCTTTTTGATTGTATCACACATGGTCAGTAGTAGGATGATGAGTTTAGAGGAAATATGGAATCCTTTTGTTGTGGAGAGACCATTTCTAGTTAGTATATCTCTTTTTATGGTATTATATGATTTATGAATCATTTCTCCACCCATTAGTTGTAAGGTATTCAATATTGTATTTTTTCTATGGTATTTTGTGGGTCATTTAGCCCTTTGCTATGAAGATGTATGATGACGTGAGACGATATTTTTGGTGGCTAGGTATGAAGCATTAAATTACTGATTATGTGTCCCACTGTTACAAGTACAAGTAGATAAAGGTATATATGGGTACTATATATATTATAGAGATTGTGATGTTACATGGGGTTACTTATGACATTGTCTTACTTAGGGAACCTAGGTTTACTTACATATTATAGAAGAGTCTCACAAGGTGATGAGTGATCATTTCAATTAGAGTATAACATATAATCCATAGACAAACTATTAGATGGAGAATTATATTCATAAATTTGGAGTATATTTCTCATTAATTAGTCTTATATTTTGGTGCATCATGGTATGACCATCTATGACTATTTAATTTTGTGTTTTTCATAAATTATAATTACACCCTTCAAGGCCCTGTATGGTCTCCCATGTAAGTCTCCCATTTATTGGGTAGAGGTGAGAAGGACCTCTCTTTTGGAAAAGAGTCTTATTTATATGTTGTCAACAAGAATTTAGGATATACATCAATTCTTGGTGATAGATCATATTGAAAAAAATAATAAAAAATAAAAAATAGATTATCAATTTCATCATTTTTTATTTTTTATTTGTGATAAATTTTTATTTAATGTTTCTCCTTAGTTGGGTCACTGTCAACTTAGAAAACATGGGAAGCTTTCTCCAAGATATGTTGGAATATATGAGTTAATTGATTTTACTAGTCATGTTTCTTATCAATTATTATTATTGGATTAGTTGATAGGTATTCATTTTTTTTACATATATATAATTTAATGAAGTACAATCCGTATCACTCTCATGTTATCAACTGGGAAGAGATTGAGTTGGATCTAGATGTTTCATTTGTGGAGAAACCAATGTATATATTTTATTCTCATATGAAATTCTTATGGAAGAAGTCTATTTCATTGAAAAAAGTGTTATGTAAGAAAATATTAGACTCTCACGAGACTTGGGAGTAGGAATTGATGATGAGAGAGTAGTGGGCTGACCTCTTTCTAGAGAATTATTCTTCCATGTGACTTCCCAAGGTTGAAAAGTTTTATTGTGGGGAGATTTTCACATTAAAGTAAAAAGGCATGATCTATTTTAATGTTTAAGGGTTCATTTTTGGATTCAGAGGGAGTAAGATGCTTTGTATGACTTATCGATAAGGCTTTTACTTGGTGTTGCTTGTGGAAACAATTCACACTATGAATCTGATTCATTGCATGAATCTGTCCCTAGAACGATTCCATAAAATAGGTTCATTGAATGAAAATGATTCATGACATTAACTAAATTCATGTTGTTAAATTTTCACTCAATATTTTTAAAACTAAGTGATTTATATTTCAGTATATGTGAAAAATGGGATATTTACATAATGATTCAAAGATTCACAATGTGAATCCTACATACCTAGTGAGTTTTATTATACTAAAAAACCAAATCATAATTCATTAATTGTGGAATATCCTCCCTAAAACCCTAGGTATCTCCTAGTAAATTTTGGGTGATTTCAACCCATTTAGGTCACATTATTTTGTGTTATGATCTTCGATGCAGTTGATTTATTTTCCTTTGATAATCATTCCATTATATCTTTTTATTATTCATTACTCTTGGGTTTTAATAGTGGTTTTGGGTCATGTTTTTGGGGTTAGGGATTATTTGATGATTCTCCTTCGATCCCTTCAAGATCCATTATTGTTATACATTTCTTTCTATCCACTGCTAGTGTGTAGATGACACTATTGGTTGCGTGAAACCTAATTTTTAGGTAGGTGGTTACATCTCTAGCCAATGTTGTATGAACCATAATTTCTCCTGGTTCATAAATTATCATATAAATGAAATTTCATGATTTATTTATTTATATTTTCATATAAATGGTTTTTTGAGAAAATATGGGTTTTTCATTATTTTTGTAAAATAAAGGTATTTTCAAGGAATTGTGAAATGGAATTTTTGAATGATTTTAAAAACATGTTTTTGATGGAAGTTAGTTTTTTAGAATGGTATTGTGAATTGTGATAAAAAATATTAAATGATTTAGTAAAATAATCATATAGTATATTTGGGTTCCTAGTTGGGGGGTTTATTATTGGTTCCTATCCATTGTTACTCTCAGGAGGTTCAGTAATGGGGTGTTCCTATATTCTATAAGCCTTGCATCCTAGATACTTGATCTTGACTTTATAGGGGGTTCACTCATGGGGTATTATTATTTTAATAAGGCCATCTGTCTTAATGAATCGATTAAACACTATTCATTCATGATTATCATGGTATGAGTAACCTGGCTATCCCTATTTTATTTTTATTTTTGGGTTTACCATTATTCTTTGGATTATACTATTTTTACTATGATATAACATCTTTGACAACCGAGTCAATATTATTGGTATTATTCTTTGAAAAATAATTCATGGATTATTTTACAACTGTAGAAAAAAGAAACTATTTACCATGATTTTGGTAAAACTATTCAAATTTCTATCGTTTCATGTTTTATTTTAAATTTAACATATTTTGATTATTGGATAGAGACTTGATATGGAAAACCTATGTGGGATCCCACTATGATTGTTTATTAAACACCCTACACATTCCCTTGGTAATGTATAGATCTTTTATTTTATTTTGATGTTGGAAGGAGGAAGATACCACTTTGAGAAGGTGGAGTTTATGTTAGTTGGGTACGAGTATATGGTGGTGAGATGGTGGGAAACACCCCACATATCACACAATGTAATTTTTTTCCAATTTTTTTCCATATTTTTTGGTTGTTATATCTGTATATTGAGTTTTATCTTCTTGCTTTACAACTTTGGATATGTATAGATATTGCTATTTTCCTCTATTTATGGCATATATCTTTTGGGTAATTATTTACAATCTCTCTTTCGATAGTGTATATGTTCCATGTATCTTGTTTTAGGTTGGGTTTAATTGTTCTCTCTGTTTAATGTTTGATGCCTTGTTGCTAGTAGCTAGCCTGTAGGGATGGTGAATGCCCTTTGGGTCAGTTGTGGAATGGTTTGAGAGCTAGGGGAGGGTATCTCAGGCGACTCATTATAATATACATCATGTAATTACATGATAAAACTTGTATTCCATATGTATGATTTGTAGAAAATATACAATATCAATACATGCCAAGTAGTTTAAATAGTAACTCACAAAGTTTCATCCAAGTATAATATGTGTCATTATTTTATTAAATGTTAAATAATATTTATTTTAAACAACAGTGGGTGTGTATATCCAGGATAAATTGTGTGGAGGAAAAGATAAATTTAATTAATTGATTAATCGAATAATTAATATGATTAGTTTTAACTTGTTATATCTTAATAAAATCTTGAATCGAAATGAAATATTGCTAATTAGTTTAAATATATATTCATTTCATAAGTGGATGACCATGAGCGTATACCAACCCATGCATGTATATGGTTTCTTTTAATTAAATTATTACATGTTGTTTTCATAATTGTTATATTAAATTAAATTTATGTCTGGCGAGTCATCCCTTCTTCCTTATTATGTATAGGCCTTCATGCCCAAAGATTCTATAATGTAAATGCCATTTTATATATCCCTTCACCTATTATTTATGGAAAATAATTGTTAGGGAGGATCTCTCAGGCACAAAGTGTTGGTTTGGGATGAAGTTGGAAGTATTTATTATGATAGTGGATTGAATTAACAGAATTTTTATTGGGATTTATTATCTTCGTCTATCCAATAAAAATTTATAGGAAAGTATTGAGGAAATCCAGTTTTTAGTTGGAAATACTGCCTACATAGATACCTTAATAAAATTTTCATGGACTTCTCTAATAATATGATAAGGGAAATAAATATTTTTAGGCTATAATTTCCTCATAGTGGGATATTTCGAGCTTAATAGTGAGGGTCCTTGAGACTTTATAAAATTGTGGAATACATAACAAGATAATTATAATTATTTAATCTCACACATTTTGGAAATCAAGTAAAGTACAAAAATTTCAATTTTAATTTTTTTAAAAATGGAAAGTGAGATCATGAAAACACTATGACCATTCCTTAACTTTGGGTATTTTCAAACAGTAATAGATATCATGGAGTTTTATATATGTTTTACAATGATTTACTACTAGAGAATCTATATTATGTGATTTAATAACGTAAACATAATTATCTTCACCACAATATATAGTGAAAATTATTCCTATAGAAGATATATAGAGAGTGATTCCTTCATGATATCTTATGCTCTATCTATTCAAAATAAGAAACAGAGGCTTAAAGAAAAATGAGACTCTCAACACACTATTTTATTGTGAATTGGAATGGGGGTGCTAGGCTTATAATCAAAAATTGTTGTTTTAAAGCACATTTTAAATGATAATATTCTATTCTGATAAGATATTATCCATGAATATCTTGTTGTCATCCTTACAAAAAAGGTACTCCCTATTCATCTAAGACTATATGAATAATATGTATAAACATATATAATTCAAGTTGTCTATAAATTTCCTAGAAAAATATGGTTGGGTTGAATCTTATTTCCTCACTCCTTATGAAGAGAAGAATGAAATTCATATTTATAAATCCCATGAATTTTTAAATCCACGGGTACCCTTACAACATATTTCAAAGAGGAAAATGATTAAAAGGGGGGTAAATAAATATAAGTCTATTTACTTATCAAGTGGAATGAAATGGTTATTGGATTAATTGAAATTAATTATATAATAACAATTTATAAAAATCTAGAATGTTTGTCATTTCATATAATATTTACATTAGAATTATTGATGATTAAATAAACTATGTTTTGTATATATTCTGATTTTATAATTAATAAATTTGGGAAATATTATATGAATTTGGATGAAATATCCCAGTGTTTAAGAAAAGGTGATTTATATATTAGTAGTGAGAAGGCATAACATGTAAATTTATAGAAAAAATATATTTGAGTTTATAATATGTTTTACCAAAACACTTATCTCAGTGACTAGCTAGATATGAGACATTATTTCACATTTAAAATAAATTTTTTATGGTACTTCTTACAAGACTAATGGTCCAGTTACTCTTGAATCACATATATCCATTGCACGGAATGATGAATATAAAATATAAGACTCTTACCCAATTCTGGAAAGATAACTATTCATCATATAAAACTGAAATTATTTGAATTGTTTATATGAATAAAAGTATTTTAGTCTCTTTTGAGATAATATACTAGGTATTCTAACAAACCAATTTTTAGGTTTTATATAAAGAAACCATAAAAAATAATGGTATTCCTCAAATAATTTTGAGTTAGTCTAACTAGTCCATGTTAACTATTCTAAAGATATAGGTAAATTCATATAATTCAACTAATTCTTTTAAAATTTTTATAAATGATATTCGAAGTAAATGAGTGTACCGAGTAAGGATAGATGATCCTATAATATAGATTTTCATAGAACATCTTATCCAAGTAATCATTTATCATACATTTGAAGTGAAGGTATTCCCTAATTAATATTTCATTATATACATTAATATAATAATGGTATTAAATTTTAGATCAATGATGAGTCTTATATATATTACAAATATACCATAATCTCATTAAAGATATTTTTTCTTAAAATTGTAGTTTTAAAAATAACCATATTGTAATTATATTGACTAATGAATATCAAATAAATTTAAATATGATAATAATATCTTCGGACATAACCAAAAGTTTATTTTGAAAACCATTTCATAAAATTTTGTTATAGCTACATAGATATATAAAAATACTTAGTGGATATTAGTCAATAATCCTATAGATACTAAGAATATTAATGTATAGTCATGACTTACTATGTTTCCATAAATTAAACTTACCTCTTTATGGATAGTTGGAGCATACATAACTTCTATGGGTTAAGGATATAGATTCACATGAGTTGGAATAGGATTTTTGGACTCCACTAAGTTCAGTAGTAGGAGTAGTTATAGAGAAAAGTAGTACACATGAATTCATAAAGAATGATCTTGTTCATATCCACCATCATGGGTGATATATATATTATTCCATAAAATTAGAATTAAAGGATATCATGAAGTAGTTGAATATTATGAATTAATTCATTTAATGGATTTGATGTATCAAGATATCAGGACTCTATATTTTGGATTTTCCCATGACTTGAAATCGTGGGTAAATATTTATAAGAAACATGAAATGTATAGTATAACATATTACCAATAAATAATGGATAATTAATGAAAGGTTTAGTTTATGAAAAATCCTCTACACTAATCATCATGAATATAATTCATTTTGAATTATTCTTATCAAATAATACCTATACAATCGTCATATTGAGCTACTCATTATCAAGGAAACCTCATTTGGAGGAAACCTTATGAAATATCTCTATATGACACAACTAAATGGAGACCTTATTGCATATGTCTATAAGGAATAATTAGAAAAGATTTAGTGAAATAAATAAATTCTAATATGGTATGTAGATCATTTAAATTCAGTTATGGTTAAATCATGCATAATTTTGATAGAATATTTGTTTTGAAATGAAAAGTTTACACGTGTCTCTAATAAGTTTGTGGGAATACTATACGTTTTATGTTTGATCTATTAATAATATATAGAAAACTTATGTCATTTATTATCATTTCTAATGAATGGGGAACTTATTTCTCCCGGAATGACAAAAAGTAGAAACCATGTTATAAGAAACAATATCTATAAAAAATATATTTATAGGTTTTTTTCAATCTTGGCATAGTATATATATAAAAAAAATATTGAAAAATACAAGTTAAAAATAATCGAAGACTAATTTTTTATTGGCATATAATCTTTATAGTATAACATGCATATGAATAGGAAGCGATTATTTATATTAAAATAGATTTACAAGACTATGTGCTAAGAATTTATCTCATATGCCCTAATATATACTAACACTTTATATTACTAATTCTTTATGCATAATATGTGAATATAAAAGATATCTAATATAATTTCACCGACTTATGATTAGGTTTATCAAAAAATACTTAACAAACAATATTAGTAGAAGAGGCTTCAACATCCAATATATGATAGCAGTTTTTTATAAACCAATGCAAAATGTGGTAACAGGGAATTTTACACGTGAGTTTTAACATAAAATAAGGTAAAAAAATGTACACATAATCCTTTCTGGTTTTGGTTTTTTCAAAAAATCAATGCTAAAAAGTTTTAATCGGGACTTTATGGCACCAATTTTTTGTAAAAACCGATGCCAAAAACCTTTGAAAAAATGACTAGCCCCTAAAAACCTCATTTTTTTGATATGTGAAACTATTCTCTAAACTGACGACAACTCTGAAAGAGACTCTATAATCCTCAATGGACATTGGTGTTTATTTTCTTGGATTTTTATGATTTTTATCTTGATTATTATTCCTCTTTCACTGTTTCATCATCAAGGGAATTATATTATCTGCGAAAACAATTTTCTCTCTTGGAATCCACCTCAGTTTTATTTTTTTTCTTTTGTTCTTGTTTATTTTATATTTTTATAAATATTCTGAGATATTGTACTTTTTATTCTTTAAACACATTCTAGGGATTGAATTTGAGATTAAAGATCCATTTTTATTGTTGAACTCCAATTATTGTTAATTTTTTTAATTTTTGAATATAAATTATTTACCTTGTTTTTTCTTTATTTGAGATGTTGTATTAATTATTTTTATGCAGTTGTTATTTATCCAAGATAAAAATTTATTATCTTGTATAAAAATATAAGACAACAATACAGTAATACTGAAGGAAATTCATGGCCATTATTAGATAAGTGAAATGAAATGTGCTTATCTACCTATATGATTTAAATATGATATATTCATCTAGATTATCCAATCTAATGAGAGATTCAAGAATATATGAGTTTTTCAATAATATATTGAAATATTCCATTTCTAGTAGCTAGTCTTGATGTCTTGGTTATATAGATTATACGAGTATTCATTTAATATATGGAGATACATCTAGTGGACTTGTTCATATAGAGATATGAGTTCTCTTAATAAAGATCACGTGAAATCATTTTTAATCCTGAATAATAAAAGTTTTTGATAGAGTGATGTCATGGGTTATGGTTATCAATTATATAATTCATAATCATTTTTATTGATACAAATTTCTATATGGTCACACAATTAAGCATCTAAATAATGATTAATTTTAGTAATTTTTTCTGATATGTGAGAGTTTATATTTGAATTATATTTAATGTAGTTTGGATGGAATAAAAAGAGTGGTGATGTTTTTCATAAAGTTTATAATGATTTAGTTCAAGTGGATAATTGCTGGTTATGTGGACTAAAGTGCCATACCATGTTTACTAATCATTTTTATTAAATGTGTTTATGTTTAGAATTTATCAATTTATATATATATTTAAATTTTTTAATATATAAAACTATTATATTTTGATATTAGGTCTTGAATAGATCATAATTGGATAACTTTATGAAGAACCACTAGTGAATATGAAAAAGGAGTTGACGATTTCTTTCAATTTTCAAAAAAAAAATCTTCAAAACATAGATTTTATTTTTCATCCATGTGTGAAGTGTTTGAATATTATAAAGTAAAAATACAAATAAATCAAGGATCATCTTAGTTGAGATGGGTTTTTTAGTTATTATAAACAATTCATATGGAATAGTGAAAGAACTACAAATTCAGCATCTAATGTTGATGACACTATTCATAATGTGTTAGAGGATAGTATTGAAGAATTAATTTATGATTTAGGTGTTAAAAAAATTAAGAAAAAACAAATTTTGAATTAATGTTTTAATATTATGAGAAACCATTATTCCCAGGTGACAATAAATATAAAGTGTTTTAAGTAGTTTTGATATTAGTTAACTTGAAATCAATAAATGGGCGGAGTGATAAAAGTATCTCCAACCTACTTTAGATTTCAAAAGAGATACTTCCAAAAGGAAACTTTCTTCTAGATTCCAATTATGAGGAAAATAAAATATTATGCCTAATGGGACTGAGGTATGAATAGATACATGCTTTCTTAAATGATTGTGTTTCTTATAGGAAAGAATATGAATATTTATCAAGTTTTCATACATGTGGGACATCACAATATAAAATTGATGAAAAATCCAACTTAGATTAATTTTCAGGTATTGACATATAACCTCATGAAAAATAAATTTTGTACTTTCTAATGATATAATCCAACAATTCTTTCATACAATTTCGATAATTCAACAATTATTGATTCTCAAGTACAAGAATAAAAGATCCTACTAAATAAATTTGGTACCTTCCTATAATTCTTCGTTTGAAGCATCTATTGGAAAATTAAATTGAAGAAAAAAGGTTATTATGGAACTCATATGAGTGCATCTATGATAGTAGCTTACATCACCCTACTAATTCTTCATTGTGGAAGATATTTGATAAACAATTTTGTTATTTTGGAAGTGAAGTTAGAAATATTAGAATTGGATTGTGTATTGATAGAATGAATCCTTATCAAAGCATAAGTAGCCAACATAATTGATGGCCTATTTTTTGGTTGTTTACAACTTACCCCCACATATATTTATGAAGAACAAATATGTTATGATGAGAATGATAATTTCTAGACCAAAATAGCTAGGAAATGATATTGATGTTTGTATTTCCCCATTTATTGGTGATTTAAAACTGTCAGGGGAGACATTTGTTAAATTTTTCGATGCATACAAGATAGAGTATTTTATTTTGTGTGCTATGATAATTCTCACCATAAATTACTTCCCTGCATATGGAAACTTATCTGGATATAGTGTTAAGGGACATAAAGAATATCTAATTTGTGAAGAAGAGACTTCATATTATAAATTATTTCATGGAAGAAAGACAATATACATGTGAAATCAAATATTTTTTTTTCGAATTGATCATCGTTATTGTATTTTAAAAAAAGAATTTAATGGTTTAAAAGTATAAAATATTCCCCTAATGAACATTTACAGTTGAATTATATTACGACAAGGTAAAAAATATTGATTCGATATTTGGAAATAAAATAAGTGATAGTCTTCAAAAAAATATCTGGAAGAAAAAGCCTATATTGTTTGAACTACCTTACTAGATATTTTCAAAGATAAAACGTAATATTGATATTTTTAATGATGATAAAAAAATATAGTACAGTTTGATTGGAACTGTGTTAGAAATAATAGGAAAGACAAAATTTTGATTTCATGCAAGATTGGACTTGATATCAATGGGAATACATTTAGAGTTAGATCCCACTATGAAAGGAACCAAAACAAATTTACCTCCATCTTGTCACACATTAATAAATATTAAGTAGATGAATTTTTATTAGTGTGTTCATGGTATTAAAGTATCCAATGGTTATTCTTCATATGTGATGAATTATTGTCATTTAATGATTGTAAATTAATAGGTACGAAATCTCTTGATTTTCATGTGTTGATGCAACAACTTCTACCAGTCACACTCTATGGTATATTGCCTCCAGCTGTTATAAGGTCTATCATCAGGTTATGTAATTTTTTCAAATCCATTTGTAACAAATTTTTTGATCCAAATTTGTTAGAAGAGTTTGTGAAATAAGATACTCTTATTCTTTTTCAACTAGAAATGTTTTTCCCACCTACATTTTTTGATATAATGTTCCGTCAATTGATTCATTTGGTGTGTGAGATTAGAATATGTGGGTGTTTATATTTATGATGGATGTATCATTTTGAATGATATATGAAAAATTTTAAGGTATATGTTAAGAATCGTCATGAACTACTTGCCTTTATTATTCATAAATATGTATCAAAAGAGGTGATTTAGTTCTACACTAATTATTTGTTTGAAGTGGAGCATATTGGTCTCCCTATATCTTGACATATGACAGTTGATAGTGAAGGTAAAGGGATGCGAGGCTTAAAGCTAATGTTCACTCCATGTGAAGAAGTGATGGAGACACATTTATAACTTTTTAACAACACATATGAGGTTCAATCATATATATCATTACATATTAAATAATTAATGTTATGGTATCCAAAAAATAAATGAAAAGTGGATGTTGATTAAGAATAAAAATATTTCTGTTTCATAGTTTTAATAGAAATTCAACACAAATATATATGTATAAAAACATTGAAATGGTTTGAAGGGGGACCATATATTAATCTGATCACAAGGTCTGGTTGGGATATTTATGGGCACACATTTTACACAAATAATATGGATCATAAGAGTATCATTCAAAATAGTGTTGTAATGGGCATTGCTGAAGCACTTTATTTTTGAGTAAAAAAGAAGAAAACCAAAATTTGCATTAATGCAATATTTTGGAGTTCTTAAAGACATATGGGATATAGATTATATTAAATTTTGTCACCATGTTTAAGTGTAGTTGGGTTTAAAGTAATATTGTTTTGAAATATAACACCCCAAGATTTCATAGTATGTTATCTCTTCAAAGTAATTCAATAACTTGCGCTACACACAACACCGAGTTTGAGCGCACCATGACTTACCAAACTAGCCGTTCAAAAAATGGTTATGGATAGTATTAACTGAATTTTGAATTTTATATACTCTATATTAATTTAACACCCATATTTTGTGTTTCTTAGAAATAATATAAGAACAAATTCAATTTTTCAGATAAAGGATGTATTTTTCAGAAAATGAAATTTTACCGCCTTTTAAAGGTGAACCCTTTTTAAATCCAATATTTGACACTTTTATATATTAAATTTTAAAAAATAAACGTCTTCTTTATAATAAAGACATAAAAATTTAGTTTAAAAATTTTTTCGGTATTTTTCTGATAACTTTCATATTTTTGTGAGTAGTGAAAAATAATAAATTTTAATTAAAAACAAATTTTTTAATCGAAATAATTTATAGTGTCAAATTATTCATTTGAATGGGTTTTAAGTATAATTAGATTATATTTTTATCAGTTAATACAATTTAGGTCATTATAATCAATTTCACTTTGAAATTAGACATAAAGAGGTGTCAATATTATGATAGATTTTCTTTTTTAAAAACACGCTATTTGTTTTGACAATGGGAATTAATTTTAAATTAATTAATTCAACTTATATGTTTTTAATTTGGTAAAATATATATCATTTTTTAATTTGGAATATATAATATATCTTAGGATGAATTTTTTGTATTTTTCCTGAGAAAATTCAATTTTTGAAGAATTTTGAAACCACTTAGTAGTAGTTAGAAAAAACTGAATTTTTCATTTTAATAAAATTTTACCGCTTATTTGAATTGAATTTCGAAACTCCTAAATAAATGATTGTAATTAATAAGTAAAATTTTGTTCAATAATATAAAAATAATTTTTGGTGATTAGTAACTTTTGAGTTTTATTTACCACAGTTAAAGGTAAATATAGTAATTCAAGGTAAAAGAATATCGTAATAATAACAAATTACATTAAAACTTTTCATAACTTTATTGGATGAGTCATAGCCGACCATGGTCATCTTTGAGTTGATTTTGGGACCTCATGAAGCCACATAAGAGTGATAATGAAACTTTATTATAATTAACTTAAAGTAAAGACAAAAATGAAATAAACAAATATCTTTTTGTAGATTAATTTTTACATGGGGTTATTTAAGTTATATTTTCTACTATAAATATTATTTGGAAATGTAAAAAGTTTTCCTATATCATGGTATTTCTTTTTATAATTTTAAGATATCAAATAAATTAAATTATTTTTGACAAAAAAATGATGAATTATTTACTTCATTAATAAATGATTAAAATAAATAAGATTATAAATATTTAAATAACTTCAAAAACCTCTCCAATTATTATTGGATGAATTTATTTCGACCATTATTAATCTTATATTTGACCTTAATTAGTTTAGGTCCTTTTGAATCTGAAAATCATTATATAATAAAATAATATTTTCACACTTTTTTAAAGAACCCCTCCTCCCCCTTATAAAAACCCTCAATTCTAAGTCATTCCTCACACCTATCAAGCCCCTTGGATCATCCAAAACCTTCCCAAATAAGCTCTAAATATCACTCTCTTACTCCTAGAATCCTTAACCTAGGAATAAGGAACTTCAAGAAGTCATTTTGGTTCAAACCACAGAGAGTTACCCGAATTAAAGGTAACAATTTCTCTTAAATTATTTTTTATTTTACTTCCCAAACCCCTAAAATATTTTCATTAATTTATTTTATAACAACACCAGTATCTTAAATATACTAGGATGTTTTCATTAGAAGTATTTGAACTACACTTACACACACCTCCATCTAATGGGTAAAGAACATTCTGTTTCTGTGGATGGAAAACAAACGCATCACAAAACGATGATTGTTCAATTATCTCCTACCACCTCTTATGGTGGCCATTATGATGACAGTTTATTTATATATAATTTATATTATGTGTATTTTTTCTTTATGAATCTGTATTTTTATTCTATAGCATACCTTTATGATTTCCATTATGAGTAAACGCGATAATTTCATTTGAGGAAGTGCGGACTACTGCCCCCTCAAAGTGATATTACTCATTCTTACCATACGTGGGACATATAAATGATGGAGTTATTGAAATTATATATGATATTTTCCTGGAATTATAATATAACTATGTATCATTATGTTTTAATTCAATTAAAATATGAAATATAAATTAAAGTAGCGTTCATGCGTACGTACAACTAACCGTCTCCATGAACGATGTATTTCATTTCTTTTCTCCAAATGTTATGTACAATTATAAATAAATATATATTCATGATATATATGATATATATGATATCTAAATCATGAATATAATTCTGGAGATAATGGAATCTTGACCACATGGAAAACTTGTAATTATAAGGTGTTCATTTTTGACTCAATTACCAAATATCGACAAAACGACCATTATTATCTTAAATGATTACATATTGTTTATAACATGGTAATAGGTGATATAAAATGAATAATAAACTAGAAAATGGTTCTTATTCAATTATAAATTAACTTAAGATTATTTTTCAGGAAGAATAAGGAACAACCAAGTCAAGTCGGACACGAGGTAAGGGGTTTCTTCTCTCACTTATAATTCTATGAGATTTCCATTGTTCACCACTTATTTACTTCATGTGGTGTATTGTGTAATTACATTTGATATATATTATCATGATTATTTTTATATTCATGGTATTCTATGAATGATTTGGTGGTTATTAACTTTTGGTCATACGACTCTATTGATTACAATCTGGTAAGGGGATTTCGTCTCATTTTTTATTCCCGGGAGGTTCACGTTGTATTGCCACTATTTCATTTTATGTGGTGTATGTACTAAACACAATTGTATTACTTGTGTAATATAATTTAATCTATGGGTATTTACAACTTCATATAATAATTATTCTTTCATGGGGTGTATGTTTCGAGAGTTACCGAATCAGTAAGGGTTAATTCCATAATCTCATTATTATTCGAGATTATTTATGTGTAATTTTTAACTGAGACATATTTATTATCCATGTCCATGTTTCATAAAAGTGTTTTCAAATGAATTATTTTAATATAGTCTTTTACTAAAACATCATTTTAAATGTTTTAATGATTTATTCTTCTAAACCATTCTCCTTAATGTCCATGTTTTCAAAATGTTTTTTAGGCCCGAATGGCCCGAAGGCCTTATTTTTATTTTATTATAGATAATAATCCTTTTAAGGGTTAAAGGGGAGCCCGTACATGACCCGTAGGCCCAAGGCACAAGGCCGGACATAACCCGCAATACATGACCCGAAGGCCTAGAGGAATACCATTCCCATTACATGACTGGTAGGCCCAACCCACTAGAACTGCCCCTCCCCAGCGTCTTGCATCATTAATCTCCTTAGCTCCCGACCTTGAATTGCTGATCGGCTAGCATTGCCCCGTACAAAGATGCATGGTGCCTGGTCCCGATGGCGGCTTCCATACCCTCTCATTCTTCCAATCCGGTTAGCTCTGCATCTGGTGGCTGCTACTCCTGTTGCTCTGATCCTCTTCTGGGGCCTGCTCTATGTGGGTTGGGATACTCCGTGGTCTATGTGACCTGAAGGCCCTGTGGCCCAAATACCTTTGTTTACCCGAAGGCCCTGGAGACCCGTAGGCCCAAACCGGTGGCCCGAAGGCCCAAATAGGGTGAATAGTTCCGGTTGCTACAATACCGAACAGTAACTACTACAGTAACTAATACAGTGACTGATACAGTACTACTATAGTACTGCTATAGTACCCGGAAATTCGCCTCCACCCAGTTTTGAACCCGGGTCTCTTGGATGCCAAGTAGGAGACCTTACCACTCAGGTACGGGCTCGTTGGCATGTTCTTTAGGATTTATTTATATGGACATGAATTTTTTTTAAAATGTTAATTCCTAAAAAGTTTCAAATTTGTATGGGACACTTTGATTCAAAAATTTCTTTAAATTTATTCCTTTCTAAATAATGGGACTCTTAAATGATTTCAAAATAGAAAGAGATATTTCTCTCAAATAGAGTTGATTTTATCTGTGTCAACATCCTTTGATAAATTTTACACTTGTTTTCCGTTGATTTATTATGTTACAATTCTTCCATATTGTATTTAAGGTTTTGTGACATGTTTGACTATGGATGAGTTATTTTTATTCCATTCATGGTTTATAGTTAAAGTATTTAAATTTCATATTCTAGCATTAATACGAATGTTTATGTTATATTTCAACCTCTTCTTAAGATGAATGTGTTGGAATGGTATGTTCCAGGTTGGGGATCGGTAAAAGTAAGACCTCTCGGTTGGGGTCTGGTTCCAGCAGACCCTCCGGGTTGGAGTTCGGTTACAGAGGCTCTCCGGGTTTGAGTCCAGTTACAATGGCTCTCCGAGTTGGAGTCTCGTTATAAAGGCTCTCAGGGTTGGTGTCCATTTACATAGGCTCTCTGGGTTGGGGTCCGGTTATAGTTATCCCCTAGGTCCTGGCACGAGGCCTTGACACAAAAATTAATTTCCTACATTATACATTCCATCATTATGAAAATGGCTATTGATATTGAATGTGATTATTTGACTAGTAGAATATCCATGCGAGTAAGTAAAAGGAATTATTTGATTTTATTTTTGCCATTTTAATCTAAAGATTAAGTTTAAAAGGATTTTGTTTTAGTCTAATTCATTTCCTTAAATGTTTATGCTTATTTATGAAAGTTTCCGCTATATTTTTATCCTTACTGAGAATCTGAACTCACCCCTTCCTATGTTTTCTTTTTCAGAGGATGTGAAGAAGTATTTTATGATTGATAAGATGGGTTAATCTAAGGGATTACTGGGGTTATCAAAGGATAATTTATGCTGTGTTTTATTTTCTAATGTGTAATGTAATGTTCATGTATGTAATCTATTTTCCAAGAATCCTAAACTGATCGGTCTTTTGGGACTTGAATCCTTGTAATCATGCCAATGAATTAAAATAATGCACTGACTCCCATAATTGGGGTCGGAGAATTACAGTTGGTATCAGAGGAAGTTTAGCGATAAACTTGGAAATAGATTTAGATAAAATCTCATTAGAGAACATTACCCTAAGATAGACTTTGAGGATTAGTATAGAAGAACTTCCTAGAATTTTGTAACTGTAGAGATTTTGTGAGTTTTCCAAGCAATACATCGCTGTCTGGATGCGAGCAGGTAGAGGTGGCTCTAGCACATTTGTACCTAGGGGTAAAAACCGAAAACACAGCTTCAAGCTAGACTCAAACGGGAGCTGGTGCACGACAACTGGCCTTGATACACTCTTGGTTACAACACTCCTGGGAGACATGTTTAGGATAATTCACATTTTCATTACAATCCATTATGAAGGATTTAGGAGTAAATACTTCCTTAAAGAATTTTTTTTAGGATTATGGATTATATCCATAAAATGATCAATTTTCATTAGGTAT
This sequence comes from Viscum album, assembly GCA_963277665.1. Taxonomy (NCBI): domain Eukaryota; kingdom Viridiplantae; phylum Streptophyta; class Magnoliopsida; order Santalales; family Viscaceae; genus Viscum; species Viscum album. The sequence continues at coordinate 2,098,959,005 of OY728163.1, read as the reverse complement.
TTGACAAGTTTGGAATTATGAATTGCGATTGATAAACTGACCAAGTGTATGCCATTATGTAGAAATGGCACCCAATAGAAGGAATGAGAACTCCAACAATATGTATGATCCAAATATTAAGAAGGATCATATCATTCATGGTATTAAGCCAACATTTAGAAGGGAAATAGTCTCCCAAATATTCAAATCATATGAGAAAATAGTATCAGGTGTTAATAAGACATGTAAAGAATTCTCTGAGTCCTATGGATATTAAGGAAAGCAAGGGAAGAAAAGGATGGTAGAGAGAAAGATGGATAAAGGGAAGCATGGAAAGAAGGATTTTCCGTTATGTGATAAATGTGAAAATACTCACCTTAGTAAATTCTTTAAGGGAATGCGAGTTTGTTATAATTATGGAGAAAAAGGACACCAAGTACGTTATTTCATGGGTAAGAAAAATGTTTCAAAATTAAAATGGTTCATCTTCAATGCATTGGGACAGTATGTGAATCAATGTCCCAGTCATCAGAGTATACCACAAACGATACTATTGTATAATAATCAAGTTATGATACTACCTTAGATGAAGAGGAATAACTAGTGTTATTATGTTGTTATTATAGTATTATTTAATTTGAGTGTTGTATTGAGATATATACTAGTTATATGAATTATGAAGCTAAATAAGTATTGTACTGAAGTACTATTTTATCGAGGATTTGGGATTATATGGTTCTAGGAAAGGTGAATTAATTGTAAGTTACAGTTTTTGGAAAAAACATGGTTAAAGGAAAGTTAATCTTTAATATGGTACTAATAATGATGTAGTGGTTTTGGAATAAGAGATGGTTGATTTGGATAAAATATATTGGATATTCTTGACTTCCTTGGAACATATTACCAGTTTGTCTATTTCATCATTGTTGGAATATTAATTTTTTTTGGATACGAGGAATATATCTATTATTATATAGAGGATAAGGGAGCATGAATGTAAAAAATAAGGTTTTATGTTAATTTTCGGTGTTACCATGTTTTAAAATAACACATGATGTTGGCGTTCACATGTTATTACATGGAAAAAAAGATATTCATTGTGTTTAACTTCCTAATAAATTATGGCCTGTGAGTTTGGATAGAAGTATTTTGGATAAGTCTAAAGGTTGGATTAGATTTAGTTTGAAATTTGATACTATTGATAAGGTTATTTTTGGATTTTTATAAATAAGACAATACGCAGACCGTGTGACAAACCGTCGCGTCAGACAAAGCTGTGGGAATCGAACCCACAACCATAGTGCGATTGGGATTTATCCCCTACCACTGAACTACATGAAGTCCCTAGATTATATACACTAGTTTTTTAAATGGTATGATAGGTGAATTATAAATTCATTATTTTTGGAACCCTATACGATTAGGATAAATAGATTTTTTTGAAATCTTTTGGAATGAAAGATGAGTTAGCGGTAGGAATTAGTTGAATGATGAAACTATACTTGTCAAGTATATATATATATATAATTTTTTTCCTCTTATTATATGGGTAAATTAATTCTTAATCTTTAAGGAAGGGATCCTAAAACCAAAAATTTGTTATCCTAATACCTTAGGTTTTGTTGGAACAATGATATTCTAAATCACCTTAGATTGATGGCTTTGAGGCCCCCAATTTTACACTTGTTTGTGATTGATGACCTCAATGAATCCCCATAAATATTTATGTTTTTTCCCTAATTATGTGTCTGTAATTTCCACCAATGTTATCATATTCGAAACCCTATGTTGATGGTGACTTTTTCATTTCCATTTCCCTCTTATTACTACTACATTTTATTAACCCAATTTCCGATGTGGGTTTTCCCACAGTTTTATTTTATATTTTCATCCTCTTATTTTATAAGAATAATTTCAAATTGCAAGGACTCAATTTATTGAAGGATGGGAGAATTTAATACCCCAAGATTTCATAGCATGTTATCTCTTCAAAGTAATTCAATAGCTTGTTCTACACGCAACACCGAGTTCGAGCGCACCATGACTTACCAAACTATCCGTTCAAAAAACGGTTATGGAAAATATTAACTACATTTTGAATTTTATACACTCCATATTAATTTAACATTCATATTATGTGTTTCTTAGTCATAATATAAAAATAAGTTCAATTTTTCAGATAAAAGAAGTATTTTTCAGAAAATGCAATTTTACCGCTTTTTAATAGAGAACCATTTTTAAATCCAATACTTGACACTGTTATATATTAAATTGGAAAAAATAAACTTTTTAATTAGAATTGGGACATAAAAAATTAGTTTTTGATAAATTTTTGGTATTTTTCTGATTACTTTCATATTTTGGTGAATAATGAAAAATAATAAATTTTAATTAAAAATAACTTTTTTAATAGAAATAATTTATAGAGTTAAATTATTAATTTGAATGATTTTGAAGTATAATTATATTATATTTTTTTTCATTTAATACAATTTAGGTCATTATAATTAATTTCACTTTTAAATTGGACATAAACAAGTGTCAATCTTTTGATAGATATTGTTTCTTAAAAACACGCTATATGTTTTGACAACATGAATTAATTTTATATTAATTAATGCAACTTATATGAATTGAACTTAGTAAAATAGAAATCATTTTTGAATTCAAAATATCAAATACATCTTTGTCTGAATTTTTTGGTGTTTTTCTAAGAAACTTCAATTTTCGATGAATAGTGAAACCACTTAGTCGTAGTAAAAAAACGGAATATTTCATTTAAATGAAATTTTACCACTTCTGTGAATTTCAATTCAAAAACCTGACATAAAGGATTGTTATTATTATGTAAAATGGTGTTGAATAAGTTAAAAATTGTTTTTGGAGAATACTAACTTTTGACTTTTATTTACCGCAGAAAAAGTTAAATAGGGTAATTCAAGGTAAAAAGAATATCATAATATTACAAAAATACCTTAAAACATTTCCTAACCTTATTGAATGAGTAATTTCCGACCATGGGAATATTTAGGTCGTTTTTGGGACCTCATGGAGCCACATAACATTGATAATGACACTTTATTTTAATTAGCTTAAAGAAAAGACAAAAATGACATAAACAAATATATTTTTGTAAATTAATTTTTACATGGGGTTATATAAGTTATCTTTTTGACTATAAATATTATTTGGAAAAATAAAACTTTTTTCTACATCATGGTGTTTGTTTTATAATTTTTAGACATCAAATAAATTAAATTATTTGTGATAGAAAAATAATGCATTATTTACCTCATTAATAAATGATTAAAATAAATAAGTTTATAAATATTAAAATAACATCCAAAACCAGTCAAATTAATATTGGTTGAATTTATTTAGACCATGAGTCATCTTATATTCGACCTTAATGCGTTTTGGACCTTTAGAAACCAAAAATCATTATATAATAAAATAATATTTTCGCACTTTCCAAAAGAACCACTCCTCCCCCTTATAAAATGATCTCACTTCTAACCCATTAATCAAACCTCTCAAGCCCCATTGGATCATCCAAACCCTTCCCAAATAAGCTCTCAATATCCCATTATTCATCATAGAAGCCTTAACTTAGGAATAAGGCACTTCAAGTAGTCATTTTGGTTCAAACCAAAGGGAGTTACCCTAATTAACTGTAACAGTTTCTCTTAAATTCCTTTCTTTTAGTTTACTTCTCAAACCCCTAAAATATTTTCATTAATTTATTTTATAACAACTCCAGTGTCCTCAATATACTAGAATTTTTTTATGATAAGTATTTGAACTATAGTTACACACCTCCATCTAATGGGTAAAGAACATACTGTTTCTGTGTATGAAAAACTAACGCCTCATGAAATGATGATTGTTCAATTAAGTCCTACAACCTATTATGGTGGCCATTATGACGACACTGTATTTATATATAATATATATTATGTTTATGTTTTCTTTATGCTTATGTATTTTAAATTTATATCATACCTTTATGATTTCCATTATGAGTAAACGCGATAATTGCTTTTGTAGAAGTGCATACTACCACCCCCTCAAAGTGATATGACTCGTTATTACCATACATGGGACATATAAAGGGTGGAATTATTTAAATTATATATGATATTATACTGGAATTATAATAAAACTTTGTATCATTATGTTTTCATTCAATTAAAATACGAAATATAAATGAAAGTAGTGATCATGCGTACGTACGACTTGCCGTCTCCATGAACGGTGCATTTAATTTATTGTGTGGTGAATGTACATGCAATGGTTGTATTACTTGTGTAATGAAATTTAATATATATGTATTTAAAACTTCATTTAATAATCCTTCTATCATGGGGTGTATGATTTGTGAGTTACTAAATCGGTAAGGTTTAATTCCGCAATGTCATTATTATTCGAGATTGTTTATGTGCAACTTTTTACTGGGACACATTTTTTATACATCTCCATGATTCATAAATTATTTTTAAAAGGAATTATTTTAAGGGAATATTTTACTAAAACATAATTTTAAATGTTTTAATGATTTATTCTTGTAAACCATTATCATTGTAACACCCCAGGATTTCATAGTGTGTTATTTATTAAAAACAATTCAATAACTTGAACTACACGCAACACCGAGTTCAATCACACCATGACGTACAAAAAAAAGCCATTAAAAGAGGTTATGAATAGTATTAACAACATTTTGAACTTTATATAATCCTTATAATTTTAGAATCCCTATTATGAGTTTCTTAGTCATAATGCAAGAACAGATTCATTTTCAGTATTGCACTTTTATCAACTTTAATAGTGAAAACTTTTTAAATAAAATATTTTAAACTATCTGAATAAATTGGGACATCAAAAAAAAATTAAAATGAAACATCCCAAGCTTCCACGGTACGCTTTCCTTTGAATAAAATAGTAGCGTGTGTTGTACGTAACCTTGAGTTTTAACACACGCCACAACCAATCAAACTAGCCGTTATGAATAGTAATACCTAAATTTTGAAATTATATATATTTTATATTTTAAAATGGACTTCATTTTTGGATTCGGAATATCGAATTTAGCCTAAGGTGAAATTTTGGTACTTTTCGGATAACTTTCATATTTTGATGAATAGTGAAAATTACTAAATTTTAATTAAAAACAATTTTTTTAATCAAAATAATTAATAGTGATAAATTATGAATTTTAGTAGTTTTAAAGTATATTTAGAATATAGTTTTACCATTTAATATAATTTTGGTCATTGGACATAATTTTACAATTAAACCGAACATAAACAAGTGTCAATCTTTTGATAGTTATTATCTCTTAAAAACACGCTTTTTGTTTTGACAGCGGGAATTAATTTTAAATTAATTTCTGCCACTTCTGTGTTTTGAATTTAGAAAAATGGATTCCATATTTGGAATCAGGATGTCCAAATTGTGTAAATAGGTAACTTTTATTTTTAGACATTTTGAATAATTACTGTGGTAAATATTTTATTTACCATGGTTAAGGGTAAATCCGGTAAATAAGGGTTAAAAAATAATATTATAATAATACAAAATTACCCTAAAATGTGTCCTAACCTTATTGGTGGACACATACCCGACCATGAGCATCCTTGGGTCAATTTGGGGACCCCTTGGAGCCACTTGTATGTGGTAGGGACACTTTATATTAATAAAGTTAAAATAAAAATAAAAATGGCATAAGCTTACATCTTTCAGAAGAACAATTTTTACATAGGGTTATACATGTTGGATTTTCGATTATAAATATTCATTAGAAAGATAAAATGATTTCCTACATAATGATATTTTATTTATAATTTTTAGACATCAAATAATTTAAATTATTAATGACACTATAATGATGCAATGTTTACCTCATTAATAAATCATTTAAATAAATAAGATTATAATGATTAAAATATTATCTAAAACCTGTCCAATTCTTATTGGTTGATGTTATTTAGAATATGAGGCATCTTATCTTCGACCTCAATGATTTTTGGATCATTATAAACCGAATATAATTATATTATAAAGTAATACTTTCACTCTTTCCTAAAGAGCCCCTCCTCTCCCTTATAAAAGGAGACCACTTCTACTCATTCCTCACACCTCTCAAGCCACTTGGCTCGTCCAAACTCTGCCCAACTAAGCTCCCCACATCCCTCTACTCCTCCTTGAAGCTTCCCCTTAGGCAGAAATCATTTAAAGAAGTCCTTTGGTTCCAACCAAAGTGAGTTACCTAAATTAAAGGTAACGATTTCTCTTAAATTATTTTCCTTTATTTTGCTTCTCCAACCCCCAAACTCTTTTTATTTCCTTTATTTTGTAACAACACCAGTATCCTCAATATACTAGGATGTTTTTATAAGAAGGATTCAAACTACACATACACACAAATCCATCTAATGGATTATGAACATAATGTTTCTGTGGATGGCAAACTAACGCCTCACGAAACGATGATTGTTCAAATACATCTTACCGCCTCTCATGGTGGCCATTATGATGGAACTGTAATTAAATATGATATTAATGATATATATTTTATATATAAGATTCTGTAATTCCATTTTATTTCATACCATTATTCGTTTCATGTTGTATATACATACGATAATTTCATTTGAGGAAGTGCGGACTACCGCCCCCTTAAAATGATATGACTCGTTCATACCACACATGGAACGTATAAAGGATGGTGTTAATGAACTTAAGTAACATATATATAATATTATATTATACTGGAATAGTAATATACCTATGTATCATTTGGATTCAATTCTTTTAAAATAAAAATTAAATGGAAGTAGAGTTCGTGCGTACGTACGGACTACCGTCTCCACGAACGCGATGAGATTCATTCTCCATCGTAACCATTAAAGTATAATTATCATTTTATGATTTAAAAATGATGTTTAAGGACTTTATATCATTCTGGATATGAATAATATACAACCTATCCTTTACAAACATGTCTTACGTAACAAAACATATGAAAGAAAACAAGTAAGTTAACACCCGAAACAACGATAATACTAAGATATTATTATCAAATCAATATTAAAAGATCATATATGATATCATATTAATGTATATGATTCTTGTATAATTTAATAACAATTATTTCACCATTATACAGGAGGTTAACCTACCACAACCAAGGAAAAGTACAAGGTAAGGGATTCTCTTATCTCACTTTCAATTCCGTGAGATTTCCATTGTTCGCTACTAAATTATTGAAAGTGGTGTATTGTGTACTTCAATGATTCACATTATATTCATGTTATTCTGTAAATCATTTGGTGGTTATTAACTTTTGGCCATACAACTCAGTTGATTGACATGGTAAGGGATTTTCTTATCTCACTTTCAATTCCGTGAGATTTCCATTGTTCGCCACTAAATTATTGAAAGTGGTGTATTGTGTGCTTCCATTTGATATATATTATAATGATTCTCTTTATATTCATGTTATTCTGTAAATCATTTGGTGGTCATGAACTTTTGGCCATACGACTCAGTTGATTAACGTGGTAAGGGGTTTTCATCTCACTCCTTATTCCCGTGAGATTCATGCCATATTGCCACCATCACCTTTTGTGTGGTGTATGTACTACCCATAATTATATTCTTTGTGTAATACACTTTAATTTATGTATATTTACATATTCATTGTATGATACCTCTTTCGTGGGTTGTATGTTTCATAAGTTACCAAATTGGTAAGGGTTATTTCACAATCTCTTCATTATCCGAGGTTGTTTATACGTAATAATCTACTGGGATATCTTTATCATCCACATCCATGTTTCTTAAAAATGTATTTCAAAACATTTTTACTATTTACTAGAATATGAGTTAAAGTCATTTATACCCTTTTTGACTTTTATAAGTGTTTTATAAAGGAATCTTTCCGTCGTTTTCAAAATAAGGCCCCTTTTTAACCTTTTCGACAGAATTAAGGTAAGAATGTTTTTTTTTAACTTATACGGCGGGTGCGGCTAATTTCCGCCGTTATAAAATCTTCAAAACTTCCCTTACAAGCTTATAAGAATATTTTCAAAGAAAATGTTTTATTTTATATGGATCTTAAATGATTTCAAAATAAAAAGAGATATTTCTTTAAAAAGAATTTTGATTTCATCTATGTCAACATCCTTTGATGGATTTTACGCTTATTTGAAGTTGATTTATTATAATACAAAGCTTCTATATTGTATTGAAGGTTTTGTGATATGTTTGACTATGGATGTGCTATTTTTATACCATTCATAGTTTATGGTGAAATTATTGACGTTTCGTATGCTAGTTTTAATACGAATGTTTATGTTATGTTTAAACCTTTTCATATGGGAATGCATTGGACTTAATAAGTGACGGGTGGAGCCCGCTATAGCTCCTCGATGCATCGGTAGGTCTCATGAGACAAACTAGTGTCTTGGCACATGGCCTTGACAAAATCTTATTTGTAGTCTTGGCACGAGGCCTTGACTATGTGGTTATGATAGTCTGGCATTATGCATTCCAACATTATGAAAGTGGTTATTGATTTTTGCATGTGATTATTCGATTAGTAGAATATCCATGTGAATAAGTAAATGGCATTATTTCATTTTATTTATGCCATACCATGTTAAAAGTTCATATTTAAAAGGCTTTTGTTTTAGTTATACATTGCCTTAAATGTTTATTCTTATTTATGAAAGTTTCCGCTATATTGTTATCCTTACTGGGCATTTGAGCTCACCCCTTTTCTATGTTTTATTTTTCCCAGGAAGTGAAGAAGTAAATTATGAATGACCTGCAGGGATTTTATGAGGGGATAATAGTGTGGTCTATTGAGACATTATGTTGTTGTAGTAGTTTTTCATTTTATAATGTAATGTAAAACTTATGAATATATCTGGCATTTTCCAAGGCTACTAAACCAATCGGTCTTTCGAGATTTGATCTTTCTTATGATCATGCCAATGTTACGAAGTAATGCACCGACTCTGGGTAGCTGGGGTCGGGGCGTTACAGTTGGTATCAGAGGAAGTTTAGTACAAACCTTGGAAGCTAGATTTAGATGAACTCTGATTAGAGCACGTAGACCTAAGATGAACTTTGAGGATTAGTATAGAAGAACTTCCTAGAATTTTGGTATTGTAGAGATTTTGTGAGTTTTCCTAGCAATACATCCCTGTCTGGATACGAGCAGGTAGAGGCGGCTCTGGCACAGATGTACCTAGGGGTAAAACCCGAAAACACCGCTTTGAGCTAGACTCGAACGGGAACTGGTGCACGACAACGGGCCTTGCTGCACTCTTGGTTACGACACTCCCGGGGGATATGCTTAGGATAACTCTCATTTTCTTTACAAATCATTTTGAAGGGATTATGAGTATATACTTCCTCAAAGAAAACATTCTTATGATTATGGATTATATCCATAAATAGTTCAATTTATGTTAAGTGTTTTATAAGTATGGGATTATGTATTTAGATTCATAAACTAATCTAGTTTATGCCATTGTTTAGAAATGGCGCCCAGTAGAAGGAATGAGAACTCCGAAAATGCACATGATCCAAAGAGAAGGAAGGATCATATCTTTCATGGTCTTAAGATAGAATTTATAAGAGAAATAGTCTCCCATGTATTATCATCATATGAAGAAATAATATCATGTATTGATAAGATAAGTAAAGAGTTTACTGAGTCCTATGGCTTTGAAGGGAAGCAAGAGAAGAAAAGGATAGAAGAGAAAAAGATGGATAAAGGGAAGAGGGAAAAGAAGAATTTTCCCATATGTGGTAACTGTGGAAAGAAACACCCTGGAACTTTCCTGAAAGGAATGGGAGTTTGTTATAAGTGTGGAGGAAAAGGGCACAAAGTACGTGACTGCAAGGGTAAGAAAATGGTTTCAAATGCACAATGCTTCATTTGCAAGGAGTTTGGACACTACGTGAACCTATGTCCCAGTCATCAGACTATGCCGCAAATGATGTTATTGGATAATAATCAAGTTATGATACTACCACAGATGAAGAGGAATGATTAAAGCTCTTATGTTGATTATGTCAATTGAGTGTTGTATCAACAATGTACTTGTTATAATAATTATGGAGTATATAAGGATTGTACTGCAGTACTATTTTATTAAGGACTTGAGATTGTGTGGAACAAAGGAAAGTGACTCAATAGCAGGATAAATTTTTGAGAGAATGATAAATCATAATATAGTTCTGATACTGAGGTAGTGATTTTGGAATAATATGTGATTGTGTTGGATAAATTATATTGGATATTCTTGACTACCCTGGAACTGATTAATGATTTGTATATTCCATCATTGTTGGGGTTTAAAACATTTTTGGATTAATGAAGTATATCCAGCATTCTATATGGAATAAGGGAGCATGAATGTAATCAATAAGGAATATGGTAATTCAGGATGTTTCAGTGTATTAAAAGAATACATGATGAAGGTATTCATATGCTATTACGGGATAAAAAGGATCTAAATTATGTTTACCTTCCTTATAAATGTTATACTGTGAGTTTGGACATAAGTATTTTGGATAGTTCTAGTTTGGATTATTTTGGATTGCCATAAAAGGACAACCCGGAGGTCGGGCGGCAACCCGTTGCGTCCGGCAAGGCTGCGAGACTTGAACCCGCAACCGAAGGGCGACAAGGTTGTATCACCTACCACTAGCCCATGAGATGTCCTAGATTAAATAATGTAGTATTTATTAAAATATCATGTAGATGAATTATAAATTCGTTTATTTTGGAACCCTATACGAATAGTGTAAATAGAATTTTTTTACATTCTATTATCTTTTAGAGTGAAAGATGAGTTTGTGGTAGAAATTTATTAATGGATAAAACTCTAATTATAAAGTAAGTATATCTCCTTATGATCTTAGCCAATGTCATAAATAAATTTCTCAATATTAAGAAAAACAACTTAGAACAAAAATGTTTTCCTAGATGGTACCTTAAATCATCACTAATTTATGGCTTTGGGATTGTTGGCCTTTTTATAGCCATGTTCTCTACCACTCTCCATCAGATAATTGATGGTTAGATTTCTCTTCAATATCCATATTTTCCTACATGGAACCCTAGTATGTGTTATTTTCGGTAATCTTCATACTTTCCACTCTTTATTTTAAATAGAGCCCTCGTTAATTCATTTTTCGATGTGGGATTTCAACTATGATATTTTGAAACGTAAAAAATGTGTTATCCTAATACCCTATGTTTTGTTGAACCGATGGTATTTCAAATCATCATAGATTGATGAATTTAAGGACCTCAATTATACACTTGTTTGTGATTGATGATCTCAATCACTAACTATAAATATTTACGTTTTTCCTCTAATTATATGTCTCTAATTTCCACCAATGTTCTCCTAATCGAGATCATAATTTGTTGGTGACTCTTTCATTTCTCTTTTCCTCATATTAAGACTAAATTTTAGTAACCTAATTTCCGATGTGGGTTTTCCCACAAAGATATTTTCTATTTTCAACCTTTTATTTTCGAAGAACAATTTCAAATTGCGAGGACGCAATTTATTGAAGGAGGGGAGAATGTAACACCCCATGATTTCATAGTGTGTTATTTATTAAAAACAATTCAATAACTTGCACTACACGCAACACCGAGTTCAATCACACCATGACGTACAAAAAAAAGCCATTAAAAGAGGTTATGAATAGTATTAACAACATTTTGAACTTTATATAATCCTTATAATTTTAGAATCCCTATTATGATTTTCTTAGTCATAATGCAAGAACAGATTCATTTTCAGTATTGCACTTTTATCAACTTTAATAGTGAAACCTTTTTAAATAAAATATTTTAAACTATCTGAATAAATTGGGACATCAAAAAAAAAATTAAAATGAAACATCCCAAGCTTCCACGGTACGCTTTCCTTTGAATGAAATAGTAGCGTGTGTTGTACGTAACCTTGAGTTTTAACACACGCCACAACCAATCAAACTAGCCGTTATGAATAGTAATACCTAAATTTTGAAATTATATATATTTTATATTTTAAAATGGACTTCATTTTTGGATTTGGAATATCGAATTTAGCCTAAGGTGAAATTTTGGTACTTTTCGGATAACTTTCATATTTTGATGAACAGTGAAAATTACTAAATTTTAATTAAAAACAACTTTTTTAATCAAAATAATTAATAGTGATAAATTATGAATTTTAGTAGTTTTAAAGTATATTTAGAATATATTTTTACCATTTAATATAATTTTGGTCATTGGACATAATTTTACAATTAAACCGAACATAAACAAGTGTCAATCTTTTGATATTTATTATCTCTTAAAAACACGCTTTTTGTTTTGACAGCGGGAATTAATTTTAAATTAATTTCTGCCACTTCTGTGTTTTGAATTTAGAAAAATGGATTCCATATTTGGAATCAGGATGTCCAAATTGTGTAAATAGGTAACTTTTTTTTTAGACATTTTGAATAATTACTGTGGTAAATATTTTATTTACCATGGTTAAGGGTAAATCCGGTAAATAAGGGTTAAAAAATAATATTATAATAATACAAAATTACCCTAAAACGTGTCCTAACCTTATTGGTGGACACATACCCGACCATGAGCATCCTTGGGTCAATTTGGGGACCCCTTGGAGCCACTTGTATGTGGTAGGGACACTTTATATTAATAAAGTTAAAATAAAAATAAAAATGGCATAAGCTTACATCTTTTAGAAGAACAATTTTTACATAGGGTTATACATGTTGGATTTTCGATTATAAATATTCATTAGAAAGCTAAAATGATTTCCTACATAATGATATTTTATTTATAATTTTTAGACATCAAATAATTTAAATTATTAATGACACAATAATGATGCAATGTTTACCTCATTAATAAATCATTTAAATAAATAAGATTATAATGATTAAAATATTATCTAAAACCTGTCCAATTATTATTGGTTGATGTTATTTAGAATATGAGGCATCTTATCTTCGACCTAAATGATTTTTGGACCATTATAAACCGAATATAATTATATTATAAAGTAATACTTTCACTCTTTCCTAAAGAGCCCCTCCTCTCCCTTATAAAAGGAGACCACGTCTACTCATTCCTCACACCTCTCAAGCCACTTGGCTCGTCCAAACTCTGCCCAACTAAGCTCCCCACATCCCTCTCCTCCTCCTTGAAGCTTCCCCTTAGGCAGAAATCATTTCAAGAAGTCCTTTGGTTCCAACCAAAGTGAGTTACCTAAATTAAAGGTAACGATTTCTCTTAAATTATTTTCCTTTATTTTGCTTCTCCAACCCCCAAACTCTTTTTATTTCCTTTCTTTTGTAACAACACCAGTATCCTCAATATACTAGAATGTTTTTATAAGAAGGATTCAAACTACACATACACACAACTCCATCTAATTGATGATGAACATAATGTTTCTGTGGATGGAAAACTAACGCCTCACGAAACGATGATTGTTCAAATACATCTTACCGCCCCTCATGGTGGCCATTATGATGGAAATGTAATTAAATATGATATTAATGATATATATTTTATATATAAGCTTCTGTAATTCCATTTTATTTCATACCATTATTCGTTTCATGTTGTATATACATACGATAATTTCATTTGAGGAAGTGCGGACTACCGCCCCCTTAAAATGATATGACTCGTTCATACCACACATGGAACGTATAAAGGATGGTGTTAATGAACTTAAGTAACATATATATAATATTATATTATACTGGAATAGTAATATACCTATGTATCATTTGGATTCAATTCTTTTAAAATAAAAATTAAATGGAAGTAGAGTTCGTGCGTACGTACGGACTACCGTCTCCACGAACGCGATGAGATTCATTCTCCATCGTAACCATTAAAGTATAATTATCATTTTATGATTTAAAAATGATGTTTAAGGACTTTATATCATTCTGGATATGAATAATATACAACCTATCCTTTACAAACATGTCTTACGTAACAAAACATATGAAAGAAAACAAGTAAGTTAACACCCGAAACAACGATAATACTAAGATATTATTATCAAATCAATATTAAAAGATCATATATGATATCATATTAATGTATATGATTCTTGTATAATTTAATAACAATTATTTCACCATTATACAGGAGGTTAACCTACCACAACCAAGGAAAAGTACAAGGTAAGGGATTCTCTTATCTCACTTTCAATTCTGTGAGATTTCCATTGTTCGCTACTAAATTATTGAAAGTGGTGTATTGTGTACTTACATGATTCACTTTATATTCATGTTATTCTGTAAATCATTTGGTGGTTATTAACTTTTGGCCATACAACTCAGTTGATTGACATGGTAAGGGATTTTTTTATCTCACTTTCATTTCCGTGAGATTTCCATTGTTCGCCACTAAATTATTGAAAGTGGTGTATTGTGTGCTTCCATTTGATATATATTATAATGATTCTCTTTATATTCATGTTATTCTGTAAATCATTTGGTGGTCATGAACTTTTGGCCATACGACTCAGTTGATTAACGTGGTAAGGGGTTTTCATCTCACTCCTTATTCCCGTGAGATTCATGCCATATTGCCACCATCACCTTTTGTGTGGTGTATGTACTACCCATAATTATATTCTTTGTGTAATACACTTTAATTTATGTATATTTACATATTAATTGTATGATACCTCTTTTTTGGGTTGTATGTTTCATAATTTACCAAATTGGTAAGGGTTATTTCACAATCTCTTCATTATCCGAGGTTGTTTATACGTAATAATCTACTGGGATATCTTTATCATCCACATCCATGTTTCTTAAAAATGTATTTAAAAACATTTTTACTATTTACTAGAATATGAGTTAAAGTCATTTATACCCTTTTTGACTTTTATAAGTGTTTTATAAAGGAATCTTTCCGTCGTTTTCAAAACAAGGCCCCTTTTTAACCTTTTCGACAGAATTAAGGTAAGAATGTTTTTTTTAACTTATACGGCGGGTGCGGCTAATTTCCGCCGTTATAAAATCTTCAAAACTTCCCTTACAAGCTTATAAGAATATTTTCAAAGAAAATGTTTTATTTTATATGGATCTTAAATGATTTCAAAATAAAAAGAGATATTTCTTTAAAAAGAATTTTGATTTCATCTATGTCAACATCCTTTGATGGATTTTACGCTTATTTGAAGTTGATTTATTATAATACAAAGCTTCTATATTGTATTGAAGCTTTTGTGATATGTTTGACTATGGATGTGCTATTTTTATACCATTCATAGTTTATGGTGAAATTATTGACGTTTCGTATGCTAGTTTTAATACGAATGTTTATGTTATGTTTAAACCTTTTCATATGGGAATGCATTGGACTTAATAAGTGACGGGTGGAGCCCGCTATAGCTCCTCGATGCATTGGTAGGTCTCATGAGACAAACTAGTGTCTTGGTACAAGGCCTTGACAAAATCTTATTTGTAGTCTTGGCACGAGGCCTTGACTATGTGGTTATGATAGTCTGGCATTATGCATTCCAACATTATGAAAGTGGTTATTGATTTTTGCATGTGATTATTCGATTAGTAGAATATCCATGTGAATAAGTAAATGGAATTATTTCATTTTATTTATGCCATACCATGTTAAAAGTTCATATTTAAAAGGCTTTTGTTTTAGTTATACATTGCCTTAAATGTTTATTCTTATTTATGAAAGTTTCCGCTATATTGTTATCCTTACTGGGCATTTGAGCTCACCCCTTTTCTATGTTTTATTTTTCCCAGGAAGTGAAGAAGTAAATTATGAATGACCTGCAGGGATTTTATGAGGGGATAATAGTGTGGTCTATTGAGACATTATGTTGTTGTAGTAGTTTTTCATTTTATAATGTAATGTAAAACTTATGAATATATCTGGAATTTTCCAAGGCTACTAAACCAATCGGTCTTTCGAGATTTGATCTTTCTTATGATCATGCCAATGTTACGAAGTAATGCACCGACTCTGGGTAGCTGGGGTCGGGGCGTTACAATCATTAATGTCGATGTTTTCAATTTTTTTTAGGATTTATTTATATGGACATGAATGTTTTTAAAATGCTTATTCTTTTCAAAAGTTTCAATGTTACATGGGACACTTTGATTAAAAAATGTCTTTAAATTTCTTCTTTTCTACGTAGTGTGACTCTTAAATGATTTCAAAATAGAGATAGATGTCTCTATCAAATAGTTTTTATTTTATCTGTTTCAACATTCATTGATAAATTTTACACTTGTTTGAAGTTGATTTATTATGATACAAATCTTCCATATTGTATTTAAGGTTTTGTGATATGTTTGACAGTGGATGAGTTATTTTTATACCATTAATGGTTTATGGTTAAAGTATTTACATTTCGTATGCTAGTTTTAATATAAATGTTTATGTTATATTTTAACCTCTTCTTTAGATGAATGTGTTGGACTGGTATGTTCCGGGTTGGGGACCGGTAAAAGTTAGCCCTCCGGGTTGGGGTCTGGTTATAGAAGACCCTCCAAGTTGGAGTCCGATTAAAGAGGCTCTCTGGGATGGAGTTTGGTTACAGAGGCTCTCCAGATTGGAGTCCGGTTACAGAGGCTCTCATGGTCAACGTCCGGTTACAAAGGCTTTTCGTGTTTGGGTCCGGTTACAGTTAGACCCTAGGTCCTGGCACGAGGCCTTGACACAGAAATTAAATTCCGACATTATGCATTCCATCATTATGAAAGTGGTTGTTGATATTGAATATGATTATTTGACTAGTATAATTTCCATGCAAGTAAGTAAATGGTATTATTTTATTTTATCTTTTCCATATTATACTAAATTTTATGTTTAAAAGGCTTTTGTTTTTGTCTAATACATTGCCTTATATGTTTATGATTATTTATGAAAGTTTCTGCTATATTGTTATCCTTAATGAGCATCTGAGGTCACCCCTTTCTATCTTTTATTTTTCCTAGGATGTGAAGAAGTATTTTATGATTGATAAGCAGGGTTAAGCTAAGGGATTAATGGTGTTCTCAAAGGATCATTTATGATGTGATTCATTTTCTAATGTGTAATGTATTGTTCAAGTATGTAATATATTTTCCAAGATTGCTAAACTTATTGGTCATTCGGGACTTGATTCCTTGTAATCATGCCAATGAATTAAAATAATGAACTAACTCCCATTGTTGGGGTAGGGGCATTGCATGAAACATGATGAACATGGGTTTAAACTGGTCAATTTGAAAATTTTTAATTGCAATGAGGAATTGTTTATCATGGAAACACATGCAAAGAAAGTATTTTTTGTCATTGATCAATCAAATGATGAGTGGTACATTTTTTTTTCAAGGTAAAGAATCCATTTGGATGATGAATTTGATGATGATGTTATTGATTTATATGAGACTTCATAATCCATTACACGATTTCCAGATAACAATGAATAGAACATTGACATAGTGAATGAAGTACGATATGATCAGGCTGAAGGGATATGAGAAAACAATAAGTTACTCTCCTAATTGATTTAAAAATTATTTAATTAATATTTTTCTTGATAATTTCATGTGTAAAATGTGTATTATTTAATAACTATAGGATATTTAATTAAACATAATTGATTAATTATATGATTTTTTGTGTTAAAGTTTGATATTCTATGGTTATGATAATTTTTTTTTCATTGAAATACCCAATGTAAATTACTATATTCTGGTTTAATTCATGCATATTAGAACACCTTTTCAAACATTGATATTTAAATTTTTAAATGTTTTTATCTTCATAGAAGTAATGTTTATATTTAATCATTTACCTTGCATATTTGTTTTTAGTTATGATTTTAAACATCAGTATTTTTTTAAACATAAATGTGCAATTCAATTTTTTTACTAACATATTTGTGTTTAATATTATTAAATACACAGTAATACAATTATTTACTGAAAACAAACATTTAATTTACCAAAAATAATTGTAGGAATACTAATAATACTTCAGCAAAGGATCCTTCTTCTTTTAGTATTTAGAAATAAAATTCTAGAGTTGGTAAATATAGGATTAGATATTTAAAAAAACTGTCACCTTCTCATGGTGACAGAAAATTAATTATTAGTTTTATTGATAATAACTATGAAATAGAACCAAATGAAATGTATTTTATTAGATATATCAGAATGTAGATCACTTGTAGGATTATAATTTTATATCCTAATTTGATGTCTATCGATAAAGAGGAGATAATTTAGCTTTGGGAGGATATAAAATTAAAATATCTCAACTGATTTGTTTAATCTCTTTTTCAATATATGTATTTTTAAATGACTAATATTTAAGTTATGCAATTATAGATGACATTCAATTTGGAAGAAAAAAATCCGTTAAGAAAAGATGTCTGACTTTAGTGGTAGTTCAAAGGAGGGATTTCAAAACAAAAATGATAAAAAATCATGTGTTAGGAAGGAGACAAAATGAAAACGCATTCCTCATTTGTTCCATTTTTATATGAAGATACAAAGAAGAAATTCATTTCTACCTGACATGATGAAAAATTTCATGTATGATCATTATATTATATTATATTGTAAAATTTCTTGTACATGTACCTAATTACTTATTATTTTACTTATTATATAACAGAACTCAAGGAAATCTCATAAATACATTAAATTTTAGAATTTATTCCCTCATACTTTATCATGTGGAGGGTATCATTTATTAATGAAAAACATTTTTGGGGAAAAGTGTTAATCAATCAGAGAACACTCTAATAGTGGTTCGGATGTGGTCTATTTCAGTCCACCATCTCATCCCACCCACCATGAGAAATGGAAAAGAGCAAGAAGTAGGAAAAATGAAAAGTATCTTACAACGAAGGCTAAGGAAGTAGATGAAATATTTTTAAGTAAAAAATTATTATTTTTGATGATTTTTTGTAATTTATAAATTAAAAACTCTAAGATAAAATTTTAATTTTTCACTTCTAGATGAACTTTAGAAGAAATTAACACAAGGAAATTTTATGCCGAAGGGTAGGATGTATATCCTAGCCACTACTTTAGAAAATCTGGAACACCATTACCGCATAAGAGGATATGAGGTGGGTTTAGTATTCTAAACGTTTTTTGTCATAAAAGTACACAATCAAGGGATCCTAAAATGAAACCATTAAAATCAAAGCTAAAATACATGAAATAGTGAATGGGCGATCAAATTCAAGTAGTTGGGCAATAGGCTATGTTAGAACAATTAACGAGATAGTCACAGTCTACGCGACCAGCCTACTTAAACCCCCACCTCCTTGTTCAAACCCAACCTTATATTGTTAGTCGTATATAGATGATCCTGATGTACATATTGTATCATTCAGAGTTGTTAATTATTTCAGGGATTATATACATCA
Source organism: Viscum album (assembly GCA_963277665.1). Taxonomy (NCBI): domain Eukaryota; kingdom Viridiplantae; phylum Streptophyta; class Magnoliopsida; order Santalales; family Viscaceae; genus Viscum; species Viscum album. The sequence continues at coordinate 2,098,939,560 of OY728163.1, read as the reverse complement.
CTAGGCTATTCAGATGGGTCTTTTTAGTGTGTCGGTACATGATATTATTGATTCTACTACTCTTCTACCATTCCCTATCATGGAGGTTACTTGAATTGGGGATTGTATGTGTCATTTTTTTTACTTTGGACATATATTATTCTTATTCATATTTCATACAAGGTATGCAATTTTTTAAATATTAGTAACTTGTTATTGAAAATTACTTACAATGTTTTCGAATATTTAACTTATATAGGTGTTTTCTAAAATCCAATGAAATGGAACGAAGGAAACAAAAGGTTTAGAAACATACAACTATAGATATTTATGATATTTCTTAGGGAATAGAAATATTAACTTAGGTTTATTCTTCCATGGATAATATATATGAGTTTTATATTCCATATAACATATGTGGAAGAAACTATCCATTGGGAATATTTAGAAAAAATATCATGGATCCAATTAATTTTGAAGAGCTCAGTGTTCTTGTGTTGTAGTTCTTTTCAATGTAAGTAAATTTACTTTTCAATTTTTTATTTTTTAAATAAAGATGGTTTAACTTGACTAACTATATTACTATTTTAATTTGGTAACAACAAAATATGCCTGTTTAAAATGACAACAAATACATTTTTGGTTTTATAGATCTATGATTCATTTCAATGGCTATGCTATATGTGTCAACTGAAAATAGAGAGGCATATATATATGAGAGGTTATTAGTAACGAATATTGGGTGTTGGTTTTTTCCATTTCTTGATGGGTAAGAATAGAAACATAGTTATTCACTAATGTTCATTATAATTTTATTAAATGTGAAATTGTTGTATTATTGGGGGCATTGGATGTTAAATGTATTCTACCCATGTTAGAACACATTATATTGGGTTTTCTCTTTATTAGGTCGTGTTCACAGAAAATTTCCACCATTTTATACAAGTATGTTTATTTGTTTTTTATAAGTATATTAATTTTAATTCCTATTTTTTATGGATGTATTATTAGATAATATATATGAAAAAGTAAGTCATGGAAATAATTTAACAAAGAACAATTATCAATAGTGAAGCAAAATTCAATCAACTATGTGAAAGTAAATGTAATTGTTTTTTATATTAGATATAATTTTGACTTTTTTGATATATATATATATTGATTTTCATTATCAATTTAATGTTTTATTAACTTTAGTGACTTCATCAACAAGGATATGTCGAATGTGGTTATTATGTTCTGCGATTAATGTATGAGACAATAAAAAATGGGGTAACAACTATTTTTGATCAGGTTAGTCATATTAATTGTTTTATATTTTCTATCATAGTATTTGTTTTTTAAAATTATATCATTCCACGTTATTTTAGGTGTTCAATGATGTCGATTAATACACAAAATATGAACTCGACCATCTTCAATATTTGTTTGTAAACTATTTTTTCAAGTGTGATTATGATTTAAGGTATGTATATTCTGATGTTTCTGATTAGAATTACATTTTTATAATAACAAGTGTTCAGAAAAGAATTTTTTTATAATAGGTGTTTGAACATGAGGATATAAAACTAATGCTTAAGAAAAAACCAACAAATATCATGTTGGAAATTTTAGGTATTTTGTTTAATTCTACTTTATAATAAAAATTCAGACATTTTTTGGTTTAACTTGTTAAAAGTATGTATGTTTTTATATATTTGTAGTCACTGGTAAATACTGTTTGATGGTAATATAATGTATTTCTATAACAAGAATTTTGATTTTTTTTGTGGTTTAATTTTTATAATTTCCTAATTATTTTAATTTTCAGTGTCAGTTTTCATAAAAACCGATGTCGAATCATTTAAAAAAATTCGATTGGTTTTCGGCATCAGTTTCTTAGATAATCAGACGCAAAAATGAAACCTGTTCAATTATCGGCATCAGTTTTTAAACAACCGATTCCCAAAAACCTATTTTTTACGTCACCATTATAATAGCTTTATCATTTTTATGATAAGCATTAACTATGAAATTAATCATGACGTCAGGGTAATAAAAAGGGAATAATAGGTAGATACTAAGTAATATCACTACTTGGGTGATTTTCATAATGTGGCGTTGTCATATTAAGAATATTAGCTACACAATCATGTGGTTGTACCTAATCTATCCATAGAACTACTAGAATTATTGGCTATACCAATGGTTCAAAACTATTGGTACTGGTTGGGAAATGATTAATATAGCATATGATAATGGGTTTCAAAATCATTTGCTAAGTGGAAATTGGTATAGACCTATACCAATGGTTTTTAATGAACCATTGATATAAGGGTAATGTAATTTTAGATATACCAACATTTCCGATGGAACTATTGTTATAAGTCTATACCAATAGTTTAAACCATTAATATAGATATATACCAATTGTTCCATGACAATTGTTCGTATGGGTATATTTCAATGGTTTTCAAACCATTGGTATTGACCCCCTTTAATTACACAAACAGTAGCATACCCACCCTTCCCAAACAACCATTATAAGCCACCAAAAATCACCACCTCACCCAAAGAGCCACCAGAAACCACCAGAAATCACAACAGCTCCCCACCTTGAAAAATTACATAAAAATATACACCACCAACCAATATAAAGACAATATTAACACAAGAAACCAATTAATTGTTTCAACCAGTGATAATATACATTCAAAACATCACATGTATTCATTTATAACAAATCATCAAATATAAAATATCATAAATATTAGAAAAAAATTTATACAGTCAATTTTTCCTTCATCTCCATTACCATCAGCATCAACATCACGATAATCACCGTTATCCACACTACCATCCCCACTACCATCCTCATCCTCATCATTGTCATCATCCTCAAGATCATCCTCATCGTCTTCCCCATCGTCATCACCACCCTCCTTATCACTATCGTCTTTTCCAGGAACATAATCATCATGACCACCACTATGACAACATTCAATTCAATTTATAACATATTCATCCATAATATATATGCATGAAAATTGGTGGTGGTATCTGGTGGAAGTGATGTACATAAGATTTCCCTTAATTTCATAAATTTATTATTGTGCCTTTGACTCTATTGACACTCCTATATAAACATTTTTTGTTCCACTTCGGCCTAGGCCTCAGGTTGTGATACACATGCATTAGATTTTTCTAACCTGGTGCTACATGAAATGATACATGAATTGGTCCAATATCTATTTTTGACAATACTCTTCTCTGCTTGACAACGTACTCTTAAATGATATTGATCTCTAAAAACCCATTGTAAGTGAAATTTTGACCTAAAAGTTTCATCTTTCTACTCATCAATGGTGTAAAAAGCACTCTATTACAAACAGAAATGGACTATTTAGTTAAAATATAGATAATAAAATTTCAAATCCATAATGAAAATATTAAAATTTTCTGTTGTTTTGGTTTGTTTACCGCGAATCCATATTTCTTCATTTTTCTTGAGCAAAATAATTTTTCTCGAGGTTAACATCCTTAAATATTCCAAATCACCCACTATAATATAATGGAATATAGAAAAACATTATTTAAAATAGGTTATTTTTCGTATATAAAAAAAATTATTTAATTTGATTTAGTTTGACTTATTTCATTATTTATTCACTTTTTTTGATCATGATCATACTAATAGATTTAGGTTTTTTCTTTTCATGTTGCTTTTAATTCCTATTAGGTTGGTTCAGTTTCATCAAATTGTGGTTATTTATATATGGTATTGTTTTGTTTTTGTTCATTATTTATTTTGTTATGTTTTATATTCGTTGGTTCATGATGCATTGATTTGGTTTTTTACCTTCATTATTGGTTTCTATAGTTTATTATTCATTCAGTTCTAGTTATATTAAGGACAGTTAAGTCATATATATTCATTTTTTCTTGATTAAACTTGTGATAGTTATGTATGATTTTATTTGTATAAAGATGAAACTTTTTGTTATTTTTAAATAAATTTAATTATTTATTAAAGGATTTAATTTTTTTGGTACAATTTGGGTTGGGTTATTTTGGGCCTATTTAGTTTGATGTAATAATATTAGATTCTATTCTAGTTTAACTTATTTGGTTTGTTTTATTTTGTTTTGTTTTTAATAAAAGTTTTTCAAATTTGTTTATCTTGTATTATTTCTATTTTATTTACATTATGTTGTACATTTAATTTTTCTTTTTTGTTTTATAGGGGTTGGTTTGGTATTTTAGTTTTGGGTTATTTTAAATATTTTTTATTTGGTTATAATCTATCCCCTTCAAACCCGTGGATATAGTAATTTCATATATTTCTTTTAATTTTGAAGAATCTTTTGTTTTTCAATTTTTTTTATTTGAGTTGTTTTGTAAGATAACTAATTGGATGTTTAAAAGTTTTTTAATAATTTTATGTTTTGGAATTTACCATGTAAGAGAAATTAAATCTATTATTGAAGTAAATTTGAGATAGAAGAGGTTGTTTAGAAAGTGGTTGTTCAAAAGTTGATTCTTATGGTGGATTTGAAAGTTGTGTGTTCTGAATGATTTATATTCCATAACAATAGAATCAATACTTTTTTAGAAGAATTTATTTTCAATTAAATGTTTTAGAGTTATTTTGGAAGGTTATTTTATAGAAGTTTGGAGAAGGATGAGTGGTTTTACAATGGTCATAGAAGGATGAGCGTGGTTATTTTCTAGAGGTTTTGGATTTATAGATTTTGGCTATTTGGAGAAGCATTGATATATAAAATTAACCAAGAAAATACCTAAAAGTATTCTAGTAAAATGCATAATGGTTACCAGATATTCATAGTTTTTTAATGATATGATATATTAAGGTAACTAGGATAACACATAAGAGTCATTCAGGACAATATTTAAAGGTTACCAATATTCTTAAAATTGTAGAATTAGAAAATCCCCATGTATAAGAGTATATAGGGTTGAATATTTAAGGTTTTATCTAAAAATTAAATATGGAAAAGTAAATATTTTTATTTGATATATAATGGTACTTTAAAGTGATATGCAAGATTCACTACACCCCAGGGAGACTTAGTGTGAGAAAAATAGAAAACTCATAACATGTAATGGTAACCATGCCACACTCTTAAAAATGGAAAAGTGTTTATCTATAATAAAATGCACATGAGTATATTTAATCATAAATAAGAGTAACTATATCAGATATACTGATACATAATAGTATGTTCTGTTATAAAATATAAAATAATATTTACAATGTATCCAAGCATGTATTATTAGATATAGTAATGTTCTACCTTTAAAATTTTAATCAACTTTTTTTTGGAGAAAATTGAATTCAATTATTTTTTATAACTTGATGGGTTTCAAGTAATAATATCATTTTTTTAGGTATAATAAAATTCATAATAAGGTTTAATTTCATCTTACTAGTAGGATTATGTGCACTTTTTATACTGTTAGATTGGTTATTAAAATATTCAATAGTAGAAAATCATTCTTAACAATGATAAAAGTTCAATCCGATTGTCATCACTTTTTCATAGTTGTTTTATTTTACCCATGCATAGAAAATTATTATTTTAAACATTAGGTTTCATGATCCTTTCACATATTCCAAGAAAATACCCTTGGTTCTTCAAATAATTTTAAAAGAAACAATAAGAAAAGTAAAATTAGATATTAGTTGTAACCTCTATGAGAGACAAACATAGGGACATCTATCATTAAATTATAAGGGGATAAATAATTAATGTAGATTCAAAGTAAATCTCGACATTTAAACCAAAAAAGTATAAAATAAGACATACTTTTAGGGGGATTAAACCTTGTGAGAATTAGAAGATAGTTTATTTATATAATATTTTTAATATGTTAAAGATATATTCTGAGAGTTATGACTAGTTGAAATATTATTTCGAATAATATCCAATATTTATAAAAAAATTTTTGAGTCAAAGAAAAAATCTAAGGATTTTAATAAAGATCAAGGAGAATAATAGGACAACCATGAGAAAATAATCCCATATATGTTCCATTACCACCTACCACATGGGTGAGTGGTAGAGATGGAAGTTGGATGGTACCCATATGGGTAAAGTCCAAGGAGTATTTTGTATCTTATGTCATGTTCCATAGTGGTTTATTTAACCATCTATTATTATTTTTTATTTTATTATCATCAATTCACTACTAATGAATACATATAATTCACAATTGAAGAAATTTTATTTCTATAATTAATTTAAATAGAAAATTATAAAGGAGTTTCATACATGCTTCCTCTCAGGGTATGAAATCATATTCCTCCCCAAAGTGTGGAGGTATTTCATATCATAGTTATTTTTTATTTCTTCTCGAAGCTTCCTAAAAAATTATTTTCAATAATAAAAGGTTGACTATTAATGAAAATCATGGAAATTATCACTCAAAAACCTGAAATTTTATTCATACCTTGAATTCATTACTCATCCAATAGGTAATAATATTCCAATAATATGATACTAGACACTCATTCCTGAAAGGTGTGACCTTTATATTCATAAAAACTCTTGCACAACATCCTCTATATAACTCACTCTTATTTTCCCTACACATATCACCTAATTCTATGAGCCATACTATCTCACCATCAAGAAAATTACAACAAAGATGGAACCAAAATTTTAATTCATATTAACACAATAATAACATTAGATTAGATCCAATTAGTTTTTTACCCATATTTTTTCCCAAGAATTATCATTTAATTTATTTAGAAGATGTCTCCCGAAGAATGACTTGATGGGAATGATGTTAGAGTATTTGGAAAGTGTCACCATAAAAATCCTACATCATCACCCTATTTTTCAATCATTTTATTTTCCATGATGTTCTCCATATTTAGTTTTCTGTAGTGGTTCCACACCACACACTTTCATGTATGCCCACACCACCTAGCAGCACATCTATATCTTAAAGAAAAAAAACAAATAATATTTAAATAGTTCTTATAATGAAAAAAATTACGGTCAATAAAATTTACAAGGATTATATTGATATACCATAGGTAGACTGATTAATGGGTGACATTAGATCCCTAGGATCTAAAAGAACATCAACCTCTACAGGAGTGAGACAAAAGTTCTCTTTTATAGTCTCTGAATGTGTTGGAGTAGAAGTCAAAGGATCTTGAATATAGAAGTACTAGGAGAAGGAATTAGAAGGAAAAAAATATGATATAGATGTCTATGGAAATCTATTATATGCATGGGGATAAGGATCCATCATTGGATAAGAGAAAGATAGTTGTTGTGAATTAGATGAAAATGGTGGAAAAACATATGTGGATGAAATATCCTAGGTGCTTCAAATGAAATTGCAGTATTAGAAGGTATGAAAGATATGTATGATAGAGGAAGGGACATGGTGTGATTGGGTATGCCGATTTGTGCATGTACCTCTAGTACCACCCCCCTTATATCATCTGGCTGAGCACCAGTACCACTGGGCTAGTCAAGGAATAATAGTCACCAAGGTGATGGATCTTGATTAAAAGTAAAAGAAATTAATCACATGACATTATATGTCATTGAAATATATATTTGAAGTAAAATACTTACAACATAAACCAGTGGAGTGATTACAATATCTCTCATTCATATATTATCTTCTATCATCTGTTTCCTTTGTATCTCTACAATGTTTTTAATTTTCTACATTTGAAAAATATATGAAATTAATTATAAATCCATTACTAATGTTTAATCCAAAAAGGTAGAATCTGTGACATGACTAAATTTAGGAATTCCAATTGTCAAACGAAATAAAGGATACATAGTGATATAACAAAATAATTTTATATTTAGTGGCATGAATATCGAAAAATAAATGACATGATATTGTAAAATCAATACGTTCAAGTTATACTATTTATCATGAGTATGATATAGTTTTCTTATATATTCCATTTGACACAATTTAATTTTAGTTAGGCTATTTTGTTGATTTTGGTCAGTTAATTATGTCATTTATCCATTTTTTAGGTCAAGTCCTTTAGCTCATATTTTGGGTTTGGTTTTTTCCATATTTTGGTTATTTTATTATTTTCATTGGTTTTTGTTTTCATATTAATTATTTTAATTTGTTTCATTTCAATTCATGTTGTTTATTGTTTCAATTTAATTGTTTCAATTTGTTTTGGTATGGTCAGTTTTAATACAGTTCATTTCAATATTAGACACCACAAATCAAAGGAAACTACAACCAACATATATTGAAAATTTACATGAAATAGAAGTTGGATAAAAAATATTGGTAATCAATATTAAATAAATTTTAATACTACAAACCATAAAAATCAATGTTGAGAAACAAAAACGAATTGAGAACATATATGGATGATTCTATATTTTTCACACCATAGAATTTGGTTCACAATTAACTCTGACAATTGAACTATTGTAGTTATAATAAGTAATAACTTGATTGGGGCCAATGGGAGCAGGGTTGGTGTCAATTCTGTCATCACCACCATCAAAAATATGTATTGGGATTGCTTCAATATTGAAACCAAATTCAGGTCATGAATTATCCTTCACATAAAAAACATATTTCTCCATTGATTATAATATATATGGATCATCTATAGAAAGATTATGAGTTATGTCAATAACACTAAATCTAAATTAATTAATAAATTATCCATTCCTATTAATTGAATCAAACGACTTGAATTTCATCATAGTGGCTCGACCATGAGTTTAATAATACAATATTAGTATTTTCTCAACATATCCAGAATATGATGCATTTTCAAATTAAGGGATACTATCCTATGTCCTATTTAATTTTCTATCATGATAGTTACCATAACACCATAATGTTGTGTTCTCATGTTCATTGATAATTTAGTGATAATAAATAGGAGGCGCATGTTCACAATTTATTTTCATTCACAAATCACAGAATTAGGACCAAAAGCCGAATCCCTTATTTCCTTAGAGATAGATTCACATGGAAAACTCAATAAATGAAATATAAATGAATAATAAAATTAATTAAGAATTATTTTTATTAATTTATTATAGAAATACTTCTACCTTCAATTTTAGTGAAGATGAAAACTCTTTTCTATGAAAAGTCTCTCTCTTTCTCAGAGATAAAGAACGATGATTTCTATTTATCATTTGTTTATGTTCCCTACCAAAAATAGAAATATTTTAACATTTATGTAAAATTACATAAGATTTGATAATGTATATATGTTGAATTTACTTAATTTATGTTGTCTTCGAAAAAATCACAATTAAAAAACTACGCGATGTTCTATCTCCCATTATTCAATACTTAATGTGTTCAATGTATATGATCCACAAATTACCCATATTTGGAGATGTGGTGGAAAACTTGGTTCAATTTTTTTATACTATTATTCTTCAATTATCAATGGAATGTTATGTCTTTTAGTCACATTGGAAAAATACATTTAATAGACACCCATACATTTTTTATCCAAGTAACCTTTCACAATAGAAACTTCGATATGCTTACTATTCCATACATAAGAATTCATTGGGAACATATTTAGTTTAGTTGAATAGATATAACAAAAAGAAATAGTTCATACATGAACTATTTTATTTGGAATATGGATAGTTATATGCAACATTCATTTGAAAAATGATGGAGGAAATATTTTATCTAAATCAAAAAAAACATCATGGTGCCTTTGCCAATAATTTTTTATAAGAAAGAATTGGAAAACTTCTTAGCTCAAAGATATCTAAAAGAATGGAACAACTGAATAACCGCCACCTTTAAATTATTAGACCATATATGATAGATTTATATTGGAATCAAATCATGCAGAATGATGTGATGACCACAAGTCTTCAATGTTTTTTTCTTGAAACAATCTATTTTTTTATTATTTAAAAATTCACTTTATGGGTAAGTGGGAACCATACAAAGAGACATTGGTCCACAACTATTAGTAACTCATATCCAATATCCACTTAAACCATTAAACACCACATTTCACATTTATATTTAAAAAGGAAAAATTCAAAAATACCACAAAATCCACCTAGATCCATGTGTTAACCCACCTTAACCCATGAACTATCATCCAAAATGAACTCAAAACCAAGAGAGAAGGTCATGTTACTAACATCTCCTACCAGTGACATCGTAATCACCGTTCTCACAACTAGAGAAGAAACTCACCACCATCGGTGCCAGCCAGACTGCCACCATTGTCGCCATCCCAACATTACACCAGTTGCTGAAAATTTCTAGAGAAATTTGTAACCACTTTAATACAACAACACCATGATGATAAAAAATATAAACATCCAAGACACTAATAAATTTAGAACTAAATTCATCAAACCACAAAAAGAAAGAAACCTTAACCAGAAACCAAACCATCCTGAGCCACCGACCGCTTTTTCCATAAGCAAAACAGAACCAATCTATACCAAAAAACACCATCAGAAACTTCACCGAACTAGTCTCAAAATAAAAGGAATTGAAAAAATCATCAATGAAAACCGAAGCATACCATTCAAGTGGAACCATCGTCCGCCAAACCCATCATCCCAAATTTTTTGAGAAAGAACTACTTCGGATCTGACTCAGAGAGAACCAGAGGTGGTTGAGGTCATGGAATAGATAAGATCGGCCAATGTCTCCGAATAACGGTAGCATGATGAGGTTGAAACCAGAATCCAAAACCAAGGTTGATCCAAAACAAAATCTCTTGACGAAATGATGACTTCCGAACCCCTTGAACCAAAAACCTTGTGTTACCACTGCTCCTAATTTGAGCTATAGAGGAGTGGTGGAACATGAGATCAGGATTGGGTTGTAGAAACCGGGGGCTTCAATGATGAAATAATTTTGCAGGGCTAAATAAATCACACCAGAATATGAACACTAAGAAATACACACCATCAAGAATGATTAAAAGGCCGAAATTGACTGAGATAAAGGACATGATATGAGGAAGGAGGATGATGGAGTTGAAAGTGGAGTGGAAATGGATGAAATGTAAGTGGTGCTCATAAGAGATGCCAAACCCCATAGAAGGGTTTTGGGGGGAAACCCTAGATGGTCTAATCAGGTGAGGGGGAGAGCTGGGAGAGAAGGGTTCCATCCCTATGAAGGAGTTAGTTTGTTCAAAGTTCTTAACTTTAACTCTTTTACATTGACCCATTTTGATATGTTTTATGAATATCCATCAAGAAATTTAATAGTCTCTAGAAAATCAATAAAGTTTTTTCTTTTTATAGGTTTCATCACATAAGTAAAACACAAAACATTCAATTTATTTTTAATAATACACACAAGATGCAATTATGGTCTAGTACCCCAAAACTGCATGTCAAGTAGAGATTATAAATAATCTTTTGTTTTCCTTTAAAATTATGAATAATTTAAAAAAAATTCCTTATTTTTTTATATTGAGCATTACTTCTAAAAAATGACACAATAAATTTGTTGACCAATAAGGAAACTAACATAAGATACTTTTCTTATTTTAATTATAATTGGTTTCAGTGGAAATTTTTTTTCCTCTATTGATTTCATAAGTCCATTTCAAAATTTAAAGATGGAATCTTTCAATTGATTAAGTATATTAGTTCAATATAGTCCCTGAGGTGTGCTGTCAGTCTCCATGGTACTATCAAACCATTGATGATTATCTCTATGTGGCTGATATATTGGAAAGAATCATTTATGTACCATAAAACTGAAACTATGAAGATATTTATGTTTATGGATTGAGTATTATTAATAAAAACAAGACATGATATTTTTCCTTTTGTACTCATTCTAGAAATAATTTCATAAGTAGAAAAAAACATTTATTATCCACATAATCATAATACCTATCTAGAATATATCTTTCGAACATGCATCATATGAAAACACACCCAATTCCCAAAGTTGTTTCAAAAATATTATTAAAGGATTCATGTATACATGTTGATCATTGGAAGTATTAAAATGTCTATATATGAGTATACTCATGAAAGTGAAAAGTTTATTCATACAAATCCATGAAGGAATTTTATAAATTTGTATGAAAACTATCCATGTGCTGTGCGAAGTAATCATCCTCCCAAATGGATTAAAACCATCACATGATAGACCTAACCTCACATTATGAATATTAGTGAAAAAAATTAAAATATCAAGAATAAAATGCCTGCAATAAAAATCCATATACGAGAAGAATGAATTTATCATTATCCTCCATTCTCTCAGTATCATTGAATCTCATTTTTATTGATATTTTATCACACATGAAATGATTCTGGAGTCTGGGAATTAATGGAATGTTCCACATTACATTTTTTTGGAATATGTGTTGGAGTTCCATCAAGATGTTCCACATTTTATAAAATTATTACATTCAACAGTTTCCTCCTAGAATAAGCTATAATCTTTTGAGAAAGCATGATTTTTTATATAAAATCCATGTTCTCAACTAATTTCTTTGAAATATAATGATTTGATAGAATATCTACATAATCTGAAAGAAGTTATTTATAAAGGTTAGAATATGATCGATGGTATTGTTAGAAATACCATAAAAGGATTTCCCATGTAATCATATTAAGAATTCCATCCTTTTTATTTTATCACATAGCAGATATACTGGAGTCATGGAAGAATCATTCAATTTTTTCACCATGTCAACATCACAATTTTCTATGCATGCATCATGTGTTCTTGTATCGAATTATTCATAGGTTTTTATACTTTCCCTCTCCTTATAACAAATGAACAGAAACCAACCATCTTGTAAATTCTTTAATCTAGTCCTCTTATTCAGATCAAGAACATTTTGAGATTTAATTTTCTCCTTAGTATGATACTAAACATAGTAGAATCTGGGAAAACCATATTTATTTATATGGTAGATAACTTCTTCATGACTTACCCAACGTCTTCCAACACAATTATAACTTGGACATTGTATTTGGAAACTATTTGAAGTAGTGTTAAATGGAAAATCTAGAAATATCTCAAACTTGTTTTGAAAATTGCTTAAGATCCAATCAGTTTCATACATCCAATCCTTAACCATTCTATAGAAAAATGTTACAAGTCTTGTTGTAAAATAAATGAAATACCATTGAAGTAAAAAAATATATTTACGGAAAAAATAATTTTTTACTTTATATGATACCATAATTGACATACTAGTCTATATAAGAATCATAATATAAAATAAAAAAAAATACAATATATATAGAAAAATACAATAAATATAAAACCAAAATATTGAATTAAATAAAATTAAATAATACAATAGCTAGTGGGTGGGGGTATTATCATTTGTTTAATAAAAATGGATCTAGTTTACAATAAATATAAAATTAAAATAATGTACCAAATAAGAAAACTATTAGTCAATAGCAGCATAAATATTTCTACAATTTGTTCCATCCCCATTAATATTATAAAGATTAAATCTTAGGAATCACATCATGTGGGATGGTCTTCATGCATGTTGATCTGTTAAATATTCCAACATAGATAGTATGGAATCCTTATAAATTCTCAAATTAATTTCATGTTCCCATGATATATATAATACCATATTTTACTTCTTGGAATTCATTTTAATGCCACTATTCTCTTCATCACTTTCTTACTAGTTTTCATGTGTCTTAGTTAAAGGGAGGGGATTATTCAAATGGGAATATATCATCTCTTATCCCTACTTTAAACAATTCACATGATACTCATCAACATATAATTATTAAATAGTTGTGATAAGTAATACTTAGAGGATCACATATATATTATGTCAGATCAGAAGAATAAAATGATTTTATTTTTATCTCAAAAATAATTTTTTGAAATTATATTTTTATGTTATATGAATTTTTGAATTAGAAAAGGGAATTTAATATTATTCTATAGAACAACCAAGAAGTTAATTTTAAATTTCAGTTCTAGCATTTGATACGTTTTCTCATATCATAGTCTTCCCAAAAAAACATTGGGAATCTGGAAAATGAATCATTCATATCCAACCTTCTCAAAATTCTATTCTATTGAGTAAAATTGACAATAATTCATCGAATAATGAATCTTATATTTTTACAGTATTTCCCTTTCTCATGGAATTATTACCACAATTTTTCATAGGATTTTACATCTAATTTTTAGGGTTCCATAGATCCTTTTCAAATTAATTTTTTTACTATGTTCTTTCATTATTTAATTCAATGTTACTGTTTGGGAATTGATAACTTAGCCTAACTTCCTCTAGTCACATCTAAATTAATCTTACACATTCACTATATTATTTTCCATTATCCATTTTTATTAGTGTTAATCTCATGGAATATAACATATCTATCACTCATCGTTATATACAGTCCTTTATCCAAGATTGTGGTTATTAATATTTTTTAAAATTATTTATTATAATATTGATTCAGGAAAATATTAAAATGGTTAAATTATAACAATATCCTATATTTTAATTTATTTTTTTAACTTTAGAAAATAATAAGTGTCCAAATGTATGATATTTTTTATAAATTTATGTCAAATATATGTAATTTTTTTATAAAATCCTAAAAACAACAAAAAATCGTGGCTTGATGATCCTTCATGTTATATATTTTGTCATCACATCAAATTAGAAATCAAATTATTTAATATTTATCTTTTTACCAAACAAATTATTTAATAAAAATCCATTTAATATAATATCATTAAATTTTATTACCAAAATCATCCAATGAATACCCCTAGTGATCATCATGCCAAAACAATTTTAAATATATAATTAATATTCGTTATATAATGACCAAATTTAAATAAAAATATTAGAAATTAATAATAATTCATTTATATTGATCCAACATAGAAATAAAGCCACTTTTCTTTTTCACAGGATGGATATATTTTTATGCTACCTTTATTAATGTCATCATTAAAGATAAAACAAGCATATAAAAAAACATATACATTATAAATTATCCATGAAATACCAAAATAAAAAAATTAATATATTTATTGAACCCCCATCTTACAATGTAGAAAAAAACAAAAACAAAGAATGAATAACTTGAAAATTAAAAAAATTATACTGTAATTTATGTTTGGAAAATCACTGTTTCAACACCTAAAATAATATTGAAACATATCAGAAGAAATTAAACATAGACAATAAAATGATTATACTATGGTGTTTTAGAACTATAATTAAAATTAAATAGATGGTTTATTGAATACATGAACAATTTGGAAGTAATATATTTAATAACAAAGAATATTGGATGTAAAACAAGAAGTGAGGAGAGATTTCCACTAGTGGGAAAGAAATCTGAACACTGAATTCTAGGAATCAGGGGATCTGGATTTAAATGTGAGGGGAAGAAGAGACCATGTTGTATTTGAGGTAATCCTATACCAATGGTTCATTAAAACTGTTTGTATAACACATCTAGAGAAATAGTTTTAAAAATAAATTGGTATACAATAACCAATACAAATAGTTTTTTAAAAACATTGGGATCATGAAATATTTTTGGAGGATATACCAATGATGAATTATTACCATTTTTATAAGCATAAGAAATTATCATATCCCAATGGTTTTATAAATTCATTGGTATTTTCTCATTAGTAGAGGTATTATTTACAGTAGTGCGGAAACATGGTAAGATTAATAGTTATCTCTATACTCAATAAAATCATGTTCAATATGTAATAACTAATTAGTTTCTTACACTTGGATATACAAAAAGTGGGAGTTTGTTGAAGTAAGTTCATTAGAAAAAACTACATTAAAATTTATATTTTTTATATATTGATGGATTTTAATATTAATATATACCTTAACAAATGTTTATTATTATAATGTGTTATATTAATGTGATAATTTCCTAGAATATCTATCACATTGAAAAGGTCATAACCGTTCCATGCAATGCTATGAACCGTGAAATATCATGGAAATATTATTAAATATTATTTTACAGTCAGATAGCAATCTATTATCGGGTATATAGTATATGGATAGTTAGGTGTGAGTAACCATATGAATATTATTATTCATCTCATGAAGTTTGTATTTAGTAATTTAAAAAATACGATTTTATGAGAATGTACCCACCTGCATGAAATCCAGATGTTTTTGTGTCATTGGATATTCCTATCTACGAGCTTGTGTACTAATCATTATACTTTGAGGTTATTATTTTTTCATTTCTTGACAAGTGAAATTTGATGTATTATAATAAACCGTGGAAATGTATGATCCCTGAGAAGTTGGGTACGTTGGGTGCGTCACAAATTATATGATATTAATGAATATATAGAGGAAGGATCTATTACTTCCATCTAAATGAACATTAATATCTGGTCCCTTTGAGTGAAATTGAACCATCATAATAAATTCTATGGCCATAGTAATGAGTCTATTTAGCATTTTCAAATAAAGACACATCATGCATTTAGATTGATGATACGAGTGTGAAAACTATTGGATAATTTATTACAACAAAAGGATTATATTACACACTGAGCATTCATGTGTGGTTATTGTCTTTGTGATATATCCTTTTCTCAATGGCTACCTTAACCCATTCTTATATTGTAATCTTTGAATTTTTAGAGGCCCCAAGTTCCACTAAGGAAGAGGATAATAGGGTCACATAATTTTTTTTCTTTGATATTAGTATAATATTATATTTGATAGTTGGAAAAGATAATATTTTCCAAACTGATAATATTCTATTCTCTAGACAGTGAATATAATATTTATTTATGGAATTTATTTGAAAAATCAACAAATTTCAAGGAAGATGAGGTGACCAAGTTATTGGTAAGATGAAAAAACTCAAGATGTGGTATTTCTTCATGCTATTAAATTAGTTATAAATAATCATGTAAAAGGTCTTGTCTTTAAGTTCTAGAAATAATTTTCAATTTTTATTATTGGTAGTGACATCCATCATCATGTATATTAAGAAAGGCTTATTAAATATGATAAAATTATAGATGGGCATAGGCTCCCTAGGAGATTCAACTAATTTTGTAACTAACACAAAAAATGCATGGTATTACCTATAAATAAACCTTTTCACCTATTGTGATGATAATGTCCATTTGGATTTTTATAGTAATAAAAATAAATTTTTATTATAGTGTATATCAAATCAATGTGAAAAATTGTTTCGTTAATAGGTGTTTAGTGTATGAAACAGATATGAAATAACCTGAAAATTTTAAAGTACCAAAAGAGTCTACTAAGGTATGAATGTCTCGAAATATAATTTATAGACTAAAGAAATCCTTCTAGAGTTAGAACATTCAATTTGATTATGAAATAAATGTGTTTGGTTTCATCAATAATGAAAATAATTCTTTTGTATATAAGTGGGTTAGTAGGAGTAGTGTAGAATTTGTAATATTTTGTATGAAAAATTACAACTTATCAAAAGAATAAAAATTTGACACTCTATTTTATGAAGATGTGTTTGGGTAATTATTTCCTAGTGAAAGACATGAGTGAACAAGCCAAAATATTAGGTATAAATATATATAGATACATATATAAGAGGTTTCTTAGACTGGTTCAAAACACATATTCACTTTCTGTATACCCTACCTTATTTTGGGATGATTAATATTATATGATGATTGCTACACCCAATTTCATGGTTTAACTTATTTATAAAATAATTTTATGGTGTAAAAAGAGATAGTATCATGGAATGATGTTGGGGGTGAATTGAGATATGTTTTCTTATGTGTTATAATACATTTTATATTCATTGATTGGTAGTATAGTGAACTCTACTTTCGGTTGGTCTTTGGGAGCTTGGTAACCCGTTGGGAGATCATGATTTGTTCCATAGTAGTAATTCCACAATTATATAGTGACCCCACGTTGTTTTTATTACACAAAATATTGTATCATGTTAGTTAGGATTATGTGGGAAAACTGATATATCATTTTAATTTCCTTATTTTACATCATTTGAGGATAGTTGGTCAAATTATTTTATAAAATTCTTAGATCATCTCACCATGGAACCCAATATAGGACCTATAAATGTATACTCTACTTATGCTATTATATAGATAATTCCCTTATTGCTTGACTGTAGTCCCATATGCATGAATTTATTAATGAACATTCATTACATTACATCAGTTGTAAATCCTACATTGGTAGTTCATGTTGTGTTATATTTCATTCTCCTTTGATTGAGTGTAATTTCAAAATGATTTTAAAGTTGGATTCATTAAAATTAGGTTTTTTTCCTTTAAATGGTTCTCAATGATATTTTTGAAAAAACCACTTTGAAAAAAAATATTTCACTAGAAATTTAAAATTAAATTTTAGAAGTATATTTCCAAAGGTATTTTGAAGTGGAATTTAAATGGGTGTGTCAAAAAATGAGGCTTCGACTCAATAATTTTTTCCAAGGGTTTTTTTTCATTTAACAAAAATAAAGAAATATTTTTTTTAAAATTTGGATGTGTGATTTTTTTATTTTATATAAGGGTATATAGAAATTATTTTTATAATATATGTAAAATGAGACCGAAATTGGATGAATAATTAATGTCATGACATTTAGCAAGTTGTGTGGTGTCCAACTGAGCTTGTTTATACTCATGATTATCTTATATTCATGTTTTAGTTTTTGTTTTAACCCATTATTTTTAGTAGGACAAACAGGAAATACGTATTAGTCAGCATGACTTTTGAGGTAACTTGGATGTTAATTGTTTATCTTTTTTATTTAGTTTACCTTGTGACATCATCCAAATAATCCTTTTCTATTTATTTTTCCTTAATCAACAGAACATTATATATGTGGAGACTACATGATGGATCTTAGGGTGTATTTATATGGATAAATTTTGAGGTGTGTTAAGTGTATTTTATTTATTCAATTTTTTTTAATTTTTATGTTATATCAGTTCTAATTTTTTTTGGCATGGATATCTGACATATAGACAAGTTATTTTTTTATATAGGTGAAGGCCCTATGATTTTTTAATTCATTATCTTTTATGAGGAATATTTAAAAATTGGATGTTATATGATGCCTATGTAATAGTTTCCCTCTTATGGGGATCAAGAACACTCTTTGGGCTAGTGGTAGACTCGGTCATCTACCAATTTCTGTTGTATCTCGGGCCAGTTCATTGTAGTAGGAGAATGGTGAGTCTAAATTAAGTATTCTATAAAAAATATATAACATAAGTAAAATGTGAATGATAATTATAAAACTAACTAAAAATATACTATATTTCAAAAAACACATAGCGGATTTACATATTTACACACCCACACTTATAAAAAATTTATAACTTAAAATTTATAACATGGTACACAAGGTCTCAAACTTTATATCACAAAACATAAAAAATTTAGAAGATAAAAACATAATAGTTATAATATAACAAAATAATATATATTGTCCAAAAAATATTAAATATATAGATAAAAATAGAACATGTAATAAAAAACACAACAGAAATGAATATAAAAAATAATTTGAACATAAAAATTCAATTAAAATGTAAACCTACCATTGAACATGTTCTATTAAAACTATTGGACTTTATTAAACCAAATAACATAATTTAAATATAATTTAGATAAAAAATAGGAATCATAATTATACACATGGAAAAAAATTTATTAGATAAAAAAATCAAGACATTTAAAAATGGGTCGATAAAAAAAGTCTCAAAACATCAAAAAAATAATCATAACATGTTATCCATAAAAAATAAAGAATTTTCCTCTTTAAGTAAGTAACATTGTTAAACCAAATTATTAGATTTGGAAAATATGTTTTAGAAATTTTATAGTTTGGTTTGGATAAATTACTACATCTAATTTTTTTTAATTTCAAGTTGTCTAACAAATAATCATTTCTTATTTTCATGTTTTAATGATTACATGTTTTAATGTTAAATGAAACTTTATAGTCTTATTTTTACATTTTATTTGTTATTATTTTCTTTTAAAATATATTATTTTTTATGATTTATATTAGTTGTGGAGATTGAAAAAAATAATCTAACAGTGGATAGCCACTTAGACGATAGTGTTGATGAAAGGCGATGATTTCATTGGAGATTTTTGAAGTTTTTCAGTTACGTTAAACCGATATCTGGTTTCATTTACGTTTCTTCCACTCATCAGTGCCAGGGGTTATGGATGGCGATGATGACGACTCATGACTAATTACATGTGATAATACCAGCTGTCATGGGTGGCTCATGGCTCGAGGCCTCCTCGGGTTGGGTAGCCCTTTTTTGAATTTAAAATTTGGTATGAATCTTGTATTTCTGTTCCCACTTGTATGTGGTTACCGCTTACACTCAAATAGGATCTTTTCAAAATAAAAAATACAACTTTTAGTCTGAGAAAACTGTTCCAATTACCCTACATTAAATATACAAATATAACCTTTACCATTTTATCTAACACATCAAGACCATTCGATCTCTTGTGCCACATGATGTTAAAATAAAACCATTTTCTTCTTCCTCTATTGATTGTATGAGGATATAATTAGAAAAGTTCTTCATTTCCAATACACTTTGATTAAATTGAGATACTACGATCATGACCATTCGATCATCTTAGAGAATCAAACAGAATTTAGATTGTTGTGAGCTGTTTGAGTTTCCAAAATCCTTGGATGAGTTCAGACCCTATAAAAATGATTAATCACATGATTCATATGACATTAAAAGGATCCACTACCTACCATGATGGGGACCAGGAGCATCACTATAAGTAACTGTGCTACCTACCATGAGTGTATTCAACTTTTTGTCAGTATAGGTTGAGTACTTATCATGAAAGGGATATCAAAATGACCATAAGTGTTTGTTACAACCATGAGGTACCTACAATGTGTTTTTTTTATTTTATACTAATTTCATGTTTTGATACTAACCATATATTTTTATAATAATCTTAAGGATAGTCAACCTACCATGTAGGTTTTTTAAGTCAACCCCATGTGATCATTTGGTATTTATAATTACCACATAAATTTAATTTATTATAGTTAACTCATGTTATATTTTTCTATGACTGAATGATATATATATATATATATATATATATATATATATTTTAAGAGTTCATATGTTTATTCTAAGTGAATATGCACAACAACATGGTCAGTATGCCAACCATGTGCGCACGTTCAGTTTATTGGTTGCAAGGATTAATTCTTAACCTGGTCATTTGTCTACATTCTATATTTTGAAAAAAAATATTATTAAAGAATGGATTTTCATTCATTATTTTGAAAAATTTATTAATTGAATGTTTTTTTCAATAAATTTTGATCATTGTATTTTTTTGAAAAACTAATATATATAATATGTGCATTATGTTCAAACAATTTAGTTGAAAAACTATTTGGTAAATTAATGAGTTAATATAGTTAATTCATACTCTATTTTAGATTTATTTTAATAAATTGTTTAAATAATTTTTTATTAATTTTTTTACTATTTTAATCTTTTTTAAATAAATTATATATTTTAATGAAAATGTTAATATATTGTTTAAGTAAAATTATCATATAAGTTCTTATGAAATTAATAACTATCATTATATTAATTTCATCCCATGCTTATATTATATTTGAATTATTAATTTACTTAATGTTTATGAGAGTAATTTTAATTTTTTTTATTCCATTTAATACTCTCATTTATTTAATGAACACATTAGATGTTTTTTAATCAGTTTCATGCAAAATTGAATGTGATTCATTATGATTATTGATCTTAAGTAAGGTATTAAAATGAAATGAAATGTTTTACTATTTTAAATATTTCTAACCATTATAAGTATATGTTATGTTTAGAAAATACACTATTTAAGAGTTATAAGAATAATATTTGTGATTCATTGATAATGGGTGATCAAGTTATACAACTAAAATGCTTATTCTTAGAATCTTGATAAATTTCTAAATTCTTATGAAAAGATTGATATTCTTAATACATGATGATGTTCTTTTGTGACTTCTGTTTAATTGATGAAATTATAAAGAGGTTTATACTATACCATCCTCATCTGTTGAAGTTATCAAGATCATAGAACTTCAATTCTCACATCATCTGATCTTTACAGGTTATTTTTTTTTTCTGTTTTTCTTTAGGTGATATTTATTTCGTCTGTTTGTAATTTGTTTATGTCTGGTTAATTTTCCCCCCATAAAAATTATGTCTTATCTTTTCGATATTATACCACCTAAAATGATATCTAGGTTTTGAATAATGAAACAAATTCCGGTCACAAACTATTATAAACAATCTTTTAATAATTATGGGTTGTGCCTCTGGGTATTTTTAAATGGAATTCTGTAATAGGTTTAAAAATCCATGAAATTGAGTTCCATAGTGGGTACAAATATTCTTGCTGGGTAGAGAAGGATGATTTTTTGGATATGATATTGGTGTTTCAATCCATTATAAAATTCTACGTGTTCATTTATTTTATTTTCAGTGAATTAAAAATATTAAACGCAATACTATACAAAGTTTTTTTTATTAATAAAATTCAGATTAATTTTTTAGATTTAAGTTATTAAATGAATATTCACTACCCTAAAGTAATTATCTCTATCACATATTTTATAGAAATTGTTATTAGAAAATATTTTTCCTTAAAGGATATTTAAAGTCTCTTATTGATTTAATCTGGTATAAACAATTGGTATTAAAGACCAATATATAATTAGTTATTGCTTATGCTATTAATTTTTAACTCTTTGATAACCTAATATTCCTTGACCTTATAGTCTATGGAACAAAATTTTAGTTATGTTTGATGGAAAGTGTCAATTATAATGATGAATTCATTTTACAAACACGCAATTTCTTTTGATGGAAATAATATTTGTACTATAAAGACAAGATGGAAGCCTACATAATATAGGTGTGGATCGTTGGACAATCATAGAGAATTCACATGAGGTACCCAATGTTAATTTAGAGACACTTCTAAGTAATTAAATGGTAAAATAGTTTTTTAATTATAAGGATTAAAATATACAATAATATGAAATATGTAGAAGTATTTATATCCATGTTTGATCTTGTAAAAACACCCATGATATATGGAGAATACTTCAAGTCACTCACTACGAGACTGAAAATTTCAAGAGAAACAAGATAGGAATGTTATTAATAGAATACCAATACATAAATAATGGTGAAAAAGATTAAGTGATCAAGATTTTAGATTGGTTTATAAGTATCAAAAATTGTATAAGTGTTCTTGGTGAATTACTTAACAACACAACTCAAGTTGAAAGAGTATTGAAATATATTCACAAAATATTCCATACAAATAATGTAGACATCTATTAGAGTGTTAAATTTTAAAGAGTATACCTTAGATAAATTAATAGTATCATTTCTATAGTATGAGTTGATGTTTAAAAACATTGATGGTGATGACTCTACAAAGTAACAATTATATCATTTAAGTGTAATGTCAAGGAAATATCTGAAACTTATGTATCCAGGTTCTAGGAAAGTGACAAAAGGGTAGCTCACTTTAGTAAGAAAAATTTCAATTTCCAAAAAACCTGATAAGTGATAGTCAAGAAGAATGTTAAAAAATGATTACAACAAAGGTAGTTCTAATATTAAGGATGATGTTTCAAAATTAATATATTATGAGTATAGGAATAAATTTAACATTATAATAAACATAACCAAACTCAAACATCTAAATAAATAAAAATAGAAAATAATAAAATAAAATATTTTTTGTTTGGAGGTTGGGACCACTTAGAAAGTTAAAACTCATGTTTTGATTCTGGATGTAAATAGGACATAAGGAACCTTTCTCTAATGGGTATAAAATTTGAGGTAACTAATTCTCTTTTCAATATATTTATTACTCTTATTAATTTTGATCATAATTCTATTTCTAAAAATTATAATAAAACTTATTCTGATTCATGTTCTAATTCTGAATCTATTAAATACTTAATTCAAAAAACTACTTAAAGAAAATGAGGAATTTGGGAATGATAGAGTCAGGATAATTGAAAAATAAACTAATATAAAAATAAAAAATATGAATTTGGTTTAATAAAATGAGAAACTTAAATGGGAATGTGATTATTTGAATTATTTTGTTTCATACAATGAAGAATCTAAAATAAATTGTGATTCTGATATGTTAAAACTAAAAGATGAAGCCGAAAGTCTTAAAACAATTATGGCAGTGAATGATAAAGACTTTAAAATATGATTCAATTTAGTTATGGAGGATTTAACTTTTCTTTTGAATCATTATAAAAAACATAATCAAGAAAATAATAAACTATGATACACATATTCTCCATCTAATGAGAATGTTAATACATATTTAGAGACTATTCAAAAATAGACTATGAATTTGGAAATGGAAGTTATCAATATTTAAGAGAAAAATTTGTTAATGGTAAATAACAATATGGTAAAATTATTTCACTGATGAAACTAAACACTAATAATAATGGTTTTTATATCATATTATCACCATTGATAAGTAAAACATCCCTTGTGAAAAGTTCAAAAGGAAGTATTCCCAGTATAACTATTTTTTGAATCCAGAATGAAATGGAATTATGTAAATTAGTGTTCAATGATATTTTCACAATAATTTGAGAATAATAAGAATTTTATTACTAGATATTTATTTTCAAATAATCCCACTAATAAATTTATTAAATCAATTGGGTTCAAAAAATGTATGATACTAATCTAGTTGGACCCAACTTAGCATGGGTACTAAAAACATTATATGTAACTGTTTAATTCTAGAAAATCTTCTTTGGAAGTATTAAAGCCTCAAGGTATTTTGACATTGGATGTTCTAGGCACATCAAAGGGGATATTTATAAATTTGTATCCTTATATCATGTTGTGGCTGTTTTGTCACATTTGGAGACAACACTAATCGATAGATTAAAGGTAGTAGTGAAGTAGTATTTTCGAAAACTATTATTATTTCAAAATAATTGTTAGTAGATTGATTAAAAAATATTCTAATAGTTATATCACATATTTTTGATGATGAATTAAATTTTATTTTTAACATGATATATGTAATTTTCTGTAAAATAAATCAGTTATATTTTCTAGAAATTTAAAAGGGAATGTTTACACTATTGATTTCCCTAATCTGACCGAAGAAAAGGTTATGTTTTTCAATGTTTTATAAGTAGATTACCTTATTTGTAATAGGAGTCTTGGGCATGAAAACATTATATTTTTTACAAACTATTAAAGCATGAATAGTTTCCACAATTTTTAAAATTACATATAGGTACTTTATGTATGATTTCTGTTTGAAGGGTAAGCAACAGAAAAAATATTTAAATCTTTAAATAAATGTTAGTACTGCTATATGTTCAAAAATATTACATATTGATTTATTTGGACCAATAACACCTCTTTGTTTTAGTGGTAAGAAATATGTTTTTTGAATAGTGGAGGATTACAATAGATTTATATGAATTTTTTTCTTATCAAATAAAAATGAATATTTAACTAAGTTATACGATTTCTGTAAATTTATTTAAAAATTAAAAATCACACCAGTCATATATATCATTAGTGATATAAGTGGTGAATTTTATAATTTATAATTTGATAATTTTTTTTAAAAAATAGATAAAAACATTTTGTTTTATCCCCAATGACACCATAAAAAATTGGGGTGGTTGATTGAAAGAATAGATATGTACAAGAAATGGATAGATCAATGCTTATGGAATATAATTTTTCTAGGTATTTTTGGAAAAAAGATGTGTATATAAATATATATATTCATGTTTTAAATGGAGTATCTATTATTCCATTTTAAAAAATACCCCTTATAATAATTTTAAAGGGTTAATCCTAAAGTAGGATATTTTACGGTAGTTTATGAAAAGACTTTAATTTAAATACAAAAGAAAGATTAGACAAATTAGATTATAAAAGTGATGAAACAATTTTTTAGTATTTTAAAAATTATAATTGTATATATAGTTTTAAATTAGATAATTTTAGTTGTTGAAGAATCTGTAAATGTTAAATTTATTTAAAATTATAATAAGAAGAATATTTTTTTAAACAATGATTATGATGAAGTTTGGGAATTTTATTTTGGTATAGAAAACGACTAAGAAAATGATAATGCGTTAATTGTGGGGGAGAATATATATTCTCAAAGAAATAATATATTATGGGAAAAACTTAATGATAATCCAATTGAAAAATTATTTTTCCATATAGAATCTGTTATAATAATTAGGAAATATGTCTTAAATTATTACAAAAATTCCTATTTTGTTGTTGATTTTGTTACTTTTAAAATTGATAATGATTTAAGTGATTCAAATTAGATTAATTTAAATCATAATGAATTAAATCAATTTTTGAGGAGTAATGTGTATGAATTTGTTGATCAACCAATAAAAACATATAATATTAACTAAATGGAATTTTTCACAATAAATTAGATAAAGATAAAATAATAGTTGAAAATAAATCCAAACTAGTTGTACAAGGTTATTACCTAGAAAAGGGAATTAAATTTTCAGTTTATTCTATTATTTTTGGTTGAGTTTAAGTAATTATAATTCTACTAGCCTTTTTCTTTTAAAAAAATGAAATTATTTCAAATGGATGTAAAAATGTTTTTATTAAATTTAATAATTTTTAAGGAGGTTTATGTTAAACAGACCATGGTTTTGAAAACAAACAACTTCCAAATAATTCTTTTACTCTTAATAAATCTATATAGAGTATTAATCATGTTCCTCGAGCTCAGTATGAACGAATTACCCAATTTTAATAGAAAATTATTTTTTAAAGGAACGGTTGGTCCAAACTTGTTTATAAACCATGTTTTAAATGATATACTTATTATATATATTTATGTTCATGATATAATATTTGTATCAACAAATGAATTATTTTGTAATGATTTAGATTAAATAATGACATGTGAATTTGAAATGATTTTAATGGGAGGACTAGATTTTTTCCTTATCATACAAATTAATAAAAAAATAGTATTTTATTAACTTAAGGTATGTATGCTAAAGAACCTCTTAAAAGGTAAGATATTTATTCTAGTATAACTATATAAACACTAATGAGTATTAATTAAATATTATATTTGAATAAATATATAATTTCAATTGATATTAAACAATATAGAGGCATTATATGTAGTTTATTGTATCTTACTACAGCTCGACCAGGATTAATGTTCTATGTTTTTTTGTATGATGAATATTAGTCCAACCCTATAGAAATTCATAATAAAATTATGAAGTGATTAATTGGATATATTATGATAAATATAAAAACTTTTTAAATTTATTTAATTTAGGAATGTTTTGATTTATTATCTTAATCAGATTTCAACTTTGGATGTTTTAGGATTGTCTAGAAAGACACACCAAGAATGTGTTATTTTCTCAATAAAAGTTTAATCTCAGGGATTTCTATGAAAAAATATCAGTATAAGTGTCTAGTGGTTAGTATAAATATGTTTTTTCTATTAGTTTATATTTGTAGAGTATATGGATTAAACAAAAATTATGTAATTTTAATAATTGTTTTAATAAATTTACAATATTTTATGATAATTATAGTACAATTTAAATTTCTAAAAACCCTCTGTAACACTATATAACAATTTTTTATGATATATTTCATTTTTTTTGAATCATGTAAATAAAGGTGACAAATGTTTATAATTTGTTCATAGTGAAAAATAATAAGGTAATATTTTCACTAAACCATTAGATTCTATCAAATTTTATAAAATAATGTTTAAATTGGTAATGGTTGAAACTTGAAATATATATTTATATGTTTAAAATATCGTAATGTTGTTTTTTGTGATATATTTTTACTATATTACTTAAAATTAGTATATAGTATTTAACAGGAATAATTTTTTAATGATTTAATTTTTAAAATATTTTTGGATAAATTTTAAAAAGTTGGATAATTTTTTTCATAATTTAAAAAATATTATAACTTATAATTTATAAAGATGAGTATGTTTTTAGAATTTGAAATTCTGGTTTTATTATTTGATAGATTAGTTTTGATAAACTAATATTTACTCATATTTATTAGGTTCAAATTGAAAAAAATTAACTTATCTCATTTCCCTATTTTAATCTTAAATGATACTTTATAATATTAATTTGTCAACTTATTCTTTATTCATTTGTTTAAATATATATTATTTGTTTATTAAGTATTTTTGACGTGGATCTTGCCAAAAAATAATCCATCCATGGTTATCACTTAGGCCAGCTCTTGAACCACATAGTGAAACATTGGTTGACCTTGTGCGAGAGAAGCCTGTATGGACCAACCACAAAAGTCAATGGGTCATTTATAGGCCCTCATAAGTACCATATTGAAGTTGGGCACAATAAACATAGGTGAGAAAGGGACTAGTTTGCACACTAGCCTGAAACCAATGTGTGTGCATAGGTGTAACATGCGTTGATCCCCCTTAGATTTCTTGAGGGGTTATAACACGCATTTATTATTATTACGAAGGATCGACCAAGGTTATGTATACTGTGGGACAAAATACAACACTGTTAGTAATCCTATACATTAAAAATATGGATATATCCTCACCCGCCTAATCTATAACATCTAGAACGTTTGATCTCCTATGCCACGAGAGGTTAAAATAAACTCTTCGTCTTCTTTCTCTAGCGATCATCTGAAGCTACAATTCATCATGTTATACATTACAGAGACACTATGTTTGAACCAAGATACTAAAATCTTTACTATTTTTCTATCTTGAAGAATCAAATATAATCAATGTTTTAGTTGGCTATTAGAGTATAAAAAATTCTTGAATGGGTATAAATCTTATAAAAATGATAAACAACATGATTTATATTATGTGTAAAGGATCCAATACCTACCATGAAGGTGACCATGAGCATTTCTTTTAGTAATAGTACTATATACCATGATTGAATTAAACATACTATGAGTATAATCTGAGTACATACCGTGAAGGGGATATCAAAGAGACTGTTAGTGTTTGTAAAAATCTACCGCATGAGGTACCTACCATATTTTTTTTCTTTTATACTAACCACATGTTTTTGTACTAACCGAAAATCCATTCAACCAACAAAGAAATTATTTTAAGTGACTAAATAGGAGTCTATGTGGTATTTTTACCTAATGTATGATTTAAGTTTTTATTATAACAACACATTATTTTTTTGGGACTGTATGTTATATATATATAATTTTAAACTGACCAAATGGTGATTTTAATTTACTATAAGAAATGGTACGGTCGGTATACCAACCGTTCACGCATGGTCAGTATACCAATATTAAGGCTTAATGCCTCACACAATTAGTTATTTTTTATTTTGATAAATATTTGTACGTAATGAACCTTTTATTCATTATTTTTATAAATTGTTTTACTATAAGTTTTTTTAATTAATTTTGACCATTATTTTTTTTAAAATAAATATATAATTTAAAAACTATGTGAAAATAGTTTATAAGAAAAAATATTTTAGAAATTAGTGAGTTACATATTTTTATTTGATACTCTATTTTAGCATTATTTTGATGAATTCATTAACAACATTTTTATTAAAATTATTTCAACTATTTCATTATTTTGCAAATAAATTATTTATTATAAAAACTATGTTAATAGTTTGTAAAATTAAAATTATTATTTATGATATAAATTTTAATTATTTTTATTTTTTGAAATATTATCATTTATTTTAACAAATGCAATAGAAATTTTTTTAATTAGTTTGATGCATAATCCAAAGTGAGTCAATATTATTATTGATCATCTTTGAGGTATTAATATTTAATTAATTTTTTATTATTTTAAATATTTCTAACTTTTATAAGGAATTTTTATGTTTAGGAAACTAGTTCCTTATGAGATCAAAGATGACTATTGGTGATTCACTGATAAGGAGTGATCAAGGAATATAATGGAAAGACTTATGTTTCATATCTTGATGAATATATGAATTATTTTGAGAAGAAAGATGTTATTTATACACAAATATGTTCTTCTTTGACATTTTTTTACTTGCATTGATCATGAAGCGTGTTATGATATACCATCCTATATCGTTGAAGTGATCAACATCATAAAATTTCAATATCTTCATCTTCTTATCTTTATTGGTTTACTTTTTTCTATTTTTTTCATATTAACTTTTCTAAAATTTTTTTGTAATTTTTCTTGTATATGGTCTATTCATTTTCCCATAAAAAGAAGATATTTTTTTTATTTATCCACATAAATAGAAGATTGGGTTGTCAATGATTAATTTAGGCCTATGAAAAAAATGTCACAATATATATAGCACAATTTTCTACTATCATAGGTTTTAATAGGGATGATGTTATTAGAGGGAAGAAGTGGTGGTCAAAAATATATATTGATTTAGTTAGGGAATGAGACCGAGCATTGTGAAATCATTCTACATATAGGATTTTAGATCAAATATAGTGTATAATTGATTACATTGGTGAATGATAAAAGGAATAGATTGATGGTTATCAAAAGTGTGAGAGATAATTATTTTCTAAAGATATGGGATCTGAGATTTCTATAATAGTAATACATGATTACATGTGAATATTTAATAATCATAATGGATATTTTATTTGAAAATCAAAGTATAAAGTCATAATTGGTAGTATTTAATGAAAACTATCATATATTACTAAATGCAAGGAAATTATATGTAACTATAAGAGTGATACAAGATGCCATAGGGTTTTTAATAATAACAATGACTAAATTATATTAAAATCAATGTATATACACAAAATAGGTATCTTTTCATGAAAAAAATCATATCTTATTAAATACATTGAAATTATACGTATTAAATATAAAATGTTTTTATATAATTTTTTCACTTATTTTTTTAAAAAAAAATTAAGAAATAGTGATGAAATGATTTATATAGTAGGGTTTTAAAAAAATGAATATGTCATATTTATTTTATTCATATTATTTTATTTATTATGTTGAATGTCAGTATATATGAAAGTATTATTTAAAATTGAGATATTTTTTTGCGATATTTATTTATTAAATTATTTAATTAATATTTTTTTGATCATGAGATCATCTTGTGTTTTGATTCCTTTTATTTTTAGTGAAATCAACCCCCAATGACAACATATTTACTTTTGACACTTGTTAACAACCTTGAGTGATTGTGATATATTTTTTATTCCTTTTGTAGTTTTTTTGAAAAATTTGGTCTTCTTATGAGGTGAGTCATTATATATAATTGTATTTTTGAATTAATTGTAAAGATAATATACTTGTACATAACTACTAACTTGAAATAAATTAATCATATATAACTTCATTAATAATGAACATTTGTTATGATTCTCAAACCTGAATGGGCCTATCATTGAAATTTTCTGACAAGTTTAGATGAGTTTTCACTTTAATTTTTTTCATCAATATATTTTGGATTTATGGGGGAATATCAGTGATTGGAAATGATTCTATGTATTATAATTATTATTTACTTAATAAATTTCATTGACTCCACTTGCATTCATTTGTATCTCAATATCCAAAATCCAATAAAAATAATTTTTCTTTTGATATTTAGATAATGTGAATTAAACCTAGATATTTTCATCCTAAAAAATAAAGTATAACACCCAAAATAAAATCAATTGAATGTCACCCAATATGGGGTCTCTAAATTAATTTAGGCATGCCTCTTTAAAAGGTCAAGGATTTTTACTAGGAAAAGAGTTTGTGATCGATGTTGAGGAGAATATACTCTACATATCACAACTATAAATAACAAATAAATAAAAAAATAATTTCCAAAATCCACATATTAGAGTACACATGTATGGAATTATAGCCAAAGAAATATATAAGGAGATAAGTAAACACACATGTTATAAAAAATGAATTATTTAGTCATAAAATATTACATATCAATATATTTTACATAGGGATAATCATATATTTAATTAATCAAAATAATGACTAAAAAGTGGCTCCACTAGGAACGTAGAGCCTTAAATCTACCCAAACTCTAAATCATGTCCAACTTCTTCAATCCAAACAACGTTTTAAGTAGTGATCAAAACTACATAACAAACACGAGGTCTACATTTTCACTAAGGTTCCCATTTAGTGTGTGAGAAATAATTCTAGGTGGGTTCACACTACATTACCGTAATATACACTATCATATAAAAATGCATACATAAGGAATATAAATATATAGAATAGAAAACATATAAGCTTGTGTATTGGGCCATCATGTGGTAACTAGACCACCAAACCAACTCACAATACACAGTTCGACTAATTCCAAATGAAGTATAACCAATGTTTCATTTACCATGAACAATAACCTATAAATCAAGGTAGGGTGTCATACCATATCTCAACTGATACCCTCTCACGCAGGTTTGGGATCATACCAAACATTGTATTTTTCCCTGCCACTCTAGGTAGGCCCTTTACCAAACCTCGACCCATTTACTCTCACTTAGGCTAGGCACTTTTACAAATTCCCCATTACCCTCTTACTTTGGGTATTGCTCATGTCAAATCTTAGCCTCAACCATCACACTCAACATTGGAATTATACTGAACCTTGTTTATTTCCATCTCACTTATGCTAGTATTCAAACAGAACATAGACCTTTTCCATCTCACTCAGTGTTGGCCTCATACAAGAACACGACCACTGCACTATCAATCAGGGTAGGTTCCTTACAAAATTCACATCATCCATTACATTTGATGCACATGTAATCTCAAGGACTTTCCTAGATCATACCCTACATCTCCAATCTTCATTCTCACTATGAATCAAAAAAATAAGGTCAAAGATATAGATTAACCACCCAATCCCATCATGGTGTCACATAACCTTCTAATATGTTGGTTCTAGTCCCACATGACCTAGTACCATGTATCAAATTTTAACTGTCATCTAAGAAACATCACATGATAATATTCTTATCTGAGACTTTATAAAATGGGATAGAATCCTAAAAACCCATCAACATCCCCATATATCCTATGATGGTATTAACTTGGCCCCTCATACATATCAAGGTGCCTTATAACTGATAAAAAAAATTATCAATCACACTAAAATGATTCTGTAAACTAAATTACTAATATTTACCAACCCATAACAATTCGTTCTATCTACCAACAAAATTTATAAATCAATACCCAAGTATTACTATCTAAGGACCATGTTAAACCGAAGTCACTAATGTCATTGATAATATCATTTCACGACCATTAGAAAACATAGTTTCATATTCCCATGAATGATTTTCATATCATATCTCAATAAGATAACAACAAATCCTATCAAATATAGGAATATATCTATATGAATCATTATAAGACTTAGATAACTTGCTACAAAAAACATCATGTTTCTTTTTACACTCACTTCATATACGTTGGATACTACACACCCTCAAGGGTGTACTAAAAACTATACATGAGATGAATGCCCATCTCACCCTTCCCCCTAAAACAAATCCCCCATTTCCTAACACACATTCCATAGGGAATCCATGATAGGATATTATTAAATCATCCGAAACTAAATAACTTTCTTGAATCTCTGATGAACTCAATTGGGATCTTCCCCCACTTAGTGAAAATATGCAAGATGTTCCCAAATCACTCTATAATAGGGCATATGCTTTGATCATAGGACGCACTATGCTATGTGAATTATCCATTTAGGGTTCTATCTTTCCCTTTCCACATTACCTATCCCAAACTTCCTTGTAGGTTTTCATAATGATGCATACACAAGAATATGGTTTAGTATTATAGGGACTATAAACCTTAATATGATGTTAAACATGTCAATACGTGATCTATTTTGAATTTTCCAAGAAAATTATAATATACATCAACTATGGTCATATAAAATGTATTTATATCATCCAAAACACTAAACTATTAATTATTAATTATTAATAATTATAATTATTTAAACAATTTAAACCAATTTTAAATAACCACAAGAACTCACCGATCAATCCCAAAACACTAAAACCACTCCTAATCACATGTGGATACTCCATGGAATTATCACAACACCTATATGATGATAATTCCCATCATAAAATACACCTTAATCCATTAATTTCATCCAATTTAATAAAAAATATTAAATAAAAATTTAAGACGACATTCATCGACCTTAATAGTGAAGAATGAATTGTGTTCAGTATTCCATGACACGCTCTATCCGTTACATACTAAGGCCCCATGTTTTTGGATGTTTTCCCTAAGATAAAATGAAATATTCACTTAACCCTTTACATGAAATCATAAAAAATCAACAAAAATTCAAGAAGAATGAGAATAAGAGAATAAGGATATGATTATACTTCTAAACCATCACAAATCACTATTTATATAGCCCCTAATCAAGGGTCTCTAATGACTAATTGAGTGGAATGGATGGAAAAATTTAAATTCTCAAGCTCGACCCTACTAAAGAAAAGATGGGAATATATGAAATAATGATCACTATGCCCCTCTTAAAATAGTATCCGAGAACCGACTAAGTACTTGCGGTCGAAGAAGACACCTTGTGGAGTTCCACCACCCAACTAGTAGAAATACAAGGGCTGTTTCTCCTCCTTATTATCCAATAGTTACATGATTTCATTCTATCAGGTACATAGTGGTAACTGAAATAATGATTCATTAAACCACTCGACCATTGCTTTTTTTAATATTCAATACACATTTTGAGAACTCTCAAACATATATAATAACACCTCCTTGAGGTGTTTTAGCACCCAAAATTTCATTAGGAATCTAAATTCTAAAATATAACCTAATAAAGAAGAAAAATTAAAATTTTATATGCCACCACAGATCTATAATGAAATGGGACATTACAAACTCTTCAATATAATGATTTTGAACCTCGAAAATCAATGAGAAACATCACTTAATTCCCAGTTCATTGATAAAAATATGATTCCAGCCTCTAATACAAATTACAAACTGAACCAATCATATCTCAAATACCCATAAACGAAAACTAAATACAAAATAATCCCTTCAAAATTATTATATGTGACCCTCGGTGCAAGAATAACTTATAAAAAACAATGCATATGATGTCATTTTTACTTCACCAAATCCAATTATAAAAGAAAAAAACAATCATTCGTGCGGGTCCCAGTGGATAAATCAAGAGAGTGTTTGAATTGAGTTCATAAAAAGTTTCTATTGAATCAATTTAAAACATAAATCCCCCAAATTATAGAATAATCCTAATTAACTAAAATAGTAGAGTTATATAATTTGATCATTAGAAAAGTTTCATTGAAGAACAAATATATCTAAGTTAAAAAATTTATAAAATACTATATGTTTTGAAACTAATTTTCTCGAAGGTATCTCCATATATAAAATATATATTAAAAATAACTATTATAGTAATTTTATGTTATTAGTTTTAAAATAGATACCAGTTTATTATTTATAATGGAGAAAAAAGATCAGGTAAAATCACAATGGAATTTAAATAAGGGGTTCAGTCTTAAGATAATTCATAATCCCCCCCATTTGGAAATCACCAACTTACAAGATGTTTATTATAAAATTATAAAATAAATCGATCGAAAACATTGATAGGTCTTATACAAAAATAGAATACAAATATAGTTCAATATATAAATCCTCTTTTGTAGTTCTTCATAAAAAATAATGTCCAAGATACAAAAAACATCTTCCATAGTTATACATGGTATTATAATTGAAAATAATTGTGAGAGAGAGTGTAAACATATCTCTAGTTTAGTACAAGATACTATGTTTATGGATAAATAGTGTGAAAAAAACACATCACAAAAGATAATCATAAAAATAAATAAAAACATATGAAATATGTTTAGATTAGGTGAAGCTCAATCGGATTAGCTTCTGTTATTCAAAAGCCTTTTAATTTTTCCTTGAAAATATTCATATAATTTTAATAGATGTTTAGAAAAATAGAGTGTCATAAATTGTTCAGAAAAATTCCTTTGTGTAGCATAGGTGCATAAATATATCCCATTATTGATCTTTGTATGTGAAAATATTACCTATCTCTTGTACATGATTAGTTCTTATTATTCTTAAATAGAACTCCACATAAAAGTTTCCATTAAGGATAATTGGTTATAAAATTTATTGAACTCACTTTGCAATTAATGATTCAAAAATTAGTCATTTCAGATTTGAAAGTACTCCAATACTTATGTTAGAAATTGTAGGATGTATTCACTTAGGTATAGATAGTATTCCATATAAACTAGGCTTAGTTGATTGAAAAGACAACTAGGCATGGTCAATTGTCATGAACACATAGCATAATATCTTCATTCCATCATGATGTCAATACATCTCTTAATGTGTCTATTTCATTACATCATGTAGTAAATTCTTTTCTTCTCATGGTATATACTTTTTTCCCATAGTAGGTACTTTCTTACTCACATTAGGTATTTTCATTCTCATGGTAGGTACCTTCTCAATGTTGGTAGTTCTCATAATGTGATCAATACAATAACACATACATTGAGTACATTACTTAGTGAAACGTTTCGTACATTTTTAGGGTAGCTTCTTTTCTTCAATAAGTTGTTTTATCACACATTAAGTAGTATGTTTATGTGGTTAGTATTACACAGTCACTTGGCCTTACCAGTTAGTATATTTTATTCTAAATGTGGGTATGCACAGTAAGTTCTAAACATAGACAATTTTTAATGTTTTTACAGTAAATATTGAACTAAAAAAACATGAAATTCATTAATAACATTATCAACCTAATTTTCGATCATTAAAATAAGGATAATCTGTTCTAAGACAACAATATAACCCTTTTTGATGATCAAAAATCATGAAATCTAAAATTAGAAGAATTGAATATATAAAAAGTAAATTTTCAATAAATTTAAATAATATTATTCATTTTCATAGATATTTATCAAAATTTAATTTATTTAATTTATTTCTCACACACACTCCCCCTTTAGGGGTCATAAATAATTTAATTAGAGAGAAAAGTAAATAGATAGTAGGTGAAATTTAAACATATATGGGATCAAATAGAATTATTTCCTTAGTATTTTAAAAGGTTTTAGAAAAAGGATTAAAAGTAGTCAGCCATAGGAATTATACTCAGAATTTAAATTGGGTGGTAGGGTCACCAAGGAATACACGTCTGGACAAGGGAACGATGTTCTAAATTATTTTTCGAAGATTCAAGAAAAACACATTAAGTGAATATGAATTACTGGTAGGTTCTACGAATATATTAGTGGATAGACATGCTAACATAGCTATACGATCATTGAAAAGGCAAGGTTCCATTATCCTGATAAAATCACTAATAGCCCAAGAACCACACTCGAAATCCTAAGGAAATTCCATTGTTTTATTTGTATGCTTTTTAAAACCATCAAACAAAACACCCATGGTTTGCTTGAACTTATAAAAAAACTTTAACTCTTATCTAAAGATCTATATTATTATAATTTCATTAAAATAACATTGAACAAGAGGAGGAGGGAGTATAGAAATAGAAGTATAATGTTGTAAAACCAAACCTAGATGCCTCTGGTATTGTTGGACTATCATATCTTATAAATCTTCCAAAAAGTACCTAAATGTGCATTCAAATCATAAATCTAATTTATCATAAATTCATCTTATGAAAAAATTTGGGTTGAAGATGATAAATTAAAAACAACACTATGGTTCTAATATGTGATTCTTGAGTTGGGTCTGAATAATTTCCCAAACTAAGAAACACTTCATTCAATACACCCTTCATATCAAATTTTAATTCATTCTATTCATCCTATTTAATATAAGATGTATAAGAAATAGAAGTATATAAATGATAAGACTAATTCATATGATATAACTAAGCTAAAACCTCTACTAATAAAGAACTTTCACACTAATCAGCATCAATATCCTCTTCATGAATATCGTACTTAGTAACTTTGACATATTCAATATAAGAACTACTTTGATCAACTTATTCATCAACATCAATGGGAGTAGGAAAAAAAATATCCTCTAATGATTTTTCAACTAAGGGTATTAATGTATATTTTACAAGTATTTCTTTAAAACATATTCTGTTAATTAGATACCCCCTAACACCCTTTAACAATAGGTAATAGAAGGTCCACCATGTCTAGGTGGGATACCCCCATCATTATCATCACTAGATTTTATAGATTCTATGCCAAAAACAGAATATCATATTAACTTATCCCCCTTAGAAGGTAGTTTTGGTATAGGATGAATAGGAGTAATTATTATTACTGGAGATCTATCTGATCCATTTTATTCTTCTTCAATGTCAATAAGCTCATCCCATTTAGCTATATAACAACAGATTTATACATCAGTATCAACTAGGTCCTCAGGCTACAGATCTTGTTCATGTGATGGTATGGGTAAATGAGAGAGAGGAGGTCCAAAATATGTGATAGGTGAGGATCCCATATCACCCCCATGAGCCTCCCTGACATTGTTATCAAGGTTAACCATATCATTATATTGTTCTCCTTATATATTTATTCTTGAACTATAATAACTTCCAATTATTATATATAAATAGTAACTTCATCATCAAAATATTAAAATAATCATATAGTTCAAGGCGTGGATCCACTAGATCCCTTGGACTAAAATGATTTTTATGATATCAAATCACCTATATATTTTCTCATAATTTTATACCAATTCATTATTCCAATTGTTCTAGTTGACTTTAATATTCCTAAAAATTATTTGAGACATGGGAATAACATCTAAAGATGTTATTCTTCATCCCTCCTCAAGTATTACACCGTTTTATTTCAATAAAATGAGATAAATATTAGATAAATTAAAGAATTTAATTTGGAGAAGGTCTTACACAATTAATTCATGTGACTTGTTAAATACCATTCAAAATTTATCTTGATACAATTCTTCATAAAAAAGGAAAGATCCCACTGCCTCATTATTATAAAATCACCTTTTATATGATTGATCAAGTAATGTATAAACATTAATAACATCCTATGGTCACCGTTTTTCTCTTTTAAATTTTCCCTTCGAGGAGTTACATTTCTAGTTTTCTATTCCAAGGAATATTGGAATTCAAAGTGAGAATTATTGGTCAAATATGCTGTTTGGTAATCTTCAAAATCTCATTTTTGAGGCACAACTAGGATCTTTTACCATAACATAATACAAAATTCAAAATATTATCTAATTAATAATGTATGAAATATATATATTTTTTACTCCAGGGATAAATTCCAAGTATTTATAAATATTTTTGACAAGTCCTAATAAAAATATATTAGTAGTTTATTTAATACAATTAAACCATACTTGATTCTAATTCACCTTCCAGAATAGATATTTTCCCAATTGAATCCATTGAGAATCAATTTATTTCTAAGTAGAAACTCAATAATAGACTAGATGTGGATTCCTTGTCT
Organism: Viscum album; assembly: GCA_963277665.1. NCBI lineage: Eukaryota > Viridiplantae > Streptophyta > Magnoliopsida > Santalales > Viscaceae > Viscum > Viscum album. The sequence continues at coordinate 2,098,899,978 of OY728163.1, read as the reverse complement.
TAACTACTATTCTCAAGCTAGATTTCCTTCTATTTAATTTATTTGTAAGAGGTGATTAGATATATGATATGAAATTCAACATCACACTTCATACTTTCTATTTTGAATTTTGATTCAAAATCAGAGGTTTCAGATTCAAAAAAGAGGCTCTAAATGGAATGGATCAGTTTGAATATATGTTTCATGAAGGATGGATTTAAGTATTTGGTGAGGCCTAGAAAAGAAGAAAGATGTTTTAGGGGAACAAATATTTGTGTCAATTTTTAATTTAATTCAAAATTTAATATCCAATAATTTAGATTTAAAATAATAATAAACATAAATGAAATCCCACAAAAATTTTTTCTTGGAAAATTAAAAAGTATAAAATTGACACGATAGGTATACTAACCATGGATCCATTTATAAAAAGGAATGATATGTATACTGACTGTGACCTCAAAATATGAATATTAATCACATGAATAAAACATTCACACTGGTTATGTAGTTATCATGTGAGTAAAGCTTCATAGTGGGTAAACTAACCACAGAAAAAACTGTTCACTGTAGGTATATTGACTATATGAACTATACTTCATGGTTAATTTAGGAAACAATTTACAAATTTTAGATAAGTAAGGATTAACCAAATAAAATTCTTATAATCTAATAAAAAGATAATGGAAGTAATTAATCAATCATAGTTTATTCTTGATATAGACCATTCTCTCAATATTCAATGTTTTTGTCAATATATCAACATTAGTTATACCACCTTTTTGTAAAGGATCTCCCAAAAAGTGATGTTTTATATCAATTTAATTTTATATTGAATGTGATACAAGGTTCTTATAAATATTTATTTCTATTTTTTTATCATAGTTTATAGGGACATGTCAATGTTAATACCCATAATCTAGTAATATATGTTTCATCCATAGAATATGCACATAAAACTACCTGTAGCTATGTACTCATCTTGAGGGGTGGATAATAAAACAATGTTCTTTTTCTTCCTACACGAAGTAACTGAAGAGTCACATGAAAAGTGAATTTTTATAGATTTGATTTTCTATTGAGATTACAACCAGAAAAATATGCATTTTAATAACTCACTGAATAAAATTTATATACTCTAGTATAAATTAGTCCTAAGTTAGTTATATTTTTAAGGTATTTTTAAATAATTTTTACAAAAAGTAAACGTGGTTCTTTTGGATTTTATATTATAAGAGAGACCATAAAAAATGAAGCATAATATCATGCCAGATAGGAATTAAGTGAAATAAACCACCATTAATACCTCTGTAAGTGGTTTGATGAATTGATTTTCAAGTTTCATCAATATTGAGTTTATAGTTTTTACTAACGAGAGTATCACTACCTTTAAAAATATCCATAAAAAACCAATTAAATGATATTTAATGTACATTATTTTATTTAAAATTATTCATTATTTTTTGAATTATTTTAAATCCAAGAAAGAATTTAATTTCATCCATTAAACTCATTTCAAATTCAATTTTCTTATTTTTTTAAATGTTAGTGCACCAAGAACTTTTTGAATATCCAATGATAATATCATCAACATATATTTTAAAAATTAAATAAATTTTAAAATTAATTTAATAAATAAATTATGATCCCCTATTATTTATGAAAAACCATTAGAAATTAAAAATGTGATGATCTAATCATACTGAGATCTAAGGTCTTATTAAATCATATAAATATTTTTACAATTTAGAAACATGATTAGGAAAATGAGGGTTTCGAAATACTGTATTATATTCAAAAAAAACATCCTTAATAATATAATAATTTATGAAATCACATTGGAAATCCATTTGAAATAATTTATAATCCAAATGTTCTACAAAAGAAAGAAACATTTTGATAGATTCGGGTCAAGATATAGGTGACAAGGTTTACTCATATTCTAATTATAGTTCCCGACTCATCTGCTCTTTTTCGGAACACAAATTTAGTTCGAATGGTTATTAATTCCATTAGTATTATTACTATTTCCCATACTTTATCTATATAAAACTAATTTAACTCTTATTCTATTTCTATTAACAAGAATTAATCATATCCAGCTTCAGTGACTTTCTTAGGTTCAATCTATGACAATAATGCTTGATGTTAAATGAGGTTTCTTAGAGAAGATTAGGTTTGTGTTCCTCTATCTTTGTCTCCAACAATTTCATCTAAAGTTTATTCTTTATGGGTCCTAACTATTACAGGGATCAAATTATTTGACACATAATTTTCATTTATAGGGTTATGATTAAATAGTTCCTCATAACTGGGTGTTTTTATAAAAATTTTAATAGAATTATTTCTAGATTTTGAGTTGATATCTAGGTTTGGTAGGTTATCCATAAGATTTTATAAAGGAGTATTAGTTTTTTATGGATCTGTTTCATCAAATTTGACATGTATAGATTATTCCATAATCATGTTTCTTTTAATAAATACCATGTATTATTTCCTAGATGTATAATATATAAGAAACATTCCATCATCACATTTAGATGAATTTTTTTATAAATTCTCTATTGTGTTGTGTATAATGACTTTAGAATAAAAAACTGTAATGTTATTAATGTTTGAATTCCTAAAATTCCATAACACATACGTATATTTCATTAAAAGTTTCCTAATTATAACTCTATAAATAATATGTTAAGATATATTAATAACTATTTCTGAAAAATAAATAGACAAATCAGACTCATTGAGCATGGTCCTAGAAATTTATTCAAGTGTTTTTTATTCATATACACTGTTATACTATGGGGTCCAAGTAGCATAAATGTTTTGATTATATAATTATTGTGAGAAATGAGATTCAAAACCATTATTTTAAAACACATTAAGATGATCAATTAATATGGTATTAGTTCTATGATGACTAATATTATATATATATTTTCATACTTGATAAAATAAGATCAGGTTTCAAATTTCTGATCAAGAAATAAAACCCAGGTGTATCTAGAAAATCCATATACTAGACCATTCACATAGTACTTTCCAATTAGTCTATAAACTATTGAGAGTAAAAACAATTCCACATGAACTAAATATAGGTGTTGATAATTTGAATCTTATTTCATTATTTTGAAATATATTTTATGATGCTTCATTTTTTGACATGTGTTGAAAAATCTATATTTTAGGAATTTAAGTTTAGATTGATCCATGACTGATTATTTATTATTCATACTTCAAAGTGAGTGTAAGTTGTAATGGCCTAGTATCCTCTACCAAATCCAAGATTCATTATTAAAGGTACTAAAATAAAATTATTTTTCAGAAATAATTATTTTAAATCAATGGTATGCACATTTTCATTTCTTAAAGTAGTAAAAACAGAACCATTCTCAGAATCATAAATTTTAAAATAATTATTTTCAAACATAACATGATAACCATTATTAATAAGCTATGAGAGGCTAAGAATATAATATTTTAATCTATATATATATATATAATAATGTAGAAATTAAAATACTACTAGAGTTACATAATTGATTGAGTCCAATAATTTTTCCATTGGTGTTGGCACCAAAGGGCACATGTACGACATTAACTTTTTTGGGGTTCTTGAAAAATTAGTAGTCCTTGATCAAGTGATTGGAAAATATACTTACTAGATACCATAAATACTTACACATACTCATTGATCCATTTTCATAAAATAATATTTAAATAAGAAATGATTTTTAAACCAATATTTTACTAGGTAGAGAAATGTTATTAATAAGAGATTTAAGAATCTAATGTTGTTTAATTATTTTCCTGTAAATATATTTTACACTTTTTTAAATAAAAATAGTATTATATAAAAAATAATAAGAACTACTAATGGACTTGGAAGAACAAGATCTTGTAAAAGTTTTATTCTTATAAATCTTCCTTTGTCAAGGTTTGTAACCAATTATAATAGTACATTTCAAGGTTGTTTTTTACCTAGAATTTGGGTCATCATTTTTCTACTATTCATACATCTTTCCTGATCCTTTTTCAATTGTTAATTATAAATTTTATTTTCATTTTTTTCCTTTAATATTTTATTATTTATATCATTTTCTACATAAAATTCATATTTAAATTGAACAGTTAAATCACATTTCTTATTTGAACTTTTGAATTTATCTTTTTTTTAATTAGAGGTTTACTCGAACATATTACAGTACACAAATAAATCATCACTGGACATATTTTCATCATTTTTTCATTATAATAATATTAGAAATATGTTCTGTATATGCAGGAAAGATATTTAATACCTCATATGTGTTTCCCAAGAAACATATATTAGCTATATCATTTTTATCACTTTTTCTTGAGTCAAAGTCACTTGAACAATCCTCTGAGGAACTCCAGCTTAAATTCATAGAATTTTGTGTACCTTTTTCCATTTCTTCATACTTTTTGTTTTATTTTAACTTTGTCAAATCTGTTTTTATATTTTCTTTTATTTTACTCTCATAAAATATTATCCCATTAGTGAAATTTCCCTTTTACACTATTTAATCCAATTTCTGTTATTATTAGACTTACCTTTTAATTTGATTTCTGGAAGAAATTTGTATTCTTATAGAATATATTGAATTATTTATATAATGGATTCATTTCTTCATAGATATCAGTAGGTGATTCATCATCACAAAAATTTTCATCTTAAATTATTTATTTTATCATTGTGTTAGAAGTATTAAAATCTACTAACATCATATTTGGTTAATTATATTCACTGTTTATATAAAATTTAACCTCATACATTATTTGTTTTCTGATGAGATCCTTCACTAGTAGTCTAATAATGTCATAGGATTATCTGACGGAAACTAAATGTCCTATCCATATACGAAGTAGAAATATTATAAGCGATATCACTTAATATTTTTTATAAATTATCTTACCATGTTCATGCATGGTGTTGAATATTTCATTATAATTAAGATATATATCAAAAATGGATTCATCAAACTTTGATTTGAATGTATCATACTTAATTTTATGATTTTTAAGATCATTTATTTGAAATTTGTGGTTACCTCATGGGATATAGTGAGAGTATCATAAATTTGAGATGAAGTAGATAACATAGATATTCTATTAAATTTATCATATACTGAAGCAAAATATAAAGAATCCATAACCTTACAGTTAATATTATAAAAAGCCTTAGTTTCATCACATCACTCAACTATAAAAACATTAGATTATTCATATTTATCCTCAATAGTAGTCAGAATATCAAATCCCATGCTTTTTAATATGGATTTTCAACTTAATTGTCCATTGCAAATAGTTTGTTTGATTATAATAAGAAGTTCAATCAATGGTAGTTCCTTCTTGTCTCTTATTATCCATAAAGTCTAAAATTTATATATAATATAAATTTTAGATATTTTTATAAGAATTGGTCATAGAAAAAAGTATTTTCGAAGTTCTATAATAAAAAATGTTGGTCCCAATGGATAACTCAAGATGGGGTGAATTGAGTTATCGATTAAAATTTCTATTAATAAGATTTTATAATTAAGTCCAAAAGTTTATAAAATTATCCCAATTAACTAAAATTGTATAGTTATACAATTTGATCAGTAGAAAAGTTTCTTAAAAGGTTGACCACAACCCATTCTAAATAATTTATAAAATAATTTAACTTTTGAAATTAAGTTACTTGAATAAAAAACCTTATATAAAAATTATAGTAAAGTTAACTAGCATAGTACATTTTTTTTAGATGTCCTAAATAAAAACTAGTTTAATATTAAAAACAGAAAAAAGATAAACTAAAATCTGAATTTATATAAGGGGTTCAGTCTTAAGTGGTGTCTTAATCCACTCGCCTAGTAAATCACCCACTACAAAGTAGTTTATTATAAAATAATATGAACTGAAAACTAGATCAGGTTTTTACAAATAACTGTATTATGATAGTCCAGGATAAAAATCCTCATCCACAAATTTTTATGGGAAAAAATATTTTCCAAGTCACACATGATCTGTTCAACAGTTTTACAAGGCATTACAGATTAAAAAAATTGAGAGGGATTTTGATGAACTATATAGTTCAACAAAAAATATTATGTTTATAGATAAACAATGTAAAATAAACAAATCTTGGAAGATAATCTTTAAAAATTAATAGAAATAGATGAAATATGTGATTATTAGGTGAAACTCAATCTAACAAGATATATCTTTTCAGAAGTTTTTGAATTTATCATTAAAAATATTCCATTGAGTTTTCATATAAGTACTAGAAAAAAAGTGTCAGAAAGTGTTCTGAATAAGTCCTATGTGTAGCACTTGTGCAAGTGTATATCTACCTACTGTTGTCTATATGTTAAATTATTATCTCCCTCTTGAACATGGTCATTTATTATTCTTATAAAGAACTCTATCCAAAAGTATCCATTGGGGAGAATTTTTCACATCCTTAATTGAACTAAATATTCAATTAGTGCTTCAATATATATTAGTTTAAGATTTGAAAATTATTAATTGATTAATTTAGCAAGGGTAGTTTGTCTTAACTTAAGAACAATCACTTTGTCATGACAACTAGGAATGGTTAACCGACACTATATAAAGGCACAATTAATTGGCATGAGAACTAGGTATGAAAACTAGGCATGAAAACTTCATTCTTTCATGTGGTTAGTACATCTCTTCCTGTGGCAGGTACATTACTTCAAAGGGTTAGTATATTTTCTCTCAATGCAAGGGAATTTATTCCCAATCAAGGTATTTTTTTTGTCACAATAGGTATAACACTTTATGGGATCACTACAATAGCACATACAGTCTGTATATTAATTAGTGAAATTTTAATTCCCTTCACATGGTAGATTCTATTATTTATACTATAGGATCATCACACATATTGCAATTTAGAACTTGAATTCTCCATAATTAATATAATTAGATATAATTAGAGCACTATAGGAAGTTTTTTTAAGTGGTTAGTACTACATGGTCACCTAACCTTCAAGGTTAGTAGATTGTCTTTGTGTGGTAGGTATGAACTGTAATTTTAAAATTCAGATAAATATCAAAGATTTTCCTGATAATAAATGACTAATAAAAAAACCTGAAATGCATAAATAACATTAAGAACAATATTTTTGATCATAAAACTAAGAAGGTATTGTTCAAATAAAAAATTCTCCCCTTTTCTGATGATAAAAAATTCATTATATTTAAAGGAAATGAATTTATAATTTCAAAATAGAATTTACTATAAATTGAAGCAAATATTATTCAATATCTTAAAGAGTTGTCAAAATGTAATTAATTCAATATTTTTATCACAGTTACTCCCCTATTATTATTATCAAAAAGCTAATCAGAGACAAAACTAAATAGATAGTAGGTAACATATAAACACAAATGATAGTAACTATAATTATTACATTAATATTTCAGAATGTATTACAAAAAGTATTCAAATTTTTTCATATAAGGAATTATAATCAGAATTATAATATAGAACATAAAAGATATTTGAAAAATGTAAATAATACTTTCATTTATAAGTAGAATTATGAGAACAAGATATAGTCTGAGGTGCAGATTTGGAGGAACTATTACTAATGACTATATACCTGAAAATTTAAATGATATAATGATTTTCATGTCTAGAAGTAATGAAAAAAGTATTAAGTGTGGAGGTAGTATTGGTTGGTGATATGGACATAGGAATATATGGAGGGGTTAACATAGCTATATAAGTAATTTAAAGGATAGGTATGATCGGGATGGTAAAATCACCAACTGTATGAGAACCATACTCAAGTTTCTAAATAAATCCCTCTATTGTTTCTATGAAGGATTCCAATATTGGGGTCAACACCTTGATATTATCAACACAAGACTTAAAATCATGTTTCAAAGCTATAATATTAAGAACCAATGAAAGATTTATGAAATCACCCTTCATTTCTGACTCTGTGATGAGTTTTTTTAGGCGGAAATCAATGAAATTAAATATTGTTTTTTTAGATTTCCCATCTTACTTAACATATTTCTTATCCAATTCCCTAGTTTTAGCAATGCGTTTGAAAAATATCAAACAAAACTTCATTTGTATACTTGAACTAATCAGAAACAACATTTAACACTTCTATAATGATATCTATTATTCTACCTTCATCAAAATTTAGTTGAATAAGAGGATTTGGAGGTGGATTATTAGAAGTATATGTTTTGAAAATAGAACCTTGATAGCTATTGTCTTAATACAACATCATATCAAGTAAATATGAATACAAAGATCTTAACTGTACATTCAAATCCTAAATATCATTTCTTATTTAATTCATATTGTGATAAAATATAGGCTGAAGATGAGAAATTTAAAAAATCACCATCTTTTTAATATAAAATTCTTGAGTTGGATCCAAAGAATTTCCAAAACTAAGAAACACTTCCTTTAATACACACATTAGATCATATTTTAATTCATTTAAATCATACAACGTAATACAGATGTAGAAGAAATAAAAATTGATGGATGATAAGATTGATTTATACCATCTAACACAAATAAAACATCCAATGATGTAGACTTCGTAGAATGATCAAAATTAGAAAACTCTTCATTAAAATATTTCCAGCGTCATCAACTTCTTCACCATTAGAACTACTTAACTCCGCTTCACCACTAGTATTGGTGAGAGTAGGAACACAAATATACTTACATTTTTTTTTCAATTTAGGGTATCGAATGAGATATCTCAAGTTTTTCTTGATAATATATTTTAAAAGTTACAGATCCATATAGAATCCTTTGAGTTGAAGGGATGATAGTTCCACCATGTCTATGTAGACTTCCCCCATCATTATCATCACCAAATTCAATATAGTCTAAGAAAAAACTAGAATATCTTGGGGAATTCTCTCCTTTCTAGGTGCTTCCAGCATTGTATATCTAGTAGTACATTCTAATACTATAGATCCATTTGATCCATTTTCATCTTTTAAATAATCATCCAACTTATCCCATTCTATTATATAACCACTAAAAGATACATCTGTATCAGTAAGGTCCTTAGACGACATCTCTTCCTAATGTGATGTTATGAGAAAATAGAGTGAGGAGGTCCAAAATATATGATATGAGAGGATCCCATATAGTCATTATGATCCTCCATAGCTTGTTAACCAAGTTTAACCATCCTATAATCTTCTTCTCCTTTTTCTTATTCTTATTAAACTCTATAAAATTCTACTTCTTCAACACATATAGGCAATTGATCCACATAATATTCAAAAAATTCATTTGGTTTAAGACCTATACACATTATATCACTCAGTGTAAAATGATTTTTTAGTAGATCAATACTCCCATACAGTTTCTCTGAATCGGCTAACAATTCCTTCTTCCAGTGGTTCTAGTTTACATTAATTTTCCTACAAATCCTTTGATATTTTCACAAACCATATGAAGATGTTATTATTTACTCCCCCTCAGGCACTACATTCTTATATTATAATAAGGTTGAGATAAAATTTGGATAATGTATATAATTGAATTTAAAGGAGGGATTACAAAACTCATTCATGTGCCTCATCAAATACATTTCCTAATTTATATTTATCAGATTATTCATAAAAAAAGAAATCGAAAGATAATAGTGATTCAAGATATTAAAAACACAATTTTTATAATAGATAATGTTCTTTATAAATGTTACAAACATCCGGTATTCACCATTTATTTCTACAATAGTTTCCCTTCAAGGAGTTCTATTTCCAGTTATCTCTTACTAGGCACATTTTAATTCAATTTTATTATTATTGCTCAGATATGTTATTTAGTAATCATCAAACTCTCCCTTACTTATTACAACAAGGGTATTTTTCAATCAATTTGAGGAAACTTTTGAAGAGTATCCATTTTCACAGTCTGAATTATATCTCTTTATACTCTAGGGATACCTTACAAAAAATGTATAGAAATTTATAACTAGTCTCATGTAAAACAGATTTTTGATTTACATAAACAAAATCGACCATCCATGATTCAGAATAACTTTCTAGACAATAACATTTCTATATTAAAGCTATTTAACATCAATTTCATTCTCAATAGAACTAGAAAATAGTGTAGATGTGGATTACTCAACTTAGTTGTACTGCTCGAGTCAAATTTTAATTTCATTGATTTATTTTTAGGAGGAGATTTGATTGGAGGTTAATAATTAGTATTTAACTTCATCCATGTAATTTTTCATTTTGATTTGAACTCGGAAGATTTAGATTCCTGAAACAAGCTGAAAATTTGAAGGTTTTGGTTGAACGATGTTTTCATGAAGGAGGAAATTAGGTAGAAGGTGGGGCTTCCAATATAATGAAGACGTTTTTATGGAAAAAAGACACACGTTTATGAATCTTCTAAATTGAATTTTAAAATTCAATCATGTAGGTATAAAATAATAATAAACATAAATAAAATCATATAAAAAATTCACTAAAAATTACATCTATAAAATAGACATGGTAGGTATACTAAACTCGATTCATGCCCATGAAAGTGAAGTAGGTATACTAATTGTGATCTCATTATAGGAATACTAACCACATGAGTAAAACATTCTTTGTTGGAAAGTAGTGAGTTTGTGAGTAATGTTTCATGGTACCTATACTAACCATATGACCAACATGTCATTGTTGGTATACTAACTGTATGGACTATATTTCAAGATTAATTTATGAAAATATATTAATATAGAAGATAAGTAGTAATTGGAAAAATATATAGATTATAAACTAAGAAATAGATCAAGAAATAATTAATCATATATGGTTCATTTTTATATAACCATTTCTCTCAATAATCAATGTATTTTAAAAAAAACCACAATTTAATGTTCAATACCATTGAATTCAAGTGTAATATTATATTTTTAAAAATGATCTCTAAAGAAGTGATGTCTTATATCAATGTTATTTTTTATTGAATGTAATACAAGATTCATTGAAATATTTATTTCTCTTTTTTGTTATTGTTTATAGGGACATATTGAAATTGATGTCCATAGTCTAGTAATATATGTTTCATCTATATAATATGTGCACAAAAAAAACCAACTGCTATGTACTCAGCTTTAGTAGTGAATAATATTTCAAATTATTTTTTCTTACCAAACAACTAAACTAGTGACTTTCCCAAAAAGTGACCTATTCGACAGGTTCTTCTTTTATCTATTATAACCATAAAAATATGTATCTTAATAACTCACTATAATAATTTAAATCTTCTAGAATAAAAAAATAATATGTTGGTTATATTTATAAGGTATTTTAAAATACTTTTCAAATTATGAAAATGATATATTTTTAGATTTTGTTGAAAATGGGAACACAAAAACACACAAAACATAATATTAGGTTGGAGAGAATTTAAGTATAGTAAACTTACAATCATAAATCTATAAGAGGTTTGATCATTTGATTTCTAGTTTTATCAACACAGAGTTTATAGTTTTTACTCATGAGAGTATCACTACATTTAGTACTACCCATTCCAAAATGCATTAAAATATATTTAGTGTAATTTCATTAATTTAAAATAATTTTTTATTCATTTTTAATCATGTAAATTTCATTAAATTCATTAATTTCATCCATTAAACTCATTTCAAAGTCATTTTTCATTATAAGGTAGTACACAATTAATTTATTGTAGATTCATAGATACCATCATCAATATATATTTGTAATATAAAAAAATATTTTGAAATTATTTTAATAAATAAATGAGGATCATATATTCCTTTTAAAAAACCATTAGTAATCATAAATGAGTTTAGTGTAACATAATAAGATATATAAACTTGTTTTAAACCATGTAACAATTTTTTATCTATTTGTTAACAAGTTTTATAAAATTGCAGTTTTGAAACCTGGGGGGCTGTTAAAAAAATATCTTCTATTGTATAACCATTTTAGAAATCACTCTTTATATCCATTTGATATAATTATAAATCTATATGTTTTATGTAGGAATGAAACATTCCAATAGATTCATGTTTAGACTTTTTGGAAGGGTTTCCTCATAGTCAATACCTTCCTCTTGATTGTATCCTTATGCAACGAGTCTTGATTTTTTTCAAATTATAGCGATTGACTCATAAAATAATTTCCTAAACATCCGTTTAGTGACAATGGTCAGGTAGTCCTTAGTTATTTTTAATAGTTCCTAAACATTATTTATTTTGAACTGATTCAAATATTCATACATTAACATTACCCAGAATACATCATGTGTATCTTCAGTGATGTTCTTATATTGAATATATGATATGAAAAAAAGAAATAATTTTTGTACGCATGTTTTAATGGGTCAAACAATGTTAATAATAAGAGAATTAGGAATCCAAATATATTTAACATGTTTCGAATAAATAGATTTTATTATTTTAGAATTGAAACGTTTATTAGTTCTAGAATTACAATAACATCTAATAGACTTATATATAATATAGTATGATATAAATTTATTATTATAAATCTTCCCCTTTCAATGTTGGTAACCTATTTGAGTATTATATTAAAGAGTGCATTTTTAACAATAATCATAGTAATTTTTTTTATAATATTAATTAATATTTATAGATCTTTTTTAATTTCAATATATACATTTTAAGTTCATTATTTTCATTTAATAGTTATGCATTTGTATCTTTTTTTTTGTAAAAATGTTCGATTAAGAAATTAGTTGAAGCATGTTGTTTATTTATAATTTTGTATTTATCTTTATGTTTATAAAAGGTTTCCATCAACATATTATTGTAGTCAGATAAATATTCACTAGAAATATTTTAATCATTTAAACCATTCTCATAAAATTAGAAATACTTTTAGGAGATTTAAAAAAATATTTTATAACCAGGACCTGTTTTCGATGAAACACATATTATAGATATCATTTTTATCATTTCATATAAAATCGGAGTCACTGGAAAGTTCATATAAGGCACCCAGATGGATTCCATATCCTTTTTATACTATTTAAATTTGTCCTTTTACTTTTTATTATATTTTAACTTGGTACAATATGATTTTTCTTATCATATTTTTTTACTCATAAAATATTATTTCATTAGTGGAATCATATTTTACAACTTTTTTCTCTAACTTCTTTAATTGGAAAAATTACCTTTTCAATTTGATTTATTAAATAAATTATTCTTCCTATAAAACTTATTAAACCATCTATCTAGGTGAGCCATTTCCTCATCAATGTTTGGTTTTTATTCATTATCAATAGAACATTAAAATTTGATTATTATTTTTGGCTTTGATCTAAATGTTTTTAATTCTACTAAATCTATATTTGGTTCTTTATCTTTTCTATTTACTTATAATTCATCCTCATACATCATTAGTTTTCCGATGAGTTTTTCAACTGCTAGTGTATTAATGTTGTCGGATTATATAATTGAAAATGATTCTCCTCTCCACATATTATGTAGAAATATTTTTATTCACATAAATTGATCTTTTTTAGAAATTTTCTTCCCATGTGTATGCATGGTGTTGATTATTTCATTAAGTCTAAGATATATATCAGAAATGGATTAATTGGGCTTCAATTTGAATGCATCATATTTAATAATATTATATTTTATGCACATATGAGGTTCCCTAATCATATATTAAAATAGTATTCTATATTTAAAAAGAAGTAGATCATGAATATGTTTTATTAAATTCTACTTATTTTCAATCATATTATAAAGCATTCACAAATTTACATTTGTAATCATAAGAGGCCTTTGTGAAATCATTCCACTCAACTCTATCTACTTTGGGCTTTTCCTATTTTTCCTCAATGAATGTAAAAATATCAAATAATATGATTTGAAAATGTATTTTTATATTAATATTCCAATGAATTTTTTTTGTTCTTTTAAAATAGGGATGTTTATTATCAGTAGTTTCTTTCATGTCAATTATTATCCCTAAATACCAAAATTTATATCTAACAAAAATTTAATATATTTTGGTGAAAAATGATCAATGTAAAAAGTATTTTTGAAGTTCTATGATATAATATATTGGTACTAATGGATAAATCAAGTTGTGGTGAATTGAGTTCCCACTAAAAAATTATATTAAAAATATTTAATACTTAAATTCCCTAATTTTTAAAATAATCATATTTTAGTAAAACAATAGATTCAAATAATTTTATATTTAGAAAATTTTATTAAATGTTTTATCATAACTGATTGAAAATAATTTACTAAAAATAATTTAACATTAGAAACTAATTTTATTGAATTAAAATCCTTATATAAAACATAGATTAATGTTAACTATTAGAATAAGGTTTTGTTACTAGTTTTTAAATTTATACCAGTTAATTATTTAAAATATAGAAAAACCCAATAAAAGAAAAGTGGAATTTAGAAAAGGTGTTAAAAAATAAGTTAATACCAAATCTCTTCCACTTGTAAATCACACACCACCAAGCAGTTTATTAGAAAATAAATTGATACACATCCTAGATTGGGTATTTTCAAAGAACTATACTTAGAAGGTAAAAGATAGAAATCCTATTCTTATGTTCTCCATTGGATAAAATAATTTCCATAGTCACATTACCTCTATGATATTTTTACATGGGATTAAAGATGAAAATAATTGAGTGAGAGTGTCAACAACTATATATTTCTCTGTAATAGACTGTGTTTATAGACAAAAAGGGTAAAAAAATCACCAATTGAATGATAAGATTAAATAGAAAGATAAAGTGATGAAATAGGTGAAGATTAGGTAAAAATAGATATGATCATCTTTGTTTGTTCTGAAGCCTTTGAATTTTCCCTTGAAAATCCTCAAATGATTTTTCATAGAAGTATAGGAAAACAAAGTATCATACTGTACTCTAAAGATTTCTTCTACGTAGCATAGGTGAATGAATATATCCTAATATTATTCTCTCTATATAAAAATCATCTCTCTCTCTCTTTCACATGATCAGTTTTCCCCATAAATGGAAATCCATGAAAATGTATCCATTAGAGAGAATTAATTGCATCCTTAATTGAAATGAATCTTAAATCAATGCTTTGAAATTTTTCCATTGTAGATTTGAATTTTATCCACTGGTTAAGATATACATGATAGGTTTTATTCACTTATTCATAGTCACTTTTGAATAAAAACTAGTCGTGGTTAATTGATATACCAAATATAAACGATCGATTAATAAGAAAACTTAATTCTTTCATGTGGTAAGTGAATGTTTTCATGTGGAAGGTATATTTCTTCATGCAGTCAATACTTTTATTCTCATGGAATGTAAATTTATTTCTCACATAAGGTACTTTTCATCTCATGGTATGTGATTTCATTATCAGGGTAGGTTCCTTACTTCTCATAGTTGGTAAGACTATTCATGTGGTCACTCTAATAACACATGTAGTCAAAATTCTACTTGTTGTAAATTTATATACCTTTTCATGGTAGCTTCTTTTCTTAATGAGGTGGGTTCATCACACATGAATTTAGTTTGATCTTCAAGGAAAGATAAGTACTATTCCTAAATAAAATTGGTGCACAGTAGGTAGTTTTTTCATATGGTCATTACTACACGATCAATTGACCTTCACAGTTAGTAGATTTTTTTATATAGTATGTATTGTTGGTAAGTTCCAAACATAGATAATTTTGATATTTTTTTCGAAAAAAAATTGGTGACCAAAAACATGAAATTTTTTAGCAAAAGTATACATATGATATGGTATCATTTGAATAAATAGGAACTTGTCTAAGTAAATAGGTCACACATCACTCGAACCTTCCTAAAATACATTTCACCTCATGATAGAACACCATAACCCCATTCCTTTCACATTTCCTTAAATTCTGAAGGTGTCATGAAATGACTCAAACAATGGAACAAAAGCCCAAACATAAGACTCACTATAATTATTTGGTTGGTCCCTATACACACTAAACTTGTCATTATACTCTCCCTGAATGTAAAAATATTCTCTCAATCTATGCACCTACCAATTTCCATTGTACAATGATTTTTCTTACATGAATATCATATACAATGTTATTGATAAGATACACCCTTCTATATGAGTATCCTTATCATTATACTGAAAAACCAACATACTAAATACCCAAAAAATCAAAACCAATTAAATATAAAATTTACTCACACATTAGAAAAAACCATATTATACATAAATTGCGACACAAAACACGAAACTGTCACCAATTCCATGTTTATTAAGAATATTATCCTCCAAATTTTAAAAAACTCTATTAAGATTATCTTTAGACTATCAAATATCCAATGTTGCAATCCCAACCATATTTCATGTCCCAAACTTATTTCTATGTAATGACCAAGAAATTCCCCAACATTTCTCATGTATCACTCCTTCTAATCCATGACCATTTTGTCCTATACAACAAAAATATTGCTATATTCCCAAATAAATGACCTTGTGGTGTTTTGAACCATAGTATTACAAACAAATTGATGATGCATCACACTCCTATAAAACATCAAATACATTCCATGAACCAGTAGATTTTACCACCACCAAAAAATACATTCCTCACAGATGATTCATATTACCACAAATGAGATGACTCACATTTACAACTATAAATCCATGATATTCATCTCTTACTATCCAAACAAAAGTCATCATTCATCTACTAATTCATAGAACATTGGAGGAAAATCCTCCTTCCTAATCACAGTAAAAGGGTGATCACATACAAAGACCTAAAGATGTCTCATAACTCACATCCAATCCATTAGGTCTAATGAGTAGCTACTATAATTTCACTATAAATGAATCTCTAATGTTCTACTGAAACCCACACAGTACTCAAGGGACCCTAAAAAGGCCCATTATATCAATCGATTCACCAAAAAGGAATCACTTCTAAGTAATATGAATATACCTTTATATACCAAAATTTTACCTAAAAAGCATGAACAACACTCACTAAACTCTTCGTAAGGAGGTGTAAACCTCTAAAAAACCATTCACACTAGTTATTAACCCATAATATATCTAAATATAATTCATATAAAAATTGATATAAACTCTCACATCACCTGATCATATAACCCAAATCAATCTCCCGCTTCTTACCTATCATATATCCTAGTCTCAATTCCAATTTGAATAGCCATATATCCCATATATATAAAATTCTTAATCCTAGAATCACTTTCGACACTTTATTTCTAATAATCCCCATGCGTATGACTCCTAGTAAGGCTAACACACTACATTTTACCACTAGAGCACTATTCCACTACCATTAAGCATCTACCCATGTCTATCTCATCATAGACTTGACTATATTGATCACCTATCACTAATCCATAAAATACCGAAATGTAACTCAATATGGCTAGGTATCCAACTAATCCTTCCCTATACACATAACCAAGATACCATGACCAATAAAAGTGATTTATATTCCAATATAATAAATAATTACCTTTTCTTTAATTCTACCCTATAAAGGGTATTTGACTCATCAAAGAAACATTTTCCCATTTTAAACTATCTCTAAATCATAATCCATATAAACCCATCCACACATGAGGCATAAAATTCCCAAATTGACCCTACAAGGCTTACAATCCATCACCAATATATATGAAAAGTGTCATCATAATCAAATGATATCCATGATAAGATCCACAAAACTTGTCATATAGAAAAACCTAGTATTGCTGGGTAGAATTTAACTAATATGTTATATATAAGACAATATAATTTTTTTTATTAATTTCATTAAGAACTAACCCTATTCTACAAGCAGTAATTAGTCACACACAACCCACAAATGTCATGAAAATCAAATGTTCCAAATATGGTTCATATATGAATGACCCTTAACACTTTTTTATAATAAAAAAAACAAATAGAAATCTAAAATCAGTACATTGTTCTTGAATAAACCACTAAAATGTAATAAAAAACCACGATATCCTAGAGAACCCATACGTTTCATTAATTAGGTGTTCATGATTAAATAAACTATGCTCTATCAAAATCTTCATCATATTCGTATAATGAATTCCATGTTTATAAATAATAAATCAATTAACATAAGAATTTGACTTTAATTTGAAATTCCCCTGCTACAATTTCTTAATAAAAACCCTCATATAGTCACCACATGACCCCATGAAAGCCTCCTTATATGGTAGAGGTTGTCAGCCAATAATTTACGTTTTTTATAAATATTGAGGAGACTATAATCATAATTTAACAACCATAATAAATAGATAAATAAACTAATATAACATTAAAAATATTTTTCAGAGTATATATATATGGAATTACAGCTAGACAAACAATAAAATATTAACATACACTCATGCAATTAGAAATGAACAATGTTTTCATAAAGTCATGTATCTCATTGTATCACCTAGAAAACTAATCACATATAAAAAAAGAATATATACATGGGAGGATCCAATTAAAAATAGGATCCTTACCACAAACCTATCTCTAAGTTTTATCAAGATACTCCAACATGACCTTCTATGAAAACTATTATTAGATCTTCATAAGTGATATAAGTTATATATGTGAACCATGTTTCAATTATAGGGTGTGAGAAATAAATATCAGTATTGTCTCATAATGTTCTTCTAATAAATGTCATCATAAAAAAGTTAATGCATGAGGAATGTTATGAAATAGAATTTACAACAAACAATCACACACATTGGGTCATCACGTGCTAATAAAAAGACCCCGATAGTCAACTATACCTAGGTCATCTAATTCTATTAGAAGTATTTAATAAATATCTCAACTACTCCCCTCCCAC
Source organism: Viscum album (assembly GCA_963277665.1). Classification (NCBI taxonomy): domain Eukaryota; kingdom Viridiplantae; phylum Streptophyta; class Magnoliopsida; order Santalales; family Viscaceae; genus Viscum; species Viscum album. The sequence goes on along the minus strand of OY728163.1, from coordinate 2,098,881,126 downwards.
GCATTGTTGGTTTTATATAGAACTTTGACCCATACTCTATCACTAAGGGTGGGTATTCACACCAGACCTTGACCTCTTCCATCTCTATTATGGTAGACCCTCTAACTAAGTACCAAATAGTTCCCTATTAGAAAGGTTAGACGTTATAATTAACCTCATACTCTCCCACTCACTCAATGTAGGACTCATATCAAACCTTTACCTCTACACAATAACCTGGGGAAGGAACCATCCTAGATATTGACCACTACCCTATCAATTTGGTTAAGTTATTTGAAAATTCACATCATCCATAAAATTTTAGGTGTGTTCCACCTAAATGTATATCTATAATTAAAACATTAAATCTAAAAAAAACATATTCATGGTGGCTCACATAGACCAAGCTATAGCTCCCCATATCTGAACCTAGACATATTCACACATGATATATCCCCATGTATGGAAGTATGTATCATAATTCGACTATTTTTGTAGTCTATTAATACCATTTCAAAACTGATTAAATGGTACACAACACATTGATCCCACCAAAACTTCCATATTTATTGTAAAGGCTTTCAGTAGGTTCCTCCCACCCAAATTAGTCCCTTCTCACTGATACAACCCCTAATATATCACCATATAGTGACCCCATCACATTAAGGCCTTCTCTGACAGAAGCCTCAATGGGACGGTTGAAATCCATTTTAAATTTTCCACAACAATGTCTCTATCCCTATATATTTGAACCATTTTAAACCAAACATATTCATGTCTTATAGAAACTCATTTATAGAATAAAATAATGCACAATTTCATCATCCTGTGAAATTCTCCAACATCACATATTCAAAGGATAACTCTCAAGACCATCATATAAAATAAAACACTCATATCCATTCCATAAAATCCAGAGTGGAATTGTTCCTCTTCCCTCAAACACCATAGATTCTACTCACTCTAATGAGGGAACTTCCAACCATATGTGAGATGTATGGTTTTCACAACCATTACCGCATATTCCCAAGACTACCATGATATCCATACTAACCTTAAAAAATATAACTCATATGATTTATAACACATCCCAATCCATTAATATATCCCAAGAATCTATTGAACTTAATTTTTATCTTTTCCCACTTGGTTGTATGCCTCTTGGTGATCCCAAATCAATAAACATGCAATAGACCAATTTCATTATCCCATAGAGGAACCAATCAACCAGAAATATCAACAGAGTGTTATACCTGTCGCCATATATTTTACCAAAGTCAAATTCCCCCACAATGTTACATAATCATAGATAAAGAAGTATATGGTCAATTATTATAAATACCACTTATCCTGATATGTAGTTAATATGATCAAGAATTTGTATACCGTGCCTTATCCAAGCCTGTTCCAAGACAAATTATCTCCTTATATACCAAAAACATCTATCTCATCCACATGCAACTAAAAATAAATTATAAATAATTATAAATAATTATTTTAAAAAAAAAACATGGAATAAATATCAGAACTCACTGATTGACCAGAACAAACCAAAACAAGAACTAATTGTATATAGATGGTGAATGGAACACTCCCATAACCTCTATAAAAATCCCAATCAAATGACCCCAATCATTCACTAGTTTCATCCAATTTAATAAAAATAATTAAAAATGTTTAATGAAATTCTTATACTCATACAAAATATGATGGTTTGTGTTCATCATTCCACAACACCCTATATCTATCACACAAAAAATCACGATGTTTTTATATTATTTCAGCATGATCCTGTGGAAATTTCACCCAACTCTTGATGTAAAATTTAAATAAATCATAAAAAATATTAGGATACTAAAAATGTGTGATGATTCAATTTTCCACACTTATAATCCACCATAGAAGCAGAATATGAATCACCCACACGAAGGAGACTCTAAGGGGGATATAAGGGGAAATGAGAGAATAACTAATAAAAATGGATATTGTGGATCCCTTTTCAACTAATGATCTGAGGGGAATATTGGTAAATTCTATATCCTGTCCTTAATTAAACAATAAACCCAGAACTCATATAGTGCTCGATAAGCCACCACTGGAAAATTTTTGAGGCAATGAAAACCCAATCAAACTACACGGGAATTTTTTACACAATCAGAACAACCAGATAGATAGTAGAGATCTACATGATACCTGATAGTAACTCTGGTAATGTTATAGTTCACTACCTATAGGTTCCTTCATATAAAATCTTGAGCCACCTCCTATACAACCAGAGAAATCCTAAATATTTGAAAATTCATATCATATAAGTGTTTGAGAACCAATAACATAAATATGAATCTATATTTACAACTCCCCACTGCACTAGAACCAAATTCAAAATTCACTTTAAAACCACTAACTATTAATGATTCAAGTCAATACATAAAAATTACATATTTTTTTAATTTATGTGTTTATTTGTAAACTATTATTTATATATTTAGTAAATGATCTATATTTCATTGTTCATTTATAATTGTTTTGTATATGATGTGCAATTTTTTACTATATATGTTATGCGAACATTAATTAAATCTAAAAGTTTATTATAATTTTTATATTATAAAATTATTTACATTTAATGAATTCTTTGTGTACACAAACATATATATTATATTTTCACATTATAAATTTTTAATGGTTTTTTGTAAAAATATATTATTTTTTCTATCATAAAATATTACATGTTTTGTGAATATTATTTCATATATTATATGATTTGTGAGCATTATATGAATATATAATTTCAGGTGTGTATTTATACAATTACAACATATTTTATAGAAATTTACATATCTTTTATGTCCAAATAACTTGTTCTATATCCCAATAAATAGTTTATAAACATTTTAATTAAAATATTCTTGTCTTTGCCTCATTTTTTTATCATTTTTTTTAAAAATAAAAAACATTCTATCCATTTTTATTATATTTTTTCAAATAAAGTGATGGTTGATACAAATTTTTATTGTTTATATAATAAACATATAACATAAAGAAGCATAAAAAAATAACATTTATAACCTAACATTTACAACATAACATTTATAACATACTACACACATCCATGATCTTTATATCACAAAACACACAACATATATGATAGAATCAAAATAAATTTTGAAAAAAAATATTATTCACAGAACATGTAATATATATACAAAAATAAAATATATAAAAACTGAAAAAAAATAAAAAAATAAATGATCATACAAAATAATTGGGACAAGAAAACATAAAAAAACACATAAACTCTTCACAAAACTTGTTATGTGTTTTCTACTAGAATTTATTAAGTAAATACATATGATTGAAATAAATTTATGGAAAAAGGTATAAAACATACTAATATATACGGGGAAGATTATACTATAAAAAAATAAAGAGATTAAGGGAAAAAAATTATAAAATTTCAAACAAAAGTATTAAAACATCAAATGCATAAAATCTCAAAATCATGTGTTGTTATACATGGGAATATTTATAAAATAAACAAAACATAAAAATATATAAAATTTTAAAAAAATATATAATATTTAAATTTACATGGGAAATATTATAATAAAACTTAAAATATTATAAAATATATACCGGTAAAGATAAAGAATAAAAGAAAAAAAACATTTTCACTATGCAACATATCATTTTTAAAATAATGTGACGTTTTTTTGTGAACAAGTAACTTTAGATACCTATAAATCTCAAAATATACAAATATATTAAAAAAATATATGGTTTTTGTTTATTTATTGAATATGTATACATGTAGTGGAAAAACATGTGTGTGTATGTGTTGGGAATATATATAGTCCAAATAATTTTTAGGTAATATTTTATAATATTTTAAAACATTCAGATATTTTATCATATGAGAAAAAAATTTATATATTCCAAAGAACATTTAAGAATATGGTCTACATAAAACACATAGATACTTTTGTCTGTGTTCTCTATAGGAAATTTATCTGTGTTATATATATAATACACATAACATACACCCAAATATGTATTTATATCTTATAAAACACACACACACACAGACAGACACACACAACTATATATATATATATATATTAGTAGAGATTGAACATATATGTTTTTTACTAGACAAAAATACATATAATTAAAAAAACTTTATATCATCGAAAGAAAATTTATATACTACACAGGTCATTTATGTTCTATGATTAATTATGACACCCACACACACATGAATATAATGTGATGGTATTATGTGAAACATGAAATGTGTTGATAAGATAAAGTTTATGTATGATTAAATCAATAAATTAAATTAATCGAAAAAACTTAGAAAAAGACAAAAATTCATCATAGTCAATATATATTGTAACAACCAACACACACACACACACACATATATATATATATATATTTCATTTTTATAGTAAAATTCAGAAACCTTTCTTCATTAAATAATGAAAATTACCGATAAATTCATGTTTGGGAATAAAAATATTATAGTATTATATGTATAATTTCATGTTGGCTTTGGAAGCTGGAAAATATATGACAACATATAAATAATGTAGATATTGGTTAGATAATGTGATATTCCTAGGATATGATATTTACTAGAGTAGTATTGGGTGTATATATGAGGTATAGTTATTAAATAATATATAATATTGAAGTGAAAATGAAATAAAAGAAAAATATAAAAATTAAGAGTTAAAGTGGATATCATTATAAGATCAATATGTTCATAGGTTATGATATTATAAAGTACTATAAGAGTGAAACCTAATGTCTTGATGTTTTATTATTAATAATTTTTAAATATTTTCTTAAAAATAATTTCATGTACTCAATAATGATTGTTTTTTTGAAACTTATACCATATATTGTCAAATATAACACAAATTCATATAAAATATAAGATATAATTTCATAAAAAAATAATATAAAGGGGTCCATGTATACTAAACTATGTAATAGTAATAATATGATACATATTCTAGGTTGAATTCAAAATGGAGTTTTATATGTTATATCATTTTTTCAATATATTTTTGTGTATTGTGCGGGCTGTCATGCCACATGTGGCTCTTGTTTCTTCCCAGGATATTCAATGTAAGATTATTTTTCTATTTGGTTATTGAATGATTTAATTATTAATTTATTTTTTCATTTTTTATTTTTCAACTTTTAACTATTCAATTTTTGAGATAAATTTTCCATTAATGATTTTTTATGTAGAGACCCGAAGCTTGACATACATTGAAATTACATTACATTTGCGGAATACTTAGTACATAACAAAAACACACACACAAGGATCGTAATAGTTTAGTGTCTTTGGAAACTCGGAATATAATCTTCTAATCCTGGTGAAAGATCTTCAATATCTCCCATAAAGATATTTTTTTTATACCTAAAACCTTTCTTTATATCATGGGGAAAAGAAAACATAAAAGGGTGAGCTCAAATGCTCAGTAAGGGTAAACAAAATAAATATCAATCACATCATATTCATAAGAACATAACATTTTGGAAATCTTAACCTGCAAAAGAGATCATAATTTCATAACATGGAATAAATCATGGCAGTGAAATGTAATCATAATAATCATAACATAAAACATTAAACTTAGTGGCATACACACATAATCATAGAGAATCATTTCTTGTTAGTCAAGACTCATTGCCAAGACTATCTTAGTGGACAAAGTCCCTTTCTGAACCGAGTCACCCTCATTCCAGTCCTGTTTCACTGAACCGGTATAACCTACCGTTCCAGCCCTGTCTATCTCATGAGATATAAAATCTTTACCCAATGCATTAGAGGGAGATATAGGTCCCACCCATCTTATAATGAATCCTTTCTTATGTGTGCCACATAATCATAAATCATACATCATAGCATAACACATGTAACAAAAATGGGATTCTTGAAACATCATGACATCATAAAACAAATCATATAAGGTAAATGACTTCATAAAAATAATTTCCTCACAAAATAATCAAATCAATGTAATAATAGGGATAAAAACAGAACCCTATATTATCTTAGATGGAAAAATAATTTTGATAAACCATTTGAACTCCATTCTTGAGGAAAATATCCTTTCTACTTCAAAAACACTTTTCCTTTCTTAATATGTCATACAATTATAAACTAAAAGAAGTTGATTAAAAATAAACTTGAAAACTTTTAAAGGAAGATTCTTGGAAATAATGTTTTAAAAATCCATTCATGCCATATAAGTTAAATAAAACATTCTTCGTACTTTTGTCGGAAAAGTCAAAAAGTACCTCGTACGAAAAACGACAAAAGATTACTTTCTTATCTTTTACAAAAATTACCGAAGGGTAAAATTGGATATAAAATATTGTAGAAGGATGGAAATAATATTACATATTGAGGGAACATGGATGTGGATGATAAAATGCACCCTAGTAAATACTAAAGTATAAACAATCTCTGATAAAAATGAGATTGTGATATTTCCCTTACCTTAGGTCCGATTTGCTTCGTATGTGTCCGAACATACTATATAATGATTTAAATAATGTCATTGACTTATTAAAGAATCATTTTCATTGTTATGATATCATATATGGTTCACTTATGACTTTATATTACCCGTTCTTTTGTAAATTCCATGTTAAAGAAGCGTTTTGGGTAAAATCGTTTCATTTATCGTAGGTGTTTTGACTTGTTGTTCTTGACATTATTATTACTTATATCATGATTTACTTACTTCCAGAATATAAAATATGATTTATATATCATATATATTTAGTATATATATATATATATAATAGATAGATAAATGAAATGAAAAACACCGTTCATGGAGACGGTAGTCCGTACGTACGCATGAACGCTATTTTCCTTTCCTTATTGTCTTGAATAGAAGTAAGTAGATGACATACATATACATATATACATAAATCCAGTATCTTTATAATGTCATATATTTCATTATTATTTCTTATATATACTTTTTAATCATTCTTAAATGGTTAACATGGAGAATGAATCTCATCGCGTCGTGGAGACGGTAGTCCGTACGTACGCACGTGCGATGATATCGTTCCCATGGTCATGAAATTGTGTTTAAGTGTATGTATACTATTTCAGTATAAATATAACTTTATAATAATCATGTATAGTTACTCATTAAATCATTATACCCATCCAATTAAGGTGGTGACGGAAAATAGGTTACACCACGACGTGGAGACGGTATTCCGTATGTGCGCACGCGCGGTGATTTCCTTTCTCCGTAGGATGGATAGAAGGTTAATTAGAGTTGTTTCATATTTATAATAACATATCAGTATATAATAAATACTGATGTTATTAATTTATCATGAAACAACTAAAGAAGAAGAAGTTGAAGAAGAAAGAAATTGAAATGATCGGTAATGGATATTACATCTTCTTTGGAACGCCTTTTTGAATCCTCCACTTAGGGAACTAAGATTGGTCTTTGAAGAAGACCAGGACCTCTAGGATTATTCTAGGGAAGTGTATAGGAGAAAATTTCAGGGGTTGGCCGAGCTTTAGTGCTCAAATTGGTGTGAGGAGGAGGGGGAGGAAGTGCCCTTTTATAAGGGAGGAGAGGGGCACCTTAGGAATATCTCAAAATATTATTTTATATTAAAGTCAAAATCGGTTTATAATGGTTCCAAAGGGTCTTATTTCGAAGCTAAAGTGGGGATGGGTCGAAATCCTATCAACCAATAGGATTTAGACAAGTTTAGGTAATTATTTTAACCTTATGAATTAGATTTAACTCTAAGTTAAATAATTTAACTTTTACCGTGTCTTTTTGTTTTCTTACACTATATGGTTAATACACTTACTATAACATGCCAAAAGAACCCCAAATTGTTTATTATTAATATATATATCCTTATCTAAGTCATTTGGCCGAACCTTAGATTTTTAGGAATAAAATAACAATTAATAATATAATATTAGATTTAAAAACTATTTTGTGTCAATTTTGACACTATTTGATATATGATTTTTTGTGAAAGTCATAACAAAATTATATGTTAGAAAAAAGTTGATTAAATCAACAATAATATATCATAGTAACCTATAAAATTAGTTTAATTCATAAAAAGTCTCAAATGACATTTATTTTGGTGTTTATAACACCAATTATGTCAATATTTCAATAATAAGATAATTACTGCATCATCATTGTGTCATAAATAAATTAATTTATTTAATGTCTAAAAATTATAAATAAAATACCATTATGTAGGAAATATTTTTTATCTTTCTAATGAATATTTATAGTTGAATTTATCTTATGTATAACCCCATATTAAAAATGATTTACTTATTAAAATTTGATTTTAACTATTTTAACCATTCTTTAAATAAATTAATAATAAATGTCCTAATCTAAACCAAGTGGGCCTAAATGGTCATATTTTATTCCTAAGTTTGTTTTTGGTCGAATTACACTTGTCCAATAGAATTAGGACATGTGTTAGGGTAATAGTAATATCATATTTACCCTTAGTTACCCTATTTACTATTAACCGCGGTAAAAAAAGTAAAAAGTTACTATTCACCAAAAAATTATTTTTATCTCATTGAACCACATTTTACTTATTGATATCAACCATGTCTGTCAGATTTTTGAAATTCCATTCACAGAAGCGGTAAAATTATGTTTTATGCAAAATTCAGTTTTTAACCTACCACTTAGTGGTTTCACTGTTCATCAAAAATTGAAAGTTTTCAAAAAAATACCAAAATTTCACCCTAGGCTAATTTCTGATATTTTGAGTCCAATAATGAAGTCCATTTTGAAAAATAAAATTTATAAAATTTCAAAAAATTGTTATTACTATTCATAATGGCTAGTTTTAATAGCATATTGTTGTTTAGTGAAACTCAGTATTGCGTACTACACATGCTATCGAGGAAGGTTGCGATTGCGTGTAATGAAAGGCAAGTCAAGGATGCGTGTTGTGCAAGCTCCTTTTGGTGTAGCGTACAACACAAGACATTAGTGAAATTAAAAAGAATATTTTTCATAAAATCTTGGGCTGTTACATTCTACCCCCCTTAAAATGAATTTCGCCCTCGAAATTCGTCGGGGTTATAAATGGTTTACTATTCGAAAGTTTCTTTAATAGAAACCCAAATCGTAAAAAGGAATACCAAAACCAATATTTTAAAAAAAAAGTATGAAACTTAATGGTTACCCAAATAAACTAATCACTGGGTTTCTACATAGGTGAAAATATGGATATGGAAGAGAAATCTAACCATCATGTTCTGATGGAGATTGGTAGAGAACATGGCTATGGAAAGCCAGCAATCACAAATCCATAAATTTGTGACGATCTAAGGTACCATATGATTAATCAGATATAAGAGCACTAGGAAAACATTTTTGGGTTTCAAGACCGTTTCCCTAAAGTTGAAGAATTTGAATTAAAATAAATACTTACTTTATTTTGGTACAATCTCACTGTTGTTCGTGCCTTGAACAATTTCTACTTCATCTCTTAAATAAATGAATTTGAATTTGTTATTTGTGAAGTGTTAGCAGATCATGTGATAGAATAATGGGTCATTCCATCTGTCTCAAAAAAAAGGTTAGCAAAAGTTATTAAATATACATAAGTCATTCTATAGTGAGATTAATCATATATGGTTCCTAAAATGGACTTATACTTCATATATCATACTGCTTAATATAATAAAACAAGTTTCTACTAATCAGGGACTTCCTGTAGGCCAGTGGTAGGCGATAAAGGCCAGTCGCACTTCGGTTGTGAGTTCGATTCCCACAGCCTTGTCCGACACGATGGGCTGTCGCCCGTCCTGCAGGTTGTCCTTTTTATAAAACTATATTACTATAACATCCCATCAATAATATTGAAAAAACATTTATCCATATACAATACTAACTTATGTCCAACATAATCCATTCCAATCTTTAGGCTTATCTAAAATACTTCGGTCCAAGATCATAGTATAAAGAAAAGGATTACCTGAAATGTCACAAAATAATCACGTGAATGCCATCATTTATCCCCCATATATCATAAGATATATCTTGTTGGTCACATTCCAAACATTCAAAGGCCTTAATCATGTATTCTCTTGAATACCCATTGAACCTTAGTAAAAACTTGAATGCAGTTAAAAGTTAACACTTTCCACATACCAAAATCCACAAAATTATTTATACTCAAACCATGATATCACTTAGTCCTTATATCAATCATGAGCTCATGAATACTATTAAACATTTAATTTTCTCCTTATCCCTTCATTATGCGCATATCATCTACATTCCAAAAATATCTGAATAACCTTTCATGGATACTGGTAACATTAATAAAACACTTTTAAAACTCAAGGAAAGACAACAATGTAACAATCCTTAGATGTCTCTTTATTCCATGGTACCATGAGATTTCTTATACAACATTACACATGATAAACATGTAATCATTTCACTACATTCTTAAACCATTAACCGAGCTTCAACAATTCTTTCATCTCACATATCATTTGTAGTCTCTTCATCATCATCCACCTAAATACTACCCATACGACCATACTAATTCTCTTCATGAGTCTTTCCCTTAGGGAATTGGTTTGCATAATGCCCATACATTCCACATTTAAAACACTTAACCATTTTTGATGTCGTAGCAATACCATTATCCTCATCCATGGTGTTAAATGAACCTTTTCCATTGCACTTACTTGCTTTGGGTGCTTCTTTTCCACACCCAAAGCATCTTCCAGTTCCCTTGAAACATTCTCCTTGATTCCTCTTCCCACATGATTTACATAGGGGAAATTGAACTTTCTTTCCTCTATGGTCATCATGAAACTCCATCTTTCTCTTATTAGCCGAGTCAGGAAACTTACCAAATTTTACTTTATTGATCATATTATGAGATTGCTGATTCAGCATAATAATGATGTTTGGACTTCCAAATCCCATTTCATTTGGTTGCTCATAAAGAATATCATTCCATTGTCCATCATATCCTCCATTATCGTGAATCATCTTGTTTCCAGCCATTTTCTAAAACCCAAAAAGAATAGTGTGAGAGGAAAAATAATGCCAAGGAAAACGACATAGTAAAGGGGGAGTACCCTTAATATCTAACATCTTAGGTTAAATTCTATGATCGTTAGCGTAATTCTAGTACTATAACCTATACGTATAATTAACCTTTGGGACATCCCTAGACATACCTTAGAAATATCTCTAGGGATCTCACTATTGTTTTCGCGTCCTAGTTACCAAAGGTTGACTAAACCTTTCCTCTGATACCAACTGTAGAGACTCGAAGCTTGACGTACATTGACATTACATTACATTTTCGGAATACTTAGTACATAACAAAAACACACACACAAGGATCGTAATAGTTTAGTGTCTTTGGAAACTCGGAATATAATCTTCTAATCCTGGTGAAAGATCTTCAATATCTCCCATAAAGATCTTTTTTTATACCTAAAACCTTTCTTTATATCCTGGGGAAAAGAAAACATAAAAGGGTGAGCTCAAATGCTCAATAAGGGTAAACAAAATAAATATCCATCACATCATATTCATAAGAACATAACATTTTGGAAATCTTAACCTGCAAAAGAGATCATAATTTCATAACATGGAATAAATCATGGAAGTGAAATTTAATCACAATAATCATAACATAAAACATTAAACTTAGTGGCATACACACATAATCATAGAGAATCATTTCTTGTTAGTCAAGACCCATTGCCAAGACTATCTTAGTGGACAAAGTCCCTTTCTGAACCGAGTCACCCTCGTTCCAGTCCTGTTTCACTGAACCGGTATAACCTACCGTTCCAGCCCTGTCTATCTCATGAGATATAAAATCTTTACCCAATGCATTGGAGGGAGATATAGGTCCCACCCATCTTATAATTAATCCTTTCTTATGTGTGCCACATAATCATAAATCATATATCATCGCATAACACATGTAACAAAAATGGGATTCTTGAAACATCATGACATCATAAAACAAATCATATAAGGTAAATGACTTCATAAAAATAATTTCCTCAAAACATAATCAAATCAATGTAATAATAGGGATAAAAACAGAACCCTATATTATGTTAGATGGAAAAATAATTTTGATAAAACATTTGAACTCCATTCTTGAGGAAAATATCCTTTCTACTTCAAAAACACTTTTCCTTTATTAATATGTCATACAATTATAAACTAAAAGAAGTTGATTAAAAATAAACTTGAAAACTTTTAAAGGAAGATTCTTGGAAATAATGTTTTAAAAATCCATTCATGCCATATAAGTTAAATAAAACATTCTTCGTACTTTTGTCGGAAAAGTCAAAAAGTACCTCGTACGAAAAATGACAAAAGATTCCTTTCTTATCTTTTACAAAAACTTACCGAAGGGTAAAATTGGATATAAACTATTGTAGAAGGATGGAAATAATATTACATATTGAGGGAACATGGATGTGTATGATAAAATACACCCCAGTAAATACTAAAGTATAAAAAATCTCTGAGAAAAATGAGATTGTGATATTTCCCTTACCTTAGGTCCGATTTTCTTCGTATGTGTCCGAACCGCCTGTATAATGATTTAAATAATGTCATTTACTTATTACAGAATAATATTCATTGTTATGATATCATATATGGTTCACTTATGACTTTATATTACCCGTTCTTTTGTAAATTCAATGTTAAAGAAGCATTTTGGGTAAAATCGTTTCATTTATCGTAGGTGTTTTGACTTGTTGTTCTTGACATTATTATTACTAATATCATGATTTACTTAATTCCAGAATATAAAATTAGATTTATATATCATATATATTCAGTATATATATATATATAATAGACAGATAAATGAAATGAAAAACACCGTTCATGGAGACGGTAGTCCGTACGTACGCATGAACGCTGTTTTCCTTTCCTTATTGTCTTGAATGGAAGTAAGTAGATGACATACATATACATATTTACATAAATCCAGTATCTTTATAATGTCATATATTTCATTATTATTTCTTATATATACTTTTTAATCATTCTTAAATGGTTAACATGGAGAATGAATCTCATCGCGTCGTGGAGACGATAGTCCGTACGTACGCACGAGCGATGATATCGTTCCCATGGTCGTGGAATTGTGTTGAAGTGTATGTATACTATTTGAGTATCAATATAACTTTATAATAATCATGTATAGTTACTCATTACATTATTATACCCATCCAATTAAGGTGGTGACAGAAAATAGATTACACCACGGCGTGGAGACGGTATTCCGTACGTGCGCACGCGCGGTGATTTCCTTTCTCTGTAGGATGGATAGAAGGTTAATTAGAGTTGTTTCATATTTATAATAACATATCAGTATATAAGAAATACTGATGTTATTAATTTATCATGAAACAACTAAAGAATAAGAAGTTGAAGAAGAAAGAAATTGAAATGATCGGTAATGGATATTACCTCTTATTTAGAACGCCTCTTTGAATCCTCCACTTAGGGAACTAAGATTGGTCTTTGAAGAATACCATGACCTCTAGGATTATTCTAGGGAAGTGGAGAGGAGAAAATGGCAGGGTTTGTCCGAGCTTGAGTGCTCAAATTGGTGTGAGGAGGAGGGGGAGGAAGTGCCCTTTTATAAGGGAGGAGAGGGGCACCTTAGGAATATCTCAAAATATTATTTTATATTAAAGTCAAAATCGGTTTATAATGGTTCCAAAGGGTCTTATTTCGAAGATAAAGTGGGGATGGGTCTAAATCCTATCAAACAATAGGATTTAGACAAGTTTAGGTAATTATTTTAACCTTATCAATTAGATTTAACTCTAAGTTAAATAATTTAACTTTTACCGTGTCTTTTTGTTTTCTTACACTATATGGTTAATACACTTACTATAACATGCCAAACGAACCCCAAATTGTTTATTATTAATATATATATCCTTATCTAAGTCATTTTTCCGAACCTTAGATTTTTAAAAATAAAATAACAATTAATAATATAATATTAGATTTAAAAACTATTTTGTGTCAATTTTGACACTATTTGATATATGATTTTTTGTGAAAGTCATAACAGAATTATATGTTAGAAAAAAGTTGATTAAATCATCAATAATATATCATAGTAACCTAGAAAATTAGTGGAATTAATAAAAAGTCTCAAATGACATTTATTTTTGTGTTTATAACACCAATTATGTCAATATTTCATTAATAAGATAATTACTGCATCATCATTGTGTCATAAATAAATTAATTTATTTAATGTCTAAAAATTATAAATAAAATACCATTATGTAGGAAATATTTTTTAGCTTTCTAATGAATATTTATAGTTGAATTTATCTTATGTATAACCCCATATTAAAAATGATTTACTTATTAAACTTTGATTTTAACTATTTTAACCCTTCTTTAAATAAATTAATAATAAATGTCCTAATCTAATCCAAGTGGGCCTAAATGGTCATATTTTATTCCTAAGTTTGTTTTTGGTCGAATTACACTTGTCCAATAGAATTAGGACATGTGTTAGGGTAATATTAATATCATATTTACCCTTAGTTACCCTATTTACTATTAACCACGGTAAAAAAAGTAAAAAGTTACTATTCACCTAAAAAGTATTTTTATCTCATTGAACCACATTTTACTTACTGATATCAACCATGTCTATCGGATTTTTGAAATTCCATTCACAGAAGCGCTAAAATTATGTTTTATGCAAAATTCAGTTTTTAACCTACCACTTAGTGGTTTCACTATTCATCAAAAATTGAAAGTTTTCAGAAAAATACCAAAATTTCACCCTAGGATAATTTCGATATTCTGAGTCCAAAAATGAATTCCATTTTGAAAAATAAAATTTATAAAATTTCAAAAAGTGGTTATTACTATTCATAACGGCTAGTTTTAGTAGCATATTGTTGTTTAGTGAAACTCAGTATTGCGTACTACACACGCTATCGAGGAAGGTTGCGATTGCATGTAATGCAAGGCAAGTCAAGGATGCGTGTTGTGGAAGCTCCTTTTGGTGTAGCGTACAACACAAGACATTAGTGAAATTAAAAAGAATATTTTTCATAAAATCTTAGGCTGTTACATTTTACTTACTCTGAATAGTTTTTAGTGAACTCTAGAGATCAGGGGACAGGTATAATTCCATGTGGTAGTGTTTTTTGAAATATTTTATACTCTTGAGGTGTTTCATTACACATTATTTTAGTTGTGAAGTGATTGTGAACATCATATATTTATACTTAATTACCAATGTGAAATATTAGAATCATAAATAAATCAATTTATAATGTTTATTTTGTAAGATTATCAACCCAAAGTGGAATTGATATTGTTTGAAATTCTCCCAAAATGTTAAATGAGTTTTCACCTTTAAATATTTTTTCATAAAATAATTTCATATATTTTGAGAGAATATTAATGATTTGAAATATTTTATATTAAAACATTTTTATTCACTTTTATCTTTTCATAAATTATATTTACATCAATGTAAATTTGAACATCTAGAAATAATTATTTTTTTAAATTGTATTAAGAATAAGGAAATTTATAATAGCCTCAATTAACTACCAATTTATCTCTTAGAATTTTGAGGGATAATGTGCCAATAAGTGGATTCTATTATTTTATTCTATTTGTTTTATAAAGTATTAAATGAACCCTGGGAATTGATGTAGATAAATAGTTGAATTAATGACAAAAAAGGGAAATTTTAATTCAATTTTTAATCAATGATTAGGTATTTACCACGAGGTTTATGTTTCACTAAAATTATTGTTACTAAAAGATGTTTTTAATTATTTTAATCATGATATATGTTTATATTCACAAAAAATTAAATTATTTTTTTGGTAATGGTAATTTATTATGTATTTAAGTCATAATATTTTATTTTCGATGAGAATATATCATAAATATATCATCCTTGAAAATCATGTCTAAATAAAAAAAAATTTAACTGATTTTCATTATTAATATGAGGGGATATATTATTTCGAATCGAAATATTAATCTATCTAAAATAGTGTTTTCAATGGATTGTGAAGTCTAGTGCAAATGACTTCCTGCTAACTTATTTGTGAAAGACTTCTGAACACATTACAAAAACTATTTTAAATTGAAATTTATATCCATATCAAATAGTATTTTCCCTGGATTTGTAAATTCATTTAAATTATTAACAAAAAAATAAAAAATAAAAAACTTTAAGATACATTAAAATATAAAAACTATAAAAAATGTTTTACAATAAAATTATCATATAATAAAAAATTAGTTTATAAAGTATAATATAATAATGAATTCACTGAGGGAGAAGGGGATCAACTCCATTATGAGGATAAAACTATACCCCTAAAGCATGTGAAATTATACTTACATAATCTGTTATTTTGTCGTGTTGTTGTTGTTGCTACTACTCCACTTGTTGTCACTTTTCTTACCACTCTCTAGTAACTATCTATATTGTATAATCCTCACCTATTTTCCTCTTCTCAAACTCTTCAATAGTAAATGATGATAGTCCTACATGTTTTCCTTTGAGATAAGTAGTGACTTTGATTCTTTATTATAGTAAAAACTGACATTGATTTTAAAACAATACCGAGTCGTCCTATATTACCAATACCACTTTTCACCAATCATAGACAAGATATCTCACCCATATTTGAATACTATGAGGGATCATCATCCCCTTCATCTATATTTTATATAAAATTACACATTAAAGAAGTATATATATCATACGTATCTAAAAAGTGTATAAATAAAAATAAAAATGTTAAAAAATTATGTTATGTTCATTTTAAAAACAAAAAATTAAGGATTAATCCTTAATTTTCACTGTTTATCACTACTAATATTCCTAGTATTATGGTCAATGAAACTATTATTATACACATAAAAAATTTTAATGGAAAAATAAAATATATAATACATAAATGTTTTCATATACATTTAGTATTTTAAGTATATATAACTTATAAATAATGTTACTTACCAAATTTCAGGGATGTATACTAAAAATAAGAGTCCCTTATTTTTTTTGATATCATGTCTTCACTGATTATATCTTCTAAACAATGATATCCAATGCAAATTATACCCTATTTATTAATTGAAAATTCCCTCCCAAGCATAGGTGGGAAAAAATAGATGTCGATGATGCATACAAGTTTCTTTTAAGACAGTTGTACTTGCTCTCTCCATAGAAAGATTCTAATTTTTTTTTGTAGAAAAATGTAAAATTTAAATTGTGCTTGAATCTCATGACTAAAAACAGTGGGTCTCATGTTATAATCAATTAGGTTCCCCAGACCCTGAATTTTTTATAAGAATTAAATAAATTATAAATTAAATAACTTTGAAATATTTTTCTCAATTTATATACCATATAGTTCTTGAATGTGCAATGAATAATTTCATTAGAGACCTGATCCCATGACACCCATGGAGTGGAGAAATAGTTCCTTAGAATTGTAGTAGTTTTTCCAACGAATTGATGTGGAATACTATAAAAATAGTAAAACTAGTCACATAACAAATGAATGAAATTAATAATTCTAAAATTTAATAAAATTCATATTTAGAAATAAATCTTATAATGAGGAATAAAATCACATGACAAACATCACATAGGAATATGATTTGGAATCATCAATCATCTAAGTTCTTGACCACTTATAGTAGTTGGTGCAACAAAAACACACTTATTTAATAGAATATGGTGATTATATCATTGTAACTAATCTTCATCAAATTGTACATCATCTCATCAAACTTCCCAAAAGACATATGAGACATGTAATTAATATTAAATACATATAAAAGAAAAAAATTTGGTAAATATTGATAACTCATAAATAATTATTGAAAATAATTTATATATACTCATTGGTATTGTATGTATAATTCAACTTCTCAATCATCATCATAATCTTCATCCTTATATTCATTAGAATCATCATATTCAAATTCCTCCTATTCATCATTAATTTCAATAAGAACATTAATTTTATCTTATTATTTGAAATTCATTTATTGTTACATCATCTATAGTATTGACACTATCAACTCTTAATTACAAATTACCATCTTATATATCTATATTTATTCAATTTATAGACATATTCAATGATTTTCAAGAAAAAATTCAATATTTTATAACTCCAAAGATCCATTTTCATTTACAATAAACTGAATATCATGATAATTCATTTTTATTACACTCTTCCATTTTTCAAAATCTCCCATTTGATGAAGGAAATATATATAATTAACTTTTTTTAAATGAAATTAAAACATAAAGGATTTATTTTCACCAAGATGAATTTTATACTTAATGAAAATGATCTATGATGTAGATAAACATTTAATGAGATGAACCATTCGAATGAAAAAAAATCATACAATATTTTTTAAATTTTAACATTCATTTTCATAAGTAATATTAAAATCTTGAAGACAGAAAGGATTAGTGTCTTTTATGATTTGGTACATAAAAATATTATTACACATTATTACTTAAATATCTCCCATTATAAACTCTATATAAGACTTAAATCGACACTTATTACTGTATAAAATTTCCTTGATAAAGGAAAACAAAAGAAAGTGTAAGATCAAATGCTTCGTAATGGAAACTTTTCAATGAGACAAAACAAGTTATATCATAATATTTTTAGAAAACATGAATAAAAAGAGAAATATCTAATTAAAAGTTCCTTGGAATCATAATATATAATCAAAATTAGTGATATAATATCATGGATCATTTCATTAGATAAAATAATGACCATGGAGGCATAAAATATATACCGTGGACTGAAATCATCTGAGAGCAGGCACAAATCATGGAAACATAATGCAATAATGTATCATAATGAATAAAAGTGGCATAAACAGAAGTAAAGTATATAAAAACTATGTGAGAGAACCTAATCATGTTAACACAATAGGTTTTGAAGAAACCTAATCATTCCAATACATTATGATATGAGAAAACCCAACCATGATCAAACATAAATTTATTGAAAAACCCAATCATATCCATGATTTATCAATGAATCATGAATATAAAAGTTTAACCCACTCATTTGATGTTTATAAAGGACCCCACCCATCATGTAGTTATATACAGTAATTATTTGTGATACTTGAAAAAATTATTAATCATCTAATCAGTTGAACATATGAAAAAAATGGGATACATATAATTCCAAAACATAATCACATAATTCGACATAAATATTTGATCAACAGTCATCATAAATTAAATATTAAACATGGATCATAAAAACATTTTTATTTTGATCCAAAATGTTATTCTAAAAATGGTGGAACATTTATTGGACGAGAGAAAATTAATGTAAAATAAAAAAAGATATATCTTAAGGAATTTATAGCATATTTTTTAAAAAAATTTATGAGCAATTTCATAAAATCATTTTAAGAGAGATAAAATCGTGACATTAGAAACCATAATCTTAAAAGAATTAAAATTATGCACTCAGTGAAAAGAAAAGAAATTAAATTAAATAAATTTTAAGTGGAAGATAAAAATTATCATGTTAAAATTTTATTTCATCAATATTATAAAATACTTTTATCAGAACCCACGTAATTTAAAAGGAAAAGAACCCTATTTAAAGAGGGTAAATGGAAATTTAAAGATAATAGGAAATAAAACATATTCCTTTTTGGTATAAATCCCAACTTCAGTTAGCCATAACCAATGATTACTTTATTATATTATCCATAGCTTCAAGTGATCACATCATAAAGGAATTAATAGTTTATTAGTCTTGGAAAACTAGATACATAAATGATTTTCATATTACATAGGAAATTTGAAAACATAAAATAATAAACATTGTTTCATCCATGATATCATTCATAATATCCATATTTATATCTGGAGAAAAGAATAAAATTAAATGGTGATCTTAGATTGTAAAAAATGCTTAATAAAGTGGAATATATCCTGCCTAAACAATGAATATTTTAATATGGTATAGTGGATAATCAAAACACATGGTATATAATCAATAATTTTATTTCAATAATAATCTAGGGAAAATATCAATATATGAAACACATGTATAATGGAAATTAAATTATTAAAAAATGAAATGAATAATTTTAAACCTTCCTGACCAAGGACTCTCAAATTAGATATCATTAATCATACCATCAAGGCCTCTTAAAAAGGGCATTATCATTCCGTCAAGGCCTCTCAACCAAGAAATTTTTAATTTATGGGAATCCATACAACCAGTAACCATCTATTAGGAAATGATCATATTGACCCAACCTATAAATCAATCCAAAATATTTTTCTCTCATGAGACCCATCAATGTATCAAGGGTATATCTAGAAATGGGCCACACCTATCAATTGCACAAACTAAGTATTCCTTATATTTTTAATGATCAATACAATTCATTCATAAAATTACTTATAAATAAAAAATTATCCATATTGAATACAGAACAAATGACATAAATACTTCATCATCATAGACCATAAAAATAAGGAATAAAAATGGCATCACTATATTATATTCCCAGTAACATCAATGGGTGTTTTTATATGTGAAAATTACTTTAAAAGATCACTAAAATAATTCTTGATGAAAAATT
Source organism: Viscum album (assembly GCA_963277665.1). Taxonomy (NCBI): domain Eukaryota; kingdom Viridiplantae; phylum Streptophyta; class Magnoliopsida; order Santalales; family Viscaceae; genus Viscum; species Viscum album. Next base: position 2,098,860,406 of record OY728163.1, on the reverse strand, counting down.
CCGATTTCACTTTGAAATCAATTACTTAAATATAAAAATTTCCCAAATATTAAAGAAACCATTTTCTTTGAATATATTCTTGGAAACTTTTTATGTAATCAGGAAAACATTTAGTGTTCATGATGATTAGAAACATCATTCACTCCATGTACTTTAAAATAATGATTCCTTTCACTTTTTGGTAAAAAGTCCAAAGAAACTCATTCAGAGATTTAAAATAAAAAACCTTATAAAATTTGTGTAATGAAGTTAATAATTGGTAAAAATTACTCTAAAAATAATTAATGATTACTATAATAATTCTTAAAAATATTTTTCAGAACACATGGACAAAGAAGAAAAAGAATTTTAGATCGATGAGAGAAATAGAGTCAGTTTTATTTAAAAATAATATATTTGTCTCTTAATTACTTAAAGATAGGAAAATAAAATCTTTTAATATATATAAATATCATAATAATATTAAAATAAAATAGTTTCTTGATATATAGATCATAAAATTTCATTATTGGATACTTAATCATAAACAATCATTGAAAATAATAAGATTGTAACATAAATCCATTTCCACTCTAGTAACATTAATATATAAAGTCATGAAAGATATTACCTTATATAGAAATTTAAATCCCTATAATTTTCTTTATATGCATAATAAAATAAATTCATTTGTATTATATACACTATATATAAGAAACAAGTTGTGTATATCTCATCTATTTCACATAAATAATAGGGAGATGAAAATCCCTTACCGAAAGTTTCAATTTCTTTGAAATTAATTTATACATATATATAATTAATTTAAATTTATTATAATTATATGTAAAATGAATTTATATACTTATAATATCATATATGATCTACTTATAACATTTTAACACCCATTTATTAATAACTCCATATTAAAATCTCCATTTCACAATATTAACTATTTCGTTTTTTAATAAGAATTTCAGTTCAGTATTTGTAGTAATTTTACATTGATAATGGTTAAATCATAAAAAATCTCAATAATTATATAAATATCATATATGTTGATTATAATTTTAATTATATTCATCCATAAAATTCATATATAGAAAAATTATATATACTGTTAATTGTGGCAGTTGGTCGTACGTATGCGTGAACACTGTTTTAATATTTAGACGGATGGAATATAAGAAAAGAAAAAAAAATTCACCATTATAGAATAATTATTATATAATATATATTATTCATATAATTTATATATATTCCTTAAATCTATCATTATTACTGTCCTTGTAAAGAAGAAATGAAAAATAGATCACATCCCTTCGTAGAGGTGGTGGTCCACAAATAAACAAGAGCGACATCATTATTTTTCAAGGGATCCGAAGGTCAGAAGGTATATATGATATTATAATTTCATAAGAATAATTATCTAATAAATATAATATATATTTTTTATTTCCATATTTATAATTATCCAAGAAAATTGGTGGTGAAAAACAAAATACACCGGTACGTGGAGAGGGTAAGCAATACTTATACATGAGGGAATTTTTCTAATTTTGAAGGTTGGAAAAGAGATATAAAGTATTTTTAACAAAATCATGATAATATATAATTATATATATGAAACTTGTGTTATTATTTTATCATGAGTATAATAAACTTATAGGAGGTAGAAGAAGAATTAAAGATAAAAGTGTCGGTAAAGATGACTACCTCTTTTTTTGTAGACTTCCTTTAGATAAATTCTTAATAACCATTGGAATGATATTTTAAGAATATTATTACCTTTAATTCATGTATATATAAGTTTATAATAAAAATGGGTTGGGTTATTTCAATCTATATGTCTCAAGGAGGTATAATGAAAAGAGAGGTGGGGTTTTCTTTTATAATGGTGGGAAATGACACACTTGGAATTACATAAAAGATTTAAAAATAATTAATGTCTTTATAAATAATAGTGATTCAAAATATCCGTAATTTTCAATAAAAATATTATATGTTACTAATATAATCTTTCAATAATATTTACATAGGTTTTGATATCATTTTAATCATTATGTTTTGGGTTAACCACTTTATTAACCAATTTTGACATTAACTACGGTAACAAATGTTCTAGTCTTAAAGGTTTTAAATTTTAATCATAACGTAAAAATTGGATCCTAAATGGGAAGTTGATTTATTTTTATACCAATTATTATTATACTTGACCTAATTAAGTATTTTTAGGAATTTTTACTAATTTAATAAAATATCATTTTTTCATAAAAGCTACTAATGCTATTTTTGACACTATTCATTTACATTAACATTATATTCATTAATATAATTATGGAATTAGAATAAAAACCACTAAGACACACCTAAAAATTTATATTTATCTATAAAATTTTTGGATCTTTATAATTCACCCAAATTGTATTTCTTTTAATATTTTTTTAAATCATCAATTTTATTTTTCTATTAATTGAATAAATATGATGATGAACTTGAGTAATAAATTATGGTAATTATTCAATAAATAAATATTATAAATAAATTTAATGATAAAATTAATTTTTCTTTGAAAAAATATTTATAACCATAATTTTCCAATTTTTATAATGATGTAACTATTTGATATATTAAATTCAAGTGAGTGATATTTTGGAATTTTATTTTGTTAAATTTTATCAATTTTATTATCAATGTAATCTTGTATAAATATGACATATGTTTGAGTTTTATATCTATATGGTATAATTCCTTCTGTACAATAGTCGAAAGGCAAGTGTTTTGTTGACTTTGAGAGCTTATCTCCTTATTTTAACCATATTTTACCCATTATACACTCATAGATGTAGAAAATAGGCACCAAATTTAGTATTCATAATGAAAAAATATAAAATGGGAGTATTTAATAATTTTGAAACTATTTATCCCATATATTGTGTATATTTTTTAATATTCAATAACTAGAAGTGATTGAAATAAATTTTAATATAAATTCATAAAACATAATGAAAAATAGTTTTTATCAAAATACAATTTTAATCATATAAATTAACCATTATCAAAATCATTATTTTTGATGATTTTAAAACATTTAATTAGATTACGGTAAATAAAATGGACTATAGGTCACGTTGAGACAAAATCAAAAATATAATGGGACATTTAAATTATTTAATTTAATTTAATGAAATGACAATATTTGAAGAAACTCTATTTTCACTTTTTTGGAAAAAAAATACATTTAAAAAAGTATTTATTTTTTACCTTAAGTTAATTATAATATTCTGATTTCAAAAATGATGTTATTTTTGTCAAATTAAATTTCCAAAATTTCAATAAATTAATTATAATGTTCACACAGAAGATGTAATAAAAACCATTTTTGAAGAAAAACTATTTTTGAAACATAAAAAAAAATTAGTAAAAAAATTAGTGAGTATAAGTTATAAATGAAATAATATATTTTAACAATGTAATATATATACATATATGATAATGTGTTTAATATTATTCATTCCCTTCAATTTCATGACTATGTTATTGTCACGAACCGCCTTCACCAAAAGGAGGGAAGGGTCAGCTGATTGCCAGGCCCTTCCTTCTCTAAGTTGAAGGAGAGATAATGACCCCCGAAACCCACCTTCAATAGGTCCCGGGGTGGCGACTAGCACCAAGGGTATAGAAAATTCTCGCAAATGGAAGGCATTACCCTTTCTAGTTTATAGGATCGAAAGATAAGGAGGAGAAAACCCGACAACACCAAGGTAGAAAGAAAAGTAAAGCCAAAAGTAACCCATTCCCACATGCATGTTTTGAAAGTGAAAGCCACAAAGTGCAAAAAGGTGACTACAAGGTAAGTACAAAAAAAAAGAGAAACAACTGCAATTGCTCCAAAAGTCCGAGCTAGTAAGGTCCTGCGTGATCCCCGAAGTCCTCCTGGAAACTTGAATGCAGTTTTATATACGTAGGGTGAGCATACAAGTACACTCAGTAGGGAAAACCAAGACTCTCGTGCACAAGTGGGGGAACGTACTAAAGTCCCGTGAGAAAAGAGTAAACCAAACAACTAACAAGGCAAACTATCCATCCCAGGCCTCACCAAGGATCGCTCCCCAAATAACGCAAGTCAAGTAATATATATATAAGAGCACATCGATGTTTGGGTACCCGACGCCACTTTCCCACTAGTTATTGAGACATCCTACGCATCGGACCAATCCCGCCATTCTCACCGCAGTCCCACTGCCACACCCGCCCGCACACACCTGGGCCACAACCACACGCAGTCCCACTGCCGAATCCCGCCCGCACACACCTGGGCCACAACCACACGCAGTCCCACTGCCGAATCCTGCCCGCACACACCTGGGCCTCAACTGTCACATGTAACCATGCCTGCAAACACCTAGGCCAGAGCAACCACCGCCACGCCCGAAGACACCTGGGCCTCATCCCGAAGACACTTGGGAAACCACCTGCCGCACACACCTGGCCAACCACCACAACACCCCGCCCGGAGGTTCTTGGGCTAATAATGGACTTCAGGCCATCACAGCCTGCCCGAAGATACTTGGGCTATCCGGGAAAGGGAGCAGAAAAGGAGCTAATAACCAGCCACTAAGTATAGTGTTGGAAAAAACACCCTTCCCCCATAAATGGGGGTGTTCGGAACTAAGTGCTCAACTTGGGTGGGGCACGAATAAGAAACACAAATCTACAAGTATAGATATAGGTAACAAACACTCACCCAAAACTTAGGTTTTCCTAGCCAACCTACAGAACACAACACCACTAAGTCCGAGTCACAATTCACATCCCTTGCCCACAAAACCATTTGTCCCATTCTTGTTTCACGTTCAGTCAAAATGTTCGATTAATTTTAAGCACTACTGGGAAACTACCATAAGCATAACCAAGGAAAACGTCAAAATCAAGGATCAACCAAAACACTCACACCCGGTTCTGCCAACAGAGGATCTCTCCCCAATTTGTGATAGAAACTCAAGACCACTGAAACCATACCAACAGGAGATCCCATCCCCCAAATTCACACAGCCACTGAGAGTATAAAAAGAACAGGGGATCCCATCCCCTCCCACATTTCCAGCAAACGGCCCGAAGGAAAAACAACCAACTACCACAACCAACAAAAGTCAGGGATTTTCAGATTTAAAAGATTTAACACACTCCATGATTTCAAATTTCCGTGTGTTCTAACCGGGAGTTATCACAGAAGGGTTGATCCTGGTGCTTTCAACTTATTCAGCCGGATATATGTGATTAACCAATTTCACAGCAGAAGTTTACAATTTCAGAAACCCATTTAAAACATCACGAGGGGATTCAAGTGCACACACACACGACCACCAACGGCCTCAATTTTCAGAAAACAGAAACCAGTACAACAAAAGGGATGATCACAAGATTAAGCATAAAAAACGATCACAACCCCTTCCCCTTCTTTCTTTAGAACTTCGTTTATTATATTCATTAGGGTTTGGTTCAACCAATTCCATAGGAATAAAAGTAACGCCCACCCCTCATGATACACAAAAGTGAAAGACGAGAGAAATTACCTACTTGTTGACAGATGATCTACGTTTAGACTGGGGGCGTGGAACTTTACGGCTAACGACGCGGCGGTCCCGATGCACCAGGAGAGTCACGATCGAAGAAGGGGGAAACCACGGCCTAACCCTTAATTAATAAGAGCCGGGGACGGTTGAGATAAAAACGTTGAACCGCGTAAGACGTGGAAGTCGTGGGTTGACCACGCGGCTTGACCCATCATTAAAGGTGCTGGGTGGTTTAAACCGACTCATGAATTAATGAAGCATTTAATTAAACTTTTGTACGCGTTTCGGGTTTTCAAGACATTTTTAACGAGGCAGAATAGGGGTTAAAACCCTATTTGCGAAAAAGGAGCGTTACTGGAACAACTTGGCAAGGTCGGGTGACGTCGATCGGTCGCACCGATCGGTCTCACCGATCGGTCTCACCGATCCGTCGCACCGATCAGTCTCACCGATCGGTCTCACCGATCGGTCTCACCGATCTGTCTCACCGATCGGTCTCACCGATCGGTCTCACCAATCCGTCTCACCGATCGGTCTCACCGATCCGTCTCACCGATCAGTCTCACCGATCCATCTCACCGATCGGTACCCCTTAAGGATCCGGATTTTGGCAAAGGAAGGGACCAAGGGGGGTCTGGGTCATCACATCAGATACCTCTTAAACGATTCTCGTCCTCGAAAATCAAAACAAATCAGAAGGAAAGAGAGGGTCTGAACAACCATCTTCCAAAGATACCTCTTAGGAGTGAACCCCCGCTAACTGAAAACACTCCCCTGCCAAGAACCAAGCAACATACCACGCCAAACCACCCGTTCATGTGGGTTTGGGGAGTTCCCCTCCCCCATGTCAAGATATTATCCGCTTTGGGCGGCACTGACTCGCCCGCACGGGTTTAATCACATCCACCTTAATGCGTCTCGATTAGGGGTCGGGTTCCCTCTTCCCTTTAGCCGGGGCTTTTCACACATAACAGAGGAAAGGGACTAGTACATTTCATAGCCAAAAGTCAAAAGTTCTATCACAATAGGCACAAAAGGTACAAAGCTCAAAATAACTCGGGGTATTGGGCACGCATCTGTTCTTCACTCTCCTACGTACTCTCTTCGAGGCCGCCATGCCTCCACAACACACGAACCTAGCCGATGGTTCGTCCACAGAGCACTTTCTCCTTGCGATCCTCGATCCTGACTGGCCATTCCTCGAAGGTCGCGTCTTCTCCCACATATAGCTCTCCCCAGTTGATGACATGAGAGTCATCATGTAAGTACTGACGAAGCTGGGAGACATGGAAGACGTCATGGACCCTCTCCAACTGAGGTGGTAGGGCCAGCTGATATGCCACCCCGCCAAATCGCCTCAGCACCTCGAAAGGTACGATGAACCTAGGGGAGAGCTTACCCCCCTTTCCGAACCTCCGCTACCCCCGTCGAGGGGAAACCTTTAAGAACACATGATCTCCCACCTCGAACTCCAAGGGCCTCCTCCGACGATCAGCATAATATTTATGCCGATCCTGAGCTGCTTTCATCCTCTCCCGCACTAGCTGGACTTTCTCCGTGGTGCTCTGCACTACTTCTGGTCCAAGAGTACCAGTCTCACCAAACTCTGCCCAGCATAAGGGTGAACGACATGGTCTCCCATACAAAGCCTCAAAAGGATCCATGCCGATAGTAGAGTGGAAGCTGTTGTTGTAGGCAAACTCTACTAAAGGCAAGTGTCGTACCCATGATCCTCTGAAATCCAGAACACATGCTCGCAGCATGTCCTCCAATGTCTGGATAGTCCGCTCTGTCTGTCCATCAGTTTGAGGGTGAAAAGCAGTGCTAAGGCGTAGCTGGGTGCCAAAAGAATGCTGTAACCCCTTCCAGACTCGTGAGGTGAACCGAGTGTCCCGATCTGAGACGATAGTATTTGGAACTCCATGAAAACTCACCACCTCATCCACGTACCTCTGCACTAAGGTACTCATAGGTCCCGACTCCTTGATAGCCAAGAAGTGAGCAGATTTTGTCCATCGATCCACCACTACCCAGATATCATCATGCCCGCCCTGAGCTCTGGGTAGTCCTGTGACGAAGTCCATCGAGACGTCGTCCCACTTCCACTCGGGAACATCTAGAGGATGCAACAAACCACCAGGAACACGGTGTTCAGCCTTCACCTGCTGACAAACTAGGCATTTATCCACAAACTCTGCCACTGCCCGTTTCACCCCGGGCCACCAAAACTGTCCCCTCAGGCCTTGGTACATTTTTGAAACACCTGGATGTACTGCCAAGGCTGATCTATGGAACTCACGAAGGACTTCATCACGCATCACCTCTGGAACAAACAACCTCCCATGGAAGAGCATCCGATGTCGGCTGTCCTCCGACCATCCTTTCGGAGCGTTCCCCTGATCGACACGATCCCGCAACACTTCCACCTCAGGATCTCCCCACTGAGACTCTTCCACTTGCTGCAACAAAGAGGACTGTACCGTCATCTGAAACAAGCAGCCTCTAGCACCTTCCACCCTTGCATCCAAGTGCAAGGCAGCCAACCCCCCCATCGCCTTCCAAGCATCAGCAGATTCCCGAACCACTTCCTGATGCGGCTTCCTGCTCAGGGCATCAGCCACAATGTTGCCCTTGCCCTCAGTATAAGAGATTTCAAAGTCGTAGTCCTGTAGGAACTCTACCCATCTCTGTTGTCGCAAGTTCAAGTCCCGCTGGGAGAAGATATAGCGCAAGCTCTTGTGATCGGTGAAGACCACAAAGCATTCCCCGATGAGGTAGTGTCGCCACAGCTTCAATGCGAACACTACTGCTGCAAGCTCTAAGTCATGGGTGGCATAGTTACACTAATGGGGGCATAGCTGCCTGGACCCGTAAGAGATCACCCCTTGTTGTTGCATCAACACGCATCCCAGGCCCTGTCCTGAAGCATCACAAAATACCTCATAGGCCATCCCTTCTTCTGGTAATCTCAACACTGGGGCACTAACCAGCTTTTCTTTTAGGTAGCTGAAGGACGACTCGCATTGCTCGCTCCACACGAAAACCTGGTCCTTCTTGGTCGAAGCCGTCAAAGGGGCTGCTACTCGGGAGAAGTTGGGTACGAATCTCCGGTAGTAACCTGCCAGTCCGAGGAAACTCCGGACTTTCGCCACACTCTTGGGCGCTGCCCAAGAAACAACTGCCCCAACCTTTGATGGGTCGACTGCTACCCCCTGCTCCGACACTACATGCCCGAGGAAGTGCAATTCTCATGTCCAGAACTTGCACTTTGACAACTTTCCATAGAGCTGGTGCTGTCGGAGGACCTCCAAAACTATCCTCAGGTGCTCTTCATGGTCCTCTTATGATCTTGAATAGATCAAGATATCGTCGATGAATACCACCACAAACCGATCTAGGTACTCCCGAAAGATGGAGTTCATAAGCCCCATGAACACGGCCGGGGCGTTCGTAACACCAAAGGGCATGACCACGAAATCGAAGTGTCCATACCTGCACCTGAACGCCGTCTTCGGGACGTCGCTATCCTTCACCCTCAGCTGGTGGTACCCGGATCGCAGGTCGATCTTCGAGAACCATCCTGCCCCCTTCAGCTGGTCGAAAAGATCATCTATCCTCGGAAGAGGGTAGAAATTCTTGATCGTTACCTGATTCAGCCTCCTGTAATCGATGCACAACTTGAGGCCACCATCTGCCTTCCTTGCAAACAAGACTGGAGCGCCCCATGGTGATGCACTCGGACGGACATAACCCCTCTTCATCAGATCATCAATCTGTATCCGCAACTCCCGTAGCTCCGAAGGTGCCATCCGGTAAGGAGCCATTGAGATTGGTCGAGAGCCGGGCTGCAGGTCTATCCCGAACTCGATATCACGTCGAGGGGGTAGAGTCGTCACCTCCTCAGGAAAGACGTCCATAAATTCACGAACGATCTCTGGTACTTCCACCATTTCCGCATCTACTGATTTTATCGTCAGTTCGGTCAACAAGGAGAGGAGAGGTTCCTCCCTCCTGTTTCCCTTCGGACAGCTCCGCTCACTGGTGAAAGTAACACGCTGGCCGTCCAAACCGGAGAACACCACCCTTCTTTGGAAACAGTCGATGGCGGCGCACACAGAATATAGCCAGTCGATGCCGAGGATGACATCGTACGGCTGAATCTGTAGCCGAAGGAGATCCCTAACCGACTGATGTGGCCCTAACATCAGTCTACATCCCCGACAAACGAACAGCAAGTCGGTCTGACCTCCAACTGGTGTGCTTAACACCAGGGGCACTGGAAGTCTCTCGGCATCTAGACCCAAGGCGCGGGCTAGAATGGGTGCAACAAAGGAGTGCGAAGCTCCGATATCGAACAAAGCATAAGAAAGAGTGCTAAACACACTGATCGTACCTCGAACAACCTCTGGCCCTGCTGGAATTGTTGCTTCTGCAACGTGTAACTGTCCACGCCCAGCTCCCCTGCCCCTCGGCTGTCGGCCACCTCCCCGACCACGCCCTGGTCGAGGTCCCTGGGGAGCGCCCTGAGGTCGGCCTCCCCCTCCTATGTCTGCCTGCGGAGGAGCGGGAGCTCGCTGTCCCTGCTGCTGCTGCCGGAAGGGTCTGGCTGGAAACTGCTGCTGCAGCGGATGCTGGGGATGACTGCCACTGCTGTACTGCACCCAATCGAGGCACTGACTCCGGAGATGTCCAGGGCTCCCGCAGATGAAGCACCGTGGTCCCGAGCCTGATGGAAAAGAACGTGGGTCCGGGGATCGAAACTGAAACTGTTGCGGCCTGCTCCCTGCGGGTCGGAACCTGGAGGGTCCCGATGCTGGAGGCCTGGTGCTGACGGCCTTCCCCTTCGATGGTCCCAGCTGGATCCCTTCTCGTGACACTCCGCCCAGAGCATGCATCCTTTCCACCACTTCGGCCTTCTTCTGGACCTCTAAGTATGTCGGAAGGGTAAAGGGGGTAACAGCATACTGGAGGGAGGGTCGGAGCGCCTCCTCCAAACGTCTTGCCCGAGACTCCTCATCGGGAAAGAGGTCCGGAGCAAAACGCAGGAGGTCCTTGAACTTGATTCCAAGTTCCCTCACGGACATGCTCCCCTGCTGAAGGGAGAGTAGCTCCTGCCTCTTCTCCACCTTCATTGTCGAGGAGAGGAACTCCGCCCGGAACTCCTTCTCGAAGTCCGCCCAAGCAACCTCAGACTCTTTCCTACTCCCCAGGTGAAGCATCCACCACTGGCGTGCCGCTCCTCGCATCTGGCTAACAGCCAGAGGAACCCAGTATTTGGTCGGGGCCCGAATCAAGCCGAAGGCTATGACTAACTCCTCTAGCCAGCCTTCCGTCTTCATATCGGAGGTGCTGCCCTCATACTTCTCGAGGGCCTGTCGCTGGAAGGCTCAAAGAGTCTTCTGCCACTGGTCGTCCTCTTCCTCTCGATCAGCTCTCTGCCGATTGGCCAAGGTAGTCTCGGGGGCCTCGATCGCCTGTACCACACCTGGTCGCCTTCCAGGTGCCATAACTGCAAGGTAAACAAGGAATGCCTAATCCCAGTAGTGCAAAGAAAATCGTTCTTAAAACTTATTAAGATTTAATTTATTCTTAGTTTCCCAAGACATCCCAGAAACACGAGAACACAAGTCATTTATGATGCATGTACCTTTCCTAGGGTCTCTACCCTGCAATCAGTGTGGCCTCACTTGGTCGTTCGGTAGGTCCAGAGTCCTTGCATCGGATCACGGGGGGCCCTAAAATCCCGTGTCCTAGCCGGTCCTCCCTGGCCTAATTCACGCACCAAGGTCACCCAACGCTGTTTCCTTACCATCCCATGCAATCCTTACTGTGCCTAACTCCAGACTCCATCCTATCTCTCAACCTCCCCTCTGATACCATTCTGTCATGACCCGCCTTCACCAAAAGGAGGGAAGGGTCAGCAGATTGCCAGGCCCTTCCTTCTCTAAGTAGAAGGAGAGATAATGACCCCCGAAACCCGCCTTCAATAGGTCCCGGAGTGGCGACTAGCACCAAGGTTATAGAAAATTCTCGCAAATGGAAGGCATTACCCTTTCTAGTTTATAGGATCGAAAGATAAGGAGGAGAAAACCCGACAACACCAAGGTATAAAGAAAAGTAAAGCCAAAAGTAACCCATTCCCACATGCATGTTTCGAAAGTGAAAGCCACAAAGTGAAAAAAGGTGACTACAAGGTAAGTACCAAAAAAAAAGAGAAACAACTGCAACTGCTCCAAAAGTCTGAGCTAGTAAGGTCCTGCGTGATCCCCGAAGTCCTCCTGGAAACCTGAAAGTAGTTTTATATATGTAGGGTGAGCATACAAGTACACTCAGTAGGGAAAACCAAGACTCTCGTGCACAAGTGGGGGAACGTACTAAAGTCCCGTGAGAAAAGAGTAAACCAAACAACTAACAAGGAAAACTATCCATCCCAGGCCTCACCAAGGCTCGCTCCCCAAATAATGCAAGTCAAGTAATATATATATAAGAGCACATCGATGTTTGGGTACCCCGCGCCACTTTCCCACTGGTTATTGAGACATCCTACGCATCGGACCAATCCCGCCATTCTCACCGCAGTCCCACTGCCACACCCGCCCGCACACACCTGGGCCACAACCACACGCAGTCCCACTGCCGAATCCCGCCCGCACACACCTGGGCCACAACCACACGCAGTCCCACTGCCGAATCCCACCCGCACACACCTGGGCCTCAACTGTCACATGTAACCATGCCTGCAAACACCTAGGCCAGAGCAACCACCGCCACGCCCGAAGACACCTGGGACTCATCCCGAAGACACTTGGGAAACCACCTGCCGCACACACCTGGCCAACCACCACAACACCCCTCCCGGAGGTTCTTGGGCTAATAATGGACTTCAGGCCATCACAGCCTGCCCGAAGATACTTGGGCTATCCGGGAAAGGGAGCAGAAAAGGAGCTAATAACCAGCCACTAAGTATAGTGTTGGGAAAAACACCCTTCCCCCATAAATGGGGGTGTTCGGCACTAAGTGCTCAACTTGTGTGGGGCGCGAATAAGAAACACAAAGCTACAAGTATAGATATAGGTAACAAACACTCACCCAAAACTTAGGTTTTCCTAGCCAACCTACAGAACACAACACCACTGAGTCCGAGTCACAATTACCATCCCTTGCCTACAAAACCATTTGTCCCATTCTTGTTTCACGTTCAGTCAAAATGTTCGATTAATTTTAAGCACTACTGGGCAACTACAATAAGTATAACCAAGGAAAACGTCAAAAGCAAGGATCAACCAAAACACTCACACCCGGTTCTGCCAACAGAGGATCTCTCCCCAATTTGTGATAGAAACTCACGACCACTGAAACCATACCAACAGGAGATCCCATCCCCCAAATTCACGCAGCCACCGAGATTATAAAAAGAATAGGGGATCCCATCCCCTCCCACATTTCCAGCAAACGGCCCGAAGGAAAAACAACCAACTACCACTACCAACACAAGTCAGAGATTTTCAGATTTAAAAGATTTAACACACTCCATGATTTCAAATTTCCGTGTGTTCTAACCGGGAGTTATCACAGAAGGGTTGATCCTGGTGCTTTCAACTTATTCAGCCAGATATACGTGATTAACCAATTTCACAGCAGGAGTTTACAATTTCAGCAACCCATTTAAAAAATCACGAGGGGATTCAAGTGCACACACACACGACCACCAACGACCTCAATTTTCAGAAAACAGAAACCAGTACAACAAAAGGGATGATCACAAGATTAAGCATAAACAACGATCACAACCCCTTCCCCTTCTTTCTTTAGAACTTTGTTTATTATCTTAATTAGGGTTTGGTTCAACCAATTCCATAGGAATAAAAGTAACGCCCACCCCGCATGATACACAAAAGTGAGAGACGAGAGAAATTCGCTACTTGTTGACAGATGATCGACGTTTAGGCCGGGGGCGCGGAACTTTACGAATAACGACGCGGCGGTCCCGATGCACCAGGAGAGTCACGATTGAAGATGGGGGAAACCACGGCCTAACCCTTAATTTATAAGAGCCAGGTACGGTTGAGATAAAAACGCTGAACCGCGTAAGACGTGGAAGTCGTGGGTTGACGATGCGGCTTGACCCATCATTAAAGGTTCTGGGTGGTTTAAACCGACTCATGAATTAATGAAGCATTTAATTAAACTTTTGTGCGCGTTTCGGGTTTTCAAGACATTTTTAACGAGGCAGAATAGGGTTTAAAACCCTATTTGCGAAAAAGGAGCGTTACTGGAACAACTTGGAAAGGTCGGGTGACGTCGGCCGGTTCCGCCGATCGGTCACAGCGATCGGTCGCACCGATCGGTCTCACCGATCGGTCTCACCGATCCGTCTCTCCGATCGGTACCCCTTAAGGATCCGGATTTTGGCAAAGGAAGGGACCAAGGGGGGTCTGGGTCATCACAGTTATCAAATATCATGGTTCATTTTAACCTTGGTTTTTAATGTAAAGAAATCAGTTGAACAATTATAAGTATTTTACGAAGAAACATGTTCTAAAATATTAAGGTCTTAAATTATACAATTCTTAAATAAATTGTGTCCTTGAATTTTTTATATTTGTAAAAAATGGTTTAAAATTTAGAAATAAATTTTTTGAAAAACCAAAGAGTATAAGGGGATAATAAAACTTCCACTAAAAAGGGTAAGGGAGAAACATAAAGGTTACTCAAAATATCACATAATCAGGTTCTCAGATGAGGGAAAAAGTGCTGCTATGTTAAAATATATACATGGATAAAAACTGACATCTAAGGACTAATATAAAGTGATAGAGAAAATTGTGATGAGAATGTTAACGACCACCTACCCATAATTCAATGAAGGGTAAAAAGACCATTCATTCATCAAGAATGAAGGTAAACAGAAAACACTTTTATTTCAAGATTCTTTTCTTAATTTTGAGGGATTAATTTACCATTAATAAAGAGAAAATGAATAAATGTGCTTACATGATTTCCTTCTATTTTTCAAAATATTTAACAAATCCAAAATGGTTATAACAAATTAATCTCTATGGATAAATATATGATATTAATCTCTAAACCCTTAACAATAACAACCAATGTTCAACTTAATCCATTCCATAAATTATTAACCTTAAGAATGCCCTAAAATATCTCTAACAAAATTGAATACCCAAAAATATGAATGATTTTATCAAATGTTTTATGATAAACATTTATATTTATCCCTAGTAAAAATTAAGTAGCTCAAGATATTAGATACCATACATGGGAATTACATAATTCTATTAAATAATAATAAAACCTAAATGAAAATATATATACTTAAAAAATTAACACAATACCTATTCCTATAATAAAATCAAAGATTATTGAATATATTCCATAAATACAAAATTTAAATAAACATTATCACAGACTACCTAAATCACTTTTTTATCAAATCCCTAAATAATGTCAAGGCTACCGAAACTATCCCATTTACTTCAACAATTTCTATCATCTCTTTATCCCGAATAAATTTTTTTAACCCAACATTATGAACATATTAAGGATTATTTTTCACTTAATAATGTTTTCTCCAAAAATAACACCTTACCACGAAAACACCATTCTTGGTTATTGGTACCATTCAGTATATGTTTTCAAATCCTTAAATAAAATTGACTTTGAATCAATCATTATTGGGTTCATAAATGTTCTTACCATAATATTATTAGTATGACACTTTTATGATGTACTTCTTCAATCCCAAAATAGAAAAACATCAATATTGTCACTTATATGGGTGGAATAACATATATCCTTCATTGATATAATAGATAACCGTTATATTAGCGAATTTATCAAATAATTATTATGTTTCCCACACCTAATACATTGAAGTATAAATGGAAAATTAGGATGAAATTAATATATGTCCTTCAAATAAATTATTTTTCTTTATAAATTGATTTATATACTCTCTTATTTTATAAACAAAAAACATTTTATCATTCCTCTGACACATTTTACTATGTTATTCTTCCCACATACTTGACTTGTTGGAAACTGAATCTTCTTCCATCAGTGGTCTTCATGTGACTATATTTTCTCATATTTTTTTTCAAGAAACTAACCAATGTTATTATTATTAATCTTATAACAAGATAGATGATTATTCCCCACCACATGGTTTCACATTATAGATCCGATTTCATTTTTTTGCTGATGAGGATATTTATTCCATTATTCATCACATTCTGAATTAACCTAGTTCATTATAGATCCATCCATTGAATGAAACTAAAAATACTAGCGTGAGAAAAATAATTCATAGTCATAAATCATAAAAAATCATTCATGTTATTTCTAAATCATGACACCTTACTTTCATTCTAAGACACCATAGGTTTGACCTAGGCCATTAATGATCATTATCTTTTTAAATAAATTATAGTGGATTGAAAAGAAAATATGATTAACCTAATCATATCTCCAAGGAATTTGAAACCAGGTACCATGTATGGGTACACTCACCATGGTCAAGAATGATGGTCGAGATATACTCGACTAACAACTTTCAGGGATATTACCACTTGATGCAGCATCACACAAACCAATTCCTCATGTAGTATCCTTGAATGGATGTATTGATATAAATACTGGATAATCTACACTATACCAAAAACATTATGATATTATTTTACAATTATAAATTTCTAAAAATCCCTTTATATGGTTACTTTCTCTAATCTATGTTTTCCTAAATATAGCTCCCATGGATTCTAATAAACATTCTATACTACCAAATTTAAATTCCTTGATCCAAGAAGCTTATAGTTAGTGGTTACATTGTTACATTAAAAATATATATAGGAAATCTCATCTCAATGGACCAAATAGTTTATTAGTCTTGGAAAACTAGATATAAACATGATTCCCATATTACAATGAAAATTTAAAAACATAGTATAAGAAATATTCTTGCATCCTTTATATCATTCATAATGTAATTTTTAATATCCAGGGGAAAGGGAAAAAATAAAGGGTGAGATAATATACTCATTAAGGGTTACCTATTGTGTAATCTATGATGAGTAAATAAGGAATAATAAATATAATATAGTGTAAAATTGAAACATATTCCATTTAATCAATATCATGAGTTAAAAGAGGATCCATGGATGATTCCAACTTGGAAAATAAATTGATAATGAAAAACTAATTATTAATAAAATAAATTCATAATTATATATATTTATGATATATGACTCTAAAAAAAGATACCACAAATATTACTTCAATTCCTTTATACCAAGCCAGTGTCATTAAATTAAGGCCTCTCAACAAATATATTATCATTTTAAGGCTAGAGATACACCAAATACATAGCTATTACGAATTGATCTTATAGACTTGGAATATATATCCTTAAAATTTATTTTTCCCACGAGACATATTTATTCATCAAGGGGATATATTTAACAATTCCCCACCCTTCGTTTTTACATCCTATATATTCCTTATTTTTTTAGTGATCAATATAATTGATTTTAAAAATACCTTATAAATAAATAGTTATCTATATTGAATCAAGATTATATAAAATAAATACATCATCATCATTGATCATAAAGGGAACTAATAAATATGATATCAATTGATTATATATCCATTTACATCAATGGGTATTATTATAGTTAAAAATTACTTTAAAAATAAATAGAATATTTCATTTGAAAAAAACCTTTTCACCATTAAATATCTAGTTATAGTCTTAAAATTTTCCAAATAAGAAATAACAAAATTTCATTGAAATTTAACTTGTAAACTTTTGAAGGATATTTAAAAAAATTGAGTAGTAATAATGATTGGAAATTACACTCATTCCATATACATTAATACAAGATTCTATTCACATATTCAGTAAAAAGTCAAATATACATCATTTGAAAAGTGATAGGAAGATCAAATAATAAAATATTAGTAAATAATTAAATAATTTGTAACAAATTACATTAAAAAATCATAGGATAATATTAAATAATTCTTGAAATCATTTTTAGAATACATGGGCATTGAAAAAAAATTAAGTTTGACTGAAGAGTGAAATAAACTAAGTTTTCTTTAAAAATATTATTTTAATATTTTTAGTTGTTAAAGAGATGAAAAGGGAAACATGTAATCTCTATTAATAACCATATTATAAATGTTTCCATGAATTTATTGAGATATATATGATAAAATTTCATCATTTCAAACTTAATCATAAATAATACTACTAAAAATGTGATTGTAACATAAATTCATTACCACTTTGGTATCTTTTGAATGAAAATATGATAAAATATATTATAATATATTGAAATTAAAATCCCCAAAATTTTCTTAAGAACAATCATAAAATATATTCATGGGTATTATATACCCCATACAAAAGAAACAACTGCTAAATATGGCATGTGTCTCACAGAAATAAAAGGGAGATGAAAATCCCTTACCATAAGTTCGAATTTTTTTTAAAGTTATTTAAACTCATGTATAATAAATATAAATGTATTATAATTCTATTTAATCTTAATTTATAAAATTATAATATCATATATGACCCACTTATTACATTTAAACACCCAATAATTAATAAATTCTTGTTATAATCGTCGTTTCTATGTGTTATCTATGTCATTTTTTCATAAGAATATCAGTTTGAGAGTCCTTGTTCTTGTAATTTTATCATAGTTATATCATCCATGTAATGTTAATGATGATATAAATATCACATATATTCATTATATAGATATATTTAAATTCATCTTCAAAATTCAGGGATAGAAAAATGAATTACACCATTCAGGGAAACATTATGTCATACATATGCTTAAAAATAGTTTTAACTTTTCGATTGATGTAATGAAAGAAATTAAAACAATAATTAACCTATATATTATCATTATTATATCGTATTTATAAAATATATTCATTAAATATATCCTTATTAAAATCCATATAAAACAGAAAAGGAAAACTAATCAAATCACTCTTTGGTGGTGGTAGTCCTCACAAACACATGAGCAAAGTTTTTTTTCTAACAGATTGGAAGGTAAAAAGTTAGATATGATATTATATTTTTACAAGAGTAATTATTTCATAAATATCATATATTTTAATTATTTCCATATTCACAACCATCTATGAAAATTAGTTATGAACAAAATTACACCCCTAGGTGATGCGTTTAAGTCGTATGTAGGCCTGAGTGATGTTTTCAATTCTTATAGGATGTAAAGGAGTTAAAAAAACATAACAAATATCAATTTTATAAATTAAATTCAATTTTAAATGAATAAATGTATTATTATGTAATTTAGTTATAGAAAACACATGCACTAATTTGGTAATTCAAAACTAATTATAAAATATTTAATTTTTAATTTAAAATACATTTACTTTTCTTAATAAATCACAATATATCCATCATACAATGTTTGATTTGTTTTTATTAATAAATGGGCATGATAAATTTTAATTTACATGTAAGGATGGAGTGATGGGATCAACCTATAGGATCATACTCTATGAATTCCATAAATCAGATCTTATGAGGGAGATGGAATCACTAGGCTTTTCCCTTGATCAGGAAAAAGTTGAAAATAAATAAATGAAGCACATATGAAAATTTTTATTGGCGATGTTCAAGTTTATTGAAATCATGGAACACACATTATTCACTGAACCACCTCAATGAAGACCCACCATCAAACACCTTATCCTTTTGTATGTACAATAGTTTAATAAGGGATTATTTTTACAGAGCCTTGTTGTATGATTTTTTATATTTTTTCCTTAATAAAATAATGATTTTATTTATCCATTTTCAATGTTAAAAGTTTATATGAAATGATAAGAACTATATTTTGATATGAGGATAAAAAAATGGGAATTTGGGGAAATATATAGTTTTAATTCAAACACCCTTTTTAGTAATTCATAAATTTTGAAATAAGTTTTATTTTTCATATAATACTGTTGTTTAGTAATATTTATATACAAATGATAATATAGTTTATAGAAGTCCATATAATCTTTATAATAGTCAGAAAATTTGTATTGTTGTAAAATTCAATATTTTTTCAAAAAATTATAATTTTTACTTAAAAATTTAAATTATCATATTTAAATAATTATTTTGATAAAATAAACAATATTTTTAAAATCATCACATCAAAATTATCCAATATGTAATTGTTTCATATTTTTAGAAAAAATTTCTTTGGGTAAAAATTAAATACTATATAAATATACGGTATGAATTATGAAATAATAATATCTTTAAAAATATATTATAAATAGTATAAAGGCCATACATGATAAAAATTATGCTTCCCCATTAAAATAATTTTCTATTAAAGTTGTTTGATTAATTTTATTAACTCTTGATTAATCCTGAAAATCATATATTATATTTCATGGTTTTAACATAAATTCATTATAAACATGAACCACTTATACATCACTAAGGGTATTATTTTAAGGAATTAGGTACTTGGACCTATGAAATATTGAATCAGACTTATATTTGGAAGAATCCATGGGAAAAAACCATGAGAAGTTTTGTTATTATTATTAATTTAACATATAGAGTTCAAAACCTAAGTTTAAAAATTAATAAAGAACTCTCCCCTCTATTTCTATATATACCCAATCATCCTCCCCCAAAACATCACTAAAATTCCATTTAACATGAATTTTCTATCCTATCCCCTTTTAAATCCCTCCAATGATTATACTAATATATTAATAATCTCCTCCCAATATTTTAGAAGCACACTTTCTTGGTAAGTGACTCTCTCATATTCTTATGTATTTTAAGTTCTTTCTTCATATTAAGACCTATTGATTTATAATTATCCATGTTTAAATGTGTTCTTACACAACCCTTTACAGTCCTTATGATGCTCATATAATGAGAGATCGCCATTCACTCTCATTCACATCTTCCGTAAAACATAACTTATAAATGTTATGCTACTGACACTATCTTGTGATTCTTCATGCCAAACATTTATTTAGTGAATTCCCATCCCCATTTTCACTCAATGGTATTCACATAGAAGTAACTATAATTTATTAAATAGGGAATTCAATGTATGTAACCCGCACTCCTTTATCGTGTGATTGAAATTTATCGAAGATGTTCTAGAGTTGTATGATACATGTGGAACAATAACGCATGAACATGAAATGAATGTCACTGGTGGGCCTGAAATTATTTTGACATGAAATGAATTATGTAATGTTTTTATCTCATAAGATGAAATCTATAGTTTATAGCATGGTATCCTACACACTTATGTTATGATTTTGTTGAGTTGAGCCTTGAATCCTGATTAGGTTTCTTGTTTTATGTTGTTTCTATATTTCTATGTTTCTTGATGTTAGCATAATATTTTATGATTCAATTTTCACGATTAAAATTATCTCTCCTTTGATGTATCCTTGAACTCACTCTTGATTGAAAAGTAATACTATCATCTTGTTATGCTTTAATTAATACCTAAATATTCTTTATAGCTCATTGATTTTTTATGTTCAGTGCCAGGTAATATCTTACAGTTTTAGAAGATCAAAGGAATCTAATGGCTTGTTATAATATTTTCAAATGATGTTATTGTAACATTATTTCATGTTAATTATATATATATATAATTTAATAAAGACACTAGGCCTCATGATAATTTGTTATTGTATTATGTAAATATTTACTTAATAAATCATGAATTATGGTGTATTAGAGATATGGGTTGTCCAAGTTAGAATCTAAGGAAAGTCTTGTCATTTTTAGGGCTTTGGATTATAAAACCTTTTTCAAACCATAATGATAATAATGAACATACAAAATCATCCCAAAAATATGGTAAAATATAAACTGAGTAACTAGCTTTGAATTGAACATTTCATGGTGGAAGAAAAAGTTACCTTACTACACACCTGGTTTGACACTCCTAGGGGATGTGTTTTGTTAAATTCAGAATGTCACAATGAAACATTATTAAGGGAACAAAATTCCCATAATATTTTATATTTGGATATAGACCATTGGTTACTTATATTGAAGCCCATAAATTCATATGTTAAATAATGTATGAATTTTCCCTTCAATGTTCAAAATTTACATTTTATGTGGTTAATATTTTTAAAATCATCATTTTTAAATTTCCATTTATTTTATTCAATAGTTGGGAATAGGTGGAACCATCTAAAAGAAAATGTGAAGAGTACTGTAATGGCCTCCCAAATGAGAATACCAACCTGATGAGAGGATTCAATATCTTTATGAAAATACTTTTTCAATTTACTCATGTTTATAATAGAAACAATAATCATGGGGAAAACCCACATATCTATTAAAATGATAATGTCTTAATTGATATTTTTTTTCAAAAAAGGACATTGACTTTTAGTAGATCTTTTTATCCCTAAATATCAAGATTGGTGGACTAAATACATTGAAAATATATTCTATATCCTGAAATTCTATAATAAAGTTATGGTCATGTTATATATTTTTCTTATGGAAGGAGAAGCTGTTAAATGATGTACATTGATAAAATATTTGAATATGGAGGAAGATATTGAAGTTATGGAGTGAAATGATTATTGAAAACGTTTTTCATTTAATATTTTAATCTCACTCTTAGAAACAAAATTGATAGGGGTTACCTTGGACAACTGATAAATGATGATAAACACATTAGGGTGTATGAGGAAGAATTCACAACACATTCAAGATAAACCTATGGGTTTTTTATTTCACCCAAAAAGAATTTTTACTACTACTTTATGGCCTAATGCTGGGTATATGAATATATATGGTGATTTAAGACATTTATAGAAAAAAGGAAATTTCCTGATGTGCTATAAAAGTTTAAATGAAGATAAAATAATCTCAGGGGCCTCATAGGCTTAAATATATGCAGTGTATACTGAATTTTAATTCGGGTAGTGTAATGGATAATTCTCATAGGGGAATGGAATCCCAACACCCCATTTTTTAAAAGTATGAGAATAATTACCACACAAACTCCATGAAGGGGACATGAAAATAATTTAGGTGTGGGATGGGAGGGAAACTATCTAGTTGATGATGACAGGAGAATCCCACAAATGTGATGGAATAAATGAATTATCCGCTCAAATATTATACTGTTGTTCAATGTTTCGACTATAAAGAATAAAGAAACTATGAATATTAATATTCTAATCTAGTGGTTATTGATGATAACCAATACTAACAACCTCCATGTCCCAGAGATAAAGGGAAATATATTTTCATTAAGAATAGAAAACATATTATTTGATGAGGTGGTTCCTAAAAATGATGTGGTGATATGTATGCGATTTATTCATTCTAGGATAATGAACATACTATTTGATTCTAGTTCCATGTGTTATTTAATATTATTTATGTTTAGATGAACTATTAAAAAACAACGTAAAAAAATTAACATGGAGGTATCTGTGAAAATAGAAAATGGTGAAATTATTTGATCCCAAGTATATAACTTCAACCTTTACATATTTCATGATAAAGTTCCTAGAAAACCTTAATATACTAATTTTTTCATAATTTGATGAAATTATTGGTATATATGGTCATTCCTTGTATGGAGCCAATATAAATTGAAATGGGAAGTAAGTCACCCTTTGTATCATCAATTTTCCTTAATTCTATAATAGTTGTAAGAGGATGATGAATATCCTTTGGTATCATTATATCATATATAGATATTATTTCATTGTAATAATGAAAATCTTGCTCAAATTATTGATACTAAGAAAAAAGTCATCCTCGATAAAACTCCCATTATAAAAGAATATGTTGATGTGTTTACAATTTTTTTGTCTTTGTTTAACCCTTGAGAATGAGTTCCCAACCGAGCGTACACCCACTGCGTTTCCAATTTCAAAGACTTCATATGGAATTTACATTTTAAAACTTGGGGATATTAAGTGTCTACTATAGGGGAATAAAGATACAGGGTTTATATGCCCAACTACATTATCGTGGGGGTATGATGATCCTTTTCATCTAGAAGAATGATGGGTCAATGTTTCTCTGTAATGATTATTATGAGCTCAACAAGATCATGATAAAGAAAAAGTATACTCTTACACATATTGATTAATTGTTAGATAAGCTACATGGAACAAATTACATATCTTATATTGATCTTGGGTCGGGATATTATCATGTAATGGTAATTAAGAAGGATATCCCTATGACTAATTTTCTTACATTGTATAGGAAATATGAGTTCCTAATAATTCCATTTGGACTCACTAATTCACTATAAATATTCATATAATTAATTAACATATTCTTTAGGGATTAACTCATAAAATTTGTGGTAATATTTGTAGATGATATTCATATCTAAAATATTGGAAATGAGGAGCTTGAATATTATTTGAATGTCTTATCGAAGTCATTTCAAAAGTAAATTCCATATGTGAAGTATAAAAAATATGAGTTTTGGATGGAACAATTAACATTATCATAGAGTTTTATCACTAAAAAAGAGATATCTTTGGATCCTTAAAAGTTATATGAAATAGAGGGATATCCTAGATCAATATCTGTAATAGATATATATATTTTCATTATATTGGTTGGTTACTTTCATCGATTTTTGAGAAACTTCTCACGATTTTAAATCCCACACCAAGCTAATATAGTGGGGAGAGACGTTTTTATGTACTTATGGATATATGTAAATCTTTAAAGAGTAAAATAATAGTCCAATACATGAACCTATATTCAAATTACCCACAAATTGGAAGGATTTATGATCTACAATGATTCTTCTAAATACGTATTGTCTTTTATAATCACGCAAGATGAAAAATTGATAGCCTATGTACCCCACCATTTAAATATCCACATCTACTACCCAGCACATGTTATGGAATTGGCTATAGTGATATTCACATTAATGATTTGGTGAAATAATCTATATGTGGAGAAGGGTGAAATATTTTCATATCATGAAATCATCATGTATATTTTCACAAAATGGGATTAATGTGTGCTAATGAAGGTGTTTAGAATTGATCATGGATTATGATTCTTCAAAATTTTACCATCTTGGGATGGTGAAAAAAGTGGAATAAACATTGACCATAAAGTATCTCATAACTCTACCCATGATGAGGATAAAAAGGAATCAAATTTTATCCGACATATAGATGATTAACATGGGAATAATAAAAGGATCCTTATCCTAACATTCTAAAATAACTACTCAAACATCCATTCATTAGAGGATCAAGGAGGTCCAAAAATAGGATGTTGATATACGAAAAAGGAAGCTAATATTATAGATATTTACTTTGATAATGATGGTGCTATAGTTTTTGGAACCTTGATATGTGTCATATAAAAAAACTAAAGGTGGAAATTTAGGATGATTCATATAGATCATACTTGTCTATTCATTTATGAATAATAAAGATTTATATATATCTAAAATGAAACTTATGATGTGATAACATTAAAATGGGGATTTTAGAATATATATATCAGTTTTTGGTAATAAAACAAGTAAGGGAATCTTGAAATAAGTCTAAGGGTTTGATGAAACTATTTCCTATAATACTATGAAAATGGGAAATCATAGCCATGGATTTCTTCATAGGACTCCCCATCACATCTAAAGCTATAAATTTCATTTGGGTTGTAGTCAATCACCATAGAAAATAAGATTATTTTATTATTACGAAGGAATATTTTTCTCTCTCCCAACACACCAAGATAAACATAAAGTGATAAGACTGCATGGTGTTCCACTCTCCATTGTATCTTATCAAGATTCGAGGTTTTCCTTGAGGTTATTGAGAAGCCTCTTCTATGAGTTTGATATAGATATGAGATTCAATACAATATATAATTTTCATAAGGATGGTAAGTTATTGGAAAAAATTGAAAAGTATTTAGGATATTATGACATTATGTTTATTATATGTACAAGAATTTCTGATCAACACCTTCCCATAACGAGGTTCTCACATAACAACAACTTCTATTATAGATTTAAAATGGAACATTTAGAAGCTCTGTATGGGAAGAGGTGTAAGACACCAAATTGTTTTCATGATGTTAGTGTAAAGAATATGAGGATTCCTGATCACATCTATGAGATGATAGAGAAGGTTAAAACCATCATATGTTATATGAAATCCATTAAATGTTAGAAAAAAAAATATAGACAATCATCGATGAAACACGAAGTTTGTTGTATGGGATAAGGTGTTTCCTTATATATCACCATGAAATAAATTCATGGGGTTTGAGAAGAAGGTAAATGTTATTTCAAGATATATCATCCCTATTGAGATCCTTGATCATATTAAAGCTGTGGCCTATTGAATTTCACTCCCACATAACATATCTCAAGTACATGATGTGTTCCATGTGTCCCTCTCAAAAAAGTATCTATAATACACCTTATATGTACTGAATCCAGAGGTGTTACACTTAGAGAGTGATCTTCTATATGAGAATAATTTAGTGAATATATTAGATTGTAAAGTTAAAGTTATATAAAATAAGACAAATCACTTGTCTAATGTGCAATGGAGGAACCAATATTTTGAGGAAGAAACATGATAACTGGAAGAGGAAATGAAATAAATGTTACCTCATCTTTTTAAGTGTATTATTTGAAATTTTATGGATGAAATTAATAAATGTGAGAATAATGTAAAGACCCAAAATTTTATAAATAAAATCTTTTTTCAAATTAATAAATATATAATTAATCAATATAGTTATAGAAAACCCATGTACTACATTGGATATTTTGGAACAATAATAAAATATTTCTTGTTCGATTTAAAAAACCATTATTCATCTTAACCATTTATTATATATCCATTGTTCATTGACCAATAAGATTATTATATATCAAGGGTTAGGAAAAAGTCCAATTTTCACAGATACAAGGGGCGATGGCCTTGAACAGTTGGATCATACCTTATAAAAATAATTTATCGGTGCCTTTGAGGGATTTGGAATCAGTTGAAATTTCTCTTAATCAATACTAATATGAAATTAAATAATTGAAGCCTAAAAGAATCCATTAATAGGATAAGTTTATTTTTATCGATATCATATCCCAAACCATATTTGTCAAACCGCCCCACGAAAGCCACACCATTTCATACCTTACCCTTATGACATATTGGGTTGTAATAAGGGGATATATATCGAGACCCTAGTAGTATAAATTTTGTATTATAATTTTTATTAAAATAATTATTATATTTTTCCCTTTTCATTATTACAATTTTATACGAGTTGGTAAAAATTATATCTTGATGTGAAGAAACCAAAATTGAATTTGTTGTAAATAACACTGTTTTATTAAAACAAAATTTTTGATAAATTAAATAATTTTTAAATAATTATTATTTTAATATAATAATATTATTAAATAATAGATATATACAAATGATAATAAAATTTAGTTAAGTGAAATATAATCTTTATAGGTGTCTGAAAAATGTAATTTCCTTAAAAATCTGTATATTTTCTATAAATGATAATTTTTATATAATAGATTAAATATTTATATTTTGAGAATCATTTTGATAAATTAGATATTAGTTTTGAAGTAATCATATAGAAATTATTAAATGGCGATTGTATTCATAATTTTTTGAAAAAGTCACATTTTTGGTTAAATCTTAGATATACTATAAATACATGATATGTATTATGAAATAATAATAGCTCAAAAGTGAAGTAATAAATTGTAAAAAGTGAATAAATATGTAATTTTTTCACCCTTTAAATTAATATATATTTTCATGTTTTTTTGTTAATTTTATAAACCAATAATGAAATATGAAAAACCTATATAATAATTTAGGGTTTGAAAATAAATTATTTATAAACATGACTTAGTTCCACATAACTGGGGGTATTATTGTAAGGATTTCGGTAATTTTCCTTATAAAATCTTTAAAATCAATCATATTTGATAGAAATGATATGAAAAAAATTCTTCGGGTTTTTTTGTTTGGATTAATTTATTATAGAGAGTTAAAATCCCATGTTTATAAATTAATAATGAATCCCCATTATTTTATATAAATACTCACCCAGCCTTCCAATCTACTGCACTCGAAAACCATTTATACCAAATATTCTCTCCCTATACCACTCTAAATCCCTCCAAAGGTGTTACCAAGCTCTTAAGAAGATCTTAACAAGATTTTAGAGGATCAATCTCATGGTAAGAGACTCTTACCTCATCTTTTTATTTTATATAATTTATTTGTAATTAGACATTTTGATTTCCAATTTTCCATATTGTAATGTGTTTTGAAACATAAATTTAATCTATTTATAATGACCATATAATGATATATTATCTTTCACTATCACTCAATTTATCTATAATCCTTTATGTACAATTGTAATGCTATCAAAATTATCATCCAATTTTCCATTGCAACTATTTCCATAGTGAATACCCATCCACATTTCTAATAAAGTGTATTTACCAATATTTTATTATATTTTATTGATTGGGGAATTTAATTTATATACACAACACTCATTAATCTTTGGATTAAATGTGATTAAATGAATTCTTATTATTGGAACAAAGGTTGTTCTTTGCTACAACTAGAGTCTGGTTTGTTGAAGGTGGCGTCATTTCCCAGTGTTTTTGAAATTTTTGGATTAAAAATATAGAGGAAGAGGACATAAATGTGAAATTTTGTTTTATATAATCAAATCATCATAAAAACAATAAATTAATTCTTTTTACAAAGACTAGGTTTTTAAATGGTGAGTTTCAAGAGTTCGCGATGAGTTTATGGTGTTCTCTACGACTATGAGAAATGAAGCATCATGAATGTGCAAATTTGTTGATGGTAATCTCCATGATTACATTGTATCTTCATAAATGGAGTTTTACCGCAAATATATTATTTAAATATTTCAAAAATGTGTTGGAGGTTTCTGATCATCATGAGGGGCCGACCCAATATATACTAGGACACCCCTATTTATTTGGCATTAAAAGCTTCAGAGTGATGGAGGAATCACTCTGATTTCCTGAAGGTTGGGTGCTCCCTGAATTTTGATTTCAATGTGAGATAGAGTATCACGAAATGACTATTATTGTCTTGAATAATGCCAATGTTTTTTGGTAATGGGTGGTTCACGATGATTGGGTATGACACAACTACAACGTGATCTCCACAAAGTTATTTTTCTTTGTGAATGTTGTGATATTTGTAAAGGATCTTCGTGAATGATAGTTTTAAACATTTGGTTTTTAAGGATTAGTGTTTTCAAAGTGCACCAAATCAGGTATATGGTGGAATAAGAGTCTCATTTAATTTTGGGGGAAAATAATTTAACATTTGTTTACTGATGAAACCTTTATTCCGGTAAACTTAGTAAGAATTCACTTAAAGTAGTGAGCTATGGGGTGTTGACAGACGTATTATGTGGGACGTAGTGTGCTATCACTAAAATATAATAAAGTATGTATTCCTAGAACTAATTTAATGTGTCTAAACTTCTATATTTCATAACTAGTGATTTTTATTGGATTTAGGTACGAGTGACAAACTTTCGGCGTATGCTCCTTGGACTAGCCCTTAGGGGTGAACCAAGTAAAACTGTTGTGTTGCCTCTTTGCATGTGATTGTTTGTTTTCTACACACTCCCATCATATATTATTAATAAGTTCTTAATATAATGGGAACACGATCCATCACATTAAATGAAAAATTGACACCTTGATTGTACCCTCCCTTCTAAGGGTGTTCTGGGGTCCTTCACTTATGTTTTTTTTGATTTATGTTGAATAATAATTCATGTACATCGTATGAATGTTACGGGTACTACCAGAATAATATATCACTATAATTCATTAGGTAATGTATTATATAATTATATTCCATGTATGTCTCATGGGAGGTTATCCTAAGTGTACCAAAATTTAATATCATGGCAGTTAACCTATACATATAATTATGATTTCATGTTTTATGTTGTTTCCACATTCGTTTATTTCGTTGATGTTATCATATTATATCATGATTTTATTTTCAAATTTATTATTCACAACCATTTAATGTCACCCTTACATGCCTCTTGACTAACATGTATTATATATACCATGTTATGTTTTGATTATTCCCTTACTGAGCATTATAGATCACCCCATTATTATGTACAACCCCAGGTTATCCCATGTGGTTTTAGAAGGTCAGAGTAATATAATGTTATTTTATATTAGTTAAAAATAATGTTGTTGTATCCATGTTTCACATTAATATTTTATTAACAAAATTTAAAAAATACAGTAGGCGTTATGATCTTTTGGGATTGTATTATGTGTATCTTTATGTAGTAAGTCTTGAATTATGGTGTATTAATGTTATGAGTTGTCATAAAAAGTGGTTTAAGAATAATCATAAAAATATCTTATCATATTAATGATACTGGAGATATTATTTTATGATGGTTAAATATGATTCAGAGTAAGTATACGAATATATA
Source organism: Viscum album (assembly GCA_963277665.1). NCBI lineage: Eukaryota > Viridiplantae > Streptophyta > Magnoliopsida > Santalales > Viscaceae > Viscum > Viscum album. The sequence continues at coordinate 2,098,830,277 of OY728163.1, read as the reverse complement.
AACTTGAATGATTCGGTTAAGATGATCACCTTTTCCGTAGTAGACTTCCGTTAGAGCCCTTATTAAGGACCCCTATAATGGTATGTTATGAATACTATCAACTATGATTCATGGATATAAAATTATATAAGAGAATTGGTAAGGGATTGGTTAAGTTATATGTATCAATGAGGTGTAAAGAAAAGACAGAAGATGTGTCATTTTATAAAGGCGAGAAATGATTGACTTTGAATTACTTAAAATATTTAAATATAGTTCGTGTATTCATGAATTATAATTCATCTAAATAAGATTAAATTATTATAAAATTAAGATACAATAGAAATATCACTATAAAATTAAATTTATAAAGGTTTTGGTGTTATTTTAAATTTTATCTCTTGATTTATTTCCAATGTTAACTAATTTTAACGTTAACTTTTATAGTGACTTTTCAATCATAAAGGGTTATAATTTTAAATATATGGTACAACTTGGATCGTAAATGAGTAATTTATCACATTTTACACTAATTATCATCATACTTTTCCAATAATAATATTATTTATAAATAATTTTACAAAACATCATTTTTTGGAAATATCATTAATGCTGTTTTTGACACAATTTATTTAAATTGCCATTAAATCCATTAAAGATGTCATGAAATTAAAATATAAACCTTTAACATATCCCAAACATATTATATATATATTTATAATTTTATGAAGATAATAAATCACTGTAATTTTATTAGTTTTAATATTTTAAAATCATTTATTCATTTTTTATATTAATTGAATAAATACTGTGTTGGTGTTGCATATGCATTTAGGGAAATTATTCAATCAATAAAAATTACAAATAAATTATCATGAAAAAATAATAATTATTATTTCAAATGAATATTTAGAACTGAACTTATCATCATTTTATCCTTATGTAAAAAATAGTGATATTAAATTCAAGAGGGTTCCATTTTGGAATTTTAATTACATAAAGTAATATAAATTTTTTTATGAAGTTAAAATAGATTAATAATTCCATATATTCAAATTTATGATTATTATGGTCGATTTTAATCTATCCAAAGAAATTAAGGAAAATTTGGGTTGATTTTTAGAACTTATCTGATGGTATTAACCATATTTTAATCATTTATAATTACATAAGTGAGAAATATTTACCACAAATACGATTCATAATAAATAAAATAAAAGCGACATATTAAAAAAATTTAAACTCATGATTCCAAATATTGTATCCATTTTTTAATATTCAATCTCTAAATAGGGATGAAGTTAATTTTAATATAAATTTTAAAAAACCAATGAAAAATAGATTTTAGACAAATGCATTTTTTAGAAAACAAATTAACATATATCAAAATCATGAATATTGCCGATTCAAATGGACTTAATTAGATTATTAAAACTAATGTGGATAATATTTCAATTTAAAACAAAATCCAAAAAGTAATGGGACTATTAAATTACCATTTTTAATTAAAATAAAATATAGTATTTGAAAATTCTATATTTCTCACCATTCATTGAAAAATCAATCATTTCATAAAAAATCAAAAGAAATCACCCAAATTTAATGTTTACATTATTAATTAAAAAGTTATTTCATTTTATAAAAATTAATTTATAAAATTGGTATAATTTATTTATAACAAACGCACATAGAATCTAAAATAGAAACCATTTTTGAAGAATTTTTTTGAAACATAAAATAGAAATACCAGAAAATTTAGTACTTATATATTATAAATTAAGTAGTTCATTTCAATTTAGAAACAAATTTTAGTATATATTTTATAATGTGTTAAATCTAATTCATATCCTATAATTTAAGGGTAATGATATACTATATCGTGGTTCTTTTTATGCTCGGTGTAGCATGACATGCAAGCTATAAAACACTTAACATTTATTAAAATAGAGATATATTCTAATAATTTCAAGGTGTTAGTTTTTTCAATTTAATAAAAGAGAATATGAGGAGGAATTAAAATTTGAATATGGAATAAAATGTTTTATTAGAAGGGGTATTAGTTATTCTTAACAATGTTGCATTTTTTAGAAAGAGTAAATTGACTAAAGGAGAATGTTTTGTTGTGAAAAAATAAATTGTCCATATAAAAAGTAGAAAAAATCACATATAATATATAAAATGCATAAAAATTAAATTTGAAAGTCCATATTTAATGAAATTGGATTTTTAATCAAACAAAGATATGTGATTTGATGAAAAAACAAGGCCAGATTCCAGATCGATTAGATGTATTCAAAATTTTGTTATAATAACCATATACTCAATAAAAATATATTATATATCCTCATTCATTTTTAATTAAGTAATTTTAATTATTTTCTTGTTAATTTATGTAAGAACCCAATTATTCTTATTTGGTACAGATCTTTCCTCATCAATTTTTACTCATCAATGGATGGTTATAGATCTATTACATGACGTGAATGGGAGTTACACACTATGCATTTCTAGGGACATTCTGTGTAATTATGGTTGCATGCCATATAATCTCGGTACATGACTATGCAATGACCTGTAATAGATTTTTACAGACATGGCGTGTAGTTTCTTATAAGCTCAGTGTACTTTTTATTAAAATTAAATCAAGTAGTAGATTCGTTTTTTTCAGACCGAAATACATGATCCCTACTTTGACGAGCAACACGCCTAGAATATTCAATCAGGTATTTCCACCCCACTTTGTTACTCGATTCGAGATTTGAGAACCATTAGATATATTAAAATCCACTTGTTGAGTAATCGATTCCTCTTGATTCTTTATTATTGATTTCTTATATAGACCTAGTTATCAAAGGTTTTTCTTTTATTCTTATTTTATATATATCCTCATTTCTAGATTGAATTGAATCTCGATGCTAGTTGCTGAGAGTTTTACAAGTACGAGGCAGGTGGTCTTATGCCTTTTTCTATTTTTTGAGTTGAATAAATATTCCAGATATCCACAAAACCACTTTTAGGGTGTCTCTAGATTGATATTTTTATATTATTATTGCCTATTTTTGATCTTGTAATTGGTTAGATGTTTGAAGTCACGTTTGGGTTTGATCACCACAATTAAGGGTGACCCCGGGGGTGTGTTTCCCTTGAACGACCAATGTTAGACGTTTGGCCTAGGATGCCTATGGGAATGCCTTTTATTCCTTGTTATGGGTTGTTTAAAATGGAAATTGGTTAATTGGATTTCATTCCATGCGATTTATTATTGTGGAAGCCATGTAATTGTTTAATTTACATGGCTTTTCTTATAAATACATCCCATGTGAGTGCTTGAAAGGATAATGATTCTAAGGTTTGTCCTTGATTTTTTATATTAAATTCTTTTGGATTGGTGTTTCTATGACTTTGGGTGAGGTTTTTCTATGCCTGAGGGTGAGGTTTTCCTATGCCGAAGGTTGTGATTTTGATATTCATGAGTGTGGGGTTTTGTTATACCAAAGGGCTATGGTTTAGTTACTGTTACTATGTTGTGAGTGATCCATGATGTAATGGATGGGCTCAGTCACTCTATGAAATGAATAATAAAATGGAATTATATATGACACATCTTCTAAAAAAAATACAATCTTGGATCCAGTCTTTACTTATACTTTCTTAAGTGGTATCCTGAGACATCTGTTGTGCTTACTTTTAGAACTGTTTACTTTTGAGTATCTTCCAGTTACTACTTTAACTAATGCACCCTAAATTTTATATATATATTCACTAATTGATCAGATTATAACTTGGGTGGTTGAATTCTGTTATTTAGTCTCACACCCTGTTTGAGTCATGCTTTTGGGTCAAAACATATTATATGATTGCAGGCGTTTTTCAGGGAAAGCGCCCTTCTGATGGTTTTGATATGCTATTTAGGAGAAAGCGTGCATGTGACCAAGCCAAGGCTTGCGATGATTCTTAGATTGATTTGTTTTTTTTGTGATTTTGAAACATATATCACATATTTCTATAGTGTAACTATTTTGGAAGTTTTCTTAGAACATAACATGTTGCATCATCATTTTTATGGAATGATGCTCGTTTATTTATCTTATCACTCATCCACTATTTATTTATGTTGTATGTTGTTTACTATTTCTTCTATTGTATTATTATTGATTCTTCTATGTTACACTCTTCTAATGAAGGAATATTTTCACCATTATCACAACCTAGGCCCTCACTACTATTTAGCAGCCTCTGGCATTAGGGGAAATTCACTTGAGGCCATGTGGCCAACCGGGTATGGGGCACCAGTTCAGCGGTATCTGTATATGGTATGTTATAAAGTGTTATCATAATAGGTTTATTTTTAAGTTTTCTTTATTGTTTGGTGACAATAGGAAGAGTTAGATATGCAATGGGATTTAATATTAAGCTGTGATCAAGAGTAGCTACCCCGCGTACAATGAAATTCTAAATTTCCGTGAATTGTATTGCGATTTTTTTTGGATTTTGAACTATTACAGTTTATTTGATTTGGCCGTTGGGTGATACAATTGTATTTTTATGTTATTATTGATATCATTGTTGTTCTAGAGTGTTTCAACCAAATTATATTAGGGTATTGCATCTCATATATCATGTAGGCAGTTGTTGGAAAACACATGTCATGCATTTTTTCATTACATTTAGAGAGCATTACTGATTTCATGTTGTTTTGATAGATTTTGTGAAAGATATTCTTGCTTTTGTGATAGGTACTGTTATAGGTACAATGATAGATATGCATGCTGTTATGATAGGTGTATTGGTACGTGTCATGTTTGAATTGGATGCACACACAGATTTGGTCCATGAGGTGTATGTGGCCTCTTGGATCAAAATTTGGTGGATGATGTTTTTAGCTATTAGTTGAAATTGTGTTAGTATGTGCTATATGTGAAGCCAAAATTTGATTCAAAGGGAGTATCGCCCCCGACAGAAACTGTTTATCTAATTTTCAAAAATAGGGTTTCAGATAATTTTTCGGAGGGTCACTTCCAAGAAACCTAGACAAAACGGTGTGTGGTTATATAAAAACAATCCTTGTGTTCTTATGTTAATGAATAAAAAAATTTCTTTTGTACATGCCATGTACTATGCTTAAACTCCATGTGGAATGTGGCCATGTATCCAGTCATGTGAGAAAAACCACATATTGATGGTTTTTGATAGTTCACATTGTGTACTGTAGGCACATGACTTATAATTTTACAATGGTAGACTCCAACTGGCTCTGGCCATGTAAAAGTACATTGAAATGAGTATAGACTTGTGTAAATTCCATGTATCTTAGTTTCACATAGTGTACTTCAGGTGTTTTCAAGCCCAAACAGGTGGAGGTACACACCCATGTGAGAACTTAAGAGTATACATAGTGTATGGTGTCTATACGCCTTGTATACATCTTTTGGTACTGTTTGAGGGACTCTTCCTATTATTTCCCCTTTATATGTTTTGGGCATGAGAGTAACCCTTTCGGAGTATGTTTCCATGTAGATCGCAATGGTGAATCCCATAGAGCTTTCTGATGACTGATAATGGGTGTTTTGGTGATTCTATCTAAATATAGAGGTTCATCCTCCAATTACCATTTTAGTTATCTCCTGAGAGTGAAACCAAAGGGTGAATGATCTATTGGGTGTTCAGACCAACATATTTGATACCTTTGATCTGAGATGAGCTGTGATCCATCTCTCCTGACCTATACTTTTGAGGACCTCTCCCATGTGAGACATGACCTTATAGCCTATGAGACCATGAGACATGTTGCTTTTAAGGATCCCCTGAAGGATTACTTCTCTTACACAATGATCTAGAGAGTCCCATATAGTATCCCTATCCTATATACCTTTTGCAAGGATCCTTGTTGTAGGATGCATCTATTATTTATCATTTGAGGATCCCATGTATAATTCCACCCTTACTTTCATAGATTTGTTTCCCACGTAGGATGATTTCCCCCGTGTTTACATGGAGGATGCCAAGCAGGATGCCTCTCATTGTTTTACAGGACCAAACCTGACCTTTGTAGAGGTATTTTGGTAATATACCTCATTTTTTGACACATAGACATAACCCATGGTGTAGGTAGTGGGGTGAGTTCATAGAGGAAGGTGTTGACCTATCATGTTTTGAGATATGATCTTTAGAGCTGTGAGATTTGTTGTATCATGACCCTTAATGTGGTAATGAGAATTGAAGAATGATCAGTTAAATAGGTTAGAAATGCCTCATGCATGGTGAGCTTCTTAGGAGGTCGTGTGAGCCTATATTTCCAAAAATGATGGGTAACTCAGTACATTTTCATCCATGTAAATGGTTGAGTAGATGATGAGATTTTGAGCCAGTTCCTGTGTGAACCATCTCATACTAGGGAACAAGGGTGAATATCTTATGAAAATAACCCATAATATGCCCTTTTATCTTGTATACATGATGAAGTATATGTTAACATACATGGTACCATTTGAGTGTTAAATGTTAAAACTAGACATTTATTTGGTTAAATCATTGAGCATTGAGCTGTTGGGTATGTTATCAAGTTATCTCCATAATATATCAACCTGAGAATTGTGGAACAATGTTTTTCCAACTTCTCAGAAGGACTTTCAGGGACATGGGTGTTTTGACATGGAAGTCGGTTTAATTTAAACCTTTATTCCAAGAGTTATGATGCGTAAATCATGGTTCATGGAATGACACTCATGCATTTTTTTTAGTTCTAAGCTTGTGCATTTGAGAGAAGATAATACTTTTTCTCAATGTATAAGACACTCCTAGGTAGGGAGCGCCTGGTTGGTTTTGTTTAATTGTGTCCTTCCATGTATAAGGAACATAATCAAGACCATTCAGAAACAGTCAATTCTATATGAATTCCTTTATGACTTTTGAGTCTTGTTTAATGTTGATGTTTACTTGTAAAAAAAATTGTATAGTTCTCTCTATATTTGTAGTCAATGTGAGGCACTGTTGATCATGAATGTACCTTAGTTGTTAAGCATGAACTAACACTATAATTCCTTGGGATAAATTCATTGAGGTCAGTTAAATGACGATGCATTGGCATGTGAAGACAATATTATTTAAGAGGTTAACCTGTAGTGGTTTGACTCCCCTTTTCTTGTGATCCTTGAAATCCTCTTAGTGTGATCTTTCTTAAGAGATGAGAATGTACCCTATATTGACATTAACCTAGATGCAATAAGAGAGCATCGTTTATACGTCACACTATTATTGAATGCCTTTGGGATAGTTTGGAATCTTTTTTGATGTTGTGCGCTGGATGCATGGTTTCAAATGGGACTCAGTAAATCCTTAGTGATACTTGGGTTCCTGTGTAGGAATGCATTTGAAGGACTCTGGATGATAGCTACTTTCGTTGAAATGAATGCCATGCAGATTCTGCTCTAGGTTCATTCAGGGTTCTTATGTGAAATTCTTGCCTTGTACCAAAGTCTCGCTTGTAATGGGGATCATAGACCACCATGGTTAGTTCCATGGAATTTGAGTTATTGAATCTGAGGTTATATTTGGCTTATAGTTGGGCTCAAATGTGTTTTTTTGAAAATGGGTAATGATACCAGTTGTATGGATATAGTTCTTTCCTTTACTCATGCTATGGTATGACCCATTTTATTGATAATTGGATGGTTTGACAAGGTAGAACCCCTGATATAAATGTATGGGATTCAGTAAATGCGTTCATTATGGATGCATGGTGCATTGGGAGCAGGATATGTGTCCTGTTGCAACACAATGGATATCTAAGATGGGAATTTCAGAGATAAGTCATCCAATGATAGTTTAAATCATTATCCTTATTATTCCCCGTGTATAGTTTTAGTGAAATAGTTTGAGCACTCTGCCAGTTTAAGATGGGTGTGATGTGAATTTCCTCAATGTCTTTTGGTGAAATATTTCATGATCAGATTTGATGTGGTCGATCAGGGTTTGACTGTTATTTACTATGAGGCCGTTGATAAGACCGTAGTTGTGTTCGGGTTCACCCAGTTAAAGGAAACTCACATTGGCAACATCAGCAGAACTCTCAGGGTCATTCTTGGTGGAGTTTTCCAATGGTGAAGGTGTTGTGGTAACGAATCCATCTTCTATGTTCTTAATAGACTCATGAAGGTTATACTCTTCCTACCGATCAAGGAGACCTTTAGAGTTGATGACCTTGGAAGGTTGTACATCTATGAGATTGTACGACTGCATGGGGTTCCATATTTTATCTTTTCAGATAGGGATGCCTAGTTCAATTCTCATTTCTAGAAAGGGCTATAGAGGGTTCTATGTAAACATGTTCTTTTGAGCACATCTTACCACCCCTAGAAAAATGGCCAATCAGAGAACACGATTTAGGTGTTGGAGTAAATGTCGCAAGCATGAATCCAAAGTTTAAAGGGTACTTGGGAGGAACAAATACCATGGTTGAGTTCTTATATAATAATATATTTCAGGATACTTATTAGATGGGGCAATATGAAGCTTGGTACGATCGGCCATGTAGATCAACCCTGTGTTGGCTGGAGATAGGAGAGGCATCTATACTAGGACCTCATCTCGTCCTGGAGACCACTAAGTAGGTTAAGTTGATTTAGAAGTGAATGGATACTGAAAAATCTCATCATAAATCATATGTTTGTTTCGGTAGACTACCTTTGGAGTTCGAGGACAGAGTTCATGTTTTCTTACGTGTCGCAATGAGGTTTGGACACTAGAGGATCTGGAGACTGGGTAATATTTCACCAAGATAGGTCAGCTCCTTCGAGATTATGGAGAGATTCATGATAGTTTCCTATCAATTGTAGTAACCTCAGAGGTATAAGGACATGCAATACATCTTCTATATCTCTCAATTGTGATGTTACTTTTCAGATCCATCTCACATGTTTCCTCACTAAGAAGTGGAGTTTCAGGATGATATAACCTTGGAGGGGCATCATATCCATGTTGTGAATTATTGCACGAAGGTTCTCCATTACTGATATATTCCTTTAGTATGGGTACTATGGTATCATAATTGAGTTTAGGATGAGACTTGGGAGTGGGAGGCCTATGCATGATCACAATAGCTGGAGTTATTCTCTATTGTTCCTTCTCCATGCTTAGAAAGAAAATTTTGGGACATATTTCCTTAAGGGGAGAAGTTTGTAAGAACCCAGTTCTTCCATTGAGGTATATATCATTACTATTATATTTTTACTTAAGAAAATGGAGGAAGAAGAGGTCAAAGGATGGTTTCAGTCCTATTATACAATGTGACTGAGAGTCACATGCCACATATTTCTAAGGACATGCCCTGTAATGAGGGTTGCTCGCAGTATAATCCTAGTACATGACCATGTAATTGCCTAGAAAGGATTTGTATGGACAAGACATGTAGTTTCTAGTAAATGAAATGTACTTTTTTTTTGATAAAAATAGGATGTAGCACTGTTTCTATCAGACAGAAGGAAATGATTTGTCCTTCAATGAGCAGTGCGCCCAGGCAATCTGATTGGGAATTTTCCTCCTGTTTTTTCATCTGATGCCTTATTTAAACAGAATTATATCCTTAGAAATATCATCGGTGAGTTATCGATTCTAATGGATCCCTTATTCCTAATTTCTTCTCTCAACATAGTTATATGAGGATTTTATTTCATTCTATTTCTGTAGATCCACAATGTTCTAGGTTGAATTGAATCCCTACAAAGGACGAGGAGAGTTGTACTAGTATGTAATAGGTGGTCTGGTGGCTTTCACTAGTTTTTGATTTTAATATATACGCCAAAGTTCCACACTCCCACTTTTAGGGTTTCCTCTAATTGATATGTTTCTATTAATATTTGTTATTGTTGATTAAGTAATTGGTTAGATGTTTGAAACCATTGTTCAGGTATTATAACCTTGATTAAGAGCCACCCTGTGGGTGCATTTCCCTTAGATGACCAATGTTAGATGTTTGGCCTAGGATGCCTATAGGAATGCTTTTTATTCTATGTTATGGGCTATTTACAATAGAAACTGGTTAATTAAAGGTATTGATACATGATTTATTATTGTGGAAGCCATATAATAGTTTAATTTACATGTTTATTGTTTTAAATCCAGTCCATGTGATTATTTTAAAATCCAAGCCTTATGAGGTTGGTTGTTGCTTATTTATATCAGATGCCTTCAGTTTTAGTTTTCTATGCCTACTGGTGATGTTTTTTTATGCACAAGGGAGAGGTTTCTCTATGCACGAGGGTGAGTTTTTTCTATACATTAAGGAGAGGTTTTCTATGCCTAATGGTGAGGGTTCACTTACTGTTACTATGTTCTGAGTGAGCTGTGATGTAATGGATGCGCTCAGTCTCTCTTTTAACTTAATAATGAAATGGAATGATATATGATGTGTCTAATAATTCAAAGAAAAACCTTATATTCGGTCCTTACATATACATTCTTAGACGGAATCATGAAAAATCTTTTGTGTTTACTTGTAGAATTGTTTACTTTTGAGTATCTTCTAGTTACATCTTTCACTTCTGTACCCTACCTGTTATATATATATGCACAGATTGTTTAGAATAAATTTTTGGTGGATTCCTATTGGGATTTAGTCTCACACCCTTTTTGGGTCATACTTTTGGGCCCAAATAGATTGTATGATTGCAGGTGTTGATAAGGAAAAGTGCCCTTCTGCTGGTTCTTGATATTCTATTTTTGGGGTAGAAGAGCCCGGGATCTAGCCGAGGCTTGCAATGTTTCTTAGATTCCTTTTTTAGTTTGTTCTTTTGGATCATATATTGTATATTTCTGTAGTGTACATATTTGGGTTGTTTTATTAGAACATAACATGTTGTAACATCTTTTGTATGGAATGATGCTTGGTTATTTATCTTATTAGTCTTACATTACTTATTTCAGCTCTATGATATTTACTATTTGTTCTATTGAATTAATTTTAATTATAATGTGTTACACTCTGCCAATGAGGGCATGGTTTCCTCACCATCACACCCTAGACCCTTGTAGATTGTTGGAAGCCACTAGCATTTGGGGAAATGCACTTGAGGCCATGTGGCCGATCAGGTACGGGGCACCAGTTGACTGGAATCCAGATCCATGACATTATGATTTATTATTTAATTTTAATTTTTTCAGTTAACATTAATAATTTGTAATTAGTATTTTTAACCATTCTATGTTGGTTTTTGTGTAACAGTAAAGGTTGTCACTCTATATTTATAACTTCTTAATCACCAAAAATGTCAGTTTATTAGAAATAGAATTTCTAAAATTATTTATTAAGTTCCATGTTCATCCTATGGAACATCGAGGTTGGATTCAAAATGATAAAATCTAAAACGTTTTTGTTTTGTAAAATTTTGTCATAAAAAATTTTATTTATTAATATTGAGCGTAAATAATAATATTATCATTTAAAAAAACATTCATTGTATATTAATATTATAGATTACTATAAATTAGGTTTCCATAACCATTCATGATAAAAATTCATTACATCATTCAGGTAGGTGTTCAGAAAAATAAAAAAAAGAATATGCTAGAATTAATTTTATAAGTATGATTGTGTAAAGATTAAATTGAAGTATTCTCATAAAAATTTATGATAACATGAAAAATTAATTATTTTTATATATTATTATCATTATATATAATTTCTTAATATCCCAAGATATAATCACTTTCACACCATTTTCCTAGTTGGAAAAACTGACCCATGAAAAATTGTGTTATAATAAATAAAAAAATAAGAACAATCTATTTATTAATGGTGATAATAATTTTAAAAAATCATAATGATTAAGAAAACATTATTATAAAATGATAAATATGATTTAAGAAGTGTTAAAAGGGGATGAAATGGAATAATAGAAAGAGAGGATACAAAAATTATGTTGAAGAATTTAATATTCTTTTAGAAATATTGTTGATTTATAAGAGAGTTGGGTAATATCTAGGGACCATAAGATCATGAATATTGATGTTTATTTTTCATAAATTAAATGAGGTGGATTATATGAGATAATGATAATTGTAGAGTTTATTTTATTGGGGTTGGAAGGATCCTTTTATAAGTTAGAGTATTGGAAATTTTGTAAAAAAAATAATATGGAAAAATAGAGTTATTTTCAAGGGAAAATTGGAAAACATATGCCGAATTTAGAAGATAAAGTTAGGGTCCAAATAAAATCATCCAATAAAATTGGGTTATGTGTTTGTGATAGTTGTGTCATTATCTCTAAGGTTAACACCACTTTAAAACCCTTTAAACCTTTGATATGACTGCTTAATTTTTACCACGATTGCTTATTTTTATGACCAAAATGAAAATTTTTATTAAAAAAATGTACTTGTTGATTCAAAAAGAGGAATCCATTTTTTCATATAAAATTTATATATGTTGCAGAAATTAATTTTATTATCATAAAAAAAACAAATAAAAACTTTTTTTTAGAAAAAATATATATTTATAAGCATAAATTGTATTTTTTTTATTATTCCATGCCAAATAAAAACAATTTGATAAATGATAATTCATCTGAATGAATATATCATATATAAATTTCCTTAAAACCATTCATAAATAGTGATTACATTTATTTATTATGAAAAAATAAAATGCAAACAAAAAAAATACTTTTTTAAAAGAATATATCCTTTAACCTTTAAATAGTTTATCGTCATTTGAAACCATTTGAAAATCAATATATAATTTGTTTATTAATTTTTTTTATATTAATGAAAAATATATTTTAGTAAATTTAATACTTAAAATAAGGGGAATTTTTCTTTTAAATACATAATTTAGAAAATTATTTTAGTCTAATAACCATTATACACAATGATTATAACATTATGAAAATAACCCTTTTAAATTTATAAAAACCAAAGTTTTGAAACATAATAAGATTTTATAAGATATTATAAAGTCCATTAATCACATTTTCATATAAACCTAACAAATATTATTTGAATTTATTATAAGTCATTTTACTTTATTTTTTTAAAAAGTGATTTTTAGAGTAATAAAACATATACCAAAAATATTGTCAAATATATTTATAAATTAAATTAGTTATATTGTAAATTAATAATAAATGATAATTTTTTTATAAAATTATATTTAACGATTCATCATATGTTTGAAATTAAATTTCATATCAAATTAGAGTTCGTATGTTACGAATTTGTGATATTGAAAACATTTATCATTTTGTGTTAACTCTTAAAATAAAATGTCTAAATTACCAAAATAATTTGAAAATAATACATTTAATAAAAGAACTATTGTTAAAAAATAAATAAACATATAAAAAAATATTCATTAATATGAAAAAAGAGATATAATAATACATATATAAGTTGGAATGAATATGGATGCAGGATAAAATGTAAGCTAGTGGTAGGCATTGCAACATTTTTTGCCTTTAGTTGTGGGTTCATGCTCCACAACTTCATTGGAAGCAGCAGGTTATTTCCCATCCTTCCGGCCTGGATTTTTTATAAAAAATATTCTAAGAAATAAAATCCATTCATACTTGAAAAATATATAAGGATAAAACTTAGGTGGTAATTATGTATATAAATTTTTATATAATATAATTTTAAACTAAAAAGGGAATGAATTTTACATATACGTATTCAATTTAAGATAAAAATAGTAATTGTAAATATAAAATTTTACATTTAATTCTCATTCCGAGTCAAACTAATTAAGTCTATGAATTATGAAATATTTTTTTCCATGATAATATAACTAAATAATTTCATCTTGCATTCTATAAAAGTCAACTTCAACTTCTCTCTACTATGTTTCTATTAAAAAAACAACATTTTTCATTCATATTTTTGGATTTTTATATAATTTTTTATAAAACATAAATATTTTAAACACATTAATTATTATAATATTTCATGAATTTGGAAGAAGGTGTAAAAAATGCACATAACCGGAAATATTTTAAAATAGTTATTACTATTCAAATTCAAAAATTGATTCAACACGTATAGTCATAAAAGTTTTTAAGAAAACTATATTTGAAACAAGAAAAAAAATTATATTCGTGATGTACATCAACATAATTCAGGTAATTTCAGTGGGTTTTTATATATTTATCTTATATTCAATATAATAAATAATGAAAAACTAAGATAACATAATAATTGTTTGTGTCAGAGTATTAGAGTATGAATAATGAAATTTATTCGTAATTGAGAAAAAAATATTTCGTAACCCACCCCTATTGGGAATCCTTATTGGGCATGCAGTGAAGATGAGAGTGACCCCCCAGAACACCACTAATATTCTATAGAGAGGGGACCATTAGTAATGCTATAAAAAATAAAAATTTGAAACATTTCCCTATTAAATACCTAAATTGTATAAATGATACCACTAATAAAATATAGAATATAAAAAAATCCCATATCTAACAATAAGAACAAACCATGAAAATTTTATACAAAAATGAGTCAAAAAGAAAAAATAGAAAAGTAAATATTTATAAGGATGTACTTCCAACCATTGTTCCTAGCTTTAAGCTAGTAATGTAGATATTGACATCCAAAACCCTCAATAAAAATATAAAACATATTTATACATAGGGGTTACAGTAAAATTATACTAAATGATATTATCTTAAATATATCTCATAGAAATATAGAAAAATTATATTAGAGATTAAATGAGGAAATAATAGAACAAAAACACTCCTATAACAAGTAAGTGACCCCATCCTTTCTAAGTCTCACTCACCAGACAACATGTCCAAGTATAATAAAATAATTTCAACAAATATAGAAAAAAGGGTACCCTATACTACTATAACCCATTACACATTATCCAAGATCCGATGAAATATAAATAAACATTATATTTTCACCTTGATTCGGATAATTGTGACCCATTTATTTTATCAAGACGTTTCAACATCAAAAGGAAAAACTGGATCACTTGAATTCTAAATTACGTTTTATGTTTTGAGTTTTAGATAATTATAAAAAACCCTTACATAAATAATACCCATGTTGTTAAGTGATATATTCTCCCACTTTATCTAACTTTTCTTATTCCACATTAAGTTATCATCATCATCTATATGAGATACATTCTAGAAAAAATTCGTTCAAACATCTTTATTATAACACGTTGAAAGAGAATCATAAGAAGGGTGAGCTAAAATTCTTTAAAAGGGTAAATATAGTCACTAATAATTAAATATCATCAGTGATCATAACAAGTCTATAAGGGTAGGATTACATAAACTATGTGCATGATAAATTCATAAAAGAACACATACACATCCATTCCTGAAGCATCAATCATGAAACATGGAATATGGAGTTAAGAAAAGAAATATTCACCCTAGTCAATAACCAGGAACCAAATGATATTAATCCTTATCAAAGGAAACACTAAAAACCCATATAAGGAATAGAAAAAACGTTTTGGTATATTGGAACATTATATTTATAGAATAATTATAGAACCTATACAGAACAATTATAAATGGAATAATAAAACATTTAACTAATAATATAATTCTACAATGAAAATAATAATTTCACAATGCATTGGAGTTATGTCTGGACACACCCCTCATATAAGCTATGACGGTATCACCCAGTGCTATTTAGGCACACCCATAAAATTTAATTTCTACGAACCACAACATGAATAAAGTACACTGAACTTTCATTACAAAAATTATGGAAAAAAATATTATTCTTTTATCTCCATATTAACCCATGGAAAATAAATGGATTTCTTTCCAATCTATTTATAACATGATTAACCAAATAAAAATAAATGACTTCCATAATAATATCTTTGAATCATGATTAACCCAATGAAAAGAAACATGTTCCATAACAATCTCTTTGAAACATGATTAACCTGTGGAAATAAAATAAGTTCTATAGAAATCTCTTTGAAATAATCATAATATATCTATAAAAAGAATAAGGATGTCATCAATACAACATATAACTATTTTATTATAAATAACTGGTCTTTTCATTCATGAATAAAAATTACAAAAAAAAATATAATAATAAAAATTTTTGAGGAAAATATATTTTTAAATTTGAAAATCACTTTTTAAATATAAAAGTTAAAAAAATTAAATTTTTGTATGAAAATAATATTTCAAACCTATAAAAGGTGTTTTAAAAAAATTTACTTTTCATGAGAGCTGGAAATTCTATTCATGTATTACATGTTAGAATAAATATTCCTTTCATTTTTACAGTAAAAAGAAAAATGATAATTATTTCAAAAATTACATAATATTACATTTTTTTTGTAAAAATAAAAAATGAGTTAAAAATTATTTTATAAATATTTTTGAAATGTATAAAAAAAATTGTGATTTTTTTTGGAAAATGCAGTTTTGATAGAAAATAGATTTCTATACGAGGAGTGAAACAAAATTCAGATTTATTTAAGTATATTTTCTCAATTATTATTTTAGAAACATTTTCTCAACTGTTTTAAGTAACAAAAAGTGTAAAATTGTCCCTATTACTTTAAAATATCATCAATTATTAGATTATATGAGAATTAATGATAATTTCTATGATATATATCTTAATATTTAATTATTGAAGTCATAATCATAAACAATCATTATAAATGATTAGGCTTTAGCATAAGACTCTTACCATATTGGTAACATTGAATCATAATAACCGAGAAATGATTAAATTAAATTAAAATTATATTATCTTAAAAATAATTAAATTCATTATATAAAATTTAAAATTTAAAGTTTACAAACCTTGTAAAATATGATTGGATTAGAATATAATATATGTTTAAACGATGGAAAATTGAGCCAAAAATATCTTACCACTAGTAAATTTGAAACCATAAACTACAGAATAGAGAGAAACTAAAATGGATATTTAAATCCAAATAAACTTAACGGTAAAATAAGTGTTCAAAATAGCATATATCTCACAAAAATAAATCCTGCTGACATGATGAGAAAGTGATTTTTTTAAAAATAAAATGTTTAAAATTTATAAATTTAATTATATATAAGTTAAATATAAAATTGATTTCAATGGAAAAAAAATGTTTAATGGATTTATCTTCCATATTCCCTATAAAATAAATATTATATGAAAAATAGTAAAATCTCACCCAAAGTGAATTTTGATATTATAATTCAAAAAATGAAGTTACTTTTATCAAATACATTTCATAAAATATCAAAAAAATTATTATAATATTTTTTTCATTAAATTTTTTTAAGAAATTATATTTTTGGAGACTGAAACTACTTTACTAAAAATTGGTGGATTATTTACTAAACGTTTACCAATAGTTTATATTGATTAATATATATATATATATCATAAAGTATTTATTACTATTAATACCCTCTATTTAAATGTCTATGAGTAACAACATGATATTTTAAATGAATAAAATTATATTTGATAGGCATAAGATTAGAACAAATCCTATTTTACACATAAAAATATGTATTTTTCTGAAGGCAGTTTGACATCATTTTAAAGAAAAACTTGTTTTAAAACTAAATGTTGGATCTTTTAAAAAAAAATTCACAAAATAATCATATTACTTGTAATTTCTATGTCAAATTTTTCTTAGCTTGAATTTTTTGTATTTTATTGAAAAGACTTATTTTATGATGAATAACGAAAAATTATGAATTTTAATTAGAAAACTGACTTTTCATATAAATATTTTATAATGTTAAATTATATTTTTAATTTTTTCAAAGTCACCATAGTTAAATTTTACATATATGAATCCAATTAAGTGCATTTTTTTCAATTTAATATTGAAGTTGGGTATAAATAAATTTTTACCTTTTGAACATGTTTACCTTAAAAATCTACTTTCACATCACATTTATGAGATTAAATTTTAAATAAATTATTCCAATTAAGTGAATTTAATTTTAAAAAATGTATTCAATATTTAGAATCATCATAATTTATATTGTCTAATATGTTCAACATAATTTTTTAAAAAATTGTTTAATAAAATAATTTAAATTAACTATAGCGATTAAGGTAAAAAAGAATTCACAGAGTGGTTAAAATGAGAATATAAAGTGTAAAAATGATAGAAAACTTTTCCAACACCCATTTTATTTAATTATTTAAACCCTTATGAAATTACTATAGAATTTAATGAGTTTTTGGGACACTATTCCAGTAAAGTGAACTATATAATAAGTTAAAATATATATATATATAACATTATTCCTTTTAATTTCCATGTAAAAATTATGGATACCGAGAGACTACATTGGTTCAGATATAAATTTTATTTTGAAAGATAAATGATTATTTATCATAATAAATTATCATTATATTTTTATTTGATATAATTACATTAAATTCTTTAGAAACACTAACACATGAATTATTTAGTTAATAATTATATAAAATAAATGATTCAAAAAATATTAAAAGTGTGGTTAAAATAAATTATTTTTGTTTTCCGATATTTTGGTATATTAAAGCATATTTATAAAATAATTTGAAATTATAATATTTTTATTCCATTATTTTATTTATTTATTTGAAATTAAAATTAAAAAAGTAATATCAAAAGTGACATTAATGTTATTTAATAATAAATGATATTTTATTAAATGATTTAAAATTACTAAAAATACTATATTATTTAATGTGATTTTTTAAAATTTTAATAAATATAAAATACTCTCCATAAGTGAAAAAATTGATCTTTTATAATGAATATATTTATCCTTAAATAGTAAAAACTTTTTTGGCACAATTAGGATTAAAGTAGTGTTATTGCGCGTTACGTGGCGTTGGTTAAAATTAATTCCCAAAATACCTGGAATTTTTATTTTATAATTAAAATATTTTCTTATAAATTTTCTAATAACTATCACTTTAATTAAGTTTTAATGGGTGAATTTATTATGTTAGAAAACAATTTACCTTAATGAAAAACCAAAGTGAAAAAATAAAGAAAACATAGGTGTTAAGGAATAAAATGATCTAATTTTTTTTATTTTATTTTTGGGAGGTTTCATCGACCAAGTAATATATAACCTCAATTATTATAAAATTATGGGGCATTTGAGGTATGGGAGACATCCCAATAGTAAATAATTTTGAGTATTTACAAGAATTCCACTCCTCAACGATAAAAGTGCACCCTCTCTCCCCACTTATCCACTCCTCCCAAGTAATTTGGTTCATCCAAACCCTAAAAAAATATCTTCTTAAATTCCCAAAACTCTCCTTATAAGCCTTATATTTCAAATAAATAAAATCTTTCAACTTTTAAGTTAAAACCTAAGGAAGATACACTACGAAGAGGTAACGTTCTTCAAAATTAGTTTTTATTTTATTTCCTTCTCCACATCCTAAAATTATTATTATATCTTGATTATATAATAAAATAACTATCATGAATATACTAAGATAATTTTATGTAATGTTTATGACCAAAACCCGCACACACTTCCATCAAATGGGTTATGAAATCCTCACTCATGTGTACAAAGGACTACCACCTCGTGAAACGATGTTGTTCATTTTTCCATTACCACCTCAAATGGTTTGGAATAATGACAGTTATATTGTTTATATATTATATTTATTATATTTATAACATAATTATACAGATTTATTCCACATATTATATACATCCTTTTTAAATTTCATTTATAATGGATATGATAACATTTATTTTGTGTACCACAGACTGCCGCCTCGTAAAGTGATATGAAAAATTTTTCACTAACAAGTAACATGGAAGGTAATATGGGAAATTATAAATTAAATATATGATATAAAAAGTATTATGATATTAATAAAAAAAATTATATTTATTTTAATTTAATATATCATATTATTCTTACCATTTCACACAGTGAAAATTGATAACGTCGTTTGTGGATGTGTGGACTACTACCTCCTCGAAGCGATGTGATTCCTTTTAAATAACTAGAATGATATATATATATATAATAATATTAATAATAAATATCAGAATTTATGATATATTTATCATTCTATGAATAATAAATATTACATATATTCTTTTCATAATGAATATTGAAAAAGTGAAATGTTACTCATGCGTACGAATGTCTGATTGTCTCCCTGATAATAATGTTGGTTCCTTTTGCGTAACCATATATAATTATTGGTTTTAATAGTATAATGTATTTATAAATATGATAATTATTTCATTATTATTATTCTTTATATTTTTGAATAATTACCTTTTGACCACATTCAACCAACTGAATTCATTTTTAATACATAAGCTAAATATGGTCAAAACATCTGACTTTAACTTAATCTATTATGTGATTCTTTATAAATTATTTATAAGTGAAATAAATGTAACCATAAACTTTTAAAATTTTATAAATCAAGTAAATAATTAACTTATGTTTATTCTTCATGAAGAAAAAAACAAGCATGATGAATTAGAAATAAGGTAATGGTTTTTCTTGTCTCACTTTTATTTCTGTGAGATACATACCATATTCAGCAATTATTTTTCTTGTGTAGTGTATATACTGAAAATAAATGTATTTCATGATTACTATAATTAAATTAATGTTTATTTATGTATCCATTTGAGTATATATCTTTCATGGTCCTTACATTTTAAATTTTACAAAAGTGATAACTGATTTCTGTCTCAATTTTCCTTCTTTTAGACATTTTTCATATTATACGCCGATATTATTTTATGAATATATAACTCCTTATTATCATTTTATATCATAAATATACTTATTATAGGGATATTTTATGTCCAATATAATATTACTCATTAATGTGGCTTACCATTCAATGTTACCAAAGTGGTAAGAGTTTCATGTTATAATCTCATCATTTATTAGGATTGATTGTGATTAAGTCCATATTTTTGACATTTTATGATATAAATCCAAATAATTATCATGAATTTTGTTATTCTCTATTTCATTCATGATAATAAATATTCCCTTTAATTTTATACTCTTTATGTACTTATGAATTTAATATAACATTTTTATTGAAAAATAATCTTTTCAGTGGAAAAATCATTTTCTTCCAAAATAGTGTTTTCTTAAAATGATTTCAAAAATGTTTTAATATTTTTTTAAAATACTGTAGCATATTTTTCTTGTTAGTTTTTTAATTATTGTTTTAAAATATTCTTTTATAATATTTAATTGTTATTAAAAAAAGGACTTTAAAAATGTTTTATGTTTTAAAAAATAATTTCTTCGAAAAAATGATATTTTTCCCAAGAATGTTTTAATGATATTTTAATAGTATTTAAATTAATAAAAATAAATAATCCTTTTTGTTAATTATCCTCCACTGGGGATATTTTTTATTGACACCATCCTAATTATTTTATATATTTATTATTGTTATTTTAAAGAGATTGTTAGGGAACTCATTTCATCTACATGGGTTAATCATGTTCAATGTGATTGTTATAGAAAAAATTTCTTTAAAATGGATTAATCAATATATTATAGGGATAATGGTTGTTCATATTAGTTTATAACGAAATTCATGATTTTATGTCTTATGATTATGTATTTTTTCATGGAAATTTTAACGGGCGGTTACATCATAAACCAATGATGGGTGGTTCCGTGATAATAAAATGATGGATGTGTCTTTTATAGCCCTATAATAAACTGGGTAATGAAGTTGAAAATATGGTTATTCCATTTGTAACACTGATTATAATAGTTAATTGAATTTTTTTTCCCAAGCTACATACTTGTTTTATTTATGATTTATATGGTTTTAAATTGTTTTTCATGATCAAGATTTATATCACATGGATTGGGATTATTGATTTTAATGAAACATTACATCTCCACATTTTCATATTTAATTGTCTAGGTATTAGTGGGTATGATTTCCTTCATAATTTTCTCATTAACATTAATTTTATCATCACAACCTTAAACATTCTAATATTAACTGATGAAATTCAATTATTATTAATTTATTACTCTCACTAAGTATTTGATATCACACTTTTTATAGTTCTTTTTATCAATTTTATAAATAATGAGGTTGAATTATTTATTTATATAAAATATTTTACAAGGATGTCGTTAATGAGCTAATTTCGCATAATAAAAGATGATTAACATGGGATAAATGTTTATTTTATGACTTGGGTACATTTTATATAGACGTTTTTCTAATTATAGAAAAATATAAGCCTAAAAGTTCATTCAAAATGTATGTGATAGAAATTTTCATTTTGATTTTGTAATGTTTTGATGGAAAAAAACTGGGTCCCAATTATCGACATCATAACTAGGAAAGTAATGTTTTGGATTTCAGAAAAGGATATTAGAGTGAGGTACTTGGGATATAATAACCGTTTATAAGGAATATATATATATAATGAGTCATGTAAGTTTAGTGTGGCATGTTGAATATGATGTCGAATAGAAAAATATTAGGGTTTCATATGCTGCAATCTATTGAAGAGATTAAATTTATTTAAAAATAAAAATATCATAAAGTGTCGGGGTGTTATATTCTTGGTTAAGCTCATTAGTGTGTGCGCTTTATGGTATTGAATATTAAGAAATAATGGCGTTACATCCTCCCTATTAAAATGAATCACATCCACACAGTTTAAAGTTTATCTCAGTAATCAAATTATAGACATTTGAAAATACCTTTTTCTATAAGACCATATCATAAAAATTCATAATGAACTATATTATTTATAAAAGTAAAAGGGAAGTATAAGGTCCATCTAGAATACCACATAACTAGGTTTCTTTTTTAGGACGAAATTCATGAAATGTGATCATATAGACATGGAGGGAAAAAAATGTAATTATATAGAGTGGAAAACATCATTGGAAACCAGAAATTGAATGATCTATAAAAATTTAAGGGCATAAAAACCATAAATCTATGATGATTGAAAATATAATCGGTTTATCAGAAACAAAGTTACTAGGGTAATTTTTTTAAGATCTTTTTCCCAAAGATGAGTAATTAGTTCACCATCTATATTGAAAACATAGTGAAAAATATTTACTTGAAAAGTATAATTTCATCTTTTATTCAATTTCCACCAAAATATAAATTTTTCTTCTGAATGATGAGTATTCAAGATGATTTTTTCATACTTTGAGTTACAAAAAATAAATATTCAAAGGACCATATAACCATAAGAGGGATAAAACGAAATTCCTCATATCTTTAGGAATTAATTTAAACCAAAATGGTTAGCACATGTTAATATAACTCCCAAAATGAATAAACCTTCATCTATTAATCTAAAAATTTCATCAATAACATAAAATGATTAAACCAAATCCTTCCATAATAACTATCTTTAAAATTATTCCAAGATTTTCTAATTATATTCATAACCTAAAGATTATAATGCCTTGATCATATATTCTTCCAAGATAAATCAACCATTTTTCTTAAATAAATTCTCATATTCTTATAAAATGTAACGACCCAAAATTTTATCAATGTAAATTCCATTCTTATAATTATTTCATATAGTAAAAATCACATAAAATCACATAATGAATATAATAAGAACTTTTAATTTGAATAATGAATGGAATAAGAGGTATTTATAGAAGCAAAGAGATCCAAACCACTGGAATAATAACATAAAATTTGGAATAGTAACCAGACCATTAGGAATTTTAATCCAACTAATATAATATTAATATTACCTATGAGAGTGTAAATAAATTTTAGGGATCTTATAATTGATAATATAATATAAATATATCATAGTATAAGTATATAAATAATTTAAAAATTAATAATTATGTGTTGGTATTTTTGTAAAACACAAATGTTTCTTTATAATTTTATAATCAATATAATTATTTAAAATGAAATTTATAAAATAGATTCATATATTATGATTTTTTTATTTTTATAAGTTAATTTTATGAGACCTTAATTAAATTTTCAAAGTGTTATATTATTAGTTCTTATTTAAAAATAGGTATTTCCCATATAAATGATGATTTTAATTAAAAATAATTGTTCATATATTTAGCAAACTATTTTCCTGAAATGGAGTTCATTATTTATGTATGAAAATAAAAAAATTGTAATGGTGAATTTTTGGGTTTGTCTAAAATAATTTAATTTTTGGCGAATTCGAAAATACGATAATTCAAGATAAAAGCTAAATACATGAATTTTGGAGTCATTTTTGATGTATGGATAATTTAAGCCAAATATCTCAAACTATACATCAATTTTTTATATATTTTATTATAATATTCAATCTATTCACAGTATTGAGAAAAAATAATTAACTAATGAATAACATAATGAGAAAACACCCCTCTCCCCCCTATAAATACCACCCATCACCACCACCTCTCCTCACAACTCAAAATCATGGAAGTTTTTCAAATTTCTACCCAAAACTATTCCCAAGACCATCCCCCATGCCCAAGATCCCTTGGAATCAACATAATACCAATCCCTTTTCCCTAAGGAAGTTCACATGTAGGATAAAATTAAGAGGTAAAATCATGTTTCTTTTTTTTTAATTTGTTTTCAATTTAATTTCTTTTGTAATCCTATATTCAACTATACTTATCAAAGTAAAATTATAACTCCAAAATTATTTTTATACTAATCTTGTATTATGATTATGTAATAATTCATCTTCAAACATTGTTCCTTTTCCTTTTATTCTAAAAATGAAAATGTCATTCATGTTGTGTCGATTTACTGCCAATGTAAAGGCTGTGTTTTAAATTTTCACAACCACATGCAATTATCCTCATGAAGACATTATAAATGATTAATAAGATTGTGAAATTTATTTTATAACATTTTATTGTTTTGTAACGAACATAAATACATAATATTAAATTATAATAAAAAACGTGTTCATTGTTATTGAAAAATGACAAAATTAATCAAAAATTATTATCATTAATGTTTTATATAATGATTAATACTCACACAATGTAAAAAATGTTATAAAAGGCTTATTAATTTTTTTATGTTCATTAGTAACATATAATAAAATTTTAGATAATTAACTCCATTTTATATGAACATCCATTCAAGTACACCTTTGAAGTAAACATGAAAACCAAAAAGAAAAAGAAAACCCCCTTAAACTATGAAATTGAACAATATAACTCCTAAAAATGGACTTAAAATAACCTAATAAAATTATAATCAATCAAATACATGTATAAAAGGTTGTTTATTATTATTAATTAAAAAAACTAATTTGATTACCCATGGTATTAATGTGAAGAAGTCATTCAGACACAAGTTAGGGGATTCTCGAAACCAATTTCCTTTCTTGGGGTTATTCCTGTTTCATTAAAACTTTTAGTGTGTGTGTTATTTTTATATTATTCAAATACAATTTCATTGAACATACATTTTCCTTTTTGGGATATACATACTCCCAATATGATTTTAGGAAATATGCAATGATTTTCCCAAAAGAACTATTCTTTATATAGGAACACACCTTTTTAACTTATGTTGAGGATGTTTATTCTTTACTCAAGATTTATTATCCTCATACCAATTATGTTGTTCCATTTTTCTTGTTTTACCCTAATATTTATTCATGAATTTATGATTTATTAAATTATCAAGAAATACATTTCCTTTCCATGGGTTATTTTATGTCTATGATTGTTTTTAGTTCATTGGGGAATACATTATTATGTATGTGTTATGATGTGATGGGTGTGTCCATAATTATATATAACTCCAACCCATTGTATAATTTTATGTATCTCATAAGATAATGTGCAAGATGCATGAAAAGGATGCTATCTCTATTCACAATGATGAAAATATGTTATACGTGAAGATGATGATATCATTTTCCACAAATATGTGTGGTAGTTGACCAATAAGACATGATGTTTCATTTTTATACATTGCATATTTCTTAAATTTTTACCTAATTATTCCTATCATGATTATAATGATGATAATTATTTTATGTTTTTATGATGATGTTTATGATCACCCATGATTCACATATCTAATTCATCACCGTAGTTGGATTTTATCTTAGCCCTTGTGTTGATGTATATCCTTAGTCTAATACATGTACTATGGGTAAAACAAGGGACAATAAGAATCTAGAGAATAAATAATTAAATAATTTTTATGATTTATTATGTAAATTTTGGTATGATCCTATTTTCCCAAGACACAAAACCTTTGGATCCTGGTTGTGTAACACCTTTATGTTGTTTATCTTTTAAATGATGTAATAATCATGAAAAACATTACGTATTATTTATATGGTATTAGATAACGGTTTAGTTAATTTACGAATTTGTATTAAAGAACCTTAGTGAGAACCCTTAGTAGGAGACTATGAAAGACCCCATGAATATTTTTTTAGAAAATTTCTAAACAAAGGTATCCCATTATATTTTCCATTAATGTTAATTACACAAAGGAATAAATTATTTATTCATAACTTGTTTTCTTATGTTATTTCGAATATTTTTTATTTTAGAGAATTGTGGGAACCATGGAAAACCATGCCAACAACCTGTGTATTGGGAAATGCATTGATTAATTTAATGACATCTCCAATTCCATGGATGGTGGAGTTTAAAATTTCATTGGAAATATTATATAGCTATCTCAGAACATGAACAATAACCTAAATAATGTGGAAAATACTTTTTTACATAAGTGGGAGAAACTAACTATATCCTATATTTTATGCGGCAATGACCATCGACATTTCGTGGATCTTCTAATCCAATACACCCAAAACAACATGTCAACAAAATAGAGGAGATATTTATTATGATTCTCTATTTTGGAGATGGAGAAGGTTACATAGTCCATTTATAATTTTCATGGGGAGTCTGTCAATGGTAAGTGTTGATTAAGAAAACTAAGATGAAATATTCAATTGAACTGATGGAATGAGAAGTATTTAAGAAGATATTTCCCTATAACTCTTTGGAAGAATATAGAGAGATAATTCTTAAAGAATAATAAAAAGGAAGGCAAATCTGTCACAACATACTAAGTAAGTTTCAAATGGATTTCAAGGTAAGCCTTAGGTTTATTTATCAACAATGATTGAAAAAATAGGTAGATTATTTTGTGGTTTAAAAACACACCGTATAAAGAAAAAAAAATTTGATACTTTTGGAGTTATGAAGAAGTTTTTCAATGTTCTCTCAAAGTTGGATATGTATTTTGTAAAATATTTTCTTGGATTTTGAGATAGGAAATAATATATGGGGTTTCAAGATAGAGTATCTATTGAAAATGGTTGGAAGGAAACTCAGCCACTATAATTTAAAAAATGTGGGAACAATAATCATGGGGATTGCCTCAAAGGGGAGGGTAAAATTTTTCTAATATGGGAGAGAAGGCCCCGAAGCACATAAATATCGAAGATATATGTGAAATCTATAAAATGTAGTGGATGAAAGGAGAGAACCACCTATGGTTTAATGGTTCAACTATAATGAGAAAGGGAACTATTGAAGCCATTACACTAACCTTGGGTCCTCAAGGGTAATCAGTTTAAGTTGCCACCAAATCTAATGGTAGAAGGGAAATATTATGAATCACTATTTCTGAGGTGGATACCGATAATGATTTGGTGATTGGTACACAGGTTATTAACACAAGAATATATAATATACTATTTGATGCTGGTTCTATACATTCTTTCATATCATTTAAGTTTAGTAAAACTATTTAAACACTAGATCTAAATATAGAGGTTGAGTTATCTATGAGAACATGTAATGGGAAAATTATTTTACCCAAGGTATATAACTCCTCTACAGTTAATTTTTGTGGAATGAACCTCCTAAAAAATATTGTCTTACTTTATTTTGTCGTGTTTGATTATATATTGTGTATGGATTGGCTATCTTTATTCTGAGTCAACATCAACTGTTGGGAAAGGGAGATCACTCTTTATATCTTGAGGCATCCTATAATTGTTTACAAGTGTAAAGAGGATGATGAATTTTTTATAGATCCAGTATCTCAAGAATAGATATTATTATGTTATGTTTAAGCATATCCAACTCAAATGATTGAGAAAAAGGATAGAATCATGCCAAAAGACATGCCTAATGCGAGGGACTAAATTGATGAGTTCCCTGAAGAATTGGCTTGTTTCCCTCCTCAATGAGAGGTTGATTTCTCAATTGAACTTATTCCTGAATATATATCGATGTCAATGAAACATTATAGAATGGACACCATTGACTTAGAGTAACTAAATAAGCATTTTCAAGAGAATTTGGACAAGGGTTTTATATGACCGAGTTCTTGACCATGGTGTTAACCAATACTTGTCCTTAAGAAGAAAGGTGGATCAATTCACCACTGCATCGTTTATCATGAACTAAAAAATCACGGTAAAGAACAAGTTTCCCCTTCCATTGATAAATTACATGTTCGATAAACTACATGGGGACAAGTACTTCTCTATGGTGGACCTTAGGTTAGGGTGGCACCAATTAATGGTGAGGAAGGAGGATATTTTCAAGACTAAATTTCAAAATGAGTTATGGACACAATGAGTTCATAGTTATTTCCTTCAAACTAACCAATTCTCTAGTAATATTCATCGAATTAATTAATTAATTATTTAAATATTACCCTGAAATTTTTTTTGTAGTATTTATCGATGATATTCTAATATAATTCTACGGCAAGGGGGAAAATAAGGATAATTTGAATACATTTCTAAAGGATTTTAGAATGGATATAATTTATGAAAAGTACAGTAAATGTGATTTTTGAATGGAGGAAGTATCTTTCTTGGGGAATTATATCACTTGAAAAGGAATATCTATGGACCCTTCAAAGACAAAGTTAATTGAATAGTGGCATAAGACAACATCTATCATTGAGATCCTTAGTTTCCAGGGTCTATCGGGGTATTATCAGGGATATGTGAAGAACTTATCAGGATTTTCAAACCCACAAACATTGCTAACATGGAATGGATAATTTTTTTGGACTACTAAATGTGGATGCTACTTCAAAGAGTTGGGTTATCACTATGCTAGTACTCACACTTTCGACAAGTGGGGAATTATTTGTGGTATTCAATGATGCATCTAATAAGGTCATGGGTTTTGTACTGATGAAAAATGACCAAGTGATAATCTATGTCTCAAGTTATTTGAAAAGTAATGAGAAAAACTATCCCACGCATGATCTAAAGTTGGAATATATGATATTATCTTAGAATATATGGAGAAATTATTTCTTAGGGAAGAAGTGTGAAATATATAATAATCCTAAGATCCTAATATATATTTACATATAAAGAGATTAATATAAGATAGTGAATATGGTTATAGATCATTAATGATTATGATTTCTCAATCCACTACCATCATGGAAATAAAATAAAGTGGAGGATTATATATGTAGAACGAATCCTACAACATTATCAATGATGAGAATTGAGAAGGATCCAATGTTCTCAGATTTTTATTAGATGGATATGAGAATAATTAATGAGGGAAAATAATCAATCCTTTTGAAAATTATTTCTCAACCATCGTTCGTGGAGAAAATAAAAAATGATCAATGAAATGATGTATAAATTCAGAAGAAGGTGCAAGCTATCAGAAAGTGGAAATCCTCAGAATTAACTATATATGGGTAATGAGTTATAATATTTGGTTCATGACACTGTGCACCATCCAATCTAGAGATAAATAGAGAGATTCTAGGTGATGCAAATAGCTCAAAATTCTATATTCATCTTGGGAGCACAAAGAAGTATCGGGATATCTAAGAGAACTATTGGTGGGGAAATATGAAGAAAGAGATCACTGAATATAATCAAATGGCCATGTATAATAGCAAGTGAAGGCTGAAAAGAAAAGGTATATGGAGATAATGCAACTAATTCTGATACCAACATGAAAATGGGAAAAATCACCATGGACTTTGTCAATGGGATTCTAAAGACATCCTGAGGAAATAATTTCATATGGGTTGTTCTGGATCATGTTACAAAGACATCACAAATTATCACAATTCGAGATGACTTTTTAGTGGACATCCTTCTTGGATAATCATCAGAGAAGTGTTAAGGTTGTACGGTGTATCATTATCGATTTTATTTTATTCAGACTTGAAATTCACATCAATGCTCAAGAAAAGTCTCAAACATGATATAAACACTTAGCAGAACATAAGTACAAATCATCATTCTAAAAATGACGTCCAGTCTGAATGGACTATTTAGACACTGGAAGACCTATCAACAACATGTTCTCTGAACTCTAATGGACGATGGGACCAACGTCGGACTCTAGATGAGTCCTCTTATGACAAAAAATTCCAATCAAGCATTAAAATGGACTCATATTAAGCCCTTTATGGAAAAATATGAAGTAAACATCCATTTTGGGATGAATTTGGTGAACCTAAGATGCTATGACCGGAAATAGTCGAAGAAATGATGGAAAATGTGACAATATTTCAGCAACACATCATGGTAGTCCAATGTTGGGAGAAGTGCTATGCATGCAATCATTGAAGGGAACTAGAGTTTTGGGGTAGAGACATGGTATTCCTATTTATATCTCCATTGAAGAGGATCATGGGATTTGGGAAGAAAGGAAAGTTGAGTCCCATGTACATCACCCCTAAAAGATTCTTGACTACGTCGGAGACGTGTCCTATCGACGGGCACATCCACCCATCATGTATCAATTACTTGATGTATTCCACATATCCTTCTTAACGATGTAAATTTTGGATCCCTCAAACGCATTGAATCTAGAGGTGGTTAAGATGGAATGTGGTATATCTTATGCAAAGTAGCTGGTGAAGATCTTGGAATGTAGATGTCTTGTTCTATGTAACAAGACTACTCACCTAGTCAAAGTACTATGGTGCAACCATAAAAATGAAGAGGGAACATGATAACTGGAGGAGGTGATAAAAGAGTGTTACCCTCACTTGTTTTCACCATAGTTTGAAAAATAAAATTTTGAGGAAGAAATATCATAAGGGGGAAAGAGTGTAACAACCAAAAATTTTATTAATGCAAACTCCCTTATTATAATTCTTTAATATATTATTAATCATAAAAATCACATATTGTACACAATAAAAATATTATAAATGAATAATCAATGTAATAATAGGTATTTATAGAAGTTAAAGAATCTATACTGGTGGAACAATAACTTGACCTTTGAAATAGTAACATGACCATTAGGAGTAGTAAACTAGAAAATAGAATAGAAACTTCACATGTGAAAATATAAAATAGATCTAGGAAACTTTTAAATGTTAATATGATATAAATATATCATAGTATAACTAAATAAATATTTAAAAAATAATCAGGTAAGTGTTGTTACTTTTATAAACCATAAATGTTTATATATAATTTTATAATTAATATAATTATTTAAAAAAATTATAAAATAGATTCAAAAATAAACATTTTGTTATCTTATTATTATAAATTAATTTTATTTTCCCTTAATTATTTTTTAATGTGTTATAAAATCAGTCATAAGTTTAAAAACAGTATTTTCCAAGTAAGGGATGATTTTATTTAAAAATTAATTTTTCATATTGAGAAAATATTTTCATAAAATGGATTTAATTTTTTTATTTTTCAAATAAAAAAATATTTAGTTTGATTTTTTGGGATTTTATTAAAATACCTGAATTTTTGGTGAAAAGTGAATTATGATAATTTGTAATAAAATTTAATTATATAAATTTTTGATTCATTATTGATGTAAGGCTGATGTAAGCCCCAAATGTAGAACTCCACTTTATTATTTTAATATTTTAAGTGATTAGATTCAAACTATTCATAGTTTTGATCCAAAATAATAAACTAATGAATAAAATAATTAGAAAACACCCCTCTCAACCAATATAAGTAACAAATATCACCATATCATATTCTCACAACAAAAAATCATTGAATATTGTCCAATTTATTCCCAATACTCTTCCCAATCAGGTCCCCCATGTTTGGGATCCCTTGGTCTCATCAAAAGTCCAAACAATTTTCCATAAGGAGGTTCTCAAGGAGGAGAAAATAAAGACGTAAAATCCCTTTTCTTTCCTTTTAATTTATTTAATTTTATTATCCTATCCCCATCTACAGTTATCTAAGTGGAATTATCACTCCAATATCTTTTATATATTATGATTTTATTATGTTAATTAAATAATTCTTGT
This sequence comes from Viscum album, assembly GCA_963277665.1. Lineage (NCBI taxonomy): Eukaryota > Viridiplantae > Streptophyta > Magnoliopsida > Santalales > Viscaceae > Viscum > Viscum album. The sequence goes on along the minus strand of OY728163.1, from coordinate 2,098,798,060 downwards.
TCAAATATCATTCCATATCCTTTTATTTAGTAAATGAAAATATCATCCACAATGAGTAGATTTACCATCACCATGGATTATGAATTTTTATTTTTTACTATTGCCTTCAAGGATAGTAGTGAAACCATTATAATGGTTGAAAAATAGTTAAATATATACTATAACCTCTTTATTTTCTTTAACTAACTAACATATAAAATATAAAAAAACCAGTTTGTTGTGATCGAAAAATTACTAAATTAATCTAAATGATTATGATTATCATTTTATTTAATGATTCATCTTCAAAATAATGAGTCAAAAGTTATACTTATGACATTTACATTCCTTTTCATGGAAATCGAAAAACCTTTCTTATATATTTGACTACTAATTTTTAATGTACAAAGTGTATTTATAATGTTTTTAGAAAACAAAAAAATTTACCATACTTAGAAATAGTTATAAAGTATTCATTAATATAAACTAAAATTCATCATTAAAATTATCCTAATGATTATGGATCTGATAAATATTGGATTCTCCTTTATGAGGTTAAATTTAACACATTTTTTCTTGTGTGAATAAAAAAAAATTTATAATCAAACTAATGTCAGAACTTATGAACAAGAAGTTTACACTCATAAAAATTATTGTAAGGAAAATTTGTAAATAATTACATAGAAATGACTATGTTAAAAATATATATATGTAAAAATTATTTATATCATAATGTAATATGTTTTACACTATGATGGTGTAAAATAAATACGATATAATTCATTTTGTTATGCATGAATGATATGAGCTTTCAAATTCCAGGTGTCCAATTTCTTGCGACCAACATAGAGAAAATATGACTATTGGGAGAAAATATGACCGTTGGGAAGCTCAGCTATAAATCCCTAGTCATTGAAAGAGTTTGGAGCAGATTATTGGTTGTTATAATGCTGATCAAGTTAAATTTCACGAGAGATATGATGATTAAAAAGCATTACCAGATTTTTCATAGCCTTTTGAAATTGTTTTTTAGAGTTTATTTTTAAGGTAGCCTTTTTATGTTGTACCCTTAATAATTATATTGCATTGTAAAGTGTTTTTGCATTCTTTTATTACGATCGAGGGCATTTGAGGATTGAAAGAAAAGAATTTGATCATCGCATTCATCGAGGGATTGAATAGATTACAAGATAGATCCAATCTATCAGATCAAGAAATTTTAAGGACATTCCTACATAACAAAGCTGATCATCATATTGTTGGATTTCATTAATGAGGAAAGGTAGACTTGCTCGTAATTATAATACAAGGGATACCTTTATCCATGGTTTGTGGTCACCTTACCCTTAAAGTTAAAATATATCATTAATTTATAAATAGATATAAGTCAATGTTATATTGATTCTATTATATTACTTGTTTCTTATATGTCGTTTATTATATTGTGCATGTTTGAAATTCTTTTATCATAACAAGTATAGATATAATAAATATTAATATGTCAATCATATCTTCTGTGAATCCAATCTATTTAGTTTATTATAATAAAATCTTATGTGATTATGATTATTTCACTCTGAAATAATCATAACCATTGTGATTATGATCTAATAATATTATTTATAATTATAATTCAATTTCATTAATATTTCAAAATAATTATTGATTATGATACATAGTAAATTAGAATAAGGGCTATGTTCGTATATAATATTTTTACCCAAATAGTATTGTGAATTGGTTTAGTTTAATATCTTTTAAACTAACGTTTTTAAAATTAAATCTATCCCCTATTGTTATAGAGTCATCCAAAACATATTATTTTTATCATAATATCAATAAAATTAATATTGATATATAACAACTAGTATCCGAGTAGGTTTCCACTCCCTATATACTTTCGGAAATTTTTTCCTTAATAATGCATGTTTTTTAAACTTTTTATAATTTTTTTTCTTATAAATATTTTTTACACTAACATGTTTTTGTAAAAGACCATTTTTCTAATAATATGGAATATTTGAATGTTGGATCCATAGATAATATCAATCTAAATTGACCACCAATTTTGGATCATGCTTATTAGGAATACTAGAGAGATAAAATAAATACATTCATTATCAAGACAAGAGATGATAAATTTGTGATGATCACTAGAGATTAAACAATTATTGATAAGGATGTTACCACTTACACACATCAATAAAAAATAATAATATCAGTTGACATAAAAATTAAGGATTAGGTTGTTATCTTTTATAACAAGAATCATAGATAGTAAAATATCCTTCTATGATTCCCTAAATTGTTTCTTGAAAAATATTAAAGTCACAAATTTTTGGTGCTTTAAATGTTATAGAAATGAGTAGAGCAAGTCAAAGAGATTATTATAAAGAATTTTATTTTTTAACTATAGAGGTCATTTCTAGGATTCATCATAGATTCATGAATATTATAAATAGTTAACAGGCTATTGGTGAAAAATATTTTGATGATAATATACATGTGGAAAATATTATAAAAATCATTTCAATTGAAAGATAGTTTAAAAGAAATATATTTGATAAAACCAGAGTGGTTAATAATATCTCTATGAATGATCTTATTGGAACCTTGATGTTGTTCAAGAGTATACTGAATGAAGATGCCGAGAAATATTAAATAATAAAAGTGGAGTTTATTTTTCTATAACCACTTTACATACTAAAGCACAAACTCTTGAAATAATTTTTTGACCTTCAAGAATGAAAAAGTTGTTACACAATCTGATTCTAGTACTTATGAGTGTTCTGAATATTAATTGGATAATCTCAATAGAAGGATGAATATAATTTTTTTAGTAAGAAGTATTTAAAATACCGATATAAGAATGGTAATAAGGATATGAATGATAAAAGGGATGAAGTAACTTGTTATGAGTACAAGAATAATGGACATATCAGACCAGATTGTCCAATGCAAAAAAATAAAAGATAGGAAAAATAAGAATTCAGAACAAAATTCCATGATATTATATAAATCTATGGTAAAATGTTCTCAAATAAAATGATTCTTGGAGTGTAAATTTAGGAGATTACTCTGATAAATATTAAGATAAAAATAATACCATATAGAGGAATATATAACCTGTTTCCATAATTCCTAATGAAAATGTATTTTTTAATGACCATGGTACACACTATTGAGATCCTTACAAGTATATCACTTAATGATAATTATCTTGATGAAAATTATTTAATATTTTCTGATTAATAATGCTTATTAGGTGAAGGTAATTGTTTTCCTTCACAAGATGCAGTCTCTCAATTTTTAAAGATATTATTAAATGAAAATTGAAATGTTTACAAAAAGAATGACAATGAAAATTAAATGATTAGTTTTTTAAAAAATTATTTATTAGATGTCTTCAAAAATACTGATAAGTCTTATTTTGAAAAATAAACTATTTCAAATGATTTCAGAAAAGTGATTTCAGAAAAATATAGTTTAAAAATATGTTTTGATAAACTCAATTACTAAAATTTTATTGAATAGGATAATAATTTAGTTTTAAAACTAAATTATGAAATTTATTCACTAAAGAAACTCTTATAAACCATTACCAATGGTTAATATTATTTTGATAATATGTATAAAAAATTCATTCTCAAGGTACTAATATTGAAATGGGATATACCCATAAAACCCTACTTTAAGTAATAATTATTTTTGTTCCAAAAAGTGAACCCTTTTGTACCAAATGTGAACTTTTTCGGAATTTAGAATAATATTTTTCTCTTAAATCAACTTTACTCCTTAGGATTTCAAAAAGCATATTTTTATAAATACATTTAGATTCATAATTAATTTTCTGAATCAATTAGACCTAATAAGGGTTGGATCCCAAAGTATAATATTTTTACTTTTCGGAAAATAAATAAATTACCACCAATAAGAATACATGGTACATGTATAGTAGATGTTATTGATATATGACGGGTAACATTTTTTTAAAAAAAATCATCAAGATAAAAGGTAAGAGGTTGTTTTTGGGCATAATGCTAATAGAGTGACTATAGGTATAGGTAACATAATCCTTCTTAATAAATCTTTAATTTGGAATGTTTTGTTTGCTAAAGGTCCTTAGAATTACCTTATAAACATAATCCAATTATGTGATGAAGGTTTCCTTGTAATGTTTTGAAATTATAAATGAATAATAAAAAATTCCAACAAATATTTTATTCTTTGTACCGATCTGCAAGATAATGTTTAAAAATGTGACTCAGAAGAACTTATGAACCAATAATTAATTTGTCTTTGTGTAATGGAAGATTAATCTTTATTATGGAATATAAGGTTAGTAAACTATAACCTTATAAAATTATGTATGTTTAATAAGAAAATACTTTTTTATAAACTACCAAAACATAGGTTTGATTATTGAAAAGTTTGTGATCCTTATCAATAAGGTATGAAATATAAGTATTGTTTTAAATGTATTAGTGAAGTCTAAGCTACTGATTATTTATAGCTAAAAAATGTGAATTAATTTGGTCCTAAAAAAACTAAGAGTATAAGTGACAACTACTATGTATATTTATTGATAAAAGATTATAGTAGATACCTATAGGAATATTTTATGACAAAGAAATATGAATCTCTTTTTTTATTTCCAAACATTTACAACCAATGTCAAAAATGAGAAAAACATTCCCTTGATAAATATTCATAGTGACCATGGTGGAGAGTTTTTAAATTCCATTTTTGAAACTTTTTGTAGCAATAAAGGTATAAAAAATAACTTTCCATCTCATATAACTCCTCAAAAAAATGGGGTTTTTGAAAGAAGAAAAAAGTTTCTTAAAGAAATAACAAGAACAATGTTGAGTGAATACTTAATTTATAATAATTTTGGCCTGAAGCAGTTAGTGATTCTTTAGATAATATAAATCAAATATTAATTTTCTGTTTTCTTAATAAAACTACTTATGAGTCATGTAATAATAGAAAACCAAATGTTTCTTACATCAGTGTATTTGGATACAATGTATTCATCCATAATATGAAAGATAACCTGCATAAATTTTCACCCAAATCTGATAAATGTATATTTTTAGGTCACTCCACTAACCCTAAGTATTATAGAGTTTTTAATAAAAATTGTTGTACTATTGAGGAAATATCACATGTTTTGTTTGACTAAATAGATCCTTTTGTTTTCAATAAATCCCAACCAACATCCTTGAATGTTATTTCAAAAAATAATTTTCAACATACATTAGAAAATTATTATTATAAAGAAAACACATAAGAAATTGTTTCTAAAGTATTTATATAGGAATATATTTTTATATTATATTAATGGGTAGAGTTATCAAAACACCAGAAATCAGCTGTTTATTAGGAATCACTATAGAGATATCATCATTAGTGAGGTTGATGAACCTATTAAGACTATAATTTTATTAAGAAATGAAATTAACCATCTAGATTTCCATTCCCAATTTGGAACTAAGAATCTCCATGTGGCTTTTGGTGATGAATATTGGATTAAGGAAATGTAATATCAACTCAATAGATTTTAGTGGAACAAAGTATGGAATTTGGTTGAATGTCTTAATGAAACTTATATAATTGGAGTGTAATGGGTTTTCGAAAACAAATGCAATAAAAATGGAATAATTTGTAGAAATAAATCAAGACTTGTTGCTAAGTGTTGGGACTAACACACAACCATTGACTGTGATGATATATATACACTAGTAGAAAGATTATAATCTATTCGTGTTTTACTTGGATTTTCAAAATTCATTAATTTCATAATTTTTAATATATATGTGAAGTGCAGTTTCCTTAGTGGATATTTATTGGATGATGTTTTTTAACACCCTGAGAATTTTTAAATTACTTTTTTCAAATTAATTTAATCTTTTGGATATTTTTCATTTCACGTAAATGTAAAAATTGTTTATTCTATATGCATGGATTGATTTATACACAAAATTAGGTTAATTTTTCAATGCAAGAAACATAAATTTTATATTTATCTACATGAAACACCATGAGAATCTCACGTTAGATGAAATAATGATTTTCAACGATGGCCTGTTTAACCTGCATGACCAAATAATGTTATTGATATATTATTTAAATATTATTTATTTGAACCTCGATGATAAATTTGTATTTATGAAATGAAATAATTTACTTATGAAAATGTTTTGTTTACACAAATATAATTTGAATTCACTGGTTAGAAATGAATATTAAAACTAATTGAATATAAAGGAAAATATAAATATTTTTATACCCAAAATTCTATTTACCCTAATAAATAAAATTAATTACAAATAGTGATTTATATTAATGTGATATATATATATTATATATTCAATCAAATATTTTTGATATTCATCCAATATATTTTATTGTGCGAAGATAAAAACAAACACAATTTAATGCATAAAATACTATATTTTTATGGAATTTTTACCGCTTTTTAATGATGAACCTATTTTTAAGGCAATTTTTTTGATCATTTATTCATTATATATGTCTAAATAAGTATTAGTTTTTAAATAGAAACATAAAAATTGAGTTAGGGTAATGTGTTTCATATTTTTCTTTGAAGTTCCATGTTTTAATTGGTAGTGAAAAATACTGAAATTTAATTCAAAAATTAGTTTTCATCTCATTTATTTATAATGGTAAATTATATTTTAAATTGGTTTAAAAGTATAATTATATCGATTTTTTCAATTACCCTATTTAGGTCATTGGTATTAATTTTACTATGAAATTTACAACAATTACATTGATATTGTTTGGAGGTTTTTAGTTTAAAAACCTTCTTTGTCGTCCCATATGCGGGAATAAATTTAAATTAATAAATATAAAATATGTGATTAGAATTTAAAAAAATGGATCCATATTAGGAATCTGAATAATTTATAATTTCTTATAATGTCAAATTAGTTTTGACCTACTTTTTAGTGAGATAAATTAAAATTAATTACATTGATCAAGGAGCAATTAAGCTTAAAAAGGAACTAAAAATTAAAATTAAGGCCCTAAATAACCTATAAAATTATCAACAACCAATTGGAAAGAAATATTTATGACATTAAACTAACATTACTGAGTTATATTTGGTTTTGGATGAATTTTTTTAGGTATTATTAATTTTACAAATAACATGTTTTTAAAAATGCAAAGGGAGTCCCTTCCATACCCTATAAAAGTTAACCACCTCTCTCTCTTATTCACACCTATAAAAACAATTATTTATTCCAATAATTACCAAATAAACATAAAAATATCCCTCCCTTCATCCATGAATCCTCTCTTTTAAAACAAAGCAATCCAAGGACCCCTTCGGTTAAATCCAAAATTAGTTACCCAAAAAGAGGTAACATCCCTCCCCAAGCTCCTTCTTTTATTTTCCATTATCCAATCACTAAAATATTATTATTATAGGATTGTAAAAAAAAGTATCCCCAATATACTATGATGTATTTATTCTAAGGTTTAAACCTATAATTATGCATACTTATATCTAATGGGTAGCAAACATACTATTTATGGGTATGATAAACTTATGCCTCACAAACTGATGATTGTTAATTTTTATTTAATCGCCTCTCACAGTGGAAATTATGAAAAAATATACGTATATATAATATATATTATATTTACAATTTTTTATATGCATCAGAAAATTTTATTCTTAACAAACATTATTCTTTACATATTCTGTAGAAATGATAATTTCATTTGAGGAAGTGTGGACCACCGCGTTGTAAAAGTGACGTGATTCGTTCAAAAATTAATTTGAATGTATTAAGGATGGGGTTAGTGAAATTATATGATATATATGACATAATAATTTTGATATAATTTTATTATACACATATTAAAATATATTCCATTTTCTTTCTTTCTTTCTATACGAATATAAAACAGAAACAATGTTCATAAGTATATAAGACCTCCCAACTCCATTAACGGTGTATTCCATTTTCATACTTCTATAATATATATATTATTAAAATAAACATATAATGAATATAATTGATATTTATATCATGGTTTATATTTTAGAAATCATTATATAAGTATAAGGACCAAATATATAACAAATTACGACACATGCGAAAAGAAAATCAATTATTACCCCAAGTAGAATCTTAAAAAAAATGTTAATAAGTGTGTAATATTAAGTTAGAATCAAACCATATATAGTAATATATATTATAATTTTGTTATGTGATACCTCTATAATAAAATTATATTTTTATAAAAGTGGTTTGAATGAGATAATTATGGGACTCAAGTCGACATGCTTAATCTATTATGAGAAGACAAAGAAACGAGATCCCAAACAAGGAATGGACTGTGACTGGGGATGGTGTTATTTCCCACCCAGTATGTGTAGTCACCATAAATATGGAAGGCAAGGAAAACCTACCAATTATGGGAAGATGGGGAAACTTGATCTCTTATAACAAAAGAACTGAGAATGTGGATGGTGGCTTATCTCGCCTAGTAGGTGCATATCCCATGATGTGCCCTGATTAGTTCTAGATATGGATCTTAACTTATAGAGAATGATATCACATGTTAATTTATTCCAAAATTCCATGACTAATTCCTATGATATTATTTCTTATCGTAAGTTTTTTATTTTCTTGTGATTCATGTCTTATGAACTACCAATATTTACGCAATGATTTTGATTTTTTGATTTCATGATATGTCTGTATGATATTCTTATGTCATGATAATGTTCTCAAAACCCTATACCCATGTTTATGATTACATGTATCCCTTTTTTACCCTTACTATGTATCTAAGATCACCCTTTTTTTGTTTCCTTTAACATGTTTGGAAGATACATATTATGTTTGATATGTCTAATAATGGTTCTATTCAATAAGAACCTAGTAGGAGATCATGTATCTCATTTATATACCAGTGTTTAAACTCCCCGGTTTCAAAAGGAAATAAATGAATATATTATTTCAGTGTTGATTTATGTAATGATTTAATAATTCTGAAAAAGTTTTTTAATTTCTATGTATATTAAGACTGGGCTGTTATAGTACCTTCTTGAGAAAAGGATTAGTTAAAATTTGAAAACTAATATATGAAAAAATTATTGAAATCCCTTGGGATATTTAAAAGGATATATGTTCAGATTTATCTAAGGATAAGTATACGTATGAGTTAACATTTAAGAAAATGATCTATAATTTTATTAAAGGATAGAGTGAGTGGTTTCCCAAAAATGCACCAGGTTCTGAATATTAGAAGTGGATGTGGCTGAGATGTATATATACCTAGGGATAACAAATCCAAAAAGGTGTGTTAGTCCTTACCCGTTGTAACATGGTATATGAAAATGAGACTTGTTTCACACCTAGTTTGACTCTCATATGGTATATGCTTTGGAAATTCACAAACTCTTCAAAAAACATCATGATTGATTTAAATATAGGATGAACATTAACAACATAGGACAAATCTATGCTTTCATAGATTAAATAAGTAGTTTTCAGGATTTATAAATCTTATAAGTTATTATTTTCATTGATGAGGTGGTATAATTCTATGATATGTGTTTTTCACCATGTGCTTTCTGGTTTTAGTCAATGGAGTGATCTAGAACGAACATGGTTAAAGTTTAATTTTTCAATTGTGTAATGTATAAGCATTATGAAAATATATTTCCTAAGTTGAAATCTCATAAATAGAATCAGGAAGGTGGTATATGTATTTGTTATACTTATAAATATAAGGAGAATGTAGAAGACATGTGAAAGGTATGTGCTATTCTTCTAATATTTTTTTACATTAAGGATAAGAAGAATGAATAGATTAAGGTGAGGGAACCTTATTCATGATTAATATTTCGTATTCTAGGATATAAGAATAACGAAATGAGTTGATTAATTAAGATTAATTATTTAAGAAAAATGTTGGATGAATGATGTATCAATTTTTTTAAATTTAGAGATTATGTTATATAAATGATCAAATATATAATTACTTTATTTTTATGTTTTAATTATAGATTGAAATGTACATGTCGAATGGTGATTAAGAAATTGAAAATTGATATTTTTATTAGGTACAGGTGACCCTTAATTAATGTTAGATGTTGAGATAATGATGTTTGGATAAAGATATGTTGTATTTGAATAATTAAATTGAATGGTGCATATTACTCTTAGACTGATTATTGAAAATGTGGTATATATCACTAATTATGAGGTTTACAAATTATTGGACTTAAAGAGTGAATACAATAATATTTGGAATAAGGAAGAATGCATGTTTTCCAAAAGGATTTATAGTAATTTAGGTTATTACCATTTTTCAAAGGAATATTCAATGAGGGTATTAAATTTTTTGAATGTGTCAACCAAGTTGTTATTTGTGATATTTCTAGAATTAATTTTAAGCTGTTATCATGAATTTATTTCTAAGGTTTTGAATTTTCATCTTTCAGAAGGGTTATAAGGTTAACTATTCACAAACGATTTAAGTTGAATTTCGAAAGAAGTTTTTTTTACTGAGATTGTATTGAAAACCTTGGTTAAAAGGATATATAGTGATTAAAGTTATTTCAGGGATGTAAACCATATTTATTTTGGATAATATATTATTGTGGTTGTAGAAAAGGAAATCATGAATGTTAGGTGGAATCCAATAAATTCTGGTAAGGCCATGGGTCTTGAACCCATTACCGAAGGAAGATAAGGTTTTGATGCCTACCACTGGCCTATGCGATGTCCGAGTTTATGTATAATAATTTTTGAAAAATAAGTATTTATGTTAAAACACCAGTGTTACCTTTTATTTTTATAGAGTTGTGGATTAAAAATATTGATTTTAAAGGATATCTAGAGACAAATAGTTATACTTTTAATTATTTTACGGGATTTAAGATCTCCTAAAAGTGTTGTTTAGTTCTTTAAACACCAATGTTCATTTCTATACATTCATTTCTTCAAGAAATGGATGAATTAGAAATATATAAAAGAAAAACCAATGAATGAAATTTTTTTTATAAAATATATCAAGTGATTATATTTCATTATATGCTTGTTCAATAAATGAATCACAAAAATATAGGAAAATGAGAATATTTTTTGTCACATTACCTTAATTATTGTTGAATCGATGGACTTTTAAATCAACCAAGATTTATGAATTTGATGCCCTCAACTTTTATTTGATCATTCAGTTGTTTGTGATTGATGATAATAATCACTCTCTATAAATATTTGTGCTTTTCCAACATGCCTAATCTTTATTCCCAACCTATGTTCTACTATGTCAAAACCTAGTTATATGTTAAATTGGGTAACCATCTTGGCTCAAACTATCACTTTTTAAAGGATGTTTTCGTATTAATTTTTACGATGTGGATTTAATGAATAAAAAAATCAATTATTGAAATTTTTATAATCTAGATAAATTTTAGGGTTGAAATTCAGTTTAAGGTGGGAAGTATGAAACACCCCCTGATTTTTTGAAGTATTATTTTCAAATTAATTTAATATTTTTTTATTTTTCATTTCATAAATCAATGAAAATAATATATTCTAAATATTTGGATTGATTTATATGCAATGATATGTTAATCTTGCACTATATAAAACATAAATGTTATCTTTCTCTCCATGGAAAATAGATGATATCTTGTGTTACACACAATAGTGACTTTCCTCGATGGCTTGTGTAAACCACAGGATTGAATAAATATAATGATATATTAGTAAAATTTTATTTAATATAATATATTCGTTAAATCAGTAGTTACAAAAAGAATTTACTAATTTATGAAAATATATTGTCTACACACATATATATATATATAATGAATTCATTGGTTTCCAATTATTTGGAAATGTATTTTAAAGCCGATTGAATATAAAGAAAAGTATTATTATTTTTATGCCCACAAAGCTGTTTTACCCTAATAAATTAAATTAAATAAAATTATTGGGGGACATTAATGTGATATATATATATATACATTATATTTAACAAAACAGTTTTTATATTCATCCAATATATTTTATTGGTTTAAAATAATAATAAACCATATTATATGCATAAAATAATATATTTTAATTAACGCATTTTGATGCCGTTTAATGTAGAACCAGTTTATAATCCAATATTTGGTACTTTTATAGGTTACATATGTCTAAATAAACACCATATTTAAAATAAAAATATAAAACTTAGGTTAGGGTAATTTTTTGGTTATTTTATTATGATGTTTCATTTTATAATTGAATATTGAAAAATATTGAAACATAATTTAAAAATATTTTTTTCCTATAATTAATTTATATTTTTAAAATATAATTTCGTTTTGTTTTAAACTTTAATTAGATCATTGTTTTTATAAATTAATGAAATTTTTTTAACTGCAGTCAATTTCAATTTTAAATTGACTTAAAAACATAGAAAACTTTTTGAGGGTTTTTACTTCAATAACCCGCTTTGTCATCCCGTCTATGGGATTAAATTTTAATTTATTTTGGACATTTATTTAATTAGAATTTGAAAAACTGGATTCCATATTTTGAATCAGCAAAATTATTAATTTCTAATGAGTTCAAATTAGTTTTTAATTAAATATATTAGTAAAATGAATTAAAATTAATTACATCAATTAAGGTAAACATAAGCATAACAAGGGTCTAAACCTTTCGATTAAGGGAAAAAAAACCATGAAATGATTCCAAAACTAATTTTATGGAAATATTTAGGCCACAAACCGTCCATTATTTAGTATGGGTGGTTTTAGATGACTATTTGTTTGTAAAAACTCTTGTACACCTAACTCGTTTTAAAAAATACCAAGTGTGTCCCCTCCCTTCCCTATAAAAGGAAACAATCTCTCCCTTTTATTAAAACCTCCCAAATATTTTAGGGTCAGAAAATATTTCCCCAATAAAATTAAAAAAATCACTCCCTTACTCGTTTAACCCAACTTTTGGGATGATATAAATCCAAGGATTTTCTTTGGTGAAAACCAAAATGAGTTACCCAAAGAAGAGGCAACATCCCTCCTTAAACACCATTGTGTTATTTTAAATTATACAATACCAAAACTATTATTATAACATGATTTTATAAAGATAAAATTATCCTGAATATACTAGGATTTTGTTACTCTACCTACACTTACACACACAAACATCTAATGGGTAATGAGAATACTATTTAGGTGTACGATGAACTACTGTCTCATGAAATGATGATTGTTCATTTGTTCTTTTCCGCCTCTAATGGTGAAAATTATGATGTAAAATCAAATTATATAGGATATATATGATATTAATAATTTATTTATTCTTTTTTATTTTTATTTATAATATACACTTATTCTTTCAATCTTGTGTAAATATGATAATTTCGTTTGGGGAAGTGTGGACTACGACCCCCTCGAAGCGACGTGATTCCTTCACACACTAAATGGAATGTATTAAGGATGTTTTTAGTGAAATAATATGATATATATTATATAATTATTCTAATGTAATGTTATTATATGTGTATATAAATATATTTCATTTTCTCTCTTTCTTTCAATACGATAATAAAAAGAAAACAATGTGCATGTGTATGTACGTCCTACCGTCTCCATGAACGGTGTATTAATTTTTCATACTTATATATTATATAGATTGTTATAATTTTTATATAATTAATATAAATTATATTTATGTCATTTTATACATTCTTGAAATCATTATATAAGTATAAGTACTAAATACACAACAAATTAAGACACATGGGAAAAAAGTGAATATTACCCAAAGTGAGACCTTAACAATGAAATGTTAATAAGTGGGTAATATAAAGTCATAATCAACCCATATATTTTTGTTAATGTATAATTTTTTTATGTTATATATTTATAATGAAATTATATTTATTATTCAAATGGTTTTAAAGAGTATGACAAGAGTCAAGACATAAGGTAATGAAATTTCATCTCTATTTTTATTTTTTCAGATAAATGACTCATAAAACAATAATTTATTTTATGTGGTATATATACATCCCACAAATGTATTATATGAATCATATAATTAAATTCATAGGCATTTACTTATTCATTTTATGATATTTCTTTCTAGGTTTTTACGTTTCAAAAGTTACCAAATAGGTAAAGTATTTTTGTGTCGAATATCCTTTTTTGAGACACATGACATGATATAGTCCTATATTATTCCATGAGGTTTATATTCTACAATTTAAATGTTATATAATTAATATTACACTATTCAGTATGTGTTAATATTCCATTAATGTTATCCTTTCCATTTTGCTATGATTCAAGTTACCAAATGGGTAACGATTAGTAGGTATAATCTCATCGTTTATCGTGGTTCTTTATGATTATGATACCATTACAGAAATATTAGGATCCATCACTCAATAAATCCTATTTTTTTTCTTAACCTCAATTTATTTAGGTTTTATCCAAGTAATGTTTTCATTTTTCAAATCTTTGGTACATAGTATGATCAATAATTTTTTTAAGATAGTCCAACCTTACATCTCTTTGGTCAGAAAATGTTTTCCTTAAAAACAATGTTTTCTAAAATCTTTTTTGAGAAAAATATTATAAAATTAACCTAGTATAATTAAGAGAAAATTTCACCCATGTTTTACATTTTAAAAATATGGCTTCTAAAAAGTAATCTCCTTTTCATTTTCCAATTGAGGCACTTTTCTAAACTTTTCATGATGAAAAAAGATTGTTTGGAATTTATAGATTTTACCTATATCATGACCTTAATTACATTGAATCTTACTTTAAAATTATATAAAGTTATTTTAATTTAAAAGAAATGTTTTTTTAATATTATTGAAATTATTTTTTTTAAATAGTGTTTTAAATTTATTTGTGTAAAAGAGTGTCTTAAATGATTTTAAAAATATGCTTTATATATTTTCAAAAGATTTGTTTTCAATGAAAATGATTTAAATGATATCAAAGCTTATTTTTTATGTTTTCAAAATATTTTACTTGAAAAAACATTCAAAATGTTCTTAATATTATTTTATATCTTTTTTATGGAAAATTATTTTCCAATTTTTTAAGAATTATTTTATATGTTTTAAAGAAAAAAGGTTCTCAATATGCTTTTAGGCTATCGTTATATATTTTCAAAGAAAAAGTCTTCCAAAATGTTTTTGAAGGTTTATTTTTAGTTTTTAGAGTTTATTTTTTAGGAAATGGTTTCAAATATTTTTTATGTTCTAAAGACACTTTTTCAAAGAAGAAAAGGATATTTAACTCAATAAATGTCTTCGAAACATCCTTCGGAGTTACTTTCCTTCTAAGATAACATCCATTGATGTTACTCATGAAATTTTAGGAAATGATTCAAATGTTCCATTCATATTATTTCTTGAATGGTTTATATGTTTATGGAATTATACTTATGACACCCGTTTCTCTTCTATAAGTTTTATTCCTATGAAACCTACTTCATTTCAAAAGTTATGATTTGATGAAAATATTATGAAACCATTATGGTTTGGATAGGTTATGATGTGATGAAATGTTAATGATACCCATTTAATTTCATGGGTTATGAATTGATGTTTATAGAACCCATCTCTTTTGATGAGCCTTGATAGGTTGAATGTTTTATTGTATTTTTGAACAAGTATGAATGATTTTATTACAAGATAGGTGTTACCTATAACTAACTCCAATTCATTGGGTAATGATTTTTATCTCATGAAATAATGAAGATAATCAAGAATATAGGCTTGATCCATTTTGTGAATATGGGGAAACCAGATCCCTTATAAGGAATGAATAGTGATGTGGGATAGTGGTGTGTCAGGCCTAGTAGGTGTAGTCACCTTGAATATTGAATATGGGGAATCCTGATCAATTATTGGAAGATGGGTAGAACCAATCTATTATATAGAAATAACTGCAACTGAGGGTGGTGTTATGTCCCACCCAGTAGGTGCAGTTCCCTTAATGATCCCAGATAAGTTATAAATATGTGTCATTACATATAATGAATGATATCACATGGTTTTGAATTCTATAATTCCATGTATTATTCCCATTATATTATTTTTTGTATGAAGTTATTTATTTCCTTATCATTGATGTCTTACAAACATCCATGATTTGTGAAATGATTCATATTTCTGAATTTAGAATATGTTGGGTATGATATTATAATGTCATGATCACGTTCTCATACCCCTATTATAACGTTTATGCTTTAATATCTCCCTTTTTTACCCTTATTGAGAATATAATCTCACCCCTTTGTATGTTTTCTTCCTGAGGTTATAACGAAACATATAATTCATGATGTGTCTAAGAAAGGTTCTAGTCAAGAAGAACCTAGTGGGAGATAATGGATCTCATTTATGTACCAATGTTTATGTTTCCATGTTTCCAAATGAACTAAATTAATATAGTCTTTAGATGTTGGTTTATACAATGATTTAAGTATTCCATAAAACATATATAATTTATTTGTATGTTATGACTGGATTATTATATTTGGTATCAGATAAAAGGTTTAGTAAACCTTTAGAAACTAGAATGAGAAAACAATATTTAGATCCTTATGCATATTTCTAAGGATATTTATAGGTACGTCTCTAAGGATAAGTATAAAGATTAATTTATATTTAAGGAAATATTTTGGAATTTCTGTAAATGATAGAGGGAGTGGTTTCCATGAAATATATCCTTGTCTGGATAGAAAAAAGTGGATGTGGATCTGGCATAGAATTTCCTAGGGGTTTTAACCCTGGAAAGGTGTGACATGCCTAACATGGCCTAACCTAGTACACGACAACCGGCCTTGCAGAACACACAATTTGAAACTACTAGGGGATATGGTTTGAGAACTCACAAACTATTTACAAGCCATCTTTAAGTATTTAAAAATAGGATGACTATGAATGACCTAGTATAATATTAATGTTTCATAAATTAAAGAGGAAGGTTTCAATATTTAGACATCCTATAAGTAATTATTTTCCCTTATTATGTGGCTTTATTCTATGATATGTGTTTCTCACACCGTGCTTTCTAGTTGTAGTCAATGGATAGAACTAGAAGGATCACAATTAACATTGAATGTTTGAAATGTTTGATGTATTGGAAATATGAAATAGATTTCCAAAGTTTAAATCTCATAAAGATAATTAATAAGGTGTTATGAGTATTGGTTATACTTTTAAAGATATAGAGACCAAAAATGACATGTGAAAGGTATGTTATGTTCTTCCAATATTATTTAAATTAAGAATAAGAACCATGAATATATTATGGTTTAGGAACCTTACAACATGATTCATATTTAATATTCCATGAAAGAGGTATTAAAGGATATGTTGATGAATCTTGAGTAATAGTTTAAGAATAAATATGGATGAATAATGAATTATTGTTTTCAATTCAAAGATTACATTATATGAATCATAAAATATATAAGTATTTTTAGTTTAAGTTTTCATTGAGTATTAAGAAGTGCATGTTTAATGATGATGAAAACCTACAAATGTGATATTTTGAATAGGGTATGATAACCCATAATTAACTCTAGGCATTGAGATAATGATGTTTGGATAAAGATATGCTGTATTTGAATAATTATATAAAAAGTTTTAAATTACCATGAAACTGATTATTGAAAAAGTGGTAAATGTCACCAAGGATGAAGTTGAAAACATCTTTTATTTAATTAATGTATCCAACAATCATTGGAAAAAATAACCATGCATGTTTTCAAAAATTATTTATGGGAATTCAGGTTATTACCATGTTTTAATGGAATATTTGATAAGGGTATTAACATTCAAAGAATGTGACAACCATGTGGTGATTTTAGATATTTTTGGAATCAATGTTAATTTTATTTCATGGATTTATTTCTATTTTTTGGATTTTCATCTTTCAGAAGGTTTAAATGGTTAACCATTTATGAAATGTTTAAGTTAGACTTAGGAGGAAGTATGTATGTATTGATATTATATTGAAAACCCTAGTTAAAAAGTTATTTAGTGATTAAAACTATTTTACGGATGTCCATCATATTTATTTTCAATATTATATTAGTGTGGTTTTGGAAAATGACATCACATTTTTTGGGAGAAAACCAATCTAGTCCAACAAGACCGAGAGTATTGAACTCATGACTGAATGATGATAGAGGTTTCACATCTATAGTTATCATATGTGATGTACTAGTTAATGTGTAATATTTTTTGATGAATAAATATTTTTATGTTTGGAGAATAATGTATTAACCATATTGATTTTGAAGGATAACTAGAGACAAATAGTCATATTTTTAATTCTTTCATGGGCCATAAGGCATGATAAAATCGTATTTTAGTTCTTTGGAGAAAATAGTTAATTTCTATACATCAATTTATTAAAGTAATGGATGAATTATAGATATATAAAATAAAACAAAAATAATGAATATATATATATATATATCAAGTAAAAATATTTCCTTATACTATTGGTTGTTGAACTAATGGCCTTTTATGTTATCACATATTTTTATCTTTAAGGCCCTAAACATTTCATTGATCATTAACTTGTTTTTGATTGATCACCTTAATCAATAGTTATAAATATTTATGCTTTTCTTCCAAGTCCAATCTTCACTCTTAACTTATGTTCTTCAATTTAGAAAGCTAATAATATGTTATTTTAGGTAGCAGACGTGGTTCCAAATCTACGTTTAAAGGGAAGATTTTGTATTCATTTTAAATATGTGGTTACTATAAATTAAAATTCCAAGTATTAACATTTTGATAACCCAAATTTATTTTGTGGGTGAAATTCATTTTAATGGTGAATAGAATGTAAAACCTCTAGATTTTTTGAATTATTATTATTTGAATTAATTTAACCTTTTTTATATTTTTCAATTCACACAACATTGAAAATAATTTATTCTATATTATTGGATTAATTTATACCCAAAAGAAGTCAACAGTTCACTATAAGGAAAATAATTTTTATTTTTCTCTACACGGATGACCGATGATATTTTGCACTACAAGCAACAATGACTTTCCTTGATGGCTTGTGTAACACAAAATACGGAATAATGATAATGATATATTATTAAAATATTATTAAAATGACCTAGCTATTAAATTAGTAGTTATGAAAAGGTTTTACTAACTTATAAAATTCAATGGTTTATAAAAATATAAAATGAATTAATTAGTTAGAAATAAATTTGAAATGAATATGAAATCTGATTGAATATACAGGGAAATATTATTATTTTTATGCACCCAAAGCTATTTTACCCTAATAAATTTAATTAATTACATTTATTGAGTGATATTAACGTGATATATATATATATATATATATATTATGTTAACTCAAATATTTTTAATATTCATGTAATACATTTTTTGTGATTATAAAAAAAACAAACCCAATTGTTTACATAAAATACTACAATTTTCAAGGCCTTTTTACTGCCTTTGAATGAAGAACCCAATGTAAATAAATTATTTCAGTTTTTCCATTATATATATCTAAATAAACTTCATCTTTAAAAGAGAAACATAAAAATTATATTACGTTAAATGTTTGGTATTTTTCTGTGAGGTCTGATTTTTTAATGAATAATGAATAATACTGAAATTTAATTCAGAACTGTTTTTTGTCTATTTTACTTATAAAAATAAATTATATTTTAAATTATTATTAAAGTTTAATTAGATCATATTTTTAAAAATTAATACAATTTATGTCATTTTTCTCAATTTCACATTGAAATTGACAAAAAATGGAAATCTTTTTGAGGGTTTTTATTTGAAAACCTTGTTTATTCTTCATCAATGAGATTAAATTTAAATCAATTTCCTTAAATTATGTAATATTAATATGAAAATATGTATTCAATTTTTGGAATAAGAATATTTTATAATTTATAATAAGTAAAAATTATTTTTTCATCAAAAATATTAGTGAAATTTATTAAAATTAATTACATTTATCAAGGAAAAATTAAGCATAACAAAAAACTAAACCTTAACATTAAGGGCACAAATTACCTAGCCACTTCTAAAAAAACATTTTTATGACTCTATTTTTTCCATAGAACTTACATGGTTGTGTTTTTTTGGGTTTGGGATGACTTATTTAGGTTATAACATTGGTAAAACTAACATGTTTTAAAAATTGCCGATTGTGTCCACTATATTCCCTATAAAAGGCCACCAAATATCCCTCTTCTTAAAACATATCAAAACTCTTAGGTTCAGAAAATATAAGCCCAATACACTTCCCAACATTCCTAATTTCCTTATTTAAGGATCATTTTGGGATGAAGTCAATCCAAGGAATCCCTTTGGGGAAATCCAAAAGGAGTTACCGAAAGAAGAGGTAATACCCTCCTCAAGCCCCATTATTTTATTTTCCATTTTACACTTCTTAAAAAATTATTATTCCATGATTTAAAAAAAACACAAATATCCTAAATACTCTAGGTTATTTTCATGGTAATTTTTAGACCTACACTTACACACATATCCATCTAATGGATAACAAACATAATTTTTATGGGTACAGTGAACTATCTCCTCACAGAATGATGATTATTCATTTTTTCATTACTGCCTCTCATGGTGGAAATTATAATGGAAAATATATTTGTATATATTATATATGATATTTATAATTTCTTTACACTTATTTTATGTTTATTTATAAAATACATTTATTCTTTTCATCTTGTGTAAATACAATATTTTCTTTTGAGGAAGTATGGGATACCGCCCACTCAAAGCGATGTTATTCGTTCACACACTACATGGAATGTATTAAGGATGTGTTCAGTAAAATTATATGATATATATGATTTAATAATGATAAATTAATGTTATTATAAACATATATACATACATGTCATTATTTTTCTTTCTTTTAATATGACAATACAATGAAAACATCGTTCATGTGTACGTACAAGCAATCGATTACATTTACATGAGAGCCCTAAGGATTACAAAGCATGAAAGGATTATTCATAGTCCTTTTAATTGTTTCTTATAATTTTTCTTCTTATGTTATCAATTTTTGGTCATACTTCTAATAAAAATTTCGTTTTAAATCATGCATTCGATCTATGATTACGATCAAGGGATTGCAAGGATAACAAGTCAAAGATTCTGATCATCGAATTGATTTAGGGCTTGTGAGGATAGCAAGATGAAGATGATATATCAGATCATGGGCTTTTGAGGATAGTCAGACAGAACAAATTTGATCATTGTATCAAGGTGTTTTCTTATAGAAGAAATACATACTTTCCTGTAAGTATAAAACATGGGATACATTTATCCATGGTCTGTGGCTACATTACTCTTAAGTTTAAAAGTGTAAAGCCCCAAATTTTCCATGTAATTTTTTTATTTATATTGAAATATTTTGAGACCGCTAAATTTGAAGGTATGTGATTCCGAGGCCCGAAGTGTTTGAAATGATCTGTCAAAGTTTTGTTAAGCATCAATTATCACGCGTAAACAGTGATCCAGAAAAAGTGGAATAACTCTTAAAACGTTTCTCAGATCAAAAATATGAGGGCACTGTTGCATTCAGGATGGCGGGTTTTCCCTAGTTGTGAGTTAAGTTTAGTCGGTATAGGCCTCCTGTGGGAAAACACGAAAATGGCATAACTATAAATAAAATAATAAAATAATTTTATTTTATTTTTCAAATGCTTATAAATGAAGAACGGTGACTCAGATTAAATATCCAAGACCACCGCTGAGCTCATGATGGTATCCTTTCATTAGGTAGATACTAACATTGGCCAGCGTGGGTCAATAGTGGAAGATAGTTTTTGGCCGTAGATAAAATAATTACGTAACAATTATTTTATTGTTAAAATCCATAATTTATTAACTATAACTCGAATTGTAAATCCTAGTGTACCGTTGAGTTCAATGGGGTGTGTTATCCCTATGTAGATCCTAACCTCGACTGGTGTTAGTCAAGGGTGAATGTTAATAATTTATTGAACTTTTTTAAGGTACGTTCATGAAACACACTAGTATAATTTTATAACCTTTGGACCGGTTCTCGAATTAATAAAATGGGGGAACCATTGAATGTGCAGTGTCGGGATTCGCTTAAGGGAGGCTTCACTTTGACCATATTAGGTCTAGAGAAAAAAGTTAATTTTGGGACTTTTAAAAGAATAAACAAAATAACATTGTTATTTTGTTTATTTTCGTTATTTCCCTCTAACGGACAAACGAAAATGTGGTACTAGTGGTGTTTCAAGCCACTAAATGGATTGACTATTCAAACATAGTTAATGACATCATTGGTAAATTAGAAAGGATCTAATTAATGATCCCCCATTAATTCTTAACGTCATTACATTAACTCCCCTTCTCTTATTTATATGGTATTTGGAGAGATGTGTTGGCAATGCTCCACCAAGCAACAAAGTACTGACAACGTGCTGAGATGCCAAACGCTTGGAGGATGGAGCCAGTTCCGGCGAGCAGTGACGAGCGACACCAAAACCCCAAACCGAAGAACGATGATGAGGCGACGCCATTGGAGGCTAGCTGCGGGGACGTAGAAAACTGTTCCTCTTCATCGACCATGGGAATTTCTCCATCATTCTTGTGGTAGGGGGTTGATCCTGGTTTAAATTAAAGTGAATTTCTTAACACTTAAATCCTCCCTGATGATTACGGGCTAATGAGGAGGGCACATGACTACTGAACCTAGCCCAAACCCTCCACTAATTTTATACCCTTGCTTCCACTGTGGATGACTAATGGTGCTGCGGCACCAACCCACTACGTAGGAGGCGATGTTCCCATACTCACCAAAATAGAAGGGTGCAACACTAAGCCACAATGGTCATCGGAGTGGCCAGCACTGGTCGGTTGCGGAGGAGGTGTAGTGCGCCGTCACACGCCGT
Source organism: Viscum album (assembly GCA_963277665.1). NCBI lineage: Eukaryota > Viridiplantae > Streptophyta > Magnoliopsida > Santalales > Viscaceae > Viscum > Viscum album. The sequence continues at coordinate 2,098,775,096 of OY728163.1, read as the reverse complement.
TGGTGTGCAAAGGTCCACGACGGCCGTAGGAGGTATAAAACACATCGGTCGGACACAGAAGGGGACGTGGCAGGACCAGAATTCCGCAGGAGAGCTGGAAGGAGGCATGAAAAGTGTGCCACTAGTGAGCAGAGGGCCGCAGATGCAGACATAGCTATGGAAGAACCTGTTCCCACATGGGAGGTTCTGTGGAGACTGGGCGTCACCCACATGGCACCGCCATTTCATAAAGCCGAAAAGCCTCCGAGACATTTAGGATACTGCTGGGAAATTCTCCCCCCTTCCCAGCTCGGGCGGAACACGGGACAGCCCCTTGCGAGCTGCACCTCACGAGGCCGGGCCACCGACCAGTGGGCCGCCCCCTTTCGAGCCACCCTTTGTGTGACTCCCCTTTGGGGGCCGCCCTTTATGGGCCGTCCCCTTTAAGGCCGCCCTTTACAGGCTCCCCCTTAGCGGACTGGGAAACCACCATGTAAGCCGGGCTGGACCTCGGCCCAGTGGGATGAGCCCACCGCGGCCCCGCCCAAACGGGGCCGGGATGGGTTGGTCTAACTCGGTCGGACCGTACCCGGGCCCAACCCGACTGAGAAATGCTTAAAGGGACATATCATGAAAACTGGGCATCCTTTTGATGAACCATATGTGGAATTGTGATCGTTGCATCAAGAAGGTCCTTTTGGTAAACTCTACTTACGTTTTGGGGATAGATCAAGTATGGCTGGGTTCAATAAAACCTGAATCCAACTGATCCCCCAGAATTAAGTCACATATAACTCACAGACTGGGCATCCATATTGATGTACTATCTATCATGTTGGAACCCTTACTATATGACGGTCCTTTTAGTTAGTCCTTTTTCGATGTTACTAATGGTTGATGTATGACCGATATCTTAAGATTTAGATTCTACGGAAATCGAGCGCACCGCGTGCGAGAAATCCTATGGCTGGTTTTAATGTGAATAAAGAACATTGATCCTGTGTGGGTCAACATCTATCAGATCTTGTGTGGGCGAGCATTCTGTGATCCTCTGTGGGTCAATGCATACCTATCTTGGGTGGGTCAGATCCTGTGTGGTTCAGCACTCAACGATCCAGTGTGGGTCAGTGCATACTGAACCTGTATGGGTCAGATCTTGTGTGGGTCAGTGGGGTTTAGTTACCTATCGATCTAGTGTGAGTCATATCCAGTGTGGGTCAGTTGGGGTTATTTACCTATCAATCCTGTGTGGGGAAGAATTAGTGATACATTACAGAATAAGATGATCTAGCCCTATGACTAATCAACTATATTTTTGTACATAAGATGTACCGGAGTGTGAGCTGAGTCTTTAACCATCGTAGTGATAACTTCATGGTGTTACCTGTGTGGTACTTCTTTATTTGTGTTGTTACATGTGTGGTATATATATCTTCATGGTGTTACCTATGTGGTAGTTATACCATCGTGGTGTTAGCTTTGTGGTGTTACCTTCGTTGTACTTCTATCTCCGTGGTGTTACCTGCGTGGTACTTATACCATCCTGGTGTTATCTTCATGGTGTTACCTATGTGGTACTTCTATCTTTGTGGTGTTACCTGTGTGGTACTTCTACCTTCATGGTGTTGTCTTCAGGGTGTTACCAATGTGGCACTTCTATCTTCGTGGTGTTACCTATGTGGTACTTCTACCTTCATGGTGTTTTCTTCATTGTGTTACCTGTGTGGTACATCCATCTTCGTGGTGTTAGCTGTGTGGTACTTCTGTCGTCGTGGGGTTACCTGTGTGGTACTTCCCTCTTCACGGTGTAACCTCTGTGGTACTTTTGTCTTCATAGTGTTACCTATGTTCTACTTATATCTCTGTGGTGTTACCTGTGTGGTACTTCTACCTTTGTGGACTCATCTTTAGGGTGTTACCTGTGTGGTACTACTACCTTTGTGGTATTCTTCCCTCATGTATGAGATGAGTATGTTTTTATAATGTAGGTATATGTATGGGAATATACCTAAGTAGAGTTGATATCTATTACTTCGTGCATTGAGAATGAGGTCTTTCATTGTGGTATTTACCTTGTGGAACTGTGAGAGACCTACGGGGGTCTCTGTGTCCTTAGTGAGGATTGTTATACACACCCCTACACGGGTTTCACCCGCACCTTATTGTGTATTGTACTGACGACGTGCAACGAGGCTGAGACTTTAGGGAGCCAGGACTAGGTGGTACATAGAGGGGATAGGCTGATGTGGAGTGTTGTGGAGACAAACTGTACCAACCCTTCAGGTTGAATCCTCGGTGGATGATCCATGAGTTGTTTGTACTTTTTAGTTGTATTTCTACTTTTCAGTTATACTCATACTTTTAGTTGTTCTTGTATTCCGGACACTTTAGTTTCAGAAATATTTACTACAGCAGTTTACTACGTGGTTTCTTATTGTTAAATTTTAGTCTCTGTGTTTGTACAGGTTTAAGAGAAATGTCTTCCTGTATTAGGGATAAACCTTTCTGGTGCTAGTCACCAACCCTTGGCCTATGGAAGGTGGCATTGGGGAAGTCACGACATGGGCCCAAGGGACAGGTCGTGATAGAAAGAGATCATTACTTTCTCAATATATTTATTTCATTATTATATTGTTTCTATTATATTACTTGTTTATTACATATCTTTTATTCCACTGTGCATGTTTGTAATTTCTTAATTGTAAAAATATCAGAATATAATAAACATTAAAATGTTAATCAGATATTCTGTGAATCAGATTTGTTTTGTATTTTATAATTTAATATAATGTGATAAAAATTATTTCACTATAATATAATAATAACCATTCTAACCACAATAATGTCATATTATTTTTATTATAATTCTTGTACTCTGATATATCTAAATCATTCATGACTACGATATTTTAGTAATCATATATAGTTAAAAGTTTGAATCTGATATTTTTACTTAAAGAGGTTTGTGAATTGGTTTAGTTTAAACTATATTGAACTAAATTGTATAACACTAAAATTCACCCCTCTTATTATAGAGACATCTTGAATATATTACTTCAATCATAATATCATTATAACCCATATTGATAACCAACATATACCATATAAACAAATGGTATTAAAGACCAATTAATTTTTTTAATTTCATTAATAACATATAAAATTAAATCTAGATAATTATTCCTATTTTACAAAACCATCTATTCATGCATACAAGTGAACCAATTATGAAAACTAAGAAAATGAACACTCTCAAATTATACAATTATACACAATAACTCATTAAAGTGGCCATAAATGAACTTAATAAAATTACAATGAATCAAATACCTGATGAATATGTTCTAGATCTATTAATTAATAAATATAATTTTATTATCAATGGTTTTAAATACGTGAAATAATTCATTCATATGTTATGGGGAACTATTCACATTGGGCCACTGGTTTGGGGTTGGAGTCCTTAAGACATTTGGGCCACCCATGGCATCGGATCAGTAAGGCTTTTAGGCCACCTTTAAGGCCTTCAAGCCACCTAAATGCCTTAGAGAAACCTCAATGACCTTCAGGGACATGTGATATGCAGTTTCCTAGATAGATTCTATATGGAACAAGCTCCAAAAGACGGTTAAATAGTAAGGCAAATTTACCAGAGCAAGGGTAAACAAATTTGGAAAAATTAGAGGGTATGGAATTGCCATCGGTACCGGGACTATGCATCACTACATAAGAAAACTAGCCGAACATCCTTGAAAAGGTGGAGAGATGATCACGATGCAGATGCTGGGGAGGGGCATTTTCTTTTAGTCATAGTCTGTATGATTTCTTTAGGACCAATGGGTCCTATAATGTCCCCAACTCCTACATGAAATGAAATATCTAATTCTACATGACTTATAAGGGTTCCCCCCATCCCTCGAAATGGGGGTTATCAGAAAACAATAAAAAATAAACCCTTTGGTCCATTCAGGTAAGTTAAGGGGATTCTCGAACCCAATTTATTTTATTTGGTCTATTCCTCTTTCACACAAAATTTTTGTATAGATGTTCTTTCAATAATCGTAAAATATAATTTCAGTTCTGTTTTAATTTATGGGATATAAATGATTCTAAAATGATTTTAGGGAAAATTCAATGATTTTTAAAAAATAACCCTTCTTTCTAAAAGAAACAGACCATTTCACTTCTCTTAAGAATAGTTCTTCATCACTGATGAATTATGATTCTTATAGCAAGTATGTTATCCACTTTTTTCTGTGAACCGCAGTGTTTACTCATGAATTTATTCTTTATGAAATTATCATGAAACCCATTTCATTTAAATGGGTTATTTTATATCTATGATTAATATACTTTCTGTGTGACATGTATGATTATGTAAATGTTATAATGTAATGAGTGCTCCCAAAATTATATAGTTCCCCAATTAATTTTGTAATGTGATTTATCTCATGTGATAATGTTCAAGATGCATGAACATGATGCTATTATTTTTCACGATCATGATGTTACGATGGTGCACAAATTTTATGCATGAACATGATTCTAGTTTCTTAATAACTATGTGTGGTAGTTTACCACTAAGACATGATGTTCTAATTTTATGCATTTCCACATTCCATGACATTATTTAATTCATCCAATATTGATTATGATGATTATCCTATTTTATGTTATTATGAAGATGTTTATGCTCACCAATGTTTCATGTATCATATTCATCCTCTTACTAGGATTTTATCTCACCCCTTCTTTTGAGTTATATCCTCTAGTGAATACTAGTACAAAATAGAACACGAGGTCCAATAAAAAGCTATAGAAGAAGAAATTTAAAAAATATTATTCTTTATTATGTAAATGTTTTTTATGGTAATAATTTTCCTAAGACACTAATCCTTTGGATCTTGGTTTGGTTAAAATTTTTGGGTTTTTTTTCTTTAAAATGATGTAATAATCATGTAAGAAAATTATGTACACCTTATAAAATAGACATAATATTTACTTTATGAAATTTCAAACTGACCAGTACATCATGTTGGTTAGTGTTAGGTGAAACATCCTAATAACCCTTCAATTTGGGTTAAAGCCCTATGGTGTTGTCATATGTGACGTGTTGTCACCCGACCTTTAGGTTGTCCTTTTTTTCTTTAATCATAAAAAAAACTAAATCATCGATAAATAAACATCATGTTGATCCTAGGCATTAAAAATACCAAAACCCAATAAAACATCTCTGAAAACTTCATTAATACCCTGAAAAATTTTACTATATAATATATTCAAATGGGGTATTTAAGACTTTGAACATCTTAACAACCTTAATCTTATAGACCAATGGTGGTATCCATAACTCTTAAGATAAAAATAAATGAAAACTTCATAATCTATAAATTTATCTACAACCTATTCTCTAATATCAAGTATAATAGATTAGAACCCCCACTCCTAAATCTGGTGTTAAATTCATAAATATTACATTTTTAGCTTTATACCGATAATTATGGCCATAATATTTTATATATAAACATTACTCCCTAAAAATGAAAAACTAGATCACTTAAAATCTCAAGGACCTTTTATGTTTTCAGTCTTATTGAATTTGGAAAAACACCTACATGAAAAATAACCTTGTCATTAAATTCAAATTTGTCTCACTTAGGCAAACTTTTCTTATTTTACATTAAGTCATTATCATCATCATCCATATGAAATTACTTCCTGACATAATTTGTTCAACCCAATTATTTATTACTTGTGTAAAAGGAAATGAATGAAGGGTGAGATCAACATCCCAGAAATGATAAAAAAACCATTGAAAATTGAATTTCCTTAATGAACATAACATTTCATAAGGGTATGACAACAAAATTAGAGTGAATTAAGGAATATTAAAAGAACATATACCAATCAATGCATGAATCATCAATCAAGAAACATGAAATATGGATTTCAAAAAGCTATAATCATCGGAATCAATAATAATGAGCCAGATGATATTAATCATTATAAAAAGGAAACACATAGTAAACATAGATAATATGTGTTGGTATCTTGGAACCTCATATTTATAGAACAATTATATAACCCATATAAATGAAATAAAAATTCAACCAAATTCCATTACAATTCTCTTGAGAACATAATCATTATCAAATGAATTGTAGTGTGATTTTGTGGTAGGAATCAGAGAAGCTATAATGGGATCAACCGTCGCTACCTAGGAACACCCATCTTATATATTATCTAAGAAACACAACATTAATAAAATACACAGATATTTCACCATAAAACTCATAGAAACAATAATTATTGTTTTACAACTCGATTTTATAATGAAAAAGAAATGGGTTTCAGGTCAATATCTTTAAAACATGACTAAACCCTAGAGAATAACAATTTCCATATCAATATACTTGAATAATGATTAACCCATGGAAAACATATGAGTTCCCTAATATTTTTTTTGGAACCTGATTAACCCAAAAAAAAGAAACAGATTCTATAACAATCTCATTAAAATAATCTAAATCCATATATATAAATAAGAAGGATGGTAATAATAAAATATATACCCTTTTGAGTAAGTATTAAGGATTCTTTTCTTTTATTAATATAAATACCAGAAATATATATTTAAAAGTGTTCATAAGGAAAATATACTTTTAATTATGAAAATACTTTTTTTTAAAAAATATTCCCAAAAATTTTGAAATTAATTTTCATTGAAAACAATATTTAAAAGTTATGAAAAAATTTTTATTCTATTTTAGTGGTCATGATGTTTGGAAATTCCATTCATTCCACAAATTTTAAAATAATTATTCCTTTCACTTTTTTAGTAAAAGACAAATGGGGATTGTTTTTAAAAGAATACAAAATTACATTGATTTGTTTAAAAGAAAATTTTTTGTAAAAATTAATTTAAATAATTAATTTGAAAAGGTTGAGTGATTTTTTTAAAATATTTTTTGAAAACATAGTTTTTGATGGAAATATATTTTTGACTTAAGAGGGAAATGAAGTCTGATTTTATGAAAAATATTTTATCATTTATTTTAAGTACCAAAGAGTGTAAAAATAGTTCAATTATATAAAAATATCTTTAATAAAAATATGATAAAAACATTCATGATAATTACTATGAGATAGATTATAATATTTCATCATTTGAAGCATAAATCCCGATAAACGATGAGTTTATAACGTAAGACTATGACCTCCTTGGTAACTATGAACCCTAATCACTATGATAGAATTAGTTTAATTGAAAATTAAAATATCATTAAAATAAGTTTATTCATGATATACTATGTCAAAATTGTATTACATACACTTCATAAAATAATATATGTGTATAATATGACATTCATCTCAAAGAAGATACATCGAGACAAAAAATATTTTCCTCTTTGGAAATGTTGAAAACATAAACCCTATGGAAAAGTGATCTTAAAATTTATATTTAAAATAAAAGTAAATTTAAGAATAATAATCATAAAATACATTATTGGTCAGTATATACACAAAAATGGGCTGAATATGACATATACCCCTCATAATTAAAGTTTAGATGAGAAAACCCATACCTCAGGCATCTTTTTTGTTTAATGTAATTTTATGGAAGGTTTTTTTTTGAATATTTATAGTCAATTAATATAAAAAAATTGTCAGGAAGTTATTATTATATTTATACATATATTAAAATTTTATTACCAATCATGAAATATGTTTTTAAAAAATTAATATGGTTGTGGAATAAAGGTGATATGTTGTACATGCGCAAGAGTAAAACACACATTTTTGAATGATCATTATGGAAAAGATATAAATAATATTTTATCTTTCTATAATAATAATAATATAATTTAATCTGTATTATTTATTTATATAATCTTATAAATATCATCCATGTTATGTGGTGTTTAATAGAGGGTCACATCGGTTTGTGAATGGAGTAGCCCACACATACAAGAATGTTGTTATCAACTGTTTTACTATAAAGAAATAAAATAATATATTATATTGTCAGAATGATAAATATGTCATTAATATCATAATTATTTAATTTATTTCACATAAATTAAAAATACTGTTCTTATTTTATTCCATGTCACCTGTTAGTGAAAAAATGAATCACATCACTTTACAAGGCGGTAGTCAGCTGTACACACAAGTGATGTTATCTTATCCTATAAGGAATTTAAGGTAAAAAGGTATAATAATTTTTGAAATATATAATATTCATTTTATATCCATTATCATACCCAACCATGATATTTGGCAACAGAAAAACTAATGATATCAGTTTTCAAGATGGCACTACTTAGTTCACACGAAACATCATCTCAAAACCCATTTGAAAGAAGAAGAAAAATATTTAGGATATTAAATTAAAATATTGACATCAAAGTATATGTAATTTTCTGAGGTTATTATATATTAATGGTTTAATATTAAATTATTGATTTGGAGAATGAAATAAAAAAATTCTTGTTAAAGAATGTTTCCTCTTTTTCATGTATCCTACAAAGGCTTTTACTAAATCCTTACCAGGTTTGATTTATCAAAAAAATAATGCTTATAAAGATATTTCTATAGAATTTGGGAAGTTATTTAACTAGATATTGTCCAATACCAAGATGTTTTAATGTATGAATAATAGCGGATAGTGTGTGGCCTTCTATAAGTGGGGGAGAAAATACACTTGATATTTTTGAAAAGAATTGAGTACTCCAAAGTTTTTCATGTGTAATATGATTCCAAATGTACAATTATAGAACTATATAGGTTTGAGGGTCTAAATTTTACATTCCATTAGTTTCTATAAAATTTTATAGGTCATTTTGAACCATATATTTTTAATGTAACCCCTGGTAAATAATTGCTTACCTTACCCGCTTTTAATAATTTTTACTGGATTTACTATTCAACAGGGTAAAAAAATAATATGATATTATTAAATAATATAAATTATTTTTATTAAAATTTTTTAATTCATTATTTTATTTTTTATTCAACGAATTTGAATAATTAAATTTAAAAGTAATATCACTGACTCGATGAGAAAGTATGGTTTTAAAGAGAAAATGTGGAAACGTTTACAATTTGTTTACATGGGTGTTGAAGATGTAATTGATTCTAGTGAATAAAATTATATTAATGGATTTATATATTATTTAAAGGTTATTTGAAACAAAATTAATATATAATTTATCTTTATGATTAATTAAAATTAAAATGAAACTTTTCAATTAAAAGACCATATATTCACTATTCATCAAGGAATGAAAAAAATTAAGAAATATCACAATATTTAACCATAGTAAAATTTTAAAATGATGATTTCAGAGATGAATTTTATATTTTCCAAAAAAATATAAAATATTTTAAATAAATAAGTTAAAATAAAAAAACGCAGACGTGATGGAAAATGAGTTTTTGAGAAGTGTATTTTTCCCAGGCACAAGATGATTTTATATTAAATATATGTAAAATAATAATTATTTTATGAATATAAATTAAAATTATTTACATATAATCTATAAATTTATGTTAAATAATTTCTCTCAAAGGTTTATTATAATTAATTATAATTGAGAAACATTATGTACTTTGACACAATTTTCAGATAAAGCCCCTTTTTACCAAAAACAAACTTAAACTAAAATAGAACATAATGATGATAAAAATTTAATTCTGTGGATTAAATATTACAAAATAATAACTATGTTACATTAAATCATATTAAATTTTTTTTTTAATTTCTTAATTTATTGAAAATAAATGACTTTTTTTAAAAAAATCATTATTTTCACTATACACTGAAAAATAAATATTTTCCAAAAAATTATAAAATATCACCTAAAGTGAATTTTGATATTTTGTTTAAAAATGAGGTTAATTTTTTAAAACTACCAAAAAAATTATGGTATTTTTTACATGGTAGAATCATTTTTAAGAAAATATATTTTTAAAGAATGAAATCACATTACTAAAAATTCATTGATTTTTCATAAACATGTGTAAATAATATATATTTAGTATGATATATATATATATATATATATATTTAATAATGTAGTTAATACTATTCCTTCCCACCAATTTAATTTCTAGGTTATATCTGTTATATATATCATGGATTGTTTAAGCTCACTATTGCATGCTGAATACACTATTGAACATAAAAATATCGAGGTAGCATATACCCCAATATATTTAAGAGATTAAATTTATTTTAAAATAAATATATCCGAAAGTATTGGGTTGTTACATTATCATCTAAGACCAATGTTCGGTGTTCTTTATGCCATTGAATATATTTTTCTTCTTTTAAAATATTAGTGTGTAACATGAACCTCTTCCCCACTGGTTTATCATTATTTTTCCCCATTGAAAAACATTCACGCCCTCTTATACCTCCTATATCAACCTAAACATATCCACACATCTCTATTTATCACATAAAAATTCCATAACTGCATACCCATATATCAATATCCATATATATCATATATTTTTTTGAAGAACACATCCATTTTCCATCATAGTAGTTTATCGTCAAATTGAAGGTAGTCAAGATTATTCTATATTCTTACCATGAAGGACCACCACAATATACCAGATCATCATGCAATAATTATCTCATAAATAAAACTTTTAACATATGGAGATCACATCTCATGTATATAAACCTCTACTCACTACATTTAATCTATTTTTAGATGAGTGAGTAGATTAGATGTAGTAGTCCACCTTCCATTCCCTCAAAAACCTGGATGTCTATGGAAGACACCTAAAAACCAACATTCTCGGGTGTTAGTATTGTTATCTAAAAGTGGCAGGGTTCATATAGAATTAGATGGAAAATAATATATATATATATATATAAAATTCATATCCCATCACATAATCCCAACCTAAAGGATTCATACCAAGAACCCCTATAAAAACCATAATTACGACCATATATCCACAAACATCCATAAATAATTACTTACACCACTAAAACATCATCCAAACCCATAACTCTATGCAAATAAACAACATAAAAACTATATAGTCCATTTTTAATCGTTTACTTAACCAATTATATATTTACTATTTACCCATATTACATTCATTAGGTTAATTAATAATCATATTTAATGACTAGGAATTCAAAAAACAATGCACATAATCTTTTCATCTATTACCTATACTTTTCATCCAATTTTTTTAGTTGCAACTATATCTCCTTTAATTCTTTCTTACTACCCATATTTCAACTATTTATTTTCCATTATATTAAAATTTCATCTATACCACTAGTAATTCACTAACACATCCAAAAAACAACCCTTCATTAATTACAATAACTACTATGGGAACCCATTCCAACAATGACCATAATCACCATATAAATTAACATTTTCCACTTATTAGTTTAAACAAATCTTCCAAATCAGTTCTCAATATATGATTTACACATACAAAAATACCACACAAAAATGAAATCTACCAAATACTAGTAACCAATAACACAGAATAATAAATCAAATTTTAATCATTTAATTTATGTATATAATTTATAGCTATTATTAGAAACAATAATGTTTCTAGATTATCCAATAAACCAATTCATTACAACTGTTAAATTATCAATTATTTATGTGAGGTGTTATCAATTATATTCAAAATTACAAAATGTATTTCCACTAATTATACAACTATAATCATTAAGTATTTTTCAGCAACAAATAAAATTCACAATAATAAATTCAAACAAAAATAGTCAAAAAATACCAAATAAATAAAAAAAACCCATTAGTCACTAATATTCATTCAAATTTAATCACATAAGTTTTTATATATCTTTTTTAAAATTCATCGCATTTAATCAAATATAACAACAACATGATAATTGAAATATTTTTAAAAAATAAAATAATTATTCTAGGAATCCCATATGTCAATGTGAATATTTCATGGTTTTCTACACAAGGGAATAAGGAGTGCAAGATATAATAAATCCACTATCATCTATAGAAAAATGAAAAATACAATTGTTGGGTTCTCATAAGACACCATAGGTGGGTTCTAGTTTTCTATGAGTGAGAGAATGAGTAGGATAAAATGAGGGGACTTCATAAATTTCAATAACATTAAAGCTAAATTCCACTAAGATCTTCTTGGGTATTCATTCCGAGATACTTATCCATATATCTAAAATTTTCCCTTTCAACCAGTCACATTGATTTACCATCATTTACCATGATTAAAAATCCTTAAATAATTGATGAAATCAGTTAAGGGTTAGTGCAATAAAATTACATAATAAAATTATTGATTTAAATAATTTTCTTATTTAAAATTTCATGTTAAATTTTAAAACTAAATTCTCACTAAAGTGAAAAATGGGAAATTTTAATAATAAAACTACTCTTATGAAGTGGAGGTTGAAACTTAAATTTATATATAATACCATTAAAAAAACCAAGACACCATTAAATAAATCCAAATACTCTTAAAATTTAAAATTTACTTTTATGAATGTAGATTGAATCTTTTGAAATAAAAATACACCCTTATGAAATGTAATATGACTCTTAAAATGGGGATATTAAACCTTAAAAAATAAAAATAAATCTTATAAAAATCCTATGACATTTAATTATATTAATGTTTCACTTACAAAATATATGTTCATCTTATGAAATTTGAACATATTGTTATACAATACAAGTATTATTTATTGTCAACCCCATATGACTCATAAAAATTATGAAATAACTCTTATAAAAATCAGATATCCCTTTTGAAATGAAAATTATCAAATTAAAAGGATCTAAATGTTCACAAAAATTCTTATACTTTATAAGTTGGAAATCCTAAAGACAAATAGATCATTTTCATACTTCGATAAAATCATTTTAAATTATTACAGCATATATTTACTTTAAAATTCAATTAAAATAGACATCATTCTTACCCAACCAAAAAACCACTATAACACTGCCCCTGAATCAACTGATACCAAAGATATTACAATGTAAGTGTTTGAAAAAGATTGGATCCTGAAATTATATAGCTCTTGAAATATTTTCATCCACAAGAATGAAAACCAAATTCAATAAAGAAAACAAAAACCCCCCAAACCCAAAATAACCTAGAAATAGCTCTCAAATAACGATAATTCCCCTACAATGGAATAAGAAAGACATAAAACACATGATCTCAAAAAAGTCATCATAAAACAAACATCTCATCATGAATGAAATAAATATTTAAAAACATCTCAAGATAATGAGCATACATCTAAAAATCATGTTCTTTGGTATATTCCTCCAATACACTATGCCTTTATAAAATGAAAAATAAGGGAATAAAATTCTCACATAGAATCTTCCCCAAATGATCTGGAATCATGACCATCCATTTCAAGAATGTCACATAACTCACTATATCCAATAAATCAAAATAAAATACATGATATTCACCAAGAAGATATCGAAAAATATATGACACATGGAAATAATAATTGACCCAATCTTGGTATATGGGAATTTCTAACTGATACACCCCCTTTACAACGTTCCCCAACACCTCAAAAAGGAAAATAAATGAAAGGGAGAGTTTACCCACCTGGTTAAACCTCCATTATCCATGTTGAGGAGAAACAATTATGATTATATGACCCCTTACCTCAAACTTCAGAGGTCTCATATTCTATTCAATATAATACTTCTTATAACCCCACACTACTTATGTACACTCTTGAATCATATAAACCTACTCAGTCATTCTCTTCACCACATCTAGTTTTAGGACCACCAAGTCCCCAAGCATGATATATATTAATATAGATATCTAATGGAGCCCATAAAATTCTTCAAAAAAATATTTTCTTATATACAAATGGTGTCTATTATTATTAGTGACCTTAAATAAAGAAATATGAATCCCCTTAGATCCAAAAAAATCTAGAATATTGACACACAACATATCCTCCAATGTTTGTATTGCCTGATATGTTTGAGCATCCATCTAGTGATGGAAAACCAAGCTAAGGCTAGGTAGAGAGACAAAAGAACACTGAATACCTCCCCATATTCATGAAATAAAATGTGGATCTTGATTAGAGACAATATTCCTTGATATTCCATATAGAAATACTATATCATCTATATGCTACCTCAGTAGAACATATATGGTACCTAAATCATTGATGGCTAAGGTATGGACTGAATTCATTATCTAATCCTTGATCAACAAAATAGTATGAAGTCCTCACTACGATTGGGGTAAACTAGTGACTATATCCATCAAAAAATCATTCTACATCCACTTGGGGGATACCAATGACCGTGAAAACCCACCCGGGATAGCATTTTGTACTTTTACATACTAATAGACAATGAATATCAACAAAAACTCAGATATTAATGGTTTTAACCTAGAAAACCATAGTCAATCCCTCAAGGCATGATAAATCTTGGACGTACTAGGATACACTACCATGGTTGAGAAATGAAACTCTGTGTGAAAGTCCTATCACATAACCAAATAAATTAAAAATCTCTATCAAAAAAACATCTTACATTGATCATCCTTTGAACACCCCTCAAGAGTATCACTATAAAGAGATGTTATCACACATCATGTGTCTCATTAAGTCTCCACACTAAGACACATACACCAACTTTTTAAATGATGATAGAACTATCATATGGTACAAGAAACCACAAAAACCATTCTCATATACACTAAAATTCATCAAGATGCATCATTGAATTCATTTCTATCACTCTATAAGAATCTAAAAAATATTTAATAACATATTCTTATAACTTCTTACTCAATGCATTAACAAGTATATTCATTTTCATTAGGGTATATAATATTTGGATCACATAGTATTGTATGTATCTCATCCAGCTTTTCTATTTCAATATCAAACATTTATTTTAGAAGATATAGATTAAGATCATGTGATCTATGAATAAAAAACGAATTCACTATTGAGAAAATTCGGCCAAAACATTGAGAAAATACCACTTTAACCAAATAAATATCATTTGCAGAATAATAATCTTCATGGAGATGTGACAACATATAACTATATGAAATCAGTAACCCTTGACTTATCAAGATGAATCTGGACCCAATAGACTACTACAAAACTAGTGTTTTACAACATTGGTATTTATCAGTGCTAGAAAAAATCGTGGATAAATATAACTCTTTATTAGTGTAATATTTTTTTATTTCATATTATAGTCCTTTATCTGCACCTTTATAGTACTAATAATGGCCTTCATAAATAAAATGATATAATTATATAAAAATAAAAATAAAAAACAAGTTTATTAAAAAAATATTTTAAATAAATTATTAATTAAATAATTATTGATAAAAATGAATAAATTGATTATACTATGTATAAATTATATAAATTAATAAATGGTATCTATTAAATATATAGACATCTGAAAAATTATAATTAAACAAATTAAAATTAAAAATAAGTAAATTGAGAAAAATATTACAATTTTTTTTAATTAAATTATTATTGATAATCTTAAAAAATAGTATATATTATATATATATATTGATGTATATAAATATGATTTATATATTACAAATTATTTATGCACTGTGTATTTTAAATAATAATATATTTAATGAATAATTGTTGGTAATTAATAAGTAATATTAATTAAAAATATTGACTAATTCCATTGAGTAAAGAACATAATTCAATGTCGTTTGATTTTTAAATTTATAACAGAGATTAAACGTATTATATAGTTTTTATATATACACAATTAATGTATTTTTATACTCATACACACATAAACATATATTTTTTGGTAATTTAATCAATTTATATTACCTACATTATATATATATTTATTATGTTTTATTATTTTCAATATGTATTCCTCTTTATGACAACATATATCAATTTTTTTAATGATTTATATTAATCAAACGTATCAAAAATTTTCAATATTGTACTTCTTTTTAATTAACAAGTTGTACTCATTTTTAATGTGCATGAAATTAAGATTAAATACACATTAATAGTGTAAAAAAATACATCTTTTGA
Organism: Viscum album; assembly: GCA_963277665.1. NCBI lineage: Eukaryota > Viridiplantae > Streptophyta > Magnoliopsida > Santalales > Viscaceae > Viscum > Viscum album. The sequence goes on along the minus strand of OY728163.1, from coordinate 2,098,759,027 downwards.
AAAATATTTATAAATAAATATATTTACAAACGTATATTTAGTATTTTTAAACCATTATAATAAGAAATATATAAATAAAACTTGTTTCAAATGTATATATATAATTGTAAAAAATAACTACAAAATTATAATAAATTTATTTAGACAATGAATAATTTTACAACGTTTATATATATATATATACTTATATAAATATATATAATGATATATTTTTTTAAAAAATAATTTATATATTTATAAATAAATATATAGATTAAAATAATTAGTTCACGATATTTGAAGCTCTCTGTGGATGAGACCTACTGCTATCACTTCTTGTTGTTGAATCCAAGCATGAATCTACGTTATAATCAATTCTCCAACTATTCCAAGTCTCGAATCCATGTCTTGGGCCATTCAAGGGTCCAACACGACCGTGGATCGAATGAAATCCAGGTTTTTTGATAACTCTAATTTCCCTTGGTTATCCACTGATCCTTATCATATCACATCCGTGTATCCCAACAATCCAATTTGTAATGTCCTATAATTAAGAAATCCAAAATTCATTATTTTTCTATATATTGAAATATTGTCTTCCTCGATATCATGTGGGTCTTCTTGGGAAAACTTCAATACCCTAAGTCATGAAATATATCAAACCCAATGTTGATTCATATTGTTTTGAGGTATAATTGAGCCAAATTTATATATTACAAGACATATATCTATTTGTAATCGTCAAATATTAGAAAATTCATCCATATAGTGGTCAGTGATGTTATTGGTTTGGAATGTTATACTACAACTCACATGGATGATGAAATATGTGACATCATTGGGGTCTTATATTATATCGTGCAATAATTGAATCTTTGAGGGTTGAGTGAGGTGGAACTGAAATATAGGGCTATCCCCTTCTATTTGAATGGTAATTATAGGTTTTGTTTCCAAATAATGGATGATAAAATTTTGGACACATGTGAATAACTATATAATAATTTTTTTCCTGAAATTTTTACCTAGGATAATGAGCACTAAAATATGGGGTAAAATTAATGATTTTATTTAGGATAAATGTGAATTCTTTCATGAGGCTTGATATAGATTTAGTGGTCACTTATGAAATGTAACAATCCAACGATTCCAATGAATCCATAAATTTATATTATATAAAACATTATATATATATTATATTATTTTTCTTATTTATTTAACTACTTTTTGAAAAATATAATGATTTTATTTTTTCTTGAAATATTTATATTTGAATTTAAATAATGTTACTAAAATTCTATAAAATGACAAATCAAAGAGCTATAAGGTTCTATAATCCATTGAATATATTACAAAGGGAAAATTATTTTTAGATAAAATGTAATTGATATTTTGATTTTGGTTTTCAAAATATAGACAAAAAACAAACAATTTGAAGTGAGTATTTTTATCGAAACAAAACATAGCATTATGGTTTTTTAAGAAACAAAATATTTTTTCATTATATTTTACTGAAGAAGAGTACATTGTTAATGGAATTTATGGTTCTCAATCATTTAGGATTGATCCAATTTTTTTAGAATTTAATATTTTTTTAAGATGTAACTTATTTAATGATAAAATATTTCTATTATTTAAAATTTAATGAATATTTTAAATTATTGAATAATAAATATTATACTAATATATTTAAATAATTTTTATAAAATAGAATATTAACATGGATTGATTTAAATTTAAAAAATAATTTTTTATAAAATCGATTTTTATCGAAATAAAAATTCTTTTTCATGGATAAAATCATTACACCTTAAAAATCACAATTCTATTTAACCTTATTATTTTGGAATTAATAATTATATGAAATTATATGTTCACAGTGGATTCTTAATTATATTTAAGTTTATGGTTTTCTATCATAAACTTAAATCTATTTTTTATCTCTTTCTAGTGGTAATATGATGCCCCATAGATGTGATCATCTCAATTACATGACATATTTTTTTAATTACAGTACAGTACCATGAACATTTATTTTTAGTTGTATAACGAATTATGAAAAAAAATTACCTAAAAAACTCACGTATTTTTAAGCTAATAAACATTTTTTAGAAATATATATACCACAACATGATTCATAAGAATCCTTAATTATTATTATTTGGATTAGGCTTGACATTTCACATTGTTCTTATTCATGTGAAGCTCGTCACACATAGAATTAATCCAATTATCATCCTTATCAGCCTCTCTAAATGATTTAGGCTCTGCTTGGAAAAAATGTTGTATATTGTATAGTCACACTCTTTTGAGTTTTCATTTAATCTTTGTAATCACCAAAAAATGTTATTCATTGATTTAAACCTTTCTTCTATTTCTTTAAGTTGATAAATATATAACCATTATTTAAATGATAACCCACTAATTAATACTTCTTAAAAATCACATCATTTTTCCCTAACACATCTTATAGACACTATATAATTTTTAATTTAACACATTTAAAAATAGATCATTCTTTACTATTGGATTTTGGTTCCACCCTTAAGAATCTATGATAACCATCCATGTAATTCTAAATAATGGGATGCATTCAAATTTGATATTGAATACATTATGTGTATCTATTTATTTATTGTATAAAATGAATATTTTATAAACCCAATAGGACATCATCACTTTCACTAATATGATTCAATGCAATAATCCAATGTGTCTTATTTCCTCGTCATCCTCCCCACTCGCCAGTTGATTGATTGGTGAGATATATTTTCATTTTTATCATCATTCATGCATTACTGTTGGCATATCCCTCTAGTCCATAATTTTTTCCTAGTAAAATAATTATCCATTGAATTAATTTATTGTTTCATATTTATGTTGAATTTAATTCTTTTCAGTATTAATCTTATAATAATTGTTTTTTTGTACATGTTGATTCTTTTGTGTGAGTTGGGTGGCTTGTTCGAAGATCCTCATGCTCATGAGAGATTGGACTTCGAGCCAATGATTGAAATACTAAAAACATGTAAATACATCAAGAATACATACAACCATCTAAAAAAGGTGAATTACTATTACTTATTTAATTAATTTAATCATCATTTAATCTATGAATTTTAATATTATTTCATTAATTTTTTTATGAAATACTTATTTATATTTTTTCACAGATCTGTTGAGATGTCATTTTTTTCAACTATCTACAATAATCTACAAAAGTGATTAGATGAATCTTCTTTCCAATGTAACCACTTTTTCTATATTCATTGGATTTTTTGTTGAACATCCAATACTGAATAGTGATTCTATTATATTAGGAAAAAAACATTTCTTGTTGGTGTAGGCCCAGAGAGTAGAGGAATATCATGTTCCCATTGTGGTAACTTATCCTGATATAGTGGGAAAATTTTGTTCTTCTTCACTTCTTAATTTCAACAAGGAGGTTTGTTTGTGTTAATAACATCAAGTGAATATGAAGTATTTGAATTTTGACATAGAAATACAATGGAAACATGGTTACCTTGGAAATATAGATTTTATGAGGCTTTGGGATATGTACAAATGAACTACACCTCAATCATTCACATAGTGTGGCTATTGTGACTCCAAGTGATTTTTTTAAATGATATTAATTTTAGTAAAAAGGAATGTTGACAAACTCATAACCAATAAAACGTATTCCAATTATTTTGATACGTTAGAGTGACTATTCATAAGTCATTTGGGATGTGTTGGAATCATCAGAACCTAAATTTGATGCACTTTGTGACTGTTGTGACTTAATGCATGTGTTAAAAGTTTACAACCAATAGTTTAGTTAAAAAATTACAATCACTAAAAACTATGAAAACACACATAGATTTTATTGATAATTTTTGAAATAATTTGTTATGTAATTTATGACATCTAGGAATTAGTGTCACATCAAACCAATACATGATCTGTCGAGTAAAGGTAAAAGTGCATGTTTCATGTTTAAAATGATATTTTAGTAAAGAAAACAAGTGACATACCCAAACATGATAAATAACTGTTGGGTTGTTTTAATAATTCTGTAAAATGATTAATATTTCATTTGATACATGTTGGAATCATCCGTAGCTCAATCTGATGCATGGTTTGACCGGTATGACACATTTTTTTATATTTAAAATGACATAAATTTAATAAAAAGGATAACTAACCAACTCAAATCTAAGAAAACACATATTTTTTTGATACGTTAGTGAAACAAACTAGAATTAATTTGTTTCATATAAGAATCATCCAAAACTATATCTGATACACGATATGACTGATATTACTGAATGAGTTCATTGTCTGTTTAAAACTGACAGTTTAGTTCAAAACATGTCAATCACAATGAAGAAAAATGCATAGATTATCATAATAATTATGGAAATTTATTCATAAGTAATTGGTTACATGAATGAATTAGAATCATATCAAACCGATATATGATGTGTCTGATTTGAGTCAAAGAGCGTGTTTCCAGTTTAAAAATGAATTTTTAGTAGAAAAGACAAGTGATGAACAGAAAAATGACTAAACATATTAGGATTATTTTGAAACTTTTTGAAAACAATACATAACCCATTTTTTATGTGTAATAATCTTCTACACACCAATCGGACTCACGGTTTGACCGCTATGACTCTAAGTGCATATGTTTATTTGAAATTGACATCAATTTTAGTAAAAAGGAAACTCACATACTCAAAACAATGAAAACACATTCAGATTGTTTTGATGAATTAGAATAATGATCCGTAATTGATTTTTAATGTGTATGAATCATCCTCAACTCAATATAATACATGATGTGTCTGGTATGGATCAATGTATCTGTTATCAGTTTAAAATCAACATTTTAGTTCAAAAGTGCTTCTCACTGAAAACCGAGCAACAAAAACAGATTATCTTCATAATTATGGATAATATGTCATATATACTTGGAGATGTTTAGAAATTGGTTTCATGTCAACCAAACACATGATGCGAATAATATGATTCAAAGTGCATGTTTCTAGTTTTAAAATGACATTTTAGTAAAAAAGAGAAGCATCGTATTAAAAACTGAGAAAACATATTCTAATTTTTTAGTACATTAGGAAAACAATCCATTAATCATTTTAAATGTGATAAAATCATCCTCACCACAATTTTATTCATGATGTGACCAGTATGAATCAGAGTGTGTTTTCCAATATATATGTTTCGATTTTCTTTAAAACTTGCATCACCTCGCGAAAACAGAGTAAATGAGACTAGATTGTTTTCTCTTCATTTAAATTCTATATTTTTACATGATTTGTTTTTGATTTTGTCGTGTATTTAGTGTTGAAATATGGAATTACAGAACACTTCAGTGGTGTTGTAGTGTTTCATTTCAACACAATGTTGTATTCCCTTTTATTAGCACTTTTAAAGTGATGATAAATCATCATTATCAATGCTTAAAAGAGTACTGATAATGATACATTTATCACCAATTCTATAAGTGCTGATAAAAGTCTCAAGATTTTAATCTCGCTCCAGTAGTAACTGCTTCTATATCGTTGATAAAGTCCATTTTTAGCACGGTTAAAGGGCTATTTTATTGTAGTGATATGTGATGAATCCCTCAAACATCACCCCATACTATTGCTGTAAAATAACATGGGAATTGGTCAACATTCTATTCAAGTAGTCAATATTTGACTAATGCTAATATGTTTATAAAAAACATTGTTCTTTCCTAATTAAATCTATCAATATTTCTACAATTAAAGAGAACTAAGGAATAAAACCTAGATGATTACCCATGAGACCATGAAAGATAAAAGCCTTTATGAAATTCTTGAGTGGAACCAAATAAAAAAATTCCTTGAAATTTGTGGGATCAATAACAAATCACTTAAATGATTCCACATTGATAATAAAATGAACCCCCATCTAAAAGATTAACTTGGAAAAATTATAACAATGATGATTGTGTTTAAGGACACTTAAAACAATTATAAGATACACTACATGATACACTTCTAAATTTGAATATATGAGAATATCACAAATGAAAAATAAAAATAACTTATCTAGGTTATAATGAAAAATAGAGTTTATGATACTCATGAAAATTATTGTGGAATCTGTGACCCAAAATAACATGAACTCAAACTCAAATTTTCAATAGAAAAAACTTGGATGCAGTGTACATGATTTTATCCTCATACATTGTCTCATGATACTGAAATTATAGATCAATCTTCCATAACTACCAATATCTCTTCAATTGATTAAATTAATAAATTATACTTGGGAGGGGATAATGGTTCTTCCTTTTCACTTGATTTAACCACTGGTTTTCAATGAACACTATTATACTATTTTCCCCTCTATGTTAAATAACACCAGATCTTCATGAAGCACTAGGCAGGATAAAACTCATCTTGTCAAATAAATAATCTATATCCTCAAATTTGGAAGATCAAAAATTGCAATCTAGTGTGGATCCATTAATACTAGATATGATCAAATCTATAAATCTATCCTGAAGTTGATTTCATATTGAGGATGTAGCATCATAAAATCATCATGGAAGAAATCTAGAAACTCCTTCAAGACTCTGGGAAACTACAATACCTTTACCTATATATAATCAAATGAAGGTACAACTTGCTGAGATGATAGTGGAAATTAATTATTAGGCCACATATGATGATATCTCTAAATAAGGAACAATAAATTACATTCTCCAATGTTATATAACGAAACTATACACTAGAAACAGTTGGTGATCATGTACAGTAATACATCCAATACATTCTAGGAATTTAATCAAATGACTGTATTTGAAGAAGAATTAAATCCTAATATAACCAATATTTCTCAAATATTTTATCACAACCTTGAAAAATAAGAAAAAACTAAAATGGAATTTATCCAGCATAATCAATACTAGGGGTGAATGAAACATCTCCACATTTGGTCCCAACACCCCAACCAAGGTGGGGGAGACAAAAGTATATGATTCTCCATAATTAACCATTGAAAATAAAAATATAGAGAAATATAAAATGATGCCTTAAATAATATATGGGTTTATTGGTGCATATATATCCGATAAATGAAACTATATATGTTTAACTCCCTACCTTACTATCCCTCCTGATGACCACCTCCGTATCCATACTCCTCTCTATGTCCCTATGGGTGTGAAAAATCCCAAGGATATATTATACCATATCTATCTCCTCTTTACAGGACATAATATAGTTCTACCTATTATTTATATGGACTTAGGGAGAACAATTACTGGGGATGATATGGAATCATACAAAATATGACATGTTGGTCCCCAAGAATGGCTAGGAATTGACATCAATGATGGGTAAGAACACTTTAAATTAAGATCATTGAAAAAATATTATAGTAGGGGTTTAATAACCATCATCCCAATATAAATTAGAGGAATAGGTCTAGGACTGACTCCCCATCATTACGATCCTCAAACCCCCTAATATACGATACCCCTTCTCTAAAACAATTTCACTTGGGAAGTGTTGCAATCCTATGACGATCACATCTAAACATACAACCTCTCTTTCACACCTATATTATTCTAAACCTTCAATTACATGGAAACCTAAATATGGATTATAAAAAAATAAATGATGGGATGTATAACCTCACCAAGGTGCGTGACCCAAAATTCCTCATCAGGAAAAAATATCCAGAGAAAATAAAAAAAGATCAGTGAACAGAATCATAAGATCTTATATGCCCAGTATCCCTTACTAAAGGGATAGAATCACATACCTATCACTTTCACAAATTTTATATGATAAAAAATCTATAAATAAGTACCTATAAAAATGTTCCAATTAGATATCAACCTCCTCGCACTCATCAAGGAATATGATCTTACACTGGCATATAACCCCCCTTATCTGACTAACATCAAATGGAAACCAATACATAATCCTATCATAGATTATGATTAAACAATTATTGATCTCCACCTATTATTTCTACATATATAAATCATAAATTATCACGAAAAAACTCTATTAGAATTGATGTTTTAACTCACACAGTATCCTCCTCCAAGCCTCTCCCCCATTAGCCTGGTAAACCCCTATATGCTCAACAATATCATCCTTTTAAATCTAACGAACCAAAAACACATGAAAATTACATCCCATTGCCATATATACAATCAAGAAAAAAACATTTATGTTTAGTGTTATAAAATCCATTCTGCTTAATTTAATAAAATTCACATTAAATTTACCCAAAATCATCCCAATTCAAACAAAATCCTAGGAAAACATCATTAAAACAGAAAATCAGCATTGTTTTGCTGGGGGTGGTCTGTAAAATTATGGTAATTTTTCCATATCATTATAGTCCATAAAAAACTAGGTTCAAGATAGTTTCTATTACTACATTATTTATTAATTTTAATTAAATTTTCTCCCCCACTAATCCAATACAATTCATTCTACTTAATAACTCTAGTCTCCATCTTGAATCTCAAAAAAGTTATAATACCACATTTTCATGCGATATCCTGACTAGGAACCACACTAGGGATGTGAGTATTATGAGTTCCCATCAAATACATCCTCTAATAGGACATGAGGTGGAGTCTTTTACCTCTAGTATAAATTAAGTGATATATTCATAAATAATAGGAATTTAGAAATTAAACACCAATCAAAACTATAATATAAATAAAAATATTATCCCACAATAACCACTGTGCTTGCATGGGATGCCTGTCAAGATGGCCATGCAATGGTGGATAGCTACTATCACAATGCAGATGCTAGGGAGGGGATGTACCTTGTAGATAGTGTAGTTGAATTCCCTAAGACCTTCGGGTCCTGTAATCTCCTAAAGCCTACGGGCCATGTCATATATGAGATTACATGCCTTGTAAGGGTTCCCCCTATCCCTTGAATAGTGGTTATAAAAAATCAATAAAAATGAAGGCCTTCAGGCCATTCAGGCATAGAATAAAAAAATATTTTCAGTTTGATGTATTTAATGGATTTCATCCATTGTGCATGGATGATTTTAAGTGGTGAAGTGGTGAATTGGTGATGTGGTGAGGTTATGTATGGTTTCTCACTTTTTTTATAAAAGTGTATTCATAATAATAAATAAAAAATTAGTTATATTGGAGAAGGATAATAAATATTTTTATATATAGATGTGGCAATACATGTATACTCAAAAGGAGCCTTCTTAGTATTTCCAAAAAAATGTGGAAGGATAATATTGATGCATCTATGTGTAAATAATAGAAACAACACACACCTATATAACATCAATTAACACAACATCAAAAATCCCAAGTTAACAAATATCACATCCAAGTATAATAAACTAATATCAATGAATATCGAAAGAATAATGAATTTAACCCCATCCCCATTTATTTTTAGCTCCTTTGGCCTTGCGATAAATGTCCTGGTACTCTTATCTCACCCATATAATCGTAACTATATACTCACATTTGTATATCACATATCTATATCATAACCTCATACCCATATATACAAATCCATATTTCAAATATCTATACATCAACTACACATTACTTTTCCATCATATTAGGGTGTTATAAGCATGAATGACATCATCCACACACCCTCATCCTACCATACATGACTTACACAATATATCACATCATCATCCCTTCATCATCACATCAATCAGACTTTTGAATTTTGGACATCACATCCAAAGAGTGTAAACCTATAACTATTATAGTATTTATACATCCAAAATAGAGAGTGGGGAAGAGAAATAAGTCATCCATCATTTCCATTGCCAACCTAGAAATTTTGGGAAGACACCCAAAACCCAAAAATTTTGGGAGTTAGTAAGGTTATCTGACATGAGTTGGGTGCTTATGAAATCAAAAGGAAAATATTATATATATATATATATATATATATATTTGTGTGTGTGTGTGTGTCACAACCATACACAATCGCTACAAAAATTTTCATAAGAGGAATCTCTAAAATAGTCGATAATCACCATCACAACAACAAAAACAATCACCAAAAACTACTACCACTTCTATAACATCTACTAGTCTTGATATTACAAAACAATATCCATAAAAACAAATATAAATTAATTATTTCAATAATTTAAGCATAAAATTTTAAATTTACCCTTTACCAATAATATTATATTTATGATATAATTCATCAATAATATTGTATAACCCAAAATTCATAAACTAACACCCATATTTTTTTCAACCACTGCCCATGTTTTTCCTTGATTAAAAGATGTATTAAGATCCACCACTCATTTAATTCCTTTCAACTGACAATAATTCAATTAGTTATAATTTTTTATATTCTAATTCAGTTGAAATACTATGAATCTACTAACATAACCCCAAAATAATTAATTATTCATCACACTAACTTCCACACATATTGATGAAAATAGCGACCATAATCTCAAAATTTTTACCCTTTCTTTTTACAATTTCCACAACCACATCCACATTAATTATCAGCTAGTACATTAACCATATTGAAACACTACACATATAATAATAGAAAATGCATCCTAGAAACTAACTACGCATAATAGAAATTTATATTTTATAGAATTCACTATATATATATATTACATCCAAGATTAGCATCATCATTGTTTCTTAATTATATAATCAACACATTCATTACCATATTTAAATTATAATACATTTTTGAGTGGCATTTCAACATGTAATGATAGTCACCAAATAAGTTTCATTGTATAATACAATTCATTCAATAATGGATTCTATAGAAATGCATAAAAATCATAGACGCAACATTATAGAAATATTATCAATAAATTTCATTGAAATAATATTAAAAAATATGACAGTCTCTTCCATTAGATACTCATAACTCCATTTACTTTATTTATTTTAGGATAATTTTTTGTATTTAATCAGGGGAAAATAAAATGATAAATCCAAAATATACATAAAATCAATGAGATATATGTTAAATACCCTACCATAATATGATTTTTTATTGGTTTACTACATCGGTGATGTTTGGGGGGAAGATGTTCACAAACCAGTTTCTTTCGATGAAAAACATTACCCAATGGTAGTGTTCACATGAAACTCGATAGGTGGGATGTTTTATTCTATATTAAAATTTATATATAGCCAACATAAAATTATGTGTTTAATTTAATATCTTTTTAACCTTCTTATATTATTATGATATTTAATTCATAGAGTTTTAGAGAATTATGAAAACACGTACAATTACAAATTGTACACTACCACACAATGTACATTTTTTCTATTAAAACTGGTTCCTCTGTTTTCACTCATGTATTTATCCTTGAAACACTTACTTCGTTTCAGAAAATTGTTCATTGACATAAAGTCAATGTTATTATAGTTTCAATAAATTTTTAAGACATATAAAAGATATTTGAAAAAATGGGATGGAAGAAGGAGATCATAATATGAGATATAAAAACAAAGGAAACTTTTTATTCCATTGAAAAGTATGAACTCCCATATTAAATTTTCCATTTTAAGAAAATAAATATTCAGCTCAAAATAATCACTTACAAACACTTGAAGTCGACTTATTGGATCATTCTTTTGGAAGAAACTTCATAAGTAAGAATAAATGAAAATTCATAATATTGAGAGACTATAATAAAATGAAAAAAATTCCTTAAAAATAAACCATTTATCTTAAAAAGTAATAAATTTTTGTCTAAATCATAAACCAATTTTCTTAAATTATAATATAATTTTTTTTATTTAAACCACATTTTCAGTCATAGAAATATAGGTAGGTTCCTTAAAACATTATCTTTATATAAATATTACCGTTACTCATAAAACCACCCTTATAGTGGACTATGAATCATCCAAAATTCCATTTTCCTCAAAGGAATAGTTTTAAAACAGTTAACTTAGAGTACTTCATAGGAGTAACTTATAGATATCTAAATAAATATACTCGATATTAGTATCTTATAACCGATAAACTCACCCATCATCATAACAATGTATATAAAACATAAATTCTATAAAACTTCAAAAAATTGGTAATCGATCCCATAAGAAAATTATTTTTTAGTTATCTCATAAAAATGTTAAGAAAATTCGTTTTATTTTGAAAATAATTTAAAATATATAAATTTTTAAGAATAGTATGAATATGATCTTCCATAAAAAATAATAAATAATCAATGTGACATATTTATAAAAAATAACATCTTTCACTTTAAGAACATTTGGAAATGTGGTAAATTTTTAAAAACACTATTTTTACAATTTTCCAATGAAATTAAAAGATAATCATTCCGAAAACATTGAATAGGTTCCTTTTTAAACAATTTCAACGAGAAAAAATATAGGGTAAATTAACTTTAACCACTAATATGTGTATAAATAAAAATATTATTGTTTTTTTAATGAAATTATATATCTATGGAAAATATTTAAAATTAATACTTCAAAACATTTAGAATAAGATTTTAATGAAAAATCTATTATAAGGTCAGAAACTTTTGATTAAAAATGATATTGAATGAGATAAATTGGAATAATTTTTTTTTTCAAAAATAAAACTTTGTAAATGAATTATAATATACCTCCATATGGAATCTTATACACCAAAAAAAGGAAAACATGTTATAAAAATAACATATGTCTCAAAGAATGGAAATTAATATGAGAATTCCCTTACATCGTGTACTGAATCACTTCATACATCATTTTTTATTATAAAGAATATATTTTTTTTAATTATTTAAATTATTAGAAAAATTTCTAATATTTATTCCATTATAAATATTTCTATTATTTTATTTATTATCGTGTTATATTTTTGTTCGAAATTATACAAGTTCATGTCAAACATTTGTGGTCATTCCGCCCAATATAGTTTTTGTGAATTAATTATTGTCAAAGGGGTCATGGTTATATCATATACATATTGTAAAACTTTAGATAATTATAATTTTTATACATTCAATATACATTGAAAAATAGTTATATAAGGTCTTGAGGAAAAACGAGATAAATTGTTCATGGAGGCGGTAGTCAACACATATATATGAGTGACGTTTTCATAAGATATTGTAATAAATATCATATTTATACATTAAATCCATCCTTATGACCATATATGTGATACAATAATGAAAATAAAAATGTTTCACCCAAGTAGGCGTTTTTTTGTACGTACATGAGTGATATTTTTCTTTTTTAATGGAAGAGAGTGTAAGAAGGTAGTCAATATATTTTCTATTGAAACCGATAATAATTTCACAAATAAAATATATATATATATATATTAAATCTGTATCAATAACCACTTATGTGTGGTGGTGGTGAAAAACAAAATACATCACTTCACATATGTGGTAGTCCAAATGTATGCATGATCAATTATTTAATTTTCCAATCGATGTAAATTTGTAGAAACTAGTTGTTCTAGAAACATGATTAAATTATAATGTAGTAAATATAATGAGGAAACTTTATTATCATGTTTAATATAAAAAATAATGTGAATAAGAATAAATAAACCTGAAACAATTAGTAAATACTTATACCTTCTCATTGGATATCTTCCTTCTGATAACACATTAGGCTATCATGGATTTGTATTGTTAGGAGACTAGGAACACTAGTATGTTAGTATTTTATTTGGGTGATATTTGGGAAAATATTGTTCAATATAATGTGTGAAAAGTGTGTGAATATGTGAGGATATGCATTTCCATTTTATAACTGATATGAACTGAACCCTTGTAAATTATAAGAACATTAAAATATATTAAATATATTTCTCAAGGAATAAGAATCCAATTTATTATAATTTTAAATAAATTATAATTTAACATAAAAATACACTCAAACAATAATATATAGTCAATTTTAAGAGATATTTGAAGCCTTATTTTTATCTTAACCATCTATTTAAGACTTTTAACCTTTATCGTGGTGAAAAATGTTTTCCACAATAACTATTCATTATGATTAAAACTAAAATTTACAATAGCACCAACTAAGAACATGATTATAGAAAACTTTTAATTGAATTTATAAGATTATATTTTTATATTTGGTAATAATTAATTTTAATATATGTTTTGAAAACCCAACAAAAATTCATTTTATGAAAAATTCCCTTTTCAAGCATTAAAATTATTTTACACCAAATTCAGGTATATCAATAATTAATACGATCAAAAATAAAAAAATAATAATAACAACAAATTTTAGACAAAAATAAACCATTTTAAATCATTATGTGTTTTTAAATTAATTCAATATCAACTACTAATGGGTTACAATTTATTTTTTAAATTTTTTTTATATTAATGGTGTAATTATGTTTTTCTTGAATTATAATAATGTTTTATTTGCCTTTTATGGTGTTACATGTAACATTATCTATCAAACATATTAATTTTTAAATTGAAATACATTATAAAATATTAGGGTGTGATGTTATAACCCCCAAATAAATTACAACCACAAAATTTTATTTCTCAATATAGAATGGAGTGAATCGTGACATAATAATAATATATGATGTATATTTTATCATGATAATTAATTTATATGTCACAATTAAAAAACCTAATATTTTGTAAATAAATATTTCTAAAACCATGTATGTATCATTATAAGAATCATATTTTATATGATTTACAAAGACATTCCTTGATATATGAGTGGTAATTTACATATAAAAAATGATATATTTATCTTCCTCTTGGGAGATTGGAGAAATTATTTTACCATCAAAAGAAATAATGATAAAATATTCTTACTCGATTTCGTTCCAATCCATATTCACAATATCATCCATTGGTTTTGTTTCAATTAGTTTTACTTCTACTATTTATCTCAAATTGTAAATGAAGAATAATTATACATAATTTTTCATGATTGAAACACTTATATTAACTTTTAATGGATCATAAGATCCACAAAAAGGGATGAGAATTCAATTATTTTATCTCAAGAAATTTAATACTTTTTTTCACAATTAGAGATTAAAAAAAACTTCCACGTAAGTAATTCCAAAAAAAATATGCACCACTTTCTAATAAAAACCAATAATGACCTATAATTTTATGTTTAACTCAATCATATAATATTTAAAATATTATGAAATTCTCCAGAAATAAATTTTATCACTTCCCAATATGTTCCAAGAAATCATTTTAAAGAATAAAAATAATTATAACCGAAAACCATATAACAAAACTAACTATTATTTTTTAGATAATAATATATTCTTTATAAAACATATTAAACATTTCCCATCAGATTAGTAATAACCTTAGAATAGAATCACATATGGGAACACAAAGGGTAACTAAACCCTTAAACTTACGATCATATTTAAATGTATCAACATTTAAATAAAATAGAACTACATCATAACTCTCAGAAAACAATATGTAGACACTTAAATCATTCAAATTTATTCATTTTTAAATCACTACTAATATAATCTAGTTGATTTCCACCATTCATACTAATATTCAGGCATATGTTGTTATATTTTCCCATCTAATTATAATTAAATCACATTGTATCTCATTAACCATCACTATTCTAACTATTACCATAAATAATTTTCCTTAAGTAAAGATCCAAATTTTTGATCCGAACATTCAGATAATAGTTCCTTAATCTCATAAAACACTCCCATAATCTCATCAGATACTCTCCTATAAGGATTCTGACCACAACTAGAGAACGGGAGAAATTTATCTTCATATCTCCTAATTAATAGTTTCTCCTTTACTTAGAAGATTTTATTCTTCTTTTCATTGTTGATATGTGAAAAAAACATGTCAAAAAACCATATACACCCCCTTATTGTATAATATAATTTATTCATAATTTAAAAATTCATGTGTAATTTAGTTCATTCATAAAATTGGTTGCAATTGTGTAAAATACATCAATTTAATTTCACTATTGAGAATGATTTTTTTGAAGAGTTGGTGAATCTATTAAATATCTTTATATAAATACCTATATAGTAATCATCCATATATTTTATATCTTGAAATTTTTTTTCAATCCTTAGACCAAAAAAAGAAAATATTCTAAAAGAAAAAGTCTATAAATACCTTCAACTCCATTGTATCGATATCATTATTATTTTTGGTATTCATTATAAATAAAAACCATTTATATGATTAAACATCAAGTAGATAAATATAAAGTTTTACCTTATGATTTTTTTAAATATCCCAACATGTCAAATATCCTTTTTATGGAATTTATTAATCCACCTAGAACAACTAGGATTGGGGTTTCACTAAATGATGGAGGATTGTATCACCAGAAATTATCTACTATTAAATTTTTTCCTCTGACGATGATGTTGTTTTTCCTGGGAGACTCTATTTATAATATACTTTAATTTTGGTAGAAAAACCATAAAAAACACAAATCAAAATCCAACCATTTCAGGATACTTATATGAAAGGAACACCTGCTTATATTTAATTACAATTCATTCATCCAATTAACTCTTTAAAAGAAAAAATAAAATGGACATAGATTATGTGAAGAAACATGGAAACCCTTATAGTAATTAAACTCTCCTAAAACCATAAATGGGGTATTTATTCCATAATAATATTCTTACCAGTAATGTTATCTAATACCTTGCTCTTATACAATCAATAACAACTCATACAAAACCAAACCGAAATTTTGAGTTTAATATAAAATATTTTAAACCTTCTTACATTCACATGAACTTTTATGATAAGAGTTTTATTGAATTATGAAAATTTATATTTTTACATTGGTTAACATTTCAATATTTGAGGTATTTTTTCCATAATAACTGGTTTTTATATTGACACTCCTATTTTCATCCATGAAACATTCTATTATTTCAACGAAAGTATTATTTTACATAAGTTTAATGTTTTAATAGTTCTTATAAATCCTTTAGCCGAGTGAAAATTATTTTAAAATAAGGGATGATAAAAACAAAATATCAGTATGGGATATAAAAATAAAGGAAAAGTGTTAGACTTTTAAAAAACACAGAAACCCATATGAATGTTTCCCTTTTCATTGAATGAAATTTGAGCTCAAAATAAACAATTATTTACTCTTGAAATAAAAATCATTGCCCAATGTTTTTCATAAATAATTTAACAAGAAATAATAATGTAAAAATAATAATCCCAAGGGTATCTTAAAAAACATGAAAACACTTCCTTAAAAATAAAATTTTTTATTTGAAAACTTCATTACCTTTAATTCACAAATAAGCTCATTTTCTTAACTTATTACCTAAAAATATTCCCTTAAAAAGAATTTTCAAGAATAGATAAAATATTAGTATTATGGGACATTATATGAATATTACTCTTATAATACCTCTTACAATCACCCTTAAAATGTAAAAAATGGGATGGTTAATTTCAACTTCTTCATATAAGTAACTTACAAATAGTAAATTATGTCTACTTCATAAGAGTAACTTATAAACAATTAATATCATCCACTTTATAATAGAAAACATATAACATGAAAAATATATCCACAATACCCAATGAATTAAAGGGATATAACATACACTAAAAATGTTATGTAACAGGTTTTATTATGAACTATTGGAAACTTAAGCTGCCACCTCATAGTTTAGAGGTGATTGTTAAAACTGATGTGTATTGCACAGTCTCTAGTAATTCAAGAATATTTTTAAAATTTAGCGCCCATTCTTTATGTTTCATTTTTATAGAATTTAGAGAAGGTTATTTTTTTTATTTTTTTGGTAGTTTAATTATTTAGAAAATATTCAGGGGAAATATAAATAAAATAAAATAAACCACTATGGAACATATTAGTGGAAGTTCCTTTAAGTGGATATAATCATAACCACTACTAAACATTTTTATTCAATGTATTTAGTGGAGGATGCATAAAACCTCCCCTCTACAAGGTTTATTTATATTAAAAAATAACAATAAATTTCAAGAGATATAAAAAAATGAAATATAATAAACTAAAACATTAATATATTATAAACACATCATACATATATCATATATAAAAACATCAAGTTATCAAAACCTCAATCTATGTCAACACATACATATTTTAATATACATATACAATATTTCCAACAATAACAATTACAAATATACATCTTTTTTAGAAAATCCATAGAATGTTTCTGCCACCACATCATATCATCAACTAAAACTAACCACGCCATCTCACAAACTGTAGAGAAAAAGTAAACAAAAATTAAAACTACACAAAAATAATTAGAGTTATAGTAGATTTATTGATACAATTTTAACATACCTTGGAAAATAAAAACCATCACAACTACCTTTAGAATAATTTCATCGATCGGAATGGTGAAAATCTTTCCTACTACCTGCATCTATCACCAAAAATGAAAACAAGAACATTTAAAAAAATAAATGCAAATGAAAAAAGATATAGAATATATTCAGAATACTACACATAAAATTTGTTATTTTTTCGATAAAATAAAATATATGTTAACATAAAAAAATATATAATGAAAAAAAAACCTTAAAAACATAAACAAACCTATTTAGGATAACATTCAACAATTGAAACTTAAGACAGATGGGTAAATATTCTATTTTACTTTTAAAGAAACATGCGATGTGCTGGAAGTTTACACTGTATTTTTTTTAAAGATTTTGATAGAACAAAATGTCTTTTATTTATAAAAACACCAATGGTGGATGTCCCGTGATTTCACATCAATCTGATATTTTTATGGTTTTTACAATTCCACTCATGTTTTAGTGTCTTTAAACACAAAAAATGGGTTTATAACCATAATAGGAAAATCTTAATCTTGAATGATGTGAATTCATTTCCTAAATATCATAAATAAATATACTGTTGTTATACCATGATTTAAAGGTAATATGATAATGTTTTCTTGGTTTGACCCCCTACAAATGTTTTTAAATACATTTTCAACTTTTAGAAGTGCATACCGAGTAATTTCGAGCACACCACTCCTCAAATTGGCATGTTGTATGTGAACTAATAAAAAAAAAATAGTAGTGGGTTTCCCAAAATTTCAAATCAATATGAGGTGGTTTTCTTTGGTTTCGATCGTTCCACAAATGTTTTAGTGTTTTAAAACACATAAAACATGTTGAAAACAATAATAGTTAAATCGTAATTCGAAATGAAAAATCCTTGGTTTTTGCATTTCGTAATTAAATTTACAGTTGTTGTCCCATTATTTTAGGGTAATTTGATGTCATTATCCTATTATTGACCCAATGATTTTTTTAAAATGCTTTTGTACCTTTATAAAATGTATACTGAGTAATTTTGAAAACACCACACATCATATTGATGTGTTTTCTATGTGTACACATCAGAAACAACTCATTTTTGGTTGTACTGTTATTTCAAATAAATCAGAGGTCGTTTTTTATGATTTTGAGTGATCCATGCATGGTTTAGAGTTTGAAAACACTGTAAACATGTTTACAGATTTAATGGGAAAATCATAATTCATATTGATTTATTGTTAGTTCATATATTTTACAATTAAATGTAATGTTGTTTTCCCTTTATTTCAGGGAAATATTATGTTGTTTTCTGGGTTTTGACCCCCAACACTTTTTTAACAGATTTTGTACCTTTCAAAATTGTACACCAAGTAATTCCAACCATACCGCATGTCAGATAGATGCATTGTCTATATTTACACATAAAATATAACTCATTAGTGATTTTCATATGATTTGAAATCAATATTAGGTCATTTTATATCGTTTTGACAGCCCTATGCAAGTTTTAGTTTTTTTAAAATACTTCCAATGTGTTTACAACCATAATGAGAAATCCGTAATTGAGAATGATTTGAAATCACTTCTTACATTTCAGAATTAAATTTATAGTTGTTCTTCCCGGACTTTAGAATAATATGACATCCATTTTATGGTTTTGATCCCCTGAATCTTGTTTTTAAATACTTTTGCAACTTTTAAAGGTGTATACCTAATAATTCGGACCACACCGCATGTAATATTGACATTTTTTCAATGTTTAAATGTTAAAATGAACATAGTGGTGGGGTTTCCTTGATTTAACATCAATTTAAGGTCATTTATGGTGGTTTTGACGATTCTATAAAAGTTTCAGTGTTTTAAAACACAAAAAATTCATTTACAACCACAATTAGAAAATCATAATACATAATGACATGTTATAAGTTTCTAAAGATCACAATTAAAAATATGGTCATTGTTATATAATTTTAGGGAAATATGATGTTGTTTTCCTAGTTTTGACTCCCTTAACAATTTTTTTAAAGGATTGTCTACCTTTCAAATGAGTATACTGAATAATTCTAAACACACTGTATGTCAGATTGATGAGTTTTCTACGCATAATCATAAAAAAACATAAAAGTGGTTTTACCATAATTTCACTTCAATGTGAGGTTGTTTTCTCTTATTTTTTTTCTATTTCACACACATTTTAGTGTTTAAAAATCAAAAAAATTTGTTTACCACTATAACTGGAAAACTATAATTCAGAATGATGTTTCTTCATTTTCTACATTTGAAAATAAAATTTAATGTTTTTTACCTATATTTTAGGGAAATATGACAACTTTTTATTGGTTTTAACCCCTCATCAATTGTTTTCAAAGGCTTGTACACCTCAAAAACAAAAAAATGGTGGATTTAAAAAGTTTTCACATCAATAATAGGTCTTTTTAAATGGTTTTACCAATCCATGCACATTTTAGTGTTTTAAAACACTAAAAATGAGTTTACGACCATAACATATAAACTATAATTCTGAATTTTTCTAATTAGTTCCTTCCTTTCAACCTTAAATATAGGATAAATTTACTATGATTTTATGGAAATATGATAACATTTTATTGGTTTTGACCCCTAGATGCATGATTCTAAAAATTCTATATCTTTTAATACTTCTTATGGAGTCATTTAGAGAACAAAACACATTTAATTTATGTGTTTTTTTCGTGTACATGTCAAAAATAATTCAATAGTGGTTTTCCCTTACTTTCACATCAATAGAAGTTATTTTGTTTTTTTAATCATTAAACATGAATTGTAGTGTTTTAAAACACTAAAACTGTATTTATGTGCATCACATGAAAATCATAACTCTGAATGACATGGTGTTTATTCATACATATCAAAAATAAATGTGGGGTTATTTTCCAATGAATTTTTTTATAATCAAAAAATATTTTTTAGGAATTATAATTTTATAA
Source organism: Viscum album (assembly GCA_963277665.1). Taxonomy (NCBI): domain Eukaryota; kingdom Viridiplantae; phylum Streptophyta; class Magnoliopsida; order Santalales; family Viscaceae; genus Viscum; species Viscum album. The sequence continues at coordinate 2,098,737,746 of OY728163.1, read as the reverse complement.
TTTATATATTATTAATAAACTTAATGATTTTAAACTATTTATAACATTAGATTAATTAATTTCTAAAATATAGATTTGTTATATTATATCTTTTTGTGAATTAATTTTATTGAGTAATGAAAATTTTACTTTGTAAAAAATAATTTATTTCATGGTAAAAAATCATTTAATAATGATTTTTATAGTAGTGTGATAGTTTTTATATGTGTTGTTTTTTGGGTACTTACTACTGGGTTTTTATTTAGTCAGCGATGGGTTTTAAAAATAACATGGGAGAAGTTAATATTACCATTGCTAAATTATTTAGTAGTGGTTCTCAAGAACCATTGCTAAATAGATAAAATAATTTTTCAGTGATGGTTATCAGAAATTATAGCCAAAGAGATTATGGATGTTGTATGTGTTCTTTTGAAATGTGTGAATGATTTATGGAATTTAAAATTTCCCTTGTCTGGATGAGCAATAATGATGGAAATTTCCTCATGGATTTTTTGTGACCATTAACTAAAATAATAAAACAAAAGAATTTTCCATTTTCAATCTCTAATAATCATGTGTTTTCAAATAATAATAATTTTCTAGTAATTTTTATTTGAGTCTTGAAATCTCTCTTTATGATTCCCGATCAGTGGAACTATATGAAACCTAACCAGGTGTAGCTATAGCAGATGATGCCACCCTACTAAATAAAGTTGATAAAGTAGGCTTAAAATACATCGCCCATACTTGTCAGGGAGGATCCTTCCCTAAAACTATTCCAACTGCATCATTTTGAAAAACTAATGCTAATTTTTAAGGGTTCATATCCAAATATTCATGAATTTTAACATCTTTATACAAAAAAAATATGAATAATAGTTTTTGAAAAATTTTGCGAATTATATTGCTCCTTAACTAATAAATCTTTCATTAGTATTTATTGTTACTTAAAAACTATAGAAACATAATATTGAAAATTATTTTATTACAATAAAAATCTATTAATGAAATTAATTGCGTCCAGTTAGATATATTGAATGACACCAAATTTTTATCGTTTGATCCAATTACCTAGCCCAATTTAATTGGGTTTAAGGATAAGTAGTTTTTATCATATATATTTAATTATTATGTTTTTATGGTAATGAAATAATATAAAATGGTAATGAAAAGTACATTTTAAAATTTAATTTGTAGGGTCATTTAAAAAAATGATATTGGGTTTCCTATGTAATTTAAACCAAATCTCTTTGCGGACAATATAGTGACCTAATTCAATAGACTTTATAAAAAAACTTGAAAAAATTAGAAAAAACCTTGAGTTATAATAAAATGATATATATAATAATAAATAAAATAAAAACCAAATTGGATCTTTTTTATTGATATACTATAGTACCCTGCAATGTGGGGAATGAATTTATTCTCACGATTCAAATAATTGTTTAGATAATTACTTCAAAAAATAAAAAAAAATTAATAATTCTGTGTGTTTTTATATTATTATGAAGTAGTAAAATTTGCAATTACATCATGTTACACATCTCTGTTGATATCTACAATGATATTCCACTTATTATAATAAATACCTTTAAGAACTTTATCATACATTTGTATTGAGATCAGAGAAGTTTCACTAAACACATTCCGTAATCTTAGTCTAAAATCTCTTTATTTCGTGTATATTTTTTTCAATGTCTATAGGCGTGAAAATGAGTCAGTGTAATCAAAATGAAAAGCATCTTAAAAAAATAACACTTTATCAGTATATTAAAATAAAATTAGTGATGTATTTTAAATTACTTTTCAAGGAATATGAAATTAATATTACAATTACATGAGTATCAAATACCTAAATTTTCCAAGCTACAGGAATATGCTTCCAATCTCTATAATTAATATGAAAGGTCACCATCTCACAATAACACTGCCCACGAATCTACCCATATTTTCCAACAACATCACTGATAGTCACACAAAACTCATCAAATGGAAGGATTATCTTGAAGTCTTTCAGGTCCCATTCATCTATCATGTTCAAAGTTGTATCACTTCTATGGTTGTTTATATATGTTTGAAAATTACATTAAACAATTAATATAATATAATGCTTTATTGAAAAATGACATACTTACCTGTAATGATGACTCACCAAAATATCTTAGATTGAGGTGTGATGAACTGATCCATCACTTGTGGTGAATTAGAAGGTGGGGAAAATATGGGTTACATACAGTCTCAGGTAGAATTGAATCACTAGGATCCATTGAAGATGATAGTAGTGGTGGCGTACTCTGAGATTCTGATCGGCTAGGATCTTGGAAATTTTTTGTTCACAAAATTCCTGCATTTGAAATGGTTTAGGACCTTATTGTTCCAATTTTATGATATAGAATATTTATTAAAATTATAGGAAATGATTTTGACACAAAAATTAATGTTTTTTATAATTTTTTTTAATGGAGTTCTCATGGATCCCTATGGAATTTTGAAATATAATAAAGAATATTTAAAGGACATTATTTCTTGTGTGAAACTGATAAATATAAAATAAAATGGGCGATTCATATAGTATTAAGAACTATTATATTTTAAAACATTATTTTAATAATATATATATCTAATATAAAATTACCTTCATAACTAAATCCTAGGATATTTATCAAAGTCCAATATCATATCATTCATTTGATATGTGATATAGATTATGTAATATATTATTACAATTAATATTTTCATATTGTTTATTGCTCAAATATTAATCATTATAATGATTTATATAATCATTGATAATAAATATATAATAATAATGTTGATAAATTAATATATAAAAACATCCATATATTTTGGTAGCTAAAAATTAGTTATATATCTTAGGAAGTGTTATTTAATGATGTAAGTCAAAATAAATAATGTGATATATATATATATATATATTTGTGTTTGTGTAAATGAAGCAATAATAGAATATTATCTATTGATAACTCTTATTAATATTCAATGATAGGTTAACAATAAAAAAATTTGTGACCTGTGAATACTGGAATAGTATATGGATGTTTTTGTGACCAATTTAAAAAAATTAGTGGCATGAGAAATAGAACTATTTCTTAGTGATAGTCATCAAGTATACTCTATTGATATAGATCAAAGAATACATGTGGTACAAATATTTATTTTACTTAATTTTTTATGATAGATTCATATTTAAAAGGGTTCCATACACAATTTATGAGAATATTATCATCTCATAAAACCCATTAAAACAAATTCATGTTTTAATAAATAACAAAATTTTGAAATAATTTTAATATAGATTATAATATGATTTTTGTATTTTGATTGACAGTGAGCAGTTATCATAGTCTCTCAATGTAATTTATTTACAAAATAATTGTGGTTTTATTAATTTTTATGCAAGAAACCACAATCATCACACACCTATAGAGTACCATTGATACTCTGTTTCCTTATATCTATCTATATTTATATATAAGATATTATTATTTTATATGATCCCAAAATCATCTATATTCAGATATTGAATTCAAATATTTTGATTCACAAAAATAACACTATTATATATAAATGATGATAATAATATTTATTCATAATATATGTATCTATCCGTTTATAACAATTTTTTTGTATGATCACTCCCAAGATTTTATTTAAACAACAAGAAATTCCCATTAGATTGAATATTCCCACTAAGAGGTTTAAGGTGAATTTATGTTATTCACTTTACATATTTCGAGTCAAATTTTAATTTTTATTTGTGATATTGGAACTTCTATCCTAGTTACGGTGCATGTAATTATTTATGATTTCTCAACACAACTAAACACATTAAAAAAACTAGTGATAGTTGCTTGTAGTATCTTTTCATGGATCAATCCTAATGTAAGAATATACACCATATTATATTTTGGCTGAGTTTTTTTATAAAAAATAATTTATAATAAATTACATTGTATTAAAATTTATGATATTGTATCATACATAAAACTAAAATTTCTAGTGGTGGGATGGTATCCTACACTATAATGAAACTAAATAAAATATATAGGTTGAGGATGATGCAACCTTTAAGAGGGTTATATGTTTCTATTGAGAATAGGATTCGTTCGAGGGATAAGGTGGTCAAAGGGGGTGGGGTCCTTGTCATGATTGAAAAGGGGAATCAAGTCGGGGTGACAATGGTCGGATGGGGGGGGGGGGGGGGTCATGGGCTCAAGGTAATGGGATCTATGTCAATGATATGTTCAGGAGAGGAGGAGGGGTGGTGGAAAGGGTTTCATGGGCTTAGGGTCACCACTGTGGAGAGGAGAGGAGTAGGTCAGGGTAGGTGGGAGTGGGGAGGTGTTGGGGTCACATTGAGCGAGCGAGGGAGGGGAAGGGATTGGGGTTTTTAAAAAAACATTTTACAGCTGTTTCAATTAAACCTATAGTAATTGAGAACATAAAATAATATTAAAATGGTTTTATAAAACCACAGCTGTAATATTTATTTTTTTCGGATTTATTTCGTGGCATTTACTAGAATCACCGTGAATAAACCATTGTTCACACTGTCCTTTCTTATAGTGAGTCCCACTCATCAGTATAAATATTGTATAAGAATCTTGAAATTAAATAAAAAATTAAAATATTTCATTTCCTTCATAAAAATCATATGAATTTTCATTCAATTCCATATGAAAATTTACTTACTTTATCTCATAATAATGAGAAAAATATCATTTTTTTAATTTACTTCATAAACTAAAAAATCCTAGACTAATACGAGTAATATCTACATTGAATAAAAATAAAAACATGTAGGTGAATCCTGAAAATTAATAATGGATATGATGGTTAGTAAATGTGATCATGAAATAAACATAAAAATACATTCTTTTTAAAAAAAAATCAAAAGTAAAAAATAACCCTTTCAAAAACATTAAAATAATTCATTTCTTAACCTTTATAAATTAATTATAAGATTTATAAAAATTACTTAAATAAAAAATATGAGTAAAAATAATAATATTCATGAATTTTTTAAAAAACATGTATATGGAGGGAAAGTATTTAAAATCAATAATTTAAAGTAGTTAAAACAAAGTTATAATTAATTGTATCTCATAACATTATAAATTTGAAAATAAAAATGGAATTTAAAGAGATATATTGAAATTGATTTTTAAACCATATTTTTTTAGTAAATTAATGATAAATTACATTTATATAGTATTTTATACAGAATAAAAAATAAGACATGTACTGTTTATGGAATAAGTATCCAAGAAAGAAAATTGAGATTAGAAATTCTTTACCTTGAGTCCCATATTTACCCTTTAATATTTCAAATTCCATAATTATAAAAATATATTAATTATTTACATGGTTTATATGATTTTCAATTTTTATTCGATTATCATTATTCCTTTTATTTCATTTATTATCAAATTATCTTTAGTTTAAGTAAATCGATTTAGTTTAAGTAAGACGTTTTGTGGTCCTTTAGTCTAGAGTAACTTCAGTGTGTCAACCGTGGTCAAAGAGATTATGGTACCATAATGTCAGTATTCATAACATTTTCACAATTATCATTGATATAAGTAAGATGTTATTTTAAAACATGGAATTGAAGGTGGTCATGAAAAATGAGATACATCATTCATGGATGCGACAGTCCACAAAGACACATAATTGATGTTTAAATTTTTATAATGGATGAAAATAAAATATATTAGACAATTGTATAATATTTAGTATTATAATAATATAATATATATCATATTTATTTAATAAAATCAACCATTACAACCATATATGTGAGACGGTAATAAAACACGAAATGTGTCATTCATGGAAGTATTAGTCCGCATGTATGCACTTGTGACATTTTCATTTTAGAAATGACACAGTGTAATATAGTAGATAAATTTTAATCATTAAATGTTAATTATAAATTCATAAATATCGTTTAAATATATAATTATAAACATGAAAACAAGTCATTTATAAAATATGAAATACATAGCTTCATGGAGATGATAGTCCACACGTACGTACGATAAACGTTTTTATTTCCCATTTGAAAGAAAAGAGATAGAAAATGTTTTTTCCATAAATATAATAACATTAAATTTTATCAAAAATAATTATTTAATTATTTTATGATGGTTATTAAAGATCCTAAAGAGGTTTAATAAGAAATAAAATACAAAGAATTTAGTTGAGACTTAAACAACCTCCTTCAATATCTTACTTTGAATTACACATTATATAATTCATGATTGGTATTTTAGTGAGACCAGGACCCCTAGAACTTGGGAGGAGATTTGGAGAGGGATTTTTTCTTAGAAAATTCAATCTATGGTCCTCAAAAGTGAGACTAATTTCACCCTTTTAAATATTAATAAATATGTAACATTGTAAATGGCTTTCTCATAGAAAAAGCCTCTAATTTTTTACAAATTAGGATATATGAAAATGTACAATTAAAATAAACTCAACTAGTAAAATTTATCCAAGTTTTAAAGATATTTGAATTCTTATTTTTTTATTTAACACATCCTTTAACCCTTTCAACCAATATTACAGTGAAAAAAACTTATCATTGTAACTGTTCTTCATGACTAAAAATGATGTTGAACTCATTAAAATATTATAAACTTTTTATCCAAAATATAGAATTAATTTTCTAATATTAAATTTATCAATTTATTTAAAATTAATTTTTATATAATTCTAAAAATTCAATGAAACACCATTTTTATATACAGAACTTTTATGAATAAAAGTAATTTTACACTATATAATATATCATTTAAATTAAAATGGAATGGAATGGATTATTTTTAATTAAAATATAGTTTTTGATTTTAAAAACCAACAAAATCAAAAACTAACATTTTGAATTATTTATTAAAAGAAAATAACATAAAATAGATTTTATTTGAATAAAAACATTACTTGGATTTTCAAAACGTCCAACATAGATTCATATGACCAAGATTATATTTTTAAATGAATTATATTACTTTATAAATAGATAGTTTTTTTTATAAAAATGGTTTTATAAAATATAATGTAATTTTTATAACATTATAATTTCAAAAAAGATAAATTATTTTTAATATTTTTATTTTTTACTATTAACCTAAGAGTAAAACTTTTTTGAAAAATCAACCAATTCACCCAAAACTTATTGTGTAAAGCTAAATTAAATAATTAAGTTTGTTTCATCATAATAAAAATTAAAAATTTCTAAATTTATCTTTGAAAATAAATTAAAAACTTAAAATGAAAATATTTTTTATTGAAAAATAACATTTTCTTAATAGTAAGTATTATTAACATTATTTCTTATCAATTTCCAATGATTGTAAATTTATTTATTTTCACATCATATATTAATATTGTATTGAATTTTACTTTATACTATAATAATCTATTATTCAATTTAGTTTGGATTTTCATGTAACATAAGCTATTGAACATAGTATTATTTTAATGGAAATACATTGTAAACTCTTAATTTTCTACATTCATAGTGTGAGAGAATAAGAAGGATGGAAGGAGGATACATTCTAGATTTTATAAAAAAAAATAATCCAAATTTTGTAGAAATTTTCCTTGTCATTATTTCATAAATACTTGGTAAACTAACCATGAACTGCCATTTAAATATATTATGAGTATTTTTCAAATTTTAATAAAATTTAAATATGTTAAATAATTTATTTAATCATTTAATGGAGAAGGATATAATATTACATTGATAAGTTATAGATTTTTATAATATTATGATTTAAAAGTTTAATTTAAATTGTGAAATATAATTAAGGATTAAATGAAGAAATTGATAAATTTTAATTTTGAAACAACACTTCGACAAAAACAATGGATCTTACAGATTATATTCCTTACTCATATGAAAACAAAAACACCCTTATTGAAAAAAAAAATTATTATTTCTTCAAATAGACTCTTATTAAGATAAAAGGCATTTTATACAATTAGAAAACATATTTATGATATAAAAAATGATTCTTATGTCAGAGATAATTACCCATTTAATTTCATAATGACTTTTAGAAAAATAAAAACTCTTTTATCAAATTAAATTCCAATAATAAAAATTATATGTTACTCTTATGAAAAAGAAAAATAATCTTCAAAATTTCACGGATAAATCTTATAGGACCCCACATAACTATTATGAAAAAAGGAATAACTCTTAAAAAAAGTGAATAAACCTCAAGAAATGGAATTTTTAAAAGGAAAAGACTTTCAAATTCTATATAATACTCTATCATTTCTAAAATTGGAACTCTTCAACATATAAGGGTGATTTGGTGACCTAGAAAAAATCATGATAAGATCCAAAAACATATAATTGCTTTAAAATTAAATTTTAATCAACATAGCCCATCCCAAGCCCACAAAACCATCGAAAAACATCCATAGACTCACTCGACACCAAATAAATAAAAAAGTAATGGTTCAAGAAAATCAATGTCATTAAAAATATATATGAACTTTTTGTTGGTTATTTTCGAAGAACTGTAATTCATTTTACCCCCAAAACCAAGACAATGTTGATTAAACATTGGTAATAAATTTTTTATGTCATCGTTAACTTTTCCCTCATAGTGATTCATTCGATTAGTATTTAAGGAATATTTTTATTGAATATAGTTTGATAAAAAATATTTCCTCATGCAAGTATGCTAGTATACAGAATCCTTTAACTAATTAACTATTATGTACCTTCCTCTTCAATTTATGAGTACATCTCTGAAATAATTGAAATTATTGGAATTATATTGGCCCTATATATTTTGATTAATTTTTAAATTTCAAAAAAAAATCCATTAAATTAAGTAAGGCCTATGGAAATAGTTTATTTAAATTTACATGATCATTTACTAATTACATTTTATATCTTATTCAATGTATTATAGTCAAATATTACATCATAAATGCATAAAAAATATGTTATGTCAATAAAAAAATCCCAAATTTATGAATTTGATTACTTTATTAGACTAATCAGTAATAATCCTTCCACTATGACAAATATATCATGATTTTAAAATCAAATATCTTACTATTTCTAAAAAATTAAATAAATTCAATGAACAACCATTGAGTAAGTTTACATCTATCATCAATTGATATCATAAAAAATGGTTTTCTAAAGACTATTGTTAAGACTATTTTGGATTCATTATATTTTTTATCAATCAATTTATAATAATTATATTCTAGGAATCCTATAAATTTTCAAGAGATATAACTGTACATTTTTATCATCTTTAGTCTTACATAATTTTTTTAATATTCAATAAAATATTTTATCAAAATATTTCTTCACATTATGTATTACATCCTTCATGTTTCAAACTAGAAATTAAAATTTAAATGAAATAGTTGAAAATATAATTTGTTTACCCAATTATGATTTCTCTTAAATCATCATGTTTTTATAGTTTATAGTTAGTTTAAATGTAATAAAAGGGACTATGTATAGTATGGATATTATCTAAATGACTAAGATCATTTTTAAGGATCCATATATTTAAATTATTGCAATGATATTTTAATTTTTCTTTCATTTAAAAAGGATTATTACAATGAATAGATCGTTAATTATTGTTGAAAAACAAGATTTGTTTCCATATATATATAAATTATCTACTATCCCTGATGAGGTATGTAGAAGATTTGATACTCTATGTACTCTATCTAGATACCATAACAAATACATAAAATTCATTGATCATCGACATCATCCTCCCAAAATTTGAATTCTTATTGTGAAACTATTTCATATATAGTTACACCATCACTCCATAACTAATTTCACTCATCAATATGTAGTTTTAAACAAATATGGTTTTTCAACATTGGATACCCTAGATTTAATTATGCTAAATAGATATATAGTTCCTTAAAAAAATTCAAGTAGGTAGGTTTTATAGATATATGAATACATGGAAATAATAATATTAAATATTATGAGAAAATAAATGAGAAAAACCATCTCTAAAATGCCTCGATGAATATTTCATGGTTTTGAAACAAAATAAAGATAGAACTCATAAAACAATTCACGTTAATCACTATCACAATGATGATTTAATATTCCATTTACCAAGATATAGTACAAATTCCATGTAAAAAATAATGTGTGTTGTGAGATATAAATAGATGTTTGGATATAGGTGTTATTGTAAGAAATCTCGACCATTTTATATGAAATAGTAGGGACTTACATATTAAATTTCATTGTTTCGCTATTTTACTCATTTTGGAAAATCATATAAAGTCTCATCATAATCATTATAAAAGAAACTATCATTTGAACATGTATGAATATTTTTAAAATGAGGACCCAAGTTCTGGATCAAATTTTTTTTATCTTTCATATAAATTTATAGGGGGCATATTTTCCTCATTAAACAATGATTTAATGAAAAAAAATATAGACAGGAAAGATATTTTGCCTTCCATTTTTTTAAAATATATTATTTTTTAATAAGTTATAGTTTTACTATATTTAATAATTTATGTAAGGTATGTTTGAGAAATTTCAACAATTGATGAAATTGAGCTGAATCATATTCATAGTTCTTTAAATTTGAATTTCCTAAAAACATTGGCCAAAAAAACCTCATGTACTAAATTTTGAAATAATGATAGCTTGAGAATAAATTAAATATAAATTTCAATTCAATATATAATTACCATGTTCATATTTAAAAACATAATTAGGGTGATAAAATCATATTTCTTATAAGGATATCTAATTTTACCTTATGAAACAAATTCTCAATTTTGCAATAAAAATTGAAAAAATGTTATACCCCTCAATGAAAATATAATTTATAATAGAATCGTGTATATTTTTTTAACAAACTGATCCATCCAAAATTTCATAAAAATTTTTTTATTTAGTTTTTGTATATTTTTCTAAGAAATAACAACAATTATTTTTTAATAATAAAATTTACTAATTTATTAATATATAGAAATGTTTTATTCTTAATAATAATACAGTTTTAAAAAATCTATTATTTTGTTTTTTAATAAAATATCATTAATTATATTTATTATTAATATATTTTATTAAGTATTTAGGTGCTCAACGAAGTGTCAAATTCACCTTTTAATTATCCATCATATCCCAAATTCAAATTTGTGTGATAGAATCTCATGGTACATTAATAGGTTTACATCACTATTGTAGTGCATGTACTATAAAAAGAACTATAAAGGGGGTATAGTAATAGTGGTATTATTTATAAAAAATGGGGTTTTTCATGACCCTGTGGGACCCATGCAACAAATCCCCTAGCCTGCCTCAAATATTCTATGGGTTGGAGACTAGCACTAACTAGGCATATCACAATCATGAGAGGCCATAGTCAAATAACTTGTATGTACACACATCTCCAAGCCAATACACTACTGAAATGTAGACACACCGGAACAACCACGCATACATATATCAAAATCCCGTAATCATAGTACGAAAAGAAGTAAAGGAAAGTAAAATAGGCTAAATAAAATCCCACAATAATGATTCTGTATCACATATCTAACCTGATGGTATGTACTGGGATTGCTATTATAAAGAATCAGAAATAAACCTTGGTCTATTCGGTCTAACTAAGAACCAATTGGTCTGTGTCCTCTTAGGTCTCTTTCAAATGGTTGATTTTCTAGAAAATACATGACACATGTGAGCATAGCCCATGCATGGGTGATTATAAAAATACTTAGTAGGACACCCTGAAATCCCAAATCATACAACAATGGAAATATAGTCAGATCTATATACGTATATTTCTACAACAGATATAATAAGAATTTCTATATATACTCAACAAAGACACACATCATAGAGGTACGTCACAACTATAGTATAGCAGCTTGAGATTCCATCTCAAAGATTCCACAAAACACTCATACGAGGGAAAAAAATCATCAGTATGATAGAACTTATTTTGTCCATCCAAGAGGTAGTGATTTTTGTGTCTCATCATGAGAAAGAAAACACAAATAGTCCAAAGAGAATATGATACACATATGAGGATCAATTCCAAGGCTATGGGGTGAAACCAAAAACATAATTTTGATTAACCCTCTATGTAGAGGATCAACTACAACATAGTGTTGTTAATGATGATACCATGAACTCTAAATAGGGAATAAAGATGAATAAAAGATCTCACTCTATGCCTCTTAGAGGGTTCTAAAGGCCTCTATCTAAGACATCAAGTTTAAGGGATCATAATTCCAGGTACATGAGATGGTTCTATATAAAAAGTCAAAGAAAAGATATGGGTAACTTACCCTAATGAATCTTGTCTAAGATATGGAGGACAAGATATCGATGCCATGTATAAAAGTTTACATGGTGTGTAGTAGAGGTCACACATTGCATCCCTTGACCATGGGTCAGGCCCATGTAAAAGTCCCATGTCCTCAAATCGTGTCCATGTTGTACGACATAGGGTGTATGATTCCCATATAGTATACATGTGTGGCAGTACATGGATCCAACTAGTATACTTTTTTTGTGTACCGGTGCACTATTTTTCATGCATCCTTGGTCTTGCCTATCCCTGTGTGGGGGTGTACACCTTATTAAGGCAGTCTATATACTCTACCCCATGTATTTGTATTTTTTGAAGTACATGTTGAGTTCACCCAGGAGGGACCACAGACTGTGTGATAGGGGACACGTGTCATGTGATACATCACTCCAGACAAAGACCCTAGTGGCCACATAGGTTGGCCCATAGGCCATGTAATCTAGGATAACATGTCATGTGATTAATGATTTTCCAAAATCACAAGTTCTTATTTTAGCATTAACTTATTACTCTGTCACCTTAGATTCTAGATTCAATCATTACAATATTCAATTATCCACCTTAGAGGAACCTTTCCACTATCAAACTAAATAGTATGGTGTAATTTATTCTTGGAAAAAATGGATCAAATCATCATCCATCATTGTTCACTAAAGAACACTGAAGAATGGAAACGAGGTTCCAACCATCATATGAATCACTCCATATACAACATTTTACCTCTGTCACATCATGTTAATCCCAAATATATGATAATAGATGGTTATTCCATGAAATAGGTGTGCAATGATCGATAGATTGGGATTTTTCAGGTTATTGACCAAACGGAAAATGCTCGTGACAAACGATGAATGAGGAGAAGAAAATCCCAAGAGTATATTTTTTTAACGAAACTTGATCAATTTTCATGTTGATCTCAATCAATCTCCATTATAATGAAAATGTATATAATAAAATTACAATGATTATTCTCCCACCAAAACCCCACAAATAATTCATTTCCACATGACGATCAAACCGCATATAAATCTATTCGTTAATTGATTCATGTTTTTAATAGAATTTAATAACAGGGAATAAAAAAATCAAAAAACATCACCTACCTCAATTCGGGTCTATATTTGACAAATAATAGGGTTGTTCTATTTTCATTAGTGAGATCCTCCGATTTTGATGTGCGTCGATCATCAATCCATGATCCATCGCAGATCGCCTGAGAGAATTTTCTAATAGTCTCTCCAAGGGATCTACAAAGCTTATAGGGTTTATGTGGCTATCCATGGCTATCAAACATAAGAATATATTTAATTATTTTCAAATAAATACACCAAAATATAATAATAAAATAATTTAAACAATTATTTTTTTCATTTTTGTGCCTGAAATGACTTTTCGACAAACGACCCACACAGACTAATGTTATGTCATGCCTTGGGAAATACACAAATTCTAAACTCAATGGTTCACTCATATTTATGATATGGGTAACTATTTAGAAGTTATTTCACTTTTTTTATATTAATTTAGTTTGTGTGCTATTGAATATATATAATATATTTAAAAAAAGTATTTTGGGTGCAGGATGTGTCAGAATCACAAGCTATTACCATGTATGGTTTAAAAAATAATCCTTATATTATCGAAAAGTAATAAGTGGAAAATATAAGGAATGATATTCTCACCCCCTTGAGGCATTACATCCCAAAAAATCCAAAAAAGGGATACTAAAAAAGAAGAGGGTACTGAGAATGAATTTGAACATCCTACTCCAGTGTACTTTGCTAAAGATTCTCTTAATGCCACTGAACATGCACAAAAGAAATCAATATCCCATGAAGGATTCTGACATGCTATTCATAGATATCTACTAGGTAATCAATATTTGTTTTTCCATCTATGATTTACATTTCCCACAGTTGATGATATGCGACAAGTCATGCACATAACAACCCAGTTGAGAAATGTGGAAGACATTGTGCTCCCAATCTAACTAGATGGGTAGAGTTAAGTGATATTCCACCTCTATTACTCTACTTAGTAATTGGAAGGGGCTAACAAACCTTGAATATTGTCTCCCACCCAATCCAAACCTCCATAATCCACATTTATGAGAAACCCATATGAACACATTTACTCCTCCTTGAACTCCAAAGTCCTATGTCTCCAGTCAATGTAATAATTTTGATTGCACTATATAGTCTTCAACCTCTCATAGATGATTTGAACATATTTCTATTATATATAACACCAACTCAGGGCCCATGTTTTCTAAATCTCTAGGGTAATTCAAAAAAAAATGGTTACCTAAAATGTAAACCAAACAATGCCTTGAATAGTTCCATACTACTGGGGGAATGATAGCTTTTTTTATTTGTACACTAACCCAAAAAATGAAAGGTGATCCCCCCAAACTATGGACACATTCTAGAATGACAGATCGCAACATTTCCTCGAAAACCTGAATGGTCCGGTCTGTCTAGCTATCATATTTTGGGTGAAACACTATGCTAAAGTGTAACTGAGTCTTAAACATCTCATATAATCCCTCGAATAACCGGTATGTTAAGAGAGAATCATGATCATAAATGATCATTGATTTAACTCTATAAGGCCATAATATCTCATGCACATAAATCCATCAAAATAAATTTACTGAAATTTTCTCTCATATATCTAGGAACTGAGCTGACTTGGTGATTTAGTCTATGATCACCTAGAAAAAGTTGTTTCTTCTAGATGTATGTGGTAAGACCTTCATTAAGTTCATAGATATCTCACACAACATCTACTATGTCACCTCAAGGAGTTCATCTAAACATGATGGAACTTGGTATTCAGCCTTCACTTGCTGTAATGTAAGGTATTCATAGAAAAACTCTAAAACTTCTTTCTTCATTCATGGACACCAAAACTAACATCGTAGTTTATAGTGATTATTTTATACAGCTAGATGTACCACCAATGGAGATGAATAAAACTCTCTCATAACCACATCCCCCAAAATCAATGGTACCATCATGTGTTTTCTGAAATGAACCAAGTTCTCCACATCCCTAGAAGATCCATCAATAGCATGTCTAGTGGATATTTGATTTTCAGGGTGTTGTAGTTTCTATCCCCAAGTTGTGCCTCCCAGAAACATTGCAAGAGTAGAGGGGTAACAACCATCAACAATATGTATGATTATCTATCTTTATTAATGAATTGTAACAATAAAAAGGTTTCTTCAATGCCACATTCAGTAATAGTTAACAAGATATACTCCTGAGATCATATGCTACTAAGTTCCCCTGACCAGAAGTATAGACAATTTTTTATGTCATAGTCATGGAAGAAATATTTCCATTTCCAATATCGTAAGTTGAGGTCCTTTGAGAGAAGATATACTTGATACCCTTGTGATCAGAGTATATGATAAATTTATTTCCTATTTGGTAGTGTCATCACATCTTCAAAGTCTAGACTACAACAACTAACTCAAGATCATGGGCTATGTAGTTCTACACACATTCTACCAACTGGTATGAAGAAAAAGAAATTTTCATTTTCCTCATACTTAGAAGACAACCAAGTCCTATTCCCAATGCATCACATAACACTAATTCCTTAACACCCTCCTTCAGAAATCACATGATGGGAGCATTTTTTAAACTCTACCTCAACAACTGAAAATCCAACTGGGGCCTGTCTTTCCTCATGAAATGTTTCCCCTTCAATGCTGAAGCCATCATAGGTGTTGATATTCGAGAGAAATCTAGATTGATTCTATTGAAATAGCCTACCAACCCAAGGAAGCTTCACACCGATTTCAAAATAATAGGTGGTCCCAATTTAACATTATGAAAACCTTGGCATGGTCCACTGCCACTCCATCCGCTGAGATGACATGTCCTAAAAGTAGACTACTTGAATCCAAAAATAGAATATCAAGAGAATTCCATAATTTTTTATTATTAATGTAGATTATGAAATATTCTCAAGTTTATCATGTGATACTTATCATACAGCAAGTACACAAGGATGTCGAAGATGAAGACTACCATGAAAATGTCTATTCAAGACTCAAAGATCTGGTTCATGAGTCCTGTGAACACTACTGGTGCATTTGTCATGCCAAATGGCACTACCACATAATAATAGTGACCATAGAGACATTTGAATGTGGTATTTGATATATCCTCATCCCATAATCATATATAGTGATATAATTACCTATGTTCGACCTTCGAGAACCATCATACTCATATCAACCGATCAAATACATCATTAATCCTTGTTAGTGGATACTTGTTCTTGAAAGTCACAACGTTCAAGAATAAGTAGTCCACACAAAACCTCATGATCGTATATTGGATCTTTGAAAAACAAACTTGTGCATCCTAGGGTAAAATGTAGGGTCTAAAAAAATCATTACTTTTAATGTAATCTTACTGAACTGTCATATTTGAAATCTTAGTTGGGGCCCTCTAATATGATGGTGAAAATATCGGTGTCTTATAGAGTTATAGACAATTGAATAATTATATCTCTCTATGGGGAGGTAAATGTGGAACAACCTCAAGGAAGACATACTCCTACTCTTTCACCACTGTATGATACTGGGAACCCACAACACCCATTGCACCAATGGTTATGATAGAAAACTGAAGAGTATTTAACTTCAACCTCCAATTAATGAGTCTATCCTTTGGTACCTGGGTCTCATTTTTATTGAAAAAGGAGAATACAATTATGTAAAGGTAGACACACCACACCCACAACCTAAAAAAATAAATCTTGAAATGAACTATAGATAAAAAATCCAGACCAAGAATATCATCATAAGGACTTGATGGTCCAACTAAGAGATTCTAATAGACACTCTCATTTCCCATGGTAAATTCACACATTTGGAACAAGTGTGCGATCACTGAGTCTTATCTAGTAGAAATCATCAAGTATAAGGGTCAAACCAATGGTTAAAATAGAATATATAAGTATCATAAAAGGTTTGTGGAAATAAAGTAATTACTTGAACGTATTTCTATTAGTACTATAACTATGATAGAAAAGACTCAGATTGTACCTTGAATCATTCCCAGAGCCTCTGATTCATAATATTTGATCTCTTGTAGCTATTCCTAAACTTTTCCTAGAGCTTCCTAAACCTGGTATGAACCACATTGGTGGTGGTGGTGATAACAAGACAAAATGTTGACCACCTCATGATGCTCTCACAACTTCTTGGCCAAGTTCTCCACCCGAAAACCTTATTTATCTGACAATTGTGTCTTCCACATTGACCTATCCATGGTATCTTGGTTAGCTATATGAGGGGTTGAAAAATATCTAATGATATGTCCTCTCATGTCGCATGTGTATCAACATCTCTCTTTGGGATGACGGGACCCACCCTTTGATCCATGAACTATAGATACACTATCCTGGGACCTCCTCCTAGAATGTATCGCTTGTCCAGGTCCCATGAGACTGATGTCAGCTCCCTGGTACTGAGGTCTCTACTCCTCCTTGATAGGTATTTAAAACCACCATCCATATATACTCATTCATGAAACTATCAATCACCCAAGCTCACTCTAGAACCCTAGAATCAGTAGGAATTCACAAACGGACAACAATAGTTCAAATATATCTACGAATACATTGATCAATGGTGAGATCCCAAAAGTGAAAATCTCTAACCATATCCCTCAAGTACCTGGAGAGGTTAATATACTTTTACGAATACCCACCATGTGTTTTGTTGCACTACTGAATTATTAGATCCTCTTAGATACATAAAATCCTCATCAAAGCTGGTGATAACTCTTATCTGATGAGGTTCCTGAAATCTGTCATTATAATAATCTCCTCATCATAAGATTGGGTAACCTAAACCCACTACTAACCTGCTGAGCCATAGAGAAGGCTCTCTAAAAAACACCATCACCTATACTGGTGCCAAACTAAATGGAAAACCTGGGTAACTACATCATGCCATTCTTTAATTGCATGTGGGTTCAGCTCACCTCAGAACCTAACGGGTATGTAGTTCTAAAACCCATGAAGCACATTCAACTTTGGTACCTTATTCGCCGGTACTACAGGTACTGCATAATACTCTACTGGTGGAGGTATGGATGGTGCACCACTTGGAGGTAACATCTCGAGAACTGGTCCCTATATCGATGCCTCATCCCTGAGGGGATCATCCTCATGATGATCTTGCCGAATCCTACCTGGAATACATCACATAGGAATCTTAAAAGTAAAGGAGATATACCATGATAAATTAGTATATCTAGAGAGTATTCTCAAAAAGTACATGGAAACAACAACCCATTCCTCTATGATGCATGCACCATTGTCTTCTTAGTAAATAGTGTTATCATGTACTATGTAGAAAATAGTTTATTTTATTCATGGTGTATGGATATGTTGGCTGCCACACCAACATTGTCCTCCTTATCTGGAAAACAATAATTGAAACTTTAAACATTATTACACCATACAAATCTCATAGACTCTTGGTCCTAAAGTATAACTGACCAACTCTAATACCACTCTGTCAGGACTCATCCTAGTGGGGTATGGGCTGGGACTCCCCAAACTGGCCTCCAATATGCTAGGGGATGGATACATGAACTGAGTATGCATATCACTAAAATTGGAGGCCTAATCCTAAGTACCTATACACATGCACACATATCCAGACTTATACAATGCTAAAATGTAAATAAATACTAAAAAACGATGCATGAATAGATCT
Source organism: Viscum album (assembly GCA_963277665.1). Taxonomy (NCBI): domain Eukaryota; kingdom Viridiplantae; phylum Streptophyta; class Magnoliopsida; order Santalales; family Viscaceae; genus Viscum; species Viscum album. Next base: position 2,098,718,642 of record OY728163.1, on the reverse strand, counting down.
AAATCCCATAATAAGAGATGTAAAATAAGTAAAGGATGGTATAAATTTCCAAAAAAAAATCCTACCAAGAAGAGACTTTAACACAAGTACAACATGAAGGATATTAATGAGACAACTATTATAATTCCACTGGAAAACACGTCGTTCTGTCTAGTCTCACTAAGCACCCTCTGGTCCTGGTATGCCTAGGACACTGTCAAAAGGATGATCTTCTACAATAGAAATGACATGCTTTAGCAAAGGTCATACATGAGTTAGTATAAAAATATTCATTAGTACACCATGAAACCATAAATAAATCAATACAAGTAGTTCTGATTAGGTATCATTAGGAGAAAGAACACACTGATACTCTTAATAGAATACAAAACACATATAAGGATTACTAATAAGGACATATGGTGATACCAAAAACTAAATATGGATTAACATACTATATGGAGGATTGATTCTCACATTTTTTTGGTCATGAAGATACCAATAACTATACCTAGGGCATGAAGATGAATAGAGGATATCACTCTGTGCGTCCCAGATGGATTCAAATGACTCTATCCAAGACATCATTCTGGAGGGATCTTAATCTAAGGAGTGGGAGATGATTCTATACTATCCTATAGGGAAATTAAAAGGGGAACAAACCCTAAATATATTTGACCAATATATGTTTGAAAAAAGATCAAATACATGTATAAAAGTATTCACAACATGTATTAAGGGTCACACATCGTGTCCCTTGACCTTGAGTCCTACACATATAAATTTATCGTGTCATAATATCGTGTCTATGTAGTACTACACGACATATGTGTAGTTTTAATTTGTAGTATACCCATGTTACATTATATATCTCTAGCCCATGTATGTTTTTATTTGGGTGGGTATACAAATTAAGTAGTGTATTTGGTCCAAGCCATGTCTTTATAGGGTAGTACACTCTTTGTAGGTAGGTGTACTCAACCCCATTTCCAAGTACTTTCCAAAGTACACACCAAGTTCTCCCAGGAGGGTCCAGTCGTCGGAAAAAATGGGTCACAACATTTGTTAGTTAACATCCTACAAATTCTATAGACTCCACTTAGTGGGGCCCACTTGCTGTGTAATTCTGGATTACACACTACGTGTTTTGGGATTTTATAGAATCGATCATTATTCTTTCTGTGTGTGCCTACACCGATGTCGTTTTAGATTACAACTTCAATCAGGCCGAAATTCAAGGATCCATATCATTCAAACATTTTTGTAATAAAATAACATAGTCCGCTGCCATATTTTCCCGAAAAAATGGATCAAATCGTCGGTTATAATTATGCGTAGATGAACATTGAAGAGTGTGTATATGTATTAAACACCATCCAAATAACTCTATCTATATATTCACAACTTCTTCACATTGTGTTGATCCCATTTTTATGATATCATATCATTACACCAATAAACAGGTGTGCAATGACCGATTAATCATTATTTGTGAAGCCTCATGACAAACAAAGAATCCCCGCGATGAACGATGAATGGAGGGAATAAAAGAACCAGAAAAAATTTGGGGAATGAAACCTGATAAATGTTCCTTTCTATCTTGGTTGATCCCCATTATAATGAAAATAAAAATAATAAAATCTCAGATATTAATCCATTTTCAAATCCCTGAAAATAATGGGATATTAGAGGTCATTTCTAATTGTGTTTCTAATTAGAAAAATGAGGGGATGAGATCCATACCTGATGAAAAGGAGGTCTATAATGACATGAATATCCTTCATCTGGACAGTTCCCTGAGATTATACTGTTTCCCATGCACCTTCTATAGGGCATCATGGGATGTGGTAAAGGCAGATATTATCTTTCCCATCTAAGACATCTTCTTGCGAGGTAGTTTTCCGAGGGTTATATTTACCACTTCCATGTATATTCTCCCTAAAACCAGGATCCCCTCCTCGGTCATGAAATATAGACCAATGAGTTTGTAAAACATACCATATAATATCCTGGCGAGTATCATCAATGCGAGACTATCAACTAATCTTCCACGGTGGATCTCCTTGGAGAAGAATGGGTTCGTGAAGGGTCATTCAATTAAAGGGTACATTTCTCATTCCCAAGAGTTAATAAGAGATAATAACCACAAAACCCGAGGATCCAACTTTTCCATAAAGGTGGACATGAATAAAGAATACGATAGGGAGGAGTGGGGCTTCATCAATAATGTGTTTTGAGGTATGGGGTTTTTCTCCAAGAATATTAATTTTATTTTCATATGTGTCACCTCCACGTGGATAGTGGTGTCATTCATGGAGAAGTCCAATGGTTTCTTCAAGACACTCATGGTCTAGGGCAAGGTGATCCAATTTCTCTAAGCATCATTATCCTATACCAGGATTTTCTTAGATACCACATCTATATGAGATAAAAAATTGATTGATTCTGGCATACCAGAGAAGTATGTGAGCTCATTCCATTTCACATCTAATTTTTGGGGATAAAACCCTTGTTATCATAAATACTGGAAGATATTTGATTAGAGGAATGAATAAGCTGATAGTGGAGTACTGCAACTAAAGTGGCCAAGTGATTAAGAATGAAAAGATCCTATTCTATATTTCTAAAAAATGGAGGTCCAGACAGAGTTCCATGGTCAAGCAAACCCTTTCCATGATAATAGGGAGTTTACCCATGGAATACTATTGGGCCCCAATATCCCCCAAAAGATTTCGGATCCATGATTTTTTTCTTCACTAGTAGGATATTGACCGTATACTCAAATGGATGAACATGTACTTGTCCCTTAGCAGCCTCATCACCCTCACCAATAGTGTTCTTTTGGCTACCCCTTTCTATGAACTCGCTTATGTTAATGTCTAAAATGGTCTCCTCACCAAAATTGATAAGTTACTGGCCGACTTCATTTAGGATCCTCTTGAAGAAGGGAAATGACACTGGGATTCACGGAGGATGGTGGAAAGTCTATCTAGGGAATGTGGTATCAATGTGAATAGACTTGAAGTTACTCTTAATACATGCATGACAAGATGGACTAGGAATTTCTAGAATAGTGCATGATGTGGTGTAAAACCAAGCACTCAAAGTATGGTAATCACCCATCGATGGAAAGTAGTGGCTCTTAGTTCTGGTCTGATATCACTCATATTATCCCCTAACTCCACCAGAATTTTAATGGATCATTGGTAGGGGATACATATCTATATGACATCACAATTAGGTTTGGATGGTGATTAGGTTCTCGAGATTCCATGCTCCTACTCTTAAATTCATGGAAGCTAGATTGTATCTGGACCTCATCAAAGTTGAGTTGGATGAGGAGCAGCAAGACACCTTGAAACTCATCAAATTATCTTAGGATCCTGATTTTTTTTGTTCACAACTTCTTCTTTGTTGGTTATCACCAATCGAGACTACAATGACACCTAGGATATTCCAGAGTATGTAGATACTTGTAATGATACACTATGGTCCAATGTCATTCCCTTGAAATATAATTTTCTGTTGTACTGGATAAGGTGTTGGGATATAGCCATGGATGAGAATGTTAAACATTGTGGGGTTTTTAATGTTTCTCAATGCCCATGTTTCAAAGCAAGAAAAGAGGAAAGTTCATAGAATCTCTTATTTCGAGTAGACTGGCCAAGTTCTTTGTGGAGCTTCTTGGGATAGTTCACTAGTCTCCCAAATGAAAACATAGAGGACCTCCCGTTCTTAGATTGATGGCATCACAGATCAGGAGACAGGGGGCTAGGGAAAGTGGCTCTCACCTTGGTCCTTCATACTAGGTGTTGTTTTATTGGGAAGGCCAGGAACAAGCTGAGGAAAGACATAGTTTAATCCCCTGGTAAGTCTGTCATCAATAAGAAAAAAAAAATATTCTCATCGATTTGGAATTTATCTTTAATAACTGGCGGGAGGCTCCCTAACTCCATTGGATGCATGTGAGAAATCATGGAACCCAGTCGAATATAAGCATTCCTAGAGACCGTTGGGTCCGATGGAAACCCCCTACATGGGGCCTTAAGATCAATATTGATGGGTCTTGAAGCATGGGGGTCCTATGCGGTGGTGGGGACGTCCAAGACTCTCAAGGCTTGGTCGTTTTGGCCTTCTCCTCTTTCCTGGGTCATGGATCCTCACTTCCGTATAATTCCAAGGCTCTGCTTCTCAGTCTCATCCTTTTCCAACAGATGGGTATTGTAATCTCAGAGGTGGAATCAGACTAAAAAATCCTTCATGGAATCTTGTAGAGCCTGTTCTCCACTCCAAGGTCAATTAACATTATCATACGAAAGTCTAGGGGAATGATCTTCAATAACCCCAACTTGATTCACTCCTTAAAATAGGGAATCCAAGTTGTGGATCATGTTACTTCCCTTGAGGTCATTCGTCCTGACCCGGTTTGTTTACATAATGTGCACACTCTAAAACACGAAGGGGATAACCTAGTCCAGGGTAATTCCCTCGGCCATTGCCATTTCAGACCACATTAGGCTCATCTCCCTTCCTTGAGTTGCTGGTTGTTTCATAACTTTCCTTACATAATAAAAATTGAAATGATAAGGTACTACTATGTAATGAATTTGATCTTAAATTATCATATGTCTCCAGTAATTTTAAATATATAATTAATTATATAGGAATAAACTTTATTCTTGTTTTTGGTATTAGTACATTTGGGGACACTAAACACACTTTTCAAAAGAGAAAAAACAATTTATGTGTGAAATTCATTTTTTTCCTTAATAAATATAATTAATCTCTATTTATTTATTTTTATAATAAAATTTTAATTTTATAAATTCAATAATTCCTTTTAAAATCCATTTCATGGTTTTTACAATCCAATGAATAGAAATAAATTTCATTTTATTTTTAAAAAATCAATTTTCTAAAACATGCTTTCATTACTGGTTGTGTGTCTGTTTTTTATTAAATTAATCTAGTTATAAAAATTGAATCAAGAATAAAGGATTTTATAGTTTTTTCATCTTAATTAACATAATATTACATGGATAAATTAATTTCTTTTTGTAATTAATAGTTATGTAGTAAAATTTGGTTACCGTATTAAAAGTCTAAATGGGTTTACCTAGTGTAAACCAGGAGATAATGGTTGGAATCTCATCCCAACATATCTAATTATTATTGGTTGAATAAATTTCAACCATATAATTTAGTAATTTCAAATACTTATCCATCTAGATCCAGTTACACATATAAGTGTTCTTATATCGTTGAAATCTTTTATGAAATCCCACACGTGTCCCTACTCTAACTTATAAAGGGAAACATCATCATCCCCTTATTATCTCCATTTAAGTTCCCTATATTAGACAATACATAATAAAAAACATTCCTAGATTCATAAAATTTATTATAGAACTTATTTTTTTATCTGATATGACCAATCCATTAAGGCTAAATTGTTAGACAAACGAGGTCTCTCAAAGAAGAGGTTCATATCATAACCAAGCTCTTTCAATTTAATTTCTTACTATACTTTCTATAAAAATATTTTATCTATAAAAACATGATTAATAAAGTATCTAAAATATACTATGATTTTATTATGATTATCATATTTTCATTTACCACCTCTTCTCCATCAAATGGTTATTAAAAGTCTCACTCGTTATTATGTGTGCATTACCACCACCACATATAGACATCATTCAGTTTTACATCACAATACTTCGTGGTTGGTAATTTTAACAGATGGAATATAAATATAAATATATGATATTTTTTATAAAATATTTTTTCTTTAAATATTTCTAATTATTTTACTTTTTTTATTATAATACATTGAAAAATAGAAACATCTCTCATGAGTATGTACAGACTACCATCTCCACATAGTGATGCAATTATTTTTTCATCACAATATGATATAAATTTTTTTAACTATGTATATAAAGAATACTTATAATACTTATATATTTATATATTTATTTAAATTATGGAGATAAATAAACCATGATCAATGTTCAAGGGACACAATTTTTGAATAGGAACATAGAAGAAATATGAAGCAGTTAATAATCGAAATTATAATGATAATAAAATATAGTTATGAATGGATGATACTATGTTATAAATAAAAATTCTATGGTATTATAAGTATGAATATGATTATATTATATATATAGTATTGTATATATATGATTATTTTAAATGAGTTCAGATCACTTATGAAGAAACACAAACATGAGGTAATGGTTTTATGTTACAATATCATTTTAATGGGATTGTTCATGATTAAATTTCCATGGATAAAATTATATTATCTATATATAGAAATTATTAAGTATTTTATTATCCTATATTTATTTAAAGAGATTAACATTGTTACTTTAAATTTCATTTTTTAAGCACTATAGACATTATTAAAAAGTTTTTAAGGAAAATAAACATTAATTATATCTTCTATTGAGAATATTTTTTTCCTTGTCCATGTTTTCCTTAATTTTTTTGAAGAATATTTTTATTATTCTAAAATGACTAATAAAATTAATTTTAACCCTTGTTTTATATTTAATAAATTTATTTCCATGTAATATTTTTTCCTTTAAGAAATGAGGTACTTCTAACTTTTAACAGAAATTGAGAAATAAGTTTTTGTTTTAATGTACACCACATGAATGAATTTCCCCTCCATAATGAATACAATTTAATTTTAAGAATAATTTAATAATTTAATTTTATATTTTCAAATAATTTTTTTTATTAATATTATGGAAATTATTATATTTTAAATATTAGATTTCAAAATGTAAAGGGTATTTTCCTAAATAGATGTCCTACTGACCTTTTAATGGTATTTTCATATATAACAAGATCCTTTGATGTTTTATAGGATTTATCAGTTATTTATTCTAGTATTACAAATTTATTCTTTATTTATATCGATTATTAATATTATGAAGAAATTTTTATGAAACCTATATCCTTGACACGGGCTATGATATGATGATATGATGAATGTTTTATTATCATATGACACACATTTGTATGCTTTTCATTATGTGATAGGTTGGATTGAAAATAAGTAGCCTTATATTGTATTGGGTAAATTTAGAAATATCATGAGATAATAACGAATTGAAAGGGTATTAAAGCTAGTTTTGTATGGTGATTTTTACAAAAATATAGTATTCGGAGTGAACCTTGATTATGGAATAATAAAATCTAATGTAAACCCAATCCACTATAATAGTTTTGGAAATTTTCATTGACTAAGGGAATAATTTTCTATGCTTATATTTTTCCAACAAACTTAGTCCTTTTTCTTACATTATGTTTTCATATATTATGATTGATTATTCATGATTTCACACTATTATATACATATTTTTATTGACAAATACTTATTCTATGATTCGTGATTAAAGATGTTTTAGTGATTGTATAAGATTATGGTCTTTTTTGATCATGTCGTCACTCCTTTTTTCTTATTTTATGAACATTTATAAACATAAAATTATATCTCTTGTGTTTAAACTTACTAAGAATATTAACTCACTATTTAATAGGCTTTCATTCTTAAGGTTATAATGAAATTTCAAAATTATGGTATATCTAAGGATGGTTCTAGTTATGAAGAACTATGTGGTAAATGTTGTAGATCTTTTATGTACTATTTTTTTAATGTCACCATGTTTCCAAAGAAACTAATCCTATTCAGTAATTGAATGGAACATATTTATATGTAATGAAAAATAAACTAATCATATATATTATTTATGTATTAAAATTTAGGGTAACTATAGTTGGTACTTGAGAAATGTTTACTTATTTTTGGAAATTAAGATGCTGAAACTTTAGTTAGATCCCATAGGATAATCCTATTTTTAAGATAACATCTGAATGTTTTTTTAAGACAGGGATTATATGATTTTACTATAAATACATATCTTCCTAGATTTTACAAGTGGTTTCTTTTTAAAGAGATGAATCTTGGGGAAATATCCATGAAAAGAGTTGGTCGAGTATATCTCAACCACCATTTTGATGCACAGTGAATGATCCTTTACTATACACCTAGTTTGAACTCCCAAGGGATAAGTTTAGGTTAATCCATATTTTCATTGTGAACCATTATGAAAGATTTATAGTGACCATGTATGACCTAGGATAGAACTATGGTGTTATGGATAAAAAATAAGGTGTCAAGATTTAGACATCATATGTATGATTTTTCATGATCGATTAGTATAATTAATGATTCTTGAGGGTCATAATAACCATTTTCGTTTTATTAAGGCATTAAAGATAGAATGATAATGTTTAGGTTGTTATCTATAAGATCAAAAATTAAATTACTCTAATTGAAATAAGTAATATAAATTCATGAATGTGATGAAAAATATAAGGAATGTTCATTCAGACACTCGACAATTATATAAAGGATTAGTTAGTATAGACGTATATTGGTAAGATCATTTCATCTCAAGTCTTTCATTCTTTACTGATTCAGTTTTTGGTAGTATGCTCCCTAAAACTATTTTATTCAACCTCTAGTCGAATTTTATTTGATTTTTGGGATATAAAGGATTTATTTATAAAAAACCCATATCAATATCTGAGGATGGGATGCCATGTTTAATATTCTTAACCAACCTTTGATTGTATATCGATGCAAGAATAAATATGAACATATAATGAATGTTATATCCGTTTCATGGGTCGTGATTCTTATTCAGTGGATGAGATTATCTTAGATGCTTAGAGAGAATCTAAAAATTGTAATTATGACTATTTTACTAGAATTTTTTGTTGCCTTTCTAGAATAGTTTCATAGACTTATTCTGAATCCTGAAGTTGTGATTTTAATAGAACTATTTAAATGCTCACAAGTGTGTTTTATACCAATAAAATAAATAAATCACACATTTTGGATTATAATAATGATATGTAAATAGAATATTCAATATAATGTTTAATATTCATCATACATGTTTTCAATATATGATATAATAATGAATCCAGTTTTAAACATATAAAATTGTATTTTTCTGTAAATCAACTTTATTTACTTTTGATGGTGTAGTTATTTTAAATATTGTTTTTAAAAATTTTATAAAGCATATTTTATAAATTAAAATAACTATTTCAAATATTAATATCAAAATTTACTTTGGTTGAAATTTATCTATTTTTCTGAGAAGTTTCATGTTTTGATGAATAATGAAAAATACTAAATTTTAATTAAAAATATATTTTTAATGTAAATAATTTTTATTGTTAAATTCTATATTTTGAATTTATTTAAATTAAAATTATATTAATTTTGTATTATTTAATAATATTTTTGTCATTGTAATCAATCTAAAATATAATTTTGATATAAAAACATTTCAATCTTTTGATGGGTTTTACTTTAAAAACCTCTTTTCTTGTTCCCTCAATGAGATTAATTTAAAATTAATTTTACATAATTATGTGTTTTTAATTTTTTAAAAAGGGATAAAAATTTTTAACAATAAATTCAAAATTTATTAATTATTTTGATTTTAGTTTTGGAAAATATGAATATAAGCATTAGTATTTTTTATTGACATGGTAAAGGGTAAATAAAAAGATTAGGGTAAAAATAATATTATATATATTATAAAATTACCCTAAAACTTGTCCTAATTTAATTTTTTAAGTTATTGTAGACCCAAATGACCATTTGTAATATTGGATGACCACTTATATTCACATGGAATAATTTAATCCCTTTATTTTATTTTATTTCAAATAAAATTCAACGATGTCCTATTACGGTTTTAATAACAATAGATTTTTTAATATTGGAAAATTTAAGATATATATTTGAATAAAATTATTATTTTTGAAGATAAAATATTTATCTTTATCATTGAAATTTATTTTTAATTAATATTGAAAAAATAAGTACCTTAAATAATTACACAATGACGATGTAGTAATTGTTTAACTAATAGAAATGTAAAATAAATGATATTAAAAATATTTTAATTAAATATAATTTTATATAATTAGTGTTATAAAATAATTATGTGGATTACCTTGTCATATTATGAATGTGTTAAAAGATATTTTTAGAATATATCAGGTTGTTATAATATTATTAAAATGTGAAGTACTAAATAGTGCGAAAATTGATTATAATGATATTTTAAAATAAATAATAACTTATTAAATGATATAATTTTTCTAAAAATATATAATTAGTCTAAAATATTTTTATAATGTTTAAAATTTCATCAATTATCCATTTATGGTTTTTGGGAATTTTATAAGTCTATATAAACCCATTACTAGTAATAATCATTGTTGTCCTGGTAAGAATTAAAAATGATAAATAAGGGTTAAAAAATATAAGGATTATAAAATAGTAAAAACATATTTACGTTTTAGTTGATGAATAATTTTTGATCCATAATCATCCTATATTTTAACTTAATCATTTTGGATCCATTTATAATAGAAAATTATTTTAAATTAATTTAGAATTTTAATGAATTCCCAGAGTGCCCCTCCCCTCTCTCTTATAAAAGGGAACCTCTTATTTTCTTTTATTCATACATAAAACCCAAATTTACATAGAAAATATCTTTCCAGAAAACAATCTAGAAAAACTTCAAACATTATATTATTTTTGTTTAGGAATAAATCCATCCTTATTGGTCTTAAGGTGTTATGTAAATGAGATCTTCCAAAAAAGATGTATTGTTTTTTATCAAGTATTTCTATTTTATTTGTCTTTACACTTCCTAAAAATAATATTAATACATGATGAAATAATAAATAAATTATTTAAATTATCACAATATTTTATTATTTTAATAAATAAATTGATCTATATGCACTTCTATCATATGATAAAAGAATTATCATTCGAGTGTAAGACAAACTACCATCTCACAGAACGATATAATTTGATTTCCATCACCATCTATCAAGACTTGTCAAAATGATTGATTAAATGTTTTTATATTATATTGATGAAATATTTATAATTATTAAATTATTTTATATCTTTTAAATTCTTTCATTATTGTGCACTTAAAATGATAACGCCATTCGTTCGTACATGTGAATTATCACCTGCTTGAAGCAATCTGATTGTTTTTTCATTGACACATCACATGGATGATATATGTAAGTATATTTAAATTGTTAATAATATATTAATGATAATATTATCATTATAAAAGGATAATATAATTCTCAACTTTGTTTCCAAAATGATAATTGAAAAATGTAACTGTTACTCATGTGTACGTACGATATACTATATCCATGATCATAACATTGGTTAATTTTTCATAACAATATTCCATGAATGATTTCAAAATAATAATTTATATATAAATATGATTATTATTTATTTAATTTTATTCTTGATTTGATTGGATAAGGACCACTTCGACTGTTGACATCATTCCAAATTCATTTTGGACTCAAGTACCAAATATAGTCAAAAAACACACCATGAATAGAAATAATTAAGTAACTGTTATAATAAGATAAAAAGTGATATAAAAGGAATAATAATCTTTTAAAAATTTATAAATAATTTAAATAATTATTCTATGTTTAAAATTAATGAAGATAAATTTTTTACATGATAAGGAGGACTCTTAGTAAGGGACTTCGTCTTAATCTCCTTTCATTGAGGCATATTTTGATGTTATACACCTACCATATTTTATGAGGTGTATATAAATCCCCTTTAAAATATTATACTTTTAATTTATTTATTCTAATGTTATTTAGTGTCTTGTTAAATTTTATTCTTTCATGGAGTTGATGATTAATGTAATTCAACGTGTTATGAGATGATTTGATTTAAAAAAATTTATTTAAATGTTTAATGATTTAATTTCATAATATTTTCCACCATGATAATATTCATGATACTATTTTAGATTTTATTTTATTTGGATACAAAAGGTTTAATAAAAAAAATTATTACTATTTTTAATTTCAGTCAATGGCTTTCAAAACAAATCGTGTTACATATTTTAAATACAACCTTTTGATAAAAGACAAATGAAATATACTATTTCTTATGTATGGAGACTACAAATTTTAATTTTGATTTATATATTACTTTTAAATATTACAATTATTATTAATTATAAAACCCTATTTGATTTTATATTTGGTATTATTTTAATGAAAATGTGTTTTCAAAATAAATTTATAATTTGTGTTGAAAATGTGATTTTGAATGAACGTTATATTTTACTATCTGAAAGTGATTTTCATGGAAGTTTAAATGAATTTTTCAAATGACGAAATGTTTTATTAATAGTGTGGTGAATAGACTTTATAAATTATTGTTTTGATCAGATATCACTCTAATTCATTGGGTACTCTGAGAAAGAAGTCAACAATATAGATATTCCATTTGTAAGGGTTCAATGTAACGATGACCCAAAGAACCTACGTGAATGTAATATGAATTCTAATGAGTTTTTAGGGAAACAATTTATCTTTTAAAGGAAAAATAAATTATATTTTTAATGGAATGATATTTTCCTTTATTGGTAAAGTCTTATCTTTTCATGAAAAGTGTTTATCATGGGTTTTCATGTTTTTATAGAACTAATACTTTTATATATTTCTTAAGTCCCTTACTATGATTTTTATTCTCAAAGAAAATTTTAAAAGATTCGTGAATGGCTTTAGGAATGAGTTGGGACATGGATGATATTTATGGAATAATTTTATGACTTTTAAAAAATAAAAACTATTTTTTATTTTTAGAATGTTTAGATTGGGGGGAAAGTAGACATTGAATAAAAGTACCCACTTGTAATGTATTATCTTTCTTTGTAGGAGCTATAATATTTATTTAAAACATTATACTACATGTGTTTATAGTATTCTAAGAATGTTAATTATCGTTCAAAAAAACAATAATATATAATGTTTATGGTTAGGTCATTATAGGTGTTATATATGGGATGGTTTAGCTAACCATATAGATTAGGATGCTTTCTTAAGAGTAACAGACATCATTATAGGTTTATAAATTTAAGGTGGATAATAAGTTTGATGACTAAGAACCCCTTTAAATGATTTATGTTATGAAATATTAAGGTCGATAACAGTATTTTGGGAGAAATTTATTTATCTAATTAGGGATTATTACAGTTTACGATGAAAAATGAATGGTATGTGATAAAATTTGAGGTTATAACATGTTATGGTTATTCCAATGGATTTAATCACAATTTGGGAATGCTATAATAATTATATAGCTTTAAAATAGGACAACACACACGATGGGTGAAAACCCTCCACATTTGAGAAGGACATGGGAATTGAACCTACAACCAAAGAAAGACAAGGGTGCATGTCCTACCACTGAACTATGTAATATACCAGAAATTTCAATTTTTTAGTTTTATTTAAATAATTGGATATATTAAGCACATATTTTTTTGAATAATACTTCTTATAAAATATATAATCTTGGTATTGGAAAATGATTTGATGATTAAGTGATTTATGTTATTCAAGAAGATTTTTTGTATTTTGGGAAGTTTATATGATCAATGTAAATAGAATTATATGGGATTTTATTTGAGGTACAAAGTTTGAATTGTATTATGGAATAATATATGTTTTTATTGGGAATTTATGGTTATTCATTTTATTTATGGGAATGGGTAGAGTATCTTGAAGATTAATAGGGAAATTACTTTTTGGTGTGAGATTTAAAGAGTAATTGATGTTATTTAGAGATAATTACTAAAATATATCATCGGAAACTATTTTGTCTAATCCATCAAAATTTTTAGTTTAAATATTAGTCTATAATATTTTTTTGGTAATTTTATGAATAATTAATTTTTGAATGATATATGTTGATATTTTGGTATCACTATTGAATTTTGGATATTAAAGTAGTTTTTATAATGGTTTATTATTTTTAGGGAATTATATTATCTTGTAATAGTTTTTTTGGTTTATGTTTTAAGATAGGTGAAATATTTCTTTAATATTTTATGGATTATTCGATTCTCAAGAAGTTTATTCTAGTGCTTCAAATGTGAAAAATCGTCTTGAATACTCATTGTTTGTAAAAAATGATGAGTTTGTGGAAGAAATTGATTAAGGTTCAAAACTGTACATTTCACAAAATTATACATTATTTTATTATTAGTCTAGGTAGTAATATAATTTGTTAACTATGTGAAATGTATTTAATAAAACATTTAATGTTTACTTTCCTCACTAAAAAATCGATGAATTTGAACTCATCATAGATTTATCGTTTTGTGATGGTTAATATTATGTTAAAAATGTTCTCTATCACTCTCCATTGTTACCTGATAGTTATTTTTCTCTTCCATCTACATTTTTCCAACATGAAAACCTAGTTATGGGTTATCTCAGTTGAACTTTGTACTTCCGTATCATTCTTTTAATGTTTAAGTTTTATTGATCCCTTTTTTCTGATGTGGGATTTCAATAAAGGTATTTTGAATAGTGAAAACCTAGTTACCAAGACTGAGTTCAAACTATTAGGATGTAATTTATTAAAGGGGATGGCGATAATGCAATATCTTAGGTTTTTAAAAGGAAACACTCTATTCGATAGCAAAAATGATACTCTACATTAAGAATAAACATAAAAGTAAATATTATAATTTTAATGTTTCAATTATAACATAGTCATTAGAATGACGAGTAAGAAAATTATTAACTTAATTATAGAAATATGGTTCTAATATGTGTATATATAATGAATTTTTTGGTTTCCAGTTAAGTATAAATTAAAATAAAACCCTCTTTGAAAAATAATTGATTTTTTTCGAGAAATTATTTTAATGTGCATAAGTGTGTTATATACAAATAAAATAAATAAAATCAAAATTTTTGGATTATGTTAATGAAATATTTATATAATGTATTAAATATAATGTTTATCATTAATCCCATGTCTTTTATAGATAGTATATAATAATAAATATAATTTTACACTAAAAAATATATATTTATCTAAAAAGTAGTTTTACTGCCATTTGATTGTGAACTTGTTAGAAATATATTTTTTAAAAAAATTTATAAATTATATTTTACAAAATAAAATTATCCTTTGAAATTTTAATATCAAAATTTAGTTTGGTTATATTTTTTGTAATTTTATGATATGTTTCATGGTTTTATGTATAATAAATATACAAAAATTTAATTGGAAACAAATTTTTCATCTTCATAATCTTGAAATTTAAATTATTTTGTTAATGAATTTAAATTATAATTAGATTTATTATATGTAATTTAATCCAATTATAGCCATTCAAATTAATTTCATATTTACTCTAGATATAAATGAATTTCTATCTTTTGAACATTTATACTTAAAAACCACATTTTCTCGTTCTATCAACAAGTTTAATTTTAAATTAATTTTAATAAAATATTTTTTTTAATTTTGAAAAATAAATTCGATATTTTTAATAATAAGTTAAAATTTTGGTAAATCAACCCCTTTAAATTTTTTACAATATCAATAGTTACTTTAGTAATTTTTATTACAACGGTTAAGGGTAAATCAGGTCATTTAGGATAAAAATAATATCTTAAATATTATAAAATTTCTATAAAATTATGAAAAAATTTCTTGGATGTGTTATTTTAGACCAAAATCATATATTTATAATTATTAGACATCTTCAATCCACTTGGATGAATTTACACCCTTCATATCATTATATTTTCAATAAAATTCAATGTTTTCATACTTATGTTTTAATAAAAATAGCTTTATTAATATAGGGTTACATAGTAGATATATTAAACTATAAATATTATTTGGAAACATAAAATATTTATCCACATCATCGAAACTTATTTTTCAAATTTTTAAATAAATAACTACCCTAATTAATTTCGCAATGAATTAGTAATTTTTAATTATGGAAATATTGAATAAATTATTTTAATAATGTTAAAATAAATATGATTTGATATATTTAGTATTATCCATCAATTTTCTATTTAAACATGACATATTAAATATTTTATAAAATATTTTACCTGAATATATCATGTTATTATGATATTTTTAAAAACCCAGGCAATGACTAGTGCCAAAAATTGCAAAAATGATATTTTAAAATAAATAATATTTTATTAAATGATATAAAATTTATAAAAAAACATAATTAGGAAATGGAATAAGTCTCAATCTCATTTAATTAAAGAATATTTTGATGTTATGCACACACCTTCATTTATTAGGTGGATATATCTCCCTATTGACATAACATATCAAGGAATTAATTATTCTCATTTTTTTACGGTTTTTAGAAATGATATTACCTCATGGGGTTTATGATTCCAATATTTTAATGTTTTTGTGAGACAATCAGATTTAAAAATATTGTTTAAATTTTTTTAAATATTCAAGTTATAAATATTTTCTACATTTTAAATATTCATGATATTATTTTATATGTTCATTTATATGGATATTAACGGATTATAAAGGATTTTTATGTATATTTTTAATTTAATTCAAACTTTTCGAAAAGAAATATCATTAAATATTTTTAACAGAACATTCTAACAAAGGAAAAATAATATAACCTATTTTTAATATTCAGTGACTAAGACCACTAATTTTTATTCTAGATTACCATTCAATAATAAAATTACAATTAAATGTAAAACCATATTTCCCTTTATATTGGTTATTTTGGTATTGAAAATTGTTTTTCAAAAGAAAGGTGTAGTTTATGTTGGAAATGGGATTTTGAAATAAAATGGTATTTTTTTTATCGAAAAGAAATTTATATAGGTGTTTAAAATTGTTTTTAAAATGATGAAATGTATTATTCATATTATGGTTCTTTGACATAATAAATTTTGGGTCTTCGGAGATCGAACTACCAGGAATCAGGTACTTTAGAGATGGAAGTTTCCCATATGGTTTATCCATTTGTAAGGGTTCATGAAGGGTTCAATGTGATGATTTTCCAAGGCACAAAAATGAATTTACTCGGATTCTAATGAGTTTTTATGGAAATAATTTGATTTCAAAAGGTAAGATAAATGATATTTTTAATGGAATGATGTTTACTTTAATGGGTAAAATGTTATTTTTTAGGGAAAATTTGTTTTCATATGTTTTCATTATTTAATGAAATAAGTGTTTCCTTTATTTTTTATGTACATTAATATTATTTTTTCTGATAAACTCAAGTTTTAAAATGTTTTTCATAGGGCTTACGAAAACGTTTGGAAGAGTATAAGATCTATGAAACAATGTATGTACTTTTCACAAAGAAAAATAATATTTTATTTTTAGAAAGTTATTTGTAGAAAAAATGGATATTGAGTAAAAGGGTCTACTTAAATTGTAGGATTTTTATTTATATAACTTCTACTCAATTCTTTAAAAATGTAAACTGAAATATCCTAATAATTTTATGAATTCTAATTCATGTTCAACTACACTATATTATATTAATTTTTTTGGCATGTCCTTGCAATCATTAATTTACGAAGAAATTACAGAAGAATCTTAACAAGGGATTCATTCGACTAAGTGCATGAACACAATGTGGACATATTATTATTGTTCAAAAACGAAATTAGTTCAACTATTTATTGATTTTATGAATCTTAGAGATATCATGATCAAGAATATGTATCCCTTACCCCATATTGATTATTTGTTAGATCAATTATGTGGAGCTCAATAATTTTCCAAGATTTACATTCAATTTGGGTACAATCAATTGAGGGTAAAAATAAATAAATACCCAATATAATTTTTTTAGAGGTATGGACAATATGAATTTATAGTTATTCCATTTGGCCATACTAATTCCACCACTAACTTCATGGATTTTTTTAATAGGGTATTTGGATATAACCTGATCATTATTTGGAAATATTTATAGATGGAATTCATTTATATTCCATAAAATTAAGAGGATTAATATCACTTGAAGAATTTACTAAATACTCTAAGGAGGAATATGTTTTATGAAAAATTTATCAAGTGCTAATTTTATTCTGAAAAAAGTTTCATTTGTGGTCATATAATCTCAAGTGAGTGTATATCTATGGATCCATCAAAGAAGAAAGTTATTGGAAATTATCCTATTACAATCATTGTGGATCAGATCCATAGTTTTCATGGATATCATGGATATGATCAGTTCTATGTGATGGATTTATAATGACTACATAATCCACTCATCATGTTAACTCAGAAGGTAGTTACATTGATTTGGACTAATTAATGTGAGGAAAATCTCATGGAACTAAAGAGAAGATTTTTCTGTTCAATTTTTATCACACTACCATGGAGTGGATAAGATTTTACAATCTATCATAGTAAATAAGGGGGGGGGGTATGATGTTTTTATATTTAGAATTATATGGTTTTGGTTATTCCTCATAAAAATTAAATGTTCATTAGAAAATTTAGATTACTCATGATTTTAATTTAAAAGTGGTCATTTTTTCCTTAAAGTTTTAGAGGAATTATATTTATGGAAGAAAGTGTGAAATATATATAATCGTAAATATTAATGTATATATCCACCTATAAATAATTGATTATTCATTAGATAATATGGTTGGGTTTGATTAAATATTATAACTTCTCAATACATTACCACCATGGGAACGCGAAAAATGTGTTAGATGATTTAATATGAAAGGGTCATGATAGATTAACTGGATGAGGATCACAAAAGATCCTATATTTATTTATTTTTATAGGATGGAAAATTAAATATTTATGAAACGGGAGAAATGTTTTCATTCTCATGTGAGTGTTTATCCATGTAACCATTTTATGATTGAAGATCCCCAAAATGAAGATGTGGAGATAAAAAAATTGCGCAAGAAATGTTCATAAGTTCAATATTTATTATGATGGAATGATAAGGTACACGAATAGAGTATTTATCCTATTAGTACAAAACATAAAGAAAGTGTAATTTTATGAATCTCATTAATTATCACTATCTATTCATCCTAGATATATAAAGATGTATAGATATTTAAAAGAATATTTATGGGTGAAAAATGAAGAGAGATATTGAAAATTATACATAATTGGTGTCAATATTTCATCATTTTAATATTAATATAAAAACGTATACTGGTATGTTACAATCATATCCCATACAAAAATAGAGGTTGGAAAATATAAGAGTTGATTTCGTCACTGAACTCCTACAAAAACTAAAGTCCATAATTCTATTTGGGATATTATAGATCACATCACCAAGTCATCAAACTATATTTCAATAAGAGATGATTTATATCTTGCATAGTATTCCATGATATATTTCAAGAATGTGGTACGTTTTCATAGATTGCTAGATTTTATAGTATTGGACCGTGATTTGATGTTTATATCTATATTCTAAAAAACGATTCTGCAACCTCTACATACAATTTTTCATTTCAATACTTCCAATAATCCTAAAAACATTGTCATTCTGAGAGAACTATTAAAACCCTACAGGATACATTGAGATCATTCTCTCTAGATTTCAAAGGAGGTAAATATTGACACTTTCCTCTAGTTCATTTTTCATACAATAATTTCTTTCAATCAATCATTTAGATGAATCTTTATGAATAAAATTTTGGAAATATGTGTTGAAATATAACATAATAAAATGAATTTTGAGAAATAAATCCATTGGGATAGAACATTTAAATGGAAATAGAAGATATGGTTAGGTACATTCCATGACACATTAAGGTATCTCAGAGTTGAAATAGAGTATCGTTGATAATAGCCAGTTATATCTAGAAATTGAATTTGGTGAGAGGGTTTTATTGAAAATTTTATCACGGAATAATGTTATGAGATTAATAAATATTGAAAAATAATAATATTTTGGCTTATTTTTCCTATCCAGATTTAGGATAGATTAGGGAAAGTAGCTCATCATTCTTACTTCTATCATACATCTCTCATGTTCCCAATGAATTAAATGTATCTCTTTGAGGATGTACATACTTGATCATCCACATGTACTGAACACAGAAGTTCGGCCATTGGAACTTGGTATTTTATATGAGTAATAGTCAGTATAAGTCTTGGATTATAAAGGTAATGCTCTACTAAATAAGGCTAATCATATGGTAAATGTTTGTTGGAGGAAACAGAAATTCAAAGAAACTACATGGGAACCAAAGTTTGTGACCAAATAGAGATATAATCATTTTTTATGTTATACTAACAAAATATCTAGGTAAAAATAATTTACTGTGAGGTTTTTAATATAAAACTAAAATATTTTATATGTATTTCATTTGAAATAAACATGTTGTATTAGATAGTTTTCTTTACCTTAAACCCCATGTGTAAATGGAATGTAATAAAATAATCTTTTATAACTATGTTGTTAGATTTACATGTATGAATAATAATAACCACATTATATAAAATATGTAAATTATTTTTAAATAAATAAAATATACTAATTAATTTTATATAAATAAGTAATACATTTTTAATAAATTCAGTTTATTTTTAAAAAATATGAGTTATTAACAAGTTGTTTTTATTGTATTTTGTAAAAAAAATAAAACATTAATAACCTTTTTTATATATTTAACTTTAAGAAATTATTTTCTTCTTTAAAATCATCGTTTGTATATAATCTTATGATGAATTTCTAGTATTTCTATAAAAATATTTATTTATCAATGAATAGAAAAAATACCAATTTTTGTACAAAATATCGTTTATTTTCATGTAAAAATACAAATTTTATTTGAATTTGATCTTAAATAAAGATATGATTCCTTTAATTAAAAATAATATTGTAAATAATATAGTAATTATCAATATACTTTATTTTAGTATAAGTTCATTTTTTGGATTTTTTTTTGTAAACAAATATTTTTATGTGTTTATTGTGTTTTTATCATAAAAAATTAAATTCACATATATATATATATTAATATTTTCATTGATATATAAAAATTAAAATATTCAATAAAATATTTTAATATTCTTTTTATTTCTTTTAAAATTCAATGAACTTAAGTAAATTTTATTTCATGTTTAAAAATAAAATTTTCTAAAATGGGATTTTCTTCAAGAATTCATGATTTTTTAGAATTAATTTCTACATATTATTCAAATTCAAACTTTTAAAAGGGATTTCATATTTTTAATGACCATAATTAATATAATTTAATAGGTTTAACATAATTTCTTTTCATAATGAATAGTAAAAATTGTAAAATTTTGTTACCACAACAAAGGTCTATGTTGGTTTACTTAGGGTTAAACAAAAAATATAGGTATGATTGCTATAAAAAATTATCTCTTACCAAAATCAATAATTCATTTTTAAAATAAAACATTTACTTTTTTGAAAATATTTTAATAATTCCATTTTTAAAAAAATACATATGAGTTGAAATACTTTTAAAAACCATTTACAACATAGAGTGAAATCTTATATAGAAGAATTTTCACACGTTGATAGAAATAATAAAAGTGTTTTAGAATATGTTTTTTCTATATACATAAAATTCAAATTTAGGGTTCACATTCAAAGGAAATTTTCTCTAGATAATAGGATCACATGAACTTAAATAAAATATTAGGGTGGAATTAAATATTCTAGGAATAAATACGGTCCATAAGTTGAATTATAACTTGATGAAGGGAGTTGAGTCAACAAAAACTATTACAATTTTAGAATCCTTTGAATCAAAATCATCTTAATGAAAGATCATAATATGGATATTTAAAACCCATTAATTTCAGTAACATGAAAATGTAATTCACTAGTTAATGATCACATAATATAAAATAAATTATGGTGCTTAATATCAATCAAGTCTCTTGGATTTAAAGATAAGAAAAAGTAACCCTTTCTGTGATCCTAATTTTCTCTCAACATATTGCTAATTTCTTGAATAAAGAATTAATGTTAATTAAATACTTTCATAATAAACTAATTCATAAATATTTAATTTTCTAAAAACCATAAAATTCATTAAATATTTATTAATTATATATTTGTATTATTATGATTGTTTATTTATAGGAACATTGAATTGATGCCAGATTATTTTGATAATTATAGTTATTAAAGATGATATTTTAATAATATGTTAAATAATAAATATATAATTTCATTAAATATAAAAAAATGAATTTATTATTCATTTATAATAATATTATTATTTATGATCCCATTACTATCTATGATTGATTTATATTGTATTGTTCAAGCAACTGGTTAGACCTATATAATCCCGAACATGCTACGGTTTTGTGGGTGATTATGGTTTAGTATGTTTATAACATCATTATAGAATAGGAATAATGATAGTATGCATATTATTTTAATGTTATTAATCAAATTTAATGTGTTTTAGGTATATAATTATAGTCAATCTAAAAAATAAAAATGTTACTTCCTAGAGGAGGTAGTACACACATTGCATGGTTCACATTCTTTTCCATTTAACGAGAGAGAACGAAGGTGGATTATAATTTAACTCTTCATAATAATAATTATAATAAATTTTTTACATTTATTCTATAATTATATCCTCATAATTATAAAATATACTTTTTGGAGAAAAATTAAAGATGTCATTTTGTGGATTCAGTAGTCCACCCAAACACATGATCAATGTTCTTTTGTTTTTATAAAAGGAAGGGAATGTATAAATAAGGTTTGATCCATTTATATAATAATATTTTAGTATAATAATGATAATTATGTAATTATATTAATACTTATAGGATATATTTAGAAGAGAAATATTAAGAAGGAAAGGATAAGGACTAAGTAAAACTGACTTTCAGACACTGAACATTCTCTTAAAAGTCTCTTAGAAAAAAGGGATTAAGATAAAAAATTGGGACAAGAGTATTTTAAAATTTAGATCAATTTATATTATGAGATAAATTTCATAGTTTTAAGAATAATTTTTAATGAATATTTGTGTCATTATATGGTTTATATTTTCACCATTCATAGGTGAAAAAAGGGAACTTTTATGGATAATTATTAGTTTTCAACAATAGAGGGGTAATATTTAATGTTAACTGTCTCAAAAATTGATAAATAATTGGTTTTAGGGTGGTAAAAGTTATATATATCCTTTATATATCATTTATAATACATTTTTGACTTGTTTCATGCCATTTACCATTTTGTTTTTTTACATTTTTTCATTTTTATTTTTATATGGGAAACTAGTTTTTAACTATATAATATATGTTTGAATAAAATTATAATATTAAGAAACAAAAAAATCGGTGTTATGAAACTAAATTTATTATATATTTAATTAAATTTAATTTCCATGTAATAGAAAATTTACTTTTAATTTAAATCATTTAATATATGGAAAAAATCTTTATAGATAAATAATTTATTTTTACCATTATGTGTTATTTATGATATTTATTGTTGATTAAAAATTGAATGAGAGATAATATATTTATATATAGGTTTAAAACTTATATTTAGTTCTTTTATATAAGTGATTAATTTATTTCATTCAAAAAGTACACAATATTAATAAAATGGTTCTTTGAAAATATCATTTTTTCGCATTAGGGTCACTAAAATTAATCATTGTAATCATAGTTTTATTCCATAAAATGAAATTTAAAATATTTAATATTTTTTATTTTCTGATATTCAATATGAAATAAATTTTTTAAATTTAATTTATATGAGGGATGAAAATTAATATTTTCATAAAAGCTATAAAAAATAATTTTTAGAGTAATACAATAAATAAGATTCCTAAATTATTATCAATGGTTTTGTAATTTTAATATAGTATTTTTAAATGATTTATCACACTTTATAAATTTATATTCTCATATTAAAGGGTTTCAATAACTTCTATGTCATTATTTTGTTATTATAATGTTATAAAAGTTTCGGTATTTTCAAAATCATTATTTTTTAATATTTTTCTAATAGTCAACAAGTTTTTAAGAATATCAAAATATCACCTTGGAATAATTTTTATATTATTAATTAAAAAATAAAGATAACTGTATAAAATTAAAATTTTGGAATTTATAAATTTATCTTTTAAATTAATATTCAATATATATTATGAAAAATAATTTCCTTGAAAAATGTCTTTTTAAAACATTTAGTGTTCTCAATTCTATTTTGAATTAATTTTATAATTAATTATAATATTATTTTTATTTACTATCGGTTTTATTAATCATAAATTTTTATAACAAGAAATATTTCAAAGATTGGTTTAGTTTGGTGTTGCTTGTGGAGTACAATATCGAGCATAGTTTAAATTTAAAAAATAAATATTCCAAATACACGAGTCACTCCATTTAATGAATTACACATAAGTTTGGTTTGAAAATATTAATTTAGTGAAAAGGATACTTTTATGTACTAAATCATATTGACCATTCATATATAAAGGTAATAACATGTGATGATATGGTGACACTAAAACCCTGTTAAAAACTATGTGTGTGATTCCTTCCAAAGCACCACATTTCAAAACCTTGAATATTTAATTAGGTTGTTTCATGCTAAATATAGGTTCTTTTAGATTATATTATATAAGGAAATAAATTAATGAGTTGATAATGAATGTTTCATTACTAATTCATGTAAATTTTTATGGGTTCACTTTTCTGGGAAACCCCGAGGGTTAGGATACCGAAGTCGTTTACTTGGATTTTCTATATGATAGATTGTGAAATGTTTTTTATGCACAACTATCCAGCGTTTAGATATAATATATTTGGGATGATTCTATACCTAAATATCAAATTAATTAGGGTCCCACAAATGTTAGGTCATTTTCATAGTGAAATATAGATCTTGACAAACAAATGGGTAGACTGATTTCAAAATGTGTCATCAGTTTAATGGGATTCCATTTAATAAAATAACTTATTGAATGAAAAAACATGATACTTATATGATAAAAATTTATTATAGATAAATAGAAAACCATTATAAAAATACTACAAAATTAATCATTGAATGATGATACTAAATGTAACAAACTCATAGGATATGTTACTTAATAAATATTATGAAGAAAAAAATTATTCCTGATAGAAAAATAACATCCATATTAACCATATATCGATGTCTCTCAATAGTAATATCTAAATTATTATAAAAAAAATAGAATTATTCACTTGGGGATTAAATGGAAATAAATTAAATCATCCTAAGTAATTTTAATTTGAACTCTAATATTCAATATGATTGGATATGTTAATGATCTGGATAGACTAAATGTTTAATTAAATATTAATATGGTTAATAAATTCATGTAGTTTTCATCTATTGAAATGTTTCAAAAATATTAATGTATTCATGAAATTATTACCCTATAACGTTAAAAGAATCGAGAAATGATGAACAAGGGCATGGAATGTTTTTGTTTTAGTGTTGTATTGTGAGTACAACATGATAATATTTTAATTAAGAAAATATAAATTACTTATAAATTCAGAAAATATTTCTTCAAGTATCATGTTATGGACCTTGAAACGTAGTTTCTCCAGGAAGAACGATAAAAGGTTTTCTATAGGATGTGATTTTTTAAGGATACCTAATTGGGAACCTAAATTTACAATGAATGTCCACGTTATGTATCAATATTATATAAATTTATTATTTAATATTGAATGGTATGTGACAAAAAAAATATTTTTACATGTTTCTTAAATCAAAAAAGATGTCAAATTGGAACCTTTAAAAAACATTAAATATTATTATTTTGATAATTACAAAAATGTTTTTTGTAATAAAAATTATTTTTAAATTTAATAGTTTATTAATTATTTTGACATTTATATTTTCAATCAACATTATACTTTATAACTATTTTGTTAAATTTTATGTAAAAATTATTTTCTATGTTTATTTTTTACCCTTAAATATATTTCATAGAAATTTTATACCTTTACATTATATTTTAATGTTTTCATTTACCTTTAAAAAATGTTTCAACTACCCTTACATAAATAGTTTACTCATATGTTTACCTTTAGGTATTTTGATTCTACTCTTATGTGAGCCATAATATTTTTTTGTTACCTTTATAAATCACTGTTTTTACCCTTACATGAGCTATATAATTTATGTGATACCATTAAGAAGCATTTTTTCCCTTATGTAGTATTATATGCACCAACATTTATATTTTAATAAATACATCTTACCATTAAATAAATTTTATTCTACCTTTACATAGTACTTAGACATTTCTTTATACCTGTGTGATATTATAATTTACCTTTAATCGAATATTTAACAAACCCCCTACACAATGCACGTATTT
Organism: Viscum album; assembly: GCA_963277665.1. Taxonomy (NCBI): domain Eukaryota; kingdom Viridiplantae; phylum Streptophyta; class Magnoliopsida; order Santalales; family Viscaceae; genus Viscum; species Viscum album. The sequence continues at coordinate 2,098,692,338 of OY728163.1, read as the reverse complement.
CATGTTTACCCTAATTAATTGAGTTTTACATTTATACAAGAACTAATTTACACTCAGAAAAGCTATTTAAGTCAATTGTAACCCTTTCATAGGTAATTTACTCACATTTTTACCCTTACACAAGATAAATCTTACCCTTAAATGAATTTTATACTACTCATTCATGATTAATTTCTTTATATATACCCTTAAATAACTTATATACTACCTTTAAAAAAGTTATATACATTATGTTTTACCCTTATGTAACATATAAATATTATTGTTACCTTTATCTGTTATTTGAAAGTTGAATTTTACAATTACGTTTTCATGAAATATGACCATTATTTAGGTATGAAAATTTGGATGTTCTAGATATTCATCATTTCCTGATTTGTTAAATATTATGATTTTCTTCATGGATTTAACAACTTTTTAAACACATTTTTAATTCTATAAACTATTATTATTAATATAATCCTATGTGATGTATTTTTAATCTTTTAAAATAATTTTTTGTTGATTATTTCAATTCTTCTTTAATAAATATATCTACAACAAGAAACATAAATATTTTCAATTTTATGTAGATTAATTTGTGTAATTTAATTATTTCTAAAATCATATTTTATATTTTAAAACCAATGGAAACACGTTTTTATGTTTTAATGTAACATATTAATAGATTGATGTATTCACATGTAAAAATAATAGGAAATTTAAAATTCAAATTTTGAAATTTATAGTTTAAATATGTGAAATATTGTTGGATATCATTAACATTTTATATTGGAATTGTTTTTTACTCATCAAATAGGTGATTTAAATTATGTTTGAGTTGTTCAAATTATATTTAATTTAAAAATTTATAAGTGTCAATGACTTGTTTCTCTCTCTCTATATATATATATATCATGATAATTCTAGATTATGAATAATTTATTATTTTAATTTCCTAATATTATAGTTGGTAGGATTGAGTTATTTTTATTCAAACGAGTTGAGTAATGTATATAATAATGATGGATGGGTGAAATCGTTGATATATAAAATTTTATGGTAGATATCATACAAAACGATTTAACCTATTAATGATATTTCGAGGATGGTATAAATCAAATTCTAATTAATTTACCTTTAAGAGTACAACATGACTTTTCTATAACCCATGAAAATTATCATCAAATTTTATTTTAATGTATTTAATCAACTTGTTCATCTACATAAATATTTCGACAGCCATAAAATAGTTCTATCCTTATTATATTTATTTATTATGATCTTGGTAGAGTTGTTTTTACTTATATATTTCACACAATATGTTATGATACCTACATAATATAATTTTTTTATTCATACCTTACTAAATGGGTTAACACATAGGTTATGGATTCTCCTTTTATAAAATCATGGGTTTTTTCTACTCTCAAATGACAAGTTAGGTATGCTAAATCTCATTTGAAAAGTCATGGGTTGTAATTCATCCCTTTATAATACTATGTGCTCATATTGCCCTTATATAATGTCACTATCATATCTTTATGGGTTCCATACTCCAGAATTGTGGATGTGAAGAGTAGACAATGTCTATTAGACTAAACTATAATAAAAATCATATGTTCATCTCTCTTTCTTCTACACTAACTCTTCACACATCCATTAGTCATTCAATAAATAATTATTTAATATTTTTAAACTACTAAAATAAACTTTTTATTATTAATTACTTTGATCAATTTATTAAATTAAAATTAACCCCTATTGTCTATTTCCATTAGCTATTCTATCCTATATATTGGTATCAATAGAGAAATTTTATAATGATGGATTAGCTCTGTATTTTTTCCCAATAACAAATTATTTTATCAAAGGTTAACCTTAAAAGGAGTTTTTTAACATTATTTTTTTCAGATAACTCGTATATTCTTGAATAAATGTATATGGTAAAGTTATATTTCAGTGGTATTTAGATAGAAATATAATTTTTTTGAAGAATAAATTGAATTGGTGGTGTGAGGAAAAATATTATGATGTAAAGGAGTACTCTAGTAATGTATGTAATATGGTTGAATCAGATATGTTTTGTTATTATGAATCTTGTCTTTTTATTAACTCAATGTTTGTTGAGATTGATAAAAAGTATAAAAAAATCTTAGTAAAATGATGTATTTATATTTATCACTGGTTTAAAAATATAAGAAATTTTTTAAGAGGATAAAATGGTATCTATTAAAGTAGAATGTTTAATAAATTATGATATTAAAATATTGAATCATAATAATGATACTGTTAGGTTTAATTATTTTCCATTCAAATATAAGTAGGTTGAATAAAAAATATTTAATTAGGTTTTCGATGAATTATGTTAGTTTGAAGAAAAATATAAAAGGAATAAAGAAGAAAATGTTAAATTATTATTGTGATTATAATTTATTTGATGATATGAAATTAATATATCACTTAGATAATGTTTTGAAATAGGAAAATTGCTTGAAAATTAATATTTTTTCTTCAAAATTTTTCCATTGTAATAATTTTAATTTTAAGAATGTAGATTTAAAAAAGAATTTTGGTTATTATTTAGTTATTATTTATAAATGTGTCTTCCCTAGATATTATTGTTGCAAGGTTTAGAATACCATTTGGGAAAAAATTTTACACTTTTCTTCATCTCAGAAGAGTACGAATTTTCCAAAAAAATAAAAAATAAATCATTCCTAAATGTACTATTTTAAATCATATTTTACCAAAATAGGTCTTGATAAGAAAAAATGTCTTGATAACTTTATGTCTAGTGTGAATATTCAAATTGTTTTATTAAATGGTATATTGGAATGTGATTTAAAATTTATTTCATTTTTTCCAGCATATATATTTTTATTTTTTTATTTCATGTGGTATTATTATATTATTTAAAATTTATTTCATTTTTTCTAGTGATCATGTATTATTGGTTTTGTATATTTTGGTCTACTAGAATGTGTTAACTATTTATTTAAGTTATTTTCATATAATTTTAAAAATCATATAAAATACTATTTATTAATGGATATTATTATACTTTTTTGAAGTGAATTAATTTAGAGGGAGGTGTCTGTTATTTTTATGTTTCCATTTAATTGAGGGGTAGTGTTAGTTTTTATTCAAATATTTTATTTTGGGAAGAAAATGTTCATAAAGAATATGAATTTTTTTCATTATTTTAGAAAAGTGGAGAAATATTTTTGTTTTATTTTTGTTTTTTTTATCAAATCAAAAAGGGGGATACATTTTGAGTTTTATATATTGTTTTTTAATTATAAAAAGTAAGAGATTGTTGTAATGGATAATTTTCACAACATTATTTATTTATAATTTTGATAATTAAAAATATTATTATTTTTATGTATATTAATAATATAGTTGAATTTAACTATTTATTAATCATTTCATTATTTACTTTTATTATTCTAATTATTATCTATCTATATTTTTTGGTTAAATATTAAAAAAAATTAAAATTTTAAGTTAATTCTTGACCCGTATGTATCATTCATAAACATATATTTACCTTAATGTATGTATGTATGTCCACTTTTATCTTTACCTAAAAACAGAAGTACCCTTAGATAAGTAAATTACTTCTATGTTTACCTTTAAATAACAAGAATTATACTATATTTAACCAATAATATTTATGATTTAACTTTTCAAAACATGGTTGTTACCCTTACATGCACCATAAAATTTATATGTTACCTTTACAAAACATTTTTTACCCTTACAAAAAAAAATTTGTACACTTTTTCAAATTAACATCACCGTTAAGTAACTTATATAAAACCATTACATACTTCATAAATATATATATACCTTTAAAAAAATGGTTTAACTTTATACAACTATTTAACTTACCGAAGGTAGTGTATGATTTTCATGATTACCCTTACACAATGAGCCTTATATTTATAAAAGATTGGTTGCACACTTATTTGATTTGCTTAATTATTTTATTACCCTTACAAAACCTTAATAGTAACCCTTACACCTGTAATATACTTATGTATTTACCCTTCCACATGATTCTACTTACCCTTATGTGAATTATATATTATCCTTACATGATTAAATGTTTTTATGTGTACCCTTATGTAACTTCTATACTACCATTACACATGTTATAAACATATTGTTTTATTTATATATAACCTTTGAAATTTTATTTTTTTACCATTATGTATTATTTGGAAATTTTATTTTACCTTTACATATTCTTGAAATAATACCCCATACATAGGTGTGAGAATTAGTATTTCTATATATGGATTTGTTTCCTGATTTTCTTAATATTATGATTTTATATATGAAGGCAATAAATGTTTAATTTTATTTACTCTATAAATTAATATAAATTAAATTTCACATGTTTAAGTATTTTATTTATGTTTTAAAAACAATTTTTTATAGATTATTCCATGAATATATATATAGTATAAAACTTAAATTTTTAGAATTTATTTGTTTAGAATGATTTTTTGGAAATTATTGTTTCTAAATTCATTTTAGATATTTCAAAACATATTAAAATATATTTTCTTAATGTAATATATTTTTCTGTTGATATTATAACATGTAGAAAAATTAAGTTAATTTTAAATTTGAATTTTCAGTTTTATAGTTTTAATCTAAGTGAGATTGTTAGAAATAATTTCCATATTATTTTGGATGTATTTTGAAAACCTTAAATGATTGACTCCAAATAATTCTGAATATTTCAAATACATTTTAATTTCATATGTTAGAAGTACTGATAAGTTTTTTCTCTATATATCTCCTTCATAATTCTACATTATTATTTTTATTATTATTATTGTTGTAATTTTATTTTTTGTCATTGTTATTACTATTCTACATTTCCTAACGAGATACTGTTAAGTGTTTGTCTTTTAAATTTTAAATGTATGGAGGCATACATAGAATGATGATGGATTGGTGATCATGTGGACATATATAAATATAAAAGAGATGTTTTAAAAAATTGTTTCATCAATTTATGAAACATTAAGTTCATGAAAAATTATCATTGACTTCATTCAACTAGAAGTAAAGAATTATAATTTGATTGAAAACCCAAACATTATCATTCAAATGGGTTTGAAGGGACTACATCAACTGTTTCATCCTCAGTACTATTTCAAAAACACAATAATGGTTCTTTAATTTTATTTATTTATTTATTATTCATTTGGTATAGTTTTCTACACTTTAATATTTCCAACACCAGTTTTTGTTATGTCCAAAGGTTATTATTTGGTTATGCTTACCAAAAAAAATGAAAAACACATAGGTTGGGGATTATAATTTTAAAAAATGTTGGCCTTTTTATACTCTTAAAAAAGTCAATATTGTTTTTGGGTTTCCCCCCAAAAAAAGTTTTCGATTGGGATTCATCCCATTATAATAGTATATGTTTAGATTAGACCCATGTAAAATTACCTATCAAATCTTAGACATTTTCATACTCTATTAGTGTGTTGTGTGAAGAGTGAAATAAGTCAATTAGACCAAAAAACTCTCTGATTCAAGGTTTCTACTCTTTATTTTTACCATATACATTTCACACATCCACTATTCTTAATCATTTATGAAATAATTATTTAATAGTTTTAAACCGCAAAATTGTATTTTTAATTTTAATAAAATTTATTATTTTATGAAAAGACAATTCACCCCTCTTATCTATTTCCATTAATAATTATGACCTAACACAAAATTTTAAAGTCACTAAAAGAATTTATAGTAATGTTAGTTTACATTATTTTGATGAAACTATGAGTTTCTATATCCAAGAGTTTTATAAGAAAGAATAAATAAAGATGATATTCATTTAAATAAATTATTTATATAATCCTTTTGTTACAAATGGGTATTGAGGACCTCACATACACCTCGCCATAACATGGTCGTCTTGTCCTGGCCCACAATGCACCACCAGTTTTCCCATAGAAACATGGCCACCTACATGAGTCCCACCCATGTTCAAGAAAGAATCATAAAAATAATTATTTCCTCCACATTTCATTACATTTTTCCCTCTGTGAATTTGCCACAATAACACACACCCTGAGAATCTTCATTGGGGGTCACCCATCCAGATCACTAATAAAAAAACATGATTCCATATGGAGTTCTAATTTGGTATGTTCCTAAACAGAATGATTCACCTTATTTACATGATTCATGTAATTTTTTATTAAAACCATTTATTTTTCTTTAGTGTTACATTCACCCTTGTTTAGATCACAATGTCCTTGTTGTAGACCCTATATCTCAACCTAAGTAGTTCCCCCACACATAAGGCTAAGTTCATACCCTGATACCAATGTGAAAATTATTCCCCACTAATAGAATATGAACCCTGCCATATGTAGTCAAAGGTTTTTGGCCTTCTAGGTACCACCGATTTTCTATGGACACATGGTCCCATCCAGGGGCCCCACCCATATGCCCGATGTAACACCCCAAACTTTTTATGGCATGTTCTTATTAAATACTTTATTTTCATTAGATATCCTATATTGCATGAATAACTATGTCTCTGTGAAACAATACTTTATAGGATAATTTTTTTTCCTTTCCATTAAACATAATATTTCCACTTTTATGTTTTGAGTTCCCAAAAATGGTCATCTATAGTTGTGACAAGAATGTTATTTGATGTCTGATAGAACCAAATTTTTTCAATGAATAATAACATATCTATATGAATAGTAATATGATCCTTATGAATAGTAAACAATAATGTTATTTTATTTTCTTATGGTTATAAAGTAATGAGATGATGGCTAATTTTTCAAGCTGTTGAAAAATTAGTTATAGATTTAAAATTGGCATTTTTGAATAAATTAGAATTTTATTTAAAAATTAAATTAAATTTTTTTAGAAAAATATTTTCTAAAAAAGGAGCTCATTTTTTAATTTGACATTTTGAAAAATAGTTAGATTGAATTATTGAGATTTTTCTTATATACTTGAATTTTTCATGAAAAGTAAAAATACAATTATGAGTTTTTGGTTGTTGAATGACAACATAATAATGTAATAATTAATATAAAAGGTTGGTATACTTATGAATAGTAAAATATGAAATTAGGTTTCCCAAATGGCTAAAACCATTAGAAAATACTAGTATAAATCCCATGGTTTTTCAAAAAACCACTAATGAGATGACACTATAAATTAATTAAAAACTCCCTCTTATATACTATAAATACACACTCATCCATACCTTTTTTTCATTAAAAATCCATAATCCTCTATGCTATGGTAATTTTATCTCCCTAGTAATCCTTTTAATGTGTCCTCAATCCCCCAAGGTCCCAACCTTCATTTTTTGGGAACTATTCTTCATGGTAAGGGAATCTACCACCCATCTCTTTTCTTAAAACATTCATTTTCCTATTTTCTCTTTTATTTTCAATTAGATTATGTTGGCATATGAGATTAAATATTCCAATTTCTGTACACATTATATAATAGTTATGAGATACCCCCTTTCTCCCATCATAATATTTTATGAAATTTCAAGTGACGCATTTAGGCTGCCGAATTTTCATAAAGGATTTCTCAAATTTTCTTTTATTTTGAGTTCCTTTCTTTTATACTTATTTCCTCATCTATCCTCATAAAAATTCTATGATAACTCTAGTAATATACATGAATTGGAATTCTATTATTCTAATGTAATACTTCTTCATCATATCACTTTCCCCCTCCTCTTATACTAAATAAGATAACACCATCTGCGATGTGTTAATTTTTCACATTTAAGGACGATGGGATGTCAATTTTCATTACCATCTTAAATAATGGTCATAAAAACACATTAATTGTGGAACCAGATATAAATATTTGTATTTTAAATTATTAAAAGTTTTGTAATCATGAAACACTCATAATATAAAATAATAATACAATACAAGTTCATTATGCACAAAACTACCAAGTTAATGAAGCATTTATCATTATCATTAATCAAACAATTCGTTATCATGTTATGTGACCAAAATAAATATAAGTTCATTTATATATAGTTAAATATCACTAACATGAGATATTATCAATTCTTGATTCTTAACCACATTACAAATCAACTTCCATTCATAAATACAGGTAAGATGATCATGAAAACCATAGATGAAAATGCTTCCAAAATAAAAAAATGAACATCTTGAACCCATAAAAAAGTCCATGAATGAACCTAATAAGGATATAAGAAATAAATTAAATGTTTATAAGGCTATATTTTTATTAATTAATTAGTCCAAATTTTATTATTCAGGTCATTAAGATATGTCAAAGTACATCTTTCCAGCATTGGGTCAGAGGTTTCTCATCTCACTTTTAATTTCGTGAGATTTCCATTGTTAAAAAATTATTTCTTGTATGTGGTATATGGAATTTGATATATAATATCAGGATTCTATTTATGTTCATGGAATTCAGCGATTCATTTGGTTTTTGTTAATTTTTGGTCATACAACATGATTTATTACAACATCGTAAGGTACTTTGTCTCAATTTCCATTTCATTGCCATTTACTTGGTATTTTGAAACTAATATTTCTTATGTGATGTATCCACTGCCCATTTGAAATAATTTTTCATTTTAAATTTTACATTAATTATATATCCATATTATGGTTTCATGGATATGAGTATTGTTTTAATCTTTATAGCATTTTACATATGGCGTTTATTTCGAATGTTATTTTGACTATGGAAATATTGATGAATATGTATTATATACTCTATACGGATATTGAGAAGGAAGATTTTAATTTTAATAAATTTATGTATAAATAATGTTTTGGAATTTCATCGATGGGTGGGGCCCACTAGACCCCCTTGATACATCGACAGGTCTCACGAGACAAATTAGTTGGCAACAAACCTTTCGAGTATGTTTTCAAAAATCAGACTGGATTCCACCAAAATACTTAATCCTTTTTGATAGTATATTGGTATCATGTCCTAAATACATGAAATCTAACTATTAAGAATATCTCTTTATTCATTTTCAGATATTACTATCCAAGATCTATTCAATATGAAAAAATATATCGATGCAGTTTCATACTCTATTTATTAATGGCATGTGTTTTCCATTTATTCACCATACCATATTGATTATGTAAAATTGTTTATTATTCAATTATAATTGATTCATGATTACACTATTTGTAACCCTTTCTATACATTATAGACCCCCTTTAATTTGTTTACCTTCAACTGGTTATGAAGAAGAGACTATTTGTTGAGTTCTTGCTGTTGTAGTTTATTAGTTTTTATTATGTATTGTTTACCTTTTCCAATGTAATTTGAGTTAGATATATGTACCTAGTTTCTTAAAGACTACTAAAAAAATAGTTACTTTAGGATTTTCTTTCTTTTTAACAATGCCAATATAAAATGTAATGCACCGACACCAATCTGGAGGGGTCGGGGAATTACAGTTGGTATTTGCGGAATCTTAGTGGCAAACATGAAAACTAGATTAGAAAATATAGATTAGGGAAGAACGACCTAAGGTGTTATTTGTAGTCAAACATACAATAATGTCATATAATTTTTATAAGGGGTATATTTTGTGGATCTTTCTAGAAAATACAACCCTTTTTGGATACAAACAGGCAATGATGGCTCTGGCACATATGTACCAAGGAATGAAAAGTCTAACACGGAGTTTCAGCCTTGACCTGGGGGTATCCGGGTACATGACAATGGTCCATGCTTCACTCTTGGAATTGAAACATCCTAGAGATATGCTTCGGATAATTAACATTTTTGATACAATCCATTATGAAAGATTTTAATGTAAATTTTCTTCAGGGAAACCATGTTTATACGATTATCTATGGAATGAATTTTAATTTATGCTACGTACTTTTCTATTTGAGATTATAAATTATGATTCATAACCAAATATAGTGTATGAAATTATTTAGATATGGATCCAAATGGAAAAACCAGGAATCAATACTCATGGGAAATGTAGGGATTTCCCCACAAAGCAAGTCAACCCAATCAATGTTGGAGTAGATTTGATCCTGACCATATTGGGAAAATTGACTCAGGTTGAGAAAAATAACTATGTGACACCAATATAGGATCGTTTCATGTGATATAATCCCCCATTTTTTAGTGGGGCTACTAATCCAGTGGTATCTGAGTAGTGGATCGAGTCCCTGTAAAAGATATTCATGTCATTAAGATGCAATGAAAAGTAAAATGTAGTGTTGGAAGTATATTTTCTCAAGGGTGACGCTGATCAATTATGGTCCTTGATCTAGAATACCACTGAGGAATAAGAAATATAAAATATGTAATGGAGGAATTTTAAGGAAATATTCTTAAAAAAATATTCCCCTCATGAGAAATACACAGAAATGAAGAGTAAATTCTTTGGCTTAACAAAAAGGGAAGAAGACAGATGTTGAAGAGAATGAGGATACCTTCACAACACTATCTAGGTGTTCTATATATTACATACTAGTCTCAGAAGACATAAATGATCATTTATTTGACGGTCTTAAGCCATGTCTTCAAAGGGAACTAGCTTCTCAACCATTTTCAACATATGATAAAATTTTATCACGTGCCGTCAAAACAGAGATGGAATTTTCTAGATCAATTTTTTTAAGGGATACAAAGATAAGAAGTAGTAATCTGATAACCATGGAAAAGGTAAAGCTCCAAACAAGAACCATAGAAAGATGCATTCTCCATTATTTTAAAACTATGGAGAGATCATCCCGAGAAATGCATGAAAGGGATGGGAGTCTGCTATAAGTGTAGAGAAAATATTCATCGATCTAATGAATGATAGGGGAAGAAACAAGTCGATGATGTTCAATGCTACAATTTTAGTGAGTTGGGACACTATGAAAATGAGTGTCCTAAGTGACAAGGAAACATGCATTAGAAAATTGCATGAGAGAAAGGGAAATCTTAGGACATTACAATTGTATAGGTGGAAGTTCCTAATGATGTTGTAGAAGGTAATCTAATTGGTTCCTCAAACTTAGCCAATGAATTTTTTGATTCTGGTTCATTGCATTCATTTATATCTTCCCAGTTTTCAAAGAAAATTAGACATGTCCAATTTGATTTAATAAAGGTGTCATCAGTAAAAACTCTTAATGGACGTATCATTGTAATAAAGTAAAGTCGATAAACCCCCTTCATGACACATAAAAATGATTTAGTTTCTAACCTTATCATCAACCAATGATTGACTTTGATAAAATTCTCAGTATGAATTGGCTATCTAATTATGATGTTAAGATATATTTCAAGAAGTTGAATGTTACAATTTTTTAAAATGGTGTAGAATACCTTATCATTAGAGAATAAAACGTTCCATATGACGCTTATCTAGATCCCCACATAGAAGATATATTGAATGAAATTTTTGGAGAGGAAGAGAACCCAATATCGATGGGAAAATAACTGAAATCACCAAATTGACAATGTGTATATAATGGAATAATACATTGACATATTTCCAGAGGATTTACCTGGAAATCCTCTAGAGAAGGAAGTAAGGTTCTCTATTGATTTAATTCCTGGCAGAAGACCTATATCCAATACCCTCTATAGAATGACCAATATGGAATTAGTGGAGATAAATAAATAACTAGTGGAATTTAGTGAAAAATGATTTATTTGACCTAGTGTTTCTCCATGGGGAGCCCCTATAATTTTAATAAATAAGAATGATTGATCAATGAGGATATGCATTAATTACAGGGAAATAAATGTTATTAGAATAACGAATAAGTATCCTCTTCCACAAATTGATGATTTATTTTATCAACTTCTTGGAGGACAATATTTTTTTAGGATTGGTATTTGATTTGGATATCATATGTTGTGTGTAAGGAAGGGATATATTCCAAAGAAAACATTTTGAACTAGGTATGGGAATTATGAGTTTACAATGATGCCTTGTGGACTAAAAAATGATCCCTCTATTTTCATGGGTCTATTGAATAGAGTTTTCAGGGAATATCATAATGAATTTTTTGTATTCATTATGAACGGTATCCTGCTATAATAAAAAATCTATAAAGACCATGAGAATCACTTGCGGATTATTTTGAAAACTCTTAGAAGAAATGAATTATATGAGATGTTTATCAAGTGTAAATTTTTGCTTCAATCAGTTTCCACCCGTTTCGATATTATCTATAAGGATTGAATATCTTTGATATTATGAAGACAAAGGTTGTTCAAGAATTCCCTTCTATAATGAGCATAACTGAGGTACATAGTTTTATTGGTTTAGCTAGTTATTATCGGTGTTTTGTTCAGAACATCGCCTATTTATCCAACCCAATGACCAAGCTCACACAAAAAAGTGTTATGTTTTTATGGATAACGAAAAGTGAATAATGTTATAAATAATTGAAAAGAAGATTAGTGAATTATCTAATCTTTACTCTACAATCAAGGAATGAAATTTTTTTTAACAATAGTGATGCATCAAAGAAAGGACTTGGTTGTGTCCTTATGCAGAATGATAGAGTAATTTATTTTGCATCTATGTAGCTAAAAATTAATGAAAATAACTATCCAAATCATGATCTAGAGTTAGAAAAAGTAATATTTTCTCAAAATATTTGGAGACATTACCTCTATGGTGAAAATGTGAGATATATACAGATCATAACTGTTTGAAATATATCTTCTCACAGAAATAACTCAACATGAGACAATAGAGATAGATTGGTCTACTCAAGGATTACGATTTCACAACACAATTCCACCTGGGGAATTCAAATAAGGTGGCAGATGCTTTGAGTCTAAAGGACCATAGAATTATGAACAATATGAGAGTTGAAAGGGATCCTATGTTCGTGGATCTATTAAATATGGATATAGAAATCATCATGGAAGGTAAAACATTCCTACTTTTTCACATGGATTACAAACCTTATTTACTAGAAAGGATAAAAATTTAGGAGACTGATGATGAATAGTTTCAAAATGAAGTTAATGTTGTAAATGATGGGAAGTTGATTGACTTTATATATGAAGCTGGAATTTTTAAATTCGGAAAGAGGCCTTGTGTTCCTAATATTCCTAAGATAAATAAAGAACTATTGGATGATTCTCATAGAAATAATTTCTCTATACACCCTAGTAGCTCAAAGATTTATAGAGTTTTGAAGGAACATTAATGGTGGGATAACATCAACAGTGATATTTCTGATTATGGGTCAAGTTGTATGGTTTTCCAATAGGTGAAGACTGAATTAAAACATCTCGGATAATTCATGAAACCCCTTACTATACCTATGTGAAAATGGGAAGATATTACCTTGGAATTTGTCATGGGTATACAAAGTACTCTAAGAATGAATGATGTGATATGGGTCATTGTTGAGTGTCTTAAAAAATCAACACATTTTCTTTCTATAAGAGAAGATTTTCTACTTGAACGTTTAGAAATACTATATATTAATGATGTTATAAAACTTCATGGTGTACCCTTATCGATTTTTTCTGATCATCATCCCCATTTTACATCTCAATTTTGGGAAAGTCATTAGAAGGACCTAGATACTGATCTTTGATTGAGCACTTTATACCACCCACAAAATGATGGAAAATAAGAATGAAATATTCAAACTTAGGAAGACATGTTGAGGTCTTGTTAACATTACTTTCAAGGTATGTGAGATCATTATTTACCTCTCACAAAATTTTACTATAACAATAGCTTCAATTTAAGTATTTAAATGGAACAATATGAAGAATTATATTGAAAGAGATGTTGTACACCAACTAGTTTGGATGATGTTGGAGAAAGAAAGCTTATATTCCCAGACCATGTTGAGGAAACAACAGAGAAGGTGAAGATTATCCAAACCCATATCAAAACAGCTCAAAGTAGGAAAAATAGTTATGCTGATAACCGAAGTAAGTATTTGGAATTTCGATAAGAAGATCACGTTTTCTTAAAGGTATATCCATAGAAGGGTATTATATGATTCTGATAGGAAGGTTAAATTAAGTCCCAAGTACATAAAATCGTTTGAAATAATGGATCGAATTCGAGTCGTAGCGTATTATTTGGAAATGACACCAAGTCTCTCTAAATATCACAGTGTGTTCCATGTATCAATGTTAAGGAAATACATGCAAACCCAACACATGTACTCACCTATATAGAAATAGAACTTGAGCATGATCTATCTTGTTGTGGAGAACACTTCAAGATTCATGATACTAGAGAAAAAGTATTGAAAAATCGGACAAATGGTAATGAAAAGTTTCTTTGGAGGAACCATAAGATTGCGGAAAAAATGTGGGAACTAAAAGATGTTTTGAAGAAGAACTACCCACATCTTTTAGTGGGTTGTATTAAAAAAACCTCATGGACGAAATTTATGAAGGAGAGAATAATGTAACACCCCAAACATTTTGTGATATCTTTTTTTAAATATAATCTATTCATTAGATAACCTATATTTCCTGAATCACTCTGTCTCTTTGAAACAAAACTTTATAGGGGAAAGTTATAACATTTCTATTAAACTTAAATATTCCACTACTGTGTTTTCAGTTTCAAAAGAACGTCATCTATAGTTGCGACCAATAAGTTATTTGGAGTTTGATAGAACCAACTTGTTTTTTGATTAATAGTAACATACCCTTATAAATAGTAATTGGGATATTAATATGAACCTTAATAATAGTAAACCATATTATGATTTTATTTTATTAAGGTTTAAAGGTAAGGATATGTTGATTAATTTTTTAAAGAATATGAAAAATGAGTTATAGATTTAAAATTGTTAATTTTGAATAAATTATGATTTTATATAAAAATTAAATTAAAAATATTTAGAAAATAATTTTCCAAAAATTGAGTTCATTTTTGAATTCTACATGTCAAAAATTTGTTGGGGTGGATTTTTGAGATTTTTCTAAAATAATTGAATTTCTCGTGAATTGTAAAGACACCCTTTTGAGTTTTCGGTAGTTTAATGACATCATAATAATTTAATAATTAATATAAAAGGGTGGTCACGTTTTTTATAGAAAAATATGGTATAAGGTGTCTCAATTTGATAAAAACATGTGCAAATACCGTTGATGTCCCACGGTTTTGCAAGAAACCTCTAATGAGGTGTCCCTTTAAATAAATTAAAAACTCCTTCTTATTTACTATAAATACCCACTCATACCGTCATTTAATTTCATTCCAAATCCATAATCCTCAATGATATGGTAGTTTTACCTCATTAAGAATACTCCCAAGATGTACTCAATCCCCCAAGGTCCAAACCTGCACATTTTTGGAATTACTCTTCAAGGAAAAGGAATCTACAACCCTTCTCTTTTCATAAAGCATTCATTTTATGTTTTAAATTTTATGTTCAATTTTTTATGTTGGAATATGTAATTACATACTCCCATTTCTGGCCATTTTATCTATGGGTGATGATATACACCATTCATCTCATCAATGTATTTTATGAAATTTTATGTGACGTTGTTAGACTACCGAATTTTTGTGAGGGATTTCTCAATTTTTCTTTTATTTTTAGATCCTTTATTTTATTTTTCATTCCTAATATCCACTCATGCAAATGAAATGATAATTCTAGTACCTTATATGAACTATAATTATATTATGATAATGGAATATTTCATCAGCATCTCTCTTTCCCCCTCCTGTTATACTAAAAATGAAAACACCGTCTGAGATGTGTTTATTTATCACATTCCAGGACGACTGGTCCTCAATTTTCATTACCATATTCAATTATGGTTATAAAAAAAATTTTATGGTTGAAACAAATCCGAATATATTAATTTAATCTTATTAAATGTTCTATAATCTTTACACAATCACATTATAAAATAATAATACAAAACAATTTCATTATGCACAAAATAACCAAGTAAATCAAGCTTTTATCATTATTTTTTATCAAACAAGTCATCCTCAAGGTACGTAACCAAAATCATTATAAGGTCATTAATATGTCTATAAATTTCACTAATAATATATATTGACAATTGTAGATTCTTAAACACATTAAAAATGAACTTCCATTCATGAATACAAGTAAGCCGATCATGAAAACCAAGGATTAAGATACTTTCAAAATAATAAAATTGATCCTCTTGAACCCATCCAAAAGGCCATGAATGAACCTAATAAGG
Source organism: Viscum album (assembly GCA_963277665.1). Taxonomy (NCBI): domain Eukaryota; kingdom Viridiplantae; phylum Streptophyta; class Magnoliopsida; order Santalales; family Viscaceae; genus Viscum; species Viscum album. Next base: position 2,098,676,135 of record OY728163.1, on the reverse strand, counting down.
TTATAAGAAATAAATTACATGTTTTGGACGTTTTGGAATTATTAATTTCACAACCCTTCCCCGGGGACCGTGCCGTGACTACCCCAAGCCCATCTTCCATAGGCCAGGGGTTGGTGACTAGCACCAGAAAGGCGTACCCCTAAAACGAGAAGGCATTGACTTTAAACATGTACACACACATCATCCACGAACAAAATAATATGGAACAATGATGTAAATATGAAGTAGTAAAATTGCGTACTAAATGTAATGGGGGTGGTATACAATCCCAATTGGGTGAAAAACAACTACAACAGAAAAATAACTCATGAGATGACTCACCCAAGGATCCCATCTGATAGGGAAGGTACAACCTATCTCTGTAGATCTCCATATCTACTATCACCACTTTGCACCATTAGGGCCTAGATCCCCGAGTCTCAGCAGAGCTTCTTGTTGTCTGCACAAGACACAACAAGGTGCAGGAGAATCCAATGTAGTGGAGAGTATGAAAATACCCAGTAGGGACCCCGAGACCCTCGAAGGTTTCTAAGAATTTTACAAATGAAAACCATCAAGCACGATCTCAATCACAAAGCACAAAGAAAAAGTCTCAGCACAAACCAGGTATAACATAAGTACAGAAGTAAAGATGATTAGTCGTAATGTTAGATCATCGTATTTTGTCAAGGGATATACTGCTGATCCACATTGGATCATTCAGTGCTGATCCACATAAGATCGCTAGATGCTGATCCACATAGGATCGCTAGGTGAAGATCCACACAGGGTCTCTATGAGAAGAACCACATAGGATGGCTATGTGCTGATCCACACATGATTGCAAGGTGTTGATCCATGTAGAATTTCTATTCATTCTTCATGTCTCAACCAGACACTTGATTCCCGTAAATAGTACGCTTGTTTCTGGGAGGATTTTCTCCTCAAGACATAAGATGTAATCCAACTGGAACAAAGTCCCAAGAAGAAGTAACCCAATGATTCTTCATGACATAAGGATTCTGACGCTACATAAAACGTATTAATCGGATGCCCAATCTGAGAGTTATAAGCATTTTAGTGCCGAGGGGCCAATTGGATTCATGTACGATCCAACCCAGAAACAATCCAAATTTCTCTAAAACATAGGTGGAGTATCTCAAAAGAACCATCTCATTCCATGTATTCCAATTCCAGAGACGGTTCATCAAATGAACGGCTGGTTTGCGAGATACTACGTTTTAAGCGTATCAGGGACGAAGAGGGTCTAGGTCCGGGTGGATCGACCTGACCCGGTCCGCCTCGGGATGACCTGACCGGGATGGGGCCGAACAAAAATAGATCAGGCCACCCAACCCGGTTTGGACCGACCTGATCCAGTCCAGGTCCGACTCAGCCTGAGTGGCCTGGGCCACAGCGAGTTCGACCAGCTGGGCTGCGGGCCGGCCCGACCCGATGGCCAGTGTGGTCCATCACTCAGGTGACCTTGATAGGGTCACAGTCACTTCCCAAATGGAAATGTAGTTGGGTCTGTGTAACTAGAGGTGCCATGTGGCACCGCCTCGCCTAGCAGCAGGACCCACGGGGCGTGGGGCCCCTTCTCCGTGGCTTCGAAGCCCTGACACCTCCCGCGGCGTGTGACGGCGTGCCACTCTCTTCCAATGCGGCTGGTCATGAGCCAGCTGCCCTCTTCGGTCCTCCATGATTCCACCCTTCCACCACAGCCGGTAGTTGTCGGTAGCTGCCCTCATCCACCGCGCTGGTGTTGCACCGACTATTCTTCCACGTGGCGTCGACGATGCTCTAGAGCTCCATTTTCACTCTTGTCTACGACTATAGGCCTCCCAGATGATGTCTTCACAACGTGACCCTCTAATTCAGGTTTCAGTTAAATTAAAAATTTAACCTCGAATAACACGACAATAATAAATGGGAAGATATTTCGTACATTGATCATTTAGCATGTGACCTCCGCGTTAGCATCATATATAAGCGGTGTGTTGTAAACAATTATCAAAGGAAAAATAAAACCCCGTTAAAAAACCCCAAAACATTCCAATATTTCATAAAAATAGCAGATCAAATCACTTTGGATGATCAACATTAATCAAATTTTCAATAAGGAGGAAAGTAAAAATAATTCACTTGAATTAAAAAAAAATCCCCTACCTCATAAATGGTGGTGACGTCACGGTCGTGGAGGGAGTGGAGTCCTCGATTGATGGATCCACCAACATTCGTTGATCCCAGATTGTTTCCATCCAAGTTTCCATTCTTCCTCAGTGGAAGATGTTGCGGTACATTACAAGAGGTTACATTCTTGTTGAAGTCGTGTCTAAATACCCCAACCCGATCTCCATTTAAATAGAGGTGGAGGGTGAGTAACACATTGTGAGAATTAATGTGGTTCATTAATGAGTTTTTAATTAACAAAGCTCTTAATTCCTATTGGTGTGGTTAAAAAACTAAAGATTCAAGCCATTAAATGGCATGAAAACCCATCAGTTCCACCACCGCCACTCAATATGAGGTAGAATAGTAAAACAACACTATTTATGTTATTTTATTGTTTCAATAAATGTCACAAAAACTAAATTTTTCTCCTAAACTACTACGGTCAAAGTTAGGCCTCCATTAAGTGAATCCCGGCACTGTAGATTCAATGGTGCCCTCGTATTCTTAATCTGAGCAACGATTCAAAAGACAGAAAAAATGCTCGCACATTTACAGAACGTACCTTAAAAAAGTTCAAAAATACATTCCAGGCACACCGGTCCTTTGAAACAACTGCTGTAAATTTTCATAGAAACGTAATAATCCCAAATAATTTTAAAAATATTATATTGAAATTTTGGGTCATTATATTTTCCCATGAATTGGGATTTTTTCCCCCAAAATCTATGACAAAACTATGGGAACAAATGGGGAAAATGAGCATGTATCTAAGACTCCCACTCCCAGGTGATCATATAGAGGTTCTCATGCTTCTAATGAACTTGCACCAGATGAATCGACCACCGAAGAAGGACCCACTCCTGTCGGTCCTCTATCTCAACTGGGTACTCTTCAAACGACACCCCATCATCGATATCCAGCTCACCCCAATCGATAATGTGCGATGAATCCTACACGTAACATCTCAGCTACGACACATGGAAAACATTATGCACCCTGTGCATGTTTTGGGGAAGATATAGATGGTATGCCACCTCGCCTACTCCACTAAGGATCTAGAAAAGTCCGATGGACCTCATAGATAGCTTGTATTCTGAGACAATCCTATACTATTCTCATTGGGGTGAGACCCATAGAAAGACATGGTATCCCTCCTCAAACTCCAAGGGTCTCTGATTCTTGTCGGCATGAGACTTTGCGGGTTCTGGGTAGTCTTCATCCTCTCCTGGATGATCTGTACTTTCTCTATGGTAGATTGTACTATCTCTGGACCCACAATTGTTGACTCCCCAAGGTATGTCCAGCATAGTGTGATCTACATGGTAGCCAGTACAAAGCATCAAATGGGCGCATGCCAATGGTGGAGTGATAACTATTGGTGTATGAAAAATCATCCTGTGGTTGGTGGTCCTCCCCATTGCCAAAAAAATCATGGACATAAGCAAAAATCATGTCCTTGAGTGTTTGTATGGTCCTCTCCATCTGACCATCTGTTTGAGGATGAAAGGTTCTTCTTAAGTGTAGCTTTGTCCCGAACACCTCTGGTAATCCCTTCCACAAGTGGGATGTAAAATGAGCTTCATGATCCATGAATATCGTCAATGTCACCCCATGGAGTCCTAAAATCTTTTGTACGTAGAGGTGTCCAAAGATCTTTACTGATCCCTACTCTCAGATTGTTAGGAAGTGGGCCGACATGGTGAGCCGGTCAACAATAACGAAGATGGAATTGTGGCCCCTTGATGTATGTGGGATCCTTTTCATGAAGTATAAGGATATACCATCCAACATACTATCTATTACCTCATGTGGATGAGCTAAGACTCTTGGTACCTGATGCTCAACCTTTACTTGCTGACAAGTGAGGCATCGTGATACAAACTTTGCTACCACTTTCTTGATTTCGGGACCCCCGTACTGATACTGAAGGTCCTGAAACATCTTCTTCAAATCATAATTTAATCCCATATGGGATGTATGGAAGTCTCTCAACACCTCCTCTTACAGCATCATTGATACCATGGTGCGTCCTCAGAAGAGAATGATGTGATCCCCAACTTCTTAAAATCCATCAGGAGCTTGTCCTGAGTGTATTTGAGCATGTCAGGACTCACAGTAAACATCCCAAAGTAGATCCTCCCGAACATGATGAATAAGTGGGGTAGTTACATTCATAGATAGGTGGTAATCTGCACCATATCTATCCATAAAGGATATCTGCAACGTGTCTAACTAATCGGTCACCTCACTAAGCAACTTTAGATTAGAACTCATACTAAGTGCGTCTGCTACTATGTTTCCCTTTCTATGAGTGTAGACTATCTCAAAGTCATAGTCCTAGAGTAACTCTATCCATTGTTGATTTCCCATTTTTAGGCCCTTTTTTGAGAAGATATACCAGAGACTCTTGTGATTAGAGTAAATAGTAAACTGTTCACTTGCCATGTAGTACCGCCAAATCTTCAGCGCAAAGACCACTGCTGTTAACTCCATGTCATGGGTACCATAATTCTGGTCATATTTTCTAAACTGCTGTGTTCTATATGCTATCAAAGCTCAATATTTTATCAGGACACAACCAAGACCAGTACATGATGCATCGCAGCAAACTACATACCCAATTCCCTCTTCTATTAGCCTCAAGATGGGGGCACTCGTCAATCTCTTCCTTAGCTCCTGAAAACTTTGCTGGTATATGTCGATCCTCACAAAAGGTTGTCCCTTAATTGTAAAAGCTAACAAGGGTGCCACAACTTTGGAAAATCTAGTTACAAATATCCAGTAGTAACCAGCCAATACCAGGTAACTCCGCACCTCGGTCACACATCTGGGTGGCTCCCATGCAAGCACTACCTCTATCTTCGCTGGATCCACTCCAACTCTAGCCTCTGAGATAACGTTCCCCAAGAAGTGGACTTCCCGTATCCATAATAGGCACATTGAGTGAATGTTATAAAGTTGGTTCTCTCTTAGTATATCTAGAACTATCTATAGGTGTGTGTTATGCCCCTCCTCTGATGCTGTGTATATCGAAATGTCATCAATGAAGACCACCACAATGTGATCGAGGTAAGGCTAAAAGATACTATGGATGAGCCCCATGAAAACTATCGTAGTGTTGGTCATGCCAAAGGGCATCACCAAGAACTCGTAATAGCCATACTGACTTCTGAAGGCCATCTTCTGTACATCCTCATCCTGTACCTTGAGTTGACGATAGCATGATCTGAAGTTTATCTTTGGAAAACATCGTTCACCCTTCACCTGGTCGAAGAGATCATCAATCCTTGGGAGTGGATACAAATTCTACATGGTCACCTAGTTTTTGTGCCGATAGTCTTTGCAAAGCCTCATATTCCCATATTCATTCTTGGTGAACAAAATCGGGGTTGTCCATGGAGAAACACTAGGCCTTATAAACCCCTTCCTCTTCAAGTCCTCCAACTATACTAGCAACTCAAAAAGTTCCACGGGATCCATACGATACGCTAGTGTAAATTTTGTTTTCATCCTTGGGTACATGTCAATGTATAAGTCTACCTATTTGTGAGGCGGTAGTCCCAGAAAATCATCATGAAAGACTTCAGCATACTGTTCCACCACTATAGAATAACTCAAACTCCTCATGCCAACTACTCCGAGGGTGAAGCTAGCCAACTGATGAGTGATCTGCTACACCATCCTCTGAGTAAGTCCATCCTATGCAACAAAGGTTCCCTTCTCGTTGTTGATGGAAAACCGGATCCCATCCTGTCGAAAAAAGCACATTGTGCCAAAAATAGACAATCTGAGAATGGACTATGGATAACCAGCCTATACCCTAGATGTCATCATAATGCCTCGATGCTACTAATAAGAGATCCCAGATGAACCTCTCGCCTCCTATTGTGTGCTCAAACTATCTTCCCTAGTGTTAAATCCTCGAACCTTCTCATGTAGGAGCTTCTAATCATAATGATTGAGCTGATGACTCCATCAGAATCTCTAATCTCTAGACGGGTTATGTGGAAAAAAAGAGTGATGGGAACTTGTGTCTATAAGTATTGTAGCTTGGAAAGAGTAAACACAAGTAGTACCTTAAATCATCACTGGAGCACCATGGTCATAGGCCTACACTACCTGAAGCTGAGCATACCCCTGTCCACCTTCTCTCTACGGTCGGGACGGAATACCTGGGGGTGGTGGTAGAACCTCAAACTGTTGATCACCACCTTCTGGGAGACCTACTCCTCTTCCACGTCTTCAACCATGCAGACCCCCCTCACTCGAACCCCTGCTTCTACCACAATGGTACATCGGTCATATGTTGATTGTCTACGTGGGGATTCAGATTGTCAAGAGCCATGTGTCCTTATCAGCTGCAAGAGTAACAAGATTTTTCGGTCAGAAGACCTCCTCTACCTCGTGAGCTACGAACCTCTGAAACTGTGTCCTAGGTTCGTCCTTCGGAATTTCTAGCCCAGTTGGACCTCGGCATCATCTGCCTACTACCTACTATAGATGAATTAGCTACCTGTTGTCCTGTGGTGGCTCTCATCGTCGGTGATTTCTCAGTTAATAATCTCTCCACCAATAATTCTCGATTGATCACTCCCTCATGCGTTAGGATATTAGTGATATCCTCGATGCTATGATCTCCCACCAAAGACCCTTCTAGAAGGTTCGGGCCCAAAAGAAAGGGTCTCGTACCATGTCAGTGGAGTAGCATGAGAGTTCATTAAATCTTTCAATGTACTGGGCCACTGATAGTGTTCCCTACTGCAAGTGTATTAGCTTCTAGATACAGACTAATCATAAAGTCGCTGGTAAAAACAATTTCCTGAAGAGGGACTCAATGTCTAACCAGGTGAGTGTCCCCTCCTAATGCATCTAGAGTGTCTGAATAAAAAATCTCCATACTATTCCCTAGAAGAGGATAGAATCTAGGATCACCATATGATCTGCTGGCATCTCAACTATGAAAAACACCACTGCCACAACCTTCAGCTAGTCTTCGCCTGACTGGGGATCTGTCTCACCTCAAAACCTCAGAGGCATATGTCTTTGGAAATCATGCAACGTGGTCAGTTAGCGTGCATGGTCAATTAGTAGGGCTGGTAGAAACTACTTCCCTACGAGTGGTGGTGCTTCCCGTACACCATACAATGGTTCCAACATAGTAAGAGGTCCATGCAATGAAGCCTCATCGCTTGGTGGGCCATCATCGGGAATTATCACTCGAATCCTGGATGGTTGTCTACACGGTGACATCCTGAAAAGTAACCGATGTGTCACATTCAATAATTTATACCTAGTGAGATAAAAATAATGAAATTAAAAGTAAAACATTTCCAATACACACTTAATCAGTGTTTTTATGCACTGAGTCAGAATTCCGAATTTAGGGTCTTGGTGTATAAATACGTCAACTGCTGCACCAACATTGGACTTGCCGAATAGAAAACCACACTCAAAACCCTTAACACTATTGCTCCATTGGAAAGAGAAGATTCCTAGTTCTTCGGTAGAGCCAAATCATCTAATACCACTTTTTCATGACCCATCCCTCGGGTCCTGTGCCGTGTCTACCCTATGCCCGCCTTCTTTAGGACAATGGTTAGAGACTAGCATCAAAAAGGTATTTCCCTAAAATGGGAAGGCATTACCTTTAAAACCGTAAAAACACACAGTCCCAAAACACAACAATATGGAACCACAAAGTAAATCTATAGTATTAAAAGTGTGTACAAAAATTAAAGGGGTTGGTATAGAATCCCAACTAAGATAAAAACAACTACAACAGAAAAATAGCTTTTGAGATCACTCGCCATGGATCCCACCTGAAGGGGAAGGTACAAACCAAATCTGCAGCTATCTACATCAACCACCACCACTATCCACCATCAAGTCCTAGATATCTATGTTTTAGTTGAGCTGCTCATCGTCTTCACAAAACACAACAAGGTGTGGGCAAAGCACGTGCATGGGTGAGTATAACAATACCCAATGGGGACTCCGAGACTCCCGAAGGAGTCTTAGAATTCCACAAATGAAAACCCCAATGAATTATCTCAATCACAAAGAGAAAATAAAAATACTCAACTCAAACTAGGTATAACTTAAGTGAAAAAGTAAATATTATTAGTCTTAAAGCTAGATCATCTTATTCTGTCTAGAGTTCTGCTGATGATCCACTTATGATCGCTCGGTGCTAATCCACACAGGATTGCTTGGTGCTGATCGACCTAGTATCTCTAGGTGATGATCTAAATAGGATCTCTAGGTTCTGATATTCACATGATCACTTGGTTATGGTCCATATATAAAGGCTAGGTGCTGATCCACACATAACCGCTATTCATTTTTAATGTCTCAGCTAGCCACTGGATTCTCGTACATAGTACGCTTGATTATGAGAGGATCTGTTCCTCAATCCATCAATTGTAATTCAACTGGAATGGAGCCCCAAAAATATGTAACTCAATGATCTATGATGTCAAAGGGATTCTAATGCACCAGACGACACATCAATCGAATACTCGATCAGAGAGTAATAGGCATTTTAGTGCAGGGGGACCGGATGGATTCGGGTACAATCCATCCCAGCCAAACTACAGAATTCTTCAAAACTCATGTGGTGTAACAAAAAAGGACCATCTAATTCCAAGGATTCCAATGTTTTAGATGGTCTATCCAACAAACATTTGGTTTGCGAGATACAGCATTTTAAGCGTATATGGGCCGAAGTGGGTCCGGGTCCGGTCCGACCCGGGAGGATTGACCCGACCCACTCTACCTCGTGTTGACTCGACCAAGTACCGGTCCAACTCAGACCCAAAAAAACCGGATGGGCCGACCAGAGTTTCATGGGCCGCATTCTCGGCCCATTGGGCCGCGGACCGGCCCTCCGGGCGGTCAGGCTTAATGACCGGCACGGTGGGCCATTCAGGCGACCGCGTAGGGGTCACTCCGCCTTCCCAAATGGAAAAGTCGTTCGGGATGTGTAACTAATGATACCACATGGAACCATCTCAGCTGGTAGTGGGACCCACAGGGTGCAGGTCTCCTTCACCGTAGCTTCAAAGTCGTGACCGCCACCCGCGGCGCACGATGGCACACTACTCTCCACCAACGCGGCCGGTCATGAGCCGGCCGTGTGTCAGCCGCCCCCTTCAGTCCATCGCAGTGCCGAGTTGCACCACCCATCTATCAGGACCAGTAGTTTCTTGCCGCCACCCTCGTCCTCCTGTGCCAGTCGCTTGCACTACGGCACCAGTGTCGTGCGTTCACTTATTCCGCGGGGCTCTGACGACTCTCCGGTGCTCCGTTTTCGCTTCCGTTTGCGCTTACAAGAATCCCTGAATGATGTTGTCATAGCGTGACCCTCTGATTCACATTTCTGTCAAATGTAAAATTCTCTTGAGAAGAACAATACAAAACTGAAGGGGAGGATTGTCCGATCCCTGTTCATTTATCCAGTGCCCTCTGCGTTAGCATTATATCAAAGGGGGGTCTTGTAAACAATTATAAAAGGAAAATTAAAACCCATTCCAAAAACCCCACAACATCCCACAATTTCATACTAATCACAAATCCACTCTATTTGGTTGATTCATGCGCATTACTTTTTGAATAATGAGGAAAAGAGAAATAATTCACTTAAATTGATGAAAAAAATCCCCTACCTCATATAGAGGTGACGTCGCGGTCGTGGGAGGAGAAGAGTCCTCGATTGATGAAGCCACCATCATTCTTCGATCCCTGATCATTGTAGTCCAAGATTCAATTCTTTGTTAGTTGAATATTCCATGGTTCTTTTCCATAGGTTCCTCACATGATGAATCAATGTCTAAAAACTGTAACCCGAGCTCCATTTAAATATAGGGGGAGGTTGAGTAAAGCACTGAAAGAATTGATGAGGTTCATAAAGATACTTTAATTAAGAAACCACTTAATTCTCAATGGTGTGGTAACACAACTAAATATTCATGAAATTAAATGGATTGAAAACCCATCGATCCTTCCACCGCTGCTCAACAGAAGGTAGGATAATAAAATAATGATTTTTATGTTGTTTTATTAATTCTTTAAAATTCGAAAAAACATACATTTCTCTCGACCTACTATGGTCATTGTTAATCCTCCCTTGAATGAATCTCGGTGCTGTAGATTCAATGGTGCCCTTAGTTTTTTAATTCGATCATTGGTTCAAAATATAGAAAACTAGGCCCGCACGTTGACTGAACGTACTTTAAAAAAAGTTCAAAAATATATTCCAAGAAAAACGGGACCTGGATTCAACCGCCGTCAATTTTCACAGACTCGTATTAATCCCAAATAATTTATAAAAAATTTATAATGAATATCCGAGTCTATAAAATTAACTAATGAGTCTAAATTTGATTATTTTGGTTATTTAGATCAGTCAAAGAACACTTTTGAGTATAAGGTAACGGGTTCCTCATCTCACTTTTAATTCCATTGGATTTCAATTGTTGACAACTTCTTTCTTGTATGTGTTATATGCCATTTCATATATAATATCATGATTTGATTTATAATCTTGGTATTCCATGATTCATTTGGTGATTATTTTTTTGGCATATGACTTGATTGATTACAATGTGGTAAGGGAATTTGTCTCAATTTCCATTTCATTTACATTTACATTGTATTATGCACATAATATTTCTTATGTGGTGTATCAACAACCCATTTGAAATAATTTTTCATTTTAAATTGTAATTGTATTATATATACATATTCTGATTTCAGGGATATGAGTATTTTCTTAAGTCGTATAACCTATTTCATATGTCGTTTATTTGAAATGTTGTTTTAAATATTGAAATATTGATGAATTCATTTAGTATAATTTATAATGTTATTAAGAAGAAAGATTTTAATTTCATTAAATATATGTATAAATAATTCTTTGGACTTTCAGCGATAGGCAGGCCCAACTATAGCCCCTTGATCCATCGACATGTATCATGAGACTAATTAGTGGGCAACAAACCCTTCAAGTTTGTTTCCAAATATCAGACAGGTTTCTACCCAATGACATAATCTATTTCGACTGTATAGTGGTATCATGTGCTAGATACATGACATCCAATTAATAAACATATCTCTTTATTCATTTTTAGTTATTACTATTCATCATGTTTTCACTGTGACGAAATCTATGGATGTAGTTTCAAACTCAGTTTATTAATGGTGTGTGTTTTCCATTTATACACCATTTCATATTGATTATATCAAATAGTCTATGATTCACTTATTATTGAATGATGATTCCATAATTTGTATCCTTTATTGAGAATTTGAGGTCACCCCATTCATTTGTTTTCTTTCTACATGTAATGAAGAGGAGAGTATTTATTGATTTCTCATGGTTTCAATTTATTAGTTTTTGTTATCTATTTTATTTTTTTACCTTTTAAAATGTTATATGAGGTACATCTCGGTATCTAGATTCTTTAATACTACTTAATTTATCATTCCTTCAGGATTTTCTTTCCTTTTAACTATGCCAATGTAACATGTAATGAACTGGCTCCAGTCTAGAGGGGTCATGGTGTTATACCAGAACGAGTCATCAGACTAATATTATTCCCCACATACCAATAGATTTTATTTTTATTGTGCTTTTCCCTCACTCACACACACCCTGTGAAGCATCCGAGGAGGTCCCCAATCATAATCACTACACCATGTCAAGGACGCTTAACTGTAGAGTTATAAACATGTGGGCTCCAAAAAATAAAAATCTACCTTATTATCTTGATTCATATCACATAATCTTTAAGGCCTTTTTTATTTTGGGGTCTGACACATATCATTTCTCCTATATGATAATAGTGGGCCTTTATGAACAAAGATTTTTTCATTACAAATATATTAAATTATATACACATGGTTTATAATTCATCATATTCCAAAACATGTATTGATAATGATATGACAATAAAAAATTATATTCGATAATTTTATAATTAATATGTTTGTTTAAATATGAGAGAAAATATTCTCACCAGCCAACAATGTCATATTTTGATGAATAATATTTTTTCCATGAAAAATGATCCAAAACATCAAATATAAAATATTATATGATAATAATAATTATTTTTTGAGATATTATAAATAAAAATGAATCGTTGTTCTATTTTTAAATTCTAACCCAAATGAATTTATATATCATATCATGATATTCTAAATATAATAGAGTGTATTAGAGGATGACAAGAGTATCTTTGAGCTTATAAAAGCTCAGAAGTTTACCAATCAAAGATTATACTAGTATAAAATTAATGTTTTTTCCCACACAATTAATTAACAATTTTTTGGTATTCGATGTTGAATAAAATTATAAAAGTTTTATGTTCTTACCATTCAAAAATTGATGTCCCTTTTTTTAAAATAATAATGATAGTAAATGACCTAGTGAATTTCACTTGATATCCTATAAGGGTTTTAGGGTATGGTCGTAAAGATAAATGAAAGGCACATTCAGTTACAATAAAAATTTAATTTTACTTTTTCATAAAGGATTTTTGGACATATTATTACATAATAATATATATAGATACATTATTTATGAAAATATTTCAAAGAATATATTTATTGATAGTGTTCCATGAATAAAGAAATTAATCATGGAAAAAGGTCTATAGTAACATTATATGGAAACATATCAAAATTGTATGTTTTGTAGTTATGGATTTTAACTATATTAAAATATTGTAGAATTTATAATATGATTCCTAAATATCAGAATTATTTATTCTCTCTTTCCTTATAAATGTTATTTTAAAAAAATTTAGTTTGGGGGGTTTTATTATATGGTCCCATGGGGAAGTGACAAGAATAACATCTAGATTTTGTGAGTTTGAAAATCCATATAAAGTATAGTATACATAAGGAAAATCTTGATATATATCTTATATGATATGATGCATAGGACCTTATATATGGTTTTTTAAAGTATACATAAAATAAATTTTAGTATAAAAAAATATTATATAAAATAAAATATACACTGTTCATTCTTTCTTATCTGTTGTTTAAATGTAAATATATTGATATAAATTTCATGAAATATATTGACAATTGACCTCTAAAATTATCTGATTGAGTCATCCCTAATTAAAATTCATCCTGGATTGGTATAGGTTATAACATAATTCGAATGTTAGAGTGAGTATATTTATGGAATCGAGATACAAAATATACTCTTGAGGCGTAAAAAGTGTATTTAATATGCTGGGTGAACCACTAAGTATAAAACATGTAGTGTCATGAAGTATGTTTTCAGTATACTAGGAGTGAGTGGATCATATTTTCTCTAAACCTAGTGTTGACGAGATACCTGAAATGTTTACCTTTACACTCTAATGCATTTCTTACATAAGCCTTGAGTCTTAACTAATCAACGGATGATCAATCATTTTATTAATCATGAAATTAGTTTGATCTCAACCAATAATATATTATTCCTATCTTATGATGAGTATGAAATATATATACTCGATTGAGATAGAAAAAGGAATGTTCAGTTTTTACATGGATAGAACATATGGTGGATTATCTACTCATGTTGGGGGACATGTGGTGTGCTCCATAAAGTTGGATGATACGTGATGTATTAATGAACCTATTATATATGTTCTTTTATATTCATGAATATTTGAGTTAGATTAATCGTATTGAAATAAATTATAACCCATTGATTCCCCTATATAATTTTCAATGGAATCTTATGATATTGTATGCTAGCATGTGATTCCATTGGTGTACAAATGTATTGAGACACATGTGTTTGATGAAGTTCATTAGTAATCCCCTTATAGATTGAGTATCAGTGAATCTTTGATACTAGTTTATATCTATTATTACATTTATGTATTTTTAGAGTCATATTTTTTATCTATTTTATAAAGGCCCATGAGGCCACATTTTGTGGTTGACCAAATTGGGGTTGAGTGTGACTCAAAGTGGTTCTCTAAAAGAGTTGAATAATTAATAAAAAAGAGTTTTGTATGGGTATTCACGAGAGACTTCATTATATGTGATACATATTGATGTTTATGATGTTTATAAAATTTTTTTCGAATATATCCAAAAAAAATTGGGTCTGATTTCAAGGGTTATTATATAAGATGCAATATGTGGTTAAATGGAAAAAAGCCTATTCGAATTTAGTGAAAGTTGAAGATTTAAAGAGACATTCCTTAAATACCATTCCATGTGATAAAATATTCTATATCCTAGCCCAACATGAAGAGATATTGAAATTCATGTGTAATATATATTTCGGCTTTAAATATCATAAATTAAAACATTCCAATCTCATCAGTTAGTGACACTATTTATGATCACTATGAATGATAATGATTATCATCCAAGAGTATTCCACATATGAAATCATCATAAAAAATAATAAATGAGATGTAATTCAATGTATACACACTTTATGCAATCATTTCATGACTGTCTATGGAATAGTATCAATCATTATAATTCATGAGTAAATGTGAGTTCACCCTAGTATTATCTCTAAGTTTTATATATAAAGGAGGAAAGACCCCATTCGATGTCGAGGTGTGGAAGAATTAAGGCCCCTCCAAGAACTCATATGAAACACAATTTTCCTCAAAGATATATTCATCCTTCAACTTTTACATAGTGAGGTATTGGAAAACAATAGATTCAATATGATACCACTCAAACGAATTGTGACTCTGATTTAACCTACTGCCACACCATAGGGGGTTGAATCCTTATATTATTCCATGGAGATTAAAATAACACATATAAGATGAGTTTTTTTTCTAAAATAATCACATGTGTGAGGTGAGTACTATTTTAATTTTTTCTTCATTTACATTATATCAATGGTGTATTTTGTTATTTTATGTTGATCTTATTCTGGGTTACATTATTACTTAAAATATGTCCAATAGTTTTTAGTAGATCACTATGAAAATCATCAATATATTTAAAGATTTGTGATTCGATATTATACAGTCATGATTAGTGATCAATTATAGGAAACTCTAGAACTTACTTTAACTAATCCAAGAGATAATCCATATGATACAAAGTCAATATAATAATTATATACATATAATATAACCCTTGTTTTTTTGTTTAGATAGTGTATATTTTTTAGTGTCTCATCGATTGGTAACTCATAACCTTGAGAAATAAAGAAATTGGGTACTATGATATATGAATTCATATTATTTTTTTATGTTGGCTGGAAAATTTTGAATCAGTTGATGTCACTATAATGTTATGCATTAAATAATTTTTTTCATGTTTCTCAATTGATGAGTACTATCACGACCCCTCCGACATCCTATATTGGAACGTGGTTGAATTGGTATCATATTATACTTATGTGGATATATAAATATGATTAGGGGATACATGATTAGGTATTTTTAGAGAAATAATGTTCCATTAGTAAAGATATTTTTGAAAGAAGGGGTAATCAAATAATATAATTGGGAGAGAGAGAATTTTATATAATAATAGTGTTTGGATCATAATGAGATTTTCGTTGTTGATAATCTCATGGAATATAGAATTATAACACAATAAATTATATATGTAAATATATATTATACTTTAAAAGGATTATTCAATGATAAAAAATCCGTTCTTTGAATATGGATATTTTTATAATTATTTCATGAAACGTAGAGTATATTATTGAATCTAGAATTTTGTGTTTACCTTATAATTAGATATTTATTGAAATATATGTTACTAATGGATGATGGGAAAGTCCTTTGTCTTAAATAATGGTTAGTTTCATGGTTTACATAAAATAATAATTTTATAAAATTCCTCAGAGCGAGAAATACATGATTTGATATATAGTTAAGAACATGATTATCTAAAACTATATATTTGAGTAAAATATGGATGCTGAGTAATTTATGATTTGATGAAAAATTTAAAAAAATAATGAAAACAAAAATTTTACTTATAAGTTTGACATTGAAATCATAGGAAATGCCTTATTTAACTTCTATATTACTCATGGACATTAGAGAGAAATAGTAGGATTATTTTTCATTGATTGGATATTCAACATTAAAAAGTTGATTTCCTCATGGGGCCAATTGAATTAATGTTAGATTAGAGGTGTATAAACCATGATCTATTGACTTTATGTTCTTCTAAATATATCACTTTTATCACTATTTTAGATATCCCTAAAAATAATTATACAATTATTGATTTCTATTTTAGTTATTGATAATATATCTTTGTTAATAGGAATTGTTTTATTTTATTATGAACATTACTTATTATCATATATTCAAGAAAAATACCGAATACTGATATTTATATAGCTGAAGTTAATTTATTTCAATATTTTGGATAAATAATAATTTTTATGTTTGAAGGGGTTTTGATTTTTTTCATATAATGTTTGGTTATAGAAAAAAACCCATAAATTACCCAATATATCTTTATTATATTCAACATGGGTTAAAATGATGTGTATAAATTAGTATTCCTTAAATAACATAAAATTTTCATTTTACTATTCATTGTATTATGATTTATGGATATCATGATAGTTGTAGCTAAATTCCTCTTACCTCATAGGATATATATTATCCTTTTGATCCTCATTCCTAATGAGTGGATTCTCATTCCTTAAAGAGGTGATATTTCCTTCTTCATTGAATATGAAAGAAAAACTGAGTGCTTGATGAGAGCTCTATCTAAGCTTTCATACTATAAAGATGATATCTATTGGATTGATTAAATGAATCATTTAATTATTTTTAATTTAATTGTGATAGTTTTAAATCTTGGAGAGTGAGTTTCCATCGTTTGGTTGCTTATGCATTACTTCCCATTAGAGCTTCCATTTTTTGAGTATTTAAAATAATATTCATAACCATTTGATATCTAAAAATGATTATGAATGTTAATCAATTAAATGAATAAATATTTTTGATTTATAAATGAATAAACCATCTAGGGTGAGTTGGTATTACTGCACACTCAAAGCATTAATCACTTGAATAGCGTTCTTACAAAACAAGTGATAACATAGTCTCAAGCTCGTGTACTAGGTTATGTTGGTTAGAAACATATCCTTTATCCCAACAGAGACCATATGGATATCACCAATTATGACATGGGGGATATCAAAAAAATATCATTTCCCCTTTTAGTGATCATCTTAAAATCATCCAATTTCATTAGAATAAATTATTTATTCAAGTAAAAATTCATAACTCTTGTTGAATCCATCTAAAAAACTTTTAGATATAGACCATCAAACTCTCTTAATTTTGCAACAAACTCTTTGCCCTAAATTTAATCCTTATACAAAAACATATTTTTCTGACCTTTATACTATTTTTATCATTGATAATAAAATGAAATACTTATTTTATATTTTTATGAAAATAGCGGACCATATAAAATAATCAATCTTTTAAAAAAATGTTCTTGGTGTGACCTCAATCAAACATACTCTTTTATTCATATGAACACGAACACTAAAAGATGTATTATATATATCATAAGTATACTTATATAATTCCGTATTACCTGTCATTAAGTGACCACTATAATAACATTAGTATAAATAAATTCATTATATTATATGTTAAATAGGGTGTATATACACCTCATAAAAAGGAATTGGAGTATAACATAACATAAGTCTAAATGAAGGAAAATTGATAAAGAAAATATACTACAAGTTTTGTAACTTTTGATCCATAAACCACATGAAGCATTGATACTCAAATTAAAAAGTAAGTAATTTTTTTTCAAATAAATAATCATAAAGTACCTTTATAGGATGTATATACACGGCATAAAATAAATAAGTGGTGAATATCTTACGTGTCTCATAGAAGTAAAAAAGTAAGATAGAAATCCCTTACCATAATTATTGACATCCTTTGTACAAGTTAAAACCTAATTCATGATAAATATACATTTATTATATATATATATATATTAAATAACCTTATATATATCATGCCTTATATAATTTACTAATGAACTTATATTACCTGATTATGAGCGATTTCAAGTTTAAGTCACAATCCAGGGAATAACTACTCTCTTTTTCATGTATATTTTGATTTTTTATTTCTTGTCTTCAAAATTTGATGTTGGTGAAATCATCTCCAGAATGTTAACTAGGATAAAAATTTCATATATATTCAGTGTAGCTATATCTGGAGGGATCCGTAAAAGTTAGAGAGAGAACATGAGATACACCATTCCGTGAGACAGTAAGCCTTATATACGCATAAAAATTGTCTCGTTTATCCCAACAGAAATAATGATAGGATGGTAAAAAATATATTAACATTAATTTATTTAAGCCATATATATAATTGTTTTTATTAAAATCATCCTTATTACCGTTTATGTAAGGCGTGAATGAATTGCATTTCTTTGCTAGGTGGTAGTTCACCGAACACAGGAATTGAGTTTTCATATTCCAAAATAATGTAAAGTAAAAAGGTATATGTGATACCATGATTACATAAGCATAATAATATGATAAATACTATATATAACCAATAAATGTTTCATAATATCAATATGTGAGAAGTGTTGATGGAATACAAAAAACATCAGTTCATGAGGTGATAGTCTGACATTCACACGAATGATGATTTCGAAACACATCTAATGGAAGAGGATAATAATTTAGGTTATTAAACTAACATGATAACATCTAATTATATTTATCATAGATATTTTATTATTTCATCATGGTTTATTATTAGTTTAATTATGTTTAGTAAAATATAAAATAAAACACATGGTTATGGATGTTACCTCTTATTCAGAAAACATCTTTTGGCTTACAGCAAAAGGATAAATAGGCTGGATTTCTGACCAAAAAAGGATTATAAGATGTTAGTAAGGATGATAGTTGGGGATTTATTGTATTAACCAAATTTCATATGAAGTGTGAATAGAAGTGGATAGGGGAAAAATTTTATAAGTGAGGTGAGTGGCACGCTAGTAATTGTTGAAAAGAAAAAGGTGTAACTATAGTTTTTACATGACATAAGGGTCCAAAATGGGACATTATAGATACTATAAGAGATATTTAATAAATAAGACTAAAAATGGATGTTTAAAATGTTTTGGATCATTGTTATCCCTTATTGTTGTAGTTTAACCACCAATAATCCCATTTTATCCTTATCCATGATAAATAATTTGTGCTGTTTTTACACTTCATTATTGTAAAATATTAAGTTGAACATATTATATAATATAAATTAAGTTTTTCCAAATATTTAATTCATTCATCTAAATTCCATTCATATAATGGAAAAATATCATTTAAAATTAATATTGTATATGCGAATAAAATGCGTGTTTTGAAATAGAAAATGTTCAAAGGTTTTAAAACATTTTATATCCAAATTCAACCTAAAAATTATTCAAATGACCTAAAATTAATAAATAGACATAAAATTTTACAAAATATTTCTAATGAATATTTATATAATTTTTATGTTTTTGAATTCATTAAAATAAATGAATCATCTCAATAAAAACCTATATTTTTCAATATTCATAAAAATTAGTAGCTTCTCATAACATTATAAAGAATTCAACCTAACAAAATTATTATATGATAATTTCAAAAATTAAATATATTCTGCCAAATAAATTTTATAATACTGTCAAAAAGTATTCTTAAAACAATTGTGAAAAAGGTGAACAATTTCTTTTTAGAAAAATACACGTTACAACATTAAAACTTTATTTATTCTTATATACAGTCCAGATAAAACAAAAGATTAATGCCAATAATTTTATCAAATATTTTCATTAAAATCATTCAAAAAAAATTAGCATATTCCAATTATTCTGGAAAAAACATTTATTGTATAAAATGGAATTTTCTTGAGAAAATGACTTCTTTTATTTTAATATAGTTTTTATTTTCAATTTTGATTAATTTTTCACCAAATAATTCTTTTTATATACATGTTTAAAACATATATTTTAAATATTTTGTTAATATTATCGATACCTTCCATTCCTATGTCTATATGATATCTATCATATTTAATTAGAAAATTTCAATGAAATTTCTTGTTTTTTTAACTTCAAGTTTTCTCTAATGAAAATTTACAAAAATATTAAATTCATTTGAATTTTTTTTTAAAAAAATATAGGGGTGTTACATTATACAACATAAATAAATTTCATCCTCTAAATTCAAACTTGTGCTTGTTAAGTGAGTGTTTAACATTTTGAAATTCCTATGTTGGAAACCCATATCATAAAATGGGTTAATGAAACTTCCTCAAGAAAATAGAGAATGGTATGTGAATAGGGGATCTAGAACAACACATATTAGGTTTCCAAATATGAAAATTTTGATGTGAAGTCAATACATGGACACTAAATAGGAGACTAACACCCAAATAATGATTAGAGTGATTGAAAATGTGATATATAGAATGTTAAAGAGCACAAATCCCAAGGCCAAATAGGTGTGAAAAAGGTCATCAATGTCACAGAAATTGATGATAATAAAGGAATTTTCTTTTAAGATCCTTTTCCTAGGGTTGCAAAATCCGTATGATAAGTTATACATAATTGATTTAAAACAACTTCATATCCAATATCACATCATATGGTTGTGCCACGATCAATTTCCCCTTAATAGCTTACTATAAGAGTTGATTTTTTTGTTTGAGGCACTAAATAATATCACTAAAATAATGATAATTCATTATTTGTATCTATAAATGTTATCTAAAACCAAATTTTTATCCCATGTTTTTCATTAATCTTCATATTGCGGAATAATAAATTTATCTCTAAAATTTTAAAAAAAACTTAAACCATTCCATAATAGGGTAACCATACAACCCTTCTTGAATTCAAAATCTGTAAAATACGCTTAAATTTTGTGAATAAGTTTTACATCAATACCCAAAATATCATAAGGTCTATATTAATTTTCACATACCAAATATATGAATATATTGGTCATGTATTTTCATATAAAATAGTAATTACGAGAATTACAATGAAAAATTAACAAAAACATGAGTACTTTTTCATTACTTTAATAAAATAATTGATTGCTAAATATATTAAATAAATAAAATAATGATGTACACACCTTGTAGAGACCCCGATCCCCGGGTTCCTCATAAGACATGATATACTAACATTTCATTATAACATTTAAAAATAATATATCATGTCCCATTACTACAGAAGATCGCGAGGATCAGGATTCTGGGAAACCAGGTGCTTCTGATAAACTTCATCAGTACATACCATGCATGAAAAATTTTAAACAAAAACATAGGGTGATCAAATATGCCTAGTAAGGGGTTTTAAAAAAACATTTTAAGAAAACTATTTCTCAAATAAGTCATTTTGAATAAAACAAAACACTTTACTAAAACAAAGCATTATATTTTCTTAAAACATGTAATTCCTACATTTTTGAAAAACCACATGTATGGTGAAGGAGTACATACTTAAAAGAAGCTTTAAAGAAGACATAAATCATAGAGCGCAAACATATGAAGAATAAAAGATGCATAATTTACAACCAAGATTACTTCAGTTCTAAAAATCTGTGAGTAAGCAGGGAAAAAGATTCATAACATGATTCATGGGCACATAAGGTTCTTATAACAACTTACCACATGAATTACAATTCTTATCGGATGATTTCATTCTCATAGTCAAGGGAATTTTCAACTAGTAGATTTCTTGTTAGTTGGACTATCCCCTGGTTGACCATTTATCATTACATGTAGAGGGAAAGTATAATGCCTAAATATGTCAGGACCTTGTTTCATGATCATAAAACATAACATAGTACGGGTCAAGGCACACTGCCAATCCCATTTCCCAAAGTAGCACAAGCCAATGCCAACCGCCAAGACCGTCGCACATGAAAGCACAAGCCAAGGCTAACCGCCAAGACCGTCGCACATGAAATCACAAGCCAAGGCGAACTACCAAGACCGTCGCAGATGAAAGCACTAGCCAAGGCTAACTTCCAAGTCCGTCACACATGAAAGAACAAGCCAAGGCTAACCGCCAAGACCGTCACACATAACTTCTCATGAGACTCTTACTTTACCCAATGCATTTGAGCGTTGTATAATTCCAAGCGCACCCGTCCATAAGCATTTAAGTTCAAAACATCCCTCATAGATATTGACACGGTCCTTCTTTCATAGGGTTTCATTCATACATTATTATTAAAAACCCCCTTTTTCCATACATACCCATATCTTGAGATGGATCATATCGTAAATGTAAAAACAACTTGTATTTTGGATTTGGAATAAGCAGTGATGCAAATAAACTAAATCAACTTACTCTTGTACATTCAAAAATAATTAGAACACTGAACATAATGGATTGTCATGTAAAATTTCGACATGTTAATTAAATAAAACCATAAATTCAGAGTTCATCTCTTTAAACATGCAAAACTCATTCTTTACAAGTATAAATTTCATCGAGGGTACATAAATTTCCAGGTTACGCCGGTCTACTGGTGCAACATACATGTTGGCTTAGCATCCATTAAAATTATTAGACACTTATGTGTCAAAAATTATATATATATATAACCAAGTACTGATAATAATTAATTGAAAAAGGGTTTTGGAAATTGAACTTATGAAAACACATTCACCTGAACACATATAAATGCTTAAGGGGGTTGACGCCACACATTTTTAAAAAAAGTGCAAGAATTGTCAAAATGATGATAAATGAAAAAATTTCGATTAGAAGAGTCATTTTGACATTAAAACAATCCTTAAACTTCATCATATATATATATATATAACCATGTATATAAATAGTTTTGGTATCTCTCTTGAAGTAATAGTTTTAAAGGGTGTATATTATTTTAGTAACTCATCATGTTATACCAAAATGTACTAAAACATAATAATCATACCCATTCATCATGTATTGTGAAGTTAAAATAGGTGTATGCATTTAAAGGTATTTATATATATTTATGTACACATATACATACCTATATATATATATAGTCTACCTAAAACTAAAACAAGTAAAACGTTAAAATCCTTTTACTTATATAAAGAAAAGAACCAGTTATTAATTTCAGAATATTCCATATAAGAAAAAAAAATGAATTATTGGATGATATGGTTTATGGAATTATACATATTTATATAAAAAGTGTATATACGTACATATAACCATTGAAGTGAGGGGAAAAGAAAAAAAGGGATTGCCCTTCACTGTAAAGACCCCAGATTTGGGTCTCCAAACTGAAGCTGACTAGAAATTTTTTCAAAATCATGAATATGTGTATGAAAAAGGTGTATATACGTATCTGTTTATATATAAACATCTATATAAATATATTTTCCGAAGATAAAAAATTAAAAAAATAAAGAAAAATAAACACAGCATGGCTTGTCCCTTACCGGTTCGAAGAGGAGGAGATGGAAGAAGAAGTGTCAGACTAGTGGTCATAGATTTTGGAGAGGAACAAAGGGTCCACCGCCTTGCTTCGGTGAAACACGAGAATTATAAGGAGGGGAGAAAAAAATACAGCTGACCTAGAGTTAAGAGGCATCGAGAGGGATCCAAGGCCAAGAAATAAAGGGGCGACACCGACTTTGTGGAAAGAGGGAGGAGAGATGTGCGTGCAGTTGGTCTAGGTGGAGAAAAACGGAGCCTCACCACTAGTACAACGCGCGCGTGAGGAAGAAGAAGCCACAGGGAGAGAGAGACGCGAAAAGGATTGGACGGCCAGGATCAAACGCAGATTGATCGGACGGTTTAGACACATCACGTCTTTAAAAGAAATGGACGGCTGCGATCAGAGGGGAGAGATTGGACGGCTCATCTTGATGCGGTGTTTTAAAACATGTCTCCCCTGATTTTTTTCAACGTTTTTAACATATAAAAATTGTTATTTTATTGTTTTATTGAACCTATTATAAAATCATTATTATTATTAATATAACCTTATTACTAAACTATTATTATCCTAAGTCAAGGGTTATTAATACACCTATATATTAAACTATTAATGCCCTATTTAAGTCATTAAATATATTATTATTTTCCATAAAAAACAATTATCTTAATTTTATAATTACATGGAAAGATTTGAATACATTTGTTATAAAAATTTGGTTGCTTAATTCAATATTTAACATAAGTTAAAAACACAAACTCATATAACATTACTAATTGTTTTAATTTTTTTTACAATCATTATATTATCTTCATTGTTTTTAATGTAATAATAGTATTCAGGTAAGCATTAACATAAAGACGCAAAATTTGTAATGTAAATAAAACCATAATTTGACAAAGTTTTAAAATAGTTATTAAAAGTTCAAATTATAAATATTTACATTATTTTTATTACTTATATTTAATTTAGAGATAAAAATAATTCATTTAATTTAAAGTTTGATGAAATATATATATACAACTCATAAAGTAAAATCCATCATATTTAATATAATTAGAAGATAAAAGCTTAGTTGCTCAAGTTAACAAAACATGTATAGTAAATAGTGGAAATAATATTAATGTTCATCGTTTTGAAACATAAAAATATAATTCGCATTTTTGGAAAACAATAAATAAGTTAATTATATCATTATTGATGTTATTCTTTAAATATTAGGGAAAATTACAAAATTAACTTTTCGAATCTTTCGGGGGTAAACCATTCTTATCTCCAACGGAAAAAAATAAGACATTAGAGGGTAAGATGATCATGAAGAGCCAATGGTTATATTTTATAGCCGTTAGGGTCCAACGGTCGAATAAGAGTTCTTATAAAAGAGTCTGGTCTCGAGGTATCACTCATTCACGGTGACTTAAGGAGAAAGGAGGATATGGTTCATGTGATTCCCTTGGTGCTCATCACAGTTGCCGTGGCTTCCGCCATCCTCATGTTTATTCTGATGAATTCCAGAAACCCTTACCACCTTCTTGGGGTCCTGGTGTTTTTAAGTGGTCTCCCAATTATTGTAATCGGGTTTTTAGTTGGGATTTTTGGTTAGCTTATCCTCTTGTTCGATCTGTGTGAGTTGTAGGCACCGTGATGTTACTCGTTCGAATAAAAGGAGCTTTCATTAATTTGATTAATTTTTCTATTGTTATTAATATTATTATTATCTTATAAGTTTATTGTTTATTCACTTAATGGGTGGAATTGTAAAACAAACTTTTCATAACTCAAAACATGGTTTCTCGGGTCGTTACACACCTTCAATGAAAAAATAAACCTCTTTGTCCACAAATCATTAATCAGTGTCTCGGTCATCAATACTATCGAATTTACTTAATTCATATCCAACATATTTTTACCCCAACACCATTATCTCAACTTCAGAAAAATATTAAGGTATATCTTTCCATAAAAAAGTGTCTTCAATAAAAATCACAATTCAAAAAATTCACATTTCTAGTTTATTAACACTAATCAACATATTATGGAAAATCCTTAATGAAAAACGTATAAAGAAAAATTATTATACTTTTCATGATTCATATAATACAATTTTTGAATTACAATACATATACACTTCAACTATAACATTTTATTTTTAAACCATTAACTCAGATTCACTATATTATTCATTAATACCTATTTATTACAATATGAAATATTAATATTGTCTCGGCATTCAACAACCTCAATTTAATCAAGATTCTCACATTTATCATAAACAATAAGTTTTTAATACCCAAACCTTTCGTATGTAATTTGTAGTTTCCTCATCATCTAAAGTATATGCTTTACTTATTCCACCTTGATGATTATATTCATGATATTTACCCTATGTAAATTAACATTTATAATTCACAATCCCTTTACATTTTAGACATTCAATCAATAATGATTTCTTAGGGAGACCATTATTATCATCAATTACATCGACCAAAATTTTCATTTTTCTTATAAAATTAATTTCTTTTGGTCATTTTGTTCAACAATAAAAAAAATATTCCTTTTCTTCTAATACATCCACTAGGGTAATTATTCCCACATTATATACATATAGGAAACTGAATATTCTTTCCCTAATGGTGTCCACCACCCAAAATATCAGTGGACTATATCATTATCTTGTTTGGTGAGTGCATGAGTGTGTTAATATGAATGTAGTTAATCATATATCATGATTTCTTATTAATAATATTAATAATATACTTCACTCTAGTTAATATACCATATGGTTTCTCATCAATGCATTATCTATCACGTTCAACATTGATCCAATTCCTTCTAGTTCCCTCCATTGACATAAACTAAAAATCAAAGTGTGATGAACAATAATAATATTTGGGAATTACATGATAAATAAAAATTGGCTATAGGATTTCTAAAGGATGAAACATTATTTATAATATAATACACCTTTTGATTGTCCTAGGATATTTATAATCATTATTTAAATCCTTTTTCAGGATTTATAAAATGTTTGAAAATATTCAAAGAAATCCCCTTCAAGTATCAGACTAGGATACCATAAAGGTCCACTGTTGTGAACTAGGTGATGATCGATTCTGTCATGACCCGTCCCCTAAGGCATGTGCTGTGACTACCCCAAGCCCACCTTCCATAGGCCAGGGGCTGACGACTAGAACCAAAGGTGTGAATCCCTAAAACTGGGAAGGTATTGCCTTTATAAACTGAATTCACACACAAAAGAGTATGAGAACGATGTAAACACTAAGTAATGTTGTATACAAAAGAAGTGCTGGAAAATAAAATGGGCTGGAAATACAAGCCCAATAGGAAAGTACTGGTACAACTGAAAAGCAAGTCCAACTGAAGAAATTTAAAGAAGCTACTGGGTCATCCTCCAGGATTCCTACCTGAAGGGTAGGTACAGATGGCCTCCACAGCACTCCACGTCCGTCAGTCTCCTCCATTTACCGACTCATCATAAGGTCCATATCTGGGTATCGTCCAGTCCTACTACTCTGATCCTCAGTTAGCACTATCCGTCGTCTCCAACCAACAAAATGAGGTGCGGGCATAACCCGTGTATGGGTGAGTATAACGATACTCAGTAGGGACACCGTGACCCTCAAGGTCTCTCAAATCCAACACGGATAAATCACAGAGTTTGAAATCAATAGATAACTCTACATAGGTATATTCCCATATATATACCTAATTTATCAAGTAATCCATCTCAATCATGAGGTAAACAAAAAAGTTACTGACCCAGCTCAGCCAAGATTTTTATTATCGAAACCATGGATGTTGGAGAACTCCTCCCTTGTCGAGTATAGTTGTCCTGCCGCCACAACCAGGTGCTTCACACTAACCTTGGACTGCTGAGGTACTCCTCCTGTCGAGTACCGTGGGTCTTCCACGCTCACACAGATGTGCCCCCCACTATGGGTCTACCGCCAACTACCAGGTGCTCCCCCTAATAGCCTGTAGTGGTACTCCTCCTATAGAGTACCATGGGTCTGCCGCCAACTACCACGCATTCCTCCACTATGGGTTTGCCGCCAAATACCAGGCGCTCCCCACTGGGCAAGTCGAATCACTCTAGGTCGAATCAGTTAAGCGGTCATGAGGTCTCATCCAGCTACTAGGTCTCCATACTCTGCACGCTAGACTCCTTGAGGGTCCGC
Source organism: Viscum album (assembly GCA_963277665.1). Classification (NCBI taxonomy): domain Eukaryota; kingdom Viridiplantae; phylum Streptophyta; class Magnoliopsida; order Santalales; family Viscaceae; genus Viscum; species Viscum album. The sequence continues at coordinate 2,098,648,325 of OY728163.1, read as the reverse complement.
TCCATGAGATACAAGTCGATACTCCAAATTCCACTAAGTCCCACGTAAGAGATTCTCAAAGTTCCGCCTTGTGATAGGGGTCTCAACACAATAGAAGATGCGTCAATCGAACACTTGCTCTATGAGTTATAAGCTTTTTAGTCCCGGGGGCCCTGTTGGATTCATGTTTGATCCAACCTAACCAGATCTCAACATTACCCCGAACTCCAGTGGGGTATACTCAAACGGACCATCGCGTTCCAATATTACCAATACCGCTGATGGTTCGTCAAATGGATGTCAGGTGCCAAGGATATGGCCAAAGAATGTAAAGGGGTCAGTAATGGGCCTAGGCCCTGTCCAACATGGTCGGACCGACTCGGCCCAATCCAGACAGGGCCGACCTAGTTTTGTTCGACCTAGTCAGACCCGCTGGGTCTGACCTGGACCGTTGGGCGGGTTATCTCGCTAGGTTCATCCCAATTGGTTGGGCCGGACCCAGCGGACTGCGGGGGCGGTTTGGCCCAGAGGTCGCCACGTAGGCAGCTCAGCCCGGAGGCCGGGGCCGGTTCACCCAGCACCGCATGGGGCACAGCGCTGAGGATCAAGAAGGTTGGTCGACAAGGCATCGACCGGGTGTCGGGAGGCCGCGCGGGGCCCGAGAAGGCCGGCGGGGCGCCGGGCAGGGTGTGGGCAGACCGACGGGGCGTGCGGGATGCCACGGGCAGGCCGGGCTGCCCATTTTGGTGCAGCTCTGGCTGGTGCAAGCTGGTGGTGTTCGGCCAGGATCATCAGTGGGCCGTGGGGGCGGTGCGATTCGTGGAGGACGTGGGTAGCGGGGACCATTGTTGTTGCAACCTTCATCACCATCGCCTAATCCCCATGCCGAAGAAACATCACAAATGATCGGCGGAGGGAGTCAGACCATGTTATTTTGGCCCGCACACTTTGCATTTTGAGGTGATTGCAATTGGTTCATCAAAAGAGAATGATGACCACCAATTTATTACAAACCTTCACATCGATTCCATTCAAACGAAGATGGGGAAAAGAAATGTATATTACTCAAAGTAAACCCCCTACCTTTGATTTGGTTGTTAAACGTTCGTCGTTTGTTGATGGAGTTATGGAAAGAAGACAAAGAGGATCGTCATTCATTACGTCCGCAAAGCACTCCCAAACCCGAGTTGAGACAACTCATTGACGAATCTCTACATCGGTATGTTTTTAGGGAGGAAATCGAAGAAGAAGCATCGCTGGCGTTCTTCATTGGAAGAATGCATTGTTCACTCTTTGTTCTTCATTGGGAGAATGGATTTTTTTTGGGAGCTTTCTCCTAATGATCCTTTAATCCTTCTTTTCCAACAAATCAAAAGATAGCCTCTCCAAATAAAAGATTTTTTTATTTTAGATTATTGGGTTTAAAATTCAAATTGTGACACTTAATTAAATTATAAGACTCATTTAATTAATAGGTTGGAGTTGGCATGAAATAATTTAGGGGAGATCAAGAGGCTCTATTAGGGCGGTGGCACCATTAAGTGGGGAGCTCAAGATGTTTCTCCCCACTTATTGGGGAGTTCAAGGGGTTTCATCCACGGGTGGTCCCCACTACTTTAATCCTCACCTGGGAGGTTATGTTTGGGTGGGACTCACCTCTAACCTCCACATGGAGTTTTATCCAACTTGAATAAAAATAATGTTACCACTTAATTTTTATCAAACTTATTCATTAAAACCTAGAAAATAACATTTATTCTCAACCAACTGCCGTTGAGGTGAAAGTCTTGCTAAGAGAATACCGGTGCTGCGAGTTTAATGCTACCATCAGATTTCAATTCCGAGCACTGGTTCAAAAGTAATTAAAACTCGCTCGTACATTTACTGAACGTACCCGAACAAAACTTCAGAAATTGATTGCGGGCACACCGGGCCTCGGAATCTCAAGCCATCAGTTTTCGCAGACTTGTAAAATTCCCATGTATTTAAGAAAAAAAATTCCACGGAAATTCCAGGTCTTTACATTCTCCCCAACTCGGGGCTTTACGTCCCCATAATCTACAACTCAAACTATGGGAACAAATGAGGGTATTGAGCACGCATCTGATCCTCCCTCTCCCATGTGCTCTCATGGAGGTTCTCGTACCACCAACGAATGTGCACTAGAGGTATCGACCATCCACGTTGGACCCGCTTCTGTTGATCCTCAATATCTACTAGAACATCCTTAAAAGTCACCTCATCATCAACATCCAGCTCTCCATGGTCGATGATGTTGGTTGGATTGTGCACGTATCTCCATAGCTGAGATACATGGAAGACGTCGTGCACCAGGTGCAACAGAGCTGGAAGAGCCAGGCGGTAAGCCACCTCACCTACTCTACTGAGGACCTAGAAAGGTCAAATTAATCTCAGAGATGACTTGCCGCCACGGCCAAATATACGTAGACCACATCAAGTTGAGACCCGTAGAAAGACGTGGCCGCCATCTTCGAACTTCAGAGGCCTCTGTCTCCTGCCAGCATACGACTTCTTTATGCTCTGTGTGGTATTTATTTTCTCTTGTATGATCTTCACCTTCTCTGTGGTAGCCCGTACCATCTCTGGTACCACCAGTGCTAACTCCCCTGGATCTGTCCAGCACAATGGTGACCTGGAAGGTTGACCATAGAAGGCCTCAAAAGGTTCCATCCCGATGGTGGAGTGATAGCTATTTTTGTACGCATACTCTACCAAGGGCAAGTGATCCTCCCAGATGCAACCGAAGCTGAGGTAACAAGTACGTAGCATGTCCTAGAGTGTTTGAATGGTCCTCTCGGTCTGATCATTTTTCAGAGGATGGAAGGCGGCACTCAGAGAAGCTACGTCCCAAAAGCCCCCTACAACCCCTTCCATAGCCATGAAGTAAATCGTGCATCACGATCAGAGAAAATAAAAGAATTTACTCCATGTAGCCGCACAATATTCTACACATAGAGATGTCCAAAGGTCTCTACTGAGCCTTGCTCTCTAATCGATAAAGAGTGGGCTGAATTGGTGAGTCGGTCAACGATCACCCAAATCAAGTCGTGTCCCCTGGATGTTCGTGGAATTCCTGTCACAAAGTCCAGGGATATCCCATACCACTTCCACTCTGGGACCCCTAATGGCTCAACCAAGCCTGCTGGTACCTGGTGCTCCGTCTTTACTAGCTGACAAGTGAGACATCGAGAGACAAACTCCAATACTAATTTCTCCATACATCACCACCAGTGCTGTCATCGAAGGTCCTGGTACATCTTTGCCACTCCGAGATGTACCACTAGAGGGTATGTGTGGAAATACCTCAAAACTTACTCTTGAAGTGAAATTGGTACCATGGTATTTCCTCTGAAGAGGATGACGTTCTCCCCACCATCAGAAAATCCATCAGGTGCCTGCCCTATGGATATCTGAGCTCATCGTGAATGGAAGTCAGCGTCTCAATGATACACCTCCCTGACTCGCTGAAGAAGTGGGGGAGTGACTATAAGAGACTAAAGGAAGGCTGCTCCATCTATATCCACAAATGATATCTGTAAAGAAGCTAGCGGCTTTGTCACCTCTCATAGAAACTGTATAGCAGACCTCCTGCTGAGTGCATCTACAACAATGTTCCCCTTTATAAGAGTATAGACTATCTCGAAGTCATAGTCTTGGAGGAAATCAATAAAACGCCACTGTATCTGGTTCGAATCCTTTTGAGAGAAGATATACCTGAGACTCTTGTGGTCAGAAAACACGGTAAAAAATTCTCCCATCAAATAGTGTCGTCACATCTTCAAGATGAAGACCACTGCCATTAACTCCATGTCATGGGTAGCGTAGTTCTACACGTGAAGTCCCAGTTGCCGAGAACCATATGTGATCCCTGATCACTCCCGTTTCAGGACACACCTGAGTCTGGTCCCTGATGCGTCACAGTAAACTACATACCCTACGCCTTCCTCTGGAAGCCTCAAGATGGGGGAACTAGTCAGTCTCTGCCTCTGATCCTTAAAGATCTGTTGGCATCTCTTTGACCACAAAAAGGGTTGCCCCCCATTCTTTGTCAAGTATGATAGTGTTGTTGCAACTCTAGAGAAGTCTGTAACGAACCTACGGTAGTAACGAGACAAACCCATGAAACTCCGTACCTCTATCACACTCCTTGGTGACTCCCAAAAAGGTACCACCTCAACCTTCGTCGGATCCACTGCAGCTCCAGCATCCAAGATCATATGACCCATAATGTGAACCTCTCAGATCCAAAACTGGCACTTTGAGAGATTATCACAATGTTGGTTCTCACGGAGTCTGTCCAGTACAACACACACATGGTAGGCATGCTCCTCCTCAGTAGTCGAGTAGATCAGAATGTCATCGATGAAGACTACGACAAAGCGATCGAGGTATGGTGGGAAAATCCTATTCATGAGTCCCATGAACACTTCTGGAGCGTTGGTTACTCCAAATGGAATAACCAAGAACTCTTAGTGGCCATACCAACAACTGAATGTCATCCTCTGCATATCCTCGTCTCAACTTATGAGCTGGTGATAGCCTGATCTAAGGTCTATCTTTGAGAACCACCATGCTCCCTTCAGCTGATCAAAGAGGTCGTCAATCCTTGGAGAAGGTTATTTTTTCTTCACGGTCACCTGGTTTAGGTGATGGTAGTCAACACAAAGTCTCAAGCTTCCATCCTCCTTATGGGCAAATAGAATCAGGGCTGCCTGGGGAGAAAAACTGGGCCAGATGAATCCCTTCCCTGTCAAGTCCTCCGGCTGTACCCGCAGCTCATGAAGGTCAGTGGGATCCATCTGATTTGCTGTCATAGATATCAATGTTTTCTCTGGGTACAAGTCAATTTAGAAGTCCACCTCTCTTCAAGCAGGTAGTCGAGGAACATCGTCAAGGAAAACATACGCGTACTGGTCCACCACTACTGGATAGCTCAGACTCTCCACATTTACTGCTCTGAGGGTAAGGCAGGCTAACTGATGAATGATCAATTGCACCCTCCTCCGAGTAAGTTCGTCCTGTGATGCAAAGGATCATTTCTTTCCAGTGATGGTAAACCTGATCCCATCCATTTGGACATGCCACACATTGCACCAAATATAGTAGATCTGATTTGCTGGCATAGATATCGATGTTGTCTTAGGGTACAAGTCAATGTAGAAGTCCACCTCTCTTCAAGCAGGTAGTTGAGGAACATCATCAGGGAAAACATCCACGTAATGGTCCACCACTACTGGATAGATCAGACTCTCCACTTCTACTACTCCGAGGGTAAGGCATGATAACTGATGAATGATCAATTGCACCCTCCTCCGAGTAAGTCCGCCCTGTGATGCAAAGCCTCATTTCTTTCCGGTGAAGGTAAACCTGATCCAATCCATTTGGACACACCAAACTTTGCCCCAAATACAGTCGATATGATTATTGACTATAGATAACCATTCCATACCCAAGATGACATCATAAGGCCTCAACACTGCTATGAGGTGATCCCAGCCGAAGCTCTCGCTTCCTAGAGTAAGATCACACTGTTGGCAGCAGTGCATAGTCGTCGATTCTACTCACGTATGAGTCTCTAGTTGTAAGAATCGGGCCAACAACTCCCTCATAATCTCTGAGCCTCGAATGAGGGTAGTGGAAATGAAAGAGTAACTAGAACCTATGTCTATAAGAACTGCAACTATGGTGGAGTAGACACAAATCGTACCTCAAATCATCTTTGGAGAACCATGATTATAAGGCTCAGCTTCCTGGAGCTGAGCTCTCCCCTGTCCACCTACTTTCTATGATCATGGTGGACCTCCTGGTGGTGGTGGCGGTAATACCGTGAAACATTTCCCACCGCCAGCTGCACGACCTACTCCTCTGTCACATCTTCCTGTTCCATGCGAACCACCTGGATCGAATCTTTCTATCTACCTAGGCAGTCCTTCAACCATCTACTGATTATCCGAATGGAGCGTCGGACAGTCACAAGCCATGTGACCATGCCTGCCACATGAGTAACACTTCCCACTCCTAGAAGGTCTGTCTGCACTTCTGGTGCCCTGCACAACCGATCATGAGTTGTGTGGTCGTCCACCTATAGGTCTGGTCCCCTTGGACCTTTGCGTCGTCTGTCTACTACAAGATGAAGAAGACTCCACTACATGTCGACTAGAGGTGGGTCTCACTGCTGGAGACTACACAGTAAAGAAAATCTCCCCTTAGAGGGCTCGCTCCAACACCCCTGCCGGAGTCGGGATGCTGAGGGAGATCATAGAAGCCCTGATCTCTCTCCAGAGCCCCTAATCAAAGTTCTGGGCCCTGAAGAATGTGTCCCATACCATATCCGTGGAGTAAAAAGAGAGGTCGGTGAACCTCGCTGTGTACTGAGCTACATCATGTTATCCTTCTGTAGATGTAGTAGCTCCTGTATCCGCACCGCTCGAAGGGTGGATGAGAAAATTACACCCGAATTAGGCCCTCGAAGTCTGTCCATAGTATCGACATCTCTTCATGAAACTAGAGAAATAGGATCCGCCACCTACACGCTACTGCCTGTAGAAGGCGAGCAGTAAGAATCACCATAAAGTCTGCTGGTGTCCCTACCAGTCAGAAGACTCTCACTACAGCCACCAGAAAATCCTCAGCCACCTGTGGGTCCATCTCTCCCCTGAACCTAGGAGGCCTCTGGTGCTGAAACTCATGAAACATGCTCAAGAGGAATGTGTCGTCTACTGCTGGGGATTGTGGCATCAGTGGCCCAATGGGACGTAGTACCGCTAGTGCCTCCGCTGGAAAAGGGACCTACACCGGGGACTCATCACTCAGTGGGTTAACTGTGTGTACAAATCTCAGGGCTCTAACTGGTCATCTGTGGGGAGGCATCCTAAAAGAAACAGATGCAACATGGTCAAAAGATTGTACCTGGTGAGCAGACCTGGTTGAGCTGACATAAAGAAAACTTTCGAAAACACACAGGCAGTCAGTTTTTTCATTCACTAAGTCAGAAATCAATAGTCAGGGTCTTGGTGTATGGATACATCGGCCGCCACAACAACACCGGACTCCCTGAACTGAGAACCACACTCATTACCCTTAGTACTATTTCTCCACAGAAAATAAGGATCAGAGTCCCAAGTTCTACGGTAGAACTGACTCCTTTGATACCAATTTGTCACGACCCATCCCCCAAGACCCGTTCCGTGACTACCCTAAGCCCGTCTTCCATAGTCCAGGGGCTGGCAACTAGCACCAAAGTTGTCAATCCATAAAACTGGGAAGGAATTTCATTTATAAACTGAAATCACAGACAACAAAGTACGAGATGGATGTAAACACTAAGTAAAGCTGTATAGAAAAGAAGTGCTGGAAGGTAAAAGGGGCCGGAAATACAAGCCCAGCAGGAAAGTACAGGTACGACTAAAAAGAATGTACAACCGATGAAAATTAAAGAAGATACTGGGTCATCTTCTAGGGTCCCTAAATGAAGGATAGATACATATGGCCTCCACATCACTCCACGTCCGTCAGTCTCCTCCGTGTACCGACTCATCGTAAGGTCCACCTCTGGGTACCATCTAGTCTTACTACTCTAATCCTCAGTCAGCGTTGTTCATCTTCTGCAACCAACACAACGCGGTGCAGGCATAAATCATGCAGGGGTGAGTATAACAATACTCAGTAGGGACCCCGACACCCTCAAGGTCTCTCAAATCCAACAAAGATAAATCACAATGTATGAAATCAATATATAACCCTACTTAGGAATATAGCCATACATATACCTATGTTATCAAGTAATCCATCTCAATCATGAGGTAAACACAAAAGTTATTGACTCATCTCAACCATGATTTTTATTTTCGAAACCATGCCTGTTGGAGAACTCCTACTCTCTCGAGTATAGTGGGCCTACCGCAATAACCAGGCGCTTCCCACTAACCTTGGACTGCTAAGGTACTCCTCCTGTCGAGTACTATAGGTCTTCCGAACTCACACAGAGGCGCTCGCCACTGTGGGTCTGCCGCCAACTACTAGGTTCTCCCCCTAATAGCCTATAAAGGTACCCCTCCTGTCGAGTACCACGGGTCTGCCGCCAACTACCAGGCACTCCTCCTCCATGGGTTTTCCTCAACTACCAGGAACTCCCCACTAGGCTAGTCGAATAACTTCGAGTCGAATCGGTCAAGCAATCATCAGGTATTATCCAGCTACTAAGTCTCTGCACTCCGCTCAATCGTCTCCGGGAGGGTCCGCTCCACGAGCTACAGGTCTATACTCCAACTATCACGAAGTCCCCCGTAGAAGTATCTCAATAGTCTGCCTCTTCATAGGGGTCTCAATGCAACAGACGTCGCGTTAATCAGATGCCTGATCTGTGAGTTATAAGTTTTTTAGTCCCGGGGGCCCGGTTTGATGCGTGTACGATCTAACCTAACTGTATGTCAACATTGTCCCAAACTCCAATGGGGTATACTCAAAGGGACCATCACGTTCCAAGAATAATAGCGCCATTGACGGTTTGTCAAAAAGACGTCTGGTGCCAAAGATATTTCCAAAGAATGTAAAGGGGTCGGTAATGGGCATTGGCCCGGGCCGACCCGATCGGACCGACTGGGCCCAACCTAGACTGGGCCGAACCAGTCAGACCCGCTAGGTCTGACCCGACCCATTGGGTGGGTCTATCTGCAAGGTTCAGCCTGGTACGCTGGGCCTGAACCAGCAGAATGTGGGTGGGGTTCGGCCCAAAGGTCACCGTGGAGGCGGCCTTCCCCAGAGGCTGGGGCTGTTTCGACCAGCGCCGCGAGGGGCGCATCTCGGCGGCTCGGCCCGAGAGGTAGGTAGGGCGCCAAGAGGCCTCACATGGCACGAGTAGGCCGGAATGGCGCTGAGCAGGGCGTAGGCCGGCCGGCGGGGCATGCGGGAGGCAGCGGGTTGGCCGGGCTGGCCTGTTCGGCATGGCTCGGGTAGGCGCAAGCCGGTGGTGTTCGGCCGGGAGAATCAATGCGGGGCTGGGGAAGCACGATTCACGGAGGCCACGGGTTGCACGACCATTTTCATTGCCACCTTTTTTGTCATCGCCTCATCGCCATGCCGAAGAAACATCACAAAAGATCGGCGGAAGGAGTTGGGCCATGTTTGTTTGGCCCGCACCCTCTGCGTTTAGAGGTGATAGCAACTGGTTCATTAAAGGAGAATGATGAACAACAATTTCTTACAAACCTTCTTATCGATTCGTTTCAAACGAAGATGAGGAAAAAAGGTATATTAATAAAATTAAACCCCCTACCTATGATTTTTCCATTTGACGTTCTCCATTTGATGATGGAGTTGCTGGAAGAAGAAGAATAGGATTGTTGTTCATCATGTCCGCCAAGCACTCCCAAACCCGAGTTGCGTCGGCTCGTTGATGACGCTCCACGTTGGTAGGATCCGAGGGAGGAAGTCGAAGAAGAATCGTTACCGTCATTCTTCTTTGGAAGAACGTGTTCTTTGTTCTTTGTTATTCATTGGAAGAATGGTTCTTCATTTGGAGTTTTCTCCCAATGATCCTCTAACCCTTTTTTTCCTACAAATGAAAAGCTATCCCCCAAATAAAATATTTTCTTTTATTTTAGATTATTAGGTTTAAAATTCAAATTGTGGCATTTAATTAAATGAGATGACTCATTTACATAATGGGGTGTAGTTGGCATGAAATAATTTAGGGTAGATCAAGAGGCTCCATTAGGGTGGTGGCACCATTAAGTGGGGATCTCAAGAGGTTTCTCCCAACTAATTGGGGATTCAAGGGGTTTCATCATCGGGTGGTCCCCACAACATTAATCCTCACATTGGAGGTTATGTTTGGGTGGGCCCACCACCATAACCTCTAATGGGAGGTTAAGGTGGGGTGGTCCCCACCTCCAATCTCCACATGGAGGTTTTAACCAACTAGAATAAAAATAAAGTTACCACATTATTTTTATATAACTTATTCATTTAAACCCAAATACAAACTTTTATTCTCGACCAACTGCTGTCGAGGTGAAAGTCTTCTTAAGGGAATACTGGGGCTGCGAGTTCAACGGTGCTCTCAGATTTCAATTCCGAGCACCAGTTCAAAAGTGATTAAAACCTGCTCATTCGTTTACTGAACAAACCCGAACAAAACTTCATAAATTGATTCTAGGCACACCAGGCCTCGGAATCACCGGCCGTCAATTTTCGCGGACTCATAAAATTCCCATGTATTTAAGAAAAAATATTTAATGGAAATTCGGGGCCTTTACAAATTCCAATTATATGTTCCCTTTTTAGAGTTATTACCCCAAGGTACACATGTACTAGATACAAATACACTTTTATTATCCAAAATGGGATGTAATTTCTTTAAAACCACATGATCTATCCATTTCTAAAATTCTCATACTTTTTCCTATACCTTGAATAATACTTATAATTACCCTTGGTGACATCCCTAGACATATGATTAGAAACATCCTTAGGTACATCAACAAATATTTCTCATCTTTGTTTTAAAACGATAGATAATCATTTCCTGTTGATACACGCTATAACGACGTCTTATTTTTATATCTAAATATCACATACTTTTAAATGAATATTCAAAAAATATCCTAATCACATGCATAAGAACCATAATAGTTCAGTGTATTTAAATAGAAGTAACAAAATATTCTTATTTAGTGAAATATCATTAACATATCCAACATTGATCTTATCAAATTGTATTCCTCTTAGGCATACCCTACCTAAACCATGAATCATAAATTTGGTAAGTAGTTAGAAGAAACGGTGTGATTAGATTCTTATTAAAGGTAAACACAAAAGATATAAATATATGATCATATTTGTCACGACCCGCCTTCACCAAGATTAGGGAAGGGACAACATATTGTGAGACCCTTCCTTCTTCATGTTGAAGGAGAGATAATGACCCCCGAGACCCGCCTTCAATAGGTCCTGGAGTGGTGACTCGAACCAAGGGTATAAAATCACACACTAAATGGAAGGAATTACCCTTTTTCTATTAATAGGATCAGGAGATAAGATAGTAAATCCCACAACACCACAACTGAAAGTGCAAGTACGGATGAAAGTAGAACATTCCCATATGCATGTTCAAAGGTAAAAGATACAAGCCACAAAAATACAAAAGTAAAAAGATACCAAGAAAAGGAAAACAACAACAACAACTGCCCCAAAGGCCTGAGCTAGTACAGTCTCGCACAATCTCGCAAGTCCTCCTGGAAGCCTGAAAGAAGTTTTATATACGTAGGGTGACCATAAAAGTATACTCAGTAGGGAAAACAAAAGACTCTCGTGTAAAAGTGAGGAGACATTCTAATGTCCCGTGGAAAAAAGATATAACCAAACACCCAACAAGGAAAAGATATCCACCCAAACCTCACCAAGGAACTCTCCCTAAATAACCCAAGTCAAGTAATGTATAGTAATAGCACATCGATATTTGGGTACCCCGCGCCACTTTCCCACTAGTTATTGAAGACATCCTACACTTCGAACCAATCCTGCCATTCTTACCGCAGTCCCACTGTCACACCCCGCTTGCACACACCTTGGCCATATCCTCACCGTAGTCCCACTTCCAAATCCTACCCACACACACCTAGGCCATAACCTCACCACATTCCCATTTCCAAACTCCGCCCACACACACCTGGGCCGTAACCTCTATCCCGCCCGTACACACCTAGGCCACAACCACCACGCGTAACCACACCCGCAAACACCTGGGTTAGAACAACTATTGCCACGCCCAAAGACACCTGGGCCTCATCCCGAAGACACTTGGAAAACAACTTACATGCAAACACCTTGGCCAACCACCACAACTACCCTGCCCGAAGATTTGTGGGCTAATAATGAACTTCAGGCCATCACAGCCTGCCCAAAGGGTCTTGGGCTATTCGGGAAAGGGAGCAGAAAAGGATCTAATAACCATCCACTAATAGAAGGGTTGGAAAAAACACCCTCCCCCCTAAAATGGGGGTGTTCGACACTAAGTGATCAAATTTGGTGAGGTACGAATAAGAAACTCAAAATCTACAATTATATATAGAGGTAACAAGCACTCAACTCAACCTAGGGCTCTACACCTAACCCAAGAAAGAACAGTCTAGTCACTACTCATAGAAAGAATACTACTCACAACCAAGTCACAACTCATTCCCAGAATCAATTTCCAAATTAACCCATTCTTATTTTCATGTTCAAGTGATCTCATTTTTGTAAATTCTACACTACTAGGCAACTAACCGGGACAAGCACAATCCTAGGGGAAAAAATTAAAGCCAACAAAAATTTAAACATTCACACCCAGTTCTCTTGTAAATTCACATCAATGTGATATCCCTCCAATTATTGGAACCAAAGTAGGCTTCAAGATACAGCCCCCACATCCCCAGAACTATAGATAAAAAGTTTCACAACAGAAGAGGATTCCACCCCAATTCATGATATAAGCAGAGCAACCAAAACCTCAGATTCACAACCAGCAACCGTGCCACATCAGAGGATCCCATCCTCACTCACATCACCCCAGCAATATAGGCCCCTATCCAAGAAACAATAAGGTCACCCGTATTCAGCTCGTGGAAGAAAACAACCAAACCACTACTACCAACACAAAGATGGCCCAAGAAGGTATTTTTAGATTAAAAATATTTCACAAACTCCATGGTTTCAATTCCACTGTGCTTTAACCAGGGTTATCATAGAAAAGGGTTGATCCTAGTGCATTCAATTTATTTAACCGAGTATACATAATTAACCAATTCCATGTTACGGTTATTTAAACATCCAGGGCACCAAGGTTCTTTAGTGCCCATAGAAAGACCACCAACGACCATGGTTTTCAGTGAGTATAGGCCCGTACAATTCACAACACATATCAACAGAAGTGAGTACAATAGAACATCGATCACACCCCCTTTCATTATTTAAAAGTCCATTAATTATCTTCATTAAGTCTTGTTTCATCAATTTTTATAGAGATAATGTAAGGCCACCCCGCATGATACACAGAAAGGATAGACGAAGGAGAAAATCCATAATTGAATGATCAAAGATCGATGTTTTTCTCCACACTCCATGAATAGGGAATGCGCGACATGTAGGGGAGGAAATCTGGGGACTCTAAGGATGAGCAGACAACTCGAGCATAGGCGCACCAGAAGTGTCGGGAAGGGGGGGGGGATCTAGGTGCACCAGAGAGAAGGAGAGGAGTTGTCCAAAAGGAAGAAGAGAAAGAAGAACTTACTCTGCGATATATAGATAAATTCCTGTTGTTACGGGATATGGGGATTTTGATCACCTTCAAAGTCATTTCATGGTTTCCCACATGGTTTGGGTGGTTACACATGATGGAATTATGTTGTTATTTAATATCCCATATCGGGGATATTTCTCGGGGTTTTTAGATATTAATTATGGCCTTTAATAAGGGTAAAAAAATTAATTTACTGTGGGAGCAGAAAGGTCGGGAACTGGAAAAGAACGAAGAGGAGACGGTGCCACCGTCACGGTGTCACACTCATAGTACCACCGTTACGGTTCCGCCCTCACGGTTCCACCAGCACGGTTTCACCCTGACCGGTGCCACCGTGACCGGTGCTACCGTTACGGTGCCACTGTTTTGGTGGTGCCTCTCTTTTGAAAAATTAATGGGCCAGGAGGGTCTGGGTAATTACAATATTAAAGAAACATATAATCATAAGGGTATGAGATCTTGAACAAATATTATTTATATAATACCCATCACTTCATATATCATAAACCTGAGTCAGAGAATAAAACTATATCATTTTAGAAAACATGTTCTATAAGAGTGTGAAATAATCCTAAATCAGTCATGAAGGATATGAACATGTCATAAAAGCTTGGTACCATTATAAATATATGAAACAATTGAATATTTCAGTTTAATCTACCAAAAACATCCATATAGTGGATTATGAATTATCACATGTTTCCTATTATATATCTGGACACATCTGTTTCCAATAGTGGATCAGGACTTAACTTTTTTCTATAGTGGATCATGCCAATAATCTTGTTTTGAAATTTTATTTTATGATATATATAGATTTTCCCAATTCATTCGAGGGGTATATTTTTCCCACCCACCACATATTTCAAATCATACATATGGGTTCTTCAAGATCATAACATAATCATTATATAAGTACCCATGAAATGAAATCTACTTTATAAAACATTAATAATACCATAACTTATAGAAGAGAAATAGGTGTGGTAATCATTTAATCATTTAATTAATGAATAACCAATATAATAATTCAGTGGTTCTCAAAAAAAATTTATAATGGTATAACCCATTGTAGAGAAATTTTTTCATAAACATAAACCATTATGATAAAAAATAAGAATGGTTTACCTAGATTAAATTCCAAATAAATCAAAAGAAATATCAAATGATATAATATTATATGGAAAACTATTTTTAAAAGGCACCTGGATCATTTCATGAGCAAAGAAAACATTTCACTGAAAATGAAAATTTAAAACTATAAATTAAAAAAATTTGAAAACATTTTTCTTAAATGTAAACCTAGAAACATATAAATTAATATTTAATAATAATTTGAATCATGTCTTTCGGAAAATATCCATTCATCTTTAAAAAAAATTAAAACATAAATCATTTTCAAATTCATTTAGATTGAAATAACATTGAAAACTTATAAAAGAATCTTAAAATCGAATAATGGTCATGAAAGAAGAAATTTTATTCCTTGAGATCCTATTAATAAAAATATTCCATTCAAATTTTCAGTAAAATCCAAATGGAAATTGTTTTAGAAATGACTTCAAGATTCCACTAATGTGAAATAAGTATTGATAATTTTATTATATCTATCTCTTAAGTAATTATAGATTATTATTATTATTTTGAATTTAAAAATGATATACTTGTAAGTGTTTGAACTATTAATATTTATAGGTATTTATTCATGAAAATAATTATGATGGATCTATGATAGTGTGGAAATATATAAATGTAAAAGGGATCTTTTTCCAAACTAATTCATATATTGAAGAACTCTCAGGGAAGAGATAAATCATATTCGACTTCATTCACCATGAATTTAAGAGAAATAATTTTATTTAATGCTAAAAAATCATCTTTCAAATCCATTTACATGGAATACATCAACAATTTCATCTTAAGTATTATTTATACAACTCTCCAACAGTTATATCATGTCTATATATAGTTCTAATAGATTGATAAGGGTTTTTAGCAATTTAATATTTCCCAAAACTATTTATAATATATCTAAAAGGTAATATTTGTTTATGATCACCTAACCAAACGTAATAACAAATAGGATGGGCTTTCTCCTTGTATAAAATTACATTATTTGTCTACCCTAGAATATGGATACTTAGTTTGGGGGATTCCCCCATTCCAATGTAATGGGATGAGATTCATCTGGTTATAAAATTATAGGTATATAATTCCCTAATGTAGATGTCTCTCATATATTAGTCAGTTAAATAGTCTACCAGTTAAGTTTTGAATAGTGGACTAAGAAAATTATATTGAACCACTATAAGATTATTGTGTTCATTTATTTATTTTTACACACATTCTTCACACATCCACTAATCTTAATATTTTGTAAATTATTTTTTTAATATTTTTAAACCACTAAATTCCATTTTTAAATTAATAAAATATGATTTTTTAGTAAAATAAAATTCACTCCACTTTTCTATTTCAATTAAAAATTTTGACCTATCACAACATTCTAAAATCAGTTGATGTATTGATTGATCTTGTAGTTTTCAGTCAAGTGAGAATGCAATGATTTTTTTTATATGAGATTTGAATGCGAATGAATAAATCTAGATTAGATGCATTTGAATAAGGTATATTAATCATCTGGTCATTTCTATTATATGATAAGAGATGATTATTATTAACATTGAGTTGTTATAAATAATATAGTGAATTATATACACATGGTTTATAATTTACCAGATTTTAAAACATGTTTTTAAAATGGGAAAATGATAAAAAAATATCTAGGATATTTTTTTTACTTTTTTTTATTAAAATACGAGGGAATATGTTCTCCGCTCCAAAATTGGTATATGTTTATTAAAAATCCATTTTTCAATGAAAAATTTACCAAAAACATATAATGTAATATATAATGTTCAATTAATTTTTTATTGGTTAATATTATTAATAAAAATTAATAAGTGTGCTAAGTGTTAATTGGGACACAAATGAATTTATATATCTTAGAATAACACTCTAAAGAGTATTGGGTGCCTAAGAATCCATTGATAGTATGTTTGAACCTATAGATGTTCAAAATTTAACAAACAAAATATTTTACAATTATTAAATTAATGTGTTTTCTACTCAAAATATTAAAATTATTTTGATATGTGATGTAAAATAAAATTCTAAAAGGTATATTTACTTACCATGATAAAGTTAATGTTTTTTCCAAAAGGTTTATTCTAGTAAAAGATGAAGTGGATTTCACAAGATATACTATAATTGTTTTGGGGAATGGTTTTAAAGGAAAATGTAAGATACATTTAGTTATCATAAAAAGTTAATTTCACTTTATCATAATGGTTTTTTTGATGTAATAGTACATGAAAAATATAAATAGTTAAATTATTAATGAAATCATTTAAAACAATGTTTTTGATGGAAGGTGTACCAAGAATGATGATGTTAATCATGAAAGGAGTATTGTGTAGCCTATAAAAGTTAACATAATAACATTTTATGTTTTGGAGTTATAGATTTAAAATATTATAAAATATTTTAGTATTAGTAATTTGATTTCTATATTTTACCATTATTAAAAATTTCATTGATCATAAATGTTATTTTAAAAAAATAGTTGGTGGGTATTATCTGATGGTCACATAGAGATGTGAAATGAATTACATATATAGTGAATGTGTTTACCGAACACAAGAAAGTAAACTAATAATAAAATATACATATATCTATGATAACTGATTTTAAGGGTTGGTCCATATATATGCTTTTTAAAGTATTGTTAAAAGAGTTTTAGAAGTATACACTGTATTATATAAAAGAAAATCTCCACCTTTTAGTTATTTCTTCTTAGTTGTTTAAATGTATATATATTAATAGTATAACTTAGAAATTATGGGTCTTCATAATCCCTAATTGATTTTCATCATGGATTATCATAGGTTATAACCAAATTCCACTGTTATAGAGAGTATAATTCATGTCTCGAGATTGAGAATATCCTCAATGGTTGATTTTTTTATATGATGGATAACCCACTATGAATATGACATAGAGTTAATGAAATATGTATTTGGTATACTATTAGTGAATGGATAATATTTTCCCATAATCTATTGTTTTTGAGATAACTAAAACATGAAAATTTTTACATTGATACCATTATTGCACAAGCCTTGAGTCTTAACTAACTAGGGGTGGTAGAGAATCTTACTAATCATGTCATTAGTTAGATATCAACCAATATGAGATTCTTCCAATAATATGATGATTATAAAATCTAGAAACTCTATTGATATATAATAAAATGTGTATGGTCCCACCTAAATAAAACATATTATGACTTATCTATTCAAGTGAGGAACTTGTGATGTGGTCCCATAAAGTTGAATAATATGCGATGTATTCATTCACATATTCTGTATGTACTTACAAATCCATGAATGTATGAGTTAGTTTTATGAGATTGAAATACTCGATATCCCATTTCTATTTGATGTATTAGAAAACGGATACTTATTATAGTTAATGATAGCTTTTGATTTGATTGGTGCACTCATGTATCGTGATAAATGTGTCTGGTGAAAATATTTCCAAATACCTATATATCTTGAGTAGTATTGATGGTTTACTATAGGTTGATCATTTCCGATATTTATTGATCCATAGATTTATATATTTTTATCAATTATATAAGGAACCATGTGGTCAGACATAATGGTTGACTAAATTAGGATTTAGTTTAAATCAAATAGGTTTGCTGAAAGTGTTTTAGAATTATTTATAATGTGTTTTGGATTGGTATTTTCAAGGTATTTCAAATTATGTGATTGTTAGGGATGTTTATGATATCTTTATGAATGTATTTTTGGAATATATCAAAACCAAATTTTGATAATATTTTATAGGTTATTTATATGATGCAGTATAAGTTAAAAGAGAAGAAAAACTATTAGGATTTAATGAAAGTGGGATATTTAAGGATATATGAATTAAAACAATGTTCCTTGTGATGAAGTATGATATATCAAAATATATATTTATGGATATTAAAAAACATGTAATAAATGATTTTACAAAAAAATTTATAGTGTACAACATGCCCAAATCATAATGTTGTTCCACTATAAATAATCACTTATTAAAGATGAATGATAACATTTATCATCGAAGAGTCTTCCAAATAAGAAATCATGAAGAAAATATATTACATTTGATTTAATGTAAGGGATATTCACTTCATGAAATAATTTCACAAACTTTTCGGGAATTTAATCATGTATTATAATTCATCATTAAATAGGATATAAACTAAGGATTATCTAAAAGCTTTCTATATAAATGAGGTAATAACACGGTCGATGGTGATGTGTGGTAGCATGAAATCCTCCCCAAACTATCATATGAAGCTCCCCTATCTTGAAAGTGGTCTTAATCATTAAAACATTATTGTGTGAGGTTTTCACATACTATATAAGAAGTATGGTACCACTCATATGATGAGTGGCACAAATTCAACATGTGGATTCAACATAGAGGGATGAATCTATCTATTATTCCCTGTTGATCACCCTTAACTATATGGAATGAAAATAATTTCTCTAGTAATCATTGGTGTAAGGTTCACAAAATTTTTATTTTGTTCTTAATTCTTATTATATGAATGTATTAATTTATTATTTATTGGTGATCTTAGTTTGGGTTACTTTATCGATTTAACCGACTCTAATAAGTTATATTAGATCTATTTGAAACCCATAAATCTAGATAAGTATATTTTTTTCCTTCTTGTTTAGTAATGATCAATGCTATATTTTAGGAATCTATATAAGTCTCCATAACAAAATAAAGAGATCACCAATACGATACATAGTTAATAGAATTGTTATATACATATAGGGAGACCATTGAGGTTGGAGGTTGAAGACTATATCATTTTTGTGTGTCCTTGACTGAGATGTCATTTTCTTGGGAAACCAGAAAAGTTAGTATTATTATATAAGATTCAATTTTATATTTTTAGTTGTTTCAAGAAATTATGCATCAGTTGGTGTAACTATTATGTTAATAATCACTTCCCATTTTTTCAGGTTTCTAAATTGATGAAGTACCATCCATACCCCTCTCACATACTCTATTTGTGATTAGTTATCTTTAAGACATATTCTATTCATTTGGAGAGAACATAATGATTAGTGAAGTAATTAGAAATTAGTTGGAGAGAAAATAGTATTCTATTAGTGAGGATCTTTTGGAGACATTGGGTAATTAAATAATTAACATGGGTGAGTGATAATTGGATATAAAAAAATGTTTAGAGTTGTTCAAGAAAGATAAAACAAAATAATTTTTTCTCAATTTAGGTTCTTAATGTAGAATAAATTAAATATATAAATCATTTTTATACTTTAATATGATGTTGAAGATATTAATAAGATACATTCATTTAATATGTTAATTTTAATAAGTATTATATGAACCTTACTATATACTATTGAATCTATAAATCATTGTTTACCTTATAATTATAGTTTTATTGGAATCTAAGTAACCTATTCAAGTTTTGAATTGTTTTGGCCATAAATCATGGATAATTACATAGTTTCCATAAAATGTAAAATTTGGTAAATTTTATGGGGAGATAACTACATTAATATCTATATAGTTAACAATATGACTATCTCAAACTATTTATTTCAAAAAAATATGGACTGTGAGGAAGCCACGATTAGATATAAAGTTTGACTAAATCATGAAAACCTAACTAAACATAATTTTAAATTATATGTTTTTACTTTTAAATAAAACGAAATCCATCATTTAACATCCATAATATTTATGTAAATTATGGAGAAATATATTGATGATTTTGGAGTTATAAAATTTTTAATATCAAAAGATTCATTTCTTTATGGGATTGAGAGAATTAATTCTAGATCAAAGGTGTGTAAACCAAGATCTTTTCGGTTGATGTAATTAAAAATATTTAACTTTTATCTCTATTTTATATCTAAATAAATATAATTAGTTTTTTATTTATTTATATTTAGCTAATGTAAAATAGGTCTTTAATGGTTGGAATTAATTGATTTGATTATAATAATGACTATTGAGAATATATATATATATTAAAAATATATAATACCACTATTTATTTAGGTGGAATAAATTTATTTATATAGTTTTATTAATTCACATTTGTGATGTTTAATGGGTTCTTTAGGTTAATAAAATTGAATTTGGTAGTATAAAAACCCATAAAATAAACAGCCTATCAATAATTGATTAAATAAGTGATAAAACGAAGAGAATAAATAAGTATACATTAGATATGGTATATTTTTTATTTTACTCTTTAATGAAATAATATAGATAGAGATCTTTAATGTAGAAGAAAAATTATGTTTTCCTCATAGTGATTGCGTTTTCCCTTGGATCCTTATTCATAATGAGTGGATTAACATTCTTCCAAGTGGTGTTACTTCCATCTTCAAAGAAGATGAATAAAGAACTACGATGTTGATGAGAGCTTCATCCATGCTTGCATACAATAAAAATGATCTCTATGGGATGGGTTGAATCCATTTTTAATTATATTTCAGTTAAATAGTAGTGTTTTAATTATAAGTTTTTGATTTTCCATCATATGAAAATAGATGAATTGCTTCCCATTGGAGCTTCTATTCATTGAACATTTCCATAAATATTCATAACCATTTAAACTATATAATTGATTGCGCATGTTTTTCCATTCAATTAATCAATATTATTTACTTATATTATAGTAATCCAAGTAGGGTGATGTCGTAGTTCTATGACCTCCAAGTAGTAAGATAATGCATCATGTGCATACTACACTAGTGATAACATAGTCCCAATCTCTTGATATATGTTATGTTGGTTAGAAACATATCCTTAAGCCCAATACATGTCATATATATATATATCTCCTATTATGGTATAAGGAAAATCATAAAATATTATATCTCGTTTTGGTGAACATCATACAATCATCCAGTTGTACTAAAATAAATGTTGAATTTTGGTAAAAAATCACAACACATATTAAATACTTCTAAAAGTATTTTGGATATGGTACATCACAATCTCTTAACATAAAAAAACTCTTATTCCAAAATTTAATCCTTATAAAACACCAAAATATTTTAACATGTAGGGATTTTAAATATTAATAACAAATATGTAATCATGATTTCATATATGTAAGCAGAGTGGCCTCTAGAAAAGCCTTTGTGCTACTCAAACTACAAAGTGGCCCGGTGTGTTCTAAACCAAAAACACTATTATGTTCATATAAACATGTGCACTAAAATATGTATTATATATACCATCTTTACAACTATATAATCAATTTTTACACAACATCATGTGACCACTAGACACTTAACACCTCAATATATTTTAGGACATCTCATTCATTCATTATTCTATAAAATATAATGGCCATATCAAAGAATGTATCACATTTTATTAATATAGAATTTAAGGATATCCCATGTACCTCATCCAAGTATCTATGAACATCACTTTTCACTAAATAATGGGCATACATTTTCTAAATCCAGTTTAACTGAGGGCATAAATTTCATTTCTTATAATATGAGTGGACAAATACCATCTTGTTTAAGCTCTAAGAAATGACATGATCAATAACATACCCAACCACCCTTGGATTAGATAATACACAAATATTTCATAATAAAGGTTTAAAAGTATGATGGTTATCATTCTAGGTTAATCTTAAATATTAGTTAATTAATATTGATAATATTTACAGTCACCTAAGTATATTGATGACTGTAAAATATTCCATGAAAGATTATTTGGGAGTTAATTCCATGTAAGAAGTCTCAAATTGTTTAATAACTAGTCAAATATTCATATCTCATATAATAATTTTGTATTGTGTATAAGATTATATGCCATAAAAACATAGCATATCATCACAACCCATAATATGTTGTGATGATCATTAATTAGGGACCACTCAAAGTTATTCATTGAGGAGATATTATCAATACACTATTAATGTAAAATAATATTTTAGTACACATGAATTAATGGTAAATATATCTTTATTATATTTCTAAATTGATAAAACATTATTAAAACATTATATTCTATATAAAATGTATCATATACCATGAAATTGAACGTGAACTTTTTTTTGATGTGTTAATGGATTCATCAATAGATCTACTACATTTTACTCCATAGCCATCCAAAAGATCCGAACATCACCCCTCCCAATGATAACTTATATAGAATTTTATATTAGAATTATTTTTTAGTCCATTGATGAGATATATATTTATTATATTGAGCAATGGATTAATTTTTGACACAGTAAATCTTTATTACTCCCTTGATGATGAAAATCACCAAAACTTTAGTAATGAACTTCCAAATCCCAATATATTCCTTTAAAATGTCTTATAAAATGATTTACATTTCATATATTTCTATTTTTCCATGGTTTTCTATTTGGAACAATTCCTCTTAATAGCCCAACAATTTTAGAAAAACATTCAAACAAATTAATAACTCATGTCCTCACAATCAGATTTGAAACTATAATTAATGAAAGACTATTAAAATAACATCATCTCTTCTAACACACAAGGATATATACATGGTTCTTATAAAATACATCCACATATTCTTAATAGTAATCTAGAGACTCTCACCATAACGTTATTGGTATCTAATAGTCATTATAAGAGAATAGGTGATGTTAATTTGAGTACAAAAAACAAAACACATGATAAATCCTATGATAGATTAATAAAAAAATTTATCCATGCTTTCTAACTCATTATGATTATTATGAGTCTCACTAATATTTATGCTATAAAACACTAGTAAATAACCCCTTTTTTATTTATCCATGATAATACTCTTTAGATCATTACCAATTTATATTTTTGGAATGTGTCCAACAATATTGTTAGATGTATATCCATATATTAACATACCCAATATATAGGATGATTCAACCATGTATTTGAAAGTTAAATCAAGATTCTATTACTAATAAGCAGTATACCATCAAAATATAACATCATAAATACTTTAGCACTCTAAATATTCCTCTTATTTATATAAAAATCACTAAAAGTTTTTGAAACTAAATACATTGATTTTATTATCAAACTTGAAATGCCATATTTAAGAAACATTCTTCAGTCAAAAAATGGAACATTCCATCTTTTATAACGTATCATACTCATTTTGAACAAAAAAAACATTATGTTATATTATATACACATCCTTGAATAAATTCCCAATAATAAAATCAATTTTGACATCCCTTTGATATATTTCACAATTAAATTGACTAGTTTTGAAAAAAAATATCATAATAAACCTTATTATCACTATAGTTGAAATGTATTTGTTATAGTCAAAAGAAATAATTCTCTTTTAACCCTTTTCCCCTAGGCATGCCTTATAGTTGAAAACTATACTACACAAGATAATTTTCTTATGAAAAAACTCACAATCACCCTATGGGTCTCTTCTATTATGGTGCATCTACTAAGTTCCAAACTTGGTTTGTGTATATGGAGTGAATATCCAATTCAATGCATTTTAACCCTTTATCCAAATCAAAACTCTTGGTGGCCTCTAGATAGAGATTAGGTTAGTCTTTGATGAAAATTACTTTATTTTCATCTTCCATAATAAATTACTATATCATAGGATCTTAATAGATCCTACCAAATGATTGAGGTTATTATGTAAGTTGATTAATTTAATTTTGATCAAATATTTATGGAACAAAAAAAATCCATCTAAGGAACACTTCCTATTTTTTGATCTTGAAATTACCCTAGTCTAATATTTATCCATCTGGCCACTCGATTCATGTCTTTTCCATCTAGGAAAACACTATCTCAAGTCACAAAAACAATATGTTTAGTATAGTTATAGGAATATTATTCATTTTCCTACACATTATAACAAATAAATAATAACTTTCTCAACATGATGCCAATTTTATCAGAATGAAATTATTTTAGGAGCTTTTCATAACCTAAAATAATCATAAAATAAATAATGGGGTGTTTCCCCGAGTCTATATTATATGGTGTATTTGAGTCATATTTTGAAGGAATCTGGTTTAATATGATTGAATTTGTATCTATTGAATATCCTTAGAATGAAATAGGGAGGTCTCAATGACTCATCATCTACCAAACCATGTCTACTAATGTATTATTCCTCCTTTTTGGCAGACCATTCCACTATCATGTCTCAATATTAGTGAGTGTTTAAAAAACACCATAAAATCTCACATAATAATGGAATTTATAGAAAAAATATTCAAATCCCAATCTGGTCATATAATATTAATTTATTTTCATTGTAGATTCAGTACTTGGTTCTGGTACTCTTTAAACTTATCAATGGTTTTATACTTATGACCCATTAATAACACATTACAATATTGAAAAAGTTCATTGATAATAATATAAATGTACATAAATCCCCCATTTAGTAATATGCTCATTTGTCCACATACATCACTTTATATGATATCTAATAAACCACTATCCCTTTTACCTTTTCCACAAAAATGTTTTTTGGCCAATTTTCTTAATAAATAAAATTATCTTAAATAAAATTATTCATAATCAAATGTGACCAATAATCCATTTCATTGAATTATTTGGATGAATTTCCCATTTATGTCTCCAAGGTGGTAATGAAAAATATAGGTATGATTAAAATCAACAATGCACTTTTTAATTGAAATCTTTTAGATAACATTATTTATATTTAGAATGGATATACTTTTAAATATATTGAATATTCCTTAATAGATTTTGTTGTTATATATATAAAATTATTATTCTTAACTGTGAATGAAAATAACATATTTTCAAAAGGTGATATAGAAATTATTTTCCGATTAATGATGGGAACATAATAATTTATATCCCACTATATAAGTAATCCATTTGGTAGACTTAGATCGTAAGTGTTCACTTATAATAGATCAACACTTATCCACATGAAGATCTACTTATACCTTCATCAATTCCCTCTTATATGTGATTGTATATTTTTCAACCCAAATGTGTGATTAACAATTAGTATCCAATACCCATGAGTCAATGTTCATGAAATTTATCTCTAAAAAATTACAATTAATATTTTTAATGTTCATTTATTTTTGAAAAAAATAATTATTGTAGATACTAATTTTGAATTGTTTCATAGGTTAAATCCAATATAGATGTAAACATTATTATCATATTATTATAAACCATTCAAATCCCTTTTTATATTTTATAGATTAATTTTTTATAAGTATTAACCTTTATATAAGATGTAATCCAATTGAATTGATAACCCACAAAACCAACCACCGACAAGGAAAATTTAGAATGATATAAAAAATTAAAATTACCAAAATCAAAAGCGAGAATCTAATTGATTTGTCCCATTATTCCATCTAAAAATAGATTTCAAATTTTCAAAACAATAGAATTATTGGATAAATTTTATGGATCATGATAACACCATATCATTAATAAATCTCATCCCATTACATACAACCTAATAACACATCATTTAATTAGACATTTACAATTTTCATCACTTTCAATAGAAGACACCATCACCATCTGTATGATAAGTATGTATTAAATGAAAAACCTGTTTTTTCCAGTGAATTTCTACTCATGAATGATCAAATATTACTACCACAACCACATAACCATAATTGGCCTCATCAATAACTTGAACAATCACCATGCTAGATTGAATTCCAAAAAACTACTAAAAATCAGACAATCAGAACAATAAATAATGAAATAAATCAATACATCCTATGCTATTATAAACTGAACTCCTAATCCATGAACCCTATCATCTGGCCCCTTGTATCCTCTTTAATACCATGGTTTACTTCATGACACAACAAAACTTACCATCCATAAGGGTTCTTAATCAGACTAATGTCAGCCACTGAAGGATAACACATGATCTTTGATGGAGCATGATAACACCATATCACTCCTCATGCTCCTTATGAAATAAATCATGATGCTGCATCACTCAAATTAACATCCTTATTTTTTAGTAAATTCTTTTTAGGGCTCTATTTCAATCAAAATTATCACCACATACTAGATAAAAAGTCAGTCTGTCACCATCTATCTTCAACACCTAATGAATCGAATACTGCATCTACAACCATGAAACCATCATTAACCTGATAAATGAAAAGAATGTTTACCACGATAGAAAGAAATAAATATTCCACCAAAAATATAAAACATAGAACCAATAATAAAAAATAAAATTTAGATAACCTCTTCTATCATGAACCAACATGTTCGGTCTATGAACCTTGTTAACTAACCCCATGAGTCTCCTATAATACTATAGTATCCTTTCTGAAACATCACATGATATTAACACCAAGGGAAACTTACCTGACCAATGGATGTTCCCAAATCCAAACACATTTTATTTTAGTGATATTTTCCTTTGTCTAACACACACTAGTAAACATTCTAAAGGTTTACTCATCCAAAAACTACACAATGATAAGCATGGAAAACTATGTAGTTCTAGTCAGATAGTCTCTAGAAGTGAAAAGTGAATCATGTTGACAAGGTTAGAAACATTTATTATATTAAGTATCATTTTAAGGTGTCTTACACTATATACCCTTTAAAAAACAATGTCCTTGTTTTTGACCCCCACACCTATAACCTAGGCAGTTCCATTGGACTTCCAGCTATGTATTGTTTCTGATTCCTTTTTTCAGGACCTGACCCGCCAAGGCCATTAACCTAGTCCTACGACCCAATTGGTATCATGTAATACCTTGGTGACATTCCTAACACACCATATAATAATACCCATTGGTTTCCCTTATCATAATAATATCTGTCCACATAGGCAAACATATGTTCATTCAGTTTACATTTTACACACGCAATCACTCCTTGTGAAACATCCTAGGAGGTCACCAATACTTAGACTACTCCATTCCAAATAAAAATTATCTATAGTGTTTTATTCGGATATACTCATTAAATAGAAGGTGTTTCCTATTTACATGGGTAGTAATATTTAATATATAAAGTATCAAATTTTCACTGGAGTTGCATCCACCACTAATTATTACACCTTATCCTAATGATGTCTTCCCACCATTGTAGATGAGCATGAAGTAAATGATATTAGATTAAACTGATAAGGATTTATCAATTGAAACTACCACATAAATTCTATAAAATCATGAATACCAAATTTAATACAAAAAAACTTATCTAAAATCATATCATGAGGATTTGATTGACTACAATTACCACCAAACAAGAAACCATCAATTTATCAATTTGAAAATATTGAATTAGAAATCACCAATGAAAACCAATATAAGGAAATAACATATTTTTACTATAGAAAACACAAATCACCCACACATAGATCCACCACTAAAACTTGGACAAATGTAAACCCAAAACCCTTTGAGAACTAAAGTGTTTGACCAAATATGGGAACATGTGTGTCATGTCATAAAGATAGATAAAGAAGGATTAGTGTTAGATATTAAGAGAAAAGAGGTATAAGTAACCATCAGGACATAAAAATTAGAGGATTTCCTGATATATGAGCACATTCTGGGTCTATGAATCCACCCTCAAAATCAGATACATCTACAACCCCCATTTAACCCAACCAATGTTGGGGTATATTCTAGTATGTTATGTCATTAGGTTAAATGTGGATATTAGTTTGATTTTAACCACCAACTCTTCCAATAAATGACCACCAAAATTGAAGAAACAATATTAGGGGGAAATGAAAAACAAATAAACCTATATTCAAAAAATCTATAGAGATAATAACTCTAAAAATGAAAAAAACACTGTAAATAAAAATAATGGAGAATCCACATGTTGTGAAGAGGGTTGATTCTTAGGAGAGACTTTATCACCGACACAAGTGGTTTCATAGGTAACCCTTATAGGTTCAGGGGAATAGATAGTGTGTGAAATAGGAGACCTTGGGGAGTGTAGGTACATATTGTTTGGATTAGTATCGTAATTCCAAAATTTTTATCTAGGAATTTTAATATAGTTACACCCACTAATTTAATAACCTCAAACTACATATTTAATTAATTATAAATTATCTACATTTCAAAAATTAATGACACTGATTTGGTTTGAAAAATCATCAATTTATTTATTTAGTTAAGAAATAATTCTAATCACAACAATTTTAATTATGGTATAGTTGAGTGGACAAATCTTTATCTAAAACAATCATATAGATAATACTGTACCCCATTCTTCTGGCATCCTAACACTTAGGGTTTCTTTGATATGTTTCACTAAAATATCACAATATGATGTAGTTACATTATCCTTAGGATTAACCAAACCCACAATACATTACATATGTCAATCAAAGGGGGCCCTGCTTTTTGTTAAACTACCCAGTTGAATGATCTTGGTTTTTATATGTGTTTCTTTGGATAGAATCTCACACTTAGCATTTGAGGGGACCTCATTTAAAAGTTTCAATAATTTAATATATATGATATGTATATTAAAATCCTAACAATATCATTGTATAAATCTTTTATTTTCTCAATTTTTATTACATTATCTATTCATGCTTAAAATTATTTAGTCTTTAATTCATTATTCCACCCACCAAATTAATATTTCCACACAATATAATGTGTAAGTGTTTACAAAAACCCATAGTTTGTTTTAATTATCCAAATATAAATTCCAAAAATATTCAATCATATATAAAATGTATCATATGAATAAGTTACATGAACACTTCATATAATGTTTTATAGTTATATGATATTGACAATATTCACATGAGTGAGACCAATAAGATAGAAAATCGAGCCCCACATTTATAAAACTGAACATAAGCCTCTATGTCAGCAAGAAGACCAACCTATTTCGGTCTTCCAGAGGAGATATTACTCAAGAGAGAATCCAATTCATAATATCATTATAATATTACATGTACAGATTATATTTAATAATTAAATTCTATATAATAAATTAAATGACATAATGAGTTCAAGGTTTATGAAAAAAAATCATATGTTATCCTTACAATTATATAATCCATGTCATAAAAAATCAATAGAATTAAATTATCACATAAAATGAGAATAAAAATATTAATATTTCATAAAAAATATTATACATGAATAATATAAAGGAATTAACAAATAATAATACTCTCTATTTATATTTTAAAAATTTGATATAAATATAAGCTTTTCATATTTAATTTAATCTTAAAGAATCATATTTTTCATGGCCTCACACTTTTAATATATAAACACTACACAAAACATTATAGAATCTATAAAAATATTAAATTATTAACATTTTTCTTCATATTATATTTTATAAATGATAATAGGCATATCAATCAGAATCTATGAATGATAATAAAAAGGAAACCACAAATTTTAATCTTATTTTATGCTATAATTAAATATTAATACATGGTTGATATCATTGATTTTGACCAGCGATATCGTAAGACTCTGATCATATTTAATGATGTTTCTTATATCATAAATACATTACAATGATATATTTTTTTTTAAAAATCGATGAATGAGTCAAATTTAATTATATCATACATTATATCCTATGACATATTTCAAATATATAAGATTCCATTATATCATAGTATATGATATAATCTAGTCATATTCAATAAAATACATAATTCATTTCAAAGTATCATTTTTTATAAAACTTAATGTTCCTTATAATAGATATATTATTCAAAAAATAGTAGGTGAACTGTGCTAATGAATGAAGAAATAAGATCTGATAATGCTAATGTGGTTTTTTATATCATTAATGATCATTGGAAATGAAAACAAACACCTCAAAACATTGATATATTTTCAAAAAATTTGACCTGTGATATAATGACCATAAAAATTACAACTTAACTAATATGAATTCCAATTTATAGTCTGTTTTTTAGTAAGATAAAGATCATGGTAGAAGTTACTGATGGCTCCTCCCTCCGATAGATTACAGCAGTCTTTAGATCATAATTTTTAATAAGAGGATTCAGATTCTTCAATGTTGTTTCGTAACCTTCATTGAAGAATTTGTATGGAGATAAAATATCTTGACGAAAGCATCAAAGTGGAATTCATTCAATAAGGATGATCTATAAAGGTGGGATCACACACATTTTATATAATCTCTTCATTTTATAAAGAGTGTTATAAATCATGGGGTTACATCTTCCATCTTATGGATACTAATTATGTACTACATATTCAAGCTTCTATTCATCAAAAACACCATTGAATATTATTTATAGTTTGAACTATTCTATTAATTATACATGTTTATATAATTAATGAAGAAATATCATTAATAAATCATTAATGAAATTGTCATGGGTGATGTTGCAGTGCCATGAACTTAAGGACCTATGTCCATGCATCACATGTATACTATGATAGAGAAAACAGTCTCATGATCATGATCAAGGTTATTCTATAAACATATCATTGATCCAAATGTATATCATATAGAACCATCAGTTATGATATAAGGGGATATTGTATAATTTGATATCCCTTTTTAGTTCACATATACAATGGTATGATTTTAAAATATTTGTTTGCTTATAATATTAATTTTTGATAAATAATGTAATTTATGTTGTATAAAATATGATTTTTTGAAATTTTATTTATTTTATAATATAATGGAATATGAGAATTTAATCACATTGTCCCTAATCATCTTGTTTGTTGGTCGGAATTCGCTTTATCGAAGTTGATTAAAGAGCATGAGGATGTGAAGCTATCTTCCATCTCTGGTTCCTCTAGAGGATCTCTTTCCTTCATTAAAAGCAGGGTTTCACAAAATGATAATTCATAATGGTGATACTATGCATATAGGGGATTCAGATGGAATTTTCATGGAATGAATTGAACTCTGTAAGCATTCTTTTATCTCTCTCATTTCATTTTCTAAAGGCATGAAACCCTAAAAAGTGATTGACTTAGTAGATAGTCTTCCCAATAATTGGAGATTTTCTATTTTCAAATGTATCTCTATTGAAAGTGAGTTTTTTTCATTTTATTTTTCCCTCTATAGATCTAAATAATTGAGCATGGATTCATGGTTCGATCAAACATCAACTAGGTGTTATGAGGTCTCATGAATTGAATTTAAAATTTTTTCTCAATGATTTAAAAGTCACATGTTCTCATGTCCATATTAAAATGAATGGAATTAAATAGGTGTTATGGCATCCAAAGATCTTGTTTTACATAGCCGCCTCAATTGGAATACCAATTAGGAGGGACTCATCTAACAAGTAGGTTAGTTATGGCAACTTTCCTAAGATCTTAGTTGAAGTGGATTTAAACTCTACCTTGATTGATATAATAGTTCTCTCTAAAGATCATGACAAAATCAACCATATAATTGAGTATGAGAATACGACTCTTTATTTTATTTCATGTAAAATAACTGGTCACTCAAAGGAAAACTACTGGAGGGAACTTTTTTATATAAATTTATAGTCAAAAGGTCATGACCCCAAATATTATCAAAATTAATCTAGTTTATTTCATGTATCAGAACATGAAAATAAATCTCCATCCCACCCAACAATGGTTGCAGTTACTACCTATAACTTTAAACAGACCAATGGTCAGTTGAGAGAGCATCCATGGGTGAATGTTGATCGTGCCCTGAAATTGATGAAACAAAATTCTACGAGTAGAATGTTTAAGGAACCAAAGATGCAAGTTCTTTTTTTGGTATTTGAAGAATAAGAGGTAATTCCTCAAGTAATGACATGTCAGAGAAGTCCTAGAAATCTTTGGCTGATATAGAAGAGGAAGGAAAATTTCTTAGTTTTTCATTCAATGATGAATTAACCATAAATATGAAAAGATATGAGGATAATGTGGAGGATTCCATGGATACCTAATCAAATATAGAATATTATAATCAGGATGTTGTGGATTATAAAATGTGTCAATAAAAAAATTGGTCTTCTCTAAGAGAAAGGGGAAAGAATGGTTTGAGGCCTCCACATCTGGGTCAACAAAGGCTACCACTTCTCTTTCTCAAGAATACAATAGGCATGTCCTTGATTTTAGTACTTGACATGTCTCCATTAATCCAAGAGAGATCCCTTTGGTAAGAAAAAAATTACTTGAAATGAATTACCAGCTGATTAATATTCTGAACATGTAATGCACTGGATGGAAAATAAAAACTAGGCAGTCGACAATACACTAGTTACGAAATTTCAAATATGCAGGTGTATGTTCTCATTTCAAATTATAACACTTACATCATTCAGCTCACACTTGAAATTATGTTTCCTCCTACACTGAAGGGGGAATGTACTTATATTTCAACGACTTCTAAGTTCCCAAAAAATTTTCTCTAATGATATTCTTGTCACTCAGTTGGGCCTCACTCTTAATCAGTTCATAGGTGTTGGGAATTCCCCTCCCTTACAGGGCAACAAGACTGCCACTCCCTCTTTATAAGAACCTGGTTCTGATTTTTGAGGTACGAGTATCTTCCTTTCACTTTTCCTTTCGTGTTTTTGAGTAAATAATAAAAATGGGGGAAAAATTACAATTTTGTGACTACACGCTGTGTAATTTTTCACATGCCATGTACTTTGGCC
Organism: Viscum album; assembly: GCA_963277665.1. Taxonomy (NCBI): domain Eukaryota; kingdom Viridiplantae; phylum Streptophyta; class Magnoliopsida; order Santalales; family Viscaceae; genus Viscum; species Viscum album. The sequence continues at coordinate 2,098,615,315 of OY728163.1, read as the reverse complement.
ATGTGGAATGAGTACACAGGGCTTGTAAGCCTGCCGATGATGATTTGTGTAAAAAACGACTACACGCCATGTAAAGGGTATTTACACGCCGTGTATTCAGTCGGCAGGTGAACAGTAAGGCGGTGGAGGTATCCTACAACTGAGCAACAATACACAACCTGTAATCTGCAATACACACTTTGTGCTCTGTCGACAGATGAACAATATGGTGGTGGGAAAAGTAGCTGGTAGAGGAACATTTAATTGAGAAAAGTACACGCCGTGTAGTCAATAGTACACGACGTGTAGTTTTTTTCGCATAAAATGGGCAGTATCCTCCCCTGTTCATAGAATTGGATTAGAATTGGAGGAGGGATTGAAGGAGATGGCCAGACCTTTGGAGATAAACCGAGCAAGCACCGGGAATCCGATTCCGCCTTCATCGATCTCGTTGGAACCGTACGGGTAAGCCTTTCCCTCTCCTTAAGCAGTTCTTACCAATTATCTCCCGAGTGGATGTTATTTGAGTTGGAACGGGTTTTCTTTCATCTCAGATCTAGTTTTCTCTTGGACGATCTGAGGTTCATCATTCACATATATCGATCATGGGTGATCGAGGTAGGTGGATTAGTGTTTAAATTCCAACTACTACGCGTTTTTGTGTACCATTGAGTTATGAACCCATGTTGGGGTGTCGTGTGGATGAGGCCTTGGCTGTTTTGAGTACCTAGAATTGAATAGGTAATTAAATGTGATAATAAAACGTTGTTTGGGATCGTTTATATTGTATATTACTTTTGACATGAGTGGAATTGTATATAAATTGCTTGTTTATATGTTGGGCATGGCCCAGTTACTTGTTTAGCCTTAGGGCAGTGTTTTAATTATACTTAGTGAAAGGTTTCATTTAGCCTGAGGGCAGTGGTTACTTTATCCTGAGGGAAACCCCTTTCGTGCCTATGGGAAATAGACTCTATGATTGAGGGAGACACTTCGTATGCCTGAGGGAAATATCTGTCATGCCCATGGGGAATTACCTACGGGTTACGATTCCGAATACCTGAGGGTAAGGGTTTAGGTGTTTGAAGGCACTGACTGTTTACATAGAAAATTCACTGAGGTGATGTCTTATATTAAATGGATAAGATGAATATTAAAATGGAAATATAACTGGTAAAGATAGTTACTTTTTAGTACTGCTTAGTTTATTGCATTTTACTACTACACACTATTGTTTCACATTACACCATTAGTTGGGAATGGGCCTTTGGTGGGTGCCTATCGGGATTTATTTCTCACACCCTATTTGGGTCATTTATTCAGCCCAAACAGATTACATTTCTGTAGGTGTGGATAAGGGAATGGGTCCCTATACAGGTACATGACTGTTGTTGAGCAGTAGGGGATCATGGGACCGAGCTTAGGCTCATAATGCTACCAGCTATTTTATTTTGTTTTACTGTACCTGATATTTGAGCTGTATTATATTGTCCTGCTATGTAACAAGTTCTGGTTATTTTCTTAGAACATGAGACATTTTGCATCATTATCTATATGACTTTTGGTAATCTTTTACTACAGTTGTTAATTTTTAACTATGTATTGTTCATTACTTCCTCTATTGTATGATTGTATATTTTATTCTGTTGCGCTACCCTTTGACATATGAGGGCATACTTTCCCCACTATCAGACCTCGGCCCTCACTGTTAGTCGGCAGCCTCTGGCATTTGGGGAAATGCGCTTGAGGTCATCTGACGAACCGGGTTCGGGGCACCCGTGGAGTGGCACCCGGATCTGGGACGTTACAAAGTGGTATCAGAGGGTATTTCTTTTCTTTGAAATTATATTTGGATCCTTAGTCAGGGATAGGAAGGACAAGGGATTTGGTAATAAGATGTTCCTGGGCGTAGCTAACCCATGTACAGGGAAAAGCCAAATTACCTTGTAATTTCAATTTTACTAGTTTCACAATTTTATAGTTGATTTGATTTTCACCGTTGGGTGACACACTTATGATGGAGCTGTTTATATTTTATCCATGGGTTCCATTTTGTTGCAACCTGATGAGATGAGGGTATTCCATCTCATGCATCATTTATGCACATGCTAGAAACCACATGCCATGCATAGTTCCATGCCACATAGGTGAATTAGAAATTGCATGTTGTTGTGATAGTTGTTGTGCTAGAAAAAATCATGCTGTTGTGATAGCTGCTTTGATAAATACATTCTATGCCATAGGGTATTGTTGTTTGAGGCCTTGATAGGATGGACACCAAACTTTTCTTTTTGAGGAGTATGGGCCCCCATTGACTAGAATTTGGTGGATCATTGACTTTTTATGTTTTTATAACACATATAAGATTCCAAACATTGATTCGTGGGGAGTTTGGGCCTTCACGGGTCAGAATTTGGCACTTAGGTGTTGTTTTTCAGTATTTTCTCGGTTCCGGAGTAGTTTCAAAGGCCCACAATCTGGAAAAACCAGGATACATGCCATGTAGTTCCTTGGACACACGTCATGTTTTCTTTTATTCCGGAAGAAAAGAAAATTTTTTAAGTACACGTCGTGTAGTCTCTTCTCGTGTCATGGACCATGTGGGCGGGGACAAGGGGTTGGGAAAGGCATAGGAAAAATACACTGTGTACCATTTGTACACGCCATGTAGTGTTGACCCTGATTCCGGTCATGTAACTAACCACACGGCCCGATGTAATCTTTTCTTGTACATGCCGTGTCAATAATTAACATGAAGAGTAGTCTGACCTGAGTAGCCGCCTGTGTAACTAACAAACATGGGTCAGTGTTAGCTCCTCTAGTACACACCGTGTACCTATGGGACACGTAGTGTAGTCTAGACCCTGTGGACCTGACCGTGTGGCTGGGAAGATAGAGTGGTGTACATGCCATGTGTTGGTGTAACACGCCATGTAGTTTTAGCCATGTAGTCGGTCGTGTCACGAATGAAACAGGCAGCTGGAAATAAAACCATACACTTTGGGTAGATTATATACACACCGCATAGTCTTGTTCAATGGGAGCCATGTGGCTTAGCCGTGTAGAAGGACCCGAAAAGGGGAAGAAAAGTCAGGTACACACCGTGTAGTCAGTATACATGCCACGTAGTCTTGTTTTTAAAATCTAGGATGCAATCTTCCTCCAAATTCCTTTTTTTGGTCCCCTCATTTTTCAAACTATGATAATTTTGATCTAAGGTGTGCGTTTGACCTTGTAGAGTCATGCCAATGAGACAACCATGTGTTGTTCTCTAAGAGAGAGAAAACGATTATACTCTAGAGATGGTGGGCCATGGGCTACTAGTGGATCCTCCAGCAGAGTCAAATGCGGTGCCAGCCATTATACCGGACACAGGCGCAGAAGCATAGTTACGTGAAGGCTTTATGTGGTTCATGCAGGCCTTTCCGGGAGCACCACCGGCTGCAACATCTACGGTCGAGCCGACTCGTATCTTCTAGAAGAAGCATCCTCCTACTTTTTTAGGGTATGGTGGACCACAGGCTACGGAGTCTTGGCTGAGGTCTATGCAGAGTATTTTTGAGCATCTTGAGACGCCTCCAGGGTGGAGGGTCAAGTTTGTAAATTACATGCTGTGTGATTCTGCCAAGAGGTGGTGGGATGTTACCAATCAGACAAAGCATCACAGAGACATGGAGTGGGAAGATTTTCAGATAGATTTCTATGATTTCTTCTTCCTAGAGATGTTGTGGACAGATAGAGCTCGAGAGTTCATGAATCTGCAACAGAGCGCTATGTCGGTGATGGATTATTCTTCTCGTTTCATCGAGATTTAACTTTTTGCACCTGTTCTGGTTGGGGATGAGACATTGAGGGATATACTCTTTGAGGATGGTGTTCAATATGACATTCGAGCACTGGTGAATGTTTTCAGGTTACCCACAGTACATGCTATTTTGAACTAGGCACTGATTATAGAGAGGAACCTTCAGGAAGCTAGTGGTGCAGGCCAGGGCAGTTCGATACTAGTTTCTGGTACAATTTCCACTGGGAAGAGGAAGAGACAGATGGACTTCTCTCATGGTGGTAGTACCGGCCAGAAGAATGCTTTAGGGGGCCAGGTCATGTGCTACCAGTGCGGCCGAGAAGGGAACAAGAGACCGCAATGTCCATGTGATCCAATGGAGTGCTGAGCTTGCGGCATGATGGGTCATCTACAACACTTTTACATGGTGTTTCCACCAATGGCTAGTGAGAGGGGTTCTGTGCAGACTCTATGTGCGGGATCAGGACCAACAACTTCTTATCAGTTGGGAAACTAGGATACATATGGATGTACAGGCAGAGGTGGTGGTCATGGCCGTGGTATCCAGACACCAGGATCTCAGAGGCAGCAGGGTGAGACAGATCAGGGTAGCCAGGCTGTGTCGCAGGGCCGCGGCACTGGGTAGGCATATGCAGTGCAGCAGACCCAGTAGGTGTAGGATCCTAGACCTTCTCCCCTGAGAGGTACTATTCTAGTAGCTTCTGTCTTATCTTCAGTACATTTAGATATGGGTGCTACACATAACTTTATATATGTGCCCATTGTGGAGATCCTTGGCCTCTTTTCTTCTTCTTCTTCTTCTGATGTTATGACGCTAAACACTCCATTGGGAACTAGAACGGCTGGTGGGCGTCAGTGCAGGGAGTGCCGCCTAGAGGTTGGTGGGTGTCACTTTCTATGGGAACTCTATGTCTTGGAGATGATGAGCTATGATGTCATTATCGGGATGGAATGGTTGGTTCCCTTTCAAGCCATTGTAGATTTCTATCATCGTAGGGTGAGTTTCACATCTCTAGAGGGCAGAGAGTTACTATACAAGGGCGAGTGGGATGTCCAGGCGAGTCGAGCTAGACTAGAACATCATGGGAAATGTGGAGTAACAGACCATATTGAGAGATTATATCTGGATAAATAGAGGAATTTTTAGAAATATTTTCCTCCAGGGGCAGCACCGTTGTCTATTCCTCCTTATAGGATGGCTACAGCAGAGTTGCAGGAGCTCAAGAGGCTGTTAGAGGAGTTACAAGCAAATATTTTTATCCAAACCTGTACCTCTCCTTGGGGTTTTCTCGTCCTGTTTTCTAAGAAGGCAAAGGGTACCCTCCGAATTTGTGTGGATTATCAGAAGCTTAACCAGATGACGGTTAAGAACCGATATCCCTTGCCGAGTATTGATGATCTTTTTGATCAACTTCGTGGAGAACGAGTGTTCTCAAAGATTGAATTGAGATCAGGATATCATCAAATACACGTGAGACCATCGAACATACCACTGATAGCTTTTCAGAGCAGATATGGTTTATACGATTACTTGGTTATGCCTTTGGGACTCACAAACGCACCTGCAGTTTTCATGGCTCTGATGAATCGTGTGTTCCATCCTTATCTGGATTCTTTTGTCGTAATATTCATGGAGGTAATATTCGTGTACTCTCACACTCGACACGACCATGTCACCCATCTTGAGATCGTACTGAGTACACTGAGAGAGCATCAGCTATATGCTAAGCTCTCAGAATGCCACTTTTGGTTGGACTAAATTCACATCCTGGGTCATATCATCTCAGAGATAGGAGTTGCAGTAGACCTAGAGAAGGTGAGAGCTGTAGTTTCCTGGGAGTAGCCTAAGAATGTGTTTGAGATATGGAGTTCTGAGGGATGGATGGTTATTACAGATGGTTCATCTAGGACTTAACCCACATAGCAGCGCCGTTGACAGGTTTGACTAAGAAGGGTGTGAAGTTCGTTTGGTCAGAAGCTTTTGAGACAACCTTTTAAGACATGAAAGGAAGGTTGATGTCAGCACCAATCCTGATACTCCTAGAGAAAGGGAAGATATATACATTTTAGTGTGATGCATCAGGTATTGGGATGGGAGCAGTGTTGATGCAGGGAAATTGAGTTGTTGCGTACGGGTTTCGGCAGTTGAGGCCACATGAGAGTAATTACCCAACACATGATCTCTAGTTGGCTACAGTTGTTCATGCGTTGCGCTCTTAGAGAAATTATCTCTTGGGATACCATTTTATGGTTTTCACCGACCACAAAAGTCTCAAGTACATCATTACTCAGTGTGACTTGAACCTGAGACCATGAAGGTGGGTTGAATACCTTCAGTACTTCAACTTTGAGCTTGCCTATACACCTAGTAAAGGTAACCCCGTTGCTGATACACTGAGTAGGAGTACTCAGATACAGGGAGTGCAGGAGGACAGTGGTGAGTGGAAGCTCATGGCTTTGTTCTTTGAGATGAATTTGTAGGTGCATGACAGTCATGGGAAAAGTTATCTTTCATATTTAGTTGTGACTTCTACCCTCCAAGATAGATTGAGGATGAGACAACTATCTAATTCAAAGGCCTAGTTTTACGGGAGTCGAGAAAAGTGTGGACCCTTTTCCTAGTTGGATGATATGCGATGATAAGGTACTGCATTTCCATGGACGAGTGTGGGTTTCAGGGGATATACATGAGGAGTTGATGCAGGTGTTTCATGCTTCAGCTTGGGCTATGTATCCCGGGATTACAAAGATGTACCGTGACTTGAGAAGTTAGTATTGGTGGCCGGGTATGAAGAGAGATGTAGCTGGGTTTGTTACGAGATGTTCCACTTGTCAGCAGGTGAGGGCAGAGCATCATAGACCTCCTAGACTGTTACAGCAATTACCCATTCTAGAGTGGAAATGGGATGATGTCGCGATGGATTTCGTGACTGGGATTCCTAGGTCACCTTGTGGAAATGATGCCATGTGGGTTGTTGTGGACAGACTGAAGAAGGTTGATGAATTTTTTTCCGATCAAGGAGACCTTCGGTGTTGATGAGCTCGAGATGTTTTATATCCAAGAGGTCTTACATCTTCATGGGGTTCCTCGTTCTATCCATTCAGATAGGGAGGCCCATTTTACGTCTCGTTTTTGGTAGAGTTTTTAGAGGGTACTGGGTACCTAGGTGCTTCTAAGAACAACATACCACCCTCAGACCGATGGACAGTTAGAGAGTACGATACAGGTTCTTGAGGACATGTTGTGTGCATGCATCCTTGACTTAAATTGATATTGGGAGAAGCATATACCCCTAGTCAAGTTTGCCTATAATAATAGATTTCAATAAACTATTGAGATGGCACCTTATGAGGCTTTATATGGTAGGCAATGCTGATCACCCTTGTGCTGGTTAAAGGTGGTGAGGTAGCTTTACTGGGACCATGTCTCGTACATGAGACTTATGAGTAGTTATAGTTGATTCAGAAGCTGATGGATACCGCATAGTCTCATAAGAAATCTTATGTTGATTGCCGTAGATGACCCTTGGAGTTCGTGGTTGGGGATCAAGTTTTCTTGCGTGTTTCGCTGAGGTTAGAACACATGCGGATCAGGAGACGGGGTAAACTTTCACTGAGGTGCGTGGGGCCATTTGAGATTCTGGAGAGATTCGGGCCTATTTCCTATCAGTTGCAGTTACCACAGAGGTACCAGGACAAGCATGCCGTCTTGCATGTATCATTGTTGTGCCGCTATCATTCAGACCCGTCTCACATCTTTCAGCAATAGAAGGTTCAGCTTTAGATAGAAGCATCCTTTAAAGAGAATCTATTTCATATCGTTGAGAGGAGCACGAAGGTTCTCCGAGGCCGGTCAGTTCTTCTCATACAGGTGCTATGGAAGAATGGCCGAGTGCAGGACGAAACCTGGGAGTAGGAGACCGATGTACATGCTAAATGGCTCGAGTTGTTCATAGCTTTATCTTCACCACCCTTGGAAGGGAAATTCAGTGACGAATTTATTTAAGGGGGAAGGATGTAAGAACCCGGTTCTGATTTTTGAGGTACGTGTTTCTTCCTTTCACTTTTCCTTAAGTGTTTTTGAGAAAATAAGGAACATGCGAGAAAATAACAATTTTTTGACTACACGCCATGTACTTTTCCACATGCCGTGTACTTTTTCTGTGTGGAATGAGTACACGGGGCGTGCACTCCTGTCGATGATGATGAGTGTAAAAACCGACTACATGCCATGTATAGGGTATTTACACACCGTGTATTTAGTCGGTAGGTGAATAGTAAGGCGATGGAGGCATCTTACAAGTGAGCAACAGTACACGCCGTGTAATCAGTAATACACAACGTGTAGTCATGTCGACAGATGAATAATACGACGGTGGGAAAAGTAGCCACCAGAGGAATAGTTAAATGAGAAAAGTACATGCCATGTAGTCAATAGTACATGCCATGTAGTTTTTTCCACTTAAAATGGGCAGTAGCCTCCCCTCTTCATAGAATTGGCCTAGAACCAGAGGAGGGCTAGGGAGAGATGGCCAGACCTTTCGAGATCAACCGAGCGAGCACCATGAATCTGATTATGCCTCCTTCGATCTCGTTAGAACCGTACGGGTAAGCCTTTCCCTCTAGTTAATCCGTTCATACCAATTCTTTCCCAATTATAAGTTATTTGCGTTTGAACGGGTTTTCTTCCACCTCAGGTCTACATCGCTCTTGGACGATCCGAGGAGTGTCATTCACATATATCGATCTGGGGTGATCGAGGTAGGTGGATTAGTGTTTAAATTCCAACTGTTGTGCGTTTTGTGTACCGTTGAGCTACGAACCCATGTTGGGGAGTCGTGTGGCTAAGGCCTTGGATATTTTGAGTACATATAATTGTATAGGTAATTAAATGAGATAATAGAATGTTTTTTGGGATCACTGCTTGGATCTAAGGCCACCAGGGGGTGCGTTTCCTTGTTTAGTTGTTTGGCCAGGATACCCAAGGGTATGCCATGTTTATATTGTGTATTACTTTTTCCTTTAGAGGAATTGTATATAAATTGCTTGTTTATATGTTGGGAATGGCCCGAATACTTGTTTAGCCTGAGGGAAATGATTTAATTAGCATGAGGGAAGTTTTTACTTCAGCCTGAGGGCAGTGGTTACTTTTTCCTGATGGAAATTCCTTTCATGTATGTGGGAAATAGACTCTGTGCCTGAGGTCGACACTTCGTACGCCTTAAGGAAATATCTATCATGCCTGTGGACAATTACCTGTGGGTTACGATTCCGATTACCTGAGGGTAAGGGTTTTCATGTTTGAGGACACTGACTGTTTACATAGAAAATTCACTGAGGTGATGTATTATATTGAATGGATGAAACTAATATTAAAATGGAAATATAACTGGTAATGTTAGTTACTTTTGAGCACTTATTAGTTTATTTCATTTTAATACTACACACTGCTATTTTACATTACACTATCGGTTGGGAACGAGCCTTTGGTGGGTGCCTACTGGGAATTATTTCTCACACCCTGTTTGGGTCATGTCTTCGGCCCAAATAGATTACATTTTTGCAGGTGTGGATAAGGGAAAGGGTCCCTATACAGGTGCTTGACTGTTGCTGAGGAGTAGGGGAGCATGGGATTGAGCTTAGGCTCGCGATGCTGCCATCTGTTTTAATTTGTTTTTATGTACCTGGTATTTGAGCTGTATTGTATTGTACTACTGTGTAACATGTTCTGGCTGTTTTCTTAGAACTTTAGACATGTTGCATCCTTATCTTTATGACTATTGGTTATCCTTTACTACCGTTGTTTATTTTTAACTGTGTATGGTTTATTACTTTTTATGTTGTATGATGGTATATTTTATTCCAATGCATTACACTTTAACAAATGAGGGTGTAGTTTCTCCACTATCAGACCTGGGTCATCGCTACTAGTCGGAAGCCTATGGCGTTTGGGGAAATGCGCTTAAGGTCATGTGACCAACCGGGTTTGGGGAACCTGTGGAGTGTCACCCAGATCTGGGACATTGCCATCATCAAGTAGTACTTATGGGTCTGGATACCCGATTATTGCATTGTCAGCAACTCCATTAGATACAGAACCACATACATTCACTGGGGACAGAGGAAAATTACCGAAGATGATAATGAACAAACCATCAGTTAAGGTAATTACTCATAACTCATTTTAGATACATGGTTTAGATAATAGTGAGGAGGATTATCAAAGAAACATTCATGATATTAAAGATGTTGATACAATTGATATTGTTGATGATGACCTTCTAGATGATATATGTGGGAATTGGAAGCAAGGAAAACAATGGGGAAACAGATGAAATTTTCGAGGTCATGGTGGTAGTTCCTTTCATCACAGCACATGCACATGGTCTAGAGGAATCTGATTTCTTTTCTGAATCTTGTATTCAGTATTTTCTACTCCTCCTTTATAATGTGTGTTTTTTCTATTGTAATAAATGTTGCACCCCCAAACACGAACATCATTTATTGATAAGATAATGTTTACATTTTGTTTGAATTTCATAACAACAGAATAATACATTTTTATCATGGGGAAGTAATAATATGGTTTTAATATATATTAGAACGAACCTGAGTAAAATACACAAATAGAAACAAGGATTTTTATTTAAACAAGAACAGCATAGGGTTTCCAATGTACAAAGATAAAAAAAAACATCTCTACCCAAATATACCTATTAAAAACCCTATCAGAATTATAGGGACACCACTTAAAACAACGAGAACCCCAAGAAAATAATATGGATCCTTATAATCTGACATAATGAACATAAGAATGGATAAATCCACTACAGCTACACTAAGCACCAATGGTATGACTTGAACCATATCCTTCTTTATCTCGTGTTTTAGGAAACCCTAAGGCATGGTTTTATATAAGGAAATGGCTTAACCATTTCCTTGGGTGACTATTTAATTCCAATGGCTATAATTATTGTCATTTGCCTTGTGGTGAATTAACTAAAAACAGTTATGTACCACTTTGTTTCCCAAAATTTACAAATTAGAAATTATAAGATAAATTCTGACTATGGTGCAATTCAGAATAAACTTGAGAAATCTAAACAAGGTATATCTTATCTAATTAAAGACAGGTGACTATTGTATTAACTGTTTGAGGTTAAAATCAGATGGTCGTTAGTGTTTTATTTAATGGATATAGTCAATATTTAGAGACATTTTCTTGTAAATAAAATTATATAATTTATATTATTTAAATTAGAAGTATAGTTTAAAATAGTCAGTTTTTTTCTTTTCTGAATTAGAAATTAATAAGATATTTTAATAATAATTATAATAATATATGAATGATACTAATTTGTTTCTTTTTTTCCAAAGGTGATATATATATACGCATATGTAAATAAGTTTTGAATTATTATTATACAAAACTAATATTATAATTTTATATATGACATTGAGAATTATTGAATTGAAATATTTTAAAGCATTTTTATATGCGAACTAATATTGAATCTAATATATTTTTAACTACATGAGTTTTATATATTTTTGAAAAATATAATGTATAATTATTATAAATTTTTATTAGATTAATTTTTAATAAAATTATTAACATTTTAATTTTTTTTAATAAAATTAAAATAATATAATTTAACTAAAATAATTATTGAACATTCAAAAAAATGATTGTTAATTTGAATTATATTATATTAACATTTGTTTTATCAAGTTTGAAAATTATAAAACAAAATTATGATAATTATGATAATTATTATTTTAATAATACATTTTATTTTTTCTATTATTAATTATATTTATAATAACATTATAAGATATATAATAAAAAGATACAAGTAAAAGTTTTATAAAGGTATAAAAAATAATAACTTTTACTTTTAAAAGTATTGATAAAAAAAGTCTAAAAGATTATTAATTTTGTCTAAATGTTGACTTTTTTTAAAAGTTATTGATAATATAATATGATAATAATTGAGTAATGATATACTAAAATAAGAATAATAAAATATTAGTAACAATATAATAATTTTAATGAAGTAATAAATCATAAATAAGAAAAAAAAGAGTTTCTCGTAATATGATTTAGGGGGAGTCTGATTTTGAGGGTGGCACGCCGTGATGAGGAGAAGAGGGCGAGTTGGGCGGATGCCAGCTGTGGTTGGGATCTATTGCGCATGGGAGTGGCTCCAAGAAGGTCCGACGATGTTCGCGGAGAGGAGTCGGTGAGGTCCATGAAGAAGGGAGACCATGCCTCAGGGGTGCGTCATGTTTCGGCTGTAGGTCGCTGGTCCATGCCACGTCTAGGGTCTCAGCAGGGTGGGGCGAGCTCAGTGGTGGAGTTGCAGAGGCTCTGACGTCGGGTTATGGGTCACGAGGCATGCAGTTTGGGTCGCGTAGGCCACCTAGGTTTTGGTTACAGTCCATGTCTTTAAAGATCTTGGGGGGGGGGGGGGTGGACTGGCGGCATGATAGGTTCCCTATTCATAAATTTGATGTTTTTCATTAATCATGAAATAAGGCCGACCCCTATTTTCCATAAAGTTTGGGTGTGAATCGGATCTCTCATGAGATTTATTTTCATTCTTTAATCACCACTATTTTTCCAATGCATCTCAGGTAAGAATCATTGAGTTTATATATACTCATACACACTAGTGAACACATTTTCCTATGTCAACCAATAATTGAATTCATGGCTGCATTCCAGAGTTTTATTTTTAGTGTTTTCAACCTTCTGGATTTCGTAATACCTATTGCTGAGGGTATCACATACCCTATTTCTACTTCCTTGCTTAGTGTTTCCATGAATTTGAATCAAGGTAAGGGTTTTATATTTTCCTTTTCGTGTTTATTTGAGGTTATATACTTATATATTCTCCTAATGGTTTTTTTATTACGTTGTTGTAGTTTAAAAGTTCTATTGTGCTGAACCTCGGTCTTCGGGATTTCGGGTTCTGGTGATTTAATGGATGAAAGGGTTTTGTTTTAATTAAATGTATATTTTGTCAGGGTTTAATTAATTTGATAGATTTTGTTGTATATTTTCTTTTACAAAGGTATACACATATATTCTTGTGTATACATGTTTATATGAATCTCTATATTTCATTATAACAAATTATTTTCTGAACAGGGTTATGATTTTGAAATCTACGTGTTGAAAGGGTTTTAATTGTTTTTCTTAATCCATGTCGTTATAAAATGTTATACATGTCTATACATATTAATATAAGAAACCGTGTCTATCTATATAACTTGGAATTTTTAAAATGATAATGGTTTTAAATTTAAATTATTTATCTGTAAATATTATGGTTTGTGAGGGTGTAATTTGATCAAATTACGGTAGTTATATGTGTGTGTACATATATATAGACACATATATAACTTATTATTTTATGTGTACAGAAGTTACGGGTTATATTAATTTATAATTATTTTCATTTATACACATCGTGTATACTGGGAAATACACACATAATTCAATATATTTCTATTTTATGTTATTAAATATGATTTAAAATCATTAAATAAGAAATTGGGTGCAAATAAATTTTCAGGTTCAAATGGATTGGTATATTTATTATGCATACACCCATATAGTTTTAATCCACTATGTTTTAATTCTATCATGTATGGATTTGCAATGATATTTTTAAAATGTAAGGGAAATTTATTTATTACATTATACAATCTCTATTTTATGGTTCTCGTAAAGTAGTTCATTTTCATAAAATGTGAATTACTTTTATGATGTAAAGGGTAGTTATTATTAAACAAATTACATTTCTTGTAAGATGTTAATATAAATAAATAAATATATATATACATGTGTAATTTTAGTTTTCAGAATATATAATGTAAGGGTGTGACATACATATTTTTTTATGTATATATATATATATGTGGTTATATGTATGTACCTATAAGTTTGAACGATAATCCGAAATAGGTTAGCCTAAAACAAACTCAGTGGTTAAAGTATGTTGTTGACATGCTTCTTTAAGTTCAAATGATTGTATGCATAAATGTTGCACTGCAAATCAGTTGACCATATATGCTATCGAACACAGGGTATGCCCATTTATTAAGACAAGACCATTTATCGGTGCATGACTATATACAAATGAAATCTGTCGTAATTTAAATTTGTCATTTTTAAACAATAAATATTCATTTCCATGAATCAAAGATCTTGAAAATTACGGAACAATCATTTTATGTGGTAACCCCATTACTTTAATGTTTTAAATTAATATCACAAGGTCAAAGAATGTTTACTAGTTTATTCATGCGGTTGGGAAAATAATTATATAAATAATAACGGACATATTATAATTTATACCTACATCATTTCCATTTATCAGCATATGAATTGAGAATGAATAATACCTATCCAAAGTTATAAACATGCAATGTAATGCATGAGAAGTTTATGGAAGTAGTTGTAAAGTTATTAATTTATGTGATAAATCAAACTATTTATTATTTACCACTTTTAATAATGAATTAAGAATTTAATTATTTGGAGTAGTATGGGACACCCCAAATAAAAGACATGGAATTCGGTGTTGAAAGTGTTATGTAGAATGAATTGAGAGGATGAAATTCTTCGCAGGGGGAATAATGTAGCACCCCAAAAATCGAACCTCATGTATTGATATGTTTATGTTTACATTTTGTTTGAATTTTATAGCAACTGAACAAAACATGTTTCTCATGAGGAAGTAATAATATGGTATTAATATATTTTAGAATGCAACGGAGTAAAACACAAAAATAGACACAAGGATTTTCATTTAAACAAGAACACCACAATGTTTACAATGTATGAAGATCATGAGAAATATTTATACCTAAATATACATATTAAAAACCCTATGAAAATTACAGGGAGACCACTTAAAACAACAAGAACCCGAAGAAAATAATATGGGTCCTTAGAATCTGACATAATGAACATAATAATGGCCAAATCCACTATGGCCACACTAAGAACCAATGGTATGACGTGAACTATCTCCTTCTTTGTCTTCAGTTTTAGGACACCCAAAGGCATGGTTTTATATAATGAAATGACATTACCATTGCCTTGGGTGACCATTGTATTCCTATGGCTATAATTGTAGTCGTTGGGATTGTGGTGAATTAACTAAAGACATTAAAGTATAACTTTGTTTTCCAAAATTTAATAATTAGAAATTAAAAGATAATTTATGACTATGGTGCAATCTATAATAAACTTGCGAAATAAAAACAAGGAATTTCCTATCTAATTAAAGACATGTGATTGTTGTTTTAGCTGTCAGAGTTTAAAATCAGATGTCTATTAGTGTTTTACTAAATATATATAGTTATAATTTGAAGACAATTTCTTGTAAATAAAAATAGGAAATTTATATTGTTAAATTAAAAGTACAATTTAAAATAATTATTTTTTTGTTTCTAAATTAGAAATTAATTGTATATTTTAAGAATAATTATACTAATATATAAATGCAAATAATTTGTTTATTATTTTACAAATATGATATATATATACACATATATAAACAAGATTTTAATTATAATTTAATAAAACTAAAACTATAATTTTATATATGACATTGAGAATTATTGCATTGAAATATTTTAACGCCTTTGCTTATGCAAACTAATATTGAACTTAATATATGAATAATTACATGAGTTTTATATATTTTCGAAAAATATGATGTATACTTATTATTAATTTTTATTAGATTAATGTTTAATAACATTATTAAAATTTTGAATTATTTTTAATAAAATTAAATATAATAATAATTTAACTAATAGAATTATTGAACATTTAAAAAAAAATGATTGTAAATTTGAATTATACCATACTAACATTTGTTTTAACTTGTTTCAAAATTACAATTTTTTTTACAAATTATAATAATAATTATTTTAAAAATAAATTTTCATTTATCAATTATTAATTCAATTTATAATAACATTATATGATATATAATAAAAATATAGTAGTAATTTTTTTATAAAGGGATAAAAAATAATAACTTTTACTTTTAAAAGTATTGATAAAATAAGTCTAAAAGATTATTAATTTTGTCTAAATGATAAGTTTTTTAAATTCTATTGATAATATAATATGATAATAATAGATTAATGATATATTAAAATAAGAATAATAATATAATAGTAACAATATAATAATTGTAATAAAGTAATAAATCATAAATATGAAAAAAAGAGTTTCTCATAATAGGGTTTAGGGGGAGTCTTCTTTTGAGGGTGTCACACCATGATGAGGAGAAGAGGGTGAGTTGGGAGGACACCAGTTGTGGTTGGGATCTGTTGCGCCTGGGAGTTTCTCCAAGAAGGTCCGACGACGTTCGCGGAGAGGAGTCAGTGAGGTCCGTAAAGAAGGGAGACCATGCCTTAGGGGTGAATCATGTTTTGGCTACAGGTCGCTGGTCGAGGTGATGTCTAGGGTCTCAGCAGGGTGGGGAGTGCTCGGTGGTGGAGTCGCAGAGGTTCTGATGTCAGGTGTTGGGTCAGGAGGCATGCATTTGGGGTCGAGTAGGCCACCTGAGTTTTGGTTGCAGTCCGTGTCTTTAGAGATCTTGGCCGGGGGGTTGGACTGGCGGTGTGATAGGTTCCCTATTCATAAATCTGACGTTTGTTATTAATCTTGAATTAAGTCTGACACCTATTTTCCATCATGTTTGGGTGTGAATCAGATCTCTCATGAAATTTATTTTCATTCTTTAATCACCACTATTTCCCCAAAGCTTCTCAGGGAAGCTTCATTGAGTTTATATATACTCATACACACCAGTGAACCCATTTTCCTCTGTCATCCAATAATTGAATTCATCGCTGAATTCTAGAATTTTATTTTTAGTGTTTTTCACCCTCTAGATTTCGTAATACATATTGTTGAGGGTATCACATGGCCTATTTCTACTTCCTTGCTTAGTGTTTCCAAGAATTGGAATCAAGGTAAGGGTTGTAAATTTTCCTTTTCATGTTTATTTGAGGGTATATAATTATATATGCTCCTAATGGTATGTTTATTACATTGTCGTAGTTTAAATGTTCTATTGTGCTGAACCTGGGTCTTCAGGATTTCGGGTTCCAGTGATTTAATGGATGTAAGGGTTTTGTTTTAATTAAATGTATATTTTTTAGGGGTTTAATTAATTTGATAAATTTTGTTTTATATTTTTATTTTACAAAGGTATACACATATATTCTTGTGTATAAATGTTTATATGAATCTCTATATTTCACTATAACAAATTATTTTCTGAAGAGGGTTATGATTTTGAAATCTATGTGTTGAAAGGGTTTTAATTTTTTTTCTTAATCCATGTCGTTATAAAATGTTATACATGTCTATACATATTTATATATTAAACTGTATCTATCTATATAACATGGAATTTTTAAAATGATAATGGTTTTAAATTTTAAGTATTTATCTCTAAATATTATGGTTTTTGAGGGTGTAATTTGATCAAATTACTGTAGTTATATGTGTGTATATACATATATATAGACACATATATAACTTATTATTTTATGTGTACATAATTTAAGGGTTATTCTAATTTATAATTATTTTCTTTTATACACTTAGTGTATATTGGGACATACACACATAATTCAATATAATTTTATTTTTTGTTATTAAAGATGATTTAAAATCTTTAAATAAGAAATTGGGTGAAAATAAAGTTTCAGGTTCGAATGGATTGGTATATTTATTATGCATAAACTCATATATTTTTAATCCACTATAGTTTAATTCTATCAAGTGTTGATTTTCAATGATATTTTTAAAATGTATGGGAAATTTATTGATTACATTATACAATCTCTATTTTCTGGTTCTGGTAAGGTAGTTTATTTTCATAAAATGTGAATTACTTTTATGATGCAAAGGGTTGTTATTATTAAACAAATTACATATCTTGTAAGACGTTAATATATATATACATATGTAATTTTAGTTTTCAGAATATATAATTTAAGGGTGTGACGTCCACATTTTTTATGTATATATATATATATGGTTATATGTATGCACCTATAAGTTTGAACCATAATCCGAAATAGGTTGGCCTAAAAAAATCAGTGGTTAAAGTATGTTGTTGTCATGCTTCATTAAATTCACATGATTGTATGCATAAATGTTGAACAGAAAATCAATTGACCATATATTCTATGCAACATTGGGTATGACCATTTATTAAGACAAGACCATTTATCGGCGTATGCTTGTATACAAATGAAATCTGTCTTAATTTAAATTGGCCTTTTTTAATCAGTAAATATTAATTTCCATGAATCAAGGATTTTGAAATTTACGGAACTATCATTTTATGTGGTAACCCCGTTACATGGATGATTTAAATTAATATAACATGCTCAAAGAATGTTTACTAGTTTATGCATGCTGTTGGGTAAATCATTATTTAAATAATAACTGACATATTATAATTTATCCCTACATCATTTCCATTTATTAGCACATGAATTGATCATGAATAATACCTATCCAAAGTTATAAACATGCAATGTAATGCATCATAAGTTTATGGAAGTAGTGGAAAAGTTATTAATTTATGTGATAAATCAAACTATTTATTATTTATCACCTTTAATAATGAATTAAGAATTTAATTATTTGGAGTGGTATGGGACACCCCAAATAAAAGACATGGAATTCGGTGGTCAAAGTGTTATGTAGAATGAATTGAGAGGATGCAATTCTTCGTAGGGGGAATAATGTAGCACCCCAAGACTCGAACCTCATGTATTGATATGTTTATGTTTACATTTTTGATTGAATTTTATAGAAATTGAATAGACCATGTTTCTCATGAGGAAGTAATAAAATTGTTTTAATATATATTAGAATTCAACGGAGTAAAACACACAAATAGACACAAGGGTTGTCATTTAAACAAGAACACCGTAGTGTTTATAGTGTATGAAGATCATGAGAAATATTTCTTCCTAAATATACATATTTAAAACCCTATCAAAATTATAGGGAGACCACTTAAAACATCAAGAACCCCAATAAAATAATATGGGTCCTTAGAATCTGACATAATGAACTTAAGAATGGAAAAAGCCACTGTGGCCACACTAAGCACCAATAGTATGACGTGAACTATCTCTTTCTTTGTCTTGAGTTTTAAGACACCCTAAGACATGGTTTTGTATAAGGAAATGACTTTACCATTACCTTGGGTGACCATTGAATTCCTACGGCTATAATTATAGTAGTCATCCATGTGGTGAATTAACTAAAGACATTAAAGTACAACTTGGTTTTCCAAAATTTACGAATTAGAAATTATATGATGACTTTTGAATATGGTCCAATCTAAAATAAACTTTTGAAATAAAAACAAGGCATTTCCTATCTAATTAAAGACATGTGACTGTTGTTTTAGCTGTCAGAGTTTAAAATCAGATGTCTATTAGTGTTTTATTAAATGGATATAGTTATAATTTAAAGAAAGTTTCATGTAAATAAAAATATAAAATTTATATTGTTTAAATTAGTAGTACAGTTTAAAATAATTATTTTATTCTTTCTAAATTAGAAATTAATTGTAAATTTTAATAATAATTATACTAATATATAAATAAAACTAAACTGTTTCTTGTTTTCCAAATATGATATATATATATATATATACTCCTTTGTAAACAATATTTGAATTATAATTACATAATACCAAAACATTAATTTTATATATGACATTGAGAATTATTGCATTGAAATATTTTAACGCCTTTGCTTATGAAAACTAATATTGAACTTAATATATGAATAATTATAAGAATTTTATATATTTTCAAAAAATTTGATGTATACTTATTATAAATTTTTATTAGAATAAAGATTAATAACATTAATAACATTTTTAATTTCATTTAATGAAATTAAATATAATAATAATTTAACTAATAGAATGATTGAAAATTCAACAAAAAAATGGATGTAAATTTGAATTATATCATATTAAAATTTGTTTTAACATGTTTCAAAATTACAATTTTTTTTAAAAATTATGAAAATTATTATTTTAAAAAGAAATTTTCATTTTTAAATTATTAATTCAATTTATAATAACATTATATGATATATAATAAAAATATACTATTAAATGTTTTATAATGAAATAAATTATAATAACTTTTACTTTTAAATGTATTGATAAAATAAGTCTAATAGTATATTAATTTTGTCTAACTTTGGACTTTTTTTAAAGTTATTGATAATATAATATGATAATAATAGAGTAATGATATAGTAAAATAATAATAATAACATAATAGTATCAATATTATAATAGTAATAATTTAATAATATAGAAATAAGAAAAAAAGAGATTTCTGTAATAGGGTTTAGGGGGAGTCCGCTTTTGAGGGTGGCACGCCTTGATGAAGAGAAGAGGGGGATTCGGGCGAATGATAGATGTGGATGGGATCTGTTGCGCAATGGGGTGTCTCTATGTAGGTCCGACGATATTCACGGAGAGAAGTCAGTGAGATTTGTGAAGAAGAGAGACTATGACTCGGGGGTGCATTGAATTTCGGCTATAGGTCACGGGTCCAGGCCACATCTAGGGTTTCAGTAGGGTGGGGCGAGCTCGGTGGTGGAGTCGTGCAGGGTCCGACGTTAGGTGTTGGGTCACGAGGCATGCAGCCCGGGTCAAGAAATCCACCTTAGTTTTTATTGCAGTCTGTGTATTTAGAGATCTTGGTGGGGGTCAGGACATGCGACAAGATAGGTTCCCAATTCATAAATCGGTTGTTTGTCGTTAATCTTTAATTAAGTCCGTCCCCTATTTTCCATCAAGTTTGGGTGTGAATCAGATCTCTCATTAGATTTATTTTTATTCTTTAATAACCACTATTTTCACAATGATACTTGGGTGAGATTCATTGAGTTTATATATATTTATACACACCAGTGAACCCATTTTCCTCGGTCAACATATAATTGAATTTAGCACTGTATTCTAGAATTTTATTTTTTGTGTTTTTCACCCTCTGGATTTCATAATACCTATTGTTGTGGGTATCACATACCATGTTTCTACTTCCTTTCTTAGTGTTTCCAAGCATCAGAATCAAGGTAAGGGTTGTAAATTTTCCTTTTCATGTTTTTTTGAGAGTATATACTTATATATGATCCTAATGGTATGTTTATAACTTTGCGGTAGTTTAAAAGTTATTCTCTATGGAATGTCGGTGTTTGGGTTTTCGGGTTTAGGTGATATAATGGATGTTAGGGTTATGTTTTAATTAAATGTATATTTTGTGAGGGTTTTATTAATTTGATCAAATTTTAGGTCAATTTTTTTTAAAATTATACACATAAATACTTGTGTATAAATGTTTATAAGAATCTATTTATTTCATTATAACATATAATTTTCCGAATTGGGTTATGATTTTAAAATCTACGGGTTGAAAGGGTTTTAATTGTCTTTCTTGTACCATGTAGTTATAAAATGTTATACGTGTCTATACATATATATATATATATATATATATATATATAAGAAACCGTATCTATCTATATAACTTGGTATTTTTTAAATGATAACGGTTCTAAATTATTAGAATTTATCTCTAAATCATATGGTTTGTGAGGGTATAATTTGACAAAATTACAGTAGTTATATGTGTGTATATACATATATATATATATACACACACACACACATATAACATATTATTTAATGTGTACAAAATTTAAGGGTTAATTTAATTTATAATTATTTTCTGTTATACACTTAGGGTATATTCGGAAAGACACACATAATTCAATCTATTTCTATTTTATGTTATTAAAGAAAATTTAAAATCATTAAATAAAGACTTGGGTGTGAATAACGTTTTGGGTTCAAATTGATTGGTATATTTATTACACATACACCTATATAGTTTTAATCCACCCAGTTTTAATTCTATTAAGTGTTGATTTGCAATGATATTTTTAAAATGTAAGGGAAATTTATTTATTTATTTATACAATCTCTATTTTATGGTTCTGGTAAGGTTGTTCATTTGGTTAAAATGGGAATTACTTTTATGATGCTATGGGATGTTATTATTAAACGAATTTCATTTCTTGTAAGATGTTAATTTACAAACATATATATGTGTGTATATATATATATATATGTAATTTCAGTTTTCAGAATATATAAAGTTAGGGTGTGACTTAAACATATTTTGTGTATATATATATGGTTATATGTATGCACCTATTAGTTTGAACCATAATCCGAAATAGTTTGGACTAAAACAAACTCAGTGGTTAATATATGTTTTCAATAGGATTCATTAAATTCACATGAATGTATGCATAAATGTTGCACTGCAAATAAGTTGACCATATATTCTATACAATATAGTGTATGACCATTTATTATGACATGTCCATTTATCAGTGAATGCTTGTGTACAAATGACATCTGTCGTAATTTAAATTGGTCTTTTTATAACTATAAATATTCCTTTCCCTGAATCATGGATTTTGAAAATCAAGGAACTATCATTTTATGTGGTAACCCCTTTACTTGCATGTTTTAAATTGACATCACATGTGCAATGAAAGATTACTAGTTTATGCATGCCATTGAAAAATCATTATTTAAATAATAATAGACAGATTATCATTTAGTCCAACGTCATTTCCATTTATAAGCACATGAATTGTGCATGAATAATACCTATCCAAAGTTATAATCATTCAATGTAATGCATTGGATGTTTACGGAAGTAGTTTTAAAGTTAGTAATTTATGTGATAAATCAATCTATTTATTATTTATCACATACAATAATGAATTATGAATTTAATTATTTGGAGTGGTATGAGAAACCCCAAATAAAATACATGGAAAGAGGTATTCAAAGTGGTATGAGACAATTTGGATACATGGTCTTATTAATCATATGAGGAATGTATTGGACTGGTATATTTTGGGTTAGAGACCGGTAAAATTAATCCCTCTGGGTTGGGGTCAGGTTACAACAGACCCTCTGTGTTGGAGTCTAGTTACATTTGATCTCTGTGTTGGAGTCTGGTTAGAGATGCTCTTCGGGATGGAGTCCAGTTACAGAGGCTCTCTGGGTTGGGGTCTGGCTACCGTAAGCCCCTAGGTTTTGGCACGAGGCCTTGACACATAGATTAAAGTTCGACATTATACTTTCCCTTAGTTTGTCTATGATAATTAGTAACCAAGTGGATATTCGAATAGTATAATACCCATGGTTAAGATCCATTATATGTGATTATCAGAAAATTAAATTCTTATGGCATGAAATATGCACTCAGTGAATTAGTATTCAGATGAAGTTATTACCTTTAAGCGCAAATCTGATTATTCATTACTCTTTGCTATTTAATTTGTATTGACATATTCTTATTTCATACATGTTTATAATATCTTCTATTTGTTAATCCAAATGATCATGTCTAGAATTGTATCATGTATCTTTTTACTTCAGTTAGCATGCTTTAATTATGCCCTTTTATTTTTATGAAGTGTTGCATGTGTTACAACTTCCCTTAAGAAAAATGTTTTAAAGAATGTTTTAATGTATCTTTTCAAAATTTACATTGGTTTATTTTAAAACCCCTTACTGGGCATTTGTATTCTCAACCTACGTTTTTTATTAAAAAAAATTTTGTAACAACTTTTAGAAGATGAAACAATTCAGAAGTATCTGGTTTCTCAGAGCCCGAACGAATGTTGATCCTCTATATGGCAACAGCTTCGGGTATTTGGGAGCAGGGGCATGATAGTTGGTATCAAAGGATTTAGTTCAGATATCTCTGGAAAAAAAAGAGCAGAAAAAATGAAAAATCTACATAATCATTATTAAATATGATTTTTTCCTGACTTTTAGATTTAAAATGAAAGTAATATTATTTTGTCTCTTCCCACTAAGGCCCTGGGAAAAAAATTTCAATAGCCATCCATGAAAGTTTTATAAACTATTCCCATATCCGAATGATGTATAAGAACCTCTATCACATATCCAACTCTCCCTAAGTATTTCAACTCCACTGAAGAGCAGGTATGGATTATATATTTATGATGTAAGCCCAATATCCATCCTACGTACGACAGAGAAAATACTATGAGGGGATTTTTAGAAGCTTCACTACTATGGAAGGAATCCCGTCCGTCATTACCTTCCAAGAAGCTGCATCAGTGGGAGAACATTGTGTGGAATATCTGTGTCATGTCTTGTCCTATGGCCATTTTGGTCAGGTAATAGACATTGAAATCCTTGAATTCGAAGCCTCATGTTCTGTGTACAGACTAGAAGTACATACGGACATCTCCAAGCTGTACACCCCACATGTCAGACTCTGGAGACAACACATGTACACCTATGATATCAAACCAGTTTTCTCTAGTTGCATATGGTTCAGAGAGATTGATAGTTTTGAACAAGGTTTGGGGATTAGTATATTAGGGGATCGGCGAAACCATTAGCCTTTCTCTTTTTATGAACAAGTGGTGATATGAGAACACAATTCGTTATCCCTCATTTCTTTCTGCTATCTAGTATGTGTTTAGGATTCTGAATTGGTTTCATCGATTGATACTCCCTAATTAATTTTCATATGGAAGGAATTACTCACATCTTATCACTACCTACTAAGATACTAGAGACCATCTTGGTCAAATCATGTGAAGAAGAGTACGTAAGTTTCTAAAATTTTCAAAATATGTGCAAGAAACATTACAAATTGTCTAATAGTCAAAACATTGTCCATTCCTATCAGGGGAATTTCTATATATACCACAGTGTAGTCACAGTGTAATTGGCCGAGTACAGGTGATGTGAGAAGTACCACAAAGGACTCTTTCTATGCTTACTCTGGGTCAGAACTTCGTGGCTAGAGAGAGATTTCATGAGGATGCTTTGGATGGAAACCTTTGTGTAGCCTATATATATCAACTCCTCAGTTTCAGTTTATATGACAATATCTATGACTTATATGTTTTTAATTGAGAGTCGGCCTGATGAATTCTTCTATAGTTGGTCTATTTGGATATCTCCTAACATTCCACTATTCGAGCATATCTGTGGAGGCCCGAATGCACTATATAAAGGTACAAACATTTATGCTCAAAATGTATCTAGTCCAGGGAAGCAAAAGAGTTGAACATTAACATGGGAATTCACCTGGCCACACTAGAGGACCCTCCACAATGGAGGTAGTAGTAATGTTGGTGAGGGATTTTTTCTCTTAGGCGTATGTAGAATGAATCACAAGGATGCAATTATTCGTAGGGGGGAATAATGTAGCAACCCAAAACTCGAACCTAATGTATTGCTATGTTTATGTTTACATTTTGTATGAATTTCATAACAACTGAAGAAAACATGTTTCTCATGAGGAAGTAATAATATGGTTTTAATATATATTAGAATGGAACCGAGTTAAACACACAAATGGACACAAGGATTTTCATTTAAACTAGAACACCATAGTGTTTAAAATGTACCAAGATAATAAGAAACATTTCTACCCAAATATACCTATTAAAAACCCTATCATAATTATAGTTAGACCACATAAAACAATGAGAACCCCAAAAAAATAATACGGGTCCTTAGAATCTAACATAATAAACCTAAGAATGTCTAATTCCACTACAACCACACTAAGCACCAATGGTATGACGTGAACCATCTCTTTAATTGTCTAGAGTTTTAAGACACCCTAATTCATGGTTTCATATAATGTAATGAATTGAACATTCCCATGTGTGACAGTTGAATTCCAATGACTATAATTATAGTCATTGGACTTATGGTGAATTAACTAAAAACATTCAAGTACAAATTGGTTTTTTATAGTTTACGAATTTGAAATTATAAGATAATTTTTTACTATAGTGAAATCCAGAATAAACTATCGAAATAAAAACAATGCATATCTTATCTAATTAATGACATGTGGTGATTGTTTTAGCTATCAGAGTTTAAAATCAGAAGGCCAGTAGTATTTTATTAAATGGATATAGTTATAATTCAAAGACAATTTCTTGTAATTTAAAATAGAAAATTTATATTGTATAAATTTGAAGTACAGTTTAAAATAATAATTTTATTCTTTCTAAATTGAAAATTAATATGGTATTTTAATAATAATTTACATAATATATGAATGCTTCTAATTTGTTGCTTGTTTCCCAAATATGATATATATATATATATATACATATGTAAACAATATTTGAATTATAATTATAAAAAACTAATACTATAATTTTATATATGACATTGAGAATAATTGCATTGAAATATTTTAACGCCTTTTCTTATGTGAACTAATATTGAATCTAATATATGAATTATTACATGAGTTTTATATATTTTCGAAAAATTTGATGTATACTTATTATAAATTTTTATTAGATTAATGTTTAATAAAATTATTAAAATTTTGAATTTTGTTTAATGAAATTAAAAATAATAATCATTTTACTAATAGAATGATTGAAAATTCAACAAAAAAATGATTGTTAATTAGAATTATATCATATTCACATTTTTTTAACAAGTTTCAAAATGAAAAAAAATTGTACAAATTATGATTATTATTATTTTAATAATACATTTTCATTTTTCAATTATTGATTCATTTTATAATAACATTATAAGATATATAATAAAAAAATACAAGTAAATGTTTTATAAAGGAATGAATAATAATAACTTTTACTTTTAAATGTATAGATAAAATAAGTATAATATATTAATAATTTTTTGTAACTTTTGACTTTTTTTTTTAAATTTATTGATAATATAATATGTTAATAATAGAGTAATGATATAGTAAAATTAGAATAATAATATAATAGTAACAATATTATAATAGTAATAATGTAATAAATCAGAAATTAAAAAAAAAGAGATTCTCGTAATAGGGTTTAGGGGGAGTCCGCTTTTGAGGGTGGAACGCCACGATGCAGAGAAGAGGGGGAGTCGGGCGGATGCCAGCTGTGGTCGGGATCTTCCGTGCACGTGGGTGTCTCCAAGTAGGTTCGACAACATTCGCAAAGAGGAGTTGGTGATGTCCGTGAAGAAGGGAGACTGCTCCTCGGGGGTACGTCGCATTTCGGCTACAGGTCGCGGGTCTAGGCCACATCTAGGGTTTCAGTAGGGTGAGGGGAGCTCAATGGTGAACTCGCACAGGGTTCGATGTCGGGTGTCGAGTCGAGAGTCATGTAGTCCGGGTCGAGTAGGCCACCCGGTATTTTGTTGCAGTCTGTGTCTTTAGAGGTGTAGGTGGGGGTTTGGACTTGCAGCAAGATAGGTTCCATATTGATAACTCGAATGTTTTTCGTTAATCTTGAATTAAGTCTGACCCCTATTTTCCAACTTGTTTGGGTGTGAATTAGATCTCTCAGAAGTTTTTTTTCATTATTTAATCACCACTATTTTAACAAACCTTCTTGGGTAATCTTAATTTTGTTTATATATTTTCGTACACACCAGTGACCTCATTTTTCTCTTCCAAGCTATACTTGAATTCAGAACTGCATTCTATAGTTATTTTTAGTGTTTTTCACCCTTTAGATTTAGTAATACATGTTGCTGAGCATATCACATACCCTATTTCTACTTCCTTGATCAGTGTTTCCAAGAATCTGAATCACGGTAAAGGTTGTAAATTTTTCTTGTCGTGTTTCTTTAAGTGTATATACTTATATATTCTCATAATGGTTTGTTTATAACTTTGCAGTAGTTTAAAATTTCTTCTATGATGAACCTGGGTCTTCGGGTTTTCGGGTTCGGTGATATAGTGGATGTAAGGGTTATGTTTTAATTAAATGTATATTTTGTAAGGGTTTAATTAATTTGATCGATTTTGCTGTCTATTTTTTACAGAGGTATACACATATATACTTGTGTATAAATTTTTATATGAATATATATATTTCATTATAACATATTATTTTCCGAACTAGGATATGATTTTATGATCTATGTATTGAAAGGGTTTTAATTTTTTTTCGTAAACCATGTTGTTATAAAAAGTTATAATGTCTATAAATATATATATAAGAAACTGTATATACATATATAACCTGGAATTTTTAAAATGATAATGATTATAAATTTTATGTATTTATCTTTAAATCTTATGGTTTGTGAGGGTGTAATTTGATCAAATTACGATAGTTATATGTGTGTATATACATATATATGCACATATATAACTTATTATTGTATGTGTTCATAAGTTAAGGGTTATTTTAATTTATAATTATTTTATTATACACATAGTGTACACTAAAAAAACCCATATATTCAATCTATTTCTATTTTATGTTATTAATGATGATTTACAATGTCTACATAAAGACTTTGGTGTGAATAATGTTTCAGGTACAAATGGATTGGTATATTTATTATGCATACACCCATATAGTATTAATTTACCCAGTTTTAATTATATCAAGTGTTGACTTGCAATGATATTTTTAAAAGGTAAGGGAAATTTATTTATTACATTATACAATCTCTATTTTTTGGTTTTGGTAACGTAGTTCATTTTCTTAAAATGTGAATTACTTTTATGATGGCAAGGGTTGTTATTATTAAAAAAATTACATTTTGTGTAAGATGTTAATACATATATATATATATATATGTGTGTGTGTGTAATTTTATTTTTGAGAATATATAATGTAAGGGTTCGACATGTACATATTTTATGTATATATATATACATATGGTTATATGTATGCACCTATAAGTTTGAAGAATAATCAAAAATTGGTTTCCTTAAAAAAACTTCGGTGGTTAAAGTATGTTGTTGATATGCTTAATTAAATTCACATGAACACATGCATAAATGTTTCACTGCAAATCTGTTGACCATATATGCTATGCAACATAGGGTATGACCATTTATTAAGATATGAACATTTATCGGCGCATGCTTGTATACAAGTGACATATATCGTATTTTAAATTGGTCTTCTTTTAATCTATAAATATTCATTTCCATGAATCAATGATTTTGAAAATTAAGGAACTATCATTTTATATGGTAACCCCACTACTTACATGTTTAAAATCAATATCACATGCCCATAGAATGTTTACTAGTTTATGCATGACATTGAAAAAATCAATATTTAAATAATAATAGACATGTTATAATTTATGCCAACATCATTTCTATTTATTAGCGCATGAATTGAGCATGAATAATACCTATCTGAAGTTATAAACATGCAATGTAATGAATGGGATGATTACAGAAGCAGTTGTAAAGTTATTATTTTATGTGGTAAATCAAAATATTTATTATTAATCATTTAAAATAATGAATTAAGAATTTATTTTTTTGGAGTGGTATGGAAAACCCCAAATAAAAGCCAAGGAATTATGTATTCAAAGTGGTATAAGACACTTTGGATACATGGACTTAATAAACCTATGAGGAATGTATTGGACTAGTATATTCTGGGGTGGGGACCGATAAAAGTAAGCCCTCCTGGTTGGGGTCCGATTACAGCGGACCCTCCGGGTTGATGTCCGGTTACCGAGGCTCTCCAGGTTGGAGTCTGGTTAAAGAGGCTCTTCGGGATGGATTCTGGTTATAGAGGCTCTCAAGGTTGGGGTCCGGTTACAGTTAGCCCATTGGTCTTGGCACGAGGCCTTGACATATAAATTAAAGTCCATCATTATACTTTCACTCATTATTTGTATGATATTTAATAACCAATTGGATATTCGACTAGTAAAATACCCATGGTTAAGAGCCAATATTTATGAATATCAGAAAAGTAAATGCTTATGGAATGACATATGCACTCAGTGAATTATTATTCTGTTTGAGTTATTTCCTTTAAGCACAACCCTTATTATTCATTACTCTTAGATGTTTAATTTGTGCTTAGATATTCTTATGACACAAATGTTTATAATATCTTTTATTTTTTACTCCAAATGAGCATACCTAGAATTGAATCATGTAACCTTGTAATTCTGTTAGCATTCTTTAATTGTTTCCTTTTATTTTTATGAAGTGTTGCATGTTTAATAACTTTTGTTAAGAATTTTTTTAAGGAATGTTTTAATGTATGTTCTCAAAAGTTATATTGGTTTCTTTTAAAACCCCTTACTATGCATTCGTATGCTCAGCCTACATTTTTTATTAAAAAAATTCAGGTAACAGCTCTTAGAAGATAAAAAATTCAGAAGTAGCTAGTTTCTCAGAGCCCAAACTAAATTCGATCCTCTTTATGTCACATACTCTAGGTATTCGGGAGATGAGGTATGACAGTAAAGGTCTTGTTGTCACTTATTTTTCAAAAAACTAAGTCAAATTAAACATATTTAATTTGTTTAAATATCATGTAATTTTTTATTGTTATTTAAAATTATTGGTAATAAATTAATTTATATTTGAAATGGTAAAATTATTCAATGAAGGATATTTTATTATATTTAGGTTTTTGTTATTTTTTGGACATCATTATTCAGAAAATTTATTTATTTGATAATTTTATTCTAATGATTTTTTTGGGTTGGTTTTGAGATATGCAATCCATGGTTTCGGTTAGTCAATATAGTGAAATGGTAAGGGAGTCA
Organism: Viscum album; assembly: GCA_963277665.1. Classification (NCBI taxonomy): domain Eukaryota; kingdom Viridiplantae; phylum Streptophyta; class Magnoliopsida; order Santalales; family Viscaceae; genus Viscum; species Viscum album. Next base: position 2,098,584,847 of record OY728163.1, on the reverse strand, counting down.
ATGTAATGGATTGACCAATGGTATGAATGGTTAGGGATATTGGGATAACACTGTTCTTAAGTCTTGTGAAGTCATCACAGTGGAATATATTGTGGTTTTGTATGGATTGATGATTACATGGATCATATATTGGGGTTGGCGTGTGTTAAATTGTTCTTATTGGTTTTTAGTGATATTCAGTGGAATCCCTTATTTCATTGGTCAAGATATTACAAGATATATACGTTCAACCATTTTTAGTGTAAAATATAGTCATGAGGGGTAGGGGTGTGGATTGTACTTTTAAATTTTTAGAATAATATTTTAAATATCGAGCCAATAGTTTTTATCATTACATCCATTAAACATATAATGTTATGTAGTGTTTAAATACAAAGTGTTTTAAAATGCTCTAAAAATGATAATGTAAGAAAAACAGAAAAATCATTTTAATATATTTATTACTATATTTTTCATATCTTCATTACCATACCTTAAAAATTCTATGTAATAATGAATTATACCATTTTAAGTATGAATCTAGTTTTCCATAATCATGAAACATGTATTTTTAATCATGGAAAATCTCTATGTAATAATTAATCTTGTTCTTGTAAATAGGAATGATTTATCCATGGAAATCATCTGTATAAGTATAGTGAAAAATGTAAATAAAATACTAAAATACTATTCATTCAAAATAATTTATAAAAAAATTATAAACAAAAAACTCATAATGAATTATTATAATTTGATCTAGTAGTTGTATGGGAAATTATAATTTTCCACTATAAAATAGTCAGGTATTTTCAATATATAAAACAAAAAACAAAAAACAAAAAACAAATACTAATAATTCTCCCAATAAATAACAAATACCATGTCCATCAAACATAACACTAACAATATCCACCTTTTTTAAAATTTAAAAACCATTTCTGTCATTAAAAAAAAATATCTTTCCTTTTGAGATTTATTAAGAATAAAAAAAAGATAAATACATTTAACGAATTTTCACTTTTAAAAACACTTAGCATACTAAAATGAGTTCCACTTTTTAACCACATCGATTCTTCAATAAAGATATTTAAAACTAAAAAAATTTAGAAAACTATAACTATTTTTATTTACTTAAACATTTAAGATCCCACCTAATAGATCCATATATATCCATGTTAATTCAATAAAAATACCAAAAATCTAAAAACAACTGTTTAATCAGTCCTCGTATAAAAATTTCTTAAAACATAAAACAATTGTTAATAACAAACAAAATAAACTCTAAAACAAATATTTTATTTAATAATGGGTAATATAATTATAAGTTCTTAAAAATTTTGTATAGATTAATGTATTAATTTGAATTTCATCATATCTAGTCTTAAACAAATATTCTTAGGATAATTTTTATTAAAAATCTATGAGATTTTTCCTCTTATCATGTAATGTATTCTTAGATATTGTAATATCATATGTATTATCAAAATAAAAATGTTTTTAACAAAATAAACATTGAAATCAGTTACTATTTTCTTTATATAAAGTCTTTAAGAACAAAAAATAGAAGTAGAAACATACTCAGCAATAGATATGTATAATTAAACGTGTAATAAAAGGCAATTATTTTTTTACCAATTAAGTGAAACATACTTGATATGCCCTTTCTATCAACCCTAAAACCTGAAAAATATAAATCAAAGTATCTAATTAAAGTAAAATCATTCATATTAGGGTAGAGAAAACTAATATTAATTGTTCCTTTAGAATGATGTATTATTTTTTAACATTATTATCAAATATATTTGGAAATATATTGAAACCTAGTAGTCTTTCAAACATAAAACATAATAGAATGTCTTGATCCAATCAAATAAAGAATGCCTCTAAAATTTCCTCTAAAATTTTCATTATCTAAAGGTTTCAGAGATTCATTTAAATCTTAATTATAATTATTATTCTTATAAGTTTTCATAATGTAATAAGAATTAAGATTAATCCTTTTAATAATTTATCCATCATATTAATATTCTTTCAGAAGGATATCATCACTTATTGTTATAGTTTCAAGACCAATAGAAAATTTTAATTATCCCATTAATCTCATGTCAAAATAATAATTCATGATATCAAAATTTTCATTACATAACGTGTCACTTGAAAAACTCAACTCATTATCATCAAAATATATTTTAATGATTTCAATATAAATTGAATCATTCTAAATTAACAATGTTCTATCATGTTTTTTTATTAATTTTTTTTTCACAAAAAATGTAAGTATACAATATCAATCTCTTGGATCATTATTTAAACCATATAAATCTTAAGATAGCTGAAAAAAGGATTCTGAAAATTTTTATTTTCTATTATATGTGGGTTTTTAACAGCAACCTTTTTACAAATTAAACTACTAAAAATGAATTTTAACTTCCATTTGAAACAATTTGAAATTTCCATAAAATAAAAATACAATAAAATAATTATTTCATCAATTATAGTAACAAAAACATAGATAAATTCAAAATCCACACCTTATTTCTTATATTAGAATTATGAACTTAACTAAAAATATTTTTAAAAATATTACTATATTAAAACAATTTATTCCTAAAAATCTTTTTAGTTCCTATAGATAGTTTATTATTAGGGTATTCATGTATATTATGGTATTTATTTATTTTAAATTGATAATTTTTATCAAGAATAAAAATATACAATTATAATTATTAAATTATACATGAATAATTTTATGTTACATTTTCAAAATTATTTCCTTTAAAAGTTTTCTATTTTTTAGGATAATATTAAAAATATATATGATCCACCTCAATAGATACATTATAATTACTTTCTATATTTTCATAAAAGTTATGGTTTTTGAATTAATCGTGCAGATTATCTAAATTAGAATTCTATTTGTCATTATTCTTAATAATTTTTTCATGCATGAATTGTAAAACAATCATGGATATCTTATCATACACTATATATAATTTGATACTATTAGAGTATCCTAAAAATAATTATTCCTCACCTTTATCATAAAACTTATATAAATTATCCACAATATTTAGTATAAAAACCATACTCCAAAAGAAACATAAATTACCAATATTTGGTTTGTTTTTTTTCAAGTAATTAATATAATGTTTTATTTAAAAATGGTATTATTAATCTTTGTGTAAGATATAAAAATTAGTACTAACTAATTCATCACAAAAAATATTTTGGAACAATAAATTCAATATGAATGGTTCTTTTCATGTCTTGAATAGTCTTATTTTATCAATCTACTACACCATTTTGATGTGGTCTTCTTCAGGTAGAAAAATTATGAACGTATATATTATTTTTACAATATTATTTAGAATATAGATCAGGAACGTCACATTCATTATCACTCATGAAAGAAATTATTGGGTGAAATTTTTATTTTTATTCAGTTTATATAACTGCATAATTTTTTGAGGTTTTACTATCATAAGTTATGAAATAATCCTATCAAAACCTGTTGAAATAATCAAAAATTAATAAACCATTTTTCTTACCTCATAAACTAGTAGTTTTTATTTTTGAAAATAAATTTCATTGTAATAATTCTAGATATATAACAATATTAAAAATATTAATACGTTTTAATGTTAATTGATCTTCCATACCTTTTAATAAAGAATCACAAACATGTAAGTTACCATTATTAATAATGGGTACGTACAAAAACTACAAATTTATTGAACATTTTTATAGTTATGAAAAATGAAAATGTATTAGCATTATATACAAAGGAAAATTATCTATTTTTATATCATTTTAAAATCTTATTTCTTAATCGGCTAGTTTATGAAAATTAATGGAGTAAATTTTTTCATACCAATATATATAAAAAATAATATAATAGTCTTTAGAAACTACCCATTTACTATCTCCAAATTTAAAACACAATATAGAGTAAAAAAGTTTTAAATACAGATTAAATTATGTTCTAATTAATCTATATATAGAACTTTTAAAATGATTAAATATTTAAATATTCTTATTTCTAAAAACCGAGAGACATTTCCTTTAGAGTTATCCTCAAATGTGATAGAGCCTCAAATATATGATTTTAATGATATAAAATTAGGAGGGTCAACAGTCATGTGTTTGTTGCATCTGTTGTCAATGTACCATGCCTCTTCCAAGGTCATAAGGTGGATTTACTAAAAAATATGTTTATGGGAAAATAGATTCTGCATCAATTATATCTTTCTTCTAATTGGATTAGTGATAAAAATCTTAATAACCCATACATATTGGAGACATTTTTTATTGAGTAACAAAGATTATAATTTTTTTGAAATAAAGCTATTAGTATGATGTAAATATTGAGGAAACTATAATGAGATTTTTTTTTCATTGTGACCTTTTAACTTATATGTAAATCTGGCAACAGAGTAAAAAATTACTCTAGTGCTTTTAAAAAATGAATTTCTGTATAGAATTTTTAACATTCTATTATATGGAAAACTTATCTTACCTTAATTAGATTAATCATAGACATTATTCTGTCAGATTTTTCATTTATTTTAACAAAAATAGGTAATGTTTCATTCAATATAATAATTTCCTTTTTAATACTATCATTATCATTGAGAGTTGCTTCCGATTAATCTCAAATTTTTCTATTTGAATGTTAATATATATTTCGTAGTAACATAATTTTTTTTGATTATCACATTCTTTTTTAAATTGATTCAATTCATATGATAGTATATTGAGATCCATTTTCACATTAATTATCTATATAAACATTTTTGTAGTTCTGTTAATCTGATCATTAAGATTTTAATAACGAAATATATATTTTCATAATTAAAAACCACAATAATTTTTCTATTATTTATTTTGTGTAATAATGTTTTATTTAATTTCCTCATTAGAATTATTCATTTATTTTACAATATTTTTATTTTCCATTTTCAATTTTCTATATAGTTCTTGCATCCTCAAAATATTCCATCAAAACATTTCATTTTGATTAGTTAATTCTATAATATTAGTCTCACAATCTGATTCATTAATTGAAATAGAATCAGAATCACTACTAGATGCATTCATATGTGTTGTTGTTAAGATTATTATATCCAATTATGTCTCAATCTCCAAGAAATTAATGCTTGAATATGGATCTTTATTGAAACTCCATCCAATTGAAAATATTACATTTCCATTCCTTTTTTATTTTTTTCCATTCACTCCTAGATATATCATTAGAAATCATAATTTACATTTCCTTTTTTTCTTAAAGCATGTTAATTATGACGAATTATTAAATTTACTATTAATAATTTTCTTATTCAAATTTCATTTATCTATTTAATGATTTCCTCTAGATCTATACTAAAAATATCTTTCTTTTTTGTATTGATGAATACTTTTTAGTTAAATTGGGTATTTCATATTTTTCATATTGGTACAACTCAAAATGATATGAATTGGTAGATAAGTTAATATTACATTTGAATGAAATTTCTTTTTTTAATTTATATTTCCTCTTATGAAATATTATTTAACACCAAATCATACTAAATCTGTGAATTTATATTTTTTCTAGAGTGTATTATTTAAAACCTTCACCCTCATCGATTACCACTTTCTTCATATTTCACATCATTAGTAGTGATATCAACACCACTTATCCTATATAAATGTTATCCAAATCCAATTCTGATGCATATATATTCTTTATAATACTAGTAAATTAGTGAAACATTTAGTTCAGGGATTCATATTCACCCATCTCAAAATATTTAAATTCAACATTTATCAATCTTAAATCTAACCTTTTATGTTTTTTCTAACCATAATGATTTTCATGAAGTATAATTCATGTGTATTGGGTTTTATTAAAAGTTGACGCATGGATAATGTTATTTCCCTTCTTGGGATCCATTGAAAAGGTTCTATAAGTTGATGTTCCATAAGGTCTTAAGCTTACCACCCCATACTCTGGTGTTTGGAAACTTATAGTTAGGTCCCATGAGGTGACCATGTGGAGACTATAACCATGTAATCTGTATGTGAAACACAATAGAAAATAAGGGAGACCACATCCATCTAGATAAAATTAAATAAAGTAAGTCATTAGAAGGTAATATATAAACAGATGAACCATGTTATAGAAAAATTTATAGAGACCCCTAAAGTAAGTCATGAATGAAATAATGATATATTCAAGTCCCAAAATTAAACAAAATAAAATAATTAAATAAAATATATCAAATATCCGAAATTTAATAGTAGTTATATAATCTTTCATCAATGTAGTCTTCTTGTGTACCAAATAATTACCCAATAATGGTGTGAGTACAACTCATTAATCCAACACCAATTGTATCTAAAATAAAAACTAGTTTGATAAAAAATTTCCATGCATCTATATTCTACAAGATATGTGGATGAAGATAATAAATTAATTAATAAATAACCATGATCCTTAGGCTCCACAATGAATCTTGGATCAAACGTAAATACTATGGCTAGGAGAAAGGTTATTTGAGAACATATTTATGTACATTTAAATCACAACACATATACATAATCCCATAACTCATCTTGACATTTTAAATATCACATATCAAGAAAAATTCTATTGCTCATCCAATCAGTATTAATTTAGTTGGAATCATGTGGAATCCAGAGAGATCACCTTGGTAGCCCATACTCATGTACAATGTTAAATGAAAGGAGATTATAATATAATTACTAAACATATAAAATTTTACATAAATTGGAATGTAATGATAATATCTCGATATTCCCATCCAGTTAATATGTAGTGTCACTCATAATCTAAGGAGTTCAGCCTAAAATTTACATTTACCTATCATTAAGTATCACTTAGAATCTAATGATATCATTCCAATATTCACATTCCATAAATCAATCCAATACATAATCATATATTCTGTTTAAATAAATTTATACCCATGGTAAAGATCAAGAAAATTATTGTAACTTTTCATTTAAAATATTCCATGAGATTTTCAATTAACAATGGTTAATTCCACATTCTATTTTATGTCCAATACACCCCTTAGAATTATATTTACTCTAAAGGTACCCATAAATATATAATATCACTATAAATTGGTAGAAAAGGTTCAAATTTATATTTTCTATGGACCATATCAATGTTTTCAAAAGATTCTTTCATTATTTTAAGAAATTGATTAATTAAATTATTGTTTTTTTATAAATCATGATGGAACAACAAGATGACATACTAAAACATACTATAAAAATTATGGAATGATAATTAATAATTTTAATACCACCTGCCATAGTTTTTATGGAGTCCACACATTGAATAATATCTTATATTTTTTAAATAAATAGATGAAAAATAGATACTAAACATAATCCTTGAAAATGGTGTATAATAGCTATAAATAATGAGAACATAAGAGGAAATGAATTTAAGGAAATAATATGAAAAATAATCTTATATTTACCTTACATATTCAATTTACTGATATGCAAATAAAAATATGGGGGAACCAAGTAGATTTTTCAATGTTTAGGAGAAGAGACATGAGCGCTAATGGTGGGGAAATCATGTGAACCTAAGGGGATAAAATAATGAAAAAAATAAAAAATAGTAAGGAAAAAAGTTGAATTTTTCCAATTTTGAACTAGGCACATGATTTAGACACATTATTGGCCAAAGCATGCCCTAACTATTTGACAAAAAATGTCTAGAAACCCCACACCCTCTATGTAAGACACATTATTAGAAAAACAATGTTTTATGGATGTGCAATAAATTAAATATATTTCATTGTTTTTAGGTCCCTATCAAAAAATTTAACAAACTATTATCCTCCCATTTAAAATAAACACTACTAATAGGAACAACTATCACAAATGATGTGCTAATAATGCACCATATTATGTTCGTTTTAAAAAAAGAACTATAGGAAAAAACATTCCCAAAAACTCCCAAAAACTACCCCATGTCAAGGAAAATTCCATTGATGTAAATGTAGGAGAATTACAGAAAACAATATGGATTATATAACCCAAAGAAGATCATGATCTTAAAATATCACCACCATAATATTGTTCATTGCTAATTTGTACCATCAAGAATCACTAAACATTATAGTGAAATTATGTGACCCCTAGTCCTACACATTTTCATCTTTATCCACTATTTCTTATAGGATTTTAATCGGTTCCAATAACACATAGTCCATATAAATTGACCTTTATCAATAAGGATTTTCATTATATTCCACACTATGAATTATATTCTCTTCAAAAGATACATTTTCCTCAATATTGATATCATTGGTGTTAAGACGATGATATTGGTCATGAAAGTATCTTCATAGTTGATCCATGTAGAAATAATCAATTATGGCACTAAAAAACTATGAAAGGGAAAATCAATATACAAGTTGGAAATCCCTTTCAAGAATATGAAATTCCCCCAAAACCTTAGGTGCCTATTTTCCAAATCTATGTATGTGATGTTGTCCTATTATAGGAAGATCAGATAGGATTACGCTATCATTAATATCAAATCAGAGAGTTTATTGAATCCAATACACAATATAATTCTTCATACTCAGTGTTGTTAACATTAAAAAATGAATTAGTTATAATTTTTATATTGTTTCTATAATGAGTCTTGGTCAAATCATAACTACATCACCGGTATGTAAGAAAAAAAGGGAGAATGACAAGTTCTCCCATAAGAGGATTTATAATATTCTATATGAATGGTTTCATGGTAGATATTGTTTTAGGGAAATTTTAACAATTCAAAGTGATTTTATGAAGATCCCTCCAAATCTAATGGGATATTCTTTAAGAACATCCTCTAGAATCTATATATTTTGATTTTAATACCCATCTCTCTAGTTGTGGTAAGAAGTTATTAGAACTGGCTAAATTCTTAGAGCCTTCAATTACGCATTCCATAAGAAATATGTGAAATATTAATCTCAATATGAAACTATATTATGGGGAACCCCATGTAATGGGACCACCTTACATCTATAATGTTTTCCTAAATCATCCAGTGAGAAGGTCTCCAAGATAGTAATTAGATGGGAATACTTTTTTAGTAGATGAAAAACCTCCCACACAATTTCATTAATCTTGGGTTTCCAAGATAGTACTATATGAAAATACATTATAACACCACCTCACTTCTATTTAATAATTGAAAATTACTATAGGTGATCAAATAGTTTTTGTTTCATGGACTTCACTCACTGATAGGTGGAGAACCTCATGATAGAACCCATTATCTTATTCCTCGTCCCCAGAAACCAGTACTATCATCATAGGTCTTGATACATTTTAGCAATCTTATGGTGTAACACCATTTAATAGTCTTGAAACTTCCTCATAAAAACATCAAAATGTTCATAGGAACTGAGACTATTACCTGAATGTGAATGATATCACCATCATCAAGGAAGAAACCAGGTGTTGGCTCCCACAATAAATGATATAGGTCAGAGCTAGAAACTCTATTTTAGACAACTATATCTACTTGATATGATTAAAAAGTGATGTATAAATATATAAATATATGATATCTACATTACCATGACACTCTACATTAAAAGTTAACTCTGTGATGATTTCCAAAAAACAACATTAATTACATGACTACCGAACTACATAAGCCTGGGTCTTCTTGCTTAAAAATAAGAAACCACATTTCCCTTATACTTGGAATAGGGAAATTGAAATTAAAGGGATAAGAGATATTAAACTTATCTTTATTGGTGAAGATTTAAATCTCAGTGTGATAATATTTATTTTAAGGATTTATTATTGATATAAACTAAAAATATTTCACCTAATAGATAGCACCATCGATATCTCATATCATTCACCATTGGTTCCTCCTATTCGTTATATGCTGGGTAGATTCATTCATATGGCCTCAGTTATCGAGACTCTTATAAAAAAATTCAATATAATATATCTTCCTCTAGAGAAATATAGTATTCATCATAATACATTTAATATTCACTACCAATCTCAATTAGGGTCATGATTAATGTCATGGTTAGTCTCTTCTACATATCCTAAAACGTATCCTCTCATGAATCTATCCAACTAAACATTATCCATTTTTCTAGTTAGGCCAGTTAAAAGTAATATGAGGGAAGAGAAATAACAAATACACAATTTATAATATCTTTCCAAGACTACTAATCTATGTATATCAAACAAAATATTATGATGACCCTAATATAAAAAATATCAATCATTCTTAGGGTAAAATGATATAGTAAAATGAAAGTTAATATTCCTCAAGATGTGAAATTGGATCCTAAAAAATAAAACATGGAGAACATTGAATAATGTTGATACTCCCTCTATGTTCCTACTACCACCATAAAATTAAGAGAATTTTAATCCCGATTCATATAGTATAATGTGATGTCATCAATGAATAAAACCATGGATGAATCCAGGAATAGTTGGAATAAATAATTCGATATTTTGATAATTTTTTTTTGTATATGTTAGGATTAGTGAAATCACCGAGAACTCATATGAACCATATCATCTTATGCATTCCATACTAGGTAGGTAATATGATCTTACTCTATATTTTTGGTAAATGAAATGCAAATCAACCATGGAAAACACATATTCTTCTCTATGGTGGTAAAATAATTCATAAATCCTAGGATGCTGGGGATATTTATTTACCATTATTTGTTTCACTTTCTATAATCGATACATGACATTGAAGAACCATCATTAGTTTTTATAAAAAGGACCATAGATACTCATGGGGAGGTAGTTGGACTAATTTACCCCTAGCCTACAAGTCATCTAGACTATTTTTGGTATTTAATAAATTTATTAGAGTTATTTTATAATGATTAATTAAAATAGGCTCCATGCCCAATAAAATCTCGATAGTGCATTTGATTCCCCCATCAAGTGGTAGACTAGTAAATTATCAGGAAATACATCTTGGAACGTTTCCACTGTTTTAAGAAATATGGTTTTCTAAATAAAACATTATATAATGCTATCTTGGGGACCTAGGCATTCACGTCCCTCAACTGTAGATAATTTATCCCTGTTTGAATTACTTGTATTTACCATTCCTTAACATATTGGTGAATATGACCATCATATGATGTAAACATTCCCCAAATCCTATAGTAGTCCACACCGAATTTATATAGAACCTGTGAATCCATATCCAATATTTTGTCAAAATTGGTCATCTTTATGCTAAAGAGATCCCATAGTAAACAATAACCTCCAATTATGAAGGCACACACTCAAAAATGACAGATACCAAATAATTGTTACCCTAATGGGGTATCGATGGACATAACTATGTACTAGTACTCTATTTAAAATACGAAACCCCCCAAAAATTGAGATATTATAAAGGGATGAGAAACCCCTTTTTGAAATAAATGATAAGCTAATGTGGAGGATACAAAGATAGTAACTTTAGTTAATAGTTAACCTGACATCCTAATAAAGTGGATTTAGTTTCACGATGTGTAACTAGTATGAATTACATCACCATGATCCAACCTAAATATTCTTCCCAAAACTACCATACAATGACTTCTACTCATGAGAAACACATTCCAACCATGACTGGACAACAAAATAAAAAACTACCAACCTAGCATTGTGTAGCCGATCCAACCCCAAAACCCTACAGTAGTCTAGAAACCTTGTCACTCAGTGCCTATTGCACCATCCTACAGAATATATGATGGTGATTCATATTCCCACATGCTCAACAAATGAAATGGTGCCTAATCACACTAATTTCGAATGTGTCCCCATCATCCAAACTGGTAAAGCTATATTATGAATCCACCCTGGATACCATATCCATTTATACTCTAGCATGTCCACTCATTACAGAACCTTAAGATTCCAAATGAACCATCATTTGTCATTCTGGAAGCCACAAACTCGAAGGCCATTCACTTACATATTTTCTACTCAAATATAAGTGATTGGATCATGAGTATAGAAGAAGTGGTAATTTTGAAGGCATTCACATTCACGTGGATTGTGAAACAACCCATAACTATATCAATGGAAATTAACATCTTATAATAATGTGATTTAGTATAAATCACATAAAATCAAATAGAGAAAATTATAAAATCATTATTAATGTGTAGTGAATTAAATTTGTGGTATTTCTAGAAATTGAGAAACCTATTCCAGTGGAATATTAAATTTACAATTGGAATAAGAATATGACCATTATAAATAGTAATTTGACCAACAAGACAGTTACCTTATCTATGAATGTATAAATAAAATGTCACGACCCATCCTCGGGGCCCGTGCCGTGACTACCCCATGCCTACCTTCTATAGGCCAGGGGCTAGCGACTAGCACCAAAGGTGTAAATCCTAATAACTGGGAAGGCATTTCCTTTATAAAAGTAAAAAAAACACCACAGAGTACAAGCAGAAGTAAACACTAAGTAAAAAAGAAGTAATTAAAAGTAAAAGGGTCAGAATACAAACCCAACTGAAAAGTATAGCTACAACTTAAGAAAAGTACAACAGAAAAGACAAAGAGCTGGAAGTATAGGAACAGCTCCTAGGCCGTCCACCTCGGATCCTACCTGAAAGGTAGGTACAGATAGCGTAGCTCCTTGATCTTCCACCACGGATCCTACCTTAAGGGTAGGTAAAAATAGCCTCCACAACGCTCTTGCTCGTTAGCCTCCTCCGAGTATCGTCTCTCCCTGAAGTCCTCCTCCTAATACTGACTAGTCGTGAGGTCCACCTCCTGGTATCATCCAGTCTTCGAACACTCGGCCTCCGTCAGCACTGCCTGTCGTCTGCACCCAACACAACGAGGTGAGGGCATAGCCCATGCAGGGGGTGAGTATAACGATACTTAGTAGGGACCCAGATACCCTCAAGGTCTCACTAAATCCAACAAGTATAACCACAAAGAAGATCTCAACACATAACCTCTACTTAGGTATATGCCCATACATATACCTAAGTTATCAAGTAACCTATCTCAATCATGAAGAAACACAAAGAATATGAAATCAACGGATAACCACTACCCAGTTATATACCCATACATATACCTATGTCATCAAGTGACCCATCTCAAACATGAGGTAAACAGAAAGATCATAGACTCAGCTCAAACCAGGATTTTCATTATCAAAACCATAACTGCTGAAAAGCCCCGTCTCTGGAGTGTACAGTGGTCCTGTCATGAATCCAAGGTACTGCTCACTAACCTAAGACTGCTGAGGTACTCCTCCTGTTGAGTACCGCGGGTCTGCCACCTCACACAGTAGTGCTCCACTGCCATGGGTCTGCCACCTCACACAGTAGTGCTCCCCCTCATAGCCTACAGAGGCACTCCTCCTGTCGATTACCTCAGGTCTACCACCTCACAAAGTAGTGCCCCTCCACCATGGGTCTGCCACCTCACAATGTAGTTCTCCCCACTGGGCTATGCTAGTCACTCCGAATCGAATCAGACAAGTAGTCATCGGTCACAACCAGCTACACGGACTCCGTACTCTGTATGCTTGTATCTAGGAGGGTCTGCTCCATGAGCTACATGTATATACTCCATGTATCACAAGTCCCATGAAGAAGTATCTCAAAGGACCGCCTCATCATATGGGTCTCAACGCAACAGACGATGCGTCAATCGGACGCCCGGTCAGTGAGTTATTAGCCTTTTCGTCCTAGGGGCCCGGTTGGTTTCGTGTGCAAACCAACCCGGCCGTATCTCAACTGTACCATGAATTTTCTTAGGGTATACTCATAGGGACCATTTCTCAACGTGATCACCAACGCTGCTGACAGTTCGTCAAACGGACGTCCGGTCTGAAAGATATCAGCTTTTCCTTTCCAGGGGCCCGGTTGGATTTTGGGTACAATCAAACCCGGCCATACTCCAACTGCGTCCAAAAGTCGGGCGAAGTATGCCAAAAGTTTTGTCTCCTCAAGAGGAATCCAACAAAGTCGACATCATGTCAATCAGACGTCTGGAGCTCAAGATATAAGTGTTTCTGCTCCGAGGCCCCGGTTGGTTTCATGTGCGAACCAACCCGGCCGAACCCAAAGTTCTTCGAAACCTTGAGTGTAATATACCGGAACGACAGTCTCGATCCAAGGATCACATCACAGCTGACGCTGCGTCGATCGAAGGTCCGTGGCCCATGTTATGGGCGTTCTAACAAAAAAAATCTGAAATGGGGGGTCTGGGCCCGGCCCGGACCGGCCCAACCGCCTTGGGTTGGCCCGAACTGTGTCGACCCGACCCGGGTCCGGGTCCGGCCCATCAGGGCGTGGCCCATCCCGGCAGGCGCAACCCGGCACGGCCGATTGGCCAGCCGCGGTTCGGCCAGCGTGGCCGAGTGGAAGTCGCGGAGCGGGGGGGGGGGGGGGGGGGGGGGTTGTGTGGCCCCTTGCCGCTGATTGAAGCCGGTGGCGGTTTGCGCCGCCATCGTTTCTCCGAGATCCTGCGCGGCCATGGGATCCCCCATGCCGCACCACAGCGGCAACCCGTAGTGGTTGTTTTATCCGGTGGTGCGCTAGGGCGCCGCCGCCTCCTGGCGGCCAGACGGCTCCGGCCACCGCCCCCGGTCGCCGGCGGCGCCACGCCGACAACCCGTGCCTCCAGGGATTCTGCGGGCCACCGGAGTTGCTCCGTTGGTCCGTTTTCAAAACCGCTTATGCCAACGTTCATCTCATGTCCCAAACATTACTGCGGGAGCTTCAAAATTACCTTGCGGCCCCGTTTGTCGTCGCCTGTCAATCCGCGCTCAATGTTCAATAATCAAACCGCGGCGTCTTCGTGGTTTTCTGGCGCGGCGCGATGGTGCCGCGGCTTGTTCGACTTCAACGGTGTTGCGCATTGGTGTTGCGCTTCTTCTCTGTTTCTCATAGTTTCGGCGTGGTGCAATTGCACCACGCCACCTTTCACATGCTGCAAAAAATTCAACAAACAAGGGGGGAGGAGGGTCGGTCGGGTTCGTGGGGTCCGACCTCCTCCCGTTATTAGGATAATAAGCGGCCCAATTGAAACCAGGAAAGGCGACAGATGAGATCACGATCAACAATAAAATAAACCCATACCTTGTGATTTGATCCCTCGATGGATCAGCGGAGGGGTGGCATCGTTCGTTGACGTCGGAAGGTGACGTCGTCGTTTGCGATTTTCCCACGGTGGTGTCTCCTCCTTTGATGGAGACCGAGAAGCGTTCTTCGTCGAAGGTCTTGGAAGTCCCGACGTTGTCCAAGTGTACTCAAAGATGTGATGTATCCCCTCTTGTCATAGAGAAGGAAGAAAGGGGTACGCCACCTCTCTTTGGTGTCGGCGTTCTTCCTCGGAGAGTTGCGTTCTTCGCGTTCTTCAAGAAGGAAGAAGTTCTTCAAAGCTTAGAGCTTTCTCTTCAAATCCTCCTCACACAACAATCAACTCTCTCAAATAAAATAAGACTTATCTTATTTTATTACATCAAGCCAAGAGTTTTGAATTTTTAAAAATCAAACACTTAACTTACTTAATTAATTAAGTGAGTTGGCATGATTTAAAGAAGAGAGAGGGGAAGGTGAGTGGTCTCACATTAAAGGGGGGTTAAACATGTTAATAAGAGTTACCAATTAATGAGAGGAGAGGTTTAAGGGAGTTTGGGGAAGATGAAAGGGGTGGGGTTCGTGTGGGCCCCACCTCACCTTTATTCCTTTCATGGGAAGTTGGGTGGTTACCCCAACATCCACTCAATGGATAAAACACTTAAAAGAAATATAAATTTTAACTCAATTTTTATTTTATCTTCAACAAATTTTTAACAACTCCTCCCATGAAAACGCAACTCCGAAAAAAATCTTCTTAAGCAATTACTGGTTCTGTGAATCCATCGGTGACCTCAGAATTCGATTCAGAGAATCGGTTAAAAATTTAGAAAAACTCCCTCGTTCGTTTACTGAAGGTACCTGAGCTAATCTTCGGAAATTGATTCCGGGCAGACCGGGCCTCAGAATCAGGCGCCGTCAGAAACTGCGTTCTTGTAAAATTATAAATAAAATAAGAAAAAAATTTCCCTTCAATTTTACGGGTCTTTACATTACTCCCACCTCAAGGATTTACATCCTCGTAAATCTTAAGCATAGACTAGGGATACAAAAGCGGTATTGAGCACGCATCTGAGCCTTCCGCTCCCACGTACTTACCTGGAGATTCCCGTACTTCCAAAGAAAGTGCACCCAAGGAATCGAACGTCCTCGTAGGATCCACTCCTGTCGATCCTTGGTCCCCACTGGATCCTCTAAGAAATTCACCCCATCACCCAAGTCCAGCTCCCCATGGTCGATGATATGCGAAGGGTCGAGCACGTATCTCCTCAGTTGAGATACATGGAAGTTGTTGTGCATCTGGTGCAACTGGGGTGGTTGGGTCAAGCGGGAAACCACCATGCCTACCCTACTGAGGACCTAGAAAGGTCCGTTGACCCTCGGAGATAACTTGTCGCCTCGGTCACGTCTCCGTAATTCCACGTCGAGATGAGACCCATAAGAAAACGTGGTCACCATCCTCGAACTATAGTGGTATCTGTCTCGTGTCAGCATAAGGATTTTGTCGGCTCTGAGCTGTCCTCATCCTCTCTTGGATGACCTGGACCTTCTCTGGTCCCACAAGAGTTGATGTGATTTCTTCTTTGCCGATAAGATAAATCCGGTCTCATCCCCTGGATGAACAACGTTCTTTGCCTAATATAGTCAATCCGGACATGAATGATGTATTCATGCCATGGACGACGTCGTAAGGCGTCGACATTACTACCAAGAGATCCAACCATCACTCTCGCCTATAAGGGTTGAGTCACACTATCGGCATCAGCGTGAGGTCACTGGGTCTCTTCCAGTAGGAATCTCGAAAGTGAGGGTCACGTCAAAAGATTAAAACAGAACCTCTTAGTACTCAAAAAGGCAGAAAGCAAATGTCACAAAGGTAAGTGTCTTTATATTATTGCAGTACATGGTACAAAGACAAAAATGTAACAACAAAAACATGGAACTAGATATACAAGAATAAAAGGAAACCACTAGTTCCACTCCTGTCCACTCACTTCTGGAGCTCCGTAGTCGTAAGATTCTGCTGCCTGAAGCTGAGATCTCCCATGTCCACCTATTCCCTGGGGTCGGGGTGGACCTCCTGGTGGTGGTGGTGGAAACACCTCGAAGCGTCTTCCACCTCCAGCTGCACGGCCAGCTCCCCTCCCTCGGCCTTCAGCTCCTAGCGGTCTACCTTGATCGAACCTTCGCCTCTGCTTGGGAGGTTCTTCATTTAACTGCTTGTCATCTGCATTGCGGGTCGGACAGTCACGTGCCATGTGTCCAATCTTGCCACATGAGTAACACTTCATGGAAGGTCTGGCTCTGTAATTCACCTTGGTGCCTCGCACTACCGGCCCTGAGTCACGCGGTCGACTACCTGTAGGTTTGGTCCTCTTGGACCTCTACGTCATCTGTCTATTGCCTGCTACAGAAGACTATTCCGCATGCCGGCTAGTGGTGGGTCCTGCTGCTGGAGACTGCTTAGTAAGGAAACTCTCCACTAAGAGGGCTCGCTCCAACAACCCTGTTTTCATCAGAATTCTGTGAAAAACAACATAAGCTCTAATCTCTCGCCTGATTCCCTGCTCGAAGGTTCGGGTCCTGAAGAACGGGTCCCGTACCATATCTGTGGAGTAGCACGAGAGGTATGTGAAACTCGCTGAATAATAAGACACTGTCATGATGCCCTGCCGCAGCTGAAGTAGCTCCTGTATATGCACTACTCGAAGGGTGGCTGGTACAAACTCTGCCAGGAACAGGCTCTCGAAGTCTGCCCAAAGAAGTGTCACCTCATCATTCATCTGGATAATCAGGCTCCACCATCTTCCTGCTGCTGCCTGAAGAAGGCTGGAATCAAGGATCACAATGAAGTCTGCTGGCATACCCACTAGCCTCGAGACTCTCACCACAACCTCCAGCCAATCCTCAGCCGCCTGCGGGTCCGTCTCTCCCCTGAACCTGGGTGGCCTCTAGTGCTGGAACTCATGCAGTGCGCTCAAGCAACGTGCGCCCTCTACTACTGGGGCTGGTGGAATCGGTGGCCCAACGGGTAGTAGTACCACTGGTGCCTCCGCTGGTGCCTCAACTGGGATAGGGCCCTGTACTGAGGTCACGTCGCTCGACAGGCTGTCAGTACGAACAAATCTCGGGGCTCTAGTTGGTCATCCGCGGGGAGGCATCCAGAAGGAAACAAACATGACACGATCAAATGATTTATACCTAATGAGATTACCTGGTTTGAGCTGAATTTTAAAAACTTCTGGAAACACACACACGCAATCAATGTTTTCGTGCACAAATTCGGAAATCAGTTGTCAGGGTCCTGGTGTATGGATACGTTGGTCGTCCGCACCAACACTGGACTCCCTGAACTGAAGAACATAGTCAGTACCCTTAACACTAATGCTTCACAGAAAGAAAATATCAGAGTTATAAGAACTGCGGTAGAACCGACTCCTATGATACCAATTTGTCATGAACCGTCCTCAGGGCCCGTGTCGTTACTACCCCAAGCCCGCCTTCCATAGGCCAGGGGTTGGAGACTAGCACCAAAGGTGTAAATCCTAATAACTGGGAAGGGATTGCCTTTATAAAAGTAAGAAAAACACCACAGAGTACAAGCAGAATTAAACACTAAGTAAGAAAGAAGTGCTGAAAAGTAAAAGGGCCAGAATACAAACCCAACTGAAAAGTACAGCTACAACTGAACAAAAGTACAATAGAAAAGACAAACAACTGGAAGTATAGGAACAACTCCTAGGTCCTCCACCTCGGATCCTACCTGAAAGGTAGGTACAGATAGCGTAGCTCCTGGATCATCCACCACGGATCCTACCTGAAGGGTAGGTACAGATAGCCTCCACAATGCTCTTTCTCGTCAACCTCCTCCGAGTATCGTCTCGCCGTGAAGTCCACCTCCTGATACTGACTCGTCATGAGGTCCACCTCTGGGTATCGTCCAGTCTTCGAACACTCAGCCTCCGTCAGCACTGCCTGTCGTCTGTAACCAACAAAACAAGGTGCGGGCATAGCCCGTGTAGGTGGTGAGTACAACGATACTCAGTAGGGACCCCGAGACCCTCAAGGTCTCACAAAATCCAACAAACATAACAACAAAGAATATCTCAACAGATAACCTCTAATTAGGTATATGCCCATACATATACCTAAGTTATCAAGTAACCTATCTCAATCATGAGGAAACACAAAGATTATGAAATCAACATATAACCACTACCCATGTATATACCCATAAATATACCTAAGCTATCAAATGTCCCATCTCAAACATGAGGTAAACACAAAGATCATAGACTCAGCTCAAACCAGGATTTTCATTATCGAAACCGTAACTGCTGAAGAGCCCCGTCTCTGGAGTATATAGTGGTCCTTTCATGACTCTGAGGTACTTCTCACTAACCTAAGACTGCTGATGTACTCCTCCTGTCGAGTATCGCGGGTCTGCCACCTCACACAGTAGTGCTCCACGACCATGGGTCTGCCACCTCACACAGTAGTTCTCCCCCTCATAGCCTATAGAGGTACTCCTCATGTCGAGTACCGTGGGTTTGCCACCTCACAAAGTAGTGCTCCTTCGCCATGGGTCTGCCACCTCGCAAAGTAGTGCTCTTCACTGGGCTATGCTAGTCACTCTGAATCGAATCGGAAAAGTAGTCATCGATCATAGCCAGCTACACGGTCTCCGTACTCTGTATGATTGACTCTGGGAGGGTTCGCTCCACGATCTACAGGTCGATACTCCAAGTATCACAATTCCCATGAAGAAGTATCTCAAAGGGCCGCCTCGTCATAGGGGTCTCAACGCCACAGACTACGCATCAATCGGAAGCCCGGTCTGTGAGTTATTAGCCTTTTCGTCCCAGGGGCCCGACTGGTTTCCTGTGCGAACCAACCCGGCCATATCTCAACTTTACCCCGAATTCTATTAGGGTATACTCATTGGTAACGTTTGTCAACGTGATCACCAACACCGCTGACGGTTCGTCAAACAGACGTCCGGTCTGAAAGATATCAGCTTTTCCGTTCCAGGGGCCCGGTTGGATTTCGGGTACAATCCAACACTTCCATACTCCAACTGCGTCCAAAACTCGAACGAAGTATGAAAAAACTTTCGTCTCCTCAAGAGGAATCCAACAAAGTCGACAGCACGTCAATCAGACGTCTGGAGCTCAAGATATAATTGTTTCCGCTCCGAGGGCCCGGTTGGTTTCATGTACGAATCAACCCGGCCAAACCCAAAGTTCTCCGAAACCTTATATACCGAAACGACCGTCTCGATCCAAAGATCACATCACAGCTGACGGTGCGTCGATCAGAGGTCCATGGCCCATGTTATGGTTGTTCAAATAGAAACAATCCGAAATGGTGGGTCTGGGCCCGGCCCGGCCCGAACCAACCCCCCTGGGTCGGCCCGACCCGGGTCCGGGTCCAGCCCATCAGGGCACGACCCGACCACATGGCCAGCTGCGGCTCGGCCAGCGTGGCCGGGCGGAAGTCGCGGAGCGGGGGGGGGGGGGGGGGGGGGGGGTGTTGTGCGGCCGCCTTGCCGCTGATTGAAGCCGGCAGCGGTTTGCGCTGCCACCATTCCTCTGGGATCCTACACGGTCGTGGGATCCCTCGTGCCGCACCGCTGTGGCAAGCCGCGACGGTTGTTTGCTCCGGCGGCGCGCTAGGGTGCCGTTGACTCCAGGCGGCCGGACGACTCCGGCCACCGCCCCCGGTCGCCGGCTGCGCCACACTGGCGACCCGTGCCTCCAGGGATTCCGCGGGCCATCAGAGTTGCTCCGTTGGTCCGTTTTCAAAACCGTCTGTGCCGACGTTCATCTCGGGTCTCGAACTTTATTACGGGAGCTTAAAAATTACCTTGCGGCCCCGTTTGTCGTCGCCCGTCAATCCGCGCTAAACGTTCAATAATAAAACCGCGGCCTCTTCGTGGTTTTCTGGCGCGGCGTGATGGCGCCGCGACTTGTTCGACTTCAATGGCGCGGCGAGATGGCGCCACACTTCTTCTCCCTTTATCATAGTTTCCGCGTGGTGCAACCGCACCGTTCCGCCTTTCACGTGCCACAACAAATTTAACAAACAAGGGGGGAGGAGGGTCGGCCGTGTTCGTGCGGTCCGACCTCCTCCCGTTATTACGATAACAAGCGGCCCAATTGAAACCAGGAAAGGTGACATATGAGATCATGATCAACAATAAAATAAACCCCTACCTCATGATGTGATCCCTCGATGGATCTGCTGAGGGGTAGCGTCGTTCGTTGACGTCGGAAGGTGACGTCGTTGTTTGTGACTTTCCCACGGCGGTGTCTCCTCCTTTGATGGAGACCGGGAAGCGTTCTTCGCCGAAGGTCATGGAAGGCCCGACGTTTCCCAAGTGTACTCAAAGATGTGACGTATCCCCTCTTGTCGCAGAGAAGGAAGAAAGGGGAACGCCGCCGCTCTTTGGTGTCAGCGTTCATCATCGGAGAGTTGCATTATTCGCATTCTTCAAGAAGGAAGAAGTTCTTCAAAGCTTAGAGCTTCCTCTTGAAATCCTCCTCTCACAAAAATCAACTCTCTCAAATAAAATAAGACTTATCTTATTTTATTACATCAATCCAAGCATTTTGAATTTTTAAAAATCAAACACATAACTCACATAATTAATTAAGCGAGTTGGCATGATTTAATGAAGAGTGAGGGGAAGGTGAGTGGTCTCACATTAAAGGGGGGTTAAACATGTTAATAAGAGTTACCAATTAATGAGAGGAGAGGTTTAAGGGAGTTTAGGGAAGATGAAAGGGGTGGGGTTCATGTGGGCCCCACCTCACCTTTCATCCCCTCATGGGAAGTTAGGTGGTTACCCCAACTTCCACTCAATGGATAAACCACTTAAAATAAATTAAAATTGTAATTCAATTTTTATTTTATCTTCCACAAATTTTTAACAACTCCTCCCGTGAAAACGCAACTCTGAAAAAGACATTCTTAAGCAATTACCGGTGCTGTGAATCCATCGGTGACCTCAGAATTTGATTCCGAGCACTGGTTCAAAAGTTAGAAAATCCCACTCGTTCGTTTACTGAACGTACCCAAGCTAATCTTCGGAAATTGATTCTGGGCACACCGGGCCTCGGAATCAGGTGCCGTCAAAAACCACGTTCTTGTAAAATTATAAAGAAAATAAGAAAAAAATTTCCCTTCAATTTTACGGGTATTTACATAAAATTTAGGCATATTGTAAACGATAATATGAAATGATTATACCATGTTTTAAGTAAATAAATATTTGAAAAATTATTATTTAAATGTTGATATGTTTCTAAAAAATTAATGTTTATTTTTAATTTAATAATTAATATAAATATTTAAAAGAAAAATTAATTTAATAAAATAAATTCATAAATGATCATTTTATCTCTTATGATTATTAGATAAGTTAAGAGACCTTAATTAATTTTTCAAAGTGTTTTAAAATAATTATCTTCCAAGTAAATGATGATTTGAATTAGAAAAAATAAAATTTCTATTTTTAGAGAATTATTTTCCAAAAAAGGAATTCATTTTTTAATTTTATGTTTAGAAACACGGTTAGATCGAATTATTTGGATTTTTCTAAAATACTTCAATTGTTGGTGAATAGTATAATACGATTATTTATGATAAAAGCTTAAAACATGAATTTTTTAGTATTTGTTGATGTATGGATGATATAAGCCCAAAATTTCAAACAATCCATTAGTAGTTTAATATATTTAGTGATAAGGTTTAATATATTCGTTGTATTAAGCCAAAATAATAAACTAATTAATAAAATAATGAGAAAACATCCATCTCTTCCATTATAAGTACCAGCCGTCACAACTGATTCCCCTCACACCAACCAATCATTTAATATTGTCTAAAATATAACTAATACTCTTCCTAATCCCTTCCACCATGTAAATGTTCCCTCGGTTTCATCACAAGACAAAAAATATTTCCATAGAGAATTTCTTAGGGATAAAACCATTTAGAGCTAAAATCCAATATTTTTTTTCTCTTAGTTTCATTTCAATTTAATATATATTTTTATTATATCCTTATACACACTTATCCAAGTAGAAAGATAATTATATTATCTTTTATAACGTTAAATATAATTATTTAAATGGAATAACTCAACTCTAAATATATTTCACTATCACTTTTATTCTAAAGATAAAAATATCACATATGGTTTGTCAATTTACCACCACCATGGAAAAATATTTTTCATTTTTCACTACCACCAACAATGCTAGTCATAAAACCATTAAAATGCTTGATTTTTATTAAATTAATTTTATAACCTTTTTATCTTATAGAACTGGCTTATATACATAAAATTAAAATAGTAAGACAGAATAAGTTTGTTATGATCTAAAAACAACCAAATAAATCTAAATGATTATCATTAACATTTTATCAAATGGTTCATACATATAAAATATAAACTAATGACATATCAGAAAAATTAATCATTTTTATGTTCATTAATAACATAGAATATCAATTTTTCATAATTATCTCCATTTAAAATAACATCCATTCATGAATAATTGAATCGATAAAGAAAACCATGAAAATGAACACTTCCAAATGATGAATTGAACTCTATAAATCTTCAAAAAGGACATCAGTAAACTAAATTAAAAAATAATATATCAACTGCATGAAAAATATGTTCTGGATTTCAAAATTAATGAATATAACTTGATTATCTAGAATATTAAAGTGAATAAACCATTTAGACATAATATAAGGGGATTATAGAACTCAAACTCCATTATCTTGGTTATTCATCTTTCATACAAAATTTTAGTGTGAATGTTATTTAATATTCCTAAAATATAGTTTATTTTTTCTTAAATTTACATTTCTAGTGCATAAATGTTTCCAGTATGATTTAATGAAAAATGAAAAGATTCTTCTAAAATAACTCATCTTAAAAAAAATAAGTTATACTTCTATTAAGATTGTTTATTCTTCACACAAGAATGATGATTCTTATTCCATTTTTTTACCCAAGGTTTATCTATTAATATATTATTTAGTAATTTCTCGTGAATCACATAATTTTCATGGGATATATTATATCCATGATTGATATATATTCTATGAGGAAATCATGATTATGTTAATTTCAGGATGCGACAAGTGCATACAAAATTATATCGAGATTCAATGAATTGGGTAATATAATGTATCTTATGATATAACATCCATGATTGCTGAAGAAGATGCTATATTGGTTCACAATGGTGATGTTATGATTTTGTACATATGTTATACTAGAACATGATTCTATATTGGTTCACAACTATGTGTTTTAGTTGACGACTACGACACAATGGTTAATTTTTTTATATTCCCACATTCAGAAAATTTATATAATTCTTCCTCTAATTATTATTATTATGATCCTTTACTTAGGTTATGATGATGATGTTTATGCTCGCGCATGTTTCATGTCACTTATTCATCTTCTTACTTTTCTTTTAGCTCACCCATTCTTTTGATGTATATCCTCAGGTGAATCCTTTTGATAAAGATAACACAAGGGAAAATGAGTATCTAGATAAGAATGAAATAAATAATGTTTATTCATTATTATAAAAATGTTTTGTATGTTATAAATTTTCTAGAGACACTAAACCTTTAGATTATGGTTTTATAAGGATTTTATTTTTCTTATCTTTAAAAAGATGCAATAAAAATGTGGGAAAAGTAGGGTTACTATATTTGGTATTAGAAAATTTATTAGTTAATTTGGGAATTCTTATTAGAGAAACTTAGTAAAAAGATATAGTATGAAACTAAATAAGAACCCAATAAACATTCTTTTAGAAAATTTTAAATATAAGGATCCCACATGATATTCCATTAGAGTTAATTTCAAAAATGAATAAATTATTTATCAATGACTTGTGGACTTATTTTTTATTAAACCTTATCTATTTTTTGAAAAGGGTTTGAAGTAAAATAAACTAGATAAACAATCTTGGTGAGGTACAATGCAGTGAATTATTGAGTGGATCTAAAATGTCTTGGGAGGTTGTGTTCCAAATTTAATGTTGATTCTTACCCTTGTGTCGGAAGCAATGAACCGTAATCTAAATAATGTATAATTTCCTCATTCACATAAGAGGTATAAAATGGATGTGAAGTATTTTATGTGGATATCACCATTGAAATTTAGTCGACCTTTTGATCCACTTGTCGTAGAACATTGGGTCTACTAAATGGAAAAGATATTTTATATTATTCAATATTCTGATCTGAAGAAGACGACTCTGGATGTTTTCATTTAGATGGAGACACTAATAAATAGTGTTAATTTTTAAAGAAAAACAATATAAATGAATAAATTGAAGATATGGAGTGGGAAGTATTCAATATAGTGTTTCTTAACTAGTATTTCCATTGAAATTTTCAAAAAAAGATTAATATATAATTGTTAGAGTTGAAGAAAAATTATGGTGAATATATCATGGATTATAAAGGAAACATAGAAAGTCTTGGATGGAATTCATTGGGGTTTGTTATAAATATTTATTGAAGTATAGGTATACTATTAAATGGTTTAAAATAAATCATTCTAAAGGCTCTATAAATTTTTGTTTTGGGGAGTTATGAAAAAAATTTCCGAGGTGACCTCAATGTCGAGTTGGAGTTTTGAGAGTAGCCCTAGGGATATGGTGATAATAAATGAAATAAAGAGTTTCAATCTAGAGGATATAATCACAAATGTGGAAATAAAACTCAACCAATCACATGTCAAAAATGTTTTAATAAACATAAATGGTGGTTTATTAAAATTACTGGGAAATGTTCCATGTGTGGGAGAGAATGCCAAAAATCTCATGAATGTAGAAGAGCATAAATGGGGCTATATAATATTGTGGAAGAAATGAGATACATGCCTATTGTTAAATTCTTCAATTTTAGGGAATAAGGGAACAATGTAAGCCAGTGCCCTATCCTCAATTCTTCGAGGGTAATCCACACTAGCATCCAAAAAATATAAAGTAGAAAAGGAAATATTATTCCATTACTAATTATAAGGTTGCAACTGACAATGATTTGGTAATTGGTATGCTTGTTATTCATTCACGATTTAAAAATGTACTGTATGATTCATGTTCCACAAAATTTTTCATATCTTTCAATTTTATGATAATTATTAAATCCCACCATCAAAACCTAGAAGTTGAGTTTTTTTTAGAACAAGAAATGGGTAAATTATTACATCAAAAATATATAACTCCTCTCTAAATAATTTTTGTGTATTGAGAAACCCAAAAAATATTGTTTGACTGTATTTCTAGAATTTTGATGCTATATTTGGAAAGAATTAATTATCCTTATTCTAATCAAACAGAAAATGATAGGAAAGGGTTTTCACTATTTACATATTGTGGTATCCTACAATTCCATGGAAGTATAAGGATGCTGATGAATCCTATTCCGATCCATCATATCAGGTGTGGATATTATTGCCTTATGAGATAGCATATCTTCCTCAATTGATTAAGACAAAGGAGTGGATCATGACCGAGGACATGCCCATTAGAAGAGACTAATCTAATGTATTCCTTGAAGAATTGTACTGTCTTCTTCTTGACTGAGAGGTTGAGTTTCCAATTGATCATATTCTTAGATCTCTGAAAATATCAAATACACCTTATATAATGGTCACCATTGTGTTTGATGAAATGAATAACCCATTTCAAGAGAATTTGGACTAGAGATTTATATGCCTGATTGCTTCACCATGGGCTGCAACAATCCTCTTAATTAAGAAGAAGGAATTATCAACGCGCCTCCACTTTAATTATCATGAGCTAAAAAATAATGATAAAGAACATGTATCCAAATCCACATATAGACGACTTATTCAATCAGCTACATGGGCCCAATTATTTCACTAAGGGGGACCTTCTGTTAGGACACCTTTAATAAATGGAGAGGATTGAATATATTCCAATTTCTGAATTTGAGATGAGTTATGAACACTGTGAATCCATAGTAATTACCTTTTTACATACTAATTATCTCGGAATATTGTTGGACGTAATTAATAGAGACCCTGTGGATTACCTTGAAAAATTTGTGGTAGAATTTATTGATTATATATTGATATAATCATAGAGAAAGGGGGAACATGTAGAGAATTTGAATACTGTGCTAAAGACATTGCGAATAGAGACACTTTTTGTAGAGTATAGTAAATGGGATTTCTTGATAGAGGATGAATCATTCTAGGGGAATGTTATCATGAGAAACAGAATATATGGGGACCCTTATAAGGAAAATAAAATCGAAGAGTGGCCTAGGACAACATCTTTTAGGGAGATATATAGTTTCCTTGGTCTACTAGGGTATTATCGGCATTTTTGAAGAGCATCTCATGATTTTCTAACCTATTAACCAAGATGACTCATAAGGGAGAAATGTTTTTATTGAGTAGCGAATGTGAAGAATACTTCAAAGAGTAAACAAATATTCTTATCACCATTCTAGTAATCACACTTATGACAAGTGGGGAAATATTTTTCTTATACAATTATTATTGAAATAATGGTTGAGGTTGTGTATAGATGATAAATGATAAAGTGATATCATGTACCCAAGGTTGTTTAAAATTAATGATAAAAACTATCCAACATATTATTTGATGTTTGTAGCTATAATCTCTATGATAATGATATGGTTCATTATCTCTATATGGAGAAGTGTGCAATATATATAGATCATAAGATCCTAAAATATATATTCACACAGGAGGAGATTAATATGCACCAAAAAAAATAGTTAGACTTCATTAGGGATTATGACTTCTCAATTAACTACCATCAAAAAAAAAGAATAGAGTGGAAGATACTCTAAGTAGAAAGGATCGTTTATCATTATCAATTAAAAAAATTAAGATGGTTATATTCTTTATAGATATGAAAAGGATGGACATAAAATAATTAATAATATAACATTATCAATCATTTCTCAAATAATTTCTCAAAAACTCATCAAGGAGAAAAAAAATAGGATGGTCAATGAATGAATCTGGAAATTCAAAAAAAATGTGAAAGATATTAAAAATTGGGAATAAAAAGAGTTAAACATGGATAAAGGCATAGTCATGAGATTTGGGTCACGACTATGTGTATTATCCAATCTAGAGATAAAGAAAGAGATTTAGAGTGACCCCCATCGGTCAACCTTCTGTATTCACCTATGGAGCATAATGATGGATATATATATCTACGAAGACTATCGTTGGGACAAGATGAATAAGGACATTGAGAAATATACATCAATGTGTATGGTATGTGAACAAGTGAAGGATGGAAGGAAAAAAATATAAGGTGATGATAAAAATATTATCCATACCATCATAGAAATGTTACAAAATCACCATGTAGATTTTCATTAGAAATCCATAGAAACCCAAAAGAAAAAATGATATATGGGTTGTTATGGACCATATAATAAAGAAATATCACCTTATTAAAAAAATAGGACTTCTCACTAGATGAATTTACATAGATATATATCCTAGAATTGGTAGGGATGCATAATGTACCACCAAAAATTATATTCGATCGAGATTCATGATTCACCTAGAATATATGGAAAAGTATCCAACGTGATCTGAACAATGAGATTAACATTATTACGGCCTATCATCATTAATATTATGCCCAATTTGAGGGGAATATTTAGACACTATAATAAATGTTCCATGGACATCAAAGGAGGTTAGGACCATCATCTTCCTCTGGTAGATTTCTCTTAAAATAACACATTTCACTCAATCATCTAATATTCTCCATATGAATCCCTTTGTGGGAAAATATTCAGAATACTAGAATGATGGGATGAATTATGTAAAATTAAGCTGTTAGAAATAGAAATGTTTATTGAAACAGTGGAAAAGATGAAAATTATCTAGTATCACATCAAGGTACCCAAATTCAACCTAATATCTATGATGAGAATTAGTTATAAGACCTAGAGTTTGTGGTTGGGTACATGGTCTTCATAAACATATATCATTTCTATAGGATTAAGAGATTGGGGAAGAAAATCAATCTGAGTCCCAAGTACATCAACCACTTTAAAATTATTTATCATGTTAGAGTTTTGGCCTATCAAGTGGAAGTTAAACCTACTATTTCTCAAGTACAAAATTTATTCCACATATCCCTTTTGGGTAAGTACATAGTAGACCCCTCATATGTACTAAAACCAGAGGTGGTACCACTGGAAAATAATCTATCTAATTAAGAGAAGCCAATGAATATCTCAGATTATAGAAATAATGTTCTATGAAATGAGACTACTCTTCTATACAAAGATATATGGAGAATCCTCATGTAATAAGAGGATATATGGGAAATATAGGAAGTGATGCATGATAAGTACCCTACCTTGTTTTCACCAAAGTATGTAAAAATAAATATCTAAGGAAAAATTTTATAAAGGGGGAAGACTGTAATGACCCATAATTCTATCAATGTAAATCCCATATTTAAAATTATTTCATCTAGTATAAATCACATAAAATCCCAAAGATAAAACAATACAGACATTAAAAATGTAGAGTGAATTAAATAAGAGGTATTTCTAAAAATTAATAAACCTATACCAATGAAATAATAAGTTGACATTTGGAATTGTAATGTTACCATTCGGAATAGTAATTCATCCAATAAAGTAGTAACCTCACCTTTGAGAATATATATAAAATTTAGGAATCTTATAAATCATAAAATGTTATAATCATAACATGGAATAAGTAAATACATATTTTCAAAATTATAATTAATGGTTGTTATTTTTTTAAAAAATAAATATTAGTTTATATTTTTTAAATTAAAATAATTATTTAATAAGAAATTCGATTTCATAAAATATATTCCTAAATTATAATTTTTCCATTATTATTATAAGATAATTTTATGAGTCCTTAATTAATTTTTCAATGTGTTATAAAATTAGCTATAATTTTAAAATCAGTATTCTCTAAGTAAACAATGGTATTCATTAAAAATTGAATTTCCCATATTTAGAATATAATTTTCATTAAATTCAGTTTAATTTTGAATTCTACTTTTCAATAAATAATTAGGGGGATTATTTGGTATTTTTCTAAAATACTTGCATTTTTGTGAATAGTAAAATACAATAATTTGAAATAAAAGAAAAATACAAGAATTTTTGAGCACTTGGTGTTGTAAGCCTGATGTATGCCCAAAATATCAAATCCTCATACAATATTTTAATATATTTAGTGATGATGTTAAAACTATTCAATTTCTTGATCCAAAATAAAAAACTAACGAGTAAAATAATAAGAAAAATCCCATCTCCTCCACTATAAATACCAACCCTCAGCACCTCTTACCCTCACACCTTCCAATACATTATGATTATACTAATTATTCACAAGACATTTCTCAATCCCTTAATGCATTTATTTGATCCCATGGTCTCATCAAAAGACAAATACTATTCCCTATGGAGGATCAAAAGGAGGAGGAGACCAAGAGGTAAAATCCGTTTTATTTTTCTATTAACTTCTTTTCAATTTCAGTTAATTTATTATCCTCTACCAATGTACAAAAATACAAGTAGAAAGATATATATTTAATCTTTTATATAATGGAATGTTATTCTGTTAATGGAATAATACATCTTTAAATCTATTCCATTTTTCATTTTATTCTAAAAATAATAAAATTGTCGGTGGTGTGTAGAATTACAACCACCTTGGACGATTGATTTTAATTTTTCTCTACTATAGTCAAGGATGGTAATAAAACCATTATAATGGTGGATTTTATTGAAATTTATGTTATAACATGTTATGTTCTAGAACTAACTAATATACATAATATTACATAATAAAACAAAACAAGTTCTTTGTGATAAAAAACCAACAAATTAATCTAAATGATTATCATTAATGTATTATAAAATGATTCATCCTCATTAAATATAAAAAAATTATATATAATACCAATTAATCTTTTCTATATTCATTAATAGCATATAATATGAATTCTAGATAATTATCCCAATTTTACATGAACTTCCATTCATGTATACATGTGAACCAATCATGAAAACCCAGAAAGTGGACATTATTAAACGATGAAATTGTAATCTATAACTGATCAAAAATGCCATAAATGAACTTAATAAAACTATAATAAATAAAATAAATGTATAATTGGTTCATGATTTTATAATAAATAAATTTAATCTGATTATCCCAAATATTAAAGAGAATAAATCATTCCGACAAATGTTATGGGGATTCCTGAACCCAAACACATTTCTTCAGGGTATTCATTTTCCATGAGAATTTTATAATTTTATGTTCTTTAATATTCGTCAAATATAATTTATTTTTTATTAACTTTTTTAAAGGATATACATGTTTCGAATATTATTTTAGGACAAATAAAATATAATTTTTCAAAATTACTCTTCTTTATATAAACACATGTTATACTTCTCTTGAGAATATTTCTTCATCAATCGCAATTTATTATCTTATACAATGTATGTTATTACCTTTTATTAGTGCAACGACAATGTTTATCCATAAACGTATTAATTTTGAAATTATCTGGAAACACAATCCTTTCTAGGGGTTATTTTATGTCCATTATTGATTTACATTCTATGTAGAAATCATGATTATGTAAATGTTATGTTGGGATAGGAGGGATCAGAATTACATATCGCTCCAATTCATTGGGTATCATGATGTATATAATGAGATACTGTGAAACATTCATTAACATGATTCTATATTATTTGATAATGATGATGTTATATTGATTCACATATAATATGTGTGAGCATGATGCTAGTATTGTTCACAACTATGTATGGTAGTCAACCACTGAGACATGATGTTTCATTTTTATGCATTTTCACATTCCATCACATTATTTAATCTGTCCAATAATTATGATGAGGATGATAATTTTATTTCCTTATGTTGATGTTTTTTATTATCACCCATGTTTCATGTCTCTTATTCATCCTTTTTCTGGTATTTTACATAACACATTATTTTAATTTATATCCTATGTTGGATACTTGTTCTAAAGAGAAAAATATTAAAAATAATTATATAGAGATTAATGAATTAAATAATTCATATACATTATTAAGTAAATGTTTTTATGGTTCAAATTTTCTAAGGGAACTGAACATTTGGATCTTAGTTGTGTGGATCTTTTATGTTGTTTATCCTTAATATTATGAAATAATCATGTAATGAAAGTAGGGTCACTATAGATCTCATACTTAAACCCTTCCTCAAACTAAAATTATTAATCTATCTCATCCTATACTGTCATAGGGGTTTATCAATACATGTTTATATTGTGGTTATCATCTTGATAAAAAACATGGAACCCTAATTATGGTGTGTGAACTCTATGGCCCTGCTATTCCATATGGTGTATGATAAAATAATCATAGATTTGGGTATCAAAGTACTTCCATGATATGAAAATATATTTCACACCCTAAACTAGTATGTCCCAACATCATCTCACTAATCCATGTAACATATACACCACCAGATTCATACTCAGATCATGAGGTTTCTCATGATGCTAGAAGATGGTACGAATAAACTCAATCCAAAACTAGTCTCACTCTTGGACAACCACCCCATTAAACACTAGTATTTGATGAAGATGATACTCCTTTTTTATCTCAAACATATAAATATTAGAATTAGGATAATCCATATCAACTTATAGTACTACATGAATTAAAATAACTTAGATCTGATCATATTCCATTGCACCTTGTTTCTCTAGTGGATCTTCCCAGACACTCTAAAGGGTGTTCTCAAATACTCCCACCTCAGATTCATCATGTGGCTGATGTTAATTATTTTCTCTAAAATGTTAAACACACATCTAATATTACCATTAAAAAATATTTTTTGATTAAAATTATTAAAAATTGAAGTAAAATGGAGCAACACTCTATAGGTCTCTTCCAGAGAAATTGTGTTCATGCAAATTATCCATCTAGTTATCTAACTATTGTAATTTGTTTATCCATTTTTTGATTTTCTCTACCAAGGTATAGTTATATAGATTTTCAACTACTTGTTATGAATCAAAAGACTCTAGATGTTTTTATTGGAACCCATTTTAACTCTCACCATAAATTATTTAAATATTTTATGTACACAATATTATTTTTATATATCCACATGAGAAATTTTATAAATAGCATTCCACTATGAATTTGTTGGATCCCTATATAAATTTTTCAAAAACATTATAAAATAGACCTAGGATATTTTATAGTATAAATGATCTAAGGAAATCATTCTAATATCATGAATCCCTGTGTTCATGTATGATTCTAGAACTCATACCTCTTCTCGTATTAGTCCAAGCTTAAAAACCCATAAATGAATAACATCACACCCAAGTTCACCACTAAAGGTGGTAATAATTCAACCTAAAAATATAAATGAAAAAAAAATTAGTGTCATCCACTAGAGACACAACTATTTTCTCACATGTGGGTTTTCTACTCTGAGGAAGATGATGATTACCAAGCATAAACACATCCTATTATCCTTTATACTAACTAAAAAATATTTGAAAAATTAAAATCTATTATGAAGACACTTCATAAATCCTTTCACTCGGATCCACTAAAATGTTTCTCTAGGATAGTGTGCCACATGGTCTTAACTGATCCTATTTGTATTATAGTGGCTACCAATTAGCTGTGAGGGCCCATGAGGTTAAAATGGGGTGATTATACCCCCATATTAGAGTTTTCGACCCAAAAATAAGGGAGAGAACAACCATCCCGATAAAATTTTATAAATGAAGGTACAATTAGGTAATTATAAAGCATATTACTTATAATATTCCAACATTATCATAATGCATATGGGAAAGTCATATATGTATGTCCAAAAAGTAAAAAATAACAAAATATTAAAAAAACATACCAAACGTTGGAAAATTAAATATACTTATCAAGTCCCCACCTCCATACTCCATCCCATCCAAAATTAAGATGTTGGTATTGGACACTTATCGTTATTTGAAATTGAATCCATGATGTCTTTTTGCACACCAACTAGAGGAAAAAGTAGGGTTTCCATGAAGAATCAATAATCCACCACAAATGGGGTCCAAAATCATATCTAATTTCATCAAAAATAGTTTATTTATATTTTTTTCTTAATAGAATAAGACAAAATAAATAAATAAATAAAATAAAACAACATCGATCCATGGTCTCCACGATGAAACTCAGGTATAAATTTATTGATTTTGACAAGAAAAAATGTCTATAACAATTTCTAGTTAATTTTTGAATCCATAACCCACATACATATCCGTGATTCTCATCCTAGAATTCAAAATATCACATATTATGAAACATTCAATTACTCATCCCATCAATATCAATTAGCTGGTAGTATGTAGAATCCACAAACTCATCCTATAACTCATAACTCACGTACCAAATATAATCCAAGGGCACACCCCCGAAATACTAACTATATATAATCTCATATAAATTGTAATCCAAGAGTCTCACTATGGATTTTCCATCTCTTTAATTTTAATTATCATTCAGAATACAAGGACCTCATCTCGATATTCGCATTTCTTCACGTCAATTATCACTAAAATCTAAGGATTTACTCTCACAATTCCAAATGATTTAATAAAGTCAATACATAACCATATGTTCTATCTAAATTCACTTAGTATCATGTCTAAAATAAATATAATTTTTTTTATTGTTAATTTCAGACATTCTATTCAATTTTCAATTAAAAAGGGTTAAGCCCACTATCTATTTTCATGCCCAAGACACCATATAGATAACCCATTAGTCGAAAACAAACCAAACATAACTAAAATCACCCAAAATTGGTGGCCAAGGACCAATTTTTTTTCAAGGGCCTACTCATAGCTTTTTAAGGGCTCTAGACACCTCTTTGGAAACAAATTAATTATATTAAGGAATGAGGCTGAAATCACAATGAAACTGTAAGGATAATTACTCTGAACATACATTAGAAAAAGAAAAACCATATGTGGTATCTTGAAAAACACATACCATAGGTTATAAGTATTCAACTTATTGAATACTAGCCTTTGTGTTGATTGGAAATAGAAGAAAAAGAGAAACTAGAAAAAATACATGAAAATAAAGAATAATTAACATAAAAAAGATTATATGTGGAAGCATATTTATGGAATAAATATTGATGGAATAATATTGTATATACCTTGGAGATTCATGAACCTCAGACAAAACTAAACATAGAAGAACCAATAATATCTATTAGGAAAAACGGGTAGGGAGATGAGAGCTTGTGAAGGCACTATTTTATGAAAATTAGTGAAAAAACCAGGTTAGACTTAAAAATTAGAAAGGAAAAAATAATATTTTTTCCCATATATATCTAGGGGCATAATTTAGCTGTATGGTTATCTAAAATATGCACCAACCATGAAAAAAAACAATCTAGAAACCCTACATAGTAAGTGTAAACCCCCATTATTATAAGGGGTTAAATGTATATATGATAGGAATCATGTAATCAAAGTGAACCTTTCATTTTAGGTGCATTATTTATTAGAACTCCATTATTATGTGTTCCTATCCAAATGTAGTTATAGGAATGGGTGACCTTCATGGATGTTCCCTAGGGTATGTGCGAGTGAGGACAAAGCACTCTTCAATGAACCTGTGTTTTCATAAGGGGATTGTCAATAGTATGACGACACATTTGGGCATGTGGGAGGGCCCTGGGGAGGGGATCCAGAGTTTTTGAAGAAATTGGTGGTAACATTATGGACAAGACCTGACAACAATATCAAGGCATGGTGTTTATCTTGTTAGTAGAGCCCAGTTGTTACATTGGTATCAAAGGAGGAACTCAACCTTATGTGTGTTGGAACTAGCAAAGTAGACACGTAGAGACTACAATGAGGATGTTGTTCTCTAAATGGGATGAATATGATACCCTATAATGATATGGGGTTAAATGACTAAGATGGATCCTTGTTTATTAAAACTATGAATCTAAAATTACTTGGCCTAGAATTTTTTTTCCGGATGGGTGACCACCTAGCATGTTTCCCAGGATTTTTGTGAGTGGGGAAAAAGTATACTGGAAAGATAATATGTTGGCATGTGGGACAATTAATTAGACTGATGGACGATTCATACCATGGGTGAGCTTTATGGAGGGGACCAAGTGTCTAAAGGGCATCTGGGGGTACCTAGAGAGCTAGGAACTGACTGTCATGTCAAGGAGTGGTTATTATGCTATCAGCAAGGTATAATTGTCACAATAAAATTACTAAATTATATTACTCATATCAAAAAAGATAAAAATTATTGTTTGGATATTTACTTATTATAATATCATAGTTAAGAATTATTTTCATGGAGTAGTAACTAGGATTGATTACCTCCTGGGATGTTTCCTAAGGTGTTTGAGAGTGAGGAAAAAGCACACTAGAAAAGGGATGTGTTGGCCTATGGAGAAATTAATTTGTATGAGGAACCTCTCAAGCATGTGGGAGGGCCCTAGTAAGGGAACCATGAGTCTCTGTGGAAAATGGGGGTACCTGGGAAGCAAAGACCTGACTTCCATGTCAGGGAAGGGTGTCTATGCTATCAGTAGGGCCTAGTTGTTATAGTTAGGCACAAAGTCAAAACAACTATTTAAAAACCATGAATGAAAACTCTATAATAAATAATATCCCTCTCATGGTTTCTATGAAACAATCACATGTATTAAAAAGATATGATCATCCCATTTCCAATCAACACAATAATGTTTTGTGGTTAGTGGAAACTATTTTATTCCCTAAAATTGATTATGTTTTTTTACAAATCCATCAATTATAGCCCAAACCATCCCAAATGATCTTGACATATTTTCTACTTCCTTGGAATCCTTTATTATGGTAATATTATGTATATTTCAACGAAAAATATTAGTTTGTACCTAAAACAAGAGTATGGACTTTTAGCTAAAAACACTTTTATTTAAAGCGTAGTACAAGATATTACTAATATTATAATTCAAAACATACATCAAAACATTATTACCTACATGTATTTTTGGATCAACATATAGAAATTTATATTGTTTCATAGTTATAATTTAGTGTTTTATACTCAAATTATTTATGAATTAATCTATTCGAGCCTTACAATAGCCATAGTTGTTTTTACCTAGATATGGTTGGTTTTATGGTAAAAGACCATAAGTTGCATACATTACTTTCCACATTCAAAATCATTTTCCTTATACCATTGGGCCATGTATATATATGTTAGTGGAATATAATGAAATAAAATAATATATATATCCAAGAGGAATAATGTATAAAACCAATTCATAACCCATTTTAGATGGAAAATGTGGGTTAAAGGGAGTTTGAAAGTCCTTTTAAACATTTACTAAAGTCCTAAATAGAAATGAATGAAAAATGTTTATTATTATAGATAGTAATACTGTAATGATGTGAAATTCCGAAATATAAAATATATCAGAAAAATAATGATATGAACACATGATTTTTTGTATTGTTTAGAGTGGTTGGACACTATAACTAATGTTCATTCCCCATATAAATCTATGATTTTAATAAAACTCATAAGAAAAAGACATCATTTTCAAATGAATGAAAAACTTCTATAAGTCATAACATTTTCCCACCTAAAGGTACAACCCACGAAACTCCAAAATTTCTTTGGACCAAGGAAAAAAAAATTAAAAGTGAATCTTAATGAGGTCCATAATTCAAAATTATGTACCTTTTCTTTTGGAGGTATACTGAAGAACACACCAAATTATATTTGTGGGTCAAAGCATTAACTGAGTTTATGGAAAAAACAAATATTTACATAACACTGAAAAAAATTAAAAAAAACATTAAAATAAAAATAAAGGATGATTAATGTAGCATCCAGAATTACACTAGAAAAGATAAAAAGATTAATATCCTTTATGATCACACGAAAATAAAATTTTTAAAATAAAATATCACATTGTCCAATCTATTTTTCATATAATCCCCATAAAAAATTCACCCCAATGTCATGTATTATTGGGTTTTGTGATTAAAATGATATGTGTCAAGCTTTTAATAATGTTACCCTTATAAAAATAAAAAAAAGTAATTACATTTTCATTTACATCACGATGTTCATTATATTGATGATTATTAAAAAAAATTACCAATAACCATTGTTAAAAAACAATATGAACATGAAAATATCGTTTACTGATATAGAAATTTCCCATTTTTTTAATTTATTAGAATTATTAAAACTCACATTGATTGACAATATTATTGTATATTTGAAGTTTACATATTAAAAAACAAATTTAATAATTCAAAACAACATTTAGTAAATTGAAATATCAACATTATTGAAAGACAGGGTTTTTAAATTCTCTTATAATGACAAAGGAATAAATGCATAAAGATAATATTTATATCTATATAAACACTATTTTTATATCTTTATAACAATGATTTTAATATAATTTTTCCTATAAATTTATAATTTTATGTAACCACAAATAATACCTAGGTATGCATGAATCTTGTTCTCTATAAGCATGAAAAATGTCTATGTAACCGTTAGATGTATCTATATAACCATGAAACGTGTCACGAAACATGTCTCAATAGAAATAATTATTATAATTCTTGGAAAAAATTTGAAAGCCAAAACTTATATACATATATTAAAAAAACCTTTATGAAATATTATCAACATCTAATAGTTAGATAATATATATAATGTGATAAATTAGTGTGGTGAAAAATTATAAATATCTGCTTAAAAATTATGTTTCATTTGAAATATAAAAAAATGAAATATAAAAAATAATAATCTCTATAATCAATTAAAAATTCATTTAAGAAGAACATAATACTAAGAACATATGAATTATTGGATTAATATGTTATTGACATTATACCACATTTGGAGAATAACTTTTTTTAATATTTGTTTGGAAATAAAGAAAGTGTTCATTATACTCAAAAATGGTCCTAAGGGGGAATATGAGGGTTTACACTAAGTGAAAAGTGGGAATGTATCAAAAAGTTTTTCAATATAGGAAATTAATTTTTTTTATTTTGATCATACAATATTACAATATAGGAAAATGGGATAATAATTAGTGGTCTGTATAACCATTTATAAGTAAATACACCTTTATTTCATTATAGTTTTTAAAAACCTCCCAAAAATATTATAAAAAAACAAATTAAGTCCCCTTATAGCCAAATCTATCAATTCCCCTAAGCCCACACTTTCCCCATTACAAATACACCATCTTATTCACCTAGTAACCAATCATTTCTCTAGTGATGTACAAGAAAATGCATTATCTCTCGTGAGATGTGGTTATCTTATTAGAGAGAGAGCCCTTAAATTACCCTTCCCTACCCCCTTCCCCTAAGCCCACCCTTCCATCCCCCCTCACCCTTCCCCTCCCATTCCCCCAGAGATGTTTGTGTTTTCTACCGTGGTGCAAGATATCCAATGACGTGTGAGAAATCCAACAACCTGTAGTCATCCTAATGTGGATTGAATTTATTCGGCGGTTTTATCTAAAAGTAGGTAAAAATATAATTATCATTAAGTGATATATACCATATTTTTTCCATTTCATTGATAATTCCTAATGTGAAAGCCATTTACATAGATTTTACTTAGTAACGATTATTCCTATTTATATATTTTTTAAACTATTCTATATTTTTTAAATAATTTTGAGTGTACTCAATACTAATGTTTTGGTAATAGGATCTATTATGAAACATTATTAACAGGAAAACATAAATTATTATTATAACTAGAAAATCAATACCGTACTTTATCTTTTTTCACCCATAATATACAAGAGCCTAAAATTTTAATGATTTTTACCTTAAATATGAAATTTTATTTTTAAAATTTCATTGATAAATTTATTTGAAAAACCAAATGAAAACTAATATTTTTTTACCTTCTGGCCATGTGAGGATTCAATTTCACTCAAACATGTTTTTGAATTCTTAAAAATTGATATTTATCATTTCTTATATGCCCCGATAAGGGTTAATTTAGGTGTTAATAGTAACATTAATGATTAATTAATGGGTTGGTGGGACCCATAAATTATTAGTTCATATTTACCCAAACATTTATCAATTATATTTCCCGTCTGATTATATAAAGGTGTCATATTTAATAAAGAACATTCACCCCATGATAAAAGAAACAAATTTTCATTGTAATATTTTCAAAAATACATTTAGAGGATAAAAATTTCAATAATAATAGAAATTATAAAAATTTGTACAAAATAGAATCTAGGATAACAATAATAGTAAAATACGGATATGATCAATCCCCTAAAAGAATGACGCTCACAAACTACATTGTTGAAAAAAAAACAGGATATTTGTAATAAAATATGAATTTTGAAAATGAATATATTTATAAATTTAATATAAAATAGATTCTAATGAATAATAAATCAAATATGATGTATTTGTAAAAAAATTTCAACATATATGACCAATACAAATCTTGCCGTTGTATAGTAATATGACCTTTGGAATCGTAATATGACCATTGGAATAGTAAAAGGATTATTTGGAATAGTTAAACAGTATTTATAATTGTATACCCAATTATGGAAATGTACTGTAATATTTATAAAACTTATAAAATGATAATATGATATATTTATAATATCAAATAAGTAAATAAAATTTTTAAAATTGATAATTTTTTTTATATTAGAAAAAAATAAATGTTTACAATTCAATATTATAATAAATATAATGATTTAAAAGAAAGTATAATTTCTTAAAATAGGTATAAAAATTCATATTACCTTTTATTGTAATGATAATATAATTTATGA
Source organism: Viscum album (assembly GCA_963277665.1). Lineage (NCBI taxonomy): Eukaryota > Viridiplantae > Streptophyta > Magnoliopsida > Santalales > Viscaceae > Viscum > Viscum album. The sequence goes on along the minus strand of OY728163.1, from coordinate 2,098,543,750 downwards.
TACTATAAGTAATTTTTCAATGGGTCTTAAAATGGATCATAATATTAAAAATGTGTATTTTTAAAATAAATGTGGATTTTATTTCAAAATTAAATTTATAATATTTATAAAATTATATTCAAAAAATTTATTTTATTTTTATAATACTACTTTATAAAATTTCGTAGGTTTTTTTTGTATTTTTCTAAAATACTTGAATTTTTTTGAATAAAATTATGAAAAATAGGATATTTAGCATTAAAATCTAAATATATGAATATTTGATTAATAACTGAAGTAATCACCATTAGATCAAATTAATCTTAATTATGTACCTACTATTTTCACTAGAATCAATACTATTGGTAGTATTGAGCTATTGTAGTAAACTAATGAACATAATTTAAAAAAACTGTCTCTTCCCTTATAAATACCTCCCCTCCTACTCACAACTTCTATGCCTTATAGGATGCCAAATTTCATCAGAATTACCTTACCAATATTCAACCATACATCGTAGTTCTATTTATCTCATCCAAAGTGAATTTTATGGAGCCTTAATTGGTAGCCTAAGATGAGACATCAAAAGGAAGGAAAAATATCAACTAACTTCTTTCAATTTTATTATTCTTATAAAACCCCTTATGTTTTCCATTAATAATTAAAAGTAAGAATGTATAATATATCTACTGATATGATATCATTGTGATGGAATATCCATAATTTACCATCCATTGTTTATATTCTATAGAAATATTGTTGTTTACAATATGGTTGGTTTACAAGCTCTATGAACAACAAAAATTGTTTTTATCAGCCACCATCAAGGATAGTTATAAAAACAATATTATGTTTAAATATTAGTATAATAAGTATATTTTATATTATTTTAAATTCATTAATTTTTTAATAATAATTTCACTATATAAAATAAATCTATTTTGTGAATGTTGGAAAAATATCCTTACAACACAACATTAACGTTTTTACAATTTGAGTCATCAATGTGTAGGGTAAAAAATGGATATTTTGTAATGTTTAAATTTTAATACTGAAATGAATTCCATTTACTATCAACTCTATAGAACTTTCTATTTTTAAAACAATAGAAATAATTATCCACAAGTTTTTTGACCCTAGAACCATTAAACAAACACCCTCACGACAACGAAATGAAAAATTATATCTCATTGAACTATTTATAAGAAAACATAATAAAATTATAATAAATAAAATATATATGGAAAATATTTTAAATTAAGTAATTTTTTTTATTAAATTTATTATACATGAAATTACATACATGTGCAGAATGATTCTAGAATATAAGTTGGGGTATCACTCTGAACCACAATTTATCTTTAGGTTTTGACATATATCTCTCTAACTCACTTTATATCTCTATTGGATGTCATATAATGATTCAAAATTATATATGTACTTATCATACATATATATATTTATATTATTCTCTATTTTCTTGAAGGGTTAATACATACCTTATGTTCATTTCTAAAATGCCTTATTTAAAATCAAATATGATTAAGAGGTACATTTCTGTAATTTAATCCTTTTATTTAATGGTAATTTAATATTTTGATTCCCATTACTAATTTTATTAGATACTGAAATATTTTAACTGTAATGATTCTATTTTACCTCTATATTTCAAATAAACTTCCACACTTACACTTTCCAAAAAAGTAATTAACCAATTCTATAAAACATTGTTTTAGATTTTCTTTTATATTAAAAATTGATGTCACTTTATCACAGTGTTCTCACAAATGAAATAATTTTTTTTGTGAACTATGATTATTTAAATATATATGAAATTCAAAAATATTTAATATTTCATCTCTTTGGAATATTTAAGAAATATAATTAGATTATGATATGAGGATAGATTGTGAAAACCATTTATTGCCATGGGATCTTATTATATTTGTTCCTTATTATTGATTTCTATTTATAAAACTCATAATCATGTATATGTTATTATTGGTTCACATTGAAATAGATCATACTCATTGGGATTTTTTTTATCTTAGGATACTATATGTATAGAATTATGGATTAAACATAATCCATGATGGGTCTCTGTTAACTATGTGATGCTGTATTTGATGTTGGATTTTACTTATTTTTATGTTATGATATATTTTGTTTCTATATTAAAATGATTCCATTCTCTTATTATTCCATGATATTTATATTATGATACCATATGTTTATTACCGAGACTTTTATTTTATGAAATCATGTTATGCATCTTGAATCATATGCAACGGTTCATTTTAATGTTTATTTCATTACATTTCATTTTAGCTCAACCTTTTATCTATGTATTCACTAGGTTATCAAATAATTTTTTAAGATAAAATAGTGATTTTTGATATCATTATGTATTTTTTAATAAATAACTTTTATTCCTATTTATTATTGATTTCATTTGTACCTACTCTTCCAAGGAACCTAGGTCTCTCAATTCTGTAGTTATATTTATTAGCTAATTATGTTAGAAATTATTGAAAAATTTGTGTAAAAGGAATGGAATAATATAGTTTGTATCATAGGAAAGGAATATTTAAATTTAGGTATTAGGAATATAGTAATTTAGTGAGAACAATTGGGATAAATGTAATTATAGGAGAGTATATTGAAATTTTTGTGATATATAGAGTGAGTTGTTTCCAAGGAATTACATTCATGTCTGGAAAATGAAAGTGGATATGGATATAACATAGATTTACCAAGGTGTAATAACATCAAAAATGGAATATGTAGTATTAAATTAATCATCACATGGTGAATGAAAAAGATTCCTTTATATACACCTGTGTTTACACTCCCAGGAGATATGATTTATATACTCACAATACCTTTACATACAACATAAGAAGGACTTCAATAAAATTTTTGTATAGAAAAACAATTTGAAAAATTACTATTGAAAACAAAGATTTAAACCTACAAACTCAAATGTTAGGATTTCAATGTCATTTATTGTTATTCCTCCTACGATATTAGTTTTCATTTTTATATGATTTTTAGTTTGAGTATTATCATTAATATGTTTATTTTGGACATAGTTAATAACCAGACTATAATAGAATAGTGATTTTTTTCATTATCAGTTCATTGAATTCATTTTTTTATATTATTATAGTTATATGCATTATTTTATATCATGAAATTTATTTATTAGTAATCGAAAACCACTTCATGACATTGGGGTTGATCTATCTGTGAAAACAATTTATTGTAAAATTATTGAATCCCAAGTATATTACCCCTCACGAGTCAATTTTGGTGGACTAAACATCTCAAGAAATATTTTAATACTTCTTATAGTTTTGTTTGAAACAATATTTATCATGTATTGTTTTCCCATATATAAATAAAAAATCAACTATTGAGAGAGGGATATCACTCTTCAAATCTTGAGTAATCCTATTATTTTGTACAAGTGTAATGAGGAGGATAAATCTCAATTTAAATATTCTTATAATGTGTGGATATGATTTCATTAAGAGAAATAATTTCTAGAAAAAATGATTAATAAAATATTGAAAATCATATTTTAAGAAATTCCCATTGTGAGGGATTATATTTATGTATTCCCTAAAGATTTTCCTGGTCATTCTCCGTTCAGATAGGTTATGTTCTCAATCAACCTTATACCTGCATATATACCCATATCTAAAAATACCTATATATTGGCAACTATTTTTTTTAAAAAACTAAATAATTAGTTAAAATAGTATCTATATAGGGATATTATATGCTTGAGTGCTTTAGCGTGGGATGCAAAGGTCCTCTTTTTCAAGGAGAAGAATGGAAAAATACACATCTTCATTGATTATCAATTACTCAAAAAAATCTTTATAATGAACATTTATCCCATAATATGGTTAGATAAATATTTTCATCAGTTATACGGGGTGAAGTATTTATGAAAGGTGAATGTTCTTTCGGGATAACACCAATTAATGTTAATGATGGAAGATATTCCCTAGACTAACATTCTAATGAGTTATGAACATTATTTTTCCATAATGATTCCCCTTAGTGCCACTAATGCACCAAAAATGATTGTTGATATAGTAAATAGAGTCTGTAGAGATTATCGAAACATTTCTTTGTTAATTTTCGAATGCAACATTATGATCTACTCAATAATTAAGGAGGATCATAAGCAGTATTTCAATATTTTTCAAAAGACTACGTAAGAGGATTAACTATATGCAATGTATAATAAATTTGAGTTCTCGATAGTGGAGTTATCATTTTTGTGGAATGTTATGACTAGTAAAGAAATATTTGTGGACCCTTCTAAGAATAAGTCAACTAATCAGTTTCGTAGAAAATTATATATATCATTTTTCTGTAGTATCATAGAATATTTGGGTATTACAGATTATTTTTTAGATACATATCATGATTGTAAAACATACCAACAATGATGAATCGAAAGGGGTTAATGTTTCTTTGGAAATATGAATGTCAAGAGAGCTTCTAGGAATTTAAAAGGAGGATTATCACTACACATGTACATAACATTCCTTCAAGTGGTGATATTTCTTTTGTTATATAGCTATTCTAAAAATATGGTTGTGGGTTTTTTAATAATGAATAACAAATACACGATCACCTTTAACTTATAGTAGTTGATAATCCATGGATTAAACTACCCAACACATGATATAGAGTTAGATGCAGTGATATAAAAACTGAATATATGGTGGTACCATTTTTGTGGTGGATGTGTGAAATATATACAATTCATAAGATCCAAAAATATACGTTCACAATAAAGTATGATAATATGTATCAGTGAAGATTGTTTGAGATGATCATGGACTATTAATTCTCAATCCATGGAAATCCTAGGAAATAAAACAATGTGAATCATAAACTATGTACATATGATATGATAACCATACCTATAAGGAGAATTTAGAAGGATACAATCTTATTAGACACAAAAAGGATGGACATCAAGATTATAATGGAAGGAATATCATCATCCCTTTCTCAAATGATAGGTCAACCACCCTTTTTAAAGATGATAAATGATCATAAAAGAGATGATTTCAAAATTTAGAATATGGTAGAATCTATAATAAAAAAAAATTGTTGGATTTCAAAATTGGTGAAGAATGAGTATTATGATTTGCATCATGACTATGTGTACCATCATATCAAACGATATAGAAGGTGATGTTGAATGATACAAATTTATAGATTCTCTCCATCCACCTAGGGAGCTTGAATAAATTTTGATATATCCAGTTGTGGGAGAATATGAATAAGGATATTAAATAATATATATACAAATTCATGGTATGTCAGCAGGTGAAGGATGAAAGGTAGAAGTATAAGGAGATGATGCAACCATTACCCATACCAACATGGAAATGGGAGAACATCAGCATGGACTTTGTGAATGGTATTAAGAAGACATGATTAGGAAATAATTCTATATGTGTTATGGTGTGTCATATTACAAATATTTCTCATGTCATTGAAATTATAGAGGACTTTTCACTCGATTAACATATAAGGATATACATTAGAGAGGTGGTTAATCTATATGGAACATCGATATCAACTATATATTGATAGGATATTAGATTTACCACTAGTTATTTTAATATTGTTCAACAATTTTTAAAAGCTAAATTGAACAACATTACTTCTTATCACTCCCAAATAGATGGCTAATCTAGTAAAACTATATAGTCACAGAATGACACTTTGAGAGCATTCTTGATAAACATTAAAAAAGGATCATATAACTCCATTCACTTATAGGGTTCTTATTAAATTAAAATTGCTTCCAAATAATTCAAATGGCTTCATATAAATTCATTAATGACAAGGGATGCTGAACGACTATGTTGAGGGTTGAATTTTGGGAATCCCATTGGCTAGGTCATGGAATTTTAGAAAAGTTCAGTACCATTCATTATCACATCTAGGATTCTCAAATTTTATAGAAGAGATATAATAAAAATCATCAACGAGAAATATAGTTTTTGATTGGATATAAAGTGTTACTTTATATATCTTCATTAACTAATGCCGTGTGATTTAATAATAAGGGAATTTTAATCCCCATGTGCATTGTTCCCTTTGAGACTCTCGATCATATTAGAGCGGTGGTATATAAAATAGAACTCCCAAAACCTTTATCAAGTACATGAAGTAATTTTTTGTCCATTTTGGTGATGTAAATACTAGATCCCTCAAATATAATTAATTTATATGTGGTACTACTAGAATTTTATTTCTCATGTGTGGAGAATCCGATGAAGATCTTAGACCGTATAGACAATGTTCTATGAAATAAGAAAAATAATAAAGTAAAAGTACAACGGTGGAACCATAAGCAGGAGGATGAGATCTGAGAAATAAATGAAGTGATGAATGAAAAGTAACCTAAACTATTTTTACCTTAGTATGTAGAACAAAATTTTGAGGATGAAATTTCTTAAGGTGGAAATATTATAAAAAAACGGATTTTTTGGTGAAATTTCCCATTAGATTATATATTAGTTAAATATTTAATAAATACATAAATCACATGATAAAACCAAAAATATTTCATTATAATAATTTTAAAATTATATTTATGGAATAAAAATGGTCATATAAATTAAAATTATTACAATGAAAAATAATAATAATATAAGGTGACAATAATATGATAATTTAGATATACTCCATCCTTAAGAATAATATCACTCACAAAAAATACTATATGAATGAAGCAAAATATTTTTCATGTTATATGAATTTTGAAGATGATAGAAATATATATTTGATAGAAAATAGAATTCAATGAAGACTAAATAAAATATGAGGCATTTAAAGAATATAGGGAACCCATATGACAATTACGAATCTAAACATTGGAAGTAATTTGACCATTAAAATATTAATCTGAATGTTTGAATAGTAATAAGAAAGTTATAAATATTTACCCAAATTTATTAATATAAATCTAACCTGAGTAAATGTAAAATAATATATAGTTATATTTAAAATGAAAATAAGAAATATTTATTCTATGATACAAGTAATGAAATGTTTTAAAAATGATAAATTATGTGTTTGAATTTTTATAAAATTAAATTATCTAAATTTCACATTTGTGAATAATATAATGGTTTAAAAGAAAATTTATTTTCAAAAAATCATTTTATAAATTATATTATATTTTTTATGACAATATTATTTTTTGAGATCGTAAGTAATTTTTCAAAGGGTTTGGAAATTTATCATAATATTAAAATTCCCAGTTTTAAAAGATATGAGTATTTAATTTAATAAGTACATCTCTAATACATTGAAAAATATTTTAAAAATAAATTATTAATTTTTTTAAATCTACACATCAAAAAATTGTTTGGCCGAATTTTTTAGATTTTTGTAAAAAAGTTGAATTTTTTATGAATAGTAAAATACGACAAAATATGATATTTATAATTATAAGATAAATAATTTATTTTAATCATGGATGATGTATGAAACGATTAGCTGATACTCACATGAGAAATTTATTATAAACATAAACATGAAATAATACAATTGGAATCGTTGTGACCAAATAATAATCTAATCATTATAATATTGAAAAAATACAACAATCATCCCCTTTATAAATACTACACCTCATCACCCGTCTCCTCAAAACATAAAAGCCTTGAGCCTATAAAAATATCTTCCAAATTACCTTTCTAATACTATCCTCCATTTCCTAGTGTGTTTTGTTCCATTCAAAGTCTATTCCAATGATCCTCAAGGGGAAACCTAAGAAGAGACAACAAAAGGAAGAGGTAAAAATCTCGACTAACCTTGGCATATTTTATTCTAATTGTAAAACCCAATTATGTTTCTATACATCCTGATATAGTAATATAATTATAATTAGTATTCTCTTTTGTTATTATTTCTTGTTTAATATTAATCTTCTACTCTCCCTTATTTATATTATAAAACTAAACCATTATTTACAATATTTTTTGTTTAACATCAGCATGGACAATGCACTTCAGTTTTCCCAATCATGTTCAAGGATGATTATAGAAACAATAATATGGTTAAATACTATTATAATAATTATATTATAATATATTTCCTGATATTTAATTTTTTAATAATCATTTCATTAGTAAAATTAAATATAGTTTATCATATCCAGAAAACAGTATAACCATAGTACAAAAAGGGTATTTGGGAAAATTTTAATTTCAATTAGTACATAAATATAATATAATTTAACTTTTTTATTTTTAGAGTTTTTTAAAATAATATCAATAATTATCCACATGTGATTTGTCCTTTGAACCATGAATAGTATGCCCTCAAAAAATTAAATTAAACTTTATATCTCAATGAATTTATTAAAAATAAATATAATAAAATTATATTAAGTAAAACATATATGTAAAAGTTTATGAATTATGTAATGAATTAAATTAATTTAATTATTATTGACATTAATTTCATGTTATAAATGTTTTTAACCTATGGTAGGGGACCTATCCTATCCACCCTTTTTCATTGGGTTATAATATTTATCTTTATAACTCACATTCCCTCTTTATTTTATGTCATATATTTATTATAAATTCTATATATACATCTCTTGCATAAATTATTTCTCATTATCCCATCAATTGATGTGTCAATACATCTAATAAGTTCATTTATAAAATGAATTATTTAAAATGAAACATGATTAAAGAGAATTTTTATATGGCTTAAAAATTTTGTGTAACACACATTTAATGTATTTATTACCATTCACAATTTTAATAAAGAAATGAATATTTTTGGTATAAACATTTTATTTTACAATTGGGCTTCAACTAAAATTCCACATTTAAACTTTCTCCAAAATCTATTATTTGTTTCCTTAAAATGTCATATTGAATGTTTATTTCTATACTCAATTCTCTACACCAAATCATTACGTTTTCCAAATTATTACCATAGTTTGAGACTTAATGTTATGAAATTAGATATAAACATATCAAATATTTAATTCTTTATTCTCTTGGGAATATTTATGAAATTCCCATTATCTATGATGTAATATTATGCAACCTATTTCATTCAATTGACAATTTTTATGTCAATAATTTGTGATTGATTTCTGTTTATGGAATACATAATCATATACATGTTTTGATGGGTTCACCCAAATATTTTTGTAATTAATTGAATAATTTATATGTCTACTGAGATTATATGTGTGGGATTAGTGAGATTAATAGAATCTGTCCACAATGTAATGTTTTCTTGGTAGTTATCCTTGTCTTATGATTTTTTCATGTTATATATTGTTTCCATAATTCTTTGGTTTTAAGATATTTTGATTCCATGTTATTTAATTTTTTTCACCCACATTTTTATTCATGTTACTTTTCTTTTATAACATTATGTTATTCCTTCTACCACATATATAATTAATATTTATCATTTTAATTCCCTTACTAAGATTTTTTATCACCCCATTTGTCTATGTATTCACGAGGCTATCCTATGCAGTTTTAGGATCTGAAAATGATTTTTCATCTCATTACTGATATTAAAATAAATATGATTTATTTTAGATTCATTTTGAGTTTTTATGTACTTATACTTCCAAATACAAAAGGCCAATTTATACAATATTTCTTTTATATTGGATATTTATGGTTGAAATCATGTAAAAATATGTGTAAATGGCTTCGGTCACTATAGATATTTGTTTATATTGGTGTTTTTTATATTTTGTTTTTGTGACAGCACATCACATCTGAGTTATCTAATAGTTTTTTTGTGTTTACCTCTTCTATATAATAATATTTATATTTATATTTTATATGGTTATATTGTTTAATTTTCAAAAACTAAATGTTATACTTGTTTTAAAAGTTATGTTCTGAAACTATTTTATCTTTTTAAAATTATAATCATTGAATAGAAAAAATAATTTTGTGATAGGTGTTGATTGGAAGAAAAATGCTCTCCCACAATATAGGTATTAGATAATTTTATAGATCACCCATTATATATTATATAATGGCATTTCCTATGGCTCCATGTCAAAAACATATGGCATGTCCTCCATCTCCCTCCCAAATATATCAAGCATGCACTCTTGCATCCCCCCAATGAAATCGAGAATTCCCTATATACGACTCTTGATGATCTATGGAATTAATTATATATACCTTCTTAAAGATATAGAATAATATGTACATGTATATCTTGTTGTGATGGTGATATTCATGCATTAGGGGAGCAGGTGGTTACTCTAGTAACCACATTAGGACATGTGAGGGTCATTATTATAAGAAACCAATATAATCTAAAAAACATATTCTATTTTTTTATAATAATACATATTGTTAAAGCTGATACAAATAATAATGTCTGATAAATAAACATTTATAACTCACATGTCTGGATTTGGGATGGAATAATGATAGTTGTATCGTTTCATAATTGTGCGGTCCGAACATAGGATACAATAGGATAATTAAGTTTGATCTATTACTAGATGAATTATGACACAATGAACCTAATAATTAGATATTCATATTGGAGACATATGCAAATTTATTGGATGAATGAGGTATATTATTAATAGATTAGGTAAATTTTAATATACTATCCATCAATGATAAAATTTAATTTCATTATTTAATAAAATTATATTAAATTTTAAGAATGTGTTTTCATAGATGTTATTTCACATTATCGTGGATAATATAATCCCACATATTGGGATTCTTGAAAATTTGTCTAAGAAATAGAATACTTTTGAATTGAAACTATGGAATGAGTTCAATGATACGTCACTGACAATATAATAAATGTCTCGTAATGTACATGAAGGAGGACATCAAGGTTAGTGGAATGGTTTTATGGATTTTCATCCCTAGAAAAATAATATGGCATTGAATCATATATTTTTTAATAATATTATTTCAAAAATATATATTATTTTTTTTCTTAAATTACATATTAATTATTTTAGGATGTGTCCACAAATAATTCATCATGCATAGTGAAATAGATCATTCCTTACAATTCTTGTTTTAAGATATTTTCTTAAAAAGGACATACTAAGTTAATATTTTCAGGAATTAAAATATTTATATGATAATATTATGTACATAATATATTAAAATATTTATTTTTATCTTTTTAATATTCTTTAATTTGTTTGGGTGATATGTTACTCGAATAAAGGTTTGGTTTGATATCTATACCAAATATGAAGGAAGTTATGTGAATGAGCTTATCAATTATATTGGTGTCTAAAATTATATTCCTCAATATTTTTTTATTCTATAAATTTATTTGCATAATATTATATTTTATAATCTTTTTTATATTAATAGAATATGTACACTACTAATTTTCATTATTTAGTAGAATATTTGAGATGTTGGGAAAACCTTATATATAAACTACCATTTTATTTATTTTGGTACAACAACTAAGTAAAATCAATTAGTTTCATATTGAATTTTTAAAATGAGGATTATTGGTCAAAATTATTTACTTCTGTGGGTTTATTTTATGTATATATTTTCAATATGTATTTTTTTGGGTTTTTAAAATCATATTGGTGGGTTCTTTGTTACATTGTATTTTTAAACTATCTTTTTGGAGTTTTGGTTGAAACCATTTGAAAAAATTTTAAATAATTTTTATAAATCATTTTTAGTTATTTATTAGATGTAGTAATCAATTTAATTATTCTTTCTTTTACTACATTAAATTATATTTTATTTCATTTACATGTGAAAAGATTTCTAGGATGCTAACCCCACAGACTCATTCTTAGTATCCCATGATTATCATGTTTTTTTTATGTCCTTGGTAAGGATTCACGTGATCCTGTGCACAAGATGGTTTCTAGACCGCTATCATCTTGGCTCTTTAAGAACCCCCAATGATAATTTTATATGGAAAAATCTATTTCATTTTATAATTATTGTCTCTATAAAGAAGCTAAAATTGAATTTTTATGATGAAAAAAATAATTCAAGTGAAAATTCACATAATCTTGGAACATGGGAGTTATATTACAATTTATGACATGAAGGTTATTATTCAAAAAAATACAATATTTTAATTACTTCAGAATACCTATTGATATTACCCCAATGATTTTATGTTGTTCTTTGGATATAATAGTTATTAAATATCAAACATTAATAATATATTCAAAAAAATGTTTCATTAATATTCCATTGAAATATAAATATCAACAATAGTTTTATTTTATGGAACTCATAATATAGGAATTATATGAAAATGGTGGAGAGAAATTTGGAGATAAATATGGAGGTGATTATTTCTCATCATGAGGTATTCTGGGGGATTCATTTTGAACTCCATCCCGATAATTTTATATAACTAAACTCATTACTCTTAAATTATTTTCTTTAATTAAACACACATATACATATATATATATATATATGATATTATCAATTTTTTTCTTACTAAGGAATATAAATGTTAATGTCATTATGTTTGATAGTGTATAAAAAAAGGGGTTCCGCCATATCAATCACTTATTTTTTTGAATATCGATATTCCATATCTATTTTATTATATCCGATTTGTATATCTGGAATATATTTAGGCCATGTTATTAAGACAGAAGACATTTTCTTTTCACTCCCATTTTATTTTGTTATTTTATTATATTTTTATATTTTTTATATAAAGAATTTTTTTAAAATAGGATATCCCATAAATTTTCATGTAATTTCTTTTATTTATACTTAGGATTGATCTTCTTTTACTTGAGATAATTTATCTGTTATACTAATTAGTTATATTTAAAACAATATTTATGAAAAACAATTTATTTTTATATCAATTACTAAAAATGAAAGACTAAAGATACACATTTCTTTGTTTTTTAATGTTTAAATGCATTGAATAACCTGAGGAATATTCTTCAAAAATATTCAATAGTTTTATAAATATATACTGATTTATGTTCTATAAAAATATAGTTTTATTTTATATAATTTTGATATCTATTGTGTTATATTTTTCTCCTTTCACTTGAGATGTACAATCATTTTATAATTTATATTCATTCATTGAATGATTTTTTTACCTTCATAGTATTTTCATATGACTCGATTTATTTTAACGGATTAATAATTCTATGAAATTTGGGTGATATATTATTTTTTTCTTCTATACCTATCACATACATATATATATATGGACGTAGTATTATGCTATGGGTTAGTTTGAAATTAAATAAACCATAATTTCTTCAATTAAATCATTATAACATATAATAATATTATTTATGGGACTAGGGAAATTAGAATAGTCCATAATTTTGTGATTGTATTAGTGGTTAACCTTAAATTATGATTATGATATATTATTAGTATGTATGTGCTACACCCCTATCACTAATCACTATAGTTTATAATCAATTTATTTCCCCAAACTTATTTCTTGAATTGTTCATGTTCTCATATCCATCTGGTTATCAAATATCCATCGTGATCATTCTTGTATCTGATATATTTTTTGATTATTTTATCCAGTTAGTTGATTATATGAATAAAAATTTGATTATATATATTTATATGAAACCTCATAATGTTATGTGTATAAGATAGAAGAATGTTCATTTAAATTTATCAATGAAATGTATGATATTTCCGGGATAAAACAAATGTTGTTGTTATATGTTTTCTAATGAATATTTTAAACATTGATATATATTTTATTGTGATAGGGACAATGATATGAATTTTTCCTACAATAACTTGTGACGGTTTCTACCGCTTCCAAATAATAAAACAATTTAGTAATGGTTCCAACCACAACTATCTAAGATATAAAAATTCAACCATACACCACCTCTAAATATATAAAAAAGTTTCATGAAGAAAAAATTTCACAAAATTTGAATAAAACCTGCATGAAATTGGAATAAATATAGTGAAATATTTTCAAATTCCTTGTACGGTGATTGTTTCTGAAAAACACCACAAAATACAAATATTTATTACAATTTTCCCATTCTCCAACAGTATTATAAATCGAATTTTTAAATTGTTTATTTGAATAAAATATTATATTAGATTTGTTTTAATTTATTTGTTTATTTTGAGAAGGGTTTATGGAGATTCATATTATCATTATTTCATGGATTATTTGATTCAATAATTTAAATTGTAATCATTGAATAATCCTACTCAATTTGATGCGCACCCCATAAATGTACACTTTCAAGTACGATTAGATCATCATGGTTTTGATGCATGTAAACATTATCCTTTTACGTAAAAGTAGATCATGTTGGATGTGATGCATGTAAATATTATCCTTGTTTCATTTTCAATTTTTTTTGTGCTTAGATTTAAGTCACATTGCATATTTTGGTGTTATTATTTAATATTTCAGGAAATGAAATTTATCATGGGGAATTGAATGCATAGTTTAGTTAGTTTAGATGATAAAAAATCATTTCCCATGTGTTTTGTTAGTCATGAAGTGTTTTAATTGATTATGTGTTGAAAATAACAACCATAAAAACAATTTAAAAAGTGAAATTATGAATAATAACAACACTCACATGTAGATTAATTAATAGTGATGAAAAAATTAAAAATAATTATTATTAGGGCCATTTTGGATAGCCCATTTTCATTTCATCTCATTTCATATCTTTATGTTAAAAAATATTAGGCAAACTCTTTCAATCGTTCCTTGTCTTCAAAGTAGAATTAAAATATTATGATCAATTCATTATAGTTGAAGCATAAAAATATATATCATATTATGGTATTAAAAAAGTAAAACATTATCATGTCTTATTTTAAAAAATATTTGTTACTTTTTGAATTGGCCTTATGATTAAAATGGGTATTAACACTACTCATCTCAATTAAATCGTGTTTAGATAGTAATTAGTTAGTGTTTGAAGAATTAATATATTAAATAGTAAAATGATTTTAGATCTTGATTTGGTTTTATGAGGGCACTAGAAAAAAAATTATAAAATTAATTATTATAAATTTATATTTTCAATTACTATTAAATTATATGATATATATATTTTACCAATTCCTAGTTCTTATTAATAAATTTTGATGTCTTGAAATTTTTAAATTACAATTAAATATCAGAATGGATAAGATTTATTAAATAAATATATTATCTTATAA
Source organism: Viscum album (assembly GCA_963277665.1). Lineage (NCBI taxonomy): Eukaryota > Viridiplantae > Streptophyta > Magnoliopsida > Santalales > Viscaceae > Viscum > Viscum album. The sequence continues at coordinate 2,098,528,547 of OY728163.1, read as the reverse complement.
TAGTGTGATTTTAATAAAATGTGTTTATACATAAATTATATTATAAATAAATTCAAATTGTGTCATTAGAAAATTGATCTCGGTTCTAATATTTCATATTATATATTTTATCTATCATTTTCTACTTTTTTAACTAGTTTTCATTTTTTAATAGCCTCTTATGTGAAGGACAATGATGATATGTTGGGGAATTGTAATCCATGAATGTACAATGATGGGTCTTAAAATTAATTATAACTATATAAAATCCAATATACTATTAGATGATCCATCAGCCTTTTCATTTTTGTGGGTTAGGGATTTGAATATTTAGTTTAGTAAAAATTTGGACCGCTTTTGATCTAACCCGAAAAAGGAAAAACCCCAACAAACATTCCATATGGGTGACAATGAGTCATATTTGAAATGTAATTGTTAGTAGTATTCCAAAAATATAATTCTAAAAAATAAAATAAAATATTGTAATACAATAAATTAACTTGAGTTTGTGAAAAACTAGTTCAGGTTTAAAAAAACCATATATAAAATCAAGGAAATTATCATCTCATGTTGGTTTTTGAACCTACCGGTCAGATTCACTATGGGATGGATGAGACATGTGTCTATTTAAAGATTATAATTAGATTAAGAAATAGTATTGATGTTTGAAGACATTGATGTAATTAATATGAAAATTGATTTACCAAAATATCCATTTGTTTCTAACAAATCACCTTACTAATTTTCTAATTTATGTATTTTAATAATACTATTTCAATTTTTGATAATTTAATATTTATATTTTTATATCATTTTAAAATATAAAATAATTCCTATCTATTAATTTTAAAAAAGAATATATGTTGAAATAAATTTTTTAATTATTGACAACATAAATCAATATAAATAAAATAATGTCCGTTATTTCATTTTTACAACAAATATATATATAACTATGAGTTTTTAATAACAACATAGAAAGAATTAATAAATGGTATAAATAATATTAATAAACAATAAGATTTAGTATATCATAATATTATGTATTAATATATTTTTATTTAAAATGTGAATGTGAATTTATTTTAAACTATTGACATTTCTATCTCCAATAAAAATGTTTAGTGTCAAATCTTACTGAAATTTTGAAGTAAAGATTTACACTGGTAAAAGTAAAATTCTAGTGCATAAAAAAATAATCTACTGATTTAAATTAGACATTTAACTGGAAATTATAACTACAATTTTTCAATGTATATTTTCAAAAAATGTTTACGAAGAAAATTTTCAATGTAAATTTATAATGAAATGTAATTTTTTATTTATATATCAATATATTTTTATTATATTTTTAAGTGAACATTTCCAGTGGATGTTTATACTAATATTTTCCTATGTGAATTTTAAATTTAATTTTCTCGTGAATGATTGTATTAAATATATTTTAACATATTTTCACACAAATTATAAGTGAAAAATTGAACTTTGGTTTTCTTATTGAAATTTCCGTTGAGAATTTCTAGTGGCAGTTTGAACTATAAAATTTCATAACCAATTTATTATTTAAATTTTATTTGAAAATTTACATTACTTATTTTTTAATATTTTGAAAAAATATCTTGTATTTATTTTATAATTTTGTTAATAAAATTTTCAATATAATTATAATTAAACTGTAATTGGAATATGAACAGGAAATTAAAGTGGAAATTTAAAATAAAAATTCCTAATGAAAATCTATACTAAAGTATTTTCATTAAAATTTTCAATGAAATTTTATTCATAAAATTTAATTTGATTACATAAGTCATAAAATATATGTATTCAAATTATATTTGATGAAAATTTTAAACTTTTATATATGTTTTAATATATCTATATTGGTAAATTAAGTGAAATATTTAACTGGAAATCTTCTGTGAAACTTTTCAATGAATCTATCCTTGGATGTCTGGGTTGAAAATTTCTAATGAAAATTTTATATTTAAATTTTTATTGAAAAACAATTTTTTATTTATGTGTTAATATATGTATACTGAAAATTTAATCATTTATTTATTTTATAATTTTTAATAAAATGTTAAGTACAATTATAATAAAAATAATGTATAACATTTAACTAGAATTTTAAGTGTAGATTCCAAATAATTTTTTAGTGTAAGTTTAGGGTAAAAATATTTCTATGAAATTTTTCAAGGAAAATATCCAGTGAATGTTTTTATTTTCCATTTATGTATTTTTATTTTTTAATGTTAATTTTACGTTAAATTTAATAATTAATTTTTTCACCGAATCTCAGATATTTCTATTTTTCATTTCCACTCTATCACGGTACTCATTGAAAAAACATATATATTATTTTAATTGAGCATGTGGTTCAGCCAATAAGTCCTTAGGCCCCACATGGATAGGTTTGGGAATTTAATTTGGGAGCCCAAATTCTCTATGGATTGGTCTATATAGCTAAATAAAATCCATTGCCCACATGATCAGCCTCGTGGGCTACCCCGATGCACCCCGTAAACACGTCTATAAATAAAGAAATTCGAAGAGGGTACAATCATAATTTATGAACCACTCATGTAAGAAACATTCCAACCCCATAAAACTTAAAAGATACTAGTTAAAATAATTTTAAACTTATAGTTATATGTATAACCCAACCCCATCAGTCTCATGAACGTTCTAAGCTAGAACCATTAAATGTTATCTTTTAGAAAAATTATTTTTTCAAATGATGAAAGCACATTTTATCACCATTAATAGTATTGGTAAAAGGGATTTATTTTACTAGTTCTATTGTTATAGATAATAAAATAATTATCAGTATCTTTAATGTACTTATACATGAACAACACTTTTCAGTAACTGATTAGTTAAAAAATAACATATGTATCCCTACAGTTCATATATTTTCATAAAAAAAGATATATATTTTCGTTGAACCATTTGAATAAAATAAATTTACATTGAAACTTTTCAATACAATATAATTAAATTTACAATTATAATTTATTAAAAAAATTATAAATTTTAACCAACTCAATGGATCAACTAACCCACATAGAAAAGGAATAAATACATGTAATGGAAAACAATGCTCAATTTTGTAGAAGTCTACAAAAAAATAAATAAGACATAAATTACATGACATAATCCATAAATAAAACATAAATAATAAATAAATTAAAATCTATCATAAATGATTTAAAATAGTTTATAAATGAAAAGATAACATTATAGAGTGTTAAATCATATTATAAAAGTAATATGACAATCTGAGTATGTTTTCTTAATTTCAAACTAAAATTTCACTTTTCAATGGAAAATGTGCTCTTTTACACATACTCATTAAACCACATGTTATAGTGAATTTTTTTTTCTACATATCCCAAATAAATTATTGATAATTTTATAATTATATCATGTTATAATATTTGTTTATCTTGGTTCTGAGTATGAATCACCTATTTGAACTAAAATGCCACCTTTGAACCAATAAAATGAGTGTTCTATCATCCAAAAAAAAACAAGCCCAAATGATATTCACCTAATCACCACACATAAAAAAGTAATCATTGATATTACTTCTAAAATATAATGATGATCTATGATATTTTTTCATTTTGAGTGTCTAATATGTGTTTTTTACTAAAATGTCAATTTTAAACTAAACGGTGTACTTTTAATCATACCAAACAAACTAGGTATTAGAATTAAATGTATTAAATTATTACACATCAAAAAAATTCATAAATTGTTTTCATAGAATCTCCTGAAAATAAAAACACATTTTCATAGGTTTCAGTTTATATTACATGTTTTGAACTAAATTTTCACTATTAAATTGAAAACATATAAATTTAGTCATATAAGTCACACTACATGTAATAATTAGTTTCGGTTGATTCTTATAGATTTTAAATTAATCATTTTTCTACTTTTATATGTATCATGAAAATAAAATGATGTTTTCATGGTTTTGAGAGTCAGACTCATTTTTTGATGTAAATTTTCAATTTTGGACTAAAAATGAACACTTTTGGTCACACTACATATTGAAACAATGTATGATTAATTGAAAAATGTAAAAAAATCCCCAATATGTGTACTAAAGTGTTAATATAATCTACTAATGTCCAGTTTTTTAGATTAAGTGATGGACATGTTGAACTAAAATAAGTCTTTTAAACTGAAAGCTTGAACTATAAGCCATACCCACCACACCACGTGTTTGAATGAGGTGAGGTAAATAACTATACTTCAAAAATGAATCATGTTTCATTTATCCAAGTTTTATAACTTGAAGATATCATGTTTTATGTTTTGAAGATATGATGTGTTTTTGAAATAAACAATACTATTAAATTGAAAACACACACATCTAATCATATCAGTCACACTATTTGTCAGATCTATATAGATTTAATTAATACATTTTAGAAATTAATAACAAATTATTTTATTATAGTATTATGAATATTTTTTCATGTTTGAGAAGTTTTTTCAATATGACACATATTTTGCAGTAAAATAACACTTTTTGGTTACAAAAGTGAATTTTTTTTTTCATAAAGGTTCCCACAATGATTCAAATTATGGTTTGGTTAATTATAATATTTAAAAAATGAATAACTACTCATTGTACTAAAACAACCAAAAAATTGAAGCACATTGCATTAGTTTTTGGAATGTACTGAATGTTTTTAAAAAATAGGTCATGTTTAAATAGAAAACACAAATTTAGAAAGTGTAGAACTAAAATAAATGAAAAAGGGATAAAAAAATTTCAATAATGATTCTCTATAATAAAAAATCCCAAATCATAAGCTTTTTCATTGTTTTGGTCGATAAGAAATTGGAAATAATCATTTGTGCAACATTTTTCATTAAGAGGAGTTTTCATCTTGAAGGATAGAAGAGAATTAGAAGTATTTTGAATGATTTCAGGAAAAAAATTTAAATAGTAATTGAAAATTGGCTAAGCCATATTATGTGGATGAGTTATATCACTCTATATATGAGTAATTCAGATCTGTTTGAAGGCCTTCTGATTAAAATAAAAAAATTATTTTCTATGTTCGAGTGATACTTATATGTTTATGAGTGATAGAGAATCTCGAAATGGTTGAGTAAAATGTGAGTATGGGTTGTCTGCATAAAATTACCAATTACTATTTGTGTGTGGTCAAAAGATCCATCTTGGTATGAGTGATCTATATTTTCAAATGAGTGATTACCATTTTGTTTTGAGTCATTAAAATTTTGTTACAGGTCATCAACTCTATGTAAGATTCATAAACATTTCTGTACAAGTGGATCAACATACGATGGATTTCTGATTGTGTAAGACTCATGAGGAGGATAGTATTTGATTTGTTGAGGGATCTATTTAAGTAATTCTATTATAGATTTTCTTAAGGGAAACAATTATTAAGGATTAAATATGTTTTAATAAACATAAAATATTATTGATAAATCATCCAATCATGATTGGAGAGAATCAATCCAAGTGTAATGGTAGAAGCATGCCATTACTTTTTTATAATTAAAATAAATATTATGATAGATTTTATGGAACTGTAATTTACCACACTCATAATGTCATAAAAAATGGTGGTTATTTTGTGGGTGTATTAATGATGATATGGGTGTATTTTTCTAAAATAGCTTATTTTTTTTATCAAGTTTATTTCTGGAAAGTAATATTGTGGAACTATTATTTTCTTAATTTGGAGGTAGGGTTCTTATGGGATGGGAATAAATTATTTAACAATCCCTCAAAAAATAATTATATTTTAAAAAAGGTTTCGTGATGTCTATGGAGAAAAATATAAAGAATGAAATTTATAAAATTATTACAGTTTCTTTTGGAAGAAAATATATAGTGATGATAAAAAGGGCTGATTAGAGATGTTCAGATAGATAACAGAATATAATGAGGATTATTTTTCTATTTTTTCACATTGGAATGAAGAAAAAAAGGGGAAAGTGTTCCTAGTGTCTTCTTGTTGGAAGGTTTCTATTAATTACATCAAATAAAAGGAAAGTGGATAATATTTACACACCACAAGTAGTGTTACATAATTCTTAATTTATAGTCGAAAATGTAGTCAAATAGGGGTTGTGTATTATATTCTCTAAGAGAGAAGGATAATTTTCTATTTTTATGGTTGTGAACCAGGGGGTTAGTACGAGTGATCTAAACCGTGTTATCAAAATCAATGATCATTAGTGGGTAAAGAAAATATGATCATTTCTATACTTTATTTTAGTACTTTATAGTTTGTGTGATCTACGAAAAAATATCATGTGTCTCTCTTTACTACTTTATTGATTTATATCATCCACGGGAAATAAAGGGGATTTCATAACAGCTTGTTCAACCTTAATCTATTTATAAAAAAATGAAGTATTTTAAGTAAAATTTTGTCATCATTTCATTTGAATCAAAATAATAACACCTGGAATATTTTATAATCTAACATTGTTATTTTTTCTATGAAGAAAATGTATGATATGATCACATAAATAATATATTTTCTATGGAAAAAGATTCTAGTATTACTTTATCCCTAAGATTATTTCCACAATATTTCATAATAATACATTAATATTCTTAATTTATATAAATAGTAATATATTTAATCCCATAACTAGTGTAATATAATTTATGTACACTTATTCCTCTTTCTTCCAATCAAACACATTAAAAATTTGAATTTTTTTTTCAAATAACTACTTATAAATTTGACCTTGAAACGATATTATAAAATAATTAATATGTTTATTTGATTACCATATTTCATCCCTTCATATAATTAAATACCTAATAATAACATTAATAGTTATAAAAAATTCTGTTACCATTATATTGTAATGTAAAATTTAAAGGTGGTCATTCTCTCACTCTTTAATTAAAATTTTGATAACAATTATTACAGAAACTCAATTACCTATGTGGTGCTAAATGTGATATAATTTTTGGAGGAAAATGTTATCCATATTGGAGTAGTAGTTGGTCTTTAATTAAGTATATTTTTTAACATTATATCACTTTGTAATACAACCATCTATATAACCATGTTTTTTACATACCCTTTAAAAATATTTTTATACCATTTAATGAGGTACGTCAGTCCTTAATGTATAAGACCATATTGTCATTTCCATTTGACTAAAAGAACCATCATGTGAACCAAGATATTAAAGAATAAAAATGGGATGAACCTCTCTAATTAATATAATATGTCTCCAATTTCCTATTACATAGTTGGAAACTTCATTGGTTCTATAACATTACTACCCATAACTTTAAAAAATAGTAAAATCTTAGTTAATGTTTTCTGTGATTTATTATATAGAATGAAATGTAAAGCAACTAGAATTATATATTGTATCAAAACATATAGTTGATGTAATTTTTTCCCCTTTAACATTAGATTATCTATCAACAATATATTTTTGGTATTTGATTATTAACCTTATGAAACCCTTATACAAATAAGAATGTTTTATAACTTAAATCACTATTTCCAGGAAATTGTTTTTTTGTTAGAGGAATAAAATTTCATTGTTCACCATTAACTGGCACTGAATCACTCCTTATCCCCATATAAATCATTTCCAGACTAGCCGTTATTCAAAATTTTATTATTTTTAAGGAATGTAGAAGTGTTCCCATGACACTATCATAAGCATTTTTGTCAAAATACTTGACATAAATAAATTTTTTTAAAAATAAAAAATTCTAATACGGTAATTCAAAAAATTACCACTTTTTATAAAATAGTATTTTTCATGTTTTTTAAAAAGGGTTTACTCGGACCAGTGATAATGTACATTACTTTCTCAAAATTTCCACCATCTATTAATAGTGAGGTTGGTATATCTTCTACTAAATTACTATAAAATAATATCATTTGGGATCATTATTTATGTTGTTATGGTAGAAATATAGAATTTATCATCTAAAGAAATAGAAAACTCAATGTGAACTCTTCATTACTCTAAGTAACATATAACGTAACACCCAAATCCCACATCAATTTCTGATCTCCAATTAATCGGTCTAAATACACATAAATATCATTTTCTTATTGTTTTGGTCCAAATAGAAGAAGATACACCATAATGTTATTACATTTCATACATAAAGGTAATTGATAGTTATAATTAAATAGTATTTCTATAAATGTACTACGATTCATTATTTTTAAACCAAAATGATTCATTCTATATATAGATTTCTGATGGTGGAGTTATATTACATTGTTTCAAAATTTAGGATACTCATGATCAATTTTATTCCCCTAATAAGGGTTTACTAAGAAAAAAATATACCATATTGAATTATTATTTTTATATACCATGTGAAGTTCCATCCAATCTCATAAATTATATATTTCATTCTAAATTGTGTTATTATTATAATTTTCTATATTTTTAGGTATTAATATTTATTTCTTATATCAATCCCATCCACACATAGATCATTTTTAAGTGATTCATCATCCTTATGAAATAATATTCAAACATTTTTACATGAATGTATTCTTTCATAGTTCATACACCTTGAGTATAATAGTAATTTAAAATTATATGATTCATAATGAAGCACATTATCTTCTAGAGATATGACATTCGAGAGTGCCTATAGTTATTTAAATCTGATTTCAGTCAATCCACTACAATATTTAAAATTATATTTCTTAAGAACAACTAAATATATTTAATATTTAGTGAAACTGACATTAAATGAAATATCTTAACATAATCGTAGATTTTTAAATATGATATCATATATGATCCTCTAATATTTCTTTGTTAATAATAGTTTAGCAATATCATCGTTTCAGGGGTTAACTGGTATGTTTTTCTTTATATGCTCGGTTTTGTAAGCCATGATTGTTATTGATAAGATAAATTTTATTCATATCTAGAATGATATTATGTTCTTAATCATTATTTTTAATCATAAAATTAAAATTATACTCGAATGAATATGATGGGGAATGAAACTCATCACTTTCACGGAAATGGTAATCCATACGTACGCATGAGCGACAATATCATTATATTGATGGTGAAATATTATGTAAATAGATATTATATCTTATATAAATAATCATTAACATGTTATATTTATTATTTATATTATTTATACTCATTATTTTACCCATATAAATAATGATGTGTTTGGATAACAAAATACACCATGACGTGGAGACTATAAGCCATTTGTACGCACGTATGGTGACATTTTCATTCATATGATGGATAGAATAATTAATATGGATGTACCATTATTATAATAACATCACATAATATATAATATATTGAATTTATTATAATTGAATAGAAAAAACAATGAAAATGAAAGTGGAGGAAGAAAAGAACTTGAAAGAGGTGATGGATTGTTTACCACGTCTTCAGGTTCTACCTTTTGATTTGATCAAAAGGGCTTCATAGGTTGGATTTTGACAAACTTAAGGCCTCTATGATTATGTTTGGAAAGTTGTATGAATATTTGGGTAGGGTTTGGTAGAGCCAAATGGATTTGGAAGTGTGAAATTAAGAGAAGGGGATGTGCTATTTTATAAGAGCTGTGAGGGTCACTTTTGTAAAAGCTTGAAATTTTATTTTTAATAAAATAATTTTAAGTTTCAAATTTCTACAAAATTATTTAGTTAGAGTATAATGTGGGGATGGGTCTAAAATCTATCAACCAATAGGTTTTAGATAGTTTATAGGTCACCATAGTAACTTTATCCTTTAGATTTAACTCTTTGTTAAATAGTTTTATATTTACCATGTCTCTTTGTATTTTTAAATGATATGGTTAATAAACTTACTATGACTAGCCAAAAGAACCACAAGTGGTTCATTATTAATATATATAACTTTATCTATGTCCTTTGGTCGACCAATAGATTTTTAAAAATATTATATAATTTAATAATATAATATTTCTTTTTAAAACTCAATTATGTCAATTTTGACACTATTTAGTATTTGGTTTATCTAAAAGTCATAAAATTTTTATTAATTCTAAAAAAATACAATGAATAAACCCTAGCATGTCATATTAACCTAGAAAATTTGTGGATGTCATAAAAACGTTGAAATTATATTTATTTTAATATTTATAATCCCATTTATTTGATTCTCTCATTAACAAGGTAATTACTACATCAACATTGTGTCATAAATTAGTTTAATTATTTAATGTCTAAAAATAAAAAATAACATAAAAATATATAGGAAATATTTTTATATTTCTAATGATTATTAATAGTCTAAATTATAACTTATATAACACCATTAAAAAATTGTTTTACTAAAAGATATATGTTTATGTCATTTTTGTCTTTACTTGAAATTAATTTATATAATGTGTCATTATCACTATCAAGTGGCTCCATGGGGTCCCAAAATCAACCCAAGGATGTCCATGGTTAGAACTATATCCACCAATAGGAATAAGACACATGTTAGGGTAATTTTATATTATTATAATAATAATTTTCACCCTTATTTACCGGATTTACCTTTTAACCATGGTTAATAAAATATTTACCGAAATAATTATTCATAATGACTAAAAATAAAAGCTAACTATTTACAAAATTTTTATATCATAAATCTAAATATGGAACATATTCTTTCAAATTAAAAACACATAATTGACAGAAATTGATTTAAAATTAATTCCCTTTGTCAAAACAAAAATCATGTTTTTAAGAAATAATAACTATCAAAATATTGACACTAGTTTAGGTTCAGTTTGAATGTGAAATTATATACAATGAACTACATTGTATTAAATAATAAAATATAATATCATTATACTTTCAAAGAATTCAAATTCATTATTTAACTCTACAAACTATTTCAATTAAAAATGTTGTTTTCAATTAAAATTTAGTATTTTTGGTATTTATCAAAATATTATAGTTATCGGAAAAGTACGGACAATTTATCCAAAATAAATTTTTTCGGTCTCAATTCTAAAGAAGAATTTAATTTCATTATTTTTAATATATAAAAGTGTCAAATATTGGTTTTAAAAATGGGGTTTTCCATTAAAAGGTGTTAAAATTTCATTTTATGAAAAATACTACTTTTATCTGAAGAAATGAATTTGTTATTATATTTTGTCTAAGAAACACATAATATGGATTTTAAAATTCAATAGAGTATATAAAATTCAAAATTTAGTTAATGTTATTCATAGCCGCTTTTTGAACGGCTAGTTTGGTAAGTCGTGGTGGCTCGAACATGGTGTTGTGTGTAGCGCAAGCTCTTGAATTACATAAAAGAAAATAACTTACTATGAAATCATGGGGTGTTACAATTTTTATTCTTACAAAAAATTATTTTAATATTAAAAATTGTTATTTATGAGATATAATTTTAGCACTGATATTGGTAGAGATATCATCAAATAAATTATCAGTGATAAATCATTAAGATAAAACAATAATACATGAATAATTAAAGCATACACATAAAATTTATTATATAAAATATTATTAGTAATAAAAAATTATATTTCAATATGAATAATTTTATTTAATAATTTTTTTAATAATAAAAACGTGTAAATATTTTATACTGTATATTATTAAATATATAAATGTGTAAATAAATATCAAAAAATAAAAATTTACTTTAAAATAAATGGATTTACAATATTTACTAATAATATAACAACACATAATATTATGTGTGTATATATTATATCATTAATAATAATATATAAATATTTTTAATAATATTAGAACAATTTTATTAATTATCAAAATGTATTTGGGTCAACCCCCTTTTAATTAAGGATAGATGCCACCTTTTAAATTGGTTGATATGAAATCCTTTCATAAACATAAGCCTAGATGAACAAAGGACATGAAATATAGACATTCTGTGGACATTAAAATTTGATTGACCAAAGTCCTTATGGTATGAAATCCGATATTTCATAGCCCGATGACATATTATTTTATCCAGTTCCTTCAGTAAATAATTCTTGTATAATACTCATCCCTATTATAGTTCATGTTATAGTACCAACCTTCATAACTATAGTAAAAATAAAATAGATATTGAAAATCCCTAAATGTGGAGTGATCGGGGATTGAACCCCTGATCTCTAATATTCTAAGAAGGTGGTGGTACCACTAAAGCACCACATTGTCTGTAGAATTTTTTTAATTTTTATAAATGATTAAATTTATTATATTATGAAAATGTGTAGTCATATTTTAAAATCTTTATGACCATATTTCAATTTATGAAAGATTATCATCAATATAATACAAATTAATTTTATATTTACTATAAAATATATTTAATAATACTAAATTGATATTATTTTAATATTATATAAAAATCATAGACACCCAACCCCCTAAATTCAGAGGTCCAAACCCATGGTCTCATTAATTTTTATTAAAAACATACAGAAATGGAGATAGAGGATTACTTGCCTAAAAACTCAAGGAGAGAAAACTCCTAAAATGTATACACAATATCAGTATTTCATAGAGAATAAAGAAAAATTCCAGAAGACCACTCCAAGCATCCTTCTTATCTCCTACATATACATTTGAAAAATCATTCTCTAGAAATTAAAGATTGAAATATTGGCTTTGTAACATGAAAATTATATATTCCAAAATTGTTTCATGCTAAAACTAACTACCATTATTGAAAAAAAACCATGTCTGGAATCTAGATAACTACAATCACCCAAGATAATATTCTCATGACTCTACCCCAAAATCGAAGGCAACTATAAATTCTACCATGCATCCTTAGTAAATTCTCAACTCTGGAACTATCAATTCGTCTATCCAATATAATTAGAGTTCTGATAGATGAAACAACATCCTAAAAACTTGTATAATGCCAATAATTTAATCAAAATGAAAAAATACATATGGGAACAAGGGAAGTACAGACCCAAAATCCGTAGGAACATTTCAGATGGTGGAAGTGGTCTCTAGAAGATCTGGAAAATAAAATGAGGATAGAATCCAACCAATGTTATCATTATTTCAAAAAATGCCCCAAAATGAGGAATCCTGAACAATGTAATGAAGAATCGTAATCTTTAGAGAACTAGAAGTGATTATTTTCATATTAAAAACTCTAAATCCCTAAATTTTCAAGGATTTCATATCCAAATCACCATTCATCCTCCACACACCATGAATCTCAACATCATGTAGGTTCTTATTCGCTCGGCTAGATATAAGAATTAGATCAACCATATCAGGTTTTCTAGAGTTAGGATTCACATGATAGTATCCTTAGAACATAGTACCCTCAAACTGACACTAGAATAGATCATGTTTTATATAGTGATAACTTTTAATAGCGCTCGAAAATAACACTGATAAAGGGTGGATTTTGTTTCTTGTGATCACAAAAAAGTGCGGAATAAGACAGATTTTATCATCACTAAAATAAGCATTGATAAAAGGGTACCATTTTAAAATTTTTTCTAGTGTTGATAATAGTCCTCCATTTATCAGTGATTTTCTTAGTATTGATAAAAGTAACTCATTTATCAGTTCTTTTTTTCTTCCATTGATAATTGATGTAGTGAGTAATTTAATTTATATATAAATATTTTTAAATTTTTTAATTAGTTCTATATTAAAATAACTATTTATAAGTAAATATAATGTATAAATATGATTTATATAACTTTTAATAAATATGAATCATTTTTATAATTTTAAATATAAAAACTTATCTAATTTATATTAGTCAAAATATTTATTAGTTTATCAATCTAGATTAATTTCAAAAATGCATATATAATTAAAACATATTATATATTAATATTATATTTAAACAAATATATAATATATAGATGAATATATTTATTTAAATTTATATTTATGTTGAAATTAAATAATTTTAAATATTTTTACATGTATATCTATATGTGTGTAGGAATTTTTTTTTAAATATTCATATGTTTATGTGTGCGTAGATGTGTATGTTTACATTTGTATGTTTTTCATGTCTACATGTATGTGTGTATGCCTGTCAATTTTTTGATTTAATATTATTTATTCTTTTTTATTATATATCAATTGTTAATATTTTCTGTACTTATTCATTTTTAATATTCATTGATTTTCAATATTTACTCATTTTAATATAAATTTATTTTCATCTATTCCTTAAGAATACATATGCATCTCTGTTTAATTGTACTTATTTAAAATTAATTCTATTAATTTAGATATTAATATTTTCTGTATAGTTAATATAATTTATTTTATATATTTTATATATTTATATAATTAATATCATCTATTTATTCATTTTTCTTTAGTTTTTATGTTTATTCAATTCACCAAAGTGTTACAAATTAAAATTTTAATATTTTCATAATTTATATAATTTAAATTAATCATTTATTAGTATATATTCATTAATAATGATAAAAATACATTTAATTTTTTTAAATATTTATTTAGAAATATACTTTTCTGCTATACATGTAATATTTTTAATATATTTTTAATTTATATGAATAGTATATTTTCATTATTTATTCATATTGAATATATTAATTTGGAATAAAATATTTATAATTAATTTATTTAAATGAATTTTCTATTTTTTGATTTTAAAATTTTATTTATTAAATTAAAAAAAAGGTTTTTTGGATAGTATTTATAAAAGTATAAATAAATAAATTTAAATTTAAATTATTTTAAAATTTTGGGAAATATATTTAAATAATAAATACATTTATTATGTTCACAATTAAATATATTTATATTTTATTAAATATATATAAATATATAATTATATATAATTATATACAATTATATATATAATTAAATATATAGATATATATTTAATTATAATAATATATTTAAAATTATAATAAAAAATTAATATTTATATATATAAATATTATTTCAAAATAGTAAATATATTTAAATAATAAATAAATTTTTATATTTATAATTATATGTATATATATACATATATAATTTTATTAATATATGTAATTATATATTTATATAAATGTAAAAAATTATATAATTATAAATATAATTATATGTAACCACTTTTTAAATATATTTATTAATAATATACATATATACATATGTATATATATTTAAATAATTAATAAATTACAATAAATTTATTTAAACAATAAATATAATAATTATATTTATAATGATATACATTTATATATTAATAAATAAGTGTTTAATAATATATATATATGGATATGTGGTATTGAAATAGTGGTAAGGTAGCTCTGTAATACTACATCAAAGTAGGGCCCAAATCCAGATAGTCTCCAATTATAGGCATAAATTTGGGAGGTGTGTTGTTGGCGGCTGAAAGCATGGTGGGGGCGGCATGCAAAGAGGGCATAATTCCCCGAGGGGGAAACTACGATCATTGATGACAGGTTGACAGTGGATGGCGCTGTTAGGGGAGGCCACTTCGACAATTAATGATGGGCCAATAGTGGGGTGGTGATACTCATCAATGTGGCTATGGTCGATGATGACTGGAGGCTACTATGGATGATGTTGGGATGGTGGTGGGAGGGAGAAAATCGGTGAGGAATCTAAAAATAATGAAGATGGGTCAACAATAGGACAACTCTACTAGAAGATGCTACTTTTGCAGATGATGACAACATTTGTGTGTGACAACAACAGGTGGGTGTGAGTTCCATATTTGACCTTCATGAGTTTTGGTTTATGTTACTTTTCTGTTGTGGTTTAATCCCAATTTCTCCAACATTGACTATGTAATGAGATTAATTTTCCTAAAGTAACAAGATATTTCATTCATTTAAGTAAACTATGGGAGGACATCCTCCCAAAAAAATATAAATATAAAAAATAACATATAAATATATATAAATATATAAATATATTTATAATTATACAAAAATATTTTTAAATGTAAATAATTAAAATTAGAATAAGTTTTTTTAAATAATACATAAATGTATTATATTAGTAAATATATATATTAATATATTAATAAATATATAATATAGGTTACTACTGGTATTATTACTTCGAAACACATACACAAACCTCACACAGGACATTGGGAAGGTCATAGCCACCTGGGATAACCAACCAATTATATAGGAACATAGACCTCATTAATATATCAGCCTAAATAATCTTAAAAATCATGCTCTGAAAGGCCCACCATGGTCAACATGGAACATGAACTTCCATATTGGATAAAGGTCTTCTTTATTACTGATTACTACAATATAATTATTAAAATAACTATTTATTAGTGTTTTTTTGAAAGCGCTGACAAAACACTTCTTGATCTGTTTGATTGAACCCTAATAGAGTCTTCCTTGCTCAGACCAATCAATATCTAATGAAACTAAACCATTGGAGTCACTCCCCATTGATCTTCTCGATGAATCAATCCTCTCAAAAACTACGGAATGTGATTATTTCTAATCATCTTTGATCATGTCCAAACTACACACCTAATTTGATTCCTATCCCACCATATCTGGTCACACGAAAAACAACCAATAAAATTTTCATTGGTTGATCCCTTTTAAAATTCTAGTCTTCCACCTCAATCATGATATTAATTTACTCAAACCTGATATCTTCACTCTTAGGTTAGTGGAGTTTTTTTTATGTAAATAATTACTTCTGGCTCATTTTTAATTAAACCGAGGAAGTTACTTCTTTACTGTCACATTATATTATAGTCCATTTAATTTTACTTGGATTAAAAGAGTTCATTAAGTAATTTTATTTCTATATTACATTCTATGAGGAGAAAATAATGTTTTTTAAATTCACTCAACATTTTCCTGGGAATGATATTCCATAACATGTGTTTTTATAAATTCCTATGTTTTTTTGGAATTTTTGTGATTTTTTTAATATGTCTCTTAATGACACATTGATTTTATAAATGTACATTATTTATAAATAGATTTTTGAGCCAAATATTTGTAAGAATTCCATAACATCTCAAAAAGTATTTATTTTGTTTTAATGAAATAGAGTGCACATGATTAATGTTTTTAAATGTGTTATTTGAACCAAATTATTTTTAAACCACGTTTCTATGACTTATGAAGTGTCTAAAATTATTGACATGAACATTTGACATTCACATCATGAATATTTTATTCAATTTTTTCTTAAATTAATATTCATATAAATTTTCATATTTATAATAATTAATAATAACAATTAGTTATTTCTAGTTTATATAAATATTTTGTTAAATGTAATATATAACTTATTAATTTTATTACATTAAAGTAATTTATAAGTAATAATAACAATGATTTTATTAATAATATTATTGTGAGTATATATATAGTTATAAATAACTTATAAATTGTTTTTATTATAGATAATTTTGATTATAAACAATTTTTATTATAAACAAATTGTGATTATATGTTTACGAATTGACAACATGAAAATCTAATACATTGTGTGATTGTTATGACTCGAATAGAATGTTTTAAGTTCGGAAAGACATTTTATTAAAAAGAAAAAGTTACATACACAAAATTGAGAAAAAAACAGTCAATTTTTTTTTAATAAAAAACAATGATCCACATGTCATTTTTGTTGTGTATGAATCAACTACACCACAATCTGATACAATGTATTACAGGCATGAATCGAAGTGTGTTTTTTATTTAAGATTGACATTTTATTAAACAATAAAACTGACAAACTCAAAACTAATAAACACATTTTTATTATATAGATAAATTTTGAAAATTATCCATAAGTCATTTTTGATGTGTAAGAATAAAATACACCTTAATTTGACACATGGTGTTCCTGGTAGGACTTAAAGTCTAAGTTATCAGTTTAAAATTGATATTTTAGTTCAAAAAATGTGTCTCCCACTGAAAAATAATACATTTCACTCAAAATGTCTTGATTGTTTATTAAAATTGTTCATAATCCATTTGTGACATGTAGGAATGAGAATCAAATCAAACCCACAGAAGATGTGACCGATATTACTCAATATGTGTGTTTTTAGTTTAAAGTGTCATTTATGAAAAAAATGTGACATAATCTATATTTAAAAAAATGATTTCCGATTGTTTTGATACTTTAGGAAAAAATATATATTTTATTTTTGAAATTTATGAATCACCTGAACCTCAATTTTATCCATAGTGCGACCAGTATAACTCAAATAGTTTCGTAATTTATGATTTTCATTTTAGTAAAAAATACAACTGACCAACTCAAAACTAATAAAACACATTCATATTGTTTTGATACATTATGAAAATTATCCATAAGTTTTTTGTGCCATATAGGAATCATCTTCACCTCAATATGATTCATGGTGTTCCTGTTATAAGTAAATGTGCCCGCTATTAGTTTGAAATTGAGATTTTTGTTAAAAATGTGCGTCCCTCTATAAAGACGAAGAATACTCACTATAATTGTATTAATTATTTAAGAAAAGGATTCATAATTCATTTTTTGGTGCAAGAATTACCGTATTTTCAAAACAACATTTGATATGACCTATATGAATTTAATTACTTGTATTTAGATTAAAATTACATTTCAGTTAAAAAGTGACATTATCAAAACTAGGAAAATGCATTTCTATTGTTTTGATACTTTATAAAAATAATCAATAATTAATTTTTCTTGTATATGAATCATCCAAACCTGAATACAATTCATGGTGTGACTTGTATGAGTCTAGGTGTATCTTTTTAATTAAAATTTACACTTTAGTAAAAAAGAAATGTTACATACTAAAAACTAAGAAAATGAATAAATATTTTTTTATAATTTTAAAAATGACATATTTTTTAATTATGATGTATAGGTATCATCTGAACCTCAATCTGAAACATAGTTGATGTAGTTTGACTAAAACTGTCTGTTATTAGATTAAAATTGAAATTTTAGTTCAAAACATGCTTCTCTCTCTAAAAACCAAGAAAACATACTTTTATTATCTTGATCATTTTAGAAAATGAATCATAAGTCACTTTTGATATGTAATAATTAGGGACACATCAAATTGGAACATTATGTAATTGGTATGACTAGAAGTACATGTTTTTAGTTTAAAATGAAACTTTAGTAAATAAGTGACATACTCAAAATTATGAAAACACATTAATTTTCTTCATTGTTTAGGAAAATTATCCATAAGTTATTCGTGACATATATGAAATAACTTCACCTTAATCAGATACACGATGTCACCAATATGACTCCAATTGTGATTTTTTATTTCAAATTGATATTTTAGTAAAAAAGTCAAGTGACATTCTCAAAACAATGAAAAAACATTCAAATTATTTTGATACATTAAGAAATTGATCCATTTGTCATTTTTGAGGTTTTGGAATAATTATCACTTCAATCTAATACACATAGTGCCTTATATGACTCTATGTATATGTTAAAAGTTTAAAATTGAAATTTTATATCCAAATGATAGTTACTCACTAAAAACAAGGAAAACAAGCCCTGTCTATCATGATAATTTTTTATAATGTTTCATAAGACATTTTTGATGTGTAAGATTCTCTCCAACTTCAAACCACCACACAATGTGATCAGTATCACCCAATGTATGTGTTTTTAGTTTAACATGAAATTATATTTAAAATAATCGACATACTAAAATCCAAGAAAAAAAATTAATATTGTTTTAATATTTTTGAAAAATGATTAAAAAGTCATTTTTGATGTGTAGGAATTATCTTCACCTCAAACTGACAAATGTTGTGACCGGTATGACTCCAACTGTGTCATTTTATTTCAGAGTAAAATATTTTGTTAAAAAATTAGTTACTTATTTAAAAAAAATAAAACAAATTTAGAGTGTTTTGATACTTTAGTAAAATTATATGAAAATCATTTGTTACGAGTAGGCATTAATGACCACTTAATTTGATAGATGGTGTGTCTGGTATGACTCAAAGCATTCATTATCTGTTTAAAATTTATATTTTAGTTCAAAAAATATGTCACTCACTAAAAACCAAGATATAACATTCCAATTTTCTTGATAATTTAATAAAATAATTCATAAGACAATTTTTATGTGTAGGAACTATTATCACAACAAAGTGACAGACAATGTGACTGGTATAACTCAAAATGGGTGTTTTTAGTTTAAAATGAAATATTTGTAAAAAACAAATAACATATTCAAAACCGAGAAATCACATTTGTATCATTTTGATAACTTGCTAAAACTATCTATTAGTCATTTGTGAGGTTTTTTAATTATTCTCACCTCAACTTGATGCATGGAGTGACTGGTATTACTCATGTTTACTGTTATAAATGATATTTTATTATGATATTGTTTTGTATTTGTGGTTCATTTATTTCTTTATTTTATTACTCAAAAAATAATTGTTTTAGCAAACACCTAGATTCTTTTTCACATGTTGGGGTGATTTGTTCAAAAACTAAATCCATGATTGAGGTTTTTTGAGAGGGGGTTGGGTGAAAATGAGAATGAAACCATAGATATTTTTATATGATTTTGATAAATTGTACTTGCTAATTTAATTGTATAATACAATGGTCGAAATTTATATAATAATGTCTTGTATAATGTATTTTTGATGTAATTTTTTTTCAATAAAATTGTGATTTTTCCATATCATATATTTTCATGTATTTTTTGTTGTAATGTGCATTCATTTTAACCTCACCCCACAACAGAATGGTTTTTATGAGCACTACTTCTACCACAGATAAAGGGGGGTCTTTATCTGTTTTTGAAGTTACCATGATAAATTTCACCCTTTATCAGCAGATTTTAATGCTGATAATGGCCACCTTTATGTGTTCCTTTCTAGAACTGATAAAAGGGTACCCCTTATAAAGGCTCTTAGATCAACTATTCTTTTTTTCCTTTGAAGAATCATTTTCTTCCATAGTTGAAAGCCTCTTTTGTATATTTATGGCATTAGGATACATGCCACAACATGCTGCGAACATCCTATAGTATCGAATGATATGATATTCAAAGATCCCATGTGGGAATAGTGGTGGAGTGTAACAATCACGACAATAATCACTCCTAGAGGAGACTCTCAATCACGGATATAAAACCATAAAATTAAAATTAAAATTTTAATAATTATATCCAAACAGATTTACAATATTTAATGTATAAAGTTGTTATTATTATTAATTATTTAAGCGTATATATTATATTAATTGGATAAAAAATATAATTAATTATTAATAAAATTTTTATGATCCGAAATAAAAAAAAATATTTTGTTTTACATAAATGAATAAATATTTTATAAAATATATTATTAATTATATAAATATATAAATATATTCATAATTAATTATACATACAACAAGTTAAAACCTATTGATAATAAAAAACAATAATAATTAATATATATAATTAATCATATAAAAACATTAATAGATAATAATTATATTATGATGCCAGTAAATTTATTTATGAAATATTATTAAATATATAACTGGGTAAATATATTTTAATATATAATATTAAATATGTTAACATTTTTTGAAATATATGAATATTAATTATTTCATTTCATGCCAACGAGCCTGTACCCTAGTGGTATAGGCTCTTGCTTGGCATTCATAAGACCTAGGATGAAATCTGGGTAAGGACTAATTTCTGGGTATTGTAGAAGCACTGTAGCAGGGCACTATAGCAGTACTGTAGAAGCCGCTGAAATGTAGTGGCGGCGAAACTATAGTGGCGGAGGCACTGTAGCAGGAATTGTAGCGGCGATGGTACTATAGTAGCTAGGGCACTGTAGCATTACTATTCATCGATGGGATCTTTGGGCCAAAAAAGGTTCTCTCAAGCCTAGTATTTAGGCCACTTAGCCTTGAGCTTTCGGGCTATGTTATGGGTCTCTATCTACC
The DNA here is from genome assembly GCA_963277665.1 of Viscum album. Taxonomy (NCBI): domain Eukaryota; kingdom Viridiplantae; phylum Streptophyta; class Magnoliopsida; order Santalales; family Viscaceae; genus Viscum; species Viscum album. Next base: position 2,098,506,627 of record OY728163.1, on the reverse strand, counting down.
ATGTCTAAAGAGGCCTTTGCTTTAAAAAATAAAATGAGGCTTTGGCCACAAACTTTGAAATTATTTAATTTCAATAATAAGTTTTTTTGATAGATTACTAATAATATAAATGTACATTAAATTAATTATATATATAATATTAATGTCAAATGTATTAAATTTTTTTTTGAAATATTTTAATTTTATTGAATGATATAAAATAATAAATAATCATATTATGAAAATATTTAATTTTATATATTACTAATTAATATTAAATTTTAAAGAAATTATATTTAATATAGTAGTATATCATTATTATTCTGGGAATATGTATATGAATTTAATATGTAATAATATAATATTTTTTAGTCAACTATATAAAAAATATAAATGATTAATTTTTTTCACAATATATTACCAATTATATAATTATAAAATTAAAAGTAAAAACTAAAATAAATATAATTAAATAGATATAAAAATCTAGATATTTAGATGTATTATTGTTACAAATTATGTAAATGAATATATTATATTTATTTTAATTAAAACTTATAAATATTTATAACCTAAATTTTAAAAAAAATTATATATAATTAGAAATATTATTATATGAAAAAATGGGGCGAACCATGGGTTACGACCCATGGTTCTGAAATTATTTGAAAATAAAATAACTAGAAAAGACAATTGGGGTGGGGAAATTACGAAAATAACAAACCACATCAAAATGATTTGGATATTCATCTATGAGATCAGCCACCACCCTTACCTCTCAGATGATGGACCCTACATGTTTTGGACTACTTCCTTTTCTCTCCATCATTATCAAATAGTGGGGTGGGTTCTGTCTTGAGGCATAATCCCTCCAATAATTTTCCAATGTTGGACACTAAATGAGAATTTCCTAAATCATTAGAGAAGACATCATTATTATTAGATCTATTTAATATGTCAAGAAGACTAAAATTATACTTAATTGTGTTTAGTGTAGTCTTGACTCAGCTCCCTTCCTTATCTATTATCTGGTGACATCCCCCTTTGTTGTTGTCATATTTCATTAGAAAATCATCAGATCATTCAGTTTAATTTGAAAATTTTCCAACAATGTCATACTTCCATGAATTTCCCCTCAAACAATGCTTCAACATTAAACTTTTATTTACCCTTGTAATCCATAGAGGGAACATGTTTCTCATGAGTCAAATGATAATCTGCAAAATATTTTTCATAATTTCATCCTGTAAACATTTTTACCAATACATTGGAAATCATAGGCCTTCTACACAACATCATCCCTTGTTTTATGGACCTTCCCCTGCACATCTAGTGCATCACTAGTCGGTCTATAGGGTGACTCATGCTACACTGGAGTAATAAGAGACTGTCATAACACCACATCATCCATGTTGGATCGATCCTGATCAACTGTTTTTATATTTATTTTTGCCTCCATGGAAATGTCAGGATCTTTATTTGAGGAGCCATATTTTTCAACGGTGATACCTCTATGTCCCATGTTCTTAATCTCTTTAGTGACTTTCCCTTTTCCAAGGACACTAATGTGACCTGCCATCGGTTGATTTTGAGATTAGTGATAGTGTATCCCATAATAATTTATAAATCATAAAATGGAGGTGTGTATTAATTCCATACATTTATTTCAAGCATCTGATCACCATCAATCATATTTCCAAAGTCCATAAGCTTTCAATCCATATGGGAATCTATAAGAATGTGATAATAGTATCTTATCTCACCTCTAAGAGTACGTTGATCCAATTTAGGAGGTGTGAAAATACTTGAAACAATGTTATTTAGGATTTTTGGATGACAATATGACCATTTAAGATAATGATGCCTAATCCAAATTTTGTATTTTATTTTTTGGAGTAAATGGATTAAAGTTGAGATCTCATTTGGTCATTCAAAAAATACATGGCTTCAGGAAATTAATCCCAACCCTCTATTCATTTCAAGATCCTCATTATTGTTGAAAATTATGTGTAAACATTATCTTCCAATAAGGATATTCCTCCTATGCAATATATACCAATATATCCCAATCGTCGCTCTATTATCCATATAGGTCTAGAGTATCCCCCGTGATCATAATGATCTATCCTATCTGGGAAAACAAGAAAATATTCAATTGTTTCTGTGTGGATTCTAGATTTTCTACAACTAAAAATCCTCCATTTTCGGCTTTTCTGATCCTCGCTTCTCAACTCGAGTCCTCCATTCATATTTTATGGGTTATTCTATGGTCTACTACAAATGTGAGATCCTTTACCATACAAAATCATTACCTTTTACAATGAATGAATATTATTTCTACCATTAAATGATAGATCCCAAGATGGATTGAATGATACCAAGAATCGATGAATAACATAGGTTTTTTATATATCACTATTTTTGGGAGGCTATTAAAATATATATATCCTCAATATTATTATATATATAAATTAATAAATAATTTTAAAATTTTTTATTTTATTATATAAATATAAAATTATATTAAAATATAATTATATCTATACATAATGAAAGAACTAATATATACATTAATAACATTGATAATATATAAATTAATTAATAATTTTTGTATTAATAATATAAAATTTATCTTATTATTATATTTTATAAAATATTAATAACAAGTTTATTCTAAAAATTCATTTAATGATTTGAAATTTCATATTTTTTTTTGAATTACATATTTTCATATATGACCATCTTAATTAACAAATAAATGTGTGCCTGTGTGCGTGTCTGAAGAGCATAAGGACATGCGTATGTATGTGTATTCAATATCTAGACCCAAGACTTTCAGGTGTATATCCATTTATATAAACCTATATAATTTTTTTAACTTATATAAAAAATGAAATTAATTACATTAACCTAAATTTAAATACAATTCCTATTTGCAAATAACATTCACATATATACATAATAAAATTAATAAATTATTAAAATTATTATATGATAATTTCCCAAATTTTAAATTTTTGATTAACAAATTCATTTCAACATTAAATTTATAAATATTTCATTATAATCTAAACATATAAATATTCCACATTATAAAGTTGATATATATTGTATTAGTTCTATTGTTATAGATATTAAATGATGCATTAGTTAGTTCTAAATAGTACCCTAATAAAGGAAGAACGTTTAACATCACAATAATAATACCATACAACTGTAAAATAATATTAATGACTAATTTTATAAATGATAAAATTAATTTATTTTTTTGGTTATATGAAGCACTGAAAAATACCACACCATTTTGTTTCACATATATGAAGTAGTGGTCTGGACTAATTTATGAAATCTTCTTCATTGTCCGATATTTTTCTAATTTATTATGGGATGAATTAGTCTACATCTATTTCTAGTAATTCACAAAAAATTATTATTTTTAGAATAAGATTAATTATACATGTATAAGACAAAAATAATTTTTTTTGAGAATGAGGGGATCAATGATAAGGAATGTTTTAATATTTTGCTTTGGGTTTAAAAAATGTGTGCCTACTAGATTAAGGATAAACTAAAATTCTCTTTAACTGAACATATATATAAGATAAAAGTAAAGAGGATTACAATTGACAGTGAGATCAAAGAGGTAGATCAACGAAATTAATATTTTTTTAAATATATAAACATAAGTCTTTATTTTGAAATGTAAATGATAGAATATAATCTTAATGTAATATTGGTAATACTGGAAATGAAATGTTATATACATGTTTAATTGAATTTCAAGAAGTGGAAATAAATATATCATTTTACATATGAAAAAATATTTGAGGAAGATGAAAAATAAAAAATAGAAATTTTATAAAAATGAAAATCCTTGGGTGACAAAAAACGATTGCATTGAAAATATTATAAGTTTTGTTATTATAATTTTCCCTTTTCTTTTCTCTATTGTATATAGAGTGTATTTATAGTGTTCCATTTATTGTGATGGATGAAATAAATGAATAATTGAATCAAACTATTACTAAACTTAAAGTTGTATATGTTTTTATGGTTATGTGTCCAATAAAATTATTTTGTCTATATAATCTTTACATAATAATTTTTTTTAAATGTTTTGTAATATTATACATTTAAAGTGTTAAAAAATAAAATTCAATGATGTAGTGAAGAGGTAGATGTGTATAAATTTAATAATATACTTACTCATGTTATTATAATGTAGTCAAAACCAACAAATGTTTCATAATTCTATATAATTACTATATGCAACATTATTTATAACATATATTCCAATGCACATGTGAATTTTATAAGGATAATTATATTATGAACTAAAAAGATCGAATGGGAAGGCGAACCTTCTCCAAAGAAATTATTTTAAAAAATAAATAGTGTAAAAGGAAGCATTATAAGGAAGTATTTCAAAGACGGGTATTCTTGTCACCACGAGAATTAGCCTCAACTAAACTAGAACAAAACTCTAGTAAATTAATAGACTAAAATGAGCTCACTTCTATAACGTCCTTCTTTGATAAATCATCTTCAACCTGATTCACATCCCTATTGATGTGCAGATCATCAATATATATGGAATCTGCAATATGAATACATTAAATCCATTGTAATAACATTCATCATGGGACATTGTTGGAGAGGTTTTTCAAAATCAGCACTGCAACAATTGTATCTGATTCCAACCATAACATATGTTATCCAATGTGGACAACATATCTTATATATTTGGTCATCACCGACATCTCAGATTTAATTTATTGAATATTTCCAATAAACTAAAAGAAACAACCATTAATGAGGCCTTGATGGCTGTGAAAGTTACCGCCACAACCCAAAGGACCCAGTGCACCTGAAGCCACCCCCATCTATAACACCCCAAGAATTTTATGGTGTGATTATATGAAATAAATTATATTAATATCCTATATTTCATGATGCATTGTTTATTTTGTGAATCAAAACATTATAAGAGAAACTTATGTGCTATCCATTAATTTTTTTTCCACTTCTATGTTTTGAATTTTGAAAAACGGTCATCTAGAGTTGTGACCAGTAAGTCTTTTTGAGTCTGATAGAACCAACTTAATTTTCTGATGAATAGTATCATACCCTTATGTCTAGTAAAATTAATTGTAATATTTACCTTATAAATAGTAACTATTGATAATATTTAATTTTTTAGGTAATAAGTTTATGAGATCTTAATTAATTTTTCAACGTTATATAGAACTAATTATACCTTTAAAATTGTTATTTTTCAAATTAAATATGAATTAATTTAAAAATTATATTAAAAATACTTAGAAAATTATTTTTCATAAATGATGTTCATTATTTAATTCTTCATTTCAAAAAAATTTTGTGGTAGATTTTTTGGATTTTTCTAAAATACATGAATTTTTCATGAATAGTAAAAAATTCAATTTTGAGTTTTTGGTAGTTTAATGAAATCATAATGATGTAATAAATAAATATAAAAGTATGGTGGACTTTTTTACTATAAATTATGACATTATGTGTCCTAAGTGGCTAAAACCATGGGAAAATTCCATGTGAAAGACCATGGTTTTGCAAAAATCACTAATGAGGTGTCCATTTGAAATTATTAAAAAATTACCTCTCTTTTTCTATAAATACCCACTCATACATTGATTTTATTTCATTACAAATCCATCATCCTCGACACTCTGTTGGTTTTACTTTTCTAGTAGTCCTACCATGGTTTCCTTAAGCCCCTAAGGTCACATCCTTCACGATCTATGAGTTACTCTACAAGGTAAGGGAATCCTTCATTCTCTTCTTTATGTCGACACTTCTTTTATGTTAGCTATTTGAAATTACATTTTAATATATTGTGGTTTTAATTTCTTTATTATTCTTACCATACTTTTTATTTAAATAGGATGACATGCCCTTTTTTTCTCATCATTTCATTTTATGAAAATTTTAAGTGACGTTGCTAGGCTGCCAAATTTTCATAAGGGGTATCTCAACTATTCTTTTATTTTCAAGTTCATATATTTTATTTTTCTCTCCACACATCCTATGTCCAAATGACCATGATAAACTCCATTATCATCTATATACTAGAATTATATCATGTGAATGTAAGAACTATCATCTATATCCTTTCTCCCTCCCTTTTATTTTTATAAACGAAATCAACACCCATGAGGTTCCAATTATAACCTTTGTGGAAGAAGAAGATTTATTCATCAATTTATTCATCATTATTGGTCATGAGACTATTTTTATGGTTTATCTAGATAATAATAAAATTATTTCATCTCATTATATCTCTGGAATCCTTACACACTCGTAATATAAAATGATAATACAAAATAAGTACATTGTGAACAAAACAACCAAGTTAATATAAATATATAAAATAAACATTTAACTAATGAATCATCATCATGGTATATAACCCAAATACATATAATATCATTTAAATATCCATAATTTCATTAATAAGATGTATTAAAAATTCTTGATGTTTAACCATGTATCAAATGAACATCCATTCATGAAAACAAGTAAACAAACCATGGAAACCAAGGAAGAAAATGCTTCCAAGATAAGAAAATTGAACCTATTAAAACCATAGAAAGGTCCATGAATGAACCTATTAAGGTTATAACAAACCAATTACATGTATAGGAGGTTCTGGAGTTATTAATTAATGAGGATAAATTTTATTATTCAGGCCATTAAAACAAACTACGAAGACACTCGAGCATAAGGTAAGGGTTTTCTCATCTCACATTCATTTCTTTGAGATTTTCATTGTTCGCCACTTATTTCATAAATGTGGTATATGTGTAAATATATTTTATATAAAATAACATGATTATATTTTTATTCATGTTATTCAATGATTCATTTGATGTTCATTATTTTCTGGTCATAGGATTCAATTGATTACATTGTTGTAAGAGACTTTGTCTCAACATCTATTTAGTTGTGACTAACATTATATGGTGCAACAAATAATCTTTATGTGTTGTACCTACTGCCAATTTGAGATCAATTTTAATTTGAAATTGTACATATATTAGATATCCATAATCGCATTTCATGGATATGTTTGTTGTCTAAACCGTATACCATTTTACATACAGTGTTTGTTTGGAATGTTATTTTAGTTAAGAAAATATTGATGAATCTGTATTCTCTACTCTATAAAGATATTGAAAAGGCGTATTTATCTTGTTTTGGATAAATATACAATTAATTATTTGTACATGAAGTGTCTGGTGGGGCCTGCTATATCACCTTGATGCATCGGTAGGTCTCATTCGACAAATCAGTTTGGCGACAAACCCTTCGAGTTTGTTTCCAAAAATTAGACAGGTTACTACCCATAGAACTAAATTGTTTTTATAGTATTATGGTTTCATTTTCCAGATACATGAAATCTGATTAATAAGAATTCTATTTATTCATTATCAGTTATTATTATTATCCATGAGGTTTTTACTATGAAAAAATCTATAGATGCAGTTTCATTCTCAATTTATTAATGGCAATAGTTATTCATTTATTCACTTTTCCATATTGATTATGTCAGATTGATTATGATTCACTTATTATTGTACTCATGATTCAAATATTTGTAACCCTTACTGTGCAATTGAGATCACCCCTTTCGTTGTTTACTTTCAACAGGTGACAAAGAAGAGATCATTTATTGAGTTCTTGTGGATCCAGTTTTTAGTTTTTGTTATGTATTATATATTGTAACCTTTTTCAATGTAATTTGTGATACATATATGTATCTAGTTTCATGAAAAATACTAAACTAATTGTTCCTTCTGAATTTTTCATTCCTTCTAACCAAGCCAATATCACAAGTAACGCACCAGCTCCATCCTAGAGGGGTTCGTGTGTTACACCATCAACATTAGATTTTACCTACCCTGTGATCAGTGGTATCCATAGAATAGATTTTGGAACACGTTTCTTACTATACCTAACACTATTACCAAGGGAAATTAGAATCAAAAACTAATTAATTCCATTATTCATCACCCCAGAATGAATTTTAGAAGCCTGTCAAATTCCATGATGAATATGGGATACACAATCATAAAGAAAAGTTAGTGTGATTTTTAAAATCCATTTTATTTTTATATTTAATGAATAAGTAAACCAATGAATAAACATTATCTAGGATAGTCACTAGTTGCTTCTCAATACTGGATGTGCAACATAGAGAGGAAAATTTATTTTCTAGATTCTAAAAATCAAAATAGCAATGAAACCCATCTTGAATATACCTCCATAATTTTCAAGTGAAATGGAAGCACCCAAACAGAACAAGAATCAAATCATGGCCATGAATACACATCATACACATTGAATCATGGTGAAAACCCTTATACTACATAATATTTTGAGTGAGAATATGATCTTTCTAAATTTTTGAAATAAGCAAGGACTTAGTTAAAGAAATAAAAATCTTCATAAAGCTACATATCCATGAGTGAACCATAATGTATCCTTAAAATTATTAATGATAACATGATTTGGTTCTAAATCTTCCATCCAAGGTAGGTGTAAATAATAAGACATCAACATTAGCATAGACTTTTCTGGAGTGTTCAATATCTATCTGGGGGGAATCATTGTATTGGAACGACAATCGACCAAACCCTTAGAAATAGTTAAATTCCTTAGAAAATGGAATATTAGCTCGAGAAATGACAGGTTTTTAAATTTTAGGCGAGCACCAATAATCTTGCTTTGTTTTCTTGCAAACAATCCATTTCTAGCATATCATAATCTCATGATAAAATTGTTTAAGAGATTTCCAAATAGAGGATGTAACATACATGATATGCTCAATTTGATGTTCATTAACAAAACGAGTGTGGAGAAACTCCAAGGATGAGTTAGTGTTGTAAATTATCCTCCAAGTGAATCTATTTAGCCGAGTACCTTTAATAATTCTTTGATATTGGACACCCATACAACCCATGTTAACTATCTTTACACACTCCTTCCAAGAGACACTGACAAGGTTCCCCTCATGGACCAAAACTGTCCATATAATGTTTTTAATAATACATTGTAATTATTTAAGGAGGTATTTATTCCATCTAGAAACTGAGAAGGCATAGAAAAACATATAAGTGATAACATAATTAACATAGTAAATTATACTTTCCTAAGACATAGTTTTCCCCTTTCAGGTTTCTAGTTTTTTAACAATTTTCTATGAGATATTTTATATGTAGAAACTTTTAACCTTGCCCTAAAATATAGGGACACCAAGATAAATGAAGGGCTTGAAAACTTGTTTCACACCAAATAAATGACCCACCTTATTCAGCCTAGAAATAATTAACCCATCACCAAACATGACCGAAGACTTATTCCAGCTAATAACCTACCCATCAACATCTTCCTAATACCTAGAGATTGATTTGATATGAGATATGGTGACCCTATTAGATTTCCTAAAGAGATGAATGTAATATTCACAAAGTAGATGTGAAGTCACAAACACATACCACCCAATTTTCCTATGGTGATATAGAACAACATTGAAAATATTAGTAATGAAACTATTCAGGTAATCCTCGACTCTGGAAAAGAGAATCCCAAATAGAAAATCCCCTATCTAACCCCTCTAGACCACTGAACAAATTCCTTTCTAAGTAAAATTAAAATGAATGGATAAATTTGCACTTTTAGGAATATAGAATATTGGACTGATAAATTTATGATTGAAGCCATGAATTTTAAGTACATCAATGAAGAAATCCAACTTTATATTGTCAATGGACTTGGAGATGTCAACATTCAGAGCCATTTTTCCATTCATCACCTTTTTCTTCATAATATTCACACATTTTGATGTAGTATATAAGATATTTTTTATATTCTAACCATGAAAAATCCTGAACTGATTGTAAGACCTAAATCCTTGGGCAACTTCACCCAACCTGAGAGTCAAAATTTTTCTAACAATATTTTGTATAGTATTTCCAATGGAAACATGCCTATAATATCTAATATATAGAGCATTATATTTTTTTGGGAATATAATTAAGGAAGTTTTAATTCATAATATAAGGCATCGAGGCATGAGAGAAGAAATACTTAACTGCATTAATGACCTCCTTATGAACAATATATCTATACAAAAATTAATTTATTTTGTAAAATCCATCAAGATTAGTAGAACTATAATTATTTAATGAAAAGAGGGTGTACATATTTAAACGAAATTTGGCACTTCAGCCAGGCTCTTGTTCAGCATTTCACCAACATAAGGTTAAATGATATTACCCAATTTTTGAATATTACTTTGACCATTACCAGAACAATGATTTTTAAAAATATCTAACACACCATTAGAAATCTCATTTCCATAGGTAAACTCATTTAAATTAATTTTATGAACATTGAGATTATTCATTTCATTTTTTCCTTATACTTGCAATCAAGAAAACATATGTTTCTGACCCCCTCTTTAATCCACAAGTTATTACACGGATTGTGTGCAAGATTATCTTTGAGAGATATAACAGTATCCAGATCAAAAAAGGATTTAATCTCTTCTGAAGATAGAAATTCCTAACATTCATTACATTGTTGACACCGAATCAAATGTCATTCATCCTCCATAATTTTAAAATCATGTTGAAAAAGGACTATTTTCTCCAACTATAAGGATGTTCTTTGATATTTTTTTCTAGATGGAAAGAATATGCATCATGCTTCTCAAAAAACAACCTTCCAAGTATCCAAAATAATCTCTCAGCAAATATGGGCAACAAGCCACATATTATGGAATTTGAAAGGTATAGGAACTGATCCGACATTATTAACAGAAATGGAAATCATGAAAGGTATTTGATCAGAGTGTATTCTATGAGGACTGATCGTATAAATATCAACAGTAGGATTTCTTATATCAACCTATATAATACACCTATCCAATTTTCCAGCCTATCTATTATTGAGACTATATCTTCACCTTGAAAAATCTGCTCCAACTATATGAAATTCAGTCAAATTACATTTATCAATACGGAAAGATATGTCATCATATGAAGACCATAAAAATTTTCTTCTAGTTTTCTCTTCTAGTCTCAAAATTGCATTATGGTCACCCAAAACAACCCCACTATGACACATTTTTTATGCTAAAAATGTGATTCCTTGAACCGACACTCCCGAATTCAGTGCCATAAGAACACACTTTACATACTTTTATTGATGTTGGCTATGAAAGATTAGGTTATGACAACAATTATTTACAAATTTAAAAAATATTATTATTTCACATACCAAAAAGGGATCTTTTTAGGTTTTTATATTTTGATATTTATGGAAAAAATAAAACTAATAACTCCAATTCTCTTTATACCAAATGAAAAATATTCCCATTATATTACAAATAGTATAATTCCTAAAAACTATTTAATATATCCCACAAAATATTTAACATGTTTCATCCTTCTAAACATGTCACATGCACTACATTTCTCCATAACCTTGGGTTATAGAGACATAAAAAAGGGAGACCAAACATTCAATGTATGGGAAATATATAACTGAAGCAATCAAGGAATGAACAGGGAATAATTATTATGGAAATAATATGTATACAACATCAATATATAATAAACATGAAACAAGGATCATACTATATCCCTGAGATTAAATAAAAACATTGATATGAATAATAATGATCACTCTATATTAGACAGGAAAATGTTAGACATCAAAAAACAATTGTCAAGGCCGTGTTCCAAGACACATTACATGTATTCAATGTAATATCCAAGAAATCATGATATCATGGCCCTATTACAAGACACCATCATAATATGGGAAAATCTGTACAACATAACCCAAAATGTTTTGTATCATAAATCCCGTCAATGAATCAAGGGAAAATATAACACCAATACACACATTTATCTTGTTTATGTCCAATATATTTACCAAAAGTGAAAAGCAATAAAAAATACATAATCAACCATGCCAAAAATCAACCATAGTGAAATATTAATATATACAATACCAATAATTTTCTACATGTCAATAAAATTTACTACCTAATCACAACTCAACCAGTGGAAGCAGGTGAATGGTTAAACATACCTAAAATCATCCATATTTTAATAAAAATATACTATACACCAATACATTTCCCCATGTCAATATAATATTACAATTTCTGGGTAAACATCATCCAATCTATGTTATGTAAAATATGAAATTAACACCATTTAGAATAATGAGCCAATGTTTAAGTTAATACTTGAATAACATGATCATAATCTATTATGTGAAATAATGTGAATGGTTTAAAAATAACATATCCCAAGAAGTGCAAAATATTAGTTAAAGGGTTTATGTGCAAGGAATTTATATCATCAAAAAAAATTATATAATACAATATAATAGAATCATTGGGTTTATTATACGCAAAATATATGAAATATGTTCAATGAATTTTGATAACTAAATGAATGAAAATTGAGTTACAAAAAATCATCACTATTGGGGTAACAAAAGAATAATGAGCCCTATTAATAAGGGATCATTATTTGGCTAGTAAATCCCATGGAATAAAATAAATTTCCTAATAATATAACCCTGGTAATGAATACACAAAAGTAAACATGGTGAAAAAATATATAAATGTATTAATTAATCAAAATTGAGACCAACAAAACCCTTGAGTGACACGTTATTCAAAAACAAATTATGATGTACCCACCCCGATTCACTTATAAGTAACTAAATCAGATGGAATCATGTTCTTAAGTGCACCTCCACATATAGAAAATTATAATGATTTGTAGTGAGGGTTGAATAATGGTATAGTGGGGAGACTATACTCTCCAGATCAGTACTATATATAAAAGAAAGTAATGAAATAAATAAAGGTAGATAATAATAAACTACAAACCTTATAAGTCCCTATAAAAACCATCTAGGATATAATGGATGATTCTACAGGTATAAATAATTGAATACATAAAACAATTGATACATATACAATAGGGCTATGTAAAGAAGAATAAATTAATATAATGACACAAATAATATAGGTAGTCGTAAAACATGCACGGTCTAGAACTCATATGTCATTTACTAGTAACACCATGCAACAAAAAGGTTCTAGACAATGTGCAAACCCAGAATCATGAGATATTCTTGGTTGTTGAGAAGAAGCCTACATATCATGAATTTGAATCTTTGTATTCCACCACCAACGGGGCCTATTACATTTCCAGTCTTTGGCTAGAAATCATATTGTGTGTAGTATATAAATAATAAATATAGTAAAGTCGAAATAGATGAAGGAATACTAATTAATTTAGCCTAAGCATAATTGCATGGATCATGTGACCCAATATTAATGTTATATTACCCATGTCATATATCGTATGTATTAAAACACTGTCCACAAATGTGAACACATATAGGGGGTTTAGTAATTTCCATCAAATGAAACCATATGAATGTAAGAAAAACTCCAATGAATTCTAGTTGTATACACTAAAGAAAACTCTTTGTGGTCAAGCCATGTTTTCTATATCAGAAGTAGAATATGAGGTGTGTACCCCAACATTACAATTTCTAGGTGGTCTAACAAAACCCATGGAGGCAATCCATGGTAATTTTAGTGATGAGATTGACTAGGATCTAATGTGATAATCTGACGCTTACTAGGTTAGTGGAACTCAAGATGAATCTAATATCTTCTTCTGTCCATTCTAATTTTATAGTGTTTTTAGGTGAACCCCCAATGCTACGATTTATAATTTATAAATATAAGTAATTGTACACATCTAAGAGGCAATTTCCAGGGAATTCACATCGTTTAATTATAAGGAATTGATTGGGATCATGCTTAAGATTTGAATATGGAGTGCAAGGAATACCCATGGTATACCATAATTTTAACCTAAAATCTATTTAAATATTATTAAGGCTCACATGTGGATCATATTTAAATGATTTTTATAACATACACTGGTTCTATAATTGGAATTAAAATATTGAATCCAATACATACTCATAGAATGTCTTACTTTTCATCCAATACCAGTTTCAATATGGTAACAAAATCAAAAAGGCATAATGTCCCTTTGGAAAAGGGAAACAATTAATCAATGAAAACATTCATCAGGTCTCATGGAAATTCATTTAAATTACCCTCCAAGAAATATATTAGTTATTGTCCATTTGGATTACAAAATGGAATTTCTAAAATAATTGTTTTTAATTAATTTTATAATAACTCACCTACCCCAATACACTAACATATTTACTTAGAAGAATTTTAACGCATCAAAATCCATTAGATAGTTTTAATAAATCAAAATGATGTATTTTAATAAACTTTGTATTTAATAGATAACATTAGTCACACCATAGTCTATAAGGGACATTAGTTTTCCAGGTGTTTAATCTAGGATAATTCAACCTAAATAAATATATGTAATGTTTGAAGGGTCAAGTACCTATTTGTCACTTATTCACATGAAATTATTCATACACTATGTTCGAATAAATAAAAAGGGAAACCTCAAGGGTTACACATTATATAGGTTATGACTCGTCCATGAACATAATTGGTCGATGGAATGAGTTGAATTAATTATGTTTCAACTCATTGTGGGTGAAATTTAATGTAGTTCATAGATTAGAGAAACCATCTAAATTAATGGTTGAGTCAGAAATCGATGATGGCCCATTCTCAGTTAGTGGGTTGTTCTCTAAAAATATGTGTGATTATGGGTAATAAATTATCATAATATCCATGAATTAAGAAAATATAACATTAATAATATAATTTCAAGGATTCTTATAGATGACGACATGGTGCACCACTGATTTGTCTTATAAAATGGAAAAAATTAACGAATATCACCTAAAACACCTATGTCTATATTTGGAAGCTCAATCCTTTTATAATGATCTTCGATTCATATCAATATGTGAGAAATTGAAGAAGACAGAAATAACGTAAATATTGTTCATAACCCACATAAATAGTATGGGAGATCCTTGAATTAAGATAAAAAAATAAAATATGGGAGTGGACCCTTAGAATTACTTTTAAAATTCTAATTCATTTCGCATTGAGCGAAATAGACCAAGAATAAAGGATATCTCCCATAGTTAATGGGTGGAAGGGGAGGGCACATGATGGGGAGAACTATAACCAAATAAGGTTGTAAATAGAGGGTAGAAACATTTAATGATGGAGGGGAAAATAATTATTTATCATTTTTTTTAAAAGCACATAGATTGAAAAATTGTGTGCAAACTATGCAGACTAACTATCTGAAGTAAACTACACCTCAAACAGTTGGCACACACAATTTACAAAAAGTGTGAATATATGGTAGAATTGTTTTTAATTATACAAAAAACCACAATGGTTTTTGGATCCCCAAACAAGGCTAATTTTTTTTTTCAATTTTAGAAATAGGAAGACGTAGTTGCGGAGGGGAACAATTAGCACTTGATGTTTAATACTCAAGTCCATTGAACTACATCACCTAAAATTAAAATTTCAGACCCCTAGTCTCCCAAAACATATAAAAGCATTCAAGATTATTCTTGGGATTCGAATGAAGTCCAAAATAATCCACATAAGGATCTCCAAATCATAGAATTCTATTCCAAATTCCTTTTCTAAAATGAGATGACAACTAGATTATGAAATCAAACTCTCCCTAAAAATTAAAACATGTCCATGGAACTAAAATAAATAGACATTTATAACCTCCCATCCTTATATTATCTCACCCTTAAGATAACTAGATGGTCACCAAGGAATACATTATGATTTATGTTGATAAACAAACCCATTTAACTACCATTTTCTAATATCCGTTTTTTAATGTGCTTCTAGGGAATAAAATTAAATTTTAATACGAAAAAAATCAATCACAATCCAATAATTAAATTTATCATCAAAATTCCATGATGAGACACACCAATTCCTATCCACTCTATGAACTCAAGGTGTACCTTAACAACCGTGTACAAAATTCATGAAAACACTACTCAAATGCTTGTACCCACACCCATTTTCAAAATGAAGGAATGGACATTCCCCATCATTCACTAACAACAATAAGAAAGTTATAAATTCACAAAAAGGGCCCTGAACAGTACCCAAAAAACGTCCATAATATCGACAACAATGTTCCTTATATGGTTTCTAGATTATTTCATCCAATTATAGGTGAAACCTATATTCAAAATTCCTCTAGATAATTATTATTGAGAAATCTCGATTTTAGCCATTGATGTATCATCACTACCTAATACTAATTCTTTTTATGTTAGAGGAATCCCATGATTGTCTAATAAAAATCCCCAAAAAGCATTCCCAGACCTTGATTAAAATATATTCTTGGAATATCTATATATGTTACCCTATAATAACTGAGGAAAATTTCAAGTTACCCTTCATTAACATAAGAAATCTTCATGTCACCCATAATCAAGGGGGAATACACTAGTTGTAGGGTTATCATTAATCACATATCACTAAAGGATGATCACCATGTAGCCAAAATCCATCATCGTTCTCCAGATCTATTATCAACACTATAAGAGCATTGATATGTCTCATGAAACCCTATGTTTTCCCAAGACTATAACGGATGCTCAGACCCCAATGCACATGATGTACATGTACATAACTAGAATTCATTGATTAATTTACATGTATTCATCTCAACCTATTCATTATAATCTCAATTCCATAATGATCTTTTCATTTTTTTAATAGGCGATTCCTTGGAAAAATATCAAGACATAAATTATTATATTAAAAAAAGTAGGGGATTGAGAGATTTGAAAGGATATAATATTTTTTAAATCATTATCATAAATCATAAAAAGATCATTATAACATTCAACCATCTAGGTTATGTTTTAATTAACTCCCTTATTAGTGAGAACATCTTCTACCCTGTTAGGTTCAAAGACGTATTGAGTGACAATGTAACTGATCTCCAGGAGTGAATGAAGATAGTACTTCCATTGGGTTATAAGCCATCAAGCAAGATTCACCCCTATGTTCCAAACTATTACATAAATAAACAATTACAGACACCCAGATCCAATAATCTATTCATTCAATAAAATATAGTATAAATGGGGTAGAGACCTCTCACCCACGATAATCTATCAAAACAATTGTATTCCATTCACTTACCACAAAAATGTCACCGAATACTTTGTTGAGGAATCCATAAAAATGATAGTCAGTCCTTGAGAAGTAATCTAGAGTATTCTACACCATCTAATTTATCCAAAAATATATCCCAATGTTCTAAACCAAATAGGTCTCACTAAAACCACATTCTTACCACTCCCCGAGCCATTCTATCCCATCAGACACGTCAACCTGTTATAATTCCATTGAGATTCAAACTAAACCACCCATGCATTCGCGTACAATCCTTCCAAGTTGTTGTTCTCACTCTTTGAACATATTGATTTTAACTTGATTGCCTCTAATAAACTCAATCACAAGCCTATTATTTATCCCACAGAAGTTTTTATCCTATAATCACGACATTATATGTCACAACACGACTCCCCGGGTCATGAACCTTATTATATGACCCCATGGGTCTCCTGTAATACCTAGGTTTCCTTCCCAGCACACCATACACCATTACTCAATAGTGTCGCTTATCAGACTAATGACTATCCCCATAGGCCAACACATGATCTTACTCTGTGGTGTTTTCTTTACTTTATAAAGTCAATGCCTTCCTAGTTATAGGGATTTACGCCTTTGGTGCTAGTCACCAGCCCCTGGCCTATGGAAGGCAGGCTTGCGGTTGTCCCGGAACGGGCCCTAAGGACGGGTCGTGACATTATATATATAAAAAATGATGGGAATATTCTCATGTACTACCCAACCAGGATTCGAGAAACACCGTTTATTTCAAACATGCACGATTGAATCCCATATTCAATTGAATCAAAAAGGTTTCACATTATTGTCTAGTTTCACCATGAAGTATGGACTTATGATCCAATGAGACTTTTTTCATCTGAATTAGTCCCATAAGTCCATGTCAATTTCCATTTACCATGCCTTTCGCAACTAAAACTTCCACATAACACAAGGGAAACATAGTGACTTTGCAAGACTAGAGATTTTATCTGATACAAACCACTCAAGATACTACTCAAACAACGATTTTTCTAGGATTAAATAGAGACTCTTTACCCTCTCAATGAATTCCTCGTGGAACACACTTTCTTAATTGGACCAGGGACAAGAACTAGCACCACCCATTTAAACCTCACACCCTTTTTGGAAACAATTATTTTAACAAGAACCATATAAAAAATGTGTGATTCCTTGACAATAATTTAATGTAATGGGTCTACGCACATTGATAGATTCATCGGCCCAATGGAACCACACATGCCAAATATTTACTACTCCACTCAAAAAATTTTAACCCATTAGCCACATTATTACACTTGACTATATATAATCTATAATGATTACTGCTCAGTCAAAATCTTACCAAAACTATGTTTACACAAATAATTAAATGGATAACCATGCATCAAACTTTTAGTCCCATAATAATCAAGCATCTATAATATTCAAATTACTCAATTAATCAACATAATTCCCGACAACCAACAAATCTAGGGTGTTGTTTTGCAACCGTAAGAGTCATAATCATGTACAAATGACTCAAGGATGGAACTTTTCTGGACTAAAAAATCAATTCAAGAATCCACTAATTCTTCTCATTTCCAAGTAAAATACCATTTCCATATAATCCCTCACTTAACAAGACAAATAAATATAAATCTAGGTTCATTCCTAAAAGTTCACATGGCACTCATTCCTAATATCCCTGTATGACATATATTATAATGAATCATTAATACTCGCATAAAATTCTAATTATTCATTTTAAGGTATATCTTTATGTAAATTTAAAACTGACCCCAAAAGTTTTCCCTTATATTGAGAAAATTTCAAGGAGTTATTTAAACCATATCCTCAGTTCACATTTTCTCAAAGATTTAACGATGACTCCTAGGCTATCATGACAAACCGATTGTATTCTAAAATTGCTTTTTAATAAATAAATTATTTATTCATAAAAAATTTACTTATCTAAGTATTGTGGAATTTCTATGAATGATCTATCTTAGGTGGTTTTAATTATAATATTGATATAAGTAGAATCATCCCAAAAATATTTTGGTAACACATTATAATTATTTTTGTCGAAAAATTGAAAACCAGGTCCATGTAACATATCCAAACACACAAGGGGTTAATTATATTGACTTGTAAAGAAGATATCAATATGTGAGGGTCACATAATGCCGACATGAGTAAATTATATTTGTTTATTCCTATGTTATAGATAAACACCCAAGAACATTAAATTGATATAGTGTTTATGTAAAACCCTTTATCAGTTCATTTATTTATGTTTTTAACACACACTCATATAGGACTTGTTCCAAATAAATATACTACTAAGATAGAGCTTCACTGGTCAAATAAATTATATAATTATTCAGTTATATGGGTTTCAATTCCAATGTTATAGAATAAAAACCCAATATGATTTAACTTGAAAACTATTTAACTAATATCTATCATTAATCACTTGTACTTACAAAAAAATCTAATTCACTCAATATTAAAAGTTGTTCATTTTTTCATTTATTTACAGATTAATTAATATTTAATTTCATTAATCTATTTAGGATGGTTAGATATAATTCTGTTGTGATGCTATATGGGAACACACTATATAGGTTTATATGAAAACACTATTTAAAAAACCATGCACCAGAGCTACAAGTAACAAAAATGTCACCAAATGGAAGGTTTATAATAAAAACAGAAGGCATGAAAATGGAATGTGAATCTCATATTCCAAAAATGATGCATGAACACACACCCTCATTCCATACTGAACCACTAGTAAGAATACCATAAAATAGTAATGAAAATAATTTTTATTAATCACTCATTGTGATATAATATTCTACGAGAGAAAAATACAAGATCATAATTTCTTTTCCTAGGAATCTTTGTTATTTTCATGTGTGTTGGCTGGCCCTTCCCGAACTGGAGATATTCACTATGTTCCAGAACATTCCTTGTCAATTGTTTTCAATCCATAAATAGTAAGACAATGGAATCTTTATCCTTGATACCCCTATGTGATGTACAAGATCTGATTCATTTATAAGTAACTGAATCATATAGTCACATAACATCAAGCATCCATCCTTTTATGCCTCACATATATGAATTGCACCAAGGGTCTAGTGGTGATATAGTGGGGAAACTATAACCCCTATATTAGTACTAATAACATTTGAAATTAATTAAATATAGATAAGGAATATGATAATAATATGACCACATGATAAGTTCCAATAAAATACCATTCTGGAACGGATGATGCAACATGTATATTCAAGTCAATACACACATGTGAAATAGATAAAAAAGGGATAGAACAATATAAAAAACTAAAGAGGTGTCCCAACTTCTATGGAAAGTTCAAGCTAATTCTCAGTACGTACCTCCCATGTTATATTCCAACCAAGTCAAGAAATAGTAAGACACAATGCAATTTCCGTACTCCCAACCATGAGATATGATTGGAAACCTTGAAAAAACCAAAATATAGTGTGAGTAATATTAGTTATCCACCACTAGTGATGTCTAATATAATTCCCTTATATTATTATAAAACATATGGTGTGCTATATATAAATAAATAAAGTTGTAAAGTGGATATATATCAAATAATTCCACACAATTTTTCATAATATGGCTTTCTATGATTACATGAATTAATTATGGGATGGTAGGAGCAATGGAATATAGCTCAAGAAACAATGTGAATGTAAAAAAAGAGAGCACATAAAGTGGTTCTAGGTATTTGCACACAAGAAAACCATATGATTCTAAAGAAAAATTTATGAATATATTTGTGTTGGATAGGTGTTCCAACAATGACCTATAATTTGAGCTAAAATTGAGGAAATATATGTAGTAAATAAATATCAGAAAAAGTGGGTATAACCCATATAAATGGTGTGATGAAGCATGCAAATAAGTGGATCAATGATAAATGGTGAATTTGCCCTTCAGTTAAAATCTTGGATTCTAGAGCATCCATCATTGAATGCAACTAACCAAGAAAAGGATATCTCTCATTGAGGAGGGGGGATAGATAGGTTGTGCATTGGAGAGGAATTTGGATAAATAATGGAGAAAATATGGTGGAAACATTTAATATTAGAGGTGGAAAATTATAATATTCCCCCTTTTAATGAATTTCATTGTTTGAAAGCATAGTTTAACAAACTGTGTTCCAATATATTGGACTCAGAGTCTGTTGTACTCTCCACCTCACACAGTTACTACACACATTTTACAAGCCATACACAAACCACATGGATCCCTCTTCAATTATGTAAAAAACCACATGCTTTTCTATTTCCCCTCATAGAGTTCAATAAAAATACAAACCTATACAAAATTGGCCAGATGGTTGTGGGGCATAGTTATCACTAACTGTTCACTAATAATAATCCCTAGACTCATTCTCCCAAAACATAAAATTTGAACCCCAAAGCTCTAATGAATTAACCAAACACTAGAGAAAACTATTATCACTCAATACACATCCATAAAAACCCACCTTGTGGTGCTATAAATATTATAATTATATTCATACGATTGGTTTTAAAAGTGAAATGTCTCTTTGTTTGAGAAATCAATCTCCTCTCGGATATTCATACCCCTTCATACACACACATGAATATGAGGTTTGGAAACAAACCCATATTACAACAGATCATCCTGTACCTTTTCCAATAGTATACCAAAAAAAATTTCTGGGATATATTTGTCTCTATACCCACCAAAAAACCACGTTCCAATTCTAAACACATAGTTCTCTTATTGAGATGAGATTTAAATTCTATTTCTTTGACTACTAAACAAAATCCACCACATCAATTTATCACTAAAATGCCAAGATGACACTCAATTTTTCCTATCTACAACAAGATAATATTGGGGTTCCAAAAACCACCACATCCAATATTTATTAAAACACCTCTCCTACGCTGGTACACAATATCATTTTAAAAACCCATTTCAGTATAGACATGCCCTATAGTCCATTCACAACACGATCATGACGACAATTCCAGATAATTCCTCTAAATTACTTTCAAAATGATTAAATCATATTCAAAATGACATGATAGATACCTTTTATAACTATAATCATAAAATTATTTTTGGAAAAGAAAATTAAACTAAATTTAGTTGATTATTCACTAAAATGATTGATTGCATCCGCTGATGCATCATCATAACCCAATCATGATGAAATTATCCCCCAAGAAATCCTATGATCATCTATGCATTCTAACCAAGTATTATAACCTTCATTATGTAAAATTTCATGGTTTGAATGTCAACCTCAGTTACCCTAAAACAAATTAAGAAATTTTTTATTGGACGTTGAGTATCTTAAAAAATATTTTTGTTCCCCTTAATAATGGAGGGATATACTAGTAGTATGGTAAACATTTATCCTAGCCAGCACATAATTGATATTCTCCTACATAGATATGGTCATCATGCCCCAAAATAAGCATCAATACTATATTATCACTGATGTTAGTTAGGTCATTGAATGCTTTATCGATCATATATATGACACATGGAACTAAAATAATAACACAACCAAGTGTGTAACCAAAATTCACCAAGAAATCTAGATATATTCAACTACAACTATTCATTGGAATACTAATTCTATAATGATCATCCAAAAATAAGCATCGTGTGAAGAAACTCTCTCTCACGTGAGGTTAATATCCCGTGATAAACATCCCACTCTACACCTTAAGAGATTATAATCTACTAAATCACTACACCATTTCCCAACATATACAACACAACCTCTATTCATTCTCTAACATGATGGCTAAATGGGGATGAGGCTGCTTATCAATGTGGATCTTTCCAAAAGACATTTACCATACATTCATGACCCATAAAAACATCACCAAGTCCTTTATGAAGAAATTCATATGCATTGAATGTCACACCTCATGTAGTACGATGGAATATATTACACTGTCTGATTAATCCATTACATCCACCCAAATCATTAACAAAAATTGGTATCCATGAATGAAAACACATGTCACTCATCCATGATCCATGATATCCCATCATACACATTAAACATTGATACTTATTTTGAGGTTCTACCGAGACCATCTACGCTTTCACATTCAATCCTTCGATGTTCTTCTTTCTACTTCTGTAATATTATAATTCTTTCCAGGGATACTTTGGTTACATAACATACAAGACTTTAATTAAACCCATATAAGTTGTAAATCTATAGTCACAACTAGCTATAAAAAACTGTGCACTCATACACCTCCCAACCATGATTCAAATATAACTTTGAATTTCCAATGCCCTCCCACTCCTCTCGTATTCAATTAAATATGAGAATATTCACACAGTCGTGAAATATGACTAAGATGTTCCATTTTATGGTCTAACAATCCATATTTAATCAAATCTAGGACCATAAATCCAATTTCCTATTCATTGGACAAAACATTCCCACATACCAGTTCCACAAATCCCTAGTCACCCTCAGTGAATTTACAAAAATAGAAGGTTTCTCTAATCCAAATCACTAACATGACCACTAAAACAAAGATTTATATTCAAGGATTCAACATAGACTCTTTATGATCTCATATCATTCCAAAATTGGTACTCTAATCTGATATGTCTAGGAATCTTAACTTATCCAACTCTTAAACACCACACATGCTTATATTCCAAATAACATTTGGATAACACATTAAAAAACTGAATCTTTACAAGGACACAAATTTTATTATCTAAACACTTGATTCATGTATCGAAAATCCTCTAATTAAAAAATATTTTACCATTTATCGCTAACCCCTCACATAACAAGGTGTAATTTCTCAGAATCCAGGGTATTGTCTAAATGGTCACTAGGATCTCTCACCAATCCTCCTTGTCCAATAAAAAATAAAATTATCCAGTGAGACTCACATTATATATCCACATTCCCATAAAAGGTATCTCCTAAATAAAATCTAAAATGAACCCCAACACTAGAGGTTTTATAAATTAAATTATAAGGGTTTATTTAAACCATTTCATGATTTTCTATTTATTAAAATCATTGAAGATGATTCTTAGGCCATAACACCATTTTTTATAAAATAGGGTTGTACCAAACTAAATATTGAGCTATAAACTATATGTTAATATAAGTAGAGTGGAATCACTCTAAATGATTCATCCCAAGTAATTGGAAATATAAGATTCAATGAAGTAGAATTCAACTAAGAATATATAAGGGGGAAGACAATTTAGTATATTGTGGACACTTTTACTATCATATTCTTCATAATATATATATATATATATATATATATATATCACAAGGGTTTAATCATTTTGGAATGTGACAATGATGCCGACCTAAGGGGGTCAATTCATTCTATCATGGGATCAATTATATAGGATTTCATTCCAATGTTATAAATAAATACACTATAATTTACATTTTCTCACTATTTATATGGAACCCATTAGCAATTATTTTAGTTCAGTTCATAACACACATGATAAAGGGTTTTTTTATATATATTTGATACTAATATAATCTTACCAGGGTTGAATCAAGCATAATAGGATTTAGTGATACAGGATTATAGTTCCATGTTATAGTGAATATACAATATAAGTTGAAATTAACGCACTATTAAACTACCATGCAACATTAATTAATTGTAATTCATAAAAATAAATACAAATAATTTAAAATATCATGTATTATCAATTTAATTAATCTATCTAATTAATAATGAGTTTTTATTTTCATTAATTAATTGTAGGTTGGTTAGATATAATTTCATCATCTAGATATATGGTAAAATACCATTTCAGTTGATGTAGACACATTAGTTATGAAATCATATACCATAGTTATAAACAAGGAAAACATTCATATAAGAGTGGAATACTAGAAAAAAATTAAAATGGAAAGCGAATCCCATGTTCATGATATGATTAATGAACACATTCCTTTTTGCAACATCGACCAATGAGTTGAAATCCCATGAATCAATGAATAGATAAAACATTAGTAATTAATCATGGTGAAATAATAATAAAATGTAATAAAAAAATTCAATAATATGTAGTATCGTCTCTAAAAACGTTGTATATCCTCTTTATGTGGGTTGGGTATTCTAATACATGTGTTATTGACTAAGATCTTACACCATCCTAGTCTCATATCTACCAAATGAAAATTGAAATACAAAGGAAGGATTATCATGAGTTACTATTTTGAAGTTCTTAAATCACTTCACTCATAAGTAACTGAATTTGAGTACCACATTGACTCTAACATTCCTCCCCATACACTATTTGATGTCAAGTTTAAATAAGGTTCTAATGGTGGTACTTTGGATTATTACTAAGTATAGTAAAAATTAATAAAATAAATCATAGGAAGATAATAATAAACTAAAAAACTAGAATGTTCACTTAAAACCAATGAAGATAGAACAAATGGTGATAAAATTACATGGTATGTATTATAAGGAATAGGTGATACACAAACAATAGTTATAGGTGAAAATAAATAAGTTGACTAAACACCTATAGGTATTATAAGTACATGCTTGGTAAAAATATTCTATGTTAATTTATATCCATGTCACATAATAGCAAGGTGCCAACCAAAGTACTATCCTAAAACCATGAGATCTACTTGTGTACCAATTAGTTGCCAAAATAGGGTGTGAGTAAAACATAGTAGGTCACTAGAAATGGTTTATAATTCATTTTTATTCTTTAAGAATAAATATTTTCTGCAATATATAAATAAGAAAATAAGTGAAGTGGTGATGGATCAAAGAATACCACCTTCTTTGGAATAATATAAATTCTTATGATCTTGTGACCCAATAAAAAAATAATACGCCCCATGGAATATATCCAAAGAATCCAAGAAAATCATAAAAAGATAATTTACAGAGAGGGTCTTGGAATTCACATGTTTCGAAACCATACAGAACAAGGAAAACTCCAAGGAATTCTAGAGTGGGATAGAAAATCTAACCTTTCATGGTAAATCCACAAGGTCTAGCTCTGGAGTTGAATCTAGTGGATAAATCCTCATAATTAGAATTTATAAAAGGGGTTCTAACTGAAACCATATTGAAAGTCCTTGTAAATTTAAATATGGAGACTGATTAGTATCCAAAGAAGAAATTCATGGTTTACTAGGTGCAAGGGACACATTCCAAATCAGATTGATCATCATATAAAATGTAATATTCAAGTATTTTTATAGAAATCCACGATGCTGGGATGATATATTCACTAATATTATACAGTGAATAGATCCATTTAGGATTTTATTTGACATTCAAGGAATTCCATACTTTTAATCCATAAATAATTTGAAAATTAACTTAACATACACATGGATCATAGATAAATTAATACTAAGGAATCCATTGGGTTCATTTTTGGCATAAAAATCGGAAATCCAAGGATTACTCATGTCATATAATACTTTTAATCCAAGATCAGTTTCAATATGTTAGAAAATACCAAGATTCATAATGTCACATTTGAATGTAATTAAATTATACTATTTCAAACTTGCATTATGGTTATATTCCATTCATTTAAATTACACCATAAGAATTACAATAGTCATTAACACATTAGATTCCACAACCTCATTTCCCAAATTCTCTTATTTAATTTAGTGTAGAATAAATCACCCACACCATTACACTAACATAATTAATTAATGAACATAAAGGAAACAACATCCCCTTTTAAATTTTAATAAGACCCAAAGAGGTATTTTAAGAAGTTAACAATTTATTGAATAACAATGGGTACACCCTAGTTTGTTGGAGACATAAGGATTCCAGGTCTATATTCTGGGTTAAAACACACTAAATCATTTTTGGATCATACTGAAGTGTCGATTACATCATAGTACCCTCTTGACATTCTACTATTCATATAGTAGGTTAAACTAATTAAAGAAGGGCTCTGTATGGTATACCCAATTAATAGTTTATGACTATTCTACAACATTACATGTTTAATGGAATTAGTTAAGTTGATTACATATCCAATCATATCAAGAGATCATTAAAAAGAACTTAATTTATCACAAAAACATTATAGAGTCACTCTTGATTTATAATTCATCGATGGAAAATTCTCAATCCTTGGATGGTTCACTAACTATAAGTGCGATTAAGGGAACCCAATTAGAAAAATTATCAAAAACTAAGAAAAAATAACATTTAGTTTTTAATTACAAGTCCAAACCTAGATTTTCAAATTACTATTCACAATATATGTTAAATAAAATGGAAACACATTAAACAAAATCACATAGACCAACCACCTTATTCATAGGACACATAAATAAACTGGTAATATCCTTTTATTTGAGCATAAATTAAGCAGAATTTATGATGAAAAATAAATCCCTTTAAAAAAATCACAACCCACATAAAGAACATAGAGAATCATGATATCAAGTGAAACAACAAAAGAGGTTATTGGACCCATTGAATCATGTCTAGTAGTCCAACACATTAATTTACAGGAAATATAACCATGAATAATAGATATCTCTCATGGAGGAATGGAAAAAGTAAAGGGTGCATGATTGAGAGGGATCTAGATTAATTAAGTAAAAAAACTATGGAATGAACATTTAATTTAAAAGGGGTAGAATCATTATTTTTCCTCTTCTAATGAATAACATAGTTAGACAAACCATTTTTCAAACCTACTTACTCAATGTATGAATTATATGCTACCTCATATGGTTAGTGCACACTGTTTACAAAACATCTTCCAACAGTGAATATCCCACTTCAATTTAATAAAAAACACATCTACTATATCCCCTCAAATTTTTTAAAGTAACCATATAACTTTAAAAAAGGATGAATGTTTGGGGTGCACTTTTAACACTAACCTTTCTTACGAGTAAACCCTTAACTGTTTCTCTTGAAACAATACTTTAAAACACTATAGTTCCCAAAGAATATCCAATTAGCTGAGACACATATCAAAAATCAAAAAATATATAATTTCATCCCCTTAAGAATCTTACAATCTGAAAATTTCTATTTTGATGCTCGATTTCAAAAATGATATGACTGCATATGAAATTTATCAAACTCCTCTTGAAAAATCACACCCATATATACCCATGCATATGCATAGGGGTTTAAACCCCTGAAATATAGGCCATGTAACTATACATCAAATTCCATTAATAAAGTAAATTTCATGATATGTTATATCAAATTTTTATTATATACTCTACAAAAATATAATTAGGTTCATAAATATAATACTTGTCTCAATGAAGGGAAACTGACATGAAAACCCATATGACTTCAGTATCATATGGATTAGAAATTAGTGAGAGTTATAAATAAAAATGTATATTTATATACCATGAAATAAAATTTATTCGTTATAAAATATACTAATTGGGTTTATACACACCTTGGAAATGAAATAGGTTCATAAATTTGACACTTATCTCAATATAGGGAAATTGATATAAAAGCTCTTAACTCTTATCTCGAATTACATGATCATACATTAAATGCCTATATCTCATCAATATCTATCTTAGTATCATAATTGATAAACATACTCATATATATATTTTCATTCATAATTAGTCATTATTTACATGAATTATTACGGGGTTCCACATCACGTATATATAATTTTGATTATCTGTATTAGTATCCCAATAGTGATTTCTTTTTTCATTCATCATTTAATGTTCATCACAACATTTAACCTAATAATAGGTTTAATGTTTCAATATTTTTAATGTTTCACATTACTTTCTTGTATTTTTTATCTTTATCCTTGAAGATGTCATCGATAACGTGTCTATTTCAATGATTCATAATGATCCAAGAGAGTTTTCATAATTGATGATATAAATATTTATATAATATATCTAGAATAAATAAACTCATTATTTCAATATTTATATCATACTATAAAATTAATTATTTTCCCACAGTAATTCATGATATACATTCACTTCATTGCTAAATTAGGTGGTTAAACTGACACAAAGAAGAACACACCTGGATTTAATAAATTATTATGAGGTGGTTTTATTGTAATATCATTATAATATAACAAAAAAGTTCATATTAAGTGTTTATTAGTTTGATATGTCAATATTTTACTAAATTATATGAATAAAAAATGGATATTAAAACATAAGATAATTTGAGTAAAAGACTATCCTATTAGCATGATTATTTTAAATGATTAAATTAACGTTGATTTTTTAGTTGATCATATCATTAATAGGTTCTATTGTACACCACAAAACTACATTAATTATATCATAGAAATTATATTTATCCATTAATACCATCCTTATAGCCAATCTTGTAAAAATTTTAATGAAAAGGAAACACATTAAGTCGTGGTGGCGGTAGTCCACACGATTCACAAACAACAATGTAGGGGAATATGTCTTAGTTGATTCAATGTAAAACCATTAAATCATTGTAATTTTTTTAATGTTTAAATAAATTTTCACTAGGATAAATTCAATTTACCTCATTTTCTTTTACTTTGGTAATTAATATAAAATATTAGTAATTAATCCTAAGGAAAATGATTTCGATTTAACCTTTTACATAATTTGATACTTTGAGTTCCAAATTTTAAAATCATTGTATCAAATAAAATTTCTAATGGAGTGGGAAATTAATTTTGAAATAAAAATACTAAATCATTAACACGCAGGTTTATGAGAAATAATGTTTTATGAATAAAAATTATATATAAGATAAAATTAACTAGGATACAGGTTTAAATCCCACTGGTTTATTTACTATAAAAATAAAGGTATTGTGAAATTTAATTCAATAAAAACTGAATTCCAATTGAATAATAATTCAATCAAAGAACGAACTAAATATAGTTTTTATATTAATATAACCTGTTAATTAGTAATTAAAATATTTTTGATAGGTTTTTGGAAGTTGATAGAATATTTTATAATGAATAATGATATTTCTAAAAAAATATTTTTTTACATAATTTGTATTTAAATCTTTTATATTATTTGTACATTGTGATAAAACCATTGAAATTATAATTTTCTTAAATCCTTTATTTTTCGACTAAAATGAAATGTTTTTTAAATATTAAGAAAATTCATACTATGTAAAAATAGACATGAATAATTCTAAAACATAGTTCATTTTATTATTTTAAAATTATAAAAGTATTCAATTATTTTTTTGAATAAAATCATAAAACACAATGACATGCTTTTTTTAATTGGAAGAAAATATATTAAAATATTAGATAATACTATTATTATTTTATATTAGTTACCAAATATAATTTTCAACTAGTTATTAATATAAAATATAATATATCCTTAGTCCTAGTTTACATAAAATAAGAATGCGTATCACATAAAAGGTAATTTTTATTATAAAATAATTCCTTGAATAATAATTGATCTTATTAGTAATTTTATGTAATCTAATTTATTTTCATTCATAATAAAGGTAGTATATAATTCAAAAATTGATTACTGATATTCATTCATGCTAATTCAGTGTTAATGTGTTCACTTCCCTAATTAAACATTTATATTTTATCTAAATATATTTTACTTCCATTTATGTTTGGTGTTGCATGTTAAACAAGATATCTAATACATTAACATATATAAATGTATTTTTTTTTGAATAGTTGGGTTTTATGTCCCCCCACCCCCTTAAATGAATTTCATGCAGCTAATTTGACATATGAGATTATAATAATTTATATAAGAAACTAAAAATTAACGATACACCACTAGTTGGTTTTGTGTTTATTTAGGAAGTGCAATGAGATTTATCTATATAAAAAATTATGAAAAGTTCATTATAATACGAGCTAACTCATTGATAATTTCACATAGAATTGTACTATGGGATTTTGATTTATATTGATATGGATTAGCTTCCCAAATGCCTTGAAAATGGTTTATATGATAATCACACCATAAAGTGTTTTTATTTATAACTCAACATGAAGTAGCAGGTGAGAACATACATGATGTAGGGCTGTAGAAACTATCAAGTGAAAACTCACTATCCAATTTAGTAGAGGTGATTATATAAGATTATCAGTGTTCATATTTATTTCAGTTACTATATCTATCATTAGACATTGGATTTGGACACTTAGTCACATAATGGAAAAATCTTATAAAATTGAAACAACACATTTTTATAACCTATATCTTTGCTAGAAATATATGATTATTATTACCTTAAACACCACACTTATAGAATCAAACCATCACTTAAATGAAATTTACCACAAATTTCTTCCCACAAATGTTTACAAATAAAAAATATATTTATTTTCCTCAGCATATTCATTATTCATTACTTCCTAACACTATACATTTTCCATCATTGTTGTGTTTGAGACTTTGACCATGGTCATTGTATCAATCCGAATTCATATTATTTGGTTTTTAATAATTAAAATACTTATTACTCAAACACTTATCACGTTAGGTTGTTCATTATGATATTTTATGAATTATCCATTCAATGTATTATTGTATTGTTTTGTTTAGAAGTTATCCATTACTAAAACCAAGATTTTAAAAAAATGTTTCGGATGGTTATAGGATAAATATAAAAAATATCCAAAATAAAATGTTACATCAAGATGTATTAATTTATAACAATATCATATTATCCTATAATTTTTATAACACAACTTGTAATAGACTCGATTCAACATATATCACTCGCAATTTAACAAATATAATTATTTGTTTAACCTATATTACATTTAGTTAGGTTATCTCATTCTTATTTTATCAATTATTAGTACAGAGTTCCAAAATTACCATAAACTTCCATAAAATATTATAAACCCTTTAATAATTGAAAGATATGCTCTAAAAATTTAACATACTATACCTAAAATTTATATTTGTTATTCCTATGATAATATACTCCCGATAAAATACATTTCCAAAAATTTATTTTAATCCCAAGACATTATTCCACAACAAGGATATATATTCTTCATTAAATTAAATCTACAGTAAAACCGCAAATGACAGTAACCGCTATTTCATACATTAGTCACAGTATATTATAATCCAAATTATTAGATAAACATTTACAAATAATTATCATCATTCCTATAGATATTTATAATACAAATCAGATATTTTCATATTCACCCAAATCATTATTTTCCCAACACTGAGCATATTCTAAACCTAATGATTATAAATCAATCAATTATTTATTCAATTATTATTTTAAAAAATATAAAAAATCTATAAAATCATTTTTGAAGTTTACTGATACCATTTAATATATTACTTTAAAATTTAATGAAGAATTACTAAAGATTAATCCTTTTATATTTTACATAATCTTCAATAACATTTATAATGTACTAAAATATCATTAATACATATCACCCACTATGAATAATACATATGAGTTTCGAGATAATTAAACTATAAATCTCATTACTTTATCTAATACTAAGAAATTCAACTATTACACCATAACAGAGAAATAATAATATTCTAAACTATTTATGTACACTCCCTTGTCTAGTTATAATACATAATAGTTTTTTAGATACATACATTTCAAAGATTCATTTCCCATATCCTATTTTAAACAAATAATAAAAGAAAAATTTTTATGATATCATCAAAAATAATTTATATGAAAATATCAATCCATATTGTTCCTTTGTTGTGAAACCTTTTTTACATGTGATACTTTCATATCAACCATTAAGTTTCATTGCTCAATATTGTTTATCCAAGGCCATTTTTCTATTAGGTTCTATAATAAAATTATTAACCATTATCATGAAATCATTCATAATGTTTTGAAAGGACAATTAAATCACCCAAAATTATTTCCTTGGATATTGTCTCACAATGTGTCCTATTTTATTCTCACTTATTGTACAATCGAGTGATGATTGAGTCAATTCTAAATCAAACATTTTCTGGGCGATTACACCATGGTTCATTTCTACCACAACAACATTCACATTCTAGTATCCATAGATGGGTTTATTTATGATACAATCAACAAAATATATATATTGAAAAACATTATAATGACGTCACACACTTATATTTATTATGAGGGTTTTCAATTCTATATTCCAATCACAATCCACAAAATTAAATGTGCATTATTAACTTAACAATAAATCACATACATTAGTGTTTTTATACCTTTGAAAATATGATAAACCCTAACTTATACACCCATAATGTATCCTCAATAAACATCTTAATCTCTAAAAATATCAAAAAAAATTCATTTGATAGAAACCATGACACCCATAATTCATGCTCCCAGATCCAGTTCCATAAACACTTAGTTTACATAATTCATTGACACTACCTAATAAATATAGGATAAAATGATTATTAATTAAAAAACTAAAAAAATATTATAAAATAACATATATTTACTAGATATTTTTAATGTTTAATTGTTTATATAATGTGGAAATAACAAAAAAATTATTAATAACATGTTATTTGAAGCAAATGGACATTTTTCATTTTATAAAAAAGAATATGATTCATGAAAGGTCTTCAATATCTATAAAAACATTATTTCAAACATGTTTACCATATAAACATGTCACATATAATAATATTATCTTTATCCTCAGGAAATGTATGATTATGAAGTGGTGAGATAAAATTATCAATAGAGGAAACTTATAACAGAAGAAATCAAGGGATAAACTTGAAATGCTTATTTTGTAAGTAATAAGTAAACAATATAAAGTCATAACCAATTTAAAATTGGATAATTCTAAATATATTATAGTAAATTAATAAATGGATATAAAAAATTATTATCTCATACAAATGGAATATATAATGTAAAATATGAAAAACTAGATATCCAGTCCTCATGCTAAGACAGATTACTTGACATCAAGATTACAGTTAAGGAATCCAACTATTAATGCCTTGTCTGAAACATTGTCCTATTACTGTAAGATGCATACTGAAAAACCCAAATTGTTTTATATTGTGTAACCTTATAATGTGCTATGGGGATATATAATTCTGGTCCCTAAACATCACTTTATTAATTTCATTGATTTCACATTAATATAAAATGAGAAATAAATGCATAATAACCCATTATAATAATATTATGCATTGAAATAAAATCCTAAAAAATTTAAAAACATTTCCATTTTTTCAATAAGGGGTATAACAACATCATAACCCATCGTGAGGGAGAAGGATGATGGTTAAAATTACAAATAATCATCTATATTAGAATAATAATATATTGTATGTAAAAATTTTTACCCATTCCAATAGAATAGCATAAATTCTAGGTGATCATAATATAAAAAGAGTTTTATAAAATATTATTTTCAATATTTATAGAATAATGAGAATACACATATATAAATTCTGGAGTTACATGATCATAATCCATCCAAATAAGAAAAGTGGATGGTCTGAAAAGAACATATTTGAATAATTGAGAAATACCTATCAGAGGGTTTATGTGGAATGAATTAATATTCATAAAAAAATATTAAATAATACCACATATTGTAATGAATTGGTATTTTTCCCTTATTATATGAAAAATTTCAACGAACAATTGTAACTCAATGATCAAAAAATGAGTAACCAAAACTCATCACTACTGGGGAAATAATTGAATCACTATCAACTTGAATTACAAGACATGATTTGTCTAGTAAATTATATTCAACAGAAAAATTATTATATAAATATATGAATCGTTATTTAATAAAATATACAGTTAAAATATGGTTCACTTAATTTATTATGTATAAAAGAATCATAATTGTGACAAAGATAACCCTTACAACTTTAGAAACACATTTATAAAAACATTTGAAAGATATTTATTATAATTGAACATAAAATAAAATTATTAAAATATAATTAATCATATTATATATCAAACTGGTAGTCTATAAACTGTATAAATAATATTATTTTTATAAATATAGAAATTGTTTCAATTAAGAGAGATTGAACCAAAAATTGTTATCACATAAGTAAATTTTGGATAAGAATCCATTGAGTGTTAAAAAAATTAAATTTATATTTATATAAAATGAAATTCATTGGTTTTATGATATAATTCTTAAAAAATTTGGTAAATAAACCTTGAAAATTAAAAAGGATCATAAATAAAATACCTTTCTCAATGAAGGGAAATTGAGATGAAAACCCTTACATATAGTCCCAAAATCAAAAAAAAAAGTTTAAACTCTGGTATCCTAAACATATATTCCATAAATAAATATTTTTAACCTTTATAATTTATATTCTCATTCACTCCCTTCATAATTATTTAATATATATATATATATATGAATTCTTCTGATTTTCACATCAGGTGTTTAATGTTTTGATTGTTTTGTACTATTTTCATAATAGCAGTTTAGATATTCAACTTCATTCAATGTTCATAACATATAGATAATTAACAATACAATAATTTATGATTTATAATTATATTTAATGTTCAAAATTTAATTCATGAGGGTTTTAATCATTAAAATTGATAATGAAATTGATTACATGCTAGTTTTAATGATTCATGATGACCTGTGTTTTATTTTTAATTAATGAAATAAATATTTATATAAAATATTTACAACAAATAAATAATCCTTATTTAACAATTTATATAATTTTATACCAATAATTATGTTCCCAATTTCATTCATGACATAAATTCATAGTTTTCTTAATTTTGGTGGTTCAATCGAACCAAACATGAACATTTCTTCATTTAATTAATGATTTTGATGTAATTTTATTGAAATATAATTACTAGATTCATAATGAAAATATTAATCATTTATGAGTGTGATATATATAATATTCAAGTGTTTATATTATAAAATAAATAATATTAATACATTACATATTTTTTATAAATGATTATCCTCTAAGAACGCTTATTTTAAATTATTAAATCAATGATGATCATATGTTGTTCAAGTCATTAATAGGATTTATTATTTATCAGAACATATAATTAGTGGCATCATAAACATAATATTTATCATTTAATTCCATTCTTATATCCAACATTTTAAAATTGTAATGTAAAATAGAATATATTACGTTTTGGAGGTGGTAGTCTGCTCAACGCTTGTATAACAATTTTTTTCTTAATGGATGTGGTATAAGAATAAATAATGATAATAACTATAATATAGTGGAATTAAATTTTATAAATGATAATTATATACTTATATTACATCATTTATTATAAATTTTAAATAATATAAATAATAATAAAACCTTGTAGTTTATAATACTCAAAATAGGGAATTGAGTTTCCATTGAACGTATCCATGGTTTTTTATAGTATAAACTAAATATGAGTGACCCTGGGAATATTTTCACGGGATAGAGTTGTTTTTAAAGTAAAATTAATGATTTTTAAGGAGCAATTTGAAGGTATGTTTTGTCTTCCAGTGGTGAATATGTTACATTTTTATAAGTGAATGTCATTTTTGTGAGTAACACATACATTTTAAATTATTCTATGAAACTATTCAAGGTTGAATGGATAAAAAATGGAAGAAATTGTAAACACCCAAAGTTTCATTAATGAAAATTCAACTTGATATAATTAAATGTCTTATTATGTAAAATGGTTATACAACATAAGAACTTCATTTGTTTTATATTTTTGAATTTTAAAATATCGTTAAGAATTTTGATAATTGAAAATATAGAAATTTAACAATTATCACATGATTAGTATAAATGTAGGACTTTAACAAATCTAATTTTCTCAAACAAAAGAAGCTATAGCCTAATTCAATATACTTTCTCATATGAATACCATTTGTCGAAGTTCATAATGAATGTGGAGTCATTGGGCTTCTCTTTTGACCAATCCCAAGCTGAGCTTCAACATGTTAAGCTTGAACAGAACCGCATATGGGAGAAGTGGAAGTTGATTGATATTACCACCCGAGTGATGTTATCTGAGACATCCGAATAGTCTGTCACCATCACACACCTTACCTTATGGTTTTCTGTGGGTCTTATAAGGGGTTATGTAATAAGACCATAGCACAATGATTATGTTCATATATTTTTGTGTATAATAAATAATATACATTCATTTTATTATTGTTACTTTGTACATTTTTTAAGGACAAATAATTATGTAGTTAATATTCATCTAAGGAATCTATTTTTACAAATTAAATGATTTTTTAATTGAATAATATTTTAATAAAATATTTTTACTATTATTATTAAATAAGTTTTTATAACATATAAATGATCGTATAATTTTATGGATGAAATTGTAATTTTTAATAAGGTTTGAAATATGGTTTTTCAAAACCCATGATTTTTCGTTAAAAATTGGTTTTTATTTTAAATGTGAAAATTCACATATTTTGAAAATTATTCAGTTAAAATGAATACAATTTTTGGAATCTAGAAGTCAAATTTATCCAATGGTGAATTTTTTATAATTTTATGAGAGTCAAATTTTGGGTAAAATATTAAATACCATTTAATTATATAATGTGTTTGATGACATCATAATTACCCAATAGTGATGTAATAAAATACAATAAACATTATTTTCGTAAAATATATCTTTTACCATTAAAAAATTCGATGTTAGGTTTGTTTGATTTATTTTAAAAATCCTTAGTTGACCCTCCAAGTCATTTAAAACATTTTAGCTTTTTAAATTGATTACCTTGAGAGTGTGACTGACCTCCACATAAGCAATCATAAAATTTAAAAAAAATTGGCCATTGGAATTATAAAATATTGTTTTACACTCCCCTTTAGAAAAAATCATGGGCTGGTTTG
Source organism: Viscum album (assembly GCA_963277665.1). Taxonomy (NCBI): domain Eukaryota; kingdom Viridiplantae; phylum Streptophyta; class Magnoliopsida; order Santalales; family Viscaceae; genus Viscum; species Viscum album. The sequence goes on along the minus strand of OY728163.1, from coordinate 2,098,468,543 downwards.
TGGTTTAGATTAGTTTAATGTGTGGTGACCGAAAACTAAATAATAAAGAATTCTCTCTCCTTTCATATATAAACCCACCCAAGCTCCCACATACTCTTCACTCAAAGCACTTTGAGCTCTAACAACCCAAGAAATACACTCTCTAGAATCCCCCCATGGTGCCCCAAGATTTCAATAAGCCTCTCTCAATCCCCTCCCAATCCTTTGGGATCACACTTCCAAGTAAAGGATTTCTTCACTTCTCATTTTGTCCAAATTTCATTATGTTGTTATGGACTTTTATTTTCAATTACAAATGTTGCGGTATGTTATAACACCTCCCCCATACTTCCCTCTTAATGTTTTAATGATTAGAGCCCCCTTTTATCCCTCATTAATTCCTCCCATGTACATCTGTTACAATGTCGAAATTCAGTACGAAACTTGTCTCTCCTCATTTACATTCAATAAATTATTTTATATTATTCATCTAAATTACATTAAATATATTGGTATATTATTTACCATGGTCCTCTTACTTTCCATTTAATTTATAAATTATGAGAGACAAATTTCACTCTCATCAACACATTTTATGAATTTCTACTTGATGTCGTTATGCTGCCGAAAAGACAACAAAATTTCCATGCCAGAACCATTGTTAAGTGAATACCATACCCACTCCCCTATCCATGGTATTCACCATTATGCACATGTACCTGTTTATTAAGGACATAAATTTATTTACTCCACATCTCTTATTAATGGAATTAATTATTATGTAAATAAATCCATCTTGTATGATCTATGTGGAACACTTATGGATGAAATGAAATGAACATGAAGGGTGAGCCCTGATATTGCTCCAATGCATCTGGTAAAGTATTGTATCATGATACGTCATGTTAAATTAGTGATGAATCATTCTAATTAATTTGAAATGAGGTTTTACTTGTGCTCCATGTGTAGTTAGGGTTTACATTTTCTCCCTGTGCATGGCGGTTTGCTCATGATCCATGTGAAATGAGCATTGGCTCATACTAATATCATGTTAAATGTTGTTTTCGTATCTTCATGTTAGGATTATCTTGTTTTCTCATGCCTTTCTGTTCATGTTTCTATTGTTATCTATTTATATTACCATTTTCTAACATGTATTGTAACCTCATGTTATTCCAAGTTTATTCCCTTACCGGGCTTTATAGCTAACCCCTTTCTTTTGTATGTCCTCAGGTTATCAAATGCAATGTCAAGTACGAAGGAATCTTGTGGTAATGTAAAGTATGTTTTCGATAAAGATGATGTATTACATGTTTTAAGTTGTTATTTAATGATCCTATGAACTAAAGACTCCAGACCTATCGATCTTCTATGCTGTATTAAGTGAAATTTCATGTAATAAATTATGTTTAAGTGCGTACCAAAAAAACAAAGTTATTATAGTCGATATCAGAGGATAGGTTTATTTAATTTTTCTACTATTATTAGAAACCCCTAGTGAAATCCTTATGGATAATACTACATATAATAAAAACATCCCTATGTTTTTTTGACTATTGAGTAAGTGTTTTGTCAAGAAAATACATCCCTGTCTGGATATAAGCAGGTAGAGGCAGCTCTAGAACGGATGAACAAAGGAGTGAAAACTCTGATAAGGAGTTTTGTGCATGTCTAGGGGTATCATAGTACATGAAAATGGGCCTTTCTACACAAATGGTTATGAATCTCTCGGGGGATATGCTTTGGTAAATTCACATGCTTAGTATGATCCATTATTAAGGGAATTGAAAAAATTCCCCCAAAGAATATATGCTAGAATGTAAATTATGGATAACATATATGGAGCCTATATATTCGTAAGTGAAGGAAATAAAAGTTATTTATAATTCATTCATTTTTTCCTTGTATTAAACTTTATGTATTACCCCTAACATTCCTTTTATTCCAACCAATGACCAATAATGGCAGGACATGAGCTAACAACCGATGCGACAATCAATGTGATAAATATTATAATGAGATGCGTAATCTTATGGGAGCATGAAGCATGATCTTTTCCCTGCTACTCTCTCAGTTAACTCAAGATTTGAGTAGATACATGGGTTAATAGGAACATTCAACCCACCCTAACAAAGAACAAGTCACTATAGAATGTTTCATGAGACAAAGGCCATTAACTTTTGATGGATCATCTGATCCCTTAATCACTGAACAATGGACTAGATACAGTTAAATGATCTTCTCTATCATTCAATGTTCCGAAAAAGAGAAAGTTCTACTGGATTCTTATCGTATGGATGGTGAAGCCGATCAATGGGGGAAATTGATCAAAAATATGAAGCTTGAGAAGGTGATCGAGGCATTGGAATGAATTGATTTCTGGAAAATGTTTTTCAATAAATATTTTCCTCTCACCCTCCGGCTTAATATTGAAATGAACTTCCTTTCCCTCAAGAAAAAAAGATGAACATTCCATCGGAGCGTACTAGGAAAACCTCACAAGGATTTCACAATAAGACTCCAACAATGTTGTTAACCCTGAATAGAAGGTCGACCTCTTATTTGGTGGGTTGAAACCTAGCCTGCAGAAAGCCCTGGCGATCCATGACATCAATAGATATGAAGAAATTGTCTGATTCTCCCTCAAGGTCGAAATAGAGATCAGAAAATCTCAAGGGTATCATGGGGAAAATAATGATAAGGTGGAATTCAATTATAGCTGTCCGATTGATATATCCAATGTTGCTAAGAAGTTCCAGAACCCCACTTTCCAAATGTGCTAAAAGAACCACCCCATAAATTGCTTCCAGGGGACAAGGAAATGTTTTAGGTGTGGAAGAGAATGACACCTAGATCTTAATTGCCAACAAGAAAAACACATTGCTACGACAGAAGAGAGGAACACTTTGTCCGACTCTCAAAGAATTGTTAATTTCTTAAACTACAATGAACCAGGGAATCTTGCAAATCAGTGCCCTAATCAAATGGTTATTGGTGGAAACCAAATACCTCCAAGGAAGCAACAGTGAGCTTTTTCCATCACTACCGCCGAAGTGAACCCTAACAATGAGTGGTGACAAGTATTCTAGTTATTAATTCAATAATAGAAAACATACTTTTTGATTTCGGTTCTACGCATTATTTTATATCACAAATGTTTAGTAGAATAATCCCAACACCACCACAAATCATGGAAGTAACAATATTGATGAGTATGTGAAATGGGGAAGTTATTGCATCCCATTAATATAACTCCTCCATTGACTTAATTAGTGGATTGAACTTCCCAGAGAACCTCTTCATACTTCTTATGGTGGAATTTGATGTAATTATTGGAATGGATTAGCTTTCCCTATATAGAGCCAATATAAATTGTTGTTAGAGGGAAATCACTCTCCATATGAAGAATCAACACTTTATTCTAAAAAAGTGCACAGAGGATGATGAATCTTATTTTTCAATATCATCTCAAGAGTGGATGTTAATTCCCTATGAGTACATGTATCTGAAACATAAGATTGAGTCCAAGGAGGCAACCAGCCATGAAGACATGCCTATTGTGAGGGAATTTGCTGATGTGTTTATCGAGGATTTGTCCGGTCTTCCTCCTAGATGAGATGTTGAATTCTCAATTGATTTTATACCTGGTTCATTGGTAATATCCATGAATCCGTATAGAATGGATGTTGTGGAGCATTAGGAGATTATGAAATAGTTACAAGATAATTTTGATAAAGGGTTTATACACCCAAGTGCTTCACCCTGGGGTGAACTAGTCCTCTTCGTCATGAAGAGGGATGAGTCATTTTTCCTTAGAATCAATTATCGCGATCTTAACAAAATCACAATAAAGAAAAAGTCTCATATCACACGAATTGTTGAATTTTTCGATGTGTTACGTGGAGAAAAATACTTCTCCATAGTGGATTTGTGGCCAGGATATTACCAAGTAAGGGTGAGGAAAGAAGATATCCCCAAGAGCGGTTTTCTTAAAAGATACAGGTACTATGAATTCATAGTAATGCCTTTCAGACTCACTAATGCTCCAGAAAAATTCATGGACTTGATGAATAGAGTCTTTAGAGATTACCTCAAAAAATATTTGGTAGTATTTATAAATGATATTTTAATATACTCTAAAACCAAGGACGACCATGAGGGGCATCTAAGAACTGTACAAGAGACCTTTCAGTAGGAGAATCTCTATGAAAAGTATAACAAGTGTGATTTCTAGTTGAAGAAGGTCTCATTATTGGGAGATATCATCCTAAATTATGGGATATCTGTGGATCCCTTCAAGATAGCTGTAATTGAGGGATATCCATGGCAAACCTCAGTAATAAATATCTATAGCTATGGGGGGTTATCTGGATATTATTTAAGATTTGTTTGAAATATATCATGATTGTAAAACCCTCTTACATGCTTACCCATAAATGTGTAATGTTTGATTAGATTGATGAATGTGATGAAAGCTTCATGGAGTTGAAAAGGATGATTATACCTACACCCGTGCTCACATTACCCACAAGTGGAGAAATTTTTGTGCCATTCAGTGATGCTTCAAAGAAGTCCCTGGGTTTTTTGGTGTTTTAGAATGACAAATTCAATTCCTATGGTTCAAGGAAATTGAATGGTCATTATCATAATTATCCAACACATGATCTGGAGTTGGCTATGGTAATATTCTATTTAAAAACTTGGCGGCATTACCTCATTCGGGAGAAGTGTTAAATATACACGGATCACAAAATACTCAAGTATATATTCACACAGAAAGAGTAGGATCTGTGACAATGAAGGTGGTTAGAGCTGATCAATCATTATGAATGCTTAATCCATTACCATCTTGGGAAAATGTAGAAGGTGGAAGATACCCTAAGTAGAAAGAATCCAATGATTCTGTCATTGATGAGAATTGAGAAGGATCCAATCTTCTTAGATTTGATGAAGATAGAAATGGGAATCATAAAGATGGGAATATAATCAATTATGTCACAAATTATTTCTCAACCATCACTTTTGTAAATGTTAAAGGATGGTCAAAGAAAGGATGTGGATATTCTGAAAAGGGTGGAAGCAATCAGAAAAGGGAAATACTCAGATTTCATGGTTGAAAAGGATGGAATTGTGAGATTTGGGTCAGGATTATGTGTACCATCTGATCCAGAGATAAAGAAGGAGCTTCTGAATGACTCACATAGCACAACCATCTCTATTCACCCAGGGAGCACTATGATGTATCGAGATCTCCGAGAAAACTTTTGGTGGGACAATGTGAAAATGAAGATTTCTGAATATACATCAAAGTGAATGTTATGTTAGCAAGTGAAGGATGAGTGTCAAAAGTATAAGGGGATGATGGAACCACTACCCATACCAACATGGAAGTAAGACAGCATTTCCATGGACTTTTTCACTAGACATCCAATGAAATCTTGAGGAAACAATGCTATATGGATGATTGTGGATCATTTTATGAAGACAACTCACTTTATCATGATTTATGAGGACTTCTCGTTAGATCAACTTGCATGAATTTACATAAAATATGTGGTAAAGCTTTATGGATTACAACTATTTATTGTATTTGATCATGATTCGAGATTCACCTCAATGTTCTATAAAATTCTCCAGCATGCTATAAAAACTAACCTAAACATTAGTATGGACTATCATCCTAAATATGATTTCCAATCTAAGAGAATTATTCAAACACTAGAAGATATGTCAAGATCATGTTCTATGGACTTCAATGGAAGATGGAACTATTATCTTCCTCTAGTTGAATTATCCTACAATAACAGCTTCCACTCGAGCATCTGAATGGCACCATATGAAACCCTTTAAGGGAAAAGGTGCAGAACACTGACATTTCAGGATGTAGTCGGTGAGTGTAAGCTGCTACGACTAGTAATGGTCTAAGAAATGGTGGAGATGGTGAAAACCATTTAGCAGCATATCATGGCAGCCCAAAGTAGATAGAAGAGTTATACAGATAAACATCAATGATACCTTGAATTCAAAGTTGGATACATGGTATTTATATGCATATATCTATTGAATAAGGTCATTATTTATGGAAAGAAAGGAAAGTTAAGACTTAGGTACATCATCCCTTTCAAGATTGTTCATCGTGTCGGGTCTGTGACCTATCGACTAGCACTTCCACCTACCATGGGAAATGTATATAATGTATTTCATGTATCCCTATTAAGGAAGTACAGAAAAAACCATTCACATGTACTCTCTTAAGATGTAGTGCTGTTAGAGGATGGTTTTTCTTATGAGGATTTTATAGTGAAGACCATAGATTGTAGAGAAAAACTTCTACAAAATAAGACAATACCCCTCGTCAAGGTGTTGTAGTAAAACCACGAGTTTGAAGAAGAGACATTGGAATTGCATGAAGTGATGAAGCAGAGTCAACCACATCTATTTTAGTTTGGGAAAATGAAATTTCTAGGGAGAAATTTATTAATGGGGGAAGATTGTAAGGACACATACATTCTTCTATGAAAATTTCTCTAGATCTAACTAAATGTATAATTTTTTAAAATGGTTATATAACATATGAACTTCCTTGGTTTTATAATTCCTAATTTTAAAATACCATTATGAATTTTTTCCCAATGATAATATAACTGTTGAAAAATGATCACATGATTAGTATTAATATAGGTCTTTAACAAATCCAATATACTCAAATAAAGGATGCGATGGCGTCATCTAGTAGACTTTCCCTGTAAGAAGACCATTTGTAGGAGCTCGGAAAGGAGGTTGCTTCACTGGGCTTCTCTCTTCACCGATCCCAAGCTAAGCTTCACCCTGTTAAGCTTGAACTGAACCTGCTACGGGAGAAGTTGATGATGATAAATATTACCACCTGAGCGATGTTATCCGAGCCACCCCAAGAGTATTTCACCATCGCACACCTTACCCTTAGGTCTTATGCGGGTGTTATAAGAGGTTATGTTACATGACCATAACACTATGATTATTTGAATTATTCTTGTGTATAATAAATAATATACATTCAATTTATTATTGTTACTTTGTAAATAGTTTTTTAAGCACTAATAGTATTTTCAGTTAATATTCAACTAAGGAATCTATTTTGATGAATTAATGGATTTTTGAATTAAATAATATATTAGTAATATATAATTGTTGTTATTATTAAATTAATTTTCTTTAAAATATAAATGATCATAAAATTATATTGATGAAATTGTAATTTTTATTAAGGTTTGAAAGCTATTTTTGTCAAAACCCATGATTTTTCGATTAATGTCGATTTTTAGGTTAAAAGTAAAAATTAAAATTTTTTTAAAATTATTTATATAAAATTAATATTTTTTTGGAATCAGGACATCAAAACTATCCAATAATGAATTTTTCACAATTTTCTGAGACAATCAAATTTTTGGGTAAAAAATTTCATACCATTGAATTATATAATGTGTTTGATGACATCATAATGACACAATAGTGATGTAATAAAACACTATAAAAATTAAATTCGTCCAATATATCTTTTACCATTAAAATAATGTGATTTTAGGTTTGTTTGATTTATTTTACAAAGCCTTAGTGGATCCACCAATACTTATAAATCATTTTATCCCTTTTAAATTGATTTCTTTTAGAGTGTGACTCACCTCCACAAAAGCACCCCTATTATTTTAATATGTTCAGACACTGACCATATAAAATATTGTATTACACTCACATTTTCTAGAAACCATGGGAAAAACCAAGTCTTGTATGTGGTTAGGATTATTTTAATGTGTGGTTACCGAAACATTAATAACAAAGAATTCCCTCTCCCTTCTTATATAAACCCAACCAAGCTCCCACTTCCTCTTAACTCAATGCCCTTTCCGCTTGAAAAACCCCTTATCTCCACTCTCTAGAATCCTCCAAATATTCCCCAATCTTTCAAGAAACCTCTCTCAAGCCCCACCCATGCCTTTTGATCGCACTTCCAAGTAATAATTTCTTCCTTCTTCATTTTTGCCCAAATTTTATTATAGTGTTAATCCCTTTTATTTTCAATTAAAAATGTTGGGGTATGATTTCTCACCTCCCCCATACTTCCCACATAATGTTTGAATGATGAGAAACCCATTTTATTACTCATTAATTCCTCCGATGTACACCTGTTACCATGCTGAAATTCCGTAAGGATTTTCTATCTCCTCATTTACATTCATGAAATTATTTTATATTATGCTTCTAAAATACATTCCATATGTTGGTATATTTTTTCCCATAATCACCTAAATGTCCATTTAATTTATAAATTATGAGAGATCAATTTCAATCTCATCAACCCATTTTAAAAATTTCTATTTGATGTTGTCACGCTGCCAAAATTAAAAGAAAATTTCCATGCCAAAATCATTGTGTAGTTAATATCATACCCACTCCTCTATCAAGGGTGTTCACTTTTAAGAACATGTACTTCTAGATTTAGGACTTAAATTTATGTATTCCACATCTCTTATTCAGGTAATGAATTATGATGTTAATTAATCCATGTCATATGATCTATATTGCACACTTATGTATGAAATGAAATGATTATGAAGGGTGCGCCCCGATAGCACTCTAATGCATTGGGTAAAGTATTTTATCATGATACATCATGTGAAATTATTGTTGAATCAGGATAATTCATGTTCAATGATGGTTTAATCATGCTCCATGTGCAATTAGGGTTCACTCATGCTCAATGTGAAATGAGCCATGTCTCATTCTAATACCATGTTAAATGTTATTGTCACATCTCAATGTTATGATTATCAAGCTTTACCATGCCTTTATGTTCATGTTTATATTTTTCTACAGTGATATTTCTATTGTCTAACATTTATTGTATTCCCCATATTATTCCATATTTATTCCCTTACTGAGCAATATAGCTCATCCCTTTCTTATGTATGTCCTTAGGTGATCCCAAGAAATGTTATGTACAAGGGAATGTTATGGTCATGTAAAGTATGTTTTCAAAAAATATTATGTATTTCATGTTTTAAGTTGTTATGTAATGATGCGAATCCCCAAAGACACTATACCTCTCGATCTTCTATGTTTTATTAAGTGAAATTTCTTGGAATAAATTATATTGTAATGTGTAAAAAAAATCAGGTTTGTTATAAACCTTACTGAAGAAACTTTTATATGTGGATTCAGGGATCAAAAATTCAATTGCACTCATGTAATTTAAATTGTTTTGGACCTTTACAAATGGTTGAAATAAATTTTCCCCTTATAATTTTACCTTAGAAATACATTTCTATTCTTAATAATTTATTTCAATGAAAAAAATTAAGATATATTTTTTCATAATTTCATAATTATAATTTAAAATTTTATAATATTTTATCAAATTAAATTAATAATGTATTGAAAAGTTAATTTTTAAATAAATACACTTAATCGCGTAAGTGAATTTTTATGAGAAATAATTTTATAATAAGTAAATATATATATAAATGGTATAATATTCATGGATACTAATTTCAATAAAATATAATGAATTATTAGAGAAAAAAGGGTATATTTATTTATATTCAACTGAAAAATGAATATCCAATGAAAAATTATTTATTCAATAAAAACCTTGAAACATTTGTTTATATTAATGAATCATTCTAATAAGATTTAAAAATGTTTTATATAGGTTTTATAAGTTTAAATAATATTTATTAATGAATAATTTTATTCCATAAATTCATATTTTATTACCTAAAATTTTTTGAAATCTTCTATGGTACACTTACTTAATGATAAAATCATGGAAATTATACTCTTCTTAAATCCTGTATTTTTTGATTAAAATAATATTCCTCAAAAATACTCAAAAATTATTATTTATTCAATGTTAACTTGAGTAATTATAAAATGTTAAAATTTTTATTAATTTTAAATTTAGAAATTTAGAAATACATTTTTTGAATGAAATCATGAAATATAATGACAAACAATTTCTTTGGAAAATGAAATGTTAAAATATAAACTACTACTAGTATTATTTCTTATCATTTACCACATAAATTTGTGTTAAAAAATTATTAATATAAAACAAAATTTTTCATTAATAATATTTTTATTGAAATGTAAATCATTTTTGTAGAAATTTCAATTTATTAAAAAAGTTCTTTTCTAAAAAATAAACTATATTATTAGTCATTTTAGGTTAATAATCTGTTTTAATTCATATTATAATGATAATTTAATTCATAAATTGGTTAATACAGTTCATTCCTATTAATTAATCAACTTGGTAGTAATTTACATATTCAAACTTTTACATTTTGTATAAATATATTTCAGAACCGTTTATGTTCTATAAAGACCCATAATTTTCTAACATAGATATCACATATTAACATATTGATATTCGTAACATAATGATCCACACCATAATTATATGGGTATAGTACCATTGGAAACATAGATACAACAAATCATGTTAAAAATTAAACTACATCATCTTGCACGATGTTCTTTATAATAAACACTCTTTAAAGACATATATCACTTAAAACCTTTATTCATAAGTAGTGGAATGTTAACATAAGTAATGGTGAGAACAGATTCCCAGTAAAGGTAAACCTGGGAGATATCCATCAATTATCCCCAAAAATGTAATAACACTGGTTTGGTATAAAGAAAATATCTTACAAATTCCATAACCAATATGTATATGATCAGAAACATGATACTTGTTATAAAGCATTATCAGGTTGAGAGAAGCATATATCATAAGAGTGATTAATCTCTATAAATTAATAATAAGCTATAAGATCATGTCACAAGAGCGTGGAACCACCATATATATAGAAATATTTTCATACTTCATGGTCAAACAATTTAATGATAAAATCATAATGGATTAGTAATTAATACCCATTTATCATTGTGGATCAGGTACATTAACTACTTTCCCATAGCGGATCAAGAAAATCAACTTGCTTCCCCTAATTATCCGATGAGATAAAATAATTTACCCAATTCATTGGGGGGATATATATTTTTTGGATCACCCTCTATAAATAAAAACAATACTTATGTGCACCATAAGATCATAAAACATGAATCATATCATTATATCAAAACCCAATTGATGAATATAGGTCTCATAAACAGTTCATAAGTTAATAACAATATAAACAATGTAAAATTAAATGGATTCATAAATATATCATCATTAAAATACATCCAATGTAAGAGTAAATATCATAAAATTGGATCATATCCCCTGTAAAACATAATTTAAATCAAAATATGTTATCCTTGAATAAAATTTCTTTAAAAGATTCACTGGAATATTTCATGGGGAAAATATCATTTTTCCATTGAAAGCACTCATTTAAAATATAGAAATTCACAAAATTTTAAGGAAACCATTTTTTCCAAAAATTACTTTTAAAAATTAAATGGAATATTCAAATCAATTAGAGTTCATGATGGTGGGGAATTGTTTTCAAATCATATATGTTAAAACAAAATATCTCATTAACACTTTGGTAAAATTCCACAAAACCCCTCATTCAGAAAATGACATAAGCATTTATTTTAATTTTTTTAATTCATTAATGGGTAAAATTAAATTTTTATAAATATAATTTAATATTATAAACAATATTAAAAATATTTTTATAAATAAATTATATGGGAAAAAATATTTTTGGTTGATGATAGAGATAAAAAAAGGTTATCCTTATGAATATTCTTTTGATATCCAGAGTACTCAAAATTATGAAAATGAAAATAATGAATGAATTATTGAAATATAACTATATAGAAATAATTTTTAATTTTAATTATCTTATAATGATCTTATAATTTCCGAAATATAAATTAAATCATAAACAATCCCGATTACAAATTGGATTGAAACAAATATATCTTAGTAATTTGGTTACTATTGATTCATAAAACCCTTGAAAGAAAAAAAATAAATGAAACAATAAATAACATGAAAATAAATAAATTCATGATATAAAATTTCAATTGTACTTTATAAATAAACAGAATTTAATAAAATATATTGAAAGGATTTATGTCCCAAAGATGATAATTTGAGATGAAAATCCATTACAACATGTTCCATTATCGTTGGAAGTAGCATAAAATGCAATATAAATAATATAAATTTGTTATAATTCAATAAAATAATTTATTTAAATAATAAAAATATCATAAATTATTCACATATAACATTTTAACATCCATTTATCCAAAATTCCTTTTTAAAATTGACATTTATGAGTGTTAACTATTTCATTTTTCATGAGAGTCTCAATTAGCCAGTTCTGGTTCTTATTATTTCATCATGGATATATAATCTCTAAAATTTTAATAACTATATTAATATAATTTGTATGAATTATATATATGTAGTCATCCATAAAATTTAATGATAGAAACATGAATTACACCATTCCTGGAGACGGTAGGCCCTATGTATGCACGAACACTATTTTTCATTGTTTGATGGATAGAATGAAAAAAGAATCAATATTATTTCACATATGTAGAATAATTACAATTTCATATGTATCACATATATTAATTTAATATTTCCTTATTTCCATCCATATAAATAATTAAAGAAAAATGAATCACTTATCTTTGTGGAAGTGGTAGTCCACTGGTACACACGGGCGACATTGTCATTTTCCAACAGAATGGAAGGTAAAGAGTTATGTGCGATGTTATAATTATATAAGTATAATTATATCATATATATCATATATATTATTTAAATCAACAATGATATCTAGTTGAGGGAGGCAGTGTTGAAATGAATAACATCGGTTCACAATGATGTAGTCCGCCCTACACATGTATTGCAAATTTCATTTCCCATTTGATGGAAGAAGAGATGCATATTGGTTATTATATCATCAAAATAACATTTAATTATTGATATAAATTTTTATTTTTAATTTTTTTTAAATAATACACAACATATGATTTTGAAATAGCAATTGAAAAATAAATAGCTTGGTGAAAAAAATTACCATCGCTTAGAATCAACTCATTTGGATCTCTTACTAAGGACCCTATGGTTTACCTATTTGGAAGAATAGAAACTATATAAAATATCTATGTATATTAGTAATATATTTCTTAAGAGGTTTTTCACTCTAAATGGTTAAGGAGTTGTGAAGAGGTGAGGGGAAGTGGTTTCCTTTCCAAGTTGAGTTTGGAGACACACATGTAATGTTTCTATGTTTTAAATAAATTTCATCAAATTGCCCTCATAAAATGGCTCTAAAATTAAAAATTCACAACTACTAGATGATATAAGTTCATAAAAGTGATATAAAATAAAATCCAGTCAAATTTTAGTTCATTTAATCCCTTATTTTTTGAGTTGATACCCGATTCCCCATGTTTTAACCTCAATCGTGATGAGGAATTTTTACAATATTTACTATACATTATAAACAGAAATTAAGATAAAATTATTAAATAATATTAATTTTTTAATAAAAAAGTCGTAAATGGTAAAATAATTCAATCTCAATAAGTTTTAGAAATGTATTTTACTATTACCCCATAAGGCGTGATGAAAAAAGCTTTATAAAAATGCCTATTAAAGTCAAAAACTTTTTTATACTCAGATCATGTAGAATATTTATTCATATTTAATTGAATATATTATTTATATGCAAATAATACATATATTAACTGATGATTAAATTTAATATGTTATGGGTCCTTTCTTTTCAAATAAATTATTGTTTTTAAAAAATTGATATGTTTCACTATTGACTGAAAAATATATATTTTCAAAAAATACCAAAATCATACATTAAGTTAACTATTAAATACTAATTTCATAACACTTGTTCAATTTTTAATATAAATATTCAATAATTTTCATTAATTAATTATTTTTTTGATGCATAATATGCAATAAAAATTATTTGTTTTTGAAGAAAATACATTTTTGAAGCACAAAATGACTTCACTAAAAATTTAGTATTGATTTTATAAGAAATAATTACAAAGTAATTATTGTGTATGTTATTTATATATATCTATATATATCATAGTTTTTTTCATATTCATTCCACATAATTTAATAGCTAATTTACAATGGTCATGTTTAAATAATAATATTTTTATAGAATAATAAAATTCATTAAAATTATTTGTTTCATGTGACATGAGATATCAATGAAAAAAATATACTTTAAAATAAATATATTGTAAAATCATAGGGTTTTTCATTCTCAAACCTTTTTAATAAATTAACTCCTTACCATTTAAACTTATTCTCATTAATCAGGTGTTTTTCATTTGAAAATACCCTTTTATAAAATCCACATTATAAAATGATTAAGAAAAATCCTCTTAAAAATAGGAAAAGGTAATCACAAATTACATCTCAGATAAAACATATTTAGGTTTATGAATACAAGAAAATTAATGGGTTTCTAAAATATTTACATTTATGATTAAAATAAATCCTAATGTAAAATAGAGATTAAATGATATGACTGTTAGAATAAAGTTAAAAAATTTAAAAATAATAAATGTTTGTTGGGTGAAAAGACCATTGATTCATCAGAAATGACGGTAAAAGTATACTGTTTAATTTCAAAATCCTTTTCCAAAGGTTATAAATTCTTTTATTATCAAGACATTGAAAGTAATAAAATATAATTAATTTATATCTTTTCATATTATTAGAAACAATTTATCCATTGGTTGTTCTTTGATCAACATCCTCTTTATCTCTTACTCGAATATATTAATATTTAACATGACTTTTTAGTCATGAAGAACTATAATCAACATTTAACAGATCATAAGATCCATAAAATGTGATAAATCTTTCCTTCCATTTCCAGTTATTATCAAAACAAAAATAGTTGGAAGAAGTTGTCCATTATTGGTAAGTACAGTTATATAATCTCTAAAACCTCTATAATAACTCCCAATTATAAACATTAACAATTCCATATGTTGTTTACCTCGATGATCTTCCAAGATATGTCCAACCAAATTCAAAAATATTAAAAATTTAATATAGAATCACTAAATTTATAAAATAAAAATTACACTAATTAAAAAATAATATTGTATCTCTTAAGTTCACATACAAAATATGTGAATTCCATGATACTGTTTTGTTCTAAAACAAGGAAACAACTATAATTACCTTAATAATTTAATGAAAAGAGTATATCCTTTGAAAAATTTAGTCTCTCCTCACAGATAAAATAAAATAATAGATTATTGAATATATTCGAAAAATAAATTATTGTAATAATCTTCATCAAATATTCCATCAAAGAAGCAATCATTTACATGGTCACCAATATCTATCATCTCTTTGTCCTAACTATTATTATCTCAACATTCGACAAATATAAATGGTTACCATTCCATAAATAACTTCTTTTTTCCATAAAATATCACCATAAAATTAAATCACTATTATTGTTCCCCAAGAAAATTCAATATATGTTTTCATATCCTAAAAAACTAATGTGTAATATCCCTTAGATATTACATGATTTTTATAACTAAATCATCAATTATAAGACACTTTTACAACATAATTATCAAATCAGAATACATAAACACTTAAATACATTAACATAAATTATAATAATAAAATAGTTCCTTCATTGGTCTAGAAATTTACCATTTGATTAGGGAATTAGATCGAATAATGCACATATTATCCCCAAATAAAAAATTCAACTATAAATGTAATCATTGGATGAAATTCATATCCATTAATCTATATGTTCTTTTTTCCATTGAAATTAATTTTTATATTCCATTCATCTCCACATTAAAAATAACTTCTAATTCCTTTGATACGTTCCATTGTGTTATTCATAGTAACAATATTTAAAATTATAACTCTTTTTTATTTTGGTTTCTAATGAAAAAGATCATTCTATTGTCAATCACATTCAATTTTAACAAAATTACTCACAGTTCCATCTATAGATTAATATGAAAAATTGTAGTGCTAGAAACATTAACCATAGTGATAAATCATGAAATATAATTCACAGAATTTATAAATCATGAAGCCTTCTATTTAATCTATGATAACTAATGTTTAACATATGCTATTCATGATCATAATATATTTACATACATCATTATGGTTTATAAATAAAATGTGTTTTTTCTCATTCATATCCACCAAGAGTGTCAAAACATATCCTCATTAAGTGTATGGTTACCGCGAACCAGAATTTAAGATGAGATATACTCAAACAAGTCCCTTCAAGGTTTTTACCCCCATATAGATCTATGTGAAAACCATTTCCACTTGTAGTATCCATACATCAATTAATTTATATGAAATATACTCTCTATTATTTACCGTAATTTAGGATATTCTCTTTTACTTGTGGTTATCCTATGGGTTATCAAAAATTTTATAATACTAGTTTTCAAAGTTAACTAAACATTTATATGATACAAACTATTTCCACCAATAATTTTCATATATAGATATCACATCTATATAGATGAATATTCATGACATTAAAATCCATGCTACAATCGTATTGGTTCTGTGCCATTGGAAAATTGGATACCAAAATTGATGGCTCAAAAGAGAACTTTAAAATATCAAAATTTTTTATAATAACTAGAAACCTTATGAAACATACCACAATTAATACCATTCTTCATAACCTGAAGAAATAATATAATAAATGGTCAGCTCAGATTCTGAGTAAGGGTAAAAAAGAGAGATGTCAATAGATGTTCATAAGAAAAAATTAGGAAAGAACAATGGTATAACATCAGGGATATATATTATAAAATCCATACATAATCAATAAAATATCACAAATAGGAGTCATGTAATAAATAATTATCATTGAAAAATAAATAATAAGAGTGAGTAATCTTAAAAACTAAATCGTAAACTATATGTTCATGTCATAACTGTGTGGAACCACCAAAATTATTAAAACCGTTTAATATGTTAACTTTTACTAGTGAGACCATAAAATCATTTTAGATTATGATTTAACATATATTTCCCATAGTGTATAAAGAAAAATGACAAGTTTTACTGAGAATAACTATAATATCATCTTGTTTCCCATATCAGATAAATAACATTGAATTATTTCCCAGAATTATCCCATGAGATATAATACATTACCCACAAAATTGGATAGCTATATAATTTTGGGTCAACTATCACATAATGAAAAATATACATATTTCCTCAATAATATCATTAAATAATCCTCATATCGTCATATCATAACACATTAAAAGAATAAAGTTATCATAAACATTCATTAAATCCCCCATAACAGAACCTTTGATAAATAGATATGTTTCATAACAATCTCATTATTATAAAACATCTTTATGATGAATAAATATTTCATAGTTGGATCATATTCTTAGGGAAAAATAATTAAAATCAAAGTATGTAATTATAGATGATATTTCATTTAAAAATTTTGGTTCAATATTTCCTAAGTAAAATAAAATTATCACTTTAGTAAAGCCATTTAATTTCTAAAAATTTCCAAATTTTATGGAAAATATTATACATAAAAAGAACCTGAATAAATTTTATGTGATGCTTAAAATTATTGAGAAGTCATGGTTTAAGTAAATTTCATTTACACTATAAATTTTGAAATAAAATATTCCTTCTACATGTTTGGAAAAAGATAAAAATCACCTTATTTCATAAATGATTTTTTGATTCCCTTAAGTAATTTTTTTAAAAAGTTATTAATGGGTAAAAATGATTTTAGAAAATGATTTTATAATTTTTAAAACACTCTTGAATATATTTTAAAAAAACATGGATATGGGAAATATTTTTTTTCAATCAAAAAATGAAATAAAGTTGGTTTTCCTTTAAAATTTGATTTCTATATCTTGAGTACATAAAATGACTAAAATGAAAAGAAAACATGTATTCTTAAAATACAAATAGATATAAATAAAAAAAAATTATTTATCAGATAGGGTTAATATAATTTCCTTAATGTAAATTCAACCATAATGAATCCTGATTAAAATTTTAACTAAAAAATAAATCCCTTACCGCTTTGGAAACTTTTTGAATCATATGCCCCATAAAAGAATAACATTAAATGAAAACATAAAATTATAATAATAAATAAATTCATTATATTAATTTCTAAATGGGATATATATACCAAATAAAATAAGATAGCTGAATAACATATATTTTGTCCCTATGAATACAATTTGAGATGAAAACGCCTTTATTTGAGTTTCACTTTCTTCAAATGTACTAAAATATCTTATATATATTATTTAAATTAATTATAATTTTGATCCAAAATCATGTAAACAATTATATGATCATAAAGTATCCTCTAATAATATTTCCACCCCTATTTATTTTTATTTTATTATTAATCTTATAATTTCAAGGAATTAACTATTTCAATATTTATGTGAGTTTTGGTTTTGTATTTCTAATACATCTACATTGATTATTATTTTGATCTCCAGAATTTTAATCATGATATTAATATCATATATATTCAACAAATATATATATATATATATATTCATCAACAAAAGTTAATAATAAATAATAATTACATTGTTCTTAGAGATGGTTGACCATTTGTACACATGAACATTTTTTTAAATATTTTATAGATGTAACAAATTAACGTCCATTATTAATTCACCATTCAAGAATCATTATAATACAACATATAACATTTATATTTATTAAATCTATCTTTATTATCCATGTATAAACAATAAACATTATTATTTTTCATCCGATTGTAAGGTAATAAGGTAGAAGTGGAATTATAATTAAAGAAGTATAAGTAATAAATATCATATATATACATTATATCAATCATTATATCCATCCGTGAAATCTGGTGATTAAAAGTGAATTGCATTGTTTCAAGAGCTGGTAGTCGGATGTACACATTAACAGTGTATTGTTTTCCAATTTGATGGAAGAAGAGATGGATATTGGTTATTAAGAAAACATAATAACATATCAGTGTATGGTAGATTCTGGTGTTATTAAATTGTAATTATTAGTACACAAATGAAGGTTGTAAAAGAATAAAAAAAAGAAAGAACATGGTGAACACAATTACCTTTTCTTAGAAAACCAAATTCTGGATATCTTATTAAGGACAATAGGTTTGGTCTTTTAGGATAGAAATAAATTCAAAAACATTTTTAAGGATATTGGTATGATATTTTGGTAGGTATTGGTCAATATATTTGGATTAAGAGTTGTAAAGAAGTTAGTGGAGGAGGTTCTCTTATATATTTGAGGCGAGTGACACAATTTTAATTTTTACAAGTTATAAAATATTTGCATGTAAATTTCTTGAAACATTTCCCCAAAATGGACCATTATTAAACCTTAGAAGCTATAATGTTAAAATATGGCCCAAAAAATAAAAAATATAAAAACTTTTAGGTCATAAATACCCTTATATTTTATATTCAACACCAGGTATGAGACGTTCTGTTACATTATTCCAAGTACATATTGACACATCTTTAGTATCCTTTGAGTTGAGTATTATTTTAAGGAAATTTTTGGAAAATATTATATGTTTTAGCGACCGATTGAGTTTTTCACAGATGGGTCACAATTGTGGAAAAATGTGAGGAATGTGTTGATCCACTGGAAGGGGGCACACATTTTGTCCAATCCATGGGTCAAACTTATGAAAATCTTGAATGTAGAGATAGATGGTAGTTTCATGGTTTGTTCATGATTAAAAAATCTATGAATACAGACCGTGAACCACATAGAGAAGGCCATTGGTGTAAAGTAGTTAGGGCTCATTGTTTGTTTAACCATGCTTTCCAACACAAAAAAACATGCACACCAATATTAATATTCCGTAAAACAATTTAAAAAATAGAGGGCCCCTAAGTTTAACCCATAGTTATTCCCCAAATCTAATATTGGATCAAACTAATACCTCCCCATTGGGTTAGGGGACTCTCTCTTGGGATTCTTGTTGGGCATCCTTCATTCGTGGAGGTTCTACTCAAGGTATGTAACTTTTTGATCAATATTTTCCTTTTTCATTATAGATACTCATTGGATCTCTTCCTTGATTATATTATATAACACAAATAATCTATGTATGATAGATTTATGGGATTTGATAGAGGATTTATGTGTTTTTATGGATCTAGGATTGTGAAGACCAGATCTACACTACCTTGGTCTCTGTTTTTTTAAGGAAAATAGTTTCACCTCTATTATTAAGCTATGTGTTTCTATAAAAAGGTATAATTGCATGAATTGAATTTAATTTCATTTTTCTAAATTACCATGGATTATTATATTATATAAATTTATTTATGATTAATGTGGATATTCCTAAAATAAATAAATTCTTTTATGGGGATTTCTTTTATATTTTGTTTTACACCAAGTGTCTGGTTAAATGTTTGATGGTGGGTTTTATTTGAAAATGGGTATTAAAATAGAAACATGGATTTCTATTTATTTAAAAATGTATTAAAATTTTTATCATGATTTTTAAAATTAATTTTGACTAATGTGAAACATTGGGAACCAATGGCGCATCAGGAATATACATGTCACTCATAGTGTGGGAATCCACTTGAGGTTTTTTTTAACATTAGAATGAATAATGCCACTATTTTCTATAAATGTTGGATCCAATATAGTCCTAGATTTGATCTTTCTTGTTATGTCATGTATGTATACCCATTATATACATCCAAATTGGTGTACATTCCGATTAATTATTATATTTTCACAATATGTATTGGTCATGGATATATTTTTAGATTCTTTCATATGGTGTATTGGTCATGGATATTTTCTCACTTGTTTTCAAATAATGGATTCATCATGGTAATTTTGGTATAAATAGACCTTATCGCGTATTCTTGGATTTTTATAACAATTATTCAATTATTTTTATCCTATCATATTCTTTGATTTGTGAATATGAATTTATTTTTGGAATAAAGAGAGGATAATTTAGAAATGGTTTTCATATATTTATTTTATTTATAAAACTATATTTGTTTTGTTTTTATAATTGTTACATTATTAATATTAGAATTTTTACCAACTTTGTTTTGAAATTCTACTTGTCTTTATGGTCAAAACATTATTTTCCTTTTGGCAGTAGTAGAAATTATTTGGTAATACCCAATTAAAGGTATGTAAATTATATAGTATTCCAAAATGTATTTTCAACATCACCTATATATCAGGATGTCTTGGATGTCATTATTTTTCAAGATGAGAAGTTTTGTTCCTGTCTTGTCAAAATTTTTGGTTTAGCGAGTTTGGAATGGATTTTATGGGTCTTGGATGTTTAAATTTCATCCAAATTATACTTTATATTTATACATTATTTTGTTTTATATGAGATATGTTTTTGTTATCTTTTTTCAACTCTCCACCATAATAGGACATCTTGGGTGGCTTGTTTAGTGGAATCAGGTTTGTTTTTTACAAAATGGTATCACATTGATGATCATCCTAAACTGTGTTAACACTTTCTATGTTTTATTCTATTTCTTAGGGTCATATGAGTGGGGACCATAAAAATTCAGGTATTTAGAGGAAGATGATTCCTAGGAAACTAAACATCATATCTGATCTTGAGTTACCATGGGTGGTTAGAAGGTTTTTTCTACATTTTAGACTAGGGATTTATGGTTATTTGAATGAACTTAATGAATTTTTTTATATGAACATATTACATCGTAAATAATAATATTTTCTTCCTATAATTCATGATTGATTTAAAATCATGATGTTTCCAGTCACAGATGATATTTAATAAAGTTATTCAAAAAATTTTGGTAAATTATCTAATGGTTGGTAGTCATTATATTAGACTTAATAGTTTATGCCTATGATATGAGATCATCTATATCAGAGAGTGGAAGATATGAGATAGGATTCATTGGAAAATATTTCAGTGAACCCTTATTTGGTTGAACGAGTAGTCCATATAATTCATAACATCAACTAAGTGGGTGTCGGGAACCTGGGAGGAGTAGTAGATCATGGATTAGATTTCTTATGTACACATCCACTGATAATACATAGTGATAAGACACATCTACAATCCTAGGTGTGTCTTGAGAATATTTAAAGGATCTCCATGTTATTGATGACTGATTCGGACTCTATAGTTGGTTTTCAATGCAGATGCTTGAGGGGATGAGAAGGGTATGTGGGGACTCTATTATGAAAGATAAGTTGAAAAAGGATCATAAATGGACATATTTCAGGATAATAATAGATCATAAGTTTTACTATGAAACAATACATGTGGTGAATAACTGAATGTTTTTGACCTTAGATCAAGGGGAGAATAACATTGTGGAGTATTACACCCACTTTTTCAAGTTGGTTCAACTAGAAAAAAAGATTTTCACCATTGAATTCCTAATGGGTTGGAGGATTGAGTTGGGAATGAGCTAGAATATTCAATCAAATTTGATTCTCAAATTCTTTATTACAATCAAGGAGGTGTATGACAAAGAAACATTAGATGAGACAAACATAGCTGGAAAGGAATTTTTGGGTGGAGCTTCAGTCAGTGAAGATGTTATCCAGGGTATGTCTTCTAGACATAAAAGTAAGAATAAAGAAGGCCGGATATCTTTAGGATTAGTTTCACTGATTTCTTCATGAATGATGTCGTTTTTATTCTACAAACATGGATTGAATATTCCTAAAAATCCTGACTATTTTGAGAATCAAAATAATTGTAGTCATTATGGATTATCAGTCCATTTGAGGTATTATTTTGAAAGGGTATCCCATGGATGTAAGGAAAGATCTACTGTCAATATGGGTCTACATAATAATATTGTTGTTTCTATGGGTGGTGGATCAAATCCTCAAGCCAATGTGGATGTTTATACGGCTAAAAATGAAAGGATTTATGTAGAGGAGTGTGAATCATAGTAATCTATTATAAGGATAACTATTGTTAGTGGTGCAGTGTTTATTTAATATTCTCTGGTGAAATATTTACTTGATACATATTCTAATTATACTATTATATCAAAAATGTTACTTTAGTTGTTGGGATTATATTTAGAACTTATGTTGTACTTGTTGGATCATTTAATTCCTTCAATAATTTGGTTAGATAAAGCTTTCAAGTTTCCAACATATCAGGTGAGGATAGTAAAATATGAGGTGATATGGTACTTTTTAGTTAATGATATTGAAATATTTGACATGATTCTTGGAAAGGACTGGATGATCACCATTAAGGACCAAATAGAATATTTATAACAACCCTGCTCTTTATTTAATACTTAATCATATTTTATTACATAAAACCATCACAAGATACAACATAGAATATTGAGTGGTCTAGTGTATTTGGGTATTAGGACCATTAATAACATCTTAAATCATAAAACACTACATCTTATTAAAAACACCTTTTACATGACCACATTATTCATTCATACTTAGCATTGCATGGGATTACGTAAAAATATGCATAAGAAAAAGGTGAGCTATATAGACCAGTAAAAAATAAAAAAAGACATAACATGAATAATACAGTACAAGTTTGAAAATAGGAATATCAATTGATCATAAAAGAAACATGATTATAAAGGAATTATATATCATGATTATCATAACATGGAAATGTGGAAAAACAGATAACATGATATTAGCATGAGCCACAACTCATTGAACATGGATCAAGAGTAAACCATAATTTCACTTGAATTAGCATGATTAAACACTCATCGAACTTGATGTATCATGATATTATTTTTTACCCAATGCATGGGAGTGCTATCAGGGCACACCCTTCATAATCATTTCATTTTATTTATTAGTGTATCTTGTGGATCATATAACATTGATTCATTTAGCATCTTCATTTATTCGACAATAATGGAATGGGGATTAATACATGAAACTACATAATCAATAAGTATATTTTCATAAAGGTGAATACCATTGATAGAGATATGGGCATGGGATTCTCTACACAATTACTTTGGATTGGAAAATTGGGGTGCAATTTCACCTGCCTAACGACGTGACAGAAAAATTCATAAAAATTGTTGATTAGATAGAACTGGGTATCTCATCATAAATAAATGAAATTGAAATTAAGGGTTGATATAGATACATGTCCCAAAATATGTAATGGAATTTACATTCATAAAACAAATGAACTCCTAGAATGCAAATGAAGAGTGGGAAATCCCATACGGAATTTCGTTATGGTAACGGGTGTACATGGGAGGAATTAATGATAGATAAAGGGGTTTCTAATCATTCAAACATAAGGAGGAAAGTATAATTAAGGTTATAAATAATACCTTAAGGTTTCTAATTCAATATAAAAGGGCATGACAACACAATAATATTTGAAAAAAAACAAAGGAAGAAATCCCTTACTTGGAACTCTGATCCTAAAGGCTTTGGACTGGTCGGAGAGATGATTCTTGAGAGCTTGGGGAAAATTGGGAGGAATCTAGAGTGAGAAGTTCAGAGTTTGGATGAGCTCCAATGGCTTTGAGTGAATAGGAAATAGGAGCATGGGTGTGTTTATATAGGAAAAGAGGGTGAATTATTTATTATTTTGGTTTTGGACACCAAACATTAAAATAATCAAAATCTCAAACCAAAACAAGGTTTTTTCCAATGGGGAGTGGAAA
This sequence comes from Viscum album, assembly GCA_963277665.1. Taxonomy (NCBI): domain Eukaryota; kingdom Viridiplantae; phylum Streptophyta; class Magnoliopsida; order Santalales; family Viscaceae; genus Viscum; species Viscum album. The sequence continues at coordinate 2,098,443,859 of OY728163.1, read as the reverse complement.
ATATTATTTTATAATTATAATGGCATATCTTCTTAAAATATTAGGCGTTCTTATGCGGATTTGAGTCACACTCTCAATGAAATCAATTTAAAAAGTTAAAATGTTTTATAAGTCTTATAAGTTCTACTAAGGCTTTTCAAAGTAAAGAAAAATATAAAATAATTTTAATTTTATTTTAAAAGATATATTGTCTGAACATCTAGTTTATATTATTTTATTATATCACTATTAGGTCATTACGATTATATAAAACGCATCATATAATTAAATGAAATTTAATATTTATCCAAAAATTCGACTATTGCAGAAAATTATGAATAATTCACCGTTGGATTATTTCTACATTTTAATTAAATAAATAATATTCTTATTATATAAATATATTTCTTATTATTTGAAAATTTCATTTTTAAAATAAAACTGGCATTTATCTAAAATTCATGGGTTTTGATAAAAATGAATTTAAAAAAATAATAAAAATCAAAATTGTATTCATAAAAATTATATGGTCATTTATATTAATAAATTAATTTAATAATTATATTTTTTAAAATATTAATTAATTCAATAATCCATTAATTCATCCAAATATAGTTCTTAATTAAATATTAACTAAAAGGAATATTTCTGCATTTAAAACTATTTACAAATTAACAATAATAAAATGAAAGAATATTCTTAATTATATAGAAAAATATAATGCACCTAATCAGAGTTCTACATTATAGTTACACAATCCCTTATAACACCCACATATGACCTGAGGTTAAGGTGTGCAATGGTGATAAACTCTTGGTGTGTCTTGGATAACATCGCTCGGGTCGTAATTTCTGTCAACTTCCACTTCTCTGGAAGGCAGTTCTATTTGAGCTTAACATGTTGAATCTCAGCATTTGATTCGTCACGAGCAAATTTCGTTGATTCAAACTCCTTTCTGAGCTCCGAAAAATGGGATTTGTATGGAGAAATTCTATTGGTTGAGGCAATCTCTTCCTTTCTAAGAGAAAATCATATTTTTTAGAACCCTATATTTATACTAATCGTGTAATCACTATTCAATGTATATATTAGCAATGGCCTCAATTCGTAATGTAATTTTAAAATCCAAAACATAACACCAAGGAAGTGCATATGTTTTACATAACCATTTTACATAATAAGACATTTAATAAGATCAGGTGGAATTTTTATTAATGAAATTTTGGGTTTTTACAATCCCCCCCCCCCTAAAAAATTTCACCCTAAAAATTTCCTTTTCCCACACTAAAACATATTTAGGTACTCTGCTTCATTACATCCCCTAATTCCCATGTTGTTTATTCAAACTTGTGGTTTCTCCACAACACTGTGACGAAGGGAATTGTCTAATTTTGTAGAAATTTTTACATACGACCTACGATCGTCACTAGATTCTCTTCATTGGAGAGGTCATTCTATAATGGTACCACTTCTACATTGAGTACATGCAATGGTTCAGGTGTTTACATCCTCAAGAGTGATAATGAAATACATCATGTACTTAAGATATGTTCGGTGGGAGTGATAGTCGATATACCTCTACTCTAATGTGATCAAGGATATTAAAAGGGATGATATAGTTTTTACTAAGCTTTCCCTTCTTCCCAAATCTCGTAACTCTCTTCCACGGTGATATATAGAAGAATTCCATACACCTGACATCAAACTCTAGGTCTCATCGATGATTATCAGCATAGGTCTTTTTTCGGCTCTGAGCAGCTTTAATGTGCTTCAGGATGGTCTTAACCTTCTCCACCATTTATTTGACCATTTCTGGACCAAGTAGTTTTCGCTACCCAACTTCTTCCCAACCTTCCAGTTTTATACACCTCTTCCCATACATGGCTTCATAAAGAGCCATTTGGATTCTTGAGTGGAAACTATTTTTTGTAAGAGAACTCAACTAGAGGAATATGATGATCCCATCCTCCTTTGAAATTCATTGGGCATGATTTCAACATTTCCTCAGGTGTTCGAATAGTCAGCTCAGATTGGCCATGATTTTGTTAATGATAAGATGTAATAAATTTTCAGCATAGAATTTATAGAATGTTGGTGACTCATCGAAAACATATTGGTGAATCTTGGATCTATATCAGATACAATCAGTAGTTGTCCTCCATGCAGCCTTACCACTTCTCTGATATATATCAGTGGCAGTTGATCTAATGATAAATACTCTCAAATTTCAATGAAGTGTGAAGTATTTTTAATACGATCCACAGAAACCCAGACTGAATTGTTTCCTTTGGATGTCTTCTAAAGTCTGGTGACAAAGTCCATGGCGATGTTACCCCATATCCACACTAGTATGGGTAATGGTTGCATCATCCAATTAGGCTTCTGCCTCTCAGCCATCACTTGTAGACATACCAGATATATTTATATATAATTAGTGATATCCTCCTTCATGTTATCCCACCACTAATGCTCTCAGAGATCTCAATACATCATGGTGTTTCCTAGGCGAATGGAGAAATTTGAACTATGTGAATCATCTGTAAGTTCTTTATTTAACTCTGGATTTGATAGAACAGAAAGTATTGTCAAAAATATCACAATTACTTATTCATTAACATTTATCTTCAAGGATTTCCCTTTTCTGATTCCTTACACATTCTTCTGAATTCCCACATCATCATTTTAAGCATCCTTTTACATTTTCAAAAGGGATGGGGTTTCCATCATTTGTGAAAGGATTGATGATGTTACCTTCTTTATTATTCACATGTCCAACTTCATCAAATCTATGAATATTGGATTCTTTTAAATCCTAATCAATGATAGAATTTCTGGGTCATTTATACATAGTATATCTTCCTCCTTGTTCATTTTCCCAGGGTGGTAATTAATTGATCAGTCATAGTCTATGATAAGATCAAACCATCTTTGTTGGCGTATGTTTAACTCTTTCTGTGTGAATATATACTTGAGGGTTTTGTGATCTGTATATATTTCACACTTATCCACAAAGAAGAAATGCCACCAAATTGTTAAAGAGAATATTACTACAGCCAACTCCAGATCATGTGTTGGATAGTTTTTCACATGAAATTTCTATTTCCTTGAAGTGCATGCAATGACTTTGTTATTTTGCATCAACACACAGCCCACACCCTTCTTCAAAGCATCACTAAATACCATAAAAGGTTCTCCACTTGTTGGTAATGAGAGTACAAGCACACTGATAATCCACCCATTCAACTACTTAAATATCTCTTAAAATTTATCACTTCATGTAAACTTGACTCCCTTCCATGTTAGCTTAGTAATATGGTTTTACAACCAAAAGAAACTACTCACAAATCAGCGATAATATCTTCCTAACTCCAGGAAACCTTGGATATCTGTTACCGATGTTGGCCTCATACATCCCTCAATTGCTACTATCTTGGAGGGATCCATAGATATCCCATTTCTTGTGATGATATGACCCAAAAGTGAGGCTTACTTCAGTCAGAACTCAATCTTTCTATACATTGCATAGATATTCTCCTTTCATAAGTTCTCTAGTATAGTACTCGGATTATCCACATGATCCTCCTTGGTTATGGATTATATTAGAATACTTTCTTTTGACACTACAAAACATTTGTCAACGTAATCTCTAGAGACTCTATTCATCAAGTACATGAATATTTTTGGATCATCAGTGTGTCTGAAAGGAATTACTATGAATTCGTAGTGCCTGTATATTTATCAAAAAGTAGTCTTGGGGATATCTTCCTTCTTCACCATTACTTGGTAATATCCTGACTGCAAATCCACCTTAGAGAAGTATTGTTACCCACATAGCTAATCAAAAAAGTCATCAATTTGGGGAAGAGGATAGTTGTTCTTTATTTTTATTTTGTTGAGGTCACGACAATCAATGCAAAGGTGTATTGACCCATGCTTATTCTTAATGAAGATGACCGGTTCACCCCTTGGTGATACAGATGGGCATATAAATACTTTATTGAGATTCTTGATTAGTTGTTTCTTCTTCTCCTCCAGATCCACAACAACCATTTTATAAGGAGTCCTGGATTTTAGAAATGTCCCAGGTATAAGATCAATCCATAATTCATCATCTCTTCTAGGAGGGTGACTAGGGAATTCCTCCGGAAAGACATTAGCTAATTACCTCATAATAGTCATGTCTTCAAGGATGGTTTCTTCTTTATACTAAATCATCTGTGCTAGACACAGATTCTCATAGGGATGTAATATCCACTCGTGAGAAGATGGTGAAAAATAAGATTCATCTTCCTTTTTTAACTTGTACAGAATCTGCAGTCGATTCACCATATGGAGATTTATTTCTCTCTCACACAAATTTATGGTGGCTCTATATAGAGAAATACATTCAATGCCATGAGTTACACCAAATTTCACCAGAGGGGGTATGAGGAGGTTCACTGAAAAGTTCAATCCACAAATTATGATAGGGGAAAAGTTATATTCATTGGGTGAAATGTTTTCCCATTATCCATACTCACTGACATCATTACTTCAACGATTTCTGTTGGTGTTGGGATTGTTCCACTAAAAATTGTGGATAATAAATAATGCATAGAACTAGAATAAAAAATTATGTTACCTATTCTTGAATCAATAACCAGCGTACGTGTCACCAGTTTGTTTTTGGGGTTCACATCGACAATAGTGATGGAAAAAGCTTTACATTGATTCCTTGGAGGATATTGGTTGCCTATAAAAACCCTTGGATTAGAAAACTGGTTTGAAAAGAAAACTTTTTCTTTTTAGTTGAAGAAATGAACAACATGTTGAGGATCGAACGAATCATTCCTCTCCTATATCATTGTCGCGGGGTTCTCTTGTCGGCAGTTTATATCCATGTGCCCTTATCTTCCACACATAAATCATTTCCTCACCCCCTTCATGCAATTTACGTGGTTCTTCTTTCTGCACCATTGGAAAGTGGGGTGCTTTATTTTATAGCACCATTCAATTTATCCATAAAAATACTATAATTAAATTCCAATTTACGCTTCCTATCCCTATTAGAACCATGATATTCACTGATCTCCATTTCAGCTTTGGGGGCACATTAGAAAAAATCCCCATAGCTCTCAAAGTCACGGATCGCTAGGGATATCCGTTGGCTGGGGTTTATCCCACCAAAGACATGGTCAACCTTGCATTCATGGTTACCAACAAAGCCAGAGGCATATCATTAAATACATGTAATGTTTTCCTCATACACTCTGATGGATTCATCATGTTTTTGTTTGAGGGGAAGGACGTCCCCTTCTATCTTATGTTAGAGGGTGTTTGGGAAATATTTGTCGGAAAACATTTTCCATAAATCCTTCCATTCAAATGAATTGATCTCCTCCTTAGTATTCATATTTTTGATCAATGTCATCCATTGATCAAATTCCCCATCCATACGATACGCATCAAAAAGTACATTCTCTTCTTCAGAACATTGAAGTATGGAGAATATCATTTCAATGGGTTTGATCCATTGTTCGATGACAGAGGGATCAGATGATCCATTATAAGTTTAAGGCTATTATATCATGAAACACTCGATTGTGACATTTTCATTCTTATTGGGGGTTTAATGTTCCTCTTGACCCATGTTTCTACTCAAAACATGAGTTACCTGAGTGAGTATCAATAAAATTTTTGTGATTCCCACTCCCATCGGATTGGGCATCTAAATAGAATAGTCATCACATTGACTGTCACATAAGCTTTTAACATGAGTCCTACTATTACCGGCCATTGGCTAGAATTAAAGGAATGTCAAGGGTGACACATAAAGGGTAATCCATAGACAAAAACAGATAACTTGTAAATTAATTTTTTTCCTTAACTTATGAATTTAAAGGCTTTAATCTAAGTTATCCATGATCTATATCCCAAAATATATTTTTCGGTGAATTTTTTATTCAATTACCAATGGTTTATACAAAGCTTGAGAATTTAACAAAGAATATCCCTCAGGAGTGTCGCAACGAAGAGTGCAACAAGGCTCGTTGTCATGCACTACTTTCGGTTCAAGTCTATCTCAATGTGATGTTTTTAGTTTTTACCCCTAGATACATCTCTTCCAAATCCACCTCTACCAGCTCGTATCCCAACAGGTGTGTATTTTTTTGATAATCTGAATAATCAATACTAACCAAAAAATAGGTATGTATTTATTATACTTAGTCTTATCCCTAAGGGCTTCACTAGAGTTTTCTAACCATAATCCCAAAAATAAAAAAACATATCCTCGTATACCAAATATAACAACCCTGCTCTTTATTTCATACATAAACATATTTTTTTACATAAAAAGTTCAAATGATACAACATATACTATTGAGAGGTGTAGTGTATTTTGGGATTATGACCATTACAAGACAACATAAAACATAAAACACAACATCTTATTGAAAACTTATTTTACATGACCACATCAGTCCTACCTACTTATCATTTCATGGGATAACCTGAGGACATGCATAATAAAATGTGAGCTATAAAGCCCAGTAAGGTAGTAAACAAGGTATAACATTAAGAATACATTACATGTTAGTAATTTTGAATATCAATGGATCATAAGAAAAATATGAGCATAAAGGCATGGTATATAACCATTATCATAACATGGAAATGTTGAAACTACACTTAACATGATATTATAATGAGAGAAGGATCAATGCACCTGGAGAATGATTAAAAATTTATTGAACTTGAAATATCATGATTAATCCCTCATTGAAATTTAAGTATCATGATACTATTCTTTACCCAATGCATTGGAGTGCTATTAGGGTGCACCTTTCATAATCATTTCCTTTCATGCATTAGTTTGCCACATGGATCATATTACATGGATTCATTATATATCATCATTTATTCCAAGATAAAGGAATGTGTAATTCATAAATGAAACTCTATAATCCATTACTAATTTTGCATAAAGTTGAATACCCTTGATAGAGATTTGGGCATGGTATTCACTACACAATGACTTTGGCTTGGAAAACCGTGTTGCAATTTAAACATCACAATGGTGTGACATAAAAATTAATAAAAATGGTTGATGAGAGATAAAGTGGTGTCTCATCATATGTACATGAAATGGGTAGTAAGGGGGTCATACTGTTAAATGTCCCAACATATTTAATAGAATTTAAATTCATAAAAATATATAATTTCATTAATGTAAATGAAGAGAGAGAAGTTCCTTACGGAATTTCGGCTTGGTAACGGGTGTACATGGGTGTAATTAATGAGAGAGAAATGGGTCTATAATCATTATAACATAAAGAAGGAAGTATAGGGGATGTTCTAAATCATACCTTAATTTTTTAATTGAAAATAACATGTCATAACAACATAATGAGATTTGAAAAAAAAAGATTGGAAGAAATCTCTTACATGGATGTGTGATCCCAAAGGCTTGGGAGAGGATTGGGAGAGGCTTCATGGAATGTTGGGGAACCATGGGAGGATTCTGGATAGGGGAGGTTAGAGGTTTTTCATGCTATAATTTCTTTGAGTGAAGATCATGTTGGATCTTGGGTGTGTTTATATAGTAAAAGTGGGGGAATTCTTTATTATTTAGGTTATGGAGACCACACATTAAATAAATCAAAATCACAAACCAAACCATGGTTTCACCCATGGTTTTTATCTTTTGGGAGTAGAAAATTTTATTTTTTAAGTACAATGGATAATTTTTTTAAAATATTAGGCTTGCTTATGTGGAGGTGAGTCACACTCTCAGAGATATCAATTTAAAAAGATAAAATGTTTTATAAGATTTGAAGGGTGCACTAAGGCATTGTAAAATAAATAAATAAAATTTAAAATCACTTTATTTTAATTTTAAAACATATATTGGGAAAAGAAATCATTTATAGTATTTGACTACATCACTATTAAGTCATTATGATGTAATAAAACACATCATATAATTAAACGGTATTTTTTTACCCAAAAATTCATGTGTCTCAAAAAATTATGAACAATTCACTGTATGATAATTTAGACCTCATAATTCCAAAAATAATATTAATTTTATCTAAATAATTTTCATATTATGTGAATTTTTACTTTTAAAATGAAAACTGACATTTATAGAAAATTAATGGGGTTTTTTATAAAAACGGCATTCAAAACATTAAAAAATCACAATTTTATTCATAAAAATTATACGATAATTTATATATAATAATAATTAATTTCATAATAATAATTTATTACAATATTATTTAATTCAAAAATCCATTAATTCATCAAAATATATTTCTTAATTGAATATTAACTAAAAATACTAATTTTGCTTTAAAAACAATTTACAAAGTAACAATAATAAAATGAATGAATATTATTTGTTATATACAAAAATATAATATTAGTAATCATGGTTCTAAGGTCTTGTTACATAACCCCTTATAACACCCTGCATACGACCTAAGGGTAAGTTTTGCGATGGTGACAGACCCTTAGGGTGGCTCTGATTACATCACTCAGTTGATAATTTCAATCAACTTCCACTTCTACTGTAGGAAGTTTTGTTCGAGCATAACATGTTGAATATCAAATTGGGGTTGGTCAAGAGTGAATCCTAGTGATGTAACCTCTTTTCCGAGATCCATGAAATGGGATTCGTATGGAGAAATTCAACTTGATGAGGTCATCACTTCCTTTGTTTGAGTAAATTGGATTTGTTAAAGCCCTATGTTTATACTAATCATGTGATCATTTTTCATCCTCTATATTATAAACTATTACAATTCATAATAGTATTTTAAAATTTCAAAACATAAAACCATGGAAGTGCATATGTTTTACATTACCATTTTACATAATATAACATTTAATTAGATCAAGTGGAATTTTCATTAATGAATGTTCGGGTAATTACATTTTTATCACCACCAGGTTCAATACTTAACTTCTGACGGGGACACTCTAGTTTTTAGGGTGAATGGGATTCTAGATCGGATATGGTAGGGCTTACTGTTTCTTATGGTAGAATAATTTATTGCTAATTTTTAGAGTCATTTCTTGATGTAATTGACCCTAGGTTAGGTAGTCTAATTTTATATGGTGGTGTGAAAATTCCCTAATGTAATTCCAAATGGGGTTTTTAGTTACCATCACATTGATTTGTTGATTTTACTATTAACCTTATCCCTTGTAAAATACTCATTTTTATTCAAACTTATCAATTGGTACGTCATGAGATTGTTCAAATAAAATAATAGCATGGGGACTCTTCTTTTCTGAGAAGGAAGATGATAGTAATAGACATTACATGGATTTTCCAATGTTATGTATGGTGAGATTTAGGAAGAAAAAAAATTATACTATAATTGATGATATCTTTGACTAGGATAGAGGGGAATGTTTTTTTAAGATTTAACTTGAATCGGGGAACCACCATTTGAGATTATGAGATAAGGATATACCTAAGACAGTGTTTAGGTGTTAGTATGTGAATTTTTAATTTCTGGGTTTTATATTCGGACACACTAACCCTCATATAGTATTTTTTGATTTGATGAAATGAATACATCATTGGTTCTTAGACACTATTATTTTTGTGTAAATAGATTATATTTTTTTGTACAAAAATTATGAGGTGAAGCATATGGACCATTTGGAAATCCTTCTTTGAACCTTGGATGAAAATTGGTTCTATGGTAAGATTTATAAATGTGAATTTTAATTTCATGATGTGAAATTTCTTAGACATTTGATATATGAGAGGTAAATATTAGTATATCAAGATAATATTTAGTTAGTTTTGTCTTATGAGAAGCCATGAAATTTGTTACAGATCCCAAGCTTCTTGGATTTGGTTGGTTATTATAGATAATGTTTTAGTATTTCTACAATCTCGCATCTTCATGGACATATTTAGCCCATAGGGGTGTAAATGTTGAGTGGAATGAAAAATTTCAATGAAATTTTGAGGAGATAAATGTGAAGTTAACCTCATCCCCTGTTTTTATTCTTCTAAAATTAGGATTGGGTAATTATTTTTGGTATAATTATTTAGGGTTGCATTTGGTATCTGTCTTGATTTAGGGGAAATAGGTGGTGGCCTATGGATCTCGTCAGTTACAAAATCATGAGGGTAACTTCCATAAACATGATATTATGTTGTCAGTGGTTTTTCATACACTCAATATGTGGAATCATAATCACTTTGGAGAGGGAATTTATAGTATATTCTAATAATGAGTTCTTGAAATGTATTTTTAACTAGATGGATTTGACAATGGAATATAGAATATGTGTGGAGTATCATGAGGATTTTAATTTTTATATTTCGTAAAATCTTGGGAAAGAGAGTGTGGTTATAGATGCATTGAATATAAAATTACTAACACAATCCTTGAAGGAATCTGTTGATTATCAGTATCTAAAGAATTTTTTTATGAAGTGTCCTTGGGAGTGGAAGGGATTAGTTGCCATGTGTTCAGGTTATCAATGAAATATGAAGTTTCTCTTGAAGAGTTATTTTTTCTGGACATTGATATATAAATAGAGTTACAAAAATTAGGTAAAAGTTTTTATGGTGGGAAGACCTCCAGTGAGTGGTCTAAGTATCCTAATGGATCTATCTGCTTCAATGGAAGGTTGGTTTTCCAGTTTCTATTAGGTAGGATTTTATGGAATGTGTACACCATTCATGTGATTCCATAAAACATGTAGATACCAAGATGTATCAAGAATCAAGACATCATTATTGGTTTCTTGGGATGAACCATTCAATTATATATTTCTTATCACAATGTCTCCATTTTATTAATATTAAGGTAAAACACTTGAGTCCTTCTAGATTGTGGAAACCATTCCTATTACAATATAGAAGTGGGATGATAGTTACATGGACCTTTTAATCATTTTCTCATTAAATACTAGTGTAAAATATGATATTTATGTTATTTTTTATTAACATTTGAAATCTACTCAGTTCATACCAATAAAAGAAATTATTACAATACAACTTCTCTAGGACATTATTATCCAATAGATTGTGAGAGTTCATTGGGTTACCATTGTGATTGTTTTGAAGGGGACCTGATGTTTTAATCTAGGTTATAAATATTTTTAGGAAGAAATGGTTTCCCAAATTAGATTGAGCATGAATTTTCATCCACAAATGGATGGATATGGAGAGAGTTATCTAGGTTCTTAAGGGTACCCTTTGGTATTGTGTTACAGATTTTTTTGGATTTTGGGAAAATAATTTTTTTCCTATTAAATATCCCTAAAAAAATTATCTTAATTTGATGAAGATTTATCTATTTGATGCATTGTATGGGTATCCCTGTAGATCTCCCTTATTCTAGGTAGAGTTGAACAAACTCTCATTATTTGGGTTGAGTATTATTCCGGAGATAATTGAAAAGGAACAGTTGATTTAGAAATGGTTTTTTCGTAGAACAAAACTATCAGAAATCTTATATAGAACATATTCATGGTCATATAGAATTTGATGGAGGTGATTTTATTTTTCTAAACTTTTCACCTAAATTTGGGCATCGTCGACTAGGTAAGAAGGGTATATTGGAACCAAGGTACGTTGGACCCTTGAGATCATGGAGAGACATTGAATGGTGACATATATATTTAAATTACATTATTTCAAAAATTCAAATAACAATTTGATATATGTTTCCAATCCAAGAAGGTATCTCTCGGATCCTTCCCTAGTGATTGAATAGGATTATGTTTATTTGGATCCCAAAACAACCATTATTGAGAAAGTAGTTCAGATTATAGATCAGTAGGATAAGGTACATCATGGAAAAATATTTCCTCATGTTTGGTTTCAATAGAAGTTGAAATAGGATAACCACAAGTTGTGGGATTAGTAATCACTGATGAGGAAACAATTACCTTCTCTTTTTTTGAGTCTAGAATCTTAAAAATCTTATGGGGATAGAATGACTTTATTGTGGGGAGATTGTAATGTTATATTACTTTATTAAAGGTAATTATTGACTCCAATTCTTTTTAAATTTATTTGGGTCTTGTCTTGGGTAAATTTTCGAAAAATATAGATATTTTGAAGGCCCGTGAGGATGTTCTGGGTTGGTTCACAATTAGTGGAAACTGTGTGATTTGGCTGAGAAAATCGTGTGGATGATGTTAAGCTGCTAGAAGTGGCACATGGTTTTTCTAAATCATGTCACCACCTAATTAAAATCAGTCACCCTTAGACGAAAAGGGTTTTGACATTTTTTTCATGTTCAGAAAAACCATGTGACCAAACCATAAACCAAATATATAAGCACATTGAAGTTTCATGGTTTATCTTACCATGTGGACAAACCCAGAAAACTATATACACAATTTTTAATATCCCTGGAATTTTTTTAAAAAAATAATAAGACCCCCATTTTAACCCCCTTAGAATTTAAAAATATATTATTCCTTAATTGAATCCATCCCCAGTATTCTAGTGGCTCGCCTTGTGTTTTAATGATGATATCCTTCATTACAAGCGTATCAAGACAATGCATATTATGTTTTTTATTCTCCTATACATTTTCATCATAGATACGAATTGGATATCATTTCTTATAATCTTATGGAACCTTAAGGGGATATGTATTCTAGATATGTGGTTCTTTATAGAGTATTTATGTGATTCATGTGGATCCAGGGTAGTGAGGACCTATGATACCCTGCTATGGTATCTGTTATCGAAGGTGAATAGTTATACGTCCATTCATAAGGTAAGTGTTTATATAAAAAGGGATAATTCAATGAATTGATTATTTTTATTGTAAATTACATTATTTTATTCATTTAATTGTTATTATTCAGGACTAAATTTGAATACATGGAATGAAATCATTTTCAAAAGGATGCATGCATTAAAAATGGTTTGTGTAAACGAAGTGTTTCATTAAATACCTAAATTGTGTTTATGGTTTTAAAATGTGATTTCAAATAATTGGAAATAATATATTAACATTAAAAATGTGTTTTAAATTATGATCATGGTTATAAAGATAGATTTTGAAAAAATTAAAACATTCGGAACATTGGGTGCATCATAAATATACATGTCACTCATAGTGTGTGTAATTCAATTTGATCTTTTCTTTCACTTTAGTGTTCATAATTCCACTGTAGGTTATACTGGTTGGATATATTATATGATTTGAATGATGATTCATTGTCCTTTATAGTATTTATACTAATATTCTATATCCCAGATTCTGTTAATTTTCATTAATGATTATATTTTCACGTGATGGATTATTCATAGATAATTATCACTTATTTTCTTCTTATATATTGTTCATTGTTATTTTCATGTATTTTTAATTTATTGAGTGTTTATGTATTTTATTGATTATGTTTTCATGTCTTACCACATTTTATATTCCTAGATTTGAGAATATGAAATGAGTTTATCAAAAACAAAAGGGTGAATTTCAAATGGTCTTTTTTTTAAAATTCGTTGTAAAAATATATTTTTAGGAAAGATATAAGTATTGTATTGTTGATATTATTCTTTTTATATACTCTATGGTTGAATTATACCTAGATTTGGTATTCACCCGATATTATTTCCTTTTTGTGATCATAGACATTTGTTTGTGGGGCTATGGTAAAGCAATAGAGAATTATGTTTCATGTTGGATTCAATTTTATATGTTACCATAATAAAAGGATGGTTAGGAGGTGATGTTTTGTCACATTGAGACTTATTGTTATTGTCTTATCATTCTTTCAGGATTATCTAGGATTGTTTTGATCAAATATGTGTCTATTTCTTCTATATTATTCTATAGTTGTATGTATTTTTTTGGGTTATATTAGACTTGTTTCCATAATCTTGTTTCACATCACTACCTTGATGGTCTAACATGGGTGGTTTTCTATCTAATCTCAGATTTCCTCATTATAGGGTAAACCAATTTTAAATTAAATCATGATAATAATTGTTTAATTCTTTACTATTTATTATGACCAACAATTAATTCCAAATTATTATATAATAATAAATTTTATGATTCCAAATAGGGAATCCAATTTACTAAATTAAATCCTTATAAGTGGTAGAAATTTATTTTATAAGTACACCACAATGACTGAATAAAATTTTTTTTAATAAAATCCTTTTTACTTCTACATGTATTATAATAGATAGATCATGTAAAATATTAATTCAAATTTAATTAACTATATTATTTATAATTAAATGATACTTATATTAATTTTTGATCAAATTAAAAATATTATAGGTATTTTCATAGAAAAGAAAAGATAGTTTGTAAATAATATTTATTTTGATCTATTCACTAAAAAATCTATATTTTCATAAAAATACAAAAATATCATGCTATGTTAATTATGAATTGCAAATTTTAAAACGTATTATCATTTTTTAATATTAAAAATTTAATAGTGGAATAATTTATTTATATATTTGATGGAAAATTTGATATAAAAATAATTTTTTTAAAGAAAATGCAATTTTGAGGCATAAAATGACATAACTAGAAATTCAATACTTATTTAGTAATAATTAAGTAAAAAAAATTATTGATAAGGAAATTTTTATATATTTCATATTTTGGTTATTACTATTTATAAAACTAAAATTAATGGCAATTTTAAAATGTACATGTTTAAATAATAATATTTAAATAGTAAAATTTAGTTCACTAAGAATCAGCATTGTATGTGATTGAAGCTAAAATCCAAATAATGATTATTTAAAATAAACTATATTCTAACATATATTGGAATTATAATTTTATTTTTTCATTTGTAGTAATCTATCAAATAGAATGGCTTATTTAAATATAATTCTATATTAAAATCATAGAGTGTTACAAATTAATATTATTACAAATTATTCTATTATTTCTCACAATATTTTTTATTCAATGAAATATATTTATTATTAAAATAAATAGATTCTTTTTTTAAATTAGATATTATTAAGAATTAATATAACTATTAAATTTAGTTATATAGAATTTTGAATTCAAAAATTGTTCATTTATATGATTAAGAATTTTTTGATCTCAACATCATATTAATTGTTTTATTAATGATGGGGTTTTAGTGGTTTCTATTCCATTTATATGATCATGAAAATGTGATTATATTTCCCCAATTATTTTTTATTGGTTTATATAATTTTTTTATAGAATCATTTTTGGGGTGTTTTCTAATGGTTAAATTAATGTTTTAAATACATGTGATAATGGACCCATGATTTCTCAATCAGTTTTTTTGTACTGTTTTTCCATTTCAAATGATCCACTTAAGGGGATGGAATTTATATTACAAAAATTATTGATATGTACCAATGAGATCTATGGAAAACAGTGTATTTTGGAAATAATAGTTATCATTTTTCTACATGGGTTAATTGTGATAGATGTGATTATTTTTATATCCTCATTGGTATGGAGCACTTAGTAATAAAAGATAAGTATTTTAGATTTCATACTAACGATGAAAGATCTAATAAATTGGCCTTTATTTTGATTCTTGATATAATTTTGAAGAGTTAATTATTATAATTCAAAAAATATTTCAAGATTTTTGAAGGATGTTCTGATTTAATCCCTGGAAGAATATATTATTAAATATGTGATGAAATTATTTAATCATCCAAGTGAATTTTTTTATTATTTTTAAGATATTTTGAAAATCATCTCTTATTGTTCCATTGCTTATAGAAATAGGATTCGTATAATTTAATCGGATAAACTCTATATTCTGGAGAAGTTTTGAGGGATATAGTTATTTATTCTTAATATTTATCTTTTTGAGAATATTTCCAATGATTATATGAGCTTTTGAATATCTATTTTTAACTATTTTAAAAGATAAATATTTTCCATGTATTGATTTTTTAATGGAAAATTGATTTATAGACAATGTTTTCTTTGTAGAAATATATGGGGTAAAATTCAATTCTTATAAAGTGTCATTATTTTTTAATTGGAAATACATCTTAGTTTAATGGTCTTTCAGATGAATGGATCATTAATAAATAGTAATATTTACTAGAAACTATATTTTATAGTGTATTTAATGATATATAGGTTAGTGATCACATTGAATAAAAAACAATGTTTTATATTCCGTGAATTGTTTAAAATTATTTATTCTGAGGCACAAAAACCTTATTTTTTTATTCCCCGTGGGATAAATTCTATATCATATTATTGATTTTTCTTTTTTTATTTTGGATTTTTATTTATTTTTAATATTACCTCAATGGTATAATATTTTTGGTTTAATTTTTTCCACAATTATTTTCCCTTGGGTTATTTTATTTATCGACTTAATTTTCATGCATATAAATTCTTCCATATTTTTTATAGTGAAAATTAAAAAAAATATCCATGTTCTTATATAATATAAAAGTGATACATTCATTTTAGAGAGGGTTAATATCATTATATTTACAATTATTCATTGGTTCTACTTTCCATTTTCATTTCTTTTTCAATTGTAAAGGGAACATGGATAATAATTTCTTCTATATTTCGTGTATTCATTCATTGGGTTTTTGGAAAAAAAAAAACAAATTACAAATCATAATTTTTTATAGATTTTATATGCCTTAAAAATGATTGATGTACTTTATAGGTAGATATTAAAATATATAATTATGTTGAAATAAGTCAATTTTTAGACCTTCCTTTGATATGGTTGAGCCTAAGGCTCCATGGGAAAATATTAATGCTGATAAAAGTTTTTTTATGAATTCCATATTACTACTAATTTGGTTGTTATGAATTGTCATTCTGACATAGTATTTTTATGAAAATGGGTATTATAGGATGTTTGGAGGTATTTAATTATAGAGAATAGGGTAATTTTTTTTAAATTTTTATAGAAAGGGCTCCATGATGGTCTCCAAATGTGTTTGAGTCTAATTGTCTCCAAGTGGTTATAGATACATCTCACGAATATGTCCTATGAAATTTATTAGGGATTTTGATCAAAACGATTCTTATAAAGAGTCATTGTATTCAATTTCATTGATTTAATTTATAAAAATAGAGGTCTAAATGGTTAAGCATTAAATTATTTTCTATTATTAATTTTTTTTCCATTTGGGATGGGCTGTTGTGGTCCCATCATCTGTCATACCTTCCATCCAATGGCCCAAAGGCCATCATTTTTTATTGAATTTTGATAATCCAGCTTTCAAGGGGTGAGGTGGAACCCTAACAAGGATCTTAGGAATATGTATTACATGGCCTGTAGGCCTTATAGTAATTAATTTTCCCGTAGGCTTCAAACATCACATACAACCCAGTCTAACTACTAAGAACTGATCCTCCCCCGTATCTTCATCATGAAATTAGCTCTCCACCTCTGCAAGTCCGTTCGTCTAGGCATTCATGTGCATCCACAAGCTTGTCCCTTTGGTAGGTGCCATACCCTCTCATTAATGCAACCCGTTTAGCTTCTTCTGTGGTGAATGCTCCTTACTCATCCTTCTTATAGAGTTTGATCCTCGTAGGTCATCTGGTTTGCATCTGCATTTAAGGTGGCCTAAAGTCCATGATTAATTTAATGATCAATAGTAGCCATCATCATTATTTTTTATTAAATTAATGACCAAATATATCTTTATATAGTTATGGTGATGAATAAAAAACTGAGTTAATATTTTGGAAGAATCCAGATAATTATTTAGGATTTGAGAATCATGATTTCAATGAAGTTGACTATTAAAAAATTAATTGACAATTTTTTTAAATTATAATATAATTATAGAAAATATGAATATATTTTCATTTAAACTTATATTATATTTATAGAAAAATTCTAAATATGTATTCAAGTAGATTATTTTTCATTAATTCAAATAATTACATTTTTTATATAATAATAAAAATGTGTGTGTATGTATATACATATAATTTTAGATTTATATAATTTTTTTTTAAAATATTTAAATTATAAATGGATTTTAAATAATTTATCCTAATTAAACATATATTTTAAATTACAATAGATTAAAATTGATATAATAAGTTTTTCAAATTAATAAAATTAAAAATTAAGGAAATATAAAGTTTCATAATTTTAAGGTACAAAATCATTCCCATATATTATGTAATAGGTCATATTAATAAGAAATCAATGTTAATTTTTTTATATTCAAAATAATTATTTATTTAATAAAATGGTGATATTATTCATATCTTATTGAAAATGTAAATTAAATTAAATATTTTTAAATCCTCCATAAATCATTAGAAATAAAATGTTATTTTCTCCAAATGATACCTTTTATGATTATGTATATTGTTTTATTTTTGAAATAGAAATATTGATAACATGATTTTTATGTGATTACGATTATATAATTGATGTTGAATATAGGTTACATGATGTGACCTAGAATCCCACATCTCCCACACATTAAACACTATGGTGCCATTATGAGGGTCTAATGTTCCACCGCATATGTTTCATATTTTAAAATAATTCAATCTAAAAGTGACAATGGCAACCATATTCCCAGAAGTTTGGTGTTGAGTTCATAACAAATTTTCAGTATAATAAATATGTTTAGTTGATCTAGGGATTTTTATAGACCCAAGTTCCACATATCCCCCAAATAGAGTATTTAATAACATCTAATTGTGTTTATATATTCTCTTCCATGTGTCAAAAATTTTAACGTAATGTTACTCAAATGCTAAAAAGTATTCAATATCATTGATATTTAGGAGTTGTGTCCATAAAATTAAGTTTTATTTTTAATTAGTAATATTAATGTGAGTAAAGGTTAATATGGACCATATAGGAATTATTCCATGTGTCCTTAACGTGAAATATTGATAGATAATCAATTTTATGTCCATAATTCATGTTCTTCCTTAGGTATAAAAGGTGTGGAACCCTTAATTAACTTTACCATGAAATCCATATATAACACATTTTAATGTAGTGTGGAATAGATGTTCCAAATCATACATTATATTTCTGGGTTGGGTGTTGTGTTGTAAATATATTATTATATTTTTTGTGAAATTTTTTAAACAGATTCAATGTTTGGGGGACTATATATCGTCATAATATAAAATATGGAAATATGGGAAATATTTTTCAACCATCTATATTCTTTCATGGCTATAGGAGGTGAGGATATCATTATTTCTATTTATCTTTAGAAACAGATCATAAGATAAAAATATACGAAAGATGTCAATGTTTTATTACATATATGTTTTTTTCATATTATTTAAATTCTTATTATACCTTTATTCTACATAAACTAAATTCTATTAATTATTTGTAATTTCTCAATATATTTTCTACAATAATAATTTTTTTAGAAACATTTTTTCACAATTGTATTCTCCTATCACTCTTATTATTATTTTCAAATATAATAATTAACATATTTGTACGATATAATGTTAATATTTATATATAATCAATTGAAATAAAGATGTTACTTATTTTTTTATTCTATATGAAATTTTAGATTTAACTACTATGATATATATATATATATAGTTTTTGAATATTCTGGTTATCATTGAATCAATTCTATCCAAACTCAAATTCACCACACTCGATTCAACCCAAAGTAATTTCTTATCAAGGACCATAGATATTGAAATGAATTTAAAAATTATATATCTCACTAAAATTATCATATTAAATATTTCAAAATCACATAAAAATCATGTTAAAAAATAATTTCTCCTAGAAAACATCTGGACGATAAGATAAAATGAAAATAATATATAGACCAATATCCGTAAATGATTTATCGGAGGTTTAAATAGATCATTGATATAGAAAATGATTTTTTTAATTCTTGTAACCCATAATAAATGAAATGTGTCACATTTATAGTTTTATAAAATGTTTATTGTGTATAATTATTTTATTTATTATATTATATTTAAATTAATATATTTTTTATTGAGTTTATTGATATAGATATAGTTAAAAATTGTTATATGAATTTTCCTACATGTAAGACAAACATTTATAAAAAAAATATTTTTTATGATATATAAAATATTCCACCATCAAATCATTTTTAATCATGGACACCAAAATAAAAAATAATTTAATTAAAAAATTTATATAATGGATAAATATTTTAATAATATAATTAATTAAAATAAATTATCCTCATTCAAGAAAATAATTATAGAAAATGATGAAAAACAAGAAATGTTATAAATGATTGCCATGTTAAAATGAATATTGATGACAATACTTCATTAAATTTAGAAGATTCTATATAGAGGCTTAGTTTTAAGGGACGTAGTTAATAATTTTATAGAATCACATGATACTGTATCAAAATAAAGAAGGTATAACCTGACGTAAACAAAAATGGATGATCATTAACTATGATATCCTATATAGTTAATGAAAAGAATATGAATTTTATCCAGAACCATAACCCTTAAAATAGTGATTCACTATGTGATTTTTATTAGTTGATATTTTTCAATTTCTATGTTATATTAATAATTGATCATAATTATATGATATATTCGTATATTATATATATAATAAAGTGAGTCTTTATAAGTTTTAAATTATTAAAATTAAAAATTGATAAATTTTTGTTTGCATTTTTAATAATCTTTTTCCTCTACATTAATGATATAAACAAATTACAAAATTCAGAAATTATGTTGATAATATTTTGATAACAATCAGTTGAATAACACATGTAATTTTTATAAAATAGTTTTTAGTAAAAAATATGTAGTAAAATTATTGAAATTATTTTCGATCAAAATTTATTCATTATAGGTATTGGAACAAAATGTTTTTCTTTATCCAATGATAAAAATTTATTTATAAAACATGTATTATTCCCAAAAGTCCAAGATAAACCTAATATATTTTGATAATATATACTAAAGTGGGTATAATATATAGTTTATATCTATGAATAATGATAAATACACATACCTTTTTATTAATAAATTGGGTAACATGCTTGTTTTATAAAAACTAATGGAGATATTAACATGATTTTTTATACATATATAAATTAATTTAAGAGACACATTTTAGTATAAAATGAACTACAAAATGTGAATTTTGTGCATGATTTATTATTTCACCCTAGTTAAGGAAGATAAGAATGATAAATGATAATATGGATGTGTATTTAATTATGTATTAGAATATCATTATACTTTTTCAAATTACATGTGTGGAATGTTTATAGAAATCAGTTTGTGTAACCATTTCAAGTTAAAACAATGATAAAATTAGTATTTTACTTGGAGTAGTTTAAAGGGATATATATGATCCTATTCATCCACCTTGTATACCAATTAAATATTATATTTCATTATTTGATACTTTTAATAGATATTCGCATCTATGTTTAATATCAATGTGTAATATATTGACGGAATTATTTATTATACAAATAAATAAATTAAGAAAAAAAATTCTTGATCATACGTCAGAAAAAATAGAATTAATAATGATAGGGAATTTATATCTTAATAATTTAATGATTAACTAATGCTAATTAAAATTATAATAGATCATTTAGATAGTCATTAGCATACTCATAATATTTTGGAATCATCCTTAGTTAAAAAAATATATGATTATCACAAAACTATTCGTAATGTGAAAAAGGATACCAAGATATATATAAGGATATAAAAAATTTCATTATTTATATTTGATTTTTTATAATCCATGTGAATATCATAAACACTCTCTACTATAATTATTATCTGTCTAAGAACCAAGTATTCCCAATTTATAATTTTTTTCATATGTCATATTTGTATAAATGACTCCCCTTAAGTGTAAAATAATGGCACCTCAAAAGAGACTGTGGTTATTTATGGGATTTGGATCCTTATTAATAATTATATTTTGTGATCCCTAATTTGGAAATGTTCATCCATCACATTTATATTACTTAAACTTCAATAAATAAGCTCTCTCTATTTTAAGTAGTAAAAATAAAAAATGGAAAATGTTTTTAGTAATAAGAAATAATAAAAGGATTCCAAATTTCTTAATTCATTAATACTATTTATTGATGAAATATATTTAATTTAATTTAAAATATAACAATATATATATAATCAATATTGGGATATATGGTAAAATATTTTATTAAAATATTTATTGGACAAAGTATATTTAAATAAAATTATATATCTAAGTGTTTTATTTAAAAAAATATGACACGAAATACTTGCAATGTATGTTGGCAACCCAAATATAATCAGTGAATCTAAATATGTCCATGTTGAAATGGAATACATTGTTGAAGGATATAAAATTATACACTTCGGATAAACAAAATAGATACATTAACTGTAAATTAATCATATACATAGTAAATTATGTTTAAATTAATTAAATTGTATTTAAAATGACATAAAATATTGTAATATGGATAAAAATATATTAGTAATATAAATATTCATAAAAACAATAGATATAAAGAACATGAACATTAAATACTTGTGATGAAAATGAGAAGTTATCCAACCCAAAAGTACGTACCTTAGTTTAGTAGGAGCTCTTAGATATCTTAATTTGGGTTCATTATATCCTAAAATATTAAAGCAACAAATGGTTGTTAATTTAAATGGAAGTTATTTTTATATTATCATAACACATTATCATAAAATTAATACATATTTACAGTCAATGGAATAATAATATCTTGATTATCTCATATAAAAAATTATCAAAGATCTATTAATAATTATATTGAAATAAAAAAACATGAGGCTTGAAAATAATTCATATGGATAAGATATATACCATAATAAATTCAAATGAAAAGTTAATTTAGTACCAAAATTAATCCAATTACGTTACTATGGGAATGAATCACTCGTATAAAATTAGATTTAATTAGTATGATAAAATGAAACAAACCCAACCAGAATTATCACTTTCACTTAATAGTTGATAAAGTATAAATACATTGACATGAAATATGTGCATTCATGTGATTGAATGCAAAATTTATTTATAATGGAACAGTTGATAACAATTTTTAAAGAAAATTTACATGAAATATGTATTTATATATTATATTTTTTTTAAATTTTATTAAGGGTATATTAACATCGTTGTGATTATTTCCTTATTATAATTTTTATCCCATAATTAGTTTTTAAAAAATGGTTTTAATAGGGTAACATAAGATATAAATGAATCAATACAATATAATTAAGGGTTTTCATCAAAGGGGAGTGTGAAATTTATTCACAATTAATGGTAGATATTCACCAATTATTTTATGTGTCTTCAACATGACATATTGACTAATGGAAGAAATGACACCCACCATCCATGCCCTTATATTCCAAAAAATAAGAAGAACCTATTTGTTTTATTGATATAGAAAACTAGAAGATAAGAGAGAAATAAAATAAAGATTCATATATTTTCATTTATCCTCTATGATTTTTTTATTTCTTATAATCTAATTCATTCTTTCCTTATCAATGTTATCTTACACAAAATTCTACTGATTTTTTTTAATTTAATAATAGATATTGAATAATTGAATGAATTTATATTATACATTTCCATTTGAGAGTAATACACATTTTTTTTATTTTATAATAACATAATCTGGCTTATTTTATTGATTTTTCGCAAAATCATCCTATAAAAGAATGATATAACAAAAATAAAACACATATTTTATGTTAGTTATTTTTAATAAAATTTATTTTTTCCAATTTGAATGAAAAATTCATATAAAATGATGATATATAATACCAAATGCCTATGTTTTTATTGAATCAAAATAGATAATCCATGATTTTTTCAATAATAATTGTTTTACGAAATTTTAAATATTTTTTTATCAAATAATAAATGAAACATGAATCTAACTACTTCTCTAATTAAAAAACATTTAAAAATTTTCTAAAGTATGTCTTATCATGTGTGTCCATGAGTGTGCCTGTGTTTGATTAATTTTTTATTTATTTAATAATCCTCAAATATAATAAATAATTTACCTTACTATTATATCATTAAAATGTAAATATAAACCATTTATGAAATATTAATTTTCAATTCAAAAAAATTATGATTTATTATTTTATTTTAGATTTTGTTGATTAATTAGTAAAGATATGTTTTTCATTCTATTATGTACATTGATATAAAAATTGTTTCTTACTTGTTTATTAAAGTTTGTAAACAATGGAAATGAAATAGGTGTTATATACCATTTTATCATTTTAGTATAGAATCTATATTTTCAATTGAAAAAATAAAAAGCCCTTTTTGTTATTTGTTACATTACACTACTAGAAAAAATTGGGCTTTAGAAATCACCTAGAAACATCCAAGCGGAGGATAAATTTTATGTTTATAAAACTTTAGCAACTATCATATTACAAATTCCCATAATACCTAAAAATGATATTTATTTTCCATCGACTAAAGTGAGTATAATAACTACCAAAATAGGTTATCTGTTATGTATTTTTAATTTTTTTTCAGTTTTTTTATCCCTAATACTCTAGAAAAAAATAAACATATACCTGATTTTATACATTGTTTTAATATTAAAAAATATTTATATATGTTTAAATTTTATAATATCATAAAATAATTTTATCAACATATATATAAATAAATTAAAACTATTTTCCACCCAAATAACTTTTTCGTCTAATATTAGGAAATTAAATTAAATTAAATATATAATTTCATACAAGAATTTTTTTTAAATTAAAAATATCATCCATTATTTTTCATATATAATTAACAATTATTTTAAATAATAAAATAATAAAATATTTATTTTTTAAATTTAACAACACTCTATATTGAATTGAAATGTAGTTCATTCTTGTTAGTCACAAAATAACACAATATCGTTATCCTATACTATCATATAAAATATATTCTATTAATAAGACATTATTATATTAGAAAACACTTTTAACTCTATGAATTCACTTGCAGTCATGGAAAACATACTACATAGAGTATTAATTTATAGTTCAAATATACATATATGTAATTTATAGATTAATTACTGATTGTTGTTTTATAAATTTATAACAATTTCAACACATTTTCTCAATTTTGATCTATTGAATCATGTTTTTCAACTTAAGAAATGTTTTTAATATTAAAAATAAGCTTTTTGTATATATAAAAGCACCCCATTCAACATTTAAATTTAATTATTTCATTCATATATGAAATTTTATTAATGATTATTATCTAAATGTTTTAATAAAATTCTTTCTCATTTCATAGTCTGGATCACTAACTTAAATTTTTAAATATGAAAATATTTTTAAATATATAAGAATACTTTTAATCATTATAAAAATACCACAAATAATATTACCTTGAGTATTATTCTAATATATCATGAATAAATAAATGGGATTTTACCTAATGTTTTATGTATATTAGAACTCATTTTCTCAATTTTAATTATCTGACATGTGCTCTCATCTTTTAAAATTATTAATATTTAAAAATAATTTCAATATTTTATTACACTTCATTTCATATTGAATTTTATTTAAACTATAATTTAAAAAATTAATAGATGATTGAAATCATAAAATTTCATGGAGTCATAATATCATTGTATTAGTTTTGATGATTAAATTGATATTTTTATCTTATATAATACACTAATTAAAAATCAAATTTTCAATGATTCCAATAACATCACATATTGATAATTCCTATAAATAAAATTCTTATAAATCGTCATTTTTATCAAATATCAAAAACTATTTACATATTTACTTAGTTATAGTTATCAGACACTTGTATAATGTATAGAAAAAAATTCAATTAAAAAATTCTTGTTCATTAATTTTGAAAACAAAACATGATATATTTACATAAAATTTATTACAATATTCTAGTAATGAACCTATAATATTTTACATTTAATTTCATGAAAATTTACTTAATTTTCATTTTTTATCATTAGAAACATATTTTCAACATATAAGACATTTTTTATTTTTTCAAATATATTTTTTTTAATTTGACTATGCCGCAAGTAATACAGAACCATGGTTTAGTTATATAGATAAAGTTTTTATATATAACCATTTTCCTATAACATCATGATAAATAAAGCTCTTTTCTTTACTAATAATATAATAAAAAAACATAACATATAAAAAATTATAATTATATTATGAAAATATATTTGGTTAATCATAACCACAACACAAAAAAGATTGGGAGAAATATGTTTTTTATATATTAATGTTTTAAATTCTATTATTTTCCTTGAATTTCATTATAATGTAACCTTGTTTTCTACTTTTTTATAATTTAATCACATTTTTCTCGTATAAAATACTTTTAACACTCAAAAAAATTCATCCATTCCGAAAACACCACATATATAAATTTTGAACATTAATTTCTTAATTTCATAAATCAATTTTATATCATTATCG
This sequence comes from Viscum album, assembly GCA_963277665.1. Lineage (NCBI taxonomy): Eukaryota > Viridiplantae > Streptophyta > Magnoliopsida > Santalales > Viscaceae > Viscum > Viscum album. Next base: position 2,098,417,424 of record OY728163.1, on the reverse strand, counting down.
TCAAATTTTATGATAAGATGAGTTTGTTTACTTTATTGTTTTCATTTAATGGAATGTTTTAGCTAAAAAATATTTAATCTAAAATAATACATTTTCTATTTCAAACCACATCACATTATAGGTTTATGCGAAATTTATTTTCAAATTTCATAGAATTTTAAATGATCATTGTATATATTTTTATTAAAAATATAATATTCATTACTCAGGTTTGACAATGTGACTCTCATTTTTTACTCATAGAAAAATTTTAAATCTAGAAAATTAAAATATTCCAATAATATCTCATGTTATATTGATAATTTTATTATTACTACATTCTAAAAAATTAATATACTACCATTTTCTTAAAATTTTAGGACAATTCAAACTCGTTGGTTTATTATTATTATTTCGAACACAACAATAAGATAAAAAAAATATACTTCCAAATAATATGCTTTTGTAATTATGATCATAGAACATTTATTATTAACATGTGTTTTCCAAATTTTATTGAATATTAACTTCAATAATAAAATAATAATGGGGTGAATTAAATTTGTAATTATAGAAAAGAGTAGACATAAGTGGTAATGAATCATCATAATCCTACATGAATCTTATGTTCTAAACCATAAGGGGGATAAAATTTAAATAACTATATAAGTAATACAATAATGTTGTAATTAATGTACTATAGCAAGAACAACATCGTGGTACTCTATAAGAAATACAAGTTAGTTAATTTTGGATTTAAGGCCATGTACTAGGCATCCTTGACACTAGGACTCAATAACATCAATATAGGGTGGTTCAACTAAAACTGAAGAGTCACACAAATTTGGATTAGAGTGGTCGATGTCAACAGGTGGAGCTATGTAGATATAGGCATAAAGGGAAAATTTCAGAACACTATTGGGTTTTGAACCTACAAAGCTTTGTGAGGGGAGAGGAAAATTTAGCAGCATTATCAATTGGTTAGTTAAAGGGAGACACTACATAGGTGTTGGGGTGGGGTGGTTTTAATTTTTGTGGGTAAATGATAAATTTTAAAATGCCTATATACCTATTGGCCTTTATGAAAGATAATATGTTCCTATTTTCCATATAATCATTATGTATCAACCCTGTTATAAAGGGTAATATCTAATAGATAAAAATATAAAATCAATCGGGCTAAGGATCAATTAAAAATAAAAATCATAAAACTACAGCTAATTATTCATTAATTATTAAATATAAAAATCAATATAAATGAACAAAAACCTTAGGGAAAAATTAAATATTGATAAAATTAAAAAAATTGTCTAGGGAATTGGCATGGCCTTGATAATCTTGGAGAAGGAATTTAAAAATTGTTTTAATTTTGAGTAAATAAGTATCATTTATGATAAATGTTTTAAATATGTTTACGAAATAATGATTACGAATATTAAAGGAAACTTTGGAGAATGATTTTTTTTATAATTTAGGCTCACACTACTGGGATGGTAATGTTTTTTAAGATAATTTACAATATATTTATAAATGGATACGTAGGTAAATTAAAATATATAATGAAATTAAAATAACTTTTAGATGCATAGAGTACCAAAAATATTAAATAGATTTAGGATAATTAATCTCCTCTCCCTTATTTTATTAGTTAAAATTTTATAATCCCTATAAGTTATTTATTTTATTCCAAAATGGGTAGGAAGAAATTATAATTATTTCTATATAAAAATACGTATAAAAATTTCGTACATTTTTTATAAATAGAAAATTCATTTTCCCCAGGACTAATTTAATTAGAGATTCAGATAAAGATAATTATTTATCCCATGTAAATATTTTTTATTGTTAATATTTTATGGAATTGTGTGAGAACAATTATTTGTTCTATATATCATTTCTAAATGGATGAAGTATAAGGAAAATAAAATAAATATGGGAATTAAGTGTCTGATATAAATCCTAGAATATAGATTTTTTTTTTGTAAATCAGTGAATTTTTTTGAAAATTAAAGATATAAATATTGATGGACTATAATTCGATCTAAGATTCACAATTAAATCCCAACCAATTCAACTCTTGTTCTCCAATAAACAATATCTCCCTGATACTATATATAGATATATAAATCTAATTATTATGAAATATAGTTTTTGGATATGAAATGGATTCTCTCATGATTTTTGATTTATCGACAATTTGATTTGTTAATACTGTTGTGCTGATTCATTACTGAAATCCTAATATCTCAAAACATGTTCATTGAGAGGTGATTATAAGAAAAAAATATTATTTTCATCTTAAATTATCATTAATTTATCATTGTCGATTAAAAGTGGAACACTGAATAACTCTAATAAATATTATTGGTGTTATAATATTCACACTTTTGGATTCAGTCTGGGCTTTCTAATTTAGAAAATGATTTATGGATGATGAACATGATTCAACAAAAATCTTCACATATCGTTTTTATCATTTATTAATCATTCCATTCATTTATTAGATGTTCCACTTGTAGGGAAGTATGTTTTAGTAATTTTTTTGTTCTTATATGTAAATTAATATAATTCATTCACTAACATTAGTTATTTAGATATATTTGATAAAAAACATGTGTCTTATAATCATAAAAATTTAATATTAAATAGGTTGTGAGTTGTTCTATTTAGAAAATGTACTTGTAATATCTTTTATTTGTATAACCATAGGACACAATATGTCACAAAAAAAGACATTCACTAATTTTTTTTAATCATCTTTGTGATATATTGACTTACCAGTTGAACCAAAAAAGAAAATAAAGAATGGATTCTATATTTAAAATGTGAATATTGTTTTTAATTCCATACATCCCTAAAAAAACATAACATAGAAATATTTTATATAATCTTCTAAATTTAAAATATTTTATTTTAAAAATAATATCGGTTCTTAAAAATAAATGTTTTTTTGTTTAGATATTACCAATGTAGACCTCTTATTACACATTATTTCTTTAAAATCTCCCACAAAATTATACAGACATGAATTGAATCTAAAAAAATTAATTTATAAAATTCCTTGTTAAAATGGTAATTAAAAGGGATGATATGAAAAACCTAGTAAGGGGAATCTTCACAAGGATTCCAAAAAAGTTTTATCATTAGAATGAGAGAAAACTAGATTATGAGAGAAATAAATAATTAAAATGAACACGAGAACATATGAGTTATCCATAAATCATTATAGAATTAAATATCACCTCAAAGGATAAAATATAAACCATAGTATAAGATTATTTAAATGTTATAAAATAATAATTATCCTTGGAACATAACATATAAATGAGGAATAATATATAAATATGTTATAATCGTTGACACAATATAGTATAATATAATTGAATAGGCATCACAATCATGTTTCTCATCACATAGTGGATATAGAATAACAATCCCACATTTCATAACATAGTAATGTGGGAATCAAAATCATAGATCCCATTATATAGTGAATCAAATATGATAATCTGATTTCCCATAGTATTGTGAATTATACATCCAAATCACAAATCCTATGGTGGATTTGGTATCATAACTCACGTCCCAAAGTTATATCATTAGTAATATATCTTCAACCAATTTAGTAGAATGCTATATAATACCCCATCCATCATAAAATTAAAAACGACACATATGTTCCATAATAAATAAATCATATATCATATCAGGTAACTAACCAAATAAATAAAACTGGATTCATACCCTTTTCAAATGGTCTGACAATAAATGGAATCAAGAGTTAAATCTGTTGATTACCAAAAATATGTATACTAAAGGAATTATATCATTAATCCTCATAGAATTTTATTACTTACATTGACAAATATAAAATAGATCATTTGGAGATTGAAATGAGAAAAAAAAACATAATCATAATGAGGTATTTCATAATACATTTTCAATATTATTGTAAATCAATGATGTTATGAGTAAATTTCAAGAATACATTTCCAAAAGGAGAGATGAAGACATAGTGATTTTTTAATGAATCCTAGATAAAAGGGCCTTGAAATGAAAAAATTTTCAAGTTAGTAATTTTGAATTGTAAGATATAAAATTGAAAAACGTTTTATTAAAATATTTTTAAAAATTGTTTAGTTATTTTTAGAAAAAATCCTACATAAATGAAAAAATACAAAACTACCATTTGAAAAGTGATAAAGAGAAATATGATGAGTAAAAAAGATGATAGTTAAGTTAAATTAAAAACAATATGGTATTTTTTTATTGAAAGAGTATGGACATTAAAGATAAAAAATTATTGGAAAGGATGTGAATTATTCTCACAACATCGTAATTTTAAAAAAAATAAAATCCATGATTAATGAGGTATTAGATTTAAATTTTTTAATTCCAAAATATATGGGGATTAAAGAAAATAAAAAAATATTTTGGTGTAATAAACCAAATATAAAATAGTCATCTTGAAGAATAAATATTCTAACATAATAAATGGTAGTTGAGTTTACAAGAACCCTCATGAAGATAATAATTTTTGAAGTAAGAATTTTTTGAGAAGTGTTTTTGAGAAAGAGATATATTTTCCATAAAAATTATAAGGAAACAAAAGAAAATATTATCATATGGTATAATAATTCCATCATAGAAAGCTATAGTCAAAGTAGATTGATTGTGATTATATGAAAGGATTTGAGTCAAGGTAGACCCTTACCTTGGATTTTGGATTGGTCAGATTTGATGTAATCACTAATATAATATTAAATATATAGTCATTAAGTATATATTTAATGTTATAAATAATATTTAATACCTTTTATATTTATGTTATATTGTAATTTATTATATATTTGTTACTTGGTTTTAGTTAATATTGAGCATTTGTTGTTAGTGGTTTTAACAATTATATATTTATTTCAGTATAATATCTTCTGAAATTGTTTAATAATTAAGATTAATTAATGTATATATTGTTAATGATACAGTAATATATTTTATATAATGAGTTATGATGTTCCATGTTTGTTCTATGAAATTATTAGGTATGATTTGTAAAGATATAATTTATCATGTGCTTGTTTATGAAATTTTTTATGAAAAAATGATGGTACATAAATAATTAGTAAAATATTTATATTACCACCATAGAATAAAAAATAATTATTTACATATTACTATCAAATTTTTCTAGTAAGAAAAATTCTATATTCATCAATGTTATAAATTTATAGCATCATTTATATATATGGTTAAACTGATCCAATAAAAAACGTGTTATAATTTATGGATGAGTATTATTATGAAGTGATTATTTTATTATAACATCATTATAAAAAATCTAATTTTATTGTTTATATTTAGCTAATTTGTTGAATTATACTGGAGATAATTTTTATAGAAAATATAGTTATAAAATGACCATTGAGTGGGTAATACTTATGCTGAAGTCTTGAATCATCAGTAAGAGATCCTCTTTGAAATAAATTATGTGGGACACATTCTTGTGACAATAGGATGAATTTTTTTGAAAACAAATGTGATATAAAAATAATTTGTTATTAATGAGTAATGATAAGTATAAGAGTGGTTTTCATTGGGTGTAAGAGAGTTCCTTTTCTATGTGAACATGATGGTAATTTCTTAGGAAATATAAATTAGGTGAATTGTAAAGATGTAATTTAATGATATTTTTGTGAGATAGTAAATACAAGTTAGTGGAAAATATACTATTGACTCCAAAAAATTAAAATTGCTTCTCTAAAATTTTTATATGATTTTAAATATCATAAGTTATATCCACTTTATCATACCTCTTTTTAACCTTTAACCTTATTTAAATATTTACCATGGGGATTATTTTTCAATAATAATAAATTGTGATCCTTGTTACTCATATATAATAAAATAATTCAAAATTTGGATTCCATTTTATCTTATTACATTAATAGATAGAGAGACATGATGTTTCAATTAAAACCTAGAATATTTAGAAAACAGATTTATCGAAAAAATAATTTTTAATCAATAATAATTATTATTGTTATTCCATATTAATTACTAATTTAAGTATGTTTTATTAATTGTTTAATATATTTTGACATTACAGTAGGGTAATAATTTAAAATAGATAAATTTAGTTTCTTAGAATAGAAATTATAAACACTTTTAAATTTTTTTAAAACAACTATTTTAACCCTAACTATTTTTAATATATTTTTCCTTAGAAACATATATTTCTCTATTACCGAATTCAATTATTCTTATTAACAATGTAATACAATTTTATTTGATTCAATTTCTAAGAGTGATAAACGTTAAATATCACACCCCAACCATGGATTATATTTTATTTAATTCTTTTATCGGTATTTGTTATTGTTGTTGTTCATGTACAGATCCTTATTTGAAATTTTGAGATTTGGTGTTTTCATAAGTCTTTTTGACCTATTCATATTTTATGTTCTTGATTTGAGGGTAGACCATGTGTCTTGTTGAGGCCAAATGTGATTTGAGTTAAAATTCATCTTGCACAGTTTGAAACTTATGCCTTGATCATGGTTTGGTCTAATCCAGTAAGTCTTGGGAGTAATTGCATGGCTTGACGGTCGGTGATTGGGGAATGGCTGAAAACATTCACACAGTTAAAGAAACATTAAAACAAGTATGATGGAGTTTATGATTTTTTATAGAGTTATGGTGCAATGTTGGTTCATGGTTTCTAAAACCTTGTGGCCAAACCATGTAGGGTTCCCATCATCTCTAGGAGGATGTTCACGGTTGGCACATAGTTTGGATAATTATATGGCCAAACTGTGCGACTGTCACATGTAATTAAAAGGATAAATTACATATTTAACCTATTATATTTTAAACAAATTTTAGGATTTCTCCCTTTTATTTACTTATGATCATTCGAGGGATCCATGATACCCTCATCTATTTCTCTCCTTCCACCATTAATGCTCCTTAATTGTTCATAGGAATGTTTCTTTTGGATTTTTGGATGACTTCCTAGACTTTAATCATTCCTATATTGGTTTCATGGTGTTTTGTTGGCGGGATATCTCTTAGATGAACCCAATGGGTATGGTTAATGTGTGTTTCGATTTATTTGATGTTAGGGTGTGTGGATTTAATATTAGTGTCAGTTCTTCCTTATCGTAATTTTATGTTTCATGCACACATCATTGAGGTATGTGTTTCCTTCAATTTAATTTATTTCACATTCTATTGATTCTTGAAATTTACATTAAATATTTCAGAATGTCATAATTTTACTTTTTATGGGTTAGTATAAATTATTTTAGTGTTTTCAGGATGGAAAGTAGATGAGAATTGGGTTTCAATTGGATTTCATAAACATGATTATGTATATGTGTATTTTATGTGTTTAAAAAAATGATAATGAGGATTTATAAATGAATTTTGTTATTTTGGTAGTGTGGATGGATTTGGTTGAGTTTTGGTGAATTTGTTTGATTTTGATATGATCTTTTTGTATGAATTTTGGTGACTTTGATAATTCATTACATATGTGTGGTTTCTTTGTTTTTTGTGGCAAAGTATGTGGTGGTTTGATGAAATTGTTTTTGGGAATTTCCCTGAGTCAAAAATAGATGAATATAATGATTCATTGGATGTGGGAACATCCCTACATCCCTGGGGTGCACATATATATAGGCACACAAAAATGACGACAACATTCAAAAATGATTTTTACCTTAAACTATGGATTTTAATGAAAACACATTTCCCTTCCTCGTATTCCTTAAGCTTCAACATTCCCAATGGCACAATTAAAAATTCTATGTGTTATAAATGGTTTCTTCAGATTTGAAATGACCTCAAGTAAAATTTCAAAATTGTGTTATCAATCATTGGCATGTTTGGAACGTTCCAATAATTATGTTTTTTACCATAAATTGGAGAAATGGTTTGGTGTATTGATTTTGTTTATAAATATAAAAGGAAAGGATAGAGTTTTATGATTTTTGGGAAAGTGGACTTGGCTCTCACTTCATGTGAATTCCTGGTTGGTACTTTTGATAGTCATATTGGGGGACAAGTACCTCTATTTTAGATCCTCTGAGGAGGGTGTCGTCGAATAGGAGGTGTTGGTGTTTAGGCTAGGAAAGAAAGATGGATGTGGGTTATAGTTTGAGAAACGTGTGTGGGTACATAAACATTTATCATGTACTATTAAAATGAGATTCCTATGTATTATCTGGATGTTTGAGTGACAGTTTTTTGTCAACCTCGGTTAGATGGGTTGGTTCCCTATGGATTTGTATAGAGGTCAGGTCAGATGTTCCACCTGATTGGTTATTTTAGAGAGCCCAGTTTGTTATTGACTATGGATTTATACTATACGTCGATAAGTGAGTCTATTTTGTGTACTTCCAGGCATTAGGTCTAGATATTTTTAGAAGATTCCCTATAATTTTTTTCTATATATTCAATTTTATTTTCCTATATATTATATTTTTGTCTTGTTAGTTTATATCTTCTTTATTTGTTTCATTTAATTTAATAATAGTATGTTTGATCTTCTATTTTTTATTTAAATTGGGTTTTGGTTTTGAATGGAGCTTTGGAAATGTACAATCATTTTAAAATGAAAAAATGTGTGTTCTAATCTTCAATGGCAATTTATGGAATGTTGGTTATTGTTCCTTAAAATGATAAAAATTCTTTATTCGTTCTGCATTTTAAAATAGTGTTTGTTGATTGGATTATGAAAGAAAATGTGTGGACTCGATAGTGACTACCTTCTAAGATGTTTTTTACTAATAACCTACTTATTCCATTTGATGTTTCCAGTCCATATTTATTTTTCAGTTTCATATTTCTAGTTTTTATTTCTTTTGGTGAGGTTTGTTCTTATGGTTTGTGGTGACCAAGTGGTCATGTGGTGATCTGGTCTGGTTTTTGGTTTTGATTTTATTTCATCTTATAGTTCTATTTTGTTCCAAAATTGTTGTATTCATATAGTTTTTTATTTCATAATGTTCAGCTATTTTTGGTTATGTTGCCTAACCAGTTTATTAAGAATAATCTATATGATTTTCAAGAAATCATTACCTTATTGATTATATAGGATTCTAGGAACTAGTTGCCAACAATGGTAGACTATGAATTCCTCTCGAGCATTGCCTTAGAATCTGTCGACTATCAGGTCAGATGGAGTCCCATTATGGTTCGTTATATAATGGTATCAGAGAACACCTTTTTTATTTGGGGTGTTATATATTTGGAGATATAGACTTTCTTATCCCAAGAGGTAGGTGGAGGAAGATTATCAAGATCATTCTCTTTTCCCGAGTCTCAATTTTCCATCGGTAAACATTAATTTGAGTCATTTTCTTTGGTTTTGGTTTTTTGGGATATGAGATTACAATGTAATAGGTATGGTGTGCATGATGGTTTTACACGGAGTGGTGACCCATGTGGAGCCCAGTTTCATAGCTCAGAATCCTCTTAGTGGCAGGTTCTTGCCTAGGTCATGGCCTACTAACCATGTTGATAGATAATGCACAAGTAGTATTTCTATATTACAATATTTTAGTTTGAGTATTGTTGTTAATTTTTAACATTGGTGTGATTTAATTTTGAAAATTATAATGGTTTGGTGAGAAGGTTTTTGAAAATATAAATTATTTTGAGATTGGTTCACTTAAAAATTTGGCTTTAGTGTTAAATCATGTTTCGATGTGAGTTGAGGTTTTTCGAAACAGGGATTGAGATTTTAATTTGTTTTGAATTTGAAATAAAATAGTGATTTTTGAAAGAGAATAATTTGTTCATAAGTTGGTCTTATATTTGTGGGTTAGTGCTTTGGATTCGGGTTTCTATTTTTGGATGAGTTTTTTATGATGTTGATTTTGGGTTTTTTCTATTTTCGGTTGAAGTATGCTACCCAGAAAGGTCCTCTAAAATTCTAGAAAGACTCATTATCATTATGACCCTAACCGGGCTCTCCATGGAGTTTCACAGTTGGGTTATTATTTGGTTTTTTCTATCATCTTATGTGATAGAGGGACGTTAAAGGATGGGGAATGTATTGAGGAATTTGAGAGCATCTTTAGATTATTGGGAAATCTTAATGTTGTGAGAGTTCTTTCAATTCTGAGCTCACTTGATAGTCTATGTTTGGATTAGTTAATGTTTATTGTTCTACCATGGATACTAGTTGAGATAATTTGGTTGGTGTTTTGGACCACTTTCATCTGATGGTTTATACCATAAGAGGTGAAGGTGAGGAAAGTGGTTTATACCATATGGTTTATTCCATATGATGGGGGCTTATGTTGATCACTTCAAGTTTTTTGTATATTTTCCCATCGATATGGTATTATTTTACCAGTTGAACTATTATCTATATATTTGGGGTCTTATCATGATATCAGAGAATGATTCCTTTCTTATATTAAATATCAATTTGAGAAACTGGTGAGTGAGATGTTTCTCAATAAGTTGGTTTAAGGAATGAAGTCAGTGGAAGATGATGAACCATCCATTTTAATGGTCTGTGGAGGTTCCACATTAGGAGATATTTTTGTTAGAAATGGTTCTTTTTATTAGAATCATCTTTCATCAGTTCCATCCTCTACTGTTTTTTAGTACCCACATGTATAATTCAATTGTGGTCGGTTCAGGCATTTAAATCCATATAGTCATTATCCTTTGAATACTTATATGTGATGTAGACATTTGAATCACCTGTAATAGTTCTACCTGTGTATTTTTGTAAAAATAAGCCATAGTCATAAGATGTTAGTTCTTTTGCGTAATGAAATCCTTTAATACATAATGTATACATCAGTAGGTCCTAGAGTAATGATCTATAAAAAGTCATTATATTTTGTTATGGGGGTGTTTTCTACCCAATTTTCACCTCTAATATTGTATTAGGGATGGTTTAACATCTCTAAAGTAGTTATCCTTGTTTTTTATGTTCCCCTATATTATAAATAACATATTGTTCTTGTTCCTTTTAAACATTAGTGGCTTCATCTTTTTAAAAGGTGAGTATTTTATTAGATGTCCTTCCATTAATGTGGTTGGACATTTGGATTGGTTTTGGTTATAGGTTGTGCCTATTAGAGATTCTTGGGTCTTTTGGGATGGATGAATCTTGGTCTGGTTAACTGTTTGTTTTATGTTTATTCTGTGGGGTTCCCCATGTACCAGGTTTTTTTGATTTATGTGGGGAGTTCTTATGTGGTTTGGCCCTTGGTGGTGTTTCTAGGAGTTATAATTTTGGGATGTGCTAGTCTTCACAATGATGGGTTTTCTAGTCAGGTTATTTTATTCAATAGAAGCCTTATTTTTTCATATTTATTTTATTTGTGTTTCCCTCGGAGTTGGTAAGTTGTGACTTGTGAAGTGAAAGTTCACAGTGAGGTTTTTTTGTTTCATTCAACTTCTTTCGATCTGAGATTGAGTTTTTTATCATTCAGCTGGGAGACATTCTGGGTGAAGAAAGTATGAATGGTGGGGATAATTATCACAACCCAACCATATATTTTCTTTTTTTATATATCACATTGCTCTATTTATTTTGTATGAGGTTTGAGATTTGTTTCCATTGTGATTTGTTTAGTTTTGTTATTTCAAAGTGGCTTTGTGACCTTTGTATGGTTTGATTGAATGGTTTGAGGGTAAAATGTTCATCCAATTAAGGATAAGGGAGTATTTAGTTCAAATTCATCTTGAATGATTTGAGTTTCATGGATTTATCATGGTTTTTCCAAAACTGTGGGAGATTTAGGAGTAACATTGCACCTTTTGGGTCAATGTTTGGGCCCTGGTTCACTACATGCACACAATTAAGGACACTTTGGGAAAAGCATGTAAGAGATCCTTCAAAATAATTTATAGACCCATACTACATGCTTTCTATATGGATTCCCAAACCATGTATCCAAACCATGATGGGGCCCCTCTACACATTTATGGTGTTCTTGGATGGCACGTAGTTTGGATAACCGTATGGCCAAACTGTATAAAATTCTTTTGTCATTAAAAAGTGAATACTACCTCTTTCCCCATTTTCTGTTTAACAATAGTATTCTTTCATCCCCATTATCATCCTAGGAACACCAGGGGTATCTTCGAAACACTATTCCCTTTCAATCCATCCACTATTGATTTGACTCAATGGTTCCTAGGTATGATTCTTCAGAATTATTGACTGATTTCCTCCGCTTCTCTCATACCACTATTGGTTTCTAGATGATTCCTTGTTGGGTCCTCTCTATGATGAACCCTAAAGGATAGGATTGATGTGTGGTCTAATTTCATTTATTTTAGGGTGTGATTATTTACTTTCTATCTTTGTTTTTCCTTCTCTAAAAGTTTTATCACATTCCCCCAATGCTGACATACGTGGTACTATCTATTTCCTTTTAAAAAATTATTATTGATTCTTGAAATTTCATTAAATGATTTAAAAATTTTATAATTTTTATTATTATAACTTTTCATTATTTTTTTGGTGTTTTTGTGATGTAAAATTGGTTCAAAATGGGTTTTAATGGGGTTTCAGAAACATTCTTTTGTATATGTGTATTCCATGTTTTTGATGAAATGCTAATATATCATTATAAAAAAATTTGTTTATTTTGAGAGTTTGGTTTTCTTTGGTTATGTTTCGGTGGCTTGGGTTGATTGTGATATGATCCTTGGGATTCCGTTGTGGTTAATTTTTTGATTTTCTATATTGGGGTGGTTTGTTGTGTTTGGTGGTGAAGTAAGTGGTGGTTTTTTAATATTGGTTTAGGGTATTTTCCCCTAGTCAAAATATAGATTCTTAAATTGATCCATTCAATATGGGAAAATCCCTATGATAATGGGTGCACAAATGGATGGGATCTAAAATGATGGTGGTGTCCAAAAATAAACATCACCTTATAATTCTATATTTGAAACCCTTTTTTATTCCCTCTTCTTCTTTAACCATGAGACTTCTAAAAGGATCTACTAAAACTATTGTGTATTCAAAATAGATTTTTCATTATTTCAATTGATATCAAGTGTGATTTATCAACTATGTTTTGGATCATTTTCCTAATTTGTAACTATTCGAAAATACGGTGTCATTTAACAAGGATTGGGAAATGGTTTGGAAATTTTTTGGTAAATGGATTCTGTTTCAAAATGTTAAAGGATCAGTTTTTATTTTTTGATGTTTGGGAAAGTGGTTTTCAAACATTGGTGATGTGGTTTCCCATTTTGAAATCATATAAGGCTTATTATGATACATGCACCTCTATACTGAATCCTCCATAGAGAGGGTCATCGAATTGGTGGTTTCAGTGTTTTGAAAAATATAGAATATTTAATGTGGATTTTAGTTTGAGCCACACATGTGAGGACCTCCCCTTTCACCTTTTATTAATTTCATGAGATTATTAGGCATCACCTAGAGGCTCGAGTGGTGATTTCTTATCAACCCTCATTAGATTAGTTGGTGCCTGAAGATTTCTAGACATGATAAGAGGGATGTGATTCTAGATTTTCTAGGTTACAGTGTCTTATTGGTTATTTAATGCAGAGCTAAACCATATGCTGAATAGTGAGTTTTAATTGAGTATCTCTAGGGATTTTTTCTTGAGATTTTTAGGAAATTATCATGAAGTCTATGTGTATGGTATGTTTTCGTTTATTGGATGTTGGATATTAGTTCTTATAGTTAATCTCTTCTTAATATTTTTTATTTACTTATCAAATATCCCTATTGGTCTTCTAGATTGAATTAAAATTGTGTTTTTGTTTTGAAATGGGTTTGGAAATGTATACTAGATTACAGTGGAAAATCTATAAGGGTTTTTTTAGAAATGGAATCAATGGAAAGATGTACATAGTCCTCTTAAATGATGAAAGGCATTTCTTCCAAATGTATTTAAATACAGTGCTTTTTGAAAATTTTAGGAAAGGAAATGCATGTAATATGTGGAGATTAACTACTCATATATTGTATGCTCACACACAAATTGTGCTTCTCGGTGTTAGTAGACAAGGGTTGTTTTTCAATTTTATATTTTCCAGACATATTTTCATTAGGGAAGGTTGGTCTTGTGTTCAGTGGTGATAAAGAGGTCACGTGGATATCCATTCATGTTTTTATATTGGAATTGGTTTCATGTGTTTGTTTTACTTTTGTAGACAATTTTGTATAAGGAACAATATTGTATTTATTGATTTTAATTTATTGTTGATTGTGCTTAGGGCTTAGTTTGGTTATTAGATTCGTGATATTAGGGAATAAATAATTCCCTTTATTTTTATCTTCGATGTGTGGGGATGTTCACCATCTAGGGAGGATTTGTAATTTCTCTCATGACAGGTCTCAGACCTATTTGTGTTTTCTGCCATATGGTATCCCGACCTAGTTTGTGACATTAATTTTAACACATATTTAATAAATAAAAGTTTTTTTGTAACATGCATTCTTTAAGAATAAAAATAACTTAAACATATTCTTTCCTTATAAGTAATCTCTTTTTTGAATTTTAATTAATAGGTTTATTTAAATTATAATTATATTTCTCTAATATCATTATTCTATAGTGATAATTTATATAGTATGATAATATGATAAATAATTAAAAAATATTTCCTTGAAAGATATCATTAAATAATTTTTATCAAAGCCTATTAAATTTAATTATTCATCTTTTCTACTATGTAATTTTATAAATTAATTTGCATTGAAATATTTCTAGGAAGTCTATTGGTATAAAAAATCATTCTATAATAAAAGTAATATGTAACACATTAAAATATAATTTTAAAATAATTTCTTATAAATATTAAATTTCTTCTAAATTTATACTAAAAATTAAAAAATATTAATATAATTATTTGATTCATTTATACCCAATGACCTTATTTTAAATAGATATATTTCCAAAAAATGTATATCAAAAAAATAAATTTCCCATGATCATATTACTTTGGTCAAATTTGATCTGAATATATATCTATATATTCAATTCTATATCCATTTTTCTTATTCCATTACTTATCTCGCAATATGTATGTTATAAATTTTATTATCTACATTATTTACGTAGATTTAATCATGGGGATGTTATTCTTGGAAAAACATGAGGATAATGATTTTATATTATTTCTTTTTTTATTTCCAAGTGGCTTTATTCGAGATATAATTTTATTAATGATGTTTCATATTTCATCGTCCTAATGTATTTATGATTATATTTCATGGTAATATTTCATCTGAATGAAATATATCACAATTCATTTTAGTCTTGTGTTTCATATGAAATAATCTGTTTATACTATATGTATTTATAGGAACAAACATATTAAAATAATTGAATATTACATTATTCCAAATAAATAAATTCCATCCACACAATTTTAATATACACTCACTAGTAAAAATATTTTAGGACATCCATAAGATAAGAAAGACTTATGAAATATTTTTTAATAATATATTAACCTTATTATCTAAGGTAAGTCCATAAAATTCATTTTTCACCCATAATATATATATATAATGATTTAAATTATTCTTAAAAATAAATACAAAATATATATGGTTATATAGTTATAATATAATAAATTATCTATATAAAAACATTCATAGTTTCATTTTCATGATCTTATTTTGAACTAAACACTAAAAAAATTATAGAAAATTGTGACAATATCTTATTGAATTAGAATGAACCAACATATGAAAATGAGAAACCAATTCTAAGATGTGTAATAAAATGAAACCCTAATTTTGACCTATGATACTTGTGGTTCAACCTACATTTACATATGTTGGGGTCTTTTAATCTTCTTGATCTATTCAATAATAATATCTAAACACCATTTTTGACACTAAATGAGACAACCCAAACATAACATGAGTATATTTTACATTATATAAATAATTAAAAATATTTAATTTAAAAATAATAACACATTCATATAACACAAAGGTTTTTTGTATTTTTATATTAAATAAAAACTCGTAATTTTTATCCTCTCCCACAAATATCTCCACACATGACTTTCTTCTCATCATAATTCGATAAGTACTTCCATGAGTAAATGGAAAACAATAAAATGAGTGAGTTTAAATACTCAAATAGGGAAAACATATAAATGATTCATAATTATTTATATAAAAAATTTGATAAATATAGAGCATAATAGAAATATCCAACTATAATTAACAACGAATTTTAAGAGTTGACCCTGGAGAATAATAAAATAACATGTAACCTAAGAAGATCAAATACATACCATAGAAAAATAATATAGAAACATAAGAAAAAATATAGAGCATAGTAATAGAATAATGAAATGAAGAATAATAAATAAATTTGGCATAATCATAAGATAGAAAACCGTAACATAATGGACTATCCATCACAATCTAGAGTCTCATATCATAGTATAGTAGCCCTAAAAATCATGTGTTTTCCAACGTGGTCTCTCATGAATCACCATCCTATATTCCATAAAATAGTTGATTAGGGATAAAAATATATATATATCTTCTTGCGTAGTGGATTATGGATCAGAATCCAAAAACATACAGTGATTTGAGTATCATAAATTACATCTTATAATTATCTCAATAGAAATTTTATTTACCCAGTTTATTTAAGGGATATATAATACCCAACAGACTAGTTAATAAAAAAACACACTTATGATCCGCATGAAATCCATTATATATCGTATCATGTAATAAACCTATTGAATGAAAATGGATTTCATAACATTCTTAAATGGTATCACATAAAATGATATCGAGAGTTAGACCAATTGATACTAAAAACAAATATTCAAAATAATTATATCATAAATAAATAAGGAGGATTATTAATAACATTTCACTATAAAAATAAATCATTTATATATAGAGAGGAAAATGGTTAAAAATTTAAAAAATATTTCCCAAAATAGTTTCTACGTTATTTTAAAAATATGATGTTATGAATCACATTCAAAAATATAATTGTAGAATTTGAGAAGAATACTTTGTAAATTTTTTATAATGAGTCCCAAATAATATTTACTTTGAAATAACTAATGTTAATGTTATGAATTGTGATGTAGATTACGAAAACAAAATAAAAGTGAAATGAAAATCCTTTTTATGATATTTAGTAATTCTTATAGAAAAAAACATTTTTGAAAATGTTATAAAACATAATTTTGAAAATAGAAAAGAAGAAATAAAAATACAACCAATGATGATATATATTTTTATTTCTATATAAAAGAATAAAACTTTTTTGTAAGTAAATAATACAATCATGTAAGGGATATAGTCATTAGAGAGTATGATAATTGTTCTTATCAAATTAATATTTTTATGATGAAAAAATACAAGAAAAATTCATACATTTAATTAAAAATGTAAATTCACATTAAAGGGAGGAAAGACAATATTTAAAAAAAATGGTGTGGAAAAAACATAGAATAATGAATTGGAATAATAGTGATTTGAAATCAACAAAACTATGTTGAGTTAACAAAACCCCTTACAAAATTTTTAATGTTAGTTGTAAGAGTGATTTGAATTTTTTTTAGGAAGATATGTAAATCCCTATCAATTTATATAGAAATAAAATATAATAACATGATAGGATATAATAAATTAATCTTTGGAAACCATAACTATGGATGAATAATATTGACTCAAGGAATATAGTTACGTTAAGAGAAACTATTAACATATATTCCTACTTTGTCAAGTGAATTCATAACTAATTTATAATAATCATAAATAGATGAAAAATATATTAAACAATATCACTCATATATATTACTTTTTATACATAAAATTTGTTTTTATCTATTACATGGTTATTAATTATTTTTAGTTATATTGATCATCATTTATTAGTGATTTTAACTATTTTTTATTTATTTCGGTATCCGTGTTTTAGTTATCATTAACATTTTGTGATTTTGTCACTTTTATAAGTCTTAAGGTAATTTTAAATAATTTACATAATTATTTATGGATTTATAAGTCTATTCGATGTGTTTTTTACATACAATTAATAAATATGAAATTTATCACGAGCTTATTTCAGTAATTTTTGACTAACAAAATAATTTATATTAATAATGAGTTACATTTTAATACAACCATTATTGAGACAAAAAAGATAAAAATTCCCTCACTAATAAAATATATTACCTATAATTAATTTTACAAATTCAACCATGACAGGAATGTATAGAATCATTAATCTAGGTGGTTAAACTGATCCAAACAAGAACATGGTATAATTTGTGGGTGAGTATTGTTTTTAAAGTGATTATTTTGTAATAATATCATTATAACATTAGAATATTGTTTTTATATATAATTTAGTAAGGTTATGAATTATATTGGATAATAGGTGTATGGGAAATGTCATTAAGAAATGATTGGGAGAGAGTAATACTTATTTTGATGGTATGAATCTTCCCTTGGAGTGCCCCTTGAAAATAAAGGATTTGAGACCCCTCCTTGTGACCAGATTTAGAAAAACATGGAAGAAGAAATTATTTGAAAAAATGTACATTGTTTTAATATAAGTTCATAATAGAATCCTGGTTTTTAATGTATGATGAGAATTGATTTTTATAAGTTAAATGAGTGACATTTTAATGGAAACATATATAAGATGAATGGTTAAAATAGAATCACATGATAGTTTAATGAGTTAGGTATACAAATGTTGATGATACATGTGGTATTGAGTCCAAAACATAAAAATGGAATTATAAAAATATTTTATTTCATTTAGTTACCATAAATTTGAAGCACTTTATGTTTTCTATTTTTATTAATTTTTCATTGTTTAAATACTTACAATGGAAATTATTTTTGTACTAAAAATATAATATGAAGCATCATTAAAAAATTTGAAATGGTGTTTAAAAATCATCTCACCATTTCATACAAAACATTTGTTATACATGATAAAATTAACTTCTAAATTAAATCATTAGATCTATAGAAAAGATATTTTTTATTGAAAATATTTTTTTAGATGTAAATTTTTATTATTATTTACTATCAACTAAAAATTTAAAAAAGTGTTAATTATTTTATTTTTATAATAAAATATATTTAACATTTAAAATAGATCAATTTAATCTATTTATCCATAAATTACATAACACTTATAAAAACGAATTCTTTGAATATAACTCCTTTTACCCTTACCATGCTATCTTTAATTTATGTTGATAACAAATAATTATTCCTTAAAATGAGTTTATTATTATTGATAATTTTAATATTATCATTAAAAAAATATGAAATTGAATTTTATTTGATTCAATTAATAAAAATTATTAAATTTATTTTCGATGCATAATGATAAAACACAATTTTTATAAAAATGTATTTTTAAAGAAAAAAGTATTTATTATTATGTTTTTTAATTGAAACTAATTAGATGAAGATTTATTTATTCATTGACTTATATTATCATTATATTTATACAATATCACTATATAGTTATGATACATTTATTTATTAAAATTAAATACAAAATATAAAAAAATTGTTCTTTTTGAAATATGATTAAAATTTTTAACCACAACCTATAAGATTTAATTATTCAACATTTAACCATATAATTTTTCAAAATAAAATTTCATCTAATTTTATCGTTTAATTTTATAAATAAATATAATTATTATTTAATAACATTAATTTTATATAGCATATAAAATAATTTTTTATAATAAAAGATTGTCATTAAATATTATCATTTTTTATTTCTTTATATTATTTTAAATTTTCTACTAGAATCTAACAAATTCCATATACACATTGGATATGGGATTACCCATTGACTATATTTTGGATGAAATTATATCTAATGACAATATTCCAAATTACCAAATATATAAGTGTTAGATTTGCATTTGGGGTTTATATTCTTGGTAAGAACCCAGAATCCAACATGGAAGACCCAAGTTTATGTTAGGTTGGGGATGTATTTCAATAGGTTTAAGAGTAATACTATAGAATGTATTGAAACAATATATTAGTTTTGATACCTTTCCCTAAAATTGGGATTCTAGTTGATAGATTTTTATATTTATTCCATAGGTCTGCATGTCCATCAAAGTCATTCAAGTCATTTGACCTCATCAACGCCATCTTATAGTAATTGGTGTAAATGTAGGACTAGGTGAATAACATGTCACAATAGAAAGGTAGTGAAACCTGGAAACACATTAATATCACTAGGTAGGCCACTTAGAAAAGATATATGATCACATTTGATCCTATCCCATATCCTTTTATCATCATATATTTCTAAAGTTAGATGGTACAGTTACCTATAATGTGATTATCTATATAGAAAGACCATCTTGGAAATGTGCCATTACAAGAAGGTGATGTGTTGAAGTGCAAGATTGGAATCATCAGGTGGGAAGAAGGAAAAAGTTAATGGTGTGCTTGAAGTTTTCATATTCCCTTCTTACCAAATTGATTTATAATGTGGGATGGAGGGGTCACATAATATTGTGCATCTGATGGATGCACAACACAATTACTTTTCATGAGGGGGGTGTAATTTTAAAATGGAGACAATGTACAATGAATATAGATTGATGGAGTCACGCGATGTAAGGCTAGTGGCATGACATGATGTCAGTCACTCATTCGGGACTTTATGTTTGAGGCCTTTGGATTACATTAAAATGGGCGTTTGATTCTTTAAAACCCTTTATATTTATGATATATAATATGAAACAATATTTGTCTATTGTGTTCATTCCATTCTTTATTGGTAGGGATGAGGATTGATCCACTAGGGTTCTTATTTGTGTGTGTTAATTTTTTTTAATCTCCTCTTAGAAATATATTAATATATATATGACATATTTAATTTCTATATTTATATACACATTCATTATTAAAAAATCATTATATTTGTTTAATTATATAATAAAATGTATTTTATATTTCTAGTTCTCTAAATTATTTCCATAATTGATATCAGGGTGATTATTATTGAATGTAAACTACGAGGATAATGATTTTATATTTATCATATTTTTTATTTACATGTTTATATATTCCACTTTTAATTTTAGTAATTATATATTATACTATATTTTCATAATGTATTAATATTTATCTTGAAGTATAATAATTATTCTCTATAAAATACAATACATTCATTTTAGTTCAATTATTTTAGGTGAAAAATATTCACGATGTAGTAATTATTTAAAGGAAAAATCTTAGATAAATGACTTGTTATTACATTAACCATTATGATTATAAATAAGGTTGTGGGTAAGATACACATCCCTTGCTTAAGTAAACTATCCTCATCTTTGGAAGGATGATGGTTCTAATATATACTCCCCCACTTTTTCTACAGAGAGGTGTTAGAAAATTAAAGAGAAAAATTTATTTAAACTCAAACTATGGAAAAAATAAGGATTTATACCCCTATGAAAAAATATGATATATTTTGATATAGTAATATTTAAAATCCCCATTTGTAAAACTGTTATTGTACATAAGGTATGATAATTATCTTTGATACCATTTTAGATAAATATAATTATACGGATATTTATAATGATATATATTTGATAAATTTGATAGTGAAGAATTAAAATCAAAATAAATATGAATCTAATGGGAGATAGTTTTAATTTTTTTTATAATAACATAAAAATCTCTCTTTTTTTGAAATAATTGGAGGTACATGTCGTAACATGAATTATTGTAATAAATAAATTTATTTATTTGTAATAAAATTTACAAAAGTGGTTGTGAGGTTGATTTTTCTTATTTGTGATGTGGATCTTCAAAATATATATAAGATTTTAAAACATTCAATTTGGGTTGAGTAGATGAAAATAGTTACTATTTTTGAAATCACGGAATATAATCAAAATAAAACACTAGAGTTGTGTTCATAATTTAGCTTTTCTATTTAGAATGTGATATTTTTAATTTTCTATAATTGGGACCCAAACTAAGGAATTAAGAATTTTTTATTGTATTACATGTTATTGGCTCTCTAAATACTATCTTTCTTAGAATTATTATGATAAAACATTTTAGAGGGGATTTGATGTTGAAAACAATGAAATATATTGAGATAACTACTCTTGTTCATTATAAATTAGAGAATCATTATTCATATTGGTGATAATGATTATAAGAAAATGTTACATAATTAGTAGGGTAGTAACTATTATCCAATGATGCAGTAATTTTGATTGATTGGTTTATTTTCCTCCTTTAATGTGTGATCCGTTCACACATTAATGAATAAATAACATAACATACCCTGATGACCACTTGATTAATGTTCTATTATAGTATTAACATTTCAAATATTTAAATATTATTCAATTATACTTTTAATGTAGATATTTATCTCTGATTAATAATGTGATTGTGTGAAAGATTACTAATGAAATGTTTGGACATGTAATAATCATGAAATATAACAAAGATAAATATAATTCATATTTTAAGAATCATCTTTA
The DNA here is from genome assembly GCA_963277665.1 of Viscum album. NCBI lineage: Eukaryota > Viridiplantae > Streptophyta > Magnoliopsida > Santalales > Viscaceae > Viscum > Viscum album. The sequence goes on along the minus strand of OY728163.1, from coordinate 2,098,394,933 downwards.
AATGGATTAAATTCTAGTGATTCTTGTTTAAAAACTTTTTACAATGAAAGATTTATTTGAATATGTTTATAATAATTATTTTATTATAATATTTGTAAAATTACTCATGTAATAATTTTTTTAAATAACTATAAAAATGGTTCACTTCTAAATATCAATTTAATTCTTTAATGTAGATTTATTCAAACCCATTACATTTTTCCATGTTGATCAAAAGATATAATCACAACCCCACTTTTGGGGTTATCAAGAATCCCATTGACCACTATTATTTGGTTTATTCTTATCTTTATTTGAGATATGATTAAATCATTATACTCAAGGGAAATGATGAATAAAAACTAGTTTTAGGAAGTAACCTTGGGTAGAAAGACTGAAACAAATGTATTTGGATGTGGTTTTTGGATCAAATTTTACAAATGTGATGATAATGTCAAATAGGGTGACCGATGATCAATAATCACTATGATGTAAAAATGAGGTGGAATCAGGTGTTCCAAACTCAGATAGTAGTAGAGGCATGTCCAGAGAATGATAAAAAAAAATTCATTTTTTATAATATATATATTATATACTTTGGATGCTATAATTCACTACTACATATTATGTATCTTACCAGGTCACACACCATGTTATTTTTCGTCCATGGTGTGCTGCTAGGATTTTATTATTATTATAAATATAAAATTGAATATATATTCAAGAAACAATTCATATGAGTTATAATTCACAGTGGATATATTTTCATATTTACCTAAACAGAACAAGGGGTTTTCCAATGGGCCACATGCCATGTATATTTAGGCCATGTGCCTCTATTTATTGTTGATTACATACCACATTTACATGTTATACCCACATGCGATATGTTTCTCCGAAAAAAATGTTTATAGATGGTGAGATGTCTTGGTGTGGACCTTTTGTACACATTGACCAGACCACAAGGTTCCACACAACGTGTTCCATTATGTACATGTTGTGTACTTGGGATACACTATATGGATTTCCATGACACTATATAGGTAGATTTTTCAACTGTTCAACAATTTGTCTAACCCACTAGGACATACTATATAGTTTTCTACCACCAGAACATGACCATGTTTAAATCTTCTTGAATACAGTTGTGGCCTATACATCATGTACTACTAATCAAATGTCATGTATTAGATAGTTATCAACATTAATCATATTTTCTTTCTTAGGATCCATCATTGGATGAATGAATGGTCTATTTTGATCATTTTTACAAGTTTGACAAGATGTTTGAAATATATTGTTCATATTGTGATAATTTTCAAGCCATATGTGTATTTGTTTACATATAAAGATATGATGAGATGATGTTTATGAGTGGTAGTGAATGTTGGGGAAACCAGATGAGTGATAATCCCTTCGAAGGTATACTAGTTCCAATGGGTGATTCCAATATATAATTAATATATTAGGTAACAACATTATAAATAGGAATATGATATCCACATATTTAGTATGTAACCCCATGAAATATGAACATGACACATGACAATATTCAATTCATCCATAGGGGTTGTTACTTACTCAATGGATGTACACACACTCTTTAATGAGGTGTGAGTCACTCATTACTCTTGAAAAGGGATGATATGTTTTTTTGTCGATTACCAGTTTGATTGATTCAAATTTAGTGATATATGGTGTAATATATGTTTAATTTGGTATTAATATTCTATGGATATGAACAATGAAAATTGAGGACCTAGTTATTATTGGTAACTTTTTTCTTTTAATCATGTCTGGGTTTATTCTATTAAGAAAACTTGTGGCATTTTTTCTATTTTGTTTTCTAGGAGTATAAATTTTTATATTTTTACTCTCCCTTATATGAAACATTGGGTCATACATGTTGTTTCTATGTAAATGATGTATAGTTTAGCGTAAATTTTAGAGGTAGGGGAAAAGGTGGAGAAGGTTATTAGAGTATATTGATGGTGTTCATTTCCAGTTATTCTTATGTTAGATTTTAAGGGAAGTGGAGTTTATACAACTAAATTTATAAAGTTCTATATTTATAATGGGGATTCAAGACTTATATGTTATCCACATTTGCTTTAATTATTTTATGAAACATTGTGGCAATTTTTTTAATATTATCACATGCATGTTTTACTTAAACATAAAATTTATATTTATATGATTTTCAGGGTCATATATATTGTCAATAAGATGTGCGTTCATATAAAATGTTTTACACAACAATCTATTATGTGTGTTATAAGCCATAATGTATATGTTTTCTTACCCCTCACCATTTATAGGTAGGACTGGGGTGGAACGCATGGCTTCCCACCTGCCTAGGAAGGGTCCCAGTTGGTGGAGTCATGTTAGAATGATATCAATGTGGATTTTGTCATTGAGATATATTTGGGGGTTTTTGGTATTGTGATGAATTATTTTGGATACATAGTGAAATACTGTCAAGGGGTCTTGAGTTTAGTTAGTAGACCAGGGAACTTAGTGATTGTTGTAGGAGGAAAATTTATCCTATCACAAGGATTTTTGAACACTTTTTATTTGAATTTTTACTCAAAGATATATGTTTATGTGATTAAAAAAATGTTTGGTGCACCATATAATGTTTCATTCGGGTTTTATTTATTCCCCTCAAGAGTCTTCCCTTCTATACATGCATGAAAAATCACATGTTTATGTTTCGAAACATAGGATTCCACCCCACATCTAACTAGATCAGCTTTAATGAAAGGGTTAATTTGAGACATTTCCAAATATGTATACTATGGTATATGACTATTTTAGCGATTAGGCCTTAGTTCCTATGCATTTACGAGAGGGTATTCCCCTCTAATGGAGTAGTGATTTTATCCCCCACTTATTGAGTGGAGATCTAACCCACCCATAGTGTTGATTGTATTTACCATTCAGTAAGATGACAATACTCATAGGTTCAACATGTTTTATGAGTTTTATAGATATATTCAATCTAATATTTAGAGTGATACAAATATATAAGAATATAGGTATTGGGTGTAATTTATTTCTAATACTTTCTTTGTAGTACGGACACCTACTAAATATATTTTTGTTCTTTCAAAAATTATTTTTCATTTCTATGTAAGACATTAGTTCCCATTGATCATGGAGTCTCCTAATGAGGTTACTCTCCCACAGTAATTGTATTAGAATACATTCAAAGATTATTACTATCCAATAAATCAAGAAATTATGTTATTCTAGGAGATTATAGGTCTCTATATGTATAACATCATAGTATCTTAATACACGATATGTCTATGAACCTAAGGTGATGCTCTTAGGATATTTTCAATGATGGTCATATTTTTTATTAAATGATTGAGTGAGTCCTTCTATGGGATATTCAAGTAGGGAATGTCACATACATGAATTAATTTAATGTAAAATTATATTTTATTTCCATTCGTGATTTGTTTTGGGGGTTTCCCAATCTTTTATGGAGGAATGGGTGAGTTTTCATGAATGGGGCCAAACCATGAGCCCATTTCCAGATTTAAAAATAATTTTTTATTCCATAATAACTACTTAATTTATCAACATTTTTCATCCATTACAATTCCTATATGTCATATCATAACCTATTAACACCGCTATTTTATTTTGGGAGATTTAGGAATCCATAATCAAGGTGGATATTAGTTTTTATTTAAGGGATTGGGTCTGCCCGAAAGCGCATTTCCTGCATTAAAAATAATTTGTAATTATTTAATATCTCATTTCAATATTGACGTTTTTTCAGTGATTCAAACTCACACCCGAGCCGACATACAAGAACACGTGCCCCATGCTCTCCTCCCCCTCTTTGGATCTCGGTTTCTCTGAGAATTTGGGTGAATATTTAGTGAATGTCACAAATCACCTAGATTTGAAAAGGTAAATTGTTTACTTCATAACGCCTTCATTTCTCAATATTTATCCCCCATTAATGTTCCTAAATGTTCTCTTCAACCTTGTTCGAATATACCTTGAATGGTTAGATGTATGAAAATTCAGATATAGGTGTATTTGGGGTCATTTCTTCAATATTTTTCAAGGTAAGTGATTCCTTCTTGGTTTCTTCCATTTCCCTTATAGTTTCCTCCCTCTTTCATTGTGTTCTAAAATATCCAGATGTTAGGGTTAAAACCTAGGGTTGGTTTTGGTATCTTTTTTGTCAAATATTTTAGTCTAGGGATGGATTTATCTTCCTTTTGGTGCGGCGGTGGTGCTGTTGATGTTTTGCACTATGTTTTGAGGGATTTGACACTTTCTATAGGTGGTTCTATGTGTAAAAAATTATTGAGGAGTTAGAATGATGTATTTACACATTTTTCATATTCCTCATATTTTGGGTGTGGTTCAAAAACTATTTATGATTTATTTGATTATGTTTTTAATTTTACAGTAGCTTTTTAAATTGAAATTGGGTGTTTTCAGGTGAAACTCATGGGGTATTATTTGGGTGTATTTCGTATCTTATTGAATTGGTTTACTAAATATTTTTATGCCTACCAATTCTGGTTTGGAAATGTATTAGTGTCATGTGGAACTTGGAAGGGGTTTTTGGAATAGGTTTGTTGTGTAAAACATTGTTATACTTCTTGAGATTTTTTTATGAAAATGGGTTTTCCTTTAGTATCTTTCGTGGAATTATCAATGGTGACTTTATAACACTTGAAAGTGGTTTTATACATGTATCTGAGGATACCAACTCTACTTTGGTAGTGTTTTGGTTTGGTTTTTGTTCTTGAAATATGGTTTTTAAATTGGTTTTATGAGAAAATATTTGGTATAAACTTTGGAATTGTTTTATTAATGATTTGAATGATTTAATGATTTAGGTAAGTGGCGAAACCATATTAGAAAAATGTTTTGGAGTGTGTATATTCTGAAATTTTTCATTTTAAATGATAGAAGGGATGTTTTTTTATGTGTTCCTTCTTGGAATTTTTTTACAAAATTGTTTGAAGGATTTACTAAAGTGTGTAAGAGATGTGAATGTGATGAGGGATGTTTTGTGTGAGTGTGATGTGTAAAATGGATTTTGGTTATGAAAAAGGGTATTATAAAACATTTGAGTGGGATGTTATATGAGTGGTAATATATTAGAATGGTTTTAAAAAATTGTTTAATGGAATTTTTGACGCTTTAAAGAACTGTGAAAAGTGTTGTGGGCTATTTCGATGTGAGTCAGATTTCAAATCAATTTGAATGAAAAGTGGAATATTTGGACCTCTCTGCTATACATGTGGGATGTTTGGTAAATTTTTGAAGATGAAATGATATTTTCATGTGAAAAGTATATTTCTTGACTTGTTGAACTTGTTTGAGCACAAAGGGAATACCCGAGTATCTAGGTGTGTGGATGTGTACTAGTATGCTAGTGAATCTGTGGGGTTTGGCCTCAGTTTCACTTAGAATTATTGATGCTTAAAATGATAACTAAACTATGACAAAGATGATTGGGGACTACTAGATTATGTGTATGTTCCCTACTAGTGGCTCATGCACGAGAACAGATATTTGTGATGGTTACTCTCACCGAGATTCGAGGTACTTTGGACCCACAATGAGAAAGTGCCTAGGGGTTATATTCTATTTCTTGTTCTCATTAGATCCTTTATAATTACCATCGACATATGGAATATTTTTATGGAAAATTATGTATCTTTTTCATTTATTTTAAATGTTTGATTCTTTAAATTAGCCCACATTAAAACTGATTTTTTTTAAGTTAGATCTTTTAGAAATTGTAACTAAAAAATACATTTTTTTAGAAAACTACATGATTTTCATCATTGAATGTTTATCGTATGGAATATAATAGTGGTGGTATCCTACTGGGAATTGGATCACACCTTACTTACACCATTGGGTGTAAGTAAACATGGTTTGTTTTGTCGTAGGTTGGGTATAGTTCTTAGTGCTAGTGTTTTGGGTTTAGAATAGGTTTTGGGGGGTGATGTCTTATGGAGAAGGCTTGAGGGCGATGCCTCTTGGAATTTGGGGTCATGGGATGTTTCTTTTTGTTTTATTACCTTTTTTATAGTCGTTGTGAGTTTTTTTAAACTATTTAACTCAGTTCTGAATTTGTGGAAAAGATTGTTTGGTATGAAAAATCCAGATTCATTTTATTGGATTCATTTGTTGTTTTTTGTTTATAAACTCAGGTAAATAATTCCCAATTATCATTATATGATACTCGGGTAGTTGTTCCAGCCCGTGGGGATTGAGAACGTCCTTTAAGATATATCATGGGCTGGGTTTTGTGCTAGTTTCGATTGTGATTAGATTTGGTTCGTGAAAAAATGGTATCCGAAGAGGTTCTAGTTAACTCTTTGGGAAACGCTATTTGTGGAACAGTCCGGATAGTCTAGAGTTTAGATTATTGTTACTAGGTATTTTGGTTATGATTATTGGTCATGATAACCACACCTTATGATTAGATTCGAGTTTCCAGGGGATGTCAGGATTTATATGAGTCCTTTGGATATCTTGGATTGATGATGATTAGGGGAAATGAATGTAGAGTTGGGTTAAGGGTATCTGTGAGCTCAGAGGGCCTGGAAAGACATGTGTAGTCGATTATATTCACTATAACAATCTATGTGATGGTGTATTGATTGTTATATGGCCACCGACCATATTTCCAAGTCTTCCATTGAAACCTTTTTCCTCTCGCATTGTCTTGTGTTCTTTAATTTTGAAATCTTGGAACCTTGGTTTTAAAGTGACATGGTTTTAATAAGTTTAATGAATTTGTGAAATGATTAAATAATAAATATGGAATGTTTAGATTTTTCAAAATTTAGTACTGAATTTTCAGAATTGTATTGGAATTGAAAATGGTGTGTTTGCACCTCTCTTGTAAGAATGAACTTTGTCATGGTTGGTTTTGAAAAAGTGTTTCCAATAATGTTTTCTAAAATATTGAAAGATTTTTTAAAGGGATGAGATGTTTTGAAAATGTTGTGATTAACATGAAAGTGAGTTTTCATTGGAATGATGGTGCCTTTATAAAAAGTTTTTTTAATGCGGTAATTGGGGTTTGATTTTGTGGTTACCAGTCTTGAGAAAAAAGAAGTATTGGTTGATTGGTTTTGTTTCGAATGATGGAATGAGTTTTTGTATTAAAATTTGGTATTTTCATGAGTGGACACATTCATGTGGTTATATGGTATGATGGATGGTTAATGGAATGACTAGATGTGTGTCGTGATGTATATGAGGAGGTTGCCCAGTGTTGCACGGAAACATGCATGTGTGGGGCCCATGGGGTACCATTGGGGAATACGCTAACAGGTGAACCGTTTATTTTCAAAGAAATTTTTTTAAAAGGAAAACATGATGTCTTTATTAATGGTTTGTGATGTTGTGTATTATGTGTTTTTGGAAATGTTGATGTTATGGAATGTTTTGAGTCCAAGAACCCCTTCAGTTTAAATAGTGTTTTTGTTTTGTGTTTGGTCAATAAGCTGGGTTGAAGGGATGGTTAGTGGTCTCCTCTGAGAATATTTTGGGATGCCTTTATGGTGTTTCCTCTCATATGTTTGGATATAGTTATGGAATGTCTTGTCTAATGGACATGGTGGGTTGGGTCCTTGGGTTCTCTTATTGGATTAGGTACGCCCCCATTATGGGTTAGTGCACAACTGAAGTGCAGCCCTGGTTGTTTCGTCATTGGAAGATCTTCAAGTGTAATGTATGGAATATTTTTCTTGAGCTTTTTCGTAAAGTATACACCCTTTCCTTTCACGGTTTTTTGTATCCTCTTGTATCGGGATAGTGATCATGGAAGGTTGAAAGGGACATTATCTTCTTATGTTTCCTGATTTTCCGAAGGTGGAAGTGGTCTGGGGTTGTTATCATGGATGCATATCTAGATGGTGCTTAAGAGGTCCTCTCAGTCCTTCGCAGTCACTTAAAAGAATGAGTTCACGTTAAACTACCAGTGTGGGAAATCTGGTCACGAGAGGATATAGTGGACACTTTTATAATTGTGTGTTGTTTAGGGATGTTTCATAAGGTCCCTCTCCATGGATTTTTTATATCAATCACCATGGTCATGTTCGGCGACTCATTGTGATGTCATGTGATCAATTTACGGTAATGGTGAAAGTCGTGGAATCTAATTATAGTCCCCATTATGTTGGTAGAATATATCCCTTGGGAAAACTTCAAAGTCACCTTTTTTAGAGGAAGGTGAGTATATGTGTTCTTTACTTTTGTTGTTTCTCACATGAAGAAACATGGTATGATGTGTGTTCATCTTCTAAGCCCTTATTTCAGTGATATATCGGGTTATGGAAAATTGAGTTTGGAATGTGTTATGTATTTGCAATCATATGGGTGATTGTAGTGTAGTTGTTGGTGGCAGCAAAAGAAGAATTATTGTTTAGGGGGTTTCCAAAGCCTAACTGTGAGGCTGAAGATGCATCAATCATTTGAGCTCCAGCCATATATCTCAAAGAGAAGCTGGCTCATAGTCAGGAGAAATTCCAGTGTCCTTTAAACCCTTGTACAATTTCATATCCTCAGTATGAAAGATAAAAGGAGTTTAAACCTCCAGTGTCATCATATTTCTTATATTGTTCTTGTTCGGAGGAAATTGGTGGAGGGCCTTGTACCCCTGTCATCACCTAATGCCACCCCCCTCCATTTGGTTTCCCTTGTGTCATTACAGAATGGTTGGAAATTTGGATAGACGTGCGGACGAAACAATTTGTGCACGATTAGTAGGGAATGTGTTCCAGGAAGCCATGTGGAATGAATGACCTACACAATTATTGTATAGTTTCCCAAATAGTGCGGACTAACCCTATGCCCTTCCCAAATCATTAAAATTTTTTAGGTCTTATGGTGGTGTTCCTATTTGTGTCCCCCCGTACCAGAATATCAGATTTATAAATTATCTTGGCTTGGTGGTAGGTAGTATAATTTGGAACGATCTAGCTACCAACATCTTCCGTGAGTAAATTTTGGGATTGGAGAGCGCCCAATGGTTTAGTTAATGTAACATAAGTGTAACATTGTTCGAAGTTGTTGTTCTTTTGGGTGAATTACTTGAGTATTGTTTAGATAGTGTTTGAAGATTTTTCTTTTGGGATAAAGGATGAATTTGATTGATAATTTCAATAAAGTGGTTTATGTTTGTGTTGTGAGATTAATTCTTCCTTAATTGATTAGTAGAGGTTTTTTGGCCCTTGGGGGCTAAGCTTGGAAAATAAGTACATCATGGTTTATCGGTTGGGTTTGGTTTTTGTATCTGGCCTTGGTGTAACTTTTTGGGGATAGAAAGTTTTCATGTAGGGGGGAACTGTCACATACATGACTTATTTTAATGTTAAATTTAATTTAATTTAATTTCCATTCATGCTTTGTTTTGGGGGTTTCTCAAGTTTTTATAGAGGAATGGGTGAGTTTTCATGAATTGGGCCAAAATGTGAGCCCAATTGCATATTTTTAAAAAAATTATTCCTTTATAAATCCTTCATTTTTTAACGTTTTTAAACCATTTTAATTCATACATGTCATCCCTTGACCTATTAACAACAAAATTTTGTTTTGGACCATTTAGGAATTCATAATAAGGGTGGATATGTGTTTTTATTTATGGGATTGGGCCTGCCCGAAAGCCCATTTCATTTATTTAAAATATTTTTAATTCCCTAATATCTCCATTTATGTTTAAATTTGTTTGGTGATTATAACTATCTTTCGAGACCACATAACCCAGACGCACCCCCATGCTCTCCTCCCCCTCTTTGGATCTCGGTTTCATCGCTAATTTGGAGGAATCTTCTCTGAATGACTCAAATTGTCCAGATTTGAAGAGGTAAATTGATTATTTCATAACTTATTCATTTCTCACACTATTCCCCCATTAAAATTATTAAATGATCTCTTCAAACTAGTTCAAATATCTCTTTAATGGTAGGGTTTTTGAAAATTCAGATACTGGTGTATTTGGTGTGATTTCTTCAATATTTTTCAAGGTATGTGATTCCTTCTTGGTTTCTTCCTTTAGCCTTAGGGTTTCCTCCCTCTTTCATTATGTTCTGAAATGTCCAGAAGTTAGGGTTTGAACCTATGTTATGATTTGTAATCTTTTTGGTCCAATAATATGGTCTTGGAATGGATTTATATTCCTTTTTGTGTCATAGTGGTGCGGTTGGAGTTTTGCATAATGTTTTGAGGGATTAGACACTTTCGGTAGGGGGTTCCATGTGTAAACAATTATTGATGCGTTAGATTGAAATATTAACTCATTTTTTATATTACTCATATGTTGGGTGTGGTTCTAACACTATTTATGATTGATTTGGTTAAATGTTTAATTTTATAGTAGATTTTTAAATTGAAATTGGGCGTTTTCATGTGTAACTTATGGTGTATTATTTTGGTATTTTTCATAATTTATTGAATTGGTTTACTAAATTTTTTTCAGCCTACCAATTCTGGTTTTGTAATTTATTAGGGTCATTTGGGCCTTGGAAGGGGTTTACTAAATTGGTTTGTTGTGTAAAACTTCGTTATAATTCCTAATAGCTTTTTATAAAAATGGGTGTTTTCATTTGTATCTTTCGTGGTATTATCCATGGGGATTTTATAGCACATGAAGTGGTTTTTTACATGTCTCTAGGGATACCAATTCTACTTTGGTAGTGTTTTGGTGTAAAATTGTTCTTGAAATATGGTTTTGAAATTGGTTTTATGAGAAAAGATTTGGTATACTCTTTGGAACTATTTTATAATAGATTTGAATGATTTAATGATTTATGAAATTGGTGAAAAGATATTGGAAAAATGTTTTGGAGTCTATATATTCTGGAATGGTACATTTTAAATGTGAGAGGGGTTGTTTTTTAATTTTTTCCATCATGTAAATGTTTTAAAAAAATGTATTAAGGATTCACTAATGTGTGTAAGAGATGTGAATGTGATGTGGGATGTTTTGTGTGAGTGTCATGTGAAAAATGGATTTTGGTTATGAAAAGGGTATTACCTAACCTATGAGTGGGATGTTATATGAGTTTTAAAATATTAGAATGGTTTATAAAAATTTTAATGGATTTGTGGATGTGTTAAAAAAATATGAAAAGTGTTGTGGGCTATTTTGGTGTGAGTCCGATTTCAAATCAATTAGAATGAAAAGTGTAATTTTGTGACTTGGGTGGTATACATGTGGGATGTTTTGTAATTTTATAATTAGGAAATGATATTTTCATGTTAAAAGTACATTTCATGACTTGTTGAACTTGTTTGACAACAATGGGAAAACCCAGGTATCTAGGTGGGTGGGAGTGTACTAGTATGCTAGTGAATCTGTTGGGTTTGGCTTCAGTTTCACTTAGCAAGATTGACATTTACAACTCTAACTAAACTATGATTAAGATGATTTGGGACCACTAGGTTAGGGGTATGTTCCCTACTAGTGGATAATGTACACGAACAGATATTTTTGATGGTTACTCTCACGGAGATATGAGGTACCTGGGACCCACAACATGCTAGTGCCTACCTGTTATTTCCTATTTCTTGTGCTCATTAAATCCTTTATACATACCATATACATATAGTATATTTGGATGGAAAATTCAATTTCTTTTTAATTTATTTTAAATCTGTTCATTCTTTAAATTATCCCACTTGAAAACTGATTTTTTTATGTTTCACCTTTTTGAAATTGTAACTAGAAATTACATGTTATTGAAAACATGCTTACTTTTCATCTTTGAATGTTTATCGCGTGGAATCTCTTGGTGGTGGTATCATATTGGTCATTGTCTCACAACCTACATACTCCCTTGGGTGTATGTATAATTGTTTTTTTTGTCACAGGTTGGGTATAGTTTTTAGTGGCATTGTTTTTGGTTTCTAACATGTTCTGGGTGGTGATGTCTTGTGGAGAGGGCTTTAGGGAGACTCCTCTTTCCATGAGGGATTATGGGATGTTTCTTTTTGGGTTTGTTACTTTTTTATAGTCATTGTGAGTTGTTTTAAACTATGTAATTCAGTTCTGATTTTTTTATAATATTGTTCAGTTTGAAAAATCAAAAGTCGTTTTATTGGATTCATTTGTTGTTTTATGTTTATAAACATGGGTAAATCACTCCCAATCCTCATTTTATGATACCCGAGAACTTGTTCCAGCCCTTGGGGATCGGGAACCCCCATCGGGGCATGTCATGGGCCTGGTTTGGTGCCAGTTTTGGTGGTGATCAGATTTGGTTCGTGAGAGAGAATCTGACGTATTCTTTTCCCAATAAGTTTTATGATTTTTTCCATACCTTAATGATCAAGTGATTTTTGGTGGTGTTGCTGCTAGGTGATAGAGTTGGGCTAGGAAATTTTAAAGTATATTTATCAGTAGTAGCTAGATGGTGATATATGGATTGATAAAAACTTTTGATTTAGGAATATTCATGATCCCAAATTCAAATGTTGGTGGTACATGGAACATCTGTTGGTTTTACCTAGTTAAGAGAATGGGTATATTTTTCTTATGGAAGAAAGGGAATATGATAACATATATTCCCCACCAGCTGGGTAGTGGATGATATCCATGGTGATATTATTAATGGATTCCCTAATATAGAAAACATAGAGACTAGGTACCTCATTTAGGTGGATATTATGGCATTTTGGGAGTTTTTTTATAGAAGTGTATTTGTTAAAATATTCTTTTTTATTGTTTCACTATTGGCTATAATTATTTGTGGTTTTCTACTGATTTGGGTAGTCCTTAAAATAAACCATTGAACCAAATCACTAGAATCATCATGGAAAATGTTTCATTATTACTTGGATATTAATAGAGGTGTGGAACTATCAATAGAGTGATCACTATCCCCCACTCAGAGTCTCTAGTGATAGGTTTTTTATAGATTGGTTAATGATTACTATTACAATTGTAACAGACTATCCCTAGAGGACACATGGGAGTGCCTCTTCCTTATGAATTCTAGAAACCCAACTAATAAAAGGTGGAATGTTACATGATATGTGGAACCCATTATATCTTTTATCCATATTTGAATCCTTTTTCAAGAACATTATAATATTTACCTTCCCTATAAAATGGATTTGGAAGAACCATCTGATGAAAACATTACTCAAGAAAAGACATGGTGGGAGCCCCCTTCTAGTTGACACCATTAACATCACATAAAACTTATTCTTCACCATCATGATAAGGATCCTATTCACTAAACCTCTATTTCAGTTACTCATGCTATGAACCCTAATTGTTTCATCAGATAAAACAAGTTATAGTTCCCAAGGGATGGATCTATACCCTCTTTCCCTCAATGAAATTAAAGAATAATATTTTTTTCAACGAGGATGGAAGAGACCCATAATTGGGTTCCCATATATTAATCCCACTAATTGAACATATATGTACCATAGGATCTATCTCATGTTATATTCATCACTAAAGGAAATCACCAATATATGTTGGAAAACGAAGGAAAATAACATATTTTAAAACCCCCATATCAATGGAATCAGCATAATCCAAAAGGATAAGGAGTAAATTAGTAGAGATATTTCACCACTCTAATTGAATATATCTACCTGTATATCCTAGAAACAAAATATTTCAAAAACCATATCCATGATCAAACTCTTTAGAAACAAAAATCTATTTTTGCAGCCACAATGGTGATCTATTGGCATATTCCAACAATCACAATGGGGTGGGAATTTATTCATGTTCCCATTGTTAGAGTAGAATATCCACATATTAATATAGTTACTCATGATAGGACACATAATCATTATCATGTTAGAGAGTATCAACATCATGTTTTATTAGAGGATTAGGAAATGGATCATGATCATATCCTTATGTTGGACCATGTTCATCAACATAATTTTGTACTCACCTTCAAACTGGGGAATATCTATATCAATGATATATAAATATGTAGTAGAATATTACAATGGAAATCTATGACCATACATATATCCCATTTCCATCAATTTTTTGTTTACATATTCTGATTGTATGTTTTGGGATGTCTCATATCGCAGCAAATATGAGTGATGGACATATTCATACTCATTGCAATGAAATAGAAGATAAAAAACCTTATAGGTGTTACATGAGGAGTAACATATTCCATCCATAATTCTAGAATATCATCAAAATATTCTTGAGAATAATTAAAACTACAACCAGGCCTATATCAACATTCAAATTGTTGATCATCAACATATTCTTGGAATCACTTTACGTATGACTAATATCCCTTCCTATAGGAGTCAATATCATATTCCCACTTTGATGAGGGAAGATAAATTTAGACAACCATATAGGTTATATAATAGGAGGTAAATATCTATAATCCCATTCTATATAATCATCATTATATTATGGAGAATTTTAAAAAGAAGGATATGGGGAATATACCCATTATGACTATAATAATCACTTTAGGGAAGGCTCATATCCTTGACAATAGCTCAGAAACATCCTAGAATACTGTATCAGTTACTCAGTAGCCAAAATATTCTACCAAAAATGTCAATGCGATGCATTGGCATATTCCAATAGTGATATAGGGTCCATCCTAGTGGGTTTTCGATTATAATGGATTCATCAAACCATAAAATTTCCATGTAGCCTAATCTGAATAATTTAATGAATACCACCACCATAAAAACAAATAGACCTAAAGTAGGTTGATATTTATAGTCTAATTAAATATTTTTTCCTAGTGTCGCTACAATTCATATTAATATTACTGTAAAAAACTATTGAATCCTCATCATAAGAAGGAGGTAATGATTACTACAATGGCCCAGACCTCTCTGGTCCATTACTTTGTGGAAATGTGGTGCTAGAGGTGTTTCGGGAGGTCCAGGTGACTTGGTGGTGCGTTTGGGTGGAAACCTGAGGAAAACTAAAGGGATATAGCTTTCACACAGGAGGCGCACAATTTGTCAACACCGTGCGGCCAAACCGTGAATGGATTGTGTTGGAGGTAGTAGATAATGCTCAGTTAGCACATGGTTTGTCTAACCGTGCGGCCTAACTGTGCGCGGAGTGTTTGACGAGGCAGTAGTGACCACATGGTTAGCACATAGTTTGTATAACCATGTGATAAAACCGTGCAGGCACTTAAATTAGATCTAAAAATTGTGGATCTAACTTGTTTTTCCTCTAAATGGTTCGTTTAAGCCCCTAAGCGGTAATAACGTGGGATTACCCTTACTTGAAAGTAATAGAACCTCTCCCAAGCATTTTGGAGGCGATTCGATGGCTTATCTTGACGAATCGAAGATGGTGTCTTGAGGTATGTGATCATTCTTCTTCGTTTTTGGTTGGTTCCTTAGATCTACTTAGATCTAAGCCTCCTCTTCTCTCGGTTTCTTAGATCTACGCCTGTTATGGGTAGATCTAAGGGCGTGGAATAAAAATGTGATGAGCATTGGTTTTGATCTTTCTTGGAGAAGAGATATCAGGCGAGTTATTGTAAAATCAACCCGGGTTCTTGAGTGTTCTTCGACCGTCGTGGTTTTCATCAAAAACCTTGGATATAGGGGATTCTTTGCTTCTCTTTTTTTTACATGTAATTGCATTGTTAGCATGTTTAATCCCACTGGATGAAAATGGAATTGACTTAATAATTATTTTGATGTGGATAGAGAAATTGTGTCGATCGTATGTTATTGCCTGTGGTTTGTCTCGATGGTGTGATATCTATGCTTTCTTTGCATAGTTTTTGTCCTTGATGGAAATCAGTAAATAACATAAACTGGGACTAATTGATATTTGTTTGGATAATGATAAAGTGTCCTAAAAACAAATATTTTTCTTATTTTAATTTGATGTTAATCAAATTGGCGTAGTAAGCATGATTAGTCTTTTGGGATAGCTTACTATTTAGGTTCCCGATGTTGGATCCAGCGAATTATAAATCTGTTAATTCAAGATGGATTAATGAATTTGATTGTTTGATAACTCCTTGAAGTGTTCTGAGTTACCCTCTTGATTGTTAAAGGGCCAAGAGCCCAATTGATGTGATGATTGCTTTCCTGCTGCTTATGTTGTGATGTGATCCCGGATGGTTGTTGTGATATGTTGGGGCATGGATGTTTTTTGGTTATGGCAGAGAATGATGCTTAGAGTGGTGAGATGCATCGGTTTATGCATATGGGTGTCAGGGAGGACACCAGGGATGATGGAATGGAGTGGATGTGATTTTTGTATGCTTTGTAATTTTTATTGGAGGTTTGTCTGCTTTACTTTTCCCCACTCCTCAAGGAAGCTGGTCTTGCTTACCCTTCTCCCGAAAGAGGCGAAGACACATGGGGTATTCCTCGTGCATTCTGTGTTTAGATTTTCAAGGGGGATGGGTCTACTCTCTTGCTATTGGAGGAAAATACTCTATGAGTAGTACATCTACTCACCGTGTTGAGCCCCCTTTTGTGTTTAGTAGCATAGAATAATTTTCTAGAAAGCCTAGGAATATGGGAAAGTAATTCAGTAATGAATATTTGAATAAATTGTGTTAGCCCATGGGGATGGAGACGCTGCAACATAATGATGAGGTTTTAATTTCTGAAGGAACAATTGTCTTTGGGTGGATGCTAATGAAATTAAATGTTGGAATGCTCATGGTTAATTAATTTTTAAAGAATTAATTAACGTACACTAGAACTAATAAGTAGGGAAGGAAGCAATCTAATAAAACACTTTAAGTGGTTGTGTTTTTATAGGATGCCTAGTCTTAGAAGTAGCAGCCCGGAGTCTGAGAGATGTTAGCTGCAGTTGTGTCTAAGACTAGGTAATGCCCATAGTGTGGTTGTGAGATATAATATATCCTGTACTTTTTTTGTTTCTATATCCTACTCCACCCTTTCAGTAAGGGAAACTAACACCCCGGGGATTCTGAGCCCAGGGGGGTGTTTTCCCCAACATTCTGGTGGGAGGAAGAATAGATGACTACCCCCTTGGGTCCCACTCTCTTCTCTTGGTATATTATTGTGTCGTTAGGCACAGTAGTTAGTTTTCCCCATATATATGTGTAGAAGGCTATAATGGATTGTGGTTATTCACACACATATATTCTAGATATAGTATCCTATGGACTACTATAGGTGTAATGTGTATAGGCTATGGTGGATTAGGGATCCTTACTCGGTGTGTGGACTATAATGGCATGAGGTTCAATACTTGACGTATGATACAAGTTTTGAGAGCTGTGGTGGCTCCCAAAAACTACCTGGTTACCTTTGGCTGTGAGGATGGTGTGGTGCTTTTCCCTAGTGTCTGCCGGCCAGAATTTTTTGATAGAGATGCTTAGGACATGCGACATTGGGAAAAAGCAAAAAACCAGTGGGGAAGTAGTAGCGAGGTACCCTTGATATTCTTTGTTATATGATATATTCATGAATGTGTTACTTGGTGCGAGTAGCCATGGTGAGGTTGGGAACTTAGTATACCTGTTTAGGTGAAAAGTTATTTTCACTTGTTGTTCGCTATGCTTTAGCATGCTTTCTTTACTTTTTCATGAGAGGTTTCGGGGAGGACCCTACTGAGTATACTGTTATACACACCCTATGTATATATAAACTGCTTTTCAGGTCACTTAGAGAAGGTTAGAGATCAAGATGGTTTCTATGAGCTTAGGGTTGAAGGAGCTGTTTGGGCTTGTGGTTGCTGGTGTTTTTACATTCTTTTGGGTACTAGTAGTTTTTCCCTTTCAGTTGTAGTACTTTTTCATGACATTTCATTTGTGTAGTTGGGTTTTCATTTATATTGAATTCTTAGTTGGATTTGATTTTATTCTATCTTATCTATATCTTCTGCATGTGTTCTCTTATAGGGTAATGCCTCCCATTTGGTGTGTTACTATACCCCCAGTTCTAGTCTCTAACCTTAGTCCTATTGGAGGCAGGACTCAGGGGGTCATTATCTCTCTTCTCCCATTACCTGACCAGGAGGGGTACAATTTGTTGGGAGGGGGCCGTGACAGAGTGGTATCAGAGGTATGGTTGAGGGATAGGATGGAGTTTGGAGCTAGGCATAGGTGAGGTTGCATGGGTTGGAAGGGAAACAATGTCAGTCATGTTTAGAAATTGAGGTAAGCACTGGAGACAGGCTGAGACATTGGCGTTTAGGCCCCCCTATGATCTGATGTACAGACCACTAATTTTATAATGTCTTCTAAACAGGGAGATACTAGTTGTAGGGTAGAGAACTAGGAATGGATCTTGCATCATTCATCATTGTGCCTCTATTTGAATGGGTAGACCTTGGGGTAGGATAACCTAAAATGAATAAAAGAAAAAAATTAATTAATTAATGTTGAGTCCTCCATATTCCAGGTTTAAGAGCTCTAACGGTTGATATTTTAGAGGTATGGCTCCAGGTCGACGTCCTAGTCAGGTTTGCGCAAAAAACATCTAGAAGGCTGTTCCAGTAGGTCGCCGTAGGGTAGAGGTTGACGACAAAGACACTTGGAGGAAGACAGTATGAGAGTTTCAGTGCCAGAGTCTACAGAAGTATGAGGGATCCGTTTCGGATGTAGTCATGGAGGAATGGTGGGAGGAGGTCGAGATAGGCTTCAGTTCGATCCGTGATCGGATGGAGCACTGGGTGTCCTTAGGTGTGATGATGCTGCGTGGATCAACAATGCAGTGGTGGTTCTTGTTCATTAAGGATCATGAGGAGTCACCGATCTCATGGTAGGAGCTTCGATATAGGTTTAGAGTCGAGTTTCCTTCTTCGACATCGAAGGTGTCTAGTCACCAAGGGCTTCTTACCCTTCGACAAGGGATCACCAGTGTTCGAGAGTATGGAATCCATTTCATGAACCATTTATGATATGATTTGGACCTGTTACCAGATGAGGAGGCCAGGGAGAGGCATTTTGAGGAGGCTTTGCATCCAGAGATCCAGCGCTAAGTCACCGAATTTATGATGAAGACATATCTTGAGGTGCTGGTGAGGGAAGAGGGTGTTGAAGGAACCTTGACCAGGACCGGATCATCACGATAGGGGAATCAACAATATTCCTCATGTAGTGGAGTTGTGGTCCGGGGTTCCTGGTTTTCAGGGCAGAAGAGTTTCCATTTCACCGGGCGTAGGTCCCATCCCTTCGCGTCTAGTTTCACTGAAGGCAGAAACTCTTAGACATATTCCAAGGGATCAGGTGCTTGTTTTTCTTGTGGTGGTCATGGCCATCAGCTACGGGAGTGCCCGACCATTCAAAGCAGTCATCATGCACCAGGTGTTACAATTCAGGTTCCTCCGTTGAGGGAGTTCTAGCCGAGGAATTAGCAGCCAGTTGCACTAGATTTAGATCACTAGATGGTAGATGGAGAAAGTAGAGGACACCCCCATGATGCCCCATCCTCAGAGAGGAGAGCGCTGCCATGGTGGTGGTCTTTATTAGGGTCAGAGAGGCCGTGGAGGTCATGGTCAGCTTCAGGCTCTAGATTTGCCAACACCAGACGATTGAGATGTCATTTGAGGTACCCTTTTCTTGTTTTCTACCTTGGTGTATACCTTGTTTGATTCAAGAGCGACACAATCCTTCATATCACCTACCCTTGTCCATGCTTTGGGACTTGAGGTAGAGAGGCTTCTAGTGCCCATTGCATTGACTATGCCTATTGGAGGTCAAGATGACTTTTTTTTAATATGTAGAGATTGTGAGCTAGTTTTGGGGCAACACCGCTCATGGGGAGATTTCCTATGTTTAGGAATACAACCATATGATGTCATCATCAGCATGGATTAGTTGTATTTGGTGCAGGCTATCGTGGAATGCTTCATGAAGAAGGTCATTTTCCTTAGTGCGGATGGAGATCAAGTGGAGTTTTTTGGTGAGAGAGATCCTTGGATGGGTTATAGGTGCGTCACATACTTATTGTTCGTGATGGCTAAGATAATGTTGAGTTTATCAGAGGATCGGCATTTGGCATTTCCCAGGGTCATAGAGGAGTACCCAGATGTCATTCTAGAAGAGGTTGTAGCATTACCCCCTCGATGAGAGATTGTGTTTGGGATCGAGCTATAGCCAGAAGCATCTATTATTTCTATGTCCCCATATAGGATGGATCTTTCTGAGTTGCGAGAGCTACGTATACTGATCAATGGTCTATTACAGTGTGGTTTTGTTCGGCCATGTGTGTCACGCTGGGGTGCACCAGTTTTCTTCATGAAGAAGGCCAACGAAAATTTGCAGTTGTGTGTCGATTATCATCGATTAAACAAAGTTACAATAAAGAATTTCTTTCATCTTCCATGGATTTATGACTTATTCGATCAACTAAAGGGTTCGAGTTAGTTCTCAATGATCGACTTGCGGTCAGGATATTATCAGATGCATGTAAAAGATGAGGATATCCTGAAGACTGCTTTTTGATGTCATCATGGGCATTATGAGTTTGTTGTAATGCCATTTGGCATGACAAATGATCCAGTTGTATTCATGGGATTGGTGAATTTTATGTTTCGTGATTTCCTCAACATGTTCATGGTAGTTTTCATCGAGGAAATCCTTGTGTACTCTACATCTGATGAGGAGCATGCAGAGCATCTACGAGCCATTTTGGGAGTTCTTCTCCATCATCAGCAGTACGTGGAAGTTGTCGAAGTGTGAGTTTTGGGCTCAAGAAGACCGTTTCTTGGGGCATGTTGTGTCCCAATATGGAGTACCTTTGGATCCATCGAAAATTAAAGCAGTTGTGTCTTGGGCAGCCCCCAAGATAGTGTCAGAGGTGGGATGTTTCCTTGGTCTCGCAGGCTACTAGAGGAGGTTCGTAGCTGGTTTCTCATGAGTTCTGACCTCTCTAACAGCTTTGACTAGGAAGGGCTAGACATTTATATGGACTAATCAGTTCCAGATAGCTTTTGAGTATCTAAAGGGGAAGTTAGTATGTGATCCAGTCCCTTTTCATCTGGATGAAAGAATTTAGTTTGATGTTTTCTGTGATGCTTCACATCTAGGGTTAGGCAGTGTTCTCATGAAGCAGAGGTCAGTTGTTTCTTATGGGTCTCATCATTTACGTCCCCATGAATGAAACTATTCCACCAATGATCTTGAGTTGGAATCCATAGTGTTTGCTCTGAATTTATGGAGACATTACCTCATTGGTGATCACTTTGTGGTTTTCAACATTCATAAGATTTTGAGGTATTTTTTCTCCCAACGTGACTTGAACTAATGATAGCGTCGTTGGATGAAGTTCATATAGGAATATGACATCGAAATATCGTATACACCTGAGATAGGGAATGTTGTAGCTGATGCGCTGACTCGAAAGTCACGTAGTGATGCTGTGCATGAATCTTGTTATTCCTGGAGACTAATAGAAGAACTGTCAGTATAACATATTGATATGTGAAAAGTTGTGGATAGATGTTGTCTTTTTCAGATGATGGTACTGTCATCCCTGATGCAGAAGGTTGATGAGTGCAAGTTAGGGGATCTAGAGGTGGAATTCTGGAGAGGCCGAGTTTTTTGTGTTGAGGCCCCTGATGGTTGAACTGAAGAGGAACAACACCGAGTGTTTTATCATGGAAGGATTTTTGTTCCTTTGTCTATGTGCGAGATGGTTCTTAGAGAGTTCCATAGTTCACCCTTTACAGTACATCCTGACGTGACAAAGATGTACCGATCCTTGACGGGTTAGTTTTGGTGGCTTGGGCTGAAGCGTGCAGTTGCGGAGTTTGTGTCTCGATTTTTAGTCTACCAAAAGGTGAAGGTCGAACATTGTGTTCCCGGTGGTCTTCTCCAACCATTATAGATTCATCAGTGGAAGTGGGAGGACAACTAAATGAACTTTGTTACAGGTTTTCCTCGAGCTCTGGGAGGATATGATGCTATTTGGGTGGTAGTGGATTCTTTAACAAAATCGTCCCACTTCATAGCGATCAAGGAGTCGAGCTCAGGGGAAGTTTTGTAGAGGTAGTAGCTAGAGGAGGTGGTGAGACTTCATGGACTCCCTAGGATGATCATTTCTCATCAAGATCCTTGTTTTACCTCCAGGGTGTGGAGGGGTCTCCAACATGAATTTGGTTCTCAACTGTGCCTTAGAACTACTTTTCACCCTCAAATGGATGGTCAGATAGAGCGAACCATCCATACTGTTGAATACATGTTACACTCATGTGTCCTTGATTTTGGAGGTTCATGGATGAGGCACATACCCTTGGTGGATTTCTATTACAATAACAGTTTTCACTCCACCATCGGTATGGTGCGGTTTGAAGCCTTGTATTTCCAAACTTCCCGTTCTTCATTGAGCTGGACTAGGGTCGGAGAGTCAACAACTCTCAGACAAGAACTAGTGATGAATACAACAGAGATGGTTCTGGTGATTTGTGAGAGGATGAAGACAGCCAAAGATCGTCAGAAATCGTATGCCGATCAAAGAAGGAGGCCCTTAGCGTTTAATGTTGGGGATCATGTGTTTCTGAAGGTGACTCCCCATCGCAGGAAGCAGAGGGTTAGACGTGGAAGTAATCTCTCTCCCCCATATTTTGGGTCTTTCGAGTTGTTATCTAGTGTTGGAGTTGTGGCGTATCGAGAAGCACTTCCCCCTCAGATGAGTCAGATACATGATGTTTTCCATGTATCACACCTCCGTTGTTATCGTCATTATGACTATCAAATCATCGATTGGGGAGATATCAATTTTGATGATGATGAAACCATTGAAGAGCGACCTATGGTGATCCAAGAGTTAATGTAGAAGGTGTTGTGTGGGCGTTCTATTCCTTTAGTTTGTGTCTTGTAGGGACACAGTGGCTTAGAGGAGAGTACCTAGGAACGTGAGTCATAGATACGTGCTTAGTACCCAAAGTTGTTTGATGTTTGACTCTCTTCATGTATCTTTGTAGCTTATGTGGTTATGAAACTTTCATATTTATGAGATGGCTCCCTTTTTTGTTTCGGTGGCTTTCTCTCGTTTGAGAGGTATCTCATTGGGTGGTTTTCAGACCCTCTTTTGTTTTCTCTTTATGTGCATTTTGGAATCTCGAGGATGAGAATGTTTTGAGAGGTATCTGATGTAATGGTCCGGACCTCTCCAGTCCATTACATTGTGGAAATTTGGTGCTAGAGGTGTTCCAGGAGGTCAAGTTGACTTGGGGGTGCATTTGGGTGGACTTTTGAGGAAAACTAAAGGGTTGTAGCTTTCGCACAGGAGGGGCACGATTTGTCTAAACCGTGAGGCCAAACCATGTGAGGTTGGTGTTGGAGGCAGTGGCTAACGCATGGTTAGTGCATGGTTTGTCTAACCATGTGTCATAACCGTGCGAGGAGTGTTTGATGAGGTAGTAATGACCTCACATTTAGTGCATGGTTTGTCTAACCGTGCGAGAAAACCATGTGGGCACTTAAATTAAATCCCAAAATTGTGGATCTAACTTTTTTTCCCCTAAATGGTTCGTTTAAGCCCTTAAGTGTCCATAACTCGGGATTACACTTCCTTGAAGGTAGGAGACCCACTCCCAAGCGTTTTGGAGGCGATCTGAAGGCTTCTCTTGACGAATCGAAGCTGGTTTCTTGAGGTATGTGACAGTTCTTCTTTGTTTATGGTTGGTTCCTTAGATCTACATAGATATACTCCTCATATTCTCTTGGTTTCTTAGATCTATGCCCATTATGGGTAGATATAAGGGTGTGGATGAAAAATGTGATGATCTTTGGTCTTGATCTTGCTAAGAGAATAGATCTATGGTGGGTTTTTGGAGAATCGACCTAGGTTCTTGAGCGTTCTTCGACCATCGTGGTTTTCGTCAAACACCTTGGAGGTAGGGGATTCATTTCTTCTCTTTATTTTACATGAAATGGTATTGTTAGCATGTTTAAACCCACTGGATGAAAATGTAATTGATTTAATAAATATTTTGAAACGGATAAAGAAAGTGTATCGATCATATATTATTGCTTCTTGTTTTTCTAGATGGTGTGATATCTATGCTTTCTTTTCTTAGATGTTGTCCTTTATGGAAATTGGTAAAGAAATTAAACAAAGACTAATTGATATTTATTTGGCTAAAGTTAAATAGGCATAAAAATGAATCTGGTTTTTGTCATAATTTGATGTTAAATAAATTGGCGTAGTAAGCATGACTAATCTCTTGTGATAGCTTACTGGTTAGGTTCCCGATATTGGAACCAATGGATTATAAATCTGTTAATTCAAGCTGTATTAAAGAATTATATTGTTTGATAATTACTTGAAGGGTTTTGAGTTACCCTCTTGATTGTTAAAGGGCCAAGGGACCAATTGATGTGATGTGTGATTTCCTGCTTCTTGTGATGTATTGTGATCTTGGATGGTTGTTGTGTTATGTGGAGGCATAGAGGCATTTTTGGTTGTGGCAGCGGATGACCCTTAGAGTGTCGAGATGCAATGGTTTATGCATATGGGTGTTAGGGAGGACACCAGGGATGATTGATTGGAGTGGATGATATTTTTGGATGCTTGGTAATTTTGATTGGTGGTTTATCTGCTTTACATTTCCCCACTACTCAAGGCAGATGGTCTTGCTTACCCTTCTCTCAAAAGAGGTTAAGACAGGTGCGGTATGCGACATGGCTTCCATGTTTTGCTTTTCAAGGGGGAATGGGTCTATGACCTTGCTATAGGCGGAAAAGACTCGACGAGTAGAACATCTACTCGCCGTGTTGAGCCCCATAGTGTGTTAAGTAGAATAGAATGCTTTTCGAGAATGCCTAGAAATATGGGAATGTAATTAGGTAATGAATATTTGACTAAATGGTGTTAACCCATGGGGATGGAGATGCTGGAACATAATGATGATGCTGTGATTTTTGAAGGAACAATTGACTTTGGGTGTGATGCTAATGAAATTTAATGTGGGATTGTTCATGGTTAATTACTGTTTAATGAATTAAATAACATACACTGGAACTGATAAGAAGGGAATGAAGTAATCTAATAAAGATCTTTAAGTGGTTTTGTGCTTTTAGGATACCTAGTCTTAGAAGTAGCAGACCTGACTCTGAGAGACGTTAGCTGCAGTTGTGTCTATGACTAGATAATTCCCATAGTGTGGTGGGAGGATGAATGGGTGACTACCCCCTTTTCCCCGCTCTCTTCTCTTGGTAGATACTTGTGTCGTTAGGCACAACGGTTAGTTTTCCCCATATATGTGTGTAGAGGGATGTAATGGATTGTGGTTTTTCACACACATATATTATGGATATAGTATCCTATGGACTACAATAGGTGTAATATGTATAGGCTGTGATGGCTTGAGGATCCGTATTCGTTGTATGGGCTGTAATGGCTTGAGGTATAATACCCGACATATGATACACGTTATGCAAGCCGTGGTGGCTACCGAAAACTACATGGTTACCATTGGGGATGAGGATGGTGTGGTTCTTTGTCCAGGTATCTACGGGAAATCCATTGTGGTGCATGAGGTGTAGATTGTGGTGCTTCACCCAGGTGTCTGTGGGCAAGCCTTTTTGGAGAGAGATTCTTAGGATGTGCGACGTTGGAGAAAAGAGGCAAACCAGTGGGGAAGTAGTAGCGGGGTACCCTTGATATTCTTTATTATATGATATATTCTTGTATGTGTTACTTAGTGAGAGTATCCATGGTGAGGTTTAGAACATATTATACCTGTTTAGGTGACGAGTTAGTTTCACTTGTTGTTCACTGTGCGTTAGCATACTTTCTTTAATTTTTCACGAGAGGCTTCGGGGAGGACCATACTGAGTATATTGTTATACTGACCCTATGTATATATAAACTTTTTTTCAGGTCACTTAGAGTAGGATGGAGATCAAGTTGGTTTTAACTAGCTTGTGGTTGCAGGAGCTGTTTGGGCTTGTGGTTGCTGGTGTTTTTACACTGTTTTGGGTACTAGTAGTTTTTCCGTTTCAGTTGTAGTACTTTTTCATGACATTTCATATGTGTACTTGGATTTTCATTTATATTGCAATGTATGTTGGAGTTGATAGGTTTCTATCTTACCTCTCTCTTCCACATTTATTCTCTTTGAGGGTAATGCCTCCCATTTTGTGCGTTACTATACCCATGGTGCTAGTCGCCAACCCGGGGCCTATTTGAGGTGGGACTCAGGGGTCATTATATCTCTTCTCACATTTCCATCCCAGTAGGGGTACACATTGTGGGGAGGGGGTCATGAAAATTAGAATAGGAGTCCCCATTAAGGTAGAATAGCTATATATCATGGGGAATCCCCCCTAATGACCACTATGAAGATATTCTCTATAGTAATATATCATCCTGGAATGGATATCCTCCCCTATAAAATGTTACATCATAAAAATAGGTACTTGAAAAATCAGGGTAAAAAATATACATTTTACCATTAATAGATAAAAAACCTTCATTAGGTCAATGAATAGTCTTGGTAAACATCAATTATTCTGAATCTCATAGATCAAGTGACATAATACATATAAAAGAAACCTATGTGGTCTGATCAGGAAGTGGAATATTAATTTGATAATGGGTAAAATATCAATGATATTGTAATGTATAGGAATGACTGTATAAATTTTTTAATTATATGGAATTATTTGAAGACCTCAAAATCTGAAAGCGTGTGATTCTGAGGCCTGGAGGGACCGAAATGATTTTTCCATGTTTTGATAAAAATTAAATAGCGTTCGTAAGCAGTTTTCCTGAAAAACTGAAATAACTCTTAAACAGTTTCCTGGATCTAAAATAAAAAGGCACCACTATGTTTTGGAATGCTGGTTTACGCTAGGTGTGACGTAGGATTAGTTGGTGCATGCCACTATTGTGAAAACCTGAGAATGGCATAACCGTAAATAAAATAATTAAATAAATTTATTTTATTTTTTAAATGTTTCTAACTAATGAACTGTGACATAGATTAAATATATGAGACCACCACTGAACTCATGGGGGTATTCTCTCTTTAGGAAGATACAAACATTTGCAGCTGCAGATCCCTAGTGAAATTTAGTGTTTTTCCATAAATAAAATAATTAAGAAAAAAATATTTTATTTTAAAATACACAACTTCTATACGGTAACACATATTGAAAATAAGAGAGTATCGTTGAGTTCTTTGGGGTTTGTTCTCCTTAGGTAGAGCCTAACCTCGACCGGCGTGGGTCGAGGTTGAACGTTAATATTTTATTGAACTTTTATATGGTACGTTCAGTAAGTGCACGAGCAGTGTTCTCTATTATTATAATCATTGCTCGAATTAAAAATCCAAGGGTACCATTAAATCTATAGTATTGGTATTCTCTTAAGGGAGGATTTACTTTGACAGCAGTAGGTCCAGAGAAAAAGTTATGTTTTGTGACTTTTTAAAAGAAATTAAATGAAGTAATTTTATAATTTTATTTCATATCCTGCAACGAACAAGAGGTGTGTGGGGCCAGTAATGTGTCAAGCTAATAAATGTCTTGATCTACCAACCATAATTGATGAAATCATTGGATAATTAGAAATATTCCTAAATAATGATCCTAATTAAACTCCAATGTTGTTACTTACCCTCCCCCTCTTCTATATATATGGAGCTTGATGGGAGGTACCTGCACAGCTTCGCCAAGGAACAAAGTGCTAAAGGAGCACTGTGACACCATACCCATAGAAGACGGATCTGATCCTAGTGGGAGGTGACTGGTGACACCGAACCATGAACTGAAGGATGACATACGAGTAACGTCATAGGGAACCTATTACAAGAACGAAGAAGAACAACCCACCATCAAGAAGCAGACGCTCTCCAATGGGTACAAGGTATGAGGTTTATTTATTTACTCATTTTAAATATTATCCAATTCCCCATTCATGGATAATATGAAGAATGTGCACCAGCTGACTAATGGTTTGATCCATGATTTATTAGTTATTATGGGAGGTTGTTGTAGGGTAACCTTGTGGGGTTTTTTTTATTGTTGTTCAATTCAATTGATTATTTAACCCTTAACCCCCCACATGTTTTTTAGCTAACGTGGATGGCATGGGACTAATGAACCCGGCCTGAACCCTCCACTACTTTTCCAATTTGTCACCCCCATGGAACACCAAAAGTGTGACGATACCGACCGACCACATTGGGAATAGCACGTCGACGCACGTTGTAAGAGGTGTTCATGGCTCAAATCCGCGGTGGTCATCAGAGAAGCCAACACCGACTATCCATGGAGCAGGTGGGGTGTGCTGTCGCACGTAGCCGATGAACAAAGGAGGTCGTGGATCATCAGTCGTGGCGACCGGTGGATGGTGGCTGACACACCGGCCGGCCGCGGTAGATGGTGCGACGCGCCATCGCATGCCCCTGGAGAGGTCGACAGGCATGATGGTTGGCTTTGATGAAACTGAAAGAGTGGAGGGGCGGCTCACCCCCGGCGGCACACCCACATGGCAGAAAGGACGCGACTTGTGATGACTATAGAATGAGAAGGGCGAGCTGGTTCGACAGGCAACCGATGGATGTCGCACACGCCAGTGGTGTGTCTGGCAGCAAGGTCGTGGAAAGTCAGTCGCGACACGGAGGACCTTTGGCGTTGCATTGGGTCAACCCATATGTGTTGACTCACTGATGAGGATCCATGCCACGTCAGCCCTACATAGAAGTGTCGTGTTCGAGTATCCCTGGCAGCCCGCAACACCAGACGTGTGGCACTGCTGGGTCGGGCCTACGGACCGACCTGCCTCTCGGCGGGCCGACCTGAGGCCCAGCGTCCTGACCTGCGGTCCAGTCGGGTCTGTCCGGGTGGACCCAGGTTAGGTTGGACCCGAGTCAGGATATATTGACCCAGGTCGATACGGGTCAGCCCATGCCAAACTAGGTTGGTCTAGTCCGACCAAGCCGAACCAAAACCGAACCTAGTACCGACCAGTTACACAAAACGGGCCGGAGATTCTAAACCAGACGTCCGTTTGATGAACTTTATACATAATTGGGATCATGATAGGGAGAAGGTCTTATTGAATTACTCTATGAGAGTTTTGAATAAACTTGGAGTATAGCCAGGATGGATCGTACCCGAATCCAACAGCCCTTGATACTGAAATGCAGATAATGCACAGACTGGACATCCTATTGATGCACCACCTATTCTGTTGGGACCCTTATGACATGGAGGATTATCAGGTTACTTATTTTTGAGACATTTTTCTGGTTTAAATATGACTGAGGGCTTGGGGAGCGGTTCTCCCAAGCACGTTATGTATGGACCCCTACAACTGGATGAGACTTGAGGACTGCTGACTGTTTTGACACTGGGTGACTCAACATGCCCCGTGGGTAGCGCCTCTATGTGATGTGGTAGACCACTGGTGAGGAGGTCTTTTATGTGATGTTGAAAACCCACAGTACTCGGCGGGAGAAGTAACTCAGCAGTCCACGAGGGGGATCACCTCGGTGTGAAGCGGAAGACCCACAATGGGGAGGGCCTCTGTGTGACGCGGGAGATCCATGACACTCAATAGGAGGAGTACCTCATCAAATCGTGGTTATGGGGATTGCCTCTATGTGACGCGGCAGTCCCACTGTACTTCTTAGAGGAGGATTACTCTAGTAGCCGTAGTGTTCGAAATTGTGACTGGGAATGATACATGTTCATAGGCCTGGAGAATCTGTGGCTATCTATTAGCATTCATAGAGATCCTATATGGGTCAGTATCATAATCATGTTTCTCAGAGTTGTATACGTAGATTCAGCTGAAACAATAATTTATTTGTGTCTATAGCTTTGTGTATTGTGATTGAGATCATGCTTTATAGTTTTCCTTGTGAAATTTTGAGAGACCTTTAGGGGTATCGAGTTGCCTACTGTGTATTTTTATACTCACCCCAACACTGGCTTCACCCGCACCTTGTTGTGTCTTGTGCAGATGACGAGATGTGGGGCTAAGGTTTGAGGGAGGTAGCACTGGACGGTTCTTAGAGGTGGACCATTTGGTGTGAGGTGATGCAGGGACTACTGATCATGAGCTATACATACCCTTCAGGTAGGATGTGTTGTGGACGATCCAAGAGCTGATTTTCACAAATCAATTATTTTTTACTTTTCAGTTGTACTTGTAATTTTCATGTTGGGCTTGTGTTCCAGCCCCATTACTTTCTACACTCTTTTACTATAGTAGTTTACTCCACAGTTGCTTCTTGGTACGTTCTTCTATGTGTGTTTTTACAGGTTCAAAAGAAATGACTTCTCATTTTAGGGATATACCTTTCCGGGACTAGTCACCAGCCCCTGGCCTATGGAAGGCAGGCTTGAGGTAGTCACAACACGAGCCCCAAGGGATGTGTCATGAAAAAGTGGTATCAAAGGATTCCGTTCTACCAAATAACTAGTATTATGATCTCTTCAATTTAGAAATAGTGTAAGGTGTTATGATTTTGGTTTTCAGTTCGGGGTTTCTGTTGTTGGTTTGGCGGCCGACGTATCCATACACCAAGACCCTGAATTCTGATTTTTGACTCAATGCACGAAACAAATGATTGTGTGTGTCTTGGAAATGTGTCTCCTTGATTTATTTGGAGTTAGGTCACTATTTTTAACTTAATGATAGTGGCACACCTGCTTCATATAAGGATTCCGCCGCGTAGATAGCCAACTAAAATTCCTAAGAGAGTACATGATGACGGTCCACCGAGTGACAAGGCTCTTGTGTAAGGCCCTCTTACTGTGTTGGAACCATCAGGTGGTGTACCAGCAGCACCACCATCTATTGGTAAGTAGTTACCACAAGCCACACTGGCAGACGGTGCACACCGACTGAGCGCGTTTCATGAGTTCTTGCGGCAAAGGCCTCTTAGGTTTCTAAGAAAGACAGATTCCCATGAAACTGAGTATAGGCTTGAGGCTGTGGCTAGAGTTTTCCTTATAGTTGAGAAACCAGTAGAGTAGATGGTGATCTAGGATTTTTGAGTGAGTGACCATGAGAATGGTCCGCATAGTGAAGAGACTTTGGTACGTGACTGTTGCCCGAGATGGTACTTTTGGTTAGTGTGCCAGCTATATCACTGCCTATTGGTCAGTAGTTACAATTGGTAGTACTGGTAGAGGATAAATATAGTCTTTGTTCCATACACGTGTTTCAGCATCAGATACCCCTCAACATATGAGGAGAGCCTGACTAACAGGAGGTTATGGAATGGATTGAGGAGGTGGACAAGTTTCTATCTGGCCGGGAAACCATTTGATCAAATGGTGGTCCTGGTAGAGAGCCTTCAACATGGCTCAGCAGGAAGATGATGGGGTTTAGGTTACCATGATCTTGCGATAAGGTGACTTTTTCTATGAAAAATCTTGAGAACCTTCCCCAGAGAAGGAAGTCTCTTTCTATAAAGAGCTAAGGGATTAGTGTTTCCTTGAGCTTCTACTACTTTGGCAGGATGACATGTCGGCAGTTGAGTATTCATTGAGTTGTACCGACTATCCCAGGTAGTCGATGAATATAGTACCATCAGTGCTTCAGAGCTTGATCCTCCAAGCGAGGTGTGTTTAGGGATATCCAAGCCATCACTATTCATCTATGCATTTCTATTTATATTAGGGTCCTAGAGAGAACCTTTGTGGTTGAATGTTCTTTGACTGAGCGGATTCAACAAGTGAATGTTAGCAATGGTAAAGCAAGAAAATGGAACCTGTATCAGAGACTTGGGCGTGTAAATTTTTTCGAGAAGAGTATGTGATAGGGACAAATGAATTTGTAGGGATGTAGACATGGAAGTAGAGTTAGGAGGTAAACATGAGGTGGTGTACATTTCGACCTATTACAAACCACCCCCCCCCCTTTGTGGTCCCCACTAGGCTTTGTGAGCTAGAGGACAGGGGATGGGAAAAACTACATGCCGTCAAGGAGTGTGAAACAATGTCTCTAGGAATGATTTGAGGTATAGTCAGTTTCTACTACCGGATTCCATATTAATAGACATAGGTACCAATAATTTATACTTTCCATAAATCTTGTCCTTGACCTACATTTACCGGTTAAGCCATTGACTTGAGCCTCACATCTAGAGATACATTTATGAGGACTGTCGATAATCACACTTATGCCGACATTGTGATCTGATCCTTGTGGCGAGAGTTTCGGTTGGAACCTCTTGGTGGTAGAGTCATGGCCTTACGATGTTAGTTTGGGTACCGATTGGACATCTGTAGTTCATACATAGATTTACTGTATTAGGGAAAAAATTGGTTTATCTAAAACATTAGAATGGGGTTTTCATTGGTTTCCGAAAAAGGAAACCCATGTATTATAGGATAAACTCATGCATTGGAGGGTGCAACCAATCACTCTTTAGTCAGTCAGCCTTACCCTCATGGAAGCGGGAGTTTTGGGTTTTCAGTTCCCAACAAGAGTGGCAGAGTGTGGAGACATCTTTTCGAAATATTTTTCCAAGTTTACCTCATCGAAGGGAGAGAGACATTTTCTTTGGCTAGGTACTACTGGAGTTTTGAACCGGACTTCTCCAGGGTAGAGGCACCCTTTTCAGCTTTGAAAAAGAAGGGGGATCCATTCTTGTGGATGGAGAAGTTTTAGCATAGCTTTTAGAAGTTGGTAATGTGATGATGGCTAAGTGTTCCTCCAGGACTTGGACTTTGAGATATTCTATACTCCTAGGAAGGAGAATGTGGTAGAAGATGCCCTTAGTAGGAGATATAGTCTACAGCTGCTGAGTGTGGCATCAAAGAAGCTAGTTGTACTACCGATATCCATCATGGATAAAGATGAAGTAGCTTACCTCTAGTATATGACAGTAACTCCCCCAATTTTTTTATCAAATTCAGGGGGCACAACTTGGGATGTAGACTGCGAGGCCCGACATGCTCAGAAATCCTCAGGATGGTCTCCTAATGGATTTTCTGAAGGTGGGGAGCATGTCATTTTCTTTAGAGTATGCACCATCGTAACAACAATGCTTCGGGAGTAGGTGTTTATGGAGAACCATACATCCCCTTTTACGGTACATACTAGAGTGGCGAAGATGTACTGGGACCTCTGGACTTAGTACTGATGTACATGGATGAAGGAAGCAGTGGTAGTGTTTGTATCATGATGCCTCACTTGTCAGCAAGTGAAGACTGCACAGAGCCAGTAGAAGTCTTATGCTGACAAGAGGAGGGAGACCATGTCTTCCTACAGGACTCACTTCAGTGAGGTTTGTGGATATTTGTCTAGGGCGGAACGTTATCTCTAAGGATCATTGGACCTATCTAGAATCTCAATATAATAGGTCAGGTGGCATGCCATCTAACTATTTCCCCTTATATGCACCAGGTACATAATGTTTTCCATGTGTCATAGCTGAGGAGATACACCCATGATCAATAACATGTTATTCACTAAGGAGATATGAATGCTAATAATGGGGGGACTTTTACAGAGTTCCTGGGAGTGATAGATGATCGACAGGAGCAAGTCCTTTTTGGACGGTCGATCCCTCTGGTTAGAGTTCAGTGGTATCATGGGAACGTCGATGAGGGAACATGGGAGTGGGTGGCTCAAATTCATGCTTGGTGCCGTCATTTGTTTGTTTTTTTGTTGTTTTGCCATTCATGGTCGTAAATCCATATTTTGGAAAAAATTTAATGTCCTAGAATCTTTTATATAATTTTATTAATTATATGGAATTATTTCGAGACCGTGAAATTTGACGGTGCATGATTCTTAGGCCCGGAGTGCCCAGAATGATCCGTCTAATTTTTGTTAAACATTAAATAGAATGTGTAAGAAGTTTTCTTGAAAAGTTGGAATAAATCTTAAATGATACCCTGAAATAGAAATCTGAGGGAATTATTGCGTTCAATATTGCAGGTTTACCCGAGACGCGACTTTTGTTAAGTTGACGTACGCCTCCGGTGAGCAAACCGGAAAGTGGCATAACCATAAACAAAATAATTAAATAATGTTATTTTATTTTTCAAATGCTTATAACTCACAAATGGTGACTCAAATTAAAAATACAAGACCACCGATGAACTTGTGAGGGTATTCTCACATTAGGTAGATACTAACATTGGTCGGCACAGATAGTAGTGAATGTTAGTTTTTGGATATAAATAAAATAATTAAGTGACAGTTATTTAATTGTAAAATCCATAACTTCTAAATGGTAACTTGTATTTAAAATTTGTTAGTACCATTGAGTTCTTTGGGGCATGTTCTCCTTAGGAAGATCCTAACCTCAACCAGCGTGGGTCAAGGTTGAACGTTAATATTTTATTGAAATTTTTTTAATGTACATTCAGTAATCCCGAATGCAGTGTTTTCTATATTTTGAACCATTTCTTGGATTTAAAATCCAAGGGCATCGATGAATCCACAGTGCCGGGATTCTCTTAAGGGAAGATTTACTTTTACCGCAGTAGGTCCGAAAAAAAATTTATATTTTGTGACATTTTAAATGAAATGTAATAAAATAATTTAATTATTTAATTTCATATCCTCTAACGGACACGAGGTTTTTGGGTCTAGCAATGTGTCAATACAATAAATGGCTTCACCTTCCAACCATAATCAATGTCGTCATTGGGTAATTTGGAATCTTCCTAATTAATGATCCCCATTAATCTCCAACATCGTTACATACCTTCCCTCACTCATATATATATAGATCTTGGGGGAAGGTACCGACACAACTTCACCATGAATCGAAGTGCTGAAGGAGCACCGAGACACCAGACCCCTAGAAGATGGAGCTAATCCCAGCAGGAGGTGATGGGTGACACCAAACCATGAACTGGAGGACAACGTATGAGCAACATTGTTGGGAACCTATTGCGGGAATGAAGAACACCAACCCACCATCATGCCAGAGATGCTCTCCAAAAGGTAACAAGGTAGGGGGGTTTATTCATTTTTTCATTTCATATTCCCCATTCTTGGATAATATGAATAATGCGGAACAACCGACTAACATGTTGATATGTGATTCATTCATTCTTATGAGAGGTTGTTGTAGGGTAACGTTGTTGGGTTTTTTTATTGTTTTTCAATAAAATTGATTATTAAAACCTTAACCCCCTAATGTTTTTAAGCTAATGCTGAGGGTGCGGGCCTAAAGAACCCAGTCCGAGCCCTCTGCTACTATCCTAATTTTTCACCTCCGTAGATCACAGAGGAGATGGAGATACCGACTGGCTACGTTGGGGATAGCGCGTCGACACCCGCCGTAAGAGGAGGTAGTGTCCCAAAGCTGTGGAGGTAATCAGAGTAGCTGACACCGGCCGACTACAGAGGAGGTGCGAACGGCTGTCGCGAGCCACCAAGGAACAAAGGAGGTTGCAGCTCGTTATCCGCGGCAACCAGAGGAAGGCGGCCAGAAGACTGGAAGGCCGGCAAGGAGGGTGCGGCACACCATCCCGTGCCACTAGAGGGGTCGGCTGGCACGTCAGCTGTCCATGAAGGAATCAGCGATGTAGGGTGGGGCGGCAGTGCTCCCTGGCGGGAGAAAGGTAATGGCCTGTGACTGTAGCGGCAAGAGCGGTGGGTGGGGTGGGGGGGGGGGTTCGACCAGTGGCCGGTGGATGGGGTACGCACCAACTCCACGCCCGATGACAAAGCTGTGACTTATCGGGTACGACACAGAGGACCTGTGGCACCATGTGGTGCCTCGTTGGGTCAACCCTCAAGGGATGACCTGTTGATGTGGCTCAGCACCACATCGGCCCGACCCTGACGTGTCGCGTCCCGGTATCCCTAGAAGCCCGTGCTTCTAGGCGGGTGGAACCGCCGGGTCAGACCAATGGACCGACCTGCCACTCAGCGGGAAATCCCACGACACAACTGCCTGACCCGCGGCCCAGCTGAGTTGGGTCGGGGCATGAGGGACATGTGGACCCGGGTCGGGTTGGACCCTAGTCGGGTCCGGTGGACCCAGTTCTGGTTGGACCCAAGTCAGGTTGGGTCGACCCAGGGGGATATGGGTGGGCCCATGCCGAACCGGGTCGGGTCGGTCTGTCCAAGGTGGATCGGACACAGACTCAGTACAAACCAGTTACACAAAACGGACCCTAGCTTCTTCAACGGAAGTCTGTTTGATGAAACTTCTACAACGTCAGGATCTAGGGAGCGAGACAGTCTTTTTTTACTTACTCCATGAGAGTTTTCAAGAATCTTGGTGTACAGATGAGATGTATCTCACCCAAATCCAACCGGTCCCTCGGCACTAAAATGCCAATAACGCACATACCGGGAATCCGATTGATGTGTCGTCTATTTGGTTGGGACCCTTACGACATTGAAAATCATCAGGTTACTTATTTGTGAGACTTCATGCTGGATTAAATATGACTAATGGCTTGATAAGTGGTTCTTCGAAATGTGTTACGTATAGAATCCTGAAACTGGCTCAAACTTGATGACTGATAACCGTTTCAACTCAGACTTACTCATCAGGCATAGTGGGGAGTGCCTTTGTGTGACATGGCAGACCCACAGTGGGGAGCGCCTCTATGTGACACAACACACCTAGGGTACTCGATAGGAGGAGTACCTCAGTAGGCCACAAGGGGGAGCACCATTGTGTGAAGCGGAAGACCCACGGCGAGGATCTCCTCAGTGTGACGTGGAAGACCCCTGATAATTGACAGGAGGAGTACATCAACAGTACAAGGTTAGTGGGAATAACCATTGTGTGACACGGTAGGCCCGCTGTACTCATTAGAGGATGAGTTCTCCAGCAGCTGAGGTGATCGATGTTTTGACTGAGAATGTTACATATTCTTAGGCCAAGAGAATATGTGCCTCGCAACCAGCATTCATAATTATCCTGTCTCGGTCAGCATCATAATCTTTTTTCTCAGATTTTTATACCTGGTTTGAGATAAGACTCTAACTAAGCAGTGTCTCTAGATTTGTGCTTTCTGATTGAGATTATTATTTTGTTCCTTATGTAATTCTAAGAGATCGTTCGGGGTCTCGGGGTCCATACTGGGTATTGTTATTCTCACCCCAGTATAGGTTTCGCCAACACCATGTTGTGTCTTGTTCATATGACGAGTAGCTAGGCTGAGGATTGAGGGAGCTAGGATTGGAAGGTGCTCGAGGTGGACCATTTGGCGTGATGTGACATCTGGACTACTGATAATGGGTTGTACCTACCCTTCAGGTAGCACTAGTGCAGAAATCGTTTTTTACGTCACCATTTTTTACGTCATATATAACCGACGTAACAATGCGGCGAGTAGATTTTTTACGTCGGATATTTTAATAACCGACGTTACAAATCATGCCTGTTGAATTTTTACGTCGGTTATCTTATAACGGAAGTAAAAAACCAATGCGCGGGGGGTTTTTTACGTCGGTTATGAAATAACAGATGTAAAAAACCCCCGGGGCTTTGGTTTTTTACGTCGGTTATTTGATAACTGACGTAAAAAACGCATCGATATCGGGTTTTCTACGTCGGTTTCCAAATAACCGACGTGAAAAACCCACCCGTGCTTTGATTTTTTATGTCAGTTATAAAATAACCGACGTAAAAAACGCATAGATACCGGGTTTTTTTACGTCGGATATTTGGAAACCGACTTAAAAAAAACCCCGCGCATTGGTTTTTTACGTCGGTTATCATATAACCGATGTAATAAACCAAAGCACTGGGGGGGGGGGGGGGGTTTACGTCGTTTATAAAATAACCGACGTAAAAAACCAAAGCACGGGAGCTTTTTTACGTCGGTTTTAAGATAACCGACGTTATAAAGTTAAAAAAATAGTTTATAACATCGGTTATATAATAACCGACGTTATAAAACATTTAAAAAATTAAAGCCCGTGTACTGTCATTTACGATTTTTCGATTGACAGTCCGCCGGCTCGTCTCTCTCTCTCGCGGTAAACCCTAATCGGCTCGTCGATCGACATGCGTTAAACTCATTTTGGCCTCATTGTTTATCTTCTTCACTCCCCTCGGATCTATCATCTCAACTCACAACATTCAAGTAAGCCTTCCACAAATTTATTTCGTTCGTTTTTGTTTCGATTCTTGATGTGTTTTTCGTTCGTTTTTGAATCTCGTGGAATTTTTTGTTGTTGCAAATGGTTATTATGTCCATTCAACTCACAACATTCTACTCGAAACATTCAACTCACAGCATTCAACTCGCAACATTCAAGCAGGTGTATTTTGGATAAGGCTATTTTTAACTATTTTTCTAGATTTTCATTCTGATATACGCTTTACGATTCTATAGTACAATGAAAAAGTAGATTCATTAAAGCTTCTTAAACCACTTATACTTCATCTTTTCTTCTGAAATACGAATCAGTAACAACTCCAATATGATCGCTATATTGATCTATCTGAATACCAGCAACTTCATTACGAGCAACCTCTTAAGTATCTAAATAAATCAATATCTGATAAAAATATTACTATGACCATGAGAACATAGATATTTGACTTCACAACCATTCAAATTATTCAATTATTTAGAAAGAATAGTTAATTTTAAAACGTTGAGGATTAGATTCAGTAAAATCTGAAAAATAATGGGTGGTATTGTAACGTTCCATTCTTCCAGCAACATTATTATTTCCTACTTAGCTGGAATGTGTCTTTCTGGATGAAGATTGGTAGTACTTATTTTCTTAAAATCATATTTTCAATATGATTGTCCAGAAAATGATTTTCATGAATGAAATTGGACCAGGTACAATCGGTAATACCTATCCTTAAATTTTCATTCAACATTCTTACATCATAATATTTTTTCAAAAAATTATGATTTTTAGAACTCCTAGATCATAAAACCATCATCTGTTTTCATCTGCATTCATAAAAATATCAATTCATACCTATTACAATCAAATATTTCATTCTGGACTCATGGTGAGTCTGATAATACATTTCTTCTTTCAGTCATCTCCTAAAAATGATGGACCTTTTCATGCAAAGTGTATCTGATTTCTTGAATACGATGGTATGTCTGATTTTCAACAAAACCAAGTGAGGTGATTTCTTTTATTATTAATAATTCATAAAAAAAATTATAATACCTAAATATTATTATCATCCTTTTCATATTTTTCATTATAAAAAAGGTAAAGGGTACTTTCTTTTCATTCTCAAGTTAAATTATATTTTTTATAAAGGTCTTTTCTATCCAGGTAGAAATAATTTAACGATTTTAGATTGAATTAGGTATATTATCTTATCTTACCATCCAAACACATTTTTATGTATTAATAATTATTATGTTTTGTAATAACAATTATGACCTCCATTTCATTTTTCTTAGTTAATTGATCTACGAAAGTGTTATAAATGATATGATGGTCACGATTCACCCATATATATGGTTAGTCATTATGTGACATTTGGGTCCATAATATCCTTCTAATGCATTCGACAATGCATTATATATCATAGATCAATATGGGATACAGATGGTTATACCATGTCCAATGTGTTATGTGATGTGTCTCGTAAGAAATATTACAATAAATTATAGGAAAGGTGATTAACATATCCCAAAATGAGGTGAATGAAACTATGTTTTCCCTTGACATATGTTATGACTTATATGATTATGTTTGTGCCACACTCTTATGTTATTACACACACCAATGTTGTGATCTTGTGAATAAGGTTTTTTAAATCATGCTCCCACTATCATATAAATCATGTCTTATGTTATGCTAAAATTGTTATACTTGGACTCAGGTTTTATGATCTATGATTATATAGAACTGTTTCACTTATATTTTTGATCATGTGCTTTGTGTATGCTCTTATACCCCCATGGATATCTTTTTATGAGATTAGATATTATATTTATATATATCATGTTTACCCATAATGAGTATCGTAAATCAAAAATTTTATTATTTTCATTCCCTAAGTTATAAAAATAAGTATTATGTAGGATGATTCAAAAATTTAATCTATGAGATGAGTTGTTTTATGTGTGAAACCCAGGCCAAACACATATGTATTTTTTTTATTGGTATTAC
Source organism: Viscum album (assembly GCA_963277665.1). Taxonomy (NCBI): domain Eukaryota; kingdom Viridiplantae; phylum Streptophyta; class Magnoliopsida; order Santalales; family Viscaceae; genus Viscum; species Viscum album. Next base: position 2,098,354,985 of record OY728163.1, on the reverse strand, counting down.
ATATATATAGTTAGACATATAATTTTTTTTACATTACCATGATTTTAAAATTACTTTTTTCTAAATAAATATTAATGTCCTTAGATTATATATCGGATCAAAAGGATATAGTAATTCTAATATATAATCAGAATGATCAGATAATATGACAATATTATTAAACATAAAACAAATGGTCTATATTCATATTTCTAACATGACACTTACATTGTATAGCTATTTGGTGTTGGGTACTTATGAAAACTACTACTACTTTCAAGATTTTGGCACTTGAAAGTGTTGAGTACTTTAGATCATAATGATTGAACAACAAGCATGAATAACACATGTTATATGATCCATTAGGTATTCCTATATTTTAACATGTTTATTAGTATATTGGCATGAGATTATTATAAATGTGTATCATCTGATCATATTCACTTATTCCAGATAAAAATAATTTTGTTTATGTTTTATTGATGTATATTTTATTTGGAGAATCATTAGGCGTCATGGTTTTCTTTGATTCAATGAAATTTAAAACTGTTATATCTAACTATATTTTGTTTTAAAAATAATATTCAAGCATATTTTTTTAAATACCTATAGATTTGTTTTATATTTTAATATGTTTTACATTCAAAATATGATTTTTTTCATATAAACATGTATTTGTCTTATCTTAAATATATATATTTTTTGTTGATATTTGTTATAGGTAATAATGAGTCGAAGTTTGATTACGGCACATCGAATGAGCAATGAATTTGAGGAAGGTGTTGATGCCTCTTTGGAATTTGCAAAACGAAATGTTCCAACTAGTGACATTTTTTTCTGTCCATGCATGAAATGTTTTAATATGAAGAAGTTGAAAACTAGAGAGATAAAAGATCATCTGATATGTCATGGTTTTAATCCGAGTTACAACCCTTGGATTTGGCATGGTGAAACTGGACGGAATGTCACTGATGATGATGATTCGCAAGATGGTAACTCCGATGGAATTGAAGAAATGATTCGTGATATTGTAGCAGAACAAATTGAGATAGAACCGACAATTACACGTCTATATGGTGATGCTGAAAAACCATTATATCCTGGTTGTACAGATTTTACGGTTTTTCGGCAGTGTTAAGATTGATTAACCTGAAGGCGAAGCATGGATGGAGTGACAGAAGTTTTACAGAGCTGCTACAATTGATGAAAGACATTCTTCCAAAAGATAACAATCTTCCAGATTCACATTACAAAGCCAAGAAAATATTATGCCCGATGGGATTGGGATACAAGAAAATACATGCCTGTCCGAATGACTACATTATATATAGGAAGGAATATGAATTTCTGTCAGAGTGTCCAAAATGTGGGACATCACAGTATAAGGTGAAAGAAAAATCACAGGGTGATGTAGAGATTACAAAGCTCCCTTCAAAGGTATTTTGGTATCTTCCTATAATTAATCATTTCAAATGTTTATTTTCTAATTCACATGATGCAAAAAGGTTAAGATAGCATGCTGAAGAGCGGGTATGTGATGGAAAAATACGTCATCCAGCTGATTTTCCACAATGGAAGAAACTTGATGCGCAATATTCTACATTTGAAAATGAAATAAGAAATCTCAGACTAGGGTTGTGCACAGATGGAATGAATCCATACCGAACACTCAGTAGCACACATAGTTCATGGCCTGTTTTATTGGTAATTTACAACCTCTCTCCTGAAGTTTGTATGAAGCGCAAATATGTCATGTTGAGTACAATGATCTCTGGTCCAAAGCAACCCAGTAATGATATTGATGTTTACTTATCACCGTTGATTGGTTATTTTAAGCTGTTATGGGCTGATGGTATTAGGGTGTATGATTCTTATAAAATGGAATATTTTCAACTACATGCAGTGCTTCTGTTCACTATAAATGACTTCCCAGCATATGGAAATTTCTCTGGATACAGTGTTAAAGGGCATAAAGCATGTCCAATTTGCGAACAACAGACATCCTATTGTCAATTGCATCATGGGAGGAAAACAGTGTACATGGGTCATCGAAAGTTTTTGCCTATGGAACACCCTTATAGAAGACTAAAAAAGGCATTTAATGGATCACAAGAATTTGATACTACTCCAAAACCTTTATCCCCTGATCTGTATTTTGAGAGGGTGAAAAACCTTGACGTGACATTGGGAAAGACACAGAAATCTAGAAATGATAGACATATTTGGAAGAAAAGGTATTTTTTTTTGAGCTACCATATTGGAGGTATCATGAAGTTAAACATAATATTGATGTCATGCATGTGGAGAATAATATCTGTGATTCTTTGATTGGAACATTGTTATATATTAAAGGAAAGACTAAAGATGCGTTGAATGCAAGATTAGACTAACTATCAATGGGAATACGTTTGGAGTTAGCTCCCACTCCTAAAGGAAGACGAACATTTCTTCCCCCGGCTTGTCATACATTATCGAAGAGGGAGAAAATTAGCTTCTGTCAGTGTCTTCATGATACCAAAGTGCCTCAAGGTTATTCTTCTAATGTAAAAAATTTTGTCTCATTGAAGGACTTGAAGTTGATAGGTATGAAATCACATGATTGTCACGTCATGATGGAACAAATTCTACCAGTTGCACTTCGTGGAATATTTCCCATTCGTGTCAGAAAGACTATAATGAAGTTGTGTTATTTTTTCAATTCAATTTGTAACAAGGCGATTGATGTGAATGCTTTGAAAATTTTGGAAAAGGATGAAATTTTTATACTTTGTCAATTGGAAATGTATTTTCCTCCAACTTTTTTTGACATAATGGTGCATTTAATGATTCATCTAGTTCGAGAAATAAAGCTTTGTGGACCTATATATCTTCGTTGGATGTATAATTTTGAAATGTATATGAAAATATTAAAGGGGTATGTTAATAATCTATATCGACCTGAAGCCTCCATTATTGAAAAGTATATTTCTGAGGAGGTAGCAGAGTTTTGTACGAGCTACTTGGCTACAGCGCAACACATAGGTTTTCCTCCATCTCTCCATAAACGAGTTAATAATGTGGGAAAGGGGATTCACGGCTTGAAAGTCAAATCATTGTCAGCTGAACAGATGAATAAGTTAGAATCATACATCTTGAATAACATAGCTGATGCTCAACCATATATCACATTTCATATTAATGAGTTGAAACAATTTCATCCAAAGAAGAAAGAGATGTGGATTTTGAATGAGCACAACAAAACTTTTTTGTCATGGATTAAAAAGACTTTTCTTGGTAGATCAGATGTATCAGAGACATTAAAATGGATAGTGGGTGGTCCATTTTTAAATGTGATACCATGGTCTGGTTATGACATTAATGGTTATACATTTCATACAAAAGCTCAGGACAACAGAAGTGCAGTTCAGAATAGTGGTGTATTGGTGTTTGCAGAAGCAATGAATTTTTCGAGTGCTATGGACAAAAACCCAATTTCAGCATCAAATTCATATTATGGAGTGATTGAAGACATATGGGAGGTTGATTACTTTAAAATTAAAGTTCCCGTTTTTAACTGTAAATGGTTTAACGGTAACAACAGTGTCAAACACGATGAATTTGGAATGACACTTGTTAATCTGAATAGATTGGAAGACACAGCTGATTCTTTTATAATGGCAACACATGCAAAACAAATTTTTTATGTAGTAGATCAATCAGATATACAGTGGGCTGTTGTTTTACAAGGGAAAAAACAATATGTTGGTGACGATGAACTTGATGAATATGCTGATTTATGTGAGATCCCTACTTCCATGGAAATATTAACAGAACATAATGACGATCATGTTGAAGACATAGTTTGTGCCATAAGGAACGATCACGACGAAGGAATTTGGGAAAACAATCCATCTGTACATTCCTAAAATTACAGGTAACATATGTTTATTTCTTGTATACATTTATTTTTTCCATAAATGTTAGATATTGTAAGTTTTTTATTTATTAAAACATGTTTAAAAAAAAATAATTATATGTTTTTGTTTGTTTTAAGTTTGTTTAGTTTACTTTATCATGTTTATAACCATTACATGAATTTTAAAATGCTTATTTTTGTTCACTGACAATTAATTTACCATGTTTACAATGTTTACCAGGTTTACCATTTTTACAATTTTTACCATCTTGACCATCATGACCATCTTTTCCATCTTTACCATTGTTTAACATGCTTACCATATTACCAATATTTACTATTATGTAACTTAGTACGCTTTTCTATTTTCCGATTACAGTTGTATTAAAATATTTGAATTTGTATATTTGTTCACTGACAATTACTTTACCATGTTTACATTGTTTACCAGGTTTACCATTTTTTCCATCTTGACCATCTTGACCATCTTGACCATCTTGACCATCTTTTCCATCTTTACCATTGCTTAACAGGCTTACCATATTACCAATGTTTACTATTATGTAACCTAGTACACTTTTCTATTTTCTGATTACAGTAGTATTAAAATATTTGAATTTGTATATTTGTGAACTGACGTTTGTTTTTTTGATTTGAAGGATAACGACAGATCATTCAGATGATCAACCACATGATTCTGGAGAGGAGCATATTGCTGGTCATACCTCTGGGGATGAACATTCACATGCTCCTATTACGACAAAGAGTTCAAAGGCTGGTAAACGTGGGTGCACACGTTTACCAAAATTACCACTTGCCCGTACGCAGGATCAGAGGATAGTAGTTGAGTTTGATGATGATGATATTCCTAGAGGTCCGAATGCAAAAGATTTTAAGAGTTTTGTTGCAACTCAGGCTAAGACCAAAGTAAGCATTCTGTATGATGATTGGAGAGGTGTGGATAAAGAGATTATCTCTCAATTGTGGGAGACAATTTTGGTAAGATGTTTTGTCATTGTTTGACCATTCTTTTAATGTTTCTAGTATATATAATATGTTTAACCTCTTTTTTATTAGATGACATTTGATATTCCTGGCACTGGAGGAGTCAGGAAGAAATGCTTATCGTTGGATGCCAGGAGATGGAGGGATTTCAAATCAACTCTCTCATCTGATTTCATTTATGGTCATAGGAGTCATGACAATCCATGTCGTATATATCCTTTTATAGATGAAGACACATGGAGACAGTTTTTTGAAAGTAGAAAAAAAGAGTCATTTCTGGTAAGGGCAATGTAAAATTTTATAAACTTTATTATATAAATGATTTTATTAATGTTTTGTTAATGATTTATTATTCTTAAATTACAGAAAACAAGGAAAGCTCATCAGGAGATCCAATCTAAAAATGTATACCCTCATAGTTTATCTCGGGGAGGGTATACATTATTGGAAGAAAAAATGATAGCGGAAAAATTTCAACAACTAAGAGCTGAGTCTTCAAGCTCTGGAGAGGTGGCCCCTCCATCCCCTCCATCTAGACATGAAAAATGGAAGAGAGCTCGGAAGGGAAAAAAAGGGAAATATCTTTCCTAAGAATCGAGAATCGTAGCTGAGAGGATTGTAAGATATATATTTAATTTATTTAAGTTAACTTTTTTCTTCATATAAGTTTCAATCATTACAGAAATGTTCAATTAATTAATAGTGGACTTTCTTGAGGAGCAGAGTTCAGAGGGGACATTTACAGCTACTGGGAGGGAAGATATTTTATTTGCAGCATTGGGAAGGCCCGAACATCCTGGTCGTGTAAGAGGATATCCGGAAGGTGTATCGTTAGGAAAAGTGTTTCCACGTTCTTCAACTTCTAACATTGAGGGGGTTTATAAAAAAAATAGAATCCTTGGAGGATGAAGTTCAAAATATTAATGCGACGATGGAGGACAAGATTAGAGAGTCGGTGCAGTCTATGTTTGCAGAAATGCTAAGACAATTTCAGACTACAGCTCCCACTCCTCCACCTCCCCCTACAGACCCCATTATTTATCCTCCACCTCCGCCAGTAGATCCCACTCCCCCACCTCAGCCTGCGGACCCCATTTTTTATCCTATGCCTCCGCCGCAGCTTCCTACATATTGCGAGTTGTATGTTGATGATTCTCAACATCATATAGTAGCGTACGGGTTGGTATATTGTATAGGAGATACAGTTCATCATCAACAATTAGAGGTAGAGAATGAGAGGGTCACTGTACATGATATTATAGATAGATCATCTAGGGTACCAATACCTACAGATGAGGTGGCGACAGATGGACAGAGTATCAGCCATTTTTTAGTTTGGCCATCCATACTTCTTCGACTCATTACCATAGAGGTATGAATGTTATATCTTTTATTTTAATTTTTTATTAAAGTTGTTTTATCATTTGAAAACTACTATAATTATCAATTTTTTTTCACAGGAATACTTCAAAGGTAAAGAAATACTGTATAGACAACAACAAAGAAAACATGCTATGACATCAGATACAGATTCCAGTGGTCTTGACAGATTGTCAAGATATTCACATTTGTTGTTTGGTTTTTATGAGTTTCCAATGGAATCTCATGTTTGTGGATGTGAAATAAGTGTGGGGATTACAAAATCTAATATCATGGATCTTGTTACTGGAGATAAGTTGGGCATCAACATGGTGAAATTTTTTCCATGTAAGTCTTAACACCTTTTCCTTGTGTTATATTTATTAAAAATGTATACTTATATATGTTTTGTATTAGGTATCTTTATAAAATTTGTGAGAGGAATGAACTGACAGAAGTATATGTTGGATCGAATAGTCGAAATAAGTCTATTAGATGGAACAATACAAGAGGGGGGGTGAATTGTAGGTTTAAAAAACTTTGAGTTTTAGAAACAAAGAGATTAGTTTAAATGATCTTAAACTAATACAAAGACAAACACCCACAATTGTATTGAATGTAAAAGGTATGATGTATTGTAATACTAATGTAAAGCAAAACAATTGTATTCAAGGTGAACACAATAATCAGAGTAATACAAAAGTAAATGATTCTACCTTAAAGCGTATAGAACCAATCAATACAAAATGTAATAGAATGATTGTAATTGAAACAATTACAATAGAATATGTAAGGAAGAAAGGAAACAATACAATCCCTTTCTAATACAAACAACAGCGGAAATGTAAAAGTAATACAATTCTTTTAACCCAAAGAGAAGGGTTATCCTTTCACCTAGGATAAAAAGGTCTGTCTCACCAACACCTTGGTGAGCCCTCGATACGATTATCGGCACGTCTGTCTGCCTATCCCCGGCAGCCCTCGATACGATGATCGGCTCGTCTGTCTGCCTATCCCCGGCAGCCCTCGATACGATGATCGGCTCGTCTGTCTGCCTATCCCCGGCAGCCCTCGATTTTGCAGGTAATCGGCACCTCTGTCTTTCAATTACTTGAAAGCCCTTGATACGATGATCGGACGCACAAGGCTGATGAGAGAAGTCACAGTGTCTCTCTCTAGAATCTTTGTAGTTCACAGAGTCTCTTCGTTCATCAGTTGTCTCTCAGCTTCAAATGACCTCCTATTTATAGGCCTCGGGTTCCAACGGTCATATTTCCTCCAACGGTCATATTGAAACAGAAAGCACGACATCGTTTTGATTAGTATATAACTAACTCAACGACATCGTTTCGTTAGGATAAGAGATATATAGAAATGTAAAACATGAGTACGATTCATATGCAGAGAGATTTTTTGACAAAGTACCAAAACAAATAATGATCATCTGACTAGCAGAGTCAGTACGATACGATCGACAGAGTCAGTACGATACGTTTGATAGAGTCAGTACGATACGTTTGACAAAGTCAGTACGATACGTTTGACAGAGTCAGTACGATATGTTTTGGTCGGTACGATTAACATCGTACGATACGATAAACATGACAAAAGACAATTTGTTATTTACAAACATATATGATATAATACATTTGAGATTTCCAAAATATGACAGAATATATTTGTGATTTCCAAAACATGATGTAAAAGTCAAAAGAAGACTTTTGACTTAACAATCTCCCCCTTTTTGGAAAGCACAAACACACAAAGTAAATGAAACAAGAAATACTTATCTCCCCCCGAGTTATTGAAAACTCTTCTGAATAAGAAATTGAATACAACTAACTCCCCCTTAGGTATTGACTTTCCTAAGGATTGTATTCATAGATTTTCCTTAAGAGCATTGTATTGCAATCTCCCCCTTTGTAAAACAATCTTTGCTTTGTAAATATTCTCCCCCTTTGTGATTTACAAAAAGAAAGGAGTAATTTCGATTTGTCTGAAAGAGTTAGTGAAGTAAAACAAGACAATGGATAAAAGAGAATTATAAGAGTTATTACAAAACAAACAAGTTTCAAAAGAAACAAATACAACAATCATTTCTCTCTTTCCTTCTCCTTCTTTATCAGCTCATGAAGCACGGCTTTCATCTTCTTGATCTCCTTCTTGTCTTCAGAAATTGATTCACCCTGAGTTTTGAGAAGCTCCTGTTGATCCGCAAAAATCTGATCCTGATTTCTGATGGTTTCCTCTTGGACTCTGATTACCTCTTCAAGGGTATCAATTCTGCTTTGCAAAGTCTTGTTATCCTTGGACAACTCAGAATTTTGTTTCTGCAGTAAAACCATTTCATCTTTGAAAGATGAAACCTTCGAAAATTCTGATTGGAAAGTATTCATCCTTTCTTGCAAATCCTTCACTGAAGGAACATCGGCTCTTTGAGAAGATAAAAGATTCAGCCTTTCAACTGTTTCTTTATCAAGCTTGTTGAAAGAAATTGCAAGATCATTTGATAACCTTCTTATATCTTCAATAGCAACCTCATGGTCATTGATTGAGCTCTCTGTTTTGTACGACCACTTAGTCATCTTATTACATGCCTTCCTATGAACAACAGAGCTTTCTGAAAGAACTTTTAAATCGGCTTCTACAGATAAAACTTTCTTCCTCAATTCTTTCACAGATCCAAACTTCTTTCTCTGATTCTCAGTAATAAAATCAATCTTTCCTTCCAGCCTCGGGAAATAAGGAATAGTTTTCTCCATTCTTCTCAAAACATGAACAATGTAATCACTCTTCTTAAGAGAGATTGTATGCTCTGAATCAGTATCATCATCGTACGATGCTAGTTGATATGATCTGCTTGATTCAACAACAGGCTGTTTCCCTTTCGCTTTTACTTTCTGCTTTCTTTCTTCTTCTACTTTATCACTGATGACAACAACTTTGTCAGAATGAGAAGATTGAGCATCTTTCTTTTCTTTAGATGACACCCTGTCCGGTGATTTTTCCTGATCGGCATGAGAAACTTGTTGAACATCTTCGCTCAGCTTTTGAAGCGATTCGTCTCTACTTTTCTTTGAACTTTGAAGATATTCTAAAAGAAAATCTCCTTCTTCCTCTTCCACTTCTTCCATCACTTGTTTCCGTTTTTCTTTCTCAGGCTGACTCTGTACGATGGGCTCTTGATGTACTTCCACAGTTAATTGAGCACTGGCATCTTCAACAGCTTTCAAGACTTTAGAGATATCAAAGTCCTGAGCCTTTCTTTTCAACAGAGTCTTCTTTTTCTTTTCAGCTTGAAGGGTTTCTTCTACCCTTATCCTTTCTGCAAAGGCCTCAGCAGGATCAAGTCCAAACTTCGGATCACCCTCTTTTCTCTGTTCCTTGTCCTTTCTCCACTTTGCAACAACTTCTTTACTGTACCTCGGCTTCTTCTTCGGCTTTGAACTAGTCTGCGGATCAGACTTTCGAGTAACACCGGCCGATTGATTGTCCTTAGCTGGCATAGGTGCCGATTGATTTTCAGGCACTTCAGCTTCTACATCTCTTCTATAGAAACATTTAGAAAATGCGCCGCTTGTTTCACAGACATAGATAACTTTCTATCGTACACAGCGAAGTTAATATTCATATCCTTGTCAAAAGAAACGGTTTTGTAGAATTGACACACTTCATCAAACAGAACTGGATATTGAGTATCAGGCTTTTCCACACAGAGATGTTCCCATCCTTGAAACAAAATAATCCTCTTGATTGTAGAATCGTACGCATCAAAGAATTCTCGGGATACTAACCTTTCTCTGTGAAAGTCTTTCTCTGTAAAGGTCTTTGAAGACATATCATCAGGAGTGTTGGCAGAAGATTGAGACATAAAGATGATGCCGATTGAGAAGATCGTACGATTGATTATAGCCGGTTGAGCAGAGCTTCGCCTCAATTCCTGGACAAGCGATGTGGGTTTGGGGAGGGGAGGGGGTATTTATAGGCAAAAAAAATGACTGTTGATCTTCTACGGTCAGGATTAAAGAAAAGCAGATCAACGGTTAGAAATAAAAATAAAAAAAATGAAAAATAATACCTGTCGAAGATCGTAAGGTGATTGCTGGTTTTGGTGACATTACGATGGAAAACAATCTCAATACTATCATCGGTCGATTAAAAAAAAATTAATGGTACGATGGAAAAGAATTTGAATACTATCATCGGTCTATTCAAAAAAAAATTTGAATGGTACGATGGAAAAGAATTTGAATACTATCATCGGTCGATTCAAAAAAAATTTGAATGGTACGATGGAAAAGAATTTCAATACCATCATCGGTCGATTCAAAAAAAAATTTGAATGGTACGATGGAAAAGAATTTCAATACCATCATCGGTCGATTCAAAATTTATTGAATGATACGATGGAAAAGAATCTCATTACGATAAACAGAAAAATTGAAAAGGTCAATACGATAAACTGAAAAATTGAAATGGTCAATACGATAAACTGAAAAATTGAAATGGTCAATACGATAAACTGAAAAATTGAAATGGTCAATACGATAAACAGAAAGAAACATATATAAATAGAGTAAATATTTAAAGATCAGAAACATAAAGACATAAAGAAATGTCCTCCCCCTTTCTACGAGGAGTTACTTACTATAAGGAGAGATTTAAAACAGGAAGTAGATATGAATGATTATTTTAATGTAATCATTCCTAGCTTCTGTTTTATAAATTCAAATCTATCGGAAGGTAAAGGTTTTGTAAAAATGTCAGCAAGTTGTTCTTGCGTTCCGATGAATTGTAAAACAATATCTCCTTTTTGTGTGTGATCCCTAAGAAAGTGATGCCTAACATCTATGTGTTTTGCACGAGAGTGATGTGCTGGGTTCTTACTAAGAGCTATGGCACTTGTATTATCACAAAGAATTTGAGTTTTGGAGAAACTCAAACCATAGTTAGTGAGTGTGTGCTGCATCCACAATACTTGAGCACAGCAACTTCCAGCTGCTACATATTCAGCTTCAGCAGTGGAGAGTGCTACCGAGTGTTGTTTCTTGCAGGACCAAGAAACCAAAGAATCTCCTAAGAAATGACATGTTCCAGATGTACTTTTTCTATCCATTCTACAACCACCAAAGTCAGCATCTGAAAAACTTTTTAAAACAAATTCATTTCCAGAAGAGTAAAAAAGTCCTAAATCCATTGTGTCTTTTAAATACCGAAAGATTCTCTTTACGGCTTTTAAGTGAGACTCTTTTGGATTAGATTGATATCTTGCACATAAGCATACAGAAAACATCAAGTCGGGTCGACTAGCTGTCAAGTATAGCAAACTCCCTATCATACCTCTAAAAATTGTTTGATCTACTGGTTTCCCAGTTTCATCAAGATCAAGAGTATTTGAGGTACCAATTGGGGTGCTAATACTTTTAGTTTTGTCAAATCCATACTTTTTGAGTAAGTCTTTAATATACTTATGTTGAGATATATAAGTTCCTTCTGGTTTTTGAGAAATTTGAAAACCTAAAAAGAATGTTAACTCACCCATCATACTCATCTCAAACTCAGATTTCATTAAATTTGCAAAAGAATCGGTTAAAGATTTCTGAGTTGATCCAAATATGATGTCATCAACATAGATTTGGACAACCAAAACATTTTTGTTTTCCATTTTGATAAAAAGATTTGGATCAGCTGTACCTTTTCTATAATCGTTTTGTAAAAGAAATCCTGTAAGTCTATCATACCATGCTCTAGGAGCTTGTTTAAGACCATATAGAGCCTTGGTAAGTTTAAAAACATGATCAGGATGTTTTGGGTCTTGAAAACCAGGAGGTTGTTCGACAAAAACTTCTTCTTGAACAAAACCATTTAAAAAAGCACATTTGACGTCCATTTGAAATAGTTTGAAATTGAAATATGCTGCGAAGGCTAATAGAATACGAATAAATTCAAGTCTAGCTACAGGAGCATATGTTTCCTCATAGTCTATTCCCTCTTGTTGATTATAGCCTTTAGCAACAAGTCTTGCTTTATTCCTTACAATGATTCCATTTTCATCACACTTGTTTCTGAAAACCCATTTTACACCAATTACAGTTGTTTCTTTAGGTCTTTCAACTAAAGTCCAGACTTGATTCCTTTCAAACTCATTTAGTTCATCCTGCATTGCTTTGATCCAATCATCATCACCTAAGGCCTCACTTGGACTTTTAGGTTCAAATTGGGAAAGAAAAGCAAGATGTTCTATTTCATTTCTTAAGGAATTTTTGGTCCTTACAGGTTGATTTATATCACCAATGATGTTATCACTGGGATGATTCCTAAGAAACAATTGATTTGGGTTTTGTAAAACCTGTTCATCAACATATGGTAGAAAATCTTCTGTGGTAAATGTTTCAGGAACACTTTCTTGAACATTTTCCTTATCAGAATGTTCTTCTAATATAGGTTGATAAACATTTTTGGAAAACACATCCGAGGATGTAGGATTGGGTTGGTTGAAAACAAAAGGGTTAGTTTCATCAAATTTTACATGTACTGTTTCTTCAACAGTACAAGTGTTTTTATTGAAAACTCTATAAGCCTTAGAGGTTGTGGAATAGCCTAGAAAGATTCCTTCATCAGATTTTGGTGCAAACTTGTGTAGATTATCTTTTGTGTTCAGAATGAACACTTTGCATCCAAAAACTTTGAAGTACGAAACTTTAGGTTTTCGGCCAGTCCATAACTCATAAGGAGTTTTATTAAGAAATGGTCTAGTTAAAACACGATTTATAGTATAACAGGCAGTACTAACAGCTTCAGCCCAAAAGTGCTTAGCAATTGAGTATTCACTCAACATGGTTCGAGTCATTTCCTGAAGAATACGATTTCTTCTTTCAACAACACCATTTTGCTGAGGAGTTCTTGGTGCTGAGAAATTGTGAGTAATACCTTTCTTACTACAAAAAGTTTCAAAATCTGAATTTTGAAATTCACCACCATGATCACTATGAATAGTTATCAATGGTAGGTTTTTCTCATTTTTAACTTGGGCTCTAAAAGTTTTGAAATATAAAAAGGCTTCAGATTTCTTTGTGAGAAAATAGACCCATGTAAATCTAGTAAAGTCATCAACTAAAACAAATACATAGTATTTGCCTCCAATGCTTCCAGATTGTGAAGGACCAAACAAATCCATATGCACAAGCTGTAATGCATTAGAAGTTTAAACTTCATTAATTGGTTTAAAGCTAGTTTTATGTTGCTTGCCATATTGACAAGGATCACAGACTTTTGAAGAATCATATCTAAGATCCGGTAGCCCTTTTACAAGTCCTTTCTTTGAGAGTTTTCTTAGGTTTCTCAAATTACAGTGTCCTAGTCTCCTATTCCATAGCCACGATTGGTCTTCTATTACACTTAAGCAAGGTAAGTTTTGGTTCCTAAGGTCTTCTAAGTTAATAGTGTAAACATTCTCTTGCCCATGGGCAGATAGAATGAATTCATCCTTGGAATTGTGAACTAGACACTTATCATTTCTAAAATTCACAAGGTAACCTTCATCACATAATTGACTTATGCTGATAAGATTGTGCCTAAGACCTTTTACAAATAAAACATTCGAAATAAGAACTTTTCCAAGAAAAACGATATTACCTATACCAACAATCTTTCCTTGAGCATTATCTCCGAAGGTAACCTTTCCACCTTTTGTTTTGATAACCTTTTCAAAGAAATCTTTGTTTCCAGTCATATGTCGAGAACAACCACTATCCATGTACCAAATGTTTTTATTGGTACACTTCTGATTTTCCTGAAAAAGAAACAATTAGATTTTCGGAATCCAAACTTGTTTGGATCCAGAAGGGTTAGATAAAAGAATTTTAGGAATCCACATTTGTTTTGCAAAATGAGCTTTATGAAATCCTAAGGATTGAGTTTTGTTAAGAGAACAATCTCTTCTCCAATGTCCACCACATTGACACTTGGAACAGAAAATGGTTTTTTGAGGAACAAAATAGTTATTACTAAAAACAGGTTTGGAATAAGTATAACCAAGACCAGAATGATTTCTCAACGGTCTAATTTGAGAATACATCCTATCAAAGTTTTCTTTTCCATGAGTAAAGTTTGACAAACACTTTTTCAAGGATAAAATCTCTGACTTTAGTTTTAAAACCAAATTCTTGTTTTCTAAAACATTTGAATTTGAACTAGAGTTAGACTCTAATATATCTTTCTTTGAAATAGCAATTTCAAGATCCTTAGAAAGTTTATCCTTTTCAGATTTAACTTTCTCAAGGGTTTTTAAAATATTTTCAAAATCAGCAGTTTTCTCATCAAGATCTTTAGAAAGATCTGATACCTCTTTAGTCAGAATAGAAATTCTAGAATTTGCTTTTTCAAATCTCTTTTTGAGTTTAGAATTTTCATTTTCAAGTAACTTAGCAAATCTAGAAACTTCTTCAAAAGAAGGTAAAGTATCATCTTCTGATGATGAGGGTTCATCATTTGAAGATTCATAATATCTATTATCAACATGATTTGCATTTAAAGAGACATTTGTAACAGCTTCAGCATTATGTACCTTAGCCATGAGACAATGATTTTCAATTGGTAGTCTGGCTATAAGTCCAATATTCCTTTGTCCTGACGTCTCATATTCAGAAGAATCATCTGAGGAATCACTACCACTTGCACTCCATGTATCATTTGCTTTCAAGACCTTCTTTGTCTTATAAAACCTTTTCTTGTTTCTTTCAGAGTGTTTCTCTTTTCTATCTTTCCTCTTTAGTAAAGGACAATCAGGCCTTATATGTCCTGCTTTCTTGCATTCATAACAAGTTACCTCTGAATCTTTCCTATCTTTCCTGTCTTTCTTTTTGAATCTATATTGAAAATCTTTCTTTCCCACAATCTTGTTCATCCTCCGAGCAAGATTAGCTAACTCATTATCCGAAAGATTACATTCACTTGAATCAGATACAACAACTTTCTTGGATTTAGACCTTGTAACCCTTTCAGGTGTTTTGGCTTTAGATGCAAAGGCTACACTTCCATTCCCATTCCTCTTCTTATTGAAATCAGCATCTCTCTTCATTCTTGTCTCGTGCTGTAGAAGAGTTCCAAAGAGTTCATCAAGAGTAATCTGGGAAACTTTTCTATTTTCATCAATAGCTGTTCTTTTTGACTCCCATTCATTTGGCATAATATCTATAATCTTATCAACAAGAGCTTCATCATCAAGACCTTTTTCTCCCATAGATTGTAAGCTGTTGACAATTGTCATAAACCTTTGTTGCACTTTACATACTGTCTCTCCATAAGGAAAAACAAATCCATGATACTCTGCTCGAAGCATTGCTCTCCTTGTTTCTATAACTTTGGATGTACCAAAATGTGTGACTTCTAATTTCTTCCAAATACAGTTGGCTGCTTCACATGAAGATATCTGACTATATATATTCCTGGTCATAGAGCATAATAAAGTATTGCGTACCTTGTAATTCAGTTGATATTCTTGCTTCTCTTGGTTGGTAAAAGTACTAACTTCTTTGTCAGGAATTTTGTAACCCCCAGTAAGCATAATAAAATTGTCTACACCCGTATTGATGACGAAAGTCTTCATACGATCTCTCCAATACTCATAATCATTTCCATCAAAGATTGGTGGTCTTGAAGGATTCAGATTATCTATAGATCCGATATTCATTCCTGCCATCTAATATAACAAAAACAACTTTTCCACTCCACACGTTAGTGTAGTAAGTATTCAAGATAGTAATAAGAAATAAAGCTAGTAAAACAAATCAGTGGAAAACCTCCTCTGATACCAATTGTTGGATCGAATAGTCGAAATAAGTCTATTAGATGGAACAATACAAGAGGGGGGGTGAATTGTAGGTTTAAAAAACTTTGAGTTTTAGAAACAAAGAGATTAGTTTA
Organism: Viscum album; assembly: GCA_963277665.1. Taxonomy (NCBI): domain Eukaryota; kingdom Viridiplantae; phylum Streptophyta; class Magnoliopsida; order Santalales; family Viscaceae; genus Viscum; species Viscum album. The sequence goes on along the minus strand of OY728163.1, from coordinate 2,098,338,823 downwards.
AATGATCTTAAACTAATACAAAGACAAACACCCACAATTGTATTGAATGTAAAAGGTATGATGTATTGTAATACTAATGTAAAGCAAAACAATTGTATTCAAGGTGAACACAATAATCAGAGTAATACAAAAGTAAATGATTCTACCTTAAAGCGTATAGAACCAATCAATACAAAATGTAATAGAATGATTGTAATTGAAACAATTACAATAGAATATGTAAGGAAGAAAGGAAACAATACAATCCCTTTCTAATACAAACAACAGCGGAAATGTAAAAGTAATACAATTCTTTTAACCCAAAGAGAAGGGTTATCCTTTCACCTAGGATAAAAAGGTCTGTCTCACCAACACCTTGGTGAGCCCTCGATACGATTATCGGCACGTCTGTCTGCCTATCCCCGGCAGCCCTCGATACGATGATCGGCTCGTCTGTCTGCCTATCCCCGGCAGCCCTCGATACGATGATCGGCTCGTCTGTCTGCCTATCCCCGGCAGCCCTCGATTTTGCAGGTAATCGGCACCTCTGTCTTTCAATTACTTGAAAGCCCTTGATACGATGATCGGACGCACAAGGCTGATGAGAGAAGTCACAGTGTCTCTCTCTAGAATCTTTGTAGTTCACAGAGTCTCTTCGTTCATCAGTTGTCTCTCAGCTTCAAATGACCTCCTATTTATAGGCCTCGGGTTCCAACGGTCATATTTCCTCCAACGGTCATATTGAAACAGAAAGCACGACATCGTTTTGATTAGTATATAACTAACTCAACAACATCGTTTCGTTAGGATAAGAGATATATAGAAATGTAAAACATGAGTACGATTCATATGCAGAGAGAGTTTTTGACAAAGTACCAAAACAAATAATGATCATCTGACTAGCAGAGTCAGTACGATACGATCGACAGAGTCAGTACGATACGTTTGACAGAGTCAGTACGATACGTTTGACAAAGTCAGTACGATACGTTTGACAGAGTCAGTACGATATGTTTTGGTCGGTACGATTAACATCGTACGATACGATAAACATGACAAAAGACAATTTGTTATTTACAAACATATATGATATAATACATTTGAGATTTCCAAAATATGACAGAATATATTTGTGATTTCCAAAACATGATGTAAAAGTCAAAAGAAGACTTTTGACTTAACAGTATATGGATTCATGGACCCGCAATTGATTTCCCCTGAAGCATGTGCATTGACTGAGGAACAAAGAATGTTTTATATTGCTGAAATATTTGAAAATAATATAATCCAACAATGTTGGATGATGACTTTTTTTGAGAGGTATGAAACACATTTCTCTCAAAGAGTTAATTACCTTTTAACATAAAAAACCACTAACATTATATTTCCTTTTATCAGTAATCATTGGATGTTAGGGATTTTTTTCCCAAGGGAGAAAGCTCTTTATTGGATATGATCTGTTCATGGTGATGTGCGGGAAAGTTTTGAGAATATATTGGAAAAGTAAGTTTCAATTTCTCAGTAGTTTTATATATTATAATGAATTTTAAATTTACCCCATTCGTATTATTTTCTAGCAGTGCATGGGTCTACATTCGAAAAAACACAACGAAAAGAAATGCAAAGATCAAATGTGTAAATGCGAAGGTAAATTTCCATTTATAATTTGTACTTTTTGATTTATTACATAAAAATAATATATTGAATTTACACTCATTCAAAACAGAATTGTCATGAACAACATGGCCTCATCGAATGAGGATATTATATGTTATGATTTATGTATGAAATAATAACAACTGGGACAATTGTGAATTTTGACCTGGTACGATTTTCTCTTAAACTTTGCCATAATATTTCAATTTGATTTATTCATTATACACTTTAACTCTCTTCTTTTTCATTTGTAGCTTTTTGATGACCCGTCAACCCTATACTGCTGAAGACATCAAACATGTACAAGTGGAGTGGTCAAATTATTTTACAGGTTTGATTGAATTTTAGTTGTTTGTAATGTAAAATGTAATTTTGAATATTGTCGCTTTAATTGTGTATTTGGTAGTTGTTTAGGATTGATTTAGTTTTTTTTGAAGTTGACAGTGTAAGTTTTGAATGTTATATAAGTGAATGTTTAATTTTGATCTACTTCTTGTTTTTGTCTACTTTTGATGGTTCTTCTGGTATGGATTTGGGTCTGTGGGGGAGGGGTTCCAAGGGTGTGGGGGTGTGTTCAGTGGGGTTGGGGGTGTCCAGCGGTCTGGGAGGGCTATCCGGTGGGGTGGGGGGACAGTCCTGGGGGGTGGCAGGGATGTCTAGGGGTGTGGGAAGCCGGTCCAGGGGTGTGGGAGTGCTGTCCAGGGGTGGGGGGTTGTCCAGGGGTGTGGTGGGGGCTGTTAAGTGGGGTGAGGGGGTGAGGAGGTGTTGTTCAGGTAGGTGGGGGGTTGTCGAGGGGTGTTTGGGGGTGTCTGGGGGTCGGGGGACAGTCCAAGAGTGTGGTGGGGGCTCCAATGGGTTGGGGGAGGGTTGTCCAAGGGGTATACATGAGGGTGGGAGCTCCAATGGGGTGGGGGAGGGCTGTCCAGAGGGTATACATGAGGGTGAGGGCTCCAACGGGGTGGGGGAGGGCTGTACATGGGGTATAAATGAGGGTGGATGCTGTCTAGTGTGTAAGTTTTATATGTTATCTATGTACATGCTTAATTTTGATGTACTTCTGTTTTTGTGGTACGATTTCTTAATTTGTTTTCTGGTTGATTCTGCTGGAGAGAAGATCACTGCATTCTGTTTAAAAAAATTGGGTTTATCACGTCGGTAATTTAATCACCGACGTGATAAAATGCCTGGAAAATAGTTTATCACGTCGGTTATTTAATAACCGACGTGATAAAAGGTCTGCAGAATGGTTTATCACGTCGGTTATTTAATAACCGACATGATAAAAGGCGTGGAGAATGGTTTATCACGACGGTTATTTAATAACCGACGTGATAAAGGGCCTGGAGAATGGTTTAGCACGTCGGTTATTGAATAACCGACGTGCTAAACGGCCTGGACAGTGGTTTATCACGTCGGTTATTGAATAACCAACGTGATAAACCGCCTCCCTCCGGTTTATCACGGCGGTTATACAATAACCGACGTGATAAACCCCCCTCCCCCGGTTTTTCACGTCGGTTTTATATGAACCGATGTGATAAACCACGCTCAACCCGGTTTATCACGTCGGTTCTTATAGAACGGATGTGATAAACCACCCTCACCCCAGTTTATCCTGTCGGTTCTATATGAACCGATGTGATAAACCCCCTCGCCCATGTTTATCATGTCGGTTGTTTAAGAACCGATGTGATAAAACATTTTCCAGGCCGTTTATCACGTCGGTTCTTCAATAACTGACGTGATAAACCATTCTCCATGCCCTTTATCACGTCGGTTCTAAAATAACCGACGTGATAAACCATTCTCCAGGCCCTTTATCACGTCGGTTTTAAAATAACCGACGTGATAAACATCGCGATTTTATGTTTTTGATGTCGGTTTTTAAATAACCGACGTTCAAAACCTTATTTATAACGTCACACGTATTAACGTCGGCTAGAAACTGTTGTAAAAAATTAAAAATAACCGACGTAAAAAACGTTTTCTGCACTAGTGTAGAATCTATGGTGGACGATCCAAGAGCTTTATTTCACCTTTAAGTTGTTTTGTACTTTTCAGTTGTACTTGTACCTTTCTAGTTGGGCTTGTATTCTGGCCCCTTTATATTCAGCTATCTTTTACTACATCAGATTACTTCACTGTTTCTTCTTACTGCATTCATCTCTATGTGTTTGTACACGTTTAAAGAAAATGCCTTCCCATTTTAGGTATATTTCATTCTGGTGCTAGTCACCAGCCCCTAGCCTATGGAAGGCGGGTCTGGGGTAGTCATGAAAGGGCCCCGAGGGATGGGTCGTGATAGATATAAGGAGAGAGATGGCTATGTGAAAGATTCCATCCATTTTCATGTCCCTGTATACCTTCAAAAAATGAAGTATCCAAGAAAATAAATGAAAAATGAATACAAATCCACATATCAACCAATAGACAACTCATTAAAACCTATATTTGAAACATATTCCCTATGAGGGATGCACTGATCATCTAAAAGTGATTGGTGTGTTATAACACCAAGTAGAGTCAGAAGGAATTTCATTAGCATGATCCAAAATTTTTGCAAAGAATCATAAGAATATTTATCATGATTTCCATGATATCATGAGTAGAAACTATTAGAAAATTGAAAACATGTTATCCAGTACACACATTAAAGGGTTAGGGGATCTTGAGATATGTATTTTACTGCACTCATGAGTCTGAAGATCGCTCCAAGGAAGACATCCGGAAAATTAATTACCTATTATCGAGTCTTGGGAATATAATGTGTATATTCCAACTAGTTGTTTTAGTGTAATTACACTATTTATAAATCCCAAAAATGGATCACTCACCATGAACAATCCATTAGAATTTTTCTTCATCCAGCCTCCATGATTGTTAAAAACTCTTCCCAGTTGAAAAATATAGGTTCTTTAGCAACATTGGAGTATCTAGAAGAAATTATATCATTCAGCCAATTTATAATTCATCCACACCATATCAATTTAAAATCATGAAAAATTTGAATGGATTCTATAATAGAATCTTTATCTGAAAACAAGGAAGAGGCACATCCCATATGTCAATCGACATTTTCATCAAATGTACTAGTGCCACTACGTTGTGATCTCCCATGAACCAATGAATCTAGTATATAATGATTGTGGGATTAATTTAATACCATAAAATATGTATTTTTTTATCTTAACCACTACTACCATCACCATTATGATCATAAAAAACCTTGTGATAATCTTTTTCGTCAGGGATAATGGCCTGAAAAATCATGTTCCGAGGTATATGGGAATATATAACATTACACCTCACCAACCAAAATAATTGGTATTCAGCAATATGGGATAATTATAATGGGAAATATTTTTACTATTATTTAAAAATAATGATATATCCTCCCCACAAGGAATACATATGAAATGATTCATTGTATGCTCGTTACAATTCACTCTTTGTAACATTGTTTTTAGGGAACATGTTGGAGTAAATATAAAATCCCAAAGGATTCATAATACTGAAAGAAATTCCATGATATATTGGGCTATATATGAACCCAAATTACCCCTTAATGATTACATAGAGAAAACATTTACTCCATACAATTTAGAGATTGATGATGACATGATACCAGTCATTTGATGTCATTCAGATAATTTCATTAGTACCGATTTTTAAAATGATTTTTTTTTTCAGGAACTGGATGAGGTGGTGTTAGCCCAACATATTGTCCCCTATGAGTTCTATGAGGAGGGTTTATATATTTTATAACAAATGTAGACACAAAATATGGCATCCATAATCATTAAACTACCACCATGTTGATGTAAATTAGTTTTAGAAAGGAGGATTGTAGTAGCTTCATCTTAGGTGGTACCTAAAATCATTGATGCACCTTCTATTGAGAAGATACTAGTATGATATGAGGAAGATATATAAAAACATAAGTTACTAAATTGTAATAAACATAAGGGTAATTGTCCCAGTAAATGGGATCTAATTATGGGAGGTGATATTCCCCCTTTAATGGGAGTTCCACAAATAGAAAAAGAACCCCCACTAATTCCGCGATAGTGTAGTCATACTACAAGATCTAAAACATGAATGCAAATTTATTAGACTTTTTTAGACATCAGATATTTGGATTTAGCGTTTTTGTAACATTAAACATCACTAATTTGCTTTAACTAACAAAAAGCCACAAAAACATTATCACCACCACTAGTGTAAAGAAATAGACCATATTATACCTCATCCACTCCCAGTAATAAAATTCCACTCAACCATATATACCACCAAATTTATTTGACAATATCAAACCCATTTCAACTCGAATGGAGTCCATAAGTAGAATTCTTTCACCAATACAACCAAAGAGTAATCCCTACCATGAATGGGGGAATGTGACCCCACACCACCCAAAATTTATGTCTATCATTGATGACCTTCAATTGTTCTGGAAATAGAAACCAAATTGTGAAAAATTTTATATAGTGTTGTGGCCCCATGGTATGAAAAATTGATACACAATTTGTGAATAAAAGAGGATGTATCAAACATACATTTGAATGAACAACTTTTAACTGGTACAATATACTCCCCTTTATGAGAATCCAAAATTGAGAAGTTATACATCGACAATTTATATATCCATTCCTCTTCATATTGAAGAATATAAAATCACTAACCTCTAAAATTGAAAAAAAATGTGAATGAGAGTGCATTCAAAATTATTATTATATCAAAGGATGGTATATAATAGAATGATTTGATGCTTCCAAAGTGATATATTTTAGAGTTAGACAATCAAATATTTTATGATGAGCTATAACATTTCTTATCCCATAGAAATTTACTATTTTTTTAGTGAATTGGAAACTATAACCCAATGATTAAAGGATATTATACACCATATCAGGGTAAATAATTATCTTAAATTATCCAATTATGAAAGGAAAATAACATGGGATATGTAAAAACTATAACACTCAATCTAACATGGTATATGGATCGATATATAATTCACTATCAATATAACATACCACCTGTACCTAAACAATAAGAATGTGAATAATTGAGAATTGAGTTTTAAAGATATAATTAATAAGAACAATGATTTTATGAGATAAGAGATTCTTAAATATTTTATTACATTCCTAGAGCATAACATTCTCATGTTCCATGTAATCAATAATCAAAAGAAGGTAATTATTAATGGCCATATAGATTATTGTCACTATCATGATATTTTGGGAAACAATATCCCATAATTAATTCCTGTTATTAACACACTCTAAAATATAAATGAATATAAAGAAGATAATATGGAAAAATATCCACAATAGGATCTTGTTTCTAAAAAATTCCTCTAGTATTCTAGGTGATACCAAATTACATCCTATAAAAATGGTTATAGAAATTTAATGATTGGATGACCCAGAAAATAGTTGATTGAGCACAATCCATACATGAGGTGTAATTTAATTAATATATGATGACCCTAATTACCTCCCAAATGTCTGAAATGCCTATTTTAGTATGATGAACAACCAAAATAATGAATACATGAAAATGGAAAAATTAATATTGAGAATAATAATAAGATCATAGATAGATCCCATAGATGGTTCGAACATTAGAGGACTCCCCTAGACCAAGAGATGATAGTGACCACATATCCAAAAATAGATATTATAAGAGGAAGAATTCTTCAATGAGTGAGAGTATTTTTTTAATAGATCTTTTTTTGAGTAAGGAACTAATTATGAATGTGTTCCTCAATTGAACTTGTATAATTGAAAAGGAACATGAATGCTAAAAGGTCGTAGAGGTAGATTTTTATATAAAAGAGGTGTCTATAGAAGATCATATCATGCATGTGTGATGCATTATATTACATATAGATATCCAGAACTTGTAGACATGGACTCTAATGCACTCAAAAAGAACATAATTTTTTTTGGATCATCTAGAGCTTGATCAAATCCCATTCTATTAGAAATTAAATTGATAGACCCGCCAACAACCAATCACCTCAATAAAAAAAGACAGCTTAGCTCAATTTATCTTATAAATGGAGACATCTATTAGCTTTTTCATAATTTCAATAACAGAACAAGAATCAAACTCTAAACATGAACTAAACGTGAACCTCCACACTTGGAAATAAAGTCCCTTGGTTCAAAAATATTATATCATGATTTTTTTTCCGAAAATCCTAGCTATGATTTAAATCCTAGATACCCTTAAATTATTTACGGTCCTCTAATAGGTATTAATGAAATCCCATTCCAACCCTCAAGAATTCAACGAAGAAGTTTCCACATTCGAGCTTCATTAAAAAGATATTGATCCGTAAAAATTCTAAATTGATCACTTGACCATAGAATAGAATCCAATAGATACTATACATGGTCACATCATACCCATGTACATGAATCGTAATCTTAATTATATATAAATCCAATGATCATGTCTAGAAAATGAATCCAAAATTTTATTTATCAATCTATAATCCCTTTGATTCACAGGCTTTAGTAAAAATTATTTTTCCTTTCAACATTGTCCATCTTGGGGTGCGATAAGAGTGAATAAAATCCCCATGAGAGGATCAAGTTGAAATACAAAATTTACAACCTTATCTCAAAATTTATATTCAAGGTCATCTATCTATATAAAACAATGAATAATCTATTAGGATATACATAGATTCACATACATGTTGTTGTTCCCTCATTATATCATCATATAATAATATATGTGGTAAAATAGAAGACCTAGTGTTATATATTGCTGAATCCCTATTTGATACTTCAAATTCTTAGTATATGGATGCATCCTTATACAAAAGGGAAGGGGTAATATTGATGCAAATTATACTGACCAGCTCACTACCCAAAAGGCTTGAAAGATAATCATAATTAATGGATTTATCTTTATGATGAAATATTATTACACATTATCCTAATTGAGTCAATGATTCCAAACAAGGGATGTAATCAAATTAGACATGTACCACATGCACAGGGTAAAAATAACTTATATTTTATTATATCAGTTATCTAACCAATAACAGAAATTTATACCCAATAGTATATAAATGATGCAGTGATTAATGATCCCCAACCATCGACAAGAGAATAATATTTGAACATGAAAAATACCCCAAATTATCGAATATTTCATGATGGTAATGCGCCCATACTGTGTCTAAAATCTATAGAGTCTGGATTTTGTTACCATATGGGTAATGAATATACCACCGATATGTCCACTTTAGAATAATTACTTTAATCAAAATAGGATTTATTATTATAAGTCACTATTTTAGATGCCATAATTTTCCCTTTATTATCCAATTATTCATTTCTTATAGGAAATGAGAAAGACTTTGATATATTTCTTCTTGTATATTTTCAAGATCTTTGTATGTTTTCCTATCTTTTACCAAAAAATAATGACTTTTTCTTTATTTTAATTTCAATATATGTACACCAGACAACGAAATCACTTTTAGAAATAATACACATATTATAATAAATCTATATGACATATGGGAAAATTTTGAAGAGGTGGATGATCTTATATATTCCCCTACAGTATTTAAGGATGGTGTCTCAAACATAGTAGATGAGATCATATAGGTAAACCTTAACAAATATGAAGATTAGTGGCCAACATTGGTATGCGCTACCTTGACTAATGATAATCTGGGTAAATTTATATATTTTATGGAACAATATTTATATTGTAACACCCCGACCCTAGTTACCCAGAGTCGGTGCATTATTACGTATCATTGGCATGTTCACAAAATATGAAGTCTTGAAATAATGATTAGTTTTGCATCCTTAGAAGTACTAGTTACATTAATAAGGGTTACATTACATCATAAAATGGAAAACTACAGCAACATTGTTTCCATTGACAACATTGAGATCCCATAGACTATCCCTGCAGGTCAGTCATAATATTCTTATTCGCATACTAAGAAATATAAAACATAGAAAGGGGTGAGCTCAGATGCTTAGTAAGGATAACAATAGAGCAGAAGTTTTCATAAATAAGCATAAACATTTAAGGAAATGTATAAAAATAAAAAAAATCCTTCTAAACATGAACTTTAGAATAATATGGCAAAGATAAAATCAATATAATTTCATTTACTTATTCGTATGGATATTTTACTCGTCAAATAATCACATGCAGTATCAATAACCACTTTTATAATGATGAAATGCATAATTCTCGACTTTCATAACTGCATAGTCAAGGCATTGTTCCAATAATACAAATAAGATTTTGTCAAGGCCTTGTTCCAAGACACCAGTTTGTCTCATGAGACCTACCAATGCATCGAGGATCTATAGTGGGCTTAACCCGTCACTTACTATTTCCAATGAATTCCTCATATGAAATGGTCTAAATATAACATAAACATTCATATTAAAATTAGAAAATGAAATTTCAATAATTTATCCATAAAAATGAACAGAAAATCATATCACAAAACCTTCAATACAACATTGATGTTTTGTATCATAATAAATTAACTTCAAACAAGCTTAAAATCCATCAAAGTATGTTGACATAGATGAAATAAAAAAAATTAGAAAAATATCTCTTTCTATTTTGGAATCATTTAATAGTCGTGCATTTATAAAAGGAAAATTTTATTTTTGAATATATTCTTATAATATTGTAAGTGAAGCTTCGACAATGTTATAACGGCAGAAAATATATGCACCTTCCGTATAAGATAAAACAAGAATTCTTAAATTAACTTTGTCGAAAAAGACTTAAATTACTTTGTTTGGAAAACGACTGAAATATTATTTTCAAAACATATAAGTTCAAATAAAAGTATAAATGACATAAACCCACTATCTAGTAAATAGTATTTTTTTTGAAATACATTTTTAAGGAACTTGGATGTGGATGATAAAGAGGTCCTAGTGGATACATAAGTAAAAACAACCTCGGATAATAAAGAGATTGTAGAATTAACCCTTACCTTGTTCTTTTCCTTGGTCGAGGGTAGGATAACCATCTGTATAATGGTGAAATAAGTGTTATAAAATTTTAAAATAATCATATAAATTAATATTATATCATGTATGATCTTTTATCATTTCTTTGTTAATAATATCATAGTATTATCGTCATTTCGAGTGTTAAGTGATTCATTTTACTTTATATTCTTTATTACATAAGTAATGATTTTTATGGATAGGATGTATATTATTCATATTTATAATGATATTAAGTATTTAATCATTTTTTAGTCATCTAATAATAATTATTCTTGAATGGATATAATGGGAAAGAAATCTCGTCGTGTTCGTGGAGACGGTAAACCGTACGTACGCATGGGAGACAATATCCTTCTATAGATATTAAAATAATATATAATTTGATGTTATATCATATAGAGAGAATAATTTTCATGTTTTATTTAATATATACATAAATTAAACATCAATATTACACCCATGCAAATAATAATGTATTGAAAAACAATTACACCACGACATGTAGACGGTAAGCCGTACGTACGCCCGTATGGTGACATGTCATTCAAAGGATGGATATAATAATAAATATGGTTGTACCATATTTATAATAACATAATATTCTATAGAAGATACTGGAGTTATTATTTTAGTATTGAATCAACAAAGATATAGGAAGTGGAAGAAGAAAGGAACATAAAAGAGGTGATGAAATATTTACCTCTTCTTCGAGTTCTTCCTTTTGATTAGATCAAAAGGTATCCATAAGTCGGCTTTATGAGTATAGTAATGCCTCTAGGATGAATTTATGACGGTTTAGAGGGTATTTGGGTAGGGGATGGCCGATCCAAAAGGCTTCGATGTTGTGATTTTGAGGGAAGTGGGAGTGCCCTTTTATAAGAGGGGTGAGGGGCACCTTAGGAAAAGCTAGAAATATTATTTCATAATAAAATAATTTTCGGTTTCTAATGTCACTAAAATGAATTTTGTTGTATTATAAGGTGGTTATGGTTCGGAAACCACTCAACCAATAGTTTTTAGACACGTTTGAGTCACTATATTAACTTTATCATTTAGATTTAACCCTTAGTTAAATAGTTTGACATTTACCATGTCTCTTGGTATTTTTATATCATATAGTTAATAAAAATACTTTGTAAATCTCAGAGAACCTCATGTGGTTCATTAATGATACACATATCATTATATAAGTCTTTTGGCTGAACCATAGATTTTTAGGAATAGAATATCAGTTAATAATATAATATTTGTTTTAAAAACTCTTTTATTTCGATTTTGACACTATTTGATATTTTGTTTTTTCTAAATTCACAAAGAATTATTAATTCTAAAATAATTAATATAAACAACACTAACATGTCATATTAAACTATAAAATAAGTTTAATTCCTTAAATGTCTCATATTACATTTATTTGGATGTTTATTATATAAATTATTTTAATATTTCATTAATTAGGTAATTACTACATCATCATTGTGTCATAAATAAATTAAATTATTTAATGTCTAAAATATATATATATATATTACTATTATTTAGGAAATCGATTTATCTTTCTAATTAAGATTTATAGTCTAATTTATCTTATGTTTATCCCAATATTAAAAATGGTTTGGTTATTAAACTTTGAATTTAATACTTTTAACACTTCTTTGAATTAAATAATAATAAATGTCCTAATCTAATCCCAGTAGACCTAAAGGATCATATTTTATTTTTTAGTTAGTTTTTGATCAAATTATACATATCCAATAGAATTAGGACATGTTTTAGGTTAATAATAATATCATTTTTACCCTTAATTGCTCTATTTACTTTTAACCGTGGTAAATAAAAGTAAAAAGTTACTATTAACAAAAAATTATTTTCATCTTATTGAGCCACATTTTACTTACTAATATAAACCATGTTTTTTTATTTTTGAATTTCATCTCAAAAAGTAGTAAAGTTATGTTTTATTTAAATTTTTAAATACGCATAGGAGGTGGGTAAAAGACTGTAAAAAGTTCAATATTTTTTTTCAAAACTAAAATTATTATAAACTGACTCCAATGAATTATATCGAACTTATATAGGTATTATGTATTCATTTTGACCTAAAATATATTTATATAAAATAAATATTTTTTGAATAAAAATTCGTTTATAAACTATAACTCAGTGTTTTCCACTATTCATCATAAATTGAATGTTTTCTAAAAAAATACAAAAAATTCATCCTAGGCTAAATTAGATATTCCGAATCCCAAAATGAAGTCTATTTTGAAAGATAAAAATAATATAATTTCAAAAAGTGGTTATTACTATTCATAACGACTAGTTTGATTGGTTGTGGTTTATTTGAACTCAAAGTTGCGTACAACACACACTATTGTATTATTCAAAAAGAAGCGTATTGTGGAAGCTTGGGGTGTTAATTATTCCATCCTTAAAATAATTTCATCCTCGATATTTATAGAATATTAATGCATAAAATGACTCTAGTGGTTCTTTATCATAAGTTCCCTAGGTTCCCACGTTGCCTCTTTCATCTTATGGTTTCTCCATAAAACTTTTATCAGGCGAGTCATCCGGTTTCTCAGCACTTCTTCTCTTGTATCAATAATCTTGAAAGACTCTTCGAAATAAGAAAGACCGTGTTCCAGTTCTAATTCCTCATAAGTGAGTACATGCATTGGGTCAGGCATGTATTCTCTCAAAAATGATACGTGGAATAAATCATGAAATTTTGAGGGACTTGGTGGCATTGCCAAACGGTAAGCTACAACCCCAATTCATTCTAGAGTATAGAAAGGTCCGATGTACCTGGGACTCAATTTACCCTTCTTACCGAAATGTATAACACTATTCCATGATGATACCATGATGAAAACATGATATCCTACCTGAAATTACAAATCCTACTTTCGGTTATCAGCAAAGCTCTTCTGCCTATATTGAGATGATTTGATGTGAGTTATTATTACCTTCACCTTTTCTATCATTTCCTCAACAAGTTATGGGCCTACATGTTTTATTTCACCAACATCATCCCAACAAATTGGTGTGCAACATCACTTTCTATATAACACCTCATATGGTTTAATCTGAATACTTTAATGGAAGCTATTTTTATAGGAAAATTCTACCAGAGGAAAATATTGATCCCACATACATTGAAAGACATGTGAGTAAGATATCAACATGTCTTATAAGGTTTGAATAGTATATTATGATTGTCCATTAGTTTGAGGGTGGTAGGAATTGCTCAAACGTAGTTCAGTATCTAGGGAATTTTGAAGAATTTTCCAGAATCGTGATGTAAAATGGGGATCCTGATTTGAAACAATCGATAGTGGTACTCCATGAAGTCTTAAAACATCATTAATATATAGTCTTTCTAATCGTTCAAGTGATAATCCTCACTTATAGCAATAGAATGTGTAAACTTTGAACGACTATCAATAATAACCCATATTACATCGTTCCTTCTATGAGTCTTTAATAGACCCATGTCAAAGTCCATCACAACATTATCCCATTTACACTCAGGTATGGGAAGAGGTTGTAAGAATCCTTGAGGATATTCCCTTCTAGCTTTCATTTTTTTACATTCCATACATCTTGACCCAATATCAGCAATTTCCCTCTTCATGTTGTCCCACCAAAAATGTTCCTTCAAATCACTATGAATTTTAGTTCTACAAGGGTGTATAGAAAAACTGGAACAATGAAAATCATCCAACAATTCCCTTTTTAGCTCAGGTATATCTGGAACACATAGTCTCTTCCCAAATTTCAAAATTCCATCATCATACACAAAGTGACTCAATCTCCCATAATTCACAGCATTAATCTTCTTTTGAAACTATTCATCATTAGTCAGAGAACTATTTATCCTTTCTAGTAAAGATGGTTTGGAAACCATTGGAAAAATTATTAATGTCTAACCATCCATGGTTATTCCCAGATACATCTTTACTATATCCATGTATATAGGAACCTTTTCAACTATCTTCTTGGTCAAAACTCCACGATTCATTCTACTCAAAGAATCTTCCACCATATTTTCCTTCCCCGATTGGTAGTGTATAGTGAAATAATAATCCTCGAGTTGTTCAAGCCATCACCTTTTCCTCATGTTGAGTTCTTTTTGTGAGAAAATATACTTCAAACTCTTGTGATCAATATAAGTCACACATTTTTCACCATTAATATAATGTCTTCATATATTCAAAGAAAAGATTATAGATGCTAACTCAAGATGATGGGTAGCATACATTTTCTCATGAATTTTTAGTTGTCGTGTTTCATAGGAAATAACCCTGTCATTCTGCATAATGACACAACCAATTACATTCTTTGATGCATCACTATAAATAACAAACCCATCAATTCCCTTTGGTAGAGTCAATATAGGAGCATTGTCTAATATTCTCTTCAATTATTCAAAAAACTCCTCACATTATTTTGTCAAAACAAATTTCTCCCCTTTACATGTGATCTTGGTTAATGGGTTTGCCAATTGGGAAAAATTGTAGATGAAAAACCGATAATAACCTGCTAAACCAAAAAAACTGCATACCTCAGTTATACTTGTCATAGCTGGCCATTCATGGATTGCTATTGTCTTATAATGATCAAATGAGATTCCATACTTAGAGACAATATGGCCAAGAAAAGAAATCTCACGAATCCAGAATTAACACTTGCAAAACTTCCCATATAATCTGTGTCTTCTTAAGAATCTTTAGGATAATGCGCAAGTGATTTTCATGATATTTGTAGATTTTGGAGTATACCAAGATATCATCAATAAATAACACTGCAAAGTCATTGAGATATTTTCTGAAAACTCTATTCATTAGATCCATGAAGATAGAGGGTGCATTAGTCAATCCAAAATGAATTACTGTAAACTCGTAATGCTCGTACCTGGTTCGAGTTATGGTTTTCGTAATGTATTCCTTCCTCACACACAACTGAATATGTCTATATCGAAGGTCAATCTTTGAAATGTATTGAGCTCCATGATGTTGGTCAAAAAAATCATCAATGCGAGACATGTGATACTTGTTATTTATTGTCATAGTATTGATCTCCCTGTAGTCAATACAAAACCTCCTAGATACATCTGTCTTCTTAACAAAAAGGAAAATGACTCTACACGGAGAAACACTAGGGAGAATAAATCCCTTACTACTAAATTCCTCTATATGTTTCTTTATTTTCAATAATTCCACAGTGTTCATTCTATATGGGGTCTTCGATAAGGTCTTTGGAGCAGGAATTAAGTCAATGGATAACTCAATTTCTTGTTCTGGAGGATGTCCAGGTAAATCCTTTAAAAACTCATCAACATATTCTTGCAAAATAGGTACATCCTCTATTTGAGAATTCTTTTCCTCACCCACAGTTATTTCATTCTCTTCTTCCCCAATAATTGAATTTAGTTGAGCTACTGGGGGTGGATATAGATAAGAATTTGGTGGTGATGTTTCTGCTCTAAATATAATGTACTGCTTATCATCATCAAAAATTGTAACCTCCTTCTTCTTAAAATAAATTTTTGCCTCATAGTCCGGATGCCAATCCATACAGAGGATTGTATAAAATTCAATCATGGGTATGACTATGATATCATCAGATAAAGAACATTTATATGCCCAAATGGGGACTGATTCACCAAACCTTGTTGCAATGATACTTCCCTTATGAGTTTTGACTGACAAATCCCTTATTAAATCAAATTGGAAATATCTAATTTTCATATCGAACTAGGAAGATATGAAACGATGAGATGATCCAGAATCTAATAAATAATTTTCTAAACTTGAGGAAACCATTAAATTACCTGCCACTACATCTTTTGAAGCTTCAACATCAGTAGTAGTGATATCATAAGCTTGTAATTGATCCCTTGGGACTTTTTTGAGGTGTGTTCCCTAGACACTTAGGACATTCATTCACATAATTCCCCCTTTATCTATATTTGTAGCATTCAACATCAATAACCACTTTCTTCCCCTTGCAATCACGAGATTGGCGGCCTTTTTCACCACACTTGTAATATACTCCCATTCCCTTCAGGCAAGTACCAGGGATTTTCATCCCACATTTACTACATGATGGATATTCATCATTTCCCTTCTTCCCCTTATTACCATTTCCAGAGTTTTCAGCAGATCCATTCTTCTCTTTCTTTGCTATAAATTCATAATACTTAGATAATTCTTTTTCTGTCTCGATAGCACATGTGACAATATCATCGTACGACAAGAAGGATTGTGAGAATAATGCTCGACAGAAAAATGTGTATAACCCATAAAAGAAATGGTCAATCTAACTTCGTGGGATACATATATAACATGTCTCATGACTCACTAACCTTGTAAAGGTAGCTTCATACTTTTTGACATTCTCATCCTTTTTCAAACTCATACTCAGAAATTGTATTTCCATATCTGCTCGATGGTCGTGAAGAAATAAATTTTCTAATAAAATTTCTTTAAACTCCCTTCATTCCATATTTTATACTACCTAATATTCATTTGTGTTTTATATCGATGATCACCATTAATTAGCATCTCCAGTGAGGTGGTAAACTGCGATGAAAACGTTTTCCCTTTCGCTACTCCCCAAGATGTGGACTATTTTATCTAAGGAATTTATCCATTGATCATCCAATAATGGATTTTTACTCCCATTAAATTTTGGTGGATTTTTTCTTCATGAAGTGATCTAACATTGATCCTCCATGCCGTGGATCTGGGTGCTCCATACGGGCAAAGTTTTTATTCATAACCTGAGAGTGTTGTCCCAGTATGGTTATTAGGTGATCAGCACCCGTTTCAACACAATATCCACTATAATTATCTTGAGTATGAGGGAAATCCCTACATGGATTTCATGCATTGGTAGGGTTTCCATTCCTTCCACTAGGTTCCATTTCTAAACAATGGCATAAACTAGATTAGTTCATGAATCGCAATACATAAATCCAAACTTGTAAAATAATTAACATAAATTGAAGAGTATATAGATATAATCCATAAGCATAAATATGTTTTCTTTGAGGAAGTATATACTCATAAACCCTTCATAATGGTTTGTAATGAAAATGATAATCATAATAAGCATTTCCCCCGGGAGTGTCGTAACCAATAGTACAGCAAGGCCCATTGTTGTGCACCAGTTCCCATTTGAATCTATCTCAAAGTGGTGTTTTTGGGTTTTACCCTTGGTAGATTTGTTCTAGAGCTGCCTCTACCTACTCATATCTAGACATGGATGTATTTATTGGAAAACTCAAAACATCTCTACCATACCAAAATTCTAGGAAGTTCTTCCATACTAATCCTCATAGTCTATCTTAGGGTAATGTGCTCTAATCAGTGTTTTCTTAAATCTAGATTCCAAGGTTTGTACTAAAATTCCTCTGATACTATCTCGAATTCCCTGACCCCAGTTACCCAGAGTCAGTGCATTATTACGTATCATTGGCAGGATCAGAAAATATCATGTCTCGAATAATGAATTAGTTTAGTATCCTTGGATGTACTAGAAACATTCATAAGGTTTACATTACATCATAAAATGGAAAACTACAACAACATTGTTTCCATATAAAACACAAAGATCCCATAGACTATACCTATAGGTCAGTCATAAAATACTTCTTCACATCCTGGGAAAAAAACATAGAAAGGGGTGAGCTCAGATGCTGAGTAAGGATAACAATATAGTAAACGCTTTCATAAATAATCATAAACATTTAAGGAAATCCATTAAACCAAAACAAAAGCCTTTTAAACAAGAACATCAGCATAATACAAAAAATATAAAATCAAAATAATTCCATTTACTTAATCACATGGATATTCTACTAGTCGAAAAATCACATTCAATATCAATAGCCACTTTCATAATGATGGAATGAATAATGCCATATTTTCATAACCACATAGTCAAGGCCTCATGCCCAGACTACAAAAAAGATTATGTCAAGGTCTTGTGACAAGACACTATTTTTTCTCTTGAGACCTATCGATGCATCAAAGAGTTATAGCAGGCTCCACCCGTCAATTACTAGGTCCAGTGCTTTCTTTAAATGAAAAGGTTTAAACATAACATACACATTCACATTAAAACTACCAAAAAAATGTCAATAATTTATCCATGAAACATGAATGGTATAAAATAACACATCCACAATAAAGCATATCACAAAACCGTCAATACATTATGAAAGTTTTGTATCATAATAAATAAACTTCAAACATGCTTAAAATCCACCAAAGGATGTTTACATAGATGAAATCAAAACTTTTTTTTAGATAAATACGTATTTCTAATTTGAAATCATTTAATAGTCATGAAATTATAAAAGAAAAAATTTATTTTTGAAAATATTATTATAAGATTTTATGGGAATCATCGACAATGATATAATGGTGGAAAATAGTTGCACCCACCGTATAAGTTAAAACAAACATTCATACCTTAATTTTGTTGAAAATGTTGTAAAGTAAATTGTTTTGAAAATGACTGAATGTTTCCATTTAAAACATATATGTTCCAATAACGGTATAAATGACTTTAACCTACTGTCTTGTAAATAGTAAAAAATTTTGAAATACATTTTTAAGAAACTTGGGTGTGGATGGTAAAGAGTTCCCCCTACATACTTACATAAAAACCACCACGTATAAAAAAGATATTATAGAATTAATCCTTAACTTGTTATTTTACTTGTTAGAGGGTAGGTTAACCTCCTATATAATGGTGAAATAATTTTTATTAAATTATTTAAGAATCATATACATTAAAATTATATCATATATGATCTATTAACATTTCTTTGTTAATAATATCTTAGTATTATCGTTGTTTCGGGTGTTAACTGATATTTTTCCTTTATATGATTCGTTATATAAGTAATGCTTGTTATGGTTAAGATGTATCATATTCATATTCAGAATTATATTAAGTCTTTAAACATTTTTTTTAATCATCTAATGAAAATTAGTCTTGAATGGATACGATGTGGAATGAATCTCATTGCGTTCGTGGATACAGTAATCCGTATGTACGCATGAGCGACAATATTATTCTTTTAATATTAATATAATATATAATTGGATGGTATATCATATATAAAAAATCATTATCATTTTATATATATTATTTATATTTATTATAAATTGTTATTATATCCTTCAAAATAATAATGTATTGAATAACAATTACACCACGACGTAGAGACGGTAAGTCGTACGTACGCACGTATGGTGACATGTCATTAAAAGGATGGATAGAATAATGAATATGGTTGTAACCTATTTATAATAATATCATAGTATATAGAATATACTGGAGTTATTATTTTTGAATGGAAAAAACAAATAAAGAGGAAGTGGAAGAGAAAAGGGACTCGAAAGAGGTGATGAAATATTTACCTCTTCTTCTAGTTCTTCCTTGTGATTTGATCAAAATGGCTCCATAGGATAGAATTATGTCTAAAGGAACACCTCTAGGATGAAGGAAGGAATGTTTATAGGGTATTTGGGAAGGGTTTTGACTAGCCAAAAGGCTTTTATGGTGTGAATTTGAGGGACGGGGGAGTTCCCTTTTATAAGAGGGGTGAAGAGACCTTAAGAAAATCAAGAAATATTATATTTTAATAAAATTATTTTCATTTTGAAATGGATCCAAAAATGAATTATTTAAAGGATATGGTTGGGATGGGTCTAAAAATACTCAAAAAACTTGTTTTAGACATGCTTGGTTCACTATATTAACTTTATCTTTTAGATTTAACTCATAGTTAAATAGTTTGACATTTACCATGTCTCTTTGTATTTTTATTTTATATGGTTAATAAAAATAATATATACTTCCACGAAAACCCCAAGTGGTTCATTAATGATACAACTGTCATTATATAAGTCATTTGGACAAACAATATATTTTTAGAATAGAATATCATTTAATAATATAATATTTTTTTTAAAACCCCCTTTATGTCAAATTTGTCACTATTTGGTATTATGTTTTTCTAAATTCATAACAACATTAGTAATCAGGAAATTGTTATAAAACCGACACTAACATGTCATATTATCCAATAAAATTAGTGTAATTTGTAACAAGACTCAAATTTCATTTATTTGGATATATATAATATCAGTTATTTTAATATTTCATTAATTATGTAATTACTGCGTCATCATTGCATCATAAATAAAATAAATTATTTAATTAATAAAAAATTTAAATAAAATACCATTATGTATGAAATATTATTAGCTTTATAATGAATATTTATAGGCGAATTTATCTTATGTGTATCCCTATATTAAAAATGGTTTAGTTATTAAACATTGAATTTAACACTTTTAACTCTTTTTTGAATTAAATAATAATAAATGTCCTAATCTAATCCAAGTGGACCTAAAGGATCATATTTTATCCTTAATGTTGTTTTTGGTCTAATTATACTTATCTAATATAATTAAGACATGTGTTAGGGTAATAATAATATCATTTTTACCCTTAATTACCCTATTTACTTTTAACCGTGGTAAATAGAAGTAAAAAGTTACTATTCACCAAAAATGATTTTTATCTTTTTGAACCACCTTTTACTTATTGATATCAACTTTATCTCTTGGATTTTTGAAATTCAACTCACAAAAGTAGTAAAATTATGTTTTATGTAAATTTGAAAATACTCATCGGAGGTGGGTAAAAGAGGGTAAAAAGTGCAATAAATTTTTTATATATCTAAAATTATTATAAACTGAATCCAATGAATTATATTGAACTTATATAGGTATTATGTATCTATTTTTACCTAGAATAAAATAAAATAAAATAAATAATTATTTTAATAAAAATTTGGTTTTAAACTATAACACAATGTTTTTCACTATTAATCAAAAATGGAAACTTTTCAGAAAAATACCAAAAATTCACCCTAGGATAATTTCGTTATTCTAAATCCAAAAATTAAGTCCATTTTGAAAGATAAAATTTATATAAGTTTAAAAAGTGGGTACTACTATTCATAAAGGGTAGTTTGTTTTGTTATGGTGTGTTAGAACCACAAGTTGCGTACAACACATGCTATTGTATAATTCAAAGAGAAGTGTACCATGGAAGCTTGGGGTGTTACATATATGTCCCTAACTATAATTATACCAATATTATGTAGTTATTCATTGAGGTTTTCATCTATCATTTCGGAATTCCAAGGATCTCCATGGATATAAGTGGGTGATTATCAAAATTTATATGACACTCATTTTAAGATTAGAGGTTGGTGTGGAAAATATTTTCAATGTAAAATTTATTCATGAATTTAAATATCAGATATCGATAAAAGATATTATCTAGGTTAATAAAAATAATTTTAATCTCCTATAAAACCTTGATTTTATGTATCTTAACCAAAATTGACTGATAGAATGATTACACTCTCTTGATTACATATTTTTTTTATTGATGTAACCACTATATTCATGAATATTTCATTCATTTATTGATATTATAGATATAATTATATTTTGATTAGGCATAAATATAAAGAGGCCATGACTTTTATTTCTCCACAAGGGGTTTCCTACCAGTGTGTAATAACCCTTTGCTTGAAGAATGTAGACACCATATTCAAAAGAACCATAAACCATATATTTATGAACCCATTGGTAAAGTTCATTGAATGTTATGTTGATGATATAGTAGTCAAATACCATGATATATTTAATCATGTGAATGATCATGAGATATTTCTCAGTTATCTATGACAATACAAAATGAAAATACTCCCCATGAATTCCATATTTTGGGTGACATCAGTAATGTTCCTTTGTTTCATGGTATTACATCATGTTGTTGAGGTAAATATTGAAAAATAATGGAATTTATTAATATTTTCCCACCATGATACTTCAATGTGTTGTTGGGGTTGTTGGTACATCTCTCTAATATCATATGATTAATCATCAATTTAACGAGAAAATTTCTATCCCTTACAAGTTTTATTAAGAGGGAAATGACATATAAATGGGATGATGGTTTCTATAAATAATTATACATTCTTAAATAATATTTTATGAAACCACGGATCATTATTCATCCTATTGATAGGATAACACTAATTCTTTATGTGGTATCATATAAGTGATGACATGGTTTAATCCATAACAAAAATAATGATACAGAAAAAGAAAATAGATTTTACTATCTTAAATGGAAAATGTTCATTGTTGAGAATCAATATTAAAACATAGTGATGAATTGGATTGTGATGATCATTGTAGTACCAAATCTCAATTATTATTTAAAAAACCATGATGTCAACATGGTGTCACAAAATGTCATAATCACGTATATCCTCAACCTCATAGTGAATTTAGGGATAGTGGAACAACGCAAAATCATTCTAAAATAGTTGTATACATATTTTACACCTTAGAAATAAATCAAGAAGTAGGCCTTGGTTGTTTTTCTTGTGAAGAAAATGCTCCCACAGAACACACTAAATGATATAGATCTCCCTGGAAGAATAAGTTTTTTCCATATAATGTTCCACCAACAAATAGAAAATATATTTTTATGGATCCTATAATATCACCGCTAGGAATGAGAATGGACGACCCATAGGAAAACCCAGTTACTTTGGGCTGTGTGTTCATCTCCCCAATCAATAGAGTCCTGTTATATTATTTTATTCTTTCAAATGGTTAAAAAAATAATGAATAATAACATAATGACCTCATTTTCATCTTAGAGTTCTCTCTTTAGTCTTTAGTGATATGATTATATATTAAAGGTGATTTTGAGTAGGTAATTAAGTAATTAGTTTTAGAATATCCTATCAAAAGGGGGGAATTAATCCCTTTGTTTGATTATGTTAATAAACTACCTATAAAATCTCATTGGGATCTAAATCTAGACCATATCTCAGGATTGAAAAATGATTGTGCTGATGCATTAGAATAAGATTCTATAGTCCAAGAATATAACTATCCTGAAGAAAAAATTATTCATGTTGTTCAACATAGAGTAATATCTATATTAATAAAACATAATATATAGGAGATCAATTATATCAACATTGTCCCTAATAAAATTCTGAAAATAACCTCAGTATTTGGTTCTGCATCCAAATAGAAGTCTCTTATAATAGACTACATTTGAAGCTTCATAATTCTATCATTTTTAGACCTAAAAGTTCAAATTTTGTACTCAGTGATAAATTTCATTCGTTAAGATAGTCCAAATATATAGGACATCATCTCTAAATGAAGATCATATAATGTCCTCCTAAAAATCCTAGGAGTTGTAATCATCACCATCATATATGAGATTAATATAGGCGAAGATGACCCAAATTAGTCATGAACTAGCATATCCATTAATGTCAGGATGATTGGATATTTCATGACAAAAATGACACCAGATTTTTTCTAATTTACAATGAAGTTTCGCTCTTTCAAAAAAAATTCCAACTTCAATATTTATCCACCAGATATATCACATAAAATTAGATATTAATTCCCATTTTCCTTATAGGGGTGATATAAACATATTACCCAACTAAAATAATAATTTTTATTTCTTTTCTTACTACTTCACAATTCATAAATAAATAGTTCAATGATATACCCCTCATAGATGTTTAAAAAATTTATAATACAGACTTTCTAAAGTGGGGTATCATCACCAGATATTTTATCCATCACAAGGTATTTATGGAAAACTATAAAATGTAATGAAGGGTTTATATCATTAATAAAAAATTAATAAAAATAATTCATTCCATTATCATTTAGATAAAAGTTAATGAAAAAATATTTTAGCAAGACACAATTTAATTTCATTCATAATATAGTGGATAGAAATAAGATATATTAGCTTAAAAAGCTTCTGCATACCATATGGGAATTTTTGGATATAACTTGAACAGTCATGAAAGCAACCCCATACTCACTTTAACATGGAATTAAGGCACTATTACATATCGATGTTTAACTTCCCTCCCTCTATGTTTCTATGATAAACAAGCTATTGGAAGATAAATAGTCCCAAAATGACTGGATGACTGCGAGTGTATTATAGAAAATATATTTGGAACACTGAAAAATCAATAATTTCATGAAAATTGGGTTGTGTGAGAATTTATTTAGAAAATTTGAATTTTTTAATTCCCCATGGGATAGCTCGAGATAACTATTCGAACTATAATTAAACTAGTTAAGACATGTTGAAATTTAGGTCCAATGAATGAGAGACCATATATAATATAGATGGTGTACCCAAATGAGGCATATTCATTAATCACTAGTGGCGAAGAGAATACCATGAATCCTCTTAATTACATATTTATGATAAATTATTTTTTTATAATATCACATCAGTAATAAATATCATCCTAATTTCATAATATAAAACTATACATCAATTTCATAGTGGTATGAATTCTAACTACATAAAAAACATCATTTTATGTTGTAAATTCATGTGGTCATTATCCTAGTCACATGATTTTAATATGAACTACAACATCCTCACTATATTATGCAATACCAAAAGGTAATCATCCTCACCCTTTGAGGATAAAATTCTAAGTGGAAGTCCATCTTGTATGAATCCAAACTGATCAAAGTTGCATATTCCCTGGGTCATCTGTCTCCCATAAATGAAAGATTTATCCTTTTAAAAGTCTCTAGACCATAATCCACCTATTCCTCATAGCATCAACACCCCACAACCCTTTAATATGAGTCATATATATTTATTGAATCCTTAAAAAAGAACTATTTATGGATTAATTCATTTATTCAATACACACATAGTGACACTGGGATCTCTAATCCTAAGCCAAACATTAAATTTTATCAATGATAAATGTTATCAACCCTATGTATGATCTTTTTATAAATAGAAAATCACCCACACAATAAGTACACATGTATTTATTCGAATACCTATAGGACATGTAGTGACACATAGAATTTTTTAACTGAGTTGAGAAATAGAAATATTAAAATTCCTTTGCCTTACCTTTTTCCTTGTTATACCACCCTTTATCCACATCAGGTCATTCACTTTGTTAGGTTATGAAAGGTTTCCTTTCATTTCTGTATAAATACACATAAATCAAAAAAATTTGAATCTTCCATCATATGTATGATCTGGATATTTATACTAGTATTCTATAGGGGATCCTTATATTTGAACATATTCTATGAATATACCCATTTCTCATATTAATGATTCTAATATATATAGGGATTTACCAGAATAAATCCATGTGAGATGATTTATTTTATTTTAGGATAACTAAAAATGTTCAAGGTCCTCATCCCTAGATCCATATGTAGTTTCTATCTAATTCCAAATATATTTTTGAATTGGTAACCCAAAATTAATGTTCCGCATCCATTGGTAACTCATATTAAAACTATGTCAGTGTATCATGCATGTTTTAAAATTTATTAGAACAATCTATAACATTTTTATCAATTCCATTAAATAAGTTTCAGATATATGAATGTAATACTAGATTATAGATTCTAACCCTACACAATGATACTCCGTGATAGAAAATGAATGCATTCGATAACCCACTACTTATGGGTTATAGAGTATAAATGTAACCCATATTTTATAAATTTCCTTCAACATGTACTGTTATAAAACACAACATATTTTATTACTTCCTCTTATTTCACACACAAGGCATTATCCACATGTGATTATAGGGTTTCAACAATCTTATACGGAATAATGATTTAAATGATCGATTTCTAATAGATATGGGATCATGTCTAGGATACTTGATGTTAAAAATTAAAATAAAACCTTACAATGGCGATGGATTATTAATAAGTCCTCGATTCTCACATACTAGATAGATCTTCATTGGATATCATGATGTATTTTTCTATATTCAATGTTAAATTCCCTTTACCTATGTATAATATTTACATCTATAAAGAAAATTTTCAAAAAATAAATATGTATGTATGGATTTGGGACATTTCATGATACATATGGTTTCTTGTATACCCTATCCTTGGACCATCCATAATATTAATGAATCCAATATTCCCCATCCCATTGTGTGTTATTATCTTTCACTTGTGTATATTATGTGGTGTTAAAAAAGAATCCCACATGAATTTAACGTTCATAGTAGTATTCTATTTAATATAACTTTAATATACTTAACACATGAGTTCGTGTTACATGACATTAAACTAGAAAACATATGAGAACTACATGTGATTGTATTCTTGAATAGGTAAAGATATTAAGTTACATATAGAATATAATATATAGATATATTAACACACCATCATCCATATTCACTCAGTTCTAAAGGAAACTAATTACCCAAATACAGTAAACTCATTTGAAGATTGCTTCTGGAACCTCTTTTGAACACCCTTATACTACAAATAAAAGTATTATTTTTTGTGGCACTCTCATTACCACTAATCTACCATGAATATAGATAATTAGTATACTAAACTCCAAATGACAATTTTTTGGCCTATGTGTACATTCCTTGATATGACTCGGTATACGCACCTTGATTTTGGCCAACCATACAGTAATATATTTTCCAAAAAGGAGTTTCCTTTAATCATTGTGTTCAATAGAAACATCACAATAGAACTCCTCTTTAATAGTTTGCATATAGTTTTACATTTTGTACATAACCCATATCATTAGTCTTTATTATTAAACCATTATTTTCATTTTACAAAAACATTATTGTTACCTACTAATGAGGAATTAGGGTTTCCTCACATCAATAACACGATATATACTATTACTTTTCACCTCACATTTACTAAAATCCCATGTATAATAAACCCAAAAAGTATTCTAGTCAATGTTTTATAACCTTAAACACATCATATTAGGCTAGAGTAATTTGACCATAAACTCTTGTCTTTAATAGTCATAATAACGACATTAATCTACTTCTGAAATAGACACAAAAAAATTCTTGAATAAAACTAAGAAAATGGTGATGTAATAAAAATTAATTTCTCCACTCACTAATATCCTCAAATATATAGATTAAGAAAAATGTTAGACTATGAATTGGAAAATACAAAATATTATATGTACTACAATATAAAACTAGAAATAGAATGACTATTCTTACTGGACTCACTAGTAGATGATTTTTAATAGCAATTGTCTATTATATTCCATCACCTCAGTAATATGTCCAATACAGGATGACATAACATAGAGGGTACCAAAACCCTCCCACAATATGATTCTATAATAACATTATTTTTTTCGTTATTGTTTGAGTCCCCAAGAACCATCCATGGATGTTAGAAATGGTTATTCATGACCCCAAGGGTGCTACTATTGGTAATACATACATTCCTTATAATGACTCTGAAAATGAGGAACCCTTTTTTCCTGTTAACCAGAATCATCTGATTTTGAGATATGGGACCTCTAATCTCTATCATCCTTAAAAAACAATGAAAATCCCATCATTCAATTTTTTTAGTGATCAGCCTTTGTGTACCTATCCAATATCATAATTTTCTTATCAATATCCATATGATATTACTTACATGTCATATAATACATTGATTAAATTAGATTAAACATCTTCAATGTTACACTGCCATGTACCATGCCCAATTTTAGTGAAATAATATTTAATATAATTCTTGAAAATTTGGTCCTCTTCATATGATCCTAGATTACATAATTCTTTGGTCCGAGAACTATGATTGTAAACTAGGTTCACCTTTCCTTAAGGCTATTTTTGTTTATGACATTGGGATCTCATTCACATTAACTTTTCTTTACCCATGTGATATAAAAGATACCTGACTTTATGGTCAATTATGATAAACCTTAAACACTGTTATTCATTTTTATGACTTTCTTAACCATAAACTACAATGGAAAAAATGTGTTACTCCCTAAATCAAAAACCTAAAAGTTGAGGGTTTGGAAAAATTTGAGTCTAGAATATACATACAGACACCTTGGATCATTTCAACAAAATGGATTTTTATAAATTTAATTAGAATATAAAAAATTAGTTTAAATTATCATAAGGGAAATATGACAAAAAATTGAAGTTTTTACATAGTAGGATACCTCATATATGTCATAGGATAAATTTATGGATGATATATAATAGAAGATATATATCTTATGGTTCCACTATATGGTCTAATAAGAAGTTATGATATTGTAATTACATACCTTGGATTGGGAAAATTATAGAATTTTTTTTAATATATCCTTTAAAATAGTTGTGACAAATATATAAGATACACCCTCAAGGTACATGAATCCTTTGGAATATTATAATTCTCATTAAAATTATCCCTCTTCATGATCCCCATAATGATCACTGACCATTATTATTAATTAAATATACCAAATTGGGTGTTATAGTAATGTTATTAATTCCTCTACCCATTCATGATCTATTCCATAAAGGAATTATATTTGAATAAAGTACTCGAGAATCATAATTGAATTGTTTCCTCCAAATTTAATGCTAACATGGATTCATGTTATCCCATATTTATTATTCATAATTTTTTAATTTATGTAGAAATGGTATTTATATTGAGACATAAATTGATAAATCAATAAATAATTGAGAATAAATAATTTTCATTCATCAAAATATTGAAAATAGGATTCTAAAATGGAAAAAGACCATCCTTTTAATAAGACAAATTCATACAAAATTTATTTCAATTTAATTTGTAAACTTATTTATCGATTTCTAGGCTTCATAAAGATTATATTTCAGCAAATGTGACTTCAATGATTCAAGCACTTTACTAAGGTTAAGATTTTGTATTTTGATAATATTATAATCTCTCATCTAGTATGGAATACCGCAAGAATCCATTTTCAGTAAACTAAATTCACTTTGACCTTATCCAAATATTCTTGATTGAAAACCACCAAAGGGGATTATTCATCAATATTTAATTTATCTCACACAACATATCCCTCATAACTAGACTCATCTTGAGACATTGTAGATTGGAGGTCAATTAAATGTTCTAAAAACCTCCCACTGATAAGAATTTATTACGATATCAGATCTTATTATCATCATTTAACGATATCCATTACATTATTTTTGATATCATGATAATAATATCAATAATATGAATCATTATTAATATGATTCAAAACATATGGATTTGTGAGGGAAAGTATTTAAAATTATTTTTTGAGTATATGCTTCACATATTCAGCTACGAAATATAACGGGCGACATGAAAAAAAAAATTGTGACATAGTACCCGATTAAGAGTAAATCATATAAGTGGTGATATATTCAAGTACTATGCCACTCATTGAGTTTCCATGATCAGAAGGTCCTTCCAAAAATTTCCCCTTACCCAGCGTGGTATTAGAAACATATACCATTTGAGATAACAATGGATCAACTTCATAAGCATCATAATTTTGTGTAAGAATTTCCAAAATACACAACCAGATTATATAAATGGAAATAATTTGTAAATTAGTAAGTACGTATGTGAATAAACACATCCAAAAAATAAATCAGTAGATATCATGGATGAAACGACTAATAACATTCTTGGTGGATGATCCTAAATTGGGTCTTATGAATCTGCATCAATTTCCATAGATGGTGAATCATTTTTGGGATTGAAACCAATGTTGAAGCTGAAAAAATAATATTCACACCTTACTCAAACACATAAATATTTATCAATTAATTATAGTCATTTTTTTCCTAGGAGTCCAGAAGACTACATATGGAATGGGGAAATATTCCATAATTCACAGGGATTACTAAAACAGTTTCATGAATTATTTGAAAAAATACATATAGACCATTGAGAAATTATTTTTTTCTTCAATAACTATAAGATGGTATTCAAATTTTGAAATATAGGTGTAATGGGTATGGTATTCAGATCAACTTTTAGTTCCACACCTTCCATTCCTACCTGTTTATTCTCCATTACTTTCATGGTTACTTCTTCCAAAAGTGTGGAGATAGTTTTATACTAGGAGATAAATACTATTAAAATTTGATACCATAATAAATAATATTCTAGTATCATCTTGTGTTGGGTAATGGTCAGTGAATTCATGATCATCCTTCCCTGAGGTTTGACCATCGTTACACCCATATTAGTTCCCATAGCAATGACTGATATAGTTGGCCCCTCAAGTGATCATGAACAAAAAAAGCCTAACCTATCATCAAAGTTGTAGGTATTTAATTAATTTATATTGTAATTAAAATTTATATAGTTCTCATTTACCATAGGGATTTATTAGTAAGATACAAATAAATAATAATCTATTTTATTATGAGAAATTTCATAAAAAATAAAGGAGAGGGTAAAAAATGTATGGGTTTTGTGGGAGGAATATAATACTTATCATACGTTTATGATCATATAAATATAATTTATTTATTTACATTAATATACCTATTAGTTTCTAATGAATACAATTCAATGGAAGGATTAGTTAGCGATGGAAGAGGAGAAAAATATTTTATCGAAGTGACCATCACATCCCACATATATTCTAATGTACCATGAGAAAATTATTCTATGATCCATTATAGGGAAGGATATTTAATTCTAATAATTTAAACCCATTTAGTATAATATGGGAAAATAATAATATATTTTTTATCTCCACCATTCTCTAATATTTTGAATGTACGAGAGTCACATTTATAGAAAAGGGACGAAAATTCAAAATGGAAGACAATTTCACATGTTCTTTAGAGATGGTTTCTTACACTCCAGAAATTAACACTCATGTCACCTGATATATATATAATTCAATACATTTAATGGATTAGATTTATGATTCTTTATCCTTAATTACATCTTGATATCTTCTGATTTATCATCAAGAGAGATTTTCTATGGGGAAATTACATTTATGTCACCTATTAAGTCAATCCCCAATGATTTGAGTGTCTTACTAGCTAATTTAATAGAGATATACATCCTTTTGTAATATCATGAATTCTAGGAATCTATAAAGTAAAATATTATAGGGAGGTATAATGATTAAAGAATCACATTGGTCATGGGGGTTGGGTCTAAACATCGTATTTGTTTAATCAACAACTCTGAGGATGGATTATTCCTTGGATAGAGCCATTTTGGGGTCTCAACAACTCATAAATAACCCCTAGTTATTTACCAATTATAAATGGAGAATAAACCTTGATAATAATAAGTTCTTCTTGTAACAATACATGATTTTTTGAAATTTATTTTTTTAATTATTTTCATATTTTTAATTTCATGGAACATATAATATAACTTCTGAGATATGAATGAACAAATATTGTATTGAATTATATGTAACAGTGTGATAGGATTTCATGAAAAAAAACACTTATATTAAATTTCAGTATATGAAACATCATGTTTTTCTTATGTTTCACAAAATACGAAGTCCATTCGGTTTCTTGCATTACAGGAAAGGTTGTGTTTTAGAGAACTACAATATACTGTTAATATTATTTTGAAAATAATATTAGAGTTTCCTCCTATCCGTTATAATGGAATTTATGAATTAGTTTATCTAAAATATGAAAAAATAAACCACAAATGTATATAAAATTAATAATTTTGTAATCAATAATTAAGAGGGAATGAATGAACTTTTTTAAAAATAAAGAAATCACTCTTTTAAGAAAACTATTTCTATTTGTACTAACACAATATTTTCTCAATGAATTAAAAAAAACTTTTTAGAAATTTTTTATATAAATTTATATGTTATATATTCAATAATTTTATTTACAATAATCCAATATATTTTATATTTATAAGATAAGAATAAATCAAATTTTATTAATAACAATATGTATTTCTCGAAAAGGTAATATTACCACATTTTAATGAAGAATCCATTATAAATATGGAAATTGAAACCTCTATAAATTTAGTTTTGAAAAATAAACAAAATTATTGAAATATTAAAATTAAATTTTACTTTGTTTTATCTTTTTTTATTTTTATTAGAAGTTTTATTTTTTGATGTATAGTGAGAACACTAAATTGAAATTCAAAACTGCATTCTCATCTAATTACATTATATATTTGAGATATGTTGTAAATTATTTGTTAATTAAAATCATTTAAATTATATATATCTTAATATAATCTATTTCACATGAATATATTTCCCAATGAAATTGGTTATAAAAACATTTCAGACGTTTGGGGCATTTCTTTTTAAAACTTTGCATTGTCGTCTTATTTGAAGGAATAATTTTAAATTAATTTTAAACAATTTTATCATATAAATATTAGAAAATGGTTTCAATATTTATAATAATTATAATTTATAATATCTAATTATGTAATTTTTTTATCAAAATTAGTAGTGTAATTGATAAAAATTAATTACAATGATTAAGAGAAGAATTATCTTCACAGTTGACTAAGGGTTAAACATAAGGCCAAAAATGACATAAAAACGTATCCAAAAATATAATTTTAATATTTATACTATATAAATAATTTAATTGAATATTTACCATATTAGAGGAAATTTTTATTAGAAAAATTTGTGTGGAATTCCCTTTTAAAAATTTTCAATAATGCCACTCCTCCTTCACTCTAAAAGGAACTCACCCTATAACGCACTTTGTATCATCTAAAATATTATCAAATAAGATCCCAACATCCCTAATTAAATTTTATATGCCTCCATTTTGGATGCAATTAAATCAAGGAATCCCTTTGGTGAAAACCAATAGAAGTTACCCAAAGAAGAGGTAATACCCATTATTAGGATCCTTTATTTTATTTTCATTCTATACCCCTAAAATAGTCTTATAACATGAATATATAATTACCTAAAAATCATAAATATTCTTATATTATGTTATTATAATTGTTTTAACTAGTATATTTCACACTTCCATCATATGGGTAACAAACATATTCTTATTGTGTACGGTGAGCTACCGCCTCACGAAATAGTGTTATTAATTTTTTCATCACCTTCTATAATGTTTGGGAATTATGATGAAAAAAAGTATTTATTTGAATTATATTAAATTTATTACTTATTTATGATTTTTGAATTATTATAGGAAGCAAACCTTATTGTATACCATTTTTGAAAATATGAGAACATCATTTGTGGACATGTGGACAACTAGCTTCTCAAAGTGGTGTGATTCATTGAAACATTACATCGAACATATTAAGAATGGTTTTAGTGAATTTTTGTGATATATATGAGAAACTAATTTGAATGTAACTATATTATATACATATAGATAAAAATATTTCATTTAATTTATTTTCTTCAACATGAGAATAAAACAGAAACAACGTTCAGGCTTACATACGACATACTGTGTCAATGAATGGTGTATTCCATTTCACACATTTATAATTTATAGGTTATATTATATAAAGATAATATATATATATATATGTGGTATTTATACATTGTTTAATAATCTAGAGATATGTAAATCAGTATATAAGTTAGAGGATCATGAACAACAAGTCAAAAAATATTTCAAAAATAATATAGATATTACCCTAACATGACATTAACAGAATGTTATTCATAAATAGGTAATATAAATTATTAAAAAAAATTGAGGTATTATATATAATAATGTGGTGAAATGGATGATTTATAATGAAATTATGTTTATTATACCGAAGGTATTCACATGTTTGAAGAAAGTCAACACATAATGTAAGAGTTTTCTCGTCTCACATTTATTTCAGTAAGATTTATGCCTTATTCACCACTAGTTTCTTTTTTTGGTACATACACTTCCCATTAATGTATTATATGATTTTGGTAACTAAATTAATATATATTTATATATCCATTTTTTGATCATTCTTTAATGGGATTTATGTTTCACAAGTTTCCAAATCTATAATGTAATTTTATTTCAATTTTAATTCTTTGATACACATGTCATATTATACAACTATATTCTTTTCTATAGTGTATAAAATTATATTTTTAATGGTTTATCAAGAATATAATTATTTCCATAATTTTTTATGAATCTTTTTATTTATTTGCCATACATGGGGAGTAGGATTCAAACATACTAAATGTGAGAGTTTATTGTAATAATATCATCATTTATCGGGGGTTTTTAAGAATATTATGTCATTGACGAATCCTAATTATCCATTTTGAAAGAATAATATTGAATCTTATTCTACTATTGTTATCCATGATATCTTAATATTTTTGTATCCATTTTATAATCTTTGGTACTTAAAATAATTATGATTTTTTATAAGAAAAGCTTACTCCATCTCTCTCTTCGGTTAGAAATCTATGTTCATTAAAAATGAGGATTTTAAAAAGTTTTTTAAAAAATGATTTAATATTATCTCTAGATCTTGAAAAGAATATGAAAACCTGTTTTACCTTAGTAGAATGGTTTTTTAAAAATTAATATTTTTGTCATTTTCTGATTTAAGAAGATTGATAAAATTTTTATAGCACAAAAGGAATGTTTGACATGTATGAATTTATCCACATATTCAAACATCCTTCCTTATGATATATTTTTAATGTTTAAATGATTTTTTTTCAAGAATAAATAATTTTTCTAATATTCTGGCCATTCATTTTTTTTAATTTACTTTCAATGAAAAATGTTTTCACTTTTTTTCGATCTGCCTTTCCATTGAAATGGTTTTCAAAAATGTATTCAATTATCCTTTTTTTATGTTTTTAGTGAAATGTGATTGAAAAATGTTTTCATGAATATGTTATAGGTTTTTAAAGATATGGTTTGGAATAATTTTTCATGATGATGTTTTCAAGGAAAATGGTTTTCAAATTTTTTTAGTTCTTATTATAAAATTTTTAATGGAAATGGTTTTATTTATTCCATTTTATGTTTTAAATATTTTTTTAAAAAATTGTTTTAAAAATGACTTATGTTTTGGGAAGTATTTTTCAACTAATAATATATATTTTCCCCATAATTGTTTAAACTATATTTAGTAATTAATTTCTAAATTAGATGAAATACAGTGGTGTTACTGTTGCCTTTTCGGGTAAATGGCCCAATGTTTCCATTTGTATACTTTCTCTAAATGGTTAATGTTTTTATGGCATGATTTTTATGGTAAAAATTTATATTTCATGAGTTATATGCTTATGAAACTCGATTCTCTTTCATGGGTTATATTATTATTAAACCCACTCATCTTCACACATTATTCTTTAATGAAATTATTTTGAAACCATTATATTTTCAATAAGTTATGATATGATTACATGTTTATGATACCCAATTCATTTCTTGGGTTGTGATATGATAAATTTTTATTATATGTTTGAATAATGATGTATCATTGTATTTTGATATTTGTGGGACCTATATATCCATTTATTTATTGGGTAAAGATTTATATCTCATTAGATAGACATATGTAGAATGGGGACTGAACTCAGTTTAGTAATGGACATAGTCTTCTAATATGGTCTTGGGAGTGGACCTTTGCTACTAATATTTTTATGGGAGTGAACCATGAATACCAAGATAGTATGGGGAGTGAACCCATACTACAAATATGTCCATGGATTCTATACCTTGAATACTATGTATTCAATTTTATATGATTATGTGTCTACGACTAATTCTATGTCATATCCCTATATTATTCATTCTCAAATTATTATCTTGACTCACTTATTATTCATGAATTATGAATTACCAATATTTATTCCATTACTCATTTATATGATCTTTGATATGTGTGGTGTGATACTAAAAATTAATTCCAAAGTTATCGTACCCATATTCGTATGTATTTGTTATGTATCTATTTTTTAACCCTTACTGGGAATCTAAGATCACCCCATTAGTATGTTTCCTTTCAAAATATTATAAATAAATAATTTAAGTAGTTATACTAAAGGGGAATATCATTGTAGGAAAAATTAAATATATTTCACAATGTTAGAATATGTTTCCTCCAATTTCCAAAGGTACAACACTGTTACAGTCTATAGGTATGTTTTTTTAGTATTGTGATGAATATTCATCTAAAATGTTGTAATATCTATATATGTTGAGCTTGGGTCTCTATAGTTTGTATCAAATGAATGGTTTAGTCATCTATTGGAAACTAAGATGATTAAACATTAGTAAGATACCAATGATGATTTATAAGCATATTTAATGGGTTTTCTCAAAGTATAATCTAAATGTGTAATATATTCAATATTAGCAGTCATGATTCACACATCCTATATGTAATTTTTCATTATTACATGTTTTTTTCTATGATAAGTGTTTCTCATAATATCTTATCGAGTCTTAGTCAATAATGGGAACTATGAGGAGCTAGGTTATCATTGAATATATCAAAAGTGGAAAGTAATGTAAATATACAAATCAATGTCCTAATTGAGAATCTCATGAATATAATTTGAAAGGTTGTATGATTATTAGAAATACCTGTAAAGATATGTTGATCAAAAAATGACATGTGAAAGGTATTATATGTTCTTCCAATATTGAATATAATACATTTAAGAGTCATGATTATATTAGGGATGAGGAACATTAAAACATGATCCATATTTCATATTATTGGAAATAAGTATTATAGAATAAGTTGATAAAGCATGAGTAATGGTTTAGGAATAAAGTTGGATGATTAAAGTTTTTATGTTTTATAATTCAATGATTATGTTACATGAGTCATGATGTATATAAGGATTTTTATGTCAATGATTTTTTATCGATTTTCAAGAATATATTAAATGATAGTGATGACCAAGAAAATTGGTTCAATAAAAAGTTTACATTATGTTATGATAACCCATAACATTTTCTAGGGGATAAAAAATTATAAATATTGTGGATAAATAGATTATGATATGGATAATGAAAATTGGATATTATTTATGAAATCAGATATAATAACGATTTACAGACAAAGATCTTAATGTTATTAGGGATGATTGTTTAACCTTCCATGGTTTATGGAATATATATAATAATCATTTTAATAAGAAAGAATGTATGTTTTTTGAATGAATGTATGGTAATTTAGGTTATTAATATGTTTCAATAGAATATACACTGAGGGTGTTGATATGTTTGGAATATGACAAAAATATATACTTTATGATATATTGGGGATCAATTTAATGATGATTTTTTGACCTTATTAATAATGTTTAGGACATCATTGTTTTAGAAGGGTTATGACGTTAACAATTTATGTAGTGGTGTATCTTAATCCTCAGATGAGTTTTAGAGAATAACGTATTATCTCAACATGTGAAGATTTATTCATAGTGGATAACATATTATATACTTTTTTTGTGATAAATTAAGACATATTTAATCACCTATTATTATATTTATTGATATCATGACCTTATAATAATGTAGAAGTGAAAAATTCACATTAATTTGTTGGTATAAGAGATGAAGTGGAAACAGAGCGAGACACAACCAAAGTGTAAGATCGTGCATATGAAAATGATTAAAATAAAGAAAGTATATTTACTTAGGTTATTGGATATTATAATTATTACTCAACTCTATGAATATCATGTTGAGAAATATTTATCCTATTAAATTGTTTCTATTTAATTTATGGTCTTAAAAATCATTATATATTTATGGTTATGGGGCCCCTGATATTCCATTGATCGTTAAATTTTTAGGGATCAATGATCTTTATCAATATCTTTAATTATTTATGCTTTTCATTGAAGTCCAATATTCCCTTTCAACATTTGTTTTACTATTTGTGACCTATTAATGTTTTAATTTGAGTAAACATTATGGTTCTAACTTTCATTTTTAAAGGAACTTTTAGTGTTCATTTTTACGTTGTGTATTTATATGAATGGGACATTCATGTTTTAATCCTTTGATAAACTAGACATATTTTAAGGGTAAAATTCAATTTGTTTTGTGGTGGGGGTGGGGGTAGAATATAACACCCTGACATTTTTTGAAATATATTTTTTCTAATTAATGTTATTTTTTTATTTTTTTCATTTCATTTAACGCTAAATATACATTCTGTTATATAAAATCACTAGATTTGGTTTGAATTATATGAAACACCAAGTTAATATTGTGCTGTATAAAATACATATATTATATTTTTTTTACACAAAACAATATGTTTGGATTATGTTATAAAAAATACAGAGTACCTTTGTTTATCCATCTTTAGATGAAAGGTGTATTTCTCCAAACTACTCTATACTATTTATTTTATTATTAAAATATTATTATAGCCACCACATAACTATTTGAATGGATGCTATAAATAAGAGTAAATAAGATCTGAAAATATTATTTACAAGTATATACAAAATTATTCCTGTGGTTATCAATTTATGGAAGTGAATGAATGAAATATTTCAAAATAAGGAAATTACTTTTATAAGAAAATAATTTTTCTACGTACAAACATAATTTTATATCTATGA
The DNA here is from genome assembly GCA_963277665.1 of Viscum album. Classification (NCBI taxonomy): domain Eukaryota; kingdom Viridiplantae; phylum Streptophyta; class Magnoliopsida; order Santalales; family Viscaceae; genus Viscum; species Viscum album. The sequence goes on along the minus strand of OY728163.1, from coordinate 2,098,299,665 downwards.
ATAAAGAAAGAACAGATTTTACAAATGTTTTCAACAAAATTTATAAATTATATATTAATTCCACATTTTTATACTCATACAATACATTATATGGGTATAATATAAGTATAAATCTAATTTTATGAAAAAAGTTATATTTTTCTAGAAGGGTTTTTTACTGCATTATAATGGTTAATCCCTTTTAAATAATTTTTTTAAACTTTTATAATTTTAATTTGAAAATAAAAAAATATCTTTTTAAATAAGAATGGAATAATTTACTTTGGTTTATTTTTATTTATTTTTATGAGAAGATTCATTTTTTGACGAGTACTAAAAATAGTGATTTTATAAAAAACTACCTTTTCATCTAATTAAATTATTTTTTATGTTATTTTTTAATTTTTTAATGTATAATTAGATAAATTTTAAATCACTTAATATAATTTCTATAATTGGAATAAATTTCATAATGAATTGGGATATAAAATCAATTCAAATTTTTTGACCTTTTCCCATTAAAAACCCGTATTTATCATCCCATCTATGAGATTGATTTTAAATTAATTCATCACACATCATTGATTTGTATTTATAAAAATATATTCACTACTTAGAATAAAAATAATTTGTAATTTCTAAAAGGGTGAACTTTGTTTTTGACCAAACAATATTAATGAAATATATTAAAATTAATTACAATGATAAAGAAGAAAAATAGAATAACGAAGGAGAAGGACATAAAATTTAGGATGAAAATGACCTAGAAAGTGTTTTTAAATCCATTTTATGTTCGTATTTATACTCTATAATCCCATTGGATCTCTTTGGGACCTTTACCATGTCAACATGACATGAGAAAAAATTGGTGAAATTATTTTTTCATGAATATATAATAATACACAACCTCCTCCAGAATAAAAAAAATAATCAAACATACAACTTATTCAAACATATAAAACCATTTGTGTCATCCAAAATCAACTCCAATAAGAAAAAAAATCCCTCCACTCATCCTATATTCCTAACATTGGATTTATTTTTATCCAATTCCATGAAAAAACATAAGAATAATGTCAAAGATTTGATTGAATATATAATATATATTTAATTATAAGTATTCACCAAACATGATTTATTTAATTTGATAACATAAAACCTATCTATGCATATAAAAATATTTTTTCTAAAAAACATTTTATTTCTTTTCAAATGCTAATTATTTTAATTTCAAATTATTCGGTCATTAATGAAATAGTTTTATATAAATGTATAGATCATATATTTAAATAATTTAGTTTATCTCATTAATACCCTCCATTAAATTGGGAATGTGAAAAAAATCATAATAAATAATAATATTTTAATATTATGTGGTGAATTTTTTTAATTTGGCGTTGTCTGTAACATAATATAAAATTCATATTTTAGGAAACAATAGCTGAAATTGGTATTGTGTGTAATCCAAGCTATTGAAAACATAATTTTTTTAACCTAATATGTTTCACAAAAACTTATGTTGTTACATTTTATCACCATAAGATTAATTTATCCCTTTAAATTTCGTTTTTTTAATAAAAAAAGGAGGATACTACTAACTCATAATATCTTTAGGTACCTGTCTAAATTATTTATGCTGGTTCATTTTCTACAAATATCTGACATGATGAGTGGTATTCCTTTGTAGTACAATATGTTTGTGATCCAGAATAACTATATGTCGTTCCTAATGAGAAATATCATTCTCTTTTGGTTTGAAATTTTATTTTAGTACATGTGAAGGGTTAGGTTTGTACATCATTTATTGTAGATTAAATGGTTATTTTTCATTTTCACATGTCCCCGAATTTTTACCTATCTATGAACCTAACAGAAGGACTCATAGTTTGTAATAATGTTTAGAGGTTTTTTATATAATTGTCTAAAGCTCGTATATTGGATGAAATATTATAAATCTATGAAAATAAGGAATATTTTTTAATATTTCATAAAATTTAATTTCTATAAGTTACAGTTTTTGAAGAAGAAGAATCATAGACTAATTTTAAAATATTTTAATGGATCACATACCCCATGTACATGTATTAAGCTATTATAAATTTCTTATATTTAATTGATAAATGAGGTCTAGAAAATCAAGAATAAGTGACTTATTTTTGAGATTATTTAACATGAGAGTTTTCAATATAGGAGGTGTTAGATTCATTATTTGTGAACAACACCTGGGAGCTAATAGAAGCAACACTTGGGAAGAATTCAGTTGAAAATAGTTGGTATTTGAACTGAAAGAAGAGACTAATTGAAAAAATAAATACATAAATCTAGGGTTGTTGTAAATGGGATTTACTAAAAGAAATGTATTGACTTCTATAATATTTTATATCAGGTAGTAAAATTTATGAATATCCATATTATTATAGGATTAGTTTCTTCAATAATTTTATACCTTCATAATAGAGATTAAAAGATAATTTTTTTCATGATGATTTTGATAAAGAAATTTATATGATGTAACATATTGGTTTTTTGGACAATTTGAACCATGTAGTGGGGATATAACTAAGAAGTAGAATCTATCATTTCATAAAAAAACTAGGATATTTGAATAAGATTTTTGATTCCTCAAATGATGATAAAGGCTTCGCATGACGTAATCATGATCATTGGTTTTAACAGATAGAGCTCTTTGAAAATAACCTCATTATCATATCTTTTATGTGGATGAAATTCTATTAGTAGGACTAAATATTCAATAGATGAAATATGTTAACCAAATATGTCAGGAATTTTTTAGATTAATGATCATTGAAATAAAAATATATCACGGCCATTAGTATTTAACATAATGTGAAATGTGAATTTTTCTTATCATTAATATAATACATTTTGAATATCATTTTGATATTTATAATGAGTAGATGTAATCTAGTTTCAACTCATCTCAATGATCACTTCAGTCTATAAAAGGAGATGACGCTATGAAAATAAAAAGAAAACAACTATATGAATAATGTTCGGTATTCCAAAAACATTTTATGATTGTAGAATACTATATTATGTAAACATATAAACATTACTCATATAGTGGGAGTGGTCAGATGTTTTACAAAAAATTCATGGTAGGTTCATTAAGAAGATATTAAATGGGATATTCTATATCTCAATGGAGGAGACGATACAACTCTTTGATTAAAAGATAATAATTTGTTACATGGGATTATATATGTGTTCATTGTGGGTGATTTTTAATCTTATAAGATAAATAACTGATATGTTTTTACTTTTAGAGTAACTAAATTATGTGGGTTGTCCATGATACAACCAAAGATTTCTGTTTCTACAACAGAAGTACCGTATGTGGCTAACATGGAGGAAATAAAGTATATGTTATAGTTAAGCTGATTAATTAACGAAATAGAAAATACCCTTTGGAAATGGTTTATATTGTACTGTATTCTGAGTGAAATTCTTTTAGAAAAAAATATACTATTTTATTTAGGAACAAAACAAATTGACTTGAAGTACCATCAAATATATAAGATCATGGAATATGGTGAGTTGATGTTTTAGTAAGAAACAAAGTGAAAAATATAATAAATAATTTCAACAACAGTTTGAGTCTAGAAATACTATGGAATCATAATGTCTTCTATGGTATTTGTTTAATGAAATTAGGTGTAGAAGCAATATATATAACATAAATAGGAGGATGTTTACAGACGTTGAAGGTGATTCCATGATGTTTTCTCTAAATTAGTGTTCAAGAGAGATATTATTGGTAATTGGTGGATAAAAATTAGTTTAAATATGTTTTTATAACAGATGAATTGGTTTTAGAATACATTGAATTAACTGAAGTTACGGTAGGGCTAGGTTTTTTCTTATGCATTTTAAATGAGGTGTTTTGGATGAGTTTGTTGTGATGTGATCCTACTAGGTTGTTTCGTTTCATAAGTGTTTAATATATTACTTCTAGAATACGGGGATATAAAATTATATTGTTTCTTTTCACCATATTTGGTAGTTACTCTTAATATTTCTATAGGTTATCTGTGATGGGAAGAGTGGAACATATGGACTCCCATACTTTTCAAATGTTGGTGCAATAGTATGATAAATTTTTAAAATATACATATATAATGTGGGACTATAGTATTTTTTATGAGGTGGAAAATAGTTGGGATCACATATATATAGTATTATTGAGTGAGTATAATGTTATTATATTGTAATGTTTTTTAGTGAACCAAAATGCTATATTTTTTCTCCCATATATGTTCGCCTTTTTTCAGAACAATATATACCTTTTCATTACTTAATTACATTCAATTTTCAATTTAGGAATGTTTGTTACAATGAACATGGATATTTTTGGTTCAAATAAGTAGAAATTATTTGGGTGAAAATTTCATCCACTATGTACTTGAAAATTAAGTCTTATAGTTCTATCCTACATCCTTTTCCTCCCGCCAATTCAAGAAAAAATGATTATTTTTTATTAAATTAAAGGAGGGGCAATAGAATTCAAAAAAAAATTAAATTTTCCATTTTAAAAAAAATGACAACTGTGGCCTCATTATTAAATGTTCAAAACCCTAAAAATGAAAACATGAGACATCCTATGTAGACACTATATGTACAAAATCAGTGCATGTATACTAGCATGAACCCCTATGATCATCCATTCCCTTGATAAAATAATGAAAAATAATTATCCTATTATATAGGTTAAATACTAGTTGAAATCATGATCTAGGAATCCATTGATATCATGGGACCTTGTTTGGATGATTCTAGAGTAGTCTCTCTAGGGTCAATGATAGATTTCTTCTCTACGAATCAAATTGGGTCAAATAGACCATCCATATTTTAGTAATCTACTAGATTTTTTTGTAGGATTCTATATCTATTATTCCTCCAATATAATATATCTTATAAATAATCTAAATAATTTTAATCTCACTCATATTGGATTCATTTTTAGGTGTAGGACAGATCCAAATAAAATTGTGAAATTTGTTTAATCTTCCACCATATCTTATTTCTTACACAAAACTAGACTCACATGGTCTTATAACACTGTGTTAATTATTCAATTACCAATATTAAATCATTCATTATGATCCTCATTATTAGGTTCAATCCCCATCATATCTCAATGATCCTCCTTCTTATGTGTATTCCCCATTAAAATTTAACTGTGGTGTGTGCATGATCTTCAATTATATCTTGCTTCATACACAAAAGAATTACACATGCAATCATAGAGAATCATGTCAATTATGCCGTGGGTGGAATTAATAGATTCATTATGGGACTCCTTCTTAATCTTAATCCTCAACATTTCTCAATTGTATTCTTTAAAAGGTGTTAGCCCCAAAATATATTAATGTCCCCCCTACTCAAGTGTATTCCCTGACATATCATTCCTTATAGGACTCCTTATTAGGTGTATTCCCTATTAGAATTTAATCGTACAGTATTATTGATCTTCTATTATCAATTATTTATTATGCTAAACATGATTCAAATTAGCTTCGTGATATATGTTTCTTAAACAATTGGAATAATTAAAACATTCACCATTGGTCTCCACTTTTGTGGAACTCCCCAATACATCCTTCATCATGGGAATCCTCCATAGGTGTAAGCCCAAAATATATATTCACCTTTTCTAAAATCCACATTCTTCCTGATAAAATATTTCCGAGTTCCATATTACCAATGAGGAATATTAGGGAAACCACCATATGTGTATGCCCCACTAAATTATGTATTTTTATATATATCATAACATATAATTCCTTACCTTAGGATATTAAAATACATGGTATAACAATGCTAAATGAAATTAAACTCTGTAACTAGAAATAATAACTGTCTTATTCATATCTCCAATTGGATATTTTTTATTATTATTCTAATCATAAACCCTATAACCCCACATATCCTTTGTTTTCTATGTTCCCCACTAGGAGGAGATTTGAGCACAACAATATTTACTCAGAGGGATAAATCCTTGATGTTATCATGCCCACACATAAGGGAATATATACCCACCCTGTATAACCATATTTCATTATATAGGTAATCATCCAAGACAAATTCTACTATATGGGCCATGTTATTTCATGTTCAACTAACCTAGTACCTCATAAGGAAAAATCCCTTTTAAAATCAACCCATCCTCATTGGCCTATATTATTTCATTAGGAGAAATTGAATGTTATTATCTTTGTTAAGTCACACACCATCCATTTATTGGAACACTTCACCTAGAAATTATATTCTATATGACTCTAAACTTCTTGTAACTAGCCCTTTATATATTAGAATAAAAGTTATGATGTGTCCTATTAAGTGACAATGAGTTATATGGGTTCTAACCCTTATTCATGAACAAGTAGGAATTCTTTTCAACATGTCTGATCCAAAATACCAATATTAAAAGTATCTCAATATAGGAAATAAAATATAAAGTTCCAAATAAAGGGTTTTTAAAAATATATCCCCTTTAACTAAAAAGGGAGGAGAGATCCGACCATTAATTTATAAAAATGTATTTTATTTCACTCCCAACCACAAGTAATCGCCAATCAATCAAGAGGGTAACCATTATAATTATTGAACATTTTTGTTAAGATTTATGAACTTGTCTTAAATCTATAATATTTTCATGTATTAGAAAATAATCTCATCCTCCAAAAAGTGTTGATTTGCGTAAAATTACGTCCTCTTATTAGGATGTGAATTAATGGGCTATATAGTTTTTCTTATTAGCCACATACATTTTGGAGGCTGGATCATAAAGTTTTAATGAAACACACTAGGGGATATACATCTCAAATAAATATAATGGAATATAGAATTATTATAATTTCATAAAAAATGTTTATAAAATGAACTATTTTTAGAGAGAGAACAAAGAAATTTCACAGGAACATGACATGAGATACATTCATGACATCACAGAGAGAAATTGGAAAATAATATCTTGATTTTTATAGAATAAAATATAATCACAAAATCATTAAAAATTATTTATGACCATAAAATAATTTTATAATATATATTAAAATGGTGTTCCATAGAAACACCTACATCATTTCAGGAAGAACCGTTTGAAACACATTACCATTAATGGACACTGTATATCTAAGGATACAAATGGCCTTCTCTACCATATACAATCAAAATCCATATTATTAGAACCTACTAAAACCATAATCCAAACCTAGAAAATGGGTAGGGTTTATAGGAGTGAAAAAATAGATGGAGAACCGTGAGAGATAATGGAAGAGAATAAAATTAGAGGAAATAATGTTTTGCCAACATTAGATTAAAGTAAGTGAAAACAAAAAGTTATGTTGAGATAAAGGGTAGAATATCCCACATGGTAACCCAATTTTAGTTGAATAATAGGGGAATAAGGGATACCATAACACATAAAAATCAAGAGGAAAACTTTGGAATTTAAAAAAAATAAAATATAGGGTAGATCAAACGGTTTGGCTATATGTTTTTCCAAATATTTCCCTAACATTGCAGTGCCAACTATATAGAGAAATCAACCTCACATATTCATTATATGAATCCTACATTGTTTTACTATCCATTTACAAACCATGCCAAATGTTATTGTCAAATGGAAGACTCAACCAACATGTTTGTAATGTTGTCACCTAACAATGCGCAAGTAGTATTGTAATAATCCAATTCTCTAAGGATCACACATGGCCTCTTCTAGGACTTTAATTGTTGGATATGAAACAAGCACTACCTATACAGGCTAACCATGGAATAAAACAAGACAATTATGAAATTCCATATATAAATGTATATGCATGATTTACCCTTAATCATTTATAATATCCTTGATGAGAGGGAAAATTTAGATTTATCATGTTTCATGTTGAAACATCACAGAAACTATAATTAATGAATGATAGAATAAAATAAATTAACAAAAAATGTAATAATGACATGTGGGTATCACAATTATCCACATAAATCCACATTTTGACCCCAAAATATATCTAACCAAATAAATGAAATAAATAAAGGTTAAAACAATACCACTTATCTATAATAGGATTAATGATCAAGGAGAACTCAAAAGATCCCAAGATAATTTAATTATCAATAAATGGTATATTCACTTAATGGGACACTAATAAATTGAAACATTATGAGAAAACATAAATGGGAATAATTCACGATAGTTTTAAAAGGAATTATAAAATATAAGAGACCAAATGGAGGTATCCAAACCATTTTTTATTAATCTAAATGTTGATTCAAAACATGACCACTCATAGAATGTTATTAATCCAAAACACAAATCTTATTCCGAAAAACCATAGGAGAAACTATAGGATTAAACTTACCATGGAAATATTTAAATGAACTCATAACTAAAAGGGCAGCATGGACCATGAAATTATAGATAATCTCCAATAAAAATAACCCCCAATATCAAAATAGATGGTCTTCAAAATGTTTCACAGCCATTATATCCAAAAAAATGTTTAGAGGACCAGGTTACCCCAAATCAGTGCATCTCAAAAAATAAAAAAACATAGTAATGATCTTATTATTAAATAATTAAATTACACATGCTATAACCTACGATCACCTAATATGATTAAGGTAAAATGAAAACATCATATTCTATGTACTCACTCAAGGATGCCCGAACATATTTAAACAAAAGATAATAACTGTATAACATCAAATGGCTCCGTGACTATCTTAGTCAGCTAAATCACACTTCCTAAAGACATTAAACATATAATAAATAATCAAAAACCCATGGATGGATCTCACAAAAAAATAAAATCCCAATAGAATTTATACAAGTACCAATAATCAAAAAAAATTAAGAAAATATAAAAAAACCACAACGTAATATAGAAAAACAAAAATTTCACAAAGAGGATCATACAAAAACAAATCCACCTCAGGTCTATATGTATCAAAACTCATAAAAGAACAAATTATAATAGCCCATTCCCCACACAAACCAAATATATAATTAATTTATAACAATGATTTCACCGTATTAGAATTAAAATAACGTTCTAGTTATTTTTTATAAATATGTTTAACATTAACACAACATATTTTTTTAAAAGATATTACTTTATGTTTATACTCATTTTTCATTGAGGACGCCACTTCTTAGTCTAATATGAGCAACCGGAGTGGAAATATTTACATTTATAAATTTTCTAAATATCCTTAGATATTATAAAAATCATTTAAAAATTTTGGATGAGAGAAGAACACATTTTTATGAGATAGAAAAATAAAAAATTCTTTCTATGTAAAACATGAAGGCCGATGAATTTGTTTACTTTTTCACATGAAAATTTTCATCACATAAATAAAAAATTTCCACAAGTGAAAATCAATATTTATTGAAAAAAATATTAAAAAACTATTAGAAAGAAAAATAGAAACAATTATGGAATATTTAGTCATGTTAGAGCAAATGAAAAAATTCATTTAAAAAATGATAATTTCACCTTTAAACTTTCCATGCCTCAATAAATAAAAAGTTTTCAATGAAAACCCTTTTTAAAAGAAAAATATCTGTTTCTTAGAGTATCATATTCATAACCCATGTTCACTCATATTTTGACTATATCAGAATAACTAAATCCTGGATTACTCCAAATGAGTAACCTAAAATAATGTCTCCCATATTTTTTTCTTAACAAGACTATTAATTACCAATGCATTGTGAAGATATATTATGATCTCTTATTGTGAAACTTTATATTAGGATATCCAATCCTCATATACAAAATCATGATTTTTTAATTTCAAAATGTTTTCATCATAAACTCCATTATATCTCATTCTAACCAATATAAAAAACAGTTTATGTAATCCCACGAATATGTGACAAAGATTCTATTTCCTCAAAATTTATTTTAAAATTTAAAATTCATAAAATATTGAAAAAATGATTCTTTTGAAAATTACCATGGATTTTTTGATAAAAAATTTAAAATAAATAATGGTTGTGATGATGGTAAAATATAATCAATCCATATATATTAAACTCTGTTTTTTTTACTTTTGTAAAAATGTCCAATTTAATCCGTATGAAAAAAGATGAAAATATTCATTATTAAAAATTTGGTAAAACTAAAATATAGAAAAAAGGAAATCTAAAATACATTTATTAGTTAATAATAACATTATTAAAATATTTTAAAAAACATGGACATGGAAGAAAAATATTTTAAAACAATTTAAACAATATTTTAAAAGAAAATATCTTACATTAAGACTCTCTTAGATACATATATTCTCTAACTATTGGATAATAAAATTATCTTATTTTCCAAATAATTAATATGTTTTTTTATGTTAATTTTATAATTATTATTAATTAAAATTAATTAATTAAATTATTTTATTTATTTACTAATGTGGTTACTTCTATGTTTGAAGTTTTTGAATCAGTAGGTTTATAACCTCAAAACCACATAGATGTATCGACTATAGTAAAAGTGGTTATATTAAAATTATATATATAATCTTAAACAAGTTTTATATATCATATTTATAACTTATATACACTTATTATACTAACTATGTATGATTGTCATTAAAAATTAGCCACATTGTTTCATGGAGACTATAGTCTATATGTATGCATAAATGCCATTTTTATTTTTCAAATGATTAGAATATAAATAAATTTGATGATATTATACATTAATTTGTTATAAATATGTTAAAAATATAATATTTATCTACTAGTTTAATCCTCTCTACATTCTTTGTATGTAAAAAAATAAGAATGACTCATATCGCTTCACAAAGGTTGTATTCTCTATGTACGCACGGACGATGTTACCAATTTATAATGGAAAGAAAAGGTAAAATGGTAAGTATTATATTACATTTATATAATTATAAATATAATTTAAATAAATTTTATATTGGTTGTCTCTATCATTTTATCCAATAATATGATCAGGGTTTGAATAACAAAACTCATCATTTCATGGAGGTGGTAGTCCTCACTTACACACGATCAATGTTTTTATTTAACATAAAATAAAAAAGGTGATGAAATTGGGGGTTTAAATAAAAATATTAAGTATTTATTATACGTAATATACCTATGTTATTAGATAATCATGGTTGAATAATATTTTGAGGAGGTAGAATATGAAATAAACATGAAATTGGCTGGTTAGAATTCGTAACTTTTCTTTGGATTTCTCCTAATGTATTACCCCATAATATATTTACGGTTAGTATTTATAGATTAATAGGATGTCTAAAAATATTCAGGGTGTTTGGGGAGTGTTTTTAGTATGTTTTTTAAGTAGGGTTTTTAAAATGTGTGAGGAATTGGGGAGAGGAGGATCCCTTTTCACACATTAGGGGAGTGACAAACATTCTATTTTTTAAGAATTTTAATATTGTAAAGTACTAATAATGAAAAATTGAGTCAAAAAATATAAAATATAGATTATAATGTGACAAGTTTCAATATAAAATTATCCTATAATAATTAAAATATTATTATTTAGCCTTACCACATGTTTTTTACTTAATTTATACAATTTACCTCTTACCATGTTGACAAATTTTTACCACAGTTACAATTCACAATGAAAAGAACTAATGTTGTTCTAATTAATAATGTTTAACACCAGTATTAAAAAAATCAAATAATTTTTTGATGATTAAATTATTATAAGTGGAAGAAATTAATATTAACATAAGTGTGAAAAATGAAACAAAAAAAGTTTCAAAAATACAAGTTAAGCATAAAAATGTATTTATTTGAAAAAATATAATGTTTATTCTTAATTATTGATTTTTATTAGGATTAATTGAAATTAATATTATTATACTATAAAAAAAATTAATAAAAATAAAAGAATTTATAAATTACAAGGTTTAAATAAAATAACTTAGTTCTACAAAAATTGCAAATTCTCACCATTCACACAAAAATCAAAATTTTCATAAAAATTATGAAAATTCATAGTAAGATTTATTTCATATATTTATTTAAATAATGGATTAGGTCTTAAAATTTAATTTCTAATGTAATAATAATTAAATTTTAAATAAAACCACGCAATTAATGGAAAAACAATTTAGTTAAATAAAACTATTCCTTTTTTTACTGAAAATTACTATAAAATTATTTATAAAACTATGATGAATGTAAATAGAAAAATATATAATCATAGATAAATGTGCTGATTAAATTATATGATTACCTGGGTTTTCAAAAAAAATCAAAACGTTTCATCACCCGACATCCCACAGTGATTTTTCTTCAACAAAATGGTATATAACCATTAACATCAAACATTAAATATGTGAATGAATCCTTACAATATAATTAGAGTCTATAATGTATCCAAAATCTAGAGGATAAATACCCAAAAAAGGAACTCCCATTTTACATAAGACCTTTTAGGTTGTGAACTTTATATTAACAGAATCATAGACCCACTCATTCATCTATCTAAAATAACATCAAATTTTCCCAACCAAATTGTGGAAAAAAATTCAAAAAACCATGAAAAAATGTATCTCACATGCCAAAATCTCATTTCCAGGAAATAATTATCATTCTTAAATTAGTTGAAAATAAATTTTCTGAAAACATTAATTTTTTCCAAAATCACCCAAACACCTTGAAAACATCTATTTAATTTAGATTCATATTACCACAAGGGAATACAAAAAAATTTACCTTGGTTTTAAAAACCAAATTCTATATCAAAAAATGAGGAATACACCCAAGCATATCAACGCTAAATCATTGAATAAATTTAAGACACTCTAATCCACTTTTAAAAATAATTCAAGATATTTTTTACTTTATTTTCATTATATTAAATCAACTACTTATTTTATATCAAAATATCATAATTGAGTATTAATTTCCATTACCATTAAACACCAATTAGTTTAAATGTTTTAGGTATTCATGATGATATATTCCAATTTTTGGAAAAAAATTACTTATTTTACTTCTATAAAATCAATCCATTTAAAAAAATGATGGAATAACAAATTATCTAGAAAAATAAATTTTTTGAAATCCCATCTGATTATCTATAAATGATTCCTACATGTTCATTTAAAAAAACAAGTTTCCTGAAATAAACTATTTAATAGGATTTCCATTTTACACAACCATCACACCAAGAAGACAGCACACTAAAATTAAAATAATCATATTGTAATGACCCACCAATTTTGATTGGCTTGAGTGCTCAAAGAGTCATTACTAGGCCTTAAGAGACATCCCCAAGGTGGAAAAGGCTGGAAATAAATGTTGAAGGGTTTCAAACCAAGTGGTGGATGATTTACCCTTCTAAAGAATACCACAGAACCAACAACTATAACCAACTAATCAACTATACGATGCATGATAAAAGCTAAGACAACTCAACCATTTATTTTATCATAAACCAATCAAGTGTACCTCATCAGAAACTAACACTAAATCAGAGTCAACAGCGGAAGGACAATCTAAAAGACTACAAGACGACAACCTGACTCCACGCTCTACAAGCTCCAAGCTCCAACATCAAGAACCAACCCTAGTATCACGAAGTAGTGCTATAAACATGTGACACATTAGCTTTTCCAACATCCCGGTATATAACATCTGAAAAATCACCAACGTTCCAAATAAGGGGGTGAGTAATGAAACTCAGTAGGTCTTCCCCAATGACTTCCCAGCACATGCCTCTAGGATAAAACATGTCAGCACATTTATATAAAACAATTTATATAAAACAATTCCAATACAGTTCACAATATAACAAGTTCTATATTAAAACCATTTCCCAACATAAACCATCTTTCTAAAGAAAACAAACCAAAAAATGTTTCAAATCAAATTCACATTTCCATTTGGCAAAGTCATTCCATTTAACTAATTCACACAACCAACCATGCATGCAACTTGGACCTCCCTATACTCGCGAGTTTTGAGTTATCCTTCCACAAAGCCATCGCTTAGTGAACTACCGTGACGGGGGTACTTCATGAAATTATCTATCCCAACCTTTTGATGTGGGTAAATCTCTCCCTTATCCATCCCATCCTTTTGATGGGGGTAATTCTCTCCCTTATCCATCCTAATGCACCTAAACACACACCACAACCCATGCAAATCCATCCCAAAACCAAGTGTGTTCAAAACAATTCAATAAAGCATCCAACCTTTTATTGAAAACCATCTCTTTCAAGAAGAAAACCCATAACCAGTTTAAAATCACTATTTTATATTCACTTCAACAAACACTTTCCAAAAACACAAAATTCCCATCACCCGTTAGTAAACAGGGGTTTCAACTATTCATTCACAACAGATAAACAAACGATTTCAATCAAGGAAAACAATTTGAAACTAAGACTTCATTTTCTAAGAAAGAGAAATCGATAGTGAAGCCACTTACCTCAATAAATTTGGAGACACCAATAAGAACCGGGTCGAAACACCACGAAACATCCTTAGATTCCTTCCCCTATCACCAACAAGACGAAAACCCTACTTAATGGACATCTGCTACATTAGATCTACCCACCTTGGGTGTAGATCTAAGGATCCATCAAGGGGGAAGAAGGAGATCTATGAAAACTCATGGAAACAAGACATACCTTGATCAACCGGCCTCTAAACGCCATGGAAAACCTCCAGATCACTTCCAAAATGCCTGGTATGTGTTCTCTCACCTTCACCAGAGAAAAATCCCGAATTAGGGAATTCTAAGAGAAACAATGAGTGGGTTTAATGATAAAATGGATTAGATCCTTAAAAATAAGATCTAAGTTGACTTTGCGCATAGTTAGTCTGCACGGTTAGTCAAATCGTGCGCTAACCATGCATTAGTCACTGCGTGGAAGAGGCGCTCCACGCGGCCTCCTCACACAGTTTTCCCAAACTGTGCGCACACCATGCGGTCTCCTCTATCCAAGGTGACACCACCTGCACGGCTTCCGCACGGTGTGGGAAAACCGTGTGAGGCACGTGCATCACCACCGTTTTCCCTTTGACACATTAAAAGTCTCCAACCTTTCCCCAACCATTCCTCATATGCTTCATGTACATAAAAATCATAAAACAAGGGTTACTTATCAGAAACCGGGGGTTCTACATAGATCATCAATATATTGAATGATCCATATTGACTCGACCCCCATTTGTAGGGATCAATAGGTAGCACTCTAAACAATAATTCAAAGAGGATACAATAAATTTATTAAATTTATCACTTGGTTTATGGACTATGGGATAATAATGAATGAATTAATTTAAATTTATAATTATATGTTCTTGGTCCGATCCCTAGTTTAATAGGGTATGAAAACAATCTAAACCATACCGATACATTTTTTCGGTCAGGATTCCATTAGAACCAATACCTAAACTGAATCACTATTAGGATAGAAGGGTGTTCTTGAACCCAAAATACATTCCAACCCCAAATGAATCATTGCAAATTCCAATAAGGACCAACACACAAATAATAGTAATTCCAAAGAATTATAATATTCAAAATTCAATCCCTACTTCTCATGGTAACTCAGGCACCAACACAAAAGATGAAGATCATGGACCCACTCATTGAAAACTACCCCATACATGGAAATCATCCTTACATAATCATACTATAATACTACAAATACTAATATTGTAACATAATTACCTATTTACCTTTTGGGAATCTAAGGATTTGATTCCATTTTTAATTTGTAACCCACACAACAATCCAAATTGACACCTAAACCCAAATGCCAAAAGGCCTAAAAGGAATTATGTATCCCCAAGTGGTAGAAAATAGTTCCCAGGTATCATGAATTTTCCTTCATAACAACTCTATCCATCTATTTAAATCTAATATAATCTTTTTTTAGAAATGGATAAAACATCTAACTAAACATGTTGTAATAGAATAAAACAATAATATATCGATAAATGATTTAAATAAAACAAAGTGGAATAAAATATAGATAAAAATACTAGGTTGAAGGAATAATATAAAATCTCAAAATAAAATAAGATAAATGGAACCTAAAAATTACTAAAAACACTACACGTGAACCATCCAAATCAATCATCACATCCCACTCATCCATTCATGGATTAACCTCTACCAACGAACTAAATTTGAGAATGGTACAACAACCCTATAAACGATCTATATATGAGTGATCTAAATATCATGGTAGGTTTCTACCCACCCAGACTATGGAAATAAGTTCATAACACAGTTCTTAAAAAAATTTACCATAAGGTATAATGTGGGGTATTTTTATTACTATATAAAACAATACCAATAAACATGTCACTTAAACGTTATTAAAAACCACCATGTTAAACACCAAAAATATGATGGTATAGAATGTCAAATAAATGATATACGTAAAAGGAAATGGGGCTTTAAAACCATGGAAAGTGATCTAGAATATCTTTTTTCCCCCTAACAAATATTTTAATGAAAAACATTTTTCATAAAAAACCTTATAGAAAAAGCATTCCTAAAAACCCTTTTATGAAATAACCATATTATGATCCTTTTAAATTAACCCATTTTAAAACATAATAAAATATGCATTTTGAATGTAATCCCAATCACACTCAAGTTGATCCACCACAAACTAATGAAAATAAGGTAGAGATAAAGCATAACCAAATAACCAAAAAAGGATCCCTATAAATCAAATTAACGATAGAGAATAAATAATATTATTTAAAAAAACATCTAAATGATATCACCCAAAAGGGACATGGTATGAAGGTGATTTTATTAGGGATATTGTAATAAATACATGAACTAGAGACATATGACCAAGGAAAACACTACTGAACCAATCCACATTTTTTTTATTCCCATTGAACCATCTAGAAATAAATTACATGATAGATTCTTTACAAACATGGTATAGAAAAATGTTTCTATCACAATGACCTGAATTCTTCTCTGCGTAACAAATGGAATATATCCAATAATGATTTCCTATATCGCCCACTATTGTACACTAGATCCTGATCTCACTCATGTTACCTACTATCAACCTCTTACTCTCATGAAAATTAAAATTGGGGTGATAAGAATTATTCCATCACATTTATCAGTTATAAATCATTTCAAAAAACAAAATCCTCACCTCTTATACCCTCACCAGAAATAACCAACCTATTTTCAAATCAATATACATGGTTCTTGTAAGTATGAAATAACATAAAACAACCATCAATGGATGTCAATACACATTTTACATAATATTAATCACTCAGGTATTTAATAAGGGCTTGATATGTTTATAAAACAATTTCAAATAACGTTCTAACTAGGCTTTTATAAAAGTAATTGGGAATCCCAATAGATTTCATACCATTTAAAAGGACCTCTTATAATTTTTTATATAAAACATTTATAATGAAAAAAAGTAAAATTACATTTATAAATACATATATCTCTATACATTCACTCTTAAACATTATTAAAAAACTTTTTTACAACAATTAAATCAGAACCAGGAACCTTTTTTTAGAAATAATTTCTAATTCAAAAGTGTCCCATGAAAAAATGAAACCACGTTTTCTCAGATAAATTTAAATATATACTAGGAAAAAATAACATTGATTAAAAATTGACTCTAAAATATCATACAAATCATTCAATACAAAAATGCTTTTCATGCGCCCCATTAAAATGCAAAAATTATTTTAGAAAAACCAATCAGTCATTTTAAAAAACACATATATTACATCATTCCCCCTGATATGTATTTGAATTATTATGAAATCAATTTTAACACAAAATGTAATTCCACATGATTAAAATTTCAAAAGAAAATATTTTATGCACTTGATTAATTTTTCAAAGAGCCATTAGGTGAATATCTCAAAAAATTATCATGAGAAACACAAAATCCTTGACTAAAAGTCATTTAAAAATAAACAATAGCCTTCTATAACATAATATATTATTTTGAATTAATAATAAAGAATTTTGAAAATAAGTAAATTATACAATTTATTATAATGGAATTTTATAGAACCACCTACCTCATTTCAAGTGGAACCTTAAAAAATATTCAACCTTTAATGGTAAACACATAATATAACAATGGGATGACCTTATAAACACTAGAATAACCCAATACCTATTATTAGAACATCCATTAACCTTAATATACAACAAAAAATTATGTAGGTATTCTAGGAGTGAGAATGATCAATGTCAATTGGTAAGAGAGAAGATAGGATAAGAAAAGAAGAGGCATGAAGGATACACCCACTTGCGATCCAAGGAAGGGGAATCTCTAAAGTAATGAGTAAGAAAGGGATGAAGCTCTTCTAAGGGAAACCAACATTATTATAGTAATAGGGGATGAAAATAGGTACCACAACCATTAATATTTTCAATACTATATATAATCTACAATTTGTTAAAAAAATTTCCAAATTATGCACCATAAATATTATGGCCACTATATAGATAAAAATACCCACACTTTTCACCAAGTACCCATACACATTTTGACTAGATTTTCACCATTCAATACATTTGGAACCCTCAAAAATATTTTTAAGAAATTTCTTCATAATATGACAATTTGTATATATAAAAATATAATTTTAAGAATAAAATTGGATTTATTCATATCTTATGACTAGAAAAAACATAAGATGAATATTAATCATTTGATTAAATATATGATATTTCAATTAAATAAAAATAATTCAAAAAATGTGATTTATTTAATTTATTAAGATATAACAAATTTAGGTTCATAAAATAGTTTTTCATAAAAATATTTCCTTTATTTTGAATTGATTTTTATTTTCATTTGAAATAAATTTGTCATTAAGGAATTTATTGGATATAAATTAGTAAACCATATATTTTGATAATACAGTTAATCTAATTCATACATACCATTCCAATGTTTATGCGGTGACAGTCTAAATAAATAATAACATTTTAATAGCATTTCATAAATCATTTAATATTGGGGATGTGTGTAAAATGACAATAAATTAGTGTTTCATGTAACAAAATATAAAATTGGTGTTGTGTGTAATGAAAGGTATTGAAAATATTTATTTATTTGAAAAAAATATTTCAGAAAATCTCAAGGTGTTTACATTTTTTCCCACATAAAATAAATTTCTCCCTCAAAATTTTTTCACTCTGATTCAAACAACATGGGATATTTATACCTCATAATAAAAATATGTTTCAATGAAAAATCATTATTCTAGTGGTTTTTCCATTATATTTTGACCATGTTAGAGGCATTATTACATAGTGTTTTTATTTATAATCAAGAATCTCCACATTTTGTTCTCCAAAAGAAACATCATTCTCTAGTGGTATGACCTCTGAGTTTATTATATGTGAAGGATCAATTATTTAATTCTTACAAGTGATACATCCAACACATTGTGGACTTGGGAGAGGATTTATGTAAGTAGTAAATGATAATTTATTATCCCGATATGATCATGAATTTTAAATGGGAAAATATATCAAGGCTAAAATTTTATTTTAAATCAAAATAATAATTTCATCCATTTTTTTTCATCAATAAATTTCTACATCATCTCATATTTGAAGAAATTATGATAATATTATATTACTTGAGGCCCAAAAACTAACTTTAATAGATCATGATAATGATATGTCAATCCTTCATTCAATAATTATCATATATTCCAAAAAAATTAGCATAATTTATCCAATATATAAAGAAATGATTCATTAATCTCTAAAATATTAATAACACTGAAACACCATATTATGCCATTCCAAAAGTAGTTAACCATAAGGATCCTCTAGTAGAATAAAATTTGAAAATATAGAAAGAAGTTCATTAAATTTACATATCATTAATCCCCCCAAAAAATAAGAAGTAGATCATAATGTAACATTCCAAATATGTTAATTCATCGGTTATATATTATCCAAAAACATTTTTGTAACATCATTATTTTTTGAGCAGGTCAGAAATCCAGGGTAATTTTGAATTTCTAAGTTTGGTGGAAGGGACATATGTTTAATTGGGAATAAAAGTTAAATAAGGATAATTTAAACATGTTTTTGTGATATATTTTTTAGGGGTTAATTATCATTAGGTGTCTAGGACATATGGTTTGGTTTTGAAAGAATTGGCCTTTGAGAATTGAATTTCAATTAAAGCAGAACTAGGAACACAATTATAAAATGTATAGGGGTAACCATGCTACCCAAACCATGCATCCCATTTATACACGATAATGGGTAGAAAAAATCATGATAGGGGAAAAACAATATAAGGAACCTATAAATAATTTTATAGCATTAACATAGGGCACACATGGTTTAAATACCATGTGAATAATCATTCAAGGTGGATATACCTTGGGAAATTGATACTACGTACTTATTTAATGGTTAACCAAGCTATGTGTTTTTATCAAGTGGTTCATTAAAGAGGGTGAATTTATGAAATTTAACCTACATAATTTTATGTTATTTATCCTCCTTCACCTCCTCACTCACATACACAAGAAGTGGTTATTCTGAAATTCCTCTTCCACAAAGGCTTTGGACAACCTCCCCCTACTGAGCATAGATTCAAGATATATTAGTTATGAAGGATATCAAGTAGGGTTATTTAATTCAAATTGCCTCATTTTTTCATTTCTCTCGATTTAGGAACAATATTTCCATGTGAATTCATTTTCCTTGATTCAGGTACTTTTTCTAAAATCAATATTAATTTTGTTTTATCTCAGATTAGAGGCAGGTATTCAACAAGTGATTTCCAAGGAGATTAAGGTTGGTGGTGCATAGATTTATGAATTTATATACACATGTTATGGGATATGTATTTTAACATGGGTGTATCTGGTTTTTTGGTGAAACCCTTCATAATAAATTTATTAAATTAAATCATTTCCTCTAGTTGGGATATGACGATGGGAATGGACTTTTATTTTTAATTGCACTGAGATGGTTATGTAAAAAATACATTAAATGGGGTTATTATTTTTGGTTGGAAAAGTGAATGCTTTATTATAATTAAATACTATTACGTTATGACTTCTTGAGTTTTTTGGGAAAAGGATAATAATGTCTTGAGATATACTTGGGGTTATGTGGATCACTATGACTAGGATGATGATGTTCCTCAGGTTGAGGGAATGTACCGAGTGACATAAGGTGATGACGATCATTGGGATTGATGAGATTTGATGATATGTATATGTATGATGGCGATGAACAAGATTCAGATGAAAAAAAGGATCTCAGGTGAAGAAGAGGCTACTGGTTGGTATGTCTTATGTATGGTTGGTGATTTCTACCGACTATGGTTGGATGATTGTGTAATTGAAGTCATGTGTATATAGATGATGACATAGTTGAGGGAGTGTTTACCACTCTTTTTGGGTGGAGGACTCACATATTTTGAAGCGTAATGGATGTTGTTTAACATCAGTTACTGAAAAGGTTCGCACCATATTAATCCTGAGTTGATGGTGAGTGAGACCATTAGTTTGGGACTGATGATCACCCTATATGTTTGGGAAGATAGGCCGTGATTATTTTAAGCTAAAACATTTATTAACTCATTAAATAAATTTACTTAATCAATAGTGGTTAATTATTACTTGATGTATAGATCTCAACATGTTTTAGGTCATTGTTATATCGATCCGAAATTGGTTCATTTTTCATTGAAGGATGAAAATCACCATTTCATGGGACATTGGGCTATTGAGATGATGGTAATTTTAGGAATGGGTGTCTATGGAACTTGTGACTCATTTATTTGGGTGTGACGATGGTATTCTGGTTTTCTCCGTATGTGGAATATGTGGTATGATATGGAATGTGGTGTCTTGTGATATATTTGTGGGTGAGAAACTAATGTAATTTTGGTATGACTATTTGTGGATACATCATTCTAGTCCAACATTGGTTTTTTGTAGAAAATGCTCCTTCATGGTAGATGAGCATGTGTAATGAATGTTATTTATTTTCATGCATTAGTAATGTTTAGATTTATTAACATATAAATATAACTGTATAATTATGTATGTAATATAGAAACAATTTTGTGGTGGCCTAGAGATTACATACTAACACCAAACATGGAACCCTTTGGATGGGTGTATACATTATTACATAAGATTAGGAAACAGCCCAGGATTGTGTTGCAGAACATAGTGAGCAGGGAAGTAAATGTGTCGAGGAATGATGTAAGTGGACTAGTTGTTTCTTCTATATGAAGGTAGATTCTATTGAATTTTTTTCTTGTCTCTTAGTCAAATTTAATCTGGGTGATCATTCATTTTTTGATGACTAATTTGGAAGGTGGAAAAAAATTTCCAAAGTAGGATGAATAACCTGAGATAGGGGGAGGGGTGGATGACTCATGGAATGACACTTGAAAATGACTTCTCCAATTTATATTGATTCCTAAAAAACAGTTTTCTCTCCCATTCTCGTTGGAATGTTTGGAAAAAATGAAATCATGAACAAGACAGAAGAATTTTACATGGTTCACCCTCACAAAAAAATATCCATGGAACATACAATAAAAATATCTTGATGTATCAAATAAACTAAGGATAACTACTAAAATAATTTACCATATAGATCATTTCAATTCTCATTATCAATGCATTTAAAAATTTTACATCAGACTCACAATCCCTCCTGGTTTACAACCAGTCACAATTTGAAAGCCCACTAATCTCTCAACCGATGTTTGCTCACTAGTCTTCATGGAGACTCATATTTTATCAGTTGAATCAATATAATTTCAAAATCATTTTTTAACATTATGTTCTATTTTCATCTACATGATGAATACCACTTTACCACATATTTATTGGAGAAATTATTTTGATTCACACAATATTGAATTTCAGTCAAAATTTTGATGTTTTATTGATACATTATCACCTTGCACACGTCATTTATTTTTAGTTATTGAACTATAAAATTTCATGCATCATTTGGTCTATTGTGGAACTTATTCTTTCATACAAATCTTACACATTGTGTAAACCTCCATTCTTCTTGAAAACATAATTAATTCTCTATTCACAACAAATATATCAGTTGTTTATTTACAAAAAATTATTTTCTCAGTACATCTATACTTTGCGCCAATATCACATGTGATTTATAGACTAAATTTTTTCTAAGGAATGAGCTACCAAAAATAGTTGGGTATGAGCTAATTTATAGACCCAACAGACCATTCTAGTAGGTTCCTTATGTGAATCTCCTGTGCGTGAAATGAATATAGTTTTTTCATGGAACTATTGACTTGGGTGTAACGTTATTCAAGTACTGAAATTTATGTTTTTATGACATATTTGTAACACAAGTTTCTTTCTCATCTACCCCTACATGCAACTCATGAGTTACAGAAAAACCAACTTTTTCAAAACTTCAGATCTGACGCACACTTTTTTGCTTACTCTTATTTTGATAAGGTGAACTAAAAATATGACATGGGAACAACAATAAAATCACCACAAACCTTTTATGAAAACATTTTACTTTATTTGAAATTAATTCCTTTTGTATAAACACCTTTTTCCATACCTCATATTTTAGACCAAAAAAATTGGAAAATAATGGGAAACGATTCCACCTTGTAAACCCATCTTTATGTACCTTCTACAGAGCACCAATTACATTTTCTTGGATACTAATCATCCTACATTGTCAAAAAAATATGTTTAACACTATAATAGACCATGGAAATATACTTTTTCCTCAAACACAATCAACCCAAAAATTATGAAATGTTACCTAGACAGGATTGTTTACCAACAAATACACTATTTTTTATGTATGAATATGTTGACATTTTTTCTCTATTTTATTTGATTATTATTTCTTAAAATGAGTTGGTATTCATGTTTCATCTATTCTTAGAAAATTTATTACTTTCAGTTTTGGTTTTACAACATTTATATGTGTTGTCAAAGAAGGGAATAATCTCTACACTATAACCTAATAGATACTCACTACTACTTGGAAGCCTTTGGAATACAAGGATGAATTGATAAGGATTAGTGTCCACTCCTTGTTAGAGTTTTTGTTAAGTGGATCCTATGTTAGGGAAGTATAAATTTTTTAAGATAAGGTACATGTTTTGGATCTTTTTATAGAATCAGAACATTATGGTATGAAAGACTAACCACATTCAACTAGTTAAGAAATGATAATATTGTTTTAATATTATTATTTGGGATATAGTACCAAAAATAGTATGGTTTAGTTAGAATCAGGTAAAGTTATCAGGTATGGGTTCATTCATCCCAATTCATAGAACAATGAATGATTTTCCAAGGTTAAGAAATTGATTTTATGTTTTGTGCAATTAAAATTGATTTATTTAAACATCTAGTTTCACACTTTTTGTGATGAAATTAATTTATAGGGTATAAACATTTATTATATATAAAAATAGAGGAGTTTTTTTCTTGTTTGAAATTTAAGATCATATGATATGTTTTTGTAAATGTGGAAAATTTTTGGATCCTACAATACATGAAAGTGCTTAAGATATTTATCGTGTCAAAAAAATTCAAACACAGAAATTTCTTACATCAATATTGGGTGGAATTATACGTAGTCATTACATACATTTGGTTCCTCATGATATGAAATGCAATCCAATGTGTGTGAGGTATGTGATTTTGAATCTGATATGGGAAGGAAGGAAAAATGCAATGCGGTGCACTATTTATTATTTAAACAAGTATACAAATTGCTATTACCAACATAGATTTGTAGTGGAATTGTACTAGTCCACCCATGGTTTTTAATATATAATATGAAAAATATATGATACCCAAAACTGACATGGGTATGTAAGGGTCCATGTGGATGGATAATATGCGATATGGGTGCAATATGGAAGTGTAATGGTGTGGAGATTTTTTTTACATCGACCAATTTCCATATTGGTGATATATTAATTTTCATGATGATATTGACCATGTTATATAGACATAATCATTAAGCCAACATGATGAGTTCTAGTGGTGCCTCAGGAGGGATTAGATGTGGCATTGTTATAGTGTGCATAGGATAAGTCTCTTTAGGGTCAGAATGATCCAAATTCATAGTTATGTGCATTGTGAGAGGCAGAAGAACTGTAAAATATTGATTACCTTGGTCCATGGTTAACAATGTAGCTTTATGACATCTTAGTATGAGTCATATAGTGTACTGATAGGGGTCCTCTAAGAGATGAGATGTCTATGGAATATATGAAGCGTGCTTTCCAATCTCACATACGACGACTATTTTGGGATAAGGGAATACCATTAGAAGTAGATAATTGGATTGAGTCTGTGAGATGATATTTTTCACCTTGAGACACCTCCTGTTTAGAGGGTGAATATACCTAATTATATACTCAATGGAACAAAAAAATATGGAGGAACATACCGGTACAGGGATGCATACATAAGTGACTAGAATAGATGTATTTAAAGGTATGGTTCTTGGGGAATTTCTTCCAAAATATATTGAGGGAAGACTGAGCGAGTGAGTTTATTAACCCGCAATAGGGGGACACATATGTAATGTAATATACATTGAGGTTCACGAATTTATTTTTATTTTATCCTTATATGGTCAATGACAAAAAGTTAAGGATGTTATTATTAGAGGATGTCTTGAGGCATGTCATCATGTTTTGGGTAAACCAATTTAGGTTTATCTCATTCTCAGAGGTAGTGAATCACATGTTGATATCCATGAGAAAAAATATGGAATAAAATTCTTCGATCAGGTTGAGAATCCCATGGGAGGATAGTAGTGGTTATTCAAGTAACCATAAGTTAGGCCATGAGGATTCTCAAAAATTTAGTCAGACTAGAAATTATTGTACACCACAAAGGAGTGGGTCATCAACTATTTTTTTCCAGTATGTGTAGTAAGTTCATGATTGGAAAAAATGTGTACGACATGCATCCGAGTGCACGAAATGAAACCAAATAGGGAACTATGAGAGATTATGTAGGAACACTACTCACAAACATGATATTTAGAGAGTAGGTCAGAACTAGCAATATAATGTAGGACCAGGAGTGGTACAAGGAGTTGGTAGAATGGATACTACTAAATGGGAAAGCCGATGTTGGGAGAGAGAGACCTGTTAGTGGGGTTAGTGGATAGTAGCATGTGTGGTTCCATTGTCTAGTTAGGTTTGATTTGGGGGGGGGGGGTATGGTATTGAGATGCCAAGATTTATCCTTGGTACTTGTAGTTGATCTTAAAGGGATAGATAAGGATAGGGATCTAAGGATGGTTAAGGTTATACAATGATTATAGGTACTCATTTTCTGTGTTTTTAGCATGACTGATATAGTTTCATGAGCTTGACCCACAATAATTGAATTAATTTGGTGATGGATAGTGTGTGTCTATTGGGAATGATGTGTGTATTCAATGATTTCCAAAGGAATAGAGAATTTTTTTTAAATCCACACACACACACACACATATATATATATATAAAGATATAGTGGTTTTGAGTATCATGAGTGATGTGAGGACGTTTAGGAACTAGTTGAGAAGGAGGACTTTATGAGTGTCATGTATGAATCATATATGACTAAGAACCTAAGGATGTTTATGAATGATAGTATGTCATGTCAATATGTTTATTTTTGGAGTATGGTTTTTGGATCCATCATAATACTAGTTTTTGTTAGGAAGCAACTATCTAGGAAATTCCAAACTTGGGGACGATCATTAGAGGAATTGACATGTGACAGAGTAACTGGGGGAATTCGAGTTGATTTCTATTCTATGGTAATGTTTAGTAATATATATATAGGAGAGAATATAGCTTGAGAATGAGATGTATTATGATGGGGAGATTTCAACATCCCATGTCTTTATGTGGGGTGGAATTCCATGATAATTTTAAATTTTTATGTTTTTATGATGATCCCACTTTTGAATTTGGATTTAACACTACATTATATGAGTTGATAGATATTGATGTGTTTTTTTAATGGGGTTTAATTCCTTGTTTGTGTCATTGATTACCAGTTTGGTATAAAGAGAATCCCTCTTCTTGAAACAATGTTTATATGACACTACCTGAGGGACAATGTTGGTTCATTGTTAGTGCTAATTTTTCACCCAAAATTGTGCATCCCATTTAAAAAATATAATTGTTAAAAAACCATGAAATCTATATAGAAAACCATATGAGGGAACTACATTGAATTACAGAGGGTTCTCAATTGATTTACTTTGTTAGAAAGAACCTATGATGGGGATTTTCCTTAAGAAAATGGAACAAAATGGTTAGCACATGTTTAGAGAAATCTTGTATCCGAACCGTGCAGTTAATTTAAGAATCGTAATTTTGTAAATTGAACCCACTTCATATTATATTCCATCTTCAGCTTCACCTCTTCACTCACACATAGAACCGGGTGATCTTATCTCATTCTTCTTCTTCCTAGGATTTGGTAAATCTCATTCGTATGAGCTCAGAATCAAGATATGACTGTTATTTTGGATATCTAGTGGTGATTATTAAATACCCCATTAATAATTTATAAAAAAATTTCTATATTTAGAATTATAATTCTATATGACCTCATTATCCTTATATTTTAGTTGTCTGTCTAAAATCTGTATTTATTTAGTTGTATCTCATAATAGATGATGAAATTCAATGATTGAGCGCATATGATCTTATGTTAGGTTGTTACTAGATTTCTCCATTCATATATCAATTCTTTAGGATTATTATTTTAATATTGGTGCTTGGGTTTTTTTGTGAAATCATTTATATTAAATTTGAACATTTAAATCAATTTAATATTGTTCGTAGATGGTTATGGGAACAAACTCTCCCTTTTAATTATTTTGAGACACTTAGGGAATTAATATATAGAATGGGGAGACTAGATTGGGGTTTTTATGATGTATTATTTATTATAATCAAATATTGATATGTTAGGATTATCCAATATTTAGGGTAATAGGTAAGGCTTGATCTTACATTTTCATGGGTGATGCTAATCACTAGGATAAGGATAAAGTGGTTCTCCAGTTTGAGGGAAATGACCAAGTGACTTGAGGTGATAATGATCATTGGGATTAATGTGATGTGATTACGGGGAGGAGACGTATTTTGATGACCTTGTTGTGGATGGGTGATGAGGTCACATGTTGCACTGTGGTTTCCTATAGGATGATAACACATTTGGAGTCACACACACGTAAATTAAAAGTCAATTGAGGTGGTATTGACCACTCATAATTTGTTAATTCCCCTATATATTTAATATAATTTTGGATGGTTATTACCATATGATATATTGGATATAGTCACCATAGAATACATATCTACTGGTGGGTGAGAAAATCAGTTGGGGGCTTAGTATTTTCATATATGTTTTGGATGATGTGATGGTATTGTTGATGGAAAAAGCTCCCCGTACCTCAAGACATAATGTTGTGGATATTTTACTATTTTATTTTGAATTGAAGGGTGAATATTATTTTTCCTTTGGGCATCGGTCTTCAGAGAAGACGATAGTGCATTATTTATTGATAAGAGAAAATTATTGGGCCCTGGGAAATTGCGATATTGAGATGATGAATATTTTAGGAACAAAATTTCAAGGTACATATGAATCATTTATTTGGAGATTCTGATGGGATTATGGTATAATTATTATGTGGAGTACGTGGTATCATATGGTATGAGGTGATCAGTGACATATATGTGGATGGGATATCGAGGTTCTTCCAGTATGGATGACCGTGGATACATCATTTCACTCTAGAATTAGATGATATATATTAAAAAATTCCTATGAATGATGAGTTCATGTAAATTGAGTTACGCATTTTTATTAATGATTAGTCTTTATATTTATTTATATATTCATAAAATCTTATAAATATGGATGTAAGATAGTCTCAATAATTTAAATTGGAAATTTACCAATAGTTTGAAATAAATCATTGGTATAGGAATCATAACGAGACCATTTACTGAGGGGTGTGTTCTATACATCTGTAAATGTGATATATATTCCAACTGTTTAAAAAATAACCATTGGTATAGATTCAAAATTAAGAAACTATTCCAATGGTTTTTGCAAAGCTGTTGGTATAGATGCCATATTAGGACCCAATACCAATACTTTTGTAAGAACTATTGGTATATTTCATATCTATACCAATGGTTTGACTAAAACAATTGGTATTGGTTCAATTTTAATCCCATATACGTATGGTTTTGTAAAAGCAATGGTTTTAGGGCCCAAAAATACAATTACCTACAACAATGATTTTTAAATCTAGTGGTATATGTATTTTGATTTTTTACTTATTATTTTATAAAATAACCTTGAATACATCTAAATGTATATTAATTTTTATTTTAAAAATATTTTTTTATCATATTATGAATTAAAATGTTGTTTTAGCTTAGTGGTTAGGTTAGTGAAATATATGTCGAATGTGATGGGATCAAATTCAACAATCCTTCCTCTTAGAAACCATTGCTATATGTCTATACGAATGGAAGATAGGCCAATAGTGCTCTAAATAGTTGTTAAAGTCAATAATAATTTTTTGGAACCGTTACCAATACTTATAAAATATTGGTATATTTTTTTCCATTAGTTTCACAAATTGGTGGTAGCCTACTGACATTAGAATAACACCCCACATGGTCCACAAGAGATGAATTTATTCGTTATGTCATGACATCAGGTAAGTGAATAAGATTATACACAGGACCATAGTGGGATGGTATATGCATGTTCATGGGATGGATGACAATAGATAAGGTGGTTCACTAATTTTCAATAGATGTTCTTAGATCATTAATACTCCTACAATATATTATAATCCATTAGTTATCTTGCACGTTTTATATAACGAATATGAAAACGTATATATTCTATTTTTCTTGAATAATATTTTTTATTTTGGTTAGATAAGTTCATTCATAATATTTATTCAATTTAGTTGATACTTGTGCTTCTTCTAATCTAAAATTTTTTATCCCCCTTTGATTTGTTATTATGAGAATTATTATCATCATTATGAGAGGTAAGGTCTACCCAATATTCGCAAATGGACCCTCATTACAGGTCGATAGCCTTTGGTGTTTAGGGAAGTGTGTCTAACACCAAGTAGACCCTCTGTCTCAGTGTAGAGGTTATGAGGCTCCCCGATCGTAGCACTATAATGGTAATGACATTAATTATAATAAAACATCAATGAAAACACATCTGATTCTAAAAATTAACCTGTAAATCATTTCTTTAATAAACCATAGTTTATTGAATTTATTTTATTAATTAAAAAAATACTGTAAACTATAAAAATTTTAAAAAAACAAATTTTCATAAAATCATTAATTAGTTCCAAGGTAATCCATACTATCCAATTTACATTATCCATATTAATCATCCCTTTATCATAAGATCACTACGTCAACATACGGAACAAATTGAAGCTCATATTTTCCATTATAGTTATATTTTTATAAAATATCCACTTTCCAGGAAATGAGTTTTCATGGTCATCAATACCATTCAACACAATCTTGCATATCCTTAACAAAAACACTATAACAAATAATAATTTTATATTTTTTGATTCATAAAAAATAATTCATAAATTATAATACATAAACACTTCAGTCATTCAACTTCATTATTAAACCATTACATATGACTCATCATATTAATCCTTAATACATCATTCCTATAATAAGAAATAATAATCATGAAGTAATGTTCATCAACATGAATTTAATCATTCATCATGCATTAATGAATAAAATAATTTTAGAATATCCCATTACATTTATATTTTATTCATGGTATCTTCATAATTAGAATTAAAACATTCACTCATACAACCTTTCTAATTTTCTTCTTGATATTTTTCCATAGGACATTTATTTTCATAATTCCTAATATGACACATTGAAAACATTCTATAGTCAATGATCCATTAAGAATACCTATTTTGATCACATGTGTCAGCCAAACTGTACATTTTTATCATAAGTTTCTGACGTTGTGATCTTCTTCGCAACATATAATGCATCATATCTCTCTTTTGATACATTCAATGTATTTCCTATTCCTACATTCCTGAAATATAAAAAACTAAATCTTCTTTCCTCCATGGTCTCCACCACCCAAACTATTAAAAAACTATATCCATGACTTATTTGGGGAGTATAAGAGCATGTTAATGTATAACATGACAGTCATATATCTTGATAACTATTTTGGAATAATTACAACATCCTTCACTATAGTCACCAACCCATTTGGATGGTTATCACCACATTGTCTATTCCAATAACTGTTAAGCTAGTTTCTTCTGATTCTCCCCATTGAAAAAATAGTAATTCAAAAAGTGACCAATAATATATATGATGTAAAACTATATAATAACAAAAAATTTAAAGGCTGTAT
Organism: Viscum album; assembly: GCA_963277665.1. Taxonomy (NCBI): domain Eukaryota; kingdom Viridiplantae; phylum Streptophyta; class Magnoliopsida; order Santalales; family Viscaceae; genus Viscum; species Viscum album. The sequence goes on along the minus strand of OY728163.1, from coordinate 2,098,268,170 downwards.
AGATAATGAAACCACTTTTTCATTCTATGAAATGTTAGGATTAACCTATGATATCTTTGATTATCAGCTAATGAAATCCTTCATAATAGATTGTAATAAAAATATGGATTTACCAAAGAATATCCATTGAGGCCATCAAACTAGGTGTATTTTAAGGCCCAATTTAATATATTTGGAAACACACGAGTCTTGTCCAACAATCATTTTTCAGTGTAATTTCCCCTCGGTGTATCTATTCCAGAACATAATCCACTCATAGTATCAATATAGCAAATAATTTCTCATTAAAAAACATAATATGTTTCTTACCAAAACATTAGGATGTTATACTACCGATATTATAATCCTATGGTATATTTCTAATACTTTCTCATCTTATCATCAAAATAATGAAAAATATTTCTCTGATACTAACTACAAATAACCAAAAAGATCATACATAAATATTGAATTTTAGTAGATTAATATTAAATATATAAAATAAAAATCAATGAATTAATTATTTTGGCATTGTTCCTTTGGAAACGTGGTCACACAAAATACTAGTCCATAAGTGATTTATGTCATCTATCACTATGTTCATAATAACTAGAACCCATATTTGCAATATTATACATAATAATTTTATTCATATCTTAAGGAAATGAAACAAATGAAAGGGTCATCTAATATGAACTGTAAGGGTAGATATGAGAGATATCAATAAAAATATGTTTATATGGGTATGAAAACATTAGAATAACATTTTAACGACGTACTAATAATATTAAAGATCATAAGTGTAAGTCAGGGCATGAATTTATTTTTGTATATTAAAATAAATCAAAATGTTATCATGAATGTTGATCTATATGATCATAACCTTGGTATAAGACATATATTTATGGAATACACATTATAATAAAAAATATTATTCCAAGGGTATCCAATGAAGCAATCAGTACATGTTAGTCTTGGTCTCATCACCTACGTACAAACATTGGGATTGGTATAACCTCTCATGTTCCCTCACTCGAGCTTATGGTAACCACCCAGGTACTCTTTATTGGGATTGGGATAACTATTTTATAGCCTATTTTTGGCATGATATAACCTTTCTCTAACCCTTTAATCTCAGATAACATTAATTAGTTCCCATTAAATTTAATGTAGATATATTTCACACCCATTACATATTTAAAATCATAAATATATGTGACCTAATATCATAAAATATTCATCATTTAATAAACCATGAAATGAAATGGGTTTCATAAAAATTTAATACTAGAATAACATCGGCGAAAGATATGATTATCATAAAAATGTTGCTATCATAGAAATAATCAATTCCTAGAAATAATGAGAATGGTTTCTTTGGATTTTATTCATAGTAAAGCATATGATACCATATAAGATGTCATCTTATATGGAAAAAATTTTGAAATTAAAATCACATGAATCATTTATTAAGGATAAATGAGTACCCATATTATAAAACATTTTAAAACATAATACATTTTTAAAACCATTTTATTTGAAAATAACCTCGTAAATATATAAAAGAATCGATAAATATCTTTATTAATATTTCTTGATGACAATACCATTTCTATTAAAATATTTTTTTAAATTATAAATTAATTATATATTTTAGACACAATATTCCCTAAAATTAATCACAATTAATTAAAATGTTTTTTCCAATTATAATAATTGTCATGATGATATAAAATCTCATTGATTTCATATAATTTAAAAAAATATATTCATTTTACATATTCATTAAAGGACAAATGAACCTTGTTTGTATAACAATAACATTATTAATTTTAAAAACACTATAAAAATGAAAATATGGGTAAAAATGTCATTAATAAATATTTTGAATATTGTTAAAACATTTTTGAAAATATTTTTACAAAACATCAATTTGGAGGAAAATTTGTTAACGAATGAAGAGGAAAATAAAGCTGTTCTTCATTAAAAATTTATATTGGAATATTGAGTCAATATAAATATGAAACAGAAAGAAACCTTATATTTTCATAAAATAAAATAGGAGAATTAAATGAATGAATTTATGAATAAAGATATCATAGAATCTTATCAAAAAAATAATCATGATTGATCCTAATAAATAATTAGTTTGTATCAAAAAACTTATTCCATATTGGTAACATAAAATCTTAAGCCCCATGAAAGAATAAAATTAAATGAAAATTAAATGCAATAAGAATATACAAATTAATTATATTACATGTCAATAGGGCTGTATAATCATCTCATAAAATATGATAGGTGTACAACATAACGTATGTACCAAAGAAGATATTTTGAGACAGAAAACCCTTATTGTTTTGGTAACCATTCTACTATAAAAATTAAGAAATTTTGATCATAAAAAGGATATTTAAATAGAAATATTTATCATTACATTTATAATAAAATAAATCCTTAATTATTATATACACCAATAAGCATAAATAAATTGTGAATATGAAAACTGTGTCATTAAAAATGAAATTCCAAAGGAAGTCCCTTACTAAAAGACTAGACTTCCATCATATACATTCAAATATCTGGAAAATTACTATTATTTTTAATATAAATATATAAATTAACCATAATAATATATATCATACCATATATTATTTACTTGTGACCTTTGATTACCTATGTATAAATAATTTCTTATTAAAATCACTTTTTGGGCTATAATTTCTTTATTAGTCATGATTTTTTTATTATTTATATTCAATAATATTATTTAGATCTTGGTTATGTAATCTATTTAATAATAAAAATTATAAAAAAAAAGTTTATATATTCATTATATGTGTATTTATATTAATATAAAAAATATAGGGATAGAATAAGAGAAACATCGTTCAAGGAGAAAGTAAGCCATTCGTAAACATGAATCATGTTTCAATTTTCTAGACATATTAAATGAAAGAGGGGAAAATAATATATGAAATCTAAATAATAAATTTTATTTCATATATATGATATATATTAGTTAAACACAAACATATTACATTCCATGAATAGAGTTAGTAAAAAACGAGTCCAATCTATTTACGAGGTAATAATCTATTGTACAAATGATTGACGATATCATTTCACACAGAATACCCAAATAACGAAAATATATATTATTTAATTAACTAATATTCATTATTATTTAAAAAATAGAGTTTATATTTATTTAAATTTACTTATAAACATCAAAGTAAAACATTAATGTAAAAGACATCACACTAGTTCGTGGGGGTGGTAGTCCACCATACACATGAGCTACATTATTGTTTTCAAATAGGTTTGGATATAATAAATTAGATGGATTATTTAAATTATAAATGATTAATAATTTCATTAATATCATATATATAAAAAAGTTAAATCCATCATTATATGTATCCGTGAGAAGTGGGGACGGGAAAAAAATATTCGTTCGTGAGGGTGTGGTCCAACATATACATAATCTATTGTTTCATTTCCCATTTGATTGAATTGGAGATGGATATATGTTATTACATTGAGGCAAAAAGATAAATGTATTTGGGAGATATTGGAGTTGTTATATAATCATAATTGTATAATATTTTAAGGATTTGGAAGATGATGTAAAAAAACACATAGTTCAAAACATTACATATTCTCCTTAAAATATCTTTAGGTTTAACCTAAATCCATACATGACTAGATTTATGATATCAATATATAAAATATTATGTGATTTTAGAGTTCATGAATGTATTTGGGGATGTTTTTTCTATGACAATGTGTTTATGAAGTGTGAAAATTAGTGCAGAGGTGGTGGCCTTTTAAAAGTAGGGGAGATGGATCAATTTGAATTTTTGAAAAGAATAAATTTTATTTACATTTTTTAGAAAAAAAATGATATAAAATATTTAAATATAGAATATTTTAGGTCATAAATTTCAAATGTTTCAATAAAATGAGTTATTACCAAGGTTTTAGGTCAACTTAACACTTATATACTAAGTTAGTTCCCTTGGTAAAACTATTTTAACCATAACTATTGTCATATTTTACAATTTTTACTATTCATTAAGATAAACAATTAACTTCAAAAATCAGATAATATTAATTATTCTAATTGAAAATACTGAACCCATTTTTCCAAATTCCATTAACTTATGTGAAAAATATTATTTGAAATTAATACTACAGATGCAATGAGAAAGTGGTTTCCAATGACGAAATATTCAAAAGTATAAAAGTTTTCTATATGAAAATTCAAAATGAAATTGATTCCAATTTTTTAAATTATATTAATATATCTTGTTTAATTAATTTAATTTTTCAAATAATATTGAAATAAGTTTGTTAATGTAAATTCTTTGAATGAAAATGTAGATTTTATTATAAAACCCATTATTTTCTATATTTACTAATATATATATATATATATATATTTATAAAATGATAAAAAATAACTCCAAGATAATTTAAACCATATCATTTTAAAAATAATTTTATTTTTTTCGAATGCATATTCAAAAAGTTAATAAATGATATTTAAAATAATCATGAAAAATGTATCGAAACTATTATTTTAGAGAAATATTATTTATAAGAGTAAAAATATATTTATTCTTTTAACATTTCTATAAGACAACTAATATGAATACAAGAATTTATATTGATTATATAGTAAATAAATTTATATTAAAATAAATCACAAAAAGAGATTCAATTAGTTTATCAAGAAAAAAATGTGTTATCACCCATAAATATAGTTTTTCACAAAATTATTTCCATTATTTTCCAATGACTTATATTTTCATTTCTAAATAATTGGTAATTAATTAATTAATATTATATACATGTGAAAACTATATATTTTCATAATTTATTTAATCCCATTTATACCTAACATTCTAACATCTTTCTATAAATAATAATATTAATTTATAATATTTTAATAATATGTCTAATTTTATTTATTATTTTTTTTCATTTATCTTATGAAAGAAATCATTAATTCATGTCAAAAAAATTAAACATGGTGTTTTTTCAAATGATAGATGTCTAAAAAATTAATTTCATTTGGAAAAAAATATTTCAGAAAATCATGGGGTGTAAGATTGAGTAGAGAATGATCAGTAATTTCAACCCCAAGGAGTTGGTTGGATGCTCTATTTTTTTAGGAGTAAATAGTTTATTCCCATGATGTATTAATATGTACAATATACCAGATGTTTATTAGGTGAGTTATATAAACACAAAATGATGTCTTGTTGGGGATTTTTAAACATATGATAGAGTGTGATCATTGGGTGAGAATGATATTGATATTAGTGTGATTGGGAAGAATATTATCATCAAGAATACTTGGTTTAACTTCTTTCTTCCTATCATAATTTAGTTTCCATATATATTTTCCTTCAATTTTCTTACATGAATTCCATCACACATAATCCAGATATTCACTTAAATTCATTATACATAGAATATAAAAAATATATATAATTGAGTTTTGTAAAATAGTTTGTAGAATGGATCTTTGAGATACTACATGAGGTCAAAAACATTAATATATTCATAAAAATTAAATTTTAAAGAGGCACCGTAAAAAATTTTTAAGTTGATGTGTGTAACTTATTAAGAACATTTACTAGAATAAGAATGAATTTTTTTAAAAAAATTATTCTTTAAATATTTAATTCTGTTTTTTATTGAAAATATATTCATTAATATTCCATGAAGAGTATTCATTAATATCAATCATATGTATAGAACTGATATTGTTAGGTACTATAAACAAAATTATGATGATCAAAATTAAAAGGTTAAGGAACATAGATAAGATATGAAACAAATAGAAAACTAAATGAAATTGTTAAAAATGTACCTCTAATAATCAAATAATTAAATGATATGGAAATTGGAATTAGAACCTATAGAGGAAGCCCATTCCCAAAATACCCTTAATGATGAACAACCTAAGGAGATTGAGAATTTGAAACTAGAAATCATATCATTATACATATGTCCACTACATCTAGAGGATATTGTAAAATTGAATATCCCAGGAAATGTTACCATGGGAGATAAAAAATAGTTTGATTCAATTTAGAGATATTTTCAGAGAAGTGAAATGAAATATAATCGTCCCATATTTAGTAATTGAAGATAAATACCATTTTACCTCACTCTATCCTTATAATAATAAGAAATAGTAATGTCGGTGATATTAAATGAATAGATGTAGGATATTTAAAAAATTTATTCAAATATTACTATATTTCCCTAGGACGCACTAATAAATAAAGAGTAAATTCAAGGAAATCCAATACAAGAACTCGTTTATTACAAAACTAATTTATCTGTAATTTAATTTTAAATAAATTAATCACAAAGACCCATTATTAAGAATATTTAGATTTACAAATTCCATTGATTAACCTAGAGAGTGATAATAAATATGAATATGGAACTATAAAAGAATATATATAATTACCAAAAACTATTGAAAATTTATTAAGGAGGTGAATAAAGTAGAATAAGAAGTAGTCTTACTAAGTGACATAAACATATAATATAATTTTATTAATGGAAATATTTCGATATTGACTCATATATATATATTATTAAATTCAATATTAATTATTTATTAACTCCCCTTTTATTGAGGAATTTTATACATCACGTGTGAAACATGCAATATAGCTAGGGTCCAAAGAAGAGGTTATATTGTTTTTCAAGGAAGATGGCCCATACCTACTTCCACTACCACAACGATTTCTGAATATAATTACTGAAGGGGTAGATATATAGTTCTATAACAAATTGAACCTCTAAAAATAGTTTAAATAGTATCACATATGATGGAATAAACATTTAGTGATTTAAATTATATAAAAACAACTCATCATCAAATTTCCGATAAACACTAGTAATATAGAGCCTGGCGTGATGAAATACAAGTATTTTATTGGGGTTTAAACCCTATATGTATCTCTTATCTCTTTATTTTTTTATTATTTACATAAAATAAAATTCTTATGTTTTATATATATATAGATAATTTTATGAATTAGCAATAGGGGAATTTTATGATATTAAATGAAGGATTACACTACATAGTAAACTAGGATGTTTTCTCTTTAATTTTTTAATCACTACCTAAATTTTGTGTGTAACATTATTGATATTAATTTAGGTAAAATTAGATGATTGTGTATCTATTTGGGGTGGGGGGTGGGTGATTTCTTAACATTGTTCTTGATTTATCATGATTTGGGTTGTATTTTAAATTTTTGTGAATATTAAATATTGGAGGAAAATTTGAGTTATAATATTTCATCTCAATGGTATGATTCATTTCCATTAGTTGGTATTAAATTGATTTAAAATAATTTATTTTATATGATTTTTTCTATGAGTAGTTATATATTTTTAGGGACTCACAGTTATGTGAGTAAAATGGATATGACTGTTTATGTGATGAAATGAATAACAGAATATTTTTATTACCAAAACCAAGAGTTATTCTGAGGAAATCTGTCACATTATTTCTTATAAATAACTCCATGAGAGTTTTGGGAATTTTTTGAAAGTATAAGGTTCCTTGAGTCTTGTTAAAATATGTTGGAGTTATGTTTTCTATGTAATATTTAGTCCATCACTAATTTGAAAAAGTAACTTTAAAATCTATTTTGAGGAAACATGTACATTTCAACCCATAAATCCCTTGAAAACATGAATTTATTTTTTGGTATGATGTATTAGAGGTAATTTTTATCAATGAATACCCCTCACATTGTAAATTTCATGTTATATTTTCAGCTAAGTAAGTTGTAAAATGCATGTTTATTTTGATTCTTTTGAGGGTTTTCACTAATTGTAGTTGATAGTGATGAGAGTTTACAACCTGATTATGGGTAGTGTTTCCATTAAATGAATATTTAATAACAATATTTCATATTCTATTATTCCCCATGAATAAAGAATATGTTTATAAAAATACCTTTCTATACATAAAAAATAGAGTAAAAAAATATATGTTAAAACTGATGTAAGAGGATGATTATTCATGAAATTACTTTTATTTGATGGGTCCCATCTAATGAATAGGTGGGAATGCAAGTTCTTACTAATGAAAATATATTTTTGGAATATTTAACCTGAACATTCTGTACTTATTTAAATTTTAACATGAATTTTAATTTTGATATTAAAACTCATTATATTGCCTATGTTGTTTTCTCATTTAAATTAAAAAAATCATGAACAATCAAAAAAAATATTTATATTCCTCGTGATTATTTTTTTATCTCTAAAAGAAGTGAAATTATAATATTGGTATGGTTATGGTATAATGCATTCATTCTTGGAATGAAAATAACATTATTTTAATTATTTATAGAGTGATATGGGTACAATTTCATCGGAGGTATGTTATTTATTTTCATTTGATGAATCCAAAGGTTACAATATTGAGTTATAGAAGCCAATGATTGAGTGTCACATATAGATGAGGAATAATAATTTTCAATAGTGGACGAATAGGTTGGATTCATATTAATTTAGGTATATGTTAACACTTTCTATGTACACCATTTTATTTAAATTCAATGGTAAATTTATTAAGAGTGCAATGCTTAAGTGTTATAGAGTGAAAAAATATATTTTTTTTATTTTTTTATTTTAATTTGAAAAATTTATCCCCAAAATATTATAATACATGGTAAATTAAAATATATTTTGGTTTTAGGTATAGTTTTGAAATAATTTCAAATACGACCTAAAATAGTCATTCTATTGATTTAATCCATTTTAAAAACTAATTAGACACATGTTTACTATTTTAAATGTGTGTGTTTTTAGGTAGTGGGATAAAAAATTGTGCATGTATCCACTAAAATATGTATGATTCAATGAGAAATTTTGCTTCCAATATAATATTTACTCATTTACTACAAGTGATACATAATATCATTGTCTTTTATATTGATGTTAAATAAGTTGATATATATGATTAACTCTATGAATAAAATTGATGCATAAAATATTAGGTTATTTATAATGACATGAGTTTTGAGGATAAATTATACAAAACTGGGGATAATTATATCTTTGTATGAATAACTCAGGGATTCTAAGTGGGTTTTATGAATAGCTCTATCAGAATAAGAATTGACTGAGAATAATTCCATAGGGTAATGTTCTACATGATATTTACATAAAGAGGGGGAAATGGTTTTTTATACTTCCACACATCATACTAAATAAATGAATTTAGGATAAAATATGATTAAAATTGGAATTATACAAGAAAATTATTTGAGGATTACTCATAAATCATATTACCAATTTCCCTTGTCAACCCATATTAATAAACAACCATTAAAAAATTAATTCCAACGAAAATAATAGTAGCAGACTATTATTCCCATATATGTGGGAATCTCTATCATGGGAAGTCCTTACTTTAGGTTTAAATACATTGAAGAGTAAGATAGATATTTCCATCATGTAGTCAGTTTAAAAGAAAACTATGACTGGATATTTCAGCACTAATTTTCATTATAATAAATTAAAATAGGCATCCATTTCATCTTTTCCCATATATGGATTTTGAATATTGGCCTTTATCTAGATGTTTTAAATAGAATATATTTTATGTATTTCAATTTTTATTATTTATAAATAATGTAGTTATCTTCTTCTATTCATTTTCATATTCTTATAAATTTCATTATATTTTAAAAATTATGATGTATTACCTCGAATATTATAATGATCTAAAATGAGTGTTTCTTTAGGAGAGGTGTTTTGTACTTCTATAGTTATTGGGATTTTAATTTATTTTCAATTCAAACCACTACAGTTATGATAAATTTTCAGGATCTGATGTTGCTGATGGGGTTTTTCATTCCTATTTCACTATTATTTCCACATCCATCTATACCATCACATTGACCTTCATCAATTTAGTCTACTGGTATATGATGAAACTTGTAGGTTTACTAGAGAATGGTGAGTGATTTCTAGTAAGGGATGTAAAATAGATGCTTCCTTTAATGGGATTTATGTATAAACAAGTGAATTTGGATAATATGTGAACAAAAAGAACCCCCATGGGACTACCTAATGTTGTAATCCTTGATTAATACTTATAAATTGAATCCTAAAGTGAAATAATATCCCTAAATAATATTTGAAAAATACTATTAGATATGTGTTTCTAAATAGTGGGATTATAGATTGTTTTTTGTTATGGATATGACATAGGGGATTATGGAAACAAATGTGGTGATGGTTGATCAAAAAACTCTGTAATAGTGGGCAGTATTAAAATTGGGGGGCATTGGGCTGGGCATATATTGAAGGAACATTGAGAAATAGAGGATACTTTGAACGTATTACAATGAAATTACTTTTTTCGATTGTAATGGAGCTAGAGTCACTATCCAAATTTCCTGAACTCCTCTGATTCACTGGTTGTGTAGTCCATTTCGTATTCATCTAAGGTTTACATTTTATTATAAATATCACATTGCTTGTATCTTCTAAGAACATTATTTGCGAGTGAGTTTCCATAGTGTCTATTATCATTGTAGTGTTTAATACAATACATGTTGTGACCACCAGTCATATTCTATACATATGAGTGCAATGTATCTCCATGTGTACTCGAGTACATGCCATGTTAGTGTACCAGACCCACTTAACATGGGTTTCACTAAACACACCATGTATAACAACCACCATTTTTAAATTTGTACCCAATGTTCATGATAATATGGCCACTTGACTCCACACACCATTTAGTCATAATTATATGTTGTGTGCTTGGGTTATATGACATGAGAACCCATGATAGTATATGTACGACTTTCCTCGGGGACCCACACATCATATACCCCACATAGAAAAACTTCTTGGATTGATCTAAATTGAATTTAACCATGAAGGCTTATACGAGGCTATTATTAAAGCATATAAGCCATGTAGTCTAGAGAACATATTTTTTACTAGGCAGTTCAAAATTTTCATCATACCTTCACATTAAGGTATCCATTTTGGATGCATATGTATTCATTTAAGTTAATGTTTCCTCATATAATTTGGCAATATATATATATATTCATTATCTATGTTTTATGTTTGATTCATATAAGTAGTTGGAGTTTCATATCTTCCTAGTGGCGCTAATGGGGGATTGGATGATAAGATTTTGTTATACAAGGGGTTAGTTACCCACCATTAGGACAAAAGAATTCTGTTTTGTGGGTCCTCTATATATATTCTAGAGTAGGTAAACTACTTAATGATGTGAAATGAGTCCTCTATTTATCGATTATTTACACAACTATGATGATGATCATTAGACCAAATAATTATTGGGTCCCTGGTATGGGTTGATACCCACCTCAAATGACATAAAAACCCTATCAAACATGTTTTGGATCGTTCCATCACTCTTATAGAGGGATGATATGGAAGTGATTACTGTTTTGTATTTTATATACCTCAATTGTAGATATCTTATGAGAAATTTAGGGTTCTTTTAAAATAAATATTTTGTGGAGATTAGATATGAAAATTGGAGACATTCTTGACTATAAATAAATATTTTATTATAGTATATATGGTCTTATGATGTCGACTTGACTTGTTATATTATCTTATATTAGGATCTCATGGTATATAATTATGTATATTTATACTCACCACTATATGATCCATGTCATCGCAAAATGTTGTGTTTCTGAATATAATGACTTGTTCAGTGAATGTTTCAATTTATATAGAGATTTTAAAGTTAGTATCTATAATATCTTTAGTAGAATTCATTTTCAATGGTGATCATTTAAGAGTTGATGTAATATTTAGTTCATATATCATATTTGTTTAAAGTTTTCTTTTTTACTCTTGGTTTATAGGAAATATATATTTCTCTTTTTTACTTGAATTTTTCATTGTTATATTTTATGGGATGCTATTTCATTTTCATACGAAATTTCTGATATAGATTCATATTCCTAGAAGACTTCATTATTATATAAATTTTTGTAGAGTTGTTTTGATGTATATATGTCTATATCATAAGGCCTAAAATGTATGTGAGGGAAATTATAGTTTATTTCATTAGAACCAATGTTATTAAAGAATGGATTTCAGTGGAAAAGTAGTCTTACTATCATGAAAGTATAACCAATAAAAATTTATATAGATTTTACCATTATTTCAACTGGTGTATCTTAAGAGCACTGATCGAAATAGAATATCTATATTTTTAGAAGATTCAGTCCAATTTAATCATTATTCAGAGGTTGAATTTGAGTATTTTGTCTATTTTTATTAATATATTTCTATTTTGATTTGATTTGGAATCAAATTTATGTTTTAAAAAGCATTAAACCTATGTGATTTCTTAAAAATAATTTGATTCATTTATGATTTAGCCCATTATTCTTAAAATTCTTGTGTTTTTTGTTCCTCAAAACATGGTTCTGATATAATTATGAAAATATTTATATGTGGATGAAAAATCTCATTCTGATATGTGTTAAACTTAATATATTTATATTAAAGTAAAATTTAGAGAATAATGAATCACACAAATAATATTTAATCATAAAAACCATAAATAAAATAATACTGTGAAAAATAAATCATCCACATTTCATTACAACAGTCCACAATTCCATTAATCAATTTTCTATTTCATTCATTTATTTTCTCTTTTGATATATAGAGATATTTGTTGCCTCTATCTCTATGGAAGAATCTTCAAATGAAACGTAGTTTAATATACAAAATTGACCTACTAAATGCATAAATAACATAACAAAATGATTAATAATATTATAAATATAAAATAGAGACATAGTGATGACATAATGGCACAAAAAACTTTTGGTTTGAGCTGGTTCAATCCATGAGGTAGTGAGGGTGAAAAAAATATGGTTTAGTGCATGGATGTTCATGAATTATAATATAATTAATGGAAAAATCATTATAATATTAATATAATCTTTCAAATTTGGTTAGATCATCATATGATAATGAATATAGGAGGTTAAATATCAAAATAAATTTATTAAATTTTAAAAAATTATCACAAATGAATATCCAAGAGTTAAAAGATTGTAAATCATGAGACATTTAATTGTAAAGTAAAAATGACTGATTAATGTTTGAGATTATTTAGTGGACTATATAAACATGATTGTGGCCTCTTATTTGATGTAGAAGGTCCATTTATATTCTATATGACCAAATAATAAAACTCATCGTACCAAATATCTATTGATTTCTATATATGTTTAACATGAATATTCTATTATACGATATGAAGATGGAATCATGACCATGATTTTGGGTTTTTTATATAGCTCATGGTCACACTGGGAGGAAGGAGTCTATTAGCGTCATCCATGTGATTGATATTAAACATAAGATAAAATTTTAAATTAAATAAAAGTGTATAAAAAAATAATTCATTATTTAGTTATTATATTCATTATAATCATTAGTAAAAATATTTTAACGTTCCCTAATAACCCTATATTGTGAGAAACATGCATACTATTAAAATTTACATGAAATTAAAACCATCTGCTAGAATATATAGTTCTTTTTTTGGAAACTGGGTACATATTACATCATCAAACTATAAAATTTAATAAAAATATTCCATGTAGGACACTTTTAATTTATTAAAATAACTATAACACCTATGTTAACAAAGTGGAAATAGAAAAAAAGGGATAAGTGTCATGAATTTCTCATAAAGTGGTAAATCATTAATTACAAGACATGGGGGAATACTCAATAGATCATAAAAAATGACTGATATGTTCATGTTAGAAATGGGGTGACAGAAAAATTAGATTATGAAATCAATATAAGATAATGTGAGGGATTTTAGAATAATAATAAATCATTTTACATGTTAAAAAATGAAATAATATTTATAGTAAGGAATATGCCCACCATTGGCTTCCATAAGTGGTTACACCTCTTGGGAAGGGATCTTACTATAATTCCCATAAATTCCCTTCGCTCATAGAATAATAACGGGGAACATAAATATTTATAGAAAATATCATGTTTATTTCAAGGTAAACCACTAGGACCATCATAACATTATGTACAAGGATAATAATACCTAGGCCATTTAAAATAGAATGCACCAAACAAACTCCACATAGAGCATGCATAATATTTCATACAAGATTACATATATCTGGATCATAGATAATACATTTATTAGACATAAATAATTAACCAATGCATTAGGGGAAATATAATTACATTCCCACCAATATTTATAATGATATATCTATACATATGTGTTCTATATGAATATAAAAACACTCTTAAATCTATCCAAATATTATCATGATAAAACCATGGAAATGAAATTGGGATAAAATGAAATAAAAAAAAATATAATATAATATTCTTTAAAATATATAATTATGTATAGGGTAATCACATAAAATATAAGAGAGGTTATATAGTTTTTTCAAAAAAAATCCCGAGTTAATCGAATAAACAGATATATTGGTGAGCACCATTTTTTTAAAATAAATAATTATAGTGTATTAACAAATGAATAACAATAGTAGAAAGGTTACAATTTTTTCTATAGTTGATGATAAGGTATGAAAAACTTGTTATGAAACATTACACCAAAAAATATTTTGTTACCACCACACAAAATTTATATAGGTAGTAAGATAATGAATCATAGGATTATTTTAAAAAAATATCCAAAAATCCATTACTAAAATATCTTGAATATAGCCTTAGTCATTGTCATAACAAGTCCCTATGAATGCCTCCAGAAATTCTAGATAATTTTCAACAATGGAGGGAGTCTATAATCAATTCTTGGAGGATTGTATTCTCTATATGAATTACATTCATAATAAGTGATTAATTAAGAAATGACCAGAATCCATTAATTATATTATTTACATATAGAAGTATGAAAAAAAATAAAAACATCAAAAAATAAAAACAAAACTAATTATATTTACAATGTAGTTATATTTTCATACATCCAAAAAATCTCCCATCAATACCTTCATATATTGAAAATTAATGAAGGGAATAAAATACTCAAGTGGAATTACGACATCCCAATGACATACCTTAGTCTCATCCCCTAATCCTATCAGTATATAATAGTCCAACCATCTATATATCTTATGACATGAAATTCAAACACACGGTGTAAATATGAACTTCTGTTCCCATGTTTTGTAAGAGAATAACAACTCAATCTAGGTTCCTGAAATTCCCCTAATATATAAAAACATATAATTTTAGATGAATGAGAATTACTTATATAAGAATATAAATACTAAAAGATTACACATTGGGTTATTGTGTAGTAACTAGGGCACCAAGAAAACTGACCCCAATTAGCACTGATAATTCCAAAAGGAGAAACCATTTTTTAAAAATTCATCCCATTCTTCATCATTTAGGGTTGGGACTTATAACATAGTTCCCACCAATACCCTTTCACATAGGGTATTGTGTCATGACAATTTCTAATCTCAAATACCTCACCACCACCCTACCACTCATGGTTATGTCTCATATGATGTCACATGCTATGATTCTTACCACCTCCCACTATGCCGGGGTGAGGTATTATATCACATAAAAAATAATGTCTCATCCAATGACCCTATAACACAAGGCGATGTCTCACACCCAATCATATATCATTCTTAAATATATACCCTCTCATGAATGGATGGTTCTCAAAATAAATATTGACCACATCATAATAAGTATTGACCACTTCCGTCACAATCAATGTATTCAATTTTACCAAGACACACCTCTTTTACGTCACCTAGGGTAGGGATCACCTTAAATATTTTCATTTGACCTCTAAATAAAATTATGAATTTAATCAGAAGCCATGATATCAACCCTCTTACATTACTAAGTCCCTTATACCTACCCTAATCCACTTACATCTCTATAAAGGTGAGCCTCATGAAATGTATATTACATGGGACATATTTTAAAATCCAATGTCTTATGAATCGTTTTATTTCTTTAATCTCGTTATAGATTTCAAATATAGTTTTTCAATTTTATAAAATATATTATCTTGTATTGAAACCAAGACATACATAATAGGAATCAAACTGACAGTACATTGAAACATTTCAAAAATGGTACATGAAACTATCTATTATACAACATGGAATATTACATATACATAAGAATAAATACACTAATATATTTTAAATTAAAATGAAATAACAAATAGAAAATAATAATAACTTTAAAACTAGAAGATTCCCTATATCATATTAACCCTTTTGAGTCTCCATTAATATATGTAAACAAACTATTTTAAAAAAGTAATCAAAGTATATATCATGTTATAAAATATAATAGGAAAGGGATTGAGAAATGTGATTGAATCTGTACAAACATAATGAATATAAATGAGGTAAACATGTAATAAAAAAATTATAATTAGAAATATTTTTGTCGACAATATTGCTGTTTAAAATATTGGTTTTTAGAATTTAGTTCATTGCAGATAAAATTATTTGATAGGTATACTATTGATTCATATTATCAATAACAAATATAAAATCAAGAAAAAAAATCAATAAAAATAAACCTTGAAACAAAAATATAATATTTAATTAAATGATTTATATATAAATATTTTCATGTGTTACATATTGTTATTTTTAATGTATAACATGATGTATTTATAAAATTAAAATAACTATTTTAAAATGAATCGATAAATAATATTATGTGTTTAGAATATAAGTAATTAATTTTAATAAATAAAATTTAATATAAAAATAATATTATTCAAAGAACTATTTTTATTAATGCTGATAAATTTATATCTAAATAAATTAATTTTGGCCCCTTTTTACATCTCTGATAAGATTTTTGAATATATATAATAGTATAATAACACCAATTTAATTTTTAATTAATAGAAAATATGAATAAAATAAAATAATGTATACATGCCTTTTTATGAAAAAGTTCTTTTATCCACATATTTTGTTAATTTAAAAATTATCATCGTCATAGATAAAAATTTAATTATTTTTAAGGGAGATTAAATTATTATTCCTCATAAAACAATTGGTGAGATATTTCTCATTTTATTTCTTGTAACACAATAACTTCCATGGTAAAATTTGTAACAAAGTTAATTATGGTAAAAAGGTGTAACTTAATGTGGATAATGTTTTACTAAATTAATAAGATAAGTATAACATAAAGAATATCTTTATTAATTTTTAAATTTAATCCCACATGTATCCATGATATTTACTCACCTAACGTTGATGTGATTCCATATTTACTATTCACCAAACATTGGTTTCAAAGGAAATGTCCCTTTTTCATCAATAAAATGGGATCCATGCCACTAAATTTAGGTCACAAATATAATTTAAATTGAAAATTATAACATAAAAATTTTATATCTCCAATAATCCACTTCTACATTTTCATTAATTTCAAACATGAAAATGTTTCATGTACTCAATTTACTAGAATCCCACTAAGGGAAGAATCATGTAAAATTATTAATAATATACATTCCCTAAAATGTTCAGATATTTCATTATACTCCAATATATTATAACAATAAGTATATAATAAAATTAGTATTATTAGTATTATGATTTTTTATTATGTAGATGGTAAGACCATTATCTTTCTCCCTCTTGTACAATAGAAAATTGTAATATTGTTCTTGTTATGTGTGGATCGCCGCCAACATAAACAATATAGATTATTTTCCATCACCTCTTTATAAGGATTGTTATAAAAAAATCGAGAGAATAAAAATGATATTTATGAAATGGTTAATTTTATATATAATAATATTAGTAATTCTATTTATATCTATCATGTTATTAATATATTATAAACCTTCGTTAAAAATACCCGAAACATACTCGTCCTTGGTTTTATTTTAATAAAATGTAATATAAAAAAATTAAAAATGAAATTATAATTTTATAATTAATTAATTAAAATACACATAAATTCCAATAATAACATATAAATGATGAATATTTTATAAATGTTTGGGGATCTACAATGAAATTATAGAGAGAATGTGAAACAGTCAAGGTTGCTGACATTAGATGATGAAAATAATTAATAATTTACTAACAAATATTGAAAAAGGAATTATAATTAAATATTATAAAATATTATATATTTTAATAAATTCCATATATAATTTATTAATATGCTTATATTTAGTATTTTTTCTTTCAAAAAATTTACAGGATGTCCTAAATTGGGAAGAGGGTATTCATCTAAATTCTTCATTATTAAGACATGATTTTATGTTTTGAAGCTATTATTATTTAAAATGGTATAGCTAATGCCCCATTTAATTATTTAATTATAAATAAAGTTAAATCATGTAAATATCATGTCTATTTAATATTATATTAATCCGGATATTTTAATTCAAACACTAATTATGTTTTAAAGGATTTTTCAAACTCAACTTTTTTATTGAGTTATAAGGTTTTTTCTTGAACTCGTTTTTATGTTTCATATATTCTTCCATTTAATATTTCATTTTACATTCCCAATTATATTTCTAATGAAAATTATATTTCTAATTTCAATATTATTCTTTGATGAATTTCATTATAAAAAAAGATAAAAATTATTATGAACAATCGTTATCTCCTTTAATCACTATTTATCTTACATGACTATATTATATTATAAAAAATTGATTCCCATTATTATTTTAGATTATAAATTAATGTTTTATTTTATGTATTTCATATTCTAATTTATTTCATTTTAAAATGAATCTTTATTTCAATATTAAAATATATGGGTATCAAATAAGGGTTTTTATGTTTTATAAGGATACTTCTTTTCATGATCTTATACATGATCTTCTACTCTAAATTCAACATAGATAATGTTTATTAATTTTTAAAACATAATTATATTTGATTATATTTAAATCAATTATTTTAAAAGTTATATCTAATCATTAAATATGATTTTTAATGTTAATCAAATTTCATCTATTTTATAATAATATTTACAAATCTTTCTTAAAAATAATTTATAATTTCTCTTTTATCTCAAAATGATGTATTTTTTAGGGAATCATATTTAATGAAGACCCTAAAAATATGTTTTTCTTTTTAGGAATTAAATTTGTGGTATCAAATGATCTACTTGTTGGTCTTTTCTCATGTGGTACCATTTGAAGAGTTCTTCTTATAAAGGCGACATTCATCTCAGTCAACATATTTTAATGTTACTGTAATTCACTAAAACATTTATATAATGTCACCATCCACATACCTTGTATATATTTATTATTTTAATATTATTAAAATTATTTTCTAGAGAAATTATTTCAAACCAAAATGTTTTTTTAATCTAATACATATATTTATTAATTAATAGAAAAATTAATTATGTATTTTATTATTATAAAATTCATTCATATGATAAATGAATTAGATATATTAAATGATGAGTGGGGACTAAAACTATATATCACTTTGATGTATTGTTAGGTCCTGTGAGACATTATTTTTGAGTGATTTGGAGTCTTACTTACCCTTTATGTGTAATTTCATGGAATGAGGCCTTAATGAAAAGTAAGATGTCTTGGAAAAAGGCTTCAATTAGAAGCAAGATATATTGGAATAATACCGTGATAATAATATTATGTTTTCCATTATTATGCCTTCCATCACGATGATATCAATTACAATTATCTATGTGATTATTTACATTGATATATATTGGACGAATATATTACAAGATCATGATTTTGTTATATATGATTAAATTATTATTGTTTTTAAACAATATTATTCATGAAATTTTATTTGATGATATATTTTGTTGTATTTTACTCCTTACTGATCATTTATACTTACCCTTCTTATATTTTTTCATTTCCATAGGTCATAATGAAGACTATTAATTATGATATGTATATATGGTTATCATGTGTGGGTATGATTGGGGAAAAAATCTATGATTTACTATAAAATAATAAACTCATGGTTTAGTGTAAAAAACGACCATTTTATGGGAGATATATATGTTTTATATTTAATGGGTGCTTCATAATTCTTGGAAAGTAAAATCATAAAATGTCTGAGGTGTGTATGTTATTGAGTATGTTTGGTTGATTATTTAGTTATTGATGTCTATGTCTGGGTTTCTTTTATTTGATTCAAAGACTGTATGTAATATATATTATTTTTAGAAATATATAATTGAGTGTATTTCTAGTTAATCACACAAACTGTAATGACCCAATCATTTATTAATGAATAGTTCTGTTTTTCTAATTAAATGTATTAGTATGTAAAATTTTTATTTAACATATGCACTTCCTTTGTTTTGTGATTTTGGATTTTAAAATACCATTATGAATTGTGATGTTGCTAATATATCCATTGAACAGTGATCATATGATAGGTTTAAAAATAAATCTTTAATAAATCCAATTTACAGAGACAAAAAAAGTGATGTGCTCATCTAGTAGAATTACTCCATATGAATCCCATTTTTCAGAGCTCAGAAAATAGGTTGCGTCACTGGGCTTCTCTCTTGGACAAGCCCAAGCTAACCTTCCACATGTTGATATTGTGAGGAACCTCATATGGGAGAAGTGGATGTTATTAGAGATTACCACCTGAGAGATGTTATTTGTAGAACCCGCAAGAGTGTGTCACTATCACGCACCTTACTCTGTGATCTTAGGTGGGTGTTATAAGGGGTTTTGAAAAAAAACCTTATAACTATGATTATGTGCATTATTTTGTATACAATAATGAATATACATTAATTTTATTATTGTTACATTGAAAATGGTTTTTTATGAAAAAATATTATTTTTAGTTAATATTCAATGAAGAAATATATTTTCATGAAATAATGGATTTTTTAATTAAATAATATTTTAATAAACTATTATTAATAAATTTATTTTTATTTAATATAAATCATCGTATAATTTTCTTGAATACAATTATAGTTTTTATTATGGTTTAAAAGTAGTTTTGGTCAAAAACCATTAATTTAGGATGAATGTAAGTTTTTATTTTCAAAGTAAAAATTCATATATTCAGAAAATTATTTAGTTAAAATTAAATTTGTTTTTGAATCATTACTTAAAAATTATCCAATGGTGAATTTTTATAATTATTTGAGACGGTTGATTAATTGGGAAAAAATAAAATACCTTTTAAATATATAATGTATTTTATGACATCATAATGAACAAATAGTGATGTAATAAAATATTATAAATGAGGTTTTCGGACAATATATGTTTTATCATTAAAATAATATTATTTTAGATTTGTTATATTATTTTTATGGTGCCTTAGTGGACCCTTCAAGACTTAAAAATATTTTAAATTTTTAAATAGATATCATTGAGAGTGTGACTCACCTCCAGATATGCAAGCCTAATATTCAAAAAAAGGTCTCTATTTGCCTTATAAAATAATGTTTTCCAATCCCATTTGTAAAAAAACATGGGAATAACCATGGGTTGGTTTGTGGTTTTGATTATTTTAATGTGTGGTGTCCAAAACCTAAATAATAAAGAATTCTCTCTCTTTTTCGATATAAACCCACCCAAGCTCCCACTTATCATTAGTCAAAAAATTAGGAAATTGACCATCCTCTATTGTCCCCTCTCAAGAATCCTTTTAAGGATCCCCATGCTCCCACGAATCCACTCTAAATCCCCTCCCAGGACTTTGGGATCAGACTTCCAATTAATGAATTTCTTCCATTCTCATTTTTGTCTAAATTTTCTTATGTAGTTAGGACAACTTAATTTCAAATAAAAATTATGGGGTATGATTGTGAAAATCTTCCATATTTTCCTACTTATGTTTTAATGATAAGATACCATGTTCTCTCTCATTAATGCTTCACATGTACTTCTGTTTCCATGCTGAAATTCCATAAGGAATTTCCCTCTACTCATTTACATTCAAGAATTTTTTCTAAATTATGGATATAAATTACAGTACATATACTTGGACATGTATCTTATATGAACCTATTATGGTGTTTTTCATGTACATATGATAAGATACCCCCTCTTTACCATCATCCTTTTTTATGAATTCTTATGTCACGCCATTATGATGTCGAATATTCACTGTGTTTCTCCGAGACCAAGTAATTGTGTAGTGAATACCATGCCCATTTCTCTATCAATATTAGTCACCTTTATGCATATTTACTTATTGATTTAATAGTTTCACTTATTAATTACACATTCCTTTATTGCTGAATAAATAATGATTTTTAATGAATCTATTTTGTATGATCTGTGTGGAATACTTATGCATGAAATGAAATGATTAGGAAGGGTGCACCATGATAGCGCTCCAATGCATTGGGTGAAGATTAGTATCATGATATGTCAAGTAAAACAAGGATTTACTCATTATAATTCAAGTAATATTAGGGTTTACTCATGATTCATGTCCAATGATCCATGTCACATACTAATATAATGTTAAATGATGTTTCCACATTTCAGTGTTATGTTAATCATGTTATATCATGCCTTTATGTACATGTTTCTCTTATGCTCCCTTGATATTCCTATTTACTAACATGTATTTTATCCTTCATGTTATTCCTTTTTTACTCCCTTATTGGGATTTATAGCACACCATTTTCTTATTCATTTCCCTAGTTTATACTGTGCAATAAAAAGTACGAAGGAATGTGTACGGTCATGTAAATGTTTTCAAGAAAGATGTGCTTTTCATGTCTTAATTTGTTATGTAACGATACTAGGCCTTGAAGACACTAGACATATTGATCTTAAATGTTTTATATAGTAATGGTTTTATGTAATAAAGTATGTTTATGTGGGAAATAAAGATAAGGGTTGTTATAGTTTGTACTAGAGGATAGTTTTAGTTATTTTTAGGATTAAGATTATAAAACCCTTGTGAAAGACTTATGTATAAGACTCTGTATAATAAAAAAATCCATAAATTTGGGTGATTAATGGGTAAGTGTTTTATCCAGAAAATACATCCATGTCCGGATACGATTATTTAGAGACAACTGTGGCGCATAAATGTATCTAGGGGTAAAACTCTAAAACAATGATGTGAGCTAGAAACGAATGAGAACTAGTGTATGACAACAAGATTTGATTCACTTTGGGTTATGACACACCTAGGGGATATTATTTTGTACATTCATGAGCTTAGTATGAATAATTATTATGGGAATAAAAAAATTCCCCTAAGAATATATGTTGGGAAGTAGATCATGGATATCATAGATAAAAGCATATAAATTCAAAAGATAAGTAAATAAAAGTAATTTATAATTCATCAGTTTTTGTCTTTGGATTACCCTTTATCTGTTACCCCTATATTTATATTCATTCCATATAATTGACGGAAATAGGAAGACTCGGGCTAACAACCTATGTTAAGATCAATGTGATGACTGTTCTAATTACATGCCAAATCCAATGGGAGAGGGAATCACAAACATTGTCATGATACTCTCCCACTTAAATCATGTTTTGAATATAAAAATGGGTTATGAAGAACTTTCCACCCCCCCCCCCATGAAAGTACAAGTCTCAATCAGGAGCTCCATGAGACAATGGCCTCCAACTTTTAATTGATCATCTGATCCCTCAATTTCCATGAAATTTATCAAATCCATTGAAAAGTTATTATTTATCTGTAAATGTTCCAAATAAGAGATGTTTCTTATGAATTATTATTGTATGAATGGTGAAGCTGCTCAATAGTGGACATTGATCAAAATTATGAAGCCTAAGGAGGAGATCGAGGTGTTGAAATGGATGTATTTCCAAAAAATGTTTTTTGATAATTTTTTTTCAAGCACCCTCTGACTTAAGATGGAAAGGGACTTCCTTGTCCTCATAAAAAAAGGTAACGAATCCATTAGATCATACAAGGAAAACATCACGAGGATTGCATGAAACGCCTTCGTCATTGTCATTACCCTATAATCCATGGTTGACTTCTTCTTTGGTGGGTTAAAACCTAGACTATTGAAAGCCCTAGTGATCCCTAACTTTGAGGGATATAAGGAAATATTTTGATGTACCCTAAAAGTTGATATGTATATATGTGAATATCAGCTGTATCATGAGGATAAGAAGATTAAGATGGACTTTAATTTAGGCGGTCTAATGGATTAATCCGGTGGTGATTAGAAAATCTAGAACCCCACTTGCCAAAGGTGAGGAAATAAGCACCCAATAAGTTTTATGAAGGGGACAAGGAAATGATTTATTTTTGGAAGAGAAATGAACCTTCGCATTAGCTACTGACATGAAAAACCCACAACTTCAATAGATTAGGGGAACACTCTATTAGACCCACAACACATTGTAAATTTTTTCAACTACAAAGAACCAGGGCTATTTGCAATCCAGTTCCTAAAGCCAATTGTTTTCAGAGGCAATCAACAGCCTCCAAGACATAAATGGAATTTTTTTTCCATCTCTACCATTGATGTGAACCCCAACAAATAAGTGGTGGCCAGTATGCTAGTTATTCTTTCAGGAATATGAGAACACACTTTTTGATTATGGTTCTATTCATCCTTTTATATCCGTTAATGTTTTGTAGAAGAATCCCAACACCACCAAAAATTATGTATGTAATGATGTTAGTGAGAACGGAAAATGGGGAAATCATTACATACCATGAATATAATTCCTCCCCTATCATAATTTGTGGAATATAGTTCATGGAGAACCTCTCCATACTCCCTCTAGTGGAATTTGATGCAATTTATGGAATGAATTGTTTTTCCTTATATAGAGCCAAAAAAAATTGCTCTGAGAGAGAAAACACTCTCCTTGTGTAAAATCGACCCCTAATTCTATACATGTGCAAGGAGGGGGATGAATATTATTTAAAACGTGTTGGATCCGATTATAAAAAATATACACAAGAGGAGGGTCAATTTTGACTTCTCAAAAATCTTTGCGAGATTGTGTTCTTCCCTTTAACTCTAATCAGATGAATTGTGGCAGTGGAAATTTAGTAGAGACACAAGATATATAGCGTTTGGGGAACAGAAATCCCCTAGTCCAATCCACCAATGCCTTACTCCATGAGCTTAGTGATTTTCACAAACTGGTTCTCATTTCAACAGACCGTTTCAACAACATAGTACAGGAAGTTGATACCTTTACAATCTAAGGAAAAACAAAGTGTTTTGGTTCACTCCAGAGCCTACACATCTTAGAACGAGAAGCTGGTCACTCATGAACAAAAAGATTTCTGTATTTGGAAAATGCTTTCCATATATTCAACACAATTGAAACAGCATGCAGTTGACCATGGATGAATCATTGTCTTCATAAATAATGATCTTCACCGAAGAGTCATTCTGAGTCGATACCATTGCAGTAGATATCGAAATATAACTCACAACTTGCGCAATATTAGATTTACAATTGATCTTAGATGTAGAAAATGAATCTTCTTTCATGATTTTTATTCTTCAGAAAAATAGAGCTTTTTCATTCTCTAGAATCCGCAGATCTGAATTTTTTGATAGTCTCTATTTTTCTTCCCTTCTTCCAGAATGATCGAGAGATCACATAAGGATATTTTTTTGTTCGAAAAAACTCATATAAATATATAAATGATAAGTACTTCTCCTATAATTTTATATCCAAAAAATTCACCTTTTGACTCGTGACATTCAGAAATTTGAATTTACAGCGCATCCGTAACTTTCTTGATGACTCGACATAAAATGATCCTTTTAAATTGATCTTTAAACCATTGATAAAACGAATTTGAAACAGTCAATGTCTCACTTTAAAATCAGCATTAAATCCGGCTTGAAATCCGCATAATAATCAGCTTACTGACCATTGCATAAAAATATCAACTTTAAATTCTCCGACGCCAAACGTAATGTTGAGTTGTACTGTATGAATCCCCTAAACGTAAAGTTGATGACGTAGTCTTCAATCGTAGGGTTGATAATGTACAGTTGATTACAAACGTATGGTTTATGTCACTTTCTCCAAATGTAAGGTTGATCATAAATGTAGGGTTGGTCATCCATACTTTTCTCTTCAACTATTAAACATATGGTAAAAGATCCAAAAATTAACTTGATCCATACTTTTCCAGGAACATATGGTCGTTTTCCAAAGTAAGCTTGATGAATCATAATTTTGAGAAACAAATGTAATGTTTAATAATTACATACAATTCTCCTTCTATACTTCTCTGATATCCCTAACGTAGGGTTCCTTTCTAACGTTGGGTTCTTTTTCATACAATGCCGATAACGTATAGTCGATTAACCATACTTATCACTTATCTCATAAAGAATACGCTGCATTTTATCCTTAAGCTACATTTCTCTATATAGGATATGAACAGTGTTTCTAGAACACACTAAAGCAGATCCCAAATAAGTAAGGTCTGAACATTGTTTCCAGAACACGCTAAATGAAAATACCTTAGAAATTAATTCTCGTTATTCAGGAACATAAATATTTCGTCCAGAAATAATAATATAATGAATAATAAATTCCTGAAAAATACTTAACTAATAAAATAATTATAAAATAATTAAGGGTATTTGCGAGGCATCAAAATAGTCATAAAGGGATAGAGTATTGTTCTCAATAGACTCCCCCTTTAAAAAAACATTATGTATTGTTGAAAACAACACTTTCTCAACAATCTCCCCCTTTTTGATGATCACAAAATCGATAAAATAATTAATGAACTTACACAAAATTTAATTAATTACATATTGTTTTGAATTTTAAAAAGATAAATACTATAATAGATTAAACTCAATTTCTCCTCCAATAAAATAAAACAAACAATTTTTTTTTGTTTATACAAATTTATCCCAATTTAATTGATATAAAAGAGAATGATAATAGATATAATGTTGCACAGTTAATGTTGCACGGAACTTAATTAAATTCTATTACTAAGAGTTTAACAAAAATTAAATATGGATTACTGGTATATCGAAACAAATATAGTAAAACAGAACAAATATAAGGAAAAAGAGTTTCACTAAAAGTAAAATAATTAAAAAATATATGAATCAAGAAAACTTCATTGAGTTGTTGAAAAAGCTACAATTATGATGAACACTGGAATCAAGGTTTTGTAAAGGTATAAAATAGGATTTATCGCCTCTGAATGGCTGACTTGATTTCTATCAACTGCTCCCTGAGTCTTTGCATTATTCCATCACCAAGATTAATAATAGGAGCTCTAGCGTCTTGATTCATATGAATGACTTCTATGATATAGAATCTGAAAAACTCATGAAGTCTTTCTTCCTTCTCCATAAACAAAGACAACTTATCTGTGAATTGAGTTAGCACAAGAATAAGAGATGGTTCACTTGATGTCAACTGATCAACCAAGAATTTCTGATTGTCCAACATTTCTGGTAATGGAGAATTTTTTCATTGATGATCGTGCAATCTGTCACTCAAATTTCTCATAGAAGCTATGTTATCCAGAAACATTCTGAGTAAATTAGGTGAAGTACCTAACCCACTAGCAGCACTAGTTCCGACAGATGAAAATTGTGTCTCCATAAATAATTTGAGATGTGAGAAATCTGATTTCAGAACCATTTCAGACATTAATTTTTCAACAGCATTCAGCATATCCTTCTTTAAAACTTCAATATCTTTCCTTGAAACTGTACTATCCATCTGTCTCTGAACATTGATATGTTCGGATTTTAAGGCTCTCTTGAGATTATCGTTTTCATATTCCAAGTGATACAACTTTCTATACAGCTCTTCAATTTCCTTATTCTTTGAAGCTGAAGCACCCTGTGCCGGATTCTGATTATCAGTTATAGTGTGATGCTGCAATATTAAAGGTAGTGAATCTGCATCAGATTTTTCTTTTTTCCTTTTCCTGTGCAGGTTGATCCACAGATTTTTCCTCAGAGCGTTTTACATATTCTTCCACAGAAAAATCCTCCCGATGTTCCTCTATTTTAGCATTAGAAACATGTTCATCATGAACATCAACAACTTGTTCTTCCAATGGATTTTCTAAGATAATATATTCTAGATTTTCTTATGGTCTGGCCACTTCCTCACCAGGCTGTACCTCTTTTTCCTGTTGATTTATAAATTCAACATTAGTTACAACCTGATCTCGAGTCTCTCTTTCAGCTACTTCTTGATTTTCATATTTAATCTGAGTTCCTTCCACTAGTTCTGAGCACTTAAAAATTTCTTCCATTGGTTTTTCAGTAGTATCTTCTCTTACAAAACTATAAGAGAGTAAATATCTTTTTTTAGTACAGGGGAAGCAATTTCCTCATTAAAAATTCTTTTTTTCTGAGTCTGAATTCCCTCATGAATTATTTCTTCTCCACTGTCTTCCATTTCAAATCTAATTCTCCTTGCAGTAGTGCTTACTCGAGATTCAGCATGTCCCTCTTTGGATTGAGCAGATTGAACTCGAGCAATCTCTGTTTCTTCCTCAGCTCTTACTGATTTTTTTTCCTTTTATAATGCTCCCTAAATAGCAATTTTTTAATAAGGTCCCATCATTGAAAGAATTACTGTGATGGAATTTTACTCTGGACTCCACCATCCTCACCATATCCTTTTTGAGCCATAGATTGGAAATGAATATACCAAAAGGGTAGAAGTTCATTCTGGCTTCACTATGATAGCAGAAAGGCAGAAACCTCACCATATACCTAGGAAAATTTGATTTTATATCACTGATAAGAAGATACATTATGTACATGTCAGGATACAACATCTTTTCCATCTCTGACATTCTCAGTGAAATCCCTGTTTTCACAAATTTCAGTATGATTTTCTGATCTGGCTCTAGAACTTTAATAAACATCATCTTTATAGAAGTATAATCAAGAATAAAAGACATAATGTCCTCAGATTTATGCACAGAGTCTCCTATATTTTTCAAATCAAAATTAATGACTCCCTCATGAGGGAAGTTCAAAATCTAACCAATTTCAACTAAAGAGATTGAAAAATCCATATCCTCTATCTTAGTCAGCATTGTATCCTTATTTTCTCCCAAACAAAACTGTACAGACTTGAAGAAATACCAATGTTCTACCTCATACAAAAATTCATTATTCTCACTGTTGAAAGTCTGTTCCAGATTTTGAAATGACAGTTCTTGTTTTAAGAGACGATTTATTGAAATAGCCATTCGAGATCAATCACCTTTCCCTGTAAGATTTTCCTTCCATCGGAGTGCTTTTTCATAGCATTTCTAGTTTTGTCCTGATCATCTCTCTTATTTTTAGCCATCTCTGCGAGAATCGGTGAAGGGTTGAAGGTTAGGGTTTCAGAGGTTCAAAAATTATGGTTGACGAGAAGTGGTGCAGATTCGTGGGTTCGAAAAGGTTTTTATAGAAATGAAATAGTTTAGAAGTCGAAAGGGTTTCTGAAAGCCTTTATTTGTGTGTTTTCATTAATCATTAAATAGATTTATAAATTAAAAAATTGATTATGTGGAGAAAATAAACTTATTATTTTTTAAAAACAAATAACCAAATTATTTTAAAAAGTATTAAATTAAAGAATCAGCATATTAAAATAAAACATTATTTAAAAATAAATAAACCAAGCTCCCCCTTAATAAAATCAAACCATGCTATGGGTAGAGGTTTAGTAAAAATATCATCTAATTGAATTGCAGTACCTACAAATTCTAAAGATATATCCTTTTTAGGAACATGATATCTTTGAAAATGGTGTCTTATTTCAATATTCTTAGTTGTAGAATGATTAATAGGATTTTTTGAAATATTTATAGCACTAGTATTATAAGATAAAATAGGTTTATTATTAAAATTTTTTCCAATGCCCATTAGAGTGTTTTTTATCCACAAAACTTGTGCACAGCAACTGGCAGCAGAAATATATTCTACTTCAGTTGTTGATAAGGAAACTGAATGTTGTTTTTCACTTGACCATGACACTAAGGACTTCCTTAAAAAGTGACATGTTCCTGATGTTTTTTTCCTATCTACTCTACAACTTCAAAAGTATACATCTGAATATGAAATTAAATTTAAATCAGTTTTTTTGGGATAAAGAAGAGATTGAAAATAGTTCCTTTTAAATATCTAAAAATTCTGTTAACAATAGTCAAATGAGATTCATTATGATTTGATTGAAATATTGCACAAAGACATACTGAATACATTATATCTAGCCTGCTAGCAGTAAGATATAATAAACTACCAATCATACCTCTATATAACTTGTTGTCAACTGATTTTCCAGTTTCATCCAAATCATGTTTTACATTAGTACACATAGGAGTTGTATTTGTCTTGCTGTTTTCAAGTCCAAATTTATTTAATAAATCAGTAATATATTTTCCTTGATTCAAAACATTTCCGAAATATTTTAGATAAATTTGAAGTACTAGGATGAAATATAATTATCCCATCATACTCATTTCAAATTCATTTTGCATTAACATTAAAAACTCATGACAAAGGGTTTTATTAGTTGATCCAAAAATTATATCATCAACAAAAATTTTAACTAATAAAATATTAGAATTTACAGTTTTTCTACAAATGGTTGGATATTCCATTCCAACAAAAAATCAATTTTCAATAGAAAAGAGCATAATCTTTCATACCAAGCTGCAGGTGCTTGTTTAAGGCCATAAAGAGCTTTAGTAAGTTTAAAAATAGAATCTGGGTTTTGAGAATTTTCAAAACCAGGAGGTTGCTCAACATAAACTTCCTCTATTAAATAACCATTAAAAAAGGCAGACTTAACATCCGTATGAAATAATTTAATGGTCATATGAGATTCATTGACTAGATGAATCTAAAGGCTTATAATCTAGATACATGCAAAAAGGTCTCATCATTATATATACCTTCTTCCTAATTATATCCTTTAGCTACAAGTATAACTTAATTTCTAGTTATTATTCATTGATCAACTTTCTTGTTTCTAAAGACCCATTAGGTTCCTATCACTGGATAGTTATGTGGTCTTTCAACTAATTCCCAAACGTCATTTCTTTTGAACTGGTTTAATTCTTCTTTCATTGCTATCATCCAGATTTCATCATATAAATCTTCTTTTATAGACATGGGTTCTAATTGGGATAGAAAGGAAGAGAATTATACAAGCTTCCATATATTTCTTCTAGTTTTTATTCATGTGACTAAGTCACCTATTATAATCTCTAAGGGGTGAATATTTAGGGTTCTATTTTGTCTAGGAAACACAGTCATAGGTTCTTTAGTATCCTTTCTTATAAACTGGAATTAATTTCTTTTACATCTTTTTCATAATCATTTTTCAAGTTCTCTAGTCTCATGTTATCATTAGAGTCAGATTCATCCATTTGATCTATCCTTCTCTCAAATGGATCAGATTCATCAAATTTCAGATGAACTGATTCATCATCAATCCTCGACATCTTATTATATACTCTATATGCTTTTGAGGTAGTTGAATATCCTAAGAAAATGCCTTCATTAGATTTTAGATCGAACTAACCAAGATTTTCCTTGGTGTTAAAGATGTAAACTTTGCATCTAAAATCGTTAAAGTCATTTACATTAAGTTTTTTGTTATTCCAATGTTCATAGGGTAATTTTTCAAAATTGGTCTAATTAAAACTGTATTCATTATATAGCAGGCTGTGCTTACAGCTTCTTCCCAAAAATATATAGCAAGGCATTATTCATTTATTGTAGTACTATCCATTTCCTAAAATGTCCTATTTCTTCTTTCAAAAAGTCCATTTTGTTGAGGTGTTCTTGGTGTAGAGAAGGTGTGTTTAATACCCATATTTGAGCAGAAGGAATTAAATTTCTGATTCTCAAATTCTCCCCCATGATCACTTCTTAATAAAATTATTTTAAAACCTTTTAAATTTGGAGCAGCTTTTCAAAAACATTCAAATAAGGTAAATTCTTCATTTTTAAATTTTAAAAATAAAATCCCTGTAAATCTAGAATAATAATAAACAAAAACATATATTTATATATTATTTACCAGCCAAGATTTATACTCTTGAAGGTACAAAAAAATTCATATGGATTTGTTCTAGAGGTTTAGCTCTAGCAATTTTGTTAATAGATTACAAAGATGATTTGTGTTGCATGCAATGTTGACATGCATCACAGAATCTATCACATTAAAATCTGAGACTTGAAAAATCAGAAACTAATTGTTTCTTAAATAATATATGTAAAAAATATACATTACAATTTCCAAGTCTCCTATGACAGATAAAAGATTCATTTACATTAGTAGTTGAGCAGTTTACTTGTTGCTTACACAAGGAATTTAAATCCAGCGTATACACATTATCAGTTCTAGGTACTCTAAATTTAAGCAATTTATTTTTTAAAATAGAAAAGCAATTGTTAGAAAAATCACCATCATAACCATAATCACATAATTTAGAGATAATTATTATATTCTGGTTCAATCCATGTACATAAGGTACTTTTATGGTTGAGATAGCTTCTGGATCTCCAACTGTTCCAATACCAATGATTTTCTCTTTGGCATTGTCACCAAAAGTGAAAAGTCCACCATCTTTTTGAGCGAGTGTGGAGAAAATTGATGAGTTTCCACTCATATTCCTTGAGAATCCACTGTCCATATACCATATGTCCCTTTTTCTTTTGTGACCTACACCCTGCAAAGGTATTTACACAATTTTATTTGGTACCCAAATTTTGTTGGGTCCAGTGGTGTTAGCTATCTAGGATCAGAGAATACATTCTTGCTTAGTTTTTCTAATTTCACAAGGGTCAAATAAATCATTTGATACAAAGGACTTCTTAATACCGATTATTTGGGTTTGTCTTAGGAAACAATTTTTTGAAATATGTACCCTAATTCCATAGTAACTACAATATAGTCTTTTTGCACTTCTAATAAAATTATTCTTGTACAGATTTGGGTTTTTCTTGTTTACTTCCAATTCCAAATCTTTCTTCTTTAATGAAATTTTCCCCAATAATTTCATTTAATGTATTTTATACTTTAGAAAAAAAAGGGATGAATTTTTATAAGTTTCCACTTTAGTTTGCAGTGATTTTATCTTGGAATCATAGTTTGTATTGTTAGTGTTAATTGAGTCAAGATTTTCAGTTAACTCCTTATATTGTTTCATCATTTTCTTTCTTTTATAAAAAATAGCCTTATTAATGTTCTTTAAAGACTTATGATTCTTAAATAGGGAATCATATTTTTCTTCAAGAATATTGTAGTAGGCTGCATGTTTTTCATTAGAGTAACTATATTGAAAAGTAGAGTCAGAAGAGTTGTAAGATTGTACCTCATCATTTTCTACCATAGAACACTTGTTGTCTTTTAGATTTACATCTTCCTTCTATGAGTTTTATACAGAAGTGCTACTGGAGTTTTCATATACACTCCATGTAGCTTTCATATCTTTCTTGTCATTATGTTCGTAATCATTTCTTTTGAATAATTTCATTCCCTTGTCTTCTTTTAGCTGGGGACAGTCAGGTTTGATATGCCCCATTTTCTGGCATTCATAACATCTAACATCCTTCTAATCCTTTTTGAAGGATTTTATTATGCCCTTATTCTTTCTATAGAATTTAGTGAATCTTTTGGATAGCTGAGCCAATTCCACATCCGAATTAGTTAAATCAGAACTTTCTGTTTTCTCTTTTACACTCTTCTTCATCTCTCTGTTTTTTCTTTGTGATGATACTTTCAAGGTAGTGTCATCTCTTTTGATAAGAAAATTATGTTCATTTGCTTCATCTTCCATCTCATTTTCATACATCATTAATGTTATAATCAGTTCTCTCATGGTTACGTCTTTGACATGTGTCGATTGTTGTAGAGATTCCATTGCATTTTGTAGGCAGTACTCTTAGTACTTTTAAATCTTGATCTTCTTGTTTAATGCTATCTACCAAAGCGGTTATGTTATTGAAAATCTCTGTCAATCTTCCATTCAGTTGAGTAAAACATTCACCTTCAATCATTCTCGAAGTATCAAATTTAAGCTTAGCAGTTGCATATCTCATTTCCCTGATATTGTTAGTTCATTTATAAGAAATAATAATAGTTTTCCACATTTCATACGCTGTCGGACATTGAGATACTCTGTTAAATTCATCTGGTCCTAGAACACATATAATTACATTCATTTCTTTTGAGTTCATATCATTATCTCTAGTATCTGCACTCCATGTTTCAGGTTTTTCTGGTATTTCATATGGAGTCACAATCATAGAATATACTATGTATCCAAGGTTTTTCAGATAGATAATCATTCAATACATCTAGCATCCATTGTTTTTTCCATTGAAGTATGGTTCTCGGGCCACTCACATTCCCTCTGTTGTATTAGTCATCTTTCTCTGTGTATAATCACTTTCAACATGTTAAGTCTTTATCAGAAAGCTCAACCTCTAATACCAATTGTTGGATTGGATGATATAAAATATACACAAGGGGGGGGGGTGAATTGTGTCTTTTAAAAAATCTTTGCAAGATTTTGTTATGCCCCTTATCTCTAATAAGATGAATTTATGTAGCGAAAATTTAGCAAAGACACAAGATATATAATGGTTCGGGGAATAGAAAACCCCTAGTTCACTCCACCAATGCTCTACTCTACGAGCTTGGTGATTTTCACTAACTGGTCCTCATTTCAACATATCGTTTCAATAACTGGGTATAGGTAGTTGATTCATTTACAATATAAAGAAAAACAAAGCCTTACGGTTCACTCCAGAACCTACACAGCATAGTACGAGAAGCCGGTCACTCAATAATAGAAAGATTTATGTTTTCTGAAAATGCTTTCCAGATATTCTTCACAATTGCAATAGCATGCAATTGACAGTAGATGAATCATTGTCTTCCGAAATAATGATCTTCACAAAAGAGTCGTTCTGAGTCGATCTCGTTGTAGTTGATATAGAAATATAACTCACAACTTCAGTAGTAGTATATTTACAAATGATCTTCGATCTAGAACAAATGAATCTTCATTCATGATTTTTCATTTTCAGAAAAATAGAGCTTTGTTTTTCTCTTGAATAAGCAGATCTGAATTTTTTGTTAGTCTCTGTTTGTCATCCCTTTTTCCAGAATGATCCATAGATCACCGAAGACCAATTTTTTTTTTGAAAAATAACTCATATAAATATTTAAACGATGAGTAATTATCTTGGAAATTTATATCCACAAATGTTTCTTTTTGACTCACGACATTCAAACATTTGAATTTATAGAGTAGTCGTAACTTCCCTAAAGAAATGGAATAAAAAGATTTTTTTATTTGATCATTTAACTGTTGATAATACATCTTTGAAATAGTTGAAATTTCACTTTAAAATCAACTTTAAATCCATCTTTAAATCCACATAAAAATCAGCTTGCTGACCATTGCACAAAAATATTAACATTTAATTCTCCAACACCAAACGTAAGGTTGAGTTGTTCTGTATTCATCCCCTGAGCTTATGGTTGATGACGTAGTCATCAAAGGTAGGGTTGATAATTTATGGTTGTTTTAAAATGTAAGGATTATGTCACATTCTCCAAATATAAGGTTGATCATAAATGTAGGGTTTGTCATCGATAATTTTCTCTTCAACTTTAAAATATATGGTAAAATATCCATACTTTACTTGATCTATAATTTTCAAAGAATGTTTGGTTTTTTAAAAAAGTAAGGTTAATGAACCATACTATTGAAAAACAAACGTTACGTTTAATACTTAAGTATATTTCTCCTTCTATACTTCTCTAATATCCCAAACGAAGGGTTCCTTTCTAACGTAGGGTTTTTCATACATTGCTGATAACGTATGGTTGATTAACCATACTTTTCATTTATCTCATAATGAATACACTGTATTTTATCCTTACACTACATTTCTCCACATATGATATGAACAGTCTTTCCAGAACACACTAAAGCAGATCTCGGATATGTCGGGTATGAACAGTGTTTCCAGAACATGCAAAATGCGAATACCTTAGAAATCAATTCTTTTTATTCAAGAACTTAAATATTTCATCCAGAAATAAACATATAATGAATAATAAATTACTGAAAAATACTTAACAAATAAAAGCATTAGATAATAATTAAGGGTATTTGTGAGGCATCAAAATTGTCATAAATAGATAGAGTATTGTTCTCAACACACTGACCCTTTAAAAAAACATTATGTATTGTTGAAAACAACACTGTTTCAACGGAACCATCCTTTCAAGGATAGATATTACTGGACAATGATCATGTGTGTCTTGCTTAGATTATTGAGTCAAAGGAAGCAACCATCATTGAAGACATTCATATTTTGAGGAATTTGATGAAGTGTTCCTCAAGGAATTTCCTAGTCTCCCTTCTAGAAGAGATGTGGAATTCTCAATTGATCTTATACCTGGGGCATTTCCAATATCCAAGACTACATATAGAATGGATGTTGTGGATCATGGGTCGTTGAATAAAAAACTATAGGAGAATATGGATGAAGGTTTTACATGGACATGTTCTTCACCATAGGGTGAACATGTCTTCTTCCTCATGTATAAGGATGGGTCAATGCACCTTTGTATTGATTATCATGATTTGAACAAAATGACGATAAAAAAATGTATCATCCTCCACAAATTTATGACTTGTTAGATCGCCTATGTAGAGAACAATAATTATCCAATGTGTATTTGTAGTTTGAATATTACTATTTAAGGGTGAAGAAGGAGGATATCCCCAGGACTGCTTCTCATACAAGATATGGGCACTGTGAATTCATAATAATGCCTTTCAGACTCACTAATGTTTCAACAAACATCAATGAATTTATGAATAGAGTCTTTAGAGATTACCTTGATCAATTTATCTTAGTATTTATAGATGATATTATAATATAATTTAAAATTATGGAGGAGCGTGAGGAGCATCTCAAAACTATACTAAAGACCTTGTGAAAGAATAAACTCTATGCAACGTATAGAAAGTTAGAGTTTTGGTTGAAGTAAGTCTCATTCTTGGGTCATATAATATCATGAAATGGGTTATCTATGGATCCCTCTATGATATTTGCAATTGAGGGATGACTAAAGGCAATATTAGTGATAGATATCTTTAGCTTCTAGAGGTTAGATGAATATTATCGCCTTTTTGTGAGAAATTTCTCACGATTTAAAAACACTCTTACCAAGATAACTCTGAAGGGAGTCATGATTTCATGGGGTGATGAATAAAAAGATATATACAAGGATTTGAAAAGGAATCTTATCACTGCGCCCATGCTCACATTACCCACATGTGAAGAACTATTTGTTGTATTTAGAGATGCTTCGATGAATGTCATGGGATGTGTGTTGATGAAAAATGACAAAGTAATTGCGTATACTTCAAGGAAATTGAATTTTGATGAGAAAAATTATCCATAACATGATCTGGAGTTTTGATTTAGTAATTTTATCTTTAAAATTGTTGAGGCATTATCTCCTTGTATAGAAGTGTGAAATATACATGGATCACAAAAGCCTCAAGTGTATATTCACACATAAATAGTTGAACATGAACCAACGATGATGGTAAGAGCTAATCAAAGTCTATTACTGCCCAATCCAATACCACCCAGGGAATGCGTACATAGTGGAAGATCCTCTATATAGAAAGGAACACATAATTATATCATTGATTAGAATTTAAAAGGATCCAATCATCATAGATTTGATGAAGATCTAAATGGGAATCATAAAGAATATAACATTATAAATGCTTTCACAAATGATTTATCAACTATATATTTTGGAAATGTTAATGGATTCTAAAAAGGACGATGTAGGAATTCAGAAGAATGTGGAAACTATAATAAAAAAGGGAAATTAAGAGATAAATGTTAATGAAGAAGGAACAGATAGATTTGGGACAAGTCTATGTGTTCCATAAAATATGTAGTTAAACAAAGAACTGTTGTATGATTCACATTGTTCGAATTCTCCCTTCACCCAGGAATCATAAAGATGTATCAAGATCACTGTGAGCTTTATTACTGTGACAACATGATGAAGGAGATCTCTGAGTATACATAAAAGTACCTGGTATGTCGGAAAGTGAAGGATGAGATGAAGAATTCTACAGGGATGACGCAACCATTACCCATAACAGCTTTGAAATGGGAGAACATCACCATGTAATTTGTCACCATACATCCGAATAAATCCAAAGGAAACATTTCTATGTGGGTCATTGTGGATATTCTTACAAAGACTTCACACTTAATTTCCATTTGGGAGAATTTTTCATTGGATCAACTGGAGAAGATATACATTAGAGATGTGGTAAGGCTGCCTGGAGTACCTCTATTGATTGTATCCTATCAAGATCCAGGATTTTCCTCTATGTTTAAGAAGATTCATCAACAGTTTCTAAATATTGAGCTGATATTTAGTACGAATTATCATCCTCAAACTGATGGCTAATCCAAGTAGACTATCCCAACACTTGAAGACATGTTGATAGAATGCTCAATTGACTTCAATGGGGGATGGGATCAATATATCCCTGTGGTTGAATTCTCTCACAATAACAGTTTCCACTCAAGAATAAAAATGCCTCCTTATGAATCCCTTAATGGGAAGAGATGCATAACAATGGCTTGTTGGGATGAAGGTAGGGAGAGAACACTTCTTGGTCAAAAAATGGTCGAATAAATGGCGGAGAAGGTTAAGAACATCTAGCAACTCAATAATTCTCCTCGGAGTTGACAACAATGATATGGTAATAATCATCAACGAGACTTATGTTTTGATGTTTGAGACATGGTATTATTCCACATATCACCATGGAGAGAGTTATGAGATTTGGGATGAAGGGAAAGCTTAATCCAAAGTACATCAGACCTTTTGAGATCATGGATCATAGTATAGTAGTGGCCTATCGACTAGAACTCCCACATACCCTATCTCAAATACAAGATGTATTCCATGTATTACGCTTGAGGAAGTATATACCTTACCCTTCACATGGACTCAATATAGAGGTGGTACCATCGTAGAATGACCTCTCTTATAAAGATAAAATGTTGAAGATCTTATATCGTAGGAAAAAAGTTCTACAAAATAAGATAATTCCCCTCATCAAGGTGTTGTGGTGAAACCAAATGTTTGAAGAGGCAATGTGGGAATCATAGGAAGGGATGAAGTACAATTACCCACATCTGTGTTAGTGTGGGGAATATAAATTTCGAGGGTTAAATTTATTAAGGGGGAATATTGTAATGACCCAATATTTTGATAATGAGATTTCCTATTGATCTAATTAAATGTATTATTATGTAAAATGATCATATAACATATTCACATCCTTGGTTTTAATTTTTTGGATTTCACAATTA
Organism: Viscum album; assembly: GCA_963277665.1. Taxonomy (NCBI): domain Eukaryota; kingdom Viridiplantae; phylum Streptophyta; class Magnoliopsida; order Santalales; family Viscaceae; genus Viscum; species Viscum album. The sequence continues at coordinate 2,098,228,732 of OY728163.1, read as the reverse complement.
TTTTTGGAATGGTGACCATTTCTAATATAGCTATTGAACAGCGATCACATTACTAGTATACATATAGTGCTTTAACAAATCTAATTTTCTAATACAATGGAAGAGATGGCATCATCTAGTAGAATGTTTCCATACGAAGAACATTGTATAGAGCTCATAAAGGAGGTGGCATCACTGGGAATCATTCTTGACCAGGCCTAAGCTGAGCATCAACATGTTAATCTTGAGCAGAATTACCTCTGGGAGAAGTTAAAGTTAATAGATAATTCCACCCGAGCGAAGTTATCTGACCCTCCCAAAGAGTCGGTCAAAATCGCGCACCTTACCCTTCGGTCATATGCAGGTGTTATAAGGGGTTATTTAAGAAGATTTTAGCACTATGATTATGTGAAATATATTTGTATATAATAAATTATACACATTCATTTTATTATTGTTACATTGTAAAAGGGTTTTAATGTACAAAATGTATTTTTAGTTAATATTCAATTAAAAAATCTATATTGATTAATTAATGGATTTTTGAATTATAAAATATATAAATAAAATATTATTAATAAATTACTTTTTTTTAAATATAACTAGTCCTATAATTTTTATGAATACAATTGTAATTTTTATTAGGGCATGAATGTTGTTTTTTTTTCAAAACCCTTTAATTTTCAATAAATGTAGGTTTTTATTTCATAAGTAAAAAAGACAAATTATATACAATTATTTTGATAAAATGAATAATTTTTTTGAATTCAGGATGTCAAAATTTTCTAACGGTGAATTTTTCATAATTTGCTAAGAGAGTCGAATATTTGGGTATAAATTAAATAATGTGTAAATATATAATGTGTTTTATAAATCATAATGAAACAGTAGTGATGTAATAAAATATTATACAAGAGTTTCTCGGCCAATAAATGTTTCATAATTAAAATAATGTTATTTTATATTTCTTTTATTAATTTTATGGTGCCATAGTGGACCCTTCAATACTTATAAAACATTTTAACTATTTTAATTAATTTCCCTGAGTCTGTGGCTCAACTCCACATAAGAAAGACTAATATTTTCAAATTTTCATCCATTAGCCTTATAAAATAATATTTTACACTCCCCTTTGGAAAAAAACATGGGAAAATACCATGGTTTGGTTCATGATTTTGATTATTTTAATGTGGGGTTCCAAAAACCTAAATGATAAATAATTCCTTCTCTTTTCCTATATAAACCCACCCAATCTCCCACTTCTCTCCACTAAAAATCCTTAGATATCCACAAAACCTTGACATCCTTTCTCTATAATACTCCCAAGGTTCCCCAATCTCCCAATAATCCTCTCTCAAACCCCTCCCAAGCCATTCAGACCACACTTCCAAGTAAGGTATTTCGTGCTTTCTAATTTTTGTCCAAATATCTTTATGTTTTAAAAACCTTTTATATTAAACTAAAAATGATGGGGTATGATTTAGAACCTACCTAGTCCTACCCTTCTTATGTTTTAATGATTATAGACCCTTTCTCTCTCATTAATGCTTCTCTTATACACCCTTTACCATGCCGAACATCAGAAAGGAATTTCTCTCTTCTCATTTACATTCAATAACTTATTTTAAATTATGAATCTAAATTCCATTACATATGTTGGGAAATATATATATGACACCATTATATTTCATTTAATGTACATACTATTATATAACCCTTTCTCTATCATCAACCTTTTTAATGAATTCTTATGTCAGACAGTTATGCTACCCAAATTGCACCACAATTCTCCAAGCCGGAGTCATTGTGTAGTGAATACCATTCCCATTTCTCTATCAAAGGTATTAAAGTTTATTAACATTTAAATATTGATTAAATAGTTTCATGTATGAATTCTACATTTCATTATCGTAAAATAAATGATGTTTTTTAATGAATCCATCTGTTATGATCTTTGTGGAACACTTATGCATGAAATTAAATGATTAAGAAGGGTGCACCCTGATAGGGCTACAATTAATTGGTTAATGATTATTATCATGATATTTGAAGTGAAATGAGTTATTAATCATGCTAATTCAATTTCAATTAGGGTTTAATCATGCTTCATGTGCAATTAACCTAGTCTCATGCTTATGTCTTTTTTAATTTTGTTGACATATTTCCATGTTATGTTAATCTTGCTATATCATGACTTTATGTTCATGTTTATCTTCTTCTCCATTGATATGACTATTTCCTAACTTGTACTGTATTCATCATGTTATTCCCTGTTTACTCCCTTATAGGCCTTTATAGCTCCCTCTTTTCTTTTCTGTGTCCCAAGGTTATCCCATGCAACGATAAGTATGAAGGAATGTGTGTGGTCATGTAAAAGATATTTTTAATAAAGATGTGTATTTCATGTTTTAAGTTGTTATGTAATGTTACTATGACCAAAAGAAACTTGGCCTCTCGATCTTCTATTTTGTATCAACTAATTGTTTTATGTAATAAAATATATTTTTGTGTGAAATAAAGGGAAGAGTTGTTACACACAATGTTAGGGCCCAGATCAGGGCTTGCTCTTTATGATATCAACAATATATATTCCATGCTCATGACCTGAACATAGTTTCTTAGGAACTATACTCTTATGAAAATTCACATCTTATCACTCACATATCATTGAAATATAATCTCTCCATTATAGTCTCAAACAAAAAACCATCAAATTTTTTGAAAATTTTCATTTCCATCTCATCTAAAAATACATCAACTAGGGTTTTTAGACCCAACACAGTCTTTACCCATTAATCAAACCCACACCCATCACCCTATACGGGACCCTCTACATAATAGCCATATATTACAAAATTCTTTGAAGGACTGATCTAATTCATATTGAGATTCCACCAACAATAACCCAATCTCACTACCTAAGGACCATTTCAGGACAACCAGACCCAAGTCCCTTTGGTGGATTATCACATAACCATAAAAATAAATATTACAAGGCCTATAAATGTGTTACAGTATAACCCTTTTAATGGGAGCTCTAAAAATTCTACCTAGAGGAAACCCCTCTCCTCACACATCACCAATCCCGAATGAAATTATCCCAATCCCCTGAATCACTATAACGAATATCCACCCCAATATCTTTACTCTCATCCATAATTCATACATATGAACTCCTCACTTATCTCACATAATAATATGAATTTGATTCCTACTATACTTAACCTAAGAGCCCCATTATATGATCTCCAAAACCCATATTTGGATGAATTCCTATTATAGATCTGATATGAACTCAATTAGTATCCTCACACCAATTAAAAAAATAAAAAAAATGATTCAATATCCTCTGACATAATATGGAACACTTACTATAATCCATGGAATCACTATTCAATTTAACATCTCCACTATGTCACCATCATTCCCCATAAATTTAACTCAAAAAAAATTCCAATTTTGGTATACATAATCATGAATAAAAATAAATATTAATAAGTAATTTGGATAACTCTTACCTTGATATAAATTTAATCCCTCAACTAGAGCATGTATAAGATTCTCTCCAGTTCATACGAAGTGAAATAAATATTCTAAAATAATATTAATACCATGAAAAAAAATATATTAAAAAATATCATTAATTTAAAAAATGTATCACATTATGAATTACCATAGCAAAATTGTTGATCGGTCCCACTAAACAGAAAATATGGTCAACCACATGATAAATTTCTATGAAAAAGTTATATCAATACTATTGTAAATATATCTGTGATTAAGCTTTGAATTGAGAACAAATTTCCTGAAAAATGGTAAAATAACTTTTAAATGTCCAGTAGGGATTCACCAAAAATAAAATGAGTGAAAATATGTGTTTATCATCCCTTGGTAACACTGACCCACCAGAGACCAATTTCCATTCATCTCTATATGATTCCATCATGATATGATAGAATGGTTACATAAATATCAATTCATAAACTATAAAAGAGTAGGGGGAAAATAAATAATCTGTACGTAGTAATAAGGGAGAGATCATACCTCAAAATATGAAAAAACACCATATTAATCTCCCCTCTTCAAGTAGGACTTCATGTGGGAAGATCTGGGGAACAAGGTGAATATTAAGACAAAAAAAACCCATTTCAGAGACCTACTATAATGAAGAATACATAGTGATCGATGGATAAGTGTATATCATCTCCTAACTATAGAAAAACTACATTGATCTCAACCAGAACTTGGTTAGGTTGTGCTATTTACAAATCCCTCTACTGACCTCCCAATACACATAATCTATTTGGCCAAAGGAGTCCTAGAAAGAGATTTCATTCCCATAATAAGAATAGGGTACACACCACAACCAATCCAATATTTTAGAGGCCCATTTATTCTTACATAAATATCATGGTCACCTATACCATGATATAATGTACTCTTAACCACCTGGGCCATCACCATAACCTCCAAACACTCTTGAAATTAACTAATAGACACATCTAGATAGTTAGATATCAAATAAAAATTCATATAATCATATAAATCAAATATCTATAAATAAAACATTAAATTTTCATTGAAAAACATAAAAATTTACTCCCTTTAATATTTCATGTCATACCTAAGAACAATAGAGAAATACCTCTTAACCTTATACCCATCCAATGCACCATGATACCACTCTTTATTACATATTCTAAAATGAGCCAAATATGTTTACATAAACCATAATGTAATCATAGATATACCAAATCACTCTATATATGCACACCAAATCCTGAAAATAACATATTCATATCCAAAAAATACACTCAATGTGACTTTCACCTCACTGGTTGTAATTGTACAAAAAATAATTAATCAGGTCACAAATGAACAATGATTCATTAAAACATATTTCCTATCATGATGTTGTAACGTCAACCGTAATAATCATGACACATTCTATCTTGGATGAAGAAAAGAAATAATTATACACCTACACAAAAGTCCAAACATACACATGGTATTACTATATTCTAGGAACCTTGACAAACTAAATCTATAATTTGAATCTATCATGGAGGATAACACAATAAAAATATTATTCACTGTAAAATTTTAATTAATTTCACCAAATAATGGTATTATAAATGATTGGATCCTAATAAAAAAACCATTCAACTGAATCCCCATATATGAGTAATTAACCCATTAATTTTAGTCATTGTTAGATAATAATTTATTTGACCCTAATATTTGGTTACACTAAACTAAATCTACCTAGAAAACATATCTCAACTCCATGTTCTAGCATTTTATTAATTTATTATAATAAGCTTCCTTCATTTTCACTATTACGCTAGATATGATTTCAATCGCACACTAAAAATTGAAATTCACTATATTAATACCAACTTGATGGTTATAAATCATGTGAGTGATAATATTATCCCCACAGTAGGAGCATCCTTGTCATTATCCTACAATGCAAAATAAAAGTTCACCATAACCCATGTCATTTCTGCTAAGAAATATAAAAAATAGATGTAATTGACCTACACATTACCATGATTTATAATCAAACATAAATTAATATCTATCCAAAATTACTAGGAAAATCGTCCTTAACATTCAGAAAAATTCACAAGAAATGAATGTTGCCCTCCAAAAACCAATGGTATACTCCACACTATATGGATACCCTTACACCACTCCCCGATCACAAACCTCTTTAGGTACCTACATCAATCATGTGTCACTATCTTTATTCCATTCTCATACCATCATTAACATTCATTCAAAGGACCATGTTCAAATTGACCACACAAAGGTTACAATATACACCATTCATTTCCCCTTTTATCAAAGTGAAAACTCCTTTGATTCTCATCAAAGGAATGAAAAAAATAATCATAGGAATCTCACTGAATTCATCAGTACTCAAATTACAAAATAATAATATGGAAACATCTCATCCCTCTTTACCCTATATGGTGATCATACACCAACCCAATTATGTTCCATGACTCTCCAATGATGTTGGTAATAATCTATATACACACCATCAATGCATTTTTTTGGCTCTCTAAAAACCCAAAATATTCTCAACAAACCCATATATGTCTCATTCTAATGCTCCGCCATAGAAAATAAACCACACTTAAACTAAACCCACCTACATTCATACACCATGTATTTTCTAAAAAAATTCAAAACAACACTAACTATTTTCCAACAAAATAATCTGAAAACTCATAATAAACCCCTCTCATTATTTTTTAAGTAATGGTCGTATTGATATTACTAAAACAAAAAATGGTACACACTATCATATCACTTAGAAATAGAACCCCACCCATTAATCAATGCGTCTAATTTAATTAATACAAGGATGAAATGACTAATCAAATAGTCATTTATCTATTGTATATCAGAAAAATATCCAAAAAGAATACTTATTTATCCCTTTCCAATTAAACTGATCTATATATTCTATGCCAGGTCAAGAAATCATCCATTTCCAAATGATAATATTCCAAAAATCACAAACCATCTCACCATGATAACCATTCCCAAGAATGAAGCATCATTAGGAAATATCAACATCTTATTGAAATGAAATCAAACCCAGAAGGCTAGGAATGCAACTGATCCTATCTCCTGAGAAAAACCAACAAACCAAAAAGTTACTCATTTTTCACAACATCTCGTCAACCCTTGTAATACCACATGACTTTTTATAACCTCGCACAGAAATCAAACTCATTAAGGAAAATATATAACGCTATGAAACCCATCCAAAGAATTCCCATAATATACCAATCCAACATTGATACACCTAATCCAAGACATAATCATCATGATTATCAATGAACCATCTATATATTGGAAATTCCAGACCATAGGTTGAATATTTCCTTCCCTGAGAAATATATTACCCATCCTTATAAAATAAAATAGTTTAACTTGGTTTTATTTTAAAGAGAAAAATTTATATGAAATATATAAATATACTATTTTTGGCACTTTAATCAACTAAACCATCCTTCATCTTCAAAACCATCTATATACAAGTACAAATATTTTACTTTTACTCTACGAGCTCAATAAAATTATTTTATGCATACCACTTACCACTCCATGAAATTATTAAAACTATATATAATGATATTAAATTTTCAAATCATATATTAATTAATATCTGAACTATACTAATGTAATAATAATAATAATAACATAACCCTAGTAACAAGGAATTCTTATCAGATACGTGTTAGTGATTCACCAGCATGTGATCCATTACATGTTCCAAACCATTAAATATATTACTACCATTTCTATGATAATAAAACAAATTAAACATATCTCTAACACCATTTTGTACTAGCTTGGCTTTAATCTACTAATGAAAACCCTAGTTTGGTCATTATATGACCTTATAAATGCCTCCATATACAGAAAAGGTATCCAAATTATGATGATAGTTTATGATCATCATTTGGGAGAATCTAGTATCTATATAAACTCTCAATTATAAGTAAATAATCAATATTTGATCGTCCCTATATGTTTTTGAGCTACAAAATTACGAACCACCATAAATCATGTTCTATGAAATTAAAAAAATTCTTAATAGGCACCTGGGTTCCTGTTTAGGGATTGGTTATCTTTGTGATTTACTAATATACATCATTATATACATGTATATAAATTTGTAAAAAGAAAATAAAAGAGCATAAAATATATAAATATGAATACTGGGTCCTTGTGTGCTAACCAGAACAACATGAATCCCAACCATAACATGAATAACCAATGAAAATGAATGTATTATTTCCACAAAACATCATTCATATTACCCATAACTTTTGAATGTACATAGAGTAATTTCTTTTACACTAAACTCTTTCTAAAGAGACCATGTATCACATTACACCCCATGCCTCATCCCGCCACACATTCACCCCTAGCGAAGTTTCATATCATGTTTGATATAATTCAACATGCCACTACTATCTCACATAGGGTGAGGGAAGAGACGATATCACATACCATTAGTAAACCTCTACTATAACTGTCAAGTTAGGGCCCCATACTAAATATCAATAACATTATATAATGTCAAAACCAGTTCTCTCATATTCTAGGTGATACCTCATTATTACGAATGGCTTGAACCCTCTTAATCATGGTAGGAAATTTACCAAATATTATGATTTTCCCTCACACCTAAGGTTAGTTTCTTTTCTCATGTTGTAGACTCCTACCACACGCTAATGGTAGAAAATAAGTCAAAAAATTAGGCTTTTCCCAATAATTCTTATTAGTCCTCTCATAACATATCTTGAAAAATAAATATTACATCGTTAAAAACGATAAGACCACAATATTGGAAAGATATACATTACATAATCATTCTATATGACCATATCATGACCCAATGATACTCATTATGGTAAATCCCCAATTATCAATTAATAACTCCTCTCCCACCAATCACTTATGTGTATTCTGACTAATAAAAAATAAAATTTTAAATTCTAGATTTAAAAACCAATTGGAATTTAATTATCTCTTATGAAGAAATCCCCTAGGCTTATCATAACCAGCCTAGTCTCTACTAACCAATCCATTACCTTCCATTAATCCAATGGTGAACCCAAAATATGTAGACCTAACCTAACCCAATCACATAAATACCTGATGTAACTCCTCCTTCAATTATCACAATAATATCCTACCCTCACTATACAAAGACTATCCAAGAATAAAACAATCCTAAGATACCTGGTTGACTTGTCCCAAAATAATTAAAAATATCCCAAAGGACTTTAATCGGGATCCCTTCATACACATCCCAAAGTGATATCTCAACTATCAACATAATGGTAACCATCGTCATAACGATACAATAATCCATGTAGCGATTAACTGACCAAATTCGTGATTGAAGACAAAAATCCACCATTAAGGGGTTACTCATAATCAAAATCTTGGTATTCTACTATCTCCCATGTTTTATATAAGTTTAATAGACTCATGACTATGATAATATACCTTTTAGGATTATACGAATCCTTTCAAATATCATCTAAAAATATACCACTTTTGATCCTCTTATGAACTCTATAAGAATCATCATCCCCGAGCTGACAATCTTTCAGGGAATTTTGAATCAATCCACATGAAATAGAGAACATTATCCTGGTCTAAAAGAAACATAAATCATAATTTTTCCATTAAGTGCTTTCTTGGTACCCATATAATTTAACAACACCTAAATATTCATGTAATAATTCACAAAAAATTAAAAATGAGTATTAGGTTATGTGTCATAATGACAATCTACAAGGATAAGGATATAAAATTTCAAGATAATCTCATCCAAGATGAACCCAATCTCATACCAAGATAGAAATATTTTATGATCCCGAATATCATACCATAACAATGAAATAATTGATTATAATAATTTCATATCATTTAATAAAATTAATCCCTTTTGGAATAACAATAAAAATTACAATGAGAAGTCTTGTATAACAGAAACTATGAAAAAACACATGTGGAATGTTCATGTCACACTTTTTGTAGTACTATCAGAAAAATACGAATCTATCAAGATTCAATAGATTCTTAATTTCATGAAAACAAAGGGAAGTATCTATAAAATTCATAAAAAACACCCCCACCAACCCAATCCCTACGTGATGACATCTATTGATCATCTCCTGGTATCCAAAACAATTTTATACCAAACAACCCTCATCTCATGATAATTCCAACCCGCTTTGATGGATTTATCCATTAAAAAACCAAATAAAATCCAAACTAATTAGAGAAAATATGAGATAACAAGAGGAATGAATAAAGGAGTGATCATTCATTAAAAAACTACAAAATACCATTCAACTCCCTCACCCTCACCCTCACAGAGCGGGTCATTAATGGGTTAGAGATGGTGAAATGTGGGAAGTGTGGAAAAAATGGTCATTTAAAAGGTTTATCCCAGAGATGAATTTAGTGGGTTAGATGCATAATTGACTATCATCATCTGAATAAAAATCTGTCCTATAGCCCATTGTGTAGCTAGTTTTGATATACTAATAACTTGAACCTCTAATAGCTACCTAGATTACCTCCACTTGGTGAATGTTAGAGGTACTAGTTTTAATACCACTTCAGTAATGTTCACTAGTTACCATCCCCCGCCACGATGGGAACCCAATCACCTTCTTTTTATTTAATCTATAAGAGTGCCACCCAAAACCTAGCTCTAATGCACTTCCAACAACCAAAAACACCTTATGAACCTCAAAAAACCCTAAAACACCTAAAACATATGTTAAAACACTGAAATCTCCATAAAAATCCTTATACATTGATCACAACTATAGTGGAACAATAAATTAAAATTTCCTCTAAAAAAATTGACTCATATTGACTTGGGTTACTGAAATACTATTTTGGAAATGGTACCATATATAAAATTAGAACAAAAAAAATATACAATGATTAGAATATTAAATTTAATATTAATATATGAATATATTACAATAGATTATAATAAATTGAACATGTTTTATGAAATAGATTACATAGATTTTCTACAATATTGAAATTAATATGTAAAAGAATAATTTTTAAAAAGGATATGAATTTTAAAAAATAATATTTTTTACAAATAATAATGATTAAAAATTATAATGTAAATAACAACATTTCATAATAACATATATGAATAGAGATGAAAATGTTAATGAAATATTAAAAATAATTTACAGAACATTTGAAGATGATGTTACAAAATTTAAAAAATAAATCACATTCCAAAATCATTATGAAGAAGAAATATTATAGTTTTTTTAACATTATTTTAATTAAAAATATATCTTATATTGAAAAATTAGAAAAAAATAGTGTTGATGTTTATGAATATTAGATATAAAGAAAGATATTGGAAAATATTTCCTTATAAACATTTCATGTTTTAAATTAATGAAATAAATGGAATGTAAGAATAATGGAATGAATATGTATAAAAAAATAAAGTATAAGGAATGATAATGAAAAAAAATTATTTATAATAGAATGTGGGCTACTGGTGGAGATATATATTTGGTTATAGTGAACAAATCGGAAAAACATATAAATGAACATTAAATACGATATCTGGTAAGGACATTGAATACATAGAAGAGATAAATTGGAAAGTAGTATTTAAAAAATAATATGAAAAAATTGTGTAATAGATTTAATAAATAGGTGATAATAATTATAATTTAGGATGGTAAATAGATGAAGAATACATGAAATTAATGATGATTTTGAAGAGACCCCCTTACCTCATGTTATTTATTTATTCATATGTCATCAAAATGCATGAATACTTGTCTTAAATTAATTTATTGTGTGTTTTTGAACCTTATTCTTTATTATTTAATTATTATTATTATTTTTAAATCATTTATTATCAAGTGTTGTGGATTTATTAGATTTATTTTTGTTACATATAAAATTTTTATACAGTTTGGTTTATTTTTCCAAAGCTATTTTGGATAAATAATAATGGATTATGGTTAATGTAAAATGGATCCAAGGGTCATGGTATAGTTTCCATATCATTCCATTAGTAAAATAGTTTAATATTTCAATATACTCAACCTAATAGTTTTATTTTATTATGTGTTTATTCATATGTATTTTTCAAATTTTCAAAATGGGTATGATTGTTTCAATTTAGTACCATTATTATGGTGAATATATTATCATTTTACAACTATGAACATGATATTATTTTTTATTTATTTTAGAATGAATCGTGTAAAATATTTTTAATAATATTAAAAAATTAAATAATTAAAAATAAACCACCAACATTTACAAGCGTTATATAATACCACCACAAGAGAATGATATATTTATAGAATAGATTAATGGAATAAAAATAATAATAAATAGTTCGGTTTTATAAATATTTTTATGTGTAATTTTAATAATTTTTTTATTTACTTTTGAGGATTACATATAAAAAATACAGGATTATAAAAGAATTGAAATTAATATTCATGGATATTAAAACTCAAATTTTAACATAGTATTGTAATATGAGAAAAGTGTTCATTGAGAGTCATTGTGTAATTTATCATCAATAATTTAATAATTTTATTTTTACACCATTGTAATAGAATCATTAAAAAAATACTTCTATAAGTGTTTTATGGTTTAAAGGGATCCAATAAAAAATGAAATAGAGTGATACATGAACCCATATTTTTACATAGTAATAAATTATAAATAAGAGTTTGATGAGAGGGAGTGTGTGATGATACCTATATAATCTATCAAAAGGATGATAATAACATGTAATTATACGAATATCTATAGCTAAATAGGATTTTGATAAGATATTTTAATTGAATAGTTTTTAAATAAATTGGGAGGATATAGACCACTACTTTTCACATCGAGTCACCCCCTTTGGTTTTCTCCATGGACATTGATGGACGTACTTTTGACTTGATCAATGCTACAGGGACATGAATAATATAGTTTAGAGAAGAATTTTGGGTATAATTTTTTAAATGTAAATGGTTTTGGATGAGAGGATAAATAGATGGATGCTGAATATTTATAAAGGAATTAAGGACATGTATTTTAGAAGAAATATTTATTATTATAATATAATTTATAATTAATAGGAATAATGGTGATTTCTATAACTTTTACAAATTTCTAATTAAAAAAGAGCATTAAATGGAATTTTATCATGTTTATAATGGATATTTATCATGGAAATGTTTTTTACAGAGGAAGTAATCATATATATTTTTTTAACTGAATAAAATATAACACATGTTATGATACATGAAATATAGTATTGAAAATTAATAATATTATTTTTAAATTAATTATTTTACGTATTTAATATATTTTATCTCATTAAAAATGTTTTAAAAATTATATATTCATATTAATACATGGTGAATTCAAAAAATATACAATATTCTTAATAACTGAATTTTAGACTATTCCCTAAAATTTAATCATTTCTAGAAAAAAACCAAAAATTCCCACTATTAATATTTTGAATGATGTATCCAAAAATTAAGTTCATTTTATAAATTCCAATTCTAAATATTCTAAATTTTATTTTTAAATAAAATAATATAATTTAAATATAATTTATTTCTAGTAAAAACTATTTACTTTGTTATGAATACTTACATTTATATTTTTTATTATTCCAAAATTATTTTGTGTAAAAAAATTAATTATCTATACATTCAAAACACAATATAATCCTTATATAAGTCAATATCTACTTTGGTGAAACTTATCTTTGATGAAAATATTTATGGAAACATATATTTTTAATAAACATTATACCTTATTGTCTTATGATATGATAATGACCATATTTCTTTTATAATCACTTACTTATCAACCTTATTGTATATTTTTTACAATAAAAAATTATATAAATATGAATAAATAGATTTATAATACATATAATAAATAAATTATAGAATTAATTTATATTAAAAAAAATCTGAAATAAATAAATTTAAAAATTCCAAAGTATGAAAATTTGAAAATAATCCACTAAAAATTAAATGGATTGTTATTTAAATTTTAAATTCCTCAGAAAATATTATTTATGATTAAAAATATTTTTTGAAATATTTTTCTTCATATTAAGTACATAAAATTTTATATAATATTAAAATACACTATCTTAAAATCAATAGTCATATTTTATAATGATATAAATAATATCTATATATAATAATATGCTAATAATTTATTTTTTAGCAATAAATTACTATTTAATAATAAATATAAAACAAAAATATGAATAATAATAATATACACATTAAAAAAATCTTGATAAGAATAAATATGCATACAATAAAAATTATTTTACAAAACCCTTTTGACAAATAATTATTATTAATAAAATTACATTATAATTTAATACATACATCGAGGTAACACATATACTCAATAAAGGAATCAACTTTGGTAATATATATATATATAAATAAATAAATTCATTAACCATATATATATATATATATTACTATTAAAAATATATAATTATGATTACTGGAAATCTAGGAAGCTATATTCTATCCATTGGATGAAATTGTGTCCTAAATTTTTTTACTCATTAATAATCACTTATTAATTTTGTCTAACACTTCTATAAACTACAATAAAACCTAATGTTGTCTTAAAACATTAACTATGAAAAACATATCACCTGATTCTACATATATGGATGAGAAATTTCAATCCTTATGTGGTCTAACATAAAATAAATATTCAAATAAATCTGAGTAAAATGATATCTATCTAATGATTTATAGTGAAATTTCATTAATCATAATTTCTTAAAATAGAAATTCTTTTCTCTAACATCAACTAATTCACTCAGAGTCCGAGGCATTTGGATTTTCTACCAAAATAAAATTCATTAACAATGATTATTAAATTGTTTAAATACATAAAATCCAATGTTTGGAATCTATTTAGAATCATGTATATATTACCTCATCAAGCTCTAATATTTAATAGAAAAATACCATTTTGTCCCCTTCGAATCAAATTAAATCTCTTTAACATTTATGAGAACCTAGGTCAGTGAATAAACATATGAATATGAGTGATCTCAAATGCTTAGTAAGGGGTAAACCAAAATTAATTATGAAAATAGGAGTTATCAATAAATGATAATAAAATAGGAGGCCTGATCATTTGAGAAACGGAGTGATTAATGGAATATGATCAAGAAATTACATGAATGGAAAATGAAGTATGATAACTATTATAATTGTTTTTCACTTCTGTTTTTCTCATTATATACCTGTTTTACAATGGTTGATGGATATTAGAATGAATTAATGATTAGATGAATTTAAAATAGAAACTATGAGTATTGCAGATTGAATCATTCCATGAAGTGTTTCGTGGTGTATTCCGGAAATTGTAAATATTAAAATCTTATTTATGAAATCCATTCCATAAGTAATAAATGTTACCCTTCTTATAAAAATTATTGATTTATTTTATTCAATCATGTGAGATATATTAATATGATTTGTTCACTAACTTTTCCCTAAATGTATAGTTAATTAATTAATAGGTCAATTCTATATAGGCATGCAATCTAGAATTTATTACTACAAATGCAGGAAATTAGAGTTGAAATTTAAGATTGAGACCATGAAAATAGAGTCCTATGTATCCATGTCAAGGGAATATGAAACCAAGATGTTTGGTGACATTTATTGAGTAATTTTATACCTTTTTAGGATATAAGATATGTAACATCCAGATTCCTTTTATGTTCAAGATTCCATGTACCATGAATTTGATTTTAAGGTCACATGTGTGGGGCCATTTTCTCTTTTATATTATGTTTTCATGATTGGGAAGGATTCATACAATATTAATATCATATAAAATAAAATACTTGGAACTGGTTCCTCAAAATGGTTTTGTTTAATATTTTTTCATGTGTGACCCTTTTTGTGTGAAATTTTATATTGTCTGGGTAAAAGTGTGTGGGGATTATGATATATTAGAGCCATTTTGTATTCATCTCCCATATTCGGGTAACTAAGAATGAGGGAATAATGACTGAATGATTGAGTAATATGATGTATTGGGGAAATTTATTTCTTTAAATAAGAATGGATTCCCTTTTTGTGTCCACTGTTTACTGATAGGACTATTGAGTACTTGTGAGAGACTATTTCTTTTAAATTTTCATTAGAATTATTTTATTAATAACGAAAATTTTAATTAATATTATAGGTTTAATCACCTTATAGTAATTTATGATGAATAATGGTACAATTTGTAGATTGATTTATATTATTGGTTTTTATTATTTTATCCATCTTGAATTTATTTTGAAATAAGAATACATTGAAAAAACTGGGTTTTTAATGATTTATAAGTTTTTTTCGTTAATTAAAAGATTTTATTGTCTTTATATGCTCAAATTATCTTTCAATTCATTTTTAATACTAAATTATATACTTAATATGATGTGTGTAATAAAATCATAAATTATATGGTTGTTCTTGATGAAAAAGTCAAACCAAATTTGTAAAAAATGAGAAATTTATGTTGTTCCAGATTAAATCAAATGGAGAAGAACCTATGTAAGAATGAATGCCCATGAAAAGATCTACTTTGGAGAACCCCTATATTCTTAGAACATACGAAATATTAATATGTACATGTAGGTCACTACATAAGAATAAATTACTAATTCAAATGAGTGCATTATAAAAATTTACAATAATCAGTGTTTCACTTTAATAACTAGTGTGGAATAAGATCTAAAAAAATGTCATAGATCCTATATATGATTAATTATGTTCATCAAATCTCGACATAAGATTAACCATGTTTCAGTACGATCATTCAATAATAAATTATGCTTTTAAAATCATTCATGAGATTAAAAGTTGGAATTATTCCTCAAATTGCTACTAATTTCTTAGTGGGATGTAATATACAATTAGTTATAATAGGTTGAAGTTTTATTTTGAATAAAATAAAAATATTATTATATTTAAATATCATGTAACTCAAGTATTAAAAATAGTTAAATCATTGATATCCATTTCTAGGAAGCTCCCTTTTGGTGAAGTCGATGTCCAAGATGATTAAATATAAAAAATAGATAATAAAAATAAAAAATAAAAAGGATTTATATGGTTTGGTAGTATTCATGTTCCAAAAAGAGAAGGGGGCCTGTCATTTATTATATCTCTATCAAAATGAAATGTTGGGAGAACACTAGTCTTGTATTGAATTTTTCTTGTTTTAAATTCCATGGGTTTTGATAACTATTTAATGATGAGATATAATACATTGTATTGAATTGTTTTCCTACACTTTATTTCTTCAATTGAATCATGTTGGATGTCCAATGAATCTGAATAAAATAATTGAAGAAGGTAGAATCCAGATATTATTTTTATAAAAGTTATTTTTTTTTTCAATAATCCTCCCCGGATTTATCCTACAACAGACTAATTTAATTGGCAGAGGGCCCAAAAAATATCATGCTCACAAAAAATTTGGGGTAGAATATAGACTTCTAGTCTCTTTATAGGCTACAAGATTCTCTTTTGGAAGAACCATCATCGTAATATATTCCTTATATTCATTGGTGTTCTTTTTATTGGATATCAATAATCTTTCCTTAAACACATTATGGATCCAGTGATATCGCACTTCAATATTTTTAGACCTAGAATAAAATGTTAGTTACCAGTTCATATGAATAGTGTTATGACTATAGTCATGGAGTGTATAGTTTTTTTGACTCTATACTAGATCTTGTAAAAAAATATTCAACCAAAAAATCTCCTTGAAACATTAATGGACTGTGATATACTATTCTTTTGTTGAAGAAAAGTAAACACACTTCTAAATTCTTGATTTCCCATTCGATTCTCCCCTTAATAATGATAACAGATTCTTGGATATGGATCCCTTATGTTTATTAGCATGACTTTATATGAATTCATATACCATTTCAAACAAAATTATCTCCTCTAATATATATTAAATTACTAGATATATATTATATATACATCAATATCCATGTGACCACTATCCAATGCCTCTTTCACGGATTTGTTTAAAATTTTCTCTTCACACCAACATCATCGAAAATATATCTTATATTGTAATAAATACTATAAATATGATTGAAAACAATGAATGTTTATGAAATATAACTATTTATTCTTTCTACCCTTAATTTAGGAACTCTGAATTTTCATGATCATGAAATGAATAGTAGGTGGAGATCTTACTAGATTCTCCTTCCTCATATCGAACCTTTTTGTAACACTCTAAATGTACCATTACTAATATATCTAAATCATGTGATTCCTCCTAGAAAAATTAATTTTCATTCCAAGATTATGATTATCATATCTTAATTTCTTCAGTTCAAAAGAATTATTCAAATCCTTATTTAACCATTAATGTGTGTGACATACATGAAAACCCATATCATTCATACCCATTATTTAATGATTCGTTGAATAAATATTCTATTAATAAAACCCTCGAAGATCAAGAGGCATATAATCATTATTTTATTAGGTATACAGAATAACAACATGAAACTGAAATAAAAATACATAAACTTAAACTATAAAATATTCCATTAAATATCCATAATCTTTTAAAACTGCACCAGATAACCTGTGAACATACAAAAGAAATGAGTAAGCTATATTAAAAAGTAAGGGAATAATCTAATCATTACATGGAGAAAGTAATTCATTATAGTCAATAAGAATATAAAGGTTACATATTAGGGGTGATAATCACAAAAATTATAATCAAATAAAGATATACGATGATAACATAAAGTAAATATGGGAATACAAAAATATATATAAAATGGCATTATAAGAATATCTCAATGAAAAATTCCCATAAATATTATCATATAGTTCATAAAATTACCTCCCAAGAAACAAACATGAAATATCATGATATAAAAACATTACCCATTTCATTTTAGGGATACACAATTATTTTCCACCGATTACATTAATACAATGTACAATCATAACTGTGCCACATTGATCATAAAACATAAGGATGACTACCACAAATTTTAAAAAAATTATTATGGAGTGAGGGTTACATAAATAGCAGTACCAAATCAATTATGGGTAGGTATTATTATGTTATTACACATGAGAGGAAAGGTGGATGGGTTTTCACTACCCAAATGTTTAGTTGGAATATCACAAGTTACTTTTCGTAGTATAATTGGCCTACATAAAGATTCATAGAGGAGTTTAATGGGAATAAGAGAGATCTACAATCACATAGGAATAATATGTGCCATAACAAGGACTTGTATATAAATATTCCTACATGTGAAATTGGAAAACAAAATTCACAATATAATGAAGTTTCTTGTATAAGGATGTGAAGGAGAGGATACCTTCTCTTTAGATGGATATTATAAAATCATGGAATGTTCTTCCTAATAAATTAAGAACACCATGGAAGGGTTATAGAGAGGGAATGAATGAGTGAATTCATGATTGAATTATTTTTAGTGAATAGTAGTGGGGCTTTGTGTTGGTCTTTATAGTGAAATATAGAATTATTCTTAAGTAATATTTAATGATAGGGTATTTTACACAATATGATAAATATATCCAAACCAAATACAATGACATCATTTTTTAACCATTGTTCCTTAAAAAATAGTGGATTACAATATTTTATATCAATTAAAACATAAATAATTAAATTAATACATTTGGTGATGTGTATGTTATCCTTGTTTATAAAAAATTGATTTTAAAACACTAAAGTATAATTTATATTTTAGATGATTTATTAAGGGTTTATAAAATAAATAAAAAAATAAAAAAATTATAATAAAGGAAAATATAATTCTTTTTTATGGACACTCTTTATTTTATTTATTAAATAAGTTTTTTCTTTTATGATTTTATAATACATAGTGTATAGTTATATCATATTTAATTTGTTCAAAAAATTTCGATAGTCTTAGATAAATATGGAAATTCAACATTGGATAATTTTGTTAGGGTAACTTCAAATTTAATAATTATATTATCATATTAAATCTCCAAATATGTGGATTTATAAAATTAAATAAAAAAATACACATTAAAAAAAGTGAAGAAGATTTGACAGAAGAAAATAGAATATTACCTGTGATGGTGGAAGGTCCAGTATCCTACACTTTTTGGGTATTTTGCACCGCATATGACTGCCCAGTGCTACGACACTGCGACACTGCCTGACTACCCTGAGCTGACCTGCCCTGCTGCCTCTATGATCCTGGTGTCTGGCTACAATGGCCATGACCACCACCTCTGCCTATACGTCCTGAAGTATCACAATTTCATGACCGGTAGGAAGCTGCTGGTCCTGCTCCCGTATGTGGAGTCTACACAAAACCCCTCTCACAAGCTACTACTGAAAACGCCTTGCAAAAATGGTGGAGATGACCCATATTGCCGCAAGCTCAGCACTCCACTAGGTCACATGGAAACTGAGGTTTCCTGTACCCCTCTCTACCACCCCAGTTGCAAATGACCTGGCCACCTGAAGTATTCTTTTAGCTAGTACTACCACAGTGAGAGAAGTCTATTTTCCTATTCCTCTTACTGGCAGAAATAGTACCTGAAACTGGTGTCAAACTACCCTGGCCCACACTACTAGCTTCTCGGAGGTTCTTCTTAGTAATAAATTCCCTGATCAAAATAGAAATCATGGTAGGCAACCTGAAAACATTCACCAGCACTCGGATGTCACACCGAAGACCATCCTCAAAGCATCTATCCCTCAACGCCTCATCACCCACCAGAATTGGAGAAAAACGCAGAAGCTCGATGAAGAAATCAGAATAATCCATCACTGAAATGGTGCCCTGCTGCAGATTTGTGAACACTCGGGCTCGATTTTCCCTCAGCGTCTCCGGGAAGAAGAATTCATAGAAAACTGCCTGAAAATATTCTGACGCCATGTGTCGGGGATGCTCATCCTGGGTGGTAACATCCCACTACCTCTTAGCGAAATCACACAACATGTATGTAGCAAGCATGAACCTCCTACTAGGAGGAATATTGAGATGCTTGAAAATAGTCTGCAATGAATATAGGAATGACTCTGCAGCATGTGGTCCTCCATCACCTGAAAATGTAGGCAGATGAAGCTATTGGAAGATACGAGTCAGCTATTCCATAGATGTGGAAACCGGCGGTACTCCCTGGAAGGTCTGCCTGAACTAAATGAATCCTTCATAGAACAACACATCTGCACCTGTGTCCGATATAATTGCTAGTGCCGCATCTGGCACTACTGGACGTCCCATCGATAGCCCATGACCTACCACCTATGGAGTAAAATATTTGCTGCTCTCTTGGATAATGACTGGTCTTCGTTCAAGTTACATGAATATAAAAGGTCAAACACACACCTTAGATCAACATTTTCAAATGCTGAAAAATATGAGGTCATGAAGAGAACAAGCGAATGAAAGCATTCAATATTTACAAAACATGACTACATGGCCTGTATAAATACTACACGGCGGGTTCCTAAAATCCATCCACATGGGCGTGTACGCTAGATTAAACTTGCCATGTATCACCTGAAAATACATGGCGTGTATTTATAACTACACGACATGTATTTGATTCCTTATTCCATGCCTGAATCTTTCTACACGACATATGCCACATGGCTCTCCTAAAACAAAACTACACAGCGTGTTCAGAGGTAGACACGGTGTGTACTATACAAGATTTCATCAGACCGTGTTGTTCGTCACACGGTATGTGTACCCAGGTCGCACTACACCGTGTGTTCCAAAAGACACAGTGTGTTCAAAGAATCCCCAGACCAACCCATGTTGCTTGCAACACGACCGGCTACACGGCTGACACTAAACGGAGAGTTCTACGTGGACACACCATGTACTGGGAAAGATAACACCGACCCACGTTTTTCGTGACATGGTCGGGTACCTGGGCCAGACTACATGACATGTTCAAGGTATACACAACATGTATGTCTTAAGGTTTCCTCTGTCGGTGTTGTTAGTTACACGGAAAGACACTGGGTCAACACTACACGACGTGTACAACCGGTACCCAACGTGTTCCCCCAAGCCATTCCCTACCCCATGTCCCCACCCACACAGCCTTTGACATGGGAAGAGACTACATGGTTTGCACTAAAAAAGTTTTCGTTTCTTCCCGAACAAAATAACACACGACATGTGTCCATAGAACTACACTGCATGTATACTGGGTTTTCCGGAAAGAAAGCCTCAAAAACTACTCCGGAACCCAGAGAAACATGGAACAAACACCTAAGTGCCAAATTCTGATCTGTGAGGGGCCATACTCCCCGCCAATCAAATCATGGAATCTTATACATGTTATAAAAAAGTAACTCGTCAATGATCCCCCGAATTCTTATCATTGAGGGACTATACTACCCAAAAACCAAAGCCCAGTGTTCATTCTATCAAAATATCAAACAACAATACCCTATCAAATAGAAGGTATTTATCAAAGCAGCTATCACAATGGCATTCTTTCCTAGTACAACATCTATCAAAACATCATTCGATTTCTAATGCACCCACATTGTATGGAGGAATGCATGAAATGTGATTTCTAGAACATGCCTATATGATGCAAGAGACGAAATATCCTCATCTATTCATGTTTCAACTAAATAGAACCCATTTATAATATATAAACAACACAACCACATGTGCGTCACCCAATGGTGAAAATGAAAACAACTGTAAAATTTTTAAAATTTGAAAAATTGCAACAAACGAGGTAGACTAGATTTTCCATGTATATGGGATAGCTACTCCCAAGCACAACTTATTACCAACTACCATTTTACATCCTATCCCTAACTATAGGATAAAAATATTATGTCAAAGAAAATAACAACTATGATACCACTTTGTAACGTCCTAGATCCGGGTTCCACACAACGGGTGCCCCGAACCCGGTAGGTCACATGACCTCAAGCACATTTCCCCAAATGCTAGAGGGTTCCGACTAGCATTGAGGGCCCATGTCTGATAGTGTGGTAATTATTCCCTATTTTTTCAATGTTTAGAAAAATGGAAATGAAATATAACATTCAACAGCAGAAGCATTAAACAATATGAACTAGAAATGAACAAGTGCAGTAAAAGATAACCAACAATTATATATAAAATTAAGCATGACACTATTTCTATGAAAGCAGCCAAAATAGGATACATTGCAATAAAATTTAATACAACTCAAGATACAAGTTATATGAAAATCGAACAAAACAGAGTGAAAAGAACGCATCAGCATCACGAGCCTAAGCTCGGTCCCATGCTATCATACTCCTATGATACAATCATGTACCTGTATAGGGAACTTTCCCCTTGTCGATAGCTGCATCAATATAGTCTTTTTGGGCCGAAGACATGACCCAAACAAGGTGTGGGAAATAAATCTCAGTCGGAACCCACCAAAGGCTCGTGCCCAACTGTCAGTGAAAATGTGCAACTACAGCATGCAAAAGTAAATGTAGTAAAATAGTAAGTACTCAAAAGTTACTATCACTATCAGTTTCATTTCTATTTTAATTATTATTTATCACCTCCAAGCATGTTCTTTAGCACGGCATATACAACATAGAAAATCACCACAATGAATATTCTAAATAGTTGTGCCCTCAGACATACTATCCTTACCCTCAGGTAATAGAATCAAATACCCGTAGGTGATTTCCCTCAGACATAACGATCATTTTCCATAGGCATAAGAGATATGGCCCTCAAGTACAGAAACTACTGCCTACAGGGATAACGAAATGTTACCCTCAGGCTCACTAAACACTGGAAATATGCAAAGAAAACACTGCCCTTAGGCTAAATAGAACATTAACCCCAGGCGCAAGGAACTGGGCCGAGCCCAAATCATAAACAAGGAATTTATATAAATTTTCTCTCATGAAAATGAAATAGAAAATATAATAATGGAAAACCCTCAAGTATCCTGAACAAATGGATAAATAGAGTAATTCACCCCAGGGGTGGTCCTGGATCCATGTAGTGATCCCAAACAACAGTTTAAACTTATCATTATATTATCTATAGAATTATAGATATCTTTTTAGCAAACTTATCAACCATAAAACACCCCAACCATGGAGTCGAAGCACAATGGTGAACAATTTCAACACAACAGTTGAAAATAAACATCATACCACCTACCCCGATCTCCCCTGATTGATATACGTGAACGACGCCTCCCGAAACGTCTGTGAATGACGTAGATTCGTGCGGTTCAAAGGAGATCAACGGCATAGGAATCAGGTTACTGGTTTGCAGTCGGGAGATCCTCCAAGTTCCGGCCATCAATCCCACACTCCAAACGAACCCACTACCTCCTCTGCCAAATGTGGAGGCTACTGACTGTTTAAAGTGAAGAAAAGACTACATGGCTTGTAATCTCAATTACACAGTGTGTACATTTTATTTTTTAACTGTTCCTCTGGAATATTTTTTCCACCACGACACTGCTTATCTGTTGACATGAGTACATGTCGTATATTCTGAATTACACTGTGTGTACTGTCACTCTGCTGGTGACTGCCTCCACTGCCTTACTGTTCACATGCTGACTGATTACACGGCTGGTAAATACTAAGTACACGACATGTAGTCATTTTTTTACACCCTTCCTCACCGATGGGCCTACATGCCCTATGTAATCATCCCACATGGCCGAAGAACACTCCGTGTTCAAAAGTACATGGTGTGTACCCACAAAATTTGGGATTTTCCCCATTTTCTTTATTATCTCAAAAACACTTTAGGAAAAAAGAAAAGAGGAAACTCGTACCTCAAGAATAAGAACTGGGTTCTTAAAAAAGGAAGCTGAGGTGAAGGTCCCCTTAAGCAATCACCAGCGCTGTGATTTAAACTCTTCCCCTGGATTTCTATTACATACCCTGGTTCTAATGTTACCAAAACCTGTTCTAAAAGTCCACTGAACGTACTCCAAAACTTTGGAAAAACATTCTGGGAACTCCGGGCCATAGAATTACATGCCGTCAGAAACTGAAGACTCGGAAAAATTCCATATAATTGTAAAAAGAAAATTTTACATTGATTTATGGGTATTTACAAAAATTAGGTTCCACATTTCAATAATATATGGATGGAAATTATATTGATCAATCAATAAATAAATTAGTCCCATATATTGATTGAGATAAGAAAATAATCCACTAATATAATAAATTTTAATTGTTATCAATAGTGTAATTATACAGGAATAGAAATAAATATAGATAACATGACTATAATTAAGAAACTATACATTGATAGAAGTATGGACAACCCATGTTTCAATAACCAAAAATAGTAAAGATTCTCCAAAAGTAGAGTAGAAGTCACCAAGAAATTATAACCTCCAAAAAATCATCGAACACCCCACATCATTCATACATTAACCATGTCAATTTACTTCCACTAAAATAGAAACATCATCATTAAAATACTAAAACAAATTACAAATTTTCAATAAAAATCTAACAGTATTAAAGATAACGAGGAAAAAATCATAGAATAAAAAAATTAATTAGTACAATCTCGAAGGTATGAGTACCAACACATTTTCAATTAATAACAAATAATAGTAAAATAAAAATATAGGTTATTGTTTTTTTACATAGGTAAAATATAAAATTACATATATAATTATATATAATGAATTTAAAGCTCACCAATTTTATGTAATGGAACAACTAAATGAAATGATAGTCCGGTGATGGATCTCTATGACTATGTATGAAAATGGAGTTGTTTTATTTCTCAATGGGGATGGGATTCGGATATGGAGGGAGTCTATTATATTAATTTGAATGGAATTAAATACCAATGGTTTTAATAAACAATTATTATAGAAAATTTATAAAAATGTTTACCTAAAACAATTGGTATACCATTACAATTTAGAATTTATACCAACTTTTATATATAACAGTTCGTATAGTTTTTCACTATATACTAATTATGTATTGAAATTGTTGGTATAGCATATACTATTATATTATATATATATTTTTCTAAAACCATTTGTATAGTATTCAATAAGACATCTTATACTAAAATTTATGGTAAACTGTTTGTATATAAGATCCTATACAGACAGTTTCAGAAAAACCAATGTTATAGGTCTATTGGAATGACTCCATTATCCACAAATATAACTATATATGTAATCTAAAAATACTATTATTGTATAAAATTTATTCTATCATATTTTATGATTCTTGATATTCCTTTAAATATATGAGGATATAACCTATAATAGTCCAAAATAACAAAATTTGTTCTTTCATTTTCAATAATTTCATTTATTAGTAAGTATTTTACATGTAAGGAAGATAATTTATTTTAGTTTTTTTGTTCATTTCATTATTATCCGTTTAAAATGTTAACCCTCTAAATTTCAGTGATACAGGAAAATAGATGAGGGTAATTTTGTTTTATCACCTATTCTTGTTCCCAAATCACTTCCATTGACATATGAATCTACCACGCTACCTTAACCATATGAGTTGAACTATTTTGTAGACATCATTACAAAGAAAAAATATAATTACAAAAATAACCTCATATGATGTATAATTCATGAATGGATCAATCACTAGATTTTGTACTTTCTAGGTGTATAACGCCTTAAAATCTAATGGATGAACATTGTATTCGATAGTGTGTATGATACACATCACCGAACACATAATAGAATTCGATATAAAAAAATTTATAATATAATTACTATTTTTAATATTTTCATTATATTTTATAGCTTGGAATTAATTTTAAATTGATTTATCATACGTCACATTCAACAATGAGTTTTTATTGGACTGTGTTACATGTAATACAGAGTTTTATGGAACAAAAATAAATTGTTAAACTATTATGTTTTTATATAATAAGATATGAAATAATTTTTAAATTTGTTTTTATCAATAGAATTAGATAAATTATTAAAATATATGGTTTAAAAATATATTAAAATAATTCATTTGTTACTAATTAAATAGAAATGAATATAATAACCAATTTAATATAAAGGGATACTTTTTATAGAAAACACTTTTTATGCTCAAAAACCTATTTTATTCTAAAAAATTTATTTAATTACAATTAGTGAATAAAATTAATTAAATATATATCTTAAATATTCAAAATATATTTATTCATATTCAGATAATTTGTTTTATATTCATATGATGATAACAAACCCAGTATTACACATAAATAGCTATATTTCAATAAAGACACTTTTATAGACTTTTAATGGAGAGCCTATATTAAATAAAAAATTCAGAACATTATTTGATTATATATTTCTAAATGAAATTCATATTAAAAAAACATATAAATTTTGTAAGTGTGACTTTTTGGTATTTTTGTGACTTTTCATTTTTCAATAAATATTAAAAAATACCGAATTTTAAATCAAAACTGCATAATCATCAAATTTATCTTTAAATATAAATTATTATTTATTTTTAGAAAGATTAATTATATTATATATATATATATATATTAATCCCATTTAGGTAATTGGAAAGAATTTCACTATTAAATTAAATAAAAAAAATATAGCAATCTTATGGAAAGTTTTTACTTTAAAACCCCGTATTTTCATCTCGTCTGTGGGATTAAATTTAAATTTATTTATACAAATTCATTAATTGGGATTATAAAAACTGTATTAAATATTTTTAATGAGAATAATTTATAATTTATAATATGTTTAAATTTTATTTTGACAAAAAACATTAGTGAATGTGATTAAAATTAATTACAACAATTTAGAGAAAAATTGGCTTAACATGGGTCTAAAACATAAACATATGAGAACAATTTCCTAGAAAATTGTAAAAAAGAAATTAGATATACATATGTAGAACCTATCAACATTTTTCTTGAATTGGGTACCTTATTGAAGACAATTTCAATGAAAACAATGTTTTTGTAAATCCCGTTCTCCCAAATTTATAAGAGTGCCACTCCCCCTCCACTAAAAAAAGGCACCTAGACCACCAAATTACTCACACCTCTAAAGAAGCATTATCTCCAAAAATATTTTCCTTAATATCTCGTAAATATCTCTACCATAATCATATAATAATACCTTTGTGATAAAATCCTATAAAGGAATCCCTTTGGTGAAAACCAAAATGAGTTACCCAAATAAGATATAATCTCTTACCTCAAACTCTTTAGTTCTATTTCAATTATACACCACCAAAATTATCCTTATTATATTAATGTATAACAACACTATTATTATCAATATGATGATATTTTTTATGATTCAATATCAATCTACACTTACACACACTTCCATCTGATGGGTAACAAACTTAACGTTTATGGGTACGGTAAACTGCCACCTCATGACACAATGATTGTTTGTTCGTCATTTACCACATCTCATGGTGGGAATTATGTTTGAAAAAATAATATATATGATATATATAATATTTATTATTTTTATTTATTCTTTATTTTTATATAATTTACACCCTTATTCTTTACATTTTGTGTAAATATGAAAATGTCATTTGCAAATGTGTGGACTACCGCCCCCTATAAGTGATGTGATTCATTGAAACTATACATATAATGTATAAAATATGGTATTAATAAATATATGAAATAATTATTGTAAATTTAGTTTAATATACAGATATATAATTGCCTTTTCAATCTTTTAATAGGGTATACAAATGACAGTAGCATTCATGCATATGTAAGATATATTGTCTCCATGAAAAGTTCACCTTATTTGTTATATAAAAACATTATGGGTCATTATAAATAAATAGTTAATTGATATATATTATAATGAAATCTTGTTTAAAATTATGGAAATGATGGAACCATGATATTATCAACAACTAACAATTCAAAACCTACTTGAGAACCTGTGCAATTAATAATCGAAATAGTAAAAATATTGAATGATTAGTAACATATGAGAAATATTATATTATAAGAAGATCATAATATTTATCATAAATATTAATACGTCCCTTTAATAATTTAGTAAAATTTTAAAATTGTTATACTAGAATTTGAAGGATTTTCAACATAAATGAAATGCAAGAAAAGGGACTTTCATCTCACATCATCCTTTTATGAGATAAATGTCATAATCATCACTTAATTATTTCTTATGGTGTTTATAATGCCACATTTTTATATATTATATCATTAATAATTTTTTAGTCATGTTATTCAAAAAACTAATTTAATGTTCCTCATTTAGGATTATTCTGATTTAAAATGTTTCGAAGTGTAATGGGACATATTGTGATGTATAATTATTATTTTCATCATGAATAATTCCAATGACCATTCATTTTAATTCGAGAAAATTATATAACCATTTTTTTAAAAACCATTTCATTTTACTCTCAAATGGTTATTAACAACCTTTTTCTAGTATTAGTTTAATTATTTCATTTTATTGTAATTACTTTTTTTGATATTATTTTTAAGAAATCACAATTTTTTCTCTCTCTTTAGTTAGAGAATATATTTCCTCTTAAAAATCCTATTTTCAAAACTTATTTTAAAAATGATTTTAACCATTAATTAATAATTTTATAACAAAATGTTTAATCTTTTTACTAATTTCTTAATAAAATCTATTTTCTATTTTTAAATAATGTATTTTTATAACTGTATTACCATGAGAAAGGATGTTTTTCATACCTCATATGGCATGTAAGGATTTACCCACCATAATTTATTTGAATATTAATTTTCTTGAATAAAATGATTCATTATAAAGAAAACATTTTCAAAATTTATTTTCAATGAAAAGTATTTTTAAAATGTTTTATTAAAACAAACGAATATTATCATCAAGAATGTTTTTAAAATATCATTTCATAATATTTATAATCATCAATGAGTAAAACATTTTTCTCCCAAGTGGATGTATTGTAAAGATAATATCCTTTTTCATCCTGAGGATAGTTTTTTATTCATTTAGGCAAGGATAATATTGATATTCGCTTCATTGATTCCCTTTAGTCCCTCTAAAAATTTTAATCTTTTATGATAACTTTACATTAAATTTTTCTTCAATATCCATATCAATTTTTCATGGATATGATTATTTATTGAGCCATATATCATTTTCAAACAATTTTTACATTGAATGTTATTAGATTATTTCAAGAAATATTGATAAATATGTATCCATTATTTAATATAGTTATTTGAAATGGATTATTGTTTCTGAGTGAAATTTATTAATAAATATGTGAGGTATTATTTGGACCTGTATTGATGGGTGGGGAGTAGAAATTATATAGCACCTTAATGAATCAATAGTCTCAGGATTTGAAATTATTTGTTGAAAAAACCATCGAGTTTGTTTCCAATCATAATAGTCTAATTTCTATCCACAAACTTAAACTCTCTTTAGGAGGGATTTTCAGGGTATAATGTTACATGTTCCAGATACATAACATGAAATAGATATGAATTTTTTTCATTTGGAATCATTATTTATTATCAATGATATGTTCAATCTAAAATATTATATAGATTCCTTTAATTATAATTTTATTTAATAAATGTCATGTGTTTTAGTTTATTATATTTTACTATTTATTTGTTCTTATCTAGATAATTCAATGACATTTGCTTCTAGTTATTTCCTTTAAATATTTCTTATGAACTTCCATATGATAGTTTTTATTTCATGGTATGTTTTTCTTGTAATTTACAATTCCATAATTTTTTTTCTCATTGATCCAATATGTTATCTACTATAAATTAACCTTACTGACCATTTGTGGTCACCCTTTTTTGTTTCCTTTCCCTAGGAATCCAAGAAACATAATATGAGAGATATGAAGAGATAAACATGATAGAATAAAATTATCATCAAAATAGAAAAAAATTATGTTGTATTTAGTGTATTCATTTTTAATAAAATAATCTTGTATATATCTATCTTACCAAGACTACTAAACTTTTTATTCTTCGTGCTTTGAGTCATTTAATCATGACTATGTAATGGTAATAGATATAGTCTCTAGGATTTCTTGGGAGGTAAATAAAGTTATTATTAGATTATTTTTAGTAGAAACCCAGAGAACTATATTTAAGAAAACAATTATTAGAGAACATTACCATAAGGTATAATTTGAGGATAAGTAATGAATAACACACTAAAATTTTGTTCATCTAGATACTATGTAGGTCATCGTAGTAAAAAATTTCTATCTGGATAATAAAAGTGGATGTGGTTCTATGAAATATATACCTAGGAATAACAACTTTGAAAATATGTGTTAGGCCTAAGTCGGTGTAACCTGATATATGAAAAGGGGCCTTACTGGGAACCTATTTTAACACTGATACATGGTATGCTTAGGATAATTCAAATTTCCATTATGGTAATTATAAACTATTTTTAAAATTAATAGTCTAGGTTAATTCTATGGTTTTTTAAATTGATTATATGGTAATATGATTTAGATATCTTATAAATTAGTATACATTTTTCAATGAGTATTTTTCCCCCAAATATACTTTCTATTTTTATTCAATGGATGGTTCACAAAGTCACCTTGTTAATTTGGAAGATTAATGAAAAGGTGGTGAAAATGAACAAATAAAGGATGTGTTGATTGGAGGTGAAAATATTTTTTTTATTCCTAATTTTATTTTCAGAAATATCATTGACAACATATACCTGAACCAAGTCAAAAACTCACAAAAGATGGAATGACGATGTTTTATAAGATCTCCAATGGTGAAGACCAAAGGGAATATAAGGATTAATTTCCCTCATACAATAAATGTGGAAATAAAACCATATAATAGTGTCAAAATGTAAATGGAAAATTCATTATGTGTGGGAAAGAAATATATAAGGTAAATAATTACCGAGCATAAATGAAGAGTGCAATGTAAAGAGGCAGAACTTATATATGGATCAATATGTAGTTCATTGTAATAAATTTGAGGAACATGGAAGTTATCATAGTCAAATATCTCATATATAGGATAAACTATAGACCAAGTATGGATCTATGTGGAAATAATAGAATGAAGTGTATATGTATAAGGGTTGTATTCAAATCCTTACTTAAAATGTTATTTTTTGATAAATCTTATTTTAAGGACGTCCATCATATTTATTTTGTAAATAATATTAATATGGTTTTTGAAATAAAAAAAAATATATACCCGGTGAAAAAAATATTGTTTGGAAAGTCCATGGGACAAGAACCAATGTATGACGAGACGTAAGGGTATAACACCAACCATTGACCTATGAAATATCCAAGTCAATGTATCCTTTTTATTCAACTAATTTCATGTATAAATATTAACGATGAACTAGTATTTTAATTATTCTGGATTCGATATTAATGTGTTAACCATACTGGCTTTGGCGAATATGTAGTTAAAAATTTAAATACCTTTAACTATTTTTTTGGGCCTTACAATATGATAAATTTTTATTTTAATTCTTCGAGTGTCGAACATAATTTTATGAATACCATTTCTTGAAGTAATGGATGATGTAGAATCTGATCAATGCATAAGAAAAAATTGAATTGGTAATAATAAATTAAAACATATTAAGTAAGTAAATTACCTTATATTCTTTGGTAGTAAAATAATATCTCAAATGGAGAAAATGATCTCAAATATATTTTGTTCTGATAACTAAATTTTTATTAAACTAATGGTCTTCTAAATCATCACTGATTTGTGGATTTGTGGCACTAATGTATCCCTTTATCATTCAATATTTTTAATTAATGAAATAAATAACTCCCTATAAATATTTAATTTTTTACTCTTTGTATGTATTTATAAGTACCGAAAATGTTATCCATCTTAGATACCTGGTTATATATTATTCCATGCAACCATTGTACTTTATATTACCCATTATCTAAAAGATTTGTTATGATCCCTTATAATGATATGGGTTTTAAAACATATGAAAATCAAAAAATATATCACCAACATTGATTTTCAATTGTGAGGATGCAATTTAATTAAGGTGAAAATAATGTAACACCCAAAATATTTAAAGTAAGAATGTTGAATTCGATAGCGTGTATGAAACTCAACAACAAGCATTCAATGGAATATAATAATTCGAAAATTTATAATATATATTATATTTTTATGAAATTTAATATATTTTATTTCTTGAAATTAATGTGACACTGTGTTACCATACATCACACAGAATAATGATTTTTTTTCAATGGCTTTCATTACATGCAAGACTGAGCAATATCAAAAAATAATATATTATTGAAATGTTGTTATTTAATATAAAAAGAAAAAACCAAGCCGTTAAATTTGTTTTTATTAATAGGATTACATAAATTTTGAAAATATATGTGTCAGATAAATATTATGTGAATTAATTGTTAACTAATTAATTAGAAATGTATATAAGATGAATTTTGAATATAAAGGGAATTATTTTTGTAGAAAACAACTATAATGATTGAAAATATATTTTATCTTAACAAATTAAATTAATTACAATTAGTGAATTATATTATTGAAATATATATGTAATATATTAAATAAAATATTTATGAAATTAATATGATTTATTTAAAAGGCATAAGATGGAAAAACTCCCCAGTATTACACATAAAAACTATATTTTTATAAATCCACTTTTACTATATTTTAATAGAGAACCTATTTTAATTACACTTTTTTGAAATTTTATAGATTTTATATGCCAAAATAAGCATCATATTTGTAAAATTAAAAGAAAAAACAATTTTGGGTGAATTTTTGGATTTTTTTTGTCAATTTAATTTTTGAATGAATAGTGAAACATATTGAATTTTAATTCAAAACTACTTTTAAATCTAATTTATTTATAAGTATAAATTATATTTTTTATTGTTTTTAATGTTTATTTATATAAATTTTATATAAATTAATCAAATTTATGGCATTTTAATCAATTTTATTTTGAAATTAGTTAGAAAAACCTAGAAAACATATGAACAATTTTTATTTTAAAAACACGCATTTGGGTCCCATTGGTGGGATTAAATTCATAATATTTTATTAATCTTATATTATTGGAATTTGAAAAAAAAGGATTAAATATTTGAAATAAAAATAAATTATAATTTATAATAAGTTCAACTATTTTTTTAAAAAAATATATGTTAATGTGATAAATTCAACCAAGGAATCCCGTTGGTGCAAACCAAATAGGAGTTACCCATAGAAGAGATAACATCTTTCCTCAATATATTCAATTTTACATTCATTTCCCACCACCTAGAATCTATATATTAAATGATTATTTAACAAAAAAAATATACTCAATTTACTATGATGTCATTATTTTATGTGTTCCACCTATACCTACACACACTTCCATCTAATTGGTAAAAAATATACCAATTATGTGTACGACGAAGTACCGCCCTAGAAAACAATGATTATTCGTTATTCCTTTATCACATATTATAGTTGGTATTATGATGGAAAAATTGTTTACATATGATATATAATATATTTATAACGTATTTATTCTTCTGTAATTTATTAATGTAATTGCTTCCCTTATTATTTCAATTTTGTGTAAATATGATAACATCGTTTCATAAAGTGTGGACTATGAGCCCCTCAAAGCGATGTGATTCGGTGACACTATACATGGAATATATAAAGTATTGTTTCAATACAATAATATGACAAATATAAAATAAATATGATACTATAATTATAATATAAATATGTATAATTTATTTTTTTCTTTTAATATGTCAAAGAAATGAATGTAGAATTTATGTGTACATAAGTCCTACCATCTCCCTGAACAATGAACTTATTTTCTTATCTCTAATATTTATAGATTTTTATAAATATATATATATTAGATATGAATGATAATTAAATAATTTTTAAAATTTTTTATATGACAAATCCTTGATAGGAACAATAAGTAACATGCAAAAACATACTTGAGAAACATTGAAATTAAAAACCCAAATAGCGAAAATTGTGGAGTCTTACTAAAAAACTAGTAATAAGATATTATAAGAAGTTCATATATGGTGTCATAAATATTAATATGGTTCATAAATAATTTGATAAATTTTATTAGAAAATTATACATGGATTTAATTAATGGTCACCTGAAAGAAAAGTAAAGGTAAGGTATTTTAATTTCACTTTTTATATCTGTGAGAGAATTGTCAAATTCACCACATTCATATTTTGTGAAGTTTATATACTACCCATTTTTATATATTATATCATTAAACTTCTTATCTTAATTATATATATAATTTTCATCTAATGTTATTCATTCATGAGGCTTTTGATTTAAAATGTGACAAAGCAGTATGAGACACTTTGGAACGTTTAATGATTATTTTCTCCAAGAATAATTATAATGATTTTTAATATACATTAATTGAAATTATATGATTTTTTTAATAAAATATTTAATTTTCCTCTTCTTAGGTTATTCAAAACCGTTAACTAGTATTTGAACAATTTTCCGACTATTTGGCTGACAAAATGTTCAATAATGTTTTTAGTAAAAATTGATTTTTTATTTCCTTGAATTTTTATCATTTTTTCTTCTCCTACCAGCCCTATTTTATAAAATGATTTTCAAATATGTTTTTAACCTTCTAAAATTATTTATTAAAAAAATTATACTTTTTTCTTTTTACCAATGCTTTCAATGG
Source organism: Viscum album (assembly GCA_963277665.1). NCBI lineage: Eukaryota > Viridiplantae > Streptophyta > Magnoliopsida > Santalales > Viscaceae > Viscum > Viscum album. Next base: position 2,098,193,401 of record OY728163.1, on the reverse strand, counting down.
AATATTCTTATCTCTTTCCAAAAAGGCATTTTAGCCTTTTTATAATTAAATAGGAATGCTTTTATTACGCGTATAAAATGAATGGATTTTTCCACATTAATTTCTTTGAATTAGAAATTAAATGTTTAAAAAGATACTATTTTAATTTTTTTTTTCAAATGTTATTTTAAAATAATATATTTTTCAAAAGGGCTTTTTAAAACAGAACGATATTTTCTTAATAATTTTTTTAAAGTATCATTCCATAGTATTATTATTCATAAATTAGAATAGCCCATTATTTTTTACATAACTTGAAAAATTTTGTATTGATATCAAACTTATTCATCCTATGGTTATTTTATGATTTATTTGGATAAAGATTATATTTAAATTCACTTCTTCGATTCATTTTAGTCTCCTTAAAATATTCAATTTTATATGATAATTTGTTATTGAATTTACCCTAAATATAAATTTCATTTATAGGGATATGATTATTTCATGAACTATATAGAATTTATCATATGATGTTTAATTGGAATGTTATTTGATTATTTGTGCAAATAATGATAAATATGTATCCTTTATTTAAAATAATTATTTTATAAGGAATGTTTCTTTAATTAAATCAATTATCCGATATGTGAGGAATTATTGGAACATGTAGTGAGGGGTGGGGTCCAGACTCTATAGATCCCGTCGATGCATCAATAGTCTCATGTGATGAAACAATTTGGAGAAAAACTCTTCGAGTTTGCTTCCTAGTAGAATAGATAGGTTTCTACCCACATACTTAAACATTCTTGTGGATAAATGTTGATGGTATATTGGTTCATGTTCTTGAAACATGAAATCCAAAAATTTATTATTTCCTTCATTATTATTTAATAATTAAAATCAACTATATTTTACCCTAAAATTGCTTATGGGTTCATTTCATTACCAGTTTATTGATTAAAAGGATTTTTTTTAGATTTTTATCTTTTAATATTTATTTTTCTTCCCTAACTAATTCAATAGAATCAATTTACAATTATTACCTTCCGATACATTTTATACACTTCCTTATCTGGTTTTTTTTTATTTCAGAGTATGTGTTTTCAGTCGTTTATGATGACATAATTATTTTTCTCATTGATTGATTATTTCATCTTATATAATTAACCTTTTTTTATCATTTGATCTTACCCTTAATTTGTTTCGTTTCCCAAGGAAACCAATAATCATAATATGAATGATATACATGGATATACTATATGGAATAATGTTGTCCTTGAAATAATAGAAATACGTTGTAATTGATGTATTAATGTTTAAAAATGGGCTCTTATTTTTACTTAGATTTCCAAGACATTGGATTACCAAGAATTTAAGACCCTTTGGTCCTTCTGAAAATGATTCCTTATAATTGTTACAATGTAATGATAGAAGACACAAGCTACATGATATACATTTTTGGGTCTCTATAAGGGGTTCGATATGTAATTCCTCACGTGGGATTCATGGAACACATGATATACTAAAGATAAGTTAATTGGGAGTGTTAGTTGATAGGATACCACTCTGATGAAATATTAGATCTTGAAGGGAATGATATATCTTGGAAAAATATTTCCCTTATTTCCAAGCCTCATGAATTTCTTCCACATTGATATATGAAGGATCACTTTAGCTCTGGCCTCATACTCCATGTCTTATTAATGTTTTTATATTTTTTCTATTGAATTTTTTGAGATTTTATATGAAACTGAATGTTATGTTATTTTTCTTCCTTATATTTTGTAAGATCAACCTCCATTAGATTCTTTTATTCAACTACATCTCAATTTGTTGGGGTCCTACACCTCTTCCAATAATGAGATTAATTAGGATCCATTTGAATACTAGAATAGAATTTGATGGTATATTAGAACTCCAAATATTGATGGTATTTATCCCAACATATTTGGAAATCCATTGAATATGATCTCATCATATCTTATAGAGTTTGAATGGTTCATTCAGATTGATCATCCACATAAGAGTTGTTAATAGGGATAATAATTAGTTCTATATCCAATGCTTAGTAAAGGATTCTAAAATACCTTAATTTAAACCACATATCTCAATCAGATATAATAGAGAGTGTAACACTAAGATTTCTTACCATTTCACTTATGTATATCTAGGTGAGTTTTTCATGAGATAAATATGCCTTGATAAAAATGAAATGCAGTGAATTAGTATTGAAATCACGTACCATATATATGGAATTATTTTTTTGGGGTTCTAGGGAGTCCTATAACAAAATAAATGGTTATTTTTTCGATTTAAATATTAGTATGAGAAAGGGTTTAATCATACACATTAAATTCCATTTTATCCTTGACATGGTGGAATAGGATGTATCATAGTAAAAATTATGCAATATTCCCCTTAATCGTATCTAAAAAAAGGTATTACTTCATATCGATATACATATTAGTTCTTCATCAATCAATAGAGAAGGATGTGGAATGAAAATAATCAATATAATCCCTCTTATGTAAAACTATTTATGGGATAAATATCATGGTTTCAAGCCTGATAACTCTATCTCTAGTAAATATTATCATCAAAATATTCACTACCTCTTACTTTAACAACTCATTATCCTTATCATCCACCTCGATCATATCTATAGTATATGGTTGAGATTATATTTGAGAAAGGTAGGATGAAAATCCTTTTGTTATTCCCATATTCATCCTCTATTTGTCGATAAAGATTGGATCCCATGAAATTCTCATCATGTATAGGATGGTATGATCTTTTATACTCATAGAATGTTTCACTTGGTTCAGCTTCCCATGATAGTAATGGATTGAAAAATAATAATCTATTATTATCTCTAACCACATTTACAAGGCCATATTGATCACCTTTTTTATGAATATATACTTGAGCCTTTTCTGATATGTATATATGTCACACATCATCTCATAGAGATAATGTTTTCAAATATTTAGCATGATGATCACTACAAAAACTTTTATATCTTGTGCTAGGTAGTTATCCTCATGGATATTTAATTGTTTAAGGGAATGAATTTTTATTTTTTTTATTTTTCATGAGTACAAAAAATACATTTTTTGATGCATCACTAAAGATAAAAAAATCTTTCCCTCCCAGATGATCAAGTGATTACAGGTGTAGTGATTAACCTCTTCCTTTTCTCTTTAAACATTTATTTACATTACATATTCTAGACTAACATCACCCCTTATAGGATAGCATGTCTAGTGGGTGGAATATTGATTAAAATTTTCTAAAATATTAATGATTGTACCTAACAATTCCATGTAATCTACAGACTTCAAACACCAAGGTTAGTCTCATACATCCTTTCATTACCTCTATTTTTGAGGGGTCCACATACTTCTCATTTTTATGATAAATTTCCCCATGAATGTTACTTTTTCATTCCAAACACGTATTTAATATACTATGTAAGAATCTTTTCAATATTCATGATCCTCACTACTATATCCAAATTCTCCTCATGCTCCTCCATTCCTTTAGAGAAGATATGAATATCACTGATAATGAGTACCAAATTTTTTTTCTGGGTAATACCTATAGAATCGAATCACTACTTCCATGATTATTTTTTGGGAATTCATGACTCTAAATGGATTGACTATGAACTTATAGTACAAATACCTTATTCAAAAACCAATCACCGGGATATCCACATTCTTCATTTTTACATGATAATATCCTGAACAAATATCCACCGTAGAAAAGTGATGGGATCTAGAAAGCTAATATAACATTTCATCAATCTATGTAAGTGGATACTAATGAATTACCTTGAATTTATTGTGTTCGTGAAAACAATTGAAGTGATTCATTGAACAATCCTTATTTTTTTGGATGGAGGACCGGTTAACCCCACCATGAATTAGTTGGTAATATAAACCCTTTATATATATTCTCTAATAGTTTCTTCTTCAGCTCCTAAATTTATAAAATAGACATTCTATATAGAGTCTTGAATATTGGAAAAAATTTTGTTAGAAGTTTAATCTTGAACAAAACCTCTCAACTATGATGAATAATGCCCAATTCACTAGGCAACACATCAAAGAATCCCCTTTATAATGGGAATTTGAAAAAGAATGGTATTTTCCATAGTCTCAATTATTCGAGATAGATACACCTTCTCCCACGAAAATAATTTACATTATCTATATGATGAAAAAAAATGATATTCATACCCTTAAAAGCACTTGTATTGAATCAGTGGGTGATTTTTGATACGGAGGGTGATTTCCTTCCATCAAAAATTTATGATGGATATATACAAGGGAAGCCAATAATTCCCCAAATTATAATCAAATCCAACTAAAGGTATTATTATATGGTTTAATAAGAACATTAGGCCACAAAATTTGATAGGGTAGGTGTTATATACTTGGGATGATATAATTGAATCATTTTTCTTATTTATCAATACATCCACTTCTTTTTTTGTGGTGTTGGAATAGTTCCTCTAAAATCTAATGATATGATGGAAATAATAGAAATAGATAAAATTCCATGTTCCCTAACCCTGAATAAGTTTCTATTGTAGTTATCAGCACATAAATTCCAGTACCCACCATAGAATTGATGATTACCTGAGATCTTCCTTTATCTCTAGGAGTTTGAGGTCCCAGTCATTTGTTGTCACTGACAACCTTTATCTTAATTTATAGGATGTTTATTATAATTTTTTGATATGTATGATTTTGAACTCTCAATCCCCTAAGATAATTTTTGGTCACATCACTAGAATTAAAATCAAATATCTTGTTATTAATTATAGACCATTGACAGCCTTTAGATTGTATGAAATATATTTCATATGTGAAATCGCATCAGATATTATTCTCATAGCTATCAAATTCATGAATCGCATTTAGATTTCATAGACACTACTTTTGTCCCACCAAATAAGTGAAAAAAATTACATTCTAAAAAAAATGAAATATCCAATGGTATATCATGTATGATTTTTGATATATTCCTCATAATTCTAATTGGAATCAAAAACCTTTTTCTAGAGGGGTTTGAAATTTCTCACAATTTTATGTCAATGAGTGCATGGAATATATTTATCAAAAAACATTACAAAAAATCACATCCACTCCATCACCTTGATATCTTCATTATGATTTATATTTTTTGACCAATTCCAAATAATAATCGGGTTCTCTCTCCGTAAGATAAAAACAATTACGTCCTTCTCTTGCTCAGTGCACATAAAAATGAATAACATATTTTTAATTCAGTTGATTTATTATTCTGTGATTAATGGATCAGAATATCCCTTTAATTATGGAGGCCATTTTAACATAATGGTCTCAATTTTATCATTATTATTATTAAGGGGATTTGGTTATTCCCCCGAAAATATTTTCTATTCAAAACTTGTGTTAATTTTCAAAGTATTTCCACGATGTTCATGACTCCTACTCCCATCGGGTTGAGCGTCATAATTAGGACGTCCTTACATTTTTTATTACACTATTTTTAAATCAGTTCCTCCTATTTCTATCCATTGGTTAAAATAATGAGAAAATTGTGGATGGTTTTTTTAATCTCTTAGACACATAAATAGGAAACTTGGAACATTAAAGGCATAAGTCTAAAATGGAATATATTTTTTAACCTATGAAATTCTAGTCTTCAATATAAGTTATCCATGATCTATTTACTAACGTATAGTCAATGTGGAAGTAACCCTTCTTAATTGTTCATAGTGAGACTGAAAATAAATCAGAGAATGTCCCCTAGGAGTGTAAGACAAGGTTTGAAAAGAGGCCTCTTTATCATGAATGAGGTGGTGATAAAGTCCAGCTCAATGTCCCCTTTTCACGGTTCTTACCACTAATTAATAATTTGTCATATCCACAATATATTTTACTATACAAAATGGGATTTATTATCTTTTAAATATTTTAATATATATTTTTAAGAAACATTGGGATGTTTTAATATGTTTATACTTATCCATATGGCTATCAGTGGAGGTTAATAATGTTAATCAACACAAATAACTATAGTTTTATCTAATACCAACTATGAAAACCCATATATTTAATACACTTTATTTAATGATTTATTACATAAATATACACTTAATATATAAACAAAATATCATGAGGCCTAGTGTATTTCCATAATTATGTACATATCATAACAAAATGAAACAAAAAAATACCGACAGTATAACTCCTCAAACATCTGTTAAATTTTATTGATCTATAAAAACTGGATGGGATAACATGGAGACTTACGTAATAAATGGGTGAGATAGGAATCTCATTAATAAACTAATTTTTGAATAAAATGATAAAATCAATAAATATGTTTCAATATTCACATCATGGTAATACTTGTTAAAGATCATTGAGTGGAAAATTTGATGGGTATTCCCTACACAAATGTTTAGCATGTAAAATTTGATGGAAATTTTGGCAGCATAAAAAGGTTACATAAGTTTTAGAGGAAGGGTTTAATTATTGGGAAAATGGTCTATCAACACATGTAAACAACAAGAAAAAAGATGTCGTGTTTTATCATGAAAAACTAGATATCAATTAACATAACATATATAAGTTTCTTGAATAAAGGGGAGAAGGATGGTATCCATTACCCTAGAATGGTGCTCCAAAAGCCTAGTATTAGATTCCTTCGAGATTGAAAACACCTTGGGATTGATATCGATATGTAAGGAAAGATTAACTTACATTTATATGGGTTTAGAGTCAATAGGAATGGGAGTTTCTATTATATTTTATATAAAAAAAGCAGATAATTATTTATTAATTTCAAAACATTGGTTTTGAAATATATACAATGAAATAGTCCAAAACATAAAATATACCAAGGTTATTACGTATGTTTTCAACAAAATAGTGGTGTATTTCATTATTTTATATGGATTAGAATATAAATCCTTCAAATAAAATTGATGAAGGTGTGGAAGTGAGTTATTGTCATAAAAAAATTGATTTTAATACCATAAAATTTAATTTAGGTTTTGGAGGATTCATTAAGGAATGATAATATTAATGAAATAACTTTATAAAAATAATAAATTTTAATGGAAAGATAATTGTTGTATTTCATACTCATTATTGAATATAATACAACATCATATGGATTTTATGACATCATAATACATACCATATTATTTTATCATATATAATTTTTACTAAAAAATTGAATTTCTAAAAAAATGATTAAAACATCATCATTTTATAATTTCAAAGGTATGAATTTAAAAATAATTATTATTTTTATAGGTAATTTTATTAATGTTTTAATATATAATTTTAAATAAAAAATTCCTCAACTATTGAAAAAAACTGATTTTTTAAAATTACAAATTTTAAATGAATATTAAAATTACATATGTCTTCAAAAGAAATATTATATGTTATTTTTGTTAAATAAATTTTTGTAATATTTTTTTATTAGAAGAACCTTTTTTTTAATTGTTGAATTAATCAATAATAGTATCTTGATTGAAATTATATATTTCCCAAAAATATAGATTATGTTTCATCGTATATAAATATAATTTTTATAAAACATCATTATTTAACCACTAACAAATATTAAAAGATAAATATGAATATAATAATATTAAGAGAATATAAAAAAGCATACTATTAGGGTCAATATTCCTATACCATTTTTACAAAAAGTAATTCCCAAAGGGTAAGGTGTGTGATGGTGAGATTTTCTTGCCCTGTTTTGGTATACATGGCTTGGGATGTGGACATGATGATCTTCAAATTCTCCCATTAATATTTTTTCTCGTTTTTTAGTCATTGAATCTTGTATTGGGCTTGGTAAGGGGAAAATAACAGTAAATCTATATCCATTGAATGTTCTGTTAAATTAGATTTATTAAGTACATTCCTACTGGTCTAGACCATCACTTCCTTTTCCTTTTTAAATGGATTTTTCCTAACCAGATATATATAATGATTTTTTGATAACAAAATAATGAATAAAGTATAAGTGGTTATTATGCCTAATGATTTTTAAAATATGATACAATAAACTTTATAATAGTAAATAATGATTATTATGGTTCATTTTTTTATTTATAGATGAAATTTCTTTTATATATGTTCAGGATGACATAATATTTTTACGTGTAATGAACATACCATCAACATAATGTAATATAATATTAAAATTATCGTTAAAAATAGTTTTTTAAAGACTAATTTTGGAAAAAGATTCCACTATATGTCAACTTTCTCCATAAATGAGTAAAAATTGTTTTACCATTCCTCACTACCTAATTCAAACAACATAAACCTTTCCTACATTTACATACCCAGTTTCAATTTCCTTTCAGATGAATTACATTTTTTCTCTCCATTTGAATCTACTATTTATTATCATAATGTTTTAATGATGTATTTAATTTTTTTTATTTGACCAATAGGATTAGACTGGGTGAGAATCCAAGTTAAACTGTGATAGATGACATTTTTACCACCCAGAAAAAATTTCATCAATGAATATACCATATTTTGAAAAAAAACCATCATAAACATTGTGGTACAATATTGTGGTTTCATGATAACATATTCTTCTTTAATTTTACACATCCAATTGTTCTTGAGTTCCTTATTTCCATGTGGTATTTCTATGAACTCATAAGTACAGTTCTTCTAGAAATATATCATCTCCTCTCATATAGAAGTTTTATTTTTCTTCTTCCATTCACTCCTGGTTACATGTTCATAAATTCTCTCCACTCCCACATTGGTGAAAATCAAATAATCATGTGGTGAGTATCTATAACATAGTGATTATTACCTAACAGATATCTTCAACTACACCTTAGGGGAATATGTTATGGAATTTTATACACTGGGGAAATATTATATAGTACTCAGGTGTCATATGTTATATGTATCTCTCACATACTAGTTATAACTAACTATTGTGAGATGTGTTATGGATATTCTAGAATATCATTAGACTATAGATTCTCTACATATTATATCTTTTCAATGTATTTAATCTTATAATGCTAAATAATCACAAAATCTTGGATTATCACTATCATCTATAGGTTTTTATTCTAGATTCGGTGTCCATACTCCACATGAATGTATCCCAAAAAGATACACTACTTTCTATTTTTATTTATATCCTCCCACACATATTCTCAAATATGAAAAAATTCCCTCCAACTGATTTCTCTCTATTATTTGTATGAACCGTCAATACCTAACCAAACCATTTCTAGAATGGTATTGTTTTGTAGAGATAGTAGATAAGTGTAGATAAGTTCAATTATAATCCTTATTATAACCCCCAAGTTGTGAATAGAAGCTTATCATTTTATAAAATAAACCTTATAATCTCATAAATTAAATTCATCCTCATCTTTGTATCATAATTATGTTGATTCATTTTCAGTACATAATCTTCCATCCTAATTCCACAAACTCCCATTTCTCTCCTCAATGGGATAGCAGTTGACACATATATTATCAATACACATATATGTTAATAATTTGTTCTTTTTCTATTTCAACATTATTATGAAAATTATTGGAAAAATATGTAAAATTATAGTTACATTTCAGAGAAAAATCAATAACATTTATAAAATGGTAACTAATGATGTAAAAAATAGAAATCTCATAGAATTATTTATCATCACTTAGACATCAAGGTGATACAAATCTAAACTATTCTGTTTTCTAAATTGTAAATAACCATGAAATGATACTCTGTGTTATTTTACCATGATTCAATAAACACATGTATCCAAGTGTGTAAAATTTAAATTCTATAAGAAACCTTCATAGGAATTAATTTAGATTCGGATATTTCCCATGTGATCAAGACAATGTGAAAAACATCTATAGTAATATCCTTTCTGGATGCATTGACATGACCTCCAAAAATCCTTCCATTTATGATTTAAATAAAAAATACATTTATTTACTTTAGATATTACCATGTTCCCTATGGTACGATTTTATTTAACATCAATGAAGGATCTGATATATCCATTTTTGTCAGTAATTCTAGTGAATATCAGATTGTGTCGAATATCGGGAAGATGGATCACATCCATAAACAGTTCCATGTATCCAATTCTAGTCCCAAGAATAATATTTCAAATATTAGTGACATTGGATGAACCATAATTTACAATCTTCACACGTCAGAAAATTATAATAGTGTAAGATGAGAAGAGATCTCATCTAACAATGACATTTTAAGAGTCACATGTATCAATCGCCCATGTTGAGTCATGTCTTACAACTTTAACGAAACCATACCCATGTACAATATTTGTCACATTATTGATAATAAAAAAATTATTAATTCATGTGTTACTATATTAATTCCTGACCTTCATTTAGCTTCAAACACTAACATTATACGTGTTTATACATTCCATTTTGGTAGAGATTCATGTCATATTTTGAATGTGATTTGTTTTCAGTTCCTCCTTTATTGATTTGTCTCACAGGGTTCTGTTCATATAATTTTTTCGAGCTATTTTTTATTCCCCTTTATTTCAGTGGAATGTGACTCTAATTATAGGGTATAAACCTCATCCATATTTTTAGAATATTTATTTAATAATAGATCCTTAACTACTTCTACAATGAGATTTCCAACAAGAGATTAATTTTTGACAGGCACCACTTTTGTGTCTCACATATTCATCAAAGAAATGAACATCAATAGTTCCTAAAACGTATCATCAACCATAATTTTTAGGGAGTTGAACCAATTAAAAATACCATATAACTCCCTCATGTGCTTTGAAAAATTGTTCTGATCCTTATACATCATATTGACTAGTTGGTTTATTATGTTTTATTTACTCTCTATGATTTTTAATACGTAAATATTTTCCAAATTTCACAATATAATTAAAATATTGATTTAATTATACAATGTATGGAAGATACAAATTTCAATACGTTGCCAGATTTTGGTAGAAAACTGCATTTTGAGAATTATCTACTCATAACCAACTAGAAGGGTATTGTTCAATAACATCTCATCTGATTGACAATAGTCTATTAGTTTATATAATTAATATGTAATAGGATTTGATCCCCCACCATGGGATTCCAAAAATTGTAAATGGAAAAAAGATATTCTATTTTTGTGTTTCTATATTACATAATTTAAACTGTACTTTTTAATTATGTTACATATATTTTATTCCATTGAAACAGTTATAATCCAAAAAATATAACTATATTGATTTTTCCACAATGCTCTAAATTGTAGTAATTGACTATTGGGTCATTGAACATGAACTCAATTATATCCGATATTTAAAAAATAGTTTCAATGTTTTAGATCGACTAAAGATATGATGTTGACTTGGATTTATGGAATAGTTGCATAAAAACTCTTCAGAAAGTCACTGATATTGCAATCAATGACTCATTTTCAAGGAAAAGGGTACTGTTACACCAATGGTATGAACCAAAGATAGATTGCTTCTACCAAAATAATTTGATTTATTTATTCTAGGTTATTTGGTACCACTAGAATTATCTCAGTTATAATTTCATAAATCATTAGTCAATAATAAATTCCAGACAACTTTGATTTTCTAGAAACTAAAGAACGTATATGCCCATTCTTTCATCCGTTATGGATTTAATATCAAATTGTTATGGAATAGGAAGTATGAGATTATGAAATTCAAAATGAAATGTTAATAAAATTTCCTGAAGATGAAGAATTTATAGGGTCTATTACTATATATAATTCAGTTGTAAAGTGTATTTGAACTTCATTTACATTTTTCTTCGGACGATCCTATGAATGATCGCTAATGTTATTAATATTTTTCCTATAAACAATTCGATGGGATATGATCCTATTATAAATATGCGATATAATTGAAGGCCAGGATATTTCGAATCATGAATTCTTACACCACATCCAAATCCACATCCACTACATTAGAATCCAACTGAGGAACATAATGTCTTCCCAATACATTTATTTTTTACAAAGGAGAAAACTTCATTCGATTGTCCTTTAGTTTTTTCTCCCAAAAAATTATCCCTTAATGTAGAGTGGATTCCAAAGTCCCCAAATAATTAAAAAATAAATATAAATAAAATCAATTAAATAATTAAAAAACATAATATTCATCACAAAAAATATTCGACTATTGTGTGAAGTATACAAGCACCATACGAAGTTGTAAAAAGAATAAATATGGATTGTTTTAATTTCTCATCTTTTATATTTCAACCAAATGGTTTACTTTTCATCAATAAGTCACTTTAGAAAGATATTTAACATTTTAAATTATATAAAGTGAAATATTTGTTTCTTATGATTTCTAAAAGCTGAATAATGTATAATTAATATTTAATGGAAAAAATTTTAAGTGTGTGAGAGGTTGGACTAGTCCATTCATGGCATAGTTTATGATTATTTTTAAATCCAATGAAATGAAATATATTATCCACATATTGTCCAATATCCATTAATAAATATTAAATCATAAGTTTTTCATCCATAAAGAGGATAACTATTATATTATTTAATCCCTTACTCATAAATAAATATGTTCCTCTATTTTCTCTTATTTTAGATTATTAGTGTTTGGATTAATATAGATTAGGTTGTTTTCATGCACTGATTATTCCTACCCCCTATAAATTTATTTTTATTTTTCTATTTTCATTTCTTATATCCAATTCATTCAATATATGGTGGACTTTTATTGATTTGGAAGTGAAATTTATGTGGTTATATGCATGTGATGATAAAACCTGACCAAAAATATTAACTGAGTTTTGATTTATCTTTTACCATATCGAATTTTTCCTACACATTGAGTCCCAACATCTTATAAAATTTCATTGATATTTTCTTAGTATCTATATTTGCCACACAATAAAAAGTGGGAGGGTATGTTGTAGTCAAATAGAATTTGACCTCATTCTTCCACTAAATGTGAGGGTTATGGGTGTTAGGCTTTTGAGATTTCGAATCTAGAAAGATCAATATAAGAGACATTAATTTATGGTTGTTAAGGTATGATGTGGATATCAATCCAAAAGATCACCCAAAGTTTCCTTCAACTATATGTTTTGATTTTATTATTTTCAATATTTTAAAAACCAAAAATCTTCCCAGGATATTTTAAATTCAGTTAATGTATTGAAAATAATGAAAAAATCATTATTTAAATAGTGATAACTTATTAGTTTGGTTTGTGTGAGATGAAAAATAGCTAAAAATAATGATATATCCAATGTTTTTATATGTTTTTATTGATAAGAGACCAATGGAATTATTCTTATAAATTTTTTGTAATTGTGACAGATCTATCTATTTGGAGTTGGATCATTGTGGATTAAAAAATGGATTCTTTATCATGAGGGGAAGTCTAAGACATCAATTTATTAGGCTAGTGTATATATGTATCATGCCTATAATATAGTCCGAACTTTTTTTAGTGGATTTGGTTCTAGAAGAAATTGAATGTGAATCTTTAAAGTGTCATCCCATAGCTATATGCACTGTATATTGGCTACTTATAAGATTAAAGTGGAATCCAAATTATTTGAATTATTGATTTCTAGAGATGAAAATTAAAAACGAACTTCATGGAGATGAAAGATAAGAAATGAAAAGTTTTGAATAAAAACTAAACTCATTGGAGAAGACAATATTATTTTATAAACTCCAACTTGTTTCTCATTAATTTTTATGAATTTTCTATTGTCTAATCCTTTTACTCTAAATTTTTTTGTCAAATAAATTATTTATAGAATTATATTTGTTTAACTAGTTACATATTACAATCTCAATATTTTTTTTGGGTTCTTTCCCTCCTTTATTTTCTTTATTTCAATCTTGTCATGTATTATACTCGGTCGACCAAACCCAAAACTTAGCTTGGCTCAACATAAGTCCGAAAGTGTTTTTCTGATCATCCTAGGATAAAGACAATCACTATGATATATTCCTTATCAATATTGGAACAATTTCGTCCTCAAAATAAAAACAATTGGAAAATTTATTTTAGAAAACTACCAAAACCCATCAATAATTTGGATATCCATGACAAGAAATTGATAGACTCAATAGTAAAACAATATTTGAATGTAAAATATATAGATATGATCATACATATAGATCTGGTCTATAATCACATAAAAATTTATATAAAAAAAGCTATGTAATAACCAATAGTTAGGATGAATAAAAGTTGAAAAAATTATAGTTCTCATGTGGATGATATATAACATCCCAAATGATAAAAAAATTCCAAATGATCAACATGAGACAAATAACATGAAACAATCATATCCACCATCTCAAACCAACCAAGATAATTGTCATCATGGGTAGACAAAAATGGAATATTATATTTAAAATTACAATGTATTTCCAAACCAATAAAACATATGACCAAAGGAATATATATGGTAATAAGTTAAACCCCAATAGGATATAACACTATAGATTATTATAATATGTTTCTCTATGAAAATAAATAATTCCAATTTCAAAACCAAATTTGAAAAAATGTATTTCAAATATATTTTCTATAGGCATCACTTTGTTATTTCTAAAAACAATCCATATATATAAAATAATATCTAATCAAAAATCAAACAAAAGTATCTGAGACCCCATTTTACAAACATGGTAAACTCACCCCAAAATGATATAAGATTAAGTAGGATAACATCATACACCCCACATGTGGTTTTGGGAAAATATAATGATGTGGACTTATTTTTATCAGTTTTCCACATCTTTTTATATAATTTTATATTTATTTCATTAATTAATTGTACATTTTTTACTAAATAATTGTTTTTTATAATTAATAGCATCATTTAATAAAATTTTATAATTAATTATATATTTTAAGAATTTAAAGTAATTAATTTCTATCTTACCAAAATTTTATGGTTTTATAAATTTCTAATTAGTTTATTTGTAATTTAATCTCATAATTTTTTAATAATATTATATTTTATTAAGTAATCATTTAATCATTTATTTTACTTTAATCATTAATATGTATTTTTTACTCTTCAAAACAGATTAAAATTTCTAATTATTTTTCATTCATTAATTATTTGATATATTTTTAATTTTAATTTTATGATTCAATTTACATATTTTATTTATATTTTATGATCAATTAATTTAGCTAGGTTCTTTTCAAATCAGTTTTTTAATTTGGTTTCCTGTTTTTATTTTGTCAAACAGTTTCGGTGACAGAGCCACTGTTTTATCCTTACAATGTCGTTGTTTTATACCACTGCTGTGGGGAAAGTCGAGATCGCAGTGGAGACCTTCTTGCACCTCCATGTTGTATTTTGGGAGGAAGATGTCGAAATCCCTAAAAACCCAAAATGAAAACATATATTCACATGTAAGGCTGAGCCACCATTCCTTATCTCCTGATCTAGGTATTCATGCATCTGAAGGAAGTTGCCACATCATTCCATCACTGATGTGGGAGTCTGAGACCGAGCCAATGATTCTAAAAGAAGACTCCTTTTGCCACAAGGAGTAGGGAAAATCTGTTACTGTGAGGAGATTTGAAGTTAGTCGTTGTATCATTAGAATGCAATGCGTACGGGGGTGAACTACAAGGCACCTCACCCCTATAGGATAATGTCGAGCCGCTGAAGGAGGCCGAGGAACTATATAAATAAACATAATATAAATAAACATAATTAAATCTTTAAAATAATAATAAAATAAATAAAATATAAATAATAAAACTAAATAAATAATTTAAATAATTTAAATACTTATTAATATTTTAAATTTGAAAACAAATAATAATAAGAATGTAATATAATTAATCTAATTATTTAAAATAAATTAATATTTAAAACCTAAAATTTAATATTAATAATTTATAAAATAAATTAAAATAAATAATTAAAATAAAATTCTATAATAAAATAATGTAATTATAATTTAACTATTTAAATAATTATAAATATAATTATAAAATGAATAATTATTTTAAGTAATTTATTCAACTAATTACATAATAATTTATTAATATATAGTAAAGATAGAAAAATATTAATTATATAATCAGGAAAAAAATATTAAATTTTAATAATTTAATTTGTTATAAATTTAATGTTAATAAAAAATTTAAAAACATTAATAATAGTATTATATAATAATTGTCATAAATTAATAACATTTAATAAATATTAGTAATATTATAATAAATATTTAAAAAATACAAACTTAATAAATATAAATTATTAATTAAAGTCTTTAGTAAAATAAAATAATTGTCAATTAATATTATAACAATTAATTTTCAAATTAACTCCAACATTAGTCATTGTTACTCTATTTTTATTGTGCAGGTTCTTACATGACACAAAACCTGTCTATATATATTCAACAAACTCATCAGAAGATAGTTATAAGGGAAAAGATAGTTTGATGTGTGTTATACTAAAATATGAATATGTGTAGTGCACAATAAAAGACAGGACTATGTCGGTGGAAGAAAAGCGGTGACATGTAACAAATGACAAATACCATAAAAAATAGAGCAATGAGGATTTGTACGGCACTCATTCACAATCTACGCCAACATGATTTGAGATCGGGTCTCCTGGGAGACACGAAGAGTATTATTGGAGTCGAAGGTGCCTGAGAGAAGAGAAGTATTAGTGGAGTTCTTCCTCCATCAATCCTTAAGTGTTTTACTCTGTTTTTTTATATTTTTATTGTCTGTATTGAAAATGATCTTAGGATAATACTTTCAAGATCGAGAACACTAATCCAACTTGTTTTACATTTACACTTCTTCACTTTCTTATCCTTTTACAAAGATAGAATGAGTTGGTGAGACTGAATCTTACTCTATTTTTAATTGATCACATCTCAACAATTTTCAATTCAAAACGTAAAAGCTATTCATAAAAATATTCTTTGAATAGTTTTCTTGAAGAATAATTATAATTATAATTTGAATTATATATAGATTTAAATTCCAATTTCTTTTTTTCAAGTTCATATGTATTTTGATTTTGTTTTGGAGAAGCGAACTCCAAGACTTATTCCTATATCTATAGAATTTCATTTAGAGGGATATTCTTTATATTTTCTTGAGATGCGATTAAATATTAAGTTTTTTAGAATACATTTTTTTACAATTAAATTAAAATTTCATAGTAAATTGATGATCTGTGAATCTTTGTCATTTATGATATATATTGGTTTACTATTTTACTTTAGTCAACTAAATCTTTAGGGCAGAATTTAGTTTCTCTGTCAATCTTATTTTCTCATCTTGTTTTCCCCTCATCAAAAAAATATATAGAAATATAGAAAGTAAGATGTTGTATTCCCCACTACTGACAATAGTTGGGTTTGTTTCCAAGAAACCATTGAATTACTCACTTTCTTTCCTTTGGGTTCAACCTTGTACCATTGTTCTTGTAACAACCCAAGATTTCATATTATGTTATTTTATTTAATGTAATTCAATAGCTTGTGCTACACACAACACCAAGTTTGAGAGCGTACCAACTTACTAAACTAGCCGTTTAAAAAGAGGTTATGAATATTATTAACTTAATTTGGAATTTTACATATTCTATATAATTTTAGAATCCTTATTTTTTGTTTCATAGACATAATATAAGAACATATTTTTTTTAGATAAAAAAATTATTTTACAAAAAATGAAATTTTACCACCTTTTAATGGTAAATCATTTTTAAAACCAATAATTGACACTATTATATATTTAATTTAATGATATTAAATTATTCTTCAGAACCAGGACAAAAAAATTTATTTCTGATAATGTTTTGGTACTTTTTGTATAACTGTCATATTTTGCTTAATACTAAAAAATACTAAATTTTCATTGAAATCTACTTTGTTAATCGAAATATTTTATAGTGTTAAATTATGAATTTGAATTTTTGGAAGTATAATTAGATACTATTTTTATCATTTAATACAATATAAATCATTATATGTAATTTCACATTTAAAGTTGATATAAACACATGACAATCTTTTGATAGTTTTTACTTTTTAAAAACCATCTTTTCATTTTCGACAACGGGAAATAAATTAAAATTAATTAATGAAACTTACTTGTTTTTAATTTGGTAAAATATAATTCATTTTTGAATTTGGAATATCAAAATTATCATAGGGTGAATTTTTGGTATTTTTCTGAAAACATTCAATTTTGATGAATAGTGAAAATACAACATTATAGTTTAAAACCGACATTTTATTTAAATATTTATTTTATTTAAAAACTTTTTAAGTCAATAAATATATTTAATAATTATATATGTTCAATGTAATTCATTGGTTTCATTTTATAAGAAAATTAGATGTATAAAATTTTATTGATTTTTTTACCATCTAATACCCACTATTTAGGAACATTTACAAATTTGCATAATATTTAATTTTACCACTTCTGTGAGTTGAATTTCAGAAATCTGAGAAACAAAGTGGCATCAATAAGTAAAATGTGGTTCTGTAAGATGAAAATATTTTTTTTTGAATAATAACTTTTTAATTTTATTTACGAGGGTTAAAATTAAATTGGGTATTTGAGGGTAAAAATGATATTATAATTACCCTAACACATGTCTTAATTCTACTGGATAAGTGTAATTTGACAAATAAAACCATAGGAATAAAATATTATCCTCTTTGGTCTACAAGGATTAGATTATGACATTTATTATTATTTTATTTAAAGAAGAGTTAAAAGAGTTAAATTCAATGTTTAATAACAAAACCGTTTTTAATATATGGTAACACACAATATAAATTAGACAATTAATATTAATTAAAAATATAAAATTATTTTCTACATAATGATATTTTATTTACAGTTTTTTGACATTAAATAATTAAATTTATTTGTGACACAATAATGATGCAGTAATTACCTTACTAATGAAATATTAGAATAATTGATATTATAAATATCCAAATAAAGGTAATCATAATCTTTTGATGAGTTCCACTAATTTTCTATCTTAATATAAAATTTTAGAGTTGATTGAATAAATGTTTTTGAAGTAATCATGCTGTTATGATTTTCAAAAAAAAACAAAACACTAAATAATGTCACAATTGACAAAAATGACTTTTTAAAACAAATACTATATTATTGGTTTATATATTATTATTAAAAGTATATGTTTCGGATAAAGGGATTAAATAATATTATATAAGTCAATAATGAACCAATTTAGGTTCTCTTGGATGTTTTGAATAAGTTTATAACCCATATAGTGTAATAATACAAGAAGACACGGTAAAAGATAATCTATTTAACTAAGAGTTAAATCTAAAAGATAAGGTTACAATAGTAACCTAAACTAGTATAAAACCTATTGGTTTAAAGGTTTTAGACCCATAACCACCTTATCTTTGAAATAAAACATTTTGGAGCAATTAGAAACTGAAAATGATTTTATTATAAAATAATATTTCATGGTTTTCGTAAAGTGACCCTCACCTCTCTTATTAAAGGGAACTTCCCCTTCTCTTAACTTCACACCTCCAAATCCATTTTTATCAGCCAACCCATGCACAAATATCTTCTAAAATTCCCTCACATCATCCTAGAGGCCTTAATTTGATCATAAATCCAACCTATTGATCCCTTTTGATCAACTCAAGTGGAAACACCCGAGGAAGAGGTAATAATTTCACCACCCTATTCCATGTTCTTTTCTTCTTCCACTTCATATTTATTTGTTTTTTCCATACCAAAATAAAAAATGAAGTACCTTTTAATTTATATTATGTTATTATAAATATGTGGTAACCATATTCGTTATTCTATACATCCTATGAAGGAAAAAGTCACCATACGTGCCTATGTAATGCTTACCGTCTCCACATCATGATGTAGGTTGTTATTGAAACACTTAATTATTTGGATGAGTATAATAATGAGTATAAATGATGAAAATAATAAATATGAAATGTTAATTATTCTGTATATATGATATACCATCCATTTAAATTTTATTTCACCATCAATATAATGATATCATTGCTCGTGCGTATGTACGGATTACCGTCTCCATGAACGTGATAAGATTCATTCCCCATCGTAATCATTCAAGAATAATTATAATTTAATGATTAAAATAAATTTTTATGAACAATAATCATTATTTATATGAATCAAATACATCACTACCTTAACAAACATTTCTTATATAACAAATCATATAATGTAAAATGAATCAGCTAACACTCGAAATGATAATACTACAGAAATATTTTTAAAAATAATATATTAAAAGATCATATATGATATAATATGTATTTATTTGGTTCTTTTATAATTTAATAACAATGATTTCACCATTATATAATAGGTTAAACTACACTATACTATGGAAAAGTACAAGGTAAGGGGTTTCTTATTTAATATTTAATTCCTTGTGATTTCCATTGTTCGCCACTTATTTATTACATTTGGTGTATTCTGTACTACCATTTGATACATATTATCATGATTATCATTATATTCATGGTATTCTGGGATTCATTTGGTCGTTATTATCTTTTGGTAATACGACTCGATTGATTACAACATGGTAAGTGGTCTTCATCTCAATTCTTATTTTCTTGAGATTCATGAAATATGGCCAATTTTTCCATTTGGGTGGTGTATGTACTTCCCATGATTGTATTCCTTATGTAATATACATTAATTTATGGAAATTTACATCTTAATTGTATGATCCTTCTTTCACGGGGTGTATGTTTCTTAAGTCACCAAATTAGTAAGGGAATTTTTAATTTCAATTTCCACTCAATGGGTGTTACACTAACATCGTCGATTATTTCTCTCCAAGATTACGTGTGAAATCAATACTTATTTATTTATGTAATAATTTCCACTCCCCTTTGTGTGGATATTTTTTTTATACACATAATCACTCCATTGAAAAATTATCAAGTCATAGGTATGAACTTGATAAGAGTAATCTTAACTCAATTTTCATTCATTGAATTAATAATCCAAGTCATTGGTGTTGTTGTTACATGAATATTTATGATTTTACTATGATTGTTTTTAGAAGCTATTGTTCTGGTCAATGAACAAAACCCAAATTTTATTAAAAAAAAACATTTACACAAGTTTGAAATAAGATATATTGATTACAAAACTAAATTAAAGTGGGGATTAACTCAGGTGGAAGATCATCCCTCCAATGAATATCGTGATCAACACCCATATTAGCAATCCCATCAGCGATCTTGTTTGCTTCACGATTCATATGAGTGACAATGAAATTGATATATTAATTAAAGTTCAGGTAGTCCATCCATTGAGCAGTGAGCGTCCAAGAAAGGTGAATAGTACCATTCCAAATGGCATGGACAATAGTAGTGGAGTCACTATCAATCCAGACATTATAATCTTTTGATTACCTAAATTATTTGTATTCAAACGTCTCCCATTTGGTTAGGAACTCTAACTAAAATATCATTTTAAATGTGTTAAAATTTTATTATTCTAAATCGTTCTCATTAATGTCCATGTTTCGAAAATTGTTTTAATGTTTTATTTATATAGAAATTAATGTTTTAAAATTTTAATTTCTTTTAAATGTTTCAAAATGGTATGGGACACATTCATTCAAAAATATATTTTAAACAGCTTTTTAATAAATAGTGATAGTTTTTAATGTTTTCAAGAAAAATGGGGATATTTCTCTCAAATAGTTTTGATGATTATTTTCATCTATGTCAATATCCTTTATTATTCTCAGTTGAGGATTATTTATTATAATACAATCATCCATATTGTATTTAATGTGTTATGTTTTAATATTGATGTGCTTTTTATGACATTCATGGTTTGTGGTTAAAATATTGGAATTTCATATGCTAGTTTTTATACAAGTGTTTAGATTATGATTCATCCTTTTTGTATGAGGAATGCATTGGACTTAGTAAGTGACGAGTGGATCCTAATATAACTCCAAGATGAATCAGTAGGTATCATGAGACAAACCAGTGTCTTGGTATAAGACTTTGACAAAATCTTATTTGTAGACTTGGCACATGGCCTTGACTATGTGGTTATGATGTCTGGAATTATGCATTCCATCATTATGAAATTGGCTATTGATATTAAATGTAATTATTCGACTAGTAGAATATCCACATGAATAAGTAAATGGAATCATTTGATTTATCTTTTCCATATTATGTTAAAGTTTAAGTTTAAAAGGCTTGTGTTATGGTATTATACATTGACTAAAATGATTGTTCTTATTTATGACAGTTTCTTTGATATTGTTATCTTTACTAAGCATTTGAGCCCCCCTTCTTATGTTTTATTTTCCCCAAGATGCAAAGAAGTATATTAAGGTTAACCTACAGTAATAGGCTAAGGGGTATAAGAGGGTTAAAAGGGGAAACATGTTGTTTTTTAATTTCATTGTGTAATATAAAACTTGTGTATGTGTCTAGTTATTCCAAGACTAGTAAACTGATCAGTCTTTTGGGACATGATTCTTTGTATCAATCCAATATTTTGTAATAATGCACCGATTCTGGGTAACTATGGTTGGGGAGTTACGGTCGGTATCAGAAGATGTTTGGTACAATCCATGGAACCAAGATTTAGAAAAAAAATTGATTATGAAACACTACCCTAAGAAAGAATTTAGGATTAATATTGAAGAAAAATAAACAATTTTGGAAATGTAAATATTTTGTGCGTTTTCCAAGAAATAAATGCATGTCTGGATACGAGCCGGTAGAGGCGGCTCTGGAACAGATGTAACAAGGATTGAAAACTCCGACAAGGAGTTTCGGGCTTGACTCGGGGTATCCTTGTACATGACAATGAGCCTTTTTGCACTCTTGGTTACGACACTCCCAGGGGATATTCTTAAAATAATTCACATTTTAATTAAAAACCGATTTAAAGGATTTTAATATAATATGAGAATAAATAACCATGGTTAATCCTAAGGTGATTTAGTTTGAAAATAAGGTGAAATGATATTCTCTAAATAATTTTCTGACTCACACTATGCTTTCTTGTGTTAGTCAATGGTTGGATTCCAAGTAAGTCATAGTAACCTTGAACATGATGTACAAGGTGGGAATAGTTGTGGGAATGAGCAATGAAATATATTGTTGATAGGTGTAAAAGATATCATGTTCATACCAAATCAGTTTTCCAAAAATAGGATCAACAACATATATATTAACCAACTCCCAGACTCATCAATGGAGAGAAATGTGGTGAATGGTAAGATTTCCAGCAGTGGAGACAACAGAGACACAAAATATCAATATCAATTTTGCAGGAAATGTGGAAGGAGACACCTAGGGAAGTGTCTCAATGGAACAAAGAAATGATTTATGTGTGGGAATGAAGGACATAATGTAAATAATTTCTAAGGAAAAATGAACAGTATTGTGGAAGAAAATAAAAATGATCCCAAGAATCCATTTATAGTCATTTTCTCTACATGTAGGGGACATGGGCCTTAATCGGGTGAATTCCCTATTCTATAGGATAACCACATGGCCAAGGAAAAACCTATGTTGAAATAAATGGATGGGGAAATGATTAAAAGTAATAGTGCTCTTTGAAGATGGGATTACTTCCGAAGACTTTTCACTTGTACATGTAACCCTGCAGTTTGTTATAATCTGTTCTATTATGTATATAGTTATAAATAACATCTTGGGTTTACATGATCCATTAATTTGAGGCAATTAGAAGTTATTAAAATTTGGGATGAAAATGAGAGGTATGAGATAATATTTGTGGTGAAATTATGTTATGGTTATTTTGAAGAATTAATATCATTTGGGGAAAGTTATAAAATATAGTTTTTTAAAAATAAAACACATAGAACTTGTGGAAACCCGTTTCATCGGACAAAGCTATGAGAATAGAACCCACACCAGAGTGTGACCAGGATTTATTTCCTACCACTAGACTACATGAAGCCCCTGGTTAGTGTGACTAATACATTTTAGTTGAATTATTTTATTGATAAATAATATTTTGATTTGGGATCTTATGTCTTAACAAATGGATGTCCTTAGTAGAGGAAAATGATTTGGTGATTAATTGATACATGTTATTTTAGAATACGTTCGCAATGTTGGGAACACTATATGCGTAAGGAAAATAGAATACTATGATATTTCATTTGAGGAGTGATGGTGGAATTTTTTTCTATATTTTTATAGTGTATTTATAGCGATTTGGTTTATTTATTGAAACAATTAACATATCATAAGAAATATATGTGATTATGTTAATTACTTTAAGAGTGTGACTCTAAGAGTAGTTGATGTTATTTGGAGATACAATTTAACATGGAAGACTACGTAATAAAATTAATCTAGGATTTGGTTCTCAATATTAATTTGGATTATATTGAAGGAATTTAAGGGATGTTGTTTGTTGAATATAATTTATTAAACATTGGGTATTGTTGGTTCAATTTTATAAATTATGATTAGTATTTCTTTCTATAAATGATTATCCTTCTTAGGGATCATCATGTCTTGTGCTAATCATTTTGGTTTTGTTCAATCTCTTAAGACAACATCAATATATAGTTTATCTTTTTTGGATCATGTGATTCTATAGAAGTTGTTTATAGTGCTTTAGGTGTGACCAAGTCATCTTGAATACCCATCATTAGATAAAGAAGGATTTGTTATTAGTAAAAATTTATTAAATGTTGAAACTTTACATAAAAATTAAGTATATATTTTTATGTTCATAGTCAACCTCATAAATAAATTACTCAGCATTATGATTTGAAACATAAAACAAAAAAAAAACGTTGTATGTTTTCATTTCCAACTGGGAAACTAATGAATGTTTTTCCCATCATAAATTTGTGGTTTAATGTAGATAACTTTATCCTAATCATGTTTTCAATCAATCTCCTTCAGAACTTGACTCATAGTTAATCTTCTATATCCATGTTTTCCTACATGGAATCCTAGCATGGGTTTTCTCAGGTGACCTTTGTACTTATTTTTCTTTCTTTTAAAGTGATAGTTTTGTTGAATTTTTTTATAATGTGATACTTTCAATGATGTTCTGAGCCACAATTTTAAAATTGTGAGGATGCAATTTCCAAAAGGGGGGAATAATGCAACCCCACAAGATTTCATAGTTTTTTGTTTTCTTAAATGTAATTCAATAGCTTCAACTACACGCAACACTGAGTTCGAGCGCATCACAAATTACTAAACTGGCCATTCAAAATGTGGATATGAATAGTATTAACTGAATTTTGAATTTTATATATTCCATATAATTTTAGAATCTATATTATGTGTTTCTTAGACATAATATAAGAACAAATTCTTTTTTAGATAAATGAAGTATTTTTTAAAAAATGAAATTTTTCCACCTTTTACTGAAAAACCCTTTTGATATCAAATATTTGAAATTTTCATATATTAAATTTAAATAAATTAAATTATTTTTTATAACTGGGACATAAAAATTTGTTTTTGATACATTTTTGGTACTTTTCTGATAGCATTCATATTTTGATGAATACTAAAAAACACTAAATTATAATTGAAAAAAACTTTTTTAATCGAAATAATTTATAGGGTTCAATTATGAATATGAATGTTTTGGAAGTATCATTAGATTATATTTTTAACGTTTAATATAATGTAGTTCATTATAAGTAATTTCACATTTAAATTTGATATAAACACATGTCAATCTTTTGATTGTTTTTACATTTTAAAAACCCACTTTTCAGTTTTGACAACGGGAATTAATTTTTAATTAATTAATGAAAATTATATGTTTTGTAATTAGTAAAATAGAATTAATTTTTTAATTTGGAATATAAAAACTAGCCTAGGGTAATGTTATGGTATTTTTTTTAAAACATTGAATTTTTAATGAATAGTGAAACACACTCGGTTATAGTTTAAAACCAACGTTTTATTTAAATAATTATTTATTTAATTTAAATTTTTTTTAAGTCATAATATATATATAATATCTATATAAGTTCAATGTAATTCCTTGGAGTCATTTTATAATGTAATTATATGTATAAAATTTTGTTGAACGTTTTACCGTCTTTTACCCACCTTCTAGGAGCATTTACAAATTTGCATAAAACATAATTTTACCACTTATGTGATTTGAATATCAAAAATCCGAGAGACACGGTTGACATCAGAATGTAAAATGATGTTCAATGAGCTTAAAATAATTTTTAGTGAATAGTAACTATTGAATTTTATATACCACGGTTAAAAGTTAATAGGGTAATTAATGGTAGAAATTATATTATAATAAACCTAAAACATGTTCTAATTCAATTGGATTAGAGTAATTCGTCAAAAAAAACCTTATGAATAATATATGATCATCTTGAGTCCAATTGGATTAGATTAGGACATTTATATTTATTTTATTTAAAAAAGATTTAAAAGAGTTAAATTCAATGTTTAATAAATAAAAAATTATAAATATAGGGTTAAAAACAATATAAATTAAACTATAAATATTCATTAGAAAAAAGTTTTCCTGCATAATATTGTTTTATTTATAATTTTTAGACTTTAAATAATTAAATTTATTTATGACACAAAGATGATTCAGTAATTACCTTATTAATGAAATATTAAAATAATTGATATTATAAATATCCAAAAAAAATGTAATTTTTGACTTTTGATGAATTAAACTAATTTTATATATTAATATGACATTTTAGGGGTGATTAAATAAATTTTTTTCGGAGTAATCATGATGCTATAATTTTCCCAAAAACCAAAAACTGAATAACCTCAAAATTGACAAAAATGAGTTTTTAAAACAAATATTATATTGTTGGTTGATATAATATTCCTAAAGATATAAGGTCCAGAAAAAGGTCTTAAATAATAATATATATGTCAATAATGAACCACATGAGGTTCTCTTGGATGTTTAGAGTTATTTTATTAACCATAAAGTGTAGGAATACAAGAAGAAACTGTAAAAGTTAAACTATTTAACTAAGAGTTAAATCTAATAGATAAGTTGAAGTATTATCCTCAACTTTTTTAAAACCTAATGGATTAGATTTTCTAGACCCATCCCCACCTTATCTTCGAAATAAATCATTTTTGATCCATTATAAACCGAAAATATCTTTATTATAAAATAATATTTCAATGATTTCGTAAAGTGATCCTCACCTCTCTTATAAAAGGATACATACCCTTCTCTTAATGTCACACTTACAAAGACATTTGGCTCGGCCCAAGACTACCCATATATCTTCCCAAAATCCCCCACTTCAATTTAGAGGCCTTACATTGATCATAAATCCAACCAATGTATCCCTTTCGATCAACTCAAAAGGAAACACCCAATGAAGATGTATTAATTTTACTATCCTCTTTCAAGTTCTTTTCTTCTTATACTTCCTCTTTATTATTCATTTCTATACCAAAATAATAACTATAGTACCTTATACATACTGTTATTTTATTATAAATATGGTACAACAATATTCATTATTTTATCCATTCTATAAAGGAAAATGTCACCATATATGCGTACGCACGACATACCGTCTCCACATTGTGGTGTAGTTTGTTATTAAAACACTTCATTATTTGGATGGGTATAATAATGAGTATAACTGATGTAAATAATAAATATAATATGTTAATTATTCTATATATTTGATATACCATCCAATTACATACGATTTATCCATCAATATAATGACATTGACGCTCATGTGTACGTACAGATTACCGTCTCCCTGAAGGCAATGACATTCATTCCACATCGTAATCATTGAAGAAAAATTTTCATTTTATGATTAAAAATAATTATTAATAACATAATATCATTAATTATATGAATAAAATACATCATATCCATTACATACATGTCTTACGTAACCAATCATAAAAGGAAAATGAATCAGTTAACACCTGAAACGATGATACTACTAAAATATTTTTAACAAAGAAATATTAGAAGATCATATATGATATAATATTTATTCATTTGGTTCTTGTAAAATTTAATAACAATTATTTCACCTTTATAAAGGAGGTTAAAATACCATATACTAAGGAAAAGTACAAGGTAAGGGGTTTCTTATCTCACATTTAATTCTTTGGGATTTCCATTGTTCGGCACTTATTTATTGCATGTGGTGTATTGTGTTCTGTCATTTGATATATGTTATCATGATTCTCTTTATATTCATGGTATTTTTTTATTCAATTGGTGGTTATTAACTTTTTTTCATATGACTCGATTTATTACAACATGGTAAGGTGTTTTCATCTCACTTCTTATTTTCATGAGATTCATGATATATTACTATTATTTCCTTTTGTGTGGTGTATGTACTTCCCATGATTCTATTCCTCATGTAATAGACTTTAATTTATGGGTATTTACATCTTCATTATATGATTCTTCTTTCATGGGGTTTATGTTTTGTAAGTCACCAATTCGGTAAGGGAGTTTCTAATTTCGATTTCCACTCATTGGGTTTTAAGAAAAAATCATTGATTCTTTTACTCCAAGATTATGTGTGAAATCCCTATTTATTTATTTATGTAATAATTTCCACTCCCATTTGTGTGGATATTAATTTTATACACATAATCACTCAATTGATAAATTCTCAATTCATCGATATGTACTTGATAAGAGTAATCTTAACTAAATTTTCATTCATTGAGTTAAACATCCAAGTCATTGGTGTTGTTGTTACAAGAATATGTGTGATTTTCCTCTGATTTTTTAACACTGGATATACAATCATATATAGTGTATTTATATTTTTCACACATAATTATGTCATTGATTTATCGTTAACCTAATGACACGGTCTTTATAAGGGATTTCTTCTCAACTTACGTTCTATTGAGACTTCTTTGTTGTTATGCACCAATTAATTTTTATATGGTGTATACACTGTAATTTGACATAGTATATCATGTATCACGTTATTATTATGATATTATAATGTTTTTATTACCTCAATTATTTTTATTCAATCGTCTCTCAATTGGTTAGTAACACTAACTAAAATATCATTTTAAATGATTTAAAAATTTATAATTCTAAATCATTATCATTAATTTCCATGTCTTAAAAATGGTTTTAAGGTTTTATTTATATAGAAAATAATGTTTTAAAATTTGAATTACTTTTAAATGTTTCAAAGTGGTTTGGGACAATTTGATTAAAAAATCTATTTTAAATAGCTTCTAGATAAATAGTGATACATTTAAATGTTTTCAAAAAAAGGGGATATTTCTCTCAAATATTTTTGATTATTATTTTCATCTATGTCAATATCCTTCATTATACTTGACTAAGGATGATTTATTAAAATACAATAATCCATATTGTATTGAATGAGTTATGTTTGATGGTGTATCTTCTATTTTTATTCCCTTCATGGTCTGTGGTTTAAAAATTGACATTTCTTATGCTAGTTTTAATACGAATGTTTAGATTATGTTTCAACCTATTCATATGATGTATAAATTGGACTTAGTAATAGATGGGTGGGGCCCAATATTGATCCTCGATGCATCAGTAGGTCTCCTGAGACAATCTAGTGTCTTGACACAAGGCCTTGAAAAAATCTTATTTGTAGTCTTGGAAAAAGGCCATGACTATGTGGTTTTCAAGTCTAGAATTATGCATTCCATTATTAGGAAATTGGATATTGATATTACATATGATTATTTGACTATTATAATATCCATGTGAATATGTAAATGGAATTATTTGATTTATATTTGCCATATTATGTTGAATTTTATGTTTAAAAGGCTTGTGTTATACTCTTATACATTGACATAAATGTTTGTTCTTATTTAGGACAGTTTCTGCTATATTGTTATCCTTACTAAGAATATAAGCCCACCCCTTTCTTTTTTTCCCTAGATTCAATGAAGTATATTACGATTAACTAGTAGGAATATGCTAAGGGGTATAAGTTTGTTCATATGGGAAAAATGTTGTTTTCTTAATTTCCTGATATAATGTAAAACTTATATATGTTTCTAGTAATTCCAAGGAATCTAAAATGATCGGTCTTTCGGGACATGATTTCTTTGTATCATGCCAATGTTATGTAATAATGCACCGATTCTGGGTAACTGGGGTCATGGTGTTACAATTGGTATCAGAGGAAAATTAGTTCCAACCTTGGAAGCACGATTTAGAAATAACTCTAATTAGGAAACACTACCCTAAGATAGACATTGAAGATTAGTATATAATAACATAAACAAAATTGGTAATTTAAATATTATGTGGTTTCTACATGAAATACATCCAATATGGATTCGAGCAGGTAGATATGGATTTGGCACCGATGTACCTAAGAGTGAAAACTCCGACAAGGAGTTTCGGTATTAACCCGGGGTATCCGGGTAAATGACAATAGGCCTTGCTGCATTCTTTGTAATGAAACTTCCGTTGGATATGATTAAGATAATTCACCTTTTCTATATATACCGATTTGAAGGATTTTAATATTAGATGAGAATAAATAACCTTGGTTAATCTTACGGTGTTTTATATTGAAAATAAGGTGTTATGGTATTCTCAATATGATTTTGTTACTCACTCTATGCATTCATGTGTTAGTCAATGGATGGATTCCAAGGAAGTCATAGTAATAATGAAAATGATGTACAAGGTTGGAAGGATGGTGGGAAAGAGCAACGAAATAGATTTTTGATTGTTGTAAAGCATATTATGTTCATGCCTAATCATTTTCCCAAAAATATGATCAACAACATATATATTATCCAACTCTCGGACTCAAAAAAGAAGGCAAATGTGGTGAATGATAAGAGCTCCAACAGTGCAGACCATGGAAAATAGAAAAATAAATTTCCATTTTACAGTAAATGTTGATAGAGGAACCTATGGAATTGGCTCAATGGAACAATGAAATGAATTATGTGTGGTAAAGAAGGAAATAATGTAATGAATTTCCAAGGAAAATGGAGAGTACTATGGAAGAAAATAAAAATGATCCCAAGAATATATTTAGAGTCATTTTCTGTAAATGTAGGGGACCTGAGCATTACCCGAGTGAATTACCTATTATATAGGATAACCTCTTGTTCAAGGAAGAACATATGTGGAAATAAATGGATGGTAAAATGTATAAACGTATTAGTGCTCTTTCTTTATGGGATTACATGGAATAATTTTCTATTTTATGTGTAACCCTGCAGTTTTTTATTAACATTTCTATTGTTGATATAATATTAAATAACCATTTGGGTTTATATGATCCTTGAATTTGAGGCAATTACAAGTTATCAAATTTTAGGATTAAAATGTGAGGTATGAGATAACATTTGTGGTGAAATAATGTTATGGTTATCTTGAGGAATTTTTCTCATTTTGGGAATGTAATAAAATATAGTTTTTGAAAAAGGAAAACATGCAGGCCATGTGACAACCCGTCGCATCGGACAAAGTAGTGGGAACTGAACTAACAACCAGAGTGCGATTGGGATTTATCACCTACAACTGCACAACATGAATTCCCCAGTTAGTGTGACTAATTATTTTCAATTAAATGTATTTATTGATCAATAATAAGTGGATTTGGGATCTTATTTTTTACAAATGAATGTCCTTAGTATAGGAAACTGATTTGTTGATTATGTGATAACTGTTAGTTTGGAAGACGTTCGCTCTGTTGGGAACAATATATGCCTATGGAACATAGAATACTATAAGATTTAATTTGAGGAGTAATGGTGGAATTTTATCTATTTTTTTAATGTGGATTTATATATATTTGGTTAATTTAAGGAAATGCTTAACATATCACAAAGAATATGTGATTAGGTTAATTACATTAAGTGTGTGTCATTAAGAGTAGTCGATGTTATTTGGAGATACAATTTAACAGGGAAGACTACGTAATCAAATTATTCTATGTGTTGGGTTTAAATATTAGTTTTGATTATATTGAAATATTTTAAAGACAAATGTTTATTGAATATCATTTATTGAACTTTGGGTATTGTTGGTTTAATTTTAGAAATTAATATTAGTATTTTTTCTCTAAAGGATTATCCTTATTAGGGATCATCTGATCTTTTACTAACCATTTTGTTTTTGGTTACTCTATAAAAACAATGTAAATTTATAGTTTATTCTTTGTGGATCATGTGATTCTCTAGAAGATGATTCTAGTGCTTCAGGTGTGTCCAAGTCATCTTGAATACTCATCATTTAAAAAAAGATTGAGTTAGTGGTTGAAATTTATTAAAGGATAAAACTATACATAAAAATTAAGTATATCTATTTATGTTTGTAGTCAATAACATAAATAAATTACTCAACTTTATGAAATGGAACTTAAAACAAAAAAATTGTTGTCCATTTACATTTCCTTCTAGGAAACTAATAACCGTTTATCCCACCAAAATATTATTGGTTTCTTGTTGTTAACTTTATCCTGATCATGTTTTCTATCACTCTCCATCATAACATGACACTTAGTTTATCTTCCATAACCATGGTTTTCAACCTATAATCCTAGTATAGGTTATCTCAGGTGACCATTGTACTTATCTTTATTTCTTTTAAAGTGACAGTTTGATTGACTTTTTCTCTAATGTGGAACATTCAATGATGTACCCAAGAAAAATTTCAAAATTGCAAGGATGCAATTTCAAAAGGGGGGAAAGAATGTAACACCCCAAGATTTCATTTTATGTTACTTTATTTAATGTAATTCAATAGCATGCGCTACACACAACACTAAGTTCGAGCACACCACGACTTACTAAACTAGTAGTTCAAAAATGGTTATGAATAGTATTAACTGTATTTTTGAATTTTATATATTCCATATAATTTTAGAATCCATATTGTGTGTTTATTAAAAAATAATATAAGAGGAAATTCTTTTTTTAGTTAAAAGAATTATTTTTTATAAAATGAAATTTTGCCTCCTTTTAATGGAAACCCATTTTCAAAACCAATATTTTACACTTTTATATATTAATTTTAATTAAATAAACTTATTCTTTAGAATGGGGACATAAAAAATATACTCTGGATAATATTTTGGTATTTTTTATAACTTTCAATTTTTGATGAGTACTGAATAATACTAAATTTTAATTGAAAACAACTTTTTTAATCGAAGTAATATATTGGGTTAAATTATGAATTTTAATGGTTTGAATTTATAATTAGATTAATTTTTATCATTTAATACAATGTAAGACAATATAAGTAATTTCACATTTTAATTTGACATAAACACATGTCAATCTTTTTATTGTTTTTACTTTTTAAAAACCGACTTTTTAGTTTCGATAATGGGAATTAATTTAAAAAAATTAATAAAACTTCTATGTTTATAATTTGGTAAAAAAAAATCATTTTTGAATTCAAAATATCAAAATTAGATTTGGGTTAATTTTTGGTGTTTTTCTAAAACCATTTAATTTTTGATGAATAGAGAAAAAAAGGAGTCAATGTTTAAAGTATTTGTTTTTTATATAGTTATTTATTTCATTTAAATTTATTATAATTAAAAATAGATATATAATACCTATATATGTTCAGTTTAATATATTGGAGTCATTTTATAATAAAATTATATGTATAAAATTTTATTCAAATTTTTTCCTTCTTCCACCGACCTTTTAGAAGCATTTAAAAATATGTATAAAACATAATTTTACCGCTTTTGTAGGTTGAATTTCAAAAATATGAGAGACATAGTTGACATCAGTATGTAAAATGAGTTTCAATGAGATGAAAATAATTTTTGGTGAATAGTAACTATTGACTTTTATATACCATGGTTAAAAGCTAATAGGGTAATTAAGAGAAGAAATGATATTATAATTAACCTAACACATGGTGTAATTCAATTGGATATGTGTAATTATACAAAAAAACAACCATAGGAATAAAATATGATCCTTTTTGGTCCACTCATATTAGATTAGGACATTTATTTTTATTTTATTTTTAGAATAGTTAAAAGAGTTAAATTCAATGTTTAACAAATAAACCATTATTAATATAGGGTTACACACAATATAAATTCAACTATAAATATTAATTAGAAAAATAAAAATGTTTCCTAAATAATATATATTTTTTATAATTTTATACATTAAATAATTAAATTTTTTTATGACACAATGATGATTCAGTAATAACCTTATTAATGAAAGATTAAAATAATTGATATTATAAATATCCAAATATATGTACTTTTGGACTTTTTCTGAATTCCACTAATTTTATAGATTAATATGACATGTTAGGGGTGATTAAATAAATTTTTTATGAAGTAATCATGCTGTTATAATTTTTTCAAAAAACAAATTCTAAATAATGTCAAAATTCACATAAATGAGTTTTTAAAACAAATACTATATTATTGTTTGATATATTATTCTTAAAATTATATGGTTCAGAAAAATGTCTTAAATAATAATATATATGTCAATAATGAACCACATTAGGTTCTCTAGGTAGTTTAGAGTTAGTTTATTAACCATATAATGTAAGAATACATGAAAAACGGTAAAAGTTATACTATTTAACTAAAAGTTAAATATAATATATAGGTTAAAATATTATCCTAAACTTGTCTAAAACCTACTGGATTATAGTTTTTAGACCCATACCAACATTAGCATTGAAATCAATCATTTTTGAGCCATTATAAATCGAAAATGTGTTTATTATAAAATAATATTTCATGGTTTTCGTAAAGTGACCCTCACCACCCTAATAAAAGGGTACTTCCCCTTCTCATAATGTCACACCTACAAAGACATTTGGATCGGCCCAAAACTACCCAAATATCTTCCCAATAACCCTCAAATAATCCTAGATGCCTTAAATTTATCATATATTTAACCAATGTATCCCATTGGATCAACTCAATAGGAAACACCCGAAGAAGTGGTAATAATTTCACTACCCTCATTCAAGTTCTTTTCTTCTTCCACTTCCTCTTTATTATTCGTTTCAATACCAAAATAATAAATCTAGTACCTTATACGTACTGTGATTTTATTATAAATATGGTACAACAATATTCATTATTCTATCCATTCTCTAAAGGACAATGTCACCATACGTGCGTAGGTACGACATACCGTCTCCACGTCGTGGTGTAGATTGTTATTCAAACACTTCATTATTTGGATGGGTATAATAATGAGTATAACTGATTTAAATAATAAATATAACTTGTTAAAGATTATATATATATGATATACCCACCAATTACATACAATTTCACCCTCTATATAATGGTATTGTCGCTCATGCGTACGTACAGATTACCATCTCCACGAAGGCGATGAGATTCATACCACATCGTAATCATTCAAGAATAATATTCATTTTATGAATAAAAATAATTTTATAGAACATTATATCATTAAGTATATGAATCAAATACATCATATCCATAACAAACATGGCTTACGTAACCAAGCATAAATGGAAAATGAATCAGTTAACACCCGAAACGATGATACTACTGAAATATTTTTAACAAAGTAATATTAGAAGATTATATGTGATATAATATTTATTTATTAGGTTCTTGTAAAATTTAATAACCATGATTTCCCCATTATTCAGCAGTTTAACCTACCATATACTACAGAAATTTACAAGGTAAGGGGATTCTTATCTCACATTTAATTCTGTGATATTTCCATTGTTCGCCACTTATTTATTGCATGCGCTGTATTATGTTCTGCCATTTGATATATATTATCATGATTCTCTTTATATTCATGGTATTTTGTGACTCATTTGGTGGTTATTATCTTTTTTCCATATGACTCTATTGATTACAACATGGTAAGGGGTTTTTATCTCACTTCTTATTTCTATGAGATTCATGCTATTTTTCCACTATTTCCGTTTGTGTGGTGTATGTACTTCCCGTGATTGTATTCCTTATGAAATATACATTAATTTATAGGAATTTACATCTTCATTGTATGACCCTTATTTCATGGGTAGTATATTTTGTAAGTCACCAAATCGGTGTGGGAGTTTCTAATTTCTATTTCCACTCATTGGGTTTTACAGAAACATCATTTATTCTTTTACTCCAAGATTTTGTGTGAAATAACTATTTATTTATTTATGTAATAATTTCCACTCCTATTTTTGTGGATATTATTTTGATACACATAATCACTCCATTGATAAATTCTCAAGGCATCGATATGAACTTGTTAAGAGTAATCTGAACTCAATTTTCATTCATTGAGTTAAACATCCAAGTCATTGGAGTTGTTGTTTCAAGAATATGTATGATTTTACTCTGATTGTTTAACACATAATATACAATCATATATAGTGTATTTATATTTTTCACACATAATTATGTCATTGATTTATCGTTAACCTAATGAAACAGTCTTTATAAGGGATTTCATCTCAACTTATATTCTATTGAGACTTCTTTGTTGTTATACGCCAATTCACTTTTATATGAAGTATATACTGTAATTTGACATATTACATCATGAATCCATTTATTCTGATGATATTTAAATGTTTTTATTACCTCAAATTTTTTACTCCATCGTCTCTCATTTGGTTAGGGACACTAACTAAAATATCATTTTAAATGTTTTAAAAATTTATTATTATAAATCATTCTCATTAATGTCCCTGTTTTAAAAATGGTTATAAGTTTTTATTTATATAGAAACTAATGTTTTCAAATTGAAATTCCATTGAAAAGTTTCACAGTGGTATGAAAAAATTTTATTCAAAAATATATTTTAAACTGATTCTTGATAAATAGTGATACTTTTAAATGTTTTCAAGAAAAATGGGGATATTTCTCTCAAATATTTTTGATGATAATTTTTATCTATGTCAATATCTGTAATTATTCTTGACTACACATGATTTATTATAATAAAATCATCCATATTGTATTGAATGATTTATTTTTGGTGGTGGATCTGCTATTTTTCTGCCATTCATGGTTTGTGGTTAAAATATTGACATTTTGTATGCTAGTTTTAATACGAATGTTTATATTATGTTTAAAACTTTTCATAAGATAAATGAATTGGACTTAGTAAGAGACGGGTGGGGCACGCTATTACTCCTTGACGCATCAATAGGTCTAATGAGACAAACAAGTGTCTTGGCACAAGGCTTTGAAAAAATCTTATTTGTAGTCTTGGAATAAGGCCTTGATTATGTGGTTATGAAGTCTAGAATTATGAATTACATCATTATGAAATTGTCTATTGATATTACATGTGATTATTTGACTAGTAGAATATCAATGTGAATAAGTAAATGACATTATTTGATTTGTATTTCCATATTATGTTTATGTTTATGTTTAAAAGGCTTGTGTAATACTCTTGTATATTTACTTAAATGTTTGTTCTTATTTATGACAGTATCTGCTATATTGTTATCCTTTATGAGCATCTAAACCAACCCCTTTCTTATGTTTTTTTCCCAGTATTCAAAGAAGTATATTACGATTAACCTCTATGAATATGATAAGGGGAAAATTGTGTTCAAAGGAGACAAAATGTTGTTTTTTATTTCATGAAATAATGTAAAACTTGTGTATGTATCTAGTAATTCCAAGGCTACTAAAATGATCAGCCTTTCGGGACATAATTTATTTGTATCATGCCAATGTTATGTAACAATGCACCAATTCTGGGTAACTGTGGCCAGGGCATTACAGTTTGTATTAGAGGATGTTTAGTACAAACCATGGAAGCAATATCTTGAAAAACCTCTAATTTGGAAACACTACCCTAAGATAGACATTGAGGATTAGTATATAAGAATATCCAAAAAATTTGGTAATGTAAATATTATGTGGTTTTTCCATGAAATACATCCCAATCTAGATACGAGAAGGTAGAGATGACTCTGGCATAGATGTACCTAGGAGTAAAATCTCCGACAAGGAGTTTCGGCCTTAACCTAGTGTATCCTGGTACACAACAACAGGCCTTGCTTCACTCTTGGTTATGAAACTTCCGGGAGATATGATTAGGATAATTCACATTTTCCTTACAAACCGATTTGAATGATTTTAATATAAGATTAGAATAAATAACCTTGGTTAATCCTAAGGTTTTTTAGATTGAAAATAAGGTGTTATGATATTCTCTAACTGATTTGGTGAGTCACTCTATGATTTATTGTGTTAGTCAATGGATGGATTCCGAGGAAGTAATAGTAACATTGAAAATGATGTACAAGGTGGGAATAGATGTGGCAAGGAGAAACTAAATAGATTGTGGATTGGTGTAAAGAATATCGTGTTCATTCCAAATCAGTTTTCCAAAAATATGATCAACAACATATATATTATCCAAATATTAGACTCAACAAAGAAGAGAAATGCGGTGAATGATAAGTGCTCCAGCAGTGGAGAACATGGAGAAAAGAAAGATCAATTTCCATTTTGTAGTGTGTATAGAGGAACCTAGGGAAGTGTCTCAATGGAACAACAAAATGCATTATGTGTGGAAAAGAAGGACATAATGTATAGAATTTCTAAGGAAAATGGAGAGTACTATGGAAGAAAATAAAAATGATCCCAAGAATCCATTTACAGTCATTTACCATAAATGTAGA
Organism: Viscum album; assembly: GCA_963277665.1. Taxonomy (NCBI): domain Eukaryota; kingdom Viridiplantae; phylum Streptophyta; class Magnoliopsida; order Santalales; family Viscaceae; genus Viscum; species Viscum album. The sequence continues at coordinate 2,098,154,688 of OY728163.1, read as the reverse complement.
GGACCCGGACATTACCCATGTGAATGCCCTATTCTATAGGATAACCTCTTGGTCAAAGAAGAACATATGTAGAAATAAATGGATGGTGAATAGTTTAAATGTATTAGTGCTCTTTCTCGATGGGATTACTTCGGAAGTCTTTTCCCATGTATGTGTAACCCTGAAGTTTGTTATTAACTTTTCTATTGTTCATATAGTTTAAAATAAAAATTTGGTTTTATATGATCCTTGAATTTGAGGCAATTAAAAGTTATTAAATTTTGGGATGAAAATGTGAGGTATGAGATAACATTTGTGGTGAAATACTGTTATGGTTATCTTGAATAATTTTTCTCATTTTGGGAATGTTATAAAATATATTTTTTGAAAAAGGACTATATGCAGGCCATGTGACAACCAGTCGCATCGGACAAAGCAGCGGGAACCGAACACACAACCAGAGTGCAATTGGGATTTATCACCTACCACTGGACAACATGAAGTACCTAGTTAGTGTGACTAATTATTTTTAATTAAATTATTTTATTGATCAATAATAAGTGGACTTGGGATCTTATGTCTTAAAAATGGATATCTTTAGTATAGGAAACTGATTTGGTGATTATGTGATAACTGTTATGTTTGGGAGATGTTCACTTTGTTGGGAACACTATATGCCTATGGATAATAGAATAATATGAGATTTAATTTGAGTAGTAATGGTGGAATTTTATCGATGTTTTTATTGTGGATTTATAGAGATTTGGGTAATTTATAGAAATGATTAACATATCATAGAGAATATGTGATTAGGTTAATTACATTAAGTGTGTCTTTTTAACAGTAGTCCATATAATTTGGAGATACAATTTAACATGGAAGACTACGTAATCAAATTATTAGATGTTTTGGGTTTAAATATTAGTTTTGATAATATTGAAGTATTTTAAGTACAATTGTACATTGAATAGTATTTATTGAACTTTGGGTATTGTTGGTTTAATTTTTGAAATTAATATTATATTTATTTCACTAAAGGATTATCCTTTTTAGGGATCCTCTGATCTTGTACTAACCATTTTGGTTTTGGTTAATCTATAAAAACAAAGTAAATATATATTTTATCATTTGTGGATCATGTGATTCTCTAGATGTTGATGCTAGTGCTTCAGGTGATTCCAAGTCATCTTGAATACTCATCGTTTAAAAAAAGGGTGTGGTGGTGGTTGAAATTTATTAAAATAAAAAAATCTACTTAAAAATTAAGTATATATCTTTATGTTCTTAGTCAATAACATAAATAAATTCCTCAACTTTATGAAAGGGAACTAAAAAACGTTTTCCATTTACATTTCCTACTAGGAAACTATTGACCGTTTATCCCACCACTTGTTTGTGGATTTGTTGTATTTAACTTTAGCCTGATCATGTTTTCTATCACTCTCCATCAAAACATGACACTTAGTTTATCTTACATATCCATGTTTTCCTACCTATAATCCTAGTATGGGTTATCTTGTATGTCCTTTGTACTTTTTATTTCTTTTAAAGTGATAGTTTTATTGACTTTTTCTCCGATGTGGTACTTTCAATGATGTTCCCATGCCCAATTTTAAAATTTCAAGGACGAAATTTCCAATATAGGGTAATGAATGTAACACCACAAGATTTCATAGTATGTTATTTTATTTAATGTAATTTAATAGCTTGTGCTACATGCAACACTGAGTTTGAGCTCACCATGACTTACTAAACTAGCCATTAAAAATGGTTATGAATAATATTAACTGAATTTTTGAATTTCATATATTTCATATAATTTTAGAATCCATATTAGGCGTTTCTTAGAAATAATATAAGAACAAATTTATTTTTTAGATAAAATAAGTATTTTTCAAAAAATGCAATTTAACAACATTTTAATGGAAATCCCTTTTTAAAACCAATATTTGACACTTTTATGTATTCAATTTAATGAAATAAACTTATTATTTATAATCGAGACATAAAAAAATTAATTTGGATAATTTTTTAGTACTTCTTGATAACTTGCAAATTTTGATGAATACTGAAAAATACTAAATTTTAATTGAAAACAAATTTTTTAATTGAAAAATTTTATTGGGTTAAATTGTGAATTTGAATGGTTTTGATGCATAATTAGATTATTTTTTATCGTTTAATACAATGAAGGTCAATATAAGTAATTTCACATTTAAATTTGACATAAACACATGTCAATCTTTTGATAGTTTTTACTTTTTAATAAACCACTTTTCAATTTCGACAACGGGAATTAATTTAAAATTAATTAATGAAACTTATATTTTTATAATTTGGTAAAATAAAATTCATTTTTGAATTCAATATATCAATATCAGCTTTGGGTTAATTTTTGTTGTTTTTCTGAAAACATTCAATTTTTGATGAATAGTGAAAAACAATGCGTTGAAGTTTAAAATCGCTGTTTTATTTAAATCATTGTTTACTTTATTTAAATTTATTATAATTTAAAATAGATATATAATACCTATATATATTCAATGTAATTAATTTTAGTCATTTTATAATAAAATTATATGTATAAAATTTTATTCAACTTTTTACCATCTTTCACGCACCTTTTAGGAGGATTTACAAATTTGCATAAAACATAATTTTACCGCTTCTGTGAGTTGAATTTAAAAAATCTGAGAGACATGGTTGACATAAGTATGTAAAATGAGGTTGAATGAGATGAAAATAATTTTTAGTGAATAATAACTATTGACTTTTATATACCATGGTTAAAAGTTAATATGGTAATTAAGGGTAGAAATGATATTATAATTAACCTAAAACATGTTCTAATTCAACTGGATAAGTTGAATTAAACATAAAAAACCTTAGGAATAAAATATGATCCTCTTTGGTCCACTTGGATTATATTAGGGGATTTATTTTTGTTTTATTTCAAGAAGAGTTAAAAGAGTTAAATTCAATGTTTAATAAATAAACCATTATTAATATAGGGTTACACACAATATAATTTAAACTTAGAATATTCATTAGAACACTAAAAAGGTTTCCTACATCATAGTTTTTTATTTATAATTTTTAGACATTAAATAAGTAAATTTATTTATTACATAATGATGATTCAGTAATTATATTAATAATGAATGATTAAAATAATTGATATTATAAATATCCAAATAAATGAAATTTTGGACTTTTGATGAATTCCAATAATTTTTTATTTTAATATGACATGTTAGGGTTTATTAGATAATTAATTTTCAATGTAATCATGCTATTATTATTTTCACAAAAACCAAATACTAAATAATGTCAAAATTTATAGAAATGAGTTTTTAAAACAAATAATTTATTATTGGTTGATATAATTTTCCTAAAAATATAAGGATCTGTAAAAGGTATTAAATAATATTATATATGTCAAAAATGAACCACTTGAGGTTCTCTTGGAAGTTTACATTTAGTTTATTAACCACATAGTTTAAGAATACAAGAAGACACGGTAAAAGTTAAACTATTTAACTAAGAGCTATATCTACCAGATAATGTTAAAATAGTATTATAAACATGTATAAAATCTTTTGGTTGAGTTTTTTTAGACCCATACCTAACTTATCTTAGAAATAAATAATTTTTGAGCCATTAGAAACCGAAAATGATTTTATTATAAAATAATATTTCAAGGTTTTCTTAAAGTGACCCTCACCTCGCTTAAAAAAGGGTACTTCCCCTTCTCTTAACGTCATAGCTAAAAAGCCATTTGGCTCGTCCAAAACCTTCCCAAACATCTTCCCAAATTCCTTCAATTCATCCTAGTGGCTTTATAATGTTTAGTAATCCAACCTATGTATCCATTTTGATCAACTCATAAGGAAACACCCGAGGAAGATGTAATAATTTCACCACCCTCTTTCATGTTCTTTTCTTCTTCCACTTCCTCTTTATTTGTTGTTTCCATACCAAAATTATAAATTCAGTACATTCTACATACTGTGATGTTCTTTTAAATATGTTATAACCATATTAATTGTTCTTTCCATTCTATGAAGGACAATGTCACCGTATGTGCGTTTGTACGGATTACCGTCTCCACATCGTGGGGTAGTTTGTTATTAAAACCCTTCATTATTTGGATGGGTACAACAATGAGTATCACTGATGTAAATAACAAATATAACAAGTTAATTATTCTATATATATGATATAACATCCAATTACATACGATTTTACCATTAATATAATGATATTGTCGCTCATGCGTACGTACGGATTACCGTCTCCACAAACGCATTGAGATTCATTCCCCATCGTAATCATTCAAGAATAATTTTCATTTTAGGATTATTTTTTTTTAACATAATATCATTCTTTATAAAAATCAAATTCATAACATCCATAACAATCATGGATTAGGTAACAAATCATTTAAAGGAAAATGAATCAGTTAACACCTGAAACGATGATACTACTAAAATATTAATAATAAAGTAATATTAAAAGATCATATATGATATAATATTTATTTATTTGGTAATTTTATAATTTAATAACAATCATTTCACTATTATACAGGAGTTTAACCTACACAATACTAAGAAAAATTACAAGGTAAGGGGTTTCTTATCTCACATTTAATTCCATGAGATTTACATTGTTCGCCACTTAATAATTGCATGTAGTGTATTATGTACTACCATTTGAAATATATTATCATGATTCTATTTATATTGACGGTATTTTGTGAATAATTTGGTGGTTAATAAATTTTTTTCATACAACTCGATTGATTACAACATGGTAAGGGGTTTTCGTCTCACTTATTATTTTTGTGAGATTCAAGCTATATTGCCACTATTTCCTTTTGCGTGGGGTATGTACTGCCCATGACTGTATTCCATGTGTAATATAATTTAATTTATGGGTATTTAAATATTATTTGTATGATCCTTCTTTCATGGAGTGTATTTTTCTTAAGTCACCAAATCGGTAAGGGAATTTCTAATTTCGGTTTCCACTCATTGGGTTTTACACAAATTTCATTGATTATTTTACTCCAAAATTATGTGTGAAATCACAATTTATTTATTTATGTAATAATATCCACTACCATTTTTGTGTATATTCTTTTGATACACATAATCAATCCATTGATAAATTCTCATGCCGTCGATATGATCTTGATAAGAATAATCTTAAATCAATTTTCATTCATTGAGTTAAACATTTAAGTCATTGGTGTTGTTATTACAAGCATATGTATTATTGTCCTAAGATTTTTTTACACTGTATATCTAATCATATATAGCGTATTTATATTTTTATCACATAATTATGTCATTGATTTATCCTTTACCTAAGGATGTGGTCTTTATAAAGGATTTCATCTCCACTTACATTCCATTAAAAATTCTTTGTTGTTATGAACCAATTCACTTTTATATGTCGTATATACTATAATTTGACATTTTATATCATGAATCCCTTTAATATTATGATAATATAAAGTTTTCATTACCTCAATTATTTTTATTCAGGCGTCTCTCATTTGGTTAGGAACTCTAACTAAAATATTATTTTAAATATTTTAAAATTTTATTATTCTAAATATTTCTCATTAATGTCCATGTTTTAAAAATGGTGTTATGGTTTTATTTATATAAACATTAATTTTTTAAAATTTAAATTATCTTTTAAAGATTCAATGTGGTATGGGAATCTTTGATTGAAAAATATATTTTATACTATTTCTTGATAAAAAGTGATACTTTTAAATGTTTTCAAGAAAAAAAGGTATATTTATCTCAAATAGATTTGATGATTATTTTCATATATGTCAATATCCTTCATTATTCTTGATTGAGGATAATTTATTATAATATAATCATCCATATTGTATTTAAGGACTTATGTTTGATAGTGTATGTGCTATTTTTATGCCATTCAAGTTTAGTTGTAAAAATGACGACATTACGTGTGATAGTTTTAATATGAATGTTTAGATTAAGTTTCAACCTTTTCATATGAGAAATGGATTGGACTTAGTAAGTGAAATGTGGAGCCCACAATAGCTCCTCGATGCATCTTTAGGTCTCATTAGACAAACTAGTGTCCTGGCACAAGGCCTTGACAAAATCATATTTTAAATGTTGGAATGAGGGCTTGATTATGTGGTTATGATGTGTGGCATTATGCATTCCATCATTATGAAATTTTCTATTGATATTACATGTGATTATTCTACTAATAGAATATCCATGTGAATAAGAAAATGACATTATTTTACTTATCTCTTCTATATTATGTTGAAGTTTATGTTAAAAAGGCATTTTTTATAGTCTTATACATTGACTTAAATCTTTGTTCTTATTTATGATAATTTATGCTATATTGTTATCCTTACTGAGCATCTGATCCCACCCATTTCTTATTTTTAATTTTTCCCAGGATGCAAATAAATGTACTAAGATTAACCTATAGGAATAGGCTAAGGGGTATAAGAGTGTTCAAAGGGGACCAATGATATTTTTTTATTTCATGATGTAATGTAAAACTTATGTATGTATCTAGTAATTCTTAGCATACTAAACTGATCGGTCTTTTTGGAAATGATTCCTTGTATCATGACAATGTTATGTAATAATTCACTGATTCTGGGTAATAGGGTTCAGGGCATTACCGTTGGTATCATAGAAAGTTTAGTACAAACCTTGGAAGCATGATTTAGAAAAAACTCATATTAGGAAACACTACCCAAAGATAGACATTGAGGATTGGTATAGAAGAACATCAAAAAAATTTGGTAACTTAAATATTATGTGGTTTTTACATGCAATACATCCTTATCTGGATACAAGTCGGTAGAGGAGTCTCTAGCACAGATGTACCAAGGAGTGAAACCTCTAACAAAGAGTTTCAGGGTTAACCCAGGTTATCGGGGTACACGAAAATAGGCCTTGTTGCACTCTAGGTTATGACACTGTCGGGGGATATGCTTAGGATCATTCGCATTTTCTTTACAAACCGATTAGAATAAAAATGTGAATAAATTAACTTGGTTAATCCTAATGTTATTTAAATTTAAAATAAGGTGTTATGATACTATCTAAATGATTTTGTGATTCACACTATGATTTCTTGTGTTAATCAATGGCTAGATTCCAAGAATGTCATAGTAACATTGAACATGATGTAAAAGGAGGGAACGATGGTAGGAATGAGTAATAAAATGGATTGTTGATAGGTGTAAAAGATATAATGTTCATGAAAAATCAGTTTTCTAAAAATATGATCAACAACATATATATTAACCAACTCCCAAACTCAACAAAGAAGAGAAAGGTGGGGAATGATAAGAAGTCCAGCAGTGGAGACCATGGAGAAAAGAAAGCTCAACTTCCATTATGAATGAAACGTGGAAGGAGACAACTAGGTATGTGTCTGAATGGAACAAATAAATGCATTTTGTGTGGGAAAGATGTACTTAATGTAAATAATTTCAGAGGAAAAATGAATAGTACTATGAAATAAAGTAAAAATGATCACAAGAATCCATTTATAGTCATTTTTTGTAAATTTAGGGGACCTATGCATTACCCGAGTGAATGCCCTATTCTATAGGATAACCTCTTGGTCAAGGAGGGACCTATGTGGAAATAAATGGATGGTGAAATATTTAAAAGTATTAGTGATATTTGATGATGAGATTACATCAGAAAACATTTCTATTGTATGTGTAACCCTGCAGGTTTTTATTATCTTTTCTATTGTTGATATTACTATAAATAACCATTTGGGTTTCTATGATCCTTGAATTTGTGGCAATTACAAGATAATAAATTTTTGGATGAAAATTCAAGGTATGAGATACCATTTGTGGTGAATGTATGTTATGGTTATTTTGATGAATTTATCTCATTTTAGAAATGTTATAAAACATAGTTATTGAAAAATGACAACATGCGGACTGTGTGACAACTCATCGAATCGGACAAAGCTACGGGAATCGAACCCACAACCAGAGTACGATTGGGGTTTATCTCCTACCACTAGACTATGTGAAGTACCTGGTTAGTGTGACTAATTCATTCCAGTTAATTGATTTTATTGAACAATAATAAGTTGATTTTGGATCTTATGTATTATCAAATGGATTTCTTTAGTATTGTAAAATGATTTGGTGATTAAGTGATAAATTTTATTTTGGATGATGTTCGCCCTGTTGGGAACACTATATACCCAAGGAAAATAAAATAATATAAGATTTCATTTACTGAGTAATAGAGGATTTTTATCTATGTTTTTAATATGGATTTATAGTGAATTGGGTAATTTATGGAAATGATTAACATATCACAGAGAATATATGATTAGGTTAATTACTTTAAGTGTGTGAATTTAAGAATAGTTGATGTTATTTGGAGATACAATTTAACATGGAAGACTATGTAATCAAATTATTCTAAATTTTGGTTTTCAATATTAGTTTGGATTATATTGAAGGATTTTAATGAAAATTGTTTGTTGAATAGTATTTATTTAACTTTGGGTATTGTTGGTTTAATTTTAGAAATCAATATTATTATTTCTTTTCCTAAAGGATTACCCTTTTGGGGGTCATCAGATATTGTACTAAAAATTTTTATTTGGTAAATCTATATTGAAAATGTAAATATATAATTTATCCTTTGTGGATCATGTTATTCTCTAGAAGTTGATTCTAGTGCTTCAGGTGTGACCAATTCATCTTGAAAACTCATCATTGAAAAAAATGATGATTTAGTGGTTGATATTTATTAAAGGAAGATAATCTACATAAAAATTAGGTATATCTCTTTATGTTCTTAGTCTATATCATAAATAAATTACTTAACTTTATGAAATGGAACTTATAACAAAAAAACGTTGTCTGTTTACGTTTCCTAATGGGAAACTAATGACCGTTTATCCTATCACATGTTTGTGGTTGTCTTGTTGTTAACTTTATATTGATCATGTTTTCTATCACTCTATGTAAGAACTTGACATTGTTTTTATCTTCAATATCCATGTTTTCCTATATGTAATCCTAGTATGGGTTATCTCAAGTGACCTTTGTACTTCTGTTTATTTCCTTTAAAGTGATAGTTTTATTGATTTTTTTCCAATGTCGGACATTAAATGATATTCCCAAGAAAAATTAAAAAATTGTGAGGATGCAATTTCAAAAAGGGGGAAAATAATGTAACCCCATTAGATTTCATAGTATGTTATTTTATTTAAAATAATTAAATAGCTGGCGTTTCACGCATCACCGAGTTCGAGCGCACCATGACTTTCTAAACAAGCCGTTCAAAAAGTGGTAATGAATAATATTAACTGAATTTTGAATTTTATATATTCAGTATAATTATAGAGTTCATATTATTTATTTCTTAGACATAATATAAGAACAAATTCTTTTGTAAGATAAAACAAGTATTTTAAAAAAAATGCAATTTTACCACCTTTTAATTGAAAACCCTTTTTAAACCCTTTATTTGAAACTTTTATATATTCAATGTAATGAAATTAAATTATTCATTAGAATTGGGACATAAAAATTTATTTTGGATAAATTTTTGGTAATTTTCGGATAACTTTCATATTCTGATGAATAATGAAAAATACTAAATTATAACTGAAAATTGAGTTTTTAATCAAAATAATATATAGGGTTAAATTAAGAATTTGAATGGTTTGGAAGTATAATTAGATTATATTTTTATCATTTAATACAATTTCGGTCATTATAATAAATTTTTCATTTAAATTTTACATAAACACATGTCAATCTTCTGATAGTTTTTAATTTTTAAAAACATGCTTTTTTGTTTCAACAATGAGAATTATTTTTAAATAAATTAATGAAAATTCTATGTTTTAAATTTTCTAAAATAGAATTTAGTTTTGAATTTGGAATATCAAAATTAGCTTTGGGTGATGTTTTTTAATTTTTTTGAAAATATTCAATTTTTGATAAATAATGAAAAACACTACATTATTATTTAAAATCGACATTTTATTTAAATATTTATTTATTTTATTTAAATTTATTTTATGTAAAAATGGATAAATATTACCTATATATGTTCAATGTAATTATTGGAGTCATTTTATAATAAAATTATATGTATAAAATTTTATTTAACTTTTTACCGTCTTTTACGCATCTTTTAAGAGCATTTACAAATTTGCATAAAACATTATTTTACCGCTTTTGTGAGTTTATTTTCAAAAATCTTAGAGTCACGATTGAAATTAGTATGAAAAATTTTATTCAATAAGAAGAAAATAATTTTTGTGAATAGTGAATTTTGAGTTTTATTTACCACTTTTAAGAGTAAATAGGGAAATTAAGGGTAAAATGATATTATAATTACCCTAAAACATGTCCTAATTCTATTGGATATGTATAATTAGACCAAAAACAACTTTAGTAATAAAATATGATACTTTTTTATCTATAGGGATTAGATTAAGACATTTATTATTATTCTATTTAAAGAAGAGTTAAAAGAGTTAAATTAAATGTTTAATAACTAATCCATTTATAACATTGGGTGAAACACAATATAAATTCGACTATAAATATTCTTTAGAAATATAAAAATATTTTTTATATAAGGTAGTTTTATTTATTATTTTTAGACATTAAATAATTAATATTATTTATGACACAATGATGATGCTGTAATTACATTATAAATTAATGATTAAAATAATTGATATTATTAATATACAAATAAATGTAATTTTTGACTTTTGACGAACTATACTAAATTTATAGGATAATATGAAAGGTTAGGGTTGATTAAAAAAAATTCGAAGTAATCCTGTTGTTATGATTTTCACATAAACTAAATACTAAATAAAGTCGAAATTGAGATAAATGAGTTTTTAAAACACATACAATATTATTGGTTGATATAATATTACTAAAAAATATAAGGATCGGTAAAAGGGATTGAATAAAATTATATATGTCAATAATTAACCAGTTGAGGTTCCCTTGGATGTTTGGAGTATGTTTATTAACCATAAAGTGTAAGAATACAAGAAGACACGGTAAAAGTAAAACCATTTGACTAAGAGTTAAATCTAAATGATATGGTTAAAATAGTACCCTAAACATTTCTAAAACCTATCGGTGAGAGGGTTTAGACCCATAACAACATTAATGTAAAAATAAATCGTTTTTGTGCCATTAGAAACCGAAAAGAGGTTAGTTATAACATAATATTTCAAGGTTTTCATAAAGTGACCCTTACCTGTTTTATAAAATCATACTTCCCTTCTATTAATTTCACACCTCCAAAGCCATTTGGCTCAGCCAAAACCTACCAAAACATCTTTCCAACTTCCCTCATTTAAACCTACAGGCCTTAATTTTACCAGAAAGCAAACCTAAGGAGCCCTTTTCATCAACTCAAAAGAAAACACCTGAAGAAGAGGTAATAATTTTACCACCCTATTTAAAGTTGTTTACTTCTTCCACTTCTCTTTCATTGTTGTTTCCATACCAATGAAATAAATATAGTACCTTCTACATATTATGATGTTAGCCTAAATATGGTACAACCATATTCATTATTCTATCCATCCTATAAAACAACAAAGTCACCATATGTGCATACGTACAATTTACCATCTTCAGGTCGTGGTGTAGTTTGTTATTCAAACACTTCATTATTTGTATGGGTATAAAAATGAGTATAATAGATGTAAATAATAAATATAACATGTTAATGATTGTGTATATATGATATAACATCCAATTACATATTATTTCACCATCAATATAATGATATTGTCGCTCGTGCGTATGTAAGGATTATCGTCTCCACGAACGCGATGAGATTCATTCTCCATCATAATCACTAAAGAATAGTTTTTATTTTATGATTAAAATGATGTCAATGAACATAATATAATTCTTTATATGAATCAAATACATTATATCCATAACAATCATGGCTTACGTAACCAATAATATAAAGTAAAATTAATAAGTTAACACCCGAAACGATGATACTACTGAAATATTATTAACAAATAAATATTAGAAGATCGTATATGATGTAATATTTATTTATTTGGTACTTGTATAATTAAATAACAACTATTTAACCATTATTCAGGAGGATAAACTACCCTATACTAAGGAAAAGTAAAAGGTAAGGGGTTTCTAATCTCAAATTTAATTCCATGAGATTTCCATTGTTCACCACTTATTTACTACATGTCGTGTATTGTGTACTGCCATATGATATAGACTATCATTATTCCCGTTATATTAATGGTATTTTATTATTCATTTTGTCGTTATTAACTTTTGGTCAAACTATTCGATTGATTACAATATAGTAAGGGGTTTTCTTCTCACTTCTTATTTCTATGAGAATCATGCTATATTGCCACTATTCCCTTTTCTGTGGTGTATGTACGACCCATGATAGTATTCCTTATGTAATATAGTTTAATTTATGGGTATTTACATTTTTAGTTTATGAACCTTCTTAAATGGGGGGTATGTTTCGTAAGTCATTAAATAGGTAAGGGAATTTCTAATTTCAATTTCCACTCTTTGGGTTTTACGCATCATCATTTATTATTTTACTCTAAGATTATGTGTGAAATCAGTATTTTTTTATTTATGTAATAATTTACACTCCCCATTATGTTGATATTCATTTGATACAAATAATCACTCTGTTGATAAATTCTTAAGTAATCGATATGAACTTGATAAGAGTAATCTTAACTCAATTTACATTCATTGATTAAAACATAGAAGTCATTGATGTTGTTGTTACAAGAATATGTTTTCCTCTGATTTTTCACACTGAATATCCAATCATATATAGTGTATTTATTATTTTTAGAAATAATTATGTCATTGATTTATCCTTAACCTAAGGATACAGTCTTTATAAGGAATTTCATCTCAACTTACATTCCATTAAGACTTCTTCGTTGTTTGGAACTAGATCATGTTTATATAGTGTATATACTGTAATTTGACATAGAATATCATGAATCCCCTAATTCTCATGATATTATAATGTTGTTATTTCCTCAATTATTTTTATTCAAGCGTCTTTCATTTGGTTAGGAACTCTAACTAAAATACATTTTAAATGTTTTAAAAATTTATTTTTCTAAATCATTCTCATTAATGTCCATGTTTTAAAAATGTTTTTAATGTTTTACTTATATATACATTAATGTTATAATAATTAAATTTCTTTTAAATGTTTCAATGTGGTATGGGACACATTGATTCAAAAATCTATTTTAAACAGCTTCTTGATAAATAGTGATACTTTTAAATGTTTTCAAGAAACAGAGGGATATTTCTCTCAAATAGATTTGATGATTATTTTCATATATGTCAATATCCTTCATTATTCTCGATTGAGGATGATTTATTATAATATAATCATCCATATTGTATTGAATGACTTATGTTTGATTGTGTATGTGCTATTTTTATGCCATTCAAGGTTTGTCGTAAAAATGTTGTCATTACGTATGATAGTTTTAATATGAATGTTTAGATTATGTTTCATCCTTTTCATATGAGGAATGGATTGCACTTAGTACGTGACAGGTGGAGCCCACTATATCTCCTCGATGCATCTGTAGGTCTCATTAGACAAACTAGTGTCTTGGCATAAGGCCTTGACTAAATCTTATTTTAAGTGTTGGCATGAGGCCTTGACAATGTGGATATGATGTGTGGGATTATGCATTCCATCATTATGAAATTGTCTTTTGATATTACATCTGATTATTCGACTAATATAATATCCATGTGAATAAGAAAATGGAATTATTTTACTTATCTCTTCCATATTATGATGAAGTTTATGTTATAAAGGCTTTTATTCTAGTCTTATACATTGACTTAAATGATTGTTCTTATTTTTGATAATTTCTTCTATATTTTTATCCTTATTGAGCATTTGATCCCACCAATTTCTTATTTTTTATTTTTCCTAGGATGCAATGAAATATATTTAGATTAACCTATAGGAATAGGCTAATGGGTATAAGAGTGTTCAAAGGGGACCAATGCTGTGTTTTTATTTCATGATATAATGTAAAACTTATGTATGTATCTAGTAATTCATAGGATACTAAACTGATCGGTCTTTTGGAAAATTATTCACTTTATCATGCCATTATTATGTAATAATGCACTGATTCTGGGTAATAGGGTTCAGGGTATTACCGTTGGTATCATAGAAAGTTTAGTACAAACCATGGAAGCATGATTTAGAAAAAACTTATATTAGGAAACACTACCCGAAGATAGACATTGAGGATTGGTATATAAGGACATCAAAAAAATTTGGTAACTTAAATATTATGTTGGTTTTCCATGCAATACATCCTTATCTGGAAAAACGTCCGTAGAGGTGTCTCTAGCACAGATGTACCAAGCAGTGAAAACACTGACAAAGAGTTTCAGGCTTAACCAAGGTTATCTGGGTACACGACAATATGCCATGCTACACTCTTGGTTATGACACTCTCGTGGGATATTCTTAGGATAATTCACATTTTCATTACAAACCGATTAGAATAATAATGTGAATAAATTACCTTGGTTAATCCTAATGTTTTTTAAATTGAACATAAGGTGTTATGATATTATCTAATTGATTTTTTGATTCACACTATGATTTCTTGCGTTAGTCAATGGCTAGATTCCAAGAAATTCATAATAACATTGAACATTATGTACAAGGTGGGAACGATGGTAGGAATGAGTAATAAAATGGATTGTTGATAGGTGTAAAAGATATCATGTTCATGCCAAATCAGTTTTCTAAAAATATGATCAACAACATATATATTAACCAACTCCCAAACTCAACAAATAAGAGAATGGTGGCGAATGATAATAGGTCCAGCAGTGGAGACCATGGAGAAAAGAAAGCCCAATTTCCATTATGAATGAAATGTGGAAGGAGACACCTAGGGATGTGTCTGAATAGAACAAAGAAATGCAATTTGTGTGGGAAAGATGTACTTAATGTAAATAATTTCTGAGGAAAATGAATAGTACTATGGAATAAAGTAAAAATGGTCACAAGAATCCATTTATAGTCATTTTATTGTAAATGTAGGGGACCTATGCATTACCCGAGTGAATTCCCTATTCTATAGGATAACCTCTTGGTCAAGGAAGGACCTATGTTGAAATAAATGGATGGTGAAATTTTTAACATTATTAGTGCTATTTGTTGATGAGATTAATTCAGAAAACATTTCTCTTGTATGTGTAACCCTGTAGGTTTTTATTATCTTTTATATTGTTGATATTACTATAAATAACCATTTGGGTTTATATGATCCTTTAATTTGTGGGAATTACAAGTTATTAAATTTTTGGATGAAAATGAAAGTCATGAGATACCATATGTGGTGAATGTATGTTATGGTTATTTTGATGAATTTATCTCATTTTAGGAATGTTATAAAACATATTACTTGAAAACGGACAACATGCGGACTGTGTGACAACCCGTCGAATCGGACAAAGCTACGGGAATCGAACCCACAACCAGAGTGCGATTGGGGTTTATCGCCTGCCACTAGACTATGTGAAGTACCTGGTTAGTGTGACTAATACATTCCAGTTAAATTATTTTATTGAACAATAATAAGTTGATTTGGGATCTTATGTCTTATCAAATGGATTTCCTTATATTTTTAAAATGATTTGGTGATTAAGTGATAAATTTTATTTTGGAAGACGTTCGCCTTGTTGGGAACACAATATACCCATGGAAATTAAAATACTATGAGATTTTATTATATGAGTAGTAGTGGATTTTATCTATGTTTTTAATAAGGATTTATAGCGATTTGGTTTATTTATGGAAATGATTAACATATCATAGAGAATATATGATTAGGTTAATTTATTTAAGTGTGTGACTTTTAGAACAGTTGATGTTATTTGGAGATACAATTTAACATGGAAGACTATATAATAAAATTATTCTAAATTTTGGGTTTCAATATTAGTTTGGATTATATTGAAATATTTTAATGAAAATTGTTTGTTGAATAATATTTATTTAACTTTGGGTATTGTTGGTTTAATTTTAGAAATCAATATTATTATTTCTTTTCCTAAAGGATTACCCTTTTTGGGGGTCATCAAATCATGTACTAACAATTGTTCTTTTGGTAAATCTATATAGACAATTTAAATATATAATTTATCCTTTGTGGATCATGTGATTCTCTAGATGTTGATTCTAGTGCTTTAAGTGTGAACAATTCATCTTGAAAACTCATCATTTAAAAAAATGATGATTTAGTGGTTGATATTTATTAAAGGAAGATAATATACATAAAAATTAAGTATATCTTTTTATGTTATTAGTCTATCTCATAAATAAATTACTTAACATTATGAAATGGAACCTATAATAAAAAAACAATTTCCGTTTACATTTCCTAATGGGAAACTAATAACCGTTTATCCTATCACAAGTCTGTGGTTGTCTTGTTGTTAAATTTATCTTGATCATGTTTTCTATCACTCTATTTTATAACTTGACACTATTTTTATCTTCCATATCCATGTTTTCCTACATGTAATCCTAGTATGGGTTATATTAGGTGAGCTTTGTACTTCTCATTATTTCCTTTAAAGTGATAGTTTTATTGACTTTTTTTTCTGATGTGGGACTTTAAATGATGTTCCCAAGAAAAATTTTAAAATTTCAATGATGAAATTTCAAAAAGGGGGGAAAGAATGTAACACCCTAAGATTTCATAGTATGTTATTTTATATAAATTAATTAAATAGCTTGCATTTCACGCATCACCGAGTTCGAGCGCACCATGAATTTCTAAACAAGCATTTAAAAAAGTGGTTATGAATGGTATTAAATGAATTTTGAATTTTATATATTCAATATAATTATAGAGTTCATATTATGTGTTTCTTAGAGACAATATAAGAACAAATTCTTTTGTAAGATAAAACAAGTTTTTTTAAAAAAAATGCAATTTTACCACCTTTTAATTGAAAGCCCATTTTAAACCCTTTATTTGAAACTTTTATATATTCAATGTAATGATATTAAGTTATTCTTTAGAATTGGGACATAAAAATTTATTTTGGATAAATTTTTGGAAATTTTCAGATAACTTTCATATTTTGATGAATACTGAGAAATAATAAATTTTAATTGAAAATTGATTTTTTAATAAAAATAATATATAGAGTTAAATTAAGAATTATAATGGTTTGGATGTATAATTATATTATATTTTTATAATTTAATACAATTTAGGTCATTATAATAAATTTTACATTTAAATTTGACATAAACAAATGTCAATCTCTTGATAGTTTTTACTATTTAAAAACATGCTTTTTGGTTTCGACAATGAGAATTATTTTTAAATTAATTAATGAGAATTATATGTTTTAAATATTCTAAAATACAATTTAGTTTTGAATTTGGAATATCAAAATTAACTTTGGGTTATGTTTTTAAATTTTTTTGAAAAAATTCACTTTTTGATAAATAATGAAAAAGACTACGTTATTGTTTAAAATCAACGTTTAATTTAAATAATTATTTATTTTATTTAAATTTATTTTATATAAAAATGTATAAATAATACTTATATATGTTCAATGTAATTATTGGTGTCATTTTATAATAAAATTAGATGTATAAAATTTTATTTAACTTTTTACCATCTTTTACGCATCTTTTAAGAGAATTTACAAATTTGCATAAAACATTATTTTCCGTTTCTGTGAGTTTAATTTCCAAAATCTTAGAGTCACAATTGAAATTAGTATTTAAAAATTTTTTCAATAAGAATAAAATAATTTTTTTGAATAGTGAATTTTGAGTTTTATTTACCACGTTTAAGAGTAAATAGGGAAATTAAGGGTAAAATGATATTATAATTACCCTCACAAAAGTTCTAATTCTATTGGATATGTATAATTAGACCAAAAACAACTTTAGTAATAAAATTTGATCCTTTTTTATCTATAGGGATTAGATTAAGACATTTATTATTATTCTATTTAAAGAAGAGTAAAAAGAGTTAAATTCAATGTTTAATTACTGGTCCATTTATAACATTGGGTGACACACAATATAAATTCTACTATAAAAATTCTTTAGAAATATAAAAATATTTTTTATATAATGGTATTTTATTTACTATTTTTAGACATTAAATAATTAATATTATTTATGACACAATGATGATACAGTAATTACCTTATTAATTAATGATTAAAATAATTGATATTATTAATATACAAATAAATGTAATTTTTAACTTTTGACGAATTATACTAATTTTATAGGATAATATGAAAGGTTAGGGTTGATTAAATAAATTTTTTTGAAGTAATCATGCTGTTATGATTTTCACATAAACTAAATAATAAATAATGTCAAAATTGACATAAATGTGTTTTTAAAACACATACAATATTATTGGTTGATATAATATTCCTAAAAAATATAAGGTTTGGAAAAAGGGATTAAATAATATTATATATGTCAATAATTAACCAGTTGAGGTTCCCTTGGATGTTTAGAGTATGTTTATTAGCCATAAAGTGTAAGAATACAAGAAGACACGGTAAAAGTAAAACCATTTGACTAATAGTTAAATCTAAAAGATATGGTGCAAATAGTACCCTAAACATGTCTAAAACCTACTGGTTGAGAGGGTTTATACCCATAACAACATTATTGTAAAAATAAATCATTTTTGTGCCATTAAAATCTAAAAATTGGTTTATTATAAAATAATATTTCAAGGTTTTCGTATAGTGACCCTCACCAGTCTTATAAAATCATACTTCCCTTCTCTTAATTTCACACCTCCAAAGCCATTTGGATTAGCCAAAACCTACCAAAATATCTTTCCAACTTCCCTCATTTAAACCTACAGGCCTTATTTTGACCAGAAAGCAAACCTAAGGAGCCCTTTTGATCAACTCAAAAGGAAACGCCCAAAGAAGAGGTAATAGTTGTACCACCGTTTTTAAGTTGTTTACTTCTTCCACTTCCTCTTTCAATGTTGTTTCTGTACCAAATAAATAACTCCAGTACCTTCTAAATACTATGATGTTATCATAAATAAGGTACAAGCATATTCATTATTCTATCGATCCTATAAAAAACAAAGTCACCATACGTGCATATGTACAGCTTATCGTCTCCACTTCGTGGTGTAGTTTGTTATTCAAACACTTCGTTATTTGTATTGGTATAAAAATTAGTATAAAAGATTTAAATAATAAATATAACATGTTAATGAGTGTGTATATATAATATATCATCCAATTACATATTATTTCACCATCAATATAATGATATTTTCGCTCGTGTGTATGTAACGATTATCGTCTCCACGAACGCGATGAGATTCATTCTCCATCATAATCATTCAAGAATAATTTTATTTTTATGATTAAAAATGTTGACTATGAACATAATATAATTCTTTATATGAATCAAATACATCATATCCATAATAATCATGGCTTACGTAACCAAGAATATAAAATAAAATTAATCAGTTAACACCTGAAACGATGATACTACTGAAATATTATTAACAAAGAAATATTAGAAGATCATATATGATGTAATATTTATTTATTTGGTACTTTTATAATTAAATAACAATTATTTAACCATTATACAGGAGGATAAACTACCCAATACTAAAGAAAAGAAAAAGGTAAGGGGTTTCTTATCTCAAATTTAATTCCATGAGATTTCCATCATTCACCACTTATTTACTACATGTTGTGTATTGTGTACTGCCATATGATATATACTATCATTATTCCCATTATATTAATGGTATTTTATGATTAATTTTGTGGTTATTAACTTTTTGTCAAAATATTCTATTGATTACAATATAGTAAGGGGTTTTTTTCTCACTTCTTATTTCCATGAGATTCATGCTATATTGCCACTATTCCCATTTCTGTGGTGTATGTACGACCCATGATAGTATTACTTATGTAATATAGTTTAATTTATGGGTATTTAAATTTTCATTTTATGAAACTTCTTAAATGGGGTGTATGTTTCGTATGTCATTAAATCGGTAAAGGGATTTCAAATTTCGATTTCAACTCGTTGGGTTTTACGCATCTTCATTGATTATTTTACTCCAAGATTTTGTGTAAAATCACTATTTATTTATTTATGTAATAATTTACACTCCCCATTGTGTTGATATTCATTTGATACAAATAATCACTCTGTTGATACATTCTCAAGTAATCGATATGATCTTGATAAGAGTAATCTTAATTCAATTTACATTCATTGAGTTAAACATACAAGTCATTAATGTTGTTGTTACAAGAATATGTTTTCCTCTGATTTTTCACACTGAATATCCAATCATATATAGTTTATTTATTATTTTCACACATAATTATTTCATTGATTTATCCTTAACCTAAGGATACAGTCTTTATAAGAAATTTCATCTCAACTTACATTCCATTAAGACTTCTTCGTTGTTTGGAACTAAATCACTTTTATATAGTGTATATACTGTAATTTGACATAGTATATCATGAATCCCCTTATTCTCATTATATTATAATGTTGTTATTTCCTCAATTATTTTTATTCAAGCGTCTCTCATTTGGTTAGGAACTCTAACTAAAATATCATTTTAAATGTTTTAAAAATTTA
Organism: Viscum album; assembly: GCA_963277665.1. NCBI lineage: Eukaryota > Viridiplantae > Streptophyta > Magnoliopsida > Santalales > Viscaceae > Viscum > Viscum album. Next base: position 2,098,133,938 of record OY728163.1, on the reverse strand, counting down.
TTTTTCTAAATCATTTTCATTAATGTCCATGTTTTAAAAATGGTTTTAATGTTTTATTTATATATACATTAATGTTATAATAATTAAATTTCTTTTAATAGTTTCAATTTGGTATGGGACCCATTGATTCAAAAATCTATTTTAAACAGCTTCTTGATAAATAGCGATACTTTTAAATGTTTTCGAGAAACAAGGGGATATTTCTCTCAAATATATTTGACGATTATTTTCATATATGTCAATATCCTTCATTATTCTCGATTGAGGATGATTTATTATAATATAATCATCCATATTGTATTGAATGACTTATTTTTGATAGTGTATGCGCTATTTTTATGCCATTCAAAATTTGTGGAAAAAATGTTTACCTTACGTATGCTAGTTTTAATATGAATGTTTAGATTAAGTTTCAACCTTTTCATATGAGGAATGGATTGGACTTAGTACGTGACAGGTGGAGCCCACTATAGCTCCTCGATTCATCTGTAGGTCTCATTAGACAAACTAGTGTCTTGGAACAAGGCCTTGAAAAAATCTTATTTTAAGTGTTGGCATGAGGCCTTGACTATGCTGATATGATGTGTGTCATTGTGCATTCCATCATTATGAAATTGTCTGTTGATATTACATATGATTATTTGACTAATAGAATATCCATGTGAATAAGAAAATGGAATTATTTTACATATCTCTTCCATATTATGATGAAGTTTATGTTAAAAAATGCTTTTGTTCTAGTCCTATACATTGACTTAAATGTTTGTTCTTATTTATGATAATTTCTGCTATATTGTTATCCTTACTGAGCATCTAATCCCACCAATTTCTTATTTTTTAATTTTCCCAGGATGCAATGAAATATATTAAGATTAACCTATAGGAATATGCTATGGGGTATAAGAGTGTTCAAAGGGGACCAATGCTGTTTTTTTATTTCATGATGTAATGTAAAACTTATGTATGTATCTAGTAATTCTTAGGATACTAAAATGATCGGTCTTTTGGGAAATGATTCTTTGTATCATGCCAATGTTATGTAATAATGCACTGATTCTAGGTAATAGGGTTTAGGGCATTACCGTTTGTATCATAGGAAGTTTAGTAAAAACCTTTGAAGCATGATTTAGAAAATACTCTTATTAGGAAACACTACCCAAAGATAGACATTGAGGATTGGTATAGAAGAACATCAAAAAAAAATTGTTAACTTAAATATTATTTGGGTTTTCCATGCAATACATCTTTATCTGGATACAAGTCGGTAGAGGTGTCTCTAGCAGAGATGTACCAAGGAGTGAAAACTCTGACAAATATTTTCAGGCTTAACCCAGGTTATCTGGGTACACGACAATAGGATTTGCTGCACTCATGGTTATGACACTCTCGGGGGATATGCTTAAGATAATTCACATTTTCTTTACAAACCGATTAGAATAAAAATGTGAATAAATTATCTTGGTTAATACTAATGTATTTTAAATTGAAAATAAGGTGTTAAGATATTATCTAAATGATTTTTTGCTTCACAATATGATTTCTTGTGTTAGTAAATGTCTAGATTCCAATAATGTCATAATAACATTGATCATGATGTACAAGGTGGGAACGATGGTAGGAATGAGTAATAAAATGGATTTTTGATAGTTGTAAAAGATATCATGTTCATGCCAACTCAGTTTCCTAAAAATATGATCAAAAACATATGTATTAACCAACTCCCAAACTCAACAAATAAGAGAATGGTGGGGAATGATAAGAGGTCCCGCAGTGGAGACCACGGAGAAATGAAAGCTCAATTTCCATTATGAATGAAATGTGGAAGGAGACACCTAGGGATGTGTCTGAATGGGTCAAAGAAATGCATTTTGTGTGGGAATGATGTACTTAATGTAAATAATTTCCAAGGAAAATGAATAGTACTATGGAATAAAGTAAAAATGATCACAAGAATCCATTTATAGTCATTTTTTGAAAATGTAGGGGACCTATGCATTACCCTAGTGAATGCCCTATTCTATAGGATAACCTCTTGGTCAAGGAAGGACCTATGTGGAAATAAATGGATGGTGAAATGTTAAACACTATTAGTGCTATTTGTTGATGAGATTACTTCAGAAAACATTTCTCTTGTATGTGTAACCATGCAAGTTTTTATTATCTTTTCTATTGTGGATATTACTATAAATAACCATTTGGGTTTATATGATCCTTGAATTTGTGTCAATTACAAGTTATTAAATTTTTTGATGAAAATGCAAGGTATGAAGTACCATTTGTGGTGAATTTATGTTATGGTTATTTTGATGAATTTTTCTCATTTTAGGAATGTTATAAAACATAGTTCTTGAAAATGGACAACATGCGGACTCTGTGACAACCTGTCGAATCGGACAAAGCTACGGGAATCGAACCCACAACCAGAGTACGATTGGGGTTTATCGCCTACCACTAGACTATGTGAAGTACCTGGTTAGTGTGACTAATTCATTATAGTTAAATGATTTTATTGAACAATAATAAGTTGATATGGGATCTTATGTCTTATAAAATGGATTTCCTTGGTATTGTAAAATGATTTGGTGATTAAGTGATAAATTTTATTTTGGAAGATGTTCACCTTGTTGGGAACACTATATACCCAAGGAAAATAAAATACTATGAGATATAATTTGAGGAGTAATAGTGCGTTTTTATCTATGTTTTTAATATGGATTTATAGCGATTTCGGTTATTTATGGAAATGATTAACATATCACAGAGAATATATTATTAGGTTAATTACTTTAAGTGTGTGAATTTAATAATAGTTAATGTTATTTGGAGATACAATTTAACATTGAAGACTATGTAATCAAATTATTCTATATTTTGGGTTTCAATATTAGTTTGGAATATATTGAAGGATTTTAAGTAAAATTGTTTGTTGAATAGTATTTATTTAACTTTGGGTATTATTAGTTTAATTATAGAAATCAACATTATTATTTCTTTTCCTAAAGGATTACCCTTTTTGGGGGTCATCAGATCCTGTACTAACAATTTTTGTTTTGGTAAATATATATAGAAAATGTAAATTTATAATTTATCATTTTTGGATCATGTGATTATCTAGAAGTTGATTCTAGTGCTTCAGGTGTGAACAATTCATCTTGAAAACTCATCATTTAAAAAATGATGATTTAGTGGTTGATACTTATTAAAGGAAGATAATCTACATAAAAATTAAGTTTATCTCTTTATGTTCTTAGTCTATCTCATAAATAAATTAAATAACTGTATGAAATGGAACTTATAACAAAAAAACATTGTCTGTTTACGTTTCCTAATGGGAAACTAATGATCGTTTATCCTATCACATGTTTGTGGTTGTCTTGTTGTTAACTTTATCTTGATCATGTTTTCTATCAATCTATGTTAGAACTTGACACTGTTTTTATCTTCCATATCCATGTTTTCCTACATGTAATCCTAGTATTGGTTATCTTAGGTGACCTTTGTACTTCTCATTATTTCCTTTAAAGTGATAGTTTTATTGAATTTTTTTTTCCGATGTGGGACTTTAAAAGATGTTCCCAAGAAAAATTTTAAAATTGCGATGATGCAATTTCAAAAAGGGGGGAAAGAATGTAACACCCTAATATTTCATAGTATGTTATTTTATTTAAATTAATTAAATAGCTTGAGTTTCATGCATCACCGAGTTCGATCGCACCACGACTTTCTAAACAAGGCGTTCAAAAAGTGGTTATGAATAGTATTAACTGAATTTTGTATTTTATATATTAAATATAATTATAGAGTTCATATTATGTGTTTCTTAGACATAATATAAGAACAAATTTTTTGTAAGATAAAACAAGTATTTTAAAAAAAAATTCAATTTTACCACCTTTTAATTGAAAACCCATTTTAAAACCTTTATTTAAAACTTTTATATATTCAATGTAATGAAATTAAATTATTCAATATAATTGGGACATTAAAATTTATTTTGGGTAAATTTTTGGTAATTTTCGGATAACTTTCATATTTTGATGAATACTGAAAAATAATAAATTTTAATTGAAAATTGATTTTTTAATAAAAATAATTTATAGGGTTAAATTATGAATTTGAATGGTTTGGAAGTATAATTAGATTATATTTTTAGCATTTAATACAATTTAGGCCCTTATAATAAATTTTACATTTAAATTTGACATAAACACATGTCAATCTTCTGATAGTTTTTACTTTTTAAAAACATGCTTTTTGGTTTCCACAATGAGAATTATTTTTAAATTAAATAATGAAAATTCTATGTTTTAAATTTTCTAAAATATAATTTGGTTTTGAATTTGTAATATCATAATTAACTTTGGGTGATGTTTTTTAATTTTTTTTTAAAAAAATTCAATTTTTGATAAATAATGAAAAATACTACATTATTGTTTAAAATCGACGTTTTATTTAAATAATTATTTATTTTATTTAAATTTTCATGTGTAAAAATGGATAAATAATACCTATATATGTTCAATTTAATTATTGGATTCATTTTATAATGAAATTAGATGTATAAAATTTTATTTAACTTTTTACCGTCTTTTACACATCTTTTAAGAGCATTTACAAATTTGCATAAAACATTATTTTACCACTTCTGTGAGTTTAATTTCCAAAATCTTAGAGTCACAATTGACATTAGTATGTAAAATTTTATTCAATATGAAGAAAATAATTTTTGTGAATAGTGAATTTTGAGTTTTATTTACCACGTTTAAGAGTAAATAGGGAAATTGAGGGTAAAATGATATTATAATTACCCTAACACATGTCCTAATTATATTGGATATGTATAATTAGAACAAAAACAACTTTCGTAATAAAATATGATCCTTTTTGAACTATAAGTATTAGATTAAGACATTTATTATTATTCTATTTAAAGAAGAGTTAAAAGAGTTAAATTCAATGTTTAATAACTGATCCATTTATAACATTTGGTGACACACAATATAAATTTGACTATAAATATTCTTTAGAAATATAAAAATATTTTTTATATAGTGGTATTTTATTTATTATTTTTAGACATGAAAAAATTAAAATTATTTATGACACAATAATGATGCAGTAATTATCTTATTAATTAATGATTAAAATAATTGATATTATTAAAATACAAATAAACGTAATTTTTAACTTTTGACAAATTATATTAATTTTATAGGATAATATGAATGGTCAGGGTTGATTAAATAAATTTTTTTGAAGTAATCATGCTGTTATGATTTTCACATAAACTAAATACTAAATAATGACAAAATTGACATAAATGAGTTTTTAAAACAGATACAATATTATTGGTTGATATAATATTCGTAAAAAATATAAGGTTGGGGAAAAGGGATTAAATAATATTATATATGTCAACAATTAACCAGTTGTGGTTCCCTTGGATGTTTAGAGTATGTTTATTAACCATAAAGTGTAAGAATACAAAAAGACATGGTAAAAGTAAAACCATTCGACTAAGAGTTAAATCTAAATGATATGGTTAAAATAGTACCTTAAACATGTCTAAAACCTATTGGTTGAGAGGGTTTAGACCCATAACAACATTATTTTAAAAATAAATCATTTTTGTTACATTTGAAACCGAAAATTGGTTTATTATAAAATAATATTTCAATGTTTTCGTAAAGTGACCCTCACCTGTCTTATAAAATCATAATTCCCTTATCTTATTTTCACACCTCCAAAGCCATTTGGCTCACCCAAAAACTACCAAAATATCTTTCCAACTTCCCTCATTTAAACCTACATTCCTTAATTTGACCATAAAGAAAACATAAGGAGCCCTTTTGATCAACTCAAAAGAAAACACCCGAAGAAGAGGTAATAATTTTTCCACCCTCTTTTATGTTCTTTACTTCTTCCACTTCCTCTTTCATTGTTGTTTCCGTACCAAAGAAATAACTCAAGTACCTTCTACATACTATGATGTTATCCTAAATATGGTACAACCATATTCATTATTCTATCGATCCTATAAAAAACAAAGTCACCATACGAGCATACATACAACATACCACCTCCACGTCGTGGTGTAGTTTGTTATTCAAACACATCATTATTTGTATGGGTATAAAAATGAGTAAAATAGATGTTAATAATAAATATAACATGTTAATTATTGCGGATATATGATATAACATCCAATTACATATTATTTCACCATCAATATAATGATATTGTCGCTCGTGCGTATGTAAGGATTATCGTTATCACGAACGCGATGAGATTCATTCTCTATCATAATCATTCAAGAATAATATTCATTTTATGATTAAAAATGATATCTATGAACATAATATAATTCTTTATATGAATGAAATACATCATATCCATAAAAATCATGGCTTACGTAACCAAGAATATAAAGGAAAATTAATCAGTTAACACCCGAAACGATGATACTACTGAAATATTATTAACAAAGAAATATTTGAAGATCATATATGATGTAATATTTATTTATTTGGTACTTTTATAATTAAATAAAATTTATTTAACCATTATATAGGAGGATAAACTACCCTATTCTAAGGAAAAGTAAAAGGTAAGGGGTTTTTTATCTCATATCTAATTCCATGAGATTTCCATTGTTCACCACTTATTTACTACATGTCGTGTATTGTGTACTGCCATATGATATAGAATATCATTTTCACCGTTATATTCATGGTATTATATGATTCATTTTGTCGTTATTTACATTTGGTCAAAATATTATATTTATTACAATATAGTAAGGAGTTTTCTTCTCACTTCTTATTTCCATGAGATTCATGCTATATTGCCACTATTCCCTTTTCTGTGGTTTTTGTAAGACCCATGATAGTATTCCTTATGTAATATAGTTTAATTTATGGGTATTTACATTTTCATTTTATGAACCTTCTTAAATGGGGTGTATGTTTCGTAAGTCATTAAATCGGTAAGGGAATTTCTAATTTCGATTTCCACTCTTTGGGTTTTACGCATCTTCATTGATTATTTTACTCCATGATTATGTGTGAAATCACTATTTATTTTTTTATGTAATAATTTACACTCCCCATTGTGTTGATATTAATTTGATTCAAATAATCACTCCATTTATAAATTCTCATGTAATCGATATGAACTTGATAAGAGTAATCTTAACTCAATTTACATTCATTGAGTTTAACATACAAGTCATTGATGTTGTTGTTACAAGAATATGTCTTTCCTCTGATTTTTTCACATTGAATATCCAATCATATATAGTGTATTTATTATTTTCACACATAATTATGTCATTGATTTATCCTTAACCTAAGGATACAGTCTTTATAAGAAATTTCATCTCAACTTACATTCCATTAAGACTTCTTTGTTGTTTTGAAATAAATCACTTTTATATAGTGTATATACTATAATTTGACATAGTATATCATGAATCCCATTATTCTCATGATATTATAATGTTGTTATTTTCTCAATTATTTTTATTCAAGCGTCTCTCATTTGGTTAGGAACTCTAACTAAAATATCATTTTAAATGTTTTAAAAATTTATTATTCTAAATCATTCTCATTAATGTCCATGTTTTAAAAATGTTTTTAATGTTTTATTTATATATATACATTAATTTTATAATAATGAAATTTCATTTAAATGTTTCAATGTGGTATGGGACACATTGATTCAAAAATATATTTTAAACAGCTTCTTGATAAATAGTGATACTTTTAAATGTTTTCAAGAAATAGGGGGATATTTCTCTCAAATAGTTTTGATGGTTTTTTTAATGTATGTCAATATCCTTCATTATTATCGATTGAGGATGGTTTATAATAATACAATCAACCATATTGTATTGAATGAGTTATGTTTGACTATGGATGTGCTATTTTAATGCCATTCATGGATTGTGGTTAAAATATTGACATTTCTTATGGTAGTATTAATTCGAATGTTTAGATTATGTTTCAAAATATTCATTTGAGGAATGCATTGGACTTATTATTTTACGGGTGGATCTCGCTATATCTATTCGATTTATCAGTAGGTCTAATGAGACAAACTAGTGTCTTGGCACAAGGCCATGACAAAATCTTATTTGTATACTTAGAACAAGGCCTTGACTATATGGTTATGAATTCTGGTATTATGCATTCCATCATTATGAAACTGGCTATTGATAATACATGTGATTATTCGACTAGTATAATATCAATGTGAATAAGTAAATGATATTATTTGATTTATCTTTGCCATATTATGTTGAAGTTTAATTATAAAAGGCTTGTGTTCTAGTATCATACATTGACATAAATATTTGTTCTTATTTATGATAGTTTCTCCTATATTGTTATCATTATTGAGCATCTGAGCTCACCCCTTTCTTATGTTTTATTTTTCCCAGGATGTAAAGAAGTATAGTATGATTAACGTACAGGAATAGGATCACGGATATAATATTGTTCAAAAGGGAAAAAATATTGTTTTTTAATTTCATGATGTAATGTAAACATTAGGTATGTATCTAGTACTTCTAAGGCCAATAAACTGATCAGTCTTTCAGGACATTATTCCAAGAATCATTCCAATGTTATGTAATAATGCACTGATTTTGGGTAACTGAGGTCGGAGAGTTACAGTTCTATTGTAGGATTAATAGATACTATTTTGAGGGATGTGAGGATCATCAGAGACATATATATTTTGTCTCATTATGGGGGAAGGAACACATTCAGTGACTATGTATTTTGTAAAAAATATAAAAAAATATTAAAAAAGCATAAAAAATCATTAAACAAATATAATAAAAAAAGCTGTAAACAGTTTTTCACTACTTGATATAATATCAATTTTCTACTTGTGCATCTTAAATTTAAGTGGGTCTTTAATATTAACATTTTAAAAAATTGAAGATTCTAAACATTACTATGATTTTTTCCACTGTTCTGGGAACACTACCTAGAATTGTGTCTATTACTAGTCACATCATGATACTTAATTTAAAGAGGATATACACATTGAGGATAAATCTAATTTAGTAGCTAAAATTTAATTAATTGTATTTAAATTATACTCTTGAGAAGATATTTGGAACACCTAATTAAACTAATCCTATGAAATACAATTAATAGATTCTGATTAGCATGATCAAAAACTGAAAAGATTAGAAAAAATTCTCTTAAAATTTCAAATAATGATAAACGAAACAGATTTATCTGAAATGAATGATTTTTTAAATATTTAAAAATCTAATTCAAGAGGAATGTGATTCTAAACCTAGGCAAAAAAATATATAATCAAAAGTATATGAATTTTATTAATCTTGTTAAGTAATATCCAACCCAATAAATTAACAATACAACATTGACAATTCTATAACTAACTTTAATTGGTTTATGATGGAAAATTTAGATAATGAATTAATATCGATTGAAAAATATATCCCAACTCTCTTAATGATGCCTAACTTAGAGAAAAATCACAATTTTAGAAATTCTAAAAATAAAATAACATTACTAGAAGAGAATCCTGAGAATAAGAATTCAATTGATAAAAAATCCTCACCCATCTTAACTAAAACCCACAAAAATGAACGTGAACAAGAAATTGGGTGTAAGATTGAATATAATAATGAACTGGAAATCATGGAATCTGAAATTTTTGTAACAGTGTTGAAAAATTCACTTCGGTGTTTGGAAACATTATGCCCAATAATTTCTGTAATTTTTTGAGGATAATGATTAGAATGTGTGTTTTGAAGAAATGATGATTGATAAATTGTCACTCCCTTGCTAAAATAGTATCATTTTTCTAAAACTTTTCTCATTGAGAATTAAAACACAATTGGGAAAAAATGTATAAATTTGAAAAATCTAGGAACTCAATATATTGATGTTTAGTTGAAAATTAATCCCCTTGAACTAAACATTCTAGAACAATCAACAACCATTTATTTTTAAAATGAACTCTTTCAATGTGAAATTGGAGTATAGGTTGAACAAACCCTAGATAATTCAATTGTATAAAATATGAAAATAATCGTGAAGTGTACATCACTATGACCACAACTATACAATGGTGTCTTTTAGTCATTAATTCAAGATATGAGAATTCAGTTTCTATTGTGTTAATTCATGTTGCCCACAAATTTCATTATTCATTTAAAAACATTTCGGCCAAAAACATGTGGTGGTTTATATAAAGGAAACAAAAACCACAAAGTTACTATTTTTATGTTTCTTATTGAGTTTTGTGGGGGTCTATAAATCTATCATTTCATGGGAGGAAACCCATGTTTTTTTATTTTTTTCAATAAAAAACCAAAAAATTAAATGAAATAATTTATAACATAAAACATAAAACTTAGTGCAACATGTGAGTCAACCCATGGGTCATTCATGTTATTAATTTGGTGTTTTTTTCATTGAATAATATTATTCCATGCATTCTATTATGCTCTTTGTTATTTTTTTTATTTGTCATTTCTCTTAATGGATCATGATTTTCAGGTTTTTACTAGTGATGTTATCAAAATGGAGTGTAATTCTCATACTAGAGATCTATTTGGACAAAATATTTTAGGGAAGTTCTTTCTTTTTACCTTTTCACTTATTATCTTCTCCTTTTTAATTAGAAAAATTCTTCTCTATTGTTATTGTTCAAAAAAATATTGTGTGTACTAAAAATTCTACGGCATGACTAAAGCTGTTTAAAAATTTCCTACATGTTCTGTACCAGTGAAAAGGGTGTTTTTCTGTTTGATATTTCTGCAAACATTCTATTTTATATCACTATGATGAAAATATTTCTACATTTTCTGATTGTGTTAAAAAATATTTTTCAAATATTTCTAGTTAGTTAAATAATATACATTATGTTCAACTTTTCTTAATGATTGAATTTGATTTTTATTAAAAAATTTCCATTGGTTGAACTTAAGTGTGGTGGGTACATGTAGATAGGTTGTTTTTTTAGTCAGCATTAGGATGGGCTGGTTAGCATAAAAGTTTATGCTCTATTGATCATCTATTTGAACAATGATTTTGCAACATTCTTTTACCCTTTTCATTGTGTAGTTACATAAGTTATATGCTACTATTTTAAGTGCATTGAAAATATTTCCCCTTACATTAACAAAAATACATGTAATATTTTTGTAAAATAATTATAGTTATAAATACATTCTTTTAGTTTCACTGAGACCCTTGATACATTTAATTTATCCAAAAAATTTTAAAATCTATTTTGAACTATAGTTTTTAAATTGTTCTTCCCCATGATGGAATTCAAATTCGGGGATAATTTTGGGATTTAATTGTTTGGGAGGGGTTCAATTATTAACTATGCTAAACTGTGCTGAATTGAATGCTCACCAATTCCGAATGTTACTTCATGAATTTTGTAAAATATGGTTAAGAGTTTTCGAAATCTTTTCTCAAATATTATATTCTTTAGGCTGTACACATTTACTCAAATGAGTATTTCCTTAGGATTAATATTTTGTAACTAATTACGATTGGCCCTGAGTCTGAAACCATTGAGGATGGGTGATTAATGAGTGAACATTCATAGTTGTTTGATAAAAATTTTGTTTAGTAAATATTTATGAGTGTGAAATTGGTAACATTTTTTGGAATTGGGATCTTAACCCTTTGAAGTGGAAGTGTGAACTTGATTATATGGGACTCACATTATTGTAATTATTAAAAGTAATCACCTTAGTGAGCCAATATAAATGGATTTTATATTAATCTTTTGAAACTTGAGTAGTTTGGGAATTTGGGATCCAATAGTGAATCTTTGAGACCCTAGAGACATTGTGTTTTATATTTACTATAAGCCCTCTGTACACATTGAATAAGTGTTTTGCATAGTTTTTTACACGAAATACATGTCTTGGAAAAAACTAAATGAATTATCTATGGTCAAAAATGATTTCATTAAGGTGAGGGGAATGATGAACACCAAATGAAATGGGGGAAAACGGGTTTATATGGGATTAATTTAGGTTGTATTGATAATGTGATTCAAAAATAAATATTTATTTCGGCAGCCTAGTTGAAGGTCCAAGTACAAAGTTCCTTTTGTTATTTTTATAATTCTGCATCTATCTAACCAATTAATGCTCTTGGATTTAGGTCGTAGATTTAAATTTAAATAGGTCATGAGGTGGGATAAAATAGGAGGAATGACATCTTCTTTGGGAGAATATTCACTTATATATTAATTACCTTTATGAATCTGAAATTTGTAACGAATTGATCTAAAGATATATTTTTAAAAATCCTATTGTCAGTTTAGTCATCTATTTTAAAAGTTTCGTGGAATGTTACTTTTTGAGCTGATTAAAAAATATAATTCATTTCTTTCAAAGATAATAAGCCATGTGATTGTCTGAGGACAAAAAATGTTTATGTGTTGGGGAATTTGATGTGGCCTTATTTTGACTCAATTTTCCAAAACGTTTTATATAATTTGAAATGATTTAATTAATTAAAATTTTCACTAAATATCATATTTTTGTATTTTTATAATTAATTTTATCATTTAATAAAATTTTATAATTAATTATATATTTTTTTTATTTTAAGGTAATTTATTTATGTCTTACTTTAATTTTATAGTATTATAAAATACTAATGACTATACCAGAAAGATGCAGGCCCAGGCCGAATGCCTGGTCCCATGATAATCTATTAAAGAAAAATCAGTACAAAGTACAAAGAAAATGAAATGATATGAAAACACCCCCAACAACAGTGCCAGTCAAAATGTGTCAAAATCTCCAACATCTCCATCCTCCAAATCATCTGGATCCGCCGACTCCCACTCATATAGAGAATATTGATTGAGCATGTTGAGGTATTTCTCCCTAAGACATAACTCTCTTTCAGTCATAGATGTCCTCATCACTGCCTTATTCTGTCCCTTCTTTGAGTTTACTTCTTTCCCTTTTAATAAGCATTCATTTTATTGTTTAATTTACATTAATATTCATCCTTTAATTGTGAATCATCGAAATTTCATTAACTTTAATAATTATTTTTTCATTCATTAATTAATTTATATCATTTTATTATAAATTTTATGATTCAATTTACAAAAATTATTTATATTTTATGATCAATTACTTTAAATATGTTTTTAATTAAATTTGTGTTATAAAAAAGGTTTATTGTTTATATTTTTTTACCCAGTTGTTGTGAAGGTGGAACTGTTGTATCCTTAATGTGCTATTGTATTATCCCACTATTGTGTCTCAACTCTATCCTCAAATAGGTGCCACTGTAACCTCTTCTAGCATTTTACCCTTCCACCTATTTCTTCCTCATGGTCCCACCATTTCACTCAGCCTCTCAACTCACACCGTTTCATTAAGTTGTCTCACCACTCCCATTTATCCATTTCCTCCCATCCTCTTCACTACATCTCATTTCTACTACGAACAACTAGCAGTCAAACTCCTACCCCAATAAAAAATATATAGCAACAAATAATCTTCACATTAATGATTTTAAAACCATAAATTCATATCTCCTCAGCATCAGACCTCAGAACCTACTGTAAAGGCCGAGTTCCATAGCCATGGAGGAAGTTGAGCTTACTGTGGAGACCTTCTTGCACCGTCGTGATGATTTATACGAGGGAGATGTCTCTAGACCATAAACTCAAAACTGAAAACCCATATTATTTTTGGAGGCTAAGACACCATTCGTTATCTCTAGATCTGGGTAGTAGTGCCTATGAGGGATGTTTCCACATCATTCTGCCACTACTGTGGGAGTCTAAGACTGAGCTAATGATGCCACAAGATTACTCCTTTCACTACATGAAATAAAGAGAATCTATTATTGTGACGATCTTTTCTAGGATTCACCATGGTTCTGGACTGCAATTCCATCGAGGGGAACTATGAACCACCTCACCGCTAGAGGATGATGTTGATCCACTAATGGAGGCTGAGGAACCGCGTCACTGCTTGAAGCTTCTCGATGAATTTTCCCGAAATGTCCCCAAGCACGCAGAATGGAATTAGGGGGGAGATGAGATACGAATAAATAATTAAACAAAATATAAATCAATAAAATTGGTTGACTAAAAATAATTCTAAAATAAATAAACTATAATTAATAAAACTAAACAAATAATAATAATATTTGAAATAATTATTAATATTTTATACTAGAAAACAAATAATAATAATAACGTAAAATAATCAATATTATAAATTTAAAAAATCATATTTAAAACATAAATATTAATAATAATTATTTATAAATATAATTAAAATATATATCCAAAATAAAATACTATGGTAATATTTATTTGTTATAATTTAATTATTTAAATAAATTATAATTATAATTATAAAATCAATAAATAGATTAAGTAATTAATTCAACAGATTTAAAAATAATCTAATTTAAAATATTATATATATATATAACAATATTAATTTTATAATAAAAAAATAAATATTAAATTAAAATAAATTAATATGTTATAATTTATAAGAAAAATAAATAAATTAAACAAGTTCAATAATATTTTAATTTAATAATAGGATTTATATTAAGAACATTTAATAAATAATATTCATCTTTTAATGAGGATATAAAAATATTAACATAATAAATATAATTTTCTATATAAGGTCCATAAATAAATAAAATAATTATCAATTAATATAATTAAATTTTCTTTTTATATTAATGTTACATTAATTATTAATCCTCTATTAGGTTCTTAACAGACTCTAAACCAGTCCAGATATAGTCAACAAACTCACCGAGAGTTATTTATAAGGGAAAAGATAGTATGATGTGTGTTATACTAAATTAATGCACATGTGTGGTGCACAATAAAGGAAAAGACTATGTCGGTGGAAGACATACAGTGACTTGCATTAAATGATAGATACCATAAAAATAGATTAACAAGGATATGTTGGACCCTCATTCGCATTCCATGCCAACACCATTTAAGAGCGGATCTCATGGGAGTCACGAAGAGCAGTACAACAGTCGAAGGAGCTTGATAGTAGAGTATCCTTTGGGGAGTTCTTTCTCCCTCTATCCACAATTACATTACTATTTTTTTAGGATGTTTTTTTATTCTGAATTAAAAATGGCCTTAGGATAATACTTTCTAGATTAGGAAGTATAATCCAACAAGTTATTCTTTTAAATTTCTTTACTATTTTTTCCTTTTGCTAAGTGAGAATCAATTCCATGGATTGATTCTGACTTTCGTATTAATTTTTCATATCTTAACCATTTGAAATTCAAAAACCTCAAAATTATTTTGCAAGATAGACGTTTAATAATTTTATCGAAGCATAAATTTTATATTCATTGGAATTGTACGGTGAGTTAAATTCCAATTTATTTCATTTCAAATTCTGAAGCAGTTTGAATAAGTTTTTGGAATGGAGAACTCTAAGACACAATATTCTTATAGTTTAATATCTTGGGGATGGAGATTTTATATCCTTTCATTAGATATGATTCAATATTAAGTTGTAGTGGAGGCATTTATTTATCATTTATTTAAAATTCATCAGTATATTGTGGGCTTCTTAGTTATTGATGCTTTGTATTTGATTACAGTTTTTCATTAGTATACCAAATATTTAATTTGGGATTTATTTTTTAGTCAATCATGTTTTCTCATCCTATATTCAACTTATAATAAAAATTAAAAAAATATAATATGTTAAAATTTGAATTCCCCACTACTGAAAATAGTGGGTTTTATTTTCAATAAACCATAGAATTACTCACCTTCTAACCTTTGGGTTTGACCCTTCACTAATGTTCTAGTGTATGAGTTATAAATATAATTTTGAGGGTTTTGAAAACCTCTAGTGGAATCGTATATAAATAACATTAAACTAAACAAGGAACAAATAACATTCATTATTGGTTATAACCAAAGGTTTCTAATAAATTAGCATGACATAGGGTTATATAGAGATATATTAGTGGGAAACAAGTTTACTTTCACTATAGGTCTTCTATGAGCCCTATATTTCTCGTATGGGATCTCTTAGTCCACTTTGGTAATACCCATATAGAACAAAACCTAAATAAGGGAATTTAATTTTCAATGTCATCAATACACTCATGTTCTGCCATATTGTATAAATTTTCAATCACACAACCATTATATGTCCCAATTTCATATAACACAAATGAATAAAATATGTTAAAAAATACATCACAATGAATTATTTTTTTTAAAATCCCCCTATTTTAAATCATTTGAAAATAAAAAAACGATTTTACAAATTTTTCTAATCACCATACATACATTGGAAAATAATTTTATTGTAATAAAATGAAAACCATTAAATTTTTATTTGAAATGAAAAATCAAATAAAATATATATAAACACAATTATAAACAAAATTTAAAGGTAATTTATTAAATTTAAATTTTTTAACTCTATAAATAAAGGTAATCCATCTAAAAACCCATTGTGTAGATACACTAAAATTCAAATTGGATTAGAACTCATTGCCTCTAGTAGAAAACAATATTACGATGTATTAAGTGTCATCATGAACCTAAATCACCAATAAATACCATTAATCATGTACCACAAACCCTTGGTTTCAACAAAAGGTATGATATATTTATAACTTTAGAGACCCACAATTTTAATACATAAATATTTCAAAATTTTTTATTAATAATCATTAAATTACTCAGATTCATGATTGGGGACCATAATAGTATAGTTGTGTTTGGAAACATAGAAACACAAGAACTGGTCCATAGGAAAACTACATCATCTCCCACTATGATATTCATAACCATCATACTTATTATATATATTATACATAAAACATTTATTCAAAACCTGGGTAGAGGAAACCCAAGAAATGGTGAGCTCAGATCCTTTATAAGGGTAAAAGTGAGATATGAGATCATAAAATAACCGTAAGGGTATAATAAAATGATCATAACATTTCAAAACCATACCCTGAATATCAAGGATCATAATCTTAGGTCATGGATTAATGATTGGATGGATATAATACATTAATCACAAGGGAATCGAAGAACATGGTCCAGGAGGGAAATAAATTTCTATAAGAAATATATTATTTTGGCATACACATAATCATAAGAAATCATTTCTATATTAGTCAAGGATCATTTATAATGTTTTTATAGTGGAATGAGTTCACTCTCCAAACTATTAATGTTGTCTCTATATACCATTGATACTATTACAGTAGACATAGTCTCTTTCTAAATTAAGTTCACCCCCCATTATGCACCTTTATATATCACTAGATATAGACCATTAACCAGTGAATTGGATGGAGATATAGGTCCCACAAGCCTCATAGTGAAAATTAAACATATTTGTGCATTAAGATCATAAAACAATCACCATATAAAAATACCTTAAATGAATTGGGATTCACAAATAATTAATCATATCAAAACCTATAGAAAAGAGTTAGGATTCATAATCCTTTCATCATAGTAAAACAAGTAAAATGTATTCAGTTTTATAATCATTTCATCATGGTATAACATGTGGAAGAGAAAATAGTATCATAATCACAATTCTAGAATAAACATAAATCTTTTAGAGAAATAATAACAAAAATAACCTTGTAAAATATCCCTTATAATTCATAGGCATCATCTATTGTTTCTCTATTATATGGAAAAGGATTTTGACTTATTGTTTAAAAACATTCAGAATGAAAATACCATTTCCATTTTGAAGAACACTTATTAAAATAGAAAAAATGTTAAAAATATTTTTCTTTGAAAATTACCATGAAAAAAATATAGTATTATTAACAGAAACTAATGGTAATGATTAAAAGATGTTTTTTTCATGTAATCAATTTTAAACTAATATTTTTTTTACATTTCCTATAAAATATAAAATGGAATTGTTTGGAAAAATAAATTAATATTCTTTAAAAATGATTTAAATTGTAAAATATGGGTCAAATCGTATTTTAAATTTCAATTGATAACAATAAATCTTTTTAAATTATTTTATTAATAAATCACTTTTTTGGTAGAATATATATTTCTTCCCAAATAGGTAAATAAAATCATATTTTGTTAAATACCTTTTTCCAATTATTTTAAGTAAAAAAGAGATGGAAAATGGAATTATTACATTAAAAATTCATGAATACCCATAGTATAATAAAATTCCTACTTTTCTTCAGAGATAAATAATAAATTTTTACCATCAGAAGCATAACCATAAGAAATATTGATACACGAGGGGATTTTAACTTGAAATCAATACCACATTGGTATTTGTGAATCAAAATACCAATGATGTCATAAAACCGAATGGAACATAAAATATCATGAGAATAATTAATTTTTTGATATTTATTTTCATAGCGGTTGTATGCAAACCTTTGGATATAAGATAGGTCCATGAAATCACCTATCACTCAATGAAGATAAATTGTGGAAAAAATCCTTTAACATAAGTATATAATTCCTTGTTACATGATGAAACCATATATTTAACAAATATATTTTTATTATAAAAATATATTTGAACAAATATGTATATATCTTACTATATATTATTTTATTATAACCTTTTATTACCCTTTCATTAATAATTCTATGTCAATGTTACATTTTGGGTGAAACCACTTATTTTCGTATAGGTGTAGAGTTTTCTTCTTTGGCCCTCTTAAGTTGATCATGATTCCATTATCTTTTTAATTTAAAACATTATATAAATATCATATATTTTTACTAATTATTTACATAGAGTATTCCATAAAATATTGTGACAGAAAATGATGTACACCATTCATGGAGATGGTAGGTCGTACGTACGTAGGAATGATATTTCCATTTTATTATATGATTTTAATATATAAATATAAATATATATATTAAATATAGTAGTTTTAGTCCTTATATTTCATACTTTTCAAATGAACCCATATTTTTTTCTTCCATCTATTCAATTAATGAATCACATCGTTTCATGAGGATGTAGGTTTGTTGTACGCAGGAACAACATTATCATTTACTCACAAAATAGAGAGTATGAAGGTGGGTGTGAAATAATAATTTCATTAGTATACTATTATCATAAATATAATATATAAATATTTAATCCACAATTACAGTAATCTAGGGTTGGAGGAAATGGAAAAACTAATGACATTAGCATGTGATGTGGCAGTCCATCGTTCAAATGATCAATGATTTCGTAACACATCTAATAGATGTTGACTCTATGTAGTTCATGCACATGTCATTAAAAAATAAATGTAAATGTAATTTATTGAGCTTATTATAAAATAATGATATATTAATAATTTAAGGGTGTATTGGATGAAATAAAACAAAAAAGATCATTGATGAACATTTCCTCTTATTCTGGTATCCTCTAAAGGTTAACACCAAAATACTTATTAGGTCTGATTTATATCCAAAATAAAGATTATAGGATTATAGAAGGGAATAATGGATGTCATTTTTGAAGGTTTTTGGATGAAAACATGTGTTTCAATATTTGATGAATATCAGAGAGGGTGTTTCCATATATAAGTGAGGTGAGTTGGAAAGTTGTAATTTATTGAAAGAAAAAAGTGTACACACTATTTTTCACAAGAATAAATGGTCCATAATGGTTAAAATTAAAACCATAGAAATTATAATCTTTAAATATGTCAATAAAAGTAAATTTATACAACATTATAGGTCCTTTTAACACTTATCATTTTAGTTTAACTCCACATTAAATCCATTTTTTACTTTATCCTCGATAGATAATTTTCATAATTTTATTTTAATTTTATTTAAAAATTAATATGGAATTATTAGATATTAGATATTATTATTATTAAAAATATTTAATCCCTTATTATCAATCTGATTCATATATTTTATTTATTTATTTTATCATTAATTCCATAGACGCGACTAGAAAGCGTGTTTTTGAAGGGAAAATGTTAAAAATCATAAAATATTTTTATGTCAAAATTCGATATTAGATTGATTAAAATATCCTAAATAGGATTAATGAAATTATAACCTAACTATTTTAACATAATAGACAATTGAATTGATAAATTATATTTATAAATAAATTAAAGGGAATGTCAATTTTCAATTAAAACTATGTATTTTACATTATTTATAAAAAAGATAAATTTTATGAAAAATAAAATAAATTATCGCCCTAAAATAATGTTGAAATGGTGATTCAAAAAATGATTTTCATTTTATCAAATTCATTTTCTAATTTTTTCAAAAATAAATTTTATTATAATTTACAAAAAGTAATAATAAAAAAATATTTTTTAGAAAATTAGATTTTTGGAAAATATAAATAGTATACATAAAAATATGTAATATTAATGAATATTTCTTATTTAAATAAATCCATTATATAATATATTTTAAAATTACAAATTTATATTCATCTTAATAAGTTTAATGGCTAGGTTATAATGGTCAAATTTTAATAATAATATTTAGAGAATACCATGGTTTTGTTAAAACCCATTATCATGTGAAACACAAAACAAACCAGTGTTATATATAGTACATAAATTACTTGGAATTGTGTGTAATGAAATAATATCATGTTCTTTAATGTAATGTAATATATCCAATAAAATTAATTTATATAAAAAACTTTGAAAATATGATTGTTATATTCTACTACCAATAAAATGATTTTTCCTTGAAATTTATCACTTTGAAACAATGAAATGAGCATACTTATGACACATAATAATCTCATGTTCTCAAGTAGGTTTGAACAATGGTTCTTTTCCATGAAACCTATAATTTGTGGGTGGAATTTTTCTTTTATAACATTATACGTACGTTCGTGAATATCCATCATGATCTCCTTATAATAAATATCTCGATCCATTGGAATGACCTATGAGTTTAGTATATGTGATGTGTTTGATATGTGATTCATGAGAAGAGACCCATAGAATACATCATGGACTTGATATTGGTTTAGTGGAAGCTACAGTTGATAGGCTATCATCCCAATAGGATCAATAATCTTAAATGGGATCATATACATAGTTCTTAGTTCCATTTTCTTTCTAAATAACATAACCTTCATCCAAGGATAAATTATCGTAAACACATTGACACAAACTTTATGTTCTAGATAACATCAATGATTTTAAACAAAAAATTTATATAAACTCTAAGAAAACTTGATCTATTTCTAAATGACTCTAATACTATCTTTTATTTACTCAACTATTATAGGTCCCTAAATTTTCTTTCTCTAACATTATACCAAAAATTGATTCCCTACATTTCTTTATATGGATGGAATAATAAGGTTATATATAAAATATTTATTGAAATATATTGTTCTATGAGGACTCAACTATATGATGGTGTTGAACACAACCATATTTAAAATTCAATGAGCTTAATATCGACAATACTTATAAAGTTTTTCTTATACTCTATGATTGAACCTCTTTTTATTGATGATTCAATATAAACAAACACAACTACTTATCAATATCGTACTGAAAAATTGCGCAGATCGTTGAGGTAAAACATAAATATTTATAATATAGAATATAATGGGGCACTCCATTAAATATTACCACATTGTTTTTGTATATACTAGAAAGCAGATCAAGTGAAAAGTCTTCTCTGATAACGATGATGTGTGATGACTTAGTAAGGGGATCAATTAAAACCCATATAGTAGTATTACATTTAAATGTTTTGGGGAGTGAATGGATAAAATCCATATTGTTGTTTTCCCATTCCCATTATATTATTGGTAATTGATATAACATCCACTTATAATTTTCATACAAGCCTCATTTTGAAAACATAACAATCAAAAAGACACACACTCTGAGATATATCTCTCATTTTTATCTCACTACAAATAGTCATTTAAATATCTATAAATATTTTTAATTTCTAGAAGAATATATTATGAAGAAATATGAGATTCCACTAACAACTCCTTATTTAAATATGGTATGTATTGAATGCATACTTTGTCCTATAATATTATCATTCTATCATGATCAATGTTAAATTCATGAACATTTTAAAAAATATTTTTTTAACTCTACATATTTCTTATATGCCTCTATAATATTTACCTCAATATATGATTGAATATTCAATTGACTAATAAAATTTTTTTCCCCATCTATTTATATTTCCAGATCCATCCTTTTCAAATTCATAATTATTGGATGTTTTTTAATCCTCATCAAGAATTACATAGCCCGATCCTTTCGACTCATATAACTTACCACATCATTCACCTTCACAGGGTGCTAATGTATTCAGAATTAATAATCATTAATAATATTTATCAATATTTTTTTTAACATATTAAAGTAATTTTGTTAGAATATGAGCTTCAAAATTTTATGATCATTATATTACACACACATTCCACAAAAAATATAATGTGTCCTTATCTTTAATGAAAAAATTACCATATGAAACCCCAAATCATGAGTTGGGTAATTGTTCTCATTAATCATCTATTATCATGTAGAATAATATATAACCATGGAATTATACATAATAACACATCCCATCAACTTATTTTATGAATTAATATGGATTAAAAACCCTTCTACACTATCGGATAATGTAAGCCCAATTTATTTGATGAATCTTATCTCCTATAATATTTACTCACATTCACCTATATAGGGGTACATGGATATCTTCTAAGTTAAAAGCTCATAGAATTATAATTTCATGGGAAATTCTATGAAAACCATATGAAATATCTAGCTAACTCCTGAAAAATATGGATCTTAATCAGGGTGGTTGGTTTGGCTCAGCAATCCACAAGCTCCATATTTTTTGGTTCTATCTAAATACCATCTATTGAGATTATTTGTCCAAAAAACGATTCATTTCCAGAAAAAATATACAAATTTTAAATTTTCATATATATTTTCTTTTTATTAAGTAGTTAGGTGAATTCTCAAGTGTTCTACATGCTCTTCCATACATGTCGAAAAGAAAAGAATATCATGCATAGGGAATACCACAAAATTCTCATAGTAATTTCTAAAGGTTATTTAAATTAAATCAATGAAGAGAGAAGTGGAATTAATAATTTAGATTGTAATCAATATTGGTTATATCCTCATTCTTGACACTAGATTTATGAAATCTAAAATGAATTTAAAACATTGAAAAGTGTTGAGAAACACCATGTTGATCAAATAAGTCAACAATATAGAAAAGAGGACACTTTATTTTAATTTTGATATTGTTCATCTCCTGATAATAAATTATTAGTTTCATATGTCCTTAATTATTTTTAACAATAAGAATAGGTTCAACGCATGGTGACACAGTTTTCCGAGGGATTTCCTTATAATGGTTTTCCTAGTTTTTATTCAAAATTCCTACAACTCATTCAATGATATTATAAATTGAATCCTTGATATTGGTATGTAAAAATGTATGAATTATTTTTAAAACTCTGATTATCATTTAAATGAGAATCTTTGAAAATCCTTTGGAAATATATCCATAGTTTCTAGAAAAATAGAATCATCATTGATGTAAAGTTTCTCCCTAACCATTTTATATAAACTCCCCTTTATAATGGGAATTAAAAACCATATAGTGGATGTGATATTCACTATAAGTCCGTACATATTTTCAAATTGTTATATGATCAATTGATGGATCATAATATCAATCATGACTTCACATCCTCAAAATTTGATGTTTTTTTGATGTATAGAAAGAAAACAAATGACCAAGATAACATCAAATACAATTATTCGAAGAATGAAAATATTTATAGGAAGCCAAATCCCTCCAAATTCAACATGAGATTTATCATATACTTTATATGTGATAATATTATGGTTTAAAGGGTTGACTACTAAATCTAAAAATAATTGTTTTTGTGGAATCATGATACCATAGAAAACACTTTGGAAAAAAACAATAGGCAGATCTAGAGATAAAAAAGTCAGTATAAGATCTGGAGTTGATTGTAAGTTTACCTTTCAACAAGTCATTATTTAATACCTCAATAAAAATATAGATCACATGATATTTACCTTTTTCTCATGTATTAATAAGTTTCTGAAAAAGTTCATCATCATTATCCGTCAGATTTGGGAATTGGTTAGCATAATTCCTCGACTCTGCTCATTTGAAACACAAGAGTTTCTGTGGTGTATTCTGTGATGATTTATCTCTATTGAAAATTTGGTTTAACTTCTTCTCGTCACATTATAGATGAATTTCATGATGAACATACCTTCCACACATAAAAAAATTACTAGTCTATTTAATACAATTCACTCCATTCTTCTTCCCACGGTTTTAGTATAAAAGAAATATAATCTTATTCTACCCATGGTTCTTATATTTCCCATTGAATTCAATGTTTTTATTCTTATCAAAACCATATGATTGATATGTAACTCCAACATTCATTCCCACTATGATTGAACTTCAAATAATTTCTTCAATGCTACAAAAGCAGTCATGGATAACACCATTCAAAGACTTGGTTTTTAGAAATTTAAGAATTGACCAAACATAATTTTAGGTTGGATGATAATTTGATAAGTTTATCTCACAAATGTTGTATAATTTGCATCATAGGAATCAACAGATTCATCATCGTTTTTATATAACTCAAATAAATACTTTCCCATACTTGTATGAAGAATAACTGGAATGAACATAAGGAAAAATAAGTTATTGACATTTTCTAAATCAAGGGAATTAATTTAACCATTTTTATTTGTATTTCTGATAAGATTTCACCATTAATCCACATCACCCTCTATGTTATAGACAACCGAAATTAATTTTTCATGATATAAACACAAGAGAATATAAAATATATTATTAGTTGTAAAAATCTATTTGTCATCGACTAAGAGATCTGAATACCCGAAGAAAGACTATGGACATTGCCTTATGAGTGACTCAACAGAATGATATTTCTTGCTTTGATCATTTGGAATTGAAAAATGATTCAATGATTCATAATGTAGTGTGAGGATACTAGTGATATTTTGTAATATCTATCCCCTAATTTTTATATTCTCAAGAGAAAAATCATTGAATTATATGTCACACACAGAATAAACACAGTTACATTGGGTTCTGTTAATTAAAAAATAGAACCATAGTGTATAAAAAATCATCATGGGGAACCACATAATCTTGAAAAATCACTTATATGATGTCTAAATCATGAAACATTCGATAATATATGGCCCATTTTGTTTATCATAGGTCATTAATGGTTATTATCTATTTAAATCATTCATGATAGTTTGTTATGGGATTTTGAATTTCCATTGCATATCCCATGGGACTGTCAAACAAGGTGAACAAAAAGTCTAGTTATCATGAATTGGGTGATGATTTAGTCTATATCAATGTGAAATTTTCATATTTACTTTCCCTAGGTACCTCAATTATAGATCCACATCCACTTTTAGTATCTTGATAGGGATGTAATTTCTTTTAATGGTTTTCACTACCTGTTACCAATTTTTGAGGAAATTTTTCTATAAATTGAATAATACCGAGACTAATCAATTGAAAAATACTTAGGGATCTCACTAAGGGTTTATAATCCTTATTTTCAAATGATAACTAAACATCCCCTCTTATATCAAATGTAGAGACCCAGGATTATCATGTATAAATGTAACATCATTTTTAAGGAGTAACCATTACATTTCAAACACATGCATTAGGGAAACCATATTCTAGAGTAGTTGAAAACATGGAAACATAAGAATTAGTCCATTGGTAAAAAAAATCTTCTCCCACTACGATTATAATAACAAGAACCATTCTTAGAAAAATCATACCTAATACATTTGTTCATAACCTGGGTAATAAAAACAAATGAAACGATGAGATCCAATTCTCTTTAAGGGTAAAAAATTAGATATATTAAAATAACATGAACACAATTATATGATAAAATTTTCATGATATTTCAAAACCATACCATTCATATTTAAGTTCATAATATTGAGTAATGGAATAAATATTGGTGTTTTAATAGAAATGAATCATAAATGAATCAATGAATATCAGTCTTGAGGGAATAACATTGTAAAAAGGAAATGATTTTTGGTATACACATAATAATAATATAACCCATAATATTAAAGGAATATTTACAAGGATATCATATTGGAATGGGTTAACTCCGTAAACTATCATTGTGTTAATAGTTAACTCTGTAGACAATCATAGCAGGAAATTTCCATTACTGAACTAAGTTAACTCCCCAATATAGTCATGTATACCCCATGAGATATAAATAATTACCCAATTAATCAGAGGGAGGAATATGAACCACCCATTTCATAATGAAAATCATATATTCGTGAGACAAAAGATCCCTAAATATCCATTATGTCAGAACTCATGAATAAAAATGAGATTCATTAACATTTCACCATATCATAACGTGTGGAAAAGAGACATGTTTTCTAAACATTCAATTGTTTCATAATATTATAACCCTTTAAATGAAGAATGTCTCATAATAATTTCATCAAGATATAACATGAGGATGAAAAAAAAGTTTTATAAACATCCTTCCCTCATAAACATAAACCATTTAGAGAAGAAATAATAATTTATTCCTCTGAACATATCCACAAAAAGCCATAGGTAACCCAAAAGGATTTCATTATAGATGGAAAATCATACTTATCGATCATTATAAACATTTCATCTGGAAAAAATCATTTCTGATTTGACAAATAGTTTTTAAAAGATAAAAAATTTTAAAATGCATTTTAATTTAAAATATACAAGAAAAATTATAATGTAATCTTTTTAGAAATTAATGGTCATGATGAAATGAAGTATCATTCATATAGAAAATTTTAATACAATGTTTTATTTAACAATTTTGTTAAAAACCCAAATTTAATTGTTCGGAAAACTATATGAATAGTAATTTTAAACAATTTTTATAAAAATGTCAAACATTGATAAAAAATAGTTTTAAAAATCATAGAGTAATAATAATAAAATTAGAAAACATTTTTAGAATAAATGGTATTGGAAGAAAATGGATTTCTAGTTGAAGAGAGAAATTTTGTCATATTTTTTTATAAACATTATCTTAGTAATTTTAAGTACTAATTAGGGTAAAAATGGAACTATTACATTAAAATATCATGAATTACAAATGGAGAATAAAATTATTGAATTTAATGAGAGATGGATCATAGAAATATTTAAATTTTAATCACTGAAATAACATAAAATAGAAAATAAAACAGAATCATGTTAAATAAAATTATGATATTACATGTAATCGGTGATGTATATAACCATCGTTAAATTATATAGTTGTATAAAAAATATACGTCACAAAGATGGAAAATTAAGAAATAATGCATTACCTTAAGACTTGATTTTTTCGTACAAGTTCAATCATACTGTATAATAATTATATATTTATTATAAGCGTATTAGAGAATAAAATTTTTATATATCATGCCAGATATTATTTTCCTGTTAGATTTTATTACCCATCAGTTCACAAGTCTTTGTTAATGTTATGTTTCTGGTAATAACTGATTTATTTTTTATTTATGTTTAGATTTGTTATAATTGGCATTATTATGTTGACTTTGATTTCATCATATAAAAAATTCCAGCCATGATATTTATATAATAAATATTATTTATATATAAATATATATATTATTCCATAAAATTGTGTGATAGAAAATTAAATACATCGTTCGTAGAGACGGTAGGCCATATGTACGCATGTATATTGTTACCAATTTTTTTCTAGGTAGTATGAATGAAAAAATGTCATAATAAAATTGTAAAAATCATTTTTATATAATATACATCACATATTTTAATTAAATTCATCATTATCACCATTCATGTAAATCTTGAACGAATTGCATCACGTCGCGAGGTGGTAGTCCACCATACTCACAAGAGATGTTATCTTATTCCATAAAAATGATGTGCTTGAATATATGTGAGATATAATAATATAATTTGTATATTTATATCATAAATATAATATATAAAGTTATAAAAAATATTTATGACAATCAGTGAGAGGTGGTAATTTAAAATCGAATGATATCAGTCTGTGAGCCGGTACTCTTCCTTACTAATGAAGGAAGTATTTGTAACCAATTTGTTTGAATTGGAGATGGTTTTATATCATTAAATTAAAAAAATAATTATTTGGAATATAATAAATTTATTATACAGTCCAATTATTATAATAATCTACTGGGGTGAAGCATGAAATAATGAAAAAATAAATGTTGATAAACGTTACATCATCTTCGAGTATGCTCCTTATAATTTCATCAAAAGCCTTCAAATGAACTATTTATATCAAAAATAAGTATCAATGGATTATGTCAATGAATTTGGGAACTGATTTTGTCTGTTTTAGATGAAAATAAGGAATTTACATTTTTCTTATGAATGGAGAGGTGATGGCCTGTTATAAGTGAGGTGTGTGGAACACTTGTAATTTTTTAAAATAAAAAATTGTACCCATGCTTTTCACATTTAGAAAAGTGTCCCAATTGAATAAATTGTGAAAAATAGTCAGGATAAGGTCTAATTATTTCATTAAAATATACATTAGACAAGTTTATAGATATTTTTAACCCTTATCATTTTAGTTTTTCGACTGGAAATCCATTTATACCTTAACTGTGATAACTAATTTTTATTTTTCTTACTATTAATTATGGTCAAAAATTAATTATACCATATTATAGAATGTAAATAATTATTATTCATGTTATAGAATCAATTTACCTCAATTAAATTTAATGAACTGGAAAATATTAATTTAAAATTAATCCAGTATAGGTGATGAGAAATCCTATATTTAAAGATTAAATGTTCAAAATATAATAATGTTTTATAACAAAAATCCATAAAAAAATTATTATAATTACCTAAATAGAATTAATGGATTTATAATTTAACTAATTTTACATTAAATCTAATATAATATATAATTCATGTTATAAAAAAATTAGAAGAAAAGTTTTTTTAATTAAAATTCTGTAATATTCTCTATTCATTAAAAAATAAATCTTTTAAAAACATCTAAAAATAAAACCTCAGATAATTTTTCAATGATAATTTTTAAAATAATTATTTTATAAATTTAAATTTATAAATGTTTAAAAAATTAAAATTAATATTTTTTCTTTAAAATAAATAATTTAAAAATAAATTTTTTTAGACTACAATATCTTAGAAATATATGAATACTTTACCAAAAATTTATTAATATTTCAAAAATATGATTTCATTCTAAATAAAAATTATATATAATATTTTGAAAAAGTTAATAAATATTCATCAGTCTAATTTTAAAAACATGGTTATAATGGTTACGTTGCAATATTAATAAAAATAGTATATTGTGATTTTGTTAAAACTCGATAACATGTTTAATGAAAAAAAGACTAATGATTATTCTATCACAATATTAAATAGGTATGTTGTGGAATGAATTAGTAACATAGTGATTTGTGTCATTCAGTTTATGATGGAAATTTAATTTATTTAAAAAATACAAAAAAATGTCGGGTGCTACACCAACACTACATAGAAATGGATGAACAAGGAAGAAGAAGGGTGGGTACGCATGAAATAAAAGAGAACCCATGATTAACTCAAGAAAAAACTAAAAAATAATAATTTAAAACCCCAATTAGTCATTGAAAAAAGGGATACAATATATGGGGGATGGTTGTCACACAAATGGGTTGGATGAGGGAAAGTGTTAATGTTATATTCATATGCCCAACTAAAAAATATATATGATTTATGAAAATGAAAAGGGCCAAAAGAATTGGGCCACATGGTTTTAAAAACAATGATCCAAATATATGGGATCTCCTTAGTCCACATTAAAATACCATGAATTTTCATAGAATCTACCACATGGATTGATAAACCATGTTGATACCATGAAAAATAATACTCTCCCATAAAGACCCCTCTTGCATGATTACCATTTTTATTGTCACTAATTGTACATAAATGGATGCTCTTGGAAATTCAAGATTATTATACCCATACTCTCAAGAAATATATGAATAAATAAATAAATAAGAAAATGATAAAATAATATATATTAGTGACCAAACATGTTTCACAATTCCCTTCACCATTCTAATTTAAATGCTATAAATTCCTCAAGGGAATATATTAGAAAATAAGTTAGGTCATTACTCCCTCACCACAAATTCATCCTCATAAGATTCATAGCTATTTTCACCCCATTTTTAGAGAACATACACTAGCATGATCAATTTACCACGTAGAACCAAGTTCTGATAATACAATGTACAAATTGGATAGTCAATAATGTTGGTGTCATGATCCAACTCAAAATCCTACTACTGCATTATGTGAGAAGCTCATAGATGGTACTTAATTAACTAGGATACATGGAAGAAATCAAGAATCTAGGTTATTATAAAAAACCAACTCATAGGTTACCATGTCAAGATACTAACAAATCTGAAGCTACATGAAATAGCACAATGTTAATTTATCATACGTTTCAATGAGATGATAAAATAACAAATAAATAAGCAAAGAAACACTTGATCAATGAACTCAAACTCTAATAGGTGATTAAGAAATTGAAAAAAAATAAATTTTAATGAATTTAATATATCTATAAATATTTTTGAGTCTAATCTACATTATCCATAATCTATTATATGTGGCTATGTCCCGATAATGAACTTCACAGAACTCATCCATGCAAAATGAGGACTAATATAAGAACCCATAAAATTATTTAAAAAGGCCCATAAATATTAATTAATGATATTTTTTATAGAAACTCCAATAAGGATAAATTACTTTTCCACAAATCCTTATATTCGGGATCATTTTCTCAGATATTTTTCTCACGGGTGTGGATTTTTTACTAGGTTAGCCCATCCACCTAAGGGTTATTTTGTATGATCAACTTCAATAAGGTTTCTATTGACTCTTAAATATTTCACCAAAATCATGATGTTAAACTAGAATCGTGGGAAGAAATTATTGTTTTGGGTACTCCATGGAGAATAAAAATCTCCCAAACATACAAATTCATGGGCTATTGCACCTTCATATATTCATTCTTATGATGAAAATGGGAGGATTTAGTCTATCAATTTACATTCGTAAAAAAAATTACTCCTACATGGATTTCATGGTATTCCAATAAAAAATACAAGGAAATATATTCCCACTTCCACACTAGAATAATAAGAATTTTCATCTACTTGAAAGGTCTATGATGTTCATATTTGATACTCTAGTAGGTCAAACATTAGGATAACAAATCAATTTTTATTCATCTAATCGTGGGAAAACAATACAAGGAACCTATGTTATGAAATATCTTGTTAGCCATGAGGTAAACAAGCCATAAAAAATATAAATAATCATGCATTTCCTCCCACCTGATGGTATATAGAACCTATAAGAACTTCCTTAAGAATTTGGTACCATCGGGAGACTAAACAGAAACACTCTAGGTATCTATTCCTATTAAAAATATACTAATTATCCATTATTTCGAGTCAGATTCCTACTTACACCAAATTAGATCATGAACATATGGTGTAACCAACACACGATTCATGAATTTAAATACTCCATCCTCATTCATTTCTACACTCCGAAGAGAGCAAAAAACTCCTATGATCCCATTCATCCAAATGCACATTCATTACACGGATCAATAATTTCTATAAAACAAATTTAAAATAAAATTATTTTTTCCAAGGATATAGGATATATTGAAATATAATGTCTAATGATATTCCAATTGATGCATCAACCAGAAGTTCTAGTCCATGTATGGTAAATTTACATTATTCTCCTAT
Source organism: Viscum album (assembly GCA_963277665.1). Lineage (NCBI taxonomy): Eukaryota > Viridiplantae > Streptophyta > Magnoliopsida > Santalales > Viscaceae > Viscum > Viscum album. Next base: position 2,098,101,986 of record OY728163.1, on the reverse strand, counting down.
GATTTGAATAAATTTTAAACATATCCATGAAGATGTAATGAAAACATGTCATTAATTCATGAATCACAACAAACAAATCTAGGACATGAGTGGGGTAATCATTTTAATGCTTGTATAATTAGAAAGATCCATGTGGAACGACATGATCCTCCTATATTGACAAACACTCGATCGCTATACCCATGGAATCATAATACACTACAAAAACTATACCTGAATAAAAAATATTAAAATCCTTGGATAATTTTAACCTAACCTGAAACTAATCAATAGACACATGACCATTATAACTCCACTAAATATTCATACCTTTCCAAGTGAAAAATATCATCTATGAAGGTATCATGGAGATGTCTAGATCAAAATGCCTATTGTATTCTTCTAACTAAAAAATGTTCCCAATCTCAAACAAATTCTTTGGATACTTCCAAGGAATTATCTATTAGATCTTCTTAGGATCCACTAAAACACCACCTTCAGAAATCACATGGCATAATAACATTCCTTATCCAAAACTATCATCATAATAGATTACCATATTTTTTATTCTCTCTCTAGGTCCCCAAAAGAAACTCTATAAGGTATCCATGATTCTCTTACACCTTGGATTACACCAATATATAATCAATATACGTAACCATATCAGTGTCCAATTAGAAATGGAATATCTTATTTATCGAATACATAAATTCAACATATGAATTGGTAATGAATGTGGCATAACCAAATAATAAAAATATCAACATAAGATCCTGAAAGAAGTTTCAGTAACATATTATTTCATGAACATCATGTATACATTTATATAACATGGCCACATATTAAAAAATCTTTGATATATTATAATATGATAAAATAATCAAGAATTTTAGGTACATGGAATTTATTCTTAATAAGAACCTGATTAATCTTGGGTCAATCTATATATTTTATGAGATTATTTCACAACTTATTTGTAGAAAGAAATGGGGATACCCCTAGATACATTCTCATAAGAAAAATAAATTTTTTCTAGATAATATAATATAAAAATTACCAATTTATTATTGGTTTTATCTATCATGAATCATTCTAAGGAAATATAGACCATTTTTTGAGTAAGTCCATTTTAAACATGATATCTAGATAGGGTAAAAAACCAGAAAAATCATCTGAAAATACCTTGGAGTATCATACCACTACCAATAAAATACGACTATATAATGCTTTTTGAAATGAATGAAACATGAATCTAGTTAACTTTCACCAAATAAATCCCACATATATTAACATGGGTCGTTTACCCCATATACTCAAGTTCCACTCAAACTATAATATGTTTATCTTCCAATCAATATATATAGAAAAGACACTAAATTGATAAAAGTGACTCTTAACATTATTAATTATTATCCAAACCATATAGATGGTGAGATTATAAACCTCTACTTCCATCACATGGAAGTCCCACAAAACATCTACCTCAACAATTAATTCATGAAACTGAAATCACTTAAAGTGATTCTCCTTTATCCTTCCCAAATGGGGTAGATAGATTCATCAAAAAATGGAATCAAATCAAATCACATTCCAAATGAATAAATATTTTTTAATTAAATGATGTAATGGGATGAAATTTAACAAAAAAGACTTGATAATACAAGAATAAATTATAATTTTACGTCTCATGGTGGTTGAGCATGTTTGTGAGGCCTCGTGATCCATTTTCGTTTTATAAGGATACCCTAAGTGAGGCCCAATTATCCCTACTTCATTGGATTAGATTCTCATTTTGATAGAGGATTATAAACCATTGCCTTGGAAGCATAAAATCACACAAGTGAATTCATGGAAAATAATCAACCATCTCTACTACCGTTTTGGAGATTTCCATATAAGAATTGAATTTGACCCCAAAACCCCTTCCAATGATACATCCTTAGAGAATATGGGTTTTCATAGAATGTTTTTTTGGAAATCCTGAAAATAAAAATGGATATAGTACAATTTCTTAATGAAACCAATGGTGTTGAACATGAGGAGTTATAATTACCTTTTCAACCACTAGACGAGCATCATCATGCTTCCATTTCTAGACAATAGAAGACCTATGGATACACCATACCACTAAATAAACCCAGTGAGACTCATCAGCCAAGATAATTCTACATTATCAAAAACCTCATTATGTTCCACCTCATCATAGTTTTATAATGTAAAGGATGGTAATGATACATCTGATCATGGTATTTATACCCATTTCAAAACATATATCCTTGACATATTCATTCAATATGGCCTCATAAGTCCACTATATTGAAAATGTGAGTAAAATATTCCACCACTAAATGGTATCATTTTAAAATGGATATGAATTTATTTTCACCTTACACCAAGAATCATTCAAGAGAAACCCATAGATTGAATTCCTCATTTAATGAAATGGTTGAGAGATTTTAATACACCATTTCATACTCTATGGATTCTATCAAATTTCTACATAGTCCTTCTATTATATAGGTTATTAATAAATCATTAGTGGTATCATATGTATCTAAAAATTAAAATATGTGATCTTACCTTTTAATTATTCTATTAGGATATCTTGTAGCTTTTTCACCATAGAAAACTACGAGATTTATCATAGTGAACTCTTGAGCATGGTCTACTATTTTTGTCTAATATCTTTCATCCTATTGCATAAAAGATTATATTTTCTAGATAAATAATTACACAAATTATGGTTTTTACAAGAGGGGTTTTCCATGGCGCTTCTTCTAAATATCCCTATTGTATTTCAGTGGATGTATTTATCAAGGAAATTATTGATAAATAATGATATGGAAAAGATATTGAAAACAAAATTAAATTCTTAACAACATAAATGAAATCATAACAAGAAAATAAAATTAAGGTCATATATATGAAATTGAATAAACAATATATTAAAATTTATAATAATATCTAAATGAAAGATATATGAAATTGAATACACCATTTCTTGAGATGGTATGTAATACGTATTCAGGAATGATGTTTCAAATTTCATAGCGGGTTGAAAGAATTATAATAAATGAAATACATGTACAATTCTATATAATACCATTAATGTATCATTATTGTGTCATATATTTATATAAAATAATTATATTAAAGCAATCCTTAATACAATATATGAAAATATATAACAAATAACATTTCTTTGTGGTGGATGAAGTCCACACTTCTATAAACAAAGTTTTCGTATTTAAAAAATTTTAAATCATGAGGGTATGATTTATATAATATAAAAAATGTTTAAATAATTCAAAAATACAATATAAATCATATAAAAATAGTGTTTTGATCTTAATTACATACCATAATAGGCGATTAAGGTAAGATGAACAACATCATTTAATGAGGCGGTAGTTCACCATACATAAGAGTAGTAAATTTGTTACCCATTAGATAGAAGTGTGTGCATGTGGAGGTTAATAATTTATGATAATAACATCTCAATATATTAATTATAATGAGGATATTATGTGATAATTAAATATTGATAATTGAGGTGGTGGAGAATGAATATAAAAGAAATCATCTTAAAGAACAGTTTTACCTCCTCTTTGGGTAACTCCTTTTAGTTTGCACCAATGGGCTTCCTTGGATGGATTTATTAAAAAATATATAATTAAAGTAGTAAGTAATTGAATTTCGAAATTGTATTAGGATTATATTTTACAATCCTAGGTGGGTTTATGGTTGTGTCATTGGGGGAGAGGTGGTGGCCTTTTATAGCCATGGGAGGGGACACACTTGGAATTTTTCAAGGAATGTTATGTGTTCCCATATATTAAGATAAAAAAGTTATCCAAAACAAAAATAAATCGATAATCTAAGGTTTATAGATGAAATATGGCTAGAAAATTCCGTTTTAAAAATATTTTAGGTCATTTTTGCCCTTATGTGTAACGTTTAATCCCTTGTTAAAGAAAACATTACCTTAATCACTTCAATTAATCATAAACACTTTCATTAATATTTTTGGTCAAAAATTAAGATGATATTATTAGAATATAAATATAATTTGTTTTTTATAAATTGGATGTATGTTATTATAAATTAAATTCATATATGTGGTAAAATTATTTTTAATGCTAATATCACTTACATAGAGTGAAAACATTTTTTAAAATTGACATTGTTCAAAAGTTCGTTTTGATTTTATATATAATTAAATATAAAAATATTCCCATGAAATATTTTTTATTAATATATGTATAATTGATATAATTTTACTGAAAAAACAATATACAATATAATTTGACTATGTAAATAAATTATATGAAAAAGCAGTTTTGAATTAAAATTTAATATTTTCACTGTTCATTCAAAAATGAATTTTCATATATAAATCCCAGAAATTTATGAAAATATAATTTTATCTTTATGAATTTAAAATGATATTTATTTTATTAAATTACACTTCTAAAAGTGTTTAATGGAATTTTATTATTGTCAATAAAATTAAATAAAAGGCACATCTTTTGAGAAAATATTAATTGTAATCATTTAAAAACATTACGAAAAATTAAAATTTTCTTTATCACAATTATAATTAATATTTAAAAAATATTTATTTATATTAGTATTAATTAATTTGATGTATGTGTTATGTTTATCTTATTTGAATAATAATATCAATAAAATGATGTTTCTTAGAAACTCATTGTTATGTGTAATGCATTCCAAGTCGGTGTTGCCTATAGCACAAGCCAAGTTAGTGTTGCTTGTATCCCAAGCCATGTCGTTGTTGTGTGTTGGGAAAAATTTACATGGGGTATATTATAATGAAATATTAACAAGCATTACCATTTAGGGAACTAATAACTTGGCTCTTTTATATGACCCAAGATATAATTAGTGTTTTGCGAAATGAAAAATATCAAAAAAGATTTAATTAATTTGGGAAAAATATTTCAAAAAAAATTAGGGTGTTACAATCATTATATTTTTTTAAATTTTACACGGAGAACAATACTTTTTTAGGGTGGGTCTGCGGTTTGGGTATCACAATGTTATTGTGATGAAGGAGGAATTCCCTAAGAGAAAACTTTATACAGTGTATATGCACTAGGAGTTCAAAGTAATTCCATTCAGACTCAACAATTATCCAAAAAAAAATTCATGTATTTGATGAATATATTCTTTATATATTACCTTAAAAAATATTTCTAGTATTTATTTATGATATTATAATATACTCCAAAATCATTGGGGATTATTGGTGGAATCTGATCACTGTGATGAATACATTATGAAATTAGAAGATTTTTTCAAGTATATAAAATGTGAGTTATGGTTGAATACAATCTCATTCATGAGTTATAACATCCCATGAAATAGAATATTCATGTACACATAAAAAAGTGTAATTAAAGGGTTGATGTGTCCAAAATCTATGACATATATCAATATTTTCATTGTATTTTCAGGTAATTACTATTAATTTGTGTGAAATATATCGTGATTGTCAAACACTCTAACCAATATAACTCAAAATGGAGTCATGTTTTCATAGAATGATAGGTGTGATGAGAGCATTAAGGATTTGAAATAGAGGCATATAACAACCCTTATTCTCACACTAACCACATGTGGAGAATTTTAATTATACACAATGATGTTTGGAATAATGGATTTTGTTGTGTCTTAATGAATAATGAAAATTTTATATCATATACATCAAAGAAATTGAAATTTAACAAACAGAACATTCCTAACACATTATATAATGTTAGAAACATTTATCTTCATGTAGTAAATATAGCTACATTATCTTTTTAGAGAGAAGTGTGAAATATATATGGATCAAAAAAAGCATTTAGTATGTATTTGTAATTAAATATCTTAATATGTGTCAACGATGATGGTTAGAGCTGATCAAGGTCTATGAATTCTCAGTCTTCTACCATCCTATGAAGGTGAATATAGTTGTAGATTATCTTAGTGGAGTATATTAACTAATTTTATTTTCAATAAGAATTGAGAAGGATCTGATATTCTTAGACATGAAAAGGATGGTCATGTGTATCATAATGGAAGGAACATCATAAATCCATTCAAAAATGATTCCTAAACCATCCATTATGAAGAGAATAAATGATTCTTAAATTTATGATGTGGTAATATAGAATAATTTGGATTATATAAGTAATGGGAAACTATCACGATCTGGCCCAAAATAGGGCTCGAGCCCTAACTACCCCAAGCATACATATAAAGTCAAGGGGATGGAGAATAGTGCCAAACACAAAAATAAAATGGGGAGGGCTTATGATAAATATATGTATGCAATAAAATGACCATCTTGGTGAATAAAAATGGAGGAAAATAATTGGAAGCTATAAAACACTACAGAACCAACCATACATCAATGAAATCTAGATAGAATAGGGGTACAGTAGTGTAATATGAAAAGTATTAAAGAAAAATAAATGCCCAACCAGAGATTTTTTCTATCCTATATAAAATAGAAACTAAAATGATGAGAGATCCAAGATCCCACTCTCTATGTTATGACCACTATACATTGTCAAATGTACTAGGAATCCATAATACCCTCTAAATTCATCACTGTCGGGTTCATCATCGTTAGAATACATGAAAAATTTGAGAAAATACTATATAGGGCTGAGTAAATACATACCTAGTCGTACACACCAAAAACTGATGGGGTATGAGTAAGAGATACAATAGGAAGAGAATGTCTGTAGATTTTTAACATGATGTAGTGAAAGAGAATAGCTCAACCCAATTTCGGAAATAGAAACCTCGTCCAAACCCATGGGTATTAACATTGTGTCTTTATGAAATACACATAAAGTCTTTTACATATATAGCATTAAATTAAACACATCCAACCATGAGAATCTAAATACTACGATCATGTGGCATACACCATGCATCTTCGCATCTCATGGAAGGAGATCAACCAAATCCAAAGGTATAAATATATGTGAATCTATATTCCCATTAAAAATAATCCAAAATAAGAGAGTAAGGGGATCTCATATTGCAGCTCATCCCATGAAGAAGAGCCACCAACAGTTCCAAAAAACCACCAATGGGGCCCATCATCTCACGCATCAATACATATTTAACAGACCAAATCAAGGCACGCCTTCTCACTATGACACACAGTTGAGGGTACAAAATATCTAGGCAGAGTACCCATTCTCTAGAATGAAATGAGGGTTCAACTCAGTGATATAGGACCCAAGTGTAGCCCAACTAGAGAGTTCATCTCTAGAAGTTGTTATAGGGCCATGTCGAAGCTCACCGATGGGTTCCAAATGGGAATCGGTAAAGGACTCACTCCTAACTCAACTCAATGTTTACACTCTAGGTGTCAGTAGAGGACTCATGAAAATACCATCTTGATGGTTTAACTCTAAAAGTAATTGAGGACCCATGCCTCTTCTAATAGAATGTTTCAACTCATGAGTTTATAGAGGCCCCATTCCCAACCCAATAGATGGGTTCCACTCTATGTGTCATTAGAGGACCCATGCTCAGCCATACTAGAGGATTACACATTAAATTCCAATGAGGAAACATTCCCAACCTAGTTGGAGGGTTCCACCCAGGAGTCAGGAGAGGACCCATCCAATCCCAACTGGACGGTTCCACTAATAAAGTGTTCAATGGACCGAGACCCAACCCATCAGGAGGTTTTCACTCTAAATTTTTTTGAGGATCCAATACTAACACAACCATAGGGTTCCACTTAGGAGTTAATATAGTACCCATGCCCAACCTAGTCATAGGGTCCTACTCTAGACTTCATTGAGAATCACCTAACATAGAATCATTCCAGGTACATTCCACATCATATCTCAAAGGCCACAACTGAGGGAACGATCACATTTTACATGAAAAAAATACTATTTATAGTCTAATCTCTTTTAAGAATCCATTTCCAAATGAAGGATATATAGATTCATTATGACTCATTAAAAATATCTAATGGTTACATGATGTGGGAGGGGACCCACATGATGTGTGACCCTACTCCTTCACCTAGAAGTGTCTGTTAAGGTACTGGATCACCTAATGTGTAGTGGTATATGGAAATTAGTTGGTTATACATAGAATTCACATGTCACTCACTATACATCCCATGTGTTGTGGTCATCCCCATGCATCCAATCTATGTCTATGTACTTTACCTCTTATCTGTATACTATAGTAAAAAGTGTGCCTCTTTAAATGTGGTGTCGTATGTGTTCTCTAGACATGCCCTTGTACTAGGGAACAATTAATGTGCCTTTCCATGTGTTTTATCACATCAAACGTGGTACAAGAGGTGTAGAATGGTAACATGTTGTGCCATCCTTATAAAATCAAAAAACCTGGCCTCCGTAGCTAAGGGCCTATACACAATGTTTTCATTACGGTACACGGAGTGCCCTCATGGATTTCACATATATTCAGATACATGATCTATGTGCCATATATTATAGTTTCCTTTGATTATATCTTATATTCTACCTATTGGTTTGAATATAACATCACAAGATGGATTCATGCCCTATGGTGGCCATAAACCCATATCTATTTGATTCCATGTGAACACATACTCTTTATAGTTCCCAATTCCATACTACAATGATGATTTGGACAAAGATCCTCAAAATGAACATCCAAAACCATAAAACACCATATATCTTTCCTTGTTTCATAAATCCATTCCTCTTTCATCATTTCGTCACGATTCTGGGTGTCCAATTAGTCTCTGTACATCCAAACAATGTCGAACTAGGACTTTGGGGTCCTACCATTGAAGAATATGAATAATTTTAGGGATAAAAGCCTGATAATATAATTTTAACCACCATTGGCCATGATTTAATTTCTAATTATACAAGAACAAGGATATCCAGGTTTGAAAACATTAATACCAACTTCAATCAGTACATAAGAAAATTCTAAGGATCCATAGTTCGAGATGATCAACATAAGGGATTAGTCTTCACAAAAATATTAATGAATAAGGGAAGAAACCACAAATTGAAAAATACTTACATGGATAATTTATCATTAATCATAAGTGAACACGGTATCCAATGATCATAGGAATTTGTTTCATTTTCTTCACCCCGATCTTCTCTGATCCAGTGTAATGTCATCGTCAAATGTGATTTTTTCAATAAAAGGGGTTAGAAGATATAGATTACTCATTGGGTTCATGAGGATAACCCTAGATAATTATGCATATGGATTTATTTATAGGAATTTTGGATTGGTCAAATGATTTTTTTATGAACATAAATTAAATAATTAATCCACTAAACATTCCTCCAATGAGAGATATGTCATAATTACCATTTTCAACTGATTCTAGGTCATCTATAGGGTATCCAACACATTCTGTAATAAACCGTGGTATAATATTTTTGATCAAATCATCCAAATAAGTGTTGTTTTTTTTCATTAAAAATTTCCATTGACTCGATATTAAATATATTTAATATTTGTATTTAAATAATTTCTGGCACATCAGTCCCCAAAATCGCATGTTGTCTCAGCACTTGGCTTTGGAAATATATGTATAAATATTTCAAAGTCATAACAAGAAAAACATGGCATCTAAATCTTTCCCTACTTCATGATTTTCATACCCTAAAATGAAAACTAAAAAAACATGGGATACTGGGCCCACATATGGATCTCTCTCTACGTAGAGCTCTGTTACATCTTCTCATGTGGCCAAAACATCCAATCCAATGGGAAGATATATCAACATAGGGTCCTCTATTTTCAATCCTAAATCTATAGCATGATTTTTAACAATGTGGCTCTATACTTATGTCTAGATAACCCGAGACAATGATGTTTATTGGGCCAAACACATATCTCCTCAACTGGGACACATGGAAGACTTTGTGAACCTACTCTAGCTAAGGGGGTAGGGTGAAACCTTAAGAAACCTCAGTAATCCTCTACATGATCTCAAACAACCCATAAAACCTTGAAGAAATCCTTCCTGAATTAACCTCTATAGTCATAATATTTGGGAGACACTTAGGAAATCCTGGTGTCCCTATTCAAACATTAAGAGACTATGAAGTTGGTTCACGTAATTTTTTTCCCTATAACGGGCCGTCCTCATCCACTCACAGATTACTTGGACATTCTCTATCATTTTATGCAGCAACTATTATCCCAAAATAGATGTCTCATTTATTTCATTACAGAAAAATGGTCACTAGATGGTTCTCTGAAACATATCCTCAAATGGATCAATTATGATGGTAGTGTGGTAACTATTATTTTTTGAAAACTCTACCGAGGGAATGGGATCCTCCAAGCATCGTTTAAATTCTAACATGAAAACCTCAGTAAATACTCCGACACCTAGATATTGTACTCAGCTTTCCCATCCGTCTGGGGGTGAATGGCGATACTCACCATCATTTGGGTACTAAATTCCTCCAAAATTCCAATCTAGAATCATGACATAAATTTTTCATCTGGTAAGAGACAATAATTGAGTGAAATCCATGATGGGTAATAATCTCCAGTTGGTACTGCTACCCCATCATCTCCAATAAAATATGCTCCCAAATAGATACAAATTGGGATGACATCATGAGATGGTCAAATATCACCATGATGGAATCATTTCCTTTAACTATTCAAATAAGTCCTATCATAATGTCTATGGATATTCAATCCCACAGTAACTCTGGGATCTCAAGGGGATGAAAAAACACTATAAGAACATTGTTCTCTTCCATCACCTACGAAAATGTGAGGTACTGAGAGATAAAATCAACTATGATATATCTAATGTCGGACAACATAAATTTTTATTTAGGTTTTATATACATTTTAACCACACTAACACATATTTGAAGGGGAATAATGTTGAACTCTCACATAACCTCCTCCCATATTGTGGAAGGAAAAACCATCCTTCTTGGAAAAACTATGTTGTCATTACCTACTTCATCATATACTTCTAGTTATTTCCCAATGGATATCTGGTCTTGTAGGACCTCATAGTTGATGTCTCCAATATGGGGATCTCTCACATGATCAAGAATCAGAGCATTCAACCCCATCGAATGAAGAAAATTTTATACCCAATACTTCACCAAGGTCACCTGCAGGGAAGACAACAACTTTAAATCCTCATGCACACAGTGATCATGGGACATCTTACTAAGGGAGACATCCACTACATTTTAATTTTTTAGAGTATTAAATATCTTGAATTCATATTCCTACAGGAAATTTCACCAGAACTGATGAATCAGGATCATTTATCTCTATTTCAAGATTCACATGAATATATGATGGTCTGAGGAAACCAAAATGAACTCCCCTAGACGTTAGTGCCTTCATATCCTTAGAAAAATGAATTCCACTAGAATATCATGGTTGTGGGTTGTGTAGTTATTCTCATGGGTGCTTATGTGCATCGACCCAAATGTGATAACTCACTACATCTACATCAATACGAATCCATTGTCATCTTATTAGGCATAAAAATTCACTATTTACTCCATACGCTCCTATGGTAGTATAAACATATGAGAAATGATCATCCTCAACCTAAACTCCTCGAAGTTCATCTAGAACATCTCAGTCTAGGTAAATGACCACCCTTTTGTCATCAGGGTGGTCAAAGGGAATGAAATTATAGAGAATACATCAAAAAACCTCTGATAGTAACCTCCATATCCCTGAAATATTTACCCCTCTAACATGCTCTTGGGGGTATCCCATGGAAGAAATAAGTCTATCTTCACTGGATTCATGACTAAACCATGATTATAAATGGAATTTCCTATTATGTGAAACACATGAATCCATAACACGCACTTCTACAGTTTAAAATAAAGATAGTACTCATGAAAAAAATATTGAACCATCCCAAAGAGCTCTTCATGTTCCTCATATGAGGTAGAGTAGATGAGTATGACTTCAATTATGAAGACCAAAAACGGGTCCATGTGGGGATTAAAAAAATAGGTCATCATATTCATAATATTGTAGGTTAATTCTTCACACCCAAGGGAATCACTAGGAACTCATTGGGTATGTAGATACATTGGAATTTCATATTTGGAATATTAGCCTTGAAAACCCAAATATGGTGGTAGATGACAAGATATTGATCGTCGAGAACCACCTCACGTGTGACAACTAGTCAAGAAAGAAATTAATCATTAATAAAGTGTGATTTTTCGTTATTGTGGCCTGTTTTAGGCAATGATAATCCATTGAAATCTAAAATCTATCTTATGCATTTACAATGAACAACACTGAAACTATCTAGGGTAACACACTAGAAATGATGAAAACATTCTATAAAAGGACCCATAACTACAATAATAGATTCCAGATCTCATTATGTTCCATCCTACATGCCTTATAAGATATAAGTGTTTATAATAGATGTTTTTAAATAGAAAAAATTATGTCCCATGTCTAAGGTGTTCTTGGAATTTCCTTGGGGATGATTTCTATATAATATTCCACAACTTATGGAATCTGTATTCATGAAGAGATGGATACACCAAGGGGTATACAAACCAACTAATGGGTGATGTTATGAAGCCTTGTGGTCACATAACCCACTCATCCCACTATGAGTTCTCTCTATCTACAAAAGATGAATCTTGCACAAAGGATCCAAGGAATCCGAGTCATATTCATTAATAGTCAATCTAGGATCAAACCATGGAAAAACAATACATTACAAATATTAAATCTTAGGGTACCATAATGATGAAAAAATTTCCCTGATGAACCTATCTCCACGAAGAAATATCTAACGCTGCAGGAAAATAAAGGATACTGTAACGCCCCGACCCGAGTTACCCAGAGTCAGTGCATTATTACATAACATTGGCATGATCACAAGAAAGATCATGTCTCGAAAGATTGATTAGTTTAGTAGCCTTGGAAACACTAGATGCAATCACAAAGTATTACATTACATAAAAAACATCTTGTCTTTATATCCCCTCATACTATCCTTGTAGGTCATTCATAAATTACTTCTTCTCATCCTGGGAAAAAGAAAACACTGAAAGGGGTGAGCGAAGATGGTCAGTAAGGATAACAATATAGCAGAAGCTTTCATAGATAAGCATAAACACTTAAAGAAATTTATAACTAAAACAAAATCCTTTTATACTTGTACTTCAGCATAATATGGCAATGATAAAATGAAATAATTCCATTTACTTATTCACATGGATATTCTACTAGTCGAACAATCACATGCAATATCAGTAACCACTTTCATAATGATGGAATGCATAATGCCAGACTTTCATAACCACATAGCCAAGGCCTCGTGCCAAGACTACAAATAAGATTTTTCCAAAGCCTTGTGCCAAGACACTAGTTTGTCTCATGAGACCTACCGATGCATCGAGGAGCTATATCGGGCTCCACCCGTCACTTATTAAGTTCAATGCATTCCTCATATGAACAGGTTTAAAAATAACATAAACATTCATATTAAAACTAGCATACGAAATGCCAATACTTTAACCACAAACCATGAATGGTATAAAAATAGCACATCCACAGTCAAACATAACTCATTTGATACAATATAGAAGATTGTATTGTATCACATTAACCTCAATCAATAATAATGACGTATGTTGATATAGATGAAAATAATCATCAAAACTATTTGAGAGAAATATCCCCCTTTATCTTGAAATCATTTAAAGTAACACTATTTGTCAAGAAGCTATTTAAAAATAGATTTTTGAATTAAAGTGTCCCATACCACTTTGAAACTTTTAAAATGAGTTTTAATTATAAAACTTTAATGTCCATATAAATAAATCCTTAAAACAATTTTTTTAAAACATGGACATTAATGAGAAAGATTTAGAAGAATAAGTCATCAAAACATTTTAAAATGTTATTTTAGTTAGAGTTTCTAACCAAAAGAGAGACACTTGAATAAAAATAATTGAGGTAATAAAAAATTTATAATATCATGAGGATAAATTGACTCATGATATACATTGTCAAAGTACATTATATACACCACATAAAAGTGATTTGGTGTATAACAACAAAGAAGTCTCAATGGAATGTAAATTGAGATGAAATATCTCATAAAGGATGTATCCTTAGGTTAAGGATAAATCAACGACATAATTATGAGTGACAAATATAAATACAATAAATATGATTGTATATTCATTGTAAAACAATCAAAGGACATTCACACATATTCTAGTAAAAACAACACTAATGAATTGGATGTTTGTCTCAAAAAATCGAGATTGAGTAAAAATTACTCTTATCAAGTTCATACCGATGACTTGAGAATTTATCAATGGAGTGATTATGCGTATAAAAATTATATCCATATAAATGGGAGTGGAAATTATGACATAATCAAATGAATAGTGATTCGACACATAATCTTGGAGTAATATAATCAATGAAATATGCGTATAGCCAAATGAGTGGAAATTGAAATTTCAAATTCTATTATCAATTAGATAACTTATGAAACATACACCCATGAAAGAAGGATCATAAAATGATCATATAAATACCCATAAATTAAATTACATTACACAATGAATACATCATGGGCAGTACATATACACCACATGCAATAAATAAGTGGCGAACAATGGAATTCTCATGAAATTAAGAGTGAGATAAGAAACCCCTTACTTTGTACTGTTTCCTTGGTCGACGGTAGGTTAACCTCATGTATAATGGTGAAATAATTGTTATTTAATAATAAAAGAATAATTTTCATTAATATGATATCATATATGGTCTTTTAACACTGATTTGTTAATAATATCTTATAATTATTGTCATTTCGGGTGTTGACGGGTTCATTTTACTTTAGATTCTTTGTTATGTGAGCCATATTCATTATTAATGGGATGTATATTATTAATATCCAGAATTATATCAAGTACTTAGATACTATTTTTAAATCATCAAATGATATTTATACTTTAATGGATATTATGGAGAATGAATCTCATCGCGTTCGTGGAGACGGTAGTCCTTACATACGCACGAGCGACAATATCATTCTTTTGATATTAAAATAATATATAAATAGATGGTATATAATATATACACAATCATTATCATGTTATATTAATTATTTACATGAGTTACACATTATTATTATACCCATCCAAATAATAATATATTGAATAACAATTACACCATGACGTGGAGACGGTAAGCCGTACGTACGCACGTATGGTGACATGTCATTCAAAGGGTGGATATAATACTGAATATGGTTGTACCATATTTATAATAACATCATAGTATATATATGATACTGGAGTTATTATTTAGAATGGTAATAACAAAGAAAGAAGAAGTGGAAGAAGAAAGGAACTTGAAAAGGGGTGGTGAAAACATTACATCTTCTTAGGGTTCTTCCTTTTGATTTGATCAAAAGGGCTCCCAATGATGGATTTCTGATCAAACTAAGGTCTCTAGGTTGTAGTGAGGGAAGTTTAGAGAGTATTTGGGAAGGGTTTTTCCAATCCAAAAGGCTTTGAAGGTGTGAAAAAATGAGGATGAGTGCCCTTTTATAAGAGGGGTGAGGGGCACCTTTGGAAAAGCTAGAAATATTAATTTATAATAAATTAATATTCGGTTTCTAATGGCTCCAAATTGTATTATTTAAAGGTTATGATGGGTATGGGTCAGAAACCACTCAACCAATAGAATTTATACAGGTTTGGGTCATTATATTAACCTTATATTTAAGTATTAACTCTTAGTTAATTAGTTTCACTTTTATAATGTTTCTTTGTATTTTTATATTATATGGTTAATAAACATACTATATACATCCAAGCGACCCCCCAAGTGGTCCATTAATGATACACATATCATGATATAATTCTCTTGGCCGTGCCTTATATTTTTAGGAATTTAATATTTTTTAATAATATAATATTTGTTTTAAAAACTCTTTTATGTCAATTTTGATACTATTCAATAATTGATTTTTGTAAAAATCATAACAGAATTATTACTTCTAAAAATGTTATTTTAATAAATCCTAACATGTCATATTAACATATAAAATTATTGTAATTCATAAAAAGTCTCAAATAATATTTATTTGGGTATTTATAATATCAATTATTTTAATTGTTAACTATTATGATAATTACTGCATCATAATTGTGTCATAAATAAATTAAATTATTTAATGTATAAGAATTATAAATAAATTATAATTATGTAGGAAATATTTTTAGCTTTCTAATGAATATTTAATAGTCTAAAAGAAAACATATATGATCCTATGTAACAATTGGTTTTCTAAAAGATATATGTTTCTGTCATTTTTGTATTCATTTTAACTTAATTGAAATAAAGTGTCCCTATCCCTTACAAGTGGATCCATGAGGTCCCAAAATTGACCCAAAGATGCCCATAGTCGACCATGTTTCAGCCAATAGGGTTAAGACACATTTTAGGGTAATTTAGCATTATTATAATATTATTTTTTTAACCCTTGTTTACAGGATTTACCCTTTAACCATGGTAAATAAAATATTAACGAAGTAATTATCCAAAATGTCTAAAAATAAAAGTTACCTATTTACAAAATTTGAACATCCTGATTCCAAATATGGAATCCATTTTTCCAAATTCAAAACACAGAAGTGGCAGAAATTAATTTAAAATCAATTCCCGTTGTTAAAACAAAAAGCATGTTTTTATGAGTTAATAACTATCATAAGATTGGCACTTGTTTATGTCTGGTTTAATTGTAAAATTATGTCCAATGACAAACATTGAATTAAATAGTAAAAATATATAATAAATATTCTTTAAAACCACTCAATTTCATAATTTATCAATATTAATTATTTCGATTAAAAAAGTTGTTTTTAATTAAAATTTAGTAATTTTCACTATTCATCAAAATATGAAAGTTATCCGAAAAGTACCAAAATTTCAACCTAGGATAATTTAAATTTTCTGAATCCAAAAATGAAGTCCATTTTGAGAGATAGAATTTATAAAATTTCAAAAAGTAGGTATTACTATTCATAACGGCTAGTTTGATTGGTTGTGGTGTGTTAGAATCTCGAAGTTGTGTACAATGCACACCATTTCATTATTCAAAGGGAAATGTACCGTGGAAGTTTGGGGTGTTACATTATCCCCTCCTTAAATAAATTGCGCCTTTGCAATTTTTTTTAAAAAATTGGGGTTGAGAATATAATGGAAAGTCCCACATCGGAAAAAGAGTCAATAAAAGTATCACTTTAAAAGAAAGGAAGAGAGGTATAATGGTCACCCAAGATAACCCATTCTAGGATTCCATGTAGGAAAACATGGATATGGACGATAAACTAAGTGTTCAGTTTTGATGGAGAGGGATAGAAAACATGATCAAGAGAAATTTAACAATAAGAAAATCACAAACTTGTGTTGGGACAAACGGTCCTTAGTCTCCCAGTAGGAAAAGTAAACGGACAACATTTTTTTTGTTTTAAGTTACATTATATAAGGAAAATGAATTAATTTATGATATTGACTAAGAACATAAAGAGATATACTTAATTTTTAAGTAGAGATTCATTATCGAAAACTTTTTACCATTAACTCATTTTTTTGAACAATGAGTATTCAAGAAGACTTGGTCACAATGAAAGAGCTAGAATAAACTACTATAGAAAAACATGATCCATGTAGGATTAAATATATATTTTACTTGTCTTTAGAGATTAATCAAAACCAAAATGGATAGTATAATATCTTATGACCCCCACCCAAAATGATATTCTATTAGAGAAAAAAAACTAATATTAATTTCTAAAATTAATCCATCAATACCCAAAAGTTAAATAAATACCATTCAATAATCAATTGTCCTTAAAATCCTTCAATATAATCCAAACTAATATTGAAACTCAAAACATATAAGAATGTAGTCTTCCATGTTAAATTGAATCTCCAAATGCCATTAATTACTCTTAAAGTCACATACTTAAAAGTAATTAACCTAATCATTTCAATAAACAACCCAAATCACTATAAATCCATAATAAAAACATATACAAAAATCCACCATTACACCTCAAATGAAATCCCAGACTATTCTATTTTCCTTGGGCATATTGTGTTTACAAAAAAGCGAACAACTTCCAAAATAACATCTATCACTTAATCACCAAATAATTTTCTTATACCAAGGGTATTCATTTAATACGACATAAGGAACCAAATCAACTTATTATTGAACAATAAAATCATTTAACTAAAAATAATTAGTCACACTATCCAGGGACTTCACATAGTCCAGTGGTAGGTGGTAAATCCCAATCGCACTTTGGTTGTGGGTTCGATTCCCACAGCTTTGTATGACGCAACGGGTTGTCACACGGTATGCGTGTTGTCCTTTTTCAAAAACTATGTTTTATAACATTACCAAAATGAGATAGATTCCTCAAAATAACCATAACATAATTTAACCACAAATCTTATATCATACCGTTCATTTTCATCCCAAATTATGATAACTTATAATTTATTCAATACCAATGATCATATAAAACCAAATTGTTATTTATAACTATATCCACAAGAGAAAATATAATTATTCCTCAAATATCATTCTCACATGGAAAACTGCAGGGTTAAAAATAAAATAGAAAATTATTCCAATGTAAACCCATCAACAAGGAGCACTAATACTTTTTAAGAATTTCTCCAACCATTTATTTCCACATAGCTTCTTATTTGACCAAGAAAATATCCTATAGAATAGGGCATTTAGTTGGGTAATGGATAGATCCCCTACAATTACGGATTATGACTGTAAATGTATTCTTGGGACCATTTTTATCTTCTTCTATAATACTCTTCATTTTGCTTCTGCAATTCTTCACTTTATGTCCTTCCGTCCCACACGTAAAGCATTTCTTGGCCCCATTGAGAGACTTTCTTGGGTGTCTCCTACCACATTTCTTGCATGATGGAAATTGAGGGTTCTTTTCTCTATGGTCTCCATTGCTAGAGCTCTTATCATTCATCACCTTTCTCTTCCTTGTTGATTCCGGGAGTTTGTTAATATATATGTTGTTGATCATATTTTTGGAAAAAATATTTGGCATAAAGATGATACCTTTTACACCAATCAACATTCCATTTTGTTGCTCATTTCCACCACCATTCCCACCTTGTACATCATTCTCAAAGTCACTATGACTTCCTTGGAATCCAGCAATTGACTAAAACCAGAAAGCATTGTGTGAGTAACAGTAGTCATAAAATCATTAAGAGATTAACATGTCACCATATTCTCAATTTGAAACAAATTTTGATTAACCAACGTCATTTACTCTAATATTATATATATAATACATTGAATTGGTTTTTATAGAAAATGTAAATTATCTTAAGCATATCCCCCGAGAGTATCGTAACCAAGAGTGCAGCAAGGCCCGTTGTCGTGCACCAGTTCCCAGTCGAGTCTAGCTCAAAGCGGTGCTTTCGGGTTTTTACCCCTAGGTACATCTGTGCCAGAGCCGCCTCTACCTGCTTGTATCCAGACAGGGATGTATTTCTTGGAAAACTCACAAAATCTCTACAATACCAAAATTCCAGGAAGTTCTTCTATTCTAATCCTCAATGTTCATCTTAGGTCTACGTGATCTAATTAGAGATTATCTAAATCTAGATCCCATGGTTTGTACTAAACTTCCTCTGATACCAACGGTAACACCCTGACCCCAGTTACCCAGAGTCGGTGCATTATTACATAACATTGTCTTGATCACAAGAAAGATCAAGTCTCGAAAAATGATTAGTTTAGTAGCCTTGGAAACACTAGATACAATCATAAAGTTTTACATTACATAAAAAAACATCTTGTCTTCATATCCCCTCATATTATCCTTGTAGGTCATTCATAAATTTCTTCTTCTCATCCTTGGAAAAAGAAAACACTGAAAGGGTTGAGCTCAGATGCTCAGTAAGGATTACAATATAACAGAAGCTTTCATAGATAAGAATAAACACTTAAAGCAATTTATAACTAAAACAAAAGCCTTTTATACTTGAACTTCAGCATAATATCGAAAAGATAAAATACAATAATTCCATTTACTTATTCACATGGATATTATACTAGTCGAACAATCACAGGAAATATCAATAACCACTTTCATAATCATGGAATACATAATGTCAGACTATCATAACCATATAGCCAAGGCCTCGTACCAGGACTACATATAAGATTTTTCCCAGGCCTTGTGCCAAGACAGTAGTATGTCTAATGAGACCTACTGATGCATCGAGGAGCTATAGTGGGCTCTACCCATCACTTATTATGTCCAATGCATTCCTCATATGAATAGGTTTAAACATAACATAAACATTTGTATTAAAACTAGCATACAAAATGTCAATACTTTAACCACAAACCATGAATGGTATAAAAATAGCACATCCACAGTCAAACATAACTCATTCGATACAATATGGAAGATTGTATTGTATAAAATTAACCTCAATAAAGAATAATGAAGTATGTTGACATAGATGAAAATAATCATCAAAACTATTTGAGAGAAATATCCCCCTTTTTCTAGAAATCATTTAAAGTCACACTATTTGTCAAGAAGCTATTTAAAAATAGATTTTTGAATCAAAGTTTCCCATACCACTTTGAAACTATTAAAAGGAGTTATAATTTTAAAACTTTAATGTCCATATAAATAAATCCTTATAACGATTTTTTTAAAACATGGACATTAATGAGCAAGATTTAGAAGAATAAGTCTTTAAAACATTTAAAAATGTTATTTTAGTTAGAGTTTCTAACCAAAAGAGAGACACTTGAATAAAAATAATTGAGGTAATAAAAATATTATAATATCATAAGGATAATGTGATTCATGATATACTATGTCAAAGTACATTATATACACCACATAAAAGTGATTTGGTGTATAACAACAAATAAGTCTCAATGGAATGTAAATTGAGATGAAATCTCTCATAAAGGCTGTATCCTTAGGTTAAGGATAAATCAACGACATAATTATGTGTGACAAATATAAATACACTAAATATGATGGTATATTTAGTGTAACACAATAAAAGGACATTCACACATATTCTAGTAAAAACAACACTAATGAATTGGATGTTTGTCTCAAAAATCGAGATTGAGTAAAAATTAATCTTATCAAGTTCATACCGATGACTTGAGAATTTATCAATGGATTTATTATGTGTATAAAAAGTATATACACAGAAAGGAGAGTGTAAATTATGACATAATCAAATGAATTGTGATTCCACACATAATCTTGGAGTAATATAATCAATGAAATATGCGTAAATCCAGATGAGTGGAAATTGAAATTTCAAATTCCCTTATCGATTAGATAACTTATGAAGAATACACCCATGAAAGAAGGATCATAAAATGATCATGTAAATACCCATAAATTAATTTATATTACACAATGAATACAATCATGGGAAGTACACATACACCACATGCAATAAATAAGTGGTGAACTATGGAATTCTCACGAAATTAAGAGTGAGAAAAGAAACCCCTTACTTTGTACTTTTTCCTTGGTCAATGGTAGGTTAACCTCCTTTATAATGGTTAAATAATTGTTATATAATTATAAAATAATCATTTACATTAATATGATATCATATATGATCATTTAATACTGATTTGTTAATAATATCTTAGAATTATCGTCATTTCAAGTGTTAAAGGGTTCATTTGACATTATATTCTTTGTTATGTGAGCCATATTCTTTATTAATGGGATGTATATTATTCATATCAAGAATGATATCAAGTCCTTAGATACTATTTTTAAATCATCAAATGATATTTACACTTTAATAGATATGATGGAGAATGAATCTCATCGCGTTCGTGGAGACGGTAGTCCGTACGTACGCACGAGTGAAAATATCATTCTTTTGATATTAAAATAATATATAATTTGATGGTATATCATATATACAGAAACATTATCATTTTATATTTATTATTTACATGAGTTACACATCATTATTATACCCATCCAAATAATAATACATTGAATAACAATTACACCACACCGTGGCGACGGTAAGTCGTACGTACGCACGTATGGTGACATGTTATTCAAAGGGTGGATATAATAAGGAATATGGTTTTACCATATTTATAATAAAATAACAGTATATATATGATACTGGAGTTATTATTTAGAATGGTAATAATAAAGAAAGAAGAAGTGGAAGAAGAAAGGAACTTGAAAAGGGGTGGTGAAGACATTACCTCTTCTTCGGGTTCTTCCTTTTGATTTGATAAAAAGGGATCCCTAGGATGGATTTCTGATAAAACTAAGGTATCTAGGTTGTAGTTAGGTAAGTTTATAGAGTATTTGGGTAGGTTTTGGCCGAACTAAAAGGCTTTTAAGGTGTGAAGAAATGAGAAGTAGGAGTGCCCTTTTATAAGAGGGGTGAGGGGAACCTTTGGAAAAGCTAGAAATATTAATTTATAATAAATTCATATTCGGTTTATAATGGCTAAAAAGTTTATTATTTAAAGTTTAAGGTGGGTATGGATCTAAAAACATTCAAACAATATAATTTAGACAGTTTTGGGTAATTATATTAACCTTATCATTAAGTATTAACTCTAAGTTAATTAGTTTCACTTTTACAGTGCCTCTTTGTATTTTTATATTATATGGTTAATAATCATACTATATATATCCAAGAGACCCCCAAGTGGTCCACTAATGATACACCTATCATGATATAAGTCTCTTGGACAAACCATATATTTTTAGGAATTTAGTATCAATTAATAATATAACATTTGTTTTAAAAACTCTTTTATGTCAATTTTGATACTATTCAATAATTGATTTTTGTAAAAATCATAACAGAATTATTACCTCGAAAAAAGTTATATATATAAATCCTAACATGTCATATTAACCTATAAAATTAGTTTAATTCATAAAAAGTCTCAAATTATATTTAATTGGGTATTTATAATATCAATTATTTTAATTTTTCTATATTATTGTAATTACTGCATCATCATTTTGTCATAAATAAATTAAATTATCTAATGTCTAAAAATTATAAATAAATTAACATTATGTAGGAAATATTTGTATCTTTCTAATTAATATTTATAGTATAAAATCCAACATATATAACCCTATGTAACAATTGTTTTACGAAAAGATATATGCTTGTGTCATTTTTGTATTCATTTTAACTTAATTAAAATAAAGTGTCCCTATCACTTACAAGTGGATCCATGGGGTCTCAAAATCGACCCAAACATGCCCATGGTCGACCATGTATCAACCAATAGGGTTAAGACACGTTTTAGGGTAATTTATATTATTATAATATTATTTTCTTAACCCTTGTTAACCGGATTTACCCTTTAACCATGGTAAATGAAATATTTACCGAAGTAATTATCCAAAATGTATAAAAATAAAACTTACCTATTTACACAATTTTAACATAATGATTACAAATATGGAATCCATTTTTCCAAATTCAAAACACATAAGTGGCAGAAATTAATTTAAAATTAATTTCCGTTGTTAAAACAAAAAGCGTGTTTTTAAGAGATAATAACTATCAAAAGATTGACACTTGTTTATGTCTGATTTAATTGTGAAATTAAATCAGATGAAAAAAATTGTATTAAATGGTAAAAATATATTATAAATATACTTTAAAACAACTCAAATTCATAATTTATCAATAATTATTATTTCGATTAAAAAAGTTGTTTTTAATTAAAATTTAGTAATTTTCACTATTCATCAAAATTAGAAAGTTATCCGAAAAGTACAAAAATTTCACTGTAGGATAATTTTGATATTCTGAATCCAAGAATTAATTCCATTTTTAGAGATATAATTTATAATATTTAAAAAAGTAGATATTACTATTCATAACGGCTAGTTTGATTGTTTGTGGTGTGTTAGAATCTCGAAATTGCGTACAATTCACGCCATTTCATTATTCAAAGGGAAACGTACCGTGGAAGAATGGGGTGTTACAGGTACAAAATAAGGATTCCCTCTGAAAACCTCAAGATAAATCCACAACTATATCACCTATACTTGGAGCTCAATATCTAGAACCAAAAATATAGAGAAGAAGGAATTTATGAAAACTATGTATACAAATGATAATGTATATTTATAATAAAAACATATCATACCTCTAATGAGAAAATGTGTTGCAAATTCATATGCTGCCTGAGCCTATACCTGTGTGCGACCCCAAAATCCAGCTCCATGAGCCTGATGTGGGACACATGGTGGTGGTGGTAGAAGGATATCATTGTATTATACCCCAAAAATAAATCTTACTTCTCCTTTCTGATCTCCACTTTTTCTCCTCCTCCATAGGGGCCAACCTACCCTTGCATGGGAGATCGCAAATAACAACATTTCCTCTACCATGGCAGTCCAACATCTATCTACCAATAATCCATGGAATGTATGGTTAGGTAGTCAACATCTATGTGACATATCCCATTAAAAGGATTGAATAAACCATCAAATTTCTACCATGATTCTCTTCACATTCCATGAACTGCACATCTACATTCTTGATTGTGATCATGAATGGATCTCCTCATCTGAGATCCTACCCTATAGCACCTACTATCTACTATATAAGAGTCAACACAATGGTTCCCACTACTAGCTCCTTCTCTCTACAATCCCTCTTATAGAAATATCTCAATCGCTCATTCCCCTTACAAGACTTTTACAATGGTTGGGATGCATAAGTTCACCATGCTATCACACGTCTCTCGGAGAAGTCGACACTCGAACATTTTTTTCTCAGAAATAGCTACCTTGGATCATGTTAATAGAGTACCATGTATGGTATGTGAACCACTTTATGTACACATTCACCATCATCCCCATCTATAGCTTCATATGATCTTGAATCTGAATTGAAAAAAACATGAGGGTAGTAGTCATCAAAACAAATAATGGGAGATGGGCCAAAAGTGTGTCGAATCATCTTGTATTTATGAAAAAAGGCTCCACCGATGCCTGGATGCTCTGTTAATAAGGATAGCTACATCTGAAACCACATAATAATGAATTTTCAAGAGCACCCTAAATACATGGACCCCAAACTCCATCAACTCCTCTAATGCATGAGAATGTTTCTTAATGTGGAACCATAGCACCCTCAAGCCCTAGAATTTTGGATAAATCTAAACCTACACACATCCATATCCTTATCTACTCGGATGATATCATACTAAAAAAGTGGTGGTGATGCGACCTACCCACATGGAGGAAGAGGCTCATGTGATGGATCCGGAATATAGGCCTCACCACTCATCAGACCGTTCACTACATCTAGAACTAGTATCCTGACTGAGTATCATCATAGAGGCATTGTGAAAGTTATCAAGACATACCACGGTCAGGAGATGATATATATAAATCATTACATATCAATATATATAACAATGGGGATCTTACTCAAGAAGGGTATCCAAGGACTCACTCTTATATGATGCATTCACCATCGATCCTTGCATCTAATGTCTTGATATGCAAATTAGACATGAAGGTATTAAATATCCTAATGAATGGTTGTTGAAGCTACCCATACCATCACAAGATTCCCTGGCATGAAATTTTCACTTAAGGCAATTTAAAAAAATTTCCATAATCTCAACTAATTACTTGTAACAAGAATACTATAAAAACATTCTTAAGGATCTAACCACCTCTGATAGAAATATTCACTGTCTCGAACCAAGTCGGGGCTTAAGACACAACTACCCAAAAATTCACCTTCATAGGCCAGGGGTAGGTGATGAGAGCTGAAGATTATAATACATGGAGATTTATTTTCGAAAATACATGTACCCATACACAACCATCTCAATGAAAAATTGCATAGAAATATATACAAAATATGAAATAAAAACAAGGGAAGCCACCAAGCTTGTAAACCCTCTAGATAGTACAAGACTGTGATAGTGTAAAAAAATGTAATGGGGAAAAATCCATGCCAAACCAAGAATGTGTCCCAACCTAGAAAACATTAATGTAAAAATTTGGAGAGACCCCAACTCCAAATCTCCATGCTATGACTACCATACACGGTCTAATGTAAAGGTATCCCTATGCTCTTATGATGTCACTGATGACCTTTCCACCATCTATATAAGTCATGAAATATGTGAAAGAATTCCTTACATGTTTGAGTATATTAATACCATGTAAAATTCCATAAAATATGAATCGGGATATGTAATATATACTATAATAATAATAAAAATATGCATAATAAAAATTAAGCCTTGAAAAACAACAACTTATCCCAATCCAAGAAGAGAAATTGTATCAAAACATAAGGGCCTCAACATTTTGTGTAAATGAACTACACTCAAAGATTTTGAACCTATAGTAAGAGTGTAGACTCATCCAACCATTACAATATAAACATGGATAGCATGTGGCATACCCATAGTGTATTTATACCTTATGTAATGAGAGTAATAAAGGCCAATCGTATGGATACATGTGTGTATATATATATAGTAAAAATTATCCCAAATGAGAATGTAATGGGATACTCATCTCACAAATTATCCTAAAATAGGAGACTCCAATAGTTAAAAAATCCCATTAATGACTCAAATTACATCATACATTAGTCTAAAAGTAACATTAGAAATCAAGTCATGCCTCATCAATATGTTTCATTTTCAAGGGTATACTATCTTAAGGTAGAGAACCCATTCCATGGAATGGATACTATGTTCCACTAAGTGGTACAAAATCCATGATTGTCCTTGCAATTGGGTTCCACTGTAGAAGATGTTAGATGCACCCAGACTTGTACACTTAGATGGTTCTTCTTTCGAAGTCATCGAGGAACCATGCCCATCTCACCTAGAGAGCTTCACTCAGGATTCATTGGAATTTACATTCCCAAACTGACTTAAATGTTCCAATATAAAAGCCGATAGGGTACCCATGACCAGCCCAATAGGAGGGTTACACAGTAAAAGTTATTGAGGGACCATTCATAGTCCAGCTAGAGGGTTCAACTCCTTGAGTTTGCAGAGGACCCATTCCCAATCAAACTGGAGGGTTCTACTAAAAAAAATCATTTATGACATATATCCAGCCCATCTAGAGGGTTCCACAAATGAGTTTGTAGAGGACTCATGCCCATCCCATCTAATGTTTTCCAATCTAGATGTTGTTAAGAATCGAATTACCAATTTTCATTCTTGGAACATTCCACGTCATATCTAAAAATACACAATAAAGGGTACCATCACATTCTATGTGGAAGAGCACATAGGGTTGGCTACTCGCAGGCCAAAATACATGTGCAAAAGAAGAAGATGGAGAAGCATAAAGTTTTCTAAAAAGGAACGAAGTAGTAAACTGCATGTGAGTATACCCATAAAACATGTGGTCCCCCTCCTTCACCTACACATGTACCTGTAGGTAAAAGGATCACCTACTATGAAGGGTAGATGGAATGTAGGGTGTACACATGGCATGAAAATCCCACTAAGGTTCCTACCCAATTTCTTTTCTCGTGTCCATGTATCCATGATGTGGCCATATACTTTACCCCTTGCCCATGTACTATAGTACATAATGTGAATCATCACATGGGGTGTCACCTGTGTTTTCTGATTGTTTCCTGTTACTTGATAAAACATAGTTTTCCTAGCCATAACCTCCATCACAAGGCTTATCCACATGGGGAAGGCAGTACACGGAATGTAGGAGGGATACATGCCATACCATCAGTAAGAAAGCTCAACTACCTAAATAAAATATCCACAGTGCCACATGTTTTGTGTTCATAACATTACATGGAATATAGTTGGAATTTTCACAGATACGCAAATCCATGATCCACACAAAAGATCTGATTTTTGACATCTATTCTAGCTTTGATTCGGCCTATGATATTTGGATCTAGCATCGACCATTGGATTTCATCATTCCAGTGTCCAGAAACTCAATTCTATTTGATTATGTTCGGAACCTTATGAACAATATATATCAATTCCATCCTCTATAGATTTTTCACCTACCAATCATTGAAACAAACATCCAATACTTGAAAATGTCTCAAATCTATCCATATTTAGTCGATACATTTATTATAATTAATTTTTAGAGATTACAGGGGTCTGATAAATCTTTGTACCCCCTTAAAACATAGAACCCAGATGGTGAGGTCCAACCAATTAAGAATGAGATGAATTTGATGAATAAATTCACCTCAAAAAAGGTTTTCTTGTTATTGGACATTCATTCATGGAGAATGATTAAGGACCAGGATGTCCACATTATAAAATAAGAGTTAAAACTGTAAATCAATACATAAGATCCTGTCGGTGATCTAAATTAGGTGTATCATAATAAATGGGATGGATATAAAAATCAATTCCATTAATTAGGGTGTAAAACCCAAATTGAAAAGTCCAACATATTGATTGGATTATTCTTCACTGTAGAACACACTCACTAATTATTTTTTTTGTTCCATTCACTACATCCTAATATACTCTGATCGAGAGTTATTTCATCTTCTAATGTGATTTATCCAATATAATTGGGTGGGGGGGTGGTGGGTAAGAAGATCTAGAATCCTCATCGGGTTTATATGGCTAACCCAAGTGGATTCTCCAAAGTTATATATTTGTAAGAAATTGTATTAGTTAAAATGATTTAATTTATAACATTAAATTATTTAATTAATATACTAGACATTCCTCTAATAGAAGAGATGTATGAATGCCATATGATGACATATTTTAGGTCTCACCTAAGTTTAACAATGAATTACTGACTAAAACATGGCATCTGAATTTAGATATGATCTTTCATTTATGAGTAATACCATTATATTTAAAAAACTATGCACATTCACTATAAAATATACTTAATTATATTATAAAATTAATTATTGGAAAAAAGTTTTTCGCAATTACATGCAGCCTTAATGCCTAAATCTAGAAATAGATATAAAAATATTTTAAAGTATTACAAAAACACAGGGTCTCCAAATAAAATGTCATAGGTCAATATCAATGATTAATGGGTTTTAATATTTGGGTCAAGACTATGTGTACCATCAAATCTAGAATAAATGAATGATTTTTGGGATGATTCAGGTAGCCTGACCATCTATATCCATGTTGTATGCATGATGATGTATCGAGATCTACCAGAGTATTATTTTTGGGAAAATATAAATAAATAGATCATAGATTATACATCAAGATGTATTGTTTATCACTAAGAGAATGTTTAAAGTTATAAAATCCAAGGGGATGATAAAACCATTACCTACAACTAAATGGAAATAAGAAAAAATTACCCTAGACCTATTCATTAGCCCTATAATGATATCCAGAGGAAATAAATCAACTTGGGATATGGTGGATCATCTTACAAAGGATACACACTAAATTTTGTTTTAAAAGGACTTATCACCTGATCAAAATATAAGGATATAAATTAAAGAATTTATGGGGCTTCATGGAACACCAACGATGATTATATCCATTTGAGAGCCAAAATATACCAATAAAATTTTGTAGAGTCTTCAACACACTTTAAATATTGGGTAGAACTTATGAAAAACTTATCACCCTAAAATTATTGGTCAATATAAGTAAACTAGATATAAAATGGAGGACAGGTTGAGATAGTTATCAATTTAGTTCAAAATATGATGTGATCAACATATTATTCTATCCATGTTCTTATACCATAATAGTTTCCACTCATGAATCCAAATGGACCCCTATGAATCTATTTATGGGTGGTGGGGTAAAACACATGCATGATGGGATGATGTTGGGGATCAAAAATTTCTAAGTGATAAAATGAATGTGCGAATGGTGGATAAGATCTGGACCATTCAGATGTATATCAAGGAATCTCATAGTTGAAAAAAGATCTATGATGAAACCCATCGATAAGACCAAGAGTTTGAGGTTGGGGGAAAGGTTTTCCTTCTTATATCTCTATGGAATAAATAAATGATTACCAAGATGAAGGTAAATATGATTCAAAGATACATCCATACCGTTTAGATCATTTATCACATCTGAGTGTTGACCTATCGACTAGAATCCCACATAACCTTTCTATAATACATGTTGTGTTCCACTAATAACTCATGGGGAAGTAAAAACCAATCCCCTCACATGTACTTGATCCAGAGGTAGAACCATAAGAAAATGATCTTCCAGATGAGGAGAAACCATGATGTTCTTAGTTTGAAGAGACAACGTTATAAGAAAGAAGGCAATGCACAAGGTCAATGTGCTATAGAGTACTCACATGTTTGAAGAAGTAATGTGTGAACTAGAGGAGGTGATGAAACATAGTTACCCTCATATTTTTTTGTGTGTGAAATGAAAATTTCAAGGGTGA
This sequence comes from Viscum album, assembly GCA_963277665.1. Classification (NCBI taxonomy): domain Eukaryota; kingdom Viridiplantae; phylum Streptophyta; class Magnoliopsida; order Santalales; family Viscaceae; genus Viscum; species Viscum album. Next base: position 2,098,071,492 of record OY728163.1, on the reverse strand, counting down.
AATTTTTAAATGGGAGATTATTGTAACAATAAGATCATTTATAAATAAAATTTCACTTTTTTTATTAAATTCATTATTATATAATGTTGATATTGAAAACACATGAAGTTAATTTATTTTATTATATCAAATAATATTTAAAGTATTGTTATCTATCCTTATAATTGATCATATAGAAATTGATTTGTTATCGTATGATTTGTATAAAATTAGGGTTTTAACAAATGTAATTTTCATTGACCACAGATGTTATTGACTCATCTAAAATGATCATAGCCTATGAATCCCATTTATTGATGTTTTCAAGAGAGATAGAATCACTCTGTATTTTCCTTGATCAAGACCAAGGTAATATCCATCCACACAAGTATGATTTAAACTGTTTAAAAGAGAAGTTAAATCTCATAATGATTACTACCAAAGAAAGTATGTTTAATAACCCCATGAAAATAACATAATCGCAAACTTTACCCTTATGAAATTAGAAAGTTTATTAAGCGTGTATTTTTCAAGATTCTTGAAATACAAGTATGTACATAATTTTCAATAGAATTATGGTTATATTTAATTCTTATTATTGTTAAATAGTATATTATTTCCATTTTGATATAATAAAAAAATATTATATGTTTCGGTAATATTAAATTCAATTAAAAAAATAATTTTCAAAAAATACTGCATTTTTTAAATAATTTTTTTAATAAATATATATAATTAAATAAAAGTTATTAAATATAAATGGTCATTTTTTTAAAATAAATTGTATTTTTTGAAAGGGTTCTACGATAGTTAATTGTAAATCCCCCCCCAACCATTTTTGAATAAATTTCAATTATTACATTAATTGTGAAAAAAAATCAAAAAATGATGAAATTATTTGGATAAATTATGTTTTATTAATTTCAATGAGAATATTGAAATTATCAAACGATTACTTTTTCATAATTTTTAGAGACATATTTATTTTCCGGATAATATTTAAGATGATATAAATAGAATTTGTGTATTACAACATCATAATAACCCATTTGTGATGTAATAAATAAATTAAATGGTATATGAGAAAAAATATATGTTTTCCATTTAAAATGATTCAATTTTATGCTTATTTTTATAAATTTATAAATTTTGTAGGAATCCTCCAAAACCTATAATATATTTTACAGTTTTAAATTAATTTCATTTGGGGAATGACTCAATTCAACATTAGTTGGTGAATTAATTTAATAAAGAAATACCTTGCAATAATAAAATAATTAAATCCACCCCTATTTCATATAATCCATGGGAATGTAATGGTTTTTGAATACATTCTTATATAGAGTACAAAACCTATGTTTGAGAAATAATAAACAATTCCCCACTTATTTCTTATATAAACCCACCAAATATCACATTTAACATCACTAAAATCCTTATATCACATCCTCAATCGACTATCCCATATATATAGTCCTCCAAAGGTTTCCCCAAGATCATAAGAAGCTCCTACCAAGTATATTGAATCACACATTCAAGGAAAAGGATCGTTACCTTCACTTATTGATTCATGATTCTTCATTATCATGTTCCTTATATTTCCGTTTAATAATATTGGGATATGGTTTTCCAAGTTTCAATTACATTAAGTTTTATTTCCAAATGAGTAGATAGAAATTTATCTCTCATAAAACCATTTAATTAATTTTTTATGTAAAACCTTTATTCTACCAAAACTTCACCCCGATTTTCCATACCAAAAAAATGTGTAGTGAATACCCATATCATTTTTCCAATCAAGGGTATTCAATTTTGTAAAATTATACTTATTTTATTTAGTATATACATATATGTATTCCAAAATCCACGAGCCTTGGATAAAATGTCACGATAATTGATTCTATGTTTTATGATCTTGTTGGCACACATAAGCATAATAATGAAATGAATTTTAGGGGTGCACCCATATTTATATATTGGTCCAATGAATTGGGTGATGTATTAGTCTCATGATATTTATATTATGGGATTATGGAGTGATCCAAATCCATCATGGGACTTTTTCCATCATTTTTTCATGGAATTTAGACATGGAATTTGTTAATGATGAAGTGTTTTATGTTATTTCCACATTTTCCATGTTGCCATTGTTATTATGATTTGATATCATGCATCATTATTTATGTATATTATTCACACTCCCTTTACGCCGTATTGATATTACTATTGTATAAAATATTATACTTTCTTAATGCCTGTCCATCATTTCCGCTTTATTGGGCTTTATATCTCAACCCTTTCTTATGTATGTACCTAGGTTATCACATAAGGTTTTAATTGAAAATGGAATAATATGATAATACCAATAATTTTATCAATAATATCTTGTATCCCATTTTATATGTTTTTTTGTAATGTACCTAATTTCAAAATACAGTAGACATATCTATCTTGTGGGTTTTTAACTGTCCTCTTATGTAATAAATCATTAATTAATGTGTAAAAATGAGATGTAGTTTCATAAAGGGTGTGAGGGAAACTCCAAATAAGATTCAACAATGTTTCTACGTATGGTGATTCTCCTTAAAAAATTAATTATTGTTTGAATTTAGTATTGAAAAAAACTCAACTTAAAAAAATTTATTTATAAATACCATTGGATTTTCACAAAACAAACCACATTTAAAAACATACAAATAAAAAAGGCTCAAAATAATAGAAATGGATCAACTTGGTATAGAAAATGTTAAATCATGTATGTATGGAATAACCATAATCACAAAATTATCATACATCTGACAGGGAGGGGGTGTTTGGGCATAAACACAAATGAAACCAAAAAAAAACATAAGAAACATAAATACAGTGCATTGAATTATGATTTCTAGCATTAAATATTCTAACAAAAGGTTCAAAATCTAGTTATGTCGGTAAATAATAAATTGAATCTCACTCAATCTTACCCCAACCATATATTCCTCCCATGCCTCCCTCAATCTAGGTGGAAAAAATTCTTTTTGTTGAATAAAATCGATGTTAGATATTTTAATTTCCTTAGACACCAACACACCCAAGGTTTCTCATGCACCATAAATTTATATTCTCACATCCATTATAAATACAAATTTTATAAATAAAACATTCTTTTATTAAGTCAAACATAAAATCACAAGGAATGTCCATTTTATAAAACCACCTTCTAAATTCATTTGAGACTAAAAATTCCATTGGATGTATTTTTTCAAATACCTATCACGCTTCAAAATTAAAATCATTTGTTAAATCAATTAAAAACAATTAAATTACTATTAAAATGTTGAATGAATTTAAAAATCGAAAATAAAAACCTTTTTAAAATAATATAATAAAAATTGAAAGAATGAAAGCCTATGTAAATTAAAAACTAAAGGATATCTATAAAAAACCATTAGGTAGAGACACCTACATTGATTCTAGATTAGAAATTATTGCCTCTAATGAAAAACAATATAACTCAGTGTATATTCTCTTTAAGAACCCAAATCAATGAGAAATACTATTTAGAATCCACCATACACACTTGGATTCCACCCATGTTATGATAAGGGTCCAAAACGACATAAAAATTTAATAATAATGAATAATAATGGTGGATATGGAAGAAAAGATAGATAAATCATGCTTAGCTAAAAAAACATGGAATAAAGGGAAACCAATAGGATTCAAAGGGATAAGGGATCTCAGCCAAGGTTGAGGGTTATCACAAGAATGAGGATGATGAGGGGGTGAATTAGAGTAATTTTTTAAGGTATTATAAAAAATTTATATGTTTTAGGAAAATAATAAGGTCCAAAATGTTTAGAAAAACATTGTAAAACTATAAAATATCCATTGACTCCCTAAATAAATACAACACATTTTATTGGAAGCTACCATATGATTGGTAAAAATATTCTCAAGACCATTAAAAATCACACCCTCCCCCAATTAACCCCCACACACAATTATCACCATGATTAGTACCAATTAAAGGAACATATATGTTTCCATAAAAATCACAATTATCTACCACCCAACTCCAAGGATCTCTGAGAGATAATAATTAAATAAATAAATGTCAAAATAAGATCTATTAGCGAACCAACAAGTGTCACAATTCTCTCCACAATTCTACATTATATCAACAAATATTACTCAATTATATATACACAAAAATTTTGAGTCCACTAATACATTACCTTAGATTAACTCACATTGTTCTTGTAGATATTTCCACCCCCTTTTCTGATCAAATGAACAAATGAATTCAATTTAACATAGAGAGCCTTATTATGATGATCCAAGGCACACATATGATGGTAAACAATAGTGGTATTAGGATCCACCTCCAAATCATCCCACTCTATCATGTATGAGGGGATTAAATGAACTTTTTAAGCATTGATACATTTAATAGGTCATGACAAAAGATTAGAAAGAATAAGGAATCTAACTAATTTGATACATTTTCAATATAATAAATTGTCTAAAATGACCTGTCATAACAAGATGCCAATTTCAACCAGTTTTCAAAGAGACAATATCTCTGTGATGAAAATAATTTTAGAAACACCAAATCATTGATATAGGACTATAAAAATAAAAAATTGGAATTAAAATAATTTTTTTGTGAATTTATGATATCACTGATCTTTCCCGAATCATCCCTTGTTTATCTATATTCTATTGGATGAGAACTAGTCCCAAAAGGGAATGTTAATTCAACACAAACTACCATAACAAACACCCACATGGATTCCCCTATAATTATTTAACAAGACCCATAATTATTATGAATTTATATTTATAATTGAATAATAACAAAACAAATTATATATTAATTTTTCATGGACACAAGAATTACAAAAAATTAAAAAAAACATATATTTAAGAGTCTAGATTTCATGCATAGAGAAACATTCATCTTTGTGTGATATGATATACTCAAATTCAGTTCATTTTCCATGAATTCTTATAGATCATCCCAAATCTATAATGTAAAATGGGCAGCTTGGTGAAAATTTATGGTTAAGGGAACTCTATAAATATTTATGATCTCTCTAACGTATAAATTCTAAAGTTCATCCACCTTTATCGATTTTAATTGAATAAAATCAGATCATTTAGTCAATAAATCTATTATAATCCAAATATAATTATTAAAAATTGGATTTCATGTTTGAACAATAAAAACATATATAGAATATCATCACACTTCTATACCAAAAATAGCTGAATCTATAAGAACATAACTGGTGTATGATGTTTATATTTGATCTTATCGCATGTCAAACATTATGACCGAAATTCAGTAATAAATTAGATCATCTGGGGTCACCAATACTGGGATCTCATATTTTAAATAATTTTGCAATCCCCAAGGTAAATTACTTAGCCAAAATAGTTACCCTTAAGCATTAACTCATACATCAAGGTAGATGGAATAACAAACCACTTACTAATGAAGTTGTTACCATCAAAAGACTGAGAGAAATCACTCAGGTTCTATCAACCATTAGAAACAATTCTAATCATACTGTGTTTAGTGTAAGATTCTTGATCATACTAAACCATTCCATCCCAATATTGTAACTAGAACATTGGTAAAAAACATCCATACTCCATCTAATATCTCTTCCAAACATAGAAATGAAAAAATCACTAGAAACCATTCATCAATATATTCATTCATTTAGAGGATTTGTACATTTCTAAACAAGGCACTTGAAATCACATTCTAACTCATGGGGGTATGTGCAATACTTAAATTTAATTCTTGAATATATTCCACCTAGAATCAATTTTTAAGGTTCAAATAACCTTAGGGAAAAATATTTTTTATAAAATTATAATCTAAATTACATATTAACGACTACTAGAATATGTTATGACACAATGAATTTAACACATGTATCATAGCTTCCAATTCTAGGTCATGGGTGGTGTATTTATTTTCATGTGAGTACAACTGATAAGAGCAATAGGGTACCCCATTTGCTATATGTATCTGTACACAACCTATCCCAATAACCAAAGAATTAAAAAAAATTCATGACCATTAATAATACCTTTAAGAATACATATAGTGGTATAAAGTAAAACAAGCCTAAAACATATCAAAATACTTTAGCAAATACTCAACCCACTAAAAAATATTTATTTTCTATGTCAAAGATGTAAAGGGTCAAACTGTCCTGGAGAAGTCCATCAATTGTTTTATAATGTATTTCCATACTATAAGGCTATCGATCATCAAGAAATTATTATGATTTTCCCATGATATTACTACTTAGCACATTTCAAGATCCACTGAAACCAATTTCAAAAATCAAATCACTATAGAAACATACATCCATGATCGAGACCTGAAATTTAGATAGATTAAAATACTATTTATTCTCTCTCATGTTCCACCAAAAAAACTATAGATGGTATCCATGGTCCACCACCGTGTTGTACATCAAGATGTCATCGATTATGAAAACCATAATCATGTTCAAATAATGATGAAAAATCCAACACAGCAAACCCATAATGTCTATAGAATAATTGGTAATGAAATATGGAATAGACAATTACTCAAAATTTCATCACTAGCTCCATAAATAGGTTATAATAACATATTATTTATGGTACCTCAACTAGAGTTTCCTTGACCTCATAAAATTTTTCAAAAACCTCTGATCTACTATAAACTAATAAATAAGTTTTTCAATTTTAGGATTAATGTATCCATTTGTAATGCTAACCTGATTTAGCCCTCAATAATCTATAAAATTTTGGAGACTGTAACATGTCATATTTGAGAAATAATTCAGAAATGACCAAAGTTACATGGTTAGAATTATAAATCCCTTCCTTTTAAGATATACCCATTGAAATGTTATTTCATTCATTTTAAATGGACCAATCTAATATGATAGTATGTAGAGAAGTATCTTTTCAATAATTTGGTTGATGGTTAACTTGATCTATAACACTGAGAACCAAGAGAAATCATCAAGAAATAAATTGGATATCGGTCCAATACCACTAGAATATGATCATCTATACATTTTTTAATGAATAACTGTGGGATATAAATAACTGGAAGTAAATAAATCCCACATATGGTATATTTTGTACTCCCCCCATAAATTAGGTCTAAATCTCTCTAGGAGAGGTGTGCCTTTAAATCTAGTGATAGAAACTATAAACTAAAAGGATTATAGTCAATTTTAATAAAAAAAATTAATCGAACCATACTAATAATGAGATCAAAGTCCTCCATGTCAAACCATATGATGTACCACAAAACACCAACCTCAGCATTTTAAACCTGACACTCTGTGATCTTAATGCCTTGCTCATTCTTCCTTCACAATGGGGGTGACAGATCTACCACAAATGGAATACAGTACACTAAAATTTCTAAAGTATCAAGAAAATTTAATAGAAAAAATGTGAATATAATATATTAACAAATCCATGTTATTGAATAAGAAAGAAGCACCATACCATGAATAGTAGTTGATCTAAATTTAATGTCCTCAAGTTCTATATTTATTTTGTGAGGTCACCTTAACTCAAGCCCACCATATCTCTTCCTCCATGGATTTAAATTTCATTTTGACCAGGGGGAGAAAGATGACCCTTAGAATAATAAATTCAAGCATTTTTATTTTTTGGAAGTGATAAAACAACTCCACTACCCTTTGAAAGATTTATGATGACCTAAAGCACCCTAGCCATCAGATTGGCTAGTAGACGCAACCTCCATCCCAACTATAATATTCTAGGGGATAGAATCCATTGACCATATAGAATATAAAAAAATGGGATGCCTTATCTTATGGTAAAAATAAAAATACGCACATGTCTGTCTGCATGAAATATTGCAATGAAAATAAATCAACTTAATCAAAAAATGCATTAATAAATATATCCCTCAATCAATGTAAAAAAATGACCAAATGTATGAAAAAAGGAAAAATAAAATAAATAAAAAACAATAATGTAATTCTAACTAATCATTAAGGGTACTTCTATTAGATTCATGAATTCGACACACATTGGCCAGTCCAGCTCAAAACTATACTCCACCCCAACTCATCCCTCTAAGGGCACAACTAAGATAACTGTTGTTTGTATAAGACCTGACCTATATTGGAAGATCCCATGCATGGGTGAGTATAACAATACATGACGACACCTAAATAAAAAAATTTAGAAACTGAAAGGGAAAAGGTTGGATCGATAAAATGGAGGATAAAAACCAAGAAATAGAGAGAGAGAGAGAGAGAGAGAGAGACAATACAAAACTCAATCAAGACCATTCTTCATCTATATATGACTAATCTACTCATCAACACCTACTATATCAAACTGATATGAAACATACACTATTTTATTATAGGATATAGGACATATACTTTTTACAAACTCCATGTATCAATGTCTCAACCATAAATCCACTACATAATCCTACTACAGGCTCGAAGGTTTTTATTCTATTGGAGTACTGACTGCACTAGTCTTCACATCCACGATCGTAGTAATAAAAAAATTATAAGAAATTACGTGCCACTATGGTGATGGAAAATTTCCACCATCTAAGGATGTAACTATCTGAGAGAACATGCACGTTGGAGAGTACAAAAAAATGGACTGAAAATGTCTCAACACACATATTGGGGGTCCCTCCAAGGACTGTTGGGGGAAACAACGAACTCAAAATGGAACTCTAGATTATATAATTCCAAAATATGAAGTCTCTCATAGAACCGTTGGGGAAAAATAAGAACCATACCAAAACATAGAAACATGATACATAGATATTCATATAAAGACAGGGGATCCCAATCATGACTATCGGGGGACATCACAAACCCCAATGAAATACATTTATGATATATCAAAACCCAGATATAGGATAATACACCTAACGTTTTAGGGAAATCGTGAAATGTTTTGAAGTAATCTATTGAAATATGTGATCAAATTATTATGATATAGATAACACTCATAAGATGACATACTAGAAGGGGAATCATCACCCTATATCATGGTGTCCACAAGTATACCTCAAAACAAACCCAGGGTATTACGATTATATAGAAGAACACATTGATTCGGTCAAAGGTAAACTATGCACTCTATCTAATAAGAGCATTATATTGTGGTTATAATCTTACCTAGAGTATTTGATGCCTCATTGAATACTCATTGGAATAAACCCTGGGAACTCACTCAATTGATACATGTTCAAACATCTATAACAGAGTGAACCACAATGTCATATCTTGTCACATATTTAATTCCAAAACCATGGGAATCATTCACATACTATTTGGAAAACTACTAAGGACAGGCTACCCATAATCCTTTATCCATGTCATGATGATAGATATGCATTATAGAGAAGAGACTCCAAGGGAAGTGTACATCAAGTAAACATAGTTCATAGTGTCTCTCATGAAATTGGCCCATAGTTGAGTCTCCTCACAGCACATGGAATGTATACTATGAATACAATAGTGCATACCACATTTCACATGTTGTGTAACAATATTCAAACATAAGGGAACGTACTCAACCACACACTACCTCACTGATCACGTCTCTTTCACTACATGTAACCCTAGTACACAACATTTCGAGGAAGTCATGGTGTATATCCAAGTTTATAGAACCATTATCATGTAAACTAGCTATGTCTATGAAATATAGATGTGTACTTTCACACATCCCTATTCACAGACACAATACGTCTTCCCAAATCATTGGCCACACAACCATGGAACTATAAATAGCATGCACCCATAGTACATGACTTGTAGTCCTAAAAATCATCTTCCTATAATTTTAAGAACACATACTGCATGTTCCTTCCCTACACACTATGTGATTGGGATTTCTGAATTGAAAATTGCTATAAACTAGAAAAAACGCTATATTTCTCATAATCCACAACAGATTAACTCCCAAAGGGTCCCTAAAAGTCATCCATGGGGGCTACAAAATCAAAAATAAGTATAAATATGATTGGAAAATAATTCATATATATATATACCAACCACATGGTAAAATGACGATGCATTTGGTCTACATCCATGATTCGAAGCAACTACACCACAGTCCGAGAGTGATCACGATCATGATCAATGATCGCAAATTCCACCTCTCCAGTTAGTTTGTACACAAATGGAATGGAGTTCTCTCTTCCCTTTCCTCTATATTTTGAGATCCAAAATGGGTCTATTCTTCCAATTTCATAAATAATTAAATAAATTGAATTATATAATTATTTATTGTGTTTGTTAATGCACACCCTCAACTGAGCACCCAAAACAGAAAAAAAAAATTTGTCATGACATGAGTAAAATATCATTCCATACTTAGAAATTGTCTTATATATATGATATAATACCCAAAATAGTAGTTATTACACATTTTAGGAATACAACATGGGCATGGATAATTTTTTAATATTTCTAATATCACCTCATTGAGGTGTCCAGAGCCTTGGAATTCAATACTGAATCATTTCATTTAAATCGAAATATTCCTAGAATATTTTTGAAGTATTATATGTAAAAAATAGCTTCTATAATCTCCACAAATTCATGTATTTTCATCCTGAAGATTAAAATAAAAAACAAATGGGTGAAAATTGTTCGCTCAATAGGTTCTCCCAAACTATAAAGTTCGGTAGAAAGTTCCCAAACATTCCACAAACACATTCCTAATAGGAAACGACAAAAAATATTAAAACAAATAATTTTCTTGTAAAAAAAACCCTAAAATAAATTCCCATATCTTTTAATATGACATTGTGTAATGCGTTTCCTACATGTCTCTTAGCCGTGAGAGGTGGAAATCACTCAGCACCTGATATATCTTTTTCCAAAAGATTCTAGTACCATAAAACCTCCCATACACACATAGTAACTGGAGAAAGATACTTCGAAAAATATAGATAGAATAAAACCCCCAAAAACTATTGATAAAACTTGATGATAATAGATCTTATAATAATCAATACATTTTCATAAAATTCCAAGGGATTTCACCATAAATCTTCAACAACCGATGACATGCCCCAACATTCCTCTTCTAACTTTGTGGGGAATGAAACTGACAATACCATCATCATATCCAACTATAGGCCATCAATCACTCTCTTATAGGCTCTGACCAGTAGAGTGGTGACATACATGGTCCCTCACCCCTAGCCCTTAATGGCGCTACTCCAATGTTAGTGGTTACTTCTACAATTCCCAAAATCCATGAACTTTTAGGATATCATCCCAATAATGAAACTAGAACAACATGAAAACCCAAAGAATGTTTTTATGTTACAAATTTTCCCTTTAAACAAGATTTCAATCATCAAACCAAAAGATTGTTGTAGTAATACCCCTCTCATAGGTGCACTACTAAGGGAATAAATATCATCAGTACCTCATCTTATAATTTTACTGGTTCCATTTTCAGACCATAGAATGGTGATGTACTTCCCACATTTGAAAAATCCCTCAATACCATGTCCATTTTATATCTGGTCAATTGATACATCTCAAACAAAGTAGAGTGGAAACAAATATCAACCAGTTATATGGTACACTAACCCAACCCTCAAGCATATATTTTTAGAATTAAAATACACTGTTAACTCACTCAATAATAGTGAATGTATATATTATTTAGAAGAATATACTACAACATCGACACCCATGGGAGAATCTAATTTTAGTACTTCTAAATCATATTCAATGGTCTGCCATTTTCCCCATATCTATGAAGACACAACACAAGAAGTGGTCCTTCTAATTATAGAACTAATACTTCATGATATTACATCAAATTTGAATCTCTTAGAGATTTTCCAAAAAAATACACAAGTTACTCACATACATATCACCACTATGAATCATACAAAGATGAAAATGAAGAAAATTACCCAGAACTAATCCAAAAAGGGTTTATGAATTTTTTCCATCAATCTCAAATAACATTTTGGGAGTCTAACACGGTGGTAGGGATCACTTCAAACTCATCCAACTGTAGTATATTTAAGAATCCATCTTTAGTACAAACTCTACTCGAACCTAGAGACGGTGATATCCTATCATGAATCTGAAATTCCAGAACCATATTCTTCATAGCCTTCTGGTGAAGAAGGAATCAATTGTTTGGTGGAAGTGATCCTATATGACAGTCTACTGGACTAGGAAATATCTCACTCAAACAATCTCATGAATTGATATATCTCCAAGTAGGAACAAAAAAGGATTCCCAAAAGAACACATTGAGTATTACAATCCTTTATAAAACCACCAACTCAACCATAACACACAAAACATTGTGGGATCCCTCCAACTAAAAGGTCGAGCTAAAGGGATCCAATAGAGTTAACTAGCCTCCAACAAGAGATACAACCATCGAAATGTGACTCGTGAAAATATGTAAATACAAAAAATGAGGATGATACGATACATTTAATACCTCAATATAAATTCAATATCTCTCGGACACAAGCACCAGCTACCTAAAACTCACCCTTTTCCACCCTCCTATAAACCAGAATAAGGTCATGCTTTGAAACCTTAGCACACCAAAATGCCCCAATCATATAAGTAAGAGAAAATCATCCACCATGCCCTGAAACTATCCACATCAGGAATAACTAAGTCACCCGTATTTTTTTCTATCCTTTCATAAGAACACATCAATGTGTGGGAAGTGTCCCTCTTTCCCATGAGGCTGAATACATAACATCACCACAAACATTAATCTCCATAGGAAGCTCCAACCCTTGGGAAAGATATGTTTATATAGAAGAGTGACTCACAACTATTCAAAACCAAACAAAAGATATGGATAATTAGTAACATTTAATAGATTGAATAACTCTCAAAGCCTCTGGATCAAAAACCACAAGTGCATGTAGCTACACATATCGTTGTCCCTAAGCTATATAATACTATAATGGACCACATTTGGGTTTTGGTGGTGGAAAAATATCTATGTGTAAAGAACATAATGTGGATCCTCCATCTCCTATGTAACTTTTTCCATTTCCATATTAAACATAACCACAAAACTTCATCAAAAGGATGTGATGTCCATGAGGTCCCTACAAAAGATACAACATCCTATTCCATGATCTACAACCAACACCATTAGTCTGTGGGTCCTTCTCATTTCGAAGAATATGAGATCCCTATATTGGATTCTCATAATATGTGATCGATCCCTATGCATCATCTACCAGAGCCAAAATATCCATCCAAATCCATGTATGCCAATTTTCAACAAAATTAAACATCATAGGTGGGCCTATAAATTGATAAATTGTTGTAATAATTTCCAGAAATCCATGTAGAATAACAACTAACTCATGAACATGGCCCTATATGGAGTCCTGTAACTTATAGATCCATACCCTCAACCTTGTAGTAGAAACCACGATAGGAATCGTCATGGGAACATCATAAAACAATAAAATATCTACCATAATCTATGTGTATACTTAGGTAGATGAATTATGAAGGATATATAAACAATAAAATAGGTCTATGTGATTCACATAACAATGCTTCCAGTAAAAAATTGAATGAGGTTTTTAGTTAACAAAAATATTTTAGAGTTTGATTAAATGGATACATCAGCTTCCGCACTAACACTGGAGTCCTTGTACTAATAGCTAAATTCAAAAAACATTACACTAGTGTAATATATTCTGAACTAATATCATAGCTCGACAACATCAATAATGTGGTCTGAAAGTAGAACCCACCCTTTTGAAAATATGTAATGACCCAAACCATATAGACCCATCTGGATAGAGGAATGTTAATCTTACATTACCATAATCTTTCCTCCAATAGGCCAAGGGATATAGTCCAATTCTATGTAGGAATATGAAACACATGAAAGTCTATAGCATATTGTAGTTATACATATGCACATAAATCCCCCTTCAAGATTCAATGTGGAGATAATAAAAAAAATTAAAACCAACTATTCATTCATACATCTACTATAAAATAAATGAATTTTTTTTCAAAATTATTAAAACTAAAATAATACATTCCCACTAGAATCAGATAAATAAAACCGTCATTCGTAATATGAGGGAACTATTATCAATGTCATGGATGTTACACTCCTTGGTTAGTCTATAAAATAACTATACCCTTCCCACTCTTATTCATCCAAGCACTCCACTTTGATTTTTGTTATCTACATAAGACACAACAGGTGTTTGAAAAATCGAGGTAGGCGTGAGAATAACAATATCCAGTATACTACCCAAAAACCAAAAATAAAAAAGTTGAAATTGAATGGAAATAGTTATGTTGTCCAAGACCATGGTAGAAAACCCTAGAGAGTGATATATAATATAAAACATTATCTCATATATTCTAATCCTATACATGATTAGTTAGTTAATCACCACCTAGTATGTAAAACCAATAAAACACATAATGAATGGTCTAACCGACTAACCGAGATATGCTTATAACAGACTCAAAGTCTCATGATATCACCCATAAATCCATGAACAAAATTATAATAAGGGATCAATGGTGTCACCCATCACATATTACTTTCAACCAGATCCTTACCATTCGGGAAGATGGTCATCAAATATTTATCTAAACTAGGTAACACTATATTGATGACACTTCCCTTCTATATCTTGAGGTCATTATTCAAGATTAAATTCATATCATATACCACTATATAGAAAGTAATCATGTGACTCAAATGTTATCAAAACAAATATAAGTGATAAAGACAATGCCTCATTGTGGGATACAAAAAACCCAGACTAGAACTCAAGAGATAATAATGATCAGATAGAGGATCTGTCCGAAAAACATTATGGGACACCATTAACCCAACTAAAAAGACATGATTCATATATATTGTTATGTAGATAGGGGATCACACCATAGATATTTAAGGAACACTATGAACACTATAGAAATATATTACTGATATCACACCACCTAGATATTGCATCACACCCAAGACTGTTGGGGGACGCCATGAACTCTTATAGATTAACATGAAATTTGAAGATGTTGTACAAATAAGATAACAAGATTCCTATAGGGATGAACTTCAAGATATGGGATTAGTGCCATATATCATAATGGTTTCTCTTATAAAACATACCACATGAAGTGTATTAAAAGGATTAATGATCACAACCAGAACCGGTCACGTGGACCACTCATAATCTATCAAATAAAAACACTATAGAGGTTTCAAAATTCTATACCAATGATGTGATGTATCACTCTACCCTAATATTAATAGATTAATTAAACCCACTGAACTAATACTAGTATATTTTAAGATAACTGAATATACTCAAAATTTCACCTCCCCTTGCATCTCGAACAATAAAACCATGAAAACTATTGTGCCATATGTGGAAACTACTCAAGATAAGATACCCACGAGCATCCATTCAAGTTTCATAGATAGAGATGTGTGAGGGAGAAGAGTCACTAAGGTAAGTACATATAGTGTAACCACATTACTCTATGTATCTTTCAAATTTAGCAATAATATATTCCCCTCCTCGTTCATGGAATGTATACTGTGGATACAGAGTGGACACATCACACAACATGTGACTTCGTATAAACCACTGGTCATGTTATTTCACACAAATAGACTCACTATCAATGTCTCACTACATGTAATACACCCAAATTACATGTCATGTCTTGTCCCCCAAGGCAACAGCCATGTCCTTTGGCCCATGCATATGTCATATGGAAGTGTGTAGGTCATCGAGACTTTTAATTCCACATGATAATGTCTTTAGACATGTCTCATTTTCTGATGTCCACGAATACATGTCCATGGAACCATTCATGGCTCATACCCTTATTACATGGTGTGTAGACCTCAAAAGGCATCCTAACTATATTGGAAGAACACCTGATGTGTGATCTTGCACAACACGTAGTGTGATTGGGATTTCCCATGTGAAAATTTCTACGAAGTAGTTGAAACCACCAATTTCTCTGTATCCACCCTAGATCGACCTTCAAAAATATATGATCAGTATTATTAGGGATAAAATACCACAAAAAACACAAAAAATGGGGATTAGGAAGTAAACCTCATAAATCTACCTATATCTTGGGGAAATAAAAAAGAATTGGGTCTAAAGACACACTGTATTGTTGACACACCGTGATCCGAGAATCATCATGGTCAAGATTAAAGATTGATATCCCCTTCTACATCCTTAGTTCATCTGACACCACAAGGGAGATTTTTCGCCCATTTCTACACAAGTGGAGAGTCAATGGGGGGGGGTATTCTAAAATTTTAGTAATTAATTAAATAAATTCAATAATTTAATTAATTATGGAATCTATTAACTCCCTCCGTCAACATGAATCCCTTCACCAAAAAAATATTTCATGCCTATGGTTAACATTACATACCAAACATAAATATAATATCAGATTTTTGATTCAAGACTCAAAATAAGAGTTATTCCACATGTAAAGAAAACAACCAAGGAATGAAATAAAATAGTTAATAATTATAATATTACAAATTTTAGGATATTTTGGATTTATAATTTAATTCCATTTTTTTATCTCGACTTCTTGAATATTCATATAAATATTCCAAAGTCATATACACCAAAAACAGAGTCACTTGAAGAATACTATATAGTTTTAAATGATTAGCATGATTCCCAAACTAGTGGAACATCCTTAGAGCCTCTAGGAAGTAAGGTTTATATTGGTTGAAAATCCAACACATAATAATATTCAAAGTATCTGCCCCTAATGAATCTAATGGGGTCAAACATGATAAATACAACAAATTTTTTTCCACAAATCTGATTATGTTTTTCTTGTGTAATTATCTATCCACCAGAAGAGCTCAAGATATGTCTGATTTCAGAAGAAACCCAACTAAGGCCCATATTCCGAGGATAGAGCATATTAATCATGCCCTATTTATTGTCCATGTAATCACAATTCTCTAGGAAATGTAGAATAAGCATTGACATGATCTTGTGATTTATACCAATTCCAAACCCTCCTGTATTTAGATAGTAATCCATTATGCACTTCAGAGGAAAATGAACAATTTCAAAAAACAGAGAAACATATTCAATCATTGATTTTTTTTCTTGATTAATGGTAGTAAAATCATGATACTTTTTTACACAAATATTTTTTTAAAAATAAATATACTTATTGATTTCCTTCATAGAATTAAGCCCTGTGAGATCCTCATGAATCATTAATTGTATAATAGATTTCCATCAATACATTCTATGTCACTCTATTATATAATTTGTGAATCCAACATTATAGTTATCCTGGGTCATTAAAAATGAATTATTTTCCAATTCCTTTCATGAAAAATCTTAGGATTACATGTTCCTTTATCACCATATTTGTACATTGTATTTGAATTAGTGATCACTTTGGAGTGGTGCCGTATTTTTTTCTCACCTCTTCCAGCCCCGTAGAATAAGGATTAGATGTTAAGGATCAATGATTATACCAATGCGGGGTAAAATATAATATTTTTGGTGGATTATGATATACAACTCTTTCGATTGAATTAGAGGATTCCCATCGAGGAAGAATTATCCGTAAATAAATTTGAAAAATCCATCCGAGAAATATTTAAACTCCCAATGAAATTAAATAAAACAGTATATTCCCATTATAGTTAATAGACGCAAAAATATAATATAAATAAATATTCCAATAATATTTTGTGAAAATACAAAAAAAATGAACTTTTTCATACCATGTAAGGCTAGGATGCATGGTTTTGAAAATTATAAACCTACAATATTTAGCGATATTAGAAGAATTATAGACAAGTCTGAAAAGATTTTCATGATTTCCTGGACCATGTCCCCTAATGGAAGAACACCACAAACCATTTTATACCCTCTTTAATGCACCTCAAAACATAATTTTTTTCAAAAAAATTTAATGTTATTATTTCAAAAAATATAACCAGTAGGGGAGAAAATAAAATCCTATAAAATAACATTAATATAAAGCTAAATTATATGATAAAACTCCAAAATAAATTTTCTATTTTGAGTGTTGACATAAAATATAGTTTTCTAGGAACTTCTCCATGCTATCCACATGATCTATAATGATCATATTTTCTTTCTACCAGAAACTACCAAATAATAATAGGTCCTTGAAAACATTTTGTAATGAGTAAGTCTTGGATTACCTTACCATTTATCTGATCCAAGATTCTAAATGGTATTAAGTGTGATCTATATTTCCATGGATGCGTGACCAGCATCATGGTATCATACTTAACAAATTAGGAATTTTTTCCCACTTGGAATCCAAATTAAAATAAATGATGTACTCCTTCTAAAAATCCATCATGACTCTTCCATAGGTTGAACATACATGATGTTAACTAATTTATCTTAATTATATATAAATATACAATTATTTCATACTCAATAGTGAAAATAAATATATATTTTGACTAAAAACACTGTATAATTTTTAAGAAATCTTTTAAAATATAAAAAACTATTATCTTCAAGAAAAAAATACCAAAACACGCCCCAATATGTTATGAAAAATATATAACACCCACATTGATGAAAACACCCAAAATGATCTATATAAACTATATTAAATGAGACCATAATATCTTATATCGCAAAACACAATAAACTAGGCCATCAAGGGGGGAAACAAAACAAAATGGGGCCATTACCTTTACCCATTTCCAACAAAACCATGTCTGTATATGCCTAAATTTATATGAATGGTGTGAGGAAAATTTCTATAGGATACTACCATGAATATATATAAGGAATTTCTATATGAAAATAATAAATCTTGTTTGAATAACATATTTATAAAAATTAAACTTTGTAAAATATGTCATTAGAAATACTAACATATTTTTTCAAAACATAATATATTTCAAAAATATTTGAATAAAAAAGGCTCAAATAAAAGGAAGTGAGTCCATATGGTTTAAACTAGTTTAAAACACCCAATAATGATATAATTATATGTATAACAACATCATATGTCCAACAACAAGGATTTTGGTGTTAATGAAAAGACATAAAAATAAAAAAAACAAAAATCTTCCTTCATGAGCTCTATCCAAAGGGGTTACTCATGACCTACTCTCTCACATGGTTAACTAGACAACTAAGTGAGTAAATTATGTTTGGAAGCTCTCTTAATCTACATCTAGACATACCATCAAACCATGGGTTCTCTAGGTCTAGCTATGAACCATTCCCAAGGTTGAAAAAAACTACATTACAAATTTAAATTTCCTAATTAAAACACATACCCAAGGTCTCCGATCGTCCATATATTTCATATGACATAATGATTATAAATAACAATTTCATAAAGAACACATTACCATAATAAGTTGAAAATCTTCCATATAGAAATGTTTCTTTCAAAAACCCTATTGAAATTCATTTGAAACTAAAAATCCAGAATGAAAAAATTTCAAACCCTTTGCAGGAATCAATGAAAGTCAACAATCAAAAATATCTTAAATTCATTGAAACTTCCATCGCAATCCAGAATAAAATGAATCATTGAAAAAAATATATAATAGATAATAAAGGATATTTAATGAATATAAATCATAAGAAATCAAAAATAAAAAGCGATACATGGAAAATAAAACATATGTTTAGAATCCTACCCTGACTCAATATTGGGAGTCATCACCCCTAATGAATACCACCCGAACAGAGTAAAATGATATATCACTAACATAAGTAACCACAAAATCCCATTGATATTTCACTATATTACCTAGTTTTGGAAACCATTATATTCTAGTGTTCTAATAATCCATGATAATGGATTAATAGGGAAAACTGAGTGATAAAAAAGATTAAATCAAAGAAAAATCATGTTTACGTAAAGAAAACCCACCAAACTAATAAAGATAAACCATTAATAGTCAAAATTATAATATATCCAGTCAATGGGGGATGTATGTTGTGTGAAATGGGAGGAAGTGGGAGTGAGTTGAATTTACATTTATAAGGGACTTTAGGATATATACATGTTATAAAAAAACTACATATGACACACTATTTGGGACACATTTTTAGGAATAATTTCTTCCTACTGTGTAGTAGCCACTAACTCCAAAAAATAATACTACAAAATTTCCTAGAAGCTACCACACAGTTGGAAAAATCTTATAGAGACATTAAAATACTATATTGTCCCCTAAACACCATTCTTTTTTAGTTACCCACAACCTTATTATTACTTTTTTTCTAACCATGTGAATATGTATCTTCCTCTACAAATCTTGATTTCAACCCCCAAAATCCCGAATACTCCATTAAAAAATAAATAACAAAATAATAATCATAATAAGGAATACAAATGACCCAATATTTGTAACAAATACATTCCAAATCTATCAATAGGTAATTATAGTTCATCATTATTGAATTTACATATATATCAATAACCATTAATTTTTATACTCTCAAATAATTGGTATACAGTTATATGAGATAAATGCATTAAGGTTAATCAGTAATTTGATATTGGTATAAATAAATTAACATTTCCCTATAGCTGAGTGTATTTAGTAGTTTAATGTATAATAAATCTCAGAAGACTATATGATTAAATTTTTTGTTTAAAAGTTATTCCCAAATTGAACACATTTCATGCTAATGGTGAAATATTATTTTGAGATCAACTAATTGAAATTTATCCCAAAATAAATCACTTTTATCCACTATTTTTTCTATTTCTCTATTTCTATAATATTAAAATAATTTCATTCACTATTTAATATTTTGTTACAATTTAAATTTCATTTCAAAATATACTCTTCACTGCCTTCTGTCATCTTTTTTGTCATTTTTTTCCAATTGTGATTTGATTATGTTCATTGATTCATTATTTTTTCATGGATTATAAAAAAAATTCCTCTTGGGATTGAAGAATATTATCAAAATTATTAGTTTTAATTAGGAATAATATATAAAATATTTAGTGCCTCAAATGATCCACATAATAATTTGGTTCCACTACCAGGGAAGGAATTAGATAACTAAGATATATCTTAATTGTTGAATGAAACAATGAAAATATTATTTCATATAAAATTATCGTGATACTAAAACTATTTTTTCTATTTATAATGAAACAAGAGGAGGCCTCTGAGCGGTGGCATCTTCTCTCTCTCACTCGCTAGGGTTCTTCTTTCGGTTTCATTCCCTCCCCTCCTCCGGCGTGGTTCTGGGCGGGCTGGTGTCGTTGTCATCATCTCGGCACCGGTGGAATCTAGTGAGGGCTAGCAAGGATCTGTTCGTCCATGGCGGATCGACGAGGGTTAAGGCTTCCGGATGCGGCACCTCCGCGGCCTGTCAGACGTGGCCTCGTCTGCCCTTGCAAAGGGTCTCGCGGCGTGGATATGGCCTTGCGAAGGGTCTGGCGGCGTGGATCTGGCCTTGCGAAGGGTCTGGCGGCATGGATCTGGCCTTGCGAAGGGTTTGGCGGTTTGGATCTGGACTTGCCTCTCCTGTTAGGTGAGTTTCAGGCGTTTTCCTTGGACCTCGGTTGCGCGTCGGCGGGCGTTGGCTTCGGCTGGACTAGATTCATTGCGTGCTTGGCTCGGTGCTGGCCCCAGTATTGCGCGGAGGGGGGAGGGTCTCCTGTTTCGGGATTCCAGTTCCGTGCGGCTCTCCATGAAGGTCTTTCTTTGGTTTTTTATCACTTGATAGCAGTGAAATTGTGGCGGATTTTGTGCATTTCTTGGTGGTGTCTTCTCCGAGCTGTGATGGTTGCGCTGATTGTGCTGAAAATGATGGTGGATCTTTGTCTAGGTGGTTCTGCTCACTGTGATTGGTGTTTGTCGGCTTCTCAAAGGTGTCTTGCTGAAAGCTGAATGCAGTGGTGATTTTTTGATATTGCAGATGAGCTGTTGGTTGAATGTGTTTTCTCAGTGGAATGGATTTTTGGTTTGTGAGTGATGGTTGGGTATGTAATTGTATTTCTTCGGTGGTAACTCTTGAGTGGGTTTGGGAAAGATGTTCGCCCTTATCCTTTTCCTTGTTTACTGCACTTTTTATTTCTTTTAATAAATGGTCAGAGGTTTTTCCTCTTACTGAACTTTCCTGGTATAATGAAACAAGAAATACTAGTGTTTTTTGGTCATGGAAATATATTTATTAAAGTAATTAAATAAAGTCCCTATAGTTGAGGGTTTATTTTTAGACATGAGTACCTTTTATAAACTGATGAGTCTAAAGGGGGAAATTTAACATTATTATTCAATGGAATGGGATGTGGAATTTATCAGAAGATATAGAGTTGAAACCAAAACTAATATCATTAAAAAAATTTGATAGTCTTTAGTTAATTCACACACCGAAGATATCGATACAAATATTTAAAACCTCAATGTGGGACTAAAAATGAATTTCCATCTAATAAATATTATTGGGTTTTATTCTACATCCATTATGGTTGATGATTTATTCATACTTCCTGATTTTAAAAAAGTGGAATCAATCAAATAATTGTGGATATTTTTTATGGAGGTTTAGAATTATATTCATTAATACATTGTAAATCTCAGTAGTCATTTTTTCATTAATAATAGAATAATGGATTAGTATACTTGGATATGACGCTAAAATAAATGTGGATGAATATTTTCGAATGATTTAAAATGGAAAATATCATTACAAAATGAATATGAGAAAATTATTCCAATAATTATTTTTCCAAACATATAAAATTATACCATTGTCTTATAAAAGTAATATGTTTTTAATTTAGGAAATATGTGATGATAATTCTCCATCCTATGGAAAGAAATTCACATTTTCTCCCCTTCATAAATTCTATTAATGTTTCAATTATAAATTAATTTCATAAGTGGAAAATAAGTTATAAATAACTACTTCGGTGTGAATCCATGTGCATTTTTCAATGGAAATGTTATTTTCATTCTTAAATGGTAAATTACATAACCATAAAGCAAAATGTTGACATTAAAATATTTTATCAGAACATATTTAGTTATTTGTAAATATAAATCCACACCCTTCAAATGATTATAGACTGTTTATTTAGAGTTACTCTTGTTGGGTACATAAATCATGGAGTTTCATGGGAGTCAACCTATTAGTTCCATTCATTCTATAAAATAATTTATGTATATTTAATAAAATAGTTCCTATTTTTATTTTTAAAAAATATTCAGAAAGAAATCTCATTCACCCCTTTTTTGTTATTATATGACTTTTGAACTTTTCTTTGACATTATGTTGAGTGTAAAAATTGAGATCCTACTTACATATAATCTATTGTAGCATCCCGAAATTATTTGGAGAATTATTATCATTCCTTTCTATCCATATATATGGTTATGTTTTATTTAATCTAATGTTGATATTATATCGTTTATTGGTATTCCAATGAATGAAATTTTTTAGATTATATATTTTTATGAGGGGAATGGGGGATTATTATTTTATATAGTACAACCCCATCATAAAACATGGATCTTATATGCAAAATCTAATTTATCAATAATATCAAATCAGGGATAAAAAATTAACCATATGTCAATTTTTTAGAACTTATTCCCACTTTATGGGAGACCTCCACTACGATTAAATGAAATTAAATAATAATTATTGATAGTGAATTGAATTATTCATTGATGAATTAGAGAAACCATTTCCAAACATTCAGTTTCTTATTAATTCTTGTTGAAATATTTTCAATTAGTTTTTATTCGTGTACATAATGACACATATCCTATGTGTTGTTGGTATATACATTTTATAGGGATACCCACTAGGTTAATGGAATGTTTTATTTTAGTTTTTAGTTCAATTTCAATTTTATTTATAGCTATTTATGGGTTTTAGGGAATTGAAATTTGTTTTTTGGTTAAATAGACCCTGATTCATAGTAAGAACATATTTTTTCTAACCATGATGCTATCAATAAAGGATGGATATCTTAGATATTGTTGGAATTTTCATAGTTTGATCTTTTTTTTTCTATCAATGCACGGACCTCCTAAAATTGGAGACTTTTATTTTTGGGAGACAACAGAACCCGTATTGTTATCACATTGTATCCCTAACGATGCTGCCAATTAATGTGAGCTATTATGATAATTATTATTTTGTGAAATGATCAAATATCCCTTGATTGATATAAATTATGAAACCTTCATTTCTCAAACCATGTTTAAAATTTTTTACATAGAACATATGAGTTCTCCCCTATCCATTTTGGTAGATTTATCTAATTTCCTATAGTTTTGACTTGAGGTAATACTCATTCATAATCCCTCACACCATTTTTATTAGTTCTTCCATTTCAATGATGGTTGAAATCATAGATGTTGTGTTGGTCAGACATTTGTTTTTTAATAGTGGTTTTAAATTTTTTCTTAGGGTTATAGTGTGTGTAGACATCTCCTTCTTACATCATTTGACTATCATGATGGTAGATAACCATTAATCCTTAATCACCTTTTGAATTGATTTATCAAAATTATTTCAAATTGGGTTATGATATATATCTATTCTTTTCATGATGTGATTCACAGTTTTTATTTGAAATATAGAGTTTTTAGAGGGTATTTAAATATGTTTGGATTGAATACACACCAAGAGTTCGATAAAATTGTGTAATGTGTTAATAATGTTTTAAGTGAATTTTTAAAATTTTTTTAGAAATATTTATACATTAAGGAAGGTGTATAATGAAAATGGTTATGTTATATCATTAAATTGGACTTTTAAATTAATTTTATTAGAATAACATTCTTAAATCAATTTGATTATCACTGAGTATCACATAGGGGATAAAGGGTGTGGGTGTGTGAATGACTTATGTGTGGTGTATAAAATATATGGGATCAATATAGCCTTTAGGGATAAATAATGTGGGGTCTTCCATAGTATTTTCCAATGGATTAAGAGATATTCTCAGTGGAATATTGTGTGATATATCAATAAAAATATGAAGGTACTACAAGAGACCTTAGATGTTTTAGCAAGAGGAATTCTGAGAAAGATTCCATCATTTTTATATGTTCTTATCCTACTACAAATAAATGTTTTAGTCTTAGTTAAACTAGAATATTATGGTTTGATCTCATTTTTCATATTAATTTTTCTTGGACAATTTGTATGATTTCATGGATTATATTAGTGATTTTTTGGTTTAATATATATTATGTTATGCCAATGTGTACATTTTAGGTTTTATGATGGCATTTAGGGTTTTTATTGCTTTAATTACATATGTGGGTGTGTTTACAATGTCGTAGAGGATTCATTTTTACATTCAGGATCCTTATAATATCCATTCTCTAAAACTTATATTTTTTATCAATTAAAATGAAATTTTAAAAGGCTAAGTGATATGAATTGACCTTGACATAAAGGTTAAATTGTTTATGAAAATGTGTATCATATTTGATATATTGGTAACATGGTTTAATTACTTATATAAATTAATGGTGGTATCCTAATATTATTTTTGACACAAACCCTACATATATATTTGTATGTATAATATAATTTTATTTTCAGTATAACGGTAACTGAAAGGGAATCTAAAATTTTTACAGCTCTTCTTGATTACCATTAATTGGCGCGTTTATGTTAGAGGAGTCATGGTCTAGAAGAATTTAACTTATGAGGATATGTTTTGAGGTTTTGGTTTCCTTATAATGTATTTTAGTTTACATTCATAATTGGATCCCTATTATTATTTAATTGAGATTTTGATTATGGATAACATGTATATGAATTATATACCAAATATTAAATAGGTTTATGAGATGGTGTTTTTGATATCAATGATTACTCATTTCCACCTAAACAATTTTATCTATATATTATATTTGTAATTTTTTATTCACATAGTGTGTTTGTATAATTAATATATAGGTAATGTTGGTCTTAAAAAATTTAAACCCTTCCCAAATGGTTGTCTATGCTTCCCCAGTGCTTGTTGCAAGCATGTGCGAATTGATAATGCACCTATTCCCTCATGGAGTGCCGACCTCGGGTGATGGGTTAGGTCTATCCTAGATAGTTCACTAAAAAATAGGATTAGAGTGTTTTTTATTTGGAGGCCAATGTAAGATAAGAACTTGGAACATCATTTATCAAGAGGTAAGAGTGATTGAGTTCCATCTCAACTCTAGTTTATATCAAAAATAAATTTCCCATTGTTTCACATGATTAAGTTTAACGTTTTTTCTAAATTATTCTATTATTATTTGTGATTTGTTATATAATCTAGATTATTTGGTATTTTTGGGGGATACCATGAGTTATATTGAGTTTTGGGGAGGAACAATGTGTTAAAAAGGGTCTGATGGCTTATGAACAATGTTACTAGTATCCTTATGTTTCCCTCATGGAAATGTATGTCACATTCCAATGGAACTTTTATGGATGGTTTTCAGTTTTCCTAAATGTGACTCCAAATCAAAATAATATTACATTTGAAATATATATGTTTCAATTAGTTTGATTAATGTTTATAAGGATGTTAATGAAAATTTTTTGAGGTTTACTTTGGAAATTATTTATGTTTTTATTATTTTTGTTTAGATAAAATTATGTACTAAATGGCCTTGTGGATTTCTTTTGTAGAACTTCCCTCTTATAAGTGTCTCATCTATGAGGATAGGGGGAGCTACAAAGCATGTAATTTATGACAACGAACATTTTGATCAAAATTCTATAGTGTAATTTATCTATGAGATGAACACATTTTTCCCTGATGGTAGCAGAGATTTGGTATAGATGGAGGGAAATTATTATGAATTCATTTTATAAAATCCACAACTCTTTTGTGGGGATAATGTATCCTAGTATCCAATAGAGTGTCAATAATAGTTCGAGTGTATCATTAAATCCTTAATGACCATCAATCACTAAAATTTGGGATTTAGTACATATATGATGGATGGATTTGGTTGAAAATGGTTGAAATTTTTGGTTCTTTGAGACGCAACATGAGGGACTCACACAAACTACCATTAATGTGGTTTTAAACCAAAATGATATTCAAATACATAAATGTAGGTTAATGATCATGATATTATGATGACATATAAAGGACATAATTATGTGGTAGAGTATACCTCTTAATTTTTTTATTTGGTTCATGTGTCTTTTAAGATCCACTAGAATGATTTCCTAAAGGATTAGTGTTTTTATATGTGAATTAATGTTGAAATTTGATCAATACGTATCCTTAATAATTTTATTAACATCTTTAATCTATTGATAAGTTGAATATGTAAGAGGATAACATGGATGAGAAGATATTCTTAGTGGTGTTACTTTTATGGGTGGTCGCTTGAATTCATTTTCTATCTAAAAGATAAAGTAGGATTGTCCTTCTTATAGTAGTGGAAAGAGTGCTTTGTATTAATCCAACACCAATATAGTGGTTTAATTAGGGCACTCATGGGTATCCGATTATTAATATGTGATCTATAATAATACCAAATTATAATTTCATAAGGATTTGAGGATGTTACATTAGTGTGTGCATCCATGAAATATGACTCACTTCTGTTAGATTTCGTATAAGGGGGTGGAGATTACTATTTTTATAGAATAGTTCATTGGTATAATCAGATGGTCTTAATTTTGATGTATAGTTCCCATATATTAAAGTGTTTTCCGACTCAGTGAATAAGGCTTAGGGTGGGGCTATGTTTTCATTACTTTATATATATATGATATGTTATAATGTTCACTGAGTCCGAGTTGACCAACATTTGAGGAATAACGTTTATTGTTACTTCTATTGAAGAATATTCATTTAATATGGCTTCTTCCAATTCAAATAAATCATTAATGTTCATTGATTCCATAGGTATTCAAGAAAATATGACTAAATTTATGATTGATTCTTATGATACCTTGTGTATGAATACATAGAATGTATTTATGTTCCTTGGGTTTTGAGTATTAATCAATGATATGGAAGTCTTGTGGGATATCATTTTGTTAGAAATAATCATTTTTTATCTCATAATTTGAATAAATTAATTGAATATGTAAAAAAATTACTTTTTCACCACAAATACTATTTTATATCTCCTCATGGGAGAAGTCATATCCATGAGGGAGAGTGGGATCGATGACCATAGAGGACATGGATTATTTTTTTAGAGATGGGATTGTTATAATTTCACCTATCCTAGTTGTTATTTGATAATACAAAGTATAATATAATTGGATTCCTTTTAGTGATTATGGACTGATATATTTATGTTTTCATATTGGATTTGTTAGTTTTCTTCCACAGAAAGATGAAAATTTTATAATAAATCTATCATTGGGATGATCCTAGTTTCATTACAATCATATCGAATATACCTTAATGAGTAAAAATAGTTAAAAGATGAGTTGGAGGAATTAGATTGTGAGGGAGTTATTTTTTCCCATGCTTCACTATGGATGTTACCCATTATATTTGAAAATAATATATATTAGTCTCTATAACATTTTGATGATTTTTTTGCAGTCTTAATTGGTTAAGAATAAAGTATAAATACAAGTTGTCCATAATTTATTATATCTTTAATCATCTCAGATGCTCTCTTTACAAAATTTTTTTATAAAATTTTTATTATGGGTAGGTGGATATGGGAAGTAAAAGAGGGACCAATCAAAGGTTTTATAATATTAAAGTCCAAGAGAGTCCCTTATAAGAAGGTGACAACACCCTGGGGGTCTCAAAATTCGTTGTTCACAATACCTCCTTTCTATTCTTATGGAGACACATTTAGTATTAGGTTATTAAATATGACATTACTATTTCTATTTCATTATTTATGGCCATGATGAACCGTGTCATTCAATTTTTCGGACACCTTTATGGTTGTCTTTTTTGATGAAATAATTGTTAATTTTAATTCAGATTACAACTATATTGACTATAGTTGTCTTGGAAAAAATGGAAGATAATATTCTATATTATAGGATATCTGAATGTAATTTGGGACTGAAGAGTGGAATTATATTGGACAAATGATTTCTGAGAGAGGAGTTTAAGAGGATTTAGAGATGATTTAGACATTTATATCTATAGTGTGACCTAATAATGGTTTTCATATTAGAAAATTTTCAATACTAGTTATGTATAATACTTTCTTAATTTAGTTATTCTCCATTCTTGATTCCAACTAGACTAAGAAATGGGTTATTTTTTAATGGAATAAGATTTTACACCCTTCAATTGTGATTTTTTATTCTTTTTTGACATACAGAAAAGATTTAATTCTTACATAGAGTGAAAATGAATCTAAAGAGTATTATAATGCTTCTAATGTAGGGTTGGGGTGCATGTTGATGAATTATGACCATGTTGTGGCTTATGTATTGTAGTATATATTACCATATGAGTGGAACTACCCCACCCATGACTAATAATTGGATGTTTGGATGTATTTGTAAATATGTGGTCCCACTACCTCATTAATGAAAATTTTATATCTCATTCAGATCCTAAGATCCTAAAGTATATCTTCACATATATATACATAATCCTCATATAGTGATTATGGGTAGAGTATCATCATAAATTTTATTTTAATATATCTTATACAATTGGGAAGGGATGTTTTTTCATCAAACATTTGCGAAGAATGTTTATGGTATAAACTATTTGGAAATATGCAAATGATGGGGTCTTAATGATTTTGTTTGCTGACCTAATGGTAGAGGTGTAGGATGATGGATAGTATGTGGGTTTAACCATTTTTTAGGTCACACAATATCTTAGTTATTGGGATCAGAGAGATTTTTAATAAAAACCTATTTTCTAGAATATTAGTAATGTGTTGAATGGTGGGAAGACCTCATGTGATTAGTATTGTATCATGATGGTTATATCCTATTCAGGTGGTGGATGGAGGTGACATTGACCATGACGTAGGTGGTGAAGCATGAGAGGCATTGCTCGAGTTTTTCCATCCATCCGGAGGTTTCAAAGATGTTCTACAACATAGGGAGTAGGTATTGGTGTCCTATGATATGGTGGTTAGTTTTTTTCAAAATGATTGACTTGATTAGGAATAAATACTAATGTAAAGATACTATATGGGTTATTTTGACCACTTATCATTATAGAAAAGAAGTGGGACAAAATATCTATTGATTTTTGGTTCATATTACATGATTATCTAACTCAGAAATTTAATATATTAGTGATTATCAATTGTTTGATCATGTCATAAAATTTTCCTCCTAATAGAGAGTCTATGAATGTAGGGATACTGGAGAAACTATACATATTGGAGGCTATTATGATATGTTTAGTGACCTTGATGATATTTTATAACTGATATTCTCATTTGTATTATTGGTTTTATAGGGGACTTCATGAATATTTTTGAACGTGGATGTGGTTGAACATAACATACCACCTGAAGATGGATGTCTAGACAGAGCGGACTACCGATGTTCTTGAGGATATGCTTTGGGATTGTGAACATGGCCTCCAGATTATTTGGAATGGAATATATCATTCGATAAATTCTATTATAATAATAATTACATGTACATTATCATGATGGACATATTAGAGGAATTATATGGGAGGATGTACATTTATACACTGTGTTGGGAAGAGATGAGTCAGAAATTCTTATTGGGACCAAGTCTCATATTGTAGAAGATAGAGAAAGTAAAGATGATTCTGAACCAGATTGTGATAAATATGATTAAATGGAAGACATATTACAATAATATTTATAGATAATTGGTATTGGATGTCATATAAATGGTGTTTATTGAAGTTCATATATAGTTGGGAAATAGTCAAATTGGAATACATGGAAAGTTAACATAATGTTATATCAGGACATGCATAATTATTTAGTTTCCTATGAGGTTGAACTATTAGTTGGTTTTTCCTTCATGATAGACCATGATTGAAAATTTACTTCATGTTTCCTAATCGGAGATATGTCATCATTAAATATCTCATGTGGTAGTGTAGTAAGATTTAGATGTTGACATTAATGTCACCCTTGTAAAGAATCCTGTTCATATCTAAGATTATCATAACAAGGTGATCCATGGAAAATTAATCATATTTCTGTATGATCATTGGTACTGTGTTGTAAATATCCATGGGATAAGGGATTCAGAATAATTGGCCTTGAATAAGTGGATTTAACTATTTACTTCTGATGATACCTGAAAAACTTTTGGGGTATAAAGTGACATGGCTGGGGTGGCTATGAAAAATGCTCAAATAATAGTTTGTCTTATAGGATTTCTTATTTCCTGTTTTTATTCATTCACTAATTTTTTAGGATTCTGAGGATTAAAATTTTGTTTTTAGGGAAAACAGATCATAGAGCATGCCTGAAACACAATTTTCTAATCATTTTGTTGTTATGCCTTTTCGGATAATGGGGGTTTATGTGGTTCATGGTTGGTATATCAAACTATGAAAGTATCAAAATAACCATGTGTATTATTTAGGTGATAGTATTACTTGCATGGTTGGAACACTAATTTTTTAATTATAAAACCAAATCATTTGAGCTATACAGTTTATTAAAAATTTGAAAAATATCCAAAGATCCCTTGATAGATTTAACTCCCCTCAACCAAATTTATCCTTCCATATATGAAATTATTCCTCCATAATTTTTAGAGATCACCCCTTATCCATTTTAGTTGATTATACATGAGTTATTAATGGTTTGGAATTAGTTAATAGAAATTCTTCATAGTTTTATAATCTATACCTCATTGTTAATTTTTCTTATATTTCCATGGATGGTGACCTCCATAAATGGGTGGTTGAAAAAATACAAAGTTTTAAATTGTGGTTTAGGTTATGTTGTTATGGTTTAGGTGTGTGAGGATTTCTCCATCTAGAATATAGTGTTTTTAGTTAAACGCACTCAATTTAGAACTGACTTTGAAGTAGGTGTCTTTATTTATGGTTGTTTTCCCAGATATCCATTAATCTCTTATCGAATGTTTTTATTTATTTATCAAATTTTCATGAAATCTATATATAATTTTTTCATATTTTATTTGATGAATGTTATTTATTAAAAATTGTTTCTTTTAATGTAGGGTTTTAAAGGAAGTTGTCTTAAATGCACTCAAAGTGCTTGATTGAAGAGCTCATAAAGGATATATAGTATTAAATGGATCTATAGAGTTATTTTAGAAATGGATTTACCCGAAGTAAGGTGTTTTATCAACATTATAATATTTTTTTATTATATTACCTTCTGAAATAAACATTATAAATGGATTTTTTTTTATGTTTATGTTTTGGTCAACAAGTAGTAAATGGATACCTAGAGTGTGTTATTTGGGATGAAAATGATTATGATTATTCTTTCCCTGGCAATAAGAGATAATTGGGGGAGGAATAATTAGGGTTAATCCATAGCTTTTATAAGTTACAATGGGAGTGTATAAAAATAATAATGAGTCAGTTTCCCATACATTGATAATGTGATCAAGATATATATTTGATATTTTTTCCTGGCGAGGACTGAGAGAATATTTAACATGTTATATGTTATAAATAAAATAAAAAGTATGTTTTAGTCCAACTCACACAAGACCATTCTAGTTAGATCCCATGTTTCATATTTCTTGTGCTTGATTAATTTAAATTCTTCTAGGAAATTTGTTAGTTTATTGTTTGGTTAATATTTCATTTGTTATAATAATTTCATCTTATTTTAATATATGAAAACACATATTTTTATTCCCAACTTGTTACAATTATTTGAATATGTTGGGGATATAATTCCATTTGGATTATTTATCGACATTATGTTTATTATAACCATTTCTTTGTGCATCACACCTCGTATATTCCTATGGAAATATGCATACTATGTATTAAAATACACTTGTATTGGAAATAGAACCATGAATTTCTGTAGATCATCTGAATTATTGCCTAAAATGGTTATATTCTTATATGAGAAATTGTCTTAGTTAGGTTAACTGATGAGGAGTTGAGGTTTTGGTTTACGTTGGATGTTATATATTAACATTCCAGGTTTGGATCATTGTGTTATTGAGATTTGATATTCATAAGATATTAATCATTTATATGTATTTTGCAGGACATGTAGTATATGGTTATGTGATATTTTTATGATATGTTCTTTTACTCATTACTCTGTATACTCTATGGTATTTAATATGTATTAATTATGATTTATTTAGTTGGTGTGGTTGTCAAATTAATGTATGTTTCATCCAGTCTTCTGAGGTAGAAAAAATTCCCAATTCATTATACAGGTTTCCTTGGTTCTTGTCACATGATCATAGTGATTGGGAACCAATTTAGGGCCTCATTGCATGCTGGAATTGCTTAAATTTTATATAGGGACCAAAAAATTAAATAAATAGAAATTAAAACATAATAATATAATATTTATTACATTACAAAATGATCTATAATATAATAGTAATTTTTTAGTGCATTGGAAAATTGTAAATTCAAACAACTTGTATATAGGTGAACTACATCTTATCCCCCTTTGTTCTTCGTAAATATCACCCATTATAGACTTATCATATATAACTCCTTCATTCATAAAATATGGAAGGAAAAATAATAAAACAGGATCTAAAATTACCATTAATTTTATATATGTGAGATATAAATGATCAGATACGAATTACATGAATATAAGGATCTAAGAACATGATAATAACATTTAGAAAACCGAACCTACTTATAATAGATCAGGAACATGAGTCATGGAATAAATACAGATAGTT
The DNA here is from genome assembly GCA_963277665.1 of Viscum album. Taxonomy (NCBI): domain Eukaryota; kingdom Viridiplantae; phylum Streptophyta; class Magnoliopsida; order Santalales; family Viscaceae; genus Viscum; species Viscum album. The sequence goes on along the minus strand of OY728163.1, from coordinate 2,098,037,660 downwards.
TATAAGACATGAATAATAAAAGAATAAAAATAAATAAGCCACGAACAAGTTAAACTAAAATAAGATATGAATTTATTGATTAAATTTATGAAAATATGATCATAAAACATTTATCATATCATAATTCAAGGGAAATTAAATAGATTCATAAATACATTATGGAAGGATACCCCATAGAAAGGAATTAGTTTCATAAAACTCTTATCATCATTAAAATAAATAATCGAGAGAAAGAACAATGATGGTATAATGGGATCATATCCCTAATAAGAATTATGTGACATCATATTAGAAGGAAAGTGATTTATGGAAGATCTTGTGGATCATTTCATATGGAAAATAACCCTTTAAATTATAATATCTCCTTCTTAAAATAGAATGTTTGAAATATATTATGAAAATACATTTATTTCAAAATAAAAATTTTAATATATACATGACATTTTTAAAAATTGAGTGTTCATGTGGTAGATAAAATATCTTTAGGACATAAACACTTAAATAAATACCCCATTCACCATTTTGATAAAATTTAAATTGGTATTGCCTACAAAAAAACATAAATATTCCTTTTAAAACATATTTTAAAAACTATAACAAGTTAAAAAAATTAATTTCAACAATGATAGAGTAATATTAAAAAATTAATGAAAATATTTCTTAAAAACATGGATATAGAAGGAAAATGGTTTTTTACCAAAGATAAAAATAATGATCATTTTCATTAAAGATATTATTTTGGAATATTGAGAATATAATGTGTCTAAAATGATGGGAAAACTATTATTAATAATAAATAAAAATAGTATAACATAATTCAAGATGTTATTGATATAAATATTATAATATTTCATTATCTAAATCATAATCATAATAAGTACTAATAAATAATAAGATTGTAACATCAAAACCCTTACCACATTGGCAACTTTTGTATATTAAGCCCCATGAAAGATAGAAACATATATGGATATGTATATTTAAAAAATTTCAAGGGAATAATAAAACAAAACATAAAAAGGGTATTATATACACTAAAAAAAGAAATAGTTTTTGAATATAGATTATTATTTACATTAGTAAACAAGTAACTACAAATCCATTACATGTGTTAGGAATTTTTTGAATCGTAAGTCCCATGAACGAATAATATTAATCAAAAATAAAATGTTAAGAGAATAAAGAAATTCATGATATAAAATTTCAATTTCAAAAGATTTTTAAAAATTATATAAATATTTTATATATTTTGTATATATATATATATACTGTAATCAATAAATGTTAGATATTAAAAAAGAAATACAGAGATAAGGGAGATGGTAGACTATATATATGGTAGAAAATTGTTTAAATTATATATATGGATGATACAAAAGAAAGTTAAATCTTATATTTCATTTCTAGTCTAATTTTTATGTCATATATGTCACATATTTTCATTGAAAATTTTCTTATTATATTTCATATACGGATTTCTGAAAAGTCAATCACATCCATTCATGAGGAGGTAGTCCTCATTACACACGAGTGACGTTATAATATACCCACATAATGAAAATTAATAATGTATATAATATATTATAATTATAAAAGCATACATATGTCATAAATATCATATAAATAAATTAAATCAATAATTTTATCTCTCTATGATAGGTTTTGATAGAAAATAAACTACATGGATTCAAGAGGTGGTTGTCCACTGTACATAAGATCTATGTTTTTGTTTCGCATTTTATGTAAGAGGAGAGGAATATAGGTGAGGAAAAAAATATAAAACTATTATTTTATTTTTGAGATACTATGGTTATTATATTATAATTATTTATACATTGTTGAGGTTGGTTAGAGAATAATTTAAAAAGAATGTGTTTATTGGAGAAAATTAACTTAAATTAGAATACCCTTCTTTGGATATCATATTAAGGATCCTAGGGTTGCTTTTTTGGGATTGGAAAAAGCTATATAACAAGGATAAAGATGTTTTTGTCTAATTTGTTTTGTGGCTTTGTCATTCCCAATTTCTTAGGAGGTGATAATAAGATATGGAAGGAAGTGACCTTTTATAATTGAGGAGTGAAAATGTTTTGAATACCTAAAAATATTCAATAAGGGGAAGTAATTATCACACAAAGTTCAACAGAACTGATAAATAATTGGGAAAAGTTATTATATATATAATAAAAACCTCTAACACAAAAAAACACATGTTTTAGACATGTTTTTCTTTAACTTCTATGTTCCCAAACTTTTATGATTTTACATTTTCCTATGGCAATGACCATATTATATTGGTTATTTATTTTCTAAAGAAGAGAAAATAATGATTCATCATATTTAATGGATACTAATTTATATTTTCATACATATAACACAAAATTGGAATATTATAGTGTTTTTAGGAATTTCAAATCATTTAATAAAATATTATTTATAATAAAATTACTTTAATTCAAATTTTAACACTATTAATTTTATTTCACATTAAAAAATCATAAAAAATGTTGAATATAAGGATATTATTTTAAGACTCATCTATAATTTCATATTTTTCTTACAAACTATATTAATACATTAATTCCTTCAACATACTACATTTATTATTTTTAGTATCATTTATTCAATTTCTCTATTAATTAAATATTTATCGAGTTTGTGTTACCTATGAGTTAAATGTAATTATATAATATTATGAATTTTTAAGAAATTTACCACATGAAATAAATTTTATTATTCTAAATATTAAAATCAATATTAATTAACATTTTTTGGTTATTAGATTTAAAGACATAAAGGAAATTTAAAAGCATGAGGGTGTCATTTTTACTTTTTTTAACAATATTTTTATATATAGGAGAATTTAATAGAAATGTGTCCCCAAAGCACATAAAAATAGTAATTTTAGTAATAGGGGTCAATATATGTCCATACCATAGAAATTGGATAAGATTTTAGGTCAATAGCATCCATTGTCATTTAGTTTAACCTCTAAATAAACCTATTTCAACCATAACCACACTAATTAATTATTTTACTATTCAGTTTGAAATAAATAATTTGATAATATTATATAATTTTAATTATTATTATTTAAAATATATATATATAATTTTTTCAAATATTATTCATAGAAAAAGAAAATTTTATTTTAAAATTATACCCGTAGAGGCAACGAAAAAGCGGTTTTCCAACGGAAAAACATCCTTAAGTATGTACAATATTTATATAAAAAATCCACATGAAAATCATTTTAAAGAAATATATTTTATTAATAAAAATAATATATAACCATGTACTCTTTTAATACATTTTAAAAAGGCATGAATTTATAAATGATTTAATGTAAAATGTTGTTTTTAATAAAAATCTACATTTTTTCCTATTCATGTAAAAGTTAATATTTTCATAAAATTTTAAAAAATTATCCTAATATAATTTTGATATTTATATTCCATGAAAGGAATTAATATTTTAAAAATAAATTTTCTAAAAGTTTTAAAAAATATTTTTACTATTTGTTCCCAAAAAAGAACAAAAATCATTTTTTTGAGAAAATAGTATTTCTTGAAGAATATATAGAATTTACTAAAAAAAATTAATTATTTATAAATATATTTAAATTATATAAAAACATTATAATTAATTTAAAAAATGAGGTTATTTATATTCATTTTTCAAAATTAAATGGCACAGTTATAACAATCATGTTTATATAATAGTGTATAACTATTTTCTAAAAATCAGTTTTTCATGTAATTAAAGATATAAAAGTAATTAAATTTATTTAAAAATATATTTCATAAAAACTAACAGTGTTATATCTCATGTTGAAATAGAATGGGTTTAAAAATCCTTCAATTTTTTTAATTAAACAATTTGAATCACAATTGTTTTTACAAGTTGATTTTCATGGACAGTTGCACGTCTCTCAAGGAATTACCATGATTCATTAAAAATAATTGAATGCCTATTTAATTTCCCTTCATTGATGGGCTCCAACAATAGATATTTTATTATGATATAATCTAGGCTATTTATTTATGTTATTTTTTCTTCGATATTATGTTATTTATGTTATTAATCGGTGATATTTTAGGATGTTTTAAAATTTTCAAATAAATATTTTAAAATTTAAATTTTATATGGGTTTTATAGTTTTAGTTATTTTTAATTTGTATTTTTTTGGCAGTAAATGATGAATTATATCCTATATTACATGGTGAGGTGGGTAATGGGTTTTGAAAATTATTTGTTTGAGATTGTTTTGATTTTTATATTGATTCATTTAGTGATATGGTTTCTAGTTTGATATTATTTTATATTAAAATGGAATTTTGACCATATATTTTTCTATTTCCAGATTAAATACTTTCAATATTAGAATAAAGATTTCATAGATCATCGATTCTTGGTTTTTATGTAATAATTATTTTAAATTTTAAAAGGGAAATTAATTTTTAAAACCATATTATAAAAATTAGTAATATCATGATTGGATTATTATATTGAATTGTCATTATACAAATTTTGTGTTTTAAATTATGGAATTAAATGAGGCCATATATTCAAAAAATACATGAACATTATATAAAATTTGTGCATTTATAATATATTAGTAATCTGAATATTTTGGTCAACTTAGATGAATGGAATCTATAGTAGCCTTAGTTTATTTTGAATTCGAATTATTCCCATAGACATCATCCATGATTCTGTATTGAGAAAACTATTTTAATGGAATATGATTAGTATTTTTGAATTTATAGGGTTATTCTATATCTGAATAGATTGATTCATTCGTTTTTTAGAGGTAAAATTTAAAATAAATATATATTCTCTTATAGGGGTGTCATTTTAAACCACTAATTTTCATTTTTGTAAAATATGGTGTCTTCTAACAGATTCAATGATACCCAAGCCCAAATTTTCCCTTAAGTCACTCAACCATCGTCATTTTTTAAATCCTCTAACTCAATTAATTAAACTATATTAAATGAAAATAATTTTCCTTCATTCATAGATATTTAGGGGACTAGATTATAAAAAATTGCGTTTATCTTTCAATATATTTTTAGAAGATTATCCAAGGGGATTAACATCATTAAAGAAGAAATCTATTCGTAAAAGTATCTTTTATAATAGATTTTAATTATTAAATTTATTTTTGAAGTTAATTTATATTCCTTTAATTTCTTCTTTAGATTGAATCAAATATTAATTTTAAATTTATATTCATATTTAATTTTATTATTATTAATGATGAAAATATTTTTTCAATGTTTTTGTAGAAATTTTCCATGATGTATTTTATCCATTTTTTAAAATTTATTTTATTTTTCAATAAAAATTGTCAAGAAATGTGTCTTATTTTTTAAACTAAATAATGATAATTATATTAATGTTCAAGATAATGGGTAATGAATTGAAATTTATGGAATAAATAATATTGTTTTTGAGCTTTCTTGTGACCCATTTCACATGTTCATCACAAGTAAATTACAAACATTCTTCGACTAAATTGTGGATGTGCATTCCCTATATTATAATTGAACATTGGGGAAATTTTTTTTTATATGTGTGTGAGGGTAATTTCTCTTCACTAAAACAATTTTCATGAAAAAATCAGTACATACCATCAAAATTTTATAAATAATTTTTTTCATGTTTTATTTTTCATCATTAGTGGATAATTATTTTTCATGAAACTGATTATAGATTTTATGACCATGAGGAGGGTAAATTTTTAATGATCATAATTATTTTTTAACTTTCTTTTATTATTGAACCAATAAGATTTTGATATAAATGGTATATGAAATGAGCCTTTAATCAATACTTTACAATTTATATTTTTGTTTCATTATATTTAATGATGATAATAATATATTTTATTAAATTAATAATTCATTCTTACCAATCAATAGTGTCTAATTATCATGTGACTCAAATTGTTTATGCTTATTCACCATGTAAAAATTTATAATTTTGGAAGGGAAATTTTATGAAAAGTGATGTATGTTTATCTCCTTCCAAAACCAAAAAATTTAATAATTCATGTAAAATAGGAAACCATCCATTAAAAATACCATTTTAATTTATGGAATAAATTATATAATTTTTATGAATGAGAGATTTGGGATTGGTTTGATTAATCAATTCATTTTTTAAACAATTGTACATTTGTCAATGATATAAATGGGATTACACAAAATTTTGATAAATTTATTTCATGAGGATATTAAATGTGTTATTTTTAGTGGAATTCTATTTGGTTAGTATTTTATATTGTTTATCCTTGTATCTTTATTATATTTTGGGAATAAGTTTTCAAAAAATGGTTTTACATTGAATAATTCCATATTCTATATGCTATTATACAAGTTGTTGATAATATTTTTAAATATTGTGTAAAAAAATTCCATTAATGTTTAAATATAAATTTTTCTCAACGATTTGAATTCATTAGATCATTTTATTATTTTAGATGAATATTTATTTAGATCAGTGTTAAATCAATTTTTAAAATTGGAATTTTCTATTAATTTTTAATGATAAAAACATCTGAAAAATCATAGTTTAATTCTAGATTGAGAATTAATCTTTAAAAAACTATTCTTGGTGTCAAATGTTGTTGTAAATTTTTTTTCAGAGTTAAAATTTTCTTTAAATTTATTTTATAAATAATCAAATTATTTTAGATGGGTTTTAAATGTGTATAAGTAGGGATATTAAATTTGAATTGAAATTAGATTTTATTTATGATTTAAATTTGTAGATTGGTTGATACTTTGTCAGTAATTACATATATAATAGTTTTGTAATTATAGTTATGAGTAAGAGATCAATTCTAGAAATATGATATAGTATGATGGGATTTATTCTGGAAAACTAACAGAGGAGTCTTCAAAGATGATGTAATCCATAAAACTACATAAAGGAAACCTCATCCAAACCCCATATAACATATTACAAAATTACTATGTGATTCATGCATTATTTTAGGGTGTATCTTGTATTGGACCTTATTTATAGATGAGATGATATTATTTTATAATTGTGATAAAAGAACAAGATCTATATTTATCTTCATCTAGCTCAGGAAGTATTTTCAATGTATAATGGTAGATTCAGGTGTTAATAGTATATCCCTTGATTGTGGTAGTGTATATTAGGGCTTTTTATTGTTAAAAATAAATCTATTTATGAACTATACTTTTTATAATATTTATATGTTTGTGTTCTGAGAAACATAGTTGTTTCTAATGCACTAGGGATCTTTTGTTCATATTTTGCACTGAAGTGTTTGATACACAAAGTGATGTCAGTTCACATATGATTATTTAATATAAAATATAAATTACTATGGATAATATGGGAAATAATGAAATGGATGATTTTGAAGGGTGATTCTAGTGAAACCATAGATAGTTATCCTTTATATCTAGAAACATATAATATGAGGTTTTAGTTCTCTATTTGTGTTTATTTTTTCCACTTCTGACTGTAGTTAAGAAGTTTTTATATATGTTGAATTCTAGGAAGTAAATGTTTCTAGTTTTGGTGTAATTCCACAAATCCATTATGTACCAGGATTATTATTATTATTTATAAGATTTTTAATAAAATCTAATAAAATTTGATGAATTAAAGAACTAATAACAAACAAGGAACAATTTTATTAATTAAATGATGATAACATTAAAAATTAAAAAAGTAGAGATAAGTTCTAATACAAATAACATATTAAAAGTCCTAGAAACACCATCAAAACACCAACCATCAACACAAAAATGTCTAATTTTTTACTTCCCTTCCCATGGATATTCCATAATAAGAAAATAAATATTTAGAAGAATAATGATGATCTTAAGAACAATTGTAATATATAGAACCATTATGGACATCTCTGAATCTTGTTTTTTCTTAATGTCATTAAACATAGTATTTAAAAGGACTTTTTTATGACCACTAAAAATTCAACCATTAGGGTATTTATATTATTTTGGTGAATGAAGAATTTAAAATGGATTTCAAATAATAATATAAAAAATATAGTCTATAATGATATATTGGAAATTTATTGATGATAAGTTAAAATTGTAAAATTTTAAGAGTTTAATAAATTTAGAAGATTGTTCTATAGAAATAGTGTCAAATAATAACTGGGAATTAATTTTCTTTAAAAATGTTTAAATATGATATATTGAAGTGGAAAAAAGAAAATATAAATAATTATTGAATATCCTGTTCATATTTTAGAAAAACATATAGAGATTAACTTAGTGAACCCCAAACCAAGGGAATCTCATTAGACCAAGCCCAAATGATTTAGTGAAGGAACTCTAAATCCCATTTTGAGCAACATGATGACCAAAACCGTGTTGGGCCATATGTCATGGACCATTCCTTATATAGTATAGGTTCAAGCCTAGGTGGGAGGCCATGTATAAGGATCCATGGAATTGTGTGTTTTTGTCATTAAGAGTGACTATTTGAACCTTGGAATATAAAGGGGTTCCATATTTCTCCTTGATTTGTTGTGGGATGAATTGGGGTATAATTTATGCCATCTTATATAGTCATTCCCAATCATAGCCATCCATTATTATTCCCAATGTATGATTATACCATTGTTTATCTCCCTTGATTTTTTTCCTCCAACTAGTAGGTTATACCACTACCAACATATCCTCCAACTCCATCATCAAAGTATCCATCATCTATGTCCTATCTCAGATTGAATTTAATTCTAAAATGGCATTAATAAAATGAACCGTTGACCTTTTACTATCCATTATTGGATTTCAAAAGAAGTTTATTATAAGTATGTATTTTTCTTATCGGAGTAAAAATTACAAAATTTTCATCATTGTTTTGATTCGGTTTGGTTAAATTTAAAATAACATTTTCTATCTTTTACTACTGCACATGAAATATAATATATATATATATATAGATTGTGTATAAAACTGAACACTTTTCCCATTACAAATCATCGAGTCGTTTTTAAAAATTTTAGACAATCGAGTTTATGATAAATTGTTACACATCTATCTATTTATGGTAATTGTTTCTTTTGTGAATATAATATCCATGAGAGAAGACTTCTTTTTATGATTATAATTTTATGTTATTCTTTTATTAACAAATTATTATTATTATAATTTTATATCATTAATCTAAATAAATGTTATTACATCATGTGAAAAATTGTCCCCAAACCACCTTATATGTCACTCATAATTTAGATATATCAAATTAATATGTTCTCATCAAAATTCCATGAATTTTCTTTCAAATATTCATTTATTTTTTCTTAATTTCTCTTTAAGATGTTTAAATAAGAACAATTTTTTATACACATGGATTTATCCTTAATATGTTTCTTTAAAATGTTAATGAATATGATTATTCTATGTTTATAAGTAGGTAAAATTATTTTCATTAAAATAAAAGAAACAATGTATGTATTATATTGAAATTATTTTAAATAATAAATGTGAAAGTATGAACCATTATATTTTCTTCTTTAAATTGGAACTAGAGTACCACTTGTTATGTAATAATATATAAGGGGAGTAGACCCAAGACCATAATGATAAATTATCCCATATGAGATATGGATATGTTTCCTTACGGTTTTATTTTTGCATGTTCAGTATCATAATTAATTCCTCAATTTTATTATTTACAAATATATTGATAGATGAAATTATCATAAATTTTTTTTATTTTGGTAAAATTCTATTTAGAAGAATATTTATTTGAGGAGACAGTTCACAAGAAGGCATTTTGATTATTTTATTTTATGTTGAATTTTTTTTGAACTGTAATTTTTGTATCTAATTCATCAAAAAAATGACCAGAAAATTTACAAGAATGAATTATATTTGGTATATTTATTTAGTTTAATATATAAAAAAATAATACAAAACATTAATATATGAAAAATCTGGAAGCGCAATTATGTGGATTTATATTGGAAACTTGTTATTGATAAATTATATGTCTTCGTCAAATTTTGGAGGTTTGTTTTGTTTTGGTCAGGCACAGATTCATAGAATAGTGCCACATGAATCATTAATGTATCTTCTTATGGTCACATGTAAACCGCTAAAGGTAGTAATAAATTTAGAAGTGGACTATGTAAGTAAGTTATCAATTTTTTAAAAATTTCAATTTTGTAGTAGCATAATAGGAATTATTGATTTCAATAATTATAAATTAATAAAATATATTCTTTTATAGGAATAATTATCGGAAAAACTGATTCCAAGATAGTGGTGCATGATCTTAGAGGAGATTATATCGACTCCACCTAGAAGATTAATTTTTTTATAGACACTATAATTCGGAATATGTAGTTTAAATAAATTATTTTGGGAAAATTATTATAATGAAATTGTTTAATAAAATATTTCACATTAAATCATTTCTAGGTCTCTTATAACCTTCATTTATTTATATTAATATTTTCCTAGAGGATTAAATATATTGGTGTAATGACACGTCCCTCGGGGACCATGTCATGACTACTCCAAGTCCACCTCTAATAAGCCAGGGGGTGTCGACTAGCACCGAAAAGTCATATCCGTAAAATGGGAAGGCATTGCCTTTTAACCAGTACAAACACATAGTCTAAGAATACAATTAGAAGCATCCACGAAGTAAACTGAAGTAGTAAAATTGTGTTGAATGTAATGGGGTAGGAATTCAATCTCAATTGAAAATTAAAAGTACAACTGGAAAGTAAAAATACAACTGAAAAGTGAAAAAAAAATCCTAGTTCATCCACCGAGGATCCTACCTAAAGGGTAGGTAAGGACCATGATCAGTAGTCCTTGCATCATTTCATGCAAAATGATCCACCACCATGCACCTTAAATTCCTGGCTCCCCCAACCTCGATCAATGTTGTCCGTCTTCTCCACAAGACACAACACGGTGTGGGCATAGCCTGGGCTGATGTGAGTATAACGATACTCAGTAGGGACCTCGAAACCACCTTAGGTCTCCTAGAGTATCACAAAGGAAATACGGAAAAGCAAGACCTCAATCTCAAAGAACGAATCAATATACATCAACTCTACTTAGGTATATGTCCAAACATATACCTAAGTTATAAAGAAATACTCATCTCATACATGAGGGAAGAATACCACAAAGGTAACACCCTGAAGGTAGATGGACCACATAGGTAACACCATAATGATTGAATTTCCACACAGGAAACACCATGAATATTGACGTACCCCATAGGTAAAACCACAAAGACAACACCACGAAGGTAGAAGTACCACAAAGGTAATACCAGGAAGACAACACCATGATGTTATAATTACCACACAGGTACACCACATAGACAACACTACAATTGTAGAAGTCCACACGGGTACACCACGAAGAAGAAGTACCACTTAAGAAAGGTATAATTCCACACCATGTATAACATAAGAACAGTAGTACATATGATTAGTCATAAGGCTAGATCATCTTTTTCTATTAAGAAGAACTTCTGCGAATCCACACAGTATCGATAGGTACTAACCCCCGCAGACCCACACAGGATTTGGCCCACACATGATCAGTATGAGCTGACCCACACTGGATCACTAAGAACTGAACCGCATATGATCTTATATAATCTGACCCAGAGATGATCGATAGATGCTGAACCACAAAGTATTTATGTTCTTTTTTTCATGTTACCTCCAGCCACAAGATTCCTTTCACTCGATTTGCTTGAGTTCCATTGAAACTTCTCCTTGAGAGATTAGTTGTACCTCGACCGCCGCTAAGCTCCAAAAAGGAGTAACCCAATGGAACACCTTGTGGTAAGGATTCTAACACATTAGATGGTGCTTCAATAGGTCATACGGTCTATGAGTTATAAACGTTTTAGATCGAAGGGCCTGGTTGGATTCATCTTCTATCCAACATGTCCAAACCCCAACTGTCTCCGAAACTCAATTGTATTTTACCAAAAGGTCTTTTTTAATCCATTTATCCTAGTTTTGTAGACGATTCTTCAAATGGATGTTATGTTCTCAAGATATGGAATTTAATTTTTTTTTCAGTCCTATTCAACCCGGTCGGACTGACCTGGAACAACGTGGTCTGGGCCGACCGATACGGTATGACTCGACTAGGCTAGGACACGGCTGCCTCCACCTAGCCTATAAGGGGTCATGACCGGACCAGCATGTGGGTGTAACCGGACCCGCAAGGGGGCCGCCTGATTTGCAAGTAGGTTGCTCGACCCACAAGGGGCGGATTGGCTTATAATGGTGGCATAACACGCTGGTCCAACCCGTGGTACTGTTCTCCCTAGCCGGCATGTGGGGTGAGACCCCCAATCTCCCAAATGGCCTGGAGCCCATTCGGCTGGGGAAATGGAGACGCCCCATGTGTGATGACTGGTCACCGCAGAACCCACTCCAGGACCGGGTTTCTCCTCCGCCATGGCTTCGACTACGACCTCTTACTCACCAGAGGAGCACTGGTCATGCAAACCTTCACATATGTGGTAGTTCGATGTGTTGACTACCTCCTCCAACCATTGTAGCTAATGAGGGGCAGGTGTTTCCTCTGGTGGTGCGAGTGTGCCACCTCCTCCATCGTCTGTTGTACATTCAGCCGCGGAACCTTGCTCACTAGTGGTGCCCAACGGCACGCTGCACCTCCTCTGTGGCTGGCCAGTGCTATCCGCCACCATCATTTGTCACTCCGGGGATCATCCAACCTGAAGGTAAAGCTAGCGAAGAATGCACCAACATTCAACAAAATGGCAGATGGACCTAGCCTTGTTCTTTTTCTCATGCCCTTCGCGTTTGGTTGATATAAAGAGGGTATAAAGGATCTGAATTGATCTTGAAAAAACAAATCAAGAATAATCCTTATCTAAATAATGGTGGAGAAACTCCCACAGTTAAAGAAGTGGGTAGGTATTAACTATCCCCCGCAACTAGCCTCCAACAACATCGCGCGATCGTCGATCTTCGGTTCAAGGTTTTGGTGTCATTCATCACCACTCTCTGGAACTGTCTACGACCTCCAAGGGTTTGGCATCTCGACATTTTATCAACACTTTTTTTCTTGATGAAGAAGTGTTCATAAATCACTCTACACATTATATAAATTGAAGAGGGAAAGGGTTAACAACATTCATGGAATTAATTGGAGCTCATTAATTTGGAACCTTCCTAATTCCCCGATGGTGTTGTTACATTGGATTGAATGGTCAAGCCAATTATCGTCTGGAAGCAATTCTGGTCCCACATTTTTTCTTAACCATTGGATAAAATGAAATGAAACAAAATTACAATGTTATTTTTTTTATTCTTTTAAAATTTTGGAAAATCAACTTTTATGTCCTGATGTACTCTGGTCGAATTGAAGACTCACTTAAGAGAATTATGGTGCTATGGATTCAACGATGTCCTTGTATTTTTAATCCGAGCACCAGTTCAAAAGTTATAAAATTTCTCTCATTCATTTTCTGAGCATACCATAAATATGTTTCACAAATTTATTCTAGGATCATCAGGCCACTGAATCACACACTGTCAATTATCGTAGACTTGTAATAATTCCATATAATATAAAACAATTATATGGAAAATCTGGGTCTTTACATTCTCCCCACAATAGGGATTTTTTTCCCTGAAATCCACCACATATAATAAGAAAATAAATGGGGGTACTGAGCACGAATCTGAGCCTCCCGATCCCACATGCACTCCTAGAGGTGTCTATGATGGTAGCGAATGCGCACTAGAGGAATAGACTGCCCACCAAGGATCTGCTCTTATAGATCTTCAATATGTACTAGAACCACCGTAAATGTCTCCCCATCCTCAAATTCTAGCTCACCATCGTCGATGATGTGAGATGGTTCATGAACGTATCTCCTCAGTTGGGATACATGGAAGACGCCGTTCTCCCTCTCCAGCTGTGGTGGAAGTTCCGAGTAGTATGCCCCCTCGCCTATCCTCTTAAGTATCAGAAATAGTTTGATAAACCTTGGTGATGACTTGAGGCCTCTGTCAAATATCAGTAAACCTCATCGAGGTGAGACCTTTATGAGAACATGGTCTCCCTCCTCGAACTATAATGGTCTCCACCTCTAGTCAGCATAAGATTTATGTTTACTCTGTGCAGCCTTCATCCGCTCCTGAATGATCTGCACCTTCTCAGTGGTAGCCCGTACCTATTCTGAACCCATAAGTGCTGACTCCCATGGGTCTGTCCAGCATAGATGTGATCTTTAATGTCGAAAATATAGGGCCTTGAATGGTGCCAAACCTATGGTGTAGTGATAACTGTTGTTTTATGGGAACACCACCAAGGGAAAGGGATCCTCCCAACTACGGCCAAAAACTATGACGCATGCACGAAGCATGTCCTATTATTCTTGTAAGGTCCGCTCTGTCTGACCATCTGTCTAAGGATGAAAGGTGGTGCTCTAACGTAGCTATTTACTAGAAGCCTCCTATAATAGCTTCCACAACCAGGATGTGAGCCGTGCATCACAGACAGAGACAATCGTCAATGGCACCACATGATGTCTCACAATCTCTTGTACGTAGTGGCATCCCAAGACCTCTAGTGATCACTAAACTCGGATAGGCAGGAAGCGGGCCGACATTGTGATTCAGTCAATGATCACCCATATGGAATCATATCCCATGTACGTATGTGGAAGCCCTATCACAATGTCCATGGAGATCCCATCCCACTTCAATGATGGGACCTCCAGTGGCTACGCTAAGCCTGGTGGAACCTGATGATTGACCTTCACTTTCTGACAAGAGAGGCATCGTGAAACAATATATTCCACGACCTTCTTCAACCCTGGCCATCAGTGCTGATGCAGGATTTCCTCGTACATCCTCACCACACCATGATGTACCTCCAGAGGGGACGTATGTAACTCCTTCAACACCTCCTCCCATAGAACCACCAGTACCATGGTATACCCATTTAAGAGGATGATGTTCTCCCCAAATTTAGAAAATCAATCAAGTTCCAATATTGAGGATATCTGAGCACTTCGATCCTCACAGACAATATACCCATGTCGTGCCTCCCTGACTCAAAAAGGGAGTGGGGGAGTGACTGTCATAGAATCGAGGTATGCTGCTTCATCTCTCTCCAAAGAGGATATCTACAGCGCGACTAGATGCTTTGTTTTCTCACTCAGCACCTGCAGACCAAACCTCCTTTTGAGTCCATCTTCTACCATGCTCCCCTTCACAGGAGTATACTCTATCTCAAAGTCATGGTCCTGGAGCATCTTTATCCCTCATCACTGTTGCAGGTTTAATAACCTTAGAGAGATTATATATCTGAGACTCTTTTGATCAGATTAGATAATAAAATGTTCACCCATTACGTAATGTTACCACCTCTTCAAGGACAGGACCACTGCTGCTAACTCTAGGTCATGGGTAGCATACTTCTGCTCATATTGTTTTAGTTGTTGCGAACCATAAGAAATCGCTACTCGTTCCATCATCCGACCACATCCAATTCTGGTCCCTGATGCATTGCAGTAGACTACATACCCAACACCCTATTCTAGTAGTCTCAAAATGGGGACACACTTCAGTCTCTACCTGAGCTCCTGAAAACTATTTTTTCATCTCTCAGGCCATATGAAGGGTTGTACTATATTCTTCAATACTGGAAAGGGATTAGAAACTCTATAAAAGTGAGGAATGAATCTTCAGTAGTATCCAGCCAATCCTAGGCAACTTCTTACCTCGGTCACACTCCTAGATGGGTCCCAAGGTAGCAAAACCTATATCATTGCCGGATCCATTGGAAATCCAGCCTCTGAGATAACATGTCCCAGAAATTGAACCTATCGTATCCAAAACTAGAACATTGTGAGTTTACAATAAAGCGGGTTCTCTCGGAGTGTATTCAAAACTATTTGTAGATGATAGTTATGCTCCTGCTCTGTCGCTGAGTATATCAAGAAGTCATCGATAAAGACCACCACAAAGCAATTGAGGTATGGCTGGAAGATCCTATTCATGAGTCTCAGGAACACTATTGGGGCATTGGTTATTTATAACAACATAAGAAAGAAATCATATTGGCAATACCGACATCTAATGTCCATCTTCTTCATATCCTCATCTCGTACCCTCAGCTGATGGTAACATGGCCTGAGATCTATTCCTGAAAACTAATGAGCTCCCTTCACCTGATCAAAAACATTATCAATCCTCATAAGTGGATACTTGTTCATCACGAACACCTGGTGAAGACACTGATAGTCCACAAAGATTCTCAAACCCCCCATATTCCTTCTTGGAAAACAAAATCGAGGTTGCCCAAGGAGAAACACTAGGCCATATGAACCAGTTTCTTTGTAAATCCTCTAATAGTACCCATAACTCATGAAGCTCCACAGGAGCTATCTGATATGCTAGTGTAGATATTAGCATCATCCCTGTGTATAGGTTGATGTAGAAGTCTAAATATCTATGTGGAGGACGTCCCTGAACATCATCTGGAGAGACATTAACATATTGTTCCATCACTACAGGGTAGCTCGAACTCTCAACATCTACTGCTACGAGGGTAAGGATAGCTAACTACTGTCTGATCGGATACACCCTCCCCTGTGTAAGTCCATTGTGTGATGAAAGGGATCCCTTCTCACTGGTGAAGGAAAACCTGATCCCATCCTTCTGGACACACCACACTTTTCACCTAAAATAGTCAATTTGATCTTCGACAGTGGTTAAGTAGTCCATAACCAAGATGACATTATAATGAAACGATGCTTCTATTAGAAGATTCCACCTGAAGCTCTCACCCCCTAGAGTAGGCTCATAGTGTTAGAACCAGTGTGTAATCGTTGAATCCCCCTATAGTGGAGTCTCTAGAAGTATGGATTGATCTAATGGCTCCACTAGAATCTCCGAGCTCCGAACGGGGGTTGTGGAAAAAAAAGATTGACTAACACCTGTATCTACGAGTACTACAACTAAGATAGTGTAGACACATATCATACATATAATAATATCCAGAGCGTTGTGGTCATAGGCCTCAGCTTCCTGGAGATGAGCTCGTCCTTTTCAACCTTCTCCCATTGGTCGGGGTGGACCACCTGGAGGTGATGGATGTAAAACCTCGTATCACCACCAACCACCTGTTGCATTTCCATATCCTATTCCAAATTACCTTATATCATGTATACCTTCCCGATGGAATCTCAACCATTTACTCGGTGGTCCCTCGACGTTCTACTGGTCGTCCGTATGACGGGTCGGGCAGTCGCGAGCCATCTCACCCTGCCCGCCGCACAAGTGGAATTTCCTACTCCTCAGTTGTCCTCTTTTGTCCAGTGAGCCCCGCAACACCGACCTTGTATCCTCAGGTCATCCACCATAAGGCCTATCCTACTTGGGACCCTTTATCATCCACCAAATATCAGCTACAGATGACATTACTACATAACATTCGGTGGTGTCTCCCGTTGTTGGTGCATGCTCAGCTAGGAAGATCTCTACCAAGAGCACTCACTCTAACACCCTAGCCTGCGTCACAATGCTGAGTGATATCATCGATGCTCTGGTCTCCCATCTAGGACCCTTCTCAATGGTTTGGGTACTGATGAATGTTTCCCACACCATGTCGGTTGAGTAGCGGGAGAGATCTGTGAACCTCTCCTACTTCTGGGCCACTGGCTTGCTGCCCTGGTGTATGTGTAGCAGCTATTTTATATCCACTAAGAGTAGATTCACTAGGATTAAGTATACCATGGAAAGGCCCTCAAATTACACCTAGATGAGGGTCAACTCTTCGTGTATCTGAAGCATCAAGATCCACCATTTCATTGCCACTACTTGAAAACACTGGCTGCTAGGATCACCATAATGGAAGTCGGTGTCCCAACCAAGTAGAAAACTATGACTATAGCTTCTATCCAGTCCTCAGCCACATGAGGGTCCCACTCCCCTCAGATCCTTGGAGGCCTCTACTGCTAAAACTCATGCAATGCGCTTAGTGGGCATGCACCCTATACTGGTGGGGCTGATGGAAAATGCTGCCCAATGGGTAGCGGTGCTGCTGGTACACCACCCAAAGGTGAAAACGCCAAAAGAGGGCCCTACAATGAGGCCTCATTACTCAGTGGACCATCATAGCATTCTCTCTCACTAATAATGGCTGGCTGTCTAACAGGCAGCATCCTGAAATAAAATAGGCATTTAACGGACAATAAGATATACTTGGTGAGATGAATCAAAGAGATCATGAGAAAAACTATTCAAAAACATGCGCAATCTATGGTTCTGTGTACTGAGTCTGAAATCAGAATTTGGGGTCTTAGTGTAAAGAGACGTTGGCTACCACACAAAAACTGGATTCCCCAAACTGAAAACCACACTAATAACACTTAACACTATCACCACATAGAAAAGATCAGAGTCCTAGTTCTTCGTTAGAACCCACGCCTTGGATACCACATTCTCACGACTCATCCCTCTGGGCCCATGTCGTGACCACCACATGCCCTCCTTCCATAGGCTATGGGCTGCCGAATAGAATTGGAAAAGAGTATCCCTAAAACATGAAGGAATTGACTTTTAACCGGTATAGAAACACAGTCCAAGGACACAACAAGAAGAATCCACATAGTAAAATGATATAATAAAAATGGGTTGATAGTAAAGGGGCTGGAATACAAGCCCAAATGAAATGTGAAGGTACAACTGGAAAGTCAAAATACAATTGAAAAGTGATAAACAACACCTGGTTTGTCTACATAGGATCATATTTGAAGTGTTGGTTCAACTCACGATCAGTAGTTCTTGAGTCATGTCACGCCAAATGATCCACCTACAAGCACCGTTCAGTCTGGGCTCCCACAGCCTAGATCAATGCGGTCTGACGTCTTAACAAGACACAACAAGGTGCCGGCATATACAATGCAGGGGAGAGTATAATGATACTCAGTAGGAACCTTGAGACCCCCATATTTTTCCCAGAGTACCACAAAGGAAATACCACAAAGCAAGACCTCAATCTCAAAACACAAATCAATAGATTCCAACTATACTTAGGTATATGAACATACATATACCTAAGTATTTGAAACATACTCATCTCATACATGATGGACTAATACCACAATGTTAACACCCTGAAGGTATAAGTACCACACAGGTAACACCACGAAGATTGATGTACCACACATGTAACACCTCAAAGATTGATGTACCACAAAAGTAATTCAACATTAAAAACTCCACGAAGGTATATGTACAATACAGATAACCTTACAATGACAAAACCACGAAGGTAAAACTACAACACAATTACAACAGGAAGACAACACCACGAAGGTAGAAGAACCACATAGGTACAAAACGAAGAAGATGTACAACATAGGTAAAGTCTCAGCTCATAGCAGGTATAACTTATGTACATAAGTACAGATGATTAGTCGTAAGGATAGATCATCTTATTCTGTTAAGAAGAACTGATGTTGAGCCACACAGGATAGATATATACTAACCCCCACAGACCCACACAAGATTTGACCCACACATGATCAGTATGCGCTGACCCACATAGGATCGTTGAGCGCTGACCCAGACATGATCTGATAGAAGCTGAACCACACAGGATCAATAGATGCTAACCCACACAAGATCGATATTTTTTCTTCATGTTATAGCCAGCCACTAGATTCCGCACACTCAGTGCGCTCGAGTTTCGTCAAAAATAACCCTCGAGATATTGTTCATACCTTCACTTCCACTAAGCTCCGCAACGTAGTAACCAAAAGGACTTCCATGTCTTAAGGGTTCTAACGCGATAGATGATGCGTCAATCAGACTCCCAGTCTGTGCGTTATAAGTGTTTTAGTTCTGAGTGACCAGTTGGATTCGAGTTTGATCCAACCCGCCCAGAATCCAAATATCTCCAAAACTCATGTAGAGTATACCCAAAGGAGTCTCTCGATCCATGGATCACATTTCCACAAACATCTCGTCAAATAGACATCAGGTTCTCATGATATGGCCCTTTAAGTGTTTCTGGGTCTCGTCAGACCTGGTCTAGGACGACTCGGTCTGGGTCCGACCCGACTGGGTTGGGCAACGGCGGGCTCGGCTCAGCCCGTAAGGGGTTACAATCAGGCCCACAAATGGGGGAGCGGCCCAGCATGCAAGGGGGAATCCTGACTCGAACGTGACAGCCATACCCAGAAGGGTGCGTCTCGGCCTGAGAGGGGGTGGCCCGAGCAGCAAGGGTGTGTCCCAGCCCATAAGTGGGGCGTAACCGGTCAGTCCATCCCACTGGTCTGGTCCGAGGTGGGTTCCTCCCTAGCCGGTGTGGTGGTGGGACCCCTGGTCTCCCAAATGGCTCATAGACCATTCAGTTTGTGAAACAGCAGCCCCACATGCGTGTCGCCCGATCACCGCAGAACCCACAAGAAATGTGGGTTCCTCCTCTACCATGGTTTCGACCACGAACTCTTTCCCACCAGCGGAACACTGGTCACTCCAGCCTCCACTTTTGAGGATGGCAGATGTGTCAGCCACCTTCTCTGAAAGCCACGGCGAAAGATCCATGACTGGTTCCTCTAGAGTCTTCGGTGCGTCGTCTCCTCCCTCACCCACCGTAGCGTTAGTTGAGGCACCTTGATCACTGGTGGAATGTGACGGTGTGCCACAAATCCTCTGCGGCTGGCTGGTTCCATCCGCAACCATCAATTGTTTCTCTAGCGCTCATCCAACCCAAAGGTAAAGCTAATGATGAATGCACCAACTTTCAACAAAAGGGCGGAGGAACCAGGCCATGTTGGTTTGGCCCATTCCCACCGTGTTAGGTTTATAGCAAGAGGGTAGGAAGTATTTAATTATTTATTGAAAAAAACATGATTAAACCGTACCTAAATAATGATGGAGAAACACTCGCGGTTGAGGAAGTGGGTCGGTATTCACCGTCCCCCACAAATAGCCCCCAACAACGTCGCTCGATCATCGATCATCACTTCGGGGTTTTGGTGTCGCTCATCACGACTCGCCAAAACCAGCCCCATCCTCCAAGGTTATGGCATCTCGTAACATTGTCATCACGTCGTTTCAGGGTGAAGCAGTGCTGATACCTCTCTCCAAACTTCATATAAATATATGAGGGGGAGGGTGAACAACATTCATGGAATTAATTGAGGCTCATTAATTAGAAACCTTCCTAATCCCCAACGGTTTTGTTATATAGTATTGAAAGGGAAATCCATTTATTTTCTAGGAACATTTTTGGTCCCATGTTTCCACTTATTCATTGGAGGATAAATAAAGGAAACAGAATAACATGTTAATTTTTTTATTCTTTTAAAATGTCCCAAAATATAACCTTTTCTCTAGGCCTATTGTGGTCGAATTGAAGCCTCCCTTAAGAGAATCCCGACACTACGGATTCAACGGTGTACTCATTTTTTATTCTGGTCACCGGTTCAAAAGTTATAAAACTCCGCTCGCACATTTACTGAAAATACATTAAAACGTTCAGAAATTCATTCTGGGCACATCAGGCCTCAGAATCACACGCCGTCAATTTTCACTGACTCGTAATAATTCTATATAATAAAAATCAATTATATGGAAAATATTGGTCTTTATAATATGTATAGTTAATCTTGAATGAATTTATGAAAATATCATAAATTCTATGTTTTGAGACTCTTTCAAAAGGGGTTTTCAATTATTTGAGATCAGTTTAGTAAAATAAAATGATAGGTATAGATTCGTAAAAATGTTATAAATTTTACCACTAGGGGAGGGATTTTAGATTTGGAAATCCTATTGTATTTACCCAGTTGTGAACCAACACCCATGAATTTGGGAATAAACTTTATTTCATGATTATTGGTATCGAGTATGATTATATTTCATGATAATGGTAAAATATCTTCTGGATATAAAAATTCATTATTTCCCAAACTATTAATCACTATTCTATACTAATTTTATTATTTATTCATTCAGTCATTTTAATTATGTTTTATACACTATTTTCATTTTTGTTTCATTTTAATTAACAATTCAAACTCCCTTTAGTACTTTCCTCTATTATATTTTTTATCCGTATTTTTTTTAATGTTTATTTTTTATTACTATTTTGTTTATTCTTGGATTTTGAACATACCTACCATATGGGTTCAACCCCTATTTATTGATTCAGAATTTTAATGTCAAGGAAATAAAAAAAATAATTTTTTTATCATAGACCCAAAAAATAGACTCTAGTTGTTGCAAAAGTTAATGACAATGATGAAGAATTAAATAAAAAAAATTATCAACATGTTAAAGAAATTCAATTTCTAAATTAAAACCGCATATATATTATAAGAAATATAAATTTGCATATAGAAGAAGTCGAGGCTCCTTGTATAATCATTAAAACTCTAAACTACAACATTATTCTCCTTAGATATGTGTGGGAAAGAAATAATAATTACATGTGTCCAAACTCAAGAAGAAATTAAATAGAAGTAATTGAATGAAAAATTTAATGTGGGTTTAATTAAATTAACCACATCCACCATTATGAGGAGGTTTAAATAAATAATTTTCATATATATGGGTATGATAAACCCAAAAATTATTTGGGGAGTTTCACAAAATTTATTTTAATTTCACTATTATTTTTACATTATTTCATTTTAACCCTTAGTTAAAATTAGTTTTGTGTTATTACCGTATAATTATGGAAGTCAGCATCCACGTATATGCCACTTGGAATTTAATATCTATTATTGTACCACCTTAGAATATATGTTAATATATAGGGGGAAAAATATTTTGGGAATATTTAATGATACATAGTTCTATTTGATGTTGTATCCAGTTACAATAATACATAGTCAATATACATATTGGTTAATTAGTCACTATGTTTCAATTTCTACAATATGTGATGAAATTGTAATATTGTATAGATCTTTAATATAGGGAATATGTATGTAATATGTATTGGGGAGCACAAATTTATTTAGAATTTTTATTTTCATATTTTCCCTTTCTCCTCATTATTTTTCTTTATTAATAAAACACCTTGAACTATAATGTAATATTTAATAAAATTTGAATCATGAGTATATTTTGAAGAAAAATCAATGGTCTTTGAAAAAATGGGTTCATATAATTATTCATATGGAATCCTTCTAAATATTTTTTATTTTCAAAATTCGTAGATATTTGATAAGTATTTAAAATCCATTCCTCATTTAAAACTATATAATATTATTTCTTCCATCATAATTGGTATTATAGACCAATTTGGATCCTCTTACTAGAAACCCATATTATTGAGTGAACTCACATTTTGTTTTATTCTAGATTTTTATTTTATAATTCATCATTAATGGTGATAGTGAAAACGTGTGCTAGTGTGATTGAGGTACTTATTTGGAATGAACCCTCATTTAATTCAATTTAAGATCTTCCATTACATTTATATTTGTAAAAAAACTACAATACATGGATTTAATTATATTTTTTTCCACATTATACTTTTTGTAACCTAGAATCACTGTTGTTTTGATTTAATATTCATAAATAAAAATACTTTTTTTGGGTAAATAGGGTACTTTATTCGTTGTGGTGGGGAAGAATAACATTTTATCAGTGTGTTCTGTTTGGTTACCATATGAGGGATGGACCAAAAACCATATTTTTTTTGTAAATCTTTTTATTCATCATTAAATTATTAAATGTAATAACATCATTAGTGAAAATATATATATATGATTTGATAATTTTATAATTTTATTTTTATAGCTCATAACCGTTATCAATATAAAATTTTATATACAATACATCAGTAATTGTTTTATCTTATTATTAAAAACTGTACATAAATTAGTAGAATACTATGAAAATTAAAAATATAATTTTTTTTTGTGTAAGTCTTCATTGAGAAATCTTTTTTATGTCATATAGTCATGTCTAAAAAGGTTGAAATGGATTGGTTATTTATGTGTGGGTTCATTAAGGGAGGAATTTTCACTGTAAATAGATTTTATGATCATGATTTCTATTTATTGATTCAATAGTAAAATGGAAACTAAATTTTTTAAACATTGATCTAATTAACCCTATCCTCAATAAAATACTATCATAATTCTTGTATTTTGAACCAATTTATTAGTATATCATGTGGAAATTTTGGATTATACTATGTATATGATATAAAATGTGGAATTTTGATATGACCACAACATTATATATTTATTTGAATTTAGTTAAGAGTGAAATGAATTCATTTTTAGTTAAGGTTCAACATGTGGCTATAGTAAATAAAAAATGTTGAACAAGTTTTGATGTGAAATGATAGAAGTGATGGAAAACTTATTCCATAAAAAGGAAATGTTAAATTTTATTGTAAATAGAATTTTTTAAGTGGTCTCACTGCACATTTTATCGGGATTGTGATATCTCTATAGAAATTCATATTATATTGAAAATGAATAAGTGTTTGTGTGGCGGGGGGGGGGGGGGGGTTGAAGAGAACAATATTTTGGAAAAAATCATTAAAATCAATTTCCTAAAAACCCATATCTAATTAATATTTTAGAAATATTTACATTTTAGTAATTTTTGTTGAATAATGGAATTAAATTTAAAATTCATGATATTATATATTTTTATAGTTTTTTATCATTATTTTATTTTTATTAAATCATATTATAAAAATGTGCTTTTAATGATTAATAAGTTGTGTGGAATAATAAATAAAATTTTTAGCATGGTGTGTGATTATATTAGTTTTACAGTCACAGTGTAGATTAAATGGGTGATTACATGAATTTTGTGTGATTGATTTTTTTTCATTGTTTCATGTAATTTAAAAATATTTCAAAGTGTATTAAAAAGAAGAAATATAAGAATCCTGTGATTAAATCCTATATATCAGAAGCTATATAGGAATTAATTATTACAAAAAGTGTTATATAATATAACACCCATATTCCTAAAACCTATGTAAGAGTGACCAATAATAACATGTCACTGTGCAGGAATATATTATCACATATTGACAATAACATCGAATAATTGAGTTGAAGAAATCGAAATATTTAATAAACATCATGCCATTTAAATTGTGGATGAATATATCGGGACCTAAGGAAGATTAAATCAGTACCTATTTCCATTGAGTAAGATTAACTAGAATGAAATGAACCTATGTAAGAATAAAATGATGACTTTCAAGTCACATAAAATTAATAGTGATGGTTAGTTCTCAATATAGAATAAATAAAAGGTTATGAACTCACATATTATTATCCTGGCCATGATGGAAGATAAATATGAATAAAATTGATCTTTTTGCATAATAATTTTAAATATCACTCAAGCATCCTCTACACCTTAATAATCTGAGAACATTCATGAGCTTCCACTTGCATATTCTTGATGAAAATTCATATAGAATCAATCCACTATGTACAATAGAATTCACTAATTCAAAAAATCATTCCATTATAGATTGATGTAAAGAAGAAGTAACTAATGTCATATAGGTTTTGATCATGAATTGTGTTTAATACTTATTGTATCTATTGATACCAAATGGATGGATACCCAGTTGGCCATCCATGAGGAATGATATGGAAAGATGAAAATTATTTCTGGTATGAATTTTCTTCTTCCCCTAATATCATGGAAAATAATTGTCTAATTATATATTTATGGAATAAGAATTTGAAGAGGTGAAGATGGTTTACTAATATATATAGATATATTTTTTGTTTTATTTATGTTTCAAATTAATTATTAAGGGTCTATCCATGTGTTACCATCTCCATAAATAAATATCTTCTCATAGGTGTTGGATCTGGATTCTGGAGATCTACTGTATTCACATATCCCATAAACATAATGAAAATTTTTCAACTATTGTATCATATATTGGATTTATAGTCTTATAATGACTTTATTTTTTTGGTTATAATAACTTTTTTAATCTTCTACATAAATTTATGATTCCAATGAATTTATTTTTATTCATATTCTCCAATAAATACCATATATGGTAGAATGGCGTTTGTTAGAATGTGAAATACCATAATATTATAGCAATTTGATGACTAAATATAGAAAGGGGGAATCAATTAATTATTAGTTATCTTTTTTTGGGATAGTAACTTATTTCATATTGAGTTATGATGTCTTTAAATATTTCATGGAATACACCAGATAACACACTTTATCACGTGGGAAAAAATAGATCGGATGGGATTTGGTCATAGTGTATTAGACCGCAATTTTCTAAACAATGTAAAGGTGAAGGATCCCATGTTTTTGGTTCAATTATCATGAAAGACTACTAGTAAAGACATCAAAAGACTGTAGCTATTTGATGAGATGGTAATCCATCCTAGGTACCACATATAGTCTCCTCCTAGTAACAGATTTCATTATTTCTTTCCTATTTTTTCTCAAAAACAGAACATATAGTTAAATACCGTCTTTGTTTTGAACATTTAAAATATATATAAAAATAAATATGTGAAATAATGATGATTGAGTTTTTAATTTTTTTTATATGGTTATGGTCTAACATTTTTCTACATTCCATGTTTTTTAATTTATATTGATATGAATCTTATGACTAGATAATTATGATGTATAATTAAGGTGTCATTCAATCACCTGATGGATATGGTTCCAGTTTAGAATATCAAGTTAATATGTACCATGATTGATAAGCTATAAAAATTTCATTTATACCATGAAAAGAAATATTCCTCAATAATAATGGAATTTTTTATTGATTTTATTCTAAATTTCCAACATTTTATTTTAGAAAATGAGAATGAAATATATTATAAGATATCTAATTCCAATTATCATAGGAATACTTTATCAAAACTGTAGAATTTTTGTGTGAGTCATAACCTAGTAATGTGAATAAAGTGGTCATGGAGGTGGGATAGATATGATGGGATTTTCAAGGTTTTGAACATGGTGAAATAATGTCAACAAATACTTTGAACCATTAGTGAAAATATTTTTTATTTAAAAAAGAATGCAGTCCAAGTTATGTTTTTCAACTAGGTTGATGGGATGGGAGAATGTGCCTCCAAATTATGTCATGTAGGTATGGTGGAGATTTCATTCTTCGTTTAAAATAACTCCATTAGTTGTTAACCTAAAAAAACATTAAATACGTATATTGGGTGATGTATTCCCAATTAAGAACATAGAACGGTAAAATATTACCCTAGTGGGGGAATTAAGGGAGCTAGAGTGAAGGTTTAATATAGTAAGAAACTATAGGGGGCTCAAGTGATGTAGAATTCCATGGGAGGTACTTTATAGATCATCTGAAAATTCACCTAGTAAGGTACCCCCACAATCCAAGGGAAAAATAGGGACCAATTAGTGCTCCTATGTTCAAACCATTACATTATAATTAACATGGAATTGGTGAAGTGGGGTTTCATTAAAAATTATAGTGTCAAAGGATATTTATGATAATAATACTCTTCAAGATACTTCATTAATCCAATATTTTGGTCTAGCAATTCTCTAAGTGATTTTCATGAAGGACATGTTGTATTAGGCTCTTCATATATGTGATATGAAGTTATATATTTTATATTCTATGCACTTAGACATTAAAATGAATGGATTATAGTTATTTTATTATAAATTAAATATAGAAATCCAAAATGACAAGCTAGAAATTATAATTATCTGGGGTTCATAAGATGTTTTATCAAGAACATTTGTGATTGTCGATAAGGGTGTGAATCTCAGTTATACATATGCATTGAATAGTTAATGTGTAAATATTAGGTGCACATTAGAGGTTAGTTGATGCGGGGATGCTTGTAGCTTGAATAGTTGAGAGAAAAGAGGAAAACCACTTGGTTTTCAAGGTTCCATAATTTCATGTGTGGGTCCTAGGTTTTAGAGGAAGTGTGGGATCAAAAGGGATATGTTCTTAGTAATTGAATAAAAAACATGATGGAACAAAGAGTCCAAGTAAAGGTAGGGAACCGAGTAGTGGGGATTAATTTTATCCTTTAAAAATTATTATTCATTATCCAATTTTTTTGATTCGGTTAGTTTTAGCACCAAAAATTACACTCTGATAGAATATGTTCTGATTGGGAATATGTTTATTGAATTATAATTAAATAGAAACACTGTTGGAAATTTTATTTTAATAAGTGTGCTAATACTATGGTAAAAAGAGAAGGAAATGCTTGATGATGGAGGTCATAGGTGCGCACATTGATCAATACCTTGGTCGTACATGGACATTTATGAGGCCTTGTGAAATAATGGTGTGGAATCATATGTTTTGGTAGAATACAGAGGCATTACATGATGTGAAGGTTTTGTAGTCTTCCACTATGAATATATGGTAACACCTCATTCAATACATATATCTCTCACATGGTAAAATACTTCATAAAAATTCTCTATATTAATGTATTTGATATATATTTTCACCATACCCTATATGAATGTCGGTGTTTCCTATTCGATATTGTCCCGTTATGGTAAAATAGGAACTAGTTTGAGAAAAAAATATGGTCGGTAGGCTTGGGTGTAATTAATTGATTTTGGAATGACTTGTGTAAAATAATTTTCCCTTTGAAATTTCTATTTGTTAATTTATATTCTATATTTAATCCTTTTTCTCATAGATAAAATTTTCCATTAATTATATTTTATTATTAATCAATTATGTCATTTTTAAATCTATAATTGAACAATGGATTCACCATCAAATGTGCTTCCTATATAAGAATGAATTTACAAGATTATCATGATGATCTATGAAATTAAATTCTACTTATGAAACAATATTAGAAAATTTTATAAAGTACAATTAAGTCTTCTTTGATCATCATCGTTCAGTTTTACTCAATTAAATAGGCTTACTTTCTATGGATTTCATCTTGTCACTTGTGAACCAATTGAAAAATTAGAAACAAAACTACATTTCATGATGATTTTTCCCTAACAAGTTGAAACACAAACAAAATTATCCTTCTACATGGATAGTATATATAAATGTGTAAATAAGGTAAAATACTCGAAACAATATTTCCTAATGTAAATCAGAAAATGATTAAAAATATGTAAATAAATAATTATTGCATATTTTATTATCAAATTATCATATATGAACATATAATTGAAATAGTGTAATATTTAAAAGTATTATATCCCAGGATAAACAATTCTACGGAATATTCAATGCCATTCTAGGTGAATAATAGATACATTAAATCTAAAGACTATATAAGTGATATTAGATTATATAATGAATTTTGAACCTCACAGTTCTAAGTCAATCATCACCATGAACTCATTCCTGAGTTTATTTGTTGGTGGTTTTCAGAAATAAGCACCTTTCATTTACAATATTTTGATATTGAAATAAGTTTTAGGGAAATTTAAAACACTGAGGGAATACCCATCCCCAATTAGATGTATGATGAGTATCTCTCTATTCATAATAATTTATATAATGTTTAGTATATGTTTCTAAAAAGTTAATATTTATACATAGTATAAATTAAATTATAGATAACAATTCATCTAAATTAAAATATTTGTTTCAGATCTTGGGTCGCAAAGTTTCTCTAGTCTCAAGGGACAAAACCCAATGTCCAGAGACCAAGAGCCAGTCCAACCCATCATTCCAATGATAAATAGAATAATCATTGGTTTATTTTATACAATTTTTTGTATATGATGAAAAATTATTTGATTAAAATAATTTAAATATATGAATTCAAATTGCCATATATTTTGTAATGTTTTTTATTTTATGGATATTTTTATCCTGGGTTGCTTGAACTAGGGTAAGGGACATCAACATTATTGATGAATTAACACATTACTTTTATGAAATAAGAAAAAATAATCACACAATACTTAGGGAGACTCTATAATATTTTAGAAAAATTTTAATGAGGTGAATCCCATATAGAACACAGATTTTATTTTAATTCATTAACGGTTGGATAGTGACACATATCAACCTATATGTGTTTATAATCGTCATTTAAACTCCCCATTTTTCATTTATGACCTAATTATTTGATATAATGGGCATGTGACTGATAATCATGGATGTCCTATACATGAAAATATTCAAGGAATCATTTTATATTGACTCCATTTAAATCTCCATTCAAAATAATGATGAATAATACCACCAGTATAGTATATAACAACTCAAACATAATCATGAATCTGGATGGAGTGATTTTAGATTGATTCATTGGTGCCTCTATATCCAATCCATACAAACTATAATTTTTTTATCAATTCTAACGTATAAATATGGTATAACGATATCCCTATTCTTGATTTCATGATGGAAAATATCTTATGTTCCTTTGGAAATTTTGGTTGATGTTCATGTGTGAAGACATCAATTCTGTAATGAATTTACTACTATATGTTCTTGTCATTATTCTATACTTGAAATATGATTGATTGTTTACCGAACAATAATATTATAATGCAATAATTCGATCCATATAAGGAGCATGTGTAACATAGTTAAATGTCATGATGGATGAATATGTGTAATCTAATAGGGAATGTGATTTAATTGAGTAGGATTCGATTACTGATGGTGAAGATGTTCCCATTTCTATGAAAAACAAACAACATAATGATTCCACATTATGTATGCAATTAAATTCATTTATTTCAACCTTAGGAGAGTGGATTCATGTTCACTAATTTTATTTTGGTAATGTAGCCTTTAAATTTATGGAACATTACTCACACATGAAACAAAAAATAACTTATTCTATCCATGATGTTTATTATATTTATTATAATATAATTTCTTCAAATCATGCCTCTCATAATATAGAGATTCTAATTTTTTTTTTGTGATCAAATATTCATTGATAACTCTAATGGATTATCTAATGTTTCCTATCATACAATATAATATTTCAGTCCAAAAGTATTAATGGAGCTATAGTTTTTAATACAACCGTATGAATCAAGAAAAACATGAAATGGATTGAAAAAATATATAATAATTAATCACTAGACACATATAAATAAAATGGATGGAAATGTATATTTCCTATGTATTCCCTATGTTGGTCTTAATGTGAGTGGATTTAACTACCAAATAATGTATGTTATAATCCCTAATGTTATAACTATTAACGATCAAATAATAACTAATTAATGATATTACGAGTAATTTAAAACCAAAGATCATTATTGGTAAATTTTTTAGTATACCATTTAAGAGAGAAATCAATTAATTGTTGATATATTAGGACTCTATGATTGGAGTTCTACTTAGATATAATAAATAAAACATATTGACCTCCTATAATATTATGAGAGACACTTTTTTATTATAATCTCAAATTGATAATGCCAAAATAAAATTTCAAAAAATAGATTATGAAATTAAAGAGTTGTTCCCATTATCCAAGGATCATGATATTAGTAAAATTGATTTCCAATAATCAATTGAGGTTTACTATCAAATATTGGATGACCTAAAATATTCATCCTAATAGATAATATCACATTTTTTATTGCCTATCCAATTAATTCCATTCCAATCTATCCTGTACTGGATCTATCATACTAATGTCCTCCTTTATTTTTCACGATAAATGAAAATTTAATTTATCTCAAAAAAATTATAAATTTCATAAAAAAATATTTAGGTGTGAATCCTTTGAAAATAATTAATTTAATGAATTACTTTGAAACATTTGGAATAAATACTAAATTAATTAAACCCATAGAAAAAATAAATTGTATGTATATTCTATAAATCATTAGTTCAGAATAGATGAGCTGGTGTTGAAAATATTGAATAAATTAATAATCACTGTGGTATTTACAATTATATATGCATATTTTAAATATAGATATGTACAAAAAAAAATTTTCCTCATAAACTATGTTTAACATATTTGGTAATAAATAAAATGTATTTGATTTTATCGTGGACAAGTACAACTAGATTGATATTTGTTCAATGGATACATAATGCTTGTGTCATGACTCTCTGAAATTGTTATTATATTTGGATATAAGGTAATGAGTGAATCAGTAAAATTGGGAAAAATATTTTCTTATTTATCAAAAATTTAGTGTTTATGAAGGGTTTAAATACAAAAAATTTAATTGAATTTTTGTTTTGAGTGAATAAAATATGCTAATATCTTTTGGATAAAAATATTTTCATACATTTTTCTAAAATATAAAAACCATTTATCTTAGACAGTATTTTATAAGGTTATTTTGTTTCTATATTTTTTGTATCATTTCATTTTTAACAGAAATTTTTTTTCATAAGCCTTTAATGAGGTTGCTTATTTTGTAAAAAAAAATTGTATTTATCCTAAGATACCCTTTGTGGTTATTCAACCAAATAGGCTATGTAGTTGGGGTATGGCTTAGTGGTAAGCACCCCGTAATCCAATATAAATAATGGGGGTTCAAAACCCATTGCGCGCAGGTACTGTAGCAGTACTGTAGTGGGACTGTAGCAGTGGCGGTATTGTAGATCGGCAGGGACTGTAGCGGCGGCAGGGCACTGTAGCAATGGCGGTACTGTGCGGTGTACTGTAGCAGGCTTGTTACTATTCACAGAATGGTAATTGGGCCAAAAAATTGGGCCTACGGGCTATGTAATATGGTATAATCCCACTAGGCGTTTGGGCTATGTAATGAGTCTCCCTCTACCCAGTTAAAAGAGGTCTTTGATTTGCTTTAATAATAAAATGAGGCTTCGGCCCCAACCATTAAAAAAACTCTCTATATTATTTTATTTCATTAATATTTATTATTTTATTTGGGGAAAGGGTTGAAAAAGTTGAGACATATTGTTTTCTCAATACTTTATTTTGGTTTATTTTACTTGTCAAATACAATGCCCCATTTCTTTTAATCCTAAATGTATTAGAAGTTAGTATTTAAAGGGATGCAATTTTAGGGCACAAGACATTAATAAAAGGGGAAGGTGATCTATATCGTTCTCAGAAAATTTATTAATTGATGTAAAAGAAGATCTAATTTATAAATTATAAAACATCAAATTTTGGATAGAAATTTTTTAATATCTTAGTTTTCTGAGCATAAATGAAAATACAAAAATCCAAATTACGGGGTTGGGGTTAGGATACAAAGCAATTTTAAAATAATTAAAAAGTAAATGATGGTGATATAAATTTAAAATTGAGAAATATTAATTAGGTAATGATGACATGAATTTTGATAGGTTAGAAAAACCGCTGATCATGTTTGGATGACAGATCCATTTCCCTACCATTAAATAATAGCATTTTGGATGATCATTGGCCACACATTAATAATGAATCAACAAAAATTCATATGAAGATGTATACAGTTAATGAACCATAACATTAAACAAAATATTTACCATTTTTTGGATATATGTGGTGTTACTATGTGACATATACACATGTAGAAAATAAAATGGGCCATCCTGGATTAAATATACTAATTTCCAGTAGTTGATTATGGTTTACAGTGATTCAATAACTATAGGTACAAAGTATAGAATATGGGATGATAATTTTTGAAATGTAATTGGAATAAATCATCTTATAATTGAACAATATTATAAAAAAAATAGAA
Organism: Viscum album; assembly: GCA_963277665.1. NCBI lineage: Eukaryota > Viridiplantae > Streptophyta > Magnoliopsida > Santalales > Viscaceae > Viscum > Viscum album. Next base: position 2,098,004,002 of record OY728163.1, on the reverse strand, counting down.
GGGAATACAAGTTTACATGGACTTCTAGATAGGTCTTGGTTTTGAGGTCTATATATAAATATGTATCCTAAAATAACTAGATTAAAACATTATTTATTTATTTGAAAAATTAAATATCATTCCAACGTCTAATATTATATGACCCGAAGTGAGTGACGATACCATACACAAAGAGGGGGGAGAATGACCATGAAATTAATGGTCAGGTCTATGATGAATGATTCAAGTATTACTATTTATCCTTAAATCAAAAAATTATAGCTACATATAGTTTATAGAGAGGGACTCTACAAGGATTAGTAAAATAAGATGGGTAAAATAAAATTAATATATTTAGGTGTTATATTATTAGGGGATACTTGATATGAAATAGTTATAGATGAACGACTATAATTTATTGGTGGAAGTAGAATGGATAAAAATACTTTTTGGGCCCATCAAGGAAGATCTAGGAATCACTACATATCTTCTGGGAATTGGAATCAATACACCAAAATTTCATTAAAATTAATGTCATATTTTTTTATTGTGTTGGATTGATTAAAGAGTCACAAAACTTATGGTACCATACACAATATCATGATATAATGATCAAGACCGCTATATGAAGATTAGTTAATATGGTATAAGCCACTCCAATAAGATTAAATTTCATGAATTGTTGATCATATGGAGTGTATTTAAACAAATTTAGATAAAAACTATCATGAATTATAGTCTATGTTTATATGGATTGGATCGAGTGACGTACATTTTAACATCTAACAATTAGGTATATATATTATAAAAATGACATTCATATAGTGACGTTATTCATCTTAAATCCATATGTTTGTTATAAAATGTAATTCATGAGAAAGTCTGGTTTGGAGGTAGACATGATACACTATCCCTAAATTTTGATCATATGGTATGCTCTGTTAGGGTATAAATTGTGTATGACGTAAGGTTCCTTTACTTCTAATTCATTATTTGGAGGCATTTTCCTAGGAATCATTTTATTTCCTATGGAATGTGTCAATTACCCACTAAAATGAGAAAAGGTGAACCTAATTATTTGAAATTCCTGAAACATGATTTCGATAAACATTAAGGTTATGCAATATGTTTAACCATTTATCATTGAGTAATTTATGATTTCAATGTATTATTTTTGACTATTTTTTTATGCATCTGAAAAAATGACTATGTTTTATAGGGGAAACTGAAATTAAATATGAAATATTTCTTCTTTCTCACACACTTGTTAATATGGGGTCCTAAGTGGAGTAGTATGAGTTGTGGCATGATTATCCCATAAAGCATGAAAACATATATCATTACAAGACTTATTCTTCTTTAAAATATTTTAGATTATACTAGATAAAATTAAATAGAGTGAATCGTTCTGTCTATTCACTACTACATGACAGGAGTAAGAATTATCTGATTGAATACACTACATTGAATATTGCTTCCTCATCATGAACATAGATAAGATGTAAAAATTTTCTATATAAATCTCATGAGGTGATCCATGCCTATTAATGATGTTTTAGATAAGAACATTTATCATATTTATTTTTCAAATGTCCTTTTATGTTATAACATTATCCAATGTAATGGAAAAGTTTGTAACATTAAGTATGGACTTGAATATCCTTACTATGGCTAGAGGGTATGTACACATGTAATCAATACTCAACATAGAAAATTTCTAACTATATTTAGTAGTGTACAATAAATCAATTCTCTTATGGATGAAGTAATAATATATATAACCCACATTTCAAATCGATGTGAATTCTATGAACAAATTTATTGTATTTGACTACAAAAATACAAGGCTAAAAGTATTATGGAAGAGGTTGTTCTTAATTTTCTTATCACTATTGATGCCAACATGGACCCCTAACATGATAATGTGAGTCTATTATAATTTAATTCTCTAAAATATTATTCCCTAAAAGCATCATTTATAGTGGTATTTATGGGAATTTGGACTATTTTAGAGGATATAATTTGGTTCTCCGAGAAATATAAACTATTCATAGAAAGATCATGTAAAATATACCGATTTAATTATAATATACATTTGGGTACATCTTATTTAATGTAACTTTACCAGACTATGGTGATTACTCCATTTTTTATGTGGTCTCAAATTCATTGGCATCTACTATATCCTTTATACTAAACAAACTAACCTCTATACTATATGAAATATCATTGGAAATTTCATCATAACCTATATTCATAAAAAAATGGATAAATTTTCCAATGCTTCAACCTGATCATTCTATGTGTGTAAAATGTGAGATAACACTTGTTATAAATTAAATTATACCATCCACTCCTATACATGATTGAGATGGGTCATCAATTCCTTATTTTTTACAGAATAATTTCATTTGATTTTGGTAATCACCTATTCAAAATATTCATTGATATCTAATTTAGAAAGTAGTATTTGTAAGACTTATTAAAAACCTATGATATTGTCTCCATATTAACATAATTTTTTTGTCACCCCTTTATGGAACGAAATATGTAAGAAAATATAATTCTATATTTAATTGAATGAATTCCCGAGATTAATACAATGTTATCCGGGACCCTTTTTCATTCCTTGATGGACATCAAGAAGATCCATTGATGTATATTTCACATATTTTAACGGTTTACTAAATAGAAAAATACACATTATCATGGATTTTTATATCAAAAAATGACTCCTTTGACGTATGATGTGTGACTAGGAAATGGTTAATGATTTTCATTTAATAAATATTGATGGAAAAAAATTGATATAAATTTATTACAAAATAAAAACACCCCATTCTTCTTATCCCATTTTTGTCGGTTTTCCATTGATGTATTTGATGGAATCGATAAAGGTTACTAGGGTGTAATTCATGATTCGAGACATAAAAGTGAATCTTTTAGAAAAAAATGATTAATATGAGCTTTTTTTCATATAAATGTATTATGTCTCACATAAAATATTTTTTGAATAAGATATTATAAACTATTTTATATTCCTACACAATTATTCTAAGCGTGTAGGGCACCAAAACATCACATCACAATTTCTAAAAAAATTATATGGGGGTATTTATAAATGGGTAACATCATCATTAGAGGAATAAGATTACATTTGATGAGGTTTTTAAAAACAAATATAAAAATATTCATCCCATTCATATGTTTTTCAATTAATAATTAATTTCATGATGTGAAAAAATTAACCAATAAATTTTTTCATAAATTTACTAACATCGTAATGATTCCATTAGAGTTTAATAAATTTTATATTAGTTTGAGGAGGTAAAATATCTAGTATCTCCTTAGTTTTATCATGATTGAATATGGTTATATTATATGAGAACATACAATAATGATATTTCACTAAGGTAACCCAAACACATAATATATCATGTCAATATTTTAGTTATACTATCATGGTTTGAAAAATACTTCCTCAGGGATTGAATTAGGATCTAGATAATTATGGGGATTTCCTATATGATCTCCCACATAACATTTTACTATATTCCCCACTAAGGTTTTATAAAATATTCTTGTGGGACACTGGTACGTTGCCCCAACATTTTTCATGCTGAAGGTTTTCACCAAATAGAAATATACCCCTTTAGGGAAACTAATGAATGTGAATTCATCATCCCATAGATCCATTTAAATTTCATTGTTTTCAAAATAAACATCAATGAATCAGGGATCCTAGAAACAAGTTATGGCATCAATCAGTGGTTCAATGATCTCGAATATGAAGTCATCCTTTAGACATAAACAATTCGAATCCCTTAAATCAATAAAAACCAAAATTCACCTTCAATTTTACTTAAAATGGTAAAACTTGGAAACCGACTATTATAATGGATCTTGTAGACAAAATCATTTCTTATCACCATATAGACCACAACATTCAACTAGAAAATATAACCCTTATAAATTATTGTCAAAAGTTATTCGAAATCATAGGGGAAATCTAATTAACCGTATTGGTGAATGGAAAATCATGGGTCTAACCCATGAATGTCTTCGTAATTAAATTAAAACAAATTCCATTATCATTAATTAATTCAATGTATTTGTTTCATTATTTATATGCCATGGACATACATATTTTTTTTTGTATCATTGGTCTTCCTTGATTCCTATATTCAAAATTTTTACCTCATAAAATTTGGTGTAAATGCCTACCATACGGTCGAATGGTGAATCCATGATCTCTTTTAATTTTTAATTATATATATTATAGGATAGAAAAATTATATATGATTTGGGTGATGGTACAGAATTATCAACATCCCCATTAAGGGAATACTGATCAGAAGGGTGTGATGGTTTTTCAATACTATTTGTTACCATATTAAAGTTGTAAAATGGACCCAATCACATGTTCATATATAATATTCTGTTTTTTACTATTAAAAGTTTCTTTTATATAGTGAAAAAATTGAGTTTATAAAAATAAATATTTACAAATATTCAAAGGCCATATATATTTTTATATATTTCAAGAGAATGTATTCCACTATCGATTATTGATTCTTAAAAAAAGTATTTTATACAATTAAAGGAGATAAATTTAATTTTAGGGTCTATGAAAATACATAATATAACCCTTTTAATCCTCATTTCTAGATTTTTTTCCATTTTTTCATAGGGAGCACAAAATCATCATTCAGCCCACTACATGGATTGATTGGTATTGATTCCAAAATGACCAGTGGAAGTTATTTTTGTTCTTTAATTGATCTATTTTTACTTCTGAATCATTTTAGTACCAAGAATCAATGTATTATTATTTTAGAAGATAAATAAGGGGAGATATCATATTATATAACCCCAAATTCTCCATCAATAATGTAAACAAAACATTGATTATATGGTGAAGACACTACCATATGTATATGAAGCAAAAACCTTACAATCATGGAAATAAAGGATATTTTTTGACGAATACCACAGAAAAAAAATTAGTTATGAGGTATTTGATCTGTTATATCACTAGAATATTTCCAACAATATTATGCTCGTTCATGCCATTCACCTGATGTATCATATTTAAAGAGGTTAGATTATTATCATGTAATTATAAATGTATTATAATTAAAAATTGAATTAGATGTATTTAGGAACCATTTTATACTTGGTTGGTTAAATATCAATGTTGTGAAGATTTTTTTCCATATACATTGTCCATATATACTCCTAAATACTACCCTCATTATCTTTCTTAATATATATGTTGACCATATAAAAATTAGTAAACCGATTTTTGAGTTGATCTATATTCGTATTATATACTTTCGTCTTGAAATACAGAGTTCCACAGAGATCCAAAAAATATTTTCTCTGAGATATTTAGAAAGTTTCAGGATAAATAAAAATTGACATCCTATAATGGGTTTTCAGAATTACTACTCAAGAAGATATATTTCTCGGCCAAAGTATTATTTTTTTTCTAAAATATGGTTACTCATTTTATAAAATATTTATGGATGTAGTTGATTGTGCTGATGGCACATATCCTTGGATGAAATTACAGTTTGTTTTTATCATATGAATGTCATGTTGAACTAACCTCCCTATACACTATGGTGAACCAGATGATTTCCAGTTTTTCAATCAATCCACCATTATGATTAGGCCATAAGAAGACATAAATGATTCGAAATTAATTTTATACTCTCATATAACTCTGTCATGTTCTTTTCTTCATGTGTCTTTTTAATATATACTTTCATCAGGAATTAAACATTATGATCCATAATCAAATAAAAATTTATTTAAATAACATTTATAACATTAACTGGGATAAATTATTTTTATCCCATGTGTGTAAAAGAAGTATTTGTTAACAAAGAAGTATTTAATGTGGAATTCATTGATATTTTGATCTTTATATTCTTTAAGGGAAAAAATTATTATTTTGGGGTGGCTCTTATCCACCCAATGATGAGGGAATGAAGCCTAAAATACATTTTATTGAATATGGTTTCCAACAAATAACCTCTTAATATACCATATTTTTATTTATATTTCATCATATTATTGAATTTTATAATGATAATGATATTTTAGAAAGAGAAATAGGGAAACAAATTCACTACTATCTGATTCATTCATAACTAGATGATTATATATATGTGGATAGATGATTTCATTGGTAACCAATTGTAAAAAATAAACCAATTCCAACTCCGAACTCCCTTACACTCTATAACTTCTATAGTCAGAGAAGTATAGTCAAAAGTCAACTGATCTATGTTTTTGATAAATTTTCTCCAACAAAAATCTATTATCATATGGACTTAGTCATTGAATACAAAGCGTTTTTGAACAATGTATCATATAATATGATGGTTAGTGAATTATTCATGTATATCATTTAGTTCCACCTCATTTCTCCAATTGACCTTTAAAAATTTGAGTTAGTTTTTATAAAATGTGGGAATTAAATACACTAGGACTTTCAATTTTTACAAGAAATATTTTTATTCCTACTCTCAATGTTATGAATGTTCTATTCTTTATTTTCATCTTGATAGGGAAATTATGTGTTTTCCCAGAGGTAGGAACTATACTGCATTTGTTAAGATTCTAATTTGGAGTTAAAATTTGTCAAATGATTAAGTGAAATGGTTATTAATTTTATTTTCCTTATGTTTATGATGTTGGAACATATTTATCTTTTCAATAACGAATAGAATATTCCTATTAATTTTCTTTGGGTACTATCTTTTGAAATATATCATGATTTATTATAGGAAATAAAGATGTTTTTTTACTGATCTCATATATTTATTATAAAAATTTCTATAATATATTCTTAATGGAACTGAATATTCAATGAATTACATGAAACATTCTATCTGGCCCAAAAAATTACACGAATCTTTTACTTTTCCACATATTTCAATTTGGGAGTACTTGAATGATTGTCTGTCTCATCATCAAAATGAACTGATTTATGATCATCCATTAATGTTGATCCAAAACAATAATTGATTTCATTACTTGATTATTTTGTTATGAAAATATTTGTATTTTTGGATTCTGTAAGTAATTCAAGAGATTTTCTATGGTATTCCCTTCATTAATACATATAATATGGATATATCAAGACATAAAATATATAAGATATTAGTTTGAGTCTCCCATGGACATAAAGTTTAAAATAGTGGGATTCAAAATTTTGGTTGGAGAATGATTCAAATGTAACCACTTGGGATAAAACTTCCTATTTGTATATATTAGTGTGAATCATCCTTATATGCTTCTATATGTTATGTAATTAGTTATATAAACTCTTATTGTTCTTCCAAAATAGAGAAAATTTCCATGGGTTAATTTGGTGCAGCTTAATATGGTTTCCCAATGGAATAAAATTCCAAATTATTAACCATCTATTGGAACAATTACAAATGTTAGTTTGATCTCTCGTTGGATAGATGGATCGACTCTTAATTTAATTGTAAAATATTTACTTCATGGTGAAATGGATACTTTATTGGAGTCATTTCAACTTCTCCCCTATATTTTAATATATTGGAATTTTTCCCTCTAGTATCATGAGATTATAATATTTCTAACATTCAATAATAGTTAATATTGGGAAATATTTTATTCTATAGGATGTTTCTTACCTTCATCTTGTGGTGGGTAGGCTATGGATAAGGTTACACAATTCCCCTTATCATTAGCAGTGGGACTCTGAGTGAGATGTACTAGAATGACTATATGACCTACTAAATCATGAATTTGATTCTCATGTCGGCTATATATTCTCTTTTCTCTCACTTTAGTGTAGTTTATAATTAAAGAATATTTCTTTTTTATTTCCTTTTCCCTCTATTACAGCTTCATTATTTTTTATGTCAACAAAATTCATATAGATGATACGAATCCCAAGGAAATAAATATGTCCTTGTCTATATAATTACAGTAAGGAAACTAATTTTTATCATAATATCCAAAGCATGAGGAATTAAAACTCTCCTTTATTTTTTCATTTTCGGATGATCACATTGATTTATGACCATAGTAGGGATTTAACTTCTGTATTTAGTACTTCATTTGTGATAATGTAGTGGGTTCTATATAGATTATGACTGATATTTTACCTCCTTCAAAATCCACAACATTAAATCCAAATGGATGTGGTGAGTTATAAAATACATGTGGTGTAGTTTTTTGGAGCATTTCGTAAGGAGGTTCTCCTATTTTAGAGATCACTAATCTAATTAGAGGATGTAGTAATAAATCCTTTCCTTGAGGTAGTGGGTTTAATCTATGATGCAATAATCATATCTGAATCCCTTAGTATATTTTACTATTCTAGGACTATTGTGGGTTAAGACATTTCCAATAGTCCTACTTGTTGGGGTCTTCCATGTGTGACCATAATTGTTACTACATTTTTCATTCATTTTAAGATCATATTTATTAATGTGTCAGTTAAATTTTTCATTCTACATGATTTAGATTAATGGAAATTTCTACTAATTCTTTCTTCTATCATAGAAGTGGCATTTCTCAAACTCGTTTATTACATCACCCATTTTAATTTTTGTTAATGAAGTATATTATTTTTTTGAAACTGTAGGGTGAATATTTTCAACAACCCTCGGTCAAAAGAGATTCCTTTGATTGATAATCCTACGTAAAAAACTCTTAAATCAGTAAACGTTTTTAAGGTAATGATAAAATGTTATGGCCTATTAGAATGGTTCTTTGGAATGGATTGTTGGGTGAAAGGAGGAACACCATATTCTTCCCAACCTGAGACACATATTTCATGTGGAATCTCAAGGAACAATTGGTGGAGTTGACCTTAACAATCATTATAGGATTGATAAGGAGTCAGTCATTAAATTCAAATCATTTAGTTCCATGATATTTGGAGAATGACCTTATAAACATGATGAAACAACTAATTCAATGTCTTTCATCGATTAGAATATACCTCATAAGTTAGGTACCTAGATTTGAGGTGATGTAACATTTCCTATAGATTTTAGTAGATATGAGGCCTGCAATCATCTTCCAAATTATTGGGGATATCATAAAGATGACTAGTAATGGGACAACATATATATAATATTTTATATTTACCAAATTATCAACACATATTGTTTGATTTTGGTTATCTATTGTGAGTTATTATTTATCCTATTTGAACCATAAATTTCATTTTTATATTAACTTTTCATGTGAAGTTGTAATGTTTGGAATGTATTTAAAAACATTAGGTTTTCACAGCATATCGACGTCACTGGTGATGATTTATTCATTTTATTATTCACTTTCCCATAAAAATGGTGTTAGATTATATAGAGAGCTTGGTAAGAAAAATATTTTGTTTATGAAATTCCTCTTATTATAATGGTATATTTTTAGAATCTGTGACATTGGGAGGTCCTTTTTATTGAGATTTATTATCATAAGGTGGTCTTTTACAATGAGCACCATGGGGTGGACCTCTACATATATTGGTCTTTAGATTGTTATCCTGTTCAGAAAAATAGTGTTGACTTTTTTTATCACCATGGGGAGGGCCTCTATTATTATAGATCTTGTTTTCAGCATCATAGTGAGGGAAAACATTACATGATCCACCAAGACACTATTTGTGATTATAGTAAGATGATTGTGCTACCATAACCCACCTTCCATAGGCTATTAGATAACGAATAACACTAATAATGCATAACATTGACGAGAGGTGTTAGCCTAGAATAAGCTAAAAAATAAATTCATTTTTAATAGAAAATAAAATACAATTATAAAAATAGATAAATATAATAATAAAATTATATCAACTATGATCATGAGTCATTAAATTATTCCACTAACTAGAGTCACCCAAAGCATGTGGGATGTATATTAAAAAGAAATCATATTAAATGACATCCCATAATACTTATATATAGTTTAGACTTATTTTAAGAGACTAGATACATGTATAAACCATAAATTTTATTTTTTATGACATTGATTTCATGGTTATTAAAATATTTTTCTAAAATGCATTATTATTCTTCCCTCAATCATATCATCTGAATTATTAATCTAATAAAACTTTTCAAAACCATGAAATATATGAAAATATTTCAAATTTTTATCAAACTCTCAATATTGGATAACATACAATGAATAGTAACATGGGAAAATAATTCTAGAAATAATATAAAAGGAATATATAAAAAAGTAATCCCATAGTAAAAAATATGAATAAAACAACCACTATATATCATGAAAATTTTAACAAATAATCTCATGGATAATGATAAATGATATAGTAATAATGGAATGAATAATGTTTGAAATCATAACCATTCCATAGTGGAGTTGTTCTATTTAAACATGTAAAAAATGGAAGGCATAAACCTGATACCCTATTTCTTTTCCTCATAAGACCCTTTAATGCATCACTGGGATATATAATTCTGGGCCCCACATATAAAATAATATTTCTAATGAATTTATTATATGAGTGGAATGATTGAAGTAAAATAATTTTTTCCCCAAAGGTACCACTTTTTCAAATATGGCTCATTAATAAATAATTAACCATTTTGAAATAAAGGGTTTATAGGTTTTCAATATCTTCTATCTCAAATTAATGGTATATATATCTTGGTGAATACAAAACATTAAAAATAATTATTTATTTGGTAATAACACCAAATATTATAAATGAATATATGGTTAGAGATTTGAATATTCTAATACAATTGAATTGTTTGAATATCGTGGTGAATACCCCTTTAACTAGAATAATTAATTATAAAAACACTACCCATATGAGATATATGGGTATTAAATTAATGATAAATATTATACTTGTTCATGAATTATTAATGAAATCATTGTGATTTGCCTTGAAAATTATTATGTATAATTTAGGATTCACAACAATCAAATATAAACCCTGATTAGATAAATATTGTGGGATTATAGTTATGAGATACGTAAAAATATTAAGATAATTAATGTGTTAACTCACACAAAATATTGTTACTGTAATAAACATACACCAACGAAAGAATGTATAAATACCCCATAAAATTATGTATGTGAGTACACATATTTGATACACATTAGGGACATATAATTTCCTTGATGAAAGACTCCATGGACAGTATGTATTGATTAACAATTTGAACATTTTATATAAATGTGTTTAACCAACTTTTTACTCAATAGAGGGTCCATTAGATGCATCATCCTCATGATTAATTATAAAAAATACCACCTCTTAGAAATGATACATCAATAATGCAAAAACATATACAATATGATTGAATTGTGTATCACAATACATTCTATTGGGATTTTTTTTTTACATTATTCCCATATATGGATTAATTAAACTGTGGGGATAATGTGGTCTCACAAGTATAATATACCATAAGGAAAAAAGCATAAATTTTTAGTGAAAAATTATTGGAATAGAAAATTTAAAATTCAAAGGGATATTTAAAAATATGTAAACATGAAATAAAAATATAGGAAAAATTATCATTACTTATGTATGGTAACATATTGGGGAAAGGAAAAAATGAGATCGGTTGAATTATGTGTTATGAAAAAAATAAAGATAAGTAAATATACAATATTAGAATAATATGATAACATGAAATAAGAATGTAAAGGATATTATAAATAATTAATTTTCATATAGAAAGGATGAGGGAGGACTAAGATCATGTTTATAGACATTTAAATAACATAAAAATAAGGGTAATAAAAAAGGTATTTAATAATAAATAATTTAAAATTAATAAAACGGGAATCAAAATAATGGAATTAAGTATATGTGATATTGTTAAAATGAATTTAAAAGGATTTATTTATTATAAACATACAAAACTAAGTTAAAAAGAGAGGAATATAATCCCTTAACTTATATAAAATTCATGGTTTATAATCATAACTTATTACGATTAAAATATTTTAAGGTTTTAGTGATATTGATTATTGAGTCTACTTGGGAGGTATATGAAGAGATGATATAAAATCGGTTTGAGGATAAGTGATAATTGGGGTTAGGTATTTATATATATATTTGATGCCATATTTTCTATATGTTACAATATTTCACCATTTTTATAGTATTTTAGTTTTCATGAAAAAATTACGGACTTTTCAAATTACATTATTTGAACATCTTGATACCAAGTATGTAATAAATTTTATTAATAATTTTTAAAATATAGGGTATTTTTATTTTAAATAAATACTGCAGAAAAAATGTTTCGTTCAATGAAATTTACTCATAAAAACTTTAGTACTATTCCAACAACAATATTATTATTCAGGTTAATTTATTAATAAAATATTATAACATTTGTATATAAATATACTGAAATATATAAGAAATAATTTAAATATAAAAGTAATTTTCTATGTTATTAGATAGTTTTAATAAAAAATAAGACTTAAATTTTAAAATAATTTTTTTAACACATCAAAACATGTAAATATAATATAGTAATAATTTGTAAAAAAGATTATAATTATATAAAAATTAAATGAACAATGATTAAATAAAAATATTTCTAATAAAATTACATGTTATTTTGGTAATATCATTTAGCCACCCATTTTTTCATGTGATGTAGAAGAAATATAATATGAAATAAATAATATATATTTTAATTTATTGCATTATTTGTGATGTTTACAAGTTAAAATTGCATTAATGATACAACATAGTTAATAAAATTATATTTAATTGAGTACATGTCTTTTAAAATTATCATATGAAATTATAACTATATAAATGAGATATGTAGTTATCAAATAACCATGAATTTCATAAATGATATCTTACAAAACATTAGAAATAATAATTATTATACTGAGATGTGTACATTAAATCGTTGGATAATTGATGGGTTAATAAAATTTATTTTTATATCCAAATTTACCTTTTAGAAAACTATATATTTATAAATATTATAAATTGACGCCATAATGTTTTATAAATTCATGAAATCTCGATGAATGATTTTTTCATTCCATTAAAATAATTTGATATGAATATTTATTAATTTTTGAGTAATATTTAAAAAATAATGGTATAAATATATAAAAAATTGGATCATTTTTCAATTTTATAATAATAATGAATATATATACTCAATTTTCAAGTAATAAACCACAAAAACATATACATTCAGATTAAAGTTAAATAATAATTTTTTTCATAAAAAATACATATTTTATTTCAATTTCAATTTTCCTTGATTACCATGAAATTGATATGTAAATTTTATTAGATACTATGTGATAAAATATTATATTTCAATATTTTTAATTATAGTATTCATTAAAAAATTACTTGAATTATTCAGTGAATATAATATAATGCATATTATATGGATATTATATTTCTCTATTTATTTTGAATATAAAATCCAAGACATGGTTAGTGAAAAAAATAGATAACAAAAAATGCCTACATTTTTTGTTTAATGAGAGGGAATGGTGATTCCATCTATACCAGGCCATGTATTTATACATTGGGATTGATAGATGAGTTCTTTATAGGTCGGTCACCGTTGAATAATTTGTATCTGCTGAGTAGGGATTAAAATTGAATGTATAATCATTAATATTAAAAAATGGATATCTATTGAAGTCATAATGCCTATGATTCTATAGACAATATAGAGATTTCACCTCAACCATTAATAGAGGATTTTAAAAATACAATAAAAATGATTCCATTGACTATTTTGGTAGTGTATACTATTTTATAGTATTTTACATTAACTATATAATAGAAATATTTTTATCTTATCATACTCATCTTTTTATTACTAATATTATTCTATATGATAGTTTCTTAAAAATAATATTTTATAAATAATAGTCAAATATACCGGAAATGGTTTTTTATGTAATTTGGGATATTAAAAGTAATGATAAGTATAATTCCAAAGTAGAAAAATCTAAAAAGAAAACATCCACCTATTAAAGGCAGTAACCTCCTGGTTTAAATTAATTTTTGATTAAGATTCCACATACATGTTATATAGTATTCTTGAAAATATTTCATATATTCTTATCTATATCATCAACAACTAAAACGTCTCTTATTACTATAACAGATCCAAATTTTTCAGTCTCATATTAGAATAGTGAAATAGCAGCACATGCACAACTATATTGGCAACAAATATTATCCAGGTTTCAGTACACACATACCCAATTAGACTTAGTAAATGTTATATTTAATGATAAAACATTATGACAAATTAAACACATTATCAGATAATAAGAGAAGTTTTCCTAAAGGAACCAGATTATCCTTAATGTTAAGAAAATCATGGGAAAGTGATATAACCAAATCGGTTTTTCTCAACATCACCAAGAATCACATCTCACAACTATTCAATAACATCATGGGAAGCATAAGAACAATAATACCTAATTTCAATAGTATGAATTCAATTTGGGACCACAAGGTATTCATAAAAGATAAAATTCAGACATGTATATCAAATTAATCCATATAATGATATATAGAAAGTCACATGACAGATGATAATCTAGTCCTACAAACCACCAATTCTACCTTTCTGGAATTGTAATGGTGGGACGACTAACCATCATGTTATTTAGGTATGAAACAATGGTGCAGCTTACCTAGATAGAGGATCATGTCTGGGTATATGGGGGACTATCAACATGACTGATAAAGGACTTCAACCTAATATATATTAGAAGTTTTACTCCATTTATGGATGAAAAATATTTAACATAAAGGGGGGGGGGGGAGGGGGGTACCTAAACTCTATTATTATATGGGTGACCACACCTTAAAATGTGCATGTCACCTGGGAAATAAATGAAACTACATACATAGAGTAGGATTCCACAATACGTAAATTAGTAACAACTTTATACCTACTAAAAATTTCACAGACAGTCTATGCCATCTCTTAAATAAAGCTAAAAATCATAATCCATGTTAACAATAAAATGAAAAACACCTATCTTTGAGGGTATCATAATTTTTCTTCAGTAAAATAGAAGAAACGTAAGGTAGACCACTCATATTTTGAAGAATATCATCCAAAAGTGAGATCACAAATTATAAAAAAAAATTCCTTATAAATGATGTGTACATTAGAGTACATGAAGTGATGGGATCTTGGGAAATGATGGGCAAGTTATTTCACAACTTAATCTATGCAAAGTAGACACAAATGAGTTTTCCAATATGGGAACACCTTATGTACTTATAAGGGTCAACTAAAATAAAACGTATTTACTTATAAGAAACTCAAGGTCATTAATACAAAATGGAATTGAGAATCTATTTTGTTTACATTATAGTACCAATTTGTACACAATGTCATTTCAAGATAATCGATAGGTGATTCAACACGTTCTCTAGGAATTTATTACTTATGCACACTGATCCTCTCAACTCGATAGAAACATTATGTGTAATGTAATGAAACATCATATATATCTTATTCATTGAAATTTCATGCACACTGAGTACAAACTGAGGAATTTAGTTTAGCGATATAGGACATGTGATATTGTTTCACACAATAGGTGGTATTAGAAATACATTCTTTGACAAATCCATCTAAAAAAAGTATAAAATAGTGCATATCTTAGAGATACATTTAGTATGATATTTATTGTTATAATTAGATTTAATATAGTGATATACATGATGTGTTTCCATTCAATACATGACATTTATTCATAACTTTTTTGGAATAGCATTTTTCCCTAATTATGTTTTTATCACCACCCCTTTGGTTGAACCTCCACTACTGACCAACCCAAATTCTTATGGGGTCTCTATTTCACTATTAAAATATTATCTTTTTCTATACATAGTTTTTATAACCTTATTCATCCCCCGTAATTGAAACCATGTAAAAACTCATCACGTTTTTATTACCATGCAACCAAACCCAAGAGTTCTCAAATTTCACACTATTATTGTCTCAAAATATCATCAATGAACATGAAGATAGACAATGATGTAAAATGTCTTATCTTGGTATATATAAAAATACAAAAATTCCCATGAATGACATCTCATTCTGTTTTCATCAATTAATGTGACTTTGATAAAGGAATATGATTTTTATTCATGGGTGAAAGGTTTTTCATTGGATTAAAAGTTATATAAAAAACATTATATCCCGATGAAGAAAATTATAAAACTAAAATATATGTTGAAGTTGATTATTATAAATAATCATCACCATGAAAAAATGTGTTATATAAAAAATACAAAGAATGTGAAGGGAAATTTCATATCAAATGGAACCTTAATACCCATGTTGCTCTGATTATAAGAACAAAAATATTTAATGGAGTAAACTAGAATGATCATAAAAACTAATAATTTATATTATTATATTATTATATTTATTCATTGTGAGAATAATATATTTATATTATTTATTTTTATTTTCATAAAAATATTAATTAATTCAATATGATAAAAAACAGTCAACAGTAGAGTCATGCAAAGTGTATTGTTGGGATATGATGGATGAATTCACTCCAGGTTTCATAAGAGTGGGAAAAAATAAAATGTTTAAAATTCACCATTTTTTATTTTATACATATAATTTTACCCACGTAAAAAATTTAAATCTTTTGAAATATATTTATTAAATAAATATTCTAAAAAGAAACAATTATTACATTGATTTCCTCAAAAACCATCATTGAGGGATGAATAAAAACATGAACTTAATAAATTCAAAATCTTCAAAAAAATTCTTTATCATTTATTCATTATTACTTATATATCAATAATCTTTTAATAATTTTATAATTTCTTTATTGTTATATAATTTTTATATAAAAATACCCATATTCTTTCATATTTGTATAAATATGATAACATATTTTTTGGATGTGGGGACTACCACCCTCTCAAAGTGATTTGATTAATTCACACTATAAAAGGAATGTATCATGGATTAGATTAGTTATTGATAATTTACCCAAATGAAATATATGTGATATTCATGACATAATTAAATTTCTTGAAACATAATATAACATTTTCATTATTACAGTTTTCACAAACTAAAAAGTGATCACGTCGATCATAGACCATTGGTGTACCACCTCCCTGATATGACGTGATTACATTTAAATATAAATAAATTTATATATATTTGATTAAATTAAATTATTTTTTATATAATAATTTTTTTTGAAATATGTTATGTTACTTAGATTCTTTCAAAAGTGATCACTGAAAAAGTGAATGTTTCTCATGCGTATGTTCGACCAACCGTCTTTATGATTGTATTGTTGTTTCATTTTGAATACCCATAATTAAAAAGTTGATATAAAAGTATAGTTTATGTATATATATTATAAATAATTCTTGATTCTTACTCTGGATATGATTATATAATGATACCTTTCACCATAGTTGGCTGACCAAATTCATTTTTGACACAAAAACTGAATATGGTCAAAACACAAGACCTAAAATTAATTATTGAAGTAGTTTTTTTAAATATTATAATAATTTAAATAAAATTAATGATAAAAATGAAATAATTTTGGTGAATGTAAATATTTATCATAATTTATTCATTCAATTATATAAATACCTACGTGAAAAGTCAGACTCAGGTTAAGGGTTTTCATCAAAATATAGATTCTATTGAGAATTAGTTTTTATTATAAACAAATTACACTATAGTGGTGTATATAAATCCCATTTTTTCATTTTTTATCTAGATTTACACATACTTAATGATATTTTATGTTATACATTGAATCATCCCACCCCGGGTTTTTTGCGTGAAAATTTCAATGTGGTAAAAGATAACATTTATATCTTACTTTTTTATGATAGTTAAATTTATTAAGGGAAAATCAATTTTATATAATAATTTTTAATTGTATATTAAAATAAATATATATATATTGGGGTGATTGATATTATTATTTCCTAAACTAATTTACCATATTTATAAATGGTGTTCACTTTGACAGTTATTTGATTAGTTGGGAGATTATTGATAAATATGTAACATATATTTAATTAAAATAAAATTTAACAAGGAACATTAAATTTCAATTAAATAAATTATTTGATATATGTGAAATTATTTGGACAAGAAATAATACTATTGGGTAAATTTTAATGAAGGAAAAATATGTTGGGTATCGGTTAATGTAAGCCCCATGATGTATCTATAGTCTCATTAGATGAATCAACTTTCCAAATCTGAATAGCCTGAACTTTATTATCATGATGGTAAAGGTATCATGTGAATGGGAAACATGGCATTCAATAATTAATTATCTTATTTATTTATGATTCTTTTATTATTATTATACATTTTATTTTTTTAAAAAATTGTATGGATTCATTTCATTCATAGTTTACTGATTAAATGGAAAGTGTTTTAGTTTCTCACGTTTCTATATTGATTATCCATTTTATAGTTATTTAATCTAATTGTGTTTGTAATTATTTACCATTCAATGTATATTTAATCTCATCAATTCATTATTTCATAATATTTACACACACTTTCTACTAATTTGTGCTCACTGTTATTTTCTTCCCTTACCACTATTTTTAAAGATAACATATTTGAATAATCTTTCAAGGATTCAGTTTATTTAATATTATTATGTATCATGTTTTATTATTTATTTACCAATGTATTGTGGGTATCATGTACGTAATATTGTTTTCCAAAACAACTGAACTAATTATTCTTTGGGGTTTTGATTCCTTATACTCACTCCAATGTAATAAAGTAATGAACTAGCTCCAGTATTCCTGGGTCATGGAGTTATAGTTGGTATTAGATGACATTTAGCTGCAAACATGGAAAATAAGGTCATAAAACATAGATTATGGGACAAAATCATATGATAGGCATTAGTGATTTGTATACAAGAACATCCTAGAATAATAATAAGGTATTTATTATGTGGTAATTACTAAAAAATACATGATTTTATAAATACTACAAGTTAATGTGGTTCCTGATCAAGGGTACCTAGGTGTAACAACACTGATAAGGTGAATCTAGCTTGACTCAGTAGAAACTAGTACAAAACAATATACCTTACTGTGTACCTATTTTAACATTGGAAGAGATGTTAATGGGATATATCACATTTTTATTTTAAAACATTATGAATTATTTGTATGTAAAGACAGCCTCAAAGAAATAATATTTATTATTTTGAGATTAGATATGGAAAACATTTTCAATTTATGATTATTATTTCATTAGTTTTTTGATTATACAATTTTAAACATAATGTTATGATTTAATTCAGTATATGCAATTTTTTTAAAATGATTTTGGAAAGTAGGAATGGTATGATTACTTGTGTAAAATGTATTGATTTTTCTACGGGGGAATCCAATATAACTTGTGTTGGAACTAAGATGGTTATGGAAAAATTATATTATCTTAATTATAATATGAAACCTAAACATTACCATATGAAGAAACCTATTCCAGAATGAGATTCTCTGATATTGGATCGCTTTGTACGATAGATCCCTCTATCATTTAGTGTGAATACAAACCCATTTCAGGTTGAAAAAAAGGATTATGTATTTGGATAAGTTATTCCTCGAATTGGGATATGCTTAAATGGAAAATTTTATACATGATGTATATTGTATGAATTGTGATGGAGATCAATGGTGGTCATTGATATAGAATTCATGCAAGTAATATGAAGTTTAAATCCTAGAATGAGTAACTATTAAGTAGAAAGTATTCGATAAATACATCCCTCAAGAGAAAAAATGAGTTGAATAAAATTTTGTTTAGTTTAAAAAAAATGTGGATGAAAATGTTTCAGACTATGACAATAGCATTACAAAGTTAGCATGGTGTGATATTGATTTAGTATGAAAGATGGAATGTAAGATTGATTATTGTTTTGAAGGAATTAATCCATTTAACTTAAGGGTGCTAGTGTATTAAAAATTATCTTCATACTATGAAATAGTTATATGTACCCTCAATAAAGAGAAGTGATTATCCATGTAATATGACTTAAAAGGGTAATAATAGAAGAAGATAACTGAAGAGAAAATGGTAGATATAGGGAATAAGGGAAATAATGATTTTACCACATGTTATAACTTTTGAAAGACTCGCCCCTGGTAGATTCAATAATGGATTGGGAGGTTATTATAAGTGCATAGAAAAGGGTCACTAGGAAAAAGAATGCATAGGGATGAATAAAAATGATGTTATTCAGTGTTACAACTTTTAGTATTTGAGGCACAACACAAATTAATTCCTCATGATTAATGAGAATATACCTTATAAAAAGTATGTGGTTCAATGTCTGAAAAATTTTATTAGTATAATAGAAGAGAAATTATTAGTTTACTTATGTATCTAGATCAAATAAATGTGTTTTAAATGAATTTAAAAAATATTCTCTCATTATATGATTTGTGAAATATATAAGGATTGTAATGATGTACTTTTTCATTAATTATTTGATATCATATATGAAATGCTACCAAGAAAAGATATTTAGTATAAATTAAAACATTTTTGGAAACAAATTGTTGAGGGAATGCTAACCAATAATTTTTTCCTAATTTTAACACATTGATGATTTGATAATGAAATTATTGGTTTGAATAACATAAATAGGACAAGTGATGAAGACCTTGGAACTGAGTAATAATATATAGATAATGGTGTTTATGATATCATATATGGAGTTTACATAATTAATAGATAGAAGTAATATATACAAGAAATCTATTTTTTATTTGAGGAATAATATGCATTTATTTTTTTAGTATGCTTTCTCGGTTATTCAATGTATTACCATATTCACATTTCTGGAATGTGACTATTAAATTCCACTCCATGTTTTTAAATAATTCCATATTTGATATTTGGTATTTTAACTTATAATGTATTCTTTTATAATCTTTTATAAAGGTAATGCATTTATGAAATGATTTAAGTGGATCATTTAAATTATGATATAGAGGTCAATGTGTTCTTTCACCATATTATTCATCATGTATTAAGAAACAAATAATAAATAGTTCAAGGCACAACTAGATGATATTTTTTTTTTAAAATGAAACATGTTTTTTATTATTTTATTATTGAGTGACATATTTCCTCAACTATAGGAAACATGGTCGTGGAAAAAATGTTTTTATATTATTATAATTTCTAATGATATCAATGAAATTTTCATAATAATGGTTTCAACCTTTGTGGTTTTTAAATTTTAGGTAAACATGTTCCCTATCATTCTCTTTCAGAACATGACTATTATATGTTTCATCTATATCCATTATTCAATTTTACACCTATGTTCTGCTACTAGGGAACTCAGTTAAGTGACAATTGTACATTCATTTATATCATATTAAGAAGATGAGCTGTTAACTCTATTCATGATGTGGGTTTTTATAATAGTATATTTTAAATTATCAATCCCATGATTATTGAGATCATGTTTAAATTTGGAAGACCCAATTTATTTATGGTGGGGAGAATGTAACACCCCAAGACATTAGAATATTTTCCTTTTAGAATAAAATAATTTTTTGTTTCTTGATTATTATATATGAAAAAAACTCTTAATATTATATTACACAGTACACAATTTTTTTATTTATTAATATGGAAAACCAAGGATAGCATATGATACACACAATAATGACTTTTCATGATATATTGTGTAACAAGCAAAGATGAGTTTAAAAAAAATTATATATTATTTAAAATATTATTCTTTAACACAATAAGAGAAAACATAGTCATTAAATTTGTGGTTATTAATATTATTAACTAACTTTTGAAAATATATTGTTGAATTAATTAGTAAAAAAAATTTATAAATTAATATAAGGAAAAATTGAATATTATGGAAATGTTTTTATTAAAACAATTTTTATGATCATGTATATTTTTATATCACAATAAATTAAAATGTTTACAATTAATATGTGACATTAATGTAATATATATATATATATATTATATTCAATAAAATATTTTGAAAACCATTCAATATATTTTATCAACATAAAATAATAGTAAACACAATTTACCGATAAAAAATATTTATATAAATTTAGATTTATCACCTTTTTATGGTTCACTTATTTTGAATTTTAATTTTTAATATTTGTACAATTAAATATGACAAAAATATTTAGTTTTTAAATTTTATAATAAAACATATTTTTGGTGATTATTTAAAATGTTTCTAAATTATTTCAATTTTTGATGAATAGTGAAAAATATTGACTTTAAATTCAATGATTTGTTTCTTTCTAATTTATTTACATTGTTAATTTTTACTTTAAATTCGTTTTAATACAAAATTTTATAATTTTTTTATAAATTTTTTCCAATTTTAGTAATTTAAAGAAATTTCACTTTTAAATTGAACATAAAAACATAGAAAACATTTGAAGCTTTTTTACTTTAAAAACATGAAATGTCCTCTTATCTAATGGATTGTTTTTAAAATAATGTATACCACATATGTGACTGGAATTTGAGAAAATGAAATCTGTATTTCGAATCATCATAATTTATAATGTCTAATACATAAACATTGATTTTAACAAATAATATTAATTAATGAAAATTAAATTAATACAACGATTGAGAGAAAACTTATCTTAACAAGACACTAAAAAATAATTGTATGGATCAAAATAACCTTTACACTTTTTAAAAATACTTTATATGGCTATATTTCAACCCTAAACTCCATTTTATCTAATTGTGATCATATTTTGAGCCATGTTTTATAGAAAATCATTGGTGTAAATTAATTTTAAAAATTTAAAATAATGCCATTAATCTACTATAAAAGGGCACTCACACCTCCCCCATCCTTACACCTCTCATGAAACTTTGTCCCAATATAGTGCTGAAAAAATATCTCCTTGACATCCCTCCCAACTTCCTTGCATTATCCCTTTATAAAAATAATTGGTAACATCTTTCATCACCATCTTTTTCTTTATTTTCTATATCTAACCTGTGAAATGTTTTCATTACTCTAATATGTAATTATAAAAGCATCATAAATATATTTACATGTTTTAAATATTATGGTTCTACCGAAACATGAATATAATTCCTTCTAATGGTTTTTGAACATAACATTTATGTTTATAGTGAACTACCGCCCCACAAAACGATATCGTTATAATTTCAATGCAATATAACATTGTTTGGAATTATAATGGATATATTATTTATATATGAAATATATGATATTTATTATATTTATAATTTAATTATTCTTATGGAATTTTTATATGACACATATCCTTTTGAGTACCATTTTTTAAATATGGTAACATCGTTAGCGGAAGTGTGGACTATCGCCTTCTCAAAGCAATGAGATTCATTCACACTACACATTGAATGTATAAAAGATGGTTTTAATTAAAAACACTTAACATAAATTACATCTATATGGTATAATTTACAAACTTAAATTACTAATATGTAATATATCATTTTCGTTATTACACATTTTATACACTATAAAGTGATATCGTCGGTTGTGGGTTTGAAGACTACCACCTCCCCAACATGATGTGATACCTTTTACATCACACGAATTCAGTATATTAGTATATATGACTAAATAACTAGTTATTCATGATATAACCACCACTATTGAAATATATAGTTTTACATACCTTTCTTCCCATAGTGATTACTAAAAATGGGAACGTTACTAAGGTGTACATACGGTCTACCATATCTATAGGTTTAAAGTTGGTTCATTTTTCATAAAAATATTTCAGGATTGGATTTAAAAGAAATATTTATGAATAAATATGATAAATAATTCAATATTGTTATTCTTTAATTTTTTATATAATGTACTCTTACACTATATTGGACCTACCCAAATAATTTTTGACACATAAATAGAAAATGGTCAAAACACCTGATGTTCAATTAATTATATTACTAGTTGTTTTAAAAATTATAATAAGTGAAATGATATTATATATAAACATTAAATGTTTATGAATAATTTAAATAATTATCAAAAGTTTATTATTTTGGATTATAAGGACACACATGACAATTCAGACTCAAGGTAAGGGTTTTCATCTTAATTTACATTTCATTGAGACTTATTTGTTAGTATACACCAATTCACTTTTTTATGATGTATATGATACCATTTTTTTCATTTAATAACATGAATAAATTTTAATTCATTGTATTTCTTGTTTTTCTTTGAATTATGTCACTCAAGGGGTTCAGTTTGAATCATTCTAGGTGGCGAAATTTACACTTGAAATATCACATTCATTTGTGATTTTTAACATTCTCCCAAGAAAGTAACATTATTATAATAATTTTTCATTAGATATTTCCTAAGATATAGTAATTAATTGGTGACGGATATTATTATTTTTAATACCATATACCATATTTACATAGGTTTTTTCGCATTGAATGTTATTTGATTAACTAAGGATTTATTGATAAATATGTATCTTCTGTTTACTATGGATACATTTTTACAAGAATCATTTTTTTGAAATAAATCTACTATTTGATATATTTGTAATTAATTCATAGTTAAAAAAATTTTTGGGTACCTTTTAATGCAATATCAATGGATTGAAGTCCAGTTAATAAAATTCACTAAATGAATTAGTAGTCTCATGAGACCAATTGGTTGGCCAAATAAGAATAGTTTAAACTAGATTATATTGACAAAAAATGTATCATGTTCCAGGGAAACATGAATTCCAATATTTTGTCATTTTATTTATTGATATATCATTAATTATTATTTTTTATGAGGTTTTTTTTCTATATATCAATGGATTCATTTGATTTTTTGCTAATTAATTAAATGGAATGGATTTCAATTTCTCACCTTTAAATATTTATTATGTCGTATCCCGTTTTATTAATGGATGGTGTTATAATATATTTACCATTCCATGATGATATTATATTGTAAATTCATTATTTATTATGATATATATACCCTTTCATAGTATTTCAGCTCACTCTAATTTACATTCTTTTCCCTAGGTTATGAAGAAGAATTATTTTAACTAGCTTCCAAGGATACTGTTTATTTCATTTTACTAGGTAGAATGTTTTATTTTTTATTTAAAAATATAATAGAGGAATCACTTTTATAATGTAGTTTTTATAACTAAATAACATATCATGCCTTCTAGATTTGATTCCATGTAATCATGCCAATGAAATAATGTTTTACAGGGTCTTTAGGATTCTATGGATGGGTAGTTAAATTTTAAATACCCCCAATAATTTTACTACATTATAATTTCACCAAAATTAGTCCAAACGGAATGTACCATATTCAGATATGAATAGATCCATCGTAAATTTTTAATAATATTAATAAATATTAATAATACAACACTTCAACAGATTTAAAAATAACACCCTTTAATCCCAAAAAATGCATTTCTAATGAAAAATCCATGATTCTACCACCTCCCCAGCATTAAGCCTTTTAGACAGAAAAATTTAATTAATGATCCTCACCTTGAATATAACATACCATATCATATATAAAATAAATTATTATTGGATTAAATTCTATATTAAATTAGAGGACAATTACATAATAAAACATCATTCAAATTCACATGTGAATCTTAAAACTCAAGACTATCCAAGAATTACATTAAAAAGGGTGTACACTTGAGATATATTGTTTTTTTCAGGATTCATAATTGATACAAATTAATGAGTATAGGTAACCTATTCACATAGATTGAATAAAAACAAAACATTGAAAAACAAACATATATAGTTTCATTATTAGGGTCTCCATCAACGAGCATGTCATGCTCCCCAAAATTATTATGAAATTCAAAAAACAAAAACATGAATCCACAGTAGAGGGTATCCTTTTAGATTAAGGATTTTTTTAATATGACTAATGAGAAAAACAATTCATAAATGTGAATTCATAAAATTTCTATACCTCAATCCCAATGCACATTAGTGACTTAATACCCATAAATTACATAAGGGTGTTCTTGAATATACAGATAAACATGTTATGTAATCTCCAAATCCCAAATTAATAAAAACCAAATTTTAGTGACTGTAACTACTATACTCATTAATAAAATCCATCATTTCAAAGCTAATATAGAAAAACAATAAACAAAAAATATCTCATTCCAAAAAATTAACATTCCCACTGGTGAACCATAGTTATTTAGTACTGATCACCACCCAAGGTCCACCTTTATTAGGCACTACTGTTTAACCCCTAAATAAGGATGGAATACTCCAAACCATTAAGTGAATGAGTCTTGAATAGAATCCATGAATCCATATTCAATGTGATACCTAGACATAATATAACATAAAAGGCCTCTCACATTCATATAGATATGAGGACCATTAATATCAATGAAGAATATACCATATCTTCCATAACAGAAAACAACACCAAATCTCACTTTTCAAATCTATATTACATGAATAGATTATAAAAAACACATTCTAGGTGTACATTTATATAGAATGACTATATTTTTATAATCATATCAACAAATATAATATGATTTTCTGTATAATATAGATGAATTATTCAATCATATTTCCAATATCAATGTTGGAAGGATGGATTAATCGAACAAAAAAACCATTCACCTAGTGGTTTTACAACAACAAGGATAATTTTTACATTGGTCAGAGAAAACCTCCATATGTATGATAAAATTACCATTATTTCGGGTTTAAATGAGAGTGTTATCAATGATGATCTCTTGAATAATCCATGAGTCCATCATTAGGAACATATATTCATTAATTTCTAAAAAATCATTTGGATTTTGATATATACTAAAAATTCAGTGAGCACTGCTAATGGAAAATCATTTATAGGAAACCAAATATGCAACCAACTATACATGTTCTCAACATCTAAGAACCACTAGTTTGGAGGGTCAAGAAAATCCAATGAAAAAAATTCATTACAATTTCCCTAAAATTATACATCAATTACCTATTCTAAGCTAATATATTTGATAACTAGTATAAAATACTTTTTTAACCACTATGGAACGTCTATAGTGGAACCAAATACTCATTTATGGTTACCCTTGGATATCATGAATGGTAATACCCTCAAATTTAGAATTTATTTTTGTTAAATAACCTAAAATCATTTTATAAATTATTCCCACCAACAAATGAGTGATTAACAAAAATTAAAAAAAATTATTTTTGAAACTATATTGAAAATTAACATTTTCAGTAGCCATGAAAAAATTATAGTCACTTTTAGTTGTAATCTTGGAACAAAATGGAATGTCAATGACATCTGTAGGAATCATAAAACTGTGTAAGAAAACACTGGAATTAGAAAATATTTGAAGATAAATATTGATGGTAATTAGTTTTTTTGAAGAGAAAACAAATCATAAATTACACCATATTGGTTATCACCTAGTCTAGTTCATCAAAAACTAAATCCCATCAATCTTTTGACCATTATCACTCTGTTTTTTATAATTTCTACCTAGATGATGTAAATAATGATGGAATAAAGTGTCATTATTGTCTAGTTACGTTAAAATAATTAACACACTACTAGGATATCTTCCTAGAAGTATTTTATTGTATTTTACTAGAAGGATATTAATCTGTAATCATTCCTTTACATGGAGATTCATCCAAAACACTTCCTTATATATGTATAATAAATCAACATCTTTTAATGAAATCATGAATGTATTATATTGAAATAATAACAAACATAAAAATATCACCTCTTATATCTTGTATAGATATGGGATTCAATTTAGTTACAACGTCAATATCCAGTCTCATATGATATGTCCTGGTCAAACATCTATGCTCATTGAAAAAAAATCAAATTTCACAATGGAATTTATAAAACCAGAAAATAGTGTAGAAGATAAAACCATAATCAAGGATTTATTGTTTTATTTTTCATTTTAATAAATTATAACTAATGATTCACCAAATATTTAATTGTAAATGGGACACAATAATCACTATCTAGTAGTCTAATGTTGAAAGGAGATAGGAAGATCAAATCCTAGTCACTGAACAGTCAACTTCTAGTTGAGAATGAAGGGTCTTAAAAACCTTAAGAGTAATCCGTGGATAGAGGAAACATAGAATGACTATACTATATATATTAATGTATATATCATTATAAATTACCATACTATATAAAATGAATAGTTGTAATAAGACTATTAATTATAGAGTCATTCAAATAGATTATGTATAGATACCTAACAGTCATACTCTGAATAGATTATTCATTACTCTACCATATGAGTCTATAAAATTAGTAAAATAAATATCTGGACCTATCATTGATTGATATATCTTTGTATATGGGTGTATTATTTCTCAATAAAGGAGGGAACGACAGTTCTAAGAGTATATCTGGGTGACATGAAATAATTTGTTCTGTAAATATCATGAATTTCTACTTAACGAGACATTTAGTAACTTACTTATAACTTGTAAATGATTCCATAAGGTTTTAGGTTCACTAAGAGATTATAATTTTTCTAGAGACATGATATGTTGACCACCCCACATATTATGGTCTTCTAAGATAATAAAAGTAAAAACCCACATAACATCATTTCCCTAAATCAAAAAAACGAAACCACACAATACAAATATATATAAACACTCCCTTGACCTAAAATACTATAATACCATTCCTAGATGACCTCATCCAAAAGGTTCCCACCATAGTTTGAACTAATTCTTTTGTGCTAGCCCATGTCTTCCTCCAATATTCCAGGGGATGGAGATGATAACCAACAAGGAATACCATACATCATACACCTTATATTATAAAAACCTATATCATACATTCATCTCAAATATATAGTAATATTCCATATTACTAGAAGTAAAATATTAAAACAGAATTGTATAAAATTTGAGCATGATTCATCAATTTATAGTTCAACGATACAAATGAAAAATATAGAAGGGAAGAATAATTTTTTAAATGGAAATTAAAATAATGTACATTCGGATTCATGTATGGGATTAAATATCGTATTTATATGGTGTTCTTGGAAAACCCCTATTTTGATATGCCTTCGCCATGATCTATCAGCAACCACTATAACATATCTTCTAACTTACTTTCTCTACATCCTCTAGTTTCATCACTAAACTCTGCATTATTAGCACAATAACGATATGTGTGGGCATGAAAATTCTTTAACAACGAGTATCAACATGAATAATATAATTTTGTGATAAAGGAAATTATATACCAATAGGTTATACCAAACCTAATACCACATAATTAAAAGAGAATCATATAGGGAATATATATCTTATAATACCAATAAAACCATGGGAAAATGATTCAACCCATACCTCACTGCTTAGCTTCACTAAGAATCATATCGTACAAGAAATGTGTGATTCCTAGGTGTGGGACATTCAAGAAATTCGTTAATTTTGTAGTACATCTTCCACATTTGTCTAGAAGGTATACAAGAAAGAAAAAATTACATTAATTTCCTAATATAATCCAATAATTAATACATTTTAATTACAATGACTATTAAATTTTCAGTCTTCCAATACATCAATTATACTACTCTGGAACTTTAGTGGGATAATTCACTATATCTAGGTATATATGAATCAACTAAGGAAGAACCTATACCTTCTGGAAGACCACACTATGATGTATAAAACTGTACAAAAACCATTGATAGAGGCCCACAAACTAAAATATGTGGGTGTACTAAATCCAGTGATGGGGGATTCAACCTAGACATATATGGTAGTACCTAAAGTCCATTTTCATATACAGGATATAGTAACTAGAGAATTTTTATAAAAATATTATAATATAATACATGGTTATTT
The DNA here is from genome assembly GCA_963277665.1 of Viscum album. Lineage (NCBI taxonomy): Eukaryota > Viridiplantae > Streptophyta > Magnoliopsida > Santalales > Viscaceae > Viscum > Viscum album. The sequence goes on along the minus strand of OY728163.1, from coordinate 2,097,974,066 downwards.
ATTATATTTCTTAGTAATACATAGAAGAGGATCATAAAGTTTTAGTGTCTTTAAATACTTAATACATAAACATCTCATTTATAGGAAATATTTAGAAAATATCACAAAAAATTATTCATATATAGTTCTTTTCTAGGATTAAATTTCTTAATATTATTTTTAATAACATATGGAATGTGGAAACATAATAATGGGTGACCATATATTTTCAGTGAGTGTAAATGTTGATGATATCGATCAATGATCTGATGTGAACATTGAATAACGTCAATTGTTGGAGAAGATGATCAAAACTTGTTAAAATCATTCCTATCTAGTTATTACATAAATAAAGAGTCACGGAATAATGATTTTTTCCAATAAAATATTTGACTAAAAACATGATGGTAATCTCATGGCCCATGGAGAATAGTATAATTATATATCATTGGAATGTGGGGCCAAAATAACATTAGGAAATCATAGTATCATCATCATTTATAAAAAAAATTATGATTATTATATTATGAATGTCAAACCATGACACCACATAAAATTCATGGACTTGTTAATAGGTATATGAATAAAATTCACAACAATTCATAAAATGAACAGATCCTTGCTTAATGTTGTGAACATGAAATCAGTCTTCTATATAATAACACAGTTATCTAATGTGATATTAAAAATACCTATTGTGTTTGATGGATGAATAAATTTAGCCATGTCTATCACATAATAAAAAACCATATTTTTGTGTTCCACAAATTAACAAAATAAAGGCATCATTTAATCATTTCATAACACATTTAAGTGAAAGGAGTTTTATAAATACTTTGTCACAACATAATTTACATATGTAAACATAATGGATTTCATATAATCAACTATAAACTATAATAATCATAAGGAATAAATAAAAAGGATGTGAAATGCTTCATATGATAATATCCCTAATAAGTTATAAAAATCCATCATAGGATGTGTATATGGATGAAAAATTCAATTAAAGGAGAATTTGAACATTTATTTGAAAATAATGAAAATATCTATTTCATTCAGAAAAGTTACCAAATAGAAATTTCCAAAATATTGTGAAAAATATTTTATTTCAATGTTTTCACAGAAAATTTAAATTATTCTTCAATTCCAATAATGGTCATGATGATAGAAAAAGCTTTTTATTTTGTATACTTTAAAATTGAACATTTTTCTTACAATATTATAAAATATAAAAAAGGGTTTTGTACATAAAATATTTGGGAAATTCCATTTAATAATTTATAAATAATTTAAAATTTTTTGTAAAATAGTTCTTAAAAATTTTTATAGATAAAAATATTAATAAATAATTTAAAGAACACGGACATGGAATAAAAAAATTATCGACCCAAAAAATAAGGTAAGTTTTTATTAAAACAACTGTCTAATATTTTTGTACTACAGAGCTAAATATTTTACTACAAGATGAAAATTACATGAAAAAAATGAGGAGAAAGAAATTTATTATGTTTAAATCAAAATTATCATACAATTTACCTCAATGTAAATTAACCTGAAAAAACTGAAAAATGAAATGAGATTGTAACATACAAACCATATCATTGGCCATTTATTACTATGAATGTGTTAAAAAATACTATATAATTAATATATAATTAATAGAATTATATAAAAACACAATATTCTTATAAAAATTAATTTATACCATTAGAGTGAAATTTCTAATACCCCTTTTATTGATAATTTATCAATAAAATGAACATTATTGTGGAAACTGTTATGTTTTCCATTCATTTTTTATTTTGACGATTTCATTCCCAGAAGCGTTTTCATATTCTCATCATGTATAGAATCATATTAATGTAAAATTTATAATAAAATTTTATTATAAAATCTTTAATAACAAATATATTGAATTAGAGATGAAACATGAATTACGTCACTTCATAGAGATTATAGTTTGTATCTTCACACAAGTGAAGTTTTCAACATTCAATGGATAAAAAAAATAAAGATAGATTATATTTAATATTCATTAAATAATAATTAAATCTAATTTATAATATATATTCATTAAATCCATCTATATTACATGCTATGTAATATGGAAATCAAAAAATATTTGCATCACTTTGTGGAGGTGATAGTCCACACATATGTACGAGGGACATTATCATTTTTCAAAGGATGGTAAAGAGATATTAAAATAAAATACCATTAAGATAAAATAATAATATTTTATAAAATACAATTATTACATTATTTTTATGGGGTTAAATAATATTTTTAGGTGTTTTTGGAAGAAACAATCAAGAAAAATAATTTTAAGAACATATACCTTCACTTATGGTATCCTTCTTTAAAATAAACCACAAGGATTCTTGAAAGTGTATTTTGGGATTAGAATAACCTAATGGTATTGTATAAGAATCATGGGAGAGGATTTTGGTATATATTGGTTATGATTAAGTGATATTGTTTGGTAAAATACGGTGTAGAGAAGGTTCTGGATTATAAGTGATGGTAGGGACACACTTGTAATTATTATGACTAAAAAATGTAATAATGCCACTCCTGTTGGATCATTTCCAAATTTACTCAATATAGAATAATTAATGATATGATATTGAAATAGTTTATCATAATAGAATTATAAATAATTTTTGGTCATTTTTACAATTATATATCTTTGTTTAACCCCTCATTAACCCTTTTATCCATTAAATTAATAATGGATTTTTACACTACACATATAGACCAAAAAAGAAATTGACATAATTAATATATTTATAAAGTTACTATACAATTATGGAAAAAATATAATATATACAAATCCTATATTTGTTATAAGTTAAATTTAAAATAAGTTCACAAAACGTAATGAAATCCATTTTTAGAAAATACATTTTTATGCCTAAAAATGATTTTATTCTTATTAAATACATTGTAAAAACCATTATATGAATGTTAATGTATTTTTTGAGTATATTATAAAAAAAATTATTATATTTATTTATCAAATCATTTTAATTTAATTTATTATTATAATTACCTTGTGAATTATAAAAAATATATTTTGAAAATAAATATATCTTTACCATCAAATATTTTTTTCATCATATATTACGAACTGATAATCAATGTGATAATTATAATTAATTTTTCAAATTAACTAATGAAATACCTCATTTTTTACAATCAATCATAATATATATAAAAATTTATTACCTTTAAATAAATTCCTTATAAAATAAATGATAGTAATTTTTACACTAAGAACTGATAACTTATTTTCAATGATTGAATCAATAGTTTTGAATTAATGTAAAATTTCATTCATACATTTAATAATTTATAAAGCCATATTCATATCCTCCAATCCAATATCTATGAAATTTAATCACACTAGGTTACAGTATTTCACGTGTATATCAGATTTCATTTACGCTTAGTGTTGCATGTACACCAGCACATCAAATATATGAAATTTATTCAGGGATAAATATATTATAAAACATATGAGTTATATTATACCATACATATAATATTTTTTCTCATAAAATATCATCAATTTCATACGAGTAACTAATTATAATTTTCCCTCATCACATCCTCGAGGTCACACGTCAATTCTTCAAATTTATCATTCCACCAAAGAAACATTATTAAGTGAGTAGTATTGATCTATTGAAATTTATTACTATAATAAAATATTTTCACTGTAAATTATTTATATGAATAAAAATTACAAAATTTTACAAACTCTATGTTCTATAAATTTGAATGATCATGTTTTTAAATCCTTGAAGGAAAATCATCGAACACATTATGAACATGACAGATGTTCGATGCAAAAATCCATAATTAAGATTCCATCCCAAAATTATTAGGAAGAACAAATGGATTGATATATCTTGGGATTAGATTAATATTATCTAGAAATATAATAACCTTTATACAATGATGTTTTTATACTAATAAATTTTCAAAAACCAATAAAAACTGATATAATAGATGATTGTCAATAATTTTTTTTATCGAATCCATGTGGTCAGGATGTGAAGTTGAATGACTCTAACCTTTTTTACCATTAATATAGCTACCATAATTTTGACTTGATATATTTCTAAAACTTCATACAAACATTCTAGTGATATATAATTATTTCTATGTAAGTATTCATAATGATCTATTCAACTACTAGTGTGATAGAAATGTATTTAAAAATACTTGATTAGCAGATGGTATTGATTCCTACCACCACTGAAATCACAGAACATGCACTCAATGTTTATTCAAGGGTTGTAATGTTTCTCTCAAAATATAAATATATTTTTTGATATAAAATATTAATGGATTAATATATATATAATTTATATGAAATACATCTACAAAACATTAAGGGAAACATAAAATGATGACAAGATAAAATTAAGAATGGTACCCCTTGTATTGTTATAACATAATTTATAACTTATAATTTTGATCAAAAGATATATATTATCTTATAGTTTTGAATTTTGTTGATCTTTTATGGTAATCTACTTCAATCTAAATAAAATTATGGCCTTTAGATTTTTTTGGGGACTAATGAAGATATACATGATAATGATATTCCATTTTCATTCCTATATGGATAATAGTTGTCGTATCTCCTTTAAAATATATCTCTAATAGTTAACATAATGACATACTTGGATATTAGACACATATTGTACAACATCCCTTTTCATGTTTTCCTATCCAAATTATTTGTTTCATGTTAGTATACATCATCATAATTCTATTTTTTATAGAGTATAATGAACTATGAAATTCATCCAATAGTTTCTTCTTCAAAATTGGAATTAATGTGGCATGTACATGGTTATTAAATATATCATTTCTCAAAAAAATGGAAGAACCGAGGAAAATTTCTCACATTATTCTATATTTCTACATCTTCCCTATATGCCTCGTTAATCCTAAAATGATTGGATGGTAGAACATTAATCATAGAAAGATATGATATATCACCTTTAAAAATAATTTCAAAAAACATTTACTAAATATCTATATGTATTGGTAATATTTCAATCATCATCATATAATAAATACCATGGTCCTTCTATCATAGAGAATGATACACCTTCTTCTCATTCACAATGTATTAATACAGGGAGTATTCATATTAATTAATCATATTGATCATTTTATATTAGAAAATATTTAAATATATTTATGAGAATATATAGTCAAGGATTTTATAATATTTATACATGTCACATAATTATTTATGTTTATTATTTAAGAAAATAATTTATAACAAAATACAAATTCATGTTGTAAATCATGTGTTGGGTAAAATTTCTCATTATATTTCAATTTTTAGAGGTATATGATTTGACTATGTGATTATATTTGAGAACAAATACCAATAACATCATTAATGCTTCACTATTTACAAAAACACCTTTTATAGTGTACTGTAGTTTTATTATAGGAACACAACCCACTATTTTCATCCCTTCTATTACATTTTGACCAAAATCACTTATCCAATGGAAAATGGCTATATTTAATGTCAATTTTTTTTATTTGATATATAAGAGAAACAACTCACAATATGCTAATGGTACTATAAAATCCATGAAATATATAGATCTCAGTCAGTAGAGTTCATCTGTTCTATTAGTCATTATATTTTATCTCTAAGGGATCCAATGATATTCTCTAGCATGAGATTATGAAACCCAAGAATGAATCATTTTTTAGAAAAAATTCACACTTTTTAAATTTGGCTTACAACATCCCATTCATCAAGGACTTCAACACAATTCTCAATTTTTCTAAATGTTCCTCCTTTCTCGTTAAATATATAATAATATCAACTATAATAGTTATAAATTTTTTTAAAGGTAATATCTTAATACACTATTCATCATATTGTAGAATATAATAGGGGATTTGGAATGTATAAACGGTGTTACAATAAATTTGTATTATTAATACATCACACAGAAGGTTCTCTTGGGAATTTCCCCATTCTAACCTTATTATTTATTATAATAAGAATTATGGAAAATCTTATAAATGAAATGATCTCTACACACTTGATTGAAAAATGAATCTATGTGTAAATCATGATACTTATACATGATATTAATATTTTTATAATCTTTATAATCAGTACAAAGACTCATTGTCCCATGTTTATTCATAAAAAAAGAAATCGTTCTCCCAAAGGCGATGCATTCAAGTATATGAAACAAATATCTAGAATTGCATACTGATTATTTTTCAATTTATATAACACAATAAGTGATATTATAAATATATTCCTTGAAATTTTTATAGAAAAAATAATGAGTTTAATTAAAAAATAATAAACAGGATTCTATAGAATACATTGAATTTCATTAGAAAATAAATCAGTATATTCAAGAAAAATAAGCATATATTCAATGTTTATTTTCAGATCAACATTTTATTAAAAAATAACCCACATGAATAGGTAGTTACACCCATATAATGAAATTAATTTATACTACAAGATCACAATAATTATCACACCTTCTGATGACCAAAGGATGACCTAGAATATTAAATCTAACTTACCTTTATCAATAATTGATATGGTGTCTATATAAATATGGAAAATTTAAACCCACTAAAATATAATTTTTTTAAGGAGAATGAAAATATTTGTTGCAATAAATTAACAAAAAAATATATAATCATGGAGACATATAATTCATAATAAATCATCACACCATAAAGAATTTTAACAACTAACTCAACATTTCTTCATTTGTGTCATGGAGTGATAATTTTTTAAAATTCATCTAAAACAAAATATTGGTAATATCCTAAATCAATTAAAAAATATTCATTTATAGAGTTGATTATATGTGTACTATTTTACAAATCCTTCCTATGACAATCTTCATAAGTTGGGACTTCCTAATTATTTCCCTCTGTCAATTGAATTTATAGATTAATGAATCTTATTGTGCTCATTTTCTCATGGTTTATGAAATTGATTCACACTATTCCCAAAAATCGTTCATATAAAGAAATGAAACATAATTGGTTTTTTTGTCTTAATATTATTAACATATGTTTCATTTACAAGATTCTCCGACTTTGTACAATTAAAACTAGATGACTAGGCCACCCACACTTGAGACATCATCTCATTCCTTTAAATCAAATATCGGGGTACTACGTTCCATAATATTAGTATCCTTATGGATTAAAATTCATCCCATGAGGTGGCATTACTTTTTATCTCCCCTAAAAACCATCTTCCTTTTTATGATAGTAAATATTAGAAATGGATTCTATATGAACCTTGAGTGAAAATAAGAAAATAGTAACTTCATAGCTTCAAAAATCTTTTTTCGATAATGAAGATCTAAGACATAGTTTCAAAACAATATAGAAATAGTCAAAATTATTTTTTTAATGTAAATAAGTCATGAAACATAACTTGAATGATTTGTGAAATTTCATTCATTATTTATAATGGATTCATCAACCTTTTACATTAACTCAAGAATTACCCTCTCCATTTTAGTTTGAAGAGTTCAAGTAAAGAACTTATTGATAAAACCCCCTTAAACTCCTCCCATTCCATGTAATTTATTTCTTTCAATTTATATATATTCTTCATAAGTTTTCATGGTTGATTAGATAATCAGTTTATGTGATATATAAGCAAAACTACCTTTTTATGGTTTTTTTACATTGAAACAAAAATCATATCCCTCATATTGATAAATTTCTCATATTTTAATGAATTATGTGATCCCAAAAATGATGTTGGGTGTTGTTTCATTTAAAAATCAATGGAATGTTACTTCTCTATTAGTGTGTTCGAAAATTTAATATTATCCACATAATTAATCCTTATTGAGAGATTTATACAAGTAATGGAAAACTATTTTTCGTTCTATATCACTTGACTTTTGGATTATCATGAGGAAAATCATTTCATTTTAATTCAAATTCATATGTAACACAATTCCACAAAATTATTTCAAAAAATTATATTATAAACTGATAAAATATAGTTTTTAGAAAAAAAATTAACAGTGGGACGTCATATAATGAGAAATTCATTCATGATATGTCCTAAATTATGAAACTTTCTTATTATCCCATATCACTTAATGTTTATCCATCATTTCATAATAATGTTTTCTAATAATAACTGAAAAAATAAACTCAACTATAATTATAACTATAGTAACCTAGTAATATTTTATATAAATATAAAATATTTTTATATAAATAATCAATGAAACTCATAGTAATACATGCCATATGATGGTAAATGATTTGTTAATTTTAAGATAATAACCATGAAAAATTTAATGAAATATATTCAACATGTCCGATAAAATTCATTACATTAAGTTCCTTTATAATATTATCATACATAATTTCGTTCAATATAAACTGTGAAAAGTGGAACCCTAAGATATATTGTGATTAGATGATAAATAAGGGTAAATCTGGGAGATACCAATCAATGATTTTAAATGATAATATGATAAGGACTATGGTATTATATAATGGTCCTAGCCTTTTAAAATAATACTCAGTTAGTCAATATCATAAATCAAGAGTCGTGGGTGAGGATTTTGTCTCAATATAAAACATGTGTATAAATATGAATCCAAAATTAAGATCCATTAATCATTGAATTCAAATATATCATTGGAATTTCGCACAAGTATAAACAGAGGAAGTCAAAACATTGTGAACATTTATAAAAACAAATATGTACAGTAATTATATTTATAAAATGTAATATAGACCCCACATAATATTTATGGACATGAAATTATTTCCACATAAACAATTATTAATACTTAATAACATGTATAGGTCCATGCATAAATTTTGGAACAAGAAAATATATTCCAATATAGATAATAATCCCAATATTATTAAACATTACAAAGTGAATTTGATTACTATATAATGTTGGGGTCACTCATCTCATTATAAAAAACCATAAAAATTTGTGACATGATTTGTCATAAAAATTATCATTTCATCTCTACATAACCTATGTAAAATAAACAATTTCATAAATATATCATCCTAACATAATTAATCCAAATAAAACTAAAATGTTTTATTGAATCAAACTACAAATATAATCATAATAAGTTATACATGGAAATGAATTAGATAGTCTCTTAATAAAATATCATCAATAAATCATAATAATTTTTAATGGACATATCCATTAATGAAAAATAACATTAAAACTGCATTTGATCAATAATTTGAAAATAGGAAAAAAATATTTTTAATTCATCCTCTATAAAAAATTATAAAAATTTCAAATTATATATTTTCTATAAAGGTAAATGTGAAAAATTTAATTTAATCTTCAAATAAAATAATTTTAATTATAATGTGAAACAAAATTATTGCTACATACTTCTAAATTAAAACTATTTTCAATCTTTAAAAAAAAGTCATACATGATTCATATACAAAAAATTTTAAATTAATAAAATTAATAATTTTCAATGGATATATAAATTAGTAAAAAATAATTTCATTTAACATTATATATATATATCTTCCCTAAACATTTGGATGAACATGGATATGAAATAAAAAGATATTCGAAAGAAAATAAAATAAGGATTCACTTTCTTAAAAAAATGTAGTGAACATTTTTTGCACCATAGTTTAATACTTGGTGGTAATAAAGTTGAATGATAGTAATAAAAATAATTGAATAAATGATATGGGATTTAATGGGTATGTATTATATAATTTTTCGAAATGAAAATTTAATACAGATAACCCCAAAAAGAAGTGAGACTACAACAAAAACCCTAACCTCATGTACTTTTTAAATCACACACATTCCAAAAACATATATAATTAATATAAATTTATTTTAAATATATTTTATTAACATAATTATATTAATTTTACTATATATCATTCAATTATAATTTTTAATTACCCATTTATTAACAATGCTTCATTTAAATGAATATTCCAGTGAAAATTTGCATGTTTTTCAAGCATGATTCATTTCGATTGTTTCGTTCCATGAATATTAGTAATGGTTTAATATTCTAAAACATAATAATATATAAATATGTTTTAAATATATTAATATTATACAATATAGAAATATTTCATTTAGTTTTGTTATTGAAAATAAATTATGTCACTTCACATAGAGGGTAGTATGTACGTACACATGAGTGATGTATCCAATTTTGAATGTATAGAACCAGAGAATAGAATATAATAATTTAACTTTATAGTTTAATAATTATATCATAAATTTAAAATATAATTTTTAAATATATCCTTATTACCATAAATGTAAATATAAAATGAAAAATGAATCACATCACTTTGTGGTGGTGGTTGTTCAGACATACACACCTACAACATTCCCATTTTCAGAAACATGGGAATGATATAGAAAATGGATATAAAATTCATAGAAAAAAAATTAGTATATTATATATACTTATTATATGATTATATGTTTGTTTTATATCATTTTTAGGATGTTTATGTAAAGAAAGAATGAAAATGGTTGATAAAAACATAAACCACTTATCCAGAATATCCTCATTTGAAAAGCACTGTAAGGATACTTGGATGGGAATTTTACAAAGTAAAATTGTAAAGATCTTGTATTAAGACTTTTTTGCAAGTATTTTGGTATATAAGGATTGAGAAAAATTTATCTATTAGGTTCAATATTATGGTATATGTGGTTTGATTTTATAAGTGAATGGTGTGTCACACATCTAATTATAAAAAACACTAATTTATTATAATATAAATCTCATTGGATGGAGAATATCGATTAAATCATGTTTAAATATAAGTGGAATTAAGATCAAAATATATTCCTAAGATAATATTTAGTAATGTTTTTAGGTCATTTAAGCCCTCATCTCTTTAGTATAACCCCTTCTTAACCCTCTTTACTTATACTGTATTGATGATATCTTACTTCAAATAATATTCAAAATGACCATGAATAAAATTCACCTCATTATGAATTTCAGAAATCAATATTATAATAAAGTAATATATTTTTCAGATTTTATTTCATTATGTATTAGAAAAATAATTTTATAATATCTTTGTAAAACACACTGAAATCTATTTTTAGAAAAAAAAACAATTAAGCAAAAAAGTGAAATAATTTTTATTATCTCACTAGTGAAACCCATTAAATGAATGAAAATTTATTTTATTAAATAATTTATTGAAAAATTTAATAAAATAATTCAACTATAATGATTAATTAAATTTATAGAAAAATGTATGTTTTACAAAATAATGATATATATTTTAAAAATATATTTTTACATTCAAATGAATTTTTCATTATTTTAATCTAATATAATATAACTGTATGATAGATTGTTGATTTTTTAAAATTTAATATTAATATATTTAATTTCTGATCAATAAATATAATATATATGAAATTACAATACTTTATGATGTTTTTATTTTGACATAACATAATATTATTTTTAACATTTAAAGGTGAGTACTTATTTCATTGAAATTAATGAATATTTCTTCACTAACAAAATTTTTTATACAAAATATTTATAATTTTGTTATTTATATTCATTCCTATTAAATATTTTTTCATGAAATAATAGTAAAATTAAGTTCCATGTTACATCAATGAATGCCTTTAAAATAATGTCCACATGATCCTCTCTGAATGATCTCCTCTCATAGTCTACATTAAACCTTTAATAACAAATATTATTCAACAAAAAACACTTGAATGTTGGTATGGAGGGAATTTTACAAACAATAAGTTATATGGGACAACAATTTTGCCTTGGGGAGTACATTTAGTACACCATGGGGAACCGGTCTAGTTCTACATGGTTCATAATGTGGAATTACATGGTGTGTGTAACACCCTAAGATTCTACGGTACATTTCCCTTTGAATAATATAATAGCGTGTGTTGTACGCAACATCAAGTTCTTAACACACACCACAACCGATCAAACTAGCCGTTATGAATAGTAATAAATACTTTTTGAAATTATATATATATTATATTTCAAATTAGACTTCATTTTTGGATTCAGAATATCAAAATTATCTTAAGTTGAATTTTTTGTATTTTTTTAAGAACGTCTAATTTTTATGAATAGTGAAAAATACATAAAAACAACTTTTTTAATCAAAATAATTTATAGTGATAAATTATATTATTTAGTGGTTTTAAAGTATAATTTTAATTTGTTTTTTCCATTTTATCCAATGGTTTTTGTTATAATTAATTTTACTTTGAAATTGGACATAAAAAATTGTCAATCTTTTGATATATATTGTTTCTTAAAAACACGCTATTTGTTGTGACAACGGGAATTGATTATAAAATTAATTAATGAAACTTTTATTTTTGGAATTTTGTAAAATAGACATCATTTTTGAATTCAGAATATAAATTATAGCCTAGGGTGAAATTTTGGCATTGTTCTGAAAAACTTCAATTTTTGATGAATAGTGAAACTACTAAGTGGTAATTAAAAAACTGAATTTTTCATAAAACTTAATTTTACCGCATCTGTGGTTGGAATTTGGAAAATCAGAGAGACAAGGTAAATATCAAGGAGTGTAATTTGGTTCAATGAGATGAAAATAATTTTTGGTGAATAGTAACTTTTTACTTTTATTTACCACGGTTAAAAATAAATAGTGTAATTAAGGGTAAAATGATATTAATATTACCCTAACACATGTCCTAATTCTATTGGACAAGTTTATCTCGACCAAAAACAACATTAGGAATAAAATATTACCATTTAGGTCCACTTGGATTAGATTAGGACATTTATTATTATTTATTTCAAAGAAGAGTTAAAGGAGTTAAAATCAAAGTTTATTTACTAAAACATTTTTAATATAGGGTTATACAAAAGATAAATTAGATTTTAAATATTCATTAAAAAGCTAAAACGATTTACTACATAATTATAGTTTATTGATAATTTTTATACATTAAATAATTTAATTTAATTTTGACACAATGATGATGGAGGAATTACTATAATAGTGAAAAATTAAAATAATTGATATTATAAATGACCAAATAAATATAATTTGAGACTTTTAATGAAGTAAAATAATTTTCTAGGATAATGTGACATGTTAGGAGTGACTTAAGTAACTTTGTTCGAAGTAATAATTCTGTTTTGAGTTTCACAAAAATCAATTATTGAATAGTGTCAAAATTGACAAAAAAGAATATTTAAAACAAATATTATATTATTAATTGATATTAAATTCATAAAAATATAATGATCGGCAAAGATTATTATATCATGATAGGTTTATAATTAATGGATCACTTGGGGGTCTATTGGATGTATATAGTGAGTTTATTAACCATATAATATAAAACTACAAAGATACATTGTAAAAGTGAAACAAACAAACTAAGAGTTAATACTTAATGATAAGGTTAATATAGTAACCCAAAACTATCTAAATTCTATTGGTTGAGTAGTTTTTGACCTATCCCCACCTTAACCTTTAAATAATCTTCTTTTTAGCCATTAGAAACCGAATATTAATTTATTATAAAATAATATTTCAAGCTTTTCCAAAGGTGCCCCTCACCCCTCTTATAAAAGGGAACTCTCCCTTCTCATTAACTCACACATTAAAAGCCTTTTGGCATGGAAAAACTCTGCCCAAATACTCTCTCAACATCTCTAACTTCATCTTAGAGGCCTTCATTTAGTAAGAAAGCCATCCTACGATCCCTTTTGATCAAATCAATAGGAAGAACCCGAAGAAGAGGTAATGTTTTCACCACCCTTTCTCAAATTCATTTCTTCTTACACTTATTCCTTCTTTGTTTTTACCATTATAAAATAATAACTCCAGTATCTTATATATACTGTGATGTTATTATAAATATGATACAACCATATTCATTATTCTATCCATCCTTTGAATAACATGTCACCATACGTGCGTACGTACAGCTTACCGTCTCCACGTCGTGGTGTAATTGTTATTCAATAAATATTTAATTTGGATGGGTATAATAATGATGTGTAACTCATGTAAATAATAAATATAACATGATAATGATTATTTATATATGTTATACCTTCCAATTATATATTATTTTAATATCAAATAAATGTTATTGTGGCTCGTTCGTACGTACGGACTACCGTCTCCACGAACGCGATGACATTCATTCTCTATCGTATCCATTCAAGTATAATTATAATTTGATTATTTAAAAATAATGTTTAAGGACTTGATATCATCCTAGATATGATTAAGATACATCATATCTATAACAAACCGGGCTTACATAAAAAAATGTATCAAAGAAAACGAGTAAGTTAACACCCGAAACGACGATAATACTAAGATATGATTAACAAATCAATGTTAAAAGATCAAATATGATATCATATTCTTGTATAATTTAATAACAATTATTTCAACATTATATAGGAGGTTATCCTACACTAACCACGGAATAGTACAAGGTAAGGGTTTATTTCACAATCTCTTCATTATCCGAGGTTGTTTATACGTAATAATCTACTGGGATCTCTTTATCATCCACATCCATGTTTCTTAAAAATGTATCTCAAATATTTTTCAATATTTCCAAAAATATGGGTTAAAGTCATTTATACCCTTGTTTGGCTTTTTATAATTGGTTTATAAAGTAATATTTCGACCGTTTTCCAAACAAGGTACTTTTAACCTTTTCGACATAATTAAGGTAAGAATGGTTTTTTACCTTATCTGGCGGGTGAGGCTATTTTCCGCTGTTATAAAATCTTTGAAGCTTAATTTACAAGCTTATAAGAAAATTTTCAAGGAAAATGTTTTATTTTATAAATATATTACTCTTGAATGATTTCAAAATTGAAAGAGATATTTCTCTAAAAAGAGTTTTGATTTCATCTATGTCAACATCCTTTGATGGATTTTACGCTTATTGAATGTTGATTTATTATGATACAAAACTTCTATATTGTATTGATGGTGTTGTGATATGTTTGACTGTGGATGTGTTATATTTATACCATTCATGGTTTATGGATGAAGTATTTTCATTTTTTATGCTAGTTTTAATACGAATTTTTATGTTATGTTTAAAACTTTTCATATGGGAATGCATTGGACTTAATATGTGACGGGTGGAGCCCGCTATAGCTCCTCGATGCATCTGTAGGTCTCATGAGACAAACCAGTGTCTTGGCACAAGGCCTTGACAAAATATTATTTGTATTCTTGGCACGAGGCCTTGGCTATGTGGTTATGATAGTCTGGAATTATGCATTCCATCATTATGAATGTGGTTATTGATATTTCATGTGATTATTCGATTAGTAGAATATGCATGTGAATAAGTAAATGGAATTATTTCCTTTTATTTTTTCTATAATATGTTGAAGTTCATCTTTAAAAGGCTTTTGTTTTAGTTATACATTTCCTTAAATGTATATTCTTATTTATGAATGTTTCTGCTATATTTTTATCCTTACTGGTCATTTGAGCTCACCCATTTTCAATGTTTAATTTTTGCCAGGATGTGAAGAAGTAAATTATGAATGACCTGCATGGATATTATTAAGGGATAATAGTTTGGACTATGGAGACAATATGATGTGGTTGCAGTTTTTATTTTTATGATGTAATTTAAGACTTTTGAATATATCTAGTGTTTCCAAGGCTACTAAACTGATCGGTCTTTCGAGATTTGATCTTACTTGTGATCATGGAAATGTTATGTAATAATGCACCGACTCTGGGTAACTGGGGTCGACGCATTACAGTTGGTATCAGAGGAAGTTTAGTACAAACCCTAGAATCTATATTTAGATAAACTCTGATTAGAGCAGATATACCAAAGATGTAATTTAAGGATGATAATAGAAGAACTTCCTAGAATTTTGGTATTATATAGATTTTGTGAGTTTTTCGAGAAATACATCCCTGTCTGGATATGATTTGGTAGAGGCGGCTCTACCACAGATGTACCTAGGGGTAAAACACGAAAACACCGCTTTCAGATAGACTCAAACGGGAACTGGTGCACGACAATGGGCCTTGCAACACTCTTGGTTACGACACTCCCGGGGGATATTCTTAGGATAACACTCATTTTCATTACAAGTAATTATGAAAGGTTTATGAGTATATAATTCCTCAAAGAAAACATTTTTTATGATTATGGATTACATCCATAAATAGTTCAATTTATGTTAAGTGTTTTATAAGTATGGGATTATGTATTTTGATTCATAAATTGATATAGTTTACGCCATTGTTTAGAAATGGCGCCTAGTGGAAGAAATGGAAAATGTATCAATACACAAACTCCATGTAGGGATTTCCCTACTACTGAAGATAATTATAGTGGAGCTGGTGAGGCAACTGGTGTCGATCAGCTAATCACCATACTGGGACAAATCACTCAGGTAATGAATAATAACCTTACCTGTATGGAGCACCCTGATCTGCAATGTGGAGGATCAATGTTAGATCGCTTCATGAGGCAGCAACCACCAACATTAAATGGGAGTACAAATCCATTTGTAGCTGTGCAATGGATAAGTTCCTTAGAGAAAATATTTCAGGCTTTGGGGAGTAGTGAAAGGGAAAAAGTTTTCATGGAAGTTTACCGCCTCACTGGAGATGCTGATCAATGGTGGTCCTTGATTCAAAACACTTAGGAAGATGATGAAGTATCAAATATGGAAAGGAGGGAGTTCAAAGATCTGTTTTTAGAAAAATACTTTTCTCGTTCCCATCGAGCAGATATGGAAAGGCATTTTCTGAGTCTAAGACAAAAGGAGGATGATAATGTCGCAAAGTATGAGGCCAACATTACAAGGTTAGAAAGGTATGCTGGAGATTATATACATAAACCAAGAAGTAAGATTGATCATTTAATTGATGGGTTAAAACCATTTCACCGTCGAGCATTAGTCTCACAATACTTCTCATCGTACGAAGACATTTTCTCATGTGATATCAAGACTGAAAAGGAATTATATAAGTCTTTTGAATTTAAAGCAAAGCAAGAGAAGAAGGGATCTGTTGTCAATCTAGGAATGGAAATAAGGGTATTAAGGGAAAGGTTGAATATCCATCCTGTGGTAATTGTGGGAAGAAACACCCCTGTAATTGCTTGAAGAGAATGGGTGTCTGTTACAAGTGTGGTGAGAAAGTCCACCAAGCTCGTGAATGCAAAGGGAAGAAGGAAGCTACCAATGTTTATGCTACAATTGTAGGGAGATGGGACAGTTTGAAAATGAATGTCTTAATTATCAGGGGAACTTACCTCAGAAAAGGCCAAGGGATCAAGGCCAAGATTATGCTATCACTACTACTGAGGTAGAAGCTCCAAATGACCTGGTGGAAGGTAATTTAATGGTTTCCTCAAGTTTAGAAAATGCATTATTTGATTCTGGATCATCACATTGTTTCATATCTTCCCAGTTTTCTATGAAAATTAGATATTTCCAATTTGATTTAACAAGGTATTTGTCAGTTAAAACTCCTAAGTAAAGTATCATTGCAACAAAGTTTTGGGAAAAAGTCCCCATTAGAGCACATAAATATTCTTTATCCACTGATCGCATCATCATACCTATGATTGAGATTGATATAATCCTCGGTATGGAATGGAATTCGGATTATGATGCGAAGAATTATTGTAAGAAGAAGGAGGTTACTATTTTTGATGATGATGATAAGGAACACCTTATCTTAAGAGCAGAATCACCACCACCTAATTCTTATATAGATCCAACCCCAGTAGCTCAACTAAATTCATTTATTAGGGTGGATGAGAATGAAATTACTATGGGTGAGGAATGGAATGTTCAAATAGAGGATGTACCTATTGTGAAAGAATATTTAGATGTATTTCTGGAAGATTTACCTAGACATCCTCCAGAACGAGAAGTTGAGTTTTCCATTGATTTAATTCTTGGATCAATGCCTATATCGAAGACCCCTTATATAATGGCCATTGTAGAATTAGTTTAACTAAAGAAACAACTAGAGGAATTGAGTAATAAGGGATTTATTCTCCCTAGTGTTTATCCATGGGGAGCCCCTGTTCTTTTTGATAAAAAGAAAGATGGATCTATGATGTTATGTATCGACTATAGGGAGATCAATGACATAAAAATAAATAACATGTATACCCTACCTCGCATTGATGATTTATTTGACCAACTGCATGGATCTCAATACTTTTCAAAGATTGACCTTCAATCTGGATACCATCTGTTGTGTGTAAAGAAGGAAGTCATTCTGAAGACAGCTTTTCAAACCAGGTACGGGCATTACAAGTTTACTATAATTCATTTGGATTGACTAATGCACCCTCTGTATTCATGGATCTGATGAATATTGTTTTCAAGGAATATCTCGATGAATTTGTGGTGGTATTTATTGATGATATCATGGTGTACTCCAAAAGCTACGAAGATCATGAAAATCACTTGCGTATTATCCTGAAGACTCTGAGAAGACATAATTATATGGGAAGTTTAGCAAGTGTGATTTCTGGATTCATCAGACTTCTTTTCTTGGCCATGTTTTCTCTAAAGATGGAATCTATGTTGATCCTTCTAAGGACAAGGAAATCCAAGAATGGCCAGCACCTACGAGTATAACTGAGGTACGCAGTTTTATTGGTTTGGCAGGTTATTATCAACGTTTCGTCAAGAATTTTTCCCGATTGGAAAACCCATTAATGAAGCTCACACGTAAAGGGGGTTAAATTTGTTTGGACAAAAGAGTGTGAAGAATGTTTCGAAGAACTTAAGAGATGATTATTCAATTATCCTATATTGACTCTACCATTGGGGAATGATGGGTTTGTTATTTATAGTGATGCATCTAAGAAAGGACTTGGTTGTGTCCTTATGCAGAATGATAGGGTTATTTCCTATGCATCACGACAGTTTAAAATTCCTGAGCAAAACTATCCTACTCATTATCTTGTGTTAGCAGCTGTGATCTTTTCTTTGAATATATAGAGGTACTACCTCTATGGTGAAAAATGTGAGATTTATACTGATCACAAAAGTTTGAAGTATATTTTCTCACAAAAATAACTCAACATGAGGAAAAGAAGATGGATTGAATTACTCAAGGATTATGATTGTACGATACACTAACACCCAGGGAAAGAAAACAAGGTGGAAGATGCTTTGAGCAGAAAAGATCATGGATTTTTGAACAAAATGAGAATTGAAAGGGATCCAATTTTCATGGATCTAGTGAAGATGGACATGGGAATAACCAGGGATGGTGAAACATCGATGCTTTTTCAAATGGTTGCCAAACCATCTTTACTAGAAAGGATTAAGAGTTCTCAGACCGATGATGAAGAATTTCAAAAGAAGATTAAAGCTGTGAATGATGGGAGATTGAGAGACTTTGTGTATGAACAAGGAAATTTGAAATTCGGGAAGAGGCTTTGTGTTCCCGATATACCTGATCTAAAAAGGGAATTGTTGTATGATGCTCATAATTCCAATTTCTCCATACACCCTGGGAGCACCAAAATGTATAGATATTTGAAGGAAAATTTTTGGTGGGAAAACATGAAGAGGGAGATTGCTGATTTTGTGTCAAGATGTATGGTTTTTCAACAAGTGAAAGCTGGAAGGCAACAGCCTGGTGGAGTATTGCAACCTCTTCCCATACCAGAGTGGAAATGGGACAATATTACGATGGACTTTGTCATGGGGCTACCAATGACTCCTAGAAGGAACGATGCAATATGGGTTATTGTTGATCGTCTTACCAAGTCAGCACATTTTCTTTCTATAACAGAAGATCTACCACTGGAACATCTAGCAAGACTATACATTGATGATGTTATGAGACTTCATGGAGTACCCCTATTGATTGTTTCTGATCATGATTCCCGTTTTACGTCAAGACTCTAGAAAAGTCTTCAGAAAACCTTGGATACTGAACTTCATTTGAGTACTTCCTATCACCCTCAAACAGATGGAAAATCAGAACGAACTATTCAAACCATAGAAGACATGTTGAGATCCTGATCACTTGACTTTCAAGGTATGTGGGATCAATATTTACCTCTGGTAGAATTTTCCTATAATAATAGCTTCCATTCAAGTATTCAGATGGCACCATATAAAGAATTATATGGGAAGAGATGTCGCACACCAACCTATTGGGATGACGTTGCTGAAAGAAAACATGTAGGTCCAGAACTGGTGGAGGAAACGATGGAAAAGGTGAAGGTAATCCAAAATCACATCAAAGCAGCTCAATGTAGGTAGTAGAGCTATGTCGATAATCGAAGGAAGGATTTGGAATTTCAAGTCGGTGATCATGTTTTATTGAATGAATCTTCATGTAAGGGAGTCATATGTTTTGGTAAGAAAGGTAAATTGAGTCCTAGGTACATCGGACCTTTCGATATTCTAGAACGAATTGGGGTTGTAGCTTACCGATTGGCAATGCCTCCATGTCTCTCCAAAGTTCACGATGTGTTCCACATATCTCTGTTGAGGAAATACATGCCTGTCCCAACGCATGTACTCGCCTATGAGGAATTAGAACTGGAACCTGATATGTCTTATTGCAAAGAGCCTGTCAGGATTCTTGATAAGAGAGAACAAGTACTGAGAAACCGGATGACGCGTCTGGTAAAAGTCTTGTGGAGAAACCATAAGCTCGAAGAGGCAACGTGGGAACCTGAGGAACTTATGATGAAGAACCACCCGATTCTTTTCATGCGGTAGTATTCTAGAAATTTTGAGGTCAAAATTATTTGAAGGAGGGGAGAATGTAACACCCCATGCTTCTATGATACGTTTCCCTTTGTATAATATAATAGCGTGTGTTGTACGCAACATCGAGTTCTAACACAAACCACAACAGATCAAACTAGCCGTTATGAATATTAATACTTGCTTTTAGAAATTATATATATTTTATATTTCAAAATGGACTTCATTTTTTGATTCAAAATATCGAAATTATCCTAAGTTGAATTTTCGGTATTTTTCTGAGAACGTCCAATTTTTATGAATAGTGAAAAATACTTAAAAACAAATTTTTTAATCAAAATAATTTATAGTGATAAATTATATTATATGGTGGTTTTAAAGTATAATTAGAATATTTTTTACCATTTTATCCAATTGTGTTCATTATAATTAATTTCACTATGAAATTGGACATAGACAATTGTCAAACTTTTGATATATATTGTTTCTTAAAAACACACTATTTGTTGTGATAGCGGGAATTAATTATATAATTAATTAATGAAACTTTTATGTCTGGAATTTTGTAAAATAGACATCATTTTTGAATTTGGAATATCAATTATATCCTAGGGTGAAATTTTGGCATTGTTCTAAAAAACATCAATTTTTGATGATTAGTGAAACTACTAAGTGGTAGTTAAAAAACTGAATTTTTCATAAAACGTAATTTTACCGCTTCTGTGATTGGAATTTAAAAAATCCGAGAGACACGGTTAATATCAGGGATTAAAATGTGGTTCAATGAGATGAAAATAATTTTTGGTGAATAGTAACTTTTTACTTTTGTTTACCATGATTAAAAGTAAATAGGGTAATTAAGGGTAAAAATGATATTAATATTATCCTAACACATGTTCTAATTCTATTGGACAAGTATAACTCAACCAAAAACAACTTTAGGAATAAAATATTATCAATTAGGTTCACTTGGATTAGATTAGGACATTTATTATTATTTAATTCAAAGAAGAGTTAAAATAGTTAAAATCAAAGTTTATTTACTAAAAAAAATTAATATAGGTTTATAAATAAGATAAATTCGATTGTAAATATTCATTAGAAAGATAAAACGATTTCCTACATAATGATATTTTATTTATAATTTTTAGAAATTAAATAATTTATTTTATTTTTGACACAATAATGATGCAGGAATTACCATAATAGTTAAAAATTAAAATATTTAATATTATAAATACCCAAATAAATATACTTTGAGACCATTAATTAATTAAACTAATTGTATAGGTTTATATGACATGTTAGGATTTACTTATGTAACTTTGTTCGATGTAATCATTCTGTTTTGAGTTTCAAAAAAAATCAATTATTTAATACTTTCAAAATTGACAGAAAAGAATGTTTAAAATAAATATTATATTATTATTTGATATTAAATTCCTAAAAATCTAAGGTTCGTCCAAGAGACTTATATCATGATAGTTTTATCATTAATGGACCCCTTGGAGGTCTCTTGGATGTATGTAGTAAGTTTATTAACCATATAATATAAAAATACAAAGAGACATTGTAAAAGTGAAACTAATTAACTAATAGTTAATACTTAATGATAAGGTTAATGTAGTAAACCAAACCTGTCTAAATTCTATTGGTTGAGTGGTTTTCGACCTATCCCCACCTTAAACTTTAAATAATCCACTTTGGAGCCATTAGAAACCGAATATGAATTTATTATAAAATAATATTTCTAGCTTTTCCAGAGGTGCCCCTCACCCCTCTTATAAAAGGGAACTATCCCTTCTCATAAAATCACACCATAAAAGCCTTTTAGATCTATCAAACTCTGCCCAAATACTCTCTCAAAATCCCTCAATTCATCCTAGAGGCCTTACTTTAGTCAGAAAGCCATCCTAAGAGCCCTTTTGATCAAATCAAAAGGAAGAACCCAAAGAAGTGGTAATGTTTTCACCACCCTTTTTCAAATTCATTCCTTCTTCCACATCTTCCTTCTTTGTTATTACCATTATAAAATAATAACTCTAGTATATTATATATACTGTGATGTTATTATAAATATGGTAAAACCATATTCAGTATTCTATCCATCCTTTGAATAACATTTCACCATACGTGCGTACGTACGGCTTACCGTCTCCACGTTGTGGTGTAATTGTTATTCAATAAATATTTAATTTGGATGGGTATAATAAGGATGTGTAAGTCATGTAAATAATAAATATAACATAATAATGATTATGTATATATGTTATACCATCCAATTATATATTATTTTAATATCCAAAGAATGATATTGTCGCTCGTGCGTACGTACGGACTACCGTCTCCACGAACGCGATGAGATTCATTCTCCATCGTATCCATTCAAGTATAATTATCATTTGATTATTTAAAAATAATGTTTAAGGACTTGATATCATTCTGGATACGAATAATATGCATCCTATCCATAACAAACATTTCTTACGTAACAAAATGTATCCAAGAAAATGAATAAGTTAACACCCGAAACGACGATAATACTAAGATATTATTAACAAATCAGTTTTAAAAGATCATATATGATATCATATTATTGTATAATTTAATAAAAATTATTTCACCATTATACAGGAGGTTTACCTACCCCAATAAAGTAAAAGTACAAGGTAAGGGTTTATTTCACAATCTCTTCATTATCAGAGGATGTTTATACGTAATAATCTACTGGGATCTCTTTATCATCCACATCCATGTTTCTTAAAAATGTATTTCAAAACATTTTTAATATTTACAAAAATATGGGTTAAATTCATTTATACCTTTGTTTGACATTTTATAAGTGGTTTATAAAGGAATCTTTCCGTCTTTTTCCAAACAAGGTTCTTTTATCCTTTTCGATAGAATTAAGGCAAGAATGTTTTTTTAACATATACCGCCGGTGCGGCTATTTTGCATAGTTATAAAATCTTCGAATCTTCCTTTACAAGATTAAAAGAATATTTTCATGGAAAATGTTTTATTTTAAAAATATATGACTCTTAAATGATTTCAAAATAGAAAGAGATATTTCCCTAAAAAAGTTTTGATTTCATCTATTTCAATATCCTTTGATAGATTTTACGCTTATTTGAAGTTGATTTATTATGATACAAAACTTCTATATTGTATTGAAGGTTTTGTGATATATTTGACAATAGATGTGTTATTTTTATACCAGTCATGGTTGATGGATGAATTATTTACAATTCCTATGATAGTTTTAATACGAATGTTTATGTTATGTTTAAACCTTTTCATATGGGAATGCATTGGACTTAATATGTGATGGGTGGATCCCGTTATAGCTCCTCAATGAATCGGTAGGTACCATGAGACAAACTAGTGTCTTGGCACAAGGCCTTGACAAAATATTATTTGTAGTCTTGGCACAAGGCCTTGGATATGTGGTTTTGATAGTCTGGCATTATGCATTCCATCATTATGAAAGTGGTTATTGATATTGCATGTGATTATTCGATTAGTAGAATATCCATGTGAATCAGTAAATGGAATTATTTCATTTTATTTTTTCCATACTATGTTGAAGTTCATGTTTAAAAATCAATTTTTTTATTTATACATTTCCTTAAATGATTATTCTTATTTATGAATGTTTCCGCTATATTTTTATCCTTACTGGGCATTTGAGATCACCCCTTTTCTATGTTTTATTTTTTCCAGGATGTGAGGAAGTAAATTATGAATGACCCACATGGATATTATGAGGGGATAATAGTGTGGAATATAGAGACAATATGATGTTGTTGTAGTTTATAATTTTATGATGTAATTTAAGACTTGTGAATATATCTAGTGTTTCCAAGGCTACTAAACCCATCGGTCTTTCGAGAATTGATCTTTCTTGTGATCATGCCAATGTTATGTAATAATGCACCGACTCTGGGTAACTGGGGTCGGGGCGTTACAGTGTGTATATTTTTAGTACCATTTTTTTGGTCACTTTAAGTTAAATAAAAATTCATAAGGTTTATATCTCAGTAATAAATTCCATCAGAAATATATATATATTTAGTAATTGAATTTAGATATATAAAATGAGTGTGTTTGGAGAGTAAGTGATGTATAGATAAAAAAATTTAATACTCCATTGTTTCATGGCCAATTGAATTATTCTATGATCATTTCCCAAACACTACCATTTCATTATGATCCTTTTCCATCTCTCATTTTATTTATCATAACCATCCACAATTAATGAATCCATTCCAAATTCACATCACATCATTTTAAACATGTGAAAAAACCAATGAAATATTTTATTTATCTCTATTATACTCATAAGTGACCATCACCGATCTCAAATGTGAATGCTAATAGAATATTTGAGAGAGTATTAATTGGAGGAATAAATGACCACCGAAGAATAGGATCACATTCATGTTTCATTTAACAACAAGATTTTGAGAATAAAATTAGAATTTTTATTTTACACAATAATTATAAGTAATCATCAACATGAAAAAAGAACTTCCATGATTTTATCAAAAGAAAATCATAAAAAAATGTTTTAGAAAAAACCCGGGTGCTTTATTCTTATGTTAAACCCATTTTAGAGAAAAAAATTTAAATAAAGAAACTACAATGAAATAAAATTAATTGTAATTGAAATGAATATATTATTTTCATTAGGAAATTTTTAAATAATATAATTCAATAATTTAACCTGATTTTCGTTAATATTATTTTTCATTCTATAAAAAAACAGAAATGGTTAAACGACGTGTATATTTGGGATATGAATTCATTGAGGGATATATGTAAAATATTATTAAAATGTAACATTTTTCTAATTTACCAATTATAATGATAATCACATTAAGATATTCGTAATGGAAAAAAATATCTACTAAATAAATAATTTTAAAACAAAAACATTTTTTTATATACAAAAAAACGGTTGCAGATTGAATATATATAAATTGAGATCAAATACATTTAAAAATAATCATTAAATTCACTATTAATAATTAATGATTAATTTTTCATATATTTTTTTTAATTATTCAGTATTTAATATTAATAAAATTGTTATTAATTTCACCACTGTGCTCACTTTTTTATTGATTTAACAACAAAAATTAAGAAGTTTAAATAAAATAAGGGTAATTAAATTATGAGATGTTCTACTAAGATGTTCAATTACTTTTTCTTATCGATCATTTCATGTTACATATTCATTATTTTAATGAACACATTGAATAACGAGAAAAAAATATAGGAACACACACTATTGTTTGTATATAGATACAAGTAGATGAATTCTATAATTTATTCCACCTGTGAGGAAAAATATATGATATTAGGGATATTTCAAATTGGGAGGATGGTTGAGTTTATATGAAAAATGACCTTCCAAAAATCACCATTAATTTACGCCTAATTAAAACCACTTTATAATTCCATGATTTAATCAATCCGATAATGAAAAATTTATGATAAATTTACCTATATACTGGTTCATCTATGACATGGCATTTCTACCACATAATTCAGACTACAATTCATTAGGATAATTCATCCAATCATCGTTTTCACACACAAAATATAGTTCTTATTCATCTAAATTGTGAAAATTCTTGGTTGTGAGGATCAAATACATTTTATAGAAATTATAGGTGTATTAGAAAATTCCATCATTAAAGACATGACTATGATATCCAAATTTTAAACTTGGAATACATTAATGGTACATTAATTTTTCACACTAATGGGATACTTATTTATTGATATAATAAATATTTTAAAAAAATTAAAAAATTTATTATAATTTCACATAAATTAATTCTTATGGTAAATAAAACATTCTGTGTTCATGATAACTATAAAAAAAATTAGAAAACCAATATGGTAGATTAAAAATTTGACACACTATAATGGGCCAAACCCATGGGAATAAGAAATATATTAAATCTAATATATAAAAATTACGGGTCTCTAAAAGGGACATCTCGTTAACTAAATAGATGATTTCTAGAATGTGGGTATATATGGTTCTAGGTTTAATTAATTCTAGTATGGGAAGGACCTTCTTACGTGTTATTTGATTGATCAACATAATGAGGGCCTCTATAGTTTTAGGTTTTTTTCACCACGATTAGGGGGAACACTACTTCATCCAACTACATGTTCATTATAGAGAGTGCCTCTATAGTTTAACAATTCATGTTCACTTCCATTGGTAGGGTCGTTACATATTCTAGTTGATTAATCATTTTTGGGAGGTCCGCTATAGAATAGGTTTCTTATTCCCCATTTTGGGGTGGACATCTACATTAGTAAAATTTTATATCGCCATGGTCGTTCCATCGTAGTATTTGGTTTTTTAATCTCTATAATGTGGAGGAATATTGTGTTTACTGTAGATCTTATCATTATAATAAACCATAGTATAGCTACACATAAGAGGATATATATATTTATTTAATGGTTAACTAAATAGTGAAGGCCCCCTTTCAAAATTATTATTTGACTAATGGAGGACCACAATAACAAGGATTACAAGGAGGAACTCTATGAATATTGGATAAAACACATCCATGGGGATGTTCTGTATAAATGGAAATCATATTTCTGGGGATAATAACACTATAAAAAATCTATTTTGGAGGACCATAATAGTTATTTTCTAGTGTCTATCCAGGGGGTGGACCTTTGTGGTTTATTATTGATATACTTCTATGGGGGGATCCATGTTTAAATTACATATTATCACAAGGATTATATCTATCATGGAACATATTTATAGGATTTATAGATTTTCGTGGTGTGAAATTATAGGGATGACAATTACTGGGATTATGGTTTACCATATTCAGATAGAGTCTTATTTGATTAGATAATACTATTTACCTTCTTATGAAATAGGGATTCTTTCGAGTGGTGGTATAAAATCTTCCATCAATAGTTATTTATATATGATGTAGAGTGTTTGGGAGATTGGAAACCTCATGAATATAAATATACTCATACAGTTAGATAGTTGAATATTCCAATGGCACATCAACTTTTTTGTCCTAGTTTAGAAAACCAAAACGATTACAACTTCATTAGTGGAATTTAATGGAATTTATATTGGGTTGTGATAATATCGAACATAACTAATAGAATCCCATTTAGGATAATAATTATTGACTTGATATACAAAGTGAACATCCTCTTGGGGTTTCCTCATCGATATATATTATGACATAATGTTTTGCAATAGATATATGGCCTCATAATTAGTATTGAGTTATCATTGTCCAGATGTTTATTCTTTCAACAACCCTTATAGGATTTTGTGGGTATTTCTAGCTAGATAATTATTTTATTATTAAAATCTTATTGAATCTTGTAATTTACCACAAGGAATTGGAATCACAAGTATGTTTGTAGGTCTTTAATTCACTATTATCATATATTCACCCTCCCAAAATGATAATCACCTAGAATTAACAATCCATATATTGAACATTACATTGAAACCAATAGAATGAGACGTTTATTCATCTAATGAAGCGACTTATTTTCTAGTTGAAGAAGCTAATATATATTTATGAAATACTCATGAAATAATTCATAATTAAAATACTAGTTACCATTTTTTATTTGTATTTGAATACATAGTATATTCATGAGAGTTTGATTTATATTAAAATATACCGATTTCTTCCCTTAATGGATTATTAACTAATCATCACTTTAAAGATATATAGCTAGGATATCTACATTTTATTTCCATCAAAGGAGGAAATTTTGTGTTTTTGTAGTGATTGGATTGGGCCCACGAAAAGGGTTCCATTGTATCATTATTAAGGGAACTACAATCCAAGAAGTTTGCTTCCATTTAATCATTTATGTTGTATTTTTTGATTTAATTATAAAATGAAAATAGTGGTGACTTTTATGGTCATGTATCCATGACTAATGATGTCATTTTAAAGATCATTCATCTTAGACTATTTTATCTTATTGTTATGTTTTTATAACTAGAAAAATTATAATAAGTTCTAGTTATTTACAAATGGACTACTAGATCATTGGTCCCAATAATGGTTTTGTGTTGCACCTATTCATTAGAACCCCATTATTGGTTTACTTAGTATATGGGTTATGTGATATAAGGTTTGTAATTACACTCCTTCGAGGTATTTTTGTATTAATACCATGTCTTTTCATAATTATTCATGTGTGATGAATGAATAACCCCATGCATGATATGAAATATTCTGGAAATATTGGGAATTGAACAATATTTGATCCATTTTTGTGTTTATGGTTCATAAAGGAGACAAGGTGGATGGTTAAAGGGTTAGTCAAGTGCCCAGTGAACTTAGTACTTATTAAGAATATCTAATTCATGTGATATAGGAGTGATGAGTGAGTTAAAAATCACCTATCCCCCAAAATGAAGAATTTTAATTTTCAAGGGAATACATGATGGATTGTTTCCCACATACACCGCTTGTTAGGGATGATAAAAAATAGTAAATAAATTATAGGATGTCTAATTTATGTTGAAAATGGATGTATGAAAACTGTGTTGTTTAAAAATATTTTCATGTAAATCTAGTGTCTTGATAGGAGGAATGTATAAGATGGTTTATTTTGGTTTTTGACCCTCATGAAAGGAATTCAACATGGTCCTTTGGTACTTTGGGGTAAAATGTTTTATAGTTAGAAAATATAAGTGTTTATAAAGTGGTTTTTTATAAATTTGATTGGATGGGAAAATGGGAATCCAAACTATTTCCCATAAGGATTAAAAAATATTTTATATAAGTAATATGTATATATGTGCATGTGTTGTAACATGAGATGGAAAATAGAACCATTTTTAAGTGGTTCAAGATTTATTTGGTGAAGAGTACCTCTAATGAGGGAATCAAGGGATCAAAGGTGAATAGTTTCCACAAGGATGTCATTCTAGAAGTTTGACGGAACTAGTACCCTAGTGATGTGTTCATTGGAGCATTAGGAAAAGGGAATATAGTGTGGATCTCCAAAATTGTTTCTTTACTCTTTCCTTGGTGAGTATTGGGATTAGTGTTAATTTATAAATAAAATGGTTGTTGAAGACAGTTATTGATAAAAATAACATTAATTTTTTCGTCTTTAGTTTTGTATCTAAAAATTATTGGGGGAATACCGATACTCTTTTTCTAAACTAGGGTTTTTCATGTTATTCTCAGGTGTTGTGGAACCACTAGTACTCACAATTGGTCTTCAAATGGGTTATTGGGGGGTTTTCATACATAAAATTTAAAATTGATCACCAAGGTTTGAATGGAATACTCTCATAAAAATCAGTGGTACTTACATAACCACAGGGATTGTAAAGGTGATGATTGAGGAGGGAACTAGGTACTTGTGTACCTAGGTAGATCATTGTGGATACACAATGTAATGGAGTATATTTGATGTGACCTAGTTCATTACAACAACACTTATATTTATTACAAATAAATTAATTATTTATTACATAATATTACACTTAATACAACCTAGATTATTGATATGTCTGGTTTCATTGAGAAATAGATACATTATATAACAATTTAAAAACAAAAAATCATCATCTTTATTAAAAACATCTTTAACCTAGTCGCAATTTAAACTAAATGGGATAACCTGTTGACATTCGTAAGAAATGTGTGAGCTATAAATCCAATTATGGAGGTAGACATGGAATAAAATAAATATAATAATACAAGTAATAAAATAGGCATATCAATGGCACATAAAAAAGTATGAATCAAAAAAATGTACAATGAGACATGATATAACAAGATAATCATCAAGGAACATTGTAATATGTGAAAACAACAAAAACACATTCCATCATAAACACAGGATAAGGATAAATTCTATAAAATAATGATGGGAAAAGTAAAATAATTGAATTTGGTTCACTATTTTTCTTAATGTGATGTATCATGAAACAAACCATTACCCAATGCGTTGGAGTGCAATATATTTAGGGGAAACCCATCACATTCATTTTATTATCATGCATATCTGTGACACATAGATCAAACAACATGGATTCAATCAACCCAATACTTCATTATAGGATCAAAAAGTGGGGAATAAAAAAGAATATTATTCTCAACTAAGAGAATTAAATTTTTATAAATTTGAACACAATTACTCAGAAATCGTTGTAGTATTAACTATAAAACCTTTTCGTCAAGGAAGATCATGGTGAAGTTTCGGAAACATAACACTTAACATAAAAATTTATTAAATGTTATTATGATAGTAAAAGGGATATATTTTACTTTTCAAATAAAATTATACATAATAGGGACATGGAAATACATTTTCCAACATTATTAATTAGAAATTGAAGGTGGAATATAATATAAAAACATGAATAAAGAAGAGAATGCGAGGATCCCACACATGTGTATGTGACTCCAATTACGTGGGAGAGTCTTATTGAGATCCTGGGGAACATTGCGAGGAATCTATAAAAGGTAGGTAAGAGTAAGGATATTCTCCATGTATTTTTATTAAATATTAATAGGAGCGGGGGTGAGTTTATATAGGAAAATGAGTGGATATTTCTCTAATATTTCCCTAACACAGGTTTTCGACTCTATATAATAATGGTTTTAAAGGGTTCCTATTAGATTTATAAATTAATAAAATAAACATAAAATCAAATTTTGTTAAAGGGAAAACGTAAATTTTATGGTGGATAAAAATTATAGTATTTATTACATTACATTAGGGTCATATTGATGTCATAATACACAACATTTATTAGTACAGTATTTTTTTACCCAAAAATTCTTCTATAACAGAAAATTATGAAAAATTATTTATTCGATGATTCAGATGTAACATTTCAAATCATAATATTATATTTTTCAAAAAAACAAACTATAGATGTTAATTATAAATTTAAAATAATAATCGATATTTAATGTGAAATGATGTTTTTATGAAAATAACAGTTTTCAAACCCTTATAAAAATTACATTTGACATCATAAAATTTATATCATTATTTATATATATAAAAAATTCTGTAATAATAATAATTTTTAAAATATTCATTATTTTCAAATTCCATTAATTCATCAAAAAATTCATTAATTGGATTTGAATTTTACAATAACAATCTATTTTTTATTATATGAAAAAAAATAGATATAAAGTAACAATAATATGATGAATATATATTCCTCATTATTGGAATAATAATTTACATACTAGTATTTCTAGGGTGTTGAAATTTATATCATAAACACACCATCAATTTCCCTAATATTAAGATGCATGGTTGTGAGACTTTCAGGGGTGGGTCGATGGACATGGTTTGGGATATGATATTGATGAGGATGAACTTATATCGTAAAAGGTTTCTCTCATAATTATGTTATTAGATATTATCTTGGGATTGGCCAATGTCAAATCCCAGTGATTCTTTCTACCTAATAAGCTCTGCTAGATTATCTTTATAAGGTACGATCTTAATGGATGAGGCCATTACTTAATTGAAGGACCCCAGAACACCCTGAGAGTGTAGGGGTGAATCAAGGTGGAAAAGTTTTCTTCTAATGGGATTTAACTTTTTCCCATGTTGGTACGTATTAGTTAAACCTTTCTTATCAGAATGCGAAGAAAAAAATCACATGAAAAGGGATAAACACTAATTTTACATGGTGAACCACTATTGTATAGTCCAAGTATCCAACACCAAAAATGTGTACATCATACCAAAATACACTAAATCATAATAGTTTTGTAATACAATACCTTAGAAATAGTTACTCTATGAAAGGAACACAACCATTATATGATTTTTGGGATAGAAATCTAGGTCCCACAGAACACAACCATTGACTCCCCCTAGCTTGCTGCTTTTAGATAAGTCTTACTCTGTTACTCGATTTCAATGTCACTTTTGTTGGTTGGAATTTAAGTCCTTATATATGAAAATAATGTGACTATTCTATAATCATAGACTTAAATTGATCCAATGGATTTTCAGAATTAGACAAATTGGATATCTAAACCCCGTTAGAAGGTCAACATGTCACTTCAGTGTAACACACCTTCTTACACACAGGATTTTTAATTATGACACAAGAATAATTTTTAAGAACCACTATCTTTCTCAAAACCACACAATGAGATTCACTTGGTCATTATAGACATTAGGAACATCTTATACGTATGATTTATTATGCCTATCTCTCATGTTTTCAACTCATTAGCATGGTAGAGACACCCGATCATTGTTGTAAAAGTTTCAAATTATTGAATGGGGGTAGAATCAAATTTATAGGCCCTACGAAACCAATACGCATGTTTATTGCACACTTATCTCCTAGAATTCAATATTTTCCCTTGCATTGAAATCACATTTTACATCACATTGGTAATGTAAATTTCCTCCATGTAGAATGTAATCAATCAACAATAAATCATATATTTCACAGAAGAAATTCATATTTTTATTTTGACATGGGGATCCTAAAACATAACATACACGCAACATAAAAACTACCTTTATTCTTTCACAAAACATCATTTTATGAAAAACAATTTCTATCAGGAACCATAATAATACATTCCTTAAAACAGGACTAATCATCGAAAGGGATTGAAAATAAATACAACCCAAACAACATTTCCATTAAAGAACATCCTTTACTCCAACATTCCTTTGACTTTGTTAATTATTTTTATTAAAAACCTATATTTAAATTATTCATGTTTTTATTATTAGATAGATACATTATCAAGGATATCTATGCCTAATGTTAATTTATATATGATATGTTATAAATCCAAATAAGGGTATTTTTTATAAATTTAATACACAATAATACATTTAATTAATTATAAAGGCGGTGTTT
Source organism: Viscum album (assembly GCA_963277665.1). Lineage (NCBI taxonomy): Eukaryota > Viridiplantae > Streptophyta > Magnoliopsida > Santalales > Viscaceae > Viscum > Viscum album. The sequence goes on along the minus strand of OY728163.1, from coordinate 2,097,940,376 downwards.
ATTAACAATTTTTAGGTCATTAAAATATTTCGTACATAAGAATTTTCAGCCATGAAATTTTCATTTCCCAGACTTAAATAGATGAGTGTAACATCATATCATCACCTACTCTAGTTTCCATGTATCTTCTTCAAACATGTGGTTTAACCTTATAAATTAACTTGGTAAAATGTTTATTTAATAGAACTTTGTTTCTGCTATCTATGATTTTCATCGGCTTCTCTTCACGAGAACGATTATTCTCCAATAATACTAACTCTAGGTAGAGTACATGTGATTGGTCTAGTACATACATCCTCAAATGTTATGTGTTAATATAGAATGTACTTGAGATATGTTATGTGGGAGAGCTAGTTGATTGGAAACCACTATGATGTGATCAACGATCTCAAAGGTGATAATGTGTATTGGAATAAGCTTTCCCTTGTTCCCAAATCACATTCCATTCATCCATGGAGATATGTAGTGGAATGTAATGTTTGTAACAACATACTCATTTTCTCATTTGATGATTTCTAGCATAACTCTTCTATCAACTTGTATCAGCCACGATATGATGCTAAAATGTTTTAACAATTTCCACCATTTTCTTTATGATTTCCTGACCTACCTATTTTAGTTCCCCAACATATTCAGAGCATGTAAGAGTTCTACACCACTTCCTATAAAAGGATTTTTAGGTATCCATTTTTATTCTTTAGAGGAAATTTTTATTGTTTGTGGACTCAACGAGGGGGAGATTTTGGCCTCATCCTCCATTGAAGTCAATTGATAATGCTCTCGACATGTCCTCCTAAATCTATATTTTCTACTCGTATTAGTCATCATTTTGTGGGTGATAATCTATAAAAATGTTAACTCAGAATTTAGATCATGTTAAATAATTTTATACAACATTGAGGTGAATCTCAGATCTCGATCAGATACAATTGATATTGGTACTCCATGAAACCTTACCACATATTGGATGTATATCCATTCTAGTTGTAATAGTGTGAAAACCACTTGAACTGTAATGATGTATGTTTTCTTGGTAATATGATCCACCATATCAAAATAGAATTATTATCTATTGATGTATTCAAATTACTGGTGACAATGTCAATGGTGATGTTCTCCCATTTTCGTGTTGGTATGGGTAATGATTGCATCATGACCAAATATTTTTTCCTTTCCTCGTTCACTTTCTGACATACAATTCATCATGATGAATACTCAACAATATTATTCTTCATATGGTTCCACCCATAGTAATAATGGAGATATTGATGCATCTTTGTGATTCCATGATGGATAATTAAGGAAGAACTATGTGCATCATCCAACAATTCCTTCATCAACTCAAGATTTGATGATACACTTAGTTGCGTCCCAAATATTTCAACTCCTTATTTATAAATATTGATCGTTATTTATTTCAATTTTTTTTATTTCCACTTTCATCTAAATTCCAACATCATCACATTGACCCTCCTTTATATTCTCTATATGTTATTTTTGAACAATCAATTGGGTAAAAATTGATTATTTTCCTTCTTTTACAAATTCCATACTCATCCTTTCCAAATGTAAGAAGACATAATCCCTCTCAAGTACTGTCAATGATATAATTGTTTTATCCTTTATACATAAGTGTATTACAATATAATTTTTTTCCTTAAATGGTAGCGAATTTATCGTTCATAATCATTGATAAGATCTAACCATCATTGTTGGTACATATTCATCTATTTCTATGGGAATACCTACATGATAATTTTTTTATTAATATTTATTTCACAATTCCCTCCAAATAAGGAATTTCAACACATTTTCAAAGAGAATATCACTACAGTGATCTCCAGGTCATTCATTTTTTATTTCAATTCATGAAATTTTATTTGACTTAAATAATATTCTATCACTTTTTCATTTTTAGTTAACAAGCAACCTAATACATTCTTCATTGAATAACTAAATACTACAAATGGTTATACAATTGAAGCTAGTTTAAGAAAAAATGTAGTGATAAGATTTAATTTAAACTTTGTGTTTCTCTCTTCATATTTATAATTCTATTAAAACATTACTCACTTTCATATAGGCTTGGTTATAAGCTTTTATAATCATGAGAAATATCACACAAATCAAGGATGATACCCATCCTAAACCAGAAAAATATGGTTACCTATCATTGATGTGGGCCTCAACCATCCTTCAATTTCTTTTTCATCTAAATGTTCCATAGATATCCCATTTTATGTGATAATGTTACCCTTTAATGAGACATCCTTAAACTAGAACTATGATTTTATATAAATAGAAAAAATCTTCTCATTCTGCAAGGTCATTAAAGGAGTGATCAGATCCTCCTCATGTTCTTACCTATACCTATAAAATATTATAATATCATCAATAATTTCTACGAAATTTTTTTTTGTTAATATGTAAGGATTCTATTCATCATGTCCATGAAGATTTTTGTAGAATTAATGAGTCTAAAGGAATACTATGAACTCATAGTTCCCATTCATTGAATAAAAAGAATACATGGGTATATCCTCCTTCATCACACAAACATGGTAATATCCCAACCATAGATTCAACTTAGAGAACTATTATGTATCACATATTTATTCAAAGAACTCATTAATTTCTGGAAGATGGTACTTGTTCATTATCAAGATCTTTTTAGCCCATGATAATTTATTCAAAGGCCCATTGGCCCATACTTCAACATTAAGATGGAGAATGGGGAAACACATGGGGTACCACATAGGAATTTTAAAACAGTATCCAGATTCTCATGTTGTTATTTCTTCAACTCCTTCTATTTCATAACATCCATTCTGTAACGCCCCGACCCCAGTTACCTAGAGTCGGTGCATTATTACATAACATTGTAATGATCACAATAAATATCAACTTTCAAAAATCCGATTAGTTTAGTAGCCTTGGAAACATTAGATATATTCATAAAGTTTTACATTAAATCAAAAAAATGAAAACTACAACAACATATTTTCTTCATAGTTCACACTCATATCCCCACATACTATCGTTGCAGGTCATTCATAAATTACTTCCCCACATCCTGGGAAAAATAAAACTTCTAAAAGGGGTGAGCTCAAATGCCCAGTAAGGAAAAAATATAGCAGAAACATTCATAAATAAGAATAAACATTTAAGGCAGCGTATAACTAAAACAAAAGCCTTTTAAACTTGAACATCAACATAGTATGGAAAAAATAAAATGAAATAATTCCATTTACTTATTCACATGGATATTTTGATAATCTAATAATCACATGAAATATCAATAACCACTTTCATAATGATGGAATGCATAATTCCAGACTATCATAACCACATTGCCAAGGCCTCGTGCCAAGGCTACAAATAATATTTTGTGAAGGCCTTACGCCAAGACACTAGATTGTCTCAGGAGACCTACCGATGCATCTAGTAGCTATAGTAGGCTCCACCCATCACATATTAAGCCCAATGCATTCCCATATGAAAAGGTTTAAACATAACATAAACATTCATATTAACACTAGCATATGAAATGTAAATACTTAATCCATAAACCAGGAACGGTACAAAAATAACACATCCACATTCAAACACATCACAAAACCTTCAATACAATATAGAAGTTTTTTATCATAATAAATCAACTTCAAATAAGCGTAAAATCCATAAAAAGATGTTGACATAGATGAAATCAAAAATCATTTTAGAGAAATATCTCTTTCTATTTTGAAATCATTTAAGAGTCATATATTTATAAAATAAAACATTTTCTTTGAAAATATTCTTATAATCTTGTAAGAGAAGCTTCGACGATTTTATAATGACGGAAAATAGCCGCACCCGCCGTATAAGTTAACAAAAAAACATTCTTACCTTAATTTTGTCGAAAAGGTTAAAAAGCACCTTGTTTGGAAAATCATGGAAATATTCCTTTATAAACCTCTTATAAAAAGTCAAACAAGGGTATAAATGACTTTAACCCATATTCTAGTAAATAGTAAAAATGTTTTGAAATTCATTTTTAGGAAACATAGATGTTGATGATAAAGAGATCCCAGAAGATTATTACGTATAAACAACCTCAAATAATGAAGAGATTGCGAAATAAACCCTTAAATTGTACTTTTCTTTCGCTGGGGTAGGTTAACCTCCTATTTAATGGTGAAATAATTTTTATTAAATTATACAAGAATATGATATCTTATATGATATTTTTATAGTGATTTTTTAATAATATCTTAGTATTATCGTTGTTACGGGTGTTAACTTACTCGTTTTCATTTATCTGTTTAGTTATGTAAGACATGTTTTTCATGGATAGGTTGTATCTTAATCATATCCAGAATGATATCAAGTCCTTAGATACTATTATTTATCATCTAATGAGAATTATACTTGAATGGATAAGATGGAGAATTAATCTCATCGCATTCGTGGAGACGGTAGTCCGTACGTACTCACGAGCGACAATATCATTCATTTGATATTAAAATAATATATAATTGGATGGTATAACATATATACAGAATCATTATCATGTTATATTTATTATTTACGTGAGTTAAACATCATTATTATATCCATCCAAATAATAATTTATTGAATAACAATTACACCACGACGTGGAGACGGTAAGTCGTACGTACGCTGGTATGGTGACATGTTATTCAAATGATGGATATAATACTGAATATGGTTGTACCATATTTATAATAACATCACAGTATATATAAGGTACTGGAGTTATTATTTGAGAATGGTAATAACAAAGAAGGAAGATGTGGAAGAAGAAAGGAACTTGGAAAAAGGTGGTGAAATCATTACCTCTTCGTCGGGTTCTTTCTTTTGATTTTATCAAAAGGGCTCTTAGTATGGATTTTTTACTAAAGGAAGGCATATAGGATGAAGTGGGGGATGTTGAGAGAGTATTTGGGCAGAGTTTGGCCGAACCAAAAGGCTTTGATGGTGTGATTTAATGAGAAGGGAGATTGCCCTTTTATAAGAGGGGTGAGGGGGACCTTTGGAAAAGATAGATGTATTATTTTATAATAAATTCATATTCAGATTATAATGTCTACAAAGTGGATTATTTAAAGGTTAAGGTGGGGATAGGTCGAAAACCACTCAACCAATAGAATTTAGATAGGTTTGGGTTACTATATTAACCTTATCATTAAGTATTAACTCATAGTTAATTAGTTTCACTTTCACAATTTCTCTTTCTATTTTTGTATTATATGGTTAAAAACTTACTATATACATCCAAGAGACCCATAAGTGTTCCATTAATTATAAAAATATCAATATATAAGTCTCTTGGCCGAACATTATATTTTTAAGAATTTAATATCAATTAATAATATAATATTTTTTTTAAAAACTCTTTTATGTCAATTTTGAAACTATTCAATAATTGATTTTTTTGACATTCATAAAAGAATTATTACTTCGAAAAAATTTACTTAAGTCAATACTAACATGTCATATTAACCTATAAAATTATTTTAATTCATTAAAAGTCTCTAATTATATTTATTTGGGTATGTATAATATCAATTAATTTAATATTTCACTATTATGGTCATTACTACATCACCATTGTGTCATATATAAATTGTATTATTTAACATCTAAAAATAATAAATAAAATACCATTATGTACGAAATATTGTTAGATTTTTAATTAATATTTAAAGTCAGAAATCCAACATATATAACCATATGTAAAAATTGTTTTTCTAAAAGATATATGCTTGTGTCATTTTTGTATTCATTTTAACTTAATTACAATAAAGTGTCCCTACCACTTACAAGTGGAACCATGGGGTCCTAAAATCGACCCAAAGATGACCATGGTCGGAAATGTATCAAAAAATAAGGTTAGTACATGTTTTAGGGTAATTTTGTATTTTTATAATATTATTTTTTAACCCTTATTTACCATATTTACCCTTTAACCATGGTAAATAAAATATTAACTGAAGTAATTATTCAAAATGTCTAAAAATAAAAGTTACCTATTTACACAATTTGAACATTCTGATTCTAAATATGGAATCCATTTTTCCAAATTCAAAACACAGAAGTGGCAGAAATTAATTTAAAATTAATTCCCGCTGTAAAAACAAATTGCGTGTTTTTAAGATATAATCACTATCAAAAGATTGATACTTATTTATGTTCGGTTTAATTTTGAAATTATGTCCAATGACCAAAATTGTATTAAATGGTAAAAATATATTGTAAATATACTTTAAAACCACTCAAATTCATAATTTATCACTATTAATTATTTTGATTAAAAAAGTTGTTTTTAATTAAAATTTAGTAATTTTCACTATTCATAAAAATATTAAAGTTATCCGAAAAGTACCAAAGTTTCACCTTAGGATAAATTCGATAATCCAAATCCAAAAATGAAGTCCATTTTGAAAGATAGAATTTATAAAATTTTAAAAAGTATGTATTACTATTCATATCGGCTAGTTTGATCGGTTGTTGTGTGTGTTAGAACTCGATGTTGCGTACAACACACACTATTCCATTATTCAAAGAGAAGCGTACCGTAGAAGCATGGGGTGTTACAGTCTCCCCTCCTTCAATTAATTTTGTCCTTGAAATTTCAAGAATACTACCGCATTAAAGGAATCAGGTGGTTCTTCATCATAAGTTCATCGGGTTCCCACGTTGCATCTTCCATATTATGGTTTCTCCACAAGACTTTTACCAGACGAGTCATTTGGTTTCTCAGTACTTGTTCTCTCGTATCAAGAATCCTGACGGGCTCTTCACAATATGACAGATCGAGTTCCAGTTCTAATTCCTCATAGGCGAGTACATGCGTTGGGTCAGGCATGTATTTTCTCAACAGAGATATGTGGAACACATCGTGAACTTTGGAGAGACTTGGCGGCATTGCCAATAAGTAAGCTATAGCCCCAATTCGTTCTAGAATTTCGAAAGGTCCGATGTACTTGGGACTCAATTTACCTTTCTTACCAAAACGTATGACTCCCTTCCATGAAGATACCTTCATGAAAACATGATCACCGACTTGAAATTCTAAATCCTTCTTTCGATTATCGGCATAGCTCTTCTGCATACTTTGAGATGGTTTGATGTGATTTTCAATTACCTTCACCTTTCCAATCGTTCCCTCCACCAGTTTTGGGCCTACAAGTTTTTCTTTCACCAACGTCATCCCAACAGGTTGGTGTATGAAATATCTTTCCATATAACGCTTCATACGGTGCCATCTGAATACTCGAATGAAAGCTATTGTTATAGGAAAATTATACCAGAGTTAAATATTGATCCCACATACCCTAAATGTCAAGTGAGCAGGATCTCAACATGTCTTCTAATGTATGAATAGTTCGTTCTGATTGTCCGTCTGTCTGAGGGTGGTAGGCAGTGCTCAAATGAAGTTCAGTATCTAGGTATTTCTGAAGACTCTTCGAGAATCTTGAAGTAAAACGGGGATCACGATTAGAAACAATTGATAGGGGTAATCCATGAAGTCTCACAACTTCATCAATATATAGTCTTTCTAGACGTTCCTGTGGTAGATCTTCTCTTATAGAAAGAAAATGTGATGACTTGGTAAGACGATCAACAATACCCCATATTGCATCGTTCCTTCTAGGAGTCTTTGGTAGCCCCATGACAAAGTCAATCGTAATATTGTCCCATTTCCACTCCGGTAGGGGAAGAGGTTGCGATACTCCACCAGGCTGTTTCCTTCCAGCTTTCACTTGTTGACAAACCATACATCTTGACACAAAATCAGCAATCTCTCTCTTCATGTTGACCCACCAAAAACGTTCCTTCAAATCTCTATACATTTTGGTGCTCCCATGGTATATAGATAAATTGGAACTATGAGAATCATCCAACAACTCCATTTTTAGATCAGGTATATCAGGAACACAAAGCCTCTTCCCGAATTTCAAAAATCCTTCTTCATACACAAAGTCTCTCAATCTCCCATCATTCACAGCTTTAATCTTCTTTTGAAATTATTCATCATCGGTCTGAAAACTATTAATCCTTTCTAGTAAATTTGGTTTGGCAACCATTTGGAAAAGCATTTATGTTTCACCTTCCTTGGTTATTCCCATGTCCATCTTCACTAGATCCATGAAAATTGGATCCCTTTCAATTCTCATATTGTTCAAAAATTCATGATCTTTTCTGCTTAAAGCATCTGGCACCTTGTTTACATTCCCCGGGTGGTAGTGTATCGTACAATCATAATCCTTGAGTAATTCAAGCCATCTCCTTTGCCTCATGTTGAGTTCTTTTTGTGAGAAAATATACGTCAAACTCTTATGATCAGAATAAATCTCACATTTTTCACCATAGAGGTAGTTCCTCCATATCTTCAAAGAAAAGATCACAGCTGCTAACTCAATATCATGAGTAGGATATTTTTGCTCATGAATTTTCAACTGTCGTGATGCATAGGCAATAACCTATCATTCTGCATAAGGACACAACCAAGTCCATTATTCGATGCATCACTATAAATAACGAACCCATCATTCCATGATGGTAGATTAAATATAAGAGCATTGACTAATCTTCTTTTCAATTCTTCGAAACATTCTTCACACTCTTTTGTCCAAACAAATTTAACCCCTTTACATGTGAGCTTCGTTAATGGGTTTTCCAATCGGGCAAAATTCTGGACAAAACATCGATAATAACCTGCCAAACCAATAAAACTGTGTACCTCAGTTATACTCATTGGTGCTGGCCATTCTTGGATTGCCTTGATCTTAGAAGGATCAACAGAGATTCCATCTTTAGAGACAATATGGGCAAGAAAAGAAATTTCATGAAGCCAGAATTCACACTTTCTAAACATCACATATAATTCATGTCTTCTCAGAGTTTTCAGGATAATGCGCTAGTGAAATTCATGATCCTTATAGCTTTTAGAGTATACCAAGATATCATCAATAAAAACCACCACAAATTCATCGAGATATTCCTTGAAAACTCTATTCATCAGATCCAGGAATACAGAGGGTTTATTAGTCAATCCAATGGGCATTACAGTATACTCGTAATGCCTGTACCTGGTTCGAAATGCAGTCTTTGGAATGTATTCCTTCTTTACACACAACTGATGGTATCCAGATTGAAGGTTAATCTTTGAAAAGTATTTATCTCCATACAGTTGGTTAAATAAATCATCAATGCGATGTAGGGGATACTTGTTCTTTATTATTATGGAATTAATCTCCCTATCGTCGAAACATAACCTCATAGATCCATCTTTCTTTTTAACAAAAAGAACAGTGGATCCCCATGGAGAAACACTAGGGAGAATAAATTTCTTATTACTCAATTCCTCTAGTTGTTTCTTAAGTTCAACTAATTCTACAGTGGCCATTCTATAAGGGATCTTCGATATAGGCCTTGATCTAGGAATTAAATCAATGGAAAACTCAACTTCTCATTCTGGAGGATGTCCAGGTAAATATTCCAGAAACACATCTACATATTCATTGACAACTGGTATATCACTTATTTGAACATTCCTTTCCTCTCCCATAGTCATTTCATTCTCTTCCTCCCCAATAATTGAATTTAGTTGAGCTATTGGGGGTTTATCTAGATAAGAATTATTTGGTGACGATTCTTCTCTAAAGATAAGGTGTTCCTTATCATAATCATCATGAATCGTAACCTCTTTCTTCTTACAATAAATCTTTGCATCATAGTCCGAAATTCAGTCCATACCAAGGATTATATCAAATGAAATGATGGGAATGACGATGAGATCAGAAGATAAAGAACATTTATGTGCTCTAATGGTGACTGATTCATAAAACATTGTTGCAATGATACTTCCCTTAGGAGTTTTAACTGACAAATCCCTTGTTAAATCAAATTGTAAATATGTAATTTTCTTATAAAACTGGGAAGATATGAAACAATGCATTGATCCAGAATCAAATAATGCATTTGATAATCTTGAGGAAACCATTAAATTACCCGCCACCACGTCTTTTGGAGCTTCTACCTCAGCAGTAGTGATAACATAATCTTTTCCTTGATCCCTTGACCTTTTTTGAGGTAAGTTCCCTTGACTATTAGGAAATTCATTTGCATAATTTTCCATCTCCCTGCAATTGTAGCATTGAACATTGGTAGCTTCCTTCTTCCATTTGCATTCGCGAGCGTGGTGTCCTTTTTCACCACACTTGTAACAGACACCCATTCCCTTCAAGCAAGTACCGGGGTGTTTCTACACACATTTACCAGATGATAGATATTAAACCTTTCCCTTATTCCCCTTATTTACATTCCTAGAATGATCAGCAGATCTCCTCTTCTCTTTCTTTGCTTTAAAGTCATAAGACTTAGAGAATTCCTTTTCTGTTTTGATATCAAATGAGACAATGTCTTCGTACGACGAGAAGGATTGTGAGACTAATGCTCGACGGAGAAATGGTTTTAACCCATCAATGAAATGATCAATATTTCTTCTTGGGTTACGTATATAATCTCTAGCATACCTTTCTAACCATGTAATGTTAGCCTCATACTTTGTGACATTCTCATCCTCCTTTTGTCTAAGACTCAGAAATTGACTTTCCAAATCTTCTCGATGGTCACGAGGAAAGTATTTTTCTAAAAATAGATCTTTTAACTCCCTCCATTCCAAATTTGATACTTCATCATCTTCATCCGTGTTTTGAATCAATGAATACCATTGATCAGCATCTCCAGTGAGGTGGTAAACTGCCATGATAACTTTTTCCCTTTCACTACTCCCCAAAGCCTGAAATATTTTCTCTAGGGAATTTATACATTTCTCAGCTACTAAGGGATTTGTACTCCCATTGAACATTGGTGGTTTTTTCCTCATTAATCGATCTAACATTGATCCTCCACGCTGCCAATCAGGATGCTCCATACGGGTAAGGTTATTATTCATAACCTGAGTGAGTTGTCCCAGTATGGTGATTAGCTGATCGGCACCAATTGCATCACCATCTCCACTATAATTATCTTGATAAGGATGGAAATCCTTACATGGAGTGCGTGCATTGATACAGTTTCCATTACTTCAACTAGGTGCCATTTCTAAACAATGGCATAAACTAGATCAGTTTATGAATCAAAATACATAATTCCATACTTATAAAACACTTAACATAAATTGAACTATTTATTTATATAATCCATAATCATAAAAAAATTCCATACTCATAAACCCTTCATAATGATCTGTAAAGAAAATGAGAGTTATCCTAAGCATATCCCCCGGGAGTGTCGTAACCAAGAGTGCAGCAAGGCCCGTTGTCGTGCAGCAGTTCCCTTTCGAGTATAGCTCAAAGCTGTGTTTTTGGGTTTTACCCCTAGGTACATCTGTGCCAGAGCAGCCTCTACCTGATCGTATCCAGATAGGGATGTATTGCTCAGAAAACACACAAAATCTCCACAATACCAAAATTCTAGGAAGTTCTTCTATACTAATCCTCAAAGTTCAGCTTAGGTCTACATGCTCTAATCAGAGTTTATCTAAATACAGCTTCCAAAGTTTGTACTAAACATCCTATGATACCAACTTTAATGCCCCGACCCCAGTTACCTAGAGTCGGTGCATTATTACATAACATTGGCCTGATCACAAAAAAGATCAAATTTCTAAAGACCGATTAGTTTAGTAGCCTTGGAAGCACAAGATATATTAATAAAGTTTTACATTACATCATAAAAATGATAACTAAAAAACATCTTTTCTTCATAGTCCACACTCATATCCCCACATACTATCCCTGCAGGTCATTCATAAATTTCTTCTTCACATCCTGGGTAAAATAAAACATTGAAATTGGGTGAGCTCAAATGCCCAGTAAGGATAATAATATAGCCGAAACTTTCATAAATAAGAATAAACATTTAAGGCAGTGTATAACTAAAACAAATGCCTTTTAAACTTGAACTTCAACATAGTATGGAAAAAATAAAATGAAATAATGCCATTTACTTATTCACATGGATATTCTACTAATCTAATAATCACATGCAATATCAATAACCAATTTTATAATGATGGAATTCATAATGCTACACTATCATAACCACATAGCCAAGTCCTCGTGCCAAGACTACAAATAATATTATGTGATGGCCTTGTGCCAAGACACTAGTTTGTCTCATGTGACCTACCAATGCATCGAGGAGCTATAGAGGGCTCCACCCATCACATATTAAGTCCAATGCATTCCCATATGAAAAGGTTTAAACATAACATAAAAATTCGTATTAAAACTATCATACGAAATGTAAATACTTCATCCATAAACCATGAATGGTATAAAAATAACACATCCACAGTCAAACATATCACAAAACCTTCAATACAATATAGAAGTTTTGTATCATAATAAATCAACTTCAAATAAGCATAAAATCCATAAAAGTATGTTGACATAGATGAAATCGAAACTCTTTTTAGAAAAATATCTCTTTCTATTTTGAAATCATTTAAGAGTCGTATATTTATGAAATAAAACATTTTCTTTGTAAATATTCTTATAAGCTTGTAAGGGAAGCTTCACCGATTTTATAACAGCGTAAAATAGTCACACCGGCCGTATAAGTTAACAAAAAAACATTCTTACCTTAATTTTGTCAAAAAGGTTAAAAAGATCCTTGTTTGGAAAACGACGGAATGATTCCTTTATAAACCTATTATAAAAATTCAAACAAGGTAACAAATAACTTTAACCCATATTCTAGTAAATAGTAAAACTATTTTGAAATTCATTTTTAAGAAACATGGATATGGATTATAATGAGAACCCAGTAGATTATTACGTATAAACAACCTCGAATAATGAAGAGATTGCGAAATAAACCCTTACCTTGTACTTTTCCTTGGTTGGGGTAGGTTAACCTCCTATATAATAGTGAAATAATTTTTATTAAATTATACAATAATATGATATCATATATGATCTTTTGACATTGATTTGTTAATAATATTTTAGTATTATCATTGTTTCGGGTGTTAACTTACTCATTTTATTTTATATGTTTTGTTGCATAAGCCGTGTTTTTCATGGATATGTTGTATCTTAATCATATCCAAAATGATACCAAGTCCTCATATACTATTATATATTATCAAATGAGAATTATACTTGAATGGATACGATGAATAATGAATCTCATCGCGTTCGTGGAGACGGTAGTCCGTACGTAAGCACGAGCGACACTATCATTATTTTGATATTAAAATAATATATAATTGGATAGTATAACATATATAAAGAATCATTATCATGTTATATTTATTATTTACATGAGTTACACATCATTATTATACCCATCCAAATAATACTTTATTTAATAACAATTACACCACGACGTGGAGATGGTAAGCCGTACGTACGCACGTATGGTGACATGTTATTCAAAGGATGGATAGAATACTAAATATGGTTGTAACATATTTATTATAACATCAAATTATATATAATATACTGGATTTATTATTTTATAATGGTAATAACAAAGAATAAAGAAGTGGAAGAAGAAAGGAACTCGGAAAAGGGTGGCGAAATCCTTACCTCTTCTTCGGGTTCGTCCTTTTGATTTGATCAAAAGGGATCTTAGGTTGGCTTTCTAACTAAAGGAATTATTCTAGGATGAATTGAGGGATGTTGAGAGAGTATTTGGGTAGAGTTTGGCCTAACCAAAAGGCTTTGAAGGTGTGAGTTAATGGGAAGGGAGAGTGCCCTTTTATAAGAGGGGTGAGAGGCACCTTTGGAAAAGCTAGATGTATTATTTTATAAAAAATTCATATTCGGTATCTAATGTCTCCAAAGTGGATTATTTAAAGTTTAATGTGGGAATAGGTCTAAAAACACTCAACCAATAGAATTTATACAGGTTTGGGTTACTATATTAACCTTATCATTATTTATTAACTCATTGTTAATTAGTTCACTTTTACAATGTCTCTTTGTTTTTATATATTATATTGTTAATAAACATACTATATACATCCAAGCTACCCCAAAGTGGACCATTAATGATAAACCTATCATGATATAAATCTTTTGGCCCATCCTTATATTTTTAGGAATTTAATATCAATTAATAATATAATATTTGTTTTAAAAACTCTTTTATGTCAATTTTGACACTATTCAATAATTGATTTTTGTAAAATTTATAACAGAATTGTTACTTCTAAAAAAGTTACTTAGGTCAATAATAACATGTCATATTAACCTATAGTATTATTTTAATTCATTAAAAGTCTCAAAATATATTTATTTGGGTATTTATAATATCAATTATTTTAATTTTCCACTATTACGGTAATTACTACATCACCATTGTGTCATAAATAAATTAAATTATTTAATGTTAAAAAATAATAAATAAAATACCATTATGTAGGAAATATTTTTATCTTTCTAATTAATATTTAAAGTCTGAATTCCAACATATATAACCCTTTGTAAAAATTGTTTTTCTAAAAGATATATACTTGTTTCATTTTTGTATTCATTTTAACTTAATTAAAATAAAGTGTCTCTATCACTTACAAGTGGCACCATGAGGTCCTAAAATCGACGAAAAGATGCCCATGGTCGGACATGTATCAACCAAAAAGGTTAGGACACGTTTTAGGGTAATTTAATATTATTATAATATTATTTGTTAACCCTTATTTACCGAATTTACCCTTTAACCATGGTAAATAAAATATTTACCAAAGTAATTATTCAAAATGTCTAAAAATAAAAGTTACATATTTACACAATTTGAAAATTATAATTCTAAAAATGGAATTCATTTTTCCAAATTCAAAATACATAAGCGGCAGAAATTAATTTAAAATTAATTCCCGCTGTAAAAACAAAAAGTGTGTTTTTATGATATAATCACTATCAAAAGATTGATACTTGTTTATGTTCGGTTTAATTGTGAAATTATGTCCAATTACCAACATTGTATTAAATGGAAAAAATCTATTATAAATATACTTTAGAACCACTCAAATTCATAATTTATCATTATTAATTATTTTGAATAAAAAATGTGTTTTTAATAAAAATTTAGTATTTTTCACTATTCATCAAAATATTAATGTTATCCGAAAAGTACCAAAATTTCACCTTAGGCTAAATTCGATACTCCAAATCCAAAAATGAAGTCATTTTTGAGAGATAATATTTCTAAAATTTAAAAAGTAGGTATTATTATTTATAACGGCTAGTTTGATCGATTGTGGTGTGTGTTAGAACTCGATGTTGCGTACAACACACGCTATTGCATTATTCAAAGAGAAGAGTACCGTAGAAGCTTGGGGTGTAACACATTCTATATATATTCTTGGATAATGGTACTCTCTAGTGATAAACGTGATAGAAAATTCAACCTCTCTGATAGAAGGAGGACCAAAAATATCCTTCAGAAATACATCATTGTATTCTCTCCCAATGAGAATGTCTTAAAGGACGATTCTTTTATTAGCACAAATCATTTGATGTAGATATGCTTTCTAATAGAGAAATAATATCCCTTACTTATATTTTTCTGTTAAGGGAGATTATTCCTCTTCTTTTACATTTGTAGAATAGGGGGTTGATTCACAATATATAGAGTGATTTCTTTGGCATGTAAATTTATGTTAGATTTATTTAAGGATTGTAAATCCACTCACAAAATTATATAAAATTACAAAAAATGAAGTATGCGAAGGATATGTTGGAATTTATGACCAAATATTTTGATTTGGGAATAGATATATACTTGGGTTTAAATAATTTCTACATATTACATTTTCAACGACATCACTACATTCATTCAATATATTCGTATTCTAATAGTTCTACTAAAAATTCATGATACAATGGAATGTGTAGAACCAGAATCAAAAGTTTGATTATTATTATTGAATGAATAACTACCATACCATTCCTCACTTATTTGTTTTGATCTACTTCATTGCTTTTGATAGATAAAAAACACCCTTGTTTCCTTGAAGGTTATTGGTTTTTTCTATAAAACATTGTCTTAGTGAATTAGTTTGTAAAGATTGTTGGTTCCATGAAGTTGATGCAATGAACAATGAATATAATGTTTTCCAGAGCATTTGTTTCTTGCTTCAATTTAATGTGTTTCTCCTTTTGGAAATCATTATCTTGGTGTCCTTCCCTCACGCACAAAAATAATTTCCTCTACCCCTTATTAAATATATTGCGTGCTTCTTTCCGAGCTTTGACAAGTTGGTTGTTTATATTTATTGGAACCATTATATTTCTCAATAAGAACACTATAAATTTAATTAAAAATTATATATCATATCCCCATGATACCTTAGTGATTTTTGGATATCCCCTTTTACTTTAAAGGTACATCAAACAATCTCCTCATAGTTATCAATGCCACGAATCTCCTAGGATATTCATATACAGGTTTCATCTCACCAAAGAAGTGTTAAAACTTGCATTTAGGTGTCAAAAAAAATCCATAAGTATATCAACCATGTCTAGTGTTAATTTCTTCATACACCTCTATAAATTCATTTTCCTATTTTTCTTTAGATATAGGAAATCCCATTCAATTTTTAGTGTGACATTGCAAGGAAAATATTTAACGATTTGTTTTATAAAATATCATCAACCCCATCACTTCAATATATCCCTCATGATTTTAATTTTGATCAATCTACACCATTGATTTCCTACTCCCTCCTTTCAAAAAACATCTAGTAGATCATTATCTAATTCAAATTATTGAAGAATAGAAAAGATCGTATCCATGTATATGGGTCATTGTTTCGAGATTAAGGGATCAAATGACTAATTTAAAGCATGAATCATTATTCATATAAAGGAGTAAATCACATCTTGTTCTTTATTAGGGTGACTCAAACACTCATTCTAATCTAATTTTCTATTCGTAATCGAAGTTAGCTCATAGTTAATCATAATAATGTTCCAGATTATTTCTCCCATTGGGTTGGGAATCTCATTTGGGTAGTCACCACATTTCCCTTCACATTGGTTGTTTTCCCGATCCCTCTTATCTATTGGAATTTCCTTGAATAGAAGGAAAATTGGGGAGGAATATTTTTATACTGTTAAATACATAATGGGTGGATCCATTTAAATGAATGATATTACTCATATATTACATGTAGTTATTAAATTAGGTTTTCTGGGATTAAATAATAGTTATCCATGATCTATTTTATAACATATATTTTCATGGGATTTTTTTGTTCCCCGAATAATGGGTCTTAATTAGCTTGTGAATTTAACAATGTTTATCATTAGGGTGAGTAAAAAAGGCATGATATAAGGCCCATTTTTTACCCATTCCCAAATGACCCTAGATTAATGAGGTTTTTTTTGGTTTTTACCCTTATGCACACATTTTCCATAGCCACATTCACATGTACTTTCCAAACATGGTGTTTTTAATTAGAAACTAGAAATTAAGTTCTTATTAAAGTTTATGTATGTTTTCTTATTCTTAGTATTATCGGGAAGGCTTTCACAATAATTTCTTAATCTTAAACCCAACAGAACTAAACATTTCATTTGATACCAAGTAAATCAACCCTACACTTTATTAAAAATTAATTGATGATTTATTACATAATATTACACATAATACAATCCAGAATGTCCTGAATACTAGTTTCTTTCCAAATTAGATACATTAACTAACAATTTAATTTAGGATTTATTTTATCTTTATTTAAAACATCCTTACATGCTTGCTCTGAAAAAAGTATGGGATACAATGGAGACATACATAAGAAATGGCTGATCTATAAAGCATTGTAAGGGAATAACAAATGAATAAAATGAAAGGAATAATAATTTTAAGAAAATAATAGTATAAATATGGTATAAAAAGTTTAGAAATCATAAAGATAATCAATGATACAAGATATAACATTATATCTATATTAGAAACATGGTAAATGTGTCAACATCATAAAACATAACAACATCATAAACTTTTGTTAAGGATAAATGGAAAAACATTAATGATGGAATATTTCCCATAAAATAATCAGGTTCACTTATTATCCCCAGATGACATATCATGATAATAAACATTACCCAATGTATTGGAGCTCATTATAATTCTAGTCAAACCCATTACATTCATTTCATTTTCAAGATTTTGTGTTCCACATAGATAATACAACATGGAATCATTCATCATAAAATTTAATTACAAGATCAAGTAGTGTTGAATAAATAAATGTAATTCCCTTGAAAAATAATTATATTTGTATAATGGTGAACAACTTTAATAGGAAATGATTATTTTTATCAGTAAATAATCGTTTTGGTAAGGAAAATCCTGTCAAATTATAGTAGCATAACAACGTCACATAAAAAAACCTAGAAATTGGTGGATGAGAGAAAAAGGGGTCACACTTCATTTAGTAATAAATGTTTCAGTAATAGGGACATTGAAATACATTTCTAAACGTTCAGCATTGTAAATAGAAGGCATAATATAATAAATAAGATTGAATAAATAAGGGATGTTATGGATCCATTACTTGTTTGTGTGAATTAAAATGCTTGGGAGAGGCTTCTTGAGGGTTTGGGTGCTCTATAGGATGATTTTAGAGTGGGGAGGGAAAATTATGGAAGTTTTATAATTATTTTTAGTAATGATAAAAGGGAAAAATTGTGGAATTATATAGGAAAAGAATAAGGATTGCATTAATATTTATCAAACAATGGTTTTAGACATTATATAATAAAGTTACCAAAACCACAATCCTTTCAATATGTTTCCTTATGAATTTATAAAATAAGATTGGTTTACAATATTTCAGAAGTTAAAGATATGATCATAATAAAATGATATCCTTTCTTATGTGGAATTAACTCATACTCTAAATTAAATTGTGTTAAAACCCTAAAATAAATTAATAGATTTCGTGGATTATTAATGGATCCGTAAAATTAAAAAATATACATACTATAAAATAAATTTATAAGGATTAAATATATTTTTCCATAGATACCCTTCATAGTATTTATTACCTCACTTTTTCATCATTATGATGTCATAATACACACAATATATTTATATGATATTAAATTTTTACCCCAAAATTATAATGTCTCATAAAATTTTGGGAAATTCAACATTGAATAATATAAATGTTAAAATTCAAAAAAAATATTCATTTTATAAAAATATTTTTCTAAATATGTACCTTATCAATTTCAAAATAAGAATCAATATTTATTGAGAAATGATATGTTTTTTAACAATAACAGTTTTCAAACACTAATAAAAATTACGTTTGGCTTCATAGAAATTATACCTTATTTTAAATTTACTAAAAACAATTTAATAATACTATTTTATAAAATTTATTTATTTAAAAAATCCATTAATTCATCAAAATAAATTTTGTACTATAATATTAATATTACCCAAATATAATATTCATGTTTTATTGTTTCAATATAAATATAATTTATAAAGATTAAATAATAGGATGAAAATGTATTCATTACCCTATAAAAAATAATATACATACTCATATTTATTTTTCCTTGATTTATATCCCTTTATTAAACCAAAAAAACTCCCTATGAGTAAAATGAGGGATAGTGAGACCTTCTTTGGGTGTTTTGGTGAACATGTGTTGTGTCATGGAATCAATGATCTTGTATTACTCCCACAAATGGTTTTAATGTTTCTTAAGTTATTGGATCACAACATGGAATTGATAAATTTAAAAACCATTGTGATGATATCTCCCTTGAAACCTCTGATAAATTGTATTCATAGGGTTCGATCCTACTAGATGAGTACATCACATCTATTTTATTTGGAAATTGCTTTTGATAAACCCCAATATTTATATTAATCATTTGATCACAACACAATGTCTATATTATCAATGATAAAGATTATTAAAATAATTTTTAATCTCACTTGATATAAAAAAATGAATATAGTATTTTGGTAACTATAATACCTAATAATACAATTAATTAAATTAAAATGGAAATTTTATTTATAAGAGTTCGGGTCGTTACAGTCATATACACATGTAGCATCCCAAATGAAGTGTAGTGAGGATGAGATCTCAGTTGACTGAGTGAAATAATTGAATATCCATGACTTGTCATACATTAGACGCATGTAAACATTGGGGCAGGGAGCTGAGGGGTCGGGATTAAAGCATGGATTTGTGTGGAGGCCACATTATGGTTTGTCCCAAAATAATTATGAGAAATTTTTTCATTTGAACAATATTGATCATAAACCAATAATAAATCAAGGAAATTAGTAAAACTAATAGTACCCTAATAATAAATTGTTGAATGGAATATATAAAATAACAACCATAAAAGAAGTAGAAACACATATCAAATTATTTAATGGGTGAATACAAGTCGTTTTTTGGACTATTAACACCATATCTAGTAAAATATAATTCCTAATGACATAAGATTATCAAACATACATATGGATAAAAAGTTATAAAAAATTTTAAATTGAAAACTCCTAGACCATTGGAACATTATTGAAAATTGTAACCTTAGTTGTTCTATATATATATATTTAATGAAAAAAGTAAGTGTATCTGGCCCACAAATATCATTATGGAAAAAGATATCTGCAATTGGAACATGATTAATGATATCAAGAAATATTTATCATTACCCAATTCAGTGTATGAATATATAACTTCGTACAGACCTATAATAATTTTTTCTAAAAATACATCTGTGTTCCACATGAATATAAATAAATTCATAAATCCAATATAATCATATCCTGATTATACTAAGGAAATTAAAAATCCAACTAATGAATATCTGAGTGAAAACCCATCAACTATAGAATGAAATAATAGTTTATGGAAAAAGAAATGTCATTGGTAGAAATATGGTGTTTCTTCATAGGTGTTTATATGGTATGAAAAAGGCAGTGATGGAATGTTTATATCACAGAATGTTCATTTCCACCACATGATATATATATATATATATATATAGAAACATTGGTAATGAATCAAATTATTATTTTGTAATAGGACATATTTAGAAGAAATATACCTTTATGGATATAAAACTCAATAAATTGATAATGTGTGAAATTATAAAAGGGTATTTTTTAGATGATAACCATTCAGATAAATATTAGATATCCAAGATTTTTAAGAATAAATAACATAGTTATTGTATAATATAGAATTATATAACAAATTTGTTTAATTTAAAGTTTAATATAAAATTAATAATGTTATATTTATAATAAATATATAAAAAATTAATAAAAATAAGGTATTTGAAAAAAAAAATATACGAATGGATAATAAAATTTTAGATAAATCATGAAAATATTTTTAATAACCATTGGAGATGTTGTTGGAAAAATATAAGAAAAATTAAAATTTAAAAATAATTATAAATTGGTGATAAAATAGTTTTTTAAAATAAAAATAAAAATATAAATTTACCCTACAATGAAACCTTATGAATAAAATTACTAAATATAGAATAATCTTCTAGATAAATATAGATATCAAAAATGATTCTCATATGAATATCATAGGTATTGATATAATGAAATAAAAGAGTGGGAAGAATAAATTCATTCATATAATGAGATAAAATATGGATAATTATGAAAACTGAACTTAAATGAACCATATTAGATATAAGGATATCAGAATATAGATAGTGATAGTGGGTGATATTGAAAATCAGCACAAGAATGAAAATAAGGGGAAAGAACCTTTCAAATTATTTATGTTATGACCCAAACATATTTAGAATAATTAATTAGAGAAGATTTATTTCTAAAATAAATTAAAAATAGTACATTACACATCAAATATTTTACTTATAACAGGTAAAAATTGGATATAAAAAAAATTACGGAAATGAAAGAGGATTTGGGAGAGAAAACCACATACCACATGTCCTACATTGCTTCACGTGTCATTATTATTAACAAATAATTAAATAATGTTTTTTATTTAACAAAATTGAGAAATTATACTTTTTTATTTCATATTAATTATTCCCTTTAATTCATTTATTATCATCAAAATTTTATTTATTATATTTATTTATTTTTTCATTTTTAGGTAATTTTGTTTATATATCCAAATTTTCTTAGGTTTAATAGTAATTGTTGATAGTCAATGTAAAATGGGTTTTTAATATTTATAAATACACCTGTTTAGTGTTCATTTCACAAAACAAATAAAATAGATAAATAATTTATTATATTTAGTAAAAAAATTATATTGTCATTTATTTAAATAGAAGCCTATATTTGAATGTTTAAATAACTACAATTTTTTATTCTTGATTAAATATTTATCATACGTATATTATCATTATTGAATAATAAAAATTATATTATATTATTTTAATTTTCTATTTAAATCTTAAAATAATATTTCATGACTGTCTAAGAAAATAATATTTTAAAACAAAATATTACCGCCCAATTAGGTAGCATAATATCGCCACAATTTAGTATTGAATTTAATTAGACATTGATATAAAGTAAAAAATAATTATTTTATGAATTATATAAACATATAATAATGTAATAATGGTATTAATGTAAAATTTTATGATTTCTAATATTTTATAAGTGTTAAGAGGATAATTGAAATGAAAATACATGAATTTGAAAACCCATATTTTAATATAATATCTGAAAATGGAAGAAGGGACAGATAATAAAAAGAGGTAATATAACCTAATTAATGGATCTACAGGGTTTTGATAACAATGTAAAAGAATAATTTAATAAAATAAATAGCATATTATGGTATAAAAAACTCAAATAATAGGGGAAAGAGTGAGATTTGGGAACTTATAATTTAAAAATATAAGAAATTTCGAAAAAGGGTTTGATGCGAGGGAATGAGTGACATATAATTTCAAATCTGATAAATAGATGAGAATGGGATGTATTTATAAAAAGTGAATTATATAAATGGTATATTAACAGAAATATAAAAACTAGATATATAAATGAATGATGGAGGATGAGGAACCCCTATAATTCTCATCATGTCACCTCCTTTGGATTGACCATAAATCCTTTGATGGAGGTTTTTTTGGACAAAAAATATTGGGTTTTCCATATTTTTAAAATGAAATATTCATTAAATTAATGAGAACATTTTGATGTATGTGTGTTTATAAATGCCTATGGGGGGAGTTTCTTCAAGTAAATTATTTAATATTTTATTATTTGGAAAAATAATTTGAATAAGGTTGATTCTTGTGAATTTTAATAATTTATGATTCTAAAATATTGGTATCTTGTACATTTAAATTCACATAAAACCAAAACTCATCTGGATATTTTTTCATAAACATTAATTAATGGAATAATGTTTTTATTCAAACAAAATATAACATAGGTTTTTGAAAATAATATATATGGGTGAAAATTATTAATATTGTTTACAAATTTGTTAATATAATCACTAGATAGATGTTATGTAATTAATCAATTTTATAATTTATTTAGTCATATTTATTTGAGGATGATGTAAAAAACATATGACATTCATAAAAATGTTTTTTACTATTCAACCGAAAGTAAACATTTTTAAAAAATAAAATACATTTATTATAATATAATTTCATTTACCAATTTATATTAATTTAATTTAATATAATGAAAAATTGTGTCTATAAAAAATATTTTTCATATCCTAATTCAGTAAATAAATCACATTTTATATGATTTATATTTGAAATATTATAATATTTTTAAAAAATCATATAACATATTGAAAAAGAATAATTATATATAATAAAAAGTAAATCAATTGAAATAAAATATTACATTTATAATTATAATTAAATCTCTATATTGTTTTGTTTGATAATTAATTTATTCATACATTCAAAATATAGTATATGTTCCATAAAGTCAATCTTGTAATTATGTTAAATTTATGCATTATTTAAATATATTATTGAATAAATTTTATTTGATGATATTTTTATATTATAAAATGTTTGGTCAATGGTCATATTACATTTATATTGACCGTGTTATATACAGTTATTTTTAATTTTATGATAAAAATAAATTATATATATAAATAATTAAAATTTCAAATTAATGTAACAAATAAATCAAAATATTATTTCAATGAAAAATACATAAATTATTACTTGAAAAAATATCTATATTTTCAAAATATTAAAACATTCATTTAAAAATTAAATGAATTATTATATTTTAAAAAAATTCCTCATAAAAAATATGTTACTATAAAAGAAATATTCATATTTTTAAAAAAATTATATAAATAAAATGCAATATGATAATAAAAAATATTATATTCATTTTAATATTAATAAATTATAATTCCTCAAATAAAAAACATGTAAAATACTATGTTAAAAAATGGTACTCTACGAATAAATTACTATTAAAAAAATATATGAATTTGAAATAATAAATAATAATTATGTATTGATCTTATAAACCTATATATATATATATATAAATAATTATGAATATAGTAAGATATATTTTATAAAACAATTTAAATACAAAATTATGATTTATAATGATCTATTATAAACAAAATGATATTTTAATTTAAAATAAGTTTTCAGTAAAGGAAACCACTTAGGTGATTATTATATAAATATCTAATTTCAATCATTATAAAATAAAAAAGGAAGAGTATTTAAAATTAATATATATAATTTGAAAAATAAAATTTATCAAAATAATAATGGAACATTGTGGTTGTTTCAAATTATAGTGTAAATTAGTTTTTATAAAATTCGTATGGTATATTGGGATAATAAATGGCCCCAGAAAACATAAAATTTGTTTGAAATACATTCCATATCATTTAAGTTGATCTTTTTTAATACATGAAAAAATTAGAATATGTTATCATCCAAAACTAGAATGTTTTTTATAAAAAACAGACATGTTTATTGACGCTTCTCATAAAATTCACTTATATTATTGGAAATAAGTATGGTTTGGATCAATGTTATAAGAAAAAGCATAGATTCATAAAATCTTCCATGAAAAAGATTCATGATAATATAATATCATTAATAATAACATAATCTCACGGTGGACTGAAATATGATAATAATATATAAAAATATGATTTCATCAAGATAAACATGTTATAATAATGTTAAGCATTTCTAATTTTTTAACATAATTTTGATAATAGTTTCCTCATATATTATATTTTCTGAAGAAAATGGTCATGTTGTTTCTCTTAGAATGTGTTTCCATTTCATAGAAACCATGTCACAGTTTTAATACAAAATGGAAATGGTTTATTTTATTAAATAAAATAATTATTCTCTATTCATGTGCCATATCCATGAAGGGATTTAAAACATAGAAAAATGTTTTTGATGACATGATATTTTTATAAAGTTGTTTTTTGGTTTATGAATCTAAAATGTCATTATAAATTTTAAAATAAGACATAATAAAAATGATTTTACAATAGTTTATTAAATTCTCTTAAACGATAATATGATATTTTAATATTTAAATGCCATAATTTTGATATTTATTTAAAATATTTAACATATAAATATAGTTTTTTTGGATTTTTTAATATATTAAATAATACATTATATTTGATATTTTGTTTTCAGAATGTGTTTATGGAAAATAGGAAATATTTAAATGGTTATAAAATTAGTCATAAATACTATATTTTATGAAATATGAATGAATTAATATTAATTTACAGGAAATTTTTTATTATGGACTATTTTATGTATAAATATTTTGACACAGTAATTTTTACTTGTTTATTAATTGTTTATACCTCACCATATATGAATTTTTATTAAGAAGATACTTTTAGTGGAAGTGGGAAACTATAGTCTACAAAATAGGGAACCACTACATACTAAAAGGGCTAACAAACTAATTAAAAAATGAGTCATATATTATTTGAATTATAGAAACTATATAACCCCCATTGAAGTTTACTCACCTAAATATATGGATCGTTACAATTATCCTCTTTAATGTGATTAGACTTTCTTTCCATTGTCTTTATAAATTCATCTATCTTGATTTCACGTTGATTAAATCCCCACATCAGTATTTTGTATTTTTTTTATTCTATCCTCTTACTCTTCATTGGTATCAAATCAAAATTTTCCTTCATAAATTCTTACAACTTCTTCTTTTGCGTCATTGACCCAAACTACTTTTTCAAGCATCTCTTCATCAGAATAAATGATGATCTATCATGCCCCCCATTGTCTTCTTCACCTTTATTTATCAAATTTCTATAATAACAGGTTTAATTATGAATAGTTTGATGTTTCATTATTCGTTAAATGTTTATAAATATTTATATTGTGTGATCAATTATAAATTTCATATTTAATATGTATATTAATAGATTAATTTTTCATGAATATATGTTTTATATAATAAATGGATACGAATTTTTATAATGTGTTACTAAGTTATTATAAATTTCATAACATGAATATGTGAGAATAACATAATAAATCATTTAAAACAGTAAAAAATCATGTATCCATTCATAGTATGAAACTTATATTCAGAATAATAAATAAAATAATAACCTTAATAAATAAAGTTTGAATATTATTTATATATGTTTGGTGATAATATTTCCTTAAAAGTTAGCTTTATTTGGCATTTTTATACATTTATAATGAATATTTACTCCATATTTTTTTACCATCATTTAATATTAGGATAAATATAAGAAATGTGGGGGATTAATTCTAATCACCTCATGAAAATCCTTATGGATAATTTAGTTTCCTTTGAATGAGAGCCTTTAATTGAATGAGTTTTATGTTATTCTGAATGTAATACATTTGGATATGTGTGAAAATATTTTGATTTTATGTTTATGAAAGATACCAAAATAATCAGTTGTAAAAAAATTGTTATATTAAAAATATTTTAATATAATTTCTCGGTTAATGATATATGATACATAATTGAAAATATCTATGACCATGCATAAATAGTGAGAATACATGAGATGAGATGGGGAGTTAATAATACACTTAAAATTCATGGTCTTTAATTCCTTCTAATGAATCACTTTTCAAGATATCAGTAATAAAACAATGAAAGTTCATTACAAATAAAAGTTCCATGGATTATATTTGTTTTAGAAAAGAATATTACAGGTTTCACTAATAGGATTAGGTCCCTTATTTAATGGGATACTTGGGTAATAGATGGAGATTAATTTCAAAAGGATTGGAAACTAGATAAATAATGTTATGATAATCCATATGATGGATTTTGAAATGAATTTTTATACTCAACTATTCATGAATCATAAATTATATGGTTAGAAAAATTACATTAATTAATAGTTATGGGAAGAAATTAATTACAAGGAATACTCATTACATAGTGATTTATAGATCATTACACAATAATTGACATTATTTTTTATAATATTTTTCATCATTTTAGTATAATTGGCTATATTCAATGTTCCTATTAAAAAACTTACCAAAAGGATAGTTATTAGATAACTATTTATATTTTTTATAAAATAGAATAATCACCATAAAACATGAGATTAATATCAATATTATAAAAATATAATAATTATTGAAGTACATTCTTATACTATTATAATAATTTAAGAATAATTTTTAAGAAAATTAATAAATATATGTATTTGTGGAAGAGATTCTGGTTAAAACATACACTGATAAATCCTATAAAGAATATGAATATGTGAATACTAATAATATTTAAAACTATATAGAAAAATCGACATTAGTTAATGACTATATGGATCACTATATTCAAATGAAACATAAAAATTATATTTCTTTTGGGATGATAGATACCCTAAACAGGTACAATCATGAACTAACTATAAAAAAAGTAATGAGGTTTTCAAATTAATGTTTACAAGTAATATTGTTTTGAGAAATTATTCCTTAGAATATATACTCAATATGATTGGGTATTTTAATGACTGAGTGATACTGGAGTGACCTCTTAGGATTCATCAATCCACAAACATCATTCAGTAATCACTACTATGATTTTTAAAAGTATATTTTAAAATAAAAAATTAATTATTTTTAAAAATGATTACAGAAAATTTGTAAAATTCCATGAAATGTTGAGAAATACATGGGTTGTCAAAGAACAAGTGGCATGATTGTTGTTCAGAAATACATTGGTAAAATATTACCTAAGAGAGGAAATGGTGGGATAGTTTTTAGTTTAATTATATATTATAAATTGGAGATTCTATGTGGTTTTAATCTGATATCACATTCATAGATTTATAGAGGTAAATTTCTTCCATTTATTATAATTGTATTCCCTTGATGCTTATTACTACCACGTGTCCTACTGGAGGCCAGACCCAAGGATCAATACCACTGATTAATTTTTTTCTATCTCGTGAGAGATTTATTTGGAAGTATAGGGTCATTATAGAGTGTTGTGAATGTTTTTAGGCAAGTGATAGGGTGGAGTTTGGAGATAGGCACTATGAGAATTTCATGGGTAGTTAGGGGAACCAGGCCAGTTGACCACAATGTGCAACATTGTCCAGCATGACCATCATGGACATGGTATTATATGTACCCCCATAATCCAATGGATGAACACTAATATTATCAAAAAACCATCTTTGGGGACATATTTTTTGGATAGAGACCTAGGAGACATACATACATCATTATTATTGGTGTTCATATCTAATTTTGGTGAATATGAAATGTAAGTTGAATAAATATATCTATTCAATAAACATTTGATAAAACTACATACTACAAGGCTTATATTTTTTTTCTTTCTTATAATGTATCATAGTCATCATTTATGAGTAGCTCAGGTGGTTGAGGTATAGCATGTTGATTTGGTGGATCATAATTATATCAACACTATATATGAGGTTGACGATTAGTAGAGGTATTTACATGAATTTTATAAGAATTGTTTTGAAATGATGGAGTAAATCATCTCTGATATTGAGATAAAGCCTTAATTAATGGAGACCAAGATATCCCTTGGTCTAATTTTTACACAAGATGGGTTTATTTCAATTTTAGTATGTCAGTTTTGTGGAGCAATGTGTCAGAGGTGGATGTTTATCTTGATGGATAAAAGGGTGTTTATGCATTGTGGCTATACGTTTAGAATGAGTTCCATTCATAGTTACTATACTTGATGATAAAGGAAGAAAATAAGAAGTATCCACTTTTCCAACATAATTTGACCCTTAATATGTTGTTTCATGTGATCAAGTCAATGGACCTCTGGTGATTTTACCTGATTATTTTTCAGAGGCGGATTCTAGAGCATATCATCATAAGAAGGATTTTAGACTAGTGACAATGTATTTCATCACTCCATTTACAATTTCTACATATTAAGAGGTAAAAAATAAATAATGGGTTATCAAATGGATTATTTATTTGGGATTTATGACTTAAGAGAGTTTATAATAGCCCATCTCATGAAGTGGACATTCAGGAAATGGGTAATGGGAATTTAAGAAATCATGTATTTGACATGAGAGAAATTGGATGAAGACGGTTTCTAACATTATTTAGAATAATGTGGCTTTCATGAATATTCATAGGAATAATCATTTTTATCTATTTATAAAATGAAAACGATCACCCTTAGGATCAGTTTTAAATCACATTGGGAGGCACATTTTAAATGTTCGGTAAGCACACTTTTTGTTAGTAGAAATAGTTTCTTCTAAGGACGATTCAGTGGTAGGGACCACCATCAGTTGTCTAGAACACATAGGTTTGTGGTGTTGGATAACAAAATTATCATGATAGTCTCTCTCCTTAGGGAACAAATCCACAAAATGGAAAAGGACGATGGTAATAGATCGGCAGAGAGCTAGGCATAGTGTTATGCATACATTGGATTTTGCAACACGAGTAAGGTGAGAGGATGTCATACGTATGGTCAATTTACTGTATACCATTTTTTTTTTATTTTTTGGTTCTAGATCATTTCAATCCATCATTTCTCTAGGCTTGGTCCATGTGTTGGCTCTGGATTTGGAGAGATATCCAGTTCCCTAGGTCTTATGTACATTGGTTAGATGTCAGAATACTTTTTTTGAAGTGTTTTAGGAATGTAGACTGATGATATGTAGAAGGAATCTAGTGAGATATTTCTTCTTCTAATAACTATAAACATATTATGTCATCCTTATAATTCATTCGATGTATTACATATATGTGGTAAAGGAGTATTTCTGGAAGAAATTTTAATATTTGAATGTGGAAGGCCAGTGAGTGGCATTTGTTAGAGTGTGTTATTATCTTATAGGATATAGAGGAGTGGAATATTCATTATCACATTCATTATAGATATCAATGGAATCTCGGGTGGGGGATGATCCAAGGGTTGTGGTGTGGTTCACTGATGTTTTCTTGTATGAGGTTGTGACGTTTCCCCAATAATGAAATACCATGTTTGGGTAAGAATTTAAATTGAGTTCATCTCTAATTACAATGTATCACTATTGAATATCTCACATGGTGTTATGAATTACAATAATACCGGTGGACATTATAATGTATAAGGGTTTTATCTGGTTTAGTGTTTCCCCTTGGTGTTCCCCAGTGATGTTGACCAAAAAGGTAGATAGTGGTCTAGGAATGTGCATGGACTACCAGAATATGGATTAGGTGATGGTCCTGAACCGTTACCCTAGTATATGGATCAATGAACTATTAAAATATATAATACATGTTATTTGGGTTTTTGAAATTGAATTTTGGATTAGATATCACCATATGAGTGTGGAAGATGATGATATCTCAAATACTGCCTTCAAGTGAATGTATTGGTTCTTAGATTTCCTGGAAACCTCATTAATTTTAAAAAATACACTATATTTGTTATAAAGGATAATGAAATCTCTCATTAATGAGTTATTATAATAGTTTTTTATTGATTCCATTTATAATACCTTGGTTTACTGGATGTTTGTGGAAGAGAATTCCAGGAAAACCAGGGCTGTATTTTAGGTTATTTGACATGATTAATTGTATTGCATTTTAAGAAAGTGACGGTTATTAACATGACATGAGTGTTTACATGGTAATTGGGTGTCTTATTATTGTGTTTTTATATAATCGTTAATGTTATATGTTTTTTTTCTTTGGTAGAAAACAAGATTGATGAAAGGATTCCTAGATTCCATGGTCCAGAAGATTATTATCGAAGGTTTGTCTCTAATTTTCCATAGGTTTCAGCCTTTCTGTTGAATTATACTATGATGGAATAATATTTAATATTGAATAATCGATTCTTGGTGGTGTTTGGTTACCTAAATCATTAGTTGATAAGAGGTATGATTTCTTAGTTATCTAAAGAGGGTTCTATGTTTGATGTCTTTTGTAACTATTTTCGTTTGGGCCTGGGAAACATCGTGATTTAGAAAATGTAATTATTCTCTTATGGTAAAAGAAAAATATAGTACCACAAGTATAACAATGATAATATTGATCTAGGGCTGGTGGATATTTTTTTATTGTTGATTGTTTTGGAATTACCTCATTAGTGATATGTTTGTCGTACTCATAGACCACATGATCTGGAAATATTCCTTTTCATAGTCATATTTGAATCTAAACTAGTGGAGGAGGATTGCATTTTTTTGTATTTATATTTTTATATCTATTAGGACTTGAGGAAGGGGAATAATATAGAAGATACATATATTCATAATACGTGATTGGATTGGTGTTAAGAGTCAATTGATATTTGGACATGGATGGAGGAGCCTACAATGATGTATCATGATGTTTGAGAGAGCAATGGATGATGTTAAAAATTTCAAGTGACAATTGAATCATTCTTGATTTGGTTGGTAGATAAGGGATACTGAGGATACTTATAAGAAGAGGTAATGCATGAACATTTTTTTTACAATAAAACTATCTAGGGATGGTGTGAGGATGGTAAAATATGTGTGTTGTTTTAGGGAATATTCCTTGTTCTAATGGAAATTCATGATAATGTTCAATATGAATTTCATAGATAATATTTAATTGTACTTTTTAGTGTGACCATGACATATCATGTATCGAGGATACTTCAGTTATGGAATGGGAGGAAATGGCTTATGAAAGAGTATTTTCTATGTGTTTAGATTGTCAGTAGCTAAAATTGGATCATCATGTTCATAGAGGTGTGTTATAATCCTTGGATATTTCTGTGGGTAAATGGTAATACATTTTAGTGTATTTCATCACCCAGTGACCCCAATATCAGGGTGGTTGTGGCTAAGTGTCTGTTTTGTTGGTAGGTTAATGTATTGATGGATCATTATGTATATGGTGTGATTAATCTATATGGGGTACTGAGGACCATCAGATCTAATATGGATACACATTTTTCATCATGATTCTAGATGAGATTGTAGTATAATTTTTCCTTCATGTTTTACCTTATCATTTAATTACACTGTAAGATAGTTGGGTAGTATAATCAAACAATCTAGACACCCAAGGAATATTGTTGGTATGCATCTTGGGCATTTGTGGATAATGGGTAAGGAAGCTGTCTTTGTTTGAGTTTTCAAAAAATTACTATCACTCAACCATTTTTATTTAACTACTTTTGAATTGAATGGGAATCCCTGTCATTCTATATTTTCTTGGACAAAGGTCGGGTAGTCAAAATTTATTGGTCATTATGTGATATAGAACTTGTAATAGATGATTAAGTTAGTCCAAGAGTAGATTCTTGTGGTGGAGGATAGTCATATGGATTATTATAATCATAATTGTTGTCACTTTGAGTTTTGACATAGTGAAAATGTATTGTTTATTGTCTCTACTCAATGGGGGTAGTAGAGGTTTTGTAAAACGGGCATGCTTTCTCCCTAGTTCATTTTTCATTTTTATGGTGTTTTGTTGAGTTTGTGAGGTGGTGTATTAGTTAGAATTGACACAGTGGTTGGATACGATCCAATATGCCATTCACATGTCCTAGACTTGTAGTTATCTTCATCATGACTCCCACACTAAAGACTACAGATATTTATATATTGAGGATAATAGAAAATTCAAATAGGGACTATTAGATATCCAATTTCTTCATTAAATAGTGTTGTGTGGATGAACAATTACCCTATTTCATGTGTTGTAGAGATTTTATATCATGATTTACACACTATTATGTGTGAAAAAAAGTTTCATGAAAAATAGCATTAATAGTGTTTACATTTTCATTATAATACAATTGTTTTTTGATGTGATGTTTGGATCCTCTTGTTTTATAAAATGTTATGTTTTTGTACTGATTTGTTGTGTGAGAAAACATCTAACAGATGAAGAGGGTAAATCCTAATTATTAATTTTTATTATTTAAACAAATAAAATTTTAAAACCATTTATCTATGTCAATGTCTAAAAACATCAGATAATATATTGACATGGATGATGGAATTTCATGATTTTTGTGCCCGAGGTGGTGTTACCTGTTTGTTATGGACATTACAATCTTGGGATGTGTGGAGAATAATATATTTTTATAAATGGCTATGTGTAGAATTTTTTGATGGTTTTTATTGATGAATAATGATGTGTATTCCGTACTGTTAGATAGTGATGTGGGTTTTTGAGGTAATTTGTATATTTTTCAGTTTAGTGTGTTTAGATGGTTGTGTGTTGAGGTGTAATGAGACCCCTAATAGGTATATCATGGGGTGGTCATTCATACAATCTTATTTTACATTGAATTTATTTAATTATCAAGAAAAAGAATCATTCAATAGTTATATAATGGTATGTAAAGTTCCTTATCAGCTCGTTAAATTAAAAATTTTCATTTTACGAGTGCTTTTAAGAATTCTTGAAGAGGTTTGGTGGAGGTTGGACCAACAAATTTTTTTAATGGAAATTCACATCAGGAAATATGTATTCATGATTTGAATTTGTGTTTTTTTTGGCATGTGTGGCTTGTGATTCCTGGACTATATACTAGTGATGCGTGTTTCAATAAATTGATTCATGAAGTTAAATGGGAATTTAGGGTTTAAAATAAATTTATGGGGAGGAAAAATGAACTTAAATAGAAAACATCGTTTTAGGAACTTTTAGGAATGTATGTGATTTATAGAATGTTATAAAATGAACATGTGTAATTCACTATGAGACTTTGTTATTCATTAAATGAATTAGATGATTTAAAACCCATTTATAGGTTTTTTGTTCTGATGAACTGAATCATGAGGCCTATGTTTCCATTTAGTTTGGGGTGAACGCTAGGATATTATAGGTGACCATCCAAAAAATTTCCTCATATGTTCATCTAAGGGTTATGTTGTTTGGTTATTAACAACATATGTTATTTTATTATATCTTTCATATTGTATTCCCTCATTATTCTTTTGGACATTCTATTTTCATTTTTTTGTTTTAGTTCTGGATAAGAATGGGTAGTGTTTTGATGGTCCTATAGTGAGGATAATGTTAATCCAGTGTCCGAGAGTGTGGTTTTGGTTTTTTTTTCTTCATAATCTTGGCCCTATCATGGGTATTCATTGTCATAAATATTTATTTGGGTCAGGTATCCATAGTCTCTCAATTGTATGGGAAACATGTGAGGATTAAATTAATTTTCCTTACTTTGGGTGGATTATAATGGTTTAATTAACGATGTTAATATATTTTAAAATCTAAAATTAATATGGTGGGTAGTATTCTCATTTTTTTACTAATTTATTTATGTCACAAATGATATTTTTTATGTGTTTTCTAAGTTTAGAAAATAATTTCTTTTGGATCCCAGACTACGATGTAGTTGATATAAGTGGGACTTTTTCAGTGTTTTTTATCACGTCCCCAATGAATGTAAATACAACATATATATGGAAAATGTTTGGTTTTTTATGTATATATCATTTTGGGAAAATACCTATGAAAAATAAACTTGCATTGTTATAGATACGTAGACTTTATTATATAATATTGTATCTTTCGTTGTGTGTGGTCATGCATGTTGTGAATAATTGTGTATTGTTAGTTTTTTAGTGGTGGTGGTGGTGACATGATAGGCTTTGAGATGTGTAGTTTTATGATATATTGGGTGTTTGGAATGGATTCAATGTGGGTAGTTGTGTGGTTGTTATAGTGTGTAGTGGTGGTGAACCACAATGGTGATGATTTGTGGTTGTGATGTGTGATGTTGTTATGTTTTGAAATTGTGGAAATATGACATAGTTGTGTTGTGAGATGTGGATGAGTTGTATGATTTATGATACATGTGTTTTTTGCGAAAGGATTTAGTAGTTGACGTAGAGAAGAGGGGATTCTTGCGGTGTTATGGCGATGGTTGTTGTGAGTTGCATGAGTTGTGGGGGGAATTCCTAGTATGAGGATGAAACTAGGTTCTGGTAATTCATGTTAATCATACCCTACTACATAAGTTATATGATGTGATATCCCATGTTTCTTCAAGATATGTGTGAAGTGATGAAATTATAACTTATATTAGCACTATAACCTATATATTTTTTATGTAGGATTATTAGTGATGAATCCAAACCTGAATAAATGATGGATAATTTTAATGTGATATGTATGGAAGGGATAATAGTACATGATGTTCAATATGAGGTAATGAGGGATGAAAGTCACTAGGGGAAGCGGTAGTGGGGAACTATTATTTTTTAGGATTTTGATATTATATTTGATACTTGAATGTATGATTTTGGGAGGAACCCATAGTGTGGATGGTATAGTTAGTAAACCTATTTATGTTATTGTTGGTTCTACTATTTTTTCACTAGTGCATAATCATGATATTTTTACATGTTCACATCAGACCTAGGGTATGATATAAATATGTATAATTATTTTATCACCGAATTCAAATAAAGTATTTATCATAACTCTGGGCGGACAATTGGGGCCAAGAAGGATATTTCTATAATTTTTAGAGATTTTATCGACTCATTGTTACTTGACTTTTCTCTTGGTAATTAAGTTGGACACTTTTACTGTATCTATTATCAGTTGTCATGCAAGGTGGGATGGATTTGATTTATGTTTACATTATATAACATAATTTCATGGTGGTTGTTATAAATAACATCATATTACTTTTATAAATGTAAATTCCCCCAATTTGTGAGATTTTTATACACTTGTCTACTATCACAAACCAAAGACCTATTGGAGGTGGGACTCTAGGTTAATATATAGGTGTGTCACATGATATACCGTAAGTGAATAATTTGTGGAGTCACCCCAAGTCTAATTTTTTGATATATATCATCAAATAGAAAATCCCATGGGGTACTACTGTTCCATGTTAAAATTATTCTACCAAGGCTCTATATCTTCAAGAAAAACATGATCTCATTGAATGAGATTTGATAATATTATAGGGAATAAATGAATAATTTTATATAAATTAAATATCTAATTTGAGTACACAAATGCACAAACATATAATAATTGGTCATAAAAATATACTCATACATACCATCATCATCACATTATAGTTCTCCATGTTGAATTTTTTTCATAATAAAATTGAAATAAATGAATCCCTGATATTTTTTATATTTATTTAGGAATAATTTAATATAAATTTAAAAAATTAATAAATACAATGGAAAATGTAAATTATATATACATTTACATTGATTATGAAAATTTATGGAATCACATTCAATGATCTCCCTAAGAGATTGTTTGTGTTCCTTATTCATCAATACAAATTTTTCAAAAGTCATCTTAGGACCAAAAATAATATCATTATCCTCACACTCAATTAAAAATACCTACATTATTAACATTTTTACTGTAATTCTAGTTCAATTGAGACGACATGATGACATTGTCAAATTTGACTGATTGCAATTCCAATATTAAGGGTTTATTTCTTGGATGGTAAAATCTATATGACATATTTTGAATATGTAATAATATACAAATAATATTTTTAACAATCATTTTAAGGACTAGGATGGCTGAAGTAAACCTTAAAATTATAAAATTTAAGCCACTATCATAAATGAATTTGATCATATCTTTTAATTTTATTTAATAAGAACCTTAATTATCGACAATTGACTACATTATTTTTCATTATTGGATTCAAATCATTATATATTATTTCAAATAAAAATCCATTTGAATCAATATAATTAAAATACTGGGTAATAGTAAAATGATCAATAATTAATTGATTGATATAAGAAATCAGTTTATGATTACCTGGTCTGTATATGTTATGGACATAAAAATTTCAAATAACACGTTAAAATATGGTCATGTGAAGGAAATCAATTATATTTTTAAATATGGTTGATATCAACTATATTTATTGAAATATTTTAATATAAATTATTTAATTGATCATAATTAACATTGTTAGATTAGATAATTCGTTAAATAAAGAATTTTGATGTTCTGAATTTGTGATAATTATAAAAAAATAGATTACAATAAATATTAAATATCAATTAATGTATAAAAATAAATCATTTAAAAATATACCTAATTGATAATCTAGATTAATAGAATAATGAAATGAATGTAAAATATTATATATCAATAAAATATAACCCACATAGCATTATCCATATAAATTTATGTTCCACCAATAATTAATCATTCACTAATCAGTAAAGGTTTATATAATTTTTTTAACATCACTACGATATGAATTATGTAAATAAATTCTTTCATTCCTAAAAATATATTTAATATTGATTCAGATAAATGATATTTTTTATGATTAAACCATTTTAATATATTTAGTTATCTATAAAACAATCAAATTCCCATGAACTTGATGCGACCAAAATTAAATACTTCAGAAGTTATGTGTATGTTTATAAGACGAAAGAAATAAAATAATGATGGTTGAAAAAATTTCATCTGATGTAATAGATCAATTATATACTTATATTATATATTTTCATAATAATTTCAGTGTTGATTCCACAAACATAGTTTTATTAAGATGGGTGAAACCATAATTCTAGACTCATAAGTATTGGGAATAAAATAATCCAAAATTGAAAATATATTTACCTGTTTAATTAGAATGTGAATTTTAATTGAAATTCCTTATAATATCATATCAAAAAAAATTTCATAATAGAATATATTTGATATGTAACAATTTTAGGAAGTTACTATATTAATTTTGGAATGAAATGAATGTTTCCCATTTTTCTCATTATGTTCTATATTGAAGAACTATATACCTTGTTTTCATCAAAAAAATATGAATACAATAGTACTATCAACCCCATTTATTTTACATCACATCATGTATTTACATTTTCTTTAGACTTTCCCTTTATGTCTCATAATGTTTTTTAATATCTTTTCACACACATTTTCCAAAATTTTAATGATATATAAATTATTCCTTAAAATATTTTATTTATAGTACGAAAAGTTATAGAAATAATATTTGTAATTTCCATTATAATAAAGTCACTTATTTTTTATGGAATCAAATATAATGAAAGGTCTAATAGGCCTAAAAACCTAAAATTGTAAATTTTTAATTGCATGTTTCATGCTAAAATTTGAACATATGTATTGATTTTATATTGGTTATAATTTTTATTGAACAATAAAATAATGTACTATAATTTTTTAACTAATAAACTAGTTGATAAAATCATTAGTGAATAATGTATTCCAAAATTTTAATGTACATAGGCAATAAATATTTTTTTTCACTTTTTATCCTATAAAAATTATTAAATATAACTTTTATACTATAACATAAAATCAATGGAAGAGATTAGTTTTCCATATCAGTGAAATATATGGTTAAAATATTTCATTACATGATGATCCAAAACATGTCACACATTTTCTATAAATTATATTAAAATAAATGAAGAATGGTTTCATATAATCTTTACTTTTTTCAATACTTCAATTTTATTTATAAAAATTGTTATAATGTAATATAAATGGTTATTTTTTGAATAAAATTGATAAATATTTCATAGAAAAAAAAATAATAAGCACTAAATACCCTGGGAGACACCAAGAATACACATTAATGGATAAATATCATATAATATCAATATATTTCACACATTATGACTATTTTTGGAAATTTTTGGGTGCTCTAATCAATCAAATTCATTACAAATTTATAAGACATGTGAGTTAATAAATAAAATTAATTGATTTTTATCTACATTAAATATCATAAATTTTAAAATTTTAAAGGATATAAATTGAATCTCCAATATTAGTTTCAGTGAATGATAATGTATTTTATTTCTGAGAATTAATTCTGAGGATTTAAAAAAACCATAAGAAAAAAATTTGACTTTAAAGTAGAAAATACTCCATTTATATGGAATCCTTATTTATAATACAATAAATAAGGTTGAAATTGTCTCTATACAATAATGTAACATGTCTACTATATCCTATGTGAAACCAATGATCATGGTCAACTGTTGGACATGATAGTCAGACATTTGAATCATCACTTTATCATGGAGTAGTTTGTTGAATAACAAGGAAAAAAAATTCAATAATGTGTATATCAACTATTTCAAAATCATTAAAGATAAAAAACAATAATTAGTTTAAATTTACTAAATTTTTCATCTATGATATAATAATATATATAACTTT
This sequence comes from Viscum album, assembly GCA_963277665.1. Lineage (NCBI taxonomy): Eukaryota > Viridiplantae > Streptophyta > Magnoliopsida > Santalales > Viscaceae > Viscum > Viscum album. Next base: position 2,097,900,684 of record OY728163.1, on the reverse strand, counting down.
ATAAATTTCAATTAGATTATGTGTTTTCCAATTTTTATCAAATAAACGATCACTCCCCTGATGGTAATCATTCTACACATTACTATATACACGTGAAAACCCTTTTACCATGTTATTAAGCAATAACTTCATCAGATATACTTTCATTAGATCAATATATTTATGAAAACTATCATGTCAATAAAAATAGATATATTCTTTCCTATGTAGAGTATAATTCTATATATTTTTAAATAACCATTTAAGAATAAGTTCTCCATCATTTCATTTCATTTAAAATAATATAAGTTTTAATATTTTCTTTAAAAAATTATTTACTAATTTTGAAATATATTATTGAAAATAAAGTGCACAATATTTTATAGAATTTATTAAGGAAATGTTATTCTTCAGAACAAAATAATCTTATCCATATCTTTGTCAATATAATTAAATATGATTTATATATAAAAAAAATACAAAAACTTAGAGAGTATAAATATATAAATAAACCAAATATTAATATACATTAAATTTTTTATTAGGTAAATATTATTTGAAAATAATAATTTGACAATTAATAAATAAATAAATAAATATATTCCCATAGAATGCACAAAATTACCACAAAATACATATTTTCCATTAGTCCAACATATTTTTAACCAAAAAATTAAAATTTTTGGGGTTTATTTTTATCATACAAAGGTTATTGGATGGGGAAAACATTGAAAAATGTTTGATATATCATTAAAAATTAACATGTATGATTTATCTGAAAATAGAGGAAAATAGAGTACCAGAAAATTAAACAATTTATAGAAGCCATAAAGCAACCCTAATTATACATACATTATTATTACATCATTTTAAAGATAAAAAATTTAAAAGAATCATGAAAGTTGTATCCAGTGAGTTAACGTATTGGGAAAATTATGGAGATACATAAAATGTAAAAAATAAAATAGAAACATTTATTTGATCAACTTATCTTTTTCTTCTTAGTGGTTTTGGAGTACTCTTCAGTACACGTAATCACCTGAGGGCCTACATCAATGAAAGGGGAGAGAAAAAAATCCTAGTCAATGGATTGATATGAACATGCATCAACATTACATAGGGTGATCATAGTCATTATCAGCATAAAATAATCATGTATCATCACTATACTTATTAGAGGAACCAATAAATAGAGACAGAAAATATAGAAATTCATAAAAATGATACTTCAAGTCTTAGTGCTCGACAATCGGACATAGTTGAGAAAAAATATAGAATCATATTCACTCATATTTCAATTTAAATCATGATATTCATCACATTAAAAAATGAATTATGGTTCTATATATTTCTAAGCTCATCGATCACATCATAACATTTACATGTATAATATAATTCCAGGCTCACTAGTCACATTATGAAATTAACATAATCATGCATTTAATATTATAAATTTATCAATATTGAACATAAAATAACCCAAGGAATGGAATGGTATTCATTTCATAAAAATACACCGATGAATAAACATTGGGGTTCCCAAAAAAAATAGGCAACTACATAATAGTTATAAGAATCATCGATCTTGAGTTATTAAGAAACAATGTCATTGGAAGTTTTTTTAAAGTACAAGCAACAAGGCTTCATATGACTAAAAAAATGAAACATTGGTTACAAGAGTCTGAAATAGGGAATTTTACATTTATCACTGTAAAGTATTGGGAGCAACTCACATGGAGTATTGGAATGATAGGTGCAAGTGTCACATGAGGCTCCCATGTTTACATGGCAATAATCAAGTTGATTGTCTTCCCAGTAGACATCTCTAATGATATAATGCATTGAAGCAAGTATGTAGAGGAAATTATTCCATTTCAGAGAAATTTTCCATGTCAAGTGAATTTGACCCATTCGAACCAGTTGAACAATTTTAACAAAATCACTTTCAAACCAGATATTCATCCAATTTTTTCTTCGAGAAAAATCAACTACTTTGATGAAATCCACCATCTATGCCTAACGAGCCATGGAAAGTCCACCCGTACCATGACCCCCATTCAGAAATTCACCATCATGATTCTTGAAGACAAAATCATAATCATCAGGACCTGGATTAACTCTCGAGGCTCCATCCGATTTGCATTTAATCTAGCCTGAAAAAGGAGGTAACTGGAAGACTTCCATAGTTCTGAGAGGCCGAGGGTAATTACCTTGCATGTTAACTTTTTTTAGAATAGTGAAATCCCAAACTGAGTTGTGACAGTTATCAACATGTGAATTATTTTCTTGTTGACACTCTAAAATAATTTTAGATAGCAGCAACCCGTTATTAATTCTAACATTTGTGTTTCGGACCTCATTTCTGCACTTCCATAGGACATGAATGACTTCATTGTATTTTTCATAAAATAATTTTTTATACATGTATATCAATCAATGTAAATTCAAGGACCAATAATGTATATTTAAGGAACATCAATGTAAAATTCATACTCAAATTGGGGTAAAATAATGAGATCCAAATGGTGAGATTTGGGTTTGAAAATTCCTTCACCATATGTCTGAGTGCCTTCTTCATTTTAATATTCTGGATAATCAAATTAAATAAAAAAATATAAAAAATTATGACCTATTGAAAATATTTTAAATTTATTATTAATTTATTCATTTCATTTATAGACATTAAGATAAGTAATTGGTTTCAATTATAACATTTGGGGGTGTTTATTTTCTATGTTTTCATGATTGGTTAACTTGAATACGAGTATAGATATTTATATAGAATGTGTATAATTATTCATAATTGAAATAATATATTATAAATGAAAATAAATATGGTTAAATTATAATATATATCATTTAGATAAAATTTATTATGAAGTATCATTAAATAAAAGGCTAGTGATAATCATTTAGATTTGTTTGGTGATTTTTTTGAACATCACAAACTAGTTCTGTTCAACTATTTATTATTGTGTATAAAATTTAGGTCCATAACATACGAATGGTTATTAAAAAAATAATAAATTTGATGCCAATAATTTTTGGGTTTTATAAATATCCTAGAATTGTTTAATGGAAAATAAAAATACATTTTCCACAATTTTAGTAAATCGACACATCACATATGAAGATTTCATTTTTATAAAAAAAGAGAGGGAGACAGGGAGAAGATTGTAAGGATGAATATTCCATTAAAATGATATAATTATAGTATATAAAAGATACTAGGGTTATAAATATCCTATTTATTAAAATTTTTATGAGATAATAAGAAAAGAAAAAATAAATTAAAATGACAAAATTGGGATTTTACCTCTTTCATTTCTACTACTTGAGAACATCCTTAAAAAAGGTTTCTGTATTTTTATGACACCATGGGATCCTAGAAGTGGGGTTTGGTCATCAGAATATATTTTTGTAGAATTTTGATAACTTAAAAATCTTGTATGGTGTGATATGAATCTATGTTGAGGTGTGGTATATATTGGGGATGAGAGAGGTTTTTTTTCATTATATTAATCATTAGTTTAATACTTTGGTTCAATAATATGAATAGTTTTATGACTATCACTTAATATATTGAAATTAACACAAAAATAATGACGCCATGAATAGTGTTCTTCATTTATAATGTATATATAGTAAATTAACATATTTTACTATTAAAAAAAATTCAACTATTTCAGAAAAAACCACAGAAATAACCCTAACCATTAATTGATGTGTGGAATTAAAATATAGATTCATTTTTTTAAAAATAAATTTTCTATATGAGAAATATAAATTTCAATTAAAACCACAATTTATTCAAAATATACAAATTATAAAATTATAAATGATATTATGACACATTCAAAAATTAACAATGGTTTTATAAAATTATCTTATAATACTAAAAAATAACAATTTATTAGTTTATTTTATGAAATTTATTTTTCTTTTAAATCATTATATTTATTAAAATAATGTATATAAATATTTATGTCTTATAAAAATACCAATAATTAAATCATATTTTTTAAAATATTTATTTTCTTATTTCTGGATATTAATATAATATATTTTCATTTATATGATACCTAGATTTTATTGATATTTTCAATGGTGAAATTAATATTATTTTGGACAAATTACTATTCCTAAGGGTCATGCTACTATTTTAATGGTCAAATTACATTTCCATTAGTATAGGTTCCATAATTTCGAAAATAGCCCCATACTTTATTCAATATTAATTTAATTTTCTTTATTATAGAATCAATGTGATTTTATGTGATTTATATTATATTAAATAATTAAAATGATGGATATATTTCATTAATAAATTATTGGGTCATTACATTCTTCCCCCCTTTTGATATTTCGCACCCAAAAGTTTGTTTTATACAAAATGCTAAGGGTCCTTTTACATCATCTCTGTCATTGGTTCATAAGTTTATTCATAAAAAATATGGTTCCTCCAAAAGACTACGAAAGGTTGTATTCTATTATTTCAAAGATCCTTATCTATGTAGTCTATAATATTTACCAGCTGCTCTTCACAAGAGTGATCATCAACCAACTCCACCACCACTTTGTTTAGTATATCTGAGGGGTATGATATGTACTTTCTTAGGAGATATACATGGAACATGTTAGAAATTTGATCCGTAATATGAGTAAGTGAATGTTTATATGCTTATTCTCCTTTAAAATCATGGATTAAAATGGGATAATGTACTATGGGGTACGACTTGCTTCTATTCCAAACTGCACGATTATCTTCCATGGTGATATTCAATGGAAGGATTTATCTCAAATAACATACTCCCAGTCCCATCAACAATTGATACCAAAGCTCATTTTCCAAATATGAGCATCTTTGATATGATTTTGAATAGATTGAACCTTCTCTTTCATATCTTCTGGAAGATGCAATCCATGTATATTTTTTTCAACAACTTCATCAATATAGGTTGGAGTTCTACGTAGATTTCCATACATAGATTCATATAGAACACTATGAATAATCAAGTAGAAGCTATTGGTTTATTGTAAATAATCCATTTGATATATGATGATCTCATCCACCATTAAATTCCATTGAGTATTCTCTTATCATGTTCTTCAATGTCTATACAGTCCTTTTGGATTAGCAAAATGTTTATAGGTGATAGATGATGATAAAATTTAATTTAGTTTTTAAACAATATTGATGAATCAAACAGAATTTATATGTAAACCTTATATCATGATCATAGAAAATTGATAGTGAAACCCATGTAGTCTACACCCATAATTCAATTATATCATAGAATGTTTCTAAAAAGAGTGGTTAACCAAAATAGAGAAAAGGTTTTTAGTCATGGTGAGTCTTTCCACCACAACCCATATCACATTGTTTTCTTTTGACGTTTTTAGAAGTCCAATGAAAATGTCCATAGTAAAATTATACAATTTACTTGTGGTTAGAGAGAATTGTTGCATCATACCGTTGAACTGAATTCACTCATCATGAACTTGCTGACATATCAATCACATTGAGATATACTCAACAATCTCATTATTCATATTATCCCACAACAATTGTTCTCATATATAAAAATACATCTTGTAACTCCCATGATTGATATATATTGTTAATTGATGATCATTATCTAATAGATCCTTCATTTTCCATAGTTATTAAGGCAAACAATGATTCAATACAAATGAAACCACACCATTATTTTTTATATGTATCTCTTACAAATTTCCTTCTATTACTACATTCACCTTGTTTTTTAAATCTAGATCATCCAATTGTTCCTCCCCGTTCTTCAATATGATAGATTTTTGGTAAATCATTTGGGAAAGGGTAGATGTATTCTCAGCCATCATGATTTCCAAATCCATCTTTTATTTATCAATAAAGGCATGGTCCTTCTCAATCTACAACGTGTATATAGTAGAATGTTGTCTTCATCTATTAGTAACAACTACCTTGTTCTCCTTCTAATGATAATAGTGTATACAAAAATAATAGCCATTGATTAAAAATAACCCTCTCAATTGATTCATGTTGATCTCTTTATTAGTGAATATATACTTTAAGATCTTTAGATCGGTGTATATGTCACACATATAACAATAGAGATAGTTCCACCATATTTTCAAATAAAACATTGCAGCTTCTAGCAACATATCATGCGTCATATAGTTATTATAATTTATCATAAACTTCTAGTATGTGTGTGATATCACCTTATAATTCTTCATTAGTACACAACTGAAGCCATTCAATGATGTATCACTATATATCCCAAAAATTTATCCACTTGTTGGTAATGAGGTTAAATTTTCATTGATCAACCTCTTCATTAGATTCTTAAATCCTTCCCCACATTCTTCTGTCTAGACTTAATTTACATGTTTCTATGATAACATAGTTTTCAGTATTTTCGATCTTGTGAATTTTATCCCAAAACATCGATAGTACCCTTAAAATCCATGAATACCACATATTTCCGTGATAGTAGAGGGTCTCGACCATTCATGAAGTTCCATTGTTTTTTATAGGTCCAAAGAAATTCCATCACTTTTGGTCATGTGTCCTAATAAGATGACTTCCTGCATCGATAAATCACACTTTTTGAGCATGGTGGAATATTTATAATTCCATAATGTAACTACAACAATCCATATATGTTCTCCATGTTTCTTATTTTTCATGTTGTAAATGATGATATCGTCAATAAATAGTGGCACAAATTTTTCAATGTAGTATCTAAAGGTTTTATTCATCAAATCCATGAATATCACATGTGAATTAGTACGTCTGAAAAATATTACTAGAAACTCATAGTTCCAAAACTTTATACAAATGGTAGTCTCTTGAATATCTTCTTTATTCACTGTTTTTAGATGATATCTATAATTGAATCCCCCTTGGAGAATTATGGAGCTCCACATAGTTCATCGAACAAGTCATAAATCCTTCGAAGAAGATACCTGTTATTTATGGAGATATATTTGAGTTCCAAATAATAGATTCAAATCCACAATTATATGCCTTTATTCTTGAAAAGGATAACCAGCACACCCCATGATGATGAATTAGGGAATATAAACCCTTTACCCAAATACTCGTTCATCTTCATTTTTATATCCTCCAGGTCAATAAGGTATACTCTATAGGTGAATTTTAATATATGGGTAGTTCAAAGTGTTAGTTATATTGATAACTCTACATCCATATCATGGGAATGTATAGGAAACTATTTGAGAAATAAATAATAGTATTCCATCACAATAAAAATTTCCCTATGGTTGACACCATTCATTGCATCAACCATTGGAAAAAGGTATTATTCTTTATAGTTAATCAACAACCACACCATTGAAGGATTTTCCAAAGGAGAATCATGATCTTCATAACATTTTTTGAGGAGAAGGGACGGTTCGTAAAATAATAACATATTTTATTTTACCAAATATTTGCGTGTTTTCAATTTAATGATATCTAATATATACTTATTATAGAATTCAATTCCACCATTGGAAGTATCATGAGATTTTCGAGGAGATTATTCCCATATACCCTAAAAGGATAAGATTCCAACACATGAGTTTCAATGAGAGCACCACTAGGTGTTTTAATAGTTATCTCCACTTAAATGTTTTTGGGCATTTGATTGAAAAGTTCTTGAAAACATACAGGATATAATGAAATGAGTAGAAAAAGAATAAATGAAGTCTTTCTCCATTTGTGAGTGAATATGATGTGTACTGTGTATGACTTCATTTTCATGTTCTACCTCATCAATATTGATGGCATATGCCTCCACTTTTTCCTTTGGATACAATGGTTGCTGACACTAATTACCCTCAAATACTAAAGGCTTAGTGTAATTGCTTACCTAGTTCCCTTTCTCAATACAATTATTGCACTAGACCATTGGTGGTTCTATACCTTCGTCCACTGTATTTGTCTGGTTCATTATGTTTATTCAACATTCATGATATCGGGGTACTTTTTTCCCATATTTATAGATTTTCTCCATCTCGGTATTGATGTTCCTAATATTATTTTTACCATATTTTCCACATGTCAGGGGTTCATATTTCTTCCCACCATTTTAATGAGTTCCACCCCCTTGAATAAACTTGTTTCATTTCTTATCAATATATTCATGGTATCATTCTCCAAAAACTATCTCCACAATGAGAGAACATTGAACAACATATTAATAACATCCAAATTCTTACATTAAAGAGCCTATGGAATTTTTGGTTTTATCCCACTAAAGAATATAGAAATTTTTTCATCATTGTTGATAATAACTCAAAACATTCCTTTCTAGCCTATGAAATTTACTTCATATGTCATGATAGATTCACCAACATTTTTCATTATATGTTTGAATAATTTATCCTTGTTTTATAATTATTTTGGGGAATATACATATTATGAAACACTTTCTTAATGTATTCCCCCGATATATATTTAATTTCATCCATCGGCATGGATTTCTTAATTAATTTCCACTATTGGTTGGCCTCTCCATCAAGATAATAAATGGTTAACGTATCCTTTTCCATCTGAAAACAATAATTCGTTGATATAATCATCACCTTTAAGTTGAACCATTGTTACTTAGCTAGTGAATTTAGATCTCCACCCCCAAGGCATTAGGGATGCCATTTTGGAAATCAATGAATTTTTAGTCGTATATATTATTGTCTTACTTTATTTAGGTTAACACAATTTTCTAAAATAGTAAAGGTTATAACAATACATAAGTCAAAAAGATATAAATTGTTTTTCCCATTGAGAAATTATCTATAAAGGAATATCTTATAGGATCCCTATGTTGAAATGATTCAATTGTGCTTACATATACATAGTCTAACACTAATGGTTTTCAAAATTGTTTTGTAGTCCAAATACCGAAATTAATTAAACCGTGATCTGATACCAACTATAGAAACATTGCTCTTTCTTACATGATTCATACATGATTTTAATGATAAAAAAACATAAACGTGTTATGAAATAAGGACCCCAAGGTTTAATGTATTTGGAAAATTAAGACCATATTAACATTTAAAAATTAGAAAATAAACATTTATTTAATTCCTTATTATATAGCTTCTTAGTGGTCATTGTGTTATCCTTAGTATGAGTAATCACGAGATTATATACATTCAATAAAGGGGTGAGCCAAAATCCCAATAATAGGAGGGATATGAATAAGGATCTATATAAAATGGGGTGATAAAAATAAAAAACATCATAATATATGAACTAGATCTTCAATATAATCATGAGAGGAAGCATTATATAGAATCATGGAATGTGTAAATTCATAAAATGAGACATCATGTCTTAGTGGTAAACTTCCACACATAGTTGTGAACAAATATAGCATCATGTCCATGAATATTTGAAAGTACCTCATGTGATTAATCACATTATCCAATGAATTAAGCATCTATATAATTTTTTTCACACCCTTCACCTGATATCATATGTGTGCGCTATTTAATTCCTAGTGCACCCATCAAATTATAACATTTAAATAATCATACATTCCCCATAGAACATAAATCAATATTAGAGTTAAAATTAAAAATTTAAATTAATGGGTTTCATTAAATAATGCATAAGATCATGAATAAACATTGGGGATCCTTAAATAATGAAGGAATAACATAATTGGTATAAGAATCATCCATCTTGAGTGAGGAAAAAACGATCTCACGATAAGTAAAAGTTAATTTTTTAGAAAGAAGTGTTATTTTAGAAAAAATATAATATTTTCAGTAAAATAAAATTAGAAACATTTATATCATGAAAATAAAAGGTAAGGACAAAGAAAATATATATAAGTAACATAAGTGGAACAATCATACTAAAATTGGAGTGAAAGAGGGAAAACTCAAATTTAGAGAGTAGGGTTCAAAAATTCCATTACATTATTTTTGAGTGATTTATTCACCTTAATAACATGTATAATATAATTTTACTTACTATTAAACAAATACATAACCTTTTATATTCTCATTTAATTTATTATTGTTTTATGAAGTTCATTTATATCCTTTTAGATGAGTTTTATGGTTATATTCCATTGTTTTAAATGGTTCATTTCATTGGTTTTCATGATCAGTTCACTTGAATATGAGCATGAAAGATTATGTAGGATGGGTATTATTTTCTGAAATACAAAATATACATTATCGATTAAAATGAAATATATTAAATTGTTATATATGAAATATGGTTAAATTTTATGAGGACAATCATTAGATAAATTTTTATTGGTAATCATTTATATTTTTTGGATGTTTTCTCGAACATCACATACTAGTTTTGTTCTTTTATTTAATTTTATCTATATAATTTATTTCAAGAACATGAAATGGGTAATAAAATCAATTTTACTATACTTAAAATCCATTATATTGGTTTTTTGTACACCATTGAAGGTGTTAAATGGAAATGTAAACACATTGTCCATGACACCAATAAATTGACACATCATTGAGAACGATTTCAATTTTATAATTATAGATAGAGATAAAAGAGATTAATGATGGATTCTCCATTAACAATATATAATTACCATTCATCAATGATAATAGATTTATCATTAAAATATAGATAATGAATGTGATTAAAGAATAAGAAATACAAAAAAATTAAAATAATTAAATGGAAGAGAAAAAGAATAATACGTCTTGATTTTATCCTCCTCGAGATCATACTTATAGAAATGGTTTTGGTATTTTTATGAGATCCAGTGATTGTGGACATGTTGTAAGGGGCTTGGTAATATTGTTATGAAATGTTTTGATATGGTTCAAATCTTGTAAAGCACGAAGATAAGAGGTGGTGAGGGGTGGTATTTATTGTGTTGGAGAGGGGTGTTTTCCAATTATTTTATTTATTAGATTATTATTTTGAATCAAGAATATGAATAGTTTTAGAATTACCACAAAATGTAATATAATAATTACGTGAATAAAATATTACTGTGATTAAATCAGAAATTACTCACAGAATATTGTACTGAACTTAAAATGATTATATAAATATATATATATCATAAATTATAGTTTTTTACAATTCACCAGAAATTCCATTGTTGTAGAAAATATAAAAAAAGTCACCCTAACCATTTATAAATGTTTAGAATTAAAAAACTAACTCCATGTTATGAAAATAATTTTTTGAATATTAGTAATTTAATTTTTAATTATAATTATCATTTTTTTTAAATGGAATTCTTCAAATTTAAACTAATTTTATGAAAATTTCAAAAAATAACTAAGGTCACATAAAATTATATAATAATCATAATACAAAAAAATATTAATTTATTAGTGAATTTAATGAAAAATTTTTTTCTCTCAAATCATTATATAAATTCAAAAATTGTATATAAATATAAATGGCTTAAAAAAATTCAAATACTTAATTTGTCCCCTTTAAAATCATTATTTACTTTTTTAAAGATATAAATTTATTGTAGTTTTATTTAAATGAAAAAATTTATAAATTCAAAGGTGAATATATGAATCTATTTGGTGAATTACTATTCATAAGGGTATTGTTACTATTCCAAATGTTATGTAACTATTACATCGGTATATGTTCTTTAATATTTGATTTATTTATGTCAATAATTATTAATTTATAATGTTTTTATTGTCTTCTCTATATGATATTATCTGATTTATAATATATGAAATAATCATAATAAGGTATATTTTCCATTATTAAAACATAGTTTCATTACAAACAACCTATATTGATCTATGGGGAGCGTTTGAAAAAGATCCCAACGAGTATTAAACAAAATCACCCCACATAAATGGTGATACATTGATTGGAGGGTATTTGATCAAATCTTGAGGAAACTAAATCTTCCCAACATTTTATGGTTTTATCTTTAGATAGAAAATCATATATCAATAAAAAGATATTTTTATATCGAAATATTTTCCCGAAAAAATGAATATATCAAAAATCACATTAAATAAAAAAACTACTCCAACAAAACAATTTTTTATATATAAAATATTCCTATAAATAAAAATTAATAATGAAAATCATGATTTAAAATTATTGAGTACAATTCAAGGAAAAAATTTCTTTGATTAAATGAATAAATTTTATGAACCAACCCTTGGTTTTGAATCGACAATACCATGCAGAAGAAAGATAATTGGTCCATCACATGAATCATTTTTATGTGCATTTCATCCATATTTAATATATATATATATATATATCAATATTTTAATAATAGGAATAATAATATATATCCATCATTTTAATTTAATAAATTCACACGGTCCATTTAAAATATCATATATTATTTATATACATCTTGAATCATATGCATCCATACATGAATCTCCTAATTGAAAATTTTAATGAAATCATAAAATATCCAACATGGACTAAAATCGCATATTAAAATTATTCAGAAGACTAAAAATCTTTATGAATCCATAGGAATTTTTTTTCAAATAGTTTTATCAAACTATCTTCATTTTTAACAAACCATTTGTAAAAAAATTATCCTTATCCACGGTCCATATTGACTGAAATATATATTGATTTGATTTTCTAAAAAAGATTTATGAGTGAGTGGGAACCAGGCCATACCGAAATTACCAAACCATAAAATTCAAAAAACCATAGACAAAAAACACTATTATTCAAAATTTAAAATCATCAAAAACTGGGATGCCTTGTTACAGAGATTCTCAACCCACCAGCCTCCTCGAGCTGTACGCATGAAAAAATATCAACCCATCATCAGTAGTATCACCTTTGTCAAGGATTTCTGATGAGAATCCATATGTCGTCACCACTATAGCATTAAAAACCATCACAGAAAAAACCTTCACTGGCTTCATCAAACACAATAAAAGAATAACCATCCTCATCAAAACATGAACTTCATCATCATGCCACTAAACACAATTCATTGACAGTAGAATATAAGCAAAAATCATAATTTAACATCACCACCTTAAAACCAGACAACCATCACAGAAAATCCAGATTGATAAAATGCCACCAACATCCATCTGCCACCATCTAGTCTACCAATGGCCTCTACCACAGTCTGCAAAAAACATCACCCAAACCAGACACTAAAACGACATCTCACAGAACCCGAAACCAATATAAAAAGAACTCGTAGAAGAAACAAAAGAACCTTCATGAATGAAAAAGGGATAAGCATAAAAAAATCCATCGAACTAATAACATCAATTAACATAGCCGATGCCAAACCAGAACATCATTGATGATTAAGTTATTGTTCTTGAAACTGTATCCACCAAAACACACATCCTAGAACATCAATGTTACCCCTACACTAGATCATCCATGGAGAGGAATAGAGTGACGAGAATCTAGAGAATTGATTAAGTCAGTGAAGGCCTTTGTACAAAGAAAACATTGATGATGTCTAAGAAAAGAATACAATAAAACCATAGAAACCAAACTCTAGAAATGCCTTAAAATCCATTGTCTACTGAACCACATATGCCAACACATCATTGTTACCACTACACTAGATACGACAAGAAGATATGCATATGAAATTGATGTCAAAGAATATTAAGAAGCCAAATGGTATACCAAAAAAATATCGTTGGGCCTCATATGCCTCCTAAAAATAAGGCAACATTGAAATGAATGGAATGAGGACACCATCTCTTTAGAATACATAGGAAGAAACATGACACTCAAACAAGCCACTGGTGAAGGATAAATGGGTTCCCGGATTAAACCCCAGGTAGAACCAGAGGTGGTAAACTAGGAAAGACAAAGGCAAAGAGAAGGAATAGAAAGTATGTGTGTTTCCAGGGATGGAACGAAACCCTAAGAGGGAGAGGAGAATCATGTAGCCCGAAGGCAGACCCCAGGAAAGTGAGGCGCCCTTTTCTAGAACTAGGCTGATGTAGCAAGACAATACAATTATAGCTTTGAAATGAATTAAAAAAATTCTCTTGAAGCTATAAAAGAGACTCCTTTAAAAAATAAGAAAGGAGACTCCTCTAAAAAATAAATTCACAAGAATATACTAAGGGGTATGATGTTATCCCAGTCAATCATACTAATATAGTAATACTAATATGTCTTTAAATATATGTATTATATACATCACATGTATATCTACGTAATTCCTTTTTTATAATGAAATAGTGTGAACAATAGACTTGGAAGTCGTCAATCAGGTGACATCGTCAGGTTTAAATGTATGTTTAATGTTAAATTTTTTTCTCATATGAAGTTTTAGAATATTTTAGTAGTTATGGGTTAAGAATTTAGATGTTTTCAGAAATCAATTTAAGAACAGAATTTTAGTTCATATTTATTTGTAATCATGTAGTAATTGTAAAATATGGATTTTTGTTTGTAGTGAATATTTTCATTGTTTGGGAACTATTCACCTATGAATGTGTATCTTTAGAAAAATATTGTAGATATTTGGGATCTGGAATAATGGATGTCCCGAGAATTAATCATGATTAAAAAAATTTATTCCCAGGAAACCGTATGAATTTTTTTTCAATGGATTGCAGATATGACATTGTTGAAATTAATTTATCTAACAATGTGGAAAACCATGTGACCTGATCTGAATATACTATAATGAAAAATTTCCCTGATGCACATAGTCATGCTTAAATATATTCTTATCCATAATCCCTAATTATCTCAAAATACCCACTCTATAATTCCCTATATGAATATCCCCATTATTCTATAGTGATCATCATTCGATTTGGGTGGATCTCATCATAAAATGTTTATATTTATTCTTAGTTTCTCTTCTTTCCTCTTGATCGTCTCTTGATATCTCTTCACATTGTATTGTGGAAACCCTAATGGGACGTTATTTTAATAACTACTGGATTAAATGGGTAATTTATATTTTCCATTATGGATATAGTCTTGTGACGACTTGATTTATACATCACCCATCAATGGGTTTTAAAGACATATCATTCTCTCCATTGGAAAGGTAGGTGTCTCTATCTTATAGACTATACCATGATATGAATGTGTTAAAATGATGAAATTTTTTCTAATTATGAAATATAATATTTGATATTCATGATCTATAGTCATGATCATTTTTGGAAAATAAATATTTTTTCAAAAAATGATTTTCATTGAAAACATTGTTTTATGTATATGGAATGTTTGATAATATTATTCAAAGATAGTTCTTTTTTGAAAGTTGTTTTTTTTTCTTTGAAGAAATAGGAAATCACTATTAATTTTTTTTATGAAATGTGTTATTGGATTTCATGAAACATATTCATTGTATATAGAATATATGTAGACCATGGTGTACGATAAAAAACAAAATATATTTAAACCTTAGTGGATTAATTTATCCACACTGTTGGTTCCCTTGATAACATGGCTAAAAGTGATTAGTCTCACTGGGATACTGAGGTTCCAAAAGATTTGAGTTACGATTATAATTCTTGTGTTTCATAAAGTATCTCAGTTTTGTGCACCATTTTTGGGGATATCTATTTACTGCAGTGTTGATATATTACATATAAGTTTATTTGATATGATTATTTACCCACATGATAATGTTATAGAGACTTGAAGATATGGGTTTTTTATATTTTTATTCCTCATGGATAAATTTTATATAATATATTTTATTACTTTGTTATTTATTTTTTTGAAATGAAAATAATGGGGAATTTATATGAAAACAAATGATTTATATTGTTATTTTTATCAAAATTTTATTTATCTACTAATTGATTGATGACAGAAGATAAACATTGTATTGATTCTTGGTGTTATTCTGAAGGATCTTTTTCATCAAACCCTAACGATTTCATTTTTAAATTCATATCTTATTTTATAGGATACATGCAATGATAATACAATAATGTTGATGAAAAATCTCCAAGAACATGTAACATCACAAAGGGTTATGATGGTGATGACATAATATCATGTGGTGATGGAATCAACTATTTTTTGGGATATATGTTTTTGACATTATTGTTTTTCATATATATCATTTAATATTTTTTTTGGTTATTACCATTATGGTTTTGTTTTTTAAATATGATGTGTTTTGATATCTTTAATGATATTATGATTTCCTCTATTTCATCCCATGAATTGTGGACGACGATATCATTTTTCCTTTTCATTCTACTATAGAAATCTTCTAGTCTCCAGTCTGTGGCATTTCAGAATGTGATTCAATGATTGTGGTATGTTTAGTTTGGTATCATTATGGGCTTCCCAAATATGGTCTATTAGAAAATGGTTTTAATGGATTTCTAAACTAGAAGTGTGATGGTACCACCTATGTTTAGACAAGGGATTGGTATATTGGAGCTTGGACTTATCAGGGAAAAATAGTTTATTAAATGTATGTTCTCGATCAAAACATTTTTTGATTTTAATAGTGTTATCATTGGTAGTTATGATTTAATATCCATTCTATACTTAATTTGATTTGCTGTTTTATATGAAGATCATTGATCTTCATTGGATTGTGTTTTTTTTCTTGTGGTTATCTTGGATTTTGGGTGTAAATAGATAAGGAAATCAAGTTTTAGGTCAACATGGATTTCTTTAAAACCAAACAGTGATCAAATACTTGATATTTGAAAATTCAATGTGTTTTAGGAATGATATTAACATGGATTTCAACTATTTTTCTTGTTTATTAATAACTCTACATAGATTTTATTTTGTTTTTCAGAATCCATCATTCATTGATTCATCAAGTGAATCACATTATTATAAAATGAATAAATATTGTTACTATAAAATGTGGATATTAGTAATCAATTGAATTAATATTTATTAAATGATTTTGATTGAGAGTGTGTAGTATCACTAGTTTGTTGTGTGGAAATTGTTTTTATAAAAAATGATATCATCTTGAGAAGATAAAAATTAATTCATTCATGTAATATTATGTTTGGTTTTTTTCCAACTTATTGGGATATGGTGTTTTAATATTCACAACTTAGATAATATTTGGTATTGAAAAATAATAACATGTTTTATGTAATGATTCTAAACCATTGAATAATTTCATTTAAAATATTCAGTGATTTAATAATAAGTGTTTGTTTTGAATAACATTAAAAGGGGCGAGATGAGAAATCCCTGGTTTTTAAAACATTTAATCACAAAGGGAAAATAATTTTCTAATAAATTAAAATAGGATTTTAAATTTAATTAAAAACTAGTATTATAACCATTATGGTGGTTAATTTTAAGGAACTTCAAAACATAGATAAATTAATAAAATATAAAAATATATCATGTTTTGTGTTTTGTCTTTTAATATAAGAGAGTTTAACTTTTAATTGTAGATATTTAAAGTATTTCATATTAGTAT
Organism: Viscum album; assembly: GCA_963277665.1. Lineage (NCBI taxonomy): Eukaryota > Viridiplantae > Streptophyta > Magnoliopsida > Santalales > Viscaceae > Viscum > Viscum album. The sequence continues at coordinate 2,097,883,312 of OY728163.1, read as the reverse complement.
TTTCTCTGATAAAATTGTTGATGTTTATTTTTGAAATATGTAATTATTATCACTCTATTTTTAACATTTTCAAAAGGAATAGTTTTTGAAATTGGTTTCTTCTTTTTTTTTTGGTGGATTTTTTGGACAACTCTTGAATTGTTTTCATTCATTGTCAATTCGTGTATTTTTTCTGATACATTTTAATGTGGGTTTTATCTGATGTAATTCGAAGGGAATTATTAGATAGAGTTAAAGTGATGTGTGTTTGGAGTAAGTATTCTTAAGACACCATGAGTTTATTTGAGATTCTTTTCCCAAGAGTGGTCTCATACTCATATCTCCAATCATTCCTAGAAATTTATAATAATGGAAAATGTGATATTCTATCTATATGTTCTCTTCGATCATGAAAAGAATCCTATATTGGATTAGTGGGGGTAGTTAGTCCTATTTTAATAAAATTTATTTATGTATTAGTGTTCCTTGATAGTTGTGGAATCATGGGGGAATGCATATATTTAACTACTAATATTTATAGATTATCACTCTATATAATTTGAGAGGTTGTGGTTTTGGGATAATATCATTGAGGTATGATCTTTAATGTCTTCATAGGGATAATATGTTGATTGTATTGGATATATTATGATTTATCATTCCAATTTACTTCTATCCACACTAGATTCATTATTTCTATGGTTATCATTATGGGTAAAATATGACCTTAGTTGTGTTCTATCATTGTCAACATAATTATCATTTAATGTGTATATGTGTTACTAGGATTTTTAGAGTGATTAGATGGTTAATGGAATATATCATAGATATACATGTTGTATGTTGAATCGTGAGATCCACTGGGTTCAATATTCTAATCTATAGATATTATTATTATAGTTTCATGACCTATGTCTAACTCAAAGTCCATTTTTACATATCCATGTATTTTTTTGAGAAGAATCTTGGTTATGAGAGGTTGTTGGGATATGGTGATCTAGATTATTCTATCATCATAATCATTAGGGTGGTTGGATTGATTTTATTTTTAACATCTCTTGGGGATGGGGTGTTTTTGTGGCTTGGTCAAATCTCATATTGGTGGTTTTTAACTATTTTAAAAATACCAATCACCTTTTTTGAGGATGGATATATTTGTGGTTTCTCTAAATAAAATGTGTAACTGTAGATTTCATAATGATCCCTTCTTGGGTAGATGAATTTGTTTGTTGTCGAACAATTTTAGAATGAATTGAAATGGTGGGTAGACTAAGTGTGGTAACACTTCGTAATAGACCATTTTATAAGATAATCTATAATGCAGGACTCATTTATAATTATGTGAGGATAAATTCATCACTTATACAGATTCATTATATTCATAGATGGGCCTACATGACGGTATTGTGATGACTTTTTCATGGAGTCGGAATGTGGTTTGATGAAAGAAGAAATGGTTGATGGAATAATGATTTAATAAATCATGATTTCATGGAATTAATCAATATCACAATTAATATTAATTGTTAGTATTTTTTTACACTATATGATCATGATAATGTTATCCCCTAGAATATTAGTTTATTATATATTCTTATCATAGAAGTTTGATCTTTTATTTTACCCAGTGGAAGCTTTATATAGTAAAAATACTTTGTTATGTTATTTGAGAATTTGTTTCCATGTTATGTGAGCTCCTGGAAATCATGGTGGTGCTGCACACTCATTTATTATGAAATTACCAACATAGGATATGAAGGAATCATAGGTGGTGTGATATTTATAGAATATATTTTTTTAAATTATATTGCCTATTATTGTGGATTTAATGTGTTGATGTGATAATGTTGTGTGCTATATGGTTCTTCCATGTGCCATTTTATCCATCAAAGGAAAGTAGTGGATATTTGATTGTAGTGTTTTAAAGAAATATTATATGACAGGGGCACCTTGTTTGGGTTTGAAAATTTTATTGGGATTTATTTCTTTATAGATAGTTGACTTTTGTTTGATATGATTTCTGTTGGTACATAGGTGCACATGGGATTTTGGCAAGATGGGGATTTAATTTTTTTTCATTTGAGAGATGGACATTATCTTCTCCAACGATCTGATCCCTAGCACAGTATGAATATCTCATATGAATTAAATAGATATTGAAAATTAAAACTTGACAATGTATAATATATATAAATATATATTATTTTACCAATTTTATATATCATTTAATTTAATATATGTGATATTTCAAGCTTATACCTTCATGTCAGGAAATATCACTTATTTCCAAGAGAACTATAAGGGAAGTATTCAGAATATCCCAATTGTACTTAATGAAGTATAGAGTGTATATACCTTATATAAGGAGTGGAATGAATAACCGTTTTATATTGGACAAAAACATGTATTTATTGGAACAAGGCAATCTAATATCACAATAGGACAAGGTAATGAGGAAAACAATCTCACTTAACATAATGGTAGCCATTTCTAAAAATAATAAGTGAATTTGGGATTCTAAATAAGATATGAAGAATTATTAAATAAATAATTTTGTATCCCTTTTTTTACCTCATATGTAAGTTATAATCATAATTTATTTTATGATACTCTTTTATTCCAATATGTCATGTTATGACAGCGAAAAAAATAATCAACAATGGGTTTACATATCAATAGGTATTTTACTAATGGAGATCATTTCGTACATAGTTGAATAGCCATGTAGAAGAGACGTAGTTAACATGTTTTCTAAATCCATCACTCCTCTGAAACATTATATTAATCATTGAAAAGATAGAAAGTATGGTTACCCTGTTGGATTCAATGCATGTCATATTGTTATAATAGTGGGCGGGCTACACCCAAATTAAGAGAATGATTTAATTACCATATCATGGATAAACTGAGTAATTCATGATGAACACATTAAATTATAGTGTATACATTTCTGAATGTAATATTTAATGTTATTCCCATTGATTATTTTTCATATCCAAAATTTTATACATGATTCTAGGCTATAAAGATAACTTAAGGATTCTTTGTCATTAATATTATTTATAATTCTTATGGTCTAGATACATCATGCTGACAAGGCGTTATTTATGTATGAATACCATGTTTTTGGATAATAATAATTGATAATTATTCTGTAACACCCCATGAATAATTATAAATATAATAATAATAATCTTATAAATTATCTTGTTTATTCTTTGATTGATGGAAATTGGATTTCTTTATTTTAGAATAAACTAAATAGAAATATATCTCATTTTATTAAGACATTATAATATTACATTGATATGTGGGATTGGAACTTCTCAAGAAAACTCATCTCAAGACATAATATAACAAATTCAAGACCACTAAACATCATAACTAGACTGATTATGTAGCCCTCATCCTGTGAATCCAGCAAAACAAAAAAAATAACTAGTTAGAAGAATAGAAAAAATAAACAGATTCAAAGGAATGTAGAGAACTATCCTCTTAAAATAAGAAATGATGTTGATCCTTGGAATATCTTGATTTCGTATTTATATAGGTATGTATCCATTGGGATCTTAATGGGATAATTCTTTTTAAATATTTCCATCGGTTTTGGAAATGGTTATAATGTTTTATCACTGTTATGTATTTATCTTTTTTTAACTATTTTTGGTATTCTTAGTATTTTAGTGTTTTATGTTTTTTAATTATTGTATTTACCTTAGGTACTTTAAATGTTTGTAATTCTTAAAATAAAAAATTTTATTTAATAAATGTGAGTTTCTCAGTGAATGTAATAGTTTAAAAGAAATCCTTTAATGTTTTAAAACAAGTCTATTATTATTACTCATTAAATAAAGATAAATTTTTATCATTTATGTTACAAAAATATATATTGAAAGTGTAAAAAATATATATGAGGACACCTAATCATGGGTGGAGAACCCTCAATGGGTCAACCCCATCCATAGTAGGCGTCTACCCGAGTACCTAGGCTCTTCCATGAGTCTCAAGAAGTGCTGTAGAAAAACCTCAAAGGCATGATGTGAGGGAGGTCACACATCAGTCGGAGTGAAAGAGAGGGTGTATGTATGGGGTGGGATAATGACTATAGATGAGGTCCCATGAATAATTACCCTTCCATTTGTGTTTGTGTCCTCGATTGAATGTTAGTGGTGTCGATCTTTATAAGGCGGGCCCGACACCCTCCCTGTTTCGATGTGGGACACATATTTCTCCATGGAACACAATATCGGTTGTCGGATCTCACCGTACAAGAACTCATCCATCTACACCAGTGCATACCTTGAAACAAAACCACTACATGTATTCTTTTTCATTTTCCAAAGCCGTCTGATTGGACCACATTCAATATGGGATGTTCAACTATTTAAAAAAACTGTGGATCCACTATGGCTTTCCGATTAGAGCCACAATCTAATATAGACCATCCTCTATTTTAAAACTCACTGCATCATTTATTATCATCCAATGAGATCCATTGATTTATTTGGACCATACACTTTTAATCTACAAGTCTTCCTTATAATTGAAGTTAGGGTTAATCTCAACACTTAGATCAAACCAGATTTAATCCATACCGCCCAATCCTTTCTCCCTTATTCTTCCTCATGGAGATACACTTGTCCCATATGGTCTTCTAGCAATTTGACATGTCCATCCCATATTTCTTGTTATGTCACATTCCACCCTCACCGGGACATCTTTAGTTCGGTATCTTGATTTTTTTCATTGGTGGTTTTTCTTAAAATGAATCATCACGGTCCAAGACTCAGATCCTCCCCTCATCTATGTAATTTTGTGGTGTCAATAAAACCAATTTTGTGTTGATATTTTTCTAAATAACACTTATGTTTAGTTTTTGTTTATTCAAATCAATAATTTAAATCTATGTTTTGTTTTAAAATCCTCACTTTTTACACACTATGATCCATCGAACAATTCTTCTGTTAATCTATCCCTCTTTCTCTCGTTTCGAACAAGTCTCAACCATCCTTGATTGGAAACTAGTAAGGTATTTCATTATATTAAATTGGGTTTGTTACTATATACATATATATGTATAATATATATATATACATACATGTATGATTATATCTTTTCAAAACAATTTTCATAAGTGATATGTTCTTCTTGATTCAAAGGGTTTGTTTTTATAAAAACCCCTTTCGTTGTAAGGGATTTCTTTATGTTAAATTTATTTTGGAAAACTTATATATATATATTTATACTATATATATATATATGTAAAATCATATCATTCCAATACAACTGCATATACGATATGTTCTTCTTGATTCAAAGAATCTATTTCAAAAATCTTTTTATATAAGGGTATTTTTTTTTATTTTCATTTGAATTCATTATCATATATATGTATTTATATATATATGACCATTTTTATTTATCTATTTATAATTTCATAAGGAATATTAATTCTCCATTTTCAATAATTCATTTCTAAGGAGTTTAAGGTTTTATTTCCAGGATGCGTTCTATCAACAAGAATTATATATATATGTTTGTATATACATGCATATATACACATATACAACATAATATTTTTAGAATATATATGTGTATATGTTGATATTAACTTTTACATGAATCCTATAACCAAAAAATACGTATAAAATTCTTAAAAAAATATTGTAGGGGATATATATTTATATGATAATATAAGCATATTCCAATATGAAAGTAAAAACATTACATATATTTATCATATTTTTGGTATATTTACATGGGAGGGTTCTATCTTTAGAATTTGTAATGAATTTAATAGTTAAAAACCACAAACACAGAGACATATGTAGGTATATATATATAGTTATACATCTATATACATACATATGTATTTATGTACAAACAACATAGTTATAGATATTCTTACACAAATAACTAAAATCATAACTGGTGTTTAACACACATCAAACTTGTGGATATAAATTTATATTCACCATGTTTGTTCATTTTTATGGGTTTAACCATATAATTTTATGTGAAATAATGAAACAAGTTACAATGTCATTATTGTAACATCTTATTTTATTATGTAATCTGTTTTCTTGACTTTATGAAATAAATCTTATCATTTTACGGAAATTATGAATCCAGTTATCTTTTCATGAGATAATTATTTTTATTTGTATGATTATTTTTTAAAGAGAAAAAAATAAATTAATTTACAATGAAATTTACTTTTATTACATTATTCATTTTATGACTTTAAAATAAAAAAGAACAGTTTATGTATGAGATGACTCTTTTTATGATAAGGTATGGATTACGAAGAAAATTGTTCAATGTGTTATGGGACACATTGGATTGTTTAATGAATTTCACTAATCTATGAAAAACATTTTAAAAAATAAACATTGTATGGGACACTTTTATTTAATAAAATATACTAATTAGAAACATGCAGAATTAAAAATACTTAATATGTGATGGGTGAGGCCTTCTATAGCCTATCGATGCATCGGTATGTCTCATGAGACGAACTATGGTCTTGGCATAAGGCCATGATATAACGGTTATGTATGGTATTGGAATGAGGACTTGACAGAATATCTATGATTGTCTTGTTTTACTCATTCCTTAATAGTGATCCTTATAAGTTAATTTCAATGTGAGTTTTTAGCTAGTAATGTTTCCATGGAAAATGATCATTCTCTTCTGAACTAGTATTAATCAGTTTTATATTTCCATGTCAACATGGATTAATATTTTATGTTTAAATATGTATACTTGTATTGAAATTCATTTATAAAGGAGAATTAATATTTAATTTTCCAACCCATAATGATAAATGACACTATTCTATCTAAAAATAGGAATAAATAACATTTCACATGTAAATTGTTATATGCACTTATGGCATGTTATAGAATGATTAAGATTGGCCAACATCTAATTTATTGGTTGCACTACATACATTTCTATCCAAGTACGTGATATTTTTATAATACATTATATTTTTAACTACTAAATATGATTTGAAATTTTGTGAATGAGTTATCCGAAAATTTGTTTCAGAATATCTTATAAAATTGGTGATGACATGTTATGTGAAATATAAATTTTCATGATTTCAATGAATTTGTTTTAACGAAATTTATTTAAGAAGAATTATTTCTTAAGGGGTTTTAAACCCCTTATTGTAATTTTTTTTCTCACCCTAGGTTTCATGAACACTTTTATAGTATTAGCATACTTCTTTTTGGGGAAACATTATTGTGGAAGAAATCACACTAAACTATCATTGTTCTCTTTTTTGGTTTCATTGGGAATGTAATTCATGTATCTGACTCTCTAGAACATGGTTCAGTAAAAGATTATCTTTTTCATTTAATGATCTGTATTTATTAAAATATATTTTATTTAAAAAAATTTATATAGTAATTGTATGAGCTGAGATCAGTTACTCGGGCTCGTTTAATTATATATTCTCGTTATGTTTTCACATGATAGTATTTGGTAGTGAGATAATGAGGATGGAACCACTAATAAGAAGACCAAATATTTCAAAAATCATTGGGTTTTCCTCTCTAAAGATATGTGTATTGGTTTCTAAAATTCATATCATTATCATTATGGGTCATTAGGTCACACGCATTTACTAAAGGAAAAAACCGCAACAATGAAGTTTTTGAGAGGTATCTTGTACTAGGTTTGTCATTTATTTTTTTGAATTGGTTGAATGATCAAGATAAAATTTTCCTATTTCAAGCTAAGGAAGTAATATATTGGGATTTGTTTATTAGGATGGTATTACCCTCAGAAATCCTTTGTAATGTAGTTAGAGGTAAATCCATCTAGTTAAATCAATAAACGGAAAAGAAAGAAAGGATGATGATACAAGTGTTCATCATTATTTAAGAGATATCAGAAGGAAAGGAGATCATTTTACACATTACATGTTCATGGGTTGTTTCTCATTTCTATACCTATTCCTTATCTCTTTAGGGACCTTGATGGGTATCTGGAATCCTATCCCTGTATATGAATAATATTCTCTACTACCGGTATAAGGGCCTATAGATTCACCCACAAGATCTTATTAAATATCCTTCAATATTTTTGTGAATGGGTATATATGACATGGTGGGACAAAACATAGGGTCCGAGACATGTCCATTTTATTGATGAAAACTAAATAAATAAATCCATAATTATTCTAGACAAGAATAATTTGGAAAATTTAATTTTTTAATATATTTACAAGTTATTAATTATTTGTGTGATACATTTATAAAAATGAATAGAATTTTAAAATATCAATCTTTGTTTAATATTAGGGGTATTTACAAATCGAGTTAAATTACATGGGGTTTTCATTTAATATATTTATAATATATTTCAGGTATTGTTTTAAATAAAAATAATATTTTTGATGTACTCATTTCATTATACGTAATTATTTATTTCTTACTATATAGTCATTTTATTTCTTGGGGCCAATGAACTTCTTCTATGTATTTGACTATCCCAAAATATTTGTCAGAGACAGAAACTCAGTTCATGTGAAATTAAATCATTTGGAATGAGAGGTCTATCTATCCTACCTCTCTATAGATAGATAAAATAAATCTATAAGGGACATATCCAATATCACCTTTGAATGATCAATGGTATGAGATCAACGTTGTCGTTGGGACACCGAAGGATTCATTGGAGTACCGCACTAACCACTGAAATTTAATCAATGGTGAAAGATCGGAATCTTTGATTTTAGATGTAATACATAGATTTTTTTTGGATTCATATCATTCAATAAATTGATGGTGATGATGGGATACAATCGACCATCATCCCCCACCTACATTGGACGTCCCTCCCCCCAATCCTAATTGATGTTGAACCTATGTGTTAAATATACTTGATAGTTATTTTATGATTAAGATGAAGGTTATATCGAGTCATGGAATTATTTTCAGGGTATTCCACCTATCCACTATGTAGAAATTGCTCTATGTGCGACTTTACCTCATTTAGAGAATCTTTTTAATAAATTAAATATCAATGTATATCCTCTTTTTCACTACCTAATCATGGAATCATTGATAGTAATGTAAAGAGTTAAAATAAAGGTATAACCTTACATACATAATGTGATTCAACGAACTAGAAAGAATCACTTCAAATTTTTTTCTACAATTATAGATTCATTAGAAACTAAAACATAATATGTATTTGTAGGTATGGCTACCATTATCTTGTATTATATTTTATAACTCATTACATTATCATGACAACGATAATAGATTACATTGATCCAAGGTAGACTACATTGTGTTCTCTAAAAACAAGTGAATTTTCCTCACCATAAAACATGTATATACCTCTTTACATGATCAGGTACAATCAGATTGTTCTGACATCATTTCATACAATTATATTAGAAATAACTAATATTCACCTTCAAAAAAGTATGCATTAGTAATATGAATTATTGTCCATATCCTAGAACACATGATTGATCAATAGTTGAATTATTTGGTATTTTAATTTCAATAATAATATCCTCTTATATACTATAAATGTCTTCATGGAGTGATTCATTCAATGGTTCATTGGGAACAATTATATGTTATATTGATCTAATTTGAATTTTTGAAATAAATTTTAGTATAAAAAAGATACTAGATATATTAATATGATAGATTTACTTTAATAGATTCAGTTCTTTTGAAAATCTTTTGATTCTTTAATTAAATATCTAATGAGATACATTTATCCTGGTATTAACATACAATAATAACAATTTCTCCTTTTGATAATTTTATAAACATAATTTACATGGATAACCATAATGCTTCTACTAACCAATTGTAGACATATGGAAAAGATTCATTTTAAATGAATGTTCTAATATATTGTTTCCTACATTAATCCAAAATAGTAATTTAGTAAATTTTAAACCTTATTAGTATTTTTAGATGGCATCAACCCTTATTAGTTTCGTTACATATACTCTTTCAACAATTTGGTGCAATTTACTCCCAATGCTCATTAAAATGGCTATAAAAATTACCCATAATAAATAACATTTTGACTAATTTATCCATAAAAACATGGTATTACCAATCATGATTTATTATTTCCAAACATGTACTACCCATGTATCATCTCTATTGGATAAAAACTACTACATAACAAATAATAACCCCCTTAGAATTTTATACATCGAATAAATTATTATCTTTTAATTGATGTTGAAAATTTTAGGCAGTTTTTATATATTGACATATTTTGGGATTTATTATTCTAATTGAATAATGTATCACTATCCAGGGTAAACATAACACCATAACAATGGTTATAACCTTCATACAAAGTATGTGTCTCTAGAATATCTTTTTTCCTCACCTCCTGTGGATGTTGTTCCTATGTAAACTATTTGTTCATCTCTAACATTGACTAAAAAAGTCAATCATGGTTCAACTATCTTAGGTAGAGATATTCACCCTCTTATTGAAATATAGTCAATCAATTTACTATAGTTTTTTTATAATAATGATTTTTATAATATCCTAATAAAACTATAAGATGATTACTCTAGATAATTATTATGTTGTTCTAAAGGAATGTTTGATTGTATCTATAAAAAACTATATGCAATAAAACCCATGTTCTTTTTAAAATGGATTTATATAATTCTATAAATCATCTGATACCCAATTTTCATGATAGTTTGTTTATGTCAATGGGATAATGTCACTATTTGTGAAGGAAGTCTCGAAATATGGAAGTATATGAAATGCATGAGTTTTAACATAGATGTTATTTTTACAATCATCAAGACTATTATGTGTATAATGAAATGTGATTTTTGAAATTTCCCTATGCTACATATTATTGATCAAAGTTAAAATTTAACACTAATCCGTAATCCTTCTTAGTATCATCATATCCCAAATTTGGATAAGGTACTTTTCACTTACGAATTACTCCTTGCTACATTATAGTGACCTTTGAATGATTGGTCAAAATATTCATTGGCATAGTAGCCTTAAAAACTCATATCTTATAAAAATTAATATATAATTAGTCAATTTTGCAATGATAAAACTCTAAAATGAATCAGTTGATGTATATTTACTACTAGAATTCCCTTTTAATATTTCACTCCTCCTGGCAGAACAAATTCTAAAAAAATTATGGATTAACTTTATTTCTACTGTTTTCATTATCTAAAACCAATTACATTAGTGTGTCAGCAATACCTATGGTCTTTAACTCTGAAGGGACTATATCCATACTACGAATATCCTTGACAACTACTTATTATGTGATGACAATATATCTTCTTTACCGAACTAGGTAAATTATTATAAAAATTTATATTCATTAGGTGTTTCCAATTATTCAAGAATCACTGAACTATTTGTTGTGTGTTAAACATCACAAACAATATTTTTTTATAAACTAGAATGATTTATCCTTATATACAATGTTCCCTTAAGATAAATATTTTGTTAATAATCAATTAGTTTTTAATATAGAACAATTTACCTAGAAATAATATGTTGTGTGTTTCTCTCCACTGAAATAGGAAATACTATTTCTCACCATCATAGAGAAAACACCTTACTTGCAGTAATGCATCTAAACCTAATTTTTTAGTATATTTAAATAAAAATATATAAAAACAATAATTTATATAATACCAAAAAATAAAATCATTTTTTAATATTTATGAATATAATTGAGGATGTTTTTACATGATTCTATGCTTTAGTTCATTGAATTTAAACTTCCATAGGTTTTTATCATAAACCGCAATGCAAATGACCTCTTAATTATTACATATTTCAATGAAGGACATGTTGAAGGTTATTTTAGTATGATTCCTTCCATGATCCTTTTCATGTTATTGTTTACCAAGTTAACCAATATAATTAACAAATATATGATCCTTATATTATTATTTAATTAGTAATCCTTCCCAGATAGGTAATGTAGAGTTTTCTCTATACTGTTCATTTTATAATATTAGATGAAACTAGAGAATATGGGTGATAATGACATTAAAAAGGGATCTATTGAACAGTCATGATCTACCTATCAAATATTGAAATCACCAATGTAATCATCATGTAATGTACCAGACCTCTCCGGCCCATTCCTTTGTCGAAAAGAAGGTCATGAAGTGTTCGGGAGAGTATAATGGACTTTTCCCATACTTTTCAGAATTTTGTAACTACACACCATGTAGTCTGAGTATACATCGTGTACCACCTTTCCGAGTATACCCCATATTGAATCTGTGTCCTTACCGTGTGAAATTAATAAGTACACTCCATGTAGTTTCTCCCTGCGTACACGTTACCCTCAAACCGTGTGTTGACCAGTCAACGGCCGTGTTCCGCGTTGAATGTTGTGTTAGAAGCCGCGTGGAAACCGTGTGAAATGGCCTAGTACACGCCATGTAGTAGATATTACATCCCGAAAAGATTAGTTTTTCTTGCCTATAATAGGAGGGGGCCTCTCCCCCTTTTCATACAATTCTTCTCCTCCCCATTCCTTCGAGCATAGCCCTCTCGAGAGACTCCAAATATCCTTTCTTCTATAACTTCTTCATCTCAGCATCAATTTACGATCCGTCTGCGGCCACAAGATTGTAACGACGAGGAATAACATCTGAGATTGGATCTGTTGTTTTCCCTTTGGCCTTTCCTTCCCATCTTCCACCCAAGGAGGTTTTTCCTGGGTTTTGACAGAAGCGACAGACGCCAACAGACATATTCTAATGTTGATCTGGGGGAGTGGTGTGATCAAGAGATGTTGAGGTAGGGATCATACCTTCATCCCTCAAATTTGTGCATCAGGCATGATGGGTGACCTATTGCTTTCACGAGACATAGTTGAATCAGTTTAATGAAGTTAATAACTGGATTAATGAACGGGGATGGGGAAGTTGTTATGTTTATCTTTGTTTATCCTATTGTTATCTTGTGAATTGAATAGGATTATGCCTACTCAAAATCACGGTCGTTGGGGGCCTTTTCTTGTGCAATTAAATGTTTCCCTATCTTTCAAGACCTTTTTTGTGGATGGATACTTTGTGGAATAATGGAATTGGATAATCACGTAAAGTTGGCTGATTAAATGAATATCTGGAACCCTTGTGTGATCACCCTGGTTGATCAAAATGGATAAATGAACATGTGGGTATTGGTTTGGTTACGTGGTGTGTGAAAAGGGGGGTGAATCCTGGGTTATTACGAATAGGATGGGCAGTAGGGCAATGATAAATGATATTAAAGGGGCAGCGATGTGGCACAAGCCCAGTTTTGTGATACGGTTGTGGAGATGTGGTTATAGTGGCAGCATGGCTAAGGTAATTGGTTGTGATATTAAAAGAAAGCGGAAAGTTGTTAAATGAACTACGGGGAATGATAATGAATTAAACATGGTAACAATAAATTGGGATTTTTTGATGATAAAAAGGTTGGTTTTGTGTTGCTTGTGTTCTATCTAACATAGTTTGTGGTTGGCAGGGTATTCTTCTACAAAACGCTTGATCTAGTTTGATAATTGCCCAGTAGTTAAGGAACTAATAAACTAATACTGTTAAAACATGAAAACCTAAACGGGGATAGGATTGTTTGTTGTATGTTTTCTTCGTAGTAGCAGTTCTGAGGCACGTGCTCAGTTTCCCTGTTTAGAAGCCATAGGTTCGGCTGTCTGTGTTTGGTATAAATATATGTATCTGTATCATTGTGTTTTGTAGTACCCCGCCCATGTTGAGCAATTAGTGTTGAACACTCCCATTTCATGGGAGAGGGTGGATTCCCCTTAGTTACTAACTCCTTCCTACTCCTTCTTCCATAGGTTGTGATGGCTTGAGGCGACCTTACACCCAAGACTCTATGGTTATGTTTCAATTGGTGTGATTTTAGCCCAAGACCCATTGGGCAAGTTTACTATTCCAAAGAACCTTCAGGATGAGGACCTGGTGTGTTCGGGTGGGGATGTGATTGTGGTTTGTGAGTTCCAGGTGTGTGCGGGCGCGATATGTGGTCTGTGAGGCCCAGGTGTGTGTGGCTGGGATGTGTGACTTTGTGAGGCCCAGGTGTGTGAGAGCAAGAAGAGATTGGTAGCGTCAGGACGTTCGCCATTATGAAGAGCACCTAGCTAGTGTGGGGTGGGGGGAATGGTGCAGGTTACCAAATATTCTTGTTCTTTTATACTACTAATTGTTTTTCTTTTTGTGGAGCGTGGCTGGTGAGGTTTGTGGATATAATTCTTGGCTAGGTTTTGGTTTCTTCGTTTGTTCTCACGGGACATTAGAATTTCTCCCCACCTGTGCACGAGAGCTTTAGGTTTCCCTACTGAGTACACTTGTATGCTCACCGTACATTTACTTTCAGGTTTCCAGGAGGACTACCAGGGCCGTGCAGGACCGTAATAGTCATTACAGTTGGAGTTGTTGCAGTTTTTTTCCTCTTGTTTCTTTTGGTAATGTACTTTTTAGTTTTCTTGTACTTGTACTTTGTTTTTGAATTGTTTAAACAAGCATATGGGATTGGTTTGGGTTTATTATCATTTACTTGTTCCTTTTTATTTTTTTGTTTGACTCATCCTATTTTCCGATCTTAAATAATAAAAAGGGTAATGCTTCCCAAATTTTGGAAAACTCATACACTTGGTTCTAGTCACCACTTCGGGGCCTAATGGAGGCGGGACTCGGGGGGTCATTATCTCCCTTTCACCATTGCCAGCTCAGGAAGGGCATCCTTGGTGGGAGGGGGTCGTGACAGAATGGTATCAGAGTTGATGGTTGAGAGATAGGATGGAGTATGGAGTTAGGCATGGTGAGGATTTCATGGGATGGTAGGGAAACAATGTTTTGTGATCTTGTCACGTGACATAGGCCTGGGAAGACCGGCTAGGACACATGATTTTAGGGCCCCCCGTGATCCAATGCAAGGACTCTGAGCCTACCGAACGACCAAGTGACACTACATTAATTGCACGGTAGAGACCTTAGGGAAGGTATATGCATCATCATGGTTGTGATGTACTTGATTTGGGTGTTCTGGGAATGAAATTGTAATAATGTGATAAAATGATACCATGAAAAATTTCCTTGCTACCTGGGTGTAGGCGATCTTTGTTTACCGTATAGTTATGGAACCTAGACGTCGTCCCCAGGTGACTCAGATAGGCAAGGCCCAGTTGATTCAGGCGATCGATCGGTTGAGGACTGATCGAGAGGAGGAATATGATCTGTGTAAGAAGAATCTTCATTCTTTCCAACAACAGACCCTCAAGAAGAACGAGGTTAGTACTTCAGATATGGAGACAGAGGGGTGGCTTGAGGATCTAGGGATCACTTTTACTTTGATCTGTGCTCTGAGGGAGTACTGGGTTCTCCAAGTAGTCAGTCAGCTGATAGGTGTGGAACGTCCGTGGTGGACACTCTACCTCAGGGATAGGTCAGAGGTAGAGGATTCGTGGGATGACTTTGAGAAGGAGTTCCGAGAGGAATTCCTTTCTTCCATGATCAAGGTAGAGAATCAGAAATAGTTACTCTCCCTCCAGCAGGGGAGTATGTCAGTACGAGATTTGGGGATCGATTTCAAGGATCTCCTAAGCTTTTCTCTGGATCTCTTTCTGGATGAGGAGTCTCGGGAGATATGTTCGGAGGAGGTGCTTCGTCCTTCACTCCAGTATGCTGTCACCCCCTTCACCCTACCGATGTACTTGGCAGTATAGAAGAAGGCAGAGGCTGTAGAGAGGATGCACTCGGAGGGAGGTGCACCACGAGAGGGAATCCAGCCAGGTTCGTCGAAGGGGAAGGTAGTCAGCAGCATGTCTCATATAACAGGGCATTCCAGATTCAGTCCAGTAGGGAGCAGGCCCCAGTAGTTCCAGTTCATATCTAGGGTTCCTCGTCCCTCTTTGACGAGCCCATGACAGAAGTGTTTCTCTTGCGGATCGTTCGGGCACATTCAGAGTCGGTGCCCGAATCGAGCTCAGTACAGTGGAGGTGGGCAGGTTCAGCGCCCGCCTCAACAGCAGCAGGGCTCTACTCCTCCAAGGGTAGACTTTACAGGAGGAGGATGACCTCAGGGTTCTCCTTAAGGACCTCGACCAGGGCATGGTCGGAGAGGTGGTCGACATCAGAGAGGCAGAGGGGCTGGGCGTGGACAGTTGCACGCATCAAAGTTGGCAGCTCCGGTAGGACCAGAGGTGGTGCGAGGTAAGATTTGTTTGTTCAACACTCTCGTTTACGCTTTTTTCGATTCGGGAGCATCTCACACCTTTGTTTCACCTGGTCTAGCCCATGCTTTTCATCTAGACGTAGAGAGAATTTCTGTAGCCCTAGTGCTGAGTACAATAGTTGGAGGTCAGACCAACGTATCTTTTGTTTTCCGGGGATGTGGAGTGATGTTGGGACCACATCGATCTAGTGGTGATCTTCTTTTACTACAGATGCAGCCATACGATGTCATCCTAGGCATCGACTGTATATTTTCTATTAGTGTTGTTATCGACTACTTCCAAATAAGAGTTGTGTTCTCCGACGTGGATAGGCATCTTGTAGCTTTTTTTGTGAGAGGAGCTATCATGTGGGAAGTCAGCATGTGAAGCCTCCCCTCTCCTTGTTAGGCGTTTTATCAGTGGTTTCATCTGATACAGAGATTATGGATGATCCAGAGGTTATTGGGGAGTTCCTCAATGTTTTTCCCGAGGAGTTTGTGAATCTACCTCCCACCCCCCCCCCCCCCCCCGACGTGACGTTGAGTTCGGGATAGACTTACAGCTTGGTGCCCATCCGATTTTGATGGACCCTTATCGGATTTTCCTTTAGAGTTGTGGGAGTTGTGGATTAATATTGACGATCTAAAGGATAAGGGTTTTGTTTGACCCAACATGTCGTCATGGGGTGCTCTATTTTTGTTCATGATGAAGGCAGATGGTGGTATCAGGATATGCATAGACTACCGAAGGATGAATCAGGTAACGAGCAAGAACTGTTACCCCCTTCCAAAGATATATGATCTCTTCGACCAGATGTGGGGAGCAGGTTGGTTTTCTAAGATTTATCTACGATCTGGATATCATCAGGTGAGTTTAAAGGATAGTGACATCTCGATGACGGATTTCAGGTGCAGGTATGGGAACTTCATGTTTGTAGAGATTCCTTTTGAAGTTATGAATAAACCGGCTATGTTCGTGGGACTTATGATCTTTTTCTCCCGATATTTTCTGGACCGGTTCATCGTTGAGTTTATCGATGACATCCTGATCTAATCATGATCAGAGGAGGAGCACGTTGAGCATCTTAGGGCAGTCATGGATGTCCTTCGACACCACGAGCATTATGTGAAATTGTCGAAGTGTAAGTTCTTGACGCAAGAAGTACACTTCCTTGGGCATGTGGTGTCTCAACATGGAGAGTTAGTGGACCCGTCGAAGGTGAAGGAAGTTTTTTCTTGGGCGGCACCCAAGAACATGGCAGATTTTCATAGTTTCTTGGGCTTGGAAGTTTATTATCGGAGGTTCGTTTATGACATCTCTCGAGTTTATACTCCATTTTCAGCTTTGACTAAGAAGAACCAGGTCTTCCTATGGAGCAAGGAGTGCCAGGAAGCATTCGACTACCTGAAGGAGAAGTTGGTCAGTGCTCCAGTACTCAGGTTTCTAGAGGAAGGGCTGTTGTATGAGGTGTTTTGTGATGCTTATGGCCTTGGTTTGGGGTGCGTACTGATGCAGAAGAAGGGTGTGATTCGGTTATGGGCCTAGGAAGTTGCACCCTCACGAGCGTAACAATTCCACCCATGACCTAGAGTGTGCAGCAGTGGTGTTCGCACTGAAGATGTGGTGACATTACCTATTTGAGGAGTGCTTTGTGGTCTTCTCAGATCATAAGAGCTTGTGTTATATCTTCTCCAATTGTGACCTAAACTTACGACAGCAGAGATGGGTAAAGTTTCTCTAAGACTATGATTTCGAGATCTCTTACACTGAAGGTAAGGGAAACGTTGAGTCTGATTCCTTGAGCAGGAAGTCGCATCAGTAAGTGGTTCGGGGATCTACTGATGCTTGGAAAGAAATGGGAGATTTGGCTACCTTACACTTGGATTCAACGGTATAGGGTGTTAGAGGCTATTTTTTCCAGATGATGGTGAATTCCTCCTTGTCGCAGCAGGTAGAAGAGTCTTAGTGGGGAGAATCTGAGGTGGAAGTAATGAGAGATCGTATCGATCTGGTAAACTCTCCTAAAGGATGGTTAGAGGACATCTGACATCGGATGCTTTTCCATGGATGTTTTTTTTGTTCTGGAGGTGATGTGTGTGGGATTTCACTGTGAGTTCCATATCTTAGCCTTGGCGGTAAATATAGGAGTTTCAAAAATGTACCGAGGCTTGAGGGAATATTTTTGGTGGCCCAGTGTGAAAAGTTCAGTGGCGGCGTTTGTGGCAACGTGCCTACTGTGTCAGAAAGTAAATGCTGATCACCGTGTTCCTAGTGGGTTGTTTCATCCTTTTGATGTCCCCGAGTCGAAATGGGATGACATCTCAATGGACTTCGTCATAGGAATACTCAAATCTCAGAGTGGTTATGATGCTATCTGGGTAGTCGTGGATCGACAAATGAAATCATATCACTTCTTAGTAATTAAGGAGTTAGGCCTGGTGAGTACCTTAGTGCAGAGGTACATAGACGAGGTGGTGAATTTTCATAGTGTTCTGATGACTATCGTCTCAAGTCAGGATACTCAGTTTACCTCACGAGTCTGGAGGGTGCTTACATCATGATTTTGGAACCCAGCTATGCCTTAGCACTGCTTTTCACCCCGAGACCGATGGGCAGACAGAGAGGACTATGCAGACGATGGAGGACATGCTGCGAGCATGCGTTCTGGATTTCACAGGATCATGGGTGCGACACTTGCCTTTAGTATAGTTTTCCTACAACAATAGCTTCCACTATACTATTGGCATGGAACCCTTTGAGGCTTTGTATGTAAGACCATTCCGTTCACCCATTTGCTGGGTAGATGTTGGTGAGGCAGGTGCTCTTGGGCCATAGGTAGTACAGAGCCCCACAGAGAATGTTTAGCTTGTGTGTGAGTGGATGAAAGTAGCTCTGGGATGACAGAAGTCTTATGCTGATTGTCGGAGGAGGCCCTTAGAGTTCTATGTGGGAGACCATGTGTTCTTGAATGATTCCCCTCTACGGGGGCAGCGCAGGTTTGGGAAGGGTATTAAAATCTCCCCTAGGATCATCGGACCTTTCAAGGTGCTATGGCGGGTCGGCGAGGTGGCATATTATCTAGCCCCGCCACCATAGATGGAGAAGGTTATTGATGTCTTCCACGTCTCCCAACTTCTCCAGTAATTACAGGAAGACTCTCACACAATTGACTAGGGAGAGTTAGATAATGGAGATGATGTGACCTTCAAGGAGCGACCGGTCGAAATTGAGGATCGTGAAGAGAAGGTGCTCCGTGGATGAACCATTGCCTTGGTTCATGTGTTGTGGAGGCGTCGCGGCCTCGAGGAGAGCAGTTGGGGGCGGGAGGCTCAGATGTGTGCTAAGTACCTGGAGTTTTTTTGACTTATTTTTTTCTTGTTCTTCTGTTCTTTTTTTTATGTTATACTCTGTAAAATTGATATATGGAATGATGGCCTTGTCGGTTGTGAGAAGTTTTGTTTCCTTGTTCTCTGGAAGTGTGTAACATGTCCAGATGTGTAGGGAAAGGGACAAACCTGATTCTTAATCGAGACACATTAATTTGGATGCGATTGGACCCATGTGGGTGAGTCAGTGCTGCTCAAATCGGATAATATTTCAACATGGGAGAAGGAATAACCCAAGCCATGTGTTCGGGGAGTGTGGTGGATGTACGGTGTTGGGGGAAGTGTATATTTAAAAATCCTAACAGATAAAAGTGGGAAGACCCAATTCTTAATCGAGATGCCTTAATGTGGATGCAATTAAACCCTTTCAGGCGAGTCAGTGCCACCTAAAGTGGATAATAACTCAACATATGAGAACTAATTCCTAACATATATGATTAGGGTTGTTGGTGGTTTCCTGTTATAACGAGATCACTAAGAGGTATCTTGTTGGGTTCCTCTGGGTTGTTGTTTTTATCTAAATCTCAGGAATGATAAGGTTTTAAGAGGTATCTGTTGTAATGGACCGGACCACTCCGGCCCATTACTTTGTCGAAAAGAAGGTCATGAAGTGTTCTGGAGGGTAGAATGGACTTTTCCCACACTTTTCAGAATTTTTTAACTACATGCCATGTAGTCTGAGTACACGCCGTGTGCCACCTTTCCAAGTATACCCCGTGTTGAAGTTGTGTCCTTGCTGCATGAAATAAATAAGTACACACCATGTATCCCATCTTACACTTCGTGTAGTTTCTCCCTATGTACGCGTTACCTTCAAATAGTGTGTTGACCAATCAACGGCTGTGTGCAACGTTGAATGCCGTGTTGGAAGCTGCGTGGAAACTGTGTGAAATGGCCTTATAAATGCCTTGTACTAAGAAGTACACACCATGTACTATAGTTATTCTCTCCTATAAAATGAGGGGCCTCTCCTCTTTTTCAAATCATTCCTCTCCTCCCCATTCCTTCGAGAAGAGCCCTCTCAAGAGACTCCAAAGCTCCTTTCTTCCATAATTTTTTCATCCAAGGTGTGATTTACGATCCGTTAGTGGCCATGAGATTGTAACGACGAGGCGGAACTTCTGAGCTTGGATCTGTTGTTTTCCCTTCGGCCTTTGATTCCCAGATTCACCCGAGGAGGTTTTTTCCGGGTTTTGATAGAAGCGAAGGATGCCGACGAATGTCTTCTAAAGTTGATCTGGGGGAGGGTTGTGATCAGAAACTATTGAGGTAGGGATCTTACCTTCGTCTCTCTAATTTTTTCATCCTGTGGGATAGGTGTCCTCTTGCTTTCATGAGACATTGTTGAACCAATTTAATGAAGATAATAAATGGCTTAAAGAAAGGGGATGGAGAAGTTGTTATGTTTATATTTTTTTATCCTATTGTTATCTTGTGAATTGAATAGGCTTATGCCAACTAAAAATCGCGGTCGTTGGGGGCCTTTTCTTGCGCAATTAAATGTTTCCCTATCTTTCTAGAGTGTTTTGGGGACGGAAAAATTGTGGAATATGCAAATTGGTTAATAATGTAATGTTGGATGATTAAATGATTATCTAGAACCCTTGTGTGATCACCCTGGTTGAACAAAATGGATTAATGAACATGTGGGTGTTGGTTTGGTTATGTGGTGTGTGAAAAGGGGGGTGAATCCTAGGTTGTTACGAATAGGATGGGAAGCGGGGCTGTGGTAAATGATATTAAAGGGGCCAAGATATGGAATGAGCCTGGTTTTGTGATACGATTGTGGAGATGTCGTTATAGTGGCAGCAGGGCTGTGGTAATTGGTTGTGATATTAAAATAAAGTAGAATTTTGTTAAATGAATTGTAGGGAATGATAATGAATTAAACACAGGAACAATCAATGGGTATTGATTGATGATAAAATGTTTGTTTTGTGTTGATTGTGTTCTATCTAACTTGATTTGTGGTTGGCAGGGTTTTGTTCTACGAAACACTTGATCTGGTTTGATAGTTCCCCCGTAGTTAAGGAACTAAAAAACTAATACTGTTGAAACATGAAAACCTAAATGGGGTTAGGGTTGTTTGTTGTATATATTCTCCGTAGTGGAAATTCCGAGGCACGTGCTCAGTTTCCCTATTTAGAAGCCATATGTTGGGCTGTGTGTGGTTGGTATACATATATGTATCTGTATCTTTGTGTTTTGTCACACCCCAACCATGTTGAGAACTTAGTGCCGAACACTCCCAATTCATGGGAGAGGGTGTTTTACCCTTAGTTACTAGATCCTTATTGATCCTTCTTCCATAGACTGTGATGTCTTGAGGCGACCTTACAACCAAGACTCTTCGGGTAGGTTTCGATTGGTGTGATTTTATCCCCAGACTCTTCGGGCAGTTTTACTGTGCCCAAGAACCTTATAGATGAGGCCTAGGTGTGTTAGGGTGGGATATGTGGTTGTGAGGGCTAGGTGTGTGCAGGCGGGATGTGTGACTTTGTGTGGCCTAGGTGAGTGCATGTAAGAAATGTGTGATATCGTCCGGACGTTCGCCGTTTGGAAGAGCAGCTAGCTAGTGGGGGGGGGAATGGTGCAGGGTACCCAATATTCTTGTTCTTATATACCACTACCTATTGTTTTTTTTGCAGAGTGTGGCTGGCGAGGTTGGGTGGATAGAATTCCTTGCTAGGTTCTGGTTTTTTCTGTTGTTCTCACGGGACATTAAGATGTCTCCCCACATGTGCACGAGAGATTTAGGTTTCCCTATTTAGTATAATTGTATGCTCACCCCACATTTACTTTTAGTTTTCCAGGAAGACTAACAGGGCCGTGCGAGACTCTACTGGTCGGGACAGTTGGATTTTTTGCAGTTTGTTGTACTCTTTTTTCTTTTGGTATTGTAATTCTGAGTTTTCTTGTACTTTTACTTTGTTTTAGAATTGTTTAAACATGCACGTGGGATTGGTTTGGGTTTATTTTCATTTACTTGTTTATTTTTCTTTTGGTGTTTGACACATCCAATTTCCCGATCTTAAATAATAAAATGGGTAATGCCTCCCATATTTGTGAACACTCACTCTCTTGGTGCTAGTCACCACTCCGGGGCCTACTGGAGGCGGGACTCGGGGGTCATTATCTCCCTTTCACCATTCCCAGCTTAGGAGGAGCATCTTTGGTGGGAGGGGGTCATGACACATCACCTTTTTATAACAATTCTTCTCTTTATCATCTCCATATTCTCATAGATGAGATTACATATAAAGTCATTAATTTCCTAAGGTAGTATCCAGAATTCACATTAGGCATTGATGATAGAATTATGACATAACCAACATATGTTTCATAATTGAGTCTCTTGTATGAATTTTTAGTCCATTCTTTCCTGATATAGTTTAACGTTTTTTAGGGAATAATGTGCCCTAAATTTATTATATTATAATACTATGCACATGATCCATCATTACTCATTGTAGTCATCCATAATTTATTTATTATTTATATATCCAATTTAATAGACATACCGTTGACTACATTGACCAAATATTTAAGAAGGTACAACCATCCTGGTCAATTAGGCCTAAGATATTAAATCCTAAAGTTATAAGTGACAAATAATATTTTTACTAATCATCCAATGTCATACCATCAATGATGTTCCCAATACAAGATATAAATCCATGATTTAATTAACATAGTATTTACCTTGCATCAATGTACTTGATCAAATGTCATATGTTTATAATGAACTCAAGACTATAGAACAATACACATGTTTGTAGATAAAAACAACCAATGAAACATTAAACATGTGGTGTTCATACTGGTGTGTCTCTCCACATGATATCACCTAACAGAGATTACTATGTGAGAATTTCATGAGATTTATTCCCAATTATATTGATCCCCCAACATTTGATATTAAGTCATTATACTTGTCAAGCTAGTATAATGTATCTTGTCCAAATGAAATATATTTCATAATAATTTCATAGTATATCAAGGATATCATTATACCTTTGACCTTCTATAGCTTTTTCTATATGATTAATCTATATAAATTTCCATTTTAACAATGTACACATAAATTTATACACTATAATGGTATGTTGACTTTATTACCATTTTACTATACACATGAAATGGAAATTGAAAGTGATATATTGTTGGGTACTAGAAACCTACTTTTAAAACAATTTCAAGTATGATAGGTAATGAATAGAGGTCTAGTGTATCCATTGAACATAGTTTTCCAAGGCTATATTAGGATTTGACATATTGATTATGGTGTCCTAGAATAAAATTTTAGAGTATAGACATGATTTCATGATTAAATTCCAATAAAAAGTGAAGGAGGACATCATAAACCTATTTATTTGTTGTTTTCGTATCCATTCCATAATAAATGATGGAGGAAGTAATCCATGAAACTCATAAATGAACCAATATAGATTTCTAGTTGATAATTATTTATGTTTTTTGGTGATCATTACCCAATTCATGAAATTCTTAATATCATTATCACTAAGGTGATAATGAATTTAAAAGGTATTGATAATTTGGTTAGATGGGTTTCAATGATCCTCAGTGTGCCTATGGTTACTATTTCTAATAGGTTCCATTAATTTTTATGTAAATAATGAAATATATTCTATAATGGGATGGTTTCATTATCAAATTTGAGAATAAAAGTCAATATTCACATGGATTATTGTATATGTTGAATCATAAAATTGCAGAGGATATTAATCTTGTTTGCATAATTATCTTCAATGGTTTTCGGGTTTTCTATCTTACCTAGTTTATTTCTTTTTACAGTAATACTTATATGAATTTGATTATGGACACCCATTATGACGTTTCATATTGGAGGCCATGTTGTTTTTCTTTATTATTAAAAAGGATAGGTGGATGTTCTTTGGTTGGACTGAGCCATGTTTGTGAGATGAGGGGAGGGGTACTCTTGATCCAAGATATATTAAAAACAACCAGGAGTCTTCAGAAATTATATAGATATCATCATCACCTCCTATTATAATTTGTGGTGGGTGATTTTATTTTCCTTAGATTTTCACCTCATTTGGGAAATATAAATTTAGGGAGGAATTGTAAGTTAGTACCTCATTTTTTTTCCTATTTGATATCATAGAGTGACTCAAGATGGTGGATTATGGATTAGATATATATTTTTGTTAGATTTATATCTATGATGGGTACCATTTATTAATATTTTAACTTGAATCTTCCAAAATTCCCCTCAATATTGAATGATAGGATGTTGGAATCGAACAAATATACTGAGTTCTTGAATGTCATATTCAAATAATGGATCAACATGAAAATCTGTTGTGTGGAAAGAAAATATTATTGGTATGTGTGTGATTTTAGTATAATATGGAAAAGAATGATACATTGGATCATGACACCCTGATAATTCCTTAATAGACTTGTCACATTCTGGTATCATGACCATGATCTATTCTCTTGATAGAATTATACAAGGTGGGGAGATTTTTTATTCCATTTGGGTCACAATGATGATTAATATTATTATTGGTTTTCCCCATTAGTGATTTTAGTGTCCATAAATTTCTTATGGTTCAAAATATAGATTTTGAGGAAAACATGCTATAAGAAATATTAGTAATAATCATGTAGAGGCCATGTGATATTGATTTACCAGTTTTTGTATAAATTTTCACTGTTTTGTTATGATTCTATTAACCATACGGGTTACTCAAAAATTCATTAATATATTTGTGTTGGATTCTAGAGGATTTTTCATTTATTAAAAAAATATATTTTCCAACAATTTAAACATTTTGAGGAAATAGTTAAAATTTGTTTTCTTAGGATAATCTCTAACACATGGTCAGTGCATGAGTTTATAACTGTGCAACCTAACTTTGATACCAAATATGAACATATAAAAATTTAAAATTACCCCAAAACACATCATAATCATTAACTATAACATCATAAAAATACATAATTAGCTCAAACAATACCCTACATGATACTCTAGATGCATCTCCCCTTGATTTTAGGGTGATCATTGATTGATTTAGGTGTATCTCATCGAGCTATATTCATATTTGCTCTTGTTTTCTCCTCTTTAACCATGATGTTCTCTTGAACTATCATCCCAATGAATATTTGAAACACTTTTGGGATATTATTATCTATTCTATTGAGTTTTATTATGGGATTTATGGAATTTACATTAGATTTATGATTTTTAGAACAACATATTTTCATTTCCCATTTTGGTTTTTGAATGATACATTGTTCACTTCATTGGTGAGGTATGTGTCTCTATAAACTGGTTTATCCATTGATATGATTATATTATTATGATTATCATAATTGGCTTTGATTTATTGAATTAAATTTTTATATTCCTGATTTATGTTTTTGATCATTGATGGAAGTGAAAAGTTTTTTCAATGTGGGTTTTCACTGATTACTATGTTTTATAAAGATTATTTGTTTGATAAAATTAATAAAATATGTTTTAAATATAGAAATGGGGTATCAAGCATGGTTGTTATGTGTAGTCCCAATAGAAAATGTTTTATAAAAGATGTTCTTGGTTTTGATGGAATGTAAATATTTTATATATAATAATAAAAGACCATTGAGTATGGGGGTAAAAAAAACATAAGTGAAACATATCAATATAATCCGTCGCAAGGGAAAGTTACTAAGATTCCATGGTTTCTAGTTTCTTTCCTTATCTAGAGGATTTGGTTTAAAAATTATGATATTCACTTATTCTAGATAGAGTTACTTTTTGTGTCTATGTTGTGTACCCCCTGATGCCATAGATTTCATTTTGGTTATTTGTAGATACATTACATATAGATTTATTTACTATTACATTCCACCCAACTGATATTGTTATTGAGGAATACAAATATATGGTATTTTTGTACTTTTTCCTTATGTATAATTGTTATGTCATATTGTTTGCTTATAAATATATGAATTTTTTTATTAAATCTATAGAATGACTTTATATTAAGTCATATGATTTATTTTTAAATAATCTATAAATAAGAACTGATGATTGAATATACATGGACATGTTATTTATTCATGGTGGTATTCTTGTTAGTTCATTTTCTTCATACCATGAATATGACATTGGGTATGCTCAAACATGGTTTTATGAGATAAAAGCAAATTTAAGAGAATAATATATTGGAAAAATCTCTTCGAATTTGTTACCATATGGTGGGTTCGGTTAGGGGGACATATTTTTGTGTGGATATGGATCCATGGGTATTTTCAGATTTCATATTATTGGACTTTTTGTTTTTTTAACTATTCTTACTTGTCTATTTGGAAGATTCTATCTTTAATGGTTGATTTTTTGACATATGATGTATTTTGGATATCTATTTTGATGATATAATTGAATATATATTATCATATGCAATTGGTAGTGTCAAACCATTCCAATTATTTCATCGAATCCTAGGTTCTTTTATCCGACATAGCGTGATTGGGAACACACTTGGGTCCTTCTGGTAGGCTTATCCAGATGAAATTATGGGTTTGCACAGCTTTTTCTATTAATTATTTTTCATATTAAACTAATTCTTTCTTGAATCCCTAAAAAATATTTACTATGTCAATAATTAGATCAAATTTTTTTTATCTCAATGATGATTAGATCACATACCCCTCATCTATGTAGTTGAGAACACCATATGTGGGTAAAAAAGGAATGTTCATGATGTTCCACATTATAATTTAGTCATTGTCACGATGTAATTCCTTGTTATACATGTAGAAAATTTATATCTTGATTACACTTCAACTAATTATTTGATCAACAACATACTAAACCACAACTGAAAAATTAAGTTCATATGTTGTATTTCATAAGTAGCATATAAATATATGAAGGATATCTTGTGATGCATATCATTAATTTTATGTAAAAAGGGTTGATATTAATAATACACCCCTATGTATATTTATGACTATAGGAAAATCCATGAGATTGACCTTGGAAGATATGTCAAAGCAAATAATCTCTAAAAATTTCCCTATGAATTTATTTTTCATATCGTATATAAATATCGTTGTATTTAGTATATGATTCAATTATTTTTTATATTAACAATTCTTTAAATCCAAAAATCATTTTGAAGATGATCAATTATGGAAAACACAATGTTTTACGTTCTGGGGATATTTTCCTATTACAGTATATGTAAAATAATCTAAAACACACATGAGTAAAGGATAATGGGATATTTTATTTATTATAGTAAGATTATCCTTTATATACTATAAAGATAATTTTACGAATATTTAACATAGGCGACATAAACTCCTATCTGTTATATCATATCAGATAAAATACAAGATCTACCTTGCAAATTGTTCACCATTAAGTGTTTTTAATTTACTCACAACATCATATATAATTCTTATCACATCTATATGTGACATTTTCATAAAATTGTTCCAACAACATTTCTCTAAATAAAATAAATAAAGTAATCATGTTTGAATAACGGTGATATTTAGTAATCTTGTCCCTAAAACTAAATTCCATGATCATATTTAAACTACTTACCTGCACAACATAAAACACCGTGATGTAAACATCTATTTTCTAGTAAGAACACATTCTATCTATATCATCATCATCCTCCAAATAATTTCCCATAAACTATTTCATTTAATTAAAGTAAATATATACATTATTATATCCACTACATTATAAAATCAATTAGATAATGTGTCTTGTAATTTGTTATATTAACAAATATAAATCTTCACAATTATATATATCACTATATCCTACAATATTTTAATATATCATGATTAATTCAAATTTTCTAATATGATTTTTATAATCCTTCATGAAATAGTGATATTAACTTGTAAAGGGAAGTAATTTTAAATGTAAATTTTTCTTTAGAGTGAAACATCTATATATATTTTTGGATATTAAGCAAAAAATCACATTAATATTAGAATAAAATTCAATATTATTTATATAATTTTAACTTATAAATGTTCATACATGTTCCCAATAGAATATTAGTATCTATATTTGTTTAAAAATATGTTTGTACGACACTTAAGCTGCTATGTGTTTAGAAAATAACTTTAATTTATTTTTAAGTTGGAATACATAAAAATGAACTATTAGTATGTATTATATATATTATTATATTTTATTGGAATATTTTGATTTATGAAGGAAGAATTTTTTTAAATATACCAAAAATTGGGGGTGGAAACATATTTCTAGAAATTTTAAAAAACATATTTACATACAGTTTATCTTAGATAAAACAATATAATATGTATATTCCCCTCTAAACATGTTATTGGATATATATATGAATCATAATATACAAATATGAAATATTCCATCCCATGTTTTTTATAAAAAAAAATTATCTAAAAATGTATCTTATCTTATGAGATAAATGAGATGAAGATACACATCATTTAATTTGATTCATACATGTTTCACACGTACCTCCACCACAAAATCTCTAACATAGAAAATATTTCTAAAAACACTCATTAAAATATAAGATTACTCAATTCTTACTTTCATTTTTAACTCTGGAATATTTACAATTATTTTAATATATACATTTGGTATCATATACCTATCAGAATTGATGAATTTAATTCTAAAATATTGATACCAAACATATACATTCCATGGAGATTTCCGAACTCATTTATTTATTCTAGAAAATCCATTGATATATATATATCAATTAGACATCTCAACACACTAAGTAGTCAATTGAATTTTAATGATTCGTGAGAAACTATCATTTAAATCTTCAACTTATTTTTCTTCATCTCATTTAATCATTTTCTTACATGGACTATCTAAAATGAGCCAGAATCTGAAGATCATATATTATGTTCATCTAAAATCATCAGATTTATAATATAATGAATTTATATTAGATTCAATTCTATTATACTAATATTTCCCCAAATGAAGATGGATTAACTATAATACAAGAAATATCCATTTTTATACTCCCTTAATGGATGATTTAAAATAAATAAAATAACTATGTGAATCAAGAACAACTACCTCATTAAATTCAAAATACTATTTTTTAGAACCTCTCTTCATGGGGAAATTATTCCAAAAATATATATCTTTTGATAATTTCATATAATCACGAATAATCTAATTTATAAAAGAAATAACTTCTCTTCTATATTACATGAATCAAAATGTGAAACATATTTAATTTTCTTCTATTTTGACAATTTATATATTTAAAAATTTTAAAAAATATATATATTTTAAATCATATATATTTCAGAATTATATTTTAAAATTAAATAACATTTACCAAAAGTTTCCAATATGCTTCTTATAACACTAAAGGTAATTAAGAATATTTTATTATATTGAACTAATAATCCTTTTTTCTTTAATTTTACCTCCAGTTTTCAATGAATTTTCTAGTATCCATAACAAAAAAAATTCAACACTACAAATAACATTTTTTATTCAATTTTTATCTTCAACCGATTTATATAGCCAATAGTGTACAAGAATCAAAATTTGATTTTTATAGTTCATCTGTTTTTTTACTCATTGAGAATATATTTTATGTTTTTCATGAAATTATTCATATCGTCAAAAGATTGACATTGATTACATTATAAAGAATTCATTTACTAGAATAATCCTCAAGGATGAAAAAATTATCACTAAGTCATTATTATATCAAATCATACATTATATAGTGTAGAATAAAATTATATATGTACATTTTCGACTAATTCATTTTGATATTGTAATTGAATTATTATATTATACTACAACAACATATATTCACTTATTTTGACAACATAAAAAATAGATTACTTTGGAATATATTTCATTAAAACATAGATTATTAATTAATTACATTTATTAATCCCCCATTCATAAGAGTAATTTTATATTAAGCTTTTCCTTCAAATGAATAATTTGAATGTTTTTCATCCGTGATGAGAAAAATAATTTTATCTAATTAAATATATGTTATTAAATATGCATAATATTTTATCTGTTTTATTAATAATGTCATATGATAATTATACCTTGGAAATTAATGTCCCAAGTTATCATATTCTTTTATTAAGAAAATATGGATTTTTGATTAAGTGTTGTGCCTTCTCTTTAATTCCTATGAGCAAAAAATTATTTATATTGGTAAATATACCAATATTAACATTTATAATTCATTTATATTATAGTGGATTACTGTTTATCCAAATTCATCATATTGATTCACTCAAAATTATTCCTCCAGTATCCTTTATAAGGAAATCCCTATATATGTGCCCATAATGAAATAACCAAGAATATACTAAAAAAAATAAAAAGGCATAATGATTTGGTAGAACCTAGTAGAATAGAATCATGTTTCATATATAAAATTCTTTTCATACAAAGGATAAACCACGAGAACCATACATTGGTAGGACCTACTCCATTAAATTATTGATGTATTGAAATGTGTGGGTTTGGTTGGTATCACAAACTTAATATTTCTTATGTTCCTAATGATCTAAAATATTTAATATACATCATATTATTATTTAATTAATTCCTATTTGATAATATGAAATCATTATTTTATCATGTTCTATTCCTTTTTTACATACTTCTAATGATTTAGTTTTGGAATCACTATTCAAATAACACAAATAATATGTTTATAAGACACTAATTTGTGACCCTTTAAACAATATTCAAGTATGTGTTATCGACCTAGATATAAAATTAAAGTATATTCACACATATCTATATTCATCATATGAATAAGGTTAATGAAAATTAAAAAAAAGTAATATAATTAAACGATATTCATAATATACACATGAGTAAGCCCAATGCAACATATATCAAACTAAATTATTCATTATATTCAATATAAAATCATCCATTCTTGATGTGGGTTAGATCCCAAGTCCCTCCCTAAATAGACACATTACTCTAGAGGTAATTAAATTCATGGGAATACTAATTTCTTATATTAACAAACTGTATTCTTTAACATATCTCAACATCATAACTCAAAATAAAAATTGAGGTTAAGGTAGATAAATGATAAACTTTATGAAGTCATATTTATTTTGTAATATAGGAATATAACAACTAAAAGTAGTCTAAATGTTAAAAACCATACACAATATTAACATTCATAACCAATTTACTATTCAAGAACATTAATAGAATTTAAAAAATAAATATACGTCTATGTTATTTATAAATATATGAGACAACTATTCATGAATATTTCATTAATAATAACAGTCTATAATGATTTTTGAAATTACGTAAACATTATATATATTCCTTAGTCATGACTATAAGACTTCTTTATTTATTTCAATCTGAAAAAATTATATTATGTATTATTTTTATTTTATACGAATTTTTATGAATTTAGAACAATTAAAATTTGTATTATATAAACCACTGACATAAACTAAATATCATATAAATTATATTTTATTTAATAATTTTTTTAAATAACAATTTTGATGAGGAATTAAATATATCAAAATAAGGCCCCCAAAATTTTAAAACATTAATTTTATTTAATTATGGACATTTCATAATTATTAATATAAAATATTCTAATTTAGAATTTTTTTGTTATTAATAAAAACATTTTAAATTACCCTAATGCTTTATATATATATATATATATGTATTTTTTATAAATAAAAAGTCATGAAATATATTTTTGAAAAAAGGTATTTGAATTTTAGAATTTATTATTTTGGAAGAAAATATTTTTAAAATATTTATTTATTTAATTTTAAACATTTATATATAAGTAACTTAATAAAAAATGCCATAAAAATGTTGTTTTTTTCAAAAACAAAGGAACAATGCAATATAAAAGTGGGAAGATTAGTGGAAATTTTTTTCATCATGTAGGAAATATTATAAAATTTTTATGAATAATTAAACAAGATCAATCATGTAATGGAAGTACATCATCCGAATAATGAAAAGAAAAGTTTAAGTGCATAATGATTTCATGTGGGTTAATTGAAAATGGATAAATTCATGGATTATACATTAGTGGCTTACAGATATATAAACAATCCAACAACACACCATTGAGTTCATACATGTTTTTTTGGAAAGGTTAACTATCGATTTGAAGGATCTGAATATATTCATATATCTATACCCAAATCGTCTGGATAAAGTCATACGGAAATCATTTATCTAGTAAATAATATTTTCATTCAAGGGAAATGAATATAGAAATCCAAAATATTCACTCCCAATAACCAATATCACTAGCAATATATCTAGATATTCAACAATTTTAATATTCATAAGAAATGTCCTAAATGATTTTTCAAACATCTTAATGTGTAAAAAATATCATTTATATACCCTATAATCTTCTATAATAATTTAATGGTCTCCTGTTATTCATAGTAATATTTTCATAATTTTAATTTTATAAACCAATAACTTTTTGTGCCACTTTTCTTCAGAGAAATGGTCTTCAAAACAGTCTGTAATGATCGATTTAAATATCAAAATTATTAATAAAATCATTTTTTGTTTTGAAAAATAATTATCAATGATGTAAAATATAAAATTTCACACTGAATAATCATAATATCCTAGACCTTTAAACCCATATTTGATGCTAAAAACATAAAATTTACATAGTATAATTGATATTAATAAAAGAGATTCTATTTTAACCATCTATAATTACAATATTAATAACCATCAGTGTGTCACTAACATAGAAACAAAATTCATAGGCCAAAATCATCATCTCTGGTATAAGGCTACGACATAATAAAATAATGATTTATAATAATATTAAATCAGAAATAATCACAAAATAATCACAAGATAATATAAAAAAATAAGATAATATTTTGTGTCATGCTGATAAGAATTGAAAATATATTCATTAGAAAAATTATGACTTATAAGAATACCATTGTGGATTGAATCCCATTATGCATTGGGATAACTCTCTATTCACATAAAAAATATATTTAAAGGATCCTTGACATGTAATTGATTAACATAGAAGATTATATTATGCACTTTTGAACCTTCTTGGGCTTCAGATAAACATCAGTATTCCCATGGGATTGGTAAAAACACTCATGTACCCTCTAAGGTTTTGTATAACAACTAATTTACCCATTTTGTTTATAATATATAAATCATTACCTAATGCATTGGAGTTATTTAATACACCCACCAATCACATAATAATGCACCATTCATATAAATTCCATTAGAATATTAAATAATTCATCATTAATTCAAATATTATATGACCCATGTGCATGAAATTGGTTTTAATGATAATTTTTTTAATCTCCATCATAATTATCTATCTAGAAAAATGATTTTAATTTTATCATAATAATATTAATCTTTTTATCATGTCTTAATTAATTTATTATATAGAAAATAGTTTCACGTATAATCCACCCGATAATATAAAAATATTCTTTCAAAAAAAATTATATGATATTCTAAAATAATATACCCAGTAAATAGTAACCATACATAAATAATATTTACATATACAAAAATATATTTTATAAAAAAAATTACATTAAATTTGACACCGATGAGAAAAAAGTCCATTTCTTTTCAAAAAATTTCATTTAAATAAAAAAAATCAACAAATTAATTGAATAATATCTTTTTATAAGATTTATTTCATATAATATGTGGTCTAGAATGATGAAAGGGAATAATTGAAACATAATATATTCATTCCATAAACATTTAACAGAAAAAAATTATTTCACGCATTTGAAACAAGTAAAAAATGAGTAGTAGTATTTAAAAAAATATAATATTTTTATTAGTTTGTAAATAATGACAGAGGATAATTAAAATATCATTATAATTAATTTTATTTAATAAAGAAAATTATATTAAACAAATTTTAATAATATGTTCATAAGGAATAATTATTCTTGACCAAAATGATAAATAATGAATGATTTTATTAAAATATTTTTTTTGTACTTTTGACTACCAAAATAGAAATAATATATGAAAAAATAAAAAATAAAAATAGTAAAAGAAAATTTATTGGGATTAAAATATAATAAACATATAATTACATAAAATGGAAAGTGAAATATAAATAATCCCTATAAAATGTCAGAACTTAAAATAAACATGTATAGTCTAGTAATATATTAATCAAAACATAATAGAAGATAAAATCATATACAAATTCCTAAATCCCTATTAATTTTCTAAAATATTTATAAAATAATTCATGGGTAGTATATACACCTCCAAAAATAAATAATGTTATGAATATGAAACATATCACAATGATACTAAATTGGGAAGGAAACCCCCTTATAACATGGGTACTTTTAGAATCAAAATACCAAGAAAGATATGATATGAGATGGATTTTCCTAGTCAATTTAATTTCATGAATTTTTAATAAAACCATCCATAGGTAATTGTATACTCCAAAAAATATA
Organism: Viscum album; assembly: GCA_963277665.1. Taxonomy (NCBI): domain Eukaryota; kingdom Viridiplantae; phylum Streptophyta; class Magnoliopsida; order Santalales; family Viscaceae; genus Viscum; species Viscum album. The sequence goes on along the minus strand of OY728163.1, from coordinate 2,097,848,198 downwards.
GAATAAGTGTTGAATATGTCATATATTTCATAGAAATAAAACAGAGCCGAGAATCTTTTACCTCCTGTCATGACATGATTGGTAAAATGGTATGAAACTATATTATAATAAATTAAAATTAATTATATATATATATATAAAATTCTTAAATATCACACATGATATTATAATCCATTAAAATTTTATCACTATGTTATTAATAGTTCTTCATTAAAATCAATATTTATAGAGTTAAAAATTATATTTTCATGTGTGTTTTTGGTTCAGTGGTTTCTTCATTGCATGATGATCATGTATTCCTCATCACTAGAATAATAATAAAGATATTAAAATAATATATATTTGTAATTAGTCTTTTATAAAAATACATGTATGAAACTTCATTAAAATCAATGTTCCTGGAGTTAACAATTATATTTTCATGTGATTTTTGGTTCAGTGGTTTTGTCGTTGCATGATGGTCATATTTTCCTCATCCCTAGAATAATAATAATGTTATTAAAAGTATATATATTCATTATTTACTCATTTATAAAAATACATGTATGAATGTGAATTAAAATGAATAATATCACCCAATTGTGACGATAGTTTGTAAGTACGCATGAATGATTCATTAATTTTCAAATGAATGGAATTAAATGGATATAAATAATATTATATAATTTTGGAATCATAATAAAAAAACAAATATCATATATATTAATTAAATTTACCCTTTTTATAATCCTTGTTAGTAGAATTTGAAAAAACAATCACAACCCATCGTGGAGGTGGTAGTCTAAACGTACAAAAGAGTAATGTTATCATTTTTTAAAAGATACGAAGGTAAGAAGATAGATAATATTTAACCTACAAAACAAAATTATTCAATTATTATCACATAAATATATTAAATATATCCTATAAACGATCCATTAATAGATTTTATGGGGAAATAAATATATCTCTTTGTGGAGACGACATTCCGTACATATACACAAGTGATGCTTTAATTTTGTATTGGATAAAAAAGATATAAATTATATTATATCATAAAATAATAATAATAAGTTATTATATTTACTATTTTGGGACACATATAACATTTTTCGGGGTTTGGAAAAATAAATAACCTTAAAACAGATAATTTAATACTTACGCCTATTCATTTGATGTCTTCTTTTCAATTAATATTATGTCATATGAAAATGATATTTATAGACCGTTTAAGGATTTTGGATGTGGTTAGATATACTTATAATAGAATTTTGGAAGTGTTTTATGATTATAATGAACTCATTAGTGCCTTTGGAAAACATATATCAATTCCAATTTTATTGTTAAAAAACAATGGCATTTTTTGATATTTTTATATTATTATGGGTCAAGATAGTAATTCAATATATTCCAAGTGGAATATATATAAACCATACATTGTAGGATAATAAATATACTATATAATTGACTTGATATATATTTTATTTATTCCCTTTTATTTTAAAATAATTTTAACCAAAAAAATCATTTAAATTCATTTTCTTGACTTTTCCTATATTTTTAATTAAATATGATTAATAAAGATTTAGAATTTGAATATAAAAACATTCCCCATTATGTATAATTTATAATTATCACGTAAATTAATGGAAAATAATAATTCTCCAAAATATATAAATTTTAATGTTTTTCATATATTTTACCTGATTTTTCTAGTACATGTAGAAGTGTTATGTCGTTGATGAATAATAATTCAATTTAATGATACCATAACAATAAATTAAAAATAAATTACTATTATGAATATAATTTATTAGTTTCCAAGATATCCATTTATAAGCATTAAAACTTTATTATTACATACATGAAACAATATTATGATATTAAAAAAATAGAGTTACAATTCTAATTATTCATTAAAAAAATATTTAATATTTCATAATCGAAGGCATGTGGAACAAAATTTCCATATATAAAATTTCAGGATAATTCTAGTCGAGGTACATTTTTCCATTGAAATAAAGGAACTTGTTAGAAGAATTTAGGGATGATATCCTAGAGTTATAACCATTATTTACACATATTACCATTTAATATAGTGATAAAATTTTCCCTTGGTTACAGTTTATTATGAAATAAATGAAACTAGGTATATATCCAAATTAAACAATTATAATCCCAAAATATCAAACATTGAAGTTATGGTCATATTTATTTTTTAAAATAAATTATATTACTTAATATATATACATTTTTTATACCAAAATTTTAAATAGTATTTTAATTCTATTTTTATATCATGATAGTCTCATAAAAGTGAATTTTTTTTGAGGAAATAAATTTTCACTCTTCACCATAAAATCCTCTTTTCCAGAAAAATTATAAACATGTACATTATGTTAACAATGATATGATGAAATTTGAGAATAAAATGATTTATATATAGATAAATTTATAAAATTTATAATTCTATATATTCAATTGAAATTAAAATATATATATATAACATAACCTCAATTAAAAAATAAATGACCAAAATCAACATTAATGATTTTCCAGCTCATATGATTTAATTTTTATAATTAAAAATTAAATAAAACATTCTAAGAATTAATTAATAAATTTATATTGTGAAAATTTTTCTACATATACTTCATAACATGGTTACTATTATTATTACCCACTAGTCCAACTACTAGTTAATGATGACCATATTTAAAAATAATAATATTTGAATAATATAATAATGATTGATAATGCATTGGGTTGTTTGAATCAAAAGCTATAAAATCTGAAAATTTGATTAAAATAGAAATATATTAAAAAAACATAGCATGTCACACTCTATAAACATAAATTAGTTATTCCCCCATACATTTAATTATCACTTACTATTGAAAATAGTTATGTTTACCAACATGATAGTCTAAGATCATGATATAATTTCTATTGTCATATAATCCATACAATCATAGGTTAGACCAGAAATTTGTTTAAATACTTATGAACCCACCCACACACATATATTTATATACATTATCCATATACAGTTTAATGAATTTCAAGAAAACATACACCGATAGATTAGTGAAATGTTTCACATTGGATCTAGTAGAATTATCATCCACTTTCAAGAGTTTGATTAATTCTTTTAAAATTTTGATATATAATACCAAATAATATACCTAATTAAATTCATTCCACTCAATTATCAAAATTTTAACTTTTGTAGTGCTTCAAGATTTTTTCCATTTCAACATTATCCCACACTCTATGTGATAAATAACAATGAAAAATTTATCATGATTATGGTAATAAAATTAAATTACAAATAATCATAAGATCCAAAAAATGATAACAATATATGTCTCTCAACTCTATAAACTTACCAAAACAATTTTTTTTGAAAATTTCAAGATAATAAATGATATGAATAAACCATCATATCCAATATTAATACACTAATTTTAAAAACAACAATAATGACACTATAGGTTTTAAATTCATTTATCTTAAAATTTTTCAAAATATACATGAATAAATTCAAAACCCAAAAATTAAATATATTAGGTAACATTTTATTTCAAGAAAAATATAAAATTAATCCATAAATAAAGAAATATCCCCATTTGTATATAATATTTAGTATCCCAAGTAGTTTTCACCCACTAAAACTTTGAAATATTTATACTATCTATAATAATAATAACTCCATACTAAAATAATTTAATTTTTATGATCTTAATAATTAATATCATAAAAGCATGACACCTCCATTTGTATAATAATAAAATTCATATATATAATGTATGTGGTATAATAGTTCCCATTTTCCTTTTATTGATAGGTTCAATTATAAATATATTTTTTCCATTTATAAAACACATTCCTTTTGGAATTTATCAAATATACCAACCACTTCTATTAATATTCAATGTTATTTATTAGACTAAAGATATATTTTATATCTTCCCAAAAATCTAATTATCCACTCATCTAATTAGTTATCTTCAAATCTATCTATTAATAATTTGAAAATATGATAGAATATATCCCCATAAAAATACTTAAGTTCCATTTTAATATTTCATCAAATATGAAAAACTTTTAAAAAAAACTAAACCATGATACACGTAAAAGATCCTTGGCATGGTTTATTTTCATTTATCTTATTTTGAAAAATATAATTTATAAGCCATAATATTCATGAAACTAAACATTCTTGGTTCATTTTTATTTTATAAGTTCCATGAGACATTATATAATAACCAAGATCATTACAGTTCATTAAATTATTGGGAATTTTAAATCTTTTTATTTTGTAGAGAAAGGGTGTTTAATGAATATGTATTTAAATTATAATTTCAAGATAATTAACATATATATCATTTTATTTCTATGAGGATGTGTTTTCAAGTGAATATTTGAGTTTTCAGAGGATAGATATAGTAGGTAATGAACTATAGCATCAAAAAAGTTTCTACTAGATAGATGGTAGTGGCCACTTTATAATCTGTGTAGCTGGTAGTGATGATGTAGCCCAATAAATTCAAATATGGGGCTTATGAATCTCGCTCTATAGGATGGAATAGTACGGAGTATTCAGTAATGGAATACTAGGTCATCAATAGAACCATGTGAAGTTTCATTATGAAAGGGAAATATTTACATTTCTCCATCATGAACCTTCATTTTACTCGTACAAAGAGGGTTGCGAATGAAAATTTTCAGTTGGTCATTTCTATGTAATACCATCTCACTTTTACCTGGATTTCCCCATTTGATATTGGATAAATCAAATTTCCTTATATAATAAATTTGTGATATGATCCCCCTTTTCCTCCCTCCTCACTTTATTTAATTTTTTTATTACTTTTAATTTTTTTTAATTAGTGATGAGGTATATAGTCCACAATATCTTAGTGAAATCATCCTAAAATGGTTATTTTTCTTTTTGTGGATGGATGACGTTAGGGATGGATGGATGAAAAATGATATAACATAGTTTCAATCAAGGTATGTTTTTTATACATTTGGTATTTTATATTAAATTAGAAAAAATATAAGATCGACGGTTTATATAAGAAAATATATGTTATTAACTTCATGTGATTAAAGGGTTTGTTAGTGGGTAAGTTTATTTCACACTAGATGTTTTTACTAGAACATAAGGTGTTATCCTACTATGATAGACATGATGTGATGTGATATATGTACGGATTTATAACTTATACATCTAGAATCCATTTTGGGAGTGGGAAATTTTATAAAATGAATGTATAAGATTACAATATGATACTGGGATATGTGATAGAGAATTAATAGTGTATAAAAGATTATCAAAGATACCTTAACATAAGGAAATGGTTGGACACATATGAATGGAATGATATAATTTTTCCAACCAAAATATATTTTTCATTAGTATTTTTATAAATATGATGTGGCATCTTGGGATACATAATGTCCGGGTGTAACAACCCAAACATTCATTAATGAGAACTCGTCTTCATCTAATTAGATTCCTTATTATGTAAAATGGTTATGTAAAAAATATGAAGTACTTTGGTTTTATGTTTTAGAATATTAAAATACCATTATGAATTGGGACCTTTGCTAATACAGTCATTTAACAGTGCTCACATGAGTACTATAAATATAAGTCTTTAAGAAATCCAATTTACTCACACAAAAGAAGCTATGGCCTCAGCCAGTAGAACTTCTCCATACAATGCCCATTTTTTGGAGCTTGGAAAGGAGGTGGTGTCACTTGGATTCTCTCTCGACCAAGTCCAAGTCGAGCTTCAACATGTTACGCTCGAATGCAACCGCCTATGGGAGAAGTGTAAGTTGATAGAAATTACCACCCGAGCGATGTTATCAGAGCCACCCCAATAGTCTGTCACTATCACACACCTTACCCTTAGGTCATATTCAGGTGTTATAAGGGGTTATGTTACAAGACCTTATAACTCGAATTATGTGCGTTATTATTTTCTTTATAATAATGAATATACATTCATTTTATTATTGTTACATTGTAAATAGTTTTAATGCAAAAATTTTATTTTTACTAAATATTAAATTAAGAAATATATTTTTATGAATTAATGTATTTTAATTAAATAATATTTTAATAAAATACTATTAAAAATTTAATTTTTATTAAATATAAATTATCTTATAATATATATGAATACATTTGTGATTTTCATTACGTTTTTAAACCCGTTTTCATCAAAACCCATGAATTTTTGTTAAATAGCGGTTTTTATTTTAAAAGTGAGTATTCATATATTTAGAAAATTATTTACATAATGTGAATATTATTTTAGGAATTATAATGTCAAAATTATCCAACGGTGAATTTTTCATATTTTTCATATACAGTCAAATTTTTGGGTAAAAATTAAATATCGTTTAATTATATGATGTGTTTTATGACCACATAAAACCTAATAGTGATGAAATTAATTAATATTAATGGGATGTTCAAAAAATATATTTTTACCATTAAAATAATGTGATTTTATATTTTTTTATTTATTTTACCATTCCTTAGTGGACCCTTCAATACATATAAAAACATTTTATCTTTTTAAATTGAATTCCATGAGAGTAAGACTCACCTCCACATAAATAGGCCTAATATTTTAATAATTTCTTCCATCGGCCTTATAAAATAATTTTTTCTACTCCCATTTTGAAACAAAGATGGTGAAAACCATTGGTTGGTTTATGATTTTGATTAGTTTAATATGCGGTGTTAAAACCCTATATAATTAAGAATTCCCCCTCTTTTCCTAGAAAATCCCACCCAAGCTCCCACTTCCACTTCAATCAAATACTTTAGAGCTCAAATAACATATGAAATCCTCTCTCTAGAATCCTAAAATGTTTTACCAGGCTCCCAAGAATCCTCTCACAAGCCTCTCCCAAGCCATTGGGATCACACTTCCATGAATGAGATTTCTTCCTTTAATATTTTATCAGAAATTATTTATGTTGTTATTCATTTTTAGTTAATATTAAAAATCTTGGGTTATTATTTAACACCTACCCCATACATCCCTGCGAATGTTTTAATGTTGTGATACCCATTTATCTCTCATTAATTCCTCCCATTTACACCCATTACTGTGCCAAATTACATAAATGATTTCTCTATCCTCATATATATTCAAGAAATTTTTTTTTTATAAATCTATATTCCGTTACATATGTTGGGACATGTGTCTATATGACCCCTTACTTTCATTTTTATGTACATATTATGAGACACCTATTTCTATCTCATAAGCAGTTTCTATGAATTCTTATGTCACACCATTATGATACAGAAATAACATCATGATGTTCCAAGCCAAATTCACTGTGTAGTGAATACCATACCCATATCTCTTTCAAGGTTATTTAACATTATGCAGATTTAATAATTTATTATAAAGATTCAGGTATTAATTCTAAATTCCTTTGTCATAGAATAAATATTGATGTTTAATTATTCCAAGTTACATGATCCATGTGTCACACTTATGCAAGAAATGAAATGATTAAGAAGGGAGTGCCCTGATGGCGCTCCAATTCATTGGGTAAAGATTAGTATCCTAATACGTCATGTGATATGAGGGTTTACTCGTGATAATACACATGAAATGAGATTTTACTAATTCCTTATGTTCAATGATCATTGGCTCATGCTAATATCATATTTAAGTGTTGATTCCACATTTCCATGTAATGATAATCATGATATATCATGCCCTTATATTCATGTTTCTATTATGCTCTATTTATATGACTATTCCCTAATGTGTACTATATTTTTGATGCTATTCCTTGTTTACTTTTTTTCTGGGCTTTATAGATCACTTTTGTTATGCATGTCCTCATGTTATCCCATGTATTGAATAGTACGATGGAATGATGGGTTCATGTAAAAGTTGTTTTCAATAATAGGTTGTGTTTTATGTTTTATGTTAATTTTTAATGGTTATAATCCCCAATGAAACTATTCCTATCATTCTTCTATGCTGTAACAAGTGATGGGGTTATGTAATAAAATATGTTTATGTATGAAATAGAGAGAATGGTTGTTATAGTTGGCATATGAGGTTATGTTTCGTTATTTTTTGGATTAATACTAGAAAACCATAGTGAAATCCTCCGGGAAAATACGATGTAAAAAAAACATCGTTAAATTTTGGTGTGTTTTGTGTATGTTATTTATCATGAAAATATATACCTGTTTGAATACGGGTAGGTAAAGGCAGCCTTGTCACATATGTATCTATTGTTAAAACCCAAAAACACCACTTTGAGCATGACTCGAATGGAAAGTACTGCACAAAAATAGGTCGTGTTTCATTATTGGTTACGATACTCCCGAGAGATATGCTTTGGTAAATTCATAAGCATAGTATGTACCATTAATAAGAGAATAAAAAATTCCCCTAAGAGTATATGTTGGGAGGTATATAATTTATAACATATATTGAAGCCTATAATTTTATAAGTTAATGAAATATATGTAATATATAAGTCCTCCATTTTTCCATTTGGATTACCCTTTATGTGTTACCCTTAACTTTCAATTTATTCCTTCTAATGGCTTGAAAAAAAGGGCTTGGGATAAATATTGATGTTAAGATCAATGTGATGACTGTTCTAATGATATTCCCAACACAATGGGAGAGGGAATTGTGAACATTTTCGGAATAATCTCTTTGTTAACTCATGTTTTGAATAGATACATGGGTTAAGAGAAACATTCACCCCCTATGAAATAAAAAGTCTAAATCAAGATTTTAATGAGACTAAGGCCTCCTACTTTTAATGGATCATATGATCCCTCAATCAGTGAACAAAGGATATACTCCATTGAAAATATATTCTCCATCCTTAAATGTTCTTAACAAGAGAGTGAACTTTTGGCTACTTATCATATGGGGGGTGATGCTGATCAATGGTTTACATTGATCAAAGAATGAGTCATGGGGAGGAGATAGAGGTGTTTTAATGGAATGATATCTAGAAAATGTTTTTTTGAAAAATATTATCCTCACTCCCTCTGACATAATATGTAAATGGACTTCCATGCCCTCAATCAAAAAGACCATGAATCCATCAAAGCATATGAGGAAAATAATAAAAGTCTTGCATGATATGCCTATAGCTTTTTTGTTACCCCTGAATGCCTAGTTGACTGATTCTTTTTTGGGCCAAAACCTATCCTATTGAAATACATAGGGATCCTTGCCTTTGAGAGCTATGAGTTAATTGTCTGATGTTCCCTCAAAGTCGAAATGAAGATTGGTGAATCGCAGAGGTATCATTGGGATAGAAAGTGTAATATGGACTTCAATTCTGGAAGACTGATGGATAAATCTAATGGTGCTAAAAAATACAACATCCCGCATTCAAAGGGTGTATAATGAATCATTCCATGAACATCTTGAAGTGGATGAGTAAATGATTTTGGTGTGGAAGAGAAGGGAACCTTGCTATTAAATACCGACAAGAGAAACCCAAGGCCGTGACAGAGGAGAGTGACACTCCATTAGACCCTCAATGTGTTGTTCATTGCTTCAAATAAAATGAATGAGGGCACTTTTCAAACCAGTTCTTTAAGACAAGGGATTTCGGAGGCAACCCACAACCTCCAAGGAAGAAAGGTCTAGCTTTTTCCATCACTACTGCTAAAATGAACCCCGATAATGATATGGTGATATGAACTGTTTTTATTCATTCAATAATAGTGAAAATCGTTTTTGATTCCAGTTCTATACATTATTTTATATGTTGAAACTTTAGTAGAAAAATCCCCACTCCACCATAAATAATGGAAGTAAAGATATCGGTGAGTTTGGAAAATGGAGAAATAATTTCATCCCAAGAATATAATTCCTCCCTTGTTATAATTTGTAGATTTAACTTCCTAGAAAACCTCTTCAGAATCCCTATGTTAGAATTTGATGCAATTCTTGTCATGGGTTGTCATTCTATATATATATCCAATATAAATTACTATGAGAAGAAAATAACTCTCCATATAGCGAATTGACCCTCGATTATGTTCAAGTGAAAGGAGGAAGATGAATCTTTTTTGGCACAATGATCTCAAAAATGGATTTTACAGCCCTATGGGAATGCTTATCTAGCTCATATGTTTTTGTATAAGGAATCATCCATCCTTGAAGACATTCCTATAAAGAAATAATTCACTAAAGTGTTTCCTGAGGAATTGGCTGGTCTTCCTCCTATAAGAGATGTTGAATTCTCTATTGATATTATACCTGGGGGCATTTCCATTATCCAATTTCCATATCTAATGGATATTTTGGAGCTTGAGGATATGAATAAAAAACTACAAGAGAATTTGGTTAAAGGTTTTATATGCCCACGTGCTTTACCATGGGGTTCACCAGTCCACTTTTTCAAGAAGAAGGCTGGGTCAATTTTCCTTTGTATTGATTATCGTGAGCTCAAAAAAATCATGATAAAGAAAATGTATCCTCTTCATCAAATTGATGACATGTTTGATAATCTATGTGGAAAAAAATACATATCCATGTTTGATCTGCAGTTGAGATATTACCATGTAATGGTGAAGAAGTAGGATATCCCCAAGACTACTTTTCACAAATGATTTAGGCACTATGAATTCAGAGTAATGCCTTTTGTACTCACTAATTCTCCAATAATATTCATAAACTTGTTGAATATAGTCATTAGATATTTCATCGACTAATTTATTATATTCATTACAGATGATAATATAATATACTCCAAAATCAAGGAGGATCATGAGGATCATATATGCACTGTACTAAAGACCACACGAAAGGAGATGCTCTACGCAAAGTACAGCAAGTGTGAGTTCTGGTTAAAGTATGTCTCATTCTTGGTTCATATAATCACAAGCAATGGGATATCTATGAATCCTTCATAGGTAGTAGTAATTGTGGGATGGTTGAGGACAACTTTTGTAACAGATATTTGTGGCATCCTTGGGTTAGCTAGATATTATCGCCGATTTGTGAGAAATTTTCCATGATTGTACCACCCTCTTTCCAATGAAACTCGGATGGGAGTAAAGATTCCATTGAGTGATTAACATGATGTGATCTTCAATGAGTGGAAATGGAGGCTTATCACTGCGCATTTTCTCTCATTACCCACAAGTGGAGAAAATTTTGTGGTATTTAGTGATGCATAGAAGAAGGGAATGGGTTGTGTGTTGAAGCAAAATGATAAATTCATAGCCCATACTTCCAGAAAATATAATGGTCATGAGAAAAATTATCCAACACATGATCTAGAGATTGATTAAGAAATCTTCATTTTAAATTTTTTGGTACATTAACTATATAGGGATAATTGTGAAATATATATGGACTACAATAGCCTCAAGTATATAATCACACAGAAAGAGTTGAACATGCACTACCAAATAGGGTTATAACAAATCTAATACTATGACCGCTCAATTCATTACCACCCTTAGTAATCTCACAAATAGGAGGATATTCTATGTAAAAAGGACCCATCAATTATATCATTTATATGAATTGAAAAGGATCCAATATTTTCAGAATTACTAAAAATGGACTCTGGAATCATAAATAAGGGAATATCATCCATCCTTTTACAAATGATTTCTCAACCATCTCTTTTGGAAATGTTAAATGATACACAAATGGATGATGTTGGAATTTAGATAAAAGTGGAAACTATATGAAAAAGGTCATCCTTGAAGGTCAATGTTAATGAAGAAGGAATTTTGAGATTTGGGAAAACACTACGTGTTCCATCAAATCCTATGTTATAGAATGAAATTTTGGATGATTCAAATTGTTCAAATATCTCTATTCACCCAAGAAATACATAGATTTATCGAGATCTACTAGAGAATTATTGGTTGGATAACATAAAGAAAGAGATCGCTGAGTATACATCAATGTTCATGGTATGTCAGCTTGTGAAGGGTGTGAGGCAGAAGTCATAGGGGATGATTCAACCATTACCCATACTAGCATGGAAATGGGAGAAAATCACAATAGGGTTTCTCACTAGATATCTGAAGACATACAAATGAAATAATATTATCTAGGTTCTTGTGGATAGTCTTACAAAGACCACACGCATCATTTCAATTCAAGAGGATTTATCATTAGATCATCGAGTTTGAATATATATTAGAAAAGTGGTAGGGTTGCATGGAGTTCCACTATCTATTGTATTCGATCGAGATCCAAGAGTCACCTCTAGGCAATGGAAGAGTCTCCAACATGCACTGAATACTGAGATGAACATTAGTGTGTCTTATCATCCTTAATCTGATGGCCCATCTGAGCAGACTATCAAAACAATTGAGGAAATTTTGAGAGGAGTATCAATGGATTTCAAAGGATGATGGGATAAATATCTTACTCTATTTGAGTTCTCTTACAACAATAGTTTCCAAACAAGCATCCAAATTGATCTTTACTAAACCCTATATGGTAAGAGGTGAAGAACACTGACATGTTGGGATGAAGTTGGGCAGATAAAGCTACTATAACTAGAAATGATCAATGAAAGGGAGGTGGTGTTTAATCCCATCCAACAAAACATTAAAGCTTCTCAGAGTTGACAAAGTAGAAATGTTGATAACAGTCGATGAGACCTACAGTTTGATGTCACAAATATTGTATTCCATTACATATCACTGTGGATGAGAGTTATGGGGTTTGGGAAGAATGTAATGCTTAGTCCAAGGTACATCATCACATTAGAGATCCTTGATTTCATTGGAGCAGTTGCCTATCGACTAGCACTCCCACCAAATCTATCTCAAGAAGACGATGTATTCCATGAATCACACATGAGGAAGTACATACCTGACCCATCGCATATACTCAATCTAGAGGTGGTACCATTAGAGAATGACCTCCTATATGAAGAGAAGTATGAGAAGATATAATATCATATGTATAAATTTCTACGAAATAAGCCAATTCCCATCATCAAGGTGTTGTGGTGAAATAAAAAGTTTGAAGAAGAAATGTGGGAATTAGAAAAAGAAAGGAAGCAGAGTTACAAAAATATTTTTAGTGTGTTAAAATCAAATTTTTAGGGAGAAATTTCAAAAGGGGGACGCTTTTAAGGACCCAAAATTTCATTACTGAAAATTTCTTTTGATCTAATTAAATGTCTTATTATGTAAAAGGGTTTTTTAAAACATAATCACTTCCTAGGTTTTATGTTTTTGTTTTTTAAAATATGGTTAATAATTGGAATAATTACAAATATAGCTATTGAACATTGATCACATGATTAGAATAAATATAGGTCTTTAACAAATATAATTAATCAGACAAAGGAATCGATGACCTCATCCAGTAGAATTGCTCCATAAAAGCCCAGTTTTTTAAATCTTGGAAAGGAGGTGGTGAACTGGGCTTTTCTATTCACCAATCCCAAGCAGAGCTTCTACATGTTAAGCTCAAACATAACCGCCTACAAGAAAAGTGGAAGTTGAATGAAATTACCACCCGAGCAATGTTATCTGAGCCACCAAAAGATTTTGTCACCATTGCACATCTTACCCTTAGGTCGTATGCCAGTGTTATAAGAGGTTATGTAATAAGACCTTAGAACTCAGATTATGTGAATATTATTTTTTTATATAATAAATAATATACATTCAATTTATTATAGTTACTTTGTAAATATTTTATAAATCAAAATAGTATTTTTAGTCAATATTAAATTACGAAATATATTTTTATGAATTAATGGATTTTGGAATTAAATAACATTTTAATAAAATATTATTACTAAAATAATTCTTATTTAATATAAATGATCGTATAATTATTATGAATACAATCAATATTTTTATTATATTTTGAAATCCATTTTTATCAAAACCCATTAATGTTCGATTAATGTTGGTTTTTATTTTAAATATAATAATTCACATATTTAGAATATTATTTTGATAGAATGAATATTATTTTTGGAATCTAGATGGTGAAATTATCCAATGGTGAATTTTTATTCATTTTCCAAGACAGTCGAATTTTTGGGTAAAAATTAAATATCGTTTAATTATGTAATGTCTTTTATGACATCATAATGATCTAATAGTGTCATAATAAAATATTATATATGGGATGTTCAGCCAATATATGATTTACTATTAAAATTATGTGAATTTATATTTGTTTTAATTTTTTACAAATCCGTATTGGACACATGAATACTTATAAAACATTTTATCTTTTTAAATTGATTTAATTGGGAGCGACTCAAGTCCACATAAGCAAGAGTAATAATTTAATAATTTCGTCCATTGGAGTTATAAAATAATATTTTCCACTCATTTTTGAAAAAATACATGGGAAAAAACCATGATTCGGTTTGTGAGTTTGATAAGTATAATGTGTTCCGTCCAAAACATAAATAATAAAGTATTCCCCTCTTTTCCTATATAAACCCACCCATGATCCAACTTCCTCTTCAGTCAAAGCTTCTAGTGCTCGACTAACCTCTGACCTCATATCTCTATAATCCTCCCAGTGCTCCCCAAGCTCCCAAGAAGCATCTTTTAGTCCTCCCCCAATCCTTTGAGTACACACTACCAAGTAAGGTATTTCTTCCTTTCTCATTTTTGTCCAAGATTCATTATGTTGTTATGACCATTTAATTTCTATTAAAAATGTTGGGTTATGATTTTTCATCTCTCCCAAAATTCCCTCCTTATGTTTGATTGATGAGACACCCCTTTCTCTCCCATTAATTCCTCCCATGTACACCTGTTACCATGCCTCAATTCTGTAAAGAATTTATCTCTCCTCATTAACATTCGATCAATTATTTTGTTTTATGAATATAAATTCCATTAAATATATTATGAAATCTATCTATTTGACACTTTACTATTCATTTCATGTACATATTATTAGAAACCTATTTATCCCTCATCAAATTGTTTTATGAATTCTTATGTCACATTATTATGCTGCCAAAATTGACCCGTGATTTTCCAAGCCAAAGTCATTATGTAGGGAATACCATCCCCATTTCTCTATCTAGGGTATTAACCTTTATACAAATTTACTTATTGATTATATAGTTTCATGTATAAATTCCACATTCCTTTATAGTGTAATAAATGATGATGTATAATGATTCCATATTATATGATCCACGTGGCATATTAATGCATGATATGAAATGATTTAGAATGGTGCGCCTTGATAGCGCTACAATACATATGGTAAAGATTAGTATAAACATACATCAAGTGCAATGAGGGTTGAATCTTGTTAATTAAAGTTAAATGAGAGTTTACTCATTCTTCATGTTCAATGATCATTGGCTCATGTTATTATCTTGTTAATTGTTTTTTCCACATTTCCATGTTATGATAATCATGATATATGATGCCTTTATGCTCTTGTTTATCTTATGCTCCATTGATATACCTATTTCCTATCATGTACTATATTTTTCATGTTATTACTTCTTTACATCCTTACTGGGCATTATAGATTACTTTTCTCTTATACATTTCCTCATGTTATCTCATGCAATGATAATTACAAAAGAATGATGTGGTCATGTAAATTATGTTTTCAATAAGATGTTGTGTTTTATGTTTTACATTGTTATGTAATGGTCCTAAGACCCAAATACACTAGACCTCTTGATATTCTAGGTGGTATCAAGTTAAAGATTAATATAATAAAATATGTATAATTATAAAATAAAGAGTATGGTAGTTATACCTGGGGATTTGGTTTCAGGGTGTGAACATTACGCAACCCAAATTCTAGTGAATACATATTACTAGATAAGTCACCCAGATAGGATCCCTTGAAACATTGTTATCTTAATTGTGATAATTGTAAAAGGTTTTATTGATGGAATTTGTAATAGGATCATTATACGAGGTTTCAATGATTTTATTTCAGAGATCAATTAAAGATTATCCCTAGAAGTTTTTTGTATATAGATAACTTTTATAGAGTCCCCATAAAGTTTATGACATAGAATCACTAAAAACATTCGCCATATAATTTTTATTTCCATGGATCACTTTGATAGGACTCTCACATCATGTGTCTGTGAGAAAAACATCGTGATAGGATCTCCCATCAATGTTATTCATAATATTTATAATTTTATTATAATTACCCTAGATGGCTACAATTACATGAGAAATTGATGATGTGGTTTACCATAGGTGATCCAAAATGGAATTGTTAAGTATCTTGGTTTTCTAGTTAAAATATGATGAATCTACATGTATTATTCCACGAATATAGTGTTTCTGATTATTTTAACAATATAAATATACATTTTAATGATTATATATATTAGGGGAACATGGTGAGACCACACATTGATTCAAATGAGATGTACCAAGTCAGTTATCTATAAGGATGTGTGGCTATATGACTGACATATGTGTGTTTATTTCATATTGGTTGGGTTAGGCTATAATTCAATTCATTACTTTTTAAATTATTTGTTTACATTAAACATGGTTAATTATTTGATATTATTTGTTATGGTATTAGTATAGTAGATTCCGAAACATTATATGAACACTCTACTTTCTTGTCAAAATCTTTTGGCATATGGGGAGGCATGATAGAGGAGGAACAAGGTGGGAAAGCTTGAGTCAATATAGAAAGGGGTTTTGAGGCATATTTTCGATAGTATATAATTGTAATGTTTTTTTAAAGAAGAAAATGGTTTGGGAAAACCTATTTTTAGAAGAAAAAATTAAATAATTTTTTATTTTTTACAAAATATTTAATTAATTCAACCATGAAAAATACCTTAATAATTTTTTATTGATTAATTTTAGTTAAAATAATTTTTAATTGATGAATAAATTATCAATTTATATGTTTTTATTCATACTATTATTACATATTCCTGATGTGTACATATTGAATTATAACCCTTTATGGGTTTCTTATGGAATTCTATACCTCTAACATGCTTGGATTCAATTATTATTGTGTTTGAGGTATATATTTGAATGGAAAGAGGTTATCATAAGGATTTTAATCCCTATAAGGGGTACGTAATTGAATTTTTTATAAATATTTATATTTTAATGTTAAGGAAATTTTTTGAGTTTGGTATTGTGACCATGTTAATATGGAATGAAAAATTGGATTACAATACTAGATTGATTGATAACAACATTTTCATAAGTTTGGTCCGTTTTTTTAATTAGGGCATAGAGCACCATGAGAGATTTTGGGATTTCATGTTGACATGAAAGGGGTATATGGATTGTTGATTTCTTGTGTGATCCTTGGATTGATTATGTGAGATTTATTAATGTTTTATAGTTGTAATAAAATCTAGTGATAATGGAATATGTAACAATTTTTCTATAGATTAGATTTAGATGTGTAGTAGGTGAGAAATAGTGAGGGGGTTTTATAGACATTATTCATACTATAATAAAATGGTAGTGGGTTTTTTCAAGATCTCTTATGATGTTATCTTGATATATAAAATATAATTCATATTTTTTACATTAAATAACACATTGGTTGGTGGATTAGTAGATAGTCCATATGTGGACACATTGATAACTCTAAAGGGTTCATAACAATAGGGGTGTTGTTGATTTATAATTTTTTAATTACACATAATCTATTATGTTCAATGATTTCATTCATATTATTTTATTATGTTTTTGTATTGTGGTTACCATGAGGTGAGATAGCCGGAAGAGGTCAGTAAGAGCCCCAAAGGATGAGCGACTATAATTTTTTATAGGAACTTATGGTTTCTACATATTGTAAGATGGAAAAAAATTAGAATTTGTTATGTAATGGGGAAGGATAAATTACACTAATGGATGATTCATAAGGATTAGGTTGATATTAATAATGGATTTTAGAAAAAAAAATTATCTATAATATATTTTAGTGATTATTAATAGACCAATAATTCTTTTAAATAATCATGAGTCGGAGAACTAGGATGTCATTGATTTAAGAAAATGGATTTACATGGATTATCTTGGATTGGATTAATATAGATTGGGAGGAGTGATTCACGAGTGATATTGGATCATATCTATAACTGTTCACTAGAAGTACCAATGAGGGAAATCATATGGTTGGATGTCAACTATTAACTATTGGATTGTGTTATACTCACTTTGGTTGAGTTTCGGTAAACCAATTTTGTTTAATTTTTGGTATATTTTAAATTAGAAAAGTGTTTTATTTCATAAAATATAGTTATTTTATAGACCATGGAAATTTTAAGGTGTGTGGGTATATGGTATTTGTAGCATAGGTATTTAAAAAATCATAGTTCATTATAAAAATGAATATTTTATCTGCAATATGATCTCAAGGACATTACAATGTTGTAAAGAAACATAAAAATCACTTCATTAATAATTATTATATTAAAAATATCAAAATTTTATATAAATTTATTGGATTTATTTTGAATAATTTATTATTATACAATTTTGAAATTCTATTAATTACGTAGGTTCTGTAAAAAAAATTATATTCAACTATGATGGATTGAGACATTTTTTTATAGGGGATCACATGGGTAAGAGTAACATTTCTTTTAAGGAGTCGGGCTGAGTGTTCTTTCATGATCACATAAAAGGTAAACATTTTGTTTTCCTAGAATGGGGATTTATCCATTAATTATAGCAAGACTATGTTTGGATCTTAGTTTAGGAATTTTGGTGTCTTTAGGATTCTTTGGGGAGTTAGATATATTTATTAATTATATGTAATGTTTCTTTGTTTTGAGTGATGATGAATTTTTTAGAGTATCATAGTGGAGGATGGAATGATATATTCAGGTTTAAATGGTTTCAGTATCATAGAATTGGAATTTGGTATGTTTTATTGGATATGATAAATGTTTTTGGAGGACTCGACTGAGAATTTTTTAGAAATATAATGTGTATCAATTAATAGTGTGTGAGTATTTGAGAACAATATAGTTTATTATATAATTAGAAATGAGTAGTGGAAATTGGTTTTAAGATAATGAATATAGATAGATGAATTTTCCATGTTATTCTTAAGTACAATAATTTATATAATGTGATTTTTTTAATGAACATTTCTTTTATAGGTTCATAAATTATAAAATAATTATATTATGGCCATGGATATGGCGGTGTTTAATAATATCAGTTTGGGTTTTAATATTGGATTTTTGAGTGTCTCTAAGTGTTGTATTTAGTGTGAATGTTGCTTAGAGGGGGATATTAATGTTTTTTCAGTAATATTTCTCATGATTGTTAACTGAATAACTATTTCAACAATAACCAGATACCTGATATGAAGCCTCGAGATACCTGGTGGTGTTTGTAGATGGGTAGTAACTCCTAGAGTTAGACTAGGTGGATGGTGGAGCTCTCATAATTAGTAGACATTGTAATATGTAACATATATGATCCAAACATATTCCTAATATGAGTAGGGGGATGTTTTTTATGGGACCAAATGTAATTTCACTTTTATACTCCTTGGGTTATTTAGTGGATAGAGGATCAAGAATAGGAATTTTTGGATAAAAATTTCTTCCCATTTTCCCAATATTATTTTTTAAATTCCCAAATCTATCGAAATTTTTCTTTTGATATGTTGTTTAATCTATCTTATATACCCAATATTCTGATTATATTTTCATTTTAATCAATTTCATATTATTTTTGTTTAGTTATTTTATTAATATTTAATTAGAGCATAGTGGAATCATTCGAAATCAAGTGGATTTTATATAGGATAGATCAAATATGCTATGGACCAGAAAATACACAACAATTTAACTGAGGTATTTTTTAAAATAAATTAAATTATGGTGTTTTATTAAAATGGGTAAAATATATGGGTGACCCTGTTTTGATTGGTATGTATCTTCCTTAATTAGTTATTATTTTTTGTTCCTTAGGAAGATCTAATTACATTACATTGATTATGAAATGTTTGGTTAAATTTTTGAATTAACTATATATTGATTGGAATAATTTTTTTGGGTTTTTATATAAAAAGGGAGATTATTAAATTGAATGAGAGTGATGTGGCTTGGATTGGGAATTGTAATGTATATACCAAGCATGAATTTTGGGTTTAACTCAATTATAAATGTATGTTATCTGTGTGAAACCGTATCTATATCCTTATTTCCGAATTAATAAACATAAATTCATGGGGTTAGGGTATAAGGAATTTTATAAGAAACCATTAATATAAAAAATAAATATTGGGATAAATCATTTATCCTAGACCAAGAGAATGAAATCCACTACATGGTGGGTAATATAGGGTTACTCAACAACTTATTCACTAATTGTTGATGTTGTTACTATATATATGAGGGGACATAGAAAGATCTTTAGGATTATAATTAGTTTAAATAGAAAAGGTTGGACTTTTTAGGGATGGTGTGGTGAGAATAATAGGATTATGCTGATAGAATGCGTTGGATAGTTATTTTCTTATGATTGTTTGGGAGAAAATTCTCCATGGTTGATTGGAGTCTTTGTTCTTGTATATGATATTCCTTAGTGGATTTGGTATTTTTGGATTATGATGGTCTATTGTTTTAGGATCATGACTGAGGTGTATAATTTATATGTAATGTGAGGCTATCTTATAGTAATATTTGAAAAGTATGACCAATGAGTTTTTGGGTCACTATGGGATACTGGATTTAGGTTTGATTCAATGAGTAGTGAAATAGTTGGGTCTGTAAATACTAGTGTTTTCATTATCAAGCCAGAAGGATGTGTTAGTGGGTTGTTTTTTCATTTCCTATGTGTTAGGGCTGGAATGAACGAGGTTATCCTATGGGGATTAATTCAGTGTCAAGTGATATAATAGATAGATTTATTCCTCATATGAATAGAATATAGGTTGTGATAAAGGTAGTTTTAGGTGATGATTTTGTGGTATTTCATGCATAGAATGGGAAATGGGGTTGGTATATCCTAATGAGATTATCCTTTGAATCATACATTGAGGGGGTGGTTCAATTCACCTATAAGATTGTTTTCATTATTTCTCACCTCTAAATCTAATTCTAATTTATTGAACTACTTCTGTTGTTGTGTATTAGGAAGTGGATTGGGATGAGGACCTCAGGATTAGGGTGTGAAAGTTACACAAATCTTGTTCCATTCACTTCTTAATTTTGTAAAGGTCACTAAGATTGGATCCCAAGACACACTATTTTATACATAGGGATTACTGTGAGATGTTCCAATCAAATTATCTTCCCATATTTAACTACAATGTTTTCAATATATTTAATGTTACTTGGGAACATTGTAATAGAATCCTGATACATAATTTTCTAAACGGTATCTAGATTATTGATGGTTAATAATTTCCAATAGAGGTTATTCATATTTCCAATACCCATGGATTATAGAGAGAGGGTTCCCATTAGATTTTTATGCCAAGGGGTCACTATAAAAGGATCCTTAGTCAATTTGTAGCCATTAAAATTATCCTAAGATGACATCCAATCACTATTATTCCCTTGTTATAGATGTTCAATTCCTTTACCTTAATGGGATTCTTATGACATTATATTGTGATGATTTGGTTCACTAGAGTAGATTTTACTAGGTATGGATTGGTGATGTATTGGTGTAATTTTCACATGATGAATTAACATTTAGTCTTGTATATATTGTGTCTTCTAAAAAATTTAATTTAATTAGAAATATATAATTATATATATTGATGTAGTATGTTTGGGGAAAATAATAATACTATGATTATTGTATTTCCCACACCCTTTCAGGGGATCCACAGTGCATGTGTAGATCATATATATATTTTATAATTTCAATCACATGTTTC
This sequence comes from Viscum album, assembly GCA_963277665.1. NCBI lineage: Eukaryota > Viridiplantae > Streptophyta > Magnoliopsida > Santalales > Viscaceae > Viscum > Viscum album. Next base: position 2,097,826,344 of record OY728163.1, on the reverse strand, counting down.
ATAGTGGATTTAATAGTTGAATATTGATAAGGATTAGAGATAGGGGGTTTGGTGAAGCTATGGGTAGGGTTGAGAACCTCTATTTATATTTTATTATTTTCTTATATTTTGATATACGATCAGAAAAGTGGGATATTTGTGAATGATTCTAATTTTATGTATAAATATTGTAATATTCATTAAAAGGTCAATTTACCACCTTTTGATGGTGAACCCTATTTAAATCTAGTTTTGGTCACTTTTAAATGTTTTATTTGACGAGATAAAATTATTCCTTAAAATCGGGACTTCACAATTTACTTTGGGTAATTTTTTGCTATTTTTCTGATAAAATCCCTTTTTATAAATACTGAAATATACTGTATTTTAATTAAAAACTGCATATTAATCTAATTTTTTATATGAATATATTATATTTTTAATTTTTTTTAAAATTTAATTAGATTATATTTTTACCATTTAATCCAATGTTGGTCAATGGATGTAATTTCACTTTGAAATTGTATATAAACAAATGTCAATATTTTAATAGTTATTATTTCTAAAAAACAAGATTTTTGTTTTGATAGAGGGAAATAATTTTAAAATAATTTTTCCACTTATGTGTTTTGAATTTGGAAAAATGTATTCCATATTTGGAATTAGGATATCCAAATTGTGAAAATAGGTAACTCTTATTTTTAGTCATTATGAATATTTACTTCGGAAAATATTTTTTTAACCGTGGTTAAAGGCTAAAAAAATAATATTATAATAAATTTAAATTACCCTAACATGTGTTCTAATCATATTGGTAAATACATTTCCGACCATGGGATTCTTTGCGTAGATTTTGGGACCCCATGGAGCCACTTAGAAGTGATCATGACACTTTATATTAAATAAGTTAATGTAAAGGCAAAAATGACATAAGAAAATAATTTTTAGTAAAAAAAATTACATGACTTTATATAAGTTTTCTATCCGACTATAAATATTCATTAGAAATATAAAACTATTCCCTACATCATGGATTTTTATTAATAAATGTTAAACATTAAATAAATAAAATTATTTATGATACAATGATGATATAGTGAATACCTGATTAATGACTAATTTACAAAAATAAGATTATAAATAATAAAAAAATACCCCAAAACAATCCAATTCTCATTGGATTATTTTATTCTTAACATTATTCATCTTATCTTATACTCTAATGATTTTTGGACCTTTTGAAACTGATGATAAGCTTATTATAAATAATATTTTCAAACTTTTTTAAAGAGCCCGTCATCCCCCTCATAAAAAGCAATCAACTCTATCCCATTACTCACACCTATAAAGCATCTTGGCTCTTCTAAAATATACCCAATTAATATTCCACCATTAATATCCTCCTCTTAGAATCCATACCGTTAGAATAATCCACTTCAATGAAATTGTTTGGTTCAAACCAAAGGGAGTTATTTGATTTAAATGTAACACTTTCTCTTAAGTTCCTTTATATTATTTTACTTCTCCAAACCTTTAACTATTTTTATTTCATTATTTTATAAAAACACCAGTATAATCAATATATTAGGTTGTTAATATTTTACAGATTCGAACAACACATACGCAGACCTCCATCTAATTGGTAAAAAACATATTGTTTCTGTGGATAGCGAACTACTGCCTCATGAAACGTTAATTGTTCAATTATCTCTTACTGACTATCATGGTTTCCATTATTATGGAACTATATTTTTATGTTATATATATTATATTTAAATTTTTTATATGATTGTGTATTTTCCATTTATAGAATACATTTTTTATTTCCATAATAGGTAATGGTGATAATTTCATTTCAGGAAATGTGGACTACCACCCCCAAAATGCGATATGACTCCCACATGCCGTATGTGGAACGTATAATAGATGGAGATAATTAGAATATATATTATAGTATAATGTAATTTCAATATACTTATTTATCATTTTTTTCATTTCTTTATATATTAAATAGAAATGAACGTAGCATTCATGCATACATACGACTTACCATCTCCATGAACAATGCATTTCATTTCTTATCTACAAATGTTATGTACTATTATAAATACATATATATACTGGACATATATGATATATATGATATCAAAATCCGGAATATTATTATGGAGATAATGTTATTTTGACCACATTGATAATATGTAATTACAACAAGTTCATTTTTGACTCAAGTTCTGAACATCGACAAAATGTCTAGTATGAACTCAAATAATTAACTAATTGTTATAGAAAAGTAATAAGTGATATAAAGGGAATAATAAAATGGATAAATTTTCTTATGAAATTAAAAATTAACATTAGTTTATTATTCATTAATAACAAGAAACAAACAAGTCATGTCAGATACGAGGTAAGAGGTTTTTGATCTCACTTTTAATTCCATGAGATTTTCAGTGTTCTCCACTTATTTATTACATGTGGTTTATTGTGTACATAAATTTTATATATTGTAATGATTATATTTATATTCATGGAATTATATGATTCATTTTTGGGTTATTAACTTGTGTCCATATGACTCAATTGATTACGACATGGTAAGGGGTTTTCATGTCTCTTTTTATTCCCGTGAGATTATTTCTATATTGAAACTATTTAGTATTGTCTTGTGTATGTACTTCCCATAATTGTATTCATTGTGTAATATAAATTAATTTATCTTTAAGTAATTCTTCATTTTATGATCCTTCTTTCATGGGGTGTAGGTTTCGTATGTTACCAAATCGATAAGGGATACTTTCACCCTCTTTTTAAAAGACTACTTTTTGTTATGTCTTTTAATTTATATCTTTTATTGTTAGAATATGTTCATGTATAACCTTAATTATTTAAAATATATTTCAATGTGTTGTGATACCATTTTCCCCCTCATCAAATCATTTTATGTATTATAAATTGCCGACGTTAGGATGAAGAATTTCTGTAAGGGAACTTCTTAACCCAGTTTCAATTATTTGGTTTAAATATCTACTTCTTGATTATGTCGGGCTATAAATATGTGTGAAAGACATATTATTGTTTTTAATATAATATCCACTTATATTGGGAGTATTTATTTTTTTCACACATAATTATTTCATTGATTTATCCTTAATCTAATGGTACGATCTTTGTATGATATTTTGTCTGAATTTACATTCCATTGAGACTTATTTCATGTTATGAAACAATTCAAATTTATATGGTTTATGTACTACCCTTTGAAATTTAATATCAAGAATATCCTTATTCTCATGATATTATATGTTTTATATTATTTTTTTCGTTAATTAAGTTTAGTCACGTGTTCTCAAGTCTACCGATTCTATTTAACTAAAAAATAGTTTTTAATGTTTTAAAGATTTATTCTTCTAAATCATCCTCATTAATGCCTGTGTTTTAAAAATGGTTTTAAGGATTTATTTATATAGAATTTAATGTATACTATTTTAATACCTTTAAATGTTTCAAAGTCATATGGGACACATTGATTCAAATCTATCTTTATTATATTTTTTAAATGGTTTTGAAAATTGTTTTGATAAAGCATTGATTACATCAATATCATGAAATGATATATTGTGATTCCAATGTAGAAGTTTTATAATTCCATCATTCTTGTTTTATGATATGATTTATAATTTTTACTTGAACATTAAATGGGTGGTTACATGATAAACCAAATGGAAAGTGATTACGTGATAAACCAGGATGGGTGGTTATGTTATAACTTCAATGCATGGGGTATGGAAGTTAGCCGTATGGCTATTCCATTTTGAGATATGTGTTGAAGTCGATTATATGGTTATTTAATTTAAGGTTGTTTACATCTCATGATACTATATATTTGTTATCTGTGCTTTTTATGGGGATTATTATAATCTTTTGGTTACAAATGGGGTAAAAATGATCTTTCATTCAGTGAAGAGTATTTCATACTTCATAAAAGTGAAAAATATTACCTATGACAAGGTATTCATGGATTACTTATTACTTTTAAAAACAAATGGTTATCCTTCTTTGTCTATCCCTTACTAATATTTTTATGGTCATCCAATGTTTTCGAAAATTTTTATAAAGGACATGAAGATGAATAGGGTCAAGGATGGGATCACAGAAAAGTAATATTGTCCAAAATGTAGAACAATAAATATTTTTTAAGAGTTTTAAATTTAAGGAAAAAATGGAAAAACTGAGTATAAGTGTCTAATTTTTAATTTTTGAGAAGTAATGTAATAGTTATTGCCTAATTCTCTAGAACTCTAAACCTAAAAATATCCTCAATGTGAATTATTCATATAATTCTAGATTAGGTAATTTTATAAGGAAATATCCTTATAGTTGGTATCAGAGGTCAGTTTAGATTACTTTTGAGGATTGGGTGTTATTTTAGCAGAAGTGAAATAACCATAATTGTTAGAATATTAAAAAGACTCATATTTTTTAGATAAATCGAATGACTTTAAGACAACATGAACACATATGATTTTTTCTTTAACCTCATAATAGGATAGTATATGATGATTTTACGGATATACTCAAACTGACCTTTTTGTTCTATTCAATGGCTGGATCTAGTAGGGACCAAAGTAATAATGTACATGAAGTAAACTGTGATGGTATTCTGAAAAACAAACTGAATGAAATGGAAGCTGCAATGACAACTCTTGTGTTTATTATCAACAAAAGATTATGAATTCTGATCGACCTCCTAATCCTTGCTGATTTTTATAAGGTATCTTATATGAATGAAACAAATCCCTATGGAACTTCAAGTAATAGTAATAAAGGAATGTATAGTCAAAAACTTATGTGTCAAGGATGTTGAAAGAAACACTTTGGAAAATGCTTCAAAGGGGCGGGAAGATTCTATAGATGTGGTAATGGTTTTCATAAATCAAGAACCTTCAATGAACGAAGGAAGCGTCTAGTTGACTCCTGAGATGGGAAAGAAGTTATTTTTGAATGATCAATTGAATGTTTTAAATGTGGTCTTCAGGGTCATTATACAAATAGATGTACTACGAAGAATGTTCGAGAATTTTATCAGCAGGATCGTACAAATATATGTTTATCAATTCTTAATTCCACTCCAATTGAAGATGAGGAAACTAACAATGAAAAACGAAGTTATGAATTATTTCTTAGATGAGGTTTTGACATTATTAAATCTTAAGACATGATTAATGATTTTTTTTGTAGGAATGAAGTATTATTGAATATGTTGTAAAATAATGGATAATGGACCATGAAGAATATTGAATGAGTAAAAAGTATATATATAAGGTAGTTAAGTGTTATGGATCATTGGAGGATGATGAAATGCTTAAATGTAATAAGGAAATATCGATGATGGGATTACATTTGAATACTTTTTCTAGTATGTGTAACCATGAAGTTTGATATGTCAAAATGTAAATCAATAAATAGTTATATGTTCTTGTATGGACATAATGGATAATCATAGGGGTTCATATGATCTTTTGTTTTTGAGTCAATTACAGGTTATAACTTTATGGGATGAAAATGTGAGGTATGGGATGAAATTTATGGTTAAAATATGTTATAGTTATTTTTATGGTATTTATCTCATTTTTGGGAAATTTATAAAATTATAAAGTTTTTTAAAAAGGGAAACACATAGACCATGTGAAAACCCATCATATCAGACAAAGCTGTTGGAATTGAACCCATAACCAAAGTGCGATCGGGATTTATTGCCTACCACTAGACTACGTGAAGTACCTAGTTAGTATAACTTATTCATTTTAGATAACTAATTTTATAGATCAAGAATAAGTTGATATATGATACTATGTTTTATCAAATAGATTTCCTTAGAATAGGAAATTTATTTGGTGATTAAGTGATAAAGGTAATTTTCGTAGAGGTTTTCTATTTTGGGTACACTATATGCTGAAGAGAAATAGGATATAATGGGATTTCTTTTGGGGAGTAATGGTTGAAATTTTATTTTGGAATAATCTATGTTTTTATTATGGAAATATGAAGATTTGTGTAATTTATGGAAATGAATAACCTATCATAGAGAATTTGTGATAAGTGTAATTACTTTTTTGTATGAGTCTTTAAATGTAATAGATGTTATTTGGAGACAATGTAATCAAATTGTTATGAATTTTAGGTTTCAATCATAGTTGTATTATTTTGAATAATTTTATAATGGAATATTTGGTATTGAATGGACTTTGTTGATACTTTGGGTAATGTTTGTTGAATTTTGGAGATTAAGAGTAATATTTCATTTTATAAAGAATTATCCATTTTCGGGATTATCTAGTTTCATACTAACCATTTTGTTTTTTGGATGATGTATAATGATAGGGGAAATATACAGTTTATCCTTATTAGATTATGTGATACTATAGATGTTTATTCTAGCACTTCAAGTGTGACGAAATCATCTTGAATACTTACCATTTAGAGAAAATATGAGTTTTTGGTAGAATTTTATCAAAGGATGACACTCTACATAAAATGTAATTATATTTAATTATGATCTTAGTCTAGTTATTAATAAAATTCATCAACTCTATAAAAAATATCTTGAATAAAAAATGTGGTAAGATATCTTTTATCATCATACTTTTACCCAAACCACAAATTTATGGTAATTTGGTGGTTAATGTTTTCTGATGAAGTTCACTCTCACTCTCTAATAATCTAAGAGAGTTAGTTTATCTTCCACATCCATGTTTTCCTATATGGTATCCTAGTAAGGGTTATCTTGGGTAACCAATGTACTTATGTTTATTTATTTTAATGTGATATTTTTATTAACTCCTTTTCCGATGTGGGACCTTTAATGATGTTTCCAAGCCCAATTTTAAAATTTTAAGGACACAATTACTAAAATGTAGGGAATGATGTATCATCATAGGTAAATAAAGAATAAAAAATTTTGAAATTTATTAACATTTGTGAATTAAAAATTAATTTTACTTTAATGGGTATTATATGTTCGATGGAATACCCGATAAGTAACAACATGTTTCTTTGAGATCTTACATTTCACACAACGTTGAGTTATATTAAAAAATAATAATATAATATTATTATATTAAATGGTTGTTAACGCATAGAAATTTTATAGGTGGGAATAAACATCACTAACTACAATATTATTAAACATGATTGTTAATTATTTTTACAGTTATACAATAAACATTATAGGCTTAAAATGTGAATGAATCAAATTTTAAGCATAAATACTATATTATTATCTAAAAGGATGATTTACCATCTTTTGATCGATAACCCTATTTAAATATAGTTTTGGTCACTTTTATATGTTCTATTTTACAACATAAATTTATTTTTAGAATTTGGACATCAAAATTTACCTTGGGAATTTTTTTCCATTTTTTTGATAAAATTTATATTTTATAAATAGTAAAAAATACATTGTTTTAATTCAAAACAAACTTTTACTATAATTTATATTTATGGTTTGATTAAATTTTTAATTGGATTTAATGTTTTATTATATTATAGTTTTACCATTTGATCCAATTTTGTTCATTGGATGTAATTTCACATTGAAATAATACATTGAAAGTTTTAATCTTTTAATAGTTATTTTTTCTTAAAAACATGCTTTTTGTTTTAACAATGGGAATTAATTTTATATTAATTTTTGTCACTTATGTGTATTGAATTTGGAAAAATGGATTCCATATTTTTAATCAGGAGGTCCAAATTTTATAAATTGATACCTTTTATTTTTAGACATTATGAATATTTACTACGTTAAATATTTTATTTACTATAGTTAAATGGTAAATCTAGTAAATAAAGGTAATAAATAATATTATAATAACATTAAATTACCCTAACATGTGTTTTAATCCTATTGGATGATACATATTCATCCATGATAATCCTTTGGTCGATTCTAGGACCCCATGAAGCCACTTAAGGGTGATAATGACACTTTATATTAATTAATTTAAAGTAAAGGAAAAACGATATAAACATATAACTTTTAGTAATAAAAATTCACATGGGATTATATAAGTTATCTCATTGACTATAAATATTAATTAAATATCAAAAAAAAATTCCCTACATCATGGTTTTTTATTTATAATTTTTAGATACCAAATAAAAAAATTTATTTATGAAACAATCATGATGTACTTAATACCTTATGAATGAATGATTTAAATAAATATGAATATAAATATTAAAAAAATATCCAAAACATGTCCAATTATTATTGGTTTATTTTATTTATAACATGATTCATCTTATCATCAACTTGAATTAGTTTTGGACCTTTTTAAATAAAAGAAAAGATTATAATAAAATAATACTTTCAATCTTCCTTAATGTGCCCCTCATCCCCCTTATAAAAATCTATCATTTATAACCCTTTAATAACACTTCATAAGCCCCATGTCTCATCAAAACACTGCCCAATTAAGCTCTTTACATTCATATCCTCTTCCTATAAGGATTACCTAAGGCAAAAAGCACTTCCAAAAAACCTTTTAGTTCAAACCAAAGGGAGTTATCCGATTTAAAGGTAACATCTTCCCTTAAATTCTTATATTTTATTTTATTTCTCAAACACAATAATATCTTTTTATTACATTATTTTAAAACAAAAAAGTGTCCTAAAAATACTAGGTTGTATTTATGAGAAGGATTCAAACTACTCTTACTCACACCTCAATATAATTGGTAAAGAACATATTGTTTCTATGGACGACGAACTACTGCCTCAAGAAATAATGATTGTTAAATTTTATCCTACCACATCTCATGGTGGAAATTATGATGGAAATATATTTATAAGTGATATATATTATATTTATATTATTTCTATGCTTATGTATTTTTCATTTATAGCATTCCATTATGGTTTCCATAATCGGTAAACGTGATAATTTCATTTGAGGAAGTGCGGACTACTGCTCCCTCAAAGTGATATGAATCGTCCATGCCATACATGTAATGTATAAAGGATGGAGATAAAAAAATTAAATATGATATTTTACTGGAATTATAATATACCTATTTATAATTATGTTTACATTTCATTAAATATTAAATTTAAATAAAAGTTTCCTTCATGCGTACGTACGACTTACCGTCTCCATGAACAATGCATTTCATTTCTTATCTCCAATTGTTATGTACTATTATATATATATATATATATTGGAAATTTATTATATAGATTATATCTAAATCATTAATATTATTCTGGAGATAATGTAATTTTGACTACATGGGCAATTTGTAATTATAATAAATTCATTTTGGACCCAAGTTCCGAACATCGAAAATATGTCAAATATGAACTCAAATAAATAACTAATTGTTATAGAAGTATAATAAGTGATAAAAAATAAATAATAAACGTTAAAAAGGTTCCTAATAAAATATATATTAACATAAGTTTATTATTTAGGAAGAACAAGGAACAACCGAGTCCAGTCAGACATGAGGTAAGGGGTTTCTTATCTCACTTTTAATTACGTGAGATTTACATTGTTCACCACTTATTTATTCCATGTGATATATTGTGTACTTCCATTTCATATATATTATCAGGGTTCTATTTATATTCATGGTATTCTAACATTCATTTGGGGGAAATTAACTTGTGGCCAAACGACTCGATTGATTACAATGTTGTTAGGGGTTTTCATCTCCCTTTTTATTCTCGTGAGATTCATGCAATATTGACACCATTTCCTTTTGTCTGGTGTATGTAATTAACATGATTGTATTAATTTAGTAATCTAATTTAATTTATGTGTAAATAAATCTTCATTGTATGGTCTTTCTTTCATGGGGTGTATGTTTTGTATGTTACCAAATCGGTAAGGGAACCTTTCACCCTCCTCTTTTTAAAAGACTTCTTTATGTTATATCTTTAAATTTACTTCTCATAATGATGGGGTTTGTTATTCTATAACCTTAATTATGTAAATTGTATGTCCATGTTATGAAAAACCATTTTCTCTCTCAACAAATCATTTTCATAATTTTAAAGTGACGTTGTTAGGCAGTCGAATTTCTGTAAGGTAACTTCTTAACCCAATTTCAATTCTTTGGGTTACACTTCTACTTATTGATAGTTTCGTGATATAAATATGTGTGAATGGCCTTTTATTTTTTCACAATTAATATCCACATATATTAGGTGTGTTTATTTTTGTCACACATAGTTATTTCATTGGGTAATCCATAATCTAATGGTACGATCTTTGTAAGGGATATCCTCTCAGTTAATATTCCATCACGACATATATGTTGTTGTGCACCAATTCAATTTTATGCGGTGTATATACAACACTTTAAAATATAATATCATGAATATAATTATTATCCATATTTTTTAATTTTGGTTTTATTTTATTCTTTAATTGTGTTTAGTCAAGTGTTCTCAAATGTAACAAGAATCTTTAACTAAAACATTGTTTTATATGTTTTAAAGATTTATTCTGCAAAATATTTTTTTATTAATGTACATGTTTTAAAAATTATTTTAAATATTTATTTATATGTACATTAATGTTTTAAAATGGTAATACATTTAAATGTTTCAAATTCGTATGGGACACTTTTATTCAAAAATTATTTTATTAAATGTTTTATATGGTTTTGAAAATAATTTTGGTAAAGAATTGATTACGTCAATATCATGAAGAGATATATTGTGATTTCAATATGGAAATGTTATCTTTTCAGCATGATAGTTTTTTGTTATTATTTATAATGTTACTTGGACATATAACAGGTGGTTACTTGATAAACAAAATAACTAATGGTGTCGTGATAAACCACGATGGGTGGTTACATTATAACATCCAGTGCATTGGTTATAGAAGTCAGTTGTATGGATATTCCATTAAGTGATATGTGTTGAAGTTGACCGTATGGTTATTCCGTTTATGTATGTTTATGTCCCAAGTTACCTACATATTATAGGTGTTCTTTCAATGGGTTTTTTGATCATATTTTGGTCATAAAATGGGTAAGCAATGATCTTTTATTCATTGAAGACCATTTACTACTTCATAAATCTGAAAATTATTACTTATGATAAGGTATTCATGGTTTACTTTTTTTAATAAATAATATTTTTCCTTATTTCTGTATCAATTACTAATCTTTTTAGGCTCATCTCATGTTTTTTAAATGTTTTATATAGGACATAAAGATGAATAGGGTCAAGGATTATATCAAGGAAAAGTCACGCTATCTACAATAAGAAACTGAACCTATATTTTTAAGAGTTTTTAATTTAAAAATAAAATCAAAACTGAGCAGAAGTATCTACTTTGTAATTTTTGAGATGTAATGAAATAGTTATGTAATAATTCCCAAGAAATCTAAACTAGAAAAGATCCTCAATGTAAATTATTCATTTTATTTAAGATTGTAAAATGTTATAAGGCCGAGTCCTTAAAATAGCGTTTCAGATGTTTCACTGCATGTGTGATATATAAATTAATTATAGATTTGGTGTTTATTTATTTCATTAATGTTTTCTTGGATTGTAATTATATTCATGAATTATATGATTATTAAATATGTATGATAATTTATTAATTTTTTTATTAATGGTTATTTTTTTGGCAGAATAATTTCTCCAATATTGCTCATAGACTATCATCACTAATGGGAAGCCCCAGGTATATTGTGAGGTTTTTATTATTACCTATATGGTTACTCAGTTTGATACTGATTACATTATTATATCTTTTAAATTACACATGATGATACTGTTATTCATTATAACATGGTTTGGATTTATTATCTATAGTGGATCTTCAAAAAAAATAACCTACCTCACACATGAAATAGATTACTTCTCTTTATTTTTTATGAATTACTATGTCAATTATAGAATGAAAATACACATTAAATCTATTTTTTTTGAAATATTATGTGGTTTTCCTCTTAAAAACCATTAACTCCACCTTTCATCACACAATCTTCTTATAACTATGATTAATAATATTGTTTCAACAATAGTTCGGCTTCCCTTAGATAAATATTCTTTATTTAATACACTATATAGTGATAATAAACCCATTACATTTCTTCTTAATAGGCTACATCCAATTATATATTTCACCAATACCTTATTCGTGAAATTAATTTTAAAAATTTGAAATTAAATCAACAAAATAATTATGATTTTTTTTGTCCTTATAATTTTTCTAAATGATCAGAAAACATAGTATAAATACCATTAATCTTTTTGTAAAAATTTATATAACACCCTTATTAATATTTCCTTTTAATCACCACTAGAAATATAGTTATTTTCAAAAAATAGAGTTAAACCATGAAGTAATACCCTCAACTATAGTTTGGGTTGTATTCCACCACCAACCAAAATCATTTAATATTCATACATACCCCACCACACTCTATAAAATAATTTCCTAAAGATAATTTCATATTTGCAAAGGATTTCAAATTTCATATTAAAAAATAGATCTGAGAAAATGCAGACTTTATTTTGAAAAAATATTATGATGCATTGATTTAGGGATGGATGAAAAATGAAATATCTATCAAGTATATATCAAAGAAAATACATTTTTCCAATGATAAATGAGAATAATAGTTTATATATTTTATTTCACAATCATATATATCAATAATGAATAAAAAATACATTGTTTAGAGTGGTAAATGGTATTCTTAATTTGAAAAATAGATAAAACACGTGTATTGTATACATAAGAGGGAATATTATGTAAAGTCCCTATATGGGTAAGAATAATTAGACCCCATATTTTCAAGGAATTATTTACATCATCGTATTTAGAGTGAATAGACATATAATAAATATTAGGGAATGATAATTTATCTCATATTTGGATGAATATAGAATGATTATATGAATTAATGTGTCTTTGAAAGTAATGAAAAATGTGATTGAGATCATAAAAATATATCAATGGTGAGTCAATAAGATTTAGATAAGAAGATCAGACAATGGTATAAAATATATCTCAACAATAGATGAAAATTATATTCAGAATTATAAAATCAATCATGGGGTATCACCCATTAGAATACCAAAATATAACAAAATTTATGAGAGGAGTAACAAAATATGGAATAATATAAGAATGGAAATTCTTATTAAGAAAAAATTCTCAAAGAACAATTTGAATCTTCATGTTAATGTTGGGTTGTATACGAAAAATGAGGAGTTCTAAAATCTGTGGGAGAAAATGAAAATATATGAGCTATGGAATTAGAGAAATAAAAAGTTAATTTGTTTTAGTTTATTTGAATATAAATAATTTATTATAATGAAATAATGAACAAACAGAATATAAAGTGATAGTTATTGGTCATTCAACCAACAATATATCTTATATGTGATTCAATAATATATTAAAAAAATATTTATCAGACTAGTGGTATAAAAGTGATTTTTAAAATATTTTGGGTAAAGACTCTTTTTATCTTGAAAAAATACATCATTTTTGTTTTGTTAATAGATACACATTACATTTCTCATAGGAACAAGGACAAGTGTCCCATAAACAAAGATGATTGGTGCGATGTAGTGTCATGTTTGTATCATTATAATGAAGAATCCTAGAATTCAATCTAATATGGTACCAGAGTTGATTCTCCACTAACAAGAAGAGAATTCTTGATCTCCATGGCTTGGAAACCATCACCAGGTCATTACAAATTATCCATTGGCACTGATTTCTCTCTGAAATGATTTATTATAAAACAATACAATAAAAAAAATTATTATATATATAAATTAATATATATAAATCAATGAATAAAGAGACACTATGGAAAATTAATGTGGAAAATAACAACAAAAACTAGCCTCTTGGTGTTCCACAACAACCACTGTTTCTCAAGTCACTTGCCCTTTGTCACAATAAATAAAAACCACAAATGAATGAGGGATCACGAACACCTTCTATATGATAACAAAGGGATGAGAACACCCAATGATACAAGAAATGTGTGAGATAAAGATCCTAATAGGATTCAACAAAATATTTTATTGAGTAACTTCATAAGGATACTAAAATTTTCTTAAAAAGTAGTGAAAATAATAGAGTATGAGGATTTGTTTAAAAATAGATATATTACCTTTTTAAAACAGTTATTAAACTAAACCTCCAAGACATTCCATTTCATCATTTAAAAATAATAATTTGATTGAAATGTTTTTAAAACCATTTCAAAATATAATGTTATATAATTAGTAAAATATAATAATATATTACTGATATGGAATGACATTCAAGATTCAATATAATATAGCTAATGTACATCTGAATAATAAATAAATAAAGCGAGGAAACATTAGTGTGAAATAATGACAACAAAAACTGTCATGGATTATGTATCATGTATTTAGATATAATGGGTACAACATAGGTATGGTAGTGAGTCTGCATTAGTTTACCTAGTGAAATTACTACATTACTAATTTTTTGGCAAACATTTAGTCTCATGGGTCATAAACAAAATAGTTCAATGCACACTCATTTTCCTTTTTAAACATCCATAGGATGAATCTTTTACATTCAATATGGTGTATTATAATGGTGTGAGTCATCTAGTGAAGAATACATTTATCATCCCATATAAAAATATAGGTTTCCATGAGTAGTAAAAAGAATCAGTCAGAAGAACAAGTTAAAAATATCACATGGTTATCCTTATCGGTAGCCTCCCATTCTCCCCCTAGCTGATATAAATGTTTACAATCTCCTTTTCAAAACCCAATAGTGATAATATTAAGAATGAAAAATTTAAAATTATGGGATTTTGATATGGGAAAATTATCTTAATATTCCAACCAGGTTGGCATGCATCATTAATTTCAATTCAAAATATGTTATATAATTCAATATTAAAAAGGGTGTTAATACTCACTTCCTTTGACAATTAATCATATAAATTTCAAAATGTCCTTTATAATAGTCATTTATTTAAAATAAACCATAAAAAATTTAATTTAAGTGTTAAAATTATAGAATATTTGAATTTATTTGTAAATATAATTTTACAACCTCTTTCCACGTGAATAAATCAATTATATAAAACAATAAAGGAACACCCATTTCATAACAAAGTCAAAATTATTCAAATTGTAGTTGTTGGTCATTTAATAAATTCATTCATTTAAAACTACTCAGAAAATGTTACATTGTAAAATTCATTTAATTTAAATCGAGGAATTTCATCTATTAAATAAAAAACTAGTCCAAAATTACTCAATTTCATGAAAAATTATTATCAATGTTCATGGAAAATATATCTACCCAAACATAGAATTAAAAATAATAATTTTATGGATATAGATATGAATATTATAACTATTTAATTTAAAATATATTCAATTCAGATTGAATATGACCAAAAAATATTTAATAAGGTATTAAATGGACAAAATTCATAGAAAATGTGGTAGAAAGTTTGAATCATGTTTCAATTAATTATCGAGAAACAATGAATCCAAAAATGACGGAAAATCATTGAAACGCCTACATGGAATATTAGTAATCCAAAAAAATGAATCCAAGATGTTTCACCTCTGATGAAGATCTCTGGATCTTGGAAGATAGATGTCGAAAGAAGATAGAGGATATCCAAGATTTACAATTCCACATAAATCAACAATGTTCCAAAAAAACCTCAATCCCATCATAACCATTAGGTATAAGGAATAATAAAAATAAGGGATATCCAAGATTAAGAAGAAATTAACACACCAATATCGAAGACATCTAATTCAATTAGTTCTTCATTCCCCTAATAGATGATGTTTGGGGAACCAAATGCATCTGGTTGAAACCCAAAAGCCTTATTATCTTATTATGTTGTAGTGGGAAGAGTTTAAGTTTAATTAAGTTGTTTTGGGGAATTTTATTATGATTTTTAGTCATCTATTATCATGGGAATTAATTTCTAGGTTGGGGTGCATGGCTTGTACTAAAAATGCACAAAACCGTGGTCCCAAAATAAAGACCCTATGAGAGTTTCAAAATTAGGATGAAAACTTATTTTACCCATGAACATTCCATGAAACCCCTTTCTCACATTTTTTAACCATGAAAAAACCATGTGTATACTATGCATCCCATTCTACTAAGGTACCACAGTTTTTATAACCATAAAGAAACTATTCACAAACTAGGAACCCCAAGATGGAAACTTTGTTTAACAATGTGAACACTTTAATAAACTACGAAATGATTCAGAAACCATCAAAAAAGGCCTAGTAAAAGACAGAAAACCAAATGAATAGATATAATCTCTGGGTACTCAAATAAATGCATCAAACAACATAAAAATGTAACATGGTGTTATAAACACCCCTCCATAGGAGTTTATATCCATAAAAAGATTCCATTTCGAATGATAGACCATGATGACATGAAATGAAATCCATCACTCAACTTGTGTGGTGCAATGTCTGTGGTATAGAAGAGAGACTCACTAAATGGATAAAAACACATACCAAACTCTTTAATCAAAACACCAGGATCATCACATGTAACCAAACTCGAGAATGAAAACTGACCGGGCATATATCTCCACACTATTTAATGATTCCCAAAAATTGATTAACAAAAGAAAAAAAATTCTCTGATATCATAAGAAAATAATTCAACCAATCAATATGGAGAAACATATAACATATAACATCCATAATAATTGTAAATAACTAAAAACTATTTATTCTTTGGTTATATAGAAAATAGTAACCTCTAATGTTTTTTTAAAACCAAGCCTCAAACATCGATGAGCTCATCAAATCAGACACTATCTCTACATGGTTCCTGGTCTATCAAAAAATAAACATCATCCTTGTTACATGTTAACAATACAAAGGTCTATAAATTTCCTACTAGAATGAGATCAAACATCTTGGTTAGTGCACAAAAGGCACTACACTCTCACAAGGGATAACATTCACCACATCTAAATTGATATATAAACATCATGTCAAAAAAAGAGAAACATTAAGGCACTTAAAAAAAGATATCATGAAATAACCATTATTACATCAGCATTAGAAAAATTACTATTACATGGAACATAAGATACTAGCCACAACAATCATAAAACAAAGGTTTTTCAAAAATAGATAATCCCAAGAAGAAAAATCACAAATAGTTTCTACAACCTCATAATAACCAAGTAACTAGATTATGTCAACAACATGGGGAAACTATCAAGTAAAACCGAAAAATATTACACTTCATGAAAATATTCCCTTCAAGACCAATGCCTATAGACATATAATCATGATGTTTCAGATGACACCAACCAGGAGCCTCTATTGTTGACTGGGGTTTGTCTTTCTAGTTTTCCATATTAGAAAACATATTAAGGTGACCTACATGTCCATACCATTCAAAAACCATTATATCCTTTGATCAAATACTCTTAGGTTAAATAAGTGATCTACATTATAGACACATGATACGCCTATTTCTATCATGATATGAGTTTCATCTTTCAACCTTGAATGAGTAATTCTCTCCATTATGTTGTTTCACTATCTCTACATCGACTGGGAAATCCTTATTGGGCATCCCTAAATAATAGATCAACACACCTATATGCATGATGTCTAAATGGTATGGGTGAAGAAATTTTCTAGAATGTATAGCCTTACTAACATCATTGTAATCAATCCTTGGTGTGAAAAATACCATAGGTGATAATTTCTTGGAACACTCCATAACAGATTGATCATTTTGACCAAAACCCAATAACATAAAATATTTATCATTTTTAACTTACTCAATATACTTTCACTACATGAATATTTAATTCATGAAATACTAAGGAATTATTTCATAATGACCTAGGGGAATTACAACCTCCCACCACTCCTCGATTGGCCCCTCAAATAAAGAGTCGATAAATTGACCTTCAATGATTCATGAGTCCTATAACAATTGAATTGACCATCAACGTATTCAAAAAAATTGTAGTTCTTATAGATAACCTTGTTCGTCTTCATAATATGGTAGATGATGATCCTAGAATTCATGGATGATTTTCAATGGATGGAAAGTAACTTACTCCAACACTCGGTTCATATTCTAGGATGATTCGTTGAAAATGGATTTCACTTTAGGAAAACACGATGAACCACCCTGAAGCTATAACCGTTGGACCAATATTATATCATTATTTATGGTTTTTCAAGGTGTCAAATCTAACATTACAAAAAAGGAATATAAACTCAAACAACAAAGAAAATAGAAACATAGAACATATGTTTTTAAACCTAGTCACAACTGACTTTTATCAATGCATCACTATCTTAATAACGCAAAATAATTCACCATTTATAAAACAATACTATTTCATTTCAAAATGATGAATCCTTTTATAAATCCTTTATAGATTAAAAATTACATTACCATATAATGTTAAATATTAAAAGGGTTCCAAATAATTATCCCCAATTTCTAATTTTCAAAAACTTATATATTTAAATACATCAAAAAAATTAATATTTTTTTTCTAAAAAAATTATTTTATCATACCACACAATAGACATTATTAACTAGTTATACAAACCAATAATTTAATAAAACATACAATATGGTAAATGAAAATATTTTAAAAAATAAGTAAATTAATTTTTTTTAAGTGACAATTATGTTATCTTTAGTTACATAAAATAATTAATAGGGTATTAAAGAGTAAACAACCACACCAGAGAATGAAATAATCAACATTCATAACCCAATTACTCTCCCCACATACATAAAGTCACTTTTAAGAAAATGGATATGGATTAATTGATAGAACCATGTTATAATTATAATAAAAGTAGTTTTATGGGCTAGTAAAACACACACCAACGTCACGAAAATTCATGGTTGGATTTCAAGATAAGTTTCTTCGATTCCTTATTGTTTTCTAGATCGTGAAAACATAGTGCAGGTGTGGTAATACATCCATTCTAGTTAAAAAAACATAGGATATTCCCTAAATAATGGATACTAAATTTGGTAATGTAAATATAATTTATCATTAGAAAACCAATAACTCAAAATAAAAACTCAATTCCCAACATCCCTCTAACCTTAAGTGTCATTATAAAGGTTTGTAGATCAAGAACCTTCTCACTGACTACTTCTTGATTCCCGAATAATCTTAAATATCATTACTAAATTAATTATTACAAAATAATAGAAGTATTTTAAATTCATGTATTTTCCTTTATGTAAGGACATATTTTGATACAATTCGTAATGATCCGCACGAAATACCATCCTATTAGATGTTTGAGTTTATTTGAAACTAACCTGATGATCATCCCTGATTTTCATAGGCTGATGAAATGCACCTTATAATCAATAAATAAACATTGGGAATGATTTCTCCATAAAAATATTTATTATAATAGTGTATAATGAATAAAATCTTCTGATATATAATTCATTACATATATAACAATGTAAAAAGAGATAATATGTAAAGTGAAAGAAGAATATAACAACCAAAACCATCCTCATATTAGATCCCAAACTCCAACTACATCACATGTAACCTTACCCTAGTAACCCTAACTATGAACAAAAATGGAATTTGAGTGAATAAAAAAACCTATTATATGATAATAAAGTGCTGAAAACACCTAAACGTACAAGCAGAGTGTGAGCTAAAGAGACCAGTAGGATTCCACCAAATATTATATTCACTTTTTTCAAAAGGAAACTCAAATGTGGTAAATGAGGAGTATAAATAAGATTATGAGGATTATATTAAAATGAGACTTTTCAAATTTTAAAAATCCTTAATTACACTGAACATGTAAAATATGCCTTTTATAATTTTTTAAAAAATATTCTTGAAATTTTTTGAAAACCATTTCTAAACCTAATGTCAGATAATAATGAAAAGATTATAATATGAAACTGATATGGAAATATAAACAAGAGTTAATAAAAAAGAGTCACGGTGCATAATTAAAGTAAATGAATAATGCAAAGAAACTCTGGTTACAAATAGTGACAATGAATGGTATCACGTATCGAGTATTATGTATATAGATGTCATATTTAAAAAATAAGTACAACAGTGATTCCACCTTAGAATTACTAATAAAAATAAAACATTTGTATTTATTGGGATAACATCTAGTCTCATGGGTCTCATGAAAACAAGTTCCTCCCTCACCCACATTCCAATAATCACGTCCATAACCTGAACCTTTCACACTCCCTTTGGATCTAGTAGAATCGTGTGTGTCTTCTAGTGAATCATATATCATTTTCATGTCATCTAACTATCCACGTTTTGATGACTAGTCAAAATAAGTGGCGAGATAAACATCTTATGAGTATCACATATGGATCCTTGTCAACAATATCTCACTCTCATCCCCAAAAAATATGACTATTAATAACACCTTTTCACCCCCAATAATGGGATCTAAAACAATCAAACAAGTTATAATTAATTTATAATAATAAGGAAAAATTATCCCAAATTTTTGACATGGCTTTCATGAATCATCTATATCTATAAAAAACTTTATACCATTAAATATTCAAAATTGTAATAATCCCCACTTCCTTTAACTAATCATTATTAAAATGAAAAATAGGAATTGAAATTAATAATTTATTTTATAGACAACATAAATAATTCAAAAAAATAATTACAACATTAAATGCTTTCAATCTATATATGATCATTGGTTTACACCCTCCTCCTACATGAATAAATCATTTATTTCAAACAACCCAATAACACAAATTTCAAAATAATGTTTGAAATCATTCATAATGGGTTATTGGTCATTTAAAAAATTTATTCATTTAATACTATTTATACAATTTCAAATAGTTCACTTCATTTAATTCATATCAAGGAATATTATTTAATAAATCAAAGATTTATCCAAATCCATTATTATCACAAAAAGACATTTTAAATGTTCGTCAAGAATAAATCCAATGAAACATAAAATATTAACAATTCATAAAAAGGTAATATATATAATTAATATAGACATTATATTAATTCCAAATTAAATCCAATGAAAATATTGTCAAAAAAGATTTTATGTGGAGTTAAACAGGCAAATTTCCTAGAACATGTGTTAAAAATTAAGAAACATCTATCTATAAATAATGAAGAAACAATGATTCAAAAAATGATTGAATAGAATAGAAGTACCTATGTGGAATATTAGGACTCCAACAGTAATGAATTTGTGATGTTTCACCAATTTCGTCGATCATTGGATCTATGAATATAGTCCTCAAAAGAAGAGAGAATATATCATAGATCCACAATTCTACATAAATAAACCAAGATACGACAAAATGAAAGGCCATCGTAACCTTTTGGGAGAAGGAATCGAGATACGAAGTGAGATCCATGAATAAGACCAAAATAATAGACCAAAAGTGAAGATATTTAATTTGACTGACACTTCGACCCACCATGAGATGTAGCATGTTGAGCCGAAACTCCCCAAGAGGGATCCAAAAATCATTAGTATAAGATTAGGTTCAAATGAGATGATTTTAGGGTTAATTAGGCAGGTTATGGGAATTTAATTAGGATTATCATAATATTAATTATCATGTGCACTATTTTCTAGAATGGGTCACATTGTGAGTAATAACCAAGCACGTAATTGTGTTCCTCAAATAGTTCCCCTAGAAGAGTTTCACACATACGTTACACACTTATTTTTACAATTCACAAACCATGTGACCCCTTGCAATCTTATTTTTCCAAGTTCAAACCATCAAAATACTATAAAACCCCTTATTCCTAGGTTTTACACATTGTTTGACTATACAAAAACCCTTAACAAATCAGGAATCCCATGTTGGGAACATAGATCTACTATGCACAGACTAATCAAAACCAATGAAAATGCACAAAAAACATTCAAAAGATCCATAATAATTCTGGAAACCACAAGTGAAATTATCCAATCATTGTAAACAAAAATAATCATGTAGAAACACATAAAACGTTAGGGGATGTTACATTAATCCTACCTACATACCCACCTGTATCAAAAATCACCCACGAGGCTTTCCAGGATTCATACCCTAGTGTTTTTTATGAATGATTATACAGTTTACCGCTCATGAACCACTCCAAATATAATGATTTCTAAGTGATTGAAAAAAACTTATAAATAAAGAAAAATTTTCAGAATTCTATGAAATATTTTAAGAATTAGATGACCATCATTAAATTTAAAAATAACCTCAATGAATATATCATATGGAAGAGCTTGAGATTGATTTTAATTATGAAGTATGAGTTTAATTTATTTAATAAATGATCTAAATGAATAAATATATAGTTATAATTTATGAGTAAAGAATAATTTTTAATAAAACACATCTTATAAAAACATAGTGAATATGGAGTTGAAAGAGAAGTATTTTTTATTTTAGGTTAAAATAAAATAATTAAAAAAGATGAAAAATTTGATTCATGGGTTAAATTCATTAATAGAAAATATTTTCAAATTTAAATGAATTGTACATAATATTATTTGATGATTTATAATGATCATAAATTCCTTAGAACTGAATCATTGTTTAGAAACACTCTTGAATCATATGTTATTTTGATATTAAATATTGAAATACTTCTGTGTATATTACACGGTAAATTTGAGGGTGTTGGTTTTTAGTATATGATTACACTTGTGTTTATAAAAGAATTATTTTTATTATTTCTAGTGATTTTATTTCAATTAATATATAATAAATATATATAAAATTGATATCTATATCGTAATTTTATAAGGGGTGAAAAAGGTGGAAGTTAATAATTTTTAACTAATTGTTTTTCAACGTGGTTGTTTTGAAAGAAATGGGTTTCATGTCAAGAAATATTTATATAAACTAAATTAAGAACAAAAGTCATAGTATGTATTCTTAGATGCCCAAATTATCAAATTAGAGTATAGGATATTTAGTATTTAATATAACCTATATTTGAAAAGGTTGAAGGATAAATAATTCTTGGTGTTAATATATATTAATGATTTCATGATTTATTAAGAAATAATAACTAATAAGACAAATTTTCAAACATGTTGTGATTAGTATTTAAAATTTTTATTAATAGATAACTTGTGTATTATATTTATTTGAACATAAATAAAAATATGGAGTATAATTTTATAACTCATGGTAAGAATACTCAAGTGTATTTGAAAAAATTTAACATGTAAATTTTATATTAGTTGAAATACTGGTCATTTTGAAAACCTTAATTAAATATAATTAGGATGGAAAATAAATTGATACATTATTATTTTAGTGAATAAATTTTAGATTAATATATTTTGGGGATACAATGACACTTATTTTTTATGAAGCATACACGGTTGTATTGTACCAAAGTAATTCAATATAAGAAAATTGCATTTCAGTGAAATGAATCATGAGGTATGTGTAATGCTTATTTTCTTATGTATAGGTATATATTGAAAAAAATAATGTAATTTTCATACATAATTGGATGCATATTGGTTTAGAGAAAATATGTGTATAAAATCCACATGTAGGGGATATTTTAACAATACAAGTATGTGAATTATTTATCTTAGCCTATAGAAATAATTTTATTCTGCATATATGGATCAATTCATGTATATCATGATAATAAAGGCTTGTAACCAATTTATTTGTATAAGAATCAATAATAATATCATGGTGATGAAGTTAAATTTTCTTTCATATTGTTTTATAAAAAATGTATTATAAATGTTTTTACAATTAATCTTGTACATAACTCACACACTTGGAACATAAAAATTATGTACTACATTATTAAAGGATATTTTTATTAAGGGTTTCTCAATGTTGAAAAAATTAGATGAAATTAATGCATATGTAAACAATAATAAAATATTTATATGAAATAAAAAATTATAAGTTACTTTTGTTTGTAAAATCCCCTCCAATAAGATGTGCTTATTTAATAACATGTTTTATAGTGTCCAATATTATTTTAATGTAATAATTCCCCAATGTTTACATTGAAAATTTATTTTATTGAATTTCATCAACTCTTCAACAAGAGTTGAAAAATAAAATTAATTAACTCCTTGAAAAGGGTGAGAATTTACTCCTCTCTTTATGGGGAGTGTTTTAGAAATGGATTCATGACTAATGGGGGAGATACAAACTCTGGATAGTTAAAATCTAGAAGAAATTATTCTAGATGTGAAGATATGGAATTCATATATTATAAATCACTCTATGACTCTTTTTTTCTGTATAAATCCTAGATAAAATTGATTTATAGTGAGTGATATGGTAATCTATTGTTATTTGGTGTTATTGGAGAATACAAGGATTTTGAATGATATTGAGACCCACACTATTAATCTGTATATATTACATCTTAATAAGAAAATAAAAACTACATAACCAAAAAATGAACACTAGAATCTTATAGTTATAATTCTTTTGGAATCATTGATCCATAAATGAGTGGTTTATAGTCGAATAATGTCATCTCAAACTGAATTTTTCAGAAATATCATCCTTTTTATACATATCATAAAATAAATTTTTTTATATCCCAGTGAATGGAAACATAATATTTTGAGATTTGTAATTCCATTTAAGTGTATAAATGTGACATATCAACATAACATGAGTTTAAGTGTCTGATAACAAGTTAATAAAATATCAAACTGATAACTAGCATGTCATAGATTATAATCATGAATCATTTAATAAATCATTTTTGTCTATAAGTCATGAATAATAATTGAATAAATAAACATGATCCATGATTGCATAAAATTGTCATAACTGAATGATTTGTGTTAGACACATATTAAAATAATATCATATGTCAATGTAACCTAACTGTCCATTTATAACATTTTTAGGTTTTTGAAAACCCTTTATGAACTTTATTTGGGATTTTGTTAAAATAACCTATACCATATTTTGGGAATAGGAAAACCTCTTATGCACCCTATTTCAGGATCTGGGATAACCTTACGTGTACCATCTTTTGTTGTATGGATAATATCTCATATACCATTTCAATGATTATGACAATGTCTTATGGACTATTTGATCACATAAAACCTGAATCATTACCCTATTCATTAGAGGAAGAGTGAGGTCCAACCCATCATATAATAATTTTATTTATTTACCACTAAACCTTAAAACATTTATCAATGAATAACCCATATAAAGGAAATGTGATTCATTAACATTTCATCCTATCATAAAGCATAATATTGAAATTTATTTCAAATTAATCTCATATATTAGTCGTAGAAGAAATCATGTAAAATGAATGGTTTTCATAAAAAAAACTCATAATCGTAATCCATATAGGGATAGAATAGTCATTTCATAGTTAGATCATATTCAAAGGAAGACATAAGCAATAACAAATATAGTTTTCAAGGATGAATTTAAGTTCCATATTACAATCATTCAAAAATTATTAGGGGAAACATCATTTCTAATTTGAAAGAAATTATATAAAATATTAAAATTTATCAAGTATTAAAAAAATTATTATATGAATATAATATTGGAACATTTAATGTAATCATTTAATGAATCAGTGTTTATGGTAGGGGACAAAAAAAATCATTCCATGCATGTTGATATAAGGATTCCCTTTACATTTTTCCTAAAAAGTTATAAGATCCATGTTAAAAAATTAAAAGATGAAAACTTTTAAAAAAATTAAAAATTCAAGCATGGGTAAATATTTATTTAAAAATAATCATATAATAGTGAAAACATTAATTGAATCATTATTAAAAAACATGTGCATAAAATTAAATGGTTCTCATCAGGAGAGAGAAATTAATTCAATTTTTCAATAATAAAATTATATTTTGAATCAGGATTACATATAAGGGAAAATGAGAGGTAGGAAATTTATTTATAAATCCATATTATAAGATAAATATTTATAATATTGTTAAAAAAATCCTAATATATCTTTATTATATACATAATCATAAAAAACCACAATAAATAAAAATATGGTAAAATAAAACTTCTAAAACAATTTTATCTTATTAATCATTAAAAAAATAAAGAAATAATTTTTGTTGGAAATTTATATCCCTATAATAATCATAAAAAATATCATCAATGGAATTATTGGGAAATATATACACCACATAATATAAGTATGTGGTTAATGTTGCATGTGTCTCGCATTAATAAATGTCAGATGAAAATTAAATACCACTTTAGAAATATTTGAATCACAATACCGAAAAATGATACAGTAAATATCATGAGAATAATGAAATTCAAGATATAACAATTAAAATGTGAATTATATACACCAAAAAAATTATTTAGTGGTGAATGTGACATTTGTATCCAATAAATAAAAAAACATACTAAAAATGCATTATATTAATTCTTGAATCAATTCATTCACATTATAACCCCATGTTTAATAAATACAGGTTAATTATGAATATATAATAGAAAAATAATCATATATATCAATCCATTTATGATTTACATAGAAACATTTAATACCTTATTATTAACAATTTCTTCCATAAAATAATGTTTCACGTAATAACAGCTTAGTTTTACATGTATGTATTGGTTTTGAATTTTCTTTAATTTTATCTTCTTCTTGGTTCCATAATATACATAAATTAAATGATTACATAAATAGAAAATATATTCGTTATATATTAATTTTATTAATATATATTATATGGATATAGAAAATGAATTATATTTTTCATGGAGATGGTATGACGTACGTAGGAATTAATTCATTTTCAGTTTTATCAGCTAAAGAAATGAACAGAAGGTAAATAATGTATAATAATTATAGATTAATTATAATATCATATATATCATTTATATTTAATAAATTTATCATAATTACCATTTATTTAATGTGTATATAAGAAAATCACATGACTTTGTGACACTGTAATATGTCGTATACACAAAAAATGTTGTTATATTCCCATGAAATAGAAATTAAAAAGATATATTTGATATTATAATAAAAAAGTATAATTATGTTATAAATATCATATTAATATTATTAATATTTTAAATCCACCATTATATAAATTTTTTAGTGGTGGTGACGGGAAATGAACATCAGTTTGTGAGGCGGCAGTCCTCCGTACACACAATCGATGGTTTCATTCTGACCTGATTGAATAAGAGATAGATATATGTAATTATATTCACATAATAAAATTCCATTATATTTTATATTTTAAATTTATTATGTAAAATTTATTAAATAACATTTTTTTGGGTATGAGGAAGTAATAGAATGAAAAAAATAGTTATAGAGTGTACATCTTCTTTAGAGAACAACTTTTTGATTACTACAAAAACCATGTTATGAGGGTTTTGTAATAAAAAATATACTATTGAATATGTTTAAGTATGAAAGGAATATATTTGTTAATTTATTAGTTTATATAAGGTGATTTTATGTTTTAACAGTATTGGAATAGGGGGTCCCCATTTTTTAGTGGGGAAATGACCCACTTTTAATTTTTAGAAAGAAAAAAAAGTAGCCATGGTTTAAACCTGAATAAATGTTTACAAATAATATGTTATAAACTATAATATTTTTAAAGTGAAAATTTATCCATGTAAAAATATTTGGACAAATTCCTATGTCATATTACTCATATTTTGTTAGTTTAACCACCGGTAAACCCATTTTAACCATCATTGTGTTAATTAAATTTTAATGTTGTTTACTCTTAATTTTAACCAAATATTAAGCTGAATATATTATATATTATTAATTATTATTATTAGAAATACAGAAATAATTTTCCTAAATTAATTTCATAGAAGTAGATATATATAAAAAAAATAAACCCATAGAAACAATGAGAATCAGTTTTCCAAGGAGATAATTTTTATATGTATAGAACGATTTAATATCAATAAAAATATTAATAGTACATAAATTAGTTTAACAGATATATAATTTTAGTAATATTATTTTTATAACCATCTTAATGAAAATTTTAATTTATAATTAATTTATATCAAATAAAATGTATATTTTAATAAAAAATAAGTAAAAACTTTTAAAAATGTATCCTTTATATAAATCCATTATAAATAAATTTATAAATATGGTTTTTTATATTAATTCCACCATGCTTAACTAATATGTTATAACTCAATTTTTTAAATTATAATATTAATAATCTAGTTTGATATGATAAATCTCGGTGTTGTGTGTTATTGAAGCTATCAATGAAAATAACTTATTTGGAAAAATGTTTCCCAAAAACCCAAGGTGATACATTTTACACCCATTAAAGCGATATTCACTCTATAAATATTACACTATGATAAAAAAAAGAGTGTATTTCTACCTTATCATATCCTCAGGTTCACACATAACTTATCAAATTGATTGATTCACTGAAATATACTGACAGTGTGAGAGGTCATATTTCACTACACAATCACACATTGAACCATAATCTCTACTAGTTGTTATTAATAAGAAATTTCATGTTATAAGTTTTCAATTGTTCTATAAAATTTTTTATATGTCTAAGGATGATACACAGTTCAAAAACACAAATATGTATCCAAATACTAGTGAATACTTATCCAAAACATCCAGGTAAACCATATATAGTATTAAGATACAATGGAATATGGTACTCCATGAAACCTTAATAATTTATTAATGTATATTAAAGCAATATATTTTTGAAATAAATATTTCATAATAGTATTGATATGTGCTGACATGGTATAGAAATTTACTACAAACCACATATCATTATTCCCTTCAGATGTTTTGGGTAGTCTAATGACAAAATCTATGGTGATTTTTTACCATTTTGATTCTATTATGGGTAATGGTTCTAAATTTCCTTTAGACATTGGTCTTTTATACTTAACATAATGAATTAAAAAACACATAGATACAAACTTGGATTTATCTCTCTTTATTCAATTTCTATAGAAATACTTTTTCATATCACGACACATTATTATACCTCTAGGATGTATATATACTAAATAACTAGGAAATTCCCTTAATTCTTCTTTTTACAATTTTATTTTCAATGTATCAAAGACATATTTCTATAAAATCATTATCCAATCATTATCATTATAAATTTTGGAACATTTCTCATATTCATTTCATACTCCATATAATTTATCTGCTCCCCTTTTATCCCCACGTAGATAAATGGTTGAGAAATTATTCAAGAAGGACAATATTTATCCCCCTATTTCAAAATTTTATGATCTGTAATTTAAAAATCCATAAGAGATAGAGTCATAAGATCCGAATCATATATATGGTAGTATTTTCCTTTTGACTAAAAATCATCATCTTCCTTTTTTGATTTTCCTGGGTGGTACTCTTTTGAGTGGGAATAATATTTAATAATCTCTAACCATCTTCTACAGAATATATTCAGCACATTATTCACTAATATTTAATTTAAAACATTATGATCAGTATATATATAACTATTTTAAACATAAATATATTCCATCCAAATGTTTTTAAACAAAAATTACCCCAGCTGACTCCAAATCAAAATTATAGTAATATTTCTCATGAATTGTCAATTTTCACGAGTCATTTTAAATAAAAATGTAATTATAAAAGATAACTAATCCTAATTCCATCTTTGACTCATCATTAGAGATTATCCACCATTACCCATAGAAGGTAAATATAAGAAAAGGTTAACTGTCTTACCTTCTCATCGAATCATAATTTTTTTTCACATTAAGCTATCCAATTTAAATTTTCCTCTTTTCAAGTTAACACGTTGATTGGATTAGATAGTAATAAACAATTCTCTAAAAAACAATAATTATATCCACATAACCCTAAAAGATTAAAGTTCATAGTTATCATGGATGGTTTGGACCATTAATAGCCTCATACATTGATGTATTGTCTAATATAACATATCATGATATTATATGACACAACAAATGAATCCTTTCACATCCAATATTCACAATTTGAAAATTATAAGTATAGTTTCTCCTTCCTTATGTTCATTAGTTAAATTATAATGTGATCATTTTTCACTCCCATTAGCTTTGTTTGAGTGAGTAAATTTTCAACATGGACTAGTGAAAATATATTAATGAAATATATAAAGCCTCAATTAATTGAATACGTGAAACCAATTAAGAAATTAGTATGAAAAAACAGAATAACTATATATTTATATTGTAAATAAATTTTATTGGGTGCTGTGATGGGAGTATCCTAATTCTAAACCCAAAATCTATTGTAATGGGGAGTTAACACAATCCAGTATGGTAAAATTTCCATAATTATAGTCTTGTAATTAATTGTGAAAGGACATGTTTTTATGAAATATTTTTTTATATTTTAATATCTTCAACACCTTCGGTTGTACGCAACTCTGATATTTCAAAAACCATGTTATACTATTAATATTATTATTTAAAAATGACTATTATAACCTATCCCTTATATATGGTAGTATATACTTTAATACAAAAAATTAACAATTAATTATAATTGTTTTAGATAAATTAAACTAATGGGTATAAATTTTTAAATTTCTAGTAAAATCTTAATTTGTTTTGAAAATACTATTTGATAAAAAATTATTTATTTATTTGGAAAATAATTATTGGTATTTGAGAAAAGTTTATAAAATTTATTTGATTAAAAAAATATATTTTTTAAATATACCTATAAAAATTATACTTGAGTTATTCTTTTTGAATTTTCAACAAATGTAAATTTTTAATGAATAAAAAATACTAGAATTTATTAAAACTATGTTTTGATTTTATCCATTATCAATATAGATATTATTTTAAGGCTGATTGAAAAAAATATCAAATAAAATATATATTAAAAAATTTCATTGTAATTGATTTTATAATGTATTTTAATATAATTAATTTCCATACATTTGAAAATTTTCCCTTCTGAAAACCACCTTTCCATCATGTTGGTTGGTTTTATTGTATTTTAAAATTTTCCACATTAATTAATTTAATTATATAAAATTGATACCATATTATTAATTACTATAAATAATGATTTATAATAAGGTCAGATTAATTTTTGTTATCAAATAATAGTAAAACATGTAAAAGTTAATTATCAAGGTTATGGTCAAAATATGTTCATCTGTTTTTAAACAAAAAATATAAGAGATAAAATGACAAAAAAACTTAACCAACTAATATTTGATGTATATATTTTAACCCTATATCATCAATGGTTATATAGTGATACATTTGGGTGTCTTTTGAAATGTTTTAAATGCAGATATATCTTTTCCTACTAAAAAATTTCATGTGTTGACTTAGAACCAAATAAATAAAGTTACCCAATCCCTTATGTGGAATCCCAATATTTTCATACATAAACATAAATTATTATATATATATTTATTCAATAAATTTAATAAAAATACACCTGAGAACTATAATAGTTTATTTTCTTTTGAAATTAGAAACACATTCATCTTACTTCATAAACGATCTTCAATATCTTTTACAAATAACATGTCACATAGTACGCCTATTTGGCATACCCAACCTAAACCATTTTTCATAACATGGGGAATGAAACATATGAATAGGTCATCTTAGATTCTTAATGAGAGGAACATACTATATATCAATCAATGTTCATATGAAGGTACTAGATAATAAAAGGGTTATGTGATCGTGACAATAACGTAAAATGTTCAAAATAAACCTATCATATATTATAAATAAGAATAATGACATAAAAAGCATCCATTTTCAAAAATATGGTCCACTAGAGCAATAAATCATTATAAATAAACCATGAAATATAATTTCTTGTTATAAATTTTTGGGACAATCATTTATAAAGAATCTGATTTCATATGTCAAGGTTGACTACCAAGACCATGAACATCGTGTATCAGGACATATCACATATTTCCCATTGTGGATCTAGAA
The DNA here is from genome assembly GCA_963277665.1 of Viscum album. Lineage (NCBI taxonomy): Eukaryota > Viridiplantae > Streptophyta > Magnoliopsida > Santalales > Viscaceae > Viscum > Viscum album. Next base: position 2,097,794,341 of record OY728163.1, on the reverse strand, counting down.
ACACATGATTCCTATAGTGGACCAGAACCCACCAATTTCACGTTATGGATCTAGACTCCACTATTTAGATTAATGGATAATTCTCGTTGACATCTTTCCAATTATTATATCGTCATATATAAAGATTTTTGAATGTATTGGTGGGATTTATAGTTCTCACTAATATCATATTGAAAGCCAAACATATTTGTGGCATAATATCATAAAATATACACTGTATCACCGCATAACAACCCGTTAGAAGAAAATGTTAAAAAATGTTTCATCAATTCACCGTTACATAACCTAGAAAAGAATAAATTGGTTGCATAAAAATTTTATCAACATAAACACTAACCGTATAAGGAAATAATATGCATGGTATCAATCAATATTAAATACAGTAAAAGATAAGTAACATCAAAATATTTCATTTTATATGGAAAATTGTTTTCAAATATAACTCGGAATATTTCAGGTGAAATATATCATTTAAACTTTTAGAAACATTTTTAAAAACATAAAATTTTTTCAAAAACAAATATTCAAAAATAAAATCTGGGAAGATATAATAGAATATTTAAAAATCATTTAATATATTTCTTTAAGAAAATTTCATTTAAATATTGAAAATATCATTTTAAAATAATTCCTAAAATATTAGAAAGTCATTTTATTAGAAAATTTAAATTGAAAATTTATTAAGGAAGATGAAATTAAAATAATTCTCATGATGATGACAAATTCAATTATTGTCTTAAAAGTTAAAATGATCTTTCTTTCACTTTTAAGGTAAAAGAGTGTCATCGATTTTTTAAAAATGATATCAGTATTCATTTCATATAATTTCATAAAAAGTAAAAATTGTGTTAATATTTATTTAATTAATAATTTAATTATTTATAATTAAAATCTCATATTAGAATACATGGTTTTGGAAAAAATGGGTTTGTTCCCAAAGAGACAAATGAAGATGAATGATCTTAAAAATGATATCATAAACTATGGAATAATGAAAGATTGAAAAGTAATGAAAATATGTATAATAATGGATTACAAAATATTATAAATCTAATGATTTTCTCAGTTTATGTATCATAATATTTAATCATAAAAACATTTCATAAAAACATAATAGACAATGTGTTGTATCATTAAATCCTTACAAATTTGGATACATGGAATCGTATGCCCCATGAAAGAATAAAATTATATACTAGTTAAAATTCAATAAAAATAATGATATTATTAAAATAATATTTCAATTGTAATGTATATACACCTCATAGAAGAATACAGTTGAAAAACATACTTAGATCTCTATGTAGTAAATTTGAGAAAAAAACCCATATCCATTGGTAAATTTTATACTATAAACCCCATTAAAGAGAGATCAATAATTTGATATTGAACTACCCATTATTTTAAAGATAATAACTATATAATACATTCATTTATAGTATATAAACCACATAAAATAATCATGTGGGTAATTTGGCATCTGTCTCACATATAACAAGTGGATGACCTAAATACCTTACCATAAGTCTCAAATTTCATAAGAAATTTATTAAAAAAATATAAAAAATTTTATTGTATTAAAATATATTTCAGAAAGGTATATACATATGTATATAGATATATATTATTAAATAATTTTTTTAATTATGTCTTTTAGTTTCCCATTTAATAACAATTCAATGTTAATGTCATCTTCGGGTAAGAACCACTTTGTATTTCCTGTATGTTTTGATTTGTTATTTTTTTTGTCCACATACATTGATCATAGTTACATAATCTTTATAATTTCAGAAATAATATAAATATCATATTGATTTATTTTACATTTAATTATTGTTATCCATAAATGATAGAGGTGGTATGTGAAATACATAGTTCATGTAGACAATATGCCATACATACATATGAACATTGTTGACATTTTCTAGATAAAAATAAATCAATAAAGGTATATAATATTTTTCCATTAGTGAATTGTTATTATGCCCTATATATCAAATATTTTCTTTAAACTCGTCATCAATACATTCAATGTAAATCAGAAATGCACCACATCGCTCGATGAGATGACAGTCCTCAATATACATGAACGACATTATCATATTTCAATAGAAATAAAATCAAGAAGGAAAATGTAATATCATGAATCCATTATCCTACTAATATCATTAATATAATATAGTAATAGAAAACCTCCATTAAATTAAATTGTGAGAGGCACCGATGGAAAACGAATTACCTTGGATCCTGAGGCTGTACTTTATCATACACATGAAAGATGATTTCACGACCAATTTGATGGAAGTGGAGAAGAAATTGGGTTATTACATTAAATAAATAAAATAAAATTATATTTAATTTATTTAGTTTATTATTAAATTAATTTTTAACAAAAAATGATATATTTTGAGGAATAGATAAAATAAATATTTCGACAAGGGTCATTACCTCTTTATCAATTATTTTTTTGGGTTCCAAAATGCTACTTCATAGGATTGATTTATATAAAATTAAGACTTCTATGATGATAGGATGAAATTAGTAATTTTATTGGCTTTGGAGGTTTCTGAAATAAAGGTTTGTGGTCATGTGAATAGTAAAGGAGAGAGTGTGGCATTTTATAAGTGATGTGTGTGGTACAATTGAAATTTTTGGAAAAAAGGCCACCAGCATTTTATCAAATTAAAAAATTCTCAAAAATTGGATATTCTCAATACTATAATATAATAGGCCACAATAAAAGAATAATATTTGATTTCGATATGTTGATAGAAATTTTAACCCTTATATGGTTTGTTTAACCCTTGACAAACCCATATTTACATTAATTACAAAAACACTGTTTACATATTTCACTATTCATTAGGGTAAAAATTATTTTTTACTTATTAAATAATATAATTAATTATAATTAATAATATTGAATCTATTTTTAAAATTTTTATTTACAAAAGTGGAAATATTTTTATATAGAATTAATCTCATAGATGCGACGAGAAATATTGTTTTCAAAGTGGAATGGGTTATAACATTAATAGGTTTTTATATCAATATTCAATATAAAAATGATTCAAATGACATAATTGGTTAAAAATATAGATATAATTGATTAATTTTTCTATTAAAAACATATAAATTTTCTTTAGGTTTTTAAATTATTTTACTGAAATTAAAATTTAAAAATAATAAAAAGTATTCTCACTGTTCCTCGAAAAATTTATCATCCGATAATATTTTCAAAAATACACCCTAATATAATTTTAAAATTATTAATTTCAAATTGAAATTTATATAAAAATTTTTATTTAAAATTTTGTACAATTATTTTTATGTTATGTGTGGAAATGGTAACAAAATTAATTTATAGAAAACATTATAATAAATCAAAAAGTGTATTTATTATTCACACATATCTAGTAAGTATATAATATTAATGTTAAAAAATATATTGGATATATTATATTTTTTTCATTTAAATTATTCAATATATGTAATTTCATTAATTTATTGATGAAAAAATGTATATAAAAATAGTTTCTCAGAAAGATATTTCCTTTATTTTAAAGTATTTTTTTAATTTCTAATTAATTTTTCACCAATTAATTCATTATATATTCATTTATAAACCATATATTTTTATAATTTAATTATTTCAATTCATGACGTATATTCTATAAGGTAGGTGATCACAATCAAATAAATAAATAATATCTTAAAATAATGTCTTGTATCCTTTAACGATGGTGTTGTGTGTAACAAAACCAATGCCCAGTGCGAGGTATAATAGAAGGTAAAATATTTTTTTACTGTAACACAATATAAAAGTGATATTTCATGCGATGAAAAATATTCAATATATTTAATTTATTTTTGAAAAATATTTCAAGAAATATCAGTTTATTACATTCTTCCATTTAAATAAATTTCATCATTACAATTTGATGTTATGAATAGTAAAAAATGGGTTATATAACACCACACGACATTACCATATCATTATTTCAGAATAAATATAATTTTGATGATTTTTATTTTTATGCAACACCATGTTTGGCTTATACAACATAGAACAACGATTTGGATTGTGTTAAACACATGAGATAGCTATAACGAATGACAATATATTAATAAAATATAATTATTAAATATAATATATTAACAATACTATTAAATTAGAAGATATGAATAGTATTAACCAAATTTTTAATTTTATATATGCAATGTCTCAGATTTTATGTGTTTTATGTTTAAATATTATATGGAATTATTACGTAACTAGGAGCAGAAACAACACATAAATCTCAGGCCCGGTGATCCTAGAATGGTGGTTGGAGAATTATTTTTATGTTAAGTGATTCGGCATATGTGCGCGACTGTGGCAGTTTCCAAATGGATGTCTGAATTAAAAATCTGATGGCACAGTTGCATCCAGGACAACGACATTACCTAAGATAGAATCTAACCTTGACCAGTGCGAGTCGATGGAAAAAGTAAATTTTCATAAGTTCTTAGTAAAATAAAATAAAATAAATTCGAAAAGTTTATTTTATATTATTTGGAATCATCCGCTGCAGTGCCGCGATGGGGCAATTGTTTCATTAATTAATGGCATGCCATAATCATTCTGGAACAGCAACACAGACTCATTAATACAACAACATGATGGAATTCCGAAATGTTTTTCCCCTTTGTAATGGGTTAAACGTATGTTTCTCGTTGGAAAAGGATGAGAGAAAACTCTGGTGGAATCTTGGAAACTTGGAGAGAACTCTCGGTGATGATCGATGACGAATAAAATTCTGGTATCGTTGCACCAACAAAGTAGAAGGATCTTGACGACAACGGTAGCACAACCCCTTCTTTAGTGATCGATCCCTCTTTTAGGTAGGGGATTTTATTTAAATTCCCAATTCCTTATATCTGAATGTAAATGATGAATGCGAATCAACCATGAAGAAGTTAATCTACAGATTCTCGCATTATTGTGGGAAGGTTTCATCATGTTGATCTCGGGGAATTAATCCATGTTAATTTTTTTTGATTCTGCTATCTTTGAAACTACTAACCAAAGTAGATTAACACCCTGAGGAATGGTGGCCGAGGTTCTTTCCTCGATTTTCTATTGGATTTCTTCCCCCTTTCTTTTCTCATGCGTTCTTCGCATTCTTCATGGGGTGACAAACAAAATATCGTTGCGCACCCATCTTGCAATGAAACGATCCCAGATTTAATATCTGATGTCACGACGACCTAGCGGAGGTGCAACGATGATAGAAGAATATAGATCAAACTGGATCAGTAAAGACCGTTCATCGATATTTCTCCGTGCAGGTGGATCGTTACATGTTTTTGGGATCGATAGAAGGCCTAAAAATAACGGAATCAGCATCGTGGGGTTGGGGCGATCAGAATACATGAGTTTCTTGGGGATCAGATGGCCGGATCAACGAACATGGCAGCACAGAAGGCACGATGGTGAAAGTTCATGATTCTAGAAATTTTCAGAATACACAGTGTCTATCCTGAAGAACACGCCATGTGGACTAGCTCAGTAGTAACTGTGGTTTTTGGCATCATACAAGTATCACATGGCATGTGACCCTGGTCACACGGTGTGTTGGGCCTTCCCTGAAGCTCAACGTGTATTCTGTGAATACACAGACACAATATGGACTAAAGAGCTTCGGAACATGATGTGTAGACCCTACGCGGCATGGTAGAGTCAACTAAGAAGGACTCTTCATGTATCCAATGGATACATAGACATGGGATGGAGTACACGACCATGTACTACACCACCTGGCCAGGAAAGGCCAGTAACATGGGTCACCCCATGTAACAATTACATGGGTTGACATACATGGGTTGAGGTCGTGTATGGGAACACGGCTAGCATAAACGGAGCCAACCCCAGTCACTCGGACATGTATTATACTCCATACCACATGTCGTGTACATTCTTTTTTACACGACCAGCCTTATGAAACGTGCTGTCATACACGGGTAGTACCCGGGGTTAGAATACACAGTGTGTGACTTCTATACACGTCGTGCACTTTTTCGAAAATGGCTAGGTCCTCTTGTCCACTATATCGTAGAATGGTTTCATTAGGGTTAGTGCCCACTCATCTCATTCTCATGAAGGCCTGGAATCGTTTCCTTCTATAGGAGGATGATCCCTTCAGTAGTAATTTCAGTGATAGAGCCAGGCATCCCTCGAAGAGGCGTATAGAGAGATCCTCTATCCATTCCTGACCCTAGGTAGATTCAGGCATCGACGTGACAAACTCCACAAGGTGTTGATCCTCTACCAAGATGGTGAATCTATAGGATTCACGTTATCCGCCATGGCCCTGGCAGCGATCCTAATCTTTGTATCATGACCATTCCAAATCAGGAGTGTGTTCTCCTGTAATGAGTGTCTCTATCTCTTGTGGATTTTCCTGACAAATAGTGCTACTCGGACGGATGTCATTAGAGCTATCAGACTCGTGGAGTGAGTTCTCCCAGAATGAGTGCTTAGTGGAATCTTCAAATAGAATACCTAGTGGGGGTGTGTGGTTGTGTGACATATCTCTAGACCACATATCTAGGATTTGGGTATATTTGGATTGTGTTCTCCGATTATATGTTCAGTAGACATATACTGTGTAAGGATGACTCTGACATTCTTTTGTATATTTTCTTTGTGGTTATTGGGGTCCTCTATTGAGTATTATTATACTCACCCCTGCATAGACATTGCCTGCATGTGTCGTGTCTTGTGAAGACGAGCAGTGTTTTGATAGAGTCCAAGGCGGACTAGGACAGGACCGAGCTTTCTGAGTTCCTCATAGGCCAAGGTGTTCCTACGACTATGAGCAGTATTCCCAGTACCTATTTGTGTTACAGGTTGAAATTTAATATTTTCAGACACTTTTTTAGTGGGCTGGTATTCTGGCCAAGTATGCATTGATCAATTTACTTTTTATCGTACTCTGTTGGTTTGGTTTGGTTGTATGCATGCATTTTGTTCCTTAGTGGTTTTTACATTTCATAATTTGTGGGCATGGAGATTTTTTTGTGTGTGTATACGTTGTTAGGAAATGCCTTCCATGTCTATAATATGCCTACTCAATGCTAGTCACCAGCCCCTGGCCTATTGGAGGCAGGCTTGGGGAGTCGCGGCGCAGGCCCCACTAGGATGGGTCGTGACAGAGTGGTATAAGAGGTGGTCGGTTTTACATTAGGACCAATTGTAACGACCCAAAATTTCATTAATGGAAAATCCCTCTTGATCCAGTTAAATGTTTATTTATGTTTTTATAAGATGTCAACTTCTTTAGTTTAACGTTAAGATTTGTGACCGTTACTTTTATAGCCGTTGAATAGTGATCATCTGGGTAGTTTAAATATAAGGCTTTAACGAAACCATTTTTACTCAGACAAAGGAAGCGATGGCCTCATCCAGTAGAATTTCCCCTTACGAAGCCCATTTGTCGGAGCTCGGAAAGGAGGTGGCGTCTTTGGGCTTTGCCCTTGACCAAGCCCAAGCTGAGCTTCATCAAGTCAAGCTCGAACGTGATCGTCTACGGGAAAAATGGAAGTTGATAGAGATTACCACTCGAGCAATGTTATCCGAGCAACCCCAAGAGTCTGTCACCATCGCACACCTTACCGTTAGGTCTTATGCGGCTATTTTAAGGGGTTATGTAACAAATAAGTAGCACCATGTTCATGTACATTATTTTTGTATATAATAATGAATATAATTTCTAGTCATTTTTGATGCGTTGTAGTTAGTTTTTAAAGTACAAATGATGTTTTTAGTTATTATTTAATTAAGAATTATATTTTATTAAATTAAAGGATTTTTAAATTAAATAATATTTTAATAAAATATTATTATTAATATTAAATTAATTTTTATTAAATATAAATGATCTTATAATTTTATGAATGCAATTAAAATTTTTATTAAGGTTTGAAAGCCATTTCTGTCAAAACCCGTGAATTTTTATAAATGTCGGTTTTTATTTTAAAAGTGAAAATTCACATATTTAGAAAATTATTTAGATAAAATAAATATTATTTTTGGAATCAGGACGTCGAAATTATCCAACGGTGAATTTTTCATAATTTTCTGAGACAGTCAAATTTTTGGGTAAAAATTAAATACCATTTAAATATATAATGTGTTTTATGACATCATAATGACCCAATGGTGATGTAATAAAATACCATAATCCCTATATTCGGCCAATATGTGTTTTATCAATAAAATAATGAGGTTTTGGGTTTGTTTGACTCACTTTTTAAAGCATTAATGGGGCCCTCAAGACTTATTCAACACTTTGCCTTTTTAAAATTAATTTCCATGGGAGTGTGACTCACCTCCACATAAGCAACCCTAATTTTTTAATAAGTTCGGACCTTGGCCTTGTAAAATATTGTTTTCCTCTTCCCTTTTCCAGAAACCATGGGCAAATATCATGGGATGGTTTGTGGTTTGGATTATTTTAATATAAGGGGTCCCAAACCTAAATAATAAAGAATTCTCTCACCTTTCCTATATAAACCCACCCAAGCTCCCACTTCCTCCTCATCCAAAGCCCATTAAGTTCGTCCAAACTCTGCCCTACTCTCTCTAGAATCCTCTCAAGGTGCCCCAAGCTCCCAAGAAGCCTCTCACAAGCCTCTCTCTAGCCTTTGGAAGCACACTTCCAAGTAAGGGTTTTTCTTCCTTTCTCATTTTTGTCAATTTTCTTTAAGTTGTATTGCCCTTTTAATTTCATTTATGAATGTTGGGGTATGGTTTCGCACCTCTCCCATACTGCCCTCTTATTGTTTTAATGATGGGAGACCCCTTTCTCTCTCATTAAATGCCTCCCATGTACACCCGTTACTATGCCGAAATTCCGAAAGGAACCTTTTTCTCCTCTTTTATATTCAAGCAATACTTTTGTATCATGAATCTAAATTCCTTTTCAATTGTTGGGACATGTATCTATATGACCTTCTTACTGTCCATTACATGTAAATATGATGAGTAACCCATTTCTCTCTCATCAGCCTTTGTTATGAATTCTTATGTCACGCCGTTACGCTGCCAAAATCACACCGATTTTCTAAGCCAATATCATTGTGTAGTGAATACCATGCCCATTTCTCCATCAAGGGTATTCACCTTCATGCACATTTACTTATTGAATGTAAAGTTTCATGTATTAATTCCACATTCCTTTATCGTGGAATAAATGATTATGTTTTATGAATCCATGTTTTATGATCCATGTGGCACACTTATGCATGAAATGAAATGTTTAAGAAGGGTGTGCCCTGATAGCGCTCCAATGCATTGGGTAAAGTATAGTATCATGATACGTCATGTGCAATGAGTGTTGACTCATGCTAATTCAAGTGCAACGAGGGTTTACTCGTGCTTCAAGTGCAATGAGGGTTTACTCATGCTCCATGTGCAATGAGCCTTGGCTCATGCTAATTCAATGTTAAGTGTTGTTGCCACATTTCCATGTTATGATTATCATGCTTTATCATGCCTTTATGTTCATGTCTCTCTTATGCTCTATTGATATGCCTATTGCCTAACATGTATTGTACTCCTCATGTTATTCATTATGTACTCCCTTACTGGGCTTTATAGCTCACCCTTTTCTTATGCATGTCCTCAGGTTATCCCATGCAATGCTAAGTACGAAGGAATGTAGTGGTCATGTAAAGGAAGTTTTCAATAAGGATGTTGTATTTCATGTTTAAAGTTTTTATGTAATGATCCTAAGCCCCAAAGACACTAAACCTCTCGATCTTCTTTGTTGTATCAAGTGAAGTTTTATGTAATAAAGCATGTTTAAGTTGTAATAAAAAGAAGGGTTGTCATAGTTGGTATCAGAGGATAGGTTTAGTTATTTTTGGGATTAGGAAACCCTAGTAAAGCCTTAAGTACAAGACTAAGCATAATAAAAACATCCCTAAATTTTGGTAAATACTAAGTAAGTGGTTTATCAAACAAATACATCCCTGTCTGGATACGAGCAGGTAGAGGCGGCTCTGGCACAGATGTATCCTAGGGGTAAAACCCGAAAACACCGCTTTGAGCTAGACTCGAACGGGAACTGGTGCACGACAACGGGCCTTGCTGCACTCTTGGTTACGACACTCCCGGGGGATATGTTTTGATAAATTTACAATCTTAGTATGAACCCTTATTAAGGGAAAAATGCCCATAAGAATATATGTTAGAAGGAAGATCATGAAAAGCCTGGATTGAATCCTATAGACTCATGAGTTAAAGAGTTTAAAGTTTATTTATAAGTCATCAACTTTTGTCTTTGGATTACCCTTTATGTGTTACCCCTAACTTTCCTTTTATTCCAGCCAATGGCCGGTAATAGGAGAACTCGGGCTAACAACCGTTGTGAAGATCAGTGTGATGATTGTACTTATGAGATGCCCAATCCAATGGGAGCGGGAATCGCGAACTTTGTCACACTTCTCTCTCAGCTAACTCAAGTTTTGAATAGAAACACTGGTCAAGAGGAACGTTCAACCCCCCCTAAGAAAGAACAAGTCGCTATTGAAAGCTTCATGAGACAAAGGCCTCCTACTTTTAGTGGATCATCCGATCCCACGATTGCTGAACAATGGATCAACTCCATTGAAAAGATATTCTCCATCCTCCAATGCTCTGAAAAAGAAAAGGTTCTCCTGGCGGCTTATCGTATGGAGGGTGAAGCTGATCAATGGTGGACGTTGATCAAAAATACGAAGCCTGAGGAGGAGATCGAGGCTTTGGAATGGAAGGTATTCCGGAAGATGTTTTTCGATAAATATTTTCCACGCACCCTCCGTCTTAAGATGGAAAGGGACTTCCTTTCCCTCAAGCAGAAAGATGAGGAATCTGTGGGAGCGTACGAGGCAAACTTCACAAGGCTTGCACGATACGCTTCCGGCTTTGTCGTTACCCCTGAATGAAAGGTTGACCGCTTCTTTGGTGGGCTGAAGCCTAGCTTGCGGAAAGCATTAGCGATCCGTGACTTCGACAGCTATGAGGAAATTGTCCGATGTGCCCTCAAGGTTGAAATGGAGATCGGAGAATCACAGGGGTATCATGGGGACAAGAAGCGGAAGGTGGACTTTAATGCTGGTGGTCCGATGGATAAATCCAACGGCGCTAAGAAATTCCAGCACCCCACTTGCCAAAAGTGTGGAAAGAAGCACCCTGGAAATTGCCTTAGGGGGACAAGAAAATGCTTCAAGTGTGGAAGAGAAGGGCACCTAGCTGTTAACTGTCAGCAAGAAGGACCCGCGGCTGCGACGGAGGGGAGGAATGCTCCGTTCGAACATCAACACGTTGTTCAATGCTTCAAGTGCAAAGAACCAGGTCATTTTGCGAATCAGTGCCCTAATCCAAGGGTTATCGGAGGCAATCAACAACCTCCAAGACAGCAAGGAAGAGCTTTTGCCATCACTTCTGCCGAAGTGAACCCCGACAACGAAGTGGTGACAGGTACGCTAGTTATTCATTCAAGAATATCGAACGTACTTTTTGATTCAGGTTTTACGCATTCTTTTATATCTCAAAAGTTTAGTAGAATAATCCCTGCACCACCACAAGTCATGGAAGTAAAGATGTCGGTGAGTACGGAAAATGGGGAAATCATTGCATCCCATGAGTATAAGTCCTCCCCTGTTATAATCTGTGGATTGAATTTCCCGGCAAACCTCGTCATACTCCCTTTGGTGGAATTTGATGCAATTCTTGGCATTGATTGGCTTTCCTTATATAGAGCCAACATAAATTGTCGGGAGAGGGAAATCACACTCCATATGGAGAATCGACCCCCGATTCTTTACAAGTGTCAGGAGGAAGATGAATCTCCTTTAGCTCCATCATCTCAAGCATGGATATTACTGCCTTATGAGCACGCATATCTGGCTCAGATGATTGAGTCCAAGGAAGAAACCATCCTTGAAGAAATGCCTATTGTGAGGGAATTCGCTGAAGTATTTCCCGAGGAACTTCCTGGTCTTCCTCCAAGAAGAGATGTTGAGTTCTCAATTGAACTTATACCTGGGGCGCTACCAATATCCAAGACTCCATATAGAATGTATGTTGTTGAGCTTGAAGAGCTGAAGAAACAACTACAGGAGAATCTGGATAAAGGGTTTATACGCCCAAGTGCATCACCATGGGGTGCACCAGTCCTCTTCGTCAAGAAGAAGGATGGGTCAATGCGACTTTGCATCGATTATCGTGAACTTAACAAAATCACGATAAAGAACAAGTATCCTCTCCCAAGAATCGATGACTTGTTTGATCAGCTGCATGGAGCTCAATACTTCTCCAAGGTCGACTTGCGGTCGGGATATTATCAAGTAAGGGTGAAGAAGGAAGATATCCCCAAGACTGCTTTTCGTACAAGGTACGGGGACTATGAATTCATAGTAATGCCTTTTGGACTCACCAATGCTCCAGAAATATTCATGGACTTGATGAATAGAGTCTTTAGAGATTACCTAGATAAATTTGTGGTAGTCTTTATAGATGATATTCTGGTATACTCCAAAACCAAGGAGGACCATGAGGAGCATTTAAGAACTGTACTGGAGACTTTGCGCAAGGAGAAGCTCTATGCCAAGTACAGCAAGTGTGAGTTCTGGTTGAAGGAGGTCTCATTCTTGGGCCATATCATCACAAGCAATGGGATATCTGTGGACCCCTCCAAAACTGATGCAATTGAGGGATGGCCGAGGCCAACATCGGTAACTGATATCCGTAGCTTCTTGGGGTTAGCTGGATATTATCGACGATTTGTGAGAAACTTCTCACGATTGTCCAACCCTCTTACCAAGCTAACTCGAAAGGGAGTAAAGTTTACTTGGAGTGATGAATGCGAAGAAAGCTTCAAGGAGTTGAAAAGGAGGCTTATCACTGCACCTGTGCTCACTTTACCCACAAGTGGGGAACTTTTTGTGGTATTCAGTGATGCTTCGAAGAAGGGCTTAGGATGTGTGCTGATGCAGAATGATAAAGTGATATCCTATGCCTCAAGACAGTTGAAAATCCATGAGCGAAACTATCCAACGCATGATCTGGAGTTGGCGGCGGTGATCTTTGCCTTGAAAATCTGGCGGCATTATCTCTATGGAGAGAAATGTGAGATATATACTGACCACAAGAGTCTTAAATATATATTCACACAGAAAGAGCTTAATATGCGCCAGAGAAGATGGATAGATCTCATAAAGGATTATGACTATTCAATACATTACCACCCTGGGAAGGCGAACAAGGTGGCGGATTCCCTAAGTAGAAAGGATCCAGCAATTCTATCAATGATGAGAATTGAGAAGGATCCAATCTTCTTAGACTTGATGAAGATGGACGTGGGAATCATAAAGAAGGGAACATCATCAATCCTTTCACAAATGATTGCTCAACCATCTCTTTTGGAAAGGTTAAAGGATTCTCAAAAGGATGATGCGAGAATCCAAGAAAAAGTGGAAGCTATCAAAAAGGGAAAATCCTCAGAGTTTAATGTTAATGAAGAAGGAATTGTGCGGTTTGGGAAAAGACTATGTGTCCCATCAAGTTCGGAGCTGAAGAAGGAACTTTTAGATGATGCACATAGTTCAAATTTCTCTATTCACCCAGGGAGCACAAAGATGTATCGAGATCTCCGAGAAAACTTTTGGTGGGATAATATGAAGAAGGAGATCGCCGAATATACATCAAAGTGCCTGGTGTGTCAGCAAGTGAAGGCAGAGAGGCAGAAGTCTAAGGGGATGATGCAACCATTGCCCATTCCAGAATGGAAATGGGAGAACATCACCATGGACTTCGTCACTGGACTTCCAAGGACATCCAAAAGCAACAATGCAATCTGGGTTATTGTGGATCGTCTTACAAAGACTGCACACTTCATTGCTATTCGAGAGGATTTCTCTTTGGATCAGCTGGCACGGATATATATCAGGGAAGTGGTACGGTTGCATGGAGTACCACTATCTATTGTGTCTGACCGAGATCCAAGATTTACCTCTAAGTTTTGGAAGAGTCTTCAACATGCTCTGAATACTGAACTGAACTTCAGTACGGCCTATCATCCTCAAACTGATGGCCAATCCGAGCGGACTATCCAAACACTTGAGGATATGTTGAGAGCGTGCTCAATGGACTTTAAAGGAGGATGGGATCAACATCTTCCTCTAGTTGAGTTCTCTTATAATAATAGTTTCCACTCGAGCATCCAAATGGCACCATATGAAGCCCTATATGGGAAAAGGTGTAGAACACCGGCATGTTGGGATGAGGTCGGTGAACGTAAGCTGCTTGGACCAGAAATGGTCGAAGAAATGGTGGAGAAGGTTAAAACCATTCAGCAGCATATCAAGGCAGCCCAAAGTCGACAGAAGAGTTATGTAGATAATCGTCGAAGAGACCTTGAGTTTAAAGTCGGAGACATGGTGTTTTTACGCATATCTCCGTGGAAGAAGGTCATGAGGTTTGGAAAGAAAGGGAAGTTAAGTCCAAGGTACATCGGCCCATTCGAGATTCTTGATCGTGTTGGGGCTGTGGCCTATCGACTAGCACTTCCACCTACTATGGCCAAGGTGCATGATGTCTTCCATGTATCCCTCTTAAGGAAGTACATACCAGACCCTTCACATGTACCCTCTTCCGAGGTGGTACAATTAGAAGACGATCTTTCTTATGAGGAGCAACCAGTGAAGATCTTGGATCGTAGAGAAAAAGTTCTACGAAATAAGACAATGCCCCTCGTCAAGGTGTTGTGGAGAAACCACAAGTTTGAAGAAGCAACTTGGGAGTCGGAGGATATGATGAAGCTAAGTTACCCACATTTGTTTTAGTGTGGGAAAAGGAAAATTTCGAGGGCGAAATTTCTTAAGGGGGGAATGTTGTAACGACCCAAAATTTCATTAATGGAAAATCCCTCTTGATCCAGTTAAATGTTTATTTATGTTTTTATAAGATGTCAACTTCTTTAGTTTAACGTTAAGATTTGTGACCGTTACTTTTATAGCCGTTGAACAGTGATCATCTGGGTAGTTTAAATATAAGGCTTTAACGAAACCATTTTTACTCAGACAAAGGAAGCGATGGCCTCATCCAGTAGAATTTCCCCTTACGAAGCCCATTTGTCGGAGCTCGGAAAGGAGGTGGCGTCTTTGGGCTTTGCCCTTGACCAAGCCCAAGCTGAGCTTCATCAAGTCAAGCTCGAACGTGATCGTCTACGGGAAAAATAGAAGTTGATAGAGATTACCACTCGAGCAATGTTATCCGAGCAACCCCAAGAGTCTGTCACCATCGCACACCTTACCGTTAGGTCTTATGCGGCTATTTTAAGGGGTTATGTAACAAATAAGTAGCACCATGTTCATGTACATTATTTTTGTATATAATAATGAATATAATTTCTAGTCATTTTTGATGCATTGTAGTTAGTTTTTAAAGTACAAATGATGTTTTTAGTTATTATTTAATTAAGAATTATATTTTATTAAATTAAAGGATTTTTTAATTAAATAATATTTTAATAAAATATTATTATTAATATTAAATTAATTTTTATTAAATATAAATGATCTTATAATTTTATGAATGCAATTAAAATTTTTATTAAGGTTTGAAAGCCATTTCTGTCAAAACCCGTGAATTTTTATAAATGTCGGTTTTTATTTTAAAAGTGAAAATTCACATATTTAGAAAATTATTTAGATAAAATAAATATTATTTTTGGAATCAGGACTTCGAAATTATCCAACGGTGAATTTTTCATAATTTTCTGAGACAGTCAAATTTTTGGGTAAAAATTAAATACCATTTAAATATATAATGTGTTTTATGACATCATAATGACCCAATGGTGATGTAATAAAATACCATAATCCATATATTCGGACAATATGTGTTTTATCAATAAAATAATGAGGTTTTGGGTTTGTTTGACTCACTTTTCAAAGCATTAATGGAGCCCTCAAGACTTATTCAACACTTTGCCTTTTTAAAATTAATTTCCATGGGAGTGTGACTCACCTCCACATAAGCAACCCTAATTTTTTAATAAGTTCGGACCTTGGCCTTGTAAAATATTGTTTTCCTCTTCCCTTTTCCAGAAACCATGGGCAAATACCATGGGATGGTTTGTGGTTTGGATTATTTTAATATAAGGGGTCCCAAACCTAAATAATAAAGAATTCTCTCACCTTTCCTATATAAACCCACCCAAGCTCCCACTTCCTCCTCATCCAAAGCCCTTTAAGTTCGTCCAAACTCTGCCCTACTCTCTCTAGAATCCTCTCAAGGTGCCCCAAGCTCCCAAGAAGCCTCTCACAAGCCTCTCTCTAGCCTTTGGAAGCACACTTCCAAGTAAGGGTTTTTCTTCCTTTCTCATTTTTGTCAATTTTCTTTAAGTTGTATTGCCCTTTTAATTTCATTTATGAATGTTGGGGTATGGTTTCGCACCTCTCCCATACTGCCCTCTTATTGTTTTAATGATGGGAGACCCCTTTCTCTCTCATTAAATGCCTCCCATGTACACCTGTTACTATGCCGAAATTCCGAAAGGAACCTTTTTCTCCTCTTTTATATTCAAGCAATACTTTTGTATCATGAATCTAAATTCCTTTTCAATTGTTGGGACATGTATCTATATGACCTTCTTACTGTCCATTACATGTAAATATGATGAGTAACCCCTTTCTCTCTCATCAGCCTTTGTTATGAATTCTTATGTCACGCCGTTACGCTGCCAAAATCACACCGATTTTCTAAGCCAATATCATTGTGTAGTGAATACCATGCCCATTTCTCCATCAAGGGTATTCACCTTCATGCACATTTACTTATTGAATGTAAAGTTTCATGTATTAATTCCACATTCCTTTATCGTGTAATAAATGATTATGTTTTATGAATCCATGTTTTATGATCCATGTGGCACACTTATGCATGAAATGAAATGTTTAAGAAGGGTGCGCCCTGATAGCGCTCCAATGCATTGGGTAAAGTATAGTATCATGATACGTCATGTGCAATGAGTGTTGACTCATGCTAATTCAAGTGCAACGAGGGTTTACTCGTGCTTCAAGTGCAATGAGGGTTTACTCATGCTCCATGTGCAATGAGCCTTGGCTCATGCTAATTCAATGTTAAGTGTTGTTGCCACATTTCCATGTTATGATTATCATGCTTTATCATGCCTTTATGTTCATGTCTCTCTTATGCTCTATTGATATGCCTATTGCCTAACATGTATTGTACTCCTCATGTTATTCATTATGTACTCCCTTACTGGGCTTTATAGCTCACCCTTTTCTTATGCATGTCCTCAGGTTATCCCATGCAATGCTAAGTACGAAGGAATGTAGTGGTCATGTAAAGGAAGTTTTCAATAAGGATGTTGTATTTCATGTTTAAAGTTTTTATGTAATGATCCTAAGCCCCAAAGACACTAAACCTCTCGATCTTCTTTGTTGTATCAAGTGAAGTTTTATGTAATAAAGCATGTTTAAGTTGTAATAAAAAGAAGGGTTGTCATAGTTGGTATCAGAGGATAGGTTTAGTTATTTTTGGGATTAGGAAACCCTAGTAAAGCCTTAGATACAAGACTAAGCATAATAAAAACATCCCTAAATTTTGGTAAATACTAAGTAAGTGGTTTATCAAACAAATACATCCCTGTCTGGATACGAGCAGGTAGAGGCGGCTCTGGCACAGATGTATCCTAGGGGTAAAACCCGAAAACACCGCTTTGAGCTAGACTCGAACGGGAACTGGTGCACGACAACGGGCCTTGCTGCACTCTTGGTTACGACACTCCCGGGGGATATGTTTTGATAAATTTACAATCTTAGTATGAACCCTTATTAAGGGAAAAATTCCCCTAAGAATATATGTTAGAAGGAAGATCATGAAAAGCTTGGATTGAATCCTATAGACTCATGAGTTAAAGAGTTTAAAGTTTATTAATAAGTCATCAACTTTTGTCTTTGGATTACCCTTTATGTGTTACCCCTAACTTTCCTTTTATTCCAGCCAATGGCCGGTAATAGGAGAACTCGGGCTAACAACCGTTGTGAAGATCAGTGTGATGATTGTACTTATGAGATGCCCAATCCAATGGGAGCGGGAATCGCGAACTTTGTCAAGCTTCTCTCTCAGCTAACTCAAGTTTTGAATAGAAACACTGGTCAAGAGGAACGTTCAACCCCCCCTAAGAAAGAACAAGTCGCTATTGAAAGCTTCATGAGACAAAGGCCTCCTACTTTTAGTGGATCATCCGATCCCACGATTGCTGAACAATGGATCAACTCCATTGAAAAGATATTCTCCATCCTCCAATGCTCTGAAAAAGAAAAGGTTATCCTGGCGGCTTATCGTATGGAGGGTGAAGCTGATCAATGGTGGACGTTGATCAAAAATACGAAGCCTGAGGAGGAGATCGAGGCTTTGGAATGGAAGGTATTCCGGAAGATGTTTTTCGATAAATATTTTCCACGCACCCTCCGTCTTAAGATGGAAAGGGACTTCCTTTCCCTCAAGCAGAAAGATGAGGAATCTGTGGGAGCGTACGAGGAAAACTTCAGAAGGCTTGCACGATACGCTTCCGGCTTTGTCGTTACCCCCGAATGCAAGGTTGACCGCTTCTTTGGTGGGCTGAAGCCTAGCTTGCGGAAAGAATTAGCGATCCGTGACTTCGACAGCTATGAGGAAATTGTCTGATGTGCCCTCAAAGTTGAAATGGAGATCGGAGAATCACAGGGGTATCATGGGGACAAGAAGCGGAAGGTGGACTTCAATGCTGGTGGTCCGATGGATAAATCCAACGGCGCTAAGAAATTCCAGAACCCCACTTTCCAAAAGTGTGGAAAGAAGCACCATGGAAATTGTCTTAGGGGGACAAGAAAATGCTTCAAGTGTGGAAGAGAAGGGCACCTAGCTGTTAACTGTCAGCAAGAAGGACCCGCGGCTGCGACGGAGGGGACGAACGCTCCGTTCGAACCTCAATGCGTTGTTCAATGCTTCAAATTCAAAGAACCAGGTCATTTTGCGAATCAGTGCCCTAATCCAAGGGTTATCGGAGGCAATCAACAACCTCCAAGACAGCAAGGAAGAGCTTTTGCCATCACTTCTGCCGAAGTGAACCCCGACAACGAAGTGGTGACAGGTACGCTAGTTATTCATTCAAGAATAGCGAACGTACTTTTTGATTCAGGTTCTACGCATTCTTTTATATCTCAAAAGTTTAGTAGAATAATCTCTGCACCACCACAAGTCATGGAAGTAAAGATGTCGGTGAGTACGGCAAATGGGGCAATCATTGCATCCCATGAGTATAAGTCCTCCCCTGTTATAATCTGTGGATTGAATTTCCCGGCAAACCTCGTCATACTCCCTTTGGTGGAATTTGATGCAATTCTTGGCATGGATTGGCTTTCCTTATATAGAGCCAACATAAATTGTCGGGAGAGGGAAATCACACTCCATATGGAGAATCGACCCCCGATTCTTTACAAGTGTCAGGAGGAAGATGAATCTCCTTTAGCTCCATCATCTCAAGCATGGATATTACTGCCTTATGAGCACGCATATCTGGCTCAGATGATTGAGTCCAAGGAAGAAACCATCCTTGAAGAAATGCCTATTGTGAGGGAATTCGCTGAAGTATTTCCCGAGGAACTTCCTGGTCTTCCTCCAAGAAGAGATGTTGAGTTCTCAATTGAACTTATACCTGGGGCGCTACCAATATCCAAGACTCCATATAGAATGGCTGTTGTTGAGCTTGAAGAGCTGAAGAAACAACTACAGGAGAATCTGGATAAAGGGTTTATACGCCCAAGTGCATCACCATGGGGTGCACCAGTCCTCTTCATCAAGAAGAAGGATGGGTCAATGCGACTTTGCATCGATTATCGTGAACTTAACAAAATCACGATAAAGAACAAGTATCCTCTCCCAAGAATCGATGACTTGTTTGATCAGCTGCGTGGAGCTCAATACTTCTCCAAGGTCGACTTGCGGTCGGGATATTATCAAGTAAGGGTGAAGAAGGAAGATATCCCCAAGACTGCTTTTCGTACAAGGTACGGGCACTATGAATTCATAGTAATGCCTTTTGGACTCACCAATGCTCCAGCAATATTCATGGACTTGATGAATAGAGTCTTTAGAGATTACCTAGATAAATTTGTGGTGGTCTTTATAGATGATATTCTGATATACTCCAAAACCAAGGAGGACCATGAGGAGCATTTAAGAACTGTACTGGAGACTTTGCGCAAGGAGAAGCTCTATGCCAAGTACAGCAAGTGTGAGTTCTGGTTGAAGGAGGTCTCATTCTTGGGCCATATCATCACAAGCAATGGGATATCTGTGGACCCCTCCAAAACAGATGCAATTGAGGGATGGCCGAGGCCAAAATCGGTAACTGATATCCGTAGCTTCTTGGGGTTAGCTGGATATTATCGACGATTTGTGAGAAACTTCTCACGATTGTCCAACCCTCTTACCAAGCTAAATCGAAAGGGAGTAAAGTTTACTTGGAGTGATGAATGCGAAGAAAGCTTCAAGGAGTTGAAAAGGAGGCTTGTCACTGCACCTGTGCTCACTTTACCCACAAGTGGGGAACTTTTTGTGGTATTCAGTGATTCTTCGAAGAAGGGCTTAGGATGTGTGCTGATGCAGAATGATAAAGTGATATCCTATGCCTCAAGACAGTTGAAAATCCATGAGCGAAACTATCCAACGCATGATCTGGAGTTGGCGGCGGTGATCTTTGCCTTGAAAATCTGGCGGCATTATCCCTATGGAGAGAAATGTGAGATATATACTGACCACAAGAGTCTTAAATATATATTCACACAGAAAGAGCTTAATATGCGCCAGAGAAGATGGATAGAGCTCATAAAGGATTATGACTATTCAATACATTACCACCCTGGGAAGGCGAACAAGGTGGCGGATGCCCTAAGTAGAAAGGATCCAGCAATTCTATCAATGATGATAATTGAGAAGGATCCAATCTTCTTAGACTTGATGAAGATGGACGTGGGAATCATAAAGAAGGGAACATCATCAATCCTTTCACAAATGATTGCTCAACCATCTCTTTTGGAAAGGTTAAAGGATTCTCAAAAGGATGATGCGAGAATCCAAGAAAAAGTGGAAGCTATCAAAAAGGGAAAATCCTCAGAGTTTAATGTTAATGAAGAAGGAATTGTGCGGTTTGGGAAAAGACTATGTGTCCCATCATGTTCGGAGCTGAAGAAGGAACTTTTAGATGATGCACATAGTTCAAATTTCTCTATTCACCCAGGGAGCACAAAGATGTATCGAGATCTCCGAGAAAACTTTTGGTGGGATAATATGAAGAAGGAGATCGCCGAATATACATCAAAGTGCCTGGTGTGTCAGCAAGTGAAGGCAGAGAGGCAGAAGTCTAAGGGGATGATGCAACCATTGCCCATACCAGAATGGAAATGGGAGAACATCACCATGGACTTCGTCACTGGACTTCCAAGGACATCCAAAAGCAACAATGCAATCTGGGTTATTGTGGATCGTCTTACAAAGACTGCACACTTCATTGCTATTCGAGAGGATTTCTCTTTGGATCAGCTGGCACGGATATATATCAGGGAAGTGGTACGGTTGCATGGAGTACCACTATCTATTGTGTCTGACCGAGATCCAAGATTTACCTCTAAGTTTTGGAAGAGTCTTCAACATGCTCTGAATACTGAACTGAACTTCAGTACGGCCTATCATCCTCAAACTGATGGCCAATCCGAGCGGACTATCCAAACACTTGAGGATATGTTGAGAGCGTGCTCAATGGACTTTAAAGGAGGATGGGATCAACATCTTCCTCTAGTTGAGTTCTCTTATAATAATAGTTTCCACTCGAGCATCCAAATGGCACCATATGAAGCCCTATATGGGAAAAGGTGTAGAACATCGGCATGTTGGGATGAGGTCGGTGAACGTAAGCTGCTTGGACCAGAAATGGTCGAAGAAATGGTGGAGAAGGTTAAAACCATTCAGCAGCATATCAAGGCATCCCAAAGTCGACAGAAGAGTTATGCAGATAATCGTCGAAGAGACCTTGAGTTTAAAGTCGGATACATGGTGTTTTTACGCATATCTCCGTGGAAGAAGGTCATGAGGTTTGGAAAGAAAGGGAAGTTAAGTCCAAGGTACATCGGCCCATTCGAGATTCTTGATCGTGTTGGGGCTGTGGCCTATCGACTAGCACTTCCACCTACTATGGCCAAGGTGCATGATGTCTTCCATGTATCCCTCTTAAGGAAGTAAATACCAGACCCTTCACATGTACTCTCTTCCGAGGTGGTACAATTAGAAGACGATCTTTCTTATGAGGAGCAACCAGTGAAGATCTTGGATCGTAGAGAAAAAGTTCTACGAAATAAGACAATGCCCCTCGTCAAGGTGTTGTGGAGAAACCACAAGTTTGAAGAAGCAACTTGGGAGTCGGAGGATATGATGAAGCTAAGTTACCCACATTTGTTTTAGTGTGGGAAAAGGAAAATTTCGAGGGCGAAATTTCTTAAGGGGGGAATGTTGTAACGACCCAAAATTTCATTAATGGAAAATCCCTCTTGATCCAGTTAAATGTTTATTTATGTTTTTATAAGATGTCAACTTCTTTAGTTTAACGTTAAGATTTGTGACCGTTACTTTTATAGCCGTTGAACAGTGATCATCTGGGTAGTTTAAATATAAGGCTTTAACGAAACCATTTTTACTCAGACAAAGGAAGTGATGGCCTCATTTAGTAGAATTTCCCCTTACGAAGCCCATTTGTCGGAGCTCGGAAAGGAGGTGGCGTCTTTGGGCTTTGCCCTTGACCAAGCCCAAGCTGAGCTTCATCAAGTCAAGCTCGAACGTGATCGTCTACGGGAAAAATGGAAGTTGATAGAGATTACCACTCGAGAAATGTTATCCGAGCAACCCCAAGAGTCTGTCACCATCGCACACCTTACCGTTAGGTCTTATGCGGCTATTTTAAGGGGTTATGTAACAAATAAGTAGCACCATGTTCATGTACATTATTTTTGTATATAATAATGAATATAATTTCTAGTCATTTTTTATGCATTGTAGTTAGTTTTTAAAGTACAAATGATGTTTTTAGTTATTATTTAATTAAGAATTATATTTTATTAAATTAAAGGATTTTTGAATTATATAATATTTTAATAAAATATTATTATTAATATTAAATTAATTTTTATTAAATATAAATGATCTTATAATTTTATGAATGCAATTAAAATTTTTATTAAGGTTTGAAAGCCATTTCTGTCAAAACCCGTGAATTTTTATAAATGTCGGTTTTTATTTTAAAAGAGAAAATTCACATATTTAGAAAATTATTTAGATAAAATAAATATTATTTTTGGAATCAGGACGTCGAAATTATCCAACGGTGAATTTTTCATAATTTTCTGAGACAGTCAAATTTTTGGGTAAAAATTAAATACCATTTAAATATATAATGTGTTTTATGACATCATAATGACCCAATGGTGATGTAATAAAATACCATAATCCCTATATTCGGCCAATATGTGTTTTATCAATAAAATAATGAGGTTTTGGGTTTGTTTGACTCACTTTTCAAAGCATTAATGGAGCCCTCAAGACTTATTCAACACTTTGCCTTTTTAAAATTAATTTCCATGGGAGTGTGACTCACCTCCACATAAGCAACCCTAATTTTTTAATAAGTTCGGACCTTGGCCTTGTAAAATATTGTTTTCCTCTTCCCTTTTCCAGAAACCATGGGCAAATACCATGGGATGGTTTGTGGTTTGGATTATTTTAATATAAGGGGTCCCAAACCTAAATAATAAAGAATTCTCTCACCTTTCCTATATAAACCCACCCAAGATCCCACTTCCTCCTCATCCAAAGCCCTTTAAGTTCGTCCAAACTCTGCCCTACTCTCTCTAGAATCCTCTCAAGGTGCCCCAAGCTCCCAAGAAGCCTCTCACAAGCCTCTCTCTAGCCTTTGGAAGCACACTTCCAAGTAAGGGTTTTTCTTCCTTTCTCATTTTTGTCAATTTTCTTTAAGTTGTATTGCCCTTTTAATTTCATTTATGAATGTTGGGGTATGGTTTCGCACCTCTCCCATACTGCCCTCTTATTGTTTTAATGATGGGAGACCCCTTTCTCTCTCATTAAATGCCTCCCATGTACACCCGTTACAATGCCGAAATTCCGAAAGGAACCTTTTTCTCCTCTTTTATATTCAAGCAATACTTTTGTATCATGAATCTAAATTCCTTTTCAATTGTTGGGACATGTATCTATATGACCTTCTTACTGTCCATTACATGTAAATATGATGAGTAACCCCTTTCTCTCTCATCAGCCTTTGTTATGAATTCTTATGTCACGCCGTTACGCTGCCAAAATCACACCGATTTTCTAAGCCAATATCATTGTGTAGTGAATACCATGCCCATTTCTCCATCAAGGGTATTCACCTTCATGCACATTTACTTATTGAATGTAAAGTTTCATGTATTAATTCCACATTCCTTTATCATGGAATAAATGATTATGTTTTATGAATCCATGTTTTATGATCCATGTGGCACACTTATGCATGAAATGAAATGTTTAAGAAGGGTGCGCCCTGATAGCGCTCCAATGCATTGGGTAAAGTATAGTATCATGATACGTCATGTGCAATGAGTGTTGACTCATGCTAATTCAAGTGCAACGAGGGTTTACTCGTGCTTCAAGTGCAATGAGGGTTTACTCATGCTCCATGTGCAACGAGCCTTGGCTCATGCTAATTCAATGTTAAGTGTTGTTGCCACATTTCCATGTTATGATTATCATGCTTTATCATGCCTTTATGTTCATGTCTCTCTTATGCTCTATTGATATGCCTATTGCCTAACATGTATTGTACTCCTCATGTTATTCATTATGTACTCCCTTACTGGGCTTTATAGCTCACCCTTTTCTTATGCATGTCCTCAGGTTATCCCATGCAATGCTAAGTACGAAGGAATGTAGTGGTCATGTAAAGGAAGTTTTCAATAAGGATGTTGTATTTCATGTTTAAAGTTTTTATGTAATGATCCTAAGCCCCAAAGACACTAAACCTCTCGATCTTCTTTGTTGTATCAAGTGAAGTTTTATGTAATAAAGCATGTTTAAGTTGTAATAAAAAGAAGGGTTGTCATAGTTGGTATCAGAGGATAGGTTTAGTTATTTTTGGGATTAGGAAACCCTAGTAAAGCCTTAGATACAAGACTAAGCATAATAAAAACATCCCTAAATTTTGGTAAATACTAAGTAAGTGGTTTATCAAACAAATACATCCCTGTCTGGATACGAGCAGGTAGAGGCGGCTCTGGCACAGATGTATCCTAGGGGTAAAACCCGAAAACACCGCTTTGAGCTAGACTCGAACGGGAACTGGTGCACGACAACGGGCCTTGCTGCACTCTTGGTTACGACACTCCCGGGGGATATGTTTTGATAAATTTACAATCTTAGTATGAACCCTTATTAAGGGAAAAATGCCCCTAAGAATATATGTTAGAAGGAAGATCATGAAAATCCTGGATTGAATCCTATAGACTCATGAGTTAAAGAGTTTAAAGTTTATTTATAAGTCATCAACTTTTGTCTTTGGATTACCCTTTATGTGTTACCCCTAACTTTCCTTTTATTCCAGCCAATGGCCGGTAATAGGAGAACTCGGGCTAACAACCGTTGTGAAGATCAGTGTGATGATTGTACTTATGAGATGCCCAATCCAATGGGAGCGGGAATCGCGAACTTTGTCACGCTTCTCTCTCAGCTAACTCAAGTTTTGAATAGAAACACTGGTCAAGAGGAACGTTCAACCCCCCCTAAGAAAGAACAAGTCGCTATTGAAAGCTTCATGAGACAAAGGCCTCCTACTTTTAGTGGATCATCCGATCCCACGATTGCTGAACAATGGATCAACTCCATTGAAAAGATATTCTCCATCCTCCAATGCTCTGAAAAAGAAAAGGTTATCCTGGCGGCTTATCGTATGGAGGGTGAAGCTGATCAATGGTGGACGTTGATCAAAAATACGAAGCCTGAGGAGGAGATCGAGGCTTTGGAATGGAAGGTATTCCGGAAGATGTTTTTCGATAAATATTTTCCACGCACCCTCCGTCTTAAGATGGAAAGGGACTTCCTTTCCCTCAAGCAGAAAGATGAGGAATCTGTGGGAGCGTACGAGGCAAACTTCACAAGGCTTGCACGATACGCTTCCGGCTTTGTCGTTACCCCCGAATGCAAGGTTGACCGCTTCTTTGGTGGGCTGAAGCCTAGCTTGCGGAAAGCATTAGCGATCCGTGACTTCGACATCTATGAGGAAATTGTCCGATGTGCCCTCAAGGTTGAAATGGAGATCGGATAATCACAGGGGTATCATGGGGACAAGAAGCGGAAGGTGGACTTCAATGCTGGTGGTCCGATGGATAAATCCAACGGTGCTAGGAAATTCCAGCACCCCACTTGCCAAAAGTGTGGAAAGAAGCACCCTGGAAATTGCCTTAGGGTGACAAGAAAATGCTTCAAGTGTGGAAGAGAAGGGCACCTAGCTGTTAACTGTCAGCAAGAAGGACCCGCGGCTGCGACGGAGGGGAGGAACGCTCCGTTCGAACCTCAACGCGTTGTTCAATGCTTCAAATGCAAAGAACCGGGTCATTTTGCGAATCAGTGCCCTAATCCAAGGGTTATCGGAGGCAATCAACAACCTCCAAGACAGCAAGGAAGAGCTTTTGCCATCACTTCTGCCGAAGTGAACCCCGACAACGAAGTGGTGACAGGTATGCTAGTTATTCATTCAAGAATAGCGAACGTACTTTTTGATTCAGGTTCTACGCATTCTTTTATATCTCAAAAGTTTAGTAGAATAATCCCTGCACCACCACAAGTCATGGAAGTAAAGATGTCGGTGAGTACGGCAAATGGGGCAATCATTGCATCCCATGAGTATAAGTCCTCCCCTGTTATAATCTGTGGATTGAATTTCCCGGCAAACCTTGTCATACTCCCTTTGGTGGAATTTGATGCAATTCTTGGCATGGATTGGCTTTCCTTATATAGAGCCAACATAAATTGTCGGGAGAGGGAAATCACACTCCATATGGAGAATCGACCCCCGATTCTTTACAAGTGTCAGGATGAAGATGAATCTCATTTATCTCCATCATCTCAAGCATGGATATTACTGCCTTATGAGCACGCATATCTGGCTCAGATGATTGAGTCCAAGGAAGAAACCATCCTTGAAGAAATGCCTATTGTGAGGGAATTCGCTGAAGTATTTCCCGAGGAACTTCCTGGTCTTCCTCCAAGAAGAGATGTTGAGTTCTCAATTGAACTTATACCTGGGGCGCTACCAATATCCAAGACTCCATATAGAATGGCTGTTGTTGAGCTTGAAGAGCTGAAGAAACAACTACAGGAGAATCTGGATAAAGGGTTTATACGCCCAAGTGCATCACCATGGGGTGCACCAGTCCTCTTCGTCAAGAAGAAGGATGGGTCAATGCGACTTTGCATCGATTATCATGAACTTAACAAAATCATGATAAAGAACAAGTATCCTCTCCCAAGAATCGATGACTTGTTTGATCAGCTGCGTGGAGCTCAATACTTCTCCAAGGTCGACTTGCGGTCGGGATATTATCAAGTAAGGGTGAAGAAGGAAGATATCCCCAAGACTGCTTTTCGTACAAGGTACGGGCACTATGAATTCATAGTAATGCCTTTTGGACTCACCAATGCTCCAGCAATATTCATGGACTTGATGAATAGAGTCTTTAGAGATTACCTAGATAAATTTGTGGTAGTCTTTATAGATGATATTCTGATATACTCCAAAACCAAGGAGGACCATGAGGAGCATTTAAGAACTGTACTGGAGACTTTGCGCAAGGAGAAGCTCTATTCCAAGTACAGCAAGTGTGAGTTCTGGTTGAAGGAGGTCTCATTCTTGGGCCATATCATCACAAGCAATGGGATATCTGTGGACCCCTCCAAAACAGATGCAATTGAGGGATGGCCGAGGCCAACATCGGTAACTGATATCCGTAGCTTCTTGGGGTTAGCTGGATATTATCGACGATTTGTGAGAAACTTCTCACGATTGTCCAACCCTCTTACCAAGCTAACTCGAAAGGGAGTAAAGTTTACTTGGAGTGATGAATGCGAAGAAAGCTTCAAGGAGTTGAAAATGAGGCTTATCACTGCACCTGTGCTCACTTTACCCACAAGTGGGGAACTTTTTGTGGTATTCAGTGATGCTTCGAAGAAGGGCTTAGGATGTGTGCTGATGCAGAATGATAAAGTGATATCCTATGCCTCAAGACAGTTGAAAATCCATGAGCGAAACTATCCAACGCATGATCTGGAGTTGGCGGCGGTGATCTTTGCCTTGAAAATCTGGCGGCATTATCTCTATGGAGAGAAATGTGAGATATATACTGACCACAAGAGTCTTAAATATATATTCACACAGAAAGAGCTTAATATGCGCCAGAGAAGATGGATAGAGCTCATAAAGGATTATGACTATTCAATACATTACCACCCTGGGAAGGCGAACAAGGTGGCAGATGCCCTAAGTAGAAAGGATCCAGCAATTCTATCAATGATGAGAATTGAGAAGGATCCAATCTTCTTAGACTTGATGAAGATGGACGTGGGAATCATAAAGAAGGGAACATCATCAATCCTTTCACAAATGATTGCTCAACCATCTCTTTTGGAAAGGTTAAAGGATGCTCAAAAGGATGATGCGAGAATCCAAGAAAAAGTGGAAGCTATCAAAAAGGGAAAATCCTCAGAGTTTAATGTTAATGAAGAAGGAATTGTGCGGTTTGGGAAAAGACTATGTGTCCCATCAAGTTCGGAGCTGAAGAAGGAACTTTTAGATGATGCACATAGTTCAAATTTCTCTATTCACCCAGGGAGCACAAAGATGTATTGAGATCTCCGAGAAAACTTTTGGTGGGATAATATGAAGAAGGAGATCGCCGAATATACATCAAAGTGCCTGGTGTGACAGCAAGTGAAGGCAGAGAGGCAGAAGTCTAAGGGGATGATGCAACCATTGCCCATACCAGAATGGAAATGGGAGAACATCACCATGGACTTCGTCACTGGACTTCCAAGGACATCCAAAAGCAACAATGCAATCTGGGTTATTGTGGATCGTCTTACAAAGACTGCACACTTCATTGCTATTCGAGAGGATTTCTCTTTGGATCAGCTGGCACGGATATATATCAGGGAAGTGGTACGGTTGCATGGAGTACCACTATCTATTGTGTCTGACCGAGATCCAAGATTTACCTCTAAGTTTTGGAAGAGTCTTCAACATGCTCTGAATACTGAACTGAACTTCAGTACGGCCTATCATCCTCAAACTGATGGCCAATCCGAGCGGACTATCCAAACACTTGAGGATATGTTGAGAGCGTGCTCAATGGACTTTAAAGGAGGATGGGATCAACATCTTCCTCTAGTTGAGTTCTCTTATAATAATAGTTTCCACTCGAGCATCCAAATGGCACCATATGAAGCCCTATATGGGAAAAGGTGTAGAACACCGGCATGTTGGGATGAGGTCGGTGAACGTAAGCTGCTTGGACCAGAAATGGTCGAAGAAATGGTGGAGAAGGTTAAAACCATTCAGCAGCATATCAAGGCAGCCCAAAGTCGACAGAAGAGTTATGCAGATAATCGTCGAAGAGACCTTGAGTTTAAAGTTGGAGACATGGTGTTTTTACGCATATCTCCGTGGAAGAAGGTCATGAGGTTTGGAAGAAAGGGAAGTTAAGTCCAAGGTACATCGGCCCATTCGAGATTCTTGATCGTGTTGGGGCTGTGGCCTATCGACTAGCACTTCCACCTACTATGGCCAAGGTGCATGATGTCTTCCATGTATCCCTCTTAAGGAAGTACATACCAGACCCTTCACATGTACTCTCTTCCGAGGTGGTACAATTAGAAGACGATCTTTCTTATGAGGAGCAACCAGTGAAGATCTTGGATCGTAGAGAAAAAGTTCTACGAAATAAGACAATGCCCCTCGTCAAGGTGTTGTGGAGAAACCACAAGTTTGAAGAAGCAACTTGGGAGTCGGAGGATATGATGAAGCTAAGTTACCCACATTTGTTTTAGTGTGGGAAAAGGAAAATTTCGAGGGCGAAATTTCTTAAGGGGGGAATGTTGTAACGACCCAAAATTTCATTAATGGAAAATCCCTCTTGATCCAGTTAAATGTTTATTTATGTTTTTAAAAGATGTCAACTTCTTTAGTTTAACGTTAAGATTTGTGACCGTTACTTTTATAGCCGTTGAACAGTGATCATCTGGGTAGTTTAAATATAAGGCTTTAACGAAACCATTTTTACTCAGACAAAGGAAGCGATGGCCTCATCCAGTAGAATTGCCCCTTACGAAGCCCATTTGTCGGAGCTCGGAAAGGAGGTGGCGTCTTTGGGCTTTGCCCTTGACCAAGCCCAAGCTGAGCTTCATCAAGTCAAGCTCGAACGTGATCGTCTACGGGAAAAATGGAAGTTGATAGAGATTACCACTCGAGCAATGTTATCTGAGCAACCCCAAGAGTCTGTCACCATCGCACACCTTACCGTTAGGTCTTATGTGGCTATTTTAAGGGGTTATGTAACAAATAAGTAGCACCATGTTCATGTACATTATTTTTGTATATAATAATGAATATAATTTCTAGTCATTTTTGATGCATTGTAGTTAGTTTTTAAAGTACAAATGATGTTTTTAGTTATTATTTAATTAAGAATTATATTTTATTAAATTAAAGGATTTTTGAATTAAATAATATTTTAATAAAATATTATTATTAATATTAAATTAATTTTTATTAAATATAAATGATCTTATAATTTTATGAATGCAATTAAAATTTTTATTAAGGTTTGAAAGCCATTTCTGTCAAAACCCGTGAATTTTTATAAATGTCGGTTTTTATTTTAAAAGTGAAAATTCACATATTTAGAAAATTATTTAGATAAAATAAATATTATTTTTGGAATCAGGACGTCGAAATTATCCAACGGTGAATTTTTCATAATTTTCTGAGACAGTCAAATTTTTGGGTAAAAATTTAATACCATTTAAATATATAATGTGTTTTATGACATCATAATGACCCAATGGTGATGTAATAAAATACCATAATCCCTATATTCGGCCAATATGTGTTTTATCAATAACATAATGAGGTTTTGGGTTTGTTTGACTCACTTTTCAAAGCATTAATGGAGCCCTCAAGACTTATTCAACACTTTGCCTTTTTAAAATTAATTTCCATGGGAGTGTGACTCACCTCCACATAAGCAACCCAAATTTTTTAATAAGTTCGGACCTTGGACTTGTAAAATATTGTTTTCCTCTTCCCTTTTCCAGAAACCATGGGCAAATACCATGGGATGGTTTGTGGTTTGGATTATTTTAATATAAGGGGTCCCAAACCTAAATAATAAAGAATTCTCTCACCTTTCCTATATAAACCCACCCAAGCTCCCACTTCCTCCTCATCCAAAGCCCTTGAAGTTCGTCCAAACTCTGCCCTACTCTCTCTAGAATCCTCTCAAGGTGCCCCAAGCTCCCAAGAAGCCTCTCACAAGCCTCTCTCTAGCCTTTGGAAGCACACTTCCAAGTAAGGGTTTTTCTTCCTTTCTCATTTTTGTCAATTTTCTTTAAGTTGTATTGCCCTTTTAATTTCATTTATGAATGTTGGGGTATGGTTTCTCACCTCTCCCATACTTCCCTTTTATTGTTTTAATGATGGGAGACCCCTTTCTCTCTCATTAAATGCCTCCCATGTACACCCGTTACTATGCCGAAATTCCGAAAGGAACCTTTTTCTCCTCTTTTATATTCAAGCAATACTTTTGTATCATGAATCTAAATTCCTTTTCAATTGTTGGGACATGTATCTATATGACCTTCTTACTGTCCATTACATGTAAATATGATGAGTAACCCCTTTCTCTCTCATCAGCCTTTGTTATGAATTCTTATGTCACGCCGTTACGCTGCCAAAATCACACCGATTTTCTAAGCCAATATCATTGTGTAGTGAATACCATGCCCATTTCTCCATCAAGGGTATTCACCTTCATGCACATTTACTTATTGAATGTAAAGTTTCATGTATTAATTCCACATTCCTTTATCGTGGAATAAATGATTATGTTTTATGAATCCATGTTTTATGATCCATGTGGCACACTTATGCATGAAATGAAATGTTTAAGAAGGGTGCGCCCTGATAGCGCTCCAATGCATTGGGTAAAGTATAGTATCATGATACGTCATGTGCAATGAGTGTTGACTCATGCTAATTCAAGTGCAACGAGAGTTTACTCGTGCTTCAAGTGCAATGAGGGTTTACTCATGCTCCATGTGCAATGAGCCTTGGCTCATGCTAATTCAATGTTAAGTGTTGTTGACACATTTCCATGTTATGATTATCATGCTTTATCATGCCTTTATGTTCATGTCTCTCTTATGCTCTATTGATATGCCTATTGCCTAACATGTATTGTACTCCTCATGTTATTCATTATGTACTCCTTTACTGGGCTTTATAGCTCACCCTTTTCTTATGCATGTCCTCAGGTTATCCCATGCAATGCTAAGTACGAAGGAATGTAGTGGTCATGTAAAGGAAGTTTTCAATAAGGATGTTGTATTTCATGTTTAAAGTTTTTATGTAATGATCCTAAGCCCCAAAGACACTAAACCTCTCGATCTTTTTTGTTGTATCAAGTGAAGTTTTATGTAATAAAGCATGTTTAAGTTGTAATAAAAAGCTGGGTTGTCATACCAATAGTCTGTGAGATTGGTTTGGGGAAATAATGTTAAGTGTTTCAAGCTCGAACATTAGGCCAGAGACTCCAGTGATGGTGTGGGCGTCAGATGTATCCATACAGAAGGACTCTGATAACATTACTTACGACTCGGTACATGAAAACACTAGTTGTGGGGAAATAAAATAATATACCAGCATCATATATAAATGGGTTGTGTTTTACATATCCCTTGTTTCAGCTATCCATATACACTCATTAATCTAGGTACATATTTTTTTTCTTACAAGATTCCTCTGTGATGCATACCCGGTAGGATTCCACAGCAAGATCACGAGGATGAACCCCTCAGTGATGAGGCTTCGATACATGGACCAGTTCCCCAAGCGTTGCCTCCAGGTGGTGCATCTGCTATACCACCACCAGTAGAGCAGGTCGTGGTTCATGTAGTACTGACCGATGAGGTGTGCAGGCTAGGCATGCTCCATGAGTTCCAGAGAAAGATACCCCTCAGGTTCCGAGGTGAGCTCAACCCTCAGGTCGCTGAGGACTAGCTTGAGGCTATGACTAGTGTTTTCCGTCTAGTGAGGACACCAGCAGACTAGATGGTTATCCTAGGAGCGAGCCTTCTTCAGGGTTCGGCGGGACGAAGGTGGAGTCTGACCACATAGACTCACGATGAAGAGACTCTTTCGCGGATGGTGTTTGAGAGACTCTTCAGGGAGGAGTTCTCCCTAGATATGTTGAGAGTTGTGTGCATCTAGGAGCATCTTCTGCTCTAGTAGGGTAGTATGACAGTAGCTTAATATTTATCATGGTTCACCAACCTTTTCAAGTACTCGATGGATATGGTCAGGGATCAAAACTTTAAAGCTCGGACATTCGAGCGAGGTCTACGACTGGACATCTGAGATAGAGTCTTGCATATATTCATTTCGACTTATGCTGGAGTGCACGAGCAGGCATTGGTGATCAAGAAATCTTATCAGAGTAGAGGCAGCCAACGACAGTCAGCATCAGGCAGACATGTCTGAAGCCCTCATCCGTTGGGATCCAACGTCGGACAAATGGATCAGGACGTAAGAGACATCAGAGGATGACCTAGGACACAGAGTTGACAATACATGGCTCTCAGGATAGATCCAGTAATCCTAGGGAGAATCAGTGTTACTCGTGCGATGAAAGGTGGTATCTCTCTAGGGATTTTCCATCCTCTAGATCTGCGGACATGGAAGCAGTGGATGGGCCACCGAGGCAGAGGCAGAGAGTGGATCAGACAGACCCGTCAGACAGCGAATGTGACAAAGGAGCAGGTAGAGCTGTAGATGGTGGAAGACGCTTCGACATAATTCCACCACCAACTCTAGGAGGTCCGCACCAGGATTAGGGAGCTGGGAGATAGGGGCGGGACAACTGCATGCAGTCGAGGCATAAAACCCAAGGGCTCCAAGGATGATCCGAGGTTTGATTTGTGTCTTCTCTACATTAGCTCTTGTACTTACAGACACAGGCTCCTGTCATTCCCAAATCACCACATGTATTGTGTGAAACAATGTGGTTATGATAGAGCTATTGACATGATCCTTATGCTTGGAGACACCTACAGGAGAAGACTTGGAGATCAATCACCTTTGTTGGCAGTGTTACCATACCCTTGGAGGTGAGTGTTTCGGTTGGAACCTATTAGTGTTAGCATCGAGGCCTTACGACGTCATTCTCGGTATATATTGGTTATCTTTGGTCCATTCCCATATTTACTGTTTTAGGAGGAGAGTATCGTGTGACTATAGTGATGGGACGAGGTGTTCTTTTGTCCGAGAAAAGGAGAACCAGGCATCATAGAATGAGAACATGCATAGGAGGGTGCAACCGGTCACTCATTAGTTGGCTAGCCTTGCCCTCAGAGTAGTAGATGTAATGAGATCCATGTTCACAACAGTAGTGGCAGAATACGGGGACGTCTTTCCTGAAGATGTTCTGGGACTACCACCCCACTAGAAAATCGACTTCTGTGTCGACTAACACCATGGGACGACACCAATTTCTTCATCATCATATCATATTGCTTTAGTAGGGCTTTGCGAGATGAGGGTTTAGTTAGAGTATTTGCAGAGAAAGGGTATCGTGAGACCCAGTGTTTCTTCTTGGGCGGCCCCAGTCTAGTTTTCCACAATGGCATATGGGAGATTGAGGTTGTGCGTGGATTACCAGAGCCTGAATTAGGTAACTATGAAGAACAAGTATCCGCTGCTGAGAATCGATGACTTCTTGGATCAACTAAGAGTGGCACAATAGTTTTCAGAGGTGGACCTTTGATTTGGTTATCAGTAGTTATGAGTACGGGGTGCGGATATACCGAAGAGAACATTTAGATGCCTCTACGGTCATTATGAGTATTTGGTGATGCCTTATGACATAACGAACACCCCTGTTGTGTTTCACGGGAAAGATGAACTAGATCTTCCAGCTATACATGGACCTGTTCATTGTGGTCTTCATCGATGACATCATTGTGTACTCGGCATCAGAGGAGGTGCACGTGACACACCTGCATACGGTTCTAGATGTACTCGGAGAGAACAAGCTTTCTGTGAATATTTTTATGTGAAAGTTCTAGATTCAAGAGGTCCACTTTCTGGGACATCACATCTCAGCAGATAGAGTAGCTATTGACCCAGCCAAGGTGGAGGCATTGTTAGCTTGGGATCCACCTCGGAGTGTGATGGAGGTGAAAACCATCCTTGGGTTGGAAGGATATTACCGGAGATTCATTCTAAATTTCTCCTTAATATCAGCACTGACGATAGCATTAACCAGCAAGAGGTCTTCATGTAATTGAGAAATAGTTTAACGAGTTTCCCAATCTTGAGATTACTGGTGGAGGGTGTTGAGTATGTAGTTTGCCGTGATGCATTAGGGGCTGGTCTTGGTTGTGTCGTGATGCAGAGACAGGTAATGATTTCTTATGGTTCACGCCTTCTTAGGACACATTAGCCAAACAATGCGATTCATGATCTTCAATTGGTAGCGGAAGTTTTTGCATTGATGATGTGGTGAAACTACCTTATGGGAGAGCGGTTCATCATCTACTATGACCACAAGAGCCTCAAGTACATCTGCTCAAAGAAGGATATGAATCTGAGACAGAGGCATTGGCTAGAGTTCCTCCAGGATTAGGATTTTTAGATCATCTATACTCTTGGGAAGGGGAACAAGGTGTTAGATGCTCTTAGTAGAAGATCGATCTCGAAGCTATTGAGTGAGGAGATAGAGCAGATAGCCACACTATAGTTATCCTTCCCTGATGGAGAGGATAAATCTTACCTGTAGTCGATGGTTTTCACCCCTCCACTCTTACAATGAGTTAGGGAGGTACATATTGGGGGTGTCGATTGTGAGGCTTTACGTGCTCAGTTATCGACAGGACATGCTCTAGATGGATATTGGCAACTTGGGGAGCCTTTATTTATTTTTAGAGGATTCATTATTGTACTAATGGCGTTGTGAGTAGTGGTCCTGACGGAGTTTCATGCACCCCCCTCAGAGGTACATCCTGGAGTGGAAATCATGTTCCAGGATCTCCGATGATAGTTCTGGTAGTCATACATGAATAAGGCAGTAGTAGAGTACATTTGTCAATGCCTTACATGCCAGGAGGTGAAGGATAAGCACCAGGTTCCCGCGGGATTATCTCACCCACTGGAGGTTCCATAGTATAAGTGGGATGGAATATCGATGGACTTCATGACAGGCTTACCATGGATTTCCAAGGGGAATGATTCCATCTGGGTGATTGTTGAATGACTCACCATGTAGGCCCACTTCCTAGCTATCAGGGAGGAGAGTTTAGTAGAAATCTTGGGACACCTCTACATGAAGGAGATAGTTTAGCTTCCTGGTGTCCCTTCAACCATAGTCTCATATTGAGGTTCCCACTTCACATCCTAGTTGTGGATGAGATTTCATGACTATTTTGGGACTCAGCTATGTTTGAGTATGGTGTTCCATCCCTAGACCGTTGGTCAGACAGAGAGGACCATTCATGTTTTGGAGGATATGTTGAAGGCATGTATCTTGGGATTCAGTCATAGTTGGGAGGACCACCTACAACTTGGGGAGTTTTGGTATAATAATAGCTACCACTCCACCATTGGTAAGGCTCTATTCAAGTCATTTTATGAGAGACCCTTTCGGTCACCGCTTTGTAGGAACGAACCTGGAGAGTCAGCACTCCTAGTTCTAATGTTGGTGTGAGCTACCACCGTGTAGGTGAATGTCTTCTAGGAGCGGATGAAGACTGAACTGATGAGGCAGATGTCTTATGAAAATAGACTATGGAGACCCCTGATGTTTGATTAGGGAGACCACATCTTTCTTTGGGTCTCACATCGACAAGGGTTATGGAGGTCTGGATGAGTTGGAAATCTATCTCCGAGGTTCATCGGAGCTTTTCAGATACTACGCCGAGTCATTGAGGAGGCATACCACCTAGCTCTACCACCATAGCTACACCGGGTACATGATGTCTTCCACGTGTCACATATGGGGAGGTACGTGCATGAACCATCACACATCATCGACTGGGGATAGCTGGACATCGAGGATGGGGTGACCTTTGCTGTGTACCTGGTGGTGATCAAGGATATGCAGGAAGGGATCCATTGTGGGCTATAAATTCCCTTGGTTCCCATTCAGTGGAAGTATTGGTATCTTCAGGAGAGCACATGGGAGCATGAGGCTCATATCCGTGCCTAATACCCACATCTTTTTTTTACTCTTTGTTTTGGATATTCATGGACGCAAATCCCCATGATGGGGAGAATGTAATGTCTTGGATTTTTTGGAATTTATATTTAATTATTATATGGAATTAGTATGAGATCGGACACAGTGGTGGGACATCATTTTGAGCCACGGTGATCCCGAAATGGTGGTTTTAACTTTTTTTAAGTTATGTGAGTCGGCATATGTGCGCGGTTGTGGATGATTCCAAACGGATGGCCTGATTAATAATATGAGGGCACCGTTGAGTTCGTGGCGACGATTTTTCCAAAAAACTAGTGGAACCTTGACTAGAACAGGTTGATTAAAAAAGTTAATTTTTGGACGTTTTTTGTAAAATAAAATTAAATATATTTGAAATTTTTATCATATTTAATTTGGAAACATTCGTTGCTGCGCAGTGAAGGGGAATCTCTTTCAGTAAATATTGTCATGCCATAATCACTCTGAAATAGCAATGCTGACTCAAAAATACCACAACTTGATGGAATTCTGAAACATGATTCCCATTATTAATGGGTTAATCATATGTTGCTCTTTGTAAAAGGTTGAGATAAAACTCTAGTGGAATCTTGGAACCTGGGAGAGAACTCATGGTGATGATTGACGATGAATAAAAGCCATGAATCATTGCGCCAA
Source organism: Viscum album (assembly GCA_963277665.1). Taxonomy (NCBI): domain Eukaryota; kingdom Viridiplantae; phylum Streptophyta; class Magnoliopsida; order Santalales; family Viscaceae; genus Viscum; species Viscum album. The sequence goes on along the minus strand of OY728163.1, from coordinate 2,097,756,007 downwards.
CAAAGTTCAACGATCTTGATGATGATGGCAGCTTAGCCCCTTCGTCAGCTATCGATACCTCATTGAGGTAGTGGTTGTTATTTTGATTCTCCTTTCACCATTTCTGAATTTAAATGACATGCGCCGATCCACCAAGATCACGTTGATCCATGGATTTGTGCCTTCTTGTGAGAGGGTTTAATTGGGTTGATCTCAGGGAATTAATCCATGTTATTTTTTTTTTATTTTTCTCCATTTGATCATAATAGGGAGAAAGGATCTATGCCATGACGAATGATGACGGAGGTTTGTTCTTCGATTTTCTATTGGATTTCATCCCTCTTTATTTTCTCGCACGTTCTTTATTTTTTTTCAAGGTGTGACTAACAATGGATCATTGTGCACCCATCTTTCTACGCAACGATCCCAAATTAAAGATCCAACGTCACGACGACCTAGAGGATGTGGGATGATGATAGAAGACAAAAGATTATACCGGATCAGAAAAGATCATTCTTCATGCGTTCTTCACGCATGTGGATCTGTATGTGTTTTTGGGACCGACCAGAGGCCTAAAAACAGAAGAATCAGCTTCATGTTGTCGGGGCGACCCAAAACCATGATTTTAACGGTGATCAGATAACCGGATCGATGAAAAGGGAAACACGGAAGGTGTGTTGATAGAAGTCCATGATTCCGGAAATATCCATAATACACAGCGTGTATCCCAAAGAACACACTATGTGGAACGACTCTACTGCGACTAGGGTTTCGGTTTTCAGATAGGTATCACATGGAATGTGACCCTGGTCACACATCATGTTGGACATTACTCGATGCTTGGCATGTATTATAGTAAATACCTATACATGGGATGGACTACATAACTTTAGAACATGGATTGTAGGCCCTACACAGCATGGAAGAGGAAACAACGCATGACTCGGTGTGTATCCATAGGATTCAAGGACATTGAATGTAGTACACGACTGTGTACTCCACCACACGGCTAGGCGAGGATAGTAATGTGGGTCACCCCATGTACCGATTACAAGGGTTGACATACACGGGTTGAGGTCGTGTACGGGCACATGGCCAGTGGACACGGAGTCGACCCCAGTCACTCAAACACGGTACGTACTCTATTCCACACACTATGTACATATATTTTCTACATGAACAGCCTTATGACATGGGCCATCATATACAGGCAATTCCAAAGGTCAGAAGACATGATGTGTGACTTTTATACACACCGTGAACATTTTGGAAAATGGTTAGTTCCTCTTGTCCACCGTATCTTGGACATGTTTCGTTTGGCTTAGTGCCCCTTGATCTTGTTCCCCTAAAGGTAAGACATTGTTTCGTTCTACAGGAGTATGACTGCTTCAACAGGGCTTTCTGTGTTAGAGTCATGCATTTATCTGAGAGGCCCATAACAAGATCCTTTATCCATTCTTGACCCTCGGTAGAGTCAGTCATCGATGTGACCAACTCCACCTGGCATCGATCCTCTACCTAGATGCTGAATCTATATGACTCGCGGTATCTGATATTTCCCTGGAAGTGATCCTCATCTATGTATCATTATCTTTCCCAATCAAGAGTGTGTTCTCCCATAATGAGTGTATATATATATAGTGGATTTTCCTGATGAGGAATGCTTCTTGGATGGATGTCTTCATAGCTATTAGACTCGTGGAGTGAGTTCACTCAAAATGGTTTCTTTGTGGAATCTTCGAACTGAATCCCGAGAGGGGGTGTCCGGTTGCGTGAGTTGCCTCTAGACCACCAGAATGGGTTTTGGGAATATCTGTATTGTGTTCTCCTCTTATATGTTTAGTATACTTATACTGTGTAGAGATTATTGTTCCTTTCATTTTTTTGTTCTTTTGTGGTTCTCGGGGTCCTCTACTGAGTATTGTTATACTCATCCCTACACGGGCTTTGCCCGCACATGTCGTGTCTTGTGCAGATGAGTAGCATTTTGACAGAGGCCAGGGTGGACTTGGATAGGACCAAGCTTTCTGAGTTCCTCACAGGATGAGGTGTTCCTATGGCTATGAGCAGTAGTCCCAGTACCTATTTGTGTTACATGTTTGACTTTGTAGTTTTCAGGCTCTTGTTTTGGTGGGATTTTATTGTAGCCCAGTTTACATTCATCACTTTACTTTCAGTCGTACTCTGTTGGTTTTGTTTATTTGTATGAATTCATTTTGTTCCTTATTGGTTTTTAAAATTTATCATTTGTGGGATTAAAGATGTGTGTGTGTGTGTGTGTGTAAGATCTTAGGAAATTCCTCCCATGTTAATAACATGCCTACTCAGTGCTAGTCAGTAGCCCCTGGCCAATTAGAGGCGGGCTAGGGGAGTCGCAGTGCAGGCCCCACTGGTAAGGGTCATGAAAATATATTTCAAATAACCTTAACATTCAAATTATGAGTTTTCTATTCATGATATTAGAACAAATTACAATTTTTGGATAAATGAATTATTTTTTTAGAAAATGCAGTTTTCCACCTTTTAATGATGCACCATTTTTTTCTATTTTTCTGTCATTTTAATGTTAAATTTTGAATAATTAACTTTGTATTTGAGGTTTTAATGTTCAAATTTACTTTGGATCAATTTTTGGTATTCTTATGATAACAATCATGTTTTGTTGAACAGTAAAAATACAGACTTTTATTTGAAAACTTGTTTTTCATCAAAATAAATTATTGTTTTCAATGATACATTTAATTGGGATTAAAGTAAAATTAGATTAAATTTTTTTCATTTAATATAATATAGAACACTTGATATATTTTCACATTAAATTTGGTTATAAACACTTTACAATCATTCGATGGTTCTTACTTAAATAACCTGATTTCTCATTCCATCAAAATGATTAATTTTAATTTCATTTTTACAAATTTGGTGTTGTGGTTTCTAAAACTATATTCCACATTTTTAATAAGAGACTCCAAATTATTTAAATATGATTCATTTTTTTAAATTATGAATAATAACTTTAGTAATTTTCTTTGTTACCGTAGTTAAGGGAAAATTTGGTAATTAAAGGTAAATTTAATTTTATGAAATTACCATAAAACCTATAAAAACACTATTGTTTTAATAAATATGACACTTATAACATATTTTTATAAATATAATCAATTAATAGAAACTTTTCCTTGAAAAGGACATGAATAATATTAAAATCAATTTATTTGACAAAGTTTCAAATTCTCATTTCTTATAGGTATAATAATTTCAATATGGATATCACCAAGAGATAACAATGATTATAAATAGTCAATGGAAATATAAAAAAATATAAAACATCACAGTAATTTATTTATGAATTTTAAAAACTAAATAACTACCATTAATGATGAAACAATATAGGTGCATGAATTATTTTATTAATAGATATGTCAATTATATAGGTTTGAAAATATTAAAATAAATATGATTTGAATTAATTAAGGTTATCCACGATTTCTATAGGTTACGATTACATGTTAGGATTATATTATATAATTTTTTTTTTCATTCCATTTTAATTTTATTTAATGTCAATGTTTTGAAAAGTGTCGAAATTGACATTGTATATTTTTTATAACAATAACATTTTATTAAATTATTAAAAAACCATAAAAAAATTTAAAATTAAAAGATGAAAATTATAGGTCTAAATTTTATAAATTTTCCACTTATGGAAAATTTACCCAATGTAATTAAATATTTATAACATTTTAATATTCATAATATTATTACAATAAATATAATTAAATAGAATTATTATGGATACAAAAAAATGAAAAGGTTTTTCAATAAAATCCAAACATGAATAAAATTAATTTTCTGATATTATTTAGACCCATAATAATATTATATTCAAAAAACCTCACATTAGAGCTATTTGGAATCAAAAATTAATTTTTAATACAATAATTGTTTTCGATATTACTAAATTACCCTTCCCCTCTCTTATAAAATGGAACATATCCTTCTCTTTTATTAACAGCAATAATTCCCTTTATCTCTTACAAACCCAACCCAATTTCCCTAAAAACAACCTTCACTTCACCTTAGAGTCCATACATTGGATAGAAATAAATCCTACAGAGTCCATTTGTGCAAAGCGAAAGGAGACACTCAAAGAAGAAGTAAGTGTTTTAACAATTCAATTTTATTTCTATTCTTCATCTACAACATGTCATAATGTCGATTCAATAATATGTAATAAATACAGTATCATATATATTTTTATATGTTATTATGATTATGGTGAAATTGTATTATGCCTTTTGTCATTCATACAAAAAACCATATCACCACACTTGTATACAAATGGTTTAACGTCTCCAAGCCGTGAGAAATTTGGTATTCAAAACAACCTTATGTGGATTGGTATAATGATTAGTATAATGGATATAAATAATGAATATGATGTGACTATGATTCTTTATAATTAATATACCATCCAATTCCATACCATTTAACCACTATGGGAATGAAACCACTGATCGTGCATACGTACGACCTACCTTCTCCATGATGAAATGAAATCCATTATCCTCGTTCACCATTAAAGAATAATTTTAAAATTCATTTGATGAGTAAATATAATCAATATGAACGTAATTTAATTCATTTTATGAATAAAATAAATTCTATGTAGAAGAAATATGACTTACATGACAAAACATGGATATGAAAATGATTAGGTAACACCCTAAACAGTAGTGATACTGAAATATTAATTACAAAATTATATAATAGGATCATATATGCTATCATAATTATTGATATGTTCCTGGAATAATTTTATAACATCAATTATCTATTATACTTTAGATTAATTTAACCAAAACTATTAAAAGTACATGGTAAGGGTTAATATTTCATTTTCATTATTATCTGATGTTTTTTATATGTAAGTATCTACTTGGACACATTTGTCATACATTTCCCTTGTTCTAAATAATATATTTCAAAATAATATCAAAAAAATGTTTAAATTCATTTTTACTAATGATTTACTTTTTATAAATTTTTTCAAGGGAAATCTTCTTGTCATTATCCAAATGAGGTACATTATTAATTTGTCGACAAATTAATGAAAGAATGTTTTTTTATCGTATATAGTGTTAAAGGCAATTTCCACAGACATGAAACCCTAATGTTTTGAATCTCCCATTTTAATATTACAAGGATGTTTTTTAATAACATTTTTTCAACTATAATTTTGTTACTTTTAAATGATTTCAATGTAAAAATGGAATTTTCTCCCAATGAATTTTAATAATTTAATAGATTATTCCCATCTATGTTAACATCCTTTGTTTGACTTTATGCTTAATTGAGTATTATTCTTTATAATGAAATCAATCATATTATATAGAAGGGTTTATAATATGTTCAACTATAGATGTGATATTTTTATCCCATTCATGGTTTATTGTTAATGTATTAACATTTTTTTCTAGTTTGGATACAAATGTTATGTTGGTTATATTTCACAGTTTTAGTTCAAGGAAGGCATTTGAATTTTAAAGTGATGGGTTGGGGACTAGTAAATAAAATCCCTACAGGATAGGGACCAGTTAATGAATTCCACAATATGCATAGGTAGTTCTCATGAGATGAAGTCGTTTGGGTTTTTACCAATTTATATAGTCTCAGCATAAGGAATTTATAGTTTTGTTATGATATCCGGAATTATGAATTACTTCATTGTGATATTATTCATCTATATTTTATATGATTATTCAGCTTGTATAATATCCAGGTTAATTTTTATATGGGATTATTGGATTTAATATTTCTATTCAAATCGTGTGATTTTTATAAGTGTCTGGTGTTTTAGTTTTATACCTTCCCTTAAATTTTTATGATTATTTATAAAATCATATATTATATTGTTTACCCTAACTGTGCATATGAGATCACCAATTTATTATCTTTTATTTTTCATGGATGGTAATATTTTTTTATGAATTATATAAGGCGTTAATCTTGGATAATAATGACATTCTCATAGAAATATCGAAGTTTCATTTTAAGCATTGAATTGTAATTTTATGTTCTAGTATGCAATCTATTTTCCAAAACAACTAAAATGGTATATTCATATAGATTTGATTCCATGTAATTGTTCCAATGTATCAAAATAATATATTTTATTTGGGATTCTAGGTTCAGGTCACAATATTTTATATTAGAGGATTTTTTGTCAAACCCATGGGAACTAGATTTAGAAAAACAATGATTATGAAACATTAACCTCAGATATAATTTTAGGATATGTACAGAACAACATCATAAAATTTTTGTAATGTAGAGATTATATGGGTATTACTTGAAAACTAATCCCTCTATGGGTACAATAATTGGTTGTGGTTCTGGAATAGATGTACCTATGAGTATAATCTCCAACAAGGTATTTTATGCATGACTCAGTGTAACCCAATACATGAAAATAGACCTTAATATGAATTCCATTAGACAATCTTGGGGAAAATTCTTATGATAATTAACATTTTCTTTGAGAAACATTATGACGGATTTTAAATTAGATATTTCTCTAATGAAATTATTTTTATTATTTATAGATTAGTTATACAAAAAATTTCAGTTTAGGTTATGTGATTCACTAGTTCTCTGATTATACATTATTTTTCATAATGTTATGAACTAATTTATTATATTTAATTGTTTATAAATGGATCGTAGTCAAATAAAAGAAAATTTTATCAATGTTGGTAATGCATTTAGTGATTTCCCTCTAATGCTGGATAATGATTTTGGGGAAGGAGATGAAACTGGTTTTGAACAAACTCCATCTATATTGGGAAAAATAAATCAGGTTATGAATAATAACCTTACCCATATGAAGTACCCTAATCCATAACGTGGAGGAAAAATATTAGAAAACACCATGAGACAAAAACCTCCAATGTTTAATTGGACTAAAAATACATTTATATAGGATCAATAGATTAGTTCCTTAAAGAATAATTTTTTTTCTTTGGGAAGTAATGAATGCGAAAATCTTTTCATGGCAGTTTCTTATCTATCAAGAGATACTAATAAGTGGCAGTCATTAATTGAAAACACAAAATAAGATAAATAAATATCATGTATGTAATGGAAGGATTTTATAAAAATTTTCTTAGAGGAGTATTTCCCTCAATAATAGAGAGCATATATGGAGATATAATTCGTGAATGTGAGACAAAATTTGGATGTGATTGTTACTAAATTTGAAACCAAATTCACAATGTTAGATAAGAATGCTTCAAAATACATACATAACCCAGGGAGTATAATTCATTGTTTATTTTATGGGTTTAAGAAATTTCATTGAAAAAAATTGGTCTCTTAAACATTATGATCATAAAAAGTTATAGTCTCATGTGCTATCAAGATAGAGTAAATATTTTCTATTTCATACGACTTTAAGGGAATGCAATATAATAATAGATTAATGGAGTAATAGATGGATAAATAGAAAACGAGAATGTAATATTTTACTGTATGTGAAAATTTTAGGAAGAACACTCTATTATTTCCTAAAAGGAATGGAATTTTGTTACACATTTTGAGAATGTTTTCACCTGGATCATGATTATAAGGGAAGGAAATTAGTAATAAATTTTCAATGCTAATATTTTACTGAGATGTGAAATTATTTAAACAATTTTACAACGAATCAATGAAATATATCTCAAAATAAATAAATGGATCATGGTAAATATTATGAAATTAATATAGTTAAATTGGAATAATTAATGTATTTCCCTTTTGGATTGACGAACTATGTCATTATATTCAATTTATAAGAATCATGAGATATATAACGAGTTTTTTTAGTACTTTGTATTCATGTATGTGGGAGCATGATTATATTAATTAATAGTAATATAATAAGTTTAATTATATGTTTGGTATATTAAAATAAGAGAAAACTTATATTATTTGAGGAAAATATGATGTTAAGAATTATTATGGAAATTTAGAGACCGCTTTGGACTGTTAATTTGGACAGAAGTATTTTTTATAATGGTTGGAATGGATTATGTTGAACGTTGGACAATATTTTTTAAGGATGAATCATTTCATAGGGTTATTTTTGAATTTTATAATAATATTTATTTATGAAAAGGACAACATGAATGTCAAGTGACAACCCCTTACATCTGGTAAGGTTGAATGACATGATCCCACATCCGAAGGGAGAAAAGGGTGCTTTACCTACCAGTGGCCTACGTGATGTCTGGGTTAGTATATCATAGTTTTAATTATATTTATTGTATAAAAAATGATGAATAAGTTAATTTATATAACACTATATGACTAATATAAATAGAATTTTATTGAATTTTATTATCATTTAAAGAGAGAGAAGAATTTTTGGTAGAAAATTATTAAAGGATGGAAATATACTCATCGAGTAACTATTTTTCCTTATGTTCATAGTTAATAGAGTGAATTAATTATTCAGATCTTTGGAATAGAACTTGAAAACAAACATGATATCCTATAATTTTTACTTATTATTCAAATAGTCAAATATATAATCATATATTTATAGATTTTGGTCTAATAACATTACCCCAACCATATTCTCTATCACATTCCATCATAACATGATGGATAAATTTTTGTATCATGTCTATTATTTTCTAAATGGAACCCTTGAATGTGTTATATTTTATGACCTTCACACATACCTTTACTTATTTTAACGTTGGGGCTTCATTATTTCTTTTTCGAATGAGGGACTTCAACCAAGTTGTTTTGAATTTTCAAACCCATAGTTTTTAACACGATTCTAAACTACGAGGATGCAATTTTTTGAAGGAGGGGAGAATGTAAAACCCTGAGGAATTAAAAAAATTTCATTTTAAAGTAAAGTAATTTTTTTTACAGAAAACCTTGTTATGATTAAGCTACACAAAAAAATGAGTTGTATTACGTTACATGAAAGATAATGTTTTGACGATCAACAATATATTATCAAAATATTATTATTTAATATATTATATATCCTAATAGTTAAATTAATGTTTAGGAATATTATTTGACACATTTGTTATTTTACATATTCTGTCTAATTTTGATATCCTTCCTATTTGTTTTATAAACATGATATAAGAACAAATTCCAATTTTTTTTTGATATAAGAATTATTTTACAAAGGCTATATTTTTTCCACTTTTTGATGAAGAACCCCCTATTAATCTAATTTTAGAAACTTTTTAATATTAAATTTTTCAAAATAAAATTTTTATAAGAAGGTGTAATATCAAAATTTACTTTTTTTAATTTTTTTTGGTATTCTTTTGAAAAGTTTTATTTAATGATGTGTAGTGAAAAATTGTAAATTTTAATTGAAATTAACATTTTCCATTGAAATATTTTATATTGTTAAATTATACATTTTATTGATTTTAATGTAAATTTAGATTATATTTTGATCATTTCATATAATTTTGGTCAATAGAATTATTTTTAAATTAAAATTGTATATAAACACATGTTAATATTTTGATGGATATTACATATAAAAAACCAATTTTCTCGTTCCATCAATATGAGTTATTTTAATTTAATATCGGAAACATCTAGGTTTCAAATTTTTTAAAAATGATTCCATATTTGGAATTAGTGGGTCCATATTTTTTTAACAGGTTTCATTTATTTTTTGACATTATAAATGGTAACTTTACAAAATTTATTTAGTGACAATATTACGAGTAATTCAGGTAATTAAAGGTAAAAATAATATTATAAAATTACCATAACAATTGTAAAAATTCTATTAGATAAATCAATTTGAACCATGTCTACTACGATTTGAAATAAATTCATTTAACAGACACTTGTCCATAAATATTACGTGAATGTTATTAAAATCAACGTCTGTTACAAAATGTCACGGTCACATACATGTTAGGATGGTATGATACTGAGTGTGATATACTCTATAATACCTAACGTAGGATAGAATAAGTGTAGTGAGATACCAATACAAGAGGAGGGGGTGAATTGTATACTTTACAAAATTCCCTTAGGAAATTTTGGATAACCAAAATTCCCAACTCCTCTAAGTTCTAAACACTTACTTGATTCCGAAAAAGTGATTACGGAAGTGAAACGTTATAAAAGATTACACCAACTAAAATTATACCTTAAAGATTATATAATCTATTTAAATAAGAGTACAAGTAAGGAATCATATGAAAGTTATACTTTCTTTATCAATACAAAATGTAGTGGAAAAACAATGTAGTAAAAACTACAAGTAACAAACAATAACTCTTTTAACCCATAGAGAAGGGTATCCAACAACCCTAGATAAGAGGTCCATTCATTAATTCGTTCAATAAAGTATACCATACCCACACCAGGGTAAGCCCTCGATATGAAGATCAGAGTCTGTTTTTCTATCCCCGCAAGCCCTCAACTATTAGGTAGTCGGCACCTCTGTCTTCCTCATCAAGGAGGCCCTCAACTTAAAGGTGTTGTAACCTTTGTCTTCTTATCCCCAAAAGCCCTCGATTGTAATCAGCAACAATCGGAGTCACACAAAGAAAGTCTTTACAAGGAAATTTTTGAACAAGCTGTTCAAAACTTTCTGCACGAAGCTTGAGAGTTGATAAGAGCCTCTCTCACTATAAATCACTTCTTTATCATGTAAGCACAGATGTCAAAATTGTGTCAATGTTTAGTTTGGAGTTTTTTAAATTAGCTCCTATTTATAGGCGAAGCTCCAATGGTCGTCTTCTTCCTCCAACAATCATATTTCTCCTTGAATTTTGGAGGGAACTGTACACGTGTCACTCAACCGACGGTTAGTCAATAACTAAAAGTAAGACATTGTTTTGTAATGTAACAATTGTAAGCATAATTAACACTAATGATCATAATGTAATCAAATAAAAGTTCAGAGTCTAACCAAAAAGGAATTCCGAGTCTATAATAAAGAGATATTCGGAATCTATTTTGTAGGAAATCAGAACCTGAATTCTGTAGAAATCTAGAGTCTGAATTTCGAGGAAATTTGGAGTCTGGTTTCATCAGAATTAATAACTAGAACTTAAGGAGTTTGGAGTCAGAGTTCATGGAAATTAGGAGTCAGAACTCATAAGTTTTTGGAGTCAGAATTCAGAGAACTCATAGTCTGAACATAGAAAAGTTCGTAATCAAAATTCAGAGTTGAACTACATGAGAGTTCGTATCCATAATTCGGAGTGGAACTTCATGAGTGTTCGTACTCGGAATTTGGAGTGGAACTTCGTGAGAGTTCTTATCCAGAATTCGGAGTGGAGCTTCATGAGAGTTCGTATACAGAATTCAGAATGGAACTTCTTTAGATTTTGTATCCAGAATTCGGAGTGGAACTTCATGAGTGTTCATATCCAGAATTCGGAATAGAACTTCATTAGAGTTTTTATCCAGAATTTGGAATGGAACATCATTGGAGTTCGTATCCATAATTCAGAATAGAACTTCATTAGAGATCATATCTAGAATTTGGAGTGGAACTTCATTAGATTTCGTATCCCGAATTCAGAATGAAAAATCATTAGAGTTCATATCTAGAATTGAGATTCTAAAAAAGAATGATTCATATATAAGTATTATAAAATTCTGAGGTTTTAGATATGAATACCATTTTTATACATAAGAAAAATATTTATATAAACAATGAAAACATGGTAGAGGTAAATTTCATTGGGAAGGAAATTTTCCATATATAAGTAATATATAGATTTGATTAAGTATAAGTTTTTTATGATTATCAAAATAAGAATGAATGGAATAGTCATAAGGGAAACCATATTAACTCAACAATCTCTCTCTTTTTGGAAAGCACAAACAACCATTCGAAAAAGAATATAAGATCTTTGAAAAATTTCTTTAGACTTTGAAATTTAAAATTATCTCCCTTTGTTCATAGATGATGGTGAATACAACTAACCCCCCCTTAGGCTTTGGAACACTAAGGATTGTATTATGGATTTTTGGAATGGAGTTTTCATTATCAAAGGAATGAAAAAATTCATAATGAGAAACTCCCCCTTACTTAAGGACAATTCTTCATTTAGAAATATTTCTTCTTTATATAAAATTTTTCTTTCTCCCCTTTTGAGTAGTTCTTTTTCCTTCTCCCCCTTTGTAATTTTTAAAAATAATTTCAAGGAATGGAAAAGAACTATGGTACTTGAAATATTAGTAAAGACATGCATGGAAAACAAGAAACCATAGTTCTATTATAATTCGAATAATTTTTACAAGGAAGATCAAATGCAACAAAAGATCTGATTGAGTCTATTTTTCTTCCTTTTCCATTGGGATCCGCTTCTTCAAGAGGGTTTTCAGCTTCTTCAAATATTTCTGATCCTCTATATCTTGCTTCTCAGAATTAGTGATCCTCTCTTATTGAGCTTTCAAGACTTCTGCCTATGCCTTCATGGAATCTTCCTTCATCTTCAGTAACTCATATTTCTTTTTCAACATTTCTTGAAACTCAATTCGGAAATATCTTCCCCCTTTCCAATTCTGAGCAACCGAGTTAAGCTTCCCATTCAAGTCTCTAACCTCTTGATTCCATTAATTTTTCTCAAGGGTCAGCTTTTCTTGAAGATTCTTAATCTTGGAATCTTCGGTATCAAAAGAAACTTTTACATCATTCTGAAAATGAACAAACTCAGGCATGTCATCATCAACTATCTTTGACCATAGAGTGATTTTGCTACATGATTTACTATGCACAACATAACTGATACGAAAATTTCTATGCTCAATCTCAAACTTTACACACTTATCCATGACCATGGATACATATTATGATTTATGATTTAGGCTATGTTGAAGCATCTAGAACTTTGATTCTATGGTGCGAATGATTGGAATGGTGTCCACCAATTTCTTCAAAGACTCAATTACAAATTCATGTCCCAGAGTTGATGACTCTGAATCCAATATCTTGCTAGGAGAATTCTCTTCTTTAATCTCTACTGGCTTACTTCTAGAAGAACCAGCAACATCTTTCTTCCTTATGATAACATTTTTTGGTGTGTCCATAAGCACTTTCTTCCCCTTAACAACTTTCGGAACGGTCTCATCAGAATATTCTTACTCGCTTTCAGATACCTGAAAAATATTAACCTAATTTGGTTTCACCTTCTCTTCTCCTTCTTTAAGAAAATGCTTCTCAATGGTTTCTTCCTCAGATAATTAATTTTATTTCTCTCCTTCCTCGCCATCGCATTTCTTACCATCTTTTCCGTCTCCCTTTCTCAGAGTGATAGGCATTGTGGTCCCGGCCTCAGATGTTTGGAGTAGTAGTTTTTTTGATAGGCTTGCCTTCTCTTGATAATCTTCCACTTGTTTAATCCGGTCATCAAGATCACCACTTCCTTATTCTATTACTTCTTCTTCTTTTACATCCTCTTCTTCCCCTATTTCTTCAATTACTTCTTCCACTACTTCTCCAGCACTTTTTTCTACTTCTTCAACAACCTATTTCCCATTGGACTTTTCCGGAGTGAAGTAGTTCTTTCCCAGGGTCTCTGGTAATGGCTCGACAAGAAAATTTTCTGGAATGGTAATCTTCTCAGAAGCTACTTCCGTGGCATTTAAGAGATATTGAACAACCTCTTCCTCTGACATCTTCTTCTTTATATTTTTCTCTTTGGCCTATTTTTCTAACTCATCCGCAGTTTTTTCTCTTAAGGCCTTAGCCTTTGCAGGGTCCAATCTGAACTATAAATCCCCTTCTTTCCTCTTCTCCTTATATTCCCTCCATTTAGTAGCCACCAGATCTGGATAATCATTTTTTTTGGCTTGGGTGGTGTGCATTGGGTTTCCATAGGTTTTGGGTTCTTCTCTTCAGCAACCACTTCTTTCAATTTTCTTTTCTTAGAAACCTTCTTCCCTGGCTCAACCTTCTCCACAATTTCCGGATTGGCTTCAACCTCTTCCTTGGAAAAAATATAAAACTCTCATGTTTCCTTGGAATATGCCATATTCATATTTTTCATGATATAATCACTAACAAGAATAACCTTTCAATTTCGAGACTTAGACTTACAAGAAATCTTGAATGAATCAGGATACAGAAATATCATCTTTGATAGTAAGGCAAGGTACATGATGATTTGAGTTCTCAAATTTCCCTCCTTGATGTTCTCTATTATCACAAGAACATGCTTCATCAGATTTATTTTTCTTAGATTCACCAAATAGTCTAAGAAATATATATTACTTTTCTTCAGGGTATCTTTTTCACCCTTTCTTGGAACCAAGAAAACTTGTACCAATAACTGGAGGATCCGATTATTAAAGGATTTGTGAGAAATCTTAGCTGTATTTACATCATCAAGTCTAAGACACTCCAAGGCCTTCATTTTAACAAAACTTCCTTGAACATCCGGAAGTTTGTGTGAGAAAAATTTTGCTTCTCTGTCATACGCCAACCCCACCAAGCATGCTGCCTTGGTGATAATAAGTTTGTAAGTCTTCCCATGAGACATGAAAGAAAACCTTTCTCTTCCCTATTCCTCATAGAAGCATACTGATTCAAAGAACTCTAAAAGTAACTCCGGATAGACCACATCATGATCACCTGGCTTAGATATACATACATCTTCCCAACCATTCAACTTGATGTTCTTAGAGATTAAAGAGTCGTACATGTAAATGTTCAGATGGACCAACCTTTCTCTATTCACTTTCCATTTTGAAATTGGCTTCGTGGTAGACATTTCTTGGGAAGTGGATTCAATAGACATTCGGAATAGAGGGGCACTGAATGATTCATAACATCCTTTATGAACTGAGGCATAGCATAAAGATGTGAGAACTTGGAGATCGATGTGGGACAACTATGGGGGTCCCCTTTTTATAGGTGATGGAGGTGACCATTGATCTTCCAAAAAAAATCTAGCAGATGAAAATTTTTGTGGTCTGGTCTGACTGTTGAAATCATACCCATAAGGAAATATTGAATCCGATCTTGTGAGGTTTAAAAAAACATTCGGATTTAAGAAGAAATGAATCCGAGAATTTTATTAAATAACAATTGAAACTACCATCAAGTAAAAGTGACTACAAAAACATAAGTAAGAAAATTATACCTTTCGGATTGTCTAGGAAGTTTATTCATAAGAGGTGATATTATTCATTAAAAAAATTGACTACGAAAAACTCACTATGAAAGAATCACTACGAAAAATTCACTACGAAAAACTAAGTATGAAAAACTTAAATTCGAAAAGTTTATTGAAAAAGCGTTGAGTACGAAAACAATAGTACGAAAAATGTGAGTATGAAAATTCCCATTAATAAAATTATTAATACGAAAACTTCATGATGAAAATTTTTAGTATGAAAACTTCATTACAAAAATTATCAGTACGAACACTTCATTATGAAAATTATCAGTATGAAAACTTCATAATGAAAAATCTTGAAAAACTAACAAACAAATGTACTCCCCCTATGAAAAGTAGTTTATTACTGTTAGGAGAATGGTTCAAAAAGAAGTTAATGATGGAATATTACCATATGGTTATCATTCCTTACTACTATTTAATGTATTCAAATATATTGGAAGGTAAAGGTTTTGTGAAAATGTCAGCAAGTTGATCTTGCGTTCCGATAAATTGAAGAATGATATCTCCTTTTTCATTATCTCTGAAAGATAATTTCCCTCCTTTTGTCTTGATAATCATTTAAAAATAGTTTTTGTTACCAGTCATATGCCGGGAATATCCACTATACATGTACTAAGTATTGTTGTTGGTACTTTCCCTATTTTCCTGAAAATATGAAAAAGATAGGTTTTCAGAATCCAGACTTGCTTGGATCTGGAAATTTAAGAAAGTAAAATTTTGGGTACCCACATCTTCTTTGAAAAATATTGCTTATGAAATCATTAATATTGGGTTTTGTTTAAAGAACAATTCTTTGCATAGTGACCACCACATTAACACTTTTTAAAAAATGGGGAAATTTGAGGAACAAAGTAGTTGTTATTAAAAATCAGTTCATAACTATTGTAACCAAAACCAGAAGTATTCTGTCGAGGTAAAATTTGTGAATACATTTTATCAAAATTTTCCTTACCATGGGTAAAGTATGACAAAAATGTCTCCATGGAAAATATTTTAGATTTGAGTTTGATAACTAAGTTCTTATCTTCAAAAACATTTGAACTAGAGTTAGGCTCAAAAATATTTTTCATAGAAATTACGTTTTCAAGATCTTTTAAAAGTTTATTCTTCTCAGAACCTACTTCCTCATGATTTTTTGGAATACTTTCTAAATCAGAATTTTTCTTTTCATGATCTTTAAAAAGATCTGATATTTCCATAGTAAGAATAGTATTCCTAGGGATTTCCTTATCAAGATTTTTCATGAGATTTGAGTTCTCAATCTCAAGAAGTTTAGCAAACCTAGAAACTTCTACATATGTTGGTAATGTATTTTTATCATCAGAAGATGATTCTTCATCAGAAGAGTTATAATATTAACTATCATTAGAATTTAAAGAAACATTGGTCAAGGACTCAGCATTGTGTACCTTAGACATAAAACAATGATGATCAATAGGTATCATGGCTATAAGACCAATATTCTTCTATCCAGACGATTCATAATCAGAATATTCATCTGAAGAGTCACCACCACTGTCACTCTAGGTGTCATTAGATTTTAGAATATTCTTATCTTTGTACTTTTAATACTTCTTCTTGTTTCTTTCAGAATTCCTATGTTTTCTCTCTTTTCTCTTGAGCATAGAGAAATCTATTCTTATGTGTGCATTTCTTTTGCATTCATAGAATGAGAACTCTGAATCTTTCTTATCTTTCGTTTCCTTCTTCTTATACTTGGATTGGAAGTTTCTCTGTCCAACAATCTTATTCATCTTTCGAGCGAGATTAGCTAACTCATTTTCTGAGACTTCACTCTCACTAGTTTCAGATTGAATAATAACCTTCTTAGATCTGGATATTGTAACTCACTCAGGAGTCTTAGCATTTATGTGATTTGAAGTTGTAGTAAAAGCAACACTACCATTCCCATTGTTCTTTTTTACGTTTTCAACATCTCTCTTCATTTTAGTCTCATGTTGAAGAAGAGTTCCAAATAGTTCATCAAGAGATATTTGAGTAACCTTTCTGTTCTTATCGATAGCAGTTATCTTTGATTCCCACTCATTGGGCATAATATCTATGATCTTGTCAACAAGAGCTTCTTCATCTAGACCTTTCTCTCCGATAGATTTTATGATGTTCATTATAGTCCTAAATCTCCGTTGCACATTACAAATTAGTTCTCCATAAGGAAAATTAAAACCATGATACTCAACTCTAAGCATGGATCTTCTAGTCTCAATCACTGTAGATGTACAAAAATGTGTAACATCAAGTTTCTTCCATATACAATTATGTTTCACAAGAAGAAATTTGGCTATATATGTTCCTATTCATTTAACAAATCAATGTATTGTGTACCTTATTGTTTAGTTGGTATTCATGTTTTTCTTGATTAGTAAAAGCACTAACTTCCTTGTTAGTAATTTTATATCCACAGGTAAGCATGCCAAAGTTATCTACCCCAGTATTAATAATGAAAGTCTTCATACGACCTCTCCAATATTCATAATCATTACTATTAAAAATGGGTCGTCTGGTAGGATTTATGTTGTCGATAGAACCAACATTTAAACCTTCCATCCTTAAGAATAACATTGGTAAACAAACTTGTTAGAAGTGTAATTTAGTAAACAAGAGAAAATAGTCTATGCAAGAAAATTTGTATCTCTAAGAAAAAATTGAATCTGAACTATGATTCTGAAAAAAAGATTCCGAAAATTATGAATCCGGAAATATGAATCATAATAATCAATTTCGAATGTTATAAAAGCCTATTGAATCTAATTGTGAGATTAATTCAGATTGAACCAAGTGCTCTGATACCAATTATTAGAATTGGTACATGGTATGAGGTTTCCATCCTACGATACCAATTTATAGGATGGTATGATATTGAGTATGATATACTCTATAATACCAAATGTAGGATCGAATAAGTATAATGAGATACAAATACAACAGGGGGTGAATTGTATACTTTAAATAATTCCATTAGGTAATTTTAGATAACAGAAATTCACAACTCCTCTAAGTTCAAAACTCTTTATTGATTCTGGAAAAGAGATTCCGGAAGTGAAACTTAATAAAAGATTACACCAACTAAGATTCTACCTTAAAGCGTCTAGAATCTAACTAAATCAGAGTACAAGTAAGGAAGTATAAGAAAGTTATATATTCCTTATCAATAAAAAATGCAGTGGAAAAACAAAGCAGTAAAAACTACAAGGGATAAAAAATAACTCTTTTAACCCAAAGAGAAGGGAATCCAACAACCATGGATAAGAGGTCCTTTGATTTATACTTTCAAGAATGTTAGTCTTACCCACACCAGGGTTAGCCCTCGATACGAAGATCAGAGTCTGTCTTGTTATCCCCGCAATCCCTCAACTATCAGGTACTCAGCACCTCTATCTTCCTCAGTAAGGATGCCCTCAACGTCAAGGTGTTGGAACCTCTATCTTCCTATCCCCGGAAGCCCTTGATTGTAATTAGCAACAATCAGAGTCGCACGAACCAAGTCTGCACAAGGCAAAGTTTGAACAAGTTGTTCAAAACTTTTTACATGAAGCTTGAGAGTTGATAAGAGCCTCTATCTCTAGAAATCACTACAACAGCTTGTAAGAACAGATGTCAAAAATGTTTCAAAGTTCAGTTTTGAGTTTTTTAAATGATCTCCTATTTATAAGCGAAGCTCCAACGGTCGGCTTCCTCCTCCAACGGTCATATTTCTCCTTGAATTTTTGGGGGACCTGTACACGTGTCACTCAACAAACAGTTAGTCAATAACTAAAAGCATGACAACGTTTTGTAATGTAACAAGTGTATGAATAAGTAAAACTGATGTTCAGAATGTAAGAAAATAAAAGTTAGGAGTCTAACCAAAAATTAATTCTGAGTCTAGAATAAAGTAATATTCAGATTCTGTTTTGTAGGAATTTAGAACCTGAATTTTGTAGATATATGGAGTCTGAATTTCAAGGAAATTCGGACTCTGGTTTCATCAGAATTTAGAACCAAAACTTACAATGTTCGGATTCAGAGTTCATGGGAATTTGGAGTCAGAACTCATAAGAGTTCAGAGTCTGAATTCAAAGAACTCGGAGTCTTAACTAAGATAAGTAAGTAATCATAATTCAGAGTTGAACTACATGAGAGTTCATATCCATTCATCATAGTGGAACTTCATGAGAGTTTGTACTCTGAATTCGGAGTGGAACTTCATGAGAGTTTGTATCCATAATTTGGAGTAGAAATTCATGATAGTTCATATACATAATTCGGAATGGAACTTCATTAGAGTTCGTATCCAGAATTCGGAGTAGATCTTCATGAGGGTTTGTATCCAGAATTCGGAATGGAACATCATTAGAGTTCTTTTCCAGAATTCAGAATGGAACTTCAAAAGAGTTTGTATCCAGAATTCGGAATGGAACTTCATTAGAGTTCTTATCCATAATTCAGAGTGGATCTTCATTACATTTCGTATCCAGAATTCGGAGTGGAACTTCATTATAGTTCGTATCCAGAATTCAGATTCTAAAATAGATTGCTTAATATCTAATTTTTATATGATATCTAGGTTTTAGATATTAATCAGATTTTTATACTTAAGAAAAATACTGATATGAACAATGAAAACATGGTAGGGGTAAATTTCTTTGGGCATGAAATCTTCCTTATATAAGTAAAATATAGATTTTCTTAAGTATAAGGTGTTTGTGATTTTCAAAACAGGAAGAAATGGAAAAGTCATAAGGAAAACCTTATTGACTCAATAATACATATCTTATTTTAAATGTATTTTTATTTTAATTTCCATTAATTCTTTATTTTGGGGGTTTCCAAAGGTTTTATGGAGAATATGTGAGTTTTCATGAATTGGACCAAACTGTGAGCATAATTTCAGATTTAAAAATATTTTTTTTTCTTTTATAACATTTTCATTTTTTAATATTTTTCACTCATTCCAACTCGTAAATGTCCAAACCTGATATATTAACACCAAAATTAAAAAGTGGAGCCTTTAGAAATCCATAAATAAGGACTATTTTGGTTTTTATTTAAGGGATTGGGCCTGCCCGAAAGCCCATATCCAGTTTAAAAAATGAATGTTATTTTTTTAATAACATATTCCATATTAGGTATTTTTCATTGATTCCAAGTCTCAAACGATCCCATTACACCCAGCCGGGCCCCCAGCCTCATTTTACCCTATTTGAAGTTGTTGGGCATTGTGATTTAGGTACTAACTTCTTAGGGTACCTCAAATCGTCCAGATTTGAGAAGGTAAGTTGATTCTCTCATAAATCTTTTAATTTTCACTCTTATACCTTCATTTCAGTCCCAAAATGACCTTATAATCCCCATTATAGACTCCCTATCAGGTTTGGTTTCTTGGAGATTCAAATGTGGTGTATTTGGTTCGCTTGATTCAAGATGTTTCAAGTAAGTGTTTCATTCCATGATTTCTTCCCCTTCCTTAGGGTTTCTTTCACCCTTTCATGAAGATCCTCCGGTCCATAAGTTGATGTTAGAACCTAGGGTTTTATTTGGAGTCTTTTTTTTTCAAATATTGTGGTCTAGGTTTGGATTTTTCTTCCTTGAGGGGCGGCGGTGGTGCGGTTGATGTTTCACACCATGTTTTGGGGGTTTTGACATAAAAGGTAGGTGATTCCATGTGTAATCATTTCTAGATGTCTTATTTTGCTATAATTACTTATTATGAATGTTTCTAATATGATGTTTGTGGTGTGAAAACTGTTTATGTTGGATATTGTTAACAATTTATTTTTATAGTTTCATTTTAGCTTAAAATTGGGTGTTTTTCATGTGTAACCCTTCGAGTATTGTTTGGGTGTGTTTTATAACATATGAAATTGGTTTGATAAATCTTGTTTGGGCTGAAAATTATGATTTGGTAGGGTATTGGTGTATAATTAGACTTTAAAGAGATTTTTAATGGGTTTAAGGTGTAAAACCTTAGTGGACATCTTGAAAGTGATTTTGAAAACCTGTGATTTTCAAGTGGATCTTGTGTGGTATTGTTTGAGGTGTTTTCATAACACTTGGGGGTGGGGGTAAATTATTAAATGTTTTCGAGGATACCAATTCTATTTTGAATTTTTATTGGTGTGGTTTTGTCCTTGAAATATGTTTTTGAAATGGGTTTTATGTGAAATGCTTTGCGGCAGTCTTTAGAATTGTTTTATGAATGTTTTGAATGGTTTAATGATTTATGTAAGAGGTGAAACCATCTTGGAAAACTATTTTGGATTGTATATAATATCAAATGGACCATTTAAAATGTGAATAGGTCTGTCATGTGATGTGTATCCTCTTTTAAATGTTTTATAAAAATGTTTAATGGATGGACAGAAATGTGAAAGAGGTGTGAACGTGATGTGGGCTGTTTGTGTGAGTGCGATGTGAAAAATGGATTTTGTTTATAAAAAGGATTTTATGAAACTTGTGAGTGGGTTGTTATGTAATGTTTATCATTTTTGTAGGGACATTATAAAATTGTTAAAGGATGTGTTGAATTGTGAATGTTATGCAAAAAGTGTTGTGGGCTATTTTGGTGTCAGTTTGATTTCAAAATGCATTTGAATGAAAATTGTAATTTATGACTTGTGGGATGTACATGAGGATGTTTTATTAATGTGTGATTTGGAAGTGATATTTTCATGTGAAAACTATATTTATTGTATTGTTGAACTTGTTTGAGAACAAAGGGAAAACCTGTGTATGTAGGTGGGTGGACATGTACAAGTATGCTAGTGAATCCGCGGGGTTTGGCCTCAGTTTTACTTAGAAATTTTGATGCTTACAACTCTAAATAAACTATGATGATGATGATTGGGGACCTCTAGGTAATTGGAATGTTCCCTACTAGTGCCTCATGCACGAGAATGTATATTTTGTTTGGTTACACTCACCGAGATACGAGGTACCTGGAACCCATAGCTAGCTAGTGCCTAAGGTTTTTTCCTATTGCTTGTGCTCATTAGATCATTTATACTTACCTTAGTCATATGGTATATTTGGTTGGAACAATTCAGTATCTTATGAATTTATATTAAAAGATTTGATTCTTTAAATGATCCCACTTGAAAACTCATTTTTTCAAAGTTGCATCTTTTAGAAATTGTAACTAGAAATTACATGTTTTCGAAAACTTCCATGCTTTTCATCTTTTAATGTTTATCACCTGGAATATCTTAGTGGTGTTATCCTACTGATCATTGGATCACACCCTACATTCACCATTGTGTATAAGTATACTTGGTTATTTTTGTTGTCGTAGGATTGGGTACAACTATTGTGCCAGCAGTTCGGGTTTTCACTAGTCATTCAAGATGTGTTGTGGTAGAGATGGCTTGAGGGCGATGCCTCTTGCCATGTTGAGGTTCTTGGGATGCTCTTTTTTTGGTTTTGTACCTTTTTTATAGTCCCGGTGAGTTGTTTTAGACTATGTAATTTGGTTTTGAATTTTTGTAAAACATTATTTGGTTGAAAAAATCCATATTTGTTTCATTGGATTATTTTGGTGTTTTATGTTTATAATCAGGGGTAAATCGTTCCCAATTTTAATTTTATGATACCCAATAACTTGTACCAGACCATGGAGATCTGGAATTCCCTTCTTTCCTTGTCACGGGCTGGGTGTGGTGCCGGTTTCGGTGGCGATCGATTTGGTTCGTGATAAAATGGTATTAGAGGAGGGTCGCTTTCTTTAGGTCATGTTATTTGGGGAATAGTCGGGATTGTATGGATTTAAAATTTTCAGGACATGGAATTTCAGTTATGAGTAGAGTGGCTAATCACCACACCTCATGACGGGATTTTAGTCTCCAGGGTATGTAGGGACCTTTGATAGTCCTTTGGTTTTCTTTGTTTAATGATGATTATGGAAAATGAAAAGAGAGTTGGGTTAATGGTCCCGGTAAGATTTTAGGGCCTAACAAGCCATGTGGAGCTGGGGATATTCCCTAGAACACTCTCTGTGATAGTGAAGTGATTTGAATATGGCCTCCAAGCCTATGTCCAAGTCACCCACTGAAACTATTTTCCTCTCGCATTATCTTGTTTTCTGTTGTTTTGAAATCATGGAACTTTGGTTTTAAAGTGACTTGGTTTTTAGAATTGTAATGTTTTTATGAAATGATTTTCAAATAAATATGGAATGGTTTGATTTATGAAATATTGGAACTGAATATTCATAATTATATTGAAATAGAAAAATTTTAGGACCAATAAGGGACTATATACCCAGAGAGGGGGGGTGAATCAGGGTATGGATATTCTTTTCAAAATGTTCTTTCTTCCCCACTAGATCATGACCTATTTATTACAAGGGTTACTTTGTTTGCACTCGTGTGATTATTATGACCACTTATTTTCTTCTTTATCTGATAATGATACATTGAATGTAATGCAGGGAACCAAATAGGAAGACACAATGATTTTTACTTGGTTCACCCTCACTATGCTACGTCCAAGGAGCATACGCTGACAAGTTGTCTGTCGTACCAAATTCCACTATTCGTCACTATATGTGGATTAAAATGCTCGGGCTAGATCACTTATATGACCATGCTCACTACCTTTACAAGGTTTAGGGTTATCTCAGTACTTTCCCAATGGTCACTCCCTGTTTCTCTCTATCTAGCTCACTGTCGGTTGAAAGGATCACCTTTTTCCTCTTCATATGCTCACTAAACTTGGAAGGGATCCACTCACAGTGTATAGACTTGTAGGTCTCTTAATTATCACTAATTAATTCATCCTAAACTATTGATAGATGCTCTATTGAAGTCCAACTTTCATCCATTGATGAATACCTCTTTGCCTCTTAACCACTGGGCAATTCACTTTGGAAACAACTTTGCAAAGCACCCTACTTCGCTAGGATACCAATTTCACAAAGCTCAAACAAGCCTTCGCAAAGCTCCTGCCTTATTGTGAAGCACTACCGCGAAGCACTACCGCAAAGCTCAAGTCATTGCATAGAAACTTCCCTCACTAATCTCACTGATCCAGCGCAGAGCACACGACTTTCGCGGAGCTAGAATAGCTGCCACGAAGCTCCTCTTTCGCGAAGCACACTGCCTTCGTGAAATTCCTTCATGAACCGAAAGCAAATGATTTTCTTTGAAAATTCTCTCTAATTCTCTTGAGGGGGTCGGCCTCTATTTATAGGCAATTCCACTGACCCTCGAACTTTCCGCGCGAATTCAGCGCCACATCATTGCCTATCGCGAAGCTCCAAAGTTTCCGCAGAAATTCTGTCAAAATCGCGAAGCACCAAGGAAATTTTCTGATCGCGGAGCTCGTTGTAATCATGGAACATCACCGTCAACATTCCTTCACACCTTCTCCGTGAGTCTCCCTCGCAAATCCCTTCACCGCCGCGATGCGCTTCAACTCTACCGTTCGCGAAGTGTTGACGTAATCGTGAAGCATCACCGCCTCCATTTTTCTGGTCTTCACGAAATACAATCTATGCATCCCATCTTCGCGAAACTCATGTCTTTTCCATATAAAAATATGATCTTCATGGAAATATTATTTTCGTGATGCTCACCAAACTAAAAATTTTGGACCCCAAAAATTTGGCAAACACTAGGAAACGACGCCACCTTGTACATGTCTTTTTTACCGCCTCCAGATCATCCATTCCATTGTCATCATTCTTTGTCAACATGTATTTTCAACAACTTCTCGGGAACTAGAAAATTCTCCATGGAAACTGGATTTGTCAACAAACACAATCAACCCAAAAATACTGCAATGTTACCTTGATGAATTTTTTACCAACAATATCCCCCTTTTGTTTTATTGAAAACTCTTCATAACTCTTCTCGGAATGATTTTCTGCATGTTGATACCTCATTGAGTCTTCTTCCAGCCACTACCACTATTCACCTCTTGCGATTCTGATAGCGTTCAAGGATTCACATAACACATACTCTAAGCCCACATGATAAATGCTCGACGTGAGAAAGAAGAGTAGTATGAAAAGTTCATCAATGAATCACTTCATGTCAAACACCAATTGTCGATTCCAACCTGATACCAATTCTTAAATTTATAACAATTGTTGAACCACACTGATACTAATTCGTGATAGCTGGAAATCTTCTCACACCATTCCAAAATCACTCTTCTGCTTTTATCATGATCCTCACCTTTCGTGATATCTAGTCTTTGATCGATAACTTCTAGCATCGTCATATGTAATACTCTCCCCCTATCTCATTGCACTCCCCATATCTGGCTGCTCCACCTGTCAGCTTCTGCCCACATCATTCATGATTTATCAAATCTGAACAATGTCTCCCCCATGAACAATCACTATTTTCTCCCCCTTTGTCAATGAACCCAAAGGTCAATCCTTTGCAGTCTGTAACAGAGTAGAGAACACATCAGCACATTAGGGCAAAACACATCATACCTCGGGGAGAGTGGGGGGGGGGGGGGTTCTACATCCACATGATTTCAAGCGTGGGGAGTCGACTGAACTCCCAGAGCCAGTCGATGTCCCTTAAAAGCTTCCTTGGGTAAGGCCTTTGATAGAATGTCTACAACCTATAGCTCTGTAGGCACATACTCCAACTTCACGATGCCCTGCTCCACCTTCTACATGATGAAATGATATTTGATCTCAATGTACTTTTTCCTTGAGTGATGGACATGATTTTTTCTAAGATTAAATGCACTTGAGTTATCTCATTGGATTCCGACTGGAGACGTCACTTGAACTCCCCTATCTTCAAGTTCCTCCTTTATCCACAATAATTGTGTGCATGATTGAGTGGCCTTAATATACTAATATTCTATAGTGCTTAATGAAATGAAATATTTCTTTTTCATTAGCTAGGAAATACACAATCCACCAAGATAGAATACATCTCCTGACGTTGATTTTCTGTCATCGGCTGATCCGGCCCAGTCTGCATCAGTATATGCCAATAACTCTTTCTGATATTTGTAATTATATGTCAAGCCAAAATCCATCGTTCCCTTGATATACCGAAGAATTATTTTCACTACAGGAATGTGCCTTTCCGTGGGATTACTCTGATATCTCGCTGCATGGCATGTGGCGAAAACAGTATCAGGCTGTGTTTCGGTCAAGTACAACAAACTTCCAATGATTTTCTTGTATTCTGTAAAATTAACTGCCTTGTCATACTCATCTTTTGATAATTTCATCCTGGAAGAAATAAGAGTCTTCGTCTCCTTGGAATTTTCAATTCAAAATCTCATCAGAACCTTCTTTTCATATTTCTAAAAGCCACATTTACTATGCTTCATTTGAATCACAGACTCTGCAAATATTGATTCATCATTTAATACCATTCTCTCGGTGATTGTTTCAACCCATATAATTCCTTCTTCATCTGAAAAACCTTGTTCCCTTCCTCATGAAAAAGGGAACCACATGTTTGCTTGATAATCTCTTCTTCCTCCAAAATCCCATTCAAGAATACTAATTTGACATCCATCTGAAATACTTTGAACTTTCGTTTCACTACAATGGCTAGGAATAATCTGATTGTCTCATACCTTGGAATCAGTGCAAATGTCTTCTGGCCTCTAAATAATCTCCCACGTCTGATTCTTCTCACTTATGATCTAGCTCATCATTCATGGCCTGAACGCAGTTTTCATCTTCAGCTGCATCAGCAAATCATTTCATCTCAACCTGAGATAGAAAAGATGCATGCTGAAGGGATTTCATTTTCCTTGTATGAACTGAATCTGACTGATCACCAATGATATTCTATCTATCAATTTCATCTCAGCTCTTTGGATTCCTTGTAGACACAGACTTTGACAATTTCTTGTTCATCATCAGTGTCTTCTTCTAAATCAGTATCAGCCACTTCTGCTCTCCCTATGTTTCTTTCTTCCTCAACACTTTCATCAGGAATTTGTTCACTAACTCATTTTTCAGTGGCTTCATTTCTTTCACCTACTTTTCTCTTTGTCACTGTTCAATGTCTTCATTTCATTGAATATCTTCTCTGAGATTTTTTTTTGAAACACATTTGATTTTCTCTTGCAGCTTCTTGATATCCAAAAAGCAGTCAACTGATACCACATTGTCAGATAAAAAAGATATGTATGAGATGCATGATTATTTCTGCTTCTCCATGTGTTTCATTCTTCCCTTGATAGGGAATGCCTGAGTAGAATCATCCAATTATTTCTTTTATGGCTCTTGCATCTGATTTTGTTATTGAATGCTCCCCCTATGTTATTAAACACTTCCTGGGGTTAGGCTAACTATTTATACCCATAAACATTCTTCTTCTCCTTCGTCATATATTATCATCATCCACCTCCATCATTTATACCAGTCTAGCACTCGACATTGATCCATTAACAAAATATCTAAGCCTGCTGAGTTGGAACTCAGTGTATGAAACAAGAGATAAAGTGAATAACACTGCCATTTCTTATTGTGTTATGTTTCTCCCTTTCTTCTTCAACTTTGGTACCTAATTTGAGTCAATTAAAAATCTGAAGCATATCAATGCTACACTTTTCATCTTTAGATTCCACTTCCCCTTGGATTATATCTCCCTAGAACCTGAAAAACATGAATCATCAGTTTATATAATTTATATACATAGGGAGAGGGGACCTTCTTGAATCCTCAAGATGAGGATGGTGGTTGATCCTGATGGGTCAACCCTTTGATTATTTCTTGTAGAGCATCACACTCTTTCTTCGCTTCTTAAAACATCCTTGCCAACTTCAATTGCTCTGGCCATAAGACTAAGAATTCATTACTCACATGTTGAGTCATTTTCTGATATGAAGATTCTGCAAGTCTGGAATTTTTCACAATATGGGGTTTAAACCCACTTATACACACATCTGTCTTTGATGTACTGCCAATATTCCATTTCCCTTGTTTCCTACTCTGAGCAGGAATATCATTTCTTTCCATCTTCCCTTGCTTCTTCCACAATTGCAAGGATCTTGCACGTTGCTCTACTTTTTGCTTTGGAACATGACATCTAAATTTTTCATTACATTCTTTGTTCATATTTCTTTTATCAAATGTCTGAGTCCCCACACTCTTTTTAACTGGTGGTGAGTCCTCCATTGAACGTTCATTCTTCTTTATCATAGCTGGAGTAGATCTCCCCTTAATCTTCTAGGTTTGTTCACTTTCTCTCCTTGAGAACGGTTGTGAGTATGATAGAGGAGGTGACTGATACACCTTTCTTTCAGCTCCATGTGATTCCCCTGAGGCTCCATGACTATTTTACAAATTTCGACTTTGTCTCCCAATGTAAGATTTATCTTTATACATCACTAGAGTCAAGAATCTCATTTTGGGCTCCTTTTCCTTTCATGATTTCTTCTTACTAAAATGTCTTCTCAAATGCCCATAATTGGAACATACGAAACATCTTCCATCAAAATCATACCTCCTTTCAATATTTTTCAGTTGAGATGTTGATGAAGCTTGAGTTATTCCTCTGACATTGAGCTCATGAGCTTCCTGACACATACTCATGGTGTGTCCTATTCTTCCACAGTAATAGCATCTAAGAGATGCTTTCCTCTGATAGATTCTTCTTTCTGATTTCTCATGACAAATTTTCTTCTTCTCAGATCTAGTAATTTTTCTGCATTCACAGCCAAATCTGTATTCTTGTGCCTCTAAACAGAAGCTTGATGTGTGTCCATGCATCTCGTAGAAAAATCACATGTCATCACTTATTTTTGTAACTGTCCTCTTAGGACTATATTCAGTGCCTATATGTTTTTCTCCACTCCAATAACTATTCATGGATCACATTCTATCATGTACAGGAGGGGATTCATCAAATCCAATACCAGCTCTTCCGAAACTTGCTGGTCTTTGAGCTAAGAAAATATTCCGTTGTTTCTCATCAGAAATAGCATATCTGTTCTTCATTTTATCATCACTTGTCAATGTATGATCAAATAGCAAGTGTAAGGACTCCTTCATTTGTGGCATTCCTTTAGAATTAGATTTCTCCACTTTATTCTTTATAGATTCTAGCTCTTCTTCCAACCTCTGAATCTTCATATCACTTGATTTAAGTTGGGCATTGAATTCCCTTCTGATATTCTTTCCACGACTTATCTCATATTCAAATTCGTTTGTGAGAGTTTCTACCATACCACTTTTCTCCTTTACATTCAATTTTTCTTGAGAAACAGATTCAGAGATAGAATCATTCTCTTATTGGAGACTTTGATTCTTTTGAACTTGATCAAAAAACTGTGTAGCTAGATCATCATTTCTGGATTTGAGATTCTGAATTTCATTTGTGTTCAGATTCATTCCCTTGACATCAGCTTTTGATTTTTCAACCTTTGCCGATCTCTTTCGCAGTTCTTCATCTTGAGAATCATTCTTCTCTGTTAGGTCAGTAACCACATCAATAAGCCTTTGGTTTATGCCTCTTAGCTTGTTAACCTCAATGTCCAATACTTTGATCCAGATATCTTTAGATTTATCTTCTTCATCAAATTTCATTGTCATATTGACAACATCTACTGGTGGCCTTCTTGGAACATCTCCATCATCCGTTGTTTCCGTATAACTTTTAAGTACATGTACTTCACTTGTTCCTGCATCATTATTGAGTGAATCTATCTTTTCCATATTAGATTCATCCAATCCTTCCTTCAGCAAGCTGTTTGATTCCTTTAGTTGAATCACACTTTTTCCATAAACACTTCCACACTGAGGGATACCATGTGACTTTTGATTCTACTTTGATGTATTTCCCTTTGCCATGGCTCACGAGAGAATATCAGAATGATTCTTTAACCAGACAGATCGACTACACAAAGTCGGAGAAAACAAATATGATAAAAGCAATTGTCCCTCTAATACCAATTTTTAGGACCAATAGGGGCCTATATACCCGGAGAGGTGGGGTGAATCAGGGTATGTATATTCTTTTCAAAATGTTTTTCCTGCCCCACTGGATCTTGACCTTTATATTACAGGGGTCACTTTGTTTGCACTCATGTGATTATTATGACCACTTATTTTCTTCTTTATCTGATGATGATACTTTGAATGTAATGCAGGGAAGCAAATAGGCAGACACAATGATTTTTACTTAGTTCACCCTCACTGGGCTAGGTCTAAGTAGCATACGCCGACAAGTTGTCGGTCGTACCAAATTCTATTATTTTTCACTAGTTGTGGATTACAATGTTCGAGATAGATCACTTCTATGCCCAGGCTCACTAACTTTACGAGTTTTAGGGTTAGCTCACTGCTTTCCCAAGGGTCACTCCCTGTTTCTCTCTCTCTGGCTCACTACCGGTGGTGAGGATCACCTTTTTCCTCTTCCTATGCTCACTGCACTTGGAAGGGATCCACTCACAGTTTATAGACCTGTAGGTCTCTTCATTATCACTAATGAATGCATCCTCAACTGTTGATAGATGATCTGTTGAAGTCGAACTTTCATCCACTGATAAATACATATTTTCCTCTTAACCACTGGGTAATTCACTTTGGAAACACCTTCACAAAGAACCCTACTTCTCTAGGCTCCCAATTTCACGAAGCTCAAACAAGCCTTTGTGAAGCTCCTTCCTTTTCATGAAGCAGTACCGCGAAGCTCAAGTAATTGCAGAGAAACATCCATCACAAATCACACTGAGCCAACGTGGAGCACACAACTATCGTGGTGCTAGAATAGCTGCCACGAATCTCCTCTTTCGTGAAGCACACTGCCTTCGTGAACTTCCTTCGCGAACCGAGAGAAAATGATTATCTCTGAAAATTCTCTCTACTTCTCTAGAGGGGGTCGGCCTCTATTTATAGGATATTACACTAACCCTTGAACTTTCCACGCGAAGTCAGCGCCACGTCATTTCCTATCGCGAAGCTCCGATGATTCCGCTGGAATTCATTCAATATAGTGAAGCACCACTGCAATTTTCTGATCGCGGAGCTCGTCATAATCACGGGAAATCACCATCAACATTCCTTCGCGCCTTCTTCGCAAAGCTCCATCGCAAATCCCTTCAACTCCGCAATGCGCTTCAACTCTGCCGTTCGCGAAGCGTTGATGTAATAGCGAAGCATCACCGCCACCATTTTTCTGGTCTTCGGGAAATCCAGTCTATGCATTCCATCTTTGTGAAACTCATGACTTTGCTATATAAAAATATGATCTTCATGGAAATACTATTTTCGCGATGCTCACCAAACAACAAATTTTGGACCACAAAAAATTGGCAAACATTGGGAAACGGCGCCACCATGTACTTCCCTTTTGTACCGCCTCCAGATCATCCATTCCATTGTCATCATTCTTTGTCAACATGGATTGTCAACAACTTTTTCGGGAACCAGACAATTCTCCATGGAAACAAGCTTTTTCAACAAACACAATCCACCAAAAAATAACGCAATTCTACCTTGAGGTACTTTTTCCCAACAAAAAGGTGTTCTTACACCTCTTTTTAATGAAGAAACTATACTGAATTTGGTTTTCAAAAAGTGTTTCCAACAGAGTTTTCTAAACAATCATAGGGTGTTTTTTGGGATCAGATGTTATGAAATTGATGTGAAAAACATGAAATTGACTTCCTGTATAAATAGTATTGTCTTTTTGAAAATTTTAGTAATATTTGAATTTTGATTTGGATCTCCTGGTTAGCAGTTTTGAGAAAAAAAATGTGTTGGTTGACCATTTTGGTTTTGAAATGTGGAGAGAATATTTGTTTTAACCTTTGCTATTTCCATGAATAACCATATGCATGGGGTTATATGGGATGATGGATGTTTGATGGAATGACTGGTGAGTGTCGGGACAGATATGAGGAGGGTACATGGTGTGGCACAAAAACATGCATGTGTGAGGCCCATGGGGTACCATTGGTGGATATGCTTACTGCTAAACCGTTTGTTTTCAATGAAATGGTTTTAATGAAAAACATGATGTCTTAATGAATAGGTTGTTATGGTTTGTATTATGGGTTTTTGAAAATGTTGATTTTGTGGGATGTTTTTAGTCCAAGAACCCCTCCTGTTTGAACTATGTTTTGGGTTTGTGTTTGGTCGACAAGATGTGTTGTATGGATGGTTAGTGGTCTCTTTTGAAAAATGTTTTGGGATGCCTTTACGGTGGTTCCCTTTATGTGTTTGGATCTATTTTGTGGAATGTTTTGACCATTAGACCATCTTGGTTGGGTCCTTGGGTTCTTTCATTGGATAAGGTATGCCCCCATTAAGGGTAAATGCCTAACGGAAGTGCAACCCGTACTGTTCTTCAATTGGAAAATCCTCTAGTTGATCAATATAAGGAATATTTTATTGATCATTGTTGATTGAGTCTACACCCATTCATTTAAATGATTTTTGGATCCTATTGTAGTGGGATAGTTCTTGTAGAAGGTTGAAAGAGACCTTAGTTTCTTATGTTTACTAATTCAACGAAGGTGGAAGTGTTTTTTGGTTGTTAGTGTGGATGAGTGTCTAAGAGGGCCTTTGGGTTCTTCATAGTTTCTATGAAGCAAGAGTAATTATTAAACCACCAATTTAGAGATTTTGGACTTGAGAGGCTATTGTGTCCACTTATTGGACTTGTCTGTTGTTTAGGGACTTAGCATAAGGTACTGTTCCATGTATTGTTTCTATTAATCGCAAGGGTCATGTTCGGTGACGCACTGTGATATTGTGTGCTCATTTGACTGTGTAGGTGAAGGTCACACAATCCTCCGAGGTTATCTATTTTTTTGGGAGTATTTCTCCCTTGGGAAAAAAATCCTCTATCTTATAAGAAGGTGTTTATACGTGTCCGGCCCTTCTGTTTTTTCTCACCTAAACAAACAAGGTGTGATGTGTGTATATCATCTGATCCCCTGTTTCAGTGAAATGTATGGTTTTGGTAAATTTAGTTATGGAGTGTGTTATGTCTTGATGAACCCATCAGGGTATGCAGTGTTGTTGTTTGTGGCACTGAAAGAAGAAGTTCCACTTAGGGGTTTCCACAGCCTAACTACGAGGTCAAAGATTCTTCAATATATTGAGCTCCAGCCATAGGTCCCAGAGAGAAGTTGGCGCGTAGTCAGGGGAAACCACAGGGTTTCTAAAACCCTTGTACAATGTCACATCCTCAGTATGAAAGATAAGAAGATTTTAAACCTATGGTGTCATCATATTTCTTCTGTTGTTCCCATTCGGTGGAAATAGGTGGAGGGTCTTGTACCCATATCATCACACAATGTTATTCCCTCCCCCTTTGGATTCCATTGAGTCTTTGGAGAATTGTTGGAAATTTGGCAAGAAAAGATGAAAACACAGTTATCACATCGTTATTTATATCCATGGACAAAAAAATAACCATGTAGATATAAAGATCCACATAGTTAACGCACAGTTTCCCAAACTGTGCAGACTAACCGTGAGGCTGTCCAAACTACTTAATTTTGGGGTCTTTTGATGTCAGATCATGTAAGTCGGTTAAGATGGTTGGTTCTTGTGTTTGGGAGACCCACCATGGGTATAATTCATATTATTTTATAAATTTCTAATGGATGGGTACCCCTTGTACTAGAGAGTCGGTTTAGGCCTCCCCCTACTAGTGTCTTGATTCTGTCTTACGAAAAAGTTTAAGTTGTCTCTTATGGTGTGGAGCCCAATTGTGTCTTTTCATACGAGTAACTCAGATTTTTCCTTGGTCTTGTCTGGGAAGTAGGTATTATTATTTGGATATATCTAACTACCTACATAATCATTGGGTAAACATTAATATTGGAGAGTTCCCAATGGTTTAGTTATAATAGGGTAAGTGTAAACTTATTCAATGTTATTGTCTATTTGGGTAAATTGATTGAGTATTGTTCATATTGTGTTTGAGG
This sequence comes from Viscum album, assembly GCA_963277665.1. Lineage (NCBI taxonomy): Eukaryota > Viridiplantae > Streptophyta > Magnoliopsida > Santalales > Viscaceae > Viscum > Viscum album. Next base: position 2,097,721,979 of record OY728163.1, on the reverse strand, counting down.
AGTTTTCATTTGGGATAAACCCTGAATGTGCTTGATTGTTTCAGAAAATAGGTGTATTTTTGGTTTTTGAGATTATCCATTCCTTCATTGATCACTGCAGGTGTTTTGGCCTTTGGGGGAGAAACCTAGCAAGAGAGTACCTCTTGGTATCTCAGTTGGGTTTGGTTGTTTCTTTGGCCTCATTGTGACTTTTCGGTGTGAAAAGTTTTCATGGTGTGGATACTTGTCCCATAAATAGCTTATTTTAAATGTATTATTATTTTAATTTCCATTAATGCTTTGTTTTGGGGGTTTCCAAAGGATTTATGGAGAATATGTGAGTTTTCATGAATTGGGCAAAACTGTGAGCCCAATTCCAGATTTTTTTTCTTTTTTAACTTTTTAATTTTTTTAATATTTTTCCTCATTCTAACTCCTAAATGTCTTACCCTAATATATTAATACCAAAATTAAAATTTGGAGCCTTTATAAATCCATAACCGAGGTTTTTTTTTGTTTTTATTTAAGGGATTGGGCCTGCCCGGAAGCCCATATCAAGTTTTAAAAATGAAATTTATTTCTTTAATATCATATTAAATATTAGGTATTTTTTGGCTATTCTATGTGTCACACGAGCCCATTACACACATCCGGGGCCCCACCTCTTTCCCACCTCTTTGAAGCTCTTAGGCATCGCTATTTAGGGACTAAATTCATTGGGTTTCTCAAATCGACTAGATTTGAGAAGGTAAGATTATATTTTCGTAAATCTTTTAATTTTCAATATTTTCACCCATTTCAGTCCCCAAATGACCTTCTTCATCCCATATTAGAGACTCTATATCAGGTTTGGTTTCTTGGAGATTCAAATTTGGCGTATTTGGTTCTTTTGATTCAAGATGTTTCAAGGAAGTGTTTCTTTCCATGATTTCTTCCCCTTAGTGTTACATTCACCATTTCATGATGTTCCTCATGTCTAGAAGTTGATGTTTGAACCTAGGTTTTGATTTGGTTTCTTTTTGGTCAAATATTATGGTCTAAGTCTGGATTTATCTTCCTTGAGGTGCAGCGGTGGGGCGGTTGATTTTTCGCACTATTTTTTATGGGTTTCGACATAAAAGGTAAGTTATTCCATGTGTAATAATTTCTAGATGAGTTCGTTTTCTTGAATTACTTATTATTCATGTTCCTAATATGTTGTGTGTGGTGCAAACACTGTTTATGTTTGATTTGGTTAAGCATTTATTTTTATAGTTTCATTTTAGCTTAAAATTGGGTGTTTTTCATGTGTAACCCTTTGATTATTGTTTCAGTGTGTTTTAAAACATATGAAATTAGTTTGATATATCTTTTTTTGGCTGAAATTTCTGATTTGGTAGGGTATTTGTCTGCAATTAGTCTTTAAAGAGTTTTTTAATGGGTTTATGGTGTAAAACCTTAGTGTACTTCTTGAAAGTGATTTTGAATACGTGATCTTTTAAAGTGGATCTTTTGTGGTATTGTTTGAGGTGTTTGTATAACACTTGGGGGGGTGTAGTTTAATAAATGTTTGTGGGGATTCCAATTCTGTATTGAATTTGTATTTGTGTGATTTTGTCCTTGAAATATGGTTTTGAAATGGGTTTTATGAGAAAAGCTTTGGTGCACTCTTTAGAATTATTTAATGAATGTTTTGAATGGTTTAATGATTTATGTAAGAAGTGAAACCATATTTGAAAACTATTTTGTATTGTTTATGCTTTCAAATGGACCATTATAAATTTGAATAGTTCATTCATTTGATGTGTATCCTCTTGGAAAGTTTTTATAAAAATGTTTAATGTATTTATTGAAATGTGAAAGAGGTGTGAATGTGATGTGGGTTGTTTGTGTGAGTGCGATGTGAAAAATGGATTTTGTTTATAAAAAGTATTTTATCAAACATATGTGTAGGATATAATGTAATGTTTCTCACATTTGTAGGGACATTATAAAATTGTTAAAGGATGGGTTGAATTGTTAAAGTTATGAAAAAATTGTTGTGGGCTATTTTTGTGTCAATTTGATTTCAAAATGCATTTGAATGAAAATGTAATTTGGGACTTGTGGGATGTACATGGGGATGTTTTTTTAATGTGTGATATAGAAGGGTTATTTTGATGTGGAAATTATATTTCTTGGCTGGTTGAACTTGTTTGAGCACAAAGGGAAAACTCGGGTATCTAGGTGGGTGGATGTGTATTAGTATGCTAGTGAATCTGGGGGGTTTGACCTCAGTTTCACATAGAAAGTTTGACGCAGGAAACTCTAAATAAACAATGATGATGATGATTAGGGACCAGTATGTTATGGGTATGTTCCCTACTAGTGGCTCATGTACGATAATGGATATTTGTTTTGGTTACTCTCACCAGGATACGAGGTACCTGGGACCCATAGCTAGCTAGTGCCTAGGGGTTATTTCCTATTGCTTGTGCTCATTAGATCTTTTATACATACCGTTATAATATGGTACATTTGGATGAAAAAATTCAGTAGCTTTTGAATTTATATTAAATGGTTTGATTCTTTAAATGACCCCACTTGAAAACTCATTTTTTTAAGTTTCATCTTTTATAAATTTTACCTAGAAATTACATGTTTTTGAAAACTTGCATGATTTTCTTCTTTGAATGTTTATCACATGGAATCTCATTGTGGTGGTATCCTACTGGGAATTGGATTACACCCTACATATACCCTTGTGTGTTATTAGACTTGGTTATTTTTTTAGTCACGGGTTTGGGTACAACTTTGGTGCCAACAGTTCGGGTTTTCACCGGTGATTCATGATGTGTTGTTGTGGAGATGGCTTGAGGGAGATGCCTCATGCCATGTTGAGGTTCTTGTGATATTTTTTTTTGTTTTTTACCTTTGTTATAGTCCAGGTGAGTTGTTTTAGACAATGTAATTCTGTTCTGATTTTTTGTAAAACATTATTTGGTTTGAAAAATCCTGATTTGTTTCGTTGGATTCTTTTGTTGTTTTATGTTTATAAACTTGGGTAAATCATTCCCAATTTCCATTTAATGATACCCAGGAACTTGTGCCAGCCCGTGGGGATTGAGAACGCCCTTCGGGCCTTCTCACGGGCCGGGTTTGGTGCCGATTTCGGTGGTGATCGATTCGATTTGTGACAGTCAGTCTCTCATTTCTTATATGAACAAAAATATTAATATAGTGATATCTAGAAGATAACTTCAATTTTGAATAGTCTATAGAAATATAAAATAATTAAATACATCATATTAATTTATTTATATTTTTTGAGATAAATAGTTACCATTAATGATGACACATTAATGATGTAGGAATTAATTTATTTATAAAAATATCAAATAAATAGTTTGAAAATATGAAAATAAAAATTATTTAATTAATTATTTTTCTCCAAGATTTTTTTAGAGACTATGAAATTTTAGGAATAAATAACCTGTTTTTATATATTATATTCAATTAGATTTTAATTATAGTCAATGTTAAGAATAGTGTCTAAATTGACACAATTGATATTTTAATATAATATCATTTTATTAAATTATTAAAAAATCAAATAAATCATTACAAAATAGAATATTAAAATTAAAATGTCTTAAATTGCATATCTGTTTCATTTTGGGACAATTAAGACAAAATATGAAAATATTTATAGCCTTTTAATATTTTGAATACTATTATTATAATTAAAATTATATAGGTTATTTAAGGTTAAATATAATTGATAACAATTTAAATTAAATTGAAACACATCTAAAACAAATTGGTTGTCAAAATTAAAACCCATAATCATCTTATATTAAAAAAAAATCAAATTATAGCTATTTAGAATCGAAAATCATTTTTTCATAAATTAATTATTGTAGAGTTTCCTAAACATTCCCACCACTACCTTATAAAATGGAACATCTCTTTCTATTTTATTCACTCCTCTTAATTCAGTTGGATCAAACATAACCATACCAATTTTTCTCCAAACATCCCTCAATTAATCATATTGGCAATAATTTTTGTATAAATCCATCATGTGGATTATTTTTGTGCAAATCGAATTGAGACGCTCATAGAAGAGGTAATGGTTTTACCAATTCAATTAATTTTTTTTTCAAATTCATCTTACTATGGTAATTACATTATAATTTCATTACTATAGAATCATCTATATTCTTATATGTTATTATGACTATGGGACCACCACATTCCCCCTTTTATCCATCCTATAAATAACAATATCACCATGCTTGCGTACGTAGGACTTGTTGTCTTCACACCATGGTGTAATATTTTTTCAACACTACCTTATTTGGATGGGTATAATGATTATTAAAATGGATAAAAATAAAAAATTTATCATGATGATGTATATTTATAAATAATATATAATCTAATTCCTTAAAATTTAACCACTTATGGAATGATACCGTCACTCGTGCGTACGTACGGCCTACCGTCTCCACGATGCGATTAGATTCATTACCATATATAACCATTCAAGAATGATTTGAAAAGTCTTACAATGAGTAAATATAATTTTTATGAATCTAATATCATTCTACATATGAATAAAATATGATATATTCATAATAAACATGGCATACCCGACAAAACATGCATATGAAAATGAAGTTGTTAACACCCTAAACAATATTGATACACAAATATTAAAAACAAAATGATATAATCAGATCATATATGCTATAATAAATATGTATATGTTCCTTGTATAATTTAATGACATTCATTACCGATTATAAAATTTAATAAGGTACCATTGACTAATTGAATGTATATGTTAAGGGTTAATTATTCAATCTCATTATTTTCTAATGTTGTTTATATATAAGAATACAAAAGGACAGATTTATCATCATTGTCCATTATTTATAAAAATTCATTCGAAAACATTATCTAAAATTTTAAAATTAATTTTAACCGTTTATTTACTTATTTTAAAATGGTTTGAAATAAATTGTTCTGTTATTTTTCTAAATGAGGTAATCTATGACTTTTTCATCAAATTATAAAAAGAAGGTTATTTAACTTATACAGGGCGACAAACTATTTCCACCATCATGAAGCCTTAATGTTTTGAAAATTCACATAAAATAATACAATTTCACTTTTAAAAAAATGTTTTCATTTAATATTGTGTGACTTTTAAATGATTACAATGTTAAAAATGGATATTTATCTCAAAGAGTTTTAATTATATTATTAGATTATTATCATCTTTGTCAACATAATTTTTGGGATTTTATTCTTAATTGAAATCAATTTATTACTAAATAATCTTTAATATTCTATTTAAGATTTTATGATATGTTTGACTGTGTATGTTCTATTATTATACTATTCATGTGTCATGGTTAATCTAATAACATTTCACATACTTGTTTTAATATAAATGTTTTTGTATGTTATGCTTAACCCTTTTCAAATGATTAATATACTAGAAAATGTAATTAATGGGGTGGGGACTAATTAATTAAATCTCTAATGGTTGTGGAATTGTAAATGAAATCCCATTGATATATCAGTAGTTGTCATGAGATGAACTAGATTGGGTTTTTACCCATTTATTTATGATCTTGGCATGAGGCCTTGATAGTGTGTTTATGATGTCCAACATTATGCATTCCCTCATTATGAAATTATTTATTAATATTACATGTGATTATTCGACTAGTAGAATATCCATGTGAATGTTTATATGGTCTTATTTTTTTATTCATTTTATTTTAGGTTTATGATTTGTTTAAAAGGAATGGGTTTTAGTTTTATACCTTTCCATGAACATTTATGATTATTTATGAAGGATTTTGTTTAATTGTTTACCCTTATTGAGTATCTAAGATCACCACTTTTTTATTATATATTTTCCAAGGATACAAATAAGTGTTTTATGAGTGATATTTTGGGTTATTATAGAAGAATAATGGAATTATCAAAGAAATATCTATGTTTCATTTCATGATTTAAATTATAATGTAAAGTTCATTTATTTAATAATTTTCAAAGACTATTAAACTAATAATTCCTTTGGGATTTGATTCCTTGTAATCATTCAAATGTATTAAAATAATTCACCAACTGCAGGCATATATGGTATGTGTGTTACATTTTATCATTTGAAAATCACTTTGTGGGAAATTCAAATTTTTAAATGGTTAAATAAAATTTCTTCTTGAAATTTGATTGTGCTATTTTTGAATTTTATCTAGAGTAATACATACTATATTCCTTAATATGAGGACATAGATGAAAAGTTAAAACATGACATATAAATGAACACTATCCCCAAAATACTGATGGGGAGTGATAAAGAAAATGATCTGGAAATAATTAATGAAAAAAATCCATAAACCAGATCGCTCTGGAAAAGACGAATACAATCATAAAAATTCTGATAATCTAAAAAAACAGTTATAACAGGATGTATAATATGTATTAATCTTCTTATTTTGAAATAATTCATTAATATATGAAACCTCATCCAATTTTAATGTTAAACTATTTCATCAATTGTAAAAAAAAATAACCCCTCCACATTTAATATTTATTAAATAAGGACACCGAATTAATAAAATTCAACTTTATATTAATCACTAAAATATCCTAAAATATATATTGATTTTCTCACACTAAATATTTTAATACCTTTGTCATATATTTTCTTGAATCATGGTAATTACCATAATTATCATAAAACATAAACAAAAATCATACATAATTCCTCATTATTTGAAAATAACATCAAATTACTGAATATAATTCATAAATCCAAAAATTATGTAAATTATAACAATTATAACATAAACCAATTTTTTAAAAAATAATTAATCTAGACAAATCTCACTAATATTATCCAATTTACATTATTTATATCAATCATCTATTTATACCTAGTAAACATCATTTTCTCAACATCCTGAATATACTAAGGGATATCATCCCTTAACCAAAATATCACCTTTCCTTTAAATTACTTTTCAAAGTCATCATCACAATTTAACATTTTTTTAATATACATAATGGAAATAATATAATAAATAATCTTTAAATATTTCATGATTAATATAACATAATTCAGGGATTCTATTATATAAACAATTCAATAATCCCACATCCTTCTAAAACTGTTAACAATATTACATCAATATTTTACATAATACTCTTTCCTAGAATATAAAATATTAATCATTTACTATTGTTCATAAATCTCAATTTAATCATGATTATGATGTTTTACATAATAAATACAACTAGACTAACCCATTCCTTTCATATTTCATTTGTATTCTCCTCATCGATAGTAGTAAAACCATTCATCATTCGACACTGATGATTATCATCATGATATTTTTACATTGAAAATTTATTTTTTATAATGACCATATTTTCCACAATTGAATCATTAAACCATAGAGGATATCATTGGGATACTATTACTACCATCTATTACCTAAACGGAACATTTATTTTTTCATATATAATTAATTGGTTTTTCTCGTTTTTTTCCACACATAAAATATATTTGTGTTCCTCCAATACATCCATTAAGTCAGATCATCCCTCATTAATCATATATAGGAAACTGAAACTTCTTTCTTCTATGGTATACACCACCAAAACTCTCAACGAACTCTATACTTATCTTCTTTGGTGAGTCTGATAATTTGATAAGGTGAAGGCTTCCAATTATATATTTTGATAACATATTAGGTACAACCACAAAATACTTCAATTTAATTTCCATTATATTTTGTTTTCCATGAACATATTATCTATCACATTGAACAATTTTTGAATTCATTAGTCTTCCCAACATAAGATAATACCAAAAAAATACTGCCTGTTAAACAAATAATTATGGGGAACCTTATAATAAATATAAATCACATATAAGATTGAAAATCTGTTCACATTGTCTTCTAATCAATGATATATTAGTATTATTATAGGTTATTCACAGCTATTATATATTTAAGACATTCATGAATATTCCTAATGAGTTTGTGAATATCTAATGAATTTACCTAGGGAGGGAAATAATTGATGTGAAACAATGACCTTTTTCATGAACCAATTTATGATTTAGAAAATCTAAATGGGAAAATTTTAGAGTCATTATCACTATTTGACCATTTTCAGGAGACACATACAATTTTATTATACTGACATAGATGTACTTTTTTGTAATCAACTTTTATTATCCTTTACAAAAATCCCGGAAATTTTATTATATATTGACTCAAATATAGAAATATCCATTGATACATCCCTAGAATCACCATTAGATATATTCCATATGGATCTTACTAATTTTTTTCATTATAGTTTCCCAAATACAACTACACCATTACCATGATGCCATGTATTGTAACCCAATTTTTCAAGACATAAATAGTACATCTTTTATATTAATATAATATACATTTTACAAAAACTGTGTCAACGACTATAATAAATTAGTATATTTTAAGAGTATAAAACAAATCATATTATTTCATAAAATATCACCAAAATATTCGACAAATATCATCGCACATATTACTCCACTTAGTCATAAATAACCTAATCCATTCTTCAAAACCTGCGGAAAGAAACATAAGAAAATGTGGGTTGAGATTATTATTACGTGTAATCATATTAGATATCAATCTATGATCGGTTGAATAAAAAATCTATATATAATGTTATTTTATAATTAAAATAACTTTTGAATTTCATAAACAACGTGTCATAGATCATAAAATTGAGTCATGATATAAAACTCATTCATTTAAAAAAAGGGCCATAAGAGTGAAAAATGTCATAAATGAATCATGAACTTTAAAATCAGGTCATATATTTGCTGAAAAGTCATAAATATTGAAAAAAATTAAATATTTCAAAGTTAAATACCAATAACATCAACATAGTGGATCTGGATATATCACGTGTTTCCCATAGTGGAACAAGTCACGCATACTTCACATTCTGTATTAGGATGAACCTATTACCCATAGAGTGTCAAGGGTCAACTATTTCCCATATTGTTTCAAGCATAGTGACCTATTTTCCATTGTATCATTTGCAGATATAAATCCCTATCCAATTCAATGGAGACATGTTTAGGACCAACCAATATCATATGGAAAACAATAATTATGAGTTCCAAAATATCTGAAAACATTCTTCGTTTTATCACATCATAAATCTTGTAAATAAAATGGGTTCAATAAACATTTCCTTTTTTCACAATCTATAATCCCATAAAAAATAAACAGTTTTCATAAGAAATTCATCAATATAATCATAAAAAATAGAGATAAATAATAAGGGTGGTATTATTCATTGTTTTACCTAAAAAAACATAAAGAAATAAAAAGGATTTCACATGGATAGAATATTATTTTAAAAGATCTCATGAAATGTATATTTTGTAATATAGAATTTCCACATTGATAAACACTATATAAAACATAGAACTCATTTCAAAATACTTTTATTTAAATATAACATTGGAAATATATAAATAAATATATGAATAAATTATAAAACATTTCTTTGAGGAAAATGACCTTTCAATTTTGAAAATCAATTTCTAAAAAGGAAAATTAAGAAAATCATAAATATGATTCATTAAAATTAATCATTGAACAATTATTAAATAATCATTATTGAAAACAATGTTTTTGAGAATAGGAAATTTCATTCATGATTGGAATGTTAATACAAATATTCATTCATATATTCAATAAAATAAAAACATGAATTGATTTAAATAGGAATGGAGAATCATTTTATAATTTTTTTAAAGAATTAATAAATTAGAAAATTTTGTATTTTAAATTATTTGATGAGTACTGATACTATTTTTTATTTTATAAATTGAATTCAGGGTTTTAGAAGAAAATGGGTTTTTGACTGAAGTGATTAATAAAGGCAATTATTCGTAAACAATTTATTTTCACCTCTTGAGAACATAATAAGGAGAAATTATGGGAAATTTTATATTAATTAAACAAAAAAAGGATAATAATAATAATTTTTTTCTAGATATTTATTACAATATTTCCTCCCCATAACCAAAATCATTAAAAATATCATCAAATAGTGATATTGTATCATCCAAATCATACCACGTTATTAACATTGAACAATATGACTTATGAAAGAATATAATTAAATGAAACATAAAACATAATTCAAAGTATTATATTCATGATATAATATTTAAAAGGATAAACATATATACCTTATAAAAGAAGATATGTAGATAACATTAAGTAGGTCCCCAAGACGACAATTGGAGAGAATAATACCTTACAACTTTAGTATAATTTTAACCACAAACCATATAAAAGGGAGATAAAAAGTGATACCTATAATTTTATGGATAATAATAATAAAATAAATTCATGGTAACTATATACTACACCTAAAATAAACACGAGTGGAATATGGATTTAGTCTCACTGAAAATAAAAGCGAAACTGAAATCTCTAACCATAAGTGTTGACAATCATCATACATAGATTAACCTCTGGTATAATAAATATATGTTTATTTTATATCTATTAAATATAAATATATAAGTATTTATATTATACAATATAGTAATTACTTATGTCATTTTCGTTCATTTATTAATAATTCCATGTTAAGGTCACGTTTTAGAAATAACTACTTTTTTTTCATATATGTATTTATTTGTTATATATTTTTTCCTATTACTTTTAGCATGGTTAAATAAAATATATAATTTTAACCATAATAAAAATATCAAATTTATTCACTATACATGTTTTAATATTCATTCATATAAGATACAAATATAAAATGTAGGATGCCATTTACAGAGTAGGTATGTCGTATGCATAAACGTTGTGTCAATTTTCCGAAAAGAAGGGACAAAATAAAGGTGAATGATATATTTATATTAAATATTATATATATATATAACATATTTTAATTAAAAAATCCTTATTACCTTTCATTTAAAATGATAATGAATCACATCACCCCATGAGGTACAAGTGAACCGTACAAAGGAACAATGTTTTCATTTTCCAATGGAATGGAATATAAGATGAAAAATGTGGTATAGTCATTATACATGAACATAAATATCTTAAAAATAATATATAAATAATAAATATATAATTATATATATTTCCATGATAGGTAGTTATATATAACAAATAACATCGGTTCACACGGTTAATATTCAGCGTACACATGAATAATGATTTTGTAATTCATTTTATGGAAGAGGGGAATGATATAGGATATTAAAATAATAATAATATATAATTATTTATTGAATTTTGATTTCATTATATCATTATGGATTAAAAAAATTAAGTAGGAGGAGGAATAAAAAATATTAAATGCTTGATTAGGGACATTAACTTTTCGACAAATATATGGTATTAGTTTATACAAAAAGGATTATTAGGTTGAATTAATGTCCCAAATAAGGATTCTAGGATGATAGTATGGAACTTATAATTTCGTTTGGGAATTTATTTTATGAAACAATGTGTTTTGGATGGTTGGAGTTGAGAGTAGAGGGATGCTTTTATTAGTGTGGTGAGTGGCACACATGTAATTTTTTAAAATATAAATGTGTAACCGCATTTTTCAAAATTTATAAATAGATAAAAATTTGGAAATTATCAATATTATAATATATAACGACTATATATGGCCATAATATGGGCATTGGACGTGTTTTTTGTTATTTTTAACCAATATGTTTTTAGTTTATCACCCGAAAAACTAATATTTATATAAATCATGGTAAATAATATATTATAATATTTTTTCTATTAAATTATTTAAAAAATAAATAATAAAATATTATATAAATTTTTCTGATTCAAAATATGGAATCTCTTTTTACAAATTCAATTCATAGAAGTGGAAGAAATAAATTTAAAAATAATCCCACCAACACGATGAGAAAAGATGTTTTCCACGTCAAAACTTTCAAAAGATTAAAAAATTATAAAAAAAATTAAAGATTTAAATTATTAAAATGAACTAAATTAAATTTATATAGATATTTTTGAACTAATTATTTATCAATAACAATTTGGAAAAAAATATTTTTCTAAAACTTTAAATGTAATGAAAATTAATAGTGAAAATCATTATTTTTCTTCATTCGTTGAAAAATCTATCATTCTAAAAATATCTAAAATATTAACCATAACAATAATTTTAATTTAGGATTTCAAAAATAAAATTTATTTTGCCCAATTATTTTCTTTCATTTTAAAAAATTACATTAAAGATAAGTGTACATAATGTAGCAAAACAACTCTACAAGAAATAATATGCATGGCATAAAATTGGATTTATTCTTCTCACTTGTATAGATATCATATAATATTAAATGTAAACATATTATTTAATATATTATATTTAAATTTTTATCAAACTAATTCATTTGATATTATTTGATTAATTTATTTGTGTAAAAAATATTTTTGGGAATTAAAATAGATTACCAGAAATATATTTTCATTAATTTAAAATGGTTTTTATTTTAATTTATAATTAATTATACTCCAAAGAACTCATCCTAAATAAATTTATAATCAATATTTTTATAATTTATTAAATATTATTCATACCATTTTGCCTAGTAGCTTTTTGATCACTATCACATTTAAAAAATTTATAGTATACCACAGTTCCTTTAAACTCGATGTTGTTTGTAATGTATGTTATACATAGTGTTGTGAGTAAAATTGGTTACACTTTTTTTTGTGTGTATAAAATATAAACATTGTATTGTGTGTAATGAAAAATATCAAACATATTAACATTATTTGAACGAATACTAATTCACAAAATATCATAGTGTTCTATTCTACCCCCTTAAAAATAGAGTCCTCATAATTTGAAATCATTCATGGTAAATAAGGATTTAAATTTCGAAAATACCTTTTTAAAAAACCAACTTATTAAATATGGTAAATCAAACATCTTTTTTAAAATAAGATAAATGGATGTGTGAATGTCATCTTGAATAACACATTTTAAGTTTTCAAATAGAATAACAATGGTGGGAAGTGAAAACATGGATATATATAAGAAAAATAACAACTAAATATTAATGGAGAGGTATAGTGAACATGTGCATGAGAACATTGATGACATCAAATCCATAAAACAAAGAATTATGAAAGAGGACACTGATTTCATTAAAATTTATTATAATTGGACAAATTTTTATTTCAATATCATTTTCCTGTTGTTATAGTACTTTAATCAAAACATATACATACATAATTTCATTATTTTTTATAAGAACAATCTCATCCTTTAGTTTTTCCTTGACCTGTTTCCACTTCATCACTTACTCCAATAATGGTAGATGAATATTTAATCCCTGAAGAACTAACAGATCATAGTAAAATTAATAAAATGGTATTTAATTCCTTTCATATCTAGTTAAACCAAAATTGTTAGCGCTAGCTATCCAGTGTGGAAAATTCATCATATAATGATGTTATACATGAATCTGAAAAAAAAAATCTAAATTTCATCTTAAAAAATTTCATTTATAGTTATATTTTTAAACCTTATAATATTAAAAATTCTAAATGTATGTGATTAAATTTGTCAAAATCAACAAAGAATTAATCCCCAAAAAATATAACAGTAGATCTGGATTATGACACAATAAATCTGTAAATACCATAATCACTAATTTTCTAAAGTCGTTGATGTAACCAAACCTAAAATAATAAATTAATTTATACATGCATAATTCCTAATTTTTCAAGTAGGGACACATATTATTGAGACTATTAAATAAATTCAATAATGATGTAAACTCAAAAAATGTTAATATAAACAACTTTTCATAAAATCATCAATCATTTTCAATGTCATCCATACTATACAATTTACATTATTCGTATCAATCATATGATTATCCAAACATCACAACATATTCTCATAATAAACAACATATTAATGGTTAACTTCGCTCAATCAAAATTTTACCATTCCATTAAATCAGTCTTCTTTTTTATCATCACCGTTCATCTTATTGTTTCAAAAACTAAATGAAAAAGTTTAACTAGATAATAATTATATATTTTATGTTTCATAAAACTTAATTTTTGGATTCAAATATACAAACAATTCAACCATCATACTTCCTTCTCAAACAATTAACTAATATTTATAATCATATTCCCCAATACATGTTTCCTACAATATAAAATCTAAATCAACTCTTAAGATCCATAAACTTTAATTTTTTCATGATTCTCACATTTAAGAAAAAAATATTGTTAGAATATCCCACACCTTTCATATTTAATATGTAGTCTCCTAATCATTAGTCATATTAAAATTACATATACCCACTTGATGATTCTATTCATGAACATTCCACAGAGGTTATAGATTTTAAAAATGTTCATATGTTCCACATTTAAAGTATTTGAACATCAATGATATCATAGGGGGACTATTATTGGTGTACAATATGATAACTAAAATTTTCATTTTAACTTGAAAATTAAATTATTTTTGTCATTTTTCCTCCTAAAAGCATCATTCTATTCCTACATGGATTCCACATGGGGTATTCTTTAATCATTCCTGAAATATAGAAAGTTGAATCACCCTTCATATATGTTCTCCACCACCACAACTCTCAATGAAACTTATAAATTACTTCTGCGTTGAGTTAGAGAGTTGTTTAAGGTGTCATTTGAAAATCATATATCATGACTACTGATTACGAATTATCACAATATCCACCACTCAAATAATAATCTTGTTGGTTTCTATTGAACATATTATCAATTACATTCAACATTATTAAAATTGTTTTATTTCCCAACACTTAAATAAAACCAAAATTCATAGTTGAGAACAAAAATCATATTGGAGAACCACATAATAATTTAAAATATCATACATAATATATAATCATGAAACCTTATTTTTAAAATATGAAAAAATTGGTTTCTATTATCTCATTCATAGTCATCATCAATTTAAATACTCTATGATAATTAATAAAGACTATGTAAATTTCCAAATAATATTCCATGGTAATGTCAAACCATTTGTGGGTTAAGGGATATTTTTGTGCACCATGCGATGATTGCGTCCTACTCAACTCATCATATTTGGAGTTATTGCCCCTCAATACCTCTATTTTGAAGCCACATCCAATTTTAGTTCAAAAATAGGGTTGTAATTGTTTCTTAAAAACATACTCTATCCTTAACTATTAATTTATGCAATTTTCCAATACATTTAGTCATCCTATGTTTTATACTTGGAGATATCAGTAAAAATTTCCATATGAATATCTTCTATGGATCTCTTAGAACTTTTTGTATCGAAGACTCTAAATGTAAACTATAACATTCCACTAATACCAACTATAGCAACCCAAGTCTTTGATACACATATATAACATATTTTTAGATAAATATTCTGAACATTAAAAAATGATTCTATATGATTGTAAAAGTTTTTTTATTTTAAGACCATAATATATTTTATTATTTAACAATAGACCTTTAATATAACGCAAAATGATCTTATCACATAGGACTCCACTTAGGCATACCCTACCAAAAATGATACTCATAACTCTTAGAAGGAAACATGAGAAAGGGTGAGATTTTATGCTCAGTAATTGTAAAAACATAAGATATCCGGGTGCACATTACCACGAACTATCCCAGATACCCCTGTACCCTAATATCTGAGATGATACCGACATATCCAAAATAGAATTTCCAATACCCATGGATTGGTGAAAAAAACCTAACGTCACACAATAGGATAGTGTTAAAAAAATTTCCACAATAATAATGTATGAAAGAGAGACAAGATAGTATAAAGAGCAGAAAAACCCCAGTAAGATAATTTTACCAGAAGACAAAAAGTATAAAAACCCAAATGTACATCATCAATGTAAAATAAAACCTATTACACAACATATGTCACATCAGAAAGAGATCTGCTAGATAAATGATCAAAAATAAGAACCACATCTATGTGGTTCATTACCATTACTATAACCTGGAAGAAGATAATCTAAAAACTATCAAACACACAGGTAGGTTGTGAGATAAAAGCCCAACGGGGTCTCACCATGGATTCCACCATAGTGTGTTTATCCCTAACAACTTGCTAAAATCATAGTATTTCGTGTTATCAAAAAATAATTAGTAAAGGGAAATTTATTTCAAAATTATTTCAAACAAAATTCAACCCATTTTCCCATTTCAAATTGATAATATTCGATTAAAATGAAAAAGTGTTTTAATAAAATCATGTATTTTTCAAGATATACCACTAGGTTTTTATCAAAACAATTTAAGACATATTTCTCACATATAAATTTCAAATAAATTGCACAAATAAATTTTTCAATTAAATTCCACCAATTTAATTCCACAAATTAATTTCACAATTGTCCATATAGTCCAAATCACACCCCAATTTAATGAAATTATTGGTTTTCCTATATTCATGCCAAAGATAATTCTTATCCCTAAATAAATTTAATTGGTTTTCTAACAATCCAATTGTGTGAAATTAAATAAAAATTAAGAAATTTAATTTGAATTAATAAATTTATGGTTAATCAAATGGAAATTATAAAATTGAACCACTATCCTCAGGATTCTAGGATCACAAAACACAAATCTGTAGTCTGGAAACTCCAATGAGGAATGTAAGTAACGAAGATATCATAATCAAGACGATATTAATTTTCAATAAAAATATAGATTTGATACTACAACAATATGTATTTCTAAAACCTATGGAAGTGAGTATAAGGGATCATTAGAGAAGGAACATGGAGAGGAAATATATCAAGAAAAAACTAAATGAATATCTTCTTGCTTTGATCCACTATGGAAGGGTTTTAGTGGAGGAAAAATGACCCTTCAGTGCTCCCATGAACAGGGTTTTTATATTATGGTGATTTAGGCTCCATAAATGAAAAGTAAGGGGGCATGGGAATAATAAAATAATTTCAAATTAATTAAAAATTGAATACTAGGTTTCCTAGGCAAAGACACACGGTTTAACAAACCATTCACCATAGCTATGTTTCCCCTACTTTAGGGTTTTATGGTTACTCCTTGGTAATTTAATGACATTAAAAATCATGCTCTGATCATGAAAATTGTTACTTTCAGTGTTTTTAATGATTTCCCTAGCATGACACATGATTTTGTAAAAATATGCGCCAACTGTGCATAGCCCAAAAACCCATTACTTTTTCAAAAAACTTACCAAAAGTACCCCTAAATTATACCCAACCAAGAAATGTTTAAAACATGGGTTTATAGATACCAAAATAAGGAACAAGATGTTGCAACAACCCATCCATATAATCGTTTTCTATCCAAATAGCCTATTCAGATGCTTCTATGTCAACAAGATGAGGGGACTACTCTCTTTTAAGTTCCTCCCTCTACTATGTCTCATGAGTTTCAGAACTATACTACCATAACACTCAAACCAAAGGTATTATCCTCTATGGATGAAAATTGGTTTTATAATCTATTATCCTTACTATGTGCTTTGTCATAGATAATATATTTTCAACATCAAGAACCCACTGGATCAAAACATCAGATGGATCCCAATAGACACATTCTTAGGTAAGTTACACAAAAAAAATTATCTATTGACGTCAGTTCTGTTGTATTTGATATATAGTAAGAAACAATACCCACCTACCCAATAACCTCAAAAGGTACAACAAAATAGGGGGTATGTTTTAATTCACTCTCATGCTATCAATGACGCAACAATAGTTAATCGTTCAAAAAAAACATAGTGACTACCTGAAAACTCTAATGGTATACGATGATGATTAGTATAAAACTTATAGATTCTTAGTTCTACTGACATTAGTTTATGAATCATATCGATATTAAATGTCATCTATTGAATCATTCTTAGTACAACAAATAGAATTCAACTATTTCCATCCAAACGAATGGATATTTACATGTATGACAATAAAAATACTCAAATGAAACCATTATGATCAAGGACTTGTATCTACTGGTATAAAAACTCCACCAGCCCAGATGGTCATCCCAAGCCCCACAAAACCATAGAACTCATGCATGAAGCATATCATCAAGAATATTTTTAGTTCTTTAAATCTCACCATCTCACTGTGGTTGGTTTTCTGTATTCAAATTGGAATGAGATCCCACTATTTCGTGAAGGCCTCTCCAAATGAGATAAGTGCACCAGGGATCCCTATAAGGCACAATAGTAGATTGAACACCCTAATAAATGAAAATTATCATTCATATAGATGTAATTCCTATACCCCTGAATCCCAAATTCATTGCATTATTTAAATACAATGGCATGATTACAAGGAAACATGTCCTGATGGACTGACCAGTTTGGTAGTATTGGAAAATAGATTACATACATGAAAGTTACATTACACATTCAAATATAAAACACAACATAAATAATCCATTGAGAATTCCATTATTCAGTTAGCTTTACCTTGGATATCATATATAATACACTTCTTGGAATCTTGGGAAAACAAAACATAAGAAAGGGGTGAGCTCAGATGCTCAGTAAGGGTAAATAATTTAGGAGAAGCTATAAAAATTTAAATAAAAGGTGTTTACTAAAAAAACATCATTTAAACATAAACATGAACATAGTATGGAGAAAATAAAACAAAAATTACCATATAAAAATGCACATGGATATTCTATTAATCAAATAATTACATGTAATAATAAATTTCATAATGAGGGATTTCCAAATGTTATACATCATTACCCCATAGTCAAGGCCTTGTTTCAAGAATACAAAAAATAAATTTGTAATGGCCTTGGGCCAAGACAGTAGTTTCTCTCATGAGACCTACCGTTGCATGGAGGGGCTGTTGTGGGACCCACACATCACATACTAAGTCCACTGCATTCCACATATAAAAAATATGAAACATAACTTACACATTGGTATTAAAACTAGCATACAAAATGTCAATACTTCGACCATAAACCATGAAGGGTATAAAAATATCATCATTGCATCTAGAGTGAAAAATTAATCTAAGGATGGATCTTACATTTACCGGCATATGTCGAAGGATAAATTTATCTTTCAGGTGTTTCAAGGAAAAATAAAATAACCATAAAAAGTTAATATTATTAAAAAAATTGTTGTGTGGCATCACAATGTCATGTTATCTATTTAATTTCATAATTGAAATAGTGTAACGACATTGCACGTAAGTATAATATAAATGGTGTTCCATAAATGAATCATTATAATGATGTGGTGACTCAGTGTAACTAAAATGCTGAAACATGTTTCCTCAATTTAATTGATTAACAGAGATACGAGATCATTTTAATGATCCTAGAATTTATTTGAGGCTCTAGATGAGTGGAATTAGTATGGGGGTAATGGTGATGAATGATTAATCTCTACATGTTCCTTCCTTCCCCTTCGAGGGATTTCGTCATCAATGAGAGTTATAAATAGAGAATTTACAAACGATGGTGGAGTTTCTATATTCTACATCGATAGGTAATCCAATTCCATGTAAGGGGTTTTGATTTATTTGTGGTCTCCCATCCACCATTAATCATCCTAAATGAAGAATTTAGGTCAATCCACTCACGGATTGACCTTCAGATTGGTCATCTTTGTGGGAAATAGTTATTTTCATGCTGGGAATTAATGAAATTTGGATATTCATTGTAATTTACCCTTTGTTAATCCTCTAATAAAGGGAAAATAATGTCTTCATGAGAAAAGGCCATCGTCCATACATTGGGTGTATATTGTGTATTGTTCTACTCTGCCTAATCCATCTTATCCTTCATGATGTGACGGAAACCATGGGCCCTGTATGACCACATTATTATATCGACTAGGGAAAGAGGCCAAGAGAGATGATGATGATTGATGAACAATTTTTGACATGGGTGGCCATTGGTGGAGTAGGGGTGGTCGCTTAGCGGGTCGTGGGGGATATGGAGGGCGGTGTCAAAGAGGGCCACTGGCTCAATAGCCAGTGGTGCGGGAAGCCACGATAGCCATCGTGGAAGCAGGATTGGCACCACTGTCTCTACAACACATGATTGGGAGTCACATCCCATGGAGGAGGACCGTGTTCGGGACCCCACAAAAATGCCACGACATAATTACTTGGAAGAACCGCCACATTGCACATGATAGTCTACGGGGCTCAATCAAATGTGGTGAGCATCGTTTCCCAACTGGAGAGAACTAGGACACCAACCCAAGTCAAAATAAATGAAGGTAGGGCCACTCAGTAGCCTAGTAGGTTGGACCCACATCCCAACGGGCCATGAAATAAAAACATAATGGGGCTGGAAGAAGGGTGAGGACGGATCGGGTAAGGTTTGGTTGTCCAAACCAGACTCGAACCCAACCATGCATTTTCACTAAATTACAGATAACATCTAAAACAATACATACAATTGATGATCCATTTGTGCCATTGGTACACCACGTGATGAGCCGATGTTGTTGAAAAACTCTATGTCAGTTTTCATAGAAGTTGAGATACAATTTATATATTGAGTAGAATATTTTCCCAATATGAATCATGATATGAGTGAGATTCGTGTAGTTAACTATGAGGATAAGACTGTGACATGTAGGTCTATGTTCTGCAGTAGTGCTACATAATGAGAGGATCTAGGTTCTACCACAAGACTATGTGACAAGATCGTCATGGTTCTCTTGCTGGCCCAACTAACGGGTGGGTCAATGCTCTCAAGCTGTCTAAAGAGACGAGTGGGTCTAGGTTCCCCAATATCCCTATGTGACTTATTAGGGATGAGAGCCTCATCTGTATAGGGTGTTCAGTGATTATGACTGATATTGTTTATTTTCATAATTATGATTTATACCTATGTGAGTTGACTCTAGTGACTCTCTCTCATTTGTACTTCTTATAGGATACACTTCGTGTACCTCTTTTGTATCTTGCGTTGTCCATACATTCCTTTTGTGGTATTTATTTGGTTTATTGGTGTCCTCATTAAGTATAGTGTTACTAACCCCTACAGTGGATCCACCCACACGTGTCGTGTCTTATACAGAGAACATATGTTTTGGCAGAGACCTTGGTGGTCCAAGACCAGGTAGTGGACAATGAGATCTAACAGACTAGGTGTACTTCTATGGCTTCAAGAAACACCCCCTTTACCTACCCTTCATGTATAGTTTTCCACATATTGGATTCATGAATCTAGTACATAACTTTTTTTCGGAATATATCACAAGTAGAAAAATCTATTACGGCCACGGTTGGGATCCGTGGTTGTATTCCAGAAAACCGTGGCAATAGCCCCTGGCCATAGTTTAGGAAAATAGTGGCTGTTAGCATCATGGCAGTATGGGCCTAGTTCCATGGTTAAACTGTGTCATTAGGGGGCCTACATCCATGGTTAAAATAGATGAAGTGGGGGACCACTACCACTGTTAAAAACGTGGCATGAGGCCCCCTAATGCCAAAGTTTAACCATGTAACTAGGCCCCTACTACCATATCTAAAACCATGGAACTTGGACCCTACTTCCACAGTTAAAACCTCGGCGATATTATTTATAAGAGATAAAAAATAAATTCACTTCCCCCATGGAAAACCCCATTGCAACCCCTGCACCCCCAACCCCATGGACATCCCCATGCACCCATGGAGAACCCTCTTACTTCCCCTTGAACACATCCATGCACCCTCATGCCCCCTGGACAACCCCTTGCACCCCTGGAAAGCCCCCATGCACCCCCTGGACAGCCCCTTTCACCCCTGGATAGCCCACTTTCACCCCCTAGACAACCCCCTTGCAACCCCCTGCAACCCCATGCCCCCCTTGACAGCCCCCATGCACCCCCTTGAACACCCCCCCATATTCCCATGCCACCCCGGGAAAACCCCCTTGCACCCCTTGGAACACCCCCCCCCCACTCACCCCTTTCACCCCCATTCCCCCCATGGATAGTCCCCTTTCACCTCTTGTACAACCCCCTTGCACCCATTGAACACCCCCTACACCTCATGCCCTCCCTGAACAGCCCCTTGAAACCCCTGGACAACCCCCATGCACCCCCTTGAACACCCCAAGCCCCATGCCCCCGGGATATCCCCCTTTCACCCCTGGACATCCCCCTTGCACCCCCTAGATAGCCACGTTTCACCACACTGGATAGCCCCCCCTGCACCCCTTGTGCCAACCCCCACCCCCCCATGACACCCCCTCCCAACTAGACACCCCCATCATGGAAACCCCATGCACAACCATTCCCCATATGACCCCCCCCCCCCCCCCCCTCTGGGACACCCCCTCCCCCCATTGGGTACCCATAACACCCCCCTATAGTAGCCCACCCATGGATATCCCCCTTGAATAGCCCTGGAATTCCCCCTTTCACCCCCCCCCCCTTCTAGAAACCCCTTGCACACCCATTCCCCCCTTGCATACCTACTAGACAGCCCCCCCTGGCAGCCCCCCTGCGAGTTCCCCTCTCCACTGCCAGTCCTCCCCCCTACAAGTTACCCCTCCCACTTTCCACCTGCGAGTTACACCTCCAGTCCACCTACTAGTTCCCCCTACCAGTCCCACCCTTTAACCACCTCCCCCTTCCAATCCCTCCACCTGCTAGTTCGCCCCTCCCCATTTTGGTTTCCCCCTACCAGTTCAGCTCTCCCCCCTTCCATCCCCCCTTACACCCCCTAGCAGCTTATGCCTCCCCCAACTAGATTCCCATCCCCTAACCCTTTCCAGTCCTCCTCCACCCTTCCCTTACCAGTCCCCCTGCCTACTAACATCCCAACCTAATGAATTGTTTCATGTCATAGGATCTACTAACCATTAGTGGTAATTCAGAAACACTAAATATATTTAAGCAGTTTAAAAACAATTTTACAAAATGAGAATGAGTTACTATATTTATCATACATAAGATAAATTTGGTACTCACTATCCAAATAAAATTGTACACTAGATATACTTACAAACTAAAATTAAATAACTACATATAAAAAACACATAACTCCAGATACATGAGTCTCCCTATATGAAAAACTATCAATGAAGTCTGGAATTAGCTCCCTAGTTCCTACAACACAAGGTAAAACAAAGTGATGACCATCCACTAAAATAATGGTAAAACAAAACATATTAGAAAATTCCAAAGCATATAAATCAATAAACAAGAATAGTTTAGTCATTATTACAAGGATCATCTATGGATAATTGTATGAAGTTATAAATCTGAAAATTCTATTTGAAATAATCTTCATCTTTAAAAAAATCATTATTGGTTCTTCATTAAGGAATTTCAGACCATAGGATAGGAAACACCCCCCCCCCTCCACAACACCCCACCCCCTTGCACCACCCCTCCCCCGATCCCAATCACAGCCCCTTGACCCCTACCCATGTACATTTCAAAAGAACCCAACACCCCCATCTCCACACACCACATGGACCACCCTGCACCCCTCCCCTTGCAGGACACCTACCCATCCCCCCAACAAATCCCACGCACCCTCCCAACTCCCTTTTCAAAAGAACCCATCACACAACCCTCCCCTCCACACCCCTTTGATGCCCTTTCACCCCACCCCCTTGCACCCCATGTCCCCTCATTACAGCACTCCTTGTACCCATCACCCTTCCCACTTCCCTTCCCCATTCCCAGGACACCCCCTTGCCCACCCCACCCCCTGCCCCCTGCACACTGCTCTCCCCACACCCACCCCCTACACCCCACCCTACCCCTTGAAAAAAACCAAACCCCCCCCCCTCACACCCCTTGGACCCCCATCATAGTCCCCCTGCCCCCAGCATACCCCCTACACACCCCATGCACCCCTACCTCTTGCAACAAAACCTAGAGCCTTCATTGATAGATAATGTTTTTGGTATGTTGAAGGGTTATTGTCAGTGAGGTTTTCTGATTGGACCTGTTTGGATTGGTAGTTGAGTAGTTAAGTATGGTAAGCCATAAAAACCATTTATGTGAAGCCATAGGGTGGGGAGCACACTATTTACTATCATTGGATGTCAAGGATGATCTATGGTGATCTGAGAGTTGGTGGAAATGGACATTTCATTTTGGAATTTAGGGATAATCATGTCAGCCCCATCTAGTCATTGAATTTGGTGATGGATATAACAAGTGATACAGAGACCATGTGTTTGGATTGGATGTTCAATGATAATGATACTATTATGGTGGGGTGAATCATAATAGTTGTGGGTGATTGACCCTACCATCATATGGGTCGTTATTCCAGTGAGGTTGATCCTTGAATGATTTAAGAGAAAAAATGATTTAAGTGTGTTGTAAGATCCTATATTTTCTTCTACCTTGTCGTGAGTGAGTGGCTTGACATTCTGGTGCAATTCTTTCCATGATGTTTGGATTTGTGTAACAGAAATAAGTTTAGAAATCAGAGATATAGAATAGTGAGTTCTCATGGAATTGACAAACATAGTAGTTTGTGAGATATGATATGAAAAATACCATTTACTCTAAAGGATGAAAATTTTTAAGTTTCGGAGTTTGTGATACCCCATAGGATTCTAAATCATTATTTGGGGAGTAAATTTGTGTTTTTAATATGATGCGTCGGTTGTTTCTTAAATTGGAATTTGGACAATAAATTGGAACATTAGATGTTCTTAAAGGGTATTTTTGGTTTTGGTTTTAGTCCCTTGTTTGATTATTTGGGGTTTGGGTGGATGTTGGTGGAAGATCAGGATGAAAAATAATAGAAACATATGCTACTGTATCCTTTCATGTTGTGACCCATCAGGTTTATGCCTTGAATGGGGTTGCTTGATGGGAGAACTCCCTATATCGAAAATTTCTGGCTATGAACCTCGGTTAATGCCATTAAATTCCTTGGGTTAGAGATTCATGGGGTGAAACCCCCAGTCACACTGTGAATCATGCCTACGTGGATTTATTTTAATAGGTCAAATTCTATCTATTTCTAGGTCAAGTGTTTCTCAATGATGTTACATAAGAATATGTCTTGTTTTCAAGGACGCTTGATCATTTTTGATGAAATTAAAACAAATATTTTCATTAGATTTTATATTTTTATGAGAATTGTCGATTCATGTTTTCTCCAAATGAGGGAACTTCCATATCTAATGTGAAGGTAATTTCTTTTTCTACCATTGAGTGGGCTGAAACATTCTTCCAGTCCATGTTGAAGGCTTATGGAAATCATGTAAAACAGATGAAAATGTCATTTCAAATAGATACAACCAATTATCATATAATATAAACATTATGTAATTATGAAAACATGTTTTTAAAATATTCGAGCAATTATAGAATTCAGATTAATGGTTTGGGTAGAGGGAACATACCTCAACATCAAGGCACACTGTTTTTGACAACGACAACTCGGATCTTCCTTTTTTCCTCTTTCACGCATATGAAACTTCGCGTATATATAAAGAAACCTATATGCTATGTACATATTTTCATGGTCAATATGAAAAATGGGTTCCTTAAAAATATGCTTATACTTGCATATAACCCTTTAAAATTACAGATATATTCATTTTTCATATCTATTTATAAGAACACCTAACCCGAATATATATATATATATATTCATACTACCATGAGTAAATATATTCAAAGGGGGAACTTATATATGGATATGCCTACCTATGAATACACATTTATTCCTTCTTCAATGGCAACTCGAATCCACCTCAATGACATCCAGAATGCACTAAAAAATGTAATGATCCAAAATATCACAAAAGCCCTAATTAAAATTTCTCCAAAGAAATAAAAAGGAATAAATCATGCCCAAATCTAATGTTGAACTTACATTCATCGATGGTGATGGATAGAACCTTCCTCATCATAAGAAACCACCAGTAAAAAAAGTGTAAAATGAAATGACATATAATGACTTTATATATATGTGATCAGTGATGATAAATGATATATGAATCCCTTACCATTATAGATTCTATAATTAATTTATATTATTAACACAATATAAACATTTACTCACTCCCATTAGACTGATAATTTGTGGTGGTCATGTAAATAAAAAATAGCAACAAACACCCACATTGTTCATCATACTATCAATAATCATTGCATCAGTCCATGCATACACAAAATAAATAACACATCCATGAAGCATACCCCGTTCTTCCATATTATCATTTCCATTCAATATTATCTTCTTTGAATTTATTTCCAATATATATCTCCATTTATATTTCAAATCATGTAAACCATGTCGTTAATGGTTAGTATATAATCAATATATAGAATATAAGGGAACTCATATTCATCTTCTATTTCTCATTCCCTTCAATTTTCCATAATTTTTTCAGTTCCAAAACACTTCCGAAATTTGATTTCCATCCCCCATGCACCAATCCCATATCCCCACCCCCAGCCCCCCACCACCACTCCCCCCTACACTATACCCCCCTACACCACACCCACCAGCCCGCAACAGCACACCCTCATCCCTCACCCCCCCACAAGAACCCCTACACCACTCACCCCTTTCACCATCCCCCAACACCCCCAGCACCCCACCCCCATCCCTAAATCCCCACATGCACCCCCACAGCCCCTATCTTGCTAGAACTCGCCCCCCAACACTAGTCCCCCTATACTATCCCCCCTGCACCACTCTGCCCTAGCCCCCTAGCACCCCCACCAACACCTCCACTGCCCCAAGCCCCTATCACTGGCCCCCCACCCACCCAGCACCTTCCCCCTACACCAAACCACATACACCACTCCCCCCACCCCCATGCACTAGCCCCCAGCACCCCACCTCCCAGCCCCTCCCCCCAACTCTCAGCCCCCCAGAACCAGTCCCACCAACATCATTCCCCATGCACCCCCATCCCCCAACACCCCCTCCAACCCCATTACCCCGCTCATGCACCCCCACTACCCCCTTCCCCCTGCACACCCAACCCCAGCCTCTAGGAATGCTTCCCAATAGTTTTCATCATGGATAGTTTTTTGCAATGATAAAATAATTTTTGAACAATATAATTTTTTGGTATTTTTATGATATAGTTATACCAGATTGAATGAACCATGATGGATAAACCCCACAATTGGGTAATGATAATAAATTCTTAGAAGTTATAACCTTTTTTCATTAGCACTATTAATTCCTAATAAAATTTGGACGAAATAATCAAGGTAATAAGGTCATGACTTATATGCCAACTGGGAAAATATTTTACCATAAATAAAATATTGAGATCTATTAATTCTAGATTGAGCCATGATTTTAAAAATATATAAATAATTGGAAAAAATTCTTTTATGTTCATTTCTTCATTCAATAAAGATGGAACATGCAACCTTATTTTAGAAAATATACCACTTCAATATTATTCTACTAGATCCATCTTCTTAGGCTCTACCAATTACCTAGGCCATTTGATCACACTTCCTTTAGGATTATGATGCACCTAATTAATGTGTGTGGAGACTTTATATACATCAAATTTATTCATATTTAGATCTACTAAGGGTTTAGATTTTCACATCAATTATTCATATTCTCATGGAATTGATGTTATGAATTTGTTTGTTGTATGACCTAGAATTATGTATCTTCTATGTATCTTTTTTATATTATTCAAAATATCATTATTTAGATGTATTTATTACTCTTGTAATTATAAGATATCTTTAATTGAATGAATTATATTATTACATTCTTGAATTTATTACATTTGTTACTTTACCTCCCTTTCATCAGTCATAATGATAGTGGTCAATTTTCAATGGTCCATAATCTCGACTATTCATCCATAGTGTAGGTAGTTAATTTCTATTTAAACATAATCTTCAACCCCCTTCATCGATATATTGATATTATATGATAAAATATCCTTATTCTTTTTATCCCCAAGGTAGATTCATTTTTTTCATACCTACATAAATTTTTATTGTGTTCTTATTCTGAAATTAATATGTACATTGTGATGAGTTTGTGTATGAAAAAAAGAATCTTAAAAATGATCACTTTTCCCATATTTAAAAAAAATCAAAATATTGAATTCTATTTCTTATTGATAGATTACTCTTGTTTTGTGAATTATTCATTTTTTCAACTATTTATCTTTCAGAATATGGTATGCTCCCCCAAAATATAGACATTATTTATCCTACATAGGTCTACATATTATACCAACATTCACTATAGATCTTTACAAATGTATAGTATGACTTTTATTGACAAATAAATCACATTATCTTTCTATGGAATGTAATATATCTAGTTTTTATTGCTTTCTATTTTTCTACAACAACAATATGATCATGAGAATTATTTATAGATCTGTGTATTTTATTCATGCTCATAGTCAAACTGGATGATATGGATGGATTTTCATTATTTAATCACACACTTATTGGTACAAAATTCTTAATGAAACCATGTGTAATATATTAATATGAATGAGTACCAATATATATATATTTGGATAGTCTTTCACATTCCTCCATGATATAAAAGTGATAAAATTAGTGTATCTTTTATTTTTTTTTTGAAACAATTTTGACACTTTTTGTTATTAATATTATAATCATGAGTTTGTGTGGTAGCTACTCTTATTTTCCTAAAAACATATAATGATTCAACTTGGGTGTCTTCTTGATTTATCAATTTCACCTCGTAATCCAATCATTATAGATGTAGATAATACATATCAATTTCAAGAATTTTAAAATTTATTCATATCCCTTTTTTAATATCAGAATCAAATTTCCACAATTTTTTAGTATTTATAAGAGAACTGTCTAGTTTTTTTAATACTATTTTCTTTAATATCCATGAATAAATATCTGACATCTATAGAGGTGAAATATTTTTAGGGAAAATACCACTTATTTAATAACAACCTCATAATAATCTCTTCTTTTCAATTGTTTTCATTTATAAACAATTTTCCATTTAAAAGTTATAGAAATGTCTACATAGCTTCATTAATAAATATTATGGTGATACATTTACATACCTTTTTAGAGACTTTATATTTAATTTACTTCGAATCAAATTATTACTATGATTTCTAATATTTTATCTCATTATTGTATTCCCATTTGTATATAATAACATCAATAGGGTACATTTTAAGACAATCAATGATTTAATAATAGATATCAATGAATGATTCAATGGAAATAACATCATCATAACATGATCTTAATTCAATACTAGAATCATTCTCAGTACATTTAATTTAAGGAAAATGTATTTTATTACCTATAAATAGTTGTGTAATCACCTTCTAATAAGAATTATTTATTTGAATTGTATCATGTCCTTTCCTCATGTTCCTCAAAGTATTATCTAATACATTAAATTCAAATTCTATAGGAATGGAAATTCAGTTTTATATCCCTCTATTATTAATAAAACTTCCTATTTTTTAGTTTTTATGTTTCAAAAAAAATAGTACTACTTGAAAAATATAAATCCAACTAAAGGAATTTTTTATCATACAAATTTTAGATCCCACTAGATCTATGCAGAAAGATGATGGGGGGATACAATTTAGGTTGAACAACCAAGGTTTCAAGGAGTATTAAATAGTCTCATATGGATATGGATGGAAATATCAATCCAAATCACCTTTATAATAGATTTAATAATTGATTTAACAACCCCCAAACTTTTATTAGGTATATAAAAACTCTAAACCATTATTAAGTTACCAAACATAAGGAAAAATTTATGATCCATCCGTGAAGGTCCTAAAGAGACATATGTAGTACCGAGGTAATCAAAAATCTACTTTGACAACCCATAGTTCCAAACATAAAGAGTTAAAAATTCAATATGAAAAAATTGTTTTTATTTTAAATACATTGATAAATCATGGTTCAGGTAAACACTTATCTTAACCAATTCTTATTCCAAAGTGTTATTTCTATAAGAATTGGTATGGAGGTATTGGGTATTGTGGATTAACCTCTACAAGCCAAACCTAAGACTAAGCATCCAATGGGAAATGAATAAGACCCTATGGAGAAATAATAACCTATGCATCTATCACATCATGGTTTCATAACATACATGTTCTATGTGAATCATCATAATCATATTAGATTTTATTTATATGGGAAAATGATGTTCTCTAAAAAAATATGATAAGTCAACAAACAATTTAGTAAATTATCCAAACATTACATGTAATCAACAACTGCAAAAATATCGGGACATGTCATATATCTATCACTTGGAAACATATATTTACATTATCTAAAGTAATAATAATCAATGAAAACTATATAATTATTAAATTTTATTTTAAAACTCACCATAAACTATTCCACCATTTTAAAATCATATCATCAAAACTTCTAATTACTAGGATTTTCAAATTTAAACTCTATGACACAATAAAACATAATGGAAATCGGACAAAAAATCAAACAAATCATTAATGATGCGAAAAGTGAAAATAAAAAAACCCTATCAAAGAGAAATGTGTCAATTAAGAAGTCACGAAACTGAAAAAAAATTAAATCTTACCCAGTGCAAATTGAAGAGGTTGTGGATATGAAATCAAAAAAACCCTCTCCGTGGCAGAAATCAGAGGGAATGTTAGGAATTAGAATCGTCCTAGTTCATATTTATTCTGATATACATTGGATAAAATCTATGATAATTTAAACCTCGACAACATAAATATAATATAGAAATTATGAAAAAGAAAACCAACTCTACCGCACCCTACCGCAGGCAACTCACAAGCTATGAGTCATGGACTGCCCATCAGTGAGATTTGGATGGGTTACTAGAATTATTGGAGACTTGAAAAATAGTTAAGTTAAGTAATATGGTTGCCCAATGGGGGAGGTGGAGGTGGAGCCGCATTAGAAGAAGAGAATAGCGGAGAGGTTGGGCGGCCACATCGTCGTTAAGGGATCGTCCCCAGTCTGGGTGGCCACATCATCGAAGGAGGATCAATATTTGGTGGCCGAGTGGTTATCAGAGTATCGCAGTTGGGTGGCCCCATTGTTAGAGGAGGATATCGGGAGGTGGGTCGCAGTATTGGTCAAGAATGATTGCAGAATTGTGTGGAGGAGAATTTGACACTGGGGGTGGAATCATGAGAGTTGGGGGTGTAGCGCCACATGTATCTTGGACATGTGGGGAAATATAAGTCTATTGACATGGTTTTTTAAATATTGGATATCTAAGTGTTGCTATATCCTAAAATTCTAGTAGTGTATTCTATCCCCCTTCACTTTCTATTTTGTACTATTCCTCCCAAGGGTTGTCCTAATGGAATTCATGTTTAATTTTTATAATTGTGGGTTGGGGATGTGTGTGTGCATGCATACATGTACTTGAGAAAATTCCACCCACTTTTTGGATAATGCCTTTGGCACTAGTCTCCGTCCACTAGAATTTTGGAGGTGGGATTGGTGTAGTAACTACATGGTACTGGGGGATGGGTCATGACATGTTAGCATTATGAAAATATGTAAACCATGAATAGATTTTAATGATTTCATAATCATTACTATTATGAGTACTAAATACTATTCTCTAAATATAAGCTCATTTCATAACCTTTTGCAACCAAAATATTACCATTAAACCCATAGAAATCAGGCATAACATATAAAAGGTTAAATGATAGATAATCAAACTTAAATGGAATAATCATATGGTCGAATTCCACACATACCATTCATAAAAACAGAATAGCGATATAGCTAACTTCTATAACCAATGAATTAGAGGTTATAATGTGACCACCCTTCCATGGTTTATCACAGAACCACCCATATTTGTTTTATCATGTAACCACCCTTTTTTAGGTTTATCACAGAACCACCCATAAAATTCCCAAGAGCCATTATATTATCATAACACATAATGATTGAAATTATCAACATTTCAATCGCAGCATATCATTTAAAATTACAAGAAATCATTAAA
Organism: Viscum album; assembly: GCA_963277665.1. Classification (NCBI taxonomy): domain Eukaryota; kingdom Viridiplantae; phylum Streptophyta; class Magnoliopsida; order Santalales; family Viscaceae; genus Viscum; species Viscum album. Next base: position 2,097,689,977 of record OY728163.1, on the reverse strand, counting down.
AGATATTGAAATAGTCAATCAATATTCTAATCCATTTTCTATACCAAAACACCCAAAAGGGAATAAGGGATTTTATTCCTTTTGAAAAACATTAAATCTTATAGACGAAGCTAAATATGAAATAAAGGATACAAAATTAGGGAATTCGTTGTCAAAACATATGTTAAAAACAATAATTTGTGTCATTTAATAAATTTTTTTGTATAATAAATATTCTCTTTGAATTAAAATTCAAAGGGTTTTATTTTACACAGCATAAATGAAGGTGGTGTATATTAACAAAATATGCCTCAATGAATGGAGATTGAGACAAAGTCCTTTACATTTAGTTTGAATCGTCACGTACAATTGTTATGTTCCAGAATTATAAACATTGGTTAATTAATACATTTTTGAGACCATTTTTTATGTTTATTACACCTTGTATATCACTTTTTAAAATGTTATAAAAAGTACATAATTATTTATGTTCATGTAAATCATTTTGTCGATATTTGGTGCTTGAGTTGAAAATGAAATTGTTGAACTTTTTTTGATGTAAATTTTACTTGTGTTCCAAAGATCTTATGCATAATATTATTAATAATTTAAATACCATATATATCTTGTATATATTTATTTAGAATATCCATACTATTTGGGGATAATTAATGAAATTCACCGTTAATGGAGATGGTAGGTCGTACATAAGCATAAATAGTACATCCATTTCATTTTCATATCAAATAATTGAAAAATAAATGATAAATAGTTATATTATAATTCTAGTATAACATATATTTTATTTGTGTTATATATGTTCATTAACACCATCCATTATATGTTCCATGTTTGGCATGAATGAGTCATATCACTCTAAGGGGGCGGTTGTCCATATTTCCTCAAATGAAATAATTGTATTTTCGCATTATTGAACCCATAAATGTATGTTACAATAAAAATTACAGAAGAATAGTAATACATTTGAACATAATATATGTCATATGTAAATTCAGTTCCATCATAGTGGCCACCAAGAGAGGTGGTAGGGGAAAATTGAACAATTTTCGTTTCGTGAGGCAGTAATTCACTGTAAATAGAAATTTTTTCTTCTATACCACTGAGATGATGTTGTGTGTAACTTTTGAGTGAAAAAAAGAATAAAAACATCCTATATTTTTATGGATGAAGGTTCTGTTATAAAATAATGGAATAAAAAGTGGTTAGGGGGTTGGAGATGGAAAAAATAAATGAATATATCTTAAGAGAAGATATTAACCATAGATTGGTTAACTCTTATTGTTTTTTGACAAAATTATTTCAAGAATTTTCTTATTCCCATAGTATGTATTATATTATGATGTGATTGTTGTTGGTATATTAATTGACAAGAATTGTGATGATAAAAGGGGCATTAGAAGTGTGATAAAGTGGGTAGAGATGGCATCTATTTATAAAAAGAAGGTAGGGAATTTAAGGATAGACTTGAAATATTATTTTATTATAAATTTACAATCAATTTATAATATATACAAAGTGATATATATCAAGGGTAATGTTTTTATGGTCCAAAATACTCTCATCCAATATGTTCTATATAATATTAGGTAAAAAATTTGTCCTTATCTTTTGTCATTACCTAGTAGTTAAATAAATTAAATCTTACCATGTCTTCTTGTACTTTTACATTATATGGTAAATATAATTACTATTAAATGAAAAACCAACCTCAAGTAGATAATTAATGAAATAGGAATCATTATCAATGTTAGTTGGTTGAATAATAGATTTTTATGGAAATTAAATCATTTAACAAAATAGAATTTGTTTGAAAAACTGATTTATGTCAATTTCGACACTATTAAGTTATTAAATTATTTTTCAGTCATTAAAACATTATTAATCAAAGAAATATAAATTAAATCAAATATAACTTCTCATATTCATACATATAATTTGTGGGTGGAGTCAAAATTTTCAAATTACATTTATTTTAATATTTATAATATTATTTATCTGAATCTTTCATTAATAATGTAATAAATGCATCATCATAGTGTCCCAAATAATTTTATAAATTAAATATCTAAAAATTATAAATAAAATAACATTATGTAGGAATAATTTATAGATTTATATTTTATATTTTTAGTTATATATACTAATTATATAACCCTGTGTTAAAATTTCATTAGTAAAAAGATACACGATTATGTTATCTTCCTCTCTACATTAAATTAATTATTGTTACATGTCATTATCACACCCTTGTGGATTAAAAATTCCAAAAGATCAACATAAGGACTTATTTTGTCTCTCATGACTCTACTCAAAATATTAGGACATGTTTTAGGGTAGTTTTATATTTTTATAATATTATTTTTACCCTTATTTACTTAATTTATCCTTTATGTGTGTTAAATAGAAATAATTACTAAATTTAATATTCTTCATGTCAAAAAATAAAAGGGACCAATTTACATAATAAATACCTTATGATCCAAATATGGAATCCATTTTTAAAAATTCATTAAAATAACTACCATAAATAAATTTAAAATTGATTCATGTTGTCTAAATGAGAAAACATGTTTTCAAAAAGTAAAAACCATGAAATGACTGACATGTGTTCATATCAAATATAAATGAGAAATTACATATAATGATAAAAATTGGAGTATATGATAAAAAATATAAATATAGTTTAAAACAAATTACAACGATAATCAATCGATGCAAATTAATTACATAAAAGGTAATTTTTAATTTAAAATGTAGTATTTTTCCTTATTCATTAAAATCGGAATTATATTAGGAAAATACCAACATTTCAACCAATGTAAATTTGGATGTCCCTATTCCAAAGAATAATTTTATTTCCTTAAATATAATATATAATAGGGGGAAAATAGGATTTAAAAATGGTTCTCTATCAAAAGTCGGTAACATGTCCTTTTGAAAATATTAGAGTATTTTATGCTGAAAATTTGATTCAGTCCCCATTTTAGTCTCTAAACATTATTGGATGATTGTAAAAACAATTAAAAAAAACATGTATATTAATATTAAATATTGTTATATTTATTCCCATTAATACAACGGCAGGGAATTAACTACCATTATAAATAAATAAATAAAATGTATTATGTTTTTAGTTTAACTTAGTGTTTTGTGTAAAGAATTTTTTTGAAGAAACCTGTAGTTGATTGTTGAGTATGCTATTGGCAAAAGTGTTCCCTTTAATGTATAAATAAGAAATTATTCATATATTTTAATACATATTAAAATGAATTATTCTATAATTACATGAGAAGTTACAACCTTCCCCCCTTTTAGAAATTGTGCCCTCTCAAATATATTTACTTATTAAATTAGTGGCTGATTTCTCCCTCAGGTAATTCTCAAATCCCCACATTACATTTCAACCAGTTTTGTTTTATACAAAACCAATAGCAGACGAATAAAGTTATTCCATAACAGTTTATCTCTGTAGTCATGGTTCTATATTGGTTGTTCCTTATATAAAAGATTCTCTTCCAACGTAACTACCATTAGACACAAAACATGAGATGGATCTTGAATATAGATTATTAACCATGAAACATGAAAGACATTGGGTACATGGGATAAAACAAAAGGGAAATCCACTCAGTATATATTCATCCCAACCCTATCTAAAATTTCATAGGGTCCAATAAACCTCAGACTCAAATTCCCTTTCATACAAAAATGCATCACACTTTTCCATGGTTAATATTTTAGAAAGGCATGATCACCTATATTGAAAGAATGATCTGTCATATGATTATATGTATATCTTTTATGCATGATTTGAGGTGTCCTCATATTCTTCTGTATAAACTAAACTTTCTCTACCATTTCTTATACCAATTCTGGTCCCATAAACATCCTTTCACCAACTTCATCCTAATAATCTAGAGTTCGATAGAACTTTCGATATAATGTTTCAAATGTATCCATCCGAATACTAGAATGAAAACTATTATTATAAGAAAACTCAACCAATGAATGATGTTGATCCCAAATTCTGGGGTAATCCCTTGAACAACCACGTAGCATTTCATCAAACGTCAGAATTGTTCATTCTGATTTAGGATGAAAAGATGTACTAAAATTTAATTCAGTACCCAAGGACATTTGAAGTCCATTCGAAAATATAGAACTGATCTAGGCATTACGATCTAATAAAAAGGAGAGGGGAACACCTTGTGACCATAAAAATCTCTTTAATATACATTCAAAAAGGATGATCTAGAGGCAGAGTATCTCAAAGAGAAATAAAATTAGAATATTATTCAATTGATAAAAAATAACACAAATGGATTCATTACCTCTAGATGATATTGGTAATCCCATGATGAAGTCAATGGATATTTTTTTCTATTTCCAATCTAGAACTAGAAAAGGATAAATCATCCCCTTTTTCAACTTTTATTTTTCATTCACCTATTGACAAGTCAATCATTTCTTGGAAATTTCTGCAATATCTCTTTTAATTCCATCCGATCTGTATTACTCTAGAAGGTCACTGTACATCTATGTGCTTCCTAGATGAACTGAAAATGTAGTACTATGAGCTTCACACAATATCTATTTCTTCAACAATGAATCCAAAGGCACACATATAGTCTTCCCAAATCATAAAATATAATATTTATCATCTTTAAATACTATAAAATTACCCTTCTGAACCAATTATAGATTTTTCTACAACTAACTATCTTCCTTTGGAAATTTATTAATTCTGTCCAATAGTTATGATTTCACTGACTCTAGAAACAAAATAGAGTAATTTCTTTCCCCAATAACATCCATGTAAACGTTCATCAAATCATTTACTAGTGGATATTTATAAAAATGTAACATGGTTAATTTATCATTACTTTTTCGTCTCAAAGCATCGACCACATTATTTTCCTTTCTAGTTGGTAATGAATCATGAAATCATAATCCTTGATTAATTCCATCTATCTTCTTTATCTCATGTTAAATTATTTATGACTGAAAATATACTTCATAATTTGTTTATCAATATATATTTCACATATTACCCCATAAAAATGATGCAAATAAATCATTAATGAAAAAAAACAAATACTTCCAAATATAAGGTATGTTAATTTGAAACACAAGGATTCAATTAAGGTGATTCCTAATAAGTTACCAAAACATTGTATATTAGAACACAGTTTTCTCCTTTTAATAATGAATCACTAAAGATAAAAAACTCACCAATCCTTGAAAGTAGTGCCAAAAGTAGAGCATTTTCCAATCTTAGTTTTTGTTCTAAAAAACAATAATCACATTATTTTCTCCAGATAATGTTAAATCCCTTATGTGTTCACTTATTTAGTTGGCCAAATAACCAATAAATGATTTCAACAAAACATAAATAATACCCCACTTATCTAACAATACACTTAATATCTGTGGTATTAGAAGGTCTTGGTTACTCTTCAACAAAACTTGATTTTGAATGGTCAATAGTTATTACATATTTTGAAACAATACATCCATGGAATTAAATTTTTTACGACCAAAAATCGATGTTATGAAATTTTCATTATATTTTATTTTAATTTAAGGCTTCAAAATAATTTTTGAAGCGACTTTCATGTTCTTCCCACCTTTTAAAATATAAAAAAATGTGACCTATAATCACTACCATAACCTGATACAAAAATTATAAAATAATCCATTCATGAGATTTATAAATACAGAAGGGGCATTTGATAACCCAATGGTAATAACAAAAAATTCGTAATGCCAATATCTATTTCAGAACATTTTATTTTGGATATCACCATCCTTCACCAACAACTGTAGGTACCAAGACCTCAAATCAATTTTTGGAAAATACTAAATTCACTAGGGGTGATCAAAAAAATCAATGACATGAAGAAGAAGATACTTATTCTTAATAGTAATGTTATTTAAAGCTTTATTTTCAGTATAAATTCTCATAGAACCATCTTTCATTTTCAGGAATAAAAGAACAGGACCCCAAGGTGAGATTTTAGGTTAAATGAAAAAATAATCATGTTTTTCCTGTAACAATTTTTTTAATTTGTCTAGTTCTACTATATCCTTTCGATAATGCGTTTTAGAAATTGTATTTGCATTAGGTACTAATTCAATTGTAAATTAAACCTCTCCATAGTAGACAATGCGTGGAAATTCATCTGAAAAAACATCTATAAATTCTTTTAATACTGAATAAAACTAATCAAAACAGTTTTTTTATTTTAAAAAACATGATCCGGAGAACTATAACATCCATATTTAAAAAATATTTCAACTACTTGGTATGTTATAAATGTTATAAAATCATTGAATATAACATTCTTATCTTTATAATCTATTTTATCGTGATAAACTAAAATAAAATCTATACCTAAAATAATATCAAATTCAACTCTATGAAGTTCAATAAGATATGAAGGAAATAATATCCCGTAACTGATAATAAGAATATTCCTATCAATCTTGGTTTCTTTAATACAACATCCATGAGTTTTTACCAAATGTTATATATCAAATTCATGAGTTTATATTCTTAATTTAGTTGAAAAGAACTGAAAAATAAAGTAATGTGAAGATCTTGAGTCAAAAAGAGTGTTGGAATAATATGAAGAAACCAGAAACATACCTGTCATCACCTCATTTGATGATACCACATCAACCATAGTAGTAGAAAATAAATTTTCCATTTCATTCTACTTTTGTTATTTATGGATTCCACCCTATATAATTAACTTTGGACACACATTGGCATAATGTACTATCTCATTCCAACTAAATCATCATACCACTAGTTTTTAATTTCCCACCTGATCATCATACATACAGGTACAAGCAATATGACAAATCTTACTAGATCCGAAGAACTTCCCAGACCTTGAGATTAATTCTATAGGCTGTTTTTTACCACACTTCTCATTAGTTGGATGTTTAGTTTTCTTACTTCCATGCCATTTTGATAAATTCATTCACCTTAACTTACAATTGGATCAGTTGTTTTTTCACTCTCATGGAAAACTAGATCATCAGGAAACTCCATTTCTACCTTATCAAGACAACGAACAAGTTTCTATTATCTTTTCAGCTCCTGAGAATCATAATCCCTTCAATATTTGCGCTCCAATCCTGTAAAAAAGTGATTTATATTACTATCTATTTCATAGATAAAATTAGGCACATACCATGACAAATGAGTGATTTGTTTTTCAAATGCATCCACATTATCATCTTCCTTTTGTTTCAATTATATTAATTTATATTCCATCCAATGTAATACATCCCTGGGAAACTATTTTCCACGTGAGATATTATTAAATTCACCTCATTCCATGGTATCAATCTCTTCAATCCTCTCATCTTTTTAACCATTTTCCACCACTGATCGGCTTCACATTCCAAATGATAAACAAGAATACTAAATATATGATTGTCTGAATACCTCATTACATAAAAAATTTCCCTAGTTCTTTAATCCAACCTTCTAATTTCACATGTTCATATTATTCTATGACTGATAGTGGACATTTCCTAATTAAATTCTCCACTATCTTCATATTCCTCTACAGTTGGTACGGCTGATCCCTTGCATGGACACCACTACCACTTAATACCTGATTCCACTAATCCATCACTGTAACAAACTGTTCAGCCTCAATTCCATCCATCATTGGATGTTGAATTGGAAGTTTGTTTCCCAATGTATGCATTCCCAACACAACTTCCCTATTTCCTCTACGGAAAACCATTATGAAAAATGATATCATAGATGAATAAACAAGTTATTCATAAAAAACTATATAATTTCAATTTGAAAATATATTAAAAACTAAATTATGGATATTCTATTACAATATTCAAACTCTTAATGTTTCTAAACCGACCTCTGATGCAAACTATAATGCCCTCACCTTCAAAAATATTTGATATTGAGATACTTCAAAAGTTTGAATTGAAAATATATCGAATATCTTTTCAGGTTTAAAGAATTAGAGAATTAGGCCACAAAATATATATATCATCTTGATTATTAAAGCATATACCCTAATACTTAGTATCCATTTTTCTCATAAAAAAATGGATTTAAACAAAAAATTATTTCGTTTCACAATTAAACATCATACCTTTTCCATGATCTCAATATTGACTCTATTCTGCATTAAACAGTGTGAAAAACATTTCATAACATGGTATGAGTTAAAAAGCATTATAATGGACACACAAATAAGGAAAATAAATAACATTGTGAAAACATGTAAAAATATTAATACATTATCATAACGATATACTCTACACACTTATGAAGTATTAAACACTCTTCTCTAAATATAATCTTTTTAATTACCCTTTTGTATCCAAAATATTTCCAAAATATAACTAGAAAGAATACATAATATATAAAAGGTATCAGGGGACATAATTTTACTACATTCAAAAAATGATATTGTCTATTTCCACACATATCATTTTTACAAATGGAATAGCTATATGACTGACTTTCGCAACCAATGCATTGGAGGTTATCACGTAAACACCCATAATTGGTTTATCATGGAACCAACTGCCTTTGGATTATCATGTAATCACCCACATTTGTTTTATCACGTAACCACTTGTCAAATGTCTAAGTACCATTATATATTCATAACAAATATATATTGAAATTATCCAAATATGACTCCAAACATTTCATTAGAAAAAATAAGAAATCATTTCAAGATATTGAAATAGTAAATCAATTTTCAAATTAATTTTCAATACAAAAAGACCCAAACAAGTAATATGGGATTCCATTTTCCTTAAAAACATAAATTCTAATATAGGATTCCAAACATCAAATAATAGATATAGCAGTGGAGATGTTGTTGTCTCTATATATGTTAAAAACATTCATTTTTGTTATTTAGTAAAATTAATTATTGAAAAAGACTAACATTAAATTAAAACTCATATGGGTTTATAATAAAATATATAAATAAAGGTGGTGTATATCATCAAAATATACCTTAATGAAAGGACATTGAGAATAAGTCCCTTACATTGAGTATGACACGTCATGTAAAAACGTTATGTTCCTGAACAATAACCATAAGATAATTCATACATTCATTGCAACCTTTTTTATGTTTTTTATTTCTCTTACATCACTTATTACAATGTTATATAAATTACATAATTATTCAATTTCAATGCTGACATATTGTTGATATTTGGTACTTGAGTAAAAAATGAACTTGTTGAACTTGTTTAGATGTAAATAGTCCATGTGTTCAAAATCCCATATCTATAATCTTATTCATGATATAAATAAAATATATCCCCCATATATATTTATTTATTATATCCATAATATTTGGAGATAAGAAATAAAATGGACTGTCGGTGGAGATGGTAGACCATACGTAGGCATGAATAATACTTCCATTTATTTTTAATAATAATGGAATGAAAACATAAAGGTTCATATGCATATTATAATTATATTATAATATCTATGTTATGTATTTTACATAATTTAATTAGCTCCATACTTTATATTTTCTCCATATGGAATGAATGAGTCACATCACATTAAGGGGGTGATAATCAACACTTTCTAAAATAAAATTATTGTATTTAGACATTATGGATAGAATAAATGTAAGTTATAATTAAAATTATATAATCATAAATAAAAATTAAATAATATATATATATTATATAAATAATTTTACAAAATAATTTCCAAGATTAATGGTGGTAGGTGAAAATTGAACAATTATTGTTTTGTGAGGCATTCGGTCACCACACACAAAAACAGAATGTTCTAAATCAATTAGATTGAATTGTGTTTAATTGTTGATCGACAAAATAGCATAAAAACATCCAATTATATTGAGGATACTAGTGTAAATATATAATAATTAAATAAAATGTGGATATGGGTTGGAAAATGTATAAAATAAGTGAACGTTTTTTTAGAGAAGACGTTAACTCTAAATCGAGAATCTAATTTTGATTTGAGGAAAAATGATTTCACGAATTTCATGATCCCCAATGTAAGGATTATAGTAGGAGGGGAGAAATTTTGGGAGATTATTTCAATGAAATTGGATGATCCAAGGCACATTAGAGGTTTGTGAATGGGGGTAGAGGTAGTGGCCTTTTATAACATGGAGGAGGGAACTTTTGAAATGTCTTGAAATATTATTTTATTATAATTATATTTTCAAAATAAAATAGCTCAAAAAGTTATATATATATAGGATAATATGAGTATGGTTATAGTATTTTCAAAAAAAATATGTTTTTAATGTTTCATGTCAAAAATTTAACCTTATGTTATGGATTTAACCCTTAGTTAAATTAATAAACTATTACTATATATTCTTTTATTTTTACAATATATATTTAATATGATTACCAAAAAAATTAAGATAACCTCTAATGGTTAATTAATGACAATTGAAACATTATCTATGTAAAATGGACACATATTTTATTTCAATTACATTTATATCATTTAATAATATATTTTTTGTTTTCAAAACTCATTTATGTCACTTTGGACAGTATTTAGTAATTGAATTTTGTTAAATTAAAAACAACATCATTCATTCGAAAAAAATAAATTAACTCAAATTTAAAATATCATAATCATCCATAAAATTCGTTGATGGCATCAAAATTTTCATATTACTTTTTTTAATATTTATAATATCATTTATTTGAATCATTTATTAATAACGTAATAACTCTATCATCATTGTGTCATAAATAAATTTATTTTTTTAATGTGCAAAAATTATAAATAATATACCATGATGATGGAAATAATTTTATCTCTCTAATGACTATAAATTGTAAAATATATAAGTTATATAACCCAATATTTATTTTTTTAGTAAAACTATACATATTTATGTTATGTTTCTCACCACTTTAAATTAATTATTATAACATGTCATTATCACAACCAAGTGGCTCCCAAAATCCTAAGGTTCGGCCTAATAATTTTTTGGTCACCCATGACTCATCCAAATAGATTTGGGCACATTTTATAGTAGTTTTATATTTCTATAATAATAATTTTACCCTTATTTACCAAATTCACCCTTTAACATTGGTAAACAAAATTAACTTCTAATTATGATTCATCATGTCAAAAAATAAAAGGTCCCCATTTAAATAACTTGGACCTTATAATTCTAAATTTGGAATATAATTTTCCAAATTATAAGTACATAAGTTGTAGTAATTAATTTAAAATTAATTCTCATTGGTAAAATGAGATAATAGGTTTTAAAAAAAAATAAAAAACATCAAATCATTGACATGTGTTTATATCATTTATGTCAAATTACATCACATAATAAACATTGTACTAAATGATAAAAATTTTAAATATAATTTGAAACAAATTTAAATGGTCATATATCAGTTCAAATAATTAGACAAAAAGATATTTTTGAATTAAAAATGTTGTATTTAACACTATTCATTGAAATATGATATTTATGAGAATAATACCTAAATTTCATCCAAAATAAATTACTGATTTCTAGATTGAAAAAAATAATTTTTTTCTCAAATATAACATATATAAGTGTCAAAATCTATATTCAAAATTTATTCTTCATCAAAAATGTGTAAAAATGAACTACAAAAAGCTAGAGTATTTTATGCCTAAAATTGGATTCATTATAATTTTATGTCTCAAGAATATGTTGGATAAATTTGAAAACATTTAACAAAAATGTGTAATGATATTGTATTTAGTGATGTTCATTCCCTCAAATATAATGACTAGTCATTGAATACCTTTTAGAATAATAATAATATTGTATTGTTTTATGTATAACTCGGTGTTGTCTACATCATATGATTTCAGAGAAAACCCTTTGTTGTGTGTCATGAATGTGATCATACAAGGAATTATGTTTAATGTAAAATTAATATATTATTCATAAATATTAATTGATATGAAAAAATATTATCTATAAATAAATGGGATTTTAAAAAAAATGGTGAATGTAAAGAAAAGAATGTAACATCTACATATTAATGAGTCTTCTATATTTTCTAAATATGCGTTCTATTTTTTCTAGTGTTTTTTTCATTTATATTAATTGAATTAAAGAATATAGCATAATTTAAGATTGAAAATATGTTACTAGAAATGGAAAATAATTTTAAATAACATGTGAGATTATTAATATATTACTAAAGTCATTTTATACATAAAAAAATCAAGAGTATAGTTGGATACATGTTTTATAACATCAAATGATGATTTGATGTTATTAAGATATAAATGAATCCAATATGGAATACTCAATCATGAGCTAATAAAATGGGAATGTCACCAACTGATATGACTGTTTATGCTAAAGATCATGTCGTAGTCATTTTATTCGAATTTTTTTATAACTTTTAGTCACAATGTAGGTCTATTACAAAAATCATACAGATATTTCAACATCATACACTTATGGTAAAATTTAGATTAATTCATAACACTATTAATTTTATATGTCTTCAAGGAGTGAATACGACTTCAGAGCACCGTAGGGATTTGATTTCCGACGTCATACATTAAGGTTATAACATAAAAATTTATCTTATATCTTATATTAGTGAGTATAGAGTATGAATTAATGTTTTTATATAACATTAAAAAATTTATTAAATAACTATTTATACGTTTTATGATTTATAAGTTCATAATTAATTATATCTACTATAATTTATTATTTTGGGAGTCATTAGAATTTTACTGATGAAAAATTAATGTTTTCCAAAATTAGAAATTTTTTAAAGAATTTAAATGAGAAGAGGTTGAAGACAATTCATCATGTTCAAAATTTCATGATATTAATATTATCCATGTTCCATTCATCAGGTAATTTAGACCTAATGATTTCTATACTTCCAAAGAAAATATTCATTCTATATGATGAGTTCCAAGAAACCATGAAAAATTGTTCATGGGTTACTTATTTTTATAATGATCGTGAAATATGTGGATGATCCTATAAGTTTATTTTTTGAATTAAATTTAAAACAAACACTGAAAAAAGAAAATATTACATGTGAGGACATGGAAAAAGTTTAAAATGAGAAAAAAACATGTGATTGATAGTATTTTACTATTTTTATATACATAAATTGATAAATAAAATACATGAGATCAATGAGGTGATTTTGCTATAAGTGTATGTTACCTAAATTCTTTCAAGAACTATTTTTTTTAATTTATAGAAATCTATAGAGCACCAATAAGTATTTATGAGAAATTAATGAAAATTTTGCATGGTACTTTCTTAATAAAAATGATGTGAGTTTTGAGGAATAAAAAGACCACCCTCTTGATTAATTTTCTTTGAAAGTTTGTTTAAAAATATATGAACTCACAAGGAAGGATAAAAAGAACCTAAATTCATTTAGGATCTCAAATGTATCATAGAATAAGTTGAATGAACTCAAAAAATCTTTTTTATAGTTAAATATGAGGAGAAAGTAAGACGAATAAATCTCTTCTACATAAATGTGATGTCACATTGTCATGTATAATATATACTTAAGGAAAAGAGATTTATTAAAATACTAATTTGTGTGGGAATAATGTTGGATAAGTCTAAACCACTTTTACATTAGTAGAAAAGGTAAGTTTTAGACCTATTCATAGGAGTTTCACAAACAACATGAACAATGGTGAGATATAATATGAATAATTTTTATTTGATATTATAGAAGGAAACCCTTTTAATAATATACCTTTAACTGGTTGTAGGTGGTATATATAACCTATTGGAATGTGGACACTAGATCACTTAGGTCTAGGAAATTTAGTTGGTTCCCAAACATTTTTTGGGAGATATTTTTATCTATATTCGAGATGATTGATTTAGTTGAATCAATGTCTCAAAAGTCATACGAATCTGGTAAAGAGGAATATTTCATGGAATGACATTTTAAATCATTATTATCACTGACTTTTAAAACATTAACTACTTATGTGAGACTATGTAAAATAATAATATTGTATCAAGGATATAAATTAAATCAACAGCTAAATTAAAGGAAGAATTCATAATAGGAACAAGGATCTCTAACTCAACCCTCCCCCTCACAGTGATCATAATAAAAATCATTCATCAATTTTTATAATATATAATCTGGGTTTCCTCTAATGTATATATGAATTATATAGAATATAAATTTATTAAATATAATAGGTTTTCACTTTAATTATATAAATAAGTTTATTTTTTAATGGATCTATATTCATAAGTATTTAAAATCATAAGGAATAATGTTGTGTTACATTTTAATATTTGGATTTACCCTTGTTTGAAGAGATTATCCCCAATGTTATTTAGAGTTTAAAAATCATCATGTGGATAGGAAAACTATAAACTACATCCTATAATCTATATCAAATAAATTATACACTAGGAAACTAGTTCATAACACATAAAAATAGATATGGTATAATATGAAAAATAGTTATGAAGGCAATGTGAATATTAACTAGGAAAAATATTATATTTTGACATCAATGTCAGAAATAAATTCATGATGGATGGTAAAGATACGACGGCTGATTTATTATAATGGTAAGTTTGATTTTTATCCATATTAATAGACTAAAAGACACTCTATAATATTGAATAATTATTGAGAAGTTGATAGGAAATTTCATGGGTAGATTTGGATAAAAAAATATTTGCTGGGAAAGAGATATGTGACCCTTCCTTTCATGATATATAGAAGACAGTCATCAAATATGAAATGAAAAAAAGTACATATACATAAAAATAAGGAAAAAATTGAGTTGGATTTCAAATAAATGACATGAAAAATCATAGTTATGGGAATGTTAAATCTGATCCATGTTTGGAAAGTAATTATTGAAAAAATGTCGATTATAATAAAATCATGCACTTTTTTTTTCAAAAAACATTATAAAGTAGAAAAAAAAATGTTATTATTAATCCTTAATTCTCTAGTTGTGGAGGAATTGTATAGTTTTTATCTTGACTATAAGAAGAATAAATATGGTGAAACTAGAATTGATGATTTTTAAGAATAAATTTGGATATTATGTTTTATATAACTAAGTGATGTTGATTTAAAAATAAAGAAGAATAATTCAAGTAAAAACATGAAAAATATGATTATAAAACATGGAAGTGTAGAATAATAAACCTAATTAATTGTTTTTTATAATGATCGTACTGATAAAAATCATAAAACATCCATATATCACTTCAAGAATCATGTGGATTATTTTGTATAAAATTGTGGGAGGAGAGGATGACTACATTAAATACATATTTTTAATAGGAATGTTTCCCAACATAGGAAAAAATTCCATTACAACGATGTGATTAAATTCTATTGAAGAAGTTGATAATAATATAATATATGAATAGAGTGATATCCTAAATGATATCAAAATTAAATTGTGAAAAACTAATAAAAAATTATGATATTGGAAGATGTTACTGGAGAAATTTCTATAGAAGGGGAAGAGCTACATGTAGAGAAATCTAGGATCCATAAAATTTAAAATGAAATGAAAAAAATGGTTTAATATTATAAAAAAACTATAGAATTTTAATCCATATAATCCAATTTTTTTGACAAAACCTTCCTCGAGAAAAATATATAATCTAATTTCATTTTCACAAGTGGTATTTGATCTTATTCTCTAGTAATGTAGGATCATAACATCAAACTAATAGGTTTTTATACTGAAATATGTTTAAAAAAATGTTTTTAAATTATAATATGAAATGTATAGGATTTGAGAAATGAAAAATCCTCTTGAGTAAGTCCAAAATAGGATTTCACTGAAATAAAAAATAAGTATAATTTTGTTAAAATACTATCAAACATGTTGAATAAAAATCCATTATGAGATACTAAAAGAGTTTTTGGAATATAATAAATAAATACTAAATCTTATGGTAAAATATTTCATTCCAATGGTTGTGGAATAAATAATGTAGGAGGAATCATAAAAATAAGTTTATCAACATTGTTAGAAGAATAAAAACTCTTAGAATATAGAAGTTTGAAATATGAAAATATACCTTATTATCTATAGAAAAAAAATACGATTGGATAGAGAATATTTTAGGAATAGGTGGCCAATGACATCAAAATATGGAATATTACAACTCAGTTTTTACATTTTATTAATTAAATACGTATAGAGTGATTAGAAATCAAAAATTAATGTTGAAAATAGTTTATATTTCTTAAAGAAACTCTTGAATATATATATAGGTGAAAAATAAAAAGGAAATTAATATTTCAATGATATAAAAGAATGATCCAAAGAAGATGTAAGTGTATTATAAATCCATAACCCGATAGAACATGAAATTATTTGTTCTTTTAGGATTATTAATAGAATATATAAATTAATTCATTTTACTTTAATTTTTACCTGAGAATAAAAAAATAAAAAATAATTATTCAAACTAAGGTAAGTGTGATTTTATGGATCCTAATAAGTAACACCATTAGGAGGATAATGTTATCCTGAAGGATAGAACTGTTCTCCCTATGAGGTCTGATGACATGAAATTCAAAAAGGATTTATGAATTGTGAATTTTAAAAAAAGGAGGAACATTATTGATAGACGAATTTCACTCATTTATTATGAAAACCCCCATAATTTGTTACCTTTTACAAATTATGTGTACCGACATGTAGGGAATTGAAAGAGATAATTTGTGGGAACTCCAAGAGTGATGTAATCCATGCATGCAATTGGAATGTATATTTTATTATAGAGGACTACTAAAGGAGAATAAATAATTCTGACAATGAATTGAGTGTATAAATATTGAGGGAGCCAACATGAAAACGAGATTTGAAAACATAGTGTAACTTCATGAAAATTTTAATTCTAGGATATCCCATTAAAAATGGGAATTGATCTATATTAATAACACTGTCAATACCAAATTTTAATATATCAATAATCTTAATTATGCAATAGTTTTTGTTGTTGAAAAATGGCGATGAAAGTGGGAATAAATATTTTCCTCCATAAACATCTTTAATTTTTTGGAATATGATTTTCAGAAACATGTAATCTTGAAAAATATATTATATATATTCTAACATGAATTTTTTTTTAATATTTAATCACATTATGATATTGAAAATAGTCGTCCCTAATGTCTTGGTGAAATTAATCCTGTTTTCTAAATTATTTTTTTCACATATAAAAATATAGTTGACTAACTAATAAATCATTTCAAAAGAGAATGTGGTGATATCCTTCTCTAAATAGTATATATTAGTATTAAACATGAATACATCTGTGATAGGAAGAATAAATTTCACATTGAATTAATATGAGTTTTGTGATATTTTTCATCACATTTCCATGGAATTTATTATCAATAAGGTGGAGAATAAATATTTAATTCTACTTTATAAGGAAGTTAATTGATATTAATAAAATTAAAATAGGGGATATTGAAGAAACTAATGATTTTATCTTGTATTTATAATCAATATGTGCCAGTATGTACCTTACTGAGTTGGGTGGTAGTTTTACATTCCACCAATAATGATAAATTAATATACACCCATAGTGCAAGCATGGAAAATGTATAACATATTATAATTACTGAGTGGTTCTTGATGTCTAACGACAAGTTTGGTCACTAATTGTTACAAAAAATAAATTTACAAGTGACATTGAACCAACAATCACATGGGGAGATATAGAAGTTCATCAAGAAATGGAAAATCACACAAAAATAATAGTGAATCCATCTATAGAGTACTAATCTAAATGAATAAAAAATGTTTGACAACAAAATTAACAGAATATTTTATAAAATATCTATATAATTAGAAGTGAATTAGATATAAATAGTTTAAATATGTTATTCTTAAGATGGATATGAGAAAACTGATATGTACATAGTGAACATGAGTTTTATTCTTACAAGAATGTGATATTAATCTGAATAATTTCATTTCTGGGGACATTGAGTTACATTGCATAGAAATTAAAAAATTACCATGAATATTTTGGGTATTAAAAATTTATTTATGAATTCCAGGTAATTTGTAATCATTTAATCATATCATATTACTTTGAATCAAGAGTATAACGTTTGAGCACAACATGTCTTTTAGTCCCTATATTAAACATATGGGGTTAAATGTATGTCATTGTCTTATGTAACACAATATTGATCCATGTGTGTGATATCATGATTTATTATAACATTCAATGAATTATGAAATTTTATTAAATACATTATATTACATTTAATATCTCCATAAAATAATAATACTACAATTTTTGTTTTAGATAAATTTATTAATATTATAGGGTAAAAAATACGAGTTTCAAGAACTAAATTTTTGATGAGAAAATTATAAAGGATGATGTATATGCCAGTTGAGATTTTTTAATATATCTTAAATCTTTGATTAGCGATTATCCATGCATAATATTGAAGTGATTTAAAGGGTCAAACACTAGTATTGAAACCATTATTCCAAATTAGGTGCTCCATTCAGAAAACTAAAAACTATAATGTGATTAACATGATGTTTTGAAGTTGGAATCATATGTGGAAAATTTTGTGAGGTAATTCCAAGAACAAATTTTATGCTAAGAAATATAAATAAAAAAGACATATCTAGACGAGAAAATAGTTTAAAATGGGAAGAAAATAAGTCAGAATGAATATCTTATTTTTTTTAATTTTTTTAAATTATAACATATGAAATAATGAAGAAACTTTTGCAGCATGGGAATGATACATATATTCATTTCCACATTCAACGAGTTATTGAAATTTATAAATATATAATAAGACATAAAAATAGCATTTGTTCAACACATGAAATTTAAGTGTGACCATTTCATGAGATAAATGAAGTATGTTTTTATAAATAAAAGGAAAAAAATTATTAGAATATAAAAAATATATGAAAATAGATCTTGGAAAAATTTAGTGATGAATTATAAAAATAATAATGCATTAATAATAATTTATTCATTAAATTTTGAAGATGAGATAACATTATATATATACTATAGATTTATTCTTTCGAAAATTATTTAGAAACATGAATCTTGTATTCCTACATGAAATATTAAAAAATCAAGATCATTGGTGAGAAATGACAAGAAATTCACTTGAAGATCTAGAAAAATTCCATTAAATGCATGTAATTCTTACCTACCATTATATAAATAGAGAGTGGAAATCAAATACAGGTTCACCTGAGTGTGTATAACCACATAAAAGTTTTCATGATCTAGTATAATGAAATAATCAAGTGACTATTCAAGAAACTTCTTTTAGGAAGGTAGTTTCTATTATAAAGAGCTATTATAATGATATAGTCAAGTGAAATTTGAAGGAAAATATTTTTAGGATAAATATTCAACAATAATGAGCTAAAATAAATAACCCATATTGAGGTAACCACTTTTAATAATGGGACCTAGAACTTCAAAAAAATCATTACCATATTATTAGAATTAGTTTTTATTTTCAGTCAAGATAATTTAAAATAGGTTAACCATGTCTAAAAATAAAACCTAAACACAGAATATATTAGTTATTTCGTATCCTAACCCTGAAAATTCGTGTTCTGTTTTACTTTATATTACTACACAATTTGGTGAGGCATGTGAAAAGAAAATAGTGGATCAAGTCTTTAACCTACCGAACTTGTTGATTTAAATGAAGAATTCATAAAAATATAAAGGGATTAATAATATCACATCTATATCATAGTGATATCACTAGATACTAGCACATCATATGATAAGGAATCTATTTTTAGATAAACTTTTGAGAATAAAAATAAATGTATTTATCTTTATTGAGGAAAAATAATGTTCTGTGGTAGATACATTTTGGAACTACATAGAATCTATATAATTCATCAAGTAATATATGAAATTTAAACATGTCTACAAAGTTTAATGATCAATAGAATTTTTAATTTGTAAATAAATTACAAAACATTAAACCATAAATAGTGGTAAATATTTTTTTGATATAAAATAATTGGTTTATAAAGGTTGTACTCCTATATATTTTTATAAAATGAATTGATAGATCTAGAATTTTTATTCATGAATATTTATATACATCTAACATGATACAAAATAATAAATCTTTAATATATATTAGATAATATAATAAATATGGAATAATATTTGTTAATATTGATGTCTTAAATGTGAATTCTTAATAGAAACCAAGAATTATAGGAAACGATATGAGTGTAACTTATTTGATGGTTATTGGAGGTGTTGGACAAAATCTCTTTAGTCAAAATAAATTATGTGGCATCAGTCATTAATTTCACAATATGAATAACACACGTATTATCAAAAGAATGCATTGTGAAATATTAATAGTTGGAAAACAAAATAATGGAAATATCCATTGTGATAGTGGGGAAGAATAAATATTATTTCTTACATATTAGGATGACAAGAAAATATTGACATAATAGATTTACTATGTGTTAAAAACCTATTTGGAATACCTAGAAACATATTAAGTTAAATAAGATATTACAAACATAATATTATATTGTACCTAGACATGTGATTCTATCAAATATGAGAAACTTATTTGGGTGTTATATAAGAATAATTGTGTTAAATTCCGTCCATCTAATTGGATTTTGAAAATAATTTAAATAAATATGATAATATGATTTGAAAAAAATGTATTACTTGTGTGTAAATTATACTCTTAAATTGAAGGAATAATTATTGAGGCCATTTTTATACCATAATATGGAATGAAGAAATCATTTTGTTATGGGACATAATATTCATAATGAAATTCAAGGTATAATAAAGGGATATAAATTTATATTTTTTACGAATTCTTATAAGAAGAACCCAACATCAAATTTCTACAATAAGTTTTATATATTATTAAGGGGATAATAAGAGATAATTGAAGACGAAACCCTATGGACTATAGAAGGGTCAAAGGGAATGGTATTATATGATATTTACCTTTTAGGTAAAGATTGGATTGTATCCTGTATGAGTTCATCATAATCACAATTCCATGAAAACTCATGATAAGTTGAAGATAGATTTATCTATGTATATAATATCATATTTGGAGGCTCAAATGATGTTCAATGTAGGGAATATATAAATAAATGAAATGTGAGATTCATATGGATATGCATTTTTGTGTTAATGTTGTTATTTATTTTCATTTTATTCAGTAAATTAATGTCACATTTATTTTATATTATAAATTTTAAAATTTATGAAAATTATTTTAACTGAGGAATTTATATGGAAATATTACTGATATACATAGTCATGCTAAGAGGGAGGTGTGAATCTATTAAAACAAAATTTAAGAATTATTTTTCTGTTTTACTTACTTATTTATAATATTTTATCCATAAATAATTTTATTCTAAATAATTTTTTCATATGAATAACTAACACACCACAAAACATGCAATGACATAATGAATCAAGGCCAACAACCAATTTTTTTAATGTTCTTCCCTTGATGTTTTGGGTATTTTTCGAGGCATTTTTGTTCCACTAAAATTGTAAAATTAATACACATAAGAAAGCTATCATCTTTAACAATTTGAAATTTTCTCAAAAGCCTATCTTATCACCAAGATTATTTCTACACTCTATCCTAGAATCTCAAAGTGGAGATAATGAATATAGTATTGAAATAGATATTAATATCTAAACCTTGATGTCACTACATAAAATTATAATATCTTACTAGCCATCAATATACATTAATATCCAAAATATAATCTATTGTGTTAGTTTGAATTTTTATCTGGAACTATTCATATGAATTTTAGAATAAAAATTGATAATATAAGGTTCATTAATGATATATTCTTCTATTTTATTATATGATCATTAATGACTAGAAATGAATCAATAACAATAAATCCCATATATTCTTATCACAATATTCATATTCTTCATAATGAGATTCTACAAAATGATTTTGAGTATGATGAAATAGTGATGTCCTTACCTAAATATTATATTCTAATTATTATTTTAATTATATTATATAAGGGTATCATATGATGGGGTTCCACCCATTCTACTTCGTTGAATAATAATGTGGTCAATGTAGTTATTTATATATTCTTCTCAATCTCTTCGGTCTTCCTTATATACAGGGTCCAATATTTTTCCAATTTGTGTATCTCTACACTTCAACATTTCCATTTTATTTTTATTAAATTTTTAATTCTCATAATAATCACATAAATATTTTATCTTCCAAAATATAAAAACTCCATAAAACTATGATCTTATGTTATTTTTTTAACAATACTTCAAATAATTTATTAATGTTTATCTACCCTGGATCATATCCAATTCCAAATATAATGTTTTGATTACAATAAATTTAGATATATTCACTCAAGAACATTTGGAAATAAAATTCTTTGAAATACCAATAAAATAACACTACAATGTGAATTAAAATATTTAATGTGACATTATTTCTTAAAATGTATAAATATTCATATAATGAGTATACATAATATTTTCTCATCATATATATGGTGGTCGTATAGAGAAATATATAATGGAGAAATTAATATAAAACATTTAGAGACAATGGTGATTAACAATCACTATAATTAACTAGGAAAATAATCCTCTCCTTAAGTATTATTTTTTCATACTCTACATTATTGAAATCTCATTCTAGAATGTCCATGTTCAATTTAGTATAACCAATTCTAGTTGTCTAAAAATATTTAATCATCTTCAACTTTTTGTGTGGAATGATAATCATCTCCATGATTCAATAATTAATCATCATATCAATTCACCAATTATGTTTTTTTTTCAAACTATCATGATATTAAATAAAATAAATAATAGAATATGTTGACCTAATTTTTCAATGAAATATTCAATTAAATAGTCACTAAAATATCATTCTCTTTAAATTTCAATGAAAACATATGTAAATAATCTTTGTAACTAGTATACAATCCTCATATGATAATGGAATATTCTTATATTTACATTTATAATTTAATCTTAATCCTAAATAGTTTTAATATGAACAAGAATTAATTTCACTTATCTCTCAATATATTTTAATGAGTACAACACAACTTTAACTTTTGACCAAGTCATTATTGTAAAATTGTGTGTCATTTAGAAATAATTTGAATCAATTATATATATATAATTACTTACTATCACATATCTTATATACATATAGAGTATATTTGAATTGTATTTTTATCTTTGAGACATAATCTCAAGATTATCTGTTTTATTTTGAAAAAATAACTATTAGATAACACTAATATAATCATCCATATTTATTTTTGTGTATTTCAGATAATATATTGATTAATATATTTGTAACAATATACCATATCCTTTATTTTAGTTTATTACATTTTAAAAATATCTTACAAAAAGTTTAAATCATTTATAGTGTCTACTAAATTCCTTTTATCTCATTTTTATTGTATTTATTCATATGTGTAATGAATTCCCAACATATTCTAATGTCACATATGAAATAAATATTTCTATCTTATATGATTTCTAGATTTCATATTCTTTAAAATCATCTATTCCAAAAATATAAATCATCTTAGAATCACATCTTATAATCACTATGAATATTAAATAATCAAAAAAACATCTCAGAACCATATAAAAATCATAATAATAATCCCCAACTCTTATTAACATAATGCCAAAATACATCCAAAATATGATTAATCTATTGAGTTATCTGATTAATTTATACTTCCTGAAATAAAATATAAAATTCTTTCACCAAATATTCTATGTAACAGTTCCATAATTTATTAACCAATTAAAATAATAGAAATATAAAATAATAATCTTCATATGTTTTCTTCTAGATGAATCTTCCTTTCTATTCATAATTCTTCCTAATAAGTAATCACAAGTTTGAAATTCTCATTATTATAACCAGCCTCAATTACATAAAAACATAGATAGAATAAATAGTAGATAAGGCATCAGTCACCAAATTTTCATCACTTATCATGAACCCATTAAAAATATACATCACAAAAATCAGATATGTATGAGATGTGTAAAAAATTAAAAATTATAATCTATTGTGGTTCCTCGTGATATAAATCTAATCAACAAGGTTCCTCTACTTCAATAAATTAACCCTTAATCATCATACCCATATCTAAATCCTTCTCTTATTATGATACCATACCACCATTATATCATTTTTAGGGCATAATGAAATTGGGACACTATTGATTGGTATTGGGTGAATCAAAAATAAATGATTTGTCACGACCCGACCCAACGGGGCTCGAGCCGCGACTCCCCAAGCCCGCCTCCAATAGGCCAGGGGCTGGCGACCAGTGCCGAGTAGGCTATCACACACATGGGAGGCATTAGCCTAAGGTACCTGTACACACGCACCCACAAACACCTCCATGCAACAGTGCAGAGATATAGAAACTGAAAGGTAAATGCATGCATACAATCTATCCCAAACCAGAGTGCAACAACGAAAGTACAAGGGCAAAACAGGGCCCACCAAAAGAAAACTACAAAGCGCATCCAACCTGCTCGGAAGAAGGGAAACGCTGCCACAATCACCCGCCGGATAGCTCGCTCGGCACAGCTCCGGTAAACACCCCGGTCAACTCGCTCACAAAGCTCCGCCTGCTCCGGGTCCTCCTGGGACTCCGTCTAAAGGCCTGTGGTCTGCACAAGACACAAACATGTGCGGGGAAAGCCCGTGCAGGGGTGAGTATAAACATACTCAGTAGGCACCCCAAAAACCCAAAACCCAAGGGAGCAACTGAAAGGCAACAGTCCGCTCAACCCAGCCAGAGGGAACCCATACGAGAGAGAAACTCCATCCCGTGACCATCCTCGGCTAAACACAACAAGTCAGCTCAGCTCAGCTCAGGTGTATGCCCATACATACACCTTGAACAATCCAGATATACACAGCTCACGCCACAAAGCCACAAGAGGTACCGACCTCGTCACCAGCAACTGTCCACAACAAGGAGAGTACACCACGAACACTGTCGTACCAGATGATACTCATCCGAGAGATACACTCCATCGGGATACTCGCAAACATCTCAGACGCTCGCCCGAGAGACCACGCTCGTCGGATAGCATCACTGAGGAAACATCACCGGAACACCATAACCACCAAACTCCACGGATAGGGGATCGCCGCTAGGGTCCGCTAGGGGATACCAAGACCCACTCCGGTTTACGTAGCTCACAGATAGGGGATCACTCCCAGGGTCCGCTGGGGGATACCACGACCCGATCTGGCATACGTAGTTCTCACAGATAGGGGATCACACCCAGGATCCGCTGGGGGATGCCACAACCCGATCTGTCGCTCCGCAGAAGCTCCACACTCAGATAGAGGATCAACGTCCATATAAAGATGGTCACGACGATACCGGAACCCTATCTGGTATAACTCGCGATGTAGGGGATCGAACCAACGATGCCGTAACCCTACCGAAACCACGCGCTGAGTAGGGGATCGCATAACCAACGATACCGCAACCCTACCGACATCAAGCGCTGAGTAGGGGATCGTATAACCAACGATGCCACAACCCTACTGTGCACGACCCACCACGTAGGGGATCATATTTCCGATGATGCCACAAAACCCTACGGGATTAACCTGCTAGATAGGGGATCGATGCCCGTGAAATAGGTGGTCACCGCGATACCAAGAACCCGATCTAGGGTAAAGATGCTAGAGGATCCACTTCGGGGCCACCGGAGGGATACCACAACTCTAACAGTTTAAACATCCCAACGAGAGGATCACAAACCCACACGAAGGTTGTGATGCCACACGAACCCTCATGGGAACGAACCGAGGGAGAACCCTCAACCACTGCTGGTCCAAACGTCGCTAACCCGAGCGACCCGCCACAAAGCCACACTGCGCACCTCCGAAGCCAAAACCGAGGCCATCATCGCGTTCCACGCGGAAAAACACGCAGGATAGGCTGTTTACTCGCCCGAAACGGAGCACCGGTGAAAAAGGCACTATTCACCGTAGCTAGCTCGTGCGGGGCCCACACAACGATCCCGAAACCCATCGAGCGGACCATACCACGATGATCCCCTCGGAAAAACAGGCGGAATCGACTACTCACTCGCCCAAAACGGACACCCGGTGAAAAAGGTACTATTCACCGAAGGCCGGCTCGGGTGGGGCCCACGCCTGGATTCCGAAACTCATCGAACGGATCACACCATTGCGATCCTCTCGGAAAAACACACAGGATCGACTATTCATCTGCCAAAATCGGACTCCTGGTGCAAAAGCTGCGTTTCTCCGCAAACGCCAAAACCCGGCCTCGTGGGGCCCGCACCCCGTTCGCAAACCCAACACCCGGAAACCATCTCAAAAAGTCTGTCGTACCATCAGGGTCTCAACGCCACTGACGGCACGTCAATCGGACGCTCCGGGTAGAAGTTACAACGGCCTGAAGTCGTAAAATAATAAAATAATATAATTTTATACGACGTTTCTCGCTCCCGGGCCACGATCCCGAACCTTTAAACCCTCGAACCCATACCGGAGGGTTCGCCTCGTCGTCAGGGTCACGTCGCCGCACACGGCACGCGAATCCGACTCCCGAGGTGCAAGATACGGGGGTTTAAAGACCCCCGTATTCGAAAAAGAAGGCCGGACCGGCCCGGACCGGCCGGTCCGGCCGGCCCGGACCGGCCGCCGCCGCCGGCCCGCCCTGGCCGGCGGCGCTCCGCCGCGCGCCGCCGCGTCGGTGCCGCGCCGGCGGATCTTCCGCGGACTGCCTGGGGCACCCCGGTGGTCCGTTTTGCGATCCGGAGGCGCCTACGCGACCCTCGGGACCCGATCTACACTGCAACGGCTTCAATTTGCAGAAAAACGCAGCAAAAACGGGATCGGGGATTAAAACTCAAACCGCCTACCTCGCGGGCGAAACGCCGACGTTCTGCCTCAGATCCGCGCTCCCGAGCTTCCGCTGCGCACTCCTGGAACGTCCGCCGTCGAATTCTGAGCTCGTAGGCGCTCCGTTTGCTCGATTCGGCAGAGTGGCGGCGAAGAACGACGAAGAACGGCGAAGAATGATAAAAGGGGGGGAGGGGGGGCGCTGATATTTATATCAGCGGCCCGCCGGCGCCCAACCCGCCTCGGACCCGACGCCCGATGCGAACAAAAGTAAGGTCACCCCTAGGGTAAACGCGCCGTTCTGAACGCAACGGCAGTCTCAGATTTTCGATCCAAGACTCCGTTCAGAAGTTATTTGAGCCGACGCTCGCACACAAACTTGCCACTTATTTACGGAAACGCCCCTGGTGGCGTTTCCCACCGCTGGCCCGCGCCCGCAAAGTTAACACCCCGCCTAGGGTAAACGGCACGTTCCGGACGCAACCGTGCCCTCAGATTCCCGTTCTGAGCTACCTTTTAGGAGATACCACACCCCCGCCACGTGCATAGTATAAAAAAACTTAATATTTTTATAAAATTAATTCCGGGCACACCGGGCCTCAGAATCGCACGCCGTCTTCGCGCCTAGCTCTGGAATTATTCATAGAAATATTCCGGAGTCTGACAGGGCCAAAAACCTGAGTCGCTACATCCTCCCCCCCTTAGAACTTTTCGTCCCCGAAAAGCCCCAAGCACAAGGAAAGCGACTGAACTCTCAACTGGGTCTCACACACCAGCGAGCTCACAAACAACAACCACTCAGGGTCTTACCAACGCCCTGAACAAAACTCGAGCAAGCAAAAAAAGGAAAGAGTACCGCTAAACAGTGTCTGACAAACTACTGAAGTAAGTAGAAAAGACACAAGGCGTACCTCTATCCATCTGTGGTGCCTCTGGGTCGACTGCCTCCAGGGCTTGGAACTGCCCTCGCCCTCGGCCACCAGCTCCCTGAGCTTGGCCTGAACCACCTGGGGGTGGGGGTGGTGGCAACTGGTACTGTCTACCACCACCTCCTGCTGCACCAGCTCCGACGCCACGTCTGCCGCCCTGCGGACCTCCTTGCTCGAGACGCTGCCTCTGCCAAGGCGGTCCATCGACCGGCTCCCTCTCAGCAGCACGTCGGGTCGGACAATCTCTAGCAAGATGTCCACGACCATCGCAAGCGTAACACCGCCTCTCCTGCGGCTGACCAAAACTGGCCTGCGAGCCCTGTGAGCCCTGAGGCTCAGATCCTCCATCTTGGGGTCGCCTCCTAAAACGCCGGCCACGTACAGACCCCTGAGTCTGTCGTCGGCTACCAGATGCTGATCCGACCGACGAAGTCTCAGCTCTCGCGTGCCCAGAACCAACATGAGAGATCTGCTCAGCCAGAAAGCTCTCCACCACCAGCGCTCGCTCCAGCACTCCAGCATAGGTGGGCAGACACAAGGAAACCACACCTGCTCGGATATCCCTGCGTAAGCCCTGCTCGAAGGTCCGAGCCCTAAAGAACGGGTCTCGAACCATATCCAGGGAGTAGCGCGACAGGTCTGTGAACCTCGCTGAGTACTCCGCCACAGTCATGCTCTCCTGACGAAGCTGCAGAAGCTCCTGGATCCGCACTGACCTTAGCGTCACCGGATAGAGCTCCTCCCTGAAGAGCCGCTCAAACTCTGCCCACGAGAGTGTCTCCTCGTCATGGGACTGCGTCACCAAACTCCACCATCGCCCGGCCGAACCATGCAGAAGGCTCGCCGCTAGGACCACCATCTGATCAGGCGGTGTCCTCACTAGGCGGAAAACTCGAGTAACTGCCTCGAGCCAGTCATCAGCTGCCTGGGGGTCTGGATCACCCCGAAACCTCAGAGGTCGCTGCCTCTGGAACTCGTGCAACGCACTCAGCCTGCGTGCAACCTCGTCCTGCACCACCGGCACAACCAGCTGCTCAACAGGTGGTGGCTCCACTGGCAGACCACCTGGAGGTGCAACCTCAGAACCTGCGCCCTGCTCCACAGCCACTACACGGGGCGGGTCATCAGCACAATCCTGCTGCGGAACCCTCGCTGGCTGTCGTCGTGGAGGCATCCTGAAATACATTCAAGACACACCACAGTCAAAGAGTATATCTGGAGAGCTGACTCAAGAAGGACAAGGAAAAACCAAAAACCCAGTCCTATATGATGCATGTACCATGATGTCCCCGCGACCAGTGTACGAATGTCCCGAGTCGAAAGGCAGGTTATCAGAGTCCTGGTGTATGGATACGTCGGCCGCCGCACCAACACTGGAGTCCCTGGCCTGAAAGCCGAACTCGAAACACCCTAACACTGCCGCTATGCAACCCAAACCAAACTCACAGCTAGACCAGCTACGCTCTGAGATCCCAAGGTGGAACCTCCCTCTGATACCACTCTGTCACGACCCGACCCAACGGGGCTCGAGCCGCGACTCCCCAAGCCCGCCTCCAATAGGCCAGGGGCTGGCGACCAGCGCCGAGTAGGCTATCACACACATGGGAGGCATTAGCCTAAGGTACCTGTAAAAACGCACCCACAAACACCTCCATGCAACAGTGCAGAGATATAGAAACTGAAAGGTAAATGCATGCATACAATCTATCCCAAACCAGAGTGCAACAACGAAAGTACAAGGGCAAAACAGGGCCCACCAAAAGAAAACTACAAAGTGCGTCCAACCTGCTCGGAAGAAGGGAAACGCTGCCACAATCACCCGCCGGAAAGCTCGCTCGGCACAGCTCCGGTAAACACCCCGGTCAACTCGCTCACAAAGCTCCGCCTGCTCCGGGTCCTCCTGGGACTCCGTCTAAAGGCCTGTGGTCTGCACAAGACACAAACATGTGCGGGAAAAGCGCGTGCAGGGGTGAGTATAAACATACTCAGTAGGCACCCCAAAAACCCAAAACCCAAGGGAGCAACTGAAAGGCAACAGTCCGCTCAACCCAGCCAGAGGGAACCCATACGAGAGAGAAACTCCATCCCGTGACCATCCTCGGCTAAACACAACAAGTCAGCTCAGCTCAGCTCAGGTGTATGCCCATACATACACCTTGAACAATCCAGATATACACAGCTCACGCCACAAAGCCACAAGAGGTACCGACCTCGTCACCAGCAACTGTCCACAACAAGGAGAGTACACCACGAACACTGTCGTACCAGATGATACACATCCGAGAGATACACTCCATCGGGATACTCGCAAACATCTCAGACGCTCGCCCGAGAGACCACGCTCGTCGGATAGCATCACTGAGGAAACATCACTGGAACACCATAACCACCAAACTCCACGGATAGGGGATCGCCGCTAGGGTCCGCTAGGGGATACCAAGACCCACTCCGGTTTACGTAGCTCACAGATAGGGGATCACTCCCAGGGTCCGCTGGGGGATACCACGACCCGATCTGGCATACGTAGTTCTCACAGATAGGGGATCACACCCAGGATCCGCTGGGGGATGCCACAACCCGATCTGTCGCTCCGCAGAAGCTCCACACTCAGATAGAGGATCATCGTCCATATAAAGATGGTCACGACGATACCGGAACCCTATCTGGTATAACTCGCGATGTAGGGGATCGAACCAATGATGCCGCAACCCTACTGAAACCACGCGCTGAGTAGGGGATCACATAACCAACGATACCGCAACCCTACCGACATCAAGCGCTGAGTAGGGGATCGTATAACCAACGATGCCACAACCCTACTGTGCACGACCCACCACGTAGGGGATCATATTTCCGATGATGCCACAAAACCCTACGGGATTAACCTGCTAGATAGGGGATCGCTGCCCGTGAAATAGGTGGTCACCGCGATACCAAGAACCCGATCTAGGGTAAAGATGCTAGAGGATCCACTTCGGGGCCACCGGAGGGATACCACAACTCTAACAGTTTAAACATCCCAACGAGAGGATCACAAACCCACACGAAGGTTGTGATGCCACACGAACCCTCGTGGGAACGAACCGAGGGAGAACCCTCAACCACTGCTGGTCCAAACGTCGCTAACCCGAGCGACCCGCCACAAAGCCACACTGCGCACCTCCGAAGCCAAAACCGAGGCCATCATCGCGTTCCACGCGGAAAAACACGCAGGATAGGCTGTTTACTCGCCCGAAACGGAGCACCGGTGAAAAAGGCACTATTCACCGTAGCTAGCTCGTGCGGGGCCCACACAACGATCCCGAAACCCATCGAGCGGACCATACCACGATGATCCCCTCGGAAAAACAGGCGGAATCGACTACTCACTCGCCCAAAACGGACACCCGGTGAAAAAGGTACTATTCACCGAAGGCCGGCTCGGGTGGGGCCCACGCCTGGATTCCGAAACTCATCGAACGGATCGCACCATTGCGATCCTCTCGGAAAAACACACAGGATCGACTATTCATCTGCCAAAATCGGACTCCTGGTGCAAAAGCTGCGTTTCTCCGCAAACGCCAAAACCCGGCCTCGTGGGGCCCGCACCCCGTTCGCAAACCCAACACCCGGAAACCATCTCAAAAAGTCTGTCGTACCATCAGGGTCTCAACGCCACTGACGGCACGTCAATCGGACGCTCCGGGTAGAAGTTACAACGGCCTGAAGTCGTAAAATAATAAAATAATATAATTTTATACGACGTTTCTCGCTCCCGGGCCACGATCCCAAACCTTTAAACCCTCGAACCCATACCGGAGGGTTCGCCTCGTCGTCAGGGTCACGTCGCCGCACACGGCACGCGAATCCGACTCCCGAGGTGCAAGATACGGGGGTTTAAAGACCCCCGTATTCGAAAAAGAAGGCCGGACCGGCCCGGACCGGCCGGTCCGGCCGGCCCGGACCGGCCGCCGCCGCCGGCCCGCCCTGGCCGGCGGCGCTCCGCCGCGCGCCGCCGCGTCGGTGCCGCGCCGGCGGATCTTCCGCGGACTGCCTGGGGCACCCCGGTGGTCCGTTTTGCGATCCGGAGGCGCCTACGCGACCCTCGGGACCCGATCTACACTGCAACGGCTTCAATTTGCAGAAAAACGCAGCAAAAACGGGATCGGGGATTAAAACTCAAACCGCCTACCTCGCGGGCGAAACGCCGACGTTCTGCCTCAGATCCGCGCTCCCGAGCTTCCGCTGCGCACTCCTGGAACGTCCGCCGTCGAATTCTGAGCTCGTAGGCGCTCCGTTTGCTCGATTCGGCAGAGTGGCGGCGAAGAACGACGAAGAACGGCGAAGAATGATAAAAGGGGGGGAGGGGGGGCGCTGATATTTATATCAGCGGCCCGCCGGCGCCCAACCCGCCTCGGACCCGACGCCCGATGCGAACAAAAGTAAGGTCACCCCTAGGGTAAACGCGCCGTTCTGAACGCAACGGCAGTCTCAGATTTTCGATCCAAGACTCCGTTCAGAAGTTATTTGAGCCGACGCTCGCACACAAACTTGCCACTTATTTACGGAAACGCCCCTGGTGGCGTTTCCCACCGCTGGCCCGCGCCCGCAATGTTAACACCCCGCCTAGGGTAAACGGCACGTTCCGGACGCAACCGTGCCCTCAGATTCCCGTTCTGAGCTACCTTTTAGGAGATACCACACCCCCGCCACGTGCATAGTATAAAAAAACTTAATATTTTTATAAAATTAATTCCGGGCACACCGGGCCTCAGAATCGCACGCCGTCTTCGCGCCTAGCTCTGGAATTATTCATAGAAATATTCCGGAGTCTGACAGGGCCAAAAACCTGAGTCGCTACATCCTCCCCCCCTTAGAACTTTTCGTCCCCGAAAAGCCCCAAGCACAAGGAAAGCGACTGAACTCTCAACTGGGTCTCACACACCAGCGAGCTCACAAACAACAACCACTCAGGGTCTTACCAACGCCCTGAACAAAACTCGAGCAAGCAAAAAAAGGAAAGAGTACCGCTAAACAGTGTCTGACAAACTACTGAAGTAAGTAGAAAAGACACAAGGCGTACCTCTATCCATCTGTGGTGCCTCTGGGTCGACTGCCTCCAGGGCTTGCAACTGCCCTCGCCCTCGGCCACCAGCTCCCTGAGCTTGGCCTGAACCACCTGGGGGTGGGGGTGGTGGCAACTGGTACTGTCTACCACCACCTCCTGCTGCACCAGCTCCGACGCCACGTCTGCCGCCCTGCGGACCTCCTTGCTCGAGACGCTGCCTCTGCCAAGGCGGTCCATCGACCGGCTCCCTCTCAGCAGCACGTCGGGTCGGACAATCTCTAGCAAGATGTCCACGACCATCGCAAGCGTAACACCGCCTCTCCTGCGGCTGACCAAAACTGGCCTGCGAGCCCTGTGAGCCCTGAGGCTCAGATCCTCCATCTTGGGGTCGCCTCCTAAAACGCCGGCCACGTACAGACCCCTGAGTCTGTCGTCGGCTACCAGATGCTGATCCGACCGACGAAGTCTCAGCTCTCGCGTGCCCAGCACCAACATGAGAGATCTGCTCAGCCAGAAAGCTCTCCACCACCAGCGCTCGCTCCAGCACTCCAGCATAGGTGGGCAGACACAAGGAAACCACACCTGCTCGGATATCCCTGCGTAAGCCCTGCTCGAAGGTCCGAGCCCTAAAGAACGGGTCTCGAACCATATCCAGGGAGTAGCGCGACAGGTCTGTGAACCTCGCTGAGTACTCCGCCACAGTCATGCTCTCCTGACGAAGCTGCAGAAGCTCCTGGATCCGCACTGACCTTAGCGTCACCGGATAGAGCTCCTCCCTGAAGAGCCGCTCAAACTCTGCCCACGAGAGTGTCTCCTCGTCATGGGACTGCGTCACCAAACTCCACCATCGCCCGGCCGAACCATGCAGAAGGCTCGCCGCTAGGACCACCATCTGATCAGGCGGTGTCCTCACTAGGCGGAAAACTCGAGTAACTGCCTCGAGCCAGTCATCAGCTGCCTGGGGGTCTGGATCACCCCGAAACCTCAGAGGTCGCTGCCTCTGGAACTCGTGCAACGCACTCAGCCTGCGTGCAACCTCGTCCTGCACCACCGGCACAACCAGCTGCTCAACAGGTGGTGGCTCCACTGGCAGACCACCTGGAGGTGCAACCTCAGAACCTGCGCCCTGCTCCACAGCCACTACACGGGGCGGGTCATCAGCACAATCCTGCTGCGGAACCCTCGCTGGCTGTCGTCGTGGAGGCATCCTGAAATACATTCAAGACACACCACAGTCAAAGAGTATATCTGGAGAGCTGACTCAAGAAGGACAAGGAAAAACCAAAAACCCAGTCCTATATGATGCATGTACCATGATGTCCCCGCGACCAGTGTACGAATGTCCCGAGTCGAAAGGCAGGTTATCAGAGTCCTGGTGTATGGATACGTCGGCCGCCGCACCAACACTGGAGTCCCTGGCCTGAAAGCCGAACTCGAAACACCCTAACACTGCCGCTATGCAACCCAAACCAAACTCACAGCTAGACCAGCTACGCTCTGAGATCCCAAGGTGGAACCTCCCTCTGATACCACTCTGTCACGACCCGACCCAACGGGGCTCGAGCCGCGACTCCCTAAGCCCGCCTCCAATAGGCCAGGGGCTGGCGACCAGCGCCGAGTAGGCTATCACACACATGGGAGGCATTAGCCTAAGGTACCTGTAAAAACGCACCCACAAACACCTCCATGCAACAGTGCAGAGATATAGAAACTGAAAGGTAAATGCATGCATACAATCTATCCCAAACCAGAGTGCAACAACGAAAGTACAAGGGCAAAACAGGGCCCACCAAAAGAAAACTACAAAGTGCGTCCAACCTGCTCGGAAGAAGGGAAACGCTGCCACAATCACCCGCCGGAAAGCTCGCTCGGCACAGCTCCGGTAAACACCCCGGTCAACTCGCTCACAAAGCTCCGCCTGCTCCGGGTCCTCCTGGGACTCCGTCTAAAGGCCTGTGGTCTGCACAAGACACAAACATGTGCGGGAAAAGCGCGTGCAGGGGTGAGTATAAACATACTCAGTAGGCACCCCAAAAACCCAAAACCCAAGGGAGCAACTGAAAGGCAACAGTCCGCTCAACCCAGCCAGAGGGAACCCATACGAGAGAGAAACTCCATCCCGTGACCATCCTCGGCTAAACACAACAAGTCAGCTCAGCTCAGCTCAGGTGTATGCCCATACATACACCTTGAACAATCCAGATATACACAGCTCACGCCACAAAGCCACAAGAGGTACCGACCTCGTCACCAGCAACTGTCCACAACAAGGAGAGTACACCACGAACACTGTCGCACCAGATGATACACATCCGAGAGATACACTCCATCGGGATACTCGCAAACATCTCAGACGCTCGCCCGAGAGACCACGCTCGTCGGATAGCATCACTGAGGAAACATCACTGGAACACCATAACCACCAAACTCCACGGATAGGGGATCGCCGCTAGGGTCCGCTAGGGGATACCAAGACCCACTCCGGTTTACGTAGCTCACAGATAGGGGATCACTCCCAGGGTCCGCTGGGGGATACCACGACCCGATCTGGCATACGTAGTTCTCACAGATAGGGGATCACACCCAGGATCCGCTGGGGGATGCCACAACCCGATCTGTCGCTCCGCAGAAGCTCCACACTCAGATAGAGGATCATCGTCCATATAAAGATGGTCACGACGATACCGGAACCCTATCTGGTATAACTCGCGATGTAGGGGATCGAACCAACGATGCCGCAACCCTACTGAAACCACGCGCTGAGTAGGGGATCACATAACCAACGATACCGCAACCCTACCGACATCAAGTGCTGAGTAGGGGATCGTATAACCAACGATGCCACAACCCTACTGTGCACGACCCACCACGTAGGGGATCATATTTCCGATGATGCCACAAAACCCTACGGGATTAACCTGCTAGATAGGGGATCGCTGCCCGTGAAATAGGTGGTCACCGCGATACCAAGAACCCGATCTAGGGTAAAGATGCTAGAGGATCCACTTCGGGGCCACCGGAGGGATACCACAACTCTAACAGTTTAAACATCCCAACGAGAGGATCACAAACCCACACGAAGGTTGTGATGCCACACGAACCCTCGTGGGAACGAACCGAGGGAGAACCCTCAACCACTGCTGGTCCAAACGTCGCTAACCCGAGCGACCCGCCACAAAGCCACACTGCGCACCTCCGAAGCCAAAACCGAGGCCATCATCGCGTTCCACGCGGAAAAACACGCAGGATAGGCTGTTTACTCGCCCGAAACGGAGCACCGGTGAAAAAGGCACTATTCACCGTAGCTAGCTCGTGCGGGGCCCACACAACGATCCCGAAACCCATCGAGCGGACCATACCACGATGATCCCCTCGGAAAAATAGGCGGAATCGACTACTCACTCACCCAAAACGGACACCCGGTGAAAAAGGTACTATTCACCGAAGGCCGGCTCGGGTGGGGCCCACGCCTGGATTCCGAAACTCATCGAACGGATCGCACCATTGCGATCCTCTCGGAAAAACACACATGATCGACTATTCATCTGCCAAAATCGGACTCCTGGTGCAAAAGCTGCGTTTCTCCGCAAACGCCAAAACCCGGCCTCGTGGGGCCCGCACCCCGTTCGCAAACCCAACACCCGGAAACCATCTCAAAAAGTCCGTCGTACCATCAGGGTCTCAACGCCACTGACGGCACGTCAATCGGACGCTCCGGGTAGAAGTTACAACGGCCCGAAGTCGTAAAATAATAAAATAATATTATTTTATACGACGTTTCTCGCTCCCGGGCCACGATCCCGAACCTTTAAACCCTCGAACCCATACCGGAGGGTTCACCTCGTCGTCAGGGTCACGTCGCCGCAAACGGCACGTGAATCCGACTCCCGAGGTGCAAGATACGGGGGTTTAAAGACCCCCGTATTCGAAAAAGAAGGCTGGACCGGCCCGGACCGGCCGGTCCGGCCGGCCTGGACCGGCCGCCGCCGCTGGCCCGCCCTGGCCGGCGGCGCTCCGCCGCGCGCCACCGCGGCTCCGCCGCGGGCCGCCGCGCTGGGCGGCCGGCCGCCGCGGCTCCGCCGCGCGCCGCCGTGCCGGTGCCGCGCCGGCGGATCTTCCGCGGACCGCCGGGGGCACCCCGGGGGTCCGTTTTGCGATCCGGAGGCACCTACGCGACCCTCGGGACCCGATCTACACTGCAACGGCTTCAATTTGCAGAAAAACGCAGCAAAAACGGGATCGGGGATTAAAACTCAAACCGCCTACCTCGCGGGCGAAACGCCGACGTTCTGCCTCAGATCCGCGCTCCCGAGCTTCCGCTGCGCACTCCTGGAACGTCCGCCGTCGAATTCTGAGCTCGTAGGCGCTCCGTATGCTCGATTCGGCAGAGTGGCGGCGAAGAACGACGAAGAACGGCGAAGAACGATAAAAGGGGGGGGGGGGGGCTGATATTTATATCAGCGGCCCGCCGGCGCCCAACCCGCCTCGGACCCGACGCCCGATGCGAACAAAAGTAAGGTCACCCCTAGGGTAAACGCGCCGTTCTGAACGCAACGGCGGTCTCAGATTTTCGATCCGAGACTCCGTTCATAAGTTATTTGAGCCGACGCTCGCACACAAACTTGCCACTTATTTACGGAAACGCCCCTGGTGGCGTTTCCCACCGCTGGCCCGCGCCCGCAAAGTTTACACCCCGCCTAGGGTAAACGACACGTTCCGGACGCAACCGTGCCCTCAGATTCCCGTTCTGAGCTACCGTTTAGGAGATACCACACCCCCGCCACGTGCATAGTATAAAAAAACATAATATTTTTATAAAATTAATTCCGGGCACACCGGGCCTCAGAATCGCACGCCGTCTTCGCGCCTAGCTCTGGAATTATTCATAGAAATATTCCGGAGTCTGACAGGGCCAAAAACCCGAGTCGCTACATGATTTATTTTAAAAATTATACTAATAAAATGAGACCAATGTGAATATTTTATTTTATTGGTATTCATTATAAGATATTATTCCCCTACCATATGAATTTTATATTAAAGGAAAATAGAACATAATAAATGTTTGAGGTTTTGGAATTTTTGTGAGAGCATATACCCTTTCATGATAAACTGTTATTGATTAGATGGGTTTTGTTTCCATGGTAAAATTATATTGGATAAGAACACTGAAAATTGTTTAACAATATTTATGTATAAGTTATACAACTATCCTTATAATAAATCATGGATGATTTTCGACAGGAAGAAAAAAATATTTCAAGCATTTTTCTTTTACCTCTAATATATCACATCATTAATAAAATTCATGATTCTAATACATCTAATATAGATCATATTCTATAATAACTCTATGTTACAAAATAATATTATAACAACTATAGAATATCATCGTACAACAAACCACTTTATAAAAAATTACAATCATGAGTGTATTCGGGCATCAGTTGGTATTATTCCCTATCAACAATAAGAATCTAGATGAAATAACCTGATCTAATTTTCATTTCCATCTCAATGAGAAAAGATGAACATGTCAATATTTATTAGCTTATTATTTCGATAAAATTGGTAATTGAAAAAAATTCACAATAAAAACAAACACACAACCAAAATCATTTATTTTAAAGAGTAATTATAAACTCAATGATCATTATAAATTAGATTTATTCCTTTTTAAATATATTCCAACTCGTTTTCATTCTTGTTTAACTGATGATTAAAAACTCTATAATACTTCTAATAGACAATATAAATTCCATATTTAAAGTGAAATTTATAAATATCATTACACTACCTCATTAAATTTATGAAAATACACAAAAAATATTTCATAATATGATATTTGAATCCTTAAAACACAAAATAAGAATTGATTTATTACAAGATATCATACAAATAATTTAATTTTTTAAATATCTGAAATTTAAATATGTACATAGTAAATAATCATATAGGTGAATGAATCCCATACTTGTGTTAAATTAACAAACTTGGTTTACTTCATATAGGATTAAACAATAAACCAAGTTGTTCACATTTTCAATGTCGTAGTAATTGATAAAGTGGTTTGTATTATCTAAATCACATCATCATCAATTTTTTCCCAAAACACCTACAAGAATTTGGATCCATGATGAAATAATAAACATTGACCATAAGTCACAATCATAACTAAATGTGCCTTCCTGAGTCATTTTGTTACATGATTTGGATACGTGAAATATGTGTATACATGAAATTCAAATATTTAAAAAATATTTTAAATTATCTAAATTGGTGTAGAAAATTATATATAATACTAAAATTAATTAATTAATTTTATTAAACTTCTACACCTTCTAAAAAATAGAAACTTCTCTTATATGCTGGAAAAAAATCTCGTTCAACCATGATCACATTCCCTTGATTATTGTGAATACAATCGTATCAATCATTATGCTTAAACCAATGTTGAAAAAAATACAACACCTCAAAAAATGTAATGGGAAATTCAATCTCCCCTATTAATTTACTGTAAAAAAGAGAAAATAATCCTTAACCACTCATATAAGTGTAAGAGAAACACAACCTTTATGAAATGAAAAATATTGTAACAATATACTACATGTTAGATTAGTATTATATAGAGAACTCTACCCCTTAATGACATGTAAAACGTTTTCAAACTAAACAGATTATCAACCCACAATGTTATCCCCCTTAATAAGGTAACTAACTCCTCTAAATATATATCCATTGATAATTGATAAAATGAAGTAGAAAAAAATGTTGAAATGTGTAGAGACTGAGATTTTCCTTGTAAAACATTCAAATATTTATAAATATATTTATAAAGATAGGGGATGAGATGTTGTGTGATTCTGAGCCCCGGTGTGCCGAAAAATTATTTTCGAAATATATTAATGATATTTTCTATTTCTTATGTCTGTTTAAATAAAGAAACTATGATAATTAATAAATGGTTTAGTATATAGAAAATATGATACCATGTTTTGGTCTGAAATTTGGTGTTTACACTAGGGGAATCATAAACAAATTCGGTACAGGATGTTCAGACCCCTCACTCATTGGCTGTGGGTTTATTTTAATTGATTAATTCTTTAATTATTTAATTAATCCATTTTAACATAATCTAACATTGTTATAAATGTATAGCCTTGTAGAACAATTCTAGGGTTATATCATTACTTTTGAAATCTGATAGTGAGTGATCATCTCATTTTATCTTTGGAAAACAACATCATACCATGGGATCAAAGTTAATAGAAGAAGACTAAATGCAGTGGATCCACCCAAATTAATTGAATAACATGTTATTCAACAAAAAAGGATCCAAACAATTGTTATGATTCAGTTAATGAATTATTCACCCTTATAATGAAATGATTGAGTAGACCCTTAATGTTCCTATAATCTTCATCATTGATAATATTTTCATGTGCTAGGGTAATAAAATTTAATTAATTTCCTATTTTTTCATCTTACTACAGTGTATAGTCCTTGATATCCATCCATGAATGCCTAGATAGTGAGGTTTAAAATCGTGATTTTGTGCCTTTATTCCATATTTCTTCACATTATTCATCATTGGAATCCTAGTGGTTACCGCTTTAATAGTTTTCAAGTAACATGAGCCTCATTGGGTACCCAAATTCATGACATAATTATGATCTTTATAGGTTTTTGTTATATAATCACGGATATGGAATCATCATGTTTTAGGAAGGATCGATCTGGTGTTATTTTTTCCAATAGATCAAATAATGAGTCCATCGATTCATTTAGAATGATTAAAGAACCATAAATTGATGATATGGTATGTTTTATGGAGAATGGAAGTTGGTGTGGGTGAGGTTTGACTTGATCCATAGTTTTCTAAGAATATTCAACGTGGAATACAGGGTAGCTGGACCAGATTCAAATCATGGAGACAATATCTAATAATCTAGAGATTTTGGAAAAATCATAATTTCATGGTATGTTTATTGAAGAAAACACGATCTATATCCCTTCCTAGTGGTGGCTCTTGAGTTTGGGAAATTTTAATGGCCACATGGAATGTAAATATATCCCTTAAACTGTGTACCCTCCTATAGATAGCCATACCTTATAGATGTCCAAACAGACATGGTGTCCAGATACATATACACAAGGTTTTTTATAAGGACCCGATCACATGACATGACCAATTACACAATTAGTCTCAAAACAGAATATAGAACACCTATATAGAATGTTCAAATACATGGGATATATTCATGTTTCGTACCACTACATGGAAGTTTTATGGAGTGGGTCCACATGTCATGTGGGTCAACTCAAACATCATGTCCCCCCTTGAGATCGTCTAATCAATCATCATATGTCTATATCTCTTGCATTTGAAATTGGATTTTTTTTTCATGAGATTCCTATTTTTATTTTTTATGTTATAATGTGATAGTTACCTTTAATTCAACTTTTGAGATAAGATGAAAAATGTTCTGGGATTGACATGTACTGGGGAGACACCCGATGTTGGAGGCAATCATATAAAACAATCATAGAATCATGTTAATAACCCTATAGTAGAGATGTAAGTAGAGTTCCCCAAAGAAAGTATATGGGTTACCCTCTTGTAGGAATTTGGGGTAGTGTTCCTTAATAATTTTTATTATATAACCTCCTATAGGACTGGGTTATGGAGTTGCTCGATGTTCCGAGCTTATGCTTCAGCTAGGATGTGTTGTGGCATTCTCTGATGATAATTCTAGGCATACTCTTCTTCTTGGATATGTAGTGGATTTTTCTAATGACCCTTCTCATAAAACCCACCAATATGGTTGGGAAGTGGAATTTACCAATGATATCATACATGGGTAACCCTCCATCTAGGTTGGGCTGTGGATTTCCCTGACAACACCCTTGGCTGACCCTCAAGTAGGAGTCGACAATGGTGTTC
The DNA here is from genome assembly GCA_963277665.1 of Viscum album. Classification (NCBI taxonomy): domain Eukaryota; kingdom Viridiplantae; phylum Streptophyta; class Magnoliopsida; order Santalales; family Viscaceae; genus Viscum; species Viscum album. The sequence continues at coordinate 2,097,648,060 of OY728163.1, read as the reverse complement.
CCCAATGAAATTCCCAAACATAAACCTCCATTTGCACTGGGAAGTGGAGTTCTCTAGTGAATATCTGAGTATGACCATCCTATCAAATGATTTTATGAGATGCTTACATTTAATTTGTGTCCCCCAAACTTTTTGTTCAAGTAACTAGACATTGTATGACATTCCTCTTCACCCACAATGTAGAAGGTTGCTTTCCCCACAGAAACTCGTCCTTGTGACGTGACCATAAATAGTGTGGGTGAGTCAATGTTGCCCAAAGTAGATATTATCATGGTGTAGTGATTGAGTCCCTCGGAGTTTTATTTTTAGGGACGATGAATGTGGATCCGGGTATTATTTATGGCCTTATATTCGGAATTTTTTCCTACTCTTCTTCTTGGGATGATTTATTCGATGGAGATCCCCTTACTGTCTCGTTTGGTCTTCTATCACTGATAATATATATACACACACACACATATATATATATATATATTACTTTATTAACCACTCATTGGATATAATTACTCTCCTTCTCGGAGAGATGATGTCTCACGGGGTATGTTACGTGCTTTTTGTGCTTAGCTTCTTGTGTTTGGATGTGTCAACTCTCCATATATAAATTATGAAAGTCTCAATGAAAAGGTCATATTCTCACCATTTAGAGATTGTTATTTTTCAATGAGTTCACATTCAACCTCATGTTGGTTTGATCTATAATATATTATTGTACCATGTTCTATCTACATATTTCCACATCAGTTTTGTTTCATACTGCTCCCCCTTCACCATTTTCAAGGCTTTCCATAGTTTATGTATATAATGACCAATGTGTGGGTTTTTTTCCATCAAGTGTTGTGTATTTTTTATATTGTTGACATGTCAATTTGGACTACATGGAAGCTTAAGGATAGGGGTTTTTAAACCATGTACGATGGTCATATCTTGGGTTCCAAGAGCTGGGCTCTCTTAGAAATTTTACCTTTCTAGTTTTTCATCAGGCTAGGACACTATTCTAGTTCTGTGTGTAATATTTCCCTTTTCATTTCACATTAATTTATTTTACTTTGTATTATTTAGAGATCAATAAATTCTCATGTTTATTTATAGTTGTTTTTCATCTTTTCTTTTCATTTTATTCCTCTACTATTTTTCATATAGTTAGTTGTTTGTGTGTGCATACAGTTATGTAGATAATGGTCACCATGATAGTAGTAGATTCACTACAACATTATTAGTCGTTAGTGGCAGGCTTTTAGCTATCTTTTTAAATAAAGTGTTGTGAATCGTTCTTTTCTATAGCAGCGACACTTCTCCCCCCCAACTACCCCAACTCCCCGACCCCCACGACCCCCGACCCATGTGACCCCCCAATACAGTAGGACCCCCATAGCCCGTGCGACCCCAATGACCCCGAAGACCCCCCCTGAAGCACTCATCATGAATCAACGCCCCTCCCACACCTCACCGCCCATCACAACCCCTATTACCCCTCAATGCATTATGATCCCATGACCCCTACAACCCGCACAACCCCAACGATCCCCTAAGCACTCGACATGGTAAAACTATATAATCATTTTAATTTATCTATATCATTAGTTTCATCAGTCTTATTAGTGTAATTTTATTCTTCAAAATCATCTGTTTCATTGATTTTATAATATTCATTAGGGTTTTTAGTGTGACCCATGTCATTTATTCATTATGTTTCATTATGTAAAACTATATTTTTAACTTTGTTAATATATTTTATATCATCTATGTACTTAGTGTCCTCAATTTCAACCATGTCATCATTGTTATTGGGTTCATAAGTGATGAAAATGTAATTGGACTCTTCTATATCATCAATATAATCAGTGTCTGCAGTCCCATTATGTTCCTTAGGTTTTCTAGAATTTATCATTTCATTAGAGTGAAAAAAATCATTTATGTCCTCAATGTTTTCACATTCTTTATAATATTTGGTTGTGTTGATTTTCTCAAGGTAATAATTGTCATCATTGTGATATGTGTCATGAATTTATTTAGAGTATTTGGGTTCATATGTTTTATTTTTTTCAATAGTTTTTTTAGTATGGATCATCTCATTGGTCTAACTGCTGTTATTTGTTCCATATATGAGTTAAATTTCATTGGAATCATTGAAATTATTTATGTCCTAATTTCTATTGGTAGGGTCCATGTCGTCAATTCAGTTGGTATGATCTATGTATTTAGTGTCATTTCAGTTATTTATTTTTCATCAACATCATTATTTCCCTGGTTTTTAAATTAATTGGGGTCTTTATCACAAATGTTTTTAATATGTCACAACAATCACATTAATTTTTGTTGTTCTTTGAATCATCAACATTGTTAGTGTCGGTTTTCATAAACATGTAATACATATCATCCATTTAATTGGTTAAATCTATTTCATTGATTTCATCCAATGCGTCTATGTTTCTAGTGTCATGTTTATCATAAATATTCTTGGTTTATGCAATTTCATTGGTTTCTTCTATGAATGTTTTATCATTTGTGTTATCGATAATTCATCAAATATTATTATCTTTAGTGAATCATATTTCATCTATATTTTCATTAATGTTTTTTTCATTGGGGATATTTTATTCATCTGCTTCTTAGGTGTCGCATAACCCAAGCATTAGTGGTTATTTACTACCTTTTAATTAAATTATTAATTATTTTTATTTCTAACACATCTCCATATAAATTATTATAGTATTGTTATATTTAGTGATATTATTTGTGGTGGAGTATTTAATTATAGTCCCACCTTTCTCAGGATACCATGGAACTTGGTACCCCAATTTATGCAACTTGATTGAAGGCTTGGGTTTGGGCAAGGATCAATGCTTGATGATTTGATTACTGGGAAAATCCTTAGAGATTGGGAATATGATTGGACTCAGGACCATCTCCAAGGATTTTCCTTGTTTTGTCTTTGGTAATTTTGGATTCTACTATATATGATCTTCTTCTGATGTATTCATTTCCGGACATGTAGTATAAAGTGCATTTTTTATTGCGTGGGAAGTTTTTTTATTATGTATCTATTCTTTTATGGGACTTTATAATATGTATACATTGGTTTTATAGTGGGTGGCTTCATTATTTACCATATTTATTTATATAGGTAACCCATATTTAACATATTTGTATAATTTTTCAACTAGTATATATAATTCTTTTTTCATATTACTAATTTTATGTGTTTTAATTTTTTTTATTATTGTGTATGCATATTTTGATATACATGGATAAAGGATGGATCACATTTCTGAAGAACACGCCTCAGTATGATAAGGATTTGGATGAGTTTTTTGATTTTTAAATTTCCAATTGATCAATTGAAGGGATAATAATATCTCTATTTCCAAAAATGTACGTTTAAAAGATAGTTGAGGACAGATGAAGGTTATGAAAATTTTATATTTTCGAAATTCCGTGCTCATAAATTTAGTTGGATTTGACATAGAGAATATAATGTTATAGAAAGTTTGACCACAGATGTCAATCCATAGAATGGGCTCCCAAATTCATATATAATGAAAAATTTAATTCGAAACCATATAATTGATACATTCAGAATTTCATGACCCCACCATCAACATAAAAACATATCAAAACAACTAGGTGATGGTGCTACAAATAGTAACATAACATGTGATGTTTTGGAGACTATAGGACATTCAGATCAAGATTGTAACATAACATTGCATCATTTTCTTTATTCTGTGGAGACTAATGTAAGAGAAATATTCACTGAGGAAAATACATTTCATGGTTTAGTTGATTATGGAAATCATGAGTTTTATAGTAGATGATTGAAATATTCATAAAATTCTTTTATATTGAAGTTTTACGTAGAAAATTTATATGTGGAATTACAAATAAAGCAATATCAATGATATTGAAATTGTTGCATAATGCATTTTCTGAAGAAAACGTCCCCAACTATTTTTATGATATGATAAATGTTTCCAATATGCTTAGTCTAAATTATTCCAAAATACATGTATGTCACAATGATTGAAATATTTATTGGTTAGAGGATTCAATTGTAAATTATTGTAAAAATGATCTTCATCTATATGACAGTCAATGGGTGATGTTAGAAGTTTGAATCAAATTACTAACAAGAAGATGATGAAAATGAACACACCTGCAAAGGTTTTACATTTAATTAATTTAAAGCCTTGATTGTAATGATTATTCATGTTTTTGAATACCATATAATACATGAAGTGGAATTCTATAGATAATAACAATGATGGGTTAATAAAACATCCGTGAGATTCACAATCATGGAAGACATTTGATTCCTTACATATATATTTATCATCTAATCAAGGTAATATTTGAATGATATTGGCTACTGATAGATTAAATCCATTTGGGACTTTGAGTACCAGTTATAGAATTTTTCCCGTTGTTTTGATCCCTTACATTATGACTCCTTGGATGTGTATAAAACAATATTCTTTTATCATATCAATGATTATTCCTGGAAAACAAATTCCTAGAAAAGATATTGTTGTATTCTTACAACCTTTAATAGAATTATTATATGGGTTTTGGAGATACATTGTTGAGACTTATGATTCTTCTTCTAAAACAATGATCAAAATGCATGATTCATTAATGTGGACCATCAGTGACCACCCTATACATTGGAATTAATTTGGTTTGAACACGTACACAGGTTTTTCATGTTTTATTTGTAAATTTTATTTTGAGCCCAATCTACTACCTCATAGTTGAAAATGGTGCGCCTTGTGCCATCAATTATTTCACAGCAAATCTCATAGTTTTTGGATGAACAAATAAATATTTATCGGTTTCCTTGATTGTAGACCACCCCCAAATTTGATAACTAGTTATGAAATTTTCACCGAACATAGATATGTTGAAATATTATTTGTGAAGGTTTATCACTTGAATGATAGTTGAAACGAGTTTTAAATTAATCATGAAGTAAAATCAGAATGCAACAATGGAAGAAAAAAATATATTCATCAAAATTATAAATTTGGAATTTAATTTTTTTTGGCCTATTATTGATGTGATGTATATTTGGAATAACGTATGTGACAGTTTGATATTAAATTTTTTAATGATCATAGAAAGTTGAGGGATCATCTCAACACTCGAAACAGATTTCTAGTAATTTAAATAAAATGTGATCTCTATCCAGATGATAATGAAATGTATGCTTTGACAATTTTTTCAATGAAAAATATAGATAAAGATACATTCCAATGAATTTTAATGAATTTAAAGGTATCTGATGGTTATTCTCATAAGATCTCGAGGTGTGTAGACTTAATGAATCATTGGTTAAAAGGATTGAAAAGTCACGATTCGAAGATTATATTAAAATAGATACTACCATTGGCATTACATACATTATTAACTAAAAAAATTTACTATTGTTGTACTCTAATTCTATACATTTTTTAGAAAACTGTGTAAGAAATCTCTACATCCATTTGAGCATGAAAGCCTTGAAGAGTGATTTTTAATGAAACTTTTAGAAATTCATATGATCGGTCCACCATCTTTTTTTACATTTATAATGCATTTAACAGTCTATTTCATTGAGAATGCTAAATTAGGGGGCCCCTTCCATTATCGATGGATGTATCCAATTAAGAAGTACATGATTTATATGTTTTCCAGTCATGTAATTAATTATTGGAACATAATTAAATTCATAATAATTTTATTTTATTTTATTTCACTGATATGTTGTGCTTTTGAAATCATACATGAGGAATAAAGCTCAAATAAAAGGCTCTATTACATAAGGCTATTTGTAAAAGGAGTGTCTTAAATTTTGTACTACATACTTGTATGATATTGAGATAATATTTAATTGAGTTGGATGTCTTGACGACACATCAAATCATTATCAAATACATGGAAATTCAAAAATATTTCCTACTATTGGCCGATCAGTTTGGAGGGCCGCAAAATGTTAGACTGACAGAAATGGAATTTTTAAAAGAACATAGATACATGATGTTGAATAGTGAAATTGCAGATCCATTTATTGAAGAGTTGAAGATCTGAAAAATGATATGAATGACATTCAAAACATGAAATGTGAAATATATTACAAAAACTATTAATAAAGTTCATTTAGAATGGTTTCCCCAACATATAAGTTCATAAATACTAAAAAAATATGGATATTTTTTGACACACATATTTTGTAAATATAATAAAGCATATTTATTTATATCATGAATTCTGTTACTCAAGTTGAGTAGTCAGATGATTTGATGTTTCTTGATCTAGGTCCTCTTAATTAAGTTCGAATGATTGACACTTACAATGTGAATGAATTTAGAATTCATACAGTTGATCGATAAGAGGGTTTGAAAACATAGAATAGTGGTATATTTTTATTTGTTGAAGTTAGATACTTTGGAGTGATGACTGATATAATTAAATTGAACTACCACATGCATTTTTCATTTGTTTTATTCAAATGCAATTAGTTCTATATTATCAGTGGTGTTAAAAGAGATTCTTTGCAATTAACTTCTGTGAACTTATCTCACATGATGGATGTTGGTGATCATGATCTACATGATCCTTAAATCTTATAATCTCATGAGAAAATGCTATATTTTGTGAATGTTATTATGGATTAAGGGTAGAGTGTAGTTTCTCACCCAAAATAATGATATTTTTATAATATGGGTGATGAAGGGGAAGATTTAACCTCTGAATTTTAATCATATCAACCTCAAAAAGTGGACTTATTTTTTCATCATGATATTGAAAATATTAGTCTATCATGGATGTATGATGTGGATAAATTAATGGAGAATGAAACTGAATTTATTGAATTGGAAAATGATTGTATGTACAGTTATGAATTCCTTTAAAAACCACTTATTTCATTTTGTAGTCATTAATTATCAATTTTATGTATATTTTATTTGTTAGTACTATGTATATGTTATCAATTTTATTTTTTTTCTATAATTTTTTTTTATAAATTGATGTTATAAACATAATTTTATTTGGTTAAATGAAATTAATGCCATAGAGGACGTGCTACACTATTTCATCGACCACAACGACAGATGACGATGCATCTATCTCAATCTCGACGGCATATGAGCCACTATCTGCTTGCCCCCTACATCATATCCCCCTGTACCATCTTTCACACCATATGTGATCATCCCTTCAGTAGATCAGTCATCCAATCCACATTCAAGAGTGGTAATAGTGATGGAGCAGTGCACCACTTCTAGTTCTTCATGGAGGTACTGGTGGGTGACTGTTATATGTACAAATTTTAATATGGATAAATTTATTTCACTTTTTTATACTAATTGTTTGTTCATTTATGATGGAAATAATGCATACATGGAGAAATATATAAAAAGTTATGATGTATGGGTTATGACATAGAGAAGATAGTTGTCCCATTTGATTAATATGAGGTTCATACGGATGACGCCACATGATTACTTGGCCATATTATTGGACAGCTGGCCACAGAGCCAGTTTCTCTTCCTATTTTGTATGATGATTAGAGAAATATTACATCAACATGGAAAATTGTGTTTTTGATTCCCAAATAAATGTAAATTTAATACATTATGGTTTACATGAATGTCATGTTATTAAATTAAAATATTTTAAAATTTATATTTTGTGTACATATGTTTTTCTACTTTATAGTGGCTGTTATGCTAGCATGAAAGTGGACATTGAAAATTCTGGGCATGAAAAATAAATACATTAAATGTAGATTTTGGAGGTATGTCAATAATGCATTGTTGACTTCCCAATATATATATATGAGAAGCTACCCAATGGGGTACCCAAAGATAAATGCAATGTTTTTGTTTTGACAGACATCGTTATAACAATAAGATAGAAATTAAATATATATTATTATGATAATAACAGTTTACATTTATACATGTACATGGAGGGGATATAAAATATAATAAATTACTATTATATTTGATTTTATTTATTTTGGGATATTTTAAGGGCGATTCCATCATGTCGGGATAAGGTTGTCATCCCTCTCACAATGGGGTAAAAGAGTTTTTCTAGAAGCTGATCTGTTCTGTTAATATTTTTATTAGTTTATACATTTTTAATACAATATTATAAGTTTAATATATTAAATTCTTTGAATAATATTTTTGTAATGTAGTAATATATTTTAGGGAACCATACAACCTGAATATAAGTGTGGCTGAATGTTCATAAAAAATCCGATGGATGTTTTGTTAATTAAAATGGAAAAGAAGTTGGGGTATGAACTCTTTTTTAATTGAAATAACTTATTATTAGTTGTTAATATGTTGATATATATTTATTCTTGTTTGAATGATATTTTATTAATAGGTAAAAATTAATGAAATATGGGATGAAAATCATGTGCAATCCTATCTAGTCTCTCAAGATAACCTAGTTGCTAATGTCTTTGGGAAGGAGAATCCAGGTAGAGTGTGTGAGATGGGTTTGGGACCTATACAATCTAAGGTCATTGGAATACCCCTAATCATTTCATCTAAATCTAATCATGGATGTACTCAGTCCATACCGCGAGATACTAAGAGATAGATTGTTTCTCTATGAAACAAATTTCAAGAATAGAGGTCTCAGATATCCTCTTTGTAGAAAGAATTGATTGATTTATATTAGAAGATGACTAGATCTACACCTGGTGGTATTTCATCGACGGATGGTGAGCTATTAAATCAAAAAAATTCTAAATCATTTAGATTGCAAACATTTATTGGTTTTATGTTTAAATATAAATATACAAGAGTATTTAATTTTCAATATAATGTTATTAGAGGTGGTAGAAAGAAGTAGATATGAAGGTGCAATGGGTGAAAAGCTTTGTTCATCATCGGAGAGTGATTAAATGTATTTTTTCTATGTTGGAAAAATATGGTAACAGTAAATTTGGATGTGTATCATGTGTGGCATAGATTTTCCACCAAACAATTTCATGACCTAACATTTTCTTGATTTCTCATGTATCCTTTTATGTATTATGGACCCTGTCTTCCAAACACACTATGAATTTATGATCGTTATGTATTATTAATGGATATATATAAATATATATATATGAATCATATAACAAGTTGTAAAAATTTATATGTTTTTATATGTGTGGTGTAAAGGATTATGATGATGTTTTCTGTGCTATTTCTAAAATCATTAAAAGTGACTTCAGTTATATTTACATCTTTCTTTGGAGTTTCCATGTGGAATATTTTATTTTTTTATGGCAATGAATCATTTTAGGATTCATTTTTCATATATTTATTAGGGTTTTTATCCAAGAATGAACTATCATCCTTCTTGTTCATTTTTTGGGAATATATTGTTTTGTAACTCCCTTCAAAATCTTTTTCTTGGATATCCCTTCATTCATAAAAGTTTATAGTATTATCTTCTCATTTTTTACAGATAGAATGTGATAACTCACACTTATTCATTCCTATTATTCAAAATATTCTTATAAGAATTTAAAAATATTTATTGAACACTTCAGTGTCTTGATGTTGTTAAGGTGGAGGGATTGTCCACTTCATTTGTAGTAGAATAATGCACCATCACATCACTTTATAAAATAGATCCATCATATTTATCAATAAATTATGGAGAAAAATATTTCTTTCTGAATAGAGAAATATTTATAATTTTTTTCTTCACTTTATTTTTATTATTTAACAATGTTATTGAAGAAACTAAATTCGGATCAAAGTCAAATCATTCTTTTCTAAAACAAAAATTAATTATAAATCATGAAAGTAACTTCATACATTAAAAAGGGAATAGTATTAATATATATAACCCAATAAGATATAAAATCACACTCTAATCCAATTTATAGGATCCATGGAGGGATATGATCAATACTAAGTGGTTGATTGAATCAGTGTGGGGTTCTAATTAATAATTTTTAACCCCTATTAACATTAATTTTTTCACATTTGGGTGAGTGATTCTATTATTATCTCACTCATGTTATCTTCTTTATTTCGATCAACACAACCCAATACACACACAAGAGAAAAAAGATTTACAAATTTTACTTTTCAGAACAAAAGTATACTCATTAGCATAATCTATAATTTCACAACGATTATATGATTCACCTGTGTCATGCTATGAGTACAATAGGAAAAGGTTTTTATATATGTAGCCATATATAGTGCATAACACAAATGAAATCATCCGACTAGAACATTATACATTCATCTTAATAGTTTCATAATTTTAGAGAAAACAGACAAATATCCCTTCAACAGTACAAAATGATTCTGGTATTGAAAAGAGGTAGAATGAACAGTTTGTGCACAGTTTCCCAATTTTTTCTCATGGACTGGGAGAACACCCTCCATAGTCAGTTAAGGAAATTCCATTCATGGGGATTATCATTATAAGAATTGGTAAATATGTGGATCCTTCCAAAAAACAAACTCATAGTTGGATGAGGCCAAATAGTATGACGGATATTCGTAGCTTCCTTGGGTAAGCTGTATATTATCACCGATTTGTGAAAAATTTCCCATGATTTTCAATCCCTCTTACCAAGTTAACATTGAAGGGAGTTATGAATTCTAGGTTTGATTAATGTGGATAAAGAATCATGGAGTTGACGAAGATGTTGGTCACTGCCCCTAATCTCACACTATACACAATGTGGTGATCTTTTTGTAATCTGTAGTGATTCTTTGATAAAGGGCTTGGGTAGTGGGTTGATTCGGAATGACAGTCATTTCCTATGCCTCATGGTTGTTGAAAATTCATGGGACAAACAATCCCATGCATGACATGGATTCAGTATCTATGATCATTGCAGTGAAAATGTTGAGGAATTATATCTTTAGGGAAAAGTATGAAATATATACAGATCACAAAATCTCAAATATATATTGGAATAGAAAGGCCTAAACAAGATCCAATGAATATTGTTAGATATAATCAAGGATTACAAATGATCAATACATTTATACCATGGTAATGAAAATAATGTAACAAAATATATAAATATTAAGGACCCAATGACTCTACCATTGATGAGAATAGAGAAGGATCGAATATTCTTATATTTGGTAAATATGGGAATGTGAATCATAAATAAAGGATCATCATCAATCCTTTCAGAAATGATTGCTCAACCATATCTTTTGGAAAGTATAAAGGATGTTCAAAAAGTTGATGTGAGAATTTTTAAGAAAGTGGAAGCCATAAAAATTGAGGAATCCTCAATGATAAATGTTAATAACGAAGGGATTGTGAGATTTGGGTCAAAAAAATGTGTTCCATAAAATCCCAGGTTAAAGAAAGAAAATTTTGATCATACACATAGTTCTAATTTCTCTATATACCCAAGGAAAATTATGATGTGTTGGGATCTATAAGAGCATTTTAGGTGGGATTACATGATGAAGGTGATTGCCAAATATACATCAAAGTGCCTGGTATATCATCCAGTGAATGTTGAGAGGAAAAAGTATAAGGGAATGTTGCAACCATTGCACATATAAATATCAAAATTAGATAACATCACCATGGAATTTGTCACTAATCTTTTGAAAACATCCAAAAGAAGTAATTCTCTCTAGGTTGTTGTAGATATTCTTATAAAGACATCACAATTCATTGCAATTCAAGAGGATTTCTCATTATATCAATGTACACATATATAAATCATAGAATTGGTAAGGATTTATGGTGTACCACTATTTATTGTATCCGATCGAGGCATAATATTCATTTATATGTTCTAAGAGAGTCTCCAACAAACTTTGAATACTCAGTTTAACTTTAGTATGGATTTTCATCCAAAAATTGAAGCCAAATATGAGCAGACCATCCAAAAACATGAAGACCTGTTCAGAGAAGGCTCAATAGACATCAGTGTTGGGTGGGATCAATAACTTTTTTTGGTTTAATTCTCTTATAACAAAAGTTTCCTTTCAGTCATATATAAGGATCCCTATAAAGCCCATTATAGGATGAGGTGTAGAACACCGACCTGTTTTGGATGAAGTTGAGGAGAAAAAAACATCTAGGTATATAAATGGATGAATAAATAATTGTGAAGGTTTAGACCATATAGAAGCATATTAAATCTCCTCAGAGTTGATAATTTACATATGCTGATAACTATTGATGAGTCCTAGAGTCAGATGCTGGAGATATGGTATTCATTAACATATAACATGGAATAGTGTCATGTGATTTGGGTGGAAGGGAAATATAATCCATGGTGCCTTTGACATTATGAGATCCATGATCGCATCGAAGCATAGGAATATTGAATAGCACTCTGACCAGACCTGTCTCAATTATGTGATGTGTTCCATGTTTAAATATTAATGAACTACATACTAGACTTATCACATTTACTCCATCTAGTGGTGGAACCATTTGTGAATGGTATTTTTTATGATGATATGTTGGTGAATATCATAGATCATTGTGAAAACATTCAATGAAATTAGAAAATTACCATCATTGAAGTGTTGTAGAGAAACCACATGTTTGAAAAGTTAACATGGTAATCATAGTAAGGGTGAGGCATTGACACCCTCATCAAATTTAGTGTGGTAAATGAAAATTGTGGGGGAGAAATTTCATAAGGGGATAAGGTAGAAATGAACCATACATTTAAGAATAAAATTAAATTTCTTTTGATTATAATGGATATAGAAAAAACATGAAATCCTTTTCTGTTTTCATATACAATTGATTATAAATGATCCTTATGTACCACTACAGTTGATGATTTATTCATTGAACAATGATCACACATATTATATAAATATACGGTTTTAAAAAATACATTCAACAAATAAAAAGGAGATGATGACCCCATCTAGTAGACTCTGATAGTAAAAAAGCTCATTTTTTTGGAGCTCAGAAAGTAGGTAGAGTCACTAGGCATCATTTTTGATAAATCCACAGATGAGAATTAACATTTTAAGCATGAATGGAATTTCCTATGGGATAATTTCATGTTAATACATATTACCACCTAGGAAATGTTAACTAAGCATCCACAAGAGTCTTCCACCATCACACACCATAAAATTAGGTCTTATGCAGGTGATATAAGGCTTTAAGTAACACATTATTAGTAACATATTCTATCATCCCTTTCTATATATAAAATTCACATTTCAAAAACTCCTTTATGAGAACGTTTTTTCCTAAAAAAATGATGAATTTGATAAATTTATTTTTTGGGAAAAATTATAATTTTGAGAAATATAATCATTAAACAAATAATCAATTGTTTTTATTAATAATGTTATAAAAATAATTTTTAGAAATGATGGTTATATTATTTCTTTATCTATAAATTAAAAGTTAATTAGTTTGACAAGATTTATATTTTTATACGATAAAACAGAAACTATAATTTTAATGAATTTATTTAAAGGAATAGAGGAATTTTTAAAATAATTAATTTTTTAATAGAATATTATTCTCAAATAACTTTTACTAATATCGAATGATTATATAATTTTTTTGAATTCAAATGTAATTTTTTATGGAGGTTTACAAACTATTTTTGTCCAAACCCATCAAGTTTTAATAAATGATGGTTCACATTTTACATGTGAAAATAAAAAATTTAGAAAAAAATTTAGATAAAATGAACATTAGTTTTGGAATTTGGATGTTACAGTTATCCAATGATTAATTTTTTATAATTTTCCAACATAGTCAAATTTTTCTTAAAAAATTAAATAATATATAAATATACTGTGTGTTTATGACATCATAATGACCCAATAGTGAGGTAATAAACAACATAAAAGGATAATCGTCCAAATATATTTTTTAACATTAATATAATGTTAATTTAAATTTTAATTATTTATTTTATAAATCAATAGTAAATCCTCCAAAATGTTTAGCATATTTTGTGATTTTAAATTTATTTATTTAATAATGTGACTCACCTCCACACACGAAAGCTTAAAATTTTAATTTCATTGACCCTTGTCCATTTAAAATAATTTTTTACACTTTCATTTTCCTGAAACCATGGGAAAAACAATGGGGTTTCTTGTGGTTTTGAATATTTTATTCTGTAGTGTCCAAAACATAAATAATAAATAATTCCCCCACCTATTCTATATTAACCCTCCCATGCACACATTACTTATCACTAAAACTCCTTTATGTTTTTTATCACCCTTCTATCTACAACATGTAGTCATCCAAAGGCACCCCCATGGTCCCAAAAATCAACTCCCAAGCCTTTGGGAACACAAATCCATGTAAGGGATCCTCAAATTATTTCCTTTCTCATTTTTGTCCATGTTTCCTTATATTATTATACACATATATTTTTCAATTATAAAAGTTGGGGTTTATTTTTTCAATTACCCCATTCCTCCCTTATTATGTTTTAATGACGATACAACCCTTTCACTGTAATTAATCCACCCATGTACACTCATTACTATGCCATAATTCTGTAAGGGATTTCTCTCTCTTTATTTCCAATCTAGAATTTCTATGATATTATCATCAAAAATTCAGTTTCATATAATTGGATGTTAGGATAAATGATCCCCTCACATCCCATTTCATGTTTAAATGATTAGATAAACTTTTATCTCTCATTAATCCATTTTATGGATCCCCAAGTTGTGTTCTTATGCTGTCGAAATAACAACATGATTTTCTATTCCAATATCACCGTGTAGTGAATACCATGACAATTTCCTTATCGAGTGTATTCACATTTATGCGCATATAAATATTCATTATAGACATTTATATATTTATTCCACATTCCATTATCATTTAGTAAATTATTATGTTGAATGAATCCTGTTATACAATCTAAGTGGCACATTTATGCATGAGATTAAAATGTTCATAAAGGGAACACCATAATATCCCTTCAACGCATTGGGTACGGTTCAGTATCATGATACGTCTTGTGGGGAAAAGGGTTTACGTCATTCTTTTTAGGACATTTTCCAACCATGTTGGATCATGGGTTTACCTTATTCCATTATGTGTATGATTCAATGTTTTAGGTTGTTTCCACATTTCCATGTTATGATAATTGTGATATATCATGCAATTATGTTAATGTTTATTTTGTGCTACATTGATATTCCAATTTCATAACATGTATTTTATTCTTTATGTTATGTTTTTTACTCCATTACTCGGATTTTTTGTTCTCCCTTTTGTTATGTGTGTCCTAAGGTTATCCCATGCAATTATAAGAATGAAGGAATGTTCTTATCAGTTAAAATATGTTTTCAATAAAGATTTTGTATTTTATGTTCTATGTTGACATCTAATGTTACTAAGACCCAAAGTTACTAGAACTATTGATCTTAAGGGTTTTATTTAGTGCAAGTATTTTTAATAAAGCATGATTAAATGTGTAATAATGACTATGGTTTTTATTTTCAATCCATACATATAGCAATTATATTTTTCTTCATTGATGGAATACTCATCTACTCCAAAACATAAGAGGAGGACGAACTAAACTCTATAATGGTCCAGGATTTACATCCAGAGGAAACCATTTATGGAAATAGCATAATGTTCTAATTCTAGATACGTTTGGTTCACTTCCTAGGTCATGTCATTTCATAACATGTTTCATCCAGGGATCTAGAATATATGGAAGAAATGCTTTATTGGGAACCATGAAAGAATGTGTCGGAGGTGTGGATCATCCTTAGGAGGACATGGTACTACATGAGGTTTATGGTGGTATTCTATAGAATCATATCCCCCATGACATCCCTAAAGTAAAATTGGAATCCCCTTACCAAGTCTAAGTAGTTCTAGAGTGAATTTGAGTAGTTGAGGTATAGTCAGATGATTGCTCTACTATTGAGACTACCTAAGGAAGGAGGTGAGTTCGTATTGCATTGTGATTCCACAAGAACATGGCTTGGTTTCATGTTGATACCATGATAGTATGACATAAAATATAGGTTGAGGATGTTGATACCCCATGAGCATAACTCCACGACTCATGAGCTGGAATTAGAAGTGGTATTCTTCACCCTAAGGATGTAGAGGCATTACCTTTTGGGAGACAACATATTGTTTTTCTCAGTCCACTAAAGTCTCATATATGTCTTCACTCTGATAGACCAAAACCTGTTATTATGATGTTGGTCATAGTTTTTATTGAAAAATGACTTTGAGATAGTCTATACTTCATGAAAGGGAAATGTTGTTGAAAATTCACTTGACAATAATTTTTAGTCTTTCTTAGTGCCAAAATCATTCGGGGAGTAAGTTTCCTTGTGGCTAACCCTATTGGAGCGGGATGGTACATGTTTTCTTCATTCGATGGTGTAAAATCATTTTCTCCTAATTCTTGTGAGAGGGTTGTAGTTGGGGGACAATTACATTGAGGTATTGTATGATCTTATATCCCTAGACGATGTACCATATGGATATTCAGAAAGATAGAAACAACCATATTATCAAGGGGAGAACAGTGGTTCTAGTCATGATGTGGTGGGATGTGATTATGGATTCCAACACATCCCCCATATCCCTAAATCCTAGTGTGGGAATGTTTTCTAGAGTACATAAAAAAAATTTCGGTCATCCGATTTTTTATGAACCATAGCTGAGTTTTTTATTGCAGTGCATCATCTATCTATAGGTGAAGGGTGAGCACCATGTTCCAGAAAGTTTTTTACAACCCATTTAGATTCCACAGTGCAAATGGCTCAACATATACATGGAATTTATCATGGGGAATTAGTGAAAATTGAATATACATGACTCCATATGGGTTATATTTGATCAACTCAGGAAGTCAATGTCTTTCCTTTCCATTGTGGAGAAGTGTTTAGTTGATAGAGTTATGCAGTTTTATATATGAGGGATCACCAACCTTCAGGGTCCACCCTCAATGATTGTATCGAATTATGATGTGTGGTTTATGTCACAATTGTGGATAGTCATACAAGAGGAATTTGGTACACTAATGTATATAATTACACCCATTCATCTCCAGACATATTGGAAAATTGAGAACACTATCTGGGTGGTAGATGATATGTCGATGGATTGCGTGCTTAGATTCGTCTGATGCTGGGGGATCACATAACATTGGAATAGTTTCATTCAACAACATATACCACTATACTACTGGCATGACACCACATTAATCCTTGAATAAAAGACCCTTATGTTCATCGTTCTACTATATAGAGATTGGTGAGTCATCTATTGTGGGCCCAGAGTTTGTGTTGGAAACAACTGAGAAAGTGATTGTCATTGGTTAGCAGATGAGGATGTCCCAGAACAGATAAAAATCCTACGTATATCACAATTCCCAACCCTTTATTTTTAATTAGGGATAACATATTTTATATAGAGTTTACACATGATGTGTATTCAGATGTTCCACGAGGGAGGCATGTTATCCTAGAGGTTCAGCGGACCATTCAAGATCGTGCAGAGAGTTGGAGAAGTTTATTACCACATCACCCTTCCCCCAGAGTCGGAGTGGGTGCACAAATCCATCCAAATGTTACAACTGAGGGGATAAGGGAACGATCCTACACAATTTATTGACTAAAGAGAGATGGACATTAAGGATGGATCCACCTTTTAGACAAACCAGTAGTAATTGAGGACTTATTGAATAGGACCTTACGTGGGTGGACCATCCATTTTTTCCCATGATGTGGAAGACAAAAAACAAGTTGGAGAGTTCCAGGGAGTGGTAAATTCAAATTCAGGCTTAAAATCCTGATTCTTTTTAGTAGTTTTTCTTTTCAAAGAAAAAAATCATGGAGGGAATGATGTAGAATCTTGGGTTTTCCTTATAAGTATTTTAAATATTTTTAAATATATTTCAAGAGTTTGGTGACAAGAGGAAATGTGATTCTGAGTCTTGACATACCATGAATTAATTATAGAAAAATATTAAAGATATTTTATATTATTCATGAATAATTAATTCATGAAAATAGTATAACTATTAAAATACTAATACGATCAGAAATCTATTACCGTGGTTGGGTCTAAATGTGTTTTTTACACTAGGCATCGAAAAAATGAGTCACCATAGAATATTCAAACCTCTAACCCATTTGAGGTACATTTAAGTGGATTGATAATTATTTAATTATTTATTTAATCCATTTTAAAGCTATTGTAATATTTTCATAAAAGTATCATCATATAGAAGAAATAAAGGGTTATCTCAGAATTTCATAAATCCTATAGTGATATCTCCTCCCACTCTCCCTTTAAAGAATGACATCCAACCTTGGGATCATGGAAAGTAAAAGAGAAAAAAACATAGAATCTCCTCTTGAATTCATTATAAAATGCATTATTCAAAATAAATCAATCCAAAATAGAGGTATAACTCATTATATGTGGATTTTCCACCTTATAATTAAATTATTGAGTATATTGTAAATATTCCTTGTATCTTCACCTTTTATAACATTTGTAATAGATCAGGTATTAAAATTTAATTAATTTTCTATTTTTTAATCTAGTCCTGGTGCTCTGTTCTTGATCACCAGCCCAGAAATATTGGATATTGAATTTCAATCCATTTTTTGTAAATTTCATCCATTATTATTCATGTAATTCATTGTTGGAATCCCCATGGTTCATGCTTCAATAGTTGAATGGTGACCCGAGTTTGATCAGATACAAGGATTCATGGAGGAAAAATGAAATTGTTATCATTTTTGGGAATGAATCATAGATATTTAATTTTCATGGATCATGGATGAGTGATCTATATTTATTTCTTCAACAGTTCAAATGTTGAAGCCAATGTTTCATTGAGATCAAAGAACGAAACCCTCAATGATGACCAAAGCCTTTTTCTAGATAATAACAATAAGTGGGCATGAGTTTCATCCAGATCTAGAGTTTTCAAGAAGATTCAATTAAAAAACCCTTGTTTTTTTGACAAGATTCAATGTGTGGAGCCCGATTTTGAAAATATAAAATATTGTTGAAAATCCCAACTACATGTTGTGTTCAATGATGAAAGCATGTTATGTTGCTTTTCTCTGTGTTAGTGATGTTGGTTGGTAATGTTTAAGGGAAACACAACATGTAAATATCTATCATGTTCTAAGTACCCTACCATAGTTGGGCAGACCATGTTTTTGAACCCATAGACATTGTGTTAAGGTTCACAAACATGAGGTTCGGTACACAGACATGACAATAGGACACAACTATATCACCAGTGAGTCAGGACAGGGTTTATAGTCCACCATCCAGGAATGTTCTCTTATGAGGGACGGATGTGTGGGCCGGATAAAAACACAAACAAGATATAGAGAAGGAAAACATGCCATGTGGGTCCCCTCACACATTGTGATCCACTTGAGATCTTTTGAACAATCTTTAAACTTTTGAATCTCCTCCATTTGGACTCAGATTTTGACCTGAGAGTTACCTATCTAAAGTGTTTTTCATGTATAATGATATGTTGCATTTGAATGAATATTTCTAGATAATATGTGAATCTTTATAGGTTTGAAACATACAAGGGAAACACCTGATTATGGCAACAATCAAACAAAACAATCATAGGATCTCTGGTGTAACCCTCCAGCTAGGCAGCACTTTGGAATTCCCCGATTACAGTTCTAGCCTTACCCTCTAGATGAGTATGGTATAAGAATTTCCATATTATAGTTCCAAACTTTCCCTCTTGAATGTTTATTTAGTGGAATTCCCCGATGATATCTCCCAGGCATAACCCTTCAGCAGGGATGGGCAGTGTAGTTCCCTGATGGCTCACCAGACATACCCTCAAGTTAAACTGGTTAGTGGATTTACCTAATGAAATTACCAAAAAAATCACACATGTTGTTATGGGCATTGGAGTTACTTGGTGACTATAAGAGTAGAAAACTCCTATAATAATAGGTTAGGATATTTTTATATTGATTTTTAGACCCTCAACTATGTAGTATAGTGGAAATGCATGGAATGATGAACCTATGGGCTCACAAATAAGAGGGATTCATTCCCCCCAAGAACATCCTTGTTAAAAAAACATAAATCCATTTTTTATAGTCAGTTACACCCATAACAGATATCATCAAGGTGTAGTTATTGAGTCCCTCAGACTATGTGTTTAGGGAAGATGCATGAGGTGTTGGGCATCATTGATGGGATTATTTTGGGAAATATTGGATACTATTCTTATTATGTTGAGTTGTGACACGGAGATCCCCTCACACTATCATTTGGTATTATTTGATAGAGAATATATATATATATATCCTAC
Source organism: Viscum album (assembly GCA_963277665.1). Lineage (NCBI taxonomy): Eukaryota > Viridiplantae > Streptophyta > Magnoliopsida > Santalales > Viscaceae > Viscum > Viscum album. The sequence goes on along the minus strand of OY728163.1, from coordinate 2,097,627,767 downwards.
ATCAGTACCCAATGATTAGGTATTGTTACTGTCCTTCCAGGTGGGGTGATTATGTTCTGGGAATGCCACGTGCTTTTTATGTTTAGCTTCTTGTTGTCAAATGAATCCACTCTCCAAATAGAGGTAGAAAAGACTTGATGAGAGGTACATATTGTCATCTTGTCAAGCACCTTCTTCATGGATGAGTTCACTTTCTCAATCTTTTTGGGTTGAGTTGTACTCTGAAATTATACTTTGTAATATCTACTGTTTACCTCTTCTATTGTATCTCTTACTAATCCACCTTCACCCTTTTTGGGGTGTTCTTCCCGATATATATATACTCACCCCTTCAAGGGATTTTCCCAACACATTTAGTGTATTTTGGTGATGGAGGAATGGTTGACCGAGACATCATGTGATCATAGGTATATGGGGTTCTTGGACCATATATGGTGGTCGTAGGTTGGGATCCAGGAGATGGTCTCTCTCACTTTTCTTACATTTCAATATTTCCATTATTTTCAGAAATATTATGGTTGGGTGTGAATTTTTCCCATTTTAATTTCACTTTAAATTACAATACTTCATACTATATTAAGGTTCATGAATTTTTTTATTTATTGTAGTGTTGCATCTTAAATTTTTTTCCTTTTCAAAATTTCATTGAGTTGGATGTGTTTGTTTATACAAATAATTAACTAAAAGCCTCCATGAGTTTAGTTGTTCCTTAATCACTTGTACCCATCCCTTTTAATGTGGTGGTGGGCTTGGGGTAGTAACGGCTCGAGATTGGATTGGGTTGGGTAATGAAAAATGAAATATACACCTTACATCAGTGGAGTTATGGTACCATTCCCCACCATTTACAACATAACTGAAGGTTATTTAAGGGATCCTCTGAATGAATCGTAATGATATGGGAGGTACTAATTCCCATTTTCAGTCTTATTTACTCGAAATTATCCTTTGTGAAATGGTCGGTCAATATAACAACCATATTTCCAAGAGTCTGAATGAATAAAAAATTACAGTCTCCATGAACCACATTCTCATTAATTATGTTATTACTAATATCAATGTGCGTTGACCTTGAGTGTTGTAAATTTTTTTGTGAGGTCTCTAGATATCCAAATTTAATAATGAATTCTAATTTTTTTTATTTTTTTTCACAAATAGATCACTTATATACTCTCTGTCCCAAATAATTTTTGTTCATTCATTAATAGTGAAAACATATTCAGCATTTGTGTTTGTCAAAGGGGTTGAATTTTATTTCTTGTGGTGATGAATCCTTGAACCATCTACCAAGAAGAGAATAACACATAAATTGGACCTTATATATTTATAATCATTGGACCATTTATAATATGTAATGGCAAACATATTAATAAACTCCCCCGATTTTGAATAAATTCATAAGTCAATATCATTTGAATATATCTCAGAAACATTTTTTTCATTTATAATATCTAGTTATTTTATATAACTTTTATATCATTCAAAAAGAATCACAACATAAAAAATATATATCATAGTGGTTGTAAGATAAATTATCTTACCCATAAATCTTTTGAGATTTAGGTGATTTTCACGGACACAATCAGCATCATTATATTGTATTAGTTTCACATGAATGGGTGTAGATACACACTTTCATTATACCATTTCAAGCTATTTCAACTTATATATAATAAATTTATTGATATAAAAATTTAATGTGTCCTTATTTAACTTGTAATCCCAAAATATACCTCAACTCATCAAAAAAGTAAATCTCAAATTGTGGAATCATTTTGTAGGTAAACTATTGACCTTAAATAACATGATCTTCTTTAAAAAATAATTAACATAGACAAAAATAAAAGTGTCCCTCTATTTGTTTTTTTTTTTGAAATATAGGTTTATATTATAATTTCCTTAGGAAATAGTAATTCCATCATGAAGTAGTCCATCCTTGAAAACAAGGATCTTGGATATTGTTTCAACACATATAGAGATTTATTCACATTTTCACAACATTGTTCCTTCATTTTCACCTACAAAACCATCATCTTGTTCCACATAATCGTTACCATCAATATATCTAACCCAAAAGGAATATTTGAAATTTATCTGATAAATTTAACAATTCCTATATGTTCCAAAATATAAAACCATCATATGGCCTCATATCTTCCGACCGGAGAAAATATTTCTTTAAAATCGACCCCTTAATATATAATGAACTATTTAGAAAAATTTGTAGTTATGTTTCATATTATATTTACATGATTATTTATCTTATTTAAATACTATAGTTCAGATGGTATTTTCTTCAGGTCATGGAACAATTTACCAAGATGCTTTCTTGTTAATATTATTTAATTTTTCACATATAACCTTGGTCGATTTATTAAACTCAAAGGATTTACACATTGAATGTTAGTCATCATGAGTAATTATTAAAATTAGACTCTCAACCTAAAACATTCATCTAGTTTGAAAATTTTTATTTGAATCCTAATAAAATTTTGTTCCTTCACATGTTAACACATATTTTGATGTTTATCCATAACATTTTCATGATCATGATATTCATCATCAATATTGATATAGATAACACTTATAGAACAATTTTCATCTTTACGTTTTCATTCAACAATCTATATTTAAATCTATATTTCCTTTATATCAAAATTATCATAAGATAAAAAATAAAAAACAATGATCATGGGTTTATTATTAATAATATTTCCCTCACATTATTCATATATTTTGTTAATTTTTGTTCAATAAACTATTCACTTTTCTATTCGATAGTTATCTAGAAATATTCCATTATCATCTCATTGATAAATGAATAATTGGATAATGGAATTAATTTTAATGGGACCTGGAATACCAATGACACAAAAGTAGTTAGACATTTGATTTTCATTATGTGCTATTTCATATGAGGATATATTTGAATTCTTCATCAAGACACATAAATTCTAAAAATGAAAAGATGTGTACATTTATTCCCTCCATAAGAACATTGAAATTTCAATATCCAAATATTTTTTCTCCCCATTTAAATAATAGTACAATTAATTCCTTCCTAAAATAAATTTTATTGTGTTTCGGTGTCTTTTAAATTCATGTTTAATCCAATAATTTTTATGCTATGATTCCAATGAATTTACACTGTATTGGTTCCCATTATCATTTGTGAGATTCATAAAATTAATTCCATGCTCTATTACAACTTATAATATGAATATTCTTAACAAGTACACATCTTTTGACTTGATCCTTATGAATAAAACTATTTTAAATAATTTTTAATTATAATGTATGTGTATAAGTAAAATCTTTATTTTATGGATTTTTTCCTCAATTTGAAACACAATTGTGAGTGATTTAATTTTTTTGGTTGTGTTGATTGGGTCTCTACACTTTTATGTATTCACATAAATAGTTTTCCCTTTTCATAGGTAATAAAAATATGATCTCTATCAATAATAGATTATGTAAAATCTCTTACCAATTTTTATTTATATATCTTACTAAAACGTTTCTGAATAATGTGACCGTGCTTTTTATTCCATTAAATATTCATTTCACTAGTAATACGATAAAAAGATTTACTATAATAACTAATATTAAAAAACTCCCCACAAGTCATTTCTCTTATTTTTTTAATCTTTATAACATCAAATATTTCAATAAAAATATATTCCTTTAAAAATATCACCCTATTTCACTAATCACACAACTGACTAAAACATAAATGAATTTTTTCAATCCTATAAACAAATAAATCATCCTGATAGTTCAGTATTTTGTTTCAATTATTGTAGATCCAATTTATTAACTTTTTAATGAGATTTAGTTCCTCAATGTCACCCCACCACCATATTGTTCTTAAATTAATTTTAAGAACATAATATTTCCATTCTTCTTATAGGATTATCTATTACCATGAATCCAGGTTTTATTCATATAGATAGATTCCAAATCTACATCAATTATTAATGATTTTTAATACATTTTCATACATTTCCTCATCTAAAATTTAGATATAAATTGATTTTATTGGAATTTATTCATAGTCAATAAATTTCTATGATGAATACCTTTATAACGACACCATATAGACATATACAAAACCATTTCAGACTTAATTTGTAAGGAATCACATGATAATTATTATTTTTAGCCTTCATTCATTAGGTTTTTTTATAATTTTGTTCAAAAGTTATTTCCTTACACAGTATCCCTTTTATACCCCAAGTAAAAGACATATTATACTAGAAACTTTTGTCTTTTGGTAAAAACCCTTTTCTACATGGGTGTTCAATATTTTCCAAAAACATAGATATCTCCAAATGGATGATGATATATATTTCAAACCGAGGATAGGAAAAGAACTAAATTAATTATAATTTAATAAATGTGTATTTTTATATGTGGATAATTTCATATGTGTTTCCTTAGATGATCTGGTAATCCACAAGGGCTTCGTACTATAATATATATGTATTTGGAGGACTGAACGACATTTACCACATGTAGTGCTAATGGTACACCATAACAAGGTTTCATAAATATAAATTGGTACATACCTTGGAAAAAACATGTTCCTATAAAAGAGGTACTATGAAATTGCTTTCAACATTCAACATATATGGCCCAAACTCAGTGCATAGGCAATCAAACTAATCACCACAAATGTGCAGCGTTTTTGGGTTTGGGTAATGATAGACTCATAGTTGAGACACAATTTGATAAACTATGTGGCCAAACAATGAACCATTTAAGATAACCTAACAAATAGGGAAATAATATTTTTTGACTCAATCCACAATTCTTCTCCTCCCTCATATCCATGACCCCTAGTGGCACCCTCTTTTTCCAAACTTGAAGTACCTTCAATTTTTGGGGTACTGCAACAAATTTATTAGACATTTTGTGGTATGATATAACAACTTCTATTATTTATTCATATTACACTACATCTTTAACATTGGAGGTCCCACTATTAGGATTTGGTTGATGATTCAACTAGACTATTGTAGAATCATCAGTTTCTCAAGAGTACTTTGGTTGGCTTCCATGGAGGAGATCAGCAGATAAATTCTTCACACCATTGACTAGTGATCATTTATAAATGAATTATTAAGTAGTTTTTATAGTGTTTTTATTGAGTGTTAATTTTATTAATTATCTAAATGGATTCAACTCTTATGTTTAAGGACTGGAATGTGGTCGTGGCTTGGTCGTGTTTCTTTAAGGATTAATTGGATTTAGTTTTGGTGTCGCGCAAAGACATGGTGTGTTTTTTTGGAGTTTTTAGAAAATTTTATTTAACGTATTACTTATAATTTTTATTAATAAGTAATTATTATTATCTTGTACTGATATAAGGTATTTATTAGTAAAGGTAATGTCATTTGGAAACTGAAGTGTTTGGGTGAAGACTGAAATTTCCATGGAAAAACCTATTGGGATTTTATAATGATTGGTAAATATTTTTTATTTAGGTATGGTGTATAAAATAATTCTCACATAGTCTTGATAATTTAAAATCATGTGTATATAGTATGAGTCATTGAACCAATGTAGTACCAATTTGGTTCCCTTTTTTAAGAAATTATTATTCTCATTAAATAAATGTGTTAGTCCTTTAAAAGATCCCATCATATCTATTAGTAATTAAGAGAACTATTATATGACTGCCCATGGGTTTCACTTGTCTCTGAAAATGAAATTGTGTTATTTCATATAGAGAAATATTTTAAAAACTATATTAAATAGGTGAGGCTAGTTGGTTGGGTTGATAGTGGGGTAGTAAGGGACACATGGTACAAGAAGGAAAAAAAATTATTTTTTATATCCAAAGAGAATTTACTGGATTGTTTTTTTATTCAATGGATTTATGAAATGTATATGAGTATATTGAAATTTATTTAAACTTGGGAATTTTTTCTTCATCTAATAATTGTTTTGAATTAATGAAAACTATATTTTCATGTGTTTATTTCTCTAATGTTGTTGTTAACACCAACTAATTGATAATTAAGGTTTTAATTAATGTTGTAATGATTATTTTAAATGGATGTGTGGCTTACCTATTAATGAAATACCAAAAGATATCATTTAATTATTTTAAAGGTGAGGAAGGTTATAGATTTAATTAATGTTAAAGAGGTATATCTATTATTTAAGGATTGTATTGAGATTTTCTAAAATTGAAATGTGATGTCCCTCAATTTCCAATAGAGTTTAGAATTTTATTTTGATATGTTAAGAGGGATATTAATTCTACATTATGGTTTTGGTTTTAGAATCTCCAAGGGATCCTGTTAATTTATATGGGTTTTTTATTTTTTTAACATTTTTAATGGGTTGTTTTTTTAACTATTGATTATTTTAAATAATGGAAGAAATTTGGTTTCAAACATATAGTTTAGACATCGGTAGTATACTATATTGTTTTGGAATCAGATAGAGGGTGTGAACATTCATATTCTTCATTATGGGTTGACATCCAAAAAAAATGCTATAGGAAATGGTGGTATAACATATTGAATAAGATGTTAGACTATTCTCCTCATAATTGGGATAGTTAAAGAATGAATCTTATGGATCCAGAAGGGTTTATGTATTGTTAGATGTGGTATTAATGGTCCAAATTGTTTTATGTGTGATTTGACATATGGAAAAAGAAAAATTGCTGCAATTTATTTTGATTCTGGATTTGGATTTCAGATGTATTCTATAGGTAGTAATATTAGATAAACATGATATGAGTACGTAGGCCTATTTTGTCCAGAATAAATTAATGAGTTTAATTTTAAATAACATATTTTTCCTTCAAAATGGATCAAATTATGACAGCTGGATAAAATGATTGACAGTGGGAAATGATGTATTGGTTGTCTCAGTTTTCCTTTAAGAACCCAAAGGAAGAAATTTTAAACAATAAATGATTTTAAAAAAAAATCATCTTCATTTATTTATAGCTTATTTTTACATTATATATCTTAATAAAATGTTCTCATATTTGATATTAAATTTGGAAACAATTGGTGAAGGACTACTAAGTTTATGTTACAATATTCTCATTCCACCACTACTCATTGTTATCCATTATTATATCACATTCATTTTATAGGAACATATATAGGTTGTGACCTGGGCTGTGGTTTTTATGAATGAACAGGTTATCTTGGATGGTGTTAGAAGATATAACGAGATTCATCTCATAGATGTAGTGGATCCCTTTTCATATGTTCATTTTTTGTATCTTTATATAAATAGTGTATTTGGAATTCTTTTTTATGTATTTACTAGATTTTCAATCCCTTAGTACACCCCATTAGTTTTTCAGTCACATATATATTTACCTACTTATAATGATTTTTTTAATATGATTTTTTATTTATTCATTTGGACTCTATTTTATGTCACTATTATACTATATGTGGATATTTTACCTATTGTTTCACAATCTGAAACGGTTGTATTGCTTCCATAAAATACTACCCTATATTCCATCTATTAATTAGTAGCCTCTAGCATACATGTGGCATGATTTTGGAAATGTTAAAACCGATCAGGATACAATTTTTTGACTAACTCAGAGTGTGACATTACATATTAGCATTAGAGTCTTTTATTTTATTTTAACATATGGTTTTAGGATATGGTTGATTATAGATATAAGGACATGTCTATACCTGTAATGGATATATGAATTGTTTTCAAGGATTACATTTTCTATTAGTTATTCTAGGTCACCATGGATGGGATTCCTATTTTAATTTTTGATTTTATGGTTATTTTTTATTTTTTATTTCAGATAAACACATTATGATTGGATATTTTTATTTATTATGGAATTAAATCTTACAAACATATAGAAATAGGACTTTCTATTTTCATAGAATCGTGGTGAATAGAGGAAATTGGAACCCCATACTTCATATTAGCCACATAGCATTTACATTATAGAGAGTAATTATATAGGGAGAGTTCACTAATTACTGACGTAGAATTGATTAATGTAATAATAACATGTCATTCTATTTTTTTCAATTTTTTTACATGGTGGAATTATTTCAAGATGAATAACATGTTTATGGATTTCTTTCTAATGGTGGATCATTTTAATCAATGGTTATATGGTCAATGAGGATGATGATGATGAAAAAATCCCCACACACAATGTGTGCGGTGAACCTGGTGGGATAGTATGGAATGGGTATATAATTATTGCTTCCCACATTGAGTGTTCTATTATTTTGGTATGATTTTTTGGCCTGATCCTATGAGTGGAGGTATGATGTTCATATTCATATAGAGCAAAATTTTCCTAGTTGTGGGTGGGTTAGTATGGAATGGGTATATAACTATTTCTACCCACATGACTCTAGATTTTGGATTTGTTGGCATGTGACATTCAAGTGTGACATGTGATATGATTTGAGGTTATTTTGACTGTCTTTGGGTGCATGAAGTATATTTGGATGCTTTAGGAATTTGAAATATATTCACATATGTTACTAACTAGTATGAGGTTTCAGAATGATGGATTCATTTTTTTGTGGGAAGGTTCACTTGTTTGATAATATTTTCATCTTATGGTTAGTTTTCAAAGGGAAATGCAAGATCCAGTTCTTTTATTTGGAAGCCTGTATGAAGGATTCATGTTTCTAGTAAGTATGAAATAGATCAAGAGAAAAATGGTTTTCTTATTGTATGTGGGTTTAATCATGCGAGGTTTAACTGGGCATTTACCATACATATGAGGTAGACCTGATGCATTTAAAGAGGTTTTTTCATGTGGTGTATATGAATAAAAATCTCATAAAAGGTGTTTTCATATGGGTAATGTGTGGATATCTTCTTTATGTGACATGATAAGCACATCGATATTTGATTCATCGATAATGCATGTGGTGTTGAGGGAAGAACTAGTTATTTTAATTTCCTTGTTAGCACGAGATGGGTCATATGAAACATGGTGTGAGTGTTTTTGAACCCCATGAAACATTAAAAAGATGAAAAGTTTCTGAGATTTACTAAATGTTGTTCTGGAGTTCTGAGTAATCCCTAGTTTTGGTGTAGCCCCAAGGGGGTCTCATTGGTATGATTACTATATGCGATAAAGGCATGTCTAGTGGTTGAGGCTTCTGAGTTTAGTTTTCATTAGTGTATAATATTGATAGTCATAACTTTGTTTGGGTTATACAATGGAGTGTAACTATCTATTTAATGTGGTATCTAGGAGTCCCAAATATGTGGTGATGTTTCATGTAATTTAACTTGTAGATGATGCATTATGGAATTATAATACCTTGATGCTTGGATTAATCATGCATCTATGATTTTTCTTAGAACTATCATGGGTGTCATGTTTGTATTATGGGAATAGTGGAATGAGGTTCTCAAGTGTCAATTCTGATTTTAGATTAATTCTTTTACGAAAACGTATATGGATTATGGGTGAAGAAATGACTGATCTTGGGTGAACATCATTGAGTGTTTCAAAGGATAATTTATTGGTTATGGAATTATGGCTCAAGATAAGTGAAACGCATGTGTAATCAGTAGGAATGTTAAGGGTCAGTTCTATGTGAACTTGTTAATGGTAATTTTGGTGGTGAAGAATAAACCTATTTTAGTTCAGATGTGTGAAAAAAATTTTTGTATGTTTTTTGATATGTGAATCATGACGGATGATACCACTATCTAGGAATGATCATTAGGTGCCATTCTAAGAGATTATCAGGGGGATGAGTAAACTCATCCCTTTGAGGATACCATGATCATTGATAAAATTAACAAGTCTTTATGAGGATGGTAGTTTTTAAGTTGAATTTTGATAACAACAATCCAATGGTAAGAAGAGATGTATGAGTATTGGGTTCACAACCCTAATGTTAAAAGGGACACAGGCTAATGGAATGTGTTGTAAGATGGTTAGGGTCGAATCAAGATTTTTTTGGGGAACTAATTGGATATAAATAGGTATTAAAAAGGAAATTAAAAATAGAAAATCATATATGCAATAACATGGAGGTCGATCATTATATTCATGTTCAATAATGAGACATTGATAGTCTTATATATTGTATAAGGATGTTAATAGTGGAATGAAAATTCTATGCAAGGGGGAATGGAAATGTGTGAGACTGATCGATAGATGATTGTTATTATGGAAAATAAGTAGATCCAAGTATAATAAGATTCCCCAATAAATTCTAGGAGTTATCAATAATGCGATAGAAGATTGGGTAAGATTATTCATTTTAGAATTAATGGTATTAAGGTGACATGAACATGATCGAAATGATAGTGTATCACTTATCATTGTATTTTATTATGGTGGAAATGGAAGGTGAGTGAATAAAATGGGAAATGTAATAAAATTTTAGTTATATAAATTTGTGGGAGTTTTTATGTGATCGTGTGATCCAAACAATAATAAAGGCATCATGATCTTGTAATTTGGTGACAAAGTGATAGTTGGGGGTTTTTGTATTAGAGACATGTTAGTAAATAGTATTATGACAGGGATTGAAATTTTTAAAAGATAATGTAAATGGACAACCTTATATGAGGCACCATTTTCCAAATGATGTGGGAATTTTTTAAATTTAACCACTTTTTGGGGAGAAGTCCTTTTGTGATTCGTTATTTGTTATTTATAAGAGGGTGAGTATTCATCCATGTATTTGGTTATAAATTATAATGGTGGGAGATAATGTATGATATTTATCATCATGTATTATTGATATTTGTAAATTTTGAATCATTCATATCGGATTATGGGACTGTTGTTTATTTTTTCAATGTACTTTTCCAATGGAAGAGGTTTCAAGCCTCAAATGTTGGTAGTTATGGAATAAAATTTACTTTTAGGGGAATGATAGTTCTAAATAGTGATCTAATTAAATAAACCATATATGTTTCCGGATTGAAGGGTTTTGGAAATCACCATCATCGTATTTCAAATTTAATAATGGTTGTTGACTTCGGTGTGGGAGATTTATGTTCTCGGATTTAATGGTTTTTACTTTGTTTTGTTTGAAGAATTTGAATGAAAAATGAGGACTTTGTATTAATATACTGTAACTAAAATTTATTATAAGGTAAATTGGTATGAGTATTGAGACTTCTCAGGGATTTGAATTATTATGGTGGGGATGTTTCAAAACACATTATATACACAAGTGCTTGTAATTTGAAAAAAAATATTGAATTTTTTTAATGGTGGGAAAACTGGACATTAAATCGGGTGTCGGAATATAATTATGTGTCACAATGACAAAAATTGATCCCATTACATGTATTTGAGGTTAAGGAGGTGACAGTAGTTCTGTAGTGATCCTTAGGGAATTCAGGTAAATTTATTCATAATTTTGTTGGAATACCGGATAGAGTGCACATTTATAACATAGTTAGGGATAACCGGAAACAATCAAATGTGGCCCAAAATAATTTTTTAAAAATCTTGGGGAAACCATATGAAATATCATGAATGAACATTTTAATGTCTACAATTAACATCATACTTATACTATGTTACGTGTTTTGTTTCTAAACCATGTGGAATAACCATTCATTATGGTTAGATTCATATATTTTTGGATGCACGATTTGAAAAATAATATGTCCAAACCCTATTCCCTATAAAAATTATAGAATATAAATTTCCACATTGATATTTTGATTCACTATCCTTCATTTCTAAGCCTATATTATATCCATAACCCTCAAAAGCCCCCACCTCTTACAAAAATCAAGAAATATTCATTACGGTTGATTCTGACCCATTTCATCTCCATTTGGAGGTAAGATATGACCTTTAATAGATTAAAATTTCAGTCCTCTCCACCCTCAATGTCCTTTGATATATCTCATTTTTTTCAAGGGGTATTCCACAAAATCAAGGTGGAATATCTCATTTCTCACGAGTGTTTTTACTATTTGGAATATAGGAAATCACTATAAAACATTCGAACATAGTTTCAAAACATTTAATTAATATATTAATTCATTGTGAATTTAATTATGTCTTTTATAATGATTTTATTTTGATAATATTTTTAACAGTTTTATCTATTATAGATTTTAAAGAGTGTGCGGTTGAGGTTATGCCACATGTCATTAGTGAGTGGTTGGCATCAATTCTAGTGTGGCTTAATGACAAGGTGATTTCTTAGGGAATCGGCTAAGTTAAGTCAACATTAATTAATTAATTAAAATTGTTATAATTATTTATTTATTGTTTCACTGGTGTGAAATTACATCTATGGTGATTGAGCTATGTTCAATCAAATTTCTATGATCTTTGATGTGGATTCGATATAAAATGGTAAAACTACTGGGATTTTTGAGTGTTTCGAAAACATCATTAATGAATTTAGTGCTATTAGATATTTTTACCAATGTCTTAATAATTGAATTTCATATTTATTTAGTATGTTCCCCCACACCAATGTGCTTTATGTTTCCATATAATATTTATGTAATTTGTTTTAACCTTAAAAAAATATCCTAGACTATATATGAATCCCATCAGATAAGGTTTATAATTTTGAGACTGAACTCATGGGGCTATTCATTAAAAATGTAATATTTTAAATTAAAATGGGGAAATAGGTAAACTAAAATTTCAACTGAGTTAGGCACACTATATATGTTGATAGTGGGGTGATTAATAATACATGTTAAAAATTAAAATAAATTTTATTAGATATGGAGATGGAATGAATTAAAATGTTTTTATGTTCAAATATTCTTTGAAAACCCTATGATGATTTTGAAACAGTTTTTATAATTTTCCTTTAATATTGATGTATGGTGGTTTTTCAATGAGTGAAAACCATGTTTTTTTGTGGTTATTGGTTAAAAATGAAGAATTTTCCTCCAGTTATTTTAATGGTATTTTTAAATAATTTATAAATGTTGATTTAAAATGGGTTTTAGGTTTACCATTTGATGATATAACATTATGGATATATTTAATATTTTTATGTAATGTAAGGATTAATTCTTTTTCCGATTTTAGAGAAGAAGACTTGTTTTCTAGGAGGTATTCAAAATGCTTTAAAATTGATATTTGATATCAATAATTTATAAAATATAGTGGTTAATTGTGTTTTTATATGTGAAAATGGATGAAAAATACTTATCTATGATTTGGTATTAAGGTCCCATTAGGACCATGATAAATTATAAGGGTTTAAAAGGGTTTATTATTCTGTTCTATAATGTTTTTAGTGGTCATATTGTTGAACCATTGTTTTTCAAAAATGATGGAATTGGTTAGGATCCAAAATGACGGCTTGGTAATGAGTCATATAAAGTATGTATTAGGTGTCTCATAGAGACTCTTGACACAAAAGTTATAATTAATTTGTAGATTTCTATACGAACGCTCTTGGAAATGATGATATAACATACGGAATAGTATTCTTGACCGGTTGGAATTATCTTGAGGATAGTTCCACACTTTTAATATGGGATCCACTACAGATAATCTATCGATAAATTATAAAATAATTCTATATCTATATTTTTTATATATCATTCAATTTATGACAATAAAATCTAAGAACTATTGAATCTGATGCATGGATTGGATGGTAGAAAAAGTCATTAGGAACTAGTGGTACAATAACATGGTATTAGTACCCTAGACTGATGGTTTTGGGTACTAAGAATGTAACAAATAAAAAATTTATTATAATTAACATATGGATCACCTTATGACTTGTAGCTCAAATAACCAAAATTGGATATAGAAGGATTGTATGAAAAAAGTGTAACATTAACTAGAGGGAAAATAGGTTTAAAAATAAATGGTTTTTTAGAATCTAACATAATTTATTTATTTATTATTATTTTATTATGTATCTATAAACAATTTTATTTTATTGGATACTTATTTAGACACTTTTGGTGGTGTCCAACTATGTTTTACTAACCCCGTATATGTGCTTCCACAATAAATGTTTACATGACAAACTATCACATGTGTACTGTAGGAATAAGTGTGGGATGAGAACCAAGTTGTGTTATAAATTAAGAGAAATGTTAGCTTTAATGGCATTGAGACGTTGAATGATATTTTACTCAGAGATATAGTTGAGAAACATTGAATGGACAATTTTATTTTATTTATGTCTATGTATATGGAAAAGTGGGATCTTAGTTGTATCAATGACAAGGATATTAGACCATAACATCATTTCATTCATCATTCATTCTTGTTTACAGTTAAGTGCTTCTGTTTCATGTTTATTTGGGATGATGTTGGGAATATATTCCTACATGTGGTGTTTATTTTCAATGGTATAAAATACATATAAATTTAACCTTTTATTATATAATATGATAATGTGGAATAGTCTTCCCAGTGTGCAACCATAAACACCTATTACAAGTCTTAATTATCTTATGTATGGGGATACATTCATGATTTCATATGGTGACCCACTCTATTTATTTTTATTAAGTGAACATGTGTGAGGCATTTCATTTTGTGTGTATAGTCTCTATATCATTGATTGTAGCCTCCTATTCAAAGTTTTCTACAGAATTTCTAATACCATCTCTCATAATTTACAATCTATTTGGGAATAACAATATATCTATTTTCAAAAGTTTTACAAAACCATTATTTGTTTGGTTACACTTTATTGTTTATATAAATTAGACATTTTATGGTGGTTTATTACAACCTATGTATTTCATGAATATTTCTTAGAGTCTACACTGTTATGTTGAATTTTTTTATTTTTCATATTATAATTGATTAATAATTTCATGGAAATCCATACATTTATTATTATCATATTACTAAATATTTACATCAAAATATTGGTCATAATATATTATTTAATTTCCATGTGTCTGGTCATATTTACGATATCTAAATTATTCTCTCTCATGTTAAATTTTTCTATTTTAATTGAATATAGATATTGGTTTAAAATTAATCCTTCCCAACCAATTTCATTGTGGGAATTTTAATCTCATCAATTTAGTAATTTAATTTTCAAGGAAACATATCATTTTCATTCTCTATAATATAATTTTTTTATCCTGGCCATTATCATCTTTCATTACCTTGAATATATTTTCATGATCAAAATAATGTTTTTTACATGCGAACAATTAACACATCATATTTCCCATCTTATCTTCTAGTGGTGTTTTCTATATTTCACTTAATATGTTCTGTAATGATATTATTCTTGGATTACCAACAGACTAAAAATTTATTTTTTTATCTCAAACAATTTTAAAAAAGTGATAAACCAAGCATCAAAGACAAAAAGAAAATAATAATCATTACAGCACCATTTAAGACTACTAGAATCAAGGACAACTATATATCATAATGGAATTTTTCCATTTGTTTATTTTCTGATTTTATATTTTTTATATAAAATATATGATTTTCTTGTGTTTTTCATCACTCCCATCATCATATTCTTTATCACATAAATGTTCATCTTTCTTTTCATGAACTATAAATTTTTTTGGTTGAATTTTCATTACCAATTTACATGTATTATTGAAAATTGTATCCGTTCTCATCGAATATATTATATTGGAATTATGAATCTCATAATAAGATATTTCATTTATCTCTTTCATATATGATCAATTTTATTCAAATGTATCTGGAATGTTCCTTATTATTTTTTCCCACAATTATCATATTAGTATTACCCTCAAATTACATGAGACATATAACAATCTAATTCAACATATTGAAGTATAAATCAAAATTCTAATTTAATTTCATTTTTAAATATGTAATTTTTTCACTTCATATTTTCATTTTTTAATTTTTCATCTTGTTGTTCCCTTTATACATGTTTTCAATCATATCCCACATTTCCATGACTATATATAATACCATAAACATGGTATAAACTTTTTTAGAAAATGATGAATTTATTTCATCTCATTCATTACCTTCTATTTCATGATTTCTCTTTTCTATAAATGTAATATCCCTATACCTAATTTTTTTTTGGATTTCCTAAAGTGACAACATTACTCATTTAAATTCCATATGATATCATTGATTTAATCCACCCATTAATGTTATTTATATATAATAATGTAAGAATTATAATATTAGTTTAGTTTGTTTTTACTATAATAAAAGAAAAAATACAGAACAATAGTGGATTCCTATTTTAATACCACATGTAGAGACTATATTACTTGGGTTACTATTGAGGGTGTTGTGGGGATCAAAAGAACCATATTTGTTCTACATATTCATCAATTAGAATAAATCCCTTGTATATCGTTAAATTCATTATTATACTCTAATGAAACTCTTACTCACCCTTATGAATTCAATGTGAAATAAAAATAGTAAACCTAAAAATTTTCAATTCATATCCTTAGTGGTAGATCTTAATCTTTCTCATATTAAATTATTGGGTTATACATTATTTTTCCTAAAAAAATTGGAGTTATAATTAAATCATAATATAGTTGCATAGTATTTGAGAAGGAATTATCAATTTATCATAAAATGAATTATTTTCATTTTTATACAAGAACCACTTGATCATCAGTGTTTTTCGCTTGTTACCATAATGATTCTGATCTTCACTACTCTTTTGGATACTTCCATATTATTTGTTGGTTTTATCCCATAAGATCATCAAATTCCAAAACAATATGATTGTGATAGAAATATATCATCATTCCTCTCAGAAATTTCGAGAAATGTTTGAGCATGATATCATTAATTAAAAAAATATCCTTCTCCATTCACAGTAACAAGAATTTAAAAACCCCATAATCTAATTATCATTGAATTAAATTCTCAAAAAATTATGATGCATTATTAAAAATTTCTCAGTTTCTTTTTTAGAAACACTGGTATATTAAAAACACTTCTAAAACATTATACATCCACTCAAAAAATATTTAGAATTATATTTGTACAATCAATGATCATTACTAGTATGATCTATTTTATCATATACATATTCCATCCCATTTTAATTATATACCCTTATTTATTATAATATTTTGAAGACTATTTATACATAGGCCTCGTTCCCTATTTTTGACATTATATAAAAATCAATATATTTACTTCCTCATTAATATTCTGGAATGAAATGAGTATCTATTATGAATGTGATATTTAAATCATTAAAACCCATTACAAACATCATCCAATTAAATTTTATCCCTATAATATTTGAATTCTGTAAAGCTATAAAACTTTAGTTCATGCATAGCTATAAATATGAGACATGAATATATCCAATAAATGTATTGAAATATCCAATGTGGATCCTATTATATAGTTTTCAACATTTATTTTTCTGGTTCACACTGTCTTCATAATAATAATAACACTATATAGTGTTCACGTCATCTACATTGTATCATTATTATTGATACTTTGGTTATAATTCATAAACACGGATGAAATTGACTTTGTGAGCCATTTGGATATGTGATTCTTTTAAATGAATTCCTTTGGACAAATGATAGTTAAAAATTTCCATCATAGAATAAATTTCCCACATGAATTTTCTTACACCACTAAAATCATCTATAAGTATCTAGAAAATTATGAACATCCCTAAAATTAACACAAAACCACATCAATCAACTTCCAGGAATTATCAACTATCTCATCATTTTTACATGATGTTGTAGGGAATGTTATTTTAACCACAAAAAATGATTTTGATTATTTTTAAGACCATTTTATAATTCATCACAACTAAACCAAGGTTGAAAATAATTATAATACATTTTCAAATTCTAAGGGAATTCCACTAATTCATTTGGAATATTAATCTATACAACTTGTTTTCATTCTGAAAACCTTAAAAAACCAATATCAATATGTGTGTTATATATTTATATTTTATCTCTCCCTGATTGAGAAATAATTTCTTGGTATTTTTATTAGGTTTGGTATCACACTTTACGTAATTAGGGACCTACAAATTTATAAAATCCAAATTTATGTGATCTCGTTTGGTCTACAAAACTATATAGCTTATCTTAAAAATCAATGTTATCGAAAAAATTTATAATCATGTGATATTAAACTGGATTTAAATTTCTAGGGATATCCATGAATTTTTTTTAAAAATTTGAACCAACACATAACTCCGTAAATACTAAAAATATTCAATCACAAGCATGTTTCGTCCCTTTATGTTTCTTATTCATCTTAACCAGTTTATACACATTACGCAATGAAAATAAAAATTATTCAATCTAAATCAGATATCACAAAAGGGAGATTATTATATCACTTTTTAACACTTTCCAAAATTCCCAATGTTCACATGAAATAATTGATTTTTTCATATTTTCTCAGCTCAATTCACCCTCAAGAAATTCGATTAAAAAATTATTGATAATTGAAATTCAATATTTGAAATAATCTCTACGAATCTCGTTTGGAGGTAGTATTTAATAATTTATGGAAAATGACATAGATCACTAAAACATGGAATTATATAATAAATAAACAATAATCCCAACATTCATCAAGTTATCTTCATATATTCAATACCTTTAATTCTTAACATTGAAAAACAATTTCAAAATATGTTGGAATAATATTGTTTTTCCAATGATCTTGAGTGGGAGAAACCAAGATATTATTTTATTCATTACCCAAAAACAATATTATTTTCACCCCCCATGTCTTGTGAAATCATATTTATTTCTTTTTCATTGAATTTTCAATCTATTAAGATCATAGGTAGTATGAGTTTATTGTTTTTTATAATCATTATAAAATTTAAATTTTTTATATCATCAATCCTAGTTATTTCATTATTTCAAGGTTACAATATGTTTGTTGTTAATTTATGTTGGTATAGCTATATGATCATGTATTTCATTTAAAAAATTCTAGATTTATCATTTATTATCACCATTTTTGAGTCTCCCTACATTAGGAAACACTATATAATTTTGGATGATTTTTCATCGATGTATTCCACATAACTAACCATCTTATTGGTTTGATGGATTCATTCTATTATTCTATCCAACATTCATTCTCTCATTTAATGTTATTTGACTATTAGTTAATGTGTATTCTGTGTTCTTTCTACCACAATATAATCACATATTCTTTTGTTTATAATCATTCTAATTATTCATCTTGGGTGTATTTTGCTGAATTATATTCTTTATGTTACGCTTTATAAAGAACTAAAATTCCCTAAATATAAGATTGTATATATTTTCTAGTCTTATATTTTCATTATAATCTGAATTATTCAATTTAGATATGAATTGACACTAACAGTCATGATTAAAAATTTCTTCACATTCCATATGGATTATCAGGACATTTCAATATATTCATAATGGATATCTTTTATATTTTTTATAAAAATTTACTCTATTCTTACATTCCCTCCATTAATTTAGTTATTTTATCCTTCAAAATATCGGGATTGTATGTCAACAATATATATCTTTGTAAATAAAACATAAAAAATATATTTATTGGAAAGTGAATTAAATACTTCTTTCCATTAGTTGTGGACTAAATAGTTTTTTCCACATCTATTTTAAACTAAATATCCCATATTTTAATGAAAATTTATGTAGAAATAATTTTTTTATATTAAAAATTAATCCCATGATTTTGGGGTTGATTTCTTATCAATTTTCGACTTATATTTTATAAAAATTAGAATTATTTCATATATATTATTGGAAAATAGAATGAGTTGAAAAAATATTTATATAGAAAAAATGTTACCTATTTTATTGAGGTTATAATATACATATATTTAAATGATATTAAGCCCTACACGAATATCTTTCATTTTTTAATGTTGTTATTCACATAAGAATGAGGTGAGATTTTCCATTTTAAAAAAACATAATAATTTGTAATCATGTACCCTTTATCCTAGAATAAATCCTTGTATAATTTCATTAAATAATGTTTTCATTAAAAAATAAAGAAGACAAAAATATATTTTATAGTGGGTTATGTTATAAATATCTATATTTAAACTCAACCTATACTATATTTATGATCCGGGTGATTTTCACTAGTAGATTCTTTACCATGGGATCTCGATAGTTGATTGAAATAAACAAAAAATTGAAAGAAAATATATTGAATATATTTAAAGTATGATTATCAGATGTACATGAAACAATACACACATGAGTGTTTATAAAAACAATATTATTCAATGGTTCGAAAAAATATCATTGAATGTATTTAGATACTGTCATTGAAACAGAGATATGAAGTGATATTTTCTAGAATGGATTAATATTTTGAAAGAAATTTCTGAAATATGAATCTGTAAGTTTATTATAGAATAAATTTTAATAATAATGGAGAAATATATAATTAAAAATTAATAGTATTTGAAAATATATATAACATCCCATATTTAATTAATTTCTCAAACTTTTATTCCTAAAACTCTTCAATGAACTAAAATAGAAATAACATAAATAAATAATATAAGTTGTACCAGAAAGGACAATATATTATGTATAAAATGATGATCTGATTATGTTTACAAGAAACATATTCATATATCATCTTGTTATTTATAATAAACTTATTATTAAACAAAATTAACTTAAACCCTCATGATATATATATTTTTGAATTAAATGAGAGCCTAGAATAAATTGTGGTTGAATATCTTCCGAAAATTAAATAAATAAATCATGAAATAAAAAGGTGGCGGGACATTTAAATTTAAATTTAAAAACCGTGGAAAATCATAAGCTCCATTATAAAATAGATTAAACTTACCCTTTAAAAAGTATCCTATAAAATGTCCTTTTAATTTCATTAACAAGTTATGTCCTCAAGAAAAATAGTTGTAAAAATATCATAATAATTCAAAATTAAAACCACAGAAATATCCAGCTCAATATGACGTTTCACTATATAAGGATTAATAAAAAATTATTCTTCAAAACATATAAATTATATTAAAAATAGATCCCCCAAACCATGAGTGTCATAATAACATTTTGATTCTTGTGTTAGGTGTATACAAAACATTATGTGTCGAAAGACACAGTTCCTTGTCAAATGTTACATTCATAAACACAAAGTCTAGCTCAAATGTGGGTTTCAAAATATGGGGTAAGATATCAATGTTATGATAAAATATAACAATAATAATAGTGATTTTATAATACATCAAAATTTATATAAAATTATTTTGAAATATATTTTACCTCAATATAAATAGAACGTAAAACCCCTCCATAATTCATGAAAAATAAAATATTTAACAATTAAATACTAAGATAAAATACAATAAAAGTCAGATTATTAGTAATAGATGAGGGTATTTGTAAGATATAAAATAAATTAAAAATTGTTATATTGATATATATATGTCTAATAATTTTATCCTTTATAGAAAAAAATAGTTTTCATGTCCTTTCATGGAAGAAATTATTCTTTCAACTTCTTGGGATTACACATCTTGTGTTAGCTCTACTTTTTTCAATATTAATTACATCTGAACAAAAATCAACTTGTGATTATTTTTCCCATCCTCAACTAATCACAATATTTATTCAAACATACCTTTCATCATCTCAGTTTGATATTTATGCATGTCATTTTCTAATTTCATGGAATTATTAATATCCTCACTTATTTAATATTTAATATGAAATTGATCATCAATGAAATAAATAATATAATCTAATTCATGGGTCATCTCATTAACTACATTCTATATATGGGATTTTTCATGAGATGTTTTTTGAAATTGATATTACTCTAGAGATAATTTTCATTTATATAATAGTGAAAACTATTCTTTAGACCTAAAAATTTTGATAATAGTGTTATATATTTGAATCCTTTTTAGAAATTACATTTCCATTATATTGGTTTAAAATCCTAGTTGTGTCTTATATTCATATAAAACCTTGATAAACTCTTGTATATTTATGATAAAATATATATGTTTTTTAAATAATTATTTGAAAGAAATTAAAAAATAGGTGATTTAGTGACCACAAAATCCTCATGAATAGAAATTCTTTTTCAACAGGTTCATTATAAAATGATATAAAAATTAAATAGATAATTTATCAGCTTTAATTTGGGGTCTGCTATCTGTATCCTTTGAGATAATTCAAATGTTCTCAACAATTTACTCCCACTAGTTCCACAATGATTTTTTTTGAAACATGGTATTAACAGGGAAAATAATTTTTCATTATCTATGATTACATATAACCTTATTAAAGTAAAAAAATTAAATTTATTGGTATATTCAATATAAATTAGATCTAAATTGTAGCAGAAACTATTTTGATACTAATTTATGTTATATGTGATATGTGTCATCTCACATGTATTGTGGTAAATCAATTTGGTCAAATTCTATCAAATTCAATTCTCATTCGATTACACCTCTTAATATTTGATCCTATTCACATATTAGAGTGAGTAAATCATCTGAAAATTTACCATGATGACACACCACAAATAATAAGTAAATAAATAAGGACCTATACAAAATGTATTTTTATGTTGTTTTCCCTAGATGTGGTTAACTACAACATATTTTTTTTTGAGTTGAGTTTAATGAAAATATGTTTCACTAATATGATAAAGTGTATATATATTGGAACTATTTCATTGATAAACATGAGATCATATATAGTAAATAAAATGTTTTCTCCTATCATATTTTTATTGTGGAAAGCAAAAAATTACGATGGAAATCCCTAAAACACTCTCAGTCAATAACATCTTATCTACTATTGGATTTCACTATAGTAACTAATAAAATATTATTCATAAAAAAGTTATTTTTCAATAAATTTATTATATAGTGTGTTAGTATGTAATAACCCCTTTCACACTTCTTAATTATTTTATAATGTAAAATATAAATAAATTGAAGGTTAATTCTTGTGTTCTTCTTCCACGTTAATATATGATATTCAAAAAATAAAATATTTTAAATAATAATGAAAACCCATTTATTATTAACAAAAATTTTTTTATTATACTTCATTAGATTTAATAGAATTATTAGATCAAGAATCATCAGTTTCTCCAGCCATCATATCTCTTATTTTTATACTTTCTTCGGTTTTATTATATGGTGGTATAATAATACATGATTTCACTACAACATCATTCATCTTAGTATCATTGCACGACTCCAAATATCCTTGTAGTTGTTCTTAATTGGTCTCTATCAATAGTTTTTTCATACATATATACAATATCAAAACATTGTAGTATTTTTTTCTCTTGACACTTGACCAATTCCATTCTATTTTTAGGAAATTTTTATTTTTCTAATAATAGAAACTGAAATTCCATTGGATTTTTTGAATTTTTTTCACTAACATGAACTGTAGATCTATGTTTAACAATTAAAACAATGATTATAAAATGGTTTAATAAGATGTGAGGAAGGGTAAATAATAACTATATATAACATATTGATGAATTATTGTGTTATATGCGAAGGTCTAAAAGTCAGCTAAAGAGGAGATGAATTCATTTTGTTGATGTTTGGATTTTTTATTGGTTCATATATATTTTTACTTCATGTAAGACAAATACAATATATAAATGTTATCATGTATGATAATTAAATATTCACATAGGGTTTTGTGTTTATGTAACAGAATGTAGTGAGGTATAAAAAATCATGAAGTTGAACACTATTAAATTTAGTAAATATGGATATACAACCATATTTTTCATAGATTCAAACTCTATTAAGGTTTTTTTATACAATTTATATTTATCTATGATATATCTAATTTGAATCACATTTTAAATTACTATGATTCAATCAAATATAATAGTGAAGGAAACATTAACAAATTTATTTGATTCAATGGTATGTCTATTATTCACATAGCTATTTATCACCAGTCATCTACAAAGAATGTTTGGGGAAAAATATAGTTTAAAATCATATAGGTTTCCCTTATTAGATGTTTATATTGAGAAAAAAAGTTAGATGATGTTTCTATTATGATCTTCATAGAATAAACATTATGATCGATTTTTTTTATTTCGATTCATTATTAGGTGAAAATAGTACTATATGATTTTTCATTATGTGTGTACATGTGATCGTAATGAAATAGATATCCTCGCCACCTGAAGGAGGTCCATGGAGAAATGATTTATTCTTGTCATGACTATTATATTTATATATGGGTATAAATGAAGGTTTTATATAGATATTGAGAATTTGATATTTGATTATCACACTAGGAAGGAATACATGAGTTTTTTGCAAATTTAATTAGGATGTAATTAGGAATATATTTATATATATTGTGAAATATGGTATTAATCATGAGAAATTAGAATATTGGAATGAATATTTAAATTGGATTTAATAAGACATTGTATTGTGAATTAAGTGATAATATGTTATACATTTTTAGTGAAAAACCCCATATTTCTAAATATCATAGAGATCATAAATTTCATTATGAATATATTCTTATTATCATGAATAAGTTTCATGTCTGTGTCTTTGTGTGATATACAGTTCATGTTGGGCTACTCCTTCAAATAATGATTAGTCGATGATAATATACACGTCAATAATATTTCATATAGTGTAAAGGAAATATGATCATAAATTTATTTAAGAAAATATTGCAATGAAGTAATAAGACCACTTCCAACATGAATTCTCTCATTATCAAACTATTATTTAAAAATATGTTGAATGAATAAAGATCTACTAATATTCAATTTATTTTCTATTAAAGTCATGTAAATACTAGAAGAATATCTACATTTGATGTATAAAAAAACAAAAATTTATTGAATATTTGATTCATTAGTGTGTAAGAAAAAATAATTTAAGAAAAGGTGGTTCCTTTCTAAAATATTACAATAATTTATAATAAAAGAAGTGGATAATTCTAGGTCAAAGGATGTGTATCAATTTCATTCGTTTTTATAGATAGTGATTTTGTATGGATAATAATATCCATGACCCAGAAAACATTAGAACATGAAAAGTAGTATTACCTCACATTGATGTTGAAAGATGTAAAATTTCATAGGAGATTTTTTTCATTCAGATTTTATATAAAATAATGTAATATTTTATTACGAGTTAAATAATCAATTAAACATCTTATGGTGCTTTTATTCTAATATATTCATTTCTAAAATAAAATAGGTAGTACTGATTAACCAAAAATTATTAGTTCCACATGTGATATACTATTTTCAAATGGTATTAGAGAAATAGATTCCCATGATATTATATTATTTTTATTTATTATGTAGAACAAGGGACTACTAATAACATGATTGTTCTTTTTTGAGGAAAAAATATTGTGAATGGAGGCATTAACAGATTTAATTTATCCTATCATAAGTTGTTGAAATGAGTGATTATATCACTAAGAGATGTCCATAAATTTCTAGCGATGGTTCTATAATATCTACTATAATGGGAAATCAAGGGATATTATGGAAGG
This sequence comes from Viscum album, assembly GCA_963277665.1. Classification (NCBI taxonomy): domain Eukaryota; kingdom Viridiplantae; phylum Streptophyta; class Magnoliopsida; order Santalales; family Viscaceae; genus Viscum; species Viscum album. The sequence continues at coordinate 2,097,602,291 of OY728163.1, read as the reverse complement.
CACAAAATAATGTTCTTCAATCATTTTCTAAAAATTTATATTTCAATATGATATGTATGATGTTGGATATGTAGTTATATGATGAGTTTAAAACTTATATTAGAGGAATATCAAGAAAATATAACCATAACAACATATATAGGTGGAAATATTTGATGTTTTTAGAGTATAAGAAAATGAGAAGGACGATGTATATTTTCCAAGGAAAAACAAGATTTATAGACACATTAGAGTATTTACAGATAAGTCTGATGATTCACATATGGATGAAAAAATTAATGATCAATTTTATAGATAAATTTAACCCAAACATATAGATATTTCAAATTATTTATGGAATATCCCTTTATTAGATACACAATACAACCGTAATCAATCAGTTGAGAAATGAAAAAATTTTCAAAAATAAAAATAAAGAGGAATTCAGTTTTAAAAACATTAATTATTAATATATTAAAAGAAAAAATGAACAATCAAGTGACTTATATGGACATTATCATAATAATGTTGAATAAAATAAAATTATATCACTTATATCTAAAATAATATAAACAAGAAATGTAAAATTAAAAGGAAAGCGTCTACATATGTTTTTACAAATGTAGAGAAATTTGTAATTTTTTTAATGAGAGTGACAATAAAAATAAATCTCTCTAATTTGATGATAATTAATGATAATCAACACTAAAGAATAAAAAATTAAGGGCTTATAGATAGAAGAATAAAATCATTTTCACCATAGAAAAACTAGAAATATTTTCCAAAAATGAGTATTTAGATAGTTAATGTTCTATATAAGATCCCAACATAATGAAAAATGTAAATTTTGATAAATATTATTCTAATATTTTATAATGATTTGAATTTAATCTGTACATGATTAACATGTAAAAGTTATAACTTGTACTCTCTGTTGAAAAATAACACAAAGCTAAAAAGGATTCTAAGGTGAAAAAATACATTTTCGTGATAAATAATGTTTATTATGAGTACCATTAAAAATAAAATTAATATATCAATTTTATTAAGATAAACTTACAATAAGTGGAAGAAAATTATATAGTTTAAAATAACATGAGAAGAAGAAAATTGTACAAAAAATCAAATTTGAGTAGGAAATATCAAAATAAATTAATGTTATAAGGGATCTTGAATTCATTATGATTGACTATTAAAAAATTTCATATCCAATGGATGAGTCATCCACCAAAAAAATCATTTAATTTATGTGCCAATCATTTTTGAAATTTATTATACTATTAAAACTAACAACACATGTTTTAAGAGAAATTATAGACAAAAAATGGGTTGAATAAAACACACAAAAATATTCTACTATAGTACATACATTGGAGAAAAATAGAAATAATCATGGAAACCCAATATATATTCAAAATAGAACCAATTTTATGTAATAATAATATGTATAATATTAGGGCAAAACTTTAAATTTTTTTATAAAAAATCAAAAGAGGCTATTGATGGTACTTAAAAATAATGGAATCAAAGCCTATTTTTACAGGTATAATTTTTATCTATAAAAGATTCTGAGAAGGATTTATTGAGAGCAACAATTTTGAAAATTAAATCAACAATCACATGAAGAAATGTCTGGAAAATAAAAATATTCCCATAATTCATGTATAAAATAGGCTTAATGGGCTTAAGGATGTCTTTAAATGGTGTTATTACCCAAGAAATAATTGTGGGGACTATTCGATAATGATTTTAGGAAACCAAATATATATTTTTATATAGGTATGGAGATTCAGTTGAGAATAAAATATGAAATATCGTTTTTTCTAGAGGTTTCAACGAATGCTAGAAAATGGTACAAACCCTAGATTCTGAAACACATCTAGTCATCACACATAAAAAAGAGATTCTAGGATCATATAATATGCTTAAGACCATGACGATGGAATAGTGAACTAAGTAAATTTATATTCAATAAAAATAATGTTAATTGGCGCTTTTTTTATTAAACCCAATTAGATAAATTCATTGGAAGGTGTATTTACTAATATAATCAAGCAATATATCTTATATGTGTGTCAGTTTCCTAAAAATTAAAATTATTAAAAATTAAAAAATTGTTTTTTCTTCATAAATGAGTATTGGATTTAATAATTTATATTATTTAAAATTAAATAGTATTAATTTATTTAATTTTATAGATTTTAGTAATTTTAAATATTTCAAGACTATAGAAAAGGATAATCTATGGCTTTAGATACATAGAGAAATTGGAAAAAATAATTTCAGTAACATGTCTTATGAAAATTTGATAAGAGATCTTTCTCAATAGACTAGTGATTGAAATCATATTTGTATCAGTTTTCAAAAAGGAAATTTTTTTATTAATGTGATATAAAAATGAACACAATATATTAAATTAATTTACTATAGTTTATATAGGCCTATGAGACACCAATCCATATACAGTGACTTTTATTTTATCTAATTCAATGATTAAAAAACATAATATTATTATAAACATTCCAAAATCACAATTATTTGAAATTGTACATTTTTTAAATATATATAGGATAAGTTGAAAGATTAATATGGATTAATACAAAAAATATGGGAACTAATAATGGGAAACAGTAATCTAAAATTACTTTCAATTAAAACTTAAATATTTAGGAATAAACATTAAAATAGAACCCACACACATAAAAATAGTATGGGGTTGCTCAGTGAATGAATAAGGTCATTTCGAAAATGGTGAGTAAAAATCTTACTAAATTTGATGGTTCAATGTTAATTTAGTGGGATGTAGTTTTAGTAGTTGTATTTATTATAAATCGTCGAATCATAATAAAAAAATAAAATGTTACATCAAATGAATTTTTCCATAATTATTTTTTAATATTTATCTAATTTATATACTTTCATATTCATATAATCATTAATTTCACAGGTTTGAGCCATGGAATGTTTTATGAAAGAGCTGAGGATGGTATCTTTCTTAGATAATTATTTAATGGTAAAGGCTATATATGCTAAATAAAAAACATAAAAAATTAGGGATATAGGTTGTAACAAATATTGAAAATAAACCCATAAATAATGACATTGTTTTAGTTTCTTGTGAATAAATAACTAAAACGACATGTCGATTTTCATAAGTAATAGTAAAATAAATCCAAATATTGAAGCTCTTAACTAAGGTGTTCAATTTGATTAGAATGATGGTGGTGATGAAGCTTTTTAAAATTATAAGATGAATTAATATAATCATAGAAAACATGTGGTGGTATATAATATTTTGGGGATTCAATCTGAACTATTTTAGGACAGATGAAGATTTTGAGTTTAAAATCACTATTCCATAATCTATTATGTTGAGTAACATTATGTGGGTAAATCATATCCACATAATAAATGGATCGATATAACACCCCAATGCTAACCACCAAGCCTTGGGATGTATTCCAAATGACCTCAAGTATGCATCATTGTGTACAAGTGGTTTATGAGTAGTGGAAAGGGCCAATAGAAATTCATGATACGACTTGTAAGATCCCATATTTTTCTAGATACATTCCACTTAGAGTTTTTTTTCATTTGGACCAAAGTGTTAAAGTCTAGTTTAGATATGGTAATCCATTCTTGGGTAAAATGATATAATATTCATATATATATATATATATTCTTGTATACATCAATGGAGTTCAACAATAAGTAGGTTAAGTGTTTCCTAGTTTTGATTTTTGTTGAGAAGAATTAAGGGTGGTTCTATTTGTTTAATGAAAAAATGGGATGAGAACCTATCTTTTGAACATTTACATGTCATGTAAATAGAGTACACATCATGTAATATTTTTCTATTTTTAATAAATAATCATAGGTGATGGGTATTTTTTTATCCCATTAAATATATTCACACGATGTGTAAATATATTAAAATTCATGTGATTCATGGAACTATTATTTAAAATTATGTTGTGTTGTCCATTTTAAATTTCATTCCACAGCTGCCTTCATCCTTAAACCCTAGTGTATCTTACATGAGAGTTTGGAGTTCCAAATTCACTTTAGGACATCTCGTTTGTTAGGAAAATTCATTGTAAGTATTTTGGGTTAGGTTTTCTCCTTCTCTCTCTTATGTTTCCCACCATTGTGATGAAATAATCTAACCATGTTCATTGTTGTTATTGATCATGATCGATTTTGATCCAGGATTCTATTAATGATCTTTCCTAATTTCCAGATCATTGTAATTTTCTATTAAAATAATTTTTTTATTGTCAGTTAAGGTAGGGATCAAAATATTAACAATATTGCTTGATTATTTCCTGTTTAATGAAATACTGTGATTGTGCCAATGTAAAATTCACCCATCTGAATAATGTAATGAATGTGATTATTTCATGGATTTAATTATTTTTAATTGGATTCTATTGTGTCTTTTGGATACCATTTGAGAGAGAAAATAATGAATATAATTTAGTTTCTTAATGATATAATGTGTGTTTAGCACGATATAAGACCTTAGGTGATAAATTGATATATATTTCTTATGATATCTTTTTTTCTTATTTTTATAATTAGTAATCAATTTGTATTTAATTGGATGTGGAATTCCAATGTTAAATGGTAATTTAGATAATTGAATATTGAGATATATGATGTGATATTGTGACATCCATGTTGTATGACATGACTTGTGTTCCATGATCAAATTCATATATATTGGCCATGGACTTGGAACATGAAAACATATATACTTCAATGATGATATTTAACCGAATCATCCCATTCCCATGTTTTTATTATTATAGGGAGTGGGCTCAACCAAGTCCCATGTTGAAATACTTATAGGGATTTAACTAGGTTTTTATAATGATTATAGGGATTTGACCTTTATTATTTGGAGTATTCCATTTTTATATGGTGGTGGTTGGAATGGTAAAAAGTCTTTCTCAAATATATTCATTCATTGTACTGAAGCATGTTATTTTGTGTTGGTTAGATGGTTTTGGTTAGCATGGTTGTAATACATGATCGTAGACATTCCATGACGGAATCTAAGTAGGTTATTTTTGTATTTTTTAAATTGATCAATTAATATATAAACATATTTATTTAATTATTGTATGATCTTCTTATAATACTGCTTAATTTAGACATGGTTGTGATGACATAATAATTTATACTAAAAAATTATTGTGGTTTCATTTTGGTACCCAAGTAGATAACATGGATATGGGTTTTTAAAATGCAAAAACATTATTTTGTTGAATGTTTTCTTATTGTATGAGATGTAGTTTGGAAGTGTGACTGGCATGGGGTTCTAGACTAGCAACTTTTGAGTATTTATTTGAGTCTTCAAGTCTTTTAATTTTACTATTTATAACATAACATTTAGTTATATTCCATCATCTTATTGCATTATTCCTTTATTATTCATTGGATTATTCAATTGACTCTTATTATTATTTTACTATATGTTAACACATTGATTTCTTTTTTATATAAGGGATATTTTATACTACTATGACACTTTATACCAGGGTTATAATCCCCCCAATATACCAATAACAACCCCACTACAATTTGGTAGCCTTTGGTATATGGGGAGTCACAGTTGAGGCCTCCTAACCAATAATTTTGGCCACATGACAGAGTTCCAGATTGGGGGATGATATAAAGTGGTATAAAAAGAGGATTTTTTATTTTCTTCTATTTTAATTTTTGGAAATGGTTGAAAGGAGATGTGGATGGTCTATGAAATCGTATTGATATTGTTCTTGGGAGTAGTAAACCTACATATTGGTGAAAATATATATTCCCATGGATGGGAATTTTTTTTATGTGTGCTTATTATATATGAAATTATTTCACATTATGTGATTCTATTATTTTGTGAGGTTATTGATTTTTAATGTAAATGTGTCTTAATATTTGAACTTTTGGAAATATCTAGAATTATAATATAATACATGAAACATAATAAGACCATATAGTTATATTTACATTAATTATTCATGATGCAATAATATTTTTTTCCTTATGATGAACGCATTCATGTTGAACTGTGATATGAGATAGCCATTCCACTAAAAAATTGAAATGAATTTATGCGTCCTTCTAAAACTCATGTGTCAAATGTTTAGAGAGAACATGGGGTAGTGGTTCCACATTGTATTAACATGATTATGTTGACCCTATTGCTAGACTCTTCCTTGTGGTGTGAATTTTTGTTATAGATAATGTACTTACTATTCATCGTTGACTTGAACATATGGGTAGTGGAACTTAATATGCTCCTCACATAGCTGAATAGAAGATTATTATATTTCACGAGGATTTGGTGGATTTTTAGCTTTGTGAAAGCTTCTAGTGGGTCATGAAATCCTTGAAACTTGAAACTGTTTTTGAAATGAATTCAATTCATGTGACAAAAAAAGGGTTACACCAGTTTCAAACACCAAAGTTAAATTTTGAATGAGGACCCTAGGAAATATTTTTCTTTATCGAGTCAGTACATATGATCATTAGGCATATTGTCAGTCCCATAGAAAATAGTTCTAATTTTGATGAATACATACATCATGTACCTACCAAAAAAATGTCAGATATTATAAATGCATATGGGTAGTTGTATGATCTATCTTAGAAGGCCATCAAAATAATTTTTGTGGGAAATTCCTATTTTGAGACATTGAGGGTTGAGAAATTTCACGACTTCATGCATCTTACCCATGAAGGAATATTACTGATAGACAATTATTGGTGTTTTAGAAACCTACAATGATTTTATCCATCTTTGGAAGGTGATTACATCTCTGGGAAAAATGATTTTCGAATGGTCTTCTCTTTGATATTAGGTTGGAGGAAATCATTTCATTCTAAAAGAACTTTGAGGATGTGACATAATAGAAACTCATCATTGAATGGAATCCAAGAGAGGCCCTAAGTAGCATATATGATATTCCAATAGGTATATTTGTGATCTATTATTTGTGTTGTAAGAAACTTTATAATGATAACTTCAACCAAGGTATTAGTGGGAATAGAAGACCGTGTTCTAATCCAGTACTTACAGTGTGGAATGTTTGTCCACAAGAACCTATGTTATCCTTAAACCATTTTAGAGTTTCATGTCTATGGATTACTAGTACATAATTAGAGGTTCTATGTGTAATTTCTACAACAGACTAATTATAGGGGATCAATATAGTATTGTAGGTTGGGAAGGGGAGTAACTACCGCACATCATGAAATTAACTGGAATACCACTAGCTGTTCATGTCAAGGCTGAGGATGTGGTACCCTAATGCATGATAAGTATTTCTAAGAAAGGGAAATTGTACATGTTGTATATATAGTATACCATGCAAGAAAGAATATTTAGTTGCATGTTATGAATTCTTCTTTGGCTATCGTGGATGTAGGACATTCTACTGTCAGAGTATCGATTCTTGAATCATATACCTTATAATTTTATATAAGAGCATCACATTATTTTATATCAGATGTTTTATTAAATAGTTTCTAATTTTTTGTGGAAATATTGTATAGTTTTTTTACCAACGACACATAGTTGGGATTTTGGTCAGAGAATATAAAATTTTTCATGGTCTGTTCTAGAGAAATTCGTTATTAAAATTTCTATTGTGAACCACTTTTGATGAATATTATATAATTCCATTTGATTCAAGGTATGATTTGGTTATTAATATACCAGACAAAAATCAAATCTTGTAGGAGGAGGGTTACCTTTTAATCACGATAATTATATTGTTATATTAAACAAGTTGGTTTGTAACTTTTGTCTCGTCATGAAATAATAATTCATTGAAGAATTGATTGTCTCAAATCTCAGATATTTACTATTCATCTAGATAATGGAGGAATGTAATAGGAATAATTTCTTATAGTGGTAGACCATTTTTAGTATGTCTATCATGATGAGTTATAGGGCATACATCTATAGTGAGAGACTAATTTTTTGATCGATTTGGTGCTAGGTGATGATCTGATTTCTATCTTACCTTATATAATATCACAAGTATAGCTTCAAGAGTTGAATGTTCAGTTTGAAAATCAATAATCTAATGACTTCATGCGGACTTGTACATAACCATGGGGTTCTCCATTTATCTTTTCCATGAAGGTTCAATGGTATTTTAACTTATTTTTGGATTATTGGTTGTTGATCCATATGACATCCAGAACCGATATCCTTTTACATGAAATGAAGATATTTTTGGATCTATTTATATGTGATTATATCTTCTCAAAGAATTATTTGAGATTAGGTTACCATAAGTTTAGGGAGGGAGCACTAGACATACCTCAAATTGACTTTAAGAGTATGTGATGCTTGTATGAATTTATATTAAAGATATTTGGGTAGGCTAATTCCCTATCAGTATTCAGGGCCATAATGAATATAATATTTCATCCTTTAGTGAACCGTTTTGTTTTTATTTTTGTATATGATATATTTCGGCACACTCAAGCAGCTGTCGATAATGACGAACATATTCAAATCAATATGAGTACATTGAGAGAGAATTTTGTTAATGATAAGCTATCCAAATATAGTTTTTGGATTAATAAAGTTAACTTTTTAGGTTATGTCATCGTAGAGTCTAGAGTTTCAGTTGACCTAGAGAAAGTAACAGTTCTAGTATCGTGGGAGCATTACAAAAATAACCTCTAGATTATATATATTTTTGTGTTTAGTAGATTATTATCATTGATTTATCCATGATTTATCTTATCTGGATGCACCAGTGCCGAGGATGACAACATAATGGGAGAATTTAGTTCGGTATGATACTTACAAGAGAGATATTTATGAGAATAAAGGTTGGATGACCTCACCACATATTGTCACCAAACCTTTGTTGGATAAAAAATATACCATGAACTTTGACACATCTAGAGTTGGAGTTAGAAGAGATCTAATCAATGCAGATCAAGTGTTTTCTTATGGATCTAGGTAGCTAAGACCATATGAGAGGAATTTCTCAACTCATGATTTGGATTTAGCTATAGTTGAACATTCCTTGAGGTGTTGGGTAAATTATCTCATGGGTGAGAGGTTAATGGTATACACATAAAATAATATTATCATGCACATATTTTCATAGTGAGACCCGAAACAACATTAGAGAGGTTATTCATGTATCAATTGTATTTCAACATCATGATTGATTATACACTACACATGGGAAACATTATTCATTAAACATCAAGTAAAAAAGACAAAAACATAGGAACTATGTGACTCATGTGATGAATTTCAGATAATTCCCCCTTTTGCTGACATTTATTCAGATTTAAAAATTTCTTATGCTTGTGGATATAGAATATTGAGTAATTATGTACCCATTATTTTGAGACAAATTAAGAACATGTAGTTGTCTAATCCAGAGGGATTAGTTTTGAGAGACAAATTACATGATGGGGAGAAACCAACCAGATAGTCTCTCGATAGTTAAAATTATGATGTTTTCCATAGCTGAGTTTGGGTTCATATGGTCTTATGTATAAATTTTATGAGGGATTTTCATGAATCTATATGGTTGATGTATCATGGTCTATAAAATTTGTATCATGATCTCTGTAGACATTACTAGTGGTCAGGAATAAAAAATGTGGGGCCCGGTTCATGGAATGCTGCCGCAATTATCAGTAGGTGAATGGTGAGTATGAATGTCTAAATTAGATTTTGCATCCAGTTCCCATTCCTAAGTAGAAATATAAAGATTTAACAATTGATTTTATTAAATTATTAACAAGTACAACCCATAATAATGAAAAAATTTTGGTTGTTTTGGATCAATTGTCGAAGGTATCCAACATATTGTCTATTAACGTAAAATTTTCTATTGATGGTCTAAGATGTCATTACTTGAGAGAGGTGGCTTGGATGCATGATTTTCTATGAAATATTATTTTATATGGAGATCACCATTTCACATTGTGTTTCTAGAATGGTCTTAATAAGGCTCTAAGACCATCGTTTCTCTTGAGACCAACCTATCATCCATAAAATAATGGTAAATCTTATAAGACTATTTAAGTTCTAGAGGATATGTTATGAGATAATTTAATCGATTTATGAGTATTGTGGGAGAAAAAATATCAAAAATTTGTTTAAAATATAGTAATATTTTCAATTCATTGAACCAAATGGAACTTTTTTTTTCTTTTACATAATTAATGTTGTTAAACTTTTTTCGGCTAGAGGATAGTGAGTTAGAACCTGTTATTCTTGGTCTCATGCAAAAGACATATTAGCATCATCATTTGATAAAATAGTGTTTTCTAACCATTTCGAGTAGGAAATAATCCAATGATGCCATTACAGAAGTCCTATATATTTTTTTTGGATATTGTGTTTTCATTTAGGTGTCACTGAGGTTAGGGAAATGTAGTATGAGGAAATAGGTTAAAGAAAGAACCAATGTTTGATGTATCTTTTGATATAACTATAATGGTCGGTCTAGTGGAGTACCATTTATCCTATACACAACACTACCATTCCATAAAAGTGATATCCTAGGTGTTTTATAAACAATTACATCATCCATATCCTTCCCATGTGATATACATAGTAGGAATTAGGCTCTATGCTAATACTTTCATTATAGAGAATTCATTATGAGTTCTAGATCATAGTGAGAAATGGGTATTATTATACCATTGGATATAGTGTTGTGGCAGCTTAGGAATGTTCTGAAAGGGAAGTAATATAAGGAGTTCGATAAGAGATAATTGATTCTAGAAATTTTTTAAAAATACCTTATAGTGACACATGGAGAAGCTCGAGGATGAACTGTTATATGGTTGGGAGGCTGTAAGATCCCATCACATTAGAGGTATGCCCCTCATTTATTATTTTGGTTGATCCATTGTGTATAAGTATTGTTATGATAAAACGTTCATGTTTTTGGAAAATAACCAAATGTTGAGGGATGTATTCTTATTTGAATTAGTAGAGTCTCATGATAAATTGGTTATTTTTTACATGGGGTCACTGTATGGTGAGACTATTTAATAGTGGTTCAGGTTGTTTAATGGAAAAATAAATTCATAAAAACTCTTAATAACATTTACAAACAGTATTGAGGGATTCAAATCCTATAATACATTGGTTTTATAATTAAATAATACGAGGTTATTGTTTTTTCAGTATATACTAATAAGAATATTTACACATTGTGTAATTCCGTAAGATGCTAATTTAATGTTTGATGTGTGGTTTATTTTTCATTTAATTTATTTTTAACATTCTCCTCTCAACAATATGGAATCTGCTAAGTGAATTATGAGTTCAAAATTCCCTTTAGGATGTCCCATTTGTGTGTCAAATTCCTGATAAATATTTTTTTTAGTTTTTTCACATATCTCACTTATTTCCTAAACTGTTGTAGTGAAAACCTATGACCACATGCTTTTTGGGATTTTATCTTGGTCAGTTCTGATCTATGTTTTTCTTAGAGAACATCCCCACCTTCCTCCTTTTGTGATATTTCTTTTATATGAGTTGTTGGATCATTAGTTATGGTATGAGTTATAAATCATAACCACATGGATTTATAATATCAATGTTAATTCTATATAGTTATTGTGCCCACAAAAAGTGAACACAACCCATTTAATATATGGATGTTTTTATTTCTAGGAGTCCATTGTCTTCAATTCGATTCTATCCAAGCTAATGTTTACCCATGGGGTGAGAAAATAGATAATATAAGATAATTTGATAATGTATTAATGAGTTCTTTGAATGACAGGAGACCTAAGGTGATTGATTGATATACAATCTCTAATATTGGGCCAATTTATTATAATTGTTATATCTATTTAAAAATTATGATTTAATAGGATGTTGATTATGAATGATAGAATGTAATTATCAGAATTAACCAATAATATTTTTTTTTCATATTATGATATCGGTGTTGTATGACAGGACTTATGTTCTACATTGAATTTCGTATATATCATTCTTGGACCTAGAACATGCACACATATATGTTGAAATGACAATATTGAGAGGTCTTGGCCCAATAACATTCTATAATTATGATAAAGTGTCGGATCATCCCAATCCTATGTGGTAATTCATATAGGGATTTCAACCAGATGATGTAATAATTAAACAGATTTTACCATGATTTTTGTGAATATACCATGGTTATATAGTGGTGGTTGTTCTGGTCATAAGACATTATTAGGGATATTATGGAATGGTGTTGAAACAAGTATTTTTTTATTAGTTATATGGTCATGGTTATCATGGTTGTAGGACATTATCAAAGATATTTCAACATGTATTGACGACTTTTTGTGGAATTTAATTAATTATTGAATTAATTAATACCACTGTTTATCTCTTTATTACATACCCTTCTTATCATACATGTTAGTTTGGGAAGAGGGGCATCTAAATACTGAGTTATACTCACACCCAATTCGAGCTAAATTTTAGTTCACAAGAAGATTACACAGATATAGGTTTGGATAGAGGTAAAGGGCCTCACTATTGATTGTTTTCTTATTATATGAGATGTAGTTTAGAGGTGGGGATGATGTAGGGTTCAGAACCAGGACTTTTGCGTATTTATTTGAGACTACTAGAATTTTACATGTAAATTTTGTTGTTGGGAATTACTTACATTATATAATTTCATAACATTATTCCATTATGATTTTTTAGATTTTTTTGTATCTTATTGTTAATATCTTCTATGTATATAAATTTATTTACTTTTTTTGTATGGTTCATTTTCTACTTCTATGAAAATTAATACCAGGAAGTATAGTCTCCTTAATATACATTCATTACCCCAAATATTAGTCACCATATTATAGAATATGAGGAGGCATTCTTTATGTCTCGTATCCCATCCATTTTGACCACATGAGGGAGTGATGGATTGGGGGAAATTATGAAGACTATTTCTTTGGTACCCCATAAATATTACAGTATAATAATAGAAGTGATAAAAATTAATTAAAAAATTATTAATTAAAAAAATTTAATGATGAAATATATATAAATATTACAAAGAAATTTAGTAGTCGTATGTTGTATTTGACATACAATAAAAAATAAAAAAAATTGACCCCCACATATAGTGGACCATTATACGTGGTAAAGTAAATACTTAGTAGAAGATGAAAATATTCTGCCTAAATTATATCATTAAATTCCTATATCATCCTTTGTAATTCTTCTTATCCAACCACCATATGACCCTTTCGCATCCCTAAATACCTTTTCATTAAATATTGATACCATTTGGAATTCTCGAATAGGTATGAGTATATGACACAAAAAGACACCACCAAAGGATAATAACAAAAGTTAGTTAGATATATTAGTTCATTCTATTTATGTAAATATAACATAGATAAACTGATACTATAGAATACAATAAAGACACACACTCACAATCACATACTTGGATCATAGAAACTGTAACTATATATATCAGATCTACAATGGAAGAGACCTTGACCATATATGAGACACAACTCCATTGATGGGATACACAAAAAACATGTCTAACAAATAATCTATAAAGAGATATCCCAACTATACATTGAAAAAATGTATAACACATCCCCCTTAAGGGATAGTTCATGACGGTAAATTGGTACCCTAAATTGCAGAAGAAAATTGAAGAACACATAGGATACAAGATACGAATTATATACCATAATAATGTCATAAACAGAAGAAATCACATGACCTAACTAATCCACATGAAAGAAAAACAACAATCATAGGTCTCATAGGTACACACACTCCCTTCACATGTTATCAAGAATCAATCATTGGTTACTAGAGGCCACACACATGCTCCAATAATCATTCATTGAACCCAGATAAAAAATGATTAAAGTAAATGTATTACAACCATATGTGAAATAATTATGGATCAATAAGGCTTTTATTCTAAATGAAATTTCTCAACGGAATCATAAAACCAATCCTAATTCAACACATTTAAAATATTAAGATCGTGGATGAGGATAATTTATTCCCAATTTTTTTAACTAGTTCAAACTAACAAATGAAGATCTATTTCAAAAAATGATATTGGTCCAATAATTACATAAATAATTATTCCGTGAATTTGAGGATCTGTTATTGAAATGGTTAAAAAATACATTGTTATAACATGTTAAGAAAAATTATATACAATAATTATTATATATATATATAACTTATTTTTATTTATGAAAATAAGATAGGATTATTCCATATCTAGAGAGAAGGTACCATATTAGAATCATTGGATTGAACAATTGTTTTTAGACTGAACAGAAGAGGTGAAAGGGATAGAGAAATCCTAAAGATTCTATATGAGTGATCATAATGTGTTGGGGTTTGATAAAGGAATATGTCAATGAGAGAATAATATAAATTTTTGGGTTTTTAAAAAAATTACAACAATACTTAGTGACCTTTCATAGATTTAAACACTGACATCGATAAGATGATGGCCTCCACTGACTGGATGGTGTTCATAAGGAAAATCACTTATACTAAGGATACTATATGACTAACTAGAGGAGATACTATAACATTTAAATTGATGACAATTTAATTTTAATTATAAAACTATTAAACACACCTATCCCAACATAAATTACACTAAAAAAGAAAAATTATTCCAAAACATGAATATAGTAATCCATTAAGCAAATGGTGTCACACTTTTCCCCTATTCCAAATTATCATAATCAAGATGTATCCCTAACTTTTTGGTGAAAAAATATTGCCACAATGACCAATCCTCAATCTCATAATACCATTTATCATTATAAATACAAATATTATTCCATTTTATTTAAACTAGAAGAAAAAAATCCATCTTAGAACCTTCAGGATTTGGTTAAAAATTAGAATAGTTCATTAAAGGAAATTATGAATCCAGTTTCTCCTCAACATTATCATGTTCTATCATAGGTGAAGGACCAAGCATGTACATCTGGATATGAGACATGTGGGGAACATTATTTATACCAAGATACACTACTGGAATATCTGACTTACATGCCACCATTCTGATGTGTTTATTGACCTATAATGAATGAATGTATTGTAGTTACAACATTCCCAACACCCTAAAATGTATTTATACTAACCAATAGTACATACATTAGATGACATTTGCACACCTATAGAACCCCATGGGTCATTTGATTTAGGTAGGAAAATATCTATTACAGTTATATTACATAATAAAATGTTTCGAATCAACAACATCATCTCTGACATCTCAGGTAACATACTCATCCCATCAAAAAAAGATTCACCCACCACATGTCATGATAGCAGTGAACAAACCTTTCATCCTTATAGAGACTCAAAAAGATAAATATGAATTGAGGATGCGAATATGTTATTATATATCAATAATAATTAAAGAAATTTGTTTTTGAAATCCTCTTTAAAATACAGAATGTAGGAATAAATAATATTCCGTATGGTAATTATTAATCTCCATGAATACCCATCAATATATGTATAAAACAAAACATATAAGTTCAATAGTGTTCCCATCACTAACTATAATAATGTCCTATATCATTCCATGAACCACTATTCTTTTTCATATTAAATGATTGAAGACATGCCATATATCTGAAAAATATACCAAAAATATATTATTCATAGATCATATAAAATTTTCTTCTCCCTGATCAGTATAAAATGATTCAGCTTAGTCAACTAATTCACTAAAACCAATAAAATATCTCAAACTCTATAGGTCCTAGTTAATCCTATATGTATTCTTTCTCTCTCACTTCCAGTACCAAGGAAGGTACTATAAGTGATGTTGTAACCCTCCATGTCTCTAATAATCGAACAATATCATCTAACAACATAGAAAGTGTGATAAAAATATTTTAATGTCTATTTATATGTCATCCAGTAATAATTTTCATATAACATTATTATATGTTTTGGTTTATCCTGGATTCACATCACACTAAAAACCATGTTAGGCTCTCATTATCTCATCTATCATTGAAGATATTCACCTCACGCTTCCATGAATATGATAAAAACTACATCTACATATTATCAATCCTTGAATAAAAACATTCTAGATAGACCTCTCTCACACAATGTTGCATTGTATATCAATATCTAGACTATCCTTCACCCATTAAGAAATGTGGACTTCATCACTAAGAGTGTATAATATTCTACTGCATGATCCTCATCTATGCAACCCTATAAGTATGAAACCAATTCCATAAGATTCTAAGCTACCTCTGATGACCACTCTCTAAAGTCACGTATGTTCCACCTAATTGAAGCATAAACTAAAAATTAATTTCCCTAGAGTGTACTACATTGTAAAATTTAAAAAACATTATGTATTCCACTTAAAAACTCTGATGATGATTCATGTCACAGTATGACAAAATATACCACATAATCAAAAATTATATATATATGAAAAATGACTTCTCGAAGAGGCTGTCTCAATGACATTTCAACACCTAGAATACAGCCACAAACTATACATTGTGAGAAGGGTAGGTTTTTGCATGTCATCATTTTTTCCTTGAATGTATGTAATTAAATTATAACACCACAATAAAATATCACCTTAGGTAATGATAAATGAATTAAAAATATATACATTCCTAACTCATTGGTAAGGAATAATAAATATTGGAGTAGACACAAACCACTTGTTCAACTCAAAGAATGCCTCTTTTTATGGATTAATCTTCAAAAACTTGACTCCATTTTGGTAATAATGGTTATGGGTCCTCCGAGAATGAAATGTGAAAAATTAACCTCATATATTACCCACCCAAACTAAGGAATCGATGGATCTCAATAAAAATCCACATCCATTCCAAAAACAAAATTTTTTATACATTTTTAGTATGGATTGGTATTCCTTCTTGAGAAACTGTGTGCCCAAGTAAGAAACTCTCTTATATACAAAAGTGACTCTATAATTACTTGGTATAAAATCAGTGTGGTCAATCATTACTAAATTTGGTATCATGGGGTTTATCTTGTAATACATTTTTGGTAATATATTAGTATGTTACCAATACATACAATAATGAATTAATCAAATTATGATTGATAGAGATGGTTTATAGTGTCACTGAACACATCAGGAGAATTCATTATTCCAAAGTGAATAATAATATACTAATACAACACATCCAATCTCATTAATTGTGTCTTTAGTATTTATTTCTTTTTGACATGATGATTAGGGTAGCATGATTGTAAAATTGAAATTGAAAACCACTTTTATCCCATTCAATGGTGTAACATTCAATCATTTATTTTATATGGGTTCCTATTCTTCAGTATGAAATGATTCAACTTTCAATATTCTACAAAAATATAGGGAATAATCTCTTCTTTATTTTAAAACAATAGTAGAGTACCCCCAAGAAGGGTTAACTTGGACAAATAAATTTTCCTCAATATTAACTCTATTTAAATTGAGATATTTCAACTAACATGGTGCATCGTAGTATAGAGGTATAAATATATTTTTTACAATTTGCTTGATATCGATCTGAACTCAAATATAATTTGTAGAGGTAACTATAAGAAATCAACTAGAAAGGTATCTAGTAATAGATCTACCATATGAAGAAAATATTGGAATGTCACTATCTAATTGACTAGAAGGTTTATTCCAGTTTATTGTAGTAAAATTATTTACTTGTAGTAAGGATTTGGTTCCACTCTATCGGCCACAATTTCCAATTCACCAGTCCAAATGAATCTATAACTATTAAGTAATATAAATTCCACTAATCTACGAGAACAATATATTTTTAGGGTAGTAGGTAAACCATTACATAACAAGGATCACAACGAAACTGGTAATCTCTATAATTACAAAGCTACATGCATTTATTTCTCTATAAACCATTATCTTATTTACTAGAATGATATAAATGAGACAAACATTATTTACATAGGGTGTATTTATTGATAAAAACTCTATAGTAAATTAAAATGATATGTGTAACCCAACATAAAAAACATGACACCCCATATGTTCATGATTCACCTAATTCACTTATTATTTTGGGGTATTTACTTTCTACTAAGGTCCTATACCAAAACTATTAAATTTTTTGGTTGTGTTAATATGATTATAATTTGAACATAACCAATTTAAATTATTTTTATTATGATATAAATGAAATATATTTAGATAAATAATGTTGTAATTAAGATAATGGTTTCACCTAGATATATTACCATGTACAATGATCTACCATTAATAGAGGTAGAGAACTTATTCTAATCATTAACTATCAATTACTACCCCAACTTCCACCCTCTAACATACTCTTAATATTCCATGAGTAATAAACTAGGGATATATATGAGAAGGAACTTATTGATCAACTAAATTTTTGGAGGAGGCATAAAACTCATTTATCCTTGATACCATTCCTTTCCATTTTCTCTATACAAATAATTACAACCTATGTTGTTAGATCAATGTTCTAGACCTATCATTTGAGTTTTATATAATTTCCAATCTTGATTTTTTTTATACATCGAGGCATTATTCCTTGCTAGAATTGAGAATAGAAAATCAATGTTATGAAGAAAACTGAATAGGAGGTCTCTATCATCAAACTCAACAATAGATCCAGAATCATCTGAGTGTGGTCTAAATTTAGTACATCATGAAATAAATCTTTGAAAAATATTTACTTAATGTGTTCCCATGTTTACACTTTTTCTCAATAAGTATGAAACATGTCAAACAACTATCATCCATGAAATCTGTGAATCATAATGGACATAACTCTGACCATCAGATCCAATAATGATTTTATCAGGTCAAAATACATATAATTGATTCATATATAGCATTCTTATCCAAATTTCATATAGTTCCACTGAATGTTAAGGGAATATGGGGAAAGAAGTCATTTTCATAATTGACCATCATTATCCCATCCATATGGGATCCCCTGCCATGCTTATGGACTAATAGAAAGAGTCAAAGATGAGCCAGTTCTATTGATTAGCCTTCAAGAGAAACTAGGGGAACATGCTAATTTTCATCCTATTGTATAATAATTCATGTAACATTATACAAGACATATATGTGAAAACATTTCCTTATATTATAGATATAAAATTGTTGACTCTAAATATTATAAAACATGAAAACCTCAAAAAGAAAATCTGAACTCCCAAGGGTTTATAACAATGATCAATAAAAGATGCCACCCAAAAAAAACGTAGAATTACCCCCTAATCACCACTCATACCTTAGGAAAACCCTTCATTACATGAATGTTTTTTACAACCATATATATATATACACATAATATTATAATACTCGGGCCTAAATAAATTAGGGATTAAAATATTTCCCCAAAAGACTATATTATAATTTCAAACGAAATTTAATTATTTCAGATCTATAAAATTCCATAAACTTTCATATTGAAGGTGACCCTGCATGCCTAATAATGATTCAAAAATGGACAGAAAACCCACTAATAACTATAGAAAATCATTCACCTCAACCAAATTTAATTTAAATAAAAGTTAACATAAACGTAAAAGAGGATAAATTCGAACATTTTGTACATTAACAGTTTAACAATGCATCGTTCTACACACACTATAATAGTGGCCCTACTAGAAGCCACACTATCTAATCAATTATATACCATTTATAAAATCAAGTCGAAGAGGAGAAATAATTTAGTGAACCAGATTATATGATATAATTTTGTAACACCTTTAACTGAACCACCAGGTCTAGGTTGTCATTCCATAGAACCTCATGTGCAACTTCCCGTATACAAGAGGTTTCTAACTAGTGGAGATGGATAAAGTGATATAATGGGATGATTATTCCCCCATTACCTCATAAACATTATTTTATAATAATATAAATTTTATAAAAATATATAAAAAAATAATTTATAAAGAACATTCATTTGAGTAATAAGGTACACAAATAGTTCCAACTTATGGTGTATCAGTATAAAATGTAAGATAAAAAATTAAAACAAAAAAAAATCAATCCCCATGGATGGTAAATCAATGTGTGAGATAATGTTTCAAAATAATATAAAGACATTAATCCCATATAACATTCACAAAGAACCACAAACATTTAATATAGGGACTCAATAGTTCACCAAATGGACCCCACCCTTCATTGGATCCCTATCCAAGAATTCAATTAGTTCTCCAGAATTCATGAGTATGGTGTGAGTGTGAGAATCATTAGTACACCTCTATTTTTCTATGAAATACCCATTAAGGGATATCCAAAATCCACTTCAACCAAACATCTACACAACCTATACGTGGATAGTCCATGTTCGTGAAAAAGTGTTCTTAATTGTATATGATATAGTTAAAACCAATATGATATAAGAAATCAATGCTAAATCAATATCTCATCATAACAAACATGAATCGTATGCTATAATAAATCAACATGTGAGAAAAACATCATGTTTTTTCCTCTTAGGGTTAGAAACACACAACACGTGTTATCAGTCATGACACATAGGCCTCACAGGGATTCACATTCACACCAATAAAATTCCATGATCCTTTAGAAAACATCTTCTAAAATTACTTTATTACAATCAAAGGTGATGTAAATATTTAATGAAAATATATTTTCCCATTCTAATTGTAATAACTAATACATGAACCTATATTGATTTATAATGATTATAAAACTAGGTTCAATGATGTGGATAAACCATATAGTAGAATCTATGTCAAGACTACACTAAAAATACAAAATTAGATGACCACAATGATCATGGTTTAAATAGTGAATAAACGCAAATTTCATGAAACTAGGTGCAAGATATACCAATGATAAAAAAATATCCTATTAGAACATTTCAAAATCATTATATCACTTCATGAAATCAATTATCTAATTTATTTTGATCAAGGATATACAAATGGAATAGTTCCAAAATAGTAGGTAACCCACTAAATTGGAATTATAGGATCAACCCATTATTTAGGAATTATATAGAGAAGATAAATGGGAATAAGGGATTCAAAAATATCTATATGAGACATTAATGGATCTAGGGGGTTGATAATGGAAGGATTGAGTGATAAAAAGTGGGAATAGTTTAGTTTAAAAACAACAACAGAAATCATGGTGGCCTTGTTGGGATTCAGTTCATTCCCCTAGAAAGAATATTGGATATTCATCTTTTCATAATATTCGGTATACTCAACCAGCTGGTCAGTGGATCCAAGAAACTCATCAGTAGAGTAGGTATAGATTTTCATGCTATTCCCTGGTCACAAACATTCCCATTTTGTGGTTTTAAATATATAACAATGATATCCCAAATAAAACTAGTTTTTAAAAGAATCCACACAAATGTATAAGAGTGGTGTAGCATAAATAGAGTTTTTAAAAATTGATGATATGTATGATGAGGTAAATCCTATTGATATGAGTTCATCTTGATACCTTGTATTAAAATATTCTGAAAAAATATCTTTAGAACCAATAAGGTATTAAAAAATATGTTAGATGATCAAAGAAGATTCATAATGAACATTGAATTTTTTTATAAAAATAATTTTCATATTAAATGGGTTTTTCTTAATGGGATAATTCCTCTAATTTCAATATTTGAGTCCATAATAATATTTTTTTATTGTGGAATATTATATAAAATATAAATTTTTTCAAATGGATGGAAAATATTACATTTTTAATGGAGTGAACAAAGAGGAACTTTATAAGGATTAACCATGTGTTCTTTTATAGGAAAAAGATGACAAAATTCTATTAAAACTAATGAACGATATGTATAGATTGAATCAAGTCCAAATGTACTAGTTTTCATGATCATTATAATTCATTATGGAATTAATATTAATTACGTGAAAAGTAGACTAGAAAATCTATATAAAATAAATGATGATATCTATACTAATTAATATTTTGTATGTTTGTGATATTTTTTGCAGGTGATCATGTCAAAGAATGTCCTGAATATTCCAATAAAATAAATTTAAAAGGTTTTTAATTCAACGATGTGTGTGATGAGGTACTTATTAGGATTATAATTAGAAAAACAAAAAATATTTAATTTCCTATCACATGAAATGTATTTTGTTGAACTATTGATGATGTTTTTGATGCAGTATTAGAATCCATTAAATATACTCCTTCAAGTAAAACTAAAATGATCCATAGATGAATTTTTTTGAGATTCATCAAACGAGACATTATAATATGGATTTATACCCTATATTGTCTTATCTTATCTTGAAAAATAATGTCTACTCAGTGATTCCTTGTGTAATATATCAGTGTAATATGATAGAGTCACATATATTGATAACTAAAATGGTTATGAGGTATGTTAAAGGGAACATATGTTATGTCATTGTAAGAATCCAAATATTCTAACTGAGAAAATTCTTTTTATTTTCGATACTGGAACATGATACAAGATCATTACACATGAATGTTTGATTAGTATAGAATCATCATAAACTAGATAAATACATGACTACCATATTACATTTTAAATATAGAAATATAACATAAGAAATAACATTATGTCCTTGATTTCAACCATAACATTCTTTTTAATACACTGGGGAAATTAAAAAAACGGTGAACTTAGATTCTCAATAGGACTATGTATAATAGACTATTTCATGTGTAAATAATGCATGATCAATATGGTAGAGTGGATAATGAAAAGATATTAAATTAGATACAAACCTGATTTTAATATACATCCTTGGATAATATGAACTTATAGATTGTATGGATAATTTAAACAACATTATTTAGAAAGAAATATTTATTAACAAACATTCGTTATTAAGTACTCTTATCCAAGATATGATGAATCTTGACTTCATATCCTCCCTATATAGTTATCATTCTTTATTAATGGTATGGTATAAACTATATAAACATCTAATATGGGTTGACTAATTCCTATTCCTCCTACGAAAAATTGATTCATCAAGGGGTAATCTATAATCAGATCACACCCATCACTTAGTAATCATATACATTATCATATTTTGAGTGACCAAAACAATTCATTCTCAAAATGAATTACAATTCAAAAATTAAATACATTGAAGTAGTAATGAAAAATATTTATATTCATCATCATAATCATAAAACATTCATAGAAAAAAATCAAGATGATTCCATTTAAATTTATTTGTATAAAATTATGTAAATAATTAAAAAAAAGTCATGGGAAAATAATAAAAAAAATTCTACTATTTTTTTATTGGAAATATTTTTCTGGATGAAACAAATATGGAAAAAATTTTAAAATAATATATTTTAAGGAGTGACCCATACATGTGAAACATGTGAAACATGTGTAAATGTTTGATAAAAATATAAAAAAGGTAAATATCATATAAACATCACACATAACACATTGAAAAGAAAATTTATATCCTTCAATATATTAGTATCATATAATTCCCCCAAAGAAAAGGTAAGATAAACTACCCCAAAAATGGGATGGAAACGAAAATATATTACCATACTTTTTTCATTAAAAATGATCTTTTAAAATGATATAAAATTAATTAATCTTTGTTATAATTATATACCATAATAAAATATATACATATAATATAATATATAATGAACATTTAATATTCCAACACTAGTTCACACATAAAGGATTTGGGATTTTTGAAGGGTTAATTTCAATATGATCTTATTGAATATTGTCATTTTTTATAGGATTATATAAAACCCCATTTTGGTAAATGTTGTTAAAAATTAACGTATTTGTGAAGGTGCATTAACGAAATAATTTTTGGTCAGGAGTGTTTATTTCCATTGAAAATAGTCCACGTAACAATTTTAAAATATTATTTGTCATGGAAGATCAAATTGTTTTTATTTGGGACCAATTGTAAACTGAATTACAAATAAGTCTAGAATAGTTTTAAATAAAATCATTGTAACACATTTCATAATCATTAGAAATTAGATTTAAAAAAAATAAATAAAATTAAAATTATTAAATTAAATTAAAAAATATAAAGTTATGTAAAATAAAAATTAAATGTAATTAAAACAAGCATTTCATTATTAAACTATTAAAAAAATATGTTTATTATAAATAAAAAATTATTGAAATAAAAAATTAAAAAACTAATATCATGTGTTGGAGGACCAATCTTAAATTTAAGGTATGAATCTCTATACTAACACCACTCGCAAGACACCCCTTATACTCCAACATCTTCTCATCTCTTTGAGGCTACTCCTCTTAATCTTGATCACTCATTCTATACATCCACTATATCATATCTTACATATCTCTCAACATTAATTTTTTAATACGAGGTTGATGAAAATGATGAAAAAACATGAGTTACTTTTGAGATAACTAATTGAATTTAATATATAACATAATAGATATTTATAGTGATTCATGAACTAATACCCATTGCCTATCCCTTGTTGAAACCATGCATAGTCATTGATGTATAATCCCCTTATCAGACCCTTGATCTAAGGGGGGAACCTGTTTAATATAATCTTAAATAAATAATGAATGAAAATTCCAAATGATATATGTTTACTTCAAGTATAAAATTTAGAAAAATAATTAAATTATTATATGTAAAATTAAAAAATAATACCAACTACATTCAGGAACTATATGTTGTCTACAGGATGTCATTTTTGATGATTCGTGTGCTAAATTTTTAAATCTTAAAACTCTATATGGGATATATTAGTGTTCAATTATATAATATGATAAATATATTACAATTAATGTATATATAAATTAACAAATAATATTACATACATGATGTCATAGGTATATTTCAATTTATGACTCTTCGACATATGTGTGACTTCTGGAATCATCGGTCTTAACACCATAATAATTTAATATTCATATTTGTATCATTTATCTAGTATGAGACCAATCCATCCCATACATGAACTAATATTTAGGTAGGTTGATGAGGGAATGAAGACAAGTTTAAAGCAGTAAAAAAATCATTATCGATGGGTCACATTCATAGATTTTAGAAAAAATGATTAAATTGTTTTTTTATAAAAATATTGCATGCCTACTAGATATGAACTCCCATATAATTATCTATCCAAGACTACAAATTTTAATATGAAATTAGAATAAACAATTTACTAATTAAATAATTTTTTTAAAGAAAATAATTTTTCTAATAAAGTATAATATTGTTTCCAAACATCTACTTTTGAAAAAAATGGGAACAAGAACCCATAACATTCAGAGATTTGAAAAATAACTTGTATAATTTCACTGGCTTTCAGAAGAGATAAATTTTAAGAATATTTGAAAATAGAAAAATAAGATAATTATTTTTACTCTAATAATTAAAAAACATAATATTAAATAAAAACCATAACCAATTAAACAAATATATGTTAACAAGGATCAAAATATTGAGAATGATCTCTCTCTAGATTTGTTTCTAGAATATTTAATTTAATAAGGCCATTCCCCCTATTAATCTGTAGTTCTATAACATCATCTTGTGGATCATATTAATTAGGATCATCATCGAGAAATTTAGGATTAATGAGAGAAGAAAATATATCATCAAGAGAATATCAACCCATCTGAAAAAAATATATTTTTACTTATAAATTATTTTTAACATAAATATAAAGTATAATAAAAAAATAAATACTAGAATATAATAATTACATGTACATTAATATGATTATATAATAATATAACATGTAAACATTTTTTAATAATGATTTAAAATTTAATAATATAATAAGTACCATTATCAAAATAATTTTGATTCCTGTCAATAATTTTCAACATAGATAAAAAATGTTAAAATATAATAATTACTGGAAGTATTTAAAGAACAAGATTGTTCATCATGTTTAGAGATATGAAACAAAAAATCATATCTATAAATAATTTTAATAAATATTTGAAATAAAAATAAACGATATTTACATTAATATAATATGTAATTACTCATCCTTTTCCTCATCTTCATTGATGACAATTTCTTCATCTTCATTTTTAGTATTGTCAACATCTATAAATCCTATAGATTAATAATTCATTATTACTTCATCGAAATTATCAATATCATCAACCATTAACTAGGATGATTCATCATAGATATTTCTATATCATCATGTAAGTGGTATATTAGGGGATTTATCTTGGAGAATTTCAATGTGTTGTACTTCCACAAAACAATTTTCATTTTCTAAAGATGAATTTTATGATATTTTCATTTTTATAATTTTTCATCATTCATTTCACTCATTCAAAATAGCATAGTAAATTTCAGAATAAACATGATGTGATTGTTGTTTCATCCTAAATGTTTTAGTTTTTGGATGAAAACAAATATAATAAATGTCAACTACTCCATATCTTTCATGAACTCATAACTCTTGATCTATATCAAAGTAATGTAATTTAAAGATAGTCACATAATTTGGTACTAGATAATTAATTTTAATTATTGTATCTAGAATACCATAGAATTCATATTCACTTTCTTTATAATGAGATATGATAAAAAACACAATACATTTATTTCATTGATTCTCTATATATGTGTGTTTGGAATCAAAATCCATTAACAACATACAAATTTTAATATGTTTTCAATTCCTATTGAGACTTTTATCGAGAACACCTAATAGACTATATAATTTACTTTCATACAGTGTTCCCAAAAAGAAATAAATATTATTAATAATAGATATCATTTTAAAATTTCTCTACTTTTGCATCATAAATAACTCATCATACAAGTCTTTAAAAAAATATAAAAAATTCTATTTGAAGAAGATATTTAAGGGAAGCATTCGTATTTTGTATAAATTGTTTCATGATATAGTAATATTGTAGTTTATAAAACAAATAATATAAATAATATAATGAACTATAATATTTTTTAAAAATAATAATAAGTATTGCTTATCAGAAAAATCATGTCATTTCATCACAATTAAACAAAATATATCTGTGAGACTTGTGTAATTCTTCATATGAAAGCCATCATTCTTATTAACCACTAAAACCAATCTTGGCATGATTAAAAATAACAGTGTATGGTTTATAGAATCTTCTGAATTTTCCACATTTGGACACACTCAATTATGTTATGAAGGATATTAATATTGAAAATAATAAGAGAAGATATTTGAATTTTCCACCTACAATTACTATTTTTTAATTACCCCTTGAAATAAGTACTTATTATTAAATTCATCATTTAAGTTTCCATTATTCTATAAAATGGTAAATCCATAATAATTATACCATCCCTCAACATTTATCTTCTTATAGTAATTATTATATTTAAATTTCTATTGGGTAAAATAAGGTATGTGCGAATATTTTCTACAATTTATATAAAATTAAAACAGTAGACATATGTAGCTTAATCAGTGATCAATTATTTAATGATTCAGAAATAATTCTTTTTAATAAATACGATATTTAAGTAAATATATCTCATACTTTTGAACTCAATATCCTTATTTCAAAAAAAAAGTAATTGTTCATTCCATTATGATTGGGAAGTCATAAAATTTCTTCAGTTTAATATATCCATTAATTGTAAAACAAGAAAAATGAGAATCATCAGCATATTTTAATCATGAATCACAAATCCATTGATAGAATAATAAATGAAATTATATATAAAGTGACTAAGAAATATTTAGATTAATTAAATTGTTTCATATTTTAACTTCAAATAATTTCAGTCAGTGACAACTGTAAATTTGGTAAAATTCAAACAATGCTATTAATTTATCTTTGGTCATACATAGTGTGACTAAAGTGGTATAAAATAAGTTATCAAAAAAATTATTAACAAATTTATTACATTTAACATGTGAAAAAAATAAGACCAAGATGTTAGATCCTAGAAAATACTACACATTGTCCTATTATGATTCCTTTCAAAAAACAACATTTTTCCTATTTAGAGATGTTCCAAGGGTAACATGAGGTTATAAATATTTGATAGGATTTACACGAATTACTAATAAATGAAAAACAATATGATGTTTCAAGTACATATAGTATGAATAAAACATTGAGTGTCTACAAAACAACACATTCTTATAATCTAGCCAATAAACATAATTTTGTCAGTTGTTTGATTTGAATTTCAAAAAACTAACACAAACATTTGCTTATTGTTTGATATTTTGAGTCCTATAGTACCAACATACATTTTTGGTAAATATTAACGTGATACTTATACATAGTAACATAACCTTATGAATATTAATTAATAGTAAATGGGAAAAAAATAGAAACATCACCATTGAATATTTAAATACAATTTAGGAATCTTATAAGTGTCAAAATGATCATTGCATAAGTATTCAAATTTGTGTAAGACATAAACATTTTTATTACAATTTTATGATTAATTTTATAAATTAAAATATAAATGTATTTTTATAAAATTTTTGTCAAATTTTTTTATTTTATGTCCTTTTAGTTATAATATAATTAATTGAGACTTTGATTAACTTTTTGTGGTGTTATAAAACGAGTTATAGTTTTAATGTTGAATTTGTTAAATTATGATTTAATTTTATATTTTAATAAAACATATTTAGATTTTAATTTTCAAAAAAAATATTTCATTATTTAAATCTATACATAAAAAATGGCTGGGGTGAATTTTTGGGATTTTCCTAAAGTACTTGATTTTTTATGAATACTAAATTATGGTAATTTAACTTATATTTGCATATTAAGTTAAATACTATATTCCTTGCATCATAGTTAATTTACAAACCACTGGTTTTAACTCACATGAACTTATTACCTGTTTTGGTCATTTAATCAGCATTATTTTATGTATTATGGAAAAATTAAAATCTAATGATTATAATATTAAGAAAACCCTCCTCTCCTCAACTATAAAAACCTCCCACACTCCCCTCTTCTCATCACTCCTATCATTCCTTGTGAAAATTTTAAATTATTCTAAAATAATCTACCAAGACCTTTTCCCATGTACATCATCCCTTGGACTCATAAAAACACCAAATCCTCTCCCCTAAAGAGTCTCTCAAGGAAGATTAATTCAAGTAGTAAATTTAATTTTTTAATTCTTTTACTTTCATTTCAAATTCATTTGTTTTATTTTCACTCCTCAAATCTCCTAAAATAAAGTTATGAAAACTATATTACCATACATGTATGATATCCTTGTAATTTTTATTTAATAAGTTCTTGTAATATCTCTTATTCCATTATTTTATGATAGTAGTAAAAAACAACATCTATGATGTGCTAATTTACCACATTCAATGAAAATGGGTTTTCAATTTCTATTACCATATTAAATTTTTGTCATTAGACCATTAATATAGTCTAATTAGAATAAAATATATGTATTATTTTTCATCTATGGTTCTAGAATCTTTTTTACTCATGATTTAGATTTATAAATCAAAATTTGTACATTGTGTTCAAAAACAGCCAATTAAACCATACAATTATAATTACATACATTATATAATGATTCATATTCACTCTAAGTATCAAAATATTTTATTCAACCATTTCATATTTTAAATGTTAAATAATAACATATATCTTCAATTCTATAATATCATAATCAATTTACATCATTCTCAGTTCAAGTATATAAGTTTACCGATCATGAAGCAAACAGACCCGAACAATGAAATTGAGCCACTTAACCCATAAAAAAGTCCATGAATGAACTTTATAAGGTTAGAATAAATAATATTATGTATATGAGGTTCGATTAAAATTAATTAATGAACCTAAACTAGATTTTTCGGGTCATTAAGGTCAAGTGAATAACACCATTAGACATAGGGTAAGGGGTTTCTTCATATCACTTCTATTTTTGTAATATATTTGGTATTCACTAATATTAGATGTGTATGGTGTGTTATAACTCCCATTGATGAATCATACCATGAATCTATTTATTTTCATGACATTAAATATATCATTTTAACATTATTAATTTTGGGTCATATGATTCAATTGATTACAGATTTTTAAGTATTATATTTCGAACCTCTATTTTCATTTGGGTTGCTCTTACTCTATACTCACCTAAATAAAATTATTTTTTATTCTATTTTAATTCACATAAATTCTATTTCAGTGTTCTATATATGTTTACTAATCGGAATCCTTTTTTTATGGTTATTGACTTTTTTTTAAATAATCTTTCAAAAATTATTCCAATATTCATCCCCGATTCAACGAACCATATGAATTCTTACATGTTTTGATGTTAACTCTATAATTTGTATAATAAGATATTTATCTTTCTAAAATCACAAAATTTAACAAGATAAATTTATTATGGTTCATTTCTAGATTTTTGAATTCAAACATGCCTTTTCCATTAAAATCTATAAATATTTCCCATAAAGTGGACTAAAATATTATCATTTCTAATGCTTCTTAAAAAAATTAAATTATTTCACCTCGATAAACCATTATTTATGCCCCAAATATAATTTTAATGATATTCAATTATTTCTGTGATATTCATGTATAAAATTTGATTTAATAAAAATAAAAATTATTTTTCTAAAACAACTCTTCTTTCCAAAGTAAAAAAGGATTCTTCTTATATCACTTTAACTATAAAGAGATATATTCCGTGTTCACAACTTATTAATTTGTTTTGGTGTATGAACTACCCATAGTTATATCATATAAAGATTCTCTTTATTCTTATGGTATTCTATGGTATTATAATTTGAATTTTCTAAGGTGGTATGAGACAAAATGGAATGTTAAAGAATAACTTCCTCAAGGTTTTTTCATTGTTCTCGTTTAAAAGTACCTCCATCTATGTCAACATACTTTTTTGATTTTTTTACATCATTGAAGTTTATCAGCTATGATATCATCCGAAATGTTTTCATTGATTTTTTATGATTAGTTCCACGGTGGATGTGTTATCCTGAAACCATTCACCATTCTACTTCTAATGTTTAGTATTTATGTTTAATTTTTGGAGAAAGTTATTTACATTTCATATTATATTTTCGATATTAATGGTTGTGATATTTATGTTGATACCCATTCATATGATGAATTTATTGGACTTATTAAGTGATTTGTGAGGCCCGCTATATCCACTCGATGCATCGGTATGGATCATGAGACAAATAATGGTCTTGGCACGAGGCCCTGACAAAAATAGTTATTCATGCTCAATGAGGCCTTAATGGTACGATTATGATGTCCATAATTATTAATTACCTCATTATGAAACATGTAATTAAAATTTCATATAGTCATTCGACTAGTAGAATACGCATGATAGTGCTTTATAATGGCTTACTTACTCAGCCCAAATTCTAGCCATATTATGTTCAAGTTTATTTTTAAAGGAATTTGTTTTTAGTTATTCATCATTCCTAATATTTATAATTATTATATCACCCTATGTATTGCATACCCTTATTTAGAATCACAAATCACTCTTTCTTATTAATAATTTTCTAAGGATATGAATTTTATTATTATGAATGAAAGGCAGCGATAAACAAAGGGTTGTGGATATTCCCCTTAAAACATATATGTTTCATTAAATTTCAAGTTTAATTGTTGAACCTATATATGTATCTAGTTTTCCAAAACTACTATCCTAATATGTCCTTCAAGATTTTTTATCTTGTAATCATTCTAATGTATTTAAATAATGCACCATCTCAGGTACATTGGGGTCGGGGTCTTATAGTTGTTATTAGATGTTTTTTAGTAGAAAACATTGAATTTAGATTTCGAAAATGTAGATTATGGAAAAAAAACCCTAATATAGTCATTGAGGATAATAATATAAGAATGTCCTGGAATATGGGTATGGAATATATTATGTGGATATTTATTGAAAATTTAAACCTTTCGGGATATTACAAGTGGACGTGGTTTAGGCACATTTGTACCTAATAGTAACAACTACGAGAAAGAGTTTCGAGCCAGACCTAGGGCATCCTAGTACAAGAAAACGATCCTTACTGTGAACCTGGTTTGATCCTCCAAGGGGATATGATTAGGATAATTCATAATTTATCTTACTAACCATTAATTTGGATTTATTCTTCAAATGTAACAAAATAATTTTGTTCTTGGATTTACGATTCCTAAATTTATGATATGTTTTATACCTTGTTTAGAGTTATTAAAAGGTCATTATTTAATGAGATAACATAGTATTTATGATTGATTAAGAGTGTCACCTATAAGAATGAATGGGAACTTCACCGATGCATGTGATGAAATTTATAAGAATGATCTTGTCCATCATGTTATTAAGAAATTTTTTTAAAGGGATACAGTCTTTCATGTATCCTCATCATATTAGTAACTATTATCATGTGTTTAAAATCACTGTAAAGACATCTTTGAGTCCTATGTATTTTATGGGAAGGAAAATAAAAAGAGGATGGTTGGGAAAAATATGGATAAATAGAAGAAGGGAATAAAGGGGTTTCTAACATGAGATAACTATGGAATGAATCGCGTAGGTAAATGATTGAAGGGAATGTGAGTTTTTTCTTAGTGTGTAAAAACAGACACCAATTATGTGATTACAATGGAAGGAAAAAAATCTTCTAATGAACAATGATTCAAATACAGGGATATGATACACTATGACAAACAATGTCCCAAGATTCAAAAAAAATATTCCACAAACAATTAAAATTGATAATGACCATTTTATAAAGCTTTTAGAGATGAATTAGAATGATTAATATGCCTACTCATGAATCATGTCATTTGAATATATTTTTTTCAGCAATGTAAATTTTATAAGAATTATGGAATATATTAGCGTCGTACTAGATTACGTTATTATTAATGTTTTGAAACCATAAGTTTAATGGAACCAATGTATTATATTCAATGGAAGGATAATATTTTTGGAAAACACATGATTTAAGGAAGGAAGACCCTTAATATATTTCTAATGATGAAAAAATGATTCATTTGGATAAGTATTCACTACCCAAAACTGATTTTTGACTAGTAGATATGTGGTCTATGCTATCATTAATGGATATTACAACATTTATTAATATAAGGAATATATATAATATTATATTTAATGATAAATGAATTTTCCATATTAGGTTTAATCAAAATCTGAGTTATAAATAAATTTCAATAGGACACATGATGAATAGATTAACATGTCAGGAGTACGAAAATTATGGGTTGCATCATGTCGATTGAAGGAAAATATGGGCAGAGATGTATTGAATAGGATATATCATGTAGTTCTAAAAAATTGAGGATTACTAAGGGAATCATGTACATGGATCTGTAAAGGATTGATATGAGAATGATTATAAATTATTGGATCGTGGAATTTTGTAAAGTCACACCTTTTGTGATATGGTTTATGTTTATTATTGGTGGAGGATTTAGAGCTCAATGTCAGTAGATGATTTAATCTATTCTATGAGATGATGTAATGTTGGTTCAAGGAAAAAAATGGATAATATTGTGTTTATGAAATAGAAATGTATATTTGTACTCTTATAGAGTGGATTAATTCATCAACACTAGGAAAATAATCTTAAATAAAAACATTTTCTTATTATCATACATATTTTTTCCATGATATCGATGCCATTTTTTAACTGTAGTTTATGTTTGTTTTTTAATGATATTTTATCTGAGAATGTTCTCAATCAGTTTCCAT
The DNA here is from genome assembly GCA_963277665.1 of Viscum album. Lineage (NCBI taxonomy): Eukaryota > Viridiplantae > Streptophyta > Magnoliopsida > Santalales > Viscaceae > Viscum > Viscum album. The sequence continues at coordinate 2,097,568,549 of OY728163.1, read as the reverse complement.
CAGATCATGATGTCTTGATTATTCTTCCATGACAATTATGTCCAATTAGAATTTATAATGTGTTAGTAACCTATGCATTTCTTTTTCCCTTGTATCAATACTATATTTTAACTTTATACATGTTGGGGCATTCCGAGAAGGTAATTTTAAAGTATTAACCATTAACTCTTGGCGTTCGAACTCAAATTTCAATGGAAAATTTATTTTAAGGAGGGGATAATACAACACCCCATTATTTTTCAAATAAATATTGAATGCATAAGACATTGATTGCCTAAAAAAACATTCTTTTAATCTAGCAGATAAACATAAATTTGTCACAACTATGTTTTGAATTTAAAAAAAATAACCTACAAGGTTGCGTTACATAAGATATTTATAGTCTGATAAGATTAAAATACATTTTTGTGAATTGTAATATGACCCATATGAATAGTAACAAACCCTTCTGAATAGTAATAAATAGTAAATCATCCAAAAAAATAGAAGCTTCACCAATGAATGAATAAATACTATTTATACAACATAAAAGTGATAAAATGATGATAACATAAATATTATTATTTTGTAAGTTATAAATATTTTAATTACAATTTGATAATTAATTTAATAATTTAAAATAGAAATGTATTTTAATAAAATGTATTAAAAAAATTCATTTTATTATCTTATGGTTATAATATAAATTTTTGAGAACTTGATTAAATTTTCAAGTTGTTATAAAATGGGTTATAGTTTTAAAGGTGTTTTATTAATGAATGATGATTTTATTTAAAAATTGAATAAAAAAATTTTGAAATTTATTTTCAAAAATTGTATAAAATTTTTTAATTATACACGTAAAAATTTGGTTAGTTTGATTTTTTTGAATTTTTCTAAAATACATCAATTGTTTATGAATACTGAAATACATTAATTTACCGTATATATAAATTATGAGTTAAAAACTCTATTCCTAGCATCATCACTAATGTAAGAACCCTTGGTTCAAAGTCACATGCAATTATTACTTTTTCTGGTCATGGAATCATCACTATTTCTTATCATATGGAAAAATAATAATCTAATGATTAAAATATTAAGAAAACCCTCCTCTCCTCAACTATGAAAACCACCCACACTCCCCACTATTCATCACCTCTCTCATGACTTGTGCCTTGCCTAAATTATACTCAAATGACCTCCCAATAACATCCAACACATCTTGAAACACTTTTTCTCATAAAAATACAAAATTTTCTCCCCTAAAAAGGCAATCAAGGAAGATTAATTCAAGAGGAAAATTCTTCTTTTCAAATCTTTTACATTATTTTCAGGTTCCATTGCCTTATTTTCTATACTCAAATATCCTTATCCAAATGTTATGACAACTCTAGTAACTTACATGAACTATAATATTTTTATGATTATGGAATATTTTATTATCATCTCTCTTTTAACATTATTTTATGGTATTAGTGTAAAAAACCATTCGAGATGTACTAATTTACTATATTCAAGAACATTGGGTTCTCAATTTCTATTATCATCTTCAATTATAGTCATGAGACAATTCATACAGCTGAACGAGAGTATAATATATATATATTATGCCTCTTTTATGGTTCAATAATCTTATTGTAATCATGGTTTTTATTTATAAAGAAAAATGATTTCATAATGTTCAAAATACGCCAATTAATCCAAACAGTTATCATTAAATAATTTGTAAAATGATTCATCTTCACTCTATGTAACCAGATTAAGTTTAAGACAATGTAACCTTATGGATTTTCACTATTATCATATAACATCAATTCTGGACAACCATCCTAATTTTACACGATTCTTCATTCATGTATATAAGTATATCGATCATGAAACAAATAGATCGAAACAAGGACATTGAACCTCGTAACCCATCGAATGGCCTTGAATGAACGTAATATGGTTCTAAAAAATAATTAAATTTAGATTAGGTTCTATAAATATTATTTAATGAAGGTAAATTTTATTATTCAAGATATTAATATCATGTGATGAAAACCTTCCGAACTAACGTAAGGGGTTTCATTACCTCACTTCCATTTTTGGGAGACATTCTGTATTCACTACTATTACTTGTGTATTGGGTATTATACTACCCATTAAGGTTTCAAATCCTTATTATATATATTTTATATATATTCCATGTATCATTTGATGATTATTAATTTTGCGGAATATGATTCATTTGATTACAAATTTTTATTTATTTTCTAGCTAAACCTTCATTATCATTCATGTGTCTCTTATTATCTACTCAACTCAATGAATTTATTATTTATTCTTATGTATATATCATAAAATGTTTTTTAATGTTATATATATATATATGTGTGTGTGTGTGTGTGTTTGATAATCAAAAGTATTCATTATTTTACGGTTAGATACATATTTTAAAATAATATTTCAAAATTTCTTAAGAAATGCAAGCCTGATTTAAGAAACTTCTCGATTTCTTACCAATTTGGATTTTTAATATATAATCAATATTATGAACTATTTATCTTTAAAAAATCACAAATGTTAACATTAGAAACATATTCTTGTTAATTTTTTATTTTATTAAAGAAAATTTTCCTCTTCACTTCAAAATCCATTAATATTTTTCGTAAACTGCACAAAAATGTTTTATTTCTAATGTTTCCTTAAAAACACTTTCTAAATGATTTCACCACGATAAGACTTTATTTAAGAAACAAATTTAATTTCAAGGACATTACCTTTTATTTTCTGGGATATACAAATAAACAGTATGATTTTAGGACAAATATAAATGCTTTTACAAAAGAAATCTTCTTTACAAAGTAAAAAAGAATTTTTTTCTCGTCTCACTTTATCGTTTTTGAGATATATACATTTTTTCACCACTTTTTTTTTGATGTTTTTGTATTTAATACCCTATTTTATATCAAATCAAGAGTCTCTATGTACTCATGATATTTTAAGACATTATGATTTGAATTTGTTTGGTGTAATGGGAAACATTGGAACGTGTGAGGATAATTTCCTTACTTATTTTTTAGTGGTATTATTAAAAAAAAATTCATCTATGTCAACATAATTTGTTGAATCCTATACTTCATTGAGGTTTATTTCATATGATATCATCCACCATGTTTTATTTGATGTATTATGATTACTTTGACTATGTATGTGCTATCTTGAAACCATTCATAATATTACTCTAAATGGTAAGTGTTTAGGATTAATGATTGGTGAATTTTATTTACATTTAAAATATTTGTTTCAAGATGAATGTTTATGATGTTTATATTGATCCACACTCATATGAGGAATTAATTGGAAATAATAATTGATAGATGGGGAACTCTATAGTCCCACGATGCATCGTTAGGTATCATGCGACAAACTACAGTGTTGAAATGAGGCCATGACAAAATGGTTATATATGATATTTGTTTGAGGTATTGATGGTATGGTTATGATGTCCCCCATTATGCATTACCTCATTTAGAAAATAGTTATTGAAAGTTCATGTGGTGATTAGACAAGTATTATACATGTGATAGTGATTTATTATGGAATATTTACTCAACTCATATTCCTGCCATATTAGGTTCATGTTTAATTTTAAAGGAATGTGTTTTTAGTTATTCATATTTTATTATGTTTATATTTATGATATCTTATACTGTATTTCCTACCCTTGCTGATCAAATGATCTCATCACTTTCCTATGTTTCATTTTCATTGGACATGAAGATGTTTAATACAAATGACCTGTAGGGATAAACATAATGTTGTAGATGTTCCCAATAAAAGATATTGTTGTATTTAATTTCATGGTTTAATGTTGAACAAATCTGTGTATATTTTATTTTAAAACTACTAAACTACTCAGACTATCATGATTTTTTATTTTCAACAATTCTAATGTATTTAAATAATGCACAGGATTCGTGAAACTTGTCTCAGGGAGTTACAGTTGGTATCAGAGAATTTTTAGTTGAAAACATTGAAATTAGATATATAATTTGTAGATTAGGGATCAAAACCCTAAGATAGACATTGAGGAAAACCATAAAATAATGACCTGAAATTTTTGTGAGGATATTATAATGTGGATAATTTTAGAGAATACCTCCATGTCAGGATATTAAAATTTGATGTGGTTCAGGACCAGATGTACCTAAGAGTAACAACACCGAAAAAAACTTCCGGCTTCACCTAGGGTATCCTGGTACATGACAACGAGCCTTACTATTCACCTGGAATGACACACCTAGGGATTTTTTATGATAATTCATATTTTTGTACATACCATGAAGAACGATTTATTCTTCTAAAGAAACCAATGTATATGGTTATGGGATCTATGATGCATAAAATTATGATATATTCGATACCATGTTACGAGTTATAGAATGTTAATAATTTTTTGAGCTAATATACTATATGGCATTCATTTGAAATTCATCGTAGTATAAGGAATGAGAACATCACCAATGAACATGATGAAAATATTAAAAAGCATCATATCTCCCATTGTTTGAAGGAGTATTTTTAATGAAATATTGTCACCCATGAATCCTCATCGTATGATGAAATAGAATAATGTGTTATAAATGTATGTAAACCCTTCTCAGACATTAATGGATTTGTAAAGAAGGTAAATAAAATGTGGATAGCATAAAAAATATAGATAAAGGGGCGAAGGGAAAGAAGGGTTTTCCATATTTTAATAACTTTGGAAAGAATCTCCCAGGTAAATGCATGAAGGAATTGGAAGTTTATTATAAGTGTGGTGGAAAAGGACACAACATTCATGATTTTTTGGGCATGAAAATGTGTTCCAATGTACAATGATTCAACAAAATTAATATTGGACACTTATTGTGTCACAACCCATCCCTCATGGCCCATTCTGTGACTACCCCAAGTGTGCCTTTCATAGGACATGGGTTAGCGACTCGCACCAAAAGGACTAATCCCAAAAACTGGGAAGGATTTTCCTTTATAACCTATAAACACACACAATCAAGCACACAAAAAGATATGAAATCAAGTAAACTTAATAGTAAACATAGTGAGTATAGTAATAAAAAGGGGCCAAAATACAAGACCAACTGGAAAGTACAAGGAATACAAGAAAGTACAAGATGACTGATAGGTGAAAAATAGCTCTTGGATTTTCCACCTCGATTCCTACCTAAAGGGTAGGTACATATTGCCTCCTCAAAAATCCATCTCCCCCCGTCTCCTCTGCAAACAGACACGCTGCAAGGTCCACCTCCGAGCACAGTCCAGTCATGGTACCCTCATCCTTAGTCAGTGTTTTCTGACGTCTTCAGCCAACACAAAAAGGTGTGGGCATAGCCCGTACAGGGGTGATTATAATGATACAGAGTAGGGACCTCGATACCTTAAATGTCCCACAAAATCCACAAAGTATAAACAACAAAGCATGAAATCAACAGATAACCCTACTTTGTTATATGTCCCAACATATACCTGAGTTTCCATGTAATCTATCTCAATCATGAGGAAAACACAAAGGAAATGATTCATCTCACACCAGGTATATAATTAGGTACAGTAGTAGGGATGATTAGTTATAAATACTGAATAATCCTATTCCGTTAAGAGGCACTACTGCTGACCTGCACAGAATAGCTAGGAGCTAACCCACACCAGATCGCTTGGAGGTGACCCCCACATGATCGCTAGGAGTTTTCCCACATAGGATCACTATAATCTAACCCACACAAGATCGCTAGATGCTGACCCATATAGGATCGGTAGTTTCTTACCCACACAAGATCTCTAGGAGCTGACCCACAGATGATCGATAGGAGTTGACTCACACAGGATCGCTAGGAGCAAACCCACACCGGATCGCTAGGAGCTTACCAACATAGGATCGCTGGGAGATGACCCACACCGGATCCCTTGGAGCTGACCCACACAAAATATCTAGGAGATGACCCACACAAGATCCCTAGGAGCTGGCCCGTACAAGATCGCTATGACCTAACCCGCAGAGGATCACAAAGTGCACTCTTCTCGTCACAACCATCTATTGGGTTTCCACCTTAGGCTTTCTCGTCTCTGGGAGATTCTATTCCCGAATACACTGGTCGATTCTCCAACTACCATGATGTCACAAGAAGAATTATCTCAATGATTCACCACATCATAGGGGTCACTATGCAATAGACGGTGTGTAAATCGGACGTCTGGTCTATGAGTTATTAGCCTTTTGGTATCGGGGGCCCGGTTGGATTCATGCACGATCCAACCTGACCATACCCCTTAATAATACAAAAGTCCTGTAGGGTATACTCGAGGGGACCGTGTTGCTCCGAGGATTCCATCTCCACTGACGGTTCATCAAACGGACGTCTGGCGCCAAAGTTATGGAGAAAAGAGCGTAAAAGGGTCGTAGTGGGTTCGCGATCTGGTCTGACCCGGTCGAACCGACCCAGCCTGACCTGACCTCGACAGACCCACTCTAGGTAGACCAGGCCAGGCCTGCTTGGCGGCCTGGCCTGTTGGGTTTGGACCGGCCCGCTGTGACAGCCCGGCCCACACTGGGAAGCCTGGCCCGCTGGACGGTCCGGCAAGCCACGAGGGGATGTGGTAGGCCGCAGGGGGTGCCGCGAGGGCAGATCGGCCACGTGGTGGCTTGGCTGTGGAGGTTACCATGAATTCGTAATGACATGGGGGTATCGTGAGGGCGGCTCGGCCCGGGGGTTCCGCGAGGGAGGCTCGACTGAGGGGTGCCACGAGGGCGGCTCCGCCTGGGGATGTCGTGAGGGTGGCTCGGGCGGCAGCTCTGTCGTGGATGGCGGCAGCAGTGAGGCTGTGGGTGGTGGCTCAACTTTGAATGGAATCAGTCACTAGGGAAGTGGCTCAGTCATGGATGGTGGGGGCGGTGCAGGCGGTGAGGCCGCGGGAGGCAGCAGCGGCTCGGGTGGTGAGCCTACAGATGGGAGGGCGTCATGCCTTCACCGGTGGTCGGTTTAGCTAGCCACTCTCTTCCTTCTTCATCGTGGTGTAAGCTTCTTTCTTCCAACATGGAGAACACAATATTGGAGAATGGAAGAGGGGGTCGACCCATGTTTGTTTGGCCCGCACCCTCTGTGATAGAGTGGTAGTATGCGGGTCAAAAAAATTAAGAGTCAAGAACGAAAAACTCTATAATTTATTATGAATTGTGGATCAACTCTTTTTGGTTGACCCATATTCTCCATGATTTCCAGGAACGAGGAATATTAAACTAGAGAATTCAAGAATTTAATAATAACCCCCTACCATGGATTGTTCGTTGACGTTGGCACGAGATGGAAGTACAGACATAGATTTGTCATGGATGAAGAAGTCCAACTTTTCAGGAAGTCAAAGATATCGGTCTTAATCATGTCCACCACAAACCTACAATCTTGGGATCATTCAATGGTTCTTCGTAGTCTAAAGCGTTCTTCTTCGGTGATATCCTTCTTCGTTGGAGGCTGGGATTCTCCACAATTCTCCAAAGAGTTCTCTCCTTCTCCTTTTCCCACCAAAATAAAGTGGTGCCAATATAATTTAACATAAGAAGAAATTGTGATGGCACACACACACATGTTGGAAATAATTTAAGTATGGGATTTCCACAATTAATGTGTATGACGTTCAAGAGTCTCTTCCACATTAAAGAGGGAGTTGAGAGGTTTCTCCCTAATTAAGAGGGGAGTTCAAGCGGTTCAAGCCTCGGTTGGTCCCCACCACCATAACCTCTCATGGGAGGTTTGGTTGTGGTGGTCCCCACCAACATATCTTCTAACGGGAGGTTGATTTAGGTGGTCCCCACAAGTGAAACTTCCACATGGGAGTTTCAAAAAAAAATAACATAAAATGTTACACACTTTATTTTATTTTCTCCTTTTCACAAAACCCCCAAAAAAATAACTTTCACCCTCGACCAACTATCGTTGAGGGGAATGTCTTTTTATGTGAATACTGGCACTGTGAGTTTAGTGATACCCTCAGATTTTAATTCCGAACACTGGTTTAATAGTTATAAAATCCTACAATCACTTTTATTGAAATTAACCATAAAAGTTCAAAAATTCATTCTGGGAACTCCATGCCTTGGAATCATGCGCCGTCAATTTTCATAGACTCCTAAAATTCCCATTTATTAAAAAAATTACATGGAAATTCTAGTTGTTTAAATTCTCCCCACATCAGGGCTTTACGTCCCTGTAATCCACATCACAAAACTAGGTAGTCGAGGGGAGGTACAGAGCACACAACTGAGCCTCCTGCTCCCATGTTCTCTCATGGAGGTTCACATGCTTCTAGTGAACGCACAACAGAGGTATTAGTAGTCCACAAAGGACCTACTCATGCCGATCCTCAATCACTAATGGAACCTCAATAAAAGTCACACCATCATCGACGTCTAGCTCTCCGTGGTCAATTATGTGGGATTGGTCGTGCACGTATCTCCTCAGCTAGGATACTTCGTATTTGTCATGCACCTGGTGAAACTAAGGTGGAAGAGATATGCGGTATTCCACCTCACCAACTCTACTGAGGACATGAAATTTTATGATGAATCTCAGAGAGAACATTCTGCCTCAGCCAAATCTATGCAAACCTCATAATGGTGAGACCCAAAGAAAGACATCATCACCATCCTTGAACTACAGAGGTATCCATCATCCATCGGAATATGAATTATTCCTAGTCTTTGTAGTCTTCATCTTCTCATGGATGATCTTCATCTTCTCGATGGTAGCCCATTCCATCTATGGTCCCACAAGTGTTGAATCCCTTGGGTCTATCCACCCCAAATGTGATATGCAAGGTCACCCGTGCGATGCCTCAAAAGGTTCCATCCCAATGGTGGCGTGATTGCTATTTTGGTATGAAAAATACACCACTGAAAATTGATCCTACCAACTATGACTAAAGTTGAAGATGCATGCACGTAGCATATCCTCGAGGGTCTGACTGGTCCGCACAGTCTGGCCATCTGTCTGAGGATGGAAGGCAGTGCTCAAATGAAGCTGCATCCCAAAACCCTCCTTTAACTGCTTCCATAGTCAGGATGTAAAATGTGCATCTCAATCAAAGACAATCATTGAGGTTACTTCATGTACCCGCACAATATCCTTCAAATAGAGGCATCCCATGCTCTTTACTAAACCACACTCTCTTATCGGTAAGAAGTTGGTCGACTTGGTGAGTCGGTCGACAATCACCCAAATTAATTCATGACCCCTGTATGTTTGCAGAAGTCTTGTCACAATGTCCAGGGATATCCCATCCCACTTCTACTCTGGGACCTCTAAAGGCTGAGCCAAGCTTGCTAGTACCTGTTTCTCCTCCTTCACATTCTAACAAGTGAGGCACCGAGAGACAAACTCGGCTACTATATTCTTTATTCCATGCCACATGTGCTGTCATCGGAGATCCTGGTAAATCTTCTCCATTCCTGGATATACGACTAGAGGGGATGTGTGGAACCATCTCATCACATCCTCCCAAAGAAACACAGGTACCATGGTACATCCTCTAAAGAGGATGATGTGCTCCCCACCTTCAGAAAATCCATCTGGTGATTGTCCTCTTGATATCTGAGGACATCACGTCTCGCAGTCACTATCTCCACGTTGCACCTCCCTGACTCACAGATTAAGTGGGGGAGGGATTGTAAGAGACCGAAAAAATCTTCTCCATCCCAATCCACAAAATATATCTTTAACGCGGCTAGTTGCTCTGTCACCTCACCTGGAATAAGTATACCAGATCTCCTGCTAAGTGAATCCTCTACAATGTTCCCTTTCCATATAGTATAGTCTATCTCACCGTCATAGTCCTGGAGGAACATAAGACACTGTATTTTTCTTAGGATCAGGTCCTTCTGAGAGAAGATATACCTAAGACTCTTCAGATCATAGTACAATATAAAATTCTCACCCATAAAGTAATGTAACAACTTATTCAAGGAGAAGATCACTTGTACTAACTCTAGGTCATAGGAACCGTAGTTCTTCTCATGTCGTCTTAGTTGTCGAGACTCATATATGATCACTGTTCGCTCCGGCATCAGGACACATCCGAGTCTGGTCCCTGATACCTCGTAGTAGACTATGTACCCTACCCCCTCTTCTAGAATCCTCAAGATGGGTGCACTACTCATCCTCTACCTCAACTACTGAAAACACTTCTAGAATCTCTCCAACCACAAGAGGGGTTTATTATTCTTTGTCAATCCAGATAGTGGTGCAGGAACACTAGATAAATTTGGCACAAACCTCTGGTAGTATCTGAACAAACCCAGGAAACTTCTCACCTCCGTCACACTCCTAGGTGGCTCCCAATCAAGTACCGCAACAATCTTCGATGGATCCACTGCAACTCTACCCTCTGTTATGACTGGTCCTAGAAAGTCAACCATTCAAATCCAAAACTAGCACATCGAGAGCTTGACATAAATATGGTCCTCTCGGAGTGTGTCCAGTATGACCTGCAAATGATAGGCATGCTCCTCCTCAGCAGTGGAGGAGATTAGAATGACGTTGATGAAGAATACTACAAATCAATCAAGGTATGGCTGAAATATCATTTTATGAGTCCCTTGAACACTGCAGGAGCGTTGGTCCAGCCGAAAGGCATAACCAAAAAATCATATTGGCCATATCGACATCTAAAAGTCATCTTATGAACATCATAGTCTCGCACTCCAAGCAGGTGATAGCCCGATCTGGGGGCTATCTTCAAGAACCATTGTGCTCCCTTCAGTTGATCAAAGAGATCATCAATCCTCAGAAGTGGGTACCTGTTCTTCAAAGTTACCTATTTTAGGTGCTGAAAGTCAACAAAATATCTCAAACTCCCATCTGCATTTTTGGCGAAAAAATAGAGGATTACCATGGTGAAACACTGGACCGAATGAATCCCTTCCCATACAAGTCCTATTGCTGTACCCACATCTCATGATGCTCTGCAGGAGCCATCTGATATGCTGGTGTAGGTGTTGTTGCCGTCCCATGGTACAAGCCAATTTAACATTCCACCTCTCTAGGAGGTGGTAGACACGAGACATCATCAGAAAAGACATCCTCGTACTGGTCCATCAGTACAGGATAACTCAGACTCTCCATATCAACCGCTATGAGGGTAAGGATTTCAAACTAATGTGTAATAGGATTCACCCTCCTATGAGTATGTCCATCATACACTGCAAAGGCTCCTTTCTCATTAGTGAAGGTAAACAGTGTTCCATCTGTGCAGACACTCTGCACTTTGCACCTAATACAGTTATTCTGAGCGTGGACTATTGTTAACCATTCCATATGCAATATGATGTCGTAAGGCCTCGATGCCACTACTAGGAGAATCTAGCCAAAGCTCTCACCTCCCAGAGTAAGCTCACACTACTGACACCAGTGCGTAATCATCAAATATGATCCCATAGCAGTATTTATCCCTATGTATTGAGCTAATGGTTCAGTCAGAATGTCTGAGCTCTGAACGAGGGTAGTGGCAATAAAATAATGACTGGAACCTTTGTCTATAAGTACTGCAGATAAGGTTAAGTAGACAGAGATCGTAACTCGTATCATCTCCAGAGCACTGCGATCTTTGGCCTCAACAGTCTAGAGATGAGATCCCCTTATACATCTGCTCATTTCGGTTGGGGTGACTTCTTGGTGGTGGCGGTAAGATCTCAAATCGTCACGCACCACAAGCTGCATGGACATCTACTTTGTCATATCTTCCTGATCCCTACAAACCTCCTAAGTCGAACCATTGTCTCTGCCTGGGCGGTCCTTTGACCATCTGCTGATCATCTATACAACCGGTCAGACAGTCACGATCCATGTGACCTTATCCACCGCATGAGTAACTCTGTCCACTCTTGGAGTGACTAACTCTGTCTCGCATGCCCCGCACAACTGACCCGGAATCATGCGGTCGTCCACCAGTAGGTCTGGTCCTCTTGGACCTCTGTGACATCTATCTACTGTCAGCTCCACTCTGCTACATGACAACTGGTTGTGGGTCTTGATGCCAGTGTCTACTTAGTATGAAAACTCTACACTATGAGGGCTCTCTCTAACACCCCCGACTACGTCGGGATGGTGAGTGTGATCATCGAATCCCTAATCACCTTCCTGAGTCCCTGCTCGAAGGATTGGTCCCTGAAGAATGGGTCTCACAACATATCAGCAAAGTAGCGTGAGTGGTCAGTGAGCCTCGATGAGTACTGAGCTACAGTCATGCTGCCTTGTGGAAGATGAAGAAGATCTTATATGCGCCCTACGCGAAGAGTCGCTGGGAAAAACTCTACCCAAAACATGCTCTTGATGTGTTCCCATAGAAACGTCACCTCGTTATAAACCTATAGCATCGAGATTCAACATATTCCCACTGTTTCCTATAGAATGTGGGTGACAAGGATCACCATGAGATAGGCTAGTGTCCCTAACAGTCGGAAGACTCTCACTAACGCCTCAAACCAATCCTCAACTGCATGTGGGTCCATCTCTTCTCTGACCATGGGGGGGCTCTAGTGCTGGAACTCGTGAAACGCACTCAAGCGGCATGCACCGACTGCTACTGGGCCTGGTGGCATCGGTGGCCCAAGGGGGAATGGTATCGCTAGTGTCTCCGATTGTGCCTCTACTGGAAAAGGTCCATGCACTGAGGTATCATCTCTCAGTGGGCTCTCAATGCATACAACTCTTGGAACCCTAGCTTTCTGTCTCTGTGGAGGCATCTTGAAAACAAACAGGTCCTCCATAGTTAATAAATTATAACTTCTGAGATGAATCAAAAGATATCAAAGACAAAATTTCAACACCCACACCTAATCAGTGTTTTTTGTGCATTGAGATAAAAATCAGATGTCAGGGTCCTAGTGTATGGATATGTTGGTCGCCGCACCAACACTGGATTCCCTAAAATGATAACCATACTAACAACAATAAACACTATTTCTGTTAAATAGAGTGATCAAAGTCCTATTTCTTATGGTAGATCTGACTCCTCTGATACCAATTTGTCATGACCCATCCCATAGGGACCATGCCGTGACAACCCAAAGCCCTCCTTCCATAGGCTAGGGGCTGGAGACTAGCACCGAATGGTGTCATCCCTAAAACTGGGAAGGATTATCCTTTATAACCTATAAGCACATGAAACCTAGAACACAGCAAGATACGAACTCAAGTAAACTGAATAGTAAACATGGTGAGTATATAAGAAAAAGGAGCCAGAATACAAGCCCAACTGGAAAGTACAAGAAATATTGGAAAGTACAAGATGAATGATAGGTGAAAAGAAGCTCCTGGATCATCCACCTTGATTCCTACCTGAAGGGAAGGAACATATCGACTCCTCATCACTCTAAGTCCACCCGTCTCCTCTGCGAATTGACACGTCGCATGGTCCACCTCCAAGAACCATCCAGTTCTCATACCCGTGTCCTCACTCAGCGTTGTACATAATCTGCATCCAACTCAACAAGTTGTGGTCATATCCCATTCATGGGTGAGTATAACGTTACTCAGTAGGGACCTCGAGATCCTCATAGTCTTACAAAATCCACCATGGATAAACCAAAAATCATGAAATCAATAGATGACCCTACTTATGTATATTCCCATATATATACCTGAGTTTTCTAGTAATCCTTCTCAATCATGAGGAAAACACACATGAACTGACTCAGCTCACACCAGGTATATCTTTAGGTAAAAGAGTAGAGATGATTAGTTATAAATACTAAATCATCTTATTACGTTAAGAGGATATGATGCTGACCTGCACATAATCGCTAGGAGATGACCCTCAATGGATCGCATAGAGGTGACCCACACAGGATTAGTAAGAGTTGACCCACACATGATCTCTAGGAGATGACCCACACAATATCGCTAGAAGCTGACCCACACACAATCGCTATGAGCTAACCCACATAAGATTACTAGGAGCTGACACACACAGGATCACTAGAAGTTGAACCACACAGGATCGTTTGGAGATGAACCACATAGTATTCCTAGGAGCTGACCCACACATGATCGCTAGGAGCTGACCCACAAAGAATAACTAAGAGTTGATCCACACAGAATCTCTAGGAGATGACCTGCCCAGGTTCATTGGGAGCAATTTTCTCGTCACAGCCAACTGTTGGGTTTCCACACTAGGCGTCCTCGTCTTTAGGAGAGACTGTTCCCCAAGCCAATGGTCGATTCTCCAACTACCAATATGTCCCCAAAGAAGCATCTCAATGGTTCTCCACTTCATAGGGGTTTCAACGCAACAGAAGATTCATCAATCTTCCACGTGGTATGCAAGTTTTTATCCTTTTAGTCACCAAGGCCCAGTTGGATTCGTGCTCGATCTGACCTAGCCGTACCACTTTTCAATCCAGAACTCGAGTGGGGTATATTCAAAGGGACCATCTCACTCCGAGGACTCTATTTCCACTAACGGTTAGTGAAACAGACATATGGTGCCAAAGATATGTCCAAAAGAGCCTAAATGTGTAGTAGTGGGTCCATGTCATGTCCGACCCCGCCCGACCCAGCCTGGGCCGACCCGGTCTGGGCTGATGTAGCTCGACTTGCTAGTTCTGGCCGAACCTGCTAGGTGGCTCGGCCCCTTGGGGTTGGCCCGACCCACTGTGTTTGGCCCGGCCCGCTGGACGGTTCGGCTAGAAGCGAGGGGCCGCAGAGGGCCACGGGAGGTGCCGCGAGGGTGGCTCGGCCGTGGGCCAGCTCGACCGTGGGGGGGGGGGGGGGGGGTGGAAGGATGGAAGCTCGGCACAGGTGTATAGTGATGGCGGCTTGGTCGAGGGGTGTAGGGAGGGTGGCTTAGCTCAGGGGTGTCACGAGGGCGGCTTGGCCACAGTGTGTCATGATAGATGCTCCACCCGGGGTTGCCGCGAGTGCGGCTCGAGCAGCGGCTCAGTGGGGGACGTCGATGGCGACGAGGCTGTGGGAGGCAGCTCGGCTACAAAAGGTGGCAACAGCTAGGGATGCTTCTCGTTTAGGAAGGGTGGAGACTGCTCATGCGGTGAGGCTGCGGGTGGCGTCGGTGGCTCGGGTGCCAAGGCCGCGGACAGCGGGGCGCCTGGCCTTCACCGACGGCCAGTTGAGCCGGCCTATCTCTTCGTTCGTCTTCGTGGTGTAAGAAACCTTATTCCATTGCAAAGAAAACAATATTGAAAAATGGAGGAGGGGTCGGGCCATGTTTCTTTTTGGCCCGCACCCTACATTATAGAGTGGTACCAAGCGGCTCAACAAAAATAGGAGTCAAGAACGAAAAACTCTTCGATTTAATACGAATCATGGATCAAAACATTTTGGTTGATCCATGTTCACGATTCTTTCCTAGAACGAGTAAAATTAAATGATAGAATTCCATATTCAAATAATTACCCCTACCTTGGATTGTTCGTTGATGTTGGCACGAGAATTAAGTATGGACGTAGATTCATCGTAAATAAAGATGTCCCATGTTGGAGGAAGTCGAAAATATCGGCGTTCGTCACGCCCGCCAGACGCCTCTGATCCCAGGCTCATTCATTGCTTCCTCATAGTCGAAGGAATTCCTCATCGGTGAGAGAATTATTCATTGGGGGATGGAATTATCCATGATTCTTCAAAGAGTTCTTTCCTTCTCCTTTTCCCACCAAAAAGAAAAAGGTTCCAATATAATTTAACTTATGATGAAATTATGTTGGCACACACACACACACATGTTGGAAAAAATTAATGTATGGTGTTGGTACCATTAATGTGGAGAAATATCAAGAGGCTCCTACACATTAAAGAGGGAGTTGAGAGGTTTCTCCCTTAGTAGGAGGGGAGTTCAAGAAGATTAAGCCTCAAGGTGGTCCCCACCACCATATCCTCTCATGAGAGGTTAGGATCGGGTGGTCCCCACCAACATAACCTCTCATGGGAGGTTACTTCAGGTGGCCCCAACTTTGAAACGTCCACATGGGAGATCCAAAACAAAATAAAATTAAATGTTACACATTTTATTTCATTTTATTATTTTCACAAAAAACCCATAAAAATTACTTTCACAGTTGACCAACTTCTGTCATGGTGAATGTCTTCTTAAGATAATATCGGCACTGCGAGTTCAACGGTGCCTTAGGTTTTTGATTCTGAGAACCTGTAGAAAAGATACAAAATCATGCTCGCACATTTACTGAACGTACCCAAAAAAAAGTTCAGAAATTTATTCCAAGCACTCTAGGCCTCGGAATCACGGGCCGTCAGATTTGGCGGACTCGTAAAATTACCATATATTAAAAAAATTATATTGAAATTCCAGGTCTTTACAATGTGAATCCATGTCCCAAGAGTCCACAAAATATACCCCAAATGATGATACTAGATTATGACCATGTTTTGATACTGCCATAGATAAATTAAAATGATTGATATACATGTTTAAGAATCATGTCATTTCATTATTGTTTTTCAGCAATGTACTGAATATATGAACTATGGAACCTAGGAGGATTATTCGATAATAGATTTTCATTATGGATTTAAAACAATAGGATTAATTGTAACAAGAAAATATATTTTGTGGAAAGTTATACTGTATGGGAAACACATGACTGAGTGAATGAAAACCCTTAATATATTTTTAATTGTGAAAATAATGATGATGAAATGAATCATTTGGAAAAGTACTAACTACCTCAAAACTGGATTTTGACTTGTCTATAAGTGGTATATGATAGCATTGATGGAGTTTACAAAAGTTTTTATTATAAGGAATATATCCAATAGTAAGTGTAAGGATGAAGTCATGTTCACAATAATGATTAATTGTATCTTATGTTTTTACCATATTTCAAGAGGACACATGATGAGGATATTCACATGCTGGGAATGTGAATATTTTGGGATGTTGCATCTTGATTAAAGGTAACTAAAGTAGAAGATGTATTGAGTATGATAGATCATAGAGTTTAGAAAAATGAGGATTACTAAGGACCTCATGTACATTAATCTAGCAAGGATGGTTATGATAATGATTTTAAAGTATTAGATCATGATATTTTGGAAAGTTAAACATTCTGTGAAGTGGTTTATGTTTATCATTTTATAAGGTTTTAGAGATTAATGTCACAACAAGATGCAACCTGTACTAAGAGATGGATTAGAAATAGTTCATGAAACAAAATTGATAAGATTTTTTTTCTAAAATAGAAACGTATATTTATACTATTATAGAGAGGAATAATTAATTAACTCTAGAAAAATAGTATAAAATAAAACCATTTTTCTACTATCATATAGTTTTTTTCATGAAATCAGTGATATTTTTCATAAATATACTTTTGGTTTTTTTGGTATTGATCTTTCATCTGAGCATTTTCTCTATTAGTTTCTATCTGATTATGATGGTTTGATTCTTCTTCCATGAACATGTTGTCCAATTAGAATGTTTAGTTTTTTGGTAACTTAATAATTTCCATTTTCCTCATATAATCAGAATATTTAAACCTTAATCATTATGTGGAATTCTGGAAAGGTAATTTTTATGTATTAACCATTGACATTCAATGTTCGATATCAAATTTGGAGGTTGAAATTTTTGTAATGAGGGGAGAATGAAAAACTCCAATATTTTGAATATAAATATTGAATAAATAAAACTATATGTTTCTACAAAACAACACTTTCCTACAATCCAGACAATAAACATAATTTTTTTTACTTTTGTGATATGAATTTCAAAAAACTGACCTACAAGGATGCATTAAGAATGATATTCTGAGTCTGATAGAATCAACACAATTTTTTAGTGAATAGTAACTTGAACATTTTGAATAGTAACATAACCTTATGAATAGTAATGAATAATGAATTGTCCAAAAGAAATATAAATTTCCCCAATGAATGTTTAAATACAATTTAGAATTATTATAATTAGCAAAATGATCATAGCATAAGTAATGGTATTTTTGTTAGTCAAAAATATATTAATAACAATTTTATAAATAATTTAACTATTTAAAATCTAAATGTATTTTCATAAAATATTATCACAAAGTTTCATATTATTGTCTTATGGTTATAATATAATTTTATGAGACCTGGATTAACTATTTAAGATGTTATAAAATAAGTTATAGTTTTAAAGATGGGTTTTTAATAAATTATAATTTTATTTAAAATATAATTTTAAATATTTATAAAATTATTTTTAATTTATTTATTTTATTTTTTGAATTTTACTCATTAATAATTGGTTGTGGTAAAATTTTGGGAATTTTTTAAAATACTTGAATTTCTTATGCATAGTGAAATGTGGTAATTTACAGTATAAATACATTATGAGTTAAATATAGCATTCCCATCATCATTGCAAATGTAATCACCCTTGTTTCAAAATCACATGCACCTATTACGATTTATGAACATGGAATCATCATTGTTTCTGGTCTTATGTAAATATAATAACAAAATGGTGATAATATTACGAAAACCCTCATCAGTTCAACTATAAATACTACCCACACTCCCTTATTCTCTTCACTCTGATCAACCCATGTTCGTTGGCTAAATTATACTCAAATATATTCCTAAGATCCTCCCCCCACGTCCAAATACCATTGTCCTCTGAAAATGTACAAATCGTCTCCCCTAAAGAGTCTTTCAAGGAAGATTAATTCAAGAGGTAAATTCCTTTTTCAATTATTTTACTATCTTTTAAAGTTTCTTTTTTTTCTATCCTCTACTATCCTCATCCAAATGTTATGAAAAACCAAATTCCATACATGAACTATAATGTGTTTCTTATAAAGGAATAATTTATTAGCATTTCTCATTTTCCCTACTATTAAGCTAGTAATAAAAAACACCATCTCAGATGTGCTAATTTACCACAATCACGGACGATGGGTTTTTAATTTCTATTACCATCATCAATTATATAAATTAGGCAATTAATATAGATAAACCAGACTATAATATATGTATTATTTATCATCTATGGTTCTATAATTTATTTTTACACATGGTTTTGATTTATATAACAAAATGAGTTCATTGGGTTCAAAAACCACCAATTAACCCAAACATTTAACATTAAATAATTTATATAATGATTAAACCTATATACCTGAATCCAAATGAAGGATTTTACCATGTAACCTTATATATGTTAAATAATAACATATAACATCAATTCTATCGAATTATCCTCATTTTATATGATTATCAATTCATTATATATGTATACAAAACATGAAACAGACAGACCTGAATAATTAAATTGAACCTCTTAACCCATCAAAAAGGCCTTAAAAGAACATAATAAGGTAATAATAAATAATTAAATATATAGGAGGTTCTATAAATATTAATTATTGAACATAAATTTTAAATTTATGTCCATTAAGATCAAGTGAATAACACCATTGAACTTAATGTATGGTGTTCCTTCATCTCACTTCCATTTTTTTTAGATATTCTGTATTCACTACTACTACTTGTGTATAGTTTATTATACTACCCATTGATGTTTCATATCATTAATCATTTTATTTTCCTAAAATTTAATGTATCACTTGGTGATAATTATATTTGGGGCATACGACTCAATTGATAACTAAGTTATAAGTAATTTCTACCCAAAACTCCATTTTAATTCAAGTTTCTCTTATTGGCTACCCACCTCAATGAAATTATTATTATTTTTTAAGTAATTATAAAAAATGATTTTTTAATGCTCTATATATTTTTATAAATCATAATCATTATTTATTTTATGGGAAATAACTGGTTTTAAAAGAATCATTCATTAATTCTTCTAAAATGAAATCCTCATTCAAGGAACTTCTCGAATTTTTACCTATTTTGAAGTTCACAGGATAATTAGTTTTATACCATATTTATCTTTCTAAAATAAATAATTTCAACATAATTTTTTTTGGGTTCATTTAATGTTTTTTGAATGAAAACAATACTTTTATCTCTAAATCCCTTTAATATTTTCCCAAATCCGCACTAAAATGTTTTATTTATAATGCTTCATTGAAAACTATTTTTAAATGATTTCACCTTAATACAAATTTATTTAAGACCCAAATATATTTTCATGGACCTTAAATTTTATTTTATTGGATATTCTCGTGCACAATATTATTTCATGACAAAAAAATGATTTCCCAAATGAACACTTATTTCCCAGGTAAAAAGAATTATTCTCATGTAACTTTTAGGTTTATGATATATATTCCTTGTTCACTACATATTTTCTAATATTTTAGCATTTACTACCCTTAGGTATATCATAAAAATATCCTCCTTATTCTCATTATCTTCTAATGGATAATGATTTTAATGTTTCAATGTTGTATGTGACACTATGGAATGTTTAAGGAATTTTCATCAAGGATTTTTCAATGGTATCATTTAAAAGTATCTTTATATATGTCAACATTATTTGACGAATATTCTTCATACATTAGTTTTATAAACTATAATATCATCCAACTTGTTTTATTAAATAGTTTATGATTAGTATGACTTTGGGTGTTCCATCTTGAAACCATTCCCCATATTACTCTGAATTGTTAGTGTTTAAGTTTAATGATTGTAGAAAGTTATTTACATTTCATATGTTAGTTTTAATATGAATGTGTATGATGTTTATGTTGTTTACAATTCATATTAGGAATTCATTGTATATAGTAAGTGAAGAGTGGGACCCACTATAGTCCCTAAATGCATCAGTACGTCTCGGGGTAAAACCAACAGTCTTGGAATGAGGCTTGGAGAAAATGGTTATTTATGGTCTTGGCTTGAGGAATTGGTTGTATTGATTAATCTTATTCTTTATTTATCCCCTTGATGCATTAAAATGATATTATCAGAAAAATATTTTTTAAAAATTAAAGGGGTTTTTATCAGTAGTTTAAAACTATATTTTGAATTTTTATTACAGTACAGGTGTTCATGTTTCTTGGAGATAACTTCCAGTATTTATGTATTTCGTTCATTTAGTTTTATTTATTACTCATCCATGCGATTTTTCATCAACATATCTACGAATAAATCTTATTTTATGTTGATTAATTAAATGGAATATTTTTTTTTACCATTATATATTTATTTTTCTTTATCTAGATAGTTATATGGAATTTGTTTCCAATTGTTACCATTCTATTTTCTTTATCCACTTACTTATATGTTTGTTAATTATATGGTATGTGTGGTTAGTAATTTACCATGCCATTATTATTACTATTATTGATTTATTATTTAGTTCTCTATACTTTAGAATTCTTGAGAATTTGAGATCAAATTTATTATATTTAATTTCCCCAATAATCCAAGAAGAGTACTATGAAATTTATGAAAATATATGTTAGATGAAATAAATATATCCATGAAGTTGTTTAATTATATTTTTTTGTAATTAGTGTATTAATTTGTATTTGATGACTCCTATATGTATCTAGTTTACAAAGAAAACTAAACTCTCGATCCGTTGGGATTTGATTACTTATAATCATACTAATATAACTGAAAACATCCTTTGTCTCTAGGATTTATGGGGTTGGGTCACTGCAGTTGGTATCAGATGAATTTTAGTAGAAACCTAGAGGACTAGATTTTTGGAAAAATATAACAGATAACATATACCTATGGTATAATTTAACATAATTATAGAGGAACCTATTACTATTTAGATTAGATAGAAATTACATGGTTTTTTCTTTGAAATACATTCGTCTATGGATATTACATGTTGGTTTTGTTCAAGAAAAGATGTAGCTAGGAGTAAAAAATCTGAAAAAATGGGTTGGTCCTGACTTGTGCTAACTTATAATATGATTACGGACCTTACTTCACACTTAGTTTTATAATCTAGGGGATATGATTCTGAAAAATAACATATTAATTATAATCCAAAATGAAGCATTCAGATAGAAAAGAACAATGAATAACATAGGTTAAACAGGAGTTTTATAGGATTGACTAAAATAGTGTCATGATAAGAAATAAAATGACTGATATTATGGAAATAAATTAGACCAAGGATGTTCTTATGTTCAAATAAAATGGATGATGTCTTTATGTTTTGAGGTTTTATTGAAAACCTTATTTAATGGGATATTTAGTGATTAAAATTATTTCATGATTTTTCCATCACAATTTTGGGAACATCATATGAATTATATTAATATGGTTTTACAAAAAGAAATCCTATATTTCAAGTGATGAATAATTATATTTGGAATGAACTTGGGGTTTGAACCCATGATCGTGGGACAATAAGAGATCAACACTGACCACATACATACATAATGTCCCATCTAAAAGGATATTTTTTAGTAAAAAAATTAGAAATAAATAGAAATGTTGAAACAAGTATAACTTTTAGGGTATAAATAATAAATTAATTACTATATTAGTTTTGGAATATAGTATGAGATATATAGTTAGATATATCACCATTTTATAGTCATGATAATCCATTAGAAATATATTTTAATGCTCTCTATATAAAAATTAATTTATGGATTATTAATGAAATCAATCGATGATCAAATGATGGTTGAAGATGGGTTTTTATAAATATAAAACGATTGTATATTTACTAATATTATTATATAGTAAACTAAAAATCAAACATTATGAAAAAAACATAGAAAAAAATTAACAATACATTAATATTTTTAGAACTATTGTTCTTCACAATAATCGCAAATTTAAGGATTTGGGCCCCTAAACATTCGGTTTATGGTTTGCATGTTTGTGATTGATGACCTCAATCTCTTTTTAAAAATATTTATTCTTTTCTTCTATGTATTCGACTCTTATTCCCAATAATCGTATACAATATAGATACCGTGGTATATGTTATTATATGTGACCATTTTACTTCATAATCTCTCTTTTCTAGAGGATGTTATATAAAACCTTATCATGGTGGGGTATTTCAAAAATAGGAAATGTCAAAAAATCTATCACAAAGATCGAGTTTAATTTTAATGTAGAAACATTAGTTAAGGATTGTAGAATATAGTACCCCAAACATCTAAATTTTAAACATTGTATTAGATAACGTGTATGACCTGTAACACGATGTGCTTAAGAGAGTATCATATCCAAATAATATTTAATATACTTACTATTTTAAATAAATTCAATATATTATATTTCATTCAATGAATGTGATAAATAGTTAGCGTGTGACATACAAGACAATAATTTTGTTTAATGTCTTTTATTATAACTCAGACCATGTTTTACCGAACAAAAATATATTATATAAATATTAATATATAATATAATAATATATTAACTAGCTGTTATGAATATTATAAAATAACATATGATAATATGTGTCTTAAACTAATATAAAATGATTTATTTAGTTACTAGTAAATTATAAAAGAATATTGGAGGAAATTTAATATTAATATGTTATTTATATTTAAAACAATTTTTTCTCAAAATATATATTATACTAAAATATTAAATTAATTAAATTTATTTAGTGATATTATTTTAATATATATATTATATATTAATGCCTAGTGTTCAAGACACTCGACCTTGGGCCTTCACGCTATTTAATGGGTCTCCCTCTACCCAGTCAAAAAGTTGTTTTTCTTTTAATATTAAAACAATGATTCCATCCCATCCTTTTAAAAAATAAATATATAATTTTTTTAAAACCCATTCAATTGATTTTATAATCAAAATATATAGTAAATACGAGTTTTATGCATAAAGTAATGTATTTTTATTTAAGTACATTTTAAATATTTTAACTGTGACCCAATTTTAAATCCAACTGTAAGATATCTAATGAATCCTACATGTAAAAAGAAATATTAATTTTGAGAAAAAAAATTAAATTAGAGATAATTTTTTTTAATTTTCATTGAATATTTGTTCTTTAATGAATGGTGAAAAATACTAAATTTTAGTACAAAACTGTTTTTCCATCCGATTTGTTTATAATGTAAAATTATATTTTGAATTGGTTTTAAATAATAAAAAGACAAAAAATTTCATTAATTAATTCAATTTAGGTCAATAAAATCAGTTTTTCTTCAAAAAAAAACTATAAAAATAATCTAAATTTATGATCTTTTTTACATATAAAACTCGCTTTTTCATCCCTGCTACGGGTTTTAATTCAAAATCACTTCTACCACTTATATGACTATAATTTGGAAAAATGTATTTTATATTATTAATAATCATAATTTATAATTTCTAATACCTTTAGACCACCCCCGACACCTTTACACAGCCAATATATACGTGAATAGAAAATAGAAATCCATACCTTTACAATATATGACTCAAATTTGGAATAATTCAATTTAGGGAATCCCATATGTGCAATCGAAAAGAGTTCATTAATTAAGTAGAATCATCTTTCCATTATATCTATATATTTTTTATTATCCACCTGATTAACTATTATTCATATAATATTATATAAGAAAACATTATACTCTATATTCAAGGATTTTTTTATGTTAAATTTTGAATCTAAACTTACACACACATCCATTTGATGGGCATCGAACATACAGTTTTTGTGGTTGGAGAACAACCAGCTCATAAAATGATGATTGTTTAATTTTTTCATTACCCCCTCTCATGGGGGGGTGTTATGATAGAAAATATTTTTATATATTTAATATATTATATTTATAATATATTTTTTTGTATTTAATTCTTGTATAGAACATATATTTATACTTTTTATTTTGTGTAAAAATGATAACATCGTTTGTGGAAGTGTGGAGTCCCTAGACCACAAAACAATGTTATTCTTTCATATAATACATGGAATGTTTAAAATATAATTTTAATTCCGTATATGTGACATAAAAAAGATATAAAAGATAAAATTAAATAATTAAATTTTTAAATATAATATCAATCATTTTCATTATTAACCTTTCAAGCACATAAAAATTGATAATGTCATTCGTGGATGTGTGGCCAACCACCTCCTTAACACGGTGTTATTCTTTTTAAATCACAGAAATTAAATATATATTTATGTAAGATAAAATAACATGTTAATAAGAATATAATTATAATTCTAGAAATAAATAATCCATGTTACATTATTCCAACAATGATTTTTAAAATATAATAATTGTACTCATTCGTACGTATGACCTACCATCTTCAAGATTGGAGTATTTGTTCTATTTTCCTATAATCAATTAATGATTGTTTTTGAAATTATAATTTTGTATAAATATATTAATTAATTTATTATTATTATTTAGATGTTATATGATGAACTAATTGACCATAGTTTACCGGGCAATGTTTTTTCTGACATAGAAACCATATTTGGTAAAAAAAAATTAGACCTAAACATATATTTTTATATAGTTTATACAACATAGTAATAAGGAAATAAAATTTATGATAAAAATAGAAAGGGTTATAAAGAATGTAAAAAATTTAACATATGTTTTTTATCATTGACTATATTGACAGATGAGACCAATCAGACTCTAGGTATGGGATTTCATCTAAATTTACATTCCATTGATACTTTTTTGTTATTATTCATATAGTTTCCTTTATATGTTGTATATAATAAAATTTCAAATATTTTATCATGAAAAAATTTATTCTGATGATATTTTATGTTTAAATTAATGTTATCACTTCATGGATATTATGATTTATATTTTTCAATGGTAAATATGAAACTTTAGGATTACTCTCTTCAAGAACGTTTTTAATGGTCATCATTTCAATTTCACATCCTTTTGTGATTGTTGACCATCTCTTGAAACAATCAAGTTATCATTGTGAACCAAGTTTTCTATATATGGTTCACATACTTAATAATTTTTATATAATATCATGATTCAAACAATAATATTTTTTTAGTTTCAATTTGAATTATTTCACCTAAGCAATTTTCAGTTAAATGATACCAAGTGGATTAGAATTTCATTAATCAATTTCATTTCAATGGGTTATATTACCTAATAATTGTATTAAATTTCCATTATTTTTTTCATAGTGAATTTTAATATCAATGTTTGTATTTAAATTTCTATATGTGATTTTACATTTGGTACACATTATATATTGGTTGACAAATTCTCACTTCAATGTTATGGTCTTTTCCAGGAGTTTACCTCACAATCAACTTTTTTTGTATTTTTTACACATGTATTTTATTTCGAGGTAATTATTTGATTATTGTATAATGAACCCAATAAATTTATTATAATATAGTTTTTCATTACCAATTTCAAGTAATGGTACCATTTTATGACTCTTTGGTATTCATAATGTTTAAAAACGTTTATAGAAGAAAAACTGATAGAATTTGTCTATTTAGTCAGAAAAAACGTTTTCTTCTAAAACCCATGTTTTTTAAAAAGTTTTCAAAAATTTATTTAAAATTAATTTGTAATGAAATTTTAGCCTTTTACTATTAACCAATGTGTTCAATGGAATCTTGTTACCACTTTCCAAACATGTTTTGTTATCAATTTTACCATGAAAAACGAATGTTCTTTTTACTTCACACATCAAGTACAAATTTACTCATCTTCATTTCATTGAAATTTCATTTTCAGGTCTAAAAGGATAATTATTAATGATAATTTAAAAAAAATTCAAAGGTTTTTTAAAACAGAAAAAAATTTCTTGAAGAATGTTTTGAAAATATAATTCAATTTCTATTCATCAATGAAAATAACAATTTATTTTACTCAATGTGGGATACATCTTACTAATACTATAATTATACATCCTATATATTTTTTATTATTATTTTTTAAATAGATAATATTAACTTTCACTTATATGATTTAATTTTTATTCCCCTTGAAATATTCAATCTCCTAATATCATCAAACATTCAGTTTCACCTAAAATACCAATTTTAATTATCATGGATATTACTATTTCCAAAACACCATTCCATTTTACATATGGTGTCCACATTATTAGTTATTTTATTATTTTGGGGAAACATTGATAATTAAATATTCATTATTCAATAGAAATAACTAATTTGAAATACTATTTACTTCTACTATTCGATATGAATAATTCTTTTGATACAAAATGATGGGTGAGGACAAGAATATATATATCCCATTGATGAATTGGTAGGTTCTCATCAATGAAATATGTTACAAAAATTAAATGGTGTACTATCAGTAGTTTTATACCATATCGTGAATTGTCTTAATGGTTTTGGTTTTAAGGTGCCTCAGACATGACATCCAAAAATAACGTTTTTCCCAGATTTTTTTTGTAGTAATTAATCCATGTTACTTTTCTTTGGAATATCAAGGGAAATATTTCATTTTTAGTTCATTGATTAAATGGGATGAGTTTTAGTTTCTTACCTTTCCATATTTATTATTCATTATCTAGTTACTTTAATTGAATTTGTTTCTATTTATTACCTTTCAATATTGTTAATGAAATTCTATCCAATTGTGTATAATATATGGAATTTGGTTATGTTATTTACAAGTCCATAATAGTAATTTTCATTGATTCGTTATTTATTCTGATATAATTTACCATTACTGAGAATTAGAGCTCATGATTATTATATTTTATCTCCCCATGAATCTAAGAAGCATACCAAGAAATTTATTTATAGATAAAATATATGAAATAATGTTTTCCTAAAAGTTAATTTTTATGAAATAATTATGTTGTAATTGTTCTATATATTTGTAACAAAATAATCATGTTTGTATCTAGTTTACCATGGCTACATAACCCTCAATCCTTCAAAATATTATTCTTTATAATAAGGCTAATGTAATTGATATTAGACACTATCTTTGAGGTTTCTGGGGTCAGGTTTCTAAAATTATTATAAGATGAGATGATGTTTTATGTGTCTATGTTTGAAGGAAAATATTTCATATTATGTGTCCAACTAATTTAATATCCAATAGATAAAATTTGATAAAAATAGAGTACCATTAACCTTATGATATATTCAAGCCTATTCAGGGTTTTTTGGGTTGAATTATGTGTATATGGACATTGTAATTAGATTACCCTAATCTCATAGGGGGAATAATTTTATATGGTTTTTTGTTACTATGTCAATGAAATCTACTCATTTTGTTATATTTAGGGACACCACTATGGTTGAATATATGTCGATGTTTTATGTATCGAATGTTGCGATGTATCATGGGGTTACCTATTTAATTATTTTGGGTAGGGATCCTAGTTTTTCCTCCACATTTTGGAAGCATCTCAAAGAGGTGATGTGGACTCATGTTTAGTTGAGAACATCTTACCAACCCCATAAGTACAACTAGAAGGAGTGTTCAATATATATCCTAGAGGATATTCTCTAGGCATAAATCTGGTATTTTTTGGAATCATGTTATATTTGTTTTCTAATTTTCAAGTTTTCCAATAACAGTATTTACTAGTCATCGAACAAAATGGATCTATCTAAGACTTTGTGTGGACCCTCGTTCTAGTCATCTCATTATTAAGGAGAGGTGTGTGAGGCTTCTCTTGTAGGACAAAATCTTAGGTAGGAGACATTGGTAATGATTTTGGATGTATTCTAGTATCTTGTTACAATAAATAGTTAGGAAATATCATATGTAGAATTCTTGACACCATCCTTAGTATTTTTCTATTGGTGATAATGGTTTTTTAAATGATTCATCTTGGTTGTGTAACCATCATCTTTGGAAACATGGAAATCTAGATTCATGAAATGTTGGCCTATATTAAGAGACTACAATACATGTGATACTAGAATATAATTTACCATTACCCGCTTAGTTTATAGGTGTCCAGGATATTTCTAAAACATTTTATCTTAGGATGTTCCATCCCAACTTCTACAATGTTCTCAGTTATGAAGTGTTCAATGTGAGGAAAATATGTTTCAATTAGATAGTTTCTAATGGATATCATTGATTCAATTGTAAATTTATTTTATGAGATGTATATCCCAATGGATATAATGTTATGGTAACATAGATTAGATAATCAAAATATATGGTAGCATGATTCTATAGTTACATATTAGTGCAATCACATCATTCCAAAGAACACTTCTTAAACATGACTTCTAATGGATAAAATTACTTATGTTTGGGTGATTATAAAATCCATGATTTTAAGTTAAACTATTTCCTTGATTAAAAATCTATTTTTGGATTTGGAGGGATTAAGATTTATTTTTTGTGTTTATAAAGAACCTAGGGTGATGAAATTAGTTTTTAAAACTTGTATTTTGTACGTTATATAACAAGAAATAAGGCCATAGTGGGGAAATATCCTTATCAAGTTTTACAGAATAAGAATATTTCCATCCATGAAATATTATTTTCAATATTAATAAATTTTCATTCTATAAGCTAATAAATTATACTGTAAAAGTATTAATCAAGGTTAATTTAACTCAAGATGATGATTTTATATAATATATGTGTTTTGTAAAATTTTTAATTTAAATGAGGTGTTTTCACAATTAATCCATTATCATAGTCAGTTATCATATGTTACATGCCTGTAATTATTATCAACCAATTTCCTCGCCAACGTCAAACCCTCAGAATCCATATATGTGATATTTGGTGTCTCATCTCCTTCCTGATAATTTAATTTAACAATAGATTTATCAGGCAGCTGTGTTTATTCTCCCAGATAAGATGAAATTCTACCTCTTCATAACCATTTGATTAATAATGGTGTATAATTATTTTTTTGGATCAATTGACCCTCATGTGATATTTTTTTGATCCTTTCATGATTTTTTGAAATATTAATTTAGGGTATGCTTCATTTTTGGTTAAGGTGGGATGGTTGCATGTTATTTGAGTTATGTTCTGATTTACTAGCTCTTCTATATGTTTTTCTTCCTAATTTTGATTCTAAAATCTACTAATGTATTATATTCGTTATTTTTTTTCTTTTCATTCCATCTATTGTGGGTAGAACTAGTTTTCAGTGTTTATAACATCAGTATGAGGTATGTGGGTGTATCTCAATAATTCAGAAATATAACCTTGACTAATCAAGCATTATAAATTATTTTATTAATGAATCATCACGATTAGTTTTAAATGTGTAAATTTAAATTCAGTAAAATATAGGTTTTTCATTTTTTTGTAAAAAGAAAATGTCTTCTTAATTACATTTTGAAATGGGTTTTTTAAGTAGGTATGATTAATAAAATGTGTTTTCTGAAATTAATTGTGATAGTATCATTTAAAATTATTCTCAAAAAGCAGTACATGAGAAACCATGGATATTTAAGTGGTTTATGTATCATGGGGCCATTTTCCATGTATTATTAGGGTTTCAACTCATGGGAGCATCCTTTTCTCCTTAAGACTGTTGTTCTTGGGACATGGTATAAACATTGTTCGGGGCTTCATTCATGGGGTCTTCCTCTACCTCTTAAAACTATGGTCTTAGGATTTTTTTTCACGAGTCATTGATTATATTAGGTATTATTTTCAATCCATAAATGTTGTGGCCCCTTGTCAAGGTTTACCTATTATTTGAATTTAAATTATTTTGGATTTGATTAATCTTCTTTAACATTGTAATTTTTTATGGAACTTATGCTTTGATTATTTTTTTTCCAAGAGTGATTTGTGAAATGTGGAAAAATAGAAACATTTACAATGCTTTTTGTATGAAATGATTAATCATTTAACATGTCATGATTTCTATAAAATGATAATATTTAGATTGGTTGTATATAAGATTGATATAGAACACTAGGGTGGGTTCCTATAGATCATATTTATCTCACACCCTACGGACGCATTCTGTGGTGTGTAGACTTGGTTATGTCTTTAGAAGAAGGAAATGTCATGGAGATATAATGGTGTATGAAAGTTTTATATAATATGGGTTTGGTGGATAGTGGTAAGATAGATGGATGTTTCCCACAATATATTATTATGTAGTTGACTTTGTTTTCAGTATCATTTATGGTTTTACCTGTTCATTGTGTTTGTTTTGACTATTTTTATTTTATTGCATCTACAATTTTATTTAGTTATTACAAATATATTTTTGGTTATTCTTACACATTTATATTTCAACTATATGTTTATATATTACATGTTGTATTATTTAGTTATGGATAAATATTTCCCTCTTTTTGTTATGGGTCAGGGGGTTCTGGTCACCATCCCGTGTGTTTCGGGAACTCCCTTTGGGACTGTGGTAGATATTGTCAGGTGCCGGAAGATGGGGTTATCTTGGGTCAGTTTCTTACAAAAGTCTTATATGTGACAAAATATAAATTTAAACTAATAGTTTGGAACTCAATAAAAACTATGGAGACCCAAAAAAATATCATGCATAAATATAATAAATTTTTATAGGAATATTCATCACATTTAAAAAATTCATTCCTTCATACCATATAGGATAAGTTTATTAGTAGACTAGATACATTGTCTTCTAATTTCAGGAAATTTCATAAATTTTACCGAAAAATTTATTTTCATTTATTAAACTTCATAAATATACCATATATAAAACATTTCTTCATAACAGACTGGAAGGAAATTTAAAAAGTGTTAGTAAAAATGATCAGTTCAATAAACAACGGATATATGAATATTACATTATAATAAGAGTATATTAACACAAGAATAATATTTTACCACCATGACAAGTATATAATATATCGTAAACATGATATATTAAATAAATTAATATAGTTTGCATGATAGTAATAATAATAGAATCAATGAAAGTAATCTATCATAAGTATAGGAAAATGAGATGTGGAATAAAAATAATCATAAAAATACCATTTCAAGGTTAGGTACCATGATACTCAAAACATTAGAGGATTAGAATAATTTCCTATGTACTTAGTATAGGATTGCGATTACCTCCCATGTACCCTATTTCATTCTTGGGATACCGTACAATGTACCATATTTTAGGATTGGGATAACCTCCAGTGTTCTCTCTAGTAACGTATAACATTAATCATTACCCAATGCATTGGTGGGAGATATAGGTCCAACCATCTATATATCTAACATTACCACATTACTTTATTTTATTTTAAAAACTATCACAAAATGAAAAACACATATACATGAAACATATGATCATAAATCATTTATAATATCAAAACTCATTAAAAGAAACATGTTTCAAAAATCATTAAACATATTACAAACCAGGAAAATAAATGTGTTTATTAAAACATTTAATCATAGCGTAACCCATATAGAAAAAATTAGTTTTATAAAAATATCCTTATAATAATCATAAATGATACCTAGAATGTATTATATTGGGTTCCCTTGATCATATCTATAGTAAATCATTAGTCACATCAAACGAATTCAACCTTGAATGAGGAATATTTTAAATTATCATATAGAATATTTATTGAAGAAAATAACCTTCCCACATTGAAAATTATTTTTTCAGACATAAAACATTTTATGAATAATTTTCTGAAAATATAAATAATCAAATTTATAAATTCATAATTAAAATAATTAAAAAAATGAAATGATTAAAATATCTATTACACATTGAGAAAGATTTTTTTGAAACCCGATATATTTTAAAAATACTTTTCATTCCAAATAAATATGAAACATTTAATTACATTTTTGAAAACATTTATTGTGTAAAATATCCATTCCATTAAATTTTTTTATATATATAAATAATTTTAAAATTACTCATGTTCAAAAAATAAACATGGAAACATATAAATTAATTCTTCAAGTATTGAGTGGCCTGGAAAGAGGTAAAAATTGTTCATGTCATACACATTAAAAATCAATTCCATTCACATTTTTTATAAAATATGAATGGGTTTGGTATTAGAAAAATTCGTGATGATTCAATTTAATTATTTTTGTATAAATTAATACATGAGTTAACATGAAATATAAAAATCATAATATATTTTAAAAAAACTCTTTTAACCATTTTTAGAGAACATGGACATGGAAAAAAATTATTTTTGAGTTATGTGAGAAATAAATTATATTTGATTTTAAAATATTATATTGGATTAATGAGTACATAAAGTGAAGAAAATAATGGGATACTATTTACTAAACATAAATAATTGTATCATAATAATATTTATGATTATATTGAGATATAGTTCATATTATTTCTTCATCAAATGTATAAATGTAGAGAATTATAATAGATAATTAGATTATATTCTTAAAACATTAAAACTATAGTAATAAAGAATTGAAATACACATTAAAATTAAAAATCCAAATAAAATTCAAATAGCATGAATAGATATTGATTTATGACACAAGATTTGACATGGGAATTATAAACACCTCATAACATAGTATAAGTGTGTAACACAATATATGTCTCAATGATTGAAAATTGAGACAAACTACCCTTACATATTTTATAACTATTTTGATGTAAATCTATGTAAGAGGGACACTAAAATGGATATTTAAATGCACATGATTTTTATAATATGAATAAAAAATAAATTGACATTATATATACCACATAAAAGAAACACATGGTGGATTTGACTTTTATCTCCCAAAATGTATAAGTGAGACGAAAACCTCATACCTTAAGTCTAAACTTACATCATAAAAATTTAAAAACCCAATATTATAATTATAGTTATATCATAAATATGTCTTATAACCATAATTTTATATATCATACAATTAAACATTTACACATTAAATTTATTACCGATTTCGTATCAATTCTTTATTAAAACTCAGTACTATGTAATAACTGCTTTATTTTCCATGTATGTTTTGATTTAAAATTTTTGATCATCAAAAATTCATCACGGTTCCATAAAATATCTAATTTTAACCATGATATAAAAATTATATATATATTTATTATACATTTATTTTTTGTAATCAATAAATATTAGAGATCATAAATAAAATACACCATTCATGGAGATAGTTTGTCATACATATGTAATGGAATTGTTTATACTATATCAATTGATGGAAAAAGATTGTTATATAAATTATTATCCTTAAATAATAATTTTTATGTCATAATTATAACATATTTTCAATAAAAATATCTTTGTTAGTTTCTTTGTAAATCATAATTGAAGAACAAATCACATTATTTTGTGAGGCAGTAGATAATATAAACACATATGACACTATCGTATCCTCCAAAGAATGGAATGTATGAATTTAAATGTGATATAATAATTAAAATGTTATATATTTTTTAAAATATTAATTTTTTTTGTCTAACCCTATTTTCATCATAGTAAAATTGAAATGAATATCATATCAAATCTGTTGTTGAGGAGGGAGTCTCCAATCCATGAGAGAGACCTTATTTTTTTCAATGGATCTAGGGATAAAATGGTATATGTAGTTTTTTAATTTCAAATATATAATAACAACATAAATATCATATATTAATATTAAATCTACCATTATATCAAACAGTATATTTATTGATGGAAAATGAATAACTTGGGTTTATGAGGAGGTTGTCTGTCGTACACAAGATAGGCAGTTCTCTTTTCTATTTGAGGGAAAACTAGATCGATATATGGTATTTAAATAATATAACAACATACCATTTTTTTAGATATTAATATGTTATTATATAATCATATTTTTGTAATATTTTAATGAGTCGAAGAATGCATATAATGAAAATGCATGTTTATGTTATATAGAACATATTTAAAAAACCTCTTTATCATTAAAAATAAATCCCCCTTAAGATTAATTTATAATTAAAATAAGTCCTTTAGTATATAATTATGAATTTATGAAATATATTTGTGATTTTTTATCTAAAAAAATGGATTTTGATGTGTGAATACATGAGGAGAGTAGGTTTCCTTTTATGAGTGGGGGATAAGACATACATGGAGATTTTGACATGAATAAAGTGTATCCTATTTTTTCACATGGAGAACAGATACAAATTTGGTCATAATAAGACAATATAGGTTATAGTGTCTTAATATGGCCGTAAAATGGGTTTATCAAAAGTTTTAATGTCATATTACTCATTATTATTTTAGTTACACCCACATAAACATGTTTTACCCTTAACCAAGGTAATTAATTTTTACTATTTTTACTATTCCTTATAGTAAATAATTAATTTAAAATTATTAGATAACATTAATTATGAAAATTCCATATATAGAATCAATTTATTACACCTCTATTTATAGAAGTGTAAATATTGAAATAAAAATTAAACACACAAGAGCGATGATGTAGTGGTTTTCAGAAGACCAAATGATCCAATGATTTTAAAAAATATATATCAAATTTCAATATTAAATTGATTCAAATGAAAAAAAATAATAATATTTGTAGTACAAATATTTTTACTTTTTAATGATACAATTTTTTTTCTTTTTATATTCTTAAAAATAAATGACAATTTTTAATAAAAACAAGTATTTTCACAATCAATCGAAAAATTTGTCTTCTCATAAAATTTTCTAAACTTCACTGTAATACAATTTTGATATTCTGATTAAAAATGATAATTAAAAACTTCCAAATAATTATTTTAATAATCTTAAATATTTATTTTAAAAGAAACTGTAAAAATTGGGGCAAAATGACTTTTTAGGAAAATATACTTTATAATCACAAAATGGATTTATTCATATATCCTAGTTAGAAAAAACATAAGATGGTTGAGAAGTAATTTTATAGAATTTATGATACCAAAATTAAATTAAAATAATTTAATAAATGTTATTAATTTATTTTTTTGGGAACATGTTTGTGTACCCAATTTTTCTTTCGGAAAATTAATTCATTTATTTTTGAATGGGCTTTGTTTAAATTTCTATCAATTTTTTTTACAAAAAAAATTATTATATATATACATATATATGAAAACCATATATATTCTTAATTTAGTAAATCATATTTATAACCAACATTACAATGTATACGAAACACCCATCATGTTAAATAACAATATTTTCATACTATGTCCCCTTTTTTATACATGGTATTGAAAATAACTCATGACAAAGATATTGATGCATGTAAAATAAAATAATATCATTGTTTCATGTATATAAAAATATCTAAAAAATTAAATTTCATTGAAAAAATAATTTATAAATTATTTGAGAGTTACACTATACTCCCATTAAATAAATCACGTCACCAAAATTTTAACTTTTTCCCAAAAATAAATGGTTTAAAATTATAAATTCTGTTTATGTGAAATCCACATCATAAAAAATGTTAATAATTTTTTTTCTAGAAAAAGAGAATCGATTTGTAATGGTCACCTAAAATAACACATAATTAGGCTTGCCTATAATAGAACAATTATCAAATGTGATAATAAGGATTTATAAGATAAAATAAACTCCTAAATACAAATGGAATGCAATATAGAACATGGCAAAGAGAATGTTAAATATATTAATGAAATAAATATGTGATGATTGAGAAGACCACTAATTAATCATAAATGAAGGTAATTTTATAATATTTTATTTCAATATTAGTTTTCATGAACGTTTGGAATTTTCTAATAAAGAAAAATTTACTTGATTTAATTCAATTTCATAAGAACAATCTCGTCCATGGGTTGTGTGTCTCACAATTTCTACTTCTTCTGTTACTCTAAGAGATTAATGTTTTAAATTTTTTTTCACTAATGGATAATAATTTGAATTGAATAATGATACATCATTCCCTATATATCAAGTAATTATCTACAAAAACGGTTTTCATAGGTTTTGATATATTCATAATTCATTACATTTTAAAATTATACAATTATCTATATAACCTAATCAAATGATTAATGGAACCCATTCCTTTATTTAATATCCTTTTAAAACAACCAAAATTTATAATTTATAAATAATTTATATAAATGTTCCCTAAATAATCGTAATATCATTAAAAAAATATCATTACGTAGTAATTAATAATCACATGCCAATGATGTTAATTCTTCTATCATATAATCATCTAAAAGATGGAAATAATCTAAGTTACCATACAACCTCAATATAAACATACATGATTCTAAAAAATTACTCATTACACATTACATAAATAAAACCACATATTATAAAATATATTTTATAAATCCATAAATTATTAAACTGCCTTAAGGATAATGTAAACCACTTAATCATAAAATCATTAATTGATTCTAATGTTATCAATAATATACAAATTATTATATCCATATCCCTTATATAATCATCTAAATTAAAAAATCATAATGTAAATTTTATGAACTTATTAAAGGTAATATTTCCCTTAATATTTTTCCATGAAATATAAAATTTCTAATAAATTTCTATTTTAGGTCATCAGTACCGATCAAGATATTATTTTAAATCCTCTGTGAAAAAATATTTTGAACTAATTTTTTTATATTTCAGAATTGAATAACATAATTATTGAATTATAATACATATAAACACAAATAATTTGACTTTATTATTAAACCATAAAGAGGACTCATCATCATATTCATTGATATCACATTCCAATGGTATGAAATATGAAGCATGTATTAACATTTGACAACCTAAATATAATCATGGTTCTTATATTTAATATAATCAATACAGGTAGATAAAACAATAACCATTATATGTAATTTGTATTCCCCTAATCATTACTTGTATTAACATTACTCATATATCATTTTATATTTTCAAAATGAAAATTCCCCTTAAAACATTCAAATTTACAATTCCCATTGATTCCATATTTAAAATATCAATCCTTAATGATACAATAGGGATACTATTATTCCCATCCATTTAATTAAATTATCAATTTATTTTTCGTCATATATTACATGATTTGAGTCCTTCTTTTATACAATGAAAACATATTATTATTCCTCTAATACATTCACTTGGTTATTTTTTCCCACATTCTTGACATATAGGAAACTCAATATTCCTTCCTCAATGGTCTGCACCACATGCATTTTTTAAGAACTCAATCCTAATATTTTTTAGTGAGTATATGATTTGTTGAAGGGGGAATATTTAAATACTATATCATGGTAAGTGATTAGTGATAATCACAATATCCTTCAAATAAGTGGTCATCCAATTTCGTTTCTCATGAACATGTTTTCTACCACATTCATTATTATCATGGCTCCATATACTTCCTACCTTGACTAAAACGAAAAATAATAGTATGTGAAACATTAATCACAGGTGGGAAAACAGAAAGTCATAACGAATCATTTAGGGGATTTCTAATTCAGTAAGCATAATTTAAAAAATATTTATCCTTTTGATTAACCATGTTAATCAATGATCATAATCTATCCAGTTAATTGATAAGAAGTTTTAATGATTATTTGAATTTAAAAAAAAATTTCCCTTGTTAGTGTGAAACAAATAGTGTGTAAAGGCATGTTGTCATATACCAGATAATTCTCATGTTAACCCTGAAATTATATTTTCAGATATATTATCCTTGGGTCAATCTATTCAATAACAACATTAATTTTTAATTACCATAAATATAATTATTTCTTGTAAAACCAAAATCATTTATTTAACATAACTGCTGAAATTATCCAACATATATGATTATCCAAAGGGGTTTCTCTAATTTTTTCTCATCCTAGTTTCCCAATATTAAGTAATCCATTCCATTGATACCAAAAATATTATCCTAAACATCCCATACATAAATATAACAAATCGTTATATTAATATTTAGTACCATTTAATAATTAAAGCTTCCAGACCATATTTGTTTAGTCTCATTAGATACTAGGCACACTATATTATTTTTACATGAAATATCATCAATTTATCCCCAGATATATATCCATTTAGTTTTATTCAATACAATTCCCCAAGTAAAACATTTCATCACAACCTTGGGAAATGAAATAAAATAAATGGTCTGGTCTGATGTGATGTAATGTTAAATAAGTGATATATTAATATAACTCGAAAATAAGTTTATGTCAACTAGAGAATAACATTTTAAAACATTCCATACTTATCATAGATCATAATAATGATACGATTAATAAATATTGGGTGTTTATAAGACATGAATCATAATGTAATAATATAACAAAATCCATAATAGTTATAAAATATGTAGTTCTTTCATACACGTAATCATAGAATATTTTATGTCAAGGCTATCTGTAGAGACAATCATATCATTTTTTTTTCTTGGGATAACTACCGTTTTACATTCTTAGGTATTGCGATAACCTCCCATTTACACTTATAAGGGATTGAGATACCCTCCATTTTACATCATTTATATCTTTTAATATCCTAATGTGTTCCCTAAAATCATATAACCTTAATCATTGCCCAGTTTATTTGATAGAGATATTGTTCCCACATGTATTTGGTTATAACATTACCACTATTAGAAAATGAAAACCATACATAACTATTCCAAAATATCATAAAACACTCGTAATATCATAAAAAATAATAATAAATGGGTTTATAAATCTTTTATCATATCCATACCCATGAAAACAATTAGATTCCAAAAAAATCGAGATATAAAATCCAATAGATATGAATTTTTTCTAAAAAATATCTCTTAATAATAAACACAAACAATTATGGAAATATTAATAACGGTATCATTGGATCATATCCCCATTAAGTCATATTAACCTCAAATAGTATCATATTATGTGCAAAATTATTTTGAAAAATCACATGGAATATATTTTTGAGTAAAAAATCATTTCAATTTTGAATAAATCTCTTTGAAACATACTAAATTAAAAAATAATCTTCTTTAATGATGTCAATATATGGTTATAAATTAATATTAGAAAATATTTGAAAACACTTCTTGGAGATATTAACATTTCCAATTTGGAATACTTTTTTTAAAAAAAAATACATTAAATGTTATTTTTATTAAAAATATACCGGGAAACTTGTATAGGAATCTTTAAAAATAATTTAAAACATTCTTGAAGAAGATATATGTTAGACTTTGAAAAATACATTAGAAAATAAGAAAATATTTTGACAATAAGTTTTTTCAAAATCAAAATTGGATATTATAATGGGATCACTAATACACGGAGTTCTTATGATAATGGAAAATCATGTTCATATTGTGCATGTGAAAAATATATTCCACTCACATGTTCAGTAAAAGATATAAGAGACTCTTTTCTGAAATAGAAATGTTGAATCATTTTTTAAGTTTTTATAAAAGATAAAAATGAATTACATTAAAAAATATATAACGTAGAAAATCATTTCTTTATATTATTTTAGAAAACTTGTACATGGAAGAAATATGAATTTTTCCAAGAGATAAATATAGTCAGTTTTCATTTAAATAATTATTTTAGAATCAAGCATACATAAATAGATTAAAATTGATGAAAAAAATATTAATTTTACTAATATAATAATAGATAATAGAATTAATGAGTTTATGGATAGATAGTTTCAAATATTTCAGCATCGATATCATAAACATGAACAGTCCTGGTAAATGATGACTCTTTATCGCAAAACCACTACCATGATGCAAAAGTCGAATAATAATCCCAATTAATGAATAAAATAAAAATATTTTTTTAATATAATGAAAATAATTTGATTAAACCTATAATATGTCTATGAGATTGTATATTCACCTCATAAAATAATACAAGTGTACTACACAATATATGTCTCAATGAAGGAAAACTCATACAAAAATTGCTTACAACTATGGTAAACATTAAACAACAAACTGAAAGAAAAAATCATATAAAATTGATATATAAATATCCATAATTTTTTGTATAATTAAATTAAAAAAATTATGGATGATATATACAATATATGAAAGAATGATTTGGTGAATATGGAATGTTCCTCATAGAAAATAAATGTCAGATGGAAATCTTTAACCCAATATATCATATTCCTTTATACACATTCATGAATGCTATATATTAAATAAAATTATATTAATAATAATATATATATATTAGAAAAATAATTATATAAATTATAAATGACATGATTAAATTATGACCTTTATTATGTATTGATTAACAATTCCTTGTTGACATCAAATTTTGGGAAATAAATGCTTTCTTTTTAATCTATGTTTTGATTGTTTATTTTTTGTCCTATTACTCTTTTATTTGTTCCATAACCTCTATAAAGTTAATAATGATATAAATATCTTATATATTCATTATATATTTATTTATATTAATTCGTAAATGTTAGAGATAATAAATGATATAAATGTTTTATACAGACGGTTGGTTGTACTTACACTCTGACATTGTTTACATTTTTAGGATGGATATAATGATGTAATGATAAATAAAATATCATCCTTAAAATAAATTTATTAAATATATATCCCATATATTAATTATAAATAACAACAATACCTTCGATTTAAAGCGTGTTTGATGAAAGAATAACATCTCATTACGAGGTGGTAGTCCTCCACACACATGAACGACAATATTGTATCATCATTAGAATTGAAATAATGTCGGTATATGTGATATAATAACTCAATAGTATAATTTTTTTATAAATTTTATATATATTAATTAAATATTTCATTATTACCATCCATTTATAATAAAAATAAAAAATCACAATGGTTTGTGGGGAGGGATTCCTCCATATACATGTGCGACAAAATTATTTTCCAACGGGTAAATATATATTATGTGAGTTATTTTATTATAATTGTAGAGGTATAATAATATCTCAAATATTATATATACACATTAAATATATTATTATTTACAACCCCTGTAGGTGGTGTTTGTTAATGATAATATATATTCACGAGGTGGTAGTAATCTATACATATGATTGAAAATTTTGTCTCAACTTTGATGGAAGTGGATATTGATATAGGTAATAAAATTAATATTTTAATATTATAATTTATTTAAATTTTTGAAAAATATATCATCATTGTTTAATATTATTTAAAAGTGATAGTGTAATAACAAACATAAAATATCATTTTAGCGGATTATACCTTTTATTTGGAGAACCTCATTATGTTTACACATAAATACATAATAGGATATAATAATAGTGGTAAAAATTATCCTTTGATATGCAGAGTGATATGGGTATTATATTTTGGTTGGTGTGAGTATATCCAAATGGTTTTGTACGTGTGAAGAAGGGAAGAGAGTTTCAAGACTTTTATAATTGGGGATAGGACACACTAGGAATTTCACAAATGAATAATGTTTTAAAACATTATTCACATGAAAAAAGCCACTAAAAAGGAATATTATCGAATATTATATGTTATAATTTCATAATATGTTTGGTAAATTTTTTTTCTGGAAAGGTCACTTTGATAGTTTCACCTTAATTATATGTTTAACAACACTATAAGTATTTTTTAACCATAAATATGCAATTTATTTTTTTCTATATTTCATATTCATTATAATATAATTAATTTTTAATATTTTATTATAAAAATTATTAAAATTTCTTATATGGGATCTATTTTCCCAAATTAAGTTCAAAAAATATAGAAATTATTAATTAAA
Source organism: Viscum album (assembly GCA_963277665.1). Classification (NCBI taxonomy): domain Eukaryota; kingdom Viridiplantae; phylum Streptophyta; class Magnoliopsida; order Santalales; family Viscaceae; genus Viscum; species Viscum album. Next base: position 2,097,525,995 of record OY728163.1, on the reverse strand, counting down.
AATAAATCTTGCAGATGTGAGGAGAAAACAATTTTCCAAGGAGAAAAGAATCAAAATGTATCAAAAGAAAAATATAAAAATTCAATATAACATTTTATAAAATGACATAACATAGATTAATATATTTATAAGTGAAATAATATTACTTTAAAAACCATCTTAAAACACTATTTGTATTTTTATACACTTTAATTGAAATGAAAATTCATAATAAAAACAATTAATTTCACAATTAATCACAAAAAATTTGTTCTCTAAAAATTATCAAAACTTTCCCTATAATATAAATACTAAATGATGATCAGAAAATTTTAATTTTAAAATTTCAAATTATTTTAATAAATTTAATGAAAATTTATTTTAAAAATATGTTTTTAATATTTTAGAAAAATTTATTTTAAAAAGATATAGTTTTCAAGCATAAAATGGGGTTTATTTTTATATAAACATTATTAAACACATAAGATGAATGATAAAACATGTGATTTAGTAGATAATACAAAAATTAATTTATAATTACTTAAAAAAGTTATATATTTTACTTTTCTTGATAAAAAATGATTGTGTGAAGAGAAATACTTTTTAAAAAAATGATTTATATCATTTTCAAATGGTAATTATTTTCATTTATAATAAATTGGTAGAAAATAATTAATTTTTATATAGTTTTAATCACTCTGTTTTTATAATTATATCAATCATATTCATGTCCACTATTACTATTTCTAGTTGAGATCTATCATATTAAAAAAATAATGGTTTAATTGAATGTCATGTTTGGATTAAACCTTGTATTCCATGTAACATCAGTTAAAATAAATGTTACTTGTAAACCTATAAAAACATGGTGTTGTGTGTTATTTAATATTTTAACAATATTAAATTTATTTAATTTTTTTTTAAAATCACATTTGTTTTCAAAAAAGATTATTAGAAATTTATTTGTTATAATCCTAAAAATGTTTTCAAAGAAGAATAATGTATAATTTTGATTATAAATATTAATTTAATTAATAGAAAATATAAAATAAATAGTTTTTCATACAAAATCCAAATAATATTAGTATTTTTCAATATTAACCAAAAAATAAACGTTTTCTAAAAAATATTAAAATGTCATATTATAATTATTTTGTCATGAAGAGTTATAAAATGAAATTATTTTAAATAAATTGAATTTAATGTGTTTTAAATTTTTTAATTAATAAAATTATTGAATAAAACTATTTTAATTATATGATTTTTTTCAAGGACAAATTGATTACATAATATTATTAAATCATAGTTATTAGATGTATTATTCATAGTAATGGAAATGACCTAAATAATTCTTTGTTTATATAATATAATATAGAAGGATATTGTGATTATAGATGAGCCACTATAGGTTGTATTTCCAGAATGGGATATTGTTCAGTGAATTTTCACTATATGAAGCTGAACTCTATCACATTGAGTTCTGCTAAAGCTAAATATATTGTTACTACTAGTATCTTCATGAAAATTCATTTCATGATGTATATGATTACTGATTTAAGGGAAATAACTAAGAAGCCTCCTAAAAATAATTTTATTAAAAAAGTTTTATTAATCTCTTTATAAAAACATTGTTACACAAATGGTAAAAACACAGTAATACAATATATCATGTAACTAATAAAAAAAGTCCAAAAGTGTCATAAAGCTATAACTTGTACACAACCATAAACAACTAGTAGATATTTTAACCAATGTTGTCCCTAAGGATTGATTTATGTTTTTAAGGATGTACATGGGTGTTCAGCTACTCCAACATAATTTATAATCATCGGGATGTACAACCACATATCTTTAGATTATTCAATCAAAGGGTAAATCACTCATATAAAATAATATACATGTTCTCTTCATCAATTAAATTTAGAGGGTGTTTTCATATCCAAAAAATTAATATCATTTTATGAGTGAGTTACTTAATTATGTGGGAGTGTATTAAGGGGAAGGGTGGTTTTTCACATGGATGAATATTTTATTTATATTGAGGGATGCAGTGAGATGAAAGATAATACTAAAACTTATTAATGTTATTAAGATGTTTCTATTTTAAATATGATGATATAAAGTGACTCTAATATGTTTTGTCGATGATGAGTTTGTTTTGTAGACATAAATTCTAAAGGGGTGGATTGAAATTCCATGGGAATTTTTTATTGTGTTTCCATAGTTGAAAACCTATGATATATGTTTTTTTATTTTCATGATTATCATAAAAAGAATAAATGAAAAGTGAATATGGATGAAGTATAATTATCTATGACATCATTCATATGTTTTAAAGTATTTGATAATTCTTGAAAGAAGCCTATGGTGGGGATATATTTATTCAAGAAAGATATAGAATTTAAAATACACACATAACTATTTCAGGAACATAAGTAAAAGAAAATTGTTGAATTTTAATATTTATATTAATTGGAGATTCACATTAGCAATTGATATGAAATTTGGAAATTCATTAATTTATCCAAAATCATGGAGTTCAATACTACTATGTACATGAATTAATGATGAAGTATTTGATTCTATCATTGATCCAAATTCAAATAGTAATATTGGACTAATTTAATAGATTATTAATACAGGGTCGATGTGAACCACATAAAGGATAGCTAAGAATCTGATAAAGTTATCAAAAATGGAACAGCAAGCCACATACGTGATTCAATTGCATGCATATTCTTCATGTATTAATTTTTCACCAGTTATTCACTTAGGGTATTTGTGGACATGTACATCTAGGAGTTAAATAGTTTTCCATCATTAAAATTTTTGATGGAGTATATAATTGAGAGGGTATGGATTCAATGATCTTCCTGGAACTACATTATGGTCGAAAATATAACCATGATTCAACATATTGGTCCAAATGTTTTAGAATATTGATCATTATGGATTTAAAAATAGTCATGCTGAAGATGATATCAATGACATAAGAATAAAGTTAATGAGGTAATATTTTATCCTACAAAACATGTGAGACATTATTATTGGATTAATGGAATGATTTTTTATTGATTCATAGAATATGGTATTTAATTATTATATATGTAAATAAGACTCGATACATTCTAGATTTTAATAATGGGGTGATAATGATGATATTTATATATCATGTGAATTTTTTAGTGAATCTTGAGTCTTCATAATATTTAAATTAATATTTCAATTTGAATTGATATTTTTTTCAAATGGGGAATAAATAAATAATATTTTGAATATTTTGAATGTGTAAATCTCACTGTCATCTGTCATGAAATACAAGAAGAAGGATAGAAAAGAAATGTTGTTTTTTAATTTCATTAATGTTTTAACCATTTCAAATTAGATTCACAATTTCATAAAAAACAACTTCAAAATAGTCTTTCATTAAATATATTAAGATAGTTTTTTTAACAATGGTATTCATCTTCTCTAAACATGATTTTTTAGTGTTATTTTTTAGCGGAGGGTTTTCAGTAAAATAAGTATTTTTTTGGTGTTATTTTTAATTTTTATGGGCTTCCATTAGTGAGGTTACTAATAATCATAAATATTGAAATTATGAAAATATTTCAACTTCATTAATATGTATTTTATTCAATGAGGTTAAAACCAATTCTATATGTATAGTGACTGATAAAACCACCACATATCATATAGTTTCATAAACATATAAATTATTTACTATATGATTCACTAAAGACTAGTATGAAAAGAATATATACCAGAAAAGGTAAATAACATAATTTTACAAAAAGATTAACATATTTACATCAATAATAATTCATTATATATAATATAACATTAAATTATATCAATGTTTACAGAATTAGATGTCTCAAAAAATAAAACCACAAGCATTATTCTTGGATACTATAATATGATGTATTCCCCTCACCCTATATTACTCATTCACGATGCTAACAATGAACACCATCCCCACTTATAGCCTCAAATTACTATATTTAATGTAGTTAACAGAACATCAATAATAAGTTTATTTTGTTAATAGAAAATTTAATAAAATTATACCTATATATGATTTTATCTAAATTATATTTATGTACTAGTTTAATTTTCAAATATATAATTTCTAACCATTAAAAACCCAAAATTATCACAATATAGTATTACCTCAATTGATTTGTATGACACATGTTGTGCTATTTTTTGAAGACCAGCATTGTAGTATCATAATCTACGATAAACTCAGTTCATTTAAACATACTCTATCTTTATTAATATTTTTAAAAAAAATAGAATTGATTAAATATAATATAATATTTTAGGATTAGATTTATTGTATCCTCAAACACTAGTTCAACCATTCCATAGCAGTTTCATTTAATGCTACCCATATCAACCAATAATTATACCCATGATGATAATTTAATCAATGAAAGGTTTCCATTCAAAATCATAACATTTATATAATTAAAATATAATTTTATTATAATTAATTAAATTAAAAGTTCAAGAAATATCATCTATTTAATTATTTCGTAGAATGAAATAATAATCCTAATTAATTTTTTTCATATCATTGAGATTGTTTTTAATTTAAAAAAAATCATTAAACATTCAATGATAAAAATTATTATTTTGATAAAATATTGTGTTTTGAAAAACCTGGTCTTGTAGAACTAGTTTTGATAACATCATTGCTTTATTTTACTGAATTTAAAGAATTATATAAATATAAATATTTTTATTCTTAAAATTATAGTATAATATTTTTATGAGTGATTCAAAATAATTATTCAATGCTATTTCTAAAATAAAAATTACAGAACAAAAAGTTAACTAATAAAATAAAAAATATAAAAGTGAATTTATGAAATTTACAATTCATTTTATATCTTCTCTTATTTACCAATATAATTAGTATAATTCATAAATATTGATGAAATCGTATTTCTATTGTTTGAGATTTTATAAAATATTTTTACAGTATTGGATGAATTTTATCTTTTGTCATAGAAGGATAATGAGAACCATGTGACATAGAGCATGTACTAACAGTAAACATCCTCATGTGTGGAATAACTAAAAAAATACTCTTTGTAGTTATTGATATAAGATAAATAGTATGTGAATTTATTAGTAAAAAAATTTCAATATTTAATTTATTAATTTTAAGGACAACATAAAATTTCTATGCTAGGTATGCATGTTTTTATTAGGTTCTATTATTATCATTATATCTTCTTTTTCATCCACCCATTCTTATTCTCTTACACTGACCCCAACAAGATTTCCATTTTTCAATATAATTATATATAAAAAAATTATATTTTTAATGGAATTTATATGAATAAATCACATAACCTTTCCTACACATATCATATATGTCCCTCAGTTTAATGTGGACAACAATACTCCATGTATGGTCTACTATATTATCAATATAATATAACATTTTTCATTGGTTGAAAAATATATAGATCTTGTTATTCATGATCATCGATATCAACAAACTGAGAGAAATTGATATAAGTATATTTTAATGAATATTTATTTAAACTACTAATATTGACCCAATAACATTTATATAACACATCATTCATATTTTCCCAGGCAATTTAACTACATAATATCAACTAATATTCCCTAGTATCATTGATAAATAAATATGAATAAAACAATATTTTATGATTTCAATCCTTCATCATGATCAATGATGTATAAAAAGAAATAAAAAATATTTCAATAATTGAGTCTCTTAGTATTCTTTAGATTACCTCAAGCTAAAAACATCAAAACATGAATATTTCATCTCAATAATAAGAATTAATTAACTATACAAATTAATATAAAAAATAATACATAATTTAATTAATTATCAATATATTCAAAAAATTTGTTATATTATGAATGGTAATTATGTGGGGACCATTCTATAATTTCCTCAGTAACCACATTTTTAATCTTTATCTCATTTTCTGTTTGAAATATAACGAATCATTTCATTTTTTCTTAAATTCTTCTATATGGGGATCCATTTTTTAGTGTCAATTAGCACATATCTATGTGACTATAAACATTATATCATACCATAATAAATATTAAATACCATATTCACCATCTTTTATAACATCCTTATATCCTATGACAAACAAAATTACTACCCATGATCATTTAATTATTCCCCTAAACTTCCAAATAAAAAATATCAATACACTCATTTCCCATATATAATTTCCTTTCATTTATCAAAATTAAAATATCATATTTCAATTTATAACATCATATATCACATAATGCTTCTACAGAATTGAATATTTTAGAATGTCTATTTTATTTCATTATCATTGAATTGGATATACTTTTTCCCATGTTTTCATTTAAATCATTATTCCATTATAATTTAATCTATTATTAAATAATATAAATGTTATATTTTCAATTAATTCCTCATTCATATCGATCAAATCAACATTTAATATTAAGAAAAAAACATTTATATTTATCTACTATAAATTTCTTATTTTTAAAATATATTTACTATAACTTTATAAACCAGACATCAAAATAATAAAAAACTTGTATAAAAGATAATTTAGAACCCCCTACCCTAATTCTCTGTTTGGTATTCATTTAAGAGAAATTAATATTTATCTATATGAATTTTTCTTATTACATAATAAAAATAATCATATAATCTTCAAAAATATGAAATGAAATCCCAAAAACAATTTTATAATCTTAAATGGTTACAAAAATATTAGTAAAACCATATATTTCTCTATAAGGTAAAGGATAAATAATATTGGGAATTAAATATTTTGGGTATAACTTCAATCTAGTAATGATTTTATCATTGAACATTAAAAATTCGCATTTGAAGTGACCACTATAAAAATACTAATGAATTCAAAAAATCATAGGGTACAATTAGGTAATACATGGGGTGTGAAAAAGAGGTTCATGTATTGTTAAAAGTTAAATAAAATAATTTAATATCCCCTTCATAGTTTGAGTAAATGTTTTGTATAACCATATATGTAACCATGTTTTATATTCTACAACAAAACAAATAATTCCTGGGGTGAAATATTCTGTATTTTTAACTAGGAAATCAACCATTCATTCACTGATAAATAAAAATCTACAATGTATTTTTGTGATGGATCAAAACTATAGCCCGCTCCTTATGACTAATTTAGGTAGAAACATGAAATTAGTTGTTCCTCTTTCAATGTCAATGAAATCTTACTAGTAGATAGTCCTTAATAATAACATTGAGATATAATACCATCAATATCATAATAATTAAATATTTTTTATATAAAAATAATATTCACATACAAAATATATCTACATATATGTGTAATTTAATATTGTAATTTTAACCAAAACTTATAAACCCCCCCCCCCCAACATAAAATAAAAAAATGAACCCATGTGATAAATAAGATTCATATAATAAAAAGGGTCTCTTTATGGTTAAATCATATATAGATATGAAAAATAATTAAGTAAATACAATGGGTAAATGTTTTAAAATTCATTGTCCTAGACATTATACTATCTCTATAATATTGACATAATATTCTTATATTATCACTAGTATATTCTACTCCAAATGTAACTCCTTGAAAAAACAAAATATATCCATTTCCACCTAGGTTATAATGTAGGGTTAGAGTGAAGAAATCATTTTTTCACTATGAACCTGAACGCATGAATATTATATAATATATGAATTTTGAGTTAACACACAACACACAAATATCAAATATTAGATGTAGTGTTATTACTAGTCCACTATGATGTTTGACATGATAATATTTATTTTGTATTGGGGTATAATATATTCAAACAATTAAATGCATAAACTAGTTGTAATATAGTCTATAACCACAAATAATTTGATACATATGAGTATTTCAAATACTTATGATGTCCATTGTAGTTAATTACTTGGTAAAAAACAATATGGTGGGTGATATACTTCCAAACAGTGGTCCCGTAGAATCCATAAAAGACCATAAAGTATATTCAATCATGTATTAGATCATTGAACATCCGGGGAAGGTGGTAAGACATCCTGATTCTTTCGATAAAACAATATGTGGGTGTGATAACATAGCAACCAAAATACAATATTCTAAAAATAACTATCTCCAATTAATTAAATTATAGTTTTCCATAAATAACTAACTATCATATTCAATTATATTTTTTAATAAAAATATCATAAAAAGCCAAATTTATCACATTACAGTGTGGATAATGTAGAGAGAATGTAACCTTTTGGAATCTCACTTCCACAATTATGTATATTGGAAAATTAAAACCATGAATATTACCTTCAAAATTCTAACTCACATATATTAAGAAATTTCAAAATAGGAATTTATTTATACACCACTTTTAACATTCATTTATTTGAAATCCTAGAGGATATAACTAATCATTCTAGATTCTAAGCCATATTTCATGTAATTCTCAAAAGATAAACTATATCATCAATGAAATGGTAGAATATATCTTAGTATCTTCTAGGTACAAACTAGATCATCATATATTATAATAAAAAATAAAAAAATGATCCAAAAATGGAAACATTTCATATAGTATTTTCTCATACCCAAGAAACACAATCTAATATAGGGAGACTGAGTACCCTACCCCTAGTAAAATAGTACCCATATGAGATACATGGCTTAATAATTCTTCCAAGATCATCACATAAAAATACCCACAGTTTCCATAATAAAATATATCCAAAGTTTCATATTCCAAAAAAACATACATTTTTATTCATAAGAAAATGTGAAATCCATAAAAAAATACTTATTCAAATGTTTAATCCTATTGAGAGACGCAAAACCTTAAATGATTTTATATATGTAAAACTTTATTCCCAATATAGTTATATACACTTTATAAGGTACTTTAAGGTCTGTAATTGATACCAAAATCCTTTATATGGCGATTCAAAGTGTAATATGACATTGAAAATAATAATTATAAGGACTATACATACAAGAACCCTCTAACTAAAACTTATAAGAACCTCTTTAACTAATAAAATTTTTTTTATTCCCAATGACCCATTTTCACCACAACACTTATAACTAGAAAAAGTTTCACATGGAAACAAATTCCCTAATTTGATCCAAAATTAACCCAAACATATAAAAAAATATTTTTGAGGTCTTAAATTGATTTAGCTATTCTATCTCTTAGTATTAATATATCTTGATACTTATTTATGTCACCTTGACCTTGATTATGGACACTAGTCACCAAATAACACAAGAATCACCTAATAAACTTCTTAATATTTTAGGGACCTCCTACCTCTGATATTTATAATTTAACTAATATAACACCAAATTCAATTTATACTCATTTAGCTAAAATCAATGAATCTATTAAAAATAAAAAATTTACTTTTTAGAGTGGAGTATTATTAAAAAATTTGAAATATATCACATAATAGGGTCCATACTATGAGCTATATTTGTGGGAGACTATATCTATATAGAGAACATGGAATCAAAGAAGAAATGATGATATAAGTTGTTGGAAATAAAGAAGGGAAATATCGGTGAACAATATAAAATAGTTTGTTGATAGAAATTTTATATGATATTTAAAAAAAATCAATGAAATATTTAATATAATTAAATATTAAAAAATATATTTTTAGGTTTATATGTATCTGATGGATGAAAACCAATCATATGGTCATCATCATAGGTCCAATTCTATTATACTGGATTCTTCACTGAGTATATAGAATAATTATACTAGTTATCTACTGGTATTGTCTCTGCTGAAGAAATACCCCACCATTGAGTGAGTACTTTTACCACATATTTTATTTACCCATAATAATAATCCATTCTGACAGGGTACCCAGTATTCCCACATTGGATATGTGCTACACATTCCATGGGTACCTAGATTCACTATAATAACAATATCAGTGAGTTGTCATTTGAATTAAAATATATTATTTTTATAAAAATCATGAACCCCATATAATCCTTTAATATTAATATAGGAACATATAAAATCATGAACTAATGAGTATCACAAAATCCGGGTTTTTTAAATAAGGTCCCTCAGGTGGATTATCATCCATTAAAATGAATCTTTTTTTATCTTCATTATAGCATTTTATAAAGTATTATTTGATTCTTGTCACCCATTCTTATGTCTCATCAAAAATACTAAAACACTATTATTATAAACAACTGTAGTATTAACCCGGTATAATTTTTTAAAACCATGGAAATATGCACTAATGGCGTGAATATAATAAATTTGAATATATAAATTATTTCGATGGATTTTCGCATCAACGTCATCTCACTAGAAACATTCAAACATTATTTGTTAAAAATTTGTCAATAGGTCAAAACATTCCTAGTTTAAAAAAATTGGCATAACTATGGAAAATAATATTAAATAAAAAACATTTGGATTAGTTTTACTAATAAGGACATCATCAAACAACATGTATTCAATAAACACGAAAATATTATAATAAATATCATAATAAATATATGTATCAATTATTTAATATTTTAATATTCAAAATTGAAAAATATTAACAAATTAATACAATTGGAATAGTTTCTCCAAACATTGGTTATAAATTACTATAGTATAGTATTTTTTAAATGTTGAAAAAATAATACTAAAGGGAATCTCCCGACACAAATAAAATCTATTCTTTTTGAAATTATGGTAATATAATTATACCATAAGAGTTCTCAAAGTATTATAAGAATATGCATATGAAAAACCTCAATTTCTATTAGTGACATCAAAAAAAATGATAAATGTTTTCCATAAAATCCTCTTAGGGAAATATATATGGGGAACCCATCATTTCAAAAATTATGTAACTGGTATTTATTCAATGCCAATATAATAAATAATGAATGAAAAATCATAGTGGAATCCAAGGTAATATTAATTCCTTTATACAATAAATTTCACATCACTATAATTTTAACACCTCATTCTCTATTACAATTTTATAACCTAAATGATATATTAAAACAATTTAATTTCTAACATCTGAACCAGTGGTCAATATTAGAAATTTATAGAAGATATTATTTCACTCTGAGATACATGAAATCATTATATATGTAATGTTATTTTAATCATAATCACTTGATAGATATATAACGTACTATATATTTATTTAATTCTCTATGATTTTTTCACACTCTATAAAAGTGCATAGACTTACATAATATTAGGTTATATAGTATTTCTATATTAAAGTTATATTAATGTTAATTCTTTCAAATTATCAATCTTATAAAATTAAATGACAGAATAATAGAATATAGTGTTTAAAAAAACTGGATATGACTTATCTTCTACTTTATGAAGAAAATAATGTGAAACCTCAATTTGGAGATGCTCGGGTCATTATAAACTCTTACCTCCAAATTCACCACAATACACCCTATAGTTCGTCCAAAATATGAAATAATTAAAAGGATTACCCAAAAATAATATTACATATAAAAAACCATATTACACTAAAACATTTAGTAATCCATATATCACTGGAAACTACTACTCAAGAGTACATTTGAATGTAACTTGATGGCCAATCCTTTGATCCTTTAACATGATCTGACCAACTCTAACCTCACCCCATATATAAGTTAATCAATGTTTACCACATAAAAATAGAAACTAATAGGACAAGTGTAACACCATGAAAAATTATTTTAAAAGAATAATATGCCTCTAAATATTCTTAACAAATAACATTGATCTTTAAGAGAACCATGATGTTCTATAAAAATATATTTATATGTTGCTAGTATAACATATTAATTAAAATGTATGTATAAATAAGAATAACCACATTATAATAAATATCCTTATAGTGTTTGTATAATTGAATTTTATTTATTTGTTCATAATAACTATATAATTAATTTTCAATAATGTTATTTTCTACCTCAATAATTTGTTATATTTTATATGGGGTCAATTACGTTTTTCAAAAAACATTTAATTAATTATGTTCACTTTTAGACAATTTGATTTAAAATTTTAATATATTTTTTTAAAGAATAATTTTAATATTAACCAAATCTATTTTTTGGATTGATTTGAAATGACTTATTTTTATGTGGATAGTGAAAATATCATTTTTAAAGCTTTCATTCACTTTTAATGAATCAAGTAATATATAACCCATATTATGTTATGAATATTATTTCAACATGACATAAATGTAATTTAATTATAATTAATATATTTAATTACATAAGAGTCCATATTATGCTTCAATTTGATATAAGTTATGTTTTTAATAATAAAATTTAAAAAACAATGTTTTTTCGGTGCGTAATAAGTTTTAAAAATAATTAATTAATTAAATCTATATTGAATAATTAATATAATTAAATTTTTTGAATCTATATTCAATCAAATATTTTAACAGTAATTTGATATTTTTTCCCATATATGAATGAAATAAAATTCAATTTTAGTGTTAGAAATTCATTTTCATTAGAAACAAACAGTTGATCGGTGTTTCCACTATTATTTTTAATTAAATGCTACCCCATATATGATTTAAACTATGAAAATTTATTCTATATTTAAAATAATCATAATTAATTTTATTTTAATTGTATAACTAAATTTTGACTTAAAAATAGAAAAAATTGAAAATTTTGTTACCACATATATGGTTAAGATGAGTTTACAAGGGTGGAGGGGGGAATAATATACTTCGCATAAGAAATCTAGTTAAAAATGAACAATTATAATTATTTGATAATTTAGAATAATTATATTAATATTCAATCAAATATATTAGATATTATATTCAACTTTTTCAATAATGTTCCCTTATATTAGTCTAATATTAAACGTAATTCCCTAGGTGTCCCAATCCTCATTTATAATAGGGAAAATTATCTCATACCACATTTAAATATTTTTACCTTTAACAATTAGAAAATTTATTCCCCATAATCTTAATATTTTCATTTTTTTCATCATTGTGCTCATTGTATTCTCATATGACATATCATTAAATTATTATATTTTATTTCCAAGGTGGTGTGTCCAAAAACAGGTGTAAATCATAATCAAGAGTATTCAAAATTATTTCTTTTTCCATTCCACAAAACCAATTATATCCATAATAACATCATTAAAAATATATCGTAAATATAAATTTATTCATTTATAATTATTTAATAACCATTTTACACATCCTCTACATCATGTTATGTATTGATGTTATTTATGTGTGTATTTGTAGACTTACTAATCCATATAAGGATATAATCCGTTTCTATCACTATATTTCTTTTTATTATTATTTATTATTTAATGTTTATAAATGATATATGTGAAATTATTATGCTTTGATAATTTTAATATCTTATATACATTTTTATATTCCCTTCCATTAGAAAATGATAATGTTGCTCCTACGTATATCTTGAATACCTCCTCCATATAGTGATGTGATTCGTTATTCACTTCAACAATAAATGGATGAAAATAATTATTTATTTATATAATATATTAATCTTTCTATATAATAATGATAATATAATGTGGATTTAATATTTATCTTTATTTCATTACATCCATAAAAAAGATTAAACATCACTCGTGATTACATATAAATCACCAAATCTGTGATGTTATGTAATTAATTATTCATTATCTCTTTGTGTGAATTGTTAAAAAACTATGTAACTGTAATATTTTATTATTATTCAGTTCATACAATATTGTGGATGATGGATCCATGGAAAATTTATTACCATTGTAACTTCAAAACCAAAACATACATGAAACACAATATAGTTATCACACTGAAAAGAATATTTTAGTAAAGAAATATTTAGAATCATGTGTCAAAATGATATTATTAGATCACATATAATATTATAATGTATTAAATAGATCATTTATAGAATTATAATAAATATAAATTTATTATATTTTTTGTTTGATAACTTACAAATCAAGTCATACATAAGGTAAGATTTATTCATCTCAATAATGTTTTATCAAGACATGTTTGATGTTATGATCCAATTTATGTTTATAAAGTTAATATACTAAACCATTGACATGTTTTATCAAGTATCCATAATAATTAATATCATTTTATATAATAATTTATATTGGTTCATCTAATTGGATTTGATTTGAATATTACCCAGTGGTAACAATTTAGAGTATGTAATTTCTTTCTTTGGAACATATGATATGTTATATAACTATATTATATTATGAGTTTTATATAAATAATTATCTAGATTTTTATAAAGAAATAAAATTTTTTACAAGGTTTTTAGGGATTTGATATATTTTATTCCATTTAAGTTACATAACACTCAATATTTCCATGGCACTAAGGGTCAAACATTATAATATAACTTTTTAATGGGACTGTTATCATTTAAATTTATGATTGTGATATTATATGATATTTATCTCTAAAATTATATATATTTAATTATTATATATTTATATATAGAGATTAATGTTTCCCTTTATTTTTCTATTGATGTGACTGCTATAATTTTTTTAACTAAACCCTAATTTATTTATCTCTTCATTTTAGAATCTATTTCATCAACATAACTATTTAATTTATAGTGTTTTAAATAATAGTTTTAAAATTATGTACATATGTTATAAATTATATTATAGCTATGTTTCATATTCTATAAAACTTCTTTAATTTACATTTTTTTCCTTTTCCAAATAAGGAACTTCATTATTTTACTTAAAATTTGAATTGAATCATTATTTTCAAATTGAACATTTAAACTGATTTTCCATACACCATGAAATGCCTTTTCTATGACCATTGGTTACATGTTTCCATGGTTATTTTAAATGAATAAAATTTCCATATTATATGAACAAAAATCTTTTTAAATATGTCATTTCAAAATGAAAATGTAATTTTATTTATGAATAGTTCTACTAATCCTTTAAAAGGATTTTTATTTATAAAATCATACATTGATATTTATTATTTATCACTGGGGATATGATCTAATGATATCATAATTACTATATATATGTATGGTTTATGATTATGAGGATATAATATTCATTAGTATTTTTTTATACTCCACTGTAATGCATTGGAAAAATGACGATTTTTTCACGATGATATAGAATACATATAAATTGGTCATGATAGTAGGACATGTGAGTGAATTATGGACCATTGTTGTATATGGTAAATATTAATGTTTTATGATATGAAATAGAACATGAGAGGTTATACTATTCAAAGAAGTTGTTATGTGGGAGTTTATCCCATTCTTGAATGAGCGTAAGCATGAGGTTATACCAATTGTGGAGTGGGTATATGGTTGGTTGGCCCAAGTATAACATGGGAAGAAAATATTACTAGGTAACATTGAAAAAATATTTATATGATTACAATTATTATAAAATTTATAAATCCCTTTCTTGACATGATATTATTATAATGTTACATGCTCATGGATTATGTTCATTGACGCATTTATGGTTCATGTCTTATAAACTACTAAGATTTATGAAATTCCTTGTGATTATGATGTATAAATTGTTTTGGATGACATTAAACATTGAATATCATGTTCTCAAATCCTAATGATCACCTCAATCCTATAAATAATCATTTATTAACACATTCCCTTTTTATATTTAATTTTAACATGAGCTACCCCTTTATATGTTTCCATTTCCTCAGGATTTGAATATGGTTTTATGTATGATACATATAATAATGGTGGAAGTTGTGATTGACATAGTGGGAGATGATTTAAATCTTTTATATACCATTTGTTTATTTTTCATAGTTTCTAATGATACTAAATATTTATTATTCTCTCTTGGATCATACTAATATGTATTTAACTTCTATATAATAATAATTATTTTTATGTATGTAATGCATGGGTCCCCTAATTTTCGATAAGATTTGGTTTTAGTTAAATTTTTAAATTAGGATGATAAATAAAACCTAAATCCATGACGATATTCAAGAAAATAGTATAACTACATAATTTATAGTGAATAATAGTGTATGGATTACATATAAATTTTTTCACTATCTTAATACTCGAAAGTGGATACAACTATGGCATAGATGCACATAGGGGTTAATAATTTAAATGAAGTTGATTAGTTATTAACATGATCATCACTAAGTCATGATAAGGGGGCTAAGACATAACACCTAGATATATGTTTTCATTGTAAATTATAATATACTAAAACCCACACGCCTAGATCTGGTATGAAGAAAATATTATGTTAAATTATTGATTTCATACCCAAAAACAATAACTAATTTTATTCATACAAGAAATTTAAAATAATTGGAAAATGTTTGATCTATTATATAACAAATGAATGTTTATTATTATAGTTATAGAGAATTATGAAAAGCTATTACATATCAAGAGTAATTTTTGACAAGTTAATATTTTTACTAATATACATTGGGGTTTTTATTTTAAAATTTGTATTGAACATATCAAATAAAATTATTTTAATAGGAAACCATCAAGAAGTAATTCATTCTACATAATTCTTTGTAACATTGGGATATTAAAAACATTAGAAGGGTGATAAAAAACACCCATTAAGGGTTAAAATAATAATAAACCATTGAATACATTTGGTGAGAACAATTAGATCAAAAGGATATATAAACATATTCAATAGGAATGTCATTTTTATATGAGAATTATACCAATAATAACTAGGATAATTGAACATGATACCTAACTTAATTATTTAACAATGTTAAGGGTTATATGAATCAATAATAATGATCTATTTGATGTAAATCATGATCAAAAAAACCATTAAAAGTCATAGAAATCATTGAAGAAGTGTTTGTATCATGGAACACTATTATAATAACATGTGTTCAATTGTATAAGAAAGTTGTCTATGAAAATTAAAACTATATGATAGAAATAAATTATTATCCCCTTGTAAAGACCCGGGATTCCCATGGAAATAATTTTTTTAAATATATGGGAATTTTCTGACTCCATAGTTTCTGACGGCCCTTGCTTCTGAGGCATAGTGTGCCCAGAATCAATTTCGGAAGTTTTGTTTGGGTACGTTCAGTAAATGTTGGAGCAGGTTTGTATAACATTTTATCAGGTACTCGGAAATGAAATATGAGGTCCCCATTGAAATTGCAGCACCAGTTTTCACTTATGAAGACTTTCATCTTGAAGGCGGATGATCGAGTATGAGAGATGGTTTTTGGGTTTCACGTGGATTAATAAAATAAAATAAGTGACAATTTTTTTTTGAACCTGTAAGGACCTGACCCCAGTTCCCTGAAGTCGGTGCCTTGTTTGATTACGTTGACATACATACAAGGAATATGAATCTCAAATGACTAATTAGTTTAGTATTATTGGAAACATTATTCATACATAAGTTCAATATTACAACTTTAAGAGAAATACAACATGGAAACTCTTTAGACAACACCCATAACTTCTAGGTTATATCATCATGTCATTCATAATAAAGTTATTTATGTCATGAAATAAATGATACATAAGATAGGGGTGAGCTCAAATGCTCATTAAGAGTAATAAATACAGTTGACGATAGTATAAACATAAGACATGGTGCATAATTAAAAACACATTCCTTTACTAAAAAGCTTGAACACATTATGGGAGGAAAATAATCTGAGTAAATAATGCCATAATAAAACATATTCATGGCTATTCTATTAAATGAATAACCACATGGAATATCAATAGCTAGAACTCATAATGATGGAGTTCATAATTCCAGACATTCTGAAACATTTTTTCAAGGCCTTGGCCAAGACGTCTAATGATTAAGTCCTCAGCCAAAATCCATATCACATTGGGAAAGGCCTCGGACAATTCCATGTCTAGTTGTCTCATGATATCTACTGAAGCATTGAGGGGCTATAGTGGGCCCCTCCCATCACATAATAAGTCAAATTAATTCCTCATATGAGCAGTGATAAACATAAACAACATATACATTCATATTGAAACTATCATTTTAAATGTATCAAACTTTCCACATTTATTGAACATAAACACTAAGCATTCTGAATAATATGGTGAATGGTTTTAGGACAGATCATCCATAACATAGTTAGTCATAAACTATTAAATAAAATATAGTAGATGACTTCATTAATTATTAAACCCAATAATACCATGGAATCAACAAGAGTGTCGAATTAGACAAAAACACTCTTATAAAATCATTAAGAAATTCTTGAGATAAATAATCTTTTATCTTGAAAAGAATAGTTCATTTGGAAAAAATCATTGTATTAAACCAGAAGTAAATTAAGATATTATTTTCATAATAAAAAGAGGGATTTTATAAGGATAATGGTTCCAAAAAGCAGATTGTAGTGTTCCTTTGAAAATAGATAAGAATTTGAGAAATTCCCTTGAATTGAGCTTGTATTTTGGAAACAGTTTTGAAAGTTCCTTTTACAACATGTAACAATCCATAAAAAAAGGAAGAATTATGTTTTTTAAATGTATATATTATACTCACACAGAACATATGATGAGTAAATAACAATACATAATAATTGCATCGTGGTAATTAGACAATTAATGTATCGCGAATGAAAATGGATGTTCGGGTGGAAAAACCATTACCTTGACTCCAAACGTGTTCCTCTCTAGTACTTAAGCTCCTGTAATATGAGATTATACTTGTTAATAACTTATTTCATAACCTACAAGAAATTTATTTAGTTTAACATAATTATTGCCACTTTATTTATGTCTTTATTGATAATTATTGTATTGAATTTCGTCGTTCTGGAGTGTTCGTTTCCTTTATTTTCATATTCGGTTCACTTGTTTTCATGTAATGAAGTTCATGTGGAATGGTTATAAATCACTAGTATTTGAATTATAAATTATTAATGAACATAAATAATTGATAATGTTCATTTATATCATTTGGTAACATGCAATTAGGATGAATCATTTAGATGACCACCACATCGATTATTCAGCGGTATTTAGAATATTATGAACTAGTTTTGTCATATAACATAATTATATGTACATATTATGGTTCCTGAATGTTAATTAAGTTATTAAACATATATTATAGTCTCTTTCAACATTGAATATGGTTTCATGACCAGTAATTAAGATTAAATTGAAGAACGAAACTACATCATCCACGAAGGTTATAAATCGGAACCTCATGGACGTCGATTTTGTTTATAAAATAAAAGGGAGAGAGTATGATTATTTATGATGGATATGCCATTATCATTATATAAATATAGTATATAGATGTTACTAGAGTTATCATTATCATTTGGATAGAGGAGGTGAGTAGAGGATAACAAAAGTAGATTAATTGAAATAAAACCAAATGAGAAAGAAGGGTGCTTTACCTCTTGAAATAACCTCCTTGAGATACTCTTTAATGGAGGGGGTTTTGGTCTTTTGGGAAGACTGGAAGCTTCTTGGATATGGAGAGAGACTGGGGAAGGGTAATCGGGCATAAAATTTAGGAGCATCATGACTTAGAGTTGTAAAGAGAAGAGGGAGTGGTGAGGGGTTTTTATAATAGAGAAGAGGAAAAAAATTGAATATTTAATTCATTATTTTATTATTTCCCTCAAGGAAACCCATAATGTTGTTTCATGTAACCCCTAATAGTAAGAAATGCATGTTAGTTAGAACCAAGTGGCCTTGCATCACTTGTTATGTCATGAATACTGAAGTTAACTGATAATTTTTATATAGGGTATTTTATCATATTTCACTATTCATCAAAAATTCTAGAATTTCAGAAAAATCCCAAAAATTCACCCTTACCATTTTTAGACAAGTATATTTTCAAAGTGAAATACATTTTTAAAAAATAATTTTCAAAATATTATTAATTTAATTTTTAAATATGGTCATTGTTAATTCGAAAAATATCAATCTTGAAGTGCAATTCGTTTTATGTGACATTGAAAAATTAATTAAGATCCCATTATCATATTACCTTAAGAAGATAAAATATTATTATTATTTACTATTCATAAGTTTCATATTACTATTCACATTTATTTTCATAATATTATGTTATTATTAACCAAATATAACGTTTGTTCTATTATACACCAAATGACTTACTGAACACAACTCTAGATGGTCATTTCTTGAAATTCAAAATATAGTACAGACAAAGTTATGTTTAATGGTTAGATTATAAAATTGCATTCTATATTTTTTTGAAAAACATGGGGATTTATATTCTACTCTCCTTACAAAAATTTCATCCTCAAAATTCACAAAATATTACCTAAAATGATTCAGGTATGTATTTAACATAAGCTCCTCAGGCTCCCATGTTGCTTCCTCCATCTTATGGTTCCTCCATAGATCCTTCTCCAGACGAGTCGTCTGATTTCTTATTACTTGTTCTCTAGTATCACGAATCTTGATAGGATCTTCACAGTAAGATAGATCAGTCTCATGTTCCACTTCTTCATAAGTGAGTACATGTGTTGGGTCTGGCATGTACTTTCTTATCATTGACACATGGCACACATCAACATGTTCTCTCACAATAGTTACATCGTCTATTTTAACATTCCATTCCTCACCCACGATTATTTCATTCTCTTCCTCCCCAATAATTGAATTTTGTTGAGCTATTGGGGGTGGATCTAGAAAAGAATCTGGTGGTGATGATTCTGCTCTAATGATAAGGTGTTCTTTATCATCACCATAAAAAATCGTAACCTCGTTCTTCTTACAATAAATTTTTGCATCATGATCGAAAAGCCAATTCGTACCGAAGATTATA
The DNA here is from genome assembly GCA_963277665.1 of Viscum album. Classification (NCBI taxonomy): domain Eukaryota; kingdom Viridiplantae; phylum Streptophyta; class Magnoliopsida; order Santalales; family Viscaceae; genus Viscum; species Viscum album. Next base: position 2,097,505,142 of record OY728163.1, on the reverse strand, counting down.
TCAAATCCGATCAGGGGTATGAAAATGAGATCAGCAGATAAATAACATTTTTATTCCCAAATGGGAACATATTGACAGAACATTGTAGCAATGATACTTCTCTTTGGAGTTTTGACGGACAACTCCCTTGTTAAATTAAATTGGAAATATCTAATTTTCTTAGCAAGGTGGGAAGATATAAGACTATGAGATGTTCTAGAATCAAATAAAGCATTGGATAAGCTTTTTGAAATGATCAAAGTACCTGCCACCAGGTCACGGGAAACTTCATCCTCTGTAGTTGTGATCGCATATTCTTGTCCTTGCTGCCTTGGCCTCTTCTGTTGCATATTTCCTCGACGTTTTGGACAATCATTAGCATATTTCCCCATCTCCCACAATTATAGAATCTAACATCATTGGATTCCTTCTTTCCTTTGAAATCATGAGCAAGATGGCCTTTCTGACCACATTTGTAACATACACCTTTTCCTTTTAAGCACGCATCGGGGTGTTTCCTTCCAAAATTGTCACATGGTGGAAATTCAACTCTTCCCTTCATCAATGTTTCCTTATTTCCTTTCCCAGGGTTTTCAGTAGCCCTCTTATTTTCTTTTATTCCCTTAATGTAATAATACATAGAGAATTCTTTTTTGGTCTTGATAGAACATGAAACTATATCCTTATATGATGAAAAATTTTGAGAGACCAGTACCCGCCAGAGGGATGGCTTTAGGCCATCAACGAATCGATCTATTTTTCACCATGTATTTCGTATATAGTCTACACCATGCCTCTCTACCCTTGTAAAGTTATATTTTTTACTTGGAAACATTTTTATCCTCCTTTTTCTTTATATTCACGAATTGCCTCTCCTTATCTGCTATTTTTTCATGAGGGAAATAGTTTTCTAAGAATATTTACTTAAAATCCCTCCATTCCATATTTTCTATTTCTTCATCCTCCTTTCTGTTTTGGACTAATGACCACCATTATTCCGCATCTCCCAATAGATGATATAATGCCATGACAACCTTCTCTCATTCATAATATCCCAAATTGAGAAATATCATCTTGAGCGAACATATCCACTACTCTGCTACAAAAGGGTTTGTAGTCCCTTTGAATGATTGAGGTTGTTTTCTCCTAAATCGATCTAGAATGGCTCCTCCACGTAGTGGATCCGAATGCTCCATATGGGTAAGGTTATTATTTATAACCCGAGTAAGTTGTCCCAGTATAGTTATGAGTTGCTCAGCACCAGTCACAGCACCAGAGCCAACATCATTGTCTTGCATCGAAGTAAAATCCCTACAGGGGACATGTTCATTCATGTGATTTCCATTCCGTCCTCTTGGCTCCATTTCTAGATAATGGCATATACTATATTGGGTTTTGAATCAAAATGTATAATCTAAACTGAAAACACAGAGAAAAACTGAGATCATACGCATTGCTAATCCCATATTCACAAAAATGGATTCTTTGAGGAATATTTACATTAATATTACTCATAATGTCTTGTAAATAAAATGTGAATTATCCTAAGCATATCCCACGGGAGTGTCGTAACCAAGAGTGCATCAATGCCCATTGTCGTGCACCAGTTTCTGTTCGAGTCTAGCTCGAAGTGGTGTTTTCGTGTTTTGCCCCAAGATACATCTATGCCAGAGCCGCCTCTACCTGCTCATATCCAGACAGGGATGTATTGACTGAATGATCTACATAATCTATTCCTTACTGAAATACCAGGACATTCTTGTATATTTATCCTCAAAGACTAACTTAGAGACTCTTCCCTAATTCTACATTTTCTGAATCAAGTTTCCAAGTATTCTACTAAACATCCTCTGATACCAACAGCAAGGACCAAACCCCAGTTTCTCGGAGCCGGTGCATTGTTGTATTGCGTTGGAATACATACAAGGATTACGAATCCTGAAGGATATAGTAGTTTAGTATTATTGGAAACAAGATTCATACATAAGTTCAATATTACAACTTGAAGAGAAATACAACGTGGTAACTCTTTAGACAACTCCCATAACATCTAGGTTATTTCAGCATGTTATTCATAATAAACTTCTTCATGTCCTGAAATAAATGATACATAAGAAATGGGTGATCTCAAACGCTCGGTAAGAGTAAGAAATACAGCGAAAGATTGTATAACCATAAGACATGGTGCATAATTGAAAACACATGCCTTTAATAATTAAATGAACACATTATGGTTGGAAAATAAGCTGGGTAAATAATGCCATAATAAAACATAATCATAGGTATTGTACTAAACAAATAACCACATGGAATATCAATATCTAAACATATAATGATGGAATTCATAATGCTGGACATTCTGAAACATTTTTTCAAGGCCTCTTCCAAGATTTCTAATGATTAAGGCCTCATCCCAAATCCATATCACATTTGGAAAGGCCTCGGTCAATTCCCTGTCTAGTTGTCTCATGATACCTACCGATTCATAGAGAGGGCATAACAGGCCCCACCCATCACATAATATGTCCAATTTATTCCGCATATGAGTGGGGATAAACATAACTAACTTATACATTCATATTGAAACTATCATATGAAATGTGACAAACTTTTCCCAATTATTGAACATAAACACTAACCATTCAGAATAATATGGTGAATAGTTTTAGGACAGATCATCCATAATAAGGTTAGTCATAAACCGTTAAATAAAATATGGTAGATGACTTCATAAATTATTAAACCCAATAATACCATGGAATCAACAAGAGTGTTGAATTAGACTAAAACACTCTTATAAAATCATTAAGCAATTCTTGACATAAATACTCTTTTATTTTGAAATGAAGAGTTATTTTGGAAAAAATATTTGTATAAAACCAGAAGTGAATTAATATAGTATTTCCATAATAAAATGATTGATTTTATAAGGATTATTGTTCCATGAAATATATTATAGAGTTCCCTTGAAAATAGATAAGAATTTGAGAAATTCCTTTGAATCGAGCTTGTATTTTGGAAACAGTTTTGAAAGTGCCTTTTAAAATGTGTAACTATCAATAACATAATGAAGGATTATGGTTTGTAAACATATATTTGATACTCCCATAGAACATATTATTAGTACATAACAATACATAATAATTACATCAAGTTAATTAGACAATGAATGTATCCCGAATGAAAATGGATGTTCCGGTGGAAAAACCCAAACCTTAACTCCAAATGTGTTCCGCTTTTGTACTTAAGCTACTGGAATATGAAATTATACTTGTTAATAACTTATTTCAGAACCTATTAGACATGTATTTATATTATCATAATTATGGATAGTTCATTTATGTCTTTATTGATAAGTTATTTTATTGAATTTCGTCGTTCTAGAGTGTTCGTTTCCTTTATTTTCATATTCGGTTCACTTGATTTCATGTAATGAAGTTCGTGTTTAATGGTTATAAATCACCATTATTTGAATTATATATTTTTAATGAACATAAAAAATTTATAATGGTAATTTAAATTATTTTGTTACATCTAATGACAATGAATCATTTAGATGACCACCACTTCGATTATTCGGCTGTATTTGGAATTTTATGACCTAGTTTTGTCATATAACATAATTATATGTACATATTATGGTTCCTGAATATTAATTAGGTTATAACACATATATAATAATCTGTTTAAACAATTAATATGGTTTAAAAACCATTAATGAAGAAGAAATTTGAGAAGGAAACTTCGTTTTCCATGAAGGTTATAAATCGAAACCTCATGGACGTCGATTTCGTTTAAAAAATAAAAGGGAGGGAGTAAGATTTTTTATGATGGTTATTCCAATCACATGATATAAATCTAGTATATAAATGTTACTACAGTAATCATGATCATTTGGATAGAGGAGGTGAGGAGAGGATAACAAAAGTAGGTAAATTTAAATAAAACCAAATGAGAAAGAAGGGTGCTTTACTTCTTGAAATAACCTCCTTGAGAAACTCTTTAAGGGAATGGGTTTTTGTCATTTGTCAAGACCAGAAGATTCTTGGACGTGGGGAAAGACTAGGTAAGGGTAATTTAGAAGATCATTGAGGAAATTCGAGGCTTAGAGTATTGAAGAGAAGAGGGAGTGGTGAGGGGTTTTTATAGTGGAGGAGAGGAGTAAAATTGTGAATATTTAATTCATTTTTTTATTATTTCTTTCAAGACAACCAATAGTGTTGTTTCATGTGACAACTAATAGTAATAAGTGAATGTGAGTTCGAAACAAGTGGCCTAGAATCACTTGTGATGTCATGAATAGTGTATTTAACTAATAATTTGTATATACGGTATTTTATCGTATTTCAGTATTCATCAAAAATTCTAGAATATCAGAAAAAAACCCAAAACATCACCCTTACCATTTTTTTACGAATAGAATTCAAAAGTGAAATCCATTTTTCAAAAATAATTTTCTAAATATGACTAATTTAATTTTTAAATAAGGTCATAGTTAATTTGACAAATAACAATCTTGAAGTGTAATTAGTTTTATGTGACATTGAAAAATTAATTAATATCTAATTATCATATTACCTTAAGAATATAAAATATTATTATTATTTACTATTCATAAGGGCCGTATTACTATTCACATTACTATTAATAAAGGTATGTTACTTTTCACCAAAAATAAAGTCTGTTCTATCAGACTCCAAATGTCTTACTGAACACAACTCTAGGTGACCATTTCTTGAAATTCAAAACATAATAGAGACAAAGTTGTGTTTAATGGTTAGATTATAAAATTGCATTCTATATTTATTTTCAAAACCGTGGGGTGTTACATTCTCCCCTCTTTACAAAACATTCATCCTCTAAATTCACAGAATATTACCTAACAAGATTCCTGTATGTTTTTAACATATGCTCCTCAGGCTCCTATGTTGCTTCCTCCATCTTATGGTTCCTCCATAGAACCTTCACCAGAAGAGTCATCTGATTTCTCAATACTTGTTCTCTAGTATCCGGAATCATGATAGGATCTTCAGAGTAAGATAGATCGGGCTCATGTTCCACTTCTTCATAAGTAAGTAAATGTGTTGGGTCTGGCATGTACTTTCATAACCTTGACATGTGGAATACATCAACATATTCTTTTATAATAGCTAAATCCTCTATTTGAACATTCATTTCCTCACCCAAAATTATTTCATTCACTTCTTCCCCAATAATTGAATTTTTTTGAGCTACTGGGGGTGGATCTAGATAAGAATCAGATGGTGACGATTCTTCTCTAAAGATAAGGTGTTCATTAGCATCGTCATCAAAAATCGTAACCTCCTACTTCTTACAATAAATTTTTGCATCATGATCCGAAATCCAAACCATGTCAATGATTATATTGAATTCAATCCTAGGTATGACATTGAGATCTGCAGATAAAGAAAATTTTTAAGCCCTAATAGGAAATGATTGACACAACTTTGTAGCAATGATACTTATCTTAAGAGTTTTGACTGACAACTCCCTTGTTAAATCAAATTAGAAATATCTAATTTTCATAGAAAACCAGGAAGTTATGAAACAATTCTATGATCCAGAATCAAATAAATCATTGGATAATCTTGATGAAACGATCAATGTACATGCCACCACGTCACGCGGAACTTCAACCTCTACAGTTGTGATCGCATATGCTTTTCCATTCTCCCTTGGCCTCTTCTGTTGCATATTTTCTTGACGTATTGGATATTAATTAGAATAGTGCCCCATCACCTGACAATTATAGCATTGAACATCATAGGAATATTTCTTTCCTTTGCAATCACCATCAAGATGGCCTTTCTGACCACATTTATAGCATACTCTTTTTCCTTTTCAGCACGAACCGGGGTGTTTCCTTCCACAATTGTCACATGGTAGAAATTTAACTCTTCCATTATTACATGTTTCTTTATTTCCTTTCCAAGGGTATTCAGCAGCTCTCTACTTATCTTGCTTTCCCTTAAATTCATAAGACATAGATAATTATTTTTCTATCTTGATAGCACATGAAACTGTTTCCTCATTTGATGAAAAATTTATGGACACCAGTGCCCTCCAGAGGAATGGCTTTGGGCCATCAAAAAATCGATCGATTTTGCTTCTTGGATTTTTTATATAGTCTACAACATGTCCTGATAACCTTGTGATGTTGGCTTCGTACTTGGAAACATTTTCATCCACCATTTTCCTTATATTCATGAATTGCCTCTCTATATCTGCTCTTTTTTCCTAGGGGATATATTTTTCTAATAAGATTTCCTTAAAATCCCTCCATTCCATCTCCTCTATTTATTCATCCTCTGTGTTTTTTATTAATGACCACCATAGATCTGAATCTCCCGATAGATGATATAATGCCATGGAAACCTTCTCTCTTTCATTACATCCCTAAGCGAGAAATATCATCTCAAGGGAATATGTCCACTACTCTACTACAGAAGGGTTTGTAGTCCCGTTGAATGATGGACGTCGTTGTCGCATAAAGAGATCTAGCATGGCTCCTCAACGTGTTGGATCCGGATGCTCCATACGGGTTAGGTTATTATTCATAACCCGAGTAAGTTGTCCCAGTATATTTATGAGTTTCTCAGCACCAGTCACAGCACCATATCCAACATCATTGTCTTGCGTCGGTGGAAAATCCCTACAGGGGAAGCACATTCATTCGATTTTCATTCCATCCATTGGGCACCATATCTAGTTAACGACATATATTATTTTAGGTTATGAATCACAATGTATAATATTAACTTTAAAATACTCAGAAAAATTGAGATCCAATGCATGGCTAATCCCACATTCAAAAAAATGGATTCTGTGAGGAATATTTACAATAAACTCATTCATAATGGCTTGTAAATAAAATGTGAATTATCCTAAGAATATCCCCCAAGAGTGTCTTATCTAATAATGAAGGAAGGTCCATTGTCGTGCACCAGTTCCCGTTCGAGTCTAGCTTGAAGCGGTGTTTTCAGGTTTTACCCCTAGATACATCTGTGCCAGAGCCGCCTCTACCTGCTCGTATCCAGACAGGGATGTATTTCTTGAAAGATCCACATAATATATTCCTTAACAAAATACCAGGACATTCTTGTATGTTTATCATCAAATACTAACTTGGAGACTCTTCCCTAAATCTACGTTTTCTAAATCTAGTTTCCATGTATTCTACTAAACTTCCTCTGATACCAAATGTCTGGACCCGACCCCAGTTGCCCAGAGTCAGTGCCTTGTTTGATTGCGTTGGAATACATACAAGGAATATGAATCCCGAAGGAATGAGTACTTTATTATTATTGGGAACAACATTCATACATATGTTCAATATTACAACATGATGAGAAATACAACTTGGAAACTCCTTAGACAACAACCATAACTTCTAGGTTATTTCAGCATGTCATTCCAAATAAACTTATTCATATCCTGAAATAAATGTTACATCAGAAATAGGTGAGCTGAAATTCTCAGTAAGAGTAAGAAATATAGCGTAATATTTTATAAACATAAATCAGGTTGCATAGTTGAAAACACATGCCTTTAAAAATAACTTGAACACATTATGATAGGAAAATAACCTGAGTAAATAATGCCATAATAAAACATAATCATGGGTATTCTACTAAACGAATAACAATAGGGAATATCAATAGTTGAACTCATAATGATGGAATCCATAATGCAGGACATTCTGAAACATTTTTTCAAGGCCTCAGCCAAGACTTCTAATGATTAAGGCCTCGACCAAAATTCATATCACATTGGGAAATGCCCCATCCAATTCTTTGTCTAGTTGTCTCATTAGACCAACCGATGCATTGAGGGTCTATAGCGAGCCCCACCCATCACATAATATGACCAATGAATTCTTCATATGAGCAGGGATAAATTTAAAAAACATATACATTCATATTGAGACTATCATATGAAATGTAACAAACTATCCCCAATTATTGAACATAAACACTAACCATTCAGAATAATATGGTGAATGGTTTTAGGAAAGATCATCCATAACATAGTTAGTCATAAACTATTAAATAAAATATGGTAGATGACTTCATAAATTATTAAACCCAATAATACCATGGAATCAACAAGAGTGTTGAATTAGACGAAAACACTCTTATAAAATCATTAAGCAATTCTTGAGATAAATACTCTTTTATTTAGAAAAGAAGAGTTATTTTGGAAAAAATCATTGTATTAAACCATAAGTGATTTAAGATAGTATTTTCATAATAAAATGAATGATTTTATAAGGATAATGGTTCTATAAAACAGATTATAGAGTTTCCTTGAAAATAGAAAAGAATTTGAGAAATTCCTTTGAATCGGGCTTGTATTTTGGAAACAGTTTTGAAAGTTCCTATTAAAATGCGTAACTATCCCTAAAATAAAGAAGGATTATGGTTTTTAAACATATATATGATACTCACACATAACCTATCTTGAGTACATAAAAATACATAAGAATTACATCGAGGTAATTGGACAATGAAAGTATCTCGAATGAAAATGGAAGTTCGGGTGGAAACCCCCTTACCTTAACTCCAAACGCGTTCCTCTATTGAAATTAAGCTCCTGGAATTTGAAATTATAATTGCTAATAACATATATCAGAACCTAATAGAAATTTATTTAGTTTACCATAATTATGGTTAGTTCATTAATGTCTTTACTGATAAGTTATTGTATTGAATTTGGTCGTTCTGGAGTGTTTGTTTCCCTTATTTTCATATTTGGTTCACTTGTTTTCATGTAATGAAGTTCATCTTGAATGGTTATAAATCTCAAGGAATGGAATTATATATTATTAATTAACATAAATAATTTATAATTTTCATTTCTATCATTTGGTTACATGGAATGAGGATGAATCATTTAGATTACCACCAATTCGATTATTCGGCGGTATTTGGAATATTATGAACTATTTTTTTCAGATAAATTAATTATATGTACATATTATGGTTACAAAATTTTAATTAGGCTATAAAACATATATTATAGTCTGTTTCAACCATGAATATGGTTTTATGACAAGTAATGAAAAATAAATTGAAGAACAAAACTTCATCGTCCATGAAGGTTATAAATCGGAACCTCATGGACGTCGATTTGGTTTATACAATAAAAGGGAGGGAGTAAGAATATTTTTGATGGTTCTTCCATTCACATGATATAAATCCAGTATATAGATGTTACTGCAGTTATCATAATCATTAGTACAGTTGAGGAGTGGATAGGATAACAAAAGTAGATAAATTGATATAAAATCAAATGAGAAAGATGAGTGATTTACCTCTTGAAATAACCTCCTTGAGAAACTCACTATGGGAAGGGGTTTTTGTATTTTGTAAAGACCAAAATCTACTTGGATGTGGTGAGAGACTAAGGAAGGGTAATTGCGCAGATATTTCTAGAGCATCAAGGCTTAGAGTAGTGAAGATAAGAGGGAGTGGTGAGGGGACTTTATAGTGGAGGAGAGGAATAAAATTTTGAATATTTAATTCATTATTTTATTATTTTCCTCAAGACAACCAATAGTGTTGTTTCATGTGACCCCTAATAGTAATAAGTTCATGTGAGTTTGAACCAAGTCGATTTGCATCACTTGTGATGTCATGAATACTGTATTTAACTGATAATTTGTATATACGGTATTTTATCGTACTTCACTATTCATAAAAAATTCTAGAATTTCATAAAAATCACAGAAAATCACCATTACCATTTATCGACGTGTAGAATTCAAAAATGAAATCCATTTTTCAAAAATAGTTTTATAAATATTATTAGTTTAATTTTTAAATAAGGTCATAGTTTTTTCAAAAAATAAAAATCATGAAGAGTAATTAGTTTTATGTGACATTGAAAAATTAATTAAGATCCCATCAACATATTACCTAAAGAAAATAAAATAATATTATTATTTACTATTCATAAGGGTCATATTACTATTCAAATTACTATTCATAAGGGTATGTTTCTATTCACCAAAAATCAAGTTTATTCTATCAGACTCCAAATGACTTACTGAACACAACTCTAGATGAACATTTCTTGAAATTCAAAACATAGAAGAGGCAAAGTTTTGATTAACGGTTAGCTTATAAAATTTCATTCTATATTTATTTTCAAAACATTGGGGTGTTACAGAACCCATAACATGTCGTATGTTGGTTAAAAGCTCCACATGTGGGTTTTTTGTGGGACCGCCACACCCTAACCTCCCATGGGAGGATAATTGGGGTGGGGACGACTCGAGCAGCATAACCTCCCGCGAGAGGTTATGACGTGAGGTCCACATGGGGATTAACCCCCCATTTAATGGGAGGGGAGGAAACCTCTCAACTCTCCCTCATTAATGAGGGATATCCTCTTGGTCTCTAACTCCCCTATTAATGAAGGAGGATAAAACCTCTTAAAATCCCCAATTAATTGAAGGAAACCCCTTGACCCTCTTCATGTTTAATTAGGTGGTGACCTCCCGCGCCTCTAACCCCCTCGATACTTTGGAAATTTAAAATTCCAACCTCTGGTGCAATTAATTTGGTGGAGCCTCTCCTCCTTTTTTTTGAATTTCGAATAATTGTGCCAAAATCATGTACTTAATTAAGTGGGGCCCACATAATGAATTCACACCGATGGGCATAATAGAGTAAAATCTATTATTTTGGCATGTTTATTCACTCCATAGTAGAGAGCTTGGGAGAATAGAATCCTCCAATGAAGAACGAGAAGACGCATGTGACGATGCTTCATCCTCGGCTTCATCCTAGGAACCCCCCTTCCGACGTGGGATCTCTTGGACGACCCTTATTCCTCCATCTTCTTCATCAACAGAATGATGCATGAGCTCAGAAGTGGAAGCGTATGGAGAACGATGACAATATCATCTTCCCCCATAATGAACGAACTCCCGACAATTAAAAAGGTAGGGGTGTGTTTTAAGTTGTTTAAAGCTTTATCCTCTCATGTTGAATCATCTTCATTAGCCTCTTGCTATCATTATAACATGGAGGGTATGGGCCAAACGAACACTGCCCGACACCTCTGAAACCTTTGTGGTTTCGGATCCTTGAGTTGACGGTGATGTAACGATTACATGTACTGAGGCGACGATGAAAAATATGGAAAATAAAAGTTGCGCGACATGCGGCCTCCGCGACCCGCGCCGCCTGCCGATGTAACACCCCAAGCTTCCACGGTACGCTTCTCTTTGAATAATATGATAGTGTGTGTTGTACGCAACCCCGAGTTCTAACACACCATAAAAAATCAAACTATCTGTTTTGAATAGTAATACCTAATTTTTGAAATTATATATATTTAATTTTTTAAAATGGACTTCATTTTTGGATTCGGAATATCGAATTTAGCCTAAGGTGAAATTTTTGTACTTTTCGGATAACTTTAATATTTTGATGAATAGTGAAAATTACTATATTTTAATTAAAAACAACTTTTTTAATAAAAATAATTAATAGTGATAAATTATGAATTTGAGTGGTTTTAAGGTATATTTAGAATATATTTTTACCATTTAATATAATGTTGGTCATTGAACATAATTTTACAATTAAACCAGACATAAACAAGTGTCAATCTTTTGATAGTTATTATCTCTTAAAAACACGCTTTTTGTTTTAACAATGGAAATTAATTTTAAATTAATTTATTCCACTTCTGTCTTTTGAATTTGGAAAAACGAATTCCATATTTGGAATCAGTATGTTCAAATTGTGTAATTGGGTATCTTTTATTTTTAGACATTTTGAATAATTACTTCGGTAATATTTTATTTACCATGTTTAAGGGTAAATCCGGTAAATAAGGGTTAAAAATAATATTATAATAATACTAAATTACCCTAAAACGTGTCCTATACTTATTGGTTGATACATGTTCGACCATAGGAATCATTGGGTCGATTTTGGGACCCCATGGAGCCACTTGTAGGTGATAGGGACACTTTATTTTAATTAAGTTAAAATGAATACAAAAATGACACAAGCATATATCGTTTCGCAATAAAATTTTTTAAATAGGGTTATATATGTTGGAATCTCGACTATAAATGATCATTAGAAAGATAAAAGTATTTCCTACATAATGATATTTTATTTATAATTTTTAGAGATTACATAATTTAATTTATTTATGACACAATGATGATGAAGTAATTAACATAATAGTGAAACTTTAAAATAATTGATATTATAAATACCCAAATAAATATAATTTGAGACTTTTAATGAATTAAAATAATTTTCTAGGATAATATGACATATTAGTATTTATTTAATTAACTTTTTTCGAATTAATCATTCTGTTATGTGTTTCTTAAAAATCAACTATTGAATAGTGTCAAAATTGACATAAAAGAGTTTTTAAAACAAATATTATATTATTAATTGATATTAAATTTCTAAAAGTCTAAGGATAGGCCAAGAGACTTATATCATGGCATTTTTATCATTAATGGACCATTTGGGGGTCTCTTGGATGTATATAGTATGTTTATAACCTATATAATATTAAAATACAAAGTGACATGGTAAATGTCAAACAAATTAACTAAGAGTTAATAATTAAAGATAAGGTTAATATAGTAACCCAATCCTGTCTAAATTATATTGGTTGAATGATATTCGACCTATACCCACCTTAAAATTTAAATAATAAACTTTGGAGCCCTTAGAATTTGAATATGAATTTATTATAAATTAATATTTCTAGCTTTTCCAAAGGTGCCCCTCACCCCTCTTATAAAAGGGTACTCCTTCTTCTCATTTATTTACACCTTAAAAGACTTTTTGATTGGCCAAACTCTGCCCAAATACTCTCCCAACTTCCCTAAATACAACATAGAGGCCTTAGTTTGATCAAAAATCCAACCTAGTGATCCCTTTTGATCAAATCAAAAGGAAGAACCCGAAGAAGAGGTAATGATTTCACCACCCTTTTCCAAGTTCCTTTCTTCTTCCACTTCTTCTTCATTTGTTATTACCATTCTAAAATAATAACTCTAGTATCATATATATACTGTGATGTTATTATAAATATTTTAAAACCATATTCAGTATTCCATACACCCTTTGAATAACATGTTACCATACGTGCGTGCGTACGGCTAACCGTCTCCACGTCATGGTGTAATTGTTATTCAATATATTATTATTTGGATGGGTATAATAATGATGTGTAACTCATGTAAATAATAAATATAACATGTTAATGATTTTTTATATATGATATACCATCTATTTATATATTATTTTAATATCAAAATAATGATATTTTCACTCATGCATACGTACAGACTATCGTCTCCACGAACGCGATGAGATTCATTCTCCATCGTATCCATTCAAGTAAAATTGTCATTTGATGATTTAATGTTTAATGACTTGATATAATTCTGTATATGAATTATATATAACCTATCCATGACAAACATGGCTTATGTAACAAAACATATAAAAGAAAACGAGTAAGTTAACTCCCGAAACGACGATAATACTAAGATATTATTAACAAAGAAATGTTAAAAGATCATATATGATATCATATGAATGTATATGATTCTTGTATAATTTAATAACAATTATTTCACTATTATACAGGAGGTTAACCTACCCCAACAAAGGAAAAGTACAAGTTAAGGGTTATTTCACAGTCTCTTCATTATCCGAGGTTGTTTATACTTAATAATCTACTGGGATCTCTTTATCATCCCCATCCATGTTTCTTAAAAATGAATTTCAAAACATTTTTACTATTTACTAGAATATGGGTTAAAGTCATTTATACCCTTGTTTGACTTTTTATAAGAGTTTTATAAAGGAATCATTCCGTCGTTTTCCAAACAAGGTGTTTTTTAACCTTTTCGACAAAATTAAGGTAAGAATGTTTTTTAAACTTATACGGTGGGTGTGGGTATTTTCCGCCATTATAAAATCATCGAAGCTTCCCTTACAAGCTTATTAGAATATTTTCAAAGAAAATGTTTTATTTTATAAATATATGACTCTTAAATGATTTCAAAATAGAAAGTTATATTCCTCTAATAAGAGTTTTGATTTCATATATGTCAACATCATTTGATGGATTTTACACTTATTTGAAGTTGATTTATTATGATACAAAACTTCTATATTGTATTGAAGGTTTTGTGATATTTTTGACTGTGGATGTGCTATTTTTATACCATTCATAGTTTATGGGGAAAGTATTGACATTTCGTATGATAGTTTTAATAGGAATGTTTATGTTATGTTTAAACCTTTTCATATGGGAATGCATTGGACTTAATATGTGACGGGTGGAGCCCGCTATAGCTCCTCGATGCATAGGTAGGTCTCATGAGACAAACTAGTGTCTTGGCACAAGGCCTTGGCAAAATCTTATTTGTAGTTTTGACACTAGGCCTTGGCTATGTGGTTATGATAGTCTGGCATTATGCATTCCATCATTATGAAAGTGGTTATTGATATTGCATGTGATTATTCGATTAGTAGAATATCCATGTGAATAAGTAAATGGAATTATTTCATTTTACTTTTTCCATTCTATGTTGAAGTTCAAGTTTAAAAGGCTTCTATTTTAGTTATACGTTTCCTTAAATGTTTATTCTTATTAATGAAAGTTTCCACTATATTGTTATCCTTACTGGACATTTGAGCTCACCCCTTTTCTATGTTTTATTTTTCCCAGGATGTGAAGAAGTAATTTATGAATGACCTGCAGGGATAGTATGTGAGGATATGAGTGTGGAATATGGAGACTATGTTGTTGTAGTAGTTTTTCTCTTTATGATGTAATGTACAACTTTATGACTATATGTAGTGTTTCCAAGGCTATTAAACCAATAGGTCTTTCAAGATTTGATCTTTCTTGTGATCATGCCAATGTTATGTAATAATGCACCGACTCTCGGTAATTGGGTTCGGGGCGTTACAGTTGGTATCCGAAGAAGTTTAGTACAAACCTTGGATGCTAGATTTAGATAAACTCTAATTAGAGCACGTAGACGTAAGATGAACTTTGAGGATTAGTATAGAAGAACTTCCTAAAATATTGGTATTGTAGAGATTTTGTGAGTTCTTTGAGCAATACATCCCTGTCTAGATACCAGTAGGTAGAGGCGGCTCTGGCACAGATGTACCTAGGGGTAAAATCCGAAAACACCGCTTTGAGCTAGACTCGAATGGGAACTGGTGCACGACAACGGGACTTGCTGCACTCTTGGTTACGACACTCCCGGGGGATATTCTTAGGATAATTCTCATTTTCTTTACAAACCATTATGAAGGGTTTATGAGTATGTACTTCTTCAAAGGATACATTCTTATGATTATGGATTATATCCATAAATAGTTCAATTTATGTTAAGTGTTTTATAAGTATGGGATTTTGTATTTTTATTCATAAACTGATCTAGTTTATGACATTGTTTAGAAATGGCGCCTAGTGGAAGAAATGGAAACTGTATCAATGCACGCACTCCATGTAGGAATTTTCCTCCTGCTCAAGATAATTATAGTGGAGCTGGTGATGAAACTGGTGCCGATCAGCAAATCACCAGACTGGGACAACTCACTTAGGTTATGAATAATAACCTTACCCGTATGGAGCACCCTGATCCGTAGCGTGGAGGGTCAATGTTAGATCAATTCATGAGGCAACAACCACCAATGTTCAATGGGAGTAAAAATCCATTAGTAGCTGAGCAATGGATAAATTCCCTAGAGAAGATATTTCAGGCTTTGGGGAGTAGTGAAAGGGAAAAAGTTATTATGGCAGTTTACCGCCACACTGGAGATGGTGATCAATGGTGGTCATTGATTCAAAACACGAAGGAAGATGATGAAGTATCAAATATGGAATGGAGGGAGTTCAAATATATGTTTCTAGAAAAATACTTTCCCCGCGACCATCGAGCAGATATGGAAAGGCAATTTCTGAGTCTGAGACAGAAGGAGGATGAGAATGTCGCAAAGTATGAGGATAACTTTACATGGTTAGCAAGGTATGTTGGGGATTATATAAGTAACCCGTGAAGTAATATTGATCGTTTCTTTGATGGGTTAAAACCATTTCTCCATCGAGCATTAGTCTCACAATCCTTCTCATCGTACGAAGACATTGTCTCATGTGCTATCAAGACCGAAAAGGAATTCTCTATGTCTTATGACTTTAAAGCTAAGCAAGAGAAGAAGAGATCTGCTGATCAATCTTGTAATGGAAAGAAGCGGATGAAGAAAATTGTTGAATATCCATCCTGTGGTAAATGTGGGAAGAAACACCTCGGTACTTTATTGAAGGGAATGGGAGCCTGTTACAAGTGTGGTGAAAAAGGCCACCAAGCTCATGATTGAAAAGGGAAGAAGGAAGATACCAATGTTCAGTGCTACAATTTCAGGGAGATAGGGCATTATGCAAATGAATGTCCTAAGAGTCAGGGGAACTTACCTCAGAAAATGCCAAGGGATCAAGGCAAAGCTTATGCTATCACTACTACTGAGGTAGAATCTCCGAAAGACATGGTGGCAGGTAATTTAATGGTTTCCTCAAGTTTAGCAAATGTATTATTTGATTCTAGATCATCAGATTGTTTCATATCTGCCTTGTTTTCTAAGAAAATTAGATATTTCCAATTTGATTTAACAAGGGAGTTGTCAGTTGAAACTCCTAATGGAAGTATCATTCCAACAATGTTTTGTGAATCAGTCCCCATTAGAGCACATAAATGTTCTTTATCTGCTGATCTTGTTGTCATACCTATGATTGAGTTTGATATAATCCTTGGTATGGACTGGCTTTCGGGCTATGATGTGAATATTTATTGTAAGAAGAAAGAGGTTACGATCCTTGATGATGATGATAAGGAACACCTTATCTTTAGAGAAGAATCGTCACCACCTAATTATTATCTAGATCCACCCCCAGTAGCTCAACTAAATTCAATTATTGGGTAGGAATAGAATGAAATAACTATGGGTGAGGAAAGTAATGTTCAAATAGAGTATGGACCTGTTGTGAAAGAATTTGTAGATGTATTTCTGGAAGATTTACCTGGATATCCTCCAGAACGAGAAGTTGAGTTTTCCATTGATTTAATTCCTGGATCAAGGCCTATATCGAAGACCCCTTATAGAATGGCCAGCGTAGAATTAGTCGAACTAAAGAAACAACTAGAGGAATTGAGTAATAAAGTATTTATTCTCCCTAGTGTTTCTCTATGGGGATCCCCTGTTCTTTTTGTTAAAAATAATGATGGATCTATGAGGATATGTATTGACTATAGGGAGATCAATGCTATAAAGATAATGAAAAAGTATCCCCTAACTCGCATTGATGATTTATTTGACCAACTGCATGGAGCTCAATACTTTTCCAATATTGACCTTTGATCTGGGTACCTTCAGTTGTCTGTGAAAGAATGAAGACATTCTGAAGACAGCATATCGAACCAGGTACGGGCATTATGAGTTTACAGTAATTCCTTTTGGATTGACTAATGCACCCTCTGTATTCATGGATATGATGAATAGAGTTTTCAAGGAATATCTCGATGAATTTGTGGTGGTATTTATTGATGATATCTTGGTATACTAAAAAAGATATGAAGACCATGAAAATAACTTGTGCATTATCTTGAACACTTTAAGAAGACATGAATTATATGGGAAGTTTAGCAAGTGTGAATTTTGGTTTCAGGAGATTTCTTTTCTTGGCCATATTGTCTCTAAAGATGGAATCTATGTTGATTTCTAAGACCAAGGAAATCCAAGAATGGCCAGCACCTACGACTATAACTGAGGTACGTAGTTTTATTGGTTTAGAAGGTTATTATCGACGTTTCGTCCAGAATTTTTCCTGATTGGCTAACCCATTAACGAATCTCACCCGTAAAGAGGTTAAATTTGTTTGGACAAAAGATTGTGAAGAATGTTTCGAAGAACTGATGTGAAGATTAGTAAATGCTCCTTTATTGACTCTACCATCGGGGAATTATGGGTTCGTTATTTATAATGATACATCGAAGAAAGGAATTGGTTGTGTCCTTATGCAGAATGATAGGGTTATTGCCTATGAATCACGACAGTTGAAAATTCATGAACAAAACTATCCTACTCATGATCTCGAGTTAGCACCTGTGATCATTGCTTTGAAGATATGGAGGCACTACCTCTATGGTGAAAAATGTGAGATTTATACTGATCACAAGAGTTTGAAGTATATTTTCTCACAAAAAGAACTCAACATGTGGCAAAGGAGATGGCTTGAATTACTTAAGGATTATAATTGCACGATACAATACCACCTGTGGAAGGCAAACATGGTGGCATATTATTTGAGCAGAAAAGATCATGGAGTTTTGAACAATATGAGAATTTAAAGGGATCCAATTTTCATGGATCTAGTGAAGATGGACATAGGAATAACAAGGGAAGGAGAAACATCAATGAGTTTTCAAATGGTTTCCAAAACATATTTATTAGAAAGGATTAAGAGTTCTCAGACTAATGATGGAGAATTTCAAAAGAAGATTAAAGCTGTGAATGATGGGAGATTGTGAAATTTTGTGTATGAAAATGGAATTTAGAAATTCGGGATGAGGCTTTGTGTTCCCGATATACCTGATATAAAAAGGGAATTGTTGGATGATGCTCATAGTTCCAATTTCTCTATACACCCAGGGAGCACCAAAATGTATAGATATTTGAAGGAACATTTTTGGTGGGACAATATGAAGAGGGAGATTGCTAATTTTGTGTCAAGATGTATGGTTTGTCAACAAGTTAAAGCTGGAAGGCAACACCCTGTAGTAGTCATGCAACCTCTTCCCATACCAGAGTGGAAATGGGACAATATTACGATGGACATTGTCATGGGGCTACCAAATACTCCTAGAAGGAATGATGCAATATGGGTTATTGTTGATTGTCTTACCAAGTCAGCACATTTTCTTGCTATAAGAGAAGATCTACCACTAGAACGTCTAGCAAGACTATATATTAATGAAGTTGTGAGACTTCATGGAGTACCCCTATTGATTGTTATGGAAGTGTCTTCAGAAATCCCTGGATACTGAACTTCATTTGAGCACTTCATACCACCCTCAGATAGACGGACAATCAGAACGGACTATTCAATCCTTAGAAGACATGTTGAGATCCTGCTCACTTGACTTTCAGGGTATGTGGGATCAGTATTTACCTCTGATAGAATTTTCCTATAACAATATCTTCTATTCGAGTATTCAGATGGCACCATATGAAGCGTTATACGGAAAGAGATGTCGCACACCAGCCTGTTGGGATGACGTTGGTGAAAGAAAACTTGTAGGTCTAGAACTGGTGGAGGAAACGAGAGAAAATGTGAAGGTAATCCAAAATCACATCAAAGCAGCTCAAAGTAGACAGAAGAGCTATTCCGATAATCAAAGGAAGAATTTGGAATTTCAAGTTGGTGATCATGTTTTCCTGAAGGTATCTCCATGGAAGGGACTCATACGTTTTGGTAAGAAATGTAAATTGAGTCCCAGGTACATCTGACCTTTCAAAATTCTAGAACTAATTGGGGTTGTAGCTTACCGATTGGCAATGCTGCCAAGTCTCTCCAAAGTTCACGATGTGTTCCACGTATCTCTGTTGAGGAAATACATTCCTGACCCAACGCATGTACTCGCCTATGAGGAGTTAGAACTGGAACCCGATCTGTCTTATTGTGAAGAGCCCTTCAGGATTCCTGATATGAAAGAACAAGTACAGAGAAACCGGATGACACGTCTGGTAAAAGTTTTGTAGTGAAACCATAAGATGGAAGAGACAACGTGGGAACCCGAGGAACTTATGATGAAGAACCACACGAGTCTTTTCATGCGATAATATTCTAGAAATTTCGAGGATGAAATTATTTGATGAAAAGGAGAATGTAACACCCCAATCTTCCACGGTACGCTTCTCTTTGAATAATGTGATAGCGTGTGTTGTACGCAACACCGAGTTCTAACACACCTAAACCAATCAAACTAGTCATTATGAATAGTAATACCTACTTTTTGAAATTATATATATTTTATTTGTTAAAATGGACTTCATTTCTGGATTCGGAATATCGAATTTAGCCTAAGGTTAAATTTTTGTACTTTTCGGATAACTTTAATATTTGGATGAATAGTGAAAATTACTAAATTTTAATTAAAAACAAATTTTTTAATCAAAATAATTAGTAGTGATAAATTATGAATTTGAGTGGTTTTAAAGTATATTTAGAATATATTTTTACCATTTAATATAATGTTGGTCATTGGACATTATTTTACAATTAAACCGGACATAAACAAGTGTCAATCTTTTGATAATTATTATCTCTTAAAAACATGCTTTTTGTTTTAACAACAGGAATTAATTTTAAATTAATTTCTTCCACTTCTGTGTTTTGAATTTGGAAAAATGGATTCCATATTTTGAATCATGATGTTAAAATGGTGTAAATAGGTAACTTTTATTTTTAGACATTTTGAACAATTACTTCGGTAAATATTTTATTTATCATGGTTAAGGGTAAATCCGGTAAATAAGGGTTAAAAAATAATATTATAATAATACTAAATTATCGTAAAACGTTTCCTAGCATTATTTTTTGATACATGTTCGACCATAGGCATCTTTGGGTCTATTTTGGGACCCCATGGAGAAACTTGTAGGTGATAGAGACACTTTATTTTAATTATGTTAAAATGAACACAAAAATGACATGAGGATATATTGTTTCGCAAAACAATTTTTACATATGGTTATATATGTCTGAATCTCAACTATAAATATTAATTATAAATCTAAAAAGATTTCCTACATAATGATATTTTATTTATAATTTTTAGAGATTACGTAATTTAATTTATTTATGACACAATGATGATGAAGTAATTAACGTAATAATGAAAATTTAAAATAATTGATATTATAAATACCCAAAGAAATATAATTTGAGACTTTTAAGGAATTACAATAATTTTCTAGGATAATATGACGTATTAGGATTGATTTAATTAACTTTTTTAGAAGTAATAATTCTGTTATGAGTTTCACAAAAGTCAACTATTGAATAGTGTCAAAATTGACATAAAAGAGTTTTTAAAACAAATATTATATTATTAATTGATATTAAATTCCTAAAAATCTAAGTATCGGCCAAGAGACTTATATCATGATATTTGTATCATTAATGGACCACTTAGGGGTCTCTTGGATGTATATAGTATGTTTATTAACTATATAATATAAAAATACAAAGTGACATGGTAAATGTCAAACTAATTAACTAAGAGTTAATACTTAAAGATAAGGTTAATATAGTAACCCAAACCTGTCTAAATTCTATTGGTTGAATGGTTTTCTACCTATCCCCACCTTAACATTTAAATAATAAACTTTAGAGCCATTATAAATAGAATATGAATTTATTATAAATTAATATTTCTAGCTTTTCCAAAGGTGCCCCTCACCCCTCTTATAAAAGGGCACTCATCCTTATAATTTTTTCACACCTTAAAAGAATTTTGGTTCGGCCAAACTATGCCCAAATACTCTTCCAACTTCCCTCACTACAACCAAGAGGCCTTAGTTGGATCAAAAATCCAACCTAAGGATCCCTTTTGATCAAATCAAAAGGAAGAACCCGAAGAAGAGGTAATGATTTCACCACCCTTTTCCAAGTTCCTTTCTTCTTCCACTTCTTCTTCGTTTGTTATTATCATTCTAAAATAATAACTACAGTATCATATATATATTGTGATGTTATTAAAAATATGGTACAACCATATTCAGTATTCTATCCATCCTTTGAATAACATGTTACCATACGTGCGTACGTACGACTTATCGTCTCCACATCGTGGTGTAATTGTTATTCAATATATTATTATTTGGATGGGTATAATAATGATGTGTAACTCATGTAAATAATAAATATAACATGTTAATGATTCTGTATATATGTTATACTATCCATTTATATATTATTTTAATATCAAAAGAATGATATTGTCGCTCGTGCATACGTACGGACTACCGTCTCCAAGAACGCGATGAGATTCATTCTCCATCGTATCCATTCAAGTATAATTATCATATGATGATTTAAAAATAATGTTTATGTACTTGATATCATTTTGTATATGAATAATATACAACTTATCCATGACAAACATGGCTTATGTAACAAAACATATAGAAGAAAACGAGTAAGTTAACACTCGAAATGACGATAATACTAAGATATTATTAACAAAGCAATGTTAAAAGATCATATATGATATCATATGAATGTATATGATTATTGTATAATTTAAGAACAATTATTTCACTATTATACATGAGGTTAACCTAACCCAACAAAGGAAAAGTATAAGGTAAGGGTTATTTCACAATCTCTTCATTATCTGAGGTTGTTTATACGTAATAATCTAATGGGATCTCTTTATCAACCACATCCATGTTTCTTAAAAATTTATTTCAAAAAAATTTTACTATTTACTAGAATATGGGTTAAAGTCATTTATACCCTTGTTTGACTTTTTATAAGAGGTTTATAAAGGAATCTTTCTGTCATTTTCCAAACAAGGAGCTTTTTATCCTTTTCGACAAAATTAAGGAAAGAATGTTTTTTACCTTATACGGCGGGTGTGGATATTTTCCGCCGTTATAAAATCGTCGAAGCTTCCCTTACAAGATTATAAGAATATTTTCAAAGAAAATATTTTATTTTATAAATATATGACTCTTAAATGATTTCAAAATAGAAAGATATATTTCTCTAAAAAGAGTTTTGATTTCATCTATGTCAACATCCTTTGATGGATTTTACGCTTATTTGAAGTTGATTTATTATGATACAAAACTTATATATTGTATTGAAGGTTTTGTGATATGTTTGACTGTGGATGTGCTATTTTTATACCATTCATAGTTTATGGTGAAAGTATTGACATTTCGTATGCTAGTTTTAATACGAATGTTTATGTTATGTTTAAACCTTTTTATATGGGAATGCAATGGACTTAATATGTGACGGGTGGAGCCCGATATAGCTCCTCGATGCATCGGTAGGTCTCATGAGAGAAACTAGTGTCTTGGTATAAGGCCTTGGAAAAATATTATTTGTAGTCTTGGCACGAGGCCTTGGATATGTGGTATTGATAGTCTGGCATTATTCACTCCATCATTATGAAAGTGGTTATTGATATTGCTTGTGATTATTCGATTAGTATAATATCCATGTGAATTAGTAAATGAAATTATTTCATTTTAATTTAGTCATACTATGTTGAAGATCATGTTTAAAAGGCTTTTGTTTTAGGTATACATTGCCTTAAATGTTTATTCTTATTTATGAAAGTTTCTGCTATATTATTATACTTACTGGGCATTTGAGCTCACCCCTTTTCTATGTTTTTTTCCAGGATGTGAAGAAGTAATTTATGAGTGACCTGCAGGGATAGTATGTGGGGATATGAGTGTGGAATATAGAGACTATGTTGTTTTTGTAGTTTTTCACTTTATGATGTAATGTAAATCTTTATGAATATGTCTACTGTTTCCAAGGCTACTAAACCAATCGGTCGTTGGAGATTTTATCTTTCTTGTGTTCATGCCAATGTTATGTAATAATCCACCGACTCTAGGTAACTGGGGTCAGGGCGTTACAGTCGAGCGGCGCCCAAACCGCCTACTCGTGCACTACCCGGCCCGCCCCGCGCCCTGCTCGGCGCCCAGGTCGTCTGCCCCCCCCCCTGCGACCAGGTCGCCCACCCGGAACCCCCAGTGCCATGCCCGGCACCCCCGCGACCAGGGTTCCCTACCCGGCGCATGCCCGCACGCTGCATGCGCGCCCCGACACCCCCTGCCCTACCGCGCCCTTCCTAGTGCACTTGCGGCCTATTGCGCCCTCAGCACCATACCCACGGCCTGCCCACGCCCTGCGCTACCTGTGGCTGGCCTCTTGGGCTGAGCCGACCGAGCCACGCTCCTCATGGAGCCGGTCGACCCTCCCACTAGCCTTCAGGTCGAGTCGCCCACGTAGCGAATTTTGGCCCGAATTGTCCACGCAGTCCGATGGGCCGGGGGCAGCTGACTGGGCCGAACTATGTGGACTGACCCACCCAATGGGCTAGGTCAGACCCAGCAAGTCATTCTGGGTCGACCCAGACTAGGTTGACCCAGACTGGGATGGGCCAAGTCGGTCCGATTGGGTCAGACTGGACCAGAGCCCGTACCGCTCCCTAACTTTCTTGGTCCATATCATTGGCACCGGACGACGGTTTGACAAACCATCAGCGGCACTAAAATTCGTGGAGCATAGTCTTCCCTTTGAGTATAAACCACATCAGTTCATGGTATTTTTGACATACGGCTAGGTTGGATTGTACACGAATCCAACCAGGCCCCCGGGATTAGAAGGCTAATCACTAACAGATCAGGTGTCCGAATGATGTGTCATCTATTGATTTGAGGCCCCTATGATGTGGAGGAACTTTGAGATAATTCTAAGTTATACTTCGTGAAACTTGGAGTATCGACTTGTAGCTCGTGGAGCGGACCGTTATAGTGACGAGCGAGCAGAGTACAGAGACCTAGTAGCTAGCTGAGACCTGGTGACTTTTTTCCCGATTTGATTCGTAGTGACTCGACTAGCCCAGTGGGGAGCGCTACTGTGTGAGGCGGAAGACCCATGGAAGAGGAGAGCCACTATGTGAGGTGAAAACCCCGCAGTAATCGATAGCAGGAGTACCTCTGTAGGCTATTAGGTGAAGTGATACAGTGTGAGGTGGCAGACCCAAGGTGGGAAGCATCTCTCTGTGACATAGTTGTCCCACAATACTCGATAGGAGGAGTACCTCAGCATTATAAGGATAGTGTGTAGTGCCTCGGAGTCGTGAAAGGGCCACCGTACTCAACCAATTTGGAGTTATCAAGCAGCCGTGGTTTCGAAAATGAAAATCCTGGTTTGAGCTGAGTCAATGACCTCTATGTTTTCATAATGATTTGGATGGGTTACTTGATAACATAGGTATATGTATGGGAATATACCTAAGTAATGGTTTTCCATTGAAATCATATTTTTTGGTTTATCTATGTTGGATTTTGTGAGACCTTGATTTCCTCAAGGTCCCTACTAAGTATCGTTATACACACCCCTGCACGGGCTATGCATGCCCCTCATTGTATTGGATGTAGACGACGGACAGTGCTGACGGAGGCCGAGAGGACCAGGACTGGATGGTACCCAGAGGATGACATTTTGACGTATCGGTAAACAGTGGAGTTTGGCGGACGTGGAGTGTTGAGGAGGCCATCTGTACCTACCCTTCAGGTAGGAACCCTGGAGGACGATCCAGGTGTTGCTTTCACCTTCCATCTATTTGTCTTTTTAGTTGTACTGGTTTATCTGTTCCTTATACTTTACTATTAGGCTTGTATTCTGGCCCCCGGTACTTTTAGTACACTTGTTAAACATCTTTTACTTATTATTTTCTCCCACTTGTACTCTGGTTGTGTGTGTTTACTATTTATAAAGGCAATGCCTTCCCAGTTTTAGGGAATTACTCTTTTGGTGCAAGTAGCCAACACCATGCCTATGAAAGGCGGTCTTGGGGTAGTCATGATGTAGGCCCCGAGGGACGGGTTGTGACAACTTGGTATCAAAGGAGTCGGTTCTACCACAGAAAATAGTACTCTGATATTTCTTTTATGTGAATCAATAGTGTTAAGGGTACTAGGAGTGGTTTTTAGTTCAGGGAGTCCAATGTTGGTGTGGGCGGCCGATGTATACACAAACCAGGACCCTGACTTCTAATTTCTAACCCAGTGCATGAAAACACGGATTGCGTGGGTGTTTTCAAAAGTTTTCATTAAGTCAGCTCAATCTAGGTCAGCTCAATTGAGACATGAAATCACATTACCTTATTTATTTACTCTCTTCATAGAAATTCAAACATATTATATAATAAAAATATTTCTATTATAAAAATATAATGTACATTTTTATTATTTATAATACCGTATATAATTTTATGGGGACTTTATATTACCTATTTATTTACAATTCAATATTAATATTAGGCTACTGGTAAAAGATGCTTTGTTTTTCGCATGTGTTTTGATTTTTTTATTTTTTTCATATTAATTATATAATTATTTCACCATATTAATAATTATTAAAATGATATAAATATCATATATATTCTATATATTCTTATAAATAATAATCTACAAAATATATAAATAGAAAATTAAATACTCTCTCTATACAGATGGCAGACCATATATACATATGACTGTTGTTTCCATTTATATATCATATTGATTGAATAAATTTAAATAAAATATAAATAATATTTAAAAATTAAAATATATTTGTAATATATTTCATATAATTTCACTAAACCCATCTTTAATACATTTAATGTGATAGGTGAATGAATCACATTTCTTTGAGGAGGCGGTCAAAACCATGTCCATAAACAAAGTTATCGTATTTACCAAAAATTTATATAATGAAGGTATGCATTATATAATTATTCCATAAGAATAGATACATCATATATATCATATAATAATATAATTTACATCATTATTCCCAACCATGGAATGTGGAAATTGAAGAATGGATGACATCAGTTCATGAGGTAGTAATCCTCTGTAAACAGGACTAATGATTGTCTGTCCTATATGTTAGAAGTGTGTCACAATGTTGATTTATACTTAAATAATAAAATATATAAGTATATTTATAATACTATTTTTATTATATAAACATTAAATAAAATTAATTTAATGGGTTTAAAGAAGAAATAAAACCATAATGTCCATCGATGAACATTACCTCTTCTTTGGGTATCTCTTTTTGATTTGTACAAAACACACTTCTATGGATGGTGTCATAATAAATTAGTATTTATAGTATGAAGTTAGGGAACTTGATTTTAGATTCGGATATTCTTTTCTAATACAAATATGACTTTCAGTGTAATGAAAAGATAAGTAGAGGTACCTTTTATATGAGAGGTTGGGACACTTTTGGAATTCCTCATATGATTAATTTATAAAAAATTAATTATTAATACAAACAATTTGAAATAGAAATAAAGTTGAATATAATGTTGGATATGAAGATAATCATGCAAAACAATATATTTTTTACTTTTTTGTTTTAATTTTTAAAAAATATTATGTTGATTAACCCTTGGTTAAGATATTTTAATTTTAACTATTGAAACAAAATTTTAATATTAATTAGTGGAGCATTTTTAATTTATGATGTAAAATGAATTGTACATTTCATTTTAATATAATTTAAAAAAAATTATCCCCTAGGTCCTAATTATTATTTTTTTAACCAATTTTATAATATATTATTTAATTAAAATACTGTTAGTGTTAATTTTGACAATATTGTTAACATTGACTTCATGAAAATCATTAAAAGCGGGTATATTCAATAAAATTCCTTTAATACACCAATAAAATTTCATATTCACCGAGAAAATGAGTGTATAACTTTATGTAATTAAAAATATATCTTTTTATATATTTTAAATACCACTTAATTGACTTTTTCATCAATCGAATAATTATTATATCTTCATTGTGTAATAATTTTCTATAAGTATTTCATGATTAATTTTATTAAATAAATTACATAATATATAATGGAATTATAACTTTATGAATAATATATATATATATTGGAGAATATCTTCTATTTATCTCTATTTTAAAATTAATGTTAATTTTTAATGAAAAACTGTGACATTTTGTCTGTCGACATTATTGTAATAATATTAATGTCATTATCATGGATATGTGTCCAATAAATTAGTAAATTTAGAACCACATTTGTTATTGGTCGAATTAAAATCATAATATAATATTTTTCAAGTGTAATGGTATTTTTCTAATATTTATTATATTATTTTTACTCTTATATACCAGTTTTACCCTGAACTATGGTAAAAAAATTAAAAAAGTTATTATTCATATAGTCCTGAAATAAATGGGACATATTTACCAAATTTCAACCATTAGATTCCAAATATGTAACATATTTTTAAAAATTCAAAACTCATAATTAGATATGATTAATTTATTATTTATCCTAATAATGGAACTTATAATTGGTTTTTTAATGAGAAGACATTCAAAATATTGAACTGTTTTTATAAGAAAATCATTGATAAAATGATTAAAATGGAATTAATCAGATAAACTAATAAAATATTCCTTAATAATTAATTAAAAATATTCAAAAATATGATTTATCATTACACAATATTTCAATGAAAAGCTGTTTTCAATTATAATTAATTTTTTTCAGCATTCATCAAAATCAAACGCGTTCATAAAAATGAATTCATCCAAATATAATATTAATATGACGATTTCAAAATAAAATATTAATTTTTTTCATAGAATTTATTAAAATTCAGAATAATATATTTTCAACCACATTTCCATTAAAAGATGAAAACACTATATTTAAAAAAATAATTATTTTTTGTGTAAATTTGGATTTGTTCTTGTATCATGTTGAAAAAAAACCAAAATATAAATTTTAATAATTATATTTAATATGTTATAAAAAAAATTCAGTAATATAATCCCAAAAGTGTTATTGTTTAATTCAATGGTATAATACACATTTGTGAACATTTAAATGTATTTTTAGAAAATAAATAAATTTTATGCTAAAAGGGGTTTAATTCATTAATAATTAATTATAAAATTAATTATATATAAATATTTAAACAATATTTCCTAATTATGTTAATCCAATTAATACCCTCCATTGAAATGTACTGGTTATAATTTTATTATTTAAAAAGTTATAAAAATAAAATGTTGCCTTGTAGAAACATGGTGTTCCATGTAAAGAAAGATAAACCAGTGTTTTGAGTTGGGAGAGATAAAACTAGTGAAACATAACATGTAGTAATAACATTATATATATTCAGTGTTGCGTGAAATGAAATATATCAAAAATATTTAATTAACTCAGAAAAATATTTCAATAAATAATGGGGTGTCACATTCTACTCCACTTAAATAGAATTCCACCATAAAAATTTGTCTATATTGTTACAGGTTTAATATTAGAATGACTATTTCAGATAAACCCACATCATATAAATTTATACTAAAATACCATTTATGAAGAAAATTATGGAACCATAATAGTTACCCATAGTGGATCATTTATAGGTTTCCTCATAGGACAACGTATGTGGAAAATGATAAAATGTTACTAGAAGGGAAATATAACCCTCAGGTTCTGATAGAGAGTGATAAAGAACAACTTTTAAGATAATGTTATCAATCATAAAACCATAAACTTGTGATGATCTAATTTTACATTTTATTCATCAAAAAAATAAGCTACTTGGATGAAATTTTTGGTTTAAATATCCTTTCAATAGAGTTAATGAATTTTCAAGAGAATATATATTAAATTTATTCATCAAAATATCACACTTTATTATTCCTTGAGCAATTTCTAGTTAATCTATTATTACATGAAATAATGACTAATGTTTTATTTTATAATAATTAGAAGGTCATTCCAATTATAAAAAGAAGAATAGGTCATTTGATTTTCCCTTATGATAACAAAATGGATAGCATATGCTTTATGATATGAAAAATTATTCATGTGGTGCGATAATACATTAATATATAAAACCAAATATAAATATTAACATAAAATATTAAATAAATTTTCAACCTTAAAACCCTTCTAAAATATAACACTCTAAAAATATAGAAATAATTTTAATAAATAAACTGATCATTGATTCCCCATGTATCATAAGATTTATCTTGGTCATCAAAAACAAAATATGTGAATACCATTATCATGTATTTTCTTGAAACATGTTATCAACTAAAATTACGATACATCTTTATTGTATAAATGCATGATTCTTAATCCAAATATTATTATATATATACATTAAATCAATGATGTTGTAAACATTATCCAAGAAAACATAGAACACTTTTTAACAGAATTACTTATCAATTATTAGGTCTTATATACTATAAACTTTTATTTATCTATATTATCATATATTTAGAAATATAAAATATAAACTTCTCATGGTTGGTAACAAGTTATGGGTTACCTTCCGCTAATTTAACTGTACCATTAAATTGATTTTCTAGGTTATCAGTACCATTTATCACATTCTTCATAATACATAATGAAAATATTCTATAGGAAACACATATATACTTTTTGATTCATATTACATATAATCTGAATTCCAAAAAATATGCACTTCAATCATGAATCATTATTATCAAACCATTACCCATGCTTCATCGACATATTCCTTAATAAATCATTCATAGAATCTAAAATATTAATCATGTATTAATATTATATATCCTCAATCTAATCATGCTACTTACGTTTAATTTGAACAATACTGGATGAACATCCCATTCTTTTAACATGACATTCACTGTTTATTAATCTTTAGTCTTATAACCAATACTCTTATAATTTTACTGATTCTCTTTAAAAGATTTAAACTAATGATGTATATTTTTATAAATATCATACTTTCTTAATATGAAAAGTTAAAATTTAACATTGCAACTTATTTTCCTTTCAATTGACTAAAATAAAAAATCAAAGTTTCAGCAAAAAGTAACCCGAATAAATACTACATAATCATGATAAAATAATTATAGGCTATAGAAATAATGAAACAATATACTAGGATATTCATATTCCTCCTTTATTTAAATTCTTAATAATAATTCTTAATCAATTTTTGAATTTTCAAATAATATCCCTGTGATGTCTCAAACTAGGTGTGCAATTAGGCCAATTTCCATCAACCACTTCTCAATCTAGTCTAGATTAATATAGTGTTTTAGTGTTCTTACCCATATGTACATATATTCTAGAATCACATCAAATGATAGTATCTATACATAGATGTAATATCCTTAAAACCAATATCTTTATCGGTTACCATAATTCTTGGATAGATACCTATACATTAACACATCCTTAGATTATCCATAGATACATATCTAGACATATCTTTAGAAATATCTCTTGAAATCCCACTAATTGTTTATCACCTGAGTTTCCAAAGGATATCCAAACCCTTTCTTTAATACCAACTATAATAACCCAATATTAATGTAGATATACATTAAAGATTTTTTTCAAAATATATAATACATTACAAAATAGACACCCAATGACCAAATTATTATAGTACCATTGGAATGATTGTATAAATATTTAATGTTCGTAAGACATGAATATTAATGGAATTAATAGCATAATACATTAAATCATACCATAGTAATTAGACATTGAATTTTGGAACACACATAAACATGTTATATCAATCCTGAAAAGTCAATGTACATTTACAATGCTTATCAATGAAATTCATTTGGAAAAAATCTACTAGGTGGTACATAGAAAAATCAAAATTTATAGTGTTGTCCTTGTAAGTGACATGGTTTTCCCAACTTCCCATAGTGGATTGAGATTCCCTAATATCCCATAGTGGATTGAGTGTCCCTATCTCCCAATTCTGGATCAAGATTACTGGATTGTTTCCCATTTTATATATTGTGATATAAATCCACACCAAATGCATTCATGGGATAATTTGGTCCCCACTAATCTGATATGGAAAACCATACATACGTTTTTCAGAAGAATAGAAATCAATCATCATATTACAACCCATTAAAATAAATATCTTTCTTAAATATTTCACTATATAATAACCCATGGAAAAAATTGGTTCCATAAATATCTATCCATTATAAACCTAAAACAACTATATAATTAACAATGACATATTACATGAATAATATCCCATTTAAATCATAATAAAGATAAAATAATGATATCTTATATGTAATGAAATTTTGATAGATCACTTAAAAAAATTCCAAGGAAATCATCGAATATTCTTTTAAAACATTTTCTAAATAGAAAAACATATAATAACCATTTTTATTGATAAAATACCTAAAAAATATAATTTAATATTTTAAACCCAAATTATATTACATTAAAAACATTTTCCTTGAAAATGAATATATGATCATACAAAACACTTTTAAATAGTTTTTAAAAAACATTGTTTTCAAGGAACATAAATTTCTGACCAAAGATAGAATAACATAAAATGAAATTTTCAATATGAAGATAAAAAAGAAATTTATAATACATTATGTCAATGGGTAATATTTAAAAATCTTAAATGAATATTTGTGCATAACATAGCATGTGTCAAAGAAGAAAATTTGAGACAATATTTACTTTCTGATTTCGTAACTTTTGAACAATATATCCAATAAAAGAGATGTAATAATATAAATTTTTAAATACCCATAAATTTATGGAATATTATCATATTTTACATTAATTTGTAATTATATAAATCACACATTTAATCAAGTTGTGGATATGGAATAAGTCTCAAAGAAATAAATGTGTGATTATAAATTCACATACCTTATAACATGAGCATTTTTCTACACATTAGAAACTCATGTATAATAAATATTAATTTTTTATAAATATATTAATTAATATTATTGGTATATATAATACCATATAATATTTTATTATGACTTTATATTAACTAATTCTTAATAATTCCATTATAATGTTATGCTTTGGGTAATATCCATTTTTTCACACGCGTTTTGATTTGTTGTATTTTTATACTCTTACTTATTTCATGATTTAATAATTTCATAAATTTTTACTATGATATAAATATATACTATATTAACTAGATTTTATTCATTATATCTTTTAAAATCGAGAAACATAAAATGAAATTCACCGTTCAGGAAGAGGGTAGGTCGTTTGTGCCCATGAATGGTGTTTCTTTACTTTCTCAAATTTAATGACTGAAAGTAAATGACACATATATAATATAATTGGAGTTGAATTAATATTTCATATATATAATATAAATTCAATAAATAAACTAATAATACATTCCATGTAAACTGTGAAAGGTTCCCATCAAATTAAGTTGGTAGTAGTCCACATGTCATCAAA
The DNA here is from genome assembly GCA_963277665.1 of Viscum album. Classification (NCBI taxonomy): domain Eukaryota; kingdom Viridiplantae; phylum Streptophyta; class Magnoliopsida; order Santalales; family Viscaceae; genus Viscum; species Viscum album. The sequence goes on along the minus strand of OY728163.1, from coordinate 2,097,472,004 downwards.
CGATATTACCATCTTTATACTAAATTGGAAAAATTAAAACAAAATGTGCAATAAAATAATATTTAAAGAGTAAAAAATTCGTATAAATAATATATATCATATAAAAACATAATATCCATCATTATTCTCCACCATGAAAGGTTTATAAGGAAGAACATATTACATTATTTCACGAGGAAATTGTCGGTTATACACAAGAATGATTATTGTGTATCCCATTTGATGGAACTGTGCGTAATTTTAGGTATAATACTCAGTATAAAAACATATATGTAAATATATAATACTTATTTAATTTTATAAACATTAAATGAAAATAATAAATGGGTGTGAGGAATAAATAATACAAAAATGTTTGTTGATGAATGTTAATTCTTCTTTTGGTATCTCCTTTTGATTTGGACCAAAGGGACTCATTTGTTGGAATTTTTTCAAAAGTAATTAATATAGGATGAATATATTAAAGTTTTTAGGATATTTGGATGGTTTTTGGACGATCCAAATAGGTTATAACATGTTATTAAAATAGAATAATATGTAACCTTTTATAATAAATGGGAGAAACTATTTTGTTATTCCTAAAAAGATTAAAACATAATAAATTATATATCAACAAAAATACATAAAAATGGAATGGCATTTGAATATTATGTAGGATAGGGTGATAATTCCATCAATAATTATATTTTACATAGATTTTTCATTAATTTTAAAACATATATTTTCAATTATCCATTAGTTAACATATTTTAAATTTTTATTTGGTAACAATGTTCCGAAATTTAAATGTTGAGAGTTTTAATTTTATGGCCTAAATTAACCCGTAACTGGTAAATTTATGATATTTTAGAATATAATATATCTTATTTTCTTTATTTAGTATTTTTATTTTCTTTATAATTTAAAAAATATTATATCCATAAAATATAATTAGTCACTTTTGATTATATTCATAAAATTGTCTTTAATAAAATTAAGATTGTAAGATAACATCAAAAAAATTATACTATCCTAAAATTTGGTATTTACCTAGATATTCAGTTCATTTCCTTAATTAATTCATATTTTAACAAAAAAAATTAATATCACTTAATTTTGATTTTCATTAATTGAATAATTACTTCCTCATTGTTTTGTAGATATTTATGATAAAAATTTCATGACTAATTGTTTTTGAAAAAATACACGATTTAGATAATTCATTTATAGTTTGTAAGAAAATATATATTCGAGCATATCTCCAATTTATCCTCATATTTTAAAATGTATCCTTATTATAAGATAGAAAAACGTTTTTTCATTCTAATTGATTTCAATAATATCGAACACATTATCATAGGAATGTTTTGGTTAAATTATTAAATTTTGATCCTTATCTTATAAGGTTAAAAATAAATGTATCCAATAACCTTTTGTTATGTTTTATGGTAGTTTTATAATATTATTATTAAACTGAATTACCTATTTTACCATAATCCGTTGTAATAAAATTTCTACTATTACTATTCATATTTTCTTGAAATAAATGTGACATATATAATAAATTATTAACTTATGATTCAAAAAATGTATTAAATTGTTTTAAAATTCATATCATATAAATATCTATAATTAATTTTTAATATTTAGGTTCTATGTGTCTCCAAATGGTGCCCCATACCCGATTGGTCACATTACCTCAAGCACATTTCCCCGCACACTAGATGTTGTTGACTAGAAGCAAGGGAAAATTTATGTCATTGGGAAAACTATGCCCTCATTAGAAGAGCACACCGAACACAATCAATATATAATGAAATAAAAAAGTATTAATACCATATAACAAACGTAATCAACAGATGACTGGTAGTATAAATAACTACAACATATATATAAATAAATGATGAATGTAACAAGTATCATTAAAAGAATACAAGAATGTCAGAATAGTATAAATACAATACTCAATCCAAATTATAGAAAACAGTAAACCCTAATATCATCGCAAGCCACATCTTGGTCACACTCTCTCCAACTTCAACAATGATCAGGTCCCTGATGAAGAAGGGAGATTTCCCTTATCTATACCAGCAACCATATAATCTATTTGGGCCCAAAATCATGACCCATACAGGGTGCGAGATGAATCCCAGTAGGAAATCCCTAAAATATATATGCCAATCTATTAGTGAATATATATAGTTGGAAATATTCCAAAATGAAGAAATAAACTATGAAGTACTCAAAAGTAAACAATCCTATAGTTTTTAACTACATTCATTCACATTTATTATCCAAAAATTGAAATAGATAAACCTGTGATCTATCATAAGATTTATATCCCCCATGTAATAGTACCAAATCAGACATCTCAACAAAACATCTAAACAAACATGTAAGACCGAGTCTATATTTTCGCTTTGGAATGGTAGACTCATCACAATCATTCAATAATCCACAATCGACCCTATATAAATGCTCTCATATTATAACCTTTGTGGTCCCATATAGAATAGAGTAATGATAATGACCTCCAAGGTATCTCTCAAGACCAATACATCTAGTCTACATAGTATCAATAATATATACGCGACATACAAGTAGATCTCATGGTCAATACCCCCTGGGACAACAGAGTATAAAAAATATATACACGACCTATGGGTATCTCTCAAGATCAGTACACCATGGGTAAAAATACTATAAATAATCATAAATGACCTCATGTGTAGTTATCATGGTCAAAACCTCTAGTTCATGTATAAACCAAGGCAGTCATGGTCCTGTGTAAATAAACATGGAAACCCCCACTGTTTTCCTGGTCCATGGCACTCACAGTCCATTGGAAGATCAAAATATATATTATGTCAAAGATGAAAATCTAATCTATAGCTACTACATGACTAACATTAACAAGAATAAAAAATGCAATTCATATAACTGGTAATGTTTATCATAACCAACTCAAGGCATTGAAACAAGGTACACCTGATAGGAAATCTTGGAAAAATATCTATAAACAATCATACTAAGGAAAAAACACACATTTGGTGTCCTGTAAACATGTATTCCAATGTTACGCATATTAAAAAACCCTCATTCAATCAATTAAACCATAACAAGTAAATAATAGGGTAAAATTCCTAAGGCCACAATACCCCAAACATGGGTATTCAGCTCATTAACCTAATATAATCTAAAGAAAATCAAGGAATGAAAAAACCATGGACCATGGTGCTCTATAATGAAAACTCTTGAACTTCAGGCCATTAATCATTTTTTAATGAAGTAGATCTAAAAAAGGGTAAAAAATTTCATCATTGAAATAATCACAAGACCAGAGAAATCAGGAAGAGAGGCTCTAAAGAAATAGATAACTCACTAGTGGTAATCTTACACACCTTGTGGTGTCTTAATCGGAGCACGGACAGAGAACTAGGAGGAGTTAAATGTTCATCAGCATTCTATTTCTCTCATGTATGAGATAGAGGGACAAGAAGTGTTCTCTGGAGACGTGACATGACCATACTCAAAATCATCATTTAATAAGAAAATTACATGTTGTGGTTATTTCATGTACACACTCTGTACTTTCCTCAACCATCCCCCCTTTAGGCGGTCCTCCAGGTCACCTACACACCCATGTACTCAAGAATTACACATCCTTTACATGGCTTCATGTGGAAACCAAGTACATTTCATGTGTTCAATAGTACATGGCGTGAACTTATAAAATTACTATTCCATCCCTTTTCCAAAAAACCAAAAAAAATGATCCATACTTGAAAAAAAATCTAATTTCTTACAAACACCCCCCCCCTTAAAGCAATTCGTCCATGAATTTCCCTTCCCAGGGTGGTGAAGAAAAAGCATCAAACAACTCAGGCCACTATTATTGCACGTTAGCCTCCCACTCCCAAGACTCGTCATCTACTTGCCCGTGCTACCCAAGAACCTATTCTATATGAACAAACTGACCATGGAAAACATCATGTTACGATACAAAATCTGAATAGGGTGGTACTCAATGGATGTATCCACATTCACCCCATCCTCCTCAGGTTGAAAAATGTGTGATGGGTCTAAAAATTAATGATTAGCTGAGAAACGTGAAAGGTGTCATGCATATCCTGGTACGACAGAGGTTAGTGAAACTGATAGGAAACTAACCCAACTCTCTCCAAATCATCATATAGACTGACATGTCTCGGTGAATGATTACCCTGTCTCTTAATCATCTTGTGCTCCAACCTCTGTGTGACACGTGAGAAAACCCGATCTCCATCCTCAAACTTCAGAGGTCATCTCTGTCGACCACCATATGATTTATGGAGATATTGTGTATTATCTATCCTATTCTGAATCAACTCTACTAGCTCAGTGGTCACCTAGACAAGATGAGGTCCCTGCACGACAACCTCTCCTATCTCAATCCAATATATGGGTGATCGTCATGTCATACCATACAAAGCCTCATATGGTTCTATATGAATCGTCACCTAAAAACATTTGTTGTAGGAAAAATCCACTAAGGGTATGTGTCTCTCCAAAGAACCCTTGTAATCCTGGATGTATGCTCGAGGCATATCCTTCAAAACATAAATTGTTGGCTCAAACTGGCAACCTATCTGCGGATGTTAAGATATACTCCGAAATCCTTTAGTACCCAAATCCCTCGGTAGTCACTTCTAGACACGAGATGTAAATTGGGTTTCCCTTAATAAAACTATAGAATGAGGAACACTATGAAAACGTTAATATCTTGGAAGTACGACATTCAACGATCATCAAAACTAAATGATTACATAAAAGGTAAAAAGTGTGTAACCTTCATACATTTTTCAAAAAATCCCAAACAACATCATTCCCCTGAGATGACCACGGTAAACCCATCATGACATACAATTAAACATCGTACCAATTCCACTCCGGAATTGGATACTTATGTAAAAGCCTTGATTTTCACCGATTCTCAACCTTCACCTGCTGATAATTGTAACATCTCATAACAAAACTAGCTACATCCTTCTTCATACATGGCCACCAATACGGAAGGTGTAGATCTCGATACATCTTGGGGACACCAATATGAACTAGACAAACTAAGTAATGAAAATCTCACATATAATCGTCATGTTTGTCTATAAACACCCATACATGTCCACGAAAACACAAGATCTTATCGTCGCCTATGGTCCACCTGGGAGTAATGTCATATCCTGACACACTCTTTCATAAGAGTAGGCCTTCAGAATCGGATAGAAGTCTCATTCACCCTCAATCAAATAGAGTAGAGGTAACAAATATAGAAGAAGGAAACATATTCGCCTTTCTATTATGCCCCTGAAAATACATTTTGGAGAATATATCCATAATCTACCACTCACTACTTGCAACCTATACTTCTTGTATCTGAGTCCTCCTGCTAAATGCATTAGCCACTATGGTTCCTATCACATATGTATAGGAATGTTCAAAGTAAAAATACTGAAGGTAATCATCCAAGCTTTTCTATATCAAATTCAGATTATCCTGAGTAAAGTATTGCTTGAAACTTTGAAGGTCAGTTTATACCACAAATTCCCTCCCAAAATATGTTGCCTCTAAGAGAACAAAGCATGCACAACTGCAGGAAAATCGATATCATGTGTCGGGTAATTCTTCTCATGTGGCCTTACCTGTCGATGAATGTACGCAAAAACTACATCGCCTAGAATACGCACCACTCCAAGATCGACACCTGATCCATCATAGTAAATTGTGTAACACTTTTCCAGCATTGGAGAAATCATTATTGGTGTGGAAGTCAATCTCCCATTCATCTCTTGAAGGGATTAATCACATGAATCCTTCCACAATTATTTCACACTCTTCCTAGTCAGGCCCCTCATTGGCACTAATATGTGTAAAAAGTCCTTTATAAAGTGCCTATAGTAAAAATCCATCCCTAGAAAACCCCATACCTCAAAGACATTCTTCAACTGATCCCAGGAAACTACTACACTCTCATTCCTGGGGTCTAGAGACACTCATGTCTCTAAGTTAACATGACCCATGAAGTAAATATAGTCCCTCAAAAGGTGTCATTTTTTGAGATTAAAATATAAATCTTTCTATCTCAGTGTACTCTATTAAATATCAAGATGGGTGGCATGGTAAGGTTGAGTGTGAGAGTACACTAAGTATCATCCACGAAAACTAGAAAAAAAGAATCCAAGTAAGGATGGAACACTCGGTTCATCTGCATAATGAAAACTATTGGCATTATCTTGAGACCGAACAACATAACCAAATACTTGTGTAAACCATACATGATGTAAAAATTTATAAGAGGTATCTCTTATGGACTAACATTAAAATTAGGATAACCGGATCTCAATTCAATCATTGAGAACACTATGGCTCCTTGAAGCTGATCAAAGAGGTCATAAATCCTTGACATGGGATATCAGTTCTTAACCGTCAACTAGTTTATGCTCCTAAAACCCACAGGAAATATGAGGGTAACATATTACTTCTTCAATAAAGTACAGTCTAACCCCAAGGAGAATTTTTGGGTCAGATGAAACTCTTTTCCTACAAACTCTTCTATCTTCTTATTGAGCTCCTATAACTTTGGTGTAGCCATCATACCAGAATGAATTGTCACGGATTCAGCTCCATGAACATGTACAATGGAGAAATGTACCTCTATCTATAGAGGTAAACCTAAAAAAATTTCTATAAAGACATATCTAAAGAGATCTACCACTGGAGGAATGTCAATTTATGAATTCCCCGGATCATCTAGATATAAACTACCAATCTGGGATGTAATTTCTCCCAACCCATGATGCTCGGGTCTCATTCTGCTCGGCTAGACATCCCATTTGTCATTGTGTAGAAAATTCTCTCCCTCTGGTGATGTGAAAATCACCCTACGATGATATATGTCAACAAATGCCTATTAGGAGACTAGCTGGTCCATTCTAAGAATGACATCGAAGCCTGTCATCTCCAAGACATACATATCCCATAAGAAGTGAAACCCACCAAACACAAGAGGGAACACTTTTTACTAACATATACTAGTCTTCATAATCTCCAATAGAGTTTATAACATCATAAAATCCATATATTTAAGGATACATATGTCAAGGATCTCCACAACATCATAAAATATGAAACTATGGGATTCCCATGTATCAGAAAGAGATGAAACTAATATTGAAGAAATTAGAAGCATACCACTAACTGTATAGGGTATGAGATCCTACTCGTGCTGGGTGTGCTCCACTACAATAGTCTAACCTCTAACACAACCCTACATCCCTAACTAACTACCCTAAGCTGATCCATGCACCTATCATTGAAAAACTGTCATTTGGATACCACGTCAACGAAGACCTCCTCTGCCTCAATGGCCTAACAAACTCTAGTTCCTTCACTGAGGAGAAAATGGTGGTCAAGATTTTGAATGTAGAATCACATATGATCCTCTCTTTCTATATTATAGTGAGAAAAAACATCAAAAACAATGATGATTTCCTATATTGACGCAAGATCTACATTCAACTTGGTCTCTCATGCATTGAGGTATTGTGTTCCCACTCTTCATGCACTAACAGTATAGCGACCCGGACTTTTCTTACATTACTATTACATAATTTAAATGATAAAAAGCATAATAGTATAACACATAGAAGATCCAAAGGATTAGTGTATTGGGAAAACTAGGATCACACATAACAAATACAACATCAACCATAATCATTTTTATAATTTCTTCTTCACTAGATTCTTTTTGGAAGTTATCCTCTCCTTAGTACATGTAGCCACGTGAGGATATACATCAAAAAGGTGTGAGATAGAATCATAGTAAGAGGATAGATAAGAACAATATTTCATGCGGTGAGCATAATCATAACATACGCAAAATATCATGAACATGACAGGAGCATAAATAAAAGACTTGAAATGTGGCAATGCAAAAAAATGAAACACCATGTCTTAGTGGTTAACTACCACACATACTTGTGAACCAAGCTATAATCTTTTTCCCACATAATTTCACATTTACTCATGACATTAATCATTTTACCCAATGCATTGGAGCGCTATATAATTCCGGGCGCACCCATCACATTTAAACATTCATATTGCGCTATATAATTCTGGGTGCACCCGTCACATCATAACATTATCATTATCATGGTTTCCACATAGAACACATATCAAAAATGTATATAAATAACCCATGGAAATGAATGGGTTTCATCTCATAATAACACATTCATAAGCGTTGGGTTCCCAAAAAAAGAGGGAACAACATACTTGATACAAGAACCATCAACCTTGAATTAGAGGTAAAAGGTGAGATCTGGAAAGAAGAGTTCTTTTGGAATACATTTTAATGGACATAAAAACCAGTGAAAACCATATATATCCCATAAAAGTAAATTCAATGATGAGCAAATGACCTTTGAGGAGTACCTATATAAAAAATGGAGTGAAATAGGGAGAACCCAATGGAAGAAAATTGGGTTCGAGATTTCCCCTTGCCCTGTACCTGAATGCGTCCTTCTCTTTAATGTCCTATATAATGACATTATATTCCTTAATTAGAAATCCAGAACCATGTGTATGTTAATAGGGTTCATTATGGTTTCATTATGTCATGTTATGTTCCTTTGGATGACTTATAGAGTTTAATAATATTAATCGAGGATGTTCGTTTTTATGGTTTTCTTGAGCGATCCACTTGAATTCTTAAATTGAAGATTGGGTAGAACATGAGTAGACATCCAGAACTGATATTACATGTTATTAATGATAATACAGGAGTTTTAATGATCTTATATGAACAACATTATATCCATGTGGATGAATCATTAGATAAGAATTAAATGAAGATTGTGGGGGTTAATTTGGGCGATTTTTCGATCAAAAAGAACTTGCTTTAATTTATCCCTTAGTAATATGTTCTTATGTCAGTTAAATAACTTCAAATAGGAAATAATACATATAAAATATTCTGTTTCAACCATAAAAATGGTTTCATGACTAGATCTGAAGGTAGAAATGGAAGAAGAGAGCATGTCGTTTTTGTAGGTGATAAATTAACACCTCATGAACAACGTTCTCTTTAATAAAATAAAAGGAACAAGGAATGGGTGTGGGGTGATATAATATCCCAATATAATCATAAAATTAAAGTATATGTATAATAATGGAGTTACAAAACATTTTGGATGAATATATGTGGAGGGAGATCAAGAAAGGAACTTGAACTTGAAAGGAAATTAAAGCAGAAGAGAGAGGGAAATTACCTCTTAAATCTTCCTCTTGAGATCCTCCTTAAATAAGCTAGTCATGGTTTTTTGATGATACCGGAAGCTTTTATAGGTGGGGGAGGGGCTAGGGAAGATGTTTGGAAAGATTTTAGAGAATTTTTGGAGCTTGAGAGGTGTGAGTAAAAGAGGGAGTGAAGGGTGGCTTTTATAGTGGAGGGGAGAGGGGTTTCCTTAATATAAAATTGATTAGTATATTAATTTCACCTAAGACAAGGAATAATGAGTCTTTAACGACCAAGAATAGTAATTTTATAATGTAATCCCGAACCAAGTGGGCTTACATCAGCAGAACATCATCGATTACTGAATTAATAAATTATTTAGCATTTATTGTGAATTATCGGATTCTACTATTCATCAAAAATTCAAGTATCTCAGAAAAATCCCGAACATTTACCCTAAACATTTTTCAATGTGTAGAATACAAAAATGAAATCCATTTTTAGAAAATATTTTTCAAAATATTATTAATATAATATTTAATTAAAATCATAATTTACTTAAAAAACAGTTTTATGATTAAAACTGATTTTATTGTTCTTTCAAAAATTACATAGGGTCTCATAACATTATCTAAACACTATTATACATTGATTAAATAATTTATGAATACATTTCAGGGAAATAAATATTCTTTTAAATTAATTAATTAATTATAATTAATTTTTTATGACTTATAAAATACAAAAAATGTTTACTAAGGTCAAATTGTCACTTTCTAAGATGTCTAAATATTATTTTATTATTCATAGGTTATGTTACTCTTATTTGCTATTCATAAGGGTCATAGTACTATTCATAAGGGTGGGTTACTATTCATAAGGGTAGGTTACAATTCACCAAAAATTATTTTTGTTTTATTAGATTCCAAAAATCATCTTGAACACAACTGTGAATGTCGGATTTTTAAAATTCCTAACATAGAAGTGACAAACAAATGTTTAAAGGTTACTTATCACATATTAGTTCATTTTGTTGAGTTTTCATGTTATTTTATGACATATTTATAAGAAGAGAATTTCCATTGAAAAAAAGTGGGTCGTTACATTCTTCCCCCTTAAAAAATTTCGCCCCCGAAATTTCACATTACACAAAAAGGTGAGGGTAATTCTCTTTCATTGCCTCTTCTGGTTCCCAAGCTGCTTCCACAAACTTATGGTTCCTCCACAAAACTTTTAAAAGATGGGTTTTCTTGTTTTGTAGAACCTTATCTCTCTGATCCGGAATCTTTACTGGTTGCTCCTTATAGGAGAGATCATCTTCTAGCTGCACCACCTCTGAGTTTAGTACATTTGAGGGGTCTGGTATGTACTTCCTCAGTAGTGATATATGAAACACATCATGAACTTGAGCCATATTTGGTATAAGTGGAAGATGATAGGCCACGGCTCCTATTTGATCAAGGATTTCCAAGGGGCCAACGTACCTTGGTCTTATCTTCCCTTTCTTCCTGAATCGCATGACTCTCTTCTATGGAGATATTCGAAGGAAGACTTTATCTCCAATGGGGAACTCCAATTCCCTTCGATGATTGTCAACATAGCTCTTTTGCCAACTTTGAGCAGCTTTGATGTGTTTTTGGATGACTTGAACCTTCTCGGTCATCTCTTGAACAGGATTGGGCCCATGTAACTTTCTCTCTCCAACTTCATCCCAACAGGTTGGAGTTCTACATCGCATCCCATAAAGAGCTTCATACGGAGCCATCTGAATACTTGAGTGGAAGCTATTGTTGTATGAGAACTCAACCAATGGGAGATGCTGATCCCAACCACCTTTTAATTCAAGAGAGCAGGCTCTTAGCATATCTTCAAGTGTCTGAATAGTCCTTTCAGACTGGCCATCGGTTTGGGGGTGATAGGCCATGCTGAAATGTAATTCAGTACTCAAATCATGTTGATGGCTCCTCTAGAATTTGGATGTAAACCTTGGGTCATGGTCGGAGACACTTGAGAGTGGAACACCATGCAGTCTCACCACTTCCTTCACATATTTCCTTGCAAGTTGTTCATGCGAGAGGTCTTCCCGAATAGCGATAAAATGGGAATTCTTGGTGATTTGATCAACCACAACCCATATCGCATTATTCCCCTTTGACGTCGTCGGGAGACCTATGAGAAAGTCCATAGTAACATTTTCCCATTTCCACATGGGTATAGACAATGGCTGCATCATACCCTTGGACTTTTGTTGCTCAGCATTAACTTGCCAACATACCAAGCACCTTGATATATATTCCACAGTCTCCTTCTTCATGTTATCTCACCAGAAGTGTTCTCGGAGATCACGGTACATCTTAGTACTCCCAGGATGGATATAGAAAGTTGATCTATTTGCATTATCCATTATCTCCTTCTTTATCCCGAGTGATGAAGGCACACAAAGCCACATTCCAAACTAAATCACACCATCGGCGTCGATATTGAACTCTTGCAGCTTCCCTTCCTTTACTGCATTCACCCACTTTTGTATCTCCACATCATCCCTTTGTGCTTCCTTAAGATTCTCTTGAATGGATGGTTGCGCAATCATTTGGGAAAGGTAGGATGTATCTCCTACCCTTATGATTTCCAAATCCATCCTTTGTATATCCAAGAAGATTGGGTCTTTCAAAATCCGCAACATGGATAGAGTAGCAGGTTCTTTTCTACTTAGAGCATCAGCTACCTCGTTCGTATTTCCAGGATGATAGTGAATAGAGAAATCGTAATCCTTGGTTATCTCTAACCATCTCCATTGACGCATGTTGAGCTCCTTTTGTGTGAATATATATACTTCAGGCTCTTTAGGTTGGTGTATATGCCACAGTTCTCCCCATAAAGGTAGTGCCGCTAGATTTTCAAGGCAAAAAATCATGGCTGCCAGCTCTATATCATGGTTTGGGTACTTCTTCTCATGGATCTTCAACTTTCGTGAGGTGTAGGATATCACATTATCATTTTTCATGAGTACACAACCCAAGCCTTTCTTTAAAGCATCACTATATATCAGAAAACTTTCTCCACTTTTTGGTAGTGTGAGTACCGGTGCAGTGATCATCCTTCTCTTTAGCTCATTGAAGCTTTCCTCACATTATTCCGTCCAGACATACTTTACCCCTTTCCTTGTAAACATAGTTAGCAGGATTGACAATCGTGAGAATTTTCTCCCAAAACGTCGGTAGTACCCTGTTAATCCAAGAAAACTATGGATTTCTGTGACACTAGAGGGCATGGCCCATTCCTCAATCACATTTGTCTTTGAAGGATCCACATAGATTCCCTCACTTGTGATCACATGTCCCAAGAACGTGAAGTGATTCATCCAAAAGTCACACTTTCTGAACTTAGCATACAACCTCTCCATTCTCAATGTCGCTAACACAAGTCTTAGATGTTCTTCATGTTCCTCCTTGCTCTTGGAGTAGATGAGAATATCATCGATAAACACTACCACAAATTTGTTGAGGTAATGTCTAAAGACTCTATTTATAAAATCCATGAATATTGCAGATGCATTAGTAAGTCCAAAGGGAATCACAAAAAAATCATAGTGCCCATACCTTGTACAGAAGGCAGTCTTCTAAATATCTTCCTTCTTCACCTTTACTTGATGATATCCAGAACTAAGATACACCTTTGAGAAGTATTGAGCTCCTCTTAACTGATCAAACAAGTCACCAATCCTTGGTAGAGTATACTCGTTCTTTATGGTGATCTTGTTGAGTTCCCAATAATTGATACATAGCCTCATTGTTCCATCATTCTTCTTCTTCACAAAGATCACTGGTGCACCCCAAGATGATGCACTAGGGCGTATGAACCCTTTGTCCAAATGCTCTTTCAGTTGCTTCTTTAACTCCTCCAGTTCGATAGGAGCCATCCTATAGGGGCACTTCAAGATAGGAGTTGCTCGGGGTATGAGTTCAATTGATAACTCTACCTCACGATCTGGGGGAATTTCAGGTAACTCTTCGGGAAATACATCGTTTTATTCCCTCACGATGGGAATTTCCTCAAGGATGGAACTTTTCTTCGACTCAACCATTTTGGCGATGATGCTTCTTCCTAGGGAATCAACACCCAAACCATTGAAGAATTGTTCAAAGGAAATTCATGTTCTTCCTGGCATTTGTAGAGGAGCATGGGATGGTTCAGAATATGAAAAGATATTTCTTTTTCCTGACAGTTGATATGTTCTCTATATAACTAGAGCCAATCCATTCCCATTATAGCTTCGAATTCCACCATGGGAAGTATTACGAGATTTGTCGGAAGAATATTCCCATATACATTAATATGAGAAGAGTCAAACACTTGGGTTTAAATGATTGCACCACTTGGTGTTTTTACAGATATCTCTACTTCAAGGTTTTGGGGCTTCGATTCTATAGTTCTAGAAAACATGCAAGATATAAAGGAATGTGTAGAACCAGAATCAAATAAGACTTTTTCCATTCTTGAGTGAATAGGAAGTGTACCTTGTACAACTTCATTATCATGCTCCACCTCTGCAGTAGTGATGGAATAATCCTTCTCTTGTTCCTTTGGCTTTGGTGGTTGTTGACGCTGATTAACCTTGAGAGATCGAGGTTTAGTGCACTGGTTTGCAAAGTGCCCTAGCTTCCTACAGTTGTATCATTGAACCATGGGTGGTTCTCTCCATTCATCAGCTACATTATCCTTACTCTTCGTGTCTTTTCGATACTCTTGAGAATGGTGTCCTTCCTTCCCACACATGAAGCATTTCCTCGTCCCTTTGAGGCAGTTCCCATTATGCAACTTCCCACATTTTTGGCACGTCGGTCGTTGATTTTTCTTCCCACCTTTGTCATTAGATCCACCATCTTGAAAATCCATCTTTATTTTCTTATCACCATATCCATGGTACCATTATCTAAACTACATCTCCAATTTGAGAGCACACCTAACAACATCTTCATAACTCCCAATGTCTCGAATTGCAAGAGCCTTTCGAATGTGTGGTTTTAATCCACTAATAATCTATCCATTTTGCTATCATTGTTGATAACAAAACCTGAAGCGTACCTTGAAAGCCCTGTGAAATTCCCTTCATAGGTTGTGAAAGATTATCCTTCTTTTTTCTTGAGCTCTATGAATTCTCTTTCCATCTTCGTGCGAAGAGTTATTGGAAAATACATATTAAGAAATATTATCTTAAACTCTTCCCATTCCATCTCTTCAATTTCATCCCTTGGCTTGGTGTTCTTAATCAAATCCCACCATTGATCAGCTTCTCCATCTAGATGATAGACGGCTAGAGTCACCTTCTCCATCTCAGAACAGTGAAACACAAAAAAAATCTTCTCTATGGAGTTGACCCATTGTTCCGCAACTAGTGGATCGGAAGATCCACAAAACGTCGGTGGTCGTTGCCGCATAAAACATTCAATAGCTAGTTTCTCCATCTTCGGTGAAGGAGGATGTTCCCCATTATTATGGTTATTATTCATAACCTAAGATAATTGGGTAAGCATAGCCATGATGTTTTGAACTCCACCTCTTAAATCATTAGGGGTGTCGTTCGGGCCATCGTTGCATTGTCCCTCGCATTAGTTGTTGGATTGATTTCTCCTAGTTCCCACAATTTTCTAAAATAGAAAAGGATATAACAAAACATAAGTAAACAAGTAATGATTAAATTATTCATTTTGAAAATTATACCAAAAACATAACATATGGGATCCCTAGGAAAATATCCTTGTGTGCATATTTGTACTTAATCTCATGTTAGAGGTTTTCTTTATGGTTCACTAGTCCTAATTCCCAAATTAACTAAACCTTTCCTCTGATACTAACTATAGCGACCCTGACTTTTCTTAAATTACTATTACATCATTTAAATGATAAACAACATAATAGTATTACGCATAGAGGATCCCATGGTTTTTTGTATTGGGAAAACTAGTATACACATAACAAATACAACATCAACCATAAACATTTATTTAATTTCTTCTTCACTAGCTTCTTATTGGCACTTATCTTCTCCTTAGTACATGTAGCCACCTGAGGATATACATCTAAAAGGGGTGATCTATAAGCCTAGTAAGAGGATATATAAGACCAATATAGCATGGGGTGAGAATAATCATAACATAGTCAAATGATCATGAACATGAGAAGAGCATAAATAAAAGATATGAAATGTGGCAATGCATAAAAATGAAACATCATGTCTTAGTGGTTAACTACCACACATACTTGTGAAACAAGATATAATCTTGTTCACACATCATATAACATTTACCCATGCGATTCATCATTTTACCCAATGCATTGGAGCGCTATATAATTCTGGGCGCACCCGTCACATTTAAACATTCATATTGCGCTATATAATTCCGGGTGCAACCGTCACATCATAAAATTATCATTACCATGCTTTCCACATAGAACATATATAAAACATATACATAAATAACCCATGGAAAGGAATGGTTTCCATCTCATAATAACACATTCATAAGCTTTGGGTTCCCAAAAGAAAGAGGGAACAACATACTTGATACAAAAACCATCAACCTTGAATGAGAGGTAAAATGTGAGATCTTGAAAGAAGAGTTATTTTGGAAAACATTTTGATGGACAAAAAAACCAGTGACAAACATGTATATCCCATAAAAGTAAAGGTAATGATGAAAAAATGATCTTTGAGGAGTAACCATATTAAAAATGGAGTGAAAGATGGAGAACCCGATGGAAGAAAATTGGGTTCGAGATTTCCCCTTACCTTGTACCCGAATGCTTCCTTCTCTTTAATGCCCTGTATAATGATATTATATTCATTAATTAGAAATAAGAAACCATGTGTATGTTAATAGGGTTCATTCTGGTATCATTATGTCATGTTATGTTCCTTTGGATGACTTATAGAGTTTAAAAACATTGTTCGGGGATGTTCGTTTTTATGGTCTTCTTGAGCGGTCCACTTGTATTCTTAAATTGATGTTTGGGTAGAACATGAGTAGACATCCAGAACTGATATTACATGTTATTAATGATATTATAGGAGTTTTAATGATCTTATAATTAACCACATTATATCCATGTGGATTATTCATTAGATAAGAATTAAACAAAGATTGTGTGGGTTAATTTGAGCAGGTTTTCGATCACAAAGAACTTGCTTTAATTTATCCCTTAGTAATAAGTTCTTAAGTCAGTTATAGGACTTCAAATAGGAAATAATACATATAACATATTCTGTTTCAACCATATAAATGGTTTCATGAACAGATCTGAAGGTAGAAATGGAAGAAGAGAGCTTGTCATTTTTGAAGGTGATAAATTAACACCTCCTGAACAACGTTCTCTTTAATGAAATAAAAGGAAGAGGGAAAGGGTGTGGGGTGATATAATATCACAATAGAATCATAAAATTATAGTATATGTATAATAATGGATTTAAAAAACAATTTGGATGAATATTGGTGTGGATAGATCAAGAAAGGAACTTGAACATGAAAGAAAATTAAAGGAGAAGAGGGAGGGACATTACCTCTTAAATCTTCCTCTTGAGATCCTCCTTATGGAAGCTAGTCATTGTCTTTTGATGAGACCAGAAGATTTTGGACGTGGGGGAGGGTCTAGGGAAGATTTTTTGGCATATTTTAGAGAAGGATTAGAGCATGAGAGGTGTGAGGAAAAGAGGGAGTGAAGGGTGGCTTTTATAGTGGAGGGGAGAGGGGTTTCCATAATATAAAAATTATTAGATTATTAATTTCACCTAAGACAAGGAATAGTGAGTCTTGAACGACCAAGAGTATAAATTTTATAATGTAATCCCGAACCATGTGGGCTTACATCAGCATAACATCCTCAATGACTCAATTAATACATTATTTAGCATTTATGGTGAATTGTCGGATTCTACTATTCATCAAAAATTCATGTATCTCAGAAAAATCCCAAAAATTCACCCCAATATCTTTTCGACAGGTAGAATCCAAAAATGAAATCCCATTTTTCAAAAATTATTTTCCAAATATTATTAATTTAATTTTCAATTAAAATCATAATTTACTTAAAAAACAGTATTAAGATTAAAACTGATTTTATAGTTCTTTCAAAAATTACATAGGGTCTCATAACAATATCTAAAAACTATTAGACATTGATTAAATAATATATGAATACATTTCAGGGAATGAAATATTCTTTTAAATTAATTAATTAATTATAATTATTTATTTATGACTTATAAAATACCAAAAACGTTTAGTAAGTTAAAATTGTCAGTTTCTAAGATGTCTAAATTTTATTTTATTATTCATAGGTAATGTTACTCTTATTTACTATTCATAAGGGTCATATTACTATTCATAAGGGTAGGTTACCTTTCATAAGGCTAGGTTACTATTCACCAAAAATTATTTTTTTTTCATTAGACTCCAAAAATCATCTTAAACACAACCGTGAATGTCAGATTTTCAAAATTCCAAACGTAGTATTGACAAACTTATGTTTAAAGTTACTAATCACTTAGTAGTTCATTTTGTTGTGTTTTCATGTTATATTATGACATATTTATAAGAATAAATTTCCATTGAAAAACATTGGGTCGTTACCAACAACTCCTCACATGGATACCTGTAGATACATCCCTACTGCAAGAATCACAATGAAAAGGCTTCTTGAGGTGAAACCTACTATTATACAATGGAGTACATGCCTTGGATGTTGAACGAATCTGGCTCGTAGCCCCCAACTCCCTCAGATTATGCTCGGTAATCACCACCTATTTCGCTATAGTCATTACCTAGGACAAACTAAAAACATTTTCCTATGATCATATGTCATACCTAATACCATTCTAAAATCTCCTAGCCATGGATAACTCGTCACCTCCCAAAACATGAGTGATGCATTGATGATCTCTAAAACAACAAGAATACTCCATCACTGAAATAACTCCCTGAGCGAAGTTCCTGAACTCTTGGGCTCTATCAACCCTCAAAATCCTGTGGTAGAAGTAGTTATAGAAAGTACTACGAAACTCTTCACAATCCATATCCCGATGGAGTCCTACTAGTGATAAAACAGCCCACCATCTCTTGGGGGAGTGATGCTGCATGTACATCGCAAACCTCACTCTTTTCTCTAGAGACATTTTCAGATGCTCAGATATTGCATGGATGGCCTCCAACCATGACTTTGTAGCATGTGGTCCTCGATCCCCTAAATAACTGGGATGATTGTGCTGCTGGAACACCCATGTCAACTCCTCCATAGTCGAGAGAACGATATGGTCCTCCCTGAAAAGTTTTCTTTATTATGGAAAAGACTTCACAGAAATTTGCATCAGCACCTACACACGGTATAACAGTTGGTTCCAGGAAGGACAAAACGAGAGGATCTGGTGGTAGTCTCAGATCTACCATTTCAGTTGTCAGATCATTTCAATGTATCTAGTGTACAAATGGAGAATGTCTTGGCGTCAAAACTCTGCAAGATCATGTGAACACCTCAATTTATGATTATCATGTTATACAACATAAATGTGTAAGAATGGAATAGGATAAGGAAAACTTTCATGTTTTACAAAATTGGTTAACACATCATGCATAAACTCTACATGGCATGTTCCCTTGACATTTTAACATGGTGTGTACCCATACTAATCCTGGTCATGTAACACCCATTCACATGACATGTTCCCCAATGACATGGATTTGACATGGATTTTACCTCTAGCTTAGGTTCTTTTACATGACTAGGACTGCATGGTTCTATCCAAGGTAACACTACATAGCGTGTTAACCCAAGACATGGAATGTACTAATTAGGATCCTTTAGCCCATGTTGTTGGCCATGCAGTAAGATAGACGTTCGAATCTACACAACATGCATTATTGAAAAATATCTTGTACTACCTAAGTTTCTTCCACAAATGTCATTGGTCTCAAGTCCAGATGCAGAGTTCTTTACAACATAACGTTTACAATCTACACACGGCGTGTTCTACCAAATATTCCCAACTCTATGTTTATGCTCAAACAATCAGTCACACGGTCATGCACTATATGGCGTGTACTATCAGTACACAGTGTGTACTTAAGAAAAGTTTTTTTCACAAAACAGAAGAACACATGGCATGTGTTCAAAACATCATATGCATGGTTGTTTGGGTTTCCAAAATAGTAAGCCACAGAAACATCTCTAGAACACTTAAAGACAAAATAATTTCTCCATGGCATAAAACATTATGACCCTTGAGATCCCATACTCCTAAGAATCGAGTTTAGGCAACATTATTCGTATAGTAACATGAAAAAATTCCACAATACTACAAACATGATCCACCAAATTCCGATCCCGAGGACCCATAACACCTCCGAGGCCAATTTTTGGCATTCCTCCAAATGAAACATTACTTATTTTAATACCGTATCAAAATATTAGGTATTCATTCATGACATCTATCATAACCGCATGCAGATCGAGCACAACATCTATCACAATAACATTAAATCAGTAATTCATACTAAATGGTATGACATGAATGCATGACTTGTGATCTCTAACAAGTGCCTATATGACACATGATATGGAATACCCACATATAATTGGGTAGAAACCAAAATAGAACCCCAATTATATAAACAATAACCAAAAAAATACAAATGAATCACCCAATGATGAAATATGATCAACTCTAACATCTTAATAACCAGAAAAATTTCAATATTTGAGTTAAATTGGCTTTACCCTATATAAGGGATAGCTACACCCAAACACAACATATTACCAAATATATATTCCTTTTATCCATAGTTATAGGATCCAAATTGTAAGAAAGTGCAGAAAATAAACTCCTTTGATATAACTTTGTAACATCTTGGTTCTAGGTACCTCCCAATGGTGCCATGTACCATGTAGGTTCAATGGCCTCATGTGCATTTCCTCAAATTCCAGAGGCTACTGAGTAATATCGAAGGACATGGTAATGAATTAGGGATAATATGCCCTCACTTGTAGAGTATTCTCTAGGTAATCTAAATGTATTATAATAGCGGAAGTAGTAATACCATACAAACAAATTTAAAAAGTTGAAGGCTAATATTATAAACCAGTGAACCATTTCTATAAATTAAAAAAAATCATGTCTGATGTTTCTAGGAATAAATAAAAAAATTCAAAATGATAGAAATACAATACTAAAACCACTCTATAGAAAACGGATCGCAATCCTCAGCTTGGTCCTATTCTCTCCAACTCTAACAACGATCATGTAACCAATGAAGAAGGGTGCTTGAACTTATCTATACATACAACCATTTAATATTTTTGGGCCCAAAATCATGACCCGAAATGGGTTTGAGAGAAATCCTAGTAGGAAACTACCCATTGATTTGTTCCTAACTATCGGGGAATATATATAGTCAGGAATATGCCGAAATAAAGAAATAAACTAGTAAATACTCAAAAGTAAACAATCCTACAGCTTCCAATTACATTCATTCACATTTATTATTCAACCTTCGTAATAGGTAAACTCCAGATCTATCATATGCTTCATATCCCCTAGGAAATAGTGTTAAAATAGCAGTTGACAATCTAAACAACCACATACAATCGAGTCTATGCTTGGACATTGGATTATAATACTCGTCACAATCATTTAATCATCCACAAATGACCCTCTGGGAAATCTCTCATTGTCTAAACCCTATTGTCCTACATGGAATATATTAATGACAATGATATCATGGGTCACTCTCACAGTCAATACCTCGAGTCTACACAACATCAATAATTTATACACGACCTCTAGGTATCTCTCACAGTCAATACCCCCTATGAAAAAATTTTATAAATAAACATAAATGACATCCTAGGTAGCTATCATGGTCAATAACCCTATGTCATGTTTACACTTAGGTTCTCACGGTCCTGTGTAAATAAACAAGGAAACCCCCATAGTTTTCTTAGTCCAAGGCCCTCATGGTCTATTGGATGATCATACACCCATCCTCGCTCTGACCCGTCAATTTATAATATAATTACATGGTGTGTCATTTAATGTACATGTCGTGTACTAGCCTCAACTAGCCCCCTCATTATGTGCTCTTCTAGGTCACTTACACGACCATGTACTCGGCCGTTACATGGCCAGTACAGAACTACACATAAAAAATGGGTACACGACGCGTACTGAATAGTTCACAGTGTGTACATATAAAAATTATCATTTCTTCTTTTCCCAAAATAAATATGAAATAATCATATATACATGAAAAGAAGATTTGTGTTTTTACATAATTTATAATTAAAATCATTTATAGAATGAAAAAATTGTATTTTAATGTGAAATTGTTTCAAATATTGATATATTTTGATATCCAAATTCAATGAGAAAAATATTAGAATTACCTTAATTGGATTAATTGAAACTCATTTATCAAAATAAAAAGAAAAAATAATAAAAATATAAATTTAAAAGAGATACTTTTTTGATGAAAAAGCAGTTCTTCGTTAAAATATAGTACTTTTCACTCTTAATCAAAAAAGGAAACTTTAAAGAAAAATAAAAAAAAGTTCATCAAAAGTGAATTTTGATATCCTTATTTAAAATTAGATTTTTATTTTACAAATTAAATTTATAATGTGTCAAAAACAAGATTTTTAATAAGTGCAACATCAAAATTCTGAAAACTATATTTTTTAAAAAATACAACTTTTATGTATACAACTAGATTTTATCAAATGATTTTCCTAAAAAAGAACATAATATAAATGTAAAAAATTTAATTTAATATATTATAAATTTATTTCATTATCATAATCGAACAACAGTTTTTGTTATAAAAAACAGCAGTGCCCATTTATATAGTTTTCAAAGAAAAACATTTCTTTTTATATAAAAAATGTCTTAAATTTATTTATAATTAATTGGTAATAGAGTTATTTATTTATATTGAAAAAATACCTCATTATTCAGTTGATTATTTTCATACCCACCAATTTAATTACTACGTTATGAATTTAAAATATAAATATTTATGATAACAAAATGACGTTTTATAGAATCTTGGCATTGTGTGTAACATGAGAAAAAATAGTGTTTCACGTTTCACAATATTAAAATTTTATATATTACAATGAAATAATAACACTAAATATATTTAATTTTTATTGAAATGATTAATATAAAAAATGTTAAATTAATTCGAATACAATTTCACATAATCATGCGGTGTCACATTATCCCCATGTAAAATGAATTTCTCCCCCAAAATTCATCTTAGTTATCAATGTGTTAACATGAATGATTCATTCTTGGTAACCCACATAATAAAAATGGATAATATAAATTCCTTCAAAAAGGGAATGATGCATCTATAATGGTTACCCAATGTAACTCATAACTAGGTTTCCACATCGAAGAATTGGTTTGGAAGGTCAAAACCTGAACATGGAAGAAAAATCTAACCATCATGTTCTTATATAAAGCTATAGACAACATGGTTTCGATAATGTTAAAAATTAAGAAGAAATAAATTAATGATGATCTAAGTAACAATTGGATTCATCTAAAGAGAAGGTCCTTGGGTATACATTTTGGTTTTATGAGCCTTTCCCTAGAGTTATATAATTTTTGTGGGTAGAAATACAGACTTGATTGAGAATAATCTAACCCTTTTTGGTGGCTTTTCCGATTTACAATTAATCTATTTTTCTATTAAATGAAGTTGAATTTTTCTCTTCAAGGTGTATTTTCCAAACTTGAGAATTGTAAATATAATTATAGTTCATTACTTCTATCATTATCACAAAAGGATAACATAGGTAATCCAATCTAAAAAATTTATCATATGATGAGATAATACATTAATATCTATAACCTCATCCAATTATTAAAATATATCATCCATAAAATGGTCAACCATGTAACCATTGTAAAAAATAAAATTATAAAACATTAGAAAAAAATTACTATGTCTTTATAAAATTGGTCCCCTCTATGTCGTAATGTTGTTTTTGGTGGTCAAACTCATGAAATAGTAATATCATTATCGTGAATTTTCATGAATCATATTAATAACCAGAATTAAAAAAACATATTTATTGAAAGAATTCATGTTTCATTGTTGTACTGATTACTGTACATACTAACTAAATCCAAGATAGGGTGTAATTTTGGAATCCCTCATATAATTAACTTATAATAAATTAAATATCAATCAAAATACCTCCAAATGGAATTTTATTAGAAGATAACGTGGGGTATGAATATAAGACCATAAAAAAGTATTTTATACTAGTTTGGGTTAAATTTAAAACCTTATAATTTTGATTATACATTAGTTAACCTGTTTTTATTTTAACTATTGAAACAAAATTACTGATATTAAACGGTTGAGTGTTTTACTTATAAAGTTTAAATTCAACCATAAATGTCATTTTAAGATATTTTATAACATAATTTATTCCCTATGTCCTAATTATTATTTTTTTAATTTAAATATATTAATAATATATTATTTTCTTAAAATATCATCAGGGTCAATTTTGACCCTATTCATGACATTGACTTTAAGAAAATCAATACCTAAAGATAAATTCAATAATATTAATTTAATACACCAATGAAATTTCATATTCACCTATAAAATGAGTGGATAAACTTAGCTAATGAAAATTATATATTTTTTAATATTTTAAATACCAATTAATTAACTTTTTCATCAATTTAATAATTCTAACATCTTCAATATATAATTATTTATAATGAATATTTATTAATTAAAATTATAAAAAATATGGAATTTAGAATAAACATTTACCTTCAATAACATATATATAGATATTGGGTAATATCTTATATTTATCGCAATATTAGAATTATTAAATTTATTTAATGTATGGTTGTGACATTTTTCCACTGTAAGATATTTTAATAATATCAATTTCATTTTGATGGATATGTTTCCATTAAATTAGTAAATTTAGAACCATATTTATTAATTGAAAAATTAAAATCATTCAATAACATTTTCCCATGTATTAGGGTAATTTTATAATATTTATAATATTATTTTTACCCTTTTGTACCTGTTTTACTCTAAACTATGGTAATAAAAATTACAACAGTTACTAATAATTTTGTCTACAAATAAAAGGGATATATTTACAAAATTTGGTCCCTTAAATTCCAAATATATATTATATTTTTAAAAATTGAACACACAAAATTAAATATAAATAATTTAAAATTTATATCGTTGACGAAACAAAAAAATGGATTTAATAATGTGAAATTATTCACAAGATTGAAAATGTTTTATATAAAAATTAAAAGTTAAAAAGATAAAAACCGATTTAATTATATAAAATAAAAAAAATGTATATAAAAATTCTTTAAAACTATTCAAAAATATAATTTATCATTACAAATTATTTCGAGGAAAAAAGCTATATTCCATTAATATTGGGAATATTTCACTATTTATCAAAACAATAAACTTTTGTTAAATTAAATCATCCAAAGTGAGTATTTATTTAATAATTTCAAAAGTAAAAGTTTCTTTTTCTAATTTAATTTATCACATATTAAAAAAATAGTTTTTTTAATAACTGCTCCATCAAAAGGGGAAAACCCCACCTTTTTAAAAAGTACTTATAATATCTGTAAAATTAATTTTTTGTTATATTATTTTGGAAAAACACATAAGATTAATCTTAGTCATTTTTTGGAATATATTACAGCAGTATTTAAAAAAATATAATCTAAAAAGGTATATTTTTTTATTTTGTGGTATAAAACACACTTTTTAACATTTAAATAGAATTTTAGAAAAAAAGATCAATTTATTTTAAAAATGGGTTTATATCCATTTATAATTAATTGGATAACTAGTTATATATAAATTTATAAACTATATTTCATAATTAATTTAATCATATTAAAAGCATCCATTCAAATTTCCAGGTTATAATTTTATTTTTTAAAATTTCATAATAATAAAATGATGTTTTGTAGGGACATGTGTTGCATGTAAAGAATGTTGAGCCATTATTTTGAGTAGGGAAAGATTAACTTGGTGTAGAATAGCATGTAAGAATAACATAAGATATATTTTGTGTTGTGTGAAATTAAAAATATCCAAAAGAAACAAAATAACAAAAAAAAATTAACAATATCTCAGGGTAATATATTCTACTCCACATAAATTCAATTTCACCCTAGAAATTTGTCCATGTTATCAAAGGATAAATAAAAGAAAGTTACTTTCATAGAAACCCACGTTTTAACAATTTATACTGCAACACCATTTAAACTGGGAATTATGAAACCATAACATTTACCCACAGTAGGTCATTAATAGGTTTCCTCACTGGAGAACATATGCGCCATGTCAAACATGGATATGGAAGGGATATTTAACCATCCTGTTCTGATAGAGAGTGATAAATAATAATTTTAGGAGATTGTTATCAATCACAAAAACATAAATCAGTCCTCATATAAGGATCCCTTCGATTCGTCAACAATAAGGTACTTTGATGCCCTATTTGGTTTCAAGATCCATTCCCTGGAGTCAGTGAATTATCGTGAGAATATATACATACTAGATTCATCAAAATCTCACTGATTGTTATGTCTTGATCAATTTCCACTTCATCTTCAATTACTATAAATAATGGGAAATTTTTCTATTAAATAATAACTATAAAATCATTACAATTATAATTATAATAATAGTTCATTATATATTTTTTATTATAATTATAAGGGTAGAATAGGGGGTCTGATATGAAACAATATTCATATTGTGAGATAATAAATTAATCTATAAAACTGCATCTATGTTTAACATAAAATATTACATAAATGGCCATCCTTATAACCATTCCAATAGAGAAAAATATAAAACATTACAAATAATTTCAATAAATATACTTCACATTGATTCAATATATATAATTAGTTTTCACTTGGTTGTAACAATCCAAATATATGGATACCTCAATTATTTATTTTCTTAAATAATGGTAATAACTATAATTATAAAAAATCCTTAGTGTAAACATTCATGAGTCCTTATTCCGATGATAATTGGTTATATACATTAAATACATGATTTTTTCAACATTATCCATTATAACATATCCTAATTCTTGAAATATCATTTTATTAGTTATTAGGTTTTAAATATTATCCAATTTTCGTTATCCATATTAGAATATCATTATCTATATAAAATATAAATTTATTATCCACAGTAACAAGTTATAGTATACCTTCCCTTAATTTAATGATTCTATGAAATTTATTTTGTAGTTCATCCGTACCATTTAACACATTCATCATAATACTAAATGAAAACATTATAAAAACAAAACACATATACTTTATGATATATATTACATAATATTTGAATTCCAAAAAATATATAATTCATTCTTCCATAATTATTCTTAAACCATTACCTAGGCATCGTCAATGTATAAATTAATAAATAATTCATAGAATATGAAATATGAATAATGTATTAATGTTACTCAACCTCAATCTAATATGTTTTCTTATGTTTAATGTAAGAAATATAGGGATAATATCCCATACCATTCACATGTCATTGGAATTTCCATTATGTTTTATAGTATAACCAATAATTGTATAATTTTCCTAATTCTATTTAATAGATTTAAGCTAATGATTTATATTTTCATAAATTCCATCATTCCTCATAAACAAAATTAAATTTTATCCCAATTCCTTATAGTCCCTACCATTGGAAAAAACAAGAAATCATATTTTGAGCAATACATACCGCGGATTAAAACCACATAATCATGAAAATTTAATTATATGATATGGAAATAATGACACTGTATCCTAGGATATTCATAGTACTCTATTATTTAAATAATTGATGATAGATCATAAGGTATTTATGAATTCTAAAATAACATCCCTAGGGTATGTCAATATATGTGTGTAATAATTCCCATTGTAGTGAACCAGTTCTTGATTTATTATAGCTTAATACATTGTTTTTAGGGTTCTTACCTCAAGGATTATATGTGATGTATCCATATCAATTTCTAGTATCTATTGATGGATATATATAATTGAAACCCACTCTATAAATCAATTACCAAAATTCTAGGATAGTTTAATATACTTAAACACATAATTATATTGTCCTTAGATACACCCCCAATTAGATCCTTAGAAATATCTCTCACGATCTCACTAATTTTTTATCATGTGATTTTCCAAAGGTTATCCAAACCATTTTTCTATTACCTACTATAAAAACCCAATATGAATGTAGATATACATTACATTATTTTTTTCTAAATACATACTACATTAAAAAAAGAGATTCCAAAATACAGTGTTAGTTTATTTCCTTTAGAAACATGGAATAAATATTCATAGTTCATAAGAAATGAATCTTACGAGAATAAAGAGAATAATACATTGAAGCATAAAAAATGAATTGGACATTAAATTTTGGAACACAAATAAACATGTAATATCAATCCTCATAAGTAATGGTACATTTAAAAACCTTATCATAGATCTTCATTAGGACTAAACCAACTATGAGGGATAGAGTACGATCCCCTATTGTAGTTCTCTCTTTGTAAGGGACAAGGATTTCCCATCATCACATAGTAGACCAGGATTCCCCATTACCCCATAGTGGATTGAGTGTCTATATCTTCCAATTATCGATTAAGCCTACTTATTTTTTTCCCATTATTATATCATATGATATAAATCCATAACCAATGAATTAAAGGGATATATATTTCCCACCCATCAGATAAAAAAATTATAAATATGGGTTCCATAAGAACAAAAATCATTTATCATATTATAATCCATCAAAATAAATATCTCTCACAAACATTTCAATAATGAGTAACCCATGGAAAATAAATATGTTCCACAAATAACAATCCAACATAAATTGGAAACTACAATAAAGGAACATGTAAAATAACCCTGAATAATATCCCGAGTAAAGCATAAAAGATATAAAAAATGTAATCATATATTGAAAGTAATTTTTATATATCACTTGAAATAATTTTTGATGAAAAAATAATCTATTTTGAAAAATAATTTTTAAATAATAATACATATAATAACCATTTCCATTTATAATAACCATGATAGAAATATAGTCATATTGTAATCCAATTTTAAATAACTTTAAAATAATTTTCCTTGAAAATTGATATATGATCATTCAAAAAAACTGAAACATTTTTAGAAAACAATATTTTGAAAGAATATAAAAATCCAACAAAAGATAGAATAAATTTAAATGAAATGTATAAAATGATAAAAATAATGATATTTGTGTTAAATAATTTCAATGGGGATTATATAAATATCCTTTATGAAAATAGGTGCATAACATAACATGGGTCTCAATGAATAAAATTTGATCCAAAATTTCATTTATGATTTTGTAAACATTGAACCATAAATCCCATGAAAGAGATGTAATAAAATGGGTTTTGAAATACCCATAAATTTAATTAATTGGATCATACATTTCATTAATCTAAATTATATGACCAATACAGTGAAAGAAGTTGTGGATATGGATTAAGTCTTATAAAAATAAAAGTTAGATTATAAATCCTCATATCTTATGTCTTTAATATAATTCTTATCATTAGAACCTCATGTATAGTTAATGAAAATTTATTATATATTTATTACATAATATTTTTATTATATATAATGCCATATATTATTTTATTATTTCTTTATATTACCGAATAATTAATAATTCCTCGTTAAGGTTATGCTTTGGGTAATATCTGTTTTGTTTTTTGCATGTGTTTTGATTTGTTATATTTTAGATCCTATTACATATTTTAATATTTAATAAAATAAAAAATTATAACCATGATATGAATATCATCTATATTAACTGTATTTTTATTTAATATAATATATAAAATCAATAAAATGAAAATTAAAGACACATTTTATAGAGATGGTAGGTCATACGTACCCATGAATGTATTTTCGGGGTTATCTCATATTGAATGAATAAATGTTAATGAAATATATAAAATATAATTAGAGTATAATTTTTTTAATATATATAATATACATTCAGTAAATACAATCTTAATACATTCCATGTAATTTGTGAATGAATCACATCACTTTCAGGAGGCAGTAGTCCACATTTCATCAAAAGATGTTATCATATTTATACTATATTTAAAATATGAAATAATGTGTTATATAATAATATCATCATAATAAATAAATCATATATATAATATATATCATATAAAAACATAACTTCCATCATTATTCTTAACCTTGAAATGTTGAAATGGAAGAACACATGACCCTGGTTCACGAGGCAGTTGTCAGTTGTACTCATTAACGAT
Organism: Viscum album; assembly: GCA_963277665.1. NCBI lineage: Eukaryota > Viridiplantae > Streptophyta > Magnoliopsida > Santalales > Viscaceae > Viscum > Viscum album. Next base: position 2,097,442,309 of record OY728163.1, on the reverse strand, counting down.
GATTGTGTATCCCATTTGACGAAACCTTTTATGATTTTAGTTATAATAATCAATATAAAAACAAATAAGTAAATTTAAAATACATAGTTTATTATAAAAAAAATTATGGTTGTAAGGAATAAATAAAACAAAAACATTAGTTGATGAATGTTACCTCTTATTTGGGTATCTCTTTTTCGTTTGGACATAGGGATTCACTAATAGATTTTTCACAAAATTAATTAATATAGGATGAATTTAAGAAATTTATTATGATACTCAGAAGGTGGTTAGCTTTTCCAAATAGGTTCTGACGTGCAATGAAAAGATAATAATTGATAAGCATTTATAAGAAAGTGGAGACACACTTTTGTTACTCCTCAAATGATTAAAATGTAAGAAATAAAATATAAAGAAAAATACATCAAAATGGAATATTATTTCATTATTATGGAGTATAGGTTGATAATTTCATCCAGAAACATATTTTACAAACAATTATCTATACTTTTGAGACATATCATTTTTATTAAACTTTGGTTAACCTAATTTAATTGAAACTATTTTAACAATGCTTCGATATTTAAAGGCAGAGAGTTTCAATTTTAAGTGGAACATTGATCCATAAATGGTAAATTTATGATATTTTAGAATATAATATATCTAATCCATCCTTATTTATTAATTTTATCTTTTAATATATTTTTATAAAATATTATTTCCATAAAATATAATTTGTGTAAATTTTTATTGTATTCCTAACATTTAATTTAATAAAATCAATATTGAAACATAAAATAAAAATCATTACACTCCAATAAAATGACATATCTATCAAGATAGTTAGTTTAGTGACTTATGTAATTCAAATAAAAACTATTTTGATATTTTTAATATCACTTTATTTAGTTTTTTATTAATTGATTAATTAATATATCATTATTGTGAAATAATTTAGGATAAAAATTTATTCAATACAAATTAAAAGTAATTTACCGTGATATAGATAAATTAATACTCTTTTTAAGAATATATATTCAAGCATATCATCAATTTATCCCCATATTAAAAATGTTATCCTTATTAAAATAAATAGTGATGTTTTATAACTCTCATTTTTTTTCAAAATAATCAAGTCATTATCATGGAAATGTGTATATTAATATATTAAATTTTGATCTTTATTTGTTAAGGATATAATTAAATTCATACAGTAAGATTTCAAGAATTGTTTGGGTAATATTATAATCTTTATTATCTTATTTTTAACCTTAGTTACTCCTTTACCATTAACTCTTGTAATAATAATTTATACAATTACTATTCATATTATTCTAAAATAAAAGTGTCATATTTAATAAATTTTTACTTTATGATTCCAAAAATAGAATATTTTTTTATAAATTTATTACACATAATTAACAATAAGTAATTTGAAATTATTCTCATTAAACGAATGATAAAATAACTTCATGAAGTGAAGACATTCCAAAAATTGATACATTTTTTAATCCAAATTCTATGTTAAAAAAGATTCAAATTACTTTAATTAAATTAAATTAAATAAATTAATCTAAATATATAGTAATATAATAAAAAATATAATTTTATACTATAAACTATTTTGATGAAAAATCTATTCTTGATTAAATTTTATTAATTTTCATTTCTCATCTACAAATGAAACATATCTGAAAAATGAAAAACTTTTCATATAATGTGAATGTATATTTCCTAATTTGAAGGAAGTTGTTTATTTTATGAAATATAATTTATAAAATTTTTAAAAACATAATTTTTAATAAGTGAGATATCAAAAGCATAAAAACATCCTTCAAAAAATTATTTTATAACTAAAAATGGATTTTTTTTAATATATTGTGCTTAAAAACACATAAGATAAATGTTAAATATTATATTTAACATATTAAAAATATATTTCATTAACATATTTCAGCATATTTTTTTGGTATAAAACAAACATATAAAAATTTAAATCGTTTCCCAAGAAAAAAATTTCCTATTATTTAATAAATGAATTACATTTAGTTTTAATTAATTGGTAAAATAAATATATATATGTGGGAAAAAATAACTTCATAAATATGTTAAAAAATTCATACCCACCATTCTATTGTCTTGGTTATAATTTTATTATTTAAAAATTTATTATTATATAATGATGTTTTTTAGAAACATGGCATTGTATGTAACTGCAGATAAGTTAGTGATTTATGTAGAATGATCTTAACTTGTTGTAGAGTAAAATGATATAATAAAATATGATAAATTTAGTGTTTCATGAAATGAAAATTTTCAAAAATATTATATTAATTTGAAAAAACAATTTACTTAATCACGTAGTGTTAGATTCTCCTGACATAAAATAAATTTGGACACCAAAATTCTTCTATGTTATCAATATATTAATACTTGAAAGTTCCATTCATATTAACCCACATCGTAAAAATGAAAAATATAACTTCCTGTAGAAAGGTAATAATAGATCCATAGTAGTTACCCAAAATAACTCATAACTAGGTTTCCGAGGTAATCAACCATGCAAGGATAATTATAGAGTTTACATTGGACATGGTTGACACATAATTTTTATTGTGCATGACCTGACAGTTGGTGAACCTTTGGGATTTAAACATGTTAAGAATAGAGCAAAGCCTGTTGCGAATATTGATAATTATAATATATTATAAATTTTTTATTATTTTAATAATATTAATATTTTTTTCATAAATATTGATAATATATTTTTTTATTACTAATTATTACAAACTATTACTAATTATTACTAAATATTACTAATTAATACTAATTATTACTATTTATAACTAATTATTACTAATTATTACTAATTATTACTAATTATTACTAATTAATACTAATTATTACTAATTATTACTAATTATTACTAATTATTACTAATTATTATAATTATTACTAATTATTACTAATTATTAGTAGTTATTAGTAGTTATTAGTAGTTATTCATAGTTATTAGTAATTATTACTAATTATTATAAATTAGTGCTAATTATTAGTAATTATTACTAATTATTACAAATTATTAGTAATTATTAGTAATTATTATAAATTATTACTAAGTATTGCTAATTATTGCTAATTATTGCTAATTATTACTAATTATTGTTAATTATTGCTAATTATTGTTAATTATTTCAAATTATTGCTAATTATATCAAATTATTATTAATTATTTCAAATTAAGACTAATTATTACTAATTATTGTAAATTAAAACTAATTATTACTAATTAAATATAATTATTGCAAATTAATATTATTTTTTCATAAATATTGATAATATAATTTTTTTATTACTAAATATTACTAATTATTACTAATTATAACTAATTATTACTAATTATTACTAATTATTACTAATTATTACTAATTGTTGCTAATTATTAATAATTATTACTAAATATTACTAAATATTACTAATTATTACTAATTATTACTAATCATTACTAATCATTTCTAATTATTACTAATCATTACTAATCATTACTAATTATTACTAATCATTACTAATTATTACTAATCATAACTAATTATTACTAATCATTACTAATAATTACTAATCATTACTAATTATTACTAATAATTACTAATTACTAATCATTACTAATTATTACTAATTATTACAAATTATTACAAATTATTAAAAATTATTACTAATTATTACAAATTATTATAAATTATTACTAATTATTACTAATTATTTCTAATTATTACTATTTATTACTAATTATTACTAATTATTACTAATTATTACTAATTATTATTAATTATTACTAATTATTACAAATTATAACTAATTAGTACAAATTAGTACTAATTAGTACTAATTACTACTAATTATTCTACTATTTCCTAATTATTACTAATTATTAGTAGTTATTAGTATTTATTACTTGTTATTAGTAGTTTTTAGTAGTTATTAGTATTTATTAGTAGTTATTAGTATTTATTTGTAATTATTACTAACTATTACTAATTATTAATAATTATTAGTAATTATTACTAATTATTATTACTTATGTGTAATTATTTGTAATTATTTCTAATTCTTGATAATTATTTCTAATTATTGCTAATTAGTTCAAATTATTGCTAACTATTGGTAATTATTACAAATTATTGCTAATTATTACTAATTATAACTAATTATTACTAATTATTACTAATTATTACTAATTATTGAAAATTAATACTAATTATTTCTAATTATTGTAAATTATTACTAAAAATTACTAATTATTTCTAATTATTACTAATTATTACTAATTATTACTAATTATTAGTAATTATTACTAATTATTAGTAATTATTACTAATTATTACTAATTATTACTAATTATTAGTAATTATTAATAATTACTAGTAATTATTACTAATTATTACTAATTATTACTAATTATTACTAATTATTATTAATTATTAGTAATTATTACTAATTATTACTAATTATTACTAATTATTACTAATTATTACTAATTATTTCTAATTATTACTAATTATTACTAATTATTAGTAATTATTACTAATTACTACTAATTATTTGTTATTATTAGTAATTATTAGTAATTATTGGTAATTATTAGTAATTATTAGTAATTGGTAGTAATTAATACAAATTATTAGTAATTATTAGTAATTATTACTAATTATTAGTAGTTATTTGTAGTTATTACTAATTGTTACTAATTATTAGTAGTTGTTAGTAGTTATTAGTAATTATTAGTAATTATTACTACTTATTAATAATTATTTCTAATTATTAGCAATTATTTCTAATTATTACTAATTATTACTAATTATTAATAATTATTCTTAATTATTGCTAATTATTGATAATTATGGCGAATTATTTCTAATTATTCCTTATTATTGATAACGATTGCTAATTATTGTTAATTATATCTAATTATTACTAATTATTTCAAATTAATACTAATTATTACATATTATTGTAAATTAATACTAATTATTACTAATTATATCCAATTATTGAAAATTATTACTAATTATATATAATTATATATAATTATTACTAATTATATCTAATTATTACTAATTATATCTAATTATATCTAATTATTGCTAATTAATTCTAGTTATTTATAATTATTACTAACAATATCAATTTCTTACTAAAAATAGATATTAATAAAAATCAATTGAAATTTAATTTAATTACAACTAATAAACAACAAGTAAAATTAACATAAAATAATAAAATTAATATAAAAAAATAAAATATAAATACCTTAAATTTTGATATTCTGAAGATATTGACGCCCTCCAATTTCTCTCGTATAAAAATTTTCAACTAAAAGAATTTTTTTACTTGAAAATGAAAAATGAAAAGAGGGAGAGAGAAAGATCTCAGTGATTTGGAGAAATAACAAATGGGGGGTATATATAGGTTATATTAGTTGCGAGAGGGTTATTAGCGACGGGTTTCCCGTCCCAAATGGTGGTATTTGCGATGGGGCCCGTCACAAATACCCTCGCCCACTTTAATTACTGTCGCCGGTTAAAATGTTATTTGTGACGGGTCCCGTCGCAAATAGTTCCTGCCGACATTCTTTTTGCGAAGGGACGACATCCCGTCGCAAAAAGTTATTACCCGCTGCCGGGTATTTGTGACGGGTTCCCGTCGCAAATACCCCATTGTGGTTTGGCACGCAAGTCGCGCCATACTTTTTGCGACGGGAGTCGAAAACCATTCTCAAATAATTGGTTATTTGCGAAGGTGAAATTTTCCCATAGCAAATTTCTTCATGGACAACTTATTTGTGACGGGAAGAAATTTCGTCGAAAATAACCCGTCACAAATACTGATCTTTCCCATATTGTTACTTCTTTGATAGATCCCCCTAATGATATTCTTTCCAATTATCTTCATTATGGTTTGTTTTTTTTCATAAAATACTCCAACTGATTCGGATGTCAAATTAAATATAATACTATTTGGGATGTTTTATTTTCTATATTAAAAATAGAAAACTTGATACTAATGGATGTATTCCATAATGGAAGAATCTCTTAGGGTTATAATGGTAACATATTTCAATTAGTTCTACCTTTTTCATTCCTTGGCTTCAATTACAAGTATAATGTATCACAAATAAAAAATTATGGGTATAAATTGAGTTTATCTATGATTTTTAATGTAATTAGTATGTATTATAATTTTTTTCTCGATGTGTATGTTCATATATTACATTCCCTAAGATGATGGGATCTCTTCATGCTTATATTCTCCTTGAATTTCCATATCGTTTCTAATTTTGGGAGTAGGGATATGTATCATGAACCAATCTAAACACCATAGTACACTAATATCTATGTCGGTCATGATGTAGCCTAAAGGGTGTTCTTGATCCTCATGGGTTAGAGACTTTCACCTGATATCATACAAGAATAAAATGGGATTATTACTTTAAATTAATTAAAGAAGATAAATAAAACAAGTGAGTATGCCTACAATCCTCAACGAGAAAGTACCATAATCATATTGTTAAAACGAAACCAAAATAGTACATCATCAGAGACACAAAATCATTCAAATACATGAACAGAAAACCCATCTAATAGGTAGATCACATCTCTATTTTGTCACTCCCATCACTCTATGTCCCATGAACCTAGTACACCCACTATAGGTTCTGGGAAAAGTGAAAGATTCTTATGGATCACATCTCTTGCGGTTTGGTTTTCAACCAGATTATGTTTTTTTGTATCAACATGGTGAACAGAGTTCCAGAGAAGATCTTAATAACTTGATTCCATATCCATCACTATTTCAAAATTTAGTACAAGATGTTGCAGGTCCATCTGTGCAACAAACTAAAACTCACGATGATATCGATTTAACTACTGAGTTGGTGCCATCCGAATTTTATGAGTTGTTGAGGTCTGCTGAGGATTCATTATATCCTGATTGCAAGATAAGAAAATTAGAAGGGATTTCAATTTTTATGGCTTTTAAATCAGATAATGAAATGTCAAACAACTGTTTTGATCTGATATTTTCTTTGGTTAAAACAATTTTACCTGAAAGAAATGTGTTTCCTGCAAATTACTATGAGAGAAAAATGATGATTCGTAATCTGGGCCTTAGTTATCGGAAGGTTCATGCATCTCTAAATTATTGTATCTTATATTCTGGGAAAAATGAGTCATTGGATAGTTGTCCCACATGTGGACAATCAAGGTATAAAGAAGCTCATCCAGGGAATTCTAGATCGATTCCAGTAAAACAGTTGAGATATTTCCCCCATACACCAAGGTTGCAGTGTTTATTTATGTCTCAGAACGAATCGTCAATGATGTCATGGCACAAAATCAAGATTTCAACTGATAAAAGATTGAATCATCCATCTGATGGTGATTCATGGAATCATTTTGACCATCTGCATCCGTCTTTTTCTATAGAAGCCTGAAACGTGCGATTTAATCAATCTACAGACGGTTTCTGTTCGTTTGGTTCTTATGGTCATCAGTATTCATGTTGGCGTATCTTTATAACTCCGTAAAATCTTCCTCCATGGATGTTGATGAAGGAGCCTTATATCTTTTTTACTCTATTAATCCCAAGACATCTGAAAAATAATATTAATGTTTATTTGAAACCATTGATTAATTAGTTAAATTCCTTGTGGGGTGATTGTGTTAATACATATGATGTTGCTGCGAAAAAAAATTTCATATTAAAATCTGCATCAATGTGGATGATTAGTGACATTCTGGCATATGGCATGTTACTTGGTTGGAGTACACATGGTCCGAAATAATGTCCTTACTGTAGGAAAGAAAACAAAGCCTTTATGCTCGTCAATGGAAAAAAACCTTGCTATTTTGATTTCCACAGTAAATTTATTCCAACTGATCATCTTTTTTGGAGGAACAAATCTCATTTCAGAAAAGGTACAATTGAAAGGGATGAACCTCCAAATATGATCTTAGGTACAGAGTTAAAATCAGATGTATTTTCATTACCCCCCATCACATTTGGACCAACAGTAAACCAACATATATTTCATGGCTTTGGGAAAGAACATAATAGGATAAAACAAATCATTTTTGGGATATTCTGTATTAGCCTGATTAGATGGTCCGCCACATGTTAGATGTTATGAATATTGAGAAGAACTGTTTTTATAATTTATTTCATACAGTTTTGGATACACCAGTTAAGACCAAATATACTGTAAAGGCACAATTAGATCTTGCCCAAGTTTTCAGGAGACTAGAACATGAACTCTTTGAAAATGTCAGATCAAATAGGATAATGATGCCAAAAGCATATTATACACTGTCCAAAGAGAGTCACATATTATTTTGACAGTGGATTGCAGATTTGAGACTTCCCGATAGCTATGCTTCCAATTTGGGCAGATGTGTTAAGAATTGTTATATTACTGGAATAAAAAGTCATGATTGTCATGTTATAATGGAAAGACTTATTCCGATTTAATTCATAGGTTTGTTGAATTATGTGAGTTGGGATTCAATAATAGACATATCATATATTTTTCGAGACATTTCTGCAGCGACAACTGACTACGATGCGCTAAGAAAAGTGGAAGAAGATGTTGCTGTAATTATATGTAAACTGGAAAAAAATATTTCTGTCGGTTGTCATTAACTCAATGTAACATATGATATTACATTTTCCCCATGAAGATAAATGTGGAGGGCCAGTACAGTTTTGATGGATGTACCCATTTGAGAGATGCATGCAGAAATTGAATAAAAAATTATGTAAAAAAGTATCAGTTGAAGGCTCAATTCTTGAAGCTAATTTGCAAGAAGAATTATATTTTTTCTTCTCTCATTATTTTGAATCTCAATATCTCTCAAAACAAAATCTCATAGGATGAAAATATGGAAATGTTAATGATGAAATGGACAATCAATTAACAGTTTTTAATCAGCCAAATCTTGGTTTCGGTAGAGTTCATGAAAGATGACTTTCAGATGATGAACATCACTGAGCTCATATATATGTTCTACTCAACTATGAAGAATTGACATCATTTGTCCTATGAGAGCTTTTATTAGTTATTCTATAATTTATGTTATAGTATTTATACCTGTTTTATTTGTAGGTTAAATGATAATCATATCAAGAAAGAAATTACACAAATTACAGCAGATTCTCTTGAAGAATGCAGACAAAAAAATTTCTCAATGGTTTCAAAAACTGGTAAAATAAATTATTAATGGTTTAATATCAATTATGTTTATTGTTTATTATATTGATAATTGTTTTATAAATTTTTAGGTGTCTCAATATACTGATAAAATTGATAAGCGACTGTGTATATTGAGTTAACCACCATCCAAAATGGTTAAATCTTATGATGCATATATAGTTAATGGTTTTCGATTTCATACACATGCATACGGGGAATAAAAAAACAATGAATAGTGGATTCTGCTTGAGAGGATCACATCATAGAGAAAATGAGGTTGAATTTTATGGCATTTTGGATGAAATTACTGAGATGTGTTATCTATGACATAATTACATAACAATGTTTAAATGTTGGTGGTTGGATACTGAGAGAGGCTTGTGTGTTCATATAACTCATGGAATCATTGATATTAAATATAAAAGACTTCTTGGAGTAAATGAACCATTTTTACTGGCTCAACATGCACATCAAATTTATTATGCAAATTACATTGCTACTTCAAGAGACTTGAGCGATTAGTGGAGCATAATAAAAATGAAATCTCGGGAAAATCATTTTACTCAAACTGTATGTGGTTCTGCAGAAGTGGAAGGAATTGAAATTTTTCAAGATACTGCTCAAAATCCATCTAATTCACAAAGATATGTAAATATCAACTATGAAACCCCTCAATTAAGGTATGATGTTGATGAATATGTTAATGATGTTACAAATGAATTTGAAATGACAAGAGATGCTGAAATTGAAACTCATATGGATATTGATAATGTAGAGGGGGAAGATGACGACATTGACATTGACAGCTATAGAGAAGAGGATGAAGATGAACATTGACATAGTTAAATTCTGGTTAGAATCATAACTAATGTAACACCCCAAGCTTCCACGGTATGTTTTCCTTTGAATAATGAAATGGTGTGCATTGTACGCAACTTCGAGATTCTAACACACCACAACCAATCAAACTAGCCGTTATGAATAGTAATACCTAATTTTTGAAATTTTATAAATTATATCTCTCAAAATGGACTTCATTTTTGGATTCGGAATATCGAAATTAGCCTAGGGTGAAATTTTGATACTTTTCGGATAACTTTCATATTTTGATGAATAGTGAAAATTACTAAATTTTAATTAAAAACAACTTTTTTAATCGAAATAATTAATATTGATAAGTTATGAATTTGAGTGGTTTTAAAGCAAATTTATAATATATTTTTAACATTTAATTCAATGTTTTTCATTGGACATAATTTCACAATTAAACCAGACATAAACAAATGCCAATCTTTTGATAGTTATTATCTCTTAAAAACACGCTTTCTGTTTTAACAACGGGAATTAATTTTCAATTAATTTTTGAAAATTCTGTGTTTTGAATTTGGAAAAATGGATTTCATATTTGGAATCAGGATGGTCAAATTGTGTAAACATGTGACTTTTATTTTTAGACATTTTGGATAATTACTTCGGTAAATATTTTATTTACCACGGTTAAAGGGTAAATCCGGTAAACAAGGGTTAAATAAATAATATTATAACAATACAAAATTACCCAAAAACGTGTCTTAACACTATTGGTTGATACATGGTCGACCATGGTCATCTTTGGGTCGATTTTGGGACCCGATGGATCCACATGTAAGTGATAGGGACACTTTATTTTAATTAAGTTAAAATGAATACAAAAATGACACAAGCATATATCTTTTAGAAAAACAATTGTTACATAGGGTTATATATGTTGTATTTTAAACTATAAATATTCATGAGAAAGATAAAAAGATTTCCTACATAAATATAATATATTTATAATTTTTATACATTAAATAATTTAATTTATTTATGACACAATGATGATGCAGTAATTACCATAATAGTGAAAAATTAAAATAATTGATATTATAAAAACCCAAATAAAAATAATTTAAGACTTTTTAGGAATTAAACTAATTTTCTAGGTTAATATGACATGTTAGGATTGATTTAACTAACTTTTTTCGAAGTAATAATTCTGTTATGATTTTTACAAAAATCAATTATTGAATAGTATCAAAATTGACATAAAAGAGTTTTTAAAACAAATATTATATTATTAATTGATATTAAATTCCTAAAAATATAAGGATCGGAAAAGAGACTTATATCATGATATATGTATCATTAATGGACCACTTGGGGTTCTCTTGGATGTATATAGTATGTTTATTAACCATATAATATAAAAATACAAATAGACATTGTAAAAGTGAAACTAATTAACTAAGAGTTAATACTTAAAGATAAGGTTAATATAATGACCCAAACCTGTCTAAATTCTATTTTTTGTGTGGTTTTAGATCCATACCCACCTTAATCTTTAAATAATCCACTTTTGAGCCATTAGAAACAGAATATAAATTTATTATAAATTAATATTTCTAGCTTTTCCAAAGGTGCCCCTCACACCTCTTATAAAAGGGCACTCCTCCTTCTAATTTCTTCAAACCTCAAATCCTTTTGGTTCAGCCAAAACCTCACCAGATACTCTCTCAAATTCCCTAAATACAGACTAGATATATTAGTTTGATCATAATGCCATCCTAATGAGCACTTTTTATCAAATTAAAAGGAAGAACCCGAAGAAGAGGTAATGTTTTTACCACCCCTTTTCAAGTTCCTTTCTTCTTCCACTTCTTCTTTCTTTGTTATTACCATTCTAAAATAATAACTCCAGTATCATATATATACTGTGATGTTATTATAAATATGTTACAACCATATTCATTATTATATCCACCCTTTTAATAACATGTCACCATACGTGCGTACGTACGGCTTACCGTCTCCACGTCGTGGTGTAATTGTTATTCAATATATTATTATTTGGATGGGTATAATAATGATGTGTAACTCATGTAAATAATAAATATAACATGTTAATGATTCTGTATATATGATATATGATACAATTATATATTATTTTAATATCGAAAGAATGATATTGTCGCTCGTGCGTACGTACGGACTACCGTCTCCACGAACGTGATGAGATTCATTCTCCATCATATCCATTAAAGTATAACTATCATTTGATGATTTAAAAATAGTATCTAAGGACCTGATATCATTCTGGATATGAATAATATACATCCTATTAATAACGAATATGGCTCACATAACAAAGAATATAAATTAAAATGAACCTGTTAACATCTAAAATGACGATAATTCTAAGATATTATTAACAAATCATTGTTAAAAGATCATATATGATATCATATTAATATAAATGATTATTTGATAATTAAATAACAATTATTTCACCATTATACATGAGGTTAACCTACCGTTGACCAAGGAAAAAGAACAAAGTAAGGGGTTTCTTATCTCACTCTTAATTTCGTGAGAATTCCATTGTTCACCACTTATTTATTTCATGTGGTGTATGTGTACTGGCCATGATTGTATTCATTGTGTAATATAATTTAATTTATGGGTATTTACATGATCATTGTATGATCCTTCTTTCTTGGGTGTATGTTTCATAAGTTTTCTAATCGATAAGGGAATTTGAAATTTTAATTTCCACTCATTTGGCTTTACACATATTTCATTGATTATATTACTCCAAGATTATGTGTGGAATCACTATTCATTTGATTATGTCATAATTTCCCCTCCCCTTACTATGTATATACTTTTTATACACATAATCTCTCAATTGATAAATTCTCAAGTCATCGGTATGAACTTGATAAGAGTAATTTTTACTCAATCTCAATTTTTTGAGACAAACATCCAATTCATTAGTGTTGTTTTTACTAGAATATGTGTGAATGTCCTTTGATTGTTTTACACTGAATATAAATCATATTTAGTGTATTTATATTTTTCACACATAATTATGTCGTTGATTTATCCTTATCCTAAGGATATGACCTTTATGAGAGATTTCATCTCAATTTACATTCCATTGAGACTTCTTTGTTGTTATACACCAAATCACATTTATGTGGTGTATATAATGTACTTTGACATAGTATATCATGAATCACATTATCCTCATGATATTATAATGTTTTTATTACCTAAATTATTTTTATTCAAGTGTCTCTCTTTGGGTAAGAAACTCTAACTAAAATAACATTTTTAAATGTTTTAAAGACTTATTCTTCTAAATGTTGCTCTTTAATGTCCATGTTTTAAATAAATGGTTTTAAGGATTTATTTATATGTAAATTAAAGTTTTAAAATTAAAACTCCTTTTAAAAGTTTCAAAGTGGTATCAGACACTTTGATTCAAAAATATATTTTTAAATAGCTTCTTAACAAATAGTGTGACTTTAAATGATTTCAAGAAAAAGGGGGATATTTCTCTCAAATATTTTTGATGATTATTTTCATCTATGTCAACATACATCATTATTCTTGATTGAGGTTAATGTGATACAATACAATCTTCCCTATTGTATCGAATGAGTTATGTTTGACTGTGGATGTGCTATTTTTATAACATTCATGGTTTGTGGTTAAAGTATTGACATTTCGTATGCTAGTTTTAATACGATTGTTTATGTTATGTTTAAACCTCTTCATATGTGGAATGAATTGGACTTAATAAGTGACGGGTGGAGCCCAATATAGCTCCTCGATGCATCAGTAGGTCTCATGAGACAAACTAGTGTCTTGGCACAAGTCCCTGGTAAAATCTTATTTGTAGTCTTGGCACAAGGCCTTGGCTATGTGGGTATGATAGTCTGGCATTATGAATTCCATCATTACGAAATTGGTTATTGATATTTCATGTGATTTTTCGACTAGTATAATTTCAATGTGAACAAGTAAATGGCATTATTTCATTTTATCATTTCCATATTATGTTGAATTTCAAGTATAAAAGGATTTTGTTATAGTTATAAATTTCTTTAAGTGTTTATGCTTATCTATGAAAGCTTCTGCTATATTGTTATCCTTACTGAGCATCTGAGCTCACCCCTTTCAGTGTTTTCTTTTTCCCAGGATGAGAAGAAGTTATTTATGAATGACCTACAAGGAAAGTATGAGGAGATATGAAGACAAGATGTTTTTTTATGTAACGTAAAACTTTATGATTGTATCTAGTGTTTCCAAGGCTACTAAACTAATCGGTCTTACGAGGCTTGATCTTTCTTGTCATCATGCCAATGTTATGTAATAATGCACCAACTCTGGGTAAATGGGGTCGGGGCGTTACAACTAATATATATCTATATATAATAGTTATTTTGAACTATCTTCTAACAACAATCATTTTGTGTTTCAGATGGAATCTGATCTATTGCATGAGTTAGAGGAGGCTGATCTACCTTTGGATGATGGGGATGTGGGATCATCTGACCCTCAGCCTACTAGTGGTTCAGGAGGTACGTGGAGGGGGCGCGGTCTTGCGCGACTAATGATTCCTGACCCTATCCTCGAGCGATGTCCACATCTTGGTTTCTATCCACGCACATGGAGGTATGGTAACCTATATATTTTAGTAAGATTTAATTAATTTATTTATATATATATACTAATTTTCTAAATATTTATTCCCATTTCATAGTTTTCATCATTTATCTATTGGACAGGGGAGAGCTATATTGTGCAATTACTTTTCTTAGCCATGGATCACATGGGAATAGATTACCATTGATGTGCGACGCGACATGTTCCATCATGGGCTTGTACGTAAATAAATAATATTTATTTTGAAATTTGTTTTATTAACAACTTGCTATTATAAATTATTTTTAGGGTTTATGGTATCCTATCGATGATAGCATGCGCGACACTATCCACGCGGCATGGCAAGTTTCTATGCATGACCATTTCCGTCATTTTTTGCACAATTTGAGATGGACAACCATTGATAAAGAAGGAGTGAAAGAATTTGATGAGTTGTGTAGAGCCCACCAACTAGAGTACATTTCATCTCACGCTTGGGATGGATTATGTTTACAATGGTTGGGTGGTGGATTTTAGAGAAGATCTTCAGTGGGACGACAAAAGCAGGGGAGACATGAGGTGACACATCGAGATGATATTCATACATTCAATTCGCATAGAGATAATATGGTAAGTATATTTTTTAAATTTATATATAACTTTAAATATAAATAGTTTATTTTTTATTTCTGTAGGCTGTCGAGCATCCTGATATTACGGAGATTGACATTTATCAGATGATGTACAGTGATCCATCCACTGGAGAGATTTGAGGTTACCGCCAGCATCAGATTGTGGTTAGTATTATTTTTTCAGTTTGACAATTAACTGCATATAATATATTTAAAATTTCAATTTTAAATTGGAATTGAACAATTCATATGAGGCTGCGACCTTTCAGACATAGGCTGAGGGTCAGGATGAGACGACTGAGCAGACTAGTGCGCACCATTTCGATGAGGCATCCTGGATGCAGGAATCTCAGTATGTATTTGAGAAGGGCAGAGTAGTTTGTATCAGTTCTAATTTGACTCCTGGTACTTATTATGATACTTCTGCAATGTCAGCGTCCAGCTCGAGAGGAGCTTGTGGAGAGGCATCATCTTTTGGATCATAGTATTAGGAGTAGTTGAGAGCTCAGGCCGAGCTTATAGAGACTTTGCAGAAGCAACAAGAAGAGAGGAGTCAGTGGCAGCAGTAGTAGGAGCAGCCTCATGAGGTGCAGATGCGTCGATGGCAGCAGCAGCAGCAGCAGCATGAGGAGATGCATCGATGGAAACAGTAGCATTATGAGCAGATGGAGTACATGCACCTTCTGACTAATAGTTTAGGGATGGAGTTTCCTCCACCAGCTCCTTCAGCTCCTCCACCTCCTCCAAAAGACGACCCCACAATGATTTTTTTATGATAAAAACATTTGAATTTAACATTATAATATAAGTATTTACATTTTCTGTCTTTTATATCAGTGAAAATATTACATAATTTAATTTTTAATATTTTACAATTTTTTTTGTATTTTTTTGTGAATATTGAGAATTTAAATTTTTTTATTTTTTTAATTAATTTAATAATATCATTATTATTTTATTAAATATATTTGTTTAGTATTATATTTTTGAATGTTTTTTTATTTAATAATAATAATATTATTATTTTTTTTTAATTTTTTTGATTTTTTTGTGAATATTGAGTATTTTAATATAATTTTTAATAATAGTAATATTATTATATCAATAATCATAATTATATTAATTTTTTTTTTTAAATTAATTTATTATTTATGACGAGACCTTTTGCGACGATACCCCTTCACAAATAGTTTAACCAAATATTTTTAGAAAACATATTTGCGACAGGACTACTTACCCATTGCAAATACTTTGTTGCGATGGGCCCATTACAGAACTTTATATATATATATATATATATATATATATTTATTTGCGACGGGACGACATCCCCGTCGCAAAAACTATTCACGATGGGCCCGTTGCAAAAAAGATTATGTAAAAAATATATATATAATCAGAGGCTTTTTTGTGACGGGCCCATCACAAATAATGGTATTTGTGACAACGTTTTCTGCAACGGGCTATTTGAAACGGGGCCCATCGCTAAAGCCTATTTGTGATGGGATCCTCTTGTAAATAGGCCGCCTCTATTTCGATGAATTATAGTAGCGATAAAGTTGTTATAGTTTTGTTATTTATGTTAAATCTAGAATTACAGATAGAATTTACAAAATTTATGGTTAATGTATGATGTTCACTTTACCAATACTATTTTGAGTTATGTTTTATTATTAATATGGGAAAGTGGTAGTTATAAAAATTAGGAGAAAATTTTCATTAATATGAATATTTTTGTCATGTTTGTTTATGTTAAGGGTAGGTTTATAAAAATTTCAATTAAATATGTTTTTACAGACTCTTCTAAGTGAAACTTAGAGTTTGTATAATATTGTGGACTGAATATGGAAAACATTGTTGTCTAAATTCATCACTACTATTTTCTACACCTCGTTACCCCATGTAGACATAGAGTAGGTTAGTTGATCGTGAATTTCTAAGAAGAATGTGGTGTCACCCTTCTATCATGTGTATTTGATTGATTATCTATCAAAAATAGTTAAATATATAATAAATCACTTTTATTCTTATTAATTTAGTTATATTAATTATAAAAATATTATGTAATTTTTGAATAAAAAAGGAAATAGTTTCAATAAAAAACTTTTCTTATAAAGTTATATTTAAATTTTTAATATATAAATTTTATAATTTGAATTTTAAAAAATGAATATCATTTTTAAAATCATAATATAAAATTTTACTTTGCATAATATTACGGGATATTTTGGAAAATATTTATTTTTTATGGAATAGTGAAAAATATAGATTTTTTTGTAGAAAAATATTTTGGTTTTAATAAATTAAATAATATAAAATTTTCAATATGTTTTGAATATAATATAATGTAAGATAAGTTTTATTTAATTATATTTAATCCAATTATTTTATTAATATACATTATATTGGATTATAGTATAAGTTTTTTTGGGTTTAAAAATTATATTTTTATTAAATCTGTTTTGAAATGAATAATGTTAAAAAAAATTAATTAATTAAGATAATATATAATTAGGAAATTTTAAAATTAAATTTTCATATTATATATCAATAATTTTAACTTACATTTATAAAATAATTATTATTTGTCAAAGAGTTATTATTAAATCATCTTCTTCTCGAAAAATACACTTCATGAAAAAATGCTTTTTCATCTTGTTTGTGAGTTTTGTTTTAAAGTTAATAATGCCAATTAAGTGAATTTGATTTGTAGAAATTCATCCCATATTTGGAATCATCATACATTTATATTACCTTATGTGGTCAAATTAATTTTTTAACCATAATGAATAGTAAAAATAGTAAAAATCAGTTACCATGATTAAAGTAAAAATGAGATTACCATGGGTTAAACTAAAATTTTAAGGGTAAAAATGTCATAAAAACATTTATAAAATAGATTTAATTTCTATATTTAGAAATTTAATGTAAATGAATTTATACTACTTTATTTTGAAATGTTTTTAAATGTGAAAAATGTTGGTGTACATTTTTTCTTTTCAAAAATTACCGTTGTGCCACTCACCTCACTTATAAAAGGACACCCCACTCTCCTCTCATATTCACACCATAAATCCCTTTTTTCCACCAATAACTACCCAAATAACTTCTAGAATTTTATATCCTCGTCCTAGTATCCTTTTTTGGTCCTAAATCCATTCCAGGAATAATTTATGTATAATCCTAAAGAGGCTGTCAGAGAAGAGGTAAAATTCACAACTATTAATTTTTTTCTTCTTCCACCTCGGTCAAATATATTTATTTTATTATTATGTAATAAAAAATATATAAAACATATAATAGAATGCTTTTACGTTAATTTAATTTTCTATACCCTTGTCTTCTTCCCAAAAATGGGAAATGATAATGTTACTCATGTGTACGATGGACTATCACCTCTCGAACCGATGTGACACATTTTCCATAAAAACATTCAAGGTTGTGTATGATGATGGATATAATGTTTATATATGATATTTATAACATAATTTTACCTATGCATTAATTATATCAAATTTTCCATTTTAATTGCTATTCTATAGGTTATATGATAACGTCAGTTGTGTGTATCGAAGACTACCGCCTTAATAAGTGATGTGATTCGTTTTTTACTAAATATTTATATGGATAGTAATAATTATAAATATAATATATATGTGTGATATAAATTATGTTATTATTATTTTAATTTCATATATATAATATGAAAATATAATATATTATTTTCTTTTTACCTATTCACTCACAAAAAATGAAGCACAGTTTTTGTACAAGTGGATTGCCATCTTCGAAAAGAGATGTAACTCTTGTTTCATAATCACAAAACATAAATGATATATTTAATAATATTTACAGAAATAATAAGGTATATTTGATATTATTATGATTCTATAATGATAAAATATTACTCACCTCCTTTTTCAGAATGATCGTTGAAAAATGGAAATGTTACTCATTTGTACATAATGTATGTCGTCTCCATGATCATAACATACTTAATTTCTCAAAACCCATTTTTATTATTATTCTGAATAATATAATTTGTGTACTAATATTATAATTATTTTATAACTATTGTTATGTATATGTTTAGATAAAGTCTTATTTGACCATAGTCAACCTACCAAAGTCAGTTTTTGACTCATAAGTCAACTATTATAGAAACTTATGATGTAAACATAACAGATTAATTAGTCATATCTAACAAGGTAATAAGTGAAATAAAATGAATAATAATCATGAAAAATAATATTACAAAATTTAATAATAAACATATTTTTATTATTTAGGATGATAAAGAACAAATGTGACAAGTCAGACTCAAGGTAAGGGACTTCATCATAATTTCCATTCATTGAGTCGTATTTTGATGTTATGAACATATATTATTTTATGCGTTGTATGTATAGCTCCTTTGAAAAAATTTATAATTACTTTATATATTATTATTATATCTATGTTTTTCTTTAAGTTTATTTTTTCACGAGGCTTGTGATTGAAATTTTATTAAATTGGTAAAGGACTTTCTTTTAAAAAACACTATTTTAAATTTTCTCTTACAACACATTCTATTCCATGTGAATGTTTTTAAAATTATTTTATAAAAGTTTCTATATGGACATAAAATATTTATAAAATATTTTTATTTCTCTTTTTTACTTTAGTTCAACTGTTTTTATGATGAATATTTTATGAGATTAATATAGAAAATCATGAGAAACGATAAAATTAATGTCCTATTTTTAACATATAAAATAAAAATGAATTCTAATACCACCATGAATATTTTATAATTTCTATATTCTATTACAAGATTTCATGTTTTTAGATGAAAATACATCTTTATCTTTTTTTGGGTATTTTGGACTTTAAAATGGGGTTTTCAAAGAAAAAGGTATATTGATATCCAATTTTTTTCATATGGGTTTAAAAGTGTTTTTAAAGGGTTTTATGATGAAAAGTTTCAAAATTAAAATATTTTTATTCATATGTATATTGTTTATAATGGGTGAACCTAGTTAGTTTCCAATTATCCCATTATATCTCATACAATGAGTGTTTACAGATAGTACTCCAATGCATTGTGTAATTATTATGTTTTCTAGAGAATTATATTGGAAGGTTGTTATACGGTTCTTCTAATTTTTAAGGGATATATAGGGGATTTGTAGGGGTTATATGAAATTATGTCCCAAGGTATCTATTTTAATATTAAATACTTTCTAATTTTTTTTCATTTAAATAATTTTTTGGAAAAAGGTAATATAAATGTACTTTTCTGAAGATTGATAATTCCTTTTCTGCGTAAAAAGATAATTTTTTTAATAAAAGGTTTTCCTTGGGTTTTAATATTTTCAAAGGACTACTGATTTTATTATTTTAATGTACTTTAATGAGATTTTTTATCATCCACATTTTTGAAATGATTTTCAATGGATTTAAGGATGTGTAAGGGAATTCAAGAGGTCAAGATAAAAGTTGTAAATATTTTTCAATAAAATAAATCTTCTTTTGTTTTAAAATTTTTATATAGTGTGATAAATGGATATTAATAGAAATTTTTCACTTTCTATTATATGGTTATTTATGTATAAGTTATGAACTAATTATCTAAAACTATAAACCTGAACAGATCTTTAAATGTTAGTCAAAAAAATCTTGACATAAAACTCAATATTCTTTAATATTTAAGTATGTAGCCTTATAGTTGGTATTAGGGGATGGTTTAGATAAAATTAGATGTTATGATAATATTAATAGCATTCCCTAATTTGATTTTACATTTTTTTTTAAGTTGAAATAATATAGAATTTAATGATTACCAGGTTTCTTTACCGAAACTATTTCTGTCAATAATAGTTTTCCTTCGTGGAAATAATAAAGTTGTATCAAGAAGGTAATGAGAGGAAAATATCCTTCCAAATAATCATCCTAAGATGGTTAAAATTGGGGTAGAATAGTTTGTTTTAATGATTTTTCATTTGACATAAGATATAAATGGTGGTAGTTTTTATGCCATATAGTTACTCGATATGCCATGGAGGAACATGTCTATAGTGGATCATTTAATGAAGTTATATCCCCCATAATTTATTGGATCATTTGACCCTATGGAAGCCTATGGATGGATCAATTCACTGGATAATATATTTTATGTAATGGGATGTTAAGAAAATCAAATGGAAACACTTTTAATTTATAATTTTGAAGGTGAAGTTGATTGATGGTGGTATTTGTTTAATAATACTAGAGTGAAATGTGGCCTTGATTCCATGTAATGGGGAACATTTATGGAAATTTTCCTTGATAAATAAATCCTTAATTTCATCAGATTGAGATATGAAAAAAATTACTGGAATTGAGGAAAAAAGATAAAGAATATATAGCCATGTATGAAGGAAACTTTACAATACTAGAAAATTTTGTGCTAGATTTTATCGATACATTTATAGTAAAATAAATATCTTTTAATCTATATTGAAACTAGGTTTATGAATAGACTTGTCAATATGGGAATTTAAATTACATGAGTAAGTTTTTTATTGTGATAAAAATGATGAGATGTATTATTTTATACATATGTGCCTCGTAATGATGATAGTAAGAATCATCTAGGGTTGAAGACGATATGGAAACATACGACAAAGAAATTTGTAGGTAATAAAATTAGGTTCCCATATTTCGGAAAGATTGGTAATGTAAACCCTAGATAATGTATTATGAATTTGGGAAAGTGTTACTGATGGGGAATGTTCATCCATATATCTTTTAATTTAAAGAAAAATAATCATGAAGAATCATTGAATGTGGTAAGTAATATCCACCCAATGGTGAGATTTTTGTTGTTGTGATGCATTAAGACATTATGGTAATATGTACCCAAAGTTTCTAACATAGGGTGAAAATACTCAAGATTTGAGGAAAATTTTTGCAAAAAAATAGTTTTCTACTACCATGGTTGATGTTGGGCCATAAATTGAAGCATTGGAAGGTAAGTTACTTTTGTGCTCGAATTATGCTAATACCCTGTTTGACTCTAGAACTTTTCAATCTTTAATTTGTGAAAAATTTTCATACAAATTAAGAATATTACTTCACGAAATTAAGATATAACATTTGGTGAAAACTTATGATGGATGTATTAAATTATCCAATATTTAAAGTAATATTATTATTGTTATTATTGGGATGGTATTTATTACAAATATTGTTGAACTAGACACGGTAGAAATTTAATATTATTTTGGGTATAGATTTTCCTTTAGATTGTCATGATATGATAGATTTCATAACCAATAATGTTTTACTCACTGATTACATGCCTTTGATAACATACCAAGAAGGTGAAAAATTAATTAGATATGGTCATGAAAGTTACCTAGATCATATTTTTGAAAATAAAGAAACTGTTAAAATTAGTGATGTTCCACTAGTGAGTGAACACATTGAAATATTTCTTATGTATTTGGATAGTTTTATTCTAGGTTATTAGGTTGATGTTAATATATAATTGGTGCATTATCATAAGCCTATTTTTAAACCCCATTATAGAATGGGTCAAGTGGATCTTTTTAAGTTCAAAATGAAATTTAAAGAGTTGTTAGACAAAGGTTTCATTTTATAATGAAGTTTATCTTAGAGTGATCCAAATTTTTTCGGTGAAATGTTATATGGTTCATTGAGACTTATCATCTATTATAAAGCCTAGAATAACATAAATATTAAGAAAATTTATCATTTTTTATTATATCGATTATTTTTTTGATCATCTCTAGGGAGAACTATATTTTTCAATGGTTGACCTAAGGTATGAGTAAAATCAACTGAAGGTGAAGGAGGATGAAACTATGAAGACCACATTTCTAACTAGACATGAAAAATACGAGTTTGTATTTATGGCATTGGGGTTGTCCATTGCACATTCTTTATAGATAGATGTTATGAATACATTTTTTCACGAGTTCTTGGTCATCGTTTTAGTTATGTTTATTTACCAATTTTATTTGTATTCTAAATTTCTAGAGGAACATGAAAGAAAACTAAATATTATTTTAAAAAAATTAATAAAAATAAATTATATGGAAAATTTTGTATTTGTGAATTTTGTTTAAAACTTTTTTCTTCCCATGGAAATATTATTTCTAAAGACGGAATAATTATTGAGAATGCTAAGAAAAATGTTGTTGAATAATGCAAAATACCTCCAAATATCATATAGATTCATCTATTTTTTGGATTAGTGGGTTACTAATAGCATTTTGTTAAAAAATTTGTTTGGTTGTCTAAAACAATGAATAATTAAACTCTAAAAAGAGTTAATTTCATTTGAAAACCAAATGTTATGATTATTTAAAAATAAGATTGCTGAATGATCAAATTTTCGACATTCCATCCATAAATGGATAATTAGTCATCTAATGTTATGATGATATGAATGGACATGATTTTTCTATTAATGTATGATGATTAGGTATCTAGTTATGCTTCACGTCCATTAAAACCTCATGAGTTAAATGACCCTACACATGATCTGGAATTAGCTATTTTGGTTTTTGATTTAAAATGTTGTGGATACATTTTTATAGCATAATGTCTGAAATAAATATCGATCATAATTTTTTAAGTATATATACACTCTAAACTAATTAATAATGAGACACATATGATGGTTAGAACTGATCAAGGATTATGATTCCATGACTCATTACCATCTTCGAAAAGGGAAAAAGTTACTGATGCTTTATTTCATAGAAATAATGCTAAATTAACCGTATTAAATTTGGAAGATGACACTTTGGATAATGATTTTGATAAATTGTTTCCTAGAATTTATGGATATAGATACTTCCTCTATTTTTTCTGGATTCAATACCATAGACATTATAAAAAAGATTTATGAAAGGTCAAAAGGTTGATAAATCTTTCTAGGAAAATATAGAATTATCTAAGAATGGTAGGTTCCTAGATTTTAATATTTATAAAAAAGTTGTTTTAAAATTTTAAAAATATAGGTAAACCTTTTGATTCCTGGTTGAATAAAGAGTTCTTGAGTGAGGATCATAGTTCTCCATTTTCTGTTCTTTTGTGCAGCACTAAAATATACAGAGACCATCAAGAGTATTAATGGTGAAATGGTATGAAAATATATATTACTGAATTTTATATGAAGTGTTTAACTTTATAGAAAGATATATTAGAATAAAAATTAATCAAAGGAATGTTTTAAACATTTTCAATGCTGGAGTATAAATGAAAAATCATATCCATGGATTTTGTGGTTGGATTACCAAATAGTCCACAAGTTAACAATGTGATTTGGGTTAATATTGATTAATAAACAAAATCATAAAATATACTTCCCATTCGAGATAAAATTCCTGTATATTTTCTTTCTTAACTAAATATAATGAATATAGTTAGGTTACGTAGAGTACCTCTCTCAATTGTATCATATCGGGATCCCCGGTTCACATATAATTTCTGTAAAGGACTTCAGAAGTCATTGGGTACTGAATTAAATTTCAATAAATCATTTAACACTGAATATAATAGATATTATTAGTGAATAATTAAAAAAATGCAAGATATGGTTATTTATTATTCAATTGATTACTAGGGAATTGGGGTTCATAATATTTCTTTGGTTGAGTTTTCATATAATAATACTTTTAATAATATTATATAAATGTAATAATTTGAGGAATTATTTGTAAAGTGGTGTCGAAGGTCAATTTTATTCAAGGAATTGGGAGAATGGAATGTTATGGGACCATATTTGGTATATTAAATGGTTGATAAGGTGATGTTTATTCAATACTATATAAGGACGGCTCAGATCAAATAGAAAAGTTATATAGATTATCAGGGGAAATATCTTTCCATAAAGGTAGTTGATATTTTATTTCTCAAATTATATCCATGGAAATGTTTTATTTTTTTTGGGAATATGGGAAATCTATGTCTAACATTTATTGGAACTTATTAAATCCATTAGAAAAAAAGATCAGTTTCTTAACGACTGTATTTTCCTATGAGTTTATCTGAAATACACAACAAATTTCATGTTTCGATGTTAATAAAATATACTTCTGATTCATCTCATGTTTAGATCCCAGAAGTAGTTCAGTTATAAGAGAATATTTATTAGGGGTAAAATCTACTACAGATTATTTATTATAGAGGGAAAGTGTTTATGAATAAGTTGATTAACTAGGTTAAGTTTTTATAGAAATACTATATGGTTGAATAGTAACATAGGACTTTGAAAATGCAATGGGGGAAAGATATACCCTCTTGTTAAATATGTAAATAAAATTACAAGGAAGTAATTTAAAAAAGGGTGGGTGAATGTAATAACCTAGGTAGATTTATATTAAAACACTTCCATATTTATTAATATTTCAATATTCATTATAAAAAGATTATGTAATTTTTAAATAAAAAAGAAAATAGTATTAATTAAACACCTTTATTGTAAGGTTTTATTTAAAAGATTAATTTACTAATTTTAGATTTTAACTTTAACAAATTAATATTATTTTTTAAATCAAAATATCAAAATTTACTTTAGGGTATTTGTTTTGTATTTTTAAAAAAATATTTATTTTTTAGTGAATAGTGAGAAATACCGATCTTGTTAATAAGTATTTTCTTTCCTATAAATTCAATAATTTAAATGTAACTATATTTTTTGAATATAATTTCAGGTAAAATGAGTATTATTTTGTTTTCTTAATCCATTTAATTACTTTTAAATCATCTTTATAGAATATTTTAGTATTAGTTTTTTTTGGGTTTAAAATGTTATTTTTCATAAAAATGTTTTAAAATGTATAATGTATCTAATTTTTAATTAATTAATATAATACATAATTAAAAATGTTTTAAATTAAATTTATAATTTATATATCCATAAATATTAATTTATATTCGAAAAAATTATTATTATTAGTCATAGAGTCAATATAGAATCATATTTTGCAAGAAAAATACACTTTTAAACCCACTTCTTCATCACGAATACATGTTTTGTTTTAAATTCAAAAATATAACATATATAAATTGAATTTATTAAAATTTATTAAATATTTATAGTCATAATAATTTTTATTTAATAATAAGTTAAAATTAGTTTTTGACCAAAATCAATAGTGAAAACATTACAAATTAATTACCACGATTAAGGTAAAAATGGATTTAATGGGGGTTAAACATAAAATATAATTGTTAAAATGATGTAAAAACGTTTCTAAAATATATTGAATGGCCATATATCTTCCATATAATGTCTAAATATGTCTAATAATTTTCTTTGTACCCTTTTGAAATGTGAAAAACATGGGTATACCTTTTTCATATCAAAAACTACAAGTGTGTCACTCACATCACTTATAAAAGGTCACCCATTTCTTCTGTTATTATCCCATTAAAACTTTTTTTTAAAAAAATATACATAACCAGATTAGTTAAAAAATTATATCCCCTCATTCTAGAATAATTGGTTTTCTCATAAATTTATTCTAGGAATACTCTAGGTATAATTGTAAAGTGGTGGTCCGAGAAGAGTTAAAATTTCATGCTATACATTTTTGTTTTATTTATTCCAAAACCTATTTAAAATATTCTTAATTTATGATTATATGATAAAAAATTATACAAAATTTATTGAGGTGTTATTATGTTAATTTCAAAACATATATTCAGCTAATATTCTCTATAATGGGAAACAATAATGCTTCTCATGTGTACGGTGGACTACCGACTCAGAAACCAATGTGACATGTATTTCATCAACACCTATCATAGTTGGGTATGATGATAGATATAAATTATATATATATGATATTGATACAATAATTATACTTATTTATTCATTATATAATATATAACTTTTTAATTTTCATTCTGTAAGGGATACAATAACGTCGACTGTGTGTGTGACGGATTGTCACCTCGTGAAGCAATGTGATTTCTTTTTCACCAACGCTTGAGATGGATGATGATAAGTATAAAGGTAAGTAAAATATGTTATATACCTGAAGTTATTATTATATTAATAACATATATATCAATATTAAAAAGTAAAATATAAATTTTGAATACCTTTTCTCTCAACAAAATATGATAACGTCGTTTGTGTACGTGTAGAATACCGCTTCCATGAAGTGATGTGACTCTCTTTTGATCACCACACCCATGAATGGTATATAAGTTTATTTTATGAAATAATATTATATTTATGAAATTATGAATAATTTTTAACCATAAAATATTTCATACCTCTATTCCATAATGATCATTGAAAAATGGAAACATTGCTCACACAAACATATGACTTACCATCTCAATGATCATACCATACTTCATTTATTAAAACAAAATTTCATTATTGGTCTCAAAATTATAATTTATATATGAATATGTTAATTATGTCATTATTATAATTCTTTATATGTGAAATTAAAGGAAAAATAAAATTAACAAATGGTCTTAAATATGTAAAAATTAAATAATTAATAGATTTTTTATTATTGAGGAATATAAATAATGTATGTGAGGATTCAAAATCATGGTATGGGACTTCATCTCAATTTCCTTTTGTTAAGGAATATTTTATTGTTACCAAGATATATTATTTTATGAGGATTATATAGATACCATTTTATAATTTATATCATGTAATTATCTATTCTCTTGATATCAATATATTTCTTTAATTTTACCATTTAATGGGGCGTACGATTGAAATGTTATTAAAGTGGTAAATTATTTATTTTTAAAAACAAATCTTTTAAATTTTCATTCCAACTATTTATATTCCATGTCTCTATTTATAAACTTATTTTATGAATGTTATTACATGAAAATAAAATATTTTTAAGTTACCTTTTATTTAACTTTTTTAATTTATTTCAAAGTTTTAAAAAAAGAATTTTTATGTGTTTTATACAAAAAAATTTGAGTAACATCAAAAGGAATTTCCTACGTTTAACATATACCATAAGAACAAATTTTCTTAAAACAATGAATATTATTTTCTTTCATTATTTTTTTTCAATATATGACGTTTTCTTAAATAAAAAACCATATTTATCTTTTTTGAGTATTTTTGTATTGAATATGTGTTTTTAAAATGAAATGGAATTTTGATATCCAAAAACAATATACATAAGTGTTCAAATGCTTTATTAAAAGGGTTTTATGATGAAAAATTGAAATCTTAAAATGTTCTATTAATGAAAAGGTACTTGGAAATTTTTTATGATGGGTATACTTAGATAGCAGTGTGTGGGCGTGTTATATCTTATATGATGGGTGAAAATAGACACTACTCCAATGCATTTGTTAATGATTATTTTATCTGTAGATTTATATTTTAAGTTATCTATATAGTTATTAAAATTTATATGAGTTTTTTTAGGGGTTATATAGGGGTTCTATGAGATGATTTCATAAGGAACCATCTTTTCGTTTCTATGGTTTCTAATGAGTTTTCATGGAAATATTCAGTATTCAAAAGGAAATATAAATGAAAATTTTAAAATATTGA
Organism: Viscum album; assembly: GCA_963277665.1. Taxonomy (NCBI): domain Eukaryota; kingdom Viridiplantae; phylum Streptophyta; class Magnoliopsida; order Santalales; family Viscaceae; genus Viscum; species Viscum album. The sequence continues at coordinate 2,097,413,454 of OY728163.1, read as the reverse complement.
TAATTAATTTTTGGGTAAAATGATATTTTTTATGAAATGAGTTTTCATTGGGTTTTATGATTCTCAATAAGCTAAAGATATTATTCTTTTTATGTCCCTTAGTGATCTTTTTGTACTCATACCACATTTTTAAATTGTTCTTCACATGATTTAAGGATCGTTAAGAGAAATAAAATAATAAAAATTAAAGTCATTACAGTTTTTCATGAAAATAAATAAAATTTTGTTTTAAAAGTTTTATATGGTGGGAAAAAGGATTATTAGTGGATGTTTCCACATTATGTTATACGATACTATTAAATACAAGTTATGACCTAATTCTCTAAAACTATAAAACTAAAAAGATCCTCAAATGTATGATAATGAATTCTTGACTTTAAAATCATGATTATATAATGTTTAAAGCCATCAATATATATTCTCTTCAAAAAATGGATAATGTTTATCCATTACATGAAGTAGTTAAAGATATTAGAAGAAATTTTCATGCACTTATGGTATCAATATGTGGGATTTTTCCTTCTGAGTTTATTTTCAATAAATTCTAGATGAAAAACAATGATGTTGTGGAGAAATATTGACATGAATTCATACGAGGAAGTATAATATAATTAGAGTAAAACATGGGGTGGGGTATGTTCATGAAGGTTTTTTATTTTATTTTTTTATCACTAATAGTAAATATATATTTATTGGAGTGTTAGGTGATGAAATATATACACATCCATTAAATCAAAAATATGTTGTACATGAATAATGGTTAAGAATAAAGAAGAGCTACTATACTTGAAAACCTCTATAGATTCAGGATATTAGCCAATACATATACCAATTGATGATTTTATCATAATTCAAGAAACCACTTCTAATTAGATATTACTTTTTATAATAGTTTCCTAGATTTTGAAATAAATCTATTGAACTATATGATCAACTACTTATAAATTTTTTATTATAAAAGAACATTAAGAAGGTTCAAATATTTGAGAAAATCTAGATGAGTTTTTTGAGAAACTATCTGGGAGTTATTTGGCATGAATTTTATTATGTTAATTGAATAAAATCACAATTACGACCATTAGAGTGAATGAGATTAACGATGGAATGTTGAGGTGGTGATAATATATTTAAATACTCATATGTGATTATTTAAATTTTAAAAAATACCTCGAAAAGATAGTTCAATAGGTTTGGAATTACTATGATAATTTATAGTATTATTTGTGTATTTTGTAAGGTGATTTGAAGATATTGAGAAGGCCTTAAGATGTTTTAAACTTCATTTCAATTGATTAGAAGTATTATTAATATTTTTTTGGGATTGAAAAACAGGATATGTCCTAATGTCATTATAATGTATATTTTCATATCCTTATAAGGTTGTATCAGTTGTAGAAATATGGTGAAGGAATGAAAATCATAATTTTGGTACATGAAATCATAAGGTTCATATGAAAGTTTATATCACTTATTTCTAATCATTAAAATGATTATCAAACAAAAAATAATAAATAGAAAAATTCTAAAGCATCATAAAGATGTATTCATGACTCTGTGAGGTAGAATATTAATTTCATGAAGTTCATTCTAGAGATAATATATCTTTATAACAATATTATAAAGACATTATAATATTTATAATAAGTCTTCATAAGGTAAAAAAATGTAAGTCTCATCTGATTGTTGAATCACTAAGAGGGGGTGAACCCGTGATTGTCTTTTTAAAAATTCCCAACTTTATTAAACTTAACGACTGAAACTTGTTCTATTTATTTTTTTAATCAAATTTTATACCAATATCACAAGTAAGAGAACATAATAATGTATATAATGAATGAAATATTTATAAGTTTAATCTTTAGTGTGAGAATATAAATACTTATAATGGCCACTCTCATATGTCTATGGAAATTCACTATTATAAAAAAGTGAATGAAAATTTGATAAAACTCCCAATATAATCATTCTATATCCCGATAGGTAGGAATATAAAAAATATAATTAGTTTATAAAAATACATTAAATAATAATACATAAGAAAAAAATTGTTGAACTTTTTAAATTTTCACCAATAAAAGTTTATATGGAATGTTTTCATGATTCCTCTATCATGTATTGTCTGTCTGGTGTGGCTATCTTCATCTAGTGAAATTATTCTAATGCAACTCACTGATCCAATTATATTTTTTCTAATATGTGTTTCGTATGATTTACCAATGTCATTTCATATGAATCTATACTTAGAATCATCATTTGATTTCTTTGTTTGATGTTATGAACTGAGAAACATCATCTAAATCTCTGATTGGAACCTCTATCCCTAATTATTAAACCCAAAAGAGAAACAGTTAAAAACTCCCTTTTGATTGGAAATATTCATCATTTCAATTTTTTCTACATAGTGAATAATAAAATGTACATTATACTTTTATATACTATCTATGGGTGCCCCCAATGTGTTAAAGGCAAGAAACATATTTCACTTTCATACTTAAACATTTCTGAATTAATTGTTACCACATAAATATGAAAAGGGATAGACAATTCTCAACTCTTCTATAAAATTTTTATAGATTTATTAAAACTCCAGTGGTTTCAATTTTTCTAAACATTTCTTAACCACAATCTAATTGAGTGAATAAACCTATTGAAATAAAATATCAACTCATTTTTTATAGATTTATTTTATTAATAGGTATATATGTTGATTTAACAAAGAATTCTACACATGGTCAATTTTCACATATCTTAAAATTTGTATGTCAGTTTCTCAAAACAACTTCATCTGATGAACAACTTTAAAAAATGTTCACATGACGGATCAGAAAAAAAAAAATCTGAATGTTTTCTTGATTATTCTTATTATTCATTTAATTTAGTGTGTTCTTATTAAAAAATTCAAATTACCATGAACATAATTACACCATCATTCCTACTTTAAATCTTCATAAAAAATGCATGTGCAGTAATTTTCAATGATTTGAATATTTTTGACTATAGTTTTACAACTTCTAAATAATATAGTCATGTGTATATTTCTTCAACTAAAAAACAAGGTTTCATTTTTTTTGAATCCCCCTATTATATTTTACAGATATTCAAATCTTAATTCATATACCATCATTTTCTCATTTTATGAAACTGCATAAACTCAACAATAATAATTTCCTAGAAACATACAATTGGTCTATCAGATTTCTTCTAAAATTATGAATTTTGAATATTTGATGATAATGTAAGAATAACTTACAATTATTTTGATCAATGACTCATTTCAAAAAACATTTGTGCTTTATTAATCTAATGAACAGTTGAACTACTCTCTCTATATGAAAACAATACTACTTTTTTATTGCAGTATTCTTACATCTTCATTACCCTTGAATTTTGTATGACTAGTTAAGTTATCTCGAAGATATTTTTTCAAAAATATTGTGATTTCTCCCCTTTTAAGACCTCATCCATTTCTTAAAAAACATTACTATCAATCGTTAAATAGCTTTATTTTTACATATTAAAAATAATATTCTCAAAAAATATAAATTGTTAATAAATAAAAAATATTTTCATGAAAACATCACAATTGATCTTCAATATCTCCCTATTTTTTTCTTGATAACTTTTGTTAAAATTTTCACAACTCATAATTTTTCATCACTCACATATTTCCACAACCCATTTTTTATAACAGCACTCTTTTTATCAACTTTTACCGAAACAAAACCTTTCTCAAATAGAAGGTACTAACACTACAATAATATAAAAACCAATGTTTTGGATGTAATTTTATCCCATATAGATAATAATATTTTTCCATGTTACGATAACCCCCCCCCCCCCTCACTTTTTATCTTCTCTATTTTCACATAGTTTTTTACTCACCCACATTTTAAAACAATCACAGATCCAAATTTGTAAAAATTGAGAAATTGGTAATTTCCACATAGTGAGTCAAAGTGGTATAAATTATCCCCATTTTTTAACATGATCCAATTCTCAATGGGGGGTCCTTGAAAGCATCAAAAAGCCTTTGTTGGGTGTCAAACAAGCTGTTACAACCACAATTACACAAATATATATATTTTTTATAGCTTAAATGAAAACATCATAAATTTTATAATTTGTTTAAATATAGTTTTATAATAAAAAATCCACTATTAAAATTAAATTTTATTAAGTGACACCATATATTAATATTTTTTTATCTTGAATTAAAGACATGTTTTTTCAAAATATCAATGGCACGTTGATTATAACAATATATTTTCAAGGGTTTTGAAATATTCACCCTCTAATAATCTATCTAAACATTAATTTATATTATCAAAATATAAAAATGGGTTTGGAAAACATATTATTCTACAATATTGACCAAATTTATTGAACCTTTTTCTTACTATGATATCTCACCCAAAAATCTCCCAAGAAAAAAGTTCATTTTAATGTTAAATTTCTATCATGCATAAAATGTCACAACATACAAAATGTCTAGCCTCAACTCCATAAGATATATAAAACTTCCAATAAAGTTCCTAAATTCCTTCTGATTCAAATTTTTCTTATATCATCTTTTCCCACATTTATTCCAACAGAAATTGGAATAGGAACTTCGTTGGAATTTATCATGATAATATTTTGTAACAATTACCAAGAATTTATTCCATGAAATAGAGAATGATATTTAAATTTTTTTTGATTTTTAAAACAAATAATAATGTTAATTTCCCAACAATTGAAATTTCAAAATTTTCTTTATATCTTCAACAAACTCTTTACAAGCATTTTCCCTATCCCTAGAAAAAATTAGGTCATCAACATAAAAAAATAATCAGTCTACCAGAGTTCATCACATTAACATATATGTTTCGGTAAATTTACATTTACAAAAATTAAACCTTTTAAAAAATATGTTTGGAGAACTAGAATCATCGAGCTTCTTTCAACCCATACACGAATTTTGTTGAATAGTGAAAAATAATATATTGGAATTGAAAATGTTCTTTTCGTTTAATTTATTTATAAAGTGAAATTATATTTTATTTTTATTTAGAGTAAAATTAGTTCAATTATACACCCAATAATACAAATTAGGTTATTTAAATCAATTAAATATTTAATTTGGATGAAAAACATTATAAACATTTGAACATTTTCTCTTTAAAACCCCTCTTTTTTCCTAGAATATGTGGGATTAATTTTAAATTAAAATTTTATACTTATATGAATGAAATTTAGAAATATGTATTGAATATTTAAAATAATAATGAATTATATCATCTAATAATATCAATATAATTTTTTAATAAAATTAAGAGTGAAAGCAATATTAATTAATTGTCACAGTTAAGGTAAAAATGGGTTTATTTTGGGATAAACATAGAAGATAAGGGTTAAAAATAACCATAAACATTTCCAAAACCCATTAAAAAAATATCTCATCCTGGGATCGTTTGTTATCTATAATGGTCCAATATTTGAGCCTTGTGACATGAAAAACATGTGGGTGAAATTCTTTTTTTCAAAAAATTACATGTGTACCAGTAACCTCACTAATAAAAGGAAACCCAATATCATCTCTTATTAACACCTTAAATCCCATTTGGTTGATCTAGTAACTACCAAAATTACATCAAAACATCCCTCTTATTGTCCTATAATCCTTATTTATGAAATAAATCCAACCAAGGAAGGATTTTGGTGCAAACTAATGGAGGACACCTGAGGAATAAGTAACGTTAATCAAGGAGCATTTTTTTCTTCATACAAATAGTTATATTATTATCATATAATGAACTTTTTATATTTAATATAATTATATTTTTTATGTTAATTTCAGGACCTACAACCATCTCCACTTCCATTAAATGGGATGCAAAATCAATATTGTTATGTAAGGTGAACTACTACCACACGAACCAATGTCATTAATTTTTACTTTACATCCTCTCATGGGTAGCTACAATGATGGATTTATTATTTATATATTATATTAATTAAATTTTTATTCATATTGAATTATTATTTGATACATACCTTCTTGATTTTCATTTCATGTGAATACGATAACATCTCTCATGTGTACAACACACTTCCACCTCGCAAAGCAATGTGATTCGTTCATGCTATACATGGAATGTAATAAGGATGATTTTAATTAAAATATGATATATATGAAATAAAAATTATTTTTAATGATAATATATCATTTATATTTATTTATTTAAATCCTAAAATAAATTGGAAGCAACGTTCATGCATACGTATGGCATACCATCTCCATGAATTATGTATTTCATTTTCTTCCACTAAATTTTATAGATTAGTATAAATACATATTAAATTAATATATATTTATATTATATCAGGGTTATCATTCTGGATATTATGAAACCATTATCAAATTATGATAAAAAAAATCAAATCATACATGAAAAATGAAGTAGTTATTTCCCAAAACATTACTTTAATATGGAATTGTAAGTAAAAAGGTAATAGAAGGTCATAAGTAAATCATATATGATAATATATATATATATAGGGTTCTGTAATATATTTATATTAGACATATATTTACTATACAAGAGGTTTTAATGTGTACAAAGTAAGTCAAGATTTAAGGTAAGGGATTTTCGTCTCAATTTTATTTTCATTAAGACAAATACAATATTCAACATATGTTTCATTTGTATGGTGTATATACTTTCCATTAATGAGTTTTATTATTATTATAATTATAATTATTTTTATTTACATACCAATTTTATTATATCTCTTTCATGGGGTTTACTGTTCAAAATTTACCAAATCTGTAAGGGATATTTTTCTCAATTTTCCTACTTTGAGACGTATGTTAAGTTATGCACCTATATTATTTTTTGAGGTGTATATAAAACCCCTTTTACATGTAATATCTTGAATTTTTTTATCCTTATAATATTTTATGTTTATTTTTATTTTATTCCTTCACGGGTTTTATGACTCAAAGTTACCCATGTGGAAGAGATTTTATATTATAATCTCATCGTTTATTGAGATTATTTATGACTATGTTTCTGATGATCCAATATTATTATCCATATCCATATAAAATAATTAATTTTACTCTCCTTTTTTAATTCAAAAAATTTTCAAATAACATAACCATTTACACTTTTTTGTTACATAAAATAAGTGATTATTTTTTTTAGAAAATCCAACATTATTTATCACCTCGATCAAAAAACGGTTTTTATTCCAATAACACATTTTATAAAAAAACTATTTTAATTTTTTTAACATTATCAAAATGATTTTAATTTTTTTATGTTTAAAAAAGTGTTTTTTCAAAGTTGAAATTTTATTTTCATCACAAAATTATTTCAATGATTTTTAAGGATTCTATTATGAGTTTTCTATTTTATTTTCAAGGTAAATGAATCTGAAAATGATTTTAGTTTTAAAAAGTGATTTTTAATTAAAATTTATCTTACTCATGAAATTTTACAATGGTTTTATCATTAAAAATCATTTTCCATCTACTATAACGTACATTGTTGTGACTTATGCTTTACTGGGCACATGAGCTAAGGATAAACATTCATTTTCATTCTCTAAATGGTTTATGATGACTGGGGGTTTTTGAAAAATATTTCACTTCCATGGGTTATACCATGATAAAAAAATATTATGAAACAAACTTATTTTTTAAAGGTTATGATATGATGATATTATGAAATATTATAAAACCTATCCCATTTCTAGGGGTCATGCTATGATGAAATGTTTATGAAACTAATTTCATTCCATAGGTTTTGTTATGATGAATGTTTTATGATCTCATCAAACAAAAAAAATGAGTTTCATTTTGAGGTGGGTAAGACCAATATCTACCTCCAACTCATTGGGTAAATATGGATAACTCATGAGTAAATATGTTATGCATAAACCTAATTATATGTTCACATAGTTATGCATGAACCTGATTACATGTTCACAATGTTATATGTGATCTTGATTACATATTCACAGTGGTATGCATTGACCGGTACATTATATCCATGATGTTATCCATGGCCCTAGTTAGATGTCTATAAGTTTATGTGAGGACATTATTTCACATCCCTAACTTAATGAGTTAACATGTATCTATTCATACATTTTAAAAATATTGTAAGATAATGTGAATTCAACAAATCTATGTATCATTACAATGTTATGTTCTCATGGATTATGTTCTTTGATTCAATTATTATTCATGGATTATGTACTACTATGATTTATTCCATAACTCATGTTTATGATCTCTGATATGCATGTTATGGTTCTCAAGTGTTATTCTAATGTTCTCATACCCATTTGCTTATGTTATATGGATATTTCATTTGTTTACCCTTACTGAGTATCTAATCTGACCCTTTCCTATGTTTCCTTTCCCTATGATATGAAGAAATGTTTTATGTTGGGTATGATTGTGAAGAGTAATAAAGTGTAAGATCATTATGGGATATGTTTAATACCTTTCATGAATTAGGAATATTTTGTTCTTAGTATCCAAATACATTAATCTATTAGGGTAATGAGGCTTGTCTTTATGTAATTTACTGAATATTTATCAGAAAATATGTAATATCTATGTATGAAAATCAAGGTTCATTATAGTTGGTATCAAAGTAATGCTTTAGTTAACTATTGAAAATTGGGTTTAAAAAATGTTAGAAAGATCCCTAGGGTTATTTATAAGGATATGTCTACGAAAATGTATAAGGTTAAGTCTATAGATAAGTCAAAGTAGAGGAACATTTCCTTGAATTTGGGTAAAGGATAGAGTGAGTTGTCTCAAATAAATTACTTCCCTTTTGGGATAATATAACTTGTTGTGGCCCAAGAATAAAGGTTCCTAGGGTCAATAACTCCAAAAATGGAAAATTGAGTTTAACTCTACCCTCACCCAGTGCGCCTCAACAGGGCTTAATGTACACCTATTTTGACACTCCCGAGGGATATAAATGGAAAATTTGAAAACACTTTATAAACCATTATGAAGGATTTAAATAAATGATAACTATAAATGATGGACAAACCCAATGTGTCATATATTAAGAAAAAGGTGTCTTGATTTAGACACCATAAAAGTGATTCATCCTTATTATGTGGTTCCATTGTATTATTATTGTTTCTTATACTATTATTTATGGTTTTAGTCAATGGATGAAACCTAAAATAACCGTGTTAATGTTGAATGAAAAGTACAATGCAATAAATGTCCTATGGAGTAACCAAATGATATAAGAGAGGAAATAAGAAAACTCATTGCAATGATCACACAACATTCTAAATATATGAATCATGATGTGAATCCAAATGATCAAAGGAGGGAACAATGATCTATTGAGTTGTTAATGAGGAAATACCCACCTTATTTTAGTTGTTCTATTGACTCACGGTTTTATGAGAAATGGATAAATGCCACTGAAAATACAATTTCTATTACCCATTGTTTTGAACATGAAGTAGTCATTTTATAAATATATCATTTTTATAGTGAGGGGGATAAATGGTTAAATCATAAAATGAATATAAGGAAATGATAAAAATTTGAAAAGGTGGGATGAATTTAAAATCCTATTTTAAAATAGATACATTACTTATATCCTTTATACAGAAAATGGATAATAAATTCATCATGATTAAGTATAGTGATGATGAATATGTCTGTTCCTTTGAAACAAAATTATGGGATGTTCAAGGTACTCTTATAGTATTATAATCTAGTTTAGAAGTAATGTTGACTTATTATTCATTTTCTTAGAACCAAATATGGAAATGGATTTATCCATCAGATACTTTGGATGTAGTGATGAAATCATTCTATATGAAATAAAATTGGAAATGGAAGCTGAAAACCCTCTCTGTTATGGTAATAATAAATTTTAAATGGGGTTACAAGTAATATCCTATCATATGTCACATGTAGGGATGTAAAAGTTTCAAACTCCAAATTTCCAATACTATGGGAAGGAACACATATGTGTGAATAAAAAGAACACGGAGGTATTTCATGTGTTAGTAGCTAGGAAATTGAGAAAAAAATATAGACGTGATGTGAAGAGTCCAATCGATGAAATTAATAGAGAGAGGGCTTGACATAATGCACCACCCATGTAACGCCCATGTGTTTTATGTAATATTTAAATAATTTTTATTCTTCAGTAGCTTGTTTTGTGTGTAATCGTTAGTTAAAACAAACTGTGAGATGCCCTTAATATAAAACTTCCATTATAACCATGTTGTTTTGTTTGGGGGAATAAAAGTAATTAACATTTAAAAATCTATGATAAATTTAAATCAATTATATGTAATAGTAGTTATTTGATTTAATGAAATTAAAAAGATATGTATGTTAGATAATTAAAATGATATTTTTGATATTTATCAAATAGTTATTAAAAGAATCTTTTTCCACCTATTAATGGAAAACTAGTTTTAATTTATGATTTAGGATCATTAATAATTTTAATATTACAATTTTAACCTTTTCTTTGGATGCAGGATATAAAATTTCACTTTGGATAAAATTCTGATATTTTTCTGATAAACTTTATAATTTGATGAATATTAAAAATACGCGAAAATTTAATTAAAACCAACCTTTTTCCTTGAGATAATTAATATTGTTAAATTATAATATTGAATGGTTTTAAAGTATAAATAGAATATTTTTTACTATTTAATATAATTTATGTCATTATCATTAATTTTAAAATGAATTCATAGGTAAAATCATTTCAGTCTTTTGCAATGTCTTAAACAAAAACCCATTTTTTCGACAACAGGATTAATTTGAAATTAAATTTCTACAACTTCTGTGTCTTTAATTTGGAAAAATGGATTATTGGTTTAGAATCAGTATGTTAAAATTATTATAATTCGCTACTTTTATTTTTGGTCATCAGGAATAGTAACTACAGTAAATTTTATTTTACACAATTAAATGGAAATCGCGTAATTAAGGGTAAAAATAATATTATAAAATTACCCTAACACTTGTATTAATATAATTTAATTATTATATTTCATCCAAAAACATAATTGGGTTGAAATGGTATCTATTGGAACCCCCTTGGATGAGATTGAGACAATTAATTTACTTTATTTAAAAGAAAGTGAAATATGTCTCACTCGAACTTTAATAATAAAATTATTTTTAATATAAGTTTATACTAAATATAAATTCAATTGTAAATACTTATTTGAAAGATAATATGTTTTTCTTTATCATGGAAATTTTTTTTGTAATTTTTATGAAATATATAATTACCTTAATATCTTATTCATTAATCATGGAGAGATTATTTATTTTGTGAAAAATCAATAATATAGTTTTTATTAAAATTATAATACCCATTAAAAAGACCAAAACCTTGACCAAACATTATTTTTCGAGTATATATACACCATAATCATCCAAGGGTCGACTTGGGGACCATTTGGATCCATATAAAAGTGATCATGACACTGATAAGTTTTATTTTTAATGATGTAAAAATTGTGACCATCATAATTTAACAAATATAGCATTTTTTAAGGTGGTTTTTTAGAAGCTAAAATTGACTAAAAGTATTATTTTTAAATCTATTAGATTTATCTTCATCATAGTATTTTAGTTTTAATTTTAATGCAACAGATAAGTAGATTAAATAATTATACAAAATCATTTAGTAATTAGTTTATCAAGAGAAATATCAAATAAATAGTATTTAAAATATTAAAATGAATATTATATTATGTAATTAATGTTCTAAACGAATATTATAGAATACTATGACTTCATAGGAATATATTTAATATTTTTTTTCGAAAATATATTCTATTTGGATTTTATTTAAATTCAAATAGATGAATTGTCTCAAAATTGACACTATTTATATTCTATGAAATTTAAATATTTTTTAATTTTTTAAAAATCACAAAAATATTTAAAAATTAAAAATTAAAAATTATATGGTACACCATGTCATAAAGCATACAATTATTTATAATTAACAACACATGAGAAAGTATTTGTAACCATTTAAAATTTATATCATTATTACCACAAATATAATTAAATATACTAAATAAGGATAAATCCAAATGATATGGTTTAAAATAAAATAAAAAAGTTTCTAAATATTATTAGATGATGATATTAAAACCCTATCTAATCTCATATTTTTATTTGAGTCATTTTGGAGGTTTTCATGTGGGGTTGGTTTTTATTATAAATTAATATTTTTGAGTTTTCCAAAAGTGCCCCTCTCCTCTCTTATAAAAGGGCACCCCCTTCCGTCTCCACTTAACTAAATTTTGAGCCTTAAAGCTTGGCCAAGACCTGCCAATTTCTCTTCTTAACCTCTATAGTTACATTATATAGGTTCTGGTATTTTCAAAAGACCAACTGTTGTGCCCCATGAGGATGTTTAAAGGAGGCACTTCGAGGAAGAGGTAATATCTTCTACTGAATATTTAAATTTACATCTTCTTCTACTTAATCATAATTAGTTGTTTCATTTTAACGTAATACCATTAGGATAAATAATATACTGATATATTATTATAAATATGAAAAACCCTATTTCACCTTCCATCCATCCTACGAAAAACAAAATCACCGTGTGTGTGTGTGTGTGTATGTACAGAACATTGTCTCCTCGCCGTGGTGTAATATTTTTTTTCATCACCAACGTAATTGGATCGATATAATTATGGAATAAATTACTATATATGATTATTTTAAAGTGATATTGATTCTAATATATTATACTCCATACACATAAATACAATTCAACAATCATGGAAATGGTATAATCGCTCATGCATACGTACGACCTACCATCTCTACGATGTGATGCGATTCGTTCTACATGATATTTATTGATGAATAATTATATAAATGAATTTAATGAATAAATATGATATATATTATACTATTAAATTTTTTTAAAAGATATATCTATAACTTAAGAAGAGGAATAAGAATCTATTTTCAAAACATGCGTAAGAATATAAAGCAGCTTACACCCGAATAATGAGTAACAATGTATTTTTACTAATAAAAAGATATGAATATGACCATATATGATATCATAACAATTAATATGATTATAGAATAATTCAATGACATTATTTAAATCATTAAAAGGAGTTTCAGATACGTACATCGCAATCAAACCTAAGATAGGGGAAAATATCGCAATTTCATTTCTTTATCTGAGATTGTTTATGCTTCAGTATTTACTGGGGTATATTTATCATCCAAATTAATTTTTTCTCAATATGTAATATTATTTTTATCCTCCTCCAATTTTTTAATCCATTTTTACCTTTTTATGGGTTTTTAGTAAAAGAAAAGAATCTTTTTTCATTTTTAGTACGAGATACTTTTTGACATTTCTGGCCAAAGTACAAGAATAATGTTTTTTTTAATTTATGAGGAATGAGAAAATTTTTATGATTTTATAATAAATTATTTACTTGTAAGATTCCTTTAAATGTTTTCAAATTTATTTTCAATTAACTTCTTTTAATTTAAAATTTCATGACATGTTGAGAAAAGAAAAAGTTTTTGATAAAGAAAGGATATTTTCCTCAAGAACTAAATTCAAGTGTTTTATCCAAATTATTTTCCATCTAAGATTATATAAGGTTATGTTTCTATCCATATTATTACATTTATTTGATTATGTTCTGATGGAATTATTTTTATGAAGTCCTTTTTTCTTAAGATGGCATGTTGTTTAAGAATCTCATTTTATTACATGGGTTATGCTATGATGTTTGATTTATGATTTTGTGGAACACATGAGAATGGTTTCATTATGAGATGGGTGGGACCTATATCTCCCTTCAATTCATTGGGTAAATATTTTTATCTCAGTAGATCTACATTGATGGAATGGAAAGTTAATTCGATTAAGTGATTCAGGACTGGAACAAGGAGGGAACTCGGTTTAGTAATTGACATTGTCCGCTACGAATGTATTGGAAATGAGACATGACTAATATCAAATGATATTCTAAGATTAAGTGTGTATTCCACAAAGATTTATGTCTTATTTTGTGATGATTGGGATGACATTGAATTTCTATGATTTATCCCATGACATGATATTATGACCTCTTATGGAGGATAAGATTTTCAAACGTTTTGATCTGAAGAATATGATATGATTGAAATTTCATTTGTTTAACCTTACTGAGCATTTGAGATCACCGTTTTGTATGTTTCTTTTCCCCAGGTCAGAAAGAAGGGTATTAAATATGATATGCCAAAAAGGAGTTTAGATATGATCAAATAAATGGGATACAAAGTAGATGCTTTATGAACAAGTTGTTTATGTTTCCCAGATTCTAATGAAACTATACCTATATGGTCATATCATGGTTTTGTTATATGTTGTAATAAATATACTTCAATTATGAAGTATTATAAATGTATGTAATGTATGTGTTTCCACAGTTGGTATCAGTGGTGTTTCCCAACCATAAGTGTGGTGCACTACTCGGGTTGAGATGTAGGGCCCACAACTAGGACATTGTGCTCTAATAAAGGGGTTAGTGTAACACCCCAGAATGATAAAGGGTTAAATGACTAAATTATATGACTAATTTCAATATGGTGAACCTTATTTTTCGAGATCCTACCTGATTAGAACACAATAGTTATGCATGCTTTCCCTGGAGTAGTAATCAGGATCGGTGACCTTCTGGGAAGTTTCCCAGGGTGTGTGAGAGTGAAGAAAATCACACTATAACAGACATGTGTTGGCCTGTGGGTACAATCATTTGTTAGATGTACCGTTCAGGGATGTGGGTGGACCCTTGGGTAGAGACCACATGTCTGCGGGGAAACTGGTGGTACCTGGCAGGCAAGGACCCAACGACCATGTTAAGGCAGGGTGGTTATGATATCACCAGGACCTTGTTGTAACATTTGGTATTAGAGGAAAGGTATATTTAACCTTTGTAAACTATGATGTGAACACCTTAGTAAGAACCCAATGCATATATCTAAGCAAAGGACATAATCCTAGTGTTTTATAAATGGCCATGAATAACCTATTTCAAGACCTAAAGTGTGAAATTTTATTCTTAATTATTTGTTTTTCATGTTGTAATTTGTGTTTATCTCACTATGATTCTTGGTTTTAGTCACCAGGACCCTAATGCGACATTTGGAATCAGAGGAATGGTATAGTTAATCATTTGAGACTAGGATTTGAATGCCTTATTAAGAACCCTAAGGATATGTCTAAGCATAGGACACAGTCCTACTGTTTTAGAAATGGACTTGAATAACCTATGATAAGTCCTAAAGTGTGAAATTCTATTCTTGATTATGTGGTTTTCCTGTTGTAATTAGTGTTTCTCACACAATGATTCTTGGCTTTAGTCAATGTATGGATCCCAAAGGAATGGTCTTTGTGCTTAATGTGATGGGAAATGAAATTATTGTATCCCTAAGAAACCAAAAGTTATGGGAGCTGGAATGAAAAATCATTTAGCCATGCACACACAACTTTCTCAATCAACGAATCATGCATGACTTCCAAACGAGAAAAGGAAGGAGAAACATTCTGTTGAATCCTTCATGAGGCAGCGTCCACCTTCATTCAGCAGTTCTTCTGATCCATTAGTGTCTGAACAATGGGTCAATACCACTAAAAAGATATTTTCAGTTCCACAATGTTTTGGAAATGACAAAGTCAACATAGCAGTATATCGTTTGGAAGGTGAAGCTGATCAGTGGTGTAATCTTATCAATAATATAATGCAAAGAGATGAAATTGAGTCCTTGCAATGGGATGAGTTAGATAACTTATTTTTCAATAAGTACTTCCCTCGTATTCTTCGAACAATGATAGAGAAAGAGTTTCATGAACTAAAGAAAAAGGATGATGAATCCGTTGGTAACTACGAAACAAGTTTTACAAGACTTGCAAGGTGTGCTTCCGAAATTTTTATCCAACCTGACAGTAATATTGATCGATTCTTTAGTGTCTCAAAACCATGTTTCCAAATAGTTTTATCCATAAGATACATCAATAGCTATGAGGATATCATTCTATGATCTCTCAAGGTTGAGATGGAGATTTGACTAACCCATCAGTCATATGGGTTTGATAAGAAGAGGAAAATGTAATTCAAAAGAAAATATAAATACCACACTGAAAAGAAGATTAGTTTCCCCTTATTCTCAAAGTGTGGAAAGAAACATGGGGGGAATTTCCTTAAAGGGACAAGTAAATGTTTTAAATGTGGAAAATAAGGTCATTGGAAAATTTAATGCTGAAGTGATAGGAAAAAGATGTCTAATGGTGCGAATAGGGAAAATTCTACCCAGAATGCACCTATTACACTTGAATGTTACAATTGTAAGGAAATGGGGGTATTATTCCAATCTATTCCCTAATCCAAGGGTTGTTGATGACGATCGACATCAACTAACTATTAAGGCCAAAGACAAAGGAAATTCACATGCAATTTCTATCAGTGATGTGGAGTATGATAATGAAGTGGTGAAAGGTAGACTTACCATCCACTCTAAAGTAGAAAAGGTTTTACTTGGTTCTAAATCCCCCCACTCTTTTATTTATGAATAATTCTCTATGGATATCACCGTAATACGTCAAAAATTTGATTTTTAGTTAGCTGTGACAACTCCTAATGGCACGCTAGTTTCATCAAAAGTTTATAATTCTTCTCCAATTGACATTTTTGGGAAAGTGCATCATGAAAATCTTATGATCCTAACTATAGTGGAATTTTAGGTGATTCATGTCATGGATTGTCTTTCCTTATATGGAGATCATATCAATTTCCAAAGAAAGGAAGTCACATTTCTTATTCCAGATCAATCTATGATCATCTATCAATGCAAGGATGTATATAACCTTCCAGTGAAAATTTCATCTATCTTATGGGTCTTGATTCCAATAAATTATGGTTATTTATCTCAAATGGTTGGTTAGAAACTCATGATTAATAATATTCTCATTGTATGAGAGTTTGATAATGTCTTTCCAGATGAATTTACAGGACTTCCAACAACTCTTGATGCTGAGTTTTCAATAGAACTCATACTGGGTGTTATGCCCATTTCGAAGACACCTTATAAAATGGTCACAATTGAGTTGCAGGAATTAAAGAAGAAATTCCTATAGAATCCTGATAAGGGATTCATATTCCCTAGTGTATCACTTTTAGGATCAATTGTTCTATATGTTATGACGAAAGATGGATCAATGAGACTTTGCATTGATTCTCAAGAACTTAACAAGATCACTGTCAAGAACAAATATCCTCTCCCATGCATTGATGAATTATTTTACCAACTACACAGAGCTTAATACTTTTCGAAATTTATCTTCTTTCATGGTATCATAAATTAAGGGTTAGAAAGGAGGATATAACAAAGATAGATTTCCGTACAAGGTACATACACTATGAAATTATAGTGATTCCATTTGGTCTTACTAATTACCCCCTAATTTTCATGGATCAAAGTAATAGTGTCTTTAGAGAATATCTTGACTAGTTTTTGGTAGTCTTTATAGAATATATCCTTGTCTATTAAAATAGAATGTATGAACATGAAGATCGCCTAAGAATTGTATTGAAGACCCTGATAAAGGAGAATATTTATTCCAAATTTACCATGTGTGATTTTTGGCTTCAAAAATATTCATTTTTTGGGTCACATAATCTCAATAGAGGGGAAATCTGTGGATCCAAAAAAAAGAGGTTATTGAAAGATGGTTGATACCAACAATAGTAACTGAGATCTAGAGTATTATTTTTTTTGATGGATATTATCATCATTTTTTTAATGATTATTCACGATTATGTAATCCACTCACCAAGTTGACTCGAAAAGGAGTTAAGTTCTTTTGGATGGAAAAGTGTGAAGAGAATTTCAATGAGTTAAAAAGAAGGCTAGCCAGTGAACCTGTTCTCACACTGCCTTGTAGTAGAGATAGGTTTATGATCTACAGTGATTCATCCATGAAGGTATTGGGGTGTGTTCTCATGAAAAATGATATAGTGATAGCTTATGCCTCAGGATAGTTGAAAATACATGAGCAAAATTAGCCAACTCTTGATTTGGAGTTAGATACAGTTATCTTTGCATTAAAAATATGGAGGCATTATCTTTATGGTAAAAGGTGTGATATTTATACTGATCCTAAAAGATTAAAGTATATTTCCAAAAAAAGGTGTTGAATATGTGCCATAGAAGATGGTCGGGTTTGATTAAGGATTATGATGACTCCATACATTACCACCATGGGAAATCAAAAAAGGTGACAGATGCATTAAGCTGACAAGACCATGCCATCTTACCTACTATGAGGATCATGAAGGATCTAATATTTATGGATTTGCAAAGGATAGATCATGAAATTATAGCAGAAGGGGAAAAATCATATCTTTCTCAAATGAATGGTCAACAATCTATACATGTCAATATTAAACAGGGATAGAAGGAAGATATAGAGTTAAAAAAGATGGTGATAATGGTTCGTGAATTCAAAATTGATTGTGATGAAATAATAAGGTTCATGAATCGGGTTTGTGTTCCTCCCTTACAGGAATTAAAGATGGAAATATTGGATGAGGCTCATAGTTTTTCAGTCTCTGTTCACCTTGGAAGAACAAAGATGTATATGGACCAGAAAGAGTACTTATGGTGGGATGGAATGCAAACAGATGTTGCTGAATAGGTCTCTCGATGCTTGGTTTGTCAGCATGTTTAGGCAGAATGACAAAAGACTAAGGAGATGTTGCAACCATTACATATACCAGAATGCGAATGGGAAAACATCACTATATACTTCGTCACAAGACTTCCAAACAAATGCAAAGGCAATAATGCTATCTAGGATATAGTTTATCATCTTACGAAGTCGGAACACTTCATTTATATTAGAGAGGATTTTTCTCTTGATCGGCTTTCCAGAATATATGTAAAAGAAGTGGTAAGATTGAATGGAGTAAAACCATCCATTATATCTTAACGGGATCTAATGTTTACCTCGATGTTCTGGTGAAGTGTTCAACATGCTCTAGATATGTAGTTGAGTTTCAATAGTTTTTATCATCCTCAGATAGATGGTCAGCCTGAAAGGAAAATTCAAACTCTAGAAGACATGTTGGGAGATTACTCTATGGATTTAAATGGTTGTTGAGATCAACTCCTACCATTGGTGGAATTTTCTTACAACAATAGCTTTCACTCCAGTATTCAGATGGCTCATCATTAATCCCTCTATGGAATGGAGTGAAGAACCCCAACTTGTTGGGATGATATTGGGGAAATAAATCTATTAGTACCTGATCTTGTTGATGAAATGGGAGAAAATGCCATATATATTCAACAACATATAAAGAAGCTCAAAGTCAATAAAAATATTATGCTCACAACCGAAGAAAATTCCTAGGATTTAAAGTAGGAGATAAGGTCTTCTTACGATTATATCCCTAGAATAAATTAAAGAGATTTGGAAAGAATGGAATTTTGAGCCCTCGGTATATCGGTCATTTTGAGATTCTGGATCGTGTTGGGAAGATAGCTTACTGATTGGCGCTTCCATCGAATCTCTCTCAAGTTCATGATGTATTCCATGTATCCCTCCTGAGAAAGTACATTCATGATTCTACACATGTACTAAGCTCAGAAGTCATACCACACGAGTAAGATAATTCTTATGAAGACCAACCTATAGAGATTCTGGATCGTAGCAAAAAAGTTCTACGAAACCAGACCACTCGATTGGTTAAAGATTTATGGAGGAACCACCAATTAGAAGAAGCTAAATAAGAACATGAGGATATGATGTAGGAGAGTTATCCTGATCTGTTTATTTCCAAGTGACGAATTTCGAGGGAGAAATTCAGTTTAATGGGGATAGAATGTAACACCCATGTGTTTTATGAAATATTTAAATAATTAATATTCTTTATTAGTTTTTTTTTCACGCAATCGTTAGTTTAAACAAATTTTGAGATCCCTTAATATAAAATTTCCATTATAACCTACCCATTATGTTAGCAGGAATAAATATAAATAACTTTTAAAAATCTATGATAAACGTAAATCAATTATATGTCACATTAATTATTTAAGTGAATGAAATTAATAACACATGTAAGTTATATAATTAAAATAATATTTTTGATATTCATCAAATAGATATTAAAAGAATGTTTTCCACCTTTTAATGGAAAACCCTTTTTAATTTAAGATTTAGGAAAATTAATAATTTTAATTATACAATGTAATCCTTTTCTTTATAAGCAGGATATAAAAATTTACTTTGGTTAAAATTCTGATATTTTTTTTATATACTTCATAATTTGATGAATAGTAAAAATATGAATTTTTTTTATTAAAAACAATTTATTTCATCGAGATAATTTATATGGATAAATTATAACATTGAATGGTATTGAAGTATAAATATAATATATTTATACTTTTTAATATTATTTATTTCATTATTAGTATTTTTCCATTGAACTCATAGGTAAAATCATTTCAATCTTTTGCAATATTTTAAAGAAAAACCCTTCTTTCGACAATCAGATTATTTTTAAATTTAATTTCTGCAACTTATGTGTCTTGAATTTGGAAAATTGGATTCTTTATTTTGAATCAGTGGGTTCAAATTATGTAAATAGGCTACTTTTATTTTTGGGATTTGTTAAATAATGACTATAGTAAATTTTATTTACCACATTTTAAGGTAAATCAGGTAATTAAGGGTAAAAATAATATTATAAAATTACCCTAAACTTGTATTAATATAATGAGATGATTATATATTATCCAAAAACATACTTGGGTATAAATGGTATCTATTGGAACCCACTTGGATGATATTGAAACAATTATTTCATTTTATTTAAAGGATAGTCAAATATGTCTCACTCAAACTTTAAAAATTAAATTATTTTTAATATATAGTTATACAGAAAATAAATTTTATTATAAATAATCATTTGAAAGAAAAAATGTTTTTATTTATCATGGTATTTTATTTGTAATTTTTATAAAATATATAATTACTTTAATAGCTTAGATATAAATGACGCAAAAATTATTTATTTCGTGAAAAATCAATAATATTGTTTTTATTAAAATAATAATACCCACTAAAAGGACCAAACACTTGAAAAAACCTTGTTGGTCGAGTTTATCTAAACCATAAGCATCCAATTTTTATCTTTTGGACCATTTTGAGCCTTATAAAAGTGATTTTGACACATATATTTGTTATTTTAAATGATATCAAAATTGTCACCTTAATAATTTAATAAATAAAGCATTATTAAATATGGGTTTTTAGAATATAAAATCTAATATAATTATTATAATTAAATATATTATATTTAACTTCATCAAGGTATTTTATTTTTAGTTTTTATGCAACAAAGAAGTAGAATAAGTAATTATACAAAAATGTTGCAGTATTTATTTTATCAAGAGAAATATTAAATAAATAGTTTTAAAAATATTAAAATAAATAATATATTATATAATTAATGTTCTAAACTAATTTTATAGATTAATATGACTTTTTATAAATCAAATAAATTTTTTTTTCGAAAATATCTTTTGTGTGGAGTTTATTTAAATTCATATAAATGAATTGTATCAAAATTTTCACTATTGATATTTTATGAAAATAAAATATTAATAAATTGTTTAAAAATCACAAAAATGTTTAAAAATTAAAAATCAAAACTTTTATGGTCATTCATGTCATAAATTAACAAATTATGTACAATTAATAACACAGAAGTAAGTATTTATAACCATTTAAAATTTATAACATTATTACCACAAATAAAATTAAATAGATTAAATAAGGATAAATCAAAATGATAATTTTTAAAATAAAATCAAAAAAAGTCAAAATTTTATTGGTTAATGAGTTTATAACGAAATATCATCTCAACTTAAATGTTGAGTCTTTTTGGAGGTTTTTATGTGGGGTTTATTTTTATTATAAATTAATATTTTTGAGGTTTCCAAAAGGCCCCATCTCCTCTCTTATAAAAGGTCACCCCCTTCCCTCTCATCTTTACTCAATTTTGAGCCTTCATGATAGAAAAAACCCTGCCAATTATTCTTCTCAACCTCACTAGTTACATTACAGAGGTGCTGGTCTTCTCAAAAGTCCAACTCTAGTTCACTAAGAGGATGTTTAAATGAGGCACTTCGAGGAAGAGGTAATATCTTCTACCGATTCTTCAAAATTTATTTCTTCTTATAATTCCTCTTATTTAGTTGTTTAATTATAATGTAATAACATAAATATCACTCATATAATGATATGTTAATATAAATATGAAACAACCTTATTTCACCATTTATCCATCCTACAAAAAACGAAATCACTCCGCGTGCGTAGGTACGAAATATCGTCTCCACGCCGTGGTGTAATATAACTTTTTCATCCCCAACATATTTTGATGGGTATAATGATGGATGAAATTACAATATATGATTATTTTAATGTGATATTGATTATGAAATATTATACACCATACACTTAAATACAATTCCACAATCATGGAAATGATATCATTGCTCGTGCGTACGTACGACCAACCATCTCTACGATGTGATGTGATTCATTCTACTTGCTCTTCATTAATGAATGATTGTATAAATGAATTGAATTAATAAATATTATATATATTTTACTAATACCATTTTTTAAATGATATATCTAAAACCTAAAATGTGTTATAAGAATTTATTTGATAAAACATGCATAAGAATATAAAGAAGTTAACCCCTGAATAATGAGTAAAAATAATATGTTACTAATAAAAAGATAATGACATTATATAAATCATTATGTAGGAGGTTTGGATACATACAAACTATATTAGACCAAAGTTAAGGGAAAATCTCACAGTCTCAATTTTTTATCCAAGATTGTTTATGCTTCTATATTTAATGGTGAATGATTATCATCCACAACCATGTTTCCTCAATATGTAATATTATTTTTATCCTAGTAAAATTTTTGGAATCCAATTTTTTCTTATTGATGTGTTTTCAGTAAAAGAAAATAATCTTTTGTAGTTTTCAGTACGAGATACTTTTTGACTTTTCAGGCCATTGTACGAGGAAAATGTTTTTTTAACTTATATGGAATGAACAGATTTTTATGATTTCATAGGAAATTATTTACATGTAAGATTAATTTCCAAGTATTCATGTTAATTTTCAATTCACTGATTTAATTTAAAATTGTGTGACATGTTGCGATAAGAAAATGTTTTTGATGAAGAAAGGATATTTTCCACATAAACTAAGTTCAAGTGTTTTATCAAAATTATTTTCCATCTAAGATGATACAGGGTTATGTTACTATCCATATTATTACATTGATATGATTATATTCTAATGGAATTATTTTTATGAAGACATTTTATCATATGATTTCATGATGTTTAAGAATCCCATTTTATTACCCGGGTTATGCTATGATGTATGATTTATGATTTTGTGAAACACATAAGAATGGTTTCATTATGAGATGTGTGGGACCTATATATCCCTCAAATGCATTAGTTTAATATTTTTATCTCATGAGATAGACATGGCGGGAATGACATGTTAATCTAGTTCAGTGATACAGGTCTGGAACAAGGAGTGAACTCGATTTAGTAATGGACATTATCCACTATGATGGTCTTGGAAATGATCCATGACTAATATGAAAAGATTTCCTATGCTTATGTGTGTATGCCCCAAAATGTAATGTCTTATGTTATGATGATTGGAATTAAATTTCACTTTTATTATTTATCCTATGACATGATATTATGACCTCTTATACATGAAATGATTTTCAAACATTATGATCTTAAGAATATGATATGATTGACATTTCATTTGTTTACCCTCACTGAGCATTTGTTCTCAACCTTTGGTGTATTTATTTTCCCCAGGTCAGGAAGAAGGGTATTAAATATGATATTTCAAAAACGATTCTACATATGATCAAATAAACTGGAGACAACTTAGATACTTTACGAACCAGTGGTTTATGTTTCCCAGTTTCTAAAGACACTATACCTATACGGTCATGTCATGGTTTTTTTATATGTTGTAATAATTATAATTCAATTCTAAATTATTAAAAATGTTTGTAATGTATGGGTTTTTATAACTCATACATCATTATTTAATGTTTAACAGGTTTGGCCATTATGAGAATCAATGCCCAAATACAAGGGCTAATATGGATTATAACACACAACCACCTCATAGGATAATGGGAAATAGAAATCTTTTGTAATAAAAATGGAAGAAGTGAATCATGAAAACCAATGAACACTTATCCTCCCCTCAGTTAAAAATTTCATGTTTGATTTTGTATTAATGAGTCCTAGGAAAAACATACAGTATATCCTTTATTGAAATTTCATGTGATTATATCCCTATACATATATTAAATAATACTGATAAAAAATTTAATATTCTATCACTACATGGATAAAGAAAATATTTCCGTGAAAATGTTTTTGTATAAGAAAAAATATTATATAAGGAACAATGGGTTAATTAAAAGAATCAAGAGAAGAGGTCTCCATGTAATATTAACTAAAAATTTATGTACACCTCCACGAGTTTATGAATTTATGAGTTTATGTTTGATCATAAGTTTAAAGTCATTGACACCGATTTTGAGATTTTATATAATTGGGGTTTATCTAGAATATGTATATTTTAAGATATATTCATTGAAATACAACCCATTGGTTTTGTATATGTTTTAGTGAAAAATCATTTCATGAAGAATTCCTTTTTATGTAAATATGATTATAGTTATGGAAAACATTTATATTTTATATTATATTATATTTTGATGTAATTAAGGATTTTACTGGATCGCCTTATGAAATAAATACAAATAATTGTTACTGGAGAATATTTCTCATTGGGTCCTCTTTTGAGAATTTACATTAAGAAAGGAGTACGGTTTCCTAGAGTACCACAATCAATTGTATATGACCAAGATATAAAGTTTACCTTCTTGTTTTGGTGAATTATTTATCAATATCTTGGTACAATGTTGTCTTTCATCACTATGTATCATCCTAAAAAAGGTGATCATTGTTTTGGAAAAATTTATACCCTATATGATATGCCAAGATATTATTCTATAGATTTTAATAGGGGTTGGGATCAACACCATCCTAATGTTGAGTTTTCTTACAAAAATATCCTTTAATTGGTAATTTAAATGTCTCTTTATAAAGACCTTTATGGAAATATGTTTAGAACTCCAACATAATGTAATGATGTTTTTGAAATAAAGCCATGAGGACCTTAGAAAGATGATGAGATATAGGAAAGGTTAGATTCATCTAGAAACATGTATATAAAATAAAAAGTTGAAATAATTTGTTGCTGATAATCATGGATGCAATCTAGAACATGAAGCTACTAAGAAGGTATTTCTGTAAAATTATCCAAGGATTAAAGAAGGGAAAACTAAGCCCTAAGTATATATTTCCCTTTGAAATTCTCGATTATATTGGGATTTTATATTATCACTTGGAACATCCACCAAAATTCTCTTAGGTTTATGACGTGTTCCATGTATCTCTATTGATAAAGTAACTACCTAATCTATCACATGTATTGAACGTAGAGGTCGTACAGGTGGAGAATGATATTTCATATGAGGAACAATTAGATGAAATCCTATATTGAAAAGATAATGTGTTAAAAAACAATACCACTCGCATGGTCAATGTTTTTTCGTGAAACCATCTACTTGAGGAATTTATGTGGAAACCTGGGGATGTAATGTGGTAGAATTTACCATAGTGGTTGGTAATAATGAGACAAATATTAAGGATGAAATTAATTTTAAGGGGGGTAGATTATAACACCCTGATATATTGTGAAATATTTTTTTTTCAAATAAATTAAATATTTTTTTTATTTTTCTTTATACTCAAAATATAGTTTATTTTGAATTACACATAACACTAGTGAAGCTTGCATTGCACACAACACCATATTTAAACGAAGCATGATAGGATACTAAAATATTTTTTTAGTATGATAGTTATAACCTAGCTATTAATTTTTTTTTTTGACATTTATGGTAATAAATAATTTTTAAATATTAATTGTATTGATTTTATATAAGAGAAACATATTGATAAAAAAATTACTTAATTTTTTTGGTAGTCTTTATATGTTTCGAAACTACAATTTTCTAGAAAAAATATTTTATTTATTTATTTTTTGAACATTAATAAAATTAATTTTTCATATGTTTAATAAAAATTGATAAAAACATCCTTTTTTTAAATCATAATATAAAAAAAATCATAGTGTAAAATTTGGAGTATTATTCCCGAATGTTTCATTTTTTGTGCGATAGCGAAAATTACATAATTTTAATTGAAAACCTCTTTTTCATTTAATTTAGTGATAATGTTAAATTATATTTTAAATTTATTTTATTATAAAATTATTTTAATTATAAATCTAAAATTCAATTGATATCATTTTAATAAATTTCATATTGATTTTTTATGTAAAGTGATTTTAACATTTAGTCACTCTCTCTTTAAAAATCCACATTCTCATTGTGTAAGCGGGAATAATTTTAAATTTAATTTTATCACATTTTTTAAAGTCAATTATAAAAATGGGTTTCATATTTATAATAAAAATGAGTTATTTTTTTTATTATGTTCAAATTATTTTTTCACCAGAATGAATAGTGAAAATAGTAAAAGTTAATTACCCTGGTTATGGTAAAATTGAGTTTAGTGGGGGGGGGGGGGTTAAACTAAAAATACAAGGGTTAAAAATGACAAAAAATCCAACACACTTTTATAGAAATATTTAGATATTTTATCTTAAATGATAAATAATTATCATTATTGAATCCTTACGATATGAAAAAATATGACTGGAATTCTTTCCTTAAAAAATTTAATGTGTACCACTGACCTCACTTATCAAATCCCACCTATCTCCTCTTTTTTTCAAACCATAAACCCAATTTTTATCAGCCAATACATACCAAAATCACTTAAACACACACCTTTACTCACCCTATAATCCTTTATATGTATATAAAAACAACCAAATAATGATTTTGGTTCAAAGATAAAGAAGATACCCAAAGAAAAGGTTATATTCATCATCAAACGTTTTTGTTTTATTTGTTCCTCCAACATCTTCAATTATTATTATACCATTATTAAAAAATAATATATATATATTTCATGTAATTATATTTTTTTATGTTCATATAATTACCTACAACCATCTCCACGTCCATAAAATGGGTAACAAAATCCTCATTTGTGTGTATGACATACTAGTACCTCCCAAAATAATGTCATTCATTTTTCCATTAACACATATCGGGGATGGTTATAATGATGTATTTGTTATTTATATATGATATTTATTATATTATTATGATTTTGGAAATATTAAATCACACATAACATTATTATTTTCATTTTTTGGAATGCGATAACATTGCTTGTGTGTATTTTAATCCAATAAGATGATGGATACAACATTCATGTATATGTATGACCTAACATCTCCATGAATAGTGGATTTTGATTTCCAATCAAACAATTTTATGGATTAATATATACATATAAATATGATATTTATATCATGGTTTAAATTGAATCTATGATTAAAAAATGATCAAAGTAATATGATAAAAGAAAAAAATAAAAACTTACACAAAAAATAATGTAGTTATTTCCCAAAATGAGAATTTAACATTTAATTGTTTATAATTATGTAATAAAAGGTCATAAGTAATTAATATATGGTATAATAAATATATATGGTTTTATAGTAATTTACAATAAACTTATAAATACTATAAGTAAGGTGTTAATATGTATGAAGGAATTCAAGATTTTAAGTAAGGGATTTCTGTATCACTTATATTTTCTATGAGAAAATGTCATATTCACCACATGTTTATTTTATATAATTTATATTATTCTGTTGAATGTATTTTATGATGATTCTACTTATATTTATTGGTATTTATATATCCATTTAAATATATCGCTTTCATGGGGTTTATGTTCCAAAAGTTACCAAATCTTTAAAAGATTTTGTCTAAATTTTCCTTCTTTGAGACATATCTTTTGTTGTGAACCTATATTCTCTTTCAAGGAGTATATATATCCTATTTGAAAATTAATATCATGAATTTATATTTCCTAATGGGTTTTTATTTTTCATTTTATTTTATCCATTCATTGGGATTATGATTAAAAGTTACCAAAGTGGGACACATTTTATGTTACAATCTTATTATTTATCAAGATTGTTTAAAACTTTTTTCAATGATAAAATATTATGATCCATATATCATGAAAATAATGACTTTTATTCTCCTCTTTTTACTCATGATATTTCCTTCTAATAATAACATTTCTCTAATTTTTTGGTATTTTAAATAAGTGAGAAAATGTTTTTATGAAATTCCAAATTTATTTCACACCTTCTTCGAAAAAATGTTTTCCTCCCAAAACCACATTTTCTAAAAAAATTGTTTAAAAAATTTAACATTAAAAATTGATTTTAAAAAATTCTATGTTTTAATTTTTTTGAATTTGAAATTATATTTTCCTAAATATTGGTTATAAATTAATTTTAATGATTATTTTATAAGTTTTCAGGTTCATTTTCAAGGAAAAGGTTTTTGAAAATATGTTTTAGTTTTAAAAATACAATTTCATTGAAAATTTATCTTCCTCATAAAATGGCCTAAACTATTTATCCTTAAAAATAATTTTCCATACAAATGACATTAATTGATGGAATATATAATTTTCTAGGTATATGAACCAAGGAAACCATTGTTAATATTTATCGAAATGGTTTATGATGATAAAGTGTTTATGAAAACAATTTATCTTCCATAGGTTATTCCATGATTAAAACACTAATGAAATGCACTTAATATTTCCTAGGCTATGAATAAATGATGAAATGATTATGAAACATGTCTAATTTTTAAGGGTTATGATGTGATGAAATGTATATGAAACCCATTTCATTGCATTGGTTATGTTATTATGAATGTTTTATGATATTGTCACATATATAAAAATAGTTTTCATTATGAGATGGGTGGGACCTATATATCCATCTAATGCATTGGGTAAATATGGATAACTCATAAATAATTACATTATGAATGAACCCAATAACCTTCACTATGTAATTAATGAACCTTATCAAATGTTAACAATGTTATATGGGAACCTAATTACATGTTAATAATATTATATATGAACCTGATTACATGTTCAAAGTGTTTATAATGGAACATTCTTTCATGTCCATAATGTTATGTGTGGACTTGTTTTAATATCCATATGTTTATGTGAAGGTCTGATTTCACATCATTAACTTATTGAGTGAAACTCTCTCTATTTATACAGGTTCCCAATGTTATAAGATGATGTGTTTTCCAAAAATCATTGTCTCAAACCAATTTTATGTTATCATGGATCATGCTCTCTGATTCTATTATGATTTGGGAATTATGAACTACCATGATTTATTCCGTGACTCACATTTATTATCTATGATTTGTAGGGTATAGTTTTCAAATTCTATTCTCATGTTATCTTACCCATATTATCTGGTTATATGAATATATCTATTGTTTACCATTACTGAGAACATGAGCCCACCCTTTCATATGTTACATTTTCCCAAAATATGACGAAAGGATTTTAGTTGGGTATGGTTGTGAAGAGTAATAAAGGGGAATTTCATTATGGAATATGTTTAAGATTTTTCTTGAATTGAGAATATTTTGTTCCTAGTTTCCAATGACACGAAACAATTATGGTGTTTAGGCATGTGTTTGTGTAATGTGTCCAATATTTGTTTAATATGATGTAATATTCATGTATGAAAATCCTAGGTGACTCTAATTAACATCAAATCCTTCATTGAAATAATATTATTGATATTTTATGAATATATATGTATAACCTTTATATAAATACTAGTCCCTTATTCAATCCGTAATTTCAATTTTAAAAAAGAAATAATTTTATTTCATTTCGGAAGATCTTTTTTAGGTTAGAGTTTTAGATAATTAGGCTATACCTCTTATATAAAAAACCCACACATTATAAGTTGGAAACATAATCATAGTATCCATATTCTAAAAATACTATACATTAAAATGAAACACATGTTATTTTCATGATTTATTATAATTTTTAATTTGAGTTCTTCTTTATTACTACTCATCCTTAAATCACATGAAAAACATTTGAAAATGTGATATGAGTATAAAATTTCAACATAACGAACATAAAACATAATAAAGAACCCAATTACTCATTTTTAAAATAATAATATCATAAAAGATATTATTATAGCATCCCGTGTTTTTATAATATAACTTTCATTCCATTACACGGAACTGAGGATCTTTATGGTTTAGTGTCTTGGAAACAAGGAACATAAAACATGAAACAAAAAAAACATTCTTCTTAAACACTTGAAAGGATTCTCCTCATGTTCACCCTAGGCTCATTAATTCATCTCATAACCTTGGGACATACATCAAAAGAAAGGGTGAGCAGAAGGCCCAGCAAGGGAAACAAGTGAAACATTTTACATATGAACTTGAGATACATCAATAAAGTCATGAAAAGAACTTTATGGAATGAAAATGAAATCATGAGGCATATCATAATAAAAATAAAACTTTTTCATAACTTGAAGATGTGGATACATCATTTAACATATAAAATCATGAACATATCACCAAGGTCCATCCCCAAGGTGCCACTTGAAAATTACCAAGGTTATTCACCAAGGTATCGTGAAAATTTAATCTCTAGTGGTTACATCATTACCCAATGCATTGGAGCGCTATCAGGGCACACCCTTAAATTTTCCTTTATTATCATGTGAGCCACATATATCATCATCAAACATTTCATAAATAACCCACATAGCATAAAATAAATGGTTTTCATTTCATAATCATAACGTTTTAAAAACTGCTTTAAATGCATGATCTTTACGTCACTTTAAAACCCACAGAAAATGAAGGTGGGTCTCATGTATGTAAATCCCAGAATTTAAAATAGAACATTTTGGTATATATGTAAATACCACTTTAGAAGAAATATCTTTGAGTATTCACTTAATAATATAAAAGAACTTTAGAAAAAGATAGATACATTTTGAGACGGAAATTCTGCAGCATAACGGCTATGTTACAAGGTTTTTGAAGACATTAAAAAGAGAAGGAAAATGGGTCAAACATTCATAAATGACCCATAAAACAGTAGATAGAAAGAATAAGAAGGATACATGATCATGGTAATGAAATTTCAAGGACATACCATTTGAAATTAAAAACATGGAAGTAAGACAAAAATTATATTTCTCTTAGGAAAGTTCGGCAGCCTAACGGCGTTACTTAAACTTCAGCAAAAATGATTTGAAAAGATCAAATAGGGTCTCTAATCATGTTAAAATAAGAGTTCAGTATAATATATATATAGATAATTCCTCAACATAATTAAAAATGAACTTTAAAGACTTTACATGAAATTAGAACTTTGAAAAGAATGAGAAGGGTGAAAGAATCCCCTAAAAAAATTCAGCAGCCTAACGGCGCCCCTTAAAACATAAAAATACTGAATTGAAGAGATCAAATGGGGTATCTCATCATATGAACATAAGATTTCAGTATGATAGATATAGAGATCATAACCCAACATAACAAAAAGGAAGTTGAATGAATTTACATGAAAGTAGAGCTTCAAAACGAGAAGGGTGAAGAACCACTTAAAAATTCGACAGCCTAACGGCACCAATTAAAACATCAAAATACTGAATTGAAGAGATAAAATGGGGTCTCTCATCATATGAAAATAAAAGTCCAGTATGATAGATATAGAGATCATAACCCAACATAACAAAAAGGAACTTGAAAGAATTGACATGAAAGTAGAACTTCAAAACGAGAAGGGTGAAGAACCACTTAAAAATTCGGCAGCCTAACGACGCCACTTAAAACTTCAAAATACTGAATTGAAGAGATCAAATGGGGTCTCTCATCATATTAACATAAGAGTCCAGTATGATATATATAGAGATCATACCCCAACATAACAAAAAGGAACTTGAAAGAATTGACATGAAAGTAGAACTTCAAAACGAGAAGGGTGAAGAACTACTTAAAAATTCGGCAGCCTAACGGCGCCACTTAAAAATTCAAAACACTAAATTGAAGAGATAAAATGGGGTGTCTCATAATATGATCATAAAATATCAGTATGATAAATTTAGAGATCATACCCCAACATAATAAAAAGTAACTTCAAATACTTTACATGAAAATAGATCTTGAAAAATGAGAAGGGAGAAAGAATTCGTTACAAAAATTTCGACAGCCTAACGGCGCCACTTAAAACTTCATAAAATGAAATAATGAGAGTAAGAGGGGATCTATCATTATATGAACATAAAAAGTTCAGTAAGAGGAGTATAAAAGAACATCCTCCAACATAAGAACATGGAGCATAAAAGGAATGACATAAAAGAGATTACTTGAAATGAAAGAGAGAGGTCGGATCCCTTACCTTAAAACGTAACTCTTAAAACTCAGAGGTTTGGACCTTGAGGGCTTGGGGGTACCTTGGAAGGACTCCTTGGGAGGTAAGGAGACCAGAACGTCGTTGGGGGAGAGTGGGGAGTCGAATGGATGAGAGGATGGCTTGGTATTTATAGGGAAAGTGAGGGGACAAGGCATTAATGGCCAAGGGACACCTCATTAGTGGTTTTGGCCAAACCATGGGCTTCCCCCTGGTATTTGCCCATGGTATTGGCCACTTGGGACACCTCATAACTTATCTTACTATTCATAAGTCGACCATATTGATTACATACTTAATACATCATTTAATGATGTCATTAAACACCCGTAACTTAAAAACTGTATTTTCACTATTCATCAAAAATTCAACTTTCTCAGAATAGTACCAAAATTTCACCTTAACCAAATATCAATGCTCTGATTTCAAAAATGAAATCCATTTTATAAAAATAATTTTCTAAATAATTTTAATTAAATTTTTCATTAAAAACACTATTCATCGAAAATTTATTTTTTTCAGAAAAATCCCCAAAAATTACCTTAACATAATATTGATGGTCTGAGTTCAAAAATGATGTCCATTTTATAAAAATAATTTTCTAAATATTTTTAATTAAAATTTTAATTAAAAAACACTATTCATCCGAAAAAACTAATACTTGAATAATAATTTATGAAACCGTTATTTAACCATTTTATTGAATCACATTACTTAATCAAAGTGCCTAGATTATTTTAATACTTTCTGTAAGTGAGATTACTAATCCATTTGGACACATTATTAATCCTAATCATAAAATAACTATTCATAATTTACTATTCATCAAAAATCAAGTTGATCTTATTAGACTCTAAATTTCGTACTGAACATAATTGTAGAAGACCATTTTTTGAAAATCATTACACATTTTTAATTATTTAGGGTTTACATAAACATATTTAAAATATCCTTTTTCCAAAATTCTTCAAAAATATGCATTCTATATTTATCCGGTCATTTGAAAATTCATAAAAGAAATCAAAATTTTTATTTTAAACAAAGTATTACACAAGACAGTTACGGTCTCCTTACATAGCCCCTTATCACACCAGCAGAGGAACTATGTGTAAGGTGTGCTAAGGTGATAGAATCTGAGGGAGGCTCGGCCAACATCGCACGAGTAGTAATTTCTATCAGTTTGAATTTCTCGCGAAGGCGATCCCATTCTAGATTTATACGATGATGTTCAGCTTGGCTTTGGTCCAGAGCAAAGCCCAGTGGTGCTACCTCCTTCCCAAGTTCTGTTAGATGGGTTTCGATCGGTCCAAGACTACTGGGTGAGGCCATCGAATCTTCTTTCTATATTAATTAACCAAGATTGCTTGTATTTAGAAACAATAGTCAAAATGTTTAATTTCCAGCGGTCATATTGAAAAATGGTCAAATAACATTCAAAACCCAACAGTCTCATTTTAATTATACTCATGTTATCAAATGAAACATTTTTGTTGAGTATAAAAATAAAATAAAATAACACATAAAATTAGGAAACAATATTTATTTAAAATTCCGGGTTGTTACAATTATTCCTTTAACATAATAAACTTTGATCTCAAAAAATCATTTACTTATCCATGAAATCATCTTTACTATCCAATGTTTTTCATAGAAAATTTTATATGTAAACAAAAAGGAAAACTCATAATCATGATACTTTCATAGAAAATATTAGAACCTACAAAAAATTAGTTCATAAAAACATACATTTTTATCTTAAAATTGAATAACAATTTCATTAAATCAAAATATCATTAGATTGCCTTTTGAAATCAATAAATCATTAGGAATACTCATTATATTTCACAGCAAAATTAAGTAGGTTCCATGGGAAATCATACCCATTGAACCATTAAAATAATCCTTAAAATTGGAATATCCATTACAACTAACATACAACATGTTTATTTAGAGAAAATAATCATTATCCATTGTATTGGATAGCCATATCGGGTTCACCCATCATCATGAGTCATATCAAGATCATCCTTAATCAGGATTTATATCATCCTAAACTATCAACATGAGCTATATACAAGGACCATAACATGCATAAAACACATAATTTCCTTCATTTCCATCAATATACTTGTTGAACTACTTGTTTTAAGGATAAAAAAATTATCATTCTAATTATATTAATGAATTTCATGCCATTCTATAAGTATTTCATAATCTGAGACAGGTGGTGGAATTGAATGAGTATGAGTCACTACTTATGTTAAGACATTGTTGTCTTTAACTCATCTCTAGCCTGAAAATCCCACAAATTCTGAGACACTGTCTCATATAGGACAATAGTTTCATTGATTCACAACTAGTATGCCAAACTATAAAAAATGACCTTAATAGCACTAGAAATTCTCTTTATCATTGCTAGAAAAACGTTGAATACTTGAACATGGTTAAAATATATTGTTCTTGTCAATTCTGAAAAGTGCTAATAAAGGTGTCCTTTATAGGTGTTAAAAAAAGTTATGATAAATGAGAATTTTATCAAATCTATTTGAAGCATTGATAAAGTAACCATTTATTTGTGCTTTCATTTAGTGCATCTAAAGGAACCATTTATCAGTGTTTATAAAATCACTGATCAAGTAGAACCTTATCTGCACTTTTAAAAGCACTGTTAAATGTGGCCTTTTGAAGTTCTTTTAAAATCTCAAATAAATGTCCCTACTACAGTGGCTCGTGACAACACACTGCATCACCACTACAGTGTGTTGTTACAACACACTGCATCGCCAATGAAGTGTGTTGTAATAGCACATCGCAACACCATAAACACAATAGATATCAACAAAACCAAGTCTTATAATTGGATTCAAATTAAATGAAATTTAGAGAAGAAAATAATGAAAGAAAATTATATTATATACATTTAAAAAATTGGTTCATACAATTATATAAATACAAATTATTACATGCACTCAAAAAACATCAATGTTCCTATATCTTTTTATCCTAACCGACTCATGCTATTTACAAAAAAACATACCTACATGATAAAATTAATGCACCTATATATGAAAACAATTCTTATTTTAGTAATAATATAAATACACAAATTAACAAAAAGTGTTAAATTTGATAATATTGATGTCAATTTTAAATAAAATGATTCACTTGGATTCATACCAGTCATGACGCAGATCTCATTGAGGTGAGTCTAATTCCTATACATCAAAAATTATATATAGATCATTTTATTAAATAATTTAAACAATTTGAAGGTGTTTTCTCTGTTTTGAATAGGAAAATGGGCCTTTTACTAAAATTAACAACAATTTTAAATAAAAACATGCACTTGGAAAATTGTAGTTGTCAGCAGGCATCAGATTGAGGTTCGGCTGATTCGTGCACATCTAAAATCACTTATTTATTGTTTTATTAAAGTATCAAATAAATTTGAATGTGTTTGTTCATTTTTTGGTAGTTCAGTTTGTTTTCTTACTAAAATTGATGTCAATTTTAAATAAAGGCACACTTAGAGTCACACCGGTCACACCGTGAATTGGATTGTGGTGTGGATAATCCATACTTGTTCCAAATCAATTATGTATTGTTATAAAAAATGTATCAAAAAAATATTAATGTGTTTTATTTGTTTTAAATATGTCACTTTTACTTTTTTTAAAATTTTATTCTAAAATTGAAACACATAGGTTGAATTATACAGAACACATCTTGTATCAGTTTTATGTTAGGCTGATTCCTATATGTATCAAATTATTTATGAATTGATGGCCAAAATTATCAATAAAATATGAGGGTTTTTTTCATCTTTTAGTGAGTGAAAAATTTTAATTTCAAATTCTTATTTCAATTGATAACTGACACATTGAGTCAGTTGTCTTTTTTAATAAAATTAATTTCATTTTAAAATAGATAGAAGTACATAGAGTCATACTGGTCACATCATGAGTCAGATTGAGGTGAAACTAATTCCTATAGATCCCAATTTCTAAAAACAATCCAAATTGTCAATGTTACTATGATTTCTATTGACATTCATGGTTGAACTACTGACACTGCATAAGCAGCTTCAAACGAACCACATCAACCCAACAAAATGAATCCATTGGTATATGAAAAAAAATATTATGAGTAAACTAAATTTAAATAATTTAAACATAAATATAAAATAATAAATTAATTATATAGAAAATTATTTTACAATGAAAATATTAATATTACCTCTATGATTGAGCAGTGAATGAAACATGATAAAAAGTGATAAATTTCTACACTATAGTGGTTAAAGATTTTCAGGGAGAAGAATTATGCAGATGTTTTATTGTAGAATGTGATGAAATATGGATTAATAACCTCAACTATAAAAAAAGATTCCACAAATATAAGAAAACAATTATTATGTCAGTAATACTAAGAATAAATATATTAATCATAAATATTAAATAATACATTAATTCTATTGAAAATGATTTTATTTGGAAAACATCAAGATTACCTTTATAATTGTGTATAGGCGGTGTCATTGATCTTACTACAATGTTAGTTTAGATAACATGAATGAAAGTGATAAATGCAACACTAAAGGGGTGAAATGGTTTTTGAGGGAGAAGAAGCGTGATAGTTCGATAGAGCACCCCAACTAGAAAAAAAAGAATTCATCTTTGTAATAAAACAATTATTATGTGAGTAATCCTATAAAAAAGTAAATTGACCATAAATATGAAATATAAAATTAACTCTATTGAAAATGATTTTATTTTGAAATCATCAAGATTTCCTCTGTAATTGACTAGAGGAATCTTCATTTCTCTTCCTACAATGGATGTAGAGGTACCTTGAATAAAAATTATAAATTCACTACTGTAGGATGGAAAATTTTTTAAGTGATAAGAAGCATGAAAGTTTGATAGAGCGCCCCAACTCGAACTAAAGAATCCACCTATAAAAGAAAGAAATTATTAACTGACTAATAATAAAAAGAAATAAATTAAACACAAATATGAAACAATACATTAGTTGTATTTAAAATTATTTTAATATGCTAACATCTAGATTACTTCTGTAATTGAGCAGAGGAAAAATCATTGATCATCAAACAATTTTAGTAGAGATACCTTGAAAGAAAGTGATAAATCAACCACTATAGGGGTAAAAAGGTTTAAATAGAGAAGAATAATTAAAGATGGATAGTGCACCCCATCTCATACAAAAGAATCCACCATTATAAGAAAACAATTATTATGTGAGTAATACCAAAAAGAAATAAATTAAGCATAAATATGAAATAATACATTAGCACTATGGATAGTGATTTTACAATTAAAACAACAAGAATATCTCTTTGATTGAGTAGAGATGGAATTGTTTCTCTTCCTGCAAAGGTGTGACACATGGACATAAATCTTCTAGAATAATCAAACTCTACAAGGTATAATGAAAATTAAATCAAAATTTCATTATATTATTTTTTGGTAAAAATGAGAATGTATATCGTAACAACACCTTCGCATATTTCTAAAGGGATTCCTTCATTATATTTTTTTATTACATAATATGTAAAATACATTTTTTATATTAGTAGGCAATCATTTAATTTAGATTATGTTAGTGCATTATTGAACATATAATATTATGAGGAAAATAATAATATATTAAAAAACACGTTTACCTTATCATTGAAACCTTTTTTTTTAAATAATCAAGGATTTGTTTAATCTATATAGAATTAAATTCCCCTCTTTTTGATCCCCTATAATGTACAATACATTTTGTACATTGGGGCCGACATGAATAGATTGTGATTTCACAATGAAAGGGTCATCTTTGATTGAATTTCTATCTGACTCAACATTTGTTTTAGTCACCCATAGGACAATCGACTAATTAATGTTTTTTCGATCATATACATGAAATACATGCATTGCGTGTGATGCCATTATGAACAAATCATATTTTTTCCCTTCCATAATGAAATTCACCTTCATAAAGCCCATTTCATCAACCTTCACTCCATTGATATTGTCAAACCATTTACAACGAAAATAAAGAAATTGAATTGTCTTATAATTCAACTCATATATCTGATCGATAATAAAAAAATATGATATATTTTCACAAATTTTATTTCAATCTTTAGAACCATATATGGGCATTACTTCAGCCCCGAGTGTAACACTGCTATTTTTCATCTTACTAAAGTCAGCATATTATTTTGTATAGAATGTATAACCATTTATTACAAAACTAGTTTAGGATATAAAATTTTCAATCAGTCCTTTGGCTATACATTGAATTTATTCGGCAATTGAATTCTAATTTTTTTATAACTCCTTATAAATTTGATATTCTAACCATACAATAATCTATTTATTATGTGTATTTGATATCCATCCTTAAACACTTGAGGGATTGAAATATCGATGAATTTATTTGTGGCCTTCAATATATAGATCAACATCTTCGCTATTTTGTAATATGAAAAGATGTGCATGCTCTAGCTCTATCATGTTTATTGTAATAACATCTCTTCTAGAAATACCTTCACCCATAAAACATTCATTGTGAGGATACTTTGGGAGATCGATTCATTCAATATCTCATAGGTAATCAGTACAGAATTCTATAGCTTCTTCGACAATATATCATTATGCAATACAACCTTCTAGACGACTTCAATTTTTGACATACCCATCCACAATATTCATATACTATTCAATGGGGTACATCCATCTATAATGGACATGACAACATAGTTAAACCTCGATGACCAAGTGAACAATCAGGTGGAACATTATATAAAAATTAATGATGATGGGAAGAACATCTCTAATTCACATAATATAACTATAATCACCTTATTTGTGATTGAAACTTCATCGGGTCTACAACATTACGACATATGGATTTGAAAAAGAACAAGAGTTTGGTTAATGTATTTTATTTATTTTGAGGCAGAATGGAACAGAAACCAACAAGAAATAAATCTTACATCAAAACCTGACATTCGTATGATTTTAGTCCTTGTAACATCAAATTTGTAATTGATATGGAATTCTTGATATTTTTTGAATACCCATGTGGAATGTTTTCACTATTAATGGAAAGTAGAAATTTTAATTTTCTTTTTTGACAAGAGTGTATGTATCTGGAGGAAGAAAATACCACTTTTTACCCTTCACTAGTTCCAAATCTCCACTTACACCCATTTCAATCAAGTTCAACATACCCTTGATGCAATATAGTAATCTGGCAAAAACACTATCAAATATTTTTTTCTATATACTTTCCATTTAGATAATATCTAAAATACAATCAATTCCAATACAATAATTCAAAGAAAATTGTTCTCTTCTTCCAACATAATTTTTTTAGAGTTTTCATTAATGGTTTACCAAAAACAGTGTCAATAATTTTTACTTATTTTTACTACTGATCACCCAATTCTGGATATTCCTATAGAAGGATGTTATTTGGTATCAGTATATAATTCATCAAGGTAAAAACATTTGATTTCCTAAATTCATAGTATTGAGAAATGTTTCAAATGAACTGAGTAAGTGCATTTTTCACAAATGAGACACTCCAAATTCCATTAATTTTATAGCTTGATAAATCTCCAAAAGTGGGGAAGTCATTTATAATTCCATACAACATAGCTCTCAATGTGAATTCTTCACATCTATGAGCATCATACATTTTAATACATGTATATCGTATCAATTTTCGATCTTCGATCAATGGAGACAAAGAGACATCAATATAATTACTAGGTTTCTTTGGTCCCGGTATAATGAGAGACAACATAATGTATTTTCACTTCATGAATAACCACGGTGGAAATCTAGAATTTACCAACATAACAGACCATATACTATGAGTAATAATCTGTACACAAAAAGTATTTATTCCATATATATATAACGCAAGAAGAAATTTTCTTGGCTCATATCCAAATTCAAGAAACTCATAATCAATTTTCTTTCACTTAAGAGAATCAACTGGATGATGTAGTTTCCCATATTTAATTCTTGTATATGTATTTCAGGTAAACTGTTTTGAGGTAACCTGACATCCATATTGTCTTCTAAACTATGGAGTGATAGGAAATTTCCATACAAATTTTGAAGGACTTAATTCATTTTTCTTTTATCAATATGCAACACACTTAAGTCATTTTATGGGGGATTTATGGTCCATACAAAACAATATTAAATCATTAGGAAATGTGTGTGTTTGTTGAAATATCATACCCATTGAACATAACATTCGTTTAGAATCATATGTTTGACATAGTAGTTCATTTTCATTAGGTATCATATCTTTCAGAAGACCAAGTCGATTAGTAAAGATGGTGTCACTCCATATTCTTCCATATTTCAAATTATATAACTTCAATGCAACTGAAAATGTTGTGTATTTAGAGAAATCGATAAACAATGGTTTCTTAAAACATCTATTTAACTACTCAAACAAATTTGGATGATCACGGAGTTCTTCTTTAATTACCATTTTCATGAAATCCATGTGATCTCCATAATCTTTTTCAAAGTTATTCACACCATATTATTCATCAATTGTAGTATCATCCCAATCGATGTGCATATTCAGTTTTCCCCATGTTTAGTCCCACATTTATAGATTTGATTTATTCCTTGTAAAATAAAATGATCTTATGACTCTTTTAGACAAATTTTACTTGAATAACAACAATTTAAACATGAATATAGAATTTTAGAAGGGTCTTATGCATGCTCTCTTTTAAACATGATGAACTCTTTAACTCTACATTCATATTTATTTGTCAAACTATTAGAATGAATCCATTTTTGGTTCATATCCATCCCATTGGTTTCATAAAAATTAATTTTATTCAATATATAAATAAATACAAAATAGATATTAATTATCAAGAGTGAAAGTTATAGACAATTCTAATAAGGGAAACTCAACCTTTGATTGTTTCAACGAATTTTTGTATGTTGAAAAATATGGGTATTTGAATTTATGAAAATAATTACTCCATGTCAAATATATCTTAAATCCCCTGAATAAATGAAAATATAATATATGTAATTAAAGAGTAATAAGAAACTCAAATATGATAAACTAGAATAATAAACTCACATTTAATCGACTAAAAGATATAAAATTGTATTGGAAGAAGGGATGTAGTGACCTAATGGGTTATTAAATTTAAAATTAAGGGTACATAAATATTTTAAATCATCTCAAGAATCATGGGATGTCATATCACCACATAAACCCATCCCAATGAAATTCAAGGTACTCCAACTGGATGTAAAATTAGCATTTAGTAATGGATTACATGAAAAGGAAGTTCACAAAAAACAAACTAATAGTTTTCAATTTCTTTAATATTAGAATAATATTAGTAAATTGAAAAATGTGATGTATGAATTGAAAGAAGAACTAATATCTTGGTATTGATGGTTAGATAATTATTAAATAAAAATTATTTTAAAAAATAAGGAATTGATCAGAATCATTACAAAAATAATAATTTTATAGATAGAATGAAAGTGTTTATCAAAGTAGATGAAATAATATTTAGAGGTCCAAGTTATGAATAATGATAATAATTTTCTACATTAATAATGACCCATGTTTAAATGTTAAATATTAGTGAGTTGTCATTTTCCCTAGTGTATAGGGTACTCATGGAATTCATTGGATATTTATATCCCAATCCATGTTTGTGAGGGAAGTGTTTTATAGATTTCAAAAGGATGATTCAAAGCCCGTGTTGAATCCCAATGAAAATTGAATAAAATTTTCAAATGTTTTGGATGGAATGTCAATCTATATCATTGAGGTTGGGAGAGTTTTTATATGCCAAATATTTTGACAGTTAAAAGGTTTGACATACTATTTTTCATAACTGTCAATTAGTATTGTATAAAAGTCATCCCATGGAAATTCAGTTGTTATTAGTTAAATAAATACTAAAAAATGGGGAGAAATTCTTGAAAATCAATATTTTCTGGAAAGAAATTATAATGACTTATAGTGGTATATATGTCTCAAAAAAGATTTATAATAAGAAAATGATAATCTCAAAAGGATATATTTTTTAAATTATTTGAGAGAGGGGGAGTAGGATGATGATGAAAAATTATAATGTAGTTGGAAAATAGTATATAGCATCACGATATAATATTTCATATATTATTATTAAAAGGATTTATAAATAATGTTGGATTAATCTAAAGAGGGAGAAAAATAAAATAGATATTTTTTAAAGTGAGGGACATAGGAAGTTGGATTATTGGGGAAAGGTCAAACACGTTAAAAAATAGATATAGTTTACAAAACAATCCCCATAAAACCATATATCAAACACCTGATCTGGCCCATGATAGTGTCTAAGGGACACTATCAATCCCCCTCGGGCTAGCAACAAGCATCAGTGCATGAAAAACAACACAATGTGAATAATTTACACAGAAAAGAAATAAAACGAGTAGAATGAGAAATAAAATAAAAAATTCCATGATTTATACACACATTATATTCCCACACCAACCTAGATAAGTGGGAAAAGGAATATATGAATCTATATAATATAAAAGATATCAATTAACCTACCTTCAACTCCCTCATAAAAAAAATCCAAACATTAAATTTCTAACATTTCATATATATAGAATACCATTGATAAACTAAAGAAAGAAAAATATGTATGACAGCTTTGAGATATCAATTTGAAAAATGTAAACAAAATAAAACAACCAAATAAACTATATGTGACACCATGTTTCACTATGAAGTCCTAAAACAATAAACTCTCGATGAGAGATCATGAGATGAATAAAAATTGGAAACTAAGAAAATTGTAAGTCCTACATCACTTGTTTATAATTACTGGACTATAAATAATGGCATCGTCAAAGAAGAAATGAAAAACAAAACCAAAAATACATAAACAAAATCATAAGACCTACCTGGATAGGTTGAATAAAATCATAAACCCTCTTCATGAACCCTAACATCAATCAAACACTAGATGTTAGACAAGATATTCAAGAGAAAATTGAATGGTGTGATTCTTGGTTTGATTCCCTGGTGAGGAGTTCCTAAATTAGGAGGCTTCTGTAAAAAGCATCACATATCACAATGGGTTTGAAAATGGTTAATTTTTTCTATTATATACAGACAATATTTTTATCACTTAGAAATAATCGCTAATAAAGAGTCCTTTTTCAGTGCTTATTACTTAAGTGCTAATAAAAGGACTTTTTTACAATACTTTTTAAGCATTGATAAAGGTAGGTCTTTATTAGTGCTAAAAAGGCACTAGGAAAATCAATCTTTATTAGAAAAAAAATTATAGCACTG
This sequence comes from Viscum album, assembly GCA_963277665.1. Classification (NCBI taxonomy): domain Eukaryota; kingdom Viridiplantae; phylum Streptophyta; class Magnoliopsida; order Santalales; family Viscaceae; genus Viscum; species Viscum album. The sequence goes on along the minus strand of OY728163.1, from coordinate 2,097,369,390 downwards.
ATAAATGTTCATTTTATCATCACTTTTTTAGCACTAATAAAGACTCATCTTTATAAGTGTGAAAAAAATCACGGATAAAGATGATTTTATCAGGGCTTATTACTTAAGAGATGATAATGGATTTATAAATATAATCATAAATAAAAAAGGGTAAATATTTATATATACTTAATAAATAAATAAATATATATATATATATACATAAATATAGTTAATATATTTCTTTTTTAAATATATATATTATAATTTTATAATTATATATATATATAATTATAGATTTTTCTTTTAGAAAGAAAAAAATTATATCATTATAAATATTTATATAATGATAAATATATATATTCAGTAATATATATAAATATGGTAAATAAATTCATTATTTAAGTAAATTTATTAAAAATTTAATAATTATTTAAATATATATATTTATATATTTATAATTATATATATAATTTAAGGAAAATTATTTATATATAATTATAAAGATATAATTTTATAAATATTTTAAATGTGAATTTATAAATATATTTATTTATAAACATTTTTTTACAAATATATTTTTAACATTATTAATGAATATCTAATTTTATGTGCATGCATGTGTGATAAAAATAAATTAAATTGAAAAAATTAAGAAAAAGTAAACATTAATAATATTGAAAAAATGGAAACTTTTATGTGTGTGCATTGTATACAAATATGAATTAAATACATATATATGAAATAATATAACACAGATTTGATCTATGTAAAATTGGAAAATCAAAATGACATTGAATTATATGCTGAGTACTCTACAATTAGTCAATATTTTCGATTCATGTTAATATATAATTATAAACCACTATTCAATAAATATATGACTATTTAAGGTAAAAGTATAAATATCTTTTAATATTTAAATCATATTTATATACATTAATATATATATATATATATATTTAATATATATAAGTTAATAACATTAACTATTATAATTATCTAATTAATAAAATGTTTAATATTTTTTAAAATATAATCAATTTATTCATTCTTATCAATAATTATTTAATTGATATAATTTTTAATATTTTATTTTTAATAAAATCAATTTTTGTTTTCAAATTATTTAATTATTTTATTTTATTTATTCGGACCCTTATCAGCACTAAAAAAAGTGATGATCAATGAAATATTTATCAGTTCTAAAAATTAATCACTGATAAATGTTTCTTTTTTAATAACTAAAAAGCGCTAATAGAGGGATAAATTTTTCAGTTCATTCCTTTGCACCGATAAATATGTCATTTATTAGCGTTTTTTCGTTGTTAAATACCATCACTGTTAAATGTGGGTATTGTATTATTGATGTAAAACTCACTAATTTTGAGACACCAACATATGAGAAACCGTCATCAATGTCACCGTCATCCACATATAGCCAGAACATAAATTTGGAAATGTTTGAGATACCACCAACCTAACCTACCGTCCGATGAGACACCTCTAATGAAGTGAAAATTATGGCAATGTCTAAGACACCACAAGTTTCATACTTCTAAGATGATACTCAGTTAGCATAAGACACCTTCATCTTGAGACACCACAAAAATAATCCACTGCAACTATTTTATTAAGTTATCCTTTTAAATTTAAATATTTTATAACAACTATATTATTAAAGTTAATGCATAATGTTATTATAATTATTGTATCTTGAATTATGGATATAATTTATTGAAGAGTGTATCATAAATTATATATGAGGTAACAAAATATATGGATACTCATGGATATTCTCCCTACTACTTATACTAAGAATGGAAATAGACACCATCATGTAATATACACAACAGACATGTGAAGCAAACCGACATCAAGCTGAGAGCTCGTGCTTACTAAACATTAATATAGATATGAAGAGATAAACTGTTGCATCTTGTAAACAATCAACCGGGAATCCAATCTACATCACTACATCAAAACAACTTCCTATAGTCAAGAACAAGAGTGTCTAAAACTCTATACTTCTGCATTTTTCAAGATAAACTGACTAAATATTCACTTCAAAAGAAAATCAAGAGTCATAGGCTTCACTACAATATATTGAGTATTTCTAAACTCAATACTCCAGGTTTTCTCTGTCCTATTTATTTATTTTTACATATTTTGAAGTGTGTTATATACTCTATTTTATATATGCACTCAGTCTCATATGTGAAAATGGAATATATATGATATCTTCTAATTTATTTTGCCTCTATTACCATAGTAAATAGTGGTAGAGGTCCTTCTGTGGCCAGTTTTTTTACTCCAATCTATAACTATAGGAGAGGTTGTGTGTGGACTGGATAGTTATAAAATTTTGTAAAACATAATACTATTTTTAAATCAACTTGTTTATTTTTTATGAACACCTTTGTGGAAGGTTATCACCAAGTGGAGAGGACTATGTCTTATATTGAGACTGAACCTCTAGTTTCAACTTTCCACTATGTGTCTTCAATTATATTCTTTCCTCCTTTAAAACTGAAAGTGTTTTAACAAAAAAAAAGTAATAATTTGTTATTTAATCTATATTAGTGTTTTTAAAATATTTTAATTAAGTAAATTGTTTTTAAACGATTAAGTAATATTTTATGTTACCTACCCGTGAACTAATCACTCTTTAGGAAACCTTTTAAAAAATTAGGACTTATAATGATATGCTTTATTTATTAATTTACCCATTTAAAATAAATTTGTGAATTTAAAATTAATCGTCTTTAAAAAGAATTTTTTATTGGATAATCAATTAACCCCATCTTGAGAAACTCACTTCATCCAAAATTTGGTATCATAGGTTTTAATTTATTTGGTATTAATGTTTTTTAACGATTTTTAATTGTGATTTTAATTATGTTTCAAAGAACATAAATATATATTTTTTATATATTTATTTCATTAAAATGGATACTCATAATAAATGTTCTGTTAACAACAAACCAGCCTTATTTAATAGAAACAATTATTCTCGATGAATAATTAAGATGAAAATACATATTGAATGAATGACTTTTGATATTTATTCTACTATAGATGATTAATATGTTATAATTGATCCTTCTAGAAGTACTTGGGATGATGAAAAGAAGTTATTTTATAAGAATAATTTTAAATAAAGAAATTCCCAATAATATTAACTAGGAAACATAGAGTTTAACAGAATTTATGTATTCAAACATTCTTATTATATTTGTGATTCTTTGTCCATTTTGGATGAGGGAACATCTATTGTTACAGATATGTGGCATAATACATATACCATTAAACATCATACAACTAAAATAAAGCCTGATGAACCTATCTCTTACATGTACCTCAGGTTCAATTATATTGTGAATATCATGATATATCTTGGAAAACTAGTATTTATCAAGGATAAGATTAAGAGATTGATAAGATGTCTACCTTAAAGTTAGAGTGGCACATCTGTCTCCATCAGAGAGTCTTATGATATTATCAAGATTCACTAAATGTATTGGTTTGTAAAAATTATGTTGTTTGAAGAAGATATAAAGGTAAATTGTGAAGCATATGAATATCCTAAAATAAATTCAGCAGCCTTCAAGAATACATCTTCTAGAAAAAAAGTGAATGAAAAGAAAAATGAGAAGTATAAATATGTTAGTTCTAGTGATAGTGAATCTCTAATAGACAATGATGAGGATATGGGTCACCTATCCCTAATATTTAAGATTTTTTATTGGAAGGAAAATATTTTCATAAAGGAAAAATACAAAGGAAAATATTTCTCTAAAGAAACTTGGAAGAGAGACCGGAACAAGGATGATGATTCAAAAGAAGTTTTCTTCTATTATTGTAAGTGGTAAATACATATAAAATAAAATTGTATAAAGATTAAGTATAATAAAGAAATATATGTACAAGTATAGAAGATACAATAAGGATAAATAAGACACATTGAGTTCATCTATGGATAGGTCAAATGATTCAGATTCATCACATGAGAAGAATCCAGATAGATAAAACATAGGTTTCATGAATAAATTCAATGAGGTAGCTAGGATACACACTGTTTCTAATATTATTCCTATGCATAATTATGTTGATTTTAACACTAAACATAAGAATGATGAAAATATTTCAAATAAATAATTATTTGAATATTGAAACATGATAAAAGATACATTTAATGAACCAAAGGACAAGAATAAAACTCTCAAAAGATAGCATACATTCACTGCTAAAACAAAATATGAACATTCAATTGAAAAATAGAAAAATGATCAACTACTCAAAGAGGATACAAAACTCAATCATTAAAATGAGCAACTAAATAAATAACTAAAATAGTTTACAAATGGTAAGGAATCTTTTGCTCAGATTTTAGGTAACCATGTTTCACCAAATTATGTCAATTGAATTGAATATGAACCTGGAATGTGTCACAACTCGTCCCCTGGGGCCCGTGTCATGGCTACCCCAGGCCCACCTTCCATAGGCCAGGGGATGGAGACTAGCACCGAATGGCGTTTTTCCAAAAATATGGGAAGGCATTGCCTTTATAAAATGTAACCTCACATAACCAAGCACACAGTATGATACGAAAACAGGAAAACAATATTACCAAAATAGTGTTGAAAGTAAAGGAGCTAGAATAGAAGCCCAACAGTAACTGTATAAGTACTACTGAAATATAAAACAACTGAAGAAAGAGAAAAAGCACTTATTAGATCATCCTCCGAGGATCCTACCTGAAGGATATGTACAGATCGCCTCCTCAGCACTCCACGTCCACCCTGTCTCCTATGCGTACAGACATGCTGTATGGTCCACCTCTGGGCACCGTCTAGTCCTGGTACTCTCAACCCCATTCAGGGTTTTCTGTCGTCTGCATCCAACACAACAAGGTGTGGGCATATCCCGTGTAGGGGTGAGTATAACGATACTCAGTAGGGACCCTGAGACCCTCAAGGTCTCATAGAGAATACTGAAAAAATACCCTATACCAATGGTTTGGAACCCTTGGTATAGGATATACCGATGGTTTGGAGAACCTTTTCCAAGTAAGTTGTGGGGATAGGTTTATACCAATGGTTTTTGGAAAACTATTGGTATAGACCTATAACAACGGATTTCACTGTTGGTATAAGTAATATTAAAATCTATACCAACTGTTCCATAAACCATTGGTATATGTAATTCAAAAAATAATCATTCGGTTGGTTTTGATCCTAGTACCTCCCATTTGTGATTGAACGACCTAACCACTAACCTTACATACATTTGTGAACATAATTTCCTATATATATATATGTGTGTATTATCATAATTATTTTAAAATTTTATTTATTTAATGACTTTTGTAAGAATATTCCATTAAAAATTCATGTACCTGTACCAAAGGTTTTCAAAACCATTGGTATAGACCTATACCTACAGTTTTGAGAACTGTTGGTATAATTTTCTTTGATTTTGGGACCTATACCAATGTTTGTGACAAGCCTTCGGTATAAGGGGGACCTATATAAATGGTTTGGGGAAAACCATTGGTATAGGGTCTCTATTATGGACCTATACCAACAGTTTGGCCAAAACTGTTGGTATAGATCCCCTCTATACCAACGGTTTTTCCAAAAGTGTTGGTATAGGTCCTTATAAGTGAACTATACCAACGATTTTCCAAAAACCATTGGTATAGATCACATTTTCAATAGTGAAAACCCACCAAGGATATACCACAAAGTGTGAAATCAATAGATACCCCTACATAGGTATATTCCCATACATATACCTAAGTTATCAAGTAGTCCATCTCAATCATAATGAAAACACAAAGATATTGACTCAGATCACTCCGGGATTTATTCTAGGGGTATTAACAAGTAATATCTCCAGTGACATCATCAACCCCTCGGATGCTAGAGTACCCCTCCTCTATCGAGTATAGTGGACCTGTCGCGTCACACAGAGGTTCTTCCTAATAATCATAGACTACTAAGGTACTACTCCTGTTGAGTGCTGTGGGTCTGTAAGATCACACAGAGGTGCTCCCAACCTTGGGAATGATTATTCACATAGAGGTGCTCCCCCTCTTGACTAGCTGAGATACTCCCCCTTTCAAGTACCGTGGGTTTTCCGCGTCACACAGAGGTGCTCCCCACCCTGGCCTGTTAAGGTACCCCTCTTATCGAGTACTATGGGTCTGCCACATCACACAGGGGCCCTCCCCACTATGGGTCTCCTTGTCACATAGTGGTGCTTCCCATGAGGCTTGTCAAGTCACTCCGAGTCAAAAATATCAGCATTCATCAAGTCTTATCTAGCTACTCGGTTCTCGCACTATGTTTTCTCGTCTCCGAGAGGATCCTCTCCACTAGCTCATGTTCGATACTCCAACTACCAAAAATTCCCACCAAGAAGCATATCAAAGGTCTTCCACGTCATAGGGGTCTCAAAGCAACAGACGACGCATCAATCGGACGCACAGAATATGAGTTATTAGCCTTTCAGTCTTGGGGGCCCAGTTGGATTCGTTCTCAATCCAACCTGACCGTTCCCCATCTTAATCCAAATATTTAGTGGGGAATACTCAAAGGTACTATCTCGGTCCATGACTTCTAGTGCCACTAACGGTTTTTCAAAAAGATGTCTGGTTCCAATGTTATGGGCCAAGTAAAGTAAATGGGTCCTATCAAGTGTAGGTCTGGTCCAACCCAGTCAGACCGACCCGACCCGACCTGGCCTAGGTTGACCCAGTTCGTGGTGCGGCCCAGCCCGCTGGGTGTCCCGACCCGTTGAACGGTCCAGCAGGCCACGAGGGCCAAGGGTCGGCAGAGATCACTAGTTGGCTCCGCCATGGATGGCGGCTCAGCTGTGGGGGTTCCACGAGGGTGTGGGGCAGTTCGTCCAGACACGAGGCGGCTTGGAGAGGCCGCGAGAAACGCGTACGGGGCGGCTTGGAGGGCCACAAGCGGCAAGGCCGGGGCGGCTCGGAGGGTTGTGGGAAAATCGACCAGGGTGGCTCAGAAGGCCATAATAAGCGCGATCGGGACGTCATGGCGAGACGGAGACAGCTCGGCGGACGGCGGTGGCGGCTCGACGGACGACGAAGATGGCTCGGCAGACAGGGGTGGCGGCTCGGCGGACGGGGGTGGCATCTCGGTAGACGGCGGTGGCGGAATGGCGGACGGCAGTGGCGGCTCGGCCCGGTCGGTGGCGGCGGCTCGGCCTGGACTATGGTAGTCGTGGTCGGCTCGGTGGGGCCATGGGGGGAAGATCCACAGCGCATGGTGGTCGTGGGGGCTGCAAGGAAGCTTGACCACGGGGGTGTCACGATGGCGTGGAGGTCACGAGGCGGAGGTGGCCGCGGGGCGGTGTCGTTGTGATATCGCCTTCGTCGCGTTCAACACCAAAAATCATCACAAGATTTTCGGAGGGGTGGGACAAGTTTTTTTGGACCATACCCTTCGTGTTAGGGTGGTAGCATATGGATCAACAAGAACTTGAAAAAGAACGTCAAGCTTTACAACCCCCCCCCCCCCCCCGCAATAATTTATTCCCAATCCCAAAAAAGAATTCAATGGAAGAACATGGGAAATGTATTCATACACAATTAAACCCCTACCTCATATTGATTGTTTACATTGGCGCAAGAAGGAAGTACAAACATAGATTCGTCGTAGATGATGATGCCCCATGTTGGAGGAAGTAGAAGACATCGGCGTTCGTCACGCCCGCCACATGTGTCTGATCCCGAGATCGTTCGTTGGTTCTTCGTAGGGGTTCTTCATTGGAGATCATTTCACCCAAGGCTCTTCCCTTTTCCAACGATTAATTTTTCCAACCCACCAAAAAGAAGACATATACAATATAATAATATAATTTGGCATAATTTCAAGTTGGAACATTTAATTAATTGAGATGGCTTAATTAATTAAAGCGGGGGAGTTGGCATATTAAATGTTGGAGGAGTTAAATTGGATCCACCATATTTGATAGACTGTTTGAGAGTTTCAAACCGCAGGTGGTCCCCCCCACCACAATATCTACAAGAGGGTGGTTACAAAAAAGTAAAATAAAATGCGTGTTTAATTTTTTTTCCCTGAAAACCCCAAAAATTATCTTTCACCCTCGACCAACTACCGCCGATGTAAAAGTTTTCTTAATCGAATATTGGCACTGCGAGTTCAACGGAGTCCTCAGATTTCAATTCCGAGCACCAGTTCAAAAGTTATAAAAACTCGCTCGCGCGTTTACAGAACGTACCTGATAAAAAGTTTGGAAGTTAATTTAGGGCACTCCGGGCGTCAGAATCACGTGCCACCAATTTTTGCAGACTCTTAAAATTCCCATATATTAAAAAACATTACATGGAAATTCAAGGTCTTTATATAAAGGTGAAAATAACAAAGAAATTTTTTTTTCTTGAATCCAAAATAGATATTTCTTTTGAAATTTTTTTATAAGGTACCTAATGGAGTGTTTATTTCTAAATATTTTCAATTTATTTATAATAAACATAGAAGGAAAATGTGGGTTCACATATATTTGTTTACTAAAAAGTCCGAGCACATATAGATTTTGGTACCAATGTCTTCTCTAGAATAAATTTTGTTTTCTTGGAATGTTTATTAAAGACCACTAGTATAATACTATGGTACTTGGATAATGTTTGTTAATGTAATATTACAGGAGAATATTCATACATCAAGAACCTACTAAGTGTTTCTCATTTATGTTATGAAGTTTTTTACTTTAATTTTGAAAATGATGCATGTTAGTTTTTTTTATTCAAAAAATTATTTATTTTTTACTGCCTTTATAAATGGTAATGTCTATGATGTTGATTTAAATTCTTTAGTTTCAAAAAAAATTCAAGATTAATTTACATTCAAAAATAAGCTTGGATTTGGAATAGGATGCTTGGTCATGTCAACATTGAATCACATAAGAAGCAAACTAGGAAAGGGTTAGATAGGTATCTACCTAATATTGAGTTCCCAACTTATAATTTCTATAAGATAACAACCCTGCTCATTATTACACACTCAAACATGATTTATTACATAATCTTCTTCTTAAGACAACCATAAGGATCGAGAGGTCTACTGTATTAAGAAATTAGGGACATTAAATGACATCATAAGACATAAAAATACGACATATTTATTGATAGATTCACTTAGGTGACCACAACATTCCCGCATACATAGCATTGGATGGGATTACCTAAGGACAGACATGTAAAAAGGGTGATCTATAAAGCCCAAAAAGTGATTAAACAAGGAATAAAATGAAGAATAAAATAAATTTTAGGCAATAAGAATATCAGTGGATCATTAGAGAATCATGACCATAAAATCATGATATATAATGATTATCATAACATAGAGATGTGGAAACAACATTTGTCATGATATTAGCCTGAGCTAAGGCTCATTGCACATGGAGCATGACTAAACCCTCATTGCACTTGAATAAAAATGATTAAACCCTCATTACACTTGAATTAGCCTAATAAAACCCTTATTTCACTTGATGTATCATGATACTAATCTTTACCCAATTAATTGAAGCACTATAAGGGCTCACCATTTATAAACATTTCATTTCATGCATAAGTGTGCCACATGGATTATACAACATGGTACCATTAAGAATCATCATTTTTTCCATGAAAAAAAAGTGTGTATTAAATACATGATACACTATAATCAATATGTATATTTACATAAGGTGAATACCCTTGATAGAGAAATATGTATGGTATTCACTTACACGATAATTTTTCCATAGAAAATTTGGGCAGCATAACGATGTCAAATATAAATCATAAAATGAGTTGATGGAAAATAAAGGGGTATCTCATCATTTATACATGAAATGGACAGTAATGGGGTCATGGAACAAAATATCCTAACATATTTAATGTAATTAAATGCATAATATGAAATAATTTCATGAATGTAAATGAGAAAAGGACAATTCATTACGGAAGTTCGACATGGTAACAGGTGTACATGGGAGGGATTACCGAGAGTGAAAGAGGTATATAATCATTCAAATAGAAGAAGGTAAGTATGGGGGAGTTGAAAAATAATACCACAACATTTTTAATTGAATATAAAATTGTTCAAAAACATAATGAAATTTGGACAAAAATGAGAAAGGAAGAAATCCCGTACTCTGAAGTGTGATCCCAGAGGTCATGGGATAGTCTATAGAAAGGCTTATTAGGAGATTAGAGAACCTTGGGAAGATTCTAGATAAAGGAGGGTATGGGTTGGTCGACATACAAATTGATTTAGTGAAGAGGAATGGGAGATTGAATGGTATTATATAGGAAAGGAGTGGTAATTCTTTATTATTTAGGTTTTTGACACTACACATTATGCTAATCAAAAAAACAAACCACCCCATGGTTTTTGCACATGGTTTTCTAAAAAGTGAAGTAGAAAAAATTATTTTATAATTCCAATGGATGAAATTGTTAAAATATTGGGATTGATTATGTGGCAGTGAGTCACACTCTCAAGGAAATATTTATAAAATGTTAAAATGTTTTATAAGACTTGGAGGGTCCACTAAGGATTTCTAAAATAAATAAAACAAATATAAAATAGAATTATTTTAAAGGTAAAACATATATTGGAGGGACACTCATTTTATATTATTTTATCACATCACTATTTGGTCATTATGTTGTCATAAAACACATTATATATTTAAATGATATTTAATTTTTACCCAATCATTTGTTTTTCTATGAAAATTATGAAAAATTCACTGTTTGAGAATATCGACGTCCTGATTCCAAGATTATTATTAATTTTATCTAAATAATTATTTAAATACCTGAATTTTTTTCTTTTAAAATAAATATCGTACTTTATTCAAAATTCATTGGTTTTGACAAAAACAGTTTTCGACCCATAATAAAAACTACAATTAGATTCATAAATATTATATGATCATTTATATTTTATAAATTTATTTTCTTAGATAATAACATTTTATTAAAATATTATTCATTTTAAAATTCCATTAATTTAAAAAAAATATTTTTTAATTGAATATGACCTAAAAAAACTATTTGTGCATTAATAATCATATACAAAGTAACAATATAAAATTAAATGTATATAATTTATACAAAAAACAAACATAATCAGAGTGCTAGGGTGTTGTTACATAAAAACTTATAACACCCACATAAGATCTAAGGGTAAGATGTGTGATGGCGGCACACTCTTGGGACGACTCAGATAAAATTTATCAGGTGGTAATCTATATTATCTTCCACTTTTCATAAAGGCCATTCCATTCAATAATAACATGTTGATGCTCAGCTTGGGATTGGTCAAGAGTGAAGCCCAATGATTCTACTGCCTTTCTGGTATCTGACAAATGGTCTTTATATGGAGAAATTCTACTAGATCATGCCATCACTAAATTTTGTTTGAGTAAATTGGATTTTTTAAAGCCCTATATTTATATTAATCATTTGATTACTGTTCAACGACTATATGAGCAATAATAACATTTATTAACAGTATTTTAAAATCCAAAAACTTAAAACTAAGGATGTGTATATGTTTTATAAAACAATTTTCCATAATAATATGTTTAATTAGATTAAGGGAAATTTTCCTTAATAAAATATCGGGCCGTTACATATAACCCCTCTCAAAAATGGAAACAACACAATGTTTTTTATAAATTAAAGAAATAACTATTAACTTAAAAACCTCTCTAGTTGTTTCACACTGATTTTTTTTTTGAAGTTCTAGTGTATCAAGTATTAATGGTAATCACTGTGTTTTTGTTCTTGTAGATTATTTCTCTAGGTATTCATGGGTATATTTTTTAGATCACAAAAGAGAAGATCTTTATTACATTAAAAAGTATTCTGTGACTGTAGAAAATTTTAGTGCACTTAGGATTAATACCTTTTGAATTTCCATGGCCATGAGTTTGAAAATCAATATTTTGAATCTTTTTGCACACAAAATCGCTACACTCATAAATTCACTACTCTGAGGATCCCTCAAATTAGTGGAGTTGTAGAAAGGAGAGATAGAAATTTATAAGATATATCCCAGACCATGTGGAATGAGTATGACCTATCTATGTATTTTTATAGAGGATTTAAATAAAACATGTTTTATCATAAAAAGATTCTTGATCAGACCAATCCTTAAGAAGACCATTTATGATCTATGGAAAAATAGGAATGATAAGGTTAATTACTTTAGTGTTTTTGCATAAAAAGTCATTATTTTTAATACTGATAATAATTCGGATAAATTTTCATCCATAACTGATGAAGGAATTTTTTTTATTAAATCTATATAAAATACTATAGAGTTTTCAATAAGATTACCAAAACGGTATAAGAACCAGTCCATGTCATATTCAATGAAACCTTTTCAAATGAACCTAAGACCTCCTTAGAAAACCTTAATGATGATTTTTATTCTCTGAATCTAAATTATAATTCATTATACTCTACTTTCAAATAGTTAGAAAAATTATAATGTTCTTCAGAATTTCTAGAACAACTTCAAACTGAATATGTATAAACTAAAGTTACCAATAGATACATTTCATGAACTATTAAAACAATTAAGTACCATCTTTAGACACTTTTGTAGTATACCTAAATAGAGGAACACAAACTAGAGATTCACTATGAAATCAGGTTGAAAATATATATTTCTTATCTCATATTGAACCTAAGAACATCAATTAAACAATTGATGATGAATTTTGGATAATATCTATGATAGAAGAATTGAATCAATTTCAAAAAACCAAAGTGTGCCAAATTATTGACATATATCTAGGACACCATTACCATTAGAACAAAATGGGTGTTTAGAAACAAGGTTGATGAGTCATAAACTATAGTTAAAAATAAGGCTAGAAATGTTGCATAAGTTTATAGTCAAGAAGAAGGGATGGACTATTAAGAAAAAATTTCACCTATAGTGAGACTTGAGTCCATAAGAATCTTGGTTTCATAAATAATGAATCTATTTTTCAAAAAATATCAAATGGAAGACAAGAGTCATTTTTTAAATGGTTTTATAGTTGAGGTTATTTTTGTAGAACAACCCGCTAGTTTTCAAAATTATCATTTTCCAAATCATGTTTTAAAATTAATAAAATCATTATTTGGTTTAAAAAATACTCTTAATGTCATCCCCACACTATAAAATTTAATTTTTATTTTATTATTTCGTGGATTTGGGTTCTTGAGCAAAGGTCTGGGCTGGGGCCCAATTTTAAATTTTTGTCCATTAACAATTTTATCAGGTATCAGACCCTTTCATGGTCACCACACGGTGGGCGGTAGCCGCACGGTCGGGTCGGGTGCCCGAGAAAATGTATAAAATTTAAAATAATTGATGTTTTTTGTAAATAAAAATAGTTTATTGTTTAAATCAAAATAATAATATTGTTATAAGATAATAATATTGTTATTATTAATAAATAATATTTTTTATTTAAAAATTATTATTAACAAAATTATTAATAAGTTGTTTAATAATAACAATAATAATATTAGTATTTTTAGTTAAAATTATTTTTATTATTATATAAAAGGAAAAAACAGAGGCCTTCCCAGCACCCCCCCCCACCCAACTTGCTGTTAGAACCCCCTAGTTTTCCCTGCACCACGCCGCCCCTACATCTACCTCACCCTACGGCGCATGGTGCTCCTGACTCTGACTCTCACCCCCTCTTCGCTGCACCAGCATACCCCCTTTGCACTCTCTTGTCCACCCTCTTAGTCCCCTCACCCTCCGGAATTCTCCCCTGAGTCTAGCCTTATAGCCTGCGAATGTCCTGGTCCTCCCACCGCCTCGCCACACTACTGGTGGTCTCCCATCCTTTCCAGCTACTGACCCTGGCATTGCCCTCTACACATCAGCCATTCTGCACCTGACCTTCACCTCCTTTGAACCATGCACCCCACCAGGATAGCCTCATGTTCTCTGGCCTCCCACTTCAGCCTCCTATCGCTCTGGTGTGACCTGAACCCTTTAAGTGGGACGTCCACCTTCATCCGGCATGGCCACATTTCCCCTTAACAGCTATTGTTTCCTCCTCTAGTATTTATCATTATTTCTAGTATTTTCCTCAAATTCCTCAAACCCAATTTTCTACTATTGGTGATTTTCAAGTTTTTCTCGTTGTCAAGAGTATGCAGATTGGTCCTCGAGATGCTTTCCCCCTTCTCTGTGTCATGATTCATCATATCACATTGACCGGTATGTGTTTCCATGCCATTTATTCGGATTTAAATACATATGATTCTAGTGTTATATGATTTGATTATTAAATCATGTTTCACACCGTTATAATAATCTTTGTTAAATTATAGTGTTGGTTTATTGTTGAAATAACTGATTAAAAACATGTATTTGGTTGATTTCCTATATATGCAGTGGTTGTGCCTAGCTAATTGAGTTTAATAAAATTTTCCTATCTTTTAAATTATATTGTTGAATATTTAGGATGGTGTTTTTCTATTGACGCATGTTGTGAAAGTTGTTTGGATTGTGTTTGTTTGGTTTTATAAAATATGGTACTCTTGATGAAATGGTTTATTGTGTCAAAGAATGGTGTATGTGTGGTTTCTTCAAAATGGTTTGGAGAAGAAATCTTATTATTCCATTAGATTTTGTCACATCCATGGATGCATGTAGTGAACCCTTGGATTGGCCTTCAAATGAAAATGACATTTGGAGTGGTTCTTCCCCCAAACCATGGTTTTCTAAAATGAACTCCAATTTCCCATTTTCCACTATCTTTTGATAAATGGTCTCATGGTTTCTAAAATGTCTAGGGGTGTGTTTTGGATATAAATTTTTTTAGTAGTATTTGGCTATATTTTAAGACTACTGCATTTGGTGTATGTGTGTCCATGTTACTTTTGGTTATGTGTTGCTATTTTACACCTTAATTTTGGGTATATTTTATTGTTATTGTGAATTTTTGGCCAAAAACAGAGTGCACACATGCATATACTTAAGTTATATATATATAATATATATTTACTCCCAGTACGTATTCCCTCATGGTGTTTTTAATATGTGCATTGGATTATGGATATATTTATATCATTATAGGTAGTTTTTTCGAGTGCGGGCTTGTTAGATGTGGTCACTGACTTTTTCTCTAGGTTTAAAATCATTCGGCATGACCTAGTTCATCTTTGTGGAATAATCTTCCAACCATTCCTTTTAGAAATGATTGATTTTCAGTTGAATTTTTTCAATTTCTTCTTAAAGTTTAATTTCACCTCTACTATATTTATGTTTTTATGCGATTGGTGTTTTTGTTTTGTTAAAATTTACTAAAAATAATTTTTTCTATGGGATTGTGTGAATTTTTCAGGTTAAATTTCCAGGGATGTTTATTTTAAATTTTGTGTTTCTTCATAGTGTAATTGGTGGTTGCCACTAAATTGTTTGTTCTATTAATAAAACTATTTATAAATTGTTTTAACCATTTATAAAAGTGTTTATAAAATTATTTATAAGTTATTTAGTCTGTTTACAAACATTCTTATAAATTGTTTGGTTTCATCAAAAGTACATTAGAAGCATCTGTGTTTGGGGTAGAGAAGTGCAGTGAGATGAGTCATGTGTGTGAGGGTCTCATAATTACACATTATTATTATAACCATCATGGGTTATTGTGTGTCATTTAGATGACCGAGTGACGTTTTCTAACCAACCCCGATTAGATGGTTCGGTACCCTCTAGATTGGTTGTTTGTCCAAGAGGGTCTTGCAACTAGATTTGGTCAGTTTTAGGGTGGCCAATTGGTTGTAGACTTAGGAGCTTAACCATATGTCGGTAGGTGGTTCCAAACCAAGTGTGTCTAGGGATATTATAGGGATGTTTAGGATCACCCATGGTTACTTAATTATTTTCTTTTTTGTTTTATGATACATTGTTCTAGTTTTTCCTAGATTTCACTATATACCTGTTTTAATTTACCCTAGCTTTAATATCATTTATTTTGGTATTTGTTTATAATATAAAAAATGGTGTTGGAAATGTTGGTAGAGTATGTGGAATTTTCCTTTAAATGAGAAAACATGTTTCTTATTTTTAATATGTGAAAACCTTACTTTTATATGTGTGTTTTCAAACTTGTGTTAATGGATGATTTCAGAAAAGGAGACGTTGGATTATGTGGCTTATCATGGCAGCCCTACTAATAATTTTAATGCTCACACCTATTTTATCATTTCAGTTGCAAGTTCCCTTTGCTGAGGTTCTCTAGTCAAGATTTTTCATTATTTGAGCAAGGTCATCCTTTGGTTGGGTGCTGAGATGGAGGGTCACATGGAGGTATGTTCGGTTATAAATTCTTTATACATCTTGTTTTACTTTTTATTAATAGTTTCAATTAACTATTTATCTTTTTTTCATTCTCCAAATCATTCCCAATTGTTAATTTTTTATTCTTGTCACTAGTATCCATCCCGTGGGGATCAGGAACTCCCATAAGTACATGTCATAGGCCAATTCGGTTGACAAGTTTAGGGTCTTCTCGGGTTGGTTCATGAAAAATGGTATCAGAGAAAGGTTATTATTATTTGGGGTGTCTGTAACATAGAGATTAGGACTTTTGGGACTTGGGAGGTAGGTATTGGAAGGGTATCACAAACCCTCGCCCGTTACGATCCTTGAGTCACCAAGTGTGGTCTGTTAATTGAGTCATTGTCTCATTCCTATTATTCAAGATTGAGGGATGAAATCTAGGAAAGCCGATGTTTTATTGTGATTTCACATGGAGTGGTGACCCATGTGGAGTTCTAGTACACTATTTAGGTTCTTACTAGTTGTTGATGATTACATGGGGAAAATCCCACTACCATGTCGTGAGGTTAAGAGTGACTACTAGTCCTTCACTCTGGTAGTTTGATGAAATTTGATTGTGTTATGGTTTCGTGTTGGCATAAGTACGCTTCTAAAAGTGAAAAATGATTTTTAAAATGTCAATGATTTCATTTAAATGGATATAAATTCATGAAATGAGTTTTAAAAACTAAAATCTATTGGTCTAAAAATATGTTGTTTTCTTGGAACTGGTTGATAAATAGTTTGGGTGAAACCTCAGGTACTCTTTATGAAAATTTTCATATGTGAGGGGATGTATGGGATATGTGTGTTTGTGAGTATGGATGGAAGTGTATGAAGTCATTTTCAATGGTTCATGGGATTACTGGAGTGTGTACTTGAAATAAAATTCCTAACCCTAAGTTCCTAAAGTTATTTTAAAAAGGGAAATGATTTTGGGAATTGAATTTGGTTCGAAAAGTTGATTTGGCATTTGAAAAGTGGCATTAGATGAAGGATATTTTTAAATCTAAAATGAAAAGATAATTTTGGGTTTTGTTTGTATTTTTTTGGTTTTTTTGAGCTGGTAGTTTTTGGATGAAGGTGTTTTCATTGATGTTGTTTTGGGTTGATATCATTTTCATCTTTTTGTAATATATGTTATTTAGAAAATGCCACTTAGTAAGGTCCCTAGGGTTTCTAATATTTCATGCTCAGTTTTTGGTTCTTCTTGGATGTGTTCTATCTTTCACGGTGATCGAGGTCCGTTTGAGGCAGTAGATTATCTTGAAGAGGTTGAGCACATATTCAAGGTATTGAGAACTCCCAATGATGTCATAGTGCGTGCTTTTATGGGTTTGTTTGAAGGCCCAGATCTAATGTAATGGGAGTTGATCACCCCTCAATCACTGCAAGTTAGGATTACGCGGGATGTATTTAAATCATAATTCATCCAATGGTTTACACCTAAATTTGTTAAGACGAATAGAAGGGAAGTGACCAGGTGTATTAAACAAGGCTAATAGATGGTGAAGACATATATAGACCATTTCAAGGAATTTGTTCCCTTTTCTTCAGTGGTAGCATCACACGATTTGAGGCGGAGTTCTCTCTTCATCGGGGGTCTTTGAATAGAGATCATAGAGTGGGTCCTCCCTTCTAAGGACCGTCATTTTGAGAAGCTGGTGGATGCGGTGTTCCTAGATGTGTTGGTCTCTGGAACGTCAATAGCCAAAAATACTCTGTATCAATTTTTTTCATGAAGGCTGCCCATATTGTGATGAGGATATAATTGTGGGGAATGTTCTTAAAGAGTCCACTAATGTGGTTATCGATTACATTTTGTCTGACAGTTCAGTGGTATTATACTAGTGTGGCTGGTTTGGGCACGCGAAGTCATCATTTCACATACCTCCGAAGGAGTTCCATAGTTGCAGGTGTCCGGGCCATCTGGAGAAGTTCTACAACAAGCATCTCCTGAAGAAGAAAATGTTACTGGAGGATTCTAATTCATGACTATGAGGCAAGAGATGCTTTATCCATTAGATCCACAGCAACAGGTCTTGGGGAGAGTCTTCCATGCAATCAGGAGTTGTCGAGGGTGTGAAGCCTCAGTTCAGGGTTTGTGTTTTGTATTCATAGTGGAATATTTTAAGTCATTTATTTCTTTTTTGTCTACTGTTAAGGTTTTGAAATTGTTTTAGGTTCATTTTTTCATCGTGATGTTATGATGGATATGTTTTTCTAATCCAAACTATCCAGTTTTTCTTATTATTATTTTATGAATCTTTTATCTTTCTTAAAGTGTGTTTGGTTCGTGTATGGGTTGATCTCAGTTTAGCTTTTCTTGTTTGGATATGGATTGGAATGAGGAATAATCTATGATTAAGTATACGTTCTAGTTCACTACATGGGTTATGTTCTGATTAGAGGCTTTTCTCTAGTGCTGTGGGTTTTTGGTCTGTGTCGAGAGTTCCTAGTTTCAGTGGAGGTGTTGTTCGCCCATGGTATCACTACTAGACATATGATCTATACCAACTGTTTTGGGAAAACTGTTGGTGTAGTTCACTAATTTGGACCTATACCAATGGTTTGTCCACGACCATTGGTATAGGTAACTGATTTGGATTTATAACAACGGTTTTGGGCAAACCATTGGTATAGTTCAATCATTTGGACCAATACCAACAGTATGGCCAAAACCATTGGTATAGGTCCATTATAGAGACCCTATAACAATAGTTTTGGCCTAACCGTTGGTATAGGTCACCTCTATAACAATAGTTTGTCCAAAACTGTTTGTATAGGTCCCAAAATCAAAGAACCTATACAAATGGTTCTCAAAACCGTTTGTACAGGTACATGTATTTTTAATGGAATCTTATTATAAAGGAAATTAAATACATCAAAATTTAAAATACATATGATAATAAATATATATATTAATGAAATTATGTTCACAAAAGTAAGATAGGTTTGTGGTTAGGTTGTTCAATAACCAACGGGAGGTGCTGTGATCAAAACCAACCGAATGATTTTTTTTGAATTACATATAAAAACAGTTTTATGGAACTGTTATTATAGATTTTCATATTACTTATACCAATGGTTTTCAAAACTATTGGTATTGGTCAAAACCAACAGTTTTCCCAAAACCGTTGGTATAGACCTATCCCCACTACTTACTTGGAAACAGTTCTCCAAACCATTGGTATATGTTATACCAATGGTTTGGAGGCTCATACCAATGTTTACGAAACGTTGGTATAGGGTATTTTCCCAATAGTGTATAGAAGTTAGTTTGGATTGGATGAGAGTTCCCGCGTCTACCCCCCTTCATTGGGTGATATGTTTGGGTGTCCAATTTTTGTACTAGTTGAGTTATTAGGATGGAAAAACCCTCTCATGTTCTCCCATTCTCTAGTATTGTGGTTTCTTTTGGTTTCAATCCAGCATGGATTCTAGTTTTTTCTATTGTTCGTATGTGTGACGTTTTGGGGGAAGATAGTGTTTGTGGTGGGGAGAATTATCATGACTCTATTTTTTAATTTTCATATTATTTTGTTATTTCTTGGATTCAGGTTCTTAGGTGATGGTCTGGGTTGGGTGCCGGTTTAATTTTTTTTGTCTTTTACCAATTTTTGTGGTTTTCAGACCCATGTACAGTGACCACATGATGGGTGGTAGCCACGCAGTCAGCCCGGGTGCCCGTGCAAAGGTATAATGTTTAAAAGAAATAAGTTTTTATGTAAATAAAATAATTTTAATGTTTATATAATAATAATAATAAAAATAATGTTATTGGATAATAATATTTTTATTATTAAGAATTGTTTATCATAATTTTTATTATTTAAAAATTATTGTTAACATAATTATAAATAAATTAATAATAATAAAAATAATAATAAAATTATTATTATTATTAATTATTAATTATTATTATTATAATTATTATCATTGCAACATTATTATTACAATAAGATAAAATGAAAAAAAAGAAACCTACGTCTACCTGGCGCCCCCTAACATATTGTGTAATCCCCCTAGTTTCCCCTCCGCAATAGCGCCCCACCCCTATTTCACCCCATGGTGCACAGTGTTGCTTACTCTACCTCTCCCCCCCTTCACCACACCAGAAAACCAATCTTCCCTCGCATGTCCTCACTCATTGTCCATTATCCCTTCAGTGTTCACCCCTAGTATTTCTTCATGGCCTGTGAACACCCTAGTCTGCCAACTACCTCATCGCATTATAGGGGGCCTCCCCTCTGCTCTGGCAGCCGACCCCACCCTCACCCTCGCCACACCCGGCCATCACCACCTTCGCACTGTACACCCATCCATGCTAGACTCCTGTGCTCTGGCCTCCTGCTTTGGCCTCCTACCACTTCAGCCTTCCCCTCTCCAGCCTCCTATCACTCCAGCACAACAAGAACCGTTTGTGTGGCGCCTCTTCATTGCTCTGGCATGGTCGTGTTTCCCCTTAACAAAAACTATTTCCACCTCTAGTATTTATATTTATTTTTGGTGTTTTTATCAAATAGAACAATCCTCATTTTGACCTGTTTGTGATTTGATTTTTTTCTCAGTGTCAAGAGTATGAAGATTAGTCATCAGAACATATCCCCCCATAATTAAGTGATATGTCATTTTCAAACATCAATCGATAGGTGTTTCAATGATATTTATTCAGATTTGAATTCATATGATGATTTTGTTTTATGATTTTATTCTTAAATCATGTTTCCCACCACTATTATTATCTTACGTAATTTATGTTAATTATTTATTATTGAAATACTTGGTTAAAAACAAGTTTATGGTTCTTTTCCAGTATATTCAATTTTTCTTCCTAGCTAATTGAGTTTAACAAAATGTATCTATCTTATAAATGGACTCGTAGAAGTTTTTGATTGTCTTTTTCTATAGAATCATGTTGTGAAAGTTGTTTGGCATGTGTCGGGTTGGTTTTATAAAACATAGTACTCTTGATTAAATGGTTTATTGTGTCCATGAATGGTGTATGTTTGGTTTCTTCAAAATTGTTGGGAGAAGAACTCTTGTTATTACATTTGATGTGGCCCATCCATGGATTCACATAGTGAACCCAACTTCAAATAAAGATTACATTTGGAGTGGTTCCTCCCTCAAACCATGGTTTTCTAAAAAGAACTCTTATTTCCCCTTTTCCCCTCTCTTTTGATAAATGGTTTCAGGATTTATAAAATGTCTTAGGGTTTTTTTGGGATATAAATCCTTTTGGTAACATTTTATTATGTTTTAGGACTTTTAAATTTGGTTTATGTGATTCCCTATTACATTTTTGTTGTGTTTTGTTCTTTGCAGCCTTAATTTTGGGTATATTTTGTTTTTATTGTGAATTTTTGGTCAACCACAGAGAGAGGAAATGCATATACTTATGGTATGTATATATATAATATTTATATTTCCATTAAGTATGCATTCCATGATGGTGAGAGGAATACGTGCATTGGATTATAGAAATATGTATATATGTATAGGTATGCGTGTGAGTGTGGGCCGGTTACCAGTGGTCACCACCTTTTTCTCTAGGTTCCAAAGTGTTCGGCATGATCTGGTTCCTCTTTGAGGTAGGAGTTTCTAATATTTACCTTTCCTAAATGATTTATTGTCACTTGAATTGTATTCTATTTCTTCCTAAAGGATAATTACACCTCTATTATATTTATTGTTTGATCTTATTAGTGTTTTTGTTTTGTTATAAATTACTAAAAATATGTTTTTCTATGGAATTGTCTGAACAGGCCAGGTTAAGAGTCCTATGATGTTTTTTAAATGTTGTGGTTCATAAAAGTTGGATTGGGGGTTTCCACATAATTTTTTGGTCTATTTATATAATTGTCTATAAATTGTTTTATTCATTTATAAAAGTGTTTATAAAATAATTTATAAATTCTTTAGTCTTTTTATAAACAAGTTTATAAATTGTTTGGTTTGTTCTGAAGTACTTTTATGAGACTATTTTGGAGTATATTTGGAATGAACAATGCCTATTTGGATTTATAAATTTAAAAGCGATATTGGTAAGATTTTTTGCATAAATGTATTTTGACATGTTGACTCAAAGTCCCATCTAGAACATTTAATTTAATGTCGATGCTAGTGTAATTCTGTTGGAGAATTTGGGCATAATGGGTCGTTTGGATTTTCCAACTCCTTTGTGAAGATGTTTAATAATTATGAACGGTTTATGTTTGGATGTTTTGTGTTCTAGGATAGTATTTTTAAATTCTTTTAGAAAATGTTTTTGATATGGACATGATGTGATGGACCAGTTGACCAATTGTTTAATGTGTAATAACTAAATTTTTATATGGTGCACTTCTATCGTGGGTAACATATTATGGGTGAACGCATAGGAAGCCTCTATCTTTTTGGTAGGAAAATGTGCTAAGATGATTTATTCATGCAAGGGTCTCCTACTTACACAGTATTATTAAAACCACTATGGGTTCATGGGAATAATTTAGATGATTGAGTGATGGTTGCTGACCCGCCCCAATTAGACGGGATGGTACCCTTGGATATTTTGTTAGCCCATGTGGGCATTGCCCCTAGATATGGGTTGTTTTAGGGCGGCCAATTGGTTATAGAATTAGGAGCTTCACCATATGCTGGAAGGTGGTTTTGAAATGATTTTATCCTGGGATCTTCATTGAATGTTTCAGATCACACTTGGATACATAATTATTTTCAATAAATGTTTACATTTTATTGTACTAAATTATTTTTAGCTTACACTGTATACCTGTGTTACTTTATCCCAGCATTGGTATCATTTATTTTGGGTTTTGTTTATAAAATGAAAAATGGTGTTGGAAATGTAGTCAGTGTATGTGGGATTTTATTTTAAATGAGAAAAACATGTTTATTATTTTTAAAATGTGAAAAACCATACTTTTATTTGTGTATTTTAAAACTATGTTAATGGATTGTTTCGAAAAAGGAGACATTGGATTTTTTGTTTTATCTAAGAAAACCTACTGAGCATTTTAATGCTATGACCTATTTTATCATTTCAGTTGAAGGTTTCCTTTTCTCAGGTTCTCTTGGCTGAATTGATCATTATTAGAAAGAGGTCTGCCATGGGTTGGGGGTGACTTGGAGGGTCACGTGGAGGTATATGCATTTTTACTTTCTTTCCACTGCTAGTTTTTATTATAGACAGTTTTTAACTATCTATTTATCATATTTTCATTGGAAAAATCATTCCCAATAGTCAAAATTTGACACCCAGCACTAGTTTCCATCTCATTATGATCTGGAATTCCCCTCAGGACTTGTTGCGAACTGGAATGGGTGACCTTTTCAGGGTCGAATTGAGTTTTTTGTGACACATAAAGCTTGGTATGACAAGATCAACAACATTATTATTTCATAAGGACTTTTATAAGTTATATTTTTCAATAATTTTTACATAAAAATAATTTCAGAAGTTGTTTTAGTAGAATAAATTTATATTCATGGTATATTTTTTGGATCATCAAAAAAATTCTCTTTGAACTGATTTTTTCTAAAATGATGAAAAATGAATTTGAAATGAGTTTAATGGGTGAACTAAAATTTATTATTGGATTTTAAATATTTCAATATAAATAAGTAATTATTTATAATCAATGTAAATACATTAAATATATTTTACAAAACATTAACTTTGATAACATTAAATGTAGTGATACTCTTATGAGTACCACCTATAAATTAGAACTTGATAAATCTCAGAAACTAGTGGATAAAACTGTTACTGGGGTATGATTGGTAGTCATCTCTAATTGACTACTAGCTTATAATATATAATGTTTAGTGTGTGTATTTTTGATCATTTTCATGGAAATATAATAGAGTCAAAATTAAATTATGTTAATATAGTTTTCAAATGCCTCATTTATACATCTTATTTAGGATTGTTTTTCCCTATATAGTAATCAATTAATTTAGTGAGTTATTTTGATGCTGATTTTGGTGGATTATTGTTAAAAAGAAAAAGAACCTCTGGAAAATGTCACATTTTTTGAATGTATCTAGTTTCATAGTGTAGTAAGGAAAAAAATGTTTGACTCATTATCTATTGTATGAGTTGAATACATAGATACTAGAAGGTTTTGTGAAAATAAATTTTGATGAAACACAATCTACTAGACTATGGTTATCAATTACAACATGTCCCCATAAACTGTGATGACACAGGTGCTATTAAAATTTCTTGTAATACTATATCACATTATAGGGAAAACAAATGGATATAAGACATAACATTTTGAGAGACTATTCTTAAATAGTTGATGTCACTATTGAGTTTATTGGAACATAATATTATTTAGCTAATATATTTACTATGCTTTTAATTTTGTGAAAATGAACTATATCAAACATGAATTAGAAATAATTTACTATGTTTAAGTTTAATTTTCTATGACACACCATTGGGTGACATTCTATTGGTTGACACACCATTGTGTTTATCACAATATTTTAGTTGTCTCGCTATTGGGTTGTGTCACCATTGTGATCGACACACCATTGTGATTTACATACCATTGGTTGTCCCATGCCATTGTAAAATTTTACACTAATTTTTCTGAACCATTGGTGTTATATTTTTATGATTTATTTTTATAACCCACGTCATATGTTTTTAACAGATTCAAATTTCAATATTTAGTATTATTTCAATTTAAAACATTTGATTTTATTAAATTCCAAATGATATAAATATGAATATTTATATATTTCCAACACATTCTGAAGACCGGAGCTACATCTCTTATCCCATCCTTCAAAACTATAAAATTTATCTTAGCCTTATATTGACCAAACCAAAGCCATATTATTCCCAAGGATGAAACACCAATCTAATTATTCTCCATTTGAGTCCCGATCATTTTAGAATTGGAAGAAAGAACTGAGTTTTCCATCTCCGGTTGAACCAGTTAAGCCCAACCTTGAAAATAGAGTTCTAATAGATGATATATAAGTATAATAAAAGTGTGTTTTTCCTGTCAGACTCTTATATTGAACATTCTACCGAGCAAAGGATGGATAGATTGTTTTTCCCCAAATGAAATTATTTTCCATCCAAGTTTGGTGAACCTAATATATCCGTACTTTGATTTTGGATTTAATAATGGGGAAGAATACTAGATGAGAGCTTGAGTAGATGGTAGAATAGATGGATTTTCTTCAAAGCATTGTGCTTAGTGTCTAGGCGTACCTCATGAAGTAATTTATGAGGACTATCAAGGATCTGTCCTTTTGGATAGTGAATTATTTATATATGAAAATGATCTTGTAGAAATAAATGGCAATGAGTTAACAAGAAGTCTTATTTCATCATTTTTTGATGGGGGGTAGGTTGTTGTTCAAGTTCATACAAGACATGTTATTCCCCAATAAAGGTGATTTTACACCTTGAGATACCAAGATGTGTACTTGATTTAACTTATGAAATGTTAAAATATGATCAATTTGTGTAGGTATCTCATGGTATATATGCCCGAAATGTTAAATCAATCATTGAGATCAAAATCATTGATATATCCAAAGACAATTTCTGAAATGATAAAGGCCAAAGGCCTAGTTTTTTAGGATAAAGAAACTGTTTCATACTATGGTGGTTTCTGTATTTCGATAGAAATATGTTCAAGGATAAAAATTAGTTGAAACCATGGGGAAAATGGGATGGAGATAGTGGAAAATTATATACTGGGGTTAAACTTGTTGATCATCCAATAAGAAAGATGGATGTTGTGATCCCAATATCTAGACTAATGAGGTTGTAGAATACTATAATGAGGAATAAGATTCAATTGAAAAATAAGAAGTTAAAAATCAACCATCTATTGATGAAGGCAGTTATCCATACATGTCACCTCAATCCCCACTGATTTCATATGGAGATCCAAGTCCACCTATGATACTTCCAAAAAGAGGTAATGTAGTTAAAAGTGATGATGAAGAGATAAATTTCGTGGGAGTGGATCAATTTAAAAGTTCATCTAATACTGATTATGAAGAAAATAATGATGAGGTGGATAAGGAATAATAATATGAATATGAAAATGAAGATAATAAGAATGGACATGGAATTGATGTTGATGATGATGATTCAGAACCTGATGGTTTACATAGCCTAATTATAAGAAAATATGTAGAGATTCCACCATATATTCTTCCATGACCTATTAAATATGTTGAGAAACAAGATATGTATAAAGAGGTGTACTTATTTCTTAAATACAAAGATGTATTTGTTGAGGGTGACAAATACCTATTTGGGGAGATGTTTTATAAAGTCCCAGTAGTAGATAAAGACAAGGAAATATTTTTTTGTCACTGTTCAAATAGTTTATAACTCTTACTAGGTTGAGAAAATCGGTTTTATTGTTGCTATATAAATTAATAAGGCTATGTAACATGAAAAAAAGATGCCTCCTTCTGAGAAAGGTAGTGATGTATAGTTGGTAGATATAGATACAATTGATCTCTAAGTTGATAGTCATGTAGAATTTGAACCTTTTATTGTCCATAAATTTGATTTACATATCTAAAGTGTTCATAATGAGGATGTCCAAATAGATTAGGTTAATGATGATAGATTACACACTACTACTTCCCAACATGTATGGAGAGGTGAAATTGTACCTACTGTTGTCGTAACTCATACATGTTTACCTGTTGTTGATGAGACATTAGACCGATGGTTTGATCCCATTTTTGAATAGTGGGATAAATTCTCAAGAAAAGTAAGGATTATGAAAATGGATGGAGGGAATGAGGTTAGATAACAAGGGTATCCTATGATATCATTAATAACTCAATTTGATATTTTGGGATGTTGGAATAGTTTTCCTATGTAAGGATTCCTTCTCCTGAACCTACTGCTCCAACTCCCCCTTCTATTCCAGATGATACAATCATAAGAAGTGAATTAAATTACTTTAGTGAAGAGATAATTTTATATTTCAATAATATTATGAGAAGTCAATCTTCTCTTCTGACCATTATTAGTGAGAATGATGACTGATATTTGTTTTAATTGGCGATTCAACACATACAACCAGGAATAATGCATCACATACAAGAAGATGAGATTTAAAATAAGAGAATAAATGTTGATTTTTAATATTTAATGTCTTTGATTTTAGAGTTTAAATCCACCCTCTATACCTCTCTATATTGTATTCTTAAAATTCTAGAAGATACCTCTTTAGATACCTTCACAACACCTCCTACGATTGATGTTGATAAGATTCAAACAGGGGTTAGGGACAATGTTACAATTATGTCTACTATACCATATAATGGAGAAACTATGATTCCATTAAAAATAATAAGGAAGTTTGAGGAAGTAACAAAGAATGATCATATGATGATCAAAATTTATGCTGAATATATGGATGCTGATAGTGATAAAATTACTAAATCTATAAAATAATATATCTATAGTATCAATAAAAATAATTTCATGGATGTAAACTTCATGTTTTTTGGCTATGAATCTGTGGATTCCCCTGTTATATCTTCATTCAAGGAATATGATAGGCAGTTAATGATATGACTCTATTAATGATTCATTTTATGGAAGAAATGTTGACTTCTTTAGATCCATGGAAAGAGATGGATAGATCATTATGGATTTCATCAATATGATAGTGCCATTTCTATATGTGTATGGAACTCCAATTATTTTTTAGGACGAAATTTCTATCACTCCTTGGCTATCTCTTAGACCAGTAGAGACTATAGATCCTCATGCACCTTTCTCTTTCATAGATCCAACCTTTTCTTTTGCCTCATGCACAACCTATTTGGTAGATCAGGCTTGTCAATGTTGTAGATTATCATCCTCCTCATGTTATCACTATAATTCCAACTGGTGTTCCTATTACTTTTCCTCTAGAACATTCTTAATCATCTAATTATGATCATGATAAATCCAAGGGAAAATAAAATGAACCACATGATCCTCCTACCCACCCTTGAGGCTGTTGTTGAATTAGTTTTTCTGAGTTCGTGAGACTAATGTATTATAATAACTTTTTGGTTAATAATTTATGAATTACCTATTGATCCACTTTTTGCATGAATCTTTCTCTGTTATTTCTATTTTCTAACTAAATTTACTATTTTAATATTCTAATGTTTACCTTATTGATAATCCAGAAAAATGGGAGAAAATTATGGCATTTTATGTTTCTAGGGTATCATTGACTTTGTTTTTACATATTAACCTATGGTTCTATCTGTTTTTAATTTAATTTTCTCTTTGATAATTATTAATTATCGTTCCATTATTCTTATTTATCTTTGATACCATATGCACATACTATAAATGATAAGTCATGATTTATATTGTTGATCATACCTTTTATTTTATGCTCTCTATTTGAGATACCTTTGATTCCATGAATTATGATAATGAAAAAGGGGGAGATTATTAACATCCTTATTTTAATTACCATAAAATCATGATTTTAATGTTATTAATGAATTTCATGTCTTTTTGTAATTATGTCATAATCTGATAAAGGTGATGGAATTGACTAAGGATGAGTTATCATTGTGATTAAGACACTATTTCCCTTGACTCATCACCAGCATGAAAATATAACTAAGTCTAAGACACCAAATCATATAATACACCATCCACCTTGACTCATAATTAACATGAAAAGATCACTATGTCTGAGAAATCTCAAGGTGAGACACCTCCAACAGAGACACCATCAACCAAACACCTCTTGAATGTGAATATGTAAAAGTATGAGGTACAATAGCCCGACCTACCATCCAGTGAGACACCTCTAGTGAATTTTAAATTTTGACTAAGTTTATGATACCACCAATTTCATACATCCCAAATGAGACACCATAAGACTATGTCCTCGTCAGAATTAGACACTTCCAAACTAAGCCACCACAAATATTGTCTTAAATTAACCATTATGGTTTAAAGATTTTATAATGGATATATTATTGAAGTTAATGAAGCATGATATTTTAATTATTGTTTCCTAGATGCTCAACAGAATGTATTGAGGATGATTTCATACTTGTTTTATGAGAAAACAGAATATCAAGATGTATGTTGATATTACCTATACTAATTCTATTAGGAATTGAAGCTGATTCTCTCAATTAATAGAAAAAGAAAATGTGTGAATTATACCAATATAAATCTAAAATCTCACACTTATTAAACATTTACATAGAATTGAAGAGGTAAACTGATGCATCTTAGAAAACAATCAACTGGGAAGGAAAACTACATCACTACATCAAAAGAACATCCTACTATCAAGAACAAGAGTCTATGAAACTCTGTTATTCTTAAGTTGTCAAGATAACCTGACTCATACTTCACTACAAACAAAATAATGAGTTATAATTAACTCTACAACAGACTAATCATTTCTTAACTATACACACTAATACTTATCAGTTCTATTTATTTATTTTTACATATTGAGAATTGTGTGCTATAGTATATTTTATATACACACATTTTCACTTTTTTTAACTATAATATTCTCAATATATTCTAAATATTTTACATTAATTTCTATAGATAACATTGTTTGATGTCCTTATTTGGCCTATTTTTTCACTCCCATGCATATCTTAGGAAGAGGTCATGTGTGACGTCGACTGTTGTAAACTATAGTAAAAATTGATCCAATTAGTGGATCAACTTCTTTATTTTATATAAATGTATTGCTGTTAGGTGATCACTATGTCGAGAGGACTAAGTCTCAGCTCGAGACATAACCTCTTGTTTCAAATTTTCATTTTGTTTTATGGATTATTTTATTTTTTCCATTAAAACTAAAACAGTTTTAACCAAAGAACAACTAATACTTGGATAATTAACAATTAATAGTAATTTTATAATATTTAAATTATGTAATTTTTTTCTATGTACTAAGTAATATCGTATACTAATTTTCCAAGAACATATAACTTTTTAAGAAACCTTTTAAAATATTATAACTTACAACAATTTTCTATATTTATTAATAGGAACATTTTATACGAATTGGCGGATTTCAAATTAATCCATTTTAATCATAAAGTTCTATTGGGTACTGAATACATCCCCCTCTTAATATAATCACTCTGAGTATCAATACTCATATAAATATACTTATCAACCCTTAGGAAAAATATTTTCATATATCGATATATCATGTTCCATTAAAACTCAAATTTCCAAAAATAAATAAAAAAAAAGAATTGGTGTTTTTCTTTGAAGAAAACTTGAAAGATTATAAAGTAATCCAAAAATTATAATATAGTTTTGGTGATGGAAAAATCTATTGATGTTGTATATCTTAAAATATACATTCATGTTTTTCTTTTGTAAATATTGTCAAAATATTTCATATAAAATATGTAAAAATGATTCCTTCTAAAAAAATTAATGAAATTAAAAAGTG
Organism: Viscum album; assembly: GCA_963277665.1. Taxonomy (NCBI): domain Eukaryota; kingdom Viridiplantae; phylum Streptophyta; class Magnoliopsida; order Santalales; family Viscaceae; genus Viscum; species Viscum album. Next base: position 2,097,338,564 of record OY728163.1, on the reverse strand, counting down.
ACATAATATTTCTTTTATAATAAATTTATTTCAATATAAATATATTCATAAAATAATATTATGAATATTTACATGGATGAAAAAAATTTACAAAATAAATCATTAAAACATTTAAAATGAATTTTTAAGATAAACTGTCTCTTATATCAAGTTCAAATCATCATGTATGTTATTTATATTCGTAAAAAATAAAAAATATGTTAAATATTTACTTTATTAGGAACCTTATTAAATTTTATTATTCCTTTTATTTTATTTTTTACTTTTTTCTATACAATTACATAAACAATTAATTTCATGTTGGATGCTTTCCTGATATTCAACTAAAATTTCCAAAATAAATATGGTATTTTGAATATGATCCAAGTGGAATTTTTACCTTATATGGGATAATAATAATGAAATAATTATCATTTTAATACATTAATTATACTTTTAAAACAAACCATTAATTATTTTAATGAGAAATAAATTACATTACTATCATGGGCATGGTAGGTCATACGTATGAATAAGTAACATTTTAGTTTTTCAAAGAGATTGAGGGAAAGAGTGTAAGAATAATTTTATCATTATAAAATTATTATTATATAAAATATAATATTATAATTTAAAATACACTTATATAAACTATAAATGTGATGTAGTGATGAAAAATTAATCACATCACTTCGTGAAGGTGGTGATCCACACATACTCAAGAACGACGTTATCAATTTTTAATTAATAGATAGTTAAGAAATTATATAATAAATTATCTATGATAATTATATATATTTCATGAATATAATATATATACATTAAATCATTCATTATAACCATTTGTGAGAGAAATTGGTGGAAAACGAATTATATCGTTTCATTTGGCGGTAGTATGTCGTACACACAAATGATGGTTTCGTTTCCAATTTGAAGGAAGAGGATATAGATATAGATTATTACAATAAAATAAAATAATATATGTATATGTAATATAATTATGTTAATATTTTATGAATTTTTAATATGTATTGATATAGGTACAAGAATAAAAAAAACATTTGATTAACATTCATACATATTTTTCAAAAAAATCCGTTACTTTACACCTTTAACCATATATGGTTAGTATTATTCCCAAACTAATACCTATATATTTTGTTGAGGAATATTATGAAAGGATTTTCCTAGGGATAATATTATCTAGAGTGATAAAATTGTGTGATAAAGAGAGGAGACAACATGTCCGTTTACAAGTTACGGTTGGGGAATTTTTGGAATTTCTTTAATATAATTTAATTTTCATGTTCAAGTGGATCGACATTGATATAATTAAAATATAGTATGGTATCGATTTAAAATATATCATAAAATAAAATTTGTACATGTTTAAATTATATTTTGTCAAATATCTTTTTGTTTTAACCCCCATTAACCTTTCTATCAATTACAATTATATCAATATTATTTACTTACTAGGGGTCAAGAAGGTTATATAAAAGGAAAAATTAACTGTGAATATAACATGGATGATATTTTAAACAATATATCATTCAATTGGAATAATTTTGTTTTTTATTATATTTAAATCATTTTATACAATATTTCATATTATAAAATATCAATAATTTCATTTTCAAAATTTTTTATTTACTTTGACATAAAAGTCATTATGATAATAATTGAATTTGAATATAATAATTTAAAACTTCTCTAATATGTTATATTTATCATTAAAATTTATGGGACTCTATAACTCTATAATGTATTGATTTTCGACATTCAACATAAGTTCGTCGTTGGCATTTCCTATGATTCAATGATTACCCTTTGAACAATCATTTCTCATTCAGTGTTTGGCCTAAACGAAAACTAAAATGGGTTTGGTATGGAGATTATACATCATTATTTCGGTTTATGATGACAATGATAGTGGATTGATAGATAGATTTTGGATTTGTGATACTAGTTTGTCTTGTGACATCAATGATGTCCGACGATGGGTAATTCCCAAGCATTGAATATGGATGGAATCTAGCCAATTACAATGAGAGGGTTTGGTAAACTCTAGAACCATGATGTACAGTGTGATTTCTAGTGACATTGGTAGATGTAGTGGCATGCATTAAGACGCATGAACGATCCCATGGATTTTGTGAAAAATTAGACTACACGACTTGTATTCCGGAAGAACACACGCTACGTAGCCCGCTCTGTGTGGTGATGTGGTTTCAATGCAGATTTAAGGAGGAAACACTATGTGTCGTGTGTCATATGCCATGTGACCATAAACTAACCAGACCGGGGTGGATAGGGAGTACACGCCTAGGAGGCATTATAGTATTACATGCCATGTGTACTAGACACAAGTCATGCAACACATGGAAGATAGCTCAACATCTATAAGGGGTACACACCTAGGTGGCCATGTATCTCCAGACACCGTGTGCTTGGGAAGTACACAGGTAGGCCATAGTACATGAGAAGTGTCATGTACTCAGTCGTGAACAAGTAGATGACCATTACCAGATGTATACAAGCATCAAAATAATGGTGCATTGTGTTCTATATCAACCACTACATGTTGAGTATTGTTAGAACAAGCCATGTTTAATAGAAATGTTCATGACATGTGAGTTTGAGACAAGGAATGTTATAGGATTTATGAGATATGACTTTTACACATAGGGACATGTTGTGCACTCCGTTAAGGGTGGGTTAGAGTCCTCCTTCTCATATCTACTTCATCATATGATTGTGTGAGATTCCTTGGACTAGGTTCATTTGAGGGTGTTCCATTGATCCATTCCTATGAGGGTTCGTTGTGGCATCACATTATAATCATACAGGGTAACATCTTATGCATCTTCCTAATGATCAGTGTAGTGTGTGTAAGTTCCCTTATTATGAAGTGAGATGTCTCAAACCACTTCTACTATAACCCTCGGCAGCTTAGAGCGTGTATGACTCTGAGAGACCTGAATTGTTTCTAATTTCCTTCATGGTTACATATATATGGTTTTCTAGAATTGGAATGAGCTATATTTATAAAAGAATTAGTCCCCTATCTAGGAGGATGTTTCTAGTAGGGTCTAGTGTCCCCATAGTTAGGCTTGGGCATTGAAACGAGATCTATGTATGGAGATATGATATTTTGGATGAGGTGTAGTGAGATGAAGTGTGTTTATTAGATGAAACATATCTTTATACTTTTTTATTATTCTTTGTTAGATCTGATGAGTGTTACCTATGGCCTGAGTGTCATTAGTTTCAGTATAACTTGTGGTGTTTTTTCACTTAGATGAGTATTATATGGTATCTTAAAGATGGACTCCTGGGCTAGAAATGTGGTTGTGACCTTACCTTGAGACCGTGTTTCTACTATGAGTATATCAAGATGTTTTATTTAATCTATCATATTATGTTTGAAAAATCCTACAATGATTTGACTACTCTTGGTACTTTATGCTTAGTGATTTCAGGGAGTCTTATTGGGTATTGTTATACTCACCCTTGTATTGGATATTCCCACACATTGAATGTATTATGACAATGATGAGTCTTTTTTTTGATTCCTTGGAGAACTAGGGGAAGGTGGAGCTTAGTTTGTACTAGAAAAAAATGTGTATACAAGGGCTGTATTTTTTAGTAGTCCCCTCCCTCTGTATAGGTAAAACCTTATTTCTAGTTTTGGATGGGCTTGTATTTGGTCCCTTTTATTCATTACAATACTCTATATCATACTATAATTTTTTGATTACAGATGTATGCATTCATTATTAATAATTGTTTTACATTTCATTATTTTATGAGTTAAGAGATGTGTGCATGAATTCAATTACTCTGGGTTAATGCCACCAATGTGTGCGATATGGCTTCTTGGTACTAGTCACTAGCCCATAGTCTATTATAGGTAGTATTAGGTAAGTTTTGGCTTGAGTCCAATTAAGCCAGGTCCTTACAGAATGGTATCATAGATGATACCCAGCCTAATGTGTTATGAAACTACTTGGGATTACGTCTGGATTTGGAATTTTTTTCTAGACTAGTGGTTTTGTTGAGGAAATATGGGAAAAAATAAAAAATGTTAAGAGTTCATATTTCTAGAAAGGGACTCTAGTATTAGTGCGACGACCAACATATCCATTCCCTGTTACTTTTATAACCTTCTTGTTGACTTGTTATAAATAAGAACAGGTTTTTGGGAAATATTTAATACATGTATCATATAAGAATGGATTCTGATTTCCATATCCTTCTTGAGTCAGCTCCCCAAATATACTCATTGATTGTGGTATGTATTGATATCCTTCAAGATGTATCTATTAAAAAATCTATCTATGATTCTGAGAAAATGTTCTAAATATGACTTGTTAAGTGATGAAATCTATGACTAGGGACACACTCATGAGCTGTTTTCCCCAAGAAAGCATATGGTACTGCTACCACCAGTTGAGTAGTTCTTATATCCTTTAGTGTGTGAGATGGATATTTTACGACATGTTGGGAACCTAAGAGATCAATCAATTTTGGATGATGATATTCACAATATTTTTCTATTACGAAAGTTATAGTGATAAAAACCACTTTTGTTTTATAGGGAACTAGAACCTCATGAAATAATGGATTACATTGAGGCAATGGTCTGAGTTTTTAGACAGTTGCGGACCCTCAACAGATTTTATGGTTGTAATGATGGCCCATTTTATCCATGGAGAAGTAGTTGACTATGGGGGTACCAGAGGATTACACACCTATGCTGAGTGTGCATCATGAGTTATTGAGTTATAGATCACCCATGTTACAAGGAAGGATATACCCCCACTTCTTGTGTATTATAGAACTGGCGTGAGCCTGTGGCATAAATATGGAAACCCTTAATGATGGTGGTCAGAGAGGCGAGATTCCTACATGGTGATCAATGGAATCGGTAGAGCCCTATATTGGTGATGTTTGGTGTGACTTTAGACATTCATGGAAGGGTAAATTTCCAAACCTATATGAATTATTCGGATCTGATCCAAAACTATGTGGGTGAGTCTGTGTCCCCCAAAGAGGATAGTGTTGAGGTGTGGTAGATAATTTCCTATGACTTTTGTATTTGTGGTTGTTTTTTTTATATGGTTTTGGAGTAATCCCTGGTACTGGTAAATAGGTGGGATAGAGAAGGAATGAGTTCCAAGTAATAGGAGATCCTAACTGATTCATGATTTGTTCAAGGTATGATTTGTGTCTTCACTACCCCAACAATATTTAGATCTATGAGTCACCTTTCCATTAGTTTTCCCCCTATTCTAGACCAAGTGATTCCAGTATATTATTTTTTCTTGACCCTTTTATTATAGGATCCTATAGAAAGTATACGTGATTAGTTGTTTCTACTGATAGTTTGACTAAACATTGGGAGGATATGGAGATACTTGCAATGAATCTATATGTAATGGTGATGAGAACCCATGACATTTTACTTGGTATGTACTAGTTTTCTACCATCCATGATCAGTTTTTTTCCACAACTGAGTGTAGTGGTGTTTTCATCTTGTTGGGTTGGACATTTTATCCTTAGATAAAGAGTGATCCTAAGAAGAAAAGGATGATATCATGTGCATGTTCTTATGACCGAATCCATATCATTTGACTAGTAATGAATTAGTAATAGTGAGTGTTATGATACTTTGTTTTCCTGTAATGGGGAAGAGTATGAGTATGTCTTCCAAAGGGATGTTATAGGTTAATCTTTTCGATAGTAGTTAGAATTATATAAGGATTGAAACATGGGATCCCCCCTGATTTTTGTGATAACAAATTAGTTGGCCCTGTTGACCATCTTAAGGAGATGGTTTAGTTAGTTGTTTTCAATGAAAGGGGTTTTTTAAAAGTTATTGTGTTCACCCAGGTGACCAAGGGATCTTCTCCTATGATTCAAATGATTTCTTGAGGTTGGGTGTGAATTGGTGTCACTTGAACTAGCCCATTCAAAGAAGATTCTCCTCTCATGAGAATCATTGAGTTCTCTGACTAGGGGTTTGGAGTTAAGAAATTCATAGAGTTTTACCTTGAGGTGGGATTTCACTAGCTCTATTTTTGGTGTAAGATATACCATAAGTGTTTTTCCAAATCCATTGTTGATGTTTTGGGTTTGTGATGATACAATTTAATGAGTTCTGTGCCATAATATAATTTTGATATTTATTAGGTGGATTCTTAACCATTCTTGGATCAATTTTCTATAGTCTTCTTTGATGGAATCTATTTTTTTATCGCAATTCAAGATGGAGCACATGCGATACATTAGAGTGGTGTGTTTTACCTCTAGTTGATAGTTGTTACCCCACTGAGTTTTCATAGATTTGGGTTGGTACAACTCAAATATATTGATTGTGAGATATTTCATGAACATATATCCACTATTTATATTCTTGATGGATTTGAAAATGGGGGGAAGCTCATCATCCTTTTTCTAGGATTGATGATGACTCCTCACACACTATAAAAGGAGGTGATGAGGAAATTATTTTCCCTTAAAAATTCATCTTGTGGAGTGAGGATGTACCTGGATCTCTGGGAATCGGCTGTACACTCAAGGGAGTAACAACAAGTTTTCAATTTTATATCTTATTTTTTATTCTATCTATAGTTTATGACCCACATAGCTTTATTGAGAGTTTTGGAAACCATTTCAAGTAAAAGGTATCATGTATTCATGGAATTACCTTGATGATTGTTGAAGATCGTGATGATTACATTGCAACATGATTAGGGATAGGATACATGAATTCATTAGGGAATTAGTTTTAGTTGAGGGAACTGTTTTACCCATGTGAGTTGGCCATGTATAGTGGATTGTTTAGGTTCTGGTGTACATGGTTCAGGCTTTCATGTTAGTTTTGAGCCACATTTGAGATTATAATCAATAATTAGTGGGGGTTTTCTTGTCATGATAATTTCTACTCCACCACTAGATTATAACCTTTTTGAGACCATGTATGAGAGACCTTGTAGGAAAATATTATACTGGTAGGAGCTACTGGGAATCAACACGTGGGTCCTAGTTTGGTGCTAGTGATGGTTGTAAATGGTTATGTTCATCCAAGGGAGGTTGAGGAATACTCGTTAAATGTTATGAGTCCTTAATAAACAGATAATAGAGTTATTTGGAGTGATATTTTTATATATTCTTATCCAAGGTGGTGGGATAACTCTATGGATCTTAGGTCTTTCATTTTCTTGATGTTGTACCGAGTTAGTGAGGTAGTGTATCGCTCAAACCCGAGACCACAAAAGTTTTGGATTCTTGTTTTCCTTCACATGTCATAACTGAGGAGGATTGTTTGAGAATCACTTCACAATATCGACATGGGTAAGCTAGGTTGTGAGAGTGGAGTTTCGTTTTTCATGGAGTTGGTGGTGTTGAGAACCAGTAGAGAAAGACCATTCAAGACACATTTTTTCTTTGGCTTCATGTTAGTTGATGGCCTAGAAAACGATCGAGGTAAATCATAGGAGTGCGAGAACCGATTGAGAGTTTAGAATCCCCATATTATTTTTTAGTTTGTGCTTTTTGGGGATTAAAATCCTGGAAGAGGGGAATAATGTAATGTCTTGGTTTTTGTGTTGTAAGACATTGGAATTTCTCTAGGAATATTTAAGGTGCCCGTAAATAAGACGACAAGAGACTTTGAGGCCCTATGAGATCATAATTGATATTTTAAAAATATTAAAAATAAAAATATCACACATGTTGAATTTTTTCGAAAAAGTTAAATAGCTCAAAAATAGAGTATCATATCAGAAATATGATACAATTGTTGAGTTTATAACATGAAATTTACACTAGGTGTGACATAATCTTCATCAGTGTTAGGCATTTTTGTAAAGTTCTATTGTGGTTGAAAATAATAAAATAAATAAATAATGATATAAAATTATTTTAAAACAATGACCTTGAATCCACTGTTTTAAAAACAATATTCTTAATCATTAGGGTTTTTTGCATAAAATTATTGATTTAAGAGGATCTGTTGGATATGAGATATTGGAAGATCATTGTAGGAAAAGACCATATCTTTGTAAAAATTAGGATTATGTGCAGATAAGGGTTTTAGAACTCATCAATGAAAATGATGTGTGATAGTTCTTTATCAACATTTGATCAAAATCTAGGTAGTATGTTTTTGTGTGGATTTATTCATGTTTCTTATCCCATGATGAATTAAAATCAATTAACTTACGGATATATTCTTATATAAATATTTTTGTAGTTATGGGTTTATTTGTGGGATTTGAAGAAAATTATTATGTATTATTTCATTGATTTTTATACATATTCATTCATATTTTTCATGAAAATTGATCAAGGATGAAAACAAAAAAAGGATGTAATATGTTCCTCATGTTTATGTTTTATGGTTTTCTATCACTGTTATATGTACACTAACCATTATAATTATATTTTGTCCAATGATTCAATGATAACATGGTGAATTATTATTTGAAATTCGGTATTTCGAGCATTAGATTGGTTCCATGGGTTTGGGTTATAGATTTGATGTCATGATTGTAGTATATAATGATCATAGTGTATATAAAGACATGTACAGAGTTTAAGATACTAGTTTTCCATGAGAAATCAATGAGATGTGATAATGGGAATTCTCAATCTCTAGATATGGCTGAAATATAGAAAGAAATGTTTAGAGGGTTTTGTTGACACAAGATCCATGACATATGGTTCCATTTCTAGTTAAATCAGTAGATATAGAGGCATAGAGGAAGACGTGTGAATAATCAGTTGGATTATATGAAATACCATTCTATACATCTTGTAGTTCGAATGAACACATGTCGTTTATCCCCGTCTATGTAGTTCTAGGGTTTCTATGCAGAGATAAAGATGAAATGCCAGTGGACATGTGTCACATGCCATGTGACCTTTAACCAACTAGGTCGGTGTATATAGGGAGAAAATTTCTAGGAGGCCATATATTGTTACACATTGTGTGTCCCAACCAAACACCATATAACATGTGGAAGATAGATCTACTGGTATATGGGGTATTCTCTCAGGTGTCCATGTAGCCCCACAGTCCTTGTACATGGAATGTTCGCAGGTATGCCGGAGTACACGAGTATAGCCATGTACTCTAACAAATCCAAGTACATGGGAATGGATTAGTGTATATGGACAGAGGAAGAATAGGACGATGGGTGGTAGGTCGAACTCTACAAGTTGTGTACCCTTAGGAAACATTGTGTATTGGGAAAACGTGTATTCTATTTGAGCTCAATACACAGTAAATGTCAGGATTTTTGATATACACATTGTACCCCTAGGGTCATATTTTTTTCTCCTTTTAAGATAGGATAGAGCTATCCTTCTTCTCATATAATCTTCATTGTAAGCTTTTGTCGGCTTCATTTGACCAGTATCGATTGAGTGTGATCTATTGATCAATTCATATGAGTTTTTAGTTTATTATCAAATTATCTTAATAGAGGATGACCCCTCTATTGATTCTCGATAATTAGTGTAGTGTGGTTGAAGTCCATAATTCTGGCATGAGTTGGATCAAAATACTCCTACTATACCCCCTCAGTATCTTGGAGCATATATCCTTATAAGAGGCCCATAACTATCCTTATATCCATCAAGATTCTTTAAATAGGGTTTTTAGAATATTAAAGACCAATATTTACACGAGCAATGATCCCTTATATAGGAGGATGTTTACAGTAGGGTCAGGTATCCCCTAGTTAGCTTTGGGTGTTTAACACTATCTAAGTCTTGAGATATGATCATTCTGATAAGGTATTGTTTGGTTGAGTGTGTTTATTGGGAACCCCTCTTGATATAATTTGTGCTTCTCCTTGTGTAGATGTGATGAGTGTGAGCACTAGGATGAGTATCATCAGTGGTAGTATGACTCTCATAATGTGTTCTCCTGAGAAATTATTATATGGAAACTTTGAGTATTAATTATAGGCTGGAAATGTGGTTGTGACCTTACCTTTAGATACCTTGCCAACTATAATTATATCATGATGTTTTATTGTATTTCAATATTATGATTGACATATCATGTGATGAGATGAAAACTCTTTTTTCTTTCGGCTTAGTCGTTTTATGGTGTCCTACATGGTTTGTTATACTCACCCCTACATGGTCTCTATCCAAATATGTCAATTCCTATTAAGAAAATAGACTAGGATTTGGTAGATCTTATTTTGGAAAATATAGAAGGATGTGTATATCAGTGTTGCATTTTCCATCAATCCCCTCCTTCTGTGTAAGTCATAGTTTATTTCCATTTTTATATTGGCATATATTTGATCAATTTTATTGATTTTAAGTATTTTATGTCATAATATATTGTGTTATTACATACATATTCATGCATTATTGTCATTTGGTTTATATTTCATCATTTAATGTGTTTGGAGATGTTGGCATACATACAGGTACTTTAGGATAATGTTGTGCATGTTTGTGATATGACTTCTTGGAAATAGTATCTAGAGCCTAGAATATTGAATTTGGACTTGAGGTAGTTTTTTCCTCATCCCTTTCATGTCATCTTGAGACATAATCACTAAAAAAAATCACTTTCAGAGTTTCTAAAATCATTTAAATGATTATTCTACTTTTAGAAAAAGCATTATTTGGGTGTTTTGTAAGCATTTAAGGTAATTATATCATCACTAAAAAATAAGAATAATCTATAATCATTAAAATAAGTCAATTAATTACATGATAATATTTTATATTCATCTAATATGTTTATTTACTCATATATACGTTAGGACAACTTATTTAATATTTTATTTTGACTTTTCTTTCCTTGCTCAATCATTACACATGAATTTAGACAATTCACTTGTAATAAAACCCCAAAATTTATATCCATCTATCAAAATCATCAATACTACTTCATATTTATTATACAATTCATGAAAATCATCTTCATTCTTAAATATATTTTTAGGACACAAAATTTTACTTTTCTAGTACTGTGCAAGCACTACATCCCACTGAGAATGATTTTCATATTTATCAAGAAATTAATTCTAATCTATAGGTTTTTTAATTATTTTTATAAAATATATATAGTATATTATCATAAATCAGTCACTCTATATGTTTAATAAAATTTAATACCATATTTATGTCTTTGAGATATCATAAAAGATACCATATTGCAAAAAAACAACTTTTTACTATTTACTAAAAAATCAAGAATTTCATAAAAATAAAAAAATGAACCAAAGATAATTTTGACATGATGAATTCCAAGAATAATCTCATTTTATAAAATTAAAATTCTATAATTTGGAAATTAATATTTTAAATAAAACATTATAATACATGAAAGCCAAATTTGGTTCGAAATAGAGAATTTTTCCCTTTGACTAAAAAATTAAAAAATATTATTATTATAAATAAAACTCTATAAGATATAATTAATTAATGTTAATAATATCTTAAAATTATTTAACTTAATATTATATGGGTTATTTCATTCTACCCCCTTTTTTAACTTGTGTCATCACAATTTTATTTACTATTTAAATAATTGGGGATATCTTTCCCTAAAATCCTTTTTGGATCCTCATGTCCCTTATTCAATAATGTGGGTTTTCAAAAAATACATTAACTAATTAAATAAAAATTTTCTATAACACCATCTCTCCAAAATCAAGTATTTAAACAGGTTATTCATTATAAGATTTTTTTTCCAACTGAAATATATTAGGGCTCAATACATGAGATTCATTTGGAATATATTTTCATAACAAATAAATATAAAATATATAATTTACATGAGATAAACATGGAGGAAATGCCACTTGATAAAAAATAATCCAAAATTATCTAGGATTTCATATGGTCCAATGATTTGTGAACTAATTCCCCTTTTCTAACAAAATGCATAACACTTTTCCATGGAGAAATTTTAAGAAAAAAATTATGTTACAACTAAAGTGAAAGAAAATTATTCTAGTTATTTTCCAAAATGTTATATCTAATTTGATCCATACTCATATATAATTTAATCATCTTTACATTCTCATCTATTTATTCAATCAATTCAAGTCCGAAAAACATTCTTTCACATACTTCATCCAAAAAATCTAGAGATGGACACTGATTTCCATGTAATGCCTCAAAATATGTCATCCATACACATGAATAAAACTATTATTATAATAAAATTCATTTAATTAAATATGTTTATACCAATTTTTCTAGTAATCCGTTGAACACGATTGAATCATATATTCCAATTTTTAAATCATTCAATCAGACAATCAATAAGATTGAGGATAAAAATCCTTACTAAAATTTAATTTGGTACCCAATGAATTATAAATGAAATTAGATGAATTAAAAGTAAATTCAAGAACATGGTCAGATACAATAGAGATAGAAACTCAATATTACTTGACAATCTCCTTGAGTTAAAGTCATGAAAGCGGATCTAAAGTCATTGTATCTTGAATTGAAACGAAATTTATATATTTAGTTGGTAGATAAAAAATAACACAAATTGAATTATTACCTCATGATGTATTTTGAAATACCACCATGAAATCAATGGTTTTATTATTCCATTTATATTTTTAAATATTGGAAATGTCTAAATAATCCCATTTGGTAAATTTTATTTGACATTAACCTCTTTAAAAAGGAACCAATTCATAGTAAAGTGAACAATATATCTTTTCATTACATATGACTAGTAATTCTATCAATAGTCTCTAAACATATCAGTGCTTCCAGGATAAATGGATAATGCAAAACTATGAGCTTCACTCAATGATTATCTCTTCATTTGGTAATAAAAATTCATACATAATGTTTTTTGAAATCTAATAACACCTTCTTAATCAAAATTAAACACAGGAAACATACCCTTATAAACATATTATACCTTTTCCTATAAAACATGATCCACCTTCAATGATTCCCTAATTATTTCATAAAATTTTGATAGTGTTGACACATAAAATAAAATAAATGATGTTCCTACATGCATAATTTATTGTCTAAAATTTTTAAAATCATTAACCAAAGGGTTATATTGAATATATTACATCATTAATATAGAATTATCTTTCATAATGAAATAATTTGAAAATATTTTTTTGTTTTCATGAATGGTAATGAATTAGGGATTCATAGTCCTTAGTCAGTTCCATCTATCTTTTATTCATCAAGTTCAAATCATTTAAAGAGAATATATAATTAAGAATTTTTTTATCATTATATATTTCACACATTACTCTATAAATATTACAGATCTAATATTTTAAATAAAAAAACCACATTATCCAATTCAAGATCATGTGAATGATAATTTAACTCATGAGGATTCATTTGTTGTAAAGCATAAGAAATTACCTAATCATTCTATATCAAAACATAACAACATCCCTTAAATGAAGAATAATTGTATATGAACAATTCACTCTTTCAATTGGGTTGGGAAGAAAAATTGATAATTCACCAATCTTTTTATCAATTCCCTGAAACAATCATCACAATCTTTTCATAGATGAATTATTTTTTTATTTAACCTCGATAGTGAGATATATAATTGAGAAATGTTTTGAAAAACCCTTATATAGTAACATTCTAATCCAAGATAACAACAAATACTTATGGAATAATTTGATCTGGTTCATTCTATAAAAAAATTAGTTTTAATAGGTTCAATAGTTATGTAATATTTAGAAACATTTTTCGATGGGAAAGAAATCTGTTGTAACCAAAATTTACAAATCATATTTTCATATAACTTATTTTATTTAATTTTTTTCATAAAAAAATAATTATGACTCTTTAATGACCCTAAAAAATTATAGAATATACTAATATATCGTCAATAAACACAACCAAAAACTCATTTAAATAGTCGTGGAAAATATATTCATAATGTTGACAAATACAATTAGTGTATTAGAATACCCATTGGGAATAACTAAAAACTCATAAATCTAATATCTAGTCCACAATGTTTTCTTCAAAATATTTTCCTCTTTCACCTTCAACTAGTTGTATGTTGACCAGAGATCAATCATCAAATAATATTGTTCTCTGTATAGATGAAAAAAAATAACTGATGTGATAAAAATGATACTTGTTCATAATATTTATGTCATCTAAAGATCTATAATATATTAAAAGTCTCAATATAACACAACTATTTTTAAAAAATAAAATAGGATCATTTGATGATCCATATCATCATGGGTTGTAAGAATTATGGGAAATCTGAACCGTTGTTCCTAGAGGTGTTTCAAAGGAATTTTTTTAAATTTATCCTATAACATGATCTTGGATATTTATTATAACCACTTTGTTGGTCCCATAATAGGGTTTAGTTTTTTATGAGTGAGGCTCAAGTAAATGTTTTAATCTTATTGATTGTCATGGCTTGAGTGTGACATATGATCCATTTGAGGTTCTATTGGATGGATTCTAAAAGGAAGGATCATGTTGTAACTCTGAGGAGATATTTTCCTATTTATATATATATATATATATGTTAGGAGTAATAACTTTATGTTTTAGAACATGAGATGGTGATATGGTTTTTAGGGACTCATGTGGATTCCCTTATGAGGTGGTTATAGATCAGGGGATTAGTGGCTGTAAAAATTGGTTATTGAAAATATAGGTGTGGATTTATTTTTATTTGGATTCCCTTGTAGGCTTGTTAAATATTAATTAATCAATGGTTTATAGAGTGTTCCATTAAGAATGACCATGTGGTGTCTTGTTTCTCTAGACACCCCTGTGGATGAGTTGGTACCCATAGATGGGTTGGTTGTCAGGATGGTCAGTTGAGATTTTATATCATGGCCGTTTCACTAGGTTTTTATTGGTACTGAGGATCCTTTTAAGGGTTCCAATTTTAGGTGTCCATAAGGACTATTAAGATTCCCATATATTAGGTATCCTTATTTCAGATTCCCTTTAGGAATTATTTATCAAGGATCATTTTGAGGACACTTAGGTCAACTTGATATGTTTCTACACTAGGCATATCCTATACTTTAGATGGGTTGGAAGAACCCCACATGAGATTTCCTCTTCTTGTGATGGCCTTTTGGCCATTTGGGGATCCTTTGATAGGCTTTTACTGAGTTCCTGGATGGATAAGGGGACTCCATGGTTGTACTTCACTTTTTGTTGTGACTATGGGTTTCATGGGAGCCATGTGTTTTAGTTAGGCCCTATGGTGGGTCATCAAGAGCCTTGGTGTATCTTTATTGAATGTTGAGGTCTAGGGGATACAGAGTGTCCTTGTCCATTATTGTATAAGACTTTATCAATATTACATGTTCATCTATATGGATAGTGGGTTTAAGAATTAGGTAGAACCATGTTCGGTTGGCCTTTGGTCATGATGTTTGAGGAAGTTTCTATTCGGGAATATTTTTTGAGGAAAAGACCCTTGGGATATCTTGGATAATGCATTTTCCCGGAGATATGATCCACTTCTCTCTCTTACATAGTTTGGTTGTGGTTAGATGTCTTAGGCGACTAATTGGAGATCCTGATGAGTGTAACTCTCCCCTAGTTATGTATTCACCCTATCTAGTGTGGCTTCAAGACTATGAGATGTTGCGGACTCACAGTGTCAGTTTTGACATCATGGATATCATGTCACTCTCAATCTCATGGATGTTGTGTTATCCTAGGTTTTTATATGGATCCCACCTATTTTTGGATCCATAATTCGGTCCAGATTCATTAAACAAGTCTTCTACGACTAACAGATTTTGTAGTTGTGTCGACCTATATGTTCATGTCACCAGTTTAAAGTGTGTTATAAGTGTCTGGAAGCCCGAATAATCATTTTTTATTATGGAATCCAATGGGTGCACATTAATTTCCAAGATTAATTCCTTTTTTAGATATATTGAATCAACTTTATAGATTTATATGACATACCAAATTTCAATTGGATGGTGAGCCATGTGTTATAAATCCTCCGGAATGGGCTAGAGTAGTGGTATATTTACCTCAGTGTCAGGCTAGAACCAGTGGTTGGTTGTTTTACTTGTTTTTGTTTATCCCACTTTATGTAGTTGTTATTTTAAGTCAGTTATTATTATATTTATCTAGGCTATTCATATGACATGTTCATGCACTTGTTATGACATCAGATTATAAGTCAACTATTGGGGGTGGCCTACTAAGATTTTTTCTTACCCCATGAATGTAAACCTTAGTATTCATGAATACATGTTGTATTCATTAATGATAGAGTACAAGTTGTGCAGTGGATGGGAGTAAGTCCCATTGTTTCTAGATCAAGTAGATCCACTCATTTGGAGTCTCAGGATCAGGCTCATGCAGCTCGAGTGTTGTGGAGACTGGGGATTTGGTTCATCTTGGAGTTGGAAGTAGAGTCCATTGTAATCTTTTAGTTTGTTTATTTTATATATGTGGTCGACCAAATGGTTGACCGTCTATTGTATGTTTTCATGCTTCTAGTCTGTATTGTTGTATGCTATATTTAATTTATTATAGTATTCCATTGTTTTAGTTTATTTATTATGTACACTTAGATGTTTATCTTTTGGATGTTTTAGTTATTATCTAATGTTATTTCAATCTGACTAGAGGGTATAATCTCCAAAAAATTTATATATACCCTCATAACTGGTTGATAGCCTTTAGAATTTGGGGAGGCATGATTGAGGCCTTATGGTGATGTAGATTGGGTGATGTGTTATATTTGTCCATTATGAGTCATTGTAAAATGATATTAGACGTGTTAGGTTATATGATTTGGGGAGTTAGTAGATAGTTTTTCTAGGGATGTGTCAGAACAACTTATGGATATCAGACATGTGTGTCAGGAACACCATTGTTGATAGGAACACCATGTTTCTAGGGGATCAATTTCAATTCATGGTTTCTTTTGTATTTTGTATTTTTTTTATTTCACCTAGTGTGATTCACATGATCTTGTGTATTTATAGTTTATCCTGGTATTTTGGCTCTTGGACTATAATAATGAAGCAAGTGTTCATGCCTCATTATTTACATGTGGGGTCCACCCAACATATGCATGTATGTGGTGTTTTCACCAAGGATGGAGGTTAAATTTTTTAAAGTGTCTCCAATGACCTATATAGAGTTTCACATATCGATCCTTGGGGTAATAATTCTCAACTAAACTACAGTTTATATTTTCATTTGGTGATAGGTCATGTGGATCTTGTGGTGAGATGTTTACTGGTGATGAATATGTATTAACTTCGTTGAGGGATTCATAAAGAATGTTATGGGTTGATAATGGGATTCTTGAGCCCAACCAGTGGATTGAAAAGGGAAATAATTACTGATATAAGATTGGATAGGGTTCGATTTACCCTAAGGTAGTGGTTTCTCTAAATTCCTAAGGTTTTTTTCATGGGAGGGATCATTTATTTTCATGTGTTATCTTTTGGGTCTTGTGTTGGGGATCATGTGCCTTATATCATCTATTGATTGGGAGGACATGACTTTTTCCTTTGTTGTGCCATTGAGGTCTGATATTGGTAGGATGTGGTTAGGCACGACGATGCCTAGTGTTTCAGAATTTGATTACTAGAAATGCCCTTTGTCCCATGTATGTCCTGAGAGGTCATATTTGGTTGGTTCCCAAACCCTAATAAGTTTGGTAATGATTTTGGTTGACTGGTGAGAGAATGGTTGGATTCTTTCTATTTTAGATTGATTCCTAAGTGGAGGGTGGTCATGTGGTTTATCATGTAATGAGGTATATTCCATGATTTTGAAGAAAGGACTATTGAGGGTGATCCAAATTTTTTTAATTGACCTACATAAGGATCTTGGTTAGTGGTTTTAGGTTCATTAGATGATTTTCATTTGTAATTGGCCTACATGAGCGTGAGTATTGTTGTGATTTTGAATGTGGTTTATGTAAATCCATGTGGTGAGTATTTCTCTATAGGATGTAGAAAGTCATGAACCTAGTAATAAGTCTTTTTTTGAGAATATTTGGTGTTGTTCCTGGTGATATATTAATGATTGTTGGTTATTGATGGTTATCTTATTGGTTCTTAGGTGTGATAAATATTTTAATGCTTATCCATTATGTTTGGTGATGAAAATAGCATGGGCTATGTGGTTTGTTGTTCAGGTTGCATGGTGATGCAAATATACTCATTTGGTGGGGAGAATCAGATCGTTAAAGTTTGAACTTATCCCATGTTGGAAGAGATTTTTGGATGTTATAATATTGGTTGTTATACAATCAATATAACATCAACGATGTAAATTATTTAGGTAGAGTATAACTATTGGTGGACCACTAAGTATTCTCAGGGGAGAGCAGTGTTTGTGGTGGAGAGTTTATGAAGATGTTCATCATCACGTGTTGTAAAAATCAAGGTAAATTTAAACATTTGTTTATGAAGTTGTTTTAGTGAAAAAAAGATAAATGTCTCCACTAAAATGATCTTAGATAATTTTTCCAACAACTATGTCAGATCGTTAATAGGGTTTTCACCCTAGGATAGGTGGTTCGTGAAAATTTGAGACATTCAAATTTTTATGGAACAATTAGAATTTCATGATTAAAATTTTAATTGATTTGTGCATATTTCATTGATGATATATTTTAAATAGAGTATTATAGTTAGATTGTCTCCCCATGGTTCATTCCAAATCTTGGGGTTTTCCCTAGGAAAGGAATAAACTTTCTTATGGCACTGAGTCTGAGCATGGGAAACATTTTTACTTTTACTTTTTCTTTTTTTATTCATTTCTTCTTCTATTTGTCCTTTACCTTCTCTTGTTTGGATTATCATGCACTCCCCTTGGGAATTTGCATAATATAGAGAATTGAGGGATAGATAGAGAATTGGTAGAGGGAAGAGGAGGCACTACCTGAGGAGCATGTTCGGAGGTAGATTGTGTCTTAGTGGGTTCATGGTGTGGATCTGGTGTCAAGCATCAATGGTTCCACTCCGAGTTAGGATTTTTAACATTTTATGTCAGAAATATATAATGCATATTTTTTTTAAGTTTTAATCTAATTTTTGGGTTTTTGAGGACCGTTCGGGGGTGTATTTTGGGATTTTGCGAATAAATGATCTGTTTTAAAACATTTTGGGGGTTTTCTATTTAGGAAAACTCACGTAAAAATGCGTGGTTCATAGAACACACACCATGTACTTGGGAGTACACACAATGTAGTGGGCCTAAGGGTGTGGCCAAGCACTCATCTAAACACTCCATAATAAAGTAATGGGTTCTATAGAGTACACATCATATCCCCATTTCAGCTATATTCCTTGCAGGCATACACGCCCAAGTAGAATACATTTCTAGGCCATATGTGGCACCCATCCAAGCACCCTATTTCGGGGTACATGTCATGAGATCGTTCATTTTACCCACAAAGTATGGATGAGGTACACAAGATGGTACACCATGTAGGGTACATGCCAGGTACTAGGAGGCACTTTCCATGTCATTTCAAAGATTACACATTTAGTGGATAGGGGCACACATCTGGGGAGGAACTCTTCTGATACAGATTGTGTACCCAAAGCACACATTGTGTACCGAAAGTACACATCTTGTAATTTTTTATTCCTTGGTATTTTCCCTGATTTTCACCCTATAGTAAGAATTGGACCTTTTTAGTAGTCAATTATAATCATTTTTTTCACATAGATCATTATTGTGGAATTCTTTTGGCGTTTAGAGGCCTTTCGGATGGGGTTTTGAAATGAGATATTTCAATAAGTGGATTTCATTGAATTTTGATTTTATATTCCTCCAAGAATTATATTGTGAGATGTGAGAACTATATGAGGGTTGTCATATTGGTGATCATTTGGGATCCATATTTCCATGGTGATCCATTTTATGTTCTTTTGGGTGGATACTAGAATTAGAGATCATATAGTATCACTTAAGAGATCCTGGTTTTTCCTACATGTCAGGACTGGTTTCACAGGGTTATAGAAGTTGAGTTTGAGATCATGCATTAGATGATCAAATTTGTTAGAGCCTTTAGAATTGGTTGACATTGTGGGATGGTGTTTATGGTTGGGTGTTTTAAGGATGCTGAGATGAGTTTGAGGGACCCCTAAGGATTCCCTTTTGCGATGGTTAAAATCAATTTATTAGTGGTTTACAAATTCAACTACTAAGAATTATTGTGTGACATTCTATTACTATGTATGCCCTTGTGGATTTGTTACTAATAATGTATCAATGGTTTTCATATCCACATATTGAGAATGTATATGTGGCATGTTATTTATTTGGATTCCATTGTGGCTGAGTTGGGTCCCATGGATGGGTTGGTTGTTGTGACGGTCAAATGAGGCTTTCTGGCATGGGAGTTTCCACAAGGCTTCATTAGTGTTGATTATCCCTTGAAGGGTCCGAATTTGAGGTGGTCTAGAGGACCATTGAGATGAACTTGTATGAATACTCATGATTTTTGATGCACATTGTTCATTATTAATCTAGGATTAGTATAACTCCACTGAGGTACGTTAGGTATGTTCCTTTACTAGTCCTCTGTCATGCATTGGATAAGCTTGAGGAAACTCTTGTAGGGTGTCCTACTCTTGTTTTAGCCTTTGGTATGTTTTTGGATATTTGATGGGTGTGGTGTGAGAACTATGGTACAGTAGAGGGGTTTCTATTTGAGTGTCACCTTGTGTTGAATCCCTGATATTTGTGGGCCCTGGGACTTATTTTGGCCCTATGTTGGGTCATTCAGAGTACATAGGGGTTGTTTTTTTTATGTTAATATCTAGGGGATAAAGAGAGGCTATTTTCATCATTGGGTGAGAGTTTATTGACACTAATAGTTTATATTTATTGATGATGGGTTCAATATTTAGACCAAAACAAGTTTGGTAGGATGGGATTAGGTAGGTAATTGGAAATATGGATTATTATAACCACCCCTTTGGTTGAGTATTTTCTCTGGATTTAGTGGATTCATGCTCATGAGGTGTTGAGGCACTCATAGAGTGGGGTTTTTTTATTTATATATGTAGTGGAACTCCTGAATTGGTGTATTTTATGAACCCCATGAGCTTTATATAAGGATCCCACCTATTTTTGGGTCGATACCTAATGTACAATTCAATTTATAATAAATTTGGGACAAACATGTTGCCCAGTTTTGATGGTCTAGATGTTCTTATCACCAGTTCAGATCACACTATTGGAGTCCTAGAGACTGGTAGATGTATATTTCTATGTCTATTACTGTGGTTACACGCTAGGTCTAAAATTAATACCCTTTTGGTTAGACATCTTGGAGATCATGTATTGATCTAGTTGACACTTCTTATGTCATGTGGCTGGGTGAGCCACATGTTATAAATCATACATCGTTTACCAAGGTGATGTTATATTTACCCTGGGTGTCAAACTAGAAAATGTGGTTGGATTTTTTCCTTTTTTATCCCCCTTTTTATGATGTTTTTATTTTATGCCATATTTTATTAGTTTCAACTAGGATGAACATATCATGTGTTCATGCACATTTTATAATAGCAGATTTTAATTTCACAGTGGGGTTTGATCTACTGGGATTCATTTATCAACCATATACATGCACCTTGATGCGAATATAGATTGATGTCTTATTTCAGGTTGGAGAAAATGTTTCATAGTAGATGGGGTTGGGGATCACTATTTCTTGATCAAGTTGTTCACCTTGTGTGGAGTCTCAAGATTGAGACGATGCGACATGAGTGACGTGAATATTGATTATGTGGTTTGGTTCAAAGTTTTAAACATCTTCTATTATATTTAGTTTCATTCATTTATTTTGTATATGTCTTTAACCCAGTGTGTGACCATCTTTTTTCTATTATCATGATTTGAGTCGTTATGATTATATTCTATATTTCACTTTTTATAGAATTACCTTTTTTGTTTATTTATTATGATTACACTGATGATTATATTTATGATTTTTTGGTTGTTTTATACTATAATCGCAATATGAACAGATGGTATAGCCTCTCCATTGCATCTTTGGACCCTCATCATCTGTATACATCATCTGGCATTCAGGAAGACACACTTGAAGCCATTTGTCGATCTAAATTGGATGATGTTTTTGGTCAAACTAGGATAGTTCATTACAGGCAACCCCATAGTGCTGTCGTTGGTTGAATGAAACCATACTCTTCTAAGACTTGAAACTAATATTTGAATTCCAAAATTTATACTTGATCGATTTTATATGGGTGTTTTGAAATTATATTAGATTCAGACACTAATTAAATAGTAAAGTCAAATTCATAATCAGGTATAATTTCATATATCTCATCATAAAATACATACAAAAAATCATTCACCATAGAGAAATCACAAGTATTAATCATCTCCATCTTCTCAATAATATATGAAAGATAAATTTAATTTACATATGTTACATTATCTAAAATAATTAATATTCTATAAAAGGTATGAATTCATTCCGTTATGTAAAATAAAACTCCATAAGAAAAACAATGAACTCTATAATCTATCTTAGTATGGAAAATACGAAGTCAACCCATACTCATAATAATGTAAAATTAAACAAGAAAAAATGTAATAAGGTTTTCAAGTAAATAAATTCCACATACAATATAAAGAGGATTATTATAGTTTATGTTTTCTTAATACTTCCACCATTTCTTTTTACCAAAATTTATGACTTCATTTCCTGAGCTGAAATGTCTAATTCATCATAAAATTTCTTAAAATTGAAAGAGGTTTTATACCTTGAATTAAACAAGACAGTGGAATATTGTGAATAAATAAGTAATTTACCTTAAGGAACGTCATTGTATGGTCTAATAGCTATTGAAATAGTTACAAAGGTTTAATCCACACATTTATTTTTTTTTTCTTGATGGTTTACCACCTTCATTTATATATTTGGACAAGTAATCACATAACGAACAATCTCATTAAAATTAGAGAATATTATTATCATCTTTTCATTATTCATTTTGTCATTTAATTTATAGTAATGAGTCTTATGTCCAAACCACCCACATTAGACGTACTTCCCAGATTCTATAATACATTATTTTGGGTTCTTTTAACCACACTTATCACAAGATAAAAATGTGTTTTATTACATTTTTATTTATTTGATGGATTTTTCCTAATTTCCTTCCATCTAGGAATTTTTTTATGATTTTATTCAAGGAATACATCATCATGAAAAAACTCCATTTCTACCTTCTCAGTACATCAAACAAGTTTCATTAAAATTTTGAATTCACAGGAAGAAAATTCCCTTTGATATATTGGATTCAATCCTAAGTAAAACTGATTATTCGTACTACCAAGATACCAGATAAGATTTAGTACATACCTTTCCAAATGGTATAAGTTTTATTTATATGTATCCATTGAATATTCTTTATTCTGCCTCAATTTCAAGAATTTATTTTCCATCCTTTGTTGAAAAACTGCAGGATAATTTTTCTCAACAATAATATACATAAATTAGTCTCTTTCCATAGAATAAATATCTTTTATTTCTCTATTATTCTTAACCATAGAAAAAAATTTATTAGATTCAACTTCAAAATGGTAAATAGAAATTGTTATATTTTGATTATATGAATCACCTTGGACTTTAAATATTTTCTCCAAGAATTTAACGCATTCATAGGTATTAAAGGGTAATATTATCCCCTTATTTTTAGAGGGTTTTGTTTCATGAAATGATCCATTATACATATGTTCCTATGTAGTGAAAATGGTTTATATCCCACATATATACCACTATAATTTATTGAATATGAAAATTGATCCATAAAAAAGGTCTTTATTCTAATTACAACCATTCCAAGTGGATGATTTCTAATTATATTTTCCTCTTGGTTACTTCCTAAATCATCTTCCTAATTGCACCTATGGAAAACCATTCCGAAAAGACATAGTTTAGATGAAGAAACATGGTACTATTCAAATTCTATATCCCAATAACCATAAATTATAATCTCTTAAGGGTATTTACTTCCATTATCCTGACCCATAAAATTATCTAAACCTTTTCTCTAATTAAAAATTTAATACCCAACCACTATTCAATCTATAATTTCATTTTTAAACAATAATTTTATTTTATTTCATTCCTTAACATATTTTTAGTTTTACAATTTCAATGAATTAGTTCATAACTATTACATAACAAACCAATACATTACAATTTGAATACATTATCTTATTATCTATTTTCCCCATAGTAAAAGAATTTTAAAATAAAACAGATTTTCCTTTCATGAAAAATATTTATGATTTTCAACATAACATACTCTTTTTTATGAAACATCCTCAAAACTTGTGAAATTTTTTTGAAAATAATTGATGAGAACACAATTTCATGGTAAGGGATATAAAAAAATAAATTTGTTAGTCCATTTTAAAAACATGAAATCATAAAAGAGATCTTTACTTTAACATAATAATCATTAAATCAAATAATAATTTACTTACACATGAAATCAACTTTACTAACAAAATTGTTTCATTAAACACAATAAAAGAAAACATAAGGAAAAAATAATCATCATGATGCTTTTTTTAGAAAAACCAAGAACCCATAAAAAATATTTTCATAAAAACATACCATTTTCCCTAAATTCTAATAATCATTTATTTAAAAGAAAATATAATTATATTACCTTTTTAAAATGAATTATTTCCATGAAAACTAGTTAAAAGCATAGGAAATTTTTATAGCTGCCTTGGGACACCGTCTACATAGAACCCTTACAAGAACCCTTACAATCAGAATGACTATTATGATCAAATTTCAACATAATTATCTTGATAACATAATGATTTCCCAATGAATAAGAGATATATTTAATGTTAACCCATATTTTTAAGCTATATCGGTCTCACATGCCATCATTAGTTGTATTGGTCTCACCTATCATCATAAAAAATCTCCAAGTACCATAAGATTCATGAAAACATAAAATATTTAATTTCAATTACAATGATCAAATAGTATAGTTTGGAACCCCTAAGAAAACATTTTTCAGATATTAATATATCTCTAACCATTAAAACCTACTTTTCAGAACTAAAATTCCCATAATAAAGGGACAATGATTTTTTTATGAAAACATAGATTCATTGAAATTAGTAAAAAATATAAAATAAGGGTTGTAATCACACTATAATATACTACTGTTGTATTCATTAAAATAGAACATTTTATTTTTTTCCTTTTGTAAAGAGAGTATATATATTCCGGATGAATTATGTAAAAAATATTTATTTTAAAAAACATTGAAAGAAAGTAAGAATGAGACATAAAATAATTTTTATAGTTCATTTATTTAAATATAAATACATTTATAATTTTTTTAAGAATATTTACATGGAAGTGAAATACTGAAAGAATAAATCGCTAAAACATATAATGTGAGGTGTTAATGGTAAAGTGTCTCTTACGTCGAGTTTGAATGGTCACATACCTTCTTAATCTTACTGAATAATAAAACTATTTGAAATATTTACTTTTATTAAAATTTATCAAGATTATTATTCCTTTAATTTTATTTATTATCATGTTATATTCAATTATTTAATCAATTCATTTCACATCATATTTTTTGATGACATTCGATACATATGTCGAAAATAACAATGCTAAGTTGAAATTGGTAAGATAGGTAATTATTACATTATATCTAGAATAATAATAATGAAATAGTTATAATTTTTTTAAATTAATTCTAATTTTAAAACCAACAATGTTATATAGTTATGAAAAATTAATTATGTTAAATCATGGAGATAGTAGGTCGTACATACTCATGAGTAACATATTTATTTTTCCAAGAGCATGAGTAATATAAGGTAAGTTTCATTATATATTTAAATAATGATTATTATATTATAAATATCATATTAATTATTAAAATATAATAATATATACTGGTCATGTGATGTGGTGACGTAAAATAAATCACATCTCTTCATTGAGTTGGTAGTCTACATGTCCACATGAGCGTCGTTATTATTTTTCGATGGATAAAATTGAGAGAAATTAGATAAAATATAATATTGATATAGTGATAAATATTTCATGAATATAGTAAATATATAAATTAAATCTATCATTATATCTATCCATGAGAGGAAATTACGGAAAATGAATTACATCAGTTTGTGAGGTGGTAGTCCATCATACACAAGAGTGGTGATTTAGTTTCCCATTTGATGGATGTGGAGACGGATATAAGTAATGTAATTAAAATAATAAGATATAAGTATATATAATATAATTGTGTTATTATTTCATCATGGTTTAGAAATATTTAAAGTTGGTGGAAAAAAGTAAAATAAAAACATTCGGTTAATAGTTATACCACTTCATCAGAAAACCTCATTTTTTACACCTTAATCCATATAAGGTTGGTATAATTTCAGAAATAAGACCAATATAATAGGGATATGGATGTAAATATGATACTTGGGTAGGTATTGGATTATATATAGTGCACAAATTGTGTGATTAAGATAGAATATGAGGTGCCTATTTATTAGTGAGGGGAGGGTCATTCTTGGAATTTCTTACTGTATAAAAATAACTTAAAATAATTTTCAAGTTAAAGTGGCCAAAAATTGATATAATTAAAATATATTATGATAATTTTTTAAGAAACTATCATCCAATAACTTTTTTACAATTATATGTTTCGTTTTTACTCTTATCTCTTTGATTATACCCAGTGTAAACACTTTTGATAATTATGGTGATATAAATGTTTTTAACTCTCTAGGGTTGTAGAAAGTTACAATAAAAGGAAAAATGAATCATAAATGGACCATGGTTTATATTTTCACCAATTTCCCATTCACATGGATGATGATATTATATCTATGAATTTTAAATAATGTAATAAAATATTGTTTATTATAAAAAATCACTATTTTCATTTTTTGGAGCTCTTCATTTACATTGACTTTAACACCATCATGATAATGATTAAATTAATATATAAATCATTAAAAAAATATATAATATTATATATTCATCTATTAAATTATTGGAACACTAGAAACTTCAAAAAAAAATTGGGATTTTTTATTCCATTTACTTGATTTTTAATCTACTTTCACAAGCACTAGGTCAGCATTTCATAAGAATTTAATGTAATTGTTTCTCACTAAAAACTAATAAAAATCACAATAATAAAAATTATTAAATTATGTTAAATATAAACTTCCATGTTTTTTCAATATGTATATTTAATCACATCAATGTCATGAAATCGTATTTAATATGTTATTTTCACTTTTCTAGCCATGCGCAAGCATTTCACAAGCATTTGGATTAGTCAATTGTCATATAACTCCACAAATAATACATGTACATAAAAATTATAAAAAAAAATTTATATTTATTAACCAAGTAGAGGAAATATTTCTCTATTCTCAAATATTATATTTAGAAAACCAAATTTTACTTTTCCATTATTGTGCAAGCACAACCTTGACATTAGAATTGATTTTCATATTTATCATGAAATAAATTATAATTTAAATTTATTAATTTTTTTATTATAATTATAGAATATTATCATACATAATTTGTTTATAAATTTTATAAAATTTTATTTCATATATAATTCTTGGAGGGATCATAAAATATATTGTTTTTCATAAAATCTATATTTTTACTATTCACTGAAAAATCAATCATTTCAAAATAAATATAAAAAATTTATCATAAAATAAGTTTTATGAGATGAATTAAAAAGAGAAGTTATTTTTTCAATTAAAATACTATAATTTTAAAATAACAGTTTTAAATAAAACCATATAATTCATGAAAACTCAATTTTGATAGAAATAAGGATTATTTTCTTTTGACTAAATAATTAATTAACATTCATATAGTTAATATAAATATATAAAATAAAATCAAGGAACAATAGTAATACATGTAAATGATTCACATTTACATTACTTGTGTTGGAACACCTTACACCATTCATGATGTCTCGAAACTGAAATTCGTCTATCATAGAAAGAGTGTATTTTACTGGAGAAAGAAAAGTTCATTTTTGACCCTACACTAGTGTCAAGTCATCCCTTATCATCATATGAATCATGTAAAAGCTGGATATAATTTCACATATCTATTTTTAAAGTGATATTAATAACATGTTAATAACATTGCCACATACATTTTTCCAAAATGGATGAAATCATGAAAATGTCTGATAAATAAAAACATTTAATATGGAAATTCAAAAATAATATCTATTTTTTTGAAACCCATTTTCATTATGTTTTTCCAAAAGTGGATAAAAAAAATAAAAAAAATATCATTTAGTTTTTTATATAGTCCATAAACTCTTAACAGAGAAGGTATTTTACCTTCATCTGAATTCCAATTGAAGGACGTTATCCAAAATCAGTATTTATATCCTTGGGGTAAGAATTAATAATTTTTTTGCAAAACAGTCTTCAAGGAATGTTTCAACATAAAAAAATGTTTTGATGCTTCAAAAATGGTACACCCTAACATTCATTAACTCTCTATATTTATTAGTTTCTTTATCTAGAAAATTCATTTACTGTATTGAGCAACATGAAACTCAATATAAAATTTATATTTTTATCATAACCATACAACAAAAACAATCAAATCCCACATTATTTTTATATTTTTAATCTATGGAGCTAAATAAACATTAATATCATTACCAATTTTTTTACCATATATAATATGAGGAATCATAATGTATTATTTCTTCATGCATAACCATGATATAAAGTAATTTTTTACTAACCAAACCATACATCTAATTAGAGTGATAATTTGTACACCAAAATGATTCATTCTACATGTAGATAGTGAAATATTGTGGTTTCATATCTCATTTCTAAATTCAAGAGACTAATGAAAAAACTTTGGTTTTTGGGTGGTGAAGTTTCTCATCTTGAATTCTTTTATATGCATGCTACGTCAATCTCATCACAGTCTCCTCAATTCCATATAATTATAAAAACCTTGGAATTATTTGAATGTACCATTATTCATTATTATATTAAGACACACTACACTTTAGGAATTTTTTTTTTATTCATGGTTCTTATAAAACAAAATATAGTCATTTGGACATGCTTGTATATTTTCATATATTTTACCCAATAAACATAACATGAATTTAGTATCATATGTTCAAACAAACAAACTCATTATATTATACTAACAGATCATTCAAGATATTAATTATTTCTATAAAGTTCTTATCACAACATTTTTTTCAACATTCAAATTATACAACATTATTGTGGATGATAGTATTGTATATTTAGTACAATCAAAATGCAATGGAGTAATTTAAGAGCTATTTAACATGTCCAAGACAATTGAAAAACTTTAAAGGTTATATTTAGATAATATTTTCATTTCCTACATAAAATCTCTATAATTTTTTACATTTAAACACATATCAATTGACCCATAAATTAGATTTCTATGTTGGTTAATTGAAATATTCTGTTCTTCCCCATGATTAATCCAACAATTATAAATTTTATCTATTTAATGATAGAGAAAGTGTTATACCAACTCCTTTGGAAAAAAAATTGTTTAATTAAAAAAAATAAAAACACTGATGGCTAGGGAATATTTTCGGGTATGTAATTTCCCATGAAATTCATCATTATCTTCATAAAGTGGTGATTTCGCTTGGAAGGCACCCCTAAAAAGTGGTTGTGATTTATTTTTCATCATCACATGGAGGAATCTTGGTTATGAAAGATAATAATCGACCAAATTTTTATTCTATCAAGGGGGGAGGACTCATTAATAATGTTAGAAAGGGGTCTATAGACCACTTAGTCCTGAATCAGAATTCTATTATTAGAAGGCATGACCTATGATGATTTTCTATCATATCTCATTTGGTTTTTCATTTTGGTAACAAGATGTGGTGGTTATGAGATCTTATTTTGAATCTCTCAATGATATGGGGTATCTAAAGTTTAACTTTTATACTTATTGGTAGGGGATTCTTCCACATTAAATTTCCTCTAAAAATTTGAACCAACAAGCTTGGGGTTATAGTTCTATTGACTTGAAACCAGGTATACATAGTATTCAGGATTGGGATTATGATATTGATTCCATCAATATTATGAACTCAAAAGATCAAATTTCTATTAATTTTTTTTTAAACTAGATTATTTAGCATCCTCACATTATATTTGATATTTATTCCCTGATTTTTATTCCCATTAAAAGGCATAAGGATACTGAATCAGCTCACTTTGGGTACTATGATCATGTCCATGTGGAAGTTGATATCTCCAATACTAAAAGGGACCAAATCCATAAAGCCTGACACTTTTCAGGTTTTTTAATATCTTGGAGCTTATAAAAGGGTTATTGGGGTTATAGAAGTGTTTTTACACTAAATGATGAAGTATGTAGAATTTATTTTACAACAAGATGTTTTTTTATGTAATTTTGTTTTACAAAATTATGATATGTTTTATGGCTTAAATGGATTTTAAAACATGTGTAATTAAGCCCATGTAATTGACTTCATAAAACATCAATTCATGATGTGAATAAAATATAGGCCTTACGGTTTGAGGTGACACATTTTTTAATGGAGCATATTGTTCATAATGATTAGGCTGTAAGCTAGTGGTTTAAAATATAAATTTCCCTAGGTAGTGATTTATATAATATGAAATTCCACATGGATATACCCAAACGCCATACTTCACCAAGATTTCTAGGCCTATAGTTATGTTTTTCCTGGTGTTTTGGGATCTCGTTGAAAGGAATTGATTCCCTAGTTCCTATATTGATTTTGTGGTCATATGGGGTTAGTTCTCCCTCATTATCTTATGGTTATTAAATATTTTTACACATGTTCCTTTCTTTCTATACAGTGGTGGTTCCTATAAATGTTTTAATGATGTTTTGTTGTTGTTGTTGTGCGTGTGGAAAGGAATCCTTGGTGGCACGTGGGTTATAATAAGAGAAGTGACCAGGACAGAGGAATTTGGTCCTTTATGATGCGAAAAATGTTGATGCTTCTAAGGTATGGGATTCATTGCTTCTCCTATTTACATAGATTCAATCATAAATTAATCATGTTTTATTCCATTGGATGAAAATTAAAATAACCTAATATATATTCAAAAAGATTAATATCGAAATTGGATAACTATCAAATTTCGATGTTTTATACCATGATAACAGTTTTTTTATTGATTATATATATAGTATTCTATCCATACTATTCTAGTGTAAAATATTTTTATGCTCAATTTCGCATGTTGAATTTGAAGGAAAATGTAAATGAACATAAATTTAACATTAAAGGATTAATATGATTAGGAATTAAATATAAAACATATTTGTAATATGGTTTTTAAATTTTATGATGATCAAATTGATGGAAACAAACGTGTTTAATATACTTTTGTATTCAATATGTTATATAAATTCATAAATAATGTGAATAATGCAAATTCATGTTGATGATAATTATATTAAAGTAACGTTAAATGAGAATTGTTATTCTCTCAGTTGTTTGAATCTTGTTTGATTCTAGAGAGAATGGTTAATAGTTTGATAGCATGTTATATATGATATCTTAGGTTTCCCATGGTTAAAACATGTGAAAAATGAATTAGTTTATTCAATATGGAATAAAATCGATTATTTGATAAATATAATGATTGGTTCCATGAGAACCCATTAACTTATAAAGTCTGAATACCTTGTGATAGGAGTTGTGGGAGCTCATTTTTATGTGAATAATGAATAAATTGTTTTAAGGAAAAGTTTCCATGTTGATTTTGATTTTTTTCTTGTTACCTTCTAATAAAATTTGGATGTGATCATTGTAATGTGATCTGATGTGAGACTAGGATAGAAAATGAGATGCATGATGTGGGGCCTGATTGATGCAGTAGTATTTGATTTCTATGATGGAAATATATATCATGGTATGAATGAGGGTGTTGGGGATGGATCTGTAGATAATGGAATGGGTTAAATGTGGTCTTAATTGTTGATGTGATAAATATATATTATTTCATGATAAGAATCTATTAAATGGATAATGGTTAGTATTCATGATTATCTACATTCCATTCCCAACTGCTAGAGGAATCTATATGTGTTTAGTTGCATGTTTTCTCTTAGGGTAGCATTGGATGTTATTATTAGAGTACCTAGATTATATAAAGTTAATAATTCTTAATGAACATTTATCACATCATGTTGGATATTACTAGAATAAAAAATATTTGGTCTTGAGATCCCATGGACTCAGTTTGTAATATGTCGGGAGGTCATGTGATTCACTATGGTGATTAATGTAATGAAATTTAGAATAATTTTAAGGGTTAATTAATGGATATTGAACTATTTGACAAAAGTAAGTGATAAAAACGTAAATAAGTAATTTAATATAGCTATTTAAAATTATTTTGGGAATATAAGATTTCTAGTCTTGGTAGTGGGTGTTGGGATTTCAAGTGATGTTAGCTACAATTGAGTCTATGACTAGGTTATGCCCATAGTGTTCTTATGAACTATATTATATTCTGTATATTATTTTATTTTATATGATACTATACCCATTTATGTTAAGGATATTAACATCCAAGGGACTATTGGAGGGTGTTTTCCCAAATATCTAGATTGGAGGATGGATGACTAACTACCCCATGTGGCCCACTCTATTCTATTGGTAGATTATGTGTTGTTATACATGGAGGTTAGTTTCGCTATATATATATATACAAATATTTTTATAGAGGGTTGTGATGGTTGTTGTTCTTTCACACACATGTTTATCCAAATATAGTATCCAAAGGATTAATATAAGTATGATTCGTATATGTTTTGAAGGATTGAGTTGGCTTAGTTAGTGTATTGGTTCTGATGGATTTAGATACAATACTGGATGTATGATACACATCATAGGGGTTGTATAGGCTCCCAAAATATACCTAGTAACAATACGATGTTGTTATATTGGATGATGTGATTATGTGATGTAGGATTTTCATGTTATAATTATTATCCCGAGTGTCTATGGGGTTGATTTCTTTTGGAAATAGATGGATTATGATATGCGATGTTGGGGAAGAGAAGAAACCCAGTGGGAAAGATGAATTGGGGTACCCTTGATTTTTTATTATTATAATACATGATCTCTTATATGCGATACATGGTGAGATTTAGTTAGGTTGAGGTTGGGAAATTTGGATACATAATTAGGTGATGATGTAGATTCACTATTTATCATTATGTTTTACCATGATTTTTTTTATATTTTGTACGAGAGGATTCACGTAGGATCTATATGAATATACCGTTATTCTCACTGCACATAGATATAAAATCTTTTTAGGTCAGGGGATAATTTTATAAATTGTAATTGATGTTACGATATCATGATTTTAATGGATATTTTTTTCTTTATGGTCACTTCCATCATTAATGTTGGTACTTGTAGTTTCCCTTTTTGTGGTTTTAGTACTATATGGAAATAAATATATGCACTTGTAAATTTTTTAATATATATGAGGGAGTATTATTTATTGTATCAATATAATATCACTCTTTCTCACGTTCTCTTATAGGGAAATTTCTATCATTGTATATTTATTATACCCTTAATGTTAGTCATTATGCTGAGGCCTAATGGTGGTAGAACATGAGATGTCACCATCTCCCTTCACTCAATTCCAACTTACAATGGGTTCCCTTTAGAAGAGTGGGTTGTGATAGAGTGGTTTCAAAGTTTCAAGTTGAGTTCTAGGATGGAGTTTTGAGTTACTCATAGTTGAGGTTTCATGGGTTTCAAGGTAAATGGTGTCGGTTTTGTTTGGTAAGTGTTGTAAACAAAATAGATCAGCTAAGACATAGGTATTTAGGCCCCTTTGATATGATTCATGATGATTTTTGTTTAATGAGCCTACTAAATAAAGTGATAATGGTAGCAGGGTATATACCTAAGAATGGATAATTCATAATTATTCTTTCCACTAGTGTTTGAAATGGGTATAACTATTGATAGGTTAAAAACATAAATAAGATAAAAAATATGAGAATAATTAATTTAATATTTTCAGTATTCTAGGATTATGATTCTAACCATTTTTTCTTATTGCAGGTATGGATCTAGGTCGATGTCCATTCCAGGTTCATTCTGAATATCTTCTGCAAGATGTTCCAATAGATAATCATAGACTAGAGGATAATGATGATGAAACTTGGAGGATGACACTCTAGGGTTTTTTATGCCAAAGTCTATTAGAGAATGAGGGGTCCATTTTATATTTAGTCTGAGAATATTGGTTGGAGGAGGTTGAGATAGCTTTCAATTATATTTGTTCATGTATTGGGAATTGGGTTTTTTTGGATGTGATAATGCTATGTGGAGCTTTCAGATAGTGGAAGATCTTGTTCTTCAGGGATCATGAGGTTTTTATTGTCTCATAGGAAAAGTTCCGGTACTAGTATTTGTTGTATTGATTTCATTAATTGCATTGGTGGCCAATCTTCCAGAGAATCATACCCATCACTAGGGGAGTTATAGTGTGTGAGAATTTTTGATCTATTATTGGACCCTTTTATGATATGCTTCAGACCAATTTCTATAAGAGGAGGCTAGTGTGAAAATTTTAAAGGTTGATTTGTGCCTAGAGATCCAGTGCCAAGTCATGCTGTTAATGTTGTTGACATATCTGGAGGTTTTATCAAATAAATATTTAATTGAGAAGGAATTGTCCAGAAATATATATTCACAATAGGGGATTCATCGAGATTACTCATGAATCATAGTCATATTTTGATGTTCCTAGTTTCTTGGATAGAAGATCCCTCAATCAGTCGAGGATAGATCCCAGTCCCCAGCACCTCGTCTCTCCAAGGGGGGGAACTCTCAGACCTTTTCCAAGGTATTATATACATGTTTTTTTTATTGATTATGAGGTCATCTGTGTCAAGAGTACCTAAACATTATTATAACTTAGTGTGCACCATGATTTTCACTTCGGGTTCCTCTATTCAAGATGTTTCATATGAGGAAGTTATGGTAGAGTGTTCAATTTTTAGATTAGAAGAGATAAGATGGGGCTGAAAAATAACATCCCCAAGATAATTATTATCCTTATAGAGTTTAGAGGGATTATAGAGGGTGTTTTCCATAGGGTTAGAGAGGTCATGGAGAATGTTTTGGTTAACATCATCTTTTAGTGTTTCTAATGCCGAGAAAGGTAGACGTTGTACATGGTACCCTTTACTTGTTTTCATAATGGGGGCATTTTTTATTTGATTCAAGAGCTTCCCAATCCTTTATATTACATAAGTTTTTACCTTATTTGGTACTTGATGTGTATAGGCTTCTCGTTATCTTTTTGTTGACTAGGCTAGTTGGATGTCGAGATGACTTTTATGAAGTGGGTAGAGACAAGGAGATAGTGTAGGGTAAACAACTCTTTTTTGGAAAACTACTTATGTTCATGGATACAACCATGTATCATCATCTTTATCATGGATTAGATGTATATGGTGAAATATTTCATGTATTGTTTCATGAGGATGTTTGTTTTCTATGATGCTGATAGAAAGACAACGATGTTCATTGGAAAGAGAGACCCTTAGATGGGTCAAAGGCATGTAATGTACTTGTCTTCATTAATATCTGAGCTTATATAATTATCATCATAGGATAAGTAGTAAATTTTCTTAGGGTTGTGTAATATTAAACTGATGTATTTTTTGAGGGGTTTTTAGTGTTACCCCATCGATGAGAGGTCAAGTTTGGGATAAAACATAATCCATGCATGTCTCTTATCTTAGTGTCAATACAGAGGATGCCACATTCTCACATGAGAGAGATGTGTGTACAACTCGATGATCTATTGTAGTAGGGTTTTTTATAAGTGTTTCACATTGGGGTTCTTAAATTATGTCTATGAATAAGGCTTATGAAATTTTTTTGTTTTTTATTGATTAGCATTGCCTGAGTCAGATCACAGTGGAGAACTGATATCCTCTCACACATGTTGATGATTTTTTCGATCATCTAAAAGGAGAAAGTTGTTTCTTAAAAATAAATATACATTATGGATATCATTAGAGGCATTTAAGGATGAGGATATTGTAACACCCTGATATTTTAGAAAAAAACTAGGTTTGATAGTGTATTTTACATGGAACATCGAACTTAAAGGATCTCTGATATATATATAATTGTTATAAGATAGCTATTAATTGGAAGAGATGAATAATATCAAATGACTTATGATATATATATATATATATTTTAAATTTCTATATCAATATAAATTATTGATAAATTTTTAGTATATAATCAAGCTATTTTATTTAATGTAATTTTATTTCTCATAAATATGTTCTATATATTATGTATTTTTATTTATTTTCAGGAAAAAAATATTATAATTTATATTTGTAAAATATTTTTGTTTATTTTATAAATTCAAAGTAATTTATTTCATTTTCATATCAAAAATTTTCATAGGTGAAATTTTTTATATTTTTCGAAAAATATTGATTTTTCAATGAATAGATAAAAAATACCAATTTTTATATAAATGTATTTCATTTTCATGAAATTAAGAAATTATAATTTAAAATTTTGTTTTAAATATTATTTAAATCAAAATATGTTTTATTTAGTGATATTTAATAATCTTAATTACTTTTTACTCACCTTATTAATGGGTTTTAGTATATGTTTGTTTTGAGAAATAAAAATGTGTTTTTTCTGAAAACAGTTTTAAAGTGCCCAATGTTTATCCATTTTATTTAATTTAAATATTCCATAATATGGAATGTAATAAATATAATATGAATATTATATTTGTTTAAAAAAATTGATATTCAAACACTTACAACTATTAATCATAGATTTAATATTAAATAAGATTTTCCTTGAAGAATACACTTCTTGAAAACCAGATTTTCATCGCATCAGCAGGTATTTTTTTAAAGTAATTTTTTCACTTATTTGAGTTTAATTTGGTAAAATAAATACCATATTTCTATTAATAATTATTTATATTATTTAATAATGTAAACATAATATTTTACCAAAATTAATTTTGAAAATAGTAAAAATTAATTACCCTGGTTAATGTAAAAATTGGTTTATATAGGGTTAAACTAAATGGATAAGGTAAATAATGGCCTCAAAATTGGTATAAAATAATTTAATGGAACAAATTATACCTTATAATGTATAATAATCAATAAAACATCATTTTGGTGCCTTTTTTGTTTTGAAAAACATGGGGACACATTTTTCTTTTCTTAAAATGATAATGCATCACTCACCTCACTTATAAAAGGTCACCCACTCTCCTCTATTATTATCACAATAAAACCATTTTGGATTTAAAAATACCTATAGAAATAACTTCAAAACTTCCAATCCAACATATTATATTACTTGGTTTTTTCTAAGATTCGTTCTATATAATGTCTCGGTATAATCCTAAATTGGTGGTCTGAGAATAGGTGAAGTTGCTAACTATGTGTTTTTTGTTTTATTTATGCTTCTACCCCTTCAAATATTATTGAACTATGATCATATGATAACATTGGTACCTACTATATACATAGAGGTAATTTTATTAATTCAATAATCTGAATTCATCTCTTCTTCCATTAAATGCCATTTAAAATCGTCATTCATATGTACGGTGGACTACCACCTCACGAACAAATGTCATTCATTTTCCATAATCACCTATCACAACTTGTATTAATTATGGATTTAAAGTATATATATTATATTTTTAACACTTTTATACATACTTATTTATTTTATCACATATAAATTTTTTACTTCTATTCTATGTGGGATATGGGAACGTCACTCAAGTGTATGATGGACTATCGCCCCGCAAATCGATGTGATTTGTTTTTCACCAACAACTTAAATGGAATTTAATGAGGATAATTTCAATTAAACTATGTGATATACATTAAATTATAATTATATTCCTGACATATTTCTCATTTTTAAATGAAAATATATTATTTTTATCATACACTAAAAATGATAACTTTTTCTGTGTATGTGTTGACTACCACCTCCACAAAGTGATGTGTTTTTTTCATCACCACCTCATAGACATAATATATATAACTAATTTTAAATAATTAATATTTTATTAATTATATTATTATCATTATTTAAATATAAAATCATACATACCTTCTTTCTATAATGATCATTGAAAAATGGAAACATTACTCATGCATATGTATGGCATACCATCTCTATGATTATAACATAGATCATTTTTAACAAAAAAAATCATGATTTGTTTTAGATGTATATTTTATGAATAAATATGATAATTATTTCAGAATTATTATTCTAGATATGTTGAAATAATGACCTCTTTTACCATGGTCAACACACCGAAGCTGTTTTTAAATAATAAACCATATATTCTCAAAACACCTGATGTGGACTTAACGGATTAAGTATTTAAATATTTAATTAATAATAAATAAAAATTACTTATGTATAATTTAATAAAAGTATAAAATCTTCTTAAAAAATTAAATAATTTATTAAAGCTTATTATGCTGGATATATCGGACATAAAAATAATATATGGACTCTTGGTAATGGTTTTTCTCGTATTTATTTCTATTTCTATGATACATATGCTATATTCACCAACTTTCTAACTGTGTCATATATATAAATCCCATTATATATGTCATAACATGAATCCTCCATATATAATGATATTTTATGTTTCTATTTTAATTATTTTATTCTTGGGTAATTGAACTAAAATTTTCTAAGTGGGAAGGAATTTCTTAACTCAATTTCCATTAATTTGGTTATAATAATTCTTCATTGTAATTATTATTTTTTGACTATGTGTTTAATAATTATTGATCATATTATGTTTTATTTCCATTTATTTTATATTGTTTTACATTCTTTATATATAATCTATTCATTGTTTAATTCTCAAATTCAATGGTATGATTTTTGTAAGGGTAATTCATCTCAAATTCTCTTCCGTTGAGACATATGTTTATGATATGAACCTATATTCAATTATGAGGTCTATATACGGACCATAGAATTGTATATCATATAAATTATTTTTTAATGATATTTACAGTATCATTCCACATTATTATTTCATAGGGATTATGATTGAAGAGTTACAAAAGTGAGAAAGGATTTATGTTACAATCTCTATTATTTCAAATTTGTTTATGATCAAGGGTATTTTAGATGAAATAATGTGATACTATTTTCCTAAACCAAATATATTTTATTCTATTCTAGTAATGAATGTTTTTAACATGTTAAATTTACATTTCATCCTCTATTGATTAAATAAACAACATGGAAGTTGTTTTTAAGTGTTACTAATGTTGAATTTTATTATAGATTGGGTATAATTCTCATCTATATCCATGTTTTCTAAAATTGTTTCAAATATTTTATTTTATGAAAATAAATTATTTCCTAACTCTACTTTACATGATCTTATACCTTATTTATTAATTGATGTTTCTTAACATTTTCCAAATGGGTCATTTTGACACACTTTTTCAAAAGGGTTTGAAAAGAATTTTCATTTTAAACATTTTTAGCCTGAACAAATTTTCCTTCCATAATATCCATTATATTCCTTGAAGTTAGATTTATAGGTTTCCATGGGTTTTCTAATGAAAATTATTTACACAATATTATGTTATTTTTTAGTTTTTGAAAGTTATTTTTAAAATGAAAAGCTTATATTAATTAAAAAAATGTTGTCAAAGAATGATTAATGGTATTTATAATAATAAAAATCAACAACCCTTGTTGTTACTTATTTTTTAGTGGGTATATTTTTTAATTATATCATTATAATTATATTTTAATATGGATTATTATTGTTTCAATGATATTTTTATGGGACCCATTTCTTTTCCAGTGGTTAATCGTGTTTCAAAAATATTGTTATGGAACCCATTTCATTTCCACTAGTTAATTGTGTTTATAAGAGATTTTTATGGAACACATTTATTTTCTATGGGTTAATCATTTTGATGAAATATTTTTATGGAAACGATTAATTTTTCTTGGGTTAATCATATTTCAAAGAGATTGATATGGAACCCAGTTCTTTTCCATGGGTTAATAATGATTCAAACATATTTGTTATTGATAAAATTTATTATACTTGGGATATTCATGATCTAAAAATAATTAATGTTGTTTTATTGAGTTTATTGTGAAACTAATGTTCTATGTAATTATTTATGGTTCTTGGAAATTGTTTAGGATGGGTGTGCCTAGAAAGCGCCGAGTAATCCTGATAAAGCTTATAAGATGGGTGCACCCATATAGTGATTAAATGAATTAGGTAATTATTATTTTATCCAGACAAATATATTATAAATTATCCATATTTTAATTCTAATTTTAAGGGTTCTATTATGGTTCATTGTAGATGATGTTACAAGATATCAGCATTTTATATATATTCATTCCATGAGACTCTAATGTTTCCTTTGATCAGCATTGATAACACATGGCTCGTGATTATTGAGTCTTATAAAACATAAATATCTTAAAGCCTTATCCTATGTTTCCTGATTGATGATTCATGTATTTATGGATATGACTCACTCATTCACTATGATTATATCATCACAACCTTATGTATTATTATACTCATTGATGTCTTTCAATTGTTAATGTTTATTTTTACCCATATTAATCACTTTGTATCACACCTATTATATTTTTTTCCCACAGGTTATCATGAATTATATTTAATGAATTTTTTTAGAAGTATTTCATATGGATGTTAATGATGACTTAATGAGATATTAGAAAAACTAGGTAAAGTGGGAGACATTCCCAATTAAAGACATGGGTTTTGTTTATGTAAGAGTATTTCCTAATTATCTAAAAATTTATACATAAATTTTCCTTGATGATATATATGATCCAATATTAATTTTTTATATTTTTTGTTTGGAATGAAGAAAAATGGTCACATTCATCAGTTAAAAAGCAAAAAAATTAGTGTTTTTAATTTCAACACTGGATTCGGGAGTGATAGTTTGGGGATGTTATTGTTGGTATCTGAGGAAATTTTTAGATAAATTATTTGATTTTGATGATTCCATGTGAGGTTACCTTATGATTTATGGATACAATTATAGGTCTTTAAGATTAAGAATCATTATATATTAAACATTCCAAAAACCTATTTGGGGTTTTAAATGATAAGATCTTAAAGTTCTTAATAGCATTTCAGTATCCATTTTATTAGGATGAAGTATATATAGTGATTTAGATTAATGTAAAGTATGCATTAACATTTTTTGGAAATAAGATTTATGGTACTGATAGGCTTTAGGGTTTATATGATCTTTGATATTGAGGTAATAATATGAACATAATTTTTATCATATAGATAACCACATGATTGAAATTTTATTTTGTAACTTTTTTATCAAGGATATTTCAAAAAAAATGATTTCCATATTTTTTGGATAGAAAGATGAAATGAAGGAGATAAGCATTGAAGTTAAAACACTCTATATTATTTAGGTTATTTAGAAATGATTTAGGTTGAACATTTGGTAATAATATTTTATTTTGGAGATTATTTTGTAATTTATTAATATTATGGTTTACACATTTGGGTAAACATATTACCACGTTCTAACCATTTTTTGAGATGGTTAATTTATAAATGATGTTGCAATAGATTGATTATCCTTTTTATAGTTATGTGGTCCTTTTAAATATGATTTTAGTGCTTCATAATTGAAATCAAACATCTTGAGTAATCATCGTTTTCCGAAAAAGATTAGATTGTGGTAGAGATTTATTAAAAGATGAAATTAAATATATCAAGTAAGTATATTTACTTATGATCCTAGTTAAGATGGAAATAGAATTCCTCAACTATTGTAAAAGGATATTGAAATAAACCTTTATCCTATTATCATTGAATCATGTATGATTGTCAAATATCAACTGTTAAAAGTTATGATACTCTACTAATGTGTATATAAGCTCTTGGGTCGAATTCTCGTCGATAGTACTATTTTTTGAAGTCGATTTTTTTATTGATTTATCTTTTTAATGGATTTTTTAAAAAGAATAATTAATTTTATTTATGAAGGAATTTTTATTTAATAATTTTATAAATATTGATAAGAGTTATTCATTAAGGATTTAATATTATGATATCCTTGAGCTTTTTGTTACATTACATTAAATTAACATCCACTTCACAATGTGATTTTGATCATAATTCCCATGTTAAGAGGATTTAATACCAGAAATAAAATATTTAGGGTTCTAATATCAATCAAAAAAATTATGGTAGTGAATTTATGGTTCAAATAATCTTTTAAATTCACATGTTAAAAAACATTTCATATATCCAAGACATTTTATGTTTAAAATACACAATGTTAGCCTAAAGAATATTTTGTGAAAAAATCTCTAGATCACATAAAATCCCAAAATTATAACTCACCCCAATGGATGATTTACTCATAAATTGATGTGTTTATTAATATGGTTAATGGTTTTTAGGTTTTTGAGTTAAAAATAGAATAAAATAATAGGACAAGATAATAGTAGTGTGCCAAACGCAAACACACAAACGATGACGAAAATTAAATATGATCTTTTGATTGAATTAGAAAGAGAATGAAAGGAATGATTATAAATTTCAATTATTTTTTAACAAAATTAACATTCAACTACATACGATGGATAGTAATAAGATATGATGAAGTGAATTTAATTAATATATAAAAAACTTACAAAAAAACTCTTAAACGATTACAAATTAAAGAGAATAGAAAAGAACCTGAAAACAAAGAGGAGAGGAAAGGTATATAAATTATAAACATGAGTTTGTAATCTTATCATAGGTATTATTAAATTATATGGTTTTTTCTAATATATCCTTATATTCTTTGAAATTTCATCCTCTTAAAAAGGTAATAGGGGAGTGTATTTATAGCCTAAGTTGGTGGAATTCTAGCCTTCCGAAACTAGTCCTCAAGATGGCTCCAACATTTTACCTTATAGAAAGAAAAATATGGAGAAATATTATTATTGAATGTTTTATATATGGATTTTTATAATAAACCATCTAAATTTTACATCCATCGGTCTTTTTGGATCCAATTTTGTTTCTATTTTCATAAACCATGTTCCGTTGTCCATTTTTATTTTTAATTTTTCCCTGGTCTAAATGCGAATACATTTATATATATAAATAAACCTTTAATTATTATCCACTTACTCTAAAAATTTTTTATCCTGGTATATTTAATTTCTCTCCACAAAATTACTACTCAATTTGAATCCAAGATTGGGAGAAAGGTCATGGATTGTGGGATTGTTAGAAATATGCGACAATATTTTGGGTTGGATTCTCATGCATCAATAGGGCCATTTTTTGTTGAGTTCGACGTCTAATTTTTTTCCAAGACGTAATGAAATTTCCCTAGTCTTTCTATGGTGTATCCATGAATTTGGACCTCAATATTGAGCCCATAAAATATAAATAACACCTCGACCAGTTTCATTGGAATATTCCTTAGGTCATCTTCTGTGTTCCATATAGCCATTAAAATGGATAAATTATCCAAATATCTTGTTGAATTATTTATATTACATTATATTAGGAACCCTAAAAATATTAATCACAAAATATGGATAAGTATGGTGATATTTTTTTTAAAATATTATATCAAAATAAATATGGATTAATACAAATAATGATATAAAATTATACTTGACATTATAACATTAGTATTTCACACCAATTATAAACTTTTCCATGAAACTGTGTTAAATATGTCGACAAGAAGTTATTAATAAATGAATAATCTAAAATCCCCCCAACATATTCTTGTTTATGTCCTCATGTTTATAAAATATAAAAACCTAACTAAATTATTTTTAATCATCAAAAAATATTTCAATTTTGTTTTCTCCAATATAGGTGTCTAGACAATTTCACTCTTCTATAATTAATCCCTCCACAATTTTTCATATAAATAATGTTCAAAAAACAATTAATATTTCATACCCAAAATTGTTAATAGAAATTGTGATCACTCAAAACATTCTCCTCTCATGATGATAAAAATTTATTTAAGGGTGT
Organism: Viscum album; assembly: GCA_963277665.1. NCBI lineage: Eukaryota > Viridiplantae > Streptophyta > Magnoliopsida > Santalales > Viscaceae > Viscum > Viscum album. Next base: position 2,097,294,355 of record OY728163.1, on the reverse strand, counting down.
TCCCTCATTCCCCAATAAAAAGAAAAACTATAAGATTTATAAAGATATATAATCTTCCATTACATATTGTAAAGTGAACAATAATCAAGAAGTATTTTCATGGGGTTTTGTGACTATGGGATGGTGGGAATATAATGTCAAAAAGAGTGTTAAAGAGAAGTAAAACAAAACAAATGAAGAATAAATGACCAATTTTTGAAATCATACATTGATGTTTGTGGAACCAAATATTTAATTGGGAACGAATGTTAAAAGGAAGACACAAAATAGATAGAATGTTTAAGGGTTTGAAAATTTGAAATATGTACAAAACACAAAACTACCACAAATATTCAATAAAACTTGATGAAATTGTTCATTTTTTTTAAATTTTTTTCTCTTTTTATGGATGTTGCACTTGGAAAAAAATCTGAAACACATATCTGAACCCTTGTTTGATCTCCTCAAGACACTAATTGTAATAGATATAACAAGATCAAAGGTTAAAAAATAGTTATTTTTTACCAGTTTAAGTCACAACCCATTATTTTTTCCCTTTTTTAGGTTTTTTAACACTTTTTAATAACATTTGTACAAAATGACATAAACATTAATCAAATCCGAAAACACACCAAATGAAAACCCCTCCACCAGAAATAAATGAATTCTTTTCCTCTATCATATGAGGAAAGATTAAAAATCAATTAAATGGTACCCAAATTATAATCTACTCCTCCAAGAGTAATTTCAATAAATTTTGAAATTTAAATTCATATAGATGTTTGGTGGTAAAAGGTTTTGGGCTTGTAATATGGATATAAAAAAGGGTTTTCTTAGGCTCTAATGTAATTTCAAAAGGAGTATCAATGTAAGGGAAATGATATAGTATTGGGATATTTTTATTCTGACATGGTTTAGAAAATTCCTCTATCAGATTTATGTATACTAAATTTGGAAATTGATCTCAACGGTCTATAAATTCAAGAAACACAATCCAAGGGTAGAGGGGGTGAAAAAACATAATATAAAAATATTATCATAGGTTACCATGTCATAAAAGATAATTTTGTTCTTCACAGTTGGGGAAGAATAATTTTCCTAATTAAAAAAATAATAAATCAAATTTTATTATTCGTAGCACAAAATCCATTTTCCAAATTTTTCATTAAAATGAAAAAACTGAAAACAGGTAATTGAAGTCCACAAAATTGTTGGAAAAATTTTGAATATTTAATTGTGATTAATTATGACTATGTTTCTGTGTTTTTTTTTGGTTTTTTGCTATTTTTTAATAAACACTCATGTAAAAGGGAAAGAGGAAAATTGTTTGATTAATAATGTGGTAAAAAATAATAATAAGAGACGAAGAGAGAGAGAGAGAGGGAGGTAGGGATATAGAGAGAAAGATTATGAGGTTGAAAATATGGAGATGGAGTTAAAGGGAAATGGTTCCCCATGGTATGGATTTAGATGGTCATCATCTCTATCCAGTCATGGGTCTACTATTGTAGTTTGGGATCTAGTGTAAGTCAATGTGGTTCCCATGATTTGTTTGCTATCCTGGAGATTATTTAACGGAATCCCATTAACCGTGAACATTCATTGGGAAGAAAGGTTCTGCAAATTCACTTCACCAAATGGGTAAACATTCATAATAATTAAAGGGCCTTTTTAATGAGAATTATTATTACCCAAGAAATGTTGAAATAAATAATTGATGATATTTAACTCTTCACCTTCATGAAATACCTTTCACTAGATTTTTTTATTATAAAGCACCGTGGGATTTTTTTTTTAGAGAATGAAATTACCATAAGAAACAAGTCTAATCTTCTCCAATTCATTCAACAGAAACAACCTCTCTTCAACAAATTTTTAATAATAAAAATTAAATGTTTTCATATCACAAGATGACTAAGGTTTGATTTCAACTAGTAAATGACATTATTTACAAAAAACTATACTAAATTAAGACTTCCCAATTTGTATTTTATAGACAGTTCGATAACTGCAAAGTGCCTCATCATGTATTTCAGGCTAGACTTTTCTTGTGGCCCTAACAATTCTCTCAAGAACAATTTTTTACTTCTCTGTTAGAAAGTTTGTAAATTCCCTTTTTTGGGGGTTATAGAAATTTGATTTTTTATATACAACCCTATTCTCTCCAAAAGATATTCCAAGCTCCAATTATAGAAATGTGTTCCTATGTCAGTTATCCAGGCAGTCAGTGTTTCAAATCGACAGATGATGTTTGTTTGGAGGAACTCCCTAACAATGTGTTCATCATCATTCCTAGTGGGTTTGGCCTCGAGCAACCTAGAGACATAGTTTACCATAATGAGAATGTATGAGAATCCATTGAATGGGGAATGGTCATGTGATGTTGATTCCCCAAACATCAAATATCTCATATAAGATTAAGGGATACTGGTTCATTTCCTTTCTTTAGGAAATTTTACCAAAACATTGGAAACTGGGACATGGTTTAAAACACTCATGCGAGTACTTGAAGAGTGAAGGCCAGAAGAATCTTGGGTTAAGAACCTTTTGGAGGGTCCATTGTGGTACAAAGTGACAACCACTAGAAATTGAGTTGAATAATTATAATATGGAGGAATGTTTGTATCCATCAACACATATCCTAATTACAATGTCATAAACAATTATACAATGTTTATTATCTTCCCAAAAATAGGATTTTGAATCAGTTTTCAAATTCACTTTGTGTTATTATTTACAAAAAATTGGAAAAATAGCAGAAGTAAAGAAATTTACATTTTGGGAATACCATTGTAACTATGGAGTGATATATGAGAGGTGGTCAGTGGAAAATTCACGATCAATGATTTTGGAATGAGATAATTTATAAATTATACTCATGTGATCTTCCAGTGGGTATACTTTTCCATGAATATTATTGATATAAAGGTAAAAATCGTGGAGCATTATGATCTATCTTATTAGCCTCTATTTGGAATAACGTTTCTTGAGAAAGAACATTAAAGATAAATGGTCAGTAATGATGATGATTTTGTAACATAATAGATTTATTATTTATCATATATTTATTAAATAATAAATTTTTTATTGAAAATACACTTTTTTCAGACCCGTTTTTTCATCACGTCTGCAACTTTTGATTTAGTTAAAATATTTCTGATTTTTTTATTAGAATTTGGAAAAGATGCTCCAAAATTTTGAATCAGTATAAATTGTATTAAATAATAATTTAAGCTAAATTTTTTAACAAAATTAATACTAAAAATGGAAATAATTAATTACCATGGTTACGATAAAAATGGGTTTACCTAGGAATAAACCGGTACAATAAGAGTCAAAATGAAAAAAAATTGTCTAAAAACTATTTTAAAAAAATATGTAAACCTTATAATTTGTAATTATCTTTAGTATTATATTTTCTTATCCTTTTTCATTTTAAAAATAGGTCTAGACGTTTTTTATTCAAAAAAATTATATGTGTGCCACTCACCTCACTTATAAAAGGCTAACATTATCCTCTCTTATTCACACCATAAATCCCTTTTTCCAAAATATCTATCTAAATAAATTACCTAATATAATAAACTCATCATATAAGACTTTTTTGGTCATTAATCTATTCTAGTAAACATTCAAGTATAATCCTAAAGCAGTGGTCTGCAAAGTGGAAAATTTTTTAAATATGCGTTTCTTATTTTATTTCCACTTCCACCTCCTTCAAATATTCATTAATTTTTATCATATGATAGAAAAGTTTATAATATATAATTAGATGTTATTATATTAATTAAATAACCTAAAATAATCTTTTATTCCATCGAATGGGATATGAAATCATCATTCGTTGGTATGGTAGATACTGTCGTGCGAATAGATGTCATTCGTTTTCCATCCTCACCTCCCAAGGATTATCGGAATGATAGATTTAAAGTATATATCTGATATTTTTCACATATTTATACTTATAGAGTAATTATATCACATATTAATTTTTTAATTTAAATTCCTTGTGGGATACGATAATGTTTCTCATTTGCACGACATACTACCACATCACAATGCTATGTAATTCTTTTTTCACTAATAATTTACATGAATGTTAATAAGGAACATTATAATGAATATATGTGATATAACTGAAATAATAATTATATTGATGAAATATTTATAATTCTTCAAATATAATATATCATTTTTTTGTATTACACTAATACATTATAATGTCATTTGTGTATGTGTGGACTACCGCTTCCACAAAGCGATGCGATTCATTTTCCTTCACCACATCACAAGAATAATATAAATATATATGGGTATATTTAATGAAAAAAAATAAGGTATTTATTATCTTATTAGCATTATATTAATATAAAATAATGTATTCCTTATTTATATAATGATCATCGAGAAATGGAAATATTACTAATGCATACATATGACCAACTATCTCCATTATAGTATCATAGTTCATTTTTCATAAAAAATCATGATTATTTTTAATGTTATATTTTATGGATAAAAAATATAATTATACCATAATTATTATTCATTATATATTTAAATAATGAACTCTTTGATCATGGTCAACACACCAAATCCATTTTGAAATAATGAAGTGAATGTCCTCAAAACACCCGATATGGACATAACAAATTAAAATTTTAAAAATGTAATAAAAATAAATAAAATAATCTAATTATATAAAAGGTATTAAACATATAAATTTTTTATTAATAAATTAAATATTTTATGTATTCTTATTCTTTATGTGTTAGAGGACATACAATGAAATCCTAGAATCAAGTTAAGGGTTTTTCTCACCTCACTTTTTATTTTGGTGAGGCATATGCCAAATTGACCACTTTTTTATTATGTGGTGTCTAAACCACCAATTTTACATGTAAAAAAAATGAATAATTCATACATTATTTTATATTAATATTATATTTTCAATATTTTATTTAATGGGAATTGACTTTAAATTTTCTAAGTGGTCAAAATTTTCTTCACTCAGTTTCTTTTCATTGAGTTATAATATTTCTTCATTATAATTATTATTTCATGATTATATGTGTAGTGAATTTTGATTATATTATTTATTATCTATTATTAGATTATGTGGTTTTACATTTGATACACATAATCTAATCATTTATTAATTCAAAAATTCAAGGGTAGGATTTTTGTTAGGGTTATTTATATCATATTTTCTTTCTTGGAGATATACAATTATCATATGAACCTATAATCATTTTTGAAGTCTATATACCATCATATTACTTATTATATCATGAAACTCATTATTTTCATGTTATTTAATGTATCATTCACTGTTATTATTTCATTGGGATTATGATTAAAGAGTTACAAAAGTGGAAAAATATTTATGCTATAATGTAATTTCTTTTAAGACTTTTTATGTTCAAGGTTATTTATGAGAAAATAATGTTATCTTATTTCCTTGTACCACATAACAATTATTATACTTTGGTTATGAATTTTTTTAACATATATAATTTCTATTTTCCCCTTATCTATTAATTAAACATCAAGGGAGTCATTTGAAAGTGATACATATATTGTATTTTCTTTTAGATGTGGTATCATTATTTTCCATATCCATGTTTTCTAATAATATTTAAAAATACTTCATTTCTAAAAAAATTACTTCCAAAATAAATTTCACATGATCCTTCTACTTCTTTTAAATTTTTTTAAAAAGTAAATTTCCTATCATTTTCCAAATTAGCCACATTTAAGTTCCTCATTGAAATGTTTTCCAGAAGAATATTTATTTTTAAACCATGTTAAAATAATGTATTTTTTCATAATCAATCCTGTTATTTTATTTTAAGTTTCATTATATTTTTCCATTGTTTTTTTATAATAAAATGATTTTCAAAAATTCTTTTTATTTTTTTGTTAATAAAAATGATCTTTAAAATGAAGCGATTACATTATTTAAAAATTATTTCAATGAATTTTTCTTTTTAGTTCCTTTAATCAAAATCAACAACCCATGTTGACAATTATTCTAATATGGGGATGTTTTATTATGACTCCATCATTTTTTCTTCTTATTATGGATTATTATTGTTTCAAAGATATTTTTATGAAACCCATTTTTTCCGATTGGCTAATCGTGTTTCAAATATATTTTTATGGAAACTATTTTTTTCAAGGGTAAATTATATATTAAGTAGATTTTTATAGAAACCGTTTATTTTCCATGTGTTAATCATTTTTTAAGAATATTTTTATGGAATTCGTTTTTTCAGGCATTAATAATATTTTCAAGATATTTTTATCGAAAGAATTTATTTTCCATTAGATAATAATTTTTTGAAGATATTGATATGGATACCAATTCTTTTCCACTAGATAATGATGTTTCAAAGTTATTGATATGGAACCCTTTTCTTTTCTATAGGTTAATCATGTATAAAAAGAGATTATTATTGAACCCATTTCTTTTCCATGTGTTAATCATTTTCTGAAAAGAATAAAGGTTGTTTCAATGAGTTTATGATGAAACAAAAAATCTATGTACTTTAGTCTCAAATTCATGGATATTTTTTATCATGGGTGTGACCAGATAGTTTCATGTGGTCTACATATATCTTATACAATGGGTACAACCATATAAAACTCCAATTAATTGGCTAAGGATTATGTTCTTCATAAAATTTTATTAGAATTTGGTAAAACATTTATTCCAATTATAAGAGATTTGTAAGGTTTTTTTGTGATGATGTACTAAGACAAAAACTCATTTATCTATGATTTCCATTGGATTATAATGTTTCATTTGATCATAAATGATATCACATGGCTCATTATTATTGATTCTTATAACTAATTCATATTTTAAATCCTTATTCCATGTTTCATGATTTATGATTCGGGTATTGATGGGTATGAGTTATTTTATGATTCTCTTATGAACTCTGACTAATTCATCATAACCTCATATATTCCTTATGATTATTGATGACTTTCAATTATTAGTGATTATGGTTACCCTTACTAAGAGTTTGAGCTCACCCTTCCTATTAATCCTTTTACCTACATTATCAAGAGATATGTTTAATGAATTGTGTTTATAAGGATTTTTTATTGATGCTGATGATAATATAATTTTATATAAGAATAGTTAGGTTATGAGGGAAAAACTGTCATTTAGAGAAAGGGAAATTATTTTTGTGATATTTTTTCGTAATTCTCTAAAACTATAAACCGAAAAGTTCCTTTAGAATGTAAGTGGTCCAATATTTACTTTTAGTATTTTAATTTTGGGATGGAAAAAATTGGGTCGCCTTCATTGGTTTCAAAGCTAGAAAATGTAGTTCTTTATATATCAACACCAAATCTGAGAGTGCGGGTTTAGGGAAGTTATGGATATCTTAAAGATTTATTTCTAATTTAATTATGGAAATTATGTGTTTTTTTATATAATTTTGTTTGAAGAACACTCTATTCATGTTCATGTAGTGGAGTAATTTAGAGTTCATGGAGTTTATTTATAAGTGTTTGGTGGAATTAATCGACAACATCCTAATGTACTTTATATCCAAGGAGGAGCATGTGGATATTCTTCATGCCATTTTGGGAGTTCTTTATCATGAGCAGCCAATTGGGAAAACATTTAAGTGTTTGTAATTAGATCATGATGTTTGTTTCTTGGGTCATGTTTTCTCTTACTAAGGAGTAATTGTGGATCATTCAAAGTCTGAGGTAGTGGTTTCTTCAATATCCTAAAAGATATTAACCAAAGTATAGAGTTAAAGCTATTATAGGAGGTTCATATCAAATTTATGTTGAGTTAATAATCCTATGATATCCTATAAAAGTATGTATTATGAATTATTATATACTGACCAGTGTCAGATTGTTTTTAAGTACCTGAAGAAGTAATTGGACTGTGATCTAGTCCTTTGTTTTCTAGTAAAGGGAGATTAGTTCATGGTTTTATATAATGCTTCACATCTTTTTTTGGGTTGTGTTTTGATAAAAAAGAGATCATTTTTTCTAATAGGTATATTTAGTTATGTCCTCATTTGTGAAACTATGAAACTCCTGATCTCGAGTTGGCAATAGCTGTGTTTTCCATGAATATGTGGTGACATTACCTAACCAATGATTGTTTTGTGGTTTTTAAAGACAACAGAAGCCTGAGGTTTCCCATCTCCTAGCATGACATGAAATTTGAATATTTACATTGGATCAAAATTTTGAATGATTAAAACTTCTTGCGTTTCATACACACCATGTAAGGGAAATTCTATTGCTGATGCACTGATAAGGAAGTCACGTAGTGATATCATATGTCAATCTGGAGATTCTTGAAGAATGATTGATGAAATATCAGTGATTCTTCTATATATGGGAGAGACTGGAGGTAGAATTTGTCTTTTATATATGATATTCCATTCATAATTTTGGTATGGTAAGTTTAAGAGTCTCAGTTGGGGGATTCTTAGGTAGAGGTCTGGTGGGATTGAGATATTTTGTGTGATTCCCCTGATGGTTGTTCTGAGGATGGTCAACATTGGGTGTTGTTCTAGGGGATGGTTTTTATCCCTTCAATGATGTGTGAGATGGTTCTACAAGATTTCCATGGGTCACTCTTGGCTGTACATATAGGCATGAATGCGATGTACTAGGATCTAAGAATATATTTTTGGTGTCCTGGGTTGAATCATTCATTTTCTAAGATTGTGTCTCAAATTGTGGTATATTAGAAGATGGAGGTTGTGTAATGTGTTCCTAGTGTTTTTCTATAGCCATTAGATTCTACCTAGTGTAAGTGGGAGAATATCTCGATTGACATCATTGTAATTTTGTTTCTAAATCTAAGTGGATTTAATTTTATATGAGTAATATTCGATTTATTAATGAATCCAACCCAATTTACAGTGTTTTGGGACTCATGCTCAGTGGAGGTGTTTTCGAGGAAGTATATGGATGAGGTTGTGAGATACCGCAAAGTCTTGAGGAAGAACATATATAATTTAAATCATTTTTACCTATAGGGTGAGGAAAGGTCTCCATAATTTCTTTAGCTCACAAAAATTCCTTATAACATCTTTTCATTTTTAGATGGATGGTTTGATAGAGTAGACCATTTATAATCTTGAAGAAATTCTGCTTTATTATGTCATGGATTTTGGAGGTTCATGGATGACGAACATAATTTTTTGTGTGTTTTCATACAATAGTATTTTTTACTGCATAATTATTATGGAACTATTTGAAGATTTGTATGACCAACCTTTCGACACCCTGTGGTATTGTAATAAGGTCAGAGAGTCAGTATTTATTGAGATAGAAATTGTACAAAATACAACTTATTTGGTTTAATTAATTAATGAGATGATGAAAGTAGAATAAGATCATCATAAATCTTATACATACCATTGGAGGATACAATTATACTTTCAGGTTGGCGATCATGTATTTCGGAAGGTGACTCCTTGTCATGGGAAGTGAACGTTTATTTGTGGGTGTGAGCTTTCTCCTTGGTTTGTAAGGCCTTTAGAGGTGTTGGATTGTATTGGATCCATGGTGTATCAGATTCAACTTCCTTCTTAGATGAGCTATATACAAGATGTTTTTCATGTGTCATAGCTGTGTCGTTGCATTCACGATGACTCTCACATCACTGATTATGGTGATGTTGATGTTGATGGCGATGTGACCTTTGTGGAGAAGCCTATAATGATCCATGATCACTGGGACATGGTGTAACATGGGAATATTATTCCCTTGGTTCATGTATTATGTTGGCATGGGGGTGTGGAAGATATTACCTATATATGTGAGTCTTATATAATTCTCCATTTTCCTTGTATTTTTTTAATCTCATGTCTGGTTACAATACTAGTTATGATTGTTGAAGCATTCTAATTAGGAAATGGATTCGTTTTCTAGTTTTTTGGACCTCCTCTCATTTGAGAGGTATCTACCTGGGGAGAGTGATTAGGAGTTGTTTTTTTTGTGGTAGCATGGATTTTGTATTTTTTTTCCTCTAGAGAGGTGGTTGAGCTCTAGTGATGGAGTGGTTCTTGTGAAGTATCTCATTGGGTGGATGTTCGTATGATCCCATTAATTTTTGCACTGGTTTGGTTTTAGATTCTTGAGGACAAGAATTGTTTTAGAGGTATATAACGTAAGGTATGATATCAATATAGCCTAAACCTTTGTGTTTTTTTGAAGCCCATGAACCTTGGGGGAAGATTTGTGGGGCTACATAGGTGTCTGGCTACAAAGAAATAGAACCATGAAGAACTTACATAATAATAATTGGTTTATAAAATAATTGTTTTTTACAATGTATTGATTATTTTTATAGCCTAAAATGGTTTTTTTTAATTTTGGGGATGATCCCATGGAATTTATATCATAAAACTGAAATTTGTGATATGAATTAAATACAGGCCTTACAGTTTTGAGGGGATTAATTTTTCAGGGAAATGTAATGTTCGACAGTTTTAATATGTAAATTGGGGTTTTATGCCGTAAATTCCCCCTTGGCAGTGTGTTTTATAACATGTAGTGCCACTCAACTTCACCCAAACCCTACTCTTCCCCCATATGTCTAGGAATCCAATGATAGTTTTTAAGTTGTTTAAGGAGACCATTGAAGGGGATCGATTTTCAGCTTCCCATTTTTGACACACGATGATCTTAGGATTGTTCTCCCTCATTATCTTATGGTTGTTCAACCTTATTCCTCCCATTTTTTTCTTTCCAAGTGACAGATGATTCTCTCCATGTTCTAATGAATTTTTCATGAGTCCCTCCCCCTTTAGAGTACCCATCAAGGGAAAAAAATGAGAGAAGGGAGACATTGACTACCCGAGTCGCGCCTCTAGTAGGCCCCTAGTTAGAGGCTAACACAGAGGATATAATACAAATACAAATTGGAAGAATTATCCTATAATAGGACATGAAAAAAGAGATAATATTGATACAAAAATGAAAATCTACTCTATTATATAAAGAAACCCATGTGCATACATGAAATGTCATACAATACTAAAACAATTGAATGAAAAACAACAAGTACCAAAATGGTAAACTATGAAATGATCCCGAAGCCCAAATAACTTCATCAAAACCATGAGATAGTAATATCAAGTATGATCTCTAACCTGATCATGATACCCTGAAAATATTTTACATTTATATGTGGTGATCATCATTTTATACTCATTAGGACCTCCCGAAATCCTCTTCTGAAAAAGATAAATAAATATTTCCAATGAATAGTGAACGACATTGAATCTAACTGATCACCTAAATTGTTATGGTATGTTCCTAGCCTCAGAATTGATAAATCTAACCAAGTATTTCATAGAAGAGATCATGTATTATAATAATAAATCATCAAGGGTTCTGCACTCCATATTCTCCACTAGTTTTCCACACTACCCCAATATCGCGCGTCTCAATCCATCTCGCACCAAAAGCAAGACATCTTGTTGATGGTTGGGATAAGTATCACAACATTCACCTCGTGCATCACATCATCACATCGTCCCATATCAAATCATCATATATTAACCATGTATTATTTAGGATCTATTATAGCTCATAATGTTTGTATCATACATCATGCCTTTTACCTCAAGCCATCAAATCCCATACATCAAGTAAGGTACATCAAGCCATCACACCCTATACATAGAATACCTATAATAATTCTTTAGATAATATATCTGGAGATACATGTGTGTGAAATAACCACAAACCATCAGATCCCTCTACACACATATAAATAGTGAAACTAACCTCCATGCATAACTTTACATAATCTAACTAGAGAAGAGAGTGGGGCTATATGGGAATTCATCCATTCATCCTCCGACCAAGAAGTTGGGAAAAACACCTTCCCAGATTCAACTGGTTGTTAGTCACCATAACTGACATGGTTGGGGTACTATGTAAAATCATATAATATACTAGACATAATATAGCTCAAAACCACAATATGGGTATAACCTTCTCTTAGACTAAACTGCAACTAACATCACTCAGACTCCTAGCTACTGCTATTAAGACTAAATATCCTATATGAACACAAACATTCTAAAGAGCTACATTAAATCACTTATTTATTTTTTAAACATTTTCTTTTTTTAATTTATTAAGTATCCAATAATTAACCGTCAACATTATTCGAAATTCTAATACATTAATCATCAGAGTGAAGTCCATTCCCTCTATATATATTCTAAACTGAGTCTATGGTTTCTCATGATCATATATTTTTTGCATTAAAACAACAAAAAAACCCCACTAGTTGAACATTTATAATGTATCATTAACTTTCCATAGTCCACACACTCTAGGAAAACCATCCCAAGAAAAAACTAAGAGAAATCATGAAACCAAACACATAAAACTGCCTTATGTGGGGGGGGGGATTCACCTAAATAACCAATTCGACTATCAAACATTTATAAAACTTATATCAAGAATGAAACCAATTATATCACATCAATTGGTAATCCCAGCTTCATCCCATTCCATCATCTCAAGTGACATCCCCAATTCCCTTTTGAATTTTTTGATGAATCACTCAATCACATGTGTTACCTAATATCATATGATTCATGCCTCCCTACCTACATCTCATTAGTCATCTCAGGATCATATATTCTAGACTCACATCACAACACATAACAAGGTACACATTTAGAGAACATTAGAAGAAAAAAATAACAAAAGCATAATCAACAGTGAAACTGGGCCCTAAAATAAGGTATTTATCCTTCAAATGAAAACAATCTCTCATGGATCCCAGTACAAGGCATTAAACCATTATAATAAAATGGGTCCTCTCTACCCCAATCATAATCATTATAAAACTACAGAGTGTGTATTTATGTACCCTCTTCCATTCCACCATGCCACTACAAGATATGAACCAAGGGAATAATACACTAACACAACACCTTCTCCTAGCGATAATAGATCTCTATTGGAAACTCCTCAATGATCGCATCATCATCAACATCTATATCACCCCAATAAATGATGGTAGAGTCATCATAAAGGAAAATAAGATGATGTGACATGTGAAAAACATCATGTATCTGGATCATTTATGGTGGAATTGTTATATGATGTTCCCTTACATAAATATGATACATCACCTCAAAAGGATAAACAAGTTGTGGAGAAATATAACTCCAACGAACAAACCATCACTTCCCGCAATGAATAGTTTCCAAAATAAACATATGATCTCCAAATTCGAACTTCATAGGTCTCCTCCTATGATCAAAAAAGGATTTATGATGATCATGAGATTATTTGTTCCTCTTGTGTAGCACCTAAAGAACCTTTTTCATATTTTACACCATTTTTGAACAAGAATTACTGAACCTATGACCCTAGTTTAATACAATGATGAATTGAAAGTTCGGTCATACAAAGCCTCAAATGGTGTCATACCAATGGAATATTGAAAATTATTGTTGTAAGAAAACTAAAACAGGGGTAGGTACTTCATACAAAAACCTCCAAAATACATGACATATGAAAAGAGCATGTCCTCAATACTATGGATGGTCCGCTCTATATGATCATCCATCAGTGGATGAAAAGCACTACTAAAGAATAATTGAGATCAATATTATTGCTACAGACTACTCCACACCCTAGAGGTAAAACAAGGGTCTCGATCATAGATGATTATCCTCAGGACTCTATAGAGTATCATCACCTCCTCTAGATACTACCTTGATAAAACCTCTATCGATCTCGACTACCTAATAACTATAAAGTGGAATTACTTCTTCAAGAGATCCACTATCAGTCATATAACATTATAGACTCCCTAAGCATGAGATAAACTAGTAACTATGTCCATCGAGATGTGCTCCCACTTCTAATGGGGAATATCTAATAGCTTGAGAAAACCAGCAGGAACAAAACCCTATACCTTTCTCATTGACAAAAAATCATGAAATAAACACTACAACTACATGCCTCAATTGTAGCCACCAAAACTGACCTTTAAATGCCTAAAACATCTTCATCATGTTGGGATGTACCACCAAGGGTGAGATATGGAACTCATGGAGAACCATACCATGCATCATCGAAGGGATGAAAATACTCCCCTAGAATAACACCTAGTGTGGATCATCCTCAAACCATCCATCTAGTGCATAAAAAAATCTATCCCTCATGACCTCGTCATCAGAATATCCCAGTTGGTACTCTTCCACATGCTGCATAAAAGATGGCAGCACTATCATCTAAAAAATACAATCTATGGATCCAAAATATCCCATATAAAGATATATCACTCATATTTCTTCCATATTTCTCAAAAAATATCTATATTTATACAGGGTATTACTATGAGACATCCAACTCTATGTATCAGCTCTGATGTCTCCCTTTCCTGGTGTATAAGAAATCTCAAATTCACAATCCTACAAGAATTCCATCCACTTTTCTTATAAAAAGATCATGTCACATTGGGAGAAGACATAACTAATGTTCTTATGGTTAATAAAAAATAAAATATGTTCATCGATGGGGAAATGTTTCCACAACTTCATGGAAAACACAACTTATTCAAACTCAAGAGCATGGGTGGAATAGTTATGCTTATGAGGATGGAATTTTTGAGACCCAAAATAAATAGTCAATCATTGATGCATCAATACACCTCCAAATTTAGTATGTGAAGCATACTATAAAACATCAATCTAAACTCCTTGAACTAGAAGACAAAGGAATGGAGTGTAGACCAGCTTCTAATTTAGGAACTTGAATGCTTACAAACACTGGTCAGTCCAAAAGAATGTCTGATCCTTCGTAATAAAGGCTAGAAGATGAGTCAAATGATGAAATAAGTTTTCTATGAACCTTCTATAATAGCATACAATACCAATGAAACACCACACTTCTAATACTATCTTGGGTGATTCCCAAGAAACATATTCCTTGATCTTTAAAGGATCTATAACTACCACATAATAGGAAATGACATTCCCCTAACAAATAAACATCATGAGCCCGAAAAACTCACTTCAAAAACATCCTAAACAGCTACACACGATCAAAAACCACAAAACATCATGCAGATGATCTACACTATTCTCATTATATGTTTATTATATAAGGATTTCATTGATGAAAACCGCCATTAACTTATCATGAAACACCCAAAATGTTGCATTCATTAACCCTATAAACATAGAAAGAGAATTTGTTTCACCAAATATCATTACAACAAAAAAGTAATTACCATGACGACATTAGGAAATAGTGTTAATAATATCATCATCATTCACCCATATCTAATGATATACTAACCAAAGATCAATTGTTCAGAACCAAATTGCTCATTTCAGTTGATTGAATAAATAATCAGTCAGTGGAAGAGGATAGTGGTTCTTCACTATCACCTGATTCAAGCTATGATAATTTATACAAAGTTACAAGATTACATTATCCTTCTTCAGTAAAAATATTCTTCCGCCCCAAGGTAACACACTCAGCCAAATCAAACCCTTATACAACATATATTTGAGTAGTAAATGAAACTCTTGCAACTTGGAAGGTTACATCCTATATGGAGACATCGATATAAGAGACACACCTTGTTGTTGATCTATCCTAGAATTGATCTCCCATCAAAGAGATAACACTAAAACCACTTCTAGAAATACATCGGGGTACTCTTCTATCGTCCTGATAAACATTGATAGCTAAAACATCAAAGAGATAATCATAATCTTGACCAATAATGGAGGCAAGGAAATAACATGACTTTGATCCATCTGAGGGTCTCACTCGCTAACGAACAACACTGGATCTCTATAATAATCATAGAACAAAACTTTCATCCCAAATAAATCCATGATATCCTACAATAAATATATCTAATCTATTATGAGGTTGATATCATATGGGTGTATCCATAAATATAAAATATCTCTCTTGGAGTGGTGCTTTCCCAACACTAGCTCGCTATCTCTACATACTTCATAAATGTATGGTGGACCTTCAAATATAATATTCAACGCCAAGGGAATAAAAATCATTTCCACCTCAATTCTGAAATAATGGAAAATAATGGTGATATGAAGGAATGAATCCCTCAAGAGTTAAATAAATATTATACCCATGTAGAAAACATGTAAATGGTACATCGTATAATGTCGGGTTTTCCTAGATGTAGAAATGTTAGTGCACGAAGCTGAACATGACCCACCCTATGACCTCTCTTCTTATACTAAAGACCACATCCATGGTCACACTCTAATCTATAAGGAAGAATATTATCAGGGTTTTTTTGTTCCTACCCCTACTCCTATATGCTAATACCAGATGGGAACAACATACTGCAATTGCATTGGTTGAAACAACCTCAATGGAGGAACCTAAAGCAGAACTCCTTCGGCATGATGAAATTTAAAAAAATTTAGGCACTCTCCCCACTAACGAAATTTTCCTCCATAGGAAAATAAATGTGTATTATCCCTTAGAAATGTCTAAGATCATACACCCTTGTTGAAAAGAGATGATTAGGGCTCATACCTACCTATTACTAACCAAAATCTCTATTATATCAGAAATGAGGAATCGCATACCACATTCCTACATCTTGAAGAATATTAATGTATCCCCTCTCATGATGATCTGGTTCTGGTTGGTGTCCCCTCAATTAACTATTCTCTTTCAAGCACCTCAATATATGTTAACAACATGAATTGGGTGACATAGCACTAGATCCCGATATGTTATGCATCTTTGAAATGCCTTTACCTTACCTCCTCATTTGGAAAGAAGTATAAAGAATATTCTAGAAGGGTTTGGAAATGGATATCAAAATTTTGAACACATGAAATCATCTTTTGAAGGGTAATCAGCTCTTGGAAACTGGCCACCATTGCGGTTGAAGAATGAAACTTTTCTCAGAACTATTCATCGTACATCTCTCACGAGGCCATCGAATCCTCACGATCCCCATTTAATAATAAAAACTACTATTTTAATAACCCACATAACATCATCATAGCCAATGAAACAGAGTTCTACTTATAATGGATAAAATAGAAATCGATCTCAATGTCCTCCAACCAATAATCTGTGAAAAAATATATAACTAATCCATCAAACTTTTGCAGACTTTGGCGTTGAAACTCTTTGAGTGTCCTCCTCCAAGTTTCATCATTGTAGACCTATACAATGTGGAAATATACTGAAATATTCTACTGAACATCGTTACGGTGAACGTAATGAGGATTCTGACCTGGATCCATATCTTTAATAAAGAATAAATGATTAGACTACTAAATCATAAATATGAAATATTTAACATCAATTAATTATTTATTTAATTTTCTTATTTAAGGTTTTAACCTATCCCCACATCAACCCATTACAAACACATATGTGAAGTAGAATGATGTATTGTTTATTTCTAGGTCTCTACCTCACAACTACTATCACTTCATTTACTACATTTAGTAAACTTAATTGTTTGTGCATCAGATCACAGAGGGGTCCTAAATACCCATTTTATAGACAATCTACCATGTTCATAGTGCTTACTATAATTAGTGGAAATGGCCACCCTACTATCCTATAATTAACTATCCTTATTCGCCATCAGAACTGATGCCCCAACCAGCCCTCCTTACACTCGAGGAGCATCCCTGATCCCCTTGGGATGAAAATAAGTATCGTGGTAATTTCACATAACCATTGGGGGGTGGATTCACAACCAATAATCCAAAACAAACCACATCAAAACAAGTTTTAAAAAAATGTATGTATATAAAGAAAAATACATTTATGATAAATAAACAATTATCATAGAGTTACAAAATTACAATAGATGTTTAAAGAAACAAAATAGAACACAAAATAGAAAAAAAAAACTTCATCCAACCATTTATGTTAAATGATGAACTGATTACCATCCTCATTACACTCAATTCACCATGATTCCAATAATCATGCACATTCAAGGAAGATGACACTAGATCCAACCAAAAATCTATGTCCTAAAAAGACTTAAACAAGACATGAAGGATATATACCCACCAATGTGAGTATGTATAGTGTGATCAAAATCCTTTAAGGTGTCACCCTGAGTCTATTTTACTTAATTTATTTAAGAAACTAACTGTGATAGTTTGATATAAAGGCATGGTGGAATATATTTTCATTTTCCCTTTATAATAATCATTTAAAAAAATTTAAATCACAAAATTCCTCAAAGATCTCATAGGAAATACTATTTAAAAAATTGTTCTTTCTCAAAAAAAATCTATTCCTAATGGAAACCAAAAATTTATCTCAAATAATAAACTTTTGAGAAAAAACCCACATAAGGTTTCCAGTATTTTAAAAGAAACTTTTTAAACCGAGCATGCTATTTGAAAACCAGTTTGCCCATTCCTTTGATAGATTACAAATATTCAACTCAAATCACATAAGGAAACAATGGAAAATTATATTAAAAATACCAAAAATGGTAAAAAATAAATATAGTAATCCAATGGAATAAAACTTGTCAACAACCTGAATAAAGGACATTGGATCACTTGTCAAACAAGTCCATCTATGCAATAAACTACGTGCATGCCAACATATAAATGAAATAGGTATTATGTAGATATATAACATGATGAAAAACCATGAGGACTAATATAACCACACATAACACCCAAAACATGAGCTAACTACTTGTGGGGTAATGGTCACACATTTATCCACTGAATCTCTATAATAAGTATTCTTGTTGAAGAACCCCAAACATAGGTGTTATGTACAACTAAGTTAAGTCTATCCAGTGAAATCCTCAACTATCCATGTAATGTCTAACCAATTCCCACTTATAAACCACAGTCTAATCATGGAATAATAATGATGTTTGGAAATCAATAATAATGTCATCACATGACCATAACAAACATCTACAGATAACACCACAATCACATCCCCCAATCTCCACACTACACACATAGTGACCCCAAACACACAATCACAACATGAGTCACATAACCAAGATACCATCACACGAATAATAAAAATATCAAAAAAAATCTGGGGACTAGTAAGGGAATAATCAATAATTGACATAACACAAGGTGCCATCTAGGCCTTTGATTTTGTAAAAATAACATATTATTTTGGAAATACATTTCTAAAAACAACTTGAAATTACAACTCAATTCTAAAAGAAAAATTAATCATTAATGTATAACAACACAAGGAATCTGTCAAAAGGATGATCATCTACACAAGACCCGACATGTGTGGGAAACACTTGTGTAGGGGTGAGTATAGAAATACTCAACAAGACACCATAAAACCACAATGAATACAAGAAATGAAATCCATTCAACTCTACACATGTATATTTCTATAACACATATAACAAGAATATCTATAAATAATCAACAAAGACACACATTCTAGAGATAATCCTTAACTCTAGTATACAAGCCCATTATTTCCACCTCAAAGATTCCAAAAATAAGTCACCCAGGAGAACCCACTCCCATGTATACCCCTTATTTTGAAGGTTAATTCCCCATAATTCTATTAATTAACCTTTTAACCCTTTACTTTATTTCATCCTTTATTTCACCAGCTAATGGCATCCTCTATTTCTCTCATAGATCACCCTTAATCCAAATTTAGGCATTGAGTTATCTCATGTGTCTGAACTCCAAATCAAGAATCTTCAGAATCATTGGATTAGACATTGTAAGATCTCTAATCCTATCAATTATTATTTCTGTATATCTTAGGATCCATTTCAATATTTAGGTGCGAGATATTTTTCCCTATTTTTAGGGAGTTAGACTATTTTTTGTGTTTTCCTCAACCTATTTTGAACATAAGGCCTCAATTAGATGAGGAGTCATAAATTAATCTAAGGTATGAGGTCTCTATGTTTTCCCCAAGAGTTTTTGTGCTTCATAGATTCGACATTATTCCACACACTAAACTTGTTCACTTGTAATAATTTAATTGTGTTATTCATATTAAATTGAATTAGGTACCATGATATACAATCATTGATCCATTTTTAGAAGATTAGATGAGGTTTCCCACAATTATAGACACCCCTTGAGTGTGCCAACATGAATTCCCATTTATAGTTAATTATTTAACTTTCTAGAATGCCTTCCATGTTGTCTACTAGGATTAGAAATGGAATTTACCTCTGTTAGTTGAATTTTTAATGATTCCAATGCACCACCTAAGCTCTTAGACCATATTATAATTGGAATTACAGAAGTTGGTAATTTCCCATTTGACCATGTCACAATATTAATGACTCTTGAGTCAAATATATATTGAAATTCCTTGTATTATTAAATTAAATGGTTTTAATATATTGGTTTTCTATTCATGAGGGCTTTATAATCCCTAAATGAATTGAATGAATGAAATAGAATGAGTTGTAAAGGGTGGTAATGCCATGTTGACTAATTCATTCCTTATTAAATGAAAATTGTGAATTGCATTGGTTTATTGTAATTGAAAATGATCATTGAAATATGTAATAGGAAATTCATCATTTGTTTTCTTATAAATACGATTATTCCTTGGTATGGGATATTTGAATGATGGAAAGGGATCTGTTGGGAATGGTGGTTTCATGCTCCATTACATTGGGTGTTGAGAATGACGTCTCATGCCATTGATACTAGTTGGACGTTGGGATTAACATGCCGCATCCCTTGTGTCGAGTTTTGACATGATGGAACACTCAACACCCTGAGTGTCGAGAATGAAGTATCTCACTATTTACGGCATGTAGGGAATGTACACTATTGAATGAACTTATAGGCTCATTTAGACTAGTTATGGATGTCTGAGTTACATCCCAATATAACCAGAAACTAGTATTCAGGGTATATATTCACTTAAATTCACACGTACTCAGTCCATCGAGGTGGATGGAATATAAAACTATAATATATATATATATATATATTAGTATATATATAGTGATTGATAAGAGATTCATCCCACTAGAAGCCAAAGATAGTAGATCCGTCAAGAATCCTTCTAGAGCCTAAGCGGTCTATTATTTATATAATTCTGCATTGTCTATTATTTCATTTATACCTACACATTATTTAGTTCTAAGCACTTCCTAGAATACTTCTATAAACTGTTGGTGGTGGCCTACTAGGATATTATCTCACACACTACTCAAATGACCATTGGTACTAGAGTAGATTATTTTTCTATAGGTACTAATAAGAGAAATAACCATACTATTGGCCATTGATATGATTTTCCTATAGTTGGAGCATAAGAGTAGAGGAACAAGATTTTTCTCAAGATTCTAGTGGAGTAGTTTTTGTCTCTTTTTTTTCATTTTTGTACCTTTTTGTAGCAAGATTTTATATTCCTACCCCTGGTCCACTTTTGAACATCATCATACCTTGCATCCATGTATATGACAATGCCTAGTGGATTTTTATTAATATTTAGTTGTTCTGTCAATTAATAGTCTACTAATTATTTACTATTTTTGTTTATATATGCTTTCTCTATCGTATATTTATGGTTTTATCAATTGTGACACTTGGAAAAGAGGGTTTCGTCTCCCCATGATACCACCTTTACACACTTGCTACTAGTCGGAAGCCTCTGGCATATGGGGAGGTGCGCTTGAGGCTATGTGACAAACTAGCTCGGGGCACCAGTTAAGTGGATCCTGGGCTAAGACATTAACATGTGGTTTTAGATCTAAATTTTTTCCTTTGTCTTACTATATGGGTTTTAGATAAGAGACTAGGAGCTAATGGGATTTGAAATTGACCATGTTCCTAGACATTGCAAAACCATATACGGGTGAAACACAATTTTTTTGGAATGTTTAACTTTTGTTATTAATTATTCAATTTATAGTTAATATGTATTATTAATTGGGTGGAACAATTGTTTTATGGTGTTACTATTTTTAGTGTTATAGAAATTAATATTTCATTTGTACTATTGAAATTATGATTTCTTTAAATAGGTGTGATGAAATGAGGGAATTTTATCATTACATGAATCATTATAGGCTCAATAGGACTAAAATGTTGGGTATCATTCCATGTCACATAAATTTTCATAGTTCATTTACCTTTTACATATTTTTAATTCCGTGACTAATTTTTGAAATGTACTGACATTAATTACTTGAATTGGTAAACATAATCGAAACTTTATGTTCCTTCCTTAAGAAAACAACATTTTATTGCATTCATTAAAGTAGAAAACTTTAGCAGTTAATTATGGCATATTGAGAAATGGACTATTGGTCTCATGGCATGGAATGTGTTGTGGTATGTTTTAAGTGGACACCATATTTTGGTTCATAAAGAGTATGGGCCATTATGTATTGGAAAATTTTATCCATCTAATTCAAACATTTAAATATATTTAAATATTTGAAAATGAAAAAAATTATAAAATGAATATGACTACTAAAGTAGAATTATATATCCTATAAATGTGAAACAGAGACTCATACAAGCACTCAGCCATAGTCATGGGTAGTTGGTGTCTCTATTACATTTTTATTACCATTATGGTCTCTTATACTACCTATAACTGGAATTTTGAGTAGGCATAGTGGTGTTATCATTTCAATAGGAAGGATATGTATATATCCCATTTTTCTATCTGCAATGTTCTCAATTGTTAAAATATCTTATAAGGGGAGTTTTGAATTTTGTTATCATGTCATCATGATGTCCTCCAGTTGCATGCCCTGAAGGAGGTGATGAAAAAACACATGAGTTTATGGGACATGTTCCTCTAGTGATTCCTCCTACAGTGCCACCTATGGAACCTATTCATATTCCTGATATGAAATGATGCCCATTTCTAAGATGAATTTCTATATATACTTCAAAATATGCATGGTGTTGTTTGAACTACCTTGAGTATGTATAATTTGACCTGAAAATTCATGTAGTAGTATCCTCTAACCGTTTGGGGGATGGAGGACCACATGCTTCTTGAGTTGTTGATTGAATCCATCATGTCTATATTTGAGCATCTAGAAACACCACCAGAGTGGAGGTTCAGACATGCTCCATAAATCCATCGTGATTATAAAAAGTGGTGGTGGGATGGTATCAACCAATAAAAATGGTCCAGATATGTGGTGTGGTAAGATTCCCAGAATATCATTTATGACTATTTCTGTCCACATACTCTGGTGATTGACTAAATTATAGAATTCATGAACCTGTAACATGAATGTATGTTTGTAATGGAATAGTCTACTTGCTTCACTAAGCTATAATAATTTACTCCTACTCTATCAGGTGATGAAATAATGACCCCCAGTCGATTCTAGGATGTACTAGAATACTCTATCCAGTAATAGGTCAATGTATTCAGATTAACCACTATTTGTGAATTATTCAACCAAGCCCTTTTTACAGAGTGAAATTTGAGGGAATATTATGTTGCGAGTCAATGCAGTTTGGAACCTAGATCTATCAGTGGTTCCACATCTAGTCAAAAGAAATTTTTTTGAGGTAACTCATTAAGGTAGAATCAGTAAAGATCCTAATGATGATAGCTTTTTGATATTTTTCAAGTGTGGGATGTTGAGACAAAAGAAACCTCAGTGCTTATGAGACCTAGTGGAATGGAGAGGCTGCAAGAGGATGCAGAATATACAGCAACTATACAATACTATAACATTAGTGCCTAGAGAGCGTTGATCTTCTCCTATCCCATGTTTAAAAGTGCTGTGAGTAGGATCATTTTAGGAAGGAATCCGGAATACCTACATCCACTCGAGATGAGGTTGTGGTCGAGGCAGAGGTAGAAAGGATCATGATTCTTTGTGTTGTCAGATCAGGATGGCCTAGGTAATTCATGACGTGACTCCAGGCCATGGTATAGGATAGTTATAAGAAGTTCAGTATATGATGGAGGTGCAGAGCACCGAACCATCTATAGTTCTAGGTACTATTCCAAAATAATCCACATTAGTGTATACTTTATTTTACATAGGTTCATCTTACTCATTAATATCTGAGTCTATTATTTAATTTATAGTCCTTGAGATCAATTACGTCTATGGTGTTATGAAACATGATACCACGTTAGGTATTCAATCAAAGGGGGTTCACCATAGTAAGGACTATCCCCTTGAGATAGGAGGATACCTCTTTGTATGGAATATTTACATCCCCAACATAACAATATTTTACATAATCATAATCATGGACTGATTACTTCTTTATCAATCCCACAATGACTGATATTGTCATATGGTAAAGGTTATTTCACTAGAGGGTGGTAGGAACATGCATAAGGGAGAATGAGAAGTGAAAGTAACATAATTAGGACTTGAGTAGCAGAGGTTTGGAAATGGGATAGATCATACCACCAGTCTTTTCCTAGATTATTAGGGGTCACGACCTGCTGTTTTACCTTCTATAGTGGGGTATTTCAGGGACATATTTTTTGAGGACTTCTTTGGTTGTCCTCCAATGCGAGTGGTATAATTTACTATTTATCTTGTTCCAAGATCACTAGTAGAGAAAATTCCTCCTTAAATGATGGCCCCTATGGATGATAAAGAAATCAAGGAAAAATTAGCGAATCTGGGGGCTGAAGGATTCATATTCCCTAACACATCTCTTTAGGGTTCATCCATCATTTTTTCTAAGAATAAGGATGGAACCCTAATTATTTTCATGGATTACCATCGATTTAACTAGATCATGGTAATGAATTGGTATCTATTGCCTCAAATAAATGACCAATTTGACCATCTCCAAGGAGCAAAATTATTTTCAAAGAGGTATTTGACTTCGTTATATCCTTAGGTTTGTGTCCAGACATCATACATACCCTGCACTGATTAGAGGATCATGTGTTGGCTATACGAGTACTTGGTCATGTCATTCGGTCTCTTGAAAGAACCGGTAGTATTTGTGGATCTTATGAATACGATCTTCCACCCATATCTATATTAATTTTTGGTAGTAGTTATTGATGATATCTTTGTGTATTCACACTATAGACACAACTATGAAATCTTTCTTGTGATATTTCTGAATACAATAAGATAGAATCAAATCTATGCTAAGCTCCGTAAATTCTACATTTGGATGAAAGAATTTCACTTACCATGTGACATTATCTTGGAGTCGGGAGTTTCATTAGAGCTAAATAATGTGAGAGTTGTTGTTTCTTAGGAATATCCTATGAATTTATTTGACATTGGTAGTTTTTTGGGGGAAGCTGGATATTAAATATCCTTCATCCATGATTTTCCACATCTAGCTGTGTCGCTTATAGACTTGACAATGAATTTTGTGAAATTCATATGTTCATAAACTTATGAAGAATCCTTTCATGATTTGAAGGACCATTTTACTTCAACGGAAATGCTGATTATTCTAGATCCACAATGGAGCTGTACTATGTACTGGGACACATTACGTATCAATCTTGGAGATTTTTTGATATAGGATGAGTGGGTTGTTTCATAAAATTATCTCCAGTTGAGGCCTCACAAGCATGATTACTTGACTCAGAACCTCAATTTTGTTGTTTTTGTGCATGAGTTACATTTTTGGAGACAATATCTACTGGGAGAGTGTTTTTGTATTATTCATTGATCAAATAATACCCATGTATATATTTACAAACAGATATCTAAATCTCAAGATATGTAGGTGGGTGGAGTAACAATAATCATTTGACATTGGGTTTTCCTACGCGTCTGAGAAAGGCAATGAAGGGGCTGATACAATGAGCTAGAAAATGAAAAACTGAGCTATTTTGGAATCTAGTGGTTAATTGAAGATCATGTTATTATTCTCAAAGATGAATTTTGAGGTTCAGAAGGATCGAGGTCAGACTATCCTCATATACTTAGTATTGACCTCTACTATTTTGTAGTGGGAACTAATGAGCCAAATATCTGATCCTGAATGCCTTGTTTTAAGAGAAATCATCATAGATGATGACACATATTTAGGTTATACTATAGATTTGGAAGATAATTTTATATTACATGAACATTAATGGGTCCCACCATACATCAGATAGGATTTGATGCAAGAATTTCATTCCTCAGCATGGGAAGTTCATCAGAGTGTCACCAAAATGTATTGAGACTTACAACACTAGTAATGGTGTCTTGGTATGAAATTAGAGGTTTTAGGATTTATCACTATGTGTTCCTCCTATCAGTATGTTAAGGTAGAATATTAGCATCTAGCAGCGACTTTATAGCAATTTTCCATTCCTAAAAATAAATGGGATGATGTTTTGATGTATTTCATGACTGGTCTACCCATATCTCCTTTTAAAAACAATATATTGTGGGTTTTTGTTTATCGTTTGAGGAATTTTACACCCTTCTTACAAGTACAGCCTATCCAAGTGGCCAGGCCGCTTGGGCCTTGCGAGACCCGACATGGTTTGGTCGAATGTCTAGACCACTGGGTCTCCCAATGAATTGGTTCTCATCCTGTCCTGTCTGACTTAATCGGACTGGTTCTGACTAGTCGGGCTGCCCAAAGGCCCAGTTTCCCATCTTCCCCAACCCACATTGGCGTTATAGTTCCCCTATAGACTAGGCCCCCTATTGTCCCAGTTTCTTATCCGGCCTACCCAGTATTGGTGGGCAAGTTCTCTTGATTTTCAGGCCACCCAACAACATAGTTTATTTCTGTAGCTCAGTCTGCATCGGTGATCCGGTTATATTTTTGCAAAGATTCCGTGAGACGTCTAGTTCACACAGACACACAACGTCATGGAGGATCCACTTCCGTGGCCATTCATTCTTCTCATGCGGATCATGGTGTTGCACTGCGCAGCACCCCTGACACGGTTAGGTGGTCACATCTGCCTGCCTCCGTGGATGGGTGTTGTGGCCAAGTGTCATCATCACGATTGGGGTGTTGCAGCCTTGTGCCATCACCACGGTGTCCCGCCATGGGATGATGCACCATTGCTTTCTCGTCTAGATATTAGATTCCATCACTGGCATCTTCATTGTGCCATAAAGAACAAGTAGAATACAAGAAGAGGAGAGGGGATGAAGTCAGACATAAGAACACCCAAAGAATGATCCTGATCTTTTTTTGTGTTCACCGAGATGCATTCTTGATAGCAGGATCATGAATAAATATAATAAGGCATAATAATCACTAAGATAGATAACCCCTTTATCCTGCATTATTAACCATCTCACACGAACGATCAGTCAGTGGTTTAACTTTTTCATGATTTGAACCTATTTTTTTGTTTAAAAGAATGAATGGGGAAAAGAAATTAACAAAGAAAAGAATCAAACCCCTACCTGGGAAAAGGAGATCAGTTGAGGAAGATCTCCCATCGTTGTCTGTCAATCCCCAGATCGGATTCTCTCTCAAAGAGTATCGTCATTTCTTTCTTATTTGATGACATTCATCATTAGAGAGGTTTCATTCAAAGATTGAAATTAATTTTCATGATCCAAATCTGATCTATAATTTCTGTTATCCCATTAAATGGTAAAAAGCATCGGAATGTTTTTGTTATGCTGAGTCATCGTCATTATGCTGTTTCATTTATAAAATAGTGTTTCTGTTAATTTTTGATGCATCACCACTACGGGGCTTCATTTGTGTAATGAAATAATTGGATTGTTGCTACGTTGCAGGAACAAAATATCAAATAAAATAACCTTTTAAGGCATATTTTCTTTTTCCTTAAAAATTCCAAAAAAATAACATTTTCCCTCAACTCGGGTTGATTGATTTTAGGCCTCGTTTAAGGACACTATCTCATTAAAAAACAACGGGGGACTTGGGTTCTAAATTTTTAGTTACCATTTGTGAGTTATGTGGATTCAAAAATTATTTTTTTGAAATTATTTTATTTCAAGTTACGTCCCAAAAACCAACATTCACAACTATCCTGCGTCGGTCAATGTTAGGCTTCACCTAAGGGAATCAACCCTGAAGAGCACAATGGTACTCTCAATTTTCCAATATGATTTACTTTTTATGAGTTATAATTATTTCAAAATAAAATACTATTTATTCAATGATTTTATTTATGACCAAAAACTAATTTCCACTTCTGCCACACACCGGCAAATGTTAGGCCCTTTCAAGGAAAATCTTCACACTAAAAGTTCAATAGAGCCCTCAGATTTATGATATGGTCACTGGTTTAAATGTTAGAAAAACCCAATCACACGATTTTTTAATGAACATAATAAAATTGTTTGAAAATACATTCTGGCCACTCCCGGCCCCAGAATCATGTGCCACCTCAGAACCTGGTCTCGAAATCATCAAATTTAATTTTTAAAAAAAATAAATGGAATTTTTAGGTATTACATTACTGCCCCTTTATGGATTTACATCCACATAAGACAAAACAATGGATAGTTAAGAAAATGGGGGTACTAATCATGAAACTGAGCCTACCACTCCCATGTGATCTATTATAGATTTTCATGCTTCAAAAAAACATGCGCCAATGGAATCGACCATCCAAAAAGGATCCTACCATATCAATACCCTATCTCCATTGGGTACTCTAAAAATATCTCACATCGTCAATCTATGCATCCCTCATCGAGGATATACCGGTAGGAATTCATTGTCCCCTTCTTCGATCCACAAGGGTCTCTATCATCTATCAGCATATGACTTCTCTTTTCTCTATGCAGTCTTCATCCACTCTCAGATGACCAACACCTTCTCAGTGGTTTCATGTACCTTCTCTGGACCCATGAGTGTTGAATCCCCTAGGTCTATCCAGCATAATGGTGACCTGCATGGTCATTCGTACAATGCCTCGAATGGTTCCATACCTATACTAGAGTGGTATCAGTTTTCGTACGCAATCTTCACCATTGGTAGGTGGTCATCCCAACTTTGACCAAAATCATGAACTAAAGCATTTTGCATTTTCTCTATGGTTTGTATGGTCCGCTCTGTCTGATCATCCATATGTGGGTGAAAGGTTGTTCTCAAGCACAGTTGAGTCCCATACGCCTCCTTCAATCCCTTCAACAATGGGGATATAATGCATGCATCATGATCTGAGACTATCGTAGATGATAATCATTTGAGTATAACTATCTCCTTCACATAGAGGAATCAAAAATATATCTACTAAACCCTACTCTTTAATGGATAGGAAGTGGGCCAATATGGTGATTCAATCCAAGACCACCCAGATGGTATCGTTCCCCTTGGATGTACATGGTAATCCTGTCACTAATTACATCGATATTCCATCCCAATTCAAATCTGGTACCCTAAGGGGTTGGGTCAAACCTACTAGAACCTGGTGCTCATCCTTCACTTACTGACAAGTAAGTCATCTCAAAGAAAACTAATGCACTGACATCTTCACACACAACCATGATTATTGACATCATAGGTCCTAGTACATCTTCTCTACAACTAGATACTACAACAAATAGGATGAATGGAAATCCTTCAACACTTCCTCTGGTAATGCCATTGGTACAATGGTGCATCCTATGAAAAGGGTGAAGTGCTCTTTACCTTTCAAATATCCATAGGGGTCATGCCCTCTGGACATCTGGGCACAATTGGTCTTGTAGATGGTATCTCCGAGTTGCGCTTCCCTAACTCACTGTATGAGTAGAGGGGAAACTACCATCAATTGGAGATTAGATGCATCAACTCTATCCCCAATGGATATTTAAAGCAAGGCCAACAACTTTGAGGGCTTATTCAGTAGTTGTGAAATCAATCTCTTTCTTATAGCATATTCCACTATATTCCCCTTCCCATGAGTATAGGCTATCTCGAAGTCATAGTCATAGAAAAACTCTATCTAATGTCATTGTATCATATTCAGATCTTTCTAAGAAAAGATATAACTGAGAATCTTATGGTCAGAGTCGTTAAATGAATCGTTCAACCATAAGGTACATTCTCCACATATTCAGTTTGAAGACTACCGCTGACAACTCCAAGCCATGAGTCATAATTTTCTACTCATGAAGTGTCAAATATCATGTTCCATAATCTATCACTACTTACCCCTGCATCAGGACACAACCATGTCCGGTTCCAGATGCATCATAATACATCTTGTAGTCGATTCTATCCTCAGGTAGCCTCAAGATAGGATCACTCATCAATATCTTTCTCATCTACTGAAAGATCTTCTATCATCCTTCTATCCACATAAAGGTTTTTACCTTCTTTATCAATGTTGTCTGGGTCCTACCACCCAAAAGAAGTTTGGTACATACCAATGATAGTACCCAACCATCCCAAGGAAACTCTACACCGCAGTAATGATCTTGGGTGGATCTCAATAAGGAACCGCCTTAATCATTTATTGATCCAATGTAACTCGAGACTATAAGATGACATGTCCCAGGAAGTGGAAATTTCATATCCATAACTCACACTTTAAGAGTTTTCTGTAAAGATGGTTCTCTCAGAGTGTGTTCAGAACCATCCTATGGTGTATTGCATGCTCCTCCTAAGACGATGAATATTTTAAGATGTCATCAATGACCACTACAAATCTGTCTATGTACGGATGGAAGATCCTATTCATGAGTCCCATGAACACTTATACGATGTTCTTCATTCCATCCAACATCACTAAGTACTCGAAGTGGTTGTAGTGACATTTTAAATCCATCTTTGAGATGTCATCATCTCGTACTCAAAGCTACTGATAACCTGGTCTGAGGTCTATCTTCAAGAACCAACTCACTCCCTTCAACTGATCAAAGTGGTCATCAGTTCTTAGTAGAGGATTCTTGTTCTTCACAGTCAGCTGGTTCTGGTGTCGGTTGTCCATGCATAACCTCAATCTTATCTCTTCCTTCTTGGAATACAACACTGGTGCTATCCATGGTAAAACTATAGTCCTTTCGAACCCCTTCCTCTGTAATTCCTCCAACTATACCCTCAACCCCCGAAGCTCTGCAGGAGCCATCCGATGTGTAGGTGTAGATATCGGTACCTTCCCAAGGTACTTCTCAATGTAGTAGTCTACCTCTCTACGAGGAGGTAGTCATGGAACATCCTCATACTCGTCCACCACTATAGGAAACTGTGGACTTGTCTCATACATTTCAATAAGGGTCATTCTAGCCCACGTATGAGTGATTAGATGCACCCTCATATGTGTGAGTCCATCCTGCACTTCTCCGGTTTCCTTTTCACTGATAAAGGGAAACCTTGTCCCATATTCGAGGACACATCACACTGTGGGTAACAAATAGTCGAGTTGGGCATGGACTGACCATAGGAAATCCATACCTAGAATGATTTTGTAAGTCCTTACTGCCGCTACTAGGAGATCCCAGTCGAATCCCCTTGCCTCTAAGAGTAATCTCACACTGCCAGAACTAGTGTGTGATCATCAAATTCTTTTCTATATGAATCTATATTCATAATAATCGAACCAACGGCTCGATCCGAATCTTCAAGCCCCAAACAATGTCTATGGAAAGGAACAATTAATAAGAACCTATGTCTATTAGGACTATAGTTAATGTGGTGTAGACACATATCATACCTAGTATCATCTCTGGGATGTCTGGACTGTAGGCCGAGATAGCCTAAAGTTGTTCCCACCCCTGTCCACCTTCTCCTGGAGCCTGTGGAGAACAACAAAATGGTGGTGGTGGTTGTACCTCATACCCACTCCCACCTCTTTCCACTTTTCCCACTCCTCATCCACATCTGTCACCTAGAAGACTACCATATTTTTTCCTTTTTCGCTGCCTCAGAGGCCCCTCGGCCATCTGTCTGTCCTATGTGTGGAGATTTGGGCAATCCCGATCCATGTGACCCTACCCACCGCATGCGTAGAAATATATGGTCCCTTGATAACTCTATATACACCAAGATCCATGTACCACTGAACTCGAGTCCATTGGTCATCCTTTGAATATTGTGGCCCATTTGGTCCCATGCATCATCTATCGGCTACCTTCCATGGATTACTCAACCACCATTCACTTGGTGGTAGCTCCCACTATCGATGACTACTTAGAGAGGGATCTATCTACTAATTTAGTTCTTTTTACAACCCCATCCTATGTAGGGATTCTTAGGGAAATCATCATTGCCATAATCTCCCTTCAGAGTTTCTGATCAAAGGTATGATCCTTGAAGAAAGGGTCCCGCACCATATTCATAGAGGAACGGGAGAGGTCTGTGAACGTCGTAGAGTACTCAACCATTTTCAGGCTGACCAGCTATAATTGAATCACCTCATATATGTGCACTGAGTGAAAAGTCATCGGGAAGAACATTTCCCAAAAAATACCATCGATGTCAGACCAGGTGAGGGTGACCTTCTCATGAGTTTGTATAGTCAAACTCCATCATCTCCCCACTAATCCCTACAGAAGGTTCGCTGCAATAACCTCCATTAGGTCAAGTGGAATCCTGACTAAGTAGAAGATGTGTGTCACCACCTCCATCCAATCATTAGCGACATGATGATTTGTCTCTCCCCTGAACCTGGGAGGTATCTGTTGTTGGAAGTCTTGTAAGGAACTGAGCCTACATGCATCGTCTTCCAGTACCACCAGTAGTATTTAATGACAAACAGGCGATGGTATCGCTGGAACACCACACAAATGATCCATCTCAAGCAATAGTCCCTATACTAAAGCATCATCGCTATGTAGAACATCCCCATCATCATGCACTAGAATCCTAGTTTCTTGTCGGGGATGATTCATCCTGAATGAGATCCAGATGAACCACGATCAATTAATTATACCTAGTGAGATGACTCTAACTCAAAAAAATCATGAGAAAACAATCAAAGATGCATGAATCATGTGTTTTCATGAACAAGGTCAGAAAAAATAATTCAATGTCTTGGTGTATATATATGTCAGCTACCACACCAACACTGGACTCCCTAGCCTGAAGGCCGAACTCAAAACACTTAACACTATTTCCCCATAAAAATTAAGAGACTCTTAATTATTCTAGTTGAACCAACCTCCTCTGATATCACATTTTTACGACTAGTCCCCAAAGGCCCATGTCGTGACTACCCCAAGCTCTCCTTTCATATTCTAGGGGCTGGAGACTAGCAACGAATAGGAATATCCAAAAAAGGGAATGAATTTTCCTTTAAACCTTTATAGATGACCATGTAGGTAACCGTTTTGCTGGAAAACCCCAAGGGAGTGAGCACTCATGGGTCTAGAGATGGTACATGGTATCTTTGAGAAGGTACAAGTCATCTGAGAGAATATGAAGACTACACAGAGTCGATAGAAGTCCTATGCTGATAGGCGACAGAGACCCTTGGAGTTCATGGAGGGGGACCACATATTCCTATGGGTCTCTCCTCGATGAGGGATACCAATTTGGGGCTGGGGTGGAAAGTTATCTCCAAGGTTCAATAGACCTTTCCTGATATTGCGAAGAGTGTGTTAGGTAGCATACAACTTGGATCTACCACCACAATTAGAGAGGGTGCATGATGTCTTTTACGTATCCCGTTTCAGGAGATACATGAACGACCCTTATCAAATCCTCGACCATGACGATCTGGATATTGAAGACATGGTGACATTCATGAAGTACCCAGTGGAGATAGAGGATCAATAAGATAACATCCTTTGTGGATATTCAATTCCTTTGGTGCATGTTCATTGGTAGCAGAGGAATATCCTGGAGATCTTGTGGGAGCATGAGGCTTCGATTAATGATCAGTACTCCCATTTATTTGATTAGCCCTTATTCTATCTTATGAATATTAAAATCCCAAAATGGGGAGTAATGTAATATCCCAGAATTCTATGTAATTTTTTGAAAAATAAATTCGGATTATTTTAAGACCAAGATCTGAGATGCAACGTAATTTTGATCCCTAGAGTGTCAGTAACATATTTTTGAACTATTTTTACTTTTCAATAATTAAACATACAAGAAGTTTTTTCAAACATTTAAATTGGTTCCCGGATCAAAAATACGAGGGAATAGTTGAACTCTGAGTTTTAGTATTTTCCTAGAAAGTTCCAAACATTGACCAACATGAGTCGACTAAAAAATGCTAATTTTAAAACTTTTTAGAAGT
Organism: Viscum album; assembly: GCA_963277665.1. Taxonomy (NCBI): domain Eukaryota; kingdom Viridiplantae; phylum Streptophyta; class Magnoliopsida; order Santalales; family Viscaceae; genus Viscum; species Viscum album. Next base: position 2,097,260,293 of record OY728163.1, on the reverse strand, counting down.
AAAAAATAAAATAAATTAAGATGATATATTGTATGATTTTTTCATCAGTAAGTAGTGGAACATCAGTGTTGTGTTGTAGCAACGAAGTGACACTGAACATCATTAATGAATGTCATTAATGATTTAGCATAATGATGATTCAACACAATGTAATAGAAATTATAATTCACATTTCATCAATAAATAGCCTAACAAGCAATGCAGGATTGTTGGAATAATATTGTGATTGCTCTAAGTCATTGGTGGGTGTCGAAGACCAAGAATGAATTTACTTTCTTCCACCCTTCATAGAATCACATAGAATAGTGGGTTGCGGATCAAGAACAAAGAATAGAGGTGTGTGATATCATTCTTCATTGACCTAAAATCCTATCCCCATGTAGGGCTTGATACTTTTCTATGTGAATTGTTCCCCCTAGTTCATGCCATTAAAAGGATAATGAGGTTTAACTTATGAAAAAGTTAACCCATGGATAGATCATTCATGCATGAAATTATTTGAGAAATGATTCATGATTAATTTGTATTAAATTTATTTTCTATATTCAATCCTTATAATGGGAGAGATTCAAAATTGTGAAGAATTATGGGGGAGGTTAGTTCCTGAAATTAGTCATGTGGATTTATTCCCTCTTTTTTACCTTCGTTTTTAACACATGGTTATGAACGACAGATCGTTATGCTCTTGTTATGTGGCACAACAATCCCAAAAAGTGGACCTACCATCGTTACATTCGAGTGGAGGAGCGACGACGATGGAAGTGGATTGCGGTGGCATGTGTTTGAAACCACGGTGGTGCATGGTGGGGGCATTGGTCAGGTGCCACACCAGGTGGAGGAGGCTACCGAAAGGGGGACGGCAGTGATGCGGAAGTGCGGCCCCAACAGGGCGCTGCAGTTAGCCATGATCTTGTAGCCAGTAGGTTGGGGCAGTGAAGGACCACTGTGCCGCATCGGTTTGGGAGACCTGTGGATAGTCCACTGCATGATGTAGGCACACACTCCCACATGACCATGTACGGAGGAGAGGTGGTTGCCTCAGACGGCCACATGTGGCACAAACCGGATGTTGTTCAGGTGTTCGAGCTTGAGTGAACCAGCCTGCAATTGCGAGCCTTGCCGGATGGAAAACCCCACTATTGGGGGGCCTAGCTGGTCAGAATCGGTCTAACCGATTTAGATCAGGCCAGAGGAAATGGATCGGGTCACTGGGGATCCCGTGTGATCAGGGCCGATCCAACCTAGTCGATTTAGGCCAGACAAAAATGGGTCAGGTCGCACGGGATCCCCAGGCCGGTTTTGTCGGGTCCGCCCGACTAGGTTGGATCGGCCCTGATCACAACTAGCTTTTGTTTACTAAAATGATGATATCTTTTAGACCGATCATCCAATTGATGCACCACCTAGGGATTTGGTACCCTTGTGATGAGATGGTTATATGGGTATACTCTATGTGAGTTTTCATGGTAGTTAAGATATGACTGATGGATAGGGGATTATATTCTCTCCGAATCAAGCAAGCTGGAGAGAGGAAATACTAAGGGTGGGTGTGACACAAAGGATATGACAAATATACCTTATTGGTATATTACATGAGTGGACATCAGTGGTCCAGCAGACAAGGGTACCTCAGTAGTCAAGTAGATGAGAAGACCTCCATTATCCAGCTAACGAGCGGACCATAGTGGCCAGGTAAATGAGAAGAAATTAGTGTTCTAGTAGATGATAATACCTCAGTGGTCTATCACTCGAGGTGACCTCAGTGGTCCAATAGGCGAGAGGACCTCAGTGGTGCTTTAGCCGATTAGACCTCATTGGCTCATCAAGGATGAGTCCCTCTGCAGTACAAGATTATTCATCTTTATGACTAATAAATCATAATTTATATACTTTGAGTTATACATAGTTTGAGTTGTCTTTGCTTCATTGTCTTGTGGTGTGATCTTGTTGGGTGTTGTTTCCTTGTGTTCATTCTTTTTTTGGTTTGGGGACTCTATTGAGTATTGTTTTACACACCCTTGAATGGATTTCACCCACATGTGTTGTGTCTCGTGCAGTTGATCGACACATCGACAATGAATTTGGTGGTCTGGGACCAGGTGGTGCCCGATGAGATGGTACATACCTGATATACTTCTATGGCTATAGACAACAATCCTCCCCCTACCCTTCAGGTAGGGTTTTAGCAAACAGACCGTGGCATCTGTAATTTCCTTTGTTGTTTGGGGATTGTATTCTGGCCACTTTTTATATTTTAGTTTGTACTATACTTTCACTAGGTGTCTTAATGATAGTTTTGGTTTACTTATTCTTCACATTTTCGTAGTTTGATCTTTTTGTGTGCATATATGTTTAATTTAGATGCCTTTCCTTTCGGGATATGCCTATTTTGTGATAGTTTCTATCTCTTGGCCTATAGAAGGTGGGCTTGGGGTAATCACGACATGGGCCCAGGGAGACATGTCATGACATGATGGGTATCTCTAATTAAGACCAGATTCTCATTAAGATGAAAGATAATTAATTAATTAATTAATTAACTAATTAATGTATGTGTGTATATCTTAATAATAAATAATGAATAATGAAATAAATACTATCTAGTTAGTTTTTTTATTCATTGCATGTATTACCATTAATAGGATTCACCAAGACTTATATTTGTGTTGGTATTTATTTAATTTAATTTATTTCTTAGGTTTTAAATTATTTAATATCAAAATAAATGATGTATTGTACATTTCCCTTAGTCTGTTATTATAAATGAATTGTTTTCCAATGTTATTTTTGTAATACCCTATAACCAAAAATATAGTTCTCCTCGCCTATAATTGATTAATAAATACTGGTAATCAGTGGAGCATCCCAAGGCACATGGAGGTGGTTCAACATAAAACCATATTGACGCCAACTCAATGATACGAAGATATGCATGTGGAATACTATAACATGTGTAACGTATATAATTTTGGGTTATTCCCTTAGTTCCTATGTTTCTTTAATAGTCTCTCATTAAATCTACGGTTAGATAATCTCATGATCTGGTCTTTTACATTATTTGTTTATTTTTTTTCTCTGAAATATATATTTTATGTATGAAAGACCACATTATAATAGATGAATGAATATTTAAAAAAATATGGAAATTAAATAAATAAATTATGCATAATTATTTTATCCCTCATGGTTAATTAATTAATTTAAATCTACTTAATATTAACAAGACACATAATGGAAAAAATATAAAATTTATGCATAAATTAATTAAAATCCCTCAACCAAATATTAATTTAGACTAAACATTCCATTACATGATTGTGAATGAAACCATATAACTAAGTGTAGTATGTGGAAAAAGACTGGACACATACTTTTATTAGGGAGTTATGATGTTTTTTTGGGTTTTCTTAAAGAATATTATGTTGAGTTTAACATTGAAATTCTATTCAATACCAATATGGAGTCAAGTGTTGAAGAAATCCATGTGAGGATTTTAGGATAGTGGAATCCACTCAATAGACAATGGATCTCAAGCCTATAGTTGGTAAATCCTCCTATCTAACTACTTTCTTATGATTTTTAGGGACAAAGTATGGATCATTAGGAAATGAATTTTTGATCTGTGACAATATAATGTCATAGAAACTATATATTCAATTTTTAATGGTGAGGGATATCAGGAATTGAAATATAGTGATAGATTAAATAAAAAATAAATTACTTTATTATTTCTCACAAAATTTGTTATCAATAAATAGTGGTAACAATATTATATTCAAATTAGGAAATAATATAGAAATCTCATTATCCTAGTATCCCTACAATCAATTTTGGATAAATACATCCTCCTAACTAAAAGTAACTTCAAGGATTGAATTAGATTCCTCCGAGTTGTGATAAACCATGAAAGGAAATATTAAATGATATAATACTTAATTAAAAATTTATCTAAAAAATATGGGAGTGATTAAGAGTTAATTTTCTATGAAAACCATTTATGAGACACAGTCAACATTTAATTTTTGATGCATTCATCGATGTCTAGTGAACTATTGAAGTCTCACGAGAACATGGCTGTTTATAACATGATTGAAAACCTATTTGGTATTTAAAGAGAGATAGGTAGATAGAAATGGTTTGATATTTCCAGTGTGTTATTTCAGAGGAATATTTGGGAGGGTTCCCTAGTTGGGCCTCATATATTCAATATGATCAGCTACGTTGACCACTTAGAGGTTGAATGGTTTAAACACCCCAAATAACATGGAACTAAACCCATTATTACATCACCCCCTAATAGATTCTCTAACTTTGATGTGAATTTTAATATGAACAACATTGAGAAGTCACTACCAAATCTTCCTACTCATCTTCTCTAAGTAGATGAGGATATGAAGTGTAAAAAAAATAAATCCTTATGGTGCACAAATGGAATGGAAAAGTGAATAGGTTTAATCACAAATCTTCTTAGAACCCATCCAAGAAGAGGAATATCATGGGGAATGCAAGGAAACATGATGTCGTCTGTTTCACATGTGGCAAGAAGGGACATTGGAAGAAAAACTGCACATGGTCATAGAATAAATGGGAATCGTCATGTTTCTATGTTATTGTGTGTAATTTATCTATTTATATAAATTGTGTACTAGATAAAACATGTGGTCATACATATGTATTCAAATACATGAACAAAGTATATTTATAAGGGTATGTAGATCGACGAGTTGCTAATGGAGGTAAATTTTCAACCATAACTATCAGTGATTAGAACCTCATATTTACAACCGAAATGATATTGGTTTTAAGGAGTTGTTATTATGTGCCTTTAGTTTCCAAAAAAATTATTTATATATCCATACTTGATACAGATGAATTTATTTTCAAATTTTTGTATAAATGTATCCTCTTCTATAAAGATAAAATTTATTATTAGAGGAAACATTTAAATAATGGTCTTTAAGTGTTGGATTACAAAAACCAAATAATGGGAATCGATAATGATGTAAATTCACATGACTCATCCCATACCCATCTTTTGCATTACTGGATGAGTCATGTAAATGAAAATTGATTGACTAATTTATATACTGATGGAAATTTATATTATTTTTTACTAAAACCACTTTGTTTAGGACATTCATGTTTACAATAAAAATGAACAAATCCACTTTCAATGGAAAAGATGAAAGGGATAAATAGCTTCTTAAATTAATTCACACTGAGGAATGTGGACCATTTCATGTTGAGGCAAGGGGTGGATACTCATACTTCATAAATTTTACTAATTATTTTAGAAAATATGGATATGTTTACGTAATGAGTAATAGTCAGTATTATTTTGATAAATTCAAAGAATAAAATAATGAATTTGAGAACCATCATTGTAAGAAGATTAAGAAACACTACTAATACTATGATTGAGAAGATCTTAATCAAGACATCAGTTATTATTTTTGAGAGTTTGGGATATTATCTAATCTCACTCCCCCTTATGCACCTCAGTGGAATGGTATACGAGAAAGGATAAATCGTGCCATATTGGACTTGGTGAGATCAATGATGATTCATTTGATTCTTCCATTATCCTATTTGGAATACACATAAAAATAAATACATATGTACTGAAATGAGTTCCAACTAAACCATCAGATGGTATACCATACCAATTATGGAATGGAAAGAAATCCTTATTTCCTTACTTATATTTTTAGGGTTAAAAAACATTTTTAAGTCCTATTAAAATAAAAAACATTACACCTTCAGGAATAAATTTTATCTATATATGATATAACAAATAAACAATTTGTTTCTACATATACAATCATTTAGAAAAAAGGTTTTTGTTGAAAGATTTCAACATTTCCTGAGGAGGATCTTATCTCTAAAAGAGTGAGCTGGAGAGAGATAGAATTCAATGAATTCTATGATCAAGATATACAGGTGGTGGAACAAGAACAAATTCCAAAGACCTATGGGAGAAGAAATTATTATAGACAAATAGTTACTTTGTAAGGGTACTAGAGTGTTTAGAGAATCATAATTCTATGGTTTTCTTATCACTAATGATAATGACTAAATATTATTTGATAAGAACGATCCTATAACCTATAATGATGATGTAAGTGGAAAAGATGATTCTAAGTGGAAAAAATCCATGAATTATGAAATGGATTCCATGTTCCCAAACTAATTTTAGATCTTGGTAAAACTTCTATTAGATGTAAATATCATTGGTTTCAATTGAGTATTTGAGAAGAAATTGGACATGGAAGGATAATTTAGTATCTATAAGGTGTGACTGGTTGAAAAAGGGTAGAAACATCAGTAAGGAATTGAATATGAAGAAACCTTTTCATCAGTTACAAATATGAAATCCATTATAATTATACTTTCAAGCACGACCTTCCATGATTATGATATTGGGAATATAGATTTCAAAAAAGACTTCCTTAATGGGAACCATTAGGAAGAGGTCTATATAAGACAATCCATAGGGTTTGTTACTCTAAAGGATTCAAACAAGGTATACAAGTTGTAAAGATCCATTTAGGGATTAAATTATGAATCCATGTTTGGGAAAATTCATTTTGTTGAGGGCACAAAAGAATTTGGTTTCATAAAGAACAAATACAAGTACAGTGTCTATAAAAAAAATAGGGATTGTGAATTCAATTTCTAAATATTTTATATTGGTGACATATTACTCAATGGAAATGAAATACAAGTATTACATTACGTTAAACAATTGTGGAATAAATGCTTCTCTATGATGGACATGGTTGAGGCAACATATATTTTTGGGATCAAGATCCAATGTGATAAATTTATGATCTTTCACATCCTATGTAAAAGTACATACATTGAAAAGGTATTAAAGATACTCAGTATGGAACAACCCAAGTTTTTATTGTTTTCAACATCACATGGAATTAATATTTCATTGAAAATGTTTCATCAAAAACATTAAGAAAGCAAAAAAATGGAAATGATTCTATATGAATCAGTGATTTTTTCAGTCATGTATGATATTATATTTACTAGTATACATTTTTCTTATGCATTGAGTGTGTTATAAATATATCAAGATGATTTAGGTGACTTCTACTAGATTGAAGTAAATTATATCCTTAATTATATAAGGATTAATAATGATATGTTCCTGGTTTATGGAGGAGATGAAAACAGCTCATTTCAGGATATTCAAATTCTGGTTTCCAAACTGATTAAGATAACATGAAGTAAAAAATAAGATACAATTTTCAATTTGAATAGAGGGGTTGTAAGCTGGAAGAGATCAAAGAAGGATGTGGTAAAATATTTTAAAGTATATTTTGAGTATATTGTGGACTATGAGGAAACTAAATTAATAGTATGGATACACAACATTTTCCAAGATCAAGATGTGTTACCTAGTAGTAAATATCCTATCACACTTTATTATGATAATACTACAAAGATGGCTCTTCCACAAGAGGCATGGTCACATAACCATATGAATTACATACTTTTGAAGCATAATCTTTTGAAGATTTTTTTCTTATATTGATGAAGTTTTAGTGATTATTATTTCTAAATAAGATATCATGGATAAACCCTTGATAAAATATGTGACAAAGTAGAAACATGACTATCATGTGAGGTCTAGCAGACTAAAGGTTATAGATAGTTGAAACTAGTCCAAGTGGGGGTTTTTTGGATTTGGTGTCCTATGAGAAATTATTTTTACTTCAATTACGTGAATATTCTATATATTGAATATTAATAAAACTACTTATTACATATTGTTCATTGTTATACATGACTCTAATGAAATAATGTCTTAGAGAGTACGTCACATTGATAATTTCATATAAGTTCCCCACAATGATGTGAACATTTATGTGATATGATAATATTCTTAAATATTGATATGTGGTTGGACAACATAATATAATTGGACATAGAGAACATAGACTATTAGTTGTGAGTGATCATAAGTATATGGGGATTCTTCTCAAGAAGTTTTCACTTTGTAATCTCTAAGATGAGAGATTAGGAAAATAGGCTTGCCGGTATGAATTCATAATGTTTTTTTGTCATCAGATATTACTATCATCTAGTGTGTGTGATGGTCCTTAGACATTAATATTATTATTAATTAATGTTAAAAAATGCATACTTACATGTATTTTGTAAACCATGATGATAACAGTTCACGGAGATGTTGGATATTTTAAGTGCATCACGAGTGACATGTCATTAATGGATAATTCAAGGATGTATTTTTCCCTTAATTCTTTATGGAAGTTGATATCTGAAATCATTGATTGGAATAGAACTATTTTCCTTAATCTCATATCCATGGTGTAAAAATGTGTTTGTTTCTTATAGTCAAAAAAATATGTATCGATCATATATGTTGGTGACATAGATGTGAAACCTAATGAATGAGATATTGAGATACAGGGATTGTATTACATAGTTATCATTCGTGTGTGGTTTTCATCTTTTAGATATTATGTTCTTTCTCTTAGTTTCCTTGAGGAATTATTTCCTCATGCGAACAAGAATGAGTCCAAGACGGACACACAATAATTTTCTCTATTGATCTAGATTAAATTCTATTTGAATTTAATTCATATAATAATAATTATTCTCTATGCTGAGGAATAATTTTATTCTTGTTCTATAGATTCCATAAATTAAATAAATCTTTATTCACTAGTATGTGAAGTAAAATATATTCATTTATTTTATTGAATATTTAATAAACATTTATTTGGATATTTGTGAATGAAATATTTATTTATGAATAAATAATTTATTTTGTTCTTGAATTAAAAGTGATGATGTTTATTGGTCTAAGACTGTGTCTAGTCATAAAATAATTATTTACAATCAAGTAAATATGATTTAACATTTTTTTGAAATTTGACACACCACAAAATAATAATAGCATTAATATTATGTTTCATGAGGATTACTAAATATTTTAATTTAATTTAATGGATGGAATTAAATTAAATACTATTTTAAATAAACCCAAACACTATAAATAGATGGTTATGAATATTGTGTATTGTTTCCAAAAATTGAGTTTAGATAATTTTTGCGCACGATGAGTTCTCTCTCAACTCCTCCATCTCTCTCCTTGTTAAGAACGATAAATACAAGAGACATTTCTTTAAGACCAAAGATTGAGCGAACAATAACGGATAATGAAAGAAATTTGATTCACTACTCTTGTACACAGAGATTTAGTGGTTTTTTCAGAGATCATTAGAGCATGTGTGGATAACTGCTAGAGAGATTCTATCCTTCGATTATCATAGCACAATGAAGGAAATATAAAAGGGTCTTTTCAGATGATCCACATTCCTCAATGAACAAATTTCCTAATACCAAGAATTTATATCTTCATATCTTAAATAAAATTATCATAAATTTTAAAATCATGATCCTCACACATGGTTTTGGGCAATGATTATTAAAATAAATTTCAATATATCGTCCAACAATGCATGCTTTAATTGTGTCTGGAATATTAATATCCCCATTATAATGAGAGCCTAGAGGAGCTATGACATTATTCTGGAACCATGTTCTAGAAATATATGATTTAGTCTAATTGGACACAGATGATAGATGTTGTTTGGGGTATAGGTTCATAAGACATTGACACGTTTTCTTATGGTGTTCTCTCTCTGTGATTTCCAAGATATGAGGTTATTAGAAGATACTCGTTAATAAGAAATTAAAATTTGCATGTGTCATTGGTTATTCCTATATTTAGATATGTGTATTGATCCTTATACATTAAAATTATCATTAATTGATATCATGACGTGCATTTTTAGATGTATTGATGAAAACCATGAAGACATATATTCATAGTGAAGTTGGATATGTTGGGTGCATCATGAGTGATATTACATTAATGGATAATATGAGAAACAGATATTCGTATGTCTCTTGATAGATGTCGATATATCATGCTCATTGATTGAAATGAAACTATCTACATAAATCTATGGCCATGATATTTTGTGCAATACAATATATTATACTTTTAACAGTACTAAAATTTGTCTTTAATAGCGCTTTTATGGAATTGTTAAAACCCTCCGTTTATCAATGATAAAAAAGAGTTGATTAATGTAAGTTTTTTCTTCAGTTATCCTACCATACCCCTTTGGCATCATTCCCCCCCCCATATCTTTTTCATAATTTTTCATCCACTCACCTCCCACTCCACAGGTAACCTAATTTTCCACATCCCCTTTACTAAATGTAAAAAAGCACTATTAAGGAAATTTTTTAGTTATCTTCCCCACCCCTCTTTATTAGTGATTTCCCGCCACTTTTTCTATGATTTGCGCCCAGTCTTCTCCAACCCACCTATAAAATGATTTTCAACCCCCTATAATCACTTATAATTGGTCTTTTTAAGTGCCTTTCCAAAGTCGAGCCTCCTTTTCACACCTACAAGCACCTAGATTCGATCCTTGTACCTCTCTATTGAATCTATAATTACTTTACCACTACACTAAGAAGATTTATTCTCTATTATATGAAATTTATTCTTACTTATATTTATATATTTACATTCATATTTTTATTCATATGTTTATATATTTATTTTTAAATAAAATTATAATATATATGTTTTTTCCTCTGTGTCATATATATATATATACTTATATTTATTTAAATATATTATATGTTAATAATAATTTACATATATTAGAATATGAATATAAATGTATATTTTTTTATTAATTTAAACACATATTTATATATAAACATTATAGTTATACATATTTATATAAGTATAAATATATTAAAATATTTTGATAACGTAAAAAATAAGTTAGATATTATTTTAAATATATATTTTGAATATGTCCATATATAGTATATTTACACATATATTTTATACAGTACATATATTTTTATATGTCAATATATTTATATATATATTTATATTTATACATATTCAAATATAATTTTATATTTTGATATAATGTTTTTATAATATATTTATAAAATTTTACCATAATATACGTTCATGTACAATATTTAATGATAATGATAATTCTCTATTTATATAAATACATTTAAATATGATGTATATACTTAATATTGATACACACACATATTTAAACACACAAGTATACATTTATATTTTTCGAAATCACATATAAATATTTACGTGTATATATATATATATATATTAGAATATACATATAAATAAATATTTTTTTATTGAAACACATGTATACCTATAAACATTAATTAGATATATATATATATATATATTAATATAATTTTATAAGTTAAATAAAATCGATAATTTTTTATTTTAAATAAAATAAATGATAAATATTTATTATCATTTGGTTTACATATTTAAAAATTATTCCTTATATAAATATTTTCAAATATGTATTTATACAACTGATTTACCATAAGTAAATATAATAATATATTCATATATTTTATTATAAGTAAAACTATCATATGAAAAATGTTAAAATTTTAAAAGTATAATATCCATATAAATGTAAGCTATGGGAATAAATTAAGTCTCTGTTAAAAAATAGCAATAAAACTCTCTTAAAAAAAGCCGAAATACTATCAAATATTACAATATTGGGATATCCCAAAAAAACATTGCTTGGGAGCACTTCAAAAAAAATTTCCCAAAAAATAGTTATTGGGGTCCCCCTGGTTAGCACAACAGAGATATATTTGTATGATTCGATTTTATATGTGGTAGATATCATATAGAAACCCATCTCAAAATTTATGTTTATTTGAAGTTCAATTCTTATTTTCATCTTATCTTTGATCCTTTATCATTTAATGAAATTTTATGTCATCCAATTGTTATTAAATTACTATTACATGATAATAATTAACAAAATATTAATTAAAATTATTCTTTAAATTATTTTATAATTTATCTCTTGGAAAATATCTTATATATTAAGTATTAATGTGTTTATAACCTTATCTAAATAATAAATAATAAAATATATTTTATTTACATCAATATAAATATAATATTCTTAATGAAATAATTTATTTTGTGAAATATACCATTTATCAGTGCTAGTAAGAATTCACTGATAAAGGGGGTCCTTTATCAACACTACTAAAAAGAATTGATAAAGGGTGGTATTTATCAATGCTAAAACAACACTAGTAAAAACAATCATTTAGCAGTGCTTCTTTCCTAGCATTGATAAAGAATAGTACTAGATAAACTCAAACATATAGTAGTGTTGGGAGAGTTTATTTTCTGAATGTCAAAATGAGACATCGAGCATATAGGTTTATGGAACCATCATGAAACCTTCTTGATTACTGTTACTGAAATAAAGAGATTATATTATATAGTAAATGTTCATATAAGGTTGGAAATAGTTGTGGATTTAATTTATTTCATTAAGGATGTTTTCAGTGTGTTGTTAGATTATAACCTTGGACTTTATGAAGTTATGTATAATGACACAGAGAAAAATTCAGAGTTTCACACACTAAGTGTATCTATAATCTCATTTAAAATCCAATATTGAATTTAACAAGTTGGATTAAATAATACTTATTCAATATTTTTAGATCACCTTAATTTATTCACATGTTATTTGAAAGAATAATCATGTTAAATAATAATAATAAATATTAATTTTCATGTTTGGAAAATATAATATTAATTATATTTATCATAGTATAATGTAATTTAATTTATTTAATTAAATAGCCATTATTTGAAGATCAGTAAATGTCGATGAGGGAAAGAAGACTGTGTTTCATGGACCGAATAGTATAAATGATATTTAATTATATTCTTAATGCATCACACATGTAAAAAAATATATTATTATTATTATTATTATTATTGGAAATGGGTTCATTTGATATTATTAATGATATCTAGGAGCTATTTTGCGATTTTACAACCCTAATCCAGATATAATAAATATCTAATTATATTAGTTTCCAAAATCACAATTAGTGTGTATAATAGATAGACTGAGACTGTCTGATTCTCAAGAGGGATCAAGTGATTTTGAGTGATCTTCTACCACGATCTATCAATCAAAAGATATATCATTATGTGATTTTAATCTCTTAATAGGAAAAGTGTTGGGATCAACTACGAATAACGGAAGCGATCCGGATCAGCCATGCTACAACTCGATGATTTTTTAGCTATGTTCGGAGATTTTAGTGCATGTTTGGATAACTACTAGATAGATTCTACACATTCATCCAAAAGCTAAAAGATGGTGACATAAGATCTATTTCATCGAATCATAAATGAAAGAAGAATTACAATTTGAAGTAATATATATATTCATATAAATTAATTATAAATTACATGTAATGATCTTTCACATATAGTTCCATCATATTTAATATACTCAATTAATATTCTATTTTCATTTGTTATGGTGTTTTTATTAAATTAAACAATCAGTACACAAGATTTATGACTAAAATATTAGTTGGTTATACATTCTACATATGGTTATATTTTTCGAGGAACCTACAAAAACATGGTTGAGAGGCGTGTCCTAGTTATGGTACTCAACCAGGTTGTAACTTCCAACACCTTTGAATCACTCATTACTCATGAGTATGGGAACACTGGTGATGTTATCTAGAAAAATTTTCCTCAAAATTCATTCAATGAGGTTGATTCAAAATCCGTTCATAAATATAACTCCACGGATAAACGAAAATACATTGATGATGGGGAAGATGAAACTAATGAATCAAGTATAATTGATGGAGATTATTAGTGTTTGAATACATAAAGATATGATATGCATACTAACGGTTGATTACATGGATTTGGTTTGATTAATTTAGGATCTATTCATAATGAGAGTCTTTTATTATAAGCTCTGATTATAAAAAAATATCATTTTTGACTCTCATTTTCATGTATTTGAAGAAGAGGGGAGTCTTTCTTTTTTTGACCACAACCCTTATACTTTCTTCATTATATATTTTATTTTGGATTTTCTTTTTAACAAATGGGCATTTTCCCCACCACTTTTCTACTAACAAATTATTTGAGAATGGTCATTTCAATGTAATGTTTCAAACATGATAAAAACATTAACCATGTAATCATACTATTTTGACATATGATTGACATCAATTATTTTTTATGCATAATCATCATATCTGGTTCAATAGTATTTCTATTTAATAATAAATAAATAATATATAGAAACATATTTAATAAAATTATTCATAATTTTTTATTTTAATATGTGTTTAATTTTAAATATACAAAACCAATTTGTTTTTTGTTATAAATACAATCACATTAAAAATGATATAGTCTTCATATTTGATATAATTTATCATTTCATAAACATCTTTTTATGAAATTTGAAGAAGATAAAGAAATATAAGAATAAATAGTATAATAACGGAAATTTTTTGTTCCCAATAACACATATATCGTAAGTAAATATATTATTGAAATGGACTCATCAAGGGTGATAAAGAAATTTATTTTCATAACAAAAAAATAAATCAATTACCATCATAATAATCGATCATTGTTATTTATTTATGTATTTCAAAAACATTATTATTTTAAATAATTTATTCAGTTTTGTTTTATTTTATTTTTTAATAGATAAGAAAATTCACTTTTGGCTCATATATACTGTAATCTTATCATATGTATTTTGAATAATCATTTTTTTATATAGAATATAAATTTTAAAGTATATCCCATATTTTTTAACTTCGAAAAAAACTATATTATAAAAAATTAAACCTTATATATATATATTTGTTTATGAGGAATAAATATTTTGAATAATTAGTAGTTAAATTTTGAAATTATTGAAATGATAAAGGTGTTCAAAATTGAGATCTTGATTCAGTGTAGTGAGAGTATTAAGATACTTCAACTAGATGTAAATATGTAGGGAATAGTTCAGAAAATTATTTATTATTATGTTAAAATATTTTAGTATTTCAGGATTTTATAAGAAGTCCTTTTATACATACAGTAATGGGAAATATAAAATTATAAGGTTATTTGGGAGAAGATATTTTTTGAAACATGAAAAAAATTTGGTTTCACAACTAATTATAGGTAAATATACATGTTAGGGTTAATTAATTATGTTTCATATGTTATATGGATATTTAATTATTTAATAGGGAAAATGAATATTATTAAATTTTAAAATGGAATTAATGGGAAGTACCCAGATCAATAGATGAACTAACTTTCAGATGTGAAATAATCACTACCACTAGATAATGGAGTGCTGTCCACAGAGGTTGAATTCCATACCAAAAATGATCGAATGGGGGCCCAAAACAAGTAAATTAGAGGATAAAGTCACAGAATCCATTAGATACAAGATCATCTATGAAGATTGATGTGAAAATGGATTCCCTAAAACACTAGGAAACTCAAATTCAAGCCTTAGAATCACAAAATACATTTTGTTATAGTGTGTTACCTAGACCCAACTAAACAATACATTTAGATTACCATTTCTTATATATATTTAGATATGTAGGATGTACATGTACCATTATAGTGCATACATTCCTATGTCAACTATTTTATGTTAATTTTCCTAGATTAATTTTCAATAAAAAGGTTATAGTAGATCCTAGGTTATAATGGGAACCTCATGAAACAATGACATTATTCATAAACATAATTACTATGGTCAAGATACATCAGACAGATTAGACAGTAATTATTTCTAAGTATCAATTTCTTCGGGATCATAAGCTTTGAGACATCTTCTAAAGAAGTTCACACTTGGTGATCTCTAGTGGTTGAGATTATTATGACAGACCCAGCAATCAGAATACCACATGTGTTGGGTGTCATTGGAAGTTCCTATCTATGAACATATGTATTGGTCTCCTTATATGACATCATTATTATGGTGTGCCATTTTATCATGTACTTTTATTCAAGTTATAAAACAATGATAATGGAATAGTGGTGAGGAAGCTTGTGTTGGGTGAATCAATAGTCGTATGACATTAGTAGTATGGTTAAGACATAGTTTTCCAATTATGAGTTGAGGAAGTAATATATCACATGTCTGGTTGATCAGTATGGTAGTACCTTCATAAACCACGTCCATTTTAGTTGAGGGTAAATCCATCTAGATAGATCAATAAACAATAATGTATAAAAGGGCAATGACACAAGTGTGCACCCTAATTTATGTGATATCTAAACACAAAGATATTATATTATAAAGACAATGTTCATAGGTTGGTTATCATTGGTATCTATATTCCTTATCTCTTTAGTGTCTATGATGGGTTTCTCTATTTTTCTCATAGTCTATAAATTTTATTCATTTTTATCAAGATACGAGCCTAGAGGGTCACACACTATAGAATATTTAATAATATTCCATATTCAGATGAATATATATATAGGACATGATGTACCCTACCACTGGGGTACATGACTTTTCAAAGGATATAGAATCTCAAAATGATTAAAAAAATTCATATTATTCAAGTTAATATTAATTGGAAGTGAATTTATTTGTTAACTGTATTTACAATTATTAAAGTGAATACATGGAAAATATGATATGAACAAATGATAGTTTAGTATTCAAGGTTCATTTTATATTTGTGGAAATGGATATTCGATTTAATGGATCAATTTTTATCACATAATATATATTATATTACTAGAAATTTATAAAAATTTAAATGATATTTATTAATTAGTATAGTAATCATAATATATCTTCTATATAATGTGGAAAATATTCAGGGGTCAGGGATACTTTTTTGGGTAATTTCATAACATACAATAAATAGAGAGAGAAGAGTCTCTCGCCTCTGAGTATTCACTACGAGCTCTTGATATATTTTCTCTTTAATCCCATTTTATAGAGACATAATATCTTTATCCAAGTGATTAGATTATGATCTCTCACATAAATTGAAGGTATTTTTATGTAGGTGATCATTGGAACATCAAAGGCATGATTAGATATCCACCCTAGCACTCTGAATTCGACGAGAAATGGTCCAAAAAATTTTAAAAGCATATGTGGATGATCTAAAGGGATTATAATTTTGATTATTTGAGTAGTGGCCAATTAATACAAGAAGAGGTCATGAAAAACTTCAGATCAAACCGGGAATTTTTATTTTATATTTTTTTGCTAAAAATTCTTCACGTGTGATCCTCAAGCTGAAACCGAAACAGTTCTTTGCTGGTTATAGTGTTTTTATATCAATTTCTAGAGAAAATTTTAAATTATTAGCCCACTAGCATCCTATGGACACCTTAGTACCCTCAATTGGTATAATGGAGATGAATGAAAATATTAATCCAAGAAAAAAAATTAAATTTTCATTAAATTTAAAGAGGGTGTTGTTCTGGTCCCAATGCCAAAGACACGGTTTAAATATGACACCATATGACCATTCTATAGTCAATAGATTTTTTAAATTAGAAGGATATAGTTTTTTGAAGATATTCAATAAAAGAACACGCATATTTTTTTATATGTTGAAATACCCAAATATGGTCAGTATTGATAATTTCTAGTAAACCCCAACACCAGATGGAGTTCTAATAGCCAGAATAGTTTTTTTTTGTATCTCGATGTTGGAAACCAAAAATATATATGTACAATTATTATTTTTATCAGAAGGATATATAACATCATGTTGGAACATCCAAGGGGGAGTGTTTTTGGAAAAAAATCAAACGCGTCGGCATTTTTTACCAAAGAAATTAATGAACAACTTTTTTTTCAAAAAAATTATGGGTGGAGACCTTGACCCACTATTTTGAAAAAAAAATGGGGTGGGTACACTATTTTCCTCCTCTGTGAACCAGGGCCTTCTGAACAAGCCACAGCTGACCTCCTTCTTAACCTATGTGTGGTCGCCTTAACCCTTTATAGCCAGTGATAAGGCCCAGTAAGGGAAAACAAAAGAAATAGTTTACATGTGATCTTGAGAAATATCATGGAGAACATGAGTAATATCATAAAGGCATGAGATAAGAAAAAGGTTCATGTAATAATAAAAATAACATGGATAAAAACATGGAAATTAGGATACAAAATTAAAATGAGACACTCATAAGCATATCACCAAGGGTTTTTACTAAGGTTTTATAGATATTATCAAGGTCATTCAGCAAAGAATCATAAACATTTTATCATTATATATTAAATGCTTTACCCAATTAATTAGAGTTTTCTCTGAGTGCAGCATTCAAATATTTAATTTATGTGAGACACATATATCGCAATAAAACATTTCATAAATTACCTGTTTGAAATAAATGAATTGGGGTTCGTATCAAAATGATGTAATTTTAAAAAAAATTAAAGAAAAGATTATTATGTCATTTTTAACCCATGAAAAGGAAATGTGGAATTTATTTATGTCAATAATAGAAAAAAATTATTTTTCACATCTTCGTGAATAAACATATAAATGAAATAGGTTTGGGTATATAAGAAATAAATTAAAAATAAATATCTTGCGGATAATGTGGAAATTTTGAGAAGTAAAATTAGTAGGACAACAGGTATAAAATGTGGTTTTAGAAAATGGTAAAAAGAGAGGGGTCAGGGGTCTCCCATTGATAAAGAATAATTTCTCAATAAGGTAATGAATACAAATTAAATAAGGTAGATCTACCATAACATACAAAAGGAATATACAAAAAGAGGTTCTTGAAACGAAGAGAAAATAAGGATATTTCCCTTACCTTAAAGAGTTACCACTAAAAAATGATGATTGTATCCTTAGGGGATTGATGAAATAATGGGAGGACTCATTGGGTGGTAACCATTCCTATGATTCATGCAGAATTGATTGGGAGTAAACATAAAAGAAAAAAATGGGTAGGTACTTAGAGAAAAAGTGGAGGTTTTTTTATTAATTTCCAAATTTTGGATTTGGAATCCTAAGTTGTGGAAACCGATAAACCATGAGATTAAACATGGTATTTTCCAATGTTTTTGGGAACTTGGGTCATATTTTATTTTCTTTTAATAGAAAATAATTGACCAGCATTTTATATTATTTTTTTCACATAGAAAAGTAATGTTTGCACAAAATTAAGGATTTTAATGTAATAGTTTCCATTTTAGAATTTGGAAAGTAAATTAACAGTTTGGAAATTGATTAAAATATAATAAAATACTTGAAATTAAAAAAAATAACATATTCTAGTTGTCCCGAATAGACCCGTATCGGGGCTTGAGCCGCAACTACACCAAGCCTGCCTCTATAGGCCCAGGGTTGGCGACTAGCACCGAAGGCACAAAAAAATAATGGAGGCCTTTGCCTAAAAAACTCTACACACAAAAACAATTATCTCAATTCAAAATTGTAGAGAAAAGATAGCAAGATACAACACTGCTACAAAATGGAGTCCAACATACATGCATTGACCTCTAACCAGTACAGCTAAAGATCTGGAAAGTAGATAGGAAAGTAAACTGAACAGTAAAAGGGGAAAAACACGTTCCCAACCAGAAAGTTGCCACAACCCGTCAACATGTAAATGAATGTAAACAGCTAGTGAGTCTCACACCCTAAAATCCTCCTATGACCACTGAATGTAGCCCAAGCTCTTGTGTCCTCTACGCTCATCTATAATTCTGATCGACCTGTCTGTCATCTGTAAAGGAACACCAAGTGCGGGAAAAGAACAAGAAGGGGTCAATATAAAGATACTCAGTAGGATTCCCCAAAATATCAATGGAGAAAAAAATGATATACTAAAACATTGAGCATTAGACAGTACAAGAACATTGTAAGAGTACAGAAGAGAGAGTGCAGCTCAACCAGATAAGAAAAAGGAAGCAGGCTCATCCAACCAAGAGGGGATAGACACGGAAAGCACGTGGCATACCCCATGCATCTTCACCCCTCCATGAAGAAGAGTAAATGAATCCAAGGAGTGCAAAAAAATTTGGGTTTATATATATGCTCAACAAGAAACCTGAATGATTTTGTAAGGGGATCTCTATCTACATGCTCATCCCAAGAAAAGTCACCAACAATTGAAAGGATATACATCACTAATTCCGAACAGTCTCGTACAACAATGTTGCATCATCATTGAACCATACAACCAAGGGTCCCACTCTGGTAATAATAGAGAAAAGTCACATTCTAGCCTCATAGAAAAGGCTGTGTCTATAAGAAGTCATTGGGTAACCCACTGCCCTGCCGAGCTAGAGGGTAAACCCTAAGAGGTCGTCAAGTAACCCACAGCCCATCACCGCTGGAGGGTAAACTATAAGGTTAACGGGTAACACACTACCCAGCTCCCCGGGAGGGTAACCCTAAGGTGAACAGGTAACCCACTACCCAACACTGCTAGAGGGTAAAACCCAATGTCGACGGGTAACCCACTGCCCATCCTCACTGGAGGGTAAACCCTAAAAGGTCAACGGGTAACCCACTGCCTAGCATCGCAACAGGGTAAAAGCTAAGTGGTCAACGGGTAACCCACTGCCCAGCCTTGCTGGATGGTAAACCCGGAACTATTCTGATATCTCCATTCTACCTGTTCCATCACTGAGGGTCACCAACACCGCTACTGTGCGTTGGTTCGGAGTGAATCAAAGGGACCTCTAACCAACTCCCTTTCATATTTTTACATTTTATGATATCTCGAAAGAGGCTCTGCTCTCCCAAATAGACTGAACCATTGTAATCTTTGTGAAAAAACACGCGAGATAAACTATTTACTTTCTAGAAATGGGCTCCCAATGAAAAATTTAATCATCACCGCTTTATACTCATATGGAATCTCATGGGGCCCGCACCTCAGTCCTAAAAAAGTTTTGTAGAACTACACCACCGTGATGCTCTTTGAAAAACACCCAAAAATGACACCTCATACGCCCCAAACAGACTTCTGATGAGAAAGTCACAGTATGATACACACAACATAAAAGACGGCATGTGGGGCCCACGCCTCAACTCTGGATTCAACGACTGAAACCACCCTAGTCAACTTTGTCTCGATTTCAGGGTTACATTTTCACTGATGGTGCCCAAAAGATACTTTAGATTCAGAAGCTGCAACTCCACGCGTTATATGCAAATGGGGCCCTGTGGGTCCCACAACTCGACCTTGAAACACGTAATGCATATCGCACCATTGCGTTCATTGCAGGTAACCACACAGCGTAGGCTATTAATTTTCCCTAAACGGACTTAGGAAGCATAAGTCGTAAAAACGCAGCATACGCCCGAAAGCCACCTCATGGGGCTCATGCCTCGGGCCCGAATTTAGGCGGTCGGATTTCTCCATCGCAATCCTCTCAGAAAAACACTCAAAAATGAGTACTCAAGAACCCCAAAAAGATTTTGGGTGAAAAAATGGTGTTTCAACGTAAAATGTGTGAACCAGGCCATGTGGGGCCCGTACCTTGTCTCCAACATGAACACTTCGGAAAGCGTCTCAAAAATTCCGCACGAGGACTGGGATCATGTTGCGGCTGACGGTGCGTCAATATGACATCTCAGGCAGGAGATAGGCCAGACGCAAGACTAATTAATTAATTAATTAATTAATTAGTTATTCACATTAAGCGTTTCATGGCACCGAGAAACGAAAATGAACCGCAAAGGGGTCGAACCAACATTGGAAGGACCGTCTCAACTCTAGGGCCACAGTGCCTCTGGTCGAGCGTCAAAAGAACGTCCGGATCATGAAGTACGTCCATCGCGAGCTTTAATAATAATTTTATATTATTAAATTAAAGTGTTATGGGATACCCGCCTTCATGAGAAGAATCCAAAATTCACGAAACCCACTTCAAATAGTCCGCCTCGCCGACAAGAACCCGCAGCCATATACGGCGTGTCAAGGGGATGCAACCTTTAGATGTTACGGCCCCCCGAACGCAAGGGGGCCCTACCGGGACTGTTCACCCTGGCCGGCCCGGTCCGAACCGCCGGCCCATAGCCCCACCGCGAGTCGGTCCTGACTTGCAGTGACCTTCCGACCGCGGCCCGTTCGTGTAACACCGGACCCCCTCGGGTCAGGTTCTTCAAAGAAGACAGGACAAATGGCATGTCTTCATCTGTGTCACCCAGCAAGACCCACAAAGCGAGGGTCCTTATTCACTGCTCCCCCCTATGGTGCTGACCTCGGGGATCCTCCCCTGACCGCGATGGGTTCGACGTCATCATCCTATGGAGCGCAGCGCCACAACACCTCCACTTGTCGCTGCCACCTCCTCGTCTCCTCGCCTCACCATGCCAGTTGCGGCCTCAGGTTCGACCTCGCCAATGCTGCCACCTCGTCCCGCTCGAATCCCTGATAGCGACTCAGACTTCTGGTCGACCGATGCCCAATGGAGCTCTCAGCTCTGCTTCCTCCCAGACCTACCATCTCTGCTTCGGCCACACCTGACTCCACCACCTCATTTGAACCCCCCCCCCCCTGCTGAAGATCTCTTGAGCACTGCACTCCCGGCCGCACCCGCTGCCTGACGCCTGAACCCCGCTGCTCCAACCCGACCTCTAGCCCATTCCCTTGCTGGAGTCGGGGCTTCCGACGACCACCACGACCACTCCAGTGGCTAGATTTCAAAACTGAAAGCGGGTTCGGAATCCTCGAGATGAGGCCTTTGCAGCACCTACCCCTGATCGTCGATCCGACGAGATTTACGTGTCTGAAAATTGGGACGAAGAACGTCCAAGAACGAGATGTAGAACAGGGCTCGAACGATAGCCATGTTTGTTCAGCCATCATCCCAATTCCAAAATTATAGAATTTAAATGACAAAATTGGAAAAAACTCCAAAAATTGATGATGGTGCGAAAAAATAACCAAAAGCCTACTTCGATCTTGTCGTTCGTCGTTGGTCGCGCATCCATGACGCTCCTGCATCGATCCCCCAACATTCCGATAGAGATCGCTCCTCTATATGTCAAAGAACAGCGAAGAACGACGAAGAGAAAGATAGAGGGGGGGGGGAGAGAGGGGGGGAATTAGGGTTTTCCCCTAATTCCACTTTCAAGTGAATTTATAAACTCTCTGAGACTCTGCCTACGGGCATAGATTCTGAAACCTCCACGCTCACTTATTTTATATCACGCCTAGGAAAAAAACACCATTTAGAACTCAACGGAAGTCTCGGATATCTTTTCTGAGACTTTGTTCCAATGTTATTTGAAAATAATGCCAATGATAACAATCACTAAGTCATTATTTCAATATAACGATTTTTCCCCTGGGTGACATCTCTCACAGCAGGCCCGTGCCCACAACTTTTACACCCCACCTAGGGTAAACGACACTCTCCAGACGCTACAGTTCCCTTATAATTTTGATACGAGCTACCGTTTAGGAGGAAACACAACCCCTCCATGTGTATAGTATAAAAACACTTAATATCATTATAAAATTTATTCTGGGCACACCGTGCCTCGGAATCGTACGTTGTCTCAGCTCCAAGCTATGGATGTATATGTAGAAATATTCCAAATTCTTAAAAGGAAAAAACTAGGACTCTACATCATTCCCCAATTCAAGATTTTTGTCCCCGAAGAGAAAATTAGGAAAAATAACTCCGGATACAGAGCTCACACCTAGCTCTCCCACTCCCAAGAAAACTTGCACATCACAATGCTAGTACAACATGAGAACCACATAGATGGTTTTACTCATAAGGTCTTCTACTTTTGATGAAATGTGTAGGAACACACACACACCTCATCAGCTACGACACATGGAAGACGTCGTGCACCCAATCTTACTATTGGGATGGTAGAGCAAGATGGTAGGCAACCTCTCAATCACTTGAACGATTACTGAACAACCCAAAAAACTCGGGGGAGTTCCCTGGCCGAACCTCTACTTTCCACGTCATGACTGTAATCATATTTTGTTCCTGGAACATGATCTCATGATTCCCTATTTTAGAATACCCATCGGGTGCGTCGCCCATGGATATCTGATCATGCAGTACCTTTCTGTCGACATCCCATAGCGCGACTCTCTCACATGATCATAGCGCGAAGGAGTCAACACCATCGACTGCAGGAAAGTCATACCCTTCTGGTCCACCATGGTCTGCCATAGGGAAGCTAACTACTAAAAAACATCCTGCACCTGATGAGTCTGGGACTTTCTGTTAAGGGAAACTGCTACAACACTACAATTTTCTGGAACATAGACTACCTCGAAATCATAGTCCTGCAGAAATTTCAACCAACACCATCGCTTGAGGTTCAAGTCTCTTTGGGTGAGGGCGCACCTGAGACACTAGTGGTCCGAGCAGACCACACAGCGCTCTCCTAGAAGATAGTGTCTCCACATTCTCATCACAAGGATTCCACTACCATCACCACATAGTGAAACACATAATTTTGTTTATGGGGTTTCCATCACCTCGACCTATACTTGATAATGGTATCAAGCTTGACGTTGAGCACGCAGGGTACCAACGAACAGTGTAGGTGGGTAAACTCATCCAACCTCTAGAGGCTAGACACGGAAAGCACATGGCATACCCCATATGTCTTTGCCCCTCTTGGAGGGAGTGTAATCCCCAAAACATGCACTCTTCCAAACCCACTAGTGGAACCTCATGTAAAGGGGGTCAAGCAGAAAATCCCCATTGGAAAATCCCTAACCTTCTCTGACACTCCACCGCACAACCTGTAATGAATGCACATGACATAGGGACTCATCTACCGCACCACAATACTATCCTCTTTGGGTGGTACTGACTCTCCCTCATGGTTTTGATCACATCAAAAAAACATGTCTCAGTGGGGGAAGAAACCCTCTTTCCCATGCATTCAAAGCTACGTTGGACAACACCAACATAGGGATACATCGACGCCCTGTGTCACCCTCAGTAACCCCTCAAACAAGGAGTTAGACGAAAAGAGTACCTCACGCAGTGTCTAAAATGTTCTACTGAGACAAGTAGAAAAAGAAATAGAGTGTACCACTTATTATCTCATGTGTTGCAGGTTTGTATACATCTATAGCACACAACTACCCACGGCCCCATCTGTCAGCTCCTTGAGCCTTACATGGGATTCTTAGTGGTGGTGGAAGGACCTCGAAACATCATCCGCCAACCACAGTTCTTCCTAACTTTCATCCAACACAACCTCCCTAGGGACGACCCTATCCTCACCTGAGAGTTCTCTGATCATGACAGTACCTCTGTCGTGGCGGTGCATCTACCAAGTATCTAGAAAACTCACCACATTTGATCGAGTAGTCTCATGCCACATGACCTCACACGTCACAACCATAGCACTAGTCCTTCTTCGGCAATCTTGGTGCTCTACACTATCCATGACCATGTTCTTGAGTCTCATCAAGGGGAGACCTCGGGCACCAAGGCCCTTCCAATTGACATTCCTCTGATAGAAATTTCTCTATCACCAATGCCAACTCCAACACTCTGAGATGGGTGAGGATGCACATGGGCACTACGCTGCCATGAATCCCTTCTATAGAGACATTTCTCAAACATCTATGCTCGGAATTTTCGGTTAAGGACTACGTCCAAAGGGTGCCGAGTAAGGACTGCGAAACTAGTCACGTACTTATCCACTTCCATCACTCCCCACTGAAGCTCTAGAAGCTCATGAAACCATATAATGTGTAAATAGGAGGGGTATTACTCTTCAAGAAACAACTTCTAGAAGTCATCCCATGAGAGTACCGACTCATCGTGCATCTGAGTAACCTTGTCTCTACTACGCCAAACTGCATGGTGGAAAACCTGGCTTTTAATGCCACCATATAACCTGTCAGTGTCTGAACAGTCCTGAAGAGGCGTACCACCGACTCTAGCCAGCCCTTCACTATCCAAGGGTATGGATCACCGTGGAACCTCAGCGGTCTCTAACGCTGGAAGTCACGTAGTGTTCTCAGCCTGCGGTCATCATCGGCCTTCGCTACTGGTACTATCTGCTACTCCACAGGGGGAGGTGCTATTTCTTGTCCTCCTGGGGAAAGGTTAATTGTATGATTGATCTTGAACTGAGGCCTCATCTCTCACGAATTTGTCATCATGAACCAGAGCTAGTATCCTGGTTTTCAATAATCGCAGAGATATCCTGAATCTGATCAAGGAGTACTGTGGTCAAATGAGTATATTTATATCTTCAACGATGGGGACATGACTCAAGAAGGACAGTCAAAGACTCGATCATAAATGATGCACGAAGAAAATTTGCTGCAACAAGTGCCTCAATGTTCCAATTCAACATGCGGATTTTCAGGTACTAATGAATGAATATGTCAGCCGCCGCACCATCACTAGAATCCCTGGCTTGAGAGCTGCTCTCGAGATACATTGAAACTATTTCCCAAAACTCAACCAATTACTTTTTAGGGACGTCCGAACAACACCGCGAAGAACGAACCACCTCTGATACCACTTTGTCATGACCAGACCCATACTGGGGCTCAAGCCGCAACTACCCCAAGCCTGCCTCCATAGACCATGGGATGGCTACTAGCGCCGAAGGCACAACAAACTAGGGGAAGCCTTTTCCTAAAAAACTGTACACACAGAAGTAGCTAACTCAATGAAAATGTGCAGAGAAAAGAAAGAAAGACACAACACTGCTACAAAAGGGAGTCCAACATACATGCATCAACCACTAACCAGTACAAGTAAAGTGCTGAAAAGTAGATTGGAAAGTAAACTGAACAGTAAAAGGGTAAAAACATGTGCCCGTCTAGAAAGGTGCCACAACCCGGAAGGAGTTAAACGAATGTAAACAACTGGTGAGTCTCACACAGGGAAATCCTCCTATGACCACTAAACGCAGCCCAAGATCTTGTGTCCTATATTCTCCTTCGTAGTCTCGATCGACCTGTCCATCGTCATTAGGAGCACACCAAGTGCGGGAAAATCCCACGAAGGGGTGAGTATATAGATACTCAGTAGGATGCCCCAAAATCTTGAGGGTGAAACAAAGGAGACACTATAACAGTGAGCAGTTGACAAAACCAGACAGTGTAAGAGTAAAAAAGAGAGAGTACAGCTCAACTCGATAAGAGAAAGGAAGAATGATCATCCAACCAAGAGGGGCTAGACACAGAAATCACGTGGAATAACATGGGCGTCTTCGTCCCTCCTAAGAGAGAAAATGAACCCATGATGTGGGAACCAATGTAGGGTGTATATATATGCTCATAAAAGAAACCCAAATGAGTGTGTAAGGGGATCCTTATATCCATGCTCTACCTAAGAAAAGTCACCAACAATTCAAAGGATATCCATGACTAATGCCCAATAGTTCTGCACGCCAAAGCTTCCTCATCAATTAACCGTACAACCAAGGGTCCCGCTCTGGTAATCACGGAGAAAAGTCACTGACCAGCCACATAGAAAGGGCTAAGTCAGTAAGAAGTAATTAGGTAACCCACTACCCATCCAAGCTAGAGGGTAAAACCAAATAGGTCATCGAGTAACCCACTGCCCAGCCCTGATGGAGGGTAAACTCTAAGGTTAACAGGTAACCCATTGTCATTCCCCGCTAGAGGGTAAACACTAAGTTCGACGGGTTACCCACTGCCCAGCCTCACTTGAGAGTAAAACCCAAGAGGTCAACAGGTAACCCACTACCCTGCCTCACTGGAGGGTAAACCCTAAAAGGTGAAAGGGTAACCCACTGTCGAGCCTCGCTGAAGGTTATACCCTAATATGTCAATGGGTAACCAACTTCCTAACCTCGCTGGAGGGTAAACACTAAGAGGTCAATGGGTAACCCACTGCCCAGCCTCGCTGGGGGGTAAACCTGGAACTGGACCGATATCTCTGTTCTACCCGTGCCATCACTGGGTGTCACCAGCACCGCTACTGTGCGTTGGTTCAGAGTGTGTAAAAGGAACCTACGACCAATGCCCTTTCATGTTTTCCCATTTAATAAGATCTAAAAAGAGGCTCTTCTCCCCCAAACAGATTTCACCATTGTAATCCTCGTGGAAAACACGCCAGATATAATATTTACGTGCTAGAAATGGGCTCCCGATGCAAAAGTTAATCAACGCTGATTTATGCTCATAGGGCGTCTCGTGGGTCACACACCTTGGTCCCAAAAGAGGTCGGGAGAACTGGGCCATCACAATTCTCTCATAAAAACATGCCAAAATGAATACTCATACTCCCCAAACAAATGTTTGATGAAACATTCATAGTATACTACACACAGCTTAATAGACGGCATGTGGGGCCCATGCCTCAACTCCAGCATCAACGCCTAAAACCACCCAATTAAACAGCATCTCGCAGTAAGGGTCACATCGCCACTAACAACACCTAAAACAGACTCCGGATGCAGAATCTGCAACTCATCGCGTTATATGAAAACAGGGCCCTGTGGGTCCCACGCCTCAACCCGAAACACGTCACGCAGATCATACCATTGTATTCCATGCAGATAACCACACAGTGTAGTCTATTCATTTTCCCTGAATGGACATATGAATCATATGTTGTAAAAACGCGGTAGATGACCGAAAGCCACCCCGTGGGGCCCACACCTCAGGCCCGAATTTAGGCAAGAGGATTTCTCCATCACAATCCCCTCAGAAGAACACTCAGAAATGAGTACTGAAACACCCCAAACAGATTTCGGGTGATAAAGTGGCGTTTCACAGTAAAATGTGTGAACCAAGCCCTGTGGGGCCCACAAGTTTTCTCTATCACAAATGCTTCAGAAAGCTTCTCAAAAAGTCCGCATGAGGACTGGGGTCATGTTTCCGCTGACATCTCATCAATCGTACATCCCAATAAGGAGTTAGGTCTGACGCAAGATTAATTAATTAATTAATTAGTTAGTTAGTTATTTGCATTAAGCTTTTCATGCCACCGACAATGAAACCAAACCAAAAAGGGGTCGAACCAACTTTTGAAGGAATGTCTCAACTCCACGGCCATATCGCCTTTGATGGCGTCTCGAACAGACTTCCGGCTAGCGATGTGTGTCCATAGCGAGCTTTAATAATAATTTGATATTATTAAATTAAAGCATTCCGGGTTACCCGCCTTCGGGAGAAGAACCCCAAATCCCCAAAACCCACTTCAAATAGCCTTACTCAGAGAAACGAACTCACAGACTGAAACAGTGTGTCAAACAGATGTTCCATTTAGATGTTACCCCCCCCCCCCCGAACGCAAGGGGGGCCAACCGAGCCGGTTCTCCCCGGCCTGCCCGGTCCGAACCACCGGCCCGCGGCCCAACAGCGGGTCCGGCCCGAAGCATTGTGGCCCGCTGGCCGCGACCCGTTCTAGAAACACCAGACCCCCTCAGGTCCAATTCTCCAAAGCATACCAGCCAAATGGCTGGGCTTCGTATGTGTCGTCCAACAGGACCCGCAATGTGCGGGTCCTTGTTTGCTGCCCCCCCCCCCCCCCCCCGCGGCGTTGACCTCGGGGCTCCTCCCCTGACCACGACGAGTCCTATTCCATCGCTGCAGTCCTTCATATCGGTCGTCCATGGCACCTCCACCTGCCCCCACAGCCGCCTCGAATCCCCGCTTCGCCACGCCGGCCGCCGCCTCGGGTTCGACCTCGCCAACGTCACCGCCAGAGCCGCCTCATCCCGCTCGAAGTCCCGACCGTGACTCAGACTACTATTCAACCAAAGACTGCTGTATCCCTCAACTCCGGCTCCTCCAAGAGGTACCCCGTTCGCGTCGGCCACACCTGACGCTGCCACCTCGTTCGAACCCCCCCAGACGAACCTCACTTGAGAACTACGATCTCGGCCGCACCCGCTGCCTGACGCCGGAACCCTGCTGTGCCACCCTGACCTATGGCCACCACCCTTTCCAGATATGGGGCATCTGATGGCGGCCGCCACCGCTCCTGTGGCCCGATTTCAAAACCGAACGCAGGATCGGAATCCTCAGGACAAGGCCTTCGCAGCTCCTGCCCCCGATAGTCGATCCGACAAGATTTGTGCATCCGAAAATTGGGATGAAGAACGCCCAAGAACGTGATGTAAGACGGGGCTCTGACGATGCTCGTGTTCGTTTGACCATCATCACAATTCCAAAATTATAGAGTTTAAACAACGAAATTAGCAAAAATTCCCGAAATTTACGAAGGTGCGAAAAAACAACCGAAATCCTACCACGATCCGGTCGTTCGTTGTTGGTGGCGTATCCATGACACTCCCTACTTGATCCGCCAAAGTTCCAGCAGATATCGCTCCTCGATCCGGTGAAGAACCGAAACGAACGTCGATGAATAAGATAGAGAGAGAGAGATAGAGGAGAAATTACGGTTTTCCCCTAATTCAACTTTCAAGCGAATTTATAAACTCTCTGACACTCTGCCGACAGGCACAGATTCCAAAAACTCTACAGCTGCTTATTTTATATCACGGCTAGGTAAAACACACCATTTTGAACTCAATGGAAGTCTTGGATATCCAGTCCGAGGTTTCGTTTTAATGTTATTTGAAAAGAACACCAGCGATAAAAATCACTAATTCATTATTTCCAAATGACGATTTTTCCCCTAGGTGACATCCCTCACAGCACGCCCATGCCCGCAAATTTTACACCTCATCTAGGGTAAACGACATGATCCAGACACAACCGTGCCCTCAGTTTTTCGATCCAAGCTACCATTTAGGAGGAAAAAATACCCCGCCATGTGCATAGTCTAAAAGCACATAATATTTTTATAAAATTTATTCTAGGCACACCGGACCTCGGAATCCCACGTCGTCTCAGTTCCTAGATCTAGAAATATATGTAGAAATATTCCAATGTTTTAAAGGGAAGAAACCGGGTCTCTACACTAGTTCATGTGTTATTGTTAAATATTTATTACATCATCATGACATAATTTTTAAGTCATCAAACATACTAGAAAACTCAATGTGTATTTTTAGTATTCACGAAAAAATAATGTATTTTAGAAAATTTCCATAAATTCAACCTAATCTAATTTTGATGTGATAATTTCAAAAATGTTATTTATTTTTTAATCACATTTTCTAAATATGATACTTCTAACTCTTATATATATAAATGCTTATTTATTTTAAAAAATAGTGGATTGAAAATGAATTGTAAAATTTCTAACACTTGAAAAAAAATTATTTTATCATTTATATTTAAATAATAGTGTTTTTATCATACATTATCATTAAAATAAGTATTATTAAATATATCTGATTTTATGAAAAATATTTATATCTTTTTTTTAAAGTATAATTTCTCTCTGGAAAATAAATTTATAAAATTTAATCTAAATTTTATTAAGTAAAACTATTCATAATATAGAATCAATGGAAATACAATTTTATTTATAAAATGGAATTACACATTAAGTAATAAAGGTCTCAACACATAATCCCTTATAAAACCCGCATAAAATCTAAGGTTTAGGTATTTTATTGTGATAGATTCATGGGGCGGCTTTGCTAACATCGCTCGATTGGTAATTTCTCCTATGTTGAACTTCTTGTATTTGTGATTTCATTATAGATTCACTTCATGAATTCCATCTGGGGATTGGACAAGGGAGAACCCTAGTGATTCTATCTCCCTCTAGAGATCCAAAAAATGGGATTTATATGAAATGACTACACTTGTTAAGTCTATCTTTTCTCATTTCTTCCTTTAAAATTATTTATCATTTATACATTTAAATTATAACATAATAATTATTACCAAGAGGAATGATTCCAATGGTCATATTGAATGGTTATATAATGGTTTAATCTCATGAGTCACATTTAATTTTATACTCACTTCATTATTAATGATATATAGTGTTATTCACTAAAAAATACACATTTTCTCAGAAAACAAAATTTCATTAAAAATGTCTTTGTTGTTACATATCAAATACATTGATTCAAGAAAAAAACTCATGATAATGAAATCATAGTGAGGAAACATGTGTTAGGTGAATCATTGGTGGTATGGAATTGGTTGAAAGGTCAGGATAGAATTTTTGACTTTTGAGTTGGGGAAGTAATACATCTTGGTATTGTTTTATCAGGATTTTAGTACCTTCATAAATCTATGTCCATGCTAGGTGAGGGAATATTCATTTAGCACTACTAAAAAATCAGGCTCTCACAACACTAGAAAATGCCTTTATCAATGCTAAAAAAATAATGATAATCGAAGTGCGGTTAAACGACCGACACTTTTATAAGTGCTAAAAATCAGTTCTACAAGGTTCCTTTAACATAGCTTTTTTTAGCATTGTTAAAGGCCCCATTTATCAGTGAATTTTTATCCCTTTTATAGGGGGTCTTTAGCAGTTCGTATTTGGCACTGGTAATGGCCCCGCTAGGTATAAAAAATCATGGCCCACCCTCCCCCTTTATCACTATTTCCACCTACCCACCCCTTTATCATTGCTTCCCCGACCACTTTATCAGAACTTTAGATAATCCTAGCCTCCTGTGCGCACCCCTGC
The DNA here is from genome assembly GCA_963277665.1 of Viscum album. NCBI lineage: Eukaryota > Viridiplantae > Streptophyta > Magnoliopsida > Santalales > Viscaceae > Viscum > Viscum album. The sequence continues at coordinate 2,097,227,849 of OY728163.1, read as the reverse complement.
TTCTAGTGAGTTTCAAACCCTATACCTCCATGTTATACACTAGCGACTTTACCACTCTGCTACACTGTTTTGTTTCATAATTAATGATGTATCTATATATATTTTATCACATATTTTTATCCATATATTTATATATATGTTAATATATTAATAAATATATTTTTTATGTAAATATGTTTAATTATTTAATTATAAAATTAAAATTTTATGGGGAATATATAAAAAATATGTATATATTATAATATATTTAATTACAAATGAAAATTCATTATGATAAATGATAAAATTTTAATGACATAAAATCAATATTAATGTAATCACTGTGAATATATTCAGTCCAGATTGAAAATTGGAAAAAATACCCCCTTAAACGAGGATGAGAATCCATTGAATATTAAAAAATCGGGGTATCTCGACTAAAAAATCAGTTATGGAGGACTTATATGACTTTATATCCATGAGAAACATGATTTAGGGTTTACCTTGAGTAATGTGGGTGTAGATATTGTTGTATCCTTCGATTTGATATGTATTAGTGCCCAAACGGTCAACCATTTCAATCGTTATGGTCATTTGAAGTTTGTGTTATGTTTTCAACCCATTTTAGATATTTTATTATTTTTTGAAGATTTTTATCTTCAAATTGATATTTAATGACTATTAATATTTAATAATAATAAAATTATTAATTGAAAAAAAATTAGTTATTTTATAATCCATATTATTTAAATATCTTACATATTAAGTGTAAATTCTTATTTACCTAATCTAAAACATATATCAATATATATATATATATATATATTATATTTATATCAATATAAATATATGTATATATTAATATATGATGTTTAATGAAAAATCAATTTTTTCTACTTTACTTTTATCAGTGATTGTAAAAAAAGTGCTAATAAAGGGGGTATTTATCAGCTCTTCTCAAAAATTGCTGATAACTCCCAAACTATAATAGCTCTTTTTTACAGGTGTTGATAAAATACCGCATTTATCAGCACTTGTAAAAAACCACTGGTAAAGGTCCCCCTTGAAAAATGATTTCTTAGCGATGTTAAATACACCCTTTAAATGCGCCAAAAAAAGATATGTTAAAGGCCTCTTTCAATAACACTTTTTTAGCGTTGACAAAGGGGGTCCTTAACAGCATTTTTAGATGGCACTGTTAAATCCATAGAGCTGGATAAACACAGTTTTTTAGTAGTTTAGATACATCAACAAAAAATAAATCAATACAGGGAGATAATACAATTGTGCATCTTGGATTATGAGATATCTAACAACAACGACATTACATTACATAGTGTGTGTTTAAATGTTAAATGTCATTTCTATGTCTATTCCTTATCTCCTTAGGGGACATGATGGGTTGAACGATTCTGCTCTTGGTCTATGAATAATATTCACTTCCATAAACATAAGGTCCTAGATTATTACACACAATAGAGTATTCATGAATCTTCCCTATTCGGGTGAATAGGTATACAGGACAAGGTGGGCCCCACCACAATGGTTCGAGATTTTTTCAAGGATATATCATGACCAAAGGAATAAATAAATTAATATTACTTGATTTAAGAATAATTATCCTTGAACTTAATTATTATAATTAAATACAATTTTTAAAGTAAATACATGGATAATATTATATCAATGTATATAAGTTTAATATTTAAGGTTCATTTGATATTTGTGGGAACGACGAGTTCAATTAATGTTGGTATTTTTATCAAGTAGGAAAAATTATACTACAATAATGTGATAAAAATAAAAGAATATATTTTTAACTCAGTACAGTTGTAGTAATATATCGTTTATATAGTGTGGAAAAATATTCACGGGCTATGAAACATTTTCATGGTAATTTCAAAACACCCTATAAATAGAGGGAGAAGAGGCTCTCACCTGTGACTATTCACTACGATCTCTTGAGTTCTTCTCTCTTCTCTCCATATTTATAGAGAGATAAGACGTCGATCCAAGTGATCAGAGCAAGATATTTTGTGTGCATCAAAGTTATGTCAATGTACGTGATCGTTGGAATGTCGAATGCGTCATCAGATCTCTGTTATAGCACCTGAAATTTGAAGATCAATGCTATTGTAGATTTTTTAAGCATGTGTGGATGATCTAAATGGATTTTGCTTTCGACCCATGAAACAGTGATCACCAGAGACAAGAAGATTCCAAGCACATCTTGAGATCGAAATAGGTATTTATGGATTAAATTTGTGTGCTTAAAATCCTAATGCTTGATCCTCATGCTTAAGACGAGGTACTTTCTTTTCCAGCGATGGTGTTGTTACAATAACCACTAGTGAAAAATTTTACTTCCCAGACCACGTTCTTCTATCACTCGCCCTGATACCTTAAATGTGCAGATTGATTTGTGATTATTTCTAAAAGAAGTGGCCCTGCATTAGAGCTCTGGAGAAAGGGAGATCACTTGCCCGAGGCATAATTGAAGGATGAGAAATCCTAGGAGAAGAGACCTCGCTTCCCTTCAATCTTTTGTGACTTTCCATACACTGAAGAAACGTTGATCTATAAGTTGTTGCAATGTTTTAATTTTGGGATAGTTAGAGTGGCATAAGGAGGAGCAACACTATTGATTTTTGAAGGTGATCTTCCGTTAAATGATTTTTTTTTTTTTTTGTCTTTTTTGTTTTTTGAGGCATTCAATTCACAATTAACAATATTTTTAGTCTTTTATTGTCATTTTCTCATTTCTTGGGTCTCAAACTAGCATTAAGTACCTGTTTTGATCCTTGATTGTTATTTTCCATTTTTATTTTGAAATAGGGAAAGGCGTTTATAAAGGCTAATAAAAGGCGTTGATGAAAACTAAATAAATAATATTAGTTACATAAATTAAAATAATATTAAAAAATTAATATATTAACTATCAAAATTATTAATGGTTTAAAAATTGCATTGAGATAAAAAATATTTACAATGAAATTGTAATTAAAAATGAATACATAATAATTTAAAAAAATTCAATTCAAGAATATTAAAAATTAAAATGGATAAATATTAATTATATAAATTAATAAAAATATTAAAAAAAATATAAATTATAATGTATAAATAAATATTGAAAATGAAAAAAATAAAAAAATAAAAAATTAATGAATATTAAATTTTGAATCAACAATACGAAATGAATGAATATTCAAAATGAATAAATAAAAAATATAAATATATTTAAATTTTAAAAATTTTAATATAGTAAAATACTAAATATTAAATACTAAAATTAAAGAAATAAAAATTAAATAAATTATAAACCCATAAAAAATATTAAAAATTAATATATTTAATTTCATAAATAAATAATAAAAATTGAATAAATTAAGAAATAATAAATGAAGAAATATTGAATTTCAAGAAATTAAAGAAATAAAAAAATGAATAAATATCAAAATGAATAAAAAAATTAAATGAATAAATATTAAACATGAATAAAATTTGAGAATTAAAAATGAATAATTTATAGAAATATTAAAATAATTAATAAATAATTTTGTTAATATAAATTACTAAAAATATAAAAAATGAATAAAAAAAGAAATTTTTATATAAAATATTTATAATAAATTACTAAATATTTAAATTTATATAATTTTAATTATATATTTAATATTGATAATATTTTTATTCAAATATTTAGAAAATTATTTTTAAACATTTATTAGTTAAATAAATAAATAAACACTTAATATTATTTAAATGCATTTAAATATTATTCGTTTTATGTTCAGAAAATATTATTAGATAAATAAATAAATAAACATTTTACATTAAATGAAAATGTATAATTCTATATATAAATATTATAACTAAATTTTATTTAAATACAAAGGATTTTCAAAACATTTTTCTAATTAAAATATTAATATTTAATTTGCAATAAATTATATGAAAATAATTATTTTATTCATTATTTTTAATAATTTATTTAAAAATTTAAAAAAATTAATAAAATTACATATGTATATATATATATTATTTAAATGAAAATATATTCATAAAATACAAATTAAAATGTGATAAAGCACAAACAGATACATTTCAAAATAGGATTGCACTAAATACATTTGAATAACCATATTTATTGATTTTATAAATGAAGATATATATATAATAAATTTATTAATAATAATTTAATCATAGAAGAAACTTTATGTAATTAATTTATTATAATTAAAGTTATATTTTTCATCTCGATTAATTAAATAATTTTTCTTATTTTCATTTAAGTATTTCATCATATAGATTTTTTTTTTTTGAAAATATAGAGTCAAGATATTTAGTTAAATAGTAAAAAAAATATAGAGAGAGAATATTTCAAACAAGTCAAATCTTCCCTCGTCAAAAAAGTAATCGAAGGCCTGGATATTTTATAATCCCTGTTCAAATTAAACATTCTACATCACACAAAGCATTCCAATTAAAATATCTTCACTCACAGCCTGGACCTCGAGGATGTCAACCTCTCCTCTAAGTCTTCACTTGTTGAAAGAGGCCTTCAATGTTGTTGTCCTCTTTATTAGATATTTTACATTCTAGTTGAACCTTCACCCTCTTTGAAGGGTCATAAGAAATGTATTTTCAGTATCTTTTTCAGTAGAGGGATAATCCACATTTACCTAAACTCTTACATAATTCAAATCATTATTGGAAACCACCACCACATTTTTTTTCAAGGGATCAAGACTTGACCTCTTTTTCATTAGATTTATCTTTACCTTCATTGAGAGTATGAAGAAATCCAAATAGGTTAGAAGTTGTCACTTACACATTTCATATGTTTTCTAATCCATGTACATTTCTTAATATAGGGTAACTTAATGCATCATGAAGAACACCATAAATGGGCCTACATGTGTGGATGCATGACGGAGGTTCCATATGGAGAGGTAGCACAATAGGATCGAAAACTATGACACATAGAGTGTCAGTAAGAGAGACCCATACAGGATCATAAAAATAGGGTCTAGACTTCTTAAAAGGAACCATTTGAAATCCCTCTTCGTCCACTAAGATTACCTTAGGTGAAGGATTTGTATTTCTTTCCAGATCTCTAGCCCTATGGGCCACCAAACTATTGATGGAAGCAGCAGTAGTGGTACTTCATATATGGTGATCGATATTGGGAATAGAGTCATGGTCAGTAGGTGGAGTATCTGCCAATTCTGAGTGTCTGTTACCCTCAAGACCATCCATTCATATCTCCTTAGACACAAAAACATTAATAAAACCATTCTCAAGAGGGTTTTAATTAATTCTGAGTTTCGAATTACAATTTTATACTTATCATGTAATGGGGACTCGTCATCTAATTTTTTATTACATTTCTTGGCTCATGAAGCATCAATTGTTCATGTAAGATCTTTTAATTAGTGATATATTATTCCACTTTTTCATCAGATAAAGTAGCCACATCAGCCCCCCCCCCCCCCCCTTCAGTTCTATCCCCATTACTAGGTGGCATGAAATTAATTAAACTCAATTTTCCTCACTCCAGCAGCAACAGGTCAACCATGTATCATTGAATCAAAACGGGCATCTAAGAATTCTATATGATTAGGGGCACTCTTAAAATGCAAAGGCCATACCCCATTCAGTATAATAGCATTACCAAAAGTACCATTCTTCCCATACAAGTATAAGACTTTATAAAGACCTATATCACAACCAGCTTCCAGTCCTTCTTCCATTTGTTGTATACATACATCATTTTCCAAACCACATTGAGCTGTGGAATTTAGACCAGGACCACAACATTCTAGATGTAATGTCCCAATGTTTTATCAATGGAAATTATTTTCTTATAAATATGTCATATAATCACATAAAATCACATCACCAAAATATACTAAGTGTTATGTGACTTTAAACATAATTATGTCACTTCTGTGATTTGAATTTCGAAAATCTGACACACACGGTTGCGATCAGTAAGCTATTTGGAGTATAATATAACCAACATAATTTTTGATGAATAGTAACATAACTTTATTAATTATAATGTTACCCATATTAATAGTAACATACCCTAATGAATAATTACATTACCTATGACAATATATAAATTAGTTTCAAGTTGGATTACGATATACCTATATCTTGTATTGAGAAAATAAATGTTTTAAAATTGATATTTTTCACACAAATTATGATATTAATGAAATATTTAATTAATAATATTTAGGAAACTATTTTTGAAAAATGGATTTAAATTTTTTATTCTACACATTGAAAAATTATTAGGGTGAATTTTTTGGATTTTTCAAAAATACTTGAATTTTTTATGATTAGAAAAAACGACAAGTTACGATAAATGATAAATAATTGATTTATTGAGTCATTGATGATGATCTTCTGATGTAATCCTAATTGGATCGAACTGACATGCACTTATTACTATTCTTGGTTAGGGAATCATCATTATTTCTTATCTTGTGAATAAATAATAAATTAATGATTTTATTATTATAAAAACCCTCCTCCCATCCACTATAAATACCTTCTATCCTTAGCTATTCCCTTCACTCATCTCAATATTTTTCCCTACCAATATTCTTCACAACTCCCTCCTTAAGATCATTCCCCATGTCCAAATGCCCCTATTCTCTTAAAATTACAAAATCATCTCCCTTAAAGAGGCTCTCAAAGGAGGTAAATTCAAGAGGTAAATTACTCTTTCCAATTCTTTTATTTCTATTATGTTCTTTTCATATTTTTCATTACTCGCATCCTTTAATCCAAATTGTATGATTAATCCATTAAAATATAAGTCCTATAATTAAATTATTCTAGTGGGATAATTTGTTATCTTCTCCCTTTTCCCCATCTATTATTTGAAAGAAATGAAAACACCGTTTGAGATGTTTTAATTTTGCACAATCAAGGATGAGTGGTAATCAATTTTCTATTACCATATTCAATTATGGACATGAAACCATTTTCATGGTTGCACCAGACCATAATATGTTTATTATTACACATATATGGTTTTTAATTCAATTTTTACTCATGGTTTTGGTTTATAAAATAAAACATGTTCTTTATGGTCAAAAAAACTACCAATTAACCCAAAAAGGATGTCACTAAAGTTTTATATAATGATTTTACATCACATAAAGAAACAAAATAAGTTTTTCAACCTTGTAACATTCTGTGTTTTCAATAATAAAATATTACTTTATTTCTGGATAGCCACCTTCGTCATACTTGTTTATCCGAACATGTACCTAAGTAAATCAAAAATTAAAACCAAGCAAGAAAATGGACCCAAACAATAGAATTGAACCTAATTACCAATCAAAATAATTATAAATGAACATAAAAATATTATAATAACTATTATAAATATAGAAGAGGTTCTGAAATTATTAATTAATAAAACTATTTTTGTTTATTTAGGTCATTAATTAAAAGTGGAGAACCCCAACAGACTTAATTTAAGGGATCTTCTCCATTTAACTTTTATTCAAGAATGTCCTCTAGGATATTCCATTTAATGTGTAATACCTAATGATGTAGTATAATTTCTCACCTCCCACGTACTTCCATCAAGAAGTATAAGTGATGAGAAACTCATTTTTCTCTTAATAATACCTCTTATGTACACCAGATACCATGCCGATAATCTCTAAGGAATTCTATCCGAACTGCCTTTATTTCTTCGGGTTTCTATATATATCTTTTTACCCTAATGAAGCTGTATTTTATTTTTATGTAAAACTTATACATTATATTTATTTTCTCCAAAATCATGTTTCAATATCCATCCCTCATTCTCTTTCATGGATATATATGCATTTAATTTAATCTCTAGATACTTCTCAATAAGAAAATAGGTTTTAAGGGAACATCCCAAATTTTTACCCTATTTCATGTGCACTCTATCCTCTGTTTTAAGCCATAATTGTCTTTTTAAAATAACAATTTTTATTTTGAAATCCTTCTTGGTTATCATTATGTTTTATATAATATATTGTTCCCTTTTGAATTTTAAAATCTCTATATCATTTTCCTTAAAACTACACAAAAAAATGTTTTAATACTAAAATTTATCAAATAAATTTATTACATGTTTTCACCTTTGTTTATTATCACTTACCAGGATATATAACTATTTTACCTTATGATCGTCCATTTATGTTCTAATTCCTTTCTTAATGGATTCTTTAATGAAATGCCCATTGGTTATTCTTTATGTCATGATTGTGGTGCCAAATTATTTCCATGGGTAACCTGTATGTTTATGTATGATTGATTATGTACTATTCATAAGTGGAAAAAATAACCCTGAAAGATGAGATGGTGTGCCAAGATATCACACCAATTAATTGGGTAAAGTTGAGTCTTATGATACGTTATGTGTGACGGTCTTGGCGGTTAGCCTTGGCATTTGCTACTATGTGCTACGATCTTGGTGGTTAGCCTTGGATTATGCTATGATGGGAAACAATCTTGTTGGTTAGCATTACATCGTACTAACTTAATTTTTTAGGTTGCTTCTACATTTCTATGATTTCTTGTTTAAATTATCCCATGTTTATATGTTATGAATTCATATGTTACATGCCTTTTTATATCATCATGTCATTCCTTCTATCCCTAGTGTTAATGCATTGTTATGATGGTTATTCCCTTACTGGGCTTTTAGATCATCCCTTTATTCATGTTATCCATAGGTTATCCTATGCAAAAATATAAGCATAATGCAAGATAGGATCTCATTATGGAGTTTAAATAAAAAGATGTTATTATAATGATTGATTGTGTACCTACTATTCAAAGACACTAGAATTTATGATCCTTGGCTTGTACCCTGATTTATAATTATTCTTAAAGTAATGTCATGTTTTGTGTAAAATTATGGGGTATCTATAGTTGGTATTAGTGGATCGTCTAGTTATTTTGGGGGATTCGGAATACAACACCATAGTGAGAACCCTAAGGATGATAAGAATTATTAGAAAACACCCCTATGTTTTTGTAAGTATAGAGTAAGTGGTTTATCAAGAAAATACATCCTTGTATGGGTAAAAATAGGTATAAGATGATCTGTAATAGATGTACCTTGGGGTAAAAACATACACAATGAGTTTCGAGCTTGACCTAGGGTATCATGGTTCACTACAATGAGAATTGCTTCATTCTTGGTTTGACACTCCCAGGGGATATGCTTTGGTAAATTCATGAGCTTAGTACAATCCATTATTATGGGAAAAAATACAATGAAAATATAAGTTAAGAAATTGATAAAGGATAATCTAGTTTTTATCCTAAGAAATCAAAAGTTAGGATAAACATCTCCTCTGAGATTTTATCCTTTTAGGTTCCATAGTTTTCATTTTATGTTCAATAACTATGTATTCAGGCCCTCTAATTGTACGTTTTTATCATAGCTAATATATAGAAATAATAGAACACATTCCAACAATCAATGTGATAGGCTATGTGAAGAATTATCTAATGATATTCCTTATATGATGAGAATAGGATCTCAAAACATAATGACAGTACTTGCTCAGCTAGCTCAAGTTATGAATAATAACATGACTCATTTGGAACGCCCTCCTCTTCCAAGGAAAGAATAAATTGATGTACAATCCTTTATGCAGAAAATGCCTCTCACGATTAGTGGATTTTTAATCCCCTCCTCACAAAACTGTGGATTAACTCCATTGATAAGATATTCTTCGTCCTCTAGTTCTCAGAAAAAGAGAAAGATGTACTGGCAATCAATTGTTTTGATGGGGAAGCTGATTAGTGGTGGAAACTGATCATGAATAAAAAATCATAAGAGGAAATTGATTCCATGGATTGGGAATAATTAAATAGGATGTTTTTTATTAAATATTCTCTTCCAAACCTCCATATCAAGATGGAAAGAGAGTTCCTTTGACTCAAGAAGAATAAAGATGAGTCCATCAGGGTGTTTGAAGAAAACTTTACCAAGCTTTCTAGATACACCTCTGGTTTTGTCATGAACACTGAAAGCAAGGTGGATCGCTTCTTTAGCGGGCTAAAGCGAATTCTATGGAAGGTGTTAGGGATCCGAGACATCTATATTTATAAGGATATTTTTCGTTGTGCCCTCAAGGTTGAAATGGAGATTAGATACTCTCAGTGGTCTCGTGGGGCCAATGAAAAGAAGTAGAAAATTGAGAACAACATGGGTCGTTCAACCAAAAAAATCCCTTGATGGAAAGAAGCCTGAGTATCCTTCTTGTAAACATTTTCGGAAGAAGTACCCTGAGAACTATCAAATGAAATCCAGGAATTGATTCAAATTTGGAATGATGGGACATCTGTCCCAGAACTGCTGAAGGGGTATGAAAAATCCCGATAATGTTTATGAATAAATTAAGGTTCAGATCAATTCTCAACAATTGGGGCATCATTACAACTTCAAGGAGCATGGGAATTATAAAATCAATTTCCCTAATCCAAGGTTTGTTAGAGAAGATAAACAATAACATTAAAGAAAACATGGAAGGGATTATGATATCACTACTAGTGACACGGAGACAGAAAATGATGTGGTGATAAGAACACCATTTATTTACTGGAGAATATAAAACGTACTATTTGATTCTAGTTCAACACATTCTTTTGTATCTTGCAAAATTATTAGAATGATTCAAGAACCACCTCAAAATTTATAGGAAATGTTATATGTGAGAACAGAGAATGGGGAAATCGATACATCCATGGATTATAACTCCTCCAAAATTAAGGTTTGTGTATTGAACATCCCATAAAATCTCATCACACTTCCTTTATTGGAGTTTGATGCTATCTTGGGCATGGATTTTCTATGTTTATACAAAACCAACATCAACATTTGAGAAAGGGGGATCACTCTACTCATCCTGAAGCATCCTCCAATTCATTATAAGTGTAAGGAGGAAGATGAATCCCCTTTATAATCATCGTCTCAAGCATGAATATTGATTTCTTTTGAGGAAGCATATCTAGACCAAATGATTGATACAAAGGATAGACTCATACCTGAAGACATGCCCATCATGAGGGATTACACTAATGTACTCTCTGAAGAGTTTTCTAGTCTTCCTCTTGACCAAGAGGTTGAGTTCTCAATTGATCTTATTCCTAGATATCTGCTTATATCAAAGACACCGTACCAAATGCCCGCCGTAGAGCTGGAAGTGATGAAGAATTAGTTACATGAGAATCTTAAGAAGGGTTTTATACATTTCATTGATTCATCATGGGGTGTTTCAATCATCTTCATCAAAGATAATGATGGATCAATGCACCTATCCATTTATTATCATGAGCTCAATAAAATCATGATAAAGATCAAGTATCCCATACCATAGATAGATGAATTGTTTGATCAACTTTGTGGGGACAGTTATTTATCTAATGTGGACCGTTGGTAGGGATATCACCAACTAAAGGTGAGGAAGGAATATATTCCCAAAACAACCTTTTAGATGATGTATGGACACTTTGAGTTCATAGTGTTCCTCTTCGGACTCACTAATGCTCGAACAATTTTCATGGATTTAATCAATATAGTCTTTGTAGATTAACTCGACAAATTTTTCGGAGTCTATACTGATGATTTTCTGATATACACCAAGAGCATGAAGGGAAATGAGGATCATTCGAATAATGTGTTAAAAACATTTCGAATGGAGAAGTTGTGAGAAAAGTATAATATATGTGTGTTCTGGATGGGTGAAGTATCATTCTTAGGGAAAGGTATCATCAGCAAATGGATATCTGTGGACACTTCCAAGACCACGTCAATTGAATAGTGGACCATTACAACATATGTAATGGAGATCCACATATTTTTAGGCATAACTAGATATTATTGACGAATTGTAAAGAAAATTTCATGATTTTCAAGCCTAATGGATAAGATGACATGGAAGAGAGTACATTTTGTATAGACTCAGGAATATGAAGACTATTTCATGGATATGAAAAAGAGGCTTATCACTCCACATGTAATCACACTCTCAACAAGTGGATAACACTTTATGATGTATTGTGATGCTTCAAAGAAGGTATTAGGATGTGTGCTAATAAAAAATGATAATGTGACAACCTATTACTCAAGGATGTTGAAAATCCAATAGAAAAAATATCCTACGCATGATCAAGAGTTTGCAGACGTGATCTTTGCATTGAAAATCTTGTAGCGTTATCTCTGTGGGGAGAAGTATGAGATATGTACTAATCACAAGAGTCTCAAATATATATTCACCTAAAAAGAGATTAATATGTGCCAACGAAGATGGGTAGAGCTCATCAAGGATTAATACTTCTCAATCCACTATTATCCTGGTAAGGCAAACAAGGTGGTGAATGCTCTAAGTAAAAAGGATCCTACATCATTATCAATGATGATGATTAAAAAATTTATGTTGTTCTTAGATTTACAGAGAATGGAAATGGAAATAATTAAGGGAGGAACATCCTCAATCATTTCTTAAATTATTTCTCAACCATCTATTTTGTAGAAAACAAAGGATTCTCAAACAAAAGATATGGAAATTATAAAAATGGTGGAAGCTATCAGAAATGGGAAATCCACAATGTTCATGATTGAAAAGGAAGGTGTTTTATGATTTGAATCATGGTTACATGTGCCATAAAGTCCAGAGATAAAGAAGGATATTTTGAACGATGCATATATCTCAATATTCACTATTCACCTAGGGAGCACAAAGATGTATTATGATCTCTGAGAAAATGTTTTGCCGGACACTATTAAAATGATGATTGTTGAATATACATCAATGATCCTAGCCTGTCAACAAGTGAAAATTGAGAGGAAAAATTCTAAGGGGATTATGAAACCACTACCCATGCCTATTTGGAAGTGGAAAAACATTACCGTGGAATTTCTTTCCTATAATTCCAAGGACCTATGGAGGAAAAAATGCTAGATGGGTTTGTTGTGGATCATCTAACAAAGACCGCTCACATTATCATGATTAGATAGGACTTGTCATTGGATCAAATTTCATGTATTTAAATCAAATAATTGGTAAGGATGCATGGATTACCACAATCTGTTGTATCCAATTGTGATTTGAGATTCAACTCAAATTTCTGGATGATAAGTCTCAAATATTCTCTAAGAACTGAACTGAACTTCAGTACTGCCTATCATCCTCAAACTGATGGCCAATCAGAGTCGATTGTTCAGACACTGGAAGATATATTGAGACCATATTCTATGGACATTAAAAGTGGATTGGACTAACATCTTCCACTAATTTAATTCTCCTACAACAACTGTTTCGACTCGAGCATTTGAATGTCACCCTATGAAGCCCATTGTGGGAAAAGATGCAGAAAACAGGTATGTTGGGATGATGTCAGTTTGAGTAAACTCCTGGGACATGAAATGGTCGACGAAATGGTGGAGAAGGTGAAAATATTTCAGCCATATATCAAGGTAGCCCAAAATTGACAGAAGGCTTATGTATACAATCATCGACAAGACCATGAGTTAAAAGTTGGAGAAAAAGTATTTCTACGCATATCTTCGCAGAAGGTGGTCCTGAGGTCTGTGCGGAAAGGGAAGTTAAGTCATAGGAAAATCGGGCCCTTCGAGATTCTTGAGCATGTCAGGGTTATGGCCTATCAACTAGAACTTCCACTTACCATGTCCAAAGTAGATGATGTCTTTAATGTCACGCTTTTAAGGAAGTACATTCTAGACCCTTCACATGTACTCTTTTTATAGGTGGTACAATTGGATGATGATCTTTCTTATTAGGAGAATCCATTGAAGATCTTGGATCAAAGGTATAAAGCTCTACATAACAAGACTACTCACCTAGTCAAAGTACTATGGTGGAACTACTAGTACGAAGAGGAAACATGGAAAATGGAGGAGGCCATGTAGGAAAAGTGCCCACACCTATTTTTGGCATAGAATGCAAAATGAAATTTTGATGGTGAAATTTCATAAGGGGAGAAGAAGGTAAAGACCCAATTTTTTAAAAATGGAAATTCCTTTCTTATAAATATATCATATATTCACATAAAATCAGAACACAATAAAATACTAAGTGTTATATGACCATTAAATTTAAGTTTCTCACTTCTGTGATTTGAATTTCGAAAATCTGACATAGACGGTTGCGATCAGTATGTTCTTTGGGGACTAATAAGAACAACTTAATTTTTGGTGAATAGTAACATACCCTTATGAATATTAATGACACCCTTATGAATAGTGACATCAACTAATGAATAGAAATATTAACTCTGATAGTATATAAATAAGATTCATGTGGGTGTATGATATACCTATACCTCAGAATAAGAAAATAAATGTTTTAAAATTATTATTTATTAAATAATTTATGATTTAATTAAATATTTAATTAATCATATTTAAATTAATTATTTTTTAAAAAATGGATTTAATTTTTGTATTTTACACCTCAAAAAATGATTGGGGTTATTTTTTGGGATTTTTCTAAAATACTTGAATTTTTTATGAATATTAAAATACGACAATTTACGATAAATGCTAAAAAATGAATTTATTGAGTCATTGATGATAATATAATGATGTAATCCCAATTGGTTCGAACTAAAATGCACTTATTACTATTTTTATTCATGGAATCTTCACTATTTCTTGTATTGTGAATAAATAATAAATTAATGATTAAAATATTATGAAAACCCTCCTCCCTTGAAATATAAATAACACCCATCCTTACATCTTCTCTTCACTCCTCTCAAGCCTTGTGCCTTGAAAATATTCTACCCAAATATATCCTCTAGCTCCTTAACCACATCCCTAATTCCCTATTCTATTAAAATTACGAAATCCTCTCCCCTTAAGAGGCTCTCAAAGTACGTAAACTCAAGAGGTAAATTCCTCTTTCCAATTATTTTATTTCTTTTAAGTTATTTTATTTTCATGTTTTTTTACTCAAATCCTTTCACCCAAATGGTATGATAACTCCATTAACATAAATGTGTTGGAATTATATTATCCTAATTATATAATTCATTATCTGCTCTTCTTTCCCCAACTTTTATTTGAAGTAAATGAAAACATCGTTTTAGATGTGTTAATTTAGAACAATCAAGGAGGACGAGTTATCAATTTACATTACCATATTCAATTATATTCAGGAAATCACCTTCATTGTTGAAAAATACCATAATATATTTATTATTCCTCATTTATGTTTTTATAATCCTTTTGTACACATATTTTAATTAATACAACAAAATGTGTTCTTTGTGGTAAAAAACCCCCTATTAACCCAAAATGATGTCACTAATGTTTTGTATAATGATTCAACTTCACTTAAAGCAAAAAAATTAAGTTTTCAACCAAAAAACCATCTAGATGTTAAATAATAAAATATAACAGCAATTTTGTACATCCACTATCATCATTCTTTTTTATCTTAATATGAACATAAGTAAACCGATCATTAAAACCAAGAAAACAAATGGACCCGACCATTGGAATTGAAACTCATAACCAATAAAAATAGTTATAAATGAACATTAAAATATTATAATAAATATTCTAAAAATTGAAGAGGTTATGAAATTTTTAATTAATAAACATAATTTTTTTTATTCAGGTCATTAAAAACTAGTGGAGAACACTAACAGACTTATGTAAAGGGATCTTCTCAATTTCACTTTTATTCAAGAATATCCTCGATGTTATTCCATTTTATGTGTAATACTTAATGATGTGGTATTATTTAGACCCCCATACTTCTGTAATGATTTATAAGTGATTAGAAACCCTTTTCACTCTTATGAATCCTTCTTAAGTACACCAGATACCATGCTAATAATTTATATGGAATTCTACCCGAACTGCCATTATTCTTTCGAGTAGCTCGATATTTATTTTTATCGAAATGAATTTGTATTTTATTTTTATGTAAAAATTATAAATGATGTTTATATGTTCCAAACTCATGTTTTAAGATCTATACCTCAATATATTTTAGGGATATACATGCTTTTAAGTAAACCCGCCCTCGATATTTCCCAGTAAGAAAACTTGTTTTAAGGGAACTTCCTTAATTTTTACCCAATTTTAAGTGCCATATATCCTATATTTTAAGACACCATTGTATTTATAAAATAATTCTTTTATTTTTAAAACCTTATCGGTTCACTTCTGGTTTTATATAAAATATTTTACGTTTTCCTATTTTAAAGGAATTATTGTATTTTCCTTAAAACTGCACAAAAATGTTTTAATGCTAAAATTTATCAAATACACTTATTATATATTTTCACCTATTTTTAGCATCACTTAACATGATATATAACTATTTTACAGTATGATTTTCCATGTATTTTCTAATTCCTTTCTTCATGGGAACTTTCATGATACGCCCATTGGTTATGATTTATGTCATGACTGTGGTACCCAATTCATTCCATGAAAAACCCATATGTTTATGTTAGATTTATTATTCATGATTATTTATGTAGAAAAAATGTTAATGAAATGTAATATGGGTGTACCAAGATAGTGCTCCAATGAATTGGGTAAATTTTAGTCTCTTGAAACGTTATGTGTGACGGTCTTGGTAGTTATCCTTGGCTTGTGATACTATGTGCAATGGTAATGACGGTTAGTCCGATCATGTAATACTATGGGAAAAAATCTTAGTAGTTACTGTTGACTCATATTAAATTCAGGTTTTATGTTGCTCCCCCATTTCTATGATTCCATGTTTAAATGATCCCTTGTTTATATGTTATGATTCCATATCTTACTTGCCTTTTTTATAATCATTTCATGCCTTCTATCCCATGTGCTAATGATTTTTTTCTAATGGTTATTACCTTAACGGGATTTTAGATCGTCCATTTGTTAATGTTATACCCATGTTATCCAATGCAGATGTATGATCACAATTAATGATAGGATCTCATTATAGATTTTATATAATTTTTTTTAATATTTGATTATGTACCTAGTCTTCAAAGACACTAGACTTTACGATCCTTGGCTTGTACTCTGATGTATAATTTTTCTCAAAATCATATAAGATGTAACATCCCAAGTAAGTAATGAATAATAGATATTTTTATCTATGTCTATTAATGATTAAGATAGTGTTATAGAGGCTTAAAATGAAAATAAATACAATCTTTTGCATGAAATACACTAATATTCGTAAAAGATTGTTTTATTGCCTTTTAATGGAAAACCATTTTTGAATCTATATTTTGAAAATTTTATAAACTATGTTTGTCAAAATAAACTTATCCTTTATGATTGGGACATCAAAATTTACTTTGTGTGAATTTTTGGTATTTTTCTGACAATGTTCATTTTTTTAATGAATAGTGAAGAATACTGCATTTTACATCAAAACTGTTTTTTAATCTAATTTATTTATATGATTAGATTATGTTTTGAATTGGTTTTGAAGTGAAATTAGAATATATTTTTACCATTTTATCCAATGGTGGTCATTGAAATCAATTTCACTTTGAAATTAGACTTAAACTGGTGTCAATCTTTTGATACTTATTGTTTTGTAAAAACACGCTATTTGCTCTGGCAGCGGGAATTAATTATTAAATTAATTAATGTGACTTATATGATTTGAATTTTTTAAAATAGACTTCATTTTTGAATTCAGAATATCAAATATATCTTAGGGTGAATTTTTGGTAATTTTCTGAAAAACTTCAATTTTTGATGAATAGTGAAACCACTAAGTTGTAATCAAGCAAACTGATTTTTCAGTTAAATGAAAGTTTACCACTAATGTGTATTGAATTTTGAAAATCCGACATACATGGTTGTCATTAAGAAGTAAAATGTGGTTCAATGAGATTAAAATAATTTTTTGGTGAATAGTAACTTATTAAGTTTTTAATCGCGATTAGTGGTAAGGGTAGTTTAAGGTATAAATAATGCTTTAATAATAGGAAATGACCTAGACACATGTCCCAACCTTATTGGTTGTGTCCTGTCTGACCAAGACAAGCCATGGGTCAACTTGGGGACCCCATGGAGACACTTTGGTTTGGAAATGACATAAATAGATTTTTATTAAATGTTAAAGTAAAAATGACACAAACAAGAGATGTTTTACGAAAACAATTTTTACATGGGGTTATAAAGATCAGAGTTTTGATTATAAATAGTAATTGGAAAGCTAAAACGATTTCCTACATCATAGTATTTTTTTAATAATTTTTATACATTAAATAAATTTAATTATTTATGACATAATAATGATGCAGCGATTACATCATTATTTGACGATTTAAATAAAATAGAAAGATAATGTAAAATCTATGAACTACACATGTCCAAAACCAATTGGATGAGTGGATTTCGAACCCTTATCACCTTATCCACGAATTCTATCAATGTGGGACCTTTTAAAACCGAAACACATTTTCAAATAAAGTAATATTTCTTTACTTTCTAAAAGTGCCCCTCCTCTCCTCTTATAAAAGGCCCCCACCTCTACCTCATTTCACACACTTCTCAAGCCTTTGGCTCGGCAAACCCCTGCCCATTTACTCTCTCCACATCCCTCTCCTAATCCTAGAGTATTCCATTTGGGCAGAATCCTTTCAAAGGAAGCCTTTAGGCTCAAATCAAAAGGAGTTACAGTTTTAAAGGTAATTCATTCTCTCATGTTCATTTGTTTTATTTTGCTTCTCCAACCCCCTAAACTCTTTTTATTTACTTATTTTGTAACAACACCAGTATCTTAAATATACAAGTATGTTGTTATAATATTTATTTGAGCTACACTCTCACACAACTACATCAAATGGTTAAAGAACATACGGTTTCCGTGGATGGCGAAATTCGGCCTCCCGAAACGATGATTGTTCAACACTCATTTAACACCTTAAAAGGTGGCCATTAAGATGTCACTATTTTTATATATGATATATAATATGTTTATTTTTTCCTTAAGCTTCTGTTTTTTTTCATTTTGGGCATACCATTATGGTTTCCATTATGGGTAAACACGATATCTTCATTTTAGGAAGTGCGGACTACCACCCCCTGAAAGTGATTTGATTCATTAATACCATATGTGGAATGTGTAAAGGATAAAGTTAATGATATTATATATGTTATTATACTGGAATTATAATATACTATTATATCATTATGATTCCATTCGAAAAAAATATGAAATAGAAATGGAAGTAGCGTTCATGCGTACGTACGGCTTACCGTCTCAATAAACGGTGCATTTCATTTCTAACCTCTAAATGTGATGTAATATTATAAATACATGTATATGATGAATATATATGATATATATGTTATCCAAATCATTAATATCATTCTGGATATAACTAACCTATGACCAAATTAACAACATGTAAGTGTAAGAAGTCTATTTTGACTTAAGAACCAAATACCGACAAAATGAACATTATTAACTTAAATGATTACATGATGTTCATAACATGGTATAAAAGGAATAATGAACTTGAAAAAGATTCATAAGAAAGTAGAGATTAACTAAAGTTTATTATTTAAGAGATTAAAGAACGGTCGGGTCAAGTCGGATACGAGGTATGGGACTTCGTCTCAATCTCCTTTCGTTGAGGCATATTTTATTTTATACACAACTTTCTTTTATACAGTGTATAAACCCCTTTTACTTTTACGTTTATTCAAAAGGAATTTTTTTTATACGAAGCGTTTACTAAACGACAAAAGGGAATTTTTTTGTCGTACGTATGCGGCGACAACGACTTCTCCGCCGTCGTGACCGTTATTTGAGTTTCGGCTTCCTCTACAAGCCATACCTTCTTTTTAAAAGAAAAATAAATAACATGTTTTACTTTTCATTCACTTTGGTATTGAAAATGGTTTTCATAATGTTTTTATTATATCAATGTGTTGTATTGATATCTCGTGATTGAAATGTGGAAATGTTATGTTTCCTTTATGCATGTTTTATGTGATATGATTATGTTATGGTTCTTGGGCATTAATATGAAGACGGGTGGTTCCGTGATAAACTAAGGGCGGGTGAGCCCGTTATAGCTCTCCAATGCATTGGGTAACGCGAAGGAGTGAAACATTAAGGTTTCTTCGAAGAGATTTTCGGGAATATACTGTGATGGGTATTCCAAACGTAACCAAGAGGGTTACTCCCTACGTAAGAATGTTATGAATGCCTCAAGTTACCTTTATGTCTTATGATTTCTATGATTTATTCATGATTTTATGAGGTATATTAAAGTGCCTATGTTTTATTGGTAAAGTATGATTTCATTCTTATGTATATATGAACTCATGTTTCCTTTCCATGTTTTTTTTATAACCCATACTGAGTTTTTATGCTCATCCCAAGTTTTTGGAATGTTTTTCACAGGTCAAGGGAAAGGTACATGATAAGATGATAGAGTCAAGGATGTGTCAAGAAATAATCCATGTTTTATTTTAAATGTGTTTCCATTGATGGGAATGAAGAATACTATCTTTATGTAACCACTTTGTTTATATGTGGAATGTAATGCAAGTTTCATGATCTAATTCTCTAAAACTCTAAACCTGAAAAGATCCTCAATGTGTAATCTTGTAATAACTCAAGATTAAGTAAGGTTTAAGGCTGGGGCCTTATAGTTGGTATCAAAGGTCGGTTTAGATAACTTTAGGAGTTAGAATTCTATTAAACGATTATCCAAAAATATATTTTTTTTCAAAATGATATAGCATTTAAAGATTACCATGTTGCTTCATCTAAGACATGTTTGTTCAGAATGGTTTTCCGCAGAGGAAACAGGGAAGCAGTGCTAGGAAGGCATACAGAAGGAAATAACCTTCCGAATCAGCATCCAGAAATGGTCGGAATTGGAACTGAACAGTTTGTTGCAGTAATGGCGCAGTTGACTCAAGCGATAAATGGCGGTGGTATCCATGCACGAGATCAGCCAGAACAACCGCAGAGGAACATGTCAGTGGTGGAACATTTCATGAGGCAACATCCACCATCATTCAGAGGATCATCTGACCCTGTTCTAGCTGAAGGGTGGATTAAAGCACTAGAGAAGATTTTTGATGTCATGGGGTGTTCAGACAATCAAAAGGTTAGTCTTGCTATTTACCATTTGGAAGGTGAAGAAAATCAGTGGTGGTCTATGGTTAAAAATATCAGGGATGCCGATGAGATTTATGCTCTTGACTGGGATGAATTCAAAGGTATGTTTCTTGAGAAGTATTTTCCTAAGGCTGTTCGACATAGGATGGAAAAGAAATTCTTGGAATTGAGGCAAGAGGAAGACTCAGTGGCTGCCTATGAAGAAAGGTTCACTCGATTGGCAAGGTATGCTCCAAATTTTATCCGGGACCTTGATAGTAAAATCAATCGTTTTTACTCAGGGTTAAAGCCAAAATATCGAAGGGCATTAGCTTCTCGTGAGTTTAAAAGTTATGAAAAGCTTGTTCGATGTGCTGAGAAGGTGGAAATGGAGTTTGCTGATGACTAAGTGTTCTATAACAACCAGCAGAATAAGAGACCGAGGTGGCAGGAGAAAGGTAAGAATTCTTCAAAAAAGTCTGATGGTAAGAGAACTAAGTTTCCAGTTTGTGATAAATGTGGCAAAAGGCATGCTGGGGAATGTCTTCTGAATTCTGGGAAGTGCTACCGATGTGGTAAGATGGGACATAAGGCTTGTGATTGCACTAAAAAGGATCAAGGTGAAGGTAAGAACAAATTTGATTTATAGTTAGTGAAATTTTATAAGTGCAATGAGATGGGTCACTATGCAAACGAGTGTCCGAAAAGGAGCTTGAGTGATGGGAAGCAGTTAGACTACAAGCAGAAAGGGGTGGTGAAATCCTTTGCAACTACTTCAGCAGATGTCGGGCCATCAAATGAAGTTGTATCTGCTCCATGGAGCTCAGTTTTTTTCAAAGATTGACCTGAGATCTGGGTACCATCAACTGAAGGTAAAGGAGGCAGATATTCCGAAGACCGCGTTCCGTACGAGATATGGCCATTATGAATTTGTAGTAATGCCTTTTGGGCTAACCAATGCACCTGCTGTATTCATGGACTTAATGAATAGAATTTTCCATGACTTCTTGGATAAGTTTGTGGTGGTTTTCATTGATGATATTTTGGTGTTTTCTAAAAGTAAAGAGGAGAATGAAAAACATTTAAGGGTTATCTTGCAAACCTTAAAAGAAAAGAAACTGTATGGGAAATTCAGCAAGTGTGAGTTTTGGTTGCAACAAATTTATTTCCTTGGTCACATTGTTTCTAAAGATGGAATAACTGTTGATCCTGCAAAAACAAAAGTTGTGGAAGAATGGACAAGACCAACAAATGTAACCGAGATTTGTAGCTTCCTTGGTTTGGCGGGCTATTACCGAAGGTTTGTTAGAAATTTTTCACGGTTATCTAGTCCAATGACTAAGCTAACTCGGAAGGGTGTTAAGTTTATCTGGACAAAAGAATGTGATGATTGTTTTTAGGAATTGAAAAGAAGATTGGTGAATGCTCCAGTTTTGGCACTACCTTCCAGGAATGGTGAGTTTGTTATATACAGTGATGCTTCATTGAAAGGACTTGGTTGCGTCCTAATGCAGAATGATCAGGTAATTTCTTATGCTTCACTACAGTTGAAAACTCATGAGGTAAATTACCCTCCACATGATTTGGAACTAGCTGCTGTTGTTTTTGCTTTAAAAATTTGGAGGCATCATTTGTATGGAGTAAAGTGTGAAATCTATACCGATCACAAAAGTTTAAAGTATATATTCACTCAGAAAGAGTTAAACATGAGACAGAGGAGATGGATGGAATTAATCAAGGATTATGATTGTACAATTCATTACCATCCGGGAAAAGCAAATAAAGTGGCTGATGCTTTGAGTCCAAAAAGTAATGTTTCATTAACAATGTTGCGGTTGGAACGTGATCCTTTGGTTAACGATTTGATGAACTTTGGCATAGAATTTGTTGGTGCAGGAAGTCCTTCTGTTTTGTTTCAGGTATCAGTGAGATCATCTCTATCAGATAGAATCAAGCAAGCACAGAAGCAAGACAGTGAGTTGCAGAAAAGCGTAGAGCTGGTTCAGAAAGGTAAGTTGCCTGAATTCAACATTGATAATGATTGCGTTTTGAGATTTGGGAAGAGATTGTGTGTGCCTTGTGATTCACAGTTGAAGAGAGAGTTGTTATGTGAAGCTCATAGTTCTCCTTTTTCAGTTCATCCGGGCAGTACTAAGATGTATAGAGATCTGCGGGAGTATTACTGGTGGGATGGAATGAAAAGAGATATTGTTGATTTTACTGTGAAGTGTTTGACTTGTCAGCAGGTTAAAGCAGAGCGGCAGTTACCGAAAGGGATGCTTCAGCCTTTACCAGTGCCAGAGTGGAAATGGGAGAATATATCCATGTACTTTGTTGTTGGATTACCGAAGACATCTCGAGGTAATAATGCAATCTGGGTTATTGTTGATCGCTTGACCAAATCTTCTCATTTCCTTGCTATACGAGATACTTTCTCTCTTGATCAACTTTCCCATTTGTATCTTAAAGAGATAGTCTGGTTACATGGAGTTCCTCTCTCCATTGTATCGAATCATGATCCCAGGTTTACTTCTAACTTTTGGAAAGTCCTCAGAAGTCGTTGGGTACTGAATTAAATTTTAGTACAGCTTTTCATCCTCAATCAGATGGGCAGTCAGAACGAAAAATTAAGACATTGGAGGATATGCTACGAGCTTGTTCTATGGATTATCAGGGAAGTTGGGACCAACATCTTTCTTTGGTTGAATTTTCATATAATAACAGTTTCCATTCCAGTATACAGATGGCACCATTTCAGGCATTATATGGGAAGCGGTGTCGAACTCCAGCTTTCTGGGATGAAGTGGGTGAAAGGAAGTTGATGGGACCAGAATTGGTAGAAGAGATGGCAGAAAAAGTTCAGCTGATTCAGAAACACATGAGAACAGCTCAGAGCAGGCAGAAGAGTTATGCGGATAACCGGAGGAAGGATCTATCTTTCGAGGTAGGTGATCATGTTTTTCTCAAGGTTTCTCCTTGGAAAAGTGTGATGATATTTGGTAAGAAAGGAAAGTTGAGTCCGAGGTTCATTGGACCATACGAAATTCTGGAGAGAGTTGGATCATTTTCATACCGAGTGGCTTTACCTCCGAGTTTATCTCAGGTACACAATGTTTTTCACGTTTCGATGTTGAGAAAGTACATGCCAGATCCATCTCATGTTTTGAGTCCAGAGGTAGTTCAGCTAGAAGAGAACCTATCTTATGAGGAACAACTGGTCCAGATTCTTGACCACAGGGAGCAAGTGTTACAGAATAAAGTGATTCACCAGGTAAAGGTTTTGTGGAAAAACCACATGATTGAAGAGGCAACATGGAAATCAGAAAATGCAATGAGGGATAAGTACCCCCATTTATTCGATAAGTAAATAAATTGCGGGGATGCAATTTTTTAAAGGGGGGAAGGATGTAACATCCCAAGTAAGTAATGAATAATAGATATTTTTATCTATGTCTATTAATGATTAAGATAGTGTTATAGAGGCTTAAAATGAAAATAAATACAATCTTATGCATGGAATACACTAATATTCTTAAAATATTGTTTTACTGCCTTTTAATGGAAAACCATTTTTGAATCTATATTTTGACAATTTTATAAACTATGTTTGTCAAAATAAACTTATCCTTTATTATTGGGACATCAAAATTTACTTTGTGTGTATTTTTGGTATTTTTCTGACAATGTTCATTTTTTTAATGAATAGTGAAAAATACTGCATTTTACATCAAAATGGTTTTTTAATCTAATTTATTTATATGATTATATTATGTTTTGAATTGGTTTTGAAGTGAAATTAGATTATATTTTTACCATTTTATCCAATGGTGGTCATTGGAAACAATTTCACTTTGAAATTAGACTTAAACTGGTGTCAATCTTTTGATACTTATTGTTTTGTAAAAACACGCTATTTGCTCTGGCAGCGGGAATTAATTATTAAATTAATTAATGTGAATTATATGATTTGAATTTTTTAAAATAGACTTCATTTTTGAATTCGGAATATCAAATATAGCTTAGGGTGAATTTTTGGTAATTTTCTGAAAAACTTCAATTTTTGATGAATAGTGAAACCACTAAGTGGTAATCAAGCAAACTGATTTTTCAGTTAAATGAAAGTTTACCACTAATGTGTATTGAATTTTGAAAATCCGACATACATGGTTGTCATTAAGAAGTAAAATGTGGTTCAATGAGATTAAAATAATTTTTTTGGTGAATAGTAACTTATTAAGTTTTTAATCGCGATTAGTGGTAATTAGGGTAGTTTAAGGTATAAATAATGCTTTAATAATATGAAATGACCTAGACACATGTCCCAACCTTATTGTTTGTGTCATGTCCGACCAAGACAAGCCATGGGTCAACTTGGGGACCCCATGGAGACACTTTGGTTTGGAAATGACATAAATAGCTTTTTATTAAATGTTAAAGTAAAAATGACACAAACAAGAGATGTTTTACGAAAACAATTTTTACATGGGGTTATAAAGATCAGATTTTTGATTAAAAATATTCAGTGGAAAGATAAAAAGATTTCCTACATAATAGTATTTTTTTTTTATAATTTTTAGACATTTAATAAATTTAATTTTTTATGACATAATAATGATGCAGCGATGACGTCATTATTTGACGATTTAAATAAAATAGAAAGATAATGTAAAATCTATGAACTACACTTGTCCAAAACCAATTGGATGAGTGGATTTCGAACCCTTATCACCTTATCCACGAATTATATCAATTTGGGACCTTTTAAATCCGAAACACATTTTAAAATAAAGTAATATTTCTTTACTTTCCAAAAGTGCCCCTCCTCTCCTCTTATAAAAGGCCCCCACCTCTACCTCATTTCACACACTTCTCAAGCCTTTGGCTCGGCCAACCCCTGCCCATTTACTCTCTCAACATCCCTCTCCTCATCCTAGAGGATTACCTTTGGGCATAATCCTTTCAAAGGAAGCCTTTAGGCTCAAATCAAAAGGAGTTACACTTTTAAAGGTAATTCATTCTCTCATGTTCATTTGTTTTATTTTGCTTCTCCAACCCCCTAAACTCTTTTTATTTACTTATTTTGTAACAAAACCAGTATCTTCAATATAAAATGATGTTTTTATAATATTTATTTGAGCTACACTCTCACACAACTACATCAAATGGTTAAAGAACATACGGTTTCCGTGGATGGCGAAATTCTGCCTCCCGAAACGATGATTGTTCAACACTCATTTAACCCCTTAAAAGGTGGCCATTATGATGTCACTATTTTTATATATGATATATAATATGTTTATGTTTTCCTTAAGCTTCTGTTTTTTCATTTTGAGCATACCTTTATGGTTTCCATTATGGGTAAACACGATATCTTCATTTTAGGAAGTGCGTACTACCGCCCCCTGAAAGTGATTTGATTAGTTAATACCATATGTGGGATGTGTAAAGGATAAAGTTAATGATATTATATATGTTATTATACTGGAATTATAATATACTATTATATCATTATTATTCCATTCCAAAAAAATATGAAATAGAAATGGAAGTAGCGTTCATG
Organism: Viscum album; assembly: GCA_963277665.1. Taxonomy (NCBI): domain Eukaryota; kingdom Viridiplantae; phylum Streptophyta; class Magnoliopsida; order Santalales; family Viscaceae; genus Viscum; species Viscum album. The sequence continues at coordinate 2,097,201,179 of OY728163.1, read as the reverse complement.
CGTACGTACGGCTTACCGTCTCCATGAACGGTGCATTTCATTTCTTACCTCTAAATGTGATGTAATATTATAAATACATGTATATGATGAATATATATGATATATATGTTATCCAAATAATTAATATCATTCTGGATATAACGAACCTATGACCAAATTAACAACATGTAAGTGTAAGAAGTCTATTTTGACTTAAGAACCAAATACCGACAAAATGAACATTATTAACTTAAATGATTACATGATGTTCATAACATGGTATAAAAGGAATAATGAACTTGAAAAAGATTCATAAGCAAGTAGATATTAAGTCAAGTTTATTATTCAGGAGATTAAAGAACGGTCGGGTCAATTCGGATACGAGGTATGGGACTTCGTCTCAATCTCCTTTCGTTGAGGCATATTTTATTTTATACACAACTTTCTTTTATACAGTGTATAAACCCCTTTGAATTTTACATTTATTCAAAAGGAATATTTTTTATACGAAGCGTTTACTAAACGACAAAAGGGAATTTTTTTGTCGTACGTATGCGACGACAACGACTTCTCCGCCGTCGTGGCCGTTATTTGAGTTTCGGCTTCCTCTACATGCCATACCTTCTTTTTAAAAGAAAAATAAATACCATGTTTTACTTTTCTTTCACTTTGGTATTGAAAATGGTTTTCATAATGTTTTTATTATATCAATGTGTTGTATTGATATCTCGTGATTGAAATGTGGAAATGTTATGTTTCCTTTATGCATGTTTTATGTGATATGATTATGTTATGGTTCTTGGGCATTAATATGAAGACGTGTGGTTCCGTGATAAAATAAGGGCGGGTGAGCCCGTTATAGCTCTCCAAAGCATTGGGTAACGCGAAGGAGTGAAACGTTAAGGTTTCTCCGAAGAGATTTTAGGGAATATACTGTGATGGGTATTCCAAACGTAACCAAGAGGGTTACTCCCTACGTAAGAATGTTATGAATGCCTCAAGTTACCTTTATGTCTTATGATTTCTATGATTTATTCATGATTTTATGAGGTATATTAAAGTGCATATGTTTTATGGGTAAAGTATGATTTCATTCTTATGTATATATGAACTCATGTTTCCTTTCCATGTTTTTTTTATAACCCATACTGAGTTTTTATGCTCATCCCAAGTTTTTGGAATGTTTTTCACAGGTCAAGGGAAAGGTACATGATAAGATGATAGAGTCAAAGATGTGTCAAGAAATAATCCACGTTTTATTTTAAATGTGTTTCCATTGATGGGAATGAAGAATACTATCTTTATGTAACCACTTTGTTTATATGTGGAATGTAATGCAAGTTTCATGATCTAATTCTCTAAAACTCTAAACCTGAAAAGATCCTCAATGTGTAATCTTGTAATAACTCAGGATTAAGTAAGGTTTAAGGTTGGGGCCTTATATAAAATTATGTGTAAAAGGACAGGGTCTCTATAACGGTCCTCCATCCATGAGTTGTACCAGTCTATCATTTTCCATTCCACCTTGAGAAGTAGAATATAGTTGCTTAATATTTTTAAATCACAATTTATCATCGTGTCCCCATGAAAAAATTCAAAAACAAAAGACGTCTTTTAATTCAATAAATCATTAATAATGACCATGAATTTATCATAGAATCAAGAGACTTTTTAAAAATCAATTGTTAGATCCAAATCATCATTATCAGTAGAAAGATCAACTTTATCAACTAAGGTATAATACAAGTTGACATCAACAAGTAATCGAGCATAGTGACCAAATATGGCCACATCAGTTTCCCAGTCCATTTTAAACAACATCCAAATGGAAATTTAATTATCATAAAATAAATTAGGATTCAATATACTCTAATTGAATCTAAAAACCATGACCCAGAACTGAATTGTGGAGTTTCCCACCTCCAAAGTGTTGATTTTTCTATCCCATTCCTAAATGTGTAACAGGACTGACTTGAGTGAGATCAAGCCAAGACGTCGGTCCTCATATTAATGTATGCATAGGGTAAGATGATGTGTAAAAATCCATGGCCTAATATTTTTTTTCATATTGGTAAATCTATAAATATCATAGATGTGATATATAAGATCCTCGATTCTCCGCGGTTTTGAGCCTCATCAAAAAATAACACATGTAATGATTGTGTGGTCACTGATTTCCATTCATTCCAAGACAGAGACCATATATACCTCTATATGAGAAACATTTACCTTTTGAAAAATAAAACTAGTTATAGCACCCTTAATGATAGAGAAATAATGAATCCACATGCTATCATTGAGCTTAGCCGTTGCAGAAATCCCTCCACCAGTGACATTTTGATCTTCTATTCTAGCACCCACATGCTTGTGGGAATCCAAGTGATCTAGAAAAAGGAATGAAACAACAATGGATTAGTATATGAAGCCATTATGGACCTTTAAACCTAATATATATCATGATTTAGAGTGAGAAGCTCTCGCGATCCTTGTATCTCTAATTAGTTAATGTATCTTAATATTGATAATTATAGGTATTCTTACAATAACACACACACATGTATATATATTATTAACTAAATCTAAATTTGTTTGATTATGTGGAAATATATACATATATTTATATACTAGAGTGATACATGAAAAAATTGAAAGTACATATGACATTTTCAGTTATATAATGATATATTCATATGCATAAATATATATACACATACGTATATATACCCATACATGCATGCATACATACATACATATAAATACATATAAAAACACATACATACACATACATACATATAAAAACACATACATACCCATGAACATATATACATGTACACATATATTGACAAACACATACACATTCATATAAAGGCCTTTGAATACACATACAAACATATACATACATGTACTTGCACATACTATTAGGAATAATTCTTTGAAATAAATCATAATCACGTGATTTATAATATGGGTTTCACTTTATGAAATTTTGATGATTTTTTCAGGTTAGTGTTTTAGATAATCTTGAAAAAATATTTCATATCAAACTCTTATAATATAGAATAGACACTTCCACTAAATGTCCATTCTTCAAAAAAATTGGGTCCTTATGTTTACATTAAATGATTCATTCATGACACTTTTTCTTCATTTAAGACATACTAGTATTGAAATTTATATAATCCATACACATCTATAATCTTTATGAAAATAATTAGAAAATATGGGATGAGTAAAGTAAAGACCTCTAAGGGATATAAAGAGAAAATAAAATAGTTATTCTATTTAATGATCTTGAAAAAATCTTAAGGAAGTTTTACATTTTTACAAAATGAATCTCAGAGGTGAAAATAATTGTTTACCACCTCCTCAAATAAACGTCAAAGCCCAATGTTTAAAAAAATCAATGTAGGAAAGAGTTAAGAAATAATCATAATATATGAAATCATTGCGATGAAAACAAATATTTCCCCTTTAGAAGAACATAATCATTCCTTTAAATTATAAAATCATTATATACATTTATAAATCAAAGTACTTACTTAAAAACTCATTTGTAGGACCAGATACTAGTACAAGAACCTTTTTTATGTCAGTTTTTTTTCTTTTGAACGTCGGTTTTTAGGCGACGTTATTGTGAGCGACGTTAAAAATATGATTTTTCACATCATTTATTTAATAAATGACGTAAAAAATGGGTTAATATAGTTTTTAACGTCGGTTTTTAAAAACCCAACGTGAAATAAATTCTGTAAAATGGCGATAAGAAGCCATTTTGTATGTCGGTTTTTGAAAAAAACGACGTTATAAGTCAATTTTTACGTCGTTTATTTAATAACCGACATTAAAAGTTATTTTTAACATAGTTTATTAAATAACCGACGTAAAAAAATTTTAGTATCTTGTATAAAATTTTCTAAGCATTCATTTTACAGGTCATGGAGCTCAAACAGATTTACGGATCAAAAGTTATGACCATCAGAAGTTTTGTATTTTTTTAGGAAAGATTGAATGAGCCAACTATAGCTTCATATTAGAAGGATTTTTTGAATCTGTAGGGGGATTTTTAGTTTTATCATGATATAATGAATCATCCAACATTATAATAAATTAACAATCGATAAATAGTATATCAATTAAGAAAAAAACTCATAGAAAATATAAATCATGGGAAAATAATTACAAATACCTTGACGAGGTTGCGGAAATAAGAAATCATTGATTCATGTTGAAGATAAAACAACTTGATTCAGTGGAACAATGATGGTTAAATTGAATTATCATAAAATGGTATATTAATTAAGAAAAGAAATCATAAAAACCATAGACCATGGATGTATGATTAAATATACCTTGACGAGATCGCGGAAAGAAGAAATACTTGATTCACGTTCAATAGAAAAAGAGTCGGTTTCGGGGAACAATAATGGTTGAAATAAATGATCGTCAAATTAGGATGGGTGTATAATTGAAAAATATAATTGAGATTCTATGAGAAAATGCGGTATTAAAATTTTAAGGCGGCAATTCAAAATTTCGATGACGCGATGTAAAAAAATTGAAATTTCGCGTTAGAGGGATATTAAAAATATCATTCATGTCGGTTTTATGATAACCGACATGAAAAGATTTTAAAATTTTAACATATTTTTCATGTTAGTTATTATAAAACGACCTGAAAAATCAATCTTCGTCACACTTTCACGTCGGTAATTAAATAACCGACGTGAAAAATCAATTTTCATGACCTTTTCACGTCGGTTATTTAACAACCGACGAGAAAAAAGTTTAAAAAATTTTAGTTCATTTTCCAGGATTTAATTTGAGAGGTCACAGAGCTCAAACGGAGTTACGGATTAAAATATGTGGCCTTCAGAAGTTGGACATCCTTAAGACTTCGTTTAGAGATTATCAACTTCTGAAGGCCATAACGTTTAATCCGTAACTCCGTTTGAGCTCTATGAACTGTCAAATTAAAGCTTGAGAAATAAAATACATTTTGGTAAACATTTTTCACCTCGTTTATTAAATAACTGAGGTGAAAATACCATTTGACGTCAGTTATTAAATAACCGACATGAAAAAGTCACAAATCTATTTTTCACGTAGGTTATTTAATAACCAACGTAAAAAATAAGTGAAAATTTTAATATATTTTCCTGGAAAACTATTTCTCACGTCGGTTATTTAATAACCGACGTGGAAAACTGATGTACATTGATTTTTCAGGTCGGTTATATAATAACCGACGTGAAAAATCAGATAAAATGGATTTTTAATGTAGGTTCTTATATAAACGACGTGAAAAATCAATTTTTAGATATTTTCAAGTCGGTTCTAAAAAACCGACGTGAAAAATGGTGACGTAAAAAAAGGTTTTTGTACTAGTGAGAGATAACATATAAAAAACATGGGGCATATTACTTTTATCAAGGAATCAGCTAACCCAATAATTCGAATATTAATTTAGGATTAACTATTATCAGTTAACTCCATCACATCTTATAAGTAATTGCCTTAGTCAGAATTATCTTATTAGTTACCTACATCAGCGAACTATATCATTTTACCAAATGTATTGAATGTCATTAATGTTGATACTAGTCACATAATGGAAAAAGACGATTAAGTTTTTGGGTTCACTTTCATGACACCAGGGTTTTTGGTACATGACCCATTTTTTATTATGTTTTGAGTCTGTAAAATTATTGGGTTGGGTTTTAGATGGTTTGAGGAGGTTTTGAATTATTTGTAGGTGTTTCTAGAGGTTAAAAGTTTGTGCATGGTTAATAGAAAATGTGCACCCCCTCTAGAAAAATGTGTAATGGGTTTTTGTGGTAACAAGATAGACACACTGTGGGTGCATGGTTTGTTCAAAACATGTGAGTGCCCATGGGAAACCATGTAAAGGAAAATATTGAAAAAATCATGATTGGAATATGGTCGGTATAACCATGTGGGATAACTTTCTAGGATGTGGGATTAAGACAGTAGAATCACATGTTTGTTACAAGGTTAGAAAAACCATGTAGCACAAATCATGTAGCTACTTGGCTTCTCTGGTAGCTGGTGCATGGTTCATGCATGGTTTTTCAAACCTTATAACCTAATCATGTGACTTATAGATGTAACCCTAAAATTTTATCTTTTAATCGAAATTAAGGCCCAGAAGCCTCATTAGTCCCCCAATATTCTTGGAACTCCAATTATTATTCCTCCCTCAGCTTTTAAGTTGTCTCCTTTCTATCCAGATAAATCATTTGTTGAATAAAATCATGTTGGAGATTTTAAATCCTTGGTAATTCATTATTATCCCCCATTATTATTAAATAACAATTCTCTTATCTCTCTCAAAATCATAGATCTAATCAGTTATGGATTTATCTACGATCATTTATGGTAATATTAATGATATATATTTAAATATTTTGATGTAAATGTGTTGTGAGATCAGATATAGAATATAATAGAAATTTTATTAATTTTCTCTATCAATTTAAAGGTAGGTGGATTCTCCCTCATCTCCACCATTCTAAAAATTAATTCCTTATATTTAGTTAATTTGTTTTCTTGAAATTCATGGGAAAACATTCTGTTATTTTTGAAGGAAGCCTAATTTAGGTTATGTGTGACACCCACCGGGTCACTATTATATATTCTATTTAGGATTATTTATCCCTTGATTAGTCATTGGAGTTCTACGGCATTGGGAGTTGTAACATGTAGTTTTTTAGGATAAACCAAGGCATGTAATTTGTCTAACCATGCCAATAACTATGCGAGGGTGATGTAGTTTGTGATAGTGGTGTTTTTAGGGGTCTTCAAATACTATAACACTCCAAGGGAAAAACGGTGGCCTATTTTGGGTATTAATTATAACACTCGTAGTTGGTTCATGGTTTTCATATTGGTGTGGCAAAACTGTGTTACCTTGTACAAAACATTAAAAAGTTAATTTTCACCCTTTTCCCTATTGATTACAGAAAAATTTGGACATCATTTTACTTACCACATAATTGAAGACAACACCATTTGTTCATGGTGATCTTCCCCTCATTGGTGGTCATTTTCACATGGAAATATTGGTTTTTTTTACGTAAGTCTATTTATACCTGATTTCTTCTATGTCCCCTTATCCAAACGTTTTATTCCATTTTTATAGATTTTTAGAACCCCAGTGGGGGTGTTGGATGAATATAGGTTCTATTATGGTGGTATATGTTTTGATTTACTATTGATGAGGTGTGTGTGGTCATGTTATTCCTCTTCCAAGAAGTCATTGTCAAGGGCCATGAGTTTTAGATCGAATCCGAGATAGGTGTATCTATTTTGGGATGTTTTCATAGAATACCATTAAATTTGTACTCTACATTGTTTTGTTGTTAAATATCCATTTAAATTATTTATACTTGGTTTTTATTCCATGTTTGATTTATTTCATTGATTGTCTTTGTAGTTTGGGGTTTAAAGTGGGTTTTCCAAATGGGTGTGTCTTGTATGTCCACTATGTGTTTAATAAATATACTCAAAGAGGTTTTATGATTTCTAATGGATTTATAAAATGGTTTTATAAATGTTTTTGACTTTTTAAAGGTGTTTTTATAAAATTATGAATGCTTATTTTTGAAATGAATGGTGACATTGATTTATTTATATGGGAACTTTTCTGTGGATGTGTTGGAATGGAGTATAAAATGGTTTAACAGGGGTGTGAGTGATGGGTTTTTTCAAAGGAATATGTGAACTATTAGAGTTAAGACCATGTGAAACCCCATATTCATTTTTCAGATTTTCTATGCGAACCATCATAGGGAGGATCATGTGAGCCTCCAATTTGGTTTCCAAAGGACCTTGAGAGCCTTTGGGTAGGGAGGCCATGAAAGATTCCATGTCGGCCCTAGAGAAGATCATGGGAGATTTTTTTTCTTATGTATCTAAAATTATTGTGTACTCACTCATGATATTCCTAATGGATAGATCCTTTTGTGTACATTACTCATGCTATACAGGTTTATATGATTTATGCATCTGATTGGTTCCACTATTATGTGATGATATGTGTTATGACCATTTTTCCCCATCTATTAGTATAGATATTTTATTTTTATTATATGATCATTGTTATTATACCTTGTTGGCTTATGGGATTACTGATCCTTATCCAATTCATTGATCCATGTTGGTTTTGTTTTAGAAAATCGGTTTTGTTGAGATGGAAAATGAAATGGATTATAATTTTTTATTTGAAAATGGTATGTTTTCAATGTGTTTTAGTTATGAAAATGTTTTTAACCTATTATATTGGATTTCAATGGTAATATACATAAATAGATTTATTGTTGTATCCAACAGAGATTCATGCCTGAAGCCCTATTTTTTCCATTTGGTTTTTTTCATATTTCATTTTGAAGGACATGGGTTAAGGTAAGGGAACCATGTTTAAGGGTTGATCTTCTTCATTAATATCATCCAATGTTTTGTGGAGGGGATGTGGTATTATAGGGATTGAATCATCTTGATTCATTGCTGGTAATTTGTATCTGTTAGAATGTACATTTCACTTTTTTTGATGTTATACAATTTATTTTTTGTTTTTAGTGTTTTTTTTGGGATACCATGTATGTATATAAAATTCTAGGGCATGTTATAGTTATTATATATATCATTTTTATGGTATAATATTTTTTATGATGTTGAATCTGATGTATGTGGTATGGTATTCCTTCTTATAGATGGGTCATACTAGTTTACTAGTGGTGAAATAGTTCCCAAGATTTATTTGGTTATGATTAGTTCTTTTCGCCAGTATATGTTGATTGAGAACGCACTTTGGGAAATTTCGTTGTCCAACTTAGGTATTAGGTTATGTTGAACTGGGGATTTTCATTACAAAATGGTATCTAAACCCTTGTAATTTTTGATTTAATTGTAGATGGGGGCTAGTACCATCATGAATCGTGAGGTTGGAATGGGGGAGTGCCTGGCCATATATTCTTCATGATGAACATCAAGTTTACTTAGGTGGTTGGATAATTATGGTAATATTTTAAAGTAGGTTATGGATTGGGTGAGGATATTTTCAATCCTTTATTTTGGTATTTTCATGTTATTCCCATGTTGGGGTTTTATTTTGGAACTTTTGATGTGGTTTGATGTTGGATAGTTCTTGATGATGATTCTGATTTGCATCTTGTAGACAATGCCTCCTAGAAAGACCTCATCCTTGTGTAGAGAGGGTGTAGTGGAGAGTACTCCAAAGGTCAAACCTCATGTTGATTCAGCTTTTGTGGATTCAGAAGTTATTTTAGTCATAAACTTCGGTCCTGGTCATGAGTGGACACAAACCCTAGACCAAGATAAATACTTTTCAAGGTAGAATCCACCAATGTTTCGTAGTGTCATGGGACCCAATAATCCTTTTTGGACTTATTCCAATGGGCCTTTTTTCATGTATAGTTCTTATGCATTGGGCCTACGAGTCATGTAAGGGTTCCCCCTCAACCCTTATAAGGGCGATTACTGAATAAATAAATAACAACCTAAGGCCTTTGGGCTATCAGAGTAGGGATCCAATAAGACTGAGGAGTGGTTAGATTGAATTAAGTATATCATTGAGTATTTGAGACACCGGAGACCTCTATAGAGGGATTTCCCACTTATGTTTTAGAATGGTACAAATAAGATGAGGTGGTAGTCAACGGTAATTTCTAGGAATCTTGAGTATCTCATATTGACCACTTTCAATGTGGTTTCCAATTGACAGTTCTACCCAGACACATTGAGAGCAATAAAGGCTCATGAGTTTCTAAAGCTTGAGTAGGGTGATCATTCGGTGATAGAGTATGCTCTCTATTTTTATGGGTTAGTTTATGTGTCTTTGTTTCTTCTAATGAACGATTTCCTCAAGGATTTTCATTTTGAGATGGGCTTGAGACAAAAAATCATAACTATGGTTATCCTTCACTATCTATAGACATATTAAGAGGCAGTAGAAAAATAATCTATATTAGAGGAAATTTGATTGAAAGAACAAGTCTTAGTGGTGTTCCTTTAGTAGAAGGATGCTAGAGTTCATTATTTGGGTATAGGAAGATGCAGGATGAGTCTCATAGAGGAACTAGAATTAGTTTCCAGTAGTCTTCAATTTCATTTCGTATGGATTCATTGGGGTATAAGACCATTGTTTTCTATCAATTTGGGAAGGCAAGACATTCTAGGATTTAGTGGTACAATACTCTGAAGACATGACCTTGGTGTGGGCAGTTAGGTAAAATCTAGTTCTTTTATTAGTCCACTTTGTGTAGGAGGGATTTAGGCTCGACCATTGTAATGGGATCTTAGGTGGAGTTAGAGACTTACAAGGGTGGAGAATCACACCATCATAGTAAGGGAGAGTCATACTAGGGGAAGAAGAATCAGGTTGAGTATGAGCAAGGGCATATCCATATAGTATAGGTCATAGTAGAAGACCCAAACTTCAGGTTGTGCACCATTTGAGGTATAGTATTCATTGCTTCTTCTATAGAATCAGTTTTATTTGAAACTATAGTATCCCATTGTTTCATTTCATTAATTTTTATTAATGATTTGGATATGATAGTTTATTTTATTTTTTAAGTTTGGTATCTACTAACCACATTGGGTAGAAATAGGGAGTAATGTTTTCGGTGACCTGTGAACCATGTTGTGGTAGATGGAATGGAATTCATATTGGAATTCCTCATTTTGAACATGGATGTTTTTGAACATATTATCAGCATTGATTGGTTTATCATATTTAAGTCTTTGGTCAACTATTATCACAAAGGGTTCTAGTTCCTTACTCATTATGGTAGTACTCATATCATTTAAGGTGATTGGGATCCATGATTGGGGAAGTCGGGACTGGTTTATTTGGAGACAGGGTTGATATTGTGTCAGTTGTCATGGTTTTTCCTTATTGTTATTTATTAGGTTTTAGTGGGTACAATTCTAGAGTTAAAAGAAAGGTACCCAAAAGTGTTTATATAGGATTTATCTAGATTTCCTCCCAACTATGTTCATGAGTTTACCATAAATAATTTTCATGGGAACATCCTAATTTTCCTACCATCTTATTGGATGGATCCAACCAAGATGTGGGATCTAAAAGTTTAGAAATAGGATCTTGAGTGAAATGGTTTTATCTTTCCAAACATGTCACCACATGCTTCACCATAAAATTTTAAAATAAGGGGGATGGTTCCCTATGAATTTTCATAGAATATCATAAGCATAACTAGGTTATAGTACTGAATAAATAATCATTGCAAAAAATTGAGGATTAGTTTGACCAGCTATATAGGGTCCATTGGTTTTTGAAGATCAATCTAAGACCAGAGATTTGTTAGTTGCAGTTCTGGAAAAAGGATATTCTAATTAATGGTTTTTGAAGATGGTATAGACATTTTTTGTATTTGGTTATTCCTTTTGGTCTTACTAATGCTCCTAAATTGTTCAATGCATTGATGAACCAGATCTTCCATCACTTTTTGGACTCCTGCATCTTCATGTTTGTGAAAAACAACTTGGATAATTCCATGATAGAGGATGATTTTTTTACCATATAGAGGTTTTATTATTGTTTTCAATGAGTATAATCTATATAAAAATTTGTCTGAGATTCAATTTTGGATCCTTGATGTGAAGTTATCGAGTCCCATGAATTATATTCTTGGAGTTTCAGTGGTCCTAGATAATGTTCAAGTATTCATGCCTTGGGATTAGCCTAAGAATGTGTTTGATATTTTTAGAGATATCATACTGGCTGAGAAGTATCAATTTTTTTGGGTCTTCTATTTGATTTCTTCACTCTTGATGTCTTTGGCCAAAAAATGGGTGATGTTAGAGTGGGATGAGAAGTGCCAAAGTATTTTTGAGTAGTTGTTGACCCATCAGAAATCAACACCTATTTTTATTAAACATGAGTCAATGACATCATATTTAGTGTATTATGATTCTTTTTTATGTGGGTTTTGGGGTGTTATTTGAGGCATAGTGTCCATGTGGAGGACAATATCTTGAAAAAGCTACACCCACATAAGTAGGATTATCCCACCCATGATATGAAATTGTCCACTGTTATGTATATGATAAAGATATAGGTACATTACCTCTTAAGGATACATTGTATAGTTTATTAGGATCATAAGAGTCTGAGGATTATTTCATCCTAAAGGGAAATAAACCTCGGATAGATATATTGGTTGGAGTACCATCAGACTTTTGAATTTTATATTTCATATATGGCTGGGATGGGAAATGTATTCACTAGAGTATTGAGCAGGAAGCTTCCAGTGTGGGTTATTCAGGAATTATTGTATGAGTGGGGTCTGATGTATTTGTTTTGGTGATATGAGGCTACAAATGCAGGAGTATTTATGACATGCATTTTTTTGGGTAATTTAAATATTACAAAATATCTCATTAATCAGGTGAGGAATGAGTAGGTATTTAACCTTGACTTCCATTATATTAAAATTTCTTTAAATAGTTGGGATACCTCATGTGATTGGTCTTAGTGTTCTAATGGTTTTCTTCTCTTCTGAAAGTGGATGGTTGTCCCATTGAGACTAAGGAAGGAGTATATTTAGGGGAACATCATTTTATTTGGTCCATTCAACATGGGGTGACCAAGATGTTATATAGCTTGAGTGGGAAATATTAGTGTCTCAGGTGAAGATGTGTAGTGGAAGACTTTGTTTCATTGTGGTTAACCTGCAAAAAAATCAAAGATGAGAATGAAAGACTAGTCGAGTTGTTGCTTCCACATCCCATTCCAGTGTGGAATTAAGATCATATCTATCTGGATTCTTTGATCAAACTACATGGTACTCTGAGTGGTAAATATTCCATATGGGGGATTATCGATCATCTAATAATAGACCACTTTATTTGCATCAAATTTTTTATGAAAGTATATTAACTAGGATGCTTTTATGTTCAAGAGGTTTTTTGGATTTATATAGTGCCCTCCTCAATAGAGTTAGGAATGGATTTTTATTTCACATATCATTTTTTAAGTGATTCCAAGAGGATTTCAGAACTCAGATGAGGTTGAGAACCATTTATCACCTGATGATAGATGTCCAGTCTATGCAGACTGACCAAAATCATGAGGAAATGTTGCCGACATGTGTGCTTGATTTTGGAATTTTTTGTTAAAGACACCAGATATTAGAAAAATTTACCTACAACAACAGTTATAAGAACTTTATTAGGATGGTCATGTTTGAATAATATTATGGGTGTCCATGCTAATTCCCATTTTACTAGGTTGATATAGGGGATCATTCTTTGGTTGGACTAAGTCTCGTCTAAGATATGACTGAGATAGTTTGGGTTATTCAAAAATTGGTTAGTGATATATCATAGTCACTAGAATTCAAATTATGATCATTATCACTATGTTTTGTAGTTTCATATTGGTGTGCAGGTATTTTTATAGGTATCAGTTTAGTTGGGTCACCTTCAATTGGGAATACATTCGAAATTGGTGCCACATTTTGTCAAGTCATTCAAGGTTGTGGCACATCTAGGGAAGGTAGAATACAAGTTTGATATTATACCATATTTGACCTTGATTCCTGAAATCTTCAATTTATCCAATATAAATAGATAGCACTCATTCCTATATAGTGAGTTTGAGTGGAAATATTTAGAGTTAGATCTTGATTCCACCATTGTGGAGTAGCATGTTTCTGTCATATAAGTTCATAACAAGGTGCTACATGGGATGGTGATTCCATTAGTCCATGTTCTCTAGAAATTATGGGGTTATTGACCTAAGAAATGGGAGTGTTATGGTTGGGTATGGAAGTATTATCCCCTTCTATTTCCTTCTAGGTAACCCTTAGGATTTTTGGGGGGTAGAAAGTGGCATAGTGGAGAGTTTTTGATACCTTCGGAGTCACTAGTAGGTATTATTTTGAGGTTTATTTACCCCTTTATTCTTTCATGGAGGTCTCGGGCACTAAGATTTAGATGCAGGAGGTTTTGGAGGATAGGATAAGGCAAAAGAATAATGCCCAGTTAGTCGAACCATGTAGAAAATAGTTTCAGGGTGTCACAGCATGTGATAATGGTGTTTTTCTTGGTTTGATTACTGTTTTTAAAACCCTTTGATAACCAAGGGTAACCTATGTGGCGAATTTTGGATGTATAATGGAACATTTATGGTTTTGACATGGTTTTCTTAACTATAAATCTATACCATGTTACCCTCTCGGTCTCTCTAAAAAGATTCATTTTACCTGTCTTCCACTATCAATTTATTAAGGGTTGGGGGATCATTTTTCTTCCCCAAAACATAAATCCTCCTATTTGTTTGTTTATCTCTTCCCCTCCTTAATGGAGATTTTATCTTAGAAATTATGGTGGATTTTCATGAGGTAAGTTGATTTCTTCATGCTGTCTTCTTTTTCCCCTTCTCATGGCTTACTCTATCATTTTTTGTGGAAGTGTGGAACCCTAAAGGTGGTGTGGGATTAATATAGGGTCTCTAATGTAGGTATTTGGTTTGTTTTATTGTGTCTTTGGTTTTTTAGTCCATGTTTTTCCTCTTTGGAGTTGTCATCATCAAGGGAATTGAATTTTGGACTGAATCTAAGGTCAGTGTCTCTATTTAAAGGCATTTTCCATGGCATACCTTTATATTTTTACTCATAATTTTTTTAAAATTTCCATTTATATTATTCTTTTTTGGTTTGTTTTCAATGTTTTATTTATTTCATAGATTGTCTTGGAAATTTGTGTTTAAAGTGTGGGTTTCCAAATCGGTGTGGCTCTTTTACCCAACATGTGTTTGATAAAACAGTTTAAATAATTGTTATGGTTTATAATGTATTTATAAAATGGTTTTACCATGAAAATAGCGTTTTTATAAAATTAGGAATGTTGATTTATGAAATAGATTTTTATATTGCTTGATTTATAGGTGAACGTTTTTATGGATGTGTTGGCATTGAGTAGCATAGTGGTTAACCAGGGTGAGAGTGAGGTGTTTCTTCGAGGGACCATGTGGGTATTTAGGTGGAAGATCATGCATGATTCCTTATTTTTTTCTGATTGGTCATGTGATCCATTATGGGGAGGATCTTTAGAGACTCTCATTTGGTTTCCAAGGGATTGTGAGAGCCTTTGTGTAGAAAGACTATGTATGATTCTATGTTGGGCATGGGGAAGACTATGAGAGCATCCATTTTTCAAGATAGTATACATGTTTACTCTATCATTATAGGATTATTGGTTAGATCCCATGGTGAAAATTACTCACCCTATATCCGTTTATATGGTTTTGGCATTTTATTTGATCCATTTTGATGCAATGAGTTCTATTGTCACCATGTGTTCATTTCTATTATTATGGTTATTTTCTATTGATTTTATTCTCCTTGTTATTATGAAAATTTTGGTTATGATATTTTTTAGCCTTTTTTTATTTTTTTATCCATTTTTCATTCACTAAAAAATTAATATCTTTTGATATAGAAAACCCAAAGGATATTTAAGGGTTATTCTAAAAAGGAATTTTTTCATAGTGGATTAGTTTTAAAAATGCATTCAAATTTTTTTACAAGTTTACATTAGTGAAATAATTAAATTGATTAATGAAGGTATCATATATGGATTCATGCCTCATACCGTACTTGGGCCCTTTGGGTGTTTGGATGTTTCATTTTTAAATACACATGTAAAGGCAAGGGTTCTATGTTTCTGGGTGGATCTTCTTGATTATAGTCACCCATTATATTGTGGATGAGATGTATCCTTGAAGATATTGAATCATTTAGTGTCATTTCATGTAATTTGAATCCATTAGTATTTACTTTGGGCCTTTTTTGACATTATGAACTCTACTTTGAGTTTTGGTTTTTGTTTTTTAGATAGCATAATTGTATATAGCTTGTTATGGAGTTTTTTTGTTAATTATTTATGTCATTATCATGTGGTATATATTTTTCTTTAGCTTTTCACTCTTATGTAAGTGGAATGGAAATCCTACACATGGATGGTTCATATAATATTACTAGTGGAAAACTCATTCCCAAACATTAGTTGGTTATGCTTAGTTTTTGTCACCAGCCCATGGAAATTGGAAATGCACTTCAGACTGTGTAGTAGGCCAAATCCATTGGAATGATAGTTCAACCTGGGTTGGATCATTACATTTTGTATTTGGAATTATTAAAAATTTGAGGTTTTTTGAAAACCCCCATTTTTCTAATTTTGAATTATAGTTTTAAAATTGTTTTATTTTTTTGTTGCAAGAATGTGGTTTGATGAAATGTTTTTAAGAAAGAATAGATTTTTTTGTGAAATGAAATTTGTCTTGAAATTTGGAATATGTGGTTGGTGTGAGTTCATTTGTGGATGTATCCATGAGGATGGGGTATGTTCTATTTGGTAACCTAGATATTGGTCACCTTTTGACTAATTGTTGGTTCAATGAGAGACCACTCATGAGTCTAGATTTGTTACATAGAATACATGTGTGTATCTATGTGTGTGTGCGGAAGCTTGACCATGGGTATAACCCATTATGATAAATTTTGTTAAGAATATATTTATTTTTTTCCATGTAAATTTTTATGGTTTTGATATAACTTGTATGAATTTATTCCAAACTAATTTATATAAAACGTGATAACATGTTTTTTCCTAGTGGGAAATATTGATATGTCATTGCGGAATGCATAATGAGTTTAAACTCACCCCATTATTGGGAACTTTGATGAGTTTACAGATTTTATTTATCAAGAAACAAGAAAATGAGAGGTATTTCTATTCTCTAGTGATTCATCATAACAACATGGGCTGAGAAGGTGGAGTTGTAGATTGGAGAATGTTTGGGAATTACTTTGGAGGATAGTGCATGTGTGTTTTTTTGGGATCTATCCATATTTTATTAATTATCAATTGTGGTATTTTTTTCATTTTCACTCTAAGGTTGTTTTATTTTTAGATTTAATTTGGGTTTTATATTCCTGCTCATTCATCATATAGAAGTAATGAATGTTTATTATCCTATGTTGATGGGTTGTTTGACCTTTATAGGTTAAATTTTACCCTAATGTGTTCTCAAGCCCTGGTCATTTATTACCAACCTTTGGTGTCTTTGGGATGTCACCTAATTTCAGTCGAACCCGATCACTTCATAAACCAATTAAGAGGGGGGGTGTTACAAATGGTATTAGTTTTGGTTTTTTATTCTGTTTTCTTTAAAGGGTAATAGGAAGATAGGATTTTCAGAACATAAAATGCATACATTAAAAATATATATCTAAAATTTTACACTGAAATTTAATTTATCACGGTAGTTAGTTAAGAAAGTATTTTAATAAACTTATAGCTGATCTTTCATCTAATCTTCATGATTTTTGTAGACAGGGATTTCATATCATGCATTGTTAGTGATACTTCTCATTAGGACAACATTGAACATCTTCCGTTGAATAATTTATGAAAAATGAATAAAATTATTTTACTGGTTGAATTTTGAAAACAAGGGTTATGGTATTAATTGATTTTGTATTTTTGAATTTATAAGCCTTCAATTAATATTGAGTGAGACTAAATTTATTTTTTTCTGGTTATAGACAATGACCTCGACAAGACATCGTATGAATTAACTATCAGAGGACGTTCAGAATGTAGTTTAACATAGGCTAAGATTGAACCAAAAACATATCAAGATAATAATTTTGACTTTTAAATATGTATAAAAATGAAAAAAAATGATTAAAATCAATAGATGGACCACTCGTTTAAATTTTAAAATCAGAATCCACTCTTTTTAAGAGGGATTTTGAACCCAAAAAATAGAGGCATGGTAGAATAGGATAAATATAGTTTTGGATTTCATTGAAACATCATCCAAAAAGAATGTGATTTTTTAAATATACACGATTGGGGATTTCTCATGTGAATGCTGGGATTCGACTAGTCATGCTAAATTTGACCAAGTAATTACATGGAAGGACATTGATGAATTTTTCAATATGAAATTCAATCTTCACAACATTCATATCACTAGAAAAATAAAATTGCTTATATTAAAGAAAGATAATATCTCAGTGATAGAGTATGTGGAATAATTTACAAGCATATATGAATTTTTTACCATAGGTAGTTAAAAGATCATTCATGAGGTCATAAATGTTATAGTCAGGGATATGATGTAAAATTCACTTAAATATTGACGTCCATTTCATTTTTCAATATTCAGAGATGGTAAATAGAGACACTGTGATAGAAAGAAATTCTCATGTTATATGATGGTAGAGAGCATGTTCGTCCTCATGTGAAGGGGTGGGAACTCCAATGATGGGAATAATAAAAAGAAGGAAACCTGCTTCCAAAGTGGTGTTATGTCCATGAATCATACCATGGTATCCTTTAACTTGCCTCATCGACAGAAAAGTAAACAAAATTATATTTCCAATGTGGTTTCATTGAGAATATAAATAGAGATTATATTACACCACATAGAGTAAATCACTAGTATAACTCGATCAAACATCTCTTGAATTAGTGTCATAAATCTCCAAATATTGGTTTTGGAAATACAACTTAGGCCTCTTGGACATCTTATGATTTGACTGGATGATCTCCACAAATTAACTCTCATCATTAGAACTGAGATATTTAAGGTGATTATAGAAACACCATGGCTCCTTAGGTTATATAATTTTAGTTGTGAAAAAAATATCAATGGAAAATTATTATGAAATTCTATAGTGCTATGAATGTGATCACACACAATCAATTTGGTCCTTCAATGTTGATAGGTATGATTATTTTGGATTCTACTGTTATGCATGCCTTGTTTGATATAGGTAAATCCCAATATTTTATTTCTCTACTACTCACTGATCTTATGGGTTTTCTTATTGAGATGATTCCTTTTTTTCTGAAACTAAAAACTCTTCAAGGGAAATATATTTTTGATATATAAAATTTTACAACATGTATGATAACTATCGATGGGGATGAATTGGTTTTGGATTTCTTAGTTCTGGAGATAGTGATTTGTGACTTTATTTTGAGTATGGATTATTTGAAATTTTTCATGGACAAAAATGACTTTTTTCAGGAAATTTGGATTCATATATTCATATGGTGTTATAAATACATTTAAATTAGATTGGGTAGTGAATTAAAGTAGACTAGAGACTTTGGTGTTGGTTAATGGAAACATATCACACTAGTTGAAGTGGTAACATTGGTATCAATGGATAAGATTAGAAATAGTGGTTGTATAACTATACATAACCAGTTTCCAAATGTTTATTTGGACAACCTCCTAGGGATACCACCCAAAATGGAAGTAGGAAATATGATTGATCTCCAACTAGGGGGAAATATTTTTTCCCTTCCATATTATAGAATAGAACTGATATAATTTATAGAATGGAAAAACCAATTGAAATAGTTATAATGTAAAGTGTTTATTTGACCAAGAACATCACAATGGGCAGCACAAGTTCTTTTTATAAAGAAGAAGGATGTAACACATAGAATATTTGTGGATTATTATAAAATTAACCATGTTATGATAAATAATTAGTATCATCTTCCTTAAATTGATGACCTATTTGATCAATTCAAGGGTTCCCCGGGGTTCTCTAAAATTTATTTACAATTAGGGTATCATCGACTTAGAGTGTATAAGGAATATATCCCAAGAGAATCATTTTTTTGTATTTATGGGAAATATGAGTTTGTGGTTATATCCATTGGTCTTATTAATGCACCAAAAATGTTTATATAATTGATGAATCCAATATTTAAGAGGTTTCTTGATTCCTTTATAGTGGTGTTTTTATTATATTCTAGTTTATTTTAGTACTAAATTGGTTCATGAAGAACACTTGGAAATAGTGTTGAGTACATTATGAGAAAATCAAATTGATTATAATATTCTAATTCATGACTTATATATACATGAGGTATGTTTCTATGTTCATGTCATTTTTGAAAAAGAATTTTTAGTAGGTTCTATAATGATAAAACCTATTATCATCTTGTATCCACTAAAAAATGTTTTCAAGATTCATAGTTTCTTTGTTTGTCAAGATAATAAAATGATTTTTTTGGGGTTTTTCAAGTATTGTCTCACAAATTACTTCCTTTAGAAGGAAAGAGTTTAATTTATACTGGAACGATGAGTTCCAGAAACAATTCCAAGAACTACAGGTTCATCTTACATCAGTACCTATCCTTACATTGCCTAAGTCGAGACAGGGTTACATTATATATTCTGATTCATCGATATTTGGGTTGGGGTTTTTTCTCATTAATTTAGATCATGTAATTTTATATTTCTTACAACAGTTGTGGGTGCATCAAATAACTAACCAACACATGATATTGAATTAGTAGTTGTTGTTCATTTTTTAAGTAATTGGGTTCATTATTTTTTTCATGATTGATTTATGATAATTACATTTAATAAGAGTTTGAAATAGAAATTTAAAAAATTATATTTCCATATGAATAAATGAAGATGGATGAAACATAGTTTTATGTTAGAATTTTACTTGATGTATCATCAGGAAAAGAGAACTATGTGGATGATGCATTGATCTCGAAGTCATATAATTTTTTGGCTAATGAAACTATAAATAAATGGAAACCAATGTCAATTATAACTGACAAGAATAGGAATTGTAAATAATAAGACATTATTTCAATTTTCATTATAGTATCTATGATTCATGATTGGTCCATGCTTGTCAGGAAGGCCCCGGCTTCTGATCTTGAATGTGTTACCATGAGTTTAAAACTCAATTTTCTGGGGAACATTGAGGGGTGTAATCAAGATGCGAGATATGTGATATGATTAAGAGATAATATTATAGTTCCATCAACCTAACAGAAAAAAATATTCTTTCATCCTACCACTATTTAATATGTTTTGTTCATCCTAGAATATATAAGATGCATAAATTAATTAAAGAATAGTTTTAGTGAGATAGAATGAAAAGGGGACTATCATATTTTTCATTAAGATGACTCAAATTTTAGTCGTTCATGGTAGAGAATTAATTACCATCGGTAATTTTGCACTCATTACCGACTCCTTTATGGAAATGGGATCAGGTTTCTATGTATTTTTTGATAGTCTTCAAAGATTTTTTCAAAAAAAATGATTCTATATGTGTGATTATAGAACAAATCATGAATTCAACTCACCACATCCCTATTCATGAATCCAATATAGTGGAGGATTTTTCTCAAAATTAAATTCAAGAAGTGGTAAATAAGAGTAGTATTCCAATTTCAGTTGTGTCTAACTTATACCGTAGATTCACTTATCTTTCATTAAAATCCTTATAGTAAGCCCTTGGAACCTAATTAACCATATAAACAACTCAACATCCTCAAATGGATGGATAATCTTAATGAAACATCTGAAAATTTGAATACATTCTCAAGACTTGTGTGATGGATATTGGATACTCATGGGAAGAGAATATACTATTAATGGTGTTCTCATACAATAATATCTATTTTTCTTGGATACATATGGATCCATTTCAAGAATTTAATGAATTTTATTTGTCATTATCTACATTATTGGGTAGAAATCGTTGATACGTAACTTATAAAATCAAGCATCTTTCATGTGACAATGGATGAGATTCATATGATCATAATAAGAATGACGGAAACTCAGAGTCATCCAAAATTATATGTAGATCATTTCAGGGTGAGAATTATTATTTTAGGTATATGATCATGTATTCTTTAGAATATATCAAAGGATAGGGAATCATTATTTTTCTAAAAAATGAGAGTTATATCCTCAATACATTATCCCTCATGAGATACTGAAACATGTGGGTGATGTGGATTATTAGTTATATTCACCATCAATGTTCAGTTCTAGGAACAATTAATTTCCTATATCTCAATTGAAAAAGTACCAAACTGGACCAGACCATGTCAATCGATGGGATGATATTGATATTGAACTATATTCTATGTTGATTCATGTGATGATATAAATTTTTTATATATAATAGAACATATTATTTTGAAAAATCATCTGTTTTGTATGGGTTTTTTGGATCATGTCCATATTCAGAAAGAGAAATGGGAGCCTGAAAAAGAAATGTTAGAATAGTGTCATGATCAATATTAGAATAATGACAATTTTATTCTTTTAGGAGGATGAAAACAAAAATTTTGGAGAGAGCTTGACACCCTTTGTTTTAGGTAAATGAATATTTTTAATGTTTTTTTCAGTCTATATAATTCTTAGGTTGAGTTTTAGAGAGTTTGGAGAGTTTTTATCATGTTTGGAGGTGTTTCTAGATGTTCATGGTTTGTGAACAGTTAGTAGAAACTATTCACCATGTCCATGAAAACATGAAACGTGTTTTGGGGGTCACTAGTTAGGAACAAAGTTGGTTCACAATTTTTAAAAACTATTTGAGTTCATAGGGGAAACCATGAAAAGTATAAAATAGGTAAAAGAATAGTTGGCACATAGGTTTTCTAACCATTAAAGCCATACATGTATGGTGTGGGATTAAAAAAGTTTCACCACAAGGATGGTTCATGGTTTTTGGAAATCATGTGTTCCAAACAATTCATAAACTAGGCTTGTCCAATACAATTTCTATGGTTGAAGAATGGTTTGAAAAAGAGTATCAAATAACCATGAGACATACATTTGGAACCACACAATGTGTGGGTTTAATCTTAATTAAGGCCTGGAAGCCTCATTTGTCTCCTAATCATCCAGGGATTCAAATTTATCTTCCTCTATAGGCTACCAAGTTAATTCATTTTGATCCATAGAATTTTTTTGATGTAATGTGTGTTGAATATTTGGAATAATCGATAATTCATTATTCTTCCCTATTCATATTAGATATACTCTTCTCCTCTCTTTATCAATCTTAGGACCATAGATCTAATCCATTTTGAATAGTTCGATGTTCAATTACGGGAATATTTATGAGACATTAATGAATCTATTTAAGGCAAGGTACTGCGAGCCCAGATCTATATGTTCTTAGTTCCATTCTTCATTTTCTCCATCTGTCGAGAGGTAGGTGTCTTTTCTCTAATTTCCACCATTTTAGAACAAAAAGCCTATGTTTTGATTAAATTATTTTCTTGAAATTTTTGTGTGAAAATTTTGTGATTTTTCAAGGAAACCCCATTTTCTTATGGATTTGTAATTTTTGGAAAATGTGTGGGTTTTTGAAAACCCTCTTGTATTATATTTTTAAAACCAGTGTTTTAAAATTGTGGTATTTTTTTATTCAAAAAAAAATTGATGAAATTTTTTCAAGAGATAATTGATTTTATGTGAAAGGGAATTTGGTATATAATGTTGGCATGATTTCATTTGTGGACATGAACACTATGAAGGGATGTGTTCCATTATGGCACATGGATATTGGTCACCTTGTGACAACTTTGTTTATTGGTGAGATACCACTCATGGGTATGAAACTATCACTTGGAATTCATGTGTGTGTGTGTGGAACCATGTGAATGGGTATTAAAAATTAAGAGGAATGTTTTTTAGTATTTATTTATTTCTATTGATATAAATTATTTATAGTTTTTTTGTAAACTATTTAATTACATCTAAACCATTTTATATATAATTTTATAAATAGTTTCTTCCTAGAGTTTAGAGTTGGGTTGTCATTGGGGAATTCTTACTGAGTTTAAACATAGCCCCTTCTTGGGTAAATTGAGGAATTATAAAATTTTATCTATCAGAAAATAGGAATGGAAAATGTATCATAAATATCTAATGACGGACCTTGATAAAATTGTCTAGTCTGGTGGAGTTAGAGCTTCGAACTATTTAAGAATTTATATTGGAGGATACCACATGGGTGTTTTTTTAGGTTTTCCATCATTCCTTCCTTGTCTGTTATTATGTTCATTTCTATTTTAACTATGATGTTGTAATTTTATGGGATTCAAATTCGGTTGTATTATTAATACTCATGCATCATATGAGAGGATTGGATATTTATTATTTAGTGTTAATATGTTTATTTATCTTTAATGGAAAAATCACCCTCAACATGTTTTTAATCCCTTAGAAATTATTACCATCCTTTGGTATCTTTAGGATGTCAACTAAGTTTAGTGACACCCTTTAACTTCTTAATCCAATGAGGAGGGGTGATATTTTACAAATACCGAATCACATTTTTATCAGTAATTCCCAAGTTTTTTTAAATCAAAAAAATTAAAAACATTGTATATTAATTACCAAATCCCTAAAATTTACATTTCATCCCATAAACATAAATTCTTCCAGTTATCCCATAAAAATAATAAGAAATATCCTTTTCTTTGGAATACCTTTATAAAAAAATCCTACAATATCAAGAAGTGTATAATAAATAAAAAACCATGGAAATATATTTAGGAAACATAATAGTGATGAAAGGACATAATAGTGGAATAATCTGTTTATCCCGTATACATTAAATAACATTATTGTTCACTTTGATAAAATGATTTAAAAGTGAACCATATGGAAAATGATTAAATAATTTCTTCTTAAACCCATTTTAATGATTAAATAGTAGTAAAAAATTAAACTTCAATATATATGGAGAACAATGTTGAGAATTATTAAAGAACAAGGATATAGGAGAGAATGATTTATATATGAGGATTTTAAAAAAAAATTAAAGGACATCCATTACAACTTTGGTAACTTTTAAATCAAAGGGTTATTAAGTAATATAACATTAAATGGATTTGAAATTGAATTAAATTTGTATGAATTAATTATAATGGATATCCATATGGTTTTATATACACCAAAAAAATAAAACATGTGGCGAAAATGAAAAAAGTATCAATGAAATTCAATTGAGATGAGAAATCCCATACCTCAAGTCTCACCTCCTTTCATACATTATCTATCTATTGATTAATAAAATTATCTTAGTTTTATTCTCTCTTATAAAAATTTTTTGTTTTCATTAAATTTTCATTTTTCTATTTTTATTCATTTATTACCATGAACTATTTAGTTACAAAATTATTTAAGTTTACAATAAGCAATTTGAGGTCATTTCTCCATAAAAATAAAATAACTTCTTTTATATTGACTGTGGTTAAGGGGATAAATATTAAATCATCTAAATAACAATAAATATGTTACAATTATCATTTTTTACATAAATATACTCCTAGAAACATCCATATAAGGAGTTAAAAAAATGACACACATCAGTTCATGGGGATGATAGTCCGTATGTATTCATGAGTGACGTGACATCCTAGACCTGATTTACACAAAAGTAACTGATCATGGTCTACCATATGGTCTCAAGAACACCTCCCCATATGAAAAGGCCAGTGAATAGAATTTATGTTCAATGGAGACATGGTGGGGAGACTATACCATCAGGATTAGATTGTATGACAATGCTATAATATTAACAATTAAAAGAGGATTCATAATAAATATCCAGAAATGAAATTAAATCATCATGATAAATAATAAAAGTCAATAATATCTATAATTATATAAAAAATTATGATCTCACAATTTTATAAAAAAATTGGAGAATACAAGGGGAATATGGTAGCATTTATACACATTTTATGCTAAATAAAATAAACCAAAAGGCCAAAAGCTATCTTCATCAGCATTATGAGCTCAATCTCGGTCCTCTACTTTCATAATCTATCCTATTAAAGAAAATCAAGAAAATTTAGCTTCATGATTTTCCATTTACATACCTATATCCATGCAGTATGTCTAACTACCAAAAAATGGATCAAATAGGGTGTGTCATGAACTTAGTTGGCCACCACAAACGATGTCTATAACAAATCTAGTTTCTTTAAATAATTTGTAGTAGTTAGCTGGTATTATTAGAATAAGTCCATAAATTTTAATGTAATAAAATCGAAAAAAAAACCCTTTTATGATGTGTTAAAAGTAGTATATGAATTAAAAAAACTATATACTAAATAAAATTATTGAACACAATATAGACCAGATGTATCAAGTATCAGATATACATGGGCCTGAACCCAAGGACATTGACTTATGAATCCTCTTTGAGTCTATAGAGAAATTATATTGTAAACTCAATATAATGTAGTCTTACATGGTCTAGAAACCCAGGACCCATGGCCTAGGCATCATTTTCGATTTGGAGGAGAATCTCCTACAGTTCTTGGAAAATTCTTTGGTGCAGACCTAGAAGAAAGTGTGAGGTGGTCCAAGTAATCAAGATCCAAGTTAATAATACAATGAATCCAAAGTAAGTAAATAATCGATTATATATTGTGTTGTCAATTCCATACTAGAATTTTCATCATTGAAAATTTTTTTGTAAGGGATCATGGGGCCAGGTTAGTGTTCCTAACCTTTTATCAATTTAATTCATCACATTCATTTATTGAATTAATTCAGTTCCATGTAATATGAAGAGGGCCTTGTTAATGTCCCTGAAAGATCACCATCCATTTACATTAAATTCATGAGCCAAGTGATTATTTCAGTACCCCCTACCATTAATACCATGATGAAGATAGAGAGATAATAGCCCCTGAGTTCGGCCTCCACTAGGCCCCGAGTTGATGGCTTGAACCGAGGGTATAAAATTTTATTTGAATGGGAGGCATTAATTTTTATAATAATGTATGATAAGAAGAAACGATGAATAATCCAAAAAAACTCCCTGACATAACATAAAAATAAACCAAAACTATCCCATAATTCATGTATAAATAAAATAAGTATGGAAAAAAGTCTCCAAAAGTAAGTACCAAAAATAAAGGCCAATGCACTTACACAAAAACATTCTAAAAAGTAATGAGATATTACTAACAATCATGATCCTCATAATACTCAAGGGAAGTTGAATATCATTTTATATACATAGAGTGAGCATACCAGTATACTTAGTAGGAAAACCAAAGTATCTTGTACACATGGTAAAGAAGTATACTAATACACCCATTAAAAAATATTAGATCCAAAAACACCTAAACATGTTAACTATCCATCCAAACTTCGCCATGGAATGGTCACCAAATAACATAATCAAAGTATAATAACATAAAAAGAATCATATTGATAAAGGGTACACCACACTGCATTCCAATATATATATTATTCTTTTAAATGAGAAATTTGTACATCATGGAACTCCCTTATCTTCCAAATAAAATATACCAATTCCCCATAACATGATCAAAAAACATCATTCATGTAGACAACTTTTCCATTAAATCGCAACCATTTCCATAACCAGAGTAGAATGGTATATTGAACAGGAAGGATATCAACCCCATTCCCTCCTCCTACCATCTACGTCCCCAACATAAGTTTCTCCATATCAATTACATATCATATCTCACCCAACAACACATGGGACATGGTACCACAACATGGCCATATCACATATCTGTAGAAGACACATGGTTAATCACCTAGTGCACTAACAAACATTCATCCATTAGAAACTATGCATATCTATTCTTCTGAATGAATGATAGGGAAAGATTACAAATCCATCCATCTATCCTCATCATCAATATATTGGAAAAAATACTCCTATGTGAAAATAAATGTGTTGACCCATAATACTCGACATGGGTGGGTTTCATATATAAATCACAAGAAATATAAAAATATATACAAATATCCATACACCATCTCAACCTATGGGTTAAAAAACACTTATCAACTCAATAAATCTCCATTTTCAGTATCACCTCTAAATACCTAACACCACACAAACTACAAGACACTTGTCACACCACCAACCAATTCCATTATAAATCCCATTAATTTAATTATTTACTAACAACCACATTTATCCACACAAACCTCCATTTATTTGATCATTTTTCAATTCCATACCATTAATGAAACCAAAACCCATTCATTTCAATCATTATTAAATTATTATTTCATCACTTATCAGGATTCTAGAATTACACAACCATACATCACAAGTATCACATAATTCACATAAAACCATCACCTTGCTACCCCCACAACCGCACCGCTACAAACTGTCACATCATCACCCCAAAAGAAAAAAAATTAAACCACCGCCTCATCACCCCAATATCATGGCCAAAAAAACCATCTCCTCAGCTCCCCAAATCTTGACCAAGAAAACCATCACCTCGCCACCCCAAAAGAATGAAAAAACCCATTAACTCACTACCCTAAAATCATATCCAGACAAACCAAACATTAACCCACATTACATTGCAACCACACTTCAAGACCCATTATAAATCATTTTAAATTCATTATTAAAGTGGCACAATCACACATGATATAATCCCAAGTAAAACAGTTCATTATCCAAATATAAATGGTTATCCAATTTCCATTTTAGGGTGATATAAAAAATAACTAGAAAACAGGGTCTCTACAAAACCTATTAAACCAAAACAAATAAATCCCCCAATAACCACAATTTTTATCAGGTAATTTTTCCTATTAAATAAAATTATTATGATAATGTCAAAGCTATAAAAGAATTCAAATCATTCCCCTTCACTCCATATATTTCAATTAGTCAATTATTTTTCTTTAATTAAGCCAACATAACCACCCCCCATATATAAAAAATAGTAAACCCCTCATGCATGTTACAAAAACTGAGAAAAAAAATAAATTACCAAACTTAAAGAATATTTTCCAACATGGTATGCACTGTGGGGTGAAGAAGAAATTCCCAAAAACCACAACAGCATGAAAAACCCACTGATCAACTGACACCGCATCAAGGGTCATCAAAAATTCCAACCAAATCACAACCCAATCCAAAACATCACCACCGTATAAGATCTTTGAAAATGAGTGGAAGGAAACCCATGATGAGGATATGAGAATTGGCCATGGATATTGAACAAGAATTCACTAGAACCAACCAATCAGGGTAGAAGGATGAGGTATAATTATCCTATAAGATATACCTATGGTTGATCATAAAATGAGAGAGGGAAGAAGTGTGGAAAAGGGGGGATGAGTTCATCCAAAATACCTATTTAAAACATATAAAATGAAAATCTCACATCACATAACCAATTAAAAATGTATATTTCATGGGTTTTTTCAATTAACCATCTTAATCCAAAATTAACATCACCTTAGCTTGATTTAACTACCCATCAGGAATTAATTTCTTGAACTAAACCCATTTCCGAGATTCTTTCATCTCCCCACACAGGCTGTGACTCTAGACATTGAAAAAATTCATGAAATAATAGTTCAAATCATGTTAAACATTCATTACATGAATGTTCCACAATAGACCTGTTGCACCTCCAACCACTATAGAACCACCTCAGGCATCATCCAAAACACCTTCGACACCCAAAACTGAAAAAGTAATAGGCTGATAATGCACATGTCATTACATACGATAGCCATCAAAGAATTATCTCTCTCAAGAATATAAATGCAGGCCCAGAATGAATGGGGTAAAAAAAACTTTTAAGATACCTATTAAGGTTCTAGGTACTTATCAATCCTACCACTACCCATACATGCAAGATGAAACACCCCAGAAACACACTACACATCCACAAACTGCCTCTTATAATTGAAGCACACCACCACACAACCATACCATCTTCCACAAAGCCCAAAATAACAACCATTACAACAACAAAAATACACGACCCTAAACCCCCAAATCATGGAATTCCATAATACATGTCATGATAATATCCACTATGGGAGGCATTGACTCACCTGTATGGGTTTAGTCACATCTTAGTGGAATGCAACTCCATTAGGAATATGGTCCTCCCTTTTTCATATGTAAGAGATTTATCACTCATATGGGAACACATATACATATGTTTCTCCCAAGAACTCTCCTCCATGACACAATGCATCAAAAAAATAAAAACCAAGGGAATGGTCTGTCCCTGAAAAACCTTTACATAGAAATCCTAGATCACTACTGGAAACTCTATGAATGTTGCCTCATCCTTGATATCTAACTCTCCCCAGTCAATGAAATAAGATTTATCATGAAGATATCGATGAATTTGAGAGACACAGAATAAGTCATGGATCCTCTCCAACCATGATGGTAACACTAATTTATATTCTACCCCATAAACATCACCCAACCCGTTGAAGGTCCCAACAAACGTAGGATAATTCTTACTCTCCTTAACAAACCCTTGATTCCCTTATCAAGGGGAATCCTTTAAGAACACGTTGTCCTTAATATAGAACTCTAGGGGAATCCTCATACGATTAGTACAACACTTATTCTGGTCTTACACCACTTTAATCCTCTCTTCCACCAACTAATCCTTTTCAATCATGCTCCGCACTACCTCAAGACCAAGAATTGTTGCCTCACGAACATCTGTTTAGAATAATGGAGAACGACGTGATTTTCGATAAAAGGCCTCAAATAGTTCCATTTTTATAGATTTGTGAAAAATATTAATATAATTACACTCAACCAAGAGAAATAATATTTCCCAATGTTTGTCGATGTCTAAGATGAATTACCAAAATATGTCCTCCAGAATATGGATGGTCCACTCCATCAGCACGTCTGTCTAAGAATGAAAAAAAGTTGTAAGGTGTAACTAAGTGAAAAACAATGTTCTAATACCCTCCTGAATCATGAGGAAACATTTTCATCCCAATCTGAGACAATGGAACTTGTAACTCTATGAAACCTCACAAAATAATCCATTTACCTCTTATTCATATAATCCATGGAGACCAACTCCTTGATCACTAAGAAGTGGGATGATTTCGTCAACTGATCCAAAGTCACCCAGATAGAAACACAACCTCCCTAAATTTGGTGTAACCCTATGATAATCATATATCAATATTTTATCCCATATATACTTGATAACATCCAAATGCTATAAAAAACCACCATGAACATGAAGCCCAACCTTTACGTACTAGAAAACCAAACACCTTTCCATGGGTTCTCCCACTTCCTGTTTCATTCATGCCCACCAAATTAGTATCCTCAGTCCACTATACATCATGGTTACTCTTAGGTGTGTTGAATAAAGAGAAATATGAAACTCTTGAAAAACCCCCTTGCCCATCACTACCCGAAAAAGAAACCTCCCCTGAAAATAATTTTGGTTCTAACCATCAGTCATCAATCCTTCTAGAGGATTACCATGGAGAACACAATCGTGCATCAACTATACCTTGGATTATTCCCACTAATACTCCTACACCATCCACATAAGACAAGGAAAATCCATCATCTACAACAAAAATCCTCTACCACAGACCACCCTTGCATCTACGTGTAAGGATACCAACTCCTCTATTCCTCTCCAAGCATCGCCAAAGTCATGAAAAACATCCCTTCATGCATTGTTTCTCAAATAAATATCCACTACAGTTTCTTTTCCCATGTTATAGGAGATCTCAATTTCATAATTCTAAATAAACTCCCTCCAACTATACTTTCATGAATTCAGATAATGCTGATAAAAGATATACCTCAAACTATTATGTTCCATGAATACCGACAAACACTCCCCAATTAGGTTATTATACCACAAATTGAATGAAAATAGGCTATAGTTAGCTCTTAATCATGGTTGGCATAGTTGATCACATGGAGACATAACTTCTTAGACCCATAAGAGATCACTTATTTCTACTACATCAACATGCATCCCAAGACCATATGGGAAGCATCATAAAATACACCAAACATCACACCCTCTTTTGGAAACCAAAGAAGTAGACCACTAACCTAATTACGGTTCAGGTAATAGATCACTACCCAACACTGTTCATTCCAAACAAAATCATGGTCTTTCCTTGTCAAAGTTATCATCCAGGATGAAAATTGATTGAAATCAAGATCATACCTCCAATAATAGCATGTCATACTTCGAAAAATGTAAACATATTCCATGTTCTTAAGTTCTTCCCAAGAAAGAACATCCTTGAATTTTTATGGGCCTACCTACTCACCCTACTGAGACACCAATCGGCTAATGTAATGCACCTATTGTATAAAAAAATTATCCTTGGACAACTTTCCAAAGACATGGTGTTGTTAAAAACCATGTAATACAACTTTAATATGATAAAAAAAATTCTCCTCTTACTTTGAGTAGATCAATATGTCGTAAATGAACAGGACTAAGAACTGGTCCAGGAATTCATGGAATAGAGATTTCATGTGTCCCATGAATACTTTTGGCACGTTTGTGACACTGAATGAGAAGAGTAAAAACTTGAAGTTCCCATACCTGAATTTAAAGGTAGTCTTTTGGATATTTCCCTCCTTCACCGTCAATTGGTAATATCTAGACTATATATCAATCTTAGATAACCAACACTATATTGAACCATGATTTTCATATAGGTATATTAAATTTTATTTAGATGAATATTCATTACATTGAACAATCAATTACTTGGTGACCATAATGGTCTAGTTTGTTTGGAAACATGGAACACAAAATTCTAGTTTGGTGAAATATATTCAATGATTTCTAGAATGATCTTCTAATTTATTACCCTACTTAAAACCATTCTTCATAACTTAGGAAAAGTAAACATAATAAATGGTGATCTCAGACACTTATTAAGGGTAAAATAAAGAGATATATTATCATAACATGAACATAGGGGTGTGGGAACAAGAGTATAACAAATAAAAATAATATTATAAATAAAAAAGATCATAATCATGGATCATGGATTAAATATTGGGAGTTGATAAGACATTTATCATAAGGTAATAAAATAACATGATCCATGATATTATAACAATGGTAGAAGACATTTAATTTATGGAATACATAAAATTATAGAAAATATTATGTCAATGATACCTATCAAGACATTTATAGCATGTTTGGCTTGGGATATTCACTTTTTTAACTATTTCTGGCTTGAGATGACATCCCACGTACCCTAGAGTTTTAGGATTTGGATGAACTCTGACGTTCCATATTATTGTGGGCATGGGATGACCACCAGTGTAAAATTTGGTTATGGGAATGGGATAACTTTTTCTGTATCCTATTATTATGGGCATGAACCAACTACACATGTACATATGTGTGTTGTAAGAATATAAATTACTCATCATATCATAACCCATAAAAATGGGTTTTATAAACATTTCATCATAACATAACTCATCTAAAATAAATAGAATTCATAAAAACCATTCCATCATAACCATAAACCATCCAATGAAAGAATAAGAATGGTATCCTTGGATAATGCCCAATTAAAACATAAGTAACATAAAATAATTTTGTCTTAGATGGAAGATAATTTTGAAATATCACATGAAATAAGTATTGAGGAAAATATCCATTTTATTTTGATTTCATGAAATTCTATGAAATTATAAAGGAAAAAATTTTCATTGAAAAAAACCTTTTAAGATTGTAATGTAATATTCAATACATTAAGGTATCACGAAATTAACAAAATCCACTCATGGTTTGTATGTTATGAAAACACATTCTTTCTGTAAAGGTTTGTCAGAAAAGTCACAAAGATCATTATTTAGAAAATGAAAAAAATAATCTTCTCCAAATTTTCTATATACAGTCAAACATGGGTAAAATTTGATTTAAAAATTCATTGGGTAATATTAAAAATATTTTTGAAAATATTTTTAGAAAACATGTAAATGGAAAATAAATATTCCCTTGTGGAAACTTAAACAAAAACAATCTCGAATAATGATGATATTATAAAATAAAAACTTACTGCTTTATAACCAGTCGAATCGTATTTATAACACCCCAATAATTTATAAATATATTTAATGTAAAAATCATGAAACACTGAGTCTCTACAAAACAAAACCTTATTATAACCTAACTAAAAAATATAATTTTTTAACTTATGTAATTTTAATTTTGTAAACTGACATACATGGTTCCGTTCAGTAAGACATTTTGAGTCTGATAAGACAAACCTAAATTTTTATGAATAGTGACATACCCTTATTAATAGAAAAAAACCCTTTTGAATAGTAATGAATAGTTAATCATCAAAAAAAAATATAAACATCACCCATGAATGTATAAATACAATTTAGACATCTTATAAGTTAAACAAATATCATAGTGTAAGTATTGGTGTTTCTGTATGTCATAAATATTTTAATTACAATTTTATGATTAATATAATAATTTAAAATGGAAATTTATTTTCATAAAATGTAATAATAAATGGTTATTTTATTTTGTAATGGATATAAGATAATTTAATGGGACCTTGATTAATTTTTCAAGTTGTTATAAAACGAGGTATAATTTTAATGTTGTTTTCTCGAATAAATTATGATTTTCTCTAAAATTTAAATTAAAAATATTTATAAAATAATGTTTAATAAATGGAGATCATTTTCTAAATCTACACATTTGAAAAACGGTTCGGGTTAATTTATTGGATTTTTCTAAAATACATTAATTTTTTGTGAATTGTAAAAATACAATTTTGAGTTTTGAGTATATTTAATTAAATCATAATGATGTAATAATTATAATAAAATTTTGGTCTAATTGTGTACATTAAAATATGAAAATAGGTTTCCCAAGTGGATAATACCATCTGAAAATACCATAGTAATTCACATAGTTCTACAAACACCATTAATAATGTGTCCCTTGAAATTAATGAAAACCTCAATCTCATTTACTATAAATACACACTCATTCCTTCATTTTCATTCATTAAAAACTCAAAATCCTAGAATATATGTTAGTTTTACCACCCTAGGAGTCTTCCCAAGGTGTTATAAAGCCTCTAAGGTCCCAGACTTCATGTTTTATGAGTTACTCTACAATGTAAGGGATTCTACAACCCTTCTTCATTTCAAGATTTTATTTTATTTTATTATATTTAATTTCATTTGGATTAAGATGGGATATGTCATTAAATATACCCCAATATTGTTCATATTATGTAAGAATTATTAGGAACCCCTATCTCTCACATCAAAATAATATATGAATTTTTAAGCAACGTTGTTATGCTACCGAATGTTTTATAAGGGATTTCCCAATATTCCTTTTATTTTGAGTTCCTTTTATATTGTTTCCTCACCTCCTTTAATGAAAATGTTTTTATGACACAAGTATATTACTTTTATATGATGTTTTTTCATGATAACAGAATAATTATTCATCATCTCCCCTTTCCCATTCTTTTATACTAAAAATGAAAACATCATATGTGAGGTCCTAATTTACCACATTCAAGGATAATGGGTTTTCAATTTCTATTACCATCTTCAATTTGGGTCATTAAACCATTATTATGGTTGAAAAAGACTATGATATATTCATTATTTCTCATCTATGGTTATATAATCTATTTGTACACATTGTTTTGATTTATTAAGAAAAATGTGTTTGTGGGGTTCAAAAAAACCCGCCAACTAACCCAAACAGTTATTATTAAATAATTTATATAATGATTCATCTTCAATACAAGTAACCAAATAAAATTTACAACCATTTAACCTTTTTCATGTTCACTAATAACATATAACTTCAATTCTATACAATAGTCATCATTTTAAATGATTCTCTATTCATGTATATAATTATACGGATCATGAACAAACGGACCCAGACAATGAAATTGAACCTCTTAACCCGTCAAAAAGGACACAGAGGAACTTAACATGGTTATAATAAATAAATTGAATGTATATTACATTATGTAAATATTAATTAACTCATTTAAATTGGTTATAATGGAAACTAAAAACAATTGAAGAACCCCATCATAGATAAGGTAAGGGTTCCGTCATCTCAATTCCATTTTTTGTGAGATATTCCATATTCACAACTACTACTTATGTATGGTGAATGTATACTGAATATTTTGTTTTATAAAATGAATATATTTATTTTAATCTTATTAAAATTTTCATTTAATGATGATCAATTTTTGGTCTTACGATTACATTGATTACAAAGTTGTAAGTACTTTCTATAGGAACCTCCATTTTCATTCGGGTTTCTCTTATTCATTACTCACCTCAAGGATATTATTATTTATTATTAAGTACTCTTCATAAATTCTATGTAAATATTCTATATATGTGTACCAACAAGAATACAACTTTTATTTATGGGGAGTTATATGTTTAAAAGGATCTTTCAAAAATTCCTCCCGAAATACAAGTTCGATTCAAGGAACGTCTAGAATTATTACCTATTATAAAGTTAACTCTATAATATATTTTATTCCATAGTAATATTTCTAAAACCACACGTTTTATAGTGAAAATGAAATTTTTATTCATTTATTGTTTTATGAAATCTAACATTCATTTGGGCTTTAAAATATCTTTATAGAATTCTTTAAAGCGCCCTAAAATTTTTTATTTATAAAAATTATTTAAAAACTATTTTTAAATGATTTCACCTCAATAAGGCTTTATTTAATCATATAATATAAATTAAAAGTCCTTAATTTTAATTTATTTGGATATAAATTTTTACAATCTAATTTCATTTCAAATAAAAATGATTTTACAAAATAACTTATGTTTCTAATGTAAAAAAGGACTTTTCTCATCTCACATTATGTTTTATGAGATATATTACTTATTCACAACTTACTTCTTAATTTTGGTTTATGTACTACCCTTTTTATATCATATGAAGAGTCTCATTATTATCATTATATTCTATGTAATTATTATTTGAATGTGTCAAGGTGGTATTGGACACATTTAAATGTTTAAGTATTAATTCCTGAAGAATTTTTAAATGATATCATTTTAAAGTTTATTTATTTTTGTGAACATCCATTGATTGTTAATATATTTCATATAAATTTTTATCCTATGATATTTTTTAAAATATATTTTTTGCATTTTTCTGATTAGTTTTAATATGGATGTTCTATCTTGATACCATTCATCTTATTAATCCGAATGGTTAGTTTTTATGTTTAAGTACTAGGTAAAGTTATTTTCATTTAATATGATAATTTCAATATGAATTTATATGTTGTTTATTCTTATCCCCATTTATATTAGGAATGAATTGGACTTATTATGTGACTTTTGGGGCCAGTTATAACCCCTCTATGCATCAGTAGGTCAGATGAGACAAACTAGGTCATAACATGAGGCCTTGAAAAAATGGTTATTTATTGTCTTGGAACAAGGACCTAATGATATAGTTATGATGTCTGGAATAATTATTTACCTTATTATAAAAATAATATTTATAGTTCATGTAGTTATTAAACTAGTAGAATAACCATGATTATGTTTTATTATGGCATTGTTTATTCATCTCTTCTTCCTTCCATAATGTGTTCATGTTTATTTTTAAAGGCATGTGTTTTAGTTAGTCACCATGAATAATATTTATGTTTATGTTATCTTCCACTATTGTTATTAACATTACTTAGAATTTGATCTCATCACTTCTTATGTTTCATTTTCTCATGACATGATGATGTTTATTATGAATGACCTGCAAGGATAAACTTTGATTTGTGGATCTTCCCAATAAAACGTATATGTTTTATTTACTAGAAAGTTGTAATGTTGAAACTATGTAAATATATAGTTTTCCCAAACTACTAAACTACTCAGTCCTTCTGGATTTAATTCCTTGTAATCATTCCAATGTAATAAAATAATGCACTGGATCTATGATTCTAGGGTCGGGGGATTATATTTGGTATCAGAGGAAGTTTAGTAGAAAACAGGAAAACTAGATTTAGAAAACATAGATTATGAAAAAAAATAACTAAGATAGAAATTGAGGATAAAAATACAATAAAATCATAGAATATTGGTAAGGATTATATTATGTGGATCTTTTTAGAAAATACATCCATGTTTGGCTACTACAAGTGGGCGTTGTTCTGGAATAAATATACCTAATAGTGAAAACATTGACTAGGAGTTTCGGGCTTAACCCAGGGTATCCTGGTATATGACAACGGTCCTTACTACTCACTTGGTTTCACACTCCTGGGGGATATGCTTAAGATAATTCACATTTTATTTACCCACCAATATGAATGATTTATGCCTCCTATGTAACCGAATTATATGGTTTAAGGATTTACGATGCATAAATTTATGTTATGCGTGATACCATGTTTAGAGCCATAGAGAGTTCACAATTTTATGAGTTAATATATAATATATAATTGATTAGAAATGGAAATTTTCAGAAAGAATGGTAACTTCAACAATGCACGTGATGTGAAGAGTAAGAAGGATAAAATCTCTAAATATTTTAATCCATCATTTAAAAGGAATATTGTCTCCAAAGAATCCTCACCATTTGAGGAAATAGTATCATGTCATAATAAGGTATATAAATACTTCTCTCATTCATATGGATTTGAAGGGGTGAAAAATAATAACATAATGGCTAAGAAAAATATGGATAATGGGAAGAAGGGAAAGAAGGGCTTTCCCACATGTGATAATTATTGAAAGAATCACCCTGGTAAATTCATAAAGGGAATGTGTGTTTTTTATAAGTGTGGAGAAAAAAAACACCATGTTCATGATTAAAAGGTTATGAAAAAAGGTTTCCAATGTACAATTCTTCAACTGCAAGGAGATGGGACTCAATGTGAATCAATACACCAGGTGTCAAAAGAGTATACCATAAATGATGAATATGGATAATGATTAAGTTATGATGTTACCAAAGATGTAGCATAATGATTAATATGCCTAGTCAAAAATTATATCATTTGAATATTTTTTCAACAATGTAATGGTTATAAGAATTATGGAATATATGAGTATTTTACTACAATACGTTTTCATTATGGATTTAAAATCATAAGATGAAAGGTGCCAAAAAATATATTCAGTTTAAAGTTAAAATATTTGAAAAACTCACGATTAATGGATGGTAAAAACATAATATATTTCTAATGATGAAGATAATAAATTTGAAATGATACATTTGGATAAGTACTTAATACCAAAAAACTGATTTTCGACTTTTAGACAAGTGCATTATGCTATCATTGATGGAGTTTACAAAAATTATGGATATAAAGAATATATCTAATAGAATGTGTAAGGATGAATGAATGTTTTCAATAAGGTTTTAGTGGAAATTTGAGTTATTACCATATTATAAGTGGACACATGATGAATATATTTTCATTTTTGGAATGTGACAATTTAGGGTTGTGTAGTGTTGATTAAGGGTTAATGATAAGTTCATCTTTGAAATTCAGAGACCTTCATTCTAAATTGTTGAATCGTTGTATTTTGGAATATTTAACCATTTATGAAATGGTTTTAGTTGATCCTTGTATGATCGTTTAGAGGCTAACATATTACATCACCATATGGTGTAACCTGAGTTATGTGATAAAGTATAGATAGTTCAAGGTTCAATAAAAGGATGAGTTTGTAAATAGAAACGTATATTATTACTCATATTGAGTGGAATAATACCTCAATATAAAAAAATGAGATTAAATAAAATGTAGTTCTATTATCAAATTTTTTTATAATATCAATGATTTATTATAGTAGTTTATAGTTTTGTAGTAATCAACTTTCATCTGAAAATGTTCTCTATAACATTCCATTAGAACATCATAGTAATATTTTTCTTCAATGTCTAGGTTTTTCCTTCCCACTAATGTCATCCCATTCGAAAGCATAATTTTTTTGGTGACCACCTCATTTCCATTAAACTCTTTTTTGGATGATATTTTATTAACTTTTTTTCTGATGTGTATTTCCCACAAGGGAAACTTCAATAATCATCCTTCAACTTTCAAATTTCAATTTCAAATTGTGAAGAAGAAATTTGTTGAGGTAGGAATAATGAAACATCCCAAAAATTTAAAAATAGATTTTATATAGAATGCATGAAACACTAGGTCTCTAGAAAAACACTATATTATAAACTAACCAATAAGCATAATTTTTCATCTTCTGTAATTTGAATTTCAGAAAACAGACATTCATGGTTGCGTTTAGTAAGATATTTAGAGTCTAATAAGACAAACCTAATTTTTGATGAATAATAACATACCTTATTGAACTTTAAAATACTATTATTAATACTAATTAATATTAATGAATAGTAAATTGGCCAAAAAATGGAAACTTCCCCCATGAATGTATAAAGTCAATTTATAAATCTTATAAGTGAAAAACATCAAAGTACAAGTATTGGTATTTTGCATGTTGTAAGTATTTTAATAATAATTTTATGATTAATTTAATAATTTAAAACGGAAATGTATTTTCATTAAATGTAATCATAAATTTTTATTCTATTTTCTTATGGTTATAAGATAATTTTATAGGACCTTGATTAATTTTCAAGGTTTCATAAAATGAGCTATAGTTTTAATGTAGTTTTTTTTCGAATAATTTGGGATTTTATTTAAAAATTAAATTACAAATATTTAGAAAATTATTTTCAGAAAATGGAGTTCATTTTTGAATTCTACACATTGAAAAATGGTTAGGATGAATTTTGTGGAATTTTCTAAAATATTTGAATTTTGTGAATAGTAAAAATACGGTTTTGAGTGTTTGGTATATTTAATGACATCATAATGATGTAATAATTAATATAAAATCCTATATGACTTGTGTACAGTACAATATGACATGAGGTGTACCAAGTGTCTAATACCATGGGAAAATACCATTGGCAAGCACATGGTTTTTCAATAACCACAAATGAGGTGTCCCTTGAAACTAAAAAAAACTCCCTCTCATTTACTATAAATACTCATTCATTCCTCAATTTTCTTTCATTAAAAACTTATAATCCTTGAATATTTGGTATTTTTAACTCCATAGTAGTCTTACCAAGGTGTCCCCAATCCCCCAATGTACCATCCTACATGTTTTACGAGTTACTCTACTAGGTAAGGGAATCTACCACCCTTCTCCTTTTCAAGATTTCATTCTATGTTATTTTTTTAAATTTATTTTGGATTATGATGGGATATGTCATTACATTTATCCTTTAATTTCAATATTTTTCCATAATTATGTGAGACCCATTTTTCTCTAATCATTATATTTTATGAATTTTTAAGCAACGTCGTTAGGCTACCGAATTTTTTGTAAGGGATTTCTCAACTTATCTTTTATTTTGAGTTCCATTATTTTTCATTCATCATCTCCTTTCATCCAAATGATGTGATGAATCCAGTATCTAACATGTACTGGAATATTTTCATGATAAATGAATAATTATTCATCACATCTCTTTACCCATACGTTTATACTATAAATAAAAACCCAATCCGAGATTTGCTAATTTTCCACATTCAAGGATGATGAGTTTTTAATTCCCATTACCATGTTAAATTTTGGTCATGAAAACATTATTACGGTTTAACCAGACTATAATATATTTATTATGTATCATCTATGGTTCTGTAATCTTCTTTTACACAAGGTTTTGATTTATTATGAAAAATGAGTTTGTCGTGTTCAAAAAAATTGCCAAAATAACCCAAATAGTTTTCAAAAATAATTTATATAATGATTCATATTAATTCCATGTAACCAAATAAAATTTAAAAATATGTAAAATTATGGATGTTAAATAATAACATATAACTTAAATTCCTTAAAACAATCCTCATTTAACATGATTCATCGTTCATGTATATAAGTTTACCAATCATGAACAAATGGAC
Organism: Viscum album; assembly: GCA_963277665.1. Lineage (NCBI taxonomy): Eukaryota > Viridiplantae > Streptophyta > Magnoliopsida > Santalales > Viscaceae > Viscum > Viscum album. The sequence goes on along the minus strand of OY728163.1, from coordinate 2,097,159,523 downwards.
CCGAACAATGAAATTAAACCTCTTAACCCATCCAAAAGGCCATGAATGAACATTATAAGGTTATAATAAAACAATTAAATGTATAAGAAGTTATGGAAGTATTAATTAATTAATTGAATTTGGTTATCCATGACACTAATCCCAAGTGAAGGAAACCATCAGACTTATGGTAAGGGTTTCTCCATCTCACTTCCATTTTTGTGAGATATTATGTATTCGCTACTAATACATGGGTATGGTGTATGTATACGTTCATTGATGATACATATCATTAATATATTTATTTTCATGATATTAAATTTATCATATAACTATTATTATTTTTTGGGAATATGATTCTATTGATTACAATGTTGTAAGTACTTTATAGATGAACCTTCATTTCATTCGGGTTGCTCTTATTCTTTACTCACCTAAATGATATTATTATTTAATATTATGTAATCCGAATGAATTATATGTTAATTTTCTATATATTTTTACCAAATATAATCCTACTTTCATTTATATGGATTTTTTAAAGGATAATTCAAAAATTCATCCCGAAATACAAGCTTGATTCAAGGAACATCTCAGATTCGTACTTATTCTAATGTTCACTATATAATATGTTTTAAGACATATTTATATTCATAAAATATCACATTTTAGAGTAAAATATATATTTTTGGTCATTTATTGTTTTATGAAAGCAAACATGACTTTTCTCTTTGAAATATCTTTAAATAATTCCATAAACCGCACTAATATGTTTTATTTCTAATGATTCTTTAAAAACACTTTTTAAATGATTTCACCTCAATTAGACATTATTTAATCCTAAAATATAACTTCAATTACCATACCAATTATTTTTTGTGGATTTACATGTTTAAAATATGATTTCCTTACAAATACAAATTATTTTCCAAAAGAAATCTTCTTTCAAATGTAAAAAAGGATTTTTCTCATCTCACATTAAATTTTATGAAATTTATTCCTTGTTAAACAGTTACTTATTAAATGTGGTGTATGTAATGACCATTGGTATATCATATCAAGAGTCTCATTATTCTCATGATATTCCATGTAATTGTGATTTGAATGTTTCAAGGTGGTATGGGACACTTTGGAATGTTTATGGATTATTTCCTCAAGAATTTTTAAATGGTCACTTCTAAAATTATCTTTATTAATGTAAATATTATTTAATGATTTTTTGTGTTTCATAAATATTTATCTCTAATATATCATCTACAATATATTTTCATTAAGGGGTTCTGATGAGTTTGAATGTGTATGCTCTATCTTCATACCATTCACCATATTACTCTGAATGGTTATTCTTTATGTTTAATGATTGAGGAATGTTATTTACATTTCATATGTTAGTTTCAATATGAATTTATATGTTTTTTATGTTTATATGCATTCATAAGAGGATTGAATTGGACTTATTATGTGATGTTTGGGGCCTGCTATAACCACTTGATGCATCGGTAGGTCTCAAGAGACAAACTAGGTCCTGGCACGAGACCTTGACAAAGTGGTTATTTATTGTTTTGGAATGAGGCCTTGACGGTATGGTTTTGATTTCCAGCATATTCATTTACCTCATTATGAAAATATTATTTATAGTTCATGTGGTTATTCAAATAGTATAATACAGATGATTATGTTTTATTATCGAATTTTTTATTCATCTCTTATTCCTACCATAATGTGTTCAAATTTATTTTTAAAGGAATGTGTTTTAGTTATTCACCATGCATAATGTTTATGTTTATGTTGTCTTCCACTGTATTTCTTACCCTTAATGAGCATTTGAGCTCACCCCTTTCTTATGTTTCATTTTCTAATGATATGAAGAGGTTTACTATGAGTGAACTACAGGTATAAAATTAGTTTTATGTATGTTCCAAATAAAACATATATGTTATATTTATTTTCAAGTTGTAATTTTGATCTTATGTAAGTATCTGGTTTTTCGAAACTACTAAACTAAACAGTCCTTTGGGATTTGATTCCTTGTAATCATGCCACTGTATTAAAATAATACACTGGCACCAAGCATATGGGGTCGAGGCATTACATTAATAACCATGAAAGAAGTAAAATTATATGGATCTTAAATAACATAATATTTTTGATAATACTCATTAAAAATATTCATGGTAAGTATATAAACCTCACAAAATAATCATGTAGAGTATATAGTATGTGTCTCAAAAAAATTTAAGTGAGGCAAAAATCCATTAAAATATCATATCATTGAACGGAGAATTAATTGAATGAATAGATTAATATTAACCACTATAAATACACAAAAAACAAGAGGAAATAAAACATAAGAAACTAAAAAATAATTTCACATGTAATCATTGAATTACTTAATCAATGAAATACCAGATTAACCCATAGAATGTAAATTGAGTTAAGAATTCACTTACCTTATGTAATGACATCATTTTTACATGTTCAAACCTACTATATAATAAATATAATTTCATTTTAAATATACTTCATGACCATATTAATATATATAATAATATATCTTATATACTTGTGTCTTTATATTACTCTCTTATTATCAATTCCATGATAAAGTTATGCTTCAGGTAATAACCATTTTATATCATACATGTTTTGAAATTTTATTCTTTATACTATTACTTAGATCATTTTCCATAGTATATATAATGATAATAATGATATAAAAATCTTATATATTCAGTATATATGCATTTTTTGTGATTCATAAAATTTATAGGTATAAAATAAAATACATTGTTCATGGAAACGGTTGTCTGTACAAATGCATGAAAACTATTTTCATTTTATTGTTAGATTAAAGAAAGAAACTTGTATGATATATTATCATTAATAAATCATTTTTATTTAATGACATCTCTTTGCGAGGTGGTAGTCCATCGTACACATGAATGACGTTACCGTATTCCAAAAAAATGGTAAGCATGAAGTTATGAGTGATATAAAAATTATATAATATTAATAACAAAATAAAAATAATATTTATAATATAGATACTATAAATAATTCAAATCTCCCAACTATGGAAAGTTGTTTTTGAAGAACGAATGAAATCTCTTCATGAGGTGGTTGTTTGTCGCACAGAAAAAAGATGATTGTGTATCCCATTTAATGGAACTGTGTGAAATTTTAGGTTATAGCCTTAACATAAAAACATATCATCGTATTTAGGATTTAGAGGTTATTTTCTAAACAATATATAAAAATAATTTCAGGGTTTTAAGGAAGAAATAAAACAAAAATGTTCATTGATGAACATTACCTTTTCATTGGGAATCTCCTTTTGGTTTACACCAAAGGACTTACTTGGTTGGATTTATTCCAAAACGAAGGAATATAAGTTAAATATAGGTAAGTTTGGATGATATTTTTATAGGTTTGGGTTGATCCAAATAGGTTCTTAAGTGTGAAGAAAAGTGAAGAATAGGTTCCCTTTTATAAGAGAGGGGATGGTCACTCTTGGAATTTAAAAAAAACCAAACTAATTTTTTTATAATATAGTATGATTGTGGGTATAAATAAATTAATCAAATCATAATAAGACATATTTTTTATTTTTTAATCATTATCTTTTGGTTTTAACCCTTATTTAACCCCTTTTATTCTTACCATGATAACATGGATTTTTACTCATTGAGGGTTAATTTTATTAATATAAAATAAAAAACCCCTAAAATGATAAAGGATGAAATTGAAAACCCAATATAAATAGTTTTTCCAAATTTAATATTTTAATTAATTTTATATCATTTAATTAAATATTACTTATTTAAAATAACAGTAATGTCATTGTTGACACTATTCATTACTTTGAATTTGATGAAATATCAATACAACAATATGACTTTATAAAAAATATTTTAATACGCCCCTAACATGTCAAGGTAATCTTTAGAATTATTGGTTTTTATTAATTATATCAAACCATATTTATTTTAATATTTTCAATATCCTTTATTTGATATTTCATTTAGTAAAATAATTACTCCATCACTGTTGTGGAAAATTCATAGTAATAATTTCATTACTATTTTCTTAAAAATATAGGATGAATATAAATATTTTATATTTAAAAAAATACTTATCTAAAAATATATCTTTTTTATGAACGCATATTAAAATATTTATTCTAATTAAAAACGTTAGTGTGATAATTATGAATTTTCTTAAAATAATATACTATAAGGGGATTAAAGTTCTCAAAGTGGCTCCAATATATCAAAAATTCTACTCAATGATGTTTTTTTTTCAAAAATCACTCATAAAATTAAATTTGAAAAAGATTTAGGGTAATTTTAAAACATTTATAATATTTTTTAACCCTTAATTAAACAATTTACCCTTTGTTTCAGTAATAAAATTAATATGTTTAATATTTATATACTCCAAAAATAAAAGGGACCTATTTAATAAATTTTTAACTTATGAATAAAAATAAGGAATCACATTTTTGAATTTAAAAACACATAGGTGGATAAAATTATCTTAAAACTATTCCCATATATAGGGCGAGAAAGAATTTTTTTTAAAGTGAAAATGTTGAACGGTTTGAAATAATTTTACATTAAAATTAAATATAAAAAATATTCCAATGAAAAAAATTTGATTAATAGGTGTATAATTAATATAATTTTTCATTCAAACCAATTCATATTGTAATTTAAAATTATATATTATTTAGACGTAAAAGAAGATTTCCATTAAAATCTAGTATTTTTCACTATTCATCAAAAAATAAATCATCTGGGAAAAATATCAAAAATATACCCTATGATAATTTTTATATACCTATTTTAAAAAATATGTTTTTTAAATTTAATTTTATAAAAGATTAAAACTTTTCTTTTCGAATAATCTTTCCATTAAAAGGTGTCAAAACTGTCTTTTTGAAAAATATAGCTTTTATGCTTAAAATGGATTTTTTGTCATTTTATGTCTATAAAACTTAATGGATGAATTTAAAAACATTTTATTGAATATATAACATATAAATTTAACTATGTTCAGTCAAGAATTATTAATAATTTAATTTACTAAGATAAAATTCCTTTGTGGGAATAATAACTTTTTTTCATAAAAACACATCCTTTAATTTCATTTGGTTTTTATCTTCATTTATAATTAATTGGTCACCAATAATTCATTTTATAAACATGTGTAAATAATATTTTCATTATTTATTTAATACTATACATTACATCCATTCAAATATCTTGGTTATAACTATCATATTAAGCATTACTATTATATAATATTTCAGTAAAACTCATTCCTGCATATACCATAAGAAATTGAAGTAACTCATTATTGTGTGTCACAATATTAACTTAGTATTAATTTTAATTCAATAATAACTCTATGTTTCATGTAGTGAAAGCTCAACATGGTATTGTGTACAAAGAATTCTTGACATAGTGTAGTGTTCATTGTAAGCCATCAATGAATTTCAATTTAGTCAAAAATAATTCATCAAAACTCAGGGTGTTACATCCTACCCCACTTAAAATGAATTTTACCCTCAAATATTTTATGGGTAATCAATATTTTAATTTATGAAATTTACTTTCATAAAACCCCATCTTATAAAAATGAATACTAAAACTTCCTTTAAAAGGGTATGTTGGAATGTTAAAGACTACCCAATGTAACACATAACAAACTATTAACATAGGATAACTAATTTGTAAAGTGAAATCATGGAAATAGAAGAGAAAAATAGCTATCATGTTTTTATGGAGAGTGATAGAGAACATTGTTATTAGAGATTTTACCATCATAAATCCAAAAATTTATGATGTTCTAAGGGACTAATTGAATAAAATTAAATGAATGTACTAGGATAGTATTTTTATTTCCGGACACATTTTGTAAAACTGAATAATTTTCATTATAAGTTATGAAAACATGATTTCATTCCATTTTATAAGAAAAATATCATCAATCAGTTGTTCTTTGATCAATTTTCCACTTCATCTCAAAATCCAAGATATGAAGCTAAATTGTAATGCCTGAAGAACTAGTGAATCATAAGATTCGTAATGGTATTATGTGTCATTCCATATGTATCTAATTATAATCATAATACAATGATATTTAAATGATATCCAATATTCATAAATCATCATATTATGAAACATTAATCACTAAAACCTCATTCAAAAGTCAATATAAACCATTCCATAAATATTTATCATTTTAACCTTATAAAATACGAAAATCTAAAATTTTAGAAACATGGTCACTAAATTTCATAAAATCATCTAAACATTAATCCATTATATATCGTAATGTACCTATTGATTATCAAATTCCCAAATTTTTTATACCATCATCATGTATTATCTTGAAACATTGTAATATCTGTAATTATCATAAGTAATTATTGAAAATATTAATTCTTCCCTATTATTAAAAAATATTATTGGATATATTCCTTAAATATGAAAATTCAATAAAATATATCCATAAAAGAATGAAACACCCTTTAAAAATGATTATTAATTTACAAGGTAATTAGTACTATAGAATTACATTATACAAATCAATTATATATTTATCCCTATATTATTATCTCAATATCTTCAACATATTATGTTTTAATTTCCATTAATCATGTTTTGTATATAAAATATATTCTTTAAATTAAATAATGTTTCCTAGTTTCCAATACCATTCAACATATTCTTTAAAATCCTTAACGAAAAACATATATCGAACAAACCTTGTATATTTCAGAATTTATAATTATTGAATCCAATTACTTGAATACTTCAATCATTCCACTTTGATGATTATCATAGAATAGGTGCTTCCTGGGCCTATAAGTAAATTTTTCTATTAGGGAATTGATTTGGGTAATGACCATGTTATCCACATAAAATATATTCAACTCCTTGAATGTTTTTAATTCTATGACCACCTTTTCCACATAGATAACATCTTCCCCTCCATTTAAAATAGTCATTCAGGTGTTTATTCCCAAATTATTGACATGTGGGAAGCCAAGACTTCTTTCCTATATGTTAATTACCACATTAACATTCATAAAATTATATCTTATTCTTATTTAAGGTGTCAGGAGTCTCATTGATGTTCACATTGTTAATCGTATGTCATGTTAGCAAATTAGGGATAATAACAACATCCTTCACTCTAGTCATAATCCTCTTTGACTGATCATCGCCAAATTTTCCCTCATAATCAATATTATCATGGTCCCTTCATCTTCCAGTCATCGAGTAAAACAAAAATAATAGTGTGAGAATCACTAATCATATAGGGAAACCACATAATCATGATAAATACTCTATAATAAGTCTAAATCATGAAACTTTCTTATTTAATCAATATAATATTATATTTACCCTAGGTTATTCATAGTTGTCTTCTATTTAAATCATTTCTTTTGGTTTGTAAAGATTTTTTGAACTTCCAAAGAATATCCACTGGGATTTTTAAACCAGGTGCACAAATGCCTTGTTGTCGTGCACCAGTTCCTTATTTATTCTAGATCAATATAGTGTTTTTGAGGTTGTTACTCTTAAGTACATATGTTACAGATCCACATCCACTTTTATTATATAGAGAAATATTTGTTTCTAGGAATCCACTAACTCAATACATTACCAAAACTCTAGGATATTTTTGTATACTTTAACTCAACCTTAGACTTATCCTTAGTGAAATCCCTAGACATATCCTTATAAATATATCTAGGGATCTCCCTAATGCTTTCCCATCCCATTTTCAAAAGGATGACTAAACCATTATTATGATACCAACTATAATGACACGGGCCTTTAATATATGGATATTACATTTCTTATTTGATTTTTGATTACATTACACAGTCACCTACCCAAGTACAATAAAATATTAATTTCTTTGAAAACCTAGAACACAAAATTCTAATGTGGTGAATTATCTTCAATGTTTCCAATAAAGATCTTCCACTTTAGTAACCCTACACAAAAAATTTCTTCATCACATGGGTAAGGGAAACATAATAAAGGGTGATCTCAGATTATCAGTAAGGGTAAACATAAGATATGTATAAGAATAATATTAACATAGGGGTATGAGATCTTGAGAATAACATCTAAAAAGAATACCCCACATATCAAATATCATAATCATGAATTATGGAAATAATATTGGTTATTCATAATACATGAATAATAAGATAATAAAATAACATGATCCATAAGAGTATAAAAATTTCACATGACATGGTCTTTTTGGTATACACATAAGTTTAAAAAATATTTTGTCAATGATACCTTCCAAGACATCCATATCATGTTAGGCTTGGTATATTCACCCATGTACTTTCTTCATGAATGGGATGAAATCCCATGTACCCTCTAGTTTTAGAGTTTGGATGACCTCCCATGTACCCTTTATTTCATACTAGGGTTTATAACATGTGTACCCTTTTTTTCAGGATTGGGATGAACTCTCATGTTCTTTTTTGTAGGGGGATTGGGCTGACAACCCATGTACCCTTTGAGCTCATAGAAAATATATCATTACCCAATGAATTGGAGGGATATATAGGTGTCTACTATAATATAATGAAAACCATACTTATTTGTTCTAGAATAATATAAATCATTAATCTTATTGGGACCCACAGAAATAAAAGGATTTCATAAACATTCCATCCTAACATAACTCATGGAAATGAAACAGAATTAGTAAACATCATTGTATCATAAACATAAAACATTCATTGAAAGACTAGGAGTGGTATACTTGGATCATACCCTAGTAAAACATAAGTAACATAAAATAATGATGTCTTATATTATTATTTTTTAAATTTCAGTTGAGATAATTCTTGAGGAAAATGTCCTTTCTATTTTCGAAAAAATTAAAATTGCACGCAATTACAAAAGAAAATTTTTTCTATGAAAAAAACCCATTATGATTCTAAAGTAAGATTCAACACATTAAGGTGTCATGAAAGTTGTAAAATCCACTCAATATATATAAGTAAATAAAAATTTTTCATTCTATAAATTCTTGTAGGAATGTTTTAAAAGTTCCATTTTTTGAAAATGAAAAAGTATTATTTTCAATCCTTTTAATAAAAATCCAAAAATGGGTAAAAATTAATATTATCCTTTTTTGACAACAATAGTTTTTTGATACACACTTTTACATCAAGGACTTTGTATGTTTGAATGAAATGGAATAGTATTTATATACTTCATAAAGGACTTGAATGATGCATCTTTGATGAATAACAATGACGTATGAAGGGAATACACTTTGGTATTTTGTTGCAATAATTTTACATATAATTTGATTCTAAGTAGTTTTGAGTATAACTCACAACTTAGTAAAAAAATATGGCTAATGCACGGACAATCTAGGCCAAGGCTCAACCAAATGCCCTTGTGAGACCAATGATGACCATGCCCAATGGGTGCCAATCCAGGCCAGAGGATAGAGGGAGGAAATATGCCCGAAGGGAGTGGGTGGGCCCATGTAATGATCCTTGGTGTGTGAACCTAAAGTTATGCATAACATGGGTTGGGAGCCCGCAAGGCCGAAGTCCGGGTGGTGGTCTTTATAGATGGTACAGGTGCATTCCCCCATAGATGGCTCTATGGAACAACAACCACTAATTTGATTATAAATCAACGATAAGGTGAAATTGGATTTTGATGAGGGATGTGAGGCCACTTGTACTATTCACCTATGATTTAAAAATCCAAATATAGTCTCGATCGCTTGATAATTAGATCACGACTATCTGTTAAAATACCATGTGATGCCATTTGAAACTCATGATCCTGTGTGATTACTATTTTAAATGACATGATCCCACAAACTTAATATTCAACCTCCCAACACACTAGTTCGAAATCATGAGACATTCTCAATGCTCACACTACATCACTGCTATCTGTGGTCTTTATTTTATATCCAAATGATACTGAGGAAACTAAAATGTATTTACCTACAATTTATATCCCTCATCCAACATGAATGTGATCCATCATGTAAATATCATCGTAATAACTAGTGGCAGGTTGCAATTACTTCCACCATTCCATGAATCTGTCACATGATGATCATTTGATCATGAGATAAAAGTGTAGACAATCAATGAATTCATCACAAAACGTTTAGTACCATGTTTAATTTTTAACTTTTTCATAACATATAGACCTAAAAAACAATTTTATCAGGAGGGTGTCCATCGATCAAGTAAGATTCCATCATGAAAAAAGTATCATGTGATCAAGAGAGAGCAGTCACATGAAGGAATGATGATCACGTGAATCCCTGTTGTAGCTACATGATGCTGATACAACTAGTTCAACACCTCCTCATCCGATACTCACAGCATTTCCACCATGAAAATAAACATCATCCAGAGCCTCATTCGGCTTATAAATACACTTTTACCATTCAAAAATTAACATGTGAGGGATGATTTGAAGAGTATAAGAGAAACAAAGGAGTTGAACAATACCTTTAGATATCACCTCTAAGTATATAGGTGTCCTCTTTTTCAAGAATCTACTACAAGATGTCATCATATGAACCTATCATGTGATCATTATAATATCACGTCATCTCATGAATAGCTAATATCATGTGAGTAACCTAAGAAACAATGTCTCTAAGAATCCATGAACATGTACAGATGCACATACCTATCTCACAAACATTCTTCATTGACATGATATTTTGAGACTCAGTTATATTGACACGCATAATTACCCTAGGATCATGTGATCGCATATAAACTTCTTAGGAGGACAACCAAATATATGTACCATGTATGCTAGAAAGTCATCACCCATGAAGACTACCCTGGTGTGCACCCCCTTCACAGGTTCTCAAGACCTCATACCGGAACTTCCTTTAGATCATGTGATCACATGTAAAATTGAATACCATGTGGCATAATAAATCATGCTTCCTTGATGCACGTGACATCTATGTTAGTGTATTTATGCATACACTAGAAGAAATTACAACATTAAATCTTGAAAATATCGTAATACCTCTGTATTTAGGTGATTTCATATAGCCATAAACATGGCTTTTTTTCTTACAAGACCCTCACAGGTCTATGGATTGATGGTAGTGCCAATTGTAGGTCAATTTTAAAGGCATGAAAATGACATGAGCATAAGAGCTTCATGAGAACCCCCTATAGTGCGGGAAACACTTTCTAACCCATGATCATGAGGGATGCCACACCTGGATTTTGAAACCAAGATAGATAAACCCCAATGAATGAACTCAGAAAATGTGATGCCTTCATGTAGACATGAATATGTGAATAGAAAAACCCTCAGTATTGAGATTCTAGGAGCCTTCGTGTCTCATGATGCCTACATGTGTACTTTAATGTGGTCGCCTAGACACACAATATCACTTCAAACACCCCTTCATGTATGGAAAATAATAATAATATGTAACCCATATGTCATTCACATTCATCGTGCAGTGTGAACCCTCTCCCATGTATACAACATCAATAAATAGACCCAATCTTTTTTAAATAATCCATATCAAGACCACATTAATGTAATGAAGGTCACATGAAAAATGAAACTTTCTAAAAAGCCATCATAAGGGGTTCCCCTCAAAGTGTATATGTCTCCTTGATGAACATGATAACTCATGGGAAATCCCATACATTTTCAGGAAGAACCAAGTAGGTGTGGCTGAGGAATGAATCCATTATCCATGCCTCCCATTCCAAGGACATAATATCCATATGGACTTGACGATTGATCCCGTATTACTTGTGGATCCATAAATAGGGCAAGATAAGGATTATAAATATTTTTATGATACCTTAACATGTGATTAATTTAAGTTCATGTGATATCAATATTCCTCGCTGATATCATGATATATTTGGATAGCCTGGGACAGGTCACATTAATTACAAGACATGCCTAGAACAAATCGGTTTGTTCTTGAGTGGATTTTTTGTCATTTTACCTTTGTGGTGTGACAATCTAAATAAAAGATGACTTGATCATGTCAAAACCCCGTGAAATGTATGGATTATCACAATATAGTGCCTATACAATTTAGATTGATCTTGTGACACATCTTTGACATGTATCCATTGTGATGAAATTTCCCACTGACATGACATCATTTTCTTACGATAGCCCTCGACATTTCACCATTGTCATATGGGATTCGGAGGACACTAAATATTAATATTGTGAAAACTTAGGTACAATGAACATTTATCATGTATAGATAGTGAGGCATGTTTGGTTGATCATGAAAAAGATTGTGAAATATGTCAGCATTTCCATGAAAAATACCTCAGACATGCCCTATTTGATTATACAAAGTATCTTGGAAAATTACACTTCAATCATGAATATTAATCCAATACATGTACACTGATTAAGAAAATAACCATGAACATGTTGGGAAGACACTCATGAATGTGTCATTCATTCTTGAATGACACCCCAAACATGCTGGGCAGAAAATCAAGACATGTACAAGATAAAACCAATATATTTTAGGAAGATCCCCTAGGACATGTCAACCTCATCTATAAGACCCAATTAGACTCATGTAACATGGTCCCTAACCAAGAACCATCGGTTGTACTCCATTTTTTGTAAGGTAAGTATCTTTAATGGGAAAGGGTTACGTGCTCAAGTGACCCAAATTGTGTCATGCTCTTGTACATACTTTACATGGTTGTTGTATCTCTTTATCTATCATATGATAGATAATGAGTGTCCATAAGGGAATCCTCATTCTGTAAGCCCTGATCAGTGACATAATATGATATGTCTCTTAATATTTGGGCATCCATACTGGTGTAAACATCTAACATGCCTGAAACCTCACGGATAACAATGATGTCTTTGAGCCTGATCACTCGGCTTAGCCCATTAGTAGGTTAGGGGAACACTGAACTATGACAACAGTGATTCCTATCCAAAAGCGATTTGTAGGAAACCTTTCTAAGGAATCATCTCTAATGAGAATCCAATTTTATTCAAGTATCCTTATTCCTCTAAAATTTCAACCATAGGGACCCAATCATTCCCCTAGGTTGATCATTCTACCTTGTCCATCAGCGGTGAAACAATCCTACTAAACTATGAGAACTATGATTCCTTTACAAACCTGATACATAGGATAACTTCTAAAGACTAGATATCAGTGGCTATCCACATTAGTATAATTCCCCAAATGTCTCGTACATTTCAACCAACCGGACCCAATCATTCTAATGGGCTGATAATTCTACCTCCTACATCAGTAGACTAAAAATCAAACCGAACTACAATAAATATAATTCTTTTTTTAAAAAGGATACCAAAGATTTCTTAATTAGTTATGAGTTCCATGCCATATTCTCTATGAGATTGGTAATCATAACTTTCAGAGGGAAACTTTAACGATTGATCCCCATATAGATTTTCTCTCATTCAATGTGATAAATCATCTACTACCTCTTGTTTCTCACAATGCGAATGAATGACCTGGTCTAATAGAATGGAGATGATTGTACTTATAATTTTATGAGATTTACCTATGGTGGGGTCACTATTTGGGTGTAAGTATGATTACATATCATCTCTTCTCAAATGGATATACTCTTGAAGAAGCTATCCAGTGTAGTCTTATATGTATAAGTCCCGCCTAGGACCTTTATGGTCATATCATTCATGACACATATGCTCATTATATGAACTACATAAACTAAGACACATGTCTTAATATGATATTTTGGATTCCTCTCCAAGTTTAGTCCCTATATTTATGCCCTTACCACATGACGTTAAAGTGAATGGATGACTCCATTCACACAGTCATAAGCAATTCCAAACAAACGATGTGGGTTTTGATTTATCTTTTCACATGATGCGTGGGATTCCTCATATAGTTTTTAACCCATATCCAAGACACCAACTACCTCTGTTGATGGAAATAAAACTCAAGAGTACCTACACATGGTTAAAACCCAAAATATCATAAAAAAATAAAAGGGTGATAGATAAATTCTGACATTCACATATTTGTTCCTATCAATACATGTTCTTAATAAATCTATTAATATAGGTTTAGCTTGCCCCATATCAGATCTTGGTAAGGATTTCAAGAACATATCATAAATCTATAATTTTGTTTTAGAGTAGGCACAATTTCCCCCAAAATGGTGTGATGATCTCGACTTATCATCCTCTTGTCCAATGTGAGTTCCAAAGAATCATTAGGTTTGAACCCCCAATGGACCACCTGCCTTTCGAAAGTAGGTCTATACCATTTTATGTACGTGAGAACTTTTAGTATTTACTAGGGAAGAATAAAAAAATTAGAAAACTCGATGAATGATATTGAGTAAGGAATTGAAACATTCCATAATTAAACTATCACCAAATCCATTCTGCATATTTTTCTGAAAAAAAAATAGTGAACCCATCATGAAATTATTTAAATATGTAATCCCTCTAATGATTCAAAAATTATATACTATCAGGTTCCCATCAGGATCATTTTGTTCCTTAATTTTCACAAAAAAATGGAAAACCTGATGTATTTCATTTATCTTCATTAAACCCTACAATAAAATAAAGGACCTAATTATTATCCATTAACTAAGAAACTAATTGATCAAAAAAAATAATCATATATTTTATGTTGAAATAATATGGAATCTATTTTATACTCATGAACATTCCAAATTACTTACAATCGAAATGACATCATCAAATGTTCTAATAAGTTCTGAGATCACTTGAAAATATTATTTGACCTTGAGGGCCCAACGTACATTATCGCTAACACAAAAACTCTAATAAAAATTAGATAACATCATAGTACAGTAGTACCAAATCAATAGCTCTATCCTAACTCTGGAATTGTCCCTTTAAATCCTTTGGATGATGAAATCCCACTATCTTTCATTCCCACGACATGCCATATGAGAGAAAGTGAACCTTGTTGCCACATTCAATTGTGTTGGTAGATTATCTATATAGAACAGAAATAAATTCCATTCATAACACAATGAGGTGGGTGGGTACAATCATCAGGTAACCTCAATAACTTATGAGCTTTCTAGGAGGGCTCCCATCAGTTCTGGTCATCATCATCGACGTGTTACCATGATTACACAAAGAGTTGTAGACAACGTCTTACCAACACCAACATTCCATGTGGGGGAATATTATTGGAGGTACTTCTATAAGAATTGACATGTTCTAGTGATAGGTAATGTAAAAATAAATTTTATTCTTCTAATGTAGCATAGAGGCTGACCAGGGTCATCTCACATGAAGATCTTTCTTAGTTGTTCCCCAACTTATTTTATCTAACATAAACTAATTTATTATTTTTTTATTTATTCTATGAATGTAATGAAATTTATAAGACAAATATAATGTTAAAACATACTAACATTCAATGACAAAATGATATTAGTAACGAAAGAACTTTTCCTTTTGGTTTTCTTCAGGGGTTCCATCATTCTCTTTGTTGGTATTAAATTAAGTTCGATAATTCCATTATAATATATCATTCATGAAATAGTATTATTTTATTTAGTACTATGAAATATCAAGTACATTTTGAAATATTAATTCTTCCTCCATCAATAATCAAGCTCGATGGAACACCTCAAACGAGAGTGTGACAACTCCCAATACATAGCTCCATCGTATGTCATTTCATCCACTGAATGGATCAACTCCATCATCTAAAGAGCTTTTATCCACAAGAAGGGAGGGAAAATATTTAATAAATTAATATAAATGATTTTGAGATAAGTTTCGTGGTGGATGATCACCGCACCCCTTTACAACACTCATTCTCATCAGAAAATTAAAAATACATAAGAATTAAACTATAGAATAAATGAAATTTCCACTTAACTCCCCTGGTACAAGACCCAGGTTAGCCCCTAATTTTTAGTGTAATAGGATATGATGGAATGATAGATAAATATAATATAATAAATAAAATTAAATGTATGAGGATTATAAAAGTATAAGAAGAAAAACACACACGTTAAATCCCAAAAAAAACAAAAGAAGAAGAAAAGAAGTTTGAAGAAGATGGAGAAGAATAAGAAGGGTGTGTAGAAGAAGACATAAAAATATATAACATGAATTAAATTTTATATAAAATAAAATAAATTAAAATCTATTTTAAATTAAAATTAAAGTAAGAAGAATAAAAATAAATATAAAATAATAAAATAAATAGTGTTGTAGTTTCGCCTCTAGAATTTTTCCACCAAAAGTTCGCTCTATTTATTCCCAATATATGAATAAATCACTCCATTTTTCTTCCCTATATGATTATATAAATTATATTTTATACCAATCCAGAAATATTCAATTTAATTGGATACATATAAGGGATTGTATGGAACAATTAATGAGTCCCACACTTTCTAGACGAATGTTTCCTAAATCTGCCCCCAATTTTGAGCATCTAATAGCCATGCTAATGATGAATTATCACCATGTTATTTAATATTATAATGAATCATTTAATTATTTGTAAAATTATGTTAAAATATCTTTAATTGGAGGTGTGTATTGAGATTTATGTCTCAATTACTGATTTGGGTTCCACATTATCAACCTTATTTTTTTTCAATTGATTATTTTTTAGGGCCTTTGAAAGTTTTAATAATATCCAAGTTCATAAAAATAAATTGAAATCCATAATTTTTAAAATACTAAAAAAATAATCATTTAAATTAGATCAATATTTTAAATTTTATTCCCAAAATACCAAAGTGATTAAGATCTATTAAAAGTTCAAATTTAAGTAATTTTCACATTTTAGCCCAAAAAACAGTATAAATTACTAATTGATGAAAATAACATCAAAACAATAAATTGGTATGAATTAATAATTTATAATCATATGAAAAATGATGAAAATATTAGGTCTATAAATTACTCCAAATATAAATTATTCTTGTCCTAAATCGTTAAATATTAACATTGAAAATCTGAGCGAACCAATGTTACCAGTATTCAGATTTCAAATTAATAAAATCAAAATATATTCATTGTAAAATAAAACTACAAAATTTTAAAAAATATATGAATTCAATTTCCCATTTTCAAAAAAATAATCAATTCATGTATTTTACTTTTCCCCTTTTAAAAATGATGGACCTTATCCTTTCTTTCATTCATAGTCCTCAATTTATTACAATTAAACATGTAAAATCATGATCTACCTCAAAATGGATTATTTACTATCATAATTAATGATAAAATTTAAGTATATTTATACTCATATCATGAATACATTATCCTTATCCGTATTCTTTTAAATAAACTACTTTCTCCACTTTGTAAATACAAAATGCACATAAATTCAGGGGTTATTTGTTTTACGGTTCAAATTAATATGAGGCCTAAGGTTGGTAAGTATTTTTGTTTGAAAAGTAAGGCTCAATGATGAGTTTTATCTCTTAACTAAAATGTATGATATCAGAAATTAATGTTCAATTGAATTATACCCTTAAAAGTAACAACTCCCACTTCCCCCAAACATTAAAATAGAAGGTCATAAATTATGAATGAATTATGAATGAAGAGAACCATATCTAATTTTTCTCTACTTTTATACCAATTTTTCCTTTTCAAAGTATTTTTTTCTATTTTTTTCCTTTTTGAAAGTTATTCTTGTAAAAAACATCAAATCCACCACCTAACCACATATAATAAAAATCATTGGTATAGTTATAGTAATTTTTTATTCTTCTACGGAACATCCCATTCCATATTTTAATTTTTTTCTAGAAGGGGAAACAATTATGTATATTGAATGAATAAAAAACATTATTTATTCCACCTATATCGCCCCTTATATAACTTTATTTTAATGAAAATCATCTCGTTCACCATGAATCCCTTTACCAACACACTTCAACTTTAAAATATCATAAACAATACTAATAGGAGGGTTGGAATGTATAAAAATGGACTTAAATGTGGCTCATTCCTAATAATTTCATTCATGGATTCTGTGGATAAAAAAAGATATATTTAACAGTGGTAATTTTATGATAATAGATTTTCAAAGTATACCTCAAAAAAATTAAATGTGATTTTTCACATTTAGATCTTCGATAAGTTAAAATTAAACTTCTAGTCGATGAAATGTCCAAGATCACTCAAGAAATATGCTCATGAATAAATAGTATGTACTTGGTATATAAATCATCTGAAGAAAGGTAATTAGATTTTGAAAAATTACTCAAAAGAATTATTATTAATAACAAATCAATTCAAATGAATTTCATAAATTAAATGCATGAAAAATTTAAAGAATGTTTCATTTACATCAAACAAACAATTCTCTCAAATCATGAGTCCTCGTTTTAATATCCATTCTTCAATTAAATCACAAAATTTTACATTTCACTCATTAAATTTCATTAAACATGAAATCTAAACCATGCAATCAAAATATTCCTAAGAAACTCATGTCTCCTAGATAAGTCAAGTGAATCATATATTCAATCATTGGAACAAAATTTCAATTTAAGCTCAAAATTGGCTCTTCTAAAAAAATTAAGAGTTTAAGTGATAAAAATTAAAAGTGAACTCACTTTTGAAATGGAGTTTTGGTTCTCCCCATCCACTATTTTGTGTCTACTATGTGGCATCATGAACCTAAAAAAATTACACAGTTAAGCACAAGGATGATGTCATTGGAGAAAAAAAATATAGGGGTAGTGGGGTTCATGATAGAATAATCCTAAAATAGTTAAATTAAAATGTAAATTCAAAAGCTTTTTTTTGAAATTACTATATATCCAGTAAAGGATAAATCTTGGTATGATCCCCCACATGGGTCTCAAATTTTAACTACCTCCAGAGGGTAGTACTAGCTATTACCCATAATTTGATGTTGGGTGGATCTTCATGTACTTGAACCACCACAAGTGGATTTTCTAATCATGTGCTTCTTTCATGGTGGTGAGGAATGATTCCTAGATAGAGTATACCAGATCCATCCACGTAATATTTAATGCTAGATTGAATGAAGGGGTTGGATGAAGTATGTATCATCCACTTCTTGGGTTACTAATTGTGAAACCTCCTCCTTTTCAAATGTTGGATCAACTTGGGATACATGAATTGAATGTTAAAAAGGAAAGTTATAAGGTAATTTTTATTGAATAAATCTTAAATTACAATTATAAAAAACATTATCCATTTAAAAATGAGCACCCAATGTATGGACTTCCTCAAGCTCAACTATATCGATTTTCTTATGGGCTTCCTTAAATGTGTGTTTATCAAAACTAGGGAGCCCCATATGTTCCTCAACAAGTTTATGTTCAGTTTCTTAATCTTCCACTAAGGACTGACAAGAATGTACCAAATATAAAATTTCAACATAATAAGGAGTGATACTAAAATCATATTGAATATGATCAGAAAAATAATTTTAAAAAATATCATCACCCTATATTGTTTCTAGTTCAATCACTGCCTCAGTGGTGAGTGACTCCTGAAGGTGAGTCTCTATGAATGGAAGAAGGTAGTTGGCCTCTTCCATTATTAATTCAAATTACACCACATGGGTGGTGTCATCCTCTTCCATAGATAGAGTGACATGAAATCGTACTAGATATTTTACTTTTTAGGGATCTGGGAGACCATTCATTACCACATTCTCATTCTAGAATTTACCATGATCTTGTTGATCTCCCACAAGTATCACATTAGGTAATTCGTCCTCATATGGAATCCACTCAATATTATCATGGTCATCTTAGATCTATTTGAAAAAATGGTAAGGTTTTTGATGTCCTTTAAGTGTTTCCTCAACCTCTTATTTCTTCACTAATATTGTGATACTGTGTTGGTTCTTATTCTTTAGGGATATCATGTTGTTATTCACACACATTAAAGAATACATTGAAATATTTTATATCTACGACATATGGATAAAGTTTAGGATGATCCATTAATATAATAATTTAGTTAAATTCTCTTTCCATTTTGATCCCCAAGTAATAAAACTTATACATCATCTTTCACACCTGATCATTTAAGTCACTGTAACCATCTTCATTTTCATTATCTTTCACCTATGAGCAATCTTCCCATATAGAAAAATTTTAGTTCAGATAAATATTGGAAAGACTAATTTTTTAATGGTTTTTCTAAAGGAAAATAATTATAATCTATATAGAATATGGTAATAAAAAAAGATAAGTATAAATGATTGGATACCCAGAAATGGTGCTAGTTTTATGTGAACTCCTGTAATAGGTCATAAAATAACAATTTTATTCTCCTAATGGAGCATAGGGGCTGACCATGGTTGTCTAACTTGAAGATCATTCTCAGTTTTTCACAAAAATATTATATCTCATTGAAACTAATTCTTTTTTTCTGTTTTTATTTATTCAATGAATTTAAAGATATTAGTAGAAAATTTAAATATAAAAAATTATACTAACATGTAATGAAATAATTATATTTTGATTGAAATAACTTGACCTTAGTGGTTAGCTTCATGGGTTCCATCATTCTCGTTATTATTGTCTAAATTAGGTTTGATAATTCAATTATAAGATCTCAATCTTGAATTACTATTATTTTATTTAGTGTTGTGAAATATAAAATTCATTTATAAATATTAATTCCACCTCATCCTATAATAAAAGATGATGGAACACCTCATTTGAGGGTGTGACATATCACATGACCTTGCTCCATCATATCTAATTTCATCCACCTAATAGATCAACTATGTTGTATGAAGGGATTGTATCTAGTAGAGTGTAGGAAATATTTGAAATAAAATAATTGAAATGAGTTTGAGATCAGTTTCATGGTGGAAAATTTCAGATTCCATTAACATCACTCTTTCTCATCACCAACTATATAAAATATAATAATTTAAGCACAAAATAAATGAAATTTCCACTTAAATCCACAAGGCCAAGCTTCAGGTTATCCCATAATTACTGTGGGTAAGAGTTCATAGTGGAACAAGAAATAAATATCATAAATTAAAGAGATTATAATAATGATAATGATAAAATAAAAATAATAAAAACACAAACATTAAATAAACAAATAAAAAAAGAAGAAGAATATAAAGAAGAAGGAAAGAAGAAAATAATGGTGATAAAGATGGAGAAGAATATGAAGGGTGTGTGGAAAAAGACCCAAAAATAAAAACCATGATTAAATTATATTATATATAATGTAAAGTAAATTTAAAATCAATCTAAAAGAAAGCTTAAATAAAAATAATACAAATAAAAATAAAAGAAGGAAAGAAATGAGTGTAGTAACTTCCCCTTTATAATCAATCCTCTAAATGTTAGCTCATGTTATTCCAACCATTTGTATGAATCACTCCATGGGTCCTTCTTATAAGATTCTAATAAGTAATTTTTATATTAATCCTCCAAACATAAAATTTATTGGAATCATATAGAAGAAGTTATGACCTAATTAATGACTACCACACTTTATATATGAATTATTCCTATGATCCAAATTTTTAACATCAAATGGATGAAATAATTATAGAATATAACAATTATATTTAATTTTATAATGATAAATTTAATTATCATTTAAATTAAATTTTAATCTACAAAAATAGACGTGTGTAGCCTTCATTATTTCTTAATTATTTAGGAGGTGTCCACAGTCACATCTGGAATAATTTTTCCCATTGATAAATCTTATAGGGAATTGAAATTTTAAAATTGGCTCCTAGTCCATAAGAAGATGTTTATTCCCAAAAGTCAAGTAATCGATAAAAATCATTAAAATTGGATCAATATTTTAGAAGTTATTCTTGAAATACCAAATTTGTTTAATTTTTTTAAAATCATATATTTAAGCAATTTTCACATTTTATCCCATAATGCACCATAAATCCAAAATTTTCAAAAATAATATCAAATTGATAAATTGGTAAAGATTAAATAATTTAAATCAATATTAAAAATGTTGAAAATATTATTAATATCAACTATCCAAACAGTGCAAATCCAGAGCAGGATTGTGTCCCTACTACCCCCAATCTATCTGAGCCCCCCTAGTGTATCATGATAATGGAATAGAGTCAATCCCATATCATCAATAACAATGAGTTATGACTAAATTACAGCTAGTCTTTATGACTTTGTAATCTGAGGGAACACCCCAACCCACAAATCTAGGGTCATTTGTATCATATTTTACCCAAGTATTATCATCAATACGGGCACCGACCCCTCCTACATTATCATGGGTACCATCCCCGCAAACACAATCATGGGCACCGACCCCTAAAATGTTATCACAAGAACTAAAACCCAAATGTTATAGTGGTAAATTACCACTCAAACGATATAGTGGTAACAGACCCACCAAATTGCATATCGAGCACCAAACCGCCAAATGAGATACTCCATCGAGGAGGAGCACCATCCAACTTATGTATCATTTAATATGATATATATATTATCTGAAAACTCCTCATCTGATTCATAAATGAACACTCTTATAGAGTATAATTATACCCCCCTGTAGTCATCTGAGTCACATTAAGTTGTCCTACCTTCTACCTATGGAACATAAAAAATAAGGGATTTTTGATATATTTCAGGAATATTCATAAGGTATTACCAACCATGCTAGTATTTAATATAATAATTACATTGGATAATATGTCTAGTGGAAATAGTGGATTCAGTCTCTAGGGTCCATGTCAGGACTCCCATCATCACCCAATCACTCTACCATCGATAAACGAAAGGATGTTGTAATAGCTCCTACCATCCAGCCCCATGAGGATGGAAATAAAATTTCCATAGAGGAATATATTTCTCAAATCCAATTAATGAATTAGGTTCTATAGTAAATAATTGTTTGAATGATAATAGGATCTATACCCTATAAAAATAGATCATCATCTTCCTCTTAAACCCCCTTGAATAAATGTTCTTTAACCCACAACTTTGGGAGAATTTTCATATTTTCCATCCCCTCATAAAGTGAAATCCAAAAATTATTCCACCTCACTATAGCCCATGGGATTGGTAGCATTTTCGTATTTTAATTAACCCCAAACTATCGAACATGGAAAATTTTTATTTTTTCCACCTCCTCATTAAGGGTATTTTGGAAACCATACAACTTTAGTCATTGCAACAAATCCAGTTCGAGGGTCAGGATCCCTTAATCAATGGGGACCATCTATGTCATCCATTACCCCCATGCATATTCAATTTACCTTGAACCAATGATAACTAGAGATTTACACCCCAAATTTTAAGGTCAACATTATGTACATTCTAATATAAGTATATATAGAACGTGAGATAAGTTGATTGGTCGCATAGATCTTAATGGAAAAAATCAGAAGGTCTATTCCATATGATTAAAACATATATCCAATTAAATCAATTATTCAATGGATAATGATTGGTTAAAAATATGAATAATTAGAAATCCATGTGAGGTTTGGTTTATTGGCTATCACGATTACTACCCCAACCACCAACGTCTCAAGCACACCATAGAAAATTGAAACATCTTTAATGATTGGTTAGAGAAGCATGTAAATGAAGGATTGAGAGAGTAATAGGATTATAAAACTCATTTAATATGCATATGTGTCATTCAAAATCCATAAAAAAGGAGAAATACACCTTCCTAGTAGGTGGATTCATGAACCATCCTAGTCGCATATTGTTAAAATGAACAACAAAGTCCTAGTAGTATGACATTAAATTGCATGGTGATTTCCTTGTTTTCTAACATTATACTATACAATGTAATCCTAGTCATATGATATTAAATTGAATGGAAATGTTCTAGTTTCTTGACATTAAAATTCATGATGATTTCATAGTCACATGATGATAAATTGCACAGCAACGTCCAAGTCACATGATGATAAAATGCATGGAGACTTCCTAGTCACATGATGTTAAACTCCACATCAACATCCTAGTCACATGATGTTAAACATCACATAAATTTAATGGCCTTAGGATGTTAAAATTCATTGTAATTTCCTAGATGCATAATGTTAAACTGGATGGAAACATCCTTATTGCATGATGAAAACCAAGACACATGATATTAAACTGCACAATGAAGCCCTAGTCAAATGTCGTTAAACTACATGATAACACCCTAGTTGCATGAGGTTAAAATTCAGTGAATACATCATATTCATATGATTCCAAACTACCCGACCATGTCCTAGTGACATTATATTAAATTTCAAAATAATTTCATGGTCGCATGACATTATGCTACACAACATGTCCTGACAACATGATGTTAAATTGTACATAGTATTCCCTAACCACATTATGATAAACTATATGAATCAAATCATGGTCACATTACATTAAACATCACATATCCCCAATGTTCATCCTCATTCACGTTGAGTGACCCCTATCCAAGAATAAAGACATTAAACTGCACGTCTCACACCCTAACCACATGATGTTAAAATTTAGAAAATGGGTACTTACAATGTAAATTTATACTATATAAAATAATTATTTGTCACATGATTATAAAATGGATAGGATTCGCCATCTAACCAATGATTCGCCATGTGTAAGATAGATTTTAGTGGAAGAAAAATAAAATACCCCATTCTTACTGTGTGAGCAAGATCCACATAGGGGACATTTTCATATATTAACTACATGAGGCTTGATTCCTATTATCAAAGAATACATAGTAGTTCCCACACCTCCATTCCCAAACCTATAAATAGTATTCATTTCCTTCTATATTGGGTGTCACTTATCCTTATTGCATGAACATAAAATTCATGAAATTAGTCCTTATCGCATGATGTAAAACATCACAAATCCCCAACATTACTCTTACTTCATAAGGATTCACCCATACCCTTATCACTAGATGTTAAACTACCTAGTTGTTGTCATCGCCACATGAAATTAAATGGAACAGGTTTCTAGAACTACTTATAGCTTGATTCTAATTCTAATGATATATGTAGGGATGCTTAGATCCTATATCATTTCCCAACCACTTCATGATTCAAAATTTCCATATATATTCTATAAATTGCCTCCATGAAGTTAATGGAACCTTTTCCACTCATTATTTCTCACATAGATCATAGCTCACCTGAACATAGGAATTTGGGTCACAGTTCCCCACATGATCGAGACATCATGACAGGATTATCATGGTATAGAATTCAATACCTTAAAAGGAACACCAAGAATACTTACATCATGAAACAAAACTACATAGTTAAAATATCTTGTATGACACAAAAATGAACATCATTATGGACCTCACCTGATAGGACCACTATCATTGTTTTTTGTCATCCACAGCACCACCAGTCAAGAACTACATAAGGATTTATTTCTTTCATCATAGGATATTTAGTGAGTCCCATATCCCCAATACTAGATCCAACATCAATAATCAATGGGAACAATGCCCCCACAACATATGTGGTAGACCTACATAGAGATTTTCCCATTAAAGAACTAAATTTGGATTAATTATTATTCTCATATGATAAATAGTGATTCCCAAATCTCTAGTACTGAGTATATCTACAAAAGTAAATATAAAAATTCACCCTCCCTATGTATGTGTCAGACCTGCATAGTGATATTTCATGAAAGAAATGCATGAGGCTTGATTCCTTCCTTGACAGGATATGTAAGGATGCCTGAATCGCCAATCATGGGTTTATCCACAACATATAAAATGAGACAAGTGAACCCTCAATAGTATGTGGGTGGAACCTAAGAAGTGGGTTACCTGAGACCCACTCTTGTGCAACTCAATCAAATTTCTAGTTATCCATTGTTTCTCATGAAGAGTATTGACCATGTGAGAATAGGGAATCTGGATAGCTAATCTAGACAATACAACTGTGGCATATCTTAGATAAATATATAATTCCTAGCTATAATAATTTAAACTTAATAACACATCTATGTCCTCAGCACATGATGTTAAACTACAAAAAAATATCCAAGTTACACGATGTTAAAACGGCAAGGAAATTTTTTTTCATACCAAATAGATCACCCACTATGATAGTTTTTTATCGTATAATAATGTGTTTTATAAATTCACCTTGAAATGAGTTCAACACATGCATGTGTAGCTTTTTCGGTACTCAAACCCTTCTTGAATATTGTGTTTTCCTAGAACCAACTTTATATATTTTATACCAAAGTCAACAAAATCAGTTTTTTTTTGTTTTTATTGTTCTCTTAGAATCCCATGAAACTTGGGATTCTTTGATCTTGGTTCTTCACAATAGAAAAATTGTAATAGGGAATGTCACTTCCAAATAGTCCATTAGATCCTATGAAGGCCCCCCTTAGATCTATATGTTATTTTCCTAACCACGTGGAACATTAGAGGCTAACACCGTCACCAACGGTCGATTTGTACCCATCGGTTCCCACCTATTCTCAACTTAGATATCATTGGGTTATAATTTTGACTTTTTATAACCCAACTACTCATGTTGATTTTTATTCCCTCGATGTTACACATCTATGCATTGTACCCTTTGCAAAAGAAGGATTACTGCATCATATTTTTATACCCTTCCATTCAAGGGTATTCATCTTCTATGAAGAACCAATCCATAAAATACAATGACCTATCATATAGGCGCACTTTTTCTATATACAATTCATATTTTCACATGGCTTTATCTCATAGGTAATGCATCTTGAATAATTTTTTCACATCGGTTCCCACTTCCATACATCTTGGCGTTAAACTACAATGAAGAAAATACATCATCACTATATGATGTTAAAATAACAGAAAAAAATCCTTATCACATGAATTAGAACAATAAGAAAAATTTCCCCATGTATAATGAAATTAAATCACATAAAATGTGGTCAAATCATTATGAACATAATCTTCTATACTATGATGGACTAAATCAAAAGACTCCAAACGACTAGTGAAAAAGACACAAAAATTGTCTAGTTGAAAAACCATAATGGGTGTTCTATGAAAAAATCAAGTAACCACTTTCTTAACACTTCATCTATAGAGTATAGGAAAACTTTAGTGTGAAAATAAATATGGAATAAAGCTCATAGGGCCTATTTTTTGGACCTAGTAAAATTTGATCCAAGATCGCTAGAATCCCTAGTCCAGAAATTAGTTAGATTAATGGTTTTTAATATCTCCTCATTGTAATAAAATGTTCATTTGGTTGTTACACAACTTTTATGGTGCTCAAACCATTATTGAATTTTACTCTTTTCATAAACTACCTTCATGACCATGAAGTCCAATCCAACCCAACAAGTTCCCTAAGATGGTGTCGTTCTCTATGAACCCCATCGACCACGGGATTATTAGATCTTGAATATTCTCTATAAACGACAAGTAAAAAGGAGTGGCCCTACAGATTAGACCCTCAAATCGCATGAATACCCCCCCCCCTAAATACATGATTAATTATTCTGACTGTGTGAAATATTAGAGGCTCACACCATTACCAATGATTGAACTATACCCACTGGTTCCCACCTCTAGTTAACTAATATTGTCATAGACTATTATTTACGATCCCCATGACTAGAATAGTCAAGTGGATTAAAAAATACTCATTGTTATGCCATCATGCTTTGTACCATTTTTAAATGAAGGAATGCGACACTCCATTGCCAAACCTTTTGATGTCCTACACCATCTGACTCGAAACCATATGGTGTAGGGAATGAGTTTCACAATTCGAGAGAAAAATTGACCTAGGGTTAAAGAAGAATTACTAACTAGATATTGATCCATTCCAAACATCATCAGCTAGATTCTTGAGTCTTCATAAATCATTCTCGGGCCAAAAAATAGAGTGGGGGATAAAATCTACTTGACCATTCATGTAATCCCTATACACTCATTCCAAAGGTCTTTGATATACCAATTAGAGGCCTACACTTTTTATAATATATTATCTCCAGTCCTCATGATCCACGATGTAACTATGGTAGAACTCAAGAACATAGAGTGTTATGGTTTTCCCTCAGTATGTGTGCCCCATTCCATGGTCCATAAATTAATACTCTAAGGCACTTGATTTACACAACCCATGTTAAAACTACCCCTAAGGACTCCAGATTCTCTACATTTTATCCATCCACCGATACAATCTCAAAACTATTCTGTGGCCCTTGTAAAAGATTGGAGACACATCTATTTGATCATTATATTGATTCATAAAGGTAATATACCTACCAATAAGAGGCATCTCTATCTTCTTTTAAAGGATATATAATACTCCTGATCCTTGGAAACACCATAACAAAACACGAAACCTTATGTTGTCTTGGGTCATCCCTATCATGCATGACCCATATTCAATGATAATCAATAAAGTCTTGGCAGCCAACATTTAAACTACATAGAATCTCAAGGTATGAGATTAAATCAACTAAACAATAGAAACAAAAGGTATGAGCTAAAAGTTTCTAAACTAAATCAATAGATTATAAGATATAAAAGACCCAAAACTATAGTACATCGATGGTATGGTATAAAAGACTCCAAAAAAAGTCATGGTACAACTTAGATGACCCAAAAAACCAACTGTAATAGACATAATGTTTGACAGGTTGGACACTTGACAAAGAAATCAGAGGTGAATATCCAATATCTACTCACTGGAGATGCACATTTTGTGATCCATGAAATATTAACAATCTATTAAATGTAATAGGCACAAATCTTGTTTACTTGAAAACCCATAAGAAGGCATCCTAAAAAAATCTCATTCCATTTCTTCTTAGTCTTTCTCTATATAAATATTATTGAAAAGTTAAGGAAATATAAATAAATATATAAAACTATTGTGAAGGCCACCATATGGCCTTGGTAAAAATCATGTTATTCATGATAATTAACCTAACTTAGACAAAAGTTACACTACGTAGTAATCATGGTGGATACCATATCAAAATTATCCTTGTAAATCATGGGTTCTTTAATCAATTGGTGTAGGTAATCAATGATGAATCTCATGTAGGTGGAAATTGATGAACATTTCTCAACATAAACTTGTTGTAAGTCAAGAAATCAAATCTAGATTATTGGATCTATTTTGTATTGTTAAAAAAGTATGAGTATCATTGATGATCTGAAAAACACCTCCACTTGAACATGGATCTCTACCTAAGATCTCGTAAAAAAATAGTGAAATTTTATTCCTGCATATGAGCTGGATCAAATTAAGTACACTCATCATACAATAATTTACCCATGAACATTTATTTCCTTTACATGATTTTGATCTACATAGTTTTATATTTTAGAATAATGTAAGTCTTGATTCACATTCTCATGGGATATGTCACGACGTCCAAGTACCATACCTCGAATCGATCCACAAGTTCCTTATCACCCAATCCTTATTCTGTTCTGTAATTCATATACATTATAATTTTAGGGTATTCATTCCCAAGTAAGAGATAATCCTTATATTGGATTCATCCAAGAATTCATGTCCAAGGGTATCATATTCATAACTCTTGAGAGTTCATTAGTCTACACACTCTGGGTATACCCTCTCATATCATCATTTCATTATTTAAATAGAAATCAAGAAGAAACAAGTTGGATACAAGGACATGGCCAGGAGGCCAAGGGGCGGCTGGAAATAGTGCATCCTGAGGGAATCCCCTCTTATAATAATAACCCCTTCTAGTTTAAAATGGTGTAGATTGTAGTAGAAACTGGTACCATTATATTGGAAAGATTGAGAATCCTTGTGTTCTATCATTTTATTCCCCTCTCTCTAGGAGTGTCTCAGTCGGGTGTTAATTGAGAAGATAGCCTGGAAATTCTAGATGGGGTAGGAGATAGACCAAGGGACCCGATCAGAACTATGTAGTGAGTTGCAGTGAATCAGGGAGTTGGTTTCAACTTCCTCAATATGCATCCCCTTTGTATACAAAGAGTGAGACCTAAAAGCATGGAATGTGCATCCGTAAGAAAAGAACAGCCTCTACCTAGGAAGACTGAGAACACGAACATAAAAGATCCCATGGAGTCACGAAGGACCCCACCACCCATCATGATACCAACAGAGCATAAGCCATCTGTGTTGAGTTTCAAGCCCATGGATGAAGGATTCCAACATACCAAATGGTCGCGAGGACAAATATTTGGGCTGGCCTAGGAGGTTCTGATCAAGAAGTGATGGGAGGGATTATCCCGCAAGTTTGGAATTCTCCTGATCATATCCAGAAGTAGGATGTGAGTAAAAACCAGGATTGCTTTACCAGAGGAACTACACCCCTTGAATCTCATTTTATTCCTCTCCTCCCAAAGACCCCAAACACCAGCATGTAGAATTAAGGCCTGAGCCTTGTATTCTTCTCCCATGCATCCCATGTTATCAAAGCAACCAACCAAGAAAGGGGAGTCCTTTTCATGAGGGAAGCGGACCGCAAAAAAAACTACCAAAGGCTTACCAGACGTCACGCGCCCAATCTCCATTGAAATAGAGGTGATCCAGGATTTACTCTTGTTTGACTTATAGCAAGTGTAGTGGTAGGCCATGAGAACACCGCAACAGATAAAATTCTCGTCGGTGGCCACAACATTGTGTCTGATCCTCTTTGGAAAGAAGTTGTATTTTTTGGGGATACACTTGATCCAAAGGGTTTCATTCCAGGTTTCCTCCTCCATTGGGGACACCAGTAGCCGAAGACATTCCATAGAAGAGAAAGAGCCCGTGCTTGAATGGGAAAAGAAACACATGTTAGTTTTCTCATTGATTTCAATAAGTTGGAAGGTCTCATGTCGATCCTTGGACAACACTTCCTTGTTGAAGGTCGGGAATCTGCTGGCCTCCTTATATGGGATGTTGTAGGCTGGACACCCTAAAAAACTAATAATGCAACTCACCTAGTTGGTATGCAAGAAGGCCACATCCCTTTGCCAATAATCCACCGAGCATAGGGAAGAAGGGCCGAGTACAGAGGGAGAGGGGAAGCCATGAGAGGGGACCTGTGCACTAAATCCCATGTAACACTACCCATTGATGAGCCTCCCATCGTGATACCCCATAGTGTCTAGAGGTCAATCAAATTCTAAGAAAATCTTGCATGCATACAGAGGATTGTGTCTACCAAACTGTGAACATTGACCCCACCTTATTTAATGGACCTCTCCATGCTCTTCTAAGTGACCCAAGACCACTTTACTTTATCTCTGGTGTCCCATATAAAGAAAGGGATGATTGTTCCAATTCTAGAGATCAATCCTTTGAGTTCTTTGACAGAATAGAGTGTTTGGACCGAGGAAGCAAGGATGACACAATTAACCATGGTGACCCACCCCCGAATGATAGAAAATTTTATTTTAAAATTGAAGATGTGATCTGAGATGCGGCTAACTATTTGGTAAAAATATCTGATACAGAGACGACTTGAGGAAATACGAGCTCCCAGATATTTCATTGTCCAATAACCACTTTGGATGTCGAGCAAGTTGCATATAATAAGTTCTCGGTTGCATTTACACTTTCGTGATAAAAAAGGATGATTTTACATTTGTTGATAACTTTCCCACTCCAATGGTATTATCCATCAATAACCATGATGAGTCCATGTAACTAGTTCCTTGAAGAATTAATGAAAACTAGGGTGTTGTCTGCAAACATCGTATGGGAAACAGAGGGGGCGTTCAACTTTCTCCTGAAGGGATGAATAGATCCCTTGTTCACGCCTTGGTGGATGAGGCGACTATTAATTTCTAGGGAGAGGATGAAGAGGGTTTGGGATAAGGGTTATCCCTATCTCAGACCACTAGAAGCTTTGAAAAAACCATGATACTTCCCCATTAAATGGACAGCCATTTATAGCGAGCTAATGCAGCGAAAGAGATGGTCGGACACCCAAGGAGAGAATCTATTACCAGTGAAGAACTTGTTGATAATCCCCATTTAATACAATAATAAGATCTATACATGTTTTGTTTGATTGCAAAATTTGAGCCATGGGCCCTGTTGTTGATGTCTTGGATCACTTCATGCGCTAATGTGATCGCTCCATGGATTGAGCAGCCCTTCATGAACCTGTGTTTCTCTAGAGAGATCCAGCGAGGAAGGTTGATGGAGAGTATGGAATTAAGGATTCTTACAAGGACATTATATGAATTACCGAGACTAACTGGGTGGTTTTGGTGGACAGAACAGGGGTTTTTGATTTTGGTAAGATGAACCAGAGACGGGGAACAATCCACTCTTGGCAGACTGCCTCCTATGAAAAAATCCTGGATGGCGGTAAAGAGGTCGTCTTTGATCACATCCCAGAAACTCTTGTAGAAGAAACCCAGGAAGTCATCGTGGCTTGGGGAGATATCAGATTTGAGGTATAGTATGGTTTTATGGATCTCATAGTCTGTCGGAATGTTCTCCATTAGCGCGTTATCATGGAGTGTTACTTGGTTGGAAATGGAACTGAGGAACTTCGCTTCACCTCCCGGGTAGCCATCCAGCATTCTGGGATTTTCTTCTGCCAAGAGGTCTATGAAAAAAGAATGATCCATTCTACCCACGTCATCCCTGTCTTTCAAGAAGGATCCATCCTTTATTGGAATATTTGGTTGGACCCTTTGTTTTCTCTATTTAATTCAAGTGTGGAAGAAGGCGGTATTTCTGTCCCTTTCTTCATTCCACCTTATCCTCGACTTCTCCCTCACCATGCATTCATGGCGAAGCACCATATCTGAATAGGATTCCATTTTAATGGAAATGAATCCAAACACCCATTCATCCCAAGAACCCTCAAGGATGGATTCAAGTCTAGCGATCTTATGCATGGAATCATCCATGTCTCTATCACTTCGAGGAAAAGAGTCTGCCCAGACCTAGAGCCTGCCTCTGAGCCTTTGGAGTTTGTTTTGAAAAATTGTCGATGTCCTGCCATGAGATAGTGCATGCCCTAAGTCGACATCAATTTCATGGTAACTTGGTAGGCTAGTCTAGTGGTGGAAGTATATAAACATGTCGGGACTTTACTACCTTGTCAAGATGAAGTTATGGATTGGAGAGTGGTCAAAAAGTCTATGCATCAAGTGACTGATAGAGATGATAGGATACAGTGAGAATGAATCTCATTCTATAAGGGTAATTTTTTTAGACAACCATTATTGTGTGATATTCACATTTCCACTAGGAATTTAAGTAGTTTGATGGAAATATAAAAATATTTATATACTGTATAAAGGATTCAAAGGATGTATTTTTGAAGAATAGATTTGATATGTCAAGGAGATATAATTTGGACTTTCATATCACCCATTTTAATTAAATATTTATTCTACATAAAAGTGAGTATATCTCCCATTTTATCTAAAAAACATTCCTAGTCCACTGGCTAGCTAGGACCATTCTCAACAACAAGCCCATGTGAGATCGATGTTGACCATGCCTAATGGCAGCCAGCCTGGGCCTGTTAGAGGATAGAAAGTGGTATAGTTTCTATAGAGATAGAGTGTTCCCATGTATAGGGCTTGTGATGTGGGAGCTTGAAGGTGTATATAGAATGGGTCAGGGGTCCATAGGGCCAAATCTATAGGTGTGTTATGCGTAGTTGGTAGATATGTCAAACCACGTCATTAGCTTGATGGAAAAATAGCCATCAATTTTATTAAAAACTAAAGGGAAGGTGTAGTGTATCTTTTTATATTGGATGTGAGTCTCTCTGTACTATTTACTAATGATTTAAAAATTTGGATATAATCTTGGCCACTTGATCATTCAATCATGACCATCTTTTGAAATTGTGTACAGTTCCATTTGAAACATGTGATCTTGCACAATCCTTATTCAAAATTGACCAATCACTCAGACTTTTTCTTCAACCTCCTGACACCCTGGTTCAATGTTGTAAGACACACTTGATTCTCTCCTGACATCACCATCATCTCCAGTCCTTTGTTGATATCTGAACAAGTCAGAGACAACCAACATGGATGTCCCTGTGTTCTACATCCTCCATACAACTTTTACGGAAGAAATCATGTGAATCCCATCAAAATAACCAGTGGAATGTATATAGAACTTCAAACTGTACATGAATCCATTGTAAGATGATTATTGACCATGTTATTTTAGTGATTACAATCACTAGATTCATCTTATGATGTTTATGAATACATGAACCTCTCCTCTACTTCATGATTTATCTATTGAATAAATTAATCTTATCAATAGTTTCATCACCTATAATGAATCATGACAACACGAGAAAATGGTAACACAATATTGATAGAGCCTTCACATGAAGTAATGAAGACCACATGAATCCATCTTGTAGTCAAATGATGTAGATCTCATGATGTCTCCACCACCCCAATCAATACATGTGACATGTACACCACGAAAAGTGTAATTAACATCAACCTTCATCGGCCAATAAATACCCTTCCCCCATTCAAGAAAACACATACATTATGGAAAATAAATATAAGAGGAAGAGTAATAGATAAATGAAGGATCTGGCCACCGCCTTCATAGATCAGCTTCAGGTGATTAAGAAGCCACTCTTGGGAGGATCTACTATGAGAATTCATCACAAAAACCCATAATGTTGTCATCATAAGATCATGAAATCACATGTCATGATAATGTTATGTGATTACCTTGTGAAATAATGCCTTTAAGCAGCCATGAACCCCCACATAGAAACATCCCTATCTCATGAAGCTCCATTCTTAACAAACATTTATGAGATGGAGTGAGATTTCCTCATATAATTCCCATTAGATCATGAGATTGCATATGAACTTCTCATGTGGAAAACCGTGATCATGTACTATGTATTCTATGAAATACATCACCCCTAAAGACAAACTCAGTTTTCACCCCCTATGCACGTTCTCAAGACCTCATGTCAGACCTTCCATCAGATAACGTGGTCGCATGAGTAATGGAATCTCATGCGACACAATATTGAAGGCTTCCTAGATACCTAAGACATCAATGTTACTGTCTGTAAGCATGTGCCAGTGTATATTATCGACTTCTATATTGAAAAAGAAGTAATACCAATGACTTGAGGTGCTTTCATGCAACCCTAGGAATGGATTATTTTTCCAAAAACACCCTCGCATGTCCTGGGATTGATAATATGTCCCATTGAAACACCCATTTTCTAGGCATGTGAATCTCATGAACAAAAGAGCTTCATGTAAACCCTTTATAGTATGAGACACTCTTTTGAACCACTGATCATGTTTGATGCCACCCCTATCTTTTGAAACCAAATCTAATAGCCCATAACGCATTCTATCTCCCCATGTGATGCCTTCATGTGGATTTGAATAGGAAACCATGAAAACCCTCAGTATTTTGATTCAAGAATCCTTCATGTCTCTCAATTCATGTACACATCCTTTTAAGTGGATACCTAGACACACAACATTCTCATGAACACCCTCTTTATACAAGTAAATCAATGGTCACTTGAAACCTGTATGTCAGCCTCCCTCTTCATGTAGTGTGCACCCTCACCCATGTATTCAACATCAAAAATAGACCAAAAAATGGTCTCTGAATCAATTTTACGCCCTCTATGATGTCATTCTAGTCATATGAACAAGGAACCCATGTATCCATACACTCCCATTCTATGGAGATAATATCAATTCTGAATTGAGGTTCAATCCCATTTGACTTGTGACATCAACATCAGGGAAATATAAATATGATAAATATGTTCGTGAAACAAAGACATGTGATTAACTTAAGGTAATATGATATAAATATTCCTCATTGATCTCACAGTGTCTTTGGATGGCCAGGGACATGTCACATTTATCACAAGAAAAGCCTTGGAGAAATATAGTTTATCTCACAATGGCTAATTGAAATGTCACCATTGTCATGCGATACACCAATGACAAGAAAAGTTGATCATGCGACTACCCCTTGACATCTTTTCATTATCATAAGAAATGCCCTAGAAAATTCCTATTGATCTTATTAGGCATGTTTGTAATGAATTTTTCATCATGCGATTCCCCACTAACATGTCAACATTATCATGTGATATACCTCAAGAAGCCACCATTGTCATGCTATATTATGAGGAAAAGAAAGATTAATCTTGCGACATCCTGTGAACAGTGCACTTTGATCATGTGTTGACATTGAGACCGGTATGGTTGATCATGAGGTAGATTCTCAAACATGTCATTATTTCCATCTATAAAAACCCAGACATTCCTAATTTGATTATATTAAGTATCGTGGACATGTTTTCTTCTCACGGATGAAGAAATCAAAAACAAGAATTTTGATCATACAAAACACCATTAACATGTGGGGTAGACACCCTTGAACGTGTCTTCAATTCCCAAATGACTCCCCAAACATGTCAGGTGGACAATCAATACATTTTTTAAAGAAAACCAATGCATTTTTGAAAGATCTCCTAGTACATGTTAACCTAATCTGGAAGACCCACTTAGACTTAGGTCATATGGGCCCTGACCAAGAACCTTCAGTTGTATTTGACTTTTTTATATGGAAAGTGTCCTTAATGGGAAAATGTTACATTATCATGTGACCCTATTGTTTCCATGCTCTTTGAAGGACTTTAAATGGTCGTTGTCTCTCTTTATCTGTTAGAAGATAGATAATGTGTATACGGAAGGGTAACCTCGGGTTTTAAGCCCCGATCAGTGACATAATATGATATTCCCCCCCCCCCAATATTAGAGAATCCATTATGGTGTAAGCCCCTAACATGCCTGAAAAAAAGGGTATAACAATGATTTCTCCATGCGTGATCACTCACTGTAGCCCATAAATTGGTTTGGGGAAAAATAAACTATGAGAACTCAATTTAATATATAAATAGGATATGAAGGATGCCTTCCCAATAACCTAGAACTAATGGGAATCCACATAAATCTATTTCCCCTCATGTATCTAACATTTTAACCATTGGCACTTAATCAATCACATGGACTGATTATTCTACCTCAACCAACGGTAGACTGAGAATCCAAATAAACTATAAGGACTATGATTCCTATCAAAATAGGATACGTAGGATTCCTTAATTAGTCTAGATCTCTAATAAGAATCCACTTAGGTGTACGTCCCCTTATGTCTCTGATATTTCAACCATCGGGGACTAATCATTCTAATGGGATGATCATTCTACCTCATCTATCAACACAAATGTAATATTATAGGATGAAGTTAGGTAATTTATTAGTAAACTTGGAAAGGGTTTGGATGAACCAAATAGGTTTTGATGTGTGAATAAGAGATAAGAAGTTGTTCCCTTTTTTAAGAGAGGGGAGGGGCACTCTTCGAATTTCAAAATATATTAAATTAATATAAATTTATTTTTGACTTAAAAAATATCAAAACTGATTTTTTATAATATTTGATAATTATGGGTTGAAATAATTTCACAAAATAAATATTCTTTTTATTTTTTATAATTTTTAATCCTTATCTTTTAGTTTTAATAGTTATTTTACACCTTTTATTTTTACTGTGAAAACATGAAATTTTACTATTTGAGTGTTAATATTATTACTATAAAATGCCAAAAAAATCATAAATTGATTATTTATGATTCTTTTAACCTTATCACAATAATTTTTCCAAAATTATTATTTTTATAAATTTTAGATAATTTAATAAATTATAATTTATTTCAAAATATCATTAATCTCAATTTTGACACTATTCATTACATTGATTTAAACAAATATAAATACAATATTATATATTCATAATTTTTTTAATAAATCCAATACATATCAAGGTAATATATAATATTAATTAATGACATTAATTATCTAAAAATATATTTATTTTAATATTTTGCATATCATTTATTTGATATTTCTATTAGAAAATTAATTACTGCAACACTATTGTGAAACAATTATAGTTAATTATTTATTCATGAAAAATTAAAAATAAATTTCCGTGATGTAAATAAATATCTTATATTTCAAAAGAATATTTATGTTCAAATATAAATTTTGTATGAACACCTATTAAAAATTGTATACTTATTAATAACATTTGTCTGATATGTTTGCCTTTATTAAAAAAAATAATATAAGATGATTAAAGTTATACATGTGGATCAAAGATGGAATATATTTGGAATAATGTTGATTTTGGCCAATAATAACTCATAATATAAAATTATGATAAGTTTTAGGGTAATTTTATAATATTTATCATATTATTTTTACCCTTAATTACTTGATTTACTCTTAACCATGGTAATAAACACACTAAGTTTATTATTCATATTTTCCAAAACAAATGACCTATATAATAAATTTAAACCATTTGATTTCAAATATGTAATAAGTTATTAAAAATTAAAAATTATAATTCGATAAAATTATTTTAAAATTAATCATGTAGATGGGGAGAGAAATCGTGTTTTTAAAGTGAAAATGTTCAGAAGTTTGAAATGAGTAATATCCAAATTTAATTTGAAAAATATTCAAATAACTGAAATTGGATTAATAGATTTATAATTTATCTAATTTTACATAAAAAAATAAAATATAATTTAATATTATACATAATTTAGATGCAAATATAGTTTTCAAATAAATTTTAATATTTTTTAGTATTCATTAAAAATGAATCATCTCAGAAATACACCAAAAATTCACCCTAAGAGAATTTTTATATTATGATTTCAAAAAAAATTATTTTATTCAAATAAAATATATTAATGTTTCAAAATTTAATTTTAGAACATCTCAGACATTAAAGGTCTAGGAAACTTCATTTTAGAAAAATACTTCTTTTTATGCTTAAATTTTGAATTGGTCTTATTTTATGACTATAAATATTATTGGAATAATTAAAAAATATTTCATTGAATATATAAAATATAAATTTCATTAATTTCATTCAATAATATTGGTTAATTTAATTTACTTAGATAAAATGTGTTTGATGGACTAAAAGTAGTTTTTCATTCAAACACATCCTTAATTTTCAATTGCTTTTTTATTAATTTATTATTAATTCTTCAGCATAGAATTCATTTTATAAACATGTGTAAACCATATTTTCATAATTCAGATAATCCTATTCCATCCCACCATTTTCACATCAAGGTGATAACTATCATATTGATTATTAATATTATATTGTTGTTCTGTAAAACTAAATCTTGCGTGTAACACAATCTATCAAAGGAAATCATTATTATGTGTAACACAATCAAAATATAGTTGTGCATGTACTTTAATCCAAGATATTTGTTGCATGTAGCACAATAATTGCATTTTTTTATAAATAATTTTTAACTTGGTGTAGCTTGAAATGAATCCATAAAAGAATTTTGATTTATTCAAAAATAATTCATGAAAACTCAGGGTGTTCTAGACTATCCCATATACATGGGTCTAAAGATATCAAATATACTTTGAAAATGGTAAATGTTAATAACTATTACCTAATTCAACCTCTGGTAGTCAATGAACAACCACATACTACCATCATACTTCAATGTGAATAGGACTGGAGCACCCCACGGTGACGCAATATGTTGGATAAAACGCTTAGACATCATATCATCTATCTGAATCCTCAACTCCCACAACTAAAATGTTTCCATCTATTATGGATCCCTTTGAATTTGAGAAGCACCAAGCTATAAGTCTATCTGAAACTCAACATCACATCGAGGGGGTAATATTACAACCATCTCATGGAAAACATCTATAACATCCCCAATGATCATGGGGACCTCTAATATCCCAGCATATGCTGACTCCACCAAAAACATCACTATAAATGAAATAAAGGCCTCTACACATAGACTGCCCACCCGAAAACCCATATATCCAATGAAAACCACATGTTGGTCATCCACATTTTTGTACATGACATTATTTCATAAGTATTAAATAATAACACACATATAATACAACCAATCGATTATTATGATTACATCATATGGACACATCTATATAAATAAATGATCACCACATTATTGATGTGGCCCCATCATTAGTCAACACCCCTAACACATATCAAAGATGCTAGTTCGGCCTCTGACTATCATAGTCAACACCAGGGGTATATGAAGCCTCTCTACATCTAGTCCCAGAGAATAGACTAGAGTGGGTGAAACAAAGGAGTGTGAAGCTCTAAAATCAAAGAAGACACAAACATGGGTAGATAAAAAACATAACATACTATGAACGATATATAGAACCTCTAACTCTCCTTCATCCACTACATGAAACTGACAATACCCATCTCCTCAACCTCTTTGTTGAAAACCACCTCCAGGAAAATTCTTTGTTTGAGGTTCCTAAACTCGATGAAAATTCATAGCTCGGCCTCTACCCATTCCATCTCCCCTTAATGGAGCATAATAAGAAAGTCCATACTAAAGAAATGATCTCATTAGATACTATTAATAAGGATGGTGTCGAACCAGTTCCCTTACACCAAACTCAGCCCAAAGAACCATTGGTAATGGATAGTATAAATTTCCATGAACCCCATATAAAAAACACACTAGCTTGATATCTTTAGAAATATCATAGAAACTAATGTCCCCTGAAGGGTAGAAGGGAAGATACTAAGGCTGACTCTTATTTGTTAAAACCTCAAAGGCTTTAGTTTCAGAGACCTTACTATATCAACACTACTACTCAAGGAACCCTTATAATTCAAATCTCATTGAAAAACTCTTCACGAGTGCATCTAATCGATCAAATACACCTTATTATGAACCTCCAGATATATTGTAAATATAAAAGGAGTAAATGAATACTTGATATAATTAAAAAGTTACACCTCTAAAAAATATTAGACTCATCATCTATAAAAATATTTTTGGAAAGGGCATAAGGTCCTTGAACTAGTTTCCCATGACCCATAGTGATATACTCCTCTACCAAAGAGAAGGAATCTCCCACCTCTTCACCACCTTCATGGTCGACGAAAGTAAATATACCCATATCTATTTTTGAATTTTGACCCATGAAACATCTTCCTCCTTCCGCTCACCTATAAATACCATCCACCACCGACACACAACTCCCCAAATCTAAAAAACTACCAAAGGGACCTTGTATCCCTGTGGGGGCACAATCAAATAGAATGTGATATAAATTGCTTTTATTCATATCTCTATTTATTTATCCAAAACACTAACCTCGTACTTCAAAAAATTATTCTACTAAGAAGTGTTTAATTCCCTCTATCAATTCCCATCCTCCTATACCTAATCAACCTAATGAAAATCAACCAGATCATTCAGATGAACCTCAACTACCTAATCCACAAACAAATGATGTCTAGGATTCATAGCTGAAAATAAAATCATTATTTACTAATACATGATGTATGTAATTTTATTTATATTCATTTTATTTCACTATATTCATTTTAAAATACCTAAAATAACACAACTCAAATAGAAACACAATTAATCATGATTCATGTAAATCTCCTAAGACTCTACCCTAAAAATAGGTCCACATCACTTAGTCATTAAATAATCTTGGAGTCTGTTCAATGGGTCATGTGGGGAAAAGATCTCATGTCCTATATGGTCACCCGGGTCTATGTCACATACCAAGGTCAACTGGCACAATTTTCATACCAACTCATTCAATCATCATATAGACTAACTACTAAATCTATCCTATCTTTCAATCATCACCTCTAATACAACTCTTTGACAACCCCCTCCATCACATGATATCACAATGAAGGGAGAGAGATAATGAGCCCCCTAATTCCCACCTCTAGTAGGCCCTAGATTTGATACTACCAACAAGGGTATAAAAATATCATTAAATTGAAGGAATTACCCTCTATAATAATATTGGATCAGGAGATAAGATGAATCATCCAAAATAAAATTCATGATATCATATATGAATAAACCAAAACCATCCCAAAATTAATGTATAAATAAAACAGGTACAAATAAATGTATACAAAAGTAAATAGCCAAAAGACAAGCTAAATAATTGATACATCAACTGTATAAAAATGTCTGAGCTAGTATAATCATGCATGATACATGAAATCATTTTGGAAAATATAAAAATATTCTATATAAATAGGGTGAGAATACTAGTTTACCATGTAGGAAAACCAATGTCTTTCATAAACATGTGAAATAAGAATACTAGTTGACCCATGAGAAAACTGAAGAACCAACATCACCTAAATTGGTCAACTATACATCCCAACAACACCAAGGCATGATCACAAAATAATTCAATCCATGTACCATAACATAATAAAAAGAATACCAATAAAGGGTAAGATTTACCACTTTCTTGCTGATTTTACACTGTCACACCCCAACTCTATACATCCTAGCACTCCCGTATCTTTCGAATAACATATACCACTTCCCCATAACATGGACACATCACATCACACCCACCAAAACATGGCCATTAAATCACAACCACCTCCACAACTAGAGTAGCGGGGTATCATTAACTTAAAGGACATCAACATCATTCCTTCCTAATAACATGAATAAACTCCACCATAAGAATCCCCGCAACACCAACATATCACATCTCAACAAAAAACACCTTGGTCACCACCCCACAACATGATCATACCACACATTTCATAATGACACTTTGGCCATCACCTAGTGAATTAACAGACATCCAACCATCCAAGAATGTGAATATCTAAATTCTTATAAGAGAGATTAA
This sequence comes from Viscum album, assembly GCA_963277665.1. Classification (NCBI taxonomy): domain Eukaryota; kingdom Viridiplantae; phylum Streptophyta; class Magnoliopsida; order Santalales; family Viscaceae; genus Viscum; species Viscum album. Next base: position 2,097,116,771 of record OY728163.1, on the reverse strand, counting down.
GAATGTCTAGGTTTCAATTCTCCATCCTCCTCACTGAGATAAAGTAAATAAAATGTTTCAACATAATTTATCTTTTATTCAAGTACGTGACTTTTCTAAACTATAAAATGTAATCTATAAGACCAATATGAATGAAATTTGAAACATTGATTAATCATATAATATGTATTCGAAAATAAAAATATTTTCCTAAAAAATTTTTGATGAAAAAAAATTTATAATCTTTTTAATCCACCTAATTGAAACATAAAATTATTTCAAGTACGTGACTTTGATAGACTATAAAACATAAACTGTGAGACTAATTTGAATAAACTATTAAGAATTGATAAAATATATAACAATTTGTTCAAAATAAAAATATTTTATTAAAAAATGTTGATGATAAATAATTTATAAGCTTTCAAATCCACCAACTTGATACTTAAAAATGTTTGAAATAAGTGAATTTTTTAGCTTATAAAATTTAAATTATAAGACTGATATGAATGAAATTTTCAACAATGATTAAGAATATAATAATTAGTATATTTTTAAAATTTTTCTATATAGGACTTATAGTTTATATTTTATAGGCTTTCAAATCAAGTTGTTGGATTAGTGTCCTCCTAGACAATAATTATTTTTTCTCTCACTTTTGAGTTACTATATTTACATTCCTTTAATTTCAATTTATTTATTTTATTTATAAAAATAGTTATTTTTAAAAAAATTGATTTTTAGGCTATATTCTAAATTTTATTTACATTTTTTTATTCTGTATATTTTATAAGCTTTTAATGTTTTCTACTTGTAATTTAATAATTATTAAAATATCTGAAGTATTCAATTTTGAAAGCTATCAAATATAAATTGTGTCTAAAATATAAATGACAAATAAAATACTGGATAAACATATAAGAAGGGATGATAGAAAAAATATTATTTTCATTTCAGTATAAATAAAACATATAAATGAACATGTACAATCAGTGTCTATGTCTATGGAGAGGAAATTATATCCCACATGGTGGTTTGTGAAAAGGAGGTCCACATCAAGTTCATAGTGGAGTCTGATGACCTGAAGAGGGATGATCGTTGGGTACTAGAACATCTACTATCGCATCCTAAATATGTGTGTTAGTGGGGGGATCATTCAGTTGAATCTCATACTACACTCCTAGTCATTCAACCACTAGGGTGGTAGAAGTACCCACAATCATCATAGTGGGGAACCAAGTCAGCGATGGAGTAGTACCCCAATACTACGATGGATCTGGACCCCAAGGCTGCGCTGGATCTAGACCCTATGACTATAAATATAGCATCCCACATTTTTATCACATAAACTTTCATTACATTTTACAAAACCGAGGATCTTTAAGGTTTAGTGTCTTGGAAACCAGGAACATAATACATGAAAACAATATAAAACATTCTTCATATAGACTTGAAAGTCTTATCCTTAAGTTCATCCTAGGTTCATTACTTCATCTCGTAAAATGGGTACATACATAAAAAAATGGTGATTAGAAGGACTAGTAAGGGAAACAAGAGAAAACTTTACATGTGAACTTGAGATACTTCAATAAGGTCATGAAAAGAACTTTAAGGCATGAGAAATAAATCATGAGATATATCATAATAAAAATAACATTTTTCATAACTTGAATATGTGGATACAACATTTAATATTGAAAATAATTTCGTTTCACTAAGGTCCATCCCCAAGGTGTCATTGAAAATTACCAAGGTTATTCACCAAGGTTTTAGTTTAAAAGGTCATCTCTAGAGATTAAGTCTTTACCCAATGCATTGGAGCGCTATCTGGGCCCACCCTTGACATGTCTTTATTATCATGTGAGGCACATATATCATCATCAATCATTTCATAAACAACCAATATATAATAAAATAAATGGGTTTTATTTCATAATCATAACATTTTAAAAACTGCTTTAAAGACATGATCTTTATGTCACTTTAAACCCACGGAAAGGGAAAGCGGGTTTCATCTATGTAAATACCAGAATTTAAAATAGAACATTTTGATATATATGTGAATACCCCTATATAAATAAGATCTTTGAGTATTCACTTAATAAAATAAAATAATTTTGAGAAAAAGATAGAGACAATTTGAGACGAAAATTCTGCAGTATAATGGCTATGTTACAGGGTTTTAGAAAACATTGAAAAGAGAAGGGACATGCGTCCAACATTAATAAATGACCCATAAAACCGTATAGGGACATAATAAGAAGGATATATGAACATGGTAATGAAATTTGAAGGACATACCATTTTAAATTAAAAACATCGAAGGAAGGAAAAAATTAGATTTCTCTTATGAATGTTCGGTAGCCTAACAGCTTTACTTAAACTTCAACAAAAATGATTTGAAAAGATAAAATAGGGTCCCTCATCATGTGAACATAAGAGTTAAGTATGATAGATATTGAGATCATACCCCAACATAATTATATGTAACTTGAAACACTTGACATGAAAGTAGAACTTTGAAAAGAATGAGTAGGGTGAAAGAATCCCTTAAAAATTCAGCAGCCTAACGGCGGCACTTAAACTTCAAGAAAATTGAATTGATGAGATCAAATAGGGTCTCTCATCATATGATAATAAAATTTAAGTATGATATATATAGATATCATACCCCAAAATAATAAAAAGGAACTTTAAATACTTTACATGAAAGTAGAACTTTGAAAAATGGGAAGGGTGAAAGAATCCCTTAAAAATTCAGCAGCCTAACGGCGTCACATAAACTTCAAAAAAAATGAATTGATGAGATAAAATTGGTTCTCTCATCATATTAACATAAAATTTAAGTATTATAGATATAGGTATCATACCCCAACATAATAAAAAGAAAATTTAAAGACTTGACATGAAAGTAGAACTTTGAAAAATGGGAAGGGTGAAAGAATCCCTTAAAAATTCAGCAGCCTAACGGCGTCACTTAAACTTTCAAAAAATGAATTGGTGAGAGAAAGAGGGGGTATCTCATCATATGAAAATAAAAGGGCAGTAATATTGATATAAAATTACATCCTCCAACATAAGAGCATGGAGCATAAATGAAATTACATAAAATATATTACTTGAAATGAAAGGGAGAGGTCGAATCCCTTACCTTAAAACATAACTCTTAAAACTCAAAGGTTGAGACCTTGAGGGATTGGGGGAACCTTGGGAGGACTCCTTGAGAGTTAATGAGACCATAAATTCTATGGGGGAGAGTGGGGAGTCGAAATGTATTAGAGGATGGCTTGGTATTGATAGTGAATAAGAGGGGACAAGGCATTAATGGCCAAGGGACACCTCAAAAGTGGTTTTCTCAAAACCATGTGCTCTCCCATGATATTTCACATGAATTTAGGCCACATGGGGACCCCAATACAATAATTAATCACCTTTGTTCGGCCAACCCTTAAAATATCTCATGAAATCATCATGACACAGTTATGATGTCATTAAACATACTGAAACCCTAAAACTGTATTTTTACTATTCACTGAAAATTAATTTTTTTCAGAAAAATCCCCAAAAATTACTTTAACATAATATCGATGCTCTATGTTCAAAAATGAAATCCATTTTATAAAAATATTTTTCTAAATATTTTTAATTTAATTTATAATTTAAAAACACTATTCACCTGAAAAAACTAATACTTGAATAATAATTTATGAAACTGTTATTTAACCATTTTATTGAATCACATTACTTAATCAAGGTTCCTAAATAATATTGATACTTTATTTAAGTGAGATTAATAATCCATTTGGTCACATTACTAATGCTAAGCATAAAATCACTATTCATAATTTACTATTCATCAAAAATCAAGTTGATCTTATTAGACTCTAAATTTCATACTGGACATAATTATAGAAGACCATTTTTTGAATATCATTACACATTTTTAATTATTTAAGGTTTACATAAACATTTTTAAATACCCTTTTTCAAAAATTCACCAAAAATATGCATACTATATTTATCCGGACATTTGAAAAGTCATAAACATTATCATAAGAAGAAATACCAATTTTTATTTTAAACAAAGGATTACACAAGGTAGTTACGGTCTCCTTAAATAGCCCCTTATCACACCAGTATAGGACCTAAGAGTAAGGTGTGCTAAGGTGAGAGAATCCGAGGGAGGCTCAGCTAACATCGCACGAGTAGTAATTTCCATGAGGTAGAATTTCTCGCGAAGGTGATTCCGTTCTAGCTTCACACGATGAATTTCGGCTTGGGTTTGGTCCAAAGCAAAGCCTAGTGGTGCTACCTCCTTCCCATGTTCTGTTAGATGGGCTTCAATCGGTCCAAGACTACTGGGTGAGGCCATCAAATCTTCTTTCTATAATAATTAACCATGATTACTTGTATTTAGTGACAAAAATAAAAACCTTTAGTTTCCAGAGGTCATATTGACCAATGGTCATATAACAGTCAAAACTCAATTGTCTCATTTTAATTATATTCATGTTATCAAATGAAACATTTTTGTTGAGTATAAAAATAAAATAAAATAACACATAAAATTAGGAAACATGATTTATTCAAAATTTTAGGTCGTTACAATCTTCCCCCCATAAGAAAATGCATCCTCGCAATTTTTAAAATTGGGTTTTGAAATTTCTTTGAAAGTACCACATCGGAAAAAGAGTCAGTAAATCTATTACTTTAAAAGAAAGAAATGGAAGTACAAAGGTCACCTGAGTTATCCCACACTAGGATTCCTTGTAGGAAAAAGATCATCATGGAGGAGAAAACAAAGGGTCAAGTTCTTAGTGAGAGTAATAGAAATCATGATTAGGAGAAAGTTAACCATAAGAAAATCCCAAACTTATGATGTGTGTAAATGGTCTTTGATTACCTAGTAGGAAACATAAAGCAACAACATTTTTGTTTTAAATTCCTTTTAATAATTTTGAGGAATTCATTTACTACATAGAACAGAAACATAAGAAAATATACCTTTCTTCATGTAGAGTTTCATCATTTAATAAGTTCCTACTCAAAACTAATCTTTTCTCCAAACTATGATAATTCAAAATACTTGGTCTCATTAAAACACAAGAATAATCTTCTAGAGAGTCACATAATCCACAAAATATTAACTATCTATTTCTTCTATCATTAAACATTATCCCAAAAATTGTAAGGGTAAGGTAAAACAACTATTCAAAAAGAAATAATCCCATAGGAATGGAAACTACTTTTAAATATTCAAAGTTCCATGGTACTACCCAAAGTTCATCATAGACCATTCCTTAAATAACTGTATGTAAAATTCCTCAAAATAAACCAAACTAAGATTGAAACCCAAATACAAGAAGAATTTGATTACATAGTCTTCCAAAATAAAAATCATTTTTCATCTCCAAACAACATCAACCACTCCTAACATCTTATAACAAAAGTATCTAACCTAAAAATATTTTACCAAAGATAGGTTAATCATTCCCATAAGTAACCAAAATTACTATAAGTCCACCTTAAATTCATCGATTCTTCAAAATATAAGTCAATATTACTCCTCAATGAAAATACAGTAGTAATCTATTTACCTCGATCATATAGCATCCCCAAAATAGTGAACGTCTTCCAAAATAATAATCATCTGTTAATCCCCTAATCATATCTGTCATATTAATACGGAAATCATCGCATTTCATATCACATTGGTTGTTGGGACATGTTCTTCCATTTCCCACCATTAACTAAGAAGAGAAAGTATAATTAGGGGCTTAAATACTTAGATAATAATCATGAAAAGGAACATAAAGAATATAAGGGTAACTTGAAGAAGAAAAGTATACCCTAACTTGTGATCCCCTAGGTTCCGATCTAGGTTATCCATGATCATATATTATTATGTGAATGTTTATTTTATTTTATCTTTGTTCCTTTAAAAATGGTTCATACTAATCTTATGAATTTACCAAAGCATATCCCCCGAGTGTGTCATAACCAAGAGTGCAGCAAGGCCCATTTTCGTGTACCATTTCCCGTTTGAGTCTAGCTCAAAGCGTTGTTTTCAGGTTTTACCCCTACGTACATCTGTGCCAGAGCCACCTCTACTTGCTCGTATCCGGACATGGATGTATTTGCTTGGAAACCCCTTAATCAATACTCACCAAAATACCAGGAAGATTTCCTATATTTAAACTTTTCTATAGGGTTCTTACTAGAGTTTTCATATCTTAATTTTCACAAATAACTAAACCATCCTTTGATACCAACTATTGTATCCCTCGTTTTTATCACATAAACTTTAATTACATTTTACAAAACCGAGGATCTTTAAGGTTTAGAGTCTTGGAAACCAGGAATATAATACATGAAAACAATATAATACATTCTTCTTAATGATTTGAAAGGATTCTCCTTAAGTTCATCCTAGGTTCATTATTTCATCTCGTAACCTGGGGACATACATCAAATGAAAGGGTGAGCAGAAGGTTCAGTAAGGGAAACAAGAGAAACATTTTACATGTGAACTTGAGATACTTCAATAAGGTCATGAAAAGAACATTGAGGCATGAGTAATAAATCATGAGATATATTATAATAAAAATAACATTTTTCGTAACTTGAAGATGTGGCTAAAACATTTAATATTGACAATAATTTCGTTTCAGCAAGGTTCATCCCCAAGGTGTCATTAAAAATTACCAAGGTTATTCACCAAGGTATCAGTCTAAAAGGTCATCTCTAGAGATTAAGTCTTTACCCAATGCATTGGAGCGCTATCTGGGCGCATCCTTGACATGTCTTTACTATCATGTGAGCCACATATATCATTATCAATAATTTAATAATCAACCTGTATATAATAAAAGAAATGGGTTTCATTTCATAATCATAACGTTTTAAAAACTGCTTTAAAGACATGATCTTTATGTCACTTTAAACCCACGGAAGGGGAAAGCGGGTTTCATGTATGTAAATCCCAGAATTTAAAATATAACATTTTGATATACATGTGAATAAACCTGTATAAATAAGATATTTGAGTATTCACTTAATAAAATAAAATAATTTTGAGAAAAAGAGAGAGACAATTTGAGACGAAAATTCAGCAGCATAATGGCTACGTTACAGGGTTCTAGAAAACGTTGAAAAGAGAGGGTACATGGGTCAAACATTCATAAATGACCCATAAAACAGTATAGGGACAGAATAAGAAGGATATATGAACATGTTAATAAAATTTGAAGGACATACCATTTGAAATGAAAAACAAGGAAGGAAGACAAAAATTAGATTTCTCTTATGAAAGTTCGGCAGCCTACCTGCGTTACTTAAACTTCAACAAAAATGATTTGAAAGGATAAAATACGGTCTCTCATAATGTGAAAATAAGAGTTCAGTATGATAGATATAGAGGTCATACCCCAACATAATTAAAAGTAACTTGAAATACTTTACATGAAAGTAGAACTTTGAAAAGAATGAGAAGGGTGAAAGAATCCCTTAAAAATTCAGCAGCCTAATGGCGCCACATAAACTTAAACAAAAATGAATTGATGAGATCAAATAGGGTATCTCATCATATGAATAGAAAATTTCAGTATGATAGATATAGAGATCATACCCCAACATAATAAAAAGTAACTTGAAAGACTTGACATGAAAGTAGAACATTGAAAAATGGGAAGGGTGAAAGAATCCCTTAAAAATTCAGCAGCCTAATGGCGTCACTTAAACATCAACAAAAATTAATTTATTAGATCAAATAGGGTATCTCATCATATGAAAATAAAAGTTCAGTATGATAGATATATAGTTCATACACCATCATAATAAAAATAAACGTGAAAGACTTGACTTGAAAGTAGAACTTTGAAAAATAGGAATTGTGAAAGAATCCCTTAAAAATTCAGCAGCCTAACGGCGTCACTTAAACATTCTTAAAATGAATTGGTGAGAGAAAGAGGGGGTCTCTCATCATATGAACATAAAAAGGGTAGTAATATTGATATAAAAGAACATCCTACAACATAAGATCATGGATAATAAAAGAAATTACATAAAATAGATTACATGAAAAGAAAGAGAGAGGTCTGATCCCTTACCTTAAAACATAACTCTTAAAACTCAATGGTTGGGACATCGATGGCTTGGGGGCACCTTGGGAGGACTCCTTGGGAGGTAATGAGACCATAAAATCTTTGGGGGAGAGTGGGGATTCAAAAAGGATGAGAGGATGGCTTGGTATTTATAGGGAAAGTGAGGGGACAAGGTATTAATAGCCAAGGGACACCTCAAAAGTGGTTTTCTCAAAAACATGTGCTCTCCCGTGATATTTCCCATGAAGTTAGGCCACATGGGGCCCCCAATACAATAATTAATCCCCTTTGGTCGGCCAAACCTTAAAATATCTCATGACATCATCATGACACAGTTATGATGTCATTAAACATACTGAAACCCTAAAACTATATTTTTTTACTATTCACTGAAAATTCATTTTTTCCAGAAAAATACACAAAAATTACCTTAACATAATATTGATGCTTTGAGTTCAAAAATGAAATCCATTTTATAAAAATAATTTTCTAAATATTTTTAATTTAATTTTTAATTAAAAAAACACTATTCACTCGAAAAAAACTAATACTTGAATAATAATTTATGAAACTATTATTTAACCATTTTATTGAATCACATTACTTAATAAAGGTGCCTATATTATATTAATACTTTATTTAAGTGATATTACTAATCCATTTGGTCACATTACTAATCCTAAGAATAAAATCACTATTTATAATTTATTATTCATCAAAAATCAAGTTGATCTTATTAGACTATAAATTTCGTATTGGACATAATTGTAGAAGGCCATTTTTTTAATATCATTACACATTTTTAATTATTTAAGGTTTACATAAACATTTTTAAAATAGCCTTTTTCTAATATTCACCAAAAATATGCATACTATATTTATCTGGACATTTGAAAAGTCATAAACATTATCATAAGAAGAAATCCCAATTTTTATTTAAAACAAAGGATTACACAAGGTAGTTACGGTCTCCTTAAATAGAACCTTATCACACCAGTATAGGACCTATGTGTAAGGTGTGATAAGGTGAGAGAATCTGAGGGAGGCTTGGCCAACATCGTACGAGTTGTAATTTCTATCAGGTTGAACTTCTCGTGAAGGTGATTCCGTTCTAGCTTCACACAATAAAGTTCGGCTTGGGTTTGGTCCAGAGCAAAGCCTAGTGGTGCTACCTCCTTCCCAAGTTCTGTTAGATGGGATTCGATCGGTCCAAGACTACTGGTTGAGGCCGTGGAATCTTTTTTCTATAATAATTAACCATGATTACTTGTATTTAGAGAAAAAAATCAAAATGTTTAGTTTCCAGCAGTCATATTGACCAATGGTCATATGACAGTCAAAACCCAATGGTCTAATTTTAATTATACTAATGTTATCAAATGCAACATTTTTGTTGAGTATAAAAAAAATAACACATAAAATTAGGAAACAAGATTTATTCAAAATTTTGGGTCGTTACAATAAAGGATCTGGACTGGAAGTCTACAATGGATCTAGACCCCAAGATGGAGAGAACTATGGATATACTGTCATGAAATATGGTTCGCATGCCACATGAGGCACATCCTGAATTAGATGAGGTTGGACAACAGGAGAGTTGACCTCTTCCTATTGGAAAGGCGAGGCATCATGTGTAGCCTAACTATGTCTACGTCACTATGGTCATGGATCCTAAGCACCAGCAGTGGCTGTAGGATATTCCTCTAGGTCAGGAACCATCCCTCTCCATGATGGATGCTTGAAGATACTCTTAGAAATTGCCCAAAAATATTCCCTCACCCCCTGCGATGTAGCATGGACAACTGCTCGTCTAAAGACCCCCTCCTCCTCTTCATCCCTTAAGAAGAAAATCGGATCTGTGTGACTGCCCTGTAAAGTGATTCAATATAAATTAGAAAATAGTTCAATAAAAAAATAATGGAAATTTGCTGACTTACCATCCTTTGAATATCTCTGTCATGTCGGGTAAGATATAGTATTGACTTTAGTCTATACCATGGCTCATACTCAACCTTCTCTGAAAGAACGAATCGATTCGTTGGTACACCTTGAATCCAAAACTATGCCCATCTATGCTATAAGTCGATAAAATGGACATGTACTCGGTCTGAGTCCTCATCCTGCCTCCCCGTCATCTTCATCCCATGAAGTTTCTCTATCTGTCTCGATGGAAATTGAATCAGCTAAGCACATAAAAACTAGCGCTTGAGTCTATTAGGCTATTTCCTATCAATAATATAGAAGTTAATGAGGGTAAAGATGACCATAGCATCCTCAAGCCCAACAATGTATAATGCTGGAAACTGGTTCATAATACTCTAGTATAGAAGACATGAAATCTGAAATGACAGGAGAGTTTTTAAAAAAAATCCTAACTAAAAACCAAAATTAATGTTATCATTAAATTTGTAAGACTGTGATATATTTTATATACAAACTTGGTTAAGTAAGAGAGAGTCCAATTTGAGCCTATATATGACCAAATAGTGTCTTGGATCCACTCAAAATTGTGTTGCTGACACCACCTATAAAATACAACATCCAAAGTGAAAAATATTGTGTAATTAAATTGAATAACTCCTAGTAGATTCAGAAACCAATATTAATGAATCATCATACTAGACTCCACGTGGAGCATCCTACAGCACCTCCATCTCGATCGGCAGACTAGTAATCTCAAGGAGGAATGTGGGGATGCACTCCCATGTCCAAGTCTAAATTAGGATGAAGCATCCCCTATGACCTTTGTGGTCCATGTGGGATATCCTGCATAATGCTCTGTATGTGTATTCCAAGAAGGTTGATCCCCATATGTACGTCCCAACCCGATCAAACTTCTCTAGTAGGGGTAGATATATCCTGTGCATGTGCATCCCCGAGTGATCAGTACACATGGTCCCTCTAATGGGACATAATATATATTCACAGGATTAATGCATAATAGTTATCTTTTTCATCATCATCATGTAAACATAGAATGTGTGCCACCAACTAAGGTATAGATATAGACTCTCCATTTGTATCCCTACGGTCGGACAAAATTTAAATTCCTAACAAGATCTGAGCAAGGTCTAGCTAATATGCACTAGTGGGTCAAATAACGGGTCTCCCTAGGATAGGAAGACTGAGAAGCATTTCCACATCCAAGATTGTTATGGTCATCTCTCCCTCATTCAGGTTGAATGTGTGGATGTCTGGTCACCACCTCTCAATGGGAGAAGCAAGAAGGTGATGGTCAATAAATTTGAAATTTGATACGACAATGCTATTGAAGCCAACACAATGCATGTATGGCTTAATGGAATTTGGGGGCTCTATATGATGATAATGGTGTCTCGATGTACCCTAATTGATCGATCTGCATGACCCTCTATAATGACCTGGGAAATATGGGTACGGTTCTGAGTGAGTAGTATGGTATCATCCATCTACATATAAACAAATGTAATTATTCGTAAGTGTAAAACATAAATAAAAAATTATGGTCCATATAATGTTATGAATTGTAGAATGCAAGGCATGCCATGTTTATTCACATTGTTTAATAAATTTATTTTTACCAAAAAAAAAAATTAATTCTCCATGTATTTTTGTTTTGAAGGAAATAAAGATAATAAGAGGAAACAATTTAAAAAAATAGATAGTGGTAAAAACAAAATTTAATAATTTTCCAACATATGATAATTTTGGAAGTAAAAACATTGATACATGCTTTAACCAAATTGTAGTTTACTAAAACTGTGGGGAGACCGGATAATAAGATCATGATTGTATGGGAATGAATGAATCTTCCAATGTGTAATGTTTTAGCTATAAGGAGATGAGTCACTATACAAATGAATTCCACAAGCATCAAGGGAATATATCATAGAATAATCCAAGACACTAATGTAAAGAATATGTTATTGAGACTTTAGAAGTGAAATGATTTCCATTGTTGTGTATTTGAAACCAATAAATATGTTATGAAAGAATTTTAGTAATGAAATTAACTTGGTACGAATAATGTAATGTATAAGGTATGTAATGTAAAACCATTTCGTAATGGATTTGAGAGAATATATTGAAGGGAACCAATGACCAAGAAATGTGATTTAGTAAAAAAAATAAACACTTTTAAAACACGTTATTGGGGGAAGATGACCTTAAATATGTCATAAATTTTGAGAAAATATTTCTAAATTTTTATTTCTTGAATTTGGTTAGACATATTTTGGAGGATTTTAATGATTAAATAAGTTGAATTGTATTAAGATAAACCATATAAATTACTAACAATGTTATAGGAATTTATCTAATTATATATATTTAATAACTTATCCTAATCATTATGATACTATTATTTAATGATATAAAATTTTATTAAAATATCAGACACATTATGATATCAAAAACCATGGTAAAAAGAATATGTTTTTGGGTTTACAATTCAACTTTTAGATTATAGGATTTATAGAATAGGGTTTCAGATATTATGTTTTGGGTCTAGGTTTAGATTTTTTTAATGGTTTTAGGGGTTAGGATTATGAATTTTGGGTTAGGGTTTAGGTGTTACAGTTTTGTGTTTTGAATTTTGATATTAAGGTTTATGAAAGCTGTTTTTAGGTTTAGTGTTATGATTTTGGGTTTTGGAGTTTAGAATACAGAAAAAAAAGAATAGATAACAACATATAATTTACAATATTTGAATGTCACAATGAATACAACACATCAATTTGGCTGAGTGTGTGAACTTGACCCATCAATGTTAGAGAATCATTTCTGGTTATGACATTTTTGATGACATATGGTCCATCTAAAACTCTTCCCCTGTTCTTGAGACTAGTCTATCTCATTAGGAATCATAATGGTCTTTGGTCTCCCATGAGGACACAACCGATTGATGTTAGGTATCACTATTGGCTAGCCTTCATACATTAGGAAATAATTAAACTCCCCAATAGGCTTCCATGGTGCATCATAACAGTTATAAATGGTGTCTATCCGGTATACTGGATCAACATATTATTCTCATGATATGTTCAAATAGGTGCATGCTAAGTTGGCATGTGTGCATGGAAACATTAAGACTTGGATGTTTCTATATTTACATTTCCACATTTCCAGTAATAACACCATTTTTTTCACAGATGTGATATGTGATAGGGTATGGATTCTCTTGAACATTAAATCTATAGTCTTCTCATTGAAAAAGGAAGAAATGATAACTAGAATCTTCTTCAATGTTCTTTTCATTCTCTCATTGAAAGTGTCTTCATACCTTATCCCATGTTGTATTTCATCTGAATCTAGTTTTTGTCTACCAACAGAGTACTTCACACATCAATATAATGTATCCTGCACTAGGGAAGTTATAGGTATCATGATAAGCCCTTTGAAGACACCATTGATGGACTCCATAGTGTTTTTTTCCATGTGTCAGTACCTCTTCTCCTCTTCATATAGAAATGTCTATTTTTCTTTTTGAATCCAAATCATATAATCATAAAATTCTAGATTAGATGGGTGGGTTTCTTCAAAACGTTTTTTAAACCTCCATTGATCCAACTCATATTCTAAACGAAATATATGATCTTTCATATAATTTTATTTTACCTTTACGTTGAAATAGTAAAAATAATAAATACAATCTGTACCAAGGCATGTGATTTCCTTCAGCATCAGTTGGTTGTGGAATTATTTATGCACATTTCAAGAAATGTGTCTAATGAAGAACCGATGATGTGAATTTTGGTTTCTCCATGTGTCAATATCTATATTTATTTCCTCAGTAATTTCCCAATGGTTATCAGATATCAAACAAACACCTGAATGTTGGTGAAATAGTTATTGATACATCCTAGAAACTAACTCCATGATTCATAGTTTTTTCTCTACAATGGAAAAGGAAAGTGGAAGAGGTGAAATGTTTCCATATTTGGTTTCTGCAATCAAAATTATGCCCATGTATTTTACATATAAAAAACATTCCATCAATCTGAATGAACTTCTTGCTGAAATGAAATGTGGATATACATGGGAGGAATTCTCAAAAAAATCGATGAAATTGAACACGAGATAAATCCAGGTAGTTATCATGAGACATAAGTTCGTTTGTATATTGATGGAACAAAACATGGTTATGATTCCTCTGTATGGATAGAAATTGTGGTAACACCCGATATGAGTCATCCCAATCACCATACACCATCATGATGGCCTTTAGCTTCTCCATGCATTCCTTATTATTGGAAATATTATAATCAATGGTATGTTGTATCCTCTCTTTCACAATATCTATCAAAACATCTTGTAATGTCCAAATCATCTCAATAATAACGGATGACACAAATTTTGCATCCAATGAGGTGTGATCTTCTGTCAGGCTTGGCTGAACGTATGTATGAACTGCCTCAATCCTCAAGATTCTGTAACCTCCAAATGCAATGTCCAGAATCTCCATCAAGAGAAATCTACAATCATCCACATACTTCTAACATCATGTGACATATTTAATATAGCATGATTCATGAACTATATAGTTGGATTGCCTCTCAATATAAAATCTCTTTAGAGTGCTTTTTAATGCATATTTAATTGTAAAATTCATTACAACATATGAATTTTTTTCCAACTCACTAAACCTATCTAGTAAAACTATGGGGAACTCAGATGCCAATGTGAGAACATTATTTTTGAATTCAGGAACACGTGTCATTTCTTTTGACCAATATTCAAGGAGTGGTGGATGATTTAGTGTAAGTTGAGGTGGTTTTATAACTAATTTATTTATCAAAACCTCCTCTCTAACTTAATCTAGTCCCTCATCATCATCACTATTGTCACAATATTATCTGTCATTACATAACTCATCATCTGAATTCGGATTGACATGTATATCTGAGAGATCATCAAGGTTTTCCTCATATACATCATTTGGAATAGTATCAATTTCATGGGAAAAATTTCTTCAACCACTGTTGTAATTCAACATCTTCATACAACTATACATTGTTGTTGTACAACAGAAACAGAAATATAAAACTCCATCATGGTACCATCTGACCATTGAGAAAATAAATTAATTTCATGGACCCAATGTGCATCAGCAACAAATGGACTAGTTAGACACCAATGTGTTTTCCGGGAAATGAAAATGTCTATATCTCATTGACATGATCTCTTGACCAGGTATCATATTTAAGGAACCACAAATTATCCCTTGAAGGTCACATAGGGTTACAAAATCAACTATACTAACCACTACTATTGGTTGTGTACTGAGATAAGCTCCTTGTTGAGTTTTAATTACGTCCCCATAGTAGTACACATAGGAAAACATGACTCTCGATGTCCAAAATGTTTCTTTCATAAAAATTATGATTGTGTAACAAATATTAAAATTGATGGTTTACCATAAAATATTTATTAAAATTTAATTTTAGGACTCCTTTTAAACCCTAAAATACTCTAGTAATGTTTCATTATATAAAAGTTTATTAGAATATTAATCACAAAATTTTTTGGAAACCAATGTAAAAAAGAAGAGAAAAAGTCAAATTAGTTTACTTATCATTGAGAAAATAAAAATTCGGATCATATAAAGTGAAATAAAAAAGAACAAACACATTAAATAACACATGAATTCTTTATATCATATAATAAATTCATTGTTATTTTTCCATAAAATGTGGTTTAGATGAGATGACTCTCGCTTCACGTGAGGTAAAATCCAACTTATTTTAAATTTGATAGCTTAATAAAATATTTGAAAGATATTTACTTCACATTTAAACTTTCAAAATAATTCAAAATTCTAATAAAATATCTTAGATGTAATTCTAGAAGTCACTAGAAGTCCAATAACTTTTGAAAGTTCAAAAGTTATGCTCATATCCTTCCAAGATGTTATTAACCTTCCAATTAAAAATAAGCTGAATTTTTCTTCATGTGTGAAGGGAGACTCATCTCATCCAAACCTCATTCTGTTGAAAAATGTAACGAATTTATTGTATGTCTTAAATCATTAATGTGTGATTTAATGATTTTTTTCTTTGTCATTTAACTTTATATGGTCATAATTATCATTATAAAATAATTATTTGGATTCAATTTTTAATCCTATGTTATATATTAATTATTATATTATCAATAATTTATAATAATAAATATTATTTCCAAACTATATATTCTTTACGATACTAACATTTTAAAACATTTTCTTCTATATTTAATTTTATATAATCATTATTGTCATTTTATCAACTGATTTTATTAGTATAGTTTTTAACTAAAAAATAATTCGTTAATCAGTAGTTAATCATTATTATGGTATTTAATTATTTATTATTTAATCATTAATCATATTATTTTCATTAGTTAATTATAATTAACTTATCATATGAGTTCATTTTTAATCCTATTTTATCATTAATTAATCTATAATTAATCACTACTAATAATAAGTATTATTTCTAAACTATATTGAACTATTTATACTACTTAATAAATAACATCTTCAAAAAACTAACTAAAAAGAATTCAATTACTAATAATAACTTTCATTCTTTAATGCCTTTTTCCTTGACCATTTCATTCTATAAAATCATAATTATCATTTTATACAGATTTTATTTTTTTTTTCATAGGTTTTTTAGTAGTGTATAATGAAAATATGAATTGTCTTAAGAATATCCCCAGGGAGTGTCAAACTAGGAGTGCAGCAAGGCCCATTTTCATACACTAGTTCCCATTCGAGTCTTGCTCAACGAAGTGTTTTCGGGTTTTAACCCAAGGCACATCTATTCTAGAGCAACATCAACTTGTTTGTATACAAATATAGATTTTATTACATATATAACCACATAGTCTTTATGCTACCAAAATTTCAAAATACATAATCCTAACATTTAATCAATTCATAATATATACTTAATCTATACTCAATCATTACTAATAAAAATTATAATTCCAAACTATATATAAATAATTAAAAAACATAATAATCAAAATATTTATAACTAAGTAAGCATCTTAAAAAATAAAATATTTCATACTAAAAATAATTCAATTAAATAAATAAATAACATTAAAATAAATAAATAAATATCCTTAAATGATGTTTCATAAAAAAACCACCTTCTTTTGGACCACCGACTTGAAAAAATGGAAGATGAATTTTTTAAGAGAGAGAAGTAGCGGATTTAGTAGAGATGAGAGAATAATGTAGTGAGGAGAATGGGGGGACTTCCCTTTTATAGGGAGATGCAGAAAACTTAGCATCGATGATGCTTCCTTTTGCCTTTCGTGAGGCCAAAGGCGGCAACGACGGTGATGCCTTTTGCCTCACCCAGGGGACAAAGACAGCATTGGTGGTGTGGCATTTCACCTCACCCATAGTCCAAGTAGGCATCCCCCACCTCATTGTCCATGTCATCGATCCTGGCCAAAGGTGTCATGGGGGAGGGAAGGCATCATCGTTAATGCAGCCTTAGAGGAATATTTATAAAAAAAATAAACTTATGATATTTTAATTTTTTTTCTTCAGAAAATTCATTTAAACAGAGTACACTTGTGAGGTACAATATAAATAGGAGTTAGCGTAATAATGAAATGAAGGATCTAACAACCTTCTTTATACAACACCTCCAGTTGATCAGGAGGCCACTTTCGTGAGAATCTACTGTGAGAATTCCTCACAAAAACCCATAACATGATCAGCATAAGATCATGAAATCACATGCTATTATAAAATAACGTTATTACCTAGTGAAAAAATGTCTCTAAGCTACCATGAGCCACAAAATAGGCACATCCCTATCTCATGAACCTCTATTCGTGACATACAGTCCTGAGATGTAGTGAGATTACCTCATATAATTCCCCTTGGATCATGAGATTTCATATGAACTGCAAATGTGGACAACTATGAGATTTTACTATGTATTCTATGAAATCAATCACCCTTAAAGACAACCTCAGTGTGCACCCCCAATGTACATTCTCAAGACCTCATGTTGGACCTTCGATCGGATCACATGATCGAATGAGTAATGGAATCTCATGTGATAAAATAATGAAGGATTCCAAGATACATGGGACATATATGTTACTATTTGTAACCATATACCAGTGGATATTATAGACTTCAATCTCGCAAATGTAGTAATCCCTATGTCTTTTAGTTCATTCATGCGGCCATAGGAATGGATGTTTTTTCCCGAAACACCCCCTGCATTCCCTTTGCATGATAACATGTCCCATTGCAAGACCCATTTTGAAGGCATGTGAATCTCATTAGAAAAATAGCTTCAAGTGAACCCTCTATAGTATGAGACACTCTTGTGAACCCCTGGTCATGTGGGATTCTCCTCGTAGCTCTGAAAACCAAGGCTAATAGCCCCCAACTCATTCCATCGGCACATGTGATGCCTTCATGTGAATTTGAATAGCAAACCCTGTAAACCCTCAGTATTTTTATTATATAATCCTTTATGTATCTCAATGCAAGTACATGTCATTGGAAGTGGCTACCTCGATGGACAACATCCTCATGAAGACCCCTTTATAACATGTATATAAATGATCACTTGAAACCCATATGTCATGCACCCTCATACATGTATTCAACATAAAAAACTGACCCACACATCATCTTTGAATCCATTTAAAGACCTATTTGATGTTATCCTAGTCATATAAATAGGGAACCTTCATGCAGAGCCATCATAAAATGTGCCACTCAATTTTTATATGTCACCTTGATACACATGATATAACATGGGAAAGCCCTCACATTTTCATGACGAACCTAGGAGGTGTGGCTGTGGAATAAATTCCCTATCCATGTAATCCCATTCTATGGAGATAATATCTATGTGGAATTGAGGATCGATAATATTTGACATGTGGCTTCAACATTATGGAAAGTGAAATATTATAAATATGTTCATGACACCCCGAAATGTGATTAATTTAAGGTAATATGATAGAAATATTCTTCATTGATTTCATGGTGTCTTTGGAGAGCATAGGACATGTCACTATTATCACAAGACAAGCCTTGGACAAATCAAGTTGATCTCATGATGGCTGATTGACAGGTCACATTTGTCATGTGATAGATTAATGACCTAACAAGTTGATAATGTGACTATACCTTGACATCTTTTCATTATCACAAGACATGCGGTATAAAATTCTTATTGATCTCATGATGCATGTTTGGCATGTCTTTCTTGTCATGTGATTTCCCAAAAATATGTCAACATTATTATGCGAAAACCCTCAACATGTCATAATTTTCATGCAGTAGTCGAAGGACAAGGAAAATTAATCTTGCGACGAACTATGAACAATTCACTTTGATCATGTGTTGACATTGGGAAGTGTATGGTTAATCATGCGGAATATTCACAAACATTTCATCATTTCCATCTGTAATACCCCTAACATGCCTAATTTGATTATATGGAGTATCTTGGACATGTCTTCTTTGATCATGTGAACTAATCTAAAACAATTTTGTTGATCATACAAAACACTAGGAACATATAGGGTATACAACCTTTAATGTGTCTTCTATGACAGAATGACACACCAAACATGTCAGGTGGACAATAAAAATATATATAAAAGATAACCAATGCATGTCAAAAAGATCCTTATGTACATGTCAACCTCATCTGAAAGACACATTTACACTCAGGTCTTATGGGCCCCGACCAAGAACCTTCGACATTATTCCACTTTATTATATGGGAAGTGTCATTAATGGGATAATGTTACAAAATCATGTGACCTTATTGGTTCCATGCACATTGAAAGACCTTACATGGTTGTCGTCTCTCTTTATCTATTAGAAGTTAGATAATAAGTATGCATAAAAGTGACCTCAGTCTTTAATCCGTAATCAGTGACATAATATGACATAGCCCGAGATACCAGGGAATACATTATGGTTTAATCCCCTAACATTCTTGAAAACAAGGGGATAACAATGATGTCTCCAACCATGATCACTCACCATAGCCCATCAATTGGTTTAGGGAATAATAAACTATGAGAACTCTGATTCCTATAAATATAGTATATGAGGGATGTATTCCAGATACTCAATCTCTAATGGGAATCCACTTCGGTAAAAGTCCACTCATGTATCTAACTTCTCAACCATTGGGACTCAATCATTCCCATGGACTGATCATTATACCTCAACCATCAGTAGACTAAGAATCCAAATAAACTATATGGTCTCTGATTACTTTCCAAATATGATATGTAGGATTTGTTCCTATGTATATATCCCTAATAGAAATACACTTAGGTTTACGTCCCCTCATGTCTCCGATATTTCAACCATCGAGGCATATTCATTCTAATATATTGATCATTCTACAACATCCATCAGCAGACTGAGAATCTAAAAGAACTATGATAACTATAATTCCTATTATAAAATAGAATACATAGGAAACCTTTCTATTTCTTGAGCTCGTTACCATATTCTTCATGATATGGGTAATCATACCATTCAAAGGTAAACATTAATGAGAAATCCATGTATGAATATGGTATTATTTAATGTGTTCAATATTATCCTACATCTTTTTTCTCACACCAAGCATGAATCAGGAGGGATTATATACTAGTAATGATTGTAATGATAATGTGATGAGAATTCCCTAAGGTGGGGTCACTATTTGGGTGTATGTCTGATTACATCTCATCCATGCTCAAAGGCACATACTCCTGAGGAAGCAATATATGGAATTCTTATATGAATATGTCCTTCCTAAGTCCTATGTTGTCATATATCTATTGACATATATTCCTTTTATAAGAACTACATAGATTTTTATTATTGTCATATTAGCATGTGTAGGATTCTTATCCAAGGCCCGAGCCCTATATTAACGTCCTTACCACAAGAAATTAAACTACACATATAGGTCGTTTCACATAACTAGAAACTATATCCAATGAACTACATGGGGTTTGATTCATGTTTTCACAAGATATTTAGGACACCTCATAGAGGTTTAATCCAATATGAAAGACATGAAACAAATCCTTGGAAGTTAATAAAACTCCAAAGTGCATGAACATGATGACAAACCAAATGATCATAATTAAAAAAGAGTGAGATGGAGAATATGTAACATGAAAACAGTTTTTCCAATGAATGCATGTTCTTAATCAATCTATTTACATAAGAATAACGAGTCTTGTATTATATTCTGGAAAGGATTTCAAAAACATATCTTCAATATATAAGATAGTCGTGGAGTAGGCAAAAATTCCCGCGAAAGGGGTGTGATGAGCCCGAAATCCCATCCTCTTAACCAATGTGAGCTCTTAAGATTCATTATGTTTGAAACCCCAAAGGATGACCTATTGTTGGAATGAAGCTCCATACCCAGTTATGGATGCAGAAACCGTTGGGATTTTCTTGGGAACACTAAACAAATGGTAAGCCCTGATACGAGTGATTAATTAAGGAATTGAAACCTCTCATAATCAAAACATCACCTAAAACCAATCACATATTTTTATTATGAGATGAAATTCATGGAATAATAGAAAAAATGATTTTTTTATAAAACATTGACATGAAAGATAAATATTCCCCATTATAGACTTAAATAGAAATAATCTTGAATAGTGATTTATTTTTGAAATAGACCCTTTCCACATTATAATCAATAATATCGTATGGTCCCTGAGAAAATAAAATTATATGACATGTAAATAAAATTATATTCAAGATAAGACTCACAAAATACATTAATTAGCATTATATACACCCCACAAAAGAAACAAGTAGTGTACAAGGAATGAGTCCCACAGATATAATAGTTAGACAAAAATATATTGCAAATATCATATCATTGAATTGAGAATTAATCAGAGAATAATTCATGTTTAGTCATTGTAATTCCCCATAGAACAATTATAAATACAACATAAGATTATAAAAAGACATTTCAAATATAATCATAGAATGTCATAATCAATTAAATAGTAGTTTATCCTAATAAATGGAAATTGAGTGAGGAATTCATTTACCTTAAGTAATGACTTTCCTCAAACATGTTCAAATATCATTTATAATAATTATTAGTTCATTATTAATCTACCACAAAAAATATACATATATATGATAACACATGTGTTTCACTTATAACATTATTTTACTCACATATTAACAATTCCATGTTATAGTTATCTTTCGAGTAATAAAAACATTGTTTCTCATATATGTTTTGACATTTATTCTTATTACTATTTATTAGATCAGGTTTTCATCCTATAATTAATGATAAAAATGATATAAATATAATATATAATCATTATATACATATTTATGGTGATTTATAAAATATATATGTTGAATATAAAATAAATTTTCATGGAGAGGGTAGTTCGTACGTAAAAATGAACACTATTTTCATTTTCCATTCAGATTAAAGAAGGAAATTTATATGATATATTATCAATTCACAATTTTTTTATGTCATAAATATAACATAATTTTATTAAATCCGTACATAAAACATTTCATGTAATGTTGGAATGAATCACATTGCTCTATGAGGTCGTACTCCGCCATACACACGAACGACAATACCATATTCCCACAAAATGGTAAGCATGAAGGTATGTTTTATATAAAAATTATCAAATCATAATTAAATAATAATTTATATATATGTATATAAACTATAAATATTTAAATATTACAAATCTTTAAAGTTGGTAACGGAAGAATTAAATATATCGGTTTTTGAGATGGTAGTCTGACTTACAAACTAATGATGATTACATATCCAATTTGAGGGAACTGTGAGTTTTTAGGTCTTAAAAATTACCTAAAAACATATATTTATATTTATGTTCATTATTTTTTTATATAAACATGATATAAAAATTATTTAATGGGTTTAAGGAAGAAATAAAACAAAAACAATTATTGATGAGCATTACCTTTTCGTCGGATATGTCTTTGCGGTTTGTACCAAAGGACTTCCTTGGTTGGATTTCAACCCAAACAAAATCTTATTGGATGAATTTAGAGAAGTTTTCAGTAAACCTGTATAGGGTTTGGATGAATTAAATTGGGTTTTAAGTGTGAATAAAAGAGAATAAGATCTTCCCTTTTATAAGAGATGGAGAGGCACTCTTGGAATTTCTCAAAATATTAAATTAATATAAATTAATTTTGGACTTAAAAAAATATATAAACAAATTTTTTATAATATAGGATTTTTATGGGTCAAAATAAATTCATTAAATAATCTTTTTTTGTATTTTTTATAATTTTTGATCCTTATATATTTGTTTAAACACTTATTTAAATCCTTTTATTTTTACAGTGAAAACATGAACTTTTACTATTTGAGAAGTAATATTATTACTATAAAAAGCAAAAAATTAATAAATGTATTATTGATGAATCTCTAAACTTTATCCTAACTATTTTTTCAGAATTTTATATTTTTCTAAATCTTATATAATTTAATAAATTATAATTTATTTCAAATTAACATTACTCTCATTTTTATAGTTATTCATTACATTGAATTTAAAAAATTATAAATACAAAAAGATATTTTCATAAAAGATATTTTAATAAATCCATAACATGTCAATGTAATATATAAAATTCATTAATGACATTAATTATATCATATTATATTTATTTTAATATTTTTATATCATTTAATTGATTTTTCATTTGGAAAGTCAATTACTGCATCACTATTGTGTAAAAATTTTAGGTTATAATTTATTCACTAAATTTTAAAAAAAAATCATATACTAAAATATATTATATTTCTAATGACTATTTATGGTCAAATATGTTTTTTGATGAACACATATTAAAAATTGTATGCTTATTAATAAACATTATGTGATATGTTTGAATTTTATAAAAATAAAATACTATAAGGGGATTAAAGTTATCCATGTGGATACAAGAGGTAAAATATTTGGAAAAAATATTATTTTAGTCAATAATAACTCATGTAAAAAAATTATGACAAGTTTTAGTGTAATTTTATAATATTTATAATATTATTTTTACCCTTCATTACTCGTTTTACTCTTAATCATGGTACTAAACATACTAAGTTTACAAATCATATTTTTCCACAATAAAAGGTACATATATAATAAATTTAGAACATATGATTTAAAATATGGAATACATTATTAAAAATTAAAAACATATAATAGGATAGAATTAATTTAAAATTAATCATTAAGTTGGGGAGATAAATTGGGTTTTTAAAGTGAAAATGTTCCAATGTTTTAAAAGTTTTTTATCCAAATTTAATTAGAAAATAATCAAATGACTGAAATTAGATTAATAGATTTGTAATTTATCTAATATTACTTTATAACATATTAAAATATAATTTTAAATTATTCACAATTTAGATGAAAATATAGTTTTCAAATAAAATCTATTATTTTTCACTATTCATCAAAAAATGAATCATCTGAGAAACCCACAAAAAATTCATCCTCAGAAAATTTTGATGTAATTATTTCAAATAATAAGTTTAGTTTATTTCAATAAAAAAAATTAATGTGTAAAAATTTTATTTTAGAACAATTTAAACTTTAAAGGGCTATGAAACTTCGTTTTAGAAAAATAAAACCTTTTATGATTAAAATTTTATTTTTTCTTCTTTTCGGCCTATAAAACTTATTGGATTAATTTAAAAACACTTAATTGAATATATAACATATAAATTTCCTTAATATTATTCAATAATATTGTTTAATTTAATTTACTATGATAAAATGTGTTTTTTGTAATAAAAATAGTTTTTCATAAAAGCACATACTTTATTTTCAACTGTTTTTTTATTAATTTATAATTAATTGGTCCCCATAGAATTAATTTTATAAACTTGATTAATACATATATTAATAATTTAGTTAATTCTATTCAAACCGACCGTTCTAAAATCTAGGTTATAACTATCATATTGACTATTAATAGTATATTGTTGTTTTGTAAACTCAATCTTGCGTGTAAAAAAATCTATCGAAGGAACTTATTTTGGTGTGTAAAACAATCTAAATATTGTGGTTTGTGTAATATAATCCAAGATATTTGATTCATGTATAATAATATTTACTTGGTTTTTTTATTAAGAAATCTTAACTTGGTGTCGATTGAACTGAAAGCCATCAAATAATTTTATTTTATTCAAAAATAATTCAAAAAACTTGGGGTGTTCCAATCAATCCCCTATCCATGGGTCAAAAAAGATCACATATCCATTGAATATCGTAATGATTATTAACTAATAATTTCCATGAACCCCATAGATGAAACACACTGGCTTGATATCTTCAAGAAAATCAAAGAAACCAATGTCCCCAAAAGGACAGAAGGGAAGCTACTGAGACTGACTCTTGTTAGTTAAAACCTAAAAGGTGTTAGTGTCAAAGAACTTCCTATATCAACCCTACTACTCAAAGAACCCATATAATTCCCTTCTCATCGAAAACCACCTCAAGAGTGTGTCTGGTTGATCAAATCCTCCAGATACGTTTCAAATATAAAATGAGTAACTAAACACATGATAGAAGGAAAAAGTTCCACCTCATGAAATTTCGAGACTCCTCATCTGGAAAAATATCAGTGAAAAAATGCAGAGTGTCCCTGAACTTGATTCAATAGACCAAGACTGAGATTATCCTCTACTGAAGAGAATTAATCTCCCAACTCTTCACCTTCTTTCATGGTTGATGACTGTAAATCTACCCACAAAAATTTCCCAATGTTGACCCATGAAACATCTGCCTCCTTCCGCTCACCTAGATATATCACCCACCACTGACACACAACGCCCCAAATCAAGAAAACTTATAAAGGGACCCATTAATCCTCTAGGGTCCCGATCAAATATAAAGTGATATCAATCTCCTCTATCCATATCTCTATCTATTCATCCAAACCAATAACCTTATACTTCCCAAAATCCTACTACTAAATATTGTGCAATTCCATTGAACAAGTCTCATCCTCCTCTTTCGGATCACCCCTATGACAATAAACCGGGTCTTATAGATGAACCTCAACTACCTAAGACACACATAAATGACATCTTGGATTCATATAATAAAATAAAATAATAATTTCATAATCCAGGTAGTATGAAATTTTACATATATTTTTTTATTCTACTATATTAATTTTGAAATTCCTAACACAACCCAACTCAAATAGAATCACAAATCATCGCGATTCATATACATCTCCTAGGTCACTACCCTGCAAACAGGTCCACATCACTTGGTCATTAAATAATCTTATAGTTTGTTCAATGGATCATGGGGGGCTAAAATATCCTATCTTATCTAGTCTCCCAAGCATATGTCACATACCGAGTTCTACTAGAACTATTTTCATACCAACCCATTCATTCATCACTTTGAGTATCTACAAACTCTATGCTATCTCTCAACCATCACCTATAATACAACTCTTTCATAACCCCCTCCCCCTAAGGATATCACAATTAAGGGAGATATATAATTCCCCCCCCCCCCTCGAGTCCTACCTCCAGTCAACCCTAGGTTTGATACTACCAACAAGGCTATAAAAATATCGTTAAATAGAAGGCATCACCCTCTACAATAATATAGGATCAGGAGATAAGTTGAATCGTCAAAAATAAACGCAAGGACATAAAATAAACAAAACCCAAAACCATCTTACAATGAATGTATAAATAAAATAGGCACAAATAAATGTATCCAAAAGTAAATAGTCAAAAGCAAAGCTAAAGCAGTAATACACCAACTGTCTAAAAAGGTCTGAGATTGTATAATCAGAAAAGATACATGAAATCATTCTGGAAACAATAAAAATAGTTTAAATACATAGGGTAAGAATATAAATTTACTCAGTAGAAAAACTATTTTCATTCATCCACATGTGAAATAAGAATACCAGTTCACCCATGAGAAAATAGAAGAACCAACATCACCTAAATAGGTTAACTATCCATCCAAACATCACCAGGGCATGATCACAAAAAAATTCTATCCATATACCATTACATAATAAGAATCATACCAATAAAGGGTACCCTACATCACTTTCTCGCTGATTTTAAACTCTCACAGTCTAACTTCATACAGCTTGGAGGTCCTATATCTTTCGACTAACATATACTACTACCCCACAACATAGACACATCACATCACACCCACCAAAACTTGGGCCATTAAATCACAACCACCTCCACAACTAGAGTATTAGGGTATCTTAAACATGAAGGACATCAAAATAATTTTTTACTATACCATGAATAAACCTAACCATAAGAATCCCCACAACATAGACATATCACATCTCACCAAAAAACACCCAGGTCACCACCCCACAACATGATCATATAACATATCGCTTAAATACACTTTGGACATCACCTAGTGCACTAACAGACATATGACCATATTAGATTGTGCATATCTACTTTCCAAGAAGAGAGAGTAAAAAAATATGGTTTTCCTATCATCATCCTCATCACATAAATGTTGTAAAAAACACCCCATATAAAAATAAGGGTGTCTCCACATAGTTCTCAATAGGGGTGGGATTATTATTAAAGTCAAAAGAGTTATAAAAATATATACATATAAGCAAAAACCATCCCAACCTATGGGTTCATAACAAAACTAACCAAATTCCAACATACCTACTTTCACTATCACCTTTAGATACATAATACCACCAAAATAAAAAGCCACATATCACACCTCCATCCAATTCCATTATATATTCCATTCATTTAATTTTTTACCAAAAACCACATTTAACTAAATAAACCATCATTAGTTTTTCCACTAGAAAATTCTATTTAATTAACCAAACCAAATCTCATCCATTTAAATCAATATTAATTCATTATTTCATCTCTACTAAGGTTTAGAGCATAACACAACCAGACCTCAAAAGTACATCATCCATCACATCGAACCATTGTCTTTCCACCCGAAAACTATGGCAAAAAAAACCATCACCTCACCACCCAAAAATCATTTCCAAACAAAACCATCACCTCACCATCCCAAAATCATGGCCAACCAAACCATCACCTCGCTACCCCAAATTCATGACCAAACAAATCATCGCCTGACCACCACAAAATCATGACCAAACAAACCATCACCTCCCTAAAAAGAATAGAAAAAAAGACTACACATCACCCTAACCACATCATCTCCACATATCAAAACATATAAAATGTCATTTTAAATTATTATAAATGGTTTTTTGTTTAACATTACACTTCATTATTTTAAAGGAATTATCACACAAGACATGATCATGGAGAAACCATTTCATTTGATAAATATAATTTGTTAGTGAATTTCTATTTTATAGTGATATCATAATAATAAAATAGAAATGCCTATACAAAAACTATCAAACCAACACAAAAAAATCCCCTAGTGGAAAAAAGTTTTAGTAGGGAATTCTACCTGTACAATCCCAATATCACAATAATGTAAATATTGTAAAAGCATAAGAATCATTCAGCTTCACACCTTCAATTTTAGTTATTCAATTATTTGTATTTAATTTTACTAAAACAACCATCCCCCCTAGATAAACAAGATTAAACCCCTCCCACATGATGAAAAAGATGAGAAATGAAAACATTTACCACACCAATGGATATTTTCCAACTAACAACACACCTTAGGGTGAATAAAAAATACTTGAAAATTAAAACACCACACTAAGCCCACTGATCAAAAAATTATACTTCGAGGGTTATCAAAGATTCTTCCCAAATATTAACCAAAAAAATAACACCAGTACAGTGGATCTTAACAAAATAACGGAAGGAAAGACATAGGTAAGAGAGGAGTGATCACAATATATTACCAATAGAACTCCAATAGAAACAACATAGCATGTCAAGAGGATGGGTTGATGATCCTTCAAGAACCACCTATGGTTCATCCAAAATAAGAGAGGTAAGTGGTATGGATGAATTAGGATGGTTTTGGATTAAATACATATTTAAATCCTAAAACATGACAATTTATCAACATGAAACCCATTCACGATGTTAATTTCACTAGTTTTTTTACCAAAAACAAAAATCGTCCAAAATTCACATCACGTCGACCTAATTTAACTACACATGGTAAATTACTTTCATGACATGAATCGATTTCATGGATTATTACATCGATTCACAATCTCCATGAATCCATTTAGATAAAAAATCCATGAAACACCAGTTCACATTGTGTAAGCTTTTTATGATGTGAATATACCACAAAATCCCTATTGTTCCTCCAACCACTGTGGAACCTCGTCTATCCTCTTCTGAAACACCACCAAAACCCAAAAACGTCAATGTAACATGATGAAAAGGCATAATACATTTTAGATTTTGTATATCATTTTTTAATTCTCAGTGAATAAATTTCATTATCACATTCATTTATAAATGAAAAGGTGCCATCAGAGGAATATAAAATTTAACATTCTATTTTAATTAATACAGGACATCCACTCATGGGTGGAAAGATCAATACACCCAAAGGGGTGGCATAGACATATTCATTGAAATGAAACCCCCTAAATGGGTAGTTCGAGTTGTGGTTTGAGACCTCTAATATTTTCAAAGGGGAAATATAACATCAAAACATTATTTTATACTTTTAATTTATGGTATTACTCATTTTAGAATCAAATCATGCAAGGTATGTTGTGAACAACCACGATGAGAGATATAAACATCAGGACTTTTTAGGAAAAGGTATAAACCACCCACCTTAGATGGGAAGTGGAATCATCATCTTTTAATAGCCTCTAACTTGGGATAGAATATACGAATTTAGAGAAATAAATAAATACAATGAAAAAAATAAATATTAGCTACCATGGATTTAAAACTCCATATTATGATATAAATTAATAAACGACAATGGAGGATTGAAGAGATCATGAATATAGATCCAATGTGATTAATGATACATTAGTCAGCGCTCAAATGATGGATTTATCAAAATAATTAAGAGGATAAGAGGGAGATCTACACATATGGGGTAGAAGTTATGAAATATTTGAGGAGAAGGGGGTTAAAATGACATAATGAAGAGGAGGGGAAAAGAAAATTTATACATATTTAAGGAGGATCACATTTTGGTTGAATATATTTCATAAAAGTGTGACAAGAATTCATTGATTTTTTCTGAGGTGGTACACCCCTCACACAGCTAGGTGCATGATTAAAAAACTGTTCATATCCCATGTGTGTTCACTATCCAAAACCATTATTCCTAAAAATTTATACAAACCATGTTCTAATTGTTAATTTAAGCTAGGAAATGCACCATTACCATTATTCATATCCATGAAGTCTCCCTCATTTGGTTTTTAAAACCATGATTTCTTTATAGGTCTACATAGTAGAGATGCACAGTTACTACTAACCATACGCATAAAAGTTTTTCTCTAAAACCCATAGCTTTTGGTTTTTGAACAAGCCTTAGAAACACATGAACCATCAATGACCTCACTATGAAATTATAATTAGATAAAATTAGTTGTTTGAACAATAATTTGATGAATTCTCACCTATCAAAAAATACGGAATCTTACAAACCTCACATCTTTAAAACAAATCATCCATAAGTTTTCTTAAAAGGGTGGTTGATTATAATGTGAGAATAGTGTTAACCACTGATCATGTACGTAAAAATCTTACTCCTAGGTCTCTCCATGTACATGGTCATGCATCAAAAACACCTGAACTAGAGGAACTGGCCTACCTTATATGGCCTTCAGGCTATGATCGAAAATACGTATAGGATTCTCCTCAAAATAAGCAACGCTTTTCCATTTCAATTTCCTTTTTCTAAAAATAATGAGATTATTCATAATGAAAACAACATAGATAAGTTGAGAAAGGAATATTTCATTCATGGTTAGATATATATGAGGAATAATTATTTGATATTCTACCAGACTGCCTCTCTTGAATATCATGAATGGACCAACAAAATGAACTTATATATTACCCTATTTTTGAATTCTTCTATGCACCATCCTAGAAGAAACATGTAATAAATCATGATCTCTCACATGAAGAATCAAAGTTCAATGATAATAATCGAGATAAACTTCATCCTTGACCAATCTATAGCCATATACATCTTAATAAGTTGTACCTAATATAGTGTCTCTTGAATGATATGAGGTACAAATATTTTTACCACACCGACCTCTAACCAGCACAAGGGTGAATGACATGGCTACCTTATTAGGACTCTTAAGGCACTATATGTAATGTCTCTTAGAATATATTGTTTTAAGGTAACTCCAAAACATGTAAAATTTTATACCAAGAGCCTCCAAGATCAGGGAAAAATTCTTTTACAGTGTCCTCTAACACAAGAATAGTATGCTCAAATTGAATTTTGATGCAATGGTGATATAATATACTCTGTAGTACCTATGAACCCAAATCCTTCTGAAACCACTAGATGCCCCTTGACAGATATTGGAGATATCTATCTAATATTATGGTACATTAAACTCCATAAAGGCATGTGATCTCCTATAAATTTTTCATACCTAGTCCCTCTAGTGAAAATGTATATCGAATAAGCAAGAAGTGGGTGATATTTTTCATGCCATCAGAAATGACCCTTACTGCATCACCGCCTTGAGGTGACCAGGGTATGCCCATCAAGAAATATAAAATGTCTTCATACAATATCAACATTGTAAAGGGTAACAACTGTAAAATCCAGGATAGTCATTTGATTTTCACATTCCCCCATAGATAGGTAGATCATCATGTGAAAAGACCAACCATTCACCTACAAATATTAGGCCACCAATACGAGTGGTGTAAACCACGATACATATTGGTAATAATGGGATAAAACACCCAATAAGAGTCATAATATTCTCATATAAATTTATTGTAGATTTATGTAGGCACCTATAAAATCGCATGAATGTTTAATATGTCATCCTGTTAGTGACCCAACAAGGTGGTAGGTCGTCACCTAAAATTATCCCCTATATGACCATGCCCTCTATATCAGAAACTTTCCTCATCTATATTCTATCCAAAAGCGAAGAGTTTTTTTTCAAATATGTATGAATAGTCCTCTAGAGGTTTTATTGAAGACCTATATTCATCTTAGAAAATATATTCATCAATTGGAACTCACTACTGTCTTCCTGGACAACTTTCATTTGAGTCTTCTGGCTTATAGCATCCGCAATGGAATTTCTCATCCCAGGTGTATATGTAATCTTAAATTTTATGGACTATTGGTATTCAACCTACCTTCACTACATGATATTTAAATCATGAAATTTGGATATACATATGATTTTTTTATCCATATATATAAAAAACTATCTCCAAATAAATAGTGCCTCTAAGAAAGAACGGCATGAACCACAACTGCAAGCTTGAGAACATATGTTGTGTAATTATTCTTGTGTTGTCTCAGTTGAAGGGACCCATATAGAATGAATCTACCTCCCTACATCATATAAAAACCCATAATGATCTGTAAATCATCAAATTAATCCACATAACCTCTTACAGACTCAGGTAAAATTAGGATATTCACTAAAGTTAGTCTCCATTTCTATACAGAAAATCCTTTCTCACATTGTCAATATCATATAAACATGAAAAATTTCTTGGTCAAGGCTGTGATTGATGTTGTAAACTATGGGAAATCTTGTACAGAGAATTTATAAGAACCATCCATCTCAAAGAAACTTTCTATTCCAATGATGTTCCCAGGATTCTCGTAAGCTACCATGACTCTCACATTCTCTGGCTTAATAGATATTTCTATATCTAAGATAATTTAACAAATAAGTGAACTTTATTTATCCAAAAGTGTGATTTTTTTATCTTAATATACAATGGGTGCTCAGTTAGTGTATTCTCTTCAATATCAATATGTTTGTAAATGTTGTGTTGGGTGTGAGAATACACAAAAATTTCATCCATGAATACTACAACAAATGAATCTATATATGGGTGGGAACATAATTCATCAGATCCATGATAACTACTAAGATGTTCCGAAGACCGAACCAAATAAATAAAATACTCATACAAGCCATGTCTATTACAAAATTTTGTACATTGTATATCTGATTTCTTGACACAATCATAATGATAGCTTGAACTCGAATTAATCACGGAGAAAACTGTCAATCCATAGAGCTAGTCAAAGATGTACTATATATGAGGTAAATGATATTGGTTATTCAATATAAGATTAATTGATCTTTAGTATTCGACACACAACCTAAGGGTTTCAACTGTCTTCTCAGAGAAAATCCCAAGTAAACCCCATGGTGAATTATTAGATCGTATAAAGCCCTTAGATTCCATGTACACTCTATCTCTCTTGATCTATTATAACATAGTATTATCCATCCTATAAGGATGTATGGATATTGATGTTGATCCTTACACTAGGTCAATAGTAAATCAAACCTCTCTCGAGAGAGGTTTCCCATAGAAAACATTGGGAAATATATCCATTAAATGTTCTACTATTTGAGATAAGTCTATACATCACATTCTTTGGTCATGTATATAATGTCTTGGAAATATGGGCTCTCAATTCTCCCAGCCTGCGATGCTTGAGTACAACTCAAATTTCCAGGAGATCACATTCACACTTTTGAATATAAATACCACCCTCATGTGATATGAAGGACACCCCCTAGTGATAGAAACCCCATTTTCATGGTAAGGGACCAAATATTTCATCCCTAGAATGATGAAAATAAACGTTCATATTGAGGATGAATATTTCCCATTCAAAATGTTATCTTAATATCTTAAGGTTCATTCCTTACATCATCATATTCTCTCTGATCAAATTCCCAATAGAGTATCAAGTGTCATCACCACATTAAAGTACTTGATCTTAAGACCAAGACTATACATAGTCACCATAAATAAGAAGGAGAAGGAGTTGGTAGTGTAAAATAAATAAGATTCTAGAGTAGAGGCTACTAAAATTGTACATTTCACCATAGATGGAAAGCCACTCTACTCCTCATGTATTGGATATGCTGCATATATCTGGCCTGATACATGGCCCTAATATACAACCTAAATACTCTTACTAGACACACTCTACATGACCTATATTTCCTATATATGGATCTCTAATCCATGTCCACCCCCTTAGCCTGTATGTCCTATAGTGCTCCAGATCCCTGCTTGATGAGGACCTTTTGATCCCACTCCTAAAGGTGAAGCTGATGCAGATCCTCTTCCACTAGTCATATGTGGAAATTTCTGAAAACCCTCTAAATATGGACCATTATACCATAGTACCTACATTATACTTGGGATATATCACATTAGTGATTTATATGACCCTACTCATCACTCTAATGAAAGATCACATGAATATCTTGGCATACGCTCTAGCTATATAAGTCTACACAATAAATCATGGAATTATTCATTCTGGTGCTAGATTAACTACTACTTGAACATGTTACTAAACTATCCTAGACCACACCTACAACCTCCAAATGTTTATGGTCAGTGATGCAGGTCTCGTTCACTATCTCAATTATGGTATTCAAATGAATCATGTTCACATTATTTGAAAGTATGTTTCTCCAACATATATTCATGATATATTTTTTGATGATTCAAAAAATCCATAATTTTATTCCTATAAGTTTATTCTAATGAATTTTATATTATTATTATATTAGTATATGTGTACTACTATTTATTTTATAATATGAAAGTAAATTATCTTTCAAGAATTCAATAATTCAGTTACATAGAAGTAGAAGTATCACATAAGAATTTATCTTACATAGTTTGAATAAGTTTCTCAAGACTGGTGCTCTGGATAGAATGATATTATAAAAGCACTTTATCATTTGAAAAGGTTTTCTAAGCTATAAAAAGTTGAGAAATAAAAATTTATTAACAACACATTATCTTATAGTGTATAATTATATTGCACAACATTGATGTTAGTTTATCTTACGAGTAAAAAATTAATTATCTTAAAAAAGTTATCTTTTGATGAAAAGTGATTTAATTCAATATATTATGAAGATCTAATAATAAAGAACATCATGATTACTTTTATATTCTCTAGATATGTTACTTCACTCTTTTAGAGCACATCAAAATGAGGCAATACGTTTATGGAAATTTTGTTTTTCATGAGAACTTCCTAAATAAAACAATCCGAATAATGAGAATATTTACGCAAAAAATTTTACTCCTATTTATTTGAATGTTTGGATATATTTACTTAATATCCACTCTCATAAATATCATTATTTATGATTCACATGATAGTTAGAATTGTCTAGAATTCAAGTTTAAAAAGAATATAAAAAGAACAGTTGGACCCAAAAAATATATATGAGGAAGAAGAATGATAGATGGATACTTTTATAACACCACAGAGAGAAAACATTGAAGACCTATAGATAATTAAGAATGAAAATAATTCATTATGTTCTCCTTAGTTCTACCAGTTTCACTTACGATCTTCCCATGATACACTTTGAATTATATCATTTTTTTAGGATGAATCTTCATCTACTATTAGATTTTCATTGCATCTATGTATTAAAAACGTTCCTCTAATTTTTTTTATATTTCGTCATGTTTTCCGGCAGATAAAGTTTGTGGATAAGACTAAGGATATATATTGTATAGGGGGATCTTGGTTGAAAGCTGTTGTACCATTTTACTAAGTGACCGCAGCTTGTAATCAGTTGGGATACACTGGTAAAAGGATTTTTATAGTGAAAAAAAACAAACTCATAGAGAAGTGTGTCGGTGGACTAGACTAGGGGATTTCTTCTCCCTAAATCACTATAAATCTCTATGATCAATTTTATTTCTTCATGTTTTAAAATTTACACTATATATATTCTAATTAAAATAATTTAAATTAAAATCTTAGAAGGTAGTGATATAATATTTTCAAAAAAAAATTAGAACACAATTCACTCCCTCTTAAGTTATACAACCAGACATTATGTGGGTTAATAATTGGTATCAGAGCTTGTGACCCTCATTTTCCCAACTGCATAATGATTAAGTGTAAATATCTAACTTTAAATGGATTATATGAGTGATAACCATGAAATTATTTCATATTTTAGAGCTCCATACTTTAATTTTAAAAACTATGGTTGCTGGAAAGATCATACGATCATTTACCTACAAAATATTGGAATGAAATTCTATCTCAAAGATATTAATCCCTATAAAATTACTATGTCGGAACCTAAAATATGAGATGTTATAGATTATTCGAATTGTTTTTTAATCTCCAAATATATGAACACTTTCATCTATGGGTTAAGACCAAATGAGTTCAACGGGATCTATCTATTTCAAAAAACACATGAAATATGGAACACTATAGCAGTTTCATATGAAGGGACTAACAACATGAAATCTATTAAATATGATATAGTAAAGATTTAGTTAGATACATTAAAAAGGGATTAAAGAGATATAACTACTCAAATAAATGTAAGACTCACAAATATTTAGAACAATATTACTACTATATGAATGCATATCACTAAACTTGAACATGATTTGAATGTTCTAAGAGTATTATTACATAAGTGAAGTAGAATCTCTGTAGATATCAAACAATATATATAATTCAAAAATTTCAAGATAAAAGATCATAGTGGGACTCTTATGATGTATTAAGCTAAAATAGAAACTAGAAGTGAAGAGCATAAAATGATCAAGATGGAAAATCATTCATTTAAAGTCACTACTTCTATATATTATTGGAAAAAAGCATAAAAATATCAAAAGCATCTGATAAATAAGGCTTCACAAGAAAATATGTATCAAATAATGATCTAACTCAATTTTCCTATATGTTTAAATATTATTATAAAAACTCGTAAGGTTTCAAAAGATCCTTAAATAGGTAGAGAAATCATGGTGACAACTCTAAAGAGTTGAGATGTTATGATTACAAAAATTTGGGACACATTAAGCCTGATTTTTAAAAAATTAAAGATCATAAGAAGAAAGAAAAGAAATATTTCGAGAATATTGGATATAAGAAATATAATAAAGATAAAAGGGAAACCAGGAGTACTTTGAAAGATTCAAGTGAATAAACATCATTAGATTCAAAACCTGAAGCTACAAATCATAATGTCGACTTATGTTTTACGAAATAGTTTGATGATGTATATTCTTATTACTCTTCTCAGCATGAATGTGACATAGAAAATGAAAATTTATAATAAAAAATTAATTAATACTAAAACATGTAGGAAATAAAGTATTAAATCATGAAAAATAAAAATATATCCCTCTAAGACTCTTATAATAATATTTTCTGTGAATAAGAGAATTTAAAAATCAGATTTTAGACCTTAAAATCTGCTATAAAAAAAATATGTTATTGAATGTTGAAGAAGAATGAACAATTGAAAAACTATAGAAGATATTTCAAATTTTCAAATAGGAATGATGTATCTTTAATAATGGGAAGATTATTTAAACAAAATTCATGGTCAAAATTATCCCAGAAAGAAAAATTTCGAATTGGAATCTAAGGGGAATGGCCTAAACATTATAAAAACCCTTTTTATGCCATTCTCCAAAAACAAACACTTTCCCAAAGATTATTATTTTGATTGTGGGGAAACATGACAATTTTACAATGTTTTTTATTTAAGAAATACTAAATTTTTTGGAATCTATTGTTTTTTTATTTCAGAATATTTTTGAAAACAAACTACAATGTTTTCTATAAAATAGAAGTTGTTTTGGATTCCTAGATATATTATAGTTAAAATTCCTGACCCAAAATAATTTTGGAAACAATGAATTATGTTTTCTGATTTTTCATTGTATGGAACTAGTCGTATGAACATCAATAAAAAACAGTATATGGATAGTGTATGTTCAATGAATATGGGTGGAGACTGCCTCAAATTTCATTATATATCTGAATTAGATGTAGGATATGTCATGTTTAAAGATAATGAAAAAGAAAATATAGTCTGTATTGGATCAGTTATAGATCCTCATTATATCATCATCAACAAATTATGTAATATTGAAGTTTTGAAGCACAACCTAATAAGTATCTTTCATCTATGTGAATATGGTTGCTATTTTTTTCTTTCTAAAATTGATTGATTAATTTTAAGATAATTGTCTCAAATTTAAAGCACCTGAAATAGATAATGTTTAAACAATAGATATTAATTAATTATATATATAAATTATAAAATGTTTAATTGATGAAATCTATGAATCATGGATTTTTCATAAATGTCGTGGACATTACAATGTTTATTCCATGATAAATTTGTCTTCGGTACATTTTATTTATAGTTTCGGGAACTTAACTTGGATAGAGATAAACTATGTGATGAATTCCAAATTGGAAAGAAATAAAAGTCATATTTAAAACTAATTAGGAATGTTTCTACTTCTAGACCTCCTAACCATTTCCAAATAGATTTTTTCATACCAAATAGAACTGAAAGAATTTTCAGTAAGTCATTATTTTATGTTATTGTAGATTATTTAATGGTACTTACATGGGTTTACATTTTAATCCATAAAATATATGTTTGTTTTATTTTTATTATTTTATGAAAACTTGTGAAAAATTTAAAAATGTCAAAATAGTGTCTTTGAAAAGTGATCTTGAGATTTATTTTTAGAATCATTAATTTAATTTTTATCTCTCTAAGAAATAAATTAAACATTCATTCTTTACCCCCAAGAAACATCAAAAAAATAGTGTTGTCAAAAGAAGAAATAGGTTTTTTCAAGAAGTTGTTAGGTCTTTGATGTGTAAATATATCATACCCACTCATTTCTAGGACCAGGATGTTGACACAGGTAGTTATTTAATTAACATAGCAGTAATAATGAAAATCATAAAGAAAACACCCTATAGGTTGTGAGAGAATATAAAACCCAATGTAGGATACTTAAATGTATTTTTATGTAAGGTTTACATCATGAACCAAAAATATAATATTGGAAGGTTTTATCCAACAGATGATGAAGGTGTCTTACACGGACATTCTACTACATCAAATGATTTTCAATTAAAATACAAGACTTTAAAAGATC
The DNA here is from genome assembly GCA_963277665.1 of Viscum album. Taxonomy (NCBI): domain Eukaryota; kingdom Viridiplantae; phylum Streptophyta; class Magnoliopsida; order Santalales; family Viscaceae; genus Viscum; species Viscum album. Next base: position 2,097,077,533 of record OY728163.1, on the reverse strand, counting down.
TATTTCCTGTGAAATTTGATGATATTTATCCTTATAGTTGCAAAATGATTCAAAGTAGTGATCAAAACGATTCAAAAAAAATAAAAAACCTAAACCACTCTTTTATTATAAAAAGCTTCATAGCTTGTAAATTTATTACATTAAATCAAATTCAATAAGTGTACACACCAGTGAACCAGAAATTATGTTTCCTAGAATAACTAGAAATGTTAAATACCATACTCTAGAAACAGTTATTGAAAACCTAGATGAAGGAGTAAGAACTAGAATATAATTGGTAAACAAAGTAGAATTCTATTCCTTTCTATCCAAAATAGAACCTTAATCTATTGAATAATCCTTATTTGATGAATGTTGTTTCTTATATATAAAATAATTTCAAAATAAATTTAATAAAAATAAGTTATGAGAACTAGTTGAAATACCCCCAAATTAATTGTAATTGGAACTAAATGGGTTTTTAGAAATAAAAAAGATGGACATGATATAATAACTAGAAATCAATCTATACTGGTTACTAAAGGATATAACAAAGGAGAAGGAATAAATAATGAAGAGATGTTTCTCCCATAGATGGATTAGAATTTATTAGAATATTTCTAGAATATCAATCCTATATGAATTTTATGTTATATCAAATGGATGTTAAATCTACCTTTTTAAATGGGTTTTAAAGAGGGAAGTTTACGTTGAACAACCACTTGGTTTTTAAGATCCTCATTTCCAAAAGTATATAATTAAACAACCGAAATATTAATGTGGAGCTAAATAAGATCCAAGGGAATGGTTTTAATGATTAAGTTATTATATTTTATCAAATGGGTTTATGGTATGAATAGAAGATCCTATGTTATTTAAGAAAACTTCTTTATATGGTATTCTACTAGAAAAAAAAATATATATATATATATGATGTTATTTTAGATAAAAAATTTAAAAATCGGGTAATGATATTTTCAAAGTTAGGTCAAGATAATTTTTAATGATTCTTTTGGGTGAAAAAAACTATTTTCTTGGATTTCAAGTTTATCATAATTATTTGGGAAACATTTTAAAGCCAAAAAAATACATACTCGACTTAATTAATAAGTTTGGGTTTAAAAACAGTAAGACCTACTCAACTCCTATGAGTTACAATATCAAACATGGGTCAAATGAAACTATAAAACCAGTTTACAACATGTTTTATAGAAGAATCATTGGATGTTTGTTGTACGTTACTACATGTAGACTAGAAATTATGTTTTTAGTTTTTATTTTTGTGATATTTTAATCTAATACAAAATAATCACATTTCAATGTTGAAAAAATAATTTAATATATCTAAAATAAATTGTAACTCATTACCTTCTTTTCATAAAATCCTCCGATTTTAATTTATTTTCATACTAAGATACTGATTTTACTATATGTAGATTAGATAAGAAATGAACCTCAGGAAACTTTAGTTTTCTTAACAAATACCAAGTGTATTGGTCAAGTAAGAAGAATCATTATGTAACACTATCAACCTCTTAAGCAATATGTATTTCCACAGGATGTTCTTGTTCATAGTTGTTGTGGTTGAAACACACCTTAATAGATTCTGGATTTAAAGTTAATCATTTTTTAATCAGATGTGATAACACTAGTTATTTAAAATCTCAATGAATCCAATAAACCACTCATGAATGAAACATGTTGATTTTAAAAATAATTAATAGATATATCATGCATAGAAAAATGAAAACACTTTAGAATTTTTTTTCACAAAAAATACTTAGCTGGCATTTTAACTAGGCCTTTTTCTGCTTACATATTTTATTATATTATGTCAGAATTAGGTATGTTTGATTTTAGAAATTAATGTTTTCACCATATTTAAAGTAAATACATCATTTCTATTATTTTAATTTCTTTTTGTGCTATTTTTATAGTATTAGTCATATCAAATAAGAAACAAATCTTACAATTAGTAATAATTTCCATGAACAATACTACGCGACCCCTCAGTTACCACAAATAAAAAATATTATGTATCAAATCTATGCATTAAATGGATAAAAAACCTTTTAACCCTTCCTTTACCCTTGTTCAAACCCTCATTACTGTAATCTTAAAACCCTTCCAAACCCTCTACAGTGGCCAAAAAAATAACTGATGAATCCTCCACCAGCAAAATAAAGCGTCAAAGGACTCTAGTAAAATTTATGAGTGGGTGACAAATTAATTTTATATAGACGGATAAATCGAATATTTTTTTAAATTTATTTAATAATCACGGATGTAAGTATATATTTTTATTATTCATGTACATTTTTAGTTTTTAAAAAATATGTTCATGGGTTTTATGAGTCGTTCGTTTTTTATTTTTTTGATGATGAAGACTTGGTCACTGCAATTATTAACCATAAATGTTTTTCACAAACCTCAGCCAAGTTAGTTGAATTGATGAACGTTTCTCATAAAGGATACTCATTATTTAGAATATATTTATCTACAATGGATGGAATCACCCCTTCAGAGATCATGAAGTCCATATTCAGAACTATGATCATTGAAAAAAAGTAAGTGAAGAATCTGGAGCCTAAAAGAATGGTTCTAACCAAATTCATCCATTCAATAATCACTCAATGAAATAGAGAGTTCAAAAAGATTATTTTTAAATATATTTCATTTATTTATTTTATTATGTTAGAAAAGCCTAAAAAATTTCACGGTATATTCTATGGTATATATTAAATTTCAAAAATTGGTCTATGAACTTATTCCTGTATGTATGAATCTTAATACTTGTTTTTTGAAGTGAAGAATTTGTTCTGGATGATAAAAACCCAAATTATTATCACATGTTAAAAAACATAAATTCAAGTGCATTTAAGAAATGTTTTTTTCTTGGGATTTTTTATTAAAAAATTTTATTCCCTTTTCCTCAATTCTTAATGTAGAACTTACTTTTACTTAGGGGATGTTTTTATTTCCATGAGATACCAGTGATGATAGAAACATCATCTCAAAATAATGGTATTATAGATTTATATTTTGATGAATAAAATCTTACACTTAGGTGAAGATTTCATATTGGAATCTTTTAGGCCAAAAAAACTAGCATCCAGCAAAGGACCTCTCTTGTTTCATCCTCTATACTTGTTAAAGTTCAAAAGAAAAGGACTACCTCAGATATCACTAAAATATTTTCTATCCATCAAGATAAAAAAATTTATAATATATTGAGAGTGTATCCTAATTTAATAAAGTGTCATCTTCAAGAGATGGAGATAATGGAAGATAATAGAGTCAGAAGGGAGAAATCAATAGATTCATGTCATCTGGAAAATGTTCCTAACATTTCTAAGAAACTATCAGTTCACCATGAATGTATGTAAGTTAATCTAGAATGTGGTTACCCTATTCTTCATGATACTAGAAATAAAGAAGCACCGAAAGTAGATAAAATTATTTCTGAATAATCACAACATATGTATTCAAAGTTTTCATCTTAAGTCAAAACTCTAAAAGATAAAACAATTTAATCAAACCGATAAGTAATATTTATGTGTGATCATATGGCCTCGAAAGTTGATATTTAGGAAGTGAGACTATTGGTGTAGTCTATTTTCGATATGTTTTCATAATAACCCACTACTTTAACTATGGAGTTATCCAAGGATTTGGTGTAGTCTATTTTAGATGATCAATTGAAAACGATGGAGTTATCCAAGGATTTGGATACAGTAATTATAGAAGTTGACACAATTCGGTGTGAATTCATAATAAGAGATATGATTCAAATTCATCAAAGAACTATTTTAGATGAAATTATAACGATAATTATTAATACAAAGGAAGTTGATAAATATATTTCTAAATAAAAAAAGATAAATGAGTTATATTCTTTAACAAAAACAAAAAAAAAATCTTAGGAAAATTGAATTCAAGTAAGGAAGAATGATAGTTTCATATTCAAAATTATATAAATGTTAATTGTGTCTTTTTCAAACAACTACTGAGATATAGAAAATAATCTTAAAGACTTATTTGAAGTATGGGTAAATAGTATTAATCCATTTTTCTCAGACAATAATGAAGTAGAGGTTGGTTTATTTGGTGAATATCTGGACATGATTGTTCCTCAAATGAATAGAAAACATCTAATGTAATTGTTTTAAAAGGAAAACATTTTAAAGTGTTAAGTAACTTGATATCACGTTGTGAAAATAAATAAGATATATATAACTTTGTTGGTAATTTCTCTCAATTCATATGGTATTGTTTCACATGTCTTCTAGATTATTCCATGAATGATATGGTAAAAAAGATTTATGCTTGTGTTTATGAACTTATAGAATTTTTTAAAGAAGGATTCCTATAATGAAAACTATTGAACGTCACTCATCCAATTATAAGTGTCTTAAACAAATATTTTATACATATGAGGATTATAAAGTGGAAAATCTACGGTTTTATAGAGAAATATCTTTATCAATAACAAAACCATCCTTTAAATTACCCTTAACTTGTGAATATAACTTTGATCCAGAAAGGGAACAACAAGATGATCACAATATTCAGTTGACACCAGTTAGGTTTTTTCATGGTGATATTGTTGTTCTTCGAGCATCCCTACTGATGTTGGGTGATTTTGTTGGAATGGCAGTTGATGCTCCTCTACCTTCATCTTCACTAGCTCATGATCAATCATTTTCATTCAAGAATCCATTAATACAAATTCAGTTCATCTCAGGTAGTTTATGTAATCATCATTTTACGTTTGTGTAATTATTTTCCCAGTGGTTGTAAATTATTTAAATATTTGAATTAGGCCACTTTTTATGGAATTCAAATATTTACATCTATTTTCTTTAATACTTTTTTGAATGGTCATTATCATTTTTCTACTTAACTTTTTTAACTATGATGATCATAATGCTTTATATTTGAATCTTCCGTTGTGATTTTTTTTATATTGATCTATCATTTATTTATAAAATACTATTTTAATATTTCTTTATGACTTAAATTTATTAACAAATCCTATTTATAAAGTAATAGAAATAATAAATTACTATTGTATGTATGATATATAAACTTTATTCCTTATTGTACTTATTTTTTATGTCACAAAAAGGGAGTGAAGAAAAGGAAAATACAAAACATTTTTCTTTATTTGTATTTCAAATTCATGGAGAAGAAATGGAATAATCTAGGAGAAGAAAAGGAAAAGGAAAAGTAAAAAAGAAAATTTTATTATTTTTTAATGTTTAATATTTAGTTTATAATGTTTTTTTCACATTCAAAGTGGTTTGTGATAATCAAAAGATGGATATTGTGGGAAAGTATGTTTCTCCAATATGTCTTAATGTTATGTGTTTTTATGATTCAAAATCTACCTACTTTTATTCTAACATGATTATTCTAAAGCGTTTCAGATTGTTATAATCTTACACTATGTGGAGAATTATTTATTTTATAATATGAAAGTAATTTATCATACAAGAATTGAATAACTCAGTTTTTCAAAATCATAAATTATCATGGAAGACTTTATCTTATGAGGATCATATAAGTTTTTGAAGAAATATGATTTTTTTAGAATGAAATTATAAAATGAATTTTTCTTATAAAAGTAATTTCAGAATCCAGAAGAAGTTGAGGAAGAAAAATGTCATAGTAACACTTTATCTTACACTGCAGAATGATCCTACACATCTTAGATGTTAGTTTATCTTATAAGGAGAAGATGATTTATCTTATGAATGTTATCTTATAACGAACAGTTCATTCATCCAATATCTTACAATGATCTCATATTTCTGAATGTCATGATTACATTTCAATTATCTCAATAAGTTACTTCAATCTATTGGATCACTTCAAAATGATATTATCAATTTAAGGAATGTTGGGTCTTCATAAGAATTTCCTAAATTGTAAGATCCAATGAAAGAGAATATTTCTACTACAAAATAAATTCCTATATTTGGAAATTTTGAATACATGTCTTTAATATCCTATCTCATCAATATTATTGTTTATTTCTCACTTGACCATTAGTGTTTTAATACGTTTAGGTTTAAAAAAGAATATAAAAGGATCATTTGGCCTCTAAAAATATATATAAGTAAGAATAATAATGGTATATTTTGGATTTTAGAACACCATAAAGAAAGTACCTAAAGACCTGTATATAGTTAAGAAAGAAAATCTTACGTGTTGTGCTCATTGGTTCTATAAGTTGCACTGAAGATCGTCATGATCTACACTTTGAAGTATATCAATTTCTCTGGATAAATCATCATATACTTTTTGTTTCTTCTTGAAACTGTGTGCTAAAAATGTTCATATCCCTTTTTTGGATATTTTATCATGTTTTCACTTAGTGGAATATTGTGGTTAAGACCAATGACAAGTACTGTAAATATAGATCTTGGTTAAAATGTCTTAGACTTTTTACTAAGTGACGACTACTTGTAATTAGTTGGGAGCCCTCAGTAAAATGACTATTATAGTAAAAATCACCAAGCTCGTAGATCGAAGCATTGGTGGAGTGGACTAGTGGATTTCTTGTAACACTTTGACCCCAGTTACCCAAAGTCTGTGCATTATTACATAACATTTCCATGATAACAAGTAAATCATGTCTTGAAAGACTGATCAGTTTAGTTTTATAGGAATCAATATTCATACATAAGTTCAACTTTAAAAGATGAAAAGAAATAAAACAATAATTAATTCCATTAGAAACATCCAGGCCTCCTAGATTATTCCTAGAAGTCACCCATAATTAACTTCTTCATATCCTGGGAAAATGAAACATAAGAAATGGGTGAGCTCAAACAATCAGTAAGGGTATGAAATACAATGGAAGATGACATAAATATTAAGCACAGTGAATAATTGAAAACACATGCCTTTACCAGTAATAAACATGAACACTTTTATTGCAGGAATATGATTTTAGTAAATAATGCCATAATAAAACATAATCATGGGTATTCTACTAGTAAAATAACCACATGAACCATATAAATTATTTTCATAATGAGGGAATGTATAATGCCGGAAATTCTGAAACTTTTTGTCAAGGCCTCATCCAAGATGTCTAAAAATGAATAAGGCCTCGACCAACACCATATATGAAATTTGGAAAGGCCTCAGACAGTTCCTCATCTAGATATCTCATGAGACCTATCGATTCATCGAGGAGCTATAGTGGTCTCCACTCATCACTTACTAAGTCCAATACATTCTTTATATGAAAAGGATGAAATATAACATAAACATTCATTTTAAAACTAAGCATACGAAATGTTAATACTTTAACTATAAACCATGAATGCTATAAAAATAACACATCCATAGAAAACATATCACAATTCATTCAACACAATATGAAGATTTGTATCATAATGAATAGACTTCAGACAAGTATAAAATCCATCAAAGGATGTTGACATAGATGAAATAAAGTCTAATTTAGAGAAATATCCCTTTGTATTCATGAAATCATTTAAATTATTATAATTATAAAAGAAAAAATTGAATTTAAAAATATTATTATATGATTGTGAGGGAGGATTTGATGATGTTATAATAGAAATGAATAACCACACTCACCGTATAAGTTAAAAAAACAATCTTACCATAATTTTGTCGAAAAGGTCGTAATGTACTGTCTTTGGAAAATGACTGAAAGATTACTTTAATAACATATAAGTTAAAATAAGGGTATAAATTACTTTAACCCATTCTATAGTAAATATTAATAAATTTTTGAAATAAATTTTTAATAAACATGGATATGGATGATAAAGAGGTCCCAGTAGATACTTATGTAAAAAACAACCTCAGATAATAAAGAGATTGTAGAAATAACCATTACATTGTAATTTTCCTTGGTCAAGGGTAGGTTAAACTCTTGTATAATGGTGAAATAATTGTTATTAAAGTATTCAAAACCCGTATTCATAAATATGATATCATATATGGTCTTCTAATATTTCTTTGTTAATCATATTTAAGATGTATCATCATTTTGGGTGTTAACTGATTCATTTTCCTTTATATGATTTGTTACGTAAGTAATGTTTTTTATGGATATGATTTATCTAATTCATATTCAGAATGATATTAAGTCTTTAAACTATATTTTTATTCATCAAATAAAAATTAGACTTAAATGGATATGATTGGGAATGAATCTCATTTGGTTCATGGAGACGGTAATCCGTACGTATACACGAGTGACAATATCACTATTTTGATATTAAAATAATATATAACTGGATGTTATATCATATATAAAGAATCATTATCATGTTATATTTATTATTTACATCAATTATACATCATTATTATACCCATCCAAATGATAATGTATTGAACAACAACTAAACCACAACGTGGAGACAGTAAGCTGTATGTACGCACGTATAGTGACATGTCATTCAAAAGATGGATAGAATAATGAATATGGTTGTAAAATATTTATAAAAACATCACAGTATATAGAAGATAGTAGAGTTATTATTTTATAATGGAAACAAAAATGAAATAGGAAGTGGAAGAAGAAAGGATCTTGAAAGAGGTGATGAAATATTTACCTCTTCTTCGGGTTCTTCCTTTTGATTTGATCAAAAGGGATCCATATGATGGCCTTCTTACTAAATAAAGAGCTCTATGATGAAATTAGGTCAGTTGGGAGGATATTTGGGAAGGGTTTGGCAGAGAAAAATTTCTTTGAATGTGTGAATTTGAGATAAGGGTAAGTTCCCTTTTATAAGAGGGGTGAGGGGCACCTTAGGAAAATATTGAAATATTATTTTATAATAAAATCATTTTTGGTTCCTAATGACTCCAAAATGTAGTATTTAAACGGATAAGGTGGGTATTGGTCGAAAACCACTCAACTAGTAGGTTTCATACAAGTTTGGGTAACTATATTAACTTTATCTTCTAGATTTAACTCTTAGTTAAATAGTTTGACATTTACAATGTCTCTATGTATTTTTATATTATATGGTTAATAAACTTACAATAAACATCCAAGAGAACCCCAAGTGGTTAATTAATGAAATATATAATATTATTTAATCCCTTTTTTCGAAATTTATATTTTTAGGAATATAATTCCAATTAATAATATAATACTTGTTTTAAATACTCTTTTATGTCAATTTTGACACTATTTGGTATCTTATTTTTGCAAAATTCATAAAAGCATTATTACTTCAAAAAAAATCATTTAATCATATATAACATGTCATATTAATTAATATTTTTTTTAATTCATAAAAAGTCTCAAATTACATTTATTTGGGTATTTATAATATTAATTATTTTAATATTTCATTAATAAGATAATTAATGCATCATCATTGTGTCATAAATAAATTAAATTATATAATGTTTAAAAATTATAAATAAAATACCATTTAGTATTAAATATTTTTAAATTTCTAATGAATATTTATAGTCTAAGAGGAAACATATAAAACAATATGTAAATTTTTTTACAAAAAGATATATGCTTATTTCATTTTTGTATTTACTTTAACTTAATTAATATGAAGTGTCTTTATCACTTATAAGTGGCTCCATGTAGTCCCAATATAGACCCAAGGATTCCCATGGTCTTACATGTATCATCCAATAGTATTAGGACACATGTTAGGGTAATTACATATTATTATAGTTTTTTACCATTACTTACCAGATTTACCTTTTAACCATGGTAAATAAAATATTTTCTGAAGTAATTATTAAAAATGACTAAAAATAAAAGTTACCTAATTACACAATTTGGACCTCCTGATTCTAAATATGGAATCAATTTTTCTAAATTCAAAACACGTAAGTTGTAGAAATTAATTTAAAATAAATTCCTATTGTCAAAACAAAAACAATGTTTTTAAGAAATAATAACTATCAAAAGATTGAAACTTGAATAAGTCGAATTTCAATGTGAAATTATGTATAATGACCAAAATAAGATTAAATGGTAAAAATATAATCTAGTTATACTTAAAAAACACTCAACAGTATAATTTATCACTATAAATTATTTTTATTAAAAAATCTGTTTTTAATTAAAATTGAGTATTTTTCACTATTCATCAAAAACTGAATGTTAAATACCAAAAATTCACCCTAAGCTAAATTCTGAAATTCCAAACCAAAAAATTAAATCTATTTTGAAATATAAAATTTATAAAATTTCAAAAAGTGTGTATTACTATTCATAACAGTTAGTTTGATTGGTCATGATGTGTTAGAATCTCGAAGTTGCGTACAATGCAAGCTATTGCTTTATTCAAAGGAAAATGTATCATGGAAGCATGGCGTGTTACATTATTCCCTCCTTGAAATAATTTTATCCTCAAAATTTCTAGAATATTACTCCATAAAAAGATTCAGTTGGTTCTTCATCATATGTTCCTCTGGTTCCCACGTTGCCTCTTCCATTTTATGGTTTCTCCTTAGAACTTGTACCAAAAGAGTATTCTGGTTTCTAAACACTTGTTCTATTGTATCAAGAATCTGGAAAAACACCTCACAATAAGATAGATCAAGTTCTAGTTCTAATTCCTCAGTGGTGAGTATATGCATTTGTCTAGGCATGTATTTTCTCAACAGTGATATGTGGAACACATCATGAACTTTGGAGAGACTTTCCGGAATTACCAAACTGTAAGCTACAGCCCAAATTCGTTCTAGAATTTCGAAATGTAAGATGTACCTGGGACTCAATTTACCCTTCTTACTAAATCGTATAATTCCATTCCACGAAGATACCTTCAAAAAAACATGATCTCCTACCAAAAATTCCAAATTCTTCCTTCCATTATCAGCATAGATCTTCTGCCTACTTTGAGCTTCTTTGATGTGAATTTAGATTACCTTCACATTTTCCATCATTTACTGAAAATGTTCTTGGCCTACAAGTTCCCTTTCACCAACATCTTCCAAAAAAGTTGGTGTACAACATCTCTTTCTATATAACTCTTCATATTGTTCCATCTGAATATTTGAATGGAATCTATTGTTATAGGGAAATTCTACTAGAGGTTAATATTGATCCCACATTCCTTGAATGTCATGTGAGCAAGATATAAACATTTATTCTAAGGTTGTAATAGTCAATTATGATTTTCCATCAGTTTTAGGGTGGTAGGAAGTGCTCAAACGAAGTTCAGCATCTTGGGATTTCTGAAGACTTTTCCAGAATCTCGATGTAAAACATGGATTATGATCAGAAACATTCGATAGGGGTACTCAATGAAGTCTTAAAACTTCATTAATATACATTCTTTCTAAACTTTCAAGTGGTAAATCTTCCATTATAGCAAGAAAATGTGCTAAATTTTTAAGATGATCAAGAATGACCCGTATTGCATTTTTCCATATAGGAGTCTTTGGTAGTCCTATGGAAAAGTCCATCATAATTTTATCCCATTTCCACTCAGGTATGGGAAGAGGTTTCATGAATCATCCAGGATGTTTCCTTCCAGATTTCACTTGTTTACAAACTATACATCTTGACACAAAATCAGTAATATCCCTCTTCATGTTGTCCCACCAAAAATGTTCCTTCAAATCTCTATACATCCATGTGCTCCTAGGTTGTATAGAGAAATTGGAGCTATGAGCATCATATAAAAATTCTCTTTTCAGATTAGGTATATCAGGAACACAAATTATCTTCCAAAATTTTAAAATCTTATGTTCGTATATGAATATGATCAGTCTCCCAACGTTCAATGATTTAATAGTCTTTTGAAATTTGTCATCGTCAGCCTGAGAAATTTTTATCAATTCTAGTAAAGATAGTTTGGAAACCATTTGAAAAGGCATTTATTTTTCCCCTTCCATTGTTATTCCCATATACATATTTACTAGATCCATGAAAATAGTATCCCTTTCAACTCTCATCTTGGTCAAAACTAGATGATCCTATCCGCTCATAGCATCTTCCACCTTATTTTCTGTCCCGAGGTGGTATTCTATCATGAAATCATAATCCTTGAGTAGTTAGAGACATCTCTTTTTCCTCATGTTGAGTTAATTATATGATAAAATATACTTCAAAATATTTTGATCAGTATAAATCTCACATTTTTTATAATTGAGATTGTGTCTTTAAATCTTCAAAGAAATGATTACATATGTTATCTCAATATCATGAGTAGGATAGTTTATCTTGTGAATTTTCTATTTTTGTGATGCATAGGCAATAACATTATCATTCGGCATAATGACACAACCAAGTCCTTTCATTGAGGCATCACTATAAATAAAAAACCCATCATTCCCGGATGGTAGAGTCAAGATAAGAGCATGGACTAATCTTCTCTTCAGTTATTTGAAGCATTCTTTACACTCTTTAGTCCAAAAAAAATTAACCCCTTTACTTGTGAGCTTCATTAATGGGTTAGCCAATCCGGAAAAATTATGGACGAAACGTCGATAATAACCTGCTAAATCAATAAAACTGTGTACCTCAGTTATACTTGTCAGTGCTGGCCATTCTTGGATTTCCTTTGTCTTAGAATGGTCAACAGAGATTCTATCCTTATGGACAATATGGATAAGAAATAAAATATTCTGAATCCAAAATTCACACTTGCTAAAATTTCCATATAATTCAATTCTTATCTGTGTTTTAAGAATATTGTGCAAGTGCTTTTCATGTTCTTCATAGGTTTCGAAGTATACCAGGATATCATCAATAAATACAAATACAAAATCATTAATATATTCCTTGAAAACTCTGTTCATTAGATCAATGAAAACAATGTGTGTATTAGTCATCTCAAAATGAATTACTGTAAAATCCTAATTCTCGTACCTTTTTTGAAATGTTGTTTTTGGAATGTACTCCTAATTCACACACAACTAATAATATTCAGATCGAAGGTCAATCATTGAAAAATATTGAGCTCCATGAAGTTGGTCGAATAAATCATCAATTCATGGTAGGGGATACTTGTTCTTTACTGTTATAGCATCGATCTCCCTGTAGTTAATGCACAACCTCTTAGATCCATCTTTATTCTTAACAAAAAGAACAATGGCTCCCCATGTAGAAAAACTAGGGAGAATAAATCCCTTATTACTCAATTTCTGTAGTTGTTTCTTTAGTTCCACTAATTCCACAGTGGCCATTCTATATGGGGTCTTCGGTATGGGCCTTGAACCATGAATTAAATCAAGGAAAAACTCAATTTCTTGTTCTGGACGATGTGTAGGTAAATCTTCTGGAAATACATCAACATATTATTGCACAATAGTTACATCCTCTATTTGAACATTCTTTTCCTCACAAATTTTTATTTTATTCTCTTCCTCTCTAATAATTGAATTTAGTTGAGCTAGTGTGGGTGGATCTAGATAAGAATGAGGTGGTGACGTATCTGTTCTAAAGAAAAGGAGTTCATTATCATTTTCATAAAAAATAATAACCTCTTTCTTCTTAAAATAATTTTTTCATCATTGTCCAAAAGCCAATCCATATGGAGGATTATATCAAATTCAATAATGGGTATGACGATGAGATCTGAAGATAATGAACATTTATATGCCCTAGTGGGAACTGGTTCACAAAACATTGTAGCAATGACACATGCCTTAAGATTTTTTATTGACAAATCCCTTGTAAAATAATATTGGAAGTATCAAATTTTCATAGAAAACATTGAAGATGTGAAACAATTCGATGATCCTAAATCAAATAAATCATTGGATAAACTGGAGAAAATCATTAAATTACATGCTACTATGTCTTTCGGAACTTCAACCTCCGTAGTACTGATCACATAATCATGGGCTTGACCTGTTGGCCTTTTCTGAGGTAAGTTTCCTTGATAATTAGGAAATTTATTTGCATAATTTCTCATCTCCCTACAATTGTAGCATTGAGCATTGGTATCATCATTCATTCCATAACAATCACTAGCAAGATGGCCTTTCTATCCACATTTGTAGAATACTCTATTTCCTTTTAGACAGGAACTAGTGTTCTTCCTTCCACAATTATCACAGGGTGGAAGTTCAATTCTTCCCTTCTTCCCTATTTCTTTATTTCCTTTCCCAGAGTTTTCAGCAGATCTCTTCTTCTCTTTCTTTTCATTAAATTCATAAGATTTAGAGAATTCCTTTTCTGTCATGATAGCACACGAGACAATATCTTCGTACGATGAGAATGATTTTGATTCTAATGCTTGAAAAGTAAATAGTTTTAACCCATCAAAGAAACTATCAATCTTACTTATTTGGTTATGAATGTAATTTGCAACATGCCTTGCTACCCATGTAAAGTTGGCTTCATACTTTACGACATTATCATCCTCTTTTTGCCTCAGACTCTGAAATTTCATTTCCATATCTGCTCGATGGTCATGAGGAAATTATTTTTCTAAAAAAAGTTTTTACACTCCCTCCATTACATACTGGACACTTCTTCATCTTCCTTTGGGTTTTGAATCAATGGCCACCATTGATCAGCATCTCCAGTGAGGTGATAAACTTCCATGACAACTTTTTCACTATTGCTACTCCCCAAATCGTGAAATATTTTCTCTAAGAAATTTATCCATTTCTCAGTCACTAATGTATTTGTAATGCCATTAAATGTTTGGGGTTGTTTCCTCATTAAGTTGTCTTACATTGATCCTCCGTGTTATGGATCAGGGTGCTCTATACGGGAAGTTTGTTATTCATAAGCCGTGTTAGTATCCCCAGTGTGGTGATAAGCTAATCAGCACCAGGTGCATCACCAGATCCGCTATAATTATCTTGAGTAGGAGGGAAATCCCTACATGTATTAAGTTCATTGATATAGTTTCCAATAATTTCACTAGGTTCCATTTCTAAACAATGGCATAAACTAGATTAGTTTATGAATCGAAATACATAATTCCAAACTTGTAAAACACTTAACATATATTTAATAGTTTATGGATATAATCCATAATCATAAAAATGTTTTCTTTGAGGTAGTATATATTCATTAAACCTTAATAATTATTTGTAACGAAAATGGGAATTATCCTAATCATATTCCCCAGGAGTGTGGTAACCAAGAGTGCATCAAGGCCCATTGTCGTGCACCAGTTCCTGTTTGAGTCTAGCTCAAAGCGATGTTTCCGTGTTTTACCCCTAGGTACATCTGTTCAAGATCCACCTCTACCTGCTCATATCCTAAAAGGTATGTACGGCTTGGAAAACTCAAAAAAATTCTACAATATAAAAATTCTAGGATTTTCTTCTATATTAATCCTCAAAGTCTATCTTAGGGCTATTTGCTCTAATCAGAGTTTGTCTAAATCTAGTTTCCAAGGTTTGTACCAAACTTCCTCGGATACCAACTATAAAGCCCCGAACCAAGTCACCCAGAGTCGTTGCATAATTACATAACATTGGCATGATCACAAGGAAATAATTTCCCAAAATACCGATCATCTTAGTATTATTGGAAACAATATTCATACATAAGTTTAACTTTACAACTTGAAAAGAAATACAACACTAATTTATTCCTTTAGAAACATCCAATCCTCCTATATTAAGCTTGGAAGTCACCCATAATTAACTTCTTAATATCCTGGGAAAATAAAACATAAGAAATGGGTGAGCTCAAACACTCAGTAAGGGTAAGAAATACAATAGAAGATGACATAAATATTAAGCATAATGAATAATTGAAAACACATGAATTTACCAGTAAGAAACTTGAACCCTTTTGTGGAAGGAATGTGAGTTCATTAAATAATGCCATAATAATATGTAATCATGTATATTATACTAGTCAAATGACCATATGAACTATCTATATTATTTTCAAAATGAGGGAATGTATAATGCCGCACATTCTGAAACATTTTTTCAAGGCCTCGTCCAAGATGTCTAAAAATGATTAAGGCATCATCCAAAACCATATTTCAAATTGGGAAAGGCCTCAGTCAATTCCACTTCTAGTTGTCTCATGAGACCTACAGATGCATCATGAATCTATATCGGGCTCCACCCATCACATACTATGTCCAAAACATTTTTCATATGAAAACATTGAAATATAACATAAAAATTCATATTAAAACTTGAATAAGAAATGTCAGTACTTTAACCATAAACCTTTGAATGGTATAAAAATAACACATCCACAACCAAAAATATCACAAAACCGTCAATACAATATGTAAGATTTGTATCATAATGAATTGACATCAAACAAGTATAAAATCCATCAAATGTTGTAGACAAAGATGAAATAAAAATTATTTGGGAGAAATATCTCTTTATTTTTTTTTGAAATAATTGAAAGTTACATAATTATTAAAGAAAACATTGATTTTTAAAATATTATTATACTATTTAAGGGATTCTTTGACGATATTATAACGGTGAAGAATAACCACACCCACTGTATAAGTTAAAAAAAGGCATTCATAACTTAATTTCATCAAAAAGGTCGTAAAGTACCTTGTTTAGAAAATGACTGAAAGATTCCTTTCAAATCATATAAGTTAAAATGAGAGTATAAATGAATTTAACCCATTGTCATGTAAATAGTTAAAAAATTTGAAATACATTTTTAAAAAACATGGATGTGGATTATAAAGAGGTCCCAGTACATACTTACGTAAAAACAACCTCGGATAATAAAGAGATTGTAGAATTAACCCTTACCTTGTACATTTCCTTGGTCAAGGGTAGGTTAACCTCATGTATAATTTTGAAATAATTGTTATTAAATTATTAAAGAACCATATAAATTAACATGACATCATATATGATCGTCTATTATTTCTTTGTTAATGATATTTCAGTAGTATCATCGTTTCGGGTGGTAACTGATTTATTTTCATTTGTCTGCTTTGTTATGTAAGTAATGTTTGTTATTGATAGGATGTATATTATTCATATTCAGAATGATATTAATTCTTTAAAAATTATTTTTAATCATCAATTAAAAATTATTTTTAATCATCAATTAAAAATTATACTTGAATTGATACGATGGGGAATGAATCTCATCATGTTCGTGGAGACGGTAATCCATACGTACGAACGAGCGACAATAACATTCTTTTGATATTAAAATAATATATAATTGTATGGTATATCATATATAATGAAGAATTATCATGTTATATTTATTATTTACATCAATTATACATCATTATTATACCCAACCAAATAATAATGTATTGAATAACAACTACACCACGACCCGAAGATGGTAAGCCGTACATACGCACGTATGGTGACATGTCATTCAAAGGATGGATAGAATAATGAATATGGTTGTACCATTTTTATAATAACATCAAAGTATCTAGAAGATATTGGAGTTATTATTTTAGAATGGAGACAACAAAGAAAGAGGATGTGGAAGAAGAAAGGAACGTGAAAGAGGTGATTAAAAATATTGACCTCTTCTTCATGTTCTTCCTTTTGTTTTGAGAAAAAGGGCTCCTTAGGATTAATTTTTGACTAAACAAATGCCTCTAGGATGAATGTAGGACAGATGGGATGATATTCAGATAGGTGTTGGCCGTGCCAAATGGCTTTTAAAGTGTTAATTTGAGAGAAGGGGAAGTTCCCTTTTATAATAGGGGTGAGGGGCACCTTAGGAAAATATTGAAATATTATTTTATAGTAAAATAATTTTCTATATTTAATTGCTCCAAAATAAAGAATTTAAATTCGTAGATGGTTATGGGTCGAAAAAACTCAATAAATATGTTTTATACAGGTTTGGTTCACTATATTAACCTTATCATCTAGATTTAACTCTTAATTAAATAGTTTGACATATACCATGTCTCTTTGTAATTTAATATTATATGGTTCATAAACATACAATAAATTTCCAAGAGAACCCCAAGTGGTTCATTAATGACATTTATAATAATATTTAATCTATATATATGAAAATTTTATTTTTAGGAATAGAATACCAATTAATAATATAATATTTTTTTTAAAAACTCTTTTATGTCAATTTTGACACTATTAGGTATTTTTTTTCTAAATTCTTAACAGCATTATTTCTTCGAAAAAAATTTATTTAATCAACTATAACATGTCATATTAACCTATAATATTATTGTAATTCATAAAATGACTGAAATTACATTTATTTGGGTATTTATAAAATCAATTATTTTAATATTTCATTAATAAGGTAATTACTGCATCACCATTGTGTCATAAATAAATAAAATTATATAATTTCCAAAAATTATAAATAAAATACCATAATGTAGAAAATAATTTTATATTTATAATGAAAATTTATTGTCGAAGAGATAATATATATAACTCTATGTAAAAATTATTGTACTAAAAGATATATGATTATTTCATTTTCGTATTTACTTTAACTTAATTAATATTAAGTTTCATTATCACTTATAAATGGCTCTGTGGGGTTCCTGAATCAACCCAAGGATGCCCATGGTCGTACATGTATCATCCAATAGGGATAAGACATGTTTTAGGGGAATTAAATATTATTATAATATTATTTTTTATCCTTATTTACCGGATTTTCCCTTTTACCATTGTAAATAAAATATTTACCGAAGTAATTATTCAAAATGTCTAAAAATAGAAGTTACCAATTTACACAATTTGGACCTATGGATTCTAAATATGAAATCCATTTTTATAAATTCAAAACACAGAAGTGGCAGAAATTAATTTAAAATTAATTCTTGTTGTCAAAACAAAAGGCGTGTTTTTAAAAAATAATAACTATCAAAAGATCGACACTTGGTTATGTCCATTTTAAATGGGAAATTACGTCCAATGACAAAAATTGGATTAAATGGTAAAAATATAATATAATTATTCTTAAAAACCACTAAATAGTATAATTTAGCACTATAAATTATTTTGACTCAACAAAATTAATTAAAATTTTATATTTTTCACTATTCATCAAAAACTGAATGTTTTCAGAAAAATACAAAAAATTCACCCTAAGATAAATTTGATATTCCAAACCCAAAAATGAAATCCATTTTGAATGATAAAATTGCTAAAATTTCCAAAGGTGGATATTACTATTCATAACAGCTAGTTTGACTGGTCGTGATGTGTTAGAATCTTGATTTTGCATACAATGCAAGCTATTGCATTATTCGAAAGGAATCATACCGTAGAAGCTTGGGGCCCATGCCTTGACTACCCCAAACCTGCCTTCCATAGGACAGGGGCTAGTGAGTATCACCAAAGGCGTAAATCCCTATGCTGGGAAGGAATTGCCTTTATAAAAGTAAACAAACACAACCGAGTTCGCAATAGGAAGTAAACACTAAGTAAAATTGAATACAAAGGATTGTGCAGGAAAGTAAATGGGAAAGTATACAAACCCAACTAAACAACAAGTACATGTATAAAATGGAAAAATAGATGAAAGTAAAGAGAAGCTCCTGGATCGTCCTCCAGGGTTCTTACCTGAAGGGTAGGTACAGATGGCCACCTCAGCACTCACGGCCGCATGTCTCCTCCGGGTGCTGACTTTTCGCAAGGTCCATCTCTGGGTACCGCCCAATCGTGGAGATCTCGGCCTCCATCAGTGATGTCTATCGTCTGCGCCCAACACAATGAGGTGCGGGCATAGCCCGTGCAGGGGTGAGTATAACGATACTCAGTAGGGACCCTGAGACCCCCTAAGGTCTCCAAAAATCAACAATGGATAAACCAAAAAAGGAATGTTACAATCACGAAGTATCAACCAACCCTACATAGGTATATGCCCATGCATATACCTAAGTTATGAACCATAGCCCGACTCCAACGCTCGAGCCCAATCACAACCCAGTCCACAAAGGAATTAAAAACAATCACATTGATGATAATGATTGAATGTCAAGACTCAGCTCACACAGGTATACATATTTTGTACAGTGATAGAGATGATCATTTGATTTGTCACTGGTTCGTCTAAGCTGTTGAACCCACGTAAGATCCATGTACAAGAATTCGTCACTGTCGAACCCACGTAGGATACAAGTATAGAAGTCGTCACTATCTAACCCACGTAGGATCCAAGTATAGTATTCATCACTGCTGAAACCACGTAGGATCAATGTACAATTGTCGTCGCTGCCGAACCCACGTAGGATCCAAGTACAGTAGTATTCGTTGTCGAACCCACAATGGATCCAAGTACAATAGTCATCACTGCCGAATCCACGTAGGATCCAAGTAAAGTGGTTTTCACTGTCGACACCACGTAGAATCCAACTATAGAAATTTTCACTGTCGAACCCACGTAGGATCTAAGTACAGTAGTCGTCACTGCCATATCCAGCTCTAGGGTTCCCGCACATATCACGCTCAATTCTGGGAGGGTCCGCCCCTCGAGAAAAGGGGATCCATAAATCATATATCAATAAGTCCAGAGTTGATGTATCCTGAAGTTCTGTCTAATCAAAAGGAACCCAACACGATAGACAAAACATCAATCGGATGCCCGGTCTGAGATTTATTGGATTTTTCGCTCCAGGGGCCCACTTGGAATTAAGCTCGTTCTAACCCGGCCATTTTCCTATGTCTTCCAAAACTCTCTTAGATTATTTCAAAGGACCATCTTATTGCGAGGATACCAGTTCTGTAGACAACGCATCGATCGGACGCATGGTCTAGAAGATATTTACATTTAAGCGATACAGGCCCGACCCATCAAGCCCAGAGGGCTGGCCGATCGGCCAACCCGGTTTGATGGGTCAGACGCAGCTGGGGGTCATCCCGGCCCGGTAGAGTGCGACACACCCAGGGGCTTGGACCGACAGGTCTAACACGGTGGGACGCGGCCCACCAGCGGGCCCGGCCCGGGTCGCAGGCTAGTTCATCTCGCCCAGAGGCACCAACCCTCCATGCTGCCCGGAAGACCGATGCCGGCCAGTTTGTACAGCGTGAGCGGCCCGCACAGTGGGCCACTGTTCCTCCGCACCCGGAACCAAGCGGGGCCACCTTTCCCCTCATCCCGGCCGGCAGGCAGTTGGCTAGTTCGTCTGCCGAGCATCCCGCGGAAGAGGGCCGCATCTCCTCCGCAGCTCGGCACCAAAAGGGCATTGCGGTTTCCTGTCCGACTGGCCGTAGCCAGCCGGCTCGTCAAAACACACCTATGATCAGATGGAAAATACAACCCCATTTTCAAAATACTCAACTCTATATACCTTGTCACGTGTGAGAGTAAGAATAAAACACTTAAGCTCCATAAATTGAGCAAAATAATCCATAAAAAATAGTGTTCCATGTCCCATGTGTATAAACTCTCTATCAGGGTCTTCTCTATGTGTCATCAGAAAAAAGTAATCATAGAAATATTCCTAGAAATCCCACCAATCCATAACCTAATACTGATTAGCTTATGTCGACACATCCCACCATATATTGTCTAAACCACTATCAATGTACAATAAAATGTTGAACATACTCTCTAGAGGAATCTCAATATGGTCAATGATAGATAGAATAGCCTCTATCCATGACTTAGACTCTTGGGGACAATACTCCCCTTAAAAAGTATGAGGGTGATACTACTGGAAAGCCCTTATCGACTCTACCATTAAACTGTAAGGTCATGGAGAAACCCTTAAAGTATAAACCATTTATAATAAACCCTCTCAAAACTGGGTGTCAATTCCAATGTAACATAACATAGGAGGTTCTATAAATTTTATTAAAAGAGGTGATTATGGTAACTCATGGACCACCAAATTTGGAGACTGGTCGTTGTCACCCTTCCAGTGTATGACTCATTACTATAATGGTGACATGTCTCTACAGATGCTATGTACACACCTTAGAATGATATTTTATAACACATTAGATCATATATAAAGGAATTGGATATTTAAAACACCTTCCTATCCAAGAGTCTCATCACATTGCATTCTCCTAAATCCTTGTCTAGTATAAGAGATTATAATGGTCATGAGAGACACTCCCAAAATCTCACTACTAGTTCCATTTTAGGGTCTTGGTCTTGTATCTCATAGAAGATATTTCATTAGGTGGAGTTTCAATTGCTATTTATAGAGAGAACCCCCCTTTAAGTTGCAATTGGTGTCCCAATTTAATGGAAATAATTTAATTTGAAAATTACAATTTAGCAGTTCATAGGTATATATATATATATATATATATATATATCAATGTCTAGTTTAATGTGTCTTCCATTCCCAAGTTATAAATTCCTATTCTTTATAAGTTTCAATTTGTACTATATGTATCTTCAACCAGCCACTCACAAGTATTATGTTATATTAATCACCATTCCTAATTTATAAAGGTCCTCACACGCTATATATTTTTATTGACACCCATTTAATTTTAACCACAAATGTTTTAGACCACATAACTAATGGTCCTTGGATAAAACATGTTATAATTGGTTAATTAATGTGACAAAACCAATATATATGGGGAAAAGCTACATAGAATGATGAAAAATATTAATTATTCCAATTATTTTATCAATATATGATACGTTAGCACATTTCAAAGTATCACAGCTAAGGAACCAAAAATATGCAGTAGACAATGCATGTAGTAATATAACCATGTCATGGAATATTTATGGAATTTGAAACCTTAAGTTCCTATAATGAAGCATGATATGATACCTCCTTTCCTTATAAGACAAATGGTAAAAGAATAATCGAAATGATAATAAATTTCATAACTCAAGTATGTCAATCAACTGTGAAATAAACACCACTATAATAAGAAAAAACCAGAATAACATGTCTCATCCTAGGTAATTTTTATTTTCCCTTATATGTGGGTTAGCTACTACCAAGAACAAGCTTATTACCAAATCGCAACACATTCTAAATATCCTATCTACCATTCCAAAGGAGTAAGAAAAAAGTAAAAAACACCTCTAATACCACTTTATGATGTCCCAAACCTAGTTCACTACTACGAAATCGAACCTGGTTGGCCACATTGACTCATGTGCACCTCCACATATTCCAGAGGCTTTTGACTAGCAGTGAGGGTCTATAGAAATATGGTGGGGGATACTATACCCTCATGATAAGAAAATATCATAATTTTATAATAATATCAATTCACAATTGAATCATAATAAATAACCAAAATAAAAATAAAATTATCCAAATAAATACTAGTAGTCAACAAAATCTAGAATTATATACAAAATGAAGATGTCATGATATTGTACTACTATGGGGAAATATGAGAAAAATAGGGCATCAGTCATACACTTTTCCAACTAAGAAAAATAAACAAAAATGTTCAAATGATTTCTTCTTTAGCTTCATGATCTCATGCTCAGTCCTATTTTCCCACTCTCTCTCATAGTACATAAAATCATAAATCCATAGCTAGATTATTTACCAAATACATCCTTACCTACATCCTTGAATTCTATTTTCATACCAAGTGGCATCCCAAACATGGTATGAGTTAAAATTTGTATTACATCACCAAATTTGTCTATAACCAATCTAGTCTGTGCATGTAGGCTATAATATTGTATAAGTATAATAAGAATATGTCTAAAAATAATAATGTAAAACAATCCTAAACAACCTATCTATGTTCTACCAAAATTAGTGTATGAATGAAAAGTAATCATATACCAAAGTAAATCATCGACCACGACATAGACATGATGCATCAAGTATCAATCATACATGGGAAATTACCCAAGCCCATTGAATGTGGATTCCAATTTGAGTCCACATAGCTCATCCATATCAAATTCAGTATTTTGTAGTCCTACATGGACCAGAAACCCAAGGCCCTTGGTCGAGGTTTCCCCTTTCTGTTCAAGGAGCATCTCAAATGGTACTCGGTAAAGACTTGGGTGGATCCCAAGGACATTTCTTGAGTAATTCAATGCTATCTAGTTCAAAGTTAATAATCCAAGGCATCCAATGTAATTAAATCATTGATTCCATCCTATGATGTTGTTGCCATACCAAATATTTAATCATTGAAACAATTTGTATAATGGATTAAAGGACCATGTTTTTGTCTATATAATATTATCAATTTAATTCATCACATTAATTTCATTACTCAATCAACATACAAGTGATAAAAGGAGGTCCTTTTAAATGTCAAAACCACATCACTAACTGTTTACATTAAATGCATAGGACAATATATTATACCTCTTATTTCTTAATTCCAAGTTAATCAATTCCACCATCCATTTCATTTATAAATGAAATGGTTCCATAAGAGGTATATAACATTTCACATTCTTTTATAAGTCATACATGGATTCCACTCATGGGTTGCATGGTCAACATACCCAATGTGGTGGCATAGTCATAGGCATTCGACAAAATAACCTAAAGGGGTGGTTCGGGTAGATTTCAGTGAACTATAACTTTTTCAATGTGTAAATAGAACATCAAAACTTGTTTTACAACATTTAATTTAAATCATTACATGTTATAGAATCAATGCCCAAAAATATTAACATTTTTCACTATGGCGTGATCTATAAACATCAAGACTTGATGGTAAAAGGCATCTACTACATAACCATGATAGTTAGTTGACTCCTCATACTATATCAACCAATAACATGGGATAGAATGGAACAAATATGATAAATAGATGAATACACTCCAAATAGTACATATCAACTCACACAGATTTTTCATTCCATACAGTAAGAAAAACAAATAAAGGAATAAGTGGATTGGATAGCTTACCGATATAGATCTAATGTGATGAATGACACTTGAATTCAAATTCAAACGAAGGAGTTATCAAAATACCTAGAATAAGAAGAGGGGGAGCTTCACACATGGAGAAGTAGCTATTAAAAAATGGGAGGAGAAAGAGTGGATAAAGAGTTAAAGAAAACGAGGTTAAAAAATTTGAACCTCTTTATTGAGGATCATGATTTATGCATGTGGTTAATCTAACCATGTGCTAACTATGTGCCTATATTATCCAAGGTGGAATACCCCTCAAATGGTTAGGCACACAGTCAGTAAAACCTTGCGCAACTTGTGCATGGTCACTATCCAAAAACTCCTTCCCCTCACATGGTTATTCACAAAGGTAGAAAAACAATATTCTATCCAGATATTCCATCTCTTCAATACACCTATACAATTTCTCAAGGCCATGCAACTACCATCATACAATTTCTATAGCTATTATTTCCTTTATAGGGTTTCACGATTGATTTTCACGATTAGAAGTAACCATTGTCCAATTGTGCGCCTCTTCTAGATTCACAAAATATCTATTATTTCAGATATGAAAAATCCTTATATGTCATGACCTATCACAGTGGGGCCCATTCCATGACTCCCCAATCTCACCTCTAACATGCTAAGGGATGGTGACTAGCATCGAGTAGGCATATCACTAACATGGGAGTCATTGTCGATGAACCTATACAAACACACAAACACACAAATCTAAAATCCAAAGATGCTAGAATGTAAAAACCACTAAGGAACAAAATTCATGCATACCACTAAACATAACCAATAGAATATGGTGGGGACATAATCTGTAGTAAAGTAAATTGGGAAAGAATAAAATCCCATCAAAAGAAATAGTATGTAAACTACAAATTCCTACATGTAAAAAAGGTAATGGGACTGTTGTTTGTGGTCATAGGAACACCTCGGCCTATCTGAACTCATGAAGCACCACCTAGTCCTGGTCCTCCTAGGTTTGTGTCAAAAAGGTCACCTGTCTATACAAGAGATGACATATTTGGGAAAATCCAATACAGAGGTGAGTATAACAATAATCAGTAGGACACCTTGAAACCAGAAAGCAATAAACAAAGTAAAGTCACATTCACCTCTACAAAAATATGTTACAACAAAAAATATAATAGAGATATCCAGATATACTCAAACCTAGACCCATAGTCTAGAGGAAATTCACAATGACCGTATACTCACTCTAGTGGTTTAGTACGAAGATTTGACGAAACACTCATCCATGAGAAAAAACTATTTAGAATGATAACACTAAAGACATCTACCAAAGAAGAAATTTTCCTTGGGAACCATCATGAGAGAGATAAACTGATAGATTTGAAGAGATAATATGATACACCTTTTCCAATACAACTCCTTCCATGAGTGTGGAGGATCACGATACACATATAAGGATCACTACCAAGGCCATGGATTGATACCATAACTCATACAGATTCACCTACTATGTAGATAATTGATGTATAGTAGGATTGGTCACATCGATACCAAGAAATTACATAGTGAATAATAATCGATAGAGGATCCTGTTCTGGGCCTCTTAGAGGGGATTCCAGAATCTGTCAAGAAAGTCTTATTGAAGGGAGCATACTCTTGTGAATAGGTAATAATACCAATTGAACATTAGGGAATGATAAATAGAACCAAACCTATAAACAATTTTCCAATATATGGTGGAAAATAGATTCAATACATGTAGGAAGGGGTACACGACGTGTACTAGGGTCACATGTCTCGGCCCTTGACCCTTGGTACTTCTGTTGTTCCACGGTTTTTTTCATCAGAACATGTTAGGTAGAAAAAGGTATGCACAGTGTATATAGGGGTCACACACTCTGTCCTAATATCAATGGTCCACTCCTAATATTATAGCCATGATCCAGTAGGTGGCTTCAACCTCGGTATACTTGTCCATGTACCAGTACACAAGGTAATCCTTGTAACCGGTTCAGCCAATCTGTGTGGGGGAGTACACACCGGGAACTCATCCCCATGTCTGCGTATTTCTTGAGATACATACCAAGTCTCTGAAAATTTCCCACACTCCCTCTAACACTTTACTACCTCCAAAACTCCTATCCACCACTCAGCGGGTCCCACGGGCTGTGTATTCTGAAATACACACTGTGTTTTTCAGGATTTTCTAGAATCACTATTTTTCCTCTATGTTCCTCAACTAATCCTCTAGTTCTCAATCTTAAATTTCATTCACCTAAAAATTGAATATCCAAGGTTTTCTTGTTGTCATAGTACTGAATCAGTGAGTTTCTAGCCTGCAATCAGCTCCGAAATCAGGTTCTAATCACCGGCATGAAAATCATCCAAAGAATGATATCTATTGAATCACTTAGATTCATCAGTCACCACCACCGTCACACCTCCCCTAGGTAGCTATGATGCAAGATCTCTAATTTTGGATTGTTTTTCTAAGAAACTAAGGCATAATGTCCAATCATTCATAATCCACTAATAACGAAAAACATGTTGAAAATATGGGGGGGAAGAAATACACACAAGGAAAAAAACCAATGAACGTACCTAATTTTTTTCATATCTCAATCTATTCAAATGAGAGTGATAAATAAAATAAACAATAATCAACCCTATAAATATCGTAGTTTAACACTATCCTGCAAGAACATTCAAATCGCGGATCAACCAGCCCGTTGGTTGGTTTAAGTTTGATGTTGAATCAATGAACGAGAAAGAAATATAGAAATAACATGTCTTACCTAGGAATTTTTTTTCTCTCTAAAAAAGATTGGTTTTTGTGTCCTCATTGTGGGAAAGATCTCTCAAAAATGGCTCATATCACTCATCAATCCATCTTCTTGTCATCGTTCATCACTGAGATAATCCTTTTCGTTCCTCTCTACAGAGCCTCAAGGAATTCCATGTTTATGAGTCTAACCCTATACCCCTACCTCTATGTTCCTTAAAAATAAACAATGTTGAGTCACTATGTAAAAAAAACATTAATATAAAATAAATTCTCCATTTATTCGATTTATCATAACACCAAAAACTACTTTCCACACTTCACATGCACCGGCCAAAGTTAGGTCATGCCTAGGGTTATCTTGCTGCTTTGAACGCAATGGTTCCCTAAGATTTCTTATCCAGGAACTCATTTAGAAGTTATTTCACTTTTTCATAAAAAATTACCCATGTGTGTTATTTAATATATTTAATATATTTAAAACATTTATTCCATGAACAATGGGCCCTGGGATCGCATGTCGTCTCAGCTCCAAGTCCTGATATAATTCCACATAATATTCTAAAAGAACACATTCATAATCTAGAAAATTACATTATCTCCAACTTAGAGATTTAGATCCTTGAAAATAAAAAAAAAATACTACATAAAAATATGTGGGAACTGTGAATGAATCTAAGCCACTCTCGCCCACATGCTCTCCTGGAGATTCCCATGTTTCCACTGGACATGCACTAAGGGATTTTATCACCCATGAAGGATACCCTCCTTTTTGATCCTCGAACTCTAATTGGTCCTCCACAAAAGTCACTCCATCGTCAATGTCCATCATTCCCCATTTGATGACATGTGATGGGTCAAACATGTACCTCCTCAGTTGTGACATGTGGAAGACATCATGTACCTACTCAAACTAAGGGGGTAGAGCAGAGTGGTATTCCACCTATCCAAATTTACGTAGTATCTAAAAAGGAAAAATAAACCCCAGAGATAACTTGACGCCTCTTCCAAATCTCCCCATCCCACATTGAGGTGAAACCTGAAGGAACAAATGGTATTTTTCCCCAAATTCCAAAGGCCTCCATTTCCTATAATCATATGACTACTGTCATCTCTGTGCAGTTGTCATCCGTTCCTCGATGATCTGAACATTATTAGAAGCAGCTCGCACTAACTCTAGGCCCATGACAACTGACTCTCCTGGTCCATCCAAAAAAGTTGTGACGAGCAGGGTCACCCATAAAAATCCATGAATTTTGTCATTCCAATGGTGTAATGGTAGTTTTTTTGTATGCAAACTCCACTAGTGGTAGGTGGTCCTCCCAACTACGACCAAAGTCCATGGTTTAAGCCTGCAAAATGTCCTCAAGAACCATGATGGTCTTCTCTATATAGCCATCCTTCTGGGGATGAAATGTCGTGCACAAGCGTAACTGAGTCCCAAAAACCACCTGAAATAACTTCCATGTATATGATGTTAAATTACCAAAACGATCAGAAACTATTGTCGATGGGACTCCATGGAGTCGAACTATATCCTACACCTAGATTTATCCTAATATATCTACTAAACTCTGCTCATGGATATCTAGGAAGTGGGCCAACTTTGTGATTCGGTCAATGATCACCCAGAAGTAATCAAGCCTCCTTTATATATGTGGTAAACCTATCACGAAGTCCATTGATATCCCAACCCACTTCCATTTCGACACCTCAAGAGGTTGATCCCAATCCATTGGAACATGGTGCTCAGCCTTCACCTGCTGCCACATAAGCAATTGATAAATAAACACTTCCCCAACCTTCTTCATCCCCATCCACCAAACTGATGTCACGTGCCCTAGTACATCTTCACCACACCAGGGTGTACTACCAAAGAGTATGCATGAATCTCCCTCAGAACATCCTCCCACAATTCTAATGGTACTACCACACATAATCTAAAAAGAGAGATGTGCTCTCCATATATGAATATCCATCAGGTGCATCCCTTGTGGGAATTCGAGCATCTAGGGTCTGGAAGTCAGTATCCCCAAGTTGTGCCTCCATAACTTGTTATAAGAGTAAGGGGTTGAAGACCATAGACTATAGGTAACATGATCCATCTCCATCCATGAAAGAAAACTATAATGAGGCCGAATACTCTGAAACCTCATTCAGAAAATAAGAACTAGAAATCATTCTAAAAGAATCTGTCACCACGTTCCCCTTCCCAAGAGTATAGAAAATATTAATATCATAGTGTTGGAAGAAATCTAGGAACCACCACTTTCTCAAGATCATATCCTTATAAGAGAAGATATACTTGTGACTATTTTGATTAGAGTAGATGATAAACTTCTCTATAATCAGGTAGTTTCTCATAACCTCAACGTGAAGAATACCATTGCCAACTCAATATAATGTGTTGTGTAGTTCTTATCATGAATCCTTAACTGGAATGAACCATAGGTAATCACCATTATCCTCTAAATTCGGACTCAACCAAGTCAAGTCCCTGATTTATTGTAGAATAATACGTACTCGACACCCTCCTCCGAAAATATCAATATCGGGTCACTTTTAAAACTCTTCCTTAGCTGTAGAAAATCCTACTGAAACTTCTTATCCCACATGAAAGGATACCCCTTTCGAGTCAAAGCTGTCATAGGTACTGATTTCATGGATAAGTCATGTATGAATCCCCAATAATAGCCTACCTTCCCAAGGAAGCTTCACTCCTCTGTCACGTTCCTAGGTGGTTCCCATTCTAACACTACCTCGACTTTTTCCATGTCCACTACCACTCCATATAATGAGTTAAAATGTCCTATAATGAAGAATACTTATTTCTAAAACTGGAACCTTTATATTTTCCCATAAAGTTGGTGCTCTCAGAGTATGTCAAGAACCATCCATAGGTGTCTCGTGTGCTTCATCAGGGATGCTGAGTGCACGAGGATGTCATCGATGAATACCACCATGAACTGGTCTACGTATGGTTAAATGATGTGGTTCATTAGTCCCATAAACACTTTTGGGGTGTTTTCACACCAAAGGGGTTCACCAAGTACTCACAGTGACCGCATCATCATCTAAAATTTGTCTTCAGTATATCCTCATCCTGAACTCACAACTGGTGATAAACTGATCTAATGTAAACCATCAAGAACCATTGTTACCTATCAAATGATTTAAAGGTTCATTGATCCTTGTTAGTTGATACTTATTCTTCACCGTCACCTGGTTCAAGTGCTGGTAATCTAAAAAAATTGAAGCTCACATCTGCCTTATTGGAAAACAAAACTAGGGCTGCTCTAGGAAAAACACTAGGTCTCAAGAATCACTTCCTTTATATGTCCTCCAACTTCACCCTCATCTCACAATTCTTTTCTAAATACATTTGATACTCTGTTTCTAATATCATTGGTTTCCCGGGTTGTAAATAGATGTATAAGTCAATCTCACGTTGGGGAGGTAATCCTAAAACATCTTCTAGAAATATGTCCTTGTACTCTACCACTACTGCAGGGAATTGATAGCTCATAAAATCTATAGATCTAAGGTTTAGGCTATCCATATCATGAGTGATCTGCTGCACCCTTCTATCCATGAGCTCATATTGTGCTTTATGGGGCTCCCTTTCACCAACAAAAGAAATCATTATCCCATCACTCTGGACACACCACACATTTCACATAAAATAGTCAATCTCAGCATGGTCCAAAGATAACCAATCCATTCCACAAATAATGTCATAAGGAGTCAACTCTACCACCAAGAGGTTCCAACCGAAACTATTGCCTCTAATGTTAAGGTCACACTATTAGTATTTGTGTGTGATCATCATGTATCCTCCCATTGGTGTCTCTAAGCATAAAATTTGAGTAAACGGTTCTACCAAAATCTCAAGGTCTCATAAAAGGTATGTGGAATGAATGGAATGAATGGATTCTATATTTATTAGTATGGAAACTATGGTAGAAAATAAATAGATCATACTTCAAATCATCCCTAGAGTCCCTGGGCCGGACGCCTCGACCGCATGCAGCTGTCCCTGCCCTTGTCCTCCAGCTCCCTAAGCCAGGCGTGAACATCCTGCAGGTGGTGGTAATATATAGAAACTATTACCACCTCCAACATCTCTCTCTTATCCTCTTACACGTATATCATCTATCAAATCTACCCTATACTATCATTTCCTCTTCCTTGGTGGTCCATCCACCGTGTCCCTATAAACAACTCGACTGGTTGTACAATATCTAGCGAGATGTCCCCTGCCCTCACTTGTGTAGAATCACCTATCCCTATTATTAATGGATCTATCTTGAGATTCTTGGACCGCAGAACCTCTCTCCCAGGAACTCCTATAACATCTCTCACATCTAGATTCATGTGTCTGACATTGGCTTCCCACATTTGAGGTCTCTGTATTTGTCTACCTACTACTTATTGTCATTTCCCACTTCTGATCAGCCAAAAATCTCATTACCACCAAATCTCACCCAATAAGTCCAACATATGATGGAATTAATAGAGTTATAATGATGGATTCGATGTACCAATGTAGACCTCACGTGAATGTTTGATCCCTGAAGTACTGATATCTGACATTATCGATTGAGTTCCCAGAGAGGTTGGTAAACCTCGATGAATAGTAAGCCACCATTAAGGTACCCTACTAGAGATGAAGATGCTTCTATATACACACTACTTGAAGTATAACTAGAGATATCTCCTCTCTAAATAGATGCTTGAAATATATCCATGAAAGAGTCACCTCATCATGAGTCTGCATGGTAAAACTCCACCATCACCCTAACGAATCCAGATGAAGGATTGCATCCTGGATCACTCTCCACTCTGTTGGTGTCTTTACTAAATGTAAAAATTTGGTCAGCACCTCAAGTTAGTCCTTGGTCGCATGGGGGCCAGGATCGCCACAGAACCTAATGGGTCTCTATCTCTAAAACTCATGGATCATGCTCATCCTACACACATAGTTTATTGGTACTGCATGTACCATGACCTGCTCCACTAGGGGTGGTACAGCTGGTGAACTACTCAGAGTTAACATCTAGGAAACCGGTCCCTGTTCTAATGATTTTTCACTGAGGGCGTCATCTTGTGATCAAGATTCTAAAACCTAGTTGGTATGCATCATAGAGGCATCCTATAAGAAATTGAGATGTACCATGGATAATGAGTATATCTGAAGAGTTGACTTTAGATGGACATGGAAACCACAACCCATTCCTATATGACACATTTACCATTATTTTCCATGGGACCAGTGTTCTCATGTACAAAGTTGAAAAGAAGGTTATCAGAGTCCAGGTGTATAGATACGTTGGCTGCCGCACCAACAATGGAGTCCATATCCTAAAATCTGAACTCAAAACACTTAACACTATTTCCTAAAACCAATCTCATAGAATCCTTATTCTTAATTAGAACTAACCACCTATGATACCACTTTGTCACGAACCATCCTAGTGGGGTCCATGTTGTGACGCCCCAAGCCCACCCCCAATAGGACAAGGGATGGTGACTAGCATCGAGTATGCATATCACTAACATGGGAGGCATTTACAAAGTACACACACACACACACAGACTCACACACACACATTTACAATCCTCAGAAGAAAAAAATTTAAAAAAAACAAAGGAAAAAATGCATGAATTCCACAAAACCCAACCAAAAAAATATGATAGGAATGTAATGTGATGTAAAGTAAATTGGGATAGAATAAAAGCCCAATAAAAGAAAGTGTTTTTAATATAAAAAGTACAACCTATAAGAAATGTACTGGGATTTCTATCTATAGTCATATGAATACCCCAAATTGTCTGAACTCACAAAGCACCGCCCGATGCGGGTCATGGGCGTGGTACTCCTAGGACTATGTCAAAAAGGTTGCTCGTCTGCATAAGACACAAAACATGCAGGAAAAGAATGTGTAGGGGTGATAATATAAAAATACTTAGTAAGACACCCCAAAACCACAAAGAAATAAAAAAAGTAAATGTAAAATCATCTCTACACAATTATGTGACCACATCATATGTAATATAGATATCCTGATATACTCAAACCCATACCCATAGTATAGAGTTATGTCACAAAGGACACATACTCAGGCTATGGGTTCAGTCTGAAGATTCCACAAAGAAATCATCTGGGAGAACACACTCTTGAGTATGATATCACTGATGAAATCTACCCAATATGTACTGTTCTTTGTAAATCATCATGAGAGAGATACACTGATAGATCTGAAGAGAGAATACAATACACTTGTTCTGGGAGAACTCTCTCCAGGAGAGGGGAAGATCACAATACCCAGATGAGGATCACTTCTAGGGACATTGGGTGATACCATTACTCTTCCAGATTCATTTTCTATGTAGAGAATAAATGTCTGGTTGGATTGTTCATTCTGATACCAAGACACTATATAGGGAACAAGAGTGGATAGAGGATCCCACTTTGGACCTCTCAGAAGAGATTTTAGACTCTTTACAGAAATTCCAATTGATGGGATCATTCTACTATGAATAAGAAATAATACCAACTGACCATTAGGGGAATGAGAAAGGGAACCAACCCTAATGAAACTTGTAAAATATACAGTATACAAGATATTAAATCCATGAAGGAAGGGGAACATAGTTTTTAATAGGGTCACACATGGTTTCCCTTAACCCATGTTACTTCATGTGTTCAAAGACAAGTGTTGTCAAAAAATGTCGTGTAGAAAAAGGTGTACGAAATATGTAGAGGGGTCACACACTATGTACTAATATTCGAGGTACACTCTCTGTACATTGGCCATGTTCTAATAAACGGTTTCAACCCATGTATGTCTATCCGTATATGAGTAAATAGTGTAATCATTGTATCCTGTTTATCCAAGCAGTGTAGGGGAGTACACACCGGGTACTCTACCCCATGCCTGTGTATTTCAAGAGATACTTGATTAGTCTTGGGAAAGAGGCCACATGCCATGTAATAGGGGTTACACACCATGTGAAACTTGAAAACATCCTGAAACCCAAGCTGCAACTCAGCAGGGCCCACATTCTTGGTATTCTGAAATACACACTGTGTTCATCAAGATTTTCTAGAATAATTGTTCTTCATTCACACACCTTGGTTGATCCTTCGATGCTTGATCCACTAATTTTTTACCTCAAAACTGATGATCGAAGGCCATTTCATCGTTATAGCACCGAATCAGTGAGTTTTGGGACTTCGATTGGCTCTAAAATCCAATTCTGATCACCTGTATGAATATCACCCAAAGAAAGATATCTACCAAATCACATGGATTCATCCATCACCATCACCATTGCACCTCCTCTAGGTCATCCCGATGCCCGATCATCAAATTTGGATCTTTTCACCAAGAAGTGAAGGTGCAGTGATCAGTCGTTCATAATACACAAAGAATATAGAATGCGTAGAACATATGGAGGAGAAGAAATACACATAAGGAAACAAACCTGAGGAATGTACCTCAACCATTGTTTGTTTTAATGTCGATATTTTCCAATGAGAATGATCAATAAAACCAACAATAATCAATCCCATAAATCCCGTTGTTTAATCCCATCTTACAAGAAGATCAATCCTCAGATCAACCTATTCTTTGGTTGGTCGGCATTCATTGTTGAATCAATGAACGAGAATGAAATATTAAAATAACATGCTTAAACTAGGAATTGGATCACTCACTGAAGAAGATCAGTTTCCACATAATCCTTATTGTTGAGATCTCTCAACAATGACTCCTCTCAATCTTTCATCTAACTTCCAATCTCCATTCTTCACTGACATAATCCTTCACATTCCCCTCTCTAGAGCCTCCAAGGAATTATAGAGTTATGCGTATAACCTTGGACTCATGCCTCTAGGTTCATTAAAATGAAATTTTTCTTCCTCACTACATAAATGAAACATTAAAATAAAATAAATTCTCTATTTATTTCATTTACTAAAACGCCAAAAACTACTTTCTGCAGTTGGCCTACGCCAGCCGAAGTTGTATCTAGGGTAAACTTGCCTCTCTGAATGCAACGATGCCATCATATTTATATTCATTGAACCCATGTTGATGAGAGACCAATTTTTTCAACAAGACCACTCATGCACACTATTTAATATATTTAATATATTTCCATCATTTATTCTTGGAACTCCGGGTCTCTGAATTCCACGTCGCCTTAGCACTTGGTCTTTAAATAATTGTATGTAATA
Organism: Viscum album; assembly: GCA_963277665.1. Classification (NCBI taxonomy): domain Eukaryota; kingdom Viridiplantae; phylum Streptophyta; class Magnoliopsida; order Santalales; family Viscaceae; genus Viscum; species Viscum album. The sequence goes on along the minus strand of OY728163.1, from coordinate 2,097,041,841 downwards.
TTTAAAAATAATATATGTAAAATCCATGACATTATAATGCACACCCTTGAACCCAACAACAACTCACTTTTAATTTATAATCATATAAAATTATAGGGTTTAATAGTAATTTAATGAATTCATACCTCTATGAAAAGTCAGGGTCTTACAAATTACATTTCCATTTTTCTAATGGGTGGAAAAAATATAATAGATAATATTTTAATTTTATATAATCATAATTATACCATTAATATAATATATATTCGATAAATACTTCATTTTAACTATCTGTATGAGCTGGTGATTGAAAACTAATCAAATCATTCCATGGAGATGGTAGTTCACAAGTACAACAGAGGGAGTTGTTCATTTTACATTGGATTGAAATTTTGATGGAAAAGTTTTTTACCATTTACATTATAATATAAGAGTGTATTGTATATAATTATTTTATTATATAAGGGTTATTTTCATGGGTTTCAATGAGGTAGAAGAATAAATAATCATTTAATAAATCTGTTGAGACTTACACCCCCTCTTTTGATTTCTTCCTTTTGATTGAGCATAAGGCCTTTACATGAGAGGTTTATGATAATTAAATGGGATTAGAGACATGGAAATGGGTGTTTAGAGATGGATTTTAGAACATGTGTTAGGGAAAACTAAAATTTTGTTGTATTTTGTAATATGTCAAGTGAGTCACTTTTTAATGGAAAAATCAATGGCATTTTTTCAATTTTTCAATATTTAAGGGTCGAGATTGTAATTTTAAAAATGATTAGTAAAAAATCATAAAATGTGAATTATAATGTCAATAATTTCACATAAACATGTGTAATGATAATATTTTTATGATTTTACAATAATTTTAAAATAAATTTTGACGTTATATACCATTTAACAACGTTTCCGTGACTATTCGAAAAATTTACATCAATCATATCAATAATAGGAAAGAAATGGAATTAAAAAACATAAATAATCACTTAAAATTAATAATTATCTATAAAATTATTGTAAACACATAATTATTCAAAAAAAATTAACATTTAATGGTTTAAAAATCATTTAGTTGATTTTTCTACTACTTACAAAAACACGTTGGATTTGTGTAAACATTCTATGTAATTATACCATCACTAAAAATTAAAAATAAATTACTAAAATTAATATAGTTTTTTTTTGGAATATTTACCATATAGATTCATTCATATATAATTTTTTTATAACCATATAATGAAAACATAATAAGTAAGAGAGAGGGTGAAATTTTCTAATTACCCTTATGTTAAAATAATATAAAGGTTGTCATCAAAAGAAATTGACACCAAAATTAAATAATTCAAAGGTAGGATGATTATAACAAAATTAAAATCATAAAATGAAATAATGGAAGGTGATGGATTTATTTTTAGATCTCATCCCATAGTATTAACCTCGTTTATCTAGTTTTACCCTTTATATTGGGGATATAATTTTACCATGGTTACAATTCATTATACCTATAAAAAAATCGACCATATTACATAATTTGAAAATAATGATTCTAAATATAAATTCCATTATTTTGGATTCAATTTAAATAAGTGAAAATTTTAATTTTAATCAATGATCCCAAAATGTAATGAATGGCTGTTTTTTAAAAATGAATTGTTTAAAGCAAAAAATGATTTTATAAAAAGAAACATGTATAATGTTCATTTAAATGGAATTAATTGGATAATTGTTAATAAAATGATAATTTTTTACATTAAATGTAATCTAAAATAAAAAGGAACATATAAATTAATTTTATTAAATGAAAAGAAATGTTTTTTCTGCAAAATTGGTATTTTTCAATACTCACCCAAATATCAACCTTCTCAAAAAAATTGGAAAATTTTATCATAATAATATTTTTACATTATGATATCAAAAAATGATTAAAATTTTATAAAATATAATTTCTAATGTTTTAAAAAATTAATCACAATATCCACACATAAAATGAAATAAAAATTATCTTTGAAGATAATGTATTTTCAAAGTATAAAGTGAATTTATGTTCACTTCTTGGGTAGTAACCAAAATTAAAAAATGTTATATTATTTTTGTAAATATATTATCTATAAATATCACTAAGATCAATAAAATATTCAGATTAACATAATTTATTTGGATAAAAAATTGGGTAAAAAACCCAGTTTTCAGAAAAATGTCTCTTTTAATGGAATATGATCTTATTTAAAATTGAGTTTTTATTTTATAGGCATTAATCAGTACATTTTTATCAAAGAAGAATTATATTTATATATATATTTCATAATGCAGTTACTCCTCTTCATGTCGACCAATCCAATGGCTTGGTTATAACTATTATATTGTAATAATAACATTTTAATATTATATCACAGTTCAATTGAAGCACGTTGTTGTGTGCGGTGCACACAATTAGACATAGTCTTCTTTTTAAACTAAAATGAAGGGTTATTACACATAGACACACACACACAGAAAAAAAATACAAATTCATATATATACATACATGAACATACACATTCATACACACACACATAGATACATATACAAACATGCGTGCACATACATCCACATATATAATGATGCATACACATACAAACACCTAAAAATACTGATATATCCATATACATACACATATACATACACATATGTAAACATGCACACAGATACACACTCATATATAAAAACACATACATACATACATACACATAAACATACAATCACGGTCATATACATAAATTTACATACTTATATATACACAGACATACATACGCATAAATTTACAAACATACACCTACAAGGATATGCACACACACACATACACAAACATATAAATAAACACACATACAAGTATGGATACATACATGAACAGATACACACAAATGCATGCATATAATGCACATGCACTCACATACATGTATATACACATGCACAGACATACAAACATACATATACACACCCATACACACACCTAAAAATACACATACATACAGATACATACACATATATAAACATACATACACAAAAATTCACATAAATACATATACTTACATACATATACACAAACAGATGCACATGCACATAATTTCACAAATAGAAACACACATACACCTATATATACATACAGATACACATCGATGTACATACACATACACATACATATATACACATACACATACACACCCACACATAATTATATATACACATAAATACACACACACACACTTAAAAAACCTACACAAACACGCATACATACACATACAAAGACTTACACACACACACACACTTACATATATAATCACACACAAACACAAAAACATCCTAATATATATATACCTATATACAAACACACACACACATACACAAACATACATAAACACACATATAAATACATACATACTTGCACATACAGAAAAACATATAGACATAAATATACACACACATAAACACACATTCTTGAAATTATACATACATACATACATACATACACAAACATATTTTATATAAATGTGTATACTGACCCCCTATTTTGTCATTGTTTTTGGCATTTGTTACACTATGAACTTCTCAAACCATATCCAATAGGATTTTCTTCACAACACCAAAAATTAAATTAAATAATAGATATATATATATATATCTCAGCATATTAATATAAATAGACTGAAATATATATATTTTAATATATATTTATATAATTATTTAAATTAAATTTTAGTATAATATATTTATACATATTTTTTTAATTTATTTTAATAAATTATAAAAATATTTGTTGATTAAAATGAATTTGATAATATTTTGTTATATAAATTATGAAAGTAAAGTTAATAAAAAATTTAATTTAATTTAATTTTCAGTTATACATTTTATATATAAACATATTTCAATATATTATTTATATATTTTATAATATACAATTATATATAAACATATATATAAACACACAAAAATAATTATAAATATATAAATATAATATTAATACATATATAAATTATATATTATATAATATTAACATAAATATGTAAATATAAATATGATATATATTTAATTTATTTATATATATATATATTTATATAGTTCGTATCATTATATTTGAAAACACATATAAACACATATTGTATACAAATCACATCCCCCCATAAATCAAATGCTCTTACCCACATAGACCTCACCCCTACTAAAGATAATACAAGAACTGGGGTCTTGAACGCACTCCATGAAAAATTTATGAAATTTTTTTGTCCCACACAACCTTAAATTATCGTCATTTTAAGTCAAGTGGGAGTAAAATTACCACAACCACAACCTATAACCAGTGGAAATCAAACACTGAACCTTGTGGTCCAGGACCAAGATCCATTACACTAGGCCACCCCAAAGGATTCATCTCTCTGTGTGTGTGTAATGATATAAAATTTTAGTAAAAAGTTTTCCTTACATCTTGTTGAGTAGTTAGTCTTATACGCAGCACCAAACTAAAACAAAAACCATTATACCTTAATAAAATAATTTTATTAAATATGACCATTATATTATAGCCGTAAAAGTTCTTGGGAATAATATAAAGTAATTTCATTCAAAAAACAATGAAAAAGGTCAAATAAAACAATGTTATTTTTTTCTTGAACATTAATTTTTTCTAAAAAATGTGGTTTACTCATCAAGTGTCCTAATATGTAAAATAATATTTTTCTTACTCTTAATTTTTTTTGGTAAATAGAATTTTATATTTGGAATCCTTATGTCCAATTTATATTAAAATAACATTTCATTTTTTATCACCAATATAATATTACTAGGATTAATGGTATTTACAATGATAATGGTAAAGTAGTTATTTTAAAAGAATCATTTTTGTGTAATTTTTACCTAATAAAAAAATAATCAATTATCAAAAATCAATATAGTATAATATATATATATATATATATATATTAACACTCATTCAATGGGTAATCAATAGTAAATATGGTTTAAAACAACTTAATGGTAATTTTTTTATAAAACCGTTTTTCTATATATTAAATGTTTTAATTTAATAGTTAATTTTATTTAATTTTGAATTTTTATTGTATTAAATAGACATTAAATTTATATTCATAAATCCCTTATTTTTTAATAAGGGTTGTTTTATATTCATAGTAAAACATATATTACTTACCTAATAATTAGTTATGCAGTTAAAAAATTGAAAAATGTAAAAACCTTATGCTAAATAACTTGAAACATGTGTGAAAATGAGTAGGAGTGGATATATAAAACATATCTCACCCCAAAATTCATTATTTATAACTTTTTGTGCCATTTTACTTGGAATAGTGTCATCAAATCCTTGAGATGTAATCATTGTTTACCAAAATTTTGTTTCCCTCCATTTATAAAAGGAGATCACTTCCCCGGCATTTATGGTCCCATTATAAAGACTTATGCCTCCAAAAATCACTTCCCTAGTAACTCTTGATCAATTTTTCCACATCATAGAGAATTTTTGTTTCTAAAATACCAATATAATTAGTCATAAGATGTTACCCAAGGGAGAACATCCAAAAGGAGAAGGTGATGCTCTCGACCGAGTTCCCTTCGTTTCTTCCTCCCTCTTCAATTTAAATAAATTTATATTCATTAATGTATGATTAAATAAATATAATTAATATTATTAATGATATATCATAAAAGTAATATATATTTTTTACCTCCCACTAAATGTATTTAAAAAATGAAAATGTCACCATACGTTTGTGTGAACTACTGATTCTATGAACGAAGAGTTTTATTTTTAATAAACTATTTAATTTACTGGCCCAAAAGGGATATTTATAGAAAAATATAATAATTAAAATAAAATTAATAGTTTTTAATTAATATGTTTACATTTTTATATTCCCCTTATATTTTATAAAAAAATTAGTGCATCGTAACTGTATGTGCGGACAACCACATCTATAGAATGAAGTATCTCATTTTCCCATTACCAGTTAACAAAAATTATTTTAAGATTTTATAAAATTTATAAACAAAAAATTTATAAAACTGTTAATATTATAGAATGAGAATATTATACAATATATATGTAATGTTAACAATAAATAGTTATTGTTAATTTAGTCACATTAAATGAATAAATCAAAGCACTCTTCTTCATTTGATTCCATTTTGGAGACCAATGGATATATATATATATTATAATGTAATAATAAATTATATAAATTTATATAATAGTAGATATTATAGATTTATATTACAATAAATTTTACCACGGTCAAAAAACAGAAAAGTTTATTTAGAAATTAATCGAAAACATTAAGTAACCGATGTAAAAAATATTTATACAACAAATAAATAAAAAATTATAATAAATAAAACACATAAAAATAAATATATACGGATAATTATCTTTGGAATTTATTTAATAAACTTAGTTTTATTATTTATGATTTTTGGTGAACATGTAGAATAAATTAGGAACTAATTTAATTGTTTTCTTGACGTATCTTTTTTACTTTTGTCAAAATGAATCATTTTCTAATATGGTTTAACATGATGTATTTCTATTTCATTTGTGATGATACTATAATGACTTGTATCTAATGTGAAATTGAAATTTTTAATTTAAATATTCACCCTAATGAATCCTTTCTCAAAATTATATTAATGGTGAGAATAATTACCATCCACATTAATGATTGTCACCACTCATTGTCTATATTTAAATTTCCATTCAATTTTCTCATTTATATATGAAAACTCAATTGTGTTTCATATTAATGAATCCTCATATTTTGTTTCCCTTATTTTAAAAAACATTATTTATTAAAATTATTACAATGTGGGTTTTTAGGGAAGGTATTTAAAAATATTAAAAAAAATGTGTTCCATCCTTTCATAAGAAAATGTTTTAGCTCCCACTTCAAATATCATTTTGATAACCCTTATATCTTTCCCAATATATATTTTTGAATTTTAATTTTAAAATAATATTTATATTTCAATGTTATAACTTTAACTTTTGAAAATTGAATATTAAATGATATCTTAACTAATTATTTAATGGCAATGTTAGAAACATGTTCTAATGAATCTTTTATGTTTTCACTATCATTTTACTCATCATATTAAAAACTATTATTTCCATGGAAATTTTTTATCATGAATAACCATATAAATATTATAATTAAATTCCTTTTTTTGGTGATTGAGTTTTCATTGTCGACCATTAATATTCGGGAGATCAATTTTGGTGATATTGTTTGTAAATTTTATGAAACCCATTTTTAATTCCACGAATTATTAGTGATGTGATGAATGAAATCCATTTTCATTCCATAGGTTTTAAGGATTTGTTGAATTATTGACATATTATGGAATATATATATATTTATATATGTATGTATGGATGATTATGTGTGGGGTCCTATATCATCATTCAATACCTTGGTTAATGTTTTATATCTGATGAGATGATGTATCATAAGACTTCTTAGATATGTTCACAAATAAAATAATGGGACTTCATGGATTTGATCACAAACTAAATGGTGATCATTATTTGATATGCTCACAAACTAAATCATCTACCTTCTTGGATATACTCAAAATAAAATGATACCCTTTGATTATGTTTGTTCCACATAACATTTTTATGTTACGTCTCAATGGAATTTTAAAATTCCATGTTATATTCCTCGGATAATGATCCAAGGATCATGTTAATAATCTCAGGGTTACACACACTTTTTCCATGGTATATTATTTCTCTAACATGTTATTGTACAATGACTTGTGGAAAACTCTCATTATTACATTCTCTTTTAATTAGATGTTTCTCCCTTTCTTGTGTTTCATCTTATACATTTGATCTAACCCATGGTTAATTGATGATATTTTTTCCCTTACTAAGTGTTTTAGGTCACCTTTATTTTATGTTACCATTATCAAGGTTACGACGATGATTATATCTTATTTTAAGTTTATAAGGTAGTCTAGTATATTCATCTATATAGGAATATTCATATGTGTTTTGGAAGAAGTTTCTTAGATATGTATTCCTCAAATACACTAAACTTTTTGTTCATGGGATTATGATATTACTTTGTGAGATGATATGTTTATCTTACATAAATTATGTAATATAAAGATGTGTTTATCTTGAGTTTTTATAGCTGGTATCAACGAATTATTTAGATATTTTTAGGATTATTTTAGTTATATTAGTGATTAGCATGATTGATTTTTGTGAAAAATATAGGGATAAGTATAATTATAGGATATCATCCTGATGACTCGGTAAATTAGATATTGTGTGGTTTTCATAAAAATTACATCTATATCTGGATACTAGAATGTTGATGTGATTGTGGCACAAATTCCCCCAGTGGTAATCCCCATGAAATACGCTGGTTGATCATTGAATCAATATTCACACTCATGAAAAATTATTTTTCTTAGGACTACACACCTAGCTAGAAACCCTTGAGGGATATGCATTGGGAATTCACTCAATCATTATGAACCATTATAAATAATTGGATCACATGTTCATTTAATGGTTAGTTAACCTAATAAGAGATAGATAATGAAAAACCTGGATTGAAACATATAAATTTATATTATTTAGGATTTAGTCTGTTTAGGTTAAAAAAATTCCAATTTAGAATAATTATTATTATCTTTTACTTATATTTTTTTATCAAATGTCTAGAACTAGGAAAAACAGAGTTTAAAATGGGTGTAATTTGTAATGTAGTGATTGTAACAGTGGGAAAACAAATGGGATGATAGAAGAAGTAAAAAATATTATAGTAATTCTCACTCAACTCTCCCAATATATTAATAATAATGTAAACCATGATGAGCTCCTAAATGAAACAATGAAGGGTCATCATGCAATAATTGTTTTCATGTGAAAACATCCACCCTCATTTATTGGATCTTTTAATCAAATTATTACCCAACAATGGATCGATGTGATGGAAAATATATTTTCCATTCACAAACTCATAGAACATGAGATGTTTGTGTTACCCATTTATCATTTAGATAGAGACGTAGACCAATGGTGCACTTAAATTAAGTATACAATGGAAAGGGTGGAAACAAACTCAATGGAATGTGAGGAGTTCATGAAAGTTTTCTTACCCAAATATTTTCATTGTACTCATTACACAAAATAGTGATATAATTATTATAGTTTAAAAAGGGAGGATGAATCCATTTTCATATAAAAAGGAGCATTCACAAAGATTGTAATGTATGCCTATGGATTTATATCTAATCCTACGAGTAATATTTATCATTTATTTATTTTCTTAAATCTAATACTTTTAATGGAATTAGTCATAAGAGACTTTTGAGGCTATTAGGAGACTATTCAGTGTGTAATAAAAGTGTATATGGAAACTAGATACTCTCATTACTCCAGAGAGAGAGAAATAAAATTATTGTATCATGAAAATGTTGATGAAAAGTTACCAAGGGGAATGAAATTTCAACTACCTACATGTAAACATTGTTGGAGGAAGCATTCAGTTACAACCTCCAAGGAACATGGAAGTTCTCAATGTATGGGAATATTATCCATAAGGATAATCATTTTTAAAATGGGATCGAGAGTTCAGTCAATGTGATGAAGGAAAATAATTTTCCCAGTAATGTTCCACCAACCCTTGAATGCTTCAAAGCATAGAGTTTTAGAACTACAGAAATCAATGCCATAACCCTAGATCTAATGATGAAAATAGGCCCTAGATATTTTTTGAAAAATCCAACCCCAATAAATTATGTTGTAAAGAGAAAATGTGCTACACTACTTTGGTTACATCCCCCAATCAGTAAAGGATGGAAATAAATGTTGAGGGATTACTATATTGTTGGGGGTGATTTTACCCCAAAAACATACATAACATATCTAGAAAATAAATAAAAAATCAATCAAGAATAATATTATTCATGAAATGTGAATAATACAACTCAAAATACAATTACTAGATAATATCATAGTAATGGTAAATAGTGGAAAAATAAACCCAACAGAAGACCAAAAGACATCACTGCACAACAACCCTGATATGGAATCACCCATCCCCTCTATATGAACATCTCTATGATGCATCCCCCATCCCGATACTATAGCTTCATGATTTCCCATTAGATAAATATGAATCCTTTCCTATACATATTTCATAGAAAACAATATACACATACAAACTAATGAGTATATAAAAGGATAGAGAAAAAACAAGTTGGAAACCCCCAAGAGACTTCCCAAATCACACTACAAGGATAAAAGCATGTTCGATCATAATTAAAAATATAAATAAAAAAATTATAAGAAATAAAAAGTATTTTACCAATTAAAATAAATTAAACATAAGAAGAATAATTACTTTACCCATTTATTAAACATGGTATACCAATTCCACATCACAGACACTCACACACACACCCATGAATGCATCAAACCATGAGTAGTCCTAACTAAAAAGCATAATCCAATCCTACCGGTCTAGCCATCACATAGTGATGAATCCAAGATACCCAATGACACCAACCACTTGTATAAACCATAAAATGTGACCTATAATTAAGCATGAACTCATGAAATTCCAGGTGAATTATAAGGCCTCACACACAATCATTTATTCTAATGAATTAATATTTTAAAATTTTTAATCAAATATCTTGAATGCATTAAACAAAAAACAGAACTTAAAACTATGTAAAAAAAGTATATTCCAAAAACCATTCAAAATTCAAGGATTCAAATTTAGACACCGAAAGGGATTTCTCCAATAACCATTAATATAAATCCATGGTTCTAAAAATAAATGAGCATCGAGGTTTATCTATCAATAAATCATAAAAAGTGTTCCTTGAAATGAATAAGAAAATATTTTTTAAGCCTAAACCTTTAATTTATATAATGATCAGAGAGAATGAGAGAATCCACCTAATTCTTATGATCATCAACAATAAATAAGGAAGATGGATTATTTATGGTAGTGATGACAAAACAGAGTTCGAATAAAAAAGTGTTGTTATATAGAGAATGTTATTCTATAAACACCTTCAAGAAGCTCAAAATCAATATCCAAGGGATTATGAGAACATATATTAATTCAAGGTAAAATATATTGAAAATCACATTTAATACCCCCAAAACATCATACAAGGACATCATTCATATCCAATTACTCCCTCTTTTAGAAATCAGTTCTTGAATTAGAAGTTTCAAAAGCTAGTTTGATTGCCATCCCAACATGATGGTATACACCACGTTCATGGTGCCTTAAATCATAATAAGCTGGGAAATGAACCATGTTCATCCACTATGGCATGTTCAAGGAAACAATGTCATTTTAAACACACAGTGCCTTAGACCACAGTGTGTTGAGGTCTCCTCTGGCTGTGTTTCATAGCTAGAACCAAAGAATGGCACACCCCAGTCCACCCAATAGCCACAACATCCCTTCATCATTTTCATGTACCTAAGTTGAAAAAATGAACTCCTTGGACCCCACTCCCTCCACCATATAGTGTTTCAACATGTGGTGTGTCTTTAAAATACAAAACACTCTAAACTGCTCTAAGAAACTAAGCAAATATCATAAAAAAATAAATCCATAATAAGTATTTAAAAAATTTTATTGAACATAAAAAGTAACTCATAATGGGGGTGTAAAATTCTCTACATCATTAGGATTTCCATCCTTGAGATTTTGGAGGTTAGTGGGGTTTTTTTAGTGTTCTAACAATTTCTCCATCATCTTTTTCTTGAATTTCCTGTGTTTTCTATTGGATTTCATTATGTTTTTGTATTACCCAACCCAATGAAATATCTTTTCCACATAAGAATTATTTTTTCTAAGATATTAATTAGATAAAGATTAATTTTAGAATCTTGTTCATGGTCAACATGCTCCCATAGGATCACATGGATATGATGAAGATGGTATTTATTCTATTCAGACACATAAAATTCATTATACAGCAGGTAAAGAAAATCAATATGAAAGGCCACCAATTTTTACATGCATATCAAAAGTTCCAACATACCATGGATAAAACATTCATTTCTTACCCAATTAATGATTCCCTGACCGTGGAGTTACATTCAAGAATTTTTGATCACCCATCGTAAAGAATAAACAGTGATAATGATGGTCTATATAATAATTTTTATGAATTTGAAAAAAAATACTTGTTTTATGATTATATTTATATTTTTTTATGAACATGTCTATGTCATAAATGTGATGTTCCTCACGTATATACCCAAAAAATTGGAGAATGGAATGGTTGGTTATATAATGCCTCAAATTGATCCATTTGTATCATGGTCTGATAACCATTTTTAGAAAAAAATATAATTAGGAAAATGATAATCCCATGAGCCATTGAAATTCCTAACATAACCTCTGAGTTAGTCTTCCAGTGTTTGAATTTTTCATTCTGAATGCCTATCCATTTAAGGATGATATTCCATGACCACAGTCAATTGTATAATTAAATCTTATTTAAAGTATCAAATAAATCGATAGGTAAATCAAGGATATTAGTTAGAGGTGATCAAAATGGGTATTCCATGAAATTTAACAACTTCTTGAATGAAGATATTTTCCATTTATTCTAACATTTTGGATCCACAAATCAGAATGAAGTGACAAGAGTTTTTCAGTTAGCCCATAATCACTAAAATCAAAGCTTTCTTCTTGATAGTTCTTGACAAATTGGAGACAAATGCCATTGTAATATATTCCCATTTCTATATAGTTATAGGTAAATATTGGAAAATACCAGTTTTTTATGATCTTCCTTGATCTATTGATATGAGATGAATTTTTTAACTCAATCAACTACTCTTCAGTACATATCTAACCACCATAAATAGGTCCTCCGAACCTTTTACATCTTTTGTATGCAAGGAGGAACCTATTACTTATAATGGTGATAAAGGGAAATAATATGTTCTTGATAAGATAGAAGAATGAATATTCAATCATTAAATTGAAAAACTGAAAAAAAAAATATTGTTTCCATTCGTTAATAGACTCCCAAAAATTATGTTTCGATATAATAGTATGAAAATGAAAATACATTCTTTGATCATCCTTGACATTCTCAGGTAAATCATGTATAATAGTAATCATAATGAATTCCATGACATCATTTGATTCAATGAAATCTAAATAAATACCAGTTATCATACTCATAAATTTCCATTGATCATACGATTCTCCAGCCAGTTGATTATATGAATTTCATCTTAAAGAATCAAACATTGCATTTCCATTTCTAGGTGTATACACCAAGTCAATGTTGAAAAACTAGATATATTCCATTCATATTATTTGTCACATGATAAAATCCCATTGTGAACATATGTGTTTTCACATTTTAGGATTTGGGAATACATTGAACTTCTCACAAAAGAGATAATGATTTCATGTTTAATAAGTAGGAACCACCATATCGAATTCCATGTAATGGGTCAAATAATTATTTTTATGAATATTTATCTATCGTATTCAATAAGATATAACATGGACTTCATGCATGGGAATATAGATAATTCCATGAATAAAAAAATCATAATAGAGCATATAACTGCACAATTGTTCTGTAAATAGAAGAATTTGTTCTGAAATAAGAACACACTATTAAAAATTTGGGTTCATTCAATGCTATATTTTGTTAGTGTTAGCATAAATCACTGGTACATCGTACCTTTTACAAGAACTAATAAAGCATTGATAAAAATACACCTTTAATAGTTTATTTTTTATGGCACTGAGAAACAGTATCCTTTATCAGTTTTTTAGCACAAATAAAGGTAGACTTTATCAATGCCAGTTTAAACACTAAAAAACTAGTTTGATCACACATGAGTTCCACATCAAACTTATAGATGTTCGTCCACATATTTTTATGTCATTTAACCGCAATACAACACTAGAAGTTTGATATGGGGATGGGCTCTACATACATAGTTCACATGCCTATATGGGATCGTGCCCACAAACATGAACCCACACGGGCCTCATCCCACACTATGCTCTCTGCAAGCATTGACCCACCCTCACCTCAGTCAGCCTCCCTTGTTTGGCTTCCTAAATGGCTGGCCTTCCTTGTTTTGGGCTAGATGACTTAATAATATTTTTATAATTAGATTATTATTTCATATATAAAAATATATTTTGATATATAATAAGTTAATAAATATTTTTTATAATTTTCTTATTTTTAATATTTTTTTAAAAAAATTAATTTTTTTATATTTATTCCTTTTTTATAACTCAATTCATATTTCTTACATAAAAATATATCTTTATATATATTAAATATTGATATATATTAATATATATATTAACAGATATATATTAACATATATTAACAAATTATATAATAATTATTTGATTATATATATAAATAATATATGAAATTTAATATATATATATATATAGCATATTGATTATTTAAATAAAAATTATTAAACTAAAAAATACCATATAAATAATTTAATAAGTAATTACCTTTTTATATTTAATAAAAATTAATAAATTTATTAAATACATAATATAGTAATTGAATAATTAATATACAATTTAATAATATGTGTATATATATATATATTATATTTATTCATTTCTATTAACTATTATTTCATTAATAAAAAATTTAATAAATTTTTATCATTCAATGTTTTTAATATAGTTTTAATTTACATCACTAATATATATGGATTTTTATTTTGATATATTTTCATATGAGTTTACGAGTTGGACCGAGCCAACCTAAAAAATTTCATAATTAAATTTATTAAATTTAGTATATATATATATATTAATAAATTGTATATTAATTATATATATAATTAAGTATTTACTATATTTTTGATAATTACTAAAAATGTATAAAATTCTAAAATACTTAATGTACTAATTAAATAATTAATATATTATTTTTTCTCTATACTAATTAAATATGTAATATACTAATTAAATAGTTAATATACTTATTAATTAGTTAATACACTCTTTATTTCCTTATATTTATTAAATTTATTATTTCTTTTATAATTTTTTTCAATTTTTAATAATAAAATATATTTTAAAATTATATATATATATATATATAATTAAATTTCACCAACTTTTAACATGCATTCATTTAATGTAATTTATTCATTGATAATGTTAAGTGTGTGATAATTTTTTTTGTAATTTATATATTTTAAATATTTATTCTTTTAATATTTTTTGTAATTTATTTAGTTTTAATTTATTTTACATAATTATTCAATAATATATTTAATAATTTTTCAATTTATTCATTTTCAATGTTTCATTGGTCGATATATTTTTTTTCATTTTACCCATTTTATAATATTTATTTATACATGTTCTTTGATTAAAATTTAATATTTTTAATATTGCTTTTATTTATATTATATGTATTCATTTCCATTTTAACATATATAAATTTTTATTTTTATTTTTTTTAATTTATATATATAATTTATAATAGTCATTCATTTTTTAAATTTATTCATTATTATTTTTATTTATTTCATTAATAGACGATGCAGGTTATATAATTTCATAGTTCCACATAACATATACCAAACATATATACATATATTTATTATGTTCACACATATAAATATGTGTATTGTGAATTTGTAATGTACTAAAATCAATATTTTACATATAAACTTATAATATTATGTTTGATTTAATGTTTTAATGATAATTTTGTTATGATAAGGTTATTTATAAATATATGCTAATTCATGGAACGAGGTCAGTCCCTGAACATAATAAGCCTAAGGATTTCATAAAATTTAAAAATAATAAGGTATATATAGAAATATTAAATATTGGAATAGATTTCAAAATAGTTTTCTTATTTTGGACAATGTTTCTATAAAATCTGAAGCAATATAACAACAATGATGGTGGATATTACACTTAAAAATTAATAGAGGATATCATTTAAGATAAAAATAATAACATCAAAAAACATGTAATTTTTTAAGGTAATTAAAATTTAATTAAATATATTTTTTAATAATTTCTTTCTCTATATTTTCCCAATACTAAAAATACTTCGAGAAATATACATCCTCATGAAAAGTAAATATATTTAGAGATCAGTGGGAAGAGAACATAGTTTCATAATGTCTACCAACATCAAGTTTATATGATTACCTATTATGTTTGTGAACTAATACGAACTATGACCTTAGAAATATATTTGGTATATGAAACATTATTATTGAAATTCTTATATATTATTATTCATCTATTTTTAAAGGATATGTATAATGGACAAAATAAATTTATTTAGAAATTAATGGAAAGAATATATGGTGTCAGAATGTATACATGCATTATGAAGTGGTTAGTTTGTACTACTTATTTTGTTAATTTTCTCAAAATTTTATCTACTTTTATAAATTAATTTCATTATCACATTTATTTGATTCTAATTTTGTTAAATTTTCACATTATTTCATAACACACCTCACATGCTCAATACTAAGAAAAAAATCTCTATTTTTTGGATACTTTAGGAAAGAGACCCATAATTCCTTTTTGAATTGTATTAATTGACCACAAATCAATATGACACATGATGTGGTAATTAAAAATTGATGTGCATATTTTCAATGAAAAACATCAATTATAGTTTGATACACATATCACATATCGAGAACCAGTAAAACAAGCTCAAATTATTTCAAAAAAATAGAAAAATTATCTATAATTCCTTTGGGATGTGTACGAATTGACCCCATGTTAATTTGACACCTGATGTGTTCAGTAGGACTCTAAGTCTATATATTGAAAAGAAAATAATCACTTTAGTTAAAAATAAAAGTCACTTATAAAAACTATGAAAATGATCATATATTGTTTTCAAACATGAGGAAAACAATCCATATTCATTTTTCACATGTAGGAATTGATGACACATAAATCCAACACATGACGTGGTCTGTATGACTTGAAGTGAATATTTTCAATACAAAAGTGTCATTTTAGTTTAAAACATGCATCAAAAATAAAAAACCAATAATATGGGATCATAATATTTTAAAACACTAGGAAAATATTAATTAATCATTTGTGGCATGTAGGAATCGACTGCACATCAATCTGACACCCGATGTGGGTGGTATGACTCAAACTGTTGCTGACAATATAACTGTCATTTTAGTTTAAAACATGTTCCACATCACCAAGAGGGAAAAAATATCTTATTCTTATAAAAAACATGGAAAAATATCCATAATTCCCATTTCATTTGTAGTAATTGAATGAATTCTAATCTGACTCTTGATGTGGTCGGTATGACTCAATGTAAGTGTTTTCAATTTAAAAGTGTTATTTTAATTTCAAATACATTTCACATCTAAAACAATGAAAATTATCTTTTATTTTTCAAAAAATATATATAAATGATCCATAATTAATTTATGACAAGTATAAATTTAGCACACATCAATCTGACACCGAATGTCGTTGGTATGACTCGAAGTGCATGTTTTTAATACAATATTGTCATTTCAGTTTAAAATAGGTTCCAAATAGCCAAAAATAATATAACAATATAATATTGTTTTCAAAAATTATTAAAATTATTTACAATTCAATTTTGATGTGTTGGAATTGACCAAACATCAATCCAACACGTCATGTGGTCAGTATGGGTTGAAGTGTGTGTCTTTAATATAAAAGAAACTTTTTTAAAAAATAAATTTCACATTGACTAAAATAATCAAAAAAGATATAATTTTTCTAAAAAAATTATTAAAATTATCAATAATTAATTTTTGACATGTGATAATCGATAACAGATCAATCTAACACCCAACGTGGTTGTTATGACTCAAAGTGCATGATTTCAATACAAAAATGTCATTTTAGATTAAAACACACATTAAATAGCCAAATAGTAGAAAACAAGCTGCAATTTTTTTTCAAAATTTAGGAAAATGATCCCTAATTCCTTTTAGGTCTTGTAATTGACCACACATCAATTTGAAATCTGATGTGGTCATCTTGACTCAACGTATGTGTTTTCAATATAAACAATCCATTTTATGTTAAAACGTGTCACATTTCAATAACTGAGAAAGCAAGACCATGTTATTTTTAATCAATAGTAAAATGATCCACAATTCATTTTCCATATATATTAATTGGTCACATGGAATATGACATGCAATGTAGTTAGTGTAACTTAAATTACATGTTTTTAATATAAATATGTCATTTTAGTTTAAACTTATCACATAGACATAACAAATAAAATGAAATAGTATTATTATAAAACTTTATTAAAATGAACCATATTTCATTTTTTACATGTATGAATCAACCACACATAAATTTGACACTTTATGTGGTTGGTATAACTCAATGTGTTTGTTTTGAATACAAAAGTGTCATTTTGGTTCATAACATGCATCAAACAGCCGAAAATGAGAAAAACAAATCTTGGATGGCTTAATTTTAGGAAAATTATTGATAATTCATTTTTGATGTAAGGGAATAAAAATAAATTCCATCTAACACTTTATGTGGTTGGTATGACTCAATGTGCATGTTTTTAATATTGAAAAAAATTCTATTTTAGTTTAAAACAAACATCACCTAAGAAAAAACATGCATAACATGCATATGTTTTAAAAAAATTAGAAAAATGAACCGTAATTCAATTTTAACATGTAATAATTTACCTCAATCCAATCTGACATGTGATGTGAATGATATTACTTGAAGTACTTGTTTTCAAAATAAAAGTGTTATTTTAGTTTAAAAAATCATAATATTGAAAAAACTATGAAAGTGAGTTTGGAGTTTTTTCCAAATTTAGGAAAATGGTCCATAATTATTTTATGATATACAAGAACAAACCACACTTCAATCAGACAAATGATGTGATAGTTATGTTTTTAAGTATATTTTTTCTATATAAAGGTTTCATCTTAGTTAAAAATTCATATGAAAAAGACAAAACCAAGAAAATGAGATTAGATTGTTCACAACCATTAAGAAAATTGTTTATAATTTATTTATGATAGGTTTAAATTGATCACACAAAAATACAACACATGATTTATTTAGTATGAATAAAAGTGTGTGTTTTCAATACAAAAGTTCCATTTTATTTTAAAACACGCATCACAGAGGCTAAATTTAGCATAACAATACCAAAAAAAAAAATTCGTCAACTCAACTAGTATTAATTAATTTATTTATTTATCATTTATATATTATACTTATTTCGTAATTTTTATAGAGATAAATCTTGAATATAGACAAGAAATGGTGTGATAGTTGAAGGCTTGTTCTCAAAAACCAGTTCTCTTCCATTGGATCACATCTGTAATGATTTATATTATCAAAAACTATGTGATCCAACATATGATCACCTATTTTTTAGAACAACAAGAAATTGTGTGGAATAAAATAATCAGTTGCATTTCAATAAAATTCATGGTGTGCCTAGTATGACTCAATGTATATGTTTTTAGTTCAAATATGACATTTCTTGTTTAATTTATTTCATTATAGCATTACTAACATAATAATCAGTTTCCTATATAGGTGATTTATTTTTCTCAAGTTGGGGTTGTTTGATCATTAACTAATAACATGACAGGGGGTTGGGGCCATAAAATAATGAATATTATTTTTTTTAATGTAAATGATAATTTTTCATTACTCATGTAATTATATAATCCAATGTTTTAAATTTCAATAATATAGATTTATTTTTGTTTTATTTTTGTTTTAAATTTTATTTCATTTAAAATCATTATTTTCTCTTCTATTTTCCCTCCATTTACAACTCTATTGTGCTATAATTTTAATAGCACACTATAGTAGTATGATATTTTATCCTTGATAAAAATATCACCTATAAATAGACAATTAAATAGTTCTAGAAAATATTATGATAAATGAATCATTTATCATCACTACAAAAAATATGTATAAAGGTATCCTTTATCAGTTATATGAAAAGTGGTGATAAAGTGATCCTTTATCAGATCTAAACTAGAACTAATAAAAGACTTCCTTTATCAGTTCTATTTTGGGTGCTGATAATAGATCCCTTACTAATTATTAATAAAAGCCCTGAAAAAGGGGGTCCTTTAGTAGTGCTTAATTAAGGATTGATAATGATGGCCATTATGATCTATCTTTTTAAGACTAGTAAGGGCCTAATGCTTTTAAGGGAGAATAGATTGTCAGTTATTTTTTTGAAATGGAATATTTATATTATATCACTATTAAATGTCTAATGTGTAGTAGTTATAACCTTAAGCTCCAAAAAAGGATTGTAGAAAATCATCACTCCACTAGAATATACTTTCCTTCCTCATTAGTTGTTTAATAGGTGATAGAAGAGGTGAGAGGTTAATAATAATGCTTAAATAATAACATGTTACAACCAAAAATCTTCTTACCATAGTGATTCTCTTCAGTAGTTTCCAAGAGATGACAAATTTTATCTTTTCTGGGTTTACTAATACTCTATTCTCAGAAATTACATGATAAGGGAATTGATCTTCTTATATCAGGAGATCATATTCATATAATTATGTTTATTATAGGTGCTCTAGAAAAGTATTCAACATAATCATTAAATTTTTTTCATGGTCTTTTAATGTTTCAGAATAATCCATAAAGTCATCCACAAATTGAAAAATGAATGAATCTAGGTGCCTTTTGATGAAAGGATTTATTAATACCAAAAAAAATATTAGTTCATTTTTAAAACCAAATGGCATGAAAAAACAATCCTAATGACTATAACAAATAATAAAAATTATCATTAGAATTTCATCTATACCAACAAAGAGTTTGTGATACCCAACCCATATATTAGTCATGGATAACCATTAATATCCTTTAAATTGATCGAACATATCATCAGTTCATGTAAGATAATGTATATTCATTATGTTAA
Source organism: Viscum album (assembly GCA_963277665.1). Classification (NCBI taxonomy): domain Eukaryota; kingdom Viridiplantae; phylum Streptophyta; class Magnoliopsida; order Santalales; family Viscaceae; genus Viscum; species Viscum album. Next base: position 2,097,020,856 of record OY728163.1, on the reverse strand, counting down.
CCTTCTACAGTTTACAATAATCAACAAATATTTGTAACAAAAAATATGAATTCATTACAATAGGAACAAGAGTAGCCCAAGGTAAAGTACTTAGTCTTATGAATCATTTTATTTATAATTCCTATAAATTAATCATCAATTCCCAAAACACTATTGGTTCGATTATATATGATGGCAGTTAAATAATATTTCTCTCAATATGGTGATCAATAAAAATTTACACTTCCCTTTGATGTGAAAAACTAGTGAAATTTTCAAGAAATACATCAGGTTATCGATAAGAAAATTTATAAAAAATTCAATCCACAATTTTTTAATTATTCCCCAAAGTGTCCACGACCAATTGATAATAAATTTTTCTTAATATCTATTTTAAAGGTCCTAATATTCCATAATTAAAATCCTAATCTCCATTAAATATATTATCCATGCCATTGAGAGATATAAAATGTACTCATTTAACAAAAAAATCGATATGATCCTTAAAAGAAACTAACCAATCCATTTTAAGGATTAAGTAAAAATATTTATATTTAGAGAATAGAAAAATACCAAACAAATTGGGCTCCATCAATGGTTATTGAATAAGTTTCACATTTAAATCCTATAAAAATATCACTTCATGAGAGGTGTCTATATATTCATCACATATGGAACTACATAAATATCAAACCCTAATTATTAACAACACAAGAATAAATTAAAGAGTGGGATGAAACATTATCAAACTGAACATGAATAAGTGCTGAGTTAAGTAGAAGGGTACCTTGTACCATAAAAGGGGCCGATTGATCTTTTATGATCATATTATCATCACTATATAACATCATACAAACCCCCTTGTTCCTTACTACCCTACTCTAGTTTCATTTTCGAAGGAGTCGAGTTGTTTCTGGAATCCCCCATGCTTTCTTGGTTCTCAGGCCACAAACTATTCTAACATGATCTCACAGTCCTATAATAATTATTCAGAAAAATATTGGAGGTATTAACAACAACTAAGTTTTCATAGTTAGGTATATAACATCCACGAAGTCCCATATGAATATAGTTGTGACGTGATTTGGATGGTTTCATAAGATTTAACTTCGTATGATTGAGAAAACCACATTATAAATATCCACACATTTTACTTAGGCATCCAAAAATGTTAAGTGATCCCATGGGTTGGTTTTTTGATGTTATTCCACCCTAAATTTTGGTTTCCCTCATACACTTGTTTATATATTCAAATTTACCAATTATACCTATATAGAAAAACATGCTTCCTATAGTAGGATTCCTAATAAAATCCATTTCTTCCACTATCACTCTATTAAACATTTCCGTATAATAAGTAATATAAAGCTTGAATGTCTTATAAATAACTTCAAAGAATAGTCCATGCTCAAATATACATTCCATCAAAGACCTAAAATTAGACAGTTTTGGAGAAAAATGAACTATGTTCATTTACTTAGTCGTAAGTTCATCCACTGAGAGATATTATTACTGAAGACCAAATAAAACTGTCATTCCGGATATTTTCAATGTTTGGGGATAGAATTTTATATTGAAAAAATCTTTAAATACATCTTAACTAAGGACTTTATTAACTTTATCATGTACTACTAAATCGCACCATTTTCCTTCATGATCTTATAAAATTGACATTTCAAACTTCATCTTTATATCAGTCAGGGTTCCAATGAAATAGAACATATATTTAACTCTACTAAGCCACTCATCTAACTTTCCAGTTTCTAAATCTATCTAAATCATGTGGTGATTCTATTTTTTAAACTAAACTGAATAATCCTCATGTCTTGGTTTAAAATTTTGATCTACATTATGAAAAATTAAAATACTTGAACTTTTTTTTGAACAAGATATTGGTTCACTTATGGTTCAGGTGCAACCACTTTTTTTAGAGCCTCTTCTTGGTGGTTTCTAGGTCATAAAATGGTTCCATTTATCCTAAATTAGAACAAAATAACCACTTATTCACTAGTTATCTAGTAACTGAAGGCTTGTGATTTTCCAAACCCTTAAAATAATCAATCACTATAAATAGTTTCCATGAATCATCAAACAAAATATGTGCAATGCATTCCTAGAATGAAATATCAAATTTTATTCATAATACACCACACCAGTTAGCTAAACCAATGATAGGTGTCTAAAAACACATTTTCTGTACATATACCACCATGGTAACTCTAATTTTAGTATACATAACATAGATACATATTTTTATGCTCTATATTTAAGTTCCAATATTTCAAATCTCCTTACTACTATCCAAATGAAAAACTTAGAAAATGATAAAATTTATAATATCACATCCCTAACCATTCACTTGGTAGGATATAAGGTGCCACTAGCCATATGTGAAATTCCCCAAACACAAAAAGAAATAAATAAATCCCAAGGGATTTATAAATCATTGGGTAATTATTTTACCCTTAAAAACACACAACTTATCATGATAATAAGTAAAAAAATCAAACCATAACTATGTGATTCATGAAATGTAAACAATACAACTCAAAATGCAGTAATTAAATAATATCAGCGTATCAATAGAAACCACACCCAATCAAAAACTAAAAGACATCCAGACAAAGTAAAAATGATATGGAATCAGTATAAAAGCTACACATGACCACCAACAAGCTCCAACCACCATCCCAAGACTATATCATCATGATTATCCACTAGATATATAAGAGATTTTTCATTTACCTATGTTGGTCCTAGTGGACAGCTCAAGAGGGGGTGAATTGAGATTCTAATGAAAATTTCTATTTAAAATAAATTTAAAACAAAATCCCCTAATTTAGAAAAATTGACCAGTTAACTAATATATGAGAGATTTATAAATTTATATTTCCAAAATATTTCTCAATGGATCAATCAAAACATAGTTAAAACAATTTTAAAATTACTTTAACCTTTGAAAAAAATCTAATCACATCAAGCACAACATATAAATCATTGATTAAATATAACTATGATAGTAATATTTTTCTATATGATTTTGATGATTAAATTAATGTTAAATTAGAGTATGGAAAAAACTAAATAACACACTATGGAATTAAATAAAATAGGTTTAGTCAAATGTTGAAACCTAATCCTCTTCACTTGATGGTCTCAATATTCCAATAATATTAAATGAAAAATAAATAAATTCGTATCCTTTATTGGGTATACAAATCAAAATATCCTAAAAGGATCTCTAGGCTATCACCAAGCTTCTATCAAAAAATTTCCTATGATTAAAAGTATGAAATAAAATAATGAACTATCTATGTAAAAATTTGTGATCGATGGAAGTATGTTCTTTAATAGATATTAAAATAAATTTAAGCGCAACATAAAAGTATAATAAGAAAAAGAGAAATAAAAATGAGAGTTCAAGTGATGTACGATCAAAATATTATTTGTTCATTAGTGGTATCATCTCATGATGATGTCTTCCTTAATATTTGAGATTAAAAATGATTATGACTAAAAGTTAACTGATTTTTTTTGAAGTACATATGAAAGTATACTTTTTTAAGATATTGAAACTATAGCACTTTTTTTCTACCATCATCTATAATATTATATTATTCATGATCTATTCTTATTAAAATATATTTTATTCAAAAAAATATCCATTAGATAATGATTAATATGAATTCCAATAATGGGCATAAAATCATGATGTAATAAATACTCTGACTCTATATTTAATTCTTCCAATTTACCCATTGAAATATATTACTAAAATATAATATGCGATAGAAATGACTCTTTGAATCTTTATGCATCAAGATTCATAGTAAATTATATACATAGATAATTCCTTAGTCTGGTTGTGTTGTCACTTATTCTAAACATGTGACTACTTCCATACATATTAAATTTCTAAATTTATGTAAGGGTAACGTTAATTGATAGTGCGGTTGATCCAATAATTGTATAATATTTAATTTTCTCATGTGTTCCCTTCACTTCAACATGATGTAGCTGGAATTCATAAAATAGATCCAATAGTTTTTAAAAATTATATTATCATTATATAGTTAGTTGACTTCACCTTTATTCATAATGTGAAATCACTCGAACTAGTCATTCGGGAGGTCCAATAATTATTGAGAATTTTAAAAGTTCTATATTGAGATATAACATGTGATTTCTATGATTAGTCTTGTTTTAGCTTAATTACATTATGATATTTGTATCATGGTTGATCAGGAGGTCACACGGTCAATGAATTTTCCATATAGTCACTACAGTACATAAACAAATTTACCTTTTTCCATAAATTTATTCATACAGGCACTGTAATATCTTCATACGGTCAATCCATAACATTAGGTCATTTCCAAATATAGAAATTTCTATAATTTTTGGAAATATATTTAAATTTTATAAAATCACATAATTGTTTAGAAAAAAATAAACCTGACTTGTGATTATTTATAAAATAAGTTTCCAAACTAATCCAACAGTGTCTGCATTTTTTATAATAAAAAACAATGAAATTTATAAAAGAAATAAATTATACAAAATAAATTTCCATCTATATAATCTATATATCATTTATCCTATTTTTGGTATTATAAAAAATGTTTTTGTAATTGAAATTTGTAAAGGTGGAAATGTAAATTTGGTTGAATAATTTAAAAAAGTAAAGATATATATCATGAAATTTTAATAAAAGATTAAAAAGGACCAATTAGATTTACTAATCATAATTTGATCGATATTTATCTTAAATGGGGGAATGATCATAAGGGGGTTTTATTTTATATTTGGATAGAGCGGGAGAAGGTGAAATTATAGGATGAGGAGTAGATAAGACTCTAAAAATAACAATTCCATTGGCAACATGTATTATACGATGAAGGTCCTGAGGAAGACTAAGACCGAAAGGTCACATAAGAGAAGTGGTAGGAGAATTAGTTATAGTTGTAGATGTTGGTGTAGGTTAAGGATAGATTATAGGTACAGGAAGATATGGGGTTATAGAATTAGAGTATTGGAAACATACATATAGGGATCCAAGTGGCTGATAGTATATTACACATCTCTAGAACCTTACTCTATTGACTATGAAAATTCATCATTGTCTACCAAAAATTTATCCAATAAGATCTATTATCAGTGTGTTTTCAACTATATACATGAAGGTTTGGGTTAAAGGAGGCATTTTCAGATCTCTAGCCAATGTTCACAACTAGGTATTTAATTCATCCTTAGTGAAAATTCTACTGAGATAATACTATACTGCCCATTTTATAGTAACTATATCATTTTTAATATTAACCACATCATCATTAATCATATAAAAGAGATTTTTACCCTAGGGATCAAGGTCCATTTTCATTAGTTTTTTTGGAATCCTTAAAAAGGATCAAAAGAACATGGATTTCCTTACACACAATTATTTTGATAAGATCTTCATCTATTGAAACACGTACAGGAGGAGGATGAGGAGTAAGAGTGCTATATCCAACATTAGTGACAATAGAGCTATATCATTATTTATTATTAATAAACATATCTATTAAGTATCTCTATAGAGATCCCACTTATGCTCTAATAATTATAATTTCATGATCCATATGATCTACTTTGAGAAATAGATTTCATTGAATATTTTCTACAACACTTGAAATGGTAGAGGAAATAAATTCTATATTATCATATTCAGTAGTATATCATATAATAATAAAAATTTTCTTTCAAAACATAATGACGATCATTATTAAACTGGATAAATTCTTTTTAAGTAATGAAATATATATAAGCAGTAATAGCTGGTTGATAAGAATAACATATAAGAGTTAAGTCTCTAAAAACGAACTCAGAGGGTCTCAACATAGATCCATAATTATCATAATAATTATACCCAGTCTTATCAATCTATTAAATCATCAACATGAAAAGTTTCAGTTCATTTAAATGATTCATAGATTGGTTCTCCTTGGAAGAGGCTATCAGAATCATGAACTGAGGAAGAAGGAACAACTGGTCCTTGATAAGTAGATTAAAAAAATTCCCTGTAGAACATCATCTACTAAATGATACAAGTAACTATATTCTTCAATAATTAGATACAAAAGAGCCCGATCAACCCTTTATAGAGCATTGGGTAAAATAGGATTATCATATCCACCATATTTGGGTATATGGTCTCTATTGTCATAATCCGAATCATTAATTTATAAAGTAAATGAATTAAAATCCATATGATATTTTTAGGAGTCGCCCCTTATCTTTGAGGTGTAAAATAAAGGATAAATTCTCCCCCTATTTGAAACAAGGATGGAATATCTGCATCGCTATCAAATTTAGTGACATTTTGTATAAATCGAAATGATCCTAGAGTCTTCCCACAATCAAGACATTCTACTACTTTCTTCATCGATTCTACATGTTTTTGAAACATTTAATCCTTGGTAAATTCTAGACCATAAGAGTATACCATGCTTTCCACATATAACCATTTGGATTGTTCAATAATGTCAAAAATAACCAGTTGTCTATTTTCACTAGAAGAATAATCATCTCCAATTATTAGTTCAAGATATTTTCTTGGTTCCACTGTATCTTTTTGTTTGGTAGGGTTCTTTATAGGATTTAAGTTCTCATAAAACATATCTACATATTAATTCCAAATCTTCTTCAATGGAATCTAGAAAATTTTCATTCTCTTTTCAGTTTTTTGTTTTAAAAAATACCACCTGAAATTAATGTCTTTTCAACTCGCTTAGGAATAATTCTCTTCTTTTTTAGTAGAGAAGAAATGAACTTGGGATAGGGAAGGGTATTAAATCTCAAGGAATCATTACTTAGCACTTCTATTTGGATCATTAAAAAACTAGATAGATTAATCTGAATCACATGTACCATCAAATTTAAAAATAAGTGGTCTTTATGCCAAATAGTTTTCAAATATCCTTTTCGATGGAAAATGTCGTGTAGTATAAACATTAGAATTAGCCTACAACCACTATTTAAATCAATATCCATAACAAAATAGCTACGTTAAACTTGACATGTCACCTGATCTGGATCACCATAAGGCCCCGAGGGTGCCTCCCTAAATGAGAGAGATTGTTGACTAGTGGTGATGATATAAAATGTGGGGTGGAAAGGCTATACCTTATGGTCGGAGTGAAATACATTCTAAAAATAACCAAACTCATACACATGGATGTACATAATAGTATGAATAAAAAAGGAACTGAAAAAAAGAATGTTATAATAAATTAAATACAATATATTGTTATAAATAATCACACATAGGAGTAACATACAACATTTAGTCTCCCACTAGGACAACCATATAAAAAATAAAAAATGGAATATAAATACAATTGGCTCCACTACAAACATTGATCAAAACAACATACCTGGTCTCTATGACACTTGAGCAACAACAGCCCAATCTTGAGACCCCACATAAGAATATATACTTGATCAAGAGACACTGGGTCCCATCCATCTTGCATCTTATTCTTTTACTGTAAATTAGACATCAGGTCTTCCACATACTAATGTGTACATATATAGGTTGGGTAATTAATTTCAGTAGGACATCCCCAATGATAGAACTATAATCCATTATCATAACAAGTGAATAAAAATGTGATATTACCATCCTAATTAAAAAATAATAGTATCTATAATAAAAGAAACAAATAAATAAAAAAGGGGGAACAAACAAATGGAAAACAACAATCTATGGGTTCTATCCTGACACCCAAGGTAAATATACCCCTGCTCTAGCACCCACAAGAGGAATTGCAGTATGGGGATCTCCTAAGAACACAAAATTAATTTTGTATCCCAGATCTATATAGGATCTCACAAATTTATAAATTAATCAGGCATGAATTCCATATCATAGGGAGTAACCATATGAATCCACATGAAAAAGTGCTTCTACGAGGATCTAGGACCCCAACAACATGATCTGAACTAGTGACACAAACATCTAAGTCGACACAACTACAGAACCCATCAGTCAGGAAATTCCTGAAGAATGAATTAGGCACTAGCTATTGACCCAGAAATGTTTTCCTCCATATAAATAACCCTAGTATCATACAACATCCATGCCACTAGTATCACAAGCACCTCAAAAACTATAAGAAACCCCAATCTATGAGTGCCTTGTCACTTGAAAAGCCTGGTGCCACTCTAGTTAGGGTGTCACACATAACAGGGTGGGGGTTACGCACATCCAGATCACCCATTATCTCCCTAGTATCATCTAAACATGACCAATCTATGGGGGAGATAAATTGATCAAAAATCAGGACCAACACATGATCCAACAAAGCCCAATTATGTCATCATCAATGCAAATTTATGAGCAAAAACTTCCACAAAAATCATACCTTATGACCAATAGAATGTGGAATGATCCAATATCGAACCCACTATCCAAAAATATGAACTAGATGTGTAGACCAACTCTTTAACAATAGAGAACAGGGCCTCAATAAACACCCCAAATATCAACATCAAGAAAAAAACCACCACATGCTCTCAATGAACCACCATAGGTCCAAACCAAAACTCAGGACCCCCATAGTCCTCAGGGTCACAACCTAAAGTGAAGTACCAGTAGGGACTCCTCAAATGCACCCATTCTCTCAAACAAAACCCGTAAGTACATCCTCAAACATCCAAAAGTCCACAACAATTTTGGGATACCCTATGAGGGGTTTCCCAAGAATATGAAAAAGCATGAGACATGAATGGTGTATAACAACACGGATGTACCTCATTGGAATCCATCTATTACTTGATCAACAATACACCCCATAATCATACAAAGCATATCCTTTAAATAGGGTCATTCAAAATAGTCATCATGACCACTCTAAAAGAAGGACCCTTCACAAGGAATTCTAGAAATAAGAAGAACCTCATAGAAAATCCCATAAAACAAAAAAATTTCCAACCTTCTAAAAAAACAATGCATCCATGGGTACCAACATTCCCACAAGGTCATCCAAACATATCCATTCCCCAAGGTCATTCTTAACAATAAACTAGGGAACCACTGGTCACTCGATCAACATCCAACCCATAAGGATATTCAAAAGAGTACCTCAGACTCATGTCACCAACCTAATAGAACTCAGATATAATATCTATCACACTGTGTCAACTCAACCTAAAGGATCCAATAATTACGGTTCATAAACCAAAGAGTTGAACCACAACTACACTTACCACTAGAAACAAGCCTGTTCATGCAGGGGTGAACCAAGATCTCCTCAGAGATACCATAGGATCGTTCCTTACAGAATCTACCCAAAGAACCTAAACTAAATTTCCATAGTACCATAATTCTAGGATAATAACATATCTCACAACCATCACCCAGTCCTCATATCTCAAAACCCAAACACTGGTAGGATTTTAAAACCAAACATCAATAAAGTCATTCTCATAACCTGTCACAAACCATAACACCGTCCGAAAAACTTGTAAATGGATAAAGGATACTAATATAATGATTGACATGGGAAAACACTTAGAATGAACCACTTAAAAGTCCAATTCTGACTTCCGGGCACAGAAACACTCAAAAACCCATTCTAGAAAAAGTATGTGGTGTGTACTTATGAGTACACAACATATACTCTCAATGGTAAACCAAGACATGTACTTTTATATGGAAAGGGCCACCTAGGGGTTTCCTGTATACTACTATAAGGACACTAAAAATATGGGCTATTCTAGTATACATCTACATGGCCATGTGACTCTCACATGGGGTTTCTTCCGATGTACATGGCCACATGGCCATGTCCTACTACATGAAGAGTACCCAGAGTTCATGACATGAAATTCAAGAAATTTCATCTTCCCGTGTACTCAACCACATGGATACATACATGTAAATGGATGACAACACAATGTGTAATTCTATAAAATAAAATTGTAAGAACACATGAAATTTTTACTACGAACTACACGCCATGTACCTTAGTTTCTCTAAATGGGAATCCCCCCAAATTCCCCAAAACCTTGATTTATCCAAAAAATAATATATTGATCTCTACGAGGTCCCCAAAACATAAAATGTGACCTAAAACATAAAAAATAAACAATAGTATTTTAAGCATAAAACATTAAATATACCTTCATTTAGATGGAAATTGTTGATACTTCACATCAAATATGCCATCGACCGTCACTACACTCCGATCCGAGCCTTAGACAAACCCCCATCAACACCTCATTCTTTTCCCTCTTATGTCACTATCCCCCTCCCTCACTCTAACATGCAATGCCAAGACTAAAGTGATTACATGGAAATCCAAAGGGGAATATGGGGAAAATGGAAAAATATAAAATGAAGAAAAAACAAAAATAAAAGAAATGTAAAGTGGACCAGTCATGACCCCGACGCCCGAAAAAATGTTATATCCCGCCAAGAGTAAAAACCATATTCTTAGACTAATGGAGTGTTCAGGAAATTTATTCAGTATGATCTTGTTGGATAGTTTACTACATTCCCCTGAATCCATTTTAGGAATAAAAACATCAACTTTACCTCGATTTTCATAACCTGTGATGATGTGGGTTGTCAAAAACTCCCCACTATAAATGCTTCTTTCCATTTAGAAGCTTCAATGATCAACCATTAACTATTCTTTCCCCAAAACACTAGCACATACATCATTATCTCAATCATATAATGATCTGTCTTACAATTTCCAAAACTCCCTCTCATAATATGAGAGTCATTCAAACTTGAACAATCTGATTATACCCACCATAAGAAAATACATATCATATCCCCATTTCTTAACAATAATATACACATCTCAAAAAACATAAATCACAAAAATCAATTGATAGAGACAGAAAAAAAAACTCACACCTAAGCACCATAATGAAAAAAACTATCATTCATGGTGCACAAGGAACAAAAACATTCATGCTAAAAAAACTGTTAAAATGATGCTCATGGCCTTGAATAGCCTATTTTGTAATTCCCACAACAAGGATTCACATAAATTGGTCTAAAAATCATCAAGACCCACACTCACATGGTAAAAGTCCTAAGGAAACTTAGATAACGTGCTTAAAACCACTAATAATGCTCCTCATGCATTTAATTTTCAACAAACCTGATCACCCTTGACACTTCTTTTCAAAAAAGTAAATATACCTCATGAAATGATAATACACACATCCACCATCAACTTAGGTATCCTTAAAAATTTAAATGAGTCCTATCAGGTTCCCACTGCGCTACCCAAGGCGTAACCAGAAATGGGCTAGATAAGGATTCCAACCCAGCATTACTACTAAATCTAGCTATGAGACATGGATCCCTCATAGTGTTCCACCTAACAAAAATTAGAATCCTACAGCTAAACCATGTCTTAATGATAGAATATCTCAACAACTCCACTAAGAAAAAATAGTCATGCCCACCCAATCCATTGGTGATAAAAGGCATATGGGACCCACCAAAAGACATAGTAAAAAGCATGTGGAACGAACAACTCCCCCTATGCAATAATAACCTAGGAATATTGGTGAACCACCACATTAGGGAAACATATGCCTCATCCAACATCTCTCGTCTTTTTTACACTCATCATGCCACTAATAGGGTACTCCAAGCCCACACTAGCCTATAAGGATTTCTAGGAATCACTCGTTGAAGGGGATACATATCCAATGCCAGTGAACATCTCACCACATGACCTGCATGACCCATCATTAGAAGAATATATACACATGTGGTTTATTTAAGTATAATTATACCAATTAATTATTTGATAATGCACCGTATGAGTAGTTGTTGATATTTTGAACAACTGAAACTCCATCATCAGTAAACCAAAAAAATCATATGTCATATGAATCTTATATTCCTAGTATTATAATAGAGCAGTGACATCCTTCCCATAGTCCTTAATACAAAAAATAGAATAAACTATAAATCTAAAAACTTATTTTCATCACACTAGGTGAAATCACATTAATGTAAGAAGCAAATCAAAAAATGAAATCTCATACACAATAAAATTGGATTTTCTATTAGAAAATGAGTTTGTGACACACCAGTCCAATATCCATAATATGTTTTAACAGATTAATATAACACCAATCTACTAAATACAAAAATCATAAAACAAAAACCATAATACAAATTTTAAATTGACCATCCCAGATCAACTTGACAAGTCACCCGATCTAGCTCAGCACAAGGCCATAAGCATGCCTCCCTGAACATAGAGGATGTCTATTATCAATGAGGGTGTAAATGGTATGGTTGGAAGAATATATCCTCTATTCATAGTTCAATAACAAGATAAAACAACAAAACTCAAACATAGGGATGAACATTAGAGTACCCATAATAAATAAACCTAAAAAATTCAAGCAATAATTAATGAAATACTGTCACATATAATCAACCACATGAAGAACAAACAATAGTTAGTCACCCATTGGGCCAACGACATAAAAATAGACCAACTGAAAATAAATACCATTTGATATAATAACAACATCAAGACTAAACACATAACTACTCTCAACAAAGCCCAAGCTACAACAACCTAATCCTAAGACTCCACACATGTGGCTCTGCTCGATCAAGAAACACCGAGCCTCAACCCCATCCTTCATGAAACCTATGATCCTGATCAAAAGTAGACATCCGGTCTACATACACACAAAGTTTTATGTATAGTGGGTGAGGAATAAATTTCTCTAGGCCACTCGTAATTATGGGCCTATAATATACTATCATAACATGTGCAAGAACATGTGATATGCATATCCTAGCTAAAAACTAACAACAACTAGAATAAAAGAAACTACATCATAAAAAGGGGAAACAAAAACATGGAAAATAACCAAATATGGTTTTTATCTGGACACTTGAGGTAGATATACCCCTGATATGTCCCTCGGAAGACGATTTATAGCACATGGATCACCCAGCCAGACAACAATATGCACGCCCACTAGATATACATTGGAGATCCAAGATGTCTAAATAAATGAAACACAAATGTTGGACCCCAGGATGTGACCATAGAAATCCACATGACAAAGCACATCTAGTGAGATCTGAGATTCCAATATAATGATCTCAACTAATTATATGAACATCTAGGTCGACGAAACTAGATAAAGTTTTAGTTTTGAAAATCATGTAGAATGAATCAAACCATATATATAGACCCAAAAAAGGTGGGATTCGTGTATATAACCACAGGATTATAAAATATCTATAACTCCAAGAGCACACCATTCTCTACAGACGTATGAAAATCCACTATGTGAGTTCCTCAACACCTCATTAGCTCTATGACACTCTAGTAAGAGTGTCACACTAAAATAGTGGGAGATTACACTCATAATGATCACCCATTATCCCTCTATTTCCTTCTAAACACAACCAAGAAGTATAGGAGAGAAACAGATCAAAACATAGGGCCAACACATGATCCCTGAAATCCTAGGGGTCCTCTCCTAAAACTAATGTTTGGACCAAAAAGTACCTCTAACATCACACCCATGGGCTAACCAAACATGGGATGATCCATCATTGTAACCACTATCCTAAGAACTGAACTAGAAATGTATATTAACTCTTAATCAATATAGCATAGGGATTATCTCAGTACCCTAGATCTCAACATCCCACAAATAGTCACTAAAGCCTCCCAAAAAACCAACTCAGTAACAAACAAAAACCAAGGACTCCCATGATCTATGGGGTCACAAAATAAAGATAATTCTCACTAGGGACTCCCCTGCAACACCCAAGTTCTTGATCCATTCCCATAGATACATTCTCAAACAACCTAATAGACACAACAAGAGAAGGAAACCCTATTAGGGGTTCCTATAGATCATCCAAAATAACATGACATGCCAGATAAAGAATAACCCAATGTACCCAATGGATTCTAACTAACCCTTTTTTAATAACATGCCCTATGATAATCCAATGAACAATCCCACAAATAGGGGAATTCACAATAGTCCTCATGAACGCCACAAAAGAAGGACCCTCCATTTCGGATCTTCCTTACAATCATATCCTTAGGAAAATCCCACATAAGAAAACCTCTACTAGTTGTATCTAAAAATAACCAATCCACGAGTACCAACATCCCCATAATGGAATCCAATCAATGACATACCACATAGACATTCTCAATATCTGAAAATGGTAACTGCTGATCACTTGACCAGAAACCAACCCCCAACGACATTCAAAATATTTCCTCATACTCATCAGTTAAACACAACACTAGGCCATAACCACCATCCCATGGCATCTAATCAGTCCAAATAATCCAACATATTTGGTCCTAAAACTATATAACTAATAATTAACTACTCTAACAATAAGAAACTAGTATCATCACATAGGGATGATCCGTCATCTTTTTATAGATACAACATGATATTTCCTTTTGGAACTTTTCCAAAGAACCTAAATAATATCATTGAGGAACACCTGATCCAGGCGATCACCAAGCTGACAACTTTCACATAGGCCTCACAGATCACAACACAAACCTCATGAAGATTCTAAAACCAATACTTAATGAAATACTCCATCTAAAATCTCTCATTATAGAACACCATTCATAAAGACTCTAAATTCAAAAAGGAACCCAAAATTATGATCTACGTGAAAAAAAAATTATTTGAATAGACTACTTAAATATCTAATTCATACTCTGGGGCTCAAAATCACCCAAAAACCCCTTGGTGGAAAAAGTGACTGACATGTACTTCTATGTACATTTCGTGTACTCTTAAAGGTGAACATAACCATGTAGTTTTCATGACTATAGAACAATTGAGGACTTCCCATGTACTACTAAATGGCTTGGGAATACATGGGGTCTTATTGTGTACATATACATGGCCATGTACCCCTAATATGGTGTTTCTTCCCAAGTACATGGTCACATAGCCATTTCCCACTATATTTTGTGTCACCAAACTACATGTCATTTACTTACCAAAACTCAATATTGCCATTTACTTGTCTACATGTTCAGATACATGGAAAATTAATACTATAGCACATATATTCATGTAAACAATGTGTAATTTTAATAACTAAAATAAGAATAACAGATGGCGTGTGTGCTCTAAACCACACGATTTGTACATGGGTTTCCCCAAATGTGAAGCCCCTGAAAAGTTCCAAAACCCATGATTTCTCAATAAAAACCATAGATCAAGCCCCACGAGGTCTATAAAAACCAAAAAAAGGATATAAAAAATTAAAAACTCTTAAAATAATGGTATTTTTAGAAAAAAATATCATAAAAAATCCTATCTCTGCGTGGAAGCCAACGTTTCGTTATGGTGAATTCACCCCCACAGCTATTGCACTCTAATTCAGGCGTCAGAAGAACCCTTGATGGTGCGTTTTCCCTTCCCCACTACTCTCTTTCCTCCTCTTCCTCTCTTTCCCACTTGAATCTAAACCCACATGGGTGTATATGGGAATGAAAATGGAAAAAGGGGGAAATGAAATTGAAAAAAGGGAATAAATGAATAAAAATAAAATGAAAAGAAAAGGAATTTGGTCATAGACCTAGTTCCCAATGCAACATTATGCATCACAATGTAAAAACCGAAATTCCAGATTCGAACATAGATATGAAATCTTGATTCAATACTTCATTTAAAATATATCATCCAAAAAACATGCATGAATAAATTAATATTTAATTAAATTAATATTAAATATTTCTTGAAAATTTTAAAGGCTTAGGTTTTCATCAAAATCTATTGTAAGTGTAAAAACCCTTATTCCAGGACCAAAAAAGGGTTTAGAAAAATTATCTGAGATCATCTTACATGAGAATTCACTATATTTATAGTATAATAATTCCTGGAAAAAATTAAAATTTCCATTAATTTTCAAAACATCTGATGGAAAAGGTAATCAAAAACTCCACACCATAAATGATTCTCAAACCTAAGAACTCTCGGTTGGTAACCAGTAGCCATAATCTCACTAAATAACAAGATCATCCAATTTCATCTAAACTATCCCACAATCAGACTTACTACATCCCTAACACTCTCTCCGTATATGAGATACATTTGATAATGAATGATTTGATTATTCCCCCCCCCCCTAAAAAATTATCCTTGTAATCACCCCACTTCCCAATTACAAAACTCAAGTCATGCGATACATCCATCATGAAAATTAATGGAGAAACATGGATAAAATACTCACAACTGAGTAAAATAAAAAAAACCTATTCCTAGATCACAAAAAAACAACCTATATGCTCAAAAAACCAATTATAATTTTGATAAAAAAACATAAATATTCTATGGTGAACTCCCTTATATAAAGATTTCATAAAAAACTCATAAATGAGCACCAAGTCCCATGATCGCATGGTCCGATTCCTAGAAAAACATGCATAAAATTCCTAAAACCACTGACTATGCTCCTCATGCAGATTAATTTCATCAAATTGGATCACCCTTGGAACTCCTTTATAAAAGGTATATCCTTCATGCCAAAATCAACCACATGAAAACCCTCAACGTGGGTATCAATAAAAACCCACAAGAATATATCCACGCTCAAATCATGCTAGCAAAGATGTAACTAGAAATGAGAGGGGATAGAAGTCTATCCAAACCAATCCTACTAATATATCCATGAGAAAGGGCTCACTCCCGGTGCTCCACTTCTCAAACACCAGGTTTCCTCATTCCTAACCATGTCATATTGATAACAGACATCAATGACCCCACCAAGGAAGAACAATAATTGCCACCCAATCCATTAATGATAGCTAGAACATGGTCCCCTATAAGGCATGTTCCACTTCAACTATAAATATTAGATCCCTCCAATGGAACAAAAATCTATGTGCTCATGGTAACCACCCCTTTAGGAAAACTCGAGCCTCATCCAACAACTCTCAAGAATCATTGACCACCTCAAGCCACCAATAGGGTACTCTGATCCAAAACTGACACAGAAGGGTTTCCATGAATCCCTCAATGAATGGAATGCATCTCCCATATCAAAAAAATCTTGCCACATGATCCACATAACCTTTCATCATATATGAATTTAAAAATATGGGTTAGTTGAGTACAATTTCACCATGTACTTATACAAAAAATAATTGTATGAGTAGATGTTGACACTTTATAAAAATGAACCTCTATCATTAATAAAACACCATAGACGTGAATATGTCATGTGAATCCTATATACCTAGAATATTTCATGAGGATTGGAATATTTCATAAAGGTGAAGAGCCAAAAACAAAAATAAACCCTCAATCCACACACTCACATGCATCAAACTTGGTGGAATCACACAACCGTAAGAATGTAATCTAAGGAAAACAATCCTATGCCTAGGAATCTTCGGATTCTTATTGGAAATGTTTTTTGCAACACACCAGAATGATATACATTGTATGTTTCAACATATTACTAGACCACTAATATACTATCTCCCTAAATCATAAAAACAAAAAACCCAAACAGCATTTTGTTTGGAACCAACCCGAGTTAACCTTGTTTCAACATATTACTAGACCACTAATATACTATCTCCCTAAATCATAAAAACAAAAAACCCGAACACCATTTTGTTTGGAACCAACCCGAGTTAACCTGACACATCACCAAATTTCGATCACCAAAAATCCTCAAGTGTACCTCCCTGAACTCTAGAGTCTGCTAACTAGTAGAGAGTGTATAAAAGGTGTAGTGGATAGACAATACCCACTGGTCAATGTAAAATAATAGGAGAAAATAGAAAAATCCTCCACAAGGACGAACATCAGAGTAAACATAACAGTCAAACTGAAAAAAAACATGCTATAATAAATGAAATGTAGAATACAGTCATATATACTCACTTTTATACAAAATATACAACAACATGTTACCCACTAGGCCAACTATATATAGAAACTGAAAAATCTTAAAGTAAAAAACAACAGGTTCTATTGCTAATAATGAGACAGAATGCATACCAGGTCTCCATGGTTCTCAAGGTGCATTGGCCTAATCTTGAGACTCCACAGGAGTTTCTCTGCTTGATCAAGAAAAAATAGGCCTAGACTCCATCCATCATGTAACCATTACTCCAACCTAAAATCATAAATTAGGTTTTCATGCACAATGAGTTTCACATATAGGGGGTGAAAAATAATTCTCAATGGTCCACACCCCACAGTGGACCTATAATCAACATTCATTACAAGCGCATATACCCATGCCATTCCTAGCCAATACATACACTAATAATAGTTGGAATAAAATTAATAACTATGTAAAAATATGAAACAAACACAAGGAATATAGAAAAACTTTTTTCATATCTTGACACCTGAGGTAAATCTATCACCACTATATCCCCCGCCTAAGGATTTATAGCACATAGATCTCCAATCCAAAAAACAAGCAGTGTGTATTCTAGATATACATAGGATCTATAAGAAGTAAAAACACAAAATTCATGAATGAAATAACACATAGTGTAACCATTGGCTTCCAGATGACAAATCTCATAAACTGGGCTCTAGGACATTAATAAAACAATATAAACTATCAACAAGAACATCTGGGTCGAGACAACTATAGAACTCATTAGTCTGAAAAGTCATAAAGAAAGAATCCGGCTCTACCTATGGACCCAAAAAAGGTGGGATCTTTGTATATAACCTTGGGATCATACAACAACCATGAGGTTGGGAAAAACAGAACTCCATGTATGTAAGAATACCCACTCCATCAGTGCCTCGACATCTCACGATACCAAATCCATTGTATTCAGGGTATCACACTAAACTATTTGGAGTTTTACTCATCCATATTTCCCATTATCTCTATAATATCATAAAAAATTGCGATGTAGTGGAGGAGAGAACCAGATCAAAATGTAGGAACAACACCCAATCCAAGAAATCCCAAGGTCTCTTCATAAAACCAAATTATTGAGTATAAATAGACACAAACATGACATCCAACAACATAATTAATGTCGTATGATCTGTCCATGAACCCACCATCCACATATATAAACTACCTATAATGATAGACTCTAGGAAAACAAAGAATTGTGCCTCACTCAGCACCCTCGATCTCAATATCCAACAAACTACCACCATGGCCCCTCAATGTCCCACCTCAGATCCAAACCAAAAATCTAAAATACCATGGTCCCTAGGGTTACAACATAAATTTACATCCCTATATGTTCTCCCTTACTACATCCAAGCACTTAGGCCACACCCATAGATACATCCTCAAATAATTAAAAGGAAATATATTGAGTAGGATATCCTAAGAGGAGTTCGTCTAGCTCATCCAAAAGCATCGGACATGCTCAGTATAGAGTAACCCAAATAGACCTCAGTGGCATCCATATTGTCCATGGTCCACATTGTTCCCCATGATCATCCAAACAAAAATAAAAACAATAGAGGAATTCACATTTTTCCCCATGAAACAGCTCAAATGGATGACCCTTTAAAAGGTCTCCTCAACACAACACAAAGCATGGGAAAAAATGACACAGAAATCTTCAGATGAAATTCCTAGTAAATAACCCATCCATGGATACCACTCACCCACAAGGGAATCCTAACAATTACATGTCACATAAGAGTTATTAATAGTTGAATACAACAACTACTAATCAATTGATCATTAATCAGCACACAAGGGAATCCAAAAGAGTCCCTCAAACCGATCTCATCAATACAATTAAAGCATGTAATAACTTCTATATCATGTTATCACCACAACCCAAAGGATCCAATATCTCTCATCCTCAAACCCAAGAGCTAATCCCCAACTACTCTAACCTTGAGCAACTAGTTCCATCACATAGGGTTGAACCAAGATCTTTTTGAAGATACTATCTGATATAGTCTTTAGGAATCAATCTAAAGAACCTAAAATAGATCATTGTGGAATAATTGAGCTAATATGATCACCTTGCTCACATCCCTCAACCGGGCCTCACAGCTCACAACACAAACCCTAAGAGGATTCTAAAACAAAACCTTGTAGAAATGATCCAACTAAACTCTCTCAATCTAAAAAACCATCTATACAGCCTCTAAACACCATAAGGATTCCACAATTATGATCAACATGGAAATATTATTAGAAGGGACTACTCAGAAGTCCAATCCTAACTGCAAGGGAAAAAATAACCCAAAACCTTTTTCCTGGAAAAAGTAATAGACATGGAATTTTGAATACATTGTGTGTACACTCAAAGGTGCACCTCGCCATGTATTTCTACATGGATACGACATAACTAGGGTTTCTCCAAGGACTAAATCATTTGAAAGGCATACATGGGGTCTTCTGGTGTACTTTTACATGACCATGTATCTCTCACATGGGGTGTCTGACAAATTTAATGTGCATATGGCTATGTCCCACTACACGGCTTGTACCTATAGTACATGGCATGTAATTCCAAACAAAACTATCTTCCCCTGTACTTGGACACATGTCCTGGTACATAGCCAAAATCTACCACATGGAGTAAACATAATGTAGATGCAATGTAAATCTAATAACCTATATTCTTTGAATAGGAAGAACACACATTGTGATTTACCTGAACCTTACCTTGGGTATATGGATTTCATAGAATGGGATCCCCAAAAAGACCTCAAAACCACTGATTTCTCAAGGGAACACCTTGATTGACCACCATGGGGTCCCCCAAAACACATTAAAGGATTTAAAACTTAACAAAACTTAAAATATTGGAATATATAGCATAAAATGTAAAACATGCCTACCTTCTAATGGAAACCATTGACCTTCCTCACTGAATATGCCACCAATAGTTGTTGAACTTTGATCAGGGGCTTGGATGAAACCTCGACAACACCTCCTTCTATTCCCTATACTCACCCCCTCCCTCTACTACACACGATAGTGTGAAGAAAATAATATAGGTTTTTACACTATAAAATATATTGGTAAAGTTAATAATATAAAAAAAATGGGAAGAAAAAGAAAAGAAAAGAAAATGGGTATGGGTACGGGCATGACCCCAATGCACAACTCAAGGTTATGTATCACCAAGAAAAAAACCGAAATTTCAAACTCAATTTTGGAGATGGAATATTAGTTCCAATTCCCTATTAAAAATATATCACCAAACAAACTTATGTGAATAAAATAATATTTAATTAAATAATTGCTAAATATTCTGTGAAAATTAGAATGGCTAGTGTTTCCATAAAACTATTTTAATAGGTAAAAACCCTATTCAAGGACCAATGAAGTTGTCATTAAAATTATACAAGATCATATTATAATATAATTTGCCATTTTTTTTAAAACTGTCATGAACCAACCTAGGTCAACCCTGAACTAGTCACTATAGCTAATCTGCAGCATGGCCTGAAGGGAATTCCCAATCCCCATAGGCTAAAAACTAGTGTCAAGAATCATGATTAAACTATTGGAAATGATTTGGAACATGAAAAATGATAAAAAAAGAAATAAAAATTGATGATAAAAGAGAAAATTAGTGTCATAAAGAAAATAAAATGGCACATACCTCCTTGTAAGCTCATAAGTCACCAACCAAATTAGAACCATGCTCGCTTCGAGAGAGATCCAACACTATAGGAACCTAAAACTAAAAAGATAAAGTAGGAACGAGCACCAAAATTCTCAATAGTAATTCCAAAGTTAATCCATAGAATCCATGTATTTTACTTTACCTAAAAAATTAAATTAACTCTAGTTTGAAAATACATTTACAAACTAGGGTTTTCACATTTTACATAGAAAATATAGTTTTTCATATTTTAAAAACCAACACACTCCATGCATTTATTTTCAATATATGATATTTCCACATTATAACACATTCCAAAGAAAAGTACATTGGGTTGTTTTGAAAAACTAAATAATATAAAAAAGTACCAGGAAAAACAATGTTCATAAAAATAAAAATAGGATATAAAAAATAGAATGTAAACGTAGGTGATTTTAAACATCCCTAGAAGACCTCTAGACATACTCAGTTCAGAACCACAAGATGGAATATGGTGAATCCCTTAATTCAATAACCATTGGCCACCCTAAACTCAATAATCCAATGACATATCCTATATAGCCTCTATGCGATCTAGGGGGTACCATCCCTTCTAATCGGGGTTGGTCAACAATTATCATTGAATCCCTTAAAAGACACCCTAGAACCCATGGTTTAATAAACTTTGTCAGTGAGAGGCCCTCTCACGTGTGACTCACCTTACTTACCACCATCACACGTTTCTACCCCAAACATGGAAGTCACCTATATGATAACCTTTAAAAGGGAAATAAATGATAGGGGTGCCCTATATACATACACATGTGTACATAACATCACTAAAAAATATAACTGAGCCTTAACTTCATATAAACATTCAAACCATTCTTAAACAATATGAAAATTTAAAAATGGGCCATTAAATTCTATGTTCCAATAAATATTCATAAAATCATTTATAAACATTGAAGAAGAACCCGTTCTTATATAACAATCCAAACACCCCCTTAAGAAAACATGTACCAAACTGTATTCCAAGTACCAAAAGGCATACACTTTTTATATTTATTTTAAAACCCCCCTTTTTGAATTTACACTAGGGAACCAACATCTTTTAGAAACTAACATACCATTGAAGAAAACAATTCCAAATGTATATCAAAACTATGGAAAAATTACACAATGCACTAAAAATACAAAAAGGGACACTAGCTTTACATGCACAATGCATTTACCAAAACAACAACAATTTTTTTCAAAAGAGATATCAAATACTACATCCACATTATCACTTTCATGAATGTGAAGAAAAATATGCATTTACCCCAAATCGAATTTTATCACACAAAATAAGATGAAACCTTTAAAACACACTTTCAGGTTCCAAATCGGCTTTTAACCATTTGGTAACCATTCACTTTATAAAACACCACATGGTTCATCACTTCCCAAACCATTTTGAAAACCACACAACTCATTTGTGGAGTGATAGCAAGATTTAATTAATAGAGTGATCATGAAAAGATAAAGAATACGATTTCTTTTGAAAACCATGGTTCATGAAAAGAACCACTTCCAATGACATTATCATTCGAAGGCTTATCCATACGTGCATTATATGCACCCAGGGATGTGCCCACGTCAAATGGAATGGCACATGTAGTCTTTCCCCAAACAAATTTCAAGTAAAACAACACATACATTTCACTAACCCAACAAACCATTTCATTAAAATCAACATGTTTCAGAAAGATAACCCAATAGAAGATAAAGTATTTCAATAAAATGATTTTATGGAACACACATCATAAATCAGCTAACAAAACTATTTAAACTAAAATGAAATTTAGTAAAATCAAATTGGATAGGCATGCACATAGGCATAGATAGAAAGTAATCTAAGAACCTATTTTTAGTAAATTCTACCAAGAAGAAAACACTACCATGAACTATCCATAAGCATAATAAATATGTGAAAAAAATTTAAATATTAACTAAAACTTCTCATGAATCAATGGTTTCCAATCGAAAAGGAAAGAACATGAAGACACCTGCCTCAGTGGGGTGAAGATGGAACGAAACCACAATGAGATAGGAAAAAACACCACAAAAATGATCAAAAAACCCCAAAACCCCAAGAAAAAAAGGCACACATCAACCCTAGTTTTAGTTTCCATCCAAATTGATGAATCCACCCAAAAATTGGATTAATAATTCATTGGTGGAGATGTTTCTGACTATATGTGGTACAACCGATGGAGGCGCTGCTGGAGAGAGGAGGTGATGTTGGGGGAGGCACATTTGGTGAGGAAGGGGGTACCGGCGAGTCATGCTCTATAAGGGGTGGGGGTTAGGATTCAAGAAGTAGGTTGAAGGAGGAGGGTGCACTATGAGTTGGGTCATGCAGGAGGTAGGTTGGTCGGAGGATAGTGGTGCATTGAGAAGGGAGGTTAACCAGAGGTAGGGGCAGTTAGAGCAGCATGTAGGGGGCTGAGAATGGAACACATGGTTGGAATAGGTGGATATGTGGGTTGTTCTCCTAGGGTTTCTCCCCAAAAAACAAAACAAATAAACATAACTATAATATTAATATAAATTTTTAATAATATTATCTAGAATAGTAATATTAAAAATAATAATAATAATAATAAACATAATAATAATAATAATAATAATAATAGTCATCATATTAATTATATTCATTTCGTTTTTGTTAATAAAAATAATATTAATAACAAATTTAATAACGTTATTATTAACAACAATTTAATAATAATAATATTATTATTATATACAATATTATTATTATTATTATAGTTTAAATTTTGATAAAATTTATCCATTTTAAGTATTAGGATGCTACATGGTCACCTTGTTTGACAACACGGTTATCGTTAACTATGTGGTGCCCGTGCACCTACCCCAAACCCATCGAAATTAACAAACCTCAAAAAATTTAAACCAAAGCTCAACCTAATCCTCGACAAGAGTATCCAAAGGCAATAAATAATAAAATTGAATAATTGAAAAAGTTCTTGTTGTGACAATTCTCCTCATAAAAAGTCCTTTCTACCCCCCAAATGTCACCAAGACAAAATTTAGTTAAAAATTGATTCCAAGAGAGAACACAACCAAATGAAACAAGGATTTCCATGGTGACTGTTTATTTACCAAGTCACAACCAACTGATCTAGATGAAACCACACACCAAAATAATTAGAGAACATGAGAGGGTTATCCCCCCCACAAGAATTATAATATCAAGGAAATTAAAACCCCAACATCCCACCCCAGGGAGGGGGCCACTGCAGCAACTTCCAACTATTCCAAACCAACACTCATAGCACGAGGGAAAAAACTCTACCACTAGAACTCGATTCCCAACACCATGTAAAACCCAGAAATAGAAATTCGAACCAAATAGTATACCTAAACATGCCTTTAATCTTTGATATTCCCAAACACTAACATCTCTAAATGAGAACAACTATATCCAAAAGGGAAACCAACCCATACGAGGGCCAAATATCCTCTAAGAAAAATGAATTACTCCAAAATCCACATTTGAATAGTTATAACATCTTGGGTAAAGACAAAACCAATCCATAATGACCTTACAGTGACATGATGAAATCACAATTGAAGTGGAAATAGAATAACGATACCTTAAATGTCTCTTTTTTAAACTGAAAGATAAGGAACTAGGAAAGGAATCACATACCACTGACAACCCTAACAATGAATGAGCTTCACTCCAAGACCTGAGGCTAGGGATTTGATGGCTAAAGAATCTCTTTCTTGACAGTCAAGTATAATCATCCCTTTTTTCAAAACTCATTCCTCAATCAAGGATTCCTACATAAATTCTCTCGGTGACCCGAACAACAACATCAAGTGTAGAACTTTGGAGGGATTTGACAATACAGCTTAGAATACTCAAACCCATGGTGGCACATTGAGAAAAGTTTTTTGAAAAATTAGATTCTAAAACAAATGAAGATGAATCCTTAGGAATATGATCATTCAGAATGCACTTCTTGCCATATGGGTAACC
The DNA here is from genome assembly GCA_963277665.1 of Viscum album. NCBI lineage: Eukaryota > Viridiplantae > Streptophyta > Magnoliopsida > Santalales > Viscaceae > Viscum > Viscum album. Next base: position 2,096,995,227 of record OY728163.1, on the reverse strand, counting down.
TTCATGAGTAGCAAGAGATCCTAGATTGCCAACTACATGTGCTCTGAAAACCAAATAACCTAGGAAAACATAATCTTATAACATCATGAAAACATGGTCCTTAAAAGATATGATATTATCCTTAATATGTAGACAATGACCCCCAATTAAGAGATAATTTTTCATGAAATCTTGTGATGCTACCACCAGAGAAAATGAAACTAGTTACATAAAGTGTTTAATGTAGGCCTTCATCAACTATTGGATTTGTTGAATACCCATGAGATCTTCCATTTTATTTATCTTTACCTCCTCAGGTATAAACAAATTGATGAATAAAAATTAAAAAATTCCCATTTGATCCCAACTTACAATTATGGTGGGGAAAATAGATCCCATTCGTCCAAAGATGGACCTTCGAATCGACCCAAAATGGCATGAACTCTCACAAATTCAAGAGTTCCCAATACCTTCAATACATGCTCGACCGCTTCAAGACACTCCACTACCTCTAACGGACCTCAATCATTATGAAATAAATGAAACATTTGATAAGAACCAAAAATTGGGTATGAATCCTTAAAAATAGTGTAAAAATTTATAGGCATCATTTTCTAAAAATCATGGAAAAGAAAAACCAAAACTGACATCATATCAAAATACCATCAAAAGTAACATCCTAATCCAAATCAACTGGCTAAAAAACCAAACAAATAAAAACATGACCAAAGACCACATATTTTAAAAAAATCACATTCCCCTTTCAATTTTCAAAACCACCCTATTTAATGGCTACTTTTTGAACCCAAAACCACTTTTCACCAATTGACACCCACATAAAAAAACCAATTCATAAAATAATTTTCCCTTTAGAAAATAACATGAGAAACACAATCCAAGATGTTAGTTTCAAATACACACCCAAGGAATCCCAGGAACCATTGCACATGTGTTTATCCTCTTCCATCCATACATGTCAACACACACTTTCCACACACACACCCTCACATGTGAGAATGCCTATTAAGAGAACCACGGGTCACACTCAATCCAATTTCATAGCAATTCCAAACATTTAGAAAATTATCAAACCAAAAAAAAATTTAAATTTTAAATACCATATTACTAATTTAAATCCATTTAAAAGAAATAATTTTCAATTCTAAAACACTTTTCATTTTTGAAATCACACATACACCAACCAAATCCATGAAAAAGAACAACATACAGAAAATTACTGGAAGGAGGGACTAGGTTCTATGCCTAACTCAACGACATGGTAGTGGATCATGCCCTATGTTGGTCATAATGCTATGAGTTACTTGAAATATGTACTTGGACTCCACATGGGACACTACTCCATGTGGTATCACAAGGTGACACTGTCCCACCTCTGTTGTCTTCCCTCATTCAAAAACAAAGGCCAAAGACTCTTGTCTAGGAATTCACCTGGAAACTCTAGGTTTGGAATGAGAAATGGTTCATGACACCTTTATTGTACCTACCTCCTCAGTCCTAACATTCATAATCCGCAACTTCTAGACACCCCAAATAACAAGGGCCTCCTCTGACACCATTTTTTCATGATTCAACCCTGGTCTACCCTAAACCGGTCCCCCAATCCGGTCTTTGGCATGGCTCGAAGGGAATTAATGATCCCCAAAGGAAAGAAACTACTACCATAGATCAATATTAAATCATTGGGAATGATTTAACCATTTTTAAAAAGATAAAAAATAAATTATAGACTCGCGATAGAAATTAAAACTAGTAGTAGAAACAAAATAAAACTACACATAACTCCATGTGACATCATAGGTCACCACCCAACTCAAAACAATGATCACTTCAAGAGGGATCCAACAATAGATATTCATAAAACATAAAATATAAAGTAGTTTTGAGCATTGTATTTATCATAAGGAATGCAAAAGATAAAACAATAAAATCAATGTATTTTCCTTTCCCGAAAACATTCCATTAACATTATTTTGAAAATACAATTACAAAAGTATAAATTTAACATTATACATATCAAACAATGACTTTATCATCTTAAAAACTAACACTTTAAAATATTCCATTTATAATATGTGAGATTTAAACTTTAAAACCACATTCTAAACCAATGTATATAGGGCTATGAGGAAAAAATAAATAAGCTAACAAAGTACCAAGAAAAACTAAGTGCCAAAATATAAAAAACAAGAAAGTAGAAATAGAAAGTAACCATGGGTGATTTAAAACATCCCCAGAAGACCCCTAGATGTACATGGTTCATATCCACCTATTTTCCTATGGTGTAGCCCCTAATTCTATAACCACTAGATGCCATAAACTGACCAATCCAGTGGAACATCCCACCTAGCCTATCAGCAATCTAGGGGGTACCAACCCATCTAATCTGGGATTTTCATCAATTGTAACCGGATCCTCTAAAATATTCCTAGGAACCCATGCTATATTAAATTATGTAAGTAGGAGGCCATCACATGCATGACTCACCTTACCTACCACCACTGCACATGACTACACTAAACACGAACATCACCTATACGATATCTCTTAAAATGGAAATCCTAGATAGGGGTGACATAAATAAACACATGTGTACATCACATCCCTAAAAAATCCAACCAGGCTATCACATTATATAAACATTCAAACCATTTATTAAAAATATGAAATTTTTTTAATGAGACTTTAAATTCCATGTTCCAATACATTTTCATGAAATTATTTTTAAACATTGAGGAAGAACCCATTGTTATAAAATAGACCAAATGGAACAGTAATCAAAATATGTACCAAAACATATTCTATGTACCACAATGGTTTACTCTTTTAAGATTTAATTTAAACCCATATTTGGGAATTTACACAAGGGGACAAATGAAACCAACAAACCATTCAAGAAACCAAGTCCATCATTATTTAAAAATAAGACTATAATGACCTAATTTTTTATAAATGGAATTCCCTTGTTATAATTATATTTAATGGTATAATCACATAATATTACTTATGAAACACAACACAACCTTATAAATATATAATTAGTGAAATAAAAGGGTATCTCTTGAAGTTAAGGACTATATACCAATGAAATAAAAACATGATCTTTGGAATAGTAATGTGACCGAGGTGAATTGTAAATCAGAAAATGTAATAGTAAAATAACCAATGAAATAATTAATAAACTTTATCCATCTTATAATTGAAAATATTGTATAATTATATCATACTATAAGTAAATAGATATTTTAAAAATTATTAATAAAGTGTTGGTATTTTTGTAATTCATGTATATTTTATTAAAATTTTCTAATTACATTAATAAATTAAGAGTAAACTTATTTTCATAAAATGTATTTATAAATAATTATTTTTTTAACATTTGATTTTAAGATAAATTTAAGAGACGTAAATTTATTTTTCAAGGTGTTAGAAAATCATTTTTAATTTTAAAATTTTTATTTTTCATCTAAATTATGATTTTATTTAAAAATTTAATTTCTCATATATAGAAAAAAAATTTCATAAAATAGAGTTTATTTTTGAGTTCTACATTCCAAAAAATATATGTGGTAAATTTTTGGGATTTTTATAAAATACATGATTTTTGGTGAAAAGTAAAATACGATAATATATGAGAAATGATAAATAAATGAATTTATGCATAATGTTTATACAATGGATGATGTAAATAAAAATTGGTTCAAACTCACACGATATTTTTACTGTTTTTGGTCCCATGAATCAATAATATTTATTTTCTTGATCAAAAATATTAAACTAATTTTTAAAATAACGGGAAACCTCTCCTCTCCTCCTCTATAAATACAACCCCTATTTACCTCCTCTCCTCACACCTCTCGATCCCTGTGACGAGTAAAAATTATTCCAAAATTTCTCCCTAATACAATATCCAACAACCAACAACCATTTTTCTCTCCAAATGACCAAGTCTAATTCCCAAAAGGGCATCTCAAAGAAGATATATTAAAAAGGTAAATTCATATTTTCATTTCTTTTATTTTCTTTCAAGTTCATTTCTTTTTCATTCCTCACCTATATTCATCAAAATATTATGAAAACTCCAGTAACTTATATGTACTGTGATTTTTTATTTTAATTGAATAATTCATTATAATCTCTCACTTCCCCATACTTTTAAAGTATAAATGAAATCACATTTGAGATGTGATAAATTATTATATTCATGGATGACAATTTTTCAATTTAGATTACCATATTAAATTATGGTCATGAAACAATTTTTACTGTTGAACCAGACTATAATATATGTATTATATCTTATTTAAGGTTATATAATCTTTTTTCACAGGATATTAATTTATAAATCAAAATGTGTTTATTGTGATAAAAACCCGCCAATTAACCAAAACATTTATCAATAACGTTTTATATCATGATTCCTCTTCCCTACAAAATTTCCAAATTAATTATATAACCATGTAATCAGATTTATGTTCCATAATAACATATAACTTCAATTCTTTACAACCATTATCATCTTACATGTTTATCATTACATGTATATAATTACACCAATCATCAAAATCAAGGAAACAAACACTCCCAAACAATGAAATTGAACCTCTTAGCCCAACAAAATGTTCACGAATAAACAGAATAAGGTCATAATAAATCAATTAAATAAATAATAGGTTATTTATTTATCAATTAATGAATTTAGAATTTTTTATTCAGGTCAATAAGATAAAGTGAATAATACCTTCAGACTTAAGGTTTGGGATTCTACCCGAACCTCTATTATTCCTTCGGTTTTCTCTATTGTTATTTTTCCCCAAATGAAGTTATCAATTATTTTTATGAAAATAATATAAATTTATTGTAGATTCTCTAACCACATGTATCAAGATCCATTCATCATTCTATTTATGGGATATACATGTTCTTAAATGGTTCCCTCTTCAATACTTTTCGAAAAGCAATCCCATTTAAGGGAACTTCCCAAGTTCTTAACCAATTACAAGTTCAATAAATCGTATCTCTTAAGCCACCATTGTTTTTATAAAATCAGTATTTATTGTATGAAAACCTTCATGGTTCACTTCTGGTTTTTATTTAAAATACTATTCCCTTTTCTATTTAAAATGCTCTTTATTATTTTCCATTAAAACACACTGAAATGTTTTAATGATAAAATTTATTAAATACTCTTCATACATGTTGTCACTTCTATTTCACATAAAACACCATGTTATATTCCTATTTTCCATTATTAATGTCCTTGTATGTTATAATTCCTTTCTTTCATGGACGCATATAAGATACTCCAATTTATTGTTATTTATGACATGATTACGATACCCATTTTCCTCCATCGATACCCTTATGTTTATGTATGATTGATTATATATGATTATATACGTGGAAAGAAAATTCATGAACATTTTTTGATTGGTGCACCAAGATAGAACACCAATACATTTTTTAAAGTTGAGTCTCATGAGACATTATTTTCATCTATCATGGCGGTTAGCCTTGACTCGTGATATCATGTACAATGGTATTGGTGGTTAACCTTGACTTGTGATCCTCTATGTAAAACAGGCCTAGACGTGTGCTAAAGTCATGTTTTATGTTGCTTATACATTACTATGACTCCATGTTTATATGATACCATGATTATATTTCATGATTCCATATATTCCACGCCTTTTTGTATCATTATGTCATGCCTTATAACCGATTTGTGGAAGATTTATTCTTATGTTTATTAAATTACAAGTATTTTTGTCTCATCCAATTGTTTATGTTATCCCAAATTTATTCTATGACGATTTTTGAGCACAATGGAAATCAGGAGCTCTTTTTGATGATTAAATAAAGAAATGTTTTACATTCTCCCATGTTTTCAGTTTTATGTACCTAATCATCCAAGAAACTAGACTTTAAAATCCTTGTCTTGTAATATGATGTTATAATATGATTAAAATCATGTAATGTTATGTGTAAATTACTGGTTCATTATAGTTTGTACGAGAGGATGGTCTAGTTATATTCAGAGATTAGGAATGTAGCACTTTGCTAATAACCTTAGGTATGAGACTATGTATAAGAAAACATACCCAAATTTTGGTAATTATTGAGTAAGTGGTTTATCAAGGAAATACTTCCCAGTCTAGATATGAACAAGTGTATGTGGATCTAGCACAGATGTATCCAGGGGTAAAACCCAAAACCCCCACTTTTTGCTAGACTGAAACGAGAATTGGTGCACGACAATGGGTCTTGCTACACTTTTGGATTGACACACACGATGGATATGTTATTGTAAATTCATAAGCTTAGTATGAACCATTATTAAGTAAACAAAAAAAGAATAAGCCCATAAGAATAAATGTGAAGAAACAGATCAAGGGTAACCAAGATTAGAACATATGGAATCAAAAGTTAGGATAGAATTTTTCTTTTAGCTGTTTATCATTTTATGTTTTAAGTTTAGTTTTTTTATTATTAGATAAGTATTGAATCCACATTATTAAATGTTTTTTCTTATTTAATGGTGGTAAATTTATGAAAATGTGACAACAATAATAATGATAGACAATGTGATGATTTCCATAATGATATGCCTAATATGATAAGAAGGGGTTCTCAAAACTTTTTAACAATGCTTTCTCGGCTAGGTCAATTTATGAATAGTAACTTGAATCATGTGGGACTCCCTCCTCCATCAAGGAAAGAGGAAGTTATTATAGAAACATTCATGAAACAAAGGCCACCCATGTTTAGTAGATCTTCAGATCCCCTTCTCATGGAATAGTGTATTAACTCCATTGAAAAGATATTCCCTATCCTCTAGTGCTCAGAAGAAGAGAAAGTCATACTTACAGTCTATCGTTTTGATGGGGAATATGATTAGTGGTGGACACTGATCAAGAATACGGTGCCCTATGAGGAAATTTATTCCATGGATTATGAGGAATTCAAAAAAACGTTTTTCAACAAACATTTTCCTTAAATTCTATGTCCCAAGATGGAGAGGTCTTTCCTCAGACATAAGCATAAGGAAGATGAGTCCATCGGGGAATATAAAGAAAACCCCACAAGGATTTCAAGATACGCCAATAGATTCTTCATGAACAACAACAGAAAGTTGGATCACTTCTTTAGAGGACTAATGTTGATCCTATGAAAGGTGTTGGTAATTCGGGACATTGAAAGTTATGAAAATATTTTCCATTTTGCACTCAAGGTTGGAATGGAGATTGACGACTCTCAATGGTATCTTGGGCCTAGTAGAAAAAGCGTAATATAGGGTCTAGTATGGGTGGTTCAGCAAATAAATCCCATGATGGAAAGAAGATTGAACGTCCCACGTATTAAAATTGTGGGAAGAAGTATTTTGGGAACCGCCTAATGGGAACCAGGAATTTCGTCAAATGTGGAAGAATCAGACATCTCGCTAAAAACTGTTGAATGGATATGTAGAGTCCCACTGATGTGGAAGAAGAAAAAAAGGTTCAAATCAATACTCGGCCTGTATTTTAGTATTATAACTGTAAGAAACATGGTAATTATGTGAAGAATTACCCTAATCCAAGGTTTGTAAGAGGTAATAAACAACAACCTCCAAGGGAGGGATTATGCTATCACTACTACTGAGGTGGATCCAAACAATTATATGTTTGACAGGTACACATGTTATTCATTCGAGAATGGTAAATATAGAATTTGATTCTAGTTCTACACATTCTATAATTTCTTGAATGTTTAGTAGAACTATTAAAACACCACCTAAAAATTTAGAGATCGAGTTATCTATGAGAATATAAAATGTCGATTTTTTAAATTCAAAGTATATAACTCATCCCTGATTAACAATTTTGGACTGAACATCCAAGAAAATATCATCATACTTCTTTTATTAGATATTGATGATATCTTGGGCATGGATTGTCTATCTTTACACAAATAAAACATCAACTATTGGGAAAGGGATATCACTCATCACATCCCAAAACATCCTCTAATTATTTTCATGTTTAAGGAGGCAGATGGATCTATTTTAGGATCATTGTCCCATGTGTGGATTATATAGCCTTAAGAGAAATAATTTCTAGCTCAAATGATTAAGACAAAGGAGTGAAACATGCTCTACTACATGCTCATTCTAGGGGACTACATTGATGTATTTATTAAAGAATTATTTGATATTCCTCTTGATCGAGATGTTGAGTTTTCAATTGGACTTATTCCTCGATCCCGACCTATATCAGAGACACCCTATAGAATGGACACTATTGAGGTGGAAGAGATAAAGAAGAAGTTATATAGGACATCAGAGAAGGGTTTTATACTCTCGAGTGCATCTCCTTGGGGAGAACCAGTCCTCTTCCTCAAGAAGAAGGATGGTTAAATGGGCCTATCCATTGGATACCCTTATCTCAATAAAATTATGATAAAGAAAAAGTATCCCCTACCTCGAATAGATGACTTGTTTGATCAGATTTATTTTTCTATTTATTTCTCATTGGTGGACCTTCAGTCAAGATATCACCAATTATAGGTGGGGAGGAAAGATATTCCCATGACTCCCTTTTGAATGAGGTATAGAAACTTTGAGTTCAGATTTATAACCTTCAGACTCACCAATTCTATGAAAAATAAAATCGATCTAATTAATATATTTTTTAAAGATTACCTAGAAATATTTTTGGTAGTCTTTATCGATGATATTATGGTTTACTCCAAGAGCAAGGAGGAACATTAAGAGCATTTGAATATTGTTATAATGATTTTGTGAAGGGACAAACTAAATGAAATATAAATTAAATGTGAGTTTTAGATAGATGAAGTATCATTCTTGGGGCACGTAATCACCAACAATGTGATATCTGTAGACCCTTCCAAGATAATGAAAATTGAAGAATGGCCTATGTAACACTCGAGACATTTATGAGAAATATTTTGTTTTTATGTTATATACATCATCAAATTAATCTTTCACTAAACACAACACTATCTTGGATTTCTTCACATGCAATCGCGACCTTCCTCGATAGTTTGCGTCATATGCAATACCGAGTTTCACTAAACAACGATATGCTATTAAAATATTATTAAAACTGGCTGTTATGAATAGTAATACCCACTTTTTGAGATTTTGTAAATTTTATTTTTCAAAATGGAATTCATTTCTGGATTCGGAATATCGAAATTAGCCTATGGTGAAATTCTGGTATTTTTCTGAAAACATTCAATTTTTGATGAATAGTGAAAATACTGGGTTACTATTTAAAAATCGACTTTTTATTTAAATAATAATTTATTGTATTTAAATATATTATAGGTCAAAAATTTTATATAATACCTTTATAAGTTCAATTTATGTTAGTGGGGTTATTTTATAATAATTTTATATATATATAAAAATTTATTGAATTTTTCACCGTCTTTTACCCACCTCCTAGGAGAGTATGAAAATTCACATAAAACTTCATCTTACTGCTTCTGTGAGTGGAATTTTGAAAATATTATAGACATGGTTAATATCAAGGACTAAAATGTGGTTCAATGAGATGAAAATAATTTTTGGTTAACAGTAACTTTTTACTTTTTCTTACCACGGTTAAAAGTAAATAATGTTATTAAGGGTAAAAATGATATTATAATTACCCTAACACATGTCCTAATTCTATTGGATAAATTTCATTCGACCAAAAACAACATTAGTAATAAAATATGACCATTTAGGCCCACTTGGATTAGATTAGGACATTTAATATTAATTTATTTAAAGAGGGTTTAAAATAGTTAAAATCAAAGTTTAATAAGTAAATCATCTTTAATATAGGGTAATACATAAGATAAATTCTAATATAAATATTCATTAGAAATATAAAAAGATTTAATACATAATGGAATTTTATTTATAATTTTTATACATTAAAAACATTAATTTATTTATGACACAATGATGATGTAGTAATTATCATATTAATGAGATATTGACATAATTGATGTTATAAATACCCAAAGAAATGTAATTTGAGACTTTTTATTAATTCCACTAATTTTATAGGTCAATATGACATGTTAGTATTAATTTAAGTAACTTTTTTAGAACTAATAAGTCTGTTATAATTTTCACAAAAATCAATTACCAAATAGTGTCAAAATTGACATAAAATAGTTTTTAAAACAAATATTTTATTATTAATTGATATTATATTCCTAAAAATCTAAGGATCGTCCAAATGAATTAGATAAGGTTATATATATTAATAATAAACAACTTGGGGTTCTTTTGGCTTGTTATAGTATGTTTATTAACCTTATAGTGCAGGAAAACTTGAAGACACGGTAAAAGTAAAATTAATTTACTTAAAGTTAAATCTAAATGATAAGGATAAAATAGAAACCTAAACATGTCTAAATTGTATTGTATGAGATGATTTAGACCCTTCCCTACCTTATCTTATAAATTAATCAATTTGGAGCTATTAAAAGCCGAAAATGACTTTATAATAAAATAATATTTTTGGTTTTTCCTAAGGTGCCCCTCTACTCCCTTATAAAAGGGAACCTCCTTCCTCTCCTCCTCACACCAGTTTGAGCCTTCAAGATTGGAAAACTCCTGAAAATTTCTCCTATCCACTTCCTTAGAAACGTCTTATAGGTCCTGGTATTTTTCAAAGACCAATTTTAGTGCCCTAAGAGGAGGTCTCCAAAAGGCGCTTCAAAGAAGAGGTAATATCTGTTACCGATTCTTTCAACTTTATTTCTTCTTCCACATCTTCTTATTTAGTTGTTTCATTATGAAGTAATAACATTAGTATCACTCATATACTGATATTTAATTATATTTATGAAACAACCCTATTTATGCATCTATCCTTCCTACATAAAACAAAATCACCGCGCGTGCGTACGTATGGAATACCGTCTCCACGCCGTGGTGTAATCTATTTTCCACCACCATCTTACATGGATGGGTATAATGGTGTAAATATTAACTTTATATTATTATTGTAATGTGATATTGATTCTGAAAAATTATACATACACTCCAATAAAAGTCCACGATCATGGGAACAATATCATCGCTCGTGCGTACATACGGAATACCGTCTCCACGATGCTATGCGATTCATTCAACATGATTTTCATTGCATAATGATTATATAAATGAATTGAATGAATGAATATGATAAATAGTACACTAATAACATTCTGGAAATGAGGTATCTATAACCTAAAAATAAGAATAAGAATTTATTCGACAAAACACGCATAAGAACAAAAAAGCAATAAACACCTGAATAACAAGTAACAATGAAATATTACTAATAAGAAGCTAATAATATGACCATATATGATATCATAAAAATATGTATGATTCTGGAATAAGTCAGTGACATTATTTAAATAATTATACATGAGGTTCGGACACTTACGAAGAAAATCGGACCTAAGGTATGGGACAATCTCGTAATCTCCATTTTTTTTGAGATTGTTTATACTTCATAATTTACAGGGGAATATTTATCATTCACATCCATGTTTCCTCAATATGTAATATTATTTATATCCTCCAAAAAAATTTTAAATCCAGTTGTACCCTTTCATGAGTTTTTAGTGAAAGATATGAAAGAAATCTTTTGTTGTTTTTCGTACGATGTACTTTTTGACTTTTCCGACATAAGTACGAGAAGAATGTTTTTTAACTTATACGGCCTGAATGGATTTTAGACCATTACTTCCATGAAGCTTCCTTTACATGTTTTCAAGTTTATATTTAATCAACTTCTTTTAGTTTAAAATTTTATAACATGTTAAGAAAGGAAAAATGGTTTTGAAGTAGAAATGCTATTTTCCTCAAGAATGGAGATCAACTGATTTATCAAAATTATTTTCCATATAAGATAATATAGGGTTCTATTTCTATCCATATTTTTTTACATTGATTTGATTATGTTATGATGGAATTATTTTTATGATGTCCTTTTATCTTATATGGATTTTGTTATGATGGCATGATGTTTAAGATTCCCATTTTTATTACATGGGTTATGCTATGATGTATAGTTTCTAATTTTGTGGAACACATAAAAATTGTATCATTATGAGATGGTTGGGACCTATATCTCCCTACGATTCATTGTGTAATTATTTATTTCTCATGAGATAGACATGGATGGAATGACAGGTTAATCCAGTTCAGTGAAATAGGACTGAAACGAGGAGTGAACTCGGTTTAGAAATGGACTTTGTCTTCTAAGATAGTCTTGGAAACGAATCTTGACTAATAAGAAATTATTATCTATGATTATGTGTGTATGACACAAAGTTTCATGTTTTATGTTATGATTATTGGGATTACATTTCACTACTATGATTTATCCCATGTTATGAAATTATGATCTCTTTTGCAGGGTAAGATTTCCAAAATGTTATGTTCTTATGAATATGATGTGATTGATATTTCTTTTGTTTACCCTTACTGAGCATTTTAGCTCACCCTTTTGTATGTTTTCTTTCCCCAGGTCAGGAAGAAGTTTATTAAGTAGGATATGCCAAAAGGTACTATGGATATGATGAAATAAATGGGAGACAACATAGATTATTTATGAATAAGTTGTTTATGTTTCCTAGGTCCTAAAGACACTATACCTATATGGTCCTTTCATGGTTTTTTTATATGTTGTAATAAGTTTGATTCAATTTTGATGTTATAACCATGTATGTAAAGTATGGGTCATTATAGTTGGTATCAGAGGAAAGGTATAGTCAACCTTTGGAAACTAGGATGCGAAAGCCTTAGTAAGAAACCTAAGGATATGTCTAAGTATAGAACACAATCTTAGTGTTTTAAAAATGGCCATGAACAACCTATTATAAGACCTTAAGTGTGAAATTTTATTCTTCATTATGTGTTTTTCCTATTATAATTATTGTTTCTCACACTATTCTTCTTGGTTTTAGTCAATGGCTGGAACCCGAAGGAACTGTGTTAATGTAGAATGCAAAGGGCAATGCAATGATTGTCCCCCAGAGTAACCAATCGTTATGGGAGCTGGAATGAAAAATCTTGTAGCCATGCTCACACAACTTTCTCAAGCTATGAATCATACATGACTTCCAAACGAGCAATGTAAGGAGCAACATTCTATTGAATCCTTCATGAGGAAGCGTCCACCTTCATTCAGTGGGTCTATTGATCCATTAGTGGTTGAACAATGGATCAGTGCCACTGAAAATATATTTTCAGTTCTTCAATGTTCTGAACATGATAAAGTCATCTTAGCAGTGTATTTTTTGGAAGTAGATGCCGATCAATGGTGGAATCTTATTAAGAATATGAGGCAAAGGGATGAAATTGAATCCATGGAATGGGACGAGTTCAAGAACTTATTTTTCAATAAGTACTTCCCTTATATTATTCGTACAAAGATAGAGAAGGAGTTTCTTGAGCTGAAGAAAAAGGATGATGAATCTGTTGGTACCTATGAAGCAAATTTTACAAGACTTGCAAGGTACGCTTCTGGTATTATTATCCAACCTTATAGTAAGATCAATCGATTCATTAGTGGCTTAAAACCAATTCTTCGAAGGGTGTTAGCCACAAGGGACTTCAATAGTTATGAGGAAATAGTTCGATGTGCTCTCAAGGTTGGGATGGAGATTAGAGTAACCCATCAGTCATATGGGTTTGATAAGAAGAGGAAAATTGAATTCAAAGGAAAATCTAAAGAGAACACGGAAAAGAATATGAGCTTTCACATATGCTCAAAGTGTGGAAAGAAAAATGGAGGGAGTTGTCTTTAAGGGACAAGGAAATGTTTCAAATGTGTAAAGGAAGGTCATCAGGAATTTGAATGCCGCAATGATGGGAAGAAGATGTCTAGTGATGCGAACAATGAAAAGGCTACACAGAGTGTGCCTCCTACACTTCAATGTTACAAGTGCAAGGAAATGGGGAATTATGCCAATCAATGCCCTAATACAATGGTTTTTGATGATTATCTATGTTAACACACTCTTAAGTCTAAAGACAAAGGAATGTCACATGCAATTTCTATCAGCAATGTGGAGTACGATAACGATGTGGTGAGAGGTACACTTACCATAAACTCTAAAGTAGCAAATATTTTATTTGATTCTGGATCCACCCACTCTTTTATTTCTGAATAATTTTCTAAGGGTATCACCGTATTACCTCAACAATTAGATGTTGAGTTAGCTATGACAACCCCTAATGGAACAACAGTCGCACCAAAAGTTTATAATTCTTCTCCGATTGAAGTTTGTGGGAAAGTGCTTCCTGCAAATCTTTTGATACTTCCTATAGTGGAATTTGATCTAATTCTTGGAATGGAATGGCTTTCATTATACGGAGCTCATATCAATTTCCAAAGAAGGTAAGTCACATTTCATATTCCATATCGTCTATCGATGCATGGATGAACATAAACTTCCAGTGGAAATTTCTTCCATCTTATGGGTCTTGATTCCACTAAATGAAGGTTATTTATCTCAAATGGTTGGTGAGAGACTCACAATTATGAATATGCCTATTGTACGGGAGTTTGGCGATGTCTTTTCGGAGTAATTGTTGGGTCTTCCCCCAAATCGTGAAGTAGGGTTTTCAATAGTTATCATACCGTGTGCTTTGCCTATTTCAAAGACACCTTATAGAATGGCCCCAATTGAGTTTCAGGAATTGAAGAAGCAACTCCAAGAGAATCCTGATAAAATATTCATACACCCTAGTGCATCACCTTGGGGAGCACCAGTTCTATTTGTTAAGAAGAAAGATGGATCAATGAGACCCTTCATTGATTATCGAGAACTTAACAAGATCACTATGAAGAAAACATATCATGTCCGACGCATTGATGACTTATTTGACCAACTACGTGGAGCTCAATACTTTTCCGAGATAGATCTTCATTCAGGGAATCATAAATTAAGGGTCAAAAGAGAGGATATACCAACGACGGCTTTCCGTACAAGGTATGGACACTATGAATTTATAGTGATGCCATTTGGTCATAATAATTACCCTACTATCTTCATGGATCTGATGAATATAGTCTTTATAGATTATCTTGATCAGTTTGTGGTAGTCTTTATAGACGATATTCTTGTCTATTCAAAGATCAAGGAAGAAAATTAAGATCACTTGAGAATTATATTGAAGACCCTGAGAAAGGAGAAGCATTATGCCAAATTTACCAAGTGTGAATTTTGGCTTCAAAAAGTTGCATTTTTGGGTCACATAATCTCAAAAGAGGGCATATCTGTGGATCCAACAAAAACAGAGGTTATCGAAAGATGGTCGAGACCAAGAACAGTAACTGAGATCCGATGTTTTCTTGTTTTGGCTAGATATTATCGACGTTTTGTGAATGAGTTTTCACGATTATCTAATCCACTCACCAGGTTGACTCGAAAAGGAGTTAAGTTCGTATGGATAGAGGAATGTGAAGAGAATTTCATGGAGTTGAAAATAAGGTTATCCAGTGCACCTGTACTCATACTTCCTTGTAGTGGAGAATGGTTTCTGATCTACAGTGATGAATCCAAGAAGAGATTGGGGTGTGTTCTCATGCAAAACGATATGGTGATAGCTTATGCCTCACGACAGTTAAAAATCCACGAGAAAAATTACCCAACTCATGATTTGGAGTTAGCTGCGGTAATCTTTGAATTAATGATTTGGAGGAATTATCTTCATGGATAAAAATGTGATATTTATATTGATCATAAAATTTTAAAGTATATTTTCACACAAAAGGAGCTAAATATGCGCCAAAGAAGATGGTTGGATCTGATTAAGGATTACGACTGCTCAATTCATTACCACACTGGGAAAGCAAACACGGTGGAAGATTCATTATGTCGACAAGACCCTACTTGCTTATCCATGATGAGGATCACACAAGATCCAATATTTATGGATTTACAAAGGATGGATCTTGGAATTATAATGAAAGTGGAAAATCGTATCTTTCTCCAATGAATGTTCAGCCGTCTCTACATGTGAAGATTATTGAGGCATAGAAAGAACATGTAGAGCTACAAAAGAATGTGAGAAATGTTCCTGAATTCAACCTTGATTGTGATGGGATAATAAAGTACAGGAATCAGGTTTGTGTTCCTTCCATCCCAGAATTAAAGAAGGAGGTGCTGGATGTGGCTCATAGTTCTTCATTATCTATTCATACTAGAAGCACAAAGATGTATAGGGACCTGAAAGAGTACTTCTGGTGGGATGCCATGAAAAGAGATGTTGCTGAATATGTCTCTCGATGCTTGGTTTGTCAGAAAGTTAATGTTGAGAGACAGAAGTCTAAGAGGATGTTACAACCATTACCCATAACTGAATGGAAATGGGAAAACATCACTATGGGATTTGTCACCGGACATCCTAAAACATCCAATGGAAATATTGCTATATGGGTCATATTTGATCGTCTTACAAAGTCTGCAAACTTCATTGCTATTAGATAGGATTTATCTCTAGATCAACTTGCCAGGATATATGTAAAGGAAGTGTTAAGATTTCATGGAGTACCACTTTCCATTATATCTGATCGGGATCCGAGGTTTACCTCAATGTTCAGGCGAAGTCTTCAGCATACTCTGGATACATAGTTGAGTTTTAGAACTGCTTATCATCCTCAGACAAACGGTCAGTCTGAGAGAACAATTCATACTCTTTAAGATATGTTGAGAGCTGGCTCTATGGATTTCAAGGGTGGTTGGGATCAACATCTACCTTTGGTGGAATTTTCTTATAATAATAGCTTTCACTCCAGTATTCAGATGGCTTCTTATGAAGCTCTCTATGTAAATTAATGCAGGACTCCAACTTTTTGGGATGAAGTTGGGGAAAGAAAGCTATTAGGACTAGATCTTGATGATGAGATGGCAGAAAAGGTCAGATCTATTCAACAACACATAAGAGAAACTTAGAGTTGACAAAAACGTTATGCCGACAACTGAAGAAAAGACCTAGAGTTTGAAGTGGGTGATAAAGTGTTCTTACGAATATCTCCGTGGAAGAGAGTAATGAGTTTTGGAAATAAGGGAAAGCTAATCCCTAGGTATATCGGTCCTTCCAAAATACTGGATCGTGTTGGGAATGTAGCTTACCGATTGGAGCTTCCACCAAATCTCTCTCAAGTTCATGATGTGTTCCATGTATCTCTACTGATAAAGTACATACTTGATCCTTCACATGTAGTCAGCTCAGAAGTTGTACCGCTGGAGAAAGATCTTTCTTATGAATAACAGCCGATAGAGATTCTGGTTCATAGCAAAAAAAAAGTACTATGGAACAAGACCACTCACTTGGTAAAAGTTTTATGGAGGAACCACCAATTAGAAAAATCTAAATGGGAGCTTGAGGAGATGATGAGGGAAAGGTATCCTCATCTGTTTGTTACAAAGTGATGAATTTCGAGGGCGAAATTCATTTTAGGGGGGGTAAAATGTAACACCCGAGACTTTTATGAGAAATATTTTGTTTTTATGTTTTATACATCATAAAAAGAAATCTTTCACTACAAAAAACACTAGCTTGGCGTGCTTTACCCTCAATCACGACCTTCCTCGATAGCTTGTGTCTTACGCAATATCGAGTTTCGCTAAATAACGATATGCTATTAAAATATTATTAAAACTAGCCGTTATGAATACTAATACCCAATTTTTGAAATTTTGTAAATTTTATTTTTCAAAATGGACTTCATTTTTGGATTCGGAATATCGAAATTATCCTAGGGTGAAATTTTGGTATTTTTCTGAAAAATTTCAATTTTTGATGAATAGTGAAAACACTGGGTTATTATTTAAAAACCGACTTTTTATTTAAATAATTATTTATTTTATTTAAATTTATTGTAGGTAAAAATTTATACATAATACCTTTATAAGTTCAAAGTAATTCATTGGAGTCATTTTATAAAAATTTTAGATATATAAAAAAATTTATTGAACTCTTCACCGTCTTTTACCCACCTCCTAAGAGAATTTGAAAATTCCAATAAATCATAATTTTACCACTTCTGTGAGTGGAATTTCAAAAATCTGACAGAAATGGTTAATATCAAGGACTAAAATGTGGTTCAATGAGATGAAAATAATTTTTGGTGAATAGTAACTTTTTACTTTTTTTATCACGGTTAAAAGTAAAAAGGGTAATTAAGGGTAAAAATGATATTATTATTACCCTAAAACATGTCCAAATTATATTGGATAAGTTTTATTCGACCAAAAACAACCTTAGTAATAAAATATGACCATTTAGGCCCACTTGGTTTAGATTAGGACATTTAATATTAATTTATTTAAAGAAGGCTTGAATTAGTTAAAATCAATGTTTAATAAGTAAATCATTTTTAATATAGTGTTATACATAAGATAAATTCAAATTTAAATATTAATTAGAAAATTAAAAAGATTTACTACATAATGTTATTTTATTTATAATTTTTATACATTAAAAATTTAATTTATATATGACACAATGATGATGCAGTAATTATCTTATAAATAAAATACTGACATAATTGATGTTATAAATACCCAAATAAATGTAATTTGAGACTTTTTATGAATTAAAAAAATTATCTAGGTTAGTATTACATGTTAGTATTGATTTAATTAACTTTTTTCAAACTAATCATTCTGTTATGATTTTCACAAAAATCAATTACCAAATAGTGTCAAAATTGACATAAAATAGTTTTTCAAAAAAAATTATATTATTAATTGATATTTTATTCCTAAAAATATAAGGTTCAGTCAAATGACTTATATATAGTTATGTATATTAATAATAAACAACTTGGGGTTCGTTTGGCTTGTAATAGTAAGTTTATTGACCTTATAGTGTAAGAAAATAAGATGACACGGTAAAAGTAAAATTATTTTACTTAAAGTTAAATCTAAATGATATGGTTAAAATAGAAACCTAAACATGTCTAAATTCTATTGGATGTGAGGATTTTTACCCATCCCCACCTTAGCTTCTAAATAAATCAATTTTGAGCTATTAAAAACCGAATATGACTTTATAATAAAATAATATTTTTAGTTTTTCCTAAGGTGCCCCTCTCCTCCCTTATAAAAGGGCACCTCCTTCCTCTCCTCCCCACACCACTTTGAGCCTTCAAGATCAGCCAACCCCTGACAATTTTTCCTCTCCACTTACCTAGAAACATCCTATAGGTCCTGGTATTTTTCATAAACCAATTTTGGTGCCCTAAGAGTAGGTCTCCAAGAGAAGCTTCAAAGAAGAGGTAATGTCTGTTACCGATTCTTTCAACTTTATTTCTTCTTACACTTCTTATTATTTAGTTGTTTTATTATTAAGTAATAACATCAGTATCACTCATATACTGATATGTTATTATATGTATGAAACAACCCTATTTCACCATCTATCCATCCTACGGAAAACGAAATCACTGCGCGTGCATACGTATGGAATACCGTCTCCACGCCGTGGTGTAATATATTTTCCACCACCATCTTACTTGGATGGGTATACTGGTGTAAATAATAACTATATATTATTATTGTAATGTGATATTGATTCTGAAATAGTATACATACACTCCAATACAATTCCACGATCATGGGAACGATATCATCTCTCGTGTGTACGTATGGAATACAGTCTCCACGATGTGATGCGACTCGTTCTACATGATTTTAATTGCATAATGATTATATAAATGAATTGAATGGATGAATATGATATATATTACACTAATACCATTATGTAAATGAGGTATCTATAACCTAAAAAGTAGAATAATAATTTATTCGACAAAACACACATAAGAACAAAGAAGCAATAAACACCTGAATAACAAGTAACAATGAAATATTACTAATAAGAAGCTAAGAATATGACCATATATGATATAAAAAAAATTATAATTCTGGAATAAGTCAATGAAATTATTTAAATCATTATACAGGAGGATCTGACACTTACGAAGAAAATCGGACCTAAGGTAAGGGATAATCTCGCAATCTCAATGTTTTTCCGAGATTTTTTATACTTCAGAATTTACTGGGGAATATTTATCATCCACATCCATGTTTTCTAAATATGTAATATTATTTATATCCTCCTACAATTTTTTAAATCCAATTTTAACCTATGGTGAGTTTTTAGTAAAATATATGAAAGGAATCATTTGTCGTTTTTCATACATGGTACTTTTTTACTTTTCTGACATAAGTACAAGAAGAATTTTTATTTAACTTATATGGGCTGAATGGATTTTAGACAAATATTTCCATGAAGATTACTTTACAAGTTTTCAACTTTATTTTTAATCAACTTATTTTAGTTTAAAATTGTATAACATGATAAGAAAGGAAAAAAAATTTGAAGTAGAAAGGATATTTTCCTCAAGAATGGAGTTCAAGTGTTTTATCAAAATTATTTTCCATCTAAGATAATATAGGGTTTTGTTTCTATCCATATTTTTTTACATTTATTTGATTATGTTATGATGGAATTATTTTTATGATATCCTTATATCTTATATGGATTATGTTATGATGGCATGATGTTTATGATTCCCATTTTTATTACATGGGTAATGCTGTGATGTATGGTTTATGATTTTGTGGCACACATAAGAATGGTATCATTATGAGATGGGTGGGACATATATCTCCCTACAATGCATTTGGGTAATGATTTATATCTCATGAGATAGACATGTATGGAACCACAGTATAATCTGGTTCAGTGAAACAGGACTCAAACGAGGAGTGAACTCGGTTCAAAAATGGACTTTGTCCGCTAAGATAGTCTTGGCAATGAATCTTGACTACTAAGAAATGATTCTCTATGATTATGTGTGTATGCCACAAAGTTTCATGTTTTATGTTATGATTATTGGGATTACATTTAACTACTATTATTTAACCCATGTTATGAAATTATGATCTCTTTTGCAGGGTAAGATTTCCAAAATGTTACGTTCTTATGAATATGATGTGATTGATATTTATTTTGTTTACCCTTTCTGAGCATTTTAGCTCACCCTTTTGTATGTTTTCTTTCCCCAGGTCAGAAAAGAAGGTTATTAAGTAGGATATTCCAAAAAGTTACTATAGATATGATGAAATAAATGGGAGACAACATAGATGATTTATAAACCACTTGTTTATGTTTCCCAGTTTCTAATGATATTATAACTATACGGTCCATTCATGGTTTTGTTATATGTTGTAATAAGTATGCTTCAATTTTTTATTAATAACCATGTATGTAAAGTATGGGTCGTTATAGCCTAGGACAACATCTGTAACGGAAATCCATAGATTCTTTAGTCTAGTTAAATATTTCTGAAATTTTTTGAATAATATTTCCTGATTTTCAAACCCAATGACCCAGATTACATGGAAGGCAGTGATGTTTTTCGAGACTCAAGAATGTGACTACAAATTTAAGGAGCTCAAAAAGAGGCTTATATCTACACCAGTAATCATACTCTTGATAAGTGGATAACACTTTATAGTGTATAATGATGATTCAAAGAAGGTATTAGGTTGTGCGATGATGAAAAATGATAATGTGATAGCATATTCCTCAAGGTACCAAAAAATCCACGAGAAAAACTGTCCCACAGATGATCTGGAGTTGGCGGTTGTGATATTTTCAATGCAAATCAGGTGGAATTATCTCTATGGGTAGAATTGTAAGATATATGCTGATCACAAGAGTCTCAATGATATTTTCACATAGAAATAGATTAATATGATCCAGTGAATATGGTTTTATATCATCAAGGATTATGAATTCTCAATACACAACCATCCTGGTATGGAAAATAAGTTGGAAGATGCTCTATGTAGAAAGGATCATATATCTTTATCAATGATGATAGTTGAAAAGTATCAAATCTTTATAGATTTTTAGAGGATAGACATGGGGATCATTAAGGGGGGGCATAATTAATTCATTCTCAAATGATTTATCATTCCTCCCTCATGGATAAAATAAATGATGATCAAATAAATGATGTGGAAATTTAGAAAATGGTGAATGAAATAAAAAAAAATTAAATCCTTTGAGTTGAATATTGATGAAGAAGAAGTTGTAAGATTTCGGTTATGATTATCTGTAACATATGATCCAGAGAGAAAGAAGAAGCTTTTGAATGATGCACATAGCTCAACCTTCTATTTTCAACCAGCGAGAACAACTATGTATCGAGATAACTGAGACAACTTTTGGTGGGATAATAGGAATAAGGATATTTCTGAATATACATCAAAGTGCTAGGTATTTCAACAAGTGGAGGTTCAAAGACAAAATTCTAAGGGGATGATGCAACCACTATCCATACTAAAATGTAAGTGGGAGAACATCACCATGGAATTTTTTATTGGAATTATAAGGAAATATAGAGGAAACAATGTTATATGGGTAATTATAGATCATATTACAAAGAGAACTCATGTCATCAAAATTCGGGAGGACTTATCATTGTATAGAATTTCATGGATATATATCAAATAGGTGGTAAGGCTGTATAGAGTACCACTATATATTTTATCTGATAGAGATTCAAGATTCATTTCGATGTTCTTGAAAAGTATCCCCAAATCTCTAAGAATAGAACTGAACTCTAGTACAGTCTATCAACCTCAAACTTATGGACAATCTGAGAAAACTATTTATACATTGGAAGATATGTTGAGATAATTTTCTATATATTTCAAAGGAGGGTGGTTCCAACATCTTCCCCTGATCGAATTCTCTTACAACAAAAGTTTCTATTCTTGTGTCCGAATTTGACCATATGAATCCATTTATGGGAAAAATTTTAGAATGTCGATGTGTTGGGATGAAGTTGGTGAGTGTATGCCTCTAAGACGTGAAGTGTTTGAAGAGATTATAGAGAATTTGAGAACCATTATGTAGAAAATCAAGGCATCCAAGAATCTTCAAAATAGTTATACCGATAATCGTCGATGAGACCTTGAGTTTTAAGTTGGATACATGGTATATCTTCGCCTATCTCCATGGAATAAGGTCGAGAGGTTTGGTAAGAAAAGGAAAAGCTAGGTCCTAGGTACATAGGCCCCTTCGAGATTATTGATCATTTTAGAGAAGTGTGAAAATGACTAACACTTCCACCTACCATGTCTAAATTATATGATGTATTCCACATATCCCTCTTAATGAAGAACATACCAAACCCTTCACATTTACTCTCTTCAAAGGTGGTACAGTTGGAGAATGATCATTCTTACAGGGAGTAGTCAATGAAGATGTTGGATCATAGAAATAATGTTCTATGAAACACGAATACTCACCTAGTAAATGTACTATGGTGTAACCATAAGTATGAAGAAGAAACATGACAACTAGAGGAGGAAATTGTAGAAAATAACCCATGCCTATTTATGACTTAGAATGTAAAACGAAATTTCAAGGGAAAAATTTCATAAAGGGGGAAAAATGTAATGATCTAATGTTTTTTAAATGGAATTACTTTATTATTATAATATTTTATGGTATAATTTTATAATATTACTTATATATCATAATAAACCCTTATAAATAAATAATTAGTGAAATAATAGTTATCTCTTGAAGTTAAGGAACATATACCGATGAAATAGTAACATAGCCTTTGAAAAAATAATGCGACACTTATAAATAGAAAACCGAACAATGTATTAATAACCTCACCAATGAAACCATAAATAAAATTTATCCATATTATAAGTGATAATATGTTATAATATATCATAGTATAAGTAAAGAGATATTTTAAAAATACTAATAAAGTGTTGTTACTTTTTGTAAGTCATGTATATTTAATTAAATTTTTTCTGATTAATTTAACTAATTAAAATAAAATTTATTTTCATAAAATGTATTAATAAATAGTTATTTAGATAACTTATTATTTTAAGATAATTTTATGATACCTTAATTACTTTTTCAAAGGGTTAGAAAAGTAATTTTTTATTTTTATTTTTTATTTTTCATGTAAATTATGATTTTAATTTATAAATAAATTTCTAATATATAGAAACTAATTTTAATAAAATATAGTTAACTTTTTAATTATACATTTCAAAAAATGGTTGGGTTGAATTTTTGGCATTTTCCTAAATAACTTGAATTTTTGGTGAATATTAATATAAGATAATTTACGATAAATGCTAAACAATTGAATTTTTACATCATGCTTGAGTCCGGGATGATGTAAATGTCCATTGGTTCGAACTCACAAACACTATTTAATATTTTTTGTTATAATAATAAAGACTATTCATAGACTTGAGAAAAAATATTAAACTAATGATTAAAATAATGGGAAACCCCTCCTCTCCTCCACATAAATTCCACCCTCTTTACCTCCTATCATCACACCTCTCAAGCCTTGTTTTTAGTCCAAAGTGTTATCAAATATCTTCATAAGACCCTATCTCACGTACATCATACCTTGGTCTCTTCAAAATATCAAATCCTTTTCCCTAAAGAGGTTCTCAAGGAAGTTATATTCAAGAGGTAAATTAATATTTTCAATCCTTTTATTTTTTATCAAGTTCCCTTCATTATTTTTCTTTCCTCACCTATTTTCATCCAAATATTATGAAAAATCAAGTAACAAAAATGTATTTTAATTTTGTTATGATAATTTAATAATTCATCGTAATCTCTCTTTTACTCTTCTTTTTAAACTAGAAATGAAAACGTCATCCGAGATGTGTTAATTTATCACATTCAAGGACGATGAGTTTTCAATTTTCATTACCACATTCAATTATGGTCATGAAACCATTTTTATGGTTAAAACAGACTAAAATATATGTATTATAGCTTAGTTAATGTGATGGATTTTTTTTGACATTATATTATTTTATAAATCAAAATGTGTTCTTTGTGATAAAAAAATCCCCAATTAAGAAAAAAAATTATCATTAAAATTTTATATAATTATTCATATCCACTCAAACTAACCAAATTATGTTTATAACCATTTAATATTATGTATGTTCACAAATAACTTAAAAATTAAATTATATACAACCATTCTCATCTTACATGTTTATCCTTATATGTATATAGTAAACCAATAATGAAAACAATTGAAACAAACAATCCCAAAAAATAAAATTGAGCTTCATAACCAATAAATATGATCATGAATGAACTTAATAAGGTTATTATAAATAAATTAAATTAATAATATGTTCTATAAATATTAATTAATGAATTTAATTTTATTATTCAGTTCAATAAGATCAAGTGAACAACACTTTCAGAATTAAGGTAATAGATTCTACTTAAACCTCTATTATTCCTTCGGGTATCTCTATCATTATTTTTACCCAAATGAATTTATCTATTATTTTTATTAAAAAATTAAAATTATGTGAATATGCTCAAAAATCA
The DNA here is from genome assembly GCA_963277665.1 of Viscum album. Lineage (NCBI taxonomy): Eukaryota > Viridiplantae > Streptophyta > Magnoliopsida > Santalales > Viscaceae > Viscum > Viscum album. The sequence continues at coordinate 2,096,969,795 of OY728163.1, read as the reverse complement.
TGTATCATGATCCATTCATCTTTCTCTTTTTGGGGATATACATTTTTTTAAATGGTTCCATCCTTAATACTTTTTTAAAAAGCAATCCCGTTTAGGGGAACATTCTGAATTCTTACCCAATTTCAAGTGAACTCTATCATATGTTTTAAGAAAACATTGTTTTTATAAAATCTGTATTTCTAGTATGAGAACCTTCATGGTTCACTTTTGGTTTCATATAAAATACTATTCCATTTTCTATTTAAAATTCACATTAGTATTTTCCTTAAAACCACATTAAAATGATTTATTCCTAAAATTTCATAAATAGTATTCATAAATGTTGTCACTTATATTTGTCATACCTTAGAATGATATATTATTATTTTCCATTATGAATGTTCATGTATGTTCTAATTCAATTCTTTCATGGACACTTGTAATATACGCCCATTTATTATGCTTTATGACATGATTATGATACCCATTTTATTCCATTGGTACCCTAATGTATATGTATGATAGGTTATGGATGATTATATATATATAAGACATATTCATGAACATGTTATTAGGGGTACGCCCAGATAGATCTCCTATTCATTGGGTAAAGTTGAGTCTCATGAGACGTTATTGTCAATAGTCTTTTCGGTTAGCCTTGACTCGTGCTACCATGTGCAACGGTCTTGGTGGTTAACCTCGACTTTTTCTCCTATTTGTGAAATGGGACCTAACTCATGGTAAATCCATGTTTTATGTTTCTACCACATTACTATGAATCCATTTTAATATGATCCCTTGATTATATTCCATGATTCCATATGTTCCATTCCTTTTTATATCATTTTTTATGTCTTCTAACCCATGTTCAAATGATTTATTCTTCTGTTTATTCCCCTTCTATGACTTTTATCTCATCCCTATGTTCATTTTATCTCCATGTTAACTTATAAAGATTCCTGAAAAAAATGGATGTTAAGAGGTCTTTTTTTATAATTAAATTAAGATATGTTTTATTTAGTAAAATGTTTTCAGTTTTATGTACCTATGCTTCAAAACACCAGAATTTCTGATCCTTGGATTGTAATTTGATGTTTCATTGTGCTTAAAATCATTTAATGATTTGTGTAAAATTATGGGTCATTATAAAGACAAAACATAGAACGCACTCAAAATTCTAAATAGGTCCCTATCTTTGAACACCTAATGCATTCACCAAAACCTATACAATCATTTTCAAAAGAAACAACAAATACAACGTCCACATTGTCACTTTCAAGAATGAAATGGAAACAGTGCCTTTACTCCAAATACAATTTTATTACAAAAACACAATGAAACCAATAAAATTTACTTGTAGGTTCCAAATGTGAATCTAATATTTATGAAACCATTAACTTTTTAAAACACCACATGGTACATCACCTCCCACACCATTTTGAAAATCACGCAAGTCATTTTCCGAGTCATATAACCTTTTCATAAAGAGAGGGAGGATGAAAAGATAAAGAATCCCTTTTATTTTGAAAACCATGGTTCATGAAAATAACCAATTAAAATGAAAATATAATTTGAAGGCTCATCCATGTGTGGATTACATGCACCCATGGATGTGCCCACATCCAATGGAATGGAACATGTAGTCTTTTCCCAAAAAACTTTTCTATTAAAACAAGAAATTCCTTCCACTAACCCAATAAATCATTTCATGAAAACCGGCATGTTTCATAAAGACAACCCAACACGTGATAAACAAATTCAATAAAATTATTTAATTGAAAACACTAACAAAATCATATAACATAACCATTTAAAATAAAATAACATTTAATCAAATCCAATTGGATAGGAACACACATATGGATAGATAGAAAATAATCTCAGAAACAATTTTTTTAATTCTACCAACAAGAAAACTCTACCATGAAGTAACCATAATCATAATGAAGGTGAGAACCACATTTAAAAATTAATTTAATCTACTCGAGAACTAATGGTTTTCAATTGTAAAGGAAAGAACACGAAACCACATAACTCGATGGGGTGTGAATGCAAAAAAACCTCATTGGGAGTGATAAACACACCCCATTAATGATCCTAAAGCCTTAAAACCCCATAGAAATGAGTCACATGTCAACCCTAGATTTAGGGTCAGGCCAAATTGAATAAACACCTCCATCAATTGGGAGAAAAATGAATTGGTAGAGACACTTCCTTAAAGAGGCGGAGTGGTAAAATGAGGTGCTTCCAACAAAAGAGGTGGTGCTGGTGATTCATAATTCCTAGGGGGTTCATACTACAGGAAGATGGCTGGAGGAGGAGGGAACATTGGGATTCCGGTCGCACAAGTGGAAGGGTGTCTGGAGTAGAGTTGTCTTCCGGGAAGGGAGGCCGATCAGAGGTTGCGGCGGCCAGAGGAGCATTTATGGAGTGGGAGGCGGTTGAGCATGAAACCTAGGGAGGGGAGAGTTTGAGAGGGGGTCATTCCCCTAGATTTTCTCCCCCAATAAGAAAATTAAAAAATAATTAAAAATAATGTTAATAGAAATTTTTAATAATAATAGTAGTAGTAATATTAAAAATAATAACAATAATAATAATCATAATAATAAGAATAATCATAATATTAATAAAATTCATTTCATTTTTAAAAAAATAATAATATTAATAAAAATTTAGTAATATTAATATTAATAATAATTTAATAATATTATTATTATTATCTATAAAAAAATAATATTATTATGAAGGTTTAAGAATTTATAAAATTTATTTATTTTATGTATTGAGCTTCCACATGGCCACCTGGGACAATTGCACGGTTATCGTTAACTTTGCGCGGCCTGTGCACTGGCACAAAACCCGCCAAAATTAACAAACCTCAAAAATTTAAATCCAGCACGCAGCCCGAACCTCGATATGAGAAATCAAATCCAATAAATAAAAAATAAAATAGTTTTAATGGTTGTGGTGTGATAGAAACACATCCGGGGAAAAATGGTTCTAATTTACCCTGATTTTTACAACCTGTGATAACATGGATCATCACAATATCACATGGAATTCAAGTGTAATTATCACTATTTAACTCTTGTAGATAATTTATAACCACAAAATGTGGATTATTTAAGGGATAATAAGTATAGTAATATTTTTTAATAAACCATATGTTGTTATATTAAGCAGTTATCCACTAATATTAAAGAAATACACATTATTGACCATTAAAAATTGTTCTCATGAGATCTGAAAATAACTTAACCTAAAAAATCATATTCACATAAATATAATTTTATAATTAAGGATAGTAAAATCATTTATTTTCCATGAACTAGTTATTTCATTCTTTCCATAACACATCTCTCCATACCAGAGAATGAATGACTATAAATTACTCAATATATATTTCCATTTCTAGAAACCAATTACATGATAAACGATACAACATTATATGTTTCTTGGGAATACATGTTCTTTCATTCAATATTTTGGAATCACCCTAATCTTCCAAAGAATATTATTCCAAAAAAAACTTCCTCTCACTCCTCTTAACTGTGATTTGTAGGTTGAAGGCTAGGGTTTGGTAATGGAAGTGTTAAAATAAGGATAGGATTTGGTTTTTGGGAGTGCATGTTGATTCAGATTACATTTATGATTTTTTAAATAAAATCATTTATAGATTCCCTATATTAATTCCTGAGAAATAAATAAACAGGATAAAATAAAATAAAACACTCATAAAATCTTGAAAACAGGGCATGATATATTATAGTAAAGTCAATGGAAGGAATGTTCAATTGATCTTGAGTTCAAGAAGATCGATTGTACGGTCAAGATGATCGATCAAAGTATAAACATTCAATAATCCTCGTAAAGTAGATCAAACAAATATAATAAATAATTTTATATTACGCCATAAAAAACTAAAAAGATTATTTATCCAATATCAATAGAAAAATAAAATGAGAAAAAGATATAAATATAAGGATCCATAATATTTAATCATCCATAATTCACATGTGATATAATGAAATCTCTCAAAATTCATGGTATTAGTGAATATATTCGCTAGTCGATGTCTAGTTCCAATGAATTCAAGAAAAATATCCTATTTTTTAAATGATCTCTAAAAAAGTGACGAATTTTATAAATTTTTGGTTCTGGAATGAGATAATATTTTTCATAAGTGTTAATACAAGTTTTTTGTCACTGTTTATAAAGACATGTCTGACTTGATATCCATATTATAGCAGTGCATGTTGCATCCCTTGAATTTATGCAAAAAAAATACATGCATCAATTTATTCATTTTCAAATGTATATAACCCTATATAATTGTACTCTTTGACTACACCAATATACTAGATATATTCCCAAAAAGTTACATGTTCTAGAGGTGTTATTTATATCTAACTTATATCCATTGAAATCAGAATGAGAATAGCTAATTAAATAATAAACATATCCACTATTGTATAATAGTCCTTAGTTAGTTGTTCTTTTCATATATTTAAAATTTATTTTAACAGTATTCAAATGATATTCCCTAGGATTATCATGAAAATTAGCACACATACACACACTAAACATAATTTATTACTTTTAAATGTTATGTAAATAAAAATCCCAATCATGCCACTATAAATGATTTGGTATACTTTTTTACCAATTTCATCAAGATCTAATTTACATGTGGTTCTAATCGGAGTATCAATTCCTTTTTATTTATCAATGCCAAAAAGTTTTAAAATATATTTATTTTATTTAATTTGGTTTAAAATAATTCATTCATTATTTTGAATGATTTGAAATCCATGAAATAATTTTACTTAAACCATCAAACTAATTTCAAACTCATTTTGAAATGTTCTCAAATTTAGTACACAAAAAAGATCCTGAAGAATAAAAAGTAATATCATAAATAGATATTTGTGAAACCAAAATATATTTCAAAGTTACATTGATAAATTGGGTAGGATAAAAAAAACTTTTATAAAACCTTTTGAAATAAGGAAAAGTGTTGAGACTATAATACCAAGCTCTGTGTGCTTGTTTTAAACCATAAAGTGGTTTTGTAAATATAGAAATATGATTTGGAAAATGTGGATTTGAAAATAAACAGGAGGTTTAAACGAAAATAGACATAACAATATAACCATTTATGAAAGAACTCTTGACATCCATTTGATATAATTTGAATTTTACATGTGCTGGATAAGCAAGGATTATCCTCATAGCTTCAAGTCTAGCTATAGGGGATAAGCCTTCCTCATATTCAAAACCTTATTCTTACCATAACATATTTCCACCAATATAGATTTATATCTAATATATATATGTATATATATATATTAATTACCCTTGTTTCAATATACCAATTTAGTTCTAATGGTAAAATAGTCTTTAGGTCCATCAACCAGTACCATAGTCCATTCATTTCCAATAGATTCATTTATTCATGCATAATTATCAGCCAATGTTCATCACTAATTTCCGCATTAATATTATTGTGTTCAAGTTCTGATAAAATTTATTTATGTTCAACATGATTTCTTAGTGATTCTAGAGTTTGAGTTCCATTTCTTAGATCACCAATAATATCATCAAAAGAATGATCTCTATCAGTTCTAATAGTTATGGGATTTGAGGTACTATTTTTTTAGGTTTTCCTTAAGGTTTTTTACCGCTAAATGGTCATTGTTTGGAGATTTTTCAATTAAACTATCATCATGGTCCCAATTATAAGAGGTGTTATTGGTACTTAAATTTGACATATAACCCTCTAGGTTTTCTAAAGAAATTTTAGCTTTATTTGTATCTGTCTCATCAAAAGTGAAAAGAGAACAACCTTCTACCACCTTTGTTCAGTTATTACAGACATTACAGGATTTATTGGATGTATAATAACCAAGTAAAATTACGTCACTACATTTGGAAGAAAACATAGTCATATTATCCTTCATATTGAGAATTTTAACCTTCCAACCCAAAACATTGAAATAATTCACCTTAGGATTTCTCATATTCCATTATTCATATATATTTTCCTTTAAAAAGGTGTATTATTAAGACTATATTAATTAAATAATGAGATTTTTGTACAACATCATCTCATAAATGGACTGGTATGTCAAATTCACAAAGCATTGTCTGTATTATTTCTTAAAGGGTATTATTCCTTCTTTCAACCACCACATTTTGTTGAAGTGTTCATAGAGAATAGAAGTTATGATTATAGTCGTGTTATGAGTAAAATAATTAATATATTTATTTTAAAACTCACTAGCATGATCACTCATCACACACATAATGGTAAGTCAACTAAATTTCTCTAATTATTTTTTCCACTTTTCGAAAAATCTACATACTTCACTTTTTCGAGCTTATAAATATATCCACTTAAACCTTTAATAATCATCAAAATTTAAATAATAATAATATTTTATATCTAAAAATAAAACAATATATGGTTTAAAAAAATCTATATAAACTATTTCAAGTTGTTGAGATGTTGAAACCTCTTTCTTTAGTTGGAAGCAAAATTTATGTTTGTTTCCCTTTTGATAGTGATTGCACACTTTGTATTATAGGAAATATAATTTTGATAGTCCTTGAATATACCATTTTGAATAGATTTTTAAGATAGTATATTTTACAATTAACTAATATTCTATTCCACAACCATGATTCTTGATGAAATACATTTAAATAAGAAATTGTTTGAGAAAATAAATAATTTTATTCAACTATGTAAATTTTTTTCTTACTTAGCACATTATTTATTATATTTAAATTAGAATCATAAATATTAAATGAAATATAGTAAAATATGGTGTGCTAACCATCATTAAATAATTGATAAATTCTTATATGATTAAATTTTAATCAATTAATAAATAAAACATTGTAAAATAAATTTGGTTTACAATTACCAAAATGACTAAGACTAATTGTTTTTTTTCATTTTGATTATCACAAAAGGTGACATGGACAACATCCAATTTGGTAAAAATTTGTAATCTTGAGAATTACCTTATTGTATGTTTGAAAAACCCACTATCCAGATACCATAACTTCTTATAGGAAATTTTTGACTAGGTTTCCTATAATCAATCAAATACACACTGGTATAGGTACCCATATCATTTGGGTTCCTTAATGGTTAAAAACAATTTTTTATGGATCCACATCTAATTTAAATATTGGTTTCTGTATTTATGAATACATGTGAATGGATTACGAAAATAAACTATTTTTTGTCCAAATTAGATTACTCCATATTTAGATATTTTAGTTATACTATGTACTACAAATTTATTAACAATATATGAATCATGGATAAAATAGTTTTTATATATTTTTCTTTTCTCTCCAGGTTGATCTCTTTTTTATGTAAAAATTGACATCATATAATTTTATTTATATTTTTAATTCTTATTGAAAACCCTTCAGTATATTTATTTATTCTCTCATTTACTAATTTTATGTCATTATTCCCCTTATGAATCATAGTGTTATTATATTTTTTCATAACAAGATAATATTTCACATTCATAGGTAAAAAAATACTATTTCTTTAAAATATTACAATTATCCTTATCTCATTATAATTTTCTTCCAGTATATTACATTATTCAAATATATCATCAGTGGAAATAACATTTTTATCATGATTATTATTTTCAGAGAGATAAGATATAATATTGGTTATCTCAGGTGTAATTCCCATAATGAACATATTATTTTTCTCAGGAGAATTATATATGAATGAGTTTAAATCTATTGAACTAACCTTTTATGTAATTTATCTGTCCTTCATTAATTTATTATGTTTCTTTAGTCTATCCTCATATTTCATTATTTACATTAATTTTGGATAGTCGTCTATGGTATATCTGTTTCTCTTATATTCACAATAGGAAACATCAAATTTATCATCTTTTTTCTAGTATCCTTTTATGTCTCACATTACATTGAGATTTGATTTCCAAAATAACATATTATTCTTGTAAAATTTATTAATCTTTCTTTCCAAAAGGTCAGTTTCCTCATCACTATCATGTTTTCCATCACATATACTACTGATTTCATCATTGATTACATCTTTGTTTTTTCATTGAGATATTTTGAATTTGATTTAATTTTTGGTTTCAACATATTTATCATTCATTTGAAAATATTATTTTTAAATAATTAGTTTTCTTATTTTCTTCTTTATTTGAATCATTATCATGTCACATTATTCCTGAATTGATATGACTGTGCCTCTACATTTTTAGTTAATCATCCAAAAACCCTATGTATTTTAGAATTTTTATCAATAGTTTTCCCCAATGCATGCTTCATGTTTGTAATATCATTTAACCTAAAATAAATATTTAAAATAGAATCATAAGGGTTCATATTTAATGTATCATACTTAATACTATTGGTATTTAAACACATTTGTGACATTATATGTAATCATATGGGGCACAAACAAGGTAACTCAAATTTCATAAGTTGTAGCACATAATGATATTCTATTAAATTTATCTTCTCATAGTACACAATATAAATAATTAACTTCGTTATAATTACAATCCCAAAAATCCTTATTGAAATCACAATTTTAATCTATGAGAGCCTTTGTTTTTCTATATTGATCTTCAATGGTAGTCCAAATATGGAATCCCATGATTTTAATATTTATTTTCATTATAATATTAAATTGAGAATAATTAGTGCCATTAAAATATATATTTCTATAAGTAGTAGTTACCTCAAGTCTCATATTATCTAAAAAGATATAAATTTATAAAAAACCTAGCGTTAGATCATTTTCCTAAAAACATGATCATAATCAGTGGTAGTTAAGTAAAAATAAGAAATAAATAAACTGTTCTAATACCAATCATTGGTCCCTTTGGACAATTACAGAATGCGGTGAATTTAGCTTATAATAGAAATATTTGTTTAAAAATAATTTTGAAAAAATACCCCAAATTAGAAAATAGACTAGTTAACAAAAATAGTAGAGATATATAATTTATTATTTTTGAATGGTTTCTCAAAGGATCACTCACAACCTGGTTAAAAAAATATTAAAATAACATTAAATTTTGAAATAAAATACAATCACATCATACACAATATATAAAACAATTATTAGAGATAACTATCAAAGTTTTTATTTTCTAAATAGTTTCAAATAATAAACTAATGATAAAATAGATTAAGAAAAAAATAAATAAAACATAGAAAAAAATACAATAGATCTAGACATAAGTCGATACCTACTATTCCACATTTTATAGTCACCTTTTACCAAGAATTTATATTAAACAATAAAATATCCACAACCAATAATATGTATAAAATGTAAAACAACATACAAGGCTATCATGGATACCACCAATCCTATTCTATAAATGTCATGGGATTAAAAATATGAATGGTGTATGATGGATTATTTAAGTACACTTCTTTGATATTCTTGAGTATTCTCTATTAAAGATATGAAAATGAATTTAATCCCAACTAAAAAGAAGTATAAGATTGAGGGATAGAGATAGATATTAGTGTTCAAGTAATGATTGATTGATGTTAAGTTTTTTTATTGTGATATCTTCTATTTCTGATGTATTCCTTTCACTGTGTTATTAAAAACGATGACCATGCAAAGCTATCTATTGTTATAGTGAAGTGAAAATAAAAATAGAGTGTTATAAATTGTTGAAATCCGAGCACTTGTTCATTTTTTTCACCCTCACCCCTACTCTTATCTTCTTAATGATATCTTCATCATAAATTATATTTTCTTCAAATTAATCCATTTAAGAATGATTAGTATAAATTATCAATCTCACCTTGATATATATATATATATAATAAGTCTATTGAATATTCATTTAATTACTCCATTTATTTCTTATATGTTTCCTAATGGAATATATTTCTAAAATATAATCTATTATTGACATTTTTTCTTAGAATCATTCCATATCAAAATTCATGGCATATCCCATTATAATAAAATTATTTAGTCCAGACATGCGGTATCTCAATTTAAATTTGTGGTCACTCTAATACTTATAATGGTTCCCAATGCATGGAATGGTTTCTTCAACTGATAGTGTGCTTGATCCAATTTTTTAAAAATATTAAATTTTATATTTTCATCTCTTCAGTTCAATATGTGTTAGCTGGAATTCATATGTAAGATCCAGTATTTTATAAACAATATTGATGTTGTTACATATTTTGTTGGATTCATCATCAATCAAATCTTACATTATCTCATTCTAGTCTTGTGGTAACTCCATCAGTTTTTGATAATTTTGACAAACCATAGTTGATATATAACATGTGGTCTCTTTTATTAGTATTTCTTTAGATCTAGTTCACTATTAGATTCATGTAATGTTCAATTAGGTGTCCACATGGCCAATGCATTTATCATGTGGTCGATTTAGTACATAGTAGATTTTTTTCTCTAGATTCCATCATCTAATTGATCGATGGTATTCATGTGGTTGATCCATAGCATTATTTTCATTTCAAAATTTATATAAATTTATATAACTTCTATAAAAATATTGAACTTTCATAAAAATAGATAACTAAATAGAAATAAAACTAACATGATTTGTGACTGTTAAAATAAAAAACTAAAAGACACCGACAAAAAACTATTTCAGGAAAAACAAAATCAGCATACACACCAAGAAGCATATGAATGGGGTGAGTATAAAACATAGTAGGAAAACTTCAAGATAAATCCCAGCTCACACCACTAGGGAAAAAACAACTTAGTTCATAGTTGAAAATATAAATATACAAATGAGAGGAAATCCAAATTATTTTACCAATTCAAATAAATTATCCTTAACTAAAAAATTGGTTTACAAATTTATACCACCTAATATTTTCATTCAACATCATACAAACACATCCATGCATCCAACCATGAAAAGTATGAACATGCAAGAAGAATCTTTTCCTACTAGTGAAGCTATCACATGATTATGAATCTGAGGTACTATGATGGCACTGACCCCACGTTGGAACCCAAAAACGAACCCTCTAATACAATATGAACTCACACAATTTCATTTTAATGATAAGGTCTCACTATCATTCATTTATTAAAATAAATTATTATTTTATAACATATAACCAAACATATTTCATGAATTAAACAATAACCAAAATTAAATACCATGTAAAAATGATGTTTTTAAAAAAATAATTCAAAATCCTATGTTTCCACTTCATAAATTGAAAATATATTTTCCAAAAAACATTAAAAATAAATATATGGTTTTAATAATAAAAAAAATATGTTTCCCTATCCATAAATCATAATGGTTTTCCCTTGAAAAACAGAAAAACCATTTTAAACTATTAGACTTTAAGATATAGAATGAGTGGAGAGAAACATATAAGACACAAACCTCTTATGATCATAAACAACAACCAAGAATGATGAATATTCTATGGCACCATCACACAATATATTTGGAATGAAGAAATGTATTTATAGGTTAATATTTATCCAGAACAAAATTTAAGAAACCCTGAATTGATATCCAATTTATGAAAGATGAGAATATATGTTATATTAAGTAATAATATATTGAATGTCACATTTAATACCCCCATTATCTTACATTCAATTTCTCTTAAAGGATGACAACTTCCTGCCCAAAATAATTGCACAAATATGGAATTTAAAAAACAAGTTTTACTATCACCATGTCCTAGTGGCGGCCATCATGGCCATAGAGACTTCAATCACACCATGTATAGAAACCCACCATGATGATTTGATGTTACATGTTTCAAAAAAAATTCATTTTATACCTTCCCCTATTAATAAATTGTTATGGTGAGGTATCTTATGGTTGTGATTAATAGCTAGACCTCTAACATACCATTCCCAAGTCCACCTAGCAACCATGGCATCCATTAGGCATTATGGTGTTCTTAGGTTGTACAAGTGTAGTCCCAACACACCATGCCCTCCACCATTGGGTTTTTCTTCTCACGGTGTACCTAGATAATTACAAACACTCCCAATCTCTTTGACCCACCTACCAATTCTTCCCAAACCCAAATAAAACCATAAAATGATTTAAATAATATAATATTTAAATTTCCTCAAAAAGGGGTGTTACACTCAAATACTATGGGAGAACAGAAAAGTGTTTTCTATCACTAATTTTGAGGTGGATTATGATTATGAAGTAACTAAAGGTAGAATCTTTTTCTACTCTATAACTGTGAATTCCTTATTTTATTTTCTTTATTCAAATTCGTTCATATGGTCCGTGTTTTCTATGAAAATCGATTCACCACCTCAAGTGTTGAAAATTGATCTATCTATGAAAACACCTTGTTGAAAAAAATTTATGTCTAAGATATATAACTCTTCTCAAATAAGAGTTTTTGGGAAGATACATCCAACGAATATAGTTCGTCTTACATTGATTTAATTTAGTATTAATTGGCCATGGATTATTATTACCCACATAAAGCACATATTAATTATCTAGAAAAATAAATTTCATTTCACACCCTAAATCATCCTGTTGAAAAATATTAATATATGTATGATAATTAAATATATTTGGAAGATAATTTAGTAATATATATCATTATTTTGGGAAACGAGGGAATCATAGCTCATATGATTTGGGAATCAATTCAAAATTGGGGGAATTCATATTATATAAGGATTTACTGATGTATTTATGGATAAACTATATAGTCCTCCCACATAGTGGGTGGTTGATTTTTTTATTTAAATCATAACGCGATCTATCACAAAGTTTTATTATATGATTTCTCTTTTTCCGATGGAATTAATAAAGAAACAACTAAAATTTATCGTATTTTGGATCAGTTGAAATTTTAAAATTCTTTTGAATAATTTCATTTGGTGGATGTCCCAAAAATTAAACTAATGTTTAAAATGTAATTATAAGACTATTAACACCTAAATGTGTTATTATTTTATGAGTTTTAAAGATTAATAAGTGTATTAGGTGTTTAGTTGAGTTTTTGGAGTAAAGAACATCAAAATATAGACATATGGGGAGGTACACGGTAAGCACAAGGTTAGTTATAACTATTTCCCCAAACCACATAACCATATTGTGGTGCCACAAAGTTATTTAAACCATGTGAAGAAGGTTTCACAACAATGAGATATCCTAATAATAAACTATATAGGTTATCTCATAGGCTATGTATGGTTTTTCTAACTATGATTCTAGTCTGTGCGGGGTGTGAACCTTGGATAGTATGATATTCCTGGTTGGAGCATGTTAATCAAAAAAATGTGGCCTAATAGTGTACCTCATTAAATAGGGGTGAATTACCTCTTTCTCTTGACTCTTTATATTCTTCTTAAACCGTTTCTACTCCTCATTTCACACAATATCCCCCATGTTAAGGATGTCTCCACCTCCTCTCCTTGGATTCATTGTTTCTCCTTTGTTAAGACATTAAATCAAGCTCCATCAATCATGTTTGATCAAACTCATTTATTCAACAATTCCTCATTCTTTACTTTTTATTTTATCTTTCAATATTGAATGTTATTTCAATGGGAGATTATATGCCCGATTTTTATATATTTTTTGGATTCTTCGTATTTAATTTTTTCGGCTTAATTCAAAACCTGAGAATGGAAAAGTTATTCTTCTTAAGAATAATGTAGGTGGTTAATGGATTTTAAAATAATTTTTTTCATTTTTCTAAAATATGTCATTGTGTGGTGGATTGGAATTTCTTTATTCCACCTTTTAAATATAAAAAAATAAATATGTAAATGGTAATGCATTTAATTAGATAGGCATTTTACCTTTCATTGCACCATTCTAGGTTGTTTACCTTAACTTGAATCACCCATTGTGGTGACTCTTAATCGCTGATAACCATTATCCCTTATCTAGTTAACTAAATCACCCATTCCAGGGTGTATTTTTAAATGATTTTTATTATAGTGCTCTGCCAAATCATCTTGATGTATTTGGGTTTATCCCACATATAAGAGATGATTGAATTGATTTAAATGAATTGATTTTAAAATATTTCCCTTATTTAAAAAATAAAACCACCTTTGAGGTGTTCCTTCTTACCTAATAAAAGGGTCAATCAAATGGGAATATTAAATTTTTTTATGGAAGGTATATTTTCATGACGTTATTTATATATATATAGTTGAACTATAAAATGGAATGATCATGAGAAATTGTATTCATTTTCACATGGATAATTCTAATATCCTATCATGTACATTTTTACAAGTATGGTGATAATAAATTATGGATAGTCCACCTAGCCCCATATTAGTCCTTTCATTATTCTTGGATTGTGTTTTATAAATGGAACTATAATTGGGGAAACGAAATAAAAAATTATGATTGTCGTAAACTAACATGAATGTTTTCTCATGGCCTTTGTTAATTTGAAAGTGTAAACTGATTACACCTTTATTTATTATACCCTAGATAGAACATGGGTCCCAAATCAAAAATTCCTTGTATATTTTCCATGGTTTAGTGAAATTACACTATGTCGTGATCGATACCAAGTTTCTCTATATAGAATACCTTTGATGGGCTACGCTACTACATCTAATAAAATAATTTGTAAATAGAAATGTATCACATAAGGGGTGAAGCATGGGAGGCCATGTATATGATCACATACCATATCGATTATATTATTACATGAGTGACACTTTGGTTACCTATGTGGAAAATCATGGAAGAGATCATAAGGAAATAATAATAATTAATCCATGAGTGACACTTGGGTTCCGTATGTGGAATTTCAAGGATAGACTCATTGGGTTGGGACATTATACCATACCTAGAGATATAATTTGGTTCATATGTGGAATACCATGGATGAGCTCATAAGTTCAAGGGTTCAAAGTACACATGGAGTGATACATAGGATCCTTATGTGAAATTCCTTATACAGGATCAAGATGTCAATAATTTTATTAATTAAATTATTCTTCTTCCAATTCAATGAATATACTTGGATTTGGTAAATTCCATTCATACCTAGAAGTCCCATTATTTTCTCTTATTAAAATATTATAATCTACGGGACTAGTTATCCCTTATAGAAAAATTATCAGCCAGAGATGTAATGAACCAACACAAGTCTCCATCTAAACCAGTGCATGAACTGATCCTTCATATACCTGAGGATAATTATTGATCCCCTCAGGCTGATGAAAAGTTTCAAGGGTATTCAACATAACCACTGTGGAATATTTCACCTTCAATAAGCTAAAAAACCCCAAAAGGAATTCATAACTTAGTATAAATATATCAAAAGTGAATCTAAAATATATAAACATCAAATACATAGTTTCATACTGTAATGAATGTTAAATAAAAGTAAAAAAACCAAAAACCACCAAACCAACTTGACCCAACTAGTTGTATTAACCAAATTTGTGTCCAACATCTTCATGTGACACTCAATTCACCACCATTATCATAACACCAACAACTTCCCAAATATGTAAGAATCTAATCCAACCTAATACCAAGACCTGAGGGAACCTAACCATGAAATGAAGACTACATACGCACCGACATGAGTATGTATGTTGTGAGATTATGATAATAGTATTCCACTATGAGTCCATTATAGTTATTTTATTCAAGAAACCAATTATTCTAGTTCCAAAACAAGTCACGGAGAAATACTATTTTATTTTCAATTTACAAGAATGGGATTGAATAAAGTTTAAAACATGTACATTCTTAAAGATCCCCTTTGTAAAACTTTTCCAAAAAATTGGATCTCTTTCAAAACAAACCCGATTCCAAGGGAAACCAAACAAATTTCTCAAACACTAAGCATTCGAAAAAAAACATAAGATTTAAAATTTTAAAAAGTATATTTTTATATGAAGCTTTCCATTTCAGAACAATTTACCTTTTTCATTTAAAATATTACATATAACCAACCCAAAACACAAATGGAAATAAGGTAAAAAATGATATCAACATGAAAAAAGGTTCATAAAGGATTCCATTAAATAGATGGAATAAAAATATTAAAAAACATGAAAAATTAATAATGTTTAAAAAATGAAAAATTTATATCCAAGTAATAAACTATAGAAAATAAAATATATAAATAAAATATTTACAACATTGATACATTGAATGAGGAAAACCCATGAGGACCAATGGGACCGTCCAAGACACACAATCATGGAATTATCTACTGGTAGAGTAATAGTAACAAATATATCCACTGAATCTCTCTAAATTGTATCCTTAGTGTCTAACCCCAATGATATGTGATATGTTTAACTAAGAGTGTCAATCTAGTAAAAAACTTCAACTATCCATGAAATTTTATATTACTTCCCACTAAGAAACCTCAGTCTCCTCATGGAATAATAATTGAGGTGGGGTATGAATAATAACATTATCACATAAATATAAAAAAAACCTCGGTTTAACTACACAATCATGTCCTCCCCACACCCCTCACTACCCTAAAAGTCATCCCCAACATAGAATAACAACTTGTATCTCAGAAAATATAATTTATCACATGTATAAGCAAAAAATCAAAAAAAATTGGGGGATAAATAAGGGAAAAATAAAAAATAAACACCTAAATAGGTGAAAACTATCCTTTACTTTTATATATATATCACATACATTTTTTAATCCCTTTTTCAAAACAACTTGAAATTACATCCAAATTCCAAAAGAAGACATAATCATCAATAAGTACAACCACAAAACCCAAGGGAAATTTTATTTCCCTTTATAACACCAATCCTACCCTTAAAAACATGAATGAAATCTTTTAACACAAAATTAATCTAACTATGGAAACCTCATTTTGATTAAAACTAAACAACAAGTGATTTAATTTTATAAAACTGACCTTGTAAGATTATCAGGCATGAGGAGTGCATGAAATAACATTTTTCAGCAATATACCATTTCCAGCATGAAATTTCACCCATTTTCCGCATGAAAACAATGAAATTCAATGAAAGATTTATAAAATCAACCCTAGATATAACAATCCACAATTATTTAGTCAAAACATGGATTTATAAATCCTAGGAAATAATTTAACTCTTTAATCAAATAAAAGAAAATATAAACACCTATGTTAGGTGATCGAACCATGTTACATTCGATGAAATCTAGGTGAATGGGACTACTACCATGGATCACAAAAATTGAAAAACAAAATAATCAAATCCTAGAAATCCTAACAAATGAATTCCTCCATAAAAGTGAACTACGGTAAGAGGGATTAGAGAAATAAGAGAACCCAAGAGATATAGAAGAGATGAGCTTATACCTCTTAATCTGAATGAAGAATCACCAAATATCCAATAAAAAATATCTTATAGAATATTATAAAGAAATTATGAGGTATTGGATAGGTTACATAGCTAAGTGGGTTGAATAGGCTGCTTGGATTGTAACACCCAATTAAAGAAATAAAATACAAAAATACCCCCATTACGGGAAGGTTTCACGGTTACCTCACATTGTTTTCCAAACTGTGTGGTAACCATGAGGAAAACCTCTATTATGATGTTCATTGTCACACCCTGATTGACAATTCTTTTTAATTTAATTATTTTAGGTCTTGCTTTTGAGTTACAGTTTTCAACTAGTTCTTTTTTAAAAGGAATTTGGCATCTTTTACGGGTGTCCGGCCATACGCGGGATCATGTGTAGCACCCAACCATAGTTAGAGAATTTTTTATTATTCAAAGTATTATTATTTGGGTGTGTGACATTGTGATCACCCGTTAATTTTGTCCGACCTCAATAATAATAATGATACTTTTATTCTTCGGTGGTTTTATTATTTTAGTATTATTGTTCATGTTATCATTACATAAGATAATATTTTAATTAGGTTATGAATATAATTATTATTATTATTATTATTATTTGTTAAAATTTTATTGATTTTTTATTTTTAAATTTATGTTATAATTATAAAATAATTAACTTTCTATTTTAATTACCATCATTTTTGTGATTATGTATAGGTTAGTTTAAGTTTTTTTTAAGTTTCATTTCATTTTTTTAGTCTACATTTCATTTTATCTTCCTTTTTTTCTTTATTTTATTTTATTTTCCCCCCTCCTTGCTCTCCACTCTTAAATGCACAGAACCTTTCCCATTGCAAACCTAGTGCCGCTAGTTTACTGCTGATCAAATCTGGTGCCCTCGACTTCTCTTCCAGTGCACCAAGCCCTACTTTTTCTCCCAGACCGATGGACTACTCTTTCTAGCCGGACACCCAAGATCACAATCCCTCCCAATGAACACCGCATCACCCTCATCTCCCTTTCTGGAAAACAAAACTAGCTCGATCTGCTATTCTTTCTCCTGTCCAGCGTCGACCCACCTTTACTGCTCTCATCAAGTGCTTCCCAGTCAGCCTCCCCATCCATCCACCTTCTGCTCTCCGACCACTTCATGTCGCAATGCCCCTAGCTCAGAACCCTCCTTGGTGACATCCAGACATCCTCTGGTGCACTAAAACCCCCCTATGCACACCCCCTCCTCCCATCAGTGGCCACCCCTCCTTTATCCTGCTGTGCACACACCTCCCCCGACTTCATCTGAATCTCTGACAGCCTACCCTAATGGTTTCACCTGTTTACAGTGGTTCCCCCATTGCTTTTCTGATGCCTCTCAACCCCCGCAACATCTAACGTCCTCCGACCAGCCTCTCATACTCCTCGCTGTAGGTACGAAGTACCCGGGTTGATCATCATTTTATTTTGGGTGTTTTTTTGCGGTTTGGGTTTGGCATTGTTTGGTTTATTTTTTATGTAAATGTTAATTACTTTGTTTTAGGATTTGTTAGAGACTCTGTGTGGCATGTTTGAAATTCGATGAGAGTTTTGATCTAAGTCCACAAGGCTTCCTACACTAAGGTAGGTGGTTCCATGTTTAATTGTTATTTGATTAATTGATTTGCATGTTTAATAAATTTAGAATATTATTTAATTAATTGTTGTATAGAGAAATCAATCTTCTATGAGGCTTGATTTACAGTTGAACATATATGGGGGAGTGTTTATAATATGTGTACTTGGGGTTGTAATCTCATATCTGGTTAATTTTTAGTGTTTTTTATTGTGAGTTTAGCATAATAATTATTTTGTTTGGTGTGATTTAATTTTTACATAAGATTTAGTAGGTCTTAATGTGTTTATTAGACTGTTTAGATGATATGAGTATGTTGTTACTGTTAAAACCCATGTCGAACAATCCACAAGTGTTTTATAAATTGTGAGGATTAATTTTTAGGATTTAAAAGGGGTTTAATTGGTATTTTGGTGTTGCGTCTGTATGTGTTCTTTCCTAAATGAGAATTTGAGTGCATTTTTGGTGTTTTAGTCATGCAGTGTAGTTTTAAATGGTTTGTTAAGTGTTTTTAGTGGTTTGTTTAACTATTGAAATGGGTTTTTAACTGTGTGGTTGGTTTCTTTAATCGCATCTGTGACGTAGATTGTGTTCCTGGGGTGGCATTGTGTACGTGTGGTCATGTAAGGGGGTTTGGGTCGGTCTAGTGTGTAAAGTGGTGCTTTTATCTTTAAAATTTATTTATGAAAATTTTTATTGCTTTATTAAATAATTATTAATGGTGAAAAAAATTATTTTGGTTAAATTCTAGAAATATTTTTGGTGCTTAAATTCATGTGACATGTGTGGAAATAATTTAATAAATTCTGTTAGTGGTGTGCTTGAATATGAAAGTGCTTTCCATGACAATTCAGTTGTTTTAATGGGTTGTGTAAGTGATGAAGTTTTAGTTTTGGGATATTTTTATTGTACGTATTATGTTTAAATGGTTTTCTATGTGTGCGAGTGTAGTGTTGGGTGGAGATAGCATCTCATTGGCTTTTTTTGGTTATGTTTGACAAGTAACATGAACTCTGAACTATGTGAGAAGTAATGGGAAGTCGGGGTACTAGGTGGGGGGACTATATCTAGTGAGTTAGTGTTCTTTAGGAGACTTGACTCGGTTTCACTGGTTGGATTAACGATTGCAACACTAACTAAACATAAGCTTCTCTGAGGGTCGTGGTCTTCAAAGCCACGTTTTCTGAGGGTCGTGGACTTTTAAGCCATGTTTTCCGAGGGTTGTGGTTTCTAAGACACTTTTCACCGAGACATGAAGATCTAGGGACCCATTCTAGCCCAAACCCATGAGGCCTCTCCCATATTTGGTGTTCCTTGGTTATTTTATGCTCATCAGTGTGACACTTTGTTTATTTTCATGGTAAGTGTGTGTGTGTGTTTTAATTTATGTTCTTCCTTTTGAAACTATTTTCTTTAAACTTATTTTCTCTAAAATAATTCAAACATATATTTCTTTTATTTAATTAATATTGAAAATGTATTTTTCATTTAATAATTATGCGCGAAACCTCTTTCTCGATGGCATCCTATTGGGCTCTTGGCTCACACCGTACATACACCTTTGGGGGTATGTAGATCTTGTTCCTTTGTATTCCTGGTCGAGGAATCATGCACATTAGTGGTGGTTTGGGTTTCCAGCAGCGTCCTCGTGTTGGTTTGGTGAATCTTTCTTGAGGTTGTTGCACCTCATGGTGCTTGGAGGTTTGAGTCAGTGTTTTAGTTTTTTCATTATTGTTGTTCATATTGGGTTTTTGGTTCATATTGTAAACATAAATTGAGATTGTAGATTAAAGCCTTGTTTCGTTGTCTGTTTTTAATTTTAAATTATTCATATTGTTGTTTTTTATGTCTATTTATTAAGGTAAATCATTCCAAAGTTTTATTTTGATACCCAGGCAATTGTGCCAGCCCGTGGGGATCGAGAACACCCTTTGGGCCTTGCTACGGATCGGGTCGGGCACTGGGTCAGATGGTGACCTGGGCTGGTTCGTGTCAAAATGGTATTAGAGGAGGTTTGTTCTTGTTGTTTGGGATGCCAGATAGATTCAGGATAAGACTGATGGTAATCAAGAGGTTGGTTTCAGAATAGCATCACAAACACTTTCTCGTTTCGATCCTCGAGTAACTAGGGGTAGTATGAGATTTATGTTTTGGCTTTGCTCTATGTGGATGGGTGCCTGAGTGGCATGAAAATGCATATTTGTGAGGCATCATGGAATATAAATGCTGAGTGATTGATTTCTAAGGCTAGTTCTTGTTTCATGGAATGTTGGTTTTTCTCTATAATGGTTTTTGTGCTTAAATGGTTTTTGAAAATGAAAAATGGTTTTCTGTTCGGAGTGAAAGCGATGAGTTCAAAATAGATGTTGGGTTTTATTGTATTGTTCTAGGTTTTTCAAGCAGCTGTTTTTATTTAAGGATAAATTGACAGTTTAAATTGAAATTGTTGGATTTGTGTCATGTATGTGGATATTTGTTTTGTGATTTTTTTTGTATTTTTAGAAGACTATTTTGTGTTTATTTTTTGGGATATACCCCCTAGAAATATCCCATGGGTTTCCAGAAAGTCTCTCAATTCTTGGATCAACCCGAACTTCTAGTGGAGTGGCAGAGTGGGGTACGGCTTGGTGGTATCGACTGTTCGTAGATGTCAAGTCAAGTTGGATATCGTTGAATGCTTTGAGAAAGATTTATGTGTCCCCAGTTTTTTTGGAACTCTATAAGTTGTGTGGGTGTTAGTTGTCTCGAGTATGTACGGTGGAGCGGGACTAGACTGGTAAACATGGATTGTTTCATTTTTGTTGCAAATGGGGATGTTGTGGGCGATCCTCAAGACTAACCTCATTCCATAGTTGTACCAAAGGAAGTGAAGGTGATAGAAATTGGTGGATCTAGTAGATTCTCAACCAACAAACAAGTGGAGATTGAGGTGTGTTGACCTTTCTGATGAGATAGTTTCTGGTTTCCCAGAAGTAGTGTGGAGTAATCAGTCTAAAACTCTTAATAGTTCTGTTCTTGCTCATATTGTGGTAAGTGTGGGTCCCTCATTCGATGTGGGGGGTTAACCAAAGGAGCTAGTTCTTAGAATGATCCTTCTATTAGTTTTTTTTGTGTGTTTGACAGAATTCTCAACCAGTTATCAATAGTGTGGTCAGTGTAGTACTCTAAGTCATTTGCTAAAATTCTCAGTTGGTATGTTGACAGAGTGGTCGCTTGGGAAATGATGAGAAGTAGGTAAGTTACTTTTTTAGAAGAGGAAGTTTTAGTTAGAGGTGGTCAGCTTATAACTGCGAGGAGGTAGATGCTTCAGACATTAGGGCCCCAACCATAGGTCTCAGGGTGAGGATTGGATGCAGTCAAAACTCCTCGAACATGGTGTGAGTTTGGACATACTTAAGACAATAGTGTCAGGACTGGGAAAACTTAAATTTTCCTATCATGGTATGACCTATGAAGGATTGATTTTTTTGTGAAGGGCATGAATCCCCTGTCTTCTTGTTATGTTCTTTATTTATGGGAGTTCCTCTTGGGCCTTAAAGATGTTTGGAAAATCCATATTCTTGTAAATCTTGCATGCATTCTCTGTGAACCTTCTTGTGTTCTGTTATGGATCGAAATTGTACTCATCCTACATATACACATTTGATGTGTAATTGACACACACATGTCTAAGCTGCCTCTTGGATGGAGGTTTCTTGTATCAAAACCATCTCATGATGGGGAGTATTGTCCACAGCTGGAATAATTAGTGCAGGTCGGCCTGTGTTGGTGGGTTCGTGATGAAGGGTTCAGTCGGTATTGCTAAAAGTAAACTGGAAATGCCTGTACGGGTTCTGTGGTGTAAAGAAATACTAATATTGTGGGGGACCCACCTCAGGTCTTTCCGTTGTCCCCTCTAGTTTTGGTTGGTTAAACATAGAGAGCATGGATGGTCAAGCCAGTGTTAGATGTTTTCCTGGGTTGGTGAGTTGTTTTGGATTAAAGAACCAATGTATGACGATAACCCTAATATGGTGGGAAGACCACCATAGGATGAGCTTATGGAAGACTCTATTTGAAAAATGCGCTTGGCGGAGCAATGCTTTACTTCTGCTTCACCCGACCTCGACTATGCTAATTGGTTAACTTGGGTAGTGGGTCGCATGATGAGAATTCTTGGAGATCTCGAGTGGCCCCAGTGATCCCAAATATGGAGGATGACGTGTTCCATGTTGTAGTTCCACCTAAAGTGAAATCCTTATTGCTGGTTTTTTTACATGGTGATTCTTGTTTTGAGTTATTTTAAGTTCCAGGTCATGGTTGTTTGGAATGCCCTATCTTTAGGCGATTGAGTTTGTTTTAGGTATCTTCATGATCTTGTTTTGAATCTTTTCTTGGTTATGTATTTTTGGAATTTTGGGGGGTATAAAGTGTCATGATGGGGAGAATTGTCACACCATGACAGAAAATTATTTTTAATTTAATTATTTTGGGTCTTGGTTTTGAGTAGTAGGTTGAACTGGTTCTATTTTAAAAGGAATTTGGAATCTTATACGGGTGTGCAGCCGTACGCGCGATCGTGTGTAGCACCCTACCGTAGTTAGAGAATGTTTTGTTATTAAACATGTTATTATTTGGGCACGCGACCTTACACACAGTCACACACGTTTTCCGACTTCAATATTAACAATGATATTAATATTTTCAGCTGGTTTTATTATTTTAGTTTTATTATTCTTGATTTCAATATCTAAGTTAATATTTTAATTAATTTATTATTATAATTATTATAATTATTATTATTGTTAATATTTCTATTTGGTCATTAATATTAAATTAATGTTACAATTATTAAATAATTCACTTTCTATTTAAATTACCGTCATTTTTCTGATTATGTATAGGTCAGTTTATGTTTTTTTTATGTTTCATTTCATTTTTTTATTATCCATTTATTTTTATCATATTTTTTCCCTCTTTTATTTTATTTTTTTCCTCCCTCCTTGCTCTCCCCTCTTCCCCATGCGAACCCTTTCCCTTTGCAACCATAGCGCCGCTAGGTTGCTGCTGCTCATATCTGGCACCCTCAGCTTCTCTCCCAGTGTGCCAAGCCCTACTTCCTCTCTCGGACCAGTGCCCTCTTCTTGATAGCCCGACACCCAAGCTCGTACCCCATCCTGCAGAACGCCGCATCGCCCTCATCTCCCTTCCCGGTGAACCATAGTAGTGGGACCCACCATTCCTGCTCTTGTCCGGTGTCGACACTCTCTTACTAATCCCATACAGTGCTTCCTCATAAGCGTCCGGATCTAGCCACCTCTATCTCTCCAAACACTTTATGTCGCACTTCCCCCCCAACTTGAAACCCTCTTCATGGGCATCCTAACCTCATCTAGCGCACACACCCCCTCCTTCCATCGGTGGCTGCCCCTCCTTTATCCAGCCATGTGCGCCCCTCCCCCGGCTTCATCCGATTCTCTGATAGCCTACCCTCTTGGTTTCACCTCTTTTTGGTGGTTCCCCCATTTCGTTTTTGGTGCCACGCAAACCCCGACAACCTATATAAAGCTCCGACCAGCCTCTCGGACACCTAGCTATAGGTTTGAAGTACCCAGGTTGATCATCTTTTTATTTTGGTTGTTCCTTGCAGTTAGAGTTTGGCTATTTTTGGTTTATTTTTAACGCAAATGTAAATTAAATTGTATTTGGGTTCGTTAGATACTCCTTATGCTGTGTTTTTTATGCGATGGAAGTTTTGCACCAAGCCCACAAGGATTCTTATGCCGAGGTAGGTGGTTATATGTTTAATTGTTATTTTATTAATTTATTGTAAAGTTTAATTAATTTATAATATTATTTAATTAATTGTTGTCGTGAGAAGTCGATCTTCTATGAGGTTTGATTTTCAGTTGAAATTATTTGGGGGTATGTTTATAATATGTGTACTTGGTGCTAAAATATCATCACTGGTCAATTATTACTATTTTTTTATGGTGAGATTAGCATACTAATTAGTTTGTTTGGTGTGATTTAATTATTACCTAAGGTTTATTATGTCTAAATGGGTTTATTAGTGTGTTTAGATGATATGAGTATGTTGTTGATGTGAAGACCCATGTCAAACTTTCCACGAGTGTTTTATAAATTATGCGGATTAATTTTTTGGATGCACAAGAATTGAAATTAGTGTTTTGGTGTTGCATCCGTATGAATTCTATCCTAATTGAGCATTTGAATGGATTTTAGGTGTTTTAGTTGCGTAGAATATTTTTAAATGGGTTGGCATGTTTTTGTGGAAGTTTGTTCAACTGTTGTAAAGGTTTTTTTACTGTGTGGGTTGTTTTTTAATCACATTTGTGGTGCAGATTGTGTTCCTGAGGTGGCATTGTGTACGTGTGGTCATGTAAGGGGGTTTGGGTCGGTCTAGTGTGTAAATAATTTCTTTTATCTTTAAAATTTATTTATGAAAAGTTGGAGTGTTTTATTAAATAATTAATATGGGTGAAAAAAATTACTTTGGATAAATTGTGGAAATGTTTTTGGTGCTTAAATTCATGCGACATGTGTGGATATTATTTAATAAATTCTGTTAGTATTGTGTTTAAAGATTAAAGTGATTTATTTGACTGTGTAGTTTTATTAATTGGTTGTATAAGTGATGCAGATTTAGTTTTGGGATATTTTTAGTGTGCGTATTATGTTAAAATGGGTTTTTGTGTGTGTGAGTGTATTTTTTGGTAGAGTTGATTCTCATTTGTTTCGTTTGGTAATGTTTGACATGTATCATGAACTCGGAACTACCTGAGCACTAATGGGATGCCAGGGTAATAAGGGGGAAGGATAGATCTAGTGTGTTAATTTTCCGGAGGTGTCTCAACCCGGTTTCACCGGCAAGATTGACGATTGCAACACTAACTAAAAATATGATTTTCAGAGGGTCATTATGTTTTATGCAACGTTTTCTAAGGTTTGTGGCCTTCTAAGACATTTCTTTGAGGTTCATTGATTATAATCCACGGTTCACCAAGACATGAAGATCTAGGGACCTAAGCTAGCCAACAACCATTTGGCCTCTTCCATATTTGGTGCTCTGTGGTTATTTTACGATCATCGATGTGACACTATGGTTATTTTCAATGTAATTGTGTGTGTGTGTTTTAATTTAAGTTGTTCCTTTTGAAACTGTTTTCTTTTAACCTGTTTTCTCTAAAACTATTCAAGCATCTATTTCTTTTCTTTAATTAAGATTGAAAATGTATTTTTCATTTAATAATTATGCGTGGAACCTCTCTCTCCATGGCATCCTACTGGGCTCATGGCTCACACCCTATAAACACCTTTGGGTGTATATAGATAATGTTTATTTTGTATTCCAGGTTAATGCATCATCCACAACATTGGTGGTTCGGGTTGTCAACGGTGTCCTCATGTTGGTTTGGTGAATGTAGCTTGAGGTTGTTGCACCTCATGGTTCTTGGAGGATTGAGTTAGTGTTTTAGTGTTTTCTTTTTTGTCGTTCCTTTTGGGTTTTGGGTTCTAGTTGTAACCTTAAAATTTGACTACAGATTAGGGTCCTATTTATTTGTCTATTTTTAGTTTTAAAATATTCATTTTATTGTTTGTTTTATGTCTATCAGCTCGTGTAAATATTTCCCATGTTTTTTTGATACCCAGGCACTTCTGCCAGACCGTGGGGATCGGGAACTCCCTTTGGGCCTTACCGCGGATTGGGTCGGGTGACGGGTCAGATGGTGACCCAGCCTGGTTCGTCAAATTCCTTATCTAAACAATTGGGATACATTGTTATATAACTATTAACCCAAATAATTTCCCCCAAAAAACAATATGAGTATGGAACATGGTTTCCCTGAGGGTTCCCACATGGTTTACAATCCATGCACATTAACCATGTACCACTGAAAAAGCCTAAAAAAACTCCACATTTTGACCAGAAACACCCCTAAAATCCAGAGAAAAATATGTCACAAGATTATTACCATGAATGTGACACCCCAAGGTGTCATGAAATCCACACCTTTTCACATTCTTCCACCAAAAAGTTCCTATATTCTTTACAAGTGGGAATTCCAAGAAAAACTCAACCCTAGTGAGGACTCAATTACCACAAACCTCCAAAACTAAAAAATTAAGAAAACATGAAGAAAAACAATTATATAAGATTAAAAAAACATAAAATGTAGCATATGTCCTAAAATTTTGATTCTTTAAAAAATGTCAGAATCACATGAAGACTTGACGCAAGTCTCCCCACCATTTATAATTATCTTACACTGGTGAAACGTATGATAGGTTCGACAAATAGAAATATCATCTCTTATGAAGCAAGAATATACAATGAATAATAACCAGATCTAAACACCACAAGATAGAACACAACATCTTGAATGACCAAGAGTCCTCTAGAACTTACCTGCAACCTCATTCTGTAGAATCTCCAAGGGAGTTCAGACTAAACATTCGTCACCCTAGAATTTATATTTAATCAAAACTAAGGGAATATATGACAAAATTTTCCAACAAAACACAATGGTGACCCTGAGAAAACAATTTCAAAAATCTATAAAGGTAACCATAAATATCATTCCACCAAGGATAAGAAAACTGAGACCAAGAAAAGAACACAAGAATTAAACATCCCAGGGGATTACAAGCTAGACCACCAAATCACAGGGTTTTTGAAAAATCAAAAAGAAAAAAAACAAAATTCATTCTTATCTAAGAAAAAATTGGGTTCTGAACCAAGGCCTTCATCTAGATTATGAGGGTATTCGAATCCAACTCCCCCAAACAAAAATCCATGGTAATCATAATAGATACATATAACATGGTGGAATCTGCATCCCAACTAGAAATGATACCACACCTTAAATATTCCAGGCATACACCCAAGGTTCCTCCCATTTCCAAACCAAAAATCAAAAAATATCCAATGGTTTACATCATACAAGATCAATACGAAAAAAATTAGGCATGAACAACTCAATTGATATGAAATTAGGATTAAAAAACATATCCATAAATTTCAATAAAAAGGAAGCTACGTATAAAAAATATGGGAAATCCCCCGATCTAAAATAAATATTATAATAGGGGTGATCCTAATCAAAGCTCACCTTCCATCTATCCAATGAAAGAGGCAAAAAATTATTCCACAAAAAAAATTGTATCTTGACATGAGCCTCTTTCTTCTAATGATTAAATATCTTACCGAACCTCTAAATGTGAACAGGGTATCCACATAGATGATATTTCAATGGAGATAAGGGACAAGAATATTAAACATTCATAGAATTTCCAAAAATATAAACACACAAATGGCTTCTTCTTTTCTAAAATCATATTGGAATGTTGAGAAGAAAACTGCCCTCTTTTATCATGCTTATATTTCCCATCCTCACTAACAACCTCATCTTTACTACCTCCATCATAAAATTAAGAATAACATTCCATATATATGGACATTGTCCTCTAAAAAACAACAACACCATAATTTCATTTTCAGCAGACAACTCTAGAGAGACAAGTTCCAAACCACGGAAATTCAAATCACATTATTTCACTGATTGATCACCTTAGAGGATACACTAATTCTCTATTTCCCTTTATAATCTTAGTTATTCATGATAAAACTACAGAACAAATTCCGCCTTAAAATATCCCTAATAGAGATCCTTGAATGGTTGGGTGTGAATAGAAAGTTTCCACCATCCCAACCCCAAACCCTTGAACAATGGAATGGTGCACCTCACTCTAAAGTCATCAGGAGTCTATAATGAGTAAAAAATATCTTCAAAATTGGATATCCACTTAGTCAACTCACGGGGTCCTTGATCACCATATACAATTAGAGGGTAATAATTTAAAAATACTCATGCATGATCCACAAGATGATAAAAACAAGGATCTACCACTCTATCATGATCATGAGCAGGGACAAAAATTAGAAGGACATCTATTATATCTATAGGAAAACTACCCAAGGAACTACCTACCCAAATACCTGATTCATTGTTGTGAGAATCATTATAAAACATCACAAACAACAGACTCCATAAAATCACATTAAAATATATTAACAAAAGGATATCAATAAAAAATAATAATTTAAAGAACCTTAAAAATCTATATAAGAAAAATAAACATAAACAAAAAACAAGGTCACAACCCATTTCTAAATCTTTCAACCAAAATCCTTGAATACAATTGATACCACACAACCAACGAATTTTGAATACAACACCACTTCAAAATCACTTTCGTTTTCTTAAACTAATCACATTGAGTTTAATCACATTTCAAGGATTTAATTTGTTAACACCCACAAAAATTGCATATTTAAATAACAAAATTAACCCAAAAGATGTTCATCCAATCCACTTAGGCAATGAAAACAAGGTTTTCAATGAAAGCATCACTATTAATGTTTAAAAAGATTTTGTAAATAAATTTTAAATGCCATAAAACATCACTCAAACATCCAAATAATCCAAAAAAATACAAGAATATAAAAAACTAAAAAGATATTGAAAACAATTAATCACAACATTATCTAATGTACACACCTTGGCCTCAGGGTTCTTCTATGCATGTGTGAACTATGTGAGTGCCACTGTATGTTTCCCATACTATTGTGTATAAGATGTGCATGGTTTGAAAAACCATGTTCCTTATCTATTCACCACTACGTTACCTCCAATTCCATCCCCATGTGATGAATTTCTCAAGACATCATAAAGAATATTCCCCCCACTTTGATTACTAGAAATCCACATAAAAACATCACAAAAGTGAACCAAAAAAACATCAAAATGATTGAAAAGTTTTGACCACCCATGGGAAATTGAGGTTTGATGCAGTTAAGAGATGGACAATCACATTCTTGGACCCACCACTTGATTCTTGATGTTCTTATTTCATTTATAACTTTGGAAATAAATATCAAAAAGGTGATCCTCAAGAATTCCACTAGTGAAGAAAACATATTTTACGGCAGTAATTTTTTATTTTTTATGCCTACTATTGGCCGAAGTTATTACAGGAGACCTTATAAACATTGTTTTTTATGTCGGTTATTTTACAACCGACGTAAAAAACACAAATCTGAAGCATTTTTTACATCTTTTGATAAAAACCTGACATGGAAAACACTTCAGAGTCATGGTATATTACATCGGTTATTTAATAACCGATATAATATAAACCATTTCACGTCGGTCATTATATAATTGACTTAATAAATCACTCCTCTAAAGTGTTTATCACGTCGGTTATAAAAATAATCGGCGTGATAAACTTTTCTACCAAGCAGTTTCCAACTTCGGTTATTTTATAATTGACGTAAAAACCATTTTCCATGAATTTATTACGTCAGTTTCCAAATAACCGACATTAAAACCAATCCCTATGCTTTTTTAACGGTGGTTATGAAATAACCGATGTATTTTTTTTTTAAATAAAACTAATCAACCACTGCTATGTCCAACCCAAATACCTGAAACAGACCAAAACGTTACAAAAAAAAGACCAACAATAGACCCGAACCCCCCCACCCAACTAGACAGCCCCCACCACTGATCTACCACTGCTATTCCCTGCAAAAATACCTGAAACAGACCAAAAACATAACAAAAATAGAACACAACCCAAACAAAATATGACCATAATCCCCCAACACACTATACAGCCCCCACCACACCCTTGTACACCCACCCCACTGGACACCTCCATATCAAAAATAGACCAAAACCTGACCTAAACCCCCACACCATTGGACAGCCCCCACCACACCTCTGGACACCCCCCACTCCCCTGGACTTCCCCCACCCCCTGGACAGCCCCCACACCCTGGACCATCCCCCAACCTCCTGAACACCCACCACACCCCTAGACTGGCCCCACCCCCTGGACAACCCCCCACACCCCTGGAATCCCCCACCCTCCTGGACACCCCCACCCCCGGGACAGCACTCCCACACCCTTGGAAAACCCTCCTACACCCCTAAAACCCCTCCCCCATATGACAGCCCACACCACACCCCTAGACACCCCACACCCCTAGACATCCCCCACCCACAGGACACCCGCCACACCCCTGTACTACCCCCACCCCCTGGATGGCCCCACGCACCCCCGGACACCCCCACTAACCCATCTGGACACACCCCACACCCCCAGACTGCCCCCACCCCCTGGACATCCCCCACACACCTGGACAACCCCCAACCCACCTGGACACCCTCAACCCTGGAAAACACTCCCACACTCCCAGGAAAGCCCTCCCACACACATAGACCCCCCCCCCAACTGGACAGCCCCACCACACCCCCACACCCTGAACTACCCCCCACCCCCGGGACACCCCCCACACCCCTTGACAACCCCCACCCTCATGGACACCCCCACCCCTTGGACAACACTCCCACACCCCTAGACAACCCTCCCACACCCCTAGAACCCCCACCCTCCCGGACACCCCCACCCCACTGAATAGCCTTCCCCTGAACCCCCCCCCCTCCAGACCCCTATATCCCCACCCCCACCCCACTGGACTGCCCCTCTCCCCACACACACACCTCTGGACATCCCCCACTCGCCTGGACATCCCTCCCACCCTCTTGGACACCCTCCCACCCTCCAAAACCACTGGACAACCCCACCACACCCCTAGACACCACCCACCTCACTAGACACCCCCAGACCAAAAATAGACCAAAACCCGACCACCCCCCCCATTGTAAAGCCCCCACCACACCCCTGGACAACCCCCCACACTCCTGGAAACCCCCACCCCCTTGAAAGGACTCCCACACCCCTGGATATCCCTCCCACACCCCTAGAACCCCCACCCTCCTGAACACCCCCACCCTACTGGACAACACTCCCCTAGATAGCCCTCTCACACCCCTAGAACCCCACCCCTACCCCCACCCCACTAGACTACCCCCACACCCCTGGACACCCCCTGGACATCCCCCCACTCGCCTGGAAATCCCTCCCACCCTCCCACCAAACTAGACAGCCCCCACCACACCCCTAGACACCCCCACCTCACTAGACACCCCCAGACCAAAAACAGACCAAAACCCGATCAAAACCAGATCCCCCCCACCCTAATGGACAGCCCCCACGACACCCCTAGACACACCCCACATCCCTGGACTGCCCTCCCACCTGTATATCGCCTGGATAACTGGTGTTGGGAGAGGAGGCGCCACCATCCCTCAGGGGGGGGGGGTGGCTAAACGTCGCTGGAAGGTACTCATCACTCTCGCATGCGAAGCTTGAGCTCTCAAAATGTTTCACCAATGCTTTCTTCCACTATAAACATCATTCATTATATCAATTTGATGCCAGTGTAACTAGGGGGTGCCAGTTCAGTTGGTGGAGAGGGACGCAGAGAAGATTGCAGTGATGATATGAAATATACCCAACAAGTACACTTAAGAGACTGTTTAGTTTCCCAAATTAGATGATTGAACAAATATAGGGCTGTTTGTGTGCATTTTTTTGTGATAGACGGGATACGATGGTAGTGTTCATGGACCAACATTGAATGGAGGAGACAAAAAAACACAAAAACAACCCTATATTTGTTCACGCAACTAATTTGGTAAATTAAATAGTCATGTGTACTTCATTGGTATATTTCATATCATCACAGTTGTCTTCTCTGCATCCCTCTCCACCAATTGAACTGGCGCCATCTTCCCACCACCAGGCTTTTTTTTAACGTCGTTTTAGGAGTGTCATGGGTAGCCTTGGGAGCATCATTTCTAGTCCCGCACGATCCGGGAGATTTCCACCGCCATGATCCAGGTATTTTAGTCACACATGATGGCATTTCCCCCAGGTTATACTATCATCAATGTGATTGAATGAATGATGTTTACAAGGGAATAAAGCATTGGTGAAACATTTTGAGAGCTCATGCTTCACATGTGATAGTGACGAGTACCTTCCAGTAGCGTAAAACCCCCCGAGGGATGGCGGATCCTCCTCTTCAAACACCCTGGACTCCCCCCCATCCACATGGACACCCTAGACACCCCACCTCCTGGACATCCCTCCCACACCCTTGGAAACCCCCCTCACCCCACAGGACACCCCCACATCCTTGGATACCCCTTGGACATCCCACCACTCCCCCAAAAAGCCCTCCAACCCTCATGGAAATGTCCCCACCCCCAAGGACTGCCCCCAACTCTCATGGACACCCAGGACACCCCCACACCTCACTGGATAGCCCTCCCACACCCCTCGATATCCCCACCCCACTAGACACCCCCAACACCCTAGAAACCCCTCCCCCCAAGACCAGAATTCATACCACAAAAACCATCATTAGTAGACCAAAAAAAGAAGTAGAGAAAAATTAAACATTCACATATATAACATTCAAAACATACAATGTCAAATTAAAAAAAATACAACATAAAAGACTACCAAATACACAGTTTCAATGACAATATTCAAAGTTACATTTTACCCTATAGTAAACTAAAATTCAATCAAACCAGTAAAATATTTTGACCATTCCACTTATAAGTGTTTGAAGTCTTGAGAACTATAGGTTTTAGGGTCATCAAATAGATAAAAATTAAAATGATAGTAGTTAACGTGTATAATGAATAAATCAAATGAAATATTAAGGAAATGTTTAAAAGAAAATTTTACCTGGTCAAAGTTCACAACTGTTCTAGTTGTTATTATTTCATACATAAATCATAACATATAATATCTGCATTCGATGAATCCTTTTTGTTCATGAAAATTATGTTTGAATGAGTGTAAATTCAATATATTATTTTTATGTAATAAATAAAAAAGTACATATTATATATGGATATTTACCTTTACATTTTCATATTTGATCTTCATACTCATTTTATTTGTGTTTTTTTGAAAGTATATCCATCCCCTGTTAGAAAATAATATGAATGGGATAAATTTAAATTTCATTATAATATATAAAACTATTGAGAAATTGAAACATACTTTTCCATAATTTTCTTAAAAAACATTCCCGCACATCTCCATGGACAGAGCATATCCAATTATGTGTTTTCTCCCGTGGGAAAAAACCCCTAACATCCAATGTTCACTGATAAAAGAAAATTTAAGGTTAGTGATTTTATATGATAAAAGATAATGAACTCTTTGAGAGATATGTGTTTCATACCTATCACAAAAAGGCATCATCCAACACTATGTGACTATATTATGTTCATGTCTTTCAGAAATATAAAGAATTCTTTGTTCCTCATCCAATGCACGTGCTTCAGGGGAAATCAACTGCGGGTCCATGAATCCATATACATCTGTACGCTCCTTCTTCTCATAAATGTTATAAATATATCTAATACAAAATAGACATAAGTATACATTTTTAACAAATATAATTCATGGAAAAGGTGTTAAGACTTAAATGGAAAAAAAACTCACCACGTTGAAGCCCAACTTATCTCCAGTAACAAGATCCATGATATTAGTTTTCACAATCCCCACTATTATTGCACATCCACAAACATGAGCTTCTATTGGAAAATCATAATGATCGGCAAAAAAATTTGAATATCTTAGCAATCTGTCAAGGAAAAAATTTGTATAAGATATTACATACATACCTCTATCGTAATGAGTCGTTGAAGTCTGGATGGCCAAATTTAAAAATGTATGATACTATGTCCAACTATCTTCACCTCATCTGTGGGTAATGGAACTCGAGGCGATCTATCTAAAATATCATGTACGGTGACCCTATGATTCTCTACCTTTAATTGTTGATGATGAATTGTATCTCCTATACAATATATCAACCCATATGCAACTATATGATGTTAAGGATCATCAACATACAACTCGCAATAAGTAGGAACCTGCGACAGAGGAGTCGAGATACAAATGGGGTATGCAGGCTGAGGTGGGGGAGTGGGAGCTACTGGCAGAGGTGGAGGATAAATAATGGGGTCTGCAGGGGGAGGTGGAAGAGTGGGACCTACAGTCTGAAATTGTCTTTGCAAGTCTGCAAACATAGACTGTATCGATGCTCTAATCGTTTCCTCTATCACCCCTTTAATATTATGAACTTCAACCTCCAAGGATTCTATTTTTTATAAACACCCTCAGTATAAGAAGTTGAAGAACATGGAAAAACATTTCTTACTGATACAACTGTCAGATATCCTCATACTCAACCAGGATGTTCGGGCTTTCCTAATGATGAAGATAAAATATCATGCCTCCGAGCAGCTGTAAATACCCCATGTGAGCTCTGCTCCTAAATAGAATCATGTATTAATTAATTTAACATTTCTATAATGATTGAAATTATATAAATAAAATATTTGACTTTAATAATTAAAATATATATCTTACATTCCTCTTAGACATGATTCTCGAATCATCTGAAAGATATTTCCCTTTTTTCCCATCTGATCTATCTTACATTTTTCATGTCTAGATGGAGGGGATGGAGGGGCCACCTCTCTAGATCTTTAATACTCAGCTCTTAGTTTTTTAAATTATTTCTCCATCATTTGTTCTTCAAATAATTTATACCCTCACCAAGATTATATATGAGGGTATACATTTTTAGATTGGATCTCCTAATGAGATTTCCTTGTTTTCTATAAATTAAGAATAAAAATCATTAACAAAACATTAATAAGATCATTTATATAAGAAATATTATAAAAGATTAAATTTCCCTTACAAAATATGAATCTTTTCTTCTAAAATCAACAAACTGTCTCCATGTGTCTTCATCTATTAAATCATATATATGAAAAGGATTATCATGAATCCTATGAAAAAAAGTATAATCAAATGAGAGGGTTGATTTGAAATCTCTCCATCCCCAGGCATCCATTGATAAGCATTTCTTCCTGACTCCTCCAATGTCAAGAATATCAATTTTCATCTAATAAAGAAGAGGTTAAATATATTATATATACTAGGAAGATTTAAATAATATAAAAAAACCGAAAAAGATCTTACTAAAATCGTCTCCCACAACTGAGAGATTATCGCTTTGTCCACACCTCTCCAATCATCATACAAAATTCTTACTTTTCTCTTATCATGATTTGGTACAAAACTCTTAAAATATTTTTCATTTGGACCTCTAGTAATATCATCCTCATCAAACTCAACGAGTATCCTATGATCCTATATACATGCAAGTGATAATATTGGTAAAGGTGTCCACCCATGATTACCATCTCTTTAACTTTTTGTCGTAATGGGAGCACGTGAGGAAGATTGGGGAACATCAAGAGAAGCATGTGAATGTTCCTCCCCAAAGGTATGACCAATATGATCATCTCCTAAATCATGTGGTGGATCAACTGATTGATCTATGATTATCCTTCAAATCAAAAAAACAAAAATTAGTTTATAAATATACAAATTCAAATATTACAATAATAATGTAAATATAAAATTGAAAATTGTGCTAAGTTACGTTATAGAAAACATTGTTAATATGGTAAGCATGTTAAACAATATTAAATATTTTAATGATGGTAATGATGGTAAAGATGATAAACATGGTAAACCTAGTAAACATGGTAGAGTAATTGTCATTGAAAAAAATAATAGATATATAATTTATGTAATGGTAAACATGATAAAGTAAACTAAACAAAATTAAAATGA
This sequence comes from Viscum album, assembly GCA_963277665.1. NCBI lineage: Eukaryota > Viridiplantae > Streptophyta > Magnoliopsida > Santalales > Viscaceae > Viscum > Viscum album. Next base: position 2,096,933,214 of record OY728163.1, on the reverse strand, counting down.
ACAAAAACATAAACATATTTCTTTTAATATATGTTTTCATAAAGAAAAACACTCAATATCTATCATTTTATGAAAATAATAAATGTAAACAAGAAATAAACAAATGTTTCCTGTAGTTTTAGGAATGTATAAATGGATTGTATTCCCAAATTCCTATGTCGTGATCGGTCCTTATAGTACAAACCATGTCTTCAACATGCTTATCATTATGTTCTGTTAATATTTCCATGGAATTAGGGATCTCATATAAATCAACATCTTCATCATGTTATTCCTCACCAACATATTGTTTCTTCCATTGTAAAACAACATCCCACTGCATATCTGATTGATATAATACATAGAATTTTCTTTCCATGTGTTTCCATTATAAAAGAATCAGTTGTGTCTTCCAATCTATTCAGATTAACAACTGCCTTTCCAAATTCATCATGTTTGAAACTGTTGTTACCGATAAACCATTTTCAGTTAAAAATGGGAACTTTAATTTTAAAGTAATCAACCTCACATATATCTTCAATCACTCCATAGTATGAACATGATGCATAAATTGGGTTTTTTCCTTAACCATCGGAAAATTCATTACTTCTACAAAAACTAATAAACCATTATTATGAACTAATCTTCTGTTGTCCTGAGATTTCATATGAAATGTATATCCATTAATTTCAAAACTGGACTATGTTATCACATTTAAACATGGACCACCCACTAGCCATTTTAATGTCTCTGATACATCTGATTTACCAAGAAAGGTCTTTTTAAACCATGACAAAAAAAATTTGTTGTGTTCTTTTTAAATCCACATTTATTTCTTCTTTGTATTACATTGCTTCAACTCATTAATATGCAATGTGATATATGGTTCAGCATCATCTATGTTATTAAATATGTATAATTATAACTTCTTCATCTGTTTAGCTGACAAAGATTTGACTTTCAAGCCATGAATCCCCTTTCCCTCATTGTTGACACGTTCATTGAGAGATGGAGGTAAAACTATCTGTTGCGCTGCTGCCAAGTAACTCGTACAAAAATATACAACCTCCTCAGAAATATACTTTTCAATAATGGAGGATTCCGGTCGATATGGATTCTTAACATACCCATATAATATTTTCATATACCTTTCAAAATGATACATCCAATGAAGATATACAGGTCCACAAAGCTTTATTTCTTGAACTAGATGAATCATTAAATGCACCGAAATATCAAAAAATGTTGGTGGAAAATACATTTCCAATTTAAAAAGTCTACAAATTTCATCCTTTCCAAAATTTTCATGGCATTCACATCAATCACATTATTACAAATTGAATTGAAAAAATAACACAACTTCATTATAGTCTTTCTGACATGGATGGGAAACATTCCACGCAATGCAATTGGTAGAAGTTGTTTCATCATGACATGACAATCATGAGATTTCATTCCTATCAACTGCATGTCCTTCAATGAGACAAAATTTTTTACATTTGTAAAATAACCTTGAGTCACCTTGATATCATGAAGCCACTGAAAAAAGAAAATTTTCTCCCTCTTGGATAATGTATGAAAATACGGGGGACGAAATGTTTGTCTTCCATTAGGAGTGGGAGCAAACTCTAAATGTATTCCCATTGATAGTATGTATAATATTTCATTTAACCCATATTTTTTCGTTCCATTAATATCTAACAATGTTCTAATCAAACTATCACAAATATTATTCTCCACGTGCATGACATCAATATTATGATTAACTTCATGATATCTCCAATATGGTAGCTTAAAAAATATTTATCTTTTCTACCAAATATGTCTATCACTACCAGATTTATATGTCTTTCCCAACATCACATAAAGGTTTTCAACCCTCTCACAATACATATCAGGGGATAATGGTTTTGGAGAAATATCAAATTATTGTGAGACAATGAATGCCATTTTTATTTTTTTATAAGAGTGATCTATAGGGAAAAACATTCGATGACCCATGTACACTATTTTCCTCCCATGATGAAATTGACAATTTGAAGTCTGTTGTTTGCAAATTGGACAGGCTTTATGCCCTTTAACACTATATCTAGAAAAATTTCCATATGGCGGGAAGTCATTTATAATGAACATAAGCACTGCATGCAGTTGAAAATATTCTATTTTATAAGAATCATACACCCTAATACCATCCTCCCATAAAAGATTCAAATCATCAATCAATGGTGATAAGAAAACATCAATATCGTTGTCAGGTTGCTTCAGGCCAAATATCATTATACTCAACATGACATATTTGTACATCATAAAAACTTCATGAGAGAGGTTTTAAATTAACCATAAAGTAGGCCATGAACTATGTGTGCTAATAAGGGTTCGGTATGGATTCATTCCATCTATGCACAACCCTATTATGATATTTCTAATTTCATTTCCAAATGTTGGATACTGCTCATCAATTTTCAACCATTGTAGTCTATCAGGTGGATAGAGTATTTTTTTCATCACATATCCGCTCATCAGCATGCCATCTTAACCTTTTTTAATTATATTAATTAGAAAATAAACATTTGAAATGATGAATTATATGATGATACCAAAATAATTTTGAAGGGATCTTTGTAATTTCTACATCAGCTTGTGATTTTTCTTTCACCTTATACTGTGATGTCTCACATTTAAGACACTCTGATAGAAATTCATATTCCTTCCTATATATCATACAGTCAATCAAATAGGGATATATTTTCTTTTATCCCAATCCCATCGGGCATAAGATTTTCTTGGCCTTATAATGTGAATATGGAAGATCGTTATCTTTTGGAATAAGGTCTTTCATCAATTATAGCAGCTCTACAAAACTTATGTCACTCCATCCATGTTTCTCCTTCAAGTTAATCAATCTTAACACCGCCTAAAAAACTGTAAAATCTGTACAACCAGGATACAATATTTTTTCAGCATCACCATATAGAAACATAATTGTTGGTTCTATCTCAATTTGTTCTACTGCAATATCATGAATCATTTCTTCAATTCCATCGGAGTTACCATCTTGAGAATCATCATCATCGGTAGATCTGACATTCCATCTTGTTTCACCATGAAAAATACAAGGGCTATAACTCAGATTAAAAGAATGACAAATTAGATGATCTTTTATCTCTCTACTATTCAACTTCTTCATATTCAAACATTTCAGGCTTGAATAGAAAAAAAATGACACTACTTGGAACATTTTGTTTAGAAAATTCTAAAAAGGAATCAACACCTTCCAAATATTCATTGCACATTCGATGTGCAATAATTCAACTTTGACTCATTATTACCTATAAGAAATATCAAAATTTTACATCATTTTATGCTATGACAAATATAGGTTTATATGAAAAATATCATCCTTTTAAATTAAAAAAAATTTAAAATATAAAAAAAATCTATTCATATTTAAAAAAAATATGCTTGAAAATGATTTTAAATAGAAAATATAGTTATATATAACAGTTTTAAATTCATCTTGGATCCATTATTCTTACGGTTCACAAAGAATACATCCTAGTGCAACTGGATACCAAATACACCCTTAGGTAAAAAATAAATATGAAGTATAAATATTAAAATATGTATACATTCACTACTAAAAATTACAGAGATCATAAAGATTTGAAACCACAGGACATCCCCCCCCCAACCCTCTAGACAACCCACCCCCTGGACACCACCCCCACCCCTTTGACACCACCCCTACCCCCTGTAAACCCCCACCCCCTTTGACACGCCCTGGACACCACCATCCCCTTGGACAACCCCCCACCCCCTTGGACACACCCACACCTCCTGGAACCCACCCCCACCCCTTCCCCCTTTGACACCCCCTGGACACCTCCAACCCCTGGACACCCCCACACCCTTGGACACCCCCAGGACACCACCACCCCCTTGGATAGCCCCCCCCCCGACACCCCCACACCTCCTAATAACCCGATAACTCATTGATTACTATAAAACCATCAATTTAAAAATAAAAAAACATCCCTAATAATAGATGGAATATACGAGATGAAGAAGTGGATGAATAAGAAAAAAAGAAACAATGAAGAAAGGAAGAAGAACATGGAATAAGTAACTTATTTAAGGAAATCGAAATTCAATAGATGGAAAGAATCAAACACCATAGTAGAGGGAATTCCATGGAATCAAATAAAACCATGGGGCCTCCAATGGTTGATAGAAAATTGGAGAAAATTGTGTAAACCTGAAAATCAAATCAAATTTAAAATAAAAACTCTGATGGAAAAAATCACAATGTAATGCCTATCATCATGGCACAATGTGGTCATGATAACTAAATATTTTGAAACCACGACATGGTCTCCCCCATAAACCATAATTTTCTCATAGATAATGACTGTCCAAAATATATATAACCAAATAGAATCATATTAAAACACCCCTCATATTTTTATAATTCTTGAATCCCTAAAAATCACTGTGGAAACCTCAAGCTCCTTAAATATCCACAAATGTCCCCCTATTAAATTTGAAAGAAATCCCAGCTACATCATAGCACAACACTGACCACAATGATGGAACCACCATAAATTAAAAAACTCTAACAAATTATATCCTAATATCCATGAAACAATACAATCATCATTTCATAATATCATTTACCATGATGCAATAGTAAATCCCAAATGACACTTATCCCCCACCCCCTTGGAAACCACCCCCACCCCCTTGGACACCCCCTGGATACCACCACCTCCTTGGACAGCCCCCCACCCCCTAAACACCACCCCCACCCCCTTGGACACTCCCTGGACACAACCACCCATTGGACAACCCCCCACCCTGGACACCATCCCCACCCCCTTGGACATACCCTAGACTCCACCAGCCCCTTGTATAGCCCCCACCCCTCTGGAAATCCCCCCACCCCCTTCGACACCGCCACCCCTCCTAGACACCACCCCCACCCCCTACCCCCTTGGACACCCCCTGGACACCCCCAACCCTCAGGACTGCCCCCCTAGGACTACCCCGCAAACCCTTTGGATTGTCCCCCACCCCCCAGACAACCCCCCAACCCTCTGGACATCCCCCCGAACCCTCTGGATAGCCCCCACCCCCTAGGACAGCCCCTACACCCCATGTACACCACCCCCACCCCCTTTGACATCCCTCGCACCCCCTTAGACACCCCAACCCCTTGGACAATCCCTGTACCCCCTGGACACCACCCCCACCCCCTTCGACACCTCATGGACACCCCCACCCCACTGGACAACCCACCCAACCCCCATGGACACCCCACCCACTTGCACATCCCCCCCACCCCCTTGGAAACCCCATGTACACGCACACACACATGATAGAACACACAAAAATCATAAACATGCCGGATATAACTTACATAGGTTTATTTTACCAGAAATGAATTTCGCATCATATATATGAACACTATGAAACATACCATGATATCATGAACAATGAAAAATAACATCTCAAAAATTTATTTTAGGGCATCGCAGACAATAATAACAGAAAAGGAATCGTGTGAGGCTTGATTGAGTGTTGTGAGTCAACCTGATAGATCTGATGATAATAAATATGTAGAATGATGTTGGAAAAATGAGGCAGGAGGGCATGACATTGACGAATTTTTTCTAGGTTTTACACACAAGAGAGACAAGTCGCAGGTCGCCCGATCGAAGAAAACAGAATGAATGAATACATGGTGCGATAAAAAATTTAAATGATTTAGCATGTCAACTATTTAATAACCAATTTGGTAAGATATTTTTGTAATGTTTATATCATCGGTTATTTAATAACTGGTGTAGAAAACAATTTATCATGTCGTTTATAAAATAACTGATGTGATATATGTCCCTTTATACAGAGGTGAAAAATTGTTGAGATTAGCTTTATCACATCTATTTATTTATAACCGATGTGGTAAAGTTCCAAGCTTTTCTTCTATCATGTTGGTTATAAAATACGTGAAGTGATAAAGCATGCCAGATTCGATTATAACGTATGTTATACAGTAACCGACGCAAAAAATCTAATCTCTGTATGTTTTACATCGGTTATAAAATAACGGACGTAAAAAATGGATCCTGATCGATATATCATGTCGGTTATAAAATAATAGATGTGATATATCGAGTATTGAAGCTTTGCACGTCAGTTATATAGAATAGACGTGAAAAATCCCAATGTGTTAAATGATTTTCCACTAGTGAACCTAGGACCCTTCCATGAACCTAGATACTTTGATACCATTTTTTAACAAACCAACTCAAGTTTCTATTTGAACCAGTGCTAAAACCGGCCTACCACATACCTGGGTAGTGTAAATCTCCCCCACCCCACCCTGATATGATGGAAATCATCAATGATACCCAATATAACCATTGTTTATGGTTTAACCCTCATGGATATGACCAAACCCAACACCCAAATAAAGCATAATATAACCGATCAGGAACATACCAAAAGTAATCTCAAATAAATAAACATATAATAAATAGTTGTAGACTAAAATGGAAGATAAAAAATGTAAATAAAGAAAAACCCAAAAATCCCATAGCAATTAGATCTAACATTGTTGTACAAGCCGAATTTCGGACCAACATCTGCATGTGAAACTTGAGTGACCCCCACAATCCTAATGCAAACCACATCCCAAAGAATGTAGAACAATATCCATCCTAAATCCAATAAATTAACGATCCTACAAAGGATATAAATACTACATAACCCATAATGTGAGTATGTAGGTTGTGAGATAAGGCTATTAGGATACCACCATGAGTTCATTTAACTTATTTTATTTAAGAAGCCAATAATGGTTGTTTGAAAATGAGGCATGGGATAATAGGTTTTCATATTAAATTTAAAATCAAGTGAGTAAATAATTTTTAAATATGAACATCCAAAAATATCTCCTTTGTCAAACCATTTTACAAAATTGGTTTTATCTGAAAACAAATCCAATTCCTTGAGAAACCAAAATGTTTTATCAAACCCTAAACATATGAAAACAAATCCACAAAAGGATTAAAATATTTCAGAATAGACTTTTTAAATAAATAATTCCATTTGAAAACTATTTCACCTTTTTTTCTTTAAAATATTACATATACCCAGCTCAAAAAACATAAGGAAACTAGAGAAACAATGATATCAACATTATCAAAAAGTTTCATAATGAATTCCATTAAATAGATGGAATAAAACTCACCAATAACAGGACTAATACTTAAGGGAAACACATGAAATGAGACCATACAAGAAATAATCTATAAAAATTTCATCATATAAATGAAAGAGGGATAATATAGATACAGATCACGATGAAAAAACATGAGGACTATCTATATCATACAAGACACACAAATGTAGACCTTATTATAGACAATGTGATAATCATATATCCATCCAATAAATATATCTAAGAATTATCCCTAGTGATGAACCTTAAATATGGATGATATATAGAACTAAGGTGGGTATAGCTAGTCTAAAACCTCAACTTTCCAAGAAATGTCCCACTACTTCACAATTAGAAACCTCAGTCTCCTCATGTAATAATAATGATGGTCGACTGTGAATAATAATTTTGTCACATGATAATAAAAATCCATTAGGGGTAATTCCATAATCATGTCCTTAAAACCTCTCACACTATAGTAAAATTTATCCCCAACCCACAATCACAACATGAGTCACATAACCTTGCATCCATAACATGGATTATAAAAACATCAAAAAAAGCATGGGGGCTCAAAAATCTCCCAATAAATAATCGACACATCACTATGTACCGATCATGCCTTATCTTTCATACATATAATATATACATTTAGTAATTCCTTTTTCAAAACAACTTGGAAAGGAAACATGATTCAAAAAATCATAATCACTAACATGTACAACCAAAAACCCCTTGGGAGATTTGATTTCACTTTATAACACTAAACCACCCCTTTAAAACAGAAAAACACTCTTTTAACATAAATTAAAACCCAATTTGTCTTTTCAACTGATAAAACATGGGGAGTGCATGAAATACCATTTTGTATTAAGATACCATTTCAAACAAGAAATTCCACCCATTTTCCACAAAAAAACAATCAATGTTAATGAATTATTTATAAAAACAATCCTAGATAGTCTACACCATAATTATTTGCTCTAAACCTGAATTTTTAAACACCAAGAAACAATGGAACTCTTGAAAAAATCTAAATGAAATTGAAACACCTACCTCAAGTGATAGAACCATTCTGCCTTTGATAAAATCCACCCAAAAGTGAATCCTATTATGCCTCACAACCATTACAAACCTGAAAACCCTAAATCCTAGAAACCATAAACACATTTCATATAAACAATACCATTATGGTTAGATGGATTATAGAAATATTGAGAAACCAATAGAAAGAGAAGATAGAAGCTCATTCCTCTTGATCTAGATGAAGAACCACCAAAGATACACTCCAAAATCACATGTAGAATATTGGGGGGGAGGAGAATAGGAGGGAATGTATATGTTCCATGGATGAGTGGATTGAATGGGGTGGAAATCTCATTTTTTTAAAGATAAAATAAAAAAATACCCCTATTAGTGTTATTCCATTCAGTTATATCACATGGTTTGGAAGACCATGTAGAAACCATGGAAATCAACTCTATTAATAGGTGAATAGTATGTATACTTTTCCTAAATGGTTATGTAACTATAATCCCATCACACAACCACTATTCAGGGAAAATGGATTCCCCTAGAATTCACAAATAGTTTATATACTATTCACCTTATCCACACACCCCTATAAAAGCATTAAAAACTCTATGGTTGAGCTTGAAACACCCCTGAACACAAGAAAAAAATAATCAATATATTATAACCAAGGACGTGATAGCTCATGGTGTCACAGAGGATTCTTTGAGTTGGAACCTTAACTCATGAGCCTTATATATGGATTAAGATCACAAATAATAAGAATTAAGAGACATTCGATCTTAGGGTGAAGCATGTATGGTCAGCCAAGTGTCTTTTAAGGAACCTTATCCTAACATGATTACATTCATTTATTTAATACCTTATTTATATACCTACACACTACAATATATTATACACATAAATGGAATGCATTAGACACCATTGGTGGTGGAAAACTGAGTTTATCTCATACCCTATTTGGGTTTTCGTTTGGTACCCATATAGACCTCATAGTTGTAGGAACATAATTATGGATTTTCCTATGTCTTGTACACTTGGATATGGGAGATTAGAAGCTCATGAAGTAGAAGTTTCTTAGGATTATAATGGAGATATCCCCTAGGATGTAGTTCTTTTTTAGGCATGTATTTTATTCCTGCTATCATGTATGATTGTTTTAATTTTTTATTAACATGATGTCATTATTTATAAGATACTACTAATGGAATTGGATGTTTATTAATTTTAGGATGGTTTATTTCCACTTTCATTCATTTATACTACATATGAAATTGACTTATTTATTATTTACCAATGTTCTACTCTAATCAAGATGGTATAGTCTCCCCAACATACCATCATTGGACCCTTTCGGCTAGTTGGTAGCCACTAATTTATGGGGAGGTTCACTTGCATCCATGATGTAAACAATACTACTACTATTTATATTGTCATATTGGTTGGGATATTACACAGTGTTATGAGATCTTTATTTTCATTTGTATTACTTTTTTGTCTTGTATACATGGGACTAGGAATGTGTTGGAACTTGATAAATAACTCTTGTTTGGGAGTGATCAACCTACACATAGGGGAAGGGTCAAGATTCCATGGATGGGAATACTATTTGTGTTGTTCATTATTATAGTTGATTATGATTTCACCTTGAGTGATTGGTGTAATTTATACTAATTAATTAATATTGGATTTCAACCCTGGCCTAGTATGGCAATGAAGTATTATTACACGTGTCATTATAGGAACATTGAGATTCGCATTCCACACATATTCTGTACAATTTTGATTTCATTTTATAGATTCTTAATACAATTTGGATGTGCCTTGTGTGATTTTGTAGCATTCTTATATGTATACTATTTTTAGGAAAATATTTGGCATGTTTACATGTACACCATGTTGTGTTATAAATTTCTATTTTGACCTCTATTTACTGCTATGTGATAGGATGGTTTTTTATAATTATGATCCATGATTGGTTATTAATGTGTCTACATCAATCTAAATAGTGTTTTCTGGTATATCTTTATGGTGGAAAATTAATTAACCAATTTTGACATATTTGATCCATATACCATTGGTTTCATTGGATGAAACATTAATGGTCGCGATTTAATGAGTTCAAATTTTCCATTTAAAAAATGTATGGGACTTTATAAATTGGGATTGGTAACCCATATAATATAACTGTATTAAATAGATTCGTTATATTCTAAGATAGAATTTAAAAAAATAGGGTTTCAATTACATGAAATCAAATTATAACTTATTGAGGCTACTACCATTATAACCTTGGAATAATAATTCATCTATATTATTTGTGTTATATATAGAGGCTTGTTCCTCTATAACATGGGAATGAAGAACCCTTGAATATATCATTATATTCATGGTTTGGTCATTATAGGTGAGTTTTAGGATTGTATGCTTGTGCGATAAACCCACTAAGGTTGTTTCAAATCTCAATGTTTAATATTTTATTAGGTTGAATTTAGGTGGACCCCGGTTGGAAAGACAGGACCCCCATAGGATTCCTTTATTTTGATATGCCTTAGAGCTTTACCCCGGGTGGATATACTCATGCTACAAAGTAATTTTAGTTTAAAGTGTCAACATCCACTTATATAGTGTGATGTATAAATGTATGGTGTCATGTTACTAAACCAATACCTTTAAAATGATAGAGAACTTGTGGTCAGCTCTTGGCCCTTAATTTCATGCAAGTATTTAGTCAATTAAAATATCAATCCCATTCTAAAAGATGATTTATTATATAGCGTGAAATTGATATTTTCTTTAACTATACACAATCTTGAGAACATTATGGATTAATAAATTGGTAAAAGAAAATTGTGATATAATTTATCTATCATGATGCATGGAGTCATCCAAATAAAGTGCGAAGTACGATTACCATTATAATTTGTATGTGAGTTGAAGATGTCTGAGACTCTTTAATGATTAAAATTAATGTGAATCGATTAAAATGGATGGATTGAAACATTAAAGTGGTGTTCTTATCTACATAACACATATAAGGGTAGTAAAATATTACCTTGGGGAGATTTATTTAATGGGAACATTTATATTACCCATGGATCTTTTTGACACTTCTACTATATTGATATAGAGGTTATATGGTTTAGAATAGTGACCTTTTAAGACATGAAATAATTTTAGAGTCGATGACTCATGTAGAGGGATTTAATATCTAGGTGGAGCCTCGATAATAAGAAGTTTTATTGGATGTCCATCTTGTAATACAAGCATAGGAAGTTCTATTATTATGATGTCTGGATTGATATAGCATTATTACTTTATGGAATGACACCTAGGTTGGATGGGTGGTCATTTGATCAATGGATCCTTTTTGGGGAGGTGTGATAATCATGTAATTCTAGGATTCCATGGATTATACATGGATAGGGCACGGTCATCCATTTTTTATATCATGAAATTTGTTCCCTTTTTTGAGATGCATGGTCCTGTTGAGACTGTAGACTAACGGATGATATGCCCAGTTGTTTGCTGTTGTTATATGGAGGTAGTATGTGTTATTGAATAAAATTAAATCAATTAAATAAGGGGAACAGTGTACCAAATGTGCTCTGTGACAATGGTTTAAACCTTGATAACTTACATTACATTAAAAATTCATATCTAGATTAGAGTCACCTAGTCCTTAAATGTAATCAGACTCTTCCTAGGATCGGGATGACATTGCAAAGAGGATCAAATATTGTGACACCCCAGTCTAAGTTGGCTTGGATTTCCATAATGTTTCTAATAACATGTGTGAACATGGATAGGGATAGATTCCCGCATTTTTTTATGTTGAACCTAACCTATAATTCTAGTAATTAGTCGGTTTTCCACTTCATTCATATAAGTGCATGGTATAAGTGTGTTGGCCATTTCCTAGACATGAATTTGGAAGTCAGTAGATCACATGTCAAGAAATTAATCATTTTTAATAATGGAATGAAAAATAATACACTCCTATGGTTGGGAGAGTAACATAAAATATTGAAAACATTTCCTTCCATGTAGAGGGAATGTGAACATAACGAACCATTGGAAAATGATATAATGGATTCAAAGGTCCCATATGGATGGTGAATTAGATATTTTTAGTCCTTCATAAGATATTTAAAATTAAACTTTTTTGTAATATTAATCATGTATGTCTGTTATATTCAGGATTGGGTTACATGAACGACCCAGTGAATATAACACTTTTTAGGTATTTCAATGCTTTTATGGAAGCATAATGATTGAATGGATATCTTTGTATGAAACATTTGTATAAATCATTAGTCTGGTTGGACATCACTGGGTTTTTCTTGATTGATCATAGGATTCCTTGGGTGCTAAAGGAATCATGGTTGGGTAGTGATGTTGCATCAAAAGGTGCATCTAATCTCCTTTAAAAGAAGTTGGCTAGTAGTGGTTTGACAGTTCTCTATATATTCAGTTGGACATGGATGGATGAAAACCATTCCTAAAACTTCGTCCTAGATATGAAGGTAGTGTCTTAGGTGTTATTAGAAATCATCAATATACTATTAATGTGCTCATGGATTAGTAAATATAATGACCCATATCTTGACATCATCCAGGGTAAAATGAGAGAGCGTTGGTAATGCGTTGAGCTACAAAAAGAAATTAAATTCCCTTCTGGATCGATTAGAAGACTCATAGGGAGGTTCTCTTCGGCGTCATGGATAATTATAGAGCCTTGGACTAACCTAATTGATACATATATTCCTATGTAATAATTCCATGGATAGACTCATGGAATCCATCCAATACTCTGACTCGAATGCTGATCAAGATACCAATTTTGGCCTCAGTCGGTGTTTTGTTGTGTGTACATCTCGATTGATTACCAATATCTCACTTGAAAACATTGGATAATATACTACCTTATATGAGCTCCTTGGAATCCATTAGTTGATTATATCTTTACCCTAAACATGTAGTAGGACTCAGTTTATTAATTAGAGTGTGATAGTCCTAACATGATATATCTAATGTACACATATGTTCATGCTATGGAACGATAACCAAAATGAATGGTTTGGCTAGGGATATCACAGTGATCGAGTTACGGGCTCTGATGAGTGCACTAGAAACAAGATCATAGTGCCATGAGGTAAAGGAATATGGACCCATTTTTGGAATGTGTTGGCTATTAAACATATGTGTTTTAAAAAAATAGTTATCTATCAGTTTCTTGACTTTCTTCTTTTATTTGGTTGGATACGGTCAGTGAGGAACCATAACAAGAACCCAGTTGGGAGAAGACGAGTGAAATTAAAGTTTTTTTCTAACGATTTTCTTGTAAAATACAATGTGACTAGGATAAATTTTTTCGGTTGGGATTATACCATTCAATCTGTTCATAATCTTGTTGGGAGCAATGTAATGATGCTAATGGAGTGCTTAAGTAGGAAATTATGATGGTGAGAGCACTATGATTCATAATTTGTATAATCAAGCATCAAATTGTAGTGGGAAGTTCTATAGGTTATATTGTGAAGGGGAAGATGACATGGTCATGTATTGGGTTGGAAAAACATAGGAAAACACCATCTTGTTGTTTAATTTTTTGATATGAGTCTTTTATTAAGTGTCAATGGATTATTTTACAAGTATGAAAAGATACTCTTAGAAGCGCATTAGGAATTTAAAATGTTGTCAGGCCATTTCAGGGGATATTACCTTGATCCATGTAGGTTAGCTAATGTTAATTTGTTTTCTGAGGCTTCTTGGGGAAGAGAACTTTCAATGTGGGGAGATTTTAATATCTTATGTTTTGGATCTGGTTGAAATTTTCTAAAGGTTATTGAATTATTTGTTTGGTGGACATAGAAAAATTTTACCAAATTTTTAGAACATAATATTACGAGTTGTAACACTTAAATGTTTTATTTTTAGATGAGTTTTAGGGACCTATAAGTTTCTAGGGTGTTAGATTGAGTTTTTTTGGAGTGATGGGCATCAAAATACCAACTTTTGGAAAGGTAACGGTTGATCCTCAATTATTACTCGGTTAGTGATACCTATACACCCCAAACCATGTGGCTTTAGAGGGGTTCCACATGGTTAGTCATACCATGTGAGGAAGGTTTTACAGCCAAGCGATATCTCAACAATAAATAGAATAGGTGACCACATGGGCAACAGACATTTTGTCTAATTGTGCACCTAAACTATAGAGGGTGTATCCCTTAGATAGCATAAGACACACAGTTGGCACACTGTTATAAACATTGTGTGGCCAAAACATGTTCCACCTAAAAGGTTTGTCAAATTAACTTTTTACCATAACTCCTTATATTATTCCTCCACTCTTTCTCCACCTCATTTCGCACATCATACCTTGCATGAGGGAGCTCTCCTCATCCTCTCTTATGATTCCATGGTTCTCCATCACTCAAGATAAGAATAAAGTTTCTTCATTCATATCTAATCACCCTTATTTAGCCTATTATTCATCATTATCTCCATTTAAATTTATGTTACCATATTGAATGTTATTTTAATGTGGGCATATATGACCTATTTTTAGGGAATTTGACGAATCTTCCAATATCTATCATTCTGGATCAAAACAAATTTTATAAATGGATGAGTGAAGAGTCCTAATAATAAAGTAGGGTTTCTATGGATTTTCCAATTATTTCATGTATTTTTATAATAAAAATCATGGTATCACCCACTATAATTTCTATGCATCACATTTTAAATGTAAAAAAATGAACATGTAAATTCAAATGGCTTAAATTAGATAGTTGTTGTTCCTTTCATTTCACCACTCTAGGTTGTTAAGCATGAATTAAATCATCACTTAGGGGTAAAAATTATATGCCTATAACATTTTCTTAACATCTAGAAAACAAAATCACCCAATTATAATTCTAGTTTGAGGTTCTTTTGATTACAATGATCTCCCAAATCGGTTTGTGGGGTTTCGTATTAACCATCGTATAAGGGATGATTAAATTGAATTAAATTAATTGGTATAAAAAAATTTCCCTCATGTTGTAATAAAACCACCTATGAGGTGTGATGTCTTACCTAATAAAAAAGGTGTGATCAAATTGGAATATTTAAATTGTTTTATGGTATGTATACTAGCATGCCCTTATTTATTTCCACGTAGTTGAACTGAAATAGGGAATAATAATGTTGAATTGTGCCTATTTTGTAATAGATAATTCCCATGTTCTATCATATACCTTTTTAATTGTATAGTGTTAGTTTCTTACAAACATATTTCCTAGCGCATTATTACTCCTTACATTATGCTTCACATATCTTTTACAAATCAAATTGTAAATGGGGAAGATAAATGAAAAATAATGATTATCATAAATTGGAATAAATGTTTTATCATTTCCATTGTTAATTTGTATGTATAAAATAATTAAAAATGTATTTTTTATTCCTTGAAAGAACCTTTGGTCCCCAAGTTGGAATTCCATGGACATGCTCCTTGATTTAATAAAATTACATTATGCCTTAAGTAACATTGAGTTATTCTTCATAGAACACCATGTATGACCTCATCAATAATCTGTAATTAAATAATTTATTATTGTAATTGTGTCATGATTTTTGTGATACATAAGAGTCCATGTATGGGATCACATGTTGGATGGATTATATTATTCCATTATTGACACTTGGGTTCCCTACATGGAAGGACAATTATGATCTTAGAGGTTGATGAATATTATTATTCCATGAGTGATACTTGTGTTCCCTATGTGGAATTCCAAGGATATACTCAGAGGGAAGTTCCATTATAGAATACCTAGGGAGGTTCTTGGGTTCTTATGTAGAATACCATGGATGGCCTCATTAGGTGATGGGATCATAGTACACCTAGAGCGACACATGTGTTCCCAATGCGTAATTCCTTTTACAAGATCAGGATGATAATTTTTTGATATATTCTACTATCCTTCTATCAAGTCAATGAATATATTTAGATTTGGTGAATTCCTTTCATAACTAGAATCCTCATTTTTTTTCTCTTATTCAAATCAAAAATGTTATAGTACTAGTGATCCCTTATATGAAAATGATCAATGGGGGATTCCTTGGATCGGATCCTCAGTTCCTGATCCTTATATACAATTTAGAATCACAATTAATAATAATTATGAGAAATTCCATCTTAGGATAATATATGTATGGTTGGAAACATTTTATATGAGGAACATGAACCTAAATTGATTAAATTTATTTATTGACTACCATATTGATATACATACAGACTACTATATTTTATGGTCAGAGACTAGAATTCATTAGACACTATTGGTGGGGGACTAATAAGTTTATCTCACACCCTGTTCGGGTCATTGTTTTTTACCCAAACCAACCTCATGGTTGCTGAAACATGATTCTGGATTGTGTTATGAATTGTACCCTTGGATATGGGATCTTAATAGCATAGTACTGAGATAGTCCTCACGATTCATGTGAATGTATCAACAAGACTTTAGTTCTTTCATTATGCATGTATTTTTTTGCCCACATCCATGTATGATGGTTTTCATTTTGGTATAGAAATTATTTTATTCTATATATGAATCTTTTTATGGATTTGGTCATTTATTATTAGTGGTATGATTTATTTTCGCTACCTTTCATTAATAAGGTTTTATCTGTTGACTTATTTATTATGTACCACATTGTTACTCTGTCCATGGGGTATATCCTCCCTACTATACCATCCATGTACACGTACATATAGTCAGAAACCTCAAGAATATGTGTAGGTACACCTCAAACTACATGGTGATTGGTTCAGATACTATTTATAAAGTGATCTGGTTCTGGATGGTACAACTCTACATGAAAATATAGACAAAGGTTTATACCCTTGTGATTCACCATGGCATTCACCAGTATCTTTTGTCAAAAATATGGATAAGTCAATGAGACTTTTTATTGATTATCATGATCATAATTAAGTCATAATAAATACAAAGTATCCTTCGATGTTATTTTTGATTAACTCATAGGAGATCACTTTTTATCAATGAATAACCATGGATCTAGATATCACCAGTTAAGGGTAAAATGTGAGGATATTTTCAAGGAAATGATCTATACAGGGTATGAAAATTGAGTGCCTATAGTGATACCATTTAATCTTTGGAATTATACTGTCATATTCATAGTTCTAACGAGTAATCTTTGTAGATTACCATAGTCAATTTGTGGTTCTGTTTAATACTATATTCTTATATAGTCAATTTGTAAGTAATATCAGGAAATATCATTTTTGAATTGTGTTTAATAACATAATAAATGATAAAATTAATTCCAATTTTATAAAGTGTGAATTATGGCTACAAAAAGTACCATTTTTGGATCATGTAATCATAATTGAGGGAATTTTGGTAGATCCTTCAAAGATATAGGTTATTGATAAATTTTCTTTACTATCCATAGTAACGGAGACCCATATTTTTCTTATGTTATCTAGGTACTATCGTTGATTTTAGAGAAATTTCTAACTGTTATCAAATCCATTAACAAGATTAACATGGAGGGTTGTTGATGTTTCTTTCGATAAAGGAATATAAAGAATGTTTCATGGACCTAAAGAAGTGGTTGTTCATTGATCATATACATATATTACCCTATATTGGGGAAGGGGTTATAATATATAGTAATTATTTATTTAGGGGTTTGGGATCTTTTCTCAACAATAATTATTTTTTCATCACGAATATTAAAGACTCATGAGAAACATTTCTTGAAGCATGAAATAGTATGGGAATCGTTGATCACTGAATTTATGATTATGAGGTGTTATATATTTTTTGAAAATAGTGATATATATAGCGACCCCAAGATCATGAAATAGGTATTCACACATAAGGAGTTGAATATGTGCTAAAGGATATAGTTTGAACTAATAAACAGGTATGACTGCTCAATACACTACCACCCGGGAAGGTAAATAAGGTAGATGATTCTATGATAAGAAATTATCATGATATAATTTCCATGATGGGGATTTTAAAATACCAAATGCTAATGGATTTATGAAGTATTAATCTTGGAGTCGATGGGGATAGTGAGAAATATTATCTTTCAAAAATAACTAGTCAATCATCCATTTACAAGAAGATCAATGGAGCTCATAAGGATGATGTTGAGATATATAAAAGGATAGTGAGTATTCCGTGTTTTGACTTTGATAAAAATGGAGTTATAAAGGTTTAAATTTTGATGTGTATCGCATAAAAAGGAAAAATAAATATGGGTATTTTTTATGATACTCATAATTCGTCATTATCTATTCATCCAGGAAATGTGAAGATGTATATAGATCTAATGAAAAATATCCTATGGGATAACATGAATAGGGAGATTATAGAATTCATATCTTGATTCTTGGTGTTCCAAAAAGTTAAAATTGAACAATATAATTATAAGAGGATGATGCAATAATTACCCATAATATTGTGAAAATAGGAAAACTTCACCATATTTTATTTGTAATACTCCATAGTGCATCAATAGATCAAAATGAAATTTGGGTTGTGGTTAATTTAATTAAAAAGTTAACACATTTCATTATCATCAAATAATAGTTCTTGGTTATCCAACTAACGAGGATATATATAAGGGAAGTGGTAATAATGTATAGAGTATTGATTTCTATTTTATCAGATTGAGATTGTAGGATTACCTAGAGGTTCAAGAAAAGTATATAGTGAGTATTAGAGATATGGTTTTTAGAAATTATTATCTCCCATAGACACATGGTCGGTCTAAGAGAATCATTTAAACTATTTAAAATATTACAGGATTTTGTTCAATAGATTTTCAAGGATATTGGGGTCAACACATTCCCTTGATAGAGTTATCGTATTGTAATTATCTCTATTATAGAGTTTAGATGGAAAATATGAGGATATATATGAGAATACATATAGGACTCCAATATGAATAGATAAAGTAGGATAAAAGATGTTGATACGAAATGACCCTATCCATGAAATTATAGTGAAGGATCAAACTATTTAGTGGCAAATAAAAGGGAAACAAATTCGAAAAAAGAGTTATACGAATAATCATATATGAGATATGGTGTTTGAAGTTGTTGAAAAGGCGTTACTTCAAATATATCATTGGAAAAGGATCATAATATTTGGGATGAAAGGGGATTTTGGCCCGATGTATATTGGTCCCTTTGAGATCCTTGATCACTTCAAAGCTGTAGCTCATCCCTTAATAGTCCCTAAAGATTTATCCCTTGTACAAGATGTGTTTCATGTATCACTATTCACGAAATACATACTAGAATAATCACATGTACTAAAATATAAAACTATGAAACTAGAACATGATCAATCATATGATGAGAAACTTAAGAAATTCATGATTAAAGATTTTATGTACTAGTTAATAATAATACTCATTTTTTCAAAGTTATATAGATGAATATTATGTTCAAATAATCTTATGTGGGAACCCAATGATGTAATGAGAGAAAATTATACCCACATAATTTCTTCTGAGTAATAAAACTCCTTGGATGAAATTCAATTTAAAGGGGGTATAATGTAATGAATTGTTATTTTAGTAAATAAATTCCATTAAATCATGTTTAGTATCTTATCTAAAAAGAAAAAAGAAAAAAACCATTATGCATTAAAAAAATAAAATAATTAAACATAACAATTATATTATAGTCATAGAATTGGTAAGGATTACTAAGAAGAAACCACATTACGAAAATAATGTAAAAGGTGTAAAAAACAAAAGGACATTTTATGCATGATATTAATATTTTTCTAAAGAGGGTTTTTATGCATTATCTGTTATAATATGAAAGATTAATTTTTTATCACTATTTGATGTTTTATTTTGTAAAATGGATTTTAAATTTGTAATTATTATTTCTAAATATTATAAAATGACCCATTTAATTTTTTAGTGTAATTTTTTTATGAATTAACTCTTTTATTGTCCTAATGGAAAAACGTTTATTTTCAAAAAATTGTTTCTTAAATTATATTTATATGGTATATTAAATTAATATATTCTCAGTGATTACTATAATATAATTTTTAAACCTATATATAGATATATTAACAGTCAATAAATTGGTAATCAATGCTAAATATGATTAAGAACAAAAAATGGTAAAAAAATTAAAACTAGTTTTTATATATATTTAACATTTTAAATTAAAAGTTAATTTTTATTAATTAAATGTTTACTTTATTCAATAAAGGCTAAATTTGGTTTCATAACAGCCAAATTTTATATAAAGGGTTGTTTTATTTACTTCGTAAAACATATATTTCTCAGTAAAAAACTAGTTACCTTGGTAAAACATAAATATTGTAAAATCTAAAAACATAACTCTTAATGACTTGAATATATATTTAAAAAATTTGTGGAAATGAGTGGTAGAGTTTAGATCAGCCTTATATCACACAAAAATTCATTATTTCCATATTTTGGATATTTTGACCCTTGAATTGTGTCATGAAATCATTGAGATGTAATGGGTATTTATAAAAATTTCATTTTGCTTAACATATAAAAGAAGATTAGATCCACCACATTTCGTCACCCATTATAAAGAATTATATATACCAAAAATCTACCATATTACCTCCTGAAATTTATACCCACATACTTTAATAATTCGTATTTCTAAAAGAACAAAGCCAAGGAGTCTTAAAGTGTCACCCGAGGGAGAACAATAAAAGGGAGAAGTTAATGATCTCAATTGAGCTCTCTTTTTTTATTATTTTACTTCTTCCACAAATAAAATTATATTCATAAATGTATGATATATTAAAATTGTATTTGTATTATTAATATTATTATGCTAATATTGTATCAATTTTCTACCTTCCTCCAATACCATTCTAAAAATAACAATGACATCATGCGTCTGTGTAGACTACTGCTGCCATGAACAATGATTAATATTTTTCAGAAAATCATTACAAGGATGGTTCTTAATAATTATTTAATAAAAAATATAATAATTATATCATGATTAATATTCTAAAATTATAATTATTTTATTTTTATACCCCCTCCAATTCTATGAAAAATGAGAGCATTATCAATGTACGCGTCGTCTACCCACTCCACATAACGTCATATTTCAGTTTTCCATTACCACCTAACATAGTTTTTTTTAAAATGTATACAATTTATAAAACTTATTTATATGAACCTAGTGACATTATATAATGATAATATTTTAAAATATTTAATAAATATTACAAACAAATAGTTATAGTAAAT
The DNA here is from genome assembly GCA_963277665.1 of Viscum album. Lineage (NCBI taxonomy): Eukaryota > Viridiplantae > Streptophyta > Magnoliopsida > Santalales > Viscaceae > Viscum > Viscum album. The sequence continues at coordinate 2,096,911,673 of OY728163.1, read as the reverse complement.
TTAATAACATTAAATAAACATATCAAAACACCCTTCCCATTTTAGAATAATTTAGAATCCTTTTAAATCATATATATTTTGTAATAATGGAATAATAAAGTGAATAAAAGTCTATAATTATGAATTTAATGAATTTATTTTAAAATACCGTTGACCTTGGCGAAAATATTGAAAGTACTTCAGGGAAATTAACTCAAAGACCCCATGTAACTGACATAAATAAAATTCTATATAAAATAAATAAAAAATGATAATAAAAGGAACATATAAAATTAAATATTTATTGATATTATTGTTTGGAATGTATAAGTCCCCGGCCCTAAACCTTACTTAATTTTGAATTAAATGAATAATTCACATTGAGGATCTTTTCGTGGTTTAGATTTTTAGAGAATTAGATCATAAAACATGCATTACACTCCACATTTAAACAAAGTGGTTACATAAAAGATAGTACTCATTTTTACCATCAACGGAAACATATTTTAAATTAAACATGGATTCTTTCTTGACACTTACTTGACACTATCATCACATCATGTACCTTTCCCTTGACCTGTGAAAAACATTTCAAAAACATGGGATGAGTATAAAAATATCAGTAAGGGATATAAAAGTACGAATAGAAAACATTAGTCAATGTATGAAATCATACATTAATCATAAAACATAAGCATTTTAACATACCTCATCAAATCATGAAGAAATCATAGAAATAATAAGGCATAATGGTAACTTGAGGCATTCATAACATTCTTACGTAGGGAGTAACCCTCTTGGTTACGTTTGGAATACCCATCACAATATATTACCGAAATCTCTTCGGAGAAACCTTAACGTTTAACTCCTTCGCAATACCTAATTCATTGTCGAGCTATATTGGGCTCACCCGCCCTTAGTTTATCACAGAACCTCCCTTCTTCATAAACAATGCCCATGAACCATAACATAATCGTATCTCATAAAACATGCATAAAGGAAACATAACATTTCCACATTTCAATCACAAGATATCAATACAACAAATTGATATAATAAAAATATTATGAAAACCATTTTCAATACCAAAATAAAATAAAATTAAAACTTGGTATTTATTTTTCAATTTAAAAAAAGTTATGGCTTGTAGAGGAATTCGAAACTCAAATAATGGTCACGACAACAGAGAAGTCGTTTTCACCGCATACGTATGACAAAAAAACATTACTTTTGTCGTTTAGTAAAAGGATTAGTATAAAAGAGATTCCATTTTAATAAATTTAAATGTCAAAGGGGTTTATACACCACATAAAAGAAAGTTGTGTATAAAACAAAATATGCCTCAATGAAAGGAGATTGAGATGAAGTCCCATACCTCGGGTCCGACATGACTCGATCGCTCTTTAATCTCTTGAATAATAAACTTGTGTTAATTTATAATTTCTTATGAACCATTTTTTATGTTCATTACTCCTTTTAAATCACTTATTACCATGTTATGAACACTATGTAATTATTTATGTTAACAATGGTCGTTTTGTCGATCAATGGTACTTGAGTCATAATTAAACTCTTTATAATTACAAGTTGTTCATGGGGTAAAATATCCATTATATCCAAGAATTATATTCATGATGTAGATATCCTATATATAATGTATAAATCCAGTATATGGATGCATTTATAATATTACATAACATTTAGAGGTAAGAAATGAAATGCACCGTTCATGGTGATGATAAGCCGTATGTACGCATGAACGCTACTTTCAATTCTATTTCTTACTTAATGGAGTGAAATCATAATGATATAAAGGTATATTATAATTCCAGTATAATATCATATATTATTTCATTAAATATATCCTTTATATGTACCACATATGGTATTAACGAATCAAATCACTTTGAGGGGGCGGTAGTCCGCACTTCCTAAAATAAAATTATCATGTTTACCCATAATAGAAACCATAAAGGTATGCCACAAATGAAAAATAAAGAATCATAAGGAAAACATAAACCTAATATATATCAAATATAAATAGAGTGACATATTAATGGCCACCATTAAAGGTGTTAAAATAAGATTTAACAATCATCGTTTCATCAGGCATAAATTCGCCCACCATAGAAACAATATGTTTGTTAAACATTAGATGGAGGTGTGTGTAAGTGTAGCTCGAATCCTTCTCATTAAAACATCCCAGTATATTGAAGATACTTTTTTTACAAAATAAAGGAATAAAAAGATTATAGAGGGTTGGAGAAGCAAAATAAAACAAAAGAACACAAGTGAAGACATTACCATAAAATCAGGTAACTCTTCTTGGTTTGAACCAAAAGGGTTCCTTGAAGAAATTTCAGCCCAAGGTAAGGATTCAAGGATGAAGGGAGGGATGTGGAGAGATAAAATGAGTAGAGATTGGCCGAATAAAAGGCTTGAGTGGTTGGGGTAAGGAGGTAGAGGTGGGGGCCTTTTATAAGAGGAGAGGTGGGGCACTCTTGGAAGGTTAAGAAATGATACTTTATTATAATATGATTTTTAGATAAAAAATGTCCCACAATTATAAATTTCGAGGATAAGGTGATAAGGGTTCGAAATCCACCAATCCAATAGGATTTTGACAAGTGTAGGTCTTAGATTTTACATTATCTGTTCATTTTATTTAAATCGTTAAATAATGACGTAATCGCTGCATCATCATGGTATCATAGATAATTTAATTTATTTAATGTCTAAATATTATAAAAATATATCATGATGTAGGAAATATTTTAATATTTCCAATGATATTTATAGTCAAAATAATGACTTTTATAACCCCATTTAAAATATTTTTCAGAAAAACAATACATGTTTGTGACATTTTTATTTTAACTTTAAATAAAAAGTTATTAATGTAATTTTCCTACCAATGTGGCTCCATAGGGTCCACAAGTTGACCCGTGGATTTTCATGGTCGTCCATGACACATCCAATAAGGGTACGACATGTGTCTAGGTCATTTAATATTATTAAATCATTATTATTTCCTTAAATTACACAAATTACCTCTAATCGCGATTAATAAACTTAAAAGTTACTATTTACCAAAAATTATTTTAATCCCATTGAACCACATATTACATCCTAATGACAACCATGTATGTTGGAATTTTGAAAATCAAAACCCAGAAGTGGTAATGTTTCATTTAAACAAAAAATCAGTTTTTTTAACTGCCACGTAGTGGTTTCACTATTCATCAAAAATTGATGTTTTTCAGAAAAATACCAAAAATTTACCCTAAGCTATATTTGATATTAAAAATAAAAAATGATGTATATTTTAAAAAATTCATAACATATAAGTTTCATTAATTAATTTAATAATTAATTCCCGCTGTCAAACAAAAAAACGTGTTTTTATGAAACAATATGTATCAAAATATTGACACCAGTTTAAGTCCAATATCAAAGTGAAATTAATTCCAATGAACACAATTGGAATAAATGGTAAATATATATTCTAATTATACTTTAAAACCAATTCAAAATATAATCTAGTCATATAAATAAATTATATTAAGAAAAGTTTTTGAATTAAAATACAACATTTTTCACTATTCATTAGAAAATGAACTTTATTGGAAAAATACCAAAAATTTACACAAAGTAAATTTTGATGTCCCGATTCTAAACAAGAGTTTTATTTGGTCCAATAGAATGTATAAGAGTGACCAAAACTATATTTTAAGAGGGTTCGCCATCAAAAGGCGATAGTTTGACCTTTTAGTTAATATTAGAGTATCTATGCCAAAAAATTGAATTCTTCTCTTATTTTAAGACTTTATCTTTTTTTGGATAAATGTAAAAACATTTAAAAAACATATATAATAATATTTTAGTTATTTCTATTCATTACCTGCAATACAACGGCTACGTGTTAACTACCATTTAAAAAATAGTATTATATTACTAGTGTGCAACGTAAGATTTCAAAGAAACTCGTTGTGGTGTATCGGGAATGCTATCAAACATAGAAACCCCTTTAAAGTAAAATTAATATCTAATTCGCAAATATTAATAAATATGAAAATGTATTATTCTTTATTTACCTAGGATGTTACATCCTTCCCCCCTTTTGGGAATTGCATCCTCACAATTTTATTCACATGTCAAAATAAGTGGGGGTATTTATCCCTCATAGAATTTTCATATTCCAATGTTGCCTCTTCAACCATATGGGTTTTCCAAAAAACCCTTTCCTAGTGAATTACCTTATTCCGCAACACTTTCTCTCTACGGTCAAGAATCTGGACTATTTATTCTTCATAAGAGAGATTCTCTTCCAACTGAACTACCACTGGGCTCAAAACATGAGATGGATCTGGCATATACTTTCTCAACATCGAAACATGAAAAACATTGTGTACCTGTGATAAACTCGGAGGTAATTCCACTCTGTATGCAACTGATCCAAAATTCTACAGAATTTCATATGGTCCAATGAACCTTGGACTCATCTTTCCTTTCTTACCAAATCACATCACACTTTTCCATGGAGAAAAATTGAGAAACACATGATCACCTACCTCAAAATATAGATCCTTCCTCCGGTTATCCGCATAACTTTTCTGTCTTCTCTAAGTTGTTCTCATGTGTTTCTGAATCAAATAAACTTTTTCTCCCATATCTTCTACCAATTCCGGTCCCATCATCTTCCTTTCACATACTTCATCCCAAAAAGCTGGAATTCGACACGGTTTCCCATATAATGCTTCAAACAGATCCATCTATATACTGGAATGAAAACGGTTATTATATGAAAACCCAATCAAAGAAAGATTCTGGTCCCAACATCCCTGATAATCCATAGAGGAAGCACGTAGCATATCCTCCAAGGTCTGAATTGTTCGTTCAGACTTCCCATCTGATTGCGGATGAAAAGCTGTACTAAAATTTAATTCAGTACCCAACAAATTCTGAAGGCCTTTCCAAAAGTTAGAAGTGAACCTGAGATCACGGTCAACTACAATGGAGAGAGGAACTCCATGTAACCTGACTATATCTTTAAGATACAAACAGGAAAGTTGATCTAGGGAAAAATTGTCTCGTATAGCAAGGAAATGAGCAAATTTATTCAAGCGATCAACAATAACCCAGATTGCATTATTACCACGTGGTGTCTTAGGCAATCCCACAACGAAGTCCATGGATATATTCTCCCATTTCTACTATGGTACTTGTAAAGGCTGAAGCATCCTTTTCGGTAACTGCTACTCTTCTTTAACCTGTTGACATGTCAAACACTTCACAGAAACATCAGCAATATCCCTTTTCATTCCGTCCCACCAGTAATACTCCTGAAGATGTCTATACATATTAGTACTTCCTGGATGAATCGAAAATGGAGAACTATGAGCTTCATATAACAAATCTCTCTTCAATTGTGAATCACAAGGCACCCACAATATCTTCCCAAATCTCAAAACAAAAACATTATCAATGTTAAATTTAGGCAACTTACCCTTCTGAACCATCTCTACCTTTTTCTGCAACTCGCTGTCTTGCTTCGGTGATTTCTTAATTCTGTCTAATATAGAATATTTCACTGATACCTGAAACAAAACAAAAGGACATCCTACACCACCAAATTCTATGCCAAAGTTCATCAAATCCTCAACAAAAGGATCATGTTCCAAACACAACATTGTTAATGAAGCATTACTTTTTCGACTCAAAAAATAAGCCACATTATTTGATTTTCCTAGATGGTAATGAATTGTACAATCATAATCCTTGATTAATTCTATCCATATCCTCTGTCTCATGTTCAATTCTTTCTGAGTGAATATATACTTTAAACTTTTGTGATCGGTATATATTTCACACTATACTCCATACAAATGATGCCTTCAAATTTTTAAAGCAAAAACAACAACATCTAATTCCAAATCATGTGTAGGGTAATTTACCTCATGAGTTTTCAACTGTCGTGAAGCATAAGCAATTACCTGATCATTATAAATTAGGACGCAACCAAGTCCTTTCATTGAATCATCACTGTAGATAACAAACTCTCCATTCCTGGAAGGTAGTGCCAAAACTGGAGCATTCACCAATCATCTTTTCAGTTCCTCAAAACAATCATCGCATTCTTTTTTCCAGATAAACATAACACCCTTCTGAGTCAGCTTAGTCATTGGACTAGATAACCATGAAAAATATCTAACAAACCATCGGTAATATCCTACCAAACCAAGGAAGCTACGAATCTCAGTTACATTTGTGGGTCTTGGACATTATTCAACAACCTTTGTTTTTGCAGGATCAATAGTTATCCTATCTTTAGAAACAATATGACCAAGGAAAGAATTTTTTTGCAACCAAAACTCACACTCGCTGAATTTCCCATACAATTTCCTTTCTTTTAAGGTTTGAAAAATAACCCTTAAATGTCCTAAATTGTCCTCTTTAATATTAGAAAACACCAAAATATCATCAATGAAAACACCCACAAACATATCCAAGAACTCATGGAAAATACTATTCATAAGGTCCATGAATATAGCAGGTGCATTGGTTAACCCAAAAGGCATAACTACAAATTCATAATGTCCATATCTAGTATGGAACACAGTCTTCGGTACGTCTTCTTCTTTTACTTTCAACTGATGGTACCCCGACCTCATGTCAATCTTCGAAAAATACTGAGCTCCCTAGAGCTGATCAAACAAATCATCGATATGAGGAAAATGATACTTACTCTTAATAGTAATTTTATTCAAGGCTCTATAATCAATGAAAAGTCTCATTGAACAACCTTATTTTTAACATATAAAATAGGAGAACCCCATGGTGATGTTCTAGGTCTAATGAAACCTTTCTCTAATAAATCTTGAAATTTCTCCTTCAACTCTAAAAGTTCAATTTGTGTCATTCGATAAGGGGGTTGTAAAATTGGCTTAGCATTAGGAACTAAGTCAAAAGTAAACTCAAATTTCTGATCCGGTATTATTCTAGGCAACTCATCAGGAAAAACATCAGGATACTCATTTACCACAGGCACATCATTAATCTGAACAGTTCCTTTGTTTTCAACAATATGTGAAAGGTAACATTCATTTCCATCTTTTACAAGTTTCTCAGCCTCTTGATAGGTTATCAACAGTAATGGTTCATTTATGTACACAAAATGAAAGTCTTTCTGAAAAGAAACTTATTTAGCTCTACAATAAATCATAGCATGGTAAATAGAGAGCCAATCCATACCCAGGAAAACATAAAACTCTGCTAGAGGTAAAACAATAAGGATTTCAAGTAGGTTCTTTCCACGGATAAAGATATGAAGATTCTTATAAATTATTTTTTCCTCAAAATTTCCTCCAGGTGTTTTTAACACAAGTTCATGAGTCATTTATTGGGATAGTATTCCCATTTTACTAGAAAAGTTTTCATTGATGAAAGAATGTGTAGACCACGTATCAAACAATGCACTAGCATAATCTGAAAAAACAAACAAAGTACCTGATACAACTTCATTTGATGGACAGACATCTGATGAAGTAGTTGCAAATGATTTCACCACCCATTTCTACTTGTAGTCGAACTGATTCCCATCACTCGAGCTCTTTGTCAGACACTCGTTTGCATAATGACCCATCTCATTGCACATAAAACATTTTAGTAACTGTAAATCAAATTTGGTCTTACCATCACCCATATCTTTTTCAGTGCAATCATGAGCCTTATGTCCCATATTACCACATTGGTAGCACTTTCTAGAATTCATAAGACATTACCCAACATGCCTTTTACAACATTTATCACAAACTGGAAACTTAGTTTTCTTACCGTCAGACATTTTTGAAGAATTCTTTCTATTCTCCTGCCACCTCGGTCTCTTCTTCTGCTGGTTTTTATAAAACAATTGATCATCCGAAAACTCCATTTACACCTTCTCAGCACATTGAAAAATATTTTCATAACACTTGAACTCACGAGAAGCTAAATCCCTTCGATATTTTGGCTTTAATCCTCAGTAAAAATGATTGATTTTACTATCAAGGTCTCAGATAAAATTTGGAGCATACCTTTCCAATTGAGTGAACCTTTCTTCATAGGCAGCCACTGAGTCTTCCTCTTGCCTCAATTCCATGAATTTTTTTCCCATCCTAAGTCGACCAGACTTAAGAAAATACTTCTCAAGAAACATACCTTTGAATTCATCCCAGTCGAGAGCATCATTCTCTTTAGCGTCCCTGATATTTTTAACCATTGACCACCACTGATCTGCTTCACCCTCTAAACGGTAAATAGCAAGACTAACCTTTTGATTGTATGAACACCCCATGAAATTGAATATATTCTCCAGTGATTTAATCCACCCTTCAACTAGCACTGGGTCAGATGATACTATGAATGATGGAGGATGTTGCCTCATGAAATGTTCCACCACTAACATGTTCCTCTGCAGTTGATCATGCAGATCTTGTACATGGATACCACCACCATTTATCTCTTGAGTCAACTATGCCATTACTGCAACAAATTGTTCAGTTCCAATTCCGACCATCTCAGGATCCTGATTCAAAAGGTTATTTCCTTCTGTATGCCTTCCTAGCACTGCTTCCCTGTTTCCTCTGCAGAAAACCATTTTGAACAAACAGGTATTAGAAGAAGAAACATGGTAATCTTTAAATGCTATATCATTTCAATTTGGCCATAAATAAATATTTTTGGATAATCATTTAATAGAATTATAACTCCTAAATTTATCTAAACAGACCTCTTATAACAACTATAAGTCCCCGACCATAAAACTTACATAACATTGAATTAAATGAATAATTCACATTGAGGATCTTTTCATGGTTTAGATTTTTAGAGAATTAGACCATAAAACATGCATTACAATCCACATTTAATCAAAGTGGTTACATAAAAGATAGAACTCATTTTTTCCATCAACGGAAAAATATTTAAAATAAAACATGGATTCGGTCTTGACACTTCCTTGACACTGTCATCACATCATGTACTTTTCCCTTGACCTGTGAAAAACATTTCTAAAACATGGGATGATCATAGAAATTTTAGTAAGGGATATAAAAGTTCGAAAAAAACATTATTCCATGCATGAAATCATACATTACTCATAAAACATAAGCATTACAACATACCTCATCAAATCATGAATAAATCATAGAAATCAAAAGACATAAAGGTAACTTGAGGCATTCATAACATTCTTACGCAGGGAGTAACCCTCTTGGTTATGTTTGGAATACCCATAACAGTATATTCCATAAATATCTTCAGAGAAACATTAACGTTTAACTCCTACACGTTACCCAATCCATTGGAGAGCTATATCGGGCTCACCCGCCCTGAGTTTTTCACCAAACCACCCGTCTTCATAAACAATGCCCAAGAACCATAACATAATTGTATCACATAAAACAAGCATAAAGGAAACGTAAAATTTCCATACTTCAATCACCATATATCAATACAACACATTGATATAATAAAAACATTATGAAAAACATTTTCAATACCAAACTAAAATAAAATTAAAACATGGTATTTATTTTTCATTTAGAAAAAAGTTATGGCTTGTAGAGGAAGCCGAAACTCAAATAATGTTCACGGTGGTGGAGAAGTCGTTGTCGCGGCATACATACAACAAAAAAACATTCCATTTGTCATTTAGTAAAACGCTTCGTATAAAAAAGATTCCGTTTGAATAAACATAAAAGTCAAAGGTGGTTATACACCCCATAAAAGAAAGTTGTGTATAAAACAAAATATGCCTCAATGAAAGGAGATTGAGACGAAGTCCCATACCTCGGGTCCGACTTGACTCGACCGCTCTTTAATCTCCTGAATAATAAACATGGGTTAATTTCTACTTGCTTAAGAACATTTTTTCAAGTTCATTACTCCTTTTATATCACTTTTTACCATGTTATGAACATTATGTAATTATTTATGTTAACAATGGTCGTTTTGTCGATCATTGGTACTTGAGTCAAAAATAAACTCTTTATAATTACAAGTTGTTCATGGGGTAAAATATCCATTGTATCCAGAATTATATTCATGATGTATATATCATATATATCATATATATATATCCATTATATACATTCATTTATAATATTAAATAACATTTAGAGGTAATAAATGAAATGCACCGTTCATGGAGACGGTAAGCCGTACGTACGCATGAATGCTACTTTCATTTCTATTTCTTAATTAATGGAGTGAAATAATAATGATATAAAGGTATATTATAATTCCAGTATAATATAATATATAATATCATTAAATATATCCTTTATACGTACCACATATGGTATTAACGAATTGAATCGCTTTGAGGGGGCGGTAGTCCGCACTTCGTAAAATGAAATTATCATGTTTACCCATAATGGAAACCATAAAGGTATACCACAAATGAAAAATACAGAAGCATAAAGAAAACATAAACATAATATATATCATATATAAATATAGTGACATATTAATGGCCACAATTAATGGTGTTAAAAGAAGACTGAACAATCATCCTTTCGTGAGGTAGAAATTCCCTAACCACAGAAACAATATGTTCTTTAACCATTAGACGGAGGTGTGTGTAAGTGTAGCTCGAATCCTTCTCATAACAACAACCTATTATATTGAATATAATGGTGTTGTTACAAAAGTAATGAATAAAAAGAGTTTAGAGGGTTGGAGAAGAAAAATAAATCAAAAGAACACAAATGAAGACATTACCATAAAATCCGGTAACTCTTCTTGGTTTGAACCATAAGGGTTCCTTGAAGAGCTTTCTGACGATGATAAGGCTTCAAGGATGAAGGGAGGGAGGTGGAGAGATAAAATGTAAAGATATTGGCCGAACCAAAGGCTTGAGTGGTGTGGGTAAGTAGGTAGAGGTGGGGGCCTATTATAAGAGGAGAGGAGGGGCACTCTTGGAACGTTAAGAAAAGATACTTTTTTATAAAATGATTTTCGGATAAAAAAGGTCCCACAATTATAAATTTCTTGGATAAGGTGATAAGGGTTCGAAATCCACACGTCCAATAGGTTTTTGAAAAGTTTAGGTCTTAGATTTTACATTATATTTTCATTTTATTTAAATTGTTAAATAATGAGGTAATCGCTGCATCATCATGGTGTCATAAATAATTTAATTTATTTAATGTATAAAAATTAAAAAAAAATATCATGATGTAGGAAATAGTTTTATATTTCCAATGAATATTTATAGTCAAAATAATAAATTGTATAACCCCATGTAAAAATTGTTTTAGAAAAACAATACTTGTTTGTGACATTTTTTTTAACTTTAAATAAAAAGTTATTAATGTCATTTTCCTACCAAGGTGGATCCATGGGGTCCCCATGATGACCCATGGATTTTCTTGGGCGGACATGACACATCCAATAAGGGTAGGACATGTGTGTTGGTCATTTAATATTATTAAAACATTATTTTTACCTTAAATTAGACTAATTACGTCTAATCGCGATTAATAAACATAAAAGTTACTATTAACCAAAAATTATTTTGATCCAATTGAACCACATATTTCTTCCAAATGACAACCATTTATGTTGGAATTTTGATAATAAAAACACATAAGTGGTAATGTTTCATTTCAACAAAAAATCTATTTTTTTAACTGACACTTAGTGGTTTCACTATTCATCAAAAATTGAAGTTTTTCAGAAAAATAACAAAAATTTACCCTAAGATATATTTGATATTCCAAATTCAAAAATGATATCTATTTTACAAAATTCATAACATTTATGTTGCATTAATTAATTTAATAATTAATTCTTGTTGTCAAAAAAAGCGTGTTTTTATGAAACAATATGTATCAAAAGATTGACACAAATTTAAGTCCAATTTCAAAGTGAAATTAATTCCAATGACAACAATTGGATTAAATGGTAAAAATATATTCTAATTGTAATTTAAAACCAATTAAAAATATAATCTAATCATATAAATAAATTATATTAAAAAGTAGTTTTTAATTAAAATACAACATTTTTAACTATTCATTAAAAAATGAACTTTATCGGAAAAATACCAAAAATTTACACAAAGTAAATTTTGATGTCCCGATTCTATAGAATAGTTTTATTTAGTCCAATAAAATTTATAAGAGTTACCAAAACTATATTTAAAGAGGGTTCTCCATCAAAAGGCGATAGTGCGACCTTTTAGTGAATGTTAGAGTATCTATGCCAAAAAATTGAATTCTTTTCTTATTTTAAGCCTTTATCTTTTATTGGATAAATGTAAAAACATTTAAAAAACATATATAATCATATTTTAGTTATTTATATTCATTCCCGCCAATAAAACAGCTACGTGTTAACTACCATTTAAAAAAGTATTCTTATATTACTAGTGTGCAACGTAAGATTTCAAAGAAATTCGTTGTTGCGTATCGGGCACGCTATCGAACATAGAAACCCCTTTAAAGTAAAATTAATATTTAATTAACAAATATTAACAAATATGAAAATATATTATTCTTTATTTACTTGGGATGTTACATAATTTATTTGATAAACATAATTTTATTATCCAAATGTTTAGTAATGCACACAAAATATATCAAAACCTATGGTTAGGGTTTTCATGGCTCGACTTCTTTTAAGGATTGATAGTTATTCCTTTTTTAAATTTGGTTTGTAAAATATATATTTATTATATTTTATGACATTACTATAATTCCTTCTATATCTGATTGAATTGAAATTTTTAAAACAAATATTTACCTTGAAGAAATTATTTCTCAAAAATATAGTACTATTCATAGTAATTCCCAATTTCTTTAATGATGGTTTCCCCTCCTTGTCATTATTTATATTTTCCACCAATGTTATCATTTTTTTGTGGGAACCAAATTATGGGTTATCTTAGGTGAACCTCAAATATTCATTTTATTCATTTAAAACGTGTGTTGTTTCTCTTTTTACAATATGGGTTTCAACAAAGGTTATTCAAAATATTAATAATGTATTTTCATCCATTCATTATAATTTTATTCTCCTACCAAACATATCCATTTGATAACTATTAAATATTATAAAGGAGATATTTTTAATGTTTATTTTTGAAACTAATTTATTTTTCAATTTTTTAACTTCATCTTTAAAAAAAATTCTTTTCAAGGTGATTTGTAACTTTTCCTTTTATGAAAAAGCTAAATTCAATTTCAAAAAAATTATTTCATGTTTCACAATCATTTAAATGTTCCATTGTAAGGTTATATTTCCATGGAAATTATTTTTCTTGAATCACCCTCTAAATTTTATTATGAAATTACATTTTTTGGGTGAATATGTTTTGGGAATCTACTGTTCACATTCTTGTGGTAAGTTTTTGTGATACCATCTAAAATTTTTGTGAACCCCATTTTTCGTTCTATGAATTTTTTATGCTCTGATGAATGATCCCCATTTTGTTCATATGGGTTTTCATGTTATGTGTAATGATTGAAATCTTGTGTAACACATATGTGTGGATGATGATGGGTTTGGCCCTATATCACCCTATAATGCAATGGTTAATATTTTATATCTCATGAGATAGTGTGCCATGAGACTTCTTGGATATTCTTACAAGATATATTTTGGGACTTCTCAGATATGCTCACAAACTAAAGGGTGATCTCTCTAGGATATGATCACCAACTAAACACATGATCCTTCTGGGATATGAACACAATAAGATGATACACGAGGGTTATGTTTTTTTTCATTGACCATTTTGATTCTATGTCTCAAGGGAAAGTTATAATTCCATGCCAAATTCCTGTGATTTTGATCCTTATATCATATTAATTATCTCATTCCACACACTTTTTTGATGTAATATGTTATCTATTATATTATCTTCTATCATGAGTCATCGAAATATATCATGGTTCCATGTTCTTTTAATAATATATTTCTCCCATTTTTATGTTTTATCCTATTCTTACAATCTATCCCTTGATGACATGATATAATTTTTTTTCTTTCATGAGTGTATAATATCAAACCTATATTATTTTTTCATTCCCCATGAGAAGAAGATGATCAAAGTTTATGAAAAGTCTAGAAGAGAGTGTAGTGTGACTCAATTTTAGAGGAATATTCAAAAGTTTAGAAGATTACGATTCTTATGTAGCTAGTCCTCATATACACTAAACATTCCTCTCATGGTATTGTGAATTGTAATGTTTATCTTATAGAAATGATTTAAATTAAATATGTTTTTATCATAGGATGTAAAAATATATTTGTGTTTTTGGGTAATTATAATTATATCTATATTTAAAAAAACTATTATCAGAATAAACAAAAGAATAAATATTTAAAATTATATAAAAATTGTTTACGTATAAATATAAATATTAAGTGTTATATAAATCAAATTTAAGAGTATTTATATCTGTATATATAAAATATATCAAAAAAGGGACCCTTTATCAGTACTGATTGAGCTTGGATAAATGGAAAACATTTATTAACATTAAACAAGTGCAAATACCTATAAATATTTTCATTAGAGTTAATGAATGATATTCTTATATTTACAAGAATTTGTAGTTGTAAATATATCACATACTGAAAGTAACAACTAGAACATTTTTATAACTTGGAAGGAGTTTTGAAAATAATTGTTAAATATTAAACTAACTTATATTTAGTGGAAGTGTTTAAAAACCGTTGTGAATTATTTAATTTAACAATAATTTCATCATTTAGTAGAATATTATACTATTTATAGAAATTTTAAAAAGTAATTATAAAAACCACCACAAATTATTTCATTTGATAGTGATTTTTTAGTGATAGTTTAAACACTTATATATAAACTATATTTTTAATTATTCACACACAGAAAAATATATAAATATAAATATATAAATATAAATATATAAATAAGTAAATATAAGAATATATATGTTAATATATTTTATTATATATATATAATAGGTATAGGGTATTATATAGTGACCCATAATTTTCATACATAGATATTATATCTTCATAGAAGTATATTCATTACATAACATTTTGATCGATAATATAATAATTTAGGTCTAGTATCTTGCGAAACACAGAATAAAAAACAACTGGTTCATAAAAAATCATCATCTTCTTTTACTTATTTCTTCATAACTAGAACCCTTATTATACATATCATACATAATACCTTCATAACAAGGGGAAAACATAAGAAATGTTTGAGCATAGATACTCAGTAAGAGTAAAAGATGGATATTTCTAGATCCCCTCCCTCCAAAGATACAATAGTCAGAGGATATATATAATGACCCATAAGTCCCACCTCTAGTAGGCCCCGGGTTTGGAACTAGCACGGAGGGTATAAAAATCATAGGAAATTGGACGAATTTCTCCATATAATGAAATAGGATCGGGAGATAAGATGAATCATCCAAAAACAACTCAATGACATAACATAAAATAAATTAAAATCGTTACAGAAATGCATGTATAAATATAACTAATACAAATAATTGTATAAAATTTAAATGACTAAAAGAAAAGATAAATCATTGACACAAGAGTTATCCATGGTATGGGATAATAATGTATATCACGGTCCATGTCATCCTTATTGAAACCTGAAAAAAAGTTTAAATACGTATGATGAGAATACAAGTATACATAGTAGGAAAACCAAAGTCTATTGTGCACATGTGAAAGAAGAATATTAATGCACCAATGAGAAAAATGTAGATCTAACAACACCTAAACATGTATATTATTCATCCCAAACCTCAGGAAGGCATTATAACTAAATAACACAAGACATGAAATATAATATAAGAGGAATCACATTGATAAAGGGTACCTCGCAATACATTCCCACTTGTATGCCTATCTCACACCCTGATGTCGAATGTTTTGGAACTCCTTACTCTACTAAATACCACAATACACCATGATCATGGTCACATCACATCCCACCCACATACACTTGGTCTCACTACCCCACAAGCATGGTCACATCACATCTCACCTAAACAAAAACTGGGTTGTCACACATACAAAACCATAACCAGGGTAGTAGGGTATCATGAAAATGACATACATTAATCTTATTCCCTCCTCTAACCATGAATGACCACCAACGTAAGCCACCTCATCCCATCTCATCATGATCGAAGACACATAGGCTACATCACATCTCACACAAAGACCCCTCGGCTATCACAACCACCATATAGTGAACTAACATACCTCCAATCATCACAAACTATGAAATAAAAACCTCACTTGGAAGAGAGAGTGGGAATGAGTGGGTACCCATTCCTCCATACTCGTGGTTGGATGTATGAAAAAACACCCTATGTGTGACTATGCTGCTTCTGCCTCATAGTTCATGATGTGGGTGGTGTGTGTATAGAAATAAAAAAGAATATAATAGTATATACATATATCCACACACAAAATCCTAACATATAGGTTAACAATAAAACCCAAACCAACTCACAACATACCCACTTTCACCACCACCTCTAGATTCATAACACCAAACAAACCACAAGCCACGTCACACTTCCAACCAATACCTATTATCTAACTCATTCATTTAATCATTTAGCATCATCCACATTTAACCAAATATCCCATAATTTATTTGTTTATTTATCATTTTCATCCTGTTAACCAAAACACACCCAAACCATTTAAATTATTATTAAACATGTTATTCTATGACTTCCTGAGCATATATCACAAAGAAACCACACATTACAAGAAAATCAGCATCCCTTTCACACCACCGCCTCACCGTCCCAAAAGTACGGCCAAATAACCACCACATTTCTAATCCAAAAGAATGGTTAAACATAAAAGACTATTCCCACATCATAAAAACATGTCAGTACCATACAATAATTACCACTCAGCATAGAACATTAAGGATAATTTTATAGATTTTAAAAATGGTCTTTTATAACATTTCTCATTATTTTAGGTGTATTATCCCATAAGATAAAATCATAGGGAAACCATTTCAATATCCAAATATAAATTGTTTTTCAATTTTCATATTATGGTGATTTCCCAAAAATCACAATACACATAAATGTCACAACATATTCCATACAACACAAATAAATATCCAAATGTAATCAATTTTCTATGGGACATCAATCCCATATAGTCCACCATAACAAAATAATATCAAACCTGTCAAATCCCATGAACCAGTCCACTTTTCCCCTTCAATTTCAATTAAACAATTATTTATATTTGATTAAGACAAAATAAGGATAACCTATAGATGAAAAAGAGTAAACCCCTCCTTTATACATAGTAAAGATAAATAAGGGATTCCCTACCATTTAAAAGTTTTACTGACTCATTGCACCCTGCGGGTAGAGAAGAAAATCCCAAAAACAACAACCACATGAAAAAAACCATGGATCAAAATACACTACACCCAAAGAACATAAAAACACAACTCAAATAAATCCCCAAACCAAACCAATATCACCACAATGAATCTCCAATTCAATAATGAATGAAAACCATCGAAAAAATAAGAACTCACGATAGATCCCCAATGGGGATCCACTAGAACCAACAATCCACAATGGGAGTGAGGGGGATAGAATATCCTCTCAAGGTTCCTAGGTATCATTAAAAATGATATAGAAAGAGGTTTTTATTAATTAATTAATTTTAGGACAAGAAAGATAAATTAAAACCTAGAATCCCATAGGTTTCATGCCATGTAAATATTACACAATGTGTAAACCTTGGGTTTTCTGAAAATTGAATCTCTCACCAAAAAATATGTCAACTCATGTTTTATTTAATACACATCATGAATTCCATTTACATGACATGTAATCCATCTCACAGATTCCACCTTTTCTATGTACAATCCTGAACCAACTAGCATCACAATGTATGGACCACCTTTATATATTGTGTAAACAATACATCACATTTATTTCCTACAACATGTATTATGAACATCCATCCTCAATGGAAACCTCCCAAAACCTCCCTCGACTACCTATTACCACCAAAATTGTTAAAGTAACTAGATGGAAAGGAACAATCTTGTACATCAGATGCCTTTCAAATTATTATCGCACTCAAGAATCCAAAACAAGCCCTATAAAGAAATGGTTTCTGATCAACCACCCAGTGAGATACCAATTGGGGGTCTCATTATACCTTAAATCCTACCACCATCCAAATAATAAAAACCAAATTTCTACAAAAACTCCGGTATAAACTCATCACCACATAGCCACAAAACACCTCCTCTCATATAACCATAGTTCCTCAAAACCACCTCAAACTTCACATATCCAAAATAAACAACCATCATAACCAACTATACACATATACCCAAACATAACAATTAGGTAATTCCATCCTCCATATAAAGATACTATCTACTCCGAGTGGCATTGAATCATCCACATGGGAATAATCACATCATAGTTATTATGTCTCAAAAATGAATCTTTTCTTACCCTATTACTATGCCAGGACATTATCACACATCACACAACACACATCACATCAAGGGATAAAAACACATCTCATAAAATTGAAGGATAAAAAACCACATCCCAAAGAAAAAAAGATAATGAAAAACTCAAAATAGATTTAGGTTTCGGTCAAGCATCCACATCTCTCTCTCCCAAGTACCCTCCTCCATGACATCATGCCTCCACGACATGTGAACCAAGGGTATGGTTCACCCATGTTGTATACACTCTTGATGGACCTATATCTATACTAGACTCTACACAAATGTCATGTCATCCTCAATATCCAACTCTCCCAAATCAATGACATGGGAGTCATCATGAATATAATGATGAAGCTGAGATACATGGATGACATCATGGATCCTGTCAATACTTTATCCATAAACCATTAATGGACTAAAAAAACTCACCCATAGTCAAACAAATCAAAAACCCTTCAAAGTGATATTAAATATTTGTATCAACATCAAAAAAGTATAAAATTTATCAAAGGATATTGACATAGCTGAAAATGATCAGTAAAATGCTTTGAGAGAAATACCCATTGTTCATGAAATAGTTTAAAATTTTCACAATTTATAATGGAAGTCATTTAAAAGGAATTTTTGAATCAAAGTTTCCCAAACCACTTTGAAATGTTTTAAAATAATTTTCATTTCCAAACATTCATGTCCATATAAATAAATCCTTAAAATCATTTTGAAAACATAGACATTAATTAGAAGGGTTTAGAAAGATAAATCTTTAAAAAATTTAAAATGTTGATCTAGTTAAATAGACCCTCCCATTAATCAATAAAATATTAATTTTGATATAATTTCTATAAAATATGGGTATATATGATAAGTATGTCCTAGAAAATACTTACACTTGAACAATCTCGAATAATAATGAGATTTAAGAAATAACCATAACCTCGCTGTAATCAATCGAGTCGTACGAACAATTGTCAATAACCACCAAATGAATCCCAGAATATCATGAATATAATTATAATAATGATAATATATATCAAATGGTAGTACAAAATACATGACATGAAATAAATAATCAGTGAAAAATAGAAATCTCACAGAATTAAAAGTGAGATAAGAGACCCTTTACCACGTGTCAGACTAGACTCGCTCATATGTTCCTTGTTCTTCCTGAATAATAAACATAAGTTAATTTATACATTCATAAGAATATTTTCATTTTTATTATTAATTTTATATCACTTATTACCTTACTATAACAATTAGTTAATTATTTTAGTTCTTATCGGACATTTTTTCGATGTTCCGAAATTTAGTCAACAATTAACTTGTTACAATTATAAATTGTCCTTGTAGTGAAAATTACATTATTTATAGGATGATATTACTCATTTAGATTTCATATATATCATATATTTCTTGTATATAGATATATATATATATATATATGTGTGTATTTATAACAGAACATAACATTTGGAGATAAGAAGTTAAATGCGCCGTTCATGGAGACGGTAAGCCGTACGTACGTATGAACGCTACTTTCATTTCTATTTTGTATTTTAATGGAATAAATACATAATGATACGTAGGTATATTATAATTAAATTATAATATCATATAAAATATCATTAGCTCCATACTTTATATGTCCCACATAAGTCATTCACGAGTCATATCACTTTGAGGAGACGGTAGTCCGCACTTCCTCAAATGAAATTATCGCGTTTTACCCATAATGGAAACCATAAAGGTATGATATAAATGAAAAATATAAAAGCACAAAGAAATCATAAAAATAATATATATATATATATATATCATATATAAATACAGAGCCATCTTAATGGCCATAATGAGAGCCAGTAGAAGATAATTGAACAATCATCATTTTGTGAGGCATTAGTTTGCCAACCATAGAAACAATATGTTTTTCACCCAATAGATGAAGGTGTGTGTAAATTTACTTTGAATCCTTCTCATAAAAACATACTATTATATTGAGGATACTGGTGGTGTCATAAAATATTGGAATAAAAAGTGTTTAGGGGGGTTAGAGAAGTAAGATAAAACAAAATAAAAGAAAAGAATTTAAGAAAAACTATTACCTTTAATTTGAGTAACATTATTTCGTTTGAACCAAAATGAATTTTTAAAGTGATTTTTGAATAAGTTAAGTATTCTAGGAGTAAGATAAGGATATTGAGAGCTTAATTGGGTAGGTTTTGGACGATCCAAGAGGCTTGAGAGGTGTGAGGAATGGGTTAGAAGTGATGGATTTTATTGGGGGGAGTGGTTCTTTAAGAAAGTGTGAAAATACTATTTTATTATATAACGATTTTTGGTTTCTAAAAGTATAAAACTCATTAAGGTAGAATATAAGATGGCTCATGGTCGAAATAAATTCATCCAATAATAATTGGATAGGTTTTGGAGGTTATTTTAATATTTTTAATCTTATGTATTTAAATCATTTATTAGTGAGGTAAATGCTGCACCATTTATGTGTCAAAAATAATTAATTTATTTGATTTCTAAAAATTATAAAAAAAATCCATGATTTAGGAAACCTTTTTATACTTCCAATGAATATTTATTGTCGAAACGATAACTTATATAACCCCATGTAATAATTAATTTACCACAAGATATTTGTTTATGTCATTTTTGACTTTACATTAAGTTAATTAAAATAAAGATTCATTATCACTCTTAAGTGGCTCTATGTGGTCCCAAAATAGGCCCAAAGATTCCCATGGTCAGCCATTACGCATCCAATAAGGTTAGGACAAGTGTTAAAGTAATTTTCTATTATTGTGACAGTCTTTTTACCTTCAATTACCCTATTTACCTTTAACTGCGGTAAATAAAAGTCATAAGTTACTATTCACCAAAAATTATTTTTATCTTATTGAACCAGATTTTTCTTACTGAGTTTTACCGTGTTTCTCTGATTTTTGAAATTCAACTCACAGAAGTGGTAAAATTATGTTTTATGAAAATTTTCAAATGTTCCTAGGAGGTTGATAAAAGACGGTAAAAATTTCGATGAAATTTTATATCTTTAATTTTATTATAACAAATATTCCAATGAACTACATTTAACTAGTATTTTTAATATTTATCTATTTTTACTTAATAAAAATTTAAATAAAATAAATAATTATTTAAATAAAAAGTGGGTTTAAAACAATAACGCAGTATTTTTCACTATTCATCAAAAATTGAAAGTTTTCAGAAAAATACAAAAAATTCACTCTAAGATAATTTTGATATTCCAAATTAAAAAATGAATTCTATTTTACCAATTTCAAAACATATATGTTTCATTAATTAATTTAAAATTAATTCCCGTTGTCAAAACCAAAAGGCGTATTTTTAAGAAATAATAACTATCAAAAGATTGACACTTGTTTATGTCAAATTTCAACGTGAAATTACATATAGTGACCAAAATTGGACTAAATTGTAAAAATATAATATATTTATACTTCCAAACCATTAAAATTTATAATTTAACAATATAAATTATTTTGATTAAATATGTTGTTTTTAGTTATAATATAGTATTTTTCACTATTCTCCTAAATATGAATGTTTTCAGAAAAACAGAAAATATTTATTGAAACTAAATTATTATGTCCCAATTCTAAAGAAGAAGTTTATTTTGTCAAATTTAATATATAAAAGTCTCAAATATTGTATTTTAAAATGGTTCACCATTAAAAGGCGGTAAAATTGATTTTTTTTAAAAAATACTTCTTTTATCTGAAAAAATGAATTTTTTCTTAAATTATATCTAAGAAACTCATAATATGGATTCTAAAATTATAAGGATTAAATAATGTTCAAAATTCAGTTAATACTATTCGTAACTACTTTTGAACGACTAGTTTGGTAAGTCGTGGTGCGCTTGAACTCAGTGTTGCGTGTAGTGGAAGTTATTGAATTACTTTGATGAAATAACGTACTATGAAATATTGGGGTGTTATATTCTTCCCTCCTTAAAATAAATTTCAACATTGCAATTAGAAATTGTTCATTGAAAATAAATGGTTGAAAATATTAAATATCTTTGTTGGAAAACCCACACCAGAAATTACATTAACAAAATTCAGCCTTAATAAGAGGAAAAGGGAAACGAAAGGGTCACCACCAAATTATGATCTAGATTTGGAGAACATTGGTGGAAATTAAAAACATATAATTGGAGGAAAAATGTAAATATTTATAGAGAGTTATTGAGGTCATCAATCACAAAAAAGTGTAAAATTGAGGGCCTCAAATCCATCAATCTATGATGATTTAAAATACAATCGGTTCAACAAAACATAAGGTATTAGGATATCACATTTTTAGTTTTATGATCCCTTCCCTAATGAATAAGAATTAATTTAACCATATAATAAGAGGAAAAATTTGTAACACACCGACCCCACTTACCCAGAGTCAGTTCATTATTTTAATACATTGGCATGATTACAGGGAATCAAGTCCCGAAGGACCGATGGATTTAGCCGTCTTGGAAAATAGATTACATACATGAATGTTACATTACACTTTATAACATACAAAACAACATACATAATCCTTCACGAACGCCATTATTCCCTTGGCTTAACCCTGCATATCAATCACAATACACTTCTTGGAATCCTGGAAAAAATAGTAATTAGAAAGGGGTGAGATCAGATGCTCAGTAAGGATAAGAATACCGTAAAAACTTTCATAAATAAGCATAAACATTTAAGGAAATGTATAACTAAAATAGAAGACTTTTAATCTTGAACATCAGCATAATATGGAAAAATATATATGAAGAAATTCCATTTATTTATTCACATGGATATTCTACTAGTCGAATAACCAAATGCAATATCACTAACCACTTTCATAAAGATGGAATGCATAATGTTGATCTTTAATTTCTGTGTCAAGGCCTCATGCTAAGACATAAGGGATAACTGTAACCGGAACCCAACCCAGAGTGCCTCTAATAACCAGAAACCAACCCGGAGTGCCTCTAACAACCGGACACCAACCCGTGGTGCCTCTAATAACCGGACAACAACCCGGAGTGCCTCTAATAACCAGACACCAACCCGGAGTGCCACTAATAACCATACATCAACCTGGAGTGCCTCTAATAACCGGAAACCAACCCGGAGTGCCTATAATAACCCGACACCAACCTGGAGGGTCTGCTGTAACCGGACCCCAACCCAGAGGGCTTACATTTACCAGTCCCCAACCCGGAACATACTAGTCCAACACTTTCATCTTTTTAAGAGGATGAAATATAACATAAACATTCGTGTTAAAACTAGCATATGAAATGCCAAACATTAATCATAAACCATTAATGGCATAAAAATATCTCATCCATAGTCAAAAATATCACAAAACCTTAAATACAATATGGAATATTTGATTCATAATAAATCAACTTCAAACAAGTGTAAAATTTATCAATGGATGTTGGCATAGATGAAATCAAAACTATTTGAGAGAAATATCTATTTTTTTGAAGTCATTTAAAAGTCACATAATTATAAAAGAAAACATTTACTTTGAAAATATTCTTATAATCTTGTAAGGTAAGCTTCAAAGATTTTATAATGACGTAAAATAGCTGCACCCACTATATAAGTTAAAAAAAATACATTCTTACCTCAATTCTGTCGAAAAGGTTAAATAGGACCCTGTTTGGAAAACGACGGAAATATTCCTTTATAAACTTCTTATAAAAAGTCAAACATGAGTATAAATGACATTAAACCATATTATGTAAAATAGTAATAATGTTTTGAAATACATTTTTAAGAAACATGGATGTGGATGATAAAGAGGTCCCAATAGATATTTACGTATAAAAAACCTCAAATAATGAAGAGATTGTGAAATAAACCCATACCAATTTGGTAACATACGAAACATACACCCCGTGAAAGAGGTATCATACAATGAATATGTGAATAAACATAAATCAAAGTGTATTATATAAATAATACAATTATGGGCAGTACATAAACCACACATAAGGTAATATTGGCAATATGACATAAATCTCATGGGAATAAGGAGTGAGATAAAAACCACTTACCTCGTTGTAATCAATCAAGTCGTATGAACAATAGTAAATAACCCCAAAATAAATCACATAATATCATGAATATAAAGATAATAATTATAATATATATATCAAATGTATGTACAAAATACACAACATGAAATAAATAAGTGGTGATCAATAGAAATCTAATGAAATTAAAAGTGAGATAAGAAACCCCTTACCATGAACTTTCCTTTAGTCGAGGGTACTTTTAGCCTCCTGTATGAAGACTATAGTATGTTAATAAATTGTACCAGAAACATATTAATATTTATGATATCATACATTATTCATTTTTGACTTTATACTACCCATTTAATAATAATTTCCTGGTTATATTAATATTTCGGGTAATAATTGCTTTCTTTATCGTACGTGTTTTAACTTGTTACTCTTGATTGTATCACTTTGATCATGATTTAAATAATTCCAGAATATAAAAAATGATTTATTTATCATATATATTTAGAATATAAAAATTTATAATAGACATATATTTCAAATGGAAAACACTGTTTATGGAGACAGTAGTTAGTACGTACGCATAAACGATGTTTCCGTTTTCTTATAGCATTGAATGGAAGTAAGTGAATAAGATATATGTAAGTACATAAATACTTATATATTTAAATATATATATATATCCACTAGAATTATTATGTCATATATTACATACTTATTAGTAATATATATTTTTATAATCGTCGATGAATGGTGAACTTGGAAATGAATCTCATTGCATCGTGGAGACGGTAATTCGTACGTACGCACGAGCGAAAATATCATTCTTTTGATATTAATATAATATTAAATTGGATTTTATATAATATATAAATAATACTTATCATGTTATATTTATTATTTACATCAAATACACATCATTATTATACCCATCCAAATAATAATGTATTGAATAACAATTACACCACGATGTGGAGACGGTAAGCTGTACGTACACACGTATGGTGGCATGTCATTCGAAGGGTAGATAGAATAATGAATTTGGTTGTACCATAATTATAATAACATCATATTATATATAATATACTTTATTTATTATTTTATAAGTAAACAAAAAAGAAAAAGGAAGTGGAAGAAGAAAGGAACTTGAAAGAGGGCGGTGAAATCATTTCCTCTTCTTCGGGTTATTCCTTTTTATTTGATCAAAATGGATCCTTAGGTTGGTTTCTGATCAAAATAAGGCCTCTAAGTTGAATGGAGGATAGTTTAGAGGGTATTTGGGAAGGGGTTGGACGAGAAAAATGTCTTAGAAGATGTGAATTAGAGAGAAGGGGGAGTGTCCTTTTATAAGAGGGGTGAGGGGAACATTAAGGAAAACATAAAATATCATTTTATAAAAATTAATCTTCGGGTTATAATGGCTTAAAAGTTGATTAATTAAAGTATAAGGTGGGGATATGTCTGAAAAACTCAACCAATAGTTTTTAGACAAGTTTAGGTTCCTATTTTAACCTTATCATTTAGATTTAACTCTAAGTTAAATAATTTAACATTTACCGTGTCTTCTTGTATTCTTAAACTATACGGTCAATAAACATACTATATAATTCTAATAGAACCACAATTTGTTCATTAATGTCATAAATATTATTATATAAGTCTTTTTGCTGAACCTTATATTTTTAGGACCATTATATCAATTAATAATATTATATTTGTTTTGAAAACCATTTTATGTCAATTTTGACACTATTTGGTATTTGTTTTTTTGTTAAAATAATAACATTATTACTTCAAAAAAATACATTTAATCAAAAATAACATGTCATATTCACCTAGAAAATTCGTGTATGTCATAAAAACATTGAAATTATACTTATTTTAATATTTGTAATACCATTTATTTCATTCTTTCATGAATAAGATAATTAATACATCATCATTGTGTCATACATAAATTTATTTCTTTATTGTCCAAAAATTATAAATAAAATACCATGATGTAGGAAATCTTTTTATCTTTTTAATTAAAGTTATTAATCTAATTTATATTATGTAAAACACTATATTAAAAAAAATTAGTTATAAAACTTTGATTTTAACTCTTTTAACTCTTCTTTGAATTAAATAATAAGAAATGTCCTAATCTAATCCAAGTGGACCTAAATTATAATATTTTACTCCTAAGGTTGTTTTTGGTCGAGATAAACTTGTCCAATAGAATTAGTACTGTTGGGTCGGAAGAAACGGGATGAGATGGCAAGAGGGGAGTGAATTGCCTTTTAAAAAATGATTAACAAATTAAAATCAAAGTAAAGAATGCAGCGGAAATAAAGAAGGCAAGACACAAAACATGATAACGGAGTTCGGCCAAAACCCGGCCTACGTCTCCGCTCCCAACTCAACCGTTGAGAGATTCCTACCGCTTGCTTTTCAATGGTTTTAGCAAGAAACCCACTAGGCTTTGAGGTAGCACTAGGACCTATTACAGCTTGCTTTTTGTGGTTTAGCAAGAACCCACTTGCTTTTAATGGTTTAGCAAGAACCCACTAGCCTTTTTAACGGGTGAAGGCTAGCTCACCGGTGACACAAGCCTTTTAAAAGGAAAGGCTTGAAGAAACCTCTTCACACCTTAATGGTGGTGTGAAACCCAAAAGAAAGGGGGATGAGAAAAGGGTTGGGTTTGTAGGCACAAACCCAAATTAAAGCTCAAAATAAATAAAACGATAAAAACCGTAATTGGGAAGACTTGGGCGCCTTTGATTGATTGGAGATGTTGAAGGCTGATGTAGCGTGCTCTCCCAAGCTTCTTGAGGTGCTCCTTGGATGTGGAATTGGATTGGAGCAGTTGTGGTTCCCTTGGAGCAATCCGCCGGAGGTTTGCCAAATGAGGAGAATTGTGTTCGTTGGCTTCACAATGCTTAATTATGGTCCCGGAAATTGTTCCGGGGCTTCAAGGTCCTTTATTTATAGAGGGGGAACCCTCATATGGCCGTTGGAGGTCTTCGGAGCCGTTGTAAAGGCTTTCGGAGCCGTTGGGAGGCAAGTGGAGCAGCCTGGTCAAAGCCCCAACGGCTAGTTTGACTGGCTCCACCGGCTGGCCGGTGCAGGGCCACCGGCTAGCCGGTGCCTTGGCAGAGGAGGAGAAATCTGATCCAGGCTCCACCGGCTGACCGGTGGAGGAGCCACCGGCTGGCCGGTGGCAAGACAGTAGCAAACACTATTGACTGGATGCCACCGGCTGGCCGGTGGTCCAGCCACCGGCTGACCGGTGGAGCCTGGCAGTGGGCAATGCCTCTGCCAGGTCCACCGGCTGGCCGGTGCTATCACACCGGTTGGCCGGTGGACTGAAATTCAGTCCACTCCTTGACCTTTCTTGGGCCATTCCTTTGGCAAGCTCTTACCTATCATCCACAATACTTAAAACACAATATTAGATAAATAAGAAGGTGATTGTGATCATGAAAATCAAACAATGAGGGGAACGAGATGTACAACAATCTCCCCCTATTTTGATGATCACAATCACCAAAACAATTAATGTAAAAAACTGAAATTAAAGGCATGATTTAAAAGATTGAATTGAAAATAAATCAAAGCATGATCAAAAGGATTCTCCCCCAATCAATCACGAAATTTTCTCCCCCTTTGTGATTATCAAAATAGAGTGGGGCATAAAACTTGATTGAGGGAAAAAGTTTGAAAAACTAGATTTTGAGAATTGAAAAATCAAGATTTTAAACCAATTGAAAACAATACCAATTGTTGGAAATTTTGAAATGAAAATTGAATAACAGTTTGAATTGAAAGTTTTGAATCAAAAATTGAATAGAAAATTTGAAAATTGAAACCAAATGAAATATTTGAAATGAAAAATTCGAATTGAATATTTTGAAATGAAAATTTTGATACCAAGTGTTGAAATTGAAATTTGGAATCGAAAATTTTGAAATTACAAAAAAGCTTAAAAGATCCTAACTCCCCCTAAATAAAAACAAAAAGTCACCGGGGAGAGGGATTTTGAAAAGAGACAATTTTAGGCCCGGAGAGACTCGCAAGAAGGGATTTTTCAATCCATACTTGTCTCATGGCGGGTCTTCTCCTATAGAATTCGTCCGAATAAAAAATCGATTTGGGTTGACCATACCGGGCGTTTTTACAATTACATTCATAAATTAGGTGCCCGGGTTTTTTACAATAATTACAAAATTTATAACTAGAGCTCCCCCTTACAAAAACAGTGGGTGCATGGGAGGAGGAGGCTTGCTTGGAATAGCCAAGCCCTTGGGTGGTTCTAGAAATTCGTTGGGAACCTAGGAGTTTTGAAAGGTTTTGCTCTCCGTTGGTGAAATTAGCAAGAGATTCCCTTAGATCTTTGATGGTTGATTCCATGGAATCAACATTTGGGAAATTTTGGATTTTTAGGGAGAGTTCCTCCTTCTCTTTGAGAAGTTGTTCTTTTTCGGAGGAGAGTTTTTTGAAAGATTTTTTTAAAGCAACAAATTTTGAAGAGAGTTCATGAAAACCATTTTCAAGTTGGTCTCTAGCATGTTGGAGTTCTTCATAAGACATATGATTGAAAGAATTTGTATTTGAAGAGCAAGAGGAGGAGGAGGAGGAAGAGGAGGAAGATACCTCATGTTTTGCCATTAGGCAGTTATTACCATTGTCGCTCGAGGAGAAAGAAGAGAAGGAGGAGCTATCACTCCAAGTTTTCTTTAAAGCCTTCTTCTTCTTCTTCTTGGCCCTTTTCTTGTGAAGTGGGCAAGCGGGTACGGATTTTGCCTCGGGTTCTTGCTTTTGAGCCTTGCTAGTACCTTCATGGGTTAGCTCTAAATATTTCCAAATATCATGTGAAGAAGAGCAAGAAGAAATACAATCAAAAACATTTCTATCTAACCCGCAATGAAGAGCGTTCATGGCTTTGCCATCAAGCTCGAAATTTGCAATGTCGGCGGGGGTCCATTGAGATTCATCTTTACTAGAGAGCGTAAAACCATGCATAACAATTCTATAAATTGGATAGCTAATGCTTTTTAAAAAAGTGGTCATGCGGGTTTTCCAAAAAGTATAATCGGCTCCATCAAAGAATGGAGCATGATCCAAAGAATGTCCTTCGGGGGCGTAAGAGGTTGAAGCGGTAGAAGCCATCAAAAAAAAATAGGATCTTTAATTTGAAACCGGTTAAGGAATTATTCAAATACGTCCTCTGATACCAATTGTTGGGTCGGAAGAAACGGGATGAGATGGCAAGAGGGGAGTGAATTGCCTTTTAAAAAATGATTAACAAATTAAAATCAAAGTAAAGAATGCAGCGGAAATAAAGAAGGCAAGACACAAAACTTGATAACGGAGTTCGGCCAAAACCCGGCCTACGTCTCCGCTCCCAACTCAACCGTTGAGAGATTCCTACCGCTTGCTTTTCAATGGTTTTAGCAAGAAACCCACTAGGCTTTGAGGTAGCACTAGGACCTATTACAGCTTGCTTTTTGTGGTTTAGCAAGAACCCACTTGCTTTTAATGGTTTAGCAAGAACCCACTAGCCTTTTTAACGGGTGAAGGCTAGCTCACCGGTGACACAAGCCTTTTAAAAGGAAAGGCTTGAAGAAACCTCTTCACACCTTAATGGTGGTGTGAAACCCAAAAGAAAGGGGGATGAGAAAAGGGTTGGGTTTGTAGGCACAAACCCAAATTAAAGCTCAAAATAAATAAAACGATAAAAACCGTAATTGGGAAGACTTGGGCGCCTTTGATTGATTGGAGATGTTGAAGGCTGATGTAGCGTGCTCTCCCAAGCTTCTTGAGGTGCTCCTTGGATGTGGAATTGGATTGGAGCAGTTGTGGTTCCCTTGGAGCAATCCGCCGGAGGTTTGCCAAATGAGGAGAATTGTGTTCGTTGGCTTCACAATGCTTAATTATGGTCCCGTCAATTGTTCCGGGGCTACAAGGTCCTTTATTTATAGAGGGGGAACCCTCATATGGCCGTTGGAGGTCTTCGGAGCCATTGTAAAGGCTTTCGGAGCCGTTGGGAGGCAAGTGGAGCAGCCTGGTCAAAGCCCCAACGGCTAGTTTGACTGGCTCCACCGGCTGGCCGGTGCAGGGCCACCGGCTGGCCGGTGCCTTGGCAGAGGAGGAGAAATCTGATCCAGGCTCCACCGGCTGACCGGTGGAGGAGCCACCGGCTGGCCGGTGGCAAGACAGTAGCAAACACTATTGACTGGATGCCACCGGCTGGCCGGTGGTCCAGCCACCGGCTGACCGGTGGAGCCTGGCAGTGGGCAATGCCTCTGCCAGGTCCACCGGCTGGCCGGTGCTATCACACCGGTTGGCCGGTGGACTGAAATTCAGTCCACTCCTTGACCTTTCTTGGGCCATTCCTTTGGCAAGCTCTTTCCTATCATCCACAATATTTAAAACACAATATTAGATAAATAAGAAGGTGATTGTGATCATGAAAATCAAACAACGAGGGGAACGAGATGTACAACAAGTACATGTGTGAGGGTAATATTAATATCATTTTTAACCTTAATTACCATATTTACTTTTAACCGTGGTAAATAAAAGTAAAAAGTTACTATTCACCAAAATTTAATTATATCTCATTGAACTACATTTTACTCATCTATATTAACCGTGTCTCTAGGATTTTCAAAATTCAGCTCAGAGAAGTGGTAAAATTATGTTTTATGTGAATTTGCAAAAGCTCCTTGGGGGTGGGTAAAGACGGTAAAAAGTTTGATAAAATTTTTTATATATCTAAAATTATTATAAACTGACTACAATTAATTACATTGAATTTATATAGGTATTATGTATCTATTTTGAGCTAAAATTAATTTAAACCAAATAAATTATTATTTAAATAAAAAGCTGGTTTTAAATAATTACTCAGTGTTTTTCACTATTCATCAAAAATTGAATGTTTTCAGAAAAATACCAAAAATTATCCCTAAGCTATATTTGATATTATGAATTAATAAATGATGTATATTTAACCAAATTCTAAACATATAAGTTTCATTAATTAATTTAAATTAAATGTCATTGTCAAAACAAATAGCGTGTTTATAAGAAATAATAACTTTCAAAAGATTGACACTTACTTATATCTAGTTTAAATGTGAAATTATGTCCAATGAAAAAGATTGTATTAAATGGTAAAACTATATTCTAAATATATTTGAAAACCACTCATGCTCATTATTTATCACTATTAATTATTTCTATTAAAATAGTTGTTTTTAATTAAAATTTAGTAATTTTTATTATTCATCAAAATATGAAAGTTATCTGAAAAGTACGAAAATTTCACCCAAAGCTAATTTTGATATTCCGAATCCAAAAATGAAGTTCATTTTGAAAGATAAAATGTATAAAATTTTAAAAATGTGGGTATTACCATTCTTAACGGCTAGTATGATCGGTTGTGGTGTGTTTGAACTCGAAATTGCGTATAACACATGCTCTTGTATTATTCAAAGAGATGTGTACCATGAGAGCATGGGGTGTTACATTCTCCTCTCCTTTAATAAATTCTGTCCTTGAAATTTATGCATAGTATTGGAAACTTGGGGTTGACATTTCAAAATATCATAGTTGAAATCCCACATCGAAAATTGGATTAATGAGGCCTCTATTTAAAATAAAGAGTGGTAGGTATAAAGGTTACCGAAAATAATGCATACTAGGGTTCCATGTAAAAAAACATGGATATGGAAGAGAAATTTAACTATCAATATCTGATGGAGAGTGGTAGAGAATATGGATATGAAAATTCTAACAATCACAAAGCCATAAATTTTTTATGATCTAAGGTACCATCAAGGACAATGTTTTTGTTCTAAGTTCCTTTTCTTAATGTTAAGGAATTTTTTTATGATATATGATAAGATCATCAGGAGATATACTTACCTTATAATTATATTATTATCCATTAATAAATGTTTACCACAAACTCATCTTTCAGTACAAAAGATAATACAACTCAAAAATACTATATTTATCCTAATCGTATAGGGTCCCAAATATAATGAATTTATAATTCACATATCAAACCATTTAAAAAACGATACTACATTATACAATCCAGGGACTTCATGTAGTCCAATGGTAGGCGATAAATTCCAATCGCAATATGGTCGTGGGTACGATTCCCACAGCTTTGTCCGATGCGACGGGTTGTCACACGGTCTGCGGGTTGTCCTTTTATACAAATCCAAAAAATAACCTTTCAAACTTAATCCATTACATCCTTTAGAATTATCAAAATAGTACTATCCAAACTCACAGTCCAAAATTTATAAAGAATTTAAACACAATGAAGATCCTTTTTTCATGTAATAACATGTGAACACCTTCATCCTGTATTCTTTTAAAACATGGTAAGATCCTGAATTACCATAAAACCTTATTGATTACATTCATGCTCCGATATTATTTTTAGAATACTGGATATAATCCTTCTATCAAAAAATGTTGTAAACTCCAACGATGACAAATCATTAATCAGTTTCAAGGTAGTCAAGAATATCCAATTTTTTTTCTCAAATCAACCATCTCTTATTCCAAAATCACTACCTCATTATCGAGACCATATTAAGGATTACATTTCCCTCAACCATGTATTTTACCAAAAGTGTAGCTCACTATTAAGTCACTATTATTAGAACCATATAATCTGAAATCCTCAATAAAAATAACACTATAGTACAATTATTATTTATCTCCATAATTCATGTAACCAATATACTGTTGATACAACATTCAATGAAATAATTCTATAATAAATACATAAGAACACTAGTCATTCTTTTATATCTTAGGTAGTATCATAACATGATTATTATCCAATAGCATCATTTGGTGCATACTCTGATGATTTGGACATTGGATTGTATAGTGTCCCAGCTCCTTGCAGATGAAGCATTGTACATTTGAAAACTTTTTCTTACCCTTACAATCACGTACTTGGTGTCCTTTTTCTCCACATTTATAACAAAATCACATTCCCTTCAAGCATTTACCAAGGTGATTCATTCCAAATTTATCACATATTGGAAAATCCTTCTTTCCCTTATCCCCTTTATCCATATTTCTTTCTACCATCCTTTTATTCTCTTTCTTCACTTCAAAGCCATAGGACTCAAATAATTCCTTACTTATCTTATTAACGCATGATACTATTTCTTCATATTATTATAATACATGGGAGACTATTTCCCTTCTAAATTATGGCTTAAGACCATGAATGATATGATCCTTCTTACTCTTTGGATCATGTGTATTGCTGGAGTTCTCATTCTTTCTACTAAGCACCATTTCTAAACAATGGCATACACTATGTCTATTTATGAATCACAATTCATAATTCCAAACATGTAAAATACCCAACGTAAATTGAACAATTTATGGATATAATCCAAAATCAAAAATGTTTTCTTTGAGGAGATATATAATCATAATCCCTTTATATTTGTTTGTAAATAATATGAGAATTATCCTAAGCATATCCCCCGGGAGTGTCGTAACCAAGAGTGCAGTAACCCCCTTGTCGTGCAACAGTTCCCGTTCGAGTCTAACTCAAAGAGGTGTTTTCAGGTTTTACCCCTAGGTACATCTGTTCTAGAGCCACCTCTACCTGCTCGTATCGATACAGGGATGTGTTGCTCAAAAAACTCACAAAATCTCTACAATATCAAAATTCTAGGAAGCTCTTCTCTACTAATCTTCAAAGTCTATCTTAGGGATTTGTGCTTTAATCAGAGTTAATCTAAATCAATCTTCCATGGTTATTTCTAAACATCCTCTGATACCAACTGTAACGCCCTGACCCTAGTTACCCAGAGTTGGTGCATTATTTTAATACATTGGGATGATTACATGAAATCATATCCCGAATTACCGATCAATTTAGCAGTATTGGAAAATAGATTACATACAAGAATGTTACATTACACTTCATATCAAACAAAACAACATAAATAATCCTTCACGAATGCCATTATTCCCTTGGGATAACCCTGCATATCAATCACAATAAACTTCATGGAATCCTGGGAAAAATAATACATAGAAAGGGGTGAGCTCATATTCTCAGTAAGGATAACAATACAGCAGAAACTTTCATAAATAAGAATAATAATTTAAGGAAATGTATAACTTAAACAAAAGACTTTTAAACGTGAACATCAGCATAATATGGAAAAAATATAATGAAGTAATTCCATTTACTTATTCACATGGATATTCTACTAGTTGAATAATTACATGCAATATCACCAACCACTTTCATAATGATGGAATGCATAATGTGAAACTTTAATTTCTGTATCAAGGCCTCGTGCCAAAAACGAAGGGATAACTATAACCGGAACCCATCCCGGAGTGCCTCTAATAACCGGACACCAACCCAAAGTGCCCTTAATAACTGGACACCAACCTGGAGTGCCTCTAATAACCGGACACCAACCCGGAGTGCCTCTAATAACCGGACACCAGCCTGGAGTGCCTCTAATAACCGGACACCAACCCGAAAGGTCTGTTGTAACCGGAACCCAACCCAGATGGCTTACTTTTACCGGTCCCCAGCCCAGAACATACGAGTCCGAGACATTCAACTTAAGAAGAGGATGAAATATTACATTAACATTCGTATTAAAACTAGCATACGAAATGCCAAACATTAATCATAAACCATAAACGGCATAAAAATAACTTATCCATAGTCAAACATATTGCAAAACCTTAAATACAATATGGAAGATTTGTATCATTATAAATCAACTTCAAACAAGTGTAAAATTTATCATAGGATTTTGACATAGATGAAATCAAAACAATTTGAGAGAAATATCTCTTTTTTTTTAAGTAATTTAAAAGTCACATAATCATAAAAGAAAACATTTACATTGAAAATATTCTTATAAGCATGTATGTTAAGCTTCAAATATTTTATAATGGTGGAAAATAGCAGCATCCACTGTATAAGTTAAAAAAATACTTTCTTACCTTAATTCTTTCGAAAAGTTTAAAACGGACCTTGTTTGGAAAACGACGGAAAGATTCCTTTATAAAATTCTTATAAAAAGTAAAAGAAGGGTATAAACGACTTTAACCCATATTCTGTAAAATAGTAAGAATGTTTTGAAATACATTTTTATGAAACATGGATGTGGATGATAAAGAGGTCCCAATAGATAATTATGTATAAACAACCTTAGATAATGAAGAGATTATGAAATAAACCCTTAACATTTTGGTAACCTACGAAACATACACCTCATGAAAGAGGTATCACACAATGAAAATGTAAATACACATAAATTAATGTTTATTACATAAATAATACAATTATGGGCAGTACATACACCACACAAAATGTAATAGTGGCAATATGGCATGAATCTCACAGGAATAAGGAGTGAGATGAAAACCCCTTACCTCGTCGTAATCAATCAAGTCATCTGAACAATAGTCAATAACACCAAAATGAATCACATAATATCATGAATATAAATAGAATCATTATAATAAATATATCAAATGGCAGTACAAAATATACCACATGAAATAAATAAGTGGTGAACAATGGAAATCTCACGAAATTAA
Organism: Viscum album; assembly: GCA_963277665.1. Lineage (NCBI taxonomy): Eukaryota > Viridiplantae > Streptophyta > Magnoliopsida > Santalales > Viscaceae > Viscum > Viscum album. The sequence continues at coordinate 2,096,875,491 of OY728163.1, read as the reverse complement.
AAGTGAGATAAGAAACCCCTTAACTTGCACTTTTTTTAGTAGAGGGTACGTTTAGCATCCTGTATGAAGACTATAGTATGTTATTAAATTATAAAAAAACCATATTAATATTTATGATATCATCCATTATTCATTTATGACTTTATACTACCCATTTTACCAGGTTATATTAATTATTCGGGTAATAATCCCTCTCTTTATCGTACGTGTTTTAACTTGTTACTCTTGATTGTATCACTTAGATCATGATTTAAATACTCCAGAATATAAAACATTATTTTTTTTATCATATATATTTAGAATATAGAAATTTATAATAGATGTATATTTGAAATGGAAAACACCGTTTTTGGAGACGGTAGTCTGTACGTACGCATGCACACTGTTTCCATTTTCATATAGTATTGAACGGAAGTAAGGGAATAAGATATATGTAAGTACATAAATACTTATATATATAAATATATATATCTCCAGTAGAATTATTATGTCATATATTACATAATTATTAGTAATATATATTTTAATAATCGTCGATGAATGGTGTTCTTGGAAATGAATCTCATCGCGTCGTGGAGACGGTAATCTGTACGTACGCACGAGCGAAAATATCATTCATTTGATATTAATATAATATAAAATTGGATGTTATATAATATATAAAGAATAATTATCATGTTATATTTATTATTTACATCAAATACATATCATTATTATACCCATCCAAATAATAATTTGTTGAATAACAAATACACCATGACGGGGAGACGGTAAGCCAAACGTACGCACATATGGTGACTTTTCATTCAAAGGGTGGATGGAATAATGAATTTGGGTTTACTATAATTATAATAATATCACAATATATAGAATAAACTTGATTTATTATTTTAGAATGAAACAAAAAAGAAAAAGGAAGTGGAAGAAGAAAGGAACTTGAAAGAGGGTGGTGAAATCATTACCTCTTCTTCGGGTTCTTCCTATTGATTTAATCAAAAGGGATCATTAAGATGGCTTTCTGATCAAACTAAGGCCTCTAGATTTAAGGGAGGATAGTTGAGAGGTTATTTGGGTAGAGTTTGGACGAGCCAAATGGCTTTGAAGGTGTGAATTAGATAGAAGGGGGAGTGCCCTTTTATAAGAGGGGTGATGGGCACCTTAGTAAAAACTTAAAATATTATTTTATAATAAATTCATTTTAGGTTTCTAATGAATCCAAAGTTTATTATTTAATGTATAAGGTTGGGATATGTCAAAAAAAACTCAACAAATAGGTTTTAGACAAGTTTAGGTTACCATTTTAACCTTATCATTTAGATTTAACTCTAAGTTAAATAATTTATCTTTTACCGTGTCTTCATGTGTTCTTACACTATATGGTTAATAAACATACTCTATACTTCCAATCAAACCCCAATTGGTTAATTAGTGTCATAAATATTATTAGATAAGTCTTTTGGCAGAAACAGAGATTTTTAGGACCATTATATCAATAAAAAATATAATATTTGTTTTAAAAACTATTTTATGTCAATTTTGACACTATTTGGTATTTGTTTTTTTGTTAAAATAATAACAACATGATTGCTTCAAATAAAATACATTTAATAAATCCTAAAATTTCATATTCACCTATGAAATTCTTGTATGTCATAAAAACATTGAAATTATATTTATTTTAATATTTATAATACCATTTATTTGATTCATTCATGAATAAGATAATTACCGCATCATCATTGTGTCATAAATAAATAAATTTATTTAATGTAAAAAAATATTAAATAAAATACCATGATGTAGGAAATATTTTTAGCTATATAATTAATATTTATAATCGAATTTATCTTTTGTAAAAACCTATATTAAAAATCTTTTAGTTATTAAACGTTGATTTTAACTCTTTTAACTTTTCTTTGAATTAAATAATAATAAATGTCCTAATCTAATCCATGTAGACCTAAATGGTAATATTTTATTCCAAAGGTTGTTTTTGGTCGTGATAAACCTGTCCAATAGAATTAGGGCTTCTGTGAGGGTAATATTAATATCATTTCTACCCTTAATTACCCTATTTATTTTTAACTGTAGTAAATAAAAGTAAAAAGTTACTATTCACCCAAAATTATTTTCAACCCATTGAACCAAATTTTTCTCCTTTATATTAACCGTGTCTTTCAGATTTTCAAAATTCAGCTCACAAAAGCGTTAAAATTAAGTTTTATTTGAATTTTCAAAATCTCCTAGGAGGTGGGTAAAAGACGGTAAAAAGTTCTATAAAATTTTTTATATATCTAAAATTATTATAAAAAGACTCCAATGAATTAAATTGAATTTATATAGGTATTATGTATCTATTTTGACCTATAATTAATTTAAACAAAATAAATTTTTAGTTAAATAAAAAGCAGGTTTAAAATAATAACTCAGTGGTTTTCACTATTCATCAAAAATTGAATGTTTTCAGAAAAATACAAAAAATTCACCCTAAGGTTTATTTGATATTATGAATTCAAAAATGATGTCTATTTTACCAAATTATAAACATATAAGTTGAATTAATGAATTTAAATTAATTCTCATTGTCAAAACAAATACCGTGTTTTTAAGAAATAATAACTTTCAAAAGATCGACACTTACTTATGTCCAGTTTAAATGTGAAATTATGTCCAATGAACAACATTCTATTAAATGGTAAAAATATATTCTAAATATATTTTAAAACCACTCAAATTCAAAATTTATCACTATTAATTATTTCGATTAAAAAATTTGATTTTAATTTATATTTTGTAATTTTCACTATTCATCAAAATATGAAAGTTATCTGAAAAGTACTAAAATTTCACCCAAAGATAATTTCGATATTCTAGATCCAAAAAAGAAGTTCATTTTGGAAGATAAAATGAATAAAATTTCAAAAAAGTGGTATTACTATTCTTAACGGCTATTATGATTGGTTGTGGTGTGTTAGAACTCGAAGTTGCGTATAACACACACTATTGTATTATTCAAAGAGAAGCGTATCGTGAAAGCTTGCGGTGTTACAAAAATTATATATATACATATACCTGACAATTATAGTTTCATCCTTCAACTAATTCCTTCCACAAACTCATCTTTCACTCCAAAATATTTAAAAAATATATTCTATTTATCCAAATCGTAGAGGATTTCAAATATAATGAATTTATAATTCACCGATCATAGCCTTTAAAAAAACTATATTATACTATCCCGGGACTCCATGTAGTCCAGTGGTAGGCGATGAATCCCAATCACACTATGGTTGTGGGTTCGATTCCCATAGCTTTTTCCGACGCAGCAGATTGTCACACAGTCGATGTGTTGTCGTTTTTATAAAAATCCAAAAATTACCATAACAATAGTATCCAATTTCAAACACAATCCCTTCCAACCTTTAGACTTATCCAAAACACTTCAATACAAACTCACATTCCTAAATTAATAAGGAAGTTAAACATAATGAAGATATTTTTTTCCACGTAATAACATGTGAACACCTTCATCGTGTATTATTTTAAACCATGGTTACACCCTGAATTACCATTAAACCATATTGATTACATTATTTCTCCCTTATCCTTTATATAATACTGGATATATTCCTTATATCCAAATTTTTTGAATATTTCAACAATGATGTAATAAACAAACTATTAATCAATTCCAAGGAAGTCAAAAATATCTAATATTGTTTATCCAAATCAACCATCTATTATTCCAAAATCACTACCTCATTATTAGGACCATATTAAGGATTAGATTTCCTTCAAATATGTATTTTCCAAAATTTTTATCTAAATATTAAGTCACTTTTCATAGAACCATATAATCTCAAATACTCAATAAAATAGTACTGTAGTACAATCCCTATTTATCTATGTAATTCATTTAATTTGTATATTGTTGATTGAACACTAAAATTAAATAATTCTATAATAAAAACATTAGAACACTAGTCATTTTTCTTCATCTGAGGTAGTATCCTTACTTGATTAATATATTATAGCATCATTTTCGGTGTAATCTATTGAATGAGACATTGACTCGCGTAATGTCCCAACACCTTGTAGATGAAGCATTTTACATTTGAAACCTTTTTCGTACCCTTGAAATCTCGTACTTGGTGTCCTTTTTCTCCACCCTTATAACAAACTCTGATTCCCTACATGCATTTATCAAGGTGATTATTTCCACATTTATCACATATGGGGAAATCCTTATTTCCCCACTTCCCTTTATTTATCTTTCTCTCTACCATCCTTTTCTTCTCTTGTTACCTTTCAAAGCCATATGACTCATAGGAATCTTTACTTATCTTAATAACACATGAATTTATTTATTCATATGATAATAATATGTTGGAGACTATTTCACTTTTAATTGGTGGCTTAATACCATGAAAGATATGATCCTTCTTAAATCTTTTGATCATGCGTACTACTGGAATTTTTATTCATTATTCTAAGAACCGTTTCTAAATAATGGAATACACTAGGTCTGTTTATGAATCGCAATTCATAATTCAAAACTTGTAAAATACCTAAAGTAAATTGAACAATTTATGGATATAATGCATAATCATAAATAAAATTTCCTTAAGGATGTATTTACTCCTAAATTTTTCATAATGGCTTGTAATGAAAATGTGAATTATCCTAAGCATGTCCACCAGGAGTGTCTTAACCAAGAGTGCAGAAAGGTCTGTTTCTGTGCACCCATTCCCATTCAAGTCTAGATCAAAGTGGTGTTTTTGGGTTTTACTCCTAGGTACATATGTTCCAGAGCCACCTCTACCTGCTCGTATACAGACAGGAATGTATTTCTTTTGAAATCTCACAAAATCTCTACATTACCAAAATTCTAGGAAGTTCTTCTATACTAATCCTTAAAGACTTTCTTAGTGTAATTTCATCTAATCAGAGTTTATCTAAATCATGTTTCCAAGGTTATTTATAAAGTTCTTCCGATACCAACTGTAATGCCCTGACCCAATATTCCCAGAGTCGGTGCATGATTTTAATACATTGGAATGATTAAAAGGAATCATTTCCTGAAAGATCGATCAGTGTAGCAGTCTAGGAAAATTTATTACATACATGAATGTTACATTGCACTTTCATAAATACAACACAATAAAATATTCCTTTTAGAATGCCATTGTTCCCTTAGCTTACCCCTTTATCTCAAACATAAAATGCTTCTTGGGATCCTAGGAAAATAAAACATAATAAAGGGGTGAGTTCAAGTGTTCAGTAAGGGTAATGAATTTTATTAAAGATATAAACTTTTTAGGAAAGATGTGTAATAAAAAAAATAGCCTTTTCAACATAAAACTGAACATAATATGGCCAAAATAAATCAAACATTACCATCTAAACATGAACATGGATATTCTAATAGTTAGATAATCACCTGCAAAAACTAATTTCATAATGAGGGAATGTATAGTACCAGACATTAATTTGTGTGTCATGGACTTGTGCCAGGACCTATGGGCTAACTTTAACCGGATCCAAACCGGGAGAGCCTCTGTAACTGGACTCCATCCAGGAGAGCCTGTGTAACCGGACTCCAACCCGGAGAGCCTCTGTAACCAGACTCCAACCCGAAGAGCCTCTGTAACCAAACTACAACCCATAGGGTCTTCTTTAACTGGACCTCAACTCGGAGGGCTTAATTTCACAAGTACCCAACCCAAAACATACTATTACAATACATTTATCTTATTAAATGGATTAAATATAACATAAAAACTCGTATTAAAACTAGAAAACTAAATTTAAATACTTTAACCACAAACCATTAATGGCCTAAAAATAACTAATCCATAGTCAAATATATCACAAAACCTTAAATAAAATAAGGAAGATTTTTATTAACTTAAAACATGCATAAAATTCATCAAATGATGTTGACATAGATGAAAATGATCAGTAAAATGATTTGAGAGGAATACCCATTTTTCATGAAATCGTTTAAAATTGTCAAAATTTATAAAGGTAGTCATTTGAAAGGGATTTTTGAATAAAAGTGTCCCATATCAATTTTAAACTTTTTAAAATAATTATCATTTCAAAACATTAAATTCCATATAAATAAATCCTTAAAATCATTTTGGAAACATGGATACTAATTAGAAGGGATTAGAAATATAAATCTTTAAAACATTTAAAATGATGATTTAGTTTAATATACCCTCCCATAAAACCTAAAAACATTATTTTTGAAATAATTTTTATAAAATATGGGTATATATGATATGTATGTCCCATAAAATACTTACACATTAACAATCTCGGATAATAATGAGATTGAGGAAATAACCCTTACCACGATAAAATCAATCAAGTCATACGAAAAATAGACAATAACTACCAAATTAATCACAAAATATAATGAATATAAACTGAATATGGATAATATATATCAAATGGAAGTACAAAATACACCACATGCAATAAATAAGTGGTGAACAATGGAAATCTCACCGAATTAAAAGTGTGATAAGAGACCCCTTTCCACGTGTCTGAATTGACTCGATCTTATGTTCCTTGTTCTTGCTGAATAATAAACTTAAGTTAATTTCTTCTTTAATAAGAATATTATCATGGTTATTATTCCTTTTATATCACTTATTACATTACTGTAACAATTACTTAATTATTTTAGTTCATATCAGACATTTTGTCGATCTTCGGAACTTGAGTAAAAATGAACTTGTTATAATTATAAATTGTCCATGTGGTCAAAATTACATTATCTATAGAATGATATTACTCATTTAGATTTCATATATATCATATATGTCTAGTATATATATGTATTTTTAATAGTACATAACATTTAGAGATAAGAAATGAAATTCACTATTCATGGAGACAGTAAGTCGTGCGTACACATGAATGATACTTTCATTTCTATTTTCTATTTTAATGGAATTAACACGTAATTATACATAGGTATATTATAATTCCCGAATAATATCATATGTAATATCCTTAACTCTATACTATAAACATCCCACAAAAGTCATTAACAGGTCGTATCACTTTGAGGGGTGGTAGTCCGCACTTCCTCAAATGAAATTATCTCGTTTTACCCATAATGGAAACCATAAAGGTATGAAATAAATGGAAATTACAGAAGAAAAAAATAAAAAATAAAACATAAACATAAGATATATATCATATATAAATACAGTGTCATCTTAATGTCCATCATGAGAGGCGGTAGGAGATAATCGAACAATCATCGTTTCGTGTGGCGTTAGTTTGCCAACCGCAGAAACATTATGTTCTTCACCCATTAGATGTAGGTGTTTGTTAGTGTAGTTTGAATCCTTATCATCAAAACATTCTAGTATATTGAGGACACTATTGTTGTCATAAAATAAAGGAATAAAATGAGTTTAAATAAAACAAAAAAAAAAGAAAATAATTTATGAGAAATTGTTACCATTAATTTGGGTTACTTTCTTTGGTTTGAACCAAAGAAAGACTTTTTGAAGTGTCTTATAACTAAGGTAAGGACCCTAGGAGTAAGAGAGGGATATTGAAGGATTATTTGGATAGGGTTTGGATGATCCAATGGGCATGATAGGTGTGAGGAATGGGATATAAGTGATGGATTTTTATGGGGGGGAGGGGTTCATTAGGAAAGTGTGAAAATATTATTTTATTATATAATGATTTTCAGTTTCTAAAGGTCAAAAACTCATTAAGATCGAATATAAGATGACTCATGGTCTAAATAAATTCATCCATTAAGAATTGAACCATTTTTTGGATGTTATTATAATATTTATAATCATCTTTATTTAAATAATTTTTTTAATGAGGTAAATACTTCATCATTTTTGTGTCATAAATAATTTAATTTTTTTGATGTCTAAAAAATATAAAAAAACCATGATGTAGGAAAATGTTTTATCTTTCCAAAAAATATTTATTGTCGAAAAGATAACTTATATAACCACATATAAAAAATTAATTTACAAATAGATATTTGTTTTTGTCATTTTTTTCTTTACTTTTAGTTAATTAAAATAAAGTGTCATTATCATTCTTAAGTGGCTTCATGAGGTCCCTAATTCGACACAAATAATCCCATGGGCATCCATTACTCATCCAATAAGGATAGGACAATTGTTAAGGTATTTTTTTATTATTATGATATTCTTTTTACCTTGAATTACCCTATATACCTTTAACCACGGTAAATAAAAGTCAAAAGATACTATTCACTAAAAATCATTTTTATCTTATTTAACCACATTTTACTTACTCAGGTTAACCATATCTCTCAGATTTTTGAAATTCAACTCACAGAAGCGGTAAAATTAGGTTTTATTCAAATTTTCAAATTCTCCTAGGAGGTGGGTAAAAGATGGTAAAAAGTTCGATAAAATATATATATATATATATATATATATATTATAAAAAAGATTCTAATGAATTACATTGAACTAATATTTTTATTACGTATCTATTTTTACTTAAAATAAATTTAAATATAATAATTTATTATTTAAACACAAGTGGGTTTTAATCCATAATGCAGTGCTTTTCAATATTCATAAAAAATTTAATATTTTCAGAAAAAAACCAAAATCCACCCTAAGTTAATTTTGATATTCAAAATTAAAAAACTAATTTTATTTTACCAATTTCAAAGTATATATGTTTCATTAATTAATTTAAAATTAATTCCCGTTTTTAAAACCAAAAGGCACATTTTTAATAAATAATAACTATCAAAAGAATGGCACTTGTTTTTGTGAAATTCCAAAGTGAAATTACATAAAATGACCGACATTGGATTAAATGGTAAAAATATAATCTATTTATATTTCCAAATAATTAAAATTATTAATTTAACACTATAAATTATTTTTATTAAAAAAGTTGTTTTCAGTTAAAGTATAGTATTTTTCACTATTTACCCATATATGAAAGTTTTAAGAAAAACACCAAAAATGTATTGAAACTAAATTCTTATGTACCGATTCTAAAGAAGAAGATTATTTTGTCAAATTGAATATATAAAAGTTTCAAATATTGGATTTAAAAAGGGATCTCCATTAAAAGGTGGTAAAATTTCTTTTTTTGAAATATAAATCTTTTATCTGAAAAAAATGAATTTTTTCTTACATTATGTCTAAGAAAATCATAATATGGATTCCAAAATTATAAGGATTATATAATGTTTAAAATTTGGTTAATACTATTCATAACCACTTTTGAATGGCTAGTTTGTTAAGTCTTGGTGCGATTCAACTCGATATTACGTGTAGTGAAAGTTATTGAATTACTTTGAAGAAATAACGTACTATGAAATATAGGGGTGTTATAGTGACCCTATGATGAAATCCAATTATATGTCATCCATTTTCACCTTGGGAACATCCAATGACTACAAAAAACTTCCAGTAACATGATTGTCACCCTTTACCTACTGGAAAACCAAACACTTTTCCACAAACTCTTCTATTGCCCATTTCATCCATGGCCACGATATATGCATCCTCAACCCATTGTACATATTGTAAAATCCTTGGTGTACCTACAAAGTCGTTTTATGAAATTCAAAAAGGACCCCACATGCATCAATACCAAAAAAACAACCTCCCATGAAATAATACCGTGTTCCAACCATCATTCGGCCATCCCTCTAGAATATCACCATAGCCTGCACAATCACACATCACCTCTTCCTCTGAGTCTCTACACTGTGAATCATTGACCTGATACACTAGAGAATAATGAGCCATCATCTAAAACCTACAATATCTATCATCTACCACCCTTAAATCTATGTTAATGGATTCCAACTCCTCCTTTTCTCTCCCAGTAACCCCAGACTCCTAAAAATCATCCTTCCCCAACTTCCTGCTCAAAGAATCAGCCACAACATTCCATTTTTCTGATGTGTAGGAGATATCAAAATTATAATCCTAATGAAAATAAATCCACCTCCATTTACTCATGTTCATATCATGAAGATAAAATATATACTTTAGTCTCTTGTGAACTGTGAAGACCATAAAGTGCTCCCCAATGAGGTAGTACTCCTAAAACTTCACCACAAACAAAACTACTGCTAGTTCAAGATTATTGGTAGCATAGTTACATTCACAGGGACATAACTTCCTAGATTCTTAGGAGATTTATTCTCATTGTTGAATCAACACACATCCAAATCCGAGAATGGATGTTTCATAAAACACCTCAAACATCACACCATCCTTAGGAAACTGAAGCATTGCAGCACTGACCAACATACCATTTAGGTAACAAAATGATACCTAGAACTAATCATTCCACACAAAATTATGGTCTTTAATGGTAAATCTTATCAATTAGGGTTGAATGTATATATAAATTAGGCATAATCCTTCGATAATAGCCTATATGATTAAGAAAGTTTTGATCCTCTAAAATTTCCTTAGGTGATTCCCAAGAAATAAGTTCTCTGAACATTGATGGGTCCACTTCCATAACCTGTTCAGACACCAAAATCCCAAGGAAAAGCAACTAACATGTCCAAAAGATACACCTGGAGAACATTTTATATATCTGGTGGCATAAAAGAACCTAAAACATAGCTTTGAGATGATCACCAAGCACCTATTATGGCTTCGAGTTGATCAAGATATCACTGATGAATACAAAAATGAACGGGTATTGGAACTCCTAGAACATGGAGTTCATAATCCCCATAAACACAGATGTTGGGTACATAATATCAAATGTAATGACTATAAACTCAATGTTCCCCACCTGCATACGAAAGCATTATTTTGGATATCATCCTCTTTCACCCACAACTGGTGATATCCAAACCATATAATGGTTATAGAAAACCAAATCACCCCTCCCAATTGGTTTAAAATACCATATATCTTCATTATAGGGCATCATTTCTTGACTATAACCTGATTCATCCTCCAATAGTCTATACACAAACTCATACTACCATCTTCCTTCTTGGAGAAAAAGAATGGAGCACCCCACAGTGACATAATGGGATAGATAAAAACCATCTGCATCAGATCATATATTGAAATCCTCAACTCTCACAAATCATAAGGTGTCATATGATAAATAGGCATAGAAATAATAGGAACACTTGGCTATAAGTCTATCTCAAACTCAACATCACATTGATGGGGTATCATCACAACCTACCTTGATAAAACATCCAAAAACCACCCAATGAAAATATGAACTGACCTTATCCTTGATTCCACTAATTCCATTTAAATATCATCCATAAAATAATGAAGGGGCTCCCCAAGCTGACTACCCACCTGATAACCCTTCTCACCAAAAAAAAACCACCCGTTGGCTATCCACATCCCCAAAAATGACTCACCTCTAGAAGATGTAGATAACATAATGTATGTAATATAACCAGTCGATGCTGAGTATTGTATTTTATGACAGCATCTTTATAATTAAAATATCCCCACATGACTGATGCGGCCCCATCATCATTCTTCACCCCTGACACACATCAAACAAGATGTTCTGGCCTCCGATTTGCATTGTCAACATAAGGGGTATGGGGAGCCTCTCTGCATATATTTATAAAGAATCAAATTGAGTGGGTAAATAAATGGATTGTGAAGATATTGAATCAAATAAGGAACAAATGATGGTATCAAAACAAACTAATCACGGATCTGATGATCTATATCCCCTTTGGCGTTGCTGGATCCATTTTCTACAGCTGAACACAACCAAATCCTCCACCTATCTATTATAGGCCACCTCTAAGACCACACTAGGGATGAGATCCCTAAAGAAGATTAACCTCAGGATGTTGGCCTCTACCCACTCTATCTCCCTTCGGTAGAGCATAATCATACTTCCCCTTAAAATGGAATTGACTCACTGAAAATTATTGTTGAGGTGAGGCTTAATCCTATCAATCCCCACAAAATGATCTTGGAAAACCACTAGGCACTACATATGGTGATGGACATGAAACCCACAACAAAAACACACTAGAAAAAAATTCCCCAGTAAAATAATGGAAACCACTATCCCTATATGTTTGTAAATAAATTTTCTGAGATCAACTCCCCATTGGTTGAAACATTGAAGGTCCTGGTTTCTGAGACCTGCCACTGAAAAATATGATCCATGAAGAACCCTTCTAGTTCTATCTGATGGTAAAACTCAATGTAAAGGAATCCATTAAATCACATATTCCTTCTTCTGAACGTCCAAATAAATTGGTAACATAAAATGAGTGATAAAATATTAGATAGAAAGATAAAGTACCTCCTCAAGACATCTCATACTAGACACCTCATTTGGAAAAATATCAGAGGAAAAACACAGAAGGTCCTAAAACATGATTCCTAGCTCCCACACTGACATACTCCCCAGATGAAGAGAAACAAGATCCTAAAACTTCACTGACTTCATGGTCAAGGAAAGGAACTATGCTTAGAACACCTTCTGAATTCTGACCCACTAAACATATGCCTCCTTACGCTCACTCAAATACAAAATCCACCACAATCTTGTATATACATTCATCTGACTGACTACCAAAGGGACTGAATATCTCCATGGGTCCCAGTTCAAACGAAAAGAAATCTTAAGATCCCCTAGACAACTATATGTCTCTTTATCTGAATCATTTCCTTTATACTTCCCCAAATCGTTCTAATGGAAGTCATACAACATCCTCTGCCAAGCCTCACCCCCTACCAAATCAAACCTATGATGATCAACTGGTTCATCCTGCTAAACCTCAATTACCTAAGCCACATTCAGATGATGAATATGATCCATAGTAGAAAAGAAAAGAAAACTTCCTAACCCATATAGTTCAGAGTTTTATTAAGATTAATTTTAATGAACTCTATTTATTTTAACCTAACCAAAACAACCCAATAATATAAGAACAGTAGTCAACAAGATGAATGTACCTCTCCTAGGTCTCTACCCTATAAATAGGTCAACCTCACTTATTCATTCAATAATCATTGATTTTGTACACTATTTCATGAGGGACCCTAGAATCCAATGTCCTAACGGATCTCCCTAACTAATGTTATGCACCAAGGTCGAATGGCACTATTTCCATACCAACCCATAAAATAATCAAGGAGCCTAACTCCAAAATCCATACTATATCTCAAACATCTCCATTGATACCACACTATCATGAATCCCTCCCTCCAATGATTCCTAAATGAGGGTATAGAGATATTGACCGCTATGTCCCACATCTAGTAGGCCCTAGGAAGGTGACTAACACTAAGGGTATAAAAATCTCAAGAAATTAGTGGTATTTCCCTCAATAATAACATTGGATTCAGAGATAAGACAAATCATCCACAAAAAACTCTATGGGATAATATAAATGAAACCAAAACCATCAAATAAATGCATGTTTAAATAAAATTTATATAGATAAACCTTTACCAATAAAGATCAAGAATAAAAAATAATGTAGCAACAAAACAACTATATAAGGTTTCAGATAGTAATATCTATCATGGTCTACATAATTCTCTTGGACACCTGAAAATAGTTTATATAAATATGGTGAGAATAAATGTATACTCAGTTGGGAAACCCAATTCTCTCATACACATGTGAAAAAATCATACTAATGCACATGTGATAAAATAATAGAACCAAAAACACTTAAAAATGACAATTATCCATCTCATACCTCACCAAGATATGCATAACAAATAACACAAGTCAAGTAATGTGATGTACCATGAATAACAATGATAAAAGGTACACAAACTGCTTTCCCACAGGTATGCTGCTCTCACTCCCCAAAATCATACATCATACAACCCCCAAATCCCATGAATACCACACATCCACACAATAATGATCCCATCACATCTATACTTTAAACACCAGTGCTCACCGCCCCACAGGCACAAACATATTTCCTGAAAATAGATGGGCTATCACAAATCCACATCCATAACCAGAGTAGTGGGGTATAGGAACTTTAAATACATCAAACTCATTACCTGATCCTACCATGCATGACCCACACTGTATTCCACCTCATCCAACAACATCATTCTCACAAACACATATTCTATATCACATCTCACCCGAAGAAACCTCAGATCACTCCATAAGCTCAATGAAATCACAACTTTCCCAAAGACACCATGGCTATCACAACCACCATATAATGCACTAATAGACCTCAAGAAATCATTTCATGTGAAATACTTTCCTATACTAGAGATAGTGAAAAAATAGAGCGCTTACTGATCCATATGTCCTCCTCATCAGATGTTAGGGAAATCACCCTTCATGTGACTATATGGGTGTTGGCACATAGTGCTCAATGTGGGTGGGGTGAGTATATAAAAAAATAATAATACAAAAGTATATAAATTTATCCCCAAACACAAGATCGACCTATGGGTTCTCAAAAATGAACCAAACCAACACCCAACATCCCCACATTAGTTTTCACTTCTAAATATATAACACCAAATAGACCACAACCCATATCACCCCACCAACCAAAACTCATTATCCACCCAATTCGTTTCATTATTTAGTATCAACAACATTTAACAATGTATCATACAATTTATTTTTTCATTTATCATTTCCATACCATTAAAAAAATGAAATCCCAACCATTCGAATGATTATTAAACATGTTATTCCATCACTACATAAGCATCTAGAACAATGAAGCCACACATCACAAGAAACTCAGCATCCCCGTCACACCACCACATCACTATACCAAAATCACGAACAAACTACTACCACCTCACCACCCCAACATCACATCCAAACATCAACCATCATCCTCACATCGCAAACATACATCACATCCCCATAAGCACAACCACACATTACATCACATTAAGAATCATTTTACACATTTAACAAAGAATATTTTATCAGATTTCACTTTATTTTAGTGGTGTTATCAAAAAATCCATAATCATAAGGCAACCATTTCATTAGACATATATAATTGGTTATTGAATTTTTATTATACGGTTGTATCACAACAATCACAACAGACATGGTAGTCACAACATATGTCATCCAGTGAAAATAAATCCCTCAATGGCCATAATTCGCAATGAGGCATTAATCCCATAAAATTAATCATATCATTATAATTACAATTCTTTAAAAACTTTTGAATCATTCCCCCTTTCCCCCTTCAATTTAAATTAACCCATTATTTATATTTTATTAAACTAGTACAACCATAACCCATATATGAATAAGAGTAAAACCCGTCAGCATGATACACAATAAAGACATATCAGGGATTCCTAACCTCAAAAAATCTTTTTCGACTCGCTACACACTACAAGCCAAAGAAGAAACACCTAAAAATAAAAAATGTATGCAGAAAAATATATATCAACTTGAACCAAACCCAAATATCATCATAAAACAACCCAAATCACACCACAAACCAAAACAACATCAACATAATGAATCCCCAAGAGATGATAATAAAACCATGGGTAAAGAAGAAGAACTCACCATGGATCACCAATATAGATTCACCAGAACCAACAAAACAAAGTGAGAGGAAGGGGATATAAGATTATCTTTGAGACATAGGGATCATTTAAAAAGATAGTGTAGTAAGTGCTTCTGAATAAATGAAAATTCATCCATGAAAAAGAACTTAAAACTAGGAATCCAATAGGTTTTACATCATGTAAATATTTCCAGGAGTTTAAACCTTGGGTTTTCCAAAACATTCATCTTTCACTAAAAAAAGTCATGTCACCCTTTCTTTAATACATGTCAGGAATTCTGTTTACAATACACTTGATCCATCTCACATATTCCCCTTAAACCACTTACAAGTCTTGAATCATCTGTACACATCATGTAAATAATACATGGTGTTTGCTTCTTGCAGTAGCTCTGTTGAACCTAAATTATCTACCTAAAACTCTTAGAACCTCCCCCAAACAACTATAACCACCAAATCTAGAAAATTAAAATGTTGGGAAGGCATGGTCCATTGAAAAATATATCAATGATCAAAAAACCGTAAAACAAGAATAATGATATAAAAACACGATCGTAACATTTGAAAACCATACCCTAAATATAAAAGACTATAATATTAACAAATAACATAATCCATGGATGTTCATAAGACATGGATCATAATGGAATAAATGAACAAGAATAATGACAACATAATATAAGCATAAGATATAGAATTGTGTCATACAAAGAAGTATAGAAAATATTTTCCTTAGTAGTCATACATCATTTTCAAGGCTATCATAGTGGAGTTGGTTCACTCCACAAACCATCATAGTAGTCAAGGTTCACTCCCAAGACTATCATAGTAAACATAGTCTATTATCAAACTATGTTCACTCCCAATTCCAATCCGGTTTATCTCATTTGGTATCTCACTTTACACGATGTGTTGGAGGGATATATACTTCTTCACAATCACATAATAAAAATAATATATATGTGTTCCACAAGATCATAATGAATTCATCGTATTAGAACCCCTAAAAAGAAATGAGTTTCATAAACATTTCATCATAGCCTAACCCATGATAAAGAATTTTGTTTTAGAAATATTTCAACTTTTACTCATAAACATAAACTATCCAGAGAAATAAAAAATATGGTATCCTTGGATGATATCCGAATTAAATCATAATTAACACCAAATAATATCATCTTACATAGAAAATTATTTTTAAAGATCAAATGGAATAATTCTAAAGGAAAATAACCTTTCCATTTTGAAATAATTTCTTTTTTAAAAGTTTCCCAATTATAAAAGAAAAATTTTTATTTGAAAAAAACATTAATATTGTAAAAGAAGATTTAAATAAAAATTTAGTTATGATGATAGTAAAATCGGTTCATATCTTATAATATAAAAAACATTCCTTCATCATTTTTATCGAAAAATTCTCAAAGTACCTCATTTCAAAAAAAACAAAAAGATTACATTCAATCCATTTTTAAAAAAGTAAAACATGGGTAAAATGTCTTTAAAATTTTTAAGATAACGGTAAAAAAATAGTTTTTTTTAAAAACACGTGTAAATGGAAGATAAATATTCTCTAATTAAAACTTAGATATAAAAAATGTTGAATATTGATGATATAGTGAAATAAACCCTTACCCTAATTTCATCTTACATCGAAAGAACTCTAGCCTAAAATAAAATAAATTTATATTTATTATAATTATATTCCATATTTTTTCATACTTATAAAATCCTATATGATCCCCTAATAACATTTTAACACGCCTTTTTTTAATAATTCCTTATTAAAAAGTTTAGGTGTTAACAGTTTCGTTTATCATGACTATATTTATTCAGTAGTTACACTAATTCAACATTAATCTTTATTACATAATATATGGAATATTTATCATGAAATAGATATAATATATATGCATTTTATACATATTTATATTCATCAATAAATGGTGGAATGAGAGAAATGAATTACACCGTTCAGGAAGATGGCAGGACATACATACACATTAACGTTGATTTAATTTTTCAATAGATAGAAAAAAACAATTTTAAACACTAATTTAACTTTAAAAAATCATTATTATATCTTTTAGTTCATATATATTCATCAAATATGTCTATATTACCATATTAGAAAAATATAAATGAAAAACTAAGCACATGACATTGTGGAGGTGGTAGTCTGCATGTATGCACGAGCGACGTTATCATTTATCAAGGGATTGAATGATAAGAAGGTAGACCTAATATCATTATTAAATAATTATAAATATGTTATTAATAATGTATAGAAACATTAAACCCATCATAACACCCATCCATTAAATATGGTGATGATAAATGAATTGTATCACTACGTGGAGACGGTAAGTTGTACATACGTATGAGCAATATTTTAACTTCTTGTTTTATGAGAAATAGGGTGTATAATGTAATTTCAATGTAATTACCCAAAAACTTGTTCTCATGTAATAGTAGTATTGAGGTTTTATTTTGCTATCCAAACAATGTACAAACATCAATTTAAATATTATCGCACTTTGTTTAAATAACCAAGATAACTGTTATGGTCAAACATAATTTATTCTTATCAAATAATTATTTTATAGAATTTTTTTAAATAATAATTATAATAACATAACTAGTTCGTTTTTTCCCCAAAATGTGAAATATATATATTGGTATATTTTTATATTGGATGAAAATACTATTATAAAAATTATAATTTTAGATGATGTTATACATGACACCAAATATTGTTATTTTAAAATATTTTAATGACATTATTTTTTCACTATTCTGATTATACAGAAAATTATTTGATCTATTATATGGGTTTGAAAATAAGTTATATACTCATGTATATATATAGAATGAAATAATTTATTATAAATTAACATTTTGAATTTTGGTTTAATAAAATTATAAAAAATAAAACTAATATTATGATAAAACATTCAACAAAAACATTATTGTAAACATATCATATTAACATTTGTTTTAGAAAGATTTAAAATAAAATATTATTAGTAAAAAAATTATGATAATTATTAATTTAATTTTTAATAACATTAAGATTATATAATATAAGATATATAAATATATGTTTTATAAAAGAATTTATTAATAATGGCTTCTACTTTTAGTAGGTTATTAGATAGATTTACTGGGTATTTAGTTTAATATATATAACTTTTTGACTTCTCTAAAAGATAAGATAATAATAATATATATATAATAATAAATTATTAAAGTAAAAAAAGGAGTAAATCCTGTAGGGGATTTGGGAGGGAAACATACCAAAGACAAAAAAGGGGGGAGAAATCCCATAAGAAACCCAGTTTAGGGATAGGTAAAATGGGACAAAAAAGGTGAAATGA
Organism: Viscum album; assembly: GCA_963277665.1. NCBI lineage: Eukaryota > Viridiplantae > Streptophyta > Magnoliopsida > Santalales > Viscaceae > Viscum > Viscum album. Next base: position 2,096,856,567 of record OY728163.1, on the reverse strand, counting down.
AAAATATAACAATAAAAAATAGGGGAAATCAGAAAAAGAAATAAAGGGAATGGATTTGAGAATCCCATGAAATTTGTGAAGGGAGACCGCTTCCAGAGTGGGGGGGGGGGGGGGTGCGTCGTGATCCAGGTGCCCGCCGCGGACCTGTGTCGGGGGTCTAGAGCAGGTCAGGTGAGCTCAGTGGTGGATTCAAGCGAGTTTTTGAGGTCACGCCAGGACTAGAGTCGAGGTCTTTGTGGTGGTCCGTGTGTTGGGGTGCGCGTCGAAGTGTCAATGTTGGGGTCTTGCGTTCAAGGCTGGGTCTTCGTGATGACGCCGAAGCTGCTGAAAAAATTGCTGACTGGTGAGGTCAGGATAGGCCGCTGGTCGGAGACGTCGCGCGGGGCTCTAATGTGAGCCCATTCGGTTAGTGTTTCAGTCATGTTTGATGTTTCAGTATGCCTTGATCCAGCATGAGGTAGTTTTTTTTCTATTTGTATTTTATCAGGATCTACCATGTCTGTTGTGTTCTATTATCTGATTGTTCGATCATTGTTTCTACATATTCATAGTAGTCCAATTTTATTTTTCTCTTTGTCTATGTCCATTTTAATTTTAGACTACAAACAGAAACTCATTCTTTTTTCCCATACTACCAATCTCGCGTGCCTTATTTTAATTCTAGAAAATTGAAATCCTTGTTTTTTTCTTCTATTCTTTTTGGTGATTGTGCGGACTATTTTCCAGCTTGCACAACAAACATATATTGTTCCACTATTTATACAGTCATTTATATATATATATATATATATATACCCATAATTTAAAGCACAAAGGGGAACCTGGCACCCTTAACCATTCGGGTTCTCTTCATCAAATCTCCATCGAGCCTCTCTAGTCGAGCCTCTCATCCAAGCCAGGTAAGGGTTTTATAATTACCTTGTTTTGTTTCTTTTAGAGTATATACATGTATATATATATATATATATTCATTCTCATGAAAGGATAACCCTGCAGTTTAGTATAAAAATTCTTCTGCGTTTGAATATGGGCCTTCGGGTTTTGGGTTTGGATAAGACGAACGATGTAAGGGTTTAATATATTTTTTCATTACTTTGAATACATGAATATAGACTAGTATATATATAATATATACATTTATATAGTTTTATTTCACCCGGTTCTAATTATACTAAGTGATGATTTGCAATGATGTTTTAGAATGTTATGGGTGGAAATTATTTTCAATTACGGTTTTTGGAATTCAAATTGGGAATGAGGAGGGAATTTTCAAATTTATCTTATTTATATTAATTTATACAAGTCATGTTTCATTTATGTTAGAGTAAGGGTTATGTTTTAATATTCTTCATTAAATGTATATTTATAATGGTTTAGTTAATTTGGTCAACCTTTTCATAAATTTACAAAGATATCCACATATATACTTGTGTATAAATGTTTATATGAACCTAAAGAACATATTATTTTCTTAAATGGGTTATGATTTTAAAATCTATGTGTTGAAAGGGTGTTAATTGTTTTTATCAAACCCTTCTATTATAAAATGTTATATGGGTGTATATACATATACACACATATATAACTTATTATTTTATGTGTACATAAGTTAAGGGTCATCTTTATTTTCTGCACATTTGGACATGTACACATAATTCAATCTATTTCTATTTTATGTAATTAAATATTTTATTACTATATTTTAATAGAGACATGGATGCGAAATATGTTTTGGGTTCAAATGGATTATCATATTTATTACACATACACCGATAGAGTTTTAATCCACCCGGTTAATTTGAAAATGATGTCAAGTAAATTTTTTTATATATATTTATACTCTCTAATTTTCTAGTTCTCGCAAAGGAGTTCATCAGATTAAAATATGAATTACATTTATGATTTTAAGGTTGTAATTATTAAACAAATTAGATTTCTTTTAAGGTTTTAATACACAGACACACACAAACACACACACACACAAATATATATATATGTAATTTTTTTAGTTTTCATAATTTATAAAGTAATGGTGCGACAGGTACATATTTTATGTATATATATATCTATAGAGTTATGTGTATTCACCTATTAATTTTATTAATAATCCTAATTAACTTGGCCTAAATAATATTCAGTGGTTAAAGTATGTTTTCGATATGTTTAATTTAAAAAATGAACTACATAAAACAAATGATCTACTGCAAATAAATTGGCCTTATTTGTTATGTAACATAAGGCATGGACATTTAATAAAAGATGATTATTTATCAGTGCATGCTTAGTGTACAAATGACATCTATCTTATTTCAAAATTAGTCATTTAAAACTACAAGTACATATTTCCATAAATCAATGATTTTGAAAATTATGGAACTATCATTTTATGTGGTAACCCCATCAAATTATTACCTTCAAATTTTGAATCAATATCACATGTGCAAATAAAGTTTTCTATATTCTGAATTTCATTGAGAAATTTATTAACTAAAAAATAACTGACACATTATAATTTAGTCCAACATCAATTCCATTTATCATCACATGAATTGAGTATGAATAATAGACATGTATGTTAGTGCATTAAAAGTTTATTACTATAGAGGAGTTGTAAAGATATTATTTTATGTGATAATCAAACAAAAATTTTTTATTAATAAATTATGTGATAATCATTTAATTATTCAAGGTGGTATGAGACAAATTGAATAATGTGAATCAAGAAACCAAGTAATATGTGTACTAGAAATGATAAATGATTAAATAAATCAAAGTGGTATGAGGACTTTGATTTAGAGTTATGAGGAATTCATTGGACCTAATATGTTTTGGGGTGGGGACCAGTAAAAGTAAGCCCTCCGGGTTGGGGTTCAGTTATAGCAGATCCTCCAGGTTGGTGTCTGGTTACAAAGGCACTCCGGGTTGGTGTCTGGTTATTAGAGGCACACCAGGTTGGATTTATGTTACAGAGGCTCTCCGGGTTGGGGTCCAGTTACAATTTTCCCCTAGGTCTTGGCACGAGGCCTTGATACGGTCAGACATATGCACTTCTCTCATAATGACTAAGTAATTTAATTATCCAGAAAAATATTCACCTAGTAGAATATTTGGTTAATGAGCTTGTCAATTTTTGGACAAGGCCTTAAATCATTAGACATCTTGGCCAAGGCCTTGAAAAAATGTTTCAGAATGTCCTGTATATTCAATTCCCTCATTATGTGTATGATACTAATTTACCAAATGGATATACGACTAGTAGAATATCCATGGTTAAGATCCATTTCTTGTCAGTATCAGAAAAGTAAATGCTTATGGCATGACCTATGTATAACACTTAGTGATTTAACTCTTTGATGTTTGAAATTGAATTGATTACTGTTATTCCCAACTTTGAATATTCATTACACTTAACTGTTTTATTTGTGCTTACATATTCTTATGACATACATGTTTAGAGTTTATTTTATTCAGCATGCCTATATTCAAATCGTGTATCCTTGTGATTCTGTTATCATGTTTTAAATTGAGCACCTTTATAATGTGTACATGTGTTACAACTTTTAATTAAGAAGGTTATTTTAAGAAATGGTTTAAATTATGTTTTAAAAAAGATATATTTGTTTATTTTAAAACCACTTAATGGGAATTCTTATGCTCTCCTTACATTTTTAATTAAAATTTTTAAGGTAACAACTCATAGAAGATGAACCATTTCCGCAGCAGCTAGTTTTATCAGATCCTAAACCAAATTCGATCCTCTGTATGGCACTGGCTCCAGGTACTCGGGAGCTGGGGCGTGATAGTTGGTATCAGAGGATCCGGTTTAGTTAACTCTGGAAAACCAGAATCGAATAAAGAAAAATTTATTTATGAATTACTAAGTATGATGTATCTTAGAAAATTGAAATATATATATATACCAGCCTTAAGTCTCTTCAGAGACATCCAATGAAATTAGATCAATATTGAAAACTTGGATTTGTGTTACTTAGTGGTAGTTTCCTTAAATTTTCAGATAGATAATGCATCATTCCTTTTGTCTCTCTCAATGGAGATAGTTGAAACTACAGTGGTAAAGACATGTTCAGGGGACTATGAGACTTTTGGAGACCATAGTTTGTCCTGTAGACAAATACATCGGGTGTCGAACCACCCAAACATTATCCATCTTTACTAAGGAAGCAATATTGTCTATTATGATATAGCAATTGCACAATTTTCAACATACAGGAAAATTGGGAAGTTTCATGAAGCTCTTTTTCTATGTTTCACTTTAACTGATAACTACCGAGCTATAGATAAATTTCTAGAAGCTTCTTTGGATGGTGACCATAGAGCGGCCTACCTATTCTAGGTCATGAGTTTTAGTATGTATGAGGAACTCTACCACATAAATATTTTCATGAACGACGTGGTGTGTAGGACTTATATGGATTTATTCCACTCTAAGGTTTCCAACCTCCACACTTCTCATGCCTCTCTATGGGAGGTCGTGTGCTTTAGGAACAGGTACGACCCCAACTGTTCACAGTGTGTCTGGGCCAAAAAGATCGAGCAACTGAATACTACCTTAGTAATCCACCTGAGGTCGTACCCACCCTACCATCAGTGGTGTTCCCAGTAAAGGAACCTCATGAGATATGTGTGTCTAGTGTTGTTGTGGTTTGTGTATGAGCATTTTAGAATTGCGAGGATGAAATTCTTTTTAGGGGAATAATTTAATGCCCCAAAAACTTATTCTCATGTAAAAGTAGTATTGAGGTTTTATTTTGTTATCCGAACAAAGCACAAACATCAATGTAAATATTATCACACTTTGTTTAAAGAATAAATATAACTGTTATGGTCAAACATAATTTATTCATATAGAATAATTATTTTATAAATTTTTTTTAAATAATAACTATAATAACATAACTAGTGTATTTTTTTTACAAAATGTGAAATATATACATAGTTATATTATCATATTATATGTAAATAATATTATAAAAATTATAATTTTAGATGAGGTTATACATGACATCAAATATTGTTATTTTAAAATATTTTAATGACATTATTTTTGCGCTATTATAATTATATGATCATTTATTTGATATATTATATGGGTTCAAAAATATGTTATATACACATGTATATATATAGAATGTAATAATTGATTATAAATTTACAATTTGAATTTTGGTTTAATAAATTTATAAAAAATAAAACTAATATAATGATTAAACATTCAAAAAAATGAGTGTAAACATATCATATTAACATTTGTTTTAACAAGTTTCCAAATAAAAAATGATTTGTAAAAAAAATTATGATAATTATTAATTTAATTTATAATAACATTAAGAGTATATAATATAAGATATATAAATACATTTTTTATAAAGAATTTACTAATAATGGATTTTACTTTTAATAGGTTATTAGATTTCTTTATTGGGTATTTAGTTTAATATATATAACATTTTGACTTCTTTAAAAGTCAATATAATAATTTATATATAATAATAATAGATTATTAATGTAAAAAAAGAAGGAAATATCGTAGCAGATTTTGGAGGGAAACAGACCAAAGACAAAAAAGGGGGGAGGAATCCCGTAGGGAACCCGGTTTAGGGTTTGGAAAAATGGACCAAAAAAAGAGAACTGAAAAATAAAACATTTAATAAAGGGGAAATCAGAAAAAGAAAAAAAGGGAACTGGATTTGAGAATCCAGTGATATTCGTGAAGAAAGACTACCTCGGGAGTGGGGGTGTGTCGCGCTCCAGGTGCAGGCTGCAGACAGGCCTCGGGGGTTTCGAGAAAGTCGGGCGAGCTCAGTGGTGGAGTCGAGCGGGTTTGTGAGGTCATTCCAGGACCGGAGTCGAGGTTAGGGAAGTGGTACATGTGTTGGGGTGTGCGTCGAAGGGTCGAAGCCTGGGTCGTGCATTTGTGGACGGGTCTTGGCAATGAGGCTGGAGTTGTAGAGAAAATTGCTAACCGGTGAGGTCGAGAAAGGCCTCTAGTTGGAGACGTCGCGCTGGGATCTGATGCGAGTTTGTTCGATTAGGGTTTCAGTCTTGTTTGATGTTTCGGTATGCCTTGATCTGGCGTGAGGTAGTTTTTTTGTTTTTTTTGTGTTTTGTTGGGATCTACCTTATCTGTTGTGTTCTATTATCTGATTGTTCGATCATTGTTGCTCCATGTTCACAGTCGACCTATTTTATTTTTCACTTTCTCCATGACCTTTTTACTTTTAGACTGTAAACATAAACTCATTCTTATTTCCCTTAATACAAGTCTCGCATGTCTTATTTTACTTCCAGCAAATTGAAATCCTTGTATTTTACTTGTATTATTTTTAGTGATTGTGTGGACTATTTTCCAGCTTGCAGAACAAGCTTGTATTGTTGCACTGTTTATACAGTCATTTTTTTATAAAAAAACCCGATAAATGAAAGCACAAAGGGGAACCTGACACCCTTAACCATTCGAGATCTCTTCCTCAAGTCTCCACCGAGCCTCTCTTGTCCGAGCCTCTCATCTAAGCCAGGTAAGGGTTTTCTAATTGCCTTGTTTTGTTTTGTTGAGAGTATATTCATGTATATATATATATATATATTCATTATCATGAAAGGATAACCCTGCGGTTTAGTATAATAATTCTTCTACGTTTGATTCTAGGCCTTCGACTTTTGGGTTATGATAATATGAAAGATGTAAAGGTTTAAAATATTTGGTCTTTCCTTTGCAAACACGAATATAAACTAGTATTTATATCATATATACATTTATATAGTTTTATTTCACCTCGTTCTATATCTTATAAGTTATGATTTGCAACTATGTTTTAGAATGTGATGGGTTGTAATTATTTTCAACTACGGTTTTGGGTATTCAAATTGCGAATGAGGAGAGAATTATCAAATTTAACTTATTTATTTTAATTTATACTAGTCATGTTTCATTTTAGGTTGTCTAAGGTTTAAGTTTTAATATTCTTCATTAAATGTATATTTATAAGGGTTTAGTTAATTTGAATAATCGTGTCTTCTATTTACAATGGTATCCGCATATATACATGTGTATAAATGTTTATATGAACCTAAATAACATATTATTTTCCGAACTGGGTTATGATTTTAAAATCTATGTGCTGAAAGGGTGTTAATTTCTTTTCTGAAACCATAATGTTAGAAAATGTTATATGTGTGTATATTTATAGACATACTTATATAAATTATTATTTAATGTGTACAAAATTTCATAGTCATTTTTATTTTTCTCACATTCGAACATGTACACATAATTCAATCTATTTCTATTTTATGTTATTAATGATTTTATTACAATATTTGAATAGAGACTTGGTTGCGAATTATGTTTTGGGTTCAAATAGATTAGCATTTTTATTACACATATACCCATAGAGTTTTAATCCACCAGGTTAATTTGCAAATGATGTTAGGTAAATTTATTTATATATATTTATACTCTCTAATTTTCTAGTTCTCACAAAGGAGTTCGTTGGATTAAAATATGAATTACTTTTATGATGTTAAGGTTTTAATTATTAAAAAAATTACATTTCATGTAAGGTGTTAATAGACACACACACACACATACATATATATATATGTATATATGTATATGTAATTTCTTTAGTTTTCATAATTTATAAAATAAGGGTGAGACATGTACATATTTTATGTGTATATATATATAGAGTTATGTGTATGAACCTATAAGTTTTAATCATAATCTAAATTAACTAGTCCTAAATAAACTTCGGTGGCTAAAGTATGTTTTTGAAGTGTTCAATTTAATATATGAACTACATAAAACAAATGATGCGTTGCAAATAAATGGGCCTTATATGTTATGTAACATATGGAACAGCCATTTAATAAGACATGATAATTTATCAGTTCATACTTTGTGTACAACTGACATATGTCTTATTTCAAAATTAATAATTTAAAACTATAAGTATTTATTTCCATAAATTAAGGATTTTAAAAATTAAGAATCTATCATTTTATGTTATAACCCCATCCAATTATTAATTTCATATTTTGAATCAATACACAAGTGCAAATAACATTTACTATATACTGCTTGTCGTAGTGAAATTTTTTAACTAAATAATAACTAACACATTATAATTTAGTCAAACATCATTTCCATTTATCTGCACATGAATTGAGTATGAATAATAAGCATGTATGTTATTTCATTAAAGGTTTATTACAATGGAAGAGTTGTAAAGTTATTATTTAATGAGATAATCAAACATTTTTTTATTAATACTTTATGAGATAAATATAAAATTATTCAACATGGTATGAGACACTTTGAATAATGTGAATTAAGAAACCAAGTAATATTTGTATTGGGAGTGATAAGTGATTTAATAAACCATAGTGGTATGTGCACATTGATTTAGTGTTATGAGGAATGCATTTGACCTAGTATGTTCCGGGGTGGGGACCGATAAAATTAAGCCCTCCGAGCAGGGGTTCGGTTATAGCAGACCCTCCGGGTTGGTTTCCAGTTACAGAGGCACTCTGGGTTGGTTTCCGGTTATTAGAGGCACTTGGGTTGGAGTTCGGTTACAGAGGATATCTGGGTTGGGGTCCGGTTACAGTTAGACCCTAGGTCTTAGCATGAGGCCTTGACACAGTCCTACATATGAACTTCCCTCATTATGACTCTGTAATTTAATTAACTAGAAAAATATTATCCTAGTAGAATATTTGGTAAAAGAGCTTATGGATTTTCGGTCGAGGCCTTAAATCATTAGACGTCTTGGCCAAGGCCTTGAAAAAATGTTTCAGAATATCCAGCATATTCACTTCCTCCATTATTTTTATGATACTAATTAACCAAATAGATATTCAACTAGTAGAATGCCTATGGTTAAGATCCATTTCTTATGAGTATCAGAAAAGTAAAAGCTTATGGCATGACATATGTATAACAATCACTGATTTTAGTATTTTATGTTTGAAATTGAAGTGATTACTGTTATTGGAAAATATGAATATTCATTACACTTATCTGTTTTATTTTTGCTTACATATTTTTATGACATACATGTTTAGAGTTTTTTTTATTATACATGCCTATATTCGAATCCTGTATCCTTGTGATTATTTTTGCATGTTTTAAATTGATCACCTTTATGATGTGTACATGTGTTACAACTTCTAATTATGAAGGTTATTTTATGAAATGTGCTTCCTGAAACCGATCTGGGCGATACATGAGAAGGAGGTGGAAACACTGAAGAAAAATGAGGTGGAAATGCAGAGGCAAACGGAGGTGGAAGCCCCGGACGAAATGGATCCATCGATGACATCAAGTATCAGAACAAGATGAATCTTCTTCCTTGAAGCATTGACGGGTGATAATCCTGCAAAATCTCATGTACAGAAGCCATCAATGATTCTAAAAGCCAATGATGGAAGTTTCATTGTGGAAGCCAACCCGGATGTGTTACAAAAAAGATCAAAACTCTATAACTACTCAATTATGGGATGTATATCGTATCTCAAGGGTGATAATCCCTGGGAATATGCTGATATGAAGCCCCGTATTTTTGTGGTATGGGGATTTACCAAATGGAAATTGGTGTCGTTGGGGAAAGGGTATTTTCATATACTTGTTACCTCGAAAACTGACCTTGATAATGTGTGGAAAGTATAAAATCTTCATCTTAAACCCGGTATACTTCGACCTTCATAATGGTATTTTTATTTCAATCCCAACAATCTAAAAAAAAACACTTCCCAAGTATGGGTAAGGTTGCACAACTTGAACTGGTTCTTCTAGAACCCTCAAATCCTAAATTATCTTGCATTATGTATTGGTATTCCATTGAAAGTTGACCAGACAACACATAATGGTGAACTAGGATTGTTTGCTAGAGTGTTAATTGAAGTGAATGTGGAAAACAAGCTACCCAATCTATTTCCTTAAATGATTGAGATTATAAATCTCTAGTTAAATTTGAATATGAAATGATTCCCCCATTGTGTGATTTTTGTAAAATTGTGGGACACTCAATACTAAATTGTAGGATTGTTCATAAAAATATACCACAGGCAGCCTATTATGAATGGAAAGAAGTTAAAAATCATAATGCGGGGAAGGATAATGCCCCTGATAAATCTAAAACAACAAACAAAATGGTCGAAAAATGGGTTTCTAAACCCATTACACAAGCACAAACTGACCATGGGAAATCAAGGGCTAATCTTGAAGATGAATAGGATAAAGAAATCATTGATCAAAACAGTAAAGATGTTATTGAATCATATTTTTTAGCATGACTTGAACATCCTCATTACATGGATAATTATGATTTCCATAACCATGCAAATGATGAATGCTTATTACATGAAGAGTAGGGACACCCTCCAATTGATAAAGCCAAGGGGAAGTACAATAGTTCAAATAAACCAGATCAATCTGGAAAACTGAACAATATTACTACTATGAATAACATTTCCCATGCTCTATATTTTTGTAATAACATTTTGTAGGACCCTTTCTCATGTGATTGTACATATTCATTTCGAATGGACCCAAAACAGCAATCAACCTTGGATGCACAAGGTGCAGTATGTCTTATCTCAATGGCCTGTATAGGTTCTTCTGATGTTTCTATGGATATGCAGGGGACTATTTATGGGACTAATCGAGGGTCTGAATTGAATCAAATTCCCCCTGCCAGCTCTGGCAAGGGCCTGGTAACTGCCCGGTTTTTTCCCTCTCAACATCCTATTAATTTTAATACTCCTATATCATCTAAACAACATCAAAATAACATTATGCATACTTAAACAAGAAACTGCATGCCCCCTAATAATGCTAATTTAAATTCCCACTATGTGAAGTTTGATGTTATTTGAAATTCTGTTTCACTGGAACCTGTTCAATCTATTTCTCCAACTTTGAAAATAGATTCTGTTTTGAAACAACACATTTCTTATCCACATTTATCCTCTGACATGAACATTACACACCAAACTCCTTTCAAAATGGGTTGGGTAGATATAGAAACCCTTGCAGCACTGAATTAGCCTACAACTGTAGAAAATACAGACATAGAGGCTACTTTTGATACTATTTTAGAAAAGAATTCTGAAATGTCACAAGTTTACATCATTAACACTACACACACTGCCCTGTGCAGACTTCAAATACTGCTAGGAATGAGGCCTCTTCCCCTATTTTGGAGACCATCTTTATTGATGTGAATCCAAAACCAAGCCCCTCTCAGGAATTCAGAAGATCAGAGAGGAATAATTGTTTGGGAAAAACCAAAAAAGTTGCTCTAACCCAAAACTCAAGTCAAAATGAAAATTCTCTTTTGGAATTGTCAGGGTACCGCTAATGCTGATACTTTAGTTGTTCTTAATAAAATCGTAACCACACATAAACCCAAGATTTTATCTTTCTCAAAACCTAAATTAAACTTCACTTCTAATTACAAGAACATCATGTGCTCTTAACTATGTCTTTCCAAGTGCTTGAAAAGAAGGATCCTTGGTTGAAACTCTATGGAATTTTGAACACAGTTCCCTGGAAAACATGAACATTTTTTTATATTCAGAGAAACATATCAGTTGTGACTAATACTGGGAAGGGAAACACTCTTTCTGTACAATGATTTATGCCAAAAACAGATATCAACAAAGAAGAACCCTTTGGCATGATCTGTTTATATTGAAAAATAATATTCATGTCCCTTGGATTGTGATGGGTGACTTAAATTCCATTATCACTTCAAATGAAAAAATTGGTCCAACTCATCTGTCAATTTATTCACGAGAGTTTATAGCTTCTATCGATGATAATAACCTTGTGGAAATCAACCCAACTGGTGCTAAATATACTTAGTATAGGATTCATTATAATAAAGTTGTTTCCAATAAACAGGATATTTCTTTAGTTAATATAGACACTCTGGATAAATGGGATAATTTCTCTAGTATCACTCTACCGAGGTTGAATTCAGATCACCACCCTATTCTGGCCAGTATTCACACTAACAAACTCAAGCCTATTCCCCCTTTAAAATATAACAATGCATGGTCCATAGATCCTAAATGTTCATCTCTCATCAAAAATGTTTGGGATACTATGAGTCATCATCAGGATGCCTTTTCCTGCATGTTTAAAATTTAAAATTTAAAACAGGCCTTAAATCGCTGGTGTAGAACTAAAAGTAAGAAAATTGAAATTGATATCTTCTCTCTTGAAAAAGAGTTGGAACAACTGAAAAATTATAATACCAACATGGACACTAACCTCGATCCTCAAACTGAGAGAAGTAGATCTTTAAAACTCAATAATATTCTCTATTTTCAAAGATAACATGTGCAAAAAAGTCTTCAAAACCAAATGGTTAATTAATGGTGATAGAAACACTAAATTCTATATTTCAATCCAAAGGGTTCGAAAGGCCCGTAGACCCCTTACTAAAATTCTTCACAGTGATGTGATTATTGATTCTGAGGAAGCTATCTCCAACCATGTTGTTTCTTATTTTCATAATATTTTCAACGGTCCAGACATAAATATTGATCTCCGACCTGGTATCATCCCATGGATGGTGGAAGAAACTAATAATTCATCTCTCATATGTATCCCTTGGGACCATGAAATTAGAGACACTTTTTTAGTTTAAAACCAGACAGTGCTTCTAGTCTGGATGGCTTCAATAAAAAATTCTTTCAACAACATTGGGATGTTATTCATCTAGATGTCTGTAAGCTTGTAAAGTCTTTCTTTCTCAATGTCTTTCTTTCTCATGGTTTTAATGCTCAAGTTCTTACTTTAATCCCCAAATAGTACAATTCATCCGAGATTCATCAATTTCGGCCTATTGCACTGATAAAAACTCTCTTCAAAATCATTTCCAAAATTCTTTCTAATAGGCTTTCCCTTATATGTAAAATAATTGTCTCTTGGAATCAATTTGGCTTCATTACTAGAAGGTTTATACAAGACTATATTTTCCTTTCCTCTTAATGCACCAACAGTCGAAATAATGTTACCAGAGGCGGAAATGTTGCTATCAAACTTGAAATTAGGTAGGATTTTGATACTATTGAGTGGAGTTTTATTTTTAAGGTTTTAAAAGGATTTGTCTTTAATGATACTTTTATCAAGATGATAAAAACTTTCTTCAAATCTTCTTCTTTATCCATCTTGGTCAATGTCACCCTCAGGGGCTTCTTCAAATGAACAAATGGGGTAATACAATGTGACCCACTCTCGGAAATTTTATTTGTAATTTCCAAATATTACCTCAGCAGGATCCTCAATCATTTGGAAAATCAAAACAATCTCAAACCTATAAATGCGACCAAAATTCTTAGAGTCCCTACTCATCTCATATATGATGATGACATCATCTTGTTTCTTCAAGGGGACCACAAGAATATTCATGTTCATAAACAGGCACATAATCACTATGAGAATGCCTCGGGTCAAGCCATTTATTGGCATAAATTGCACATTTTTTCGGTAAAAACCTCTCCACACAAAGGAAAATCACTATTACCAATAATCTTGGTATTAAAGTAGGATTCTTCCCCTTCACTTATTTGGGGGTAACTATTTTTTGGGGAATAAATAAAACTACTTAATTTGCTAACATAGTGGATCAAATTAATAATCAAATATCTAATTAGAAATTCAAGTCCCTCTACATGGATAGAAAAATATGCTTGGTCAAATCAACCATTGTCTCCAAAATAGTCTACTCCCTTATAATTTAAAAATTGCATGTTGGTACATTCAAAAGAATTAACACCTATATTAAGAACTTCATCTGGATAGGAAGAATCTTTCAAAAAAAAACTTGTCACCATTCCCTAGGAAACCTGTTGCAAACCATTGGAATAGGAGGGTACTGGTATTAAAAACATAAAGCTGTTTAGTGACGCGCTTCAAGCTTAACTTACATGGAGATTGGTCAATACTGACTCGAATTCTGTTGAGTTCCTTTAATGAAGATTTGTTTCCAAACATAGGAAGGAGAAATTCAATTATATATCTTCCTTGATATGTCCTTCCATTAGGTACACTTATCATAAAATCATGGAAAACTCGAGATGGATAGTGAGCGCTGACTCGAATATAAATTTCTGTCTTGACAATTGGACTGGTGCCCCACTGACCTCGATGCTTCCCCCTAATTCCACTCTGGTGGACAATAGTCACACTATTAATGATGTTCTCCATTCCCCTAGGGATAATATCCCTAACAATGTTGCTCAGATCATTGATAACTATCCTTTTATTAACTGTGATGATTTTCTTGTCTGGGAACCCACTTTTAATGGTATTCTTGACTCCAAAAATTCATATGTACACAAATTTCTTGGATCTGATTCTAGCTTTCAATGGTTAAAATCTCTCAATAAGAATTAGATAAAGCCTTTTAGACTATCTCTAATTTGGCGTATTTCTCATAACAGATTTCCCACTGAGGTTTTACTTCAATATTTTGGTATCCATCTATGCTCTAAATGTCAACTATGTAATCAATATAGGGAAGAAACTAACCATATATTTTTATCATATTCCATAGCTTATGCTCTTTGGAAATATATTTTTTACATTTTTAATTGCATATGGCATACCCCTGACACAATTTTCACCCTTCTTAAATGTTCTGTACAGTGAAGAGTCCCTCAGAAAAGTAAGAAAATTTTTCTAGCTACTGTTTCTGAGCTGCTACATGTAATCTGGTATGACAGAAATGATATTATACAAAATAAATGTCCTTTAAATCTTATTTCAGGGAAAGCACAGATCCTCATTGCGATTCGAGAAGCTGCATCGATCCAAAAAGCTCACTGCAACGACTCGGTTGATGATTTGGAGATTTTCACAGGCTTCAGATTGATGGCATATACCGTCAACCTCTTCACACCTTTGAAGTTTTTTTTGGAAAATGCCAATTCCAGGATGGATCAAAGTCATCATTGATGGTTACTCAAAGGGAAATCCTAGACCTTCCAGTGGCGAAGCAATTTTCAGAGATTCTACTGGCAAGTGTCGTGTGTGTTTCTTCGGTAATTGCAGCATAGATTCGTCATTGGTGGAAGAAATGATGGGATTCATTCATGGGGTCTTGTTTTCCATTCAAAAAGTCTAGAGGAAACTATGGATTGAAAGTGATTCTACCCCCATTTTTCAGGCCATCTGGAATGGTGTGACTCACCTTGCCTGACCTTTGATCAATCTTTGGATGTTGTTCCTGAACTCTCTCCATGAAATTGACTTCATTGCCAGACATACCTTCAGAGAAGCTAATTTTGTTGCTGATGCCCATCCCAACAAGGGTGTTCATAAGACCATGACCTGGATGGACACCCTCCCCCCATATTTACTTTATCTATTTGATAAAGATTGTAAAAAATACCTTCTTTTCGTCTCCTCTAATCCCTTAGAATTTTTTAGTAAATAAATTGTGCTTTGGTCTTTGACCAAGGCACCATATTTTTTTTTCTAAAAAAAACAACCATTTCAGCAGAAGCTGGTTTTCTCTAGGCCTGAACTGAATTTGATCCTCTGTATGGCACCGGCTCTGGGTACTTGGGAGCTGGGGTGTGACATTTAATAATCATAGTAACATTTCATAATATTTAGGACAAATATGTTATTATTTTATGATATATATCATTTATTTCTTAGAGGTAAATAATAGTAGAAAATAATGTGATTGGGTTAGGCGATTACCTCTTATTTGAAACAACTCCTTCAGATCTGCTATAAAGGGGTATAGGGTTGGTATTTTGGGAAGAACAAAACCTCTAGAATGTTTATAGGGAATTTTATAATGGAAATTGGTAGATTATTGTAAAGATATAATAATCAAAGTTGTACAAAGAAGTGAGGAAGGAGTTTCCCTTTTAATATTTAGAGGGTGTGCACTTTTGGAATTTCACAAAAGAATAAATTATTGTAAATTAATTCTCAATCAAGATGCCTAAAAAATTTAACATATTAAAATATTATGTAATATAAGGTTATAATTATATAAACCAATACAATTTATAAATGTTTTGGTGTAATTTAAAACCTTATCATATTGATTAACCCTTAGTTAACCAATTTTTACTTTAACTATGGTTACACCTTTTTCAATATTAAAGAGTTGTAATTTATTAATTATAAGGTAAAAATCAGACCATAAATGATCTATTTATAATATTTTAAACCATATCATAACCACAATTTTTTTATTTAAATATTTTATTATTTTTAAATAATTTCATAAAATATTATTTTGATAAAATACCATTATAGTCAATGTTGATGCTATTCATTTTATAAATCATTAAATACATCAAGACAAAGTGTGAATTTTAATATAATTATTTAACACAACCCTATTATTTCATATATATATATATAAAACTTTTGTTTCACATTAACTCATTCAAATTATATCTCTTTAATATTTATAAAATAATTTATTATATTTTATTATTAAATGGTGACATACTACATCGATGTTGCATAAAAAATTAAGATTATTATATAATTAAAAAAATTTAATAATAAATTTATACCATTAAAATACTTTTATTAATCTCAATGAAAACACTTCTATTCACTCATAACATACTTTTTTTCCAAATACGGACACATAAAGAATATTAAAAATAGAGAGTGAAATTTTGTATTATTCATGATTTAAATAATATATAATTCATTTTCATGGAAAAGTGTTCATTAAACAACTAAATTTCAATAATAAGGTGTTAAGGGTTGAATTAATTTCATATGGTAAGAATTTTTATGATTAACTGGTACTCCTTCCATGCATTCACAAGAAACTATAAAACAATTCTTATTTTCAATAATAGAATACCATTTTTGAAACATAATAAGTCATATTAATGTTGAAAATATTTAAAACAGAAATGAGTGTTACATAATAATGTAAAAAGAAGTTACATAATTTGTGGGTGTTTATAGTCAATCCATAAAGAATCATAGTAGCTTAATAAAAGTGTAGTCAGGTTTTTGAACAATTATTAAAATCTAAAATATCCATTTTTTTAATAATAAAAATAATCATAACTATCTATTCCCAACCATGAAATAAATTCCAAATAGGGAAGGGAGAAAAATTAGGAGTCTCAGCTATAATAAGTTATACTAAAACCGACAACCAGATTCTCATTCATTTTTATAGAAAACTAGTTTTCATGGATCATTTCAATGCATCTCTTCCATAAATAGATCAATAAATGTATCCATCAAGGAAACATGGAATGTATTATAATTCATTTTTATAGTTTAGGCTCAGTTTCATCTTACAAAACATCTCCATTGTCACTTGTATATTGATCACATTGAAGCTTTTGATCAATAATCCAAACAGACACAATGTGAGGGGACCAAATTTCAGGGGTTCATGGTAGTATTTCATGAGCACCAGTTTATCCAACTCAATCAACATGGTGTAATAAAAATATTAAAACAAATTATTGTTTCTATATTCTTATTAATTGTGATGAGTTTTATATGTAATTTTTATTAACTAAGCCTAATTCGATCCGAAGGTAATGAAATATGTATATACTCACTACTTCTACGATATGGTAGTGAAGAATTTGATGGAAAATATGATGAATGAAATGAGTTCCAATATCATCTGAAGATAACATCATTTCATTCTAGATTGTAATGAACCCAAGAATAGAGTTGTGATTGAAAAAACTAACCCCTTGATTTTATGCCTAGGGACGGTCAATTGGTAAAAATTTAGTCAATCAAAACCTGTTATCGAACCCTTTCAAAAAAATTGATCGCTTTCTTAATTCATGATCAAGGATGAATATAAAAGAATATTTTTTCCGATTACTAAATGTTCAAAACATTTTATTGACATTATTTATTCATTTAAATCACAATTATTTAGCATGTTTTCTTTAAACAAAATTATCATACATTCATTTTCTATTAATATTGTTTATGAGAGAAAGTTTGTGGTGATTTTAATTCCATACCAAGTTGTGGTACCAAGGAAGTATTTCTTCATGACAATGGTGGTGCAAGTAAGTCACTGAATTGAGCCACATAACAAAAATCTATCAAGGAAAAAAACACAAGTTATACCTTTTATTCTAAAATAAAATAACAGTTGAAATAAAATAGAATACAATTAATCAATGCTCAAAAGTTGGACCTTGGTCCAATGGCATTTCAAAAATGGGTGAAAACAGACAACAATAATGAATGGCCACATTTCAAATCTAAAAACAATTAAAGAAAGTAACCAGGATTGTTAGAAATTTATAGAGATAATAAATTTCATTAAAATTATTAAATCATTAAAAATAGGCTTACCAAACTAGTTTAGCAATTTTAATTTAAGCCAACATAAAATGACCACCTTTTAATTATAAAAAATGGTCAAATAAAATAACCATGATAGGTAGAAACTTACAAAAAGTTATGATATCTCATTAAAATGATTTAAACTGAAAAATCAGGGCTTACCAAACATTTTCAACAAGTTAAATTTACGATGTCCTAAAAATACCACCTTTTAAATCTCAACAATGATTAAATAATGTCAATAAGATAGTTAGAAATTTAAAAATCAAAGGAATTTCATTAAAATTCTTAAAAACTGAAACAATTGATCTTACCAACACATGTTCAGAAAGTTCAATTTACTACTTTATAAAATGGCCACCTTTTAAAACTAAAAATTATTAAATAAACTAAACAATATGGTTACAAATTTTCAAATATAATAAATTTTGATAAGATTCCTAAAAACTGAGGAATATGGTCTTATCAAACAGGTTCAACAAGTTCAATTTAAGCCTTTATAAAATAAACACATTTACAATACAAAAATTATTAAAGAATATAACTAGAATAGCTATAATTTTACAAATATAAGAAATTTCATTAAAATTATTAAAAACTGGGAAAATGGGCTTACCAATTATGGTCATCATGTTTAATTTAAGACAGCTTAAAAATACCACCTTTCAAATCATAAAAAAATTAAATAAAATAACCACGATAGGTAGAAATATAAAAAGATAAGAAATTTAATTAAAATGCTTAAAAAATGGAAAAACTATGACTACCAAATATGTTCATAAAGTTCAATTTAAGCCAACATAAAATAAATAAAAACCTAAAGTAATGAAAGAATGAAAATTTATAAATAAAAAATGCAACCATGTGTGCTGAAAAAATACATTAGAAATTGAACATTTATGTAGAGGTAAAAACAACCAAAACAACTCATAGTTTCCCATACAATTCAAATTAAATTACTTTCTATCCAAACTCAAGAATCACATGATTATTGTTATATTATTAACTGTTTGATTTCTAAACAATATAAAATTGTTGAGTCCTTTACCATAAATCAAATCCACTTGAAGAATGAGTTGGAAAAAAACCCCAGGATCAAACCCCCTTGAGACATAAATGATATATGTATCTTATATTTTTCCTTCTCCATTAATGTAAATTGAAGACATTAATTCCATAATCTGTTGAAAATTCATTAGGATTTATGTTTTTTCTATGTGAGGATGATAAAAATAGAAGTATGTTCAGAATATCTTATAAGTCACCCACTGATCTAAACTTTTGCATGTTTTTACATCTCCATTGAATTTTCACCTACGATCAATATCCTATAATAGAGAAAAATACCTCTGAATCATAACATCATCATCTAAAAATAATACATTTTCAAGGATTGTAAAAATATGTTCAAAACAATGAAGTTAGTAAAATTATAAACACTAAACAGAACTTACATTAAAGTCTCTTAAATGATTAGAGCACATTTAAAAAATACAACCTCAAATGATACTATTGATTATGAAAGAGAAAAATGTATAGGTGACACATCAGAACATAATTTCTCATAAAATTATTAATGATAAAAGAAAAAGGAATATAATTTCACATAAAAATATTATAGGGGGATGAAAATAAGTAACAAAACTACTTGGAAATGAAGGCACCCAACCAACCAATAGAATGAAAATATCGAATTATGGTATCAGAAAGATGCAAAAAATCTTTCAAAATATTTCCAAATAAATGGTTTGAGTTCTTATTTGGATCATTAAGAAAATTACTAAATCATTATAATTCACAAATAATAATGGTGTTTGTTCTATTGATCAGTGGTTTTTTCATATTCACTAATAACTAAAGTAGTAATGTATAATTTTACATTCACATCGGTTGCATGATTTTATAGTAAACAATGTTGATATACAAAAATTTGGACACAATAAAGGAAATACATCAACATGATCTCAATAACATACTTGGTAATGTGAACCATAAAAAATTTCATTAATTTTTTTTAATTATGAAACATAGGGTCTCTGATAGGTATGTTAGAACATCTTGGAATGAATATACACATTGAAACAAGTTAAAATATAATAGTTATGGTGAAAACATAAATGAAATCACAAAAGTGATAGTATATATTTAAAATAATTTTTAATTTTATACTACTACGATTTGAATATCATTCTTTGTGGAAACCTAGAACGAGTATTCTAAATTTCCTTTTTATATTTGAAAAAATGAATTTAGAGTACTAAAAATAGAATTAAAATGGAAATTAAAAATAATACAAAGAGTGTTTGATATGAATTTTTGTATAGAATATAGTACACATACAAAAAAAATTAAAATAACATTATGTTAAAAAGTACATAACACATAATGTGATTAGTACATGACATACATCATATCCACATTGATTTTTAATGTAAATCAATGACTGATAAAAATAAAAATGATTTCATACAAATTTCAATAGAAAATATGAAATAATATTTCTTTTATAAAATGAAATCATATAGTTGATTACATTATGTAATCAGTTAATAATTTAATACATAATGTCAATAGAACCAGAGTTGAAAAATATAACATTTCATGGATTGAAAAAACTCATAAAATGAGTTTTTGAAGAAAAAAATACCTTCTCTATAAAAGTGTATGGTCATTCACCTGATTAAATGTTAAGGTAATCAAGAATAATCTCATTACTATTATATAAAATCAAAAAAATTTCAAGTCAAGGAAGTTTTGAAAACCATATTTGACTAAATCTACTAGAATACCAATAAAGTTACACAATTAGTTAAAGAAGCAGAGATGAGAATGAAAATACTATTTCTCTATCTTCTACCTATTTTTAGATTCCCATATCAAGCCATGAACCTTTATCCTATATTCAAAAAAGAAATATCCAGTTGTAGGCACATCAGTCAATGTCTCTGAACTAAATATCAGGGTATCAAAGGATTTGAGGAAAAGAACTAAAAAATAAATATTTATCATTTTGTAATCAAATGAATAAATAGAATTTAAATCATGTATATTCATGGGAGAATCTTCTTAACCATCAATCTATAATGTCAAATAATTAATTAAATAGTAGTTTTGATGGATTTAAGAAGTATCAATGTAATAAAATTCAAGAAAATTTCTAGTGGGTCATTAAGCATCACAGGTTATAATTGAATTAACTTAGAAACAAATATATCAAACTAGATAAGGGTGGAAAAATTAAAAGAAGGAAAATGTTAAGAAAAGACTGGAGGAAAATATTTTAAACTAAAATAAAAAACATGTGATATCTGTCCAATTAATATAAAAAATACTAATATACAAAAATTAGAGTATGAAAAATTACCCAAATACCCTACTTCCTGAGGAAGAGTTTGTGTGTGTTGTAATTAGACATTAATAATGACCAAAAAGATGTTTAAATAATTTCAGAGTGTTGAATGAGTCTTGATGTAAACATGAATAGCATAATCTTCCTTTTCATGAATAACATGAAATAATATTTATATAACTATTTCTATAAAATTTAATGATTAATTGAAACGTGAAGAAAAATCATTAAAAAATTATTGGTTTAATATAATTGTCATTAGTAAAATAAAAATGTTAATAATTAAAAACTAACATTCAAGTGGTCACACACTTCACCCATTTTTATGGGTGAAGAAAGATGTTACAAAAGGACCGAAGGAAAATATGTTAATCTAAAATGAAAAATATTTGAACGTGTCCAATTAAATATTTAAAAATACTAAAATACATAAATTAGAGTAGGAATAATTACCTAAATACTCTACATCCTAATGGATATTTTATGAGTTAAGTAATTAGACCATAATAATGACCTAAAATATTTAAAAATCGGTTTGAAGTGATTTTCGAGTATTCATGAAAAATGAATAACCAAATATATGTTTTCATGAAAAATATGAAACATGAATAACAAGTATTGAAAAATAAACGTTTTAAAGGAATAATCAATATTAAAATAAAAATGTAAAAAAATAAAATCTAACCTTCAAGTGGCCGCACACTTTGAAAATTTTTATGGCCTCTATGAATAAGTAATGAAAGGAAAGAATTGAATCAAATAGTTTTTTTGTAATTAATATGTAGTAACAGGTAGGGAATAACCCAATATATAAAAAAATGTGATATTTTACCAATAAGGAATAACAATGACATGAAAATGATATATAATATCGAATATAGATTAACATATAATTGGATAATATTTCTTCTTATATTGGATTATGATACATTCCAGTATATGTAAACAAATAATTTCTGAGAGAGATTAAACATATAATTGTGGATATAAAATAAATTCATATAGTGAATGAATGAAAAATTACAGAACATTATTGTGTAAAAATAAATACCAATCTGAAAACCTGTTTGTCGTTATGGCCTTATTATATTCATACAGAACCATGGTTCTCTGGTACTTGAGAGATATTTTATATTTATATCATTTTGTATTGAATTTTCAGGTAGTTCAAAACAAATCACGAAATCATTCTTCTCTAGTACTTGACAAAGATTTAATATTTATATAATTTTGTATTGAATTTTCATGTAGTTCAATAAAATCAAGTAATGGAGAATAATGAGTATATAATGGAAAATATCATTTGTAACGTCATGATTGATATTGTGAAAAAAATTCATGATATGCAAAAGTTTGAGCATATTACATGAAATATATCTTATAAATAAAATAATTAAGTCAGATGTATATATATTAATCCATTCATAATAAAATCAATGATGATTATAGTTAATATTCATGAATGAAACTGTAAGAATTATGTTGAATGAAATCAGGTGGGAATAATTAAACTGTAAGATGCTCTAATATAGTGGAAAAATATATAACAACCTTCGTAAAAAATATAAATGAAGTAACATTGGATGAAAAAGAACAAGGGAAGAGCATAATTAGAGAATTATAATTGGGAATTTATTGTATTAATGTTTGAAAAGTTCATGTGTAAATTGAAATATTTATTTATGGACTGAAGGGAAGAACACACCTTTTTCAAAGCTTGGGATCTTTATGGTCATTGAAGATATTAAGTGTTACAGTTTTAGCTTCAGACTGAACCTAGTGGATCCCAAGTTACTGATTTCTGAAAGAAAAATTATTCAAATACAATGTTAAGATTTCATATCAATAGAGTTAAATTGAATTCTTAACAACAGATTAAATTAAAAGAGATTAGTTATAAAGGAAAACTAACCACATGCTGGATGTGTCCAGAGAAGGTTCAATCAACATGAAGCGTAAATGATCACTCAGCATTTTGATATGAAAATTAAAAAAATATAGAACTTTGAAGGAATTTTTAGGTGTTAAAAATGATTTTGAACTTCACGAAGAGGTCGTTGGGCAACAGCACAAACGATAGAAAAGTAAATATGGACCTTATATGTAGGAAACATAAGTTGATATCAGTATGGTAGGGATTGGATTGATAGAGAGCAGTGGTAGATTGAGGAGGAGTACCTAGTTGAAAATGAAGTAAAAATCGGAGGTGTGGGAACCCAAGGATATTATGATATTTTTAGCTGGTGGTATTATACAAGAAGAAGATTGCTAGAGTTTGAAGATGGTGGTATTTTGTGGGGAGTTAGGGGATCTATAGGAAACATATGAGTGGATTCACAAGGAGAAACCAAATTAGAAGAGGTCCAAAATCTGGATCAGGATATGGGAGGTGTCTCTCAAGAACTATATGTTGATTGGAGAGGAATCAAGAGTGAGAACCCTAGATTCAGGGAGGGAAATCGTGAGGGCGATGGGACTGGAGGGAGGGAATTAAAAGGGAAGCAAGAAAAGGAGAAACATAGAGGGATGTAAATGTGAAGTAATAGAAAGAAAAACCCCGGATTTAAAATATTTATAAATACTTTTCTTATCACTTATTTTTAATATAGATTATAATAATTTTTTCGTTATTGATTTTATAAATTTTACCATAATTACTTTTCATATTGGCTAAATATTAAAGGACCCTATTTACAAATTTTCACCCTACTTACTAAAAATATTTAATTCATTTTATCTAATCCAATACCTATAAATGGGTGAAAATATTTTTAAATTAATTTCACCAAATGTAACAAAAAAATCATTAAAAATATATGTTAAGTATAATACTGTTTTTATGCTTATCCAATTCCTAGAAAATAAATTTTTTTAATTATCTATAAAATAATATATAAATTTTGATAAAACCATTCAACAATTGAGATTAATTTTAAAAAATAGTATTTGAATAGTACATCAAGATTCATTTACGATCATTTTTATGTGTAACAAAATCTATCAAAGATATCAAACTAATTCAGAAAATAGTTCATAATGATCTTAGGCTATTACATTTCATCCCCCTTAAAATGAATTTCTCCCATGATATATATCTCTCTAATACAAATATATGAGGATACTTATGCCGCATTACATCCTCAGGTTCCCACAAAGCATCCTCAAATTGATGGTTTCAACCCAAAATCATTGAATAAGTGAGTGGTCTTGTTTTGTTCCACTTTATCTCTCTGATCTAGAATCTCTATTGGTAGTTCTTCATTAGAAAAATATTATTCCATCGGTTCAAATTTTTAGTTCATTGCACATAAAGGATCATGTGTGTACGACCTCAGGAGAGATGCATGGAACACGTCCTAAACTTGAGAGAGATTCGGTGGAAGCACTAATCAATATTCTACTACCCTGATATGATCAATAATTTTAAATGGTACAGTGTACATAGTTCATAGTTTTTCCTCTTTTTACAAATATCATGACCCTCTTCTTGGGAGATATTAATAAGAATACATTTTCACCAACATTAAACTCTAATTCTTTCTAACAATATTCATACTAATTTATTTGCTGACTATGAGATGATCTTATGTGTTGTTGAATGGCTCTAACCTTATCTGACTTTTCCAGAGTTAGAGTAGGTCTTGATAAATTTGTTTCTCCAACTTCATTCAATCATGTTCAATTTTTCTACATTCTAACATAGATGGAATTATATGGAACTAGCTCAAAGATGGACTGAAATATATTATTGTAAGAAAATTCCACCAAAGGAAGGTGTTGATCTAAGACACCTTTGAACTTCATATTTAAATCTCTCAACATGACTTATAGACTTTCAATAGACCTCTCATTTTGACTATATTTTTTAGGACAATAATTAGTGTTGAATCATAACTCGTTATCTGGATCCTACTAAAGACTTCTCCAAAAATTCTATCTAAACATTGGATCTTGATTAGATATAATTGATAGTGGTACACCAGGAAATCTTACCACCTTATTAATTTATAATAGAGTAATATGATAAAAATATAAATCTTCTCAAATTGAAATGGACTGTGTTGACTTTGTAAGGTGATCAACTATAACCTAAATAGAAATCATATTACATGTTTTGGGGAGTCCAATGAAAAAATCCATGTTGATATTTTCCAATTTACATTTTGTTGTGGGTAACGGTTGTAAAATATACTTAAAATTCTCTCTATTTTCCTTAACATGTTGATATACAAAGCCCCGATATCATAATATACAATATCTCACTTCATTTCATCCAACCAAAAGTACCCCTTCAAATCTCTATACATATTCATACATCCATGGTTGATATAAAATGAATAACTATGATAATTATCCATCAGATACTTCCTTAAATATTGTACCAAAGATACACATGCATTATTTCTAAACCTTATTATTCCACCACAATCAAGGTTGTACTCATGAACATTTATCACCTTCTTTTTTTAGCTCAACCTCTTTATTATACGTTTATTTTATAATTATCTGGATAGATGGTTTAAAACTAATTTTAGACATATAAGATTAATCCCATCCCTTTAAGATTTCAATATCCATACTTTTCAAGTCCAAAAATATCAAATCGTTTTTTATCGTCATCATTTAAAAACAAGAACGATCCTTTTGAATCATAGAATCCTTCATCCTATTCTCTTTCCTAGGGTGGTATTGTGTTGACCAGTCGTAATCATTAATCAACTTCAACCATATCCTTTGGTTCATGTTCAGGTATTTTTGAGTGACAATATTGTTATTAATTTTGTGATTAGTATATATGTCACACTTTTCTCAATAGTTATAATTCCTCTATATATCTAACGAAAAAATTACTACATCCAACTCCAAATATTTATTTCTATAATTTTTCTAATAGACCTTCAATTATCATGATGCATAAGATAAGACTCTATTTAACAACATGAGGACACATGTGAGTCCCTTATTTGATGCATCACTATAAATTTAAAACCCTTTTCCATTTTAGGGTATTTTAAGTACAGGTTCACTGACAATACTTATCTTGAGATTCATTAACATTCCTCACAATCATTTGTCCAAAGAAACATAGCTACCTTCTGAGTTAACATGGGATATGGATTCGATAGTCATGAAAAAGTATCTACAAAGTGCTGATAATATCCATCCAAACCAAGAAAATTGTGGATATCATTCATAGTGTTTGGTCTAAGACAATATTCAATAACTTCCATCTTTGAATAGCTTACTGATATACCATAACTTGAGATTCTATGACCCTTGAATGAATCTTTCAAATTCCAAAATTTACATTTGGAAATTTTTTCATAAATATTATTCTTCCTTAGGGTATTAAGTAAAATTATCATTTGATATTCACTATCTTCATAACTCTTTGAATAAATAAGAATATAATCTATAAAGACTACCACAAACTGTTCAAGGTAATCAATAAAGATTCTATTCATTAAATCCATGAAGATAGTGGGGGAATTAGTCAGAACAAGTATAATTGCTATAAATTCATAGTGTCCATACCTTGTATAGAATTTTTCATTTGGCATATCATCCGACATAACTCTCAATTTATGGCATCCAAAATAAATTTCAATCTTAGAAAAGTATCGATCTCCATGTAGTTGATCAATGAAGTCATAAATATGATGTAGATGATACTTGATCTTGATAGTGATCTTGTTGAGCTTTTTATAATCAATGTAAAGTCACATTGATACATTTTTTTATCAAATAAAACTGGTGCACCTATGGTCATGTACTTGGTTGAATGAATCATTTATCACGATAGTTCAAGAGTTTCTTCTTCAGTTATTGAAACTCAATCAGGGAAATTCTATATAGATTCATGGAAATAGGGTTAACACTTGGTGTGATTTATATTGAGAACTCAACTTCAGGATTCAGTGGTAAACCAGAAAAATACTTCAAAAATACATAAAAAACTCCCAAAAAAGAAGAATATATTGAATGATGACTTTCACCCAAACCATCTGAGAGAAACACCCCTTTTGAATAAGAATAATGACACATACTACATATATAATCTTCATCAGGAGTTAATTTTTTTCGTTACACTAATATACGTTAGAAGTTTGGTTCAAAATATCAAAAATAACTTCCCTTACTTAACAATTCATATGGGATTTGTGTTAATAAATCCAATCCATTCATAGAATAAAATTGAATCCAACTTGATGAAGAAGGAAAATATTTTTAGGAATAAAATTCCCAAATACATCAACCATAGAAGAATCATTTAATTGGGATGTGGTCATCATGCCATTAGTTATTTTTACTACTAAATAAATATCTAATTTTCTAGGGTGTATTATGAAACCCTTTGAGATGTCTTTAGATATAAAATAGATGGTAAATACAAAATTAAATAATACATTAACTATTATATAGTAGATTATATGTTTACCTTTCACCATTTAATTATTATAACCCTTATAAAAAATAGGGATCTCATGATATTTTCCATTGTATCTCTAATTAAGAGGTTTTTTATGTCAATCATCATAATTAATCTTCATATTTTTCACTATTTAAGATAATTCCCATACCCCTTACATTTAAAACACTGGAGTGTGGGTGGTTCATTCTATATTGCCGTCTCTATATTCACATAGTTATAAAACTTCTTCCCATAACTTCAACATTCAATTTCTAGATGAAATTCCTTTCCACAGTTGAATCATTTACCAGTTACCTTATAAATATTTACCTAATGTTTCCTTCTACATTACGTTCATAAAGAAAAGACCATCTTCTTCTCTCTATGGTTTTTAAAATTTACATTGATTTCTATTTTTCTTTTCTTTAAAAAAATCATGATAATGATGGGTAACTCAAATATTCATCTCCACTTTGACAACACATCGAATAATTTTATCATAGTTACTAAAGTCCCTTATTGATAACACCCTTCAGTAATTTGGATTTAAGCCACTAGAAAATTGACCAACATTACTTTTGGGTTTTATAATAATAACAGGAGTGTACATTGAAGGTTTTCTAAAATTTTCCTCATTAGTACCAACTAAATTCATCATCATCCTAATTTAATTAATATTATTATTTCTCCATTTTCATATTAATAATGTGAGTAGACTATTTTTTTAAAAATAATCTTTTAAATTATTCCCAATACATATAATCAAATTATTTTTGTTCTATCATGTTATTGATAAGTGTACTCCATCTATTTACTTCACCTTAAAATTTATGATAATAAAAACTAACTTTTTCATGTTTTTAATAGTAGATAATAGAAAATATATTCTTATTGATTTGATCCATTTCTCTATAACAAGTGGATTAGTAGACCCACTAAAAAATTGTGTTCTTTGCCTCTTGAAAGACTCAATATATAAGTATTACCTCTTTTTAACTTTTGGAAGCTCAACATGATTTATATATACAATAATTTGTGTGATCCCAAAAACCATATTTTAAATTCCAAATCCTATAAAATTAATTTTCCTATGAGGACAATCATTTCATTTTCCATCACATTCATCATTAACATGATTCCTTCGGGTTATAGCTACAAACTATACCAAAAAAGAAGAGTGTGGGTAGTAATAATCATGCTAAAAAATCATATAATCATAAAAAATAATTTATTGGATCTCTAAACCATGAAAACATATTCTACGATACCTTAGGATTAACCATGGTCATTAATTATCATTACCAAACCTTTAGGATTTTATCATATACATATTGTCATATCTAGGGTTCTTACTAAAGTATTGTCATCTTAGTTTTCAATGGTTAACTAAATTTTACTCTTATACCAAATATATAAATCCATAATTTTTATACAAAGATATTAATTCTTAATAAATAGATATTCATTACACAAGATTTAGATCCATTATAGAATAATTTTGGTATAATATATTTTGATACTTGAAAACATAAACAAATTGTTCATAAAATATCTACATCATCTAAAATATATTTTTTCACAACTAGAACCCTTTTTTGACAAGTGATTCATAATACCTTTCTTCATAACCTATAGAAATAATACATAAGAAATGGGTTATCTTAGAATCTCAGTATGGCTAAACATGGGAGATATCAAAGGTCACATAAGAATAACATGATAATAAGTGTATAATAACATGATCTTAATGTTTGAAAACAATAACCAACATATATTGGTTTATAATGCTAATTCATGGCATAAATATTTGTAGTTCATAACACCTAAATCATAAAGTAATAAAAAAACATGAACCATAGATCATAATATAGGTATAATACATTGAATTTTGGTATACAAATAAACAAATAAAATAACTTCCTTAGTAATCAAAGATCATTTACAAGGATATCATAGTGGAATGTATTCACTCCCTAAAACATCATAGATTACAATTTCATGACTCTCCCCAATGGGGACCATATCATTACTACCCCAAGAAGGCCTCTAAAAGGCCAGGGGTATGCGACTAGTGTCAGGTTGGAAAATTACTCACATGGGAGGTCCTATCGTAATGTACCTTTGAACACACAAACACACATTTCTAATCCCATAAAATTCTAAAATGTAACAAAAACTGATAAACCATACATTCTTATATATAAATACAACTATCAGGGTCTAATAACTGGTACTAGAATGAAAAAAAGATCCAAATACAATCCCACTAAAATGTTTTTGAAAACAACTCTAACATGAAAGTATATAAGGGGACTACTGTTAAGGGTTCCACTAGAAACCTACGTGTTTATTCCATATCACTAATATCAACCTACTCCTAGTACCACTATATTTTTTTTCAAAATTATGATCATCTACATAAGACATGACACGTGTAGGAAAAGCCTATGCATCTGTGAGTATAATAATACCCAGTAGGACTCCCCAAAATCACAAATCATGTAACAAAAAGAATAATAGTTTTATCATCATAGGTATATGTATAAAACACATATAAAAATAATATCTATTTATAAAAAAAAATACATAAATTTTCAAGGTAAATTCACAACTGTAATTTTGGTCAAGGAATCATGCTTGAAGGTCCCACATAACACTCGTCCAGGAGAACACGCTCCATGAGTCTGATAGTACTAATGGTGTTTGTCTAAGATATAATGATCCTTATGTATGACCATAATTTTTATATTCTAGAAGAATGATGAGAATGATAGACATATGAGAATCACACCCAAAGGCCATTTGGTATACCAATAACTCAACCATGAACTACACTCCAAGTAGAGTGTCGTGTTTTTTTAATGAGATATTGTTTAATAAAAAATTTATTGTGAGTAAAAGTGTCTACTCGTTTTATTTAAAGTAGTTATTTATTAGTTATGACCTAATTCAAAAAAATCTCTAAGACTAAAAAGATTCTCGATGTGAATTAATTTCAGATTATTTACATGACTGCATTATTTAATGTTTAATGTCGAGGCCTTATAGTTGGTATCAAAGGCCAGTTTGGATAACAATAGAGGTTTGGGTGTTATTTATGAAAAAGTGACGTGTTTTATATAACCATAGTGGTTATTATGTTATAATGATTTTTTGTTATTATAGATAAATTGAATGAGTTTATGATTACATGAATACGTATATATTACTGTTTACCCACTTCATAAGATAGTATATGAAGATTTTACTGATATATCCACAAAGAAATTTTTGGTTTAATTAAATGACTGGATCTTGGAGTCACCAAATTAATAATGGATGCGAAGGAAAATTTGGTTTTTTCATCAATAAGAAACCAAATTAAATCGGAGATGTAGTGATAAATCTAATGGATATTCTTAATGGACTATCTAGAGTAATGATTGACTACTTGAACCTTGGTGATTTTTTTAATGAATCATATATAAGAGGAAAGAATGGATGTTTCGATAATAATCATAATGGTATGTATATTCAAAAAACTATGTGTCAAGGATTTGGAATGAAACACAGAGGAAAATATTTCAAAGGGAGGGGAAGATGTTATAGATACAATAATGAAGGACATAAAGAAATAAATTTCCATGGAAAAAAGAAGCGTTCAGTTGGCTCCAGTAAAGGGTAAGAAGTTATTTTTGAGGGAACAATTAAATGTTTTCAATGTAGTGTGCATGATCATTACACTAATAGATGTCCTATGAAGAAGGATTTGTAATGGGACCACTAGGACCAGATAAATATATGTTTACCAATACCTATTTTCATTCCAATTTAAGGTGAGGAAACTGAAAACAACCTATGAAAGGTATGGATTATTTGTTTTTCAATTTTTTGACATTATTAAAATCAAAGGATATTATTAATAATATTTTTTTAAATAAGTATAAAATAATAATATGGAAAAACATGAGAAAATGATCATGTAGATTGTTTGATGATTATTATGTCTACATTCTAGTAAATGAAGAGTTATGTTGGATCAATTGAAGATGGTATTTTTAAATGTCTAAATTATTATATTACATTGGAAGGATTCTAGTATTTATAACTCATATGTTTGTTATCTAAATATGTTAAATGAGGAAATTTTAACTTTTATCTTGTAGATATAGTTATAAACAACCATTAGGGTTTATATGATCCTTGAATATGAGGAAATTTAGGGATATTACTTTTTGGGATGAAAAATTTGAGGTATGGGATAACATTTGATGTTAAATTACATTATGGTTATTTTTAAGATTTTATCTCATCTTTGGAATGTTTTAAGAATAATATATATTGAGGAAAATTATTACCTATAGGAATGGTGATAACTGGTTGCATTTGGAAAGGATTTCGGAATCGAACCCACAACTGAAGGGTGACAAGGGTGCATTGCCTACCAATGGCCTACGTGAAGCCCCATGATAGTATGAATTATTCACATTAGTTAATTGATTTTACTGATCAAGAATAATTTGATGTTGGGATATTATGTTTTATTAAACGGATATCATTAAAAAATGAAAAAAATTGGGGTTGAAGTGATAAATTTTATTTTTTAAGATTTTTTCTCTTTTGGGAACACTACATGCCTAAGGAAAATAGAATACTATGATATTTTATTTAAGGGGTTATTATTGAATTTTATTTTTGAAGAATCCGTGTTTTTTACTGAGGAAAAATTTTCATTTGGGTTATTTATGGCAATTATTAACCTATCATGGAAAATATGTGATTAGGTTAATTATTTTTATGTATGATAAATGAAGATTAGTCGATGTTATTTAGAGAAAAATGTTATTATTTATTGTGGATGACTTGGGGATCGTATCCTTCTAAATTTTTATGTTTAAATATTAGTTTAGATTACCTAGAATAATTATAATGTCAATTTTTTAGTGAATTGTCTTTGTTGAATTTTGGGGTATTGTTTGTTGAATTTTGGAGATCAAGATTAGTAGTTTTTTATAATGGATTTTCCATTTTAGGGATTATCTGATCTTGTACTAAGAATTTTGGTATTGGTCAATATCAAAATATAGGGGAAACAAATAGTTCATCATTCATGGAATATGAGATTCAGTATAAGTTTATTCTAGCACTTTATGTTTGGCCAATTCCTCTTGAATACTCAACATTTGGATAAAATATGAATTTTTGGTCAACATTTATTAATGAATGAAACTCTAATTGACAAGTTAGTATGATTCCTTATGATCATATTCTATGTACCAAAATAATTCCACAAAATTATGAAAAGGAACTTTAAGAAAATGTTTTTTAAATTTACTTTTTCTACTAGGAAATAAAATACTGATGAACCCATTAAATGTCTACGGTTTTCTGGTTGTTAACATTCTCCTAATCATGTTTTTGTTAACATTCTCTTAATCATGTTTTCAATCACACTCTATAAGAACATAACAATTTTTTTCTTCCATATCCATGTTATCCAACATCTTACCCTAGTATATTTTATCCCGAGCGACCTTTGTACTTATTTTTCTTACTCTTAAAGTGGATGTTTTGTTAACACTTATTGAAATGTTGTATTTTTAATAATGTTACTGTGAATATTTTAAAATTGGTATTATGTAATTTAAAAAGGTGGGAATGATGTGATGACAAGTGTATTTGTAGAATAATAATATTAAATTTCAATTAATATTAATTAATATGATATGGATTTTACATTAAAGGGAATTATTTTTCTGATAGCATACTTGACACGAAATAACTGGTTTCTTTGAAAAATTTCATTTAACACAACATTGATTTATAATGAAAAAATATATAATCATAATATTATTATTTTAATGTTAGTTATGTCCTAGTATTTTTATTGGTAGGAATGAACATTACTAACAAAATATGATTAATATTTTTTAAAATTTCATTCATTTATCTATAAAATTTTAGAGGTTTAAAATCTGAAAAAATCCAATTTTAAGAATAAAATACATTAATATTTTTAAAAAGATGTTATTCTAAATTTTAAGGGAGAATAATTTTTAAATATATTTTTTTACATTCATAAATTCTATTTGAAAAAATAAATATTTTATTTAGAAGTGTAGTATAATTTTTTTTAATTGTTTTTATTTTTTCATATGAAATTTATATTTTAATAAATAGTGAAAAATATATCATCTTAATTAAAACCTTTTTTTTCATCTTATATTTTTATATAGATAGATTTTTATTTTTATTGTTTTTATAATTTAATTGGATTATCTTTTATCATTTAATCTAATTCTGATCATAGGATGTAATTTATCATTTAAATTGGACATCAAAACATGTCAATCTTTTGATAGTTATTACTTATTAAAAAACACGTTTTCAAGTATTGACAAATGAAATAATTTTAAATTTTTTTCTAGAAAATATTTTTTTTGAATTCGAAAAAATGGATTCCATATTTTGAATAAGAAGGTCCAAATTGTGTAAATAAAAACATTTTATTTTTTGACATTATGAATAGTAAATTCAGTAATTGTTTTATTTACAATGGTTAAAGGTTAAATCTAGTAAATAAGGGTAAAAAGTAAAATTATAATAATATTATTATACCCTATCATATGTAGTAATCCTATTTGATGAGATATTTCCAACCATGTGCATCCTTTGGTTGATTTCGGGATCCCATGGAGCCACATGGGTGTGATAATGGAACGCTATAACAATTAATTTAAAGTAAAGCGGAATATAACATAAACATATACCTTTTAATAAAAAAGTTTCTATATGAATTTATATAATCAATCGCCTTGACTAAAAATAATCATTATAAATATAAATATATTTTATACTTCATAGTATTTTATTAATAATTTTTTGACATAATGTAAATAAATTTAATTTTGACACAATGATGATGATGCGATTGCATCATCGATATAGGATTCAAATAACTGATATTATTCATGTTAAAATAAATATTATGTAACCTAATTAATGTCATCCATGAATTCTATAGGTGAATATGTCATGTTAGGATTTATTAGATGTTTTTTTTATATAGAATCAAGTTGGTATGAATTTGTTATAATGTCACGTATGAATAGTGTCCAAAATTGACATAATTCATAACTGAAAATATAAAATTGTTTATTAAATTAAATTAAATTCCTAGGTATATTATATTCTTTAAAATCATTATGATATGTCCAAATAATTCATAAATGGATTATTTTTGGTCATTGGAGATGATATGGCAATTACATTATCACACAATGTGTAAATAACAATGTATGTAAGCAGCCTCTCTTTAAGAAGCTTGAAGATGGTTGTTTTATGGTTGATGCAGATCCGGAAGCTCTGAAGAAAAGGATACAGCTTTGTAAATACTCGATTCTGGGTCGGGTGACATACTCCACAGGTGATCGACCTTGGTCTCTCCTGGAGCTCAAGAACAGAATAGCCCACTGCTGGGGATCTTCGAAATGGAGGATGATCCCCATCGGTAAGGGGTACTACCATTTTCTCTTCGGCACTCAAGATGAACTAGACCAGGTATGGAAATTCAGTAATTTATAACTTAAGACTGGTTTTCTCAGAACTCTTGATTGGGATCCTAATTTTAATCCATTCACACACAAAAATCACTTGGCTCAAATCTGGGTTAGAGTTCATGGTCTAAATTGGTTCTATTGGCATCCAAAAATCCTAAATGATATTGCTTCCTGCATAGGGACTCCCATAAAAATTGATCATAGAACATTGAATGGGGAATTAGGACTCTATGCTAGAATAATGGTTGAGGTTAATCTAGCTATTGAACTGCCTTCTAGCATTATTTTCAATGCCCCTGACTACAAATTTGAGCTCAGAATTGAATATGAAAAGAAGCCACCCTATTGTGAAGTATGAAAATTGATTGGTCGCAACCTCTCAAATTGTAGGGTGGTTAGAAAACAAATGGACCCTCCAAACATTAAATATTGGCAAGAAATAAAACATTCCAAAAAGGGGTTTACTACCTCTGTCAAACCTCAGCCCCCCAATAAAGAAAAGCAGGACATTTGGGTTAAGAAATCCAATGTACTGTCATCTCTGGAAGGAAAATCCTGGGGGGAGTTTGTTGAGGAAGAGGAGACCCTCCAAAAAAATGATAATCCTGTTATTGTTTTGCATGATACAGTGGTTTTAAGTGGTGAAATTAATCACATTTCGGCCACTGATGCTTCTTCCTCACATACACTCGCTTTGGTTGAACATGCTAGTAGGGACTTGGGGTCAGATGCTTTTGCCCCTGTGGATCTTATTGTCAACCCTGAGGTCTCCAATATAGCAACAAGCGATTTGGTAAAATCTACAGACCCGGGTTCTTTGAATCCTTATATTGCTCCTGTAATGAATACTATGACTATTGATGCTGTCAATTCTGAAAATGATACTGTTAACTCTTCTTATATTTCCACTATCACTGCACATAGCACCCCCTTCTCCTCTGCTGATGATTCTGTACAACCTGTTACTGGTGTCCAAACTGCTAGTATTGTTTCTGTAACAGGGGTCCTGGAACCTCATGCTATAAATGCTGATACCTTAGCGGCCATCAACTCATCCAACACTACACACACTTCTGAACCTGCTCCTGCTACATCTGTTTCTATAATAAATCTTCCATCATCTGCTTCAGAATCCGAAAATCTGGCACCTAATGCTGTCAATATTGACACTGTTATGGCCAGCTCTGCCTACAGCACTGCTCCTGATCCTATTCTTCCCCCTGAACCAACTCTTACTGATAATTATTGTACTACTAACAATGTCGGACCTCCACCCCTTGCTGAATTGCAGACTTCTAATCTGGAAAAATCTGCATCTGCAAACCCCAGTCATTCTACTTCTGTTAAATCCATCAGCTTGGCTTATTCCTCACAGGTTGATAAATCTCTCACAGCCTCTGATCCTTTGGTTCATAGCTCTCCTAAAACTAAGAAGTCAGTCCTTCTCCCATGGATTGCACTACTATCTAGAATTCCGCACATACTCTAGCGGATCATTATGCTACTCAAGCTGTTGGTCTTGGCATCACAGCCTCTGAGCGCATGCCTGGCACTGCTTCTAGCAATGAGGCACCTTCTAATTCCAATACTCAGACAGTCAATCTAAACTCTTATTCCTCCCATATGGTCACTCGATCGCAAAGGAATAATGATTCTAGAAAATCCAAAAAAAAAGAAGGGTTCCAACCCTAAACGCAAATAGAAATGAATTTTCTCTATTGGAATTTCCATGGTCTAGCAAACAATGACACCTCCACTACAATTAGGAGGCTTATAAACACTCATAAACCTCAACTCTTTGCCATCTCTGAACCAAAAGTTAATTTCAAAGCCAACTACATCAGACTTGGTGCTCCTACCTATAGTTTTCTTGGCTCGTGTAAACATGGCACTCAAACTGACTCTATGTGGATCTTTTATCATAATTCCCTTCAAAATGTGCACATCATTAAAAGCACAGATCAGCAGGTTACGTGTGATTTCTTGTTGAACGATTGCCTCTTTCTTTGTACTATGATTTATGCCAACAATAGATATCAGGACAGAAGGACTTTATGGAATGAGCTTTCCGATATGGCCCGCTCCATTAAGGAGCCTTGGGTTGTTATGGGTGATTTCAATGCCATTCTAAGCCCTTGTGAAAAAATTGGCCCCTCACATCTTACTATTTCCTCAAATGAGTTTAGGTCAGCTATTGATGACTGTAGCCCTTTTGAAGTTACCCACACTGGTGCCAAATATACTTGGTACAGAAAACATCATAATAAAATGGTGGCCAGTAAGCTTGACAGAGCTTTTGTCAACACGAAGGCCCTTGATACCTGGGATAATATTTCTAGTATAACCCTGCCTAGAATTAATTCTGACCACCATCCTATCTTAGTGAGCTTCTGTATGATCAGCCGTAGGCATATTCTCCCCTTTAAATTTAATAATGTGTGGTCCTTGAACCCGGACTGTGTCGCTCTTATACACCACACCTGGAACTCTATGAACCACCATAAGGATTTATTTTCTTGTACTTTTAAGTTGAAAATCCTAAAACAGGCCCATAAAAGTTGGTGCAAATCTACAAGTTCTCAAATTGACCTTGAAATTTCCTCTCTTGAAAATGATCTTAGTCGTGCTCAAACGCAAAACACTATATCTGATTTCAGTTTGGATCCTCAGCTGGAAGCTAACCTTGCCCTTAAACTTAGTTCTTTGCTCACTTTTAAGGATAACCTTCGTAAACAAATGTTTAGGACTAATTGGCTTGTTGATGGAGATCGTAATTCTAAATTTTATAATTCTCTTCAAAGAATAAGAAAGGAAAATCGTCCTCTTACCAAACTTATTCATGATGATTTGCTCATTGATACTGAAGAATCCATAACGGATCATGTCACCTCATACTTTTACAACATTTTTAACAGTCCGGTCATAAATATTGACATTAGGTCCAATATTATCCCCTTACTGGTTGATGATAGAGACAATGAAACTCTTTTAAGTACACCGCTTGATCAAGAAATTAAAGATACTGTATTTGGCCTTAATCCAGACAGTTCACCTGGTTCGGATGGGTTCAATAATGGATTCTACCAAAAGCATTGGTACATTATCCAAAAGGATGTTTGTATCCTTGTAAAAACCTTTTTTCCCATGGTTCTCTGCCTCATGGTATTAATGATCAATTTTTAGTTTTAATACCTAAGGTTGAAAATGCTTCGGAGATTCATCAATTTAGACCCATTGCTCTCATTAATACTCTTTATAAGATCATTACTAAAATAATTGCGAATAGGCTGGCGCCCATTAGTGAAAAAATAGTTTCATGGAATCAATTTGGTTTCATTAAAGGTAGGGCCATTCAGGAATGCATTTGTCTGGCCTCGGAAGGTACCAATAGTCTTAATAAAAACACTAGAGGGGGGTGTGTGGCCATTAAACTGGATATCAGAAAGGACTTTGACACTATTGACTGGAATTTCATCTTCAGGGTTTTAAAAAACTTTGGATTCCAAGACTCTTTCATTGGAAGACTGAATACTCTATTTAGATCTGCCTATATTTCTATTCTAATCAATGGATCTCCTAGGGGCTTCTTCAACTGTTCTAAAGGTGTCAGGCAGGGTGACCCCCTATCAGCCATCCTCTTTGTCATTTCTGAGGACTACCTAAGCAGACTTCTAAATAGTCTGGTTGCTCAAGGATCCCTGAAGCCCGTACAAGCTTCCAGGAACTTAAATATCCCTACCCACCTTTTATATGCTGATGACATCATTCTTTTTTTAAGGGGGATCAAAGGAATATTCGTGTCTTAAAACATGCTCTTAATCATTATGAAGAAGTCTCTGGTCAATCGATATCCTGGAATAAATCATATATTTATTTTGGAAAGAACTCTCCTGTCCGAAGAAAAAATACCATTACTTCCTACCTTCGAATTAAAGAGGGACTCCTCCCTTTCGCTTATTTAGGTGTTCCAATTTTTTGGGGTCGTCCTAAGGCTAGCTATTTCACTAATATCACTGAGAAAATTGTAAACCAACTCTCTACCTGGAAAGGAAGATCCCTCTCTATGGCTGGAAGGATTTGTCCAGTCAAATCGACCATTGTCTCTAAGATGGTTTACACTATGATGATTTACAAATGGCCCGCCATCATTTTTAAGAAGATCAATACCTATATCAAAAACTTCATCTGGACGAGTAGTATTATTGAAAGAAAACTTTTCACTATTCCCTGGAAAACCTGTTGCAAACCTCTCGACAAAGGTGGCATTGGTATTAAAAATTTAAAGATGTTCAATAATGCTCTCCAAGCCCGTCTTACTTGGCGTATTATCAATGGTAATTCCAAAGCTTCTGATTTCTTGAACCATAGATTCCGCACCAAGCTTTTAAATGGGAAGCTCAACTACATTAACTCTTCAATATGGCCCTTGATTAGAGACTCGTATGAGAAGATCATGGAAAATTCTAGATGGATGGTTAGTGATGACTCTTCCATTAATTTTTGGTGCGATAAATGGTGTGGTAACCCCTTTATATCTCTGTTACCACCTAACATCACTCCCGATGACTATAATATTTCCATAAAGGATGTCTTACAATATCACAGGCATGCTCTCCCCGACAATATTTTGCAGATCATTGATGATCATCATTTTTCTTCTAATGGTGATTTCCTTGTTTGGGAACCTGCCCCGAATGGCATCCTTGACTCCAAAAACTTCTACCAGCATTACTTTTCTGAAGGTGAATCTATTTTACATTGGGTGAGCCATTTTGATAATTCGTAGATCAAACCTTCTAGGCTTACTCTAATTTGGCGAATTGCCCATAATAGATTACCCACTGAAGCCTGTCTTCAAGCCTTTAGCATTCAACTCTGCTCCATTTGTCGCTTGTGTAATCAACACAGGGAAGATGCGGATCATCTATTTTTGTCGTGTGCGACGACATCTTCTTTATGGAATTATGTTTTTGACTTATTTAATTGCAGATGGTCCCTTTCTGACACTATTTGTTTATCCCTTAACAAGTGCACTAGCTATGTTTTCTCTCATCAGGTTAAAAATCTTCTGCTTACGGCGGTGGCAGAACTGCTTCATGTGATCTGGTATGCTAGAAATGACATCATTCATAATAAGCACTCATTTAGTTTAATTGCAGGTAAATCTCGAATTCTTATTGCGATTCATGAAGCTGCTTCCATTCAAAAAGACTATTGCACCAACTCGGTGGGTGATTTTGAGATCCTTCGTCACCTTCGTGTGCCCAACATCTTCCCTCGGACCAAACGTTCATTTGAAGTATTCTGGAAATCACCGATGTCGGGATGGATCAAAGTGAATGTTGACGGTGCCTCCAAAGGTAACCCAGGCCCTGCTGGTTGTGGTGCTATTTTTCGAGACTCTGCTGGTCTTTGCCAGGGATGCTTCTATGCTGGATGTGGCCATTCCTCTTCCCTGGAAGCTGAAATGCTGGGTGTCATCCACGCCGTTGATTTTTCCCTTCAAAGAGGCTGGAAAAAACTCTGGATTTAAAGTGACCCTACTACTATCATTCATGCCATCTGGAATGGTACCATTCATCTAGCTTGGTCTCTCACCACTCTTTGGATGAATTGTCTCAACTCTCTACATGGGATTGACTACATAGCCACTCACGCCTATCGGGAAGCGAATACTGTTGCAGATGCTCTTGCCAACAAAGGCATTCATCAGACCATGACTTGGCTGGACTCTTTACCTGCTGATTTATTATCTTTGTTTGATAGAGATTGTAAAAGAATTCCATCTTTTCACTTTTTGTAACTTTTTGCTTATCAATAAAAAGCCTTTTACCTTTTAAAAAAAATATTGGATGACGTCTATTCGAATAAGATTCATATTAGATTCGAAATAATTTATTTTTGAATCATTTTAAATTGAAATTGAATTTTTTATAAAATAATATTTCATGACATTCTGAAAGTGCCCCTCCTCCATCTTATTAAAGGCCACAAGATTTACCCACATACCCCAACCTCTCTAGACACTTGGTTCATATAAATTCTACTCAAATAATCTTCCAATACCCCTCTATCCCTCATAGAATCCTTACCATGGTCAAAAGTCAACTAATGAAGTCCATTTAGTACCAATCAAAAGTAGTTACCCTGTTTAGAATCAACATCTTCTCTCAAATTACGTTCATTTATTTTCTTTCTCCACTCCCTATTCAATTATTATTCCTTGATTAAATAAAAAAGTATCTTCAATATACTAGTATATTTTTATGATATTGATTTTAACTACACTTACTCACACCTCCATACAAGGTTTAGGAACATACTGTTTCTCTGTACGGTGACTACCACCTCCCGAAATGATGATTGATCAATTTTCCGCTTCAACTTCTAATGGTGTCCATTTTGAAAGAATTATAATTGTATATGATATATTTTAAATTTTATATTTTCCTATTCATCTGTAGAATTTATTTACAAAATTAACCTATGCTTTCCAGGATATGTAAATAACATAATTTAATTTAAAAAATTGCGGACTACCACCCCCTAAAAATGATATGCCTCGTTAATGCTATAAATTTAACATTTAAAGGATAGTTTTATTAAACCTATGTTGTATAAATGAAATAAAAATAATAATGGTATTATTATATACATTTATATCATTTTATTATTATTAAGTTAATATAGAAATGAAATGAATGTAGTACTCATGCGTACGTAGGACCTACCATCTCCATGAATGGTGCATTTCATTTCTTATCTAAAAATATTATAAACTATTATAAATAAATATTTGCTAGATATATATGATATTTAAATCGCCAATATCATTATGTATATGATGTTATTTTGACAACATGTACTATTTATATCAAAACATATTCATTTTCAACTCAAGTACTGAATGTCAAAAAAATAATCGTTATTAAAATAATTAATTATGTAATTTATATAACAAGGTAATAGATGATATAAAAAGGAATAATAAACATGAATTTTTTTTAATGAAATTATAAATTAACCTATGATTATTATTGATGAATACAAAAAATTAAATATAAATGTCAAACTCAAGGTAAGAGATTTATTCTAAATCTCTTCTCATTGAGGCATATCTTGTTATCATGCACATTTAGTACCCTGTAAACTGTATATAAAGAATTTTTGACTCATTATATCATGAATAAGTAGATTATAATTATATTAAATATTCTTTTTATTTTAATTACCTAATTAATTTTATTCATGTGTTTCTCAATAGGTAATGGACTCTTTAACTAAAATATCATTTTAAATGTTTTAATGATTTATTCATTTTAATCCCTCTATTTCATGTCCATGTTTTCAAAATGGTTTTTAAGATTTTATTTATATGTATATGAATGTTTTGAAGTGATAGGTTATCCCAATTTTTTCAAAGTGGTATGAGACACATATATTAAAGATTATCTTTATTAAATGTTTTGAATTGTTTTTGAAATGAATTTAATATTTTAATACCATGAAATGTTTTCTTATTATTGAATATAAAATTTTATGAGTGGAATGTTGATAATTTAAATTTTTTATGTGTTATTATTATATAATTATACTTGAAAATTTGATGAGTGGTTAGGTGATAATCCAAAGATAAGTGGTAACATAGTAAACCAAATGATGGTTGGTTTCATGATTATCTATGCACAGGTGGTAACGTTATAACCTCTAATAAATTGGTTATGCAAGTTAGTTGTATAGTTATTTCATTTAGTGATTTGTGAAGATGTCGAACATATGGTTATTCCATTAAATAAATTTTATGTTCCGTGTAAACATTATATATTTATTTGTTTATTTCGTGGGGGGATTTATGGTAATATTTTGGTTATAAAAAAGATAAGAAACTAGATTATATTTAGTGATGTGTTTTCGCTACTACTTTGAGGTGAAAATTATTAATTTATGATAATTTATTCATTGTTTACATGTTTTCACAAGACTAACAGTATTCAATAATTATGTATCCCTTACTCTGATTTTTTGTGCTCATCATATGTTTTGAAATGTTTTTTACATGAGAAAAAGAATATTAAAGACAAGGATGTGATTAGGGAAAAGTTATGATGTTAAAACATGAAATGATTTCATGTTTATTTTTGAAGAGATTATTTATACAAAATGATATTGAGTATAAGTTTATTCTTCAAATATTCAAGTTGTTATGTATCAGTTCTAACCAAATTCGATAAAACTATAATCCTGAAAAGATCTCCAAGGTGAATTAAAGTCAAATTAGTTACTTAACTCAATATTTTGTAACAATTAATTCCCATGAGATATTGATATGATGAAGATGATTAATTCAATAATAATATTTTCTTTATACTATAAAAATATGATAATCTATTTTAGTCCTTGGTAGTGTGTTCTTGAAATGTAATAAATATTCATTCAAAAATATTAGATATTTATGCATGATAATCTCAGGATGTTAATGGGAAAACATAGAGAAACCAATAAGACCTTATTTTTAAAATATTGAACCCTCATTCTAGTCCTATAATAATGTTTTTAAACCCAAGAAATATTTTGGTGACTAATAAACTATAATTAAAAAATATATATGGTATTAAAAAACATATTCCATCTCTTGATGAATCACCAAAACCATGTCATCAACACTATAAAGCTATGTATCTAAAAAATACATAACCTAAAAAAATTATCTAATAGAAAGAAGAAATGGAATTCTTCGATTGAAATGGAGTAAAGTTTTATTTTTTATATTTAATCTCAAAAATTTAACTCATGGTCATGATAGTGTTATGAAATACATAATAGAATGTATCAAACCACATAATAACCCATAGGGTGCACTGCACGATGCAATGGGAATACATAAACACCCATTGTGGTTCTTGGTTTCCCTAGGTGTGGTATGGAATACAAGAATATTAAATCTTTCTAAACATTACTTTGATGGGTCTAGTCAAGGAAGAACAAATCTGGGGTTCAGATGTTACCTTCTATTGTGATTGGGATGATAATTTAATCGAACAGTATGACAACCCATATCATTTATACACATTATTTCACTATTTATTACCAAAGGAACACTTAATAC
Organism: Viscum album; assembly: GCA_963277665.1. Taxonomy (NCBI): domain Eukaryota; kingdom Viridiplantae; phylum Streptophyta; class Magnoliopsida; order Santalales; family Viscaceae; genus Viscum; species Viscum album. The sequence continues at coordinate 2,096,811,804 of OY728163.1, read as the reverse complement.
AATCCCATAAGATGAAGAAACCCAAATTCCCAGGAAAATTAGGTACATAAAAAATAAATAATATACATGGATACCAAGAAATTATATATAAAATCCATAACTTTTAGTTAAATTCCATTGATCTTCCATATTTGTATAGTATGACATGGGGATATACATATGAAATCGATGAGATACAAATCCCAACAAGGGAATAAAAAATTATAAAAGGATTAAGGTAGTACATGTTAATTAAGAGACATATAATGGTTGCATAAAAGGTTTATAGTCATAAAAATGAAACATAAATCATGATATAACATGATAACATAAAGACAATATCATAATTTAAAAACAACATAAAACAAGACATCATATTAATAATTCAAGGCTATCATGTGATACATCATAACCGAGTGTGTATATGATATTCTCCCATACCCCATAAATGGTATTTCATGAGATAAAAACATTACCCAATCAATTGGGGGGGGCTATATACATATGAAATCATGTATCATTCAATGAACCAAATTATCAAAAATAAAATTCATCTTTTTATTAAATTAAATGTCTTATTATGTATAATGGATATATGAAACAGATGCACCTATTTGTTTTTATATCCTATAGGAATTGAAATACTTTTATGAATCATTATCACAGATAATATTTTCATTGAACAATGTTCACATGTTTAGTATAAATATTGGGTTTTAACAAAAAAAACTATTAGCATAGAAGAAAATAAATGATGTCATAAACCAATAGGATAATGCCCTACGAATCCATATACTAGACAATCGAAGGGAGATAGTATCACGGGGATTTTACCTTTACAAATACTAATTTGAAGTCAAAAAAAGAATCATTAAAAAAATTTATGGAATAAGTTCATGCTCATAGATATCACAACCCAAACCATGTTTTCCAAACAACCCCATGCAAGTACCACCATTGCGCACCTTACTCATAGCATGTTGACTAGTAATTCTAAGGGATATGAATCCAAACCATATTGTTATGAGTATGTACTATATTATTTATATAATAATGGATATATTTTCATCATATTACAATTACATTATAAATGAATTCTATTTTGATACAACATCACACAAATAGTATTTTTGGGTTATATTCAAATTAAATTAATGAATTTATTTTGATGAATTAATGGATTATTGAAATAATTTATATTTTAATAAATATTATTATTAAATAGTTTTTTATGAATAAAATTATCATATAATTTTTATGAAGTAAAATGTAAATTTTATAAGGGTTTAAAATCTGTTATTGTAAAATAGCCCACCATTTCTAAATAAATTGAAATTAATATTCAAAGAGTAAAAAATGCACATATTTTTATTATTTTTTTGATAAAATGTATATAAATTTTTTTAAAAATAATATCAATATTATAAAATGATTCATTTTTCAATATTTTTAGAGATAGTTGAATTTCTAGATAAAAATAAATACCGAATAAGTAAATTCTGTTTACCATGACATCATAATGACACATAATTGATGTAATAATTATAAGAAAGTCCATCCACATAAAAAAAATTAATCTTTAAAAATATTTTTTTATTATTTGTATAAATTCATTATGAATACTAGAAATCATTAATTTATTTTAAGGGGTTAAAGTAATTTCATTATTAATATGTCTCACTTCCTCTTTAGAAAGGGTATTATTATATTATTATGTGATCTTTTCCAATATAATATAATAAAATCTACTCCCATTTGGAAGAAACCAAGGGATATATGGTATGGTTTTTATTTGTGTTTAATTATATTTATAGATTCCAAAACGTATGTTTGATAAATATTTAAGAAATTAAAACTATTTTCCTATATAAAAAAATCCACGATCCCATTCTTATGTACTCAAAATCAACGGATCACTCCCTAATTTGAAATCCCCTCTCTATATTTGTTAAAAGGTACCTGAAATATACCATGAACTCCCTACCAATCATTCAATGCTACATGGTCATGAATGTGATCCTCATATTCCCTTTTAATCCATGTTTCTTTATTATCTTATGCCTTATTTTTTCAATTGCTAATGATGGGACATGTCTCTACATATCCCTATTACATACCATTTTATTTCCAAATTATTATATAATCCTTTATCTCTCATCAATCTGTTTGATTAATTTTTAATTGACAATATTTTGGTGTTGAAAGTTCACCATGATTTTCCACGCCAAAACAATTATGTTGTGAATATCATACCTATTTCTGACCAAGGGTGTTCACCATTAAACCATTACACTTATATAAATTGGGAATTACATAGATTTATTACATAATCTATTATTGTTTTATGAAATATTATTAAGAATGAATCCATGTTGTATAATCTATGTGGAACACTTAATCATGAGAATGAACAGAAAGTGATGGTTATACCTGACATTATTTATCGATCCAATGCATAGGGTATTGTTTAGTCAAATGATACATCAATTTGGGATATGGAGTGAACTCGGTTCCTTAATATTAATTTTTTCATCATGATGTTGTTGAATTTACCCTTGACCTATGTTTATGATTTATTGTATCATGTTATCATCGCATTTCTATTGCTGCCTTTATGATTATCATGTTATATCACGTATCAATGTTCATTTTTATAAGTCATCATATTTTTTAACCACAGATATTCCTATTTACAAACATGTATTATTTCGATCATGTTATTCCATGTTTATTCTATTTCTGGGATTTATAGGTCACCCATTTCTTATGTATGTCCCCAGGTTATTCCATCCAGTTTTATGTGTGAGCATTTTAAGTATGTTTTCATTTATATTGATATTGTTATAATTTTAAATTATTATATAATATATCCAATTCACATTTACAATATAACTATCAATCATATGGGTTGTATTAATATAATAATATTTAATAAATCATGAAGCATTTTTATATAAAGGGAATTGTAGTTATATTTACTATCAAAGGGGGGATTAGTTATTTTTGGTTATAGAATTATTAATCTCTAGATAAATCATAGGTATGTGAATATTTATAAAAAAACATCCCAAAATTATGGCAAGTATAGAGTACCTTGTTTGTCATAAAAATACATCCTTGTCATGATACTACCACTAGATGTGGCTTTGGTACAAATTTACATTGGGTTAAAAACTAAAACCACCACATTGAGATAGAGTATACTGAGAACTGGTGCACGAAAACTAGCCTTATTACACAACTAGTTTGACACTCCTAGCAAAAATGAGTTGGTTAATTTATAATATAATTATGAACCATTATTAAGGGAACAAGAAAATCCATATAATAATATATGTTGGGAAATAGATCATGGATAACGAAGATAGAATCATATAAATTCCCAAGTTAATAAATAATGTTATTTACATGTAATACCTTTAATTTTATTACAATACCCATTATGTGTTTTATTATTTAAAAATATTCATCCATAATATTCATTTTATTCAAGTCAGTGGAAAAAAATAGTAGCAATTGGGTAAAAAATCAATTCCAAAGGGAAATGTGATGAATACCCCAATGAGATTGTCATGCAAATGGTATCTCAAATCATGATATTTATGATGATACTCACTCATATGAAACTATTTATAAATAAAATCCTAGATCTATAAGAGCGTCCCCATTCCCCTAATAAAGATCAAGCTACTATTAAGTGCTTTATGTTACAATGACCTCTGTATTTATAGTGATTATATGATCCTCTAATCATGGAACAATGGATCAACATCATTGATAATTCCTTCTACGTACAAGAATTTTCCAAAAAAGAGAATTTTATACTTTATGTTTATCATATCTTGGGACAAGCTGATTAGTGGTCGATATTGATAAAAAAACAAGAGGATTAAGAGAGTGTAACATCTCAGGTATTTATCGAATAATAAATTTTAATATAAAATTATTATTTATGAATAAGATATTAATTTTACATTAATTTAGACACTATCATTGATATTATAATAAGTATGTAACAATGGGTTTCTCCAAAATCTAATACTGCACACAAGACTATAATATACCAAAAAATAATACATTATTAATATTATTATTTTAAATGGTATTCAAAGCGTACCCATTGTAATGGAGTGAATGAGTATAACTAACTACAATGTGATTAAACCTCTTTGTAATTTTTTTTAAATTTATGCAATAAATTATAGAGGCTAATGAAAATGTATCCAATTTTAACCATAATTACTATAATATTTCATAAAGGATGTTTAACTACCATTTGGTCGAGAACCATTTTTAAAATCTAGTTTCTTTTATATTTTTTGTTATATTTTAAAAAATAAAATTTTTATTTGGAATTGGGAAATAAAAATTTACATTTGTTGAAATTTTGGAAATGTTCTTATAAATTTTATATTTTAATAAAGAGTGAAAAATAATGAATTTTTAATTCAAAACTGCCTTTAATCTATGTTATTAGTATCAATCGGTTTTAGATTGAATTTGTTTTAAAGTATATTTGTATTATTATTTTTTAATTTAATCCATTTTTTCATTGAATGTAATCTCATAATTAAATTGGACATAAACACAATTCAATCCTTCGATAGTTTTACTTCTTAAAAAATCACCTTTCTAGTTAGGAAAACATGAATTAATTAAAAATTAAACAATGAAACTTCTGCATTTTATATTTAAAAAAATGTATTCCATATTTGGAAACATAATGTAAAAATTATTTAAATAGGTACCTTTTATTTTTGGATATTAGGAATAGTATTTTCAGTATTTATTTTCATTTACCACAATTAAAGGGTAAATTTGGTAAATAAGTGTAAAAATAAATTATAATAGTATAAAAAAACCTTAACACATGTTCTAATCATATTGGATGAATCATGGGAGACTGAAAAAATCATTAGGCTGATCTTCTTGATTTTGAGTTCCACTTGGGTGTTATAATGACATGTTATAATAACTAATTTAATGTAATGTGAAATATATCCTAAACATGAATCTTTTTACTAAAGAAGTTATAATTTCGTGTTATATAACTGATATCATTGACTATTACTAGTATTTATAAAGATAAAAAGTTTTCCTACATCATGTATTTTTTCATAAATTTCATACATTAAATAATAAATTTATTTATGATTCAAAAATGATGCAGTGACTACCCTATTAATGAAAGATTCAAATAAATAATATTATAAATATTAAAATATATTTAATTTGAGATTTTTGATTCTATCCACGAATGTTTTGTATTTTTATGAACTGTTGTTTTTTGAGTGAATGTATTTTTTTAATTAATGATGTTGATATGTATTTATCGAAAATCAATTACTAAATTGTCTCAAAATTGACATTAATGAATATTTAAAACAAATACAATTTTATTAAAATATATAATAGTTATACATATATAATTTTATTAAATATCATTATATAATGTTAAAAATGACATTAATGATCCATTTTAGTTTATCTTTGGTTTTTATTGTAAATATATTAACCAAATTGTGTAAAAATACCAAAAGACATGGTAAGAGTTAATTTATTTATTAAAGGGTTAAAGCCAAATGGTAAGGATAATTTTGGGACAAAAAATGTATAAGAACTCTTGGTTGATATTATTTCGACCCATCCTCATCTTATCCTCGAAATATATCACTTTGGATATATTAAAATTTGAAAATCAATTCATTATAAAATAATATTGCAAGACTTTCCTAAAGTGCCCCTCCCTATTATTAATGGACACCTCCTATACACACTTAATAAAAAATCTCATTATCCTTATATAAACCATATTAAACTATAATAAGATTCCAACATCCCTCCCTTCCTCATACATGACTTTCCATGGGATGAAGGAAAATCAAGAAAACCTTTTGGCTAAAATAAAAAAAAAGGAGTTGCCTGATTTAGGGGTAACGTCTTCTCTCATGATACTTTCATTTATTTTTTCCCTTTTCTAACCCCATCACCTATTTTTATACCACTATTTTATTACAACAAAAGTATCATAAATATAATAGTATTTTTATTCTATGTTTTTTATTTAAACTTACACAAACCTTCATCTAATTGATATATAACATATTATTTCAGTGTAATGCGAACTACTGCCTCAAAAAATGATGATTGTTAAATTTTCTCCAACCACATATTGGGTTGGAAAAAATGATCGAAATGAATTAATATATGACATATATTATCTATATATTATTTTTATTCTCATATAACTTTTATTATAAAAAACAATTATGCTTTCCATAATGCTTAAATACGATAATTTCATTTGCGGAAGTGTGGACTATCGGACCCTCAAGGTGATATGACTCATTCATGCCATACATGGACCACATAAAGGGTGGAATTAACGAACTTATAAAGAATTAATTACATATATATTATATTTGAAATATTATATACCTATTTAACATTTAGTTTTCATTCTTTAAATATGACAAGGAAATGGAAGTTGCGATCATGCGTACGTACGACCTACCATCTCCATGAATAGTGAATTTCATTTATTATCTTCAAATAGTACTGATATTATAATACATATATATTGGATATATAAGGTATCTAAATCATGTACAATATTATGGAGATTGAATTTTGACCACATAGACAATTTATATAAAATCATGTTCAACAAGTTAATTTTTGACTTAGGTACCAAATATCCACAAAACAACCTATATGAACATAAATAATTATTTAATTTTTTAACATGATAAAAAGTGATAAATAAGGAATAATAATCCTGAAAATGGATATCATGAATGTATAAATTGTGTGTGTTTATTATTCAAGAACATAACAATTGTAAGTGACGAGTCGGACTAAAGGTAAGAGACTTCATATCAATATCCTTTCATTGATGTATATTTAGATAATATACCCCCACCTAATTATGTACGGTGTTTAATTATCCCCTTATAATCATAATTCCATTATATAGTTTTCAAAAGTAATCTATTTCTATAAAGTCTTTTACTAATCAGCATAATGAATGATTATTAAAGTATGCATCGATAATGAGTTTTTTACTACCGTAACCATTATTAGAAATTTGGATTCTTTTATAGGCCATAATATTTATAAAATGAAATGAAATACCTTATTAACCTTTTGGTGTTTTGGTATTTAAAATGTTTTAGAATGTCGATTTATAATTTCAATATGTTGAAATGATTTCTTGTGATTTCATATGAAAATTTATGAGTGAAATAATGATAATTCCAATCTTTTAGGTGTTATGATTATATAATGGAACATGGAAATTTAATTGGTGGTTACATGATAAATCAATGATGGGTGGTTAAGTGATAAATCACAGACAAGTGTTTATGTGATAAACTAAGGATATGTGGTCACATTATTACCTCCAATGCAATGTGTATGGGAGTCGATCCTAGGAAAACTTCATTTATATGAATGCTTTATGTGGAAGTCGACTGTATAGTTATTCAATTTAATTATGATTATGAACTATGATACCTTTTATATGTTATGTGTTCCTTCTATGGGTTTTATGGCAATATTTTTGTAACAAAAGTGTAATGAATGAGGTTATATTGGGTAAATAGTGTTTAATACTTAATAAAGGTGAAAAGTATTACTTTGTTATAATGTATTCATAGTTTACATGTTTTCACCAAGTTAATAGTTATCCTTCTTTGTGTATCCCATACTGAGGTTTTTATGCTCATCCTATTTCTTGAAATGATTTTCATACGATTTAGAGGAGAATAGAGTCAAGGATAGTATCACCGAAAAGTTATGATGTTTAAGTGTGAAATATAACCATGTTCAGTTTAAATGATTTTGTTTTATAAAAAAAGGATATTATGTTGAGGATACCAATATTTAACAATCAACTTGATATTTATATGTTATGTAAAATTATATAATGATATAAACATAAAAAGATCCTCGATGTGATTGAATGTGAAATTATTCACTTGTCTCATAATTAAGTAATGTTTATTGTTGGGGCCTTATAGTTGGTATCATAGTTCTGTTTATATAACATTAGGAGTTGAAATATTTTTAATAGGATATCCATAATGAATTTTTACATTATGTTCAAATTGAAATAATATATAATTTTAAGATTAACATGCATCTTGGTCTAATATATGTCAGTCAAAATGGTTTTCTATAGAGGAAACAGGGAAGCTGAGCTGGGAAGGCATACAATGGGATATATACTTTGAAATAAACATCCTCAAATGGATTGAATAGGAACCTAACGTATTTTTTGTTGTTATGGCTTAGTTGTGTCGGTGAAATAAATGGTAGTGGTGTCCATTCATGAGATCAACTAAACCAATCGCATAAGAATATGTCTATATGTTATCATTTCATGAGGCAAAATCCCACATCATTCAGAGGATCATCTGACCCTGTGAAAGTTGGAGGGTATATAAAAGCACTAGAAAAGATTGTTTATGTAATGGGGTTTTTATAAAATCAAAAGGCTAGTCATAATGTTTATTATTTTAAAGGTGAAGCCTATCAATGGTTGTCAATGGTTACAAATATTAGAGGAAGTGAAGAGATCAATACCATGGAATTGGATGAATTTATGAATATCTTCCTTGAAAAATATTTTTATAATGTTGTTTGACTTATGATATAAAATCAATTCCTAGAATTGAGACAAAAGGAGGATGTTTATATATCTTCATAAAAAGAAAATTTCACATGTTTTTCAATGTACATCCCATATATTATCCTGGATATTGATAGTAAGATAAATTGGTTTTACACCAGATTAATGAAAAATATCCAGGGGTGGTAGCTTCTCCTGAGTTAAACATCTATGGGAAACTTGTTTGATGTGATGAAAAAATGGAAACTGATTTTTCTGATAATAATTTGTTCTATGAGAGTAAAACAAGAAGCGATCTAGATGGAATCAATATGGGAAAAAATTCATCAAAGAATCCTGAAGGTACGAAAGTTAAATTTCAAACATGTGATAAGTGTGTTAAAAAGAATCATTGAGAATGCCTCTCTAAATCCTGTAAGTGCTTCTAATTTGGTAATATTGTTCATATTTCTCGAATCATTAAGAAATATTATCACACTTGCATTTAAAAACTAATGGTAATATGAATTAGTTACAATGAGATAAGTCATTATGACAATGTGTGCCCCAATTTGATTACTGATGGTGGAAACCAGCAATATCGAAAGAAGAAGAGAATGGAAAAATCATTTTCTACTACTAAGGTTGATGTGGGACCATCAAAGGAATTGGTTGCAAGTATGGTATTGGTTTTTTCAAAATATTCTAATACTCTATTTGACCTTGTATCTTCACATTCATTCATTTTTAAGAGATTTTCTGGTAAATTTGAAATAACACCTCATGAATGTGATATAAAACATTAGGTAAACACTCCATATTGAAGTATTAAAGTAACCCACATTTATATGAATCTTCCAATCATCATTAGTGGGATGTTCCCTCTTGATAATCATTTGTTACATCCCATAGTGGAATTTGATATCCTTTTGGATATGTATTGGATTTTATTTTATCATGCTAAAAGAGATTGTAAAGAGAGGAATGTTTCATTCAATTATAACATACCTTTTATAACATAACATGAAGCTGAATGATTTATTAAAGATGGTGGTCAATGTTATCCTCATCATGTTATTGAAATGGAAGAAATGGTTTTGTTTATTGACATTCCAATAGTGAAAGAATTGTTAATTTTTTTTCAAATTGATTTTCTGGTATTGCTCATAATCCATGGGTTGAATTTACTATTGATTTAGTTATTGATGATAATACTAATTCTAAACACACTTATCGAATTGCTGATGTTGAACTGGTGTAATTGTAAAAATAGTTACAATAATTACTTGTTAAAGGATCCTTTCTACGAAGTACTTCACCATGTGGTGCTCTAGTTTTTTTTGGATAAGAAAGATGGTTCTATGAGAATGTGTATTGATTACAGATCCTTGAATAACATCATTATTAATAAAAAATATCATTTACCTCATATCATTGATTTGTTTGATCAGCGCTATGGAGCTTAGTATTTTTCGAAGATTGATTTGAGGTGTGGGTACTATGAGCTCAAGGTTATGGAAGATGATATTCCAATGACAACAATACAAATTAGATACATGCATTATTAGTTTGTAGTTATTCCCTCTGTATTATCTAATTCACCTATTGTGTTTGTGCATCTCTTTAATGGGGTCTTTCATCAACATCTGGATCAGTTTGTGGTTGTGTTTATAGATGATATTTGTATATACTCTAATATTCAGGAGGAACATGAAAGTAAATAAAAGATTGTTTTGAAACCCTTAATAGAAAAGAAACTATATGGACAGTTTAGTAGGATTGAATTTTGGTTACAACAAATTTCATTACTTTGAAACATTAGTTATAATGATGGGATCACTGTTGTCCCTTCTAATTTTTTGTAATAGTGTAAACGACCTACCAATATCACATTGATTCATATAATTATTGGGTTGGAAGGTTATTAAAAAAGGTTTGTTGAAAACTTTTCCTGATTATATATCCCAATAAATAATTTTACACATAAAAAAACTTATGTTCATCTGAAAATAATAATGTGATTATTGATTTTAGAAACAAAAAAGATGACTAGTAAAAGAAACAGTTTTGGTCGATGCTTTCAGAATTGGTGAATTTGTTATCTATAGTGATACATCATTAAAAGGACATTGTAGTATCCTAATGTAGAATGATCATAAAATTTCTTATGATTCACATGAGTTGAATCCTCATGAGTATAATTACACTACACATGATTTAGAATCATCTTCTCTTGTTATTTTATTAATTATTTGTAGACAACATTTGTAAGGTAGGAAGTGTGACATATATACTAATCACTAATGTTTGATGTATATATTCACTCACAAATAATTGAACATGAGACAGAAAATATGGTTGTAATTAATCATGGATTATGATTGCATGATTCATTTCCATCTAGGAAATGAAAATAAATTGGTTGCTACAATGAGTTGAAATAGTAAGCTACATTAACCATGTTACATTTACAACAAGATCGATTGTTTAATGATTTGGTGATTTTTTTTCATAGAACTTGTTGGTGTGTGATATTCCTCTATTTTGTTTTAGCTGTTAGTGAAATCATTAGTATCAGACATAAGTAAGAAACCACAGAAGGTAGAAAATGAGTTGCAAAAAAATGTAGAATTGGTTCAGAAGGGTATGTTTCTAGAATTTAACATTAATAAATATATAATTTTTAGATTTTGGATGATATTGGATTATAATTGTGATTCACAGATAAAGAAAGAGTTATTGTGTGTATATCACAGTTTTTATTTTTCATTTTATCCCAGTAGCACTATAATGTATAGAGAATGTCGAGAGTATTACTGGTAAGATGGAATGAAAGGAGAAATTTCAAACTATACCATGAAGTGTTTGACATAATATTAGGTAAATAATAATGATAGTTTCCAAAGAGATATCTTCATCTGTTTCCCATTCCAGAGTTAAAAAAAATTAAATACATCTCAAGATAACAACGAATTATTGGTTATTATTTATCCATTGACTAAATCCATAAATTTTTTATCCTATTTGAGATACACTATATCTATATCATCTTTCTTAATTGTATATTAAAGATACAATATGGTTACATGGATTTCCCTTATGCATTGTATTTGATCATCAACCAGGTTCACTTTTATCTTTTGTAAAAGCCTTTAAAAGTTGTTGGGTACTAAATAAAATTTCTATACCACATTTCGTCCTCAATAAGGTGGGAATTCGAAAGGAACAATTAAAATATTGAAAGATATGTTACATGATTTTTTTATGGATTACCAAGGAATTTTGGATCAATATCTTTCTTTCATTGAGTTTTCTTATAATAATAGTTTCCATTCATGTATATAGATGACACCACTTGATGAATTATATGGGAAGTGGTGTAGAACTCCATAATTTTGGAAGGAAGTAAGTGAAAGAAAGTTGATGGGACCACATTTGGTATAAGAGACGGTAGATAAAAAATATTTAATCAAAAATCAGATGAGTATAGATTTGGGATTGCAGAAAAGTTATGAAAATAATCGTAGAAAGGATATTTCCTTTGAGGTAGGTGATCATGTATTTCTCAAAGTTTCACCAAGGAAGAGTGTGATGCGTTTTGGTCGGAAAGGGAAGCTCATTCACCAGTTCATTGGACCCCATGATATTCTGGAGAAATATGGATAAGATGAATACTGAGTGGATTTACCTCTGTGTTTATCCTAGGTACACAATGTTTTTACTATTTCAATGTTAAGAAAATATTTTTCAGATCCATCTCATGTTTTAAGTCCATAGGTAGTTCAGTTGGAAGAGTATATTTTTTTTATAATCAAACCATATAGATTCCTGGCCACCTAGATCATGTGTTCCAAAATAAGGTGATTCATCGGGTAATGGTTTTATAGTAAACCCATTTGGTTGAAGAGGAAACATGGGAATATGAAAATTTTATGAGTGATAAATATTACCACTTATTTTATAGGTAAATAACATTTAGGGAACACAATTTTCAAATAGGGGAAGTATGTAACATATTAGGTATTTATATAATGATACATTTTCCTATATATTAATATTTATGAATAAGAAATTAACATTACATTAATGGGTACACTGTCTCCGATTGCATACTTGACATGCAAAAATGGGATTCTCCAAAATATTACATTGCACACAAGAATGGGTTATTCAAAAAAATTATACATTATTAATATTAGACTTTAAAAGGCAGTTAAAACATAGAAGTTTTATTGAAAGGAATGAACTGAACTAACCATAATATGATTACAGAAGTTTGTTATATGTTTTTATATTTATATAATAAATTTTAGAGACTCAATTTAATAATTAATCCAATTTTAAGCATACAATACAGTAATATTTTTAAAAGGTTGTTTTACTGCCACTTGATGGTGAAACATTTACAAATCATGTTTTAACAATTTAATATGTTATATATAAAAAATGAAGCTTCTTCACTGTAATTGGGACACCACATTTTCCATTGGTTGAAAATTTTATATTTTTGAGATTAAATTCATATTTTAATAAATACAGAAAAATTCTGCATTTTTTTCAAAACTTCATTTTATTCTAGTTTATTTTTATTGATAAACTATAATTATCATTGGTTTTAAAGTATATTTATATTAGGTTTTTATCATTAAATAAAATTTAGGATATTATAAGTGATTTCAAATTCATATCGGAGAAAAACAAAAGTCAATCTTTTGATTGTTTTTACTTCTTAAAAAACACGCTTTCTTGTTTCAACAAGAGGAATAAATTTTAAACTAATTAATCCCAATTATGTGTTTTGAAATTGGAAAAATGAATTTCATATTTAGAATAAAAATTTACTAATTATGTATATTGGTACTTTTTTAATGTGACATTATGAAGATTGTATTTAGAAATTATTTTTATTTTATCATCGTTAAAGGGTAAATTAGGTAAATATGGGTAAAAATAAATTATAAAAATATAAAAATTCCCTAAAACATGTCATAATATTATTGGAAGAGTAATGGGATACCGAAAAATCTTTATGCCTAACTTTTTTCATTTGGGGCCAACTTGGATGTTATGACGACATGTTATAATAATTAATTTATGTAAAGAGAGATATAACATTAACATGTATCTTTTATCTAAACCAATTTTAATATATTGTGATATAACTGATCACATTGACTATATATACAAATTAGAATTCTAAAAATTGTTCCTCAATCATTTTATTTGTTTTTAATTTTTAGATATTAAAAAAAATTTATTTATGACTCAATGATGATGTTGTGATTAACTTATTAAAGAAAGATTCAAATAAATGATATTATAAATATTAAAATATATGTAATTTAAATAAATTAAATCTATCCACGAAATTTATTGATGATCATGACTTGATATATTATATTTAATGTATTTTTTAATAATTAATTATGTTTTTACGACTTTAACAAAAATAAATTAATAAATAGTTTCAAAATTGACATTATTTATTTTTTAAAACAAATACTATATTACTAAATGATATAAAAGTTATAAAAATTTAAGATTAAGAAAACAGGATTGATAATGTAAATATTATCATTAATTATCCACTTTTTGTACTGTTGGGAATTTATAGTAAATATATTAACCATATAGTTTAAAAATAAATGAACACATGGTAAGAGTTAATTTATTTAACTAAGTGTTAAACCAATAGATATGGTTACATTTGTGACCTAAAATTCTCTAAAACCTATTGGTTGATATTATTTCAATCCATCCTCATATTATTTGAGAATTATATCACTTTTTAGATATTATATTTTTAAAATCTACTAATAATAAAATAATCTTTGATGACTTTCCTAAACTGCCCTTCATTCCTTTTATAAAAGGCCATGACCTCTAACCACATACTCAAACCTCTGAAGCCCCTATTCTCATCCAAAATATTCTCCAATAAGCTACCAAAATATCTCCCGTATTTATACAATCCTTACATTATGAATAAAGCAATCCAAGAAATCCTTTTGGATCAAATCAAAATGAGTTACCCGATTTAGATGTAACAACTTCTCTCAAACTAATTTCATTTATTTATTATTCCAATCCAACCCCTAACTTAATTTTATTCCATTATTTTATAAAAAAATTATTATCCTAAATTTAATAGGATGTTTTATTTATAATGGTTCAACCTAAACTTACACACGCCATTATCTAATGGATATAAAACATACTGTTTCAGTGTACGACAAACTAGTGACTCAAAAAAAGATGATTATTCAGTTTTGTCTAACCATATCTCATGGTGGAAATTATGATGGAACTAAATTTATATATGATAAATATTTTCTTTATATTTTCTTTATGCTTATTTAATTTTTATTATAAATTACAATTATTCTTTCTATATAGTGTATATACGATAATTTTAGTTGAGGAAGTGTGGACTACCGCCCCCTCAATGCGATATAACTCGTTCATGCCATTAGTAAAATATATAATGTCTAGAGAAAATTTACTTATGTTTCATATATGACATAGATATTATAATAGAATTATTATATAACTATTTATCATTTAGTTTTCATTCTTTTAATAAGTCAATGAAATGGAAGTAGCATTCTTGCCTAGGTACGGCCTACCGTCCCCATTAATGTTGAATTTCATTTCCGATCTATAAATATTACAGATACTATAATAAATATATACTATATATATATGGTATTTAAATAATCAATAATGTTATTGTGATGTAATTTTTAACACATGATCAGTTTACATCAAAACAAGTTCAACAAGTTCATTTTCGACTCAGGTACCAAATATTGAAAAAACATCTAATATGAACATAAATAATTATATATTTTTTTAAAATTGTAATAAGTTATATGAAAGGAATAATAAAAATGAAAAAGGTTATCAATAAACTAGAAATTAACCTATTTTTATTATTCAGGTACATAATTGTTGTACGTGACGAGTTGGATTCAAGGTAAGGTACATCATCTAAAAAACCTTTCGTTGAGGAATGTTTGATAATATAAATCACCTTCTTTTATAAAATATATAATTATCCGCTTGGATTTTTTGTTTTATTCTACTGTTTTCAAAAGGAATCATTTTCTCTGAAGAATTTTACTAAATATAAAAATGAATGTTTTTAACATATGCGGGGAAAATGACCTCTCAACCACCATAAAAATTATTTTAAATTTACCTTCCTCTATATGCCTTAATTTTTTATTAGGAAAAGAAATAACTTATTCCCTTTTTGATTATTTTCATATTGAACATGGTTTTAAAAGTGTATTGACTATTTCAATATACTGAAATGATTTCTTGTGATTGAAAATTAAATTAAATTACTGAACTTTTTATAATTTCAATCTCTTATTTGTTATTATTATATAATAGTACATAGATATTTGATTAGTGGTTATGTGATAAACCCAGAAGGGGTGGTTATGTGATAGACCAATGACATGTGGCTCCCTGATAAACCACGTTTGGTTGGGTACGTTATAACCTCTAATTCATTGGGTATGGAAGCAGCCATATTGCTATTTCATTTGTAATAAATATAATTTTTTTGGAAGATGACAATATTATTATTACATTTATGTATGATTATGTCCCAAGTAACCTTTTAAATGGTAGGTGTGGTTTCAATGGGTTTTATGGTACTTTTTGTAACAAAAGGTTATGAAATGATTTTATATTTATTGAAGAGTATTTACTACATCATATAGGTGAAAAGTACATCTTTAGGATAATGTATTCATAGTTTTCATATTTTAGTAAAACTAAATGTTTTCGATCTTTGAGTATCCATTATTGTGAATTTTCTGATCATCCTAAGATTTGAAATGTTTTTGAAAGGATTTAAAGGAGGGTAGAGAATGAATGGGATCATGTAAAAGTTATGATGTTTATGTTTGAAATGAAACCATGTTTTGTTTATAGGTTTTATTTTTATAAAAAAAATAGACAGTGAGTAGAAGTGTCTATATTATAATAATCATGTTGATACGTATGAGATATTTCCTTATTATCTAAACCTCTAATACAAAAAATATTCTCGATGTGATTGAAAGGAAAATTATGGACTTATCTAAAGATTAACTATTGTTTAAGGTCATGGCCTTATAGGGATATTTGAATCAATGTGGTGAAAAAATTCCAAAAAATGTTTTTGGATAAATATTTTCTTCTCACTCCTTGTCTTCAAATAGAATTGTATTTACTTTCCCTAAATAAAGAAAAAGATGAAAATTCCATGATGGTTTACAAGGAAAACTTCAAAATACATACATGATATATACCTAGCTTTGTAGTTAAACCCAAATTAATGTTATATCATATCATTGGTGGGATAAAATGTTCTTTGCAAAATGTACTAGAAATATGTGGATTTTATTGCATTGATTAAATTTTCCTATATTACCTCAAAGTCATAATAGTGATAACTAAATAACAAGGGTATGTAGGATCAAAATATGATATATATTATCAATATACAAGAGGGGGGTTGAATTGTATGATTTAAAAATTCCTTTGGAACTTTTAATTTTGGTAATGTTTAACAAAGTTAAACAAGGTAAATTCCCAAGACCACTTTCTTCTACAAACTTGCTAGATTCCGGAATTATGGTTCCAGAAATGAAACATAAGAAAACATTACAAGGGAAAAGATTCTACCTTAAAGTGTATAGAATCTTACGAATCATAATACAAGTACAAAAAACTATAATATAGTTATACATTCCTTATTAATCAATATGCAGTGGAAAACAAACTTGAAACAATATAGGAAACATGTATGAAATCTTTTTAACCCAAATAGTGGGGTATCCAACAACCTTTGATAAAGATCCATTTATTTATAGTTTCAAGAACGTTTGTATTACCCACACTAGGGTAAGCCCTCGATATGAATATTGGAGTATGTCTGGCTATCCCAGCAATAACTCAAACTTCAAGACAGTATGCACCTCTATCATCTTATCCCTGGACGCCCTTGAATGTAATCAATAAAAGTTTGAGTCGCATAAAGAAATTCTGAACAAGATGTTCATTACGGACAAAGCATGATAGTCTCTCTCTAAAAATCATTCAGCAGCATGTAATCTCTGTAGTAGTAGAACTGTTCAATTGTTATGAGCTTGTTCAAATGAGCTCCTATTTATTGGCACATTTCCAATGGTCGGCTCTCTCCTCTAACAGTCATATTTTACATTGAATTTCAAAGGGATCAGTACACGTGTCACTCATAAAATGGTTAGTTAGTAACAAAATGCATGACATCATTTTATAACTAAAACAAGAGTAAGAAAAATAAGGTTGCTCAACCAAATTCAATTTTCTGGAGATGAAGGAAAAATATAATTCGGAGTATAAGGGTGTAAACATTCAGAGTCTATGTAAGTAAACCTTTGGAGTCTATATTACACAGGATATTCGGATTTTATTTTTCAAGGAATTCGGAATCCAAATTATATAGATTTTGGAGTCTGAATTCTTAGGAATTTGGAGTCCTAATTCTGGGAAATTTAGTGTCCAAATTCTAGGGAATTAGGAGTCTGAATTCGGAGTCCGAATTCAGAGGAATTTGGAGTTGTAATTTTAGAGAATTCGGAATCTGAATTCCACGGAATTCGGATTTAGTATTTCAGAGAATTCAGACTCTGAATTTTAGAGAATTCAGATTCTGAATTTCAGCGAATTCAGAACCTGAATTCATATCCTAAAAACAAAGTACTTTATATCTAAGTATTTATAGAATTCCGAAGTATTATATGTGAAACAAAATTTTACACTTAGGAGTAAAAAATAAATATTTTGAGAGACTAAAATATGAACCAGGAAAACACGGTAAGGATAAAATTTCTTCGGGTATGTTAAATTCCCCTTATTAAGGAAAATAAAATTTTCCTTAAGATAGAGTGTTTGTGATTTTCAAAAAATTAAGGAATGGAAAAGTCATGTGAAAACATTATTGACTCAACAATATCCCCCTTTTTGGAATCCACAAACATCATTATGAAAAATAATATAAGGACTAAGAAATTATATTGTCTTGAAAATAAAAACATATCTCCCTTTACATTGATCAAAGTGAATATGAAAAACTACCCCTTAGGCTTTGGAATCACTAAGGATTCTATTCTGAATTTCCTGAATGACATTTTTCATTTTCTTGCCGATAAAAATCTTTAGGATGAAAACTCCCCCTTAGATGAACAATCCCTTACATAGGAAAATTTCTTTTTTACTAAGTATTATTTTTTGACATTAAATTCCCCCCTTTGTGATTTTCAAAAAGGAATATAGGTAATGGAAAGGAAAATATGGTACATGACAGATTAGTACTAAAACACCAAAAAATATGAAGAGCAACAAGAATTTTATTATGATAAAAAGAAATTGTATAATTAGAAAATACAACAAAAGATCATATATGGAAGAGAATATCCTTCCTTCTCCTTCGGAATTAGCTTCTTCACTATTGTTTTTAAATTCATAAGATCCTTGTGATCCTTTTTTCACACGCTTGACAAACAGATCATGATCTTCTATTTTCTTCTCTAAGGATTTTATTTTCTCTTCCTGAGCCTTAAGAGAATATTACTGGGCCTTCAGAACTTCTACTTTCTTAGCAAGATTCACTTCAATATCAATATGGATATCACTTTCTCTTTTCAAACTTTGAGCAACTGAGTTTAGCTCCCCATTCAGATCCTTATCTTATTGCTTCCGAGAAGTCTGTTCAAGAGTTTGCATCTCCTCAAAACTATTAGTTAGATCCCTGATCTTCACCTCTTAAGTCTCAAAAGCATCCTTGACACTATCATGATATTCATGAAAGATTCTCATCTCTTCTATTGTATTCCTTGACCATCTTATCATATTTTATCATGATCTTTTATGAGCTTCATATCTAATGAGAGATGTATCGATGTATGACATGAGTTTGACACACATATCCATCACCAGGGATACTATGTCTGATTTTTGATTTAATAAATACTGAATCATCTGGAATCTCCAATATATATTGGGAAATATTAGAATGGTCCCAACATGATTTTTCAAAGACAGAACTACATATTCATGTCTAAGAGAGGACGATTCTGAATCCAAGATTTTGGTTGGTGAAGATTCGTTTTCTAATTCAATAGCCTTCCTCTTCGATGAACCACCAACTTATTTCTTCTTTAACAAAGCTTTTCTAGGTGTATCCACAACCACCTATTTTCCCCTATAATCTTTCGTAATGAATTATTCTTGATCAAGAGATTCATGTTCACTATAAGATAACTGAATAATTTTTTCTTCATCAACTTCTTCATTGTCGGCTCCAGCCTCAACATTCTCTGGGTGAATAAAATCATGATTTCTACTTTCATTTTCTGACAACTTGTTCACTTCTTCTTCACCCATATCCTCTTTTCTAGGTGTAGAATGTTTTGAAAACTCTTCTTCAGATGTTCAGATTGATAATTTCTTAGGGGGGCTCTCATTCTAATGATAATCTTCTACTTTCTTTATGATATCTTCAGTATCACCTATCCCTTCTTCCTATTATTCTTCTACTTCTTATTCTTGCACTATTTCTTCGACATGATCTTTTTCAAAAATCAGTAACTTCTTTATCAGAGACTCTGGTAAATGTTCTATCCAAAACCATTTTGGTACCAAAATATTCTTGGAGGGATTCTCAGTAGCCTTCAGAAGGGATTGCACTATCTCAGCCTCCAACTACTTCTTCCATTGTTTTTTTTCTTTTTAATATTTTTCTAGATTCTCAGTAGTATTTTCTTTCAATTATTTTGCCTCAGTAGGGTCCATGCCAATCATAGGCCCCCTTCCTTGCTGTTATTCTTATCTTTTCTCCACATATCCACTACTTCACCAGGATTTTATTTTTGGCTTCTTTGGCTTTGGAGGTGACGATTGAGTTTCCTAAGCCATTGTGGTTTTTGTGTCTCTTATGGTTCTTTCACCTTCCTCTTTCTTCCATCCTTCTTAGATATTTCAGACACTTCTAGGTTATTTGATAGATCTTTGACTTCTACTTCCGAAAAATCATGAAATTTTCCAGATTGACTATTAATGCCAACCTTTACCTTTTGAGAGTATCATCACTTATCAACATCACCTTGGAATTCATCGGCTAGGAACGACATGCAATCATAAAAAACTGAAGACAAAGAACAATGATCTTTGCAACAATGATTGGATACATGATAATCTGAGACATCAAATTACCATTCATGATATTTTCATTCTTAACCATGATACACATGACCATGTTAATCTTTCTGAGGTTCACCAAGAATTCCAATATATACAAATCACTCTTCTTTAGAGTATCCTTATATCCTTATCTCGGTATAACAAACCCTTGAACCCACAATTCAAGAATCTGATGGTTTTTAGAGAGATGAATAATTATTTGAGTCTTCACTTCCTCAAGACCAAGACACGATAGATCTGTTTTCTTATCAAAGGATCCTATTACATCAGGTAGCTTGTGAGAGAAAAACTCATCTTATCACTCATAAGAGAACTCTATTAGATTTTCTACCATGTTATAAGAAAGTGAATATTTCTTTCCATAACACTTGAATGAAAATTATCTCTTCATCCTTAATTGAAAAATCTAACTCTCTCAAAGAATTCAACAAGAAATTCTAGATACACCAGATCCTACGCTCTTGGTTTCGATACAGAAACACTCTCCCAACTATTTATCTTGATATTCTTTGACACAATAAAATCATATTTGGCATAAAACATCAGAACAACTAATATTTCATGGTATATCAGAAACTTAGAGATTTACATAAAAATGAAATCGCTTTCTGAGAAGAGGATTTAGAAGACATTCGTAGGATCTGGAATAGCTTTAAAACAGAGGTAGAGAATCAACAAGTGAAGTCTTGAGTTTTGATGTTGGAAACCCATTGGGGGCCTTTATACATGCAATCTAAGCGATGGTTCATCTTCCCAGATTGATCCAACAGTTGAAATCATCTTGATAAGATCTATTGATTGAGATGAAATCCGAGTAAAATTTTTGATGGATTCTGATCTTTTTAGGGTTCTGAGATAAAACATTCCGATTTAAGGAAATGTGAATCTGAAAAATTTAAAACAAAAAGAAAATACGAGCAAGGAAAAAATTATTACAATGAATTAGTAAGGGAAACAAACCTTTCAGATTATGAGGAAGAATATTCGTAAAAAAAATTCATGGAGAACATTTGATTCCCAAAGGTTATTTTGATTATGAAGAAAATTGATTACAAAAATTTTGTGTACGAAAATTTTAACTACAAAAATTTTAACTACAAAAATTTTATCTAAAAAAATTTTGACTACGAAAATTTTAACTATGATAATTTGACTATGATAATTTTGACTACGAAAATTTTAGTTAACTTGAAAATGTACCCCCCTATGAAAAAAAATTATTACTGTAATGAGATATGTTTCAACAAGAAGTTAATAAAAAATATTTCCTTACAGTTATCATTCCTAGATTTTTTTCTATGTATTCAAATCTATCAGGTGGTAATGATTTTGTGAAAATATCAGCTAGTTTATCTTGTATTCTAATAAATTCAAGAATGATTTCTAATTTTAGTGTGTCATCCCCAAGAAAGAGATGCCTATTATCTATGTGTTTTGAAAGAGATTGATTTGTAAGGTTTTTAATTAAGGCAATGGCACTAGTATTATCACATAAAATTTGTGTTTTCGTAAAACTCATACCATAGTATGTGAGTTTGTGTTGCATCCAAAAAAGTAGAGCACAACAAATTTCAGCTGCTACATATTCAGCTTCAGCAATGGAAACTGCTACTAAGTGCTACTTTTTTCATGACCCAAAAAATAATGAATCTTTAAGAAATGAAAAGTTCTAGATGTACTTTTCCTATCCATTCTACCCCCACAAAAGTCCACATCCCAAAAACATTATAAAACAAAATCATTTTCAAAGGTATAAAAGAGTCCAAGATCCATGGTTCCCTTTAAGTAGGGAAAAATCCTTTTTTCTGACTTTAAATGAGATTCCTTATGAATGGATTGATATCCTGCACATTATCATATCGAAAACATTTAGTTTGGATGACTAGTTGTCATGTAAATTATACTTCCTATCATATCTCTAAAAGATGTTTGATCTACCAGTTTCCTAGCTTTATCACGATCAAGTGAGTTTGAGTTACCAATGGGAGTACTTAAACTCTTAGTGTTATCATATGTATACTTTTTAAGAAGTTCATTAATATACTTATGTTGGGTTATATAGTTTAATTATTTCTTTTGAGAAATTTGAAAACCAAGGAAAAATATTAACTCACCCATCATACACATTTCGAACACAGATTTCATTAGATCATCAAAGGAATCAGTTAAAGATTGATGAGTTGAACCAAATATAATGCCATCAACATAAACTTGAACAATCAATCCATTTTTCTTATCTTTATTTATAAAAATAGATGGATTATAATTTCCCTTAACATAATTGTTTTGAAGAAAAAAACTTATAATTCTATCTTACCTGGCTCATGGGGGTTGTTTAATTCCATATGAAGCTTTGGTATGTTTAAAAACTTGATCAAGATGTTTTGTATATTCCAAACCAGGAGGTTTTTCAACAAAAACATCCTCCTGAACATAACCATTATAGAAAGAACATTTAACATCCATTAGAAAAAATTTTCATTGAAGAATACTGCATAGGAAAGTAAAATACGAATAGATTCATGTCTAGATACTGGAGCATATGTTTCTTCATAGTCAATTCCTTCTTGTTGATTATAGCCTTTAGAAACCAATCAAGCTTTATTTCTTACTATGATTCCATTTTCATCACACTTATTTCTAAAGACCCATTTTACTCCAATAATAGAAGTTCCCTTAGGATATTCAACCAAGGTCCATACATTATTTCTTTTGAATTCATTTAGCTCAACTTGAATAGATTTTATCCAATCGTCACCACCTAAATCTTCATCATTGATTTTTGGTTTTAATTGGGAAATAAATGATAGATGTTCTACTTTCTTCCTTAAGGAACTACTAGTCCTTACAGGTTGATTTACATCACCAATGATACTATCACTTGGATGATTCTTAAGAAACAACTATTTTGGGTTTTCTAAAACATGTTTATCAACATAGGGTAGGAAATATTCTGGGATAAGTTTTTCAGAAACATTTTATTTAATATTTTCCTTTTCAGAAGGACATTCTATCTCGGGTTGATAATCAGTTTTTGAAAAGACATCAGAAGTTGTATGTTATGGATGTATAAAAACAAAATGACTAGTTTCATCAAATTTGACATGTACAATTTCTTCCACAGTACAAGTATTTTTATTGAAAACTCTACAAGACATTGAAGTTGTGGAGTCGACTAAGAAAATTCCGTCATCAAATTTTTTTGAGAATTTGTGTAAACTAAATATATTATTCAGAATGAATACCTTGCAACCTAAAACATTGAAGAAGAAAAGTCTAGTTTTTCTACCATTCCATAACTCATAAGATGATTTATTAAGAAAAGGTCTAATCAATACATGATTTATAGTATTAGAAGCAGTACTTACAACCTCATCCCAAATTTTTTTGGCAATCAAATATTCACTCAACATGGTTCATGAAATATCTTGAAGAATTATATTTCTTCTTTCAACAAAAACATTTTGTTGATCTGTTCATGGGGATGAGAAATTATGAGTAATGCCTTTTCTACTACAAAAAGTTTCAAAATCAGGATTTTGAAATTATCCTCTTTGATAACTTTGAATAGTTATCAATGAAAGGTTTTTCTAAATTTTAACTTGGGATCTAAAACTTTTGAAATAAGAAAATGCTTCAGATTTCATTGCAAGAAAATAGACCCATGAAAATCAAGTGTAATCATAAACTAATATATATATACAATATTTCCCTCCAATGTATCTAGTTTGTGTTATACCAAAAAGATCTGAATGCACAAACTATAATGAATCAGTAGTTGAGACTTCACCAACAGATTTAAAACATGATTTATGTTTCTTACTATATTGACAAGGATCACATACATTTGAAGAATAAAATATAATCTCTGGTAGATCCTTAACTATTCTTTTTAGAGAGTTTTCATCGGTTCCTAAGGTTACAGTGTCCTAACCATCTATAACACAATCATGAATGATATTATATTGAAATTATACAAGATTGATCACGGTTCCTAAGGTCTTATTAGTTTAGTTTGTACGCATTCTCTTTCCTATTGGAAAAAAGAATAAACTATTCCTTAGAATTGTGTAGTAAGAACATATCATTCCTAAAATTGAAAAGGTAACCTTAATCACATAATTGACTTCTGTTAAAGAGGTTGTGATTAAGATCCTTAACGAAAAAACATTTTCAAATAAATGTTTTTCCAAAAATACTAATGTTACCTATACAAATAATTTCTACCATAGAATTATCTTCAAATGTTATTTTTCCGCTTTTATTCTTGATAATATTTTCATTGAACTTTTTGTTACTGGTCATGTTCCGAGAACATCCACTATCCATGTACCATGTAATTTTATTGGTACTATATTTACATTCCTGAAAACAAGAGAGTTTGACTTTCGGAACCCAAACATTCTTGGAACCAGAAAATTCTAAAAGAAAAATATTCTAAATCCACATTTTTTAGATAAATAAGAATTACGAAAACCTAAAGATGGAGTTTCATTTAAGGAACAATTTTTTCCCAATTCCCACCACACTGAAACATAGTACAGAAGGGAGCACTATGAAGAACAAAAAAATTGTTACTGAAAATCGATTTTGAACAAGTATAACAAAATCCAGATTTATTTTTTATAAGTCGAATTTGGGAATACAACTTATCAATATTTTCCTTACCAAAGGTAAAATTTTAAAGACACTTCCTGAAGGAAACTATTTTTGAATTTAGCTTAATAACTACATTCTTATCCTAAAAAACAATAGTTTTATTATTAGAGTTAGTATCAAAAACATTTTTCTTCGAAATTACTTTTTCTAGATCCGTATAATGGTTATCCTTCTTAAAATTAACGTCCTCAAGATTTTTCAAAGTATTTTTAAAATAATAAATTTTCTTATCATGATCTTAATAAAGATATGATATTTCTTTAGTAAGAATAGAAATCCAAGAATTCTCTTTATCAGTCTTTTTCTTGAATTTATAATTTTCATTCTCAAGGCGCATAGAAAACCTAGACACTTAATATTATGAATGTAATGTTTTATCTTCATCAGAAGAAGATTCTTCCTCCGAGGATTCATAATATTTATTATCAATATAATTAGCATTCAAGGTTACCTTATTTATGGATTCAACATTGTGTTCTTAGTCCAGTAGACAGTGATTTTCAATAGGTTTCTTGGAAAGTAAACCAAGATACTTCTATACAGAAGATTCGCAATATAAGGATTCATTAGAAGAGTAACCACCACTAACACTCCAGGGGTCATTGGATTTCAAAACATTATTATCTTTAGCTTTATAGTACTTATTTCTATTCCTCTCAGAATGATTTTCCTTTCTTTCTTTTCTCTTAATCATATGTCAATCTTGCCTTATATTCCCTGCTCTTTTGCTTTCATAACAAGTAACTTCAGAGTCTTTATTATTATTTCATTCTATCATCTTATATCTATACTAATAGTCTTTCTTCCCAAATATCATGTTCATTACTTGAGCAAGATTAGCTAGTTTATTCTCAGAATGTTCACATTCACATGATTTAGGTAAAACATTGAACTTATTTGATTTAGATATTGTAACTCTCTCTGGATTCTTGGAATTCATATGATCTGAAGTAGTTGTAAAAGAAACACTTCCATTCCCATTTTTCTTCTTATTCAAATTATCATCAATTTTCATTATAGTCTCATGTTGAAGAAGAGTTCTGAAAATCACATCAAGTGTAATTTGTGAGACATTCATATTCTCATCAATAGCTATTATCTCTGATTCCATCTCATTAGTCATGATGTATATAATCTTGTCCACATGTACCTCACCATCTAATCCTCTTTCAACCATGGATTTTAAGATGTTGACAATAGTCGTAAATCTCTATTGTACCTTACATATTGGTTCTACATAAGGAATGAAAAAACCATGACACTCGCCTCTAGGCATAGCTCTTCTAGTTTCAATAACATTGGATATACCAAATTGAGTAACTTCAACCATCTTCCAAATACAATTTTCATCTTCACAAGTCAAAGTATGGCTACATATATTCCTAGTCATGGAACACAACAAAGTATTGTGTACCTTGTAGTTTAGTTGATTTTCTGACTTTTTTTGATCTGTAATAGTTTTGACTTCCTTATCATGAATCTTGTAGTCTCCAGTGAGCATAACAAAGTTTTATACCCCAGTGTTAATAACAAATTTCTTCATACAATGTTAGCAATATTCATAATCATTCCAATCAAATATAGGTGGTATAGTAAGATTAATATTGTCAATCGAACTAAAATTCAATTCTGCCATCTCTAAGAAAAAAATCATTCCACACAAACTTGTTAGTAATAAAAGTTTGTAAACAAGAATAAAAATTTCCTATGCAAGGAAAATATAGAACGTGGAAAAAACTTGATCATGAAAACTTATATCTGAATATATGTATTTATGAGACCTCCTATGATACAAAATGTAGGATAAAAATATGATGTACATGCTCAATATAAAAGAGAGGGGTGAATTGTATGCTTTAAATATTACTTTGTAACCTTTAAAGTTGGTAATTGTTAACAAAGTTAAACCAGGTAAATTCACAAGACCTATTTGTTCTAAAAACTAGCTAGATTTTTGAAATATGGTTATGGAAATGAAACATAAGAAAAGTTTGCATGGACCACGATTCTACCTTAAAGTGTATAGAATCTTACGTATTAGAGTACAAGTATAATAATGTACAAGATTGTTATACTTTCCTTATTAATCAAAACTCTGGGGAAAAATGAAATAATACAAGTAAGAATTATGAAATCTTTTGAACACAAAGTGTAGGATATCCAACAACCTTGGATATAGGTCCCTTGATTTATACATTCAAAAAAGTCTGTGTTAACCACTACAGGGTAAGACCATGATATGAATATTGGAGTTTGTCTTTCTATCCCCACAAGCCCTCGAACTTCAAGGTAGTCGGCACCTCTGTCTTACTATCCGCATAAGCACATGAATCTACTTAGAAACATTCAGAGTCTCACAAAGCAATTCTGAAGAAGCTGTTCAACATGAAAAAAGCATGAAAATATCTCTCTAGAAATCACATCCGTAGCATAAAATCTCTTGAGTTGTAGAATAGTTCAGTTGTTATAAGCTCTTTCAAAGGATCTCTTATTTATAGGCTCATTTCTAAAGGTCTTCTCCCTCCTCCAACTGTCAAATTTTTCCTTGATTTTTGGAGGGACCTACACACATTTCACTCAAAGAACGGTTAGTTAGTTACAGAATTCACGACATATTTTTATAACTCAAACAAGAGTAAGAAAAATAAGGTTACTCAACAAAATTAAATTTTTTCGGAGTGTAAGGAAAAATAGAATTTGTATTCTAAGAGATTAAACATTCGGAGTCGAAGAAAGTAATCCATTGGAGTCTATATAAAAGATATTTGGATTCTGTTTTTCATGGAATTTAGAATCAGAATTATATAGATAATGGAGTTTTAATTCTGGGGAATTCGGAGTTGGAATTTTGAGAATTTCAATGTTCATATTCTGAGGAATTCAGAGTCTGGATTTTGAGGAATTCAGAGTCGAAATTCTAAGGATTTCAGAGTCTGAATTCTGAGGAATTCAATTCCATAATTATGATTCATTTGGACTCTGAATTATGAGTAATTCAGAATCTGAAATTTATTTAATTTAGATTCGAAATATCAGATATTTGAGATTTTGAATTTCATAGAATTCGGTTTCTGAATTTCATAGGATTCTGATTCTGAATTTCAATGAATTTGGATTCTGAATTTCATAGAATTCGGAACCTGAATTTGGATCTTGAAAATAGAGTACTCTATATCTAAGTATTTATTGAATTCAAATGTTTTATATGTGAAACCAAATTTTACACTTAGTTTTAAAAAGAGTTAAATTTTGGGAGAATAAAATATGAACAATGAAAACATGGTAAGGATTGATTTTCCTAGGGGAATAAAATGTTTCTTTATTAAGGGAAATAAAATTTGCGTTAAGATAGAGTCTTTTTTATTTTCAAAACATGAAGTAATGGAAAAGTCATAAGGAAAAATTATTGAACCAACATGGTATTCTAGGTATGAGAAGAAGAATGTGATGTTTAATTCTAGTGGTTTGATGGAAAAATTTAATGACGGGTAAATATTTCAAAAAATCACATGTCAAAGGTGAGTACCAAAGAACACTAAAAATTTTCTACTGGGTAAAATGAATTTTTCTTTAGGTGAGGGAAGAAAGGACACCTAACTAATTATTATCCCTAGTGGAAGCACAATAATACGGTGGATGAAATTAATTATCCTATAAACCCTTTGTGCATTTTTTATTTCTACATGTTCAAGGAGAAATGGAATTTAAAACATTGCGCTATGCTAGTGGTTTTTAGAGACAACCAACAATGTCGAAGGAATAAAAGATAGGATTCTTACATCATATCTATAACGTCCTGGTTCTGGGTGCCACTCAATGGGGGCCCCGAACCCAGTTCACCACATGACCTCATGCACATTTCCCCAAATGCCAGAGGCTGCCGATTAGGAGCGAGGGCCCAGGTCTGATAGTGGGGAAACTATGCCCTCATTTGTCAAAGTGAATCGCAAATGAAAGAATAAAACATACAACAATAGTGGAAGAAAATAACCATACATAACTGAAATAAACAACTACAATATATATAACAAACCATTATATAAAAAATGATGCAACATGTGTCAATTCTATGAAAACATCCAGAAAATGTTACACAATCAATGCTATACAACTGAAGTACAAGTACAGAAAAGAAAAACAGAACAGCCCACGGCATCGCGAGCCAATTCTCGCTCCCATGCTTTCCTACACCCCAGTTGCAATCAAGTACCTGTATAGGGACCCTTTCCCTTATCCAAACCTATAGAAATGTAATCTGTTTGGGCCGGAAAGCATGACCGAAACAGGGTGTGAGAAATATATCTCAGTAGGCACCCACCAAAGGCTCATGCCCAACTGTGTGTAAACATGCATCAATAGTGTGAAAAAGTAAAAATGCAATAAACTAAGAAGTACTCAAAAGTAAGAAACTTAGCAGTTATATTTCCATTTAATTATTCATTTAATCCATTTAATATAAGAAAACACCACAGTAAATTTATAAGTAAATAGTCAGGTAGTGTCCTCAGACACACAAACCGTTACCCTGAGGTAATTAGAAACATCACCCAAATGTAATTTCCCATGGGCGTAACAGATATCACCCTCAGGTGTACGAAGTATCTCCCTCAAGCACATAGTCTATTTTCGAGAGGCATGGAAGAAGTTTCCCTTAGGCTAAAGATGCACTTCCCTCAGGCTAAATAGTACAGTGCCCACATGCTAATCACAACACTTCCCTCAGGCTAAACAGATAACCGGTCCATTTCCAACATGTATATAAGCAGTACATAAGAAATTCATCTCAAGGAAATTCTACAATCATTACATTAAAAGGCATACCCTCAGGTATTATGGCCAAATGGCTAAAGAGAGGAACACACCCCCGGGGTGGTCTTGGATCCAAGTAGCGATCCCAAACAGCATTTTAATATCACATTTAATTACCTATACAATTCTATGTATTTTACATACCCATGGACTCAGCCACATGATACCCCAAATATGGGTTTCTAGCTCAAAAATACACAAAATCGCACGACAATTGGAAAATAAACACCATGCCACCTACCTTAAGCACTGAAGAACGGTATACCCGAATGATGGATTTTGAAACATCCAAGAACGATGTAGATATAACATATAAGAATCATCATTCAAACTCAAATAACGTCTATATGGAAAATAATTGGTAAGAACTACTCCAGGGGAAGGGAGAACTCACCCGTGCAGTCCTAGGGAGATCGACGGTGCAGAAAATGGATTTCTGACGTGCGCTCGGAAGATATCCAATGCTCCGAAATCCTCTCCCACACCTTTCTTTGGTTCTAAGCCTTCCCTATGAACAAGGGTGGCAACTGCCCATTTTATGTGAAAAAATTCAAAGTGTGCGGCGTTTATTTCCATGTACACGACATGTACTTCCCATTTTTCAACTGTTCCTCTGGTGGTTTCCCGCCAGCGTGGCACTATTTATCTTTCGACATGACTATACATCATGTCTTCATGAGTACACGTTGTGTTCTGTTGCATAGCTTTCCACTGCATTACTATTCGCCTGCTGACTGACTACACGGCGTGTAAAGAACCACTACACGACATGTATTCGGTTTCTAAACCCTTCATCGTTGACATTGACACAGGCCCCGTGTACTCATCCCACACAGCCAAAATTAAATGGCGTGTGGAAAAGTACATGGCGTGTACTTCCAAATTTTAGGATTTTTCCCCATTTTCCATATTTTCTGAAAAACATTTAAGGAAAAGAGAAAAGAAGACACCAGTACCTCCAAAATAAGAACTGGGTTCTTACAATATCCACTGAGGTGGATATTAAAAATGAAGCGGTGATAGGTGCACTAGTTAATCATTAAAGAGTATAAAACATACTTTATGATTTTTTTCTATGCATTCATTCATATCATGAACGTTTATTTGAACAATTCAAACACCACTATTAAGAAAAAAAGTAGAGGTGTTAGTAAAAATGAAAAATAGGAAAATTATTGTCATGGCCTACTATCACCATGATGAGCGAAGGGACAAAAAACTATTAGACCCGTCATTCTTGAGGTTGAAGGAGATATACTGACCCCCCAAGTCCCATATTCTATAGTCCCCAGAGTGGGAAATAACATCATGGGTATAAAATTTCACGTAAAATAGAAGGCATTGCCATTTTTTATTTAACAATATTGGGGGATAAGACTATAAATCCCAAAAAACACAAAAAACAGAATGTAAATGTATATCAAAAAATCCTTTCCCATATGCATGTTCAAAATAAACTGATACAATGTACAAGAAAACTCTGATTAAAAAAATAGCCACAAAAAGAAAGTCCGTAATTAAAACTATTGAAGATCGAGCTGGTAAGGTCATGCACGGTTCTCAATGTCCTCCTAGAAATCTAAAAACAGTTTAATATATATAGGGTGATTATAGAGGTATACTCATTAGGGGAAACCAAAAGCTCTTGTGCATAATTGGATAATCATTCTAATACCTCGTGGGAAATAAAGATAACCAAAACACTTAGTAAGGAAACTGTCCAACCAGCCTCACAAAGGCACACTCCCCAAATAACCCAAGTCAGGTAAAGTAATAGTGATAGAAAATCAATATTTGGGTACCCTACACAACTTTACCACTAGTTATTTAATACATCCTACACGTCAGACCTCCCCCACGGGATCCACTACAGTCCCACTGCATCCCACAACAACAACCCTATGGTCCATCCCAACAACACATATACCCCGTCAGTAAACTCCTGGGCCACCTCCACCACACATTACCATGCCCGCAGACACCAAGACCACAATATCCACTACCATTCCTGAAGAAACCTAGGCCTCACCAACCATTTCCACACCAAAAAACACATGGGCCTCATCTCGAAGACACATGGGAAACAAACATTCCTTCAAAAACATAGGCCAACCAACAAAACACACCCAACCTAATGTGTTTGGGCCTATAATGAAACTTAGGCAGTCAAAACCCCCACAATGAATCTTGGGATACCAGGGAGAGGGCACAAAAATGATCTAATAACCTACCACTCACAAGAATGATGGAAAAAACACCCACCCCCATGAAATGGTAGTGTTCGGCATGATGTTCCCAACATGGGTGGTGTGCGTATAAAAAAAACAAATAAATATTATACATATAGGTAAAAAATGACTCATCCCAACCAAAGGGTTCAAAAAAAAACAACAATCCCGTTTACAACCACTCTCACTATTATCCCTACATGTAAAATTTCACAACAACAATGACTAGAGCACAATCCACTTCTATCAAAACAATCCCCCATTGTACCAGTTATTTTTGACATATTTTGGTGATTTCATATAATTATTTCTCACACTACTAGGAAAGTAAAAGGTATAACCATAATCCATGAACAACAACTGAATAAAAACAACGAAGCATACAATTATGAATTCACACCCAGTTCTCTTGTATAGTCACAAAATCAATATAGACTTGTGAGAGCCCTTGGTGTACTAGAACCAAACAAAGCCCTAATATGTTGGCTCTACACGGATTTAGATTCATTGACCGACAAATTCCCAACAAGGAAATTCCATCCCCCTCTACGTCACCCCATAATGAATCAAACATAACAACCATGCATAAAACCAGAATAGCGAATTGGATTTTTCATATTTAATCACACCATTAATTATATTCCATCCTTCCATTGGGTTAAATTGGGTGACCACACAAGGATTCTAATTCATCAGGTGTCTATTTAATCAAAAAAGTTTACATTATTAAAAAGTTTCCATGTATCATCCATACAATCACATGTTTATCCAGAAAAATAGGGCATCATTAGTGTGCAAGAATGGTCCACTAATGACCACGATTTTTAGTGGACATGAGTCCGCACAATTCACAACATAAAAATGAAGGTAAAGAGAACACATACAAATCTCTATCATTCCCACAACTTTATTCTTTAAATGTATATTTATTATTGTCCTCAATGTAGGTTCATCTATGTCCCAAGGGAACATCATCATATCCACCCCCCATGATGTACAGAAAAGGGATATGAAGGATTAAATCCATAATTGGTTATTCAATGGTCGGCATTTCCTCCTCACGTCACGAACTTTGGTCACACAAGCAATAATAAAAACTCCATGAGGGTTGAGCGGGAAGGGCTCCAGCGTGGGAGAATGATCCATCTCTTGAGTAAGGACGTCAAGTGCATCCAGAGGCAACAAAAGAGAATGTGGAAGAGGATCTTTTTGATAAAGGCATGATCCAAGAGTTACAAGATATTCAGTTTCAAAGAGCATTACAAATGGGTCCTAGAATGACCATGATGGTGTGCAGTTTTACATGTTATTGTTTATTAGTATTTAATAATTCTACTTAGAGAGGGTTTAGATAATGATTGTGAGTTAATAGATTTTTGTCAAACTATGAAAACACGTAACATGGGAAAGAATAGAAATCATGGGAGTCTAGAAAACGTGAAATGGCTATGAAAATGATTAAAAAGTCCCATGTTTTGGTATTTTATGGGTCTCCATGCTCTTATGGGATTTGAAGTATCATTTATCGGCCTAAATGCATCCTTTAACCACATTAAAATGTGGAAAAAACATATAAGAGTTGTTACGGGAACACTGGGGAAGGAAACTCCAACAACCCTCTATCGCCAATTGGTGAGACCGATTGGTGAAATTGATCAGTGGAGAGGACCAGGTGAAGCTGATTGAGTGAAATTGATCTAGTGAAGCAGACCAGTGAAGCTAGTCAATAAACTTGATAGGGTGAACCTGATTGGGTAAAGCTGATCGGTGAAACTGATCAGTGGATATGATCAGGTGTAGTCAATCGAGTGAAGATAATCAGGTATAAATAATAAGATGAAGTGGATAGGGTGGAGAAGATTAGTGGACTTGATAAGTGAATCTAATCGAGTGAAACTGGTCAGTGGAGCTGATCAATGTAACTGATCTGGTGATGTTGATCGGGTGAAGCAGATCGGGTGAAGCCGAACAATGAAGAAGATCAATGAAGTAGATCTGTGACGTTTATCCATGATGAAGATATGTAAAGTTGAAGTAGATGAGTGAAGATGATCAGTGAATCTAATCCTTGATGCTAATAAGTGAAGCTGGTCAGTGAAGTTGATCTATAAAGTTGACCCGTGAAAATGATCTTTGAAGTTGATAAGTGAAGCCAATCAGTGAAGCTGCTATGTGAAGGTGGTCTATGAAACTGATCTGTGAAGCTGATCCTTGAAGATGATCTGTGAAGATGATACATGAAGCTGATCTAGAAGACTGATCTTTGAAGCTAAACAGTGAGACTGATCAATGAGACACTGATCAGTGGGACATATGGGTGGAACCAATCGGTTCGACTGATCGGTGAGACCGATTAGTAAGACCGGTCGGCGAGACTGATAGGTGAGACAGATCAGTGAGACAGATCGGTGAGACCAATCGGTGAGACTGATCGGTGATACCGATCAGCGATATAGTGATCGGTGAGACATATTGGTGGAACAGATCGGTGAGACCAATGGGTGGAACCAATTCGTGAGACCAATTTGTGGAAACTATAGGTGACACCATGGTACCACATTCCAATGACACCGATGTCCTCGTGACACACTGATGGTGTCCAATACACTCCAAAACATTGAATTTGGAAAATTAATGGAACATGAGTTTCTGTTCCATTACATCAGATAACTCTCAAACAATTCTCATCCTCGAGATTTCGAGAGTAAGTAGAAGATAAGTGTGGTGTCTAAACAAGCACCCCTGAAGATACCTCTCACGGAAAAACAACCCAAAACATCCATACAAACTCCAAGGATCACATTGTCCAGACACATCGACACAATATTTTCTTCCTCCATGTCATGATACTATCTTCTTTTGGCATCCCTAACTCACTCGCGGGTGTTTAATCACATCTGTGTTGATGTGTCTCGATTAGGAACCAGGTTCTCCCTTCACCACACAACGGGATATTTCATACAAATTCATAAGGTAAAGGAAAAAAATCATTTCATAACCAAACAATATCAGTATTATGTCATAGAAAGTCACAAAAACCTTATCATTAAGGATGGATCAAAATAGTAACTCAAAACATCTCTGGGCACTGAGCTCATATTTGAGCTTCTCACTCCCAAGTACTATCTTTGAAGCCACCATGCCTCCACAATACAGGATCCAAAGTGATTTCACATCCATGAAGAACCTTCTCTTTTCGATCCTTATTACTTTAGGGTCTCTCCATGATCATTGTGTCGTCCCCTATATCCAACTCTCCCTAGTCAATGACAAAGGTATCATCGTGTAGATACCGATGAAGCAAAGAGTGGTTGAAGACGTCATAGATCATTTCTAACTGATGTTTCAACGCCAGCTGATATGACACCTCACCGACTCTTCCCAACATGCTGAAAGGCACGATGAGCCTAGGAGAGAGCATTCTTCCCTTGTTTATCCTTTGCTGCCCACATCGAGGGGAAACCTTCCAGAACACATGATCTATAACCTCGAAGCCCAAGGGCCTCATCCAATGATCAGCATATGGATTCTTCCAGTCATTGGCTACCTATATCATCTGATACATAAGATTAACCTTCTCTATTGTTATCTTCATGACCTATAGGCCAAGAACAACTACCAACCCAACCTCGGTCCAGCACACGGGAGAACGAAAAGACCGACCTTACAAGGCATCAAATGGTGCCATGTAAATTGTATAATAATAGATATTATTATAGGAAAAATTGAATAATGGAAAATATCATACCCATGATCCCCAGAAGTCCAAAACACATGTGCATAACATATCCTAAAATGTGTGGAAAGTCCACTTTATCTTTCCAAATGTCTAGGGGTGGAAAGAAGTGCTATGGTGTTTTTGGGTGCCAAAAGCATGATGCATTATCTTATATATTTGTGAGGTTAACAATGCATCCTAATTCACTACTATTGACCTAGGAACTCCATGAAACCACACTACCTCATCCGCGTATCTCTTTGATAAGGCATCCAATGGACTCAACTCCGTGATCACTATGATGTGAGCTGATTTCATCTGCTGGTCTACCACTACCCAGATAACATCGCTACTTCCATGAACCATGGTTAGTCCTATGATGAAATCCATCGAGATTGAATCCCATATCCACTTAGGGACTTCTACATGATACAAAAACCCTCTTGGGACACAGTGTTCAGCCATCACCTATTGACACACTAGGTACCTTTCCACTAACTCACTCATTGTCTGTTTCACCCCGATCCACCAAAAGTATTCCATCAGGACTCAATACATCTTGGAAACACTATGGTGTACCTCTAGGGGTGAGTTATGGATATCTTATAGTTCTCCCTCATGCATCATCTATGGGACAAACAACATCCTGCATAAAATAATCTCATTCTAACCATCCTAGAAACACCCTTAAGAAGCATTTCCCTG
This sequence comes from Viscum album, assembly GCA_963277665.1. Taxonomy (NCBI): domain Eukaryota; kingdom Viridiplantae; phylum Streptophyta; class Magnoliopsida; order Santalales; family Viscaceae; genus Viscum; species Viscum album. The sequence goes on along the minus strand of OY728163.1, from coordinate 2,096,774,855 downwards.
GTTAACCCGATCATGCCTCACTTCACACTATGAGTCTCCATAACGAGACTCCTCCAGCTACCGCAAAAGAGATGACTACACTATCATATGATATAGAAATCCTCTACAAACCTCCACCCTTGAATCCAATTATGAGGCGGCCAACTCCTCCATCACCTTCTATGCATATTATGACTCTCATAACACATCATTAGGTGACTTCCTACTGAAGGCATTGGCCACCAGATTCCCCTTACCATTATTGTAAAAGATCTTGATGTCGTAGTCCAGAAGAAACTCCACCCACCTTATTTGTTGCATGTTCAGGTCCCACTGGGAAATGACATGTCTCATGTTCTTATGATCTGTGAATAATAGAGCGTGCTCCCCAGAGAGGTAATGCCACCACAACTTCATCGTGACCACTACTACTAAATGCTCTAGGTCAGGGGTTCTATAGTTACGCTCATGTGGACGTAAATGCCTAGACCTATAAGAGATCACTCCCCTATACTGCATCAACACACACCCCAATCCAGGACAAAAAGAATCAAAAAATACATCAAACAACACCCCTTCCTATGGAAACCTGAACACAGGAGCACTGACCAAACTTTCGATAAGATATATGAGAGCAGCCTAGCACTGCTCACTCCACATAAAGGCATAGTCCTTTCTGGCCAAGTCATCCAAATTAGATATAACTCGAGATAATTCGTGTATGAACCTCTGATAATAGCATTCCATGCCTAAGAAACTATGAACCTCTATCACATTGTTGGGTGTTTCCAATGAAACAACCACTTCAACCATTAACAGATCTACTGATACCCCTTGATGATACCCAATGTGTCAACCAAAGTTCACATATCATGTGAAAAACATTCACTTGGAAAACTAATAATAGTTATGGGGGTGTAGAAGGATCTCCATGATAGTAAGACCCCAAGATTTCATAGTACGTTATTTCTTCAAAGTAATTCAATAACTTGCACTACACACAACACTGAGTTCAAGCGCCCCATGACTTACCAATGTTGCCATTAAAAAGATGTTACAAATAATATTAACTGAATTTTGAACATTATATAATCCTTATAATTTTAGAATCCATATTATGAGTTTTTAGACATTCTGTAGGAACAAATTCATTTTGTTCAGATAAAAGAATTATTTTACAAAAAATGAAATTTTACCGCCTTTAAATGAAGAACCCTTTTTAAATCCAATATTTTAAATTTTTACATAATCAATTTGATAAAATAAACTTCTTATTTTTAATCGGGAAATAAGAATTTAGTTTCAATAAATTTTTGGTGTTTTTATGATAACTTTCATATTTGGGTGAATACTGAATATACTAAATTTTAACTGAAAACAACTTTTTTAATTAAAATAATTTATAGTATTAAATTATACCTTTTAATGGTTTGGAAGTATAAATTGATGTTATTTTTAACATTTAAACCAATTTTGGTCATTTTATGTAATTTCACTTTAAAATTGGACATAAACAAGTGCCAATCTTTTGATAGTTATTGTTTCTTAAAAATAAACCTTTTGGTTTTGACGATAAAAATTAATTTTAAATTAATAAATGAAACTTATATCTTTTGAATTTGGGAAAATTAACTTCATTTTTGATTCATAATATCAAAATTAACTTAGGGTTATTTTTTGGTATTTTTATGAAAACATTTAATTTTTGATGAATAGTGAGAAACACTGAGTTATTGGTTAAAACCGAATTTTTATTTAAATAATTAGTTATTTTATTTATATTTATTTTAGGTAAAACTGGATACATAATAACTATATATGTTCAATTTAATTCATTGGTGTCATTTTATTATAATTATAGATATATAAAAAATTTATTGAACTTTTTACCGTTTTTTACCCACATCCTAGGAAAATTTGAAAATTTACATAAAACATAATTCTACCTCTTTTGTGAGTTAAATTTCGAAAATCCAAGGGACACGGTTAATATCAAGGAGTAAAATTTGGTTCAATATGATAATAATATTTTTTTGGTGAATAGTAACTTTTTAATTTTATTTACCATGCTTAAAATTAAATAGGGTAATTAAGGGTAAAAATGATATTATTCTTACCCTAACACATGTCCTAATTCTTTTGGATTAGTGTAATTCGACCAAAAAAACCTCAGGATTAAAATATGCTCCTTTAGATCCACTTGGATTATATTAGGACAATTATTATTATTTTATTTAAAGAAGAGTTAAAAGAGTTAAAATCAATGTTTAATAACTAAAACATTTTTAATATAGAGTTATATATAAGATAAATTCAACTATAAATATTCATAAGAAATCTAGAAAAATATCCTACATAATGGTAGTTTATTTATATTTTTTAGACATTATATAATTTAATTTTTTAATGACACAATGATGATGCAGTAATTACCAAATTAATGAAATATTAAAATAATTGATATTATGAATATCCAAATAAATGTAATGTCTGATTTTTTATAAATTCCACTAAATTTATAGGTTAATATTACATTATAGGGTTGGTTAGATGAATTTTTCTCAGAGTAATAACGAGGTTATGAATTTAGAAAAAAATACCAAATAGTGTCAAAATTGACATAAAAGAGTTTTTAAAACAAATATAATATTATTAATTGATATTCTATTTCTAAAAAAATAAGAATCAACAAAAGGACCTATATAATGATATGTGTATCAGAAATGAACCACTTGGGGTTCTCTTAGAATTATAAAGTATGTTTAATAACCATATAATATAAAAACACGATGAGACATGGTAAATGTCAAACTATTTAACTAAGAATTAAATCTAAAATATAAAATTAATATAGTGACCTAAACCTGTCTAAAACCTATTGGTTGATTGGTTTTCGACCCATACCAACCTTATAATTTAAATAATTTATTTTTGAGCAATTATAAACCGAAAATTATTTTATTATAAAATAATATTTCTAGCTTTTCCTAAGGTTCCCATCACCCCTCTTATAAAAGGGAACTCCCCTTCTATATAATTACCACCTTCAAAGCCATTTGGCTTAGAAAATCCCTACCCAAATACCATATCAACTGTCCTCCCTTCATCCTAGAGGACTTTATTTATTCAGAAAGCCAATGGAGCGCTTTTGAAAAATCAAAAGGAAGAACCTGAAGAATAGGTAAATATTTCATCACCTCTTTCAAGTTACATACCTCTTCCACTTCCTCTTTCTTTGATGTTTCCATTATAAAATAATAACTCCAGTATCTTCTATATAATGTGATGTTATTATAAATATGGTACAACCAAATTCATTATTATATCCTTCCCATAAATTAGATTTCACTATACATGTGTACGTACATCTTACCGTCTCTATGTCGTGGTGTAATTGTTATTCAATACATTAATCTTTGGATGTGTATAATAATGATGTGTAATTGATGTTAATAATAAAAATAACATGATAATTATTCTATATATATGATATACCATCCAAAAGTAGATGGTGGAGCTCGGGAAGTTGGATCTCGATAAGGGATGCGATACGAACCCTAAACTGGGTAATATTGATTTTGTTGTCGGTGAGTCAATGAGAAAATCTGGTTGTGAGCTAAAGATGGATGCATTGGACACAAAGACCAATTAAATCTTGGCTCGAAGAGGAAATCAGTTAATGGTCATGGAAATAGGTCAGATACATCGTTTGAAGACGCCGTTGAAGGAATAGTGAACACATTGTTTCTTGAGTGTGAGGCCTCGGCTGTAAGTATAATCAGAAAATGAAAAACTGCACATGTCTCTGCCAATCATTTCGTGGTTGATAAACGATTGAAACTGTGTCGATTTTCAATTATCGCTCGAGTGATAATTGCAAAAGGGATGAATCCATGGAAGTTCCAAGATCTCTTTGCATGACTTACCAAGATATGGGGATTTTCTGATTAGAAGATGACGACGATGGGTTGAGGGTTTTATCAAATCTTCATCCCATCAGATGAGTTGAAGCGGCGTGCCAAGATTTACAGATCAATGCCTCTCAATCCTAGTTTTATAAGGATTCACGAATGGGATCAAAACATTGATCCCAATTCAATCAAGAACTCAAACGCTCAAATCTATATCCGGGTATGTAATCTAAATCTTCTTTATTAGCACCCACATATTCTATGGGATATGGCATCATTGGTTGGGAACCCCCTTAGGCTTGATGGGAACACTGAAAATATTATTTTTGGGCATTATGCCCAAATTTTAGTCGAGGTTGAAATTTCCTCCACCCTTGTGGAGTATTTTGTTCTGACTAAAAATAATGACACAATTAATCTGGGAATCTTATATGAAAGGAAGAATTTTTTTTTGCTTGAATTGTTATTTTTTGGGCATTCTGCCACTGATTGCAATAGGAATAAACACCGTAAATTGTGTAATGTTCGTGGGCATGTGGATGAGAAGTGTTGGAAGAATAGGTCCAATAAAGAACCCCCTGCCCATATGGATCCCCCTACTGAAATTGTGAAGGATCATACTGAGTGCTCGAGGTTCATGGAGGATACAGTGGATTGTGATACATTTAATAAGGCCCATGTTATCCCTAAGGAGGTAATCATGGTGAGAAATGGGACTGAGGAGCAGGGGGAGGTAATTGCAGCTCCTACACCCGCTCCAGAATTTTCCCCTAAGGAGCAAGGCCTGGTAGTTCATGGAGTCACCCCATATCCTATTCTGAATACATAGGTTACCTTGAAGATCCCAGCCCCTAAGTTGAATACAGAGGCTTCTTTGCAGATTCCAGACCCTATTCTGAATACAGAAGACACCTTGAAGACTGGTATTGAATCTCCCACATTGGGATAGCCCTTTCCAGTAAGTTTGATTAAGGTGGAAAAGAGAATATTACCTACTACTCTGATGAATATCTCAATTGAATCTCCCAACAGATTCTCATTACTAATAATTGAGAAGGATGATAGGGATGATGGTGCCTCTCCTACATTAAAACGGATTCCCCTTGAAGGAATGTGTCAAGTATAAATGATAGGCCTAGAATTAGGCTCGGGTCAATGAAATGAGTATCCTATTTTGTAATTTCTATGGGATTGGGAACTCTCTCATGGTCAGGACCGTTAGGCACTTTCTCGTGACCAACAATCCTTTATTAGTGGGATTAGATGAGCCACGAATGAAGTTTGACAAATGGGGATCATTCAAATGGTCCTCCCTCGGTTATTTTTTCGTTGATTGTAATCGACCATTTAATGATTCTGATTCTCTATGGGTGATTAAGCATGTTAGTTTCTCGCTCACCTCGGTTGCATCATATATTCAATCGGTTAGTCTCAATTTCTATTTCAATCATTCCCCCCTTTCGGTTACCTTAGTGTATGATTTTAACCTTTATATTAGAAGACGTGATTTGTTGAGAATCATAGTGGATATATCTGAGAACATGATGAATAGATGGATTCTTATCGGAGATTTCAATACGGTTATAAGACCTGAGGAGAAAACTGGTCTGAATTTCTGTCGTGCCTCAGCCTAGGATCTTTCTGTTAGTATTGAAAAATGTGGCCTTACTGATCACCCCATTTCTGGAACTGAGTTCACTAGGATGCGATACACTAAAAATGGTCGGAAAGTTAGTAAGTTGGATAGATTATTTTTACAAGTGGATGAAATAACAAGGCAATCGATGTCTTTGGGAGAACTCTTCTCAGATTAAACTTTGATCACAACCCTATTCTTCTGGATGTTTGTTTCTGTACCCAGAGGTTTACCCCTATCCCCTTTAAATTCAATAATACTTGACTAATTATCCTAGGATGCAGGGAAGTTGTTTTGGAGGCATGGAAAGTGGAATGTTTGGGTAGCCAAACTCATAATTTATGCAGTAAGTTGAAAGTTGTAAAGGAAAGACTGATGAAATGGAGTAACAAGACCATTTCCACCATTGACACTAATATTCATTTGGCTGAAATGTCTCCCTCAAGCTGTCAACAAGAGACTTCCTCGTAGGATTTTCCAACATAGAATGAAATAAAAGCTACACATAATCTGGAAAAACCTATTCATCTGAAGGAGAAGTTAGAACAGAATCAGTTTAATATCAGGTGGTTGAAATATGAAGATTGAATATCAAAACTATTTCACTGTATGAATAGGGAAAAACGTGCTAAGAGATCTCTTCAATTTCTCACCATTGAATGAAATATCGTTTCTTCTGAAATGGAGATTTCTAGTGCGGCAATTAATTACTTTGAACAACAATACTCTGACTCAGATGAAGAGATCTCTGATATGGTCATCCAATTCATTGACCCTTCCATTGAAAATGATCAAAATAGAATGCTAGTTGAAATCCCTAATGCTAAATAGATTCATGATTCCTTATTCTCCTTAAACATTGATAGTGTGGAATGCCCTGATGATTTTATGAATAAATTATATATGTTCTATTGGGACATCCTTCAGGTTGAGATGACTAATGTTGTGAATGAATTCTTCAGATCTGCCTATATGCCGTTTGGAATGAACTGAATTTTCATTTCTCTTATACCCAAAAATTACAATTCTCTTGACATCAATGATTTATGACCAGTTTCTATTGGGAATACCTAACCAAAAAACATCAGTAATATTATAACCCATCATTTGGGAAGTGTTTCCAGGGGTCTTATATCAAGAAATCAGATTGGATTCATACTTGTGAGGAACATTCAGAACTGTTTATGCACTACCTCAGTGTGTGTCAATGTGATGAAAATAAGGGTTTAGGATGGTAATACGGCTTTGAAAATTTATATCTCAAAAGCCTTTGAAATTATTAGATGGAGATTCCTTTTCCATATGCTTCGAATGCATGGGTTTTTACCAAAGTTTATTGAACGTGTCAACTCCATTCTTGCTAGTTCCAGAATCTCCATTATTGTTAGTGGATCTCCCTGGGTATTTTTTCAATGTTCAAGAGGTGTCAGATTGGGTGATCCTCATTTTGGGATGCTTTTTTCCTTTTCAAAATATTATTTGAGCTGGTGTCTCACTGAACTTTAAAACTAAGGGTGGTTTTAGAGGATGAAATCTCAACACGATTTGTTTGCTCCCTCGCATCTGTTTTATGCTGATGATATCCTTCTCTTCGGAAGAGTGGACAAATGCACCATTTCTTGCATTAAATTATTTTTCTCTCACTATGAAGTGGTTTCAGGTAAGGTCATTAAGTGGAGAAAATCCTCTTTCATGTTTGGTAAAGGTATCTCTATTTCGAAGTAGAATAGAGTTGCTCGACAACTTGGGGTCAAGAAATGGGTGCTCCCTTTTATCTATCTTGGTGTTCCTCTCTTTTGGGGTAGGATCAAGAGAGGATTTCTAGAGAATATTGTTCTAAAAATTATGTATCAAATATACAATTGGAAATGGAAATTCTTGTATCAAGAGGGGAGAATTTGTTTAGTTAATTCTGTGATAACATCTATGTTTGTCTATTCCTTTTTATTTTATCAATGGCCTAGGGATCTGAATAAAGAGATTGCTGGTAAAATCCGAATTTTCATCTGGACTGGTTCTATCCATGAGAGGAAGTTGATCACCGTAGCCTGGAAAGACTGCATTAAGCCTATTCATATGGGACGAATGGGTGTCAACGATATTTTTCTCTTCAATGAAAAATTTATAAATAAGTTCACTTGGAACTTAATTTCTTTTCTTGATAACTCTATGGATTTTATTCAATTCATATTTACTAACAAGCTCCATAATTGGAATTCGACTTATCTTTTCTCATCCATTTGGCCTGCACTCAAGAAATCATATTCTGACTTGATGTTATCCTCTAAATGGATGGTGTCCAAAAATTCTGCTCTTAATTTCTGGACAACTAATTGGATATCAAGGAAATTTTTTGATTATATATGCATCCCTAATCCATTAAGGGATTTGACTATTGCTGACTATCCATGTAATTCATCTATTGTTTGCAATCTCCCTAGTCAGGCTGTTTGTGAAATTGACAGATACTCCTATCACGACTCTGATCTGCTCATCTAGATGTCAAATTTGAATGGGAATTTCACTACTACAGACTGGTATAGAATCTTATGTGGTCATTATTTGCATCCCCCACCTTGGGTTATTTATTTCAATAAGACCTTCATTCCTCCAACTATTACATTGCTCATCTGGAGGGTATGGAGAAAATGACAGCCTCTTCAATATGCTTTGCAGCATATTGTAATTAATTTAGCCTCAATTTGGTTTTTCTGTCTACATGATGCTGAATCTGATGAGCACATTTTTATTACATGCAAGTTTTCGGCTAAAATATGGAACTATTTTTAGGAAAAATTCCATTGCAGCCTCTCAATGAATTCAATTGATGACATGTTCTGCTCACAGTGCAAGGTACAATGCAGTGAGCAGATTCATTCGCTACTATATGCAGTGGTGGAAAGTCTTTTTTATTATATCTGGAAGTCCTAAAATGAACTCATTTTTAATAACAATGTCCCCACCTTTCATGGTGGTGTCTTGGGGATTCATTTTGCAGAGCGGACTGCTTCATATATTCAAAAACGTGCAATGAAAATGATATCTATGAATTAACCCTGCACAGGTCTCTTGGAATCAATGGAAGGGAAAGGAAGCCTTTAATGCTGAAGCATGTTAGATGGATCCCTCCTATTTCACATTGGATGAAAGTTAACGTTGATGGTGCACCATCTGGAGCTCTCGGTTCGGCTAGTTGCAGAGGTGTGTTCCGTACCCATAGGGGATTTGTCAAAGGATGCTTTTTTCAATACATTGGAAATGCTTTTGATCTGGAGGCAGAGTTATGGGAAATTATTAAACCTCTAAGGTAAGTTGTTTTCTTTTGATTTCATTACCTTTGGATTGAATTTGAATCGTCCACTATTGTTCAAATTCTTCGAGATCGATCCCGAGATTTGCCAGGGAGGATGCTTTCAGTGTGGGTGGAATGCCTCCGGTTAGCAGAATCCATATCTATTGAAGTGCTTCATGGTTATCGTGAGGCAAATCAAGTCGCAGAAGCTCTTTCTAAAAGGGCTATTCTGTAGGTAGGTACAATTTGGTCATTTGTTGCTCCGATATTTTGTGATAGCCTTGTTCAGTCTGATTTACGTGGTGATGTTTAAACACGTATTTGTAAAACTCCTTCCTAAATTTTCTTGTACCATTTCCCTTTTATTTTTAATAAATTTCAAAGGATTAGGCTCGCCTATCTCCTGATTTTCTTGGATATACCATCCAATTATATATTATTTTAATATCAAAAGAATGATATTATTGCTTGTACATATGTACGGATTACCGTCTCCACGTTCATGATGAAATTCATTCCCCATAGTATCCATTCAAGACAAATTTTCATTTGATGTTTAATAATAATGTTTAAATACTTGATATCATTCTGGATATTAATAAGATACATCCCATCCATAACAAATTTGACTCTAATAATAATGAATATATAGGAAAATGAATCCGTTAACACCCGAAAGGACTATAATACTAAGATATTATTAACAAATCAATGTTAAAAGATCATATATGATATCATATTAATGTATATGATTCTATTATAATTTAATAACAATTATGTCACCATTATACAGAAGGTTAACTCATCCTTGACCAAGGAAAAGTACAAGGTAAGGGTGAATTCTACAATCTCTTCATTATCTGAGATTGTTTATACGTAATTATCTATTGGGGCCTCTTTATCATTCACATCTATGTTTCCTAAAAATGTATTCAAATACATTTTTACTCTTTACTAGACTATTAGTTAATGTCATTTATACCCTTTTTTGACATTTTATAAAAGGTTTTGAGAGGAATATTTTCGTTGTTTTCCAGACAAGGTACTTTATAACCTTTTCAAAAAAATTAAGGTAAGAATGTTTTTTTAACTTATACGACGGGTGTGGCTATTTTATGCTGTTATAACATCGTCGAAGCTTCCCTTACAAGAATATAAGAATATTTTCAAAACAAATGTTTTATTTATAAGTATGAGACTATTAAATGATTTCAAAATTGAAAGAGATATTTCTCTAAAAAAATGTTTTTATTTCATCTATGACAACATTCTTTGATGGATTGTAAGATTATTTGAAGTTGATTTATTATGATACAAAACTTCCATATTGTAATGAATGTTTTGTGATATGTTTGACTGTGGATGTGTTATTTCATACAAATCATGGTTTATAGATAATGAATTGAAATTTCGTATTATAGTTTTAATATGCATGTTTATGTTATATTTCAACATCTTCTTATGATGAATGTATTGGACTAGTATGTTCTGGGTTGGGGAGCAGTAAAAGTAAGCCCTCCAGTTTGGGTTCTGGTTACATTAGACCCTCCGGGTTGGAGTCCAATTACAAAGGCTCTCTGGGTTGGCATCTGGTTACAGAGGATCTCCGGGTTGGAGTCCGGTCACATAGGCTCTCCGAGATGGAGTCCGGTTATAGAGGCTCTTGGAGATGGTGTCTAGTTACAGAGGCTCTCCAAGTTTGGTTCCGGTTACAGTTATCCCCTAGGATTTAGAAACGAGGCATTGACACATAAATTAATGTCTGACATTATGCGATCTATCTTTATGAATGTGTTTTTGATATTGCATGCGATTATTCGACTAGTAGAATATCCATGTGAGTAAGTAAATGACATTATTTTGATTTTATCTTTGCCTTATTATGATGAAGTTTCTAGTTTAAAAGGCTTTTGTTTTAGTTATATACATTTCCTTAAATTTTTATGCTTATTTTTTAGGGTTTCGATTATATTGTTATCCTTACTGAGCAACTGAGATCTCCCCTTTCTATGTTTTATTTTTCCCAGGATGTGAAGAAGTATATTATGACTGACATGTAGGGACAGTCTAATGGATCTCAGTGTTGTCTATGGAAATAATGTTGTTCTAGTTTTCCATTTTATGATTTAATATAATCCTTATGAATGTATATAGTACATTCAAGGCTACTAAACTAAACAATTTTTTGATAAAATATCTTTTTTTATCATGCCAATGATACATAATTAATGCACCGACTCTGGACTTCTGGGGTCGTGGCGTTACAGTTGGTATCAGAGGAAGTTTAGTACAATCCTTGGAAGCTAGATTTACATAAACTATGATTAGAGCACATTACCCTAAGATAGACCTTGAGTATTAATATAGAAGAACTTCCTAGTATTTAGGTATTGTAGAGATTTTGTGTGTTTTCCATGCAGTACATCCCTGTATGGATACGAACAGGTAGAGGCAGCTCTGGCACAGATGTACCTAGGGCTAAAACCCGAAAACACTAATTTGAGCTAGACTCGAACGGGAACTGGTGCACAACAACGGGCCTTGCTACACTTTTTGTTACGACACTCCCAGGGGATATGCATAGGATAATTCTCATTTTCTATACAAATCATTATGAAGGATTTACATGTATATACCTCCTTAAAGAAAATATTTGTATGGATTATATACCTAAACTGTTCAATTTACATTAGGTATTTTACATGTTATTAATTATTTATTGCAATTCATAAACTAACCTTGTGTAAGCCATTGTATAGAAATGGTGCCCAGTAGAAGGAATGTGAACTCCAGTAATATGTATGATCCAAAGAGTAAGAAGGGTCATATCTTTCAAGGTATTAAGCCAATATTTAGAAGGGAAATAATCTCCCATGTATTATCTACATATAAATAAATAGTATCATGTGTTAATAATATAAGTAAAGAATTATCTGAGTCTTATAGATTTGAAGTGAAGAAACAGAAGAAAAGGATATAAGAGAGAAAGATGGATAAATGAAATAGGGAAAAGAAGGATTATCCCATATGTGATAACTGCGGAAGGAATCACCTTGGTAAATGATTGAATGGAATGAGATTTTGTTGTAAGTGTGGAAAAAACGACACCAAGTACGTTATTTCAAGGTTAAGAAAAAAGTTTCAAATGTACAATGCATCATCTGCAAGGAGATAAGACACTATGCGAATCAATGTCCCAGTCATCAGAGTATACCGTAAAGGATGCTATTGGATAATAAACTTGTTATGATGCTACCTCAGATAAAGAGGAATGACTAGTGTTCTTATATTTTTATTATAGAATTATTTCATTTGAGTGTTGTATCAGCATTATATTGGTTATATGAATTATGGAGGTAAATAAGGATTTTACTACAGTACTATTTCTTTAAGGACATGAGATTGTGTGGATCCAAGAAAAGTTAATCAATAAGAGGTTAAATGTTTTGGAAAATATATGTTTGAGAGAAAGATAAACCATAATATGGTTCTGATATCGAGGTAGTGATTTTGGAATAATACATCATTGATTTGGATAAATTATATTGGACATTCTTGACTACTTTGAAACCGATTAATTATTTGTATATTCTATCATTGTTGGAGTTCACAACATTTATTGATAGAAGTATTATATCCAGTATTATATAAGGAATAAGGGAGAATGAATGTAATTAACAAGGTTTTATGGTTATTCAAGATGTTACTGTGTTTTAAAAGAATACATGATGAAGGTTTTCACATGTTATTATGTGGAAAAAAGTATCTTCATTATGTTTAACTTCCTAATAAATTTTATAATGTGTGTTTGGACAGAAGTATTTTGGATAATTATTGTTTGACATTATTTTTTGATTTCCATAAAAAGGACATCCCGGAGGTCGGGCGGAAACCCGTCGCATCCGGCAAGGCCGTGAGACTTGAACCCACAAACTAAGTGGGACTAGGGTGTATCATCTACCACTGGCCCATTTGATTTCCTGGATTGAATAATATTGTTTTTCTAAAGATCCATTAAATTAATTATAAATTCCTTTTTTTGGAACCATATATGAATAGGATAAATAGAATATTTTTTAGTTTTATTATCATTTAGAGTGAAAGATGTGTTTGTGAGAGAAATTAGTTAAAGGATGGAACTCTACTTCCCAAGTATATAATTATTTTCTTCTCTTATTCTATGAAGATATTAATTCTCAAGAATTAAGTAAGGGATCTTAAAACTGAAAATCTATTATCCTAATACCTTATGTTTTGTTGAACTGATGATATTTTAAATCGTCATAGATTGATGGATTTGAGGACCTAAATTCCACAGTTGTTTGTGACTAATTATCTCAATCACTCCCTATAAATATTTACACTTTTCTTCCAATTATGTGTCTCTAATTTCCACTAATGATCTTCTAATCGAGATCATAATTTGGCGGTGACTTTTTCATTCCCCTTTTCCTCTTATTATAACAAAATTTTATTATCCCATATTCCGATGTGGGTTTTCTCACAATGGTTTTTTCTATTTCAACCCATTCATTTTCGAAGAATAATTTCAGATTGTGAGGATTCAATTTATTGATAGAGGGAAGAATGTAACACCCCATGATTTCAGAGTACGTTATTTCTTCTAAGTAATTTAATAACTCTCACTACACACAACACTGAGTTCATGTGCACCATGACTTATCAAACAAGCCTTTCAAAAATGTTATGAATATTATTAAATGAATTTTTAACTTTATATAATCCTTATAATTTTAGAATCCATATTATGAGTTTCTTAGACATAATGTATTGACAAATTCATTTTTAAAAAGATAAAAAAATTATTTTTCAAAAAATGAAAGTTTACCTCCTTTTAATGACGAACGCTTTTTAAATCTAATATTTGAAAATTTTATATATTTAATTTGACAAAATAAACTTCATCTATATAACCAGGACATAAGAAATTAGTTTCAATTACTTTTAGGTGTTTTTTTGATAACATTCATATTTGGGTGAATAGTGAAAAATACTATATTTTAACTGAAGGCTAATTTTTTAATCAAAATAATTTATAGTGTTAAATTATACATTTTAAAGGTTTGGAAGTATAAATAGATTATATTTTTACCATTTAATCCAATGATGGACATTTTATGTAAATTCACTTTAAAATTGGACATAAACAAGTGTCAATCTTTTGATAGTTATTGTTTCTTAAAAATACGCCTTTTGGTTTTGACAATAGGAATTAATATTAAATTAATAAATGAAAATTATATGTTTTGAATTTGGAAAATGGACTTAATTTTTGAATTCAGAATATCAAAATTATCTTAAGGGGAATTTTAGGTATTTTTCTGATAACTTTCCATTTTGATGAATATTGAAATACACTAAGTTATTGGTTAATACATAATTTTTGTTTAAATAATTAGTTATTTTATTTAAATTTATTTTAGGTCAAAATTGATACATAATACCTATATAAGTTCAATTTAATTCCTTGGATTCATTTTATTATATGTTTATATATATAAAAATTTTATTGAACTTTTTACCGCATTTTACCCACCTTCTAGGAGAATTTGAAAATTTACATAAAACCTAATTTTACAACTTTTATGAGATTAATTTCAAAAATACAAGAGACATAGTTAATATCAAAGTGTAAAATGTGGTTCAATAATAAAAAATATTTTTTGGTGAACAATAACTTTTTACTTTTATTTACCATGGTTAAAAGTAATTAGAGTAATTAAGGGTAAAATTTTATTATTATTACCCTAACACATGTCCTAATTCTATTGGATAAGTGTAATTCAACCCATAAAACCATAGGAATAAAATAAGATCCTTTATGAATATTTGTATTAAATTAGGACACTTATTATTATTTTATTTAATGAATAGTAAAAAGAGTTAAAATCAATGTTTAATATATAAAACATTCTTAATAGAGGGTTATACATAAGATAAATTCCACTTTAAATATTAATTAGAAATTTAAAAATATTTCATAAATAATGTTATTTTAGTTATATTTTTTAGAAATTAAATAATTTAATTTAGTTATGACACAATGATGATGCATCAATTACCAAATTAATGAAATATTTAAATAATTGATATTATAAATATCCAAATAAATGTAATGTCAGACTTTTTATGAATTCCACAAATTTAATAGGTTAGTATGACATGTTCGGGTTGGTTTTATGAATTTTATTCTAAGTAATAATGTTATAAAATTAAGAAAAACTAAATACCAAATAGTGTCATGATTGACATAAAAGAGTTTTTCAAACAAATATTATATTATCTATTCCTAAAAATATAAGGATCGGCCAAAGGACTTATATAATGATATTGGTATCATTAATTAATCCCTTGGGGTTACCATAGAAGTATATAGTGAGTTTATTAACCATATAATATAGAAATACAATGAGACATGGTAAATGTCCAACTTTTTAACTAAGAATTAAATAAAAAAGATAAAGTAAATATAATGAACCAAACCTGTTTAAAAGATATTGGTTGAGTGTTTTTCAACCCATCCCCACCTTAGAATTTAAATAATTTATTTGGTAGCCATTAGAAACCGAAAAATATTTTATCATAAAAAAAATTTCTAGCTTTTCCTAAGGTGCCCCTCACCCCTCTTATAAAAGGGAACTCACCCTTCTATCTAATTGACACCATAAAAGCCATTTGTATCAGCCAACCCTTGCCCAAATACCCTCTCAACTGTCCTCCCTTCATCCTAGAGGACTTACTTTAGTCAGAAATCCAATATAAGGAGCCCTTTTGATCAAATCAAAAGGAAGAACCCGACGAAAAGGTAAATATTTCATCACCTCTTTCAAGTTCCTTTCTTCTTCCACTTACTCTTTCGTTTTGTATACATTATAAAATAATGACTCCAGTATCTTCTATATAATATTATGTTATTATAAATATGGTACTACCAAACTCATTATTCTATCCATCCCTTGAATGAAATTTCACCATAAGTGCATCTGTACGACTTACCGTCTCCACGTCGTGGTGTAATTCTTATTCAATACATTATTATTTGGATGGGTATAATAATTATGTGTAATTGATGTAAATAATATATATAACATGATAATGATTCTTTATATATGTTATACCATCTAATTATATATTATTTTAATATCAAAATAATGATATTGTCGCTCGTGTGTATGTACGGATTAAAGTCTCCATGAACAGGATGAGATTCATTACCCATCGTGTCTATTCAAGACTAATTATCATTTGATGATTAAAAATAATTTTTAAAGACTTCATATCATTCTGGATATAAATAATATACATCGCATCCATAACAAATACTACTCACATAACAAATAATATAAAAGAAAATGAATCTGTTAACTTCTAAAACGACGATAATACTATGATATTATTAACAAAGAAATATTAAAAGATCATATATGATATCATATTAATGTATATGATTCTTTAATAATTTAAAATCAATTTTTTCACCATTATACATGAGGTTAACCTACCCTCGACCAATGAAAAGTACAAGGTAAGGGTTAATTCTAAAATCTCTTCATTATCGGAGGTTGATTATATGTAATTATGTACTAAGACCTCTTTATCATCCACATATATATTTCTTAAAAGGTTATTAAAAAACATTGTTATTTTTTATTATACTATGGGTTAAACAAATTTATACCCTTTTTTGACTTTTTATAAAAAAAATTGAGAGGAATATTTTTGTCATTTTCCAAACAAGGTACTTTAAGTCCTTTTTGAAAAAATTAAGGTAAGAATGGTTTTTAACTTATATGGAAGGTGAGGCTATTTTCCACCGTTATAATATCGCCGAAGATTCCCTTACAATCTTATAAGAAGGTTTTCAAAATAAATGTTTCCATTATAATTATGTGACTCTTAAATGATTTCAAAATAGAAAGAGATATTTCCCCAAAAAAATGTTTTGATTTCATCTATGTCAACATCCTTTGATGGATTGTAAGATTATTTGATGTTGATTTATAATGATACAGAATTTTCATATTGTATTGAAGGTTTTGTGATATGTTTGACTGTGGATGTGTTATTTCATACCATTCATGGTTTATGGATAATGTATTGGATTTTTGTATTCTAGTTTTAAAATTAATGATTATGTTATATTTCAACCTCTTCTTATGATGAATGTATTGGAATAGTATGTTCAGGGTTGGGGCTGATAAAAGTAAGCCCACCGGGTTGGGGTCCAATTAAAACAGACCCTCCTGGTTGGAGTCCGGTTATAGAGGCTCTTCGGGTTGGAGTCTGATTACAAAGGCTCTCCGGGAAGGAGTCTGGTTACAGAGGCTCTCTGGGATAGAGTCCGGTTATAGGGGATCTCCAGGATCGAGTCTAGTTACAGAGGGACTCCGAGTTTGGGTTTGGTTATAGTTATCCCCTAGGTCCTGGCACGAGGCCTTGTCATAGAAATTAAAGTCTGACATTATGAATTCCATATTTATGAAAGTGGCTATTTATATTTCATGTGATTATTCGACAAGCCAAATATCCATGTCAGTAAGTAAATGGAATTATTTTGATTTTATCGTTTCCATATTATGTGGAAGTTTAAGTATAAAATTCTTTTGTTTTAGTTCTATACATTTCCTTAAATTTTTATGATTATTTTTTAGAGTTTCTGCTATATTGTTATCCTTACTGAGCATATGAGCTCTCCCTATTCTATGTTTTAGTTTTCCCAGGACCTGAAGAAGTATATTATGACTAACCTACTAGGATAGTCTATGGGATCTTAGTTTTGTATATGGAAACATTATTGTCGTAGTTTTCTATTTTATGATGTAATGTAATCCTTATTAATGTATATAATACATCCCAGAATACTAAACTAAATGATCTTTCGAGACGTTATCTTTTTTTATCATTCCAATGATATGTAATTAATGCACAGACTCTGGGCTTATAGGGTTGGTGAGTTACAAAGACCATCCTGAGGTTCTTAGAATACTCCTCCTCTGATCTTGAGTTGATACCGAAGTCATCGGTGAAAGCAATGATGAACCTGTCCAGGAACTCCTGGAAAATAGATTCCATAAGCCCCATGAACACAGTAGGCGTGTTCGTAACACCAAAAGTAATGAATAAGAACTAAATGTGCCCATACCCGCACCTAAAACCAGTCTTCATGATATCACCATATTTCACCCTTAGCTGGTGATTCCCAGACCACTGACCGATATTAGAGATCTGACTTGCTCCCTATAGTTGGTCAAAGAGATAATCTATCATTGGGAGAGGGTAACGGTTCTTGGCCATTAACATATTTACTTTTCAGTATTCTATGTATATCCTGTGACCACCATCTCCATCATTGAAAACAATACTGGAGCACCCAACGATTAAACACTTGGTAAGAAAAAACCCTTCTTCACTATATCGTTAATCAAAATTCGTAACGCCCACAAATCAGTAGGTTTCATCCAATAAGGATCCATCAAAATTGTATCAGAACTGGGTTTTAAGTGTATCCCCAACTCAACATCACGTATATGGGGTAGAGTCAAAACCTCCTCGGTAAAAACATATAGGAACTCTTTGAATACTCCTGAAACATCCACTATCTCTTCTTCTCCTAACTCCCCCAGCAGCTCAACTAACAGTAAATGAAGGAGATCCACTCTCCGGCATCCCTCTTGGAAACTCTGATCACCAATTAAAGCTACACGTTGGCAGTCCATATCTGAAAACAAGACCCTTCTACAGAAGTAGTCAATAACATCGTGTATGGAAAATATCCATTTGATGCTTATAATGTCATCATGTGGTTGAATTTGTAGTATAAGAAGATCCCCAATATACTAATGCGGCCCCAAAATCAGTCTTCATCCTTGAAAAACATCAAACATGCTGGTCTGATCCCCAATAGAAATACTCCTCACCAGAGGTATATAGATTCTCTCTACCTCTATTCCCAAAGCATGGGATAGACCACGTCTAGAAAAATTGTTTGAATATCTTGACTCAAATAAGGCATAGACAAGAGTACTAAAAAATATGATCGTACCTTAAATGACCTCAGTCCTTACTAGAACGGGTCCCTATGTAGCCTATAAAATCCCACTCCCAACTCCTCTGACCCTCAGCTATCGGCCGCCTCCCCGACTATGCCCTGGTATAGGTCCCTAAGGAGCCCCCTAAGGTCATCCTCCTCCGACACCATCCAACATCGGAGGAGCAGGATATCGTTGTCCCTACTGCATTTTATAAAATGGTTTGGACAATAACCGGTCCAGTTGAGGTGGAAACTCATCCTGCACACCCCCACCGTTCTATATATATTCTGGGGACTACTTCAAGAAGGTGCACATAGATTCTATAGATAAAATATCTCGGCCCTAGGCCCATAGAGAAATGGATAGGACAATGATATCAACACTATAACTACTGAGGCATAATCCCCATTAGCCAAAACTTACAAGGCCCTGATGTTGTTGGTCTTCTACTGACAACATTCCCTTTCGATGAACCCAACTGGATCCCCTCTTGCAGCCAACCTCCCAATATGTGCATCCTCTCCACCACTTCATCCATCTTCAGGATGTCCCTATATTCCAGTATAGTGAAGGGAGTAATAACATACTATAGATAAGGTATGAGTTCCTCCTCTAAATGTCTTTCCTGAGACACCTCATCTGGAAAAAGGTCGGGAGTGATGGAGAGAAAATCCATGAACTTGATCCCCAACCCTCTTACCAAAATTCTTTTTTTCTATATGGATGGTATATCTTTCCTCTTCTTGGCCTACATTGTAGAAGAATGGAATTCTTCCCAGAATACCTTCATGATGTTATCCCACAAAACCCTAGTCTTCATCCTCTCTCCGAGGTAGAGCATCCACCACTGGAGAGCTAATCCCTTCATCTAAATGACTGCCAACAGAACCCTATACTCTCTTGAAATATGGATTAAGGTAATGGTGATTGCCAGCTCCACAAGTGATCTCTCTGTCTCCAAGTTAGAAACAGTACCCTCGTATTTCCCGATGCTTTTCTGATATAAGGAACATAGGATCTTCGTCAACTTGTCGTCATCTTCCTCGTGGTAAATCCCCCTCTGATAAAATAGATCAGCCTCTTGGGCTATATCTCTATCACTAATCATGGACATCATTTGGGTTCCATATCTACAAGGTAAATATGGAATTTCTAATCCTGAGAAGTGTATAAGATTCATTTTATTTTTTTCTTAAACTATTTATATATTTTAATTGCCCAAAACAACCAAGACACACAAGAACACAAGTCATTATGACGAATGTAACTTTTCTAGGGTCTCTACCCTCTTATATGTCTACACTCACCTATTTGTTCAGTTGGCACATAGTCCTTGCATTAGATCACATGGTTGTTCTAAAATCACATGTTCAAGCTATCTTCCTTAGCCTATTTTACACACCATGATTTCCAAACTATGTCTCCCTACCATCCCATGAAATCCCCAATGTACCTAACCCCACACTCCACCCTGTCTCTCAACCATCTCCTCTAATATGTTTCATTCGTGACACGACTTCACTGATATGGGGGAAGGGACCAAAAATTGCCAGAACCTTCCTTCTTCAAGTTGAAAGAGAGATAATGACCCCCGTCTCCCACCATTATTTGGCCCCATAGTGTCGAATAGCAACAGGGGTATAAAATATCACGTAAAATGGAATGAATTGCCATTTATAATTTATAATATAGGTGATAATATGTTAAATACCAACCAAATCCAAAAATATAAAGTAAAAGTAATGCCAAAAATCCATTCCCATATACATGTTCAAATTAAAATGATATAAGGTACAAGAAAAATATGATGAAAAGAAACTGACAGAAATAACAGTAGCAATGAAAACTCTTGAATGCTGAGCTATTAAGGTTCCACATGGTCCTCATAGTCCTCTTAAAAACTAGAAAGGTGTTTTATATATGTATGGTGGGTATACATGTATACTAAGTATGGAAAACAAAAATCTCTTATGCACAAGTGGGGAGGAATTCTAATTCACCGTCAGAAATAGAGATAAACAAATAAGCTAGCATGGAATCTATCCACCCAGACTCACCAAGGCGCACTCCCCAAATAACACAAATCAGGTAAATTAACAGTTATATCAGATCGATTATTGGGCATCCTACACCACATTACCACTAGTTATTTAGGACATCATAGACAGTAGACATCCCCTATAGGCTCCATTATAGCCCCACTACTGACCCCTACAATAATTATATGGTCCATCCCAACCAAACATATATCCCACCTACAAACACATAAACCACCTCAAACATGAATAACCACACCTGCAGAAACCTGTGACACAACAACCACGTCAACACTCAAAGACACCAGGGCCTCAACAACCACTGACACTCCCTAAAACACTTGGGCCTCATCCTGAAGACACTTGGGAAACAAACCTGCCCGTACACACCCAGGATAACCACCACAACACATCTGCCTGAAGAGTCTTGGGTCATAATGAAACTTTGGTGGTCACAGGATACCCAAGGAATTATCGTCTCCCTATGAGAAGGAGCAAAAAAGAGCAATTAACTAGCCACTCACAAGAATGTTGGTAGAAACACCCTCCCCCATGAAATGGGGGTGCTCATCAGAAAGTGCTCAGTATGGGTGGGGTTCGTACAATAAAAAAAAGAGCTAAATATTATAAATATAGGTAAACAATCGATCGTCCCAACCAAAGGGTTCTGAAATAGTTAACCATCCCGTACACATTCACTATCGTTGACATCCCTACATGCACAATTACACTACATCCAGGACCAGAACACAACCCATTTCTTTCAATACTATTCCCCCATAGTACTAGTTCCCATTATTGTATTTATGGGATTTTATTTTATGAATCCCCCCACTACCGAGAAACTAACAGGAACAACCATAATCCAAAATCGACAACTGAAACAAAATAGTCAAGAATAAATATAATAATTCACACTCGATTTTCTTGTAATGTCTCAACCACAAAAGGGAATTGTGAGATCCTTCGAAGTACATGAACCAAACCAAGAACCAACATGTCAGCTTCACACAACCTCAGATTCAAACACAACTACTTCTCAACCATAATATTTTATTCTTATCTATGTCACACCACAAGGCACCAAATAGAAAAACCATGCATTAAACAAGAATAAATTAAGGAAGTTTTCAGATTTAATTACACCATTAATTATGTTCTTTCTTACCGTATGGTTAACCGTGGTGACCAAACAAGGATTCTTATTCATCAGCAATCCATTTAATCATCTAATTTTATGTGATTAACTAATTTTCATGATACATTGGTTCAATCACAAGATTATCCAGAAAACCAGGCCAACATATTTGTGCAAGAAAGGACCACCAACAACCATGATTTTTATTGGACTTGAGTCCACATAATTCACAACATAAAACAATTGTAATAGGAACACAATTACAACATCATCATTCCGACACCTTAATTGTTTGAAAGTCTTTTTATTATCTTCTTTAAATTTTTATCATCTACATCTTGATAGAACATCATCATACCCTCACCGAATGATGCATAGAAATGATAAAAGAAGGAATAATCTCTACTTGGTTGATCAAGGATTGATGTTTCCTCCTCGCTCTATGAACTGTGGCCACGTGAGTTGCAAGAAAAACTCCACAGTGGTTGAGAGGGAAGGGCTCCCGCATGGGCGCATGACTCATCTTCAGTGTAAGGACATAAATCACATCATGAGGGTAAAAAAAGCCTGTGGAAGATGATCATGGTGATAAAGGCCTGATCCTAGAGTTACAAGATATGCCGTTTCGAAGCACTTGAAAAACGGGTCATGGATTGGCCACGCATATGAGAAGTATCACACATTAAAAAATATTAAGATTTCATAATTCTCCTTGGAGATAGTGGAAATAAGGGTTGTGAGTTAATAGATTACATTCAAACAGGGAAAACACATAACAAGTGTGAGACATGAAATCATTGGAGGATGGAATGCGCGGCTAGGTTTTCAAACTGATTAAAAAGACACGCGTTTTTTTGAGTTAAAGGTTTCCCCACTCTTAGGGGATTTAGAACATCATTTATGGTCCGAAAATGACATTGTACTACTTTAAAACGTTAAAAAGACTTAAAAGAGGAGTTATGGAAAAATGGGGAAGGAAACCCCAACACCCCACTGTGGAAAATCGGTGAGACCAATCGGTGATATCAATCAGTGGAGTTGGTCGTGTAAAGATGATCAGGTGCAGCTGATCATGTGAAGGTGATCAATGAAGCGGATCAGGTGAACCCGATCATGTACAGCTGATCGGGTGAAGCCAATCAGGTGAAGCCAAATGATTAAAGCTGATCGGGTAAATCCAATCTAGTGATGCTGATCAGATGAAGTTTTTAGGTGGAGCATATTAGTGAAACTGATTGGGTGAAAGGCGATCGGTAGAGAAGATCAGTGAAATAGATCAGGTGAAGCTGTTTGAGTTAATCTTATCCATGATGGGGATCTGCGAAGCTGATCTGGGAAGCTAATCATTGAATATGGTATTCTAATGTAGATCAGTGAAGCAGATTAGTGAAGTCGATCTATCAAGCTGATTAGTGAAGTTGATTAGTGAAGCTTATTAGTGAATCTGTTCTTTAAAGATGTTCTGTGAAGCAGCTATGTGATGTTGATCTGTGAAGCTGATCAGAGAAGATGATCTTTGAAGCTCATATGTGATGCAGATCAGAGAATACGAATCATGAATCTGATCTACGAAGCTGATCCATGAAGCTAATAAGTGAAGATGATCGGTGAGACCAATGGGTGAGATAGCGATCGATGGGACAGATCAATGGAACCAATCAGTGATACTTAACGGTGAGACTGATTAGCGAGGAACCTATCTGTGAGACATGTTTCTGGAACCGATTGGTGAGAATAATCAGCGAGACACTGATCAGTGGGAATGATTGGTGGAACCGATCGATGGAACTAATGGGTGGAACCAATCGGGGAGACCGATCAGTGGAACCGATAGGTGACACCACAAAGAGATTTTTCCACTGACACTGACATCCTCATGACTCACCAATGGTGTCTAAGACACCCCAACACATACAATTAGGCAATGTAATAGAATATGAGGGTCCAACTCATTATAACTATTACATCCCATGTGCATAAATCCACCCCTATTACAACTTGGGGGATGATAATCTCATATAACACTTCCATACTCTCATTTGTGGAATTTAATGCAATTTTTGTATTTATTGACAATCCCTATATAGAGATAACTTTAATTTTCATGATAAAAAATCACTCTTCATATTCTGAGTTGTCCCATATTTTTTCCCTTGTGAAATGAGGGGGATGAATCTTCATAAGAAACAACATCACATGTATGGATATTATTTCCCTATAAGAGATCATACCTAGAAAAATTTATTGTGTATAAGGAATGAATCATCATTGAAGACATGACCATAATGATGTATTACAATAATGGGTTTCTTGAGGAGTTTTTTGGAATTATTATAAGCTGAGGCATTGAATTTTTAATTGAGATTACACTTTTAGAATTACCATTATTTATGACTCTTTATATAATGGTTGTTGTGGAACTTGGGTAGTTGAAGAAACCACTATTGGATAATCATAATAAATGGTTTGTACCCCATGTGCTTCACCATGGGGTGCATCATTCCTCTTCTTCAAGAAGAAGGATGGGTTATTACACCATTGAATGTATTTTAGTGATCTCAAAATGATCATATTAATGAACTAGTATCATCTTCGACCAATTGAAAACTCATTCGATCTGCTATATGGAGAAAAAAAACATCTCCATGGTGGATCTATGGTCATGCTATTACTAAGTTAGGGTGAAGAAGGAAGATATCCCAATACATATTTCCATACAAGGTATGAGCACTATGATTTCATAATAATACTTTTTAGACTCTCTAATGCTCAAAAAATAATCATGGAATTGATTAGCATAGTATTTAGAGATTACATAGAGAAAAAACCATAGGAATGTTGAATAATTTTTCTATGTAAAAAAAATGTTTTTTTTGGAAATAGAAATTCACATTCATGGGGAACATCATCACATGAAATTAGATATATTTGGACCTCTCAAAGATAGAAGCAATTGAATATCAATTGAGTCTGACATATATTAAATATTTATTTAGTGTTATTGGATGATCTGGGTATTATCACGGATTTGTGAGAAGTTTATCATGATTCTAAAAATATATCATTAAGATAACCTGGAATGGAGTCATATTTATTGGAATGATGATTGAGAAGAGGTATTCATGGAAATAAAAATGAGTCTAGTCACTGAAACTGTTCTTAAACTATCCAAAAGTGGATATATTTTATTAGTATTCTTGTATTATATGAAAACTCGATTGAGATATGTGTTAATGAAAAATGAAAAAGGATATCCCATGTTTCAAGGAATTTGAAATTTCATGAACCGAACTACCCAATGCATGATTTGGAGTTGGCCGTAGTGATCTTAACATTTAAAATATAGCATAATTATCTTTTGGGGAGAAGTGTGAAATATATATGGGTCCAGAAAACATTAAATAATATTTCTATAGATAGAGATAAATATTTGCTAATGAATATGGCTAGAGATGATCAAGTACTATGAATTTTCAATTCACTACCCTCCAGGGAAAGTGATTAATGTATAAGAAAATCTATGTTTAAAGGATCAAACAATTCTATCATTTATGAGAATTGAGAGGGATCTGATTTTTTAGATTTGGAAAAGATGTACATGGGAGTCAGAATGTAAGGAACATAATCAATTCATTCACAGATGATTTTTAATCCTTTAATTCATGAGAAGATAGATTATGCTCAAACAGATGGTTTGAAAATTTATATGAATTTGGAATCTATAAGGAAATGGAAATCCACTGAGTTCAATATTATTAAAGTAGTTATAATATTTTTATCATGTATATGTGTACAATCAAATTTGGAGTTAAATAACGAGTTTTGGGCTGATGTGCATATCTATACCCTCTCTATCTGTCCAAGAAGAAAAATATTTATCAATATCCTAGAGAGAACTCTTTGTGGGACATTATGAAAACAGGAGATCGAAGAGTATACGTCAATATGTCTTGTACGTCATTAAGTGAATGTGAAATGGAATATTCCTTGGGGATATTGCATCCATCTTCTGAAAACTGAAAATGATTCATGGAGAAGAACCATTGATTGAATCATATTGAGATCCAAGAATCAACACTATGTTTGGAAGAAATCTAAAAAATGCACCAAATATTGAGTTTATCATTACCATTGCTTATCACAAAAATCTTAATGGTTTTATGAAGAAATATATAAAGAATATATGACATATTACGAGCTTTCTCAATTGACATAAATGAATTATGGGAATAAAATATTTCTTTTTTAATGTTCTCATACAAATAACATCTTCCACTCATGCATCTAAATGGATATATATGATTCTATTTATGGTATGAGTTACCTAAGACATGCATGCTAGGATGATGTTGGGAAAAAACTTCTAGGTCATGAAATGGTAGAGGAAACTATTGAAAAGGTTAATACCATTCAACAACACCTTAAGGATTCTCAGAGTTGACAGAAGATTTATGCTAACAATCATAGATGATACCTAAAGGTTGATGTTAGATACATGGATTTCCTCTGCATATATTCATGGAATAATGAGATGATATTTAAGAAAAAATAAAAGATTAATTTAACATATATCATCCCATTAGAGATCATTGATTGCATCGGAGAAGTTTCCATTCAACTATCACTCCGACCCATCCTATCTCTACAACCCGATGTATTTCATTTACCCCTCTTGAAAATGTATATACCATACCACTCACATATTCTCATTATAGAGGTGGTGTCATCAGAGAATGATCTTTTTTTATGATAATCTGGAGAAATCATATATCATAGATATAATGTTCTATGGAATAGGACAATTCCCATTGTCAATGTACAATTGTGAAACAAAAATTTTAAGAAATGATTTGGGAAATGGTGGAGGTGATGAAATAGTGACAACCAATTCAGTTTTAGTGTGGGAAACAAAAATTTCAATCTTGAGATTTCTTACTAGGGGGAATATTGTAATGACCTGAACTATTATAAATAAAATTACCCTTTTTATTTAATTAAATATATTATTTTTTTATGGTTATAGGAAACAAATGCAATTCTTTTGTGTCATATCCTAAAATATTTAAAATATCATTATAAATCACTTCCATTGATAATAAAGCTTTCAATTAGTGATCATATGATTTTTATACTTATATGGTTTTATCAAATCAAATTGGCATGGACAAAGGATGTGATGGCCTAAACTAGTTGTATCATACCGTGTGAATCCCTCTTATCAGATCTTCAAAGGGAGATAGAATTACTAGAATTTGACCTTATAAAATCCCAAGCTAAGATCCAACAACTTAATTATGTGTGAAATAGTTTTCAAGAGAAGATAAATGTTATCAAGATCACAACCCTAACCATGTTCCTCATACCATCCCATGAAAGTACCATTATCGCACACATTACTCTAAAGGCGTTCGATGGTATATTAAATTGATATGTATTAAGACACTTGAAATATTAATAGGTAAATTTTTTTATATAATAATGAATATATTTTCATCATATTATTGTTATATTATAAATTTTTCTTATTTTGATATAATATGACAAAATACTATTTTTGTGAAATATTAATATCTAATTAAGGAATTTTTTTGTGAGTTACTAAATTTCATAGATAAATAATATTATAATAAATTTTTATTATTAAATATTATTTACTAAATTTAATTGATTATATAATTTTTATGAGGTCACATTTAATTAGTATGAAGGTTTGAAAACTTTTAATGAAAAAATCTTATAATTTTTCAAAAAATATCGATTCTAGTTTTAATTTTGTAAATATAAATACATATAAAATTATTAATTTTAAAATGAATATTATATTTGAAATCATAATTTCAAAATTATCCAACTATCAAATTTTCAAAATTTTCTGAAATAGACGAAATTGAAAGTAAAACTTAAATACCATATAAATATAAGGTGTGTGTAATTACTTAATTACGACCAAAAAATGATGTAAGAAATACTTAAACCAGTATTTGAGACCAAATATATGTTTTACCATTAATATAATGTTATTTTATGGTTATTTTATTAATTATTTTATCCATTTTGAGTCCACTAATATAATTTATATAATTTATGGTTTTGAAATTATTTATTTACGAGTATGAGTCACTTCCACATAGTAAATGGGAATATTTTATTTTTTTCATCTCTTGACTTTTTAAGATAATTAATTGTATTCTATTTTTTTAGAAAAATTTTAAAAACCATTTGATGGTTTGTGGTTTGGGTTATTTTATTATATAGAGTCCAAAACATATTTTCCATGAATATTTAATACATTACTCAGTTTTCCAATATAAATCCACAATCCATCCCATTCATCATCACAAAAAATGGATAACATCTTTACTTTTCCATCTCTTCTCTATAGTTCTAACAAGGTGCACCCAATCACTCAACAAGCCCCTCCTGAGTATTTTTTTCCACACACTCGTGTATGAGATCCTCACATTCTCTTCTCTATTAGAGTTTCTTTATTGTTTATGGATTCTATTTCCAATTCATTATTTGG
Source organism: Viscum album (assembly GCA_963277665.1). NCBI lineage: Eukaryota > Viridiplantae > Streptophyta > Magnoliopsida > Santalales > Viscaceae > Viscum > Viscum album. Next base: position 2,096,746,288 of record OY728163.1, on the reverse strand, counting down.
TAAATCTATTTACATGTCCATATTACTGCAATTTTATTTCAAAATTATTATAAACCCTTTTTACTTTCATAAAACTATTTTATTATTTTTTACGCGATGATGTTATGATGCGGAAATTTCACTATGATTTCCATTCCACATAAATTGTGTAGTGACTCCCATACCCATATCCTTTCAAGGGTGATCAAATTTTTGAATGTATAATTAATTTAAATGTTAGATTAATTTATCTATTATAAACAAATTATTCATTAAAGAAATATGATGATGAATGAATCCATGTTTTATGATCTATGTAAGACACTTAAGTATTATAATGAAATGAAAGTGATGGGTGTGCCCAAAAAAATATAGTGCTCCAATTAATTTGGTAATGTTTAGTTTCATTAGATTCCTTCTTTGGTATATATAGTGTATCTGAATCCTTTAGGGCATTTTTTCAATCAATATTTCTTCAATGATAGCCTTGACCTACATATATGATTCATTATTTAATTTTTTTTCCACATTTTACATGTTTCAATTAGGATTATCATGATATATTATTTCTCCTTGTTAATGTTTGTGTTTCTAAATATTTTTCGAATTGATATAAATATCATCTAAAATTTATTATTCCCTACATATTTTGATATTTTTATTCCCTTAATGTTATTTATATCTCTCCCCATTATTATATATGACCTCAAGTTATCCCATGCAGTTTCCTAGTGTGACCATGTTAAATAAGATTTTAATAAAAATGATGTTTTTCATGTTTTAATGTGTTATGTAATGTATGAAATTCAAAAATAAAATATAACTACTAATAATTAATGTTTCCTTAGGTTTAATATTATCTAGTAAATCACAAAATAATGTTTAATAAATTTATGGGTTGTTATATGTCTCATTTATATAATGTACTTAAATTTGTGTTCCACATATATCATAAAACGTAAGATTGTATTTCATAATGTTTAATCCCATTATTATGGTATGTGGTTTATTGACTTATATTTACCAAGTCAATTATGTATAGATTCATCTAGTTGAATACCATTGAGTGGAAATGTGGATGGGTAATCACAACCAAAAAGTTAGGTAAGGAAAATTTCTAGATAATGTTGAAAGTGTAAGAGGTGAAAATAATACTGCATTGTAGGTTTTAATGAGACTGAAAGGTGGTCAATCATTACATTGTTCTCATAATTTAATTAATTTTTTTTTGTAAAAATACATTAAAACATGAAAAATTAGAAATCAAAAAGCTTAATATGAAGAATGTACATGAATACAATGTTTTCAAAATAATCCATTACATCAACGTAGTAAACACTTAGGGAATGGTAATAATGGGAGGGGATAAATTATATCTCATTATTATAATATAAATTGGAATGTAAGGGGACATTTATACATAAATGATGGAATAATAAATTTTTTATTAAAAAGGCTAAATACAAATAAGGTTTTTGAATGGAAGATAAGGGTGAGGAAGGTCCATTTCTATAAGAGGTAACTTATAAAATAATGGGGTGATATTTTTATTAGACTAAGAGGTCCAAGGGAAGGGTATAAAGATTTAAAAGGACAGATAATCACAATATATGGGATTTGAGTGATGATGAGTGGCCAGTGGGGAGACCATTTTTGGAAAAAGAGAGGGAAATTATTAATTAATGTATAAACATAGAATTTCCTATATATATAATAATGGAATGGAAACTAAAAAGAACAGCATGGCCTAATCCCATGGTTTCTATGAAATGATATTAATTTTAAATATTTTATAATTTCATGAATATAAGTTATTAAATTAATTACACTACCGTTTTGGAAGTAATCTATGTCCACAATTAATTGATTTTAAAACATTAGAATATAATATATATGTTTTTTATAATTTGTTAATGACATATAAAATAAGTAGAATTAATTAAAAAAACAAATATTTTAAAAGGGGAATTAACTATTTCATCATGGATTCCTTTTATAGAATTCATGACTCCACTTTAATGATATTGTGTCATATTATTTAGAGGATATATATATATCATATTAAATTTTAACCCAATTATTTGATAATTTTAGAAAATAATGAAAAACCCACCATTGGATAATTTTTACATGATGACTTCAAAAGTAATATTTATTTTAAAGATATATTTTTCTAAATATGGTAATTTTTAGTAGGAACACAATATCTTATTTAATTAAACATAATAGTTTTTATTACACAAACAACTTTAGACCCCCTATAAAAATTATATTGGGAATTTTTAAATTATATTATCATTTAAATAAATGAAAAAGTTATTTTATTTTAATATTTCATTTGGAAAAATATAAAAAATTAATTAATTTAATATTATTGTATTATTTGATACTATATATTTCCCAAAAATTGAATTTTCATTTCCTCATATCAGAATCAATGTTTTATAAAAATCATTATATAAAAATTCATAATGAAATAATAAAAAGGGTCAAGTATTATGAATATATTATTTTCAATAACAAAAATTTTTATGGGGTCAAGATACATAACCACTTATTACATCATCATGTTCCCTATTAGAGTGGTGTGTGTGATGATTTTTTATCTTGGGGTGGTTCAAAAAACATTTGTTAGCACATGATATAGATAATATAGAAATTATCTGATAAATGGATATATGTGATATTGTATAATTGTTCTCACATTTGTATTAGTAAATGGTAAATCATAGGGATTTTACCTCACATGAAAGATTTGATATGTGGGATTCATAAGGTATGATAATTTTGGTCGAGGTCGTTTATGTAAGTTATTTTTCTGAAAACACCCAATCAGAAACACCCCATTTAAAATTTATCACAGTGATGACTATGGGGTTTCCTTATGAAGATATCGCAAACTAGGTAATCATATTTTCAATTTTCGAAATAGTTTTTTTTTAAATTTAAACTATAAGTGAAGATTATAGATGAGTTAAACAATTTTAAGAATCAAAATCATATTAAGGAATGAAATTAATGTTTGAGAATATAAATAAAGAAGAGAGACATAGCATAACTGAATAGGTTAAGATAGTTAATTTTCAAAAAGAATCGTTCATCAAAAAATCCCTTTATCAATGTTAAAATGTTACTTCTAATCAAATAATAAAACATTCACATCAAGAAATTTATTTCCAATATAATACAAAAGAAAATTGTTTGCAACGAAAATCAAAATCTCTAAAGAGAAATGCCTTCATATCCTATTTTTCCTACGACACTTGGAATACATACCTTAATGGATTGATAAAATCATAGAAAAATCACATTATATAACTAATATCTTCCCAAAAATATTATTCCCTCTCACTAACCACCCTTTTTAATGAATGTTGAGACATATACTTATAGGAAAATGGTTTGACATACTTCCCTCTAGAAAATTATATTCAACATAGTGAGGATATTTGGATAGAGAAACCACAAATTTTTGCACATTATATTAGGAAACATTTTTATTAATTGATAATTATTTCATCCTTTAATATTAATGTAAATATAGACTCATAGGGAAATATAAATTCTCATATTATTGATATAAAAGTTTTCTATATGAACAGTATCTTCAACATCGTTAAATTTGGAATGTCAATAAAACACAATAAACATATAATTTCTCCTTAATATTTATTGGGGGTGTTATAAATATAGTATTATTTCTAATCTAGTTGGAATCACCTCATCTATATATCAATAACTCCGGGTTTTTAATATTTATTTAATTTTAGTCAATTCTTTCTGGAGATTCAACTTCCAAAATTGAATGATTTGTTTGGGATTCAAAATGGTTCATTTAAGAGTTTTTCAATTTGAATTAAATGTATTTGATGATTAAATGTAAACCAAAAATTAATTTCTAAAATTATATTAGTATCATAAATTTTAATCTGAAATTTCCAAACTGATAAATATCTGATATAATTCATGAATTATGAAATTTTTATAATTCTATTGAAAACTCCGCAAAAATAGAAAATGATTAATTTTCACATAAGAGGACAAATTTTTTGGCATTACAAAATAAATTTTTTCTCTATAAATTCCCCCACATTTAATAATTGGAATATTGGAGAAGATAGTACTCAAAATAAATTATCATCAAAAAATTCAAACTCGTGTAAAAAAATTCACAAAACAAAAAAAAACCCAACTTATATTCCCTATTAATAACTTAAATACTAAATTATCAATTATTTTATATACTTAAAAATTCTATTTATTTCATTATTTGATGAACAAGAATGCATGACTCATGTGTTTTCCACTCAAGGCATGATTTTTTTTAAAATGTAGATCTAAATAAACGAATGGGGCCCCATAAGATCAAAAAAATTATAAATCTCTAAACAATAGGTATAAATAAATAAATCAATAATGATTAATATGATCCGTTTTTTTTCAGGTTTGAAGGTTTATGGGTTTCTAAAATAAAAAAATCTATGGTAGAGTGTGATTCCATGGGCCATTGTTGAATAAATATTTCCCAATTAATAATTTAAATATAAGAATGTTTATCTTTCTTATTCATTTAATTTAATATGATATAAAATAACTTTAATGTTTTTTTCATGAACATCACAGAAAATCATTAATTGAGTACTAATTGCACAACAATTTCATTCCAAAATTCCAAAATTCATTTTTTAATGCCCTAAAAGAAAACAAAATATTCCATGAGTGTTACAACAAATAAAAAATAGATTTTATTTGAAATATAAAAAATGGAATAACATTTAATATTAATAATTATCTCTATATACTTTATTTTTTAATCCTCTAAAAGTATTCCAAAGCTATATGCCAAATAACAAACTAGATACCCCACACTAAATAAAAAAATCTAGAAATGTACTTTATGTCGAATTTGGATAGGGAATATGGCTTGTAATGAGGCAGACTAAATAGAATTTTTATGTATTCTGATGAATCATAAGAAAAAAATGATTGAATAAATATTTCATAATTTTTTGGAAATGTACATTCAATCAAAAATGAAAATTGAAGATAATTTTTTTAATCTACTTTTTAAGAACATGGGTATTGATAGAAAATATGTATGTATAAGTAAAAATAAAATTTATTAGTTAACTAAATATTTTGTCTTATTATTATGAATATATTAAAAAGATGGAGTGCTCATGGTCAATTGATTATCGACATTTGAAAACATTTATGTAATGTGATTCTGAATCCAATTTTAATAACCAAAATTTAATCATTTAAAATCTATAACGCATAACATTTAATCAATAATTTTTTATGCACCATGAATAATGTTGGTAAATTTTATTTAAGAAATATGAAAATTCAAAAAAATAATAATTATTTTTATATTCATAAGATTAAAAAACAAAATTGGATAAAATAAATATTCCCAATTAGAATGAAAAAAATTAAAAATGTAATTAGAAAAGAAATCATTGTAATATAAATCTATCAAACATTTTTCTCACCTGGAAGGTGATAGTATTGAATTTCCACTATTCAAGACCATCCTATCAGTCATACTCAATTTAAAAACATTAAAATTAAATATATCCAGTCTTATTTACATCACACAACTTGCGTAATCTCTCAAAGAAATTTTTAATCAGGTTCCATGTCATGAATTTTTGAACAATAATTTAGTGGTTGATTGAAAAAATGTAACATAAATTTCCCAAAACATTATCCACATTAATGAAATGATGAAATTTTCTTTTAGAATGTGGATCATATTCAATTTCATCATAAAAATGCATTTCTTTTTTGAAAAATGTCTCGGTACCCCCATTCTCCTGTAAACAACTTTACTCCCCAATTGGGAACACCATTCATTATTATATTTTTTCATACACATCCTCTTAATCTAAAATATAAATATAATTAATATAACTTGTAATTTAATAATCATATTAAGAATTTTTTACAAATTTATTATCATGTTAATCAGAAATAATGGATAAATATTTGGGAATTTTCATTGTGTATTCTACGGTTACAACATTATTTGTTATTTGATAATAGTTTTATTAAATGACGATAGCGACTCAAGTTCCTCAAACTATTATTCAAAAATGAATAGATCAATTTTTTCATCCACATTGTCCAATAATTGATACAAGGATTTTGATTTTTCATATTCGAAACATGTAATTTCACATGATATTTAATTTTCATCCAATTCACCTAAATAATATTCAATATCCTGATGATTTTAAATGTTAAAATTAATAAAGAAGTATAGGTCAGTGTTAACCATTAATTATAAAGTGACAACTGAAATGCCCAATTAATCTGTCAACATATCCACAAATTGATATTTAATATTTAAAGTCAGTTGGGGATGATTTTCAATTTCCTGGAAATATTCTTTATCAGTTAATTTATTTAATATGAAATGGAATAAATTTATGTTTTTTAACATCTTGATTCATGAAAACAATTCTTTGAATCACAAAATGATTTTTCTTTTATCATGAAAGTTGATTTTGGTAACATGATATAATTTTTATGGAATTGAGACTTTGAATAATCTTAATTACTCAACTTGTCCAATTTCTGATAATATGGAAAATAATATGAGTATTCAGTTTGAAAATATTTTTTTAAGACATTGATTTATTAGGTAAATCCCTATAAATTCAACATCAAAATAAAAAATAAATGAAACCTCCCCAATAATGAATCCAATTAACAATATTTGTCTTTTCCTGAATCAAAATCAATTATTTAACTATCAAAATGTACTATGATGGTGAACATAGGATATCCTCATGAGGAGGTTGTTGCCTAGGTTCTAAAAGTTCAATTTGATGTTTTTTTGTAAGAATAAAACTATGAATGGGGTTTAGAATGCAAATTAAAACATTAAAGAACCAAATAAATTTAGTACAATTAATAATGTAATGGAATATAAATATGGAGAAATACATAATTAAAAGTCCAACTAATATTAGAGGAGTGGATAAGATTTGGTCACTAGACATGCCTTTTATTATTTACAAATTTTTTTTACTAGTTTACTTTTCCAATTTATATCTCAAGACATTAAATTATGAACCAACATTTCCTAAAATTAAAATAAATACCTCAAATATGGGGGTTTCACCATTTTTATAGTTATTTAATTTTAAAAAGACTCCCGAGCAGCCAATATAGTTTAAACACATTTGGGTCTACAGAGAGACATCACCAATGAAACTCTAACAATGATAATAACAACATTACATTTAAAATTTTAAAAAATCAAGAATAATATATATGAAGGGGGTTCAAGAAATAAAATTACCCCCTTCATTCAATAAAAATGGTATCTTAAGATATAAAAAATATGAAAGTAAAATCAAAAAACACAAAATGGAAGACTATCACCTGTCTTCCACTATCCAAGACTAATTAATTTTTTGTTATTTATGGCTTGATTACATAATAAAAAACCCTATTATATTATTAATCATGTCCAATATATTAATCTCCCTCACTTTTACAATCCTTGGAAAAGTTGTTTTAAACAAAAATTTATCAGAAAACGGTCTGTGAAAATTTACTATAGTGTTTGTTTATCAAATGGTTGAGAATATTCGGATACTAAAACCTCATTATTTTTATTGGTTGTCTACATAAAATCTCAACATAAATAATTGTCCCATACAATTTTTAATATATAAAATATTTTTAGATATTCTAAAAAATATATTCACAGATTAACGATGTATACATTTTCTGGATTATGTGTCTCTTCATCTTCCTCTAATTTTTCACAGTAATATATAGAATTAATTGATAATTTCAATTTGATATTTAATAGGTTTAGATAAATTCGATTATTTTCTCTTTTATGGCTATAATAACATCATTTGGACTTATATATGTCACATTATTTCTTATTTACTAAAGGTAAGTCAATATTATTTGAGCATTCATTATCCAAAATTTTATTATTTTTTTGATCAAAAAATTTGATATTGCATTATTTTGTCCAATTAGATGAAAATAATCCAAATATCCAAGGGAATCTTTTTTTAAAATTTAATATCTATGGAAGATATTATCTCAAAAATGAAAAAGTGATAAAAATGGATAAAATACTATAATTATTGAATTTTCATAATTTAGCTCAAAACACATAAAAACTACTTATATTTTCAAATTTCATATACAAATACAAATTAGTGTGGATTAATTCATTGAAATACATATAATTTTTTTTAAAATATCCTATATTTCATCCATCACTTCTTTGATAGTGTTAATTTTATTTAATCATATCCCTTAATATTATATTATCTTAAGGGACACTACACATTGACTATATTTTCAATGGTTATGATGCTTAGAAATATTTTAAATACGATGTTCTATATTTTTTAATTTTCTGAAATAAAAAAATTGGAGCATTTATTTTTAATAACTACATTACATAAGTAGTCATTTATTCATTTTAAATGGAATCCCTTTTTTAAAATTTTTAGTTACCACATTCTTCCACCAATTGGAATTTCATCACCAAATTTTTAATGCATACACTAAAATAGATGAGCATACTTCTATTTCATATCCAATTCTATTTCTGATTTTGCTTCCTAAAACATGAGGTTCCACTATAGGACTTTGACCAAGTGAGTTTTCATGTTTTTTGAAAATTTCCCCTACAATCTAAGATCTTAAACAAATGATCCTTGTGTGAAATATAATTCTCTAAATGTAACACATCTAGAATTAATATATGTGAGAAATTTTGTATGTACTTCCTTAAGAGGGATGTTTGAAACTCATCATGATGTTGAGATAGGTTAGTTTGGAGTTCTTATATTTAGTACACAACTCTAATGATGTCAATAATCATAAATGGAATGATTTATAAATTACTAGGCATCATAATCTTCTCAAACATCATCTTATTCTTTCCCGGTGATATTTGGGGTAACAAATCATCTCCTTCCTCAAACTCCCAATGATTTTTTATATTTTTTTGTTAATTACTATGTGCATATTTCACATGAAATTGAATGGGTTTAACCATATATTTCATCTCCATGAAAATTCCATGTAATGTAAGTTTCCACACTCCAAATTAATACCAATATAGTAGAGTCTAACACTTATTGCCACAAATAGCCTCATCATATTCCATTTTAATGCTTGAATTGAAACTATTTTTCTATGAAAAGTAAATTAGTTGAAATTGTAGATCCCAAAAACTACTAAATTTATTAGACATCATATAATCTTATCCTCTTTAGATTGAAAAGTTATCAAATACTGACAATTAATCTATACCCAATATGTTTTATTAGAACTCAGCTATATATCCAACTCTTTCTAAAATATTCTATAAAACCTCAATGTATACGATAGATTTTGTATATTAAAGATTGGATTTTTACCACACTAATAATTGAGATAAAAATTGTGTAATATCCATCTTTGTATTATCCCACAATAGTCTTATCATTATATCTCATTGCATCATGTTGCACCAAAGCATAATCGAGAAGGATGAGCTACGTGTGTCATCTAGAAGATCCCTATTTAGTTTTGGGTTTTCTATGGCACATATTTGCATTACAAACCTTATAAGTCCATCTATATCTAATTTTATATCCTAAATATTTTATAAAATTTTCTATATCTCCTCATTAGCTTACTTTTCCCTCATTGATCCCCTCAATAGTGGATGGTTGATAAGTTATTTCATCAATGGATTTGGAAATTTCTTTTAGGATTTCAATGTTTTTACCTTTCATGCCAATGATAATTAGATCACTTCAATTACTCACAATGGAAGGGTATTTAGTATCCAATCTAATCAATTCATATTTCTCCGTTTTCAAATTCCCAAGGTGTTAATGGGTTTAAAAATCATAATCCTTGATCATCACTAACCACATTCATTTCAAAATATCTATCACCTTTTTGAGAATAAATACACAAGGATTCAATGATCCATATATAGAAAAAATATCCATATAGAGATAATACACTGAATTATTAAATAACATCAGCCCTAAATCCATCCAAGATCATTTTTTATGTATCTGTACCCATTTATAGTTAATTTTAGAAAAGCATATATTTTCACCTTGTCATCATTTAGCAATGTAAAACCCAATACATTTTGAAATTCATTAATATGTATCACAAATAATTCTCTACTTGTGGGTAATGTGTGTTGTGACGTCCCAGACCCTGCTGCCCCACAACTCGAGCCTGAACCCAGTTGGTCACATGACCTCTGGCTCATCTCCCCATATGCCAGGGGATGCCGACTAGCAGCGGCAAAGTCTACACGGGTGCCAACGGCCTCCCGGGTAGGGTGTGAGACAAGTCTCAGTAGGCCACCACCAATGTTGTCTATGTGCAATCCAAATCGGTTTTGTAAGGTAAACAATGTGTAGTAAACTGCAAGTACGTAAAGCAATGTAATAAACAACCCTCCTGCTCAGGTTCTGGAATTACACCTGGTGGGTCCAACTACTTCAGCTCACGGCAGGTAATCTGAACAATCACCAAAAGTACAAGTACATAAATATAGGTTATCACTGGCACGAGGTAAACAAGCCTCTCGTCCATGCTTCTCAAATATGTAATAATCATCATTGGTACAATGTTTGTATGCCTATCGTCCATAAGAAATATAAATGGTGTGTGTAAGAATGCCTCCCACCCATAATGGTTATATGGGAACCAGGTATGAATGCCTCTCATCCTATTACATAGGAACTCATCTGGAACACGGTAAGAATGCCTCCCGCCCACACCTGGGGATTCATCTGGTACTGGGTAAAAATTCCCCCCACCCACACATGGAGATTCATCTTGCATGTCAACACAGCAAGGTGTAACCATTCACATCACATTAAATTAGGGCTTCCATCTTATATCATATCACATTAACAAAGCATGACATTTCGAAATCACATTATAATAAAAACATACATCTCAATTTATTAAAGGGTTCATGCTATCTCATCCTAGCCAACCTCTAACCAAACCATATCATTTCACTAACATAGAAAATCCAGTTTAAGACAAAGCATTAAGGTCCAAAGTTGAGAAAGGGCCAAAACTCAAAGAAATTTCACCTATGGTTGATGACTCCTGGCCCACACCTCATCTAAACACCCTAATAAGGTTAGATTCATCAATATTATACCACAATGGTCATTTATACATGAAGAAGTCAATATAAATAATTTGTTCGTTGAAGGACAAACCAAGACATGACGATATAAACTCAAAACAAAGAAAACCCAAAATGGAAACCACCTGGCCAGCTACCTTAGAGCTATAGGTGTAGGCTCACCCAATTCAACCTCAGATTCACAGTAGGTTGGATGAGATCTATGTTCCTGTCCAAATCCTTGAAAATAGGGCTGATGAGACTCTGGTAAAATAACAAGATGGATACCAAGATTCACCAGGGAAATAAGGGTGTGTGAGGTAAGCCTTACCGAGGGTGATCCAACACCTTCAACGGATCAATATTTAGATGACAGGGGAAGGAAAAACAAAGAAAAAAGAGGGAGAGAGATTTTGGAGCTCAAGGAGGGCCCCCCTATGTTCTGTCTGCTGGAAGGAGGGAAAAGAAAGGCTTAAGGACTTAAAATATATTTAAGGGAAAAATGGTAAATTCAACTAGAACAGGGTCGCATAGTTTAGGCACATAGTTTACACATATTGTGCACACCTCACTGCCTCTAGACCAAAGGCCACACGGTCTGTCTGAAACCATGCACAGGTCATGCGCAGGCCATGTGCCACTGTCTTCAAGTCCATTTCTCAAACTCTCGAGCTCCGAACGAACCCTGGACACTCCTCGGACCTTCCTTCAGATGTTACACACATTAACAATTCATTAAAGAATGATTTGAGAACAAAACTAATGATGTGTACCTTTTCTATAGAGTAGGGTCCTTTCACCCTCCCCTCCTTAAAGAAACTCGTCCCTGAGTCGGCCATCCGAGGGTATAGAGGTGTCATCAACGAAAAGATCCATCCATTGAGAATGTATATCATCCTCCTGCTCCGAGGTCTCGTCCTATACTCGGTCGTGCGGCCATATCACCCGTACAATAGGAAAATACCTGCCATGAAGTGTCTTCACATTCTGGTCAATAATTCGAATCAGATACTCCTTAAAGGAAGCATCCATATCAAGTTCAACCTCATAAGGCTGAGAAACATGAGTAAGATCTGAAAAGTACCGGTGTAGCTGAGATACATGAAAAACATCGTGCATGGCCTGATATCTCTATGGAAGTTCAAGCTTGTAAGATATTGGTCTGATCTTCTTCATAACCTCAAAGGGTCCTACGAACCTCGGTGAAAGCTTACCCTGCTTCTGTATAAGTCTTTTCCCCAACCTGGGTGAGACCTTCAAAAAAACCTGGTTCCTAACCTCGAACTGAAGAGGTCACCAGTGCTTGTTAGCATAGGACTGTTGTCTATACTGAGTTGTCTGCATACGAATCCTAATAAGTTGTATCTGCTCTATAGTCTCCTACACAATTCTTGGTCCTATAACAGCCGCCTCACCTACTTTCAGACTACACTAAGACGATCGACAAGGCCTACCATATAAGGCTTCATAGGGATCCATCATAATGGTATCCTGGAAGCTATTGTTTTAACTAAACTCGACAAGAGGAATTTATTTCTCCAATGAACCTCCAAAATCAAGAACACATGCACGTAACATATCCTCTAGTAACTGTATAGTCCACTCGGTCTGTTTGTCAGTCTGCGGGTGATAGGCCATGCTCAAAAGTACCGACGTACCCAAGGTCTTCTGTAAACCCTGCCAGAACCATGATGTAAAATGAGGATCTCTGTCTGAGACAACAGAACAAGGTGCTCCATGAAGGAAAATTATTTTCTTGAAAAATAGTCTTCCCAAGTCATCAACCGTGAAGGTCTCCCGAAAAGGTAAGAAACGTTCGACCTTCATTAGATGGTCGATGATAATCCATACTGCATCATTCCCACCAGGTGACCTGGGTAAACTGGTTACAACGTTCATAGAAACATCGTCTCATTTCCACTCTAGAATGGACAATGGCTGAAAAAGCCCTATCGGACGCTAATTTTTCGTCGTCAGTTGCTGATAGGTAGAACAAAACGTGATAAAACCGGCTATCTCCCGCATTATGTTTGGCCACCATTACTATCGTCACAAATCACGATACAGTTTGGTGATGCCTGGGTGAACAAGCCATGCTGAGGCGTGGAAATCCCTCATCATATCCTCTCTAATGTGTGCTAGGACCCATACATGCCCACAGAACATTAATGTATCACCTTCATCCATGGTCCAATCTGTAGAGGCATCATTAGCGACAATTTCTCGTAGAACAAGGCCTTCCGCATCTAATAACTGTCTTTCCCTGACCCGTTCCAAAAGAGTATAATTCATCGCTAAGGCTGAGAGAACAGTCTGACCCTGACCCTCCTAAACCTCAACATGCATCTCCAAAAATAGGGCCATCATCATCCACTCCTTATTAGATTCCCGAACCACTTGCGACTGAGTTTTCCAACTAAGCGCATCAGCTACTAAATTTATGTTCTCAGAAGTGTAAGAAAGTTCGAAATCAAATGATTTCAGGTACTTGACCCACCTGAGTTTTCTGAGATTTAGATACCACTGAGTGAAGATATATTTGAGGCTTTTGTGGTCATTATATAACACAAAACGGTCTCCCAACAAATAGTGTCTCCAATAGTGTAAGGCATGTACAGTTGTTGCGAGCTCTAGGTCGTGTGTTGGATAATTCTGTTCATGATTATTTAATTGATGAGAACCATACGCAACGGCTCGCTCGTCCTGCATCGAGAAAACTCCAAGCCCGATACCTGACATGTAACAAAAGACCATATATTCTCTACCTATATGTGACAAGATCTGTATCGGTGCTGAAGTTAGTCTTCCCTTCATTTCCTGAAAAGCTAAATCACAAGGTTCTGGTCAATCGAATCTCACCCCCTTTTTGGTCAAATCTATAAGTGGTGCTGCTAGGCGTGAAATGTATTCAATGAATAGCCTATAATATCCAGCAAGCCCCAAAAAACTCCTGATATCAAAGACGTTCTTGGGCTGCTCCCATGAAATTTCAGCACTCACCTTCTAAAGGTAAACTGAAAATCCAGACTCAGAAATAATGTGACCCATGAAGTGAACCTTATTTATCCAAAAGTTGCATTTACTGAGCTTAGCATAATGCTGATGCTCTCTTAGTGTACTCAGAATTATCTCATGATGGGTTACATGGTCGTGTCTCGATCGTGAATAGACAAAGATATTATCTACAAATACAACCACTAAAGAATCAAGGTAAGGGTGAAAATTCCGATTCATAAGAGACATAATCATTGCAGGAGATTCTTAAGACCAAAAGGCATTACTATGTACTCATAGAGACCATACCTATTCCTGAACGTCGTGTGAGGTATGTCCAAAGTCCTAACACACACCTGGTGATAGCCCGACCTCAAATCTATTTTTGAAAACACCTTATCTCTTTATAAATTATCAAAGAGGTCATCAATTCGAGGTAAAAGATACCGATTCTTAATAGTTAACTGATTTAACTTACGATAATCCACACAAAGATGAAGGGTACCATTCTCCGTCTTGGTAAAGAGAACCTGTGATCCCCAAGGAGAAGTACTGGGATAGATAAATCCTTTTAATTCCAGGTCCTCCAGCTAACTCTTGATCTCCAGAAGTTCCTTAGGTGCCATCCTATAAGGAGGAATGGTCACTGGTGCTGGTATTAGTATAAGGTCAATAGTAAATTCTATCTCTCACACTAGAGGTAGACCAGAGAGATCATCAGGAAAGACATCCCAGAAATTCTCCACCACCGGAGGATAAACAGAGTGTTGTAACCCTTGGTCATCGAGATAAATACTGGAAACCTGTGTCGTGACACCACCTAAAATCTGGTGTTCCGGTCCTGCTCGTGTGGCCCTATGATCCCATTCTTCCTAATGAATATGTGTGTCACCCTCTGGTGATGTAGTAGCCACCCTCCGATGATAGCATTCAATCAGGTCTCTATATGGAACTAACAAGTCCATCCAAATTATTACATAAAAACCTGTCATATCCAGAACATACAGGTTCCACAAGAAAAGGTAACCGCCCACCTCGAGGGGAAAATACTGACAATGAAGAACACCCTATGAACAGATACCTAAAGGGGTATATAATGTGATTGTACCAATATATGACTCAACATCGAGGCCCAAACATCCAATAATCACCTCCGATAAAATAGAGTGATAAGTGCATGTGTAAAACTGTGCAGATACTAACGTAGAGGAAACTAGAATCGTACCTCGTATAGTAGATGGTCCGGAGTACTGCTCATGTGTCGTAGGCTCGATTGCATAAATCTAGCCAGTACCACGGACCTGAGTCACAACCTAGCTATACTAAGCAGACCCGTCCTACTGGCATTGAGATTTATACACCTGATTACCTCTCCCTCAAAGGCCGTCATGGCCTAACCGCCCGGTGGTATTCCAGCTGCCTGACAGATGTGATCCTGCTGATCCAGCACCAGATTGCAGAGTAGGTACAGATCTCTACTCAATAGAACCTGGGGGAAAAGTCCTACCGGAACGGTAGAGATGACCCAACCTACAATAACCGATGCACTCCACTGTATTTCACGTACACTGCCTCCTCATAGGTCTTTCCACCCCACATTGGTGTCAGATATGTGTACCACCTGAGAAAATGGCCCACCCATTACTAACACACAAGAGTCCTCAATATACCACTTCTTCCCAGACGTAGATCCACTAGAACCCTTGGGTGTAGAACCGCCCTGGTTCACACTGTCTGATTATCTCAAATTCCTCTATGTGATCAAAGCCTGATTGAAAATCTCTAAAATACTCATCAACCAGAACACAGTAATCTGTGACCAGATGGCGTAACACAACCCATAATCAAAATTTCTACCGGTCATGAGATCATCAGTAGCTAGTGTAGGAGGAAAAAGTTGTAACTCAGTGAAACAGGATGAATATTCCTTAACTGTCGTGGTCCCTGGTTGTAGATTCATAAACTCCCTAGCTCTGTCAGCCCTCAATGTCTTGAGAAATAAATAATTGTAGAAGACTATCTGGAAATTAGTCTAGACCATATCTCTATGCAGCCCCGACTGGGTGATGGCATCCCACCACCACCTAGCTGAACCACGTAGCATGTAAGCTGCGAGCTTGATCCTCTGCTCTGGAAGCGTCTCAAGGTGCTCGAAGATGGTCAGAATAGCTTCCAACCAGGACTCCACAAGAAGTGGTCCTCCATATCCCTTAAATGTAGGAGGATGTTGCAACTGAAACTCGTAGGTTAACTCTTCCCTACTCGGGGCAGGTCGCACTCCACCGAGCATACTCTGCATCAAAAGAATGAAGACCTCCCCGAACTGGGCATCGACACCCATATCTGGAATAGAAAGAGGAGCCACGGGTGGCTCGACAGGAAGATCAATTGTCGGCTCAGGTCCGGAAACCTCAAGAACGTGATCGTCACCGCCTTCATCACTCACGACTCGAGGATGTCTTAGAGGAATAGTGCTACAATGCCAAAAGAATGTCTTAAAAGAAGAAACCAACTAATTAATGGTTGAACTCTAGAAGCTAGGACATGTACTAACCCTTCCTACCTCTAGGATCACCTATCCACACCCATAGGAATTCATAGTAAAACATGCAACCGTTAAAATTTAACTTAATCTAGTGATATGGCATTTCCCAGCCCATAAGGGCCCATACTTCTCATGAACTGAAAGATGACACACACTTGGATGTCATTTCTCATTTTCTTGTGCTAATTTAGTATTTTAATTTACATTAAATAAAATGATTGGTTTAGTTGGAATGTTATTTTCCGATCAATAAAGGACCATACACCTTATGAACCAAAGAGTGAAACCCAATAAAACCACATCATTCCTCCATTCACAACCAGCAAGGAGGGTTAGCACATTTTCACACATATTAACAAGGAATGTAAATAAACAACAGACAATGCTTTCAGAAAATTTAAACGTTGCATGGAAAGATGAATGGAATAATCATATTGTGCCTATTGTGATTCATATTCTAAATCATAACCCTCATTTCATCGGTTCGAACCATTAAATCCAAATCCCAACATTGAAAAACTCAAAAACCTCACAAAACATGTGAACCACCGAACGGTGAAATGGTATCAACAGTAAATGGCAGAATCAATAACAACATAAAATAGGAAACCTGGCCCATACCCCGTACATGCGTTCACGACGCCCAATAACGCATCATGGCTAAGTCCCTAAGAATTCTCAGTCTCCAAGTCTATAATCGCCAAATAGTAAATAAATAAATAATGATATCCTCTGATACCACTTTGTGATGTCCTGGATCCGGCTGCCCCTCAACCTGAGCTTCGAACCCGGTTGGCCACATGACCCCTGGCCTGTCTACCCATATGGAAGGGGCTTCCGACTAGCAGTGGGGGTGTATTGTTATGTCAGTGGGGAGAATGTACCCCCATGTCAAAGTACACATCTGTATAGCAGCAAGTGATTAAATATCAGAAGCACAACAATTGGATAAACAGGAGAAAAGGGAATCATACAAACCAAATAACATTAATAAAGAAAACCCTGATAAATATACAATATCCACATAGGCAGTGTATGATACAAAATGGATGAATGGCATGCTGATATAATGGAAATATATGGAAAACATGATATACAGTAATACAAAAATAGAACAAATAACAAAAGTATTCAACGAGCATCTCAAGCCAAGCTTGGTCCTCTGCTCTGGAACTAAAGCTAGAACATATATGTATCAACATCCTCAAACAGGGCCCTTTCCCCTACTAGTACCTAGAGCAGTATAGTCTACAAGGATGCCAATGGCCGCCTGGGTAGGGTGTGAGACATGTCTCAGTAGGCCACCACCAATGGTGTCTATGTGTAATCCAAACAGGTGTTGTAAGGTAAATAGTGTGTTGTAATCTGCAAGTAAGTAAAGAAAATTAATAAACAACCCTCAAGCTCAGTTTCCAGAAGGACACCTGGCGGGTCCACCTACTTCAGCTCATGGCTGGTAATCTGAACAATCACCATAAGTATAAGTACATAGATATATGTTATCACTGGCACGAGGTAAACATTCCTCTTGTCCATTCTTCTCACATATGTAATAATTATCCCTGGCATGAGCTATGAATGCCTCTCATCCAAAAGCACTATAGCTGGTGTGGGGAAGAATGCCTCCCACCCATAAAGGATACATGGGCACAAGGTATGAATGCCTCTCATCCTATTACACATGAACTCATCTGGAATGGGGTAGGAATGCCTCTCACCCACACATGGGGATTAATCTGGTACGGGTTAAGAATGCCTCCCATGCACACATGGAGATTCATCTAGCATGTCAACACAGCAAGGCATAACCATTCACATCAAATTATATAAGGCATTCCATCTAATATCATATCACATTAATGAAGCATGACATTTCCCAATCACATTATAAGGAAAACATAAATCTCAATTCATTAAAGGGTTCAGGATATCTCATCCTAGAAAACCTCTAACCAGACCATCTCATTTTCCTAACATGGAAATTCCCATTTAAGACATAACATTAAGGTCCAAAGGTGAGAAAGGGGCAAAAATCAAGTCATATCACCTATGGTTGACCAATCCTAGTCCAAACCTCATCTAAACACCTTAGAAAGTTTAGATTCATCAATATCATAACACACATGTCATCTAGACAGGATGAAGTCAATATAAATAAAGGGTTCAGCGAAATACAACCAAAACACGATGATATAAACTCAAAAAAATGAAAACCCAAAATGGAAACCACGTGAACACATACCGTAGAGCTGTGGGCATAGTCTCTCCATAATGAAGATGACCGACATGCCCTATGGTGAAGCACTTCGTTATAGAAACACTTCTTATGGATTTAATTACAGTTTATTCTTCAAATATAGAAACACCATACTTTTAATTTTATATGGAGTCTTGGATATTATTTAATATTAGAAAATGTGTTTGATCAAGAAATCATCCACTTGTTATGGAGTATGATAAGACAATTCATCGAGAATCAAATCAATATATTCAATAATAATGGAAAAGACATCAGGGATGACCTATTTTTTAGTCTCAATTAATTCATATCTATATGATATCCCATAAAAAATAGTATCCATTCTTGAGATGATGTCTCCAAATGAGAGTCCTCCTCTACCTTGTACTTATATATAATTGGAGGGAGATTCATGACATGAAGGGTTGTTTTATTCTATCTAAAATTAATGTTCACGCCATATATTGAATGATCATAAATGACATGAATTTATTTGAATTCATATAATGGGAGTATCATAATATTTACTAGAACGAATATACTACAAATAAAAAATGGGGAGAATTTATAAAATTAGGATGCAATAATTTCTATATGTTTTTCACAATTAGATCCAAATCCATGTAATATGGTTCAATTTGAATAGCTAAAGTTTATATTAAATATATTAATGAATGTGTTGAACCATACCCACATAATAATTATTATTTTCATTAGTGAATTATAAACCTATGTTCAAATATTTGATTCTAGTTCAAATCATTTATTTAATCTAAAATAGTCATAGGGATGAGAATTGAGAAATTATTTAATTGAAATGGGAATCTATAATAATTCATCAGATAACTCATAGAATAAATATATACTACTACTAATGAATTTATTGGATTCAATATATATTATCCATGGTCTATTTTAAACCATAAAATTTCTTATTCATTTTATTCCATTTATAATGATTCATAATGTGATTGTGAAGTATCTGTGAAACCTATTTGCAGTAAGGAAACTTTTTCATGCACCAGTTGACGATCAAGTTAGTACCTAGTAAAGTTTTTTATTATTACCCCTCGGGTCAACTGTTTGAGATCCACATCCACATTTTATATCATATAATGGGTTTTTTCATAGTAACCACTTAGAATATACTTTACCAATACTTATTGATGTTTTTTTAATTTTCCAAAAGGGTTTTACTTGGTTATTCTAATCTAAATAACTAAAAATTACTAGGCCTCCCTCGGATTCCAACTATGAAAACCCATATTAATTACAAAATTTATATCATGAACTTTTTTTTGAAAAAAATAATAGTTAATAAAAACCAAAAATATTTAGATGTATATTGTGTTTTGGTAACTATGTATATACCAAAGAAATATGAAACACGGGTAGAAGGAAATTATACAAAATCTCAATTGCATCCCCTTAAATTATGTTGAAAACCTAAATCTTCATTGGATAGCCTCGAAAAATATATCAGAAAGGGATGAGATATAAATCACAATATGATAATATTCCATGATTAACATGATGAAATTAACAAATGTGACTCAATTGTAATATCAAGGTGACATAAAAAGGTGAGAATCAAAAACATCAGAAAAAATTAATAATATAAGATGATAACATCAGGGATAAATAAGAATGTGGAAACAATATAAAACAAGACTATATTAGTAGAAGTAAATAATTATTATAGAGAAATCATAACATAATGTTCTTAAAAGTACCTCTTATCCACCATACATGGTTTCTAAAAATATGAAATCATTAAAAAATCCATTGGATTAATATAAAATTTGATCCCCAACCATTATATATATATATATCATTTACTTGAATTTGGTAGTCATATAGATGAAACTATAAATGTTTTTTTAATTAAATTTACTCACATGATTAGGGAATTTGTGTTACATAAATAAATTTTTATATTAATGATGTATTGCTAAAACCTGTTGAATACCCTAGATTTGAAATTTGGATGGGTATTCATAATAAAATGTTGGGTGAGGAAAATTATTGAATAATTTTGGAATCATACCATTATTACAGAATGATTTATGGATGGATTTAATGGGATTGAAAAGTGGTCTCTCATTAATTATGAATCTAAAGGGAAATGATGTTTTCTTATAAAAACACATTAAAACATGACAAATTTAAAATGACAATGTTTAATAAGAATAAATTAAATGAATAAAAACAAGAAGAAAAGAATCCCTTCTTTTAAAAAAGTAACAGCTTAGTTAAAGGTAATAATATGATTGGATAAATAATCAATCATTATTATAAAATAATATATACTTTAACGAAATATTTAGAAAAACATAATTGGATAATCAATATTGACTCAAAATCATAAATACAAATAAATTTGTTTAATGTAATTAATGGGGGATAGGGGCCCCTTACCTTGAGAGAGAACTTTTAAAACAATGGGACTAGCCTCTCAGGAGCATGAGAGAACATTGATAATGATATAGAGATAAACATTTAGATTAAATTCTTTGAAAATGCGTTTTTAGTGATTTGTAGTGTGAGGTTGAGTGGGAATTTATAGTACAAGATATGGTAATTCATTATTAATTTCTAAACATAGCATTTGGTATATATAAAATAAAATAATCAAACCAATTTGGATTCCCATCATTTTCTCCATGGTTTCTCAAAAAAATATTTTCTTTATAAATATTTTAAATGTATAAAAACTAAAAATAATTAAATTAATCCATTTTTTTGTATAGGAGGCTTGGGATAAAACCATTTCGATTTTAAAACATAAAAATATAGTGTTGGTTAGGGAGGATTCCTTAATGGATTATAAAAATAGTAAAGTAAAGAGAAAATTATTTTTATGGTAATGTTTGTATTTCGGCATGTGTTGAATTTAGATCACTTATGACATCACTTTTGGTCTATTCTATTGTAATAATACAAATAATAAATTTATACCAAATTTGATATTTCCCCATAAAATCAATTGTGTTTGAAAATTAAGATATTTCAATATTGGTTAATTTCGACTTGCAAATTTACAAGACAATATATATTCTACAAATAAAAATTTCAAAATTTTAAAATTTACGTTCATAAATAAAAAATCCTAATTTATTGAAAAATACTAGTGATTAGAACAATAAGAAAATTTTCATCCTTATAATCCTTATATTATAATTAATTAAATTATAATAGAATATATATTTAAATATATATTATTTAATATTTTTTTGTAAATAAAAATTTCCTAAAAAATTTTTGACTTTAAAATTTGTGTCTTGTTTGAAACATCATATTACTAAAAAAGAAATTGTTGACTTCCCCATATCAAAATCCATGTTTCTTGAAATTAATTATATAATAATTTAACAATAATAATTAGTGATAAATATATTTATTTATTTATTTTACATAAAATAAAAAAATATACATCTATGTTCAGGATACATTTCCCCTTATTAAACTAGTCAATACCCAATAGTTTTTTATGATAACACGTTCTTAGAGTGGTTAGACAGACATGGTTTTTGTTATTATCATGATAATCTCAAATTTCCCCCATATAATATTTCCCTCATGCTTTATACATTGAATAATATATTGGGATAGATTAAATGGTATAAAGGGTATGATTCTACTTGTTGCTATCATTTCATTTTTTTATTTCATTTGTACATTATCATAACCTCAAGTAAAATAATACTCTTAATGGTCACCACAAAATGACTATATTTTTAATTTCAAATCTGATTAATGTTACTTCAAATTTTACACTATATATTTTATAATGTTCTAAAATAAAAAATCTAGTTCATGTGTTTTTTTAAATACAGTATATTAACCATTATTCATTCATTCCAAAGGTAATTTGGTTTAATTTTTTTCGGCTCATTGAAATATGGCCATAAAAGTCCAAAAGTTATATGGGATACGTAGGTGGAATTTTGACTTGTATGAAAATCCATGAACATCTCCTATTGAGTATGGATGGGACACCTGAATCATTAGTTTCACCCTTCTTATAGTTGTTGATGGTTATTTTACTACATTTTCTGATATGACAAAAACCAATATTTTTTCTCTCTTTGTCAATCATGAGTTTCTTAACCCACTTATATACTATGAACAATTTATCATGTAATGGTGTTTTTCTTCTACATCATTAAAAAAATGGTAGATATTAAATACTTGAATCCCCCCATCATCTTGTTGATTATTTATCACAATTCATTTGACATACCACTATCATCGCCCCATCTAACCATGATACATCCACAACACCTCAATGTAGAGGTCACCATCTTTACCATTCAACATGTTCTTCCAAACTACCATCATTCAAGTACTCATTTTTCTTTACATTTCTATAAAACCTTTTTCATCAATATTTATCTTAAGAACTAGTGGCCATTATCCACTAAACATTTTAGGAATGTAGAAAATGAGTCTGAGAGAGGGATTTGTGTATATGTTTATATAGTTTTAGAAAAAAAGTATCTTGACTATAAATTTCATTGATACCATGGAAAAATATAGGTTACCTGACATGAGAAACATGGGGTTGTTTATGAGATTAAACCTGCCATCCGTTCTCATTGTTCATTATGCTAAATCGTGATGTTAAAAAGAAAAATTAACCAAGAACCATGGTTATAGATTTTAATTAAAAATGTAATAAAATTAAAAATTAATAATTTACTTAAATATTATAAATAATCTTTCATGGAAATAATAATGATTCCCCACCTCGAGATTCGTTCCTCATTACCAAAAAATTTATTTTTTCTCTATGATGTAATGGTGATTCCATAAGGGATGACCTCACTGTCATCTAATATAAATTCATTTGGGTTGGTGATAAAATATTTGATAACCATACATAATGAAATTAATGTGTAATTTCATGGGGATTGATAGTAGGACTGCTTGGTTCGAACGAAAATATCAAGGTGTAATCTAGGGACAAAATTCCAATTTTAGTTTCAGCACAGCTTGGGAAATCCATCAATTTATAGTTAAATTATAGTGATAAGTATTTTACTCATATTATTCATTTAGGAATAATTTATAGTTTATATCATGGAATATATAAAATTTATTGAGAAGTTATATGATATTATATTTAAAAAAAATTAATTTTTCATTAAAGATATGAAATACATTTGAGAATATAGATTTTGAATATAAAATTATATGATTGAAATAATATAAAATGTTTTTTCGATATGTTTAGAGGGAAACATTTTTTTTATTGGAGCATAAAATATTTTGATCACGGTAAAAATGAATCTACTATGAAATTAGGTAAAATGATGCTCATTGCACCACATGTATGCTTCATTGTTGTGTGGATTGTATTATGTGTGATTAATATTTATTGATAGAGAGGGGTAACGTGGATGATTAACACAATCACATCATATGGAAAATACATTAGGTTATCTATATTGAGTATGGGATGTGTCAAACTAAAAACAATGAGTTTCACTATGATATATTTTAGAGGGGGAATCCTTGTGTGGTCGACACATGGTTGCACAATGGAGGCTTTTCAGGTGGTGGTTGTATTAGTATTCTTCATGTGTGTGTCCATGATATAAGGACTTTGGGAAGTCCTCAATACATGACTAGAATTTGGTTCTGTTCCATTAACTATTCGGTCATTACTTAATATTGACCCTAAATAAGTGCATTGAAATATGAAATCTATGGTTTGTGATGCAATGGAGAATTCTTCAAAAATTTTAAAATTATGATAAAACCATTTTGTCCTTATCCCCCACATTTTTAATTTAAAGTGACTTTCCTTTTTGGGGATATAGATTTTTTCATCTCCTTATACTCCCTTTCTACACCATCCTCTAATTTTATGGGAGGTTTTATATATTACAATTTTATATATTTTTGGATGAATGGTTTCACACATCACAACTTTTATTCAATCTACTGGATTCTGTTAGAATGGTATGTTTGATTATGATATACTCTATTATACCAAATGCAGGATCGAATATGTAAAATGAGATACAAATACAAGGGGGATTAATTGTATACATAAAAAATTCCTTTGGAACTTTTACAGATAACCAAAATTCAGAACACCTATATGCTATAGAAACATGCTTTATTCTGGAAAAAATGATTCCGAAAATGGAACTTTACAAAAGTTTACAACCGCTAATATTCTACCATAAAGTATATAGAATTTAACTAAATCAGAGTAAAAATATGAGCAGGTATAAGAAAGTTATACTTTTCTCAACACTACAAATACAGCGGAAAAACAAAGTAGTAAAACTACAAGTAACAATAATAAACACTTTTAACCCAAATAGGATGGTATGCAACAACCCTGGATAAGATTTACCTTCATTTATACATTCAAGATAGTCTGTCTTACCCAAACCAAGGAAAGACCTCAATTCGAGGATCAGTATCTATCTTTCTATCCCTGCAAGCCCTCGATTTGTAAGGAAATTGACCCCTCTAACTTCACAACCTGAAGTCTCTGATTTTTAAGGTAATCGAACCTCTGCACTAAGAAAATCTACAAGAACAAATGTTTGAACGAGAAGTTCAAAACATTCTACACGATTCCTGAGATTTTATAAGAGCCTCTCTCTCTATGAATCACTTCACCAGCACTTTGTCTAAATTCTTGAAAAGTTCTATTTCTCTTTTCAAATGTCTTCCTATTTATAGGAAC
Source organism: Viscum album (assembly GCA_963277665.1). NCBI lineage: Eukaryota > Viridiplantae > Streptophyta > Magnoliopsida > Santalales > Viscaceae > Viscum > Viscum album. The sequence goes on along the minus strand of OY728163.1, from coordinate 2,096,720,676 downwards.
ATCTCCAAAGGTAGGCTCCCTCATCCAACGGTAATATTCTTCCTTCAATTTCGTAGGGACTTGTACACGTGTCACTCAAACAACGGTTAATTAATAACTAAAGGCACGAAATCGTTTTATAATAGAACAAGTGAAAGCATAACCAAAAATTGATATTCAGAATGTAAGCAAATATGAATGTTAGGAATCTAACCCAAAATAAATTTAGAGTCTATAATATAAGGATATTCAGATTCTGTTTATTAGAATAATTCGGAGTCGAACTTCATACAAATTCATATCCATAATTCGTAATCAGAATTCTCAATCATAATTCATAATGAGAACTCGTAATCAGAATTCATCATCAAAATTCGTAATAAGAATTAATAATCAGAATTCATCATCCGAATTCATAATGAGAATTCGTAATTAGAATTCATCATTAGAATTCATAATGAGAATTCGTAATCAGAATTCATTATCAAAATTCGTAATGAGAATTTGAATTCAGAATTCGTATTGAGAGTTCATATTCATAATTCATCATCAGAATTCATAACGAGAATTCGTAATCATGATTCATCATCAGAATTTGTAATGAGAATTCATATTCAGAATTCATCATCAGAACTCGTAATGATAATTCGTAATGAATTAATCATCAGAATTCGTAATTATAACTATATATAAGTTCGTAATTAGAATTCAGAGATGAACTTCAGAAGAGTTCGTAACATGGAATTCAGAGTATAACTTCATAAAAGTTCATAAATGGAATTTGTATCCTAAAACAGAATGCTTCATATCTAAGTATTATACGATTCTGAGGTATTAGATATGAATCCGATTTTTATAGTAATGAAAAATATTGATATGAACAATGAAAACAAGGTAGGGGTAAATTTCCTTTGGGAAGGAAATTTTACTTATGGAAGTAAAATAGGGTAAAATGAATTTTAACTTGAAATAAGGTGTTTGTGATTTTCAAAACTAGAAGGAATGTTAATGTCATAAGTACACCCTAACGACTTAACAATCTCCTCCTTTTCATGAAGGAATGGAAAATTCATAAGGAAAACCTTATTTACTCAACAATCTCCCCCCTTTTGGAAAGCACAAACATCCTTAAAAAAAATAATATAAGGACTTGGGAAAAATGTCTTAGACTTTAAAAATAAATATGATCTCCCTTTGTTCATGGACAATGGTGAATATGACTAACTCCAACATAGGCTTTGGAACTCTAAGGATCATATTCTATATTTCCGGAATGAGAATTTTCATTTGATTGTGGAAATCTTCATATTGAGAAACTCCCCGTTACTTAGGGATATTTCTTCTTTACTTAGATATATTTTTCTTTCTCCCCTTTAGATTTTTTCTTCTCCCATTTTGTGTTCTTTTTCCTTCTCCCCCTTTGTGATTTTCAAAAAGAGTTCGAGGGAATGGAAAAAAATATGATACCTGAAATATTAGTAAAGACATACAAAAAAACATTCCATGATTCAATTATGATTGAAATTATTAGTACAAGGAAAAAAATACAAAAAAAGATCGGAGTGGGATTTATTTTGGTTCTTTTTCCTTGGGAATTAGCATCTTCACAATGGCCTTCAGCTTTTTCAACTCTTTATGATCCTCCTCAGCTTGCTTTTCTAATGCCTTGATCCAGTGTTCCTAAGCTTTCATGGCCTCTTCCTGAACCTTCATCAATTCTTCATACTTTACAAGCTTCTCTTTGATCTCAATCTGGAGACCTTTTTCCCCCTTTCAGCTTTGAGCAACAGACTTAAGATTCCCATTCAGATCCTTTACCTATAGATTCTGAGTATTTTTCTCTAGGGTCAGCTTATCCTGAAAGATGTCTTAAATATTTTTAATTTTTACATCCTCAGTACCAAAGGCTTCCTTGACATCTTCTTGGAATTGATCATTCTCTTCCATATCTTCAATAAATTTCTTAGGCCATTTGGTCATATGCTTACACGATTTTCTATGGGCATCATAGATTATCAGTAAATTTTTGTGATAATCCTCTATCTTAACACTTATATCCATCACCATGGATACATAGTATTTCTTTTGATTCATACTATGCTGAAGCATCTGGCATCTGGATTCAATTTCTAGAATAATCAGAATAGTATCCACCAGCTTCTTCTGAGAGTGAACAACAAAATCATTCTCTAAGGAAGATGACTCTGAATATGACAATTTACTTGGTGATTTTTCTTCTACTATTTCCACCAGCATTCTATTTGAAGAACCTACAAATTCCTTTTTCCAAAAAAATTCTTTTGATGGGGTATCTACCACTATTTTTTCCCATACTGATTTTTGGATTAGCCACTTAGTATGGTGATTCGTTCTCACTCCCTAATAATTGTACAATATTGTCTTCATCATGTTTTTATTTCTCAGCTCTAGCTTCAATATCCTCATGTAAAATATAGTCATGATTGTGAATCTTTTACTTAGATGGCTTGTTGACTTCCTATTCTCCCTTCTCATCATCTCTATGTATAACAGGCTTTGAAGATCCGTATTGAGAAGTCTGGAGTGATAATTTCTCTAAAGCACATTCCATATCCTGAAATTTCTCTACTTTCTTAATTACATCAAAAGAGTGACCACTGATCTCAGCTTCTTGTACTTATTTTGCAGCTTCCTTCTCTTCAACAACCTTATCTTGTTCTTTTTCCGTAGTAATGAAATTTTTCCCAGGAATCTCGGGTAATGATTCCAACAAAAAGGTTTTTAGTACTTGAATTTGTTTGGATGCGATCTCAGCGGCCTTCAGAAGAGATTGGAAAATCTCGACTTGAGACATTTTCTTCTTCAACTTCTATTCCTTGGCCTGGTTTTTTTTATAAAAGGTAATTATCTGGTCAAATCCCAAAGCACAATTTATTGGAATGTAAAAGATTAAAAAAGACAGAAGGATGTTATTTTTTTACAATCTCTATCAACGAAATATAATAAGTCAGCTGGCAGCGTGTCCATCCAAGTCATTATCTGATGAACGCCTTTGTTAGCAAGAGAATCTCCAATGACATTCACTTCAAAGTAGACATGAGTAGCAATGTAATCAATCCCATGGAGCGAGTTCAGAAAATTCATCCAAAGTGTGGTGAGCGGCCAAGCAAGATGAATGGTGTCATTCCAGATGGCATGAATGATAGTGGTAGAGTCACATTCAATCTAGAGATTTTTCCAACTTCTTTGAAGCACGAAATTGACTGCATGGATGACCCCCAGCATTTCAGCCTCCAGATATGATTAATTTCCATATCCAGGATAGAAGTAACCATGACACTTGCTAGCAGAGTCCTTGAAGATGGCACCACAACAGACAGGGCCAAGATTGCCTTTAGAAGCACCATCGACATTCACATTGATCCATCCTGGCATCGGTGATTGCCAAAATACATCAAATGAACATTTGGTCTTTGGGAAAAGACCAGGCACACATAGATGACGAAGGATCTCAAAGTCGCCTACCGAGTTATTGCAATAGTCTTTTTGAATTGAAGAATCTTCATTAATCACAATAAGAATCTGAGATTTTCCTGCATTGATACTGAATGAGTGTTTATTATGAATAAGATCATTTCTAATGTACCAGATCTCTTGTAGTATTTCCCCCACTGTCGCAAGAAAAATATTTTTAACTTGAAGAGAGGCTTCATATCTAATCCATTTTTTGAGAAACAAACAAATAGAGTAACATAGTGGCCATATTCAATTAAATAATTCAAGAACATAATTCCCTAAAGCCGAGGCCGTTGCACATGACAAAAATAGATGATCAAAATCCTCCCTATGTTGATTACACAAGTGACATTTAGGGCAGAGTTGTATGCTAAAAGTTTGCAAATAGGCTTTAGTAGGAAATCTATTATGAGCAATGTGCCAAATGAGGGTGAGCCTAGAATGTTTGATACAAGGTTTGTTAAATTGAATCACCCATTGAAAACTATATTCATTTCTAGAAAGTTTATTCTTATAGAAGTTTTTAGAGTCTAGGATTCCATTTGGAGCAGGTTCCCAAACAAGGAAGTCCCCATTAGAAGAAAAAAGGTGATTATCAATGATTTGCACAATATTTTCAGGGAGGACATGTCTATGAAAATGTACGACATCCTTTATAAAATGACTAGTATATTTAGGAATAATATTAGGCGGTAAAAAAGATATCAAGGGGCTACCACACCATTTTTCACACCAAAAATCGATGGATGAGTTAGTACAAACCATCCATCTAGAATTTTCCATGATCTTGTGGTACGGGTCCCTAATAAAAGGCTAGATCAAAGAGTTGATGTAATTGAGATTCTCATTTAAGAGTATAGAGAGTAACCTATGGTACAAGAATTCGAATCTTTAGAAGTACCATTAATAATACGTCATGTAAGACGGTCTTGAAGAGTATTATTGAACAGCTTTAAAATTTTTATACCAATTCCACATTTTTCAAAAGGTTTAAAACAAGATTTCCAAGGGATAGTGACAAGTTTCAGATCAAGATTACTACCCCTCCAAATTAAAATTTTAATATAAGTATTAGTTTTCTTAAAGATTCTGATAGGCCATTTATGAATCATAAGAGAGTAGACCATTTTAGGGACAATCGTCGATTTGACCAGACATATTCTTCCAGCCATGGAGATAGATTTACCTTTCCAAATAGAGAGTTGGTTTATGATTTGATCAATGATATTATCAGATTAGCTTGCTTTAGGACGACCCCAAAATATTGGGATGCCCAAGTAAGTGAAAGGTAAGAGTCCTTATTTAATTCCAAGATAGGTAGTAATGCTAGATTTTCTTCTAACAGGAAAGCTCTTTCCAAAAAAAATATATGATTTATTCTAGGAAATCGCTTGTCCTGATACTTCCTCATAGTGATGAAGATATTTCTTTATGACATGAATTTTCTTTTGATCCCTTTTAAGAAACAGGATGATATCATCAACATATAAATGTTGGGTAGGGGTATTTAGGTTTCTGGAACTTGTATAGGCATAAGTTGACCTTGAGCAACTATATTATTGAGAAGCCTTCTTAATTAATCCTCAAAAATAACAGAGAGGATGGCAGAAACAGGGTCACCATACCCGACTCCTTTATAGAATTTAAAAAACCTCTAGGGGTTCCATTAATCCGAATATAAATAAATGCAGAGCGAAATAATGTTTTACGTCTTCCAATGAAAGAATCGTGAAATCCAATGTTTTTAAGACATTGAAAATAATGTTCCAGTATATGGTGTCAAAATCCTTTCTGATATCATGTTTGATGGCCACACACCCCCTCTAGTGTTTTTATTTAGACTATTGGTACATTTGAAGGCATGACAAATACAGTCCTGAATGGACCTTCCTTTAGGAAAACCAAACTGATTCCATGAGACTATTTTATTGCAAATAGGCGCCAGTCTAGTCGCAATAATTTTGGTATCGATCTTATAAAGAGTGGTAATGAGAGAAATAGGCCTGAATTGATGGATCTCTGAGGCATTTTAAACCATAGGTATTAATGATAGAAATTGACCTTTGATTCCATGAGGTTGAGATCCATGAATTAAAAAGGTCTTAACAATGTTACAAACATCATTGTGGATAATGTCCCAATGCTTTTGGTATAAGCTGTTGTTGAAACCATCCGAACCAGGCGCACTATCAGGATTAAGTCCAAATACTGTATCTTTAATTTCATGATCAATAGGAGTTCTTAAAAGAGATTCATTGTCTCTTTCATCCACCATTAAGGGAATAATATCCGATTTGAGATCAATATTTATCTCAGGGACATTAAAATTGTTGTAAAAGTATGAGATAACATGATCAGTTATGGATTCTTTAGAATCAATGATCAAATCATAACGAATAAGCATAGAAAGGGGACAATTTTCCTTTTAGATTCTTTGAAGGGAATTATAAAATTTAGTATTATGATCACCATATGCAAGCCATTTAGCCCTAAATAGTTTCTTACGAATATTATCCTTAAATGTGAGAAAGGAATTATGTTTTAGGGAGATATTTGCTTCCAATTGGGGATCCATATTAAAATTAAAATTGGTGTTTTGAGTTTGGACACGGCTGAGATCATTTTCAAGAGAGGAAATATCTAGATCAATTTGAGATTTTTTAGATTTACAAAATCTTTTAAGGTCCTGTTTTATGATTTTCAACTTTAACATGTAGGTAAAAGAATCCTTATGGTGTTTCATAGAGTTCCATTTGTTATGAATGAAAGTGACACAATCAGGATTCTATGACCAAGAATTATGAAATTTAAAAGGAAGAATAAGATTACGACCATTCATAAAGAAGATTAATTGAATAGGATGATGGTCAGAATTAAGCCTAGGAAATGTTATACTAGATATATTATCCCAAATATCAAGGGCCTTCATGTTAACAAAAGCCATGTCGAGCTTACTGGAAATAGTTTTGGTATAGTGTTTTCTGTACCAAGTATATTTATAACCAGTGAGAGTGACATCAAAAGGCTACAATCCTCAATAGACGACCTACATTCCCTTGTGGATATAGAAATAAGTGAGGGACCAAATGTTTCACAAGAGTTAAGAATTAATGGCATTGAAATCTCCTATAACAACACAAGGGACCTGATTGATGTTGGCCATATAAAAAAGATCATGCCATAAAACCCTTATATCTTGATATCTTTTATTAGCATAAACCATAGTGAAAAGGTATGCCGACCATTCCACAAGAAATCACAGGTAAGCTGTTGCTCAGTATTTTTTAAATAGGTTGATATATTGTATGGTATTGTGATAAAAGATCCACAAAGATTCAGTTTGAGGACCATTTTTACAAGATCCTAGAAAACTGTAATTAAGAGCACCAAAGCCCATGAAGTTCATTTTGATGTTAAATTTAGGTTCTTAAATGGAAAAGTGATGAGTATTATGAGTGTTAAAAAACTCATAAGTGTTGTGGAGGTATCATTGTTGGCCAATACTTGGCAATTAAAATAGATAAAATTCCTTACTAATTGCGTTTTGGGTTAGAACACTTCTTTTTATAGATTTTCCAGATCCTTTCTTCCCTTGGGATCGCATAACCATAGGGGAGGAAAAAAGATTTTGTTTGGCCTCATGAGTTTCCAAACATGGAGAGGCAAAAATTTTCAAATTAGAATTTGAAATATGTTAAGAAACTAGAGTGACAATAATGGCAGGACTGACCAGAGTAGGAACTTTCACAGCTACTTGAGTAGGAGTCTATTCTGTTGGAGGTTTTTTGGAGTCCGGAGGCTGGACAATACAGTCTTGGAGGATAGTACTAACCTAGGGAATTTGTAAAATGTCATGTGCGATAGAAATAGTGGCAGTTTTAACATTAGAAGAATGTGTGGAAGTTTCAGTAGCATGAATAAAGACTTTATTAGCAGATGTGGGAATAGGATTTGCAGAAGGAGGCTGTAACAAAATAGAAATATGCTTGACAACAGATGGTGTGAACTCCACCCTGTTAAGCAGACAGATTGCGACAATATGTGGAGACTCTGAATGAAAAATAGAGTTATCAAGAGGAATGTGTGCAATGTTGTGAGCAGAAATAGAAACAATAGTGTCAACGTTAGTAGCATGAGACACCAGAACATCAATTTAAAGAATAGAAGTAGAAATTTTATCAGCAGATGATGATTGAACAGAAGCAGAAACAGGAGTGTGTGCAGTGTTGTGTGAAGAATTGGCAGTAGTAGTGTCAGCATTAACAACATGAGTAACCAGAGCATCCATTTCAAGAATAGAAGAAGTAATTTTATCAGTAGATGTGGTTTGTACAGAAATACCTGGTTCTGAAAAAAATTTCAGCTCACCTTGTATCTGGTTAGAACCATCAGGGGTGCCATTCAGATCCAAATGAGCCAAGGTAGCTTTCTCCAAGTCCCTACTAACATGCTCAATCAATGGTAAAGTACCAGAGGTAGAAGCAACATTAGCTGAATTGGAAATAGTTGTAGGAATTCTTCTGTCTAGATTATTTCCATTACCTCCACCCACTATTTCTTCTATGCCAGTGACAATATTATCATTAATTTGAAGTGACTCTTCTTCTACAACCAAATCTCCCCAAGATTTAACTTCTAGGGATGTAATGCCATTGGATTTTTTAACCAAATACCTTGTTTTTTGTCTTTGGGGAACTCAGGTTTGTCTGTAGTATTCAACCCATTTTTACCATGTTTTACTTATTGCAAATCATTATTAATTGGGGGATCCATTTTTTTCCTAACCACCCTACAATTGGAGAGGTTGTGCCCAATCAATTCTCACACCTCACAAAAGGGTGGTTTCTATACATATTCAATTCTAAGGTCTATTCTATAATCAGGGGCATTAAAACCTATGCTAGAAGGGAGTTCACTGGCCAGATTAACCTCAACCATTATTCTATCATATAGGACAAGATCTCCATTCAAGGTCATGTGATAAATTTTAATGGGGGACCCTATATAAAAAGAAATTTCATTAAGAATCTTCGGGTGCCAATAGAACCAATTGAGGCCCTGAATTCTAACCCAAACATGAGCCATATAATTGTTGTGTGTGGGGGGGTTGAAAGAAGCATCAAAATCTTAAATTCTATGAAAACCTGTTTTAAGCTGCAAGTTTCCGAGTTTCCATACATGATCAAGCTCACCTTGAGAGCTGAAGGGTATATGATAACAGAACTTCCCTATGGAAACCATATTCTTTTTAGACGATCTACAGCAGTGAGCAATTCGGTTATTTAGTTCTAACAGAGGCCAAGGCCGATCACTTGTGTTGTCTGAAACTTGTCCAAAAACCGAGTATTTGCATAGTTTCTCTCTATGCTTCAAGGCTTCCAGATCTGCATCAACCATGTAACCACCATCTTCAAGATTTTTAAAGAGCAGCTGTTTGAACTCCATCAGACTACTGAGATCAGTTCCTTGAAAAGAATCGCGGAAGGATACATGGATGGTATGAAGGGGAACTTCAAGATTTCCCACTTCGATTATTGTAGAACCACGATCAAAAGAAGACGGAGCAGGTGGGGGGAGTTCCCACACGGGAGCAAAGCTGGCCATCGGCAAATTTCAGCGAAAAACAACAAAGAGGATTAGGGTCTCCAGTCGCCTATTGGAGAGCACTTCAAGAGATTCCATCCTCAATCCTCCTTGGCCTGCTTCTCTAGCTCATCAGCAGCTTTTTCTTTTAAGGTCTTAGCCTCAGTGGGATCCAAACCAATCTGCAGCTCCCCTTCTCTTCTATTCTTCTTATCCTCCATCCACTTTTCTACCAACTCATCCAGGTAGGGCTTTTTGCCTTTTGGGTTTAGGTGGTACATATATAGGTTATTTTTCTTTAGATGTTTTGTCTTCTGCTTCCATTTCCTTCAACATTATTTTCTTCCTGACATTCTTTGAAGGTTCAGCTTTCTCAATATTTTCTGGATTGGCTTCTGCCTCTTCCACTGGAATATCATAAAACTCCCCTGTCTCCTTAGAGAAGTCAACATTAATTCATTTGAGGATGTCATCACTAATCAGAATCAAATTTCAATTTCATGGCATGGAGCTATATGGGATCTTGAAGGATTCAAGACACCTAACTATCCACTTTGAAAGAAATTTCAGATACATAATGATCTGAGCTCTGAGGTTCCCTTTCATGATTTTCTGAATCATAATGAGGACGTGACTTATAAAATTTATTTTCCTTAGATTTACCAAAAAATATAATGTGTACATGTATCTTTTTTTGAGGATGTCCTTATCACCCTTCCTCGGTACAATAAGACCTTGTACCCATAATTGTAGAATCCGATTATTGGTAGAGAGTTGAGAAATATTGGTTGTCTTAACATTAGTAAGACCAAGGTATTCCATGGAATTCACCTTGACGAAACATCCTTAAAACTCTGTTAGTATGTGGGAGAAAAACACATCTTCCCATTCATATGCGAACCCCACCAAGCTTGAAGCCTTGTTGTAATAATGTTTGTAAGTATTCACATAACTCTTAAAGGAGAATTTTTCTCTACCCTCTTCTTTGAAGAAGAAAACTGATTCATAGAATACGATGAGAAGATCCGGATAGACTGCATCTTGAGTTGCTATTTAGAAATAGCTATACTTTTCCAACCATTGAGACTGATATTATTTGAAATAATTGTGTCATACTTATTAAAGAAAAATGGGTGTACCAACCTCTCCATATAAATTTTCCATTCCGTAATCGGCTTCACAGTAGACATATCCTAAGAAGGGGCTTCTACAAAAATTAGGACTAAGCACATCATGAAGAATTTGGAACAAACTTTTGTAGAGGGTTAGAAGTTCAGCACTTAAAAGCTTGAAAATCGATGTGGGACAACCATCGAGGGTCCCCTTTATATATGCTCTGAAGCGACCTTTTGTCTTCCAAAACCAATATTACGTTTGAGAAATGAACTGATCTAATCTGACGGTCGATATAATTTCCAGAATGAAAATTTGGGTGATTTCAATCTTTTGAGGTTTAAAAAAAATCGAAATTGAGAAAACTAGAATCCGAGAGTTTCAAATACAAAAGAAAATAATAGCAATAAAATAATGACTACGAAAAGCTTAAGAAGGAGATCATACCTTTCAGATTGCTATGAAGGTTATTCGTAATAGGTGATATTCTTCTTGAAAAAGTAAATATGACTAAAAAAACTTATTACGAAAAATCCACCACGAAATTTTTGAGTATTAATGTTTTCATTACGAAAATTCAGAGTACGAAAAAAAATCTTACTACAAAAATTCAAATCCAAAAATATGGATTACAAAAAATTCAAATCTGAGAATTTCCATTTCGAAAATTTCAAATCCGACGATTTCCATTATGAAAATTTCAGATCTGAGAATTTCAAAAACTTACTACGGAAATGTTCTTTTTGAAAAATGGTGAAAATACAACTACAAAAATTTTCATTACAATTTTTATTTTGAAAAACTAATGATAAAAATTTCAAAAATAAAAATAAAAAAACTTTTACTCCCCCTATGAAGAAGGAGTTTATTAGAGTAAGGAGATTGGTTCAACATAAAGTTAATGGAGGAATATTACCTCATGATTATCATTCCAAACTTATGTTTTGTGTATTCAAATCTATCAAAGGGTATTGATTTTCTTGAAAATATCATCAAGATGATCTTGCATTCCGATAAATTGAAGAATGATATCCTCTTTTTTGTGTGTGATCCCTAAGAAAGTGATGCCTAATATCTATGTGTTTTTCACGATAGTGATGTGCTGGTTTTTTAATAAGGTCAATGACACTAGTATTATCAAACAAAATTTGTGTTTTGGTAAATCTCAAGCCATATTCCGTGAATGTGTGATGCATCCACACCACTTGAGCACAACTACTTCCATCTGCTATATATTCAGCTTCACCAGTGGAGAGTGTTACAGAATGTTGCTTCATACAAGACCATGAAACTAATGAATTTCCTATGAAATGACATGTTCCATATGTACTATTTCTATCCATTATACATCCACCAAAGTCAGGATCTAAAAAACACTTTAAAACAAAATCATTTCTAGAAGTAAAAAACAATCCTAAATCCATGGTTCCCTTTATATCGTAAAAAATTCTTTTAACTGCCTCTAAATGAGATTCCTTAATATTAGATTGATATATTGCACATAAGAATACTGAAAACATTATGTTTGGTTAACATGCTGTCAAGTAAGGTAGACTTCCTATCATACCTCTAAAAGATGTTTGATCTACTAGTTTCCCAGCTACATCAAGATCAAGTGTGTTTGAGGTACTAATGGGAGTACTTATACTCTTAGTGTTTTCATATCCATACGTTTTAAGAATTTCTTTAATATACTTATATTGAAATATATAAATTCCTTCCAGTTTTTGAGAAATTTGAAAACCTAGGAAAAATTTTAACTCACCAATCATACTCATTTCAAACTCAGACTTCATTAGATCCTCAAAAAAATCAGTTAAAGATTGTTGAGGTGAACCAAATATAATTACATCAACATAAATGTGAACAATCAAAAAAATTTCATATCTTTCTTTATAAAAAGGTTTTGATCTACATTTCCATTTCCATTGTTATTTTGAAGCAAAAATAATGTAATTCTATCATACAAGATAGAGGGGCTTGTTTAAGGCCATACAAAGCTTTGGTATGTCTAAAAACATGATCAGGATGTTTTTTATCTTCACACCCAGGAGTTTGTTCAACAAAAACTTCCTCTTGAACATAACCAATTAAGGAAAGCACATTTCACATCCATTTGAAAAATATTGAGATTGAAGAATGGTGAAAAGGAAAGTAAAATATGACCAGATTCAAGTCTACCTGCTAGAGCATAGGTTTCTTCATAGTCTATTCCTTCTTGTTGATTATAGCCTTTAGAAACTAATCTATCTTTATTTCTATAAATGATTCCATTTTCATCAAATTTATTTCTGAAGACCCATTTTACTCCAATAACATACGTTTCCTTAGTCCTTTCAACCAAGGTCCATAATTTATTCCTTTTGAATTCATTTAGTTCATCTTGCATGGATTTGATCCAATTATCACCAACTAAAGCTTCATCAGTGCTTTTTGGTACTAATAGGGAAAGGAATGCTAGATGTTGTAATTCATTTCTTAAGGAACTTCTTGTCCTTATAGTTTGATTCACATTACCAATGATACTATAACAGGGATGCTTATTTAGAAACGACTGATTTTGGGTTTTTTAAAATCTGTTCATCAACATAGGGTAGGAAATCTTCTGGGGTAAATGTTTCAGAAATATCTTCTTGAACATTTTCCTTATCAGAAGGATTTTCTATCAAAGGATGATAATCAGTTTTTGAAAACACATCTGAGGTTTTAGGTTAGGGTTGTTTAAAAACAAAAGGATCAGTTTCATCAAATTTCACATGCACTTTCTCCTCAATAGTACAAGTGTTTCTGTTGAAAACTCTATAAGCCTTAGAAGTTGTGGAGTAGCCTATGAAAATTCCTTCATTAGATTTTGGTGTGAATTTGTGTAAATTATCTTTAGTATTCAGAATGAATACCTTGCAGCCAAAAACCATAAAGTAAGAATGTATAGTTTTTCTACCATTCCATAACTCATAAAGAGTTTTTTAAGAAAAAGGTCTAATCAAAACTCGATTTATTGTATAGAAAGCAGTACTTACCACTTCAGCCCAAAAATGTTTGGATAGAGAATACCCCCTCAACATGGTTCTAGTTATCTCATAAATAATTCTATTTCTTATTTCAATAACACCATTCTATTGAGGTGTTCTGGCATCTGAGAAGTTGCGAGTAATTCCTTTTCTACTTCAAAAAGTATCAAAATCAGAATTTTGAAATTCTTCTCCATGATCAATAAGAATAGTTCCTAATAGAAGGATTTTCTCATTTTTATGTTGGGCTCTAAAAATTAAGAAATATGTGAATGATTTATACTTCTTTTCTAGAAAATAGACCCACGTAAATCTAGTGTAATCATCATCTAAGAAAAATACATAATAAATTCCCCCAATACTTTCAGTTTGTGTTGGACCAAAAAGATACATATGCACTAGCAGTAATGCATCAGTAGTTGAGACTTCACCGACTAATTTAAAACTTGATTTTTATGTTTCTTTTCATATTGAAACGGGTCAAAAACATTTGAAGAATCAAATCTATGCTCTGGTAGATCCTTAACAAGTCTTTTCTTAGAAATTTTTCATAGGTTCCAAATGTTACAATGTCCTAACCTTATATTCCACAACCAAGAATGATCGTTCATTACACTAAGGCTATGTAAGTCTTAGCTCTTATGTTCTTCTAAGTTTAGTGTGTAAATATTCTCTTGCCAATTGGAAGAAAGAATAAGTTTTTCCTTGGAATTGTGTATAATCACTTATCATTCCTAAAATTCATAATGTAGCCTTCATCACATAGTTGGATTATGCTAATGAGTTTGTTATTAAGTCCCTTAACAAATAAAACATTTGAAATCAATGATTTTTCAAGAAGAATAATACTACCTGTTCTAATAATTTCTCCTTGAGCATTATCTCTGAAAGTTAATTTTCCTCCTTTCATTTTGATAATCTTTTCAAAATAGTTTATGTTACCATTCATATACCCGGAACATCCACTATCCATGTACCACGTATTGTGTTTGGTACTTTCCCTATTTTCATGAAAATAAGAGAAAAATTAGACCTTAAGAAGCCAAACATTCTTGGATACAGAAATGTAAGATAATGAAATATTGGGTATCCACATCTATTTAAAAAATAATCTTTGTGAAACCAAATATATTGAACTCTATTTAAGGTGGAATTTTTCTTCCAATGCCCACCACTTTGACGCTTAGTGAAACAATGGGCTTCAGATGGAAAAAATTAAATTTTTTTGAAAACTAGTTTTTAGTGAGTATAACCTACTCCAGTAGTGTTTTTGTGATGTTTAATTGGTGAATACATCTTGTCAAAATTTTCCTTCCCAGAGGTAAATTTTTCCAGAATCTTCTTAAGATAAAATATTTCTGGTTTTAGTCTGATGAATAAATTCCTATCCTAAGGAATCATTTCCTTAGAGTTAGATTTTTCCTCAAAAAAATTAATCTTTAAGACAACGTTATTTATATCATTAGAAAGTTATTATATAGAAGAATTTTCTTTCTCAAGGTCTTTATAATGTTTTTTTAAAAGATCAACTTTTTCTCCAAAATCTCTAGAAAGATCTGAAATCTATTATGTAATAATTTCTTCCCTAGTATTTTCCTTGTCTAATTTTGTATAAATTTTACAATTTTTTTCTTCATGTAACTTGGAAAATCTAGATACTTCTTTATATGAAGGATCACCATTTTCTGATGATGAAGTATCTTCCTTAGATGTACTATGTTTAGAATATTAACTCTTATCAAGAGATAAATTTTTCAAAGCCTCGGTAGAGCGTACCTTGGCCATAAGACATGTATTGGGGAAAGAAATAGTAACAAAGAATCCTATATTCATCTATGATGATGAATCATATTTAGATTATTCACTTTTTGAAGAGTCTCCACAACTATTACTCAAAGTATCATGAGCTTTATGAATTTTCTTGTTCTGTGATCTATATAATTTGTTCTTATTCCTTTCAGAATTCTGTTCCTTATTTTCCTTCTTCTTCATCAAAGGAAAATCAGGTCTGATATAACCTGTTCTTCTACATTAATTACAAGTAGCTTATCCATCTTTCATGTCTCTGTAGTCTTTCTTCATGTACATTTTCTGATAATTTTTTTGAGCTGCAATCTTGTTCATTCTTTGAGCAAGATTTGTTAATTCATTCTATGTCTTTTCTATATCACTAGATTCTGACTGAATAATGACTTTCTTTGTCTTTGATCTAGTTACTCTTTCTGGGGTCTTGGTATTCACATGTTTAGAAGTTTTTGAAAAAGAAACTCCTCCATTCCCATTCATCTTCTTAAAATTTTCAACATCTCTCTTTATTCTGGTTTCATGCTGAAGAAGGATTCCAAATAACTCATCTAATGAAATCTGAGTGACTTTCATGTTATCATCAATGGCTATCCTCATGGACTCCCAATCATTTGGAATGATATATATGATATTATCAACGATATAATCATCATCAAAACCTTTTTCTCCCATAGATTGTAAGCTATTCATGATAGTCATAATCATTTTTTGGACTTTGCTTATTGGTTCTCCATAAGGAATGTTAAAGTTATGGTATTCAGCTCTCAGCATAGCTCTTCTGTTCCCTATGACTTTGGATATACCGAAATGTGTAACTTCAAGTTTCTTCTAGATTCTATTTTTATCTTCACACAATGATATTTGAATATATATGTTCCTTTTCATGGAACATAACAATATATTTCTGACTCTGAAGTTTGATTAATATTCTTGATTTTTCCTGATTTGTAAAGGACCTCAATTCCTTATCTGGAATCTTATAATCTCCAGTCAACATTAGATAGTTATCAACTCAAGTATTGATAACAAAAGTATTCATCTTTTCTCTCCAGTACTCATAATCATTTCCATAAAAAATAGGAGGTCTGATAGGATTTAGATTATCTATAGAAACAACATTTAAACCTTCCATTCTTAAGGAAATATTTGGAACACAAACTTGTTATTAGTAAGAGTTTGAAATAATAGAGAAAATCCTAAGAGAAAACAATATAAAGAAATAGTGTCCCTAAGAAAAACTGAATCTGAAAAATGATTCTGAATATATGAATCCGAATAATATGAATCCGAAAAATGTAATTTCCAAAATTCACTTCTGAATCTAATCGTTAGATTAATTCAGATTAATCAAATGCTATGATACCAATTGTTAGAATGGTATGTCTGAGTATAATATACTCTATTATACCAAATTTATCATAGAATATGTAAAATGAGATACCAATACAAGAGGGGGTGAATTGTATACCTAAAAAATTCCTTTGGAACTTTTATTGATAAAAAAAATTCACAACACCTCTAAGCTCTAAAAACATGCTTGATTCAGAAAATGATTTCGGAAATGAAACTTTAAAAAAATTTACAACAGATACGATTCTACCTTAAAGCGTATAGAATCTAACTAAATCAGAGTTAAAATATTAGGAGGTATAAGAATGGTATACTTTCCTCCACAATTCAAATACAGCTGAAAAACAAAGTAGTAAAAATACATGTAACAAGCATAAAATATTTTAACCCAAAGAGGAGGGTATCGAACAACACTGGATAAGGGGTCCCTTGATTTATAATTTAAAGAATGTATATTTTACCCAAAATCAAGCCAGACCTCAATCCAAAGATCGGTATCTATCTTGTTATCCCCGCAGGCCCTCTATTTGTAAGGAAATCAGCACCTTTGACTTCAAAACCCTAAGTCTCTGATTTTTAAGCTAATCGAACCTTTGCACTAAGAAAATATACACGAATCAATGTTCGAACGAGAAATTAAAAGCTTTCTGCATGAAGCCTGGAAGTTTATAAGATCCTCTCTCTATATGAAT
The DNA here is from genome assembly GCA_963277665.1 of Viscum album. Lineage (NCBI taxonomy): Eukaryota > Viridiplantae > Streptophyta > Magnoliopsida > Santalales > Viscaceae > Viscum > Viscum album. The sequence goes on along the minus strand of OY728163.1, from coordinate 2,096,703,647 downwards.
CACTTCAACAACACTTCGTCTAAAGTCTCAAAAAGTCTTATTACTATTTTCAAATGAGCTCATATTTGTAGGCACAGCTCCAACGGTAGGCTCCCTCCTCCATTGGTCATATTCTTCATTGAATTTAGGAGTGACCTATACATGTGTCAATCAAAAAACGGTTAGTTGAAAACTAAAGGCACGACATCAGTTTTTAATAGAATAAGTGAAAGAATAACCAAAAACTGATATTCAGAATGTAAGAAAATATGAATGTTCAGAATCTAAACAAAAATAAATTTAGAGTCTATAATACAAGGATATTCAGATTCTGTTTATCAGAATAATTTGGATTCAAACTTCAAACAAGTTCGTATCCATAATTCGTAATCATAATTCTCAATCAGAATTCATAATGAGAATTCATACACAAAATCCATCATCTAAATTCGTAATAAGAGTTCGTATTCAGAATTCATAATCAGAATCCATAATGAGAATTCAGAATCAAAATTAATCATCAGAATTCGTAATGATAATTCGTAATCAGAATTCATAATCATTATTTGTAATGAGAATTCATATTCAGCATTCATTATCAGAATTCGTAATGAGAATCCGTAATCAGAATTCCTTATCAGAATTCGTAATGAGAATTTGTAATCATAATTCATCATCAAAATTCGTAATGATAATTCATAATAAATTCATCATAAGAATTCGTACATATAACTTTATATATGTTCGTAATCAGAATTCAGAGTTGAACCTCATAATAGTATGTAACATGGAATTTAGAGTAGAACTTCATAAAAGTCCGTAACTGGAATTCGGATCCTAAAATAGAATTCTTCATATCTGAGTATTATATGATTCCGATGTTTTAGATATGATAATGATTTTTATAATTAATAAAAATATTGATATGAGCAATGAAATCAAGGTAGGGGTAAATTTCCTTTGGGAAGGAAATTTTACTTATGGAAGTAAAACAGGGGTAAAATGAATTTTTCCTTAAAATAAGGGGTTTGTGATTTTTAAAAGAATAAGGAATGGTAAATTCATAAGGATAACTTAATGACTTAACAATATCCAACTTTTCATGAAAAAATGGAAAAGTTATAAGGAAAACCTTATTGACTGAAAAGATTCCAATAGATGTTTCCCAATTTTCTGGCTTTGGTTCGAAGAAGATTCCGTTAGAGAATGGTGGAATTTTTTAATTTCTGGGTATTTTGAATCGATTAAATAATGGATAACCCATGATAATTTATTAATTTACACCATCCCCATTTTATTTAAAGTATATTACCTGATGGATTTTACTATGGTTATTTTGAGTTATATCTGAATAGTTGTGTAACCAAGTACTCTATGATTTCTTTTGCGTGTAATAAAAGATGTTCTTGTGTGTTTGAACTAATGTTTTGTAATTTTCTAGCCACTAGAGTCCAATCAATAAGATTTTACCTATTATTCCACATTAAAATAATTTATATAAATAATTATGATTTTTTTTAATTAATTTTGGAGATATTGGATATTTATATAAGAGATAGGGAATTATGATCCCTTATTTTAGGATGAGAGAAACATGGGAATGTGGTAAATCATTTTATGAGGTAGTGTTATCCTATAATAGAAATAATATAAATGGTTATGTATGATAGTGTTCATAAATCATATTTTTTAGGGTAATAAAATTTTATGGACTAAGAGAACCCAATGTATTGAAATTTGGTGGTGTTGGGATTATTTAGTTTATAGAAATTGATCATCTATTATTCGATAAATTGAATTCACCCAAAAAAATTATTTACAAAGTAAATAATATTTTTGTGAACTTTATGTGTGACACTGTATTGGTTGGATGCTTTTGGATGTGTTGTGAAAATTATCAGTTTCTGTCTATTGATGAGTATCCTGAGAATAAAGTTACTAAGACTACGGTGGATGGGTGAGATGAAAATACCTATTACACCATGTTATTAACACACACAATAATTGGTATGGGAGTTATGTTCTATGATATGATTGGGAAAAGTTATATAGGGAAACATGTGGTGTGTAATGGAGGATTCATTCCCAGTAATGGGATTAAGATCTCTTCAAATATATATGTGATCTAGGATCGAGGTATGAGTTGTGGAAACTATATTAAAATATTCAAAACAAGTTTAAAAGTGTTTTTAAGGGATTACACATAGAATAGTATATAGGTAATAGGACTAAGAAGATTATGTGGGAATTAACAGAGGAATAAATGACATCATTTAGAGGCAAGGGATATATAGAGCAATCCATCCAAGGAGGCACCTTGGTTTGATAAGGGTATATTCATATCAATGTGTATAGACATATTTGATCATTAATAAAATAGTGGAGTCCCATACATGTGGTATGTGAATGCTGATGGATTTTTAATATCAGGATTGATTGGTCCATATATTTTATGATTCCATGCTTTTTTTCAGATGAGTGTGCCCAGATCTATGTATACATGTTCGTGAGATTTGTTAATAAGCTTATCCCTGTGTGAATTTTTTTTTACAAGGCTCACCCTAAGTGATATGGTATAAATATATTAATTGGATTCATGGCCTCGAATTAGTGAGAGTGTATCCAATAGAACCAAACAAAGAGACATTGTGTAAGTTTTTGATGTGAATTATTGGAATCTCCATGAGTGAGAGGGGGATGGAGGGGACATCCCATAGTGATTGGGAAATGGACTTTGATGAATATTCATTTCCTTTCACTATGTGAGTGGGAACTATTAGGGAACACATTTAGTAAATATTTATTGGTTTATGATCTAGATTCATGGCCTTTCCTTAAGTGGAAGATGATTAGTTGATGATATATACTTGACCTTTTCTTGAGAGAGATGTTGATGGTCACTATATTACTTTTTAAATGATTATTAGACATTTCCATGAGTGATAGTATGCCAGAATAGAATTCCATGAGTAAGATAATATTTATCCAATATAAATTTATTTATCCATATCCTGATGGAGTGGGAAAACGTCCAGTCTTAGTAAGACGTGAATAAGGTCACATATATACCCCCTCAAAGATAGATGGTAGTAGTAGAGTCTATGTAGATAAAATACCTGGAATATTCTTTTGTGTTGTCAAGATTAGGGTATGAGGATTCCTTTACTAGAATTTTTTCCAACCTAGTCATGGTTTGGGGTTTTGGTGGCCTTCTATGTACACAATGTATTTTTCATCATTCTTACATGTGGTATTCTCTATTATGGTACTCATCAAGAATTTAAAAATATATAATTCTTTATAATTATTGAATATTTTAAGATATTATTGATATATATATGTATCTATATATATTAATATATATATCAGACCCTACATGAGAACACTAGTACATGTGAAAATATTTTATTTATTATTCATGTTTGATATTTGGTTGCACCATGAATCTTGGTAGAGAAGCTCAGCATGGATTGTGAATATGATTAAGTAGGAGATCAATATTTCTAGCTAGTAATCAATCTCTATTAAAATAATTTTCATTTTAAAGGTGATCATCCCAGATGAATATATGTTAATATATTTTACTGTAATACCCGATGCTTATTTTTTAACAAATGGATGTGATGTTTATTTATGAATACACTTATTATGTATGGTTTATTTTTTCCTTTTAATTTAATTTATGGTTATGTGGTAAACTAAATAAAATTACATGTTATATTTCACCCTTTCCCCTTGTCTAATACCACTATCATATTTGGAGGAATGTCGGATTTCATGTGGTTCTCCATCATAGAAACTATTGGTTGATTTTATTAGGAAATTGAAAAGTGGTATTTGGGTATTTTTTGGTTTTTTTAAATTTTTTTAAATTATTAGATGGATGTAAGAATGTGTTAGATCATGTGATTCACAAAATCCTAGTGATATGATAACACCATCTATAATTTTTGTCAATGTTACCGTAATTACATTATTATTTTTCATGGATTGCATTGCTGTAGTTTAGATATTTATTATAGTTTTATTTATTGATGTGAAGTTGTTTTTTATGGTTAATTTCTTGTATTTTAGTGTAAAGAAACATGTTTACACTCATCATATATGGAATTTCATATTCACATGTCAAGTGTGTGCTTTTGTGTGGTCCATTTCGTTAATTATAGAGGCTTTAATTGTTTAACTTATAAATAATAACATATATATATTTTTATATATAAATAATAGTGGAATTATGGTTAGATATAAAATGGTATTTTTTGAATAATGGTTCTATGGATTATTTCAAAGGATATTAAATGACCTAGGTTGAATCCTTCTGATATATAGGTGAGACATAGAAAACATTAGTGGTTTGAATCGGGCAATCAAGACCTTAGTAATTATTAGAGGGAAGAAATGCAATTTTTAGAGAAGGATTAGATTGGTTAAAGGATACCTTACTGATATAGTTTCACATGTGATGGTAGTGGAAGGAATGTGAGACTCTATAATTTTTTTGATATAAATCTCATAGAGTTATTGTGATATAATTATTATTTTTATAGGGATGGATTAGTTGGATTCTATCCTTAATGGTTTAGGGAATTGTTTTTGAAATGATAATGTACGGTTATTAAAGATTCTTAGGTCAGGTATTTGTAAATAATTTATAGTAAATATTATTTTTTTGGATGATACATGGAGGGATAGTGATTGGATGGATGGTTTGTTTATTAAGAATACAAATATAGTTTTTTAAGAATAAGAGTTTAATTTTTTATGTTATTTTTCACATGAGAGTATAAATTTATTTTTCAATCGGTTGAAATAGTTTATTACACACATTGGGTTTAGATGAGTTCAATATGGATAGTGGATGTGACACAAGGGGATCATTCTTATAGTATTACTATACATTTTAATGAGTTCAGTGAGTATTGAAAATAACTTCTTGGGAAAGTAGAAATATATGAAGGAAGGTGAATAACATTTACCAACGGTACCTATTTGAATTTTGGATTAGTGAAAGAGATAATTCACAAGATCATTAGGAATTGGCTGGGTTTTTGGAAATTTGGGTGATACGAGGATCATAGTGCATCCATATGTACCGTTACCCTCACTTCAACATATAGATGCTTCATGGAAAAAATAATTGTTTGGAAATATTAACCATTATGCTACAAATCAATGGAATTTTTGACAAACATGAAAAAATAGTGGACATAGTTTTTAGTAATGATATAATGTTTTTCCACTATAGTATGAGATAAAAAATAAAGGTGGATCAGATTATTCTTGTATGATGATTTTGAGATTCTACTATGATATGGTTTCTTAAGGATTGGATGACTGTGTATTATGATGACAGTGTTATGTTTGGGGATGGAACTTGTGGGGTCATTATTCTAGTGGAGTTGTGTTAAGAATTCCATAAAAGTTTTAGAACACAATTTATTCCTGGATATTGAGAGCATAATTTTTTCGTTAATTTTGGGGGATGTTGATAGTGAAATTCCGTTGTGCTAAGAATGATTATATAATATAATATTGTATTGGTGCTTAGGTATTAGTAGATTGGTCAAACATAGTCATTTAATTCAGTAATTACAATTTTTTTGTAATGGGGGTCATGTTTTTTATGGTGGATGATTTTTTGGACACTTCAATAGTGGGGAACAGATTATTGATCCTAGGTGTATGACCCTTTGGATGGAAGGGTCATAGATCTAGTGAAACAATGTGATTGATAATTGATAAGGTACCCATATTTTTTCTATTTAAAATATCTATATTGAATGGTTTTTTGGTAAATATGATATTTTAAGTTCAAATAAGGTATTAGATGTGGTCTGGGATTTATCATTAGATTCATAGAAGAATTTCTTTTGATCCAAGTGTAAGTCAGATTAGAGATATATTGATGCACAAGGTCAAGAAGGATAGTAAATTTAGTTTATTGAGTATCCAAACATTAAAATAAATTGAATGTATGGTCTATAAATTGATTTGGGAAATTGGATAATTGTATAATTCATGTTTAATTTTAGAATCATAATCAGGTGATGATAAAATGTAGTAGATTTTGGGGATAAGTGTTTTAAGGAATTTTTGTCTTGATGTTTCTAATCTTGTATTTTTATCTAACTGGATGGTTTTTTGTGAAAAATACATCGGGATAATTATCCAAGATGTGGAATTTTTTTAAGGATTATACAATGAATTTCAGATAAAATATATTATCTCACATTTTCATACATGGATGTTGGAGACACAATTAATTCAGTTTGAATTTGGGAACAAAGAGTTGTGTTTGATTCACATATATGGATTACATATTTTGGGGACATAAGTGGGTGCTTATTATTGATCAGAATTAAAATGGTAGGGTTTATTTAATGACCCATTAATATATGGGACATTACTTTTAGTGTAATTTGAAAATTTTGATCTTGATAATGGACTGATCAAATTACTTTGATTTAGATTTTCATTTTTAGGATCATTAATTATAATTGTGTTATGTTAGGATATATTTTAAATAATTATTTTTTTCAGGTGATCGGTAGAGAATCAAAGTTGGATCTGGGTGGTTGTACTATAGAATTTTATTATATGATATACTTCATTTTTGAACTAGAGGTAGGGGTTCTTTGGTAATTGAATATTTTTCATGAGATTAATTTTTTATGCAAGGGAAGAGGATTCCCCCATTAAAGATGTGAATAATAGATATATAATTCTATGTAATATTAAAAATCTTATTTTTGGATGTATCACACCATACCCCATTGGTTGGGCTATAGGGAATGATAATAGATGATACTTTTGTCCATATCCAAATGGGTCACACCAACAATGATTATCAGAAGGGTTTGGTATGAGGAAGATCTAGGCGGTTAGTCACCCTATTTTTTATTGGTTAACACCATTTAATATGAATGTGTGTATCAATTATGTATAAAAAATGGATTGTTTTTTAGTGAAGACTCAGAAGAGGTTAATACCATCATGACCCCAATGGGTGATTATAAAATATTGTTTTTTCTAGTTTATTAATATTTTGGCAGACACATCTTTTAATTTTTTTCCTACTATTGGAATTAGAATGAGAAATCATATGAATAGGGACATATATCCTAGATCCTCACCCTCTATGTTCCATTTCTTCCATAATGTTATATGTTAGTTGGTTATGATTTCATGAAATGTTAGTGAAATTGTTCACCATTTTTTCAATAACATTAAGGGTTACCCTCGTATTTATGATATTTTTTGACAGGATTTAATTATGATTCCATTAGATTATATTAGGAATATAAAATATATTATTTGGTTAATGCATTTTGGGGATGGATGATATCCCATAATAAAAACACATACCCTTTTTCACAAATTTTTTTGGTATATCTCTTTGTGTATTTTTTAGGATTCAATAGAATCATCTATGAATAGGGGAGAGAACGTGTATTATAAAATGGATCTTCTTTCATGGGTTTTCTTAAAGAACCCTAACAATGGGCAGTGGGTTGTTACATGAAGTTTCTGTTATAATTGAATATTGGCCGACCTATTTTTAAATCTTTCAGTCTGTTATAATTTATTTTATTAATTAATATTTTTTAAATAATTACATATAACGCCCCAACCCCATAATCTAGGTGTTGGTGCTTTATTTTAATACATTTTCATGATTACAAAGAATCACGTCTAGAGGGACCGATCAGTTTATAATTCTTAGATTATATATTACATACATGAAATTTACATTAAAATTTCTATCATTTAATATGTAATAAATTATCCTCTGATAACACCATTATTCCCCAAGAATAACCCTTCATATCAATCATAATACACATTTGGAATCCTGGGAAAATAAAACATAAGAATGGATTGAGGTTAAATGCTCAGTTATGGTAAATAATTTAGTGGAAGCTATAAACATTTAAGGATATATTTATAATATATACATAAACATTTTAAAACTAAACTTGATCATAATATGGATTATAAATACAAAATTAGCATATAAACATTCACAAGGATATTCTACCAATCACATAATTACACATAATAACTAATATTTTAACAAGGGAATGAATAATGTCAGACATAATAACTACTACATCAATGTCTTGGGCCAAGACGAATAATAAATATTTTTTCAAGGCCTTGTCCTAAGAATATTGTTTGTCTCATAAGACCTACCAATTCATCTAGTGGCTATATTAGACCATGTCTATCACTTACTATGTATTATTCATTCCACATATGAAAATTTTGAAATGTAACATAAACATTAATATTAAACTAAGCATATGAAATTCCAATACTTTAACCATAAACCATGAATGGAATAAAAATAGCATATCCATAGTCAAAAATATAATAAATAATTCAATACAATATAGAATATTGTATAAAATTAAATCAAACTCAATAAAAAATAATTTCGAGTAAAGGATGTTGAAATAGTTCAAAATGATGAGTAAAACTCTTTGAGAGAAATATCCATTTTCTATGAAATCATTTCAAAGTCACACAGTTTATAAAGGACTTCATTTAAAATAGATTTTTTAATCAAAGTTTACCATACCACATCTAATTTTTTTAAATGATTTATCATTTTAAAACAATCATGTCCATATAAATAAAATCTTAAAATCTGTTTGAAAAAATGGATATTAATTAAAAATATTCAGAAAAATAAATCATCAAATCATTTTAAATGATGTTCTTGAGAAATATTCCATTACAAAAAACCCTTAAATATTCTATTAGAAAACATTTTTAGGAAACATGGATATTGATAATAAATATTTCCCCGTAAATACTTACACATAAAAAATCTTGGATAATAATGACATTGAGGAATTAACACTTACCTTGTTCTTTTCTTTGATTGAGGGTACGTTTAGCCACCTGTATAACGGCCATATTATGAAATTAAATTATACCAGAACCATATTCATATTTATGATATAATCCATTATTGATTTATGACTTTATACTACCCATTAAACAATAATCTTCAGGTTAAAGTATCATTTTGTTTAATAATCTCTTTCTTTATCATATGTGTTTTATCATGTTATTCTTGATGGTGTCACTTATATAATTATTTAATTACATCCAAAATATAAAAAAAAATTTATATATAATATATATTCAGAATATAAATAACTATAACAGATTGATATATGAATATCAATACATCATTTATGGATACAATAGGTCGTATATACGTATAAACGTTGTTTCTGTTTTCATAATTAATTGAATGGAATTATGTGAATGGGATATATGTAAATACACACACACACAAACACACATATATATTTCAAGTATAATTATAATGTCATATATTACATACTTATTAATTATATATATTTTTATAATCAGCGTTGAATGGTGAAAGTGGTAATTAATCTCATCTCATCATGGAGATGGTAAGCTGTATGTACGCACAAGCGACGATATCATTTCTTTAATGATAAAATGGTATGGAATTGAATTTCATATTAATTATAAAAAATAATTATCATGTTATGTTAAATATTTATATACATAATACTCATCATTTTATCCATCGATATAACATAATGTTGAATAACCAATTACACCACGACATGGAGACGAAAAACCGTATGAACGCACACATGGTGACATTGTAATTCATTGGATAGATAGAATAGAGAATATGGTATCACCATAATTATAATAAAATATTAGAATGTTTAATGTAATTTATTTATTATTTTAGTATTGAAACTACATACGAAGATGAAGAAGAAGAAGAAAAGAACAATGAAAGAGGTGATAAAATAATTAGCTCTTCTTCGGGCATTTCCTATTAATTTAAAAAAAGGGATCTTTAGGTTGGGTTTCTGCTCTAGGTAATTCCACTAGGATGAAGTGAGGGTAGTTGGGAGTAGATTTGGGTAGGGTTTTGATGATCCAATCTTCTTTTTAGGTGTGAATTAAAAGAAAGGGAAGTTTTCTTTTATAGGAGAGGTGAAGGGCATATTAGGAAAAGCTTGAAATATTAATTTATTATAAAATGATTTTCTCTATATAATAGATCCAAATTGATTTATTTTTAGGAAAAATGGGTGTGGGTCGAAATTCTCTCAAACAATATGTTTTATAAATGTTAATGTCTTCATAATAACCTTATCTTTTAGATTTAACCCGTAGTTAAATAGTTTAACTTTTCCATTTCTTCTTGTACACATACACTATATGGTTAATAAACTTACTAAAAAATACCAATAGAACCTCAAGTTTTTCCTTAATGACACATGTAATATTATATTAGTAATTTGGACAAATCATGGATTTTTAGGACCATTATATAATTTAATAAAATAGTATTTGTTTAAATCCTATTTTTGTCAATTTGGACACTATTTTGTATTTGTTTTTCATGAAAGTCGTAACAACTTGATTCCGTAGATAAAATACAATGAAACAAAAAATAATTTTAATATTCACGTATTAATTGTTTTGATGGAATCAAATGTTCCAATTTACATTTATTAATTATTTTAATCATTCATTAATAATGTAATTACTACATCACCACTGTGTCATACATAAATTTAATTATTTAATGTCTAAAAATTATAAATAAAATACTAGGATATATGAAATATTTTTATCTTTCTAATGAATATATATAGTCATATTTAACTTATGTAAAACCGTTTATTAAAAATGGTTTCATTATTATACTTTGAATTTAACGCTATTAAATCATCTTTAAAAAAATACAATAAATGACATAATCTAATCTTAGTGGATAAAAAAAGATCATATTTTTTAATAATGTTTATTTTGGTCGAAATACACTTATCCATTAGAATTAGGACATGTCTTGGTGTAATTTTAAATTATTATAATATTATTTTTACCTTTTACTACTATATTTACTTTATACCATGGTAAATAATATTCTAAAGTTATTTTCACAGAAAAATTATTTTCATCCTATTGAACAACATTTTAATTAATAATGACAACCATTTACATCGTATTTTTTAAATTCAATTCACATAAGTCATAAAACTATATTTTCTGAAATTTTGAAAATGTGCCTAAAAGGTTGGTAAAATACAATAAAAAGTTCGATAAAATTCTATATATTTAATCTTATTATAAAAAGGCTCCAATAAATTTCATCGAACTGATATATGAATTATGTATATGTTTTTACATTAAGATAAATTTTATTTAAAAATAATTATCTAAATGAAAAAGTCAATTTTTATATACTACATAGTATTTTTCACTATTCATCAAAATTTGAATATTTTCAGAAAACTACCGAAAATTCAATATAAAGGAATCCTATTTTTTTTAAATTCAATTTTTAGGAGTGTTTAAAATTATTTTTATTATTGTTCACAAAAGGACATAAAAATTAGTTCTTTTACGAAAATTGTTTTTCTAAAAATATAATTATTTTAAGAAAGCATATAAATTTCAATAATAATATGTTTTATTAATGTGAAAACAATGTAAATAAAATTTAAAATTTTATTTTTACAAATAATATTAAAATTTATAATTGATAGATAAATATATCTTTTAAATAATTAAAATAATAATGTGTCATTTCACATAAACTCAATCTTGCGTATTACATAATCCAAGACGGTGTTGCACGCAATATAAGTCATTAAATTACTTTTAAGATATAACGTACTATGAAATATTGGGGTGTTACATTCTCTCATCCATCAATAAATTGTGTCATCACAATTTGAAATTGTTCTTCAATAATAAAATGTTAAAAATTGAAAATACTTTTGTGGATACACAAATCGGAAACATGGTTAATAAAAAATAATATTCATAAAAGGGAAAGAGAAATAAAAAATTCACTACCAAATTAATATTTCTAATAGGATAAAATTTATGGAAATTAGAGGCACATAATTGGTGAAAAAAACTTAAATATTTATAGGGTGAGATTGAGGTTATCCATCATAATCAAGTGATGAATAAATGGAAAATTGGGGGCCTTAAAGCCATAAATCAATGATGACTTAAAATATCATTGGTTCAACAAATCACAAGGTATTCAGATAACATATTTTTTAGATACATTATTTTTTTAAAGAGTAGGGATTAATTTACTATGAAGATAAGAATTCGACAAAACATACTTGATTTTGTTACCATTCATAATCATATTTTCAATATTGGGTTGTGTTTCGATCTATTTTCACTACATCCTATACAGTAGGAAATGAATTCTAAAAAATGATTTTGTTTAAAACTGAAGCACATTTGATAAATCATATTTTCCATAAGTACTCTCATAATCTTCTAAATTATTACTGATAACCAAATGGATATGTCAATGTATCCAATAAATAATACTTTAACCTCAAAAAAATATCAACTATTATACTTCCTCAATTCCAATAGTTAGACTTATCCAAAATATTTGTGTCTAAACTCAAAGTCCACAAACTTTTAAGGGAGGTCAACATAACATAATGAAGATCTCTTTTTTCACAAAATAACAAGTAAATACCAGCATCAAGTCTTCTATTAAAAAATTTTAACAACCTAAATTACGATAAAACCTTATTTGAATATGTTTGTACTTATTTATTCATTTTGAAAAACATTTTATACTTGATATACTCCTTATGTACAAAAATGTTGACAACTCCCAATAATGATGGTATAAACCTCTTTTTAAAAAAACCATAAATCATTTCCAAGTATATAAATAATCTCCATTCTACATTATCTAAATCAATTATATCTTATTCTGAAATCATTATCTCAGTTTGAGAATCATATTAAGTGTTATATTTTCTCATACAATATATTTTCCAAAAGGATTATTTTGAAACTGTGTCACTTTACTTACTACCATATAATCTCAAATCCTTAATGAAATAGTACTACAATACTATCCTTAGATACCCTATAATTATTATAACATTTACATCATTAATATAATACTAAAATGACACAATTCATTAATAAAAATATAAGAACACTAATCAATCCTCTTAATTTGTGGTATTATAATAACATTATTTTTATTTAATAGCATCATTTTGGGTATACTCTGAGGATTTGGACATTGATTCGCATAGTGTCTGAACTTCTTGCAGTTGAAGCATTGTACATTTGAATCCTTTTTCTTACCCTTGAAATCAAAAACTTGGTGACCTTTTTCTCCACACATATAAAAAACTCAAATTCATGTCAAGAATTTACCAAGGTGATTCTTTCAAAAGTTATCAAATGTGGGAAAATCCTTCTTTCCTTTCATTCCTTAATCCATGTCTTTCACCGCCATCATCTTCTTCCATTGATACCCTTCAAATCCATAGGACTAAGAGAATTCATATCTTATCTTATTAACACATGATACAATTCCTTTATATGGTGAGATTACATAGGAGACTATTTCACTTCCAAATGTTGGCATATGACCTCTAAAGATATGATTCTTCATACTATTTGGATCTTGTGTATTGCTGGAGTTCTCATTCCTTATACTGTGTGAGATTTCTTAATGAAACCCCACACTAGGTTTGATGATATCATAATGTACAATATAAAAACTAGAAAAGGTCACAAAAATAATTCATTATTTTCACACATCGAGTCTCATAATCATAAAAATGGTTTCTTTGTCGAAATATTTAATCATAAATCCTTAAATATGTTTTGTAATGAAAATGTGAATTTTCCTAAGCATAACCACTGCGATTGTCAAACCATGTGCACAGCAAGGGCCGTTGTTGTGTATCATGTTTCCCCGAGTCAGGCTCAGAACACCTTGTAGTAGTTATTACACCTAGGTACATCTATACCAAATCCACGTCGACTTGTAGTATCCCTACATGAATGTATTTTATAGAAATTCCCCAAATATCCAAATTTCCAAAATTCAAGGAATTTTTTCAATACTAATTTTCAATGTATGTCCTAGGGTAATGTTCCCTAATAAGAGTTTATCTTAATCTAGTTTCCATGGTTATTGCTAAATTTTCTCAAATAAAAACTATAATTCCCCGACCCCATAATCTAGGAGACGGTTCATTAATTTAATACATTATCATGACTACAAAGAATCAATTTCCAAAGAACTCATCTATTTTGCAGTCTTGGAAAATTTGTTACATAAATGAACTTTAGATTACAATTTCCAACATAAAATATGCCATAGATAATCCATTGAAAACTCCGTTATTCCCTGTGCTTAACCCTTTATATCAATCATATTTCACACATTGGCATCCTTGGAAAATAAAACATAAGAAAGGGGTGAACTCAGATGCTCAGTAAGGGTAAATAATTTAGCATAAGCTATAAAATATGAAGGCAAAATTTATTATAAAAAAATCATCCTTTTAAAAATAAATATGAACATAATATGAAAAATAAATCAAACATTACCATATTAACATGTACATGGATATTCAACTAGTTGAATAATCACACGTAATCAATAATTTCCCGACATGGTAATGCAGGATGTCAGACACAATAACTACTATTTCAAGGCCTTATGCAATGACCATTCACAAATAATTTTTCATGACTTTGTTCCAAAACACTAGTTTTTCTCATTAGAACTACCGATACCTCGAGGGTCTATAGTGGGCCCCACCAATTACATAATATGTCTAATGCAATCCTCATATGAAAATATTGAAACGTAACATAAAAATTCCAATTAAAACTAGAATAAAAAATATCAATACTTTGACTATAAACCTTGAATTGTATTAAAATAAGATATCCACATTCAAACATAGAATAACTGATTCAATACAACATGTAAGTTTTCATTATAATAAATCAAACTCAATCATGAATAATTTCTAGTAAAGGATGCTGACATAGATGAAAATTATCAACAATACTCTTTGAGATAAATATGCAATTTTCATGATATCATTTAAATGTCCCACAATTTATAGAGGAATTTATTTAAAAGATATATTCATATCAAATTGTCCCATAAAACATTGATACTTTTTAATGGAATTAACAATTTAAAACAATCATGTTCATATAAATAAATCCTTAAAATCAGTTTGAAAATGTTGACATTAATTAAAAAGATTTAGAAAACATAATCATTAAAGCATTTAAAATGATGATCTTTCAAAATATAACCTTCCACAAAACCATAAAATATCATTTTGGAAATTTTTTTATGAAATATGGACATGGATGAGAAATATTTCCTTGTAAACACTAACAAAAAAAACAATATCTGATAATAATGAGATTGAGGAATTTACCCTTACCTTGTACTTTCCTTTGGTCGAGGGTACGATTAACCTTATGTATAATGACAATAGTATGTTATTAAATTATACCTGAACAATATTCATATTATTTATAACATACATCATTCATTAATGACTTTATAATAGCCATTTAATAATAATTTCAATGTTAAAGTAACATTTTTGGTTATAATCGCTTTCTTTATCATAAGTGTTTTAACTTGTTATTATTGATCATATCAATTATATCAGTATTTAATTACATCCATAATATAAAAAATTATTTATATATCATATATATTTAGAATATAAATATGTATAATTGATATACATATGAAATAGAATACACCATTTATAGATACAGTAGGCCCTATATATGCATAAACGTTGTTTTTGTTTTCATATTGTACTGAGTGGATGTAAGTGAAAGAGATATATGTAAAAATATATATATAGTAGAATTATTATTTTATTTAAATCATACTTATTAATAATATATATTGTTATAATCATCGTTGAATGGTGTACACGGAAATGAATGTCATTGCGTCGTGGAGACGGTAAGTCATACGTACACACGAGCGACGATATCATTTCCTTAATGATAAAATGGTCTGAAATTGGATGGTATATTAATTATAAAGAAATATTATAATATTATGTACATTATTTATATACATGATACTTATTTTTAGATACATCCAAATAACACAATGTTGAAGAAAACATTACACCATGACATGGAGATGGTAAGTCGTACGCACACACGCTTGGTGAAATTGTTATTCATAGGACAAATTGAATATGTAATATGGTAGAACCATAATTATAATCACATATTATAATTTATAATTAATTGGATATATTATTTTAATATGTAATCAACAGAAAAAGAGGATGTAAAAGAAGAAAAGAACATTGAAAAAGGTGATAAAATAATTACTTCTTCTTCGGACATTTTCTTTTGATTTGTACAAAAGTGATCCATATATTGTCATTATGATAAATTTAATTCCTCTATTATGAAGTTAGTGTATTTTGGAGAATATTTGGGCCTGACTTGGCCTTTCCAAATGGATTTGTAGGTGTGAATTAAAATAATGGTCAGTACAGTTTTATAGGATATGTGAGGGGCACTTAAGAGAAGCTTGAAATATTAATTTATTATAAAATTATTTTAGGTGTATAATAGATCCAAATTAAATTATTTAGATACTAAGGTGGGTATGGGACTAAATCCTCTCAATAAATAGGTTTTTGACAAGTTTAGGTCCCCATAATAACCATATCTTTTAGATTTAACCCTAAGTTAAATTTTTTAACCTTTACCATGCCTTCATGTATTCTTACACTATATTATTAGAAAACAATCTATTATAATACTAGATAACACCGAGTGGATCATTAATTAAATATGTATCATTATTTAACACATTTAGAAGAATCATATATTTTTATGACTGTTATATAAATTAATAAAATATTATTTTTTTAAAACTTGTTTATGTCAATTTTGACACTATTTAGTATTTGTTTATTGATTGAAAATGATAATTGTAAAGACCCGGAAATTTAACGGAAACTTTTTTCATTAATATCTTGGAATTTTTGAAGTCTTTGGCTTCTGATGACACTTGATTCCGAGGCCAGGTGTGCCCGGAATCAATTTCTAAAGTTTTGTTCGGGTACGTTCAGTAAACCTATGCACGAGTTTTTCTATCTTTTGAACCGGTGTTCAGAATTGAAATTCGAGGACCCCGATGAACTCACAGTGTGGTTATTCACTTTAGGGGACCTTTACCGCAGTTGCGTTTTATGCGAGATGAGAGTTAATTTTTTGAAAATTAGAATAAAATAAATAAAATTGTGGAACAGGAATTTTATTTATCTATGGTGGTTATATCCTACCAAGAGGAGAGAGAGGTGGGGCCCACACCCACCTAACCTCCCATGAGAGGATTTAGAGTAGTGGGGCCCACACGAGGCCCTAAATCTTCACCTCCCCTTAACTCCCTTAAACCCCCATTAATCTCTCTATTTAATTTGACAACTTTCCATTATTTATGAGAACTCTTTCTCTCCCTCTCTCCCTCTTTAATATTTTCCAACACATGTTAATTTAATGAATTCAAACTCTTCAATTAATTAATTGAGGAGTTTGATCTTTGATTTTCATGGGTTATTAATATAATAGCATGCTCTATTATTTTAGTTTGGGGAATTTGTTCTTAGAGAAACATAGGGAGAGATTTAGATAAATCGAATAGAGTTTCCTTCTTCAATGAAGAACGATGCCCTCTTCGACGAAGAACACTGATTCCTCGTAGAAAGGTTCTCATTCCGATGGATCTCTGATGAACGACACTCGATTCGAGATCAAGGTTACATTGAGGGAGCGATGAACGCCAATGATCGTTGACACATTCAACTCCTCCCTTGTGACTACGTGAACGAACCGTCATCAACCTTTGCGAGATATCATCAACGCACGGGGAACCATGAGGTAGGGGGTTGTTTTGTATATTTTTGTATGTGTGATTTATACCCTCGAGAATGGGCGTTCGTTTATGATTAAATTATTATTTGAACTACTAACACCGTGGGTACGGACTAATGAAATATTCCTGACCCATCGTCATACCATTCTTGATACACAGATTGACGGGCGATGATGATACTTGGCCACAGTGGTGATTGGAAGTCGTCGTAGTGAAGAGCGGGTCCAGGGAGAGTCGCAGGCAGAGACGGTGGGTGAAACGGACCAAAGGAGCGCGTTCGGTGGTCTGCAGAAGGCGGTGGTGGCGCGCCACCAGGATAGTCCATTACAGCTGAGCCACAGCGGCAGAAGAAACTGGAACGGCAGAGTCGTTCCGCAAAAGGAGGAGTGCGGCTTAATGTTGCGCCAGCTGGGGAGGGTCGCGCCCTCCCCGCTGGGCCAGCTGGCCGAGCCAGTGCCCCCCCACACCCCCCGGTCGGGCCAGGCCGCGCCGACGGTGCAGTGCTGCACCAGCCATGCCATTCCACTCCCTACCAGGCCGGACCCAGACCTGGGTCGGGTCAACCCTGTTCGGGTCATCCCAGGGTGGGTTGGGGTGGGTTGGACAGGGCCCACACCCCCCTTTTGGATCCTTTTTAAGAAAAATACATATAACATTAGCTACAAACCTCCGATATACACACCGTCGGTTGCGTAGGATTCCTTGGATCGAGACGGTCGTTTCGTTATATTACACTCTAGGTTTCAGCAATGTTTGGGTATAGACATGTTGGTTCGAACCCGAAACTAACCAGGCCCTTGGAGCAGAAACACGTATAACTTAAGAACCAGACATCTGATTGACGTGACATCAACTAAGTTAGATTGATTTTGATGATCCAGATATTTTGGCATACTCCACATGAGGTTTGGATGCAGTTGGATTACGGTCGGGTTGGTTTACCATAGAAACCAACTTGGCATCTGGAAGGAAAAGCCAATAACTCTCAGACCGGACGTCCTTTTGATGATCCGTTAGCGGAGTTGGTAATCTCATTGAGAAACGGTTCCTTTTTTTATACCCCATGGGTGTTCGGGGTACAGTTGAGATATGGTCGGGTTGGTTTTTACATGAAACCAACCGGGCCCCAGGGACAAAAAGGAAAATAACTCACAGACCAAGCGTCTGATTGACACACCCTCTGTTCCATTGATACCCTTTTGACGAGCCTTTTTTTAGTGATACTTATACATGAGGCTTCATGACACTTGGTGTATCAGCTTGAGCCTCGTGGAGCGGACCCTCCCGATGACGAGGGTGCATATTGTAGAGACCTAGTAGCTGGCTGAGACTTGATGACTGATGATCGATCGAATCTAAGTGATTCGGATGGCCCAGTGGGGTGCGATTGGTTGTAGAAGCAAACCCACGGCAGAGGAGCACTTTGTTTTAGCGGCAGACCCGTGGTACATGACAGAAGGAGTACCTCTGTAGGCTATGAAGGGTGTCCTTGGTTATAGCGGCAGACCCATGGTGGGAAGCGCTTGGTTGTAGCACCAGGCCCACAATACTCGACAGGTGGAGTACTTCAGCAGTCCAAGGTTAGTGGAAAGAGATTGTTTGTTGTGGAAGGCCCACTGTACTCAACAGAGAAGGATTTCTCTAGCAGCCGTGGTTTCAACATCATGACTGAAAATCTTGGTTGGAGCTGAGTCAATGACCATTGTGTTTTCCTCATGATTGAGATGGGTTACATGATAACATAGGTATATGTATGGGCATATACCTAAATAAAGGTTATCTGTTGAGATCGTTATTTGTGGTTTATCCTAGTTGGATTTTGTGAGACCTTGACGGTATCGGGATCCCTACTGAGTATCGTTATATTCACCCCTGCACGGGATATACCTGCACCTCGTTGTGTGGGATGCAGATGACGGACAACGCTGACCGAGATAGAGTCTACGAGGACCAGACGGTACCTAGAGGTGGACACACGGCGTGATGAGACGTGGAGCAGACCGATTGACGCGGAGCGTTGAGGAGGACATTTGTACCTACCCTTCTAGTAGGAACCCAGAGGAGGATCCAGGAGCTACTTCACCATTCAGTTGTTGTTTTTACAGTTGTAATTTTCTTTCAGTTGTAGCTGTACCATTCTATTGGGCTTGTATTTCCAGCCCCATTGTACTTTCAGTACACTTGTTATACCGATTTACTTAGTGTTTTCTTCCACTTGTTCCCTGGATGTCTGAGTTTACGTTTTATAAAGGCAATGCCTTCCCAGTTATAGGGATTTACGCCTTTGGTTCTAGTCTTCAGCCCCTGGCCTATGGAAGGCGGGCTTGGGGTAGTTACGACATGAGCCCTAGGGGATGGGTAATGAAAAATTGGTGTCAAAGGATTCGGTTCTACTGCAGAACTCAAGAAACTGATAATTATTTTCTATGAAGAAATAGTTTAAAGAGTATTGATTGTGTTTTTCAGTTCAATGAGTCCAGTGTTGGTGCAGTGGCCAACGTATCCATACACCAGGACCCTAGCTTCTGATTTCCGACTCAGTTCACCAAAACACTTATTACGTGTGTGTTTCCCAATGATTTCTTTAAGTCATCTCAACCAGGTTAGCTCACCAGGTATAAATCGTTCGACAGTGTCGCATCTGTTCAGGATGCCTCCACACAAACAATATTTTGGAGTTCCAAGAGAGTACCCGAAGATGTCTCACCGAGTGACGAGGTTCCGGTGCAGGTCCCTCTTGCTATGTTGGCACCTTCGGGTGGTGACCCAGCACCACCACCACCATCTAGGCAGCGGATTCTACCAGCCGTACTAGCGGATAGTGCACGCTGACAGAGCGTGTTGGACGAGTTCCAGCAGCAGAGGCTTCCGAGGATACGAGGCGAGACAGATTCCCAGGCAGCAATGGACTAGATGGAGGTGATTTATAGAGTTCTACACCTAGTTCAGACACTAGTTGAGAAGATAGAGTTCTTAGCTACTGGTGTTTCCCAGTGAGTGACCATGAGGTTGGTCCGTATAGTGATTAGGATTCGGTAAGTGGAATGATGAAGGAAATAGTATCTTCGGGTACTGTGCCAACTATATCACTACCTGTTGGATAGTATTTCCAACCCTCGGTACTGGTAGATGACACATGTAGGCATAGTGCCTTACACATGTTTCAGCGTTAGATACCCATCAGGTTCCTAGGTGAGCCCGACTCACAAGCAGATGAGGACTGGCTTGAGGAGTTGGATGTGAGTTTTCTAGAGATTATACAGCTTTGGCAGTACGACATATCAGTAGATGAGTATTCATCGAGGCATACCGATTGTTCCTGGTACTTGATGACTACGATACGATCAGTGATTTAGAGCTCAGGCCTCAGAGAGAGGTGTGTTTAAAGAACACCTGAGCCAACACTTTACCTCTATGCATTACTACGTATGCTAGGGTGCTAGAGAGAACCTTTGTGGTTGAATGTTATTTGGATGAATGGATACAGCTAGTGAATGTTTGCAGTGGGAAAGTTGAGAACTGACGCCAGTCTCAGAGACATGGGCGTATAAAATGTTTAAGAAGAGGAATTGTTAAGGAAAGATGAATCTGCAGAGTAGAAGATGTGGAAGTGGAGCTAGGAGAGCAACATGAGGTGGTATAAATTTCGACATGTTACAACCACCCGCCTTTGTAGTCCCCTCCATGCTGAGGGAGATAGAGGGAAGGGAATGAGAGTACCTGCTTGCGGTCAAGGTGTGTGACCGAAAGGATCTAGGGATGATTTTAGGTATGGTCTATGTCTACAACTAGCTATCGTAAAAATAGACATTGATACGAATTATTCCTTACTTCCACGAATCTTGTCCCAGACCTAGATTTTACGGTTAATCCATTGAGTTGACCCTCATGTCTAGAGATACCTTTTGGAGGAGACTCGATAATCACAATTACGCTGACGGTGTGATCTGACCACTGATGAGAGAGTTTTGATTGAAACCTCTTGGTGACAGCGTCGAGGCCTTACGATGTTAGTTTGGATATGGACTGGGAAACCACAGTTCATAAACAGATTGGCTATTTCAGGAAAAAAGGTTGTGGATTACCTACAATGTTGGGATGGGTTTTCCTTGCTCATCAAATAGGAAAAACCAAGAAGAACATGATGGAATCATGGATAAGTGTGTGCAGACGATCACTCATGAGTCAGCTAGACATAGATTTGAGCCAGACTTCTCCAGAGTTGCTGCACTACTTTTATCATTGATGAAGAAGGGGAAAACCCTTCGTGTGGTCAGAGAGATGCCAGCAAAGCTTTTCAGGAGCTGAGGTAGAGGGTGACCAATGAGCTCATCTTGAGGCTACTGGAGAAGGTGTAGATCATCATGGGGCGGATGAAGACTACCCAGAATAGACAGAAGTCCTATGCTGATAAGAGATAGAGGCCACTGGAGTTCGAGGATAGAGACCATGTTTTCCTATGGGTCTCACCATGATGAGGTATACAGAGATTTTTCTGGGGCAGCAAGTTATCTCCAAAAATTTTCGGGCCTTTCCAGGTCCTTAGCATAGTAGGCGAAGTGGATTACCACTTGGCCCTTCTACCTCAGTTTCACTGGGTGCATGACGTCTTTCACATATCTCAGCTGAGGAGATACATGTATGACCCGACCCACATCATCGACCAAGAGGAGCTAGACACCGATGATGGGGTGACATTTACGAAGGTTCCGGTGGAGATTGAGGATCAACAGGAGCAGGTCCTATGAGAATGGTTGATTCCTTTGGTGTGCTTTCACTGGTAGCACATGAACCTCCAAGAGAGCACATGGGAGTGGGAGGCTCAGATGCGTGCCCAATACCTCTTTTGTTTTTCTTTAGTGTGTGTTGAAGCTTTACAAGGACGTAAAGTCCTAAGTTGAGAGTAAATTAAGGTGTGGAAATTTCAAGGAATATTGTTTTTAATACCTTGGAATTTTACAAGTCTGTGGCTTCTAACGGCGCTTGATTCTGAGGCGCAGTGTGCCTGGAATCAATTTCTGAAGTTTTGTTCGGGTACGTTCAGTAAAAGTACGTGCGGGTTTTTCTATCTTTTGAACCAGTGCTATGAATTGAAATATGAGGACACTGATGAACTCATAGTGTCGGTATTCGCTTAAGGGTACCTTTACCACAGTTGCGTTTTATGCGGGTTGAGAGTTAATTTATGGGGAATGGGAATAAAATAAATAAAATTGTGGAACATGAATTTTATTTATCTCTAGTAGTTATATCCTACCTAGGGGAGTTAGAGGTGGCGCCCACACCCACTTAACCTCCTATGAGAGGATGTAGAGTGGTGGGGCCCATACAAGGCCCTAACTCCTCACCTCCCATTAACTCCCTTAAACCCTCATTAACCTCTCTCTTTAATTTGGCAACATTCCTTTATTTATGAGAACTCTTCCTATCCCTCTCTCCCTCTTTAATATTTTCCAACACATGTCATTTTAATGAATTCAAACACATCAATTAATTAATTAAGGAGTTTGATCTTTGATTTGCATGGGTTAATAAAATAATAGCAAGAGCTATTATTTTAGTTTTAGTCATTTGTTGTTGGAGACACTTTGGGAGAGATTTAGAGAATTTGAAGAGAGTTTCCTTATTCAATGAAGAACGACACCCTCTTTGATGAAGAATGTTGATTCCTCGAAGAACGGTTCTCCTTCCGGCTGATCTCGGACAAACAACGCTAGATCCTGGATCGATGGTACTTTGCGGGAGCGACAAACGCCAATGATCGTCGACACCTTCAACTCCTCCCTTACGACGATGTCAACGACCAGACGTCCACCTTTTCACGATATCGTCAATGCATGACGAACCTTGAGGTAGGGGGTTGTTTTGTATATTTTTGTATTTGTGATTTATACCATCAAGCATTGGAGTTCTTTTATTATTAAAATATTATTTGAACCACTAACGTGGTGGCTTCGGGCTAACGAATAAGTTCGGACCCATTGTTGTACCGTTCATGATGCGTGGAATGACGAGCGATGTTGAAACGCGGACGCAATGACGATTTGAAGCCATCGCAGTGATGAGCAGGACCCGAGAGAGCCGCAGGCACAGAAGGTGGGCGAAACGGACCACCGGATCATGTCCGGTGGTCCGTGGAAGGCAGCGGTGGCATGCCTCCGGAACAGTCCACTGCGGCGGTGGAAGAAACCGGAACAACAAAGCCGTTCCCCAAAAGGAGGGGTGCGGCTTAATGTCATGCTAGATGCGAAAGGTCGCGCCCTCCCCGCTCGGCCAGTTTGCCGAGCCGGTGCCGCCCCGGGCGAGGGCGGGCCACGTAGGTCGGGCCGCGCCAGCCGGGCCATCGCGCCATACCGGGCTGGACCTAAACTCGGGTGGAATCGAACCGGTTCAGGCCGACCCATGGTGGGTTGGGCCGGGTCGGACTGGGCTCAGACCCCCCCCTTTTGGAACCTTTTTTGGTAATATACCCATAACATGAGCTACGGATCTCTGATCGATGCACCATCAGTTGCATAGGATTCCTTGGATCGAGACGGTCGGTTCTGTATATTACAATTGAGGTTTAGGAAAAGTTTGTGTATGGCCGTGTTGGTTCGAACCCAAACCAACCGGGGCCTCGGAGCGGAAATGCTTATAACATAAGGACTGGACGCCCGATTGTCGTGCCGTCAACTACGTTAGTTTCTTTTTGATGAGACGAATATTTTGGAATACTCTACTTGCGGTTTAGATTCAGTTGTAGTTTGGTCAGGTTGGTTTAACTTAGAAACCAAACAGGCCCCTAGAAGGAAAAGTCAATAACTCTCAGACCAGACATTCATTTGATGATCCGTCAGCAGCATTGGTAATCTCATTGAGAAACAGTTCCTTTGTATATACCCAATGGGATTTCAGGGTACAATTGAGATATGGTCTGGTCGGTTCATACACAAAACCAACCGGGCCTCCAGGACAAAAAAGATAATAACTCACAGACTGAGCGTCCGATTGACACGTCGTCTGTTGCGTTGATACCCATTTGACGAGTTCGTCCTTAGTGATACTGCTACGTCAGACTTCGTGACACGTGGAGTATCGGCTTGAGTATCATGGAGAGGACCCTCTCAGTGATGATTAAGCATATTGTAGAGACCTAGTAGCTGGATGAGACCTGACGACTACTGATCAATCCACTCTGAGTGATTCGGATGGCCCAGTGTGGTGCAGTTGGTTGTAGCCGCAGACCCACGGCAGATGAGCGCTTGGGTGTAGTGACAGACCCGTGGTGCTCGACAGAAGTGTTAACTCTGTAGGCTATGAGGGGGTGCGCTTTGTTGTAGCACCAAAACCATGGTGGTAAGTGATTGGTTGTAGCACTAGGACCATAGTACCCGACATGTGGAGTACTTCAGCAGTCCAAGGATAGTCGAAAGCGCTTGGTTGTAGCAGCAGGCCCACTGTACTCGACAGAGGAGGAGTTCTCTATCATCCATGGTTATAAAATAATGAATAAAAATCCTGTTTTGAGCAGGGTCAACGACCTTTGTGTTTTAATCATGATTGATATGGGTTACATGATAACATAGGTATATGTATGGGAGTATACCTAAGTAAAGGTTATCTGTTGAGATATTTCTTTGTAGTTTATCCAAGTTATATTTTGTAAGACCTTGAGGGTCTTGGGGTCCCTAATTAGTATCATTATAATCAACCTTTCACGGGCTATGCTCGCACCTCGTTGAGTTGGTTTCGGACGATGAACAACGCTGATCGAGGTAAGGTGTATGAGGACTGGACTGTACCCGGAGGTGGACACTCGACATGACGGAACACGGAGCGGACCGATAGACGCGAAGTAATGGGAATGACATATGTACCAACCCTTCATCTAGGAACATGAAGGATGATCCAGGAGCTGCTTCACCATTCAACTATTGTCTTTTCAGTTGTACTTTTCTTTCAGTTGTAGCTGTACCTTTCTGTTGGGCTTGTATTTCCGGCCCCTTTGTACTTTCATCACACTTGTTATACTTCATTACTTAGTGTTTGCTTTCTCTTGTTCTCTGGTTGTGTAAGTTTATGTTTTATAAAGGCAATTCCTTCCCAGTTATAGGGATGTACGCCTTTGGTGCTAGTTTCTAGCCACTGGCCAATGGAAGTTGGGCTTGGGGTAGTTACAACACAGGCCTCAGGGGATGGGTCGTGACATCAACAACATTATTACATAGAAAAAGAATACATTTAATAAATATTTAAATTTCATTTTCACCAATAAAACATGTGTATGGAATCAAATGATCCAATTTATATTTATCAATTATTTTAATCTTTCATTAATAAGGTAATTACAACATCGACCTTGTACCATAAATAAATTAATTTATTTAATGTCTAAAAATTGTAAATAAATAACTATGATGTAAGAAATATTTATATGTATCTTATAAATATATATATACGAACTTATCTCATGTGTAGACTTATATTAAATATGTTTTAGTTATTGAAATTTTAAAATAACCCTTTCTTACTCTTCTTTAATTAAAATACAACGAATATCCTAATCATATCCAAGTGGATAAAAAAGGATCAAATTTTTTTCCAAATGTTTATTTTGGTATAAATACCCATATCAAATTGGATGAGGATATGTTTTGGGGTAATTTTATATTATTATAATATTATTTTTAATTAAAATGTAAAGACCCGTAAAATTCAAGGGAATTTTTTTCTTAATTTTCTTTAGAATTTTACAAAAGCGCGGTTTCAGACGACACCTGATTCCGAGGCCCGGAGTGCCCGTAATCAATTTCTGAAGTTTGGCTCGGGTACGATCAGTGAACAAACGAGCGGGAATTCCTAACTTTTGATCCGGTGCTCGGAATTGAAATCCGAGGGCACCGATGAACTCGCAGCGCCGATTTTCGCTTAAAGAGACCTTTTCGGAAGTTGCGTTTGTTGCGGGTTGAAAGTTATTTTTTGGGTTTTTAGTTTAAGTTAAATAAAATTTGTGAAGAACAAATTTTATTTTAACTAGATAAATCCTACCAAAGGGAGTTGGGAGTGGGACCCACATCCACTTAACCTCCCTTGGGAGGATTAAGTGTGGTGGGGCCCACACGAACCCCAACTCCTCAAATTCTCTCAAAACCTCCCCTTTAACCCATTTCAATTAATGTTGACAACTTGGCTTAATTAATTGAAGAGGGTTAATTTAAATTTCAAACCTTTGAAATTCTAAGAGGAGGGTTGTGTAATAAAATAAGCTTAAGCTTTTTTTATTTTGTTGGGTTGGTTTCCTTTGTTCTTGAGAGGATTTTGAGAGCTTCTCCTTCATCTTCAAGCCTTGACGAAGAACGCTCAACTTGACGAAGAACGCTCAAGTTCCGACGAAGAACACCGCTCCTCTCTTCTTCGTCTTCCGTGTCAACAAGAGGGAACGCCGCTTCCTCCTCGGACTCCCTTCGTCGGCATACGAAGATTCTCCAACGACGTATCACATCGGACGCACCTCTTCGTCATCGGATTTGACGAACGACGACCGCGACGCCCGACCTCCGCGACGTTGTCTTCCGCAGGTCGTTGTCAAATCTTCGAACCTATACCCGAGGTAGGGGTTGTTGATTATTGTTAATTTATTTTATTCTTGCTCGTGGTTCGCATGACTAACATGAGGATTGAATTTTTAAGTTGTGTTTTAACGTGAGGGGGCCGGACCGCATGAACACGGCCGAACCCCCTCCTTCGTTCTTGGTGTTTATTTTTGCGGATGAATCAAGGTGGCATGGTGCCGTCGCACCACGCGGATATTCGCCCAATTCTTCTTACGCGACTCCGTCGCGCCGCGCCACGGAAGAAACATCAAGAACGCGACGCCGTCGCGCCGCGTTGAAGAAATCAAGGTGCGGCGGAGGGGCGTGGTGCCGTCGCACCGCGCCGGACGACGAACACCGCGGCCGGTTCCGGGCTGCGGCGGAACGAGGAGACCGGCGGCCGGGCCGCCGGCGTAGGAAGCCGAAGAGGGGACCGGATTTTCCGGTCCTGTTGGAGAAAACCGGCCGGCCAGCTGGCCGGCCGGATGGTATTTTTCTGGGGGAAATTAATCCCCCGGACAACAATTAAAACCCCCCTCATAAAGAGGGGGGCGGTTTTCTTGAGGGGGGGCAGGAGGCCCCCCGGTTTCCTTCAAGCCGGCCCACACGTGGGGGCCGTTTTTATTCAAAGGGTGCGACATTTAGCCGCGCCGTCATTCCAAGAAAGCGGGGGCTTTGCCCCCCGCGCTGCCTCCGTGCGGCGCCAGGCCGCCGCGCCGCCGGCCGGCCGGCCGGCCGGGCCGCGTCGGACCCGGGTCGGGTCGATCTGGTTCGGGTCAACCCGGTTCGGGCCGACCTAGGGGGGGGGGGTCGTTTTTCGGTCTTTTGGCCATATCTTGAGCCAATGACCTCCGATCGACGAACCGTCTGCAGAAACGCGATCCTTGGATCGAGACGGTCGTTTCGGTATATCGCACTCAAGGTTTTGGATTACTTTGAGTTCAGCCGGGTTGGTTCGTTCACGAAACCAACCGGGCCTTCGGAGCGGAAACACTCATATCTTGAGCTACGGACGTCCGATTGACGTGACGTCAGCTGTGTTGTGTTCCCCTTAGTGAGACGGATCTTTTGGCATACTCCGCCCGAGGTTTGGACGCAGGTGGAGTACGGTCGGGTTGGTTTTTCCTTAAAAACCAACCGGGCCCCGGGGACGAAAATGCCAATAACTCTCAGACCGGGCGTCCGATCGACGCGCCGTCTGTTGCGTTGAGTTCCTGTTGACGATACGGAACTTTTGGATACATCAACTCTGGACTTTGTGACAGTTGATGTATCAGCCTCTCGGCTCGTGGAGCGGACCCTCCGAATGAGCTTGCTGTGTGCGGGAACCCTAGTGCTGGCTGCGACGGTTACTGTGACTGCTACTGCTTCTACTGCTACTGTGACTGCGACGACGACAGTACAGAGATCCTGTGTGGATTCGACGACGACGACCACAGCACTCAGCGATCCTACGTGGGTCAGTGCTACAGGTCCTGTGTGGGCCCGATCCTGTGTGGGTCCGATCCTGTGTGGGTCCTTGCGCTCAGCGGTCCTGTGTGAACCAGCGCCTACAGGTCCTGTGTGGGCCCGATCCTGTGTGGGTCTTTACGGGGGTTAGTTACCTATCGATCCTTCGTGGGTCCAACGACTTAGATGGATCAGAGATCATCTTTATCGTCCTTTGAAGAAGTATACCTGTGTGAGCTGATTCTGTTGCTTTCCTGAGTGGATTGTGTTGTGCAATCCTGTGTGGATTACGTTTTGCTTTCCTGTGTGGAATACGTTTACTTTCCTGTGTGGACTGAGTTGTACTTGGGCTCGGAGGTTGGAGCGTAATTGAATTTGACGACTTAGGTATATGTATGGGCATATACCTAAGCAGTGTTGGTTGTTACTTCGTGTTTGTACCTTTCTTCGTGGTTTATCCTTTGTGGATTTGAGAGACCTTCAGGGGTCTCGGGGTCCCTACTGAGTAGCTTATACTCACCCCTGCACGGGCTTTGCCCGCACTACGTTGTGTTGGTTGCAGACGACGGACAGCGTTGACCTTATCTGAGGCTTGCAGAGCGGGACGGTACCCGGAGGTGGACCACTGGACGGGACGTGCTCGGAGCGGACGGCGGGACCCGTGGAGCAGAGGAGCTATCTGTACCCATCCTTCAGGTGGGATTTTCAGTGGACAGCTCGGAGTAGCAGCTTTTACTTTTCAGTTGCTGTTTTCCCTTTCGAGTTGTACTTTACTTTCAGTTTGGGTTTGTATTCTGGCCCATTTACTTTTCCTCACTTTCAGTTGTACTCTGTTTTTGTTTAGTGTTTACTTTCCGCTTGCTTACTCTATGGTGTTTGTTTACTTTACAAAGGCAATGCCTTCCCCTTTTACCGGGATTTACGCCTTGGTGCTAGTCGCCAGCCCCTGGCCTATGGAAGGCGGGCTTGGGGTAGTCACGGCACGGAACCCAAGGGCGGGTCGTGACAAATTGGTATCAGAGGAGTTCGGTTCTACCACGAACTCTGATCTTTTCTATGAGAAGCAATAATGTTTAGCGTATTGAGTGTGGTTATCAGTCCAGGGAGTCCAGTGTTGGTGCGGCGGCCGACGTATCCGTACACCAGGACCCTGACTTCTAATTTCCGACTTAATGCACGAAAACATTGATTGCGTGTGTGTTTCAAAGTTTTCTTTGTGATTACTTATATCATCTCACCAGGTATACTGTTCTGACCATGGCGCACCTGTTTTCTTTTTCAGGATGGCCCGACGATGGCAGCCAGCTAGGGTTCCGAGAGTCGAGCGTGACGACAGCCCACCGAGCGACGAGGCCTCGGTGCAGGGCCCTTTGTCAGCAGTGGCACCGGCGGTAGCACTACCCGCCGAGCCCCCGATGCTTCCAGCAGCAGCCGCTGACGATGCACGTTGCCTCAGCACACTGCATGAGTTTCAGCGCCAGCGACCTCCCAGGTTTCGCGGGGAGACAGATCCCCAGGCAGCAAAGGACTGGCTGGAGGCATTGGTACGAGTGTTTAGGCTAGTGAGGACACCAGCAGACCTCATGGTGATCCTCGCTGCGAGCCTACTACACGCAGTAGCAGGACGATGGTGGAGCTTGATGCTCCAGGTGCACGATGAGGCATCCCTACTTTGGACGGACTTTGAGAGCCTCTTCGGCTCAGAGTTCGTCCCAGCCACCCTTCGTGCGGTGCATATCCAGGAGCTTCTTCAGCTGCGGCAGGGCAGCATGACGGTCACTCAGTACTCGGCGAGATTTACCGATCTCTCGCGCTACTCGACCGACATGGTACCAGACCCATTCTTCCGGGCTCGGACCTTCGAACAGGGTTTGAGACAAGAGATCAGGGCATCGCTGATCTCCCTCAGCATACCGACTCAGACAGGAGTACTGGAGCGGGCCCTCCTGATCGAGAGCTTCCTTGCTGAGTCTACACCAGCACAACGACCCACCGCAGGGCGGCACGTGGCAGAGTCATCTGCAGCAGGCAGTCAACGGATGACTCTGGGGTACAGGCAGACCAGACCTTTGGGCAGACGACCTCAGGACACTGGCTCAGCAGTGCGGGGCACACAGCGCAGAGCCAGTCTTTCGAGAGGCAGACAGTGCTACTCGTGCGGCGGGCAGGGCCACATGGCTCGTGACTGCCCGACCCGCCGTGCTGAGGAGCAGCAGATGGTTGAGGGACCACCGAGGCAGAGGCAGAGGGTCGACCGTGGTGGTCCGCAGGGAGGAGGCGGACGAGGCAGAGGAGCTGGACGAGCAGCCGGTGGTGGGCGACGCTTTGAGGCTCTGCCACCACCACCACCACCAGGAGGTCCACCCCGACCACAGGGAGTTGGCGGGCAGAGACAGGCACAACTCCAGGCAGCAGAGGCCTACGACCACGGCGCACCCGAGATGATTCGAGGTACTATCTGTGTCTATTCCACCCTTTCTGCAGTTCTTATAGACACAGAAGCGAGTCACTCTTTCATAGCCGCTGCCCTTGTTCGGAGCTCGGAGATTCCGACAGAGCCGTTGGCTCGATCCTTACGGCTAGAGACTCCTACGGGAGCAGAATCGACGATTACGCACTGGTGCCGGCAGTGTGAGCTTACTCTAGGAGGCGAGAGCTTCGGCTGGGATCTTCTTGTAGCAGCGTCGAGGCCTTACGACGTCATCTTGGGCACGGATTGGCTATCTAGGGTCCATGCACAGATTGACTGTTTTAGGCGCAAGGTGCGATGTGTACGCACCGACGGGAGCAGGTTCACCTTCACCGGAGAGAAGGGAGCCTTAGCAGCACAGGATGGACTTCCTCGGAGGAGAGGACAGCCCATTACTCATCAGTTGGCTAGCCTTATCCTTGGAACAGTTGACGTGCGGAGTCCTGGTTTTCCTGCAGTGGTGGATCAGTTTGCGGACGTTTTTCCCGATGACGTTCCAGGGCTACCTCCTCGCAGAGAGGTAGAATTTTATATTGACTTGTACCCCGGGACAGCCCCGATATCCACTCCAGCATATCGGATGGCCCCCGCCGAGCTTCGAGAGCTACGAGTACAGTTGGAGGACTTGCAGGGAAAGGGGTTCATCCGACCCAGTGTTTCACCCTGGGCTTCCCCGATATTGTTCGCCAAGAAGGCGGACGGGAGCTTGCGACTTTGTGTTGACTATCGTCGCCTGAACCAGGTGACAGTGAGGAACAAGTATCCGCTACCGAGGATTGATGACCTCTTTGATCAGCTCAAGGGAGCACGGTGGTTCTCGAAGATAGACCTCAGGTCAGGCTATCATCAGCTCAGAGTCAGAGACGAGGATGTGCAGAAGACAGTCTTCAGATGTCGGTATGGCCACTATGAGTTCTTGGTTATGCCTTTCGGTGTAACCAATGCTCCAGCAGTGTTCATGGCTCTCATGAACAGGATCTTTCAGCCATACCTCGATCAGTTTGTCATGGTCTTCATCGACGACATTCTGATTTACTCTACGACAGAGGAGGAGCACGCCTATCACTTGCGAGTTGTACTTGACACACTCCGAGAGCACCAGCTTTATGGTAAGCTCTCGAAGTGCCAGTTCTGGATACGTTAGGTCCACTTCTTGGGACACGTTATCTCTGAGGTGGGAGTTGCAGTGGATCCCGCGAAGATTGAGGCTGTGTTAGCATGGGAGCCACCCAGGAGCGTGACTGAGGTTCGGAGTTTCTTGGGACTAGATGGATACTATCGGAGATTCGTGCCAGACTTCTCTAGAGTTGCGGCATCACTCACAGCTTTGACGAAGAAGGGGAAACCCTTCGTGTGTTCAGACAGATGTCAGCAGAGCTTCCAGGAGCTGAGACAGAGATTGACTAGCGCACCTATGTTGAGGTTGCCCGAGGAGGGAGTAGGGTACGTAGTTTACTGCGATGCATCAGGGACCAGACTTAGATGTTTTCTGATGTAGGAGCGGGCAGTGATCGCCTATGGATCACGTCAGTTGAGGCCGCATGAGCAGAACTACGCTACCCATGACCTGGAGTTAGCAGCAGTGGTCTTCGCTCTGAAGACATGGCGACACTACCTGATAGGCGAGCGCTTTACAGTCTTTTCCGATCATCATAGTCTCAGGTTTATCTTCTCTCAGAAGGACCTGAACCTGAGATAGCGGCGATGGCTCGAGTTCTTCCAGGACTATGACTTTGAGATAGTCTATACTCCTGGGAAGGGGAACGTAGTAGCCGATGCCTTTAGCAGGAGGACGGGCATTCAGCTACTTGAGGAGGCGACGAAGCAGCTAGCCTCTTTGCAGATATCCTTCGTGGATAGAGATGGAGCAGCCTTCCTTCAGTCTCTCACAGTCACTCCTCCACTACTGCAGCGAGTCAGGGAGGCACAGCGTGAGGACGCTGACAGTGAGACACAGCGTGCACAGATATCCTCGGGACAGGCACCTGATGGTTTCTCCCTTGGAGCAGAGCACGACATCCTTTTCAGAGGACGTACCATGGTACCAGTCGCTTTGCGAGAGGAAGTGCTGAGAGAGTTTCACACTTCTCCTTTGGCGGTACATCCTGGAGTGGCGAAGATGTACCAGGACCTCAGACGACAGCACTGGTGGCCAGGCATGAAGAAGGCAGTAGCAGAGTTCGTTTCTCGATGCCTTACCTGCCAGCAGGTGAAGGCAGAGCATCAGGTACCAGCAGGCTTGGTACAGCCCTTGGAGGTTCCAGAGTGGAAGTGGGACGGCATATCTTTGGACTTCGTGACTGGACTTCCACGCACTTCCAGAGGTCAGGACTCCATCTGAGTGATTGTTGACCGACTCACCAAGTCGGCACACTTCTTACCCATCAGAGAGCATGGATCAGTGGAGAGATTGGGACGTCTCTACGTTCAGGAGATTGTGCGGCTCCACGGTGTGCCATCATCTATAGTCTCCGATCGAGAAGCTCGCTTTACTTCCCGGCTTTGGAAGGGGTTACAGGAGGCGTTCGGGACGCAGCTACGTTTGAGCACAACCTTTCACCCTCAGACGGATGGTCAGACGGAGAGGACCATTCAGACTCTCGAGGACATGCTCCGCGCATGTGTCCTCGACTTTGGTCGTAGCTGGGAGGACCACCTACCCTTGGTGGAGTTTGCATACAACAACAGCTACCACTCCACTATCGGGATGGCACCGTACGAGGCATTGTATGGCCGACCTTGTAGATCTCCTTTGTGCTGGACAGACCCTGGGGAGTCAGCACTAGTGGGACCGGAGATGGTCCAGGCCACGACAGAGAAGGTCCAGGTCATCCAGGAGCGGATGAGGACAGCACAGAGCCGGCAGAAGTCATATGCTGACAGGAGGCGGAGGCCACTTGAGTTCGAGGATGGTGACCACGTCTTCTTGCGGGTCTCACCTCGACGTGGTATTCGGAGATTTGGCCGAGGCAGCAAGTTATCTCCGCACTTCATCGGACCCTTCTAGATTCTCAGCAGGATTGGTGAGGTGGCTTATCGCCTGGCTCTACCACCTCAGTTGCACCGGGTGCACGACGTCTTCCACGTATCCCAGCTGAGGAGATACGTGCACGACCCGACACACATCATTGACCATGGGGAGCTTGACGTTGACGATGGGGCGACATTTACGGAGATCCCGGTGGAGATAGAGGATCGACAGAAGCGGGTCCTGCGTGGGCGATCGATTCCTCTTGTGCGCATCAGATGGCAGCACGAGAATCTCTAGGAGAGCACATGGGAGCGGGAGGCTCAAATGCGTGCTCAGTACCCTCATTTGTTTCCCTAGTTTTTGATGTATCTTTACGGGGACGTAAAGCCCTGAGGTGGGAGTAATGTAAAGACCCGTAAAATTCAAGGGAATTTTTTTCTTAATTTTCTTTAGAATTTTACAAGAGCGCGGTTTCAGACGGCACCTGATTCCGAGGCCCGGAGTGCCCGGAATCAATTTCTGAAGTTTGGCTCGGGTACGTTCAGTGAACGAACGAGCGGGAATTCCTAACTTTTGATCCGGTGCTCAGAATTGAAATCTGAGGGCACCGATGAACTCGCAGCGCCGATTTTCGCTTAAAGAGACCTTTTCGGAAGTTGCGTTTGTTGCGGGTTGAAAGTTAGTTTTTGGGTCTTTAGTTTAAGTTAAATAAAATTTGTGAAGAACAAATTTTATTTTAACTAGATAAATCCTACCAAAGGGAGTTGGGAGTGGGACCCACATCCACTTAACCTCCCTTGGGAGGATTAAGTGTGGTGGGGCCCACAAGAACCCCAACTCCACAAATTCTCTCAAAACCTCCCCTTTAACCCATTTCAATTAATGTTGACAACTTGGATTAATTAATTGAAGAGGGTTAATTTAAATTTCAAACCTTTGAAATTCTAAGAGGAGGGTTGTGTAATAAAATAAGCTTAAGCTTATTTTATTTTGTTGGGTTGGTTTCCTTTGTTCTTGAGAGGATTTTGAGAGCTTCTCCTTCATCTTCAAGCCTTGACGAAGAACGCTCAACTTGACGAAGAACGCTCAAGTTCCGACGAAGAACGCCGCTCCTCTCTTCTTCGTCTTCCGTGTCAACGAGAGGGAACACCGCTTCCTCCTCGGACTCCCTTCGTCGGCATACGAAGATTCGCCAACGAAGTATCACATCGGACGCACCTCTTCGTCATCGGATTTGACGAACGACGACCGCGACGCCCGACCTCCGCGACGTTGTCTTCCGCGGGTCGTTGTCAAATCTTTGAACCTATACCCGAGGTAGGGGTTGTTGATTATTGTTAATTTATTTTATTCTTGCTCGTGGTTCGCATGACTAACGTGAGGATTGAATTTTTAAGTTGTGTTTTAACGTGAGGGGGCCGGACCGCATGAACACGGCCGAACCCCCTCCTTCGTTCTTGGTGTTTATTTTTGCGGATGAATCAAGGTGGCGTGGTGCCGTCGCACCACGCGGATATTCTCCCAATTCTTCTTACGCGACGCCGTCGCGCCGCGCCATGGAAGAAACATCAAGAACGCGACGCTGTCGCGCCGCATTGAAGAAATCAAGGTGCGGTGGAGGGGCGCGGTGCCGTCGCACCGCGCCGGACGACGAACACCGCGGCCGGTTCCGGGCCGCGGCGGAACGAGGAGACCGGCGGCCGGGCCGCCTGTGTCGGAAGCCGAAGAGGGGACCGGATTTTCCGGTCCCGTTGGAGAAAACCGGCCGGCCAGCTGGCCGGCCGGATGGTATTTTTCCGGGGGAAATTAATCCCCCGGCCAGCAATTAAAACCCCCCTCATAAAGAGGGGGGGCGGTTTCCTTGAGGGGGGGGGGGGCAGGAGGCCCCCCGGTTTCCTTTAAGCCGGCCCCCACGTGGGGGCCGTTTTTATTCAAAGGGCGCGGCATTTAGCCGCGCCGTCATTCCAAGAAAGCAGGGGCTTTGCCCCCCACGCTGCCTCCGTGCGGCACCAGGCCGCCGCGGCCGCCGCGCCGCCGGCCGGCCGGCCGGCCGGGCCGACCCAGGGGGGGTCGGGCCGGGTCGGCCCGGACCCGTACCCCCCGTTTCGAATCTTTTTCGGGATTTTGGCCATATCTTGAGCCACGGACCTCCGATCGACGAACCGTCTGCGGCAACACGATCCTTGGATCGAGACGGTCGTTTCTGTATATCGCACTCAAGGTTTCGAATTACTTTGAGTTCGGCCGGGTTGGTTCGTTCACGAAACCAACCGGGCCTTCGGAGCGGAAACGCTCATATCTTGAGCTACGGACGTCCGATTGACGTGCCGTCAGCTGTGTTGTGTTCCCCTTAGTGAGACGGATCTTTTGGCATACTCCGCCTGAGGTTTGGACGCAGGTGGAGTACGGTCGGGTTGGTTTTGCCTTAAAAACCAACCGGGCCCCGGGGACGAAAATGCCAATAACTCTCAGACTGGGCGTCCGATCGACGCGCCGTCTGTTGCGTTGAGTTCCTGTTGACGATACGGAACTTTTGGATACATCAACTCTGGACTTTGTGACAGTTGATGTATCAGCCTCTCGGCTCGTGGAGCGGACCCTCCGAACGAGCTTGCTGTGTGCGGGAACCCTAGTGCTGGCTGCGACGGTTACTGTGACTGCTACTGCTTCTACTGCTACTGTGACTGCGACGACGACAGTACAGAGATCCTGTGTGGATTCGACGACGACGACTACAGCACTCAGCGATCCTACGTGGGTCAGTGCTACAGGTCCTGTGTGGGTCTGATCCTGTGTGGGTCCTTGCGCTCAGCGGTTCTGTGTGAACCAGCGCCTACAGGTCCTGTGTGGGCCCGATCCTGTGTGGGTCTTTGCGGGGGTTAGTTACCTATCAATCCTTCATGGGTCCGACGACTTAGATGGATCAGAGATCATCTTTATCGTCCTTTGAAGAAGTATACCTGTGTGAGCTGATTCCGTTGCTTTCCTGAGTGGATTGTGTTGTGCAATCCTGTGTGGATTACTTTTTTCTTTTCTGTGTGGAATACGTTTACTTTCCTGTGTGGACTGAGTTGTACTTGGGCTCGGAGGTTGGAGCGTAATTGAATTTGACGACTTAGATATATGTATGGGCATATACCTAAGCAGTGTTGGTTGTTACTTCGTGTTTGTACCTTTCTTCGTGGTTTATCCTTTGTGGATTTGAGATACCTTCAGGGGTCTCGGGGTCCCTACTGAGTAGCTTATACTCACCCCTGCATGGGCTTTGCCCGCACTATGTTGTGTTGGTTGCAGACGACGGACAGCGTTGACCTTAGCTGAGGCTTGCAGAGCGGGACGGTACCCGGAGGTGGACCACTGGACGGGACGTGCTCGGAGCAGACGGCGGGACCCGTGGAGCAGAGGAGCTATCTGTACCCATCCTTCAGGTGGGATTTCCAGTGGACAGCTCGGAGTAGCGGATTTTACTTTTCAGTTGCTGTTTTTCCTTTCGAGTTGTACTTTACTTTCAGTTTGGGTTTGTATTCTGGCCCATTTACTTTTCCACACTTTCAGTTGTACTCTGTTTTTGTTTAGTGTTTACTTTCCGCTTGCTTACTCTGTGGTGTTTGTTTACTTTACAAAGGCAATACCTTCCCCTTTTACCGGGATTTACGCCTTGGTGCTAGTCGCCAGCCCCTGGCCTATGGAAGGCGGGCTTGGGGTAGTCACGGCACGGACCCCGAGGGCGGGTCGTGACATAAAATTACCATATTTACTTTTAATCGTGGGAAATAAAATTCAGAAGGTAATATTCACCAAAATAATTAATTTATAAATTTATTATGACTGTATTTTGACATTATGATTGATTTTAATTAAAAATAATTAATTTATTTGAAATGACAATTTTTTATGAACTATGTAGTATTTTTCACTGTTCATCAAAAAAATGAATGTTTTTAAAAAAATTCTCAAATATTCCCCATAACATAAATTTGATATTTGGAATTCAAAAAAAAAAATAGCCTATTTTTACAAATTCAATTTTTAAGAGTTTCTAGAATAATTTTTGTTATTTTTTCACAAAAAGAAATAAAACGTAGTTATTTTAAGAAAATAGTTTTTTAAAATATATAACTATTTTAAAATAATATTATAAAATTAATTTTAAATATAATTTATAAATTTGAAAACATTATAAATGAAATTTTATTTTTTTACTATGAATATTACAATATTTAATTGATAAATAAATATATCATTTAAATAATTATATTATTAATGTATTGTTTCACAGAAACTTAATATGGCTTATCACGCAAGACAATTCACTGTTGCGTGAAATATAATATATTAAAATAATATAAAGAGATAACATACTATGAAATGTTTTTCTGTAACATTCTCCCCTCCTTCTATAAATTGTGTGCTCACAATTTGAAATTTTTAATCAAAAAACAAACGTTGAAAATAGAAAGTACATTTTTGGAAACCCCCCATCAAAAATAGGGTTAATAAAATATAATCTTATTAAGAGGGAAATGGAAATTAAGAATTCACCACCAAATTAGAATTTCGAATATTAGAACATTGGATGAAATTAATGTCACCTTATGAGAAAAAAAAACATAAATACTTATAAGGATATATTGAGGTCATAAATCACAAACAAGTGAAAAATAAATGGAAAATTTAGGTCCTCAAAGAGATAAATCTATGATGATTTAAAATATCACCGATTAATAAAAACATATGGTAATAGGATAACAAATTTTTTAGATAGTTTATTTATTTGAAGTGGAGGGATTAATTTACTATCTATATAAGAACTCAACAAATCATACTTGATTTCATTACCTATCATAATCATATTCTCATCATTTGGATGTGCTTTGATATATTTTCACTTTATCATTTACACAAGGAAATGAACATTCAAAAATGATTTTTTATGCTAGAAGCGCATTTGATATGTCATAAGGTCCACAAGTACACCCTTATTCCTCTAAAAGATTACTCCAAAACAAAAAAGTTAGGTTAATGTGTCAAATAAATAAAACATTAACCTCAAATAAATTATCAAGTGTTCAAATTATTCAATTCCAACCATTATACATATCTAAAATAATTTTTTTCAAACTCATAGTCCAAAAATGTATAAGGAAGTTCAATATAACATAATGAAGACCTCTAATTTCACATAATAACATGTTAATACCATCATTATGTATTCCATTAAAACATGTTAACAACCTAAATTACAAAAAAAATATTATTTGAATATGTATGTTCTTCTTTATTCCTTTTTTATTAAATAAAATAATGGATATACTCCTTAAATCCATAAATGTTGAAAACACCCAAAAAAAGGTTATAAAGTTTTTTTTAAAAACCATTAATCATTTCCAACGATGTAAATAATATTCAATCTACTTCATCCAAATAAATTATATCTTATTCAGAAATCATTATCATAGTTTCAGAAACCTTTTAAGAGTTATATTTCCCCCAACCACATATTTTAAAAAATGTTTAAATTAAAAATGTGTAACTTTACTAACTACCATACAATCTCAAATCCTTTAATAAATAGTACTGCAGTACAATCCTTATATACTCTATAGTTCTTATAACATCTACATAGTAAATTCAATACACAAATGAAATAATTCTTTAATAAAAACTTAAGAATAATAATCATTCAACTTCATATTCGGTAGTACCATAAGATTATTAATATCCAATAACATCATTTGGGGTATACTATGATGTTTGGGACATTGATTCATGTACAGTCCCAAATCCTTCCAGATTAAGCATTGTACATTTGAATCATTTTTATTACACATGCAATAACGAATTTGGTTTCCTTTTTCTCCACACTTATAAAAAACTCTTACTCCCTTCAAGAATTTACAAAGGGGATTCATTCCACAGTTATCACATATGGGGAAATCCTTCTTTATCTTCATTCATTTATCCATATTTTTCGTTATTATCCTCTTCCTCTCTTGCTTCACTTTTTAGTTATAGGACTCAAATAATTCATTACATATCTTATTAACATATTTTATTATTTCTTAATATGATGAGAATACATGGGAGAATATTTTCCTTCTAAATTTTGTCTTAAGACGATGAAAGATATGATCATTCTTACTCTTTGGATCATGTGTAATGCTAGAGTTATCATTCATTCTACTGGGCGCCATTTCAAAATGATGACATACACTAGGTTAGATCATGTCATAATGTATAATCCCAAAACGTGAAATAGTCTCAACAATAATTGTAGATTTTCAAACGTATAGTATTATAATCTTTAAAATGGATTCTTTACAGACATATTCACTGATAAATCATTCCGAATGGTTTGTAAATAAAAGGTTAATTATCCTAATAAATCCCCCCAGGTGTGTCAAACCAAGTGCATAGTATATTCCTTCGTTTTCTACCA
This sequence comes from Viscum album, assembly GCA_963277665.1. Classification (NCBI taxonomy): domain Eukaryota; kingdom Viridiplantae; phylum Streptophyta; class Magnoliopsida; order Santalales; family Viscaceae; genus Viscum; species Viscum album. The sequence continues at coordinate 2,096,663,006 of OY728163.1, read as the reverse complement.
GGTAACCCCAAGTGAAGCTCAGAACACCTTGTTAGAGTTGTTACTCCTAGGTCGTTATTATATACTAATAATTAAGGTCTACTATATGGTAATGTTACCCAACTAATGTTTATCTAAATCTTGATTCTACTATTATTGATAAACATCCTATAATACCAAATGTCAGGCCCTGAACCTAGAAGCCATGATCTAGTGCATTATTTTAATACATTGACATGTCTACAAACAATCAATTCCTAAAAGACTGACCAGTTTAGTAGTCTTAGAAAATAGATTACATACATGAACATTATATTACAATTTCTAAAATTAATTATGGCACAAATAATCCTATGATTATTCTATTATTCTCCAATCATATCCCAGTATATCAATCATAATACACATCATGGCATCCTAGGAAAATATAACATAAGAAATGGGTGAGCTCATATGCTCGTTAAGGGTAAATAATTTAGTATAACCTATAATCTTTTAAGGCAAGATGTATAATAAATACAAAATCCTTTTAAACATAAAATTGAAGATAATATGGAAAATAAATCAAACATTACTATATAAACATGCATATGGAGATTCTACTAGTTGAATAATCACATGTAACAACTAATTTCCCAATGAAGGAACGCATAATTCCAGAAATAATAACTTCAACATCATGGCCTTGTGCCAAGTCCATTCACAAATATTTTCTCTAGGGCTTGTGCCAAGACAATAGTTTGCCTCATGAGATGTTTTGTTGCATCAAGGGTTCTAGCCAGCCCCTCCTATCACATACAAAGTCCAATGAATTCCTTATATTGAAATTTTTAAATGTAACATAAACATTCGTATTAAAACTAGAATATGAAATGTCATAACTATAACTATAAACCATGGATGGTATAAAAATAGAACAACCATAGTCAAGAAAATCAAAACTGATTCAATAAAATAGGGAAGATTGTATTTTAGTAAATCAATCTCAATTAAGAATAATTTCTAGTAAGGGATGTTGACATAATTTAAAATGATCACTACAACTCTTTGAGATAAATATTCCTTTTCCATGAAATCATTTAAAAGACACTCTATTTATAAATAAATTGATTTAAAGTAAATTTTGGATAAAAAACGTCCCATACCACTTTTAAACTATTGAAATGATTTATCATTTTAAAACAATAATTTCAATATAAATAAATCCTCAAAATAGGTTTCAAAATATGGACATTACTTAAAATTATTTAGAAAAATATTTCATTAAAACATTTAAAATGATGATCATGCTAAAATTCACTTCCAAAAAACCATAAAATATTCCCTTTTAATATTTATTGAAACATGGAGATTTATGATAAATATTACCAAGTAAATACTTACACATAAATAATCTCGAATAATAATGAGATTGAGTAATCAACCCATACCTTATACCTTACATTGGTTAAGGGAACATTTAAACTCATGTATAATGAACATATTATGTTATTAACTTATAACAGAACCATATTATTATATACGATATCATGCATGATTCATTTATTACTTTATACTACCCATATAAAAATAATTTCAATGTTAATGTAACATTTTGTGTAATAATCACTTTTTTTATTGTACATATTTTAACTTGTTATTCTTGATCGTATCACTTAAATAATTATTTAATTATTTCAAGAATATTAAAAATTATTTATATATCATTATTTTAAGAATATAAATATGTATTATAGATTTATATATGAAATGGAATACACCATTTATGAATATAGTAGGCTGTATATATGGAAAAATGTTGTTTCCATTTTCATATCGTATTGAATTTAAGTAAGTGAATGAGATATATGTATATATATATATATATATATTTTTGAATAAATATTTCATATATTATATACTTATTAATAATATATATACTTATAAGCTTCATTGAATAGTGACCGTGGAAATGAATATAATCTCGTCATGGAGACGATAAGCCGTATGTACGCACGAGCGACGATATCATTTTATTGATGATAAAACGGTATGGAATTGGATGGGATATTAATTATACAGAAACATTATCATGTTCTATTCATTATGTATATACATAATAATCATCATTATATCCATGAAAATAAATTAATTTAGAATAAAAAATTACACCACGATGTGGAGACGGTAAGTCCTACGTACGCACACATGGTGACATTGTTATTAATAGGATAGATAGAATAAGTAATATGGTAACAAAAAAATTATAATAACATATTATCATTTAGAAGGTATTATATTTATTATTTAACCATGGAAACAGTAGAGAAAGAGGATGTATAATAAGAAAAGAACATTGGAAGAGGTGATAAAATAATTACCATTTTCTTTTGGGTGTTTCCTCCTGATTTGAACAAAAGGGAGCCATAGGATGGATTCATGCTAAAATAAATACCTATAGGTTGAAGTGAAGGTAGTTGTGAGGAGATTGGGAAAGGGTTTTCCAAGCTGAAGGGCTTTGTAGGTGTGAATTAAAATAAAGGGATGTGCCCTTTTATAAGAGAGTTGAGGAGAAATTTAGTAAAAGATTGATATATTAATTTATTATAATATGATTACCATTTTCTAAAATTTTCAAATTGATTTATTAAAATGACAAGGAAGGGATGGGTCTAAATCCTCTAAACTATTATGTTTTACACATTTTTAGGTCCCCATAATAAATGTAAAATTTATATTTAATTTTTTGTTATATAGTGTAACTTTTACCATGTCTTCTTGTATTATTATACTATATGGTTAATAAACATACTATAAAATTACAAGAGAACCTAAAGTGGTTCATGAATGACATATGTAACATTATCTATGCCAATTGGTTGAATCATAGATTTTTGGACTATTATATAATTAAATAAAATACTAATTGTTTTAAAAACCCATTTAAGTCAATTTAGACACTGTTTAGTATTTGGTTTTTGTGAAATCCATAACAACTTGATTCATTAAAAAAAAAAAATTGAGTCATACCTTACATGTGATATTCACCTAATAAATTCGTGGATGGCATCAAATGTTTCAATTTATATTTACCAATAATTTTAATCTTTCATTGTGAAGGTAATTATTCAAATCATCATTGTGTAATAAGTAAATTTAATTATATAATCTATAAAAAATATAAAAAAATACTATGATCTATGGAATATTATTAGATTTCTAATGAATATTTACAGTTGAATTAATCTTGTGGATAAACCTCTATTAAAAATTGATTAGTTATTAAAATATGAATTTAAAATGTCTAACTCTTCGTTAAATTAAATACAATAATTGTCCTAATCAAATACATGTTTGTAAAAGAGGATTATTTTTTTCCTATGCTTGATTTTGGTCAAAATACAGTTATCCAATAGATTTAGGAGACTTTTTAGGGTAATTTTATATTATTATAATATTTTTTTTACCTTTAATTACTCTATTTACTTTTACCTGTGGTAAAAACAATTCAAAAATCACGTTTCCCAAAATATTATATTCATCATATTGAACCACAATCTACATACAGATGACAATTGTGTCGTTCGGATTTTTGAAATTCAATTCACAGAATTGATAAAACTATCGTTTAGACACATTTCTAAATGTGCCGAGAAAGTGGGTTAAAGACGTTAAAATGATCAATAAAATTTTATATATCTTGTCATATATTAAAATAACTCCAATAAATTAAATTGGACAAATATATTTATTGTGTATCTATTTTTACATTGAAATAAAATTTATTTGAAATTAAATATTGAAATTAAAAATTTGGTTTTTATGTATTATACAATATTTTTCACTATTCATAAAAAATGAATGTTTTTAGAAAAATAACAAAAATTCACCACAACGAAATTTTGATATTCCGAATTCAAAAATGATATCTATTTTACCATATTTAATTTTTAGGAGTGCATAAAATTATTATTTTTTGTTCACAAATATACATGAAAAGATATTATTTTATGAAAATAATTTTCCTAAATATATAACAATTTTAACAAGACATATACATTTCCTGATAAATTTCTTTTATTTATGTGAAACAATTATAAATTAATTTAAAATTTTAGTTTTTACTATTCATATTACAATATTTAATTGATAAATAAATATATCATTTAAATAATTATAATTCTATTGATGTGTTTCTCAGAAAATAAATCTTGTGTATAACAGTAGCCAATTTCGTGTTGCGTGAAATATATAAAACTAAATTTCATTAAATATATAGCGTACTATGAAATCTTGGGGTGTCACATTCTCCCCTCATTCAATGAATTGTGTCTTTGCAATTTTAAATTGTTCTTCAAAAATAAAAGGTTGAAAATATAAAATACTTTTTTGTAATACCCACATCGAAAATAGGTTTAATAAAATTTACACATCCTAAGAGGTAATGGGAAATGAAAAATTCACAACCAAATTAGGATTTCAAATAGGAATACATTGATGGAAATTAGAGACACATAATTGGTGGAAAAACATATATATTTATTGGGATTGATTAAGGTCATAAATCACAATCTAGTGAACAATAAATGGAAATTGAGGCCCTCAAATCCCTAAATTTATGATGATTAAAAATATCATCGGTTAAACAAAACATAAGGTATTATGGTTAGACATTTCTAGATACTTTATTTTTTGAAGAGGATGGATTAATTTTCTATCAAGTTAAGAACTCAAGAAAATATATTTGATTCCATTATATGTTATAATCACATTCTCATCATTTAGTTGTGCTTCGATCTGTTTACCCTTCAACCATTACACATGAAAATGAATATTAATAAATGATTTTTTAATTCTAGAGGTGCATTGGATAATACATAAAGTATATAAGTATTTTCTTAATCCTATAATTTTTTACTGAAAACCAAAAGGTTAGGCCAAAGTATCCACTATATAATACTTTATCCTCAAATAAAAATATCAAGTTTTCAACTTATTCAATTCCAAAATTTAGACCTAGAAATAATCATTTTTTCCAAACTCACAATCCAAAAATATATAAGTATGGTCAACATAACATAATGAATATTTATTTTATCACATACGAACATTTCAATATCTTCATCATGAATAATTTTTAAAACATGTTTACAACATTAATTAAAATAAAACCATATTTGAATATGTATGTACTTCCTTATTACATTTTTAAAAAATAGAATACTGGATATAGTCCATAAATCAATAAATATTGAAAACTCCAAATAATGATGGTATAAATTTATTTTAAAACAAAAAATTAATAAGTTTGAATGCTGTAAATAATATTGAATCTACATTATCCATATAAATTATCTCTTATTTGGAAATCATTATATCAATTTCATAAAAATATTAAGCATTATATTCCAGAAAATCATATATTTTCCAAAAATATTTTAATTGAAACTATGTCACTTTACTTTGTACCATACAATATCAAATACTCAATGAAATAGTACTATAGTACAATCCATATATACATTATATTTCTTATAACTTGTACCTGATTAATACAATAATCAAATGAAATAATTCTTTAATAAAAACATAATAACGCTAATTAATCCTCTTTATCCACGGTAGTTTCATAACATTATTAGTATCCAATAGTATCCTTCGGGGTATACACTGATGATTGGGACATTGATTTGTGTTGTTCCCCACCTCCTTATAGATGAAAAATTGTACATTTGAATCCTTTTTCCAACCCTTTCAATCAAGAACCCAGTGTCATTTTTATACACACTTAATACAAACTCCCATTCCCTTCAAGCATTTACCAAGGTGATTCTTTCCACAATTATCACAAGTTGGAAAATCCTTCATTCCCTTATTTTCATTATCCAAATTTTTCTATGTCATTCTTTTATTCTCTTCCATTCCTTCAAATCCATTGGACTCAATGAATTCATTACTTATCTTATTAACACATGATACTTTTTCTTAATATGATGAGAATACATTGGATACTATTTACCTTATAAATATTGAATTATTACCATGAATGATATGATACTTATAACTCTTTTGATCACGTATATTTCTAGAGTTCTCATTCATTCTTATAGGTTCCATTTCTGAATGAAGACATACATAATGTTAGATATTATCATAATATTTAATCCAGAAACTAGAAAAAGACTCAACATTAATTGAATATTTTCACACATCAAATATCATAATCATAAAAATGGTTACATTACTAACATATTTATTCATAATTCACTCATAATAGTTTGTAATGAAATTATGAAATATCCTAGGAAAATCCCCTGAGAGGGTCAAACTATGTGTGTAGCAAGGCCTTTTTTGTGTACGAGGTTACCCAGAGTCAGGCTCGGAAAACCATGTTGGAGTTGTTACTCCAAGGTACATCTATGCCAAAATCAAATCCACTTATAGTGTCTAGAGAGGGATTTATTTCTTAGAAAACTCACAAAATATCCTCATTACAAAAATTATATGATGGTCTTCTATAATAATCATCAAGGTATATCACACGGTAATGATCCGTAACTATATTTTATCTAAATATAGTTTCCATGGATATTGCTAAACTTCCTCTAACACCAATGATAATTCGCAAACCATAGAAGCTCGAAGACAGTGCATTATTTTAATACATTGGCATAATTATGACGGAAAAACTTTCAAAGAACCGATCAGTTTAGCTGTCTTGGAAAATACAATCAATACATTAACATTGAATTAAAATTTATATCATAAAATATGTCATAGATAATACATTGATAACTCCATTTTTCCCCAATATTAACCCTATATATTCATCATAATATATATCTTGTCATCCTGGGAAACGAAACCATAAGAAAGGAGATATGTCATATGCTCATTAAGGGTAAATTATTATGTGGATGCTATAAACATTTAAGGAAAGTTGTATCCTAAAAACAACAGATTTTTAAACATAAACATGACCATTATATGGAAAATAAATAAAAAAATTACTATATAAACATGAACATGGATATTCTACTGGTAGAATAGTCACTTTTCAAAACTAATTTCATAATTATAGAATGATTAATTCCAGAAATAATAACTATTATGTCAAGGACTTATGCCAAGACCATTCAAAAAATATTTTGTCAATGCCTTATGCCAAGACACTAGTTTGACCCATTAGAACTACAGATGCATCAATGGGTTATATTGGGCCTCACCCATCACTTAATAAGTACAATGCATTCCTCCTATTTAAAATTTGAAACATAACATAAACATTCGTATTAAAACTTGCAGACTATAAGTGAATAATTTAACCATAAAACACGAATGGTATAAGAAGAGAACATCCATAGTAAAACATATCATAAATAATTCAATATGTTATGGAATATTGTATTATAATAAATCAAACTCAATTAGGAATAATTTCTAGTAATGGATGGTGAGATAGTTGAAAATGAACAGTAAAATTCATTGAGAGAAATATCGCATTTTCGGAAAATGATATAAAATGCACACAATTTTAAATGGAATATATATAAAAAAAATAAATAAAATTGTCCCATACCACTTTGAAACTTTTCAATGGAATTAATATTTCAAAACAATCATGTCTATATAAATAAATCATTAAAATCAGTTTCAAAACAAGGACATTATTTAAAAAGGTTTTGAAAAATTAATCATTAAAACATTTGAAATGATGATATTGTTAAAGATTACCTTCCACAAAACATTAAAATATTTCTTTTCGAAAAAAATTCATGAAACATGGACATGGATGATAAATATGTCCCAGTAAATACTTACTCATAAACAATATCGAATAACAATGAGATTGATGAATTAACCCTAACCTTGTACATTTATTTGATCGAGGTTATGTTTATCCTCTTGTATAATGAAAATAGTATGTTATTAAATTATACCAAAGAAATATTCCCATTTATGTTATCATACATGATTCATTTATGACACTTTACGACCTATTTAATAATAATTTCCATGTTAATGTAACATTTTTGGTAATAATAGATTTCTTTATCATACAGGTTTTTATATTTTATTCTTGATCGTATCACTTATATAATGTTTTAATTACTTCTAGAATATGAAAAAAAATTTATATATCTTATATATTCAGAATATAAATATGTATAATAGATTGATATATGAAATGGAAGACACCATTTATGGATACAGTAGGTCGTACGTACGCATAAACATTGTTTCAGTTTTCATATCATATTGAATGGAAGTAAGTGAATGACATATATGTATGTATATATATATTTCTAGTAGAATTAATATTTCATATATTACATAGTTATTAATAATACATATTTTTATAATCCGCGTGGAATGGAGAACATGGAAATGAATCTCATCATGTCATGGAGATGGTAAGCAGTTCGCACGCACGAGCGATGATATCATTTCCTTAATGATAAAATGGAATGGAATTGAAATATATATTAATTATATAGAAACATTATCATGTTATTTTAATTAATTATATACATAATTTTCATCATTATATCCATCCAAAAAACATAATGTTGAATATCAAATTTCACCACGATGTGGAGACTGTAAGATGTGCATACGCACGCATGGTGACATTGTTATTCTAAGGATAGATAGATTAATGAATATGGTAGAACCAAAATTATAAGTACATATCAGCATGTAGAATGTATTGGGTTTATTATTTTATTATGGAAACAATAAATATATAGTATGTAAAAGAAGGAAAGAACACTGGAAGAGTTGAGAAAATAATTACCACTTCTTCAAGTGTTTCCATTTGATTTAAAAAATAGTAAACCATAGGATGGATTTCTGTTCAAAAAATGACTATATATTGAATTGGGGATGTTTGGTAGGAGATTTAGGTGGGTTTTGGCCGAGCCAAAGGGCTATGATGGTGTAAATTAAAAGAAATGGAGGTGCCTTTTTATAAGAGAGGTGCAGAGCACATTTAGACATGCATGAAATATTAATTTATTATAAAATTATTTTTGGTTTCTAATATATAAAATTTATTTATTTCAAGGATATGGTGTGTATGGGTAGAAATAATCTCAACCAATAGGTTTTAGACATGTTTTGGTCAACATTATAACTTTATCTTTTTGATTTAACCCTCAGTTAAATTTATTGACTTTTACTTTATCTTCTGGTATTCATACAATATATGGTTAATAAACATAATATAAATTCTCAAGAGAACAAAAAAATTGGTTTCTAAAGGAATATGTAACAATATATAATTTATTTAGCCCAATAATAATTTTTTAGACCTATTATATAACATAATGAAGTAGTATTTGTTTTAAAAAATCACGTATGTCAATTTTGAAAATATTTAGTATTTGGTTTTTTGAAATTCATAACAAATTGATTCCTTATAAAAAATACATTTAATAAACCCATAAATTTCATATTCACCTATAAAAATATTGTATGGAGTCAAATGCTTCAATTTAAATTTATCAATTATTTTAATCACTCATTAATAAGGAAATTACTACATCATCATTGTGTCAAAAATAAATTTAATTCTTTAATTTAAAATAATTATAAATAATTTACTATGATATTGGAAAAAAATTTATTTTTCTAATTAATATTTTTAGTTGAATTTATCTTAAGTATAACAATATATTAAAAATAGTTTAGTTCTTCAAATTTGAAGTTAACACTATTAACTCTTCTTTAAATAAGATAAAATATATATCTCAATCTAAACCATGTGGATAAAAAAGAATCATATTCTTTCCTAACGTGGATTTTCATCAAAATTCACTTATCTAGTAGAATTAGGACACATGTTGGAGTAATTTTATAAAATTATAATATTAGTTTGACCATTATTTACTCTCTTTACTTATAACGGTGGTAAAAATATCAACAGTAACTATTCACAAAAAATTATTTCATCCTATTGAAAAACATTTTACATACTAATGAAAACAATGTATGTCAGATTTTTGAAATTCAATTCAATGAAGTGGTAAAATTACAATTTGTAAAAATTCACAAATGTTCCCAAAAGGTGGGTATACGACGTTAAAATGTTCAATTAAATTTTATATATCAAATCTTATTATAAAATGACTCCAATTAATTACATTGGACAAATATATGTATTATGTATCTATTTTTCAATAAGAGAAATTTTAATTAAAATTAATTATTTAAATGAAAACGTTGGTTATTATGTACGTTTTTGTATTTTTTTTTATATTCTACAAAAATTGAATGCTTTGAGAAAAATATGAAAACATCACCATAACCTAATTTTTTGTATTCATAATTCAAAACTAAAGTCTATTTTAACAAATTCAATTTTTAGGAGTGTCTAAAATTATTTTTATTATTGTTCATAAAAGGATGAAAAAATTTGATCATTTATGAAAATAGTTTTTCAAAATATAAAAATATTTTAAAAAAACTAATAGATTTTATTTTAAATACGTTTATTTAATGTGTAAAAATTATAAATAAAATTTATAATTTTTTACTATTCATATTAAAATATTTAATTGATAGATAAATATATCGTTTAAATAATTATACTACTAATGAGTTATTTTTCAGAAACTCAACCGTGCATATAACCCACACCAAGTCGGTGTTTCATGAAATATAAGATATTTAATTAATTTAATAAGATAAATTAATATTAATTATTAGGGTGTTAAGTTATATTTATCTTGTGGCTGGAGATGTGGGCTTTGGATTTGGGATCGATTGGTGTGTCTTATTTCGGGCATAAAAATGGTTGAGTGTAAAACAGAAAGGGGAATACACATGTTTTAGGTAGGTTGTCCTCATAATAATGAAACATATGCATATTTAATTAATATATTTCTTGATAATATCATAATTTAAATTCAATTAAAAATGGTTTTGGACAATGGTAACCCTTAGTAAGTGATTAGATATTGCAATGCATATTTGGTTTGGAGGAAGTTATGTATATATCATTGATGAAATGAAGTCACTTAGAGAAAAATTATCAATAGCTTTGACGATTCTTATGTAGTTTAAAAGTTATTTTGAGTTGTTATTTTGATATATGATGGGTTTTGAGTATTCTAGGTTAGGTTATTGTTGTTTGTATCATAATCATGAATGGATGAAGCCTAAGAATTTTGGGTGAGATATTTGTATTTCCAATAGATGGTTGGTATCACCCTATTATGTATGGAGGAGTGTCTTCATGTCTTCTTTGAGTGGGATAATTTCATCATGCCTAGAATGAGTGTGATAGGGAGGGTTTTCTATAGTTTATCATATTGGGAGCTCTTCAATGTAATACATGAGATGGAATCCTTATATAGTTAGTGGGAACTATCTCCAAGCCCTAGAAATAATGTATAAAGGGTCCATGAGGGAATACGAATGGCCCTGTCTGTCTTGCTAGATGAGGGGTCTCTATTGGGTTAAAATGGTAGTTGAGTATTGATTAATATATATGGTTTTTGATTCAAGGAAAATAGTTTATTCATTTATGAGTGATAAAAAAGAATAATTGAATTATAATATTAGTAATTTTTGTCTATTTGAATCTATTTTTTTTCTTTTTCTTGTCCATGGGTGGATATTTGTGTTTATGCATGATGTATATATTGGTTTTGGGGCCTCAACTTGATTAAGATGGTGTTTTCTAAGACCATTATAGGGGTTAATTTAACGACCCAAAGTTTTTCAATGGAAAATTACCTTCTTATATATATGTCATAAAAACACAAAATAATGAACTAATAAGTGATAAGTGACCTTTAAACATAATTTTGTCACCCCTATGTTTGGAATTTTAAAAATCCAACATTCACGGTTGTGTTCAATATAGTTTTTGGAGTCCAATGAAACAAAAATAATTTTTGGTGAATAGTAACCTACCCTTATGAATAGTAACCTGCCCTTATGAATAGTAATATGACCCTTATGAATAGTAAATATGAGTAACATTACCTATGAATAATAAAATAAGATTTAGACAGCATAGAAAGTGATAATTTGACCTTAGTAAACTTTTTTGGTATTTTATAAGTCATAAATAATTAATTATAATTAATTAATTAATTTAAAAGAATACTTATTTTCCTGAAATATATTCATAAATTATTGAATCAATAGTTTTTAGATAATTTTATAAGACCCTATGTAAATTTTGAAAGAATTGCAAAATCAGTTTTAATTTTAAAAACTGTTTTTTTAAGTAAATTACGATTTTAATTAAATATTAAATTAATAATATTTAGAAAATTATTTTTGAAAAATTAACTTCATTTTTGGATTCTACACGTCGAAAAATGGTTGGGGTAAAATTTTGGGATTTTTCTGAGGTACTTGAATTTTTGATGAATAGTGGAATCCGATAATTCACAATAAAAGCTAAATAATGTATTAATTGAGTCATTGCTGGTGTTATGCTAATGTAAGCCCACTTGGTTCGGGATTAAATTATAAAATTACTATTACTGGTCATCCAATACTCACTATTCCTTTTCTTTGGTGGAATTAATAAACTAATCAATTTAATATTAAGGAAACCCCTCTCCCCTCCACTATAAAAGCCACTCTTCACTCCCTCTTTTCCTCACACCTCTCAAGCTCCAAGACTTCTCTAAATTCTGCCCAAACACCTTCCCTAGATCATCCCCCACGTTCAAAAGCTGCTGGTCTCATCAAAAGACCAATCATAACTTCCTTAAGGAGGTTCTCAAGAGAAGGATTCTAAAGGTAATTTCTCTCTCTCTTCTCCTTTAATTTCCTTTCAAGCTCAAGTTCCTTTCTTGATCTCTCTCTATCTATATTCATATAAATTGTTCTATAAATCCAGTATTTTATATATACTATAATATTATGATTCTAATGTTATATTATATCACCCCACACCCTTTCCTCTTCCTTTTATTTTATTAAAGAGAACGTCGTTCATGTGGTGATAATTTATCACCTTCAAAAACAACATGCTCTCTTATTCCATTTCTACCTTCAATCTGGTCATGAAACCATTTTTATGGTTGAACCAGAATATTTTATATGTATTATGTTCTATTTTAAGTCCTGGAAATAACCTATGGCCATACTACTAAGTGAAAAGTTAAAATGAGTTGGTTGTAATCAAAAAACCGCTCAAATTAACCCAAATAATCTTCATTTAATTCTTATCTAATGATTCGTCCACATGGATCTAATATAACTCATTATAAAATCGTTAAAGCTTATGTAATATCATTAATTACATGTAATATCAGTTCTGTAGGTTTACCCATGATCTACCCAAACATCAATTTAAGAATACAAGTGGACCGCTCAAGAAAACCATAAAAACGAACATCCCCAATCAATGTTTTTAAACTCTATAAGTCATCCAAAAAAACATAATATGAAATAATGAAACCATAATGAACCCTATTAATGTATAAAAGGTTATTAAATTTCTAATTAATGAATATAATGTCATTATACAGGACATTAAAGAGAAGGAGGCATTCGAGTACAAGGTAAGGGGAAATCATGAACCCAATTTTCTTCCTTCGGGTTCTCCCTCTTTCACTCCATTTTTGATACAGTTACTTCTCAAAGATAATTTGTTAATCATTTCCTTTACTTTTCTGGGATATACATGTTTGTCACTGGTTTTTATGTCCATCAAAATGTTTTCCAAAATAACTCTTCTTTCAAGATCTCACATTTTACCTCTCATTCAAGGTTGATGGTTCTTGTATCAAGTATGTTGTTCCCTCTTTATTTTGGGAACCCAAAGCTTATGAATGTGTTATTATGAGATTAAACCCATTAATTTCTACGGGTTATTTATTTACATGTTTGATATGTGTTCTATGTGGAAATCATGATAATGATAATGTTATGATGTGACGGGTGCGCCTGGAATTATATAGCGCAATATGAATGTTTAAATGAGACGGGTGCGCCCAGAATTATATAGCGCTCCAATGCATTGGGTAAAGTGATGAATCTCATGATTAAATGTGAAATGATGTGTGAACATGATGCTAGCTCTGTTCACAAGTATGTGTGGTAGTTAACCACTAAGACATGATGTTTCATTTTTATGCATTGCCACATTTCAAGTCTTTTACTTATGCTCCTCTCATGATCATGATCTTTTACCAATGTTATGATTATGCTCACCCCATGATGTATTATTCTTATCTATCCTCTTACTGGGATTTTAGCTCACCCCTTTTGATTTATATCCTCAGGTGGCTACATGTACTAAGGAGAGGACAAGTTCCACTAAGAAGCTAGTGAAGAAGAAATTAAATAAATGTTTATGGTTGATGTTGTATTTGTTATGTATTGTCCTAGTTTTCCCAAGACACTAAACCTCTGGATCCTCCATGTGTAATACTATTATGTTTTTTATCTTTGAAGTGATGTAATAGTAAAGAAAGAAAAGGTCGGGTCGCTATAGTTGGTATCAGAGGAAATGTTTAGTTAATTTGTGAATTAGGATTAGTGAACCCTAAAGAAAACCTCTAGCATGAGACTAAGTACAAATATGAACACAAGGATATTTACCTCGGGATCCCATATGTTATGTTTTTGGTATAATTGTTTAAATTAATAAGTTATTCGTGACTTTTGGAGGAACCATAAGTTTGAGGAAGCAACTTGGGAACCAGAAGAGGCAATGAAGGAGAAGTACCCTCACCTGTGTAAAGTGAAATTTCGAGGGCAAAATTTCTTAAGGGGGGAAGAATGTAACGACCCAAAGATTTTCAATGGAAAATTCCCTTCTTATATCTATGTTAGAAAAACACAAAATAATGAACTACTAAGTGATAAGTGACCTTTAAACATAATTTTGTGACCCCTATGTTTGGAATTTTAAAAATCCAACATTCACGGTTGTGTTCAAGATAGTTTTTGGAGTCCAATGAAACAAAAATAATTGTTGTTGAATAGTAACCTACCCTTATGAATAGTAACACACCCTTATGAATAGTAACCTTCCCTTATGAATAGTAATATGACCCTTATGAATAGTAAATATGAGTAACATTACCTATGAATAATAAAATAAAATTTAGACAGCATAGAAAGTGATAATTTGACCTTAGTAAACTTTTTTGGTATTTTATAAGTCATAAATAATTAATTATAATTAATTAATTAATTTAGAAGAAACTTATTTTCCTGAAATATATTCATAAATTATTGAATCAATAGTTTTTAGATAATTTTATAAGACGCTAAGTAAATTTTGAAAGAATTGCAAAATCAGTTTTAATTTTAAAAACTGTTTTTTTAAGTAAATTACGATTTTAATTAAATATTAAATTAATAATATTTATAAAATTATTTCTGAAAAATGGACTTCATTTTTGGATTCTACACGTCGAAAAATGGTTGGGGTAATATTTTGGGATTTTTCTGAGGTACTTGAATTTTTGATGAATAGTGGAATCCGATAATTCACAATAAAAGCTAAATAATGTATTAATTGAGTCATTGCTGATGTTCTGCTGATGTAATCCCACTTGGTTCTGGATTACATTATAAAATTACTATTATTGGTCATCCAAGACTCACTATTCCTTTTCTTTGGTGTAATTAATAAACTAATCAATTTTATATTAAGGAAACCCCTCTCCCCTCCACTATAAAAACCACTCTTCACTCCCTCTTTTCCTTACACCTCTCAAGCTCCAAGACTTCTCTAAATTCTGCCCAAACACCTTCCCTATCTCATCCCCCACGTTCAAAAGCATCTGGTCTCATCAAAAGACCAATCCTAACATCCTTAAGGAGGTTCTCAAGAGAAGGATTCTAAAGGTAATTTCTCTCTCTCTTCTCCTTTAATTTCCTTTCAAGCTCAAGTTCCTTTCTTGATCTCTCTCTATCTATCATCATCCAAATTGTTCTGTAAATCCAGTATTTTATATATACTGTAATATTATGATTCTAATGTTATATTATATCACTCCACACCCTTTACTCTTCCTTTTATTTTATTAAAGAGAACGTTGTTCATGTGGTGATAATTTATCACCTTCAAAAACAACATGCTATCTTCATCCATTTCTACCTTCAATCTGGTCATGATACCATTTTTATAGTTGAACCAGAATATTTTATATGTATTATGTTCTATTTTAAGTCCTGGAAATAACCTATGGCCATACTACTAAGTGAAAAGTTAAAATGAGTTGGTTGTGATCCAAAAACCGCTCAAATTAACCCAAATAATCTTCATTTAATTCTTATCTAAGGATTCAACCACATGGATCTAATATAACTCATTATAAAATCATTCAAGATTCTGTAATATCATTAATTACATGTAATATCAGTTCAGGATGTTTACCCATGATCTACCCAAACATCAATTTAAGAATACAAGTGGACTGCTCAAGAAAACCATAAAAACGAACATCCCCGATCAATGTTTTTAAAATCTATAAGTCATCCAAAGGAACATAATATGAAATAATGAAACCAGAATGAACCCTATTAATGTATAAAAGGTTCTGGAATTTCTAATTAATGAATATAATGTCATTATACAGGACATTAAAGAGAAGTAGGCATTCAAGTACAAGGTAAGGGGAAATCTTGAACCCAATTTTCTTCCTTCGGGTCTCCCTCCTTCACTCCATTTTTGATATGGTTACTTCTCAAAGATCATGTGTTCATCATTTACTTTACTTTTCTGGGATATACATGTTTGTCACTGGTTTTTATGTCCATCAAAATGTTTTCCAAAAGAACTCTTCTTTCAAGATCTCACATTTTACCTCTCATTCAAGGTTGATGGTTCTTGTATGAAGTATGTTGTTCCCTCATTATTTTGGGAAACCAAAGCTTATGAATGTGTTATTATGAGATGAAACCCATTCATTTACATTGGTTATTTATTTACATGTTTGATATGTGTTCTATGTGGAAATCATGATAATGATAATGTTATGATGTGACGGGTGCGCCCGGAATTATATAGCGCTCCAATGCATTGGGTAAAGTGATGAATCTCATGAGTAAATGTGAAATGATGTGTGAACATGATTCTAGCTTTGTTCACAAGTATGTGTAGTAGTTAACCACTAAGACATGACGTTTCATTATCTGGATGTTTAGGGACAGAAAAAAATGAGAGGGTGGTAGAGAGGACCATTTTATTGATAAGGTGTTGATCTAGAAAGAAATTCCCCCGCCTTGATTGACATACTAATGGATAGAACCATAGGACGTAGTGGGTTCTCAGACTAGGATGTAGATGCACTGAATCACCCTAACTAATAATGAGTTGTATTTTTCCACCCTAAGTGATAGGGTACTAGCCATGTGTATGGATGAGTTACCTCACCCAGTATGTGATGGGGGTAGAACAACCCCCCATTGAGTTAGAATATATTTTTTCATGATTGATGTTTGACCTCACTAAGTGTGAGTTGGATCTAGTTTTTATGTGACATAGGATTTAATGCTCAGACATAATCAGAGTGACATAGTGATGGAGTGTACCACAATAATCTAGAATGTGTTTCTATAAGATAGTATTGTGATTCCCTACACATTGTGAGAGGGTAGAGGACATGGAATAGTATGTTGTGGGAATGGATTTGTATAGAACCAATCCGAAGGAACATTGATGTTATTAAAACATGACATGGATCACAACACTGAATAATATTATTTGGGATGGAATCCTAGAAAAGGGTGGTTATTTATTTGATGTTGGCCATGAAATGTATCATTGGGTGAGGTTGAGGTGCATATGGCATGTGATGACCCAATGTTCAGGCTTTCTGGTAGTTCATTTGGTTATTTAGTTTACTATTTTTCACAAATTTTTATAGTGATACATATTATGGTAACTATGTGAGGCCCATCTAAGATGAATTTATCACCGATAGAATGGGATCATTGGTTGATTTTGGGTCCTTATGTATGCTATGTAGGTAGAAGAATATGTTATACATTGAATTAGGATGCGAAAGTAAAATGGTGAATATAAAAATAAATTAGTGGATATTTGGGGATTGTATTTGATTCGTGTTGTGTATTTATTCTTTTTAATATTTTTATATATTATCATATTGGTGGATGATCTGTTGGTATGAATGATAGTATGACTACATCTTCAGATTTTATTGAATGAATGTGTTATTGATTTACGAAAATTCTAAAAATATACTCTAGATGTTATTTAGTTAAATATTTGTTAATAATGGTTATGATATAGTGGAAATGGTGTCCTCGATGTAGTTCATGAGGTAAGGTGGTTCTCCCTTTTAGTTACAACTGAGGTAATTTAGTCGAGGAATTACACACACATGAATAATTTTTTTAATTTATTAAATATTTTTTAAACCCTTAAAAAAACCAATATTGGAGTCTTACCAAACATCATTCCATGGGAGACACCTTAACTAAACATCAACAGATCTATTAAAATATTTCATTGAGGTCACTGATGATTGGTTTTATTGGAAAATTTAAAACCTTAAATAAAAATTAGGAACAAATTATGAAACCACAAGCCAATGATCCCATATTCTGAAAACCAATAAAATGTATATATTAAATGATGAAATTACTATATTTTACCCTAAACTAGTTAGATACTATATCTTTATTCATTCCTATAGTTGATGAATATCAATTAATGGAATCATATAAATATTCTATCCTGGATATTAGTACGATTCTATATGAATCACTAATCTCATAAGAAGGACGCTCCTTTACTCCATGGGGTTCTAGTGTCACTTAGGGAAGAAAAGGATGAATAAGAGAGATATAGGGTGAGATAGTATATAAATTGTCATAGGAAGGAATCAAAAAAAATATTTCCTTAGATTTTTGTTACCTATACACATATATATATATATCGAGACACTCCCATTCATTAAATCATACAATTATAACATATAATTTAAACCCAACTACAACCACACATTATTTTCATAAATATATCACTCCTCCTATGTGTATCATGTTATGAAATTTCATATTTATTTAAATCCAGTAAATTAATATTAGAGAATTAATTTTTAAATGATCCATTTCTATCCCCAGGTACAATTAATTTACCACATATCTATAAATACAATTTCCCTTTTTTAAGGTATACAATATTCCTTGGTACTCATGCATGTTATAAAAAAGGGCATGTATATATTGAACCATTTAGCATCAGCTTTGCATTATATCTCCAATAATATTTTACATTCATTATATCCTTGTAAAAAAATGTCCATGTATTTATATATCATAACATATATAATAACATTTAAAATCATATCCAAAACATAATATTCATATCCTCAAAAATAATTTTGTAGACCTATCATTAACGTCCCCATGTATCCCAAAAAATGAAATATCCTATGAATTAATATAAAAAACATTAATTGGATAATCCCAAAAACACTTTTAAGACACCATTTTGTGTAAAAAGCTATGTCCATTTAGTCAACCACATTGTGTGACCCCACGAGACATTGTATAATTGGAATAGAATATGAATACAAGAATACCATAATGCAAGAAAAGAGTTTCCTCTATTAATGAATCATTGTAACTAAAGATGAAAATTTATTTTTCATGATCACTAGAAAACACATATATCTCGGTTAGTGTGTCCACCAACCGCATCATATGAAAAAATAAATATTCTTATTATTCTTATATCTATGATATAATGTCAAAACAATATACATAGTATATTTATCACATATAGAATAAACATATGTTCTAAATTATATAGGTGTAGGGTAACAATGTCATTGAATACATCACATGTCATTCACCTTTATAAAGATGCACATCCCATTTCCCTCATCCAATAAATAATAAAATTATATACCATATCTAAATTTATATGTATAGTCCTTCGGTATATCATAATAAATGACCTTCATTCTAGGATAATTGTATCAATCGAAAAAATCTCATATTTGTTAATCTACAAGAAGATACATGGTTGAAAATATACCAGACCAAACCATTATTAGTTATAAACAATGGATTTGTAAGATATGGGACAATGAATTAAGGTTTTCATATTAGGTGTCTCAATAATATATGGTACAAGGAAATAACAATATTAAACATTAACCTGTATTTTTTGAAATACATAGCATATGATGCATCATGTGGCATACTTTAGGGTTTATCCTTGGTAGATTACTCATTTTATAGTTTTTATATACAAAATAATAAACATTCTAGGGATACATTTTTTTGAAAAAAAACTAATACATCAATAGGAATATCATTTAGGTATAACTCAATGTCATAATTTGAGATGTTAATAAGGTAATATATATAGTAACATGAAAATGTGCATTGGAACATTTGTATTTACATGATAAATTTTACATCCTAAAACTCTTTTAGGAATAAAAAATAATATACCTGAATACCCATACAATAATATCACATATGGTATACCAGACAAATTGATATATATTTTTCCTATCTTTTAAGGATCCACTATTTTCATTATTTGTTTCTATTATTTCTTCTAAATATCTATTTTTCTACTTAAAAACCCATCCTAAAAAACTCTTTTTGTGAGTAACATCTATGATGTAATGTGGTTGAAATAATAATGAGAGAGAGGAGTTAAAAATATACAGTTTATCTTTTTGAACATATATTTGAAACTTCTTTGCATCACAATATCCAATCTTATTATCCTTATAATTTTTTCCATTTTATAATTATTATTATGTTCATATATATCATCATCTATCGTGGGACTATTTCAATCAAAACATTTCAATGATATCATTATGTAACAAAATACGACTACATACATTTTTTAACAACATATCCTAAAATATGTGATGATATAAAAGGGAATACATTTTTTATAGTAACTAAATTATACTCTTTACATTTCAGATGAAAATTATACCATAAAAATGTTTAGGATATTGAGTGACATCAAATTTGAATATTATCTTATGTAATCATTTTATTTAAACTATTTACTTATGTAAGTCCAAACAATATCCCATGATCCTCTTATAAGATATATTAATCATAAATATTTTATTAAGATACATAAACTCTACTATGGTCCGTAAGTAATTATTATTTAAAATAAAGGTAAATTTTTTTAAAATTGTTATTTTTGTATTGTATATGGATTTTTATGTGTTATGAGTAATTTTATTGACTGAGTATCATAATTTTTAATGTTTAACATTGTTGTGAGGTGACAAATTTTTCTCAAATTGTTTATCCAATATAATAGATATGCTAATTTTATACAAAAAAACACCTTTAATATGTATTTTTAAAAAAATATGATATATATTTTATTGAATTATAACCTAGGTGTATAAAAAACATTTAGGTTTTTTAATAACCCCATGTTTTATAAAAAAATCAAGATCATATAAGAGAATAAGATAAAAAAACATACCCAATATTTGGACTCATTTTTTATTCATAAAATTATTTTTCTATCAAATACTTGATTTGACATAAATTTTCAACAAATATTGAATACAAAATCTAGTTGGAATCAAATGTTCCACTATTTTTACTCTGGTTTACTCAAAATACATGTATTGTATACATTTTTTATAATATACACTTTAAAATTGAATAATTAATTTCAATAAAAAATATTTTTGATAAGGAAATTACATAAATATTCCAAAATACAATATAGTATTCCGAATAATACCATCCCATGGAATTACCTCTTCATAATTCTCACAATAACATAGGGTATAAATAAACATATTTTGTTATTTGAAGAAATGTTTTTTACTTTTAAAATTAATTTTATTGTCGTTGTTTTAACATTTCTAAACTAGTAATATCATCATAGTATCAAAACAACGATATTAGAATCCAATTTCATCCATCAATATCATTTTGAGAACATAAGGTAAATATTTCAGGAAAAAAATTATATTATCAAGGAAGATATAGTAACAAGAATAGAATGAATTCCTTAACATGATTTTGAATTATGGAATCCATGGGTGAGTATATATATTCTTATCATAAGTATCATGATTTAAATATTAAACAACATCAATTATAGGTCATTCTATAAGTGTTTTATATAACACATGGAGTCTTCCAACACACATCAGAACAATTCCTTAGTTTTTTCTAGAATAATAATTCTCTTGTATAAAGCTCAACATTCACTAACATTGTTCTCAATGTTCTGATGGATAAAGATGTTTATATTTTTAAATATATTATTTTATATTTTAATTATCACGTTTGAATGGAATTTAATAAATATTTTATTAAATTTATTCCAGCTAAAATGATAACCCCTTATAAACTAATTATATTCCTTTGTTTGATAAAATCAACATTACACTAATAAAATATCCATCTTCTGAACGAAACTAACAAATATTCTATTAAGGTATGTAATCATCATTATCGTATCATATATGATTCATAAATTATTGAGTAAGTAATATTTCTCCAAATCAATTATTAGTATAAAATGACCACTAGCCATTTTTTATCAAAAAAATTAGTGTTTCCAAAACATGTGTATTCAAAATTAAATTCCAAAAATATGAAAACAACTCATAAGGTTAGTTCATTATTTTCTATTCTTATATAATATAATTGGTGTTCAACCTACATTGACATGAAAATTTCTAGCTAAACGATCACGGTCATGATAACTGTCTACTGTGGAAATATTTTATTACTGATTATTTAAAAAAAGGATTTTATATCATCATATTGTCTCATGTGTTCCCATTACATGAATGTATATTTTGAATAATTTATATTATAATCTTATAACATCCTCCAAATCATTATATTTTAAAAATATTAATTTGTAACTTGGTACATTATGAATATCTTGTGTCGCTCACTCAAATAAAAGTCCAACTAAATTCATAAATATTCATATATATCTAGTTTCTAAGGCACATAAAAAACTTAATTCAATTGACTATAATTATATGAAACAAAAAATCCTTAGGAGATTAATCTTGGATAAATAGATTACCAACCCCTATTTTTAGATGAATCATATGCATCATATCCATTGAGTAATCTATCATAATGTCCATCTCCCTAGGGATATTTTACTTTAGATACAACTCAATTCCATAATAATTATAATTGATAATATTTATAAATCAATACTGACTACATAATTCAATATTTTATCCTATTTCAAGCAATTATCAAGGTAGAAGGAAATTAAACCATATATCATACCAAGAGTGTGACTCCTTAAATGCCTATATTCAAATTTGTAGAGGATGAATAAAAAAATTAACTGAATAATAAATTCAATGAAAATATAAAATTTATAACCCAAAATAAATTTTTGAATAATTAAATAAAGGAATAATTCTTATATTTAAACATGAAATTCTATTTTTATAAATAAATTAGTAGAAAACATGTATAAAAAATAATTTAACAATATTTTAGGATATTATATAACTAAAACAAAATTTAAAACTTTTTTATTTATCTCATTATGAATCATTTATTATTTTTTCTTATATGGAATTGACATTAAATAAAATATATTATCTAAAATAGAAACATTTAATAATTTAATTCTACTATATAAAAAATGCACATATTCAAAACATCAAAGATGAAATATTATTTAAACATTGATCTGATCAATTATAAAAATCATTTGTTATAGGGTTGATATAATTTCCTCTAACATTGATTTTTATTTATATAGTAACAAATAATGATTTATAATTAATTCATAATTTTAATGTAAACAATTTATATTTTTTCTCATTATGTAATTTACAAGAATTTTATTAATTTCCATCATATAATACAAATAATCTCATTATTTCTAAAATATGTGTCACATGATATTTTTGAAAATGTATTTTAAATTTATAAATTAATATTATAGATATTTATATATTAAATTTCTTATAATAAAAATTTATAAATTATTAAGAAAATTAAATAATTGATTTATTAACATTTTTATAAATTATAAGATAACACAAAATTTATTTTATTATTAAATTTATAAAATATATAAACAATAAAATTAAATTCATAGTTGAAATCATGAAAAAAACATTTTTTTTGGTATACCGCGTGGTTCAATAAACAAAAAAATAATATATATTTGATAAGGTTGTGTCTGTTGAATAATTATAGTGCCATGTCTCCTATTTTCTAGAAAAATATATATTTATCTCCATCTAAAATAATAATTACATAGGACTAATCCCTCTTATCTCAAGTGTGTGTATTTTGTGGCTTATTATGGGTTATATGTAGGACTAACCCAAAAATGTATAACAATAACCCCACATGGAAATTTATTGGACATTGATGGAGATTGTAATTATTAGAATGATGGGTATCATGGAAATTGTAATATTAAAATGATGTGAATATATATCTCATGTAATAAATATCAATTGATGCCTCAACTTATCATATTTAACTAAATTCACTCCATATATACAAAAATATGGAACCTAGTTTATCACATATTGCATTAAATAATTTACAAAACACCATCATATATCATGATAAATTTTTTAATATCAATCGAAAAATCCATACAAATTACACATTGATCATGGTTGTCATGATATATGATAATCCACACCTAAATGTTACCCCCAATGTCTAACCTTTTTTATGATATACATTATATTTTTTTAAAGATATAATGATATATTTTATAAATATGTATCGGTTCTATAGAACGATATAGAATTCCATATCATATCATGTGATCTATTTAAATATAATAGTTTTTTTATATTTTAATTATGATATCACATATTATAATAAAATACCATACTATAATATATTATATCTTATATCACAGACCCGGAAATGATGGATGTTATTAAAAAAATTATGATAGATAATATGAAAACATTTTTCATTTTCAATAAAATCATGATTTCATGAATAAAAAGTCCTTGGAAAAGTGAAGATAACATTGATGGGATTTATTGGATAGTTTAACACAGAAATTATGAAATGGAAATTCTTTGGGATTCAATAATCCTATGATAAAATATACTAGAAGCCAAATCCATTTATATATTAAATAATTAACTAAATATTGTGTAAAATATACAAATGATATTTTCATTTATTCATCATTCATATGGTTGATTAAGATCACTTATGGGAAGTCAACATGCTATCCTCTCTACAATGAATCCAAGAGAAGATATCAATCTCCCAATACATGGTTGAATATACCCTTCACAGAACAATATCCATTCTAATGATATATAATTAATAATAATTTGAATATTTATTGGTTAATTTTCCATTTCAATGCCATGTGAGTAGGATGTTACCACATACCTATCAATATTTTATCCATAGTATTGTCATATGAGTCTCATATGTATTTATGAAATTAATTTCATATGAAATTCTCATATCATACCATATGATATTTCCTTTTATAAATTAATCTAATATTTAGTAATGATAATTTACTCTTTTGATAATTCGAGTTTCCCAAGCATTTAATTTAATAAATGAGCACAAAAAAAATCAATAGAAATATCTGATATCAAAATAACCACTCTTTGAAATGTAGACTTTAATTTATCTAAAATATAATAATATTGTATTATAATTGCAACAATCTGACCAAGACTACCATTAAAAATGATATATAAGTTGGTTCACCAATAGTTCGTAGAGTGCTCCAAGTCCCCATGGGCCGTTGACTAGCACCATGGAATCAAGAAAAAATTATTGGTAATGAACTCACCAAAAAATGATAAAAACAACCAGTGTTAACCAACAGAAACATCACCATGTATACAAGTCATTAAAACCATATTGGCTATATGGTTATGATAGAAGAACTTATTGAAAAGAATAACATTTAAAATCCAAATATTGTTTGTCTATGACCACCCAAAATGTCCCAGGACACATTACCATGGATAAAAAACAGATAACCCTCAATGTACAAAGATGAGAATATGAGAACCTTCTATAAGAACAAAATTGTTAAAAAATCAAATGTTACAATCATGGTGTTATCTACAAAAACAAGTAATATTTCACCATAAATTATATATAGTTTCATAAAAAGGTATTTAAAATCTGATAAAATAGGATTAAAATAAATAGAGTAATGTATTTACAACAATTATGTGTATAAATCTCAATTTTAACCATATCAAATTCATTTATCAACAAAAATTCCGAAAAAATCCATTTCATACATTATAAAACAAACCATTAAATGGATTGTATTGAAACAAATTTCTCAAGATAAGGTCATAAAAATAAATAAATGTGAATAACATGAACAATATATCAATTTTTTACATGTTATAAAACTATTGATTCATTTTGTATTATCTGAATAACAACATCCATCTTTAATAATAACCAATCATGCAAGAAAAATTCAATGCCAGGCAGTGATAATGAAATGTGTCATCTATTAATTGTAATGTAAATGGATGTCATTGTATTGACCTATATATGATAGTAATACACCTATAGTCTTTCTAGTAATCATTACAGGAATGATTAGTGTGATTACATAAAGTATAAATGTGGTAACAATTATACCTAGTCCACACATGCTGGCTTTTCTAGTAGTTTGTACATTAACTAAATCTATCTCATTATCTATGGATCTACAAGATGGGTTATGATAATACTAGAAATCCATATATCTAATTACTATCATCTAACTACTAATGCTCTTATGACCATTTAATGACGGTATGTGGGATAACAAAGTCTCACAGACTACCAAGGAAATCCTCATCGATATTGACAAGGGATATTTACCTAAACATTTCAATTATTATCACTTTACATCTCACTCTAACACCTGAACTCCCTCAAAATTAATAATTCATTCTCAAAATCAACCAATTTGATTCTAAAGAATAAAATAAGTATTATAAAATGATTCTCAAAAAGGCATGACATCATAAATCTCCAACTGGGTCTTTAAGAATCATTATATTCTAATTAATCATATATTTCCCAATAAATAATCAAAAGTATAATCTTACCAATGTCCATTGATAATTCATCATAAAAAACCCAAATGTTTAGTTAAACTAATAATTTCATTTCAAATAAATCGCTAAAGAATTTTATGGAGTATGTTAATTTAAAATTCCTAGTCTAATTTTGAGACATTGTTCCATAATGTTTTTCTAAAGGAATAATTCATTTCATTTAAAAACCCAATAAAACCAATAATGTATGGAAAGAGAATAAGTATTCAAAAATGGTTATTGGTAATTTTGAATATTAAATGAATTTGAAATCACATAAAATACCATTCATATTTTAAAGCCTTTTATTTTAATAAGGGAATACAATATTTTTAAATAATTTCATTACCTTTGAACATACATTAAATAATACTTCCATTAAACCTACTTCAAATAAAATCTATCAAACATGGAATTAAAAAAATTCTAAACAGTGTGGTGAATAAATATTTTAATAATTCTATGCACACCATATTGACTTACAATATTATATGATTCATGTATCACTCATTGGGAATTCAAAAGAAAATATTCATATGATATGACTTATTAAAAGCACAAACTTGTATTTATGAATTCTCAA
Source organism: Viscum album (assembly GCA_963277665.1). NCBI lineage: Eukaryota > Viridiplantae > Streptophyta > Magnoliopsida > Santalales > Viscaceae > Viscum > Viscum album. The sequence goes on along the minus strand of OY728163.1, from coordinate 2,096,635,448 downwards.
GAAAGAGTGAATTAGATGTTAAAGAAATTATATAGAAACACATTCTAATATGATCCTGAAACTCCAAACACTATATTGAAAACACAATAAAATCAGATATTATTAATTGTAGTTTGACATCGTAAATCGTCTCATGTGGATACCAAAAATATTGGGGTTGTGGGGGATTCCTATATTTGTTAAAATACATATGGAAATTCATCATTAAAACCCAAAAAAATAATTAAATTACTGTTTCATGTGAATATTAAGTGAAAAGTTTTTAAAAATATTTAAAAATGTTTTCAAAACATTTAATGTGGTTAGATATTCAATTTTCACAATTCCTTCCATTTAAAATGATGAAAAAGGGGTTATAGGTGTAGCTGATGGAAAAAAACAAAAGGTGATTATTTCAATATTCCTTCTAAAAAGAGAACTGCATTAGTGTAACATGGATTTAATCTTATACAGCTCATAATATTCATCTAAGGGTAATATGTTGCCCTTATTCATCCATTGAAACTGGGTGAATAGCTTTGCAAAACCTATAACACCCTTTTTTAGTATTCGGGTTACCATTACAAAACATTTTGAAATGCTATGTTACCATTACAAAAGCTTTAAAAACATGGGTATACCATTTCAAAAATCCATACCTTACCCATAAAAAAATTCAAAAAAACATGTAATCTTGACACAACATTAGTGTTTATCTATATGTTTGTAAAGGAAATCGAGGATACCCTTATGTGGTGAGATTTTATCCATATGTAGCCTAAATATTTCCATACGTAGTGCTTTTGCTCCAATGCACAACCATATGCTACGTAGCGTACCCTTAAATAGGTATATGATATCCATTGATCATTGTATACAGTGAATCAAAAAAAGGGATTTACACAGGAAAAACCCATAGAAATTAACTTCTTCCCTCACAATGTTTTTATTTATCCTTACCCATATCATAGTGAAATTGGTCTATAATGTCAATAAGATTTTAAATTTCATTTTACCATAAAAAAACCACAAAAAATAATTAACAATTAATTTTATTTAAAACATAAAAATTTCCAATACAAATACATATAACATAAAAAAAAAACACATTAATTATTATAGAATATATAATATTATTGGTCTTCCCACCAAAAGTAAATCTGTCTGTAGAAATATTATAGATTGCATGAAAAAATATCTAATTTATAAAAGAACACCCAAACTCAACCCTGATGTGGATGGTCTATGAAATCGAATAATATTATCAGAAAAGAAAAAACATATGATAATTTTATGACCTATAGAAAAATCAATATAAAAACAAAACATAACCAAGTTGGACAAAAAAATAGAAAATATAATAGACCATGTATTGTTATGACCATAAACATAGTAATCCCCAAAATATATAAACATAAGGAAAAAATCAACCAAAAAACAACTCTTAAACTACAATATGTGACTTTAACAACACTCCTCTATGGAACATCCAAAATCCAAAACTAAAACCCCAATTAATGATGTCTTCAAAACACCTCAACGAATTTAAAAATAGATATTTCTCTTATGATCCAAAAATTTTGAGGCATCCACATTAAATAACTGAACTAATATGGATTTCTACTATATAAATGAAATATATTATAACCTAGTATTTTTTAACTCAAGACTCACCCCATGACGAGATCATCGAATCACCCACCCACACCTTTGTGTTCCTGGTACCACAAGAATCCACATAGTTCTAGTTACCTCAGTATGATAGCATGTTATATTCATGTATAATAATAAAGATCCATAAATAACAAATTGGGTAAAAAAACACGTCACTTTTACATCATAAAGTATATCATTCATCATAAAATTATTAATCTCCAACCACAAAGGAAAAAATCAAAGGATAACGAGGAATAACAACCAACCAGAATGGTACTAAAACCTAACTATTGTAAGGCCCCCTTGTGAGAAAAAATATTATGTTGTCGAAAAAATAAAAACAAACAACCTTAATTTCTCAAAATAAGATTCCATACTATCCTTGTCAGAATGAAGACCATCAAGGACTGAATTCAGTCAATGAAAAACCTAACCAATATAATGTGAAAATGCTCTATAAACAATTATGGATATGTCAAGAAAAATAAAACATTGTGTACACAAAAACTAATTCCCATAAGAAGTAATCCATAACTGACCCAAAGAAAGCTACATGATATTACCTAACTACGAAGTTCACCATGAATAAATTATATATTATATGGAATAATAAATCATATTTCAATTATATATTTTAAATAATAATATGGATACACGTTAAACATCATGGAATGAACTTATACTATATAAAATAATTCACTCTAATGCCTTTGGATGGATCTGTATTATCTAATGAATCCACTGTCCAAATATTTTGATGTAATGATCCCATATAGAACCATACCTTTACAGAGGTCCAACTTACTAAACATCTTAATTATACCCAAGAATCTATACATGTTATAAACTCTCAAAATTTTAACCATGAATTCATAGATTGGCCATTAGATCCATTCTTTATGTACACCAGATTCTTCCAAGAATATATTCAATACACAACCAAATACCCAGATACATCATATATAAAATATTATCTTATGTAAAATAATGAGGTATTAACCACTTCATATCTCTTTATAAGATCCATATGCAATAAAATTCCCTCCCTCGATTCATTAGAAAATGGTTTGAACAAGCTGTTTAGATGCTAGTCCAATTGTCCAAGAAAATGAACATTCCAAAAATCAATATCCTTAAGGAATGCATCACTAAAAAGCTATGGTAATAATATTACCAAACATTAAAATATCTTACAATAATTAGAATCTTATATACCACCTTAACTATGGTGAAGAACATGCAAACTATCTCTCTCAGGACACCCTTGGGATACATACAATAAAATAAAATTGACTAGAAAATTTCCCAAGAATTTATTTCATGAATACATGAGATTTTATCATAATCAATCAGTATTTATTGGGGGGGGGGCATAAGACCCATTATATAAGATAATTAAAAAGAAAAGTACATAGGGGGAAAAAGAGCTGCAGGTTTCCAAAAAAATCCAAACAAAATCAGTGAAAAATTTATGTCGCACGAGACCAGGTGTTCATGCTATGGTGCGGGGAACTCCCACCCCTACCATGAGGAGGCCTCCATCTTCGACATGTTTTCACTTGCTACAATGGTCCTCCTATGTCATCCGAGAGTCTAGCATCAACAACATCCTTCATTTATTCATCTTCAAATGCATGGTTGTATTCTTTTCCATCCTCCTAACTGCTTCCAATTGTAAGAAGAGAAAAAGTGTTGTTCGTTCTTACCTTGGTATGCATTTTTTTCCTTAGCCGATTATGAACGAGACATAAGTGAGCAAATAGGTTCAAATTTTTGATCCCATGTCCTTAGAATATTGTGACAAGCCCGCATTTGGACTTTGTAACCCTCCTATGTCATTTGAAGAATCAATTGGCTTCTTGCTGGACACCAACATAGTAGTATTACCAAAGTCATCCTCTTTCCTAGGAGTTTGTTTAGCAGCAACCTCTATTATCTTACCATGAGAAGGTAAGAGATAATTACCCTACACCTATTCTGGAATTGAGGTTAGCCTTTGTTATGGGACAAAGGGATGAGCCAACTGTTGAATCACTACATGATTGCAGAGTGTTTGAGGGCTCACTACTGAAGACGCAGGTATCAAATCCCTGCTATGTCCAGTTGCACCCTTACCAGCATGTAACTTGGGGGAGGCCAGTTCCAATGTTTGATTATTAACATGAACCTTCACATAGCATTTCTCAGGTGAAGGGTTTATTGTTTTCCCTTGTTCCGAGGTAGCCCTTTTCCATTTGGATTTCAAAGAAATAGAAGACTCGATTTTTTACACACCCTTTTGACCCTTTGAGGCTTTTAATTTTTGTTTTTTCCACTTTTCTAGATCAACATCAACTTGAATAGACAATTATTTAGCACCCTGAATATCATCTGAATCATTATCAGTCTGTTCATCCTTTGAACCATAATGAGAAGCATCTTTCCAAGACATGGAGTGGTGTGACTCACTAATAATATCAGCCCAATACATTCTTTTAACATTGAGAATACTATCATTAACAACAGTCAAGGGTGCAACAAACTCTTCCCCCATCGGGCCTAATGGGAACTTCATCCCCATCCCTAAACCATGACTTAAGGGGCTCCTCTAAACTAGAAATAATATGAATAAAATTAGTATGCATAATCAATTTTTCAAAGGAGTGTTTTGCAGCAGTTCCATTTGGATCTTTAATCAGTGTAGTGGAATCGGTTGCTACAATTTTCTTTCTTCTGCATTAGCTGGACTCATGCCCCTTTAAGAGACAGTTTGAGCAGAATGTATTACATCTACAATTAGAGACCAGGTGTCCTATAATACCAAAAATAGTGCAGAAAGGAGGAGTTCATTCATGAATACATGAGATAATCATGAAATCAAACTACTATTTTTTTATCTTTAATAAATGAGTTGATTCACATGGTCATTAATGCATCTTGAGTATCATGAAATAATTATTTCAATATCATAAATAAACATTACCATTTATGAAAATCCATGGTCACCACCTTAATAAGGTGGTAAATATTTCTTTAATACCTTGATGTAGTCCAAGGGATATAGAGGATCTGACTCCAACACTCAATTTAGAGACTAGGTAGAATCAAAAATCTGAGAGATCCCTCTAGATAATGCAATGGTCTAACCTAAAGAATGAGTTAAGGGAAATATTAATTAATTGTTTTTTAAAATATTCCTTTTTGAAATTTATGGATATAATAATGATCATTCTCATAAACTCAAGAATAAAACAAAACCCAAAACAGAATACAAATAAATTTTTTCATCAAAACAAAAAATAGACCACATTTATAATTATATCGTTATTTTAAATTCTGAAAGTATGTCCTCATTTATGAAACATTAAATATTTAAGAAAAATTTTACTTGATATTATAAATACTTCTTATTTTATAAAATTATTTAACCCAACCATTGAAATTATTCCATATTTTAAAAATCATGAAAATAGTTTTTATTTAAAAACCATTTCCACTATCAATCCATTTTAAACCAAAATTTCGTTTTTAATAATTAAATTATCACAGAAGTTTTTTCGAAAATTATTTTCTCTTAAAAATACTAGTATATTATGATACTTTTTATAATTGAAAATAATTTTCATTGAAGTCAAATAATTTTTTAATAGAAACAATTTATTTTTGCTATGGATTTAAAGTGACAAAAAAGTAAAATAAATATGAAACCTCAAATGACGATATCAAAATATTCCACCACAAAAATGTACATTCAAAATAAAAAAACCCACCAAACTAACATAATGTGATTAGTGTTTTTTTTAAATAAATGGGTTTGGTATCATGTTTAGGATAGATTAAAACAACACATGGATTAGATACATCGGATAGTAAACATTATACTAACAATGCAAAATGATCCAATATTTAATTATAGACCATTCACAAAAATTACTCATAGTTTACAAGGATTTGAATGAAATGTGCGGATTTGTACATATTTATCTTACATCCCAAAACTCAAAACATATTCAAAAAATTAATGATAATCATATGGGGATAATAAATCTCATTTATACTCAAAATAATAAATCTAGACCCACTTTCCATTATAACACATGTAACATTATTATTATCTGGTGATCCAAAACATTATCATGAACAACATCTTTTATCCTCACGTGTCTTTATTCGTCATTGTAATATATATCATCTCAAATAACAGAAGGGGTTATAAGGGAATGTAATTTAATATAAGGAAATACCTATTTTATAAACATTTGTAAAATAAGATGTATTACTATCTAAAATAATATTTTAGATGATTCTATACTAACCTAATTTGATTTTCATTCCGCACATGATGATGACATACATCCAAGATTTAAGGACCCAACCTTATAATAATACATAATCCTAAATTAAATGAATAATTCAAATTTGGGATCATTTCATGTTTAGAGTTTTTGAGAAATTTTCTATAACTATTACATTACTTCCCAAAAATTACAAAGTAGAAACGTCAACTCAGTTTCCATTTTTTCATAAAATAAATACTCTTAAAAAACTTGTCTAGTTCCATATTTAGACAGCATGACTTTTCCTTCATCCCATCCTAGACCCTATTCATCTTTATGTCATGTCGAAAACATTTAAAAAACATGGGATGAGTATAAAAATCTTAGTAAGAGATACAACAAGAATTAAATCTATTGGTTATTCAAAACAACAATAAAATCATGAATACCCTATCATATTTAATAATTTTCACAATTATGATGTAGTAAATACTCTTCACAGAATAAAAGATCATTGATTACCCCTTTTTTAACCAAAATATTACCTTAAAACCCATTGAAAGCATATATAACAAATATAGGTAACATGGGACAAAAAAATACTTGAAAGGAATAACCATACGGTCGACATCTACACATATCACTAAATTTAATAGCCATATGGCTAGATTCCATACCCAATGCATTGGAGGTTATAATGTAACAACCAGTCCTGGTATATCATGGCACCACCCTTCATTTAGTTTATCGCATAACCACCTATTAAATGTCCAATTACCATTATAAATCATAACATAAATCAAGAATGAAAGAAACTATAACATTTCTACATTTCAATCACAATATATCATTTCAAGATATTGATGCAATCAATGATTTATCGAAACCATTTAAAACTTTTAATAAAGAGATTTCTGTATGAAATTGTCTAATACCACTTTGAAACTTTTAATGGTATTAACATTATAAGAAATTAATCTACATAAAAAAATTCTTAAAACCATTTAGAAAACAAAAAAATTAATGATAATTATAAAGAATATTAAATCTTTAAATCATTAAAATCAATGATTTAGTTAAAGAGTCTCATTACACATGAGAACACTTGACTAAACATAATAAAAGAATAAAATAAAACAAAACTTCTAATATCACTAAAATAAGGATATTACTGATATAAAATTTCAAAGGATGGTATATAGACCATATAAATGTGAATTTTAGTATAACAACAAATATGTCTCAATGGAATTTAAATTGAGACAAAATCCCTTAAAAAGATCATAACATTAAATTAAGGACAAATCAATGACATAATTATGTGTGACAAATATAAATACTGCCAAATATGATTTATATGATGTTTAAAACAATACTATATCTTTCACACATATTTATAGCATGACATTTTCAAGAAGTAGATGTTTAACACAAAGAATTCAAATTGGGTTTAAAAGTTCCCTTACAGAAATTTGACAGCTTAACGGCATCACATTAAAATTTATAAAATGTTTTGATGAGATAGATAAGGGTATATCATCATTTGTACATCAAATTTACATCATTAATGATGTATAAGAACATATCCCAACATTAGAAGATGTAAATTAAAATACATGACAAAAACAAGTCTTTTAAAAAGAGGAGGGTGAAGGGTTCCCTTGCCAATTTGGTAACATACGAAACATACACCCCTTGAAAGAAAGATCATTAAATGAAGATGTGATTACCCATAAATTAGTTTATATTACACAATTAATACAGTCATGGGATTTACATACACCACAAAAAATTAAATAGTGGCTATATAGCTTGAATTTCACGGCAATAAAATGGGAGATGGAAACCCCTTACCCAGTCTTAATCAATCGAGTCGTACAACCAAAATTTAATAACCCCCAAATCAAAAACATAATACCATGAATTTAAAGAGAATCATTATTATATATAACAAATGTAAGTACAAAATACACTACATTCAACAAATAATTGAAGAATAATGGGAATCTTACAGAATTACATGTGAGATAAGAAACCCCTTACCTCGTGTCTGACTTCACTTGTTTATTACTCATTCTTCCAATATAATAAACATAAAATAATTTATACTTGCTTAAGAATCATTTTTTAGTTTATTATTCCTTTATATAATACTTACAACCTTTCTATAATAATTAGTATATTAATTGAGTTCATATTGGACATTTTTTCGATGTTCGGAACATGAGTAAAAAATGTACTTTCTATAATTACTAATTGTCCATGTGGTCAAAATTCCATTATCTACAGAATAATATTCATGATTTAGATATTATATATATCATATATATCCATTATATATATTTATATATAATTTCACATAACATTTGGACATAAGAAATGAAATGCATTGTTCATGGAGACGGTAAGTCGTACGTACGCATGAATGCTACGTTCATTTTTATTTCATATTTAATAAAATAAAAACATAATCATAAATATGTATATTTTAATCCCAGTATAATATCATATATTATTTAATAATATCCATCCTTTATACGTTATACGTACAACATGGACGAGTCATATAACATTGAGAGGGCGGTGTTCTGCACTTCCTCAAATGAAATTATCGGTTTTACCCATTTTGGAAACCATAAAGGTATGATATAAATGTAAAATACATAAGCATTGAAACAAATATATAAATATATTATATATCACATATAAATAAATTTCCATCATTATGGCCACCATGAGAGGTGGTAGTGGATAATTAAACAATCATCGTTTCTTGAGGTAGTAATTCGCTGTCCACAGAAACTGTATGCTATTTACCCATTAGATAGAGGTGTGTGTAAGTGTAGTAAGAATAATTATCATAAAAACAACATAGTATATTGACATTTTTTTTTAAATAGAGTAATAAAAAGTGTTTAGGGGGATGGAGAATTAAAATAAATGAAATGAAATTAAGAGATGACGTTAACTTTAAATCGAGTAACTCAATTTGGTTTGAACCGAAATGTTTACTTGAAGAGCTTTCTGCCTAAGGAAAGGATTATAAGAGGTGTAGAGGTATGTATGGAGCTTAATTGGGCAGAGTTTAGATGATCCATGGGGCTTGAGATGTGTGAGTAATGGGTTAGAGGTGATATCTTTTTATAAGGGGATGATGCGTTCTTAATGATGTTTGAAAATATTATTTTATTATAAACATATATTACATTTCAAAAGGTCCAAAACTAATTAAAGTATAATATATGATTAATAAACTTTAAAATAAAATTATCCAATAATAATTGAAGAGGTTTTTTATATTGGGATAATTTTTATAATATTATTTATTGAAATCATTAATTAATGAGGTAAACACCTCATTATCATTGTGTTAAAAATAATTTTATTTTTTTGAAGTATAAAATTATAGAAAAAATACCATGATATAGGAAAGATTTTTTATCTTTCTAATGAATATTTTTAGTTGAAGATATTACTTATATAACTCCATGTAAAAATCGTTTTACTAAAAGATATTTTTTATGTCATTTCTGTCTTTACTTTAAATTAATTAATATAAAGTGTCATTATCACTCTTAAGTAGCTCCATGGGGTCCCAAAATCGAACTAAGGAAGCCCATGGTCGGAATGGTAACAAAAAATATGATTAGAACAAATGTTAGGGTAATTTAAATTTATTATAATATTATTTTTTACCCTTATTTACCATATTTACCCATATCCATTGTAAATAAAATATTTACCGAAGTAAATATTCATAATGTCTAAAAATAAAAGCTATATATTTAAACAATATGGACCTCATGATTACAAATATGGAATCCATTTTTCAAAATTCAAAACACATAAGTGGAAGAAAATTATTTAAAATTAAATCCCGCTCTCAAAACAAAAATAACATTTTTAAGAAATAATAAATATCAAAAGATTGACACTTGTTTATTTATAATTTCAAAGTGAAATTACATAAACTATCCAAAATTAGATTAAATGGTAAAAATATAATCTAATTAAACTATAAAACCAATTAAAAAATAACCATATAAATAAATTATATTAAAATCTTGTTTTAAATTAATATAATGTATTTTTAACTATTTATAAAAAAATAAATTTTATCAGAAAAATATCAAATATTTACCCAATGTAAATTTTCATTTCCCAATTCTAAATAAGAATTTAATTTTGTCAAATAGAATATATAAATGTTACTAAAATAAGATTTAAATAGGTTTCTCCATCAAAAGGCAGTAAATCGACCTTTTAAAGAATATTAGAGTATTTATGCGTAAAATTATATTTATTCACATTTTAAGCCTTTAACTTTAATTGGATAACTATAAAAACAATTCAAAAACTTTTGTAATAATATTTTATTTAGTTATGTTTATTCCCACCAATAAAACGACCATGAGTTAACTACCATATAATATAATAATATTATATTATTATATTTATGTATAACTCAATGTTTTGTGCAACATGAGGTTTCAAAGAAACCCATTGTTTCATATCAGGTATGACATCAAAAATAAAATCCCTTTTAAAGTAAACTAAATATTTAATTCAAAAATGTTAACAATTATGAAAATGTTATATTCTTTATTTACATTGAATGTTACACGAGCAACAAAAAACAACGATTGTGAATGATTTTTTCCAAAAACAAATATAAAAAAATATAAACATATAAAACTTCATCACATATGTAAATAAATACAACCATTTCAAGTACAATTATATAGTTATCAAATTAGATGTAAAATAGAACTCTAAAAACCAAAATCCTGGTTTTCCATTAAATACACAATGTCCTGGGACAACAATCCATGGATAACCAAGACAATACCCTAAAAAAGTGTGATGTGGATATGAGAACTTTCAATTAGAACATAAAGGTTTAACGCACCAAACTATAACTAAAAATATTGGGTAACAGTGACATATAGGATTTAAAAAAAGAACTTATGTAGCTCATTCATAATTTAATTAAAATTTAGTAAAAGATGATTATGATAATTTGACTTCCATGAATAATGAATAAGGTATTTTTAAAATTTCAAGGTAATTTTTTAAGGATATATAAATAAAAATTTAGAAACATGCTATTTTGTGAAAAAAAATAAAAACGATTCCATGAAAAAAATTTAAACCATTTCAAAAGATAAAAGTAGAAAATACCTCAAACATTAATAATATTTTACATATATCAACATTTTGTTCAATTTTCAATAAAATAGATTGAATTTAAAAATTCTCAATAACCGAATTAATCAAGAATATTAATATGTCAACCAAATAATTGCTAATTCTAGTTAGTGAAAATGGAAATTTCATGTTTTTAACATCAAGTATATGGATGTCAAAGATTTATGATTAATAATTTAGCATGTCTAATATAATCAATATAATTTATAAAACATGAGATTTCATCAATATTTCATCAAGCATAATGGGGGTGTGATGAGAAAATAAATTCTATATACACTATATTTCAAGGCAGTATGTCAGTTGCATAAACTTATTTTATTTTACACTCATCTATAAGACGGGTTTTTCGTCATCATGAAAATAAACAATATAGGTCAGCCAATCCAACAACCCAAGTTCCAATTACATGTTATGTAAATTAATATAGATAATAAAATTGGGTGGAGTAATATAGAAATACTAATCTAATTAAAACATCAACTCATAGCATCAAAATTACAATTATTCACAGTTCAGATATTACTGTCTATATGAGTGTAAATAAAAATGTATAATCCCTTTTCAAAACACATAATTGGGATGTATAATAAAAAATTAACTCATATAGAGGGATTATAACAAGAAAGGATCATCAAAAGCCACCAAATGAGCCTTCTAAAATAATCAATTTAAAATCATTTCATTATATACAAATTAATATACCAAAGAGTAATAGTACCCAGTTTTTGTCATAAGACATCATCAAAATTCCAAATTTCATTTAGTCCATGAATTTTATTCTCAAAAATTATGAAATAATTCATATGAGGTTTAAAATTTAATATTATTGAACATATTTAAAAATGTGGTTTCACACCCATAATCATTATTAATGAATAATATCATTAAATATCAACTAACAACACCTGCCTTATATATTAAAATAATAATCAGTCAAAAGTGGTTGATATTTCATTCCAAAATGTAATAAATTTAAATCTATGTGGAAAATATTTAATAAATCAACCCCTTGAATTTAATTTATGGTATTATATATTATATGTCTATTCCAATCCTAATACATTACTCTCATCAAAAAATTATTTAATGATCATTGAAATGTATTTGAAAAAATAAATAATTCACTGAAATATAAGCAATGTGAGGAATTAAGATTATAATAATTATGTGAACTCCTTGTTTAATCTATATAGAATAGGTTCAAAGGATCACTCATGAGGTTTATTAAGTTAAATATTCACATACCATTTGTTAGATAAAAAATAATCAAAAATTTATTAATTCTCAAGAAATAGTGAATAATATGGTTTAAAACTAAAATAGAAACATACCTAGAAGTTAATGAAACTCAAAATACTAGATAGAATATATATAAAAACTTGGTCTTCCACTATGTTTTGAATGGCCTGAAGGGCTAAATTTTTTTATTATTTATGATAATATGTTCCAGTATTTTTTAATTCTCAAAGAATTATTGGATACCAAAAAAATGTTTATGGTGATATAATTATTTAAATTACCAAATCCATAATAACATAAAATCCCAATAATTTATATTTTCAATAAAATTTAGATTTCATTTTAATATGTTTTGTGGTGGTGTTGAAAACAATTACAATAGCTTTTACAAAGTTTAAGTAGGTGAAGTAATCAATTTCTACAATTTCTGGTATTTAAAATAATCAAAATATTTGTTATAGATCTAGTTGGAGGAAAAAAATGTAAACTGGACTATTTTTATTTTCATCCCAAAAAGTGTTATGGGTAAGAGTAATTAGAATTTATTATTTTAATGAACACATTTTAATTTTAAGGGTATTGAGTTACCCTTACAAAGCCTTTTAAATATAGATACTAAACATATACATTTTACATTACCCTAAAACAATATCTAGGATACCCTTACATAACCCTTGGAAAATCATATTTACTTGTCCATATCCATTAAAAACTCATAGGTACACATACGGAACTTCAACCATAACATTATGTAACCTATAGAAAGAAAATGTTACTATTACACAACAACAATTATATTCCTTCATCATCATAAAGAAAACTGATGAAACATTTACCCATTGAGTGTTTACTCTTACAATGTGAGTAAAATCAATGGTATACACTTATATATCATACCCAATGGTGACACTTGTAAATGACCTCCAAATGTACCCTCACACATAAAATAAATATATATTTTCTATTATGTATTACATGGAAAACTCATATTAACCTTATATAGCAACAATTTACCCTTAGACAAGTCATATGAAAAGGTTTATATGCTAATCAATGATTCTTAAAACCCATATTCCTTTACAAAATACCATAAAACATTACAATGTTTTCCGTTCATTGAAAATAAAACATATTAACATAAAATGGAATATAAAATAATACAAAAAATGGAGATTAATTATTATAAAATTTCTATTTTTGGGTAGTCATCTCTTACCACAACAAACAACCATTACAACACGATACATATTGACATATCAGATACCTAACTGTCAATTTAGATCATAAAGTATCAAATAATTTTTACTTAAAATCTGAAAATACTACATTATAAATTTAATATAACAATCACTCATGAACAGTATTGTAATTTCCACAAATTTTGTATCTAAATTTATATCATTAAATGATAATCCATATTAAACATTAAAAAATACCTCAAATTTACATAGGTGTGACATCAATTTATTTTATAAAATTCAAAATAGTGAAAAATCATAACCCATCCACATTGGAAATGGTCTATAAATTGTTTCATAATAGTTTATATTTTTAAAACATGGACATTGAATAAAACTCCCTCTATCACCTTATAATTTCACAGTTTTATTATATTAATTGATAATAATTTCGTTTTTTCTAGAAAAAAATGATCATAGCAAAAAAAATAACATAAAACAAATTCATATATTTCACATTAATTAATAACTACATCCCATAATAATATCATTACTCTATTAACTTAATTGTTTAGTGGATTTATGGATTAGCTAAATAAAAAATCATATTAAAAAGTTTATCCTTAACAAATTAGAACCCCTTCATGATATATCCTGGGTATACATATCTTTTTATCTTATTAAATGGAAAACCAATGTAAAGGATGAGATCAAATGCACAATAAGGGAAAAAATCAACGTGTCATCAAGGGCTAGATCATAAGATTATGAGAAATACATGATTAGAATAAATATATCATTAATAAAAAATATATTCATAAAATTATTATATAAATTAAGGTATATGGACATTTAATCTTAGTCAACAAGAATAAAGCATGATGTATGTTTGAGGAAACAAATGAAAAATATTCAGGGTTAATAAAAAAGATCATATGTATATGAAATCTAAATACTTCATAAAATAAGTCATAATAAGATAGAATATTTAGAACAACGGTAGAATATGTGAAAAGAGAATAATGTAATCATGAAGGATCTCCTACAATCAAAGGAACTAGGGCTTTCCATCCATATTCCTTCTCACTCATTATGAGTTCCCCTATCACTACCTTCCTCATTTTTTTCCCTATATGGTTTATAATCTTACACTCACCTCTCCAAATACTATATATGGCTACCAAGAGGCTAAAAAATATCATGGGATATCATGATATATGAAAACGGGTTGAGTGATCGTTAGGTATATCATCAGATATGGCTTCAGTATTATCATATTTTTTCAGTTCTTTTTCAGGTTCAGTGGCTTGTAACAATACAGTATGAAGATGATACAATCTTAGTGGATGTGTTGTTCCATTTTACGGGTCTATGTCAATTGATTCCCCCGAATCATTCATATGGTAACTAATTTGCATTTTTTATCATCCCCTATTGTGGATTTCGTTTTTCTTTTCTAGCAGTCCTAATGTGGTGTTTTGGTTATCTTGTTTCCTTGGTATTTTTAATCATTATCCTTTCAATGATGTCATTTTTCCATAGCTATGAATGTTTTTCGATCAGGATAATAATCAATTTCTTCATCTTCCTTTGTGAATACCACATTTCTGATTAGTATTAATTAAATTCCATAGTTATATGGGTTGATCTAGTTCAAATAGTAATGTGTAATTTTTTGAGGTTTTGATTGTGAATACTACTAGAATTGGTTTTAAACCCTTTAAAATTGGTCTTATTGGCCCCCCATCATCCGTTCAATAGAATGTAGTGATTATCAATGGCATGATTACCCTAGAAGAATTGGCTCATCATTATACCCATGCCACATCAACCTTGATTTTTATCAATCGTCTGTAGTGGCGATAAAGGGAATTTGGGAGGGTGATGATGTTCATTAAAGAGGAATTTTGGGTGGAATGGAATTTTCTACCATAGTGTCACATTAAATGTGATAATTTAGATTTTGAGGATTCGTATTGAACCACAACACCTTGTACTCTACTCCATTTGGCCTCTAATTTTTCATTCACAATGTTGGACCTATAATTTAGGTCCCCTCCACTACACCTAAAATTGAACAACATATGTTTGGTTGTACCTAAACCATTATAAAATGGGTTTCTGAAAATAAAAAAATTAATTTTCAGTAGTGTATAAATTGATATAAATGACCATCTCCACACACTACATCTATATCCCAAGGGTTATTATACTTTCTCTAATGTATTGAAGGTTTTTTTGATACGCAAAACAAATTACTTATTAACTGAACCAAAATCCTCTCAAAATAATTATCCATATACATATTTTCAAAAAAAAAACAAATATTATTTCATATCACGAATAAATAATAGAATGAAAATAGGATTAAAAATATTCTAATAATACTATGTGAAATGTCATCAAGAGTTATATAGATTGAAACAAAATGATCAATAAACCAAAAGGAATGTCTACAGAATTGATTTTTTTGGTGACTAATGATTCATTACTCTATAATATCTAGATCTTAATTCTATGAAGAAGAAGAAAATGTGAAAATATATAAAATGGTCTTTCGGAATGTGTTACTTTACATTACCATAAAGAGAAAATGGTAAGAGCCAATTCAAAAATAATTTTCAATTATTTAACATGAAAACCTTTTAAAAATACCCCACTAAATGAAACCCGAATTGTATATAATAAAATAATAAGTAAAGGATATCCAAATGATATGTGTAGCTGAAGATAAAATATTTGATCATTAAAAGATAAAAAAATATATTATATAATAAATTTAATGATACTCACGATGATTACAAGACTAATAATTAATTCTTCTAAAACAGGTCAATAAAATTAGTAAATTTATCACACAATGAAAAATAATTATTTAATATCAAATATGTATCAAATAAAGTAAAATGAGATGAGAAACCCATATATTATCTCTCATATTCAATAAAAATTATTTAAACTGATATATAATAAACAAAACCTTTTTAGTAACTCATTTTAAAACCATATTAATATCAATTTTCTTTCCCAAAAAATGATGACAAACAACAATAATAGGTTCATTAAATAGTTAATATTTATTTTCATCATATGATTTTTTAAATTTGATTTATTCTCCCCTATTTCATTATTGAAACATCCGATCATATCAATTTATAATAAATTCCACATTAAATTAATAGAAAATATATATAAATAAATTAATTTCAATTATTTATATATCCCTATTGGGATCAAACAACAAACATGTTTCATATAATTTTCAAATATGAATATATCACTTTATTGTATCCATTTATTTTTTTCATATATTTTTAACCATATAAATGTTATGTAACAATCCTTAATATCATATATATTAATCAAATGTATTTTTTAACCATCAATTATTATAATTTGATTCACGTTTTGTATGGAGGTGGTAGTCTAAAAGTACACATGAGAAATGTTATAATCTTCAAATGAATGGGTGGGAAGGAAGATCAATAGTTATTTATCACTCTATAATTATTATATTTTATTATATATAATATTTAATCATTAAATTAAAAAATTTATCCTTGAATATGAGGTTGTTATTGAAATTGTTATGGGTTGTTCTTGGTGGTGTTGATCTACATGTATGAATGATTAACATTTTTTTTAATTGTTGGGCGGATGGAATCAGATGAGTATAACATTTACAAAAAAATCAATATAATAATAATATTTATGTTTTTATTTTATAATGGTTAGAATATATTTTGAAAGATACATAAGTTGAAAGAATAAAATAGAAATAAAATGTGGGTAATTGTGAATTTTTACTTTAATACTTGAAATAACTCCATTTCAAAATGAATTATTGATTTTTAAGGGAGGAATTATAATTATAGGAGAAAGTATAAGACATCAGTATGAGTGTAGGGGAGGAATATTTTTAGGGTCAATTAAATCAATGTGATTTTTTGGATAAGTTGGGTTTTGAATTGATCATTTTATAAGTATAGGTGTTAGTTTTTATAATAGATGATATATTCATGGAAAAGGGTTCTAAATGTGGAAAATAATTGATATTGGGTAAGGTTTGGCAGATCAACCACTCTTATGTAATAATTATTTCATATAAATAATATATATATGATTTTACAATTATTTATTATTTTTAACATAAATTATTTTCCTTGGAAACATAATTTTTATCCATAGTAACATATTTATATGATTAAAAATAATATGACACTCTATAGATAATTTAGAAATGTTATTTCAAAATATTAAACCGTTTCATAATATTTAATTTTAAAAGGTATTAAAAAAATTAAACACAATAAATGTATAATGAGTTAACATAAGTATTTAATAATATAAATTTTCTTCCAAAAATTCTGGTATTGTTTTATAATTGAATATTTATTTAAATGTTTAATTTTACTTATTTAAAAAATTATTGTAAATTAAAAATTATTTCATTATTTTTATTTCATTCTTATTTCATAAAAATGGAATAGATTTCATGGAATTTGTAAAAATGGTAGATTATAATTATCCCTAAACAATTAATACACAAAAAAATAACTAATTTTCATACTAATGTTATATTATAATGATATTGAAAAAAGTTAAATTTAATTTTCTGGAATTTTAATTTTATAATAGAAGAATATGCCATTTTGATATAAAATTTAATGAAATATATTTTAATAACAAAAATTCGATTTGAAATATTAACTGTTCCTATTTTATAAGAATTAAAAATTTAATTTTTTTAAAATATAATTCAAAGAAATATTTAATATCATTATTTTACATAATTATATTTTATTTCCAACAAAAATCACTATGGAAGAAAATTAAAATTTTAAAAGTAAATTTTCAATTATAAACAAATCTTTTATATTATATAATAAAACCAATTTAATTTTATCGATGTGTTGTTACTAAAAATGGATATTTTCATTACAAATATATTTCAGAATATGGGGACATCTATTAGCACTAGCTGTGTAGATATAAATATTATAATGCTTTCTACTAATAATTTTATCATCAAAAAATATAGTTGTTCACTTTTATTATATTGTTTTGAAAAAAATGTTATTCAATTATATATTTAATTAAAATTACAGTAACTGTATGTGATGTTACATTATACCCCCTTAAAATAATATGATGCTTGAAATTTCATTACACTAATGGATATACATGAAGGTTTATTTTGGGCATTATATCCTAAGGCACCCATATATAATTTGAAAATTTATTATTTATACAACGAACTTTAACTATGAGAGTATTTTTTGTTCATAGTAATCTATCTCTATGGTCTAATATTTCCATTGGATTTTCTTCATTGGAGAGATTGTGTTATTTTTTCATGACCTCAAAGGAAAGTACATGTGATTGATCTATTAATTATTTCATTAAATGTTATACATATTACACATCATGTACTTGATAGAGGTTCGGTGGAAGTGAAAGCTAATAAGCTATCATCCCCAAAAAATTAATAATTTCAACATAACCAATGTATATTGGGATTAAATTTATATTCAATCGATATTTAATAATTTTATTCCATGGAGGTATTCATAAGAATAAATTGTCTCTAAATTCAAACTCCAAATCTCAGATACAATTATTAGGATAAATATTATGCCAATATTTCAAGATATAAATATTCAAATTAATTGTTGGAAACTTGTATATCATCATCGCATAACGTGCTACTCCCATACAATGATATTCTCTTAATTCTTTCCAAAATGTTGTAGTTGAAAAAAATTTATCGTATAGACCCGCAAATGGGGTCAATTGAATGCTATGATGGAAGAAATGTTTTATGAGAGTGATATCAGATGATAGGGTTGATCCCATCCTAATTTGAAATTAATTAGACATGTTCTCAATATATATTGTCATTTTTGGTTGGTAATTTTCGATTTGACATATTATTTTGGATGATAATTTCTACTAAATCATTCCTGTATATAAAAATCCAATTGAAAACGTCTCCAAATTTTGTTGGTGAGACTCTGATACAGATATGATACAATGGAATGTGGTATACCTTGTATTCCTACACCATTAATCATATTTATCATGTAATTTTGGTCAACTTATAAATATTTTGTAATAGTAAAAAATAAAATTTTTGTAGGAAATAGGCTATAACACAAATTGAATTATGTCTCATTGATATTTTGGAACTAAAATTCTGAAATCGATGGTGATGTAATCTCATTTTCATTTATGTTTGGGTGATGGTTTCATCATGCCATTTGAAATTATTTCCATCCCTAACATTGTGGCATACTAGTAATCAAGATACATAATATTCAATCTCCATTTACATGTTTTCTAACTAAAAATTATATATCAGATCTAAATACATATTTCTGTCATTTGGATGAATAGATAATTCTTAACTATATTCACCATCCAATATGTTAATCATTAATTCTTTTTCAACGGGATTCATAATGACATACCAAATGATTCTAATCACCCAATTGTAATGCTAAATTATTCAATATTCACCACATTCTTTTACAGATCCATATTTTTTTTCTTTTCCTCCATGATATTTACATTAATGGGTGGTTCAACCTTAATATTGTAATGATTGTATTTCTCCCCTCCCCTTATGATTTTATGTTCTATTATTTGGATATACTATACAATTTCATATCTAGAAATTATTATTGTAAAAAATACATGATGATCTATCATACTCAGTGGATCAAACACCATGTTTTTCTACATATAATGTAAGTGTATTTTCAAATATTAGAATTTAACCATTTATAAAAATCTCCTTTAGTGAATATTCATATCATTTATTATAAATATATAATTAATACTATAGTGATTCCTAGATATATCATGCTCCTCCAAATTGAGTTAATTTTTCTAAATGTTCAATGAAAAACTCTGTCCATCAACTCCAGATCATTCATTGGGTAATTTTTATCATGAGTCTTTAACATGTTACTATTTCATTTTTTAAAATAACTCATGCATAACCTTTTATGAATCATCACTATATAATAAAACCAATTCTCCACTAAAGGGAATGGTATGAATATTTTATTGACTAATCTATTCTACATATCCTTTATTATTTCCTAAATTCCTTCTATTTGAGTAACTTCACACCATTTAATAAAACAAAGATAAGGGTTTGGAATATCATTATATTTTTCAAACCAAACACTACTAGTATTGAGATGATAAAAGAAAACTCTAGATCTTATTAAAACAGGTTAGTTTCAAACACTCTTTAACCATTCTATTCTATAATATATCCACAAATATACATCCACAAGAGAAAAACTAAACCACAAATGATACATTCTATATCTCAAATTCACACATTATAAACTTACCGTATAATTTATCCATTCATAGTTTCATTAATAAAATTATATGTTTTACTTCCTTCTTTCAGAGTATATAATAATATCAATAAAAAATATTACCACAAACGTTTTATGGTAATCTATAAAGATTTTTTTAATATAATAAATATATATTCAAAGGGAAATTAAAATTATATGTTAATATGTATTAATTTTAGTTGTCTATAACTTATTTTAAAAGCTATCATTAGTATATCATCATCATTTACATTTAAATAATGGTATCCATATTTTCAGTAACATGATAATCTATGAAATTTTTAATTAAACTATATTTTATTTTGATAAAGTAGTCATTTAGTCCCCAAAGTGATGAACTTGAGCATTAAAAAAGAATTTCCAGATCCTCTTAAAGCATCTTCCTTAATTAATCCTACTCAATATAGTAAATTCTATAAGTAATATTAAATACCCATAAAAATTAAGGTAAATATTTAATTTAAATCTAAAGGCCATATTTCAAGGTAATCAAAGGAATTATAATGGAAAATTTATCATTATAAGCCGATGAAATTGGAATTTATTTAATTTTGAGTTCTTCACCAATTATTTTAGAATGGAATACCTTGTTCTTCTATATAAAGACCTAACTTATGATGATTCCATCAAAATGGAGTTCATAATCATCTTATCATTGTGATAAGATCCTAGAATGATTGAAGATGTGAAATTATATTTCCTTTTCCTCGTAGTTTATATTATATTTATTTAGGGAAATATGGTACATTCGTAGAATGAAATAAAATTAATCAAGGGCAATGAAAATTGTATCTATAAAATGTATCTTCCCAAAAACCCTATTTAGAGAGGATTTATATTTCACAAATGAAATCAATGAACCACTAGTTTTTTTATCGATAAATCCATATTCATATTTTCACGTTGTCTATCAGAAAATATATAAAAAATATATGATATAAATGAAAATGAATTACCCAAATCAATGATAACATCATTAAATATAAAGAGGAGAATTATTATACACATTTAAACTTCAATACCATGGTCTACAATAGTGGGGGTATTTTATATTCTCTTGCATTCTCCCTTTGTTTTAGAGGTTATTGATGAATATTATGTAATATCTGGAACTCTTTAAACAAGTTTGCATTGTTTTTGTATTTCATTTTTTGAAGGATACAAGATATCACATTCTGTGAGAGGAAATTGAATAAATGAATAAGCAATGTAGATACATTCATTATTTTCAAATTATATATGAAGTTTTAAATCAAAAAATTATAAATTGTTGAATAATTTATTATTCATATTTATAAAAATTCATAGATACATTCTTGGAAATGTAGTGATTTGAAAAAATTAAAGGGTGAGATTAGATTGTTTTGTACGGGAAATTTTATATGATAAGAAAATATTGAATAACATAAGAATAAATAAAATGGAAGATATGAATAATAATCAAATATATTATATAATGAATATCATGAAATCTGAATTTACCCTTGGATGAAATGAAAAACATATAAATAAATTTTTATTCAAATAGGATCGTAAAGAACTAGGAGTGAGGCATGGAGGATTAAAATAACAATGTATGTGGGAATTCTCACTCACAATTCTCATACATTTCAATAGTATAGATTCCTAAATTGAATAAATCATAAGCCTCAACCCTTTTTCCATTTTAATTACATGATACTGGATACCATATTTCCTCCACGACAATATTGGTATATTTCATCTTCCACATTAACTGTGTATTTAGATGTGTTGTTCAAATAAAAATCTTCTTTTCGGATTTGTCGAACAAACTAATAGTACAATGATCATTCTTATTAGGTAAGATTATTCTATTGAAATATTCATGTTGTTGGTGATGAATAAGGTGATAAAAATTATCATGACATGATCCTCATATTATAAGGATATTTCATCCCAATAGAAGGGTGAAAATATATAATAATATATCCCTATGTATCCTAGATGAACCCTCGTCCATGAAAGATTACATAAGAAATGAACCATCTATTATTAATTTTAAATCCTAACATAGAACATTCGATCTATCTTAAACACCAAGGATATAGCTATTCATAATATATAAAGACTTAATAATAATCTAAATATTTTCTGGAATATGAATTGTCAAAGTGGATAATTCGAACATGGAGAAAATATAAAATATGCTATGTAGGAATTATATTTTGATTAATGTAGTTGTTACCTTTAGCCTTGTTTGTGGAATATATTATCAGATTTACCATATCACACTAACCCCAATAGTAGAGGTAGTGATTAACCACCTTGAAATGAGATAACCATAAACATTGATATTTAATTTAGTAATCTATAATGAATCAATGTAATAATAAATTTCCCTCTCCCTTGGGATGTTCAAATGAGAGATCGAGATAAATCTATCCCACTATCATTCAATAAAAATATTTTTTTTTCTAATTAAATATTATAGGCTTTACTACACCTAAATTTGGATGCTAGCATAATACCATTACGTTAAATATTATTATCCATCAGAATGTCCTGCTTCTAGATTCAACAAAAATGAAAAATTAATTTTTTAGGAATTTCTTTATAAAATTGTATATCAACTTGTGAGTCAGAGCTATTGAAGTGATGAATCATTTATATTAAATCCAATTATACGAATTCAACTAACATAGTTGTTGTGAATGAATAATGACCTAGTTCATCAGGCATGCGAATACTTTGAAATAAGTGTTTTTATCATCATTTATCATTATATCATTGTTATGATGATGTAATTTATCTTCTTTAATGATATATTTAGGGAATTAAATCCTATAAAAGTATGTGAAAATAGTCCCAGTTATCCCTCCGAAATGAGATTTCACAAATCCCTATAATCCATCAAAATAATTTATGATTGATATTAATTTCAGCTAAAACACATATCTGTAGTTCAGATAAAAGAAACTATCTAGCGATTTATAATTGTAGTAACAATATTTCTTATTGATTAAGATGGATAAGTAATAGGTCACAAAAATTTCACCCCATTAGAGTTTATATATAATACTTTAAAACAAATATTTCATGTTATTAAGTCCAATACTTCACTTTAGAATATGTTTAAAAACCCTGGAATTTCTAGACTAGTTCTTGAATCCTTTGATTTGATAATCTAATAAGAAATATTTTTCGATTATTTCAATACGTATCATAGCTATTTTTAGATATTTAACAATATATATAACTTTCATGGGGATGGAAGTCAGAACATTTTAAATCACATTGATTCTTAAATTAAAGGAATTCAAATAACTCTTTATATTTAGAATTCATATTTTAATGAAATTAGAAATAAATTAAAATTAGTGAATGTGTATCCTTTAATTTGATATGGGATATCTAAGATAATATATTGGAAATAT
Organism: Viscum album; assembly: GCA_963277665.1. Lineage (NCBI taxonomy): Eukaryota > Viridiplantae > Streptophyta > Magnoliopsida > Santalales > Viscaceae > Viscum > Viscum album. The sequence goes on along the minus strand of OY728163.1, from coordinate 2,096,611,155 downwards.
ATTTTATATTACTCCATGTCTCAGTTCGATGAGAATATCACTTCTATCGATTTACTTATTGAAGATTAAAACACAACTCTTCCTGATACTAATACCTCCCCCTCTCCTTCAGTCTGATAAATTTTGATTAACTCTAGATTTTTCTATCAAAATTGATCTTCCATTAATGAATAAGAGAATATAATCTGAAAACTTATCATGAATAATGACTATAAATATAAATTTATCCTTAAAATGGTGAAACATCCCCTTAAAACCCACTATATTAAAAAAAATTCTAAAAAAATAATGGGAACGAATGAAATGGATACAGGATAGTGGGTACCCATTATGAGGACCCCAAGAATATAAGAAGAAACAAAATCTCATTCCCATGAGATTAATAGTGATTATATTCAATGAGAAATAACAATAGAGTATATCACCCCCGAATTTAGAGTGGATAAACATTCTCTATAGAGTGAGGATAAATCTCTAGTACACTATAATATATACATATTTTATATCGACATTAATCATGATATTGTATCTAATCACCTTTCAATAAATTTCTGAAATAATATATTGAGATGAACTATATCTCATTGGATGTCCCTAACATTGAAAAAAACATGTTGTTAATTTAATACTATATTAAGAAAATTAAAATGATTTATTTTGTTAAAGATGATGTAAATAATTATAGAGACGAGTCTACAGAGGTTGATTGGGTGTTGTTTGGTAGAAGAAATTAAGGTTGTATCACATTAGTAATGAGAATATTAATGGCGGTAGTGGTGGTTATTGGTAAATATCCTCATATAAAATAATGTTGAATGTCTTCAATAACATCCCTCTTGATGATGTATCATGTTGTATGATTGATGTACCATAGATAATTATCTAGTCCTGGAGCACTTTCAAGGTTGATACTTTAAATTTCATCCTTGATTTCCACTCCAATAATAATAACTCCCATCTTGTCTTTATTTTTTTCATTAAAATGGATGTTTTTATTAATATAATAATTTGAGGTACCCAAAATTTTCATCATGCTAATGTTTTAAAATGAACTAATTGAAGATGGGATAAGTAAAAAATTAATAATGTTCCAATAATATTTATATCACTAGAGTGAAAATAGTCATCAAACGACATTTTAATATTTATAATAACATTCACCACATTTATATATACATGAAAATATGGATTGTTCCATTCCACATCATTTAAAAATTTCTATCTATATTTCCCTATAGAATCCTTTTCGATGTTGGTGAAATACTATAAAATTTTCTACCTCTTAGTTTATAATTATTTAATGATATATGTATATGAAATTTCTTGTAATGTTCTATACAACAATCCAATTTCACCCTCCATAAAATATAAGTTTAATTCTTGAGAGTTTGGGTTTTTATTCAATGTTAGGAGCTCACATTTCATCGTTTTCTATTTTTTCTTAAGTGCAACAAATTCATGGTGTTGGAATAGTGGTATAAAAGAATCAAAGACAATTTAATTGAAGATATCCATTTGTCTCCTATGGAGAAAAATTATAACCCCTGATCAACACTTCCTGACACCTATATTTGGATAGATAAAGGTGACTGATCTGATAGGGATCTGGTCATATGATTGATAGATAAATAACGGAAATTTGAAAAAATTTAATGTAAACCATTCAAAAATCTAAAAATATCGAAATTCAGTTATAGTCCCCTTTATTTCTGAAGATAATGTAATATAATTCTCAATTACCTTAATCCAATAGTATTTTCTATGAAATTAAACCATTGAAATATTTTTGGGAGTTGTTTGGATAGAGTCCACCTCCCTTATTTTTAGATTATTTAATAACAGTGTTGAATGTGTCATGTATATACCTGAATTAAGAGGTTAGATAGATGACATGAAGAGATTACCACAGATTTCATTATTTAATATCCTCACATTAAGTATAAAAATTATTCATGCTAAATGAGATGTTATCACCACAAACCATGAGAGTGATGTGTTGAAAAGATCATTCAATGAAGACCACTTGTTGATATATTTTTAATAAGATCCATGTATTAGTGTTGAATGGGATTCATTATATAATTTTGAATATTATGATACGAACAAATATATTTGTGGGATGCCATATTTTTCTTGGGATGTCATTTACAAAGGTATTTTATTTTCTTCTGATATGTGATACCCATGGAATTGCATATGATAGAGGAGATCATTGGGATAGTGATGTGTTGTCTTGGGGTCTTGTAGTGACATGAGTTACTGGGTCCTAAATAGAATTATTTTTTTGGATCGATTCACTGCACTACGTGGTGATAGAGGTAAATAATAAGATTTGTTTCCACCTTTATAAGGATTTGATAAAAATAGACTACATCCAAACTCATCTAAAAAGTCAATGTAGTTGGTGGACCAAACAACTCCATCCTAAAGGGTATTGATTTGAATCGATTATTGGTGTATTTATAAGGTAATAAGTACAATCTTAGGAAAATGGTATGGGGTATAATCTGGTGAATAATGTAAGAGGTTCATTCAAGATCATTCAAAAACCCGAAGAGATTCTTGGTATGATGAGGGAGTTATAGGTTTTCCTTCCAAATAATCTATCCAAGTTGACAAAATAGAAAATTAATGTCCATTAAACTCCCTAAAATATTGTTGGATGATTAAATACTATTTAAAAAAAGAAAAAAAATCATTCATAGTGGAGGAAGGAAAGAAACCATTAAGACCACTTTGGGACACCCCAAAAAATTGGCCCATTGTATTTTTTAAGGGATTAAAATATTGTCCCTCCTTAGGGATATTCGGAAAAACATTAAAACAAAAACCCTTATATTTATAAATGTGAATCTCTTGTGGATCGTAGAGACTATCTCAAAATTCTTTGAAAGTTATATGATATTAAAGGTAATTCATTGATGAATACTATAGACCAATACTTTAGAATGAGGGTTTTACACCGCGATTTGTTCACTTTACAAATTTGATTACTTTGAAGTAGAAGTATGAATATTATTATAGGGGTTCCATGTAAAATATCTGTTTTTATAAGGATATTATTATCTGAAAATTGAAAATTATTTTATATTGGATATTAATTTCCAAATCCATTTTGATATAAAAGTGAGAAATCATGGGTGTTCCATCCATAAAAGGATTCAACAATGAATGGTAATTTCCAAAATAACTTTTATATTAAATTATTTTTTATTTTTCATGATGGAATGTGGATTATTGGGGAGATGAAACCACAGGGCTTTAAAGGATGGGTATTTACATAAATAAACATCAAATGTCACAAAAAATTAGAATAAACATATTCTGTTAACATGATAACTCCTCTCTTTCCCAAGACTAGGTAAACTCATCCTCTTAGAATATGTGAATTTAAAAATCAACCCAAGTAGAAATAAAAATCACCGAATCTATATAAAAAAAGTATTTTTGATGATTGAATAAACCTAAATAGATTCTTGATCAGATCTAGATTTTTAAATCATGGAATATTTTTGGTAGTAGGTGGCTTCACTAAAAGCTTTTTTAAAATGGGAGAGGGCTATAAAAGAATCCAAATTTTATTAAACATTCACTTACATATAGTACGGGGAAATTATGGGAAAAAAATATGAATACGAGGATATACTCCCCATGTAACAAGTATATGTGATGAATAGAAATTAGGAGTGATCGAAATCATAACTACACCAGGTTTTTAGGTCTCCTCTATAATAGATTTAGAGGGAGCAGTTATAGAGGGAACATAAAGAGAAACCTCATCTAAAACACAGGATAATAATAGATATGGAACACCCATTTGGGGAATGAGAGGAATTGGCCTAAGTTGTCACTGAGGGGGAATCACTAAATATGTTCTTAGGTTTTTGAATCTATCGAGTCACACTAAGAATGACATGATCATCCATATATTATTATTTATGGAATTCCGTTAATACACATGAAATGTTCCCTCATTATACATATTTATGCATCAATATGTTATATAATATCATTCCACAAATATATACTAATAATTATATTGAATTAATCAAATTAATTATTTGAATAAAGTTGCAATATATAATCGTATGACTTAATAATAAATAAAAATCTACGTTGGAGAAATTTTATACATATGTTCAAAGTTTTTACTGTACATTAAATAGACCAATATAATCATAATTCTTCTTGATATTGATTTTGGATGGTATAAATAAATCCAAAGTGATGTTAATGTATATTTACATAGATTAGTAATAAATTAATAAATACAATATGTTGTGGATATAAAAGAAAGAAGATGAATCATTGTAATTTTTAATGTTTAATTAAAAAGAAGTTGAAAATAACTTTTAGGACACATTACATAAGCTGTAAGGGATAAATTTAATAAATAATTTATAATCATATTTAGAATAATTTAATTGTGATAATAAATCATTATTGAGTAAGTAAATGTGGAGTTTCTATAAATATACATATGTGAAATTAAATCCCTTCAAATCATTTAATACGATAATATAATTTTATATAAATATTAAAATGAATAAGTTTATTAATAATGGGAATGGATATTATAGTACAAAACCATAATATAATGGAAATAAATTTAGATAATGGGGAATAGACATTATGGCTTGTGACACCCTAATATTTTATATGAATCTCTTATGAATTAAAAATGATGTTTTTAATAGAATGATGGCCTAGAATCCCCTTCCATTGAGTTCCCTTTAGCTTGATAAACCCTAACTCAGTACACCGCCACTCAAAACAATTTCTCCCCATGATAGAATACCTTAACCACATAATTATACATTCACGAATATTTCCAAAACTCACCATTTCTCTATTATCATCAATAACATGGAATCCAATTCACCTCAAAATATCCACTCCATGTCCGTGGAATCAATAAGTCATGTTTTATGAAGATAATGTTGAGGCACTCATATAGTGATATAATTTGACTTTGATATTAACGTTATCTACTTACTTATCTAATCTAGAGTCCATAAAAAATCCATTCCAGGTTATTAGATTTTTTGGATTGAATGTCACCCCCATCAAATCCAGTTATACTTTTCTCAATATAAACATTGAGGAATAATATTATAGATTATATGTAACACCCCAAGAATATACAATATTTTCCTTTCAAAATAAATATAAAATTGTTTTTAGAATTATTTATACACAAAGATAGTCTTAAACCACACACGATACTAAATTAACTTGAGTTACACAAAAGATAGAGTTTCACCACCTTTTAATTATGAAATTATTTTAGCAATAAATGATATAAATTTTAGAAATATAATTTTTCGAAATAAAATTCAATTTGAAATTTGTATTTTCAAAATTATCTTAGGGTGTTTTTTTTGGAATTTTTCTGAGATGTTTCATTTTTTTATGAATAGTGAAAAATAAAACACTCTTTTTAAAATCCTCCCTTTCTGTTAAACAAATTTTAAATATAAATTATATTTTATATTTTTTTATAAAAAAAATTGATCAGTAATAGATATATTAACCCTATTTAGGTTTGTATAGTCATTTTTATATTAATATTTTATATAAAAAAGTAGTTGATCTTTTTATTTTTTAACCTTAAAAACTTGTTTCCTCACCACATCTGTGCGATTAGAGTTAATATTAATTTTACAACTTTTTTGATACAAAATTTAGTAAATAAACATAAATAATTATAATTTGTATAATGTTTTTTTTCTAATAAGATAAATTAAATTTTTTTGCAAAAAATATTAGTGAAAGTGACAAAAATTACTGACGATGATTAAGTTAAAATTAAGCTAAACTAGGCAGTAATCCTTAATATTATAAGAAAAAATGACCTGGAAACAAGTACAAAAAACAATATCTACCAATATATCAACCACATCCACTCATGGTTCTAATTTATTTGATAATTGGGTTATTTTTAAATTGTTATTTCCTAAATAAAATGTAACGTAAGGAAAGAGACAACAATGAAACATTCCTTAACATTATCATTTATAGAAAAATGATATATTTAAAAGATCATATTTTTATATATAGATATAATTTTTAAAGATAAATGGGATAATTGTATCATTATAAATTATCATTAATTTGTAAAGATGATTTTGTAAAATAAAATTCATAAGAAACCCCAACATTGAGATTATTTAGTTAATAATTTACTAAAATAAATGAAGTAATAAATATTAAATGTGTAGTATATTGATTGAATTATTGTCATTAATTATTTTAAAAAATATATATACCATGTTAAATAGTTTTATAATTAAGTTCATTCAATTACAATTGTGTTTTCATATTTTTAAATTAATATTAGATTAATAATGTCAGCATTGACATTATAGTTGTTTTATAATAAATGATATTTAATATAATGATTTCAAATTAATTAAATATTTAAACTAATCAATGTGATTTTTAATTGATAATAAATGTTAAATATGGTATATTAATTTAAAAATAAACCTTTTATAATTATCATGTTCATCAATATATTGTAAGAATTATGTTAACATGGTTCAGGTTGAAAAAAAAATTTAGCGTGTCACAAGTTCTTGTTTTAAAATTAATTTCCAAACCACATGACATATTTTTTTAAAAAATTGAATATCATATTAATAATTCTATGGATATTTATTTTCTAATATATTTTATTTTATTTTATCAATAATGGTCAAATTTGTAACAACCTGAGATTTTATATGATATATTCTTTATAATTTCTTTTATATATTCTGTTGTACGCTACATCACGATTATCTTTCGCTATACGCAAAAACTGTATTAGCTTTCAATATAAGCAAAACTATTTTTGGATTGTGTTACACACAATTTCAAGTTTGTTTGACAGTAGTTATTCAACGAATCATTGAGTGTGTATATATATATATATGTATATATATTAAATATTTTTGGATTTTGTTATGCGCAACAACAAAGGAGTCTTGCACTAAACGCATCCCTGACTTGGCTTGCGTTACACGCAATCGCAGCCTTCTTCGATAGCGTGTGTTATACCCAATACCAACTTTCACTAAACAGCGATATATGGTAATAATATTATCACAAACTAGCCGTTATGAATAGTATTAAATAAATTATGAATTTTATAACATTATTATTCATCTTACCCATTATCTAGGACATGGTATGAGAATAAAATAAGTATTTCGGGTAAAATAAGTATTTTTCAAAAAATGCAGTTTTGCCGCCTTTTGATAGCGCACCCACCTTAAATCTTGTTCTTGACATGTCTATAAGTTCAATTTGACAAAATATAATTCTTATTTGGAATCAGGATATAAAAATTTACTTTGGATAAATTTTTCATATTATTCTGATAACTTTCATATTTTAATGAATAGTAAAAACACGCTATATTTTAATTCAAAACAACTTTTTTCATCGCAATAATTTATATGGTTAGATTATATTTTTATTTGATTTTAAAGTGTAATTAGAATATATTTTTACCATTTAATCCAATGTTTCTCATGGGAAATAATTTCACTTTGAAATTTGATACAAACAAGTATCAATCATTTGATAGTTTTTGTTTCTTAAAAACACGCTATTTGTTTTGATAACATGAATTAATTTTATAATTAATTAATTCCACATCTATCTATTTAATTTGGAAAAATAGACATCACTTTTTAATTCGGAATATCAAAAAATTCTTAGGCTGATTTTTTGGTATTTTTCTGAAAACTTAAATTTTCGATGAATAGTTAAACTACTTAGTGGTAGTTAAAAAAACTGGCTTTTTCATTTAAATGAAATTTTACTACTTCTGTGAATTGAATTTCGAAAATTCGAGAGACACGGTTAATATCAAGGACTAAAATGTGGTTCAATGATATGAAAATAATTTTTGTTGAATAGTAACTTTTTACTTTTTTCCCACGGTTAAAAGTAAATAGGGTAATTTAGGGTAAAAATGATATTATTATTACTCTAACACATAACCTAATTCTATTGGATAAGTGTAATTCGACCAAAAAATACCTTATGAATAAAATATGACCATTTAGGTCCAATTGGATTGGATTAGGAAATTTATTATTAATTTATTTAAAGATAGGTTAAATTAGTTAAAATCCATGTTTAATACCTAAATAATTTTTAATATTGGTTTATAAATAAGATAAATTAAACTATAAATATTCATTTAAAATATAAAAATATTTCCTAAATTATGGTATTTTATTTATGATTTTTAGACATTAAATAATTTAATTTATTAATGACATAATGATGATGCAGTAATTATCTAATTAATGAAAGTTTGATATAATTAACGTTATAAATACCCAAATAAATGTAATATGATACTTTTTATGAATTCCACTAATTTTATAGGTTAATATGACATGTTAATAGTGATTTAATTATCTTTTTTTGAACTAAGCGTTCTGTTATGATTTTCACAAAAATCAATTTCCAAATAATGTCAAAATTGACATAAAAAAGTTTTTAAAACAAATATTATATTATTAATTGTTATTTTATTCCTAAAAATCTATGGTTTGGCCAAATGACTTCTATAAGGTTATATATATTAATAATAAACAACCTGGGGTTATTTTGGCTTGTTATAGTAAGTTTTTAACCTTATAGTGTAAGAAAACAAGAAGACACGGTAAAAGTAAACTTATTTAACTTAAAGTTAAATCTAAATGATAAGATTAAAATAGAAACCTAAACTTGTCTAAATAATATTGGATTAGATTATTTCGACCCATCCCCACCATAGCTTCGAAATAAATAAATTTTTAGCTATTAAAAACCGAATATGACTTTATAATAAAAGAAGAATTTTAGTTTTTCCAAAGGTGCCGCTCTCCTCCCTTATAAAAGGGCACCTCAACCATCTCTTCCTCAAACCACATTGAGCCTTCAATCTCGGCCAAACCCTGCCAATTTCTCTTTTCCACTTCCCTAAAAACATCTTAGAGGTTCTGGTTTTCTTCAAAGACCATCTTTAGTATCCTAAGAGGAGGTTAAGAAGAAGCGCTTCAAAGAAGTGGTAATATCTGTTACTGATTCTTTCAACTTTATTTCTTCTTCAACTTATTCTTCTTTAGTTTTTTCATTATGAAGTAATAAAATAAGTATCACTAATATACTGATATGTTATTATAAGTATGAAACAACCTTATTTAACCATCTATGCTTCCTATGGAAAATTAAATCACCGTGCGTGCATACATACGGAATACCGTCTCCACGCCGTGGTGTAATCTGTTTTCGACTACCACCTTACTTGGATGCGTATAATGGTGTAAATAAATAAATAAATATTATTATTGTAAAGTTATTTTAATTTTTAAATATTATAAATACACTTCAATACAATTCCACGATCATGGGAATTATATCATCGCTCGTGCGTACGTACGGACTACCGTCTCCACGATGCGATGAGATTCATTCTCCATGTCAACCATTCATGAATGATTATAAAGTATATATAATGTATAATAATGAGATATATGACATAATAATGATACGGGATTTATGTATATATATATATATATTTCATCTACTTAATTCCATTCAATTCAATAAGGAAATGAAAACAACGTTCATGCGTACGTACGGCCTACCGTCTCCATGAACGGTGTATTTCATTCCATTTATCGATCTATCATATATATATATGTATATTCTAAATATTTGTTATATAAAATTCATGATTTAAATTGTGGAATTATTTAAATCATAATATAATTAATAATATCAAGAACAAGGAGTCGAAACATGTACGATAAATGAAACGATTTTACCCAAAATGATGCTTTAACATTGAATTTACAAAAGAACCGGTAATATAAAGTCATAAGTGAACCATATATGATATCATAAAAATGAATATGATTCTGTAATAAGTCAATGAAATTATTTAAATCATTATATATGAGTTTTGGATACGTACGAAGCATATCAGACCTAAGGTAAGGGATAATTTTGCAAATCTCATTTTTATCCGAGATTGCTTATTCCTAAGTATTTACTGAGTTTATTTCTATCATCCATGTCCATGTTTTATAAAAGTGTTTTCATGTATGTTTAAAGTAATTTTTACCCATTTTTTTCTTTTACTATATGGTATTTAAGGAATATTTATTTTTTTTACGTTATGAGGTACTTTTTGACTTTTCTAGAAAAAGTACGAGAAGAATGTTTTTTTAACTTATACGGCATGAAAGGATTTTTACGGTTTTATAAAGCCTTATTTTCATGAATATTCCTCCAAAAGATTTCATAAGTATTTTCAGAAAAATATTTTTCTTTTAAAATTGAATGACATTTTGTGAAAAGAAAATGATTTTGAAGAAGAAAGGATATTTTCCTCAAGAATTTATTTCAAGTGTTTTATCAAACCCATTTTCCATATAAGATGACATTATTTAATATGTGTATGTTTCATGTTTAAAGTCTTTATGATTTACATGGTTTCACTTTTCTTATTATTAAAATGATATCCATTTATTTTATATGGATTATGTGATGATGTAATTATGTTTATGAAACCCATTTTATTCGTTGGGTTATTATGAATGATGTATGTTTATTTTGTGGCACAAGTAAGAATGATTTCATTATGAGATGGGTGGGACCTATATCTCCCTCCAATGCATTGGGTAAAGATTTATATCTCATGAGATAGACATGGATGGAATGGTAAGTTAATCTGGTTCAGTAATACAGGACTGGAACGAGGAGTGAACTCGATTCAGAAAGGGACATTGTCCACTAAGATGGTTTTGGCAGCAATGCCTTGGCCAGTATGGAAATCATATCATGTTCTTAATGGTTTACACAATCACATTTTTTATTCCCATGCTATTTTATCATGATTAATGTTTCTTTATGATCTATACCTTACGTACTGCCTTGTTTTATGTCATTGCACAAGATTTTGATGTTTAAATATTATGTTCATGTTTTGAAGTTCAAATGTATATGATTTGTTTTATTTTATCCATGCTTACCCTTACTGAGAATTTGAGATCACCCTTTATATTTTTTCTTTTCCCTAGGATATAAAGAATGTTTTTAGGTAAGAAAACAAAAGGGGGAGATCTTTATGGGAGATGTTTAATATCTTTCACCATGATTATAAGATTACGTTCTGAGTTTCCAAAGACACTAAAATATTACTATCCTTGTTTGTTTCTTTTTGTTATATATTAAGTTTTCCTCAAATGTAATGTAATTTCCATGTACGTCAAGCTTCGGGTCTCTACAGTTGGTATCAGAGGAAAGGGTTAGTCAACAGTTGGAAACTAGGATGCAAGAACTTTAGTGTGATCCCTAAAGATATTTCTAAGGTATGTATAGGGATGTCCCTAAGATTAAGTATTATTATAGGTTATAGTCCTATAATTATGGTAACAATATTATAATTTAACCTAAGATGTTAGATATTAAAGGTAATCCCCCTTGATTATGATTTTGGCCTTTCACACTATTCTTTTTGGGTTTTAGAAAATGGTTGGTAACGGGATGATTCACGATAATGGAGGATATGATGGATAATGGAATGATGTTATTCATGAGAAACTGAATGAAATTGGATCTGGAGGTCCACATATCGTTATTATGCCTAATCAGCAATCTCATAATATGATCAATAATATAAACATTGGTAAGTATCCCGACTCAGCTAATAAGAGAAAGATGGAGTTTCATGATGATCATAGAGAAAAGAAAGTTCAACTTCTATCATGAAAATCATGTGGGAAAAGGCATCAAGGAGAATGTTTCAAAGGAACTGGAAGATGCTTTGGGTGCGGAAAAGAAGGACACAAATCCAGTAAGTGGAAAGGAAAAGGTTTAGTTAACACCATGGGTAAGGATAATGGTATTTCTACAACATAAAAAATGATTAGATGTTTTAAATTTGGAATGTATGGGCATTATGCAAACCAATTTCCTAAGGGAAAATCTCATAAAGAGAATAAGCATGGTCATATGGGTAGTATTTATATGGATGATGATGAGGAGACTACAAATGATACATGAGATCAAAGTAGTGTTGATGCTTGGTCAATGGTTTAAGAAGGTAGTGGAATGATTGTATGTTTATCAAGAGTTATATCGTATAGGTAATATAAAGGTACTACGAAATAAGGAATAATCTATGGATTGTTACACTATTTTTTCCCTAAAGTATTTGAATTTATATGTTCAATGGTATTGGTAACCATGAAAGGTTATTCAGATATTTTTGGAAAGAAGATGATATACATATAATGAATGGATAAGGAAGAAATAATATGTTTGACAGTATTCATGATCTCGTGATTGATATAAGGACTAAGTGATATCATGGATTGAGTATATAGAATTTGGAGGATTTTGGTATGTGGAATGTGTTACCTTTTAACTGCATTCATGTTTTCACTAAGGTTAAATGGGTATTCATTTTTTTCAAGAGAATACAAGATTAAGTTATTCACATGTTTGGAATGTGACCAACAAGTTTTATCTTATGATATATGGGGGATAAATGATGGAATTCACATGATCGGCAGATGACATTTCTAGTAATTGTATTCATTATACTATAAGCTTGGACATAAGTATTTTGGATAAGTCTAAAGATTGGAATGGTTTATGTTGGAAATAAGATAGTATTGTTTAATGCTAGAACTTTTTCGATATTATTGATGGAAAGTTATAATAATGCATTTTTAGAAAAAAAGGACAACCTGCAGGACAGGCGATAACCCATCACGTCGGAAACAGCTGTGGAAATCAAACCCACAACTGAAGTGCGACATGCCTTTACTACCTAACATTGGCCTACAAGAATTCCATGTTTAGTAGGAACTAGTTTTATTATATTAATCAGTATGATATATGAAGTATAAGTACATTTTAGGAACCATATATGATTAATCTCACAATATATGGACTTATGTATTTTTGATAACTTATTCTAACCTTCTGTTTGAGAAAGATGGAAAGACCCATCATTCTATCACATGATCTACTAACACTTCACGAATGACAAATTCAACTTTATTTCTTTAAGAGATGAAGTAGAAATTGTTCAATGCACGAACAACAGTGAATTGTACCAAAATCAAGCAAGTATTTCTTCTAATTCAAAATTTTCAACTTTAGGGAAATGATATTGAAAACCAAAAATGTTGTCCTAGTTCTCTTATATCTGATGAATCAGATTGAACCTTAGACCATCACAAATTTATGGCTTTGTGATTGATGGATTTTCCATAGCCATGTTTTCTACCACTCTCCATCAGAACCTGATGGTTAGATTTTTCTTCCATATCCATATTTCCACCTATGTTATCCTATATGGAAACCGAGTGATGAGTTACATTTGGTAATCGTTACATTTCATACTTTAGTTTTTTAAATTAAGTTTTAGTATTCCTTTTTAAGATGTGGGTTTCTATGAATATTAAACGATTTATAACCCCGATGAATTTCGAGGGAGAAATTAATTTTAAGGGGGGTAGAATGTAACAACCCGAGATTTTAGAAGATATATTATTTTTAATTTCTTTCATATATTCTGTTGTACGCTACACCAAGATTTTCTTTCGCTATACGCAACACAATATTTGCTTTCAGTATATGCAACAATATTTTTGGATTGGGTTACACACAATTTCATGTTTGTTTGATAGTAGTTATTCAATGCAACATTGAGTGTATATATATATTCAATATGGTTTTATTTTGTTATATGCAACAACAAATGAGTCTTACACAAAATGCACCCCTGACTTGGCTTTCATTACACGCAATCATGACCTTCTTCGATAGTGTGTGTTGTACGCAATATTGGGTTTCACTAAACAACGATATATGGTTATAATTTTATCACAAACTAGCTTTTATTAATATTATTTACTAAATTTTGAATTTTATAACATTATTATTCATCTTACTCATTTTCTAGAACTTGGTATGAGAATAAAATAAATTTTTCGGGTAAAATAAGTATTTTTGAAAAAATGCAGTTTTCCTTCCTTTTGATGGCGCACCCACAATAAATATTGTTTTTGACATGAATATAATTTCAATTTGACAAATTAAAATTCTCCTTTGGAATCAGGATATAAAAATTTACTTTGGATAAATTTTTCATATTATTCTGATAACATTCATATTTTAATGAATAGTAAAACATGCTATATTTTAATTAAAAACATCTTTTTTCATCACAATAATTTATATGGTTATATTATATTTTTAATTGATTTTAAAGTGTAATTATAATATTTTTTTACAATTTAATCCAATTTTTCTCATTGGAATTAATTTTACTTTGAAATTGGATATAAACAAGTATCAACCTTTTGATAGTTTTTGTTTCTTAAAAACACGCTATTTGTTTTGATAACGGGAATTAATTTTAAAATTAATTAATGCAAATTATATGTTTTGAATTTGGAAAAATATACATCAATTTTGAATTAGGAATATCAAAAAATTCTTAGGCTGAGTTTTTGGTATTTTTCTGAAAAACATCAATTTTTGATGAATAGTGAAACCACTTAGTGTTAGTTAAAAAAACTGACTTTTTCATTTAAATGAAATTTCACCACATCTGTGAATTGAATTTTGAAAATATGAGATACACGGTTAATATCAAGGACAAAAATGTGGTTCAATGAGATGAAAATAATTTTTGGTGAATAGTAACGTTTTACTTTTTTTACCACAGTTAAAAGTAAATAGGGTAATTAAGGGAAAAAATGATATTATTATTACCATAAAACATGTCCTAAGTCTATTGGATAAGTGTAATTCGACCAAAAACAACCTTAGGAATAAAATATAACCATTTAGGTCCACATGGATTATATTAAGATATTTATTATTAATTTATTTAAAGATGGTTTAAAATAGTTAAAATCAAAGTTTAATAATTAAAAAATTTTTGTTATAAGATTATACATTAGATAAATTCAACTGTAAATATTAATTTGAAAGCTAAAAATATTTCCTACATAATGGTATTTTATTTATGATTTTTAGACATTAAATAATTTAATTTATTTATGACACAATGTTGATGTAGTAATTATCTAATTAATGACATTTTCACATAATTAATGATATAAATACCAAAATAAATGTAATATGAGACGTTTATGAATTAAAATAATTTTATAGGTTAATATGAAATGTTATTATTGATTTAATTATCTTTTTTAGAACTAATCATTCTGTTATGATTTTCACAACAATCAATTACCAAATAGTGTCAAAATTGACATAAAATAGTTTTTAAAAATAATATTATATTATTAATTGTTATTTTATTCCTAAAAATATATGGTTTGGTCAATTTAGTAATATATGGTTATATATATTAATAACAAACAACTTGGGGGTTCTTTTGGCTCGTTATAGTAAGTTTATTAACCATATAGTGTAAGAAAACAAGAAGACATGGTAAAAGTAAACTTACTTAACTTAAAAGTTAAATCTAAATGATTAGGTTAAAATAGAAACTTAAACATGTCTAAATTCTATTGGAAGAGAGTATTTCGACCCATACCCACCTTATATTCTAAATAAATTAATTTTGAGCTATTAAAAACCTAATATGTCTTTATAATAAAATAATATTTTTAGTTTTTCCAAAGGTGCCCCTCTCCTCCCTTATAAAAGGGCACCTCCTCCCTCTCTTCCTCACACCACTTTGAGCCTTAAAGCTCGGACAAACCCTACCAATATCTCTTCTCCACTTCCCTAGAAACATTCTAGAGGTCCTGGTTTTCTTCAAAGACCATCTTTATTATCCTAAGAAGAGGTTAAGAAGAGGCGTTTCAAAGAGGAGGTAATATCTGTTACCGATTCTTTCAACATTATTTTTTCTTCTACTTATTCTTATTTAGTTGTTTCATTATGAAGTAATAACATCAGTATCACTCATATACTGATAAGTTATTATAAGTATGAAACAACCTTATTTAACCATCTATGCATCCTACGGAAAATGAAATCACCGCGCGTGCGTAGGTACGGAATACCATCTCCACACTGTGGTGTAATCTGTATTCGACTACCACCGTACTTGGATGGGTATAATGGTGTAAATAACTAACTATATATGATTATTGTAAAGTTATTTGGACTTTTAAATATTATAAATACACTAAAATACAATTCCATGATCATGGGAATGATATCATCGCTCATGCGTACGTACGGACTACCGTCTCCACAATGCGATGAGATTCATTCTCCATGTTAACCATTCATGAATGATTATAAAGTATATATAATGAATAATAATGAGATATATGACATTATAATTATAATTTATTTATGAATATATATATATATATATATATTTCATCTACTTAATTCCATTAAATTCAATATGGAAATGAAAACATCGTTCATGCGTACGTACAACCTACCGTCCCCATGAACAGTGTATTTCATTCCATTTATCGATCTATCATATATATATGTATATGATGAATATATGTTATATATAATTCATTTTTTACAATATGGAATCATTTAAATCAGTATATAATTAATAATATCAAGAACAACAAGTCGAAACACGTACGATAAATGAAACGAGTTTACCCAAAATGATGCTTTTACATGGAATTTACAAAAAATCGGGTAATATAAAGTCATAAGTGAACCATATATGATATCATAACAATGAATATGATTCTGTAATAAGTCAATGAAATTATTTAAATCATTGTAAATGATTTTAGATACATACGAAGCATATCAGACCTAAGGTAAGGGATAATTTTGCAAATCTCATTTTTATCCGAGATTTCTTATTCTGAAGTATTTGCTGGGGTTATTTCTATCATCCATGTCCATGTTTTATAAATTTTTTTCATGTATGTTTAAAGTCATTTTACCCATTTTTGACTTTTACTACATGTTATGTAAGGAATCTTTCTTCTGTTTACATTTTGAGGTACTTTTTGACTTTTCCGGAAAAAGTATGAGAAGAATGTTTGTTAACTTATACGACATGAATGGATTTTTACGGTTTTATAAAGCCTTATTTTCACGATGATTACTCCAAAAGATTTCATGACTATTTTCAACAAAATATTTTTCTTTTAAACTTTCATGACATTTTGTGAAAAGAAAATGATTTTGAAGAAGAAAGGATATTTTCCTCAAAAATTCATTTCATGTGTTTTATCAAAACCATTTTCCATCTAAGATCACATTATTTCATATGTGTATGTTTCAAGTATAATGTCTCTATGATTTACATGGTTTCACTTTTCTTATTATGAAATTATATCCATTTATTTTATATGTATTATGTGATGATGGGATTATGTTTATGAAACCCATTTTATTCGTTGGGTTATTATTAATGATGTATGTTTATTTTGTGGCACAAGTAAGAATGATTTCATTATGAGATGGGTGGGACCTATATCTCCCTCCAATGCATTGGGTAAAGATTTATATATCATGATATAGACATGGAAGGAACAGAATGTTAATCCGGTTCAGTAATACAGGACATGAATGAGGAGTGAACTCGATTCAGAAAGGGACTTTGTCCACTAAGATAGTCCTGGCAGCAACGCCTTAGCTACTATGGAAATAATATCATGTGATTAATGGTTTCCAAAATCACATGTTTTATTCCCAAGCTATTTTATCAGGATTAATGTTTCTTTATGATATATTCCTTACATACTGCCATGTTTTATGTCATTACTCAAGATTTTGAGGTTTAAATATTATGTTCATGTTTTGAAGTTCAAATGTATATGATTTGTTTTATTTTATCCATGTGTACCCTTACTGAACATTTGAGCTCACCCTTTATATGTTTTCTTTTCACCAGGATATAAATAAAGGTTTTAGGTAAGAAAAAAAAATGGGAATATCTTTATGGGAGATGTTGAAGATCTTTCACCATGATTAGAAGATTACGTTCCGAGTTTCCAAAGACACTAAACGATTACGATCCTTGTGTGTCTGTTTTTGTTATGTATTAAGTATTCTGCAAATGTAATGTAATTTCCATGTACGTTAAGCTTCGAGTCTCTACAAAATTACTCAAGATAGAAAATTAGATACTTTAATAAAAACAAAAAATGTTAAAATTGAGTAATTATAGATGTTAAGGAACCAAAGTATTAAAGTACACATGTATTTTTTGAATTTTATGTTTTAATCAAACAATATTGCCATTTAATCAGAAATAATTATATTTTTGAGTAACATCAAGCCTTTTGGTAATTACAATAGTACCACTCACCCTCCAATATAAAAAAGGGAGCATGTCACCCCTTACTCACACCTCACAATTGATTTTGGATCGTCCTAAATCTAAAAAAATAGTTTCAAAATATCCCTATACACATCATATAATCCTCCTATTTTAAATAAATCCACCTATATAATCTATTTGGTTAAAACCAAAAGTAGTTACCAGATTAATAGGCAACATATTCTGTCAAGATCTTCAGTTTTAATTCAATTATCCACCCTATAAAATAACCCTATTACATTTCTATATAACAAAAAAAGTTTCCTAAATATACATAGAAGTAGATATATTATTTTTTATAACTACACAGACACATAATCCAATCTAATGTGTACCAATCATACCATTTATGTTGATGGAGAACTACCACCTCACGAAACGATCAGTGTTCATTCTTCCTTTACAACCTCTCATGTTGGTCACTATGATGTCAAACCTATTTATATATGATATAAATGAAATTAATTATGTATTTATGATTATTCAACTCTTTCATAACATATATATCTCTAAATTTCATTTTTTGTAAATATGATAACATCATCTGTGGAGGTGATAACTATCGCACCTTAAAGTCTTGGGATTCGTTCACACTATACATGGAACTTAATGAGGATGATATTAATTAAACTCTAAAAAATATAACTTATATAAGATAATTTAATTATAATATAAATTCATTTCATTTACCATTCATTCTTTTAATATTAAAATGAAATTGAAGTAGCATTCAAGTGTACGAACAACCTACCATCTCGATGAAAAGTGCACTACATATCTTATATCAAAATACTATGGATTATTAGGAATACATATATACTAAATATATATATGATAATTAAATAATGGTTTATAGTATATATGTAACACCCCAAGCTTCTACGATACGCTTCTCCTTCAATAATGCAATATCTTGCATTGTATGCAATTTCGAGATTCTTACACACCATGACCAATCAAAGTAGCATTTATGAATAGTAATACCTGCTTTTTGAAAATATATAAATTTTATATTTCAAAATGGACATCATTTTTGGATTCTGAATATCGAATTTAGCATAGGGTAAAGTTTTGGAACATTTC
Source organism: Viscum album (assembly GCA_963277665.1). NCBI lineage: Eukaryota > Viridiplantae > Streptophyta > Magnoliopsida > Santalales > Viscaceae > Viscum > Viscum album. Next base: position 2,096,591,771 of record OY728163.1, on the reverse strand, counting down.
AGATAACTTTTATATTATGATGAATAGTGAAAATTACTAAATTTTAATAAAAAACAACTTTTTCAATAAAAATAATTAATAGTGATAAATTATACTATTGGATTTTTTTAAAGTATATTTAGAATATAATTTTACCATTTTATCCAATGGTGGTCTTTAGAATTAATTTCACTTTGAAATTGGACATAAACAATTGTCAATCTTTTCATTGATATTGTTTCTTAAAAACACGCTATTTGTTTTGACAACAAGAATTATTTATAAAATTAAATAATGAAAATTATATGTTTTGAATTTTTTAAAATAGACACCATTTCTTAATTCATAATATCAATTTTATCGTAGGGTGAATTGTTTGTATTTTTCTGAAAAACTTCAATTTTTGATGAATAGTGAAACCACTACGTTGTAGTTCAAAAACTAATTTTTCGTGTAAATGAAACATTACCACTTCTGTGTACATGGTTTTAATTAGGAAGAAAAATGTGGTTCAATGAGATAAAGATAATTTTTCAGTGAATAATAACTTTTAAGTTTTATTAATCGTGATTAAAGGTAATTAGTGAAATTTAAGGTAAAAATGATATTATAAAAATATGAAAATACCTTTAAAATTGTCCTAAACTTATTTTATGAGTCATTTACAACCAATAAAATCCATGGGGAAACTTGGGGACCTGATGGAGCCACTTGGGTAAGAAAATGACATTAATAACTTTTTATTTAAAGTAAAAATAAAATTGTCACAAACATGTGCTGTTTTACTAAAACAATTATTACATGGGGTTATATAAGTTAACTTTTTGACTATTAATATTAATTGGAAATTTAAAAAGATTTCTTACAGAATGGAAATTTATTTAAAATTTTTAGACATTAAATAAATTAAATTGTTTATGACACAATGATGATGCAGCGATTACCTCATTAATTAACGATTTAAATAAAATGAAAAGATAATGTAAAATCAAAGACTTATACTTGTAAAAAACCTATTGGATGATAATATTTCGAACCCTTATCACCTTGTACTCGAAATATATCATTTTGGTACCTTTAAAATCCAAAATTTATTTCATAATAATGTAACATTTCATGACTTTCCAAGAGTGCCCCTCCTCTCCTCTTATAGAAGGCCCCCACCTCTACCACCTTATTTACCTCATCAAAGACATTTGGATCACCCAAACTCTGCCCAAATATTCTATAAACTTCCCTATCTTACTCCTAGAAGACTTACTTTGGGAATAATTCTTCCCAAGGAAGCCTTTGGCTCAAATCAAAAGAGTTACCCGATTTTAAGGTAATGTCTTCTCTTATGTTCTTTTGTTTTATTTTGCTTCTCCAACACATTAAACTCTTTTTATTCCTTTCATTTGTAACAATACCAGTATATAAAATATACTAGGATGTTTTCATGAAAATCATTTAATTTAAACTTACACATACCTTCATCTAATGGTTAAAGAAAATACTGTTTCTGTGGGTGGCGAATTACTGCCTCACGAGACGATGATTATTCAATATTATTTTAACACCTCTGATGGTGGCCATTATGATGAAAATATTTTCATATATGATATATATATTATGTTTATGTTTTCCTTATTCTTATTTATTTCTCATTTATGGAATACCTTTATGATTTCCATTATGGGTAAACGCGCTAATTTCATTTTAGGAAGTGCGGACTACCGCCCCCTCAATGTGATTTGAATCGTTAACGCCCTATGTGGGAAGTATAAAGGAATGTGTAAATGATATTATATATGAAATTATACTGGAATTATAATACACAGTTATAACATTCTGATTTAATTCCATTAAATACGAAATAGAAATGAAAGGAGCATTCATGCGTACGTACGGCTTACCGTCTCTATGAACGGTGCATTTCATTTCTTACCTCTATATGTTACGTAATATTATGAATGAATGTATATACTAGATATATATGATATATATGATATCTACATCATGAATTTAATTCTGTATATAATGGATATTTTACAACATGAACAACTTGTAATTATAAGAAGTTTTTTTTTACTCAAGTAACAAAGATCGACAAAACGACCGTTATTAACATAAATAATTATACAATGTTCATAACATGGTAATAAGTAATATAAAAGGATTAATAAACTTGAAAAAGTTTCTTATGAAATTATATATTAACTCTAGTTTGTTATTCAAGAGGTTAAATAACAGTCGAGTCAAGTCGGACATGAGGTAAGGGAACTTCTTAACCCAATTTCCGTTCTTTGGGTTAATCTCCTACATTCAAATTATGTCATGATATTATTATGTCCTATCTTTTATTTGTACTTTATTTATGTGTACTAATAGTGAATACACATAATAGAACTATTTTATTTAAAAAATTATCTTTGTAGGGGACTTCGTCTCAATCTCCTTCAATTGAGGCATATTTGGTTTTATACACAACTTTCATTTATACGGTGTATAAACCCCCTTGACTTTTACTTTTATTCAAAATGAATCTTTTCATACGAAACTTTTTTACTAAACGACAAAAGGAGTATTTTTTATTACGTATGCGGTGACAACGACTTCTCCGCCGTTGTGACTATTATTTGAGTTTCGGCTTCCTCTATAAGCCATAACTCTTTTTAAATGAACAATAAATACCATGTTTTACTTTTATTTTATTTTGGTATTGAAAATGCTTTTGATAATGTTTTTATTATATCAATGTGTTGTATTGATATATTTTGATTGAAATGTTATGTTTCCTTTATGCATGTTTTATGTGATACGATTTTGTTATGGTTTATGATGTGTTTAAACCTGTTCATATGAGGAATGCATTGGACATAATAAGTGACAGGTGGAGCCCGCTATAGCTCCTCAATGCATCGGTAGGTCTCATGAGACAAACTAGTGTCTTGGCACGAGGCCTTGACAAAATATTATTTGTAGTCTTGGCACGAGACATTGGTTACGTGGTTATGATAGTCTGGCATTATGCATTCCATCATTATGAAAGTGGATATTGATATTTTATGTGATTCTTTGACTAGTAGAATATCCATGTGAATAAGTAAATGGAATTATTTCATTTTACTATTTCCATATTATGGTGAAGTTCGCGTTTAAAAGGCCTTTGTTTAGTTATACATTGCCTTAAATGTTTATGTTTATTTATGAATGTTTCTGCTATATTGTTATCTTTACTGAGCATCTGAGCTCACCCATTTCAATGTTATAATTTTTACAGGATGTGAAGAAGTATTTTATGAATCACCTAAAGGGATAATATGAGGGGATATGAAGATAAGATGTTATTGTAGTTTTTTATTTCATTATGATGTAATGTAAAACATATGAATGTATCTAGTGTTTTAAGGATACTTAACTAATCAGTCTTTTGAGACTTGATCTTTGTGATCATGCCAATGTTAAGTAATAATGCACCGACTCTGGGTAACTATGGTCGGGGTGTTGCAGTTGGTATCAGAAGTAGTTTAGTACTAACCTTGGAAGATAGATTTAGATAAACTCTGATTATAGCCCATAGCCCTAAGATAATCTTTGAGGATTAGTATAGAAGAAATTCCTAGAATTTTGGTATTATAGAGATTTTGTGAGTTTTCCGAGAAATACATTCATGTCTGGATACGAGCAGGTAGAGAAGGCTCTGGCATAGATGTACCTAGGGATAAAACCCAAAAACACTGCTTTGAGCTAGACTCGAACGAGAACTGGTGCACAACAACGGGCCTTCCTGCACTCTTTATTACAACACTCTCGTGGGATATGCTTAGGATAATTCTCATTTTCTTTTCAAACCACTATGAAGGGTTATGAGTATACACTTTCTCAAAGAATTTTTTTTATGATTATGGATTATATCCATAAATAGTTCAATTTATGATAAGTGTTTTACAAGAATGGAATTATGTATTTTGATTCATAAACTAATATAGTTTATGCCATTGTTTAGAAATGGCGCCTAGTGGAAGGAATGGAAACCATATCAATGCACACACTCAATGTAGGGATTGCCCTCCTGCTCAAGATAATTATAATGGAGCTGGTGATACAACTGGTGTTGATCAACTTATCACCATACAGGGACAACTCACTCTGGTTATGAATAATAACCTTACTCATATGGAGCACCCTGATCCGCAACGTGGATGATCAATGTTAGATCATTTCATGAGGAAACAACCACCAATATTTAATGGGGGTATAAATCCATTAGTAGCTGAGCAATGGATAAGCTCTTTAGGGAAAATATTCCATGCCTTGGGGAGTAGCGAAAGGGAGAAGGTGGTCATGTCAGTTTACCGCCTCACTGTAGATGCCAATCAATGGTGGTCAGTGATCAAAATAGAAAGGAAGATGCAGAAGTATCAATTATGGAATGGAGAGAGTTCAAAGAGATTTTATTAGAAAAATAATTTCCAAATGACCATCGAGTAGATATGGAAAGGAAATTTCTGAGTCTGAGGCAGAAGGAGGATGAGAATGTCACAATGTATGAGGCCAACTTTACAAGGTTAGCAAGACATGCTGCAGATTATATACGTAACCCAAGAAGCAAGATTGTATCATTGATGGGTTAAAACCATTTCTCCATCGAGCTTTAGTATCACAATCTTTCTAAGCATATGAAGATATATTCTCATGTTCTATCAAGACAGAAAATAAATTCTCTAAATCTTATGACAATAAAGTAAAGCAAGAGAAGAAGAGAACGGAGGAACGAGAGACAGATAAAGGGAAAAATGGAAAGAAGGATTTTCCCATATGTGATAATTGTGGGAAGAATCATCCCGTTACATTCTTGAAAGGAATGGGAGTATGTTATAAATGTGGAGAAAATGGTCACAAGGCTCATGATTGAAAGTGAAAGAAAGAGACTATCAATGTTGAATGCTATAATTGTAGGTAAATGGGGCATTATCCAAATGAATGTCTTAAGCATCAAAGAAACATACCTCAGAAAAGGCCAATGGATCAAGGTCAATCTTATGTTGTTACTACATTTGAAGTGGAATAATTAATGTATTGGTAATTTTTGGACTCAAGTATTATATTCTGGTTATAAGAATAATTTGATATATATAAGGATTGTACTGCAGTACTTGTTGTTTTCATTAAGGATTTAATATGATGTAGTTAATCATATTTTTTTATTTGACAATAAGAGGAAATTTACTTTGTTTGAGGAATCTGATGATACAATTGATTTTGGAATTTAGAATCCTTTTAGAGAAAGTCTGGATGGAGGTATTTTGGATAACTATAAAGGTTGGAATGGTTTAAGTTGAACTTTGGATAGTATTGATTAAGGTTAAAACATTTATGAAGATTATTTTTGGAATATGGTAATACTATAGTTTTAGGAAAATTACAACCTTCAACTTGAGGGATAACCCATCACGTTGGACAACGCTGTAGGAATTGAACCCACAACCATAGTGCGACATGCCTTTCTTACCTACCACTTGCCTACATGAATTCCCTGGTTATTACAAAATAGTTTTCCTAATCTAAATGGTATGTGTTAATATTTGGAACCTTATACAATTATGATAAATATAATATTTTGAGTTATATTACCTTTTGGAGTGAATGATGGGTTTGTGGTAAAAATTTATTAAAGAATGAAATCTACATGACAAGTAAGTATATTTCCTTATGTTCTTAGTAAATCTCATAAATAAATTCCTCAACTTTATGAAAGGTAAATTAAAATAAAAATGTTGTCGGTTAAATTTTCCAATTGGGGATTCATTGACCGTTTAACCAATCACAGGTTTGTGATTTTCTTTTGGTTAACATTCTCCTAATCCAGTTTTCTAAAACTCTTCATCAGACCTTGATGGCTTTTTCCCTCCATATCAATATTTTCATAGAATCCTAGTATGGGCTATCTCGGGTGACCTTTGCACTTATCTTTCTTTTATTTAAAGTTATATTTTTATTATCCCTATTTCTGATGTGGGTTTTCCAAAAGGTATTTTCTAAATTCAACCTTGTATTTTCAAAAAACAATTACAAATTTCGAAGACACAATTTATTGAAGGAGGGGAGAGTGTAACACCCCAAGCTTCCACGATACACTTCTCCTTCAATAATGCAATAGCTTGAATTGTACGCAATTTCAAGATTCTTACACACCGTGACCAATCAAAGTAGACGTTATGAATAGTAATACACACGTTTTGAAATTATATAAATTTTATATTTCAATATGGACTTCTTTTTTGGATTCGGAATATCTAATTTAGCCTAGGGTGAAATTTTGGAACTTTTTGGACAACTTTTATATTTTGATGAATTGTGAAAATTAGTAAATTTTAGTTAAAAACAACTTTTTTAATCAAAATAATTAATAGTGATTAATTATACTATTGAGTGTTTCTAAAGTATAATTAGAATATAATTTTACCATTTTATCCAATGGTGGTCATTAGAATTAATTTCACTTTGAAATTGGACATAAACAATTGTCAATCTTTTGATTGATATTGTTTCTTAAAAACACGCTATTTGTTTTGACAACGGGAATTAATTATAAAATTAATTAATGAAAATAATATGTTTTTAATTTTGTAAAATGGACATCATTTTTTAATTCAGAATATCAATTATATCTTAGGGTTAATTTTTGGTATTTTTCTGAAAAACATCAATGTTTGATGAATAGTGGAACCACTAAGTGGTAGTTTAAAAACTAATTTTTCATGTAAATGAATCATTACCACTTCTGTGTATTGAACTTCAATAATCCAACATACATGGTTTTCATTGGGAATAAAAAATGTGGTTCAATGAGATGAAAATAATTTTTTGGTGAATAGTAACTTTTATGTTTTATTAATCGCGATTAATGGTAATTAGTGAAATTTATGGTAAAAATGATATTATAAAAATATGAAAATACCTTTACACTTGTCCAAAACTTGTTGGATGAGTCATTTATGACCTCGAAAATCAATGGGTCAACTTGGGGACCACATGGAGTCACTTGTTTAATTAAATGACATTAATAACTTTTTATTTAAAGTAAAAATAAAATTGTCACAAACATGTGTTATTTGACTAAAACAATTATTAGATGGGGTTATATAAGTTAAATTTTTTACTATAAATATTCCGTGGAAAAATAAAAAGATTTCTTAAATCATGGTAATTGTTTTATAATTTTTAGACATTAAATAAATTAAATTTTCTATGACACAATGATGATGCATCGATTACCTCATTAATTAACGATTTAAATAATATGAAAAGATAATGTAAAATCTAAGAGTTACACTTGTCAAAAACATATTGTATGAGTAGATTTCGAACCCTTATCACCTTATCCTCGAAATAAATCATTTGGTGTCCTTTAAAATCCGAAAATCTTTTCATCATAATGTAACATTTCATGACTATCCAAGAGTGCCCCTCCTCTCCTCTTATAAAAGGCCCCCACCTATACCACCTTATTCACACCATCAAAACCATTTGGGTCGGCCAAACTCTGCCCAAATACTCTCTGAACTACCCTATATTACTCCTAGAAGCCTCAAATTGGGCAGAAGTCTTCCCAAGGAAGCCTTTGTCTCAAATCAAAAGAGTTACCCGATTTTAAGGTAATTTCTTCTCTTATGTTCTTTTGTTTTATTTTGCTTCTCCATCCCCTTAAAATAATTTTATTCCATTCTTTAGTAACAACACCAGTAACTAAAATATACTAGGATGTTTTCATGGGAAGGATTTTATTTACAAATACACATACATTCATCTAATGGTTAAAGAACATACTATTTCTGTGAGTGGTGAATTACTACCTCACGAAACGATGATTGCTCAATCTTCTTTTAACAACTCTCATGGTAGAAATTATGATGAAAATAATTTCATATATGATATATATATTATTTTTATGTCTTCCTTATGCATCTTTATTTCTCATTTATGCCATACCATTATGATTTCCATTATGGGTAAACGTGATAATTTCATTTTAGGAAGTGCGGACTACCGCCCCCTCAAAGTGATTTGAATCGTTGACACCCTATGTGGGGCATATAAAGGATGGAGTAAATGATATTATATATGATATTATACTGAAAATATAATAAACCTTTATATAATTAATATTTTATTCCATTAAATACGAAATAGAAATGAAAGTAGCGTTCATGCGTACGCACGGCTTACCGTCTCCATGAATGGTGCATTTCATTTCTTACCTCTAAATGTTACGTAATATTATGAATGATTGTATATAATAGATATATATTATATATATGATATCTACATCATGAATATATTTCTGGATATAATGGCTATTTTACCACATGAACAACTTGTAATTATAAGAAGTTTATTTTTGACTCAAGTACCAAAGATCGACAAAACGACCGTTATTAACATAAATAATTACATAATATTCATAAAATGGTAATAAGTGATATAAAAGTAATAATAAACTTTAAAAAGGTTCTTATGAAATTATAAATTAACAGTATTTTATTATTCATGAGGTTAAAGATCCATCTATTCAAGTCGGACACGAGGTAAGGGAACTTCTTAACCCAATTTCTGTTCATTGGGTTAATATCCTACTTTCAAATTATGTCATGATATTATTATGTCCAATCTTGTATTTGTACTTTCATTACGTGTACTTATAGTGAATACACATAATAGATCTATTTTATTTAAAAAATGATCTTTGTAAGGGACTTCGTCTCAATCTCCTTTCATTGAGGCATATTTGGTTTTATACACAACTTTTTTATATGATGTATAATCCCCTTTGACTTTTACTTTTTTTCAAAAGGAATATTTTCATACGAATCATTTTTACTAAACGATAAAAGGAATGTTTTTTCTTATGTATTCAGCGACAACAACTTCGCCGCTGCCGTGACTATTATTTGAGTTTCGGCTTCCTCTATAAGCCATAACTTTTTTTAAATAAAAATTAAATACCATGTTTTACGTTTCTTTTATTTTGGTACTGAAAATGCTTTTGATAATGTTTTTATTATATCAATGTGTTGTATTGATATCTTCTGATTGAAATGTGGAAATTTTATGTTTCCTTTATGCATGTTTTATGTGATACGATTATGTTGTGGTTTATAATATGTTTAAACCTGTTCATATGTGGAATGCATTGGACTTAATAAGTGACGGGTGGAGCCAGCTATAGCTCCTCGATGCATCGGTAGGTCTCATGAGACAAACTAGTGTCTTGGAACCAGGAATTGACAAAATCTTATTTGTAGTCTTTGCACGAGGCCTTGGCTATGTGGTTATGATAGTCTGGAATTATGCATTCCTTCATTATGAAAGTGTTTATTGATATTGTATGTGATTCTTCGACTAGTAGAATATCCATATGAATAAGTAAATGATATTATTTCATTTTACTTTTTCCATATTATGCTGAAGTTAATGTTTAAAAGGCTTTTTTTAGTTATACACTGCCTTAAATGTTTATGTTTATTTATGAAAGCTTCTTCTATATTGTTATCCTTACTGAGCATCCGAGATGACCCCTTTCAATGTTTTAATATTTCCAGGATGTGAAGAATTATTTTATGAATGACCTGAAGAGATAATATGAGGGGATTTGAAGACAAGATGTAATTGTAGTTTTGTATTACTTTATTATGTAATGTAAAACTTATGAATGTATCTAGTGTTTCAAGGCTACTAAACTAATCGGTCTTTCGAGACATGATCTTTGTGATCATTCCAATGTTACGTAATAATGCACCGACTCTGGGTAACTAGGGTCGGGGAATTACAATACATATTTTTACATCCTGGTCGATTTAGAGATAATAAATGAAAAGTCAATGAATACCTTCAAATAGTATGATGTTAAATCCCATTATGGTTAAAATAATTAAACACTTCTATCAAATGAGATATAAGATATTATCTGAAGATTATGTATGACATGATAAAAATAAATATTATTATAGTATTTGTTATTAACATATTTTAAGAAACTTTATATGTTGATAAATTCCATCCATAAAAAGAAAAGTTGAGGTATGGTATATTCATCTCAATTGACATTCAATTTTGTCATAATTGTTTTTATAGACCAAGTTTCTTTTATATGGTGTATATAATACAATTGAAATGTTATATCATGAATATTAATATTCTTATAATATTTATTGTTTTATTTAATTTTATTCAACAGTGAATATTATCGTTGTAAATTTATCAAAGTGGTATGGGACACTATGGGATGTCAAGGATATTTTTCCTCAAGATCATTTTAAAGCAATTTCAGAGGTATATACATTCATTATAAATTATCCACTAGGGAAATTTTAATAAATTTGTATCCTTTATTAAATATGTATTGTTGATTAGGAATATTATTTATTATACATATGTATTTTTTTTACTGGTATGACATGGTTTGGGGAATTTTTATGGTAAGCCCTATTTGTTGGGGACCTGTTAATGAAATTCCCTCGATGAATCGATAGACTCATGTGAAGAAATTTGTTTTCAAAACCCCTTTTAATTTATTACTATTATTTTATAAATTCTATTATGAATGGTCCTGATAAAAGAGTTAATCTTAGACAAACCAAATTGGACAGTAACATGTATGTTTTAAACCGTATTCTGAAAGATCTTGATGGAAATGGTCACATGTACCTAGGAGAAATGATGTCCAATTATTATTAATTCAATTTATTGAGAATTCTGTTATTATTATTATTATCAATTAGAATTTGTGCTGATATAAATATGAATAGATTATATTATCATTTTTATTTTCTATGTTCCATATTTTTCAGTTACTTACCTTCCCATATTGATACTTCCTTATATAGTTATTCGATTAAAATTGTTTATTAGTTATTTACCATTCAATGTTGGGTTATTTCCATTGATTCATTATTTTTTCTACATTACTTATGCATAATATGAATTTGAGCTCTCCCTTATGATTTAACCTTTCAACAAGTTATGATGAAGAAAACATTGAAGAATCATTCAAAGACTCTAAATATTTTATATTTTTATGTATCATGTTCAATTTTAAATTTCGATCTATATTATGATTATCATGAATGTAATATGGGTATCTAAGACTAATAAATTGACCATTCCGTGGGGATATGATTCGTTCTAGTCATTCCAATGTAATATAATAATTCACTGGCTTCAGGATTCTAGGGTTGGGGTGTTACAGTTGTTATTAAAATATGTTTACTAGCACCCTTGGAAACATGATTTAGAAAACATATGATTAACATTATAAACCTAAGATATAAATTGAGGATAATTATAGTGTAACATAATATAATTTTAGTGTGTTATATAATATATTCTTATTTCTAAAAATGCATCAATGTTTGTATACTACAAGTGGATGTGGTTTTGGAATAGATGTACCTAGGAGTAACAACACCGAGAAGGTGTGTCGGGCCTGACTCAGTGGAACCTGGTAAACAAAAATGGTCTTTATTTTTATATTATTTTCTAGATCATATGCGATATGCTACAAGGATTTCACATTTTATTTACAATCCAATATGAAGGATTTGAGAGAGAAAATGTCACCAAAGAAACCACATTTACGATTATGACATTATCTATGTGTAAATATCTTCAATTTATGTTAAGTGTTTCACTAGATATGGTGATTATTATTTATATTATGAGTGGATATATTATATGAAATCATTTAGAATTGGATCCTAGAATAATTTATGTGAAATACATCAATGCATGTGATCTAACTGTTAATAAGGATCATATCTTTCATTGTTTTGAGATAACATTTTCTTGGGAAATAGTCTCCCAAGTATTCTCATCATACAGAGAAATACAATCAAGTGCTAATGAAATAAGTAAAAAATTAAATGTCCTATGGATTTAAAGGGAAGGTAGGGAATAATTGTATGGTAGAGGAACATATAAATGGAGGGAAGATGGGAAATAAGTACTTTCCCACATGTGATAACTTTGAAAAATAACACCCTGATACTTACATTAATGAAATGGTAGTATTCAATAATTTTGGAATGAAAGGCCACCATGCATGTGAATTCAAGGGTAAAAAAGGATTCAAATTTATAATGATTCAACATCAAGGAGATGATACTCTATTCAATTAAATTCCACAAGAGTAAATGTAATATACCCCAAATGATTATTTTGAATAATGATAAAGTTATTCTACAAAAACATATGAAGAGGAATGATATTTATAACTAGTCAGGAAACATTTCAATTTAATTTTTTTTCATTAATGTAATAGTTATAAAAGTTATTTAATATGTTAGGATTTAACTGAAATAATTCTTCATTAAAGACATGATATTATATTTTTAGTGGTATGGAGAAAAGATAATCATTATAAAGTTAATATTTTCATAAAATAGATGATTGATGGAAAGATAACCATTAATATGTTCCTAATATTATAGATATTATTCTTGTATAATGAAATTATTTTTTTGGATAGATTAAATAAGACAACTGGTGATTACATTGGAAATGAGAAGTGATTTATTAGAAAAGTGGTTTATACTATCATTTATAAACATTAAAACCCTTTTGGATTTAATGAATATACATAATAACATGTTTATTAATTAATGAATAAGGTAGAATGCAGATTAATTAATGTTAATTCAATATTTTATGAGAAAAAAATGATGAATGTGTTCACATATTAGACGTGTGGTCATTAAAGGGCTACTTCTTGACGATTAAAAGATAATGATATGTTCATTTTGGAAATTCATCGATGTGAAACCAAATGTTTGGATCATAATCTTTTGGAAAAGATATACATTTATAAAATGGAAAAAAAATTAGTATTGGATGAGGTTTTAGAGGATAATGTATTAATTAACCGTATGTTGCATCATTGGCTAAGGGAAGAAGAATAAGTTTTTCAAGGCATAATCGAAGGAAGGGATTATGTTTATGGAATGTATATTTATATATTTTCAAAAAGAAAAAATAAATTCCCCTAATCTATAAAAAGTGTTTTTTTTAAACAATTTGTCACATTATTATAATTTATTGATTATATCAATGATTTTTAGTCGGACCTATGGTATATGATTTTCAGGTCTTCAAAATTTAGCTGAAAATGTTATCTATCACTCACTATCTGAACCCGATGGTTAGAGTTCACTTCCATGTCACAGTTTTCACTAATGTTATCCTATTTCAATGCCTATTTTATTGGAGAAATTGAAATTTAATTCTCCATATTATTATTATAATTATTTTTTATGGATATTATTTTTGATGTGGGTATTTGAAAATAGTTTTTTATATCAATCCCTTGATTACCAAGATCATGATAAAATTCGGAGGATGAAATTTAGTTTGGGTGATGATAATGTTACAACCTAATAAATTAAATTATTTTTCTTTTAGAATAAATATAATTTTATTTTTAGAAATCATTATACACAATGTCATTCTTACCCTAAAAAAACTCAAAATTAACTTGTGTTACATGCAACAAAAAGTTTTAACACCTTTTAATTGTGCACATATTTTGAAATAAAAATTATAAAAAATTATAATGTTTTTGAAAAAAATAAATATCATTTTGGAATTTGGAATTTCAAAATTATATAAGAGTAAATTTTTGGTATATTTCAGAGAAGTTTATTATTTTGTTGAATATTGAAAAATACTGCCTTTTAGTTAAAAACAAAATTTTCATTTATATTATTAACAACTTTAAATTATATTTTAAATTTGTTTTAACAATAAAAATTGATCACTTAAAAATATATTAACCAAATATAGTTCATTGGAATCAATTTTATATCCAAATTGGATATAAAATTTTATGGAACTTGTAAACTTTTTTACATCCAAAACCAACATTCTCACTACATCTGTGAGAATTGAGTTAATCCAAATTTTACCAATTCTGTGATTTTATTTTTGAATAGAAGACACGCACGGTTGTGATAATTGAATTATTTTTCATCAAATAATATCAAGTTAATTTTTTATCAAAAAAATTATTGAATATGATTAAAATTAGTTATGATTATTGAAATAAAAATAATCCCAAAATGGGACTAACCATTAATCTTAAGATCCAAAAGGACCAGGAAATTGTCTAAAAATCATTGGCTTTTAATTGTTCTATCACAACCCGTACCTCGGGGCGCGTATCTTGACTACCCCAAGCCCGCCTTCCATAGGTCCGGGGCTGGTGTCTAGCACTAAAGGCGTAAAACCCGAAACTGGGAAGCCATTGCCTTTATAACAGTAAACAAAAAAAATAGAGTAGGCTACTAGAAGTAAAACACTTTGTAAAATAGAATAAAAAAGAGTGTGTTGAAGGTAATGTGGCCAGAAACACAACCCAATAGTGAAGTATAGGTACAATTGAAATCAAGTACAACTAAAAAAGGGACAAACAACTTATAGGTAAAGAGCATCTCGTGGATTGACCTCCGAGGTTCCTACCTGAAGGGTGGGTACAGATGACCACCTCAACACTCCACGTCCATCAGACTCTTCTGTGTACTGACTCATCGTAAGGTCGACCTACGGGTACCGTCCAGTCCTGGCGCTCTCGGCATCCATCAGCGATGTCTATCATCTGCATCCAACCTAATGAGGTGTGGTCATAGCCCGTGCAGTGGTGAGTATAACGATACTCAATAGGGACCCATAGACCCTCAAGGTCTCACAATATTCAAAAAGGATAACAAAATGTAAAGATTCAACGGATAACCCTTACTTAGGTGTATGCCCATACATTTACCTAAGTAATTTAGTAACCCATCTCAATCATGAGGAAAACATTAAAGTCATTGAATCAGCTCAAACATGGATTTTATTGATGTATAGAAGTACATATGATAAGTCACGAAACTAGATCATCTTATTCTGTCAAGAGGCACTGCTTCTGACAAAATGGAGTCGGGCCTACACAGGATCGATAGGTACTAACCCCCGCAATGACCCACACAGGATTTGACCCACACAAGATTAGTATACACTGACCCACACAGGATTGCTAAGTGTTGACCCACAAAGGATTTGACCCACACCGGATCAGTATGCATTGACCCACATAGGATTGCTGAGCGATGACCTCCAAATGATCTGTTTCCAACCTCTACCTCACTATCAGCTACTGGATTCCTCGCACACGGGGCACTCGAGTTCCGTAAAATCTGGCCTCGAGATACCATTTGTACCTCGACCACCACTAAACTCCACAAATGAGTAACCCAAAGGGCTGCCATGTCGTAAGAGTTCCATGCAACAGACGGTGCGTCAAACGATCGCCCGATCTGTGAGTTATTGGCATTTCCATTCCAGGGGCCCAGTTGGTTTTTAGGTTCAAACCAACCCAAGCATACTCCAATTATGTCCAAACCACAAGTGGGGTATTTCAAAAGAACCAACTCACTCCAAGCCTTCCATCGACGTAGGAAGTTCATCAATCGGAAACTCATATCCCAAGATAGGGGGCGAAAAGGTGTCCACTAGCCAATGAGTCCGGGTCCAGTACGACCTCGTCGGACTGACCTGGCCCAACCCGGTTTGGAGCGGGGTTTGACCCAGTCTATGGGTCTGATCCGGTCCCAGGAACCGGCTAGGCTCAAGGGGGAGGTCCGGCTTTAGGGAGGCCCGACCGTTGGTGGCCCGACCCTACCCGGTACGGACCAGGGTCTAACCCAGTCCGCGGGTCTGATCCGGTCTGAGGAAGCTGCCCGTCTCGAGGGAGGTCCGGCCAAGGGCGGCCTGACTATTGGTTGCACGGCCAAGGGTAGTCAGGTAGAGGGCGGACCGGCCGAAGGCAGCCTGACGGCCTGCCCTAGCCATGCACAGGGGGAAGGCGTGCACCCCCTGGCACCCGAACGACAGATCTGTTTGGGTGGGAGCCAACCGGCGCCAGGTGGCCCGGATCTAGCACATGTGGGACCCGACTTGGTCCCGCACCTCCCGGATGGCCCGAGCGGCCAGCTGCTTCGCACCACGGCACCGTACCCCTCCACCGTGGCCTTCCCTGGTCCTGGCTTCCATGTTCCTCCTGCACGGCGTGACGACACAGCGCGCCTCCGCCATGGCCCGCCCCGGCTGCGGCTCTTCTTCCACGCGGTACGACGGTGTCGTGCCCTCATGGAGACCTGATGGCCTTGTACCACCGGTTTTCTTCATGTTCATCTTGATTCCAACCGCCATTTTGCCGCCTCCGCCATCAACACAACGAGAACTACAATAGGGGGAAGGGTCGGACCATGTTTGTGGGGTCTGAGCCCTCCTCGTTAAGATGATATCAATCATCAACAAGGAGCACAACAAAACTATGAAGAACAGAGGGTAAAAACTCATACATAAATCAATGCGAACCTCGTATTTTTTTATCGTTGGTGGTGGAAGGAGAGGAAAAGCAGACGTCGATTTGTCGACGTTGGGAAGCGCCCGGTGAAGAAGCGTCGTTGGTGTTCTTCACGGTTGGCTCCTTCTCTTTTGGATCAGATGAATATCGATGAAGAAGTTCATCATTTTTCGGTGTTGTGTGGTGTACATCGTTGGAAGTATAAAGTTCTCCCACTCAAAGCTCAACCAAAAGATATGCCAACCCAAAAATAATAGACTATCAATTATTTGAATTGTTGGCCAGAATCCCAAAGAATTCAAAAGGGGTTCCAATTAAATAAAAGAAGTTCAATTATTTAATTGCGAGGGTTGGCACAAAATTAATGTGGGAAGGTGGGGAGTTGACTTACCACATATATGGGGAGTTAAAATGGGGTTTAATGATCGTGTGGGCCCCATCAATGATATCCTCCCAAGGGAGGTTATGTGTGGGTGGTCCCCAACCAAATAACCTCCCATGGGAGGTTAGGGTGTCATGACACCCACCTCCAACCTCTCCTTGGAGGATTATACCGCCACAAATAAAAATAATGTAACACTTTATTTTTTATTTAATTTAATTAAAAACCCCAAAAAATAACTTCCATTCTCATCAGAATGAAACTGCAGTGAAGGTCTCACTAAGAAATTACTAAAGATGCGAGTTCAACGGTACCCTCAAGTTTCTATTCTGAGCACCATTTCAAAAGATATAAAATCCATCTTGTACGTTTACTGAACATCCCCAAACAGAACTTAAAAAAATTATTCCGGGCACACTCGGCCACAGAATCAAGCGCTGTAAATTATCACGGACCTGGAAATGGTCTAAAAATCATTGTTGTTTAATGTTCAAAAAATTTACATTTTTTTATTTTATATTTTATGGGGTTATTAATAAATACTAGTTCCCCTTATAAAAGGATACATATGGATAGAGAGAAAAATAAAACATTCCTTGCCTTTAATATTTATAAAACATTTAGTTATATAAAAAACCTCATATTTTTGTTTATACATATACTATTAAATGATAAATGTGTTAATGTTATCATAATATATTATCATTAATTATTAATTATGATTTAGTTTGATAAAATTTATAAGAAACACCAATGTAGTAATTATTTAGTTAATAATTTACTAAAATAAATATACTATTAATATTAAAAGTGAATTATATTGATTGTATTACTCAATTTAATTTTTTTAATTTAAATATATAATTTTAGTTTCTGAAATGTAATTATATTTTAATTAAAATATGGTTTTTATTTTTAGAACTGAAAAATAAATAAATAATGTAAAAATTGACATTATTGTTATTTTACAATAAATGATATTTTATTAAATTATTTAAAATTAATAAAGATCATATATTCATACATGTGATAAGAAATTATTAATAAATAATAAATATTATCTATAAATGTAACATATGTCCTTTTATAATTAGCATATAGATCCATATATAATAAAAATGCTTTTAACTTAGTTCGGTTTATGCAGTGTCTTATTGCGTCTCATGCGTTGTTTCAAAATTATTTTGTAAAACATGTGATATTTTTATTTTATAATTTAAATAATATTAATAATTCATTAGATATATATATTCTAATAAATCTCAGTCTAGTTTTTTCTTTTTTATTAAATTAAATAGGTTAGAAAACTGAATTCTTTAATAAAAAAAATGATAAAATTGATGAATCATCTATGTTAATGAACCAAATTGTTAAAATGTCAATATTTTTGTGTGTTATAGGATATTATAGAACATTTTCACCCTTTAATCCATTAGTTTAACATTTTTCCAGTGCATTATCTATGTTTAACCATCCATTAATGAATATCTACTAGTATTTACAAGAGTTCCACAACCCCTCCATGGTAAAAAGAAAAGTACACTACCCAATTCTAACACCTCTCAAGAAATATTGCCTCATAAGAACACATTCCAAAAAGTATCCCAACATATTTCATATAGAAATTGATGCGTCCCTCTTAGAATAGGTCCACCTATTGAAACCGTTTGATTTAAACAAAAAGGAGTTACATGATTAAGAGGTAATGTCTTCTTTAATGATCTTTAGTTTTCTCCATTACACACCCCCTAAAGTATCATTTTTATATAATTTTATAAAAAAAGTAAAAAAAATATTATTATTTTTTTTATATTAATTTCACTACCTACACTTACACACACTATCGTATAATGGGTTACAAACTTATAGTTTTTGTGAAAGGTGAACTACCGCCTCACGAAACGATGATTGTTTGTTACAATTTTACTTAATATCATGGTGGTAATTATGATATAATCAATATTTCAATATAATATATATGTATTTATCAGGTATTTATTATTCTATAAATTTTTTATAACACATATCTAAACACATTTTATTTTGATCAAATACAACAATATAATTTGTGGAATTGTGGAAGTCTGCCCCCTTAAAGTGATTTGGGTCATTCATGCAATACATGGAACATATTGAGGATTATATTAATTTATATATGTATAAAATATGAAATATAATTAAAAATGTAATTATTATATGCATATTTTTCATATACCTTTCATTGTTTTAATATGACAAAGAAATGAAAGTAGAATTCATGATTACGTACAACCAATCGTCTCCATGAAAAATGAACTTCATTTCTTATCTCCAAATATAATAGGGTATTATAAATACTATTCTGAAGAATATATATGATAAATAAATCATGGAATACATTCTTCATATGATAAAACAATAACCAATATAGTAGGAACATCCAATAAC
This sequence comes from Viscum album, assembly GCA_963277665.1. Lineage (NCBI taxonomy): Eukaryota > Viridiplantae > Streptophyta > Magnoliopsida > Santalales > Viscaceae > Viscum > Viscum album. The sequence goes on along the minus strand of OY728163.1, from coordinate 2,096,572,602 downwards.
ATGTCAAAACATACTTGAAAAAACTACGATATTAACATTTAAAATAGTAAAAATAATGAATGATTGTTATCCAAAAGGTATTATGATATTATAAAAAGATTTCATAAGATATTGTAAATATTATGATGGTTCTTTAATAATATAGTATAATATTTTAATCCACTATATAGGAATATAAATACCACACAGAAAAAAGATGGTTAATGAATGATATTTCTATCCCAATTTACATTACATTGAGACTTAATTGTTATTATCCACCATGTTTATTTTATAGGTTGTATATGCTAAAAATTGTATATGTTTTTACATGAATATACATATTATCATTATTTTCTAGGATTAATTTATTCTTATTCCACCATGGGGTATGGGTTCTAAATGTTTCAATGTTGTATCGAATACTTTGGGATGTTTAAATAATCTTTTCCTCATGATGGATTTAATGGTCCTTAAATGGTATTTAACTACATTACATATCCTCCATTGAGGAAATTATGATAAATAAATACTCATTATTAAATAAGTATTTTTTATAAAGAATATTATTTATTCACTGTGTGGAATTCCATGTTTAGGTATGAAACAGGTTGGGAACCGATTAAGGTAAGACCTAAAGGTCGAGTACTAGTCAATAAAAGACCCTAGATGCATCAGTAGTCTCATGGGGTGAAATTTGGTCAGGAAAAAATATATTTTTTGGAATACCATAAGTTATAAACAAACATTTTAATGTTTTTAGTGTTGAATTACGTTTGGACACGCTAAATTTGTTTGTAACTAGTATGATTAAAACCATCGTGTGAAAGATCATGATGTTAATGGGTCTATGTACCTTGGAAACACAGAATCAAATAATTGAGAATTTTATTTAATAAAAAATCAATAATTATTATAATAAATGATATTTTTAATTGACATATCAATTGATATATATTATTCTTATTTTCATTGTTTTTGTGGAATGTGTTTTTGTTTCAGAACATTCTAAGTTTATATTTCCTTATCTAGTTATTTGAATAGTATGTGTTATCAGTTATTTACCTTTCCATGTTAGTTTTTTTCAATTTATTCATTATTTCTTATACATCAAATACCCTCAATGAAAATTTAGGTCTCCCTTATTATGTTTCCTTTCACCAGGTTGTGAAGAAAAAAATAATGAATATGATTTCAATGATATATGTTCTTTCATTTTATTATCACTACTGGAATGTGAGGTATTTGCAACGTGATATTTGTGATGAGATCTCGTCACAAGTTAGATTTTGTGTTATGGTCCCTTCACAAATAACCCATTACAGATAAATGTGTCACAAATAGATATATGATTATATACATTATATATATATAAACTTGTAATGACAGGCCCGTCGCAAATAGTTTTCAGTTGATATATGTTATATATAACTAAAAATTTTGTGACTGGCCCTTTTCCATGTCACAAATACATATTTAAAATATATATATAAACTATTTGTAATGGGGTACCGTTGCAGAAGCTCCTGTCATAAATTCTGAATAAAATAAAAAATATATATTTAATAAATTTATTATTTAGGAAAAAATAATATTATTATCATTAAAAAAAATATATTAAAATTCTTAATATTCGTAAAAAAAATATAAAATATCATAAAATATTATTATTATTAGTAAAATTAAAAAACATTAAAAAATATTATACTAATAATAATTAAAAAATTAAAAAAATATTAAAATTTAAAAATATATAAAAAAATTGAAATATTTAGGAAAATATAAATGACAAAAACTGTAAATAGTTCATATTACAACAAATATTACTTCATATTTTTTTAACATAACAATAGAATCAATGGGGGATAATCTTCTGGATGAGGTGGAGAAGCTGGTGGAGATGGTGGAGGAAACTCCATCCTTAAACTACGAGTCAGATGGCGCATGTACTACATCTGCTCGGGTAGCTGCTACTGCCATCATCACATCTCCTCCTAATGTTTCTATTTCTACTTCCATCGATGCATTTCCTCTTCATACTACCGCTACTACCCCTGCATCTGCTACTAACACATCTCTTCTTGCTTCTTTTGTAAACTCTATATAAGTTCACTCTGATCTCACAACTGCACCTCATACTTTGAGCCAGATGTTGATGTCTCCCAACGAGATCCTCCGGAGCTGGACGTCGACATCACATAAGAACCATAATAAGTCCAAGGATTAAAATGAAAGTCGATAAAAACACTCGGCCCTTCTCGAAGGCATATTGGGTCACCTGCATCTATGACACCTCATCGAAATAGTGGGCACTAGTCTGATCAGCCATTTCAGCCAGAATCTCAACCTTTGTTAGAGATTTCACGGCCTCATAAGACTTCATTAGTTCTAATTTGAAATATAAATAGTGAAAATAGTATATACAGTTAATTTTCAAACTGAAAAAGAAATAATACTAACCACTATCTAATATTGGAAATCACCCTTAATCTCTCCAGTGGATGGATCACTGTACATCCTCTGATAAATGTTGTAGTCAATAATATAGTGCCGCTTGACATCCTATATGAATATAAAATAAATAGTTTATATTTAATGTAATATAAATTATTTAAAAAATATACTTAATTGATTCTATCTATGTGTACTGAATGTACAACTACCAGCTCAAGGCGTCACCTCCTGTTTCCCCCAGTTCTGTCAGCCCAATGAAGATTTCCTAAAAAATCCACCACCCAGCTAGTGTGAACATAATCAATCCCAAATGTGAGATAAAATATAATATGGTCGGTGGGCTCTACAGAACATGTCAAATACTGGATGTCCTTCTTTTTTAATGGATATCCATAACAAATTTTTCAAAAACTTATGGAAACAGTCACACATAGACACATCACCTGCCATGTGGATCGCATCATGTGTTTTATCATCGATTGGATACCATAAACCTTACAAATAATTTATTCTATCAAGTTATTATTTAAATAAATTTCAGAACAAATATTATATATTTACATACTTTTCAATGATTGAACATGCTGAGTTTCACATCAAACAGGAATCAGTTCCCATGTGATCCATTGTTGAGGAAAATAATTATGCAAGATAGCACTCCACTATCCAATAGATACGTTTGAAAAACTGATAAAAAAGAATAAAAATCATTCAATTAGTATATAAATAAATTACAAGATGCTAACTAAAATACATAGGGTAGCATACCCCTATGTGTGTGGATCAAAGACGATATGTGGACATCACTAAGGGATAGGTTCAGGAATCATCAGTCGCATAAGACCACACCTTCTCCGCGTACCCCCCTAAACTGGTAGTACGTTGAGGGTGAGATGATACCAAATCCTTCTCATCCAAAGGTAACTCATCCTCCTACAACACATGAAGTATATCAGGGTCCACCTGAAATAGAAAATTATTATTGATAGCAGATAGTTAAAAATAACTATTATATATCGATATATATTTGTTATGATAATAACCAGAATTTACTTTTGTCAATTTCTACATCCCTCGTCATCATCATATATGATGATTTCAATGTCTTTATATTAATCCTTGTCACCATCAATATCCAAATGAGTTTTAGTTTCATCATCTGTAACCATTTCAAATTAGTTTGTAACATCATTAACATCATCATCACTATCAACCCTTAATTGTGGGGTGTCATCATCAATATTCATGTCTCTTTGTGGAAAAGTTGGATTTTAAGTATTCTGTTGAAAATTTTAAATTCTTTGCACTTTATCGGCACCACATTTAGTTTGGGTAAACTGATTTTCAGGAGATTTCATTTTTATTATGCTCCATCAATCACTCGGGTCTCCGGATGTAGCACAGTGATTTGTGAAATATACTTTATGTCCATGTTGAGCCAGTAATAATTGTTCATTTACATCAAAAAAGATTTTTATATTCAATATCGATGATTTCAAGAGTTGAAAGAACATACAAGCCTCTCTCAGTATCCATCCACCGACATTTAATCATCATTATAAAATTTTATCCATGGTAACATAATTCAATAATTTCATCCAACATGCCATAAAAGTCAGCATCAGTTTCCCTATGATGAGATCCTCTCACACAATCTCCATTGTTAATTTTTTCTGATTTCCCATATGCATGTGTATGAAATCGCAAACCATTCACCACATATTTATTATAAGATTTTTCTATTTTGGATAACGGGTTACTCAATATACACATTTTCAATTTAAAATTTTTAAGCATTTTCAGACACATTAAATTTTTTAAAACAATGATCAATATAATAAATAATAAAATTAATTGATATATTAAACTATCAATAATTTTTGTTACCAGTTTTCAATTCCATAGATAAATATTTTCATCGGCGTTTTTCAAGAGCAACTGCTATAATTTGAGGAATCTGTTTCCTGATATGATTATCATATAACCTAATAAATAAATAATTTTACTTACTATAACATAAATTATAGAATAAGTGATAGAATCACTCACATAAAAAATGATTACATTTCTTCAGAGTTGAGAATAACAAGTGTATGAGTTCTGTGATGCTCATCATCTGAAATCCATCATTAATGAACTCTACCAAATCCAAGCTCTGGCTGATAAAAAACTGACAAATAATTTTCCATTTCATCATCAAAATCCTCCCCATTCCATCCCTTGCGGTAGTGTTTTTATGGATATTCATATTCAATATAATGAGAGATAAAAATCAATTTCTTCTTGAAAATAAGCTTCAGCAATTGAGCTTTCAAATGATGATTTGTTACAAACATTTTTCTTCAATTTATACATGCATCTCTTAGATGTGTACATCCATCAAAATTGTACCAGACCTCCACATTTATCATTATGTGGAAAATGTAATATTAGATGTTCCATTGAGTCAATGAAAGCTGGCAGGATGATTTTTTCCAGTTTACATACAATTACAACAACATCTTATTCCTCTTTTCATAGTTCATTAGAGTTTGTTGTCTCCATACAAATGTTTCAAAAAAATATGATATGTCTGTTATCGACTCCCAAATCATAGAATTCCACAATCATCTGAATCCAATCGGCATAAGTCTTTCTATTATAACAAGACAATCATGACTTTTTAATCTGTTAATATCATAATTCTTAACACATCTACCCGAATCGGAAGCATAACCATCTAGAAGAATCAAATCATCAATACAAAAAAATATGCGACTCTCTTTGGATAGTGTATAAGCTACTTTTGGCTTCATTAACCTATATGATCTTACATTTTGAAGTAGTTCAAGTTCGTGTCACCTGTAAATTTGGGCAAGATCTAATCGTGCATTAACATTATCTTTGGTCATACCTAGTGTCTCCAAAACATTATGATATAAATTATCAAAATAGTTCTTCTCAATATTCATGACATAGAACATGTGGCATACCAACAAATTGGACCAGTATTGTAGATCGCAAAAAATGATTCATTTTATCCAATTGTGTTCTTTCCCAAATCCATGAATATTTTTTTTGGTTTACTGGTGGCCAAAATGAGATGGGAGGTAATAAAAATACAACTTATTTTGACTCTGTACCTTGGATAATTTTTGGATGTTTATCCTTCTCAATTGTGATTTTTCAGAAATGATATTTGTTCCTCTGAAAATGAAGATGAATGGGAAGAAATATTTGATATCAGTCAACATAGCAAGGTTTTTTCCATTTATTAGCATAAATAATTTTGTGTCATTCATACAGTAAGGAAAATATTTCAAATCTTGTGTACTCCATCCAGATAACATGTCATATGATGAGAAGTAACTAATTTTCCACATCAATACAGCTTTTAATATGAAATTTTGATTCGCAACAACATCATAAGTACTAACACCAATACTCCAAAATGATTTTAACTCATCAATAATTGGTTTCAAATAAATATCAATTTTCTTCTTCAGATGTCCAGGGATTAATAAGGTCTAAAAGATATAGGGCTCCTTCATCAATATTCATGGAATTAAATTGTACAAAGTCAAAAAGACAAACAAACATAAATACTAACTACCATTATAACAAATTATAAATAATTTCTATTAATTATTACTAATTATTACTAATTATTCATAAATATTAATAAATTTTACTATTTACTAATAATAATAACTAATTATTACTATTTATGACTATTTATTACTAATTATTACTAATTATTACTAATTATTAAAAATTATTAAAAAAATTTCTATTTATTACTATTTATTACTAATTATTTCAAATTATTACTTTTTATTAATTTATATTACTATTTATTACTTATTATTTCTAATTATTAGTAATTATTAGTAATTATTACTAATTATTAAAAATTATTAATAATTATTACTAATTATTAAAAATTATTACTATTTACTACTAGTAATTTTTTATTATTACAATTTAATTACTATTTATAACTACTTATTTCAATTTATTCCTTTTTATTCACATTTATTGCTATTTATTTCTATTTATTTCTATTTATTTCTATTTATTAATAATTATGAATATTTATTACAAATTACTACTAAATATTACTAACTATTATTAATTATTACTAACTATAACTAATTATTACTAACTTTTACTAATTATTACAAACTATTACTGTTTATTTTTAATTATTAATAATTATTACTAATTGTTACAAATTATTACTAATAATTACACATAATAAGTAATTTTTTCTAATAATTACTAATAATTACTAATTATTACTAATAATTACTAATAACTACGAATAATTACTAATTATTACTAATTATTACTAATTATTACTAATTATTAATAATTTTAACAAATTATATATAATTATTACTTATTATTACAAATTATTACTATATAATTCTAATTATTGCTAATTATTTTTATTTATTACTATTTATTAATACTTATTAATATTTATTAATATTTATTACTATTTATTTCTTTTTATTACTATTTATTACTATCTATTTCTATTTATTACTAATTATTACTAATTATTACTAATTATTAATATTTATTACTAAATATTACTAAATATTACTAATTATTACTAATTATTAGTAATTGTTACTAATTATTAGAAAGTATTACTATTTATTACCATTTATTACTATTTATTACTAACAATTACAATTTATTACTATTTATTAAAAGTAATTAAAAATTATTGGAAATTATGAATAATTATTTTAAATTATTAATATTTATTAATATTTATTTCTATTTATTACTATTTATTACCATTTGATACTATTTATTACTAACTATTACTATTCATTAATATTTTCAACTAATTATTACTATATATTACAATATATTACGAATTATTACTAATAATTACTAATAATTACTATTTTTTACTATTTTTTACTAAATTTTACTAAGTATTACAAATTAATACTAATTATTCTTATTTATTCCTATTTATTTATATTTATTACTATTTATGTCTATTTATTACTATTTATTTCTATTTATTAGTATTTATTAGTATTTATTAGTATTTATTACTAATAATTACTAATTATAACAAATTATTATTTATTATAAATATTTATTACAAATTACTAAAAATTATTACTATTTGTTAGTATGTATTACTAATTATTTCAATTTATATCTATTTATTACTATTTCTTACGATTATTTATTACTAATTATTTCTAATTATTACTATTTATAACTAATTAATAGTATTTATAACTTATTATTACTATTTATGACAAATTATTACTAATTATTAAAATTTATTTCTAAATATTAGTATTTATTAGTAATTGTAAATATTTATTACAAATTATAAATACTTATTACTATTTTTTCTAATTATTACTGTTTTTCAGTAATTATTACTATTTTTCCAAATTCTTACTATTTAACGCTATTTATTACTATTTATTGTTAATTATTACAAATTACTCGTAATTAATAGTAATTAGCGTCAATTACTATAAATTATTGCAAATTACATCAACTAATTTCTAATTACTGTTAATTATTTTTATACATTTCTAATTATTGTTAATAGTTATTAATTGCTACTAATTACTAAGAATTATTACTAATAATTTCAATTTAAGATTACAAATAAATATTGATGACAAAACAATTTAAATCTATTTTAATTGCAACTAATCAATAATAAATAATATTAATATACAAAAATGAAATAAATAGTAAATTAAAAAAAACCTAAATACATTTATACTTGATCTCTTATAGGTAAGGATAGCTTCATAACTTCTTCGTAAAAAAAAACTAACTCCGAAAACATTTCACTCAAAATTAATAGTTGAGAGATAGAAAGAAATTAGGAATTGAGGGGATGGATGGAAAAAACATATAGGGGTATATAAATTTTAGATTAGTTGTGACTTTACTATTTGCAATGGTACCCATCCCGAATACCTTTGACCGCATTAATTTCTTTCAGCGGTTGAAAGGGTATTTGTGACGGGTCCCGTCGCAAAAAGTCACATGCTGAAAAACTATTTGCGACAGGACAAGGTCTCGTCGCAAATAGTATTTACTACCTCCCGGTATTTGCGACACGAGGTGACTCCCCATCGCAAATACTATTCCCGCAGTTTGGAGCTCAATCCGTACCAAACCACGCCTTACTTTTTGCGACGAGACACCATGTCCCATAGAAAATATCTAATTATTTTCAATGGGTTGATGTTCCCGTCGCAAATAGCCTCATCGAAAGACTATTTGTGACAGGATTTATTCCCTTCTCAAATAACCCATTGCAAAAAAAATAGTCATTTCATTAGTGTTTGTATCATGTTTAATTTTATATTTACCAATGTATTATGGGTATCATGTATGTAATTTTATTTTCGAAGAACACTAAACTGATCAATCATTTGGCATTTCATTCCTTGTAATAATTCTAATGTAATAAAATATTTCACAGGATGAAGGCCTATTGAGTCGGGGAATTACATGGTAGATTATAAAACATGGATCAGTCAACAAAATCCATATGAATACTCTAAAATTGCTTTCATATTTATGAACTGTTCAACAACCCCCATTGTTTTTATTTTTTCCTCGTACATTTAGCAGTCCATCAAATGGTAGTGGGTATTCTCAAGGTTCTTGAATGAACAACTGAAAACCCATTAAAGAAGACATAGCCAGTATCACTGGATCATGACAGTCTATTTCCAGGATATTCATTCAAGTGAATGTATGTTCATCCATACATTCCTCAATTTGGATAGTCAATGGTAGTCATGGTTTCATGCACTATGTATGTTATGAAGAATAGTTTTATTTTTTTTTACATTATTTTACAAACATCATCACTATCATTCAATATTCTCTTTGTATCCATCAAAACCAGATGATCTGGGAGGCCATATCCACAAACAACAACCTCCCCCTCCACAGTAGTTGAAACTATTATATTTCGTTTCATTTAATAGAAAACAGTAAATATATTTTTTGTATATATCATTTCATCTTACATTACACAGCTACAAAAATATTTAATTTTTTATTACCTTTGACTTCAACACTGGTTTATATATTAGTCAATCATCCACTTACTGTCCTTCAGGCTACTATTGATCATCCTACTCTAATAGTTTCTCTTTAACCCCACCCCTTTATAAGTGAATAAGGAATGCATCCTCCCATTACTATCAAGGAATATTAAATATAAAACCACCATTATCCATTTTTTACATTACCTGACATAGATAATGGGACTGTAACGACCCGAAATTTTGAATACATCTTATTTATTAATTTTATGTGTTATTTTATTTTATTTTTATACTCAACAAAAATGTTTCATTTGATAACATGAGTATAATTAAAATGAGACTGTTGGGTTTTGACTATTATTTGACCATTGGTCAATATGACCGCTGGAAACTAAATGTTTTGATTACTATCTCTAAATACAAGCAATCTTGGTTAATTAATATAGAAAGATGATTCGATGGCCTCACCCAGTTGTCTTGGACCGATCGAAGCCCATCTAACAGAACTTGGGAAGGAGGTAGCACCACTGGGCTTTGCTCTGGACCAAACCCAAGCTGAACTTCATCGTGTGAAGCTAGAACGGGATCGCCTTCGCGAGAAGTTCAAACTAATAGAAATTACGACTCATGCGATGTTCGCCGAGCCTCCCTCGGATTCTCTCACCTTAGCACACCATACACATAGGTCTTATGCTGGTGTGATAAGGGGCTATGTAAGGAGACCGTAATTGCCTTGTGTAATCCTTTGTTTTAAATAAAAATTTGGATTTCTTCTTATGATGAAGTTTATGAATTTTCAAATGTCCAGATAAATATAGTATGCATATTTTTGATAAATTTTAGAGAAAGGATATATTAAAAATGTTTATGTAAACCTTAAATAAATAAAAATGTGCAATGATTTTCAAAAAATGGTCTTCTACAATTATGATCACTACGAAATTTCGAGTCTAATAAGATCAAATTGATTTTTGATGAATAGTTAATTATGAATAGTGATTTTACGCTTAGAATTAGTAATGTGACCAAATGGATTAGTAATCTCACTTAAAGAAAGTATTAATATAATCTAGGCACCTTGATTAAGTAATGTGATTCAATAAAATGGTTAAATGACGGTTTCATAAATTATTATTCAAGTATTAGTTTTTCGGGTGAATAGTGTTTTTTAATTAAAAATTTAATTAAAAAAAATTAGAAAATTATTTTTATAAAACGGATTTCATTTTTGAACTCAGAGCACCAATATTATGCTATGGTAATTTTTGGGGTTTTTTTCTGAAAAAATGAATTTTCGGTGAATAGTGTTTTTATTTAAAAATTAAATTAAAAATATTTATAAAAATATTTTTATAAAATGGAGTTCATATTTGTAATCAGAGCGTTGATATTTTGTTAAGGTGAAATTTTGGGATTATTCTGAGAAAGTTGAATTTTCGATGAATAGTGAAAATACAGTTTTTAAGTTACGGGTGTCTAATGACATCATTAAATGATGTATTATGTATATATTCAATATGGTCGAATTGTGAATAGTAATATAAGGTATGAGGTTTCCCAAGTGGCCAATACCATGGGAAAATACCATGGTCAAGCCCATGGTTTTTCCAAAACCACTAATGAGGTGTCCCTTGGCCATTAATGCCTTGTCCCCTCACTTTCCCTATAAATATCCACCCATTCCTCCTTTGGTTTTCACTCCCAACTCTCCCCCAACGAAGTTCTGGTCTGCTTACCTCCCAAGGAGTCCTCCCAAGGTGCCCCCAAGCCCTCAAGGTCCATAAATTTGAGTTTCAAGAGTCACGTTTTAAGGTAAGGGATCTGACCTCTCTCTTTCATTTCAAGTAATCTCTTTTATGTCATTCCTTTTATGCTACATGTTCTTATGTTGGAGGATGTTCTTTTATACTCCTCTTACTGCCCTTTTTATGTTCATATAATGATAGATCCCCTCTTACACTCATTATTTCGTTTTATGAAGTTTTAAGTGGCGTCGTTATGCTGCCGAATTTTTTGTAACAGACTCTTTCTCTTTTCTCATTTTTTTTAAGATCTATTTTCATGTAAAATATTTCAAGTTCCTTTTTATTATGTTGGGGTATGATCACTAAATTTATCATACTGATATTTTATGATCATATGATGAGATACCCCATTTTATCTCTTCAATTCAGTATTTTGAAGTTTTAAGTGGCGCCGTTAGGCTGCCGAATTTTTAAGTGGTTCTTCACCCTTCTCGTTTTGAAGTTCTACTTTCATGTCAATTATTTCAAGTTCCTTTTTGTTATGTTGGGGTATGATCTCTATATCTATCATACTGGACTTTTATGTTCATATGATGAGAGACCCCATTTGATCTCTTCAATTCAGTATTTTGAAGTTTTAAGTGGCGTCGTTAGGCTGCCGAATTTTTAAGTGGTTCTTCACCCTTCTCGTTTTGAAGTTCTACTTTCATGTCAATTCTTTCATGTTCCTTTTTGTTATGTTGGGGTATGATATGTATATCTATCATACTGGAATCTTATTTTCATATGATGAGAGACCCCATTTTATCTCTTCAATTCAGTATTTTTAAGTTTTAAGTGGCGCCGTTAGGCTGCCGAATTTTTAGGGTATTCTTTCACCCTTCTCATTCTTTTCAAAGTTCTACTTTCATGTCAAGTCTTTCAAGTTATTTTTAATTATGTTGGGGAAATATCTCTATATCTATCATACTGAACTCTTATTTTCACATGATGAGAGACCCTATTTGATCTTTTCAAATCTTTGTGTTTGAAGTTTAAGTAACGTCGTTAGGCTACCGAACTTTCATAAGAGAAATCTAATTTTTCTCTTTCTTCCATGTTTTTCATTTCAAATGGTATGTCCTTGAAATTTCATTACCATGATCATGTATCCTTCTTATTCTGTCCATATACTGTTTTATGGGTCATTTATGAATGTTTGACCCATTTTCCCTCTCTTTTTAATGTCTTCTAAAACCTCTTGACATAGCCGTTATGCTCTAGAATTTCCATCTCAAAATGTGTCTCTCTTTTTCTAAAGTTCTTTTATATTATTAAGTGAATACTCAAAGCTCTTTCTTATAAAGGGGTATTCACATATATACGAAAATGTTCTATTTTAAATTATGGGATTTACATACATGAGACCCACCATCCTTTTCTGTGGGTTTTAAAGTGACATAAAGATCATGTCTTTAAAGCAGTTTTTAAAACGTTATGATTATGAAATGAAACCCATTTATTTTGTGCTATATGGGTTCTTTATGAAATGTTTGATGATGATATATGTGGCTCACATGATAATAAAGGAAAATTTAAGGGTTCTCCCTGATAGCGCTCCAATGCATTGGGTAAAGACTTAATCTCTAGAGATGACCATTTTTAACGACGCCTTGGCGAATAACCTTGGTAGTTTTTAACGACACCTTGGGGATGGACCTTGGTGAAACGAAATGATTGTCAATATTAAATGTTGCAGCCACATCTTCAAGTTATGAAAAATGTTATTTTTATTATGAAATGCCTCATGATTTCTTTCTCATGCCTTAAAGTTCTTTTCATGTCCTTATTGAAGTATCTCAAGTTCACATGTAAAATGTTCATCTTGTTTCCCTTACTGGGCCTTTTGCTCACCCTTTCTTTTGATGTACGTCCCCAGGTTATGAGATGCAGTAATGAACCTAGGATGAACATAAGGAGAAGCCTTTCAAGTGTTTAAGAGGAATTTTTTATGTTGTTTTCATGTATTATGTTCCTGGTTTCCAAGAAACTAATCCTTAAAGATCCTCAGTTTTGTGTAATGTAATGAAAGTTTATGTTATAAAAAGGCGGGATGCTATAGTTGGTATCAAAGTATGGTTTAGTTATTTGTGGAAATTAGGATATGAAAACTCTAGGAAGAACCCTATAGAAAAGATTAAAAATAGGAAATATACCTTGTATTTTGGTGAGTATTGAGTAAGGGGTTTCCAAGCAAATACATCCATGTCTGGATACGAGCAGGTAGAGGTGTCTCTGGCACAGATGTACATAGGGGTAAAACCCGAAAACACCGCTTTGAGCTAGAATCGAACGAGAACTGGTACACGACAACGAGCCTTGCTGCACTCTTGGTTACGACACTCCCGGGGGATATGCTTTGGTAAATTCATAAGCTTAGTATGAACCATTGTTAAAGGAACAAAGATAAAATAAAATAAAGGTTCACATCAGAATATATGATCATGGATAACCTAGATGGGAACCTAGGGGATCACATGTTAGGGTATACTTTTCTTCTACAAGTTATCCTTATATGCTTTTAGTTTCTTTTCATGATTATTGGCTAAGTATTTAAGCCCCTAATTATAGATTCTTTTCTTAGTTAATGGCGGAAATGGAAGAACATGTCCCAACGACCAATGTGATAGGAAATGCAACGATTACCGTATTAATACGAAAGAGATGATTAGGTGATTAAAAGATGATTATTATTTTGGAAGACGTTCACTATTTTGAGGACCCTATATGATCAAGGTAAATAGATTACTACAGTACTTTCATTAAGGAGTAAGTTTGACTTATATTTTGAAGAATCAATGAATTTAAGGTGGACTTATAGTAATTTAGGTTACTTATGGAAATGATTAACCTATCTTTGGTAAAATATGTTTAGGTTAGCTACTTTTGTTATAAGATGTTAGGTGTGGTTGATGTTGTTTGGAGATGAACAATGAAGTTTATTTTGGAAGACTATGTTATCAAATCCCTCTTGTATTTGGGTTTCAATCTTAGTTTGGTTTATTTGGAGGAATTTTAAGGACCATTATTTATGGGATGGTCTATGATGAACTTTTGGTAGTACCATGGAACTTTGAAGATTTAAAAATAGTTTCCCTTCCTATGGGATTCTTTCTTTTTGAAGAGTTGTTTTACCTTAACCTTTCTATTTTTGGGATAATGTTTAAAGATAGAAGAAATAGATAGTTAATATTTTGTGGTTTATGTGATTCTCTAGAAGATGATTCTTGTGCTTTGATGGGACCAAGTAGTTTTGAATTCTCATCTTTTTGAGAAAAGATTAGTTTTGGTAGAAACTTATTAAAGGATGAAACTCTACATGAAGGTAGGTATATTTTCTTATGTTTTTGTTCTATATAGTAAATGAATTCCTCAAAATCATGAAAAGGAACGTAAAACAAAAACGTTGTTGGTTTACGTTTCCCACTAGGTAATAAATGACCGTTTACACACATCATAAGTTTGTGATTTTATTATGGTTAACTTTCTCCTAATCACGTTCTCTATCACTCTCCCTCAGAACTTGACCCTTTGTTTTTCCTCCATGTCCATGTTTTCTTACATGAAATCCTAGTGTAGGCTAACTCGGGTGACCTTCGTACTTCCCTTTCTTTCTTTTAAAGTAATAGTTTTACTGACTCCTTTTCCAATGTGGGACTTTCAATTAAATTTCAAAACCCAATTTTAAAAATTGCGAGGATTCAATTTCTTAAGGGGGGAAGATTGTAACGACCCGAAATTTTGAATAAATCTTATTTCCTAATTTTATGTGTTATTTTATTTTATTTTTATACTCAACAAAAATGTTTCATTTGATAACATGAGTATAATTAAAATGAGACTGTTGGGTTTTGACTATTATTTGACCATTGGTCAATATGACCGCTGGAAACTAAATGTTTTGATTACTATCTCTAAATACAAGCAATCTTGGTTAATTAATATAGAAATAAGATTCGATGGCCTCACCCAGTAGTATTGGACCGATCGAAGCCCATCTAACAGAACTTGGGAAGGAGGTAGCACCACTGGGCTTTGCTCTGGACCAAACCCAAGCTGAACTTCATCGTGTGAAGCTAGAACGGGATCGCCTTCGTGAGAAGTTCAAACTAATAGAAATTACAACTCGTGCGATGTTGGCCGAGCCTCCCTCGGATTCTCTCACCTTAGCACACCTTACACTTAGTTCTTATGCTGGTGTGATAAGGGGCTATGTAAGGAGACCGTAATTGCCTTGTGTAATCCTTTGTTTTAAATAAAAATTTGGATTTCTTCTTATGATGAAGTTTATGAATTTTCAAATGTCCAGATAAATATAGTATGCATATTTTTGATAAATTTTAGAGAAAGGAAATTTTAAAAATGTTTATGTAAACCTTAAATAAATAAGAATGTGCAATGATTTTCAAAAAATGGTCTTCTACAATTATGATCACTACGAAATTTCGAGTCTAATAAGATCAACTTGATTTTGGATGAATAGTAAATTATGTTTAGTGATTTTACGCTTAGGATTAGTAATGTGACCAAATGGATTAGTAATCTCACTTAAAGAAAGTATTAATATAATCTAGGCACCTTGATTAAGTAATGTGATTCAATAAAATGGTTAAATAACGGTTTCATAAATTATTATTCAAGTATTAGTTTTTCTGGTGAATAGTGTTTTTTAATTAAAAATTTATTTAAAAAAATTTAGAAAATTATTTTTATAAAACGAATTTCATTTTTGAACTCAGAGCACCGGTATTATGCTATGGTAATTTTTGGGGGTTTTTTCTGAAAAAATGAATTTTCGGTGAATAGTGTTTTTATTTAAAAATTAAATTAAAAATATTTAGAAAATTATTTTTATAAAATGGAGTTCATATTTGTAATCAGAGCATTGATATTTGGTTAAGGTGAAATTTTGGGATTATTCTGAGAAAGTTGAATTTTCGATGAATAGTGAAAATACAGTTTTTAAGTTACGGGTGTCTAATGACATCATTAAATGATGTATTATGTATATATTCAGTATGGTCGAATTTTTAATAGTAAGATAAGGTATGAGGTGTCCCAAGTGGCCAATACCATGGGCAAATACCATGGGCAAGCCCATGGTTTTTCCAAAACCACTAATGAGGTGTCACTTGGCCATTAATGCCTTGTCCCCTCACTTTCCCTATAAATACCCACCCATTCTTCCTTTGGTTTTCACTCCCAACTCTCCCCCAACTATGTTCTGGTCTCCTTACCTCCCAAGGAGTCCTCCCAAGGTTCCCCCAAGCCCTGAAGGTTCAAAACATTGAGTTTCAAGAGTCACGTTTTAAGGTAAGGGATCCGACCTCTCTCTTTCATTTCAAGTAATCTCTTTTATGTCATTCATTTTATGCTACATGTTATTATGTTGGAGGATGTTATTTTATACTCCTCTTACTGCCCTTTTTATGTTCATATAATTAGATATCCCCTCTTACTCTCATTATTTCGTGTTATGAAGTTTTAAGTGGCGCCGTTAGGCTGCCGAAATTTTTGTAACGGACTCTTTCTCCCTTCTCATTTTTTTAAGATCTATTTTCAGGTAAAGTATTTCAAGTTCCTTTTTATTATGTTGGGGTATGATCTCTAAATTTATCATACTGATATTTTATGATCATATGATGAGAGACCCCATTTTATCTCTTCAATTCAGTATTTTGATGTTTTAAGTGGTGCCGTTAGGCTGCCGAATTTTTAAGTGGTTCTTCACCCTTCTCGTTTTGAAGTTCTACTTTCATGTCAATTATTTCAAGTTCCTTTTTGTTATGTTGGGGTATGATCTCTATATATATAATACTGGACTCTTATGTTCATATGATGAGAGACCCCATTTGATCTCTTCAATTCACTATTTTGATGTTTTAAGTGGCGCCGTTAGGCTGCCGAATTTTTAAGTGGTTCTTCACCCTTCTCGTTTTGAAGTTCTACTTTCATGTCAATCCTTTCATTTTCCTTTTTTTTTATGTTGGGGTATGATCTCTATATATATCATACTGGAATCTTATTTTCATATGATGACAGACCCCATTTGATCTCTTCAATTCAGTATTTTGAAGTTTTAAGTGGCACCGTTAGGCTGCCGAATTTTTAGGGGATTCTTTCACCTTTATCATTCTTTTCAAAGTTCTACTTTCTTGTCAAGTCTTTCAAGTTATTTTTAATTATGTTGGGGAAATATCTCTATATCTATCATACTGAACTCTTATGTTCACATGATGAGAGACCCTATTTGATCTTTTCAAATCTTTGTGTTTGAAGTTTATGTAACGTCGTTAGGCTGCCGAACTTTCATAAGAGAAATCTAATTTTTGTCTTTCTTCCATGTTTTTCATTTCAAATGGTATGTCCTTGAAATTTCATTACCATGATCATGTATCCTTCTTATTCTGTCCATCTACTTTTTAATGGGTCATTTATGAATGTTTGACCCATTTTCCCTCACTTTTTAATGTCTTCTAAAACCTCGTGACATAGCTGTTATGCTGCAGAATTTCCATCTCAAAATGTCTCTCTCTTTTTCTAAAGTTCTTTTATATTATTAAGTGAATACTCAAAGATCTTTCTTATAAAGGGGTATTCACATATATACCAAAATTTTCTATTTTAAATTATGGGATTTACATACATGAGACCCACCTTCCTTTTCTGTGGGTTTTAAGGTGATGTAAAGATCATGTCTTTAAAGCAGTTTTTAAAACGTTATGATTATGAAATGAAACCCATTTATTTTGTGCTATATGGGTTCTTTATTAAATTTTTGATGATGATATATGTGGCTCACATGATAATAAATGCAAATTTAAGGGTGCGCCCTGATAGCGCTCCAATACATTGGGTAAAGACTTAATCTCTAGAGATGACCATTTTTAACGACGCCTTGGTGAATAACCTTGGTAATTTTTAACGACACCTTGGGGATGGACCTTGGTGAAACGAAACGATTGTCAATATTAAATGTTTCAGCCACATCTTAAAGTTATGAAAAATGTTATTTTTATTATGAAATGCCTCATGAATTCTTTCTCATGCCTTAAAGTTCTTTTCATGTCCTTATAGAAGTATCTCAAGTTCACATGTAAAATGTTCATCTTGTTTCCCATACTGGGCCTTTTGCTCACCCTTTCTTTTGATGTACGTCCCCAGGTTATGAGATGCAGTAATGAACCTAGGATTAACATAAGGAGAAGCCTTTCAACTGTTTAAGAGGAATGTTTTATGTTGTTTTCATGTATTATGTTCCTGGTTTCCAAGACACTAATCCTTAAAGATCCTCAGTTTTGTGTAATGTAATGAAAGTTTATGTTATAAAAGGGCGGGACACTATAGGGACCATATCTTCCATGATTACTATTATCACTCTAGGAATATATGAGTCTCTAAATTCTACTTTACCACTATTTATGTGATGTCCACTAGTAACACATTTGGAATATTTAGAGAGGAATAAGAGGAGGATATATGCATTAATGAAAACCCTTTTCCTTTATCCTCTTAAGAAGAAACCCCCTTAATAAATTCATAGGATGACATATCCCTTATTAAAACCACCACCTCAATAGGAAAATTATTAGGTTCCTCAAGTAGACACCAAATCTTTAAAACTCCAAGGATACCATTTTGAGACATGAATTTGTTTTACATAAACAATGTTTGAATATTTTATGTGAATTTTTTTATGTATATTATCTTCTTTAATAATATTGGCGGTCATTGTGAAATACCATAAGATTAATTAAATTTATATTTCGGAACCCAATGTATAATTTTAAAAAGGTTTGCATTTTGATCATAAAATAGTATCTTTAAGTGATTCTTTTAATGTGTCCAACAATATTTTTATCATTTGGGCAACGAACATCTATTTTATTTTTGATGTTAATGACCTTCAATTTCATCACGTTAGAGTCCTTAATCATAACTATATTCTAGATCTTCCCTAGTTCATTATGTAGGATAAATCTATAGGGGTAGGTTGATGGCCATTATGGAATAATGTATTCAATGAAGACCATATTTGTAAAATTAATTGGATTATAGTATGGGATTTAAACATTTTCTAAAACTAATCGAAATTTTTTTGCTTCCGTAATAGAAATCTAAAAGTGGGAATGTAATTTAATCATTTTATGTCATCCCAAAATATCTCTAACTAACTATGTAAAGAAAATTATTGAACATGGGATGGAAAAATATCTAACGGACTTAAATAATTAAACTAAGATGACTCTTGGTTTTTCTATATTTTTATTATATATTGTTTTTACATATGTCAATAAATTTAATGTGAGCTTCCATATACTATGCACAAATCCTTATCAATTGCTTAGTCGACTTTAGAACACATAAAAGTCAATTTATATTTATTAATATGTGGATTAAATATGATGAATTTCTATATACTATCCATGCTATTTGGAGGCCTCCGACTCCATGGTTAGGACTTCAACCCATTAGAAAGAAACTAAGGAAAATAAAATCCACTGTAGGTTTTTTTAGAAATATACATTTAGTAATGTTTCTAATATGATATACTTGCTCAAATATGAAATCCAATGTCTTAAGTCCACATAGGACTCCACATACCAACCTAAACTAATAAACCCTTGACAATACAAATTGGTATCAACATTTATACTTTAAAAATAAATAATCTTTACTGACACAATAATCTCATAGTGTATGCTATAAAGAGATATAATTGGACACATGAAATATTCATGACCATGTTATGACTATAAATAAATACTCTTCAAGTAGATTAATAATAAATTTAAAGGAAACTCAATTGATGACCGTATTACATTGAAAAAGAAGGACACTAGATTCTCCTCAAATTTATTTATGGAACATCTAGTTGTAGTAAACCATAATAAAATGAATGTTTACTAATATTATCAATAAAAACAAAAAAAATCTAACCAATCCATTTATCCTTGAATAACTAAAATTATTTGTTGGGACTCCAACTCTTTTAGTTCCATAGATCCTGATTAAATCAATGATATATATATTTTATAATTATTAATAAGATATCAATAAAGGGTTTATTAGTGTAGCTAACAATTTCTTAACTGGAACTCCCATAAAATTTTTAGTGAGATAACAATATAGTCACATTATTCCTATAACATTAAATACAAAAAAAATTATTTCTCTCAGGCCCATTTATCTCTGAAAATAATTATCAATTATCTTAATAAGGGAATTTTTCCCAATATATATTCCCTTTATGATACATAGGCCGAGTTTTTAAAATACTAACATATTCAAGACAATATTTCATATTGAAATATATGATGGAAATTATAAATTATAAAATTAGAGGTCAAAACATAGTTATTAATTCATACCTAAAAAACATTTGACATCATATCTTGGGGCATTCTCCGTGATCTCATCGGTAAATTTATATTTTTCACTCTCTTTTAAATGATTGTAACAAATGTCAATTTCACTAATAGGTTCATTATTTTACTCAGTGGATTCCCAATCAGGTTTTTCTCAATAATGTGGGGAGTTAAAAATGGAGACAATTGTCTCTTGTTCAATTCTTTATTATCTTATATTTGATTGAAATGGTATTATCATATATCCTCAATCAGCACACCCTCAATCCTTTCGAAGGGACTAGATAATTATTTCACAATAACTCAAAAAGAGTATTTAGATGATGTCCATACATTAATAATGGGAGAATATAGAAATATTAAAAACCTTAAGGCTTTTCTTATAAGGTGAAAAACTACATTCACCCTAATTATCATATATTCTAAAAGAAATTTTCATACTGGAATAAACTTCCCTTCAAGTCATGTTAATGTTTTAAAACATAATAAAAATGTATATTTAAATTATATGAACCCATTATTATTCTATAATACCCACTCTCCTTGGGAAAATGATATAGTTATCATTTCAACTATAACATTAAATTATTATTTTTGAAATTGTATAATTAGTAAAATAATTTTTTTTTGGAGGAAAAATAAAATTAGTCATCTATATCCTTATTCCTTTCATTAGATAATACCATTATTTTTTGCCTCTCCCCAAATACTCATATTATATTCATAATTACAAGGTATACACCTTATTATAGGGTTAAATTTCTTTTGGACCCAAAATATAGAGACCCAAGCCATTTACACATAACATTACATGATTTTAAGCAAATTTGTACATCATTGAACAAGCTAAGGATCGTGAAGTTTAGTGTCTTCTTTGTCTAGGTACATAAAACTGAGAACAAGGAAAAAAATAAAACATTTCATTATTTAATATTTAAATTGAGCACTTAATTCCACTATTCTCTATCATATTCATAGAGTACACTATGGAACACATGAACAAAGGGATGAGATAAAAAGCCTAGCAAGGGAATAGCCATGAGAAAGAAAACATTGGCACAAGGGATAGAAGGGATGGCATCATGATATAAAAATTCATGTTACACATGGAATCATAACATTTAAACAAGGAATAATATAAAAACAGAGTCATAATGTTGACGAAGCAACATAAATCAAGACTTTAGCACGAGACTAGGCTAATTGTCAAGACCGTTGCACATCGTAGAACAACCCTAGTAAAACCACCAAGACTGTCGCACATAACATCTCATGAGACTCAACATTACCCATGCATTGGAGTGCTATCTGAGCACACCAATATTAATATATTCATGAATATTCTTTCCATATAAATAATTGTACATCATTAATCATATATAAACAAAGGGTAGCAATGAAAAGAAATTGGTATCATAATCTTGTCATGAAGCATAATGAATGGGTGTATCATAAAAGTGTCCGTGAAATAATGGAATTCCAACATACATGTAAATTCATAAGTTAAAATAATCATAAAACATGTTAAGTGATGTTAAATATAATTGAGAATAAGAAAGTAGAGTATTTTTGATATTTTAGCCTTAAATCATTTCAGTGCAGTTTTATGGAAAATAATAATGAGCATTTAAAATTGAAAAGGGATTAATATTTTAGATAAAATGATATTTAAAATAATAAGGTTATCATGATAAAAACTTTGGTTTTATAAATATATTGGTTTCTTAATAATATATCGTATTGTGTACTTGATATGGGGTAAGAATTCAGGAATTCCCCATAAAACGGTTTTTCTTATCATGAAGTATTGAGTAGAGAATCATATAAAAAATTATATTCCCAAAATAGAATGATAAATGTATCATGATAAATTATCTTGGAGAGTATAAACATCACTTATCAGTTGTACAAAAATAGAATATATAACATCATTTGGGTAGAAAGAATGATAGAGAAACCCGAAGAAATAAAGGATGTTCGAGTAGAATGCCTTATGGATTATCAGCATGGTATCGAGTGTACATAAGATGGAAAATTGAGAGAGAATGGTGGTTTATCATATTTTATAAATCATGAGGGAAGTATGGGGAAGGTAATTATTCATACCCCAAAATTAGTAATAATACATAAAAGGACATAACATATAGGAGATTATTGAATAAATGTGAGAAAGGGATGATCCCTTAACTTATGTCTGATGGTTTTCTTTTCATGATCTTAATGAACTGAATAATCAAATTAAGTTCATTACTAAATATATCAATAACTTCCACGACATGTTATTGATTTAGTATAACCTTTTTAATTTCATCCTTTTCCTTTTGATGAGTTAATAGGTTCAATTTCATTATTTGGGAACATTTTTTTCCTTGGATTTAATGATCAGTTAAACTTATATTCATGTTTGGATAAATAAGTATGATGAAAGTGGTTGTCCAGAATTGACATTATATGACACTAGTGAAAGTAAATAAGATTAAAATTTTGTAAATTTAATTTGGTTACATGGAGTGAAGTTTAATCATTATGTAAACCCGTAATGATAATCACTTTGATTAATTTGGCGATTTTGGTCATAATTAACTTCTTTTATATTATTATTTTAAATCATTTGTGAAACAAAATCCACAACAAAAAATAATTTAAAATAAATATTAATTAGTCTGGTTTAACCATACAAATAATTTCATGGGAAGAATTAATTATTTTAAATAAATTGATAATATATCGTTCTTCATTGTTATAAATTAGAACATCTCGGACACTGTTTTCATTTATTTCATATAATAGAAGGGGAAAGGGGGGATGATATTGTATAATCACATTAGAATAACATCATTATATTACATGTAATTTACTATATTTTTCATACCATTTCAGTGAGGAGTGGTTAGGAAGGAAAAGAGAAGAAAAGAACCTGTAAATAAAATGCATGAAAATAAGACAGGAATTTACCTCTGGATTTTATCTTCCTTGAGACCCATAGAAGGCTAGAGGATTTTGACTTTTAAGGGTACCAACAGATGATAGACATGGGGGATGATCTTGGGTAGAAATTTCAGAATACATTGGGGAAGGCACAACATATTATATGAGTGATGAGAAGAGTAGAGTTTGGGTGGGTCTTATAGTGGATGGGAGGAGGGTATTTCTTAATATTTTAATCCTTAATTTATTATTTTTTCATAAGAAAATAAATACTAATGATTCGTGTGACAAAAAATAGTAACATTTTCATGTGATTTAGAACCATTGGACATTTAGACCATCCATGACTCAAGCATGATGCAAAAATTTTGGTTATAGCATTAACTATGAATTATCTAATTTTAATATTCATAAAAAATTAAATTATTTTAGAAAAATCAAAACCATTCACTGTAACTATTTTAGGACATGTAGAATCAAAAAATGAAATCCATTTTTCGAAAATAATTTTCTAATTATGATTAATTTAATTTTCAATTGAAATAATTATTTACAGGAAAGATAATAAATTTAAAACTATAACTAATTTTAAAATATTTCCCAATATTATATACGGTATTATATAATTATATTAAAAATATAATACACAAAACGAAAAATTATGAATACATTTTATGAACGTACATTTATTTAATTTCTAAAATTATTCATATATTTTTATTAAATATTTATGTCTTATAAAAAAATAGGCACACTATCATATTGTCACTAATAAGATGGATAAATTTGATTTATACCTCAAGGGTGAGGTTATTATCCTTTGGGATGGTTTACTATTAATTAGGGTTGGGACACTATTCATAAGGGTTGGTTACTATTTACAAAAAAATTTGTTTGTTTCATCAAACCCCAAAAATCACCCAAAAGCCACAGTGTATGTCATATTTTGGAAATTTAAATCACAGAGGTAAAAATATTATGTTTAATGGTCCCATAGAACATAGTATTTCACTATGTTTGTAATTTTAGATGATTATATGAAATAATTATAAGAATAAATTTTCCTTTGATAAAACATCGGGTTGTTACATTATTCCTACCGTGTGAAATTTATCCCTCGAAATTTCATTTAACATTCTAATTAATAAAAAACTATGAGTATTTTTCCTTAATTACCTCCTCTAGTTCCCATGGTTCATATTAGTACTTTTGGTTCCACCACATTACATTGACCTGGTGAGTATTATTATTATGTTGGCCATTATATTTATGATCCAGGATCATCACTAGATGCTCCTGGTAAGAATGATCATTCTCCAACTATACTACATCTGAAAATAGTTCATTTGATTTATTTGGTATATAATTCATTTATAATGATATGTGGAAAAAAATTTATACATTTGAAATGGTATGTGGAAGTGAAATTTGATGGGCCACAACCCTGACATGATCAAGAATCTCAAAAATCCAATGTTCCTGCGACTTAGCTTTCCTTTCTTCCCAAATCATATGACCTTCTTCAAAAGAGATATGTCTAGAAATAACATGTCTCTAATATTGAACTCAAGGTATTTTCGACCATTGTCTGCATAACTCTTCTTCTAACTTTGGGATTCCCTAATATGCTATAGAATGGTTTCTACATTCTCCACCATTTATTGGACCATGTTAGGTCCTAGCAGCTTAAGGTCTCTAACTTCATCCAAACATGCTAGTGTTGATAACCTTTTCCCATGAAGGGATTCAATGGTTCCATTCTGAAGATCGAGTGGAAACTATTGTTGTTGGAGAATTCGACCAATGGAAGATGTTGGTCACATCCTCCTTTGAAGTCCATTTAACACACATTCATCATATCTTCTGGTGTCAGAATAATTTTCTCCAAATGCCTATCAGATTGAGATTGATAGGCTATACTGATGTTCGATTGAGTTCTTAGAACATGTTGGAGACTTTTTCAGAGCTTCTAGGTGAATCTTTGATCCCTATTGGATGAAATAGATAGTGGTACTCCATTCATATTTACAACCTCCTTGATATATATTAGTGAATGTTGATCCAATTTAAATTCATATCGAATTGGAATAATGTGAGCTATTATTGTATGATTATCCACAATGACCCATACTTCATTATTTCCCTTGTATATATTTGGAAGTCCATTGACAAAGTCCATGGTGATGTTATCCCAAATACTTTTTGGTATGGGTATTGATTTCATCATCCTCTTAGACATCAGTCACTCCACCTTTACTTGTTCAAAATCCAGACGCTTTTATGTATACTCTGCAATCTCTTTCTTCATATTGTCCCACCAAATATTCTCTCGGATATCTCAATACATCATTGTGCTCCATGGGTAAGTAGGGAAGGTTTTGTTATGTGCATCATTCAAAAGATTGTTTTTATATCTAGATCGGATGGTAAACATAATCGTTTCTCAAATTTTACAATTCCTTCCCCGTCCATCATGAACTTTGAGTATTTCACTTTTTTAATGGCTTCCATCCTTTTATAAAATTACCCATATTTTCTATGGAAATCCTTTATTTTCACCATGAGAGATGGTTGACCAATCATTTGAGAAAGTATTGATGATGTTCCCCCCTTAATGATTCCCATGTCCATCCTCTGTAAATATAAGATGATTACATCATTTTTAATTCCAATCATCGATAAAGATAAAAGATCATGCTTACATAGAGAATCATCCACCCTGTTTACCTTATCGGGATGGTAGTGGATTGAGTAGTCATCAGCCCTGATGGGATATATCCATATTCACTAGAGTATTTTACAATTTTTTTGTGTGAATATATATTTGAGACTCTTGTGATCAGTATATATCTCATATATCTCCACATAGAGATAATCCTCAATGATTTTCAGTACAAATATCACATCCTCCAACTCCATATCATGTGTATGGTAGTTTTTCCTTATATTTTTGGCTTCCTTGAGGCATATGCTTGGACTTTATCATTTTTCATCAGTACAAAACCTAAACCCTTCTTTGAAGCATCATTGAACACCACAAAAAGTTATCCACTTGTTTGGAGTGTGAGTATTGGTGTACTGGCAATCCTTTTTTTCATCTCCTTAAATCATTCTCCACATTCTTGAGTCCAAAAAAATTGCTCCCTTCTGTGTCATATTGGTCATTGGGTTTGACAATCACAAAAATTCTATCAAAAATCATCCATAATACCCAGATAGAACTAAAACTTTGTGGATCTCTGATACAGATGTTGCCCTAGGACTCCCTAAAACTACCTTTGTCTTAGAAGGATACACAACCCTTTGCTAGTGATAACATTCCCCAATAATGATACTTCCTCCATCTAGAACTCAAATTTACTGTACATTTCATACAAATTCTCCCTTCTTAAGGTTTTTAACAATGTTTTAAAATTATCCCCACGTTATTACTTGCAAATGGAATATATCATAATATCCCCGATAAAGACTTCAACATATTTTTCATGGTAATCTCTAAATACTATATTCATTTAATCTATGAAAATTATTGGATCATTAGTGAGTCTGAATGGAGTCATTATGAACTCATAGTTTCCATGCATCGTTCAAAAGGATGTCTTGGGAACATCTTCCATCCTCACCATTAATTTTTTATATCCCATATGAAGGTCCACCTTATAGAAATAACTAAACTAAGAAGGTTATCAAAGAATACATCTATCCATGGGAGGGGACACTTTTTCTTTATCTTGATTTTATTGATATCATGATAATCAATCCAATGGCACATTGATCCTTCCATATTCTTGACGATGAAGACTACGACACCCCATGGTAAAGCACTCATGTGTATAATTCCCTTCTCCAGATTCACCTGTAACTACTTCTTCAGCTCTTACAGCTCAGCGGTGACCATTCTATAATGTTTATTTGACAATGAAAGGGATCCAAGAATAAGTTCAATTGAGAAATCAACCTCTCAATCAAGAGGAAGGCCTGAAAACTATTAAGGGAATAAATTTGTGTATTGCCTCCTAATGGGAATGTCTTTAAGCATAATTCCCTCCTTTTTTTGAATCATTTTTTCTAGTCCTAAATTCTTATAATGAATTAATATACACACTTCAGATGATGATTCTAAAGGAGAATCATCTTCCATATTACACTTGTAATGAATTGGAGGATTCTTTGGGAAGTGAATTGTCATCACACTTCTATGACAGTTGATTTTGGATTTGTATAAATATATCCAGTCAATTACCAAGATAGCATCGAACTCCGCTATAGGTAGTGTGATGAGATTTGATGGAGGATATGTTTAAAAATGTAAACCAGGGAGGAGTTATTAATGATGGATGAAATACGTTATGCATTCGTTGTTCTCACAGATAACTTATCGTCCAAATTTTGAGGTGGTGTTTTAATAGTTCTACTAAACAAAATTGATATGACAGAATTTGGAAAACTTGAATAAAATAACATGTTTTCTATTATTGAATGAATAACTAGCATACCATTCACCAAATCATTGTCCAAATCCACCTCAGTAGTAGTGATTTCATAATCCCCTCTTTTTTATAGGAAGTTGTGGTTTAGTTCCTCTAACAACCCTAAATATATGACAATTGTTCCCATAATTCCCATGCTCCTTGAAGTTGTAACACTGCACTATAGGATGAGTTTTAATATGATATTTCCTTTATTATTCCCCATTAGTGGGATTTTTCATATGTCTTCGGCAGTTTGTATCCAAATATCCCAACATTAAACATTTTTAGCAAATCGTAGTTCCCTTCAGCGATTTAGAAGGATGCTTCTTCCCATAATATTAACACATGAGATGATTGAGATTCATTCAATCATGGAATTTATTTGCGGGACCACACACATTAGATTCCAATTTCCTCTTCCTGTTATCGGGTCTATGATACCACAGAGAGTATCCGATCTCCATTTCAACCATGAGGGAACAATAGAAAATATACTTGTAACTTTAACAGTCTCAAATAAAAAATTCATTTCGTAGAATCTGCTTTAGTCTACAAAAGAGGTGATCCACATTGCTTTTAGTGTTCAAGGAACGTCCAAAGGCACACCTTGAAAGCCTTCTAAGGATGAATTCATACGCCACTTCTGACACATCTTCCTTCTACTTGGGTCCTATGAACTATTAGTCTATATCTAGATGGAGGGTTCAAATTTGTTTTTGAAAAACATTCTCCTGAATTCCTCCCAATCCATGGCATCAATTTCCTCTAGTGCTTCATGTTCATATTTCTGTCCACCACTAACCAGCTTCCCCATAAAAACGATAGACCGCTAGTACACCTTTCTCTTATTTTTAGTATTGGAAGACAGATAATATCTATTCAAGGGATTTAATATACTATTCCTTGATAATGGGATCAGATGTTGCACTAAACATGGTAGGACTTTTCTGAATGAAGGATTCAATGGAAACATTTTTTTCCTTTTAAGAGAAGGGTGTTCCACAAGATTCAATTTATTATTCATAACATGAGCTAGATAAGTATGTATTGTCATGATGTATTGAGAACTCATTCCCATCATATTAGGAATATTGTTATTGTATTAATTATATTCCATGTCACATTTAATGTTGGTTGTTTTTCTTATATTTCACGTCATTATTAGGAAAAAGAATGTGCAATTAAAGAGTTTAGATATATAACTATTAAGAATAAAAAGGTTGCATTGAATATTAAAGTGTAAACTAGTAATGGTTAAGTATATTCAAACTTGTGATTCCCTTGCTTTAAATATGGGTTACCCTTGATCTATTTCATAAATTATATTCTTATGGGAGATTTTTATTCACTTAATAATGTTTTTTTATTATACTCATGAATTTACCAAATCATATCCCCATGGGCGTGTCAAACCAAGAGTTTATCAAGGCCCGTTGTTTTCCATCAATTACTATTAGAATCTCTCTCAATGTGGTGTTATCGGGTTTTACCCCTAGATACATCTGTTCTAGGTCTACCGCTGCCTATTTGTATCCAGATAGGGATGTATTTTCTTGACAACCCACTTACTCTATAATTACCAAATTTCATGATTTTTTCTTAAACATACTCTCATTCTTAAGGTTCTTACTAGATTTATTTATTACTAATCTCATAAAATAACTAGACCATCTTATGATTCAAAATATAGTGACCATAGCCTTTTTAAAATAAAATTACGTTATTTTAAGCATAATTATAAATCATAGAAAATGCCAGGTATCATGAAGTCTAGTGTCATTGCAGACTAGGTATATAAAACTGAACATAAAGGACTATATTAAAATTTTGTTTATATAATATACAAATTGAGCTTTTAAATTCAATGGTTCTGGGTCATTTCATATGGTAACCTAGGGAAAACATGAATAATGGGAGGGAATAAAATCTAAAAAAGAGAGTAAAAATGAGAAATAAATCACTAGAACATGGGAGAGAAGGCATTACATGATGATATGAAAAGACTTGTAACATATGGAATCATAACATTTAAACATGGAATCATATAAAAATCATAATAATGTGTCTGTAACATAAAACATGACTTTATCATGAGTCAAGGCTAACCACCAAGACTGTTCCACATGGTAGCACAATCCAAGCATAAAAGCAAAGACTGTCGTACAAAATGTCTCATGAAACTGAACTTTACCCAATGTATTGGAGCACTATCAGGTTTTACCCATATTAACATGTTCATTGTAAATAGTCGTAAATTTCAAGGAAATTTTTTTCTTAATTTTCATTGGAATTTTACAAGAACGCAGTTTCTGACGGCACCTGATTCCGAGGCCCGTTGTGGTCGAAATCATTTTCCGAAGTTTGGCTCGGGTATGTTTAGTGAACGGACGAGCGGGTTTTTCTAACTTTTGAACCGGTGCCCGGAATCGAATTCTGAGGGCACCGATGAAATCGCAGTGCCGGTATTCGCTTAGAAACGCCACTTCCGGAGTTGCGTTTGCTCGGGTGTGGTTTTTAATTTTCGGGCTTAAAGTTAAGAAATAAAATAATTTTGCGACAACTTTATTTTATTTTACTTAAGCCACTTAAAGCCACTTGAAGCCACTTAAAAGAGGCTTAAACTGAGTTGAACCGGATAGGGTACTATCCAGAAATATCCTACCCTCTTGGTAGGATATTTGTGAGGTGGGGCCCGCACGAGCCCCGCCGTTTCTTTCCGCTAAGTAACACACCCGCGAAAACCCGTCATTATGAAGGTCAACTGACACGTTTTCTTAAATTCTTAGTAGACCATTTAATTGGGCGGTTTATTTTGTAAATTAAATGAGCTGTTACTTTCGTTGAATTAATTCAACGAATTGATCGGTTGTTACTTACCCTTTTTCGTTTGTTGGCGTAATAATAAAATAAGACCAACAAGGTCTTTTGAAGGATTACTCATTGAGAGGCTTGACAGAATCCTTGAGCTTTCATCCTCCTTCACGAAGAACGCGAAGAACGCGAAGAACGCGAAGAACGCCGGACTCCGATGAAGAACGCCGAACCCGTGGAAGTCGATGACGCGACGCCGTGTTCCGCGACGCCGACGTTCCCTTCCTGCAACATTCTTCTGCGACGTCTCTTCCTCCGCAACGAATCTTCGATCTGATGTTTGAGGTAAGAGACTCCCGGTTTCTCTTAAATCTTCCTTGTGTCTTTTTTTTTTACAAAACACAGATTTAATTTTATATAATTAAATTAAATTTGTTGTTTCAGGGTCCGTTGAGTTCACCGACTCAACGCCAGTTTCCGCGACGATGCGACACCCTTCCGCGACGACGCAATGATCCCCTCCTTCCACAACGAGAAATTCCGCGAAGGACGTGCGTTCGACGACGACCAACGAGGTAGGGGTTGTTGTGAACTTATTCCTTTTTCCTGTGATCGTTCTTTTTTTTAAAAAGTAATTAACCGAAAAATGTGAACAATTTTATTACATTAAAATTGTTGAATTCATATTTTGAATATTGTTCCTCCCGTTGTTTATCACTAACGCGGAGGGTGCGGGCCAAACAAACACGGCCCGACAACCCTCCGCCGTTCTTCGTTATTGTGCGGATTTGACGGGCGACGACGGAACGTGCCGCAACAGAAGTGTGATGGTTCCGCAGTGAAGAGCGAGGCCCGGGAGGAGCAGCGGTGCAGATGGGAACAGAATTGGACCACCGGAGCGACTCCGGTGGCCCGCGGATGCCGCCGGCGGCGCTCGCGGACCCGCGGCCGTGCGGGTCCGACGCATGCGGGACGTGGCTGAAGCCGCGTCCGGTTGTCCGAGCGATACCCCGCGGGTGCCGCGGAGTTGTCACGCGGGGGCGGCGGCTCCCCCCCGCGTCGGTCGGCCTTGTCCAGGGCGACACCCCGCGGGTGCCGCGGGGGTGTCACGCGGGGGTGGCAGCTCCCCCCCGCATCGCTCGGCCGAGCTGAGCCGGGCTGGCCGAGACAGGCCGGGCCACGCCCTGGCCGTGCCGGACCGGGTCGAACCGGGTCGACCCGGTTCGGCCGACCCAGGGGGGGTCGGGCCGGCGCGGCCCGGGCCCGGACCCCTCGTCTTCAGATCACTACTAGAAAAATAGGTATTTGCGATAGGTCATTTGCGACGGGATCCCGTCGCAAATGGATTTTTGCGACGGGGGCCCGTCGCAAATGGATTTTTGCGACGGGGGCCCGTCGCAAATGGCCCGGTGCTGAAAACGGCGTCGCAACAACACTTATTTGCGACGGGCCCATTGCTAAAGACTTTTTTTGCGACGGTTATTTTCCCCGTCGCAAATAGTACTCCGTATATTTGTAAAAATTTTTAAAATAGTATTTGCGACGGGACCCGTCGCAAAAACTATTTTTTTAAAAAAATAAAAAACTATTAATAAATTATTTTAATGCGTATAATAATACTAGTATTTGCGACGGGCATAGTATCCCGTCGCAAATACTATAAAAATTCAAAAAAAAAATTATTAATAAATTATTTTAATTAATATAATAATAGAATTATAATTTACAAATAAAAATAATAAATTATTTTAATTAGTATAATAATAATAGAAATATAATTCAAAAATAAAAAATAATAGAATATTAATAAATGATTTAATTAATATAATAATATTAGAATTATAATTAATAAATAAAAAAATATTAATAAGTTATTTTAATTAATATAAAAATAATAGAATTATTTTACATTCAAATATTAAAATAATTCAAGTATTACAAAAAATATAATTAAATTATAATATTATAAAATTTTAATATATATATATATATTTTAATATTATAAAATATGAATAATATTATTATTCATATTAATATTGTTATTTAAAAATATAATATTATTAATATTTTATAATGAGACAAAAACTAAGAATAGAAAAAAAAATATTTTGATTTCCCAAATTTTATAACATAAATACAAACTCTAATCTGAAGGAGGGGGGAGGTGGGGGATCTGCAGATGGTGGTGGAGGAAACTCCATCCCTAAAGCATGAGTGAGTCGGCGCATGTACTCCATCTGCTCCTGATGCTGCTGCTGCCACCGACTCGTCTGCTCCTCGTACAACTGCTGCTGGCGTCGACGCTCCTCCTCATGCTGCTGACGCATCTGCTTCTGCTCCTGTCGGAGACTCTCTATCTGTGCAGTCTAAGATCACAACTGATCCTCATACTGTGTAGTAGAATAAGATGCACGAGCTCCTCTCGAGCTGGACGCCGACATCGCAGCACTGCCATAATAATTTCCGGGAGTCAGTCGAGAGCCGATACCAACTACCCGGCCCTTCTCGAAGGCATACCGGGTGGCCTGCATCCATGCCGCCTCATCAAACTGACGGGAAGTGGTCTGATCTGATGACTCGGCCTGACTCTCAGGCCGGTCCTGTGACGCTGCGGCCTCATATGACTCCTATAGTTGCAATTTAAAATTAAAATTGTGAATATATTATATGCAGTTAATTTTTAAACTTGAAAACAAATAATACTGACCACGATGTGATGCTGACGATCACCTCTGAGCTCCCCAGTAGCAGGATCACTATACATCCTCCGATATACGTCGTACTCTGTAATATCGGGGTGCTCGGCAGCCTATAAGAATAAAAAATAAACTGTTAATATTTATAGTTATATAAAATATTTATAAATAATGTACGTACCAGATGCTGTCAATGAGTACTGAAAGAATGACTCCCAGCTCGATGAGTCACCTCCTGTCTCCCCCGATTCTGCCTCCCCACCGATGATCTCCTCTGAAAGGCACCACTCAACCAGTGCACACATAATCCATCCCATACATGGGATGAAATATACTCTGGTCGGTGTGCTCTGCATGACTCCTCAAAATCTGACACTCCTTCTTTCTTCATCGCAGCTTTTCTTAAATTGTGAAAAAACTGACGAAGGCGATCACGCATGGCCACCTCCCATGCCTCGTGGATGGCGTCACACATGGTATCCTCGATCGGATACCATAAACCCTACAAATAAATCAAAATATCAAGTTAGAAATGAAATAATTTTCAAAATAAAAATTATTTATTTACGTACATACCAACCAATGGCCGAACATGGCCTGCTGCACATCAATGGGAATCTGCTCCCATGTGGTCCACGGCTGAGAGAAATAGTTGCGCAAAATAGCGCTGCCCTGTCCGACTGCTATATGTGGAAAACTGAAAAAAATAATAAACATTTATTATGTGAATAGATTAATGAAATCTTAGTCAAATCCACATGTTATCACACAGTTTATCACACCTCCGTGTGCGTGGATCAAACCCAAGACATGGACGTCGCTCGGGGACGGGGTCAGGAATCATCAATCGTGCAAGACTGCGCCCCTCCGCGTACTCCCTGGAGCGCCTGCAGGCTGAGGGTCATCTGTCAGCAACGCATCCACATCGAAAGTCAGGTCAGCATCCGCCAACTTACGAAATGTGGCGTCGTCCATATGAAACAGAAAATGTTAATGTTAACAAATAATTGATAATTACTATTATATATACATATATACATATTATGATTGTATATAAATACCATGGAATGCTATCAGTGTTCATCTTCATCATCATCTTCATATATGTCAATGTCATCTTCATATTCCTCCTCAACATCATCGATATCCATTTGAGTTACAGTTGCTTCATCTCTTACCATTTCAAATTCATATGTGACATCATTAACATCATCGCCATCACCGACTCTTAAATGTGGGGTGTCATCATCGATACTCATGTCTCTTTGTAAAAAAGATTGATTTTGAGTAATCTCTTGAAAAACTTCAATTCTTTGCACATCAGTGAAAGCACATTCACTTTGACTAAACTGATTGTCTCGAATTTTGATTTTTATTATACTCCACCAATCAGTCAAGTCTCTTGATGTTGCACAGTACTTTGCATAATAAACTTGATATGCCTGTCGAGCCAATAAGAATGGTTCATTTACTGCGATAACACTTTTACATTTAATATCGATGATTCCATGAGTCGGATGAACACGCACGCCTCTCTCTGTATCCAACCACCGACATTTGAACATGGTTATGTAATGTTGTCCAAGATAACAGAGTTCAATGATTTCATCAAGTATGCCATAAAAGTCAACTTCATTTTCTCGATGATGAGATCCTCTCAAGCTAACTCCACTGTTCATTGTTTTTTTCGATTCCCCGTATGCATGTGTGTGGAATCGAAATCCATTCACCACATATGCATTATAAGTTTTAACAAGTTTGGAAGGTGGGTTACTCAATACACACAGCCGTTTGTCAATTTGATCAGCATGTCGAGACACCTGAAAATTTGTGAAATAATTATCAATATAGTAAACTATACATTGAATGAGTTGCTAAAAGATAAAGAATTTATGTTACCAGTTTTTGAAACCACTGAGAGAAATTTTTCAGTCGACGTTCTTCGAGAGCAGCTGCTGTAATTTGTGGAATTTTTTTCTTGATATGATTATCATACAACTTATAAAAACCAAAGTTATTTATTGTAACATAAATGATAGAATAAGTGATATAAACACTTAGAGTACAACTGATGTCATCTCTTCACAGTTGAGAAGAACATACGTATGAGCTCTCTGATGTTCATCATCTGAAAGCCAGCGTTCATAAACTCCACCAAAACCAAGCTCTGACTGGTTGAAAATAGATAATTGATTGTCGATTTCATCAATATTCCTCTCGTTCCATCAGATTCGGTTGTGTTTTGAAGGATACTCAGATTCAAAATAATGGGAGCAGAAAAAAGATATTTCCTCTTGCAAATAAGCTTCTGCAATAGATCCTTCAACAGATGCTTTGTTACGTACTTTTCTTTTCAATTTTTGCATGCATCTTTCAAATGGGTACATCCATCGAAACTGTACCGGACCTCCACATTTGGCTTCATATGGAAAATGTAACATCAAATGTTCCATTGAGTCGAAGAAAGACGATGGAAATATTTTTTCCAGTTTACATATAATTACAACAACATATTTTTCATGTTTCCCTAGAGCATCATAATCTTCCGTAGCCGCACAAATTTCTCAAAAAAAATGAGACATGTCTGTTATGGAATCCCAAATCACAGAATTCAACAGACCTCTTAATCCAATGGGTAGAATTCTCTCCATTATAACATGAAAATCATGACTTTTTAATCCAGTAATATGACCATTCTTTACACATATACCCAAATTAGAAGCACAACCATCTGGAAGTCTCAAATCTGCAATCCACTGACAAAATAATAAATGGTTTTATTTAGACAGTGTATAAGATGCTTTTGGTTTCAGTAACCTTTCTGTTCTGATATTCTCAAATAGTTCCAATTATGGATGCCTGCAAATTTGGGCAAGATCTAAACGTGCATTTACATTGTCTTTACTCTTTCCTGGCGTATCCAAAACTGTATGAAACAAATTATCAAAACAGTTCTTCTCAATATGCATGAAATCTAACATGTGTCGGACCAACAGATCAGACCAATATGGAAAATCCCAAAATATGCTACGTTTAATCCAATTGTGTTTTTTCCCAAAACCAGAAATTTTCTGTTGGTTTATTGTGGGACCAAAAGTGATGGGGGGTAATGAAAATACAACTAATTTTAACTCCGAACCTGATAGAATTTTTGGAGGTCCATCCCTTTCAACTGTTCCTTTTCTGAAATGAGATCTATTTCTGCGAAAAGGATGATCAGCTGGAAGAAATCTGCGATGACAGTCAAAATAACAAGGTTTCTTTCCATGAATGAGCATAAATGCTTTGTTCTCTCCCATACAGTACGGACATGATTTATGACCATGTGTACTCCAGCCAGATAACATCCCATAAGCTGGGAAGTTACTTATTGTCCACATCAATGCTGCTCTCAGTATGAAATTCTATTTCGTTGCAACATCATATGTACTGACACCAGTACTCCACAATAAATTTAATTCATCAATCAATGGCTTCAAATAAAAATCAATATTTTTCTTCGGATGTCCTGGAATTTGTAAAGTCAAAAAGATATATGGCTCATTCATCAACATCCATGGAGGTAAATTGTACGGAGTTAAAAAAACAGGACAACATGAATATTGACTACCATAAGATCCAAACGGACAGAAACCATCAGTGGAAAGGCCCAGTCGAACATTTCTAGCTTCGAACGCAAAGGATGGATGCACTCTATCAAAATGTTTCCATGAATCACCATCGGCTGGATGATTCAAGCTTTTATCGGTTGAAATATTCTCTTTATGCCATGACATCATTGTCGCTGTATTCTTAGACATGAATAAACGCTGAAGTCTGGTTGTAAGTGGAAAATATCTCAATTGTTTTACAGGAATTAAACCAGACTTCCCGTGTTGTCCTTCTTTATATCTCAGTTGCCCACATGTAGGACAACTATCCAACGACTCATTTTCCCCAGAATATAAAATGCAGTCATTTGAACATGCATGAATCTTCTGACAAGTAAGTCCCAAATTTCGAACCAGCCTCTTACTATCATAGTAGTTTGCAGGTAAAACATTTCCTTCGGGTAACAGTGTTTTCAGCAAAGAAAATATCTGGTCAAAACAGGTGTTTGACATTCCTTTATCCGATTTTATAGCCATAAATTTTGTAACTGCTTCTAATTTTCTCATCTTGTAGCCAGGATATAATGAATCCTTAGCTGATTTCAACAACTCATAAAATTCAGACGGTGCCAACTCAGGATTTGAAGCTATATCAGCCGGAGTTTCTGTATGTTGAACAGATGAACCTGCAACATCATGTACTAAATCTTGAAACCGGGATGGATCTGGAATCAAGTTGGTATCACCTGCTCTGGAACTGCGTTCACCGTGTTGATACCAAAAAACACAATCTGGTTGAAAACCAAAATGCAAGAGATGTTCTCCCACTTTGTCAAACATGTCAAACGTTCTCAATGCACATTTTCTGCAAGGGAATTTTATTTTTCCTTCTGAAACAAATTCTGAATTTGATGCTGCAAATGATAAAAAAGTCTCCACACCCTCAACATATACTGGATTTAAACTAGAACCATTTGGATTTCTACGTTGATTTATCCATATGCGGTCACCTAATAATGATTGTTTACGACCTCGTTGTTTCATATTTCTCTATAAAATATAAAAGCATTACTGGTTTTGAATAATTTGTTAGAAAAAACACTCAAGTAAAGATTGAATATATTGAGAATAAAGCAAAACATGTTACAAATATTGATAATTTTAATATTATATTGATTTTTATTATTTTAATAATACTAATATAATTTTTTCATAAAAATTAATTATATAATAATAACATTATTAAATTATTAGTATATTTTATTATTAATATTAAAATAACATAATTTTTTATATTATATACAATTCTCCTTTCATCTGTGTGTTTAACATTCTGTCTCCACATGTAATATTTGCATTCACTTTCACCTCTCCATTGGCGAGTAGGTTGATAATTTTGAAAAAGAATGCGAATATTACATGTGGAGACAGAAAACACACAGATGAAAAGAGAATTGTATATAATATAGAAAATTATATTATTTTAATATTAATAATAAAATATACAAATAATGTACTAATGTTATTATTCGTAAATATTGGTAATTATTCCAAATTATTGGTAATTATTTCTAATTATTGGTAATTATTTCTAATTATTGGTAATTATTTCTAATTATTGGTAAATATTTGTAAATATTGGTAAATATTGGTAAATATTGGTAATTATTGGTAAATATTGGTAACTATTGGTAATTATTGGTAACTATTGGTAATTATTGGTAATTATTACTAATTATTGCTAATTATTACTAATTATTGGTAATTATTACTAATTATTGGCAATTATTACTAATTATTGGTAATTATTACTAATTATTGGTAATTATTACTAATTATTGGTAATTATTACTAATTATTGGTAATTATTACTAATTATTGGTAATTATTGGCAATTATTGGTAAGTATTGATAATTATTACTAATTATTGGTAATTATTACTAATTATTACTAATTATTGGTAATTATTACTAATTATTACTAATTAATGGTAATTATTACTAATTATTACTAATTATTGGTAATTATTACTAATTATTGGTAATTATTACTAATTATTGGTAATTAATACTAATTATTGGTAATTAATACTAATTATTCTTAATTATTACTAATTACTGTTAATTATTACTAATTATTGGTAATTATTACTAATTATTGGTAATTATTACTAATTATTGGTAATTATTACTAATTATTGGTAATTATTACTAATTATTGGTAATTATTACTAATTATTGGTAATTATTACTAATTATTGGTAATTAATACTAATTATTGGTAATAAATACTAATTATTGGTAATAAATACTAATTATTGGTAATTAATACTAATTATTGGTAATTATTGGTAATTATTGTTAATTATTGGTAATTATTACTAATTATTGGTAATTATTGCTAATTATTACTAATTATTACTAATTATTGGTAATTATTACTAATTATTGGTAATTGTTACTAATTATTGATAATTAATACTAATTATTAGTAATTAATACTAATTATTACTAATTATTGTTAATTATTACTAATTATTACTAATTATTGGTAATTATTGTTAATTATTACTAATTATTGGTCATTATTACGAATTATTGGTAATTATTACGAATTATTGGTAATTATTACTGATTATTACTAATTATTACTAATTATTACTAATTATTGGTAATTATTACTAATTATTGGTAATTATTACTAATTATTGATAATTATTCCTAATTATTGGTAATTATTACTAATTATTGGTAATTATTACTAATTATTACTAATTATTGGTAATTATTACTAATTATTACTAATTATTGGTAATTATTACTAATTATTGGTAATTAATACTAATTATTGGTAATTAATACTAATTATTGGTAATTAATACTAATTATTGGTAATTAATACTAATTATTACTAATTATTGGTAATTATTGATAAATATTTTTACTTATTGGTAATTATTGATAATTATTACTACTTATTGGTAATTATTACTAATTATTGGTAATTATTACTAATCATTGGTAATTATTACTAATTATTGGTAATTATTACTAATTATTTTTAATTATTACTAATTATTCTTAATTATTGAAAATTATTGGTAATTGTTCCTAATTATTGGTAATTATTACTAATTATTGGTAATTAATACTAATTATTGGTAATAAATACTAATAATTGGTAATAAATACTAATTATTGGTAATTAATACTAATTATTGGTAATTATTGGTAATTATTTTTAATTATTGGTAATTATTACTAATTATTGGTAATTATTGCTAATTATTACTAATTATTACTAATTATTGGTAATTATTACTAATTATTGGTAATTATTACCAATTATTGGTAATTAATACTAATTATTGGTAATTAATACTAATTATTACAAATTATTACTAATTATTACTAATTATTACTAATTATTGGTAATGATTGTTAATTATTACTAATTATTGGTAATTATTACTAATTATTGGTAATTATTACTAATTATTGGTAATTATTATTAATTATTACTAATTATTAATAATTATTACTAATTATTGGTAATTATTATTAATTATTACCAATTATTACTAATTATTGGTAATTATTATTAATTATTACCAATTATTGGTAATTATTGATAATTATTACTAATCATTGGTAATTATTGGTAATTATTGGTAATATTGGTAAATATTGGTAAATATTGGTAATTATTGGCAAATATTGGTAATTATTGGTAATTATTGGTAATTATTACTAATTATTGGTAATTATTACTAATTATTGGTAATTAATACTAATTATTGGTAATTATTCCTAATTATTGGTAATTATTCCTAATTTTTACTAATTATTACTAATTATTACCAATTATTGGTAATTATTACTAATTATTGGTAATTATTACTAATTATTGGTAATTATTGGTAATTATTGGTAAATATTGGTAATTATTGGTAAATATTGGTAAATATTGGTAATTATTGGTAAATATTGGTAATTATTGGTAATTATTTGTAATTATTACTAATTATTGGTAATTATTACTAATTATTGGTAATTATTACTAATTATTGGTAATTATTACCAATTATTGGTAATTATTACTAATTATTGGTAATTATGACTAATTATTGGTAATTATTACTAATTATTGGTAATTAATACTAATTATTGGTAATTAATACTAATTATTGGTAATTAATACTAATTATTACTAATTATTGGTAATTATTGATAATTATTACTACTTATTGGTAATTATTACTAATTATTGGCAATTATTACTAATTATTGGTAATTATTACTAATTATTGGTTATTATTACTAATTATTGGTAATTATTACAAATTATTGGTAATTATTACTAATTATTCCTAATTATTGATAATTATTGGTAATTGTTCCTAATTATTAGTAATTAAATGAATAATTACTAATAATTAGGAATAATTACCAATAATTACAAATAATAACATTATTAGTATATTTTATTATTAATATTAAAATAATATAATTTTCTAATTTATATAAAATTCTCCTTTCATCTGTGCGTTTTCTATCTCCACATACAAACAATACATGCGAAGACAGCAAACACACAGATGAAAAGAGAATTGTATATATATAAAAAATTATATTATTTTAATATTAATAATAAAATATACTAATAATGTAATAATGTTATTATTCCTAATTATTGGTATTTATTATTTATTATTAATATTTATTCTTAATTATTAAAAATTATTACTAATTATTCCTAATTACCATTAACTATGAACAATACTAATAATTTAAATTTATTAAGTAACAAAACAATGTAAACATAATTAAATTACAACTAATTAAGAATAATTGAAACTAATAAAAAATTAATAATAAATATTAAATTAAAATAAACATAAATACCTTGAAAATTGATCTGCTCTGATCGTTCTTCAAATCTTTAATATCAACTCCGGAGAAAAAAATTAAACTGGAGAAAAAATGAACTTTAAAAATACAACTTTGAGAGAAGAAGAAGATGGAGTTTGATAATGATTTGAAAAAAACAGATGGGGGTATTTATAGGTTAGATTATTTGCGACGGGTCCATTTGCGACGGGATACCCGTCGCAAATAGTGTTATTTGCGATGGTACCCGTCGCAAATACCTTAGCCAACATTTATTACGGTCAACGGTTAAATAGTTATTTCCGACGGGACCCGTCGCAAATAGCCACCTGCCGACATACTATTTGCGACGGGGGAATATTCCCGTCGCAAATACCTTTTACCGCCGCCGGTTATTTGCGACGGGAATATTCCCCCGTCGCAAATACTTTTCCCGCGATTTGGCGCGCAACGCGCGCCAGTTCTTTTGCGACGGGGAAAGCAATCCCGTCGCAAAAGCCTACTTATTTGCGACGGGTAAATACCCCCGTCGCAAATACCCATTTTTCCCGTAGTGGACGGTTTTCGTTCAAATACCCGTATCTTGAGCTACGGGCCTCCAAACGACTCACCGTCAGTGGAAACGCGATCCTTGGATCAAGGAGGTCGTTTCTGTATATCGCACTCAAGGTTTCTAAATACTTTGTGTTCGTCCGGGTTGGTTCGTACACGAAACCAACCGGGCCCTCGGAGCGGAAACGCTAATATCTTGAGTTACGGACGCCCGATTGACGTGCCGTCAGCTTTGTTGAATTCCTCTAAGTGAGACAGATCTTTTGGCTCACTCCTCCCAAGGTTTGGACGCAAGTGGAGTACGGTTGGGTTGGTTTTACCTTAAAAACCAACCGGGCCCTTTGGACGAAAAAGCCAATAACTCTCAAATCGGGCGTCCGATCGACGCGCCGTCTTCGACGTTGAGTTCCTGTTGACGATACAAAACTTTTGGATACATCAACTTCGGA
The DNA here is from genome assembly GCA_963277665.1 of Viscum album. NCBI lineage: Eukaryota > Viridiplantae > Streptophyta > Magnoliopsida > Santalales > Viscaceae > Viscum > Viscum album. Next base: position 2,096,529,583 of record OY728163.1, on the reverse strand, counting down.
ATTTGTGATAGTTGATTTATCGGCCTCTCGGCTCGTGGAGCGGACCCTCCCGAACGAGCTTGCTGTGTGCGGAACCCTAGAGTTGGCTGCGACTGCTACTTCGACAGCGACGACCGTGCAGAGATCCTCAGTGGACTGCGGCGACGACTGTGCAGAGATCCTCAGTGGACTGCGGCGACGACTGTGCAGAGATCCTCAGTGGACTGCGGCGATGACTGTGCAGAGATCCTCAGTGGACTGCGACGACTACAACACTCAGTGATCCTACGTGGTTCAGTGCTACAGGTCCTGTGTGGGCCTGATTCTGTGTGGGTCTGATCCTGTGTGGGTCAGCGCTCAGCGGTTCTATGTGAGCCAGCGCCTACAGGTCCTGTGTGGGCCTGATCCTGTGTGAGTCTTTGTGGGGGTTAGTTACCTATCGATCCTTTGTGGGTCCGACGACTTAGATGGATCAGTGATCATCTTTATCTTCATCCGAAGAAGTATACCTGTGTGAGCTGAATCTTCTGTTACTCTCATTTGTGGATTGTGTTGAGCTATCCTATGTGGATTTACTGTTTACTCTCCTTTGTGGATTGTGTTGAGCTATCCTGTGTGGATTTACTGTTTACTCTCCATTGTGGATTGTGTTATGCTATCCTGTGTGGGTATACATTTTGCTTTCCTGTGTGGACTGGGTTGTGCTTGGCCTCGGATGTTGGAGGCGAATGGGAAATGGTGACTTAGGTATAGGTATGGGCATATACCTAAGCCGTGTCAGATGTTACTTCGTGATTATATCTTTCCTTTGTTGATTATCTTTTGTGGATTTCGTGAGACCTTCGGGGGTCTCGGGGTCCCTACTGAGTAGCTTATACTCACCCCTGCACGGGCAATGCCCGCACTTCCTGGTGTTAGTTGCATACGACGAACAACGCTGATTGAGGTGGAGGCGTGCAGAGCAGGACGGTACCTGGAGGTGGACCACTGGGCGGGTCGTACTCGGAGCGGACGGCTGGACTGAGGAGCTGTGGAGGCTATTTTTACCCACCCTTCAGGTGGGACTTCCAGAGGACGGCTCGACGCTGCGGCTTTTCTTTTCAGTTGTTGTTTTTCCCTTTCAGTTGTACTTTACAGTTGGGCTTGTCTTTCCGGCCCCTTTTACTTTCAGCACAGCCTGTTACAGTTTTTACTTAGTGTTTACTTTTTAGCTTGCTTACTCTGTGGTGCTTGTTTACTTTTCAAAGGCAATGCCTTCCCTTTTATTGGGATTTACGCCTTGGTGCAAGTCACCATCCCCTGGCCTATGGAAGGCGGGCTTGGGGTAGTCACGGCACGGGCCCCGAGGACGGGTCGTGACAAATTGGTATCAAAGGGGTCGGTTCTACCGTAGACTCTGATCTTTCTTCTATGTGAAGCAATAGTGTTTAGCGTATTGGGTGTGGTTATCAGTTCAGGGAGTCCAGTGTTGGTGCGGCAGCCGACGTATCCGTACACCAGGACCCTGACTTCTGATTTTCGACTTAATGCACGAAAACATTGATTGCATGTGTGTTTCATGTTTTCTTTGTGATTACTTGTGTCAGCTCACCAGGTATACTGTTCTGACCGTGGCGCACTTGTTTCCTTTTCAGGATGGCCCCACGGCGGCAGCCAGCTAGGGTTCTGAGAGTAGAGCGCGACGACAGCCCGCTGAGCGACGAGGCCTCGGTACAGGGCTCGTTGACAGCAGAGGCACCGACGGTACCTTTACTCGCCGATCCCCCGATGCTTCCAGCGGCGATCGATGACGATTCACGACGCCTCAGAGCTCTGCACGAGTTCCAGCGCCAGCGACCACCCTGGTTCCGTGGGGAGACGGACCCCCAGGCAGCCGAGGACTGGCTGGAGGCAGTCGTCCAAGTCATCAGGCTAGTGAGAACACCAGCACACCTCATGGTGATCCTCGCGGCGAGCCTACTGCACGCAGCAGTAGGACGATGGTGGATCCTGAAGCTCCAGGTGCATGATGAGGCCTCCCTCATCTGGACGAACTTTGAGAGCCTCTTCCGCTCAGAGTTCGTCCCGACCACCCTCCCTACGGTGCGCATCCAGGAGCATCTTCAGTTGCGGCAGTGCAGCTTGACGGTCGCCCAGTACGCGGTGAGGTTCACCGACCTTTATCGCTACTCGATCGACATGGTATGGGACCCCTTCATCCGGGACCGGACCTTCGAGCAGGGTTTGAGACACGAGATCAGGGCATTGCTGTTCTCCCTCAGCATCCCGACCCAGGCAGGAGTACTGAAGTGAGCCCTTCTGATCGAGAGCTTCCTGGCTGAGTCCACAGCGAGACCTACCGCAGGGCGGCAGGTAGCAGAGTCTTCTACAGCTGGTAGCCAACGGATGACTCAGGGTTCCAGGCAGACCAGGCCTTCCGGTAGATGACCTTGGGACACTGGCTCAGTAGTGCGGGACACACAGCGCAGAGCCAGTCTTCCGAGAGGCAGCCAGTGCTACGCGTGCGGTGGGCAGGGCCACACGGTTCGTGACTGCCTGGCCCGTCATACCAAGGAGCAGAAGACGGTGGAGGGGCCACCCAGGCAGAGGCAGAGGGTTGACTGTGGCTATCCTCAGGGAGGAGGCAGACGAGGCAGAGGAGCTGGCCGAGCAGCAGGTGGTGGGCGACGTTTTGAGGCTCTGCCACCACCACCACCACCAGGAGGTCCGCCCCGACCACAGGGAGCTGGCGGGCAGAGACATGCACCGCTCCAGGCAGCGGAGGCCTACGACCACGGTGCGCCAGAGATGATTCGAGGTACGATCTGTGTATATTCCACCCTTGCTGCAGTTCTTATAGACACAGGAGCGAGTCACTCTTTCATAGCCACTTCCCTTGTTCGGAGCTCGGAGATTCCGACAGAGCCGTTGGCTCGATCCTTACGGCTAGAGACTCCTACGGGAGCAGACTCGACGATTACGCACTGGTGCCGGCAGTGTGAGCTTACTCTAGGAGGCGAGAGCTTCGGCTGGGATCTTCTTGTGGCGGCGTCGAGGCTTTACGACGTCATTTTGGGCATGGATTGGTTATCTACGGTCCATGCACAGATTGACTACATTAGGCGCAAGGTGCAATGTGTGCACACCGATGGGAGCAGGTTCACCTTCACCAGCGAGAAGGGAGCCTTCGCAGAACAGGATGGACTCACGCAGAGGAGAGGAAAACCCATCACCCATCAGTTGGCTAGCCTCATCCTTGGAGAAGTTGACATGTGGAGTCATAGTTTTCCTGCAGTGGAGGATCAGTATACGGATGTCTTCCCCAACGACATTCCAGGGCTACCTCCTCGTAGAGATGTAGACTTTTACATTGACCTGTACCCCGGAACAGCCCCAATATCCACTCCAGCACATCGGATGGCCCCCACCGAGCTTCGAGAGCTACGGGTACAGTTGGAGGACTTGCAGGGCAGGGGGTTCATCCGACCCAGTGTTTCACCCTGGGCTTCGCCGATATTGTTCGCCACGAAGGCGAACGGGAGCTTGCGACTGTGTGTCGACTATCGTCGCCTGAACCAGGTGACATTGAGGAACAAGTATCTGCTACCCATGATTGATTACCTCTTCGAACCACTCAAGGGAGCACAGTTGTTCTCGAAGATAGACCTCAGGTCAGGCTATCATCAGCTCAGAGTTTGAGACGAGGATGTGCAGAAGACGGCCTTCAGGTGTCGGTATGGCCACTATGAGTTTTTGGTTATGCCTTTCGGCATAACCAGTGCTCCATCAGTGTTCATGAGCCTCATGAACAGGATCTTCCAGCCATACCTCGATCGATTTGTTGTGGTCTTCATTGACGACATCTTGGTGTACTCGACCGCTGAGGAGCACGCCTACCACTTGTGGGTTGTACTAGACACACTCCGAGATCACCAGCTTTATGGAAAGCTCTCAAAGTGCTAGTTCTAGTTATGTGAGTTCCACTTCTTGGGGCACGTCATTTCGGAGGCGGGAGTTGCAGTGGATCCCGCGAAGATCGAGGCAGTGCTAGCTTGGGAGCCACCCAGGAGCGTGACAGAGGTGCGGAGTTTCTTGGGTCTAGCTGGATACTATCAGAGATTCGTGCTGGACTTCTCCAGAGTTGCGGCGCCACTCTCAGCGTTGAAAAAGAAGGGGAAACCCTTCGTGTGGTCAGAAAGATGTCAGCAGAGCTTCCAAGAGCTGAGATAGAGATTGACCAGCGCACTTATCTTGAGGTTGCCTAAAGAGGGAGTTGGATACGTAGTCTACTGCGATGCATCAGGTACCGGACTCGGGTGTGTCCTGATGCAGGAGCGGGACGTGATTGCCTATGGATCACGTCAGTTGAGGCCGCATGAGCAAAACTACGGTACCCATGACCTGGAGTTAGCAGCGGTGGTCTTCGCTCTGAAGACATGGCGGCACTATCTGATGGGCGAGCGCTTTACAATCTTTTCTGACCACCAGAGTCTCAGGTACATATTCTCTCAGAAGGACCTGAACCTGAGACATCGGCGATGGCTCGAGTTCCTCCATGACTATGAATTTGAGATAGTCTATACTCCTGGGAAGGGGAACGTGGTAGCCAATGCCCTCAGCAGGAGGACGGGCATCCAGCTACTTGAGGAGGCGACAGAGCAGCTAGCCACTTTGCAGATATCCTTCATGGATAGAGACGGAGCAACCTTCCTTCAGTCTCTCACAGTCACCCCTCCACTACTGCAGCGGGTCAGAGAGGCACAGCGTGAGGACGCTGACTATGAGACACGGCGTGCACAGATATCCTCGGGACAGGCACCTGATGGCTTCTCCCTTGGAGCAGATAACGACATCCTTTTCAGAGGACGTACCTTGGTACCAGTCGCTTTACGAGAGGAGGTGCTGGGAGAGTTTCACAATTCTCCTTTGGCGGTACATCCTGGAGTGGAGAAGATGTACCAGGGCCTCAGACGACAACACTGGAGGCCGGGCATGAAGAAGGCTGTGGCAGAGTTCGTTTCACGGTGCCTCACCTACCAGCAGGTGAAGGCAGAGAATCAGGTACCAGCATGCTTGGTACAGCCCATGGAGGTCCTGGAGTGGAAGTGGGACGGCATATCTATGGACTTCGTGACTGGACTTCCACGCACTTCCAGAGGTCACGACTCCATTAGGGTGATTGTTGACCGACTCACCAAGTCGGCACACTTCTTACCCATCCGAGAGCAGGGCTCAGTGGAGAGCTTGGGGCATCTCTACGTTCAGGAGATTGTATGACTTCACGGTGTGCCATCGACTATCGTCTCCGATCGGGACGTTTTCTTTACTTCCTGGCTTTGGAAGGGGTTGCAGGAGGTGATCGGGACGCGGCTACGTCTGAGCACCGCCATTCACCCTCAGACGGATGGTCAGACGGAGAGGACCATTCAAGCTCTCAAGGATATGCTCCGCGCATGTGTCCTCGACTTGGGTCACAGCTGGGAGGACCACCTACCCTTGGTGGAGTTCGTGTACAACAACAGCTACCACTCCACCATCGGGATGACACCATATGATCCATTGTACGGCAGGACGTGCAGATCTCCTTTGTGCTGGACAAGCCCTGGGGAGTCAGCACTCATGGGACCAGAGATGGTCCGGGCCATGACGGAGAAGGTCCATGTCATCCAGGAGCCAATGAGGATAGAACAGAGCCTGCATAAGTCATATGCTGACAGGAGGCGGAGGCCATTAGTGTTCGAGGATGACGAACACGTCTTCTTACGTGTCTCACCTCGACGTGGTTTGCGGAGATTTGGCCGAGGTGGCAAGTTGTCTCCGTGCTTCATCGGTCCTTTCCAGGTCCTCAGCAGGGTTGACGAGGTGGATTATCGCCTAGCTCTACCACCTCAGTTGCACCGGGTGCACGACGTCTTCCACATATCTCAGCTAAGGAGATACGTGCACGACCCGACGCACATCATTGACTATGGGGACCTAGACATGGATGATGAGGAGACTTTTGCAGAGGTCCCAGTGGAGATAGAGGATCGATAGGAGCGGGTCCTACGTGGGTGATAAATTCCTCTTGTGCGCATCAGATGGCAGCATGGGAACCTCCATGAGAGCACATGGGAGCGGGAGGCTCAGATGCGTGCTCAGTACCCACATTTGTTTCCCTAGATTATGATGTATCTTTACGGGGACGTAAATCCCTGAGGTGGGAGTAATGTAAAGACCCGTAAATTTCAAGGAATTTTTTTTCTTAATTTTCTTTGGAATTTTACATGAACGCAGTTTCTGACGGCACCTGATTCCGAGGCCCGGTGTGCCCGGAATAATTTTCCGAAGTTTGGCTCGGGTACGTTCAGTGAACGGACGAGCGGGTTTTTCTAAATATTGAACCGGTGCCTGGAATCGAATTCTGAGGGCACCGATGAAATCGCAGCGCCGGTATTCGCTTAGAAACGCCTCTTCCGAAGTTGCATTTTCTCGGGTGTGGTTTTTAATTTTCGGCCTTAAAGTTAAGAAATAAAATAATTTTGCGACAACTTTATTTTATTTTACTTAAGCCACTTGGAAGCCAGTTGAAGCCACTTAAAAGTGGCTTAAACTAATTTGAACCGGATAGGGTACTATCCAGAAATATCCTACCCTCTTGGTAGGATATTTGTGAGGTGGGGCCCGCACGAGCCCCGCCGTTTCTTTCCGCTAAGTAATGAACCCGCGAAAACCCGTCATTATGAAGGTCAACTGACGCATTTTCTTAAATTCTTAACAGACCATTTAATTGGGCGGTTTATTTCGTAAATTAAATGAGCTGTTACTTTCGTTGAATTAATTCAACGAATTGATGGGTCGTTACTTACCCTTTTTCGTTTGTTGGCATAATAATAAAATAAGACCAACAAGGTCTTTTGAAGGATTACTCGTTGAGAGGCTTGACAGAATCCTTGAGCTTTTATCCTCCTTCACGAAGAACGCGAAGAACGCGAAGAACGCGAAGAACGCCGGACTCCGACGAAGAACGCCGAACCCGTGGAAGTCGACGACGCGACACCGTGTTCCACGACGCCGATGTTCCCTTCATGCAACGTTCTTATGCGACGTCTCTTCCTCTGCAATGAATCTTCGATCTGCTGTTTGAGGTAAGAGGCTACCGGTTTCTCTTAAATCGTCTTTGTGTCTTTTTTTTACAAAACACAGATTTAATTTTATATAATTAAATTAAATCTGTTGTTTCATGGTCCGTTGAGTTCGCCAACTCAATGGCAGTTCCCGTGACGACGCGACACCCTTCCGCGACGACGCGATGATCCCCTCCTTCCGAGACGAGAAATTCCGCGAATGACGTGCGTTCGACGACGACCAACGAGGTAGGGGTTGTTGTGAACTTATTCCTTTTTCTCGTGATTGTTCTTTTTTTTAAAGTAAAGAACCGAAAAATGAGAACAATTTTATTCCATTAAAATTGTTGAATTCATATGATGAATATTGTTCCTCTCGTTGTTTATCACTAAACGTGGAGGGTGCGGCCCAAATAAACACGGCCCGACAACCCTCCTCCGTTCTTCTTTATTGTGCGGATTTGACGGGCGACGATGGAACATGTCGCAATGGAAGTGTGATGGTTCCGCAGTGAAGAGAGAGTCCCAGCAGGAGCAGCGGCGCAGACGGGAACAGAATCGGACCACCGGAGCGACTCTGGAGGCCTGTGGAAGCCGCCAGCGGCGCGGGTCCCCGGCGCGCCGCCAGACAAGGCCGCCGTGGCAGAAGCCGCGGCGGCAGCGCTCGCGGAACCGCAGCCGCGCGGGTCCGGCGCACGTAGGATGCGGCTGAAGCCACGTCCGGTTGTCCGAGCGACACCCCGCGGGTGCCGCGGGGTTGTCACGCGGGGGCGACGGCTCCCCCCAGCGTCGCTCGACCTTGTCCAGGGCGCCACCCCGCGGGTGCCGCGGGGGTGTCACGCGGGGGTTGCGGCTCCCCCCTGCGTCGCTCGGCCGAGCCAGGCCGGTCTGACCGGGTCCGACCGAGTCGAACGGGGTCGACACGGTTCGGCTGACCCAGGGGGGGGGGGGGGTCGGGCCGGCTCGGCCCGGGCCCGGACCCCCCCCGTCTTAAGACGATTTTCGTTCAAATGCCTGTATCTTGAGCTACGGGCCTCCAAATGACTCTCCGTCAGTGGAAACACGATCCTTGGATCGAGACAGTCGTTTCGGTATATCGCACTCAAGGTTTCAGAATACTTTGAGTTCGGCCGGGTTGGTTCGTACACGAAACCAACCGGGCCCTCAGAGCGGAAACGCTCATATCTTGAGCTACGAACGTCCGATTGACGTGCTGTCAGATTTGTTGAATTCCTCTATGTGAGACGGATCTTTTGTCTCACTCCGCCCGAGGTTTGGATGCAGGTGGAGTATGGTCAGGTTGGTTTTTCTTTAAAAACCAAGCGGGCCCCTTGGACGAAAAAGCCAATAACTCTCAGACCGGGCGTCCGATCGACGCGCCGTCTGCGACGTTGAGTTCCTGTTGATGTTACGGAACTTTTGGATACATCAACTTCGGACTTTGTTATAGTTGATGTATTAGCCTCTCGGCTCGTGGAGCAGACCCTCCCTAACGAGCTTGATGTGTGCGGAACCCTAGAGATGGCTGTGACTGCTACTTCGACAGCGACGACCGTCCAGAGATCCTCAGTGGACTGTGGCGACCACTGTGCAGAGATCCTCAGTGGACTGCGCCGACGACTGTGTAGAGATCCTCAGTGGACTGCGACGACTACAGAACTCAGCGATCCTATGTGGATCAGTGCTACAGGTCCTGTGTGGGCCAGATCCTGTGTGGGTCCGATCCTGTGTGGGTCAGCGCTCAGCAGTTCTGTGTGAGCCAGCGCCTATAGGTCCTGTGTGGGCCCGATACTGTGTGGGTCTTTGCGGGGGTTAGTTACCTATCGATCATTTGTGGGTCCGACGACTTAGATAGATCAGTGATCATCTTTATCGTCATCCGAATAAGTATACCTGTGTGAGCTGAATCTTCTGTTACTCTCTTTTGTGGATTGTGTTGGGATATCCTATGTGGATTTACGGTTTACTCTCCTTTGTGGATTGTGTTGAGCTATCCTATGTGGATTTACTGTTTACTCTCCTTTGTGAATTTTTTTGTGCTATCCTGTGTTGGTATACGTTTTTCTTTCCTGTGTGGACTGGGTTGTGCTTGGGCTCGGACGTTGGAGCCGAACGGGAAATGATGACTTAGGTATATGTATGGGCATATACCTAAGCCGTGTCAGATGTTACTTCGTGATTGTATCTTTCCTTTTTGGATTATCCTTTTTGGATTTCGGGAGTCCTTCGGGGGTCTCGGGATCCCTACTGAGTAGCTTATACTCACCCCTGCACGAGCTATGCCTGCACTTCGTGGTGTTCGTTGCAGACGACGGACAACGCTGATCGAGGTGGAGGCGTGTGGAGCAGGACGGTACCTGGAGGTGGACCACTGGGCGGGACGTACTCGGAGCGGACGGCTGGACCGAGGAGCTATGGAGGCTATCTGTACCCACCCTTCAGGTGGGACTTCTAGAGGACGGCTAGACGCTGCGGCTTTTCTTTTCAGTTGCTGTTTTTTCCTTTCAGTTGTACTTTACAGTTGGGCTTGAATTTCCGGCCCCTTTTTCTTTCAGAATAACCTGTTACAATTTTTACTTAGTTTTTACTTTTCCGCTTGCTTACTCTGTGGTGCTTGTTTACTTTTCAAAGGAAATGCCTTCCCTTTTGTTGGGATTTACGCCTTGGTGCTAGTCGGCAGCCCCTGGCCTATGGAAGGCGGGCTTGGGGTAGTCACGGCACGGGCCCCGAGGACGGGTCGTGACATTCATGAATACTTTTTCCTCATAAATAATCTTACATTATCAATAATACATAAACATATGGGTACACATGTAATTAAATTGTTATCATAATCATTTCCTAGAGCATAATGAATGGGCATATAATACAATTGTCTATTAAAGAGAGGAATTGAAACATATATGGACATTCATAGGGTAAAATAGGAATATAAAATGGGAATTTAAGTGAAATAGAATTGACAACATGACATAATTGTATTTAATAAATTTTAGCATTAAAACATTTTAGTGTAGTTTTGTGAAAAATACTAACGAGCATTTAAAATAGATAAGGGATTATTATTTTATATAAAATGAAAAGTGAACCAATAAGTTTCTCAGGATAAAAATATTGGTTTTATAAACATATACGTTTCTTAATAACAGATTGTATAGTTTAATTGAAATGGGGATAGAATTCAGGAATTCCACTTAAAACGGGTTTTTGTATATGGAAGTATTGACGAGGCAATCATTTAAAAACATGTATATCCTCAAAAGAGAATGATGAATGGATCTTTATAAAATATTTTTGAGAGTATACACAAAATATATATTATTTAAATAAAAATAATAGATAAATTAATTTTTTTATAAAGGAAGATAGAGAAACCTGATGGAATAAAGGAGGTTTTAGTAGAATCCCATACAAAATATAGACATTGTATAGTGTGTACATATGAGTGATTTATGAGATAGAAAATTGGTTTATCATATTTTATATATCATTAGGTAAGTACAAGGAAGGTTCTAATTCATAACCCAACATCTTAAATTATGAATAAAAGTCATAAAATAGATGAGATTCTTGAATAAATGTGAGAAAGAGAGGATCCCATACAATAAGTCTGATAATGTTCTTTTCATTGTCTTAATGACCTGAATAATCAAATTATGATTATTAATTAATAATTATATATCCTCCACAACATTTTTCTTATTTATTATAACCTTTTTAAGTTTATCAATATCCTCTTTGACGAGTGAAAAGGTTCAATTTAATTGTTTGGGAGTATTTGGTTTTGTTGTTTTAATGATCAGTTCACTTATATTCATGTCGTATAAACATGTATGATGAATGTTCTTGTACATAAAAAAATTTATATGTAATTAGTAAAAATACTGAATATTTCATCATTGTTAATTTAATTTGGTTACATGGAGTGATGTTGAATGATTATATAAACCATTAATGATTAACGCTTGCATTAGTTTGGCGATTTTTGTCGTTATTTACTTGTTTTTTATAATTATTTTACATCATGTGTGAAAAATATTCAAGAAAAAAAAGAAGATAAAATACATATTTAATAGTTTGGTTTAACCATAAAAATTCTCTTATGACCAGAATTGAATATGGTAAAATAAATTGATAAGATGTCATCCTTGAATGTGATAAATTAACACATCTCAGACAATGTTTTTGTTTCTTTCATATAAAACAAGGGGAAAGTAAATATGAAAATGAATTATCAAATTGTTATAAAAACATTACAGTGCATCTGTAGTACTGGATGTTTCATACCATTTCGATGAGGAGAGTTTAGTAAAGAAAACAGAACAAAGGAATATGAAAACAAAACGAAAGAAAAGAAGAGCGGAATTTACCTATTGATTTAGCATTAATTGAGAGACTCTGTCGGGCAGAGGATTTGGTGTTTTGATGTTACCAAGGGATGTTGCACATGGGGGAGGATCATGGAGTGATGTTTGGGAAGATTTTAGGGAAGTTCCAATGCATGAGAGGAGTGAAGCGAAATGTGGAATGTGTGTGGTTTTTAGAGTGGAGGGGGGGGGGTTAAAATTTTAAACATTACATTATTTTTTTTTTCTAAAAGACAATAAATAGTAGTAATTATTGCGAACAAAAATACTAATATGGGTATGTAACTTCAATCTAATGGCCATTTACATTATCCATAATTGAAACATTATGAAAAAAAATCATATTTTAGTATTTATTGGGAATTATCGATTTTACTATTAATCAAAATTCTAGTATTTTTGAAAAATCCAAAAAATTCACCCTATCCCTTTTTCAATCTGTTGAATTCAAAAATGAAGACCATTTTTCAAAAACACTTTTTAAATAATATTAATTTAAATTTTAATTAAAATCATATTTTATAATAAAAATAAAAAACGTCAAACTATAAATGAATTTATAATTATTTAAAAAATTACATATGGAATTATAAAATTATCTTAAAACCAGAGGACATAAAAAAAAATTTATGAACACATTTTATTAAAATACATTTTCTTTAATTAATTATTAAATTATTAACAACATTTTAATTTAATATTTTTGACTTATGAAATTATACAGACCTTATCATATTGTCACTTATAAAATGGATAAATTTGATTTGTACTCTCTTGGGTGATGTTACAATCCTTTTTGATGATTTACATTTCATAAGGGTCATATTAATATTTTATGGGTAGATTACTATTCACCAAACAATTATGTGTGTTCCATCACACCCCAAAAATCACCCTAAACCGAATCGTGTATTTCATATTTTAAAAATTAAAATCACAATGGTGAAAATATTATGTCTAAAGGTAACATATTACTTAGTAGATCAATGTGTTTTAATTTCAAGGGATTATATCAAATAATTATAAAAAGAAAATTTCTATTGAAAACATTGGGTCAATAGAAAAATGTATTGTATCTCATAGAAAAGAATTTGTAACCTTACCTTATAATACGTTATAGTAATATAGAAAATAGAAAACCTATAAAAAATTAATTATTTGTCATTGTAATAGGAATTTTATGGTTTTAAATATTTGGTCCAACAACATGAGGGAATGTTACATTAATTCATTAATGATCTAACCTTCATCATCATTGAGGGGAATTACCAATGATCATGATGTTTTATAAACTACTTTTTTTATTACAAGTGATCCCTACACTTCCTTCTATATTAATGATGTTTATGATTCCAATTATAAAAGGAAATGGGAATTACTTTTTGGAAATTTTTTCTAGAAGAACTATATTTTCAAAAACCATGCCTTTTTTTATAAGATTAATTTATTATGGGTTTACAAAAATAATTCCTAGAAAAATTTATTTTTACCCAGCCTTTTAAATGTTTCCTCTATAAAATAAATTTTGAAATAATTATCCACAAATTTAAAACATTTAGGAGGTCAAAGAAATATAGTGTTATTTTTATAGTCAATATACTTTTTCACCATCCATGGATCATATGACTTGATATCATTACTGGAAAATTGTGTTTTCCAAAAACTTATATAACAAAGGATTGAATAAATTGTTGGTATACGTAATTTTTCCCAACGGTTACATCAAACCATTAGGATAATGGGATAAGAACAAGAATTTCCCAACAGTTACTTCAAACCATTGGGATAATGGGACAAGAAAAATATTTTCCCAATGGTTTACTCAATACATTGGGAAAAGATATATATATCAATGGTTTTTGAAAATCATTGGAAAATACACTCTATCAAAACAATTTTAAAAAACTGTTGGGAGAGCTTCCCCCAAATAGCAGCACATCCATATCCCCTCCACATGATTGCATCCATAATCATAATCACTCCCGTTGCTCTCTCTACGCTCTCTCTTCACCATGAGGTATCTCTGAAAGCTATATATGCAATCAATCAGTTAATTATTTGCTTCTACTCTTATAATATGTAAGTAGAATGTAGTGTATCAAAATTTGTTTGTTATCTATTTTGATTTTTCCTAAACGAGATCTGTGTGGTCTTCTTCTCCTTGTATTTCTATTTCTCCTATCATGTTACCCTGCCACAAGACCCTTCTGAATGAGATGATAATTTGTGGGAGGTTTTATATTATTTAATGTGATGGGGGCCTTGAGTAGAAGTTACTTCTAGTGGGAATCCTTTCCATTTGTACAGAAAGGAATTCTAGTGTGCCATGTGGATTGTGAAAACCCCTTTGAGGTGTTGAATAATTGTGGTTCTATTTTTTCTGGGTTATGTTACCTAAATTATTAGAGGTATTGGTTATATAATGAATCTAGTTTTATGAGGGATTTCATGTATTGTTTAGTTGAAATATGATTCATCGATATCATGTATAATGTGAAAACATGTTTCATTAATTCTTATTATTTAACTTGTTATCACTATTAATAAATGTAATATGTTTTCTTAGTGTGGTTTTTTTGTTATAATTTTTGTAGCGACACCTCTTCATAAGAATATATATGGTGACATCCTTAGTTTTCTTATTCCTGTAGTACATGGAATTTTTTTGAAAGTGATAATGGTCGGAGTGACTCTTTGGGGTTATATTATTGAGTGAGTTGGGTAAGTTGGAAATTGTTATGTGAGTTCCTTGTGGCCTATATGATGTGGTTACAACATAGAGGGTGTTATTCTGGGATATGGATGAGGGTGGCTAGTGAGATTGTCCATATATCGATTATGCCCAATGGGATTGTGTATATCATTAGGATATTTCTGAGTTATAGGGTATTACTTGGGTGGTATATTACGGTCGGATGTGATAAGAAATTTATGATGATTTGTTTATACAATATTCACATAGGAGGGGGGTGTGGGATATGTAGGGAGGGAGGGGAGTTGTCCAACCCACCCCCTTTGGAAAACCCCCTGGACACCACCACACCCCCGGGACACCCCCACCCCATGGACACCCCCACCCCCTTGGACAACAGCCCTGGACCCCACCCCACCCCATTGATAACCCCCACACCCTAGATAGACCCCCTGTACACCAGACCACCCCACCCCCAGGATAGCCCCACTCCCTAGACAACCCACCTGGGCAGCACCCCAACCCCTGGAAAGCACTCCAACCCCTGGACAGCCCCCCTGGACACCCCCACCCCCCGGACATCCCCACCCCCTTAGACAAACCCACTAGACTTCACCCCACCCCCTGGACACCCCAACCCACTAGACAGCCCCCCTGGACACCACCCCATGCCTTAGACAACCCTCCAACCCCCCCTGGACACCACCCTCCCCCTGGACAACCCCCACCCCCTAGATCTATTTATAAGAATATCCTTCTATTCTGAACCTTTCCCAATTAATTTAACTATATAGAAATATCACTGTCATTATTCATTAGATATATTTTTTATTAAACTTCAATCATATTGAATTCCTTATAAAGAAATGGCTTATAGAAATTCTTTTTACAGAATGGATAAAAGTTGGATGTATTAAAATGATCGGATCTCAAGCCATTTACAAAACAATTTGGAGAGATTTTTAGATTTTTCATTTCACAATGCTTCAGATAGTGGTCTCATACACATACCATATTCCAATTGTGTTGGTAGACCATGGTTGAGCCGTGAAGAAGTCAGCTACCACATAACCAAATATGGTTTTCAAGAAAACTACTATTTGTGGTATCAAAATGGGGAAAAATTGATATCCCAAATTGCCAATGATTAAAATGAAAGGAATGTACTGGAGAATTTGTTAGATGACCGGTTTCTATTTATTAATCATCATGGAAAAGAAAAGATTTTGACACAAGAAGACTTCGATATGAGGACAGAAGATGCATCTAATTAATATGATGATATTTTCAGGGTGAAAAAATTGAATCATGATGTCATGAATCCAGTATATTGACAATGCAATAAAATGAAAAAGATGGAATTTTTAATCTGATTGTTTCATGGGAAAACTAAGTATGCGATTTCAAATACCAGAATCGATTACATTCTTATATTCTTGAAGGATTTACTTCCAGATGATGAAGATATTCCCTCAAACCACTATAGGGCATGGAAGTTAGTTGAGGAACTTGGATTTTCAAGAAACAAAATTCATGCTTGTCCGAACGATTACAGTTTATTTTGGGAGGAAACCGTAGAATGAAATTATTTTATAAAATGTGGCACATCCCACTAGAAGTCAAAATATGATTGAACACCATCCCATGTCCCATAGAAAGTAATGTGGCAATTTCCATTGATCCACAGACTCCAGATTATTTTTATATCTAATGAAATATCAATAAAAATGTGATGGAATGATACCGAGAGGAATAATACTAATGATTAGTTGGTTCACCATACATATGCATTTTCACGGCAGAGATTTGATGCTTGATATGCTGATTTTCAGATGATATGCATGATGTGAGGCTGATTCTTTCTTGATACAGTTTTAATATATTTTGAATGATCCATACTTCACACAGCGCATGAATAGTTTTTATAGACATTTATAATCTTACCACATAGTTGTGTACGAAAAAACCTTTCACTATCATGAGTATACTAATATCTGGCCCTTCTAATCCCAGCATTGATATTGCCGTATACATGAAAACTATAATAAAAGAGTCGAAACATCTTTAGGATATTGGTGTTCGCACATACGATGCGTATTCAAAGGACATATATCATAGGTGTATCATTAATGAACCACATGGGGGTCGCTTGGATGTATATAGTAAATTTATTAACCATATAATATAAAAATAAAAAGAGACATTGTAAAAGTGAAACTAGTTAACTAAGAGTTAATACTTAAAGATAAGGTTACTATAATGACCCAAACCTATCTAAATTCTATTGGTTGAGTGGTTTTCAACCCATAACCACTTTAACCTTTAAATAATCCACATTGTAGCCATTAGAAACCGAATATGAATTTATTATAAATTAATATTTCTAGCTTTTCCAAAGGTGCCCCTCACCCCTCTTATAAAAGGGAACTCCTCCTTCTCATTTCTTCAAACCCTCAAAGCCTTTTGGTTCAGCCAACCCCTGCCCAAATACTCTCTAAACTTCCCTCACATAAACCTAGAGACCTTAGTTTGATCCTAAATCCATCCTAAAGAGCCCTTTTGATCAAATCAAAAGGAAGAACCCAAAGAAGAGGTAATGTTTTCACCACCACTTTTCAAGTTCCTTTCTTCTTCCACTTTTCTTTCATTGTTATTACCATTCTAAAATAATAACTCCAGTATCATATATATACTGTGATGTTATTATAAATATGGTACAACCATATTCAGTATTATATCCAACCTTTAAATAACATGTCACCATACGTGCGTACGTACGGCTTACCGTCTCCACGTCGTGGTGTAATTGTTATTCAATATATTATTATTTGGATGGGTATAATAATGATGTGTAACTCATGTAAATAATAAATATAACATGATAATTATTCTGTATATATGATATACCATCCAATTATATATTATTTTAATATCAAAAGAATGATATTGTCGCTCGTGCGTACGTACGGACTACTGTCTCCACGAACTCTATGATATTCATTCTCCATCATATCGATTAAAGTATAACTATAATTTTATGATTTAAAAATAGTATCTAAGGACATGATATAATTATGGATATGAATAATATACATCACATTAATAATGAATATGGATCACATAACAAAGAATATAAAGTAAAATGAACCCGTTAACACCCGAAATGACGATAATTCTAAGATATTATTTACATATCACTGTTAAAAGATCATATATGATATCATATTAATGTAACATATTCTTTTATAATTAAATACAAATTATTTCACCATTATACATGAGGTTAACCTACCATAGACCAAGGAAAAAGTACAAAGTAAGGTGTTTCTTATCTCACTTTTAATTCAGTGAGAATTCCATTGTTCACCACTTATTTATTACATGTGGTGTGTGTACTGCCCATGTTTGTATTCACTGTGTAATATACGTTAATTCATGTATATTTAAATCATCATTGTATGATCCTTCTTTCATGGGTGTATGTTTTGTATGTTACCAAATCAATAAGGGAATTTGAAATTTCAATTTCCACTCATTCGGCTTTATGCATACTTCTTTGATTATTTTACTCCAAGATTTTGTGAAGAATCACTATTCATTTGATTATGCCATAATTTCCACTCCCCTTTCTGTGGATATAATTTTTATACACTTAATCACTCCATTTATAAATTCTCAAGTCATTGGTATGAACTTGATAAGAGTAATTTTAACTCAATCTCCATTTGTTGAGTTAAATATCCAATTCATTGGTGTTGTTTTTACAAAAATATGTGTGAATGTCATCTGATTGATTTACACTAAATATACAATCATATTGAGTGTATTTATATTTTTCACCCATAATTATGTCATCTATTTATCCTTAACCTAAGGATATGGTCTTTATAAGAGAATTCATCTCAATTTACATTCCATTGAGACTTCAGTGTTGTTATACACCAAATCACTTTTATATGGTGTATATAATGTACTTTGACATAGTATATCATGAATCCCTTTATCCTCATGATATTATAAAGTTTTTATTACCTCAATTATTTGTATTCAAGTGTCTCTCTTTTGGTTAAAACTCTAACTAAAATACATTTTTAAGTGTTTCAAAGATTGATTATTCTAAATCTTTTTCATTAATGTCCATGTTTTAAAAATGGTTTTAAGGAATAATTTATATGGAAATTAAAGTTTTAAAATTAAAACTCCTTTAAAAAGTTTCAATGTGGTATGGGACACTTTGATTCAAAAATCTATTTTTAAATGGATTCTTGAAAAATAGTGTGACTTTTAAATGATTTCAAGAAAAAGGGGGATATTTCTCTCAAATATTTTTGATGATTATTTTCATCTATGTCAACATACTTCTTTATTATTGATTGAGGATAATGTGGTACAATATAATCTTCCTTATTATATCGAATGAGTTATTTTTGACTGTGGATGTGCTATTTTTATACCATTCATGATTTGTGGTTAACGTATTGACATTTCGTATGCTAGTTTTAATACGAATGTTTCTATTCTGTTTAAACTTGTTCATATGAGGAATGAATTGGACTTAATAAGTGACGGGTGGAGCCCTCTATAGCTCCACGATGCATCGGTAGGTCTCATGAGACAAACTAGTGTCTTGGCACAAGGCCTTGGAAAAAATCTTATTTTTAGTCTTGACACGAGGCCTTGGCTATGAGGTTATGATAGTCTGACATTATGCATTCCATCATTATGAAAGTGGTTATTGATATTTCATGTGATTGTTCGACTAGTAGAATATCCATGTGAATAAGTAAATGGCATTATTTCATTTTATCTTTGTCATATAATGATGATGTTCAAGTATAAAAGGCTTTTGTTTTAGTTATAAATTGATTTAAGTGTTTATGCTTATCTATGAAAGCTTCTGCTATATTGTTATCCTTACTGAGCATCTGAGCTCACCCCTTTCAGTATTTTCTTTTTCCCTGGATGAGAAGAAGTAATTTACGAATGAACTACAAGGATAGTATGAGGGGATATGAAGACAAGATGTTTTTTATGTAATGTAAAACATTATGACTGTATCTAGTGTTTCCAAGGATACTAAACTAATCGGTCTTTCGAGACTTGATCATTCTTGTGATCATTCCAATGTTATGTAATAATGCACCGACTCTGGGTAACTGGGGTTGGGGCATTACAGTTGGTATCATAGAAAGTTTAGTACAAACCTTGGGAGCTAGATTTAGATAAACTCTGATTAGAGCATGTAGACCTAAGATGAACTTTCAGGATTAGTATAGAAGAACTTCCTAGAATTTTGGTATTGTAGAGATTTTGTGAGTTTTCCAAGCAATGCATCTCTGTCTGGATACGAGCAAGTAGAGGCGGCTCTATCAAAGATGTACCTAGGGTTAAGAACCAGATAACATTACTTTGAGCTAGACTCGAACGGGAACCAATGCACGACAACAGGCCTTGCTTCACTCTTGGTTATGACACTCCCAGGGGATATGCTTAGGATAATTTACATTTGCTTTACAAACCAATTCGAAGTATTATATATATAAGATTAGTGTAAATGACGTTGGTTAATCCAAATATGTTTCAAATTGAGAATATGGTGACATGTTAATCTCTAAATGATTTTATGACTACTTTTACTCACACAATGCTTTCTGGTTTTAGTCAATGGCTGGATTCCAAAGAAGTCATAGTGACTTTGAGAATGATCTACAAGGTGGGAACCGTGGTGGAAATGAGAAACAAAATGGAATTGTGATAGGCGTAAAAGATATCATATTTATGCAAAATAAATTTTCCAAAAATATGATTAACAACATAGATATTAACCAACTCCTGGACTCAACAAGGAAGAGAAAGGTGATGAATGATAAGAGCTCCAAAAATGGAGACTATGGAGAAAAGAACCCTCAATTTCCATCACGTAAGAAATGTGGTAGGAGACACCCATGAAAGTGTCTCAATGAGACCAAGAAATGCTTTACATGTGGGAAGGAAGGAAATAAAGTGAAGAATTTCCGAAGCAAAATGAAGGGTATTATAGAAGAAGATAAAAATGGTCCCAAGAATCCATTTACAGTCATTTTTCATAAATTTAGGGGACCTGGCCATTACCCGAGTGAATGCCCTATTCTATAGGATATTTTCTTGGTCAAAGAAGAATTCATGTGGAAATAAATGGTTGGATGAATGTTTAAAAAGTATTAGTGGTCCTTATTGATGGGTTTACTTTGGAATAATTTCCTCTTTTATTTTTAACCCTGCAGTTTTCCATGTGAGAATGATATTTGAGGAAGAATTATCTTTTCTCTTGTGGATATAGTTATAAATAACTATTTGGTTTTATATGATCATTGGGATTGAGACAATTATAAGTTATCATAATTTGGTATGAAATTGAAAGGTATGAGATAAGATTTGTGGTTAAATTATGTTATGGTTATTTTGAGGAATCTATCTCATTTTGGTAATGTTATAAAACATAGTTTTTGAAAAACAAAAACACGCAGAGTGTGTGACAACCCGTCGTGTCAGACAAAGCTGTGGGAATAAAACCCACAACCAAAGTGCGATTGGGATTTATCGCCTACCACTGGACTACGTGAAGTCCCTGGATAGTGTGACTAATTATTTTTATTTAAATGATTTTATTGATCAATAATAAGTTGATTTGGGTTCTTATGTATTATTAAATTAATACCCTTGGTATAGGAAAATGATTTGGTGATTAAGTGATAGATGTTATTTTGGAAGTTGTTCGCTTTTTTGTGAACACTATATGCCAAAGGAAAATAGAATAGTATGGGATTTCATTTGAGGAGTAATGGTGGATTTTTATCTATGTTTTTATTATGGATTTATAGTGATTTGGGTTCTTTATAGAAATGATTAGGTTATTTTCTTTTAAGTATGTGACTTTAAGAGTAATTAATGGCATTTGGAGATAAAATTTTACATGGAAGACTACATTCTTATAAGTTTTGAGTTTGAATATTAGTTTGGATTATATTGAAGGATTTTAAGGAGAATTTATTATTGAATGGTATTTATTTATCTTTGGGGTATTGATGGTTTAATTTTAGAAATTAAGATTAGTTTTTTTTTCCTCTAATGGAATATCCATTGGGGGGGGGGGGTCATAAGATATTTTACTAACTATTTTGGATTTGATTAATCTCTAAAGACAAGTTAAATATATATTTTATCCTACATGGATCATGTTTTTCTATAGAAGATTATTTTATCTCTTTCATTGTGACCAAGTCTTCTTGAATACTCATTGTTCAAAAAAAATGAGTTAGTGGTAAAAAGTTATTAAATAATGAAACTATGCTTAAAAATTAAGTATATCTCTTTATGTTCTTAGTCAATATCAGAAATGAATTCCTCGTCCTTATGTAATGTAACTTAAAAAAAATGTTTTTAGTTTATTTTCCTACTGGGAGACTAAGGACAGTTTTTCACAACACAAGTTTGTGATTTTCTTATTGTTAACTTTCTCTTGATCATGTTTTCAATCCCTCTCCATCAGAACTGAACACTTAGTTTATCGTCCATATCCATGTTTTCCTACATGGAATCCTAGAATGGGTTATCTTGGGTGACCTATATACCTCTCTTCCTTTCTTTTAAAGTGATAGTTTTATTGACTCTTTTTCTGATGTGGGACTTTCCATTATATTCTCAATCCCAATTTTTTAAAAAAATTGTGAGTGCTCAATTTATTTAAGGAGGGGAGAATGTAACACCCCAAGCTTCCACGGTACGTTTCCCTTTGAATAATGAAATGGTGTGCATTGTACGCAACTTCGATATTCTAACACACCACAACCAATCAAACTAGCTGTTATGAATAGTAATAACTACTTTATAAAATTTTATAAATTCTATATCTCAAAATGGACTTCATTTTTGGATTCATAATATCGAAATTAGCCTAGGTTGAAATTTTTTTACTTTTCGGATAACTTTCATATTTTGATGAATAGTGAAACTTACTAAATTTTAATTAAAAACAACTTTTTTAATCGAAAAAATTAATATTGATAAATTATGAATTTGAGTGGTTTTAAAGTATATTTATAATATATTTTTACCATTTAATTCAATGTTTGTCATTGGACATAATTTCACAATTAAACCAGACATAAACAAGTGCCAATCTTTTGATAGTTATTATCTCTTAAAAACACGCTTTTTGTTTTAACAATGGGAATGAATTTTAAATTAATTTCTGCCACTTCTGTGTCTTGAATTTGGAAAATGGATTCCATATTTGGAATCAGGATGTTCAAATAGTGTAAATAGGTAACTTTTATTTTTAGACATTTTTGATAATTAGATCGGTAAATATTTTATTTACCATTGTTAAAGGGTAAATCCAGTAAAAAGGGTTAACAAAATAATATTATAATAATACTAAATTACCCTAAAACGTGGCTTAACCCTATTAGATGATAAATGGTCGACCATGGTCATCTTTGGGTCGATTTGGGGACCCCATGGATCCACTTGTAAGTGACAGAGACACTTTATTTTAATTAAGTTAAATTGAATACAAAAATGACACAAGCATATATCTTTTAGAAAAACAATTGTTACATAGGGTTATATATGTTTTATTTTAGACTATAAATATTAATTAGAAAGATAAAAATATTTCATACATATTTATATTTTATATATAATTTTTATACATTAAATAATTTAATTTATTTATGTCACAATGATGATGTAGTAATTACCATAATAGTGAAAAATTGAAATAATATTATAATTACCCAAATAAATATAATTTGAGACTTTTTATGAATTACACTAATATTATAGGATAATATGAAATGTTAGGAGCAATTTAACTAACTTTTTTCGATGTAATAATTCTGTTATTATTTTTACAAAAATCCATTATTGAATAGTATCAGAATTGACATAAAAGAGTTTTTAAAACAAATATTATATGATTAGTTGATATTAAATTCCTATAAATCTAAGGATCGGCCAATGGACTTATATCAAGATAGGTTTATCATTAATGGACCACTTGGGGGTATCTTGGATGTATATAGTAAGTTTATTAACCATATAATATAAAAATTCAAAGAGACATTGTAAAAGTAAAACTAATTAACTAAGAGTTAATACTTAAAGATAAGGTTAATATAATGACCCAAACCTATCTAAATTATATTGGTTGAGTGGTTTTCGACCCATCCCCACCTTAAAAGTTAAATAGTCCACTTTGGAGCCATTATAAACCGAATATAAATTTATTATAAATTAATATTTATAGCTTTTCCAAAGGTTCCCCTCACCCCTCTTATAAAAGGGAACTCATCCTTCTCATTTCTTCACACCTTAAAAGCCTTTTGGTTCAGAAAAAACCTGCCCAAATACTCTCTCAAATTCCCTCAATACAACCAAGAGACCTTAGTTTGATCATAAATCCATCCTAAGGAGCCCTTTTGATCAAATCAAATGGAAGAACCTGAAGAAGAGGTAATGTTTTCACCACCGCTTTTCAAGTTCCTTTCTTCTTCCACTTCTTCTTTATTTGTTATTAACATTATAAAATAATAACTCCAGTATCATATATATACTGTGATGTTATTATAAATATGGTACAACAATATTCAGTATAATATCCACCCTTTGAATAACATGTCACCATACGTGCGTACGTACGGCTTACCGTCTCCACGTCGTGGTGTAATTGTTATTCAATATATTATTATTTTTATGGGTATAATAATGATGAGTAACTCATTTAAATAATAAATATAACATGATAAGGATTCTGTATATATGATATACCATCCAATTATATTTTATTTTAATATCAAAAGAATGATATTGTCGCTCGTGCGTACGTACGTACTCCCGTCTCCACGAACGCGATGAGATTCAATCTCCATCATATCCATTAAAGTATAACTATCATTTGATGATTTAAAAATAGTATCTAAGGACTTGATATCATTATGTATATGAATAATAAACATCCCATTAATAATGAATATGGCTCACATAACAAATAATATAAAGTAAAATGAACCCGTTAACACCAGAAATGACGATAATTCTAAGATATTATTAACAAATCAATGTTAAAAGATCATATATGATATAATATTAATGTAAATGATTCTTTTATAATTCAATAAAAATAATTTCACCGTTATACAGGAGGTTAAACTACCGTCGACCAAGGAAAAAGTACAAATTAAGGGGTTTCTTATCTCACTTTTAATTCTGTGATAATTCTATTGTTCACCACTTATTAATTACATGTGGTGTGTGTAATGCCCATGTTTGTATTCATTGCGTAATATACATTAATTCATGTATATTTACATCATCATTGTATGATCCTTCTATCATGGGTGTATGTTTTTTATGTTACCAAATCAATAAGGGAATTTGAAATTTCAATTTCCACTCATTCGGCTTTATGCATACTTCTTTGATTATTTTACTCCAAGATTATGTGTAGATTCACTATTCATTTTATAATGTCATAAGTTCCACTCCCCTTTATGTGGATATAAATGTTATACACATAATCACTCAATTGATAAATTCTCAAGTCATCGGTATGTAATTGATAAGTGTAATTTTAACTCAATCTCCATTTGTTGAGTTAAATATCCAATTCATTGGTGTTGTTTTTGCAAGAATATGTGTGAATGTCATCTGATTGATTTACACTAAATATCCAATCATATTGAGTGTATTTATATTTGTCACACATAATTATGTCGTTGATTTATCCTTAACCTAAGGATATGGTCTTTATAAGAGAATTCATCTCAATTTACATTCCATTGAGACTTCATTGTTGTTATACACCAAATAACTTTTATATGGTGTATATAATGTACTTTGACATAGTATATCATGAATCCCTTTATTCTCATGATATTATAAAGTTTTTTACTACCTCAATTATTTGTATTCAAGTGTCTCTCTTTTCGTTAAAACTCTAACTAAAATACATTTTTAATTGTTTTAAAGATTGATTATTCTAAATCTTTCTCATTAATGTCCATGTTTTAAAAATGGTTTTAAGGATTAATTTATATGGACATTAATGTTTTAAAATTAAAACTCCTTTAAAAAGTTTCAATGTTGTATGTGACACTTTGATTCAAAAATCTATTTTTAAATGGATTCTTGAAAAATAGTGTGACTTTTAAATGATTTCAAGAAAAATGGGGATATTTCTCTCAAATAGTTTTGATGATTATTTTCATCTATGTCAACATACATCGTTATTATTTATTGAGGTTAATGTGATACAATACAATCATCCTTATTATATCGAATGAGTTATGTTTGAATGTGGATGTTCTATTTTTATACCATTCATGGTTTGTGGTTAATGTATTGACATTTCGTATGCTAGTTTTAATACGAATGTTTATGTTCTGTTTAAACCTGTTCATATGAGGAATGCATTGGACTTAATAAGTGACGGGTGGAGCCCGCTATAGCTCCTCGATGCATCGGTAGGTCTCATGAGACAAACTAGTGTCTTGGCACAAGGCCTTGGAAAAATTTTATTTTTAGTCTTGGCACGAGGCCTTGGCTATGAGGTTATGATAGTCTGGCATTATGCATTCCATCATTATGAAAGTGGTTATTGATATTGCATGTGATTGTTCGACTAGAAGAATATCCATGTGAATAAGTAAATGGCATTATTTCATTTTATCTTTTCCATATTATGCTGAAGTTCAAGTATAAAAGGATTTTTTTTCTTTATATATTACTTTAACTGTTTATGATTATCTTTGAAAGCTTCTGCTATATTGTTATCCTTACTGAGCATCTGAGCTCACCCCTTTCTGTGTTTTCTTTTTCCCAGGATGAGAAGAAGTAATTTATGAATGACCTACAAGGATAGTATGAGGGGATATGAAGACAAGATTTTTTTTATGTAATGTAAAACTTTATGATTGTATCTATTGTTTCCAAGGCAAGTAAACTAATCGGTGTTTCGAGACTTGATCTTTTTGTGATCATGCCAATTTTATATAATAATGCACCGACTCTGGGTAACTGGGGTCAAGGAATTACATAAATGAATCATCATATAGGTGTAATATAAGAAGCATAATTTTTATTTATATTTAATTCCTATTTTATCAATGATTATCTTATAATTTATTAATTAAATGTTGTTTAAACCATATACATACTTGTATAAGACCCATACATGTGAATGAGTTCCCATAGGCATACCTTCGTATATAGGTTATATTTTCCACATAATTGTTGATACCTTTATCATCATATTATATGATATGGTTGAATTATTTAACCATCAAGATATATAAAATAATAAAATTTACATAGTTGTTTTTTTTAATTATGTAAGAGTAATTTAACCATTTGAATGGGTTCCAATATGTTATTAGTCTTTTATAAATTTTATATTCTAAATTTTAATTAAATGTGATATACATTTTATTCCCCATGAATAGAAATAATATTTTAATGGATCATATGATCTATAAATTAATGATATATTTTTTCTCCAAAATATATCCACTAATTAAAACAAAAATGATGAGAGTGATAAAAAATTATCCAATTAAATGAGATCCTTTGAATCCTTTTTTGTATAATATTCTAATAATTTAATATAAATTATTTTATAATTTATCTAAAAGCTTATTAATCATCAAATCTAATTGAATTTAAAAATTTGGAATATATCATTGAATACCATAGGTAAAATATCAATTTTTTCAACTTGGAAAAAATGTATTCATCTTAATATAGACTGCCATATATTTTATTGTCATAACAATATTACGATAAGGTGTATTAATAAACAAATACTTTCTAAAAGTTCTAGGGAATGATTAAATGTTATCAGAAAATATTCATAATATAAAATAGTGTATAGATATTAAATTAATTATTCAATTAACTAACTTTTTGATTTTAATAAAAGTACATATTATCAGATCATTTTGGCCTACTAGTACTTTTATAGTGACTGCAAAAACTTGTCATTTCTCCCTTTGAATTTTTTAAGATAAATTCAATTTACTATTGGTACGTTTGTGTGATAAATCCCCCCATCACATTAAATTTAAGGTAACAAGACATTGTTTTTATTAATAATAATTATTTATTTTTTATAAATACATAAAAAATCATATACTCTTGAAGAAAACCCCTTGATATTTCATTCTAATATATAAAATGTTAAAAAATTCATAATTCCCCATTTCCATTTTTCCACAATTACAAATACATAGGTATTAGAAACTTCCTTTTACTATTTCATCCATTTGAAAATATAATCCATGTTGAATTCCCCCTCAACCTTGAGAAAACATGATACAATATAATCATATGTTTAAAATTATTGAGAGGGTAACACTTTTCAATGTATTGTAATTTTTCCATCAATGTAATAATAAATTTTACTAATTGGATTATATATGCAGTACACACATTATCATTATAAAAATTTAATGTCAGATTAATATCTTATAAACTTTTTGAATCCCATTTTTCTAAAATTTATAATTTTCTTTTCTAAAAAATCATTGATCATGAGATATTTATTTCTTAAATATCATCTTCATAAAGGAGTCTTATTTTATAACTAATATTTCTTATCCAATGTGAAATTATTGAATCAATGAACACAATTTATTATATTTCTCTTTAAAAAATACATTACTAGAATATCAGATTTCCATTATTACATCGTAATGCTATAAATGTATTTTTAAGTGTCTTTATCAATTGTTCCACAAGAATAAAATTTGTAGTTCCATGAAAGGATATATTTTTTTGTTATCATGAAGAGGTTTTACTACATAATATCATGCTTAGAAAAAATAGTTTACACTATATAATAAAGAGTATTTGATATAACATTACCTGATATATTTATAACAACTTATAACTCTAGAAATATTAAATAAAATTAGGATAGAAATCCAAATTTAGATCATTAGGAAACATATCATTTCAATTTCATTTCATAGTAACTAATTGAATATAACTGTATATACATAATCATCTCATAACATCATTAATATTATCTTACATCATAAACTAATTCCATTATTAGTAAAAATAATTGACAATTATTATGATTTATCATAATGAAAGTGATAAATGTGTTCATATAAAATCTACTTCACTAGGTTTATATGAACGTATCACTCATAATAACTATAATAATTTAAATTCTAGTAACCTTAATGTGGTTTTTTATTTTTGATTGTTTTTAGATGATTTAAAAGAATGTATCCCAAAGAAATGTATATTTCCGTTATACAACGAGACTAGGTAAATATATTAATAAAATATTATTTTTTATTACATAAATCAAATTATATAAACTTCAAGAAATATTTTTTATTCATCTTTTAAATACTTCAAGGATCTCTTATTCTTACCTAGTGAAAAGGAAGAGATAATTATTTAAATTAGATAATTGGTAAGGTAAAAAATATAATGAAAGTAATCATTAAAAAACCCATACAAATATAATATGTCTATGATAAATAACAATAAATTTTTACATATAACTAATAAAATTAAATTTGAATATATCTCTATATTACATAAAAATATAAATATTCACAAGACTATAAATAACTAGTTTCACTATATCAAAACGCATAATGTCAAAAAATAATAATGGTACAATCATTTCATCATGATAAGGCATAATATTCAAATAGGGAAATAAAAAAAATCTATTAGAATTGTTCCCCATTGGAACTACAAATTCATCCAGAGGGTGTATATTATCCAACCTCCATTGTCACATACAATATCAAATTCATCCATATAAGGAAATAAGTGAATGATAACAAAATACATAATTGGAATGACTTAGTAATAAATATATATATGTATTGGCAAGACAGAACACAAAATTTCAATATTTTATATAGTCTTCAACACACCATGATTTTAAATAAATGACATTTTGTTTGATAACTTATATAACACACAACAACAAGATTAAACAATCAGTTAAATAAATTATATAAATATAACCCAAATAAATTTGTCATTAAATTGTAGCCTATGAATATTTCTAACTATATTACAAAAATTATATGTTTTCGACATGTATAAAATAAATTAATTGGTTTTCAATTGATTAAAAATAAAAAATAAATCATTTTAATTCAAAATAAATGTTTCTTTAGAAAAAATATATCAATGCACAAAATGTGTTTTTGTCATAATAAATTAAACATATCACTATTGATGAATCACATTAATGAAATATATATTTTTTATATTCTATGGAAAATTATTCATTCAAAATGGATTTTTATAGGCAAGAGGGTATAATATATCTAGTTTCATGGTTGAAAATTGTGTATTTCTAAAAAAACAGGTTTCCATCGTTTTTCACACATAATTAAAAATAATAGTTTTCAACTTATTGATTTTTTTAAAATAGAATTACATTTCTAAATAATAATTTAAATTTTTTCATATAGTTAAAATTTAAATTTCATTTCTAATGATTAATTTTTCAAAGAAGAATGAAAATCACATTTTTTAAAGAAAATTCAATTTTGATTAAAACATTTAAAAATATATTTTTTATAAAATAATTTAAATGAAAATATTTTATGCAATTTTCTTATTAATACAATTTTTTTCATTTTTATCATTTTTTTAAATTTTATATAAAAACCTTTTAAACTTAAGAAAATAATTATTTAAAAAACTATTTTTAAATATGATTTTGTATTTAATTATAAATTAAATTCTTCCAATTTTTATGAATGAATTTGTTAAAATTTATTTCATAACTGAAATCATAATATTTAATAATATGTGATAAGTTCAACTTACTTTATGGTCATAATGAATAGTATACATTATAAAAACTACGTATTGATGTTAAGATAATATTTTTTTACCGAATGGTAAATCTAAAAATAAATGTCTCAAAATTTAGAAAAAAAACATGTAAATTAAATACTTAATGGAATTATATATATATATATCCTATATATTATAATGTTATATAATTCACTTTTTTTTATGGTAAATAATGGGTGCATTTTATTCATTTCAAAAATTCCAAGTCTGTATTATCCCTTAGTTGTAATAGGACATAACATATTCTCTCATATCCACACATCAAGTTCACATTATATCATTTTATATCTTACCCAATACCTTCTTTAAATATATACCCATGACCTAGAGTCCCTTATATTTTCATAGTACCATTCTAAAAATTAATTAGTTATAAACATAAAAATGTTTTCTAAATAATAGGTATAGTTTATGACAATGAATTCACATTTTATTTCGTCTTATGACTACTTAAAATAATCATAAACATGATAAAATAATAATAAATATATCTATAAAATAATTATACTTTATTAAGTTGATGTTATTACCAATATTCAAATCCTCTTCCATAACTACATTTAGTATATGGATATAATGATGGATTTAAAAAATATATATATATATATGTTGTATTTATTACAAGAATATACTTCGGAAATTATAATACCACATCTACCTTAATTCTTTACAATCTATCAGAATATGATAACATCTCCCAAACATACATATTTATTACCGCATCTATAAAGATATTTGATTTGTTTGTAATTTTATTTTTAAATGATTGGTAATATAGATATATTCAATGAAAATATATATTTTATATGATATAATAATAATGGATTTTTGATTTATTGAATACCTTTAATTAGTTCTGTATGTTTTAAAAATAAAACACCACTCATGCATACATACAACCAAATATCTCTATAGAAGGTATACATTAATTTTATATATCAAACTTTTATATACGAGAATATTTTTTTATAATGATGATATATGTTATTTATATAGTTATTAAATTTATACATATTAGGTAATAGTGATAATTGTACAGGAAAAAAACCAATCCAAAACATTCATGAAAATGACGTAGTTATCCACAAAAATATTGATCTTAGTAAATTATTTTTAATAAATATGTGATAAAAGTTTTATAAAAATAATTTATAAAAGGATATATATACATAATAATTTTATTAAATATGTTTATAATAAATATATATTTATTATATAGTGGTTTTGAATATGTCGGATGTAAATTGGCCATGAATTGATGGATTTATGTCTCACTTTTCATTTTGTGATACATATTCAATATTCACCACATTTGTTATCTTGACAGGTATATAATTCCCTTCATTTTCCATTATTATTTTTATCATTTAAATTATTTATACTTACATATCCATTTAACTATAACTATTTCATGGTGATTATTATTCCACAATTGCCAATGTGTTAGGGGTTTACATTACAATCAAATTAATTATCATGATTGATTAGGATTAAGTATTTTTATAAAGAAATATTATTATATACATATAATTAAAATTAATGTTTTTATTATACAATGATAATTTATTGACCATACTAATATTCAAATAATTATCTATAATTTATGTTCTTAGGATACCTATAAAATATTTTTATGGAAAATCATCTTTATTACTTACTTATTTTATAAATCCTTTCTCTTACATGTCAATGTTTAATAAAAAATTATATTTCTTTACTATTATACAATTATTACTTAAATAATGGTTTAACCTATATTATATTTCTACAAATAAAATTAAAAGGAATATTCCTATCATTTTCTGATCAATTTTATTTTAAACTACTATTATAAAATTTTGAAAGGAATCATTGTTTTGACACACTCAAGAAGAATGGAAAATTCCCAAAATCAAGACCACCCATTTTTTTAAATATTCCAACACAAGCTTATACGGCTATTATCAATTATTTTTTACCAATATTTTATAAATATAATTTTTATAAAAGTGATTTTCAAGGTTACATATGTATTTTCATCAAGAAAGATATTAATGACAATTTCATGTTATTCTTATTGTTAAATGAAAAAAAATTATTTTACGAATATTTCACTGAGGATATTCTCTTATAATACCATCCTAATTATATATTTAGATGTTTCATGATATGTTTGATAGATAACGCATTATTTTTATATTATTCCCCATATTACTCTATATGTTATATAATTATTTTTATTAATTGGAAATGTTAATACTATTTCATATGACAGTTTCTTAATATGAATGTTTTCATTTCCATATCTTAACTAATATAATGAATTCTATGATCTTAGAATGGGATAATAAAGGATAACTATAGCCCAATTATTTTTCAGTAGGTGTCCTGGGAAAAACTAGCTATGGTATTTAGAAGATGCAATACCTACTTATATAAGATGTATTGGCATGAGGTTGTAAGGGTATCTTTATGTTGTCTACAAATATTAATTCCATCATTATGAGATTATTTATTGTTTTTCATTTGATTATTTGATGAGTTATGATATCCATGGATAATTTTCTGTAACATGTTATTATTTATATGGAATTTCATTATCATAATTTATTAATAATGTAATACACTTTGTGATCTAGTAATTTATTGAATGGAATGGATTTATTATTATTTCTCTTTCCATATTTACTATTTGTTTTGTATTAATGCTCATTTCCTTAGTAAATATACCCTTAATTACCATATGATCCCCATCTTTTCTTATGTTCCCTTCCAATTGGATTATTTTAACTGTATTATGGTTGATTTATAGGGATATGAATAGATAATAACATTATTATCAATATAAATAATATGTTTTATTTTATTATATCTTATTTAATATGAAATTATTTAACGTTTATATTTTTTACAATACTATTGATCTACTTGATCTTTTGGGATAAAATATATTGTTTCTAGAACTAATGTGATAATGTGACAAGTGGCTCTAGGTTACATGGGTTTTTCCCTTTATAGTTTGTATTAGAGCTAGGTTTAGTAAAAACCTTGTGAACTATATTTAGGAAAACACACATTAGATAATATAGCCCTATGAATGATTATGAGGACAATCCTTTGTTTTAGATAACATCATAATGTTTTTTTAGGGTAGATATTATGTTTTTTATATGATGTAAATTCATATCTATAAACTAATATTATATATTGATCAATATTAGTTATACTAAAAGAAATAACACTAAAATTGGACATAATATTTTGACATGAATGTCACATTGTGTTTGAAAATAGGCCATGTTGAAAACCATGATTGACTTTCTTATGTGTTATTTTTTGTATTATTTAGATTTTCTTAAAGAACAACCATGATTTTTATAAATAGATGATGAATATTAATGTCCATGTTTAAAAAAGGTTAATTATGTTGTAAATAAGTTCTCACGATTCAGAAATACTATAAATTATTATACGATTTTATATTATGATTGTTATTTCTCAAACTATGCCTTTGGTTTTATTCAATTACTAGAACACAAAGGTATAATATTGAAATTTAATATGATGGGACATTTGATGATTTCAAGATACAAAATTTATTGATTTATAGTGTAATATATATTTCATTGATTCATAATTAGTTTTCTTGAAATATAATTAACAACTTATACATTGAAAAACTTGTAGACTCCCTAATGAAGAGAATCATGAGTCATACAAAGAGAAAGAGTGGTGGATACTTAAGAGTAAATAAGGATAAATATTATTCACATTATAAATATTGAAATAGATTCCTAGTATAATTTCAAAATGGGACATGTAAATGCATTCCATGTGGAAAAGTGGGGGAAAATACAACGAATTAATATGGAAAAAATAAAAGTTCAATGTAGAAATAAATTTCATCTTAGATAACCATAAGATCTTTGTTGTGTTAAATGTAGGTAACCTATGAATTAAGTACGTCATTGTCCTATTGTAATGGTCAAATGTTATATTTAGGAATGAACTATGTTATAAGTATAATTTATTTAAATAGGTGGGAGTATTTTTTTTAAAGTGCATCGAGAATTATATTTTCCATTGAATTTTCTTGTTATAAATATGATAAAAAATAAAAGGAAGGTGGTAATTTTTTGAATTGTATATCTCTAAATTTATGAATAAATTATGAGTTATTGGTTCAATCAGGATTTTAAAAAGTATTTTATCACAAAATCAATGTCTTAGACACAGCTTTTAGTGGTTTAATGTGATGGAAATAAATATACTAGGTTTGATAATGTTTTTTGGTATATGTTACAATTATGTATGATATTTGTATTAGTGATTAGGTTATATTATAAATAATTTATTTAGGATATATGTTTCAGTTTTTGAATAATCATTAGGGTTCTTATGATCATTTCTGTTTTTGAAAAACTAGTAAATTATGATTATATCATTTTTGGATAAAAAGATAAATAAAAACCCATTAATGATAAAAATTTATTTGACGAATACTATAGTTTTTGAGGATATTGACCAAATATTTTGGAATATTATTAGACTTATGTTAATATAATTTTATATAAAGGAAATCCTTGATATCGTGTGACAAACTATTTTATCTCACATTGATGTGGGAATTTAACCCAAATCGTAACGATGATATTAATGTAACACCCACAACTGACCTAATAGATGTAATGGTTTACATGTAATTGTTTTTAACAAAACAATTGGTTGAAAAATTACGATTTCTTTTGAATAATTAAAAAGGCTCAAATATATTTTTTTACATTGAGGTTATTAGTGATATTTTGGTATTAGTGTAGATTTGTAAAATAACATGGTATTATTTTGTGGATTATATGATTTAGTAAATGTAAACCTGAGTGCATGAAGGATAAAAAGAGACATCATGGATATTCATTTCATGGAGTTTGAAATGAATTTAAATGTTATCAATGCATGACCAATATATTTATTCATGTTTATACATTAAATATATATCAAAAAATTAAGTATTATAGAGTTATTTTTCATGATAGTAAAATAATACATCAAAATAATGATAATTATCATTAAATAAAAGGGTTATACATTTAAATTCATTTTCAATGAATCACAGGTCTTTACCCCCATCAAGGATTTAGGATTTTGTATTCAATAAAATTCTATAGACAATTCACTTTCTAATGATCAATGATCCCTAGAACCATCCATTATTAGTTACTAATTTCATATATGTAAAAAAAATTCCAACAAATTGTTTCTTATTAAAAGACCATTTTATGTGATATTTTTGATGACCATTGTACTACCCCTTCCCTCTTGTCAAGATGAACTTTTATTAACCCAAAATTAAAATATGGGACTTTAAAAAAAATGTATTTTCAGATAGGGAACCATTATTTTTTATCGCAATTTAAAATTTCTTGGGTGAAATTTTCTTAAGGTGAGGAGAATGTAACAATCCGAGACATTATAAGATGAGAAATTTCATCCTCTAAGTATTCAACACAAAAAAAAGAACGTAAATGGATCAGGGATTATATTATTCTAATATGACCATAATAATCTGGTTACTATTTTGGAATAAATGAGTATGAATTAATAAATTTGGAAAATTATACGGTTTAAAAATGTGTAAAAAAATTAAATGGTTATCAACTGATAGAAAATACAAGTAAAAATCAATTGAAAGAAAACAAATGTTATTTTAAAAAATAGTTATATATGTATGACATGTTACTTTAATCTTAATAAATTATATTAAAATCTATTGGTGAATAATTTTAATGAAATTTATATACTATATATAAATTCAAATATTTTCATGATTCTTATAATATTATTATAATAATGATATAACAATAATCCGAATTTTTTTTTTAAAAAACAATAATTTTTTTAAATATTATGAATCATGTTTTCCAAATAAATTTATATTTATATTTATCCCACTGTTTTTATTTTTGTTTTAAATTGAATTTTTTTTAATCAATAAATCAAAATAATGTTCGATTTAATTATAAAGAATATTCTAAAAAGATAATTTTTTTTGAGGAATAGTGGAATATGCTGGTTTAATTGAAGGAAAAATATTCTATAATACCATTTAAAAAGAACTAATTTTTATTAAAATAGTATAAAAGAAAAATATTGTTATATTAAATTATTATTAATCCAATTCAGGTCATTTAATTAAATTTCATGATAAATTAAAATATATAAGTGTTTTATAAATAAGAAATATTTATTTTGACAACCACTTTTGACACATTTGTGGGTTTAATATTTTTCAATGTTGTAAAACATATATGATTTTATTTTGTTAATATCTATTCCATATTTTAAAACAAAATAATTGTTATTAGTTAATAATTTCAACTAATTTTTTCTCAGAATTAGTAGTATAAAATTAAAAAACTATTTAAAGTAGTTAATGATAAATAGAGTTTACAAGGGTTGAAAGTAATAGGATATGTTTTAAAATGACCTCACAATATTTAAAAATTATTTTTGGAAGCCATATTTCTATCATATCACATATAAGGCTTGATTATGATCTGATTTAGATCCTTTTATCATTTGTGAAACATGGGATGATGTCATTATTTTCAAAAATACAAGATGTGTCATTTTCCCTACTTATAGAAGGGCACCCTCTCTCCAACAATATTTAAATATACTGATTCATTTGTTCCTTCCAATAACAATCCAAATCCATTAATTATATCCCTATCTATGACATAGAGTCCCCTATCTAGTTAGAAAAGCATTCTTGAATTCCTTGTGGTATAAAACTACAGTGTTATCCTGAAGAAGTCGTAGAGTTACTCCCCATGGAATTCCATTTCATTTATTCTTCCAACTAATAAAAATCTTTTTTAGATTTAATAAAATAGTAACACCTTTATTGAGAATATATGTATAAGTTAGTATGTCTATGTAGAAATATTTTTTTTACCTCATATTTCAACAAATGGGAAATGAAACTATCATTTTTATGTACGGAAGACGAATGACACCCGAACCGATGATACTCCTTTTCAATTTCCACCTCTCAATGATGTATATAATTATGTTATTTTTATTTATATATAATCTATATGACATAAATATAATTCTAAAATTTTAATATATTGTCTACCTCAATATATTGCAATCTGTTAGAATATGATAATGCCAGTTGTCTGTAAATGTGGATTGTCACTTCCATTATGAGAAGTACTTCTCTATTCATTTAATTTTTAACTGGTTGGTAATAAGTATTGATATTATAATCCTGTATTTTATATATAATATTATATTTCCAAAAAATGATAACAATTTTAAACCCTTCTTTTGTTTTTTCCATCAAAGAATGAAAATAATGTTCTTGTGTATGTACGACATACCATCTCTATGAGAAATAAAAATGAATAATATAGCTATATATATTATGCTGTACTGAAACTATTTATCCTTGTATGATTTGGAAATATATTAATGGATTTTTATGGAAGTTAGCTATGAGACTACAGGAGATACTGACACCTGGTGTTCCATGAATTGTTATTATAAATATATCTAATATATTAATATCACATGAAATATTTTTTTCAGAAATAATCGGATATGGCCTAAACATAGAATCATATCATAAATTTGAGAAGATAATTGAATTATAAATAATATTCTTAACATAGGCACAACCTAGAGATAGTTCTAACTAGATAATCAAATGAGTTAGTCGTTGGTGGGTATATTATGTAAACTAATTAATAAAATTATTCATTTAATTCAATTTATACAAAAACCCAAATTCCATATATATAATTGCATCTATAGAAATTTTACTAGGTTATCTGAGTAACCCTGTGTGATTTGAGAGTATATTCAAATAATTTTCATGCTCCATTGATGGATTGAAATCGGATATTGATGATAGATCAGAATGAGGTGGATCAGGTGATGGTGAATGCAGTAAGATCCTCACATCATTGAAAAACAATTTCATCACCAATGATAGATCCACAATCATTGTAGTACTCATCAATTGTGTTTTCTGAAATCTTTGTTTAAATTTTAAATCAGGTATTTGTCCTTCTTTATTTATTATAGGGAATTTTAAACCCTTTACATGATCTTGCTGATTAATTAAATGCTTTTATTCAATTTAAAACATTATATTACATGTTCTCCCCCAAGATATAAATGACCAACAATCATTTACCATTAATTCATGTCCAATGAAAATTCCACCTTTGTTATTGTGATTTTAAACTCTCTATTCATCGCGTTCATCACCGTTGGCATGTGTGGGAGTGATTCAACTTTTTCAGGTCAAGTTCAAGAATGAATGAACCACCAAATTTGTGTTGGTATCATGAAAGACATTAGGATTTATAGTTTTAGGATTAGTTAAGGAACAATGCTGGAATCTATTTTTAATCTATTCATAAAGAGTCAACGATGGTCATGGTTAAACGTGACACGCATGGGATGCATGTGGTAGATCAAGTGGTTTGAAATATTCCATTTACATCCATTAGACTTTATGAAATGAAGGAAAAAGGTTTTCCCTATCAAAATTTGGAGGTATATCAGGGGATTCATGGTAATTATTGGAGGTATACAAGAAACATTTCATAACTAAAAAACATTTGACTATAATTTTTTTCATCGGGAAGAACACACATCATGTATCCTTTGGATGAAATAAAAGGGTTTTAGGAAACATTAAATATCACCCATGGTATACATGTTCTCATGTTCCACATGGATGTTTTTAAGTGTCCAATCTATGTTCCAACTGCACATTCCTAAGGACACATGTGAATACACATGACATATAGTTATGTAAATAGGATTGGGAAAGAATACATGATCAGGGGTTGAGATGCATACATATAACCCTAGGTTTTCATACATACAATGTTACCTAGAGGACATAGTATGTAAAAAGAAATGGATTCCCAATACATTCCCATCGAGAATATGTATATAAAGTGGAGTAGGTTCATATGATATGTAGACCCCATGCCCACCATGTACACCTATGTAAATATAATACCTCTCATATATCATTCATTTTACATTTATTTTTCTACCCTAAGTCATACATCCTATTTTTTGTTCCACATGTAATGTAATGGTGGCCTTCATAATGTATTCTCAGACATGCTAATAGATGTTTCGAGATCAAATATTCCATGGGAATGTCCCAATTATGGTAGTGATTTGGGTAGGATCATTGTAGAGGTTCTATATTGATATGGTATACCCATAAACAGGGTGTAGGTCCAATATCTATGGGGATAATACTCCCAAATACCACATAAGAATGCTCCACATACTCAATATCCCATGTAGAGATATTACAATAATATTCATGTCATGTGTCCTGTATATATGTGGATGGAACTACTCGGTAACACCGGGGTATGGGTCCCATATATAGTTTTCACATATTGAGATGGCACTCCCATGCCCTGGTGTAGGTCCTCTCTCAATTATATGATACTCCACCATCATCAATATCTGATAGTGTGTGGGTCCTCTATAGAGTTTGGAACCATCGGATTGTGAGCACAATGGTTAGGAGAAGGACCCTCCAATCCTTTTTCGTTGATATTATGATTGACGTATGGAATAAGTGAATGACTACTTGAACTACATGCTTTCCCAATGACCTGCGATGGGTTGTAGAGATTGAAATCCCTTCTCTCCCTCGTAAGGGTTTTCTATTGAGAATTTATTGATGTATATTCTTGTTTTTATAGTTTCCCATTGACATCCATTAGTTTAGTCAATCCAATCATTTTTTGTATCCTTATATATCCCATTTTTTTGAGGTGTTCTATATGTTATGTATATACACACTATTATATAGTGTTTTCATGCTTCTGTCTTATCATATACATATTACAGAAAGATAGATAATGATTATGCATGATCATAGTGCTACTTGGATGAATTGATAATATAAGATGATTGAGAATGTAGATCAGGATTCATGATCTATTAGTTGTAAATCATTCAACTTTTTGTTAGATTCAGATATATTTTATGGTTCAATGCATATTTTTTCATGTTATTTTTTGGATCACACTATAATGTTGTTTGGTATTTACTAGTGGTTTTTGCGTGGATGGTTTCTACTCTATATGTTACAATATTTCATTACTACTCCTCTACACTTTTTCATTTAGTTGGATGGGTGTATATGATTGGGTACATTGGGAAAAGTACTCCAATTTTAATTATTCCATCCTAGTTATATTTTATCACTATTTCCTACTAATGTGATATTGTGTTGTTGATGGATCTACCTTGCACTGTCTCGTAGAGCCATGAGGAATCAGTTATACAAAGTGGTAATATAGACGTTAACTCCTTCAGATAGTATTCAAAATTTTCCCCTTAAGATGAAATTTTGAGAATTAGGTAAATAGTGTCAATGTGTCATGACTATGGATTTTAGTCAAGGGATCCTATTGTTGGTGTGGCAGCCAAAATATATATACAATTAGAATATGAGTACCTTCTTTTTTTCACATGATACAGAGACATCTATTTTAAGGTACATGGTATATGCATCATATAAAATTGATTTATTTGACTATTCTCGTTGATTCATCACCCCTAACATGATTTTTTACCATGGTATATCACGAAAACATTCAGTATGTCTAGGTAAATATATCTATATAGTATTTCAAGATAGTTTCTTAACAATGACCAGTTGAGTGATCATCCCTCAGTTCGGGGACTAACACATGAGGTTATTTTACACATGAGGGACACCAAGTTCTGCTATTACCTGTTGAGTGGCATATTTTTCTTCTAAAAAGTAGGAAGATGACCATCCTTATATCGATAAGTAGATAACTGAAGTACAATAAGATGATGGTATGTGTATGATTATCATATCATGTGAGTTCCAATGAAGGAGATCCCCGAGGTTTCACGATGAGAGAAATCCTCAAGTTTTAGAGTTCTGAAGGAAGTTATTAGTGTGGGGTTTGAAGGGTGTGTGGACCTCGACCATTCAGATGGTGTGATTAACGACCAGTATTTTCTATAGAGATGTTTTTATCAAAAGATGTATTAAAAGATGATCCGCCAATTTTGAGAGTGTATATTGGGTTTTATAAATAGTTATCACCTAGTTTTTAGGTTGATCTTGACTCATAATTATTGTGTGGTAGTGCAATGGAGAGATCTTATTATGTGAATTTATGACTTGTATAGGATATATCTTAATGGTTACCTTGGTATAGAGAATTTCTTATGTTGACCTAAAGAAACGGTAGATCTATATATGGGTAATTTTCATGGTGGAATTGAACGTGAAAAAAATAGGCACACTTCTTACACCAAGATTTCTGCTTATGACATGACTCAGAACTTTGAGGATGAGTCTATGGTACCCAAAGTGGATAGTGTCTACTTGTGGCTCATGATTTTCATAAATTATATGAATAAGGTTGTTATAATGGGAAAGAATTAGATCAATCCCCATTTAATGTGAAAAGTATTGTAAGGGAAATATTTCATCTTGGATAAGAGACTTCTTTCCCCAATGCTCTAGTGGTATTTGAGGTGTTATTTACATATTTTCTACCCTGGTTATAGATTTAGTGCATTTTAGCAAGAAACATTCAATGAATTTAGCAACTGTTCTATCCATAGAAATACCATTGGGGTTTCTTTTTTAGACCATTGCGCTAGGGTAATATGTTTGTATGGTCCGTGATTATATGTTTCTATCAACAGTGTGACCTGAATTTATAAGTATAGAGATCCTCACATGTAATATTTTCATATTTTTAATAGGATCCTGTGATGTTTTCCTCTGTATGGGATAGTAATTTACCATCCATCCACAACCAATTTATATGAGTTTAGACATGATAACAATTAGTTGGTATAGGTTTTTTCCACTTTGATAATGAATTATCACTGGGTAGAGTAGGATTAGATACTTCACAGGATCATGGATTTCTTTTAAATTGGCTAGTATTACCATTGGTCATGTAGAGTGTTTTTGCTTCTAGTTTCTTGTGATATTGGTGGAGCATAAGGGAATCCATCACGAGGATGTTTCTATATTACATCCCAATTGAGATTTTTCATTACATAGACATGAACCATGGATGATCATATAACTACTCTAATATATAGATTGTCCCTATATTGATATGAGATCTAGATCTATGGTTATTGGATTATGTAGACTGTATTATTCCAATGAACTAGTGTATTTTCCTAAGAAGACCTATGTTATTCACCAAGAGATGAATTATAATTTAAGTTTGAGTGTGGATTGTATTCACCCAAGTAAGGTGGATATTAAAAAATAGTATCCACCCTTGAGAATTATTGACCTCTTCACCTAGTGGATGGAGGAAAAGTGGTTCTTGTAGTCTGACCTTAGGTTCTATCATCTCCATCTATAATATAAATATGTGGATGTACTAATAATGCATTACTAGAGATTTTTTGGTCTATTTCAGTTCATTGTGATACCCTTTAGCATGTTTTACTCCATATAAGAGTTCACATGAATTGTGATAGAGTTCCTTAGAAATTCCTAGATTGGTTCATGGTAGTATTCTATGATGGTAAACACATGTCCCCAACATTACTGTTAGATAATGCAAGACATATGAGGATTTTTATAGACATGATATGGGATTTATAGTCATATGAAATCTATTAGGGATTCAGTTCTATAATAATCGATCAACTTCTTTAGTGATACCATATGTTGCATTGGAAGGACATTTGAACCTTTAGAGATTGATTTGTTTTGAGCATGAGGTAAACATAGCATGAGGAAGTCGAAACAGATGACCATAAAAAGGTTTTAAATCTACATTCATTAAATGGGGTGATAGAGTAGTTGACCTATTTACATATGTACCTATTTTTATTGTGAAGTTGGTCCAGTGTACCTTTAGTTTATAGATGACACCCTTCAACTTCCATTGCGTGTCACGAAGGCCCAACAATGGAATACTTGTTGCGATATCATTCATGATCATACATCCCTAAAATATGTTCTTACTAGAATCACATAATTTGGGGATATAAAAACCCTTCTCCAATGATGGTCAGATGAACAAGTAATTCTATGGGGAAAGGGTTCAAAAGATGGTTTTCT
The DNA here is from genome assembly GCA_963277665.1 of Viscum album. Classification (NCBI taxonomy): domain Eukaryota; kingdom Viridiplantae; phylum Streptophyta; class Magnoliopsida; order Santalales; family Viscaceae; genus Viscum; species Viscum album. The sequence continues at coordinate 2,096,486,461 of OY728163.1, read as the reverse complement.
CCTTAGTAATACACCAAAAAAGGATTCTTATTTCAATATCCTTTGGAATTTCATTTTTTGGCCAAGGACTATTTTTATTATTTCATACTTTAACTCTACACATATTACCGGCCTATAGCTAGAGACCAATCTAGTAGGTGGAGGTTGAAGTCAAATGGTTTTCAAGGTTCTAGGGATGGGGCTTCAATGACTGATGATAAGTCATGATGTTACATGAGTTATTATAGACATTCTTATGAGGATTACCCACTACATAGACACCTAATATTAGAGATTAATTATGATATTGGGATACATATACAATGTAGTACCCCCAGTTTCTGGTATGTAACCATTTCTGGATGCTTTTAGTGGTTTTAATTTTTAGGGTGGCGTTTGGTAGAGTGAGGAGAACATGGTATGAACTTTTGATGCAAAAGGGGATGTCGCATGGGCAGCGTATGGTTTGTCTAAAACGTGAAGCCAAATCGTGCATAGTTGGTCTTTGAGTTAGTAGATTCAGCACGAGTTGCGCACGGTTTGTCTAACTGTGCGGCCAAACTGTGCATGAAGGGTGGTCGAGATAGTAGCTAATGCACAGTTCGTGCATAGGTTGTCAAACCATGCGAACTAACTGTGCGAGCACTTAAATGAGATCCAAAAAAATGGATCTCACGAATTGTTTCCTCTAAGTGCCTCATTCATGCTCCTAAGTAGTTATCACTTGGGTTTTTGGTTCTACTAAGGTTATGGAGGGTCCTCCCATCGTTCCGAAGGCGATCCGAAGGCTTCTCTTGATGACTATGGCATGATTTTTACCAAAAAAATAGAATACATTGTAATAACACAAGTTCCATAATCCTCTATAAAAACACTACACACTACTATCTTCAATATATTAGGAATTACTTTCTTAGGGATCACACACCGATCGAATATATCATTTTATAATTTATCAGAATGCAGGAAAAAACATGATAATATATTTAGAAAACCATTTTCTCCTGATATATTTGAATACATTAAAAAATTAATGATCAACATAGTGTAATCATTCACATCTACTTTTAAAATAAACCATCACTTTATATTAATATACACTTTTTTATAGGTGAGGAATAGAAGTTAAATTGTTTACCAAAAATTAAGTCCATTAAATTCTTTTTTAAATTTTTTTATATGTCTTTTAGACATTAATTTATATAAACATTTGATTTAAAATTTAGGATTTGGAAATTTTTATGATTTTGATTATCTTTGGATTTGAATTTATAATAGGAAATATAAATATATATGAAATTATAATTGGATTCATAAAAAGAATTAGATTCGAATTTTCATTACAATTTGAATAATATAAAATTCAATTTTAAATTTTAAAAGATTATTTTTTCATGTGTTATTTATTTGTTTTTGAAATCGTAAAAGAATCAAATTTAAATATTTTTAATTTCAAAATATCATATCAATATTTTAATAAAATAAATAATAATATAATTTCAAATCTATATTACCACATAGAATGGTAATTGTTTTATTTTATTCTTTAAACACCATTTGATATCAATTAATTTTTTTTCTTCTTTGGTGTTATTCCCAAGGTTTTATTTCTAAAAAAGGTTTTATTTTTTTTATTTTATTCTCCCAATATGACAATTCATTTTATAAAACCTAAATAATTTATAATTTTTTAACAAATAATTTCTTATGATATAATTTCAACCATCAAGTCATAGTGTTTAAATTCCATCCGATAGACCTGATTCGAATCTCAACCGTCATTTAAATTCTCCTTTAAAAAGGGATTTCCTTTTCTTTCCCACATCGCTAATTCCATATTTTTTACCACAAAGCACTGCATCCCTAAAATATCCATGTAAAATTTATTTTTCTGTATAAGAAACCATCATCTCAAGCTCGAATACGATTTCTCTAAAAAAACGATTACAAAATAGTGGGACTTCTTCTATGAAATGGTAGTATAGATATCATTGTATGAAAATTTGGATTTATCATCAAGACAAATGATAAAATATTAATAATGGGAATTATTTTTCATAGAATAGTAATATTCAAACTATGATTTATTCTATTAGGATATATTTCATTATCCATATGAGTCTATTACGTTTTTACAAGGAAATTATTAACGATCTATTTTTCTTTTAGATTTATGATAAAATATAGGAGATGTCTTTGAAATATTATTCTTATTTTCTTATATTTTCTGATGAAGGTGATGCGATTTTTCCATCTCACAAATTAGAGGATTGAAAGGGTTAAATTTTTATAGAAATACCTAAAAAGTCATTGTTTAAAAAATGAAGATCCAATAATAATTACGAATATCATCCCATATCACAGAGTTTTAGGTACATGGATTAATGTGTTTCTTATTACGAGAAGAGGTCATAGATATACTCTAAAATCATGTGATGTTTTTGTTCAAGATTATATTTTGAATATGATGAAGATAAAAGGTGCAGGATTTATCCTTTTGACTGTTAGGAAGATAAAGACAAAATTTATAATGACTTAGATCATCTTGTCTGTTGGATTGATTAAAAAAATGTTTGAAAACATCCAAATATATTTCTCCATTACAAGAAAAATCCAATCATGTTTGAGTAAATAAAACATTTATCAATGATGATAAAATTAGAAGGATAAAAAAATTTTAGATCTAATGTAGAAATTATTTGGGATAAATTCTTAGATATCAACATCAAGGGAAGAACATTTCAAAAAAAAAAGAATGTGGAGAAAGATGCGAAAGGCTGAAAAGAATATTATCTTCCTAAAAAATATTAAATAAGAAAAAATGATTCTATTATGGTTGTTGGTCAATGGAGAAAGAGTTGAGATGAAAAGAATGAAGGAGAACGCCAAATCTGAGTTGACCTAGACGATACATTAGTAATTAGTCTTAATTGTGAAGTTGTTTTAGAAAAACTTGTGATAGAAAATAAAGATAAGAATATAAATTTAGTGGCATAGTTATGTGATAATATGATAAAATGTTTACAATCAGCCTCTTCTAAAATTGTATTGCCTCATAATAATGTAAGTATAGTTTTAAAGGAAATAGTTGTCGTTCTTTTCGATGCCCCCTTATTCAAAATCATAGAGAAAGATGTTATTGTTTCTTAGGAAGAAATTCAAGCTGGAAAAGATGATTTGTGAATAGAGTCTCAAATTCAAGAAATGTTTATTAATGAAATAACTAAATGTCTATAATTAATTGAAGATAAGGTTACTGTGTTTAGGAAAACTGAAGAATATAAAGGATAAGAATAATATGATGAAGAATAAAAAGAACATAAAGAATAATAAGAATATAATGAAGAATAATAAGAGAATGAAGAAGAAGAAAATTATAGGAAGATGAAGAATAAAAAGTTTAAGGAAAGGAAGATAATAATCATTTAGAAAAATCAATCATTAAGTACTTCTTAGGACTCATAAAAAATATTATCTTCCATAAGAAATCATATTGAGAATTCAGTCCACAATGAGACTTCAACGTTTCCTTTCATTAAAAAATTGTATTTATATCCAAGAGGGGTGATAAAAATACAAATATAAAGGATTAAGAATGTAATAAGGTTGTTGTTGAGGTGATTCAAATTTCTAATGAAAATTATTATGAAAAAATATTTTAGAAATTGAATTTAATAAAAACAAAAAATAGATTTATTTAAATAATAAATTTGAATAAGCAAAAGAATCACTCAATCTGAATATTAATTCAAGAATATGATCTCTTAGTAAGGTATTGATTACATTTTTCATACCTTAATCTGTATAGAATAACAATCCATTATAATCCATGTGTGGAAAAGAAATTTATCTGGTCATGGGAAATCAATACAATGATTTTAATTCTCTAGAAGATTTTAAAAACATGTTGATTAGATTGGTTTCAGATTTCATTGTTTTCAACGAAAACGATGAAGCCTACAAAAAGAGTCAAAAAAATATTCTAAAATGGTATTGAATTGTTGATGAAGTCATAAATATTCATGATGAGCATCTATAAAGATTCATCAAATAATTAGATGAAACTAATATTCCATTCAGTAGTATCACAGTGGATATGGACAACATGGTAATGTTTTTAAATACATAATATGCACATATGGAAAGTATACTCAAAATTTATCAAACATAAAATAATTAATAACGAATCTATAAAGGGATATTTTTAGATTCCCAGTCTATAGAGATAAAATTAATGATTTTATGAATCTTCATCATGTTTAATCATAATGAATAAAATCCTAGGTAGACCATATTAAACTATTGCAAGAATGGATTCATGGAGTAGAAGAATAAATCAATGAATATAGTGAATGATTTCAGATTTTGGAGGATTGGATTCAAGAGCTATAAAATAAAAAACATTCATGAGGAATTTTTGGGGATGTTTAGAGAAGTTAAAATGGAATTCAAGAACATAAAAATTCTTGTATGATCCTAGATACCACCAAATCAAGATGTACAATATTAGAAAAAAATTCATTGTTAATTTTTTTAATTTAAATTCAATACTTATTTATCAAAAATCAATTTGTTTGAATATATGCATTTTTGTCATCGGATTTTCTTTCATATATTATTAGATTACAAGGTTCTCTATTACTATTTTGTCATATAGATTGTTACTAACACAATTTAGGTGGATGAAATACATTCCATGTTTCTTTTTGAAACTAAAAAGGTAGAGAATGTTATATATAGTGGGATACTTGTAATAAAATTGATATTCTTTGTCTAAGGGGTACAGATAATTTCAATGAAGAGAATATGATACTTAGTTGAATTCATAACATAAGTGGGAGTTAGTCATATTTAATATTGTATTCATATTAGTTACTAAACTCATGGGGAGATAATTTTAATTATTTATGTTCTGAATATGATTTATTTAAAAATTAATGGACATATGATTTTTAGAGTTGTTTTTTTATCTTTGTGTTTTGGATTTTGATTTCTAAAGGTGGGATATTTTTGAATAAAAGTTTACATTTTGACTTTTCCATTACATCTAATTTGGAAATCACAAATTCATTCTTAATTATCTAACATATAATAACTTTATGTTCAATATATTTTAACAATTTTTGATTGAAAACACATAATTTTACCATCCATTATAATAATTCTAAATATTCATTAATTTACATTACTTTATCTAAATGATTGCGAATCTGATTATTATCGGATTCACCCCATAAAAATAATTTAAAATATTTCTGTCATATATTCATACTATTTTTTTTTCATTTTGAAAATTATACTCTAAACATTATGTTGTAAAAATGATGTCATGAATTTGGTTATATATTTAAATCAATGTGATTTTTTGGTTTTAGTTAGAATATAACAATTAAAATTCTAAGTGTCCAGGTCATTTTGGAAATATCGAAGGAAATATTCCCTTTAAAGATAAAGATGACCATTGGGAGGCATGCCTATAAATATCTGGACATTCAGCGTGTGTGAGAAGTAGACATCATTTCTCTTGTGTATGTGCTCTGTGTTTTTTATCTCAGTTTTATAGTGTAAAATCATGAAGATATTATTCTATCTCTTTTGTATTTACTTTTTAGAGATTGATTTTATTAATGTATCCCTGTAACATTTTCTCATTAAGAATATGTTATATTTCATTTTGGGGCTATTGTTTTGTCGAGTAAGATTGAGTACTTCAGAGGCTCGAAATATATAATGTGCTTATCTTGATCAATTCCTTGTGATTATAGCAATAAAAAATCCAATTTATCAGATTGCAGGCCTCCCATATAAGAAGATCGATGAGTCAACCACTTTCTTGACTAAGGTATTGCATGGATATCATGCCAGAAGATTATCATCGTATTGTGCTAATACCGTGATGTGGGTTTGACATACCTTCTTGAAAGTATAAATAAAGGGGCATTTATCCATGGATACAAGATACTATTCACTTTTGGTTAAAATAATACTATTAAATTTTATTTCTTGTTTCCTTATATTTATTTTTATTGTACTTGAAATTAATAGAAAGTGATCTTTTTTATTCATCTTTTTATTTTTATTTCATTTATCATAATATAATTAATTACGATTCATTTTTTTGAATAAGTTTCTATAGGCTTTAATATAGAATCAAAATTTATTTTATTTCACCAATAAATCGCAACCCTTATAATTTTTCATCTTTTTTATTCTCTTACTGAGAATAAATTTATTACTTAATAATATTATATTCACTAGAATAAAATATGGGGATTATTTAACTAAATGTACTTGATTATGAAATTTATTTCATCAGAACCTAGAGCCCAGTCTAAATACAATTTTAATATAAAAAAGTTTTTTTTTATTATTTTTTTAATTATATTAAACATTATTGTTTTTTGTTTAAAACTAAATTTTTTTAAAATTAAAATTCAACCCCTATTTTATTTTTCCATATACATATAAATTATCATCCAAAAACTATTGAAATATCATCATCAAAAATAGGGAAATAATGTGGGGTGAACATAACTCAGTTTGGGACTATGTATATCAGTATAGTCTTGAGAGGTAACCTTCAATAATATGATTGTATTCAAATTTAACCCATTCTAATCTGGTAGTTTTGGAAATGAGTCTTTACTACTGTTGAAATTATTTTCTTCACTTATGTGTATCACACAATTATTTTCTATATACCAACATTATATTATCATGGATCATGTTGATTGATTCCTTTATAATTAATGTCTTATAATCTTCATAGATTTATTCTATGACTCTTTATTATGACTGATTTTATCTATGGTAATATTTTCAAATGATTTTATCATGTTATCATACACATATTATCATGATATGTCGATAACTACTATGTCTACCTTTACTGAGCATATGATATTAACATTTGTTATTTTTATTTTCCATGTGTGATGATGAATGGTTCTATATATGATACGTCTAAGAAACACCAATACAACATGTGGAAGTCATGGATGATCGAGATACTCTAATTATCCAATGTTTATCAAAATGAAATTTAATTTGGGGTGGTTTGAATTTTATCTAGAAGAAAAAATCATATCATACTACTAATTTATCTTAATTACTAGTAGAAATTTTCATGTTCTTAATTTTAAATTTATACAATAATTTTAACAAAATATTATATCCCCCAATAGTAAGTATCTAAATGATTATCTTTTTCTATATTCTATTAGAAATAATCTCTAATCCACTCCTCAAAGCATAATATATGGGCTCATTATTAATGAAAGATTAATACATAGTCTTTTCACTATCCAACCAAATCGAATTTCTTCTTCATGAACCATTGAGTAGAGTCTCATCTCATATAACAAATTACTATGTATTTCTCTATGATTTTCTTATAATGATGCTTCTAGATTTCTATGAGTAGTCATTTTCTTCTAAATACAATTATTTTGTGAAAAAATACTCCTAATAAATCCCATATAATAATTAGCACCCTCAAATCGGGATTATTGGAACCTCGATGAATCAGTTGTCTCTAAATTCCACAAATGAATGGAATTTATAGACTTAAAATTTTCATTGAGGGAATTTTAAATTTATCTCAGTGAATGAAATCATTTTTTATTAGACATGATTATTCTATGTGGTTTCAATCAAAACATTACAATTCCTTATATTGAAAATAGTCACTTCAAATTTTTAGTTTATCTATGAATTGTTAATCATTTACTAATATGTTATCTGGTATTAAAAAAACATTCAACAAATAATATACCATAAATTCAATAAATTACACAAACACTGTTTTGATCATTAGTCTTTTACTATTGGTTGATCCATAAATACATTTTTGAATTAACTAAAAACTAGGAGGAATTCATTGAATCCCAATTAAACTCAATTTATAAAATACCAAACTCAAGTTCACTTAATTTATTTGGGGACACTATCCCTCGACCTGAATCACATCACTGTGAACTACTCTGATCATCACAATTTATTCTCAAACTTATGTGAAGGTAACTCTGGTTATGTTATTAATTTTTGTCACAGAAATGTTGAGATATAGTTTATTTTACATTGTTAAATTTAAGGGATGATACATAGACCCTCTAAGGAAAACTATTATTACATTTTAAAACTATTTAATCTAATTAAATTAAATAGAACATAATCTAATCCTGGACATTCCATTTACATATCCTGATAATTAAATATGAAATTTTATTTCATAAGAAAATTTAAATTTCCAAAAATTCAACTATTGGGTGTTTCTAATTATTTATATTTAATTTATATAATTATATTAAATTATTAATACCACCCATGACCCCGAAATAATTTTATTCAATAGTAGAAAATTATATTGAATTTTTTTACAGTATTTTCATTTTTATATTCATTTGGAGCTATCATAGATCCCTATATATATATATATGTGTGTGTGTGTGTGTGTTTCATGTGATTGGGTCAGTTTTTCGGGAATGTTTGATCCAAATTATCTATGTACGACTCATGTCTAGATGGGGCATATATATAAGGGCATATATATACACTATATATTTATATATTTTTATATATATATATTTTAAAATGTATATATATATATATAATAACATATATTATCATATTTATTATATATACTTTTACAATTTCATGACACACCATCAATTAGGGTGGCTGATAAATTAACCACCATCCCGATAAAATGGGTGGTCCAACCTATCCAAGCCCTATTTATGAGATATAGAATATAATTTTTTAGAAAATTATTATCTAAGAATATGAAAAATTATAATAATTTTTTTTTGTATTTTTATATATGTATAGAAAATTTTCCATCAATAAAATGTAGAACCCTAGATAGCCACCAATATTTTTGAAAAAATGAAATGCACTGCGTTACAACCCAACCTAAAATAAATTGCACCAACAACTATAAATGTGGAAGAAAATAAAAACTATAAATCTCAATATAGGTAGACCCTATAAAAAATATATATTAAATCATTCATATATTGTCCATTCTAAATCATATTGACATACCATATATTTCATTAGGATTTTATAAAAACACACATTCAAAATATTGGAAAAAATAATTGAAACTTTAAGGATTTTGAAATTAATAATTTCACATTCCCTCTAATACAAATTAATAGAAACTAGTGTATATTAGAATCATAAAAAACAAGACTTTTAATATTTTGGATTCATATTAAAATTAATAACATTGAATTAACAAAACCCTTTCCTATATTTATCAGTGTATGATATATAATTCAATTTAATCATGAAGAAAAAAAAATGAGACTGCAAATGGTATAATATTTTGTGGAAATTTTCAATTTGATTCACTCATCTATCACAAGTCATGTATTAGTGGGAGAAAGCAAGTAAAACTTTATATCATCAACATTTTATCCACATATATCCAATTATAGATCATTAAATACCTATATCTAGCATAAAAAATCAAAGATCATTACAAATTCACTTTGATCATGTGAAGAACGTGGACTTAGTCAATAATAAATAATCAAACCAACTATGTTTTCTATAGGATTATCATTATAAACCTAATAGAAAGTATATAATATTAGAAAATTTATATATATAGTTGATCATGCTATTATATAGTGATAATTATAGTTACATACAATTGTAATAAATTAAAAATTTCTACTTTATTCCCTAAAATGTTATAAATTACAATTTAGGCACATTACAAAATATATGACAGAAATTAACATTTCATAATTTTCATGACCATATTCTCACTTACATATAACACATTAACAAGTTTTGTGACAAAATAGTAACCATTAAATCAACTCATGAGTAGAGAAAATAATTTTCCAAACCCTTAACATAAAATGTTCATTAAAAAATTTATATTTTTTATTTACAAATTTACCATCAAAAAATTTTCTGAAAACAATTAGGAAAAAATTAAATCAAAATTATTATAACATTGAATAATATAATTTAATTTACTTTTCATTCAGCCGTATACAATTAGACATTACCAGCCCCCACATATATGGTCCACTTCTTCCTAAAATCCCATTCATATGTCTAGACAGAACTTTTCGATATACAAAATGTGAGACCCTCTAGGTCATTATCTTAATATCATTGAGTCCAGCATATAGACCCAGAGATAATTATATAAATCCATCATAACCTCTAAGGAGATAAGTAATTGCATAGTTTTGAGTACATGATATATACATAGTCTTTATAAGATAATCTCTTTTTTATTGGGATTTCTCATAAACCAGGATGCCTACAAGTTTCATCATCATTATAATTGAATATATTTTTCATTGCCTTACCATGAATACTAAATTATTATTTAATGGTCCTGAAATTTAAAATGGAATTACTATTCTAGATAACCACAGCCTGTAATATATCACTTCCACAACTCATAAAGGAACATTTCTATCTTGACCATTCATCCAATTCCATACCACCTATGAAATAACCAACTCAAGGTAACCAACCATAACATCAATTTAATTGTTTTTTATTGAATAAATGTATGAGATAAAATGATATTCAGTGATATTGATATGAGTCATGATACAAATAAAACATTGCATAGATATGAATAAATAGTGACTCATGAATCATGTGGTAATCTTATTGGCGGTTTAGTTCTCAATACACCATTATCCAAAGATTACCAAGCACTATCTTTTTCATAATATCTATAAATTATTTAAATCCCCTATCACATGATAATATGATAATGTGTATTCCCCATATGTATTCAATGTCTATATTATAGAAAAAATATTTAATATCACTATTATTGTGCATTGGAGTTATAATAATATTTGGTAACAACTATAACATTTTTATACAACATATAATATAATTAAATTTCAATTGAAATAGTGGATGCAGAATTATAATCACTATTTTGATATGAATAAACACTCATCAATTGTAATCCATATAAATCTAATTATAATCTATATATATAATTGAGTTTTTTTGGGAATCTAATAAAAAAAATCAAGTATCATATTTTATCATGGTTTCCACATATTTCTAGATTATCAATTTTTTGTTCTATGTTTACTATCTTGTCTCATTTTAGTCAAATATTATCAAAGTTATAAGAGTTTTTAATCTATATTTATTTGTTAAGATATTTTTTATTTAATTCACCTTTTTATATTAATGAGGGGGTTATAATATCCATTTTACTTGTTATTTCAGGATAATTCTTTAGTTATGTAAATTAATGTTAAAAATAAAATTATTCAATCGAAGGGGATTTTATTTGATTGTTACCTAAGTGTTAAGTTTTTATCATGTCAAATTGTCTTATTACAACTTCTATTATTTAATTAAACCTATCTTATTTTATAAGTTTATATTACTATACATTTAATATATTATATCAAGAATATATTTATGCTCAAGGTATGTAATTTTTGATTTAATGATTATTCTTTCTAGGGAATCAGAACGTAAATGTTAACTAAGTATTAAGAGTTTCATATGATGAACAATGTTTTTACGAGTATTTTTTTGAATAAATTTCTATGATAAAATTGTGTGATATATCATCCTCTACTTATTTTAGGATATTAATTGTCTTTCTATTTATTTACTACTATTTAATTACCATATATTCTATAATAATTTCTTTATGTAAAATAGTCATTATTAATCTTTTTGGTGATGGAAACTATTCTTCCTCATGAATATTTTTAAAAAAATGTTATGATGATTTCTTACCACTACAAAATGGTTATATAAAATCACATATACATATGTTTTAAATTCTATAAATACTATTTAATGGGATCGTCTTGTCCTCATTTGAATAAGTCACAATGGGATTTTTACCATAATTGTGAATGAAGTATTTGTTTTAAGGTTCACCATATATACTGATGTTCCTATTATCCTAAAAAATATTTTACTTGAACCATCCTTTAAAAAATTTCATTCTTCATTTATAATAATTTTTTCACATAATATTTGGAATATTTTTATTTTTTAAATATGTTACTAGAAAAAGAAAAATTTATGTACATCATGACATATTTCTATGATCTTTTAATCGTGTTTTTATCTATAACTACATCCTTTGAGGTTTTATATGAAATAATAAAAATATTATCCACCAATAACATATTAATTCTACCTATGGATGTTTTATGATTATGATGAAGAAATCGTGGTGAAACTCATTTCCTTTTCCATAATTAAAACAATGAAAAAATGGTGAATGATATAATGATCATGTGGAATACATTTTAATTGATTGTGATTATGTGACAAGTTAGTGTATAATGGTAATTGTATTCATTTTGTAATGGAAAATTTATTATGAGCTGAATGGGTATATGTGTTTTTATTCCAATTAAAGAATATTATACATGAGAGGTTATCCCAAGTTCGAAATACGGTACATTGTAGGTCATCCCAAACATGAAAGAGGGAACATGAGAGGTTATGACGAGCCTAAAAATGAAATTCTAGATTTTAGACTAATCCATAAGTAGATAAATGGGTGGTTATCACAAGATTAACAAGTATTTAATTCCTTTTTGTGTGGAAATTACATATTTTTTCTTTGATTATGATTATTCCACATTTTATTTTAAAATATTTATTTTCTGTTCTAATTATTCCAATATGATCTCAGGAAAAAATGGTCTTTGATTCATTTAACATTCATGTACAATGAAAAACCATGATTTATTCCATAAATTAGGATAATGATATATGAATTTTAGTGTATGTTTTTTATCTTTATCTCGTGTTCGCAGGCCCATATTATCATGTTATATAAAAAATGACCACTACATAATATCTCCATTTTGTTTCTATATTATGAATCTGATATCACGATTCTTATCTTCTATTTCAATAAGATATAATGAATTATTTTTAATTTAATTCCTTACATGGGTATAAGGTTTTATGAAATTATTGGGATATATTGTGAATCTTGTATTTACATGTTGTTATATTTTATATGCTTCCAAATGAAATAAAAAATTATTTTAATGGCGTGTATTGTAATAATATATTATAAATATAATTATGTAATGAGGTAATATATTTTGATTACATGATTGGGTCACCTCAGAACCCCTTTTAACTATAATCATTCATGTATGAGTGGATCTCAGTATGCTCTGCAAAAGAATTTTCCATGAGACTCATTCATAAGTCATGGTATATATAATTCATTGGAATGAAAATTTAATGATTCTTATGATGGTCTTAAATGAGTAATACATGACCTATGAAATTTATTCCAACATGTTCTTTTGAGATGTCACACATTTTAATTGATAATTTTATTTTAATTTTGTTTTTAGTTGTTAAATTTGAATAATTTGTTTGAGCATGAAGGTATGGTTACTAAACAAATCACCTAATAGTAAATCTATAACGTAAATGTTACAATGCTCAGATTATCAAGCATTAAAATAATTAATGACATATCATTATATAGAATTAAATATTATGTTTTCTATTTTGGAGGTGAATGTAGTTGAGATGTTGGGTTGTATTCCAAGAAGTTATTCTTCTCACTACATGTTGGATAAAGTTGATTTTATTTAATGATAGTGAGATTATGTTGATATGAAATCCTATAACTCACAAAATATATTATATGAAAATAATTATTTTGTGAGTATTTTGATAAATAAAAATGGAATATGTAAAATCACAATAAAAAATGTTTTTAAAGAATGTGTATAATATTAGGGGATTATAGTCTATTATCCTTTGATTAAATAACTGATAAAACAATTGAGTATTTTATTATATGTTTCTATTGAGTAATTTTTTTATAATAATGTGAAATAAATAAATTTTATTCCTTTTTATTTATATGGAGTTATTGAAAATGATGAAAATGTGTAGATAACAAACAGAGATAATACATGTTAATAAATATCAAGAATATTAGGGAATTAGAGAAACTACGAGAAATATTGATTTCCATGATATTCTGATGAAGTTTTTGACATTTTATTTTCTGTCTGATCATTTAGTATAATCGAATACATGGCCAATTTTTTCTTAAAATTTCATAATTCTATCATGTTTAGTTTGAAAAAAATTATTCAATTAGTATTTAATGCTGAATTGGTTGATTATCCACCATTGTTAAAGAAAAATTAATATTAAGTGTCTTTTATCATATTGTTATGATCACTATATAACTAGTGGGACATGGGGAGAATCCTAGAGAGATAATAAAAAAATTGTCTATAGGATTAAACATGCCTTATCTATGTGTACATTATCGTATTATTTATTCTATAATATAGTTATTAACTGTAGTCTATCATGTACTGTTGGAGGAACCCACACTAGGGATGATCCACAAAATTAGTTTATTTACTTTTGAATATGTAAATTGATTCCCATGAGTAAAGCAGGGTAGAAAACATGAGGGTGTCATATCTTAACCAACAATGGGGAATTATATCAAATAAATTGTAATTTCAAAAAAAATACCACTTATAATTCCCACCATACCGTAGGATTAATGTGTCATTTTGGAATCCCTAATTATTTCAATGAGGACATGGTGCATAGTTACACTAGGGTGATGTTTTTTTCATTGGATGTAAAAGAGATAAAAAATGGTTAAAACATTTACATGAAAACATTTCTGCATAGTAAATTTTTCTATTTTCAAAATATTAGTAATTTTATATTTGATTTAGAATGGGATCAAGGATATATAAATATGAATGATCTTGGAAAGAACATTTTCTAATTCTTGTGATAACTTCATTTTACAAAATCCTTGTTGATTCATGTATGTGTCTTTTGGAATTAAAATAACCACTTGGTAATGAATAAGGTTTTTCTGATTTTATTGTTTAGATCTGGGTTGAGTTAAATGGATATATTTGTTTCTATAATTGAGGATAATTTTAAGGATAAATCCTTATGAAATTATATACTCGTGAGTTTTATTCCAGATAATACATTTTTACACATTGGGGTCTTTTAAGGTTTATGATTTTAGAGAATTTGGATATAAAACATACATAACATCCAATAATCATAAATAAGGATACAACTAAACAGTATCCACTTTTTTTCAATGTATAAAACCATTCAAACAAAACAATAATTATTTAGAAACTCTTACTAAACTTTTAAATTGACTTCTTTTTTTCTCTTACACATCCTTATATCCTTTGAAAAACATTTAAAAACATTTTATAAGCATAAAGTGCTCAGTATGGGATATAAAAAAATTGTTATTCATGTTATAACATAAAAAAAATAAAACCCATCTCATAAACACTTATTAAAAAGAATAGTAAACTAATGTAATATCCTTGATACATATTTACTATATCACTCGTATAATCAACCTTACACGTGGAATATCCATTCGGTAGAAATCCATCTCTGGAGTAGCCAATGCATCAGAGAGCTATAATGGGGATCACCCATCATATCATGAACCCTAATAGGCTCAAACCAACATATCATGAGATATAATAGGATCATACCAACATAATTATGTACAATTGACATATCATATTAATATATCGTCATGAAATCAGGATAAACCACTCATGTCATATATACAAAGAAACAATCTTTTTGAATTTCATTAAAGAGGCTTTTAAATGGATTATTAATGGAAAGGCCAGTGAAAATATAATTGGAGCGAGAATTAATAGAATGGAATTTATATGTTTATAAACTATAAATAAAAAAAATAACACATATTATAATTAATAATTGATCACCAAAATAATCTTAATACCACATAATGAATAAAGTATAAGGATAGCCAAATAAATTAATTTTGGGTTATGAATTATGTTACGAAATAGTAACATGTGTACTTGGGAGATACTTATGAGATAGAAAGATGTATCTCATCATTTATATATCATAACTGCAGTTTGGGGGAGCTATGAAAATATACCACATCATTACGAATTAAAAAAATAAAAGCACATAACGTAGAAGAGATTATTAGAAAAATGTGGGAAAGAAATTATACTTTACATCAGGATTGAAATCCATCAAACATGTTTGAAACGCAAGTATAATGGTTTAAATAGTGTTATAAATATTTTACAGAATCATATATCTTTTGAAAAAAACTTATATGATCATTTTATTACATCATTCTACCCACTATTTTGTAATATTTTGTTATTTACGTTTTTTCAGGTGCGTTCTTTATATGGTTTCCATAGTGGGTTCATAATGGACTCCCCTATCGAATTGTATTGAAACAAAATATGTGAAATGAAATGGTATTTACATGATTCCATGACTATATATTATACCTATTATCATTTTCATTTTTAAATATGAGGTCGATCTTTTTGTTAAAACACTAAGGATATTTGTTTAGATCATTTTGGATGTTCTTCTATAATCATGTACATGTTTCATCATATACAATTAAGATTATGATTCTATGTTAATTAAAGAACATAATAGGGATAATATCATAAAATTTTAAATCTTTTACAACCATTAAGATGTGTTTATAACCATCATTGAAGGATGTATGTGAAATTGAAGACACATCTTCTAAGATGTCTGTAAATCGATAAATCACAGATGTAGTTTTTTTAGAATAAGATAGATATGAGAAAAAGAATGATGGTGACATTATAAATAAATATGATAATAATATAGTACATATTAGATGATATAGATCCAAATCTTAATGGATAAGGGGAGGTGAAAAGAGTTTAAGTAAATAAAATAACTGAAATGAAATTAAAATGGAATGAAATAGGATTTTTACCTCTTGATCTCTTCTCATTGAGATCATAATTACTGACTTTAAAATTTAATTTTTTGTAACACTAGTAGGTCTTGAACATGGGGAAGACCCTTTAGAAGAGGTTTGGGTATAATTTGAATTATTCACAAATCTATAGAGGTGTGAGAGGAAGTAGAGGCTGAGGGTGGTATTTATAGTGGATGAGAGGAGGGGTTTTACATAATTTTATTCATTAGTCTAATGTTTTTTTCTAAAGAATATGAATTTTCTTGATTATTGTGACCAAAAATAGTAATTCCGGCATGTGGGATTGACCCAAGGGTGCTTAACTCTGTAATAAATCATAAATGACTCAATAAATCATATATTTAACATATTTTTTAAATTATCATATTTCTCTATTCACCAAAAAATAAAGTATTTCATAAAAATAACAAAAAATCACCCCAAATATTTTCCTATGTGTTGAATTAAAAAATGGAATCCATTTTATAAAAATAATTCATTGAATATATGAAAATTAATTTTTAAATAAAATCATAATTTATTGAAAAAATAAAAAAGTTAAAAAAATTACTCATTTTATAACACATTGAAAAATTAATCAATGTAACATTAATTATTAGAAATAAATTAATTGGTAATGTAAACATTTAATATGCTCATATTTCTATTCTAAAGGGTCATGATACAATTCATAAGGGCATGATACTATTCACCAAAAATAAATTTTTCCTATAAGAAACCAAATAACCGACTGATCGAAACTGTGTATGTTACATTTTAAACATTTAAAACACAAAAGAAACAAAAATATGTTTTAAGCCATGTTTATAACAATCTCCATAAATCAAACTGTGGATTCATAGAGAATTATTATTTAATTCCTTTCATTAAATTTATTTTTGGTACCATGGGGTGTTACATTCTCCCCACCTTCTTAATTTTGTGTCCATGAAATTATTTGATTACATATTATTTAAGTGAGTGTACTTTTACCACATAGTATTTTATGATGTTCTTGTTGCTCATTTCCCCATATGGTTTCTTCAAAAAACATTTACTAGGTGGATTAACTTATTCCACAATACTTGTTATCATCTATTATGAATCTTAAAAAGTCTCTCATCATAAGTAAGGTTATATTCTAGTTGAATAGATTTTGGGCTCAGAACATGAGATTAATATGGAATATAATTTCTCAACATGGAAAAATAAAAAACATTTTGTACCTAAGATAAACGTGGAGGCAATTCTACTCAATAAGAAACTGGTCCAATATTCTCTAGGATTTCAGAAGGTCAAATGAACTGTATAATTAGCTTAACTTCTTTACCAAAGCACATAACACATTTACAAATATATAATTTATGGAAAACATGATCTCCTACCTCAAATGAAATTTATTTACTCTTATTATCTACATAACATTTCTGCCTTCTTTGAGCTGTCCTCATGTGTGGCTATATCAGATGAAAATTCTCTGACACTTCCTATATAAATTATAGTCCCGTCAACTAACATTCACCATAATCATTTAAAAATTCTCATGTATGACAAAACATTAAATACAATGCCTCAAAATATTTCATATCAATACTTGAATGAAATTCATTATTATATGAAAACTCATATAAATAATTTTTTTCATCCCAACTTCCCTTGAAATTCACAAAACATGCATGAATCATATCTTCCACAATTTGAATCAGTCATTTTGAATGAAAATCATATTCAGGATGAAAATATGTTCTTAAATTTAATTATATTACAAATGACTTATGAAGTCCCCTCCCAAATTTTTAAATAAACTATGGATTAAATTCAAGATAGAATAGAAAAATAAAATCAATGTAACCTGGAAATCCCGTTGATTTATAGTTGAGGATGGTAATCCTAAGGTATATTATATTCAATTAGTAAGATATAAGACGATTTAGTCATTAAGTAAACAATAATCCATATCACATTAATATCACAATTAGGCTTTTTAGTCCCACTACGAAGTCTATGGATACATTTTCTCATTTCCACTCTAGAAATGGTAATTGATGAAGTATCCCCTTCAGAAAATGTTGCTCTATTTTAACTTGTTGACATGCCAAACATTTCACAGTAAAATATTTAATTTATCTTTTCATTCAATCCCAAAAATAATACTCCCAACGATATGTGTACATATTTTACTACCAGGATGAACTGAAAATGGAGAACATTTACCTTCACATAAAAAATCATTTTTAAACTAGGGATCACAAGAAACACATAGTATTTTTACGAATAATAAAAAACAATATTTATCATGGTTAAATTTTGAAAAATAACCCATTTCAACCAATTCTACATTTTTCTGTAACTCACTATCTTCTTTTTGTGCTTGCTTAATTCCATCTAACAAAAATGGATTCCCTTAAAAATGAAAAAATAGAGGTATTTACTTCACCAAAACATCCAAGTAAAAATTCATCAAATCATTAACCAAAGATTAATATTTCAAAAGTATCATGGTTAGTATAGAACTAGTTTTATGAATGACGGTATCAGCAACTATGTTTTCTTTTCTATGATGGTAATGAATCATGTAATCATAGTATGTGATTAGTTACAACCATATTCTCTCTATCATGTTCAATTTTCTCTGAGTAAATATAAACTTCAAAAATTTATGGTCAATATATATTTCACATTTTACTCCATACAAACGATACCTACAAATTTTTAATGAAATAACAAAATAGCTAAATCAAAATCACGCGTAGGATAATTTAACTCAAGAGGGTCAATTGATGTTAAGAAGAAGAAATTACATGATCATTGTACACCAGAACACTACCATGTCTCTTTAAAAAAGAATAAATGCTGATGATAAATTCACCACCTTTGGAAGGTAGTGTAAGAACTAGGGAATTCACCAATCATATTTTTAATTCTAGAAATAAATCATAAAATTAATTTTTCCAAAAAAAATTAACCCATTATCGAGTTAACAAATTCGATGGGATAGATAATCATTAATCATTTTTAACAAAACTCTTATAATAGCATACAAAACCATGAAATGTATGAATCTAGGTAATATTTGTTATGTTTCTCTATATTTCATAAAATTTTATTTTATATGGATAAATAATTATACACTCTTTATAAACAATGTGTAAAAGGAATGAAATTGGATGCAATAAAAATTCACAATTTCTAAATTTTCCATTAATTTTATATTATTTAAAGGTTTGTAAACTAACCCTTAGATGTTTTTAGGATTCTATATAATTTGAGAATATACCAAAATGTGAGCAATAAACACAACAAATAACATATACAATAACTCATGAAATATTTTATTGATAAGAACCATGAATATATCGGGTTCATTAATCAACCCAAATAGCATACCAACAAATTCATAATGGCCAGATCTTATACAGAACAAATTCTTTGGGATGTCTGCTTTGATTAATTTCAACGGATGGTACACCGACCTCATGTCAAGATTTGAAAAATACTATGATCCTTGGAGCTGATCAAATAAATCATCGGTATGAGGAAAATGATACTTATTTTTAATAGTGATGTTAATAAAGACTCTATTATAAATGAAAAGACTTACTGAACTATATTTCATTTTATCAAAAAATATAGGATCACCCAATAGTGAAGTGTTAGGCCAGATAAAGCCTTTATTTAATAATTCCCTCAATAAATTTTTCAATTAAAGAGGATCCTTTTGAGCCATGAAATAAGGTAGTTTATAAATTAGCTTACCATTAGGAAATAATTAAATCGTAAATTCAACGTTCATATCATGAATAACACAAGAAAAATTTTCAGGAAATACATCAGGATACTCATTTACTGCTGACACATAATAAATCCAAATGGTTGCCCTTTTTTCATCAATGTGTGCTAAATAAAATTCATTTCAACATTTTAATAGTTTCTTAAATTCCTAATTTTCTATTAATGTTGTCGGTTCATTATTGTACAAAATTTGAATGGAATTCTGAAAAAAACATATTTTTTGTACAATATATCATAAAATGATAAAATTAAATCCATTCCATACCCAAAATAACATCATAATCTTCTAGAGAAAATACGACAATGTTTGTAGGAAAACTCTATCCACAAAAAAAGATAGGTAAATTATTATAATTTATTTTTTCCACAATATTTCCTCTAGGATTTTTTACCATGAGTTCTGGTTTAATGTCATAAGGTATAATTCCCAATTTTTCATGGAATTTCATAGAAATTAAGGAATGTGTACACATTGAATCCAACAACACAGCTGAAAAATTTTAAAAAACAAGTAATTTACATGATACCAACTTATTTTACATATCAATATCTATTAAAGTGGATTTAGTTGATTCTTCCAACCCCTTCTACTTCTGATCTTGTTGAATTCTGGCCTGTGGGACTAGCTTTAGACACACATTTGAAAAATGACCCAATTAATTATAGTTAGATAATCTCACAATGGAATTCTCATTAATTTTTAAATCATTTTACATGAAATAGATTAACATGTGCCAAAATATTACACATCATTATGATTTCCCAGAATTCACAATACATTCACCATGATGGTTTTTACCACACTTTTAAGAATATGGGTAATTTATTTTTCTACCTCCAGATTTCATTGATGAATTCTTCCCAATTACCTGCAAAACTGAATGCTTCTTATTCTTATCATATTAAGGTATATAAATTTTATTAAACTCCATGTCAACTTTTTCACCACAACAAACATTATTCTCATAGATTTTAAATTCTTTTGATTCCAATGATCTTCGTAAAAAAAATTCATATTGGAGGAAAATCTATTAATTTTACAATCGACCTTTTGAGTAAAATTTATTATGTACATGTATGGTATTGTAAAATAGGATTCATTAACTGCCCTAGAATCATCTCCATTCTTCTTCAGTTCAATGTATTATTTCTCTATTTTGAGTAGAACTGTTTTAGTAAAATATTTTCCCAAAATAAGACAATTAAAATCATCCCATTCCAGACTGTGAAGATCATATCTTTCTTCTTTTATTCCTGAATAAAGACTAGAATTTATTAGATTCACCTATAATATGATAAATTTATATGAATATATTTTGACATTATGAACATCCTATGACATCAAATATCTTTTCTAGGGAATTGATCCATCCTTCGAATGTAACTAGATCATCGAATGGACTGAATGATAGAGGACACTGCCATAGAAAATTATCAACAAAACACATGTTTCATTGGGGCAAATTATGTTATTCTCTAGAATGGATACCTCCCCCATTTATCTTTTGATTAAATGGATCCATTGATGTCATAATCTACTCTATAGAGATTCCTACAAATCCATGTTGCGGATTATGATAGATATCAGCCTGTTGGTGCCTTCCAAACTAAGCCTCCCTATTACTTCTATGGAAAACTATTCCGAAATATCATATCTAAAATGAATAAACATGGTAATCATTAATTTTTATCTCATTTAAAATTAAAAGTAATGTAAAAATAATTTTTGTTATTCTACTAACATTATTCTACTATAAAAAGGCATCTAATCCATCCTATGATACCATCTATAAGGGACCATCCTTAAAAAATTACATTTTCACGTCTTTAAAAATGAAAATACATTTTTTCACATTGAGGATATTTTAATGATTATTTTTTTAGATAATTTGGAAAGAAATCATACATAACATCCCATTATCATACATTATGATACTAGTAAAACAGTATCCACTTTTTCCCAAATTTAAACCATTTCACATAAAACATAAATTCTTTGACAGCCCTTCATAACATTTAAATTGAATTACTTTTTTCTCTTAGACATATTTATATCATATGAAAATAATTTAAAATCATGGGATGATCACAAAGAGCTCGTAAAGGATCAAGTGAGAACATAAAAATTGATAAAACCCAGTGCAAAATAATCTTATTAACATGCATAAAAATCATGTTGTAGCCTAGGAACATATTTACCATATCAATATTATAATCACCATACACATAGAATAACCATTAATTCAACTTCCATCTCCGGAGTACCCAATGCATAAGAGATCCATAATAGGGATCGCCCATTATATATTGATCTATAATGGGATCAACCCAACATATCATAAGATATAGTGGGATCAACCACACATTGCAACGTCCATGGAATATATCATAATAATAAAGCATAATGAAATTAAGAGAGACCACTCATTCAATATATATATAAAACAATCTTTTTTAATTTCATTAAAGATGATTTTAAAAGGAAAGTAACTTAAAAATAAAATTGGAATGGGAATTAAATGAAAGGAATTTATATGTGTATAAACTACAAATATACATAATGAAATATAATATAAAAAAATTCAACACACAAATAATATTAATACCATGTAATTAATAAAATATAAGGTTAACCCAAAGATTTGAAATTGGGTTAGAATTCTCTTATAAAATGGTAACTGGTGTAATTAGAAGGGATTAATGAGAGATAAAGTGGTCTTCATTCATTTATATATCATAAGGGAAGTTTGGAGGAGGTGAAATAATAGAAATAATCATTAGTAATTTTAAAAAAGGGGCATAACATAGAAGATATTATTAGATAAAAGTGGGAAAGATAGGGTCCCTTAACTAGGGGTTGACTTCATTCAAACTTGTTTAAACCACTTATATAATGGTTTAAATAGTTTTATTACAATTCTAAATAAAAATTTTCATTATTATAACAACATATATGATCATTTTAAAACATCATTTAATCCATTAATTAGAAATATTTTGAAATGTACAATGTTTCAGGTCTGTTCTTTACATGGTTTCCATTTTCAGTTCGTATAAGATTTTCCTAGGAGAATTGAAGAGAAACACCGGTAGTGAAATGATATTGTATTTAAAATTTTACATAACCTTAAATTATAACATTTATAATTTTTTTAGATATGAGGACGATATATTTGTTAAAACATTAATGATATTTTTTTGTCATTTTAGTAGTTATTCGATAACCACAAACTTATATCATTGTATACCTTTAATATTATGCATATGTAATAATTATAGAAAATAATAGAGTTCATATATTACACATTAAAATATATTCCTACCATAAATATATTTTATATCCAACTTTAAATTAATTATAGTAAATTAATGACACATCGTCCAAAATGTCGGCAAATCGACATTTCCTAGAAATTGTTTTTATATTAACAATAAAAGGTATAGGAGAAGAAGTATGATAATGGAATTTACAATAAAACTAATTAAAAAACATTATATATAAGTAACAAGAGCATAGAATACTCTTGGATAAGTGGAGGTGAAGGTATTTTATGAAAATAAAATATTTGAAATGAAATGAAAAAGAAATGAAAGAGGATTTTTAACTATTGATGTCTTCTCCTTGAGATCCTCCTTAAGGACATTGATATTGGCCATTTGGTGAGACCATTTGGTCATTGATGCGGGGAAGTGAATTTGGAAGAGGTGTGGGAATAATTTTTACAATGCACATTTCTTGATACATGTGAGATAATGTGGGGGGTGGGGGGTGGGGTTGGTATTTCTAGTGGAGGAGATTTGGGGCTTTACATTATTTTTTTCAATAGTTTTATAATATTTCTCAACACAATGGATAGTATTAATTCTTGAGTACAAAATAGTAATTTTTTCTTATGAGTTTGATCCATGTGTTCTTACCTCATTAGTATATCATTAACGACTCAATATATAATTTATTATGGTTATTTTGAACATTGTCGTATTTTACTATTCACCAAAATTGAAATATTTCAAAAAAATACCAAAATTTCCTCGCAAATATTTTTTATATCTATAGAATTCTAAAATAAAATCCATTTTTTCAAATTAATTATTTTTATATATGAAAATTAATTTCTTTAATTAAAATTATAATTTATTACGAAAATAAAAAATGTAAAACTAATACTCATTTTATAACTACGTGAAAAATTAAACAAGGTCTCATAAATTATTAGAAACACATTCATTGGAGAGGGTAATATTTATTCTATTATATTAAAATTCAGAAGGGTCAACCTACTATTCATAACGGTTGATTACTATTCACCAAAATTTATGTTTGTCCTATTAGAAATAAAATAACTTACTGATCACAATCATGTGTATCAGATTTTCGAAATTCTAAACAGAGACGTAAAAAGTTATATTTAATGGATTGTATATAACCATCTCCTTATAAAATTGTTTCTTCATAGGGAATTATTTTTTAATTCATTTCATCAAATTTATTTGTAAAACCATGGGATTTTAAAATAGTACATGGGAATTTATAAGTGAGAGTAATGAAACATTTGAAAATACTATAAAAATTCAAATTATATAATATAATTATCATGAGAATGTATAAATAAATAAATAAATCTATATAATATTGTTATATATATAGTCAATCTAGAAAATTTAGAATGGTTTTAGTGGTATTTTAATTCAATTATATTAGTTTAAACCCATATGTATCTCTTTTAACCCTTACTGTGTTGAATTTTTTTACCATGGAAATTATTAATAATATATAAAATTACAAAGGGCCTTATTATATTATCTGAATATTATTATTATTAATATAGAATAATTTTAAAACATTAAACTTTTATATTTTATATAAATTTATTTTAGTGTTAGTACTCAAAATACAATGAAATCTTTTAGAATAAAAACATAATTTTATGAATACTAAAGAATGAATACAAAAATCATGTATAAAATTGATCCTATGGAAATTTAATTTCATATAAATAAGAAATTAGTTTTATGTTACTTTTAAAAAATTGTAATGAATGTGTCATTTTAATTACTTCATTAAAGAATACGATAAGAAAAACATTATTTAATATAACAAAAATATCACTTAGATTCTAAAATGGTAATAATCGGTTTTTAAAATAAAATAAAATATTTAAATAAATCATTTAAATTCACGATTATATATATATGGTCTATAAAAATACTTTTATAATATTTTAAATCATTTTTATACAATAATGATTCCTTAAAAATTATAGTTGTTTTAAAATTGTTATTTATGACAGTTAAACTAAGAATTCACTTTTTTAGAAAAATAATAAATATTCAATAATTTATAATTCTGTCATGATTAAATAAAAATGGTTGTTAAATTTGAAAAATTAAAATTATAAAACATATAAATTTTCATTTCAATTAAAATGATAAATATAAAGATAATTTTTTTAGAGAAGTTAGTTTTTAATTATAAAGATTACATAATATTATTTTTCACATAATTTCCATTAATAGAGTAATAATATTTTAGTTCATAAATTTATTACTTTTAAAAGTGATAAATTCATTAAAATTCCAAATATTTAAAAATTAGTCCTTTTGTTAAAGAGTCATTTTTATAATGACTCGTTTTATTCATATCAAATGCACAATTTAATTTTTAATCATTAAATTCCCATAATAAAAGAAAAATAATACATCCTATATCTCATAATTTATTACAATATTTTAAAAAAAAGAGTATTATTCTTCTTATTATTATATATTTGTGAATCCTCTTACACTAATATTTAATTTTTAATAATCTATTAAACATAATATAATTTAAATGTAAAAAGATACTAAAATAATTGGATGAAATATATAATCCCTATTAGACCTCGGGATGGGGTTTGGACTTGATTAATGACTAATCTCAGTGAGTTTGATGCATTTAATTGTGGGATAAGATTTAGTTATAATTTTTTCCGTCCAAATTAATAATAATTATTTTCCCTTTAAATAAAATTATGAGTTTGATAAACATATTTTCTAGGCTTGAATCATTTTCTAGTTCGATTCATGAAATTCAATTATTGATTAACTACACATTTTATAAATTTTTGGTTATTGAAATTATATTCCTCAATTTCCTTTTTCATTTGGAATTCCATGAAACATTGTCTTAATTGTTTTATCTCTAGAATAACGAGAGTCCACAATTTCTATTTTGACCTTAATAACACATCTATAAATTTCCTTAGAGCGAATAAATAATAATATAGTTAATTTATATCGAGGGCTTCATTTTGGGACAAAAATGCATCATTAGAACATAATTTTGGAATCCATTATATAATGGACGTTTTTCCTCTGGATTTTCATGATGTTTATTTCATGTATACCCAATACATTATCCTACTATTATTTCAACTCTATGAATTCTTTCTTTAGGTGTATGTGAAGTGTTTAAGGGAAATATAATGGTAACATTGTTTTCATTTAACTGCTTAAATCCAATAAAATAATATTATTCATTCAAAATTGCATTCTTTATGACATTCCACTATTGGTATTCATGTCATATTTGATCATAAACAACTAAAATTATAATCTTATAGACCAATAATAAAAGGATAGAAAATAGTTTCCTTATCATGTAGATATTTATCATGATGGTTAGTGTGTTTAAACACAGACTAAATGAGGGATAAAATTCCTTATTGTTGACTAGATTGAATGTTTCCCATTCGATGATATTTTATTAACTTCAATACAATTTGAGTTATCGTACTTATCCTGGTATATTTGGATGGACATGATCCTGAATTTTTTTACTCCACTCCCTTTCTTGTTAGACTAATTTATAGAACAATATTAATATTTTTCATTGAAAATATTATTAAATCAGTTCCTCTTGAATCCCAACATTTATGTAATAAATGTAAATGTTAGTTATGAGAATAAATAAATCATGAAATGTGTATAAGTAAAACATAATCATAGAAAAAGTTTCAAATATATGAAATGAAAAACCTAAGTTATTAATCCCTATATATTTATTTAGTTTATCATTGGCCATTCCATATTTGGTAATCTAAAATAAATATATTAAAATACATCATAATGGTTTACATATATAATGTGAATTACTAAATCATATCACCCAAAGGTGTCAATAAATTTACATGTTAGCATCTTTGTCATGTTGTGAGAAAATATTATGTTCTTACCAACCATCCATTTTTGAGGTTATTACTAATATTTTTATATGTATTAGATATTATATTCACATATTTTTATCTCAATAGGTATTCCATTTGATAGAGATAAAACACTCTATACATTAAAAAAATTGGATGTATTTCATTATTTGATCTTATACATAGGGTTTTCAAATATGGTCAACAATATTAATGCCAAAATAAAACTAAACCATGATCTGATATCAAATTATTTGAAAAAATAAAAAATTATTAAAACTATCATTGAAAAAAAGTATCAATAATCCCATAGTACTAGATTACCTTATAAAAATATCATAGTTTATACTCCACATTACATCATTGGTATTGGATATAACAAAAATGGGTACACTCAAACATTCATAAGGAATAAACTTATCAACATTTCATCAAGTGTTAGACAATAAGAATTTGAGAAACATGGACTAATAAATATATCTAAACAAAAAATATTGAATTCAGAATATTTTTCCACAAGTCAAGTAATAATGAAAATTAATTTCAATGAACAATTCTATACTATGCGATATGATTTTCAAAACAAACGTAAATATTCAATGGAAATTAAATATAATCAAGGAATATCATATAGAAATGGTGAACTAAAGTATGGATATGAAAATAGAACATTGTGTACATATATAACCCCAATTATTTCAAAATTAAACAACATTATCTCTAGGGATATAAAAAATTTATAAATTAATTGGTGATATTTAATATACCCAACACATCCAACTGTTTTAATGGACCCAACCCATCTAATGGATTTATTGATCCAAACCCATATTATTTATTTAATGGACCCAATTCATCACATAATAATTATAATATTTCTTCTTTTCTCCTATATAAAATAGCATTCATATATTATACTATGAAAAACCCACAGAAATTAAATAGGTTTTATAATATTCATATATGGTGTCTCATAGAATGACATCAAGAGTTTGATCAGTTGATTAAAAAAATCAAATCACTCAAAATCAGTATTTCAAAGTGGATTATAGATTGTGATTCATAAAAAATATCATCATTATATATATATATATATATATTTGAAAAAAATAAAAATAATGAATTGAAACAATTAAAAAGTGAATTTGAAATCATTTAATAACCTTGTTTTTTATATGAAAGGATACCATGGACATTCAAAAATTATTATCAAGATAATGAAATGAAAATATTTAAATAAAAACATATTATAAAAATTAAAAATTTTATTCCTTGAAAAATGATTAATTTTTTCCTTGTGAAATGTGGATTGGAATATAAAATGCTCAATCTAGAAAATAAAACACATCAGTATTTTAAAATACCTTAATTTAAATCAACATATTTTGAAAATTTAATAACGATATATTCTAGATATAGAGAGTTAATATTATAAATAAAAAAATAATATAAATGTTTTTATTTAAAAATAATATATAATATTATTGGAATAATTTAAGTACATGTACATGAATGAAAATAACCTTATCAGAGATGATGAGAATCATTCCTCACATTAAAATTCTATAATAAATAGAATCACCAATCAGTAAACTAGTAAATCGATTTTTTTGATATAAATATTAAATATGGATTAATAAAATATATTGATTGAATAGCCAATATATACAAGAATGTAATTCTAGAGAGAACATTAAAACTCAATTAACTATGTTTTTAGTGAACATAATCCCTTAAAAATTTTGGTATCTTATGAAACAAAACAAAATGATTTATAAAATAGTATATCGTCTTTTAAAACCCATTTATTTTTTGAAATTATACAAAATTTATCCATATATAATTTTACACACCTAAAAATATAGTAAAATTGCTTGAAATGCATATTTTTAAAGAAAGAAAAGTCAGATGGGAACCCCTTTAATTAGATATATGATTCCACAAAACCACATATATAATAATAATAACTACAATAATTAATAATTTCAAAACTATATTCATATTTATTTATTTTTCATAAATTTAGTTATAGTCATCCATTATACAATCTTTTTTTAGTTAATAATTATTTTCATCATTATATGTATTGTAATAATGATTATTTATTACTTGTTTTATAATTAGACAGTAAAACTCCATTATATGATAAAATTTAATAATTAATAAGTTAAAAAGTATATATAAGCCAATTTTTTCAATTTTTTATACATCCCAATGAAACGTTTATGGATACAATTGGCATGGTTAAAGATAACAGTATTTATGAAAAGCTTGTTTTGTGTCATTTACATATATAAATAAATTACTTTATGAAGATCAATATTTTTCTCCATCATTAAGGAATCATATTAGTGCAATATATTGCACCATAATATCGTATATATTCATCAGGTTTATTGTATATATATGTTTATATGTTGGTGATGAAAATGAAACACATCATCTATGGAGGCAATAATCTATATGTGTGCATATGACACCTATTCATTTCGTAATGATATGGAGAGATGAAGGGTAGAAAAATATTAATACTTATAGAAACATAATTTTATGACAAATATAATATTTATTAAATAAATAACTTCTTATAACCAGCGATGAGAGATGCGATGTGTTTATGAAAAATGTTATACGTCATTTACAGATAAGGTAATCTGCATGTACAAATGAGTGATATATAGTACTTTTGGAATGGATCAGAGGAATGTAGTTGACGATTATTCCAATGACATAACAAAATTTTGTTATAATTATTATAGAGATTTAACAATTTTATCCTTTGAATAATATATTTCTATGAGGTATAAAAATAAATAAATAAAAATAAAAAAATGATTGATTCAGAATTTTCAAATTAATCCATGGAATAACAAATTTTCAAAATTGATTATATCATTGAAGGTTTGTATTTTATTATGACTAAGATCTCTGGTATACTAATATGAGTTTTCAGGAGGTATTTGGGATGTTTTTTTTAAAACAATAGACATACTATGTGAAAAGAAGGTGGTGGTGAAGTTATCAATTTATAAGTGAGAGAAGTGACATTTTTGAAATATGTTGTCCACTATTCAAGTAATGTGGGTAACAAAGATTAATATAATATATAGGTATAATTTTTTCTCAATAATATACTCATATAAATAAATATTGTAAGTTTTTGAGATAGTTTAGACTGTTATCCATTAATTTGATATTTTATTCCAATTAACTTTTATCACAGTATCTAATTTTATACATATATAATTTATTTTAATGACTATATAGAAAATATCCTTATGAATAAAAAACTGAATTAATTATAAATATTATAATAATATGATAATATTATATTTTTAGTACTGATAAAAATATATACAAAATAATGAACAATAAATAAACAATGCTTTAAGAAATATTTACCTTATGATTAACTGAAAAATATACGTTTCTAATTTAATCACAATATTTTAAAATTTAAAATATTACTTATTATATATATTTGTTAAAATATATTTATTTATTTTTTCATTCTTATATTCTAATGTTGTCATCAAAGGTAGAGTATTTCTAAAATTTCTTTTTTAAACAATTCAAATTAAAATCATCAATTTTAGAAAGATATAAAAATTTCAACATAATATTGAAATATAATTATGATTAAAAAATTGAAATTATCTTTTTTTATAATAATATTAAAATATTAATTAACATATATTCTTTGTAGAAGCATAGAATATAATGAATATCTATTTTTATAGGAAATTTTATTTTCCATATATTAATATTTCATATTTCCTTTCAATTGGTGTTAACAGATTATTCATATTTTAAAAATATATAATCATTATCTTATAAAATTATTTTTTTGTTAAAATAAAAATTTATTATGGCGAGAATGTATTTTTTTATAAAAATTAAGTTTTCAAGAATAAAATAATATTATTAGTAATTTACTTATACTAATTGAATATCATAAAAAATTAATTATTAAAATGACTGTTTTAATTCTTCAATTAATTTAAAATGTTATTTCTTCTATTGATACCCTCTAATTCATATAATATAATATAATAGTAATAATACTTACACTTTTATCTTCAAAACATGTCATGTATTATTTTGGTGTCATAGAACATGTATGAAATTATATTCAGTAAAATATTAATCGAAAAATCCACAGTCATATCGTGGGATGTTATATATATCAACCTTAGAAAAAATCAATTGTTTCTTTAAAACACTTGAGTAGGTTTTTAGAAATAAAATTACCACATAATCCTTTAGAAAATCTTTTAGGCCCATCCCAAAATAATGTGTCATCAGGAATCAATTTTTTATAAAGGCTTATAAAAATGTAGTAAACAATTATATTTTGGCCGATTCATGGCCAAAAACATCTCATTGAGTTATAGTTCCTCAAAATCTCATAACAATCATTAATTCACTTCTCTAAGTCTGAATGACCAATAATATAAAAAATCATGCTTTTCTCAAGTTCAATTATTAATTATCCCATCAAATATACAATTATTTATATATTCACACACCACCTCTCAAAATTTGGAGACTGAAAGCATATATACTATATTAATTAGTTTTTTAGTCCATATAAAAATAAAATACTGATTAAGAATAATGTTTTTATTTATTTAACATTTAAATATATGCTTAAAATCATTGTAGGTTTGAGTCTTAGATTTATTCATGGATTTGAAAACATGAAGTTCATTTTTTCAGACCTCCATCAAAATACATTAATTCCTAAAATATAATCATTATAAAATAAACAACCACATTGTTACTAACTCGTGGTGATAACTAAATCTCCTTCACTCAATGATCCCTCGAAGAGTTTTTAATAGAAATTATTTCATGAGAATTTGATCGCTATAAATTTGAGAATTCCCCTATAATATATCAATCAAAATTATCAGATATCAATTTAATATATTGGAATGAATTATTTTTTACATCCACAATATACTCACTTCAATACTAAATCAATAATAGAAGAAAAATTGTTTATCATCTAACATTATAAATAATCGTTTATATTATACCTTCAAACATCATTCATTATTTAATGGAAACCCTTTTTATTGTTACACAAGGTTATCTATATTTTAACTAAAATACATGTAATTCCATGACCTGAATCACACATGAGACACATTATAATATTAATTTATAAAACCTCATGAATTAATTATCATATAGAAAAGGTATCAAACTTGTTTTGATGGATACATAAAGGATTTTGTAGAAGATTCCATTAAATAGATTTCTTATGTTCTTTGTCCAACCCTCCTAAGAGTTTTGTGTGACCCATATGATTCAAAAAACCATAAATTTCGTATTTAATAAACATGGATCTACAAAATACCCCGTAGTCAATTATAATAATGTCTCAAAAAATTCAATCTGATATTAATTCCATATGAGAGAAACAACAAAATAAAATATACATTTTTCATTAATGATAAATAACATGGTTGAATTGATGATTGTATTGAAAAAATAAAATATAAAAAAATTATAGTGTATGGATTTTCAACTCCTTTTTATATCCCATAACAAATCATGACTCTAATTATAAAACTTATTCCCAATCATGAACCTGCATTTTTGGGGATACATATGTTTGATAAAAAGTATAAACATATATAAATGCACTTCAATGTCCAATCTGTGGTTATGGTTATGGTTTGTGTTTAACAAAACAATATGATTCCTCTATTTACCTCAGTAAATAATATTGTATTGGGATGATGTTTATGTGAATAAAAATATTGTATTTTCAAATTTCTATTCAGTAATACTCACCCCCTCAAAATAGGAGACATGAAGTATATGAAAATTCTATTCAGATCAACAGAACTAAAATAAACATGATCCCTAAGGACATAGACAATAAAACTCAATATTGAGACATGAGACACATATTACAGACTATAACACAAATTCCATCATATACCAATTATGTATAGTAAAAATATTTGGATCAATAATAATAGAAAATTAGGGTCCAAAAAAGAATCCACATGACCATTTTAATATAGTCCCACCTAAAACATCCATTATCTCACATCTCACAAACAACATAAGAAGTTGTACTGAGGTCTTCAAAAAATATCAAAACACTAGAAGAAAGGTTTCAAGACACATTCACTAAGGGTACGTCAAAATGGAGTTTTATAACAATACCTTACTAATTAAGGAGATGTTTCTAACCATTTCCCATAAAAATAGACATTCAGATTGTGTGAGTTCTCATAAATACACCAAATAAAGCCATGATAAGTATCATAACCATATCTCATATCAAAACTAAATTACTAAAGATAAGGTATCATGACTGTATCATTTAAAAAAAACCTTATTACCCAGGGTTATCCCATAGGACTAAGTAATTCTGGCAACGACACCATATACAGGAGAAATTAAATTGAAAACACAAAATAGACCATCACATCTCAATAACACACATTTAATCTAGTCCAATAAACAATATAAGTTAACAACAAATTACTAAACAAACAATATCTGATTAAAAAATAGGTCATAATAGCCATCTATGATATCAACCACCAATGGTGTTGACACTTCACCCTATGGTATGTCACCTATGTCAGATTTGTTTTTATGAAATGTCTCATGTCTCTCTTTATCATATTAATATAAGGCTATGTATAATGAATAAAAAACTCACCATATTCCACTAAATATATCTTTTTTTTATCACTATATTCTTTATCCTATCTCTAGAATATCACTATGTATCATGACAATTACATTAGTCTATCCTATGAATCAAACATAATCCATTAATCAATGGAAATTAAGAATATAACCAACCATTACCTCTAATGAAAATCCATAATTCTCTCATACTAGGATTTACGAAGTAAAAAATATTTATATTAATTTTATAGATGAGGCAATAGAAAATAGTGAACAACTCACCCATCACTAAATTAATATCAATGTCACATGGCCATACCAAAATATTTCAACATGGCTCTCAACTATGTTATAGGTATACAAAGGTTATCATTAAAATTAACTATAGAAAACCCATTAATAAACTAAATATAACTTAACTAACCCTTATACCATGGTAAAAATCATCTATGACTCATATAATCTCAAGAATGATGGTGGAATATTTGACAAAAAACATATAATTAAATATTTAGATGATTAATAAAAATAACACATCATCTAGAGAACATGAAATCACAAAAAATTACAATACAGGCAAAAAAAAATTCATTAACCTCATATAAAATCCAATTTAAATATAATAAAACCCATTTTTTTAAAAAAATTTAACACATGTTTTCTTTAATCATGTTATAAATGTGTAAAAAATATCAACTAAAAAATTCTTTCGAAACCCCCCCTTTTATTTTGTAATTTGATTTCAAAATAATTATTCATATCCTTATTTTTCTATAAATATTCTATGTTTGACCAAACCCCTATTAGTATCATTTTAATAATATGGGGAAAAATTGCATCTGTGAAATCAAGATTATACAAAAAATTCCATAAAATGTTCTGGGGACCCACAATAAAAAAGGCACTACAAATAAATTGAATATTATACTACATAGTTATTGTAAATTTTTGGATAATATGGCCAAATACCATTTTATGGGCTAGGATCACAACAATTCATGTCACACACTTTCGATAACTATAATGATATGACATGATCATAATATCACCAAATTAATATGAAACCCAATAATATAATGGTTTACAACCTCAAGGACCATCAAAATATAATCCAATAGTTTTATAAACCTCCATTGAGTCCATGAGAACCTATCATATCCTTAATCTAAGGAAAAATAAATAAAAAAAGTCATGAAAAATTACTCAAAAAATTAATATTTTCCAAACTCACAATGAAGATCTATGTTCTAAAAACCATGAATAAAATGTTGGGGTATACACATTGTATGAAATTGTTCTTAATCATTGAAAAATACATATTTTCATTACAAAATATATGTTCAATAAATCTCAAAATTAGAAATATAAAAAAAAATAAACATATTTATATACATTTTGAAAAATATTGTGAAATAATGAAAATACAAGGTTTCCAGAACCCCTAAAAACTCCTCAAAAAATATACTTCATATAAAAAAGAATCTAATATGTTCTGGTGGAATCACAAGTTAAACCCTTAATATCACTCATCTAAAAACAATTAAACATTAAAAGGAATGTATTATGGGGGAAATATGGAAAACATAACCTTGATTATACAATAAAATGAATATGTACAATCACTTAATCATGGGATTGTCAATGAGACATCACATGAGTCAGAATACTGACATAGGATAACAAATATTTCCACCCTAAGACCCTATTTATATATTTCATGGAGGGTTAATTAGTATAATTACTATCCTATAACATTAAAACATTATAGAATTATTCATTAAGTTTTGGCACTCGATGTTTTACTAAAATGAACCCCAATTATGGGGCATGTTGCAGTTTGTCACCTGGCGTCAAAAAATAACATTATGAACCTAAACTATATTTATAACATGGCTATAGATTCACTTTGAAACATAATTTTCTAAAGAAACACACATAAATAAAATTCACTCACTATTTCTTAACCATAGGATCCAAGAATTGTCCCCAAATATTTTGTTGTGATGCCACTCAAAACCCAAGAACCATATATTTAAACTGTATTCAAGGAATCAAATGTTTGGAAGTCATGTTGTGGCATAATTTTACCCCTAACTCCAGAAATAAACTCTTATAAAATTTTGTGGGTGAGATCCCCATCCCATCATAGTGGTAATATGTTATAAAAACAACAATTATCACCATTAATGTAATATGTATTGATGATACCAAAAATTTGTATTATAACACTTTCCACCCACAACCCAATCACATATCACATGATTTTACCACCTAGAATACCTTAATTAATTATCCCACCACGTATCAATGATTTAAAAAAATTAAACTCCAAATAGTTAAATTAAATATATCTATTTTTCAATACATTCCTATTCCACATCTTGTTTTATCAACACCATCTAAATTGGTCATTAAAAATTACCTAGTATATGAGTTTTTTAATCAAGAAATCGTGGTGGTCCTTTAAACTTAAATCTAATCCAATTATAATACTTTATTTATTACTAACTCATCATGTCCTAACATTGAATCATAATGTATATATAGATCCCAAACATAGAAACCTTTGAAGATAATTAAGTATAAATACTATAACCTCATCACTAAGAATTCATTCAGTTAAACAATTATCATGGTAATCATATCTGCAAAATTTTACACAAAAAATATATGTGAGAACTTAAAGTTACCAAACTAAATCGTGATGAATTGAACATGTGACCATTACTATATCAAAATAATGTAGTATAAATTCACAAATTTATCCCGAATCACATGAAAAATATCAACCAATCATAGCTGGTCATTATATTTCTTTCAACTATGAGAACTAACTAAAAATAGTTAATTCCATATCACATGGCTCCCCACTAATGGAATCATCTACTATAAAAACAATGATATGGTCTAAAATAAAAAAATAATCATACTCACATCAAACTACTCAATACCGACCAACAAAATCTACTCTATTGTTCAAAAACCTAAAAATTTTATCTTTATAATGACACCAAATAAATAAAAATAGTTATAAAACGTGGAAACCCTCACTCAATAATATAAAATCATGGTTAATTGGTTTACAGGTACATATACCATATTATTAAAATTAAATCAATTACATGCACACACTAAAAACACAAATGATATTTCAAACCCCTCCAAATTATCCAATGATGTTTCTATAAAACCAAATAAAACGTAAAATCTATATCCAATATAGATAAAACCCTCATAAACACATAATATTTCAATAACCATTTTAAAAACAATACTCCATTATTTTCTACATAACCATATATTCAAGACCAATTTATTCATTCCTCATTTTCACTTTATGATTTTTATTATCAAAATTGGGTTTTATATAAAAAAATATAATATCCTGAGAAATAATTTCCCTATAATGGTTTAAAAAATACTTTATAAAAATATAGAAACCCCTCATATCCCAATAAGTATAATTACACCTAATAATGTATTAAAAACATAAAATATATAATAAGTTTCATCAATTAAAAATGGATCACAATAGGTAAAAATGTGGAATAAAACAACCCATAGGAATGTTTATCATGACTGAATAAATTTTCAATAATTATTTATGAGAAAATCAGTAGCTATTAAATGCACCCCATGAATCATCACTAGTCTCATATATCTTAAATTGGAATTATCATTCTAAACCCATAATCATAGCTATATTTCCAACCAATGTAACTATAAATCCCATGTTAAATTAAATTATAAACTAACAAATAGTGGTATTACATTCTCATGGATTGCATCACATATCATGATGGACAATCATTTCCGCTATAAAACAATAAACCTACTAAATAAATGCTCAGATACCATTTTAAAATTCCCCTACTTATGTCACAAAAGTGGCCTCTAATTATGGGGAACTATATGAAATCATGTGTACCTCCAAAAATGCTTAAGTATTATGACCAACAAATAGGGAATATGAAATGATTTGGGAGACTATATACTCAAATATAATGTAAAATTATCATTCAAGAATATTTTAATAAAAAAATATAACCCAACCATGTGAGGAAAACCCCAAATCCTATTTATAATATTAATGTAGTTAACATATTCATTTTAATCTATAATGATACATTAAAAAATTAGTATACATGGAAAAAATACCATAATAAATATTCCATAATTTAATACTTACATTATAAAATAATAATAAATATCATATTGTCTTTATGGATGATATAAATGTAGTAAAACTGAAAATAAATACACTGACATCTAAAATAATTCATGTGTCTAAATCCTATTGGACACTCAATTAATAATAACATACACATCCTAGGACATGGATTAAATAGTGAAATTATATGGGTTCCTCAATTAATATATATATATATATATATATATATATATAATTCCATGTTGTTTGCATGGGATGTGGGTGCATCTAATAATCATGTATGATTCATGTGCCCCCCTTGACATATTGAGTACTACTACAATCAAGGAGATGTGCATAAAAATATTGATAGTAAGTATACATTAGTTAATTGTTGAACTTAAACACAAGTAAATATAGCCAAACATAAACATGAAAATCATAAAGGAGCTATCATTACAGGAAAATGTGTACACCCCAAGGACTCTGAAGGTACTACCATGTCATAGGACACGATAATCGTACCTATAAATTATAAAATTTACACTATTGTGACTAGATTATTTATAAGCCACCTATATCTTAAAAAAATCATTTACTAGATGTCACACTATCATCCATATAGAGAAAAAAATAGTTTCCCACTTGATTTTTCTATCACCATTTCATCGACATATTATATAGTAAATAATAATGATGTTTGAATAATACAATCAACCAAATATATAGATCAACCAATACTATATCACCTAGGATATATTTGATAACCATATCTCATAACAACATCTTATCACTCATGGTGAGATCTTGTAACTATATAATATAACATTACTATATCACTTATGATTAGGCATCATACCAATTCTCATATTACAATCTATTCACATAGTGTATGGTGTAATATCCCCATGATGAAAACCCTATCACTATTAATGAGCTATCATTACCATGTCTCATACCAACAAAAAATAACTCAGGGTTGGTCCTCAGGACTAACAAATTCAAAACATCACATCAAATAAATATCGATATCATGTATATCCATGCACTAGAAATCAATATCTTAGTTACAAACGTAAATACCATGATCATTAAAAATATAACTCACTTAAAAGCCAAATTATTATTATGAAAAAACATAACCTCAAATTATGTTATATTGTCTACTTAAAAAGGGTGTTAACATTTCATCTTATGGTCTATCACCCATGTAACCAATTCTATCTAGGAAACAAGAATAGTTAATCATTCTTGTACTATCT
Organism: Viscum album; assembly: GCA_963277665.1. NCBI lineage: Eukaryota > Viridiplantae > Streptophyta > Magnoliopsida > Santalales > Viscaceae > Viscum > Viscum album. The sequence continues at coordinate 2,096,446,657 of OY728163.1, read as the reverse complement.
TGATAAAATTTTATATAATAGTAAAATTCAACACCATTTTCAAAATATTGTATAGGATGTATCTTACATATTTCTAGGATATATATTGATCCACACCAAGAATCATCACATCCTTAAGGAACTAACTAAATAATTTTCCATTAGAAATTAATCGATTAACAAAGAGATAAACTCCCACTAAGACAACTTTTTTAAAATTTCATGGATATTTTATAATCAACAATGAAAAAAACCCATTCCAAGAATATTAATTATTTCATAATGGACAATTGTGAACAATACACTAGTAACTCAATCAATATCACAATCCCTTAAAAATATAAAGTGTATCTCAATGAAAAAAAAAGATGGAAAGGATAACGTATAGATCATACAAGCCTACACGTAATGTGACCTAACCAATTTCCAAATCCAATATTACCAGCCTATTATATACAAGATCAATATAAAATAATAGATAACACACTATGACATCATATACATGATTAGATAATACTAATAAAATATTTCTTCTCCAAAAATTATTCAAATAAACAAAAAAACATATAAAACAATCTCCCATGTATTCACATTTAAATACGTTTCATCCCAAATAAAAATCATTTTAATAAAAGAATGAAAAGTTATATTATATATTGTTCATCAATTTTCACAAATATCAAGCCAATATTAAATTTAAGACCCCTATTTTTTGGAAATACAATTTTGAACTTATATTAAATCAAAACAATTTTTTAATTTTCTACATAGATAAAACCCCATTTTAAAATAAAATTTAAAAAGTACAGTCCTATTTACTTATAGAAGAATAACATTCCACTAAAAAGTCCACAAAATGGGATAATTAAATTCATTCAATCATGGTGCCAACAAAAAATATTAAACGTGTTATATTATAATTTTTTACTATTAAGTCAATTAGAGACCATCAAACCTTTTGATTGTGACCACATATGTTAGGAAATATTCCATGAAGACAAATAATGACAGAATATGAATATATATTCTCTAAATTTGAAAAATTCTCATTAACATAATGGAAAACTACCTAAAATGTGTTATGTGAACAATAAAAATGGTTTATTGACCCTTACTGATCCCAAAATAAATGAATTTGTCAATAAAATATACCAAATTTATAATAAAACCATTTAAAAGAAACATTCTCAATATGAATAATCACTCCCAAACGAACATGGAAGCCCCAAAATTGAAAGACCTTGAACCAAAATGTGCATTACACTCCTAAAATTAATATAAGTATAATAAATTAAAAATATGAAAATTTGATATTGAATCACATATTATATTTAACCAAAATTCTCTAGAACTCATTACAGAATCCATTGAGAAACAAAACACAAGAAAAATAAAGATAAACGATTACAATACATGAATTACAAGCCAAAAATAGACACCAAACATTAAAATCCCATCCAAAAAAATGAATCCACAATGATCTATAATAATATAACATCAAAATTATAAAATCACCAAACCAAAAATAAAATAAAAATAAATAAAGATATTACTGTATTTGAAGTTATTAACATTATCTGATTCACTATGAAAATTACTATGGATTGTTACTCAATCAAGGGAATATCATGGGGTACTCAATGGAGGAGAACAATGGGAGGGTCCAAATAGAGGGGCCTCTCCTAATTCCCAATTCCAAACAATATGGAAGGGAATTAATGAAAACATGATAGTCTTATACATCTAAAAACCATTAATGTTGTATTTTAGCATGACATTGAGTTTTATGATGAAATTCCCCACCAATACGAGCCATATATTAATGAAATATCGAAAAATCATCATATCTAAGATAATATTAGGGTGTGAATGATGATTTATTTCGAAATGAAATAATATATTGTGGTATCCAGGGAATAACTACCTCAATCTATTGTATGAACCAATGATTTTGGACATAACCCCTAATGCATCGTTGTCACCCCTCCAAAATCTCAATAAGTGCTATTTTTATGAATTCATGGACTCACTATTCAAGACATCACATTATGGATTTGTTATTTACCAAACACTATAAAATAAAAACTTATTAGATTTTGTTTTCTGATTTCCTATCATAATTATAAAATAAACTTGGGAAAACCAAAATGTCCAATGTTTTATAGTGGTATTTTCCTAATCCATAAAAATTGAACTGATTACTCATACCAATCACTACAAGATCTTTCGGAACACAACTGAACCTCATGTAACACCAAAAAACACACTCTATCTAATTAAAAATTATATAAAATTAAATAAACTTTAAAAAAAATCACCCCTATTCAACATCTCAATATGTTTGGTCCACCATCCCAAAAACTCATTTGATGCTTATATACATACTACATTGAATGCATGAATCACACTCACTGAACTACATTTAAATTCATTAATAAATACAATAGATAAGAAAAAAACACATTATTCACATAAAATGAAATCTAATAACATTAACATTTTTCATCAAATTATAAAATCAAGCGTTTTATCTCTTTATTCAAAAACTCACCCATCTATTTAAACATTTTATAAATATAAGAAATATATGACCCTAAATAAAACAAAAAACTCATATTAAAATGACTCATCCTTTGAACCCACACATAATTACAGAAATCGGTCACTATTATTCACCAACTAAAGAGTTTACAATCAATTTTTATATAATATTATAGTACCAATTTATTCCCAATACGTCTAATTCCTATTGTAAAAAAATATTGTGATATCATCCAACCACGTTTGATTATAAATAATTTCATTATATTATTGTAGTTAATAATAAAAAAACTATCACCATTATTTATAACTAATTAACACTCATCTAATATTTTATTTTGGAAAAAATTTCAATTTTTTCAATTAACAAACACACATTCCTTAGAAAAACCTTTCAAAAATATAAATCACTATAAATTAAATAATCAACAAAATTTATTTCCATTCATACACAATATTGTAAAAAATTCGACAACATAGTTCCCTATTTCTATTTTTTTAAACACTCCACTTGAAAACTCATCAGAAAAAATTACTAAATTATAACCCATAATATCATATTTCATGAAATCATTTAAATAAAAATATCATAAAAACAATAAATATAAAAAAATTGATTGTATCTTGGATTTTCCATAAACCATGCATCAACAAAAAATATGACGGATGTTCATTAGAAGATATGAAATATCCTATATCTGTTGAATCTGACCCAAAAACAGAATTCCAATAAAATAAATGATATGATACAATTATGTAACATCATTTTTTTAGAGCACACTTGGGAGGTGTATCTGAGAAGGGATTTGACTATATGTTAATTTCCTAGTACACTAATGTTTTCTGATATGCTGTTATGGTTTATCATTATCCTTATATTTGAATTTATCTAGATTTAAAGTGATTAAAATTGAAATTTAATTTCACAAAAAAATTTATTTATTATTTGAGTACATATAAAAAAGTTTAAATTTGATTGCTAACCATAGAAATTAAAATTATACATATATGAAATAAAAAATTGAATCCGTGCCATGACACATGAGTATTGTAATTAAAAAAATGATCAATTGATAGAAAATATATAAACAAAAATTATAAAACTTGATTAATACATGGATTTGTTTCAAGTGGAGTCCCATTCCACGACTTGTAACGAAAAGAAAATCGACTTGGTTACTGGTGGAATCTAATATTCTTTTTGGATACCACACACCTTCTGTTTTGTACATTGTCTTCCTACACTGAGTATCTAGTAATGTTTTTTAAACTCCTTTGGTATCATGTATTTTTTCACTAGGAATAAATTATAGAAATTTTAATATAATATAAATACCCCCATCCCATCTATTGCAAATAAAATAAATTCTTAATCTAAATTTCACAATCCCTAATAAAATCCTACAGTATTAAAATACATATATAAGAGACTCTTGGAATATTTAATTCCAAATTGTTCGATTTTTTTTAATATGAAATATAAAATTTTTCCAAAATAATTATTCTTTCCATATTGTTGAGTCAATAAGGTTTCCTTATAACTTTTACATTCCGTCATGTTTTGAAAATCACAAACACTCTATCTTAGGAATTTTTTTTCCCTTTATAATTAAAATTTCCCTTCCCCAAGTAAATTTTATCCTTACCATGTTTTCATTTTTCATATTTTAGTCTCTCAAAATAAAACACATTTTACTCCTAATTTTATAATTCGATTTAACATCTAAAACCTCAGAATTCTATTAATACTTATATATAGAGTATTCTGTTTTCAAGATCCAAATTTCAGACTCTGAATTCTCTGATATTGAGACTCTGAATTCCTTAAAATTTATACTCTATATTCTTTGAAATTAAGACTTTGAATTCTTTGAAACTATGACTCAGAATTCTATTAAATTTAGACTCTGAATTATCTGAAATTCTTACTAAAAATTCTATGAAATTCAGACTCCAAATTCTCTGAAATTCGGACTCCGAATTCCTTAGAATTAGGACTCTAAATTCCATAGATTTAGGTATTCAAATTCCTTATAATCGAGACTCCAAATTAATTAGAACTCAGGATCTGAATTCCTTCGAATTCAGACAACAAATTGCTTAGAAATCAGACTCCTGATTCTTTAGAATTTAGGATCCGAATTCCATAGAATTCAGACTCTGAATTCCTCGAAATTAATACTCCAAAATCTATAGAATTATGATTCTTAATTCCTTGAAAAATAGAATCTGTATATCCTTATAACGTACAATTTGAAGGTTTACTCGCTTAGATATTCAATTCTATTCTTCCTTATACTCTGATCAATTTAATTTTGTTGGAGCAACCATATTTTACTTACTCTTGTTTGAGTTATAAAATGAGGTGGTGCATTCTATTTCTAACCAACCGTTGTATGAGTGACACATGTATAGTTTCCTCTAAAATTCAAGGGAAAATATGACCATTGGAGGATGGAGCCAACCATTAAAGATGTGAATATAAATAGGAGCTCATTTAAACGATCTCATAACAACAACTGAATGACTCTACAACTCTAGAGATTACATGCTACTGAAGTGATTTCTAAAGAGAGACTGTCATGCTATGTGTGTACTGAAAATATTTTCTGAAATTGCTTAATGTGACCCTGAATGCTTCTGAGCTCATTCGAGGGCTTCTACAGAAATGAAGATGGAGGTGATGACTACCTTGTATTTTTAGCGCTTGTGGGGATCACAAGACAAGCTATGATATTCGTATCGAGGGCTTACCCTGGTGTAGGTATGATAAACTTTCTTGAAATTATAAATCAAGGGACCTTTATCCAAGGTTGTTGGATACCCTACTCTTTGGGTTAAAATATTTTTTACTTGTTACTTCTATTGTTTCGTGATTGTTTTCCACTACTTTTTTTGACAAAAAAAAGTATAACTAACTTATACATTTTATTCTTCTACTCTGATTAGTAAGATTCTATATACTTCAAGGTAGAATCATCTTCCTTGTAAACCTTTCTGAAGGTTCATTTCTTGGACCATATCTTTGGAATCAAGAATGTTTGTAGAACAAATAGGTCTTGTGAATTTACCTTGTTTACCTTTGTTGAACATTACCGCCTTTAAATGTTCCAATGGAAATTTTTTAAAGTATACTATTCACCCCCTCGTGTATATTGAGCATCTACATTATTCATTTCAATATTATAATTGGTACCCGAGGAGGTCTCTCAAATTATTAAATTAACATAAATTTTCTTTCTCATGTCTTTCTTTATTCTATATTTTCATTACTTAGGATATTTTTTAACCTTGTATACAAACTTTAAATACCAACAAGTTAGTGTGGAAAGATTTTTCCTTTTAGAAGGAAGAAATGAATTTTTGTTCAATTGAAAATCATAACCCTACTAGTCCAACTATATTTTATGTGAATTATTATGAATATTGGATAGATCATATAAAGACTTTTGTTATTAACACTAGAGTGGAAAACATTGATATGGTAACTAGAGATTACATGATTCTTAATAAAGAAGTCAGAACTTTAACTAATCAATAAAATTCATAATATAAACTAAACTACATGGTACAAAATAATTTTTTTGTTCTATGACCAAGAATATATATAGCAATATTTCTTCTTGTGAAGCTGATAATTTAATTTGGAAGAAGCTTTAAGTTACTCATTTTGGTGCACCCAATGTTACTGAAACTATAAGTGGAATGCTTAAAGTTGAGTATCATGGTTTTTTATTTCCTTATAGAGAATATATATATAAGGTACAATAAGGATTCATAACTATTGTCAAGAGCTTAAAATACAATGGTGAAAAAGATTTAGATTATGAGGCACTTTTGGACAAGATTATAGACATAATGCCCAATGAATAGGAATCAAAGAGGAGAACTATAGATTAGAATATGAAAGTCCTACAAATTTCTCTTGTTGATATTTATGGAACACTTATTAAACATGTGGATAGAATTAAAAGAGATGATGACAATGTTAATAAGAGAAATGGGAATGGAAGTGTAGCTTTTACAACTACCTCTAATCATATGAAATCCAAGACTCTGGAGAGAGTTTGAAGGTATAAATCTAAGAAGGTAATTGTTTTATCTGAATCAAGTGAAAATGAAAATTCTAAGAATGAACTAGCTAATTTGGATAGAAGGATGAAAAAGATAGTTGGGAAGATATACATTCACTATAGACAGGAGAAAAAAGAAAGAAAGGACAAAAAAGACTCTAAAGTTACTTGTTATGAATTCAAAAGAGCATGTTATATAAGGCCACATTGTCCTACGCTTAAGAGAAAAATAGAATGGAAAATAATTATGATAGAAATAGAAATAAGTACTACAATGATAAATCTATGAAGGTTTTGAAATCCAATTAAACCTAGAGTGGTAGTGTTGGTGAATCTTATGATGAATCGTCATATTACAAATCATCTGGACAGAAGAATCTTGGTTTACTTTCCAAGTTACCTATTGAAAATCAATATATAATGGCCAAGGTACACAATGAGAAATCTATAACCAATGTATCCTTTAATGATAATTATAGTGATTGTAAATATTAGGAATCTTCATATAAAGAATATACTTTGGATGAATATAATATTGTACCTACCTATGAAGGTGTTTCTCAGTTTTCTATGCTCATTCAGAATTACAATTCAAAAGTCATGAAAAATCTTGATAAAGAAATTTTGAGAGTTTCTATTCTTACTATGGAAATATCATATCGTTCTAATGATCATTATAAGAAACCCCTTTATTTTGAATGTATTTTAAAAAAACCTTGAGGAAGTTAATTCTGAGAAGGATAATCTTTATATGGATCTTGAAAAAGTAGTTTCTTAGAAAAATGTTTTTGAGTTTAAGTCTAGTGCTAAAACTGATGTTTTTGAGGATAAGAACTGAGTAATTAAACTAAAGTAAGAAACATTTTCCTTGAGGAACTGTTTTTCAAACATTACCTTAGTCATGGAAAATTATGATAAGATGTATTCTCAAATTCAACCTTTAAGGAATAATTCTGATTTTGGTTTTACTAGTTTTAAACCAATTTTTAGTAAAAGTTATTTTGTTCTCCCAAGTTCTCCATTTTTTAATAAGTGTCATTGTGCTATGAATTTGGAAAAAAAATTGTTCCTTAAAAAAATAATAGTCTTTAGATTTTCATAAATCTAATTTTTCGAAGAAAATGTGGATTCCTATGATTTTTCTTTCTAATGTTTCAGGATCCAATAATGTTTGGGTTACAAAATAATAACACTCTTGTTTATAGGAAATTAAAGATATTACCAACAGAAATACATGGTACATGTATAGTGTATTCACTTGGCACATTACTGGTAACATAAAAATATTTGAAAATATTATCAAGATGAAAATAGGAAAAGTAACATTTAGAGATAATGCTCAGGGAGAAATTATTGGAATATGTAACATTGTTTTTCTTGAAAAAACATTGATTTCAAATGTTTTATTTGATAAGGATCTTAAGCACAACCTCGTTATCATATTTCAATTATGTTATGAAGGTGACCATGTGAATTTCAGTAATGAAATGTGTTTAGTACACAATTCCAAGGAAGAGTTTATTCTTTCTGCCCTTAGGCAAGAGAATGTTTACACATTAAACATATAATACCTAATGAATAATGATCTACCTTGTCTATGTGTAGTGTAATATCATTCTTGGTTGTGACATAGATGGTTAAAACATTGTAACCTTAGGAACTTTTGCAAACTCTCTAAGAAAAGACTAGTTGGGGATCTACCAGAGCATATATTTGATTCGTCTAAAGTCTTTGATCATTTTCAATATAGAAAGAAACATAAATAAAGTATAAAATTGGTTTGTGAATTCTAAACAACTTATGCATTACAATTGGTGTATATGAATCTATTTGGTCCAACACAAACTAGAAGCATTGGATGAAATATTATGTATCTGTTTTCGTTGATGATTACACTAGAATTATGTGGGTCTATTTTCAAGAAAAGAAAAATGAAGCTTTTTTATATTTCAAAAGTTTTAGAGCCTAAGTTAAAAATGATAAAACCTTTCCTTTGATAACTATTCATAGTGATCATGGTGGAGAATTTTAAAATTCTGATTTTGAATCTTATTATAGTAGAAAATGCATTACTCATAACTTCTAAGCACAAAGAACACTTAAAAAAAATTGAGTTGTTGAAAGAAGAAATATAATTATTCACGAGATAAAAAGTACCACGTTGAGTGAATATTTTGTAGCTAATCATTTTTGGGATGAATCTATATTTACTGCTTGCTATACTATAAATCATGTTTTGATTGGACCTTTTCTTTATAAAAGTCCTTATAATATATGGAATGGTTGAAAATAAATACATCCATACTTTAATGTTTTTGGTTTCAAGGTATTCTTTTGGAATACTAAAGATAATTTAAAAAAATCACACCAAAATCTGATGAAGTAATTTTCTTAGGCTACTCCACAACATTAAAGGCTTGTAGAGTTTTCAATAAAAATACTGGTACTATTGAAGAAATATTACATGCCAATTTTGATGAAACTATTCCTTTTGATTTTAAATAACCTAAACAAATATCTTCATATGTGTTTTCAAAAACTGATTTTAAACCCTTAATAGAAGATCGTTCTGAAAAAGAAAATGTTCAAGAAAATTTTTGTGAAGCATTTACCCCAGAATACATCCTACCATATATTGATGGACTGGTTTTATAAAACCTGAATCAGTTGTTTCTTAAGAATAATCCCAGTGATAATATCATTAGTGATGTAAAGAAACCTGTATCGACTAGATGTTCCTAATGAAATGAAGTAGAACATCTAGCATTCCATTCCCAATTAGAACCAAAAACCACGAATGATGCATTATGTGATGATTATTGGATAAAATCTATGAAAGATGTGCTAAATGAATTTGAAAAGAATAATTTCTGGACCTTGGTTGAAAGAACTAAAGGAATTTCTGTCATTAGAGTAAAATGGGTCTCTAGTAATAAATGTGATGCAAATGGAATCATCATAAGAAATAAATCAATATTTGTTTCTAAAATCTATAATCTACAAGAAGGAATATACTATAAATAAATCTATGCTCTTGTTGTTATCTTGAATCTATTAGTTTTTAACGAACCTTTGTAGCATTTTTTAATTTCAAACATTCTCAATTGTATGGTAAATGTGATTTCCTAAATGGTTATGTTCAAGAGGAAATTTTTGATGAAAAACCTCCCGGTTTTGAAGATATATAACATCTTGAACGTGTTTTTAAACATACCAATGCTTTATATGGACAAAAACTAGCCCCAAGATCCTTGTATGATAGACTGACATGGTTTTTGTTTCAAAAAATTATGTTATGTGAAATACTGATTCAACACTTTTTATAAAAAAATATAATAAAAATGTTTTGATTGTTCAAATTTATGTTAATGACATTATATTTGGTTATACTCAAAAATTGTTATCTGATTCCTTTGAGAATATAATGAAATATGAGTTTGAAATGAGTATGATGGGTGAGTTAACATTTTTCCTTGGTTTTCAAATTTTTCAAAAACTAGAAGGATTATACATATCAAAATATAAGTATATTAAATATATTCTTAAAAAGTATGCATATGACAACACTAAGAGTATACGTAATCCCATTGGTACCTCAAATTCACTTGATCTTGATGAAGCTGGGAAACTAGTAGATAAAACATATTTAGAGGCATGATAGGAAGTCTACATTACTTGACAGCTAGTCGTCCAGACCTAATGCATTCAGTATGCTTATGTTCAAGATATCAATCTAATCTTAAAGAATCTCATTTAATGTTAGTGAAATGAATTTTTCTCTACAAAAAGGGATACATGGTTATTTGAATTTTTTATACTTTTGGGAATGATTTTTTTAAAATGTTTTTTGGATGATGTCTTTGGTAAATGTAGAATGGATAGGAAAAGTACATCTGAAACATTTCATTTCTTAAGAGATTCACTAGTTTCTTGTTCATGAAAAAAAGAAACACTTAGTAGCACATTCCACTGCTGAAGCTAAATATGTAGCAGCTGTAAGTTGTTGTACTCAAGTGTTGGGGATGCAACACACACTCACAGAATATGATATGAGTTTTACCAAAACACAAATATTGTGTGATAATACTAGTGCCATTTACCAATGTAAAAACCCTACACATAACTCTCATGATAAACACATAAATATTTGGCTTCACTTTCTTAGGGATCACACACAAAATGGAACATCATTCTTCAATTTATCGGAACAAAATATAATCTTTCTGATATTTTCAAAAAATAATTACCATATGATAGATTTTAATATATAAAAAAAAGTTATAAATGAGAACCATATGGTAATCATCCTTATTATCTTCTTGTTGAAACCTATATCTTTACAGTAATAAACACTTTTTTATAGGGGGAGTACATTTGTTTGTTAGCTAAATTATTTTTTAGTTAATATTTTCATAGAGTAAATTTTCATTGTTAAAATTTTCGTAGTCAAAATTTTCAATGTTAAAAAAATTTCGTAGTCAAAATTTTCAAAATATAATGTTTTTCAAGAAAAATTTTCCACATAAAAAAATTATCTTCCTAGAAACTCGAATGGTATGTTTTCCTTCCTATGTCTTCATAATAATTTTTTCCATGCTGGTATTTTATTATTATTTTAAATGTTTTTAGACTCAAATTTCCTTCAATCAGAATGTTTTATTTGAAAATCCTCAAAACATCAGAATCCATCAAAATCCTTCTTCGACTGTCATCTCAACCATCAGAACATCTCTAGATGATTTAAACCTTTGCATGAATATGGGATGCTAAACTATCACTTCGATTTCCTATATAAATGACATTACAATGGTTTTCCCACATAGAAACTCAAGTCGTCGTGTGCTGATGCTCTGCCTCTGTTTTAAAAAAAGAAGTTTCAGATCTTCAAAGTTTCTTTACTTCCGAATTTCTGCTGAATCCACTTCTCATAAAGAGATGTCTAGTGTTAAGGAAATCTTTGAGTGGAAGATCTACTGTGAATGGTCAGTCGATCCGAATTCTTATTCCATGTATGAATCTATTTTGTCTAATAAAATAAATCTAAATAGTAGGGAGAGTGTCTTCTTATCGAAAACAAGATCACAAGATACGTTGTATCCAAAATCGCTGGTTGAATTCATTGACATAGTAAAATTTTTCAAAGAAGGAGGATGAGATAAATTTCAATCAATAGCTATAGAAAGACGTATTCTATTTCTTATAAAATGGAAATAAATCTGATAGGAATTCCTTTTGAGGAAGAAGTTTATTTTTTCTCTCGCAAGCTACCATATGTAAAACGATCCTTTGATAATAAAAATTCTATAGCTTGTCTTTGTCTTGAAAAAGTGAAGACTCCAAAAATTATTCATCTCTTTACAAATTATCAGATTCTTCAGCTATGGGTTCAAGTTTTTTGAATTCTGAGAAAAAGGGAGAAGGATACCATAAAAAATTGATAGTTATATTTTGGATTTCCTGGTGAACCTAAGAATGATAAACATGGTTAATCATATTCTCGTTACGACTGAGAATATTTAAAATGGAAAATTTAAGTCATAGATTATTATGTATCTGGCCATTCCTTCATGGATCGTTATTATTTTTCATCATTCATTCTAGATTCAATGCATTTCTATGCTGAAGAATTCTATGGTGATGCTTTTGAGTGATGATACTCTGAGGAGGATAAAGATTCTCTTTAATAGTCAATCTGCTGAATTTCATGATTTGTCGGATGCAGAATTGGATGATCATTTAAAAAATATGTAAGTTGATGAAACTTATAAGAAGGGTGGAAGAAAGAGTAATGTGAAGGGACAAGAAGAGAATGAAAAATATACCAGTGGCTAAGGAAACTCAATCAGCACCTCCAAAGGCAAATAAGCAAAAAGCATATCCTAATGATGTTTTGGCTATGTGGAGAGAAGATAAGAATAATAGAATGGATGGGGAGCCTAAGATTGGCCTCGGCCCTACTGAGAATATAGAAAAGGATGGAAAAGTAATGATGCAAAGAAATAAGGAGTCTGAGGCTGAGATAGTGCAATCCTTTTGGAAGTCTGCTGAGAAAGCCTCCGAGAATATTCCAGTAGCAGAATCATTTTTGTTTGAACTATTACCAGAGACTATGGGAAAGAAGTTTTTAATTCTGTAAAAAATCCAGAAGATGTAGTTGAAGAAGATGAATTTGAAGAAGAATAATGAGAAGTGAGTGTTGACACCAAATATGTGTTAAAGTAGGAAGAGGAATATCATGAGAAAGAAATCCTTTCTAATAAATTATCATTTCAAACCTCTCAAGACGAATCGTCAAATTTTGCTACTCCTGGGAAGGATGAAGAGAATGGTGAATATGAACTTAAAAAACTATTTGGTAATGAAAGCATAAATAATGATTTGATTCACCTAGAGGATGTTGAGGCTGGAGCCGAGAAGGAAGAAGTTGACAAATAGAAAATTGTTTAACTATCATATAGTGAACATGAATCTCCTAATAAAGAATAAGTCAATCTGATTTATGATAATGGAGAACATGTGGTTGTGGATATAACTTGAAAAGTTTTGGTAAAGAAGAAAAAATATGGTTGATCATCGAAGAGGAAGGCAGTTGAATTAGAAAAAAAATCCTCAACCAAAAAGCCTCGGATTCAGAATCATCCTCCCTTGGACAAGACATTGTATTTTAGTCTTTGAAAAAGCTTGTTGGGACTATTATAATATTCCTTATTATAGACTCGAGATGTTAGATGCTTCAGCATTCATTAAATAAAAAATTGTATTCAGTATCCATGGTGATGGATAAGTGTGTCAAACTCGAGGCAGACTTCATGTATTTTCACATTAGCTATGAGGATAATAAATGATCATGAAAAAATATGAAAAGCTGGTCAAGGAAAAAAAACAGAAGAGATGAGAATTTTTAATGAATTTCAAGAATGTTTCAATGATACTTTTGACACAGATGATGTGAAGATCATAGATTTCACTAATAGTTTTGAGGAGAATCTAACTCTTTAATAGACTTCTCGGAAGAAAGAAGTGAATGATCTGAATGGGAAATTGAATTTAGTTTCTCAGAGTTGGAAGAGAGAAAGGGGTCTCAGAATTGAGATAGATGAGAAGTTTGTTTGGTAAGAATAAGTCTTGAAGTCTTAGGAAGAATCTCTTAAGGCTCAGAAATAGAATATTAAAGCCTTAGAGAAGAAAACATCAGATCAAGATCAGTTTCTCAAATGTGAAAAAGATGATCACAAGAAGCTCAAAGAAGTTAAAAATAATAGTGAAGAAGATGATAACAAAGGAGAACAAAGGATAATATTTTCCAAATCTAATCATTTGTTGTATTTTTATATTTTACATGTTCTTTTAATCATAATGAAAATCTTGTTGCTATTCATAGATTGTGGTTGTTATTAAATAATCTTTTAGGTACCAAATTTTATTTCTATTACCTATATTTTTTTTTTGAAAATTACAAAGGGGGAGGAAGGAATGAAAAAAATAGAATACTTAGTAAAGAATAAATTTCCTTCAATAAGGGGGAGTTCATTTAAGGGGAGTTTTCAACATAAAGATTTTCGTATGCATGAAAATGAAAAATCACATTCAAGAAATTCAGAATACGATCCTTAGTGTTTCCAAAGACTAAGGGGGAGTTATTCATATTCACATTGAACTTAGTAAAGGGATATAATTTTTTTTCACGACAATAAAATTTCAATGTCTGTATATTCTTTTTCATAAGGATGTTTTTTCTTTTAAAAAAGGGTAAGATTGTTGAGTCAATAAGGTTTCCTTATGACATTTCCATTCCTTCATATTTTAATAATCATAAACTCTCTATCTTATGGTAAATTTTATTTTACTTAATATGGAAAATTTTTCTTCCCTAAGGAATATTTATCCATAACATTTTTTCATTGTTTATATTTTAGTCTCTCTAAATCTAATTCTTTTTACTCCTATGTGAAAAATTCGATTTCACGTCTAAAACCTCAATATTCTATAACTACATAGATTTAGAGTATTCATTTTTCATGATCAGAAATTTAGATTCCGAATTCTCTGAAATTGAGACTCTGAATTCTTTAAAATTTAGACTCCGAATTCTCTGAAATTCAGACTCTGAATTCACTGAAATTCAAGCTCCGAATTCACTGATATTCAGACTCTGAATTCTATAATATCCAGAATACGAAATCCTTAGAATTCATACATTGAATTCCTTAGAATTTTGGATCCTAATTCCTTAGACATAAGACTCATAATTCCATAAAATTCGGACTCCGAATTCATGTATGTGTCTTTTGGAATTAAAATAACCACTTGGTAATGAATAAGGTTTTTCTGATTTTATTTGTTTAGATCTGGGTTGAGTTAAATGGATATAATTGTTTCTATAATTGAGGATAATTATAAGTATAAATCCTTATGAAATTATATACTCGTGAGTTTTATTCCAGATAATACATTTTTACACATGGGGGTCTTTTAAGGTTTATGGTTTTAGAGAATTAGGACATAAAACATACATAACATCCAATAATCATAAATAAGGATACAACTAAACAGTATCCACTTTTTTCAATGTATAAAACCATTCAAATAAAACAATAATTATTTATAAACTCTTAATAAACATTTAAATTGACTTCTTTCTTTCTCTTACACATCCTTATATCCTTTGAAAAACATTTAAAAACATTTTATAAGCATAAAGTGCTCAGTATGGGATATAAAAAAATTGTTATTCATGTTATAAAATAAAAAAAAATAAAACCCATCTCATAAACACTTATTAAAAAGAATAGTAAACTAATGTAATATCCTTGATACATATTTACTATATCACTCGTATAATCAACCTTACACGTGGAATATCCATTCGGTAAAAATCCATCTCTGGAGTAGCCAATGCATCAGAGAGCTATAATGGGGATCACCCATCATATCATGAACCACAATAGGCTCAAACCAACATATCATGAGATATAATAGGATAATCCCAACATAATTATGTACAAGTGACATATCATATTAATATATCATCATGAAATCAGGATAATCCACTCATGTCATATATACAAAGAGACAATCTTTTTGAATTTCATTAAAGAGGCTTTTAAATAGATTTTTAATGGAAAGGCCAATAAAAATATAACTGGAGTGTGAATTAATAGAATGGAATTTATATGTTTATAAAATATAAATAAACATAATACAACATATTATAATTACGAATTCATCACAAAAATAATCTTAATACCACATAATGAATAAAGTATAAGGATATCCAGATGAATTAATTTTGGGTTATGAATTATGTTACGAAATGGTAACAGGTGTACTTGGGAGATACTTATGAGATAGAAAGATGTATCTCATCATTTATATATCATAACTGCATTTTGGGGGAGCTATGAAAATATACCACATCATTACAAATTAAAAAAATAAAAGCACATAACATAGAAGATATTATTAGAAAAATGTGGGAAAGAAATTATAATTTACATCAGGATTGAAATCCATCAAACATGTTTGAAACTCAAGTATAATGGTTTAAATAGTGTTATAAATATTTTACAGAATCATATAACTTTTGAAAAAAACTTATATGATCATTTTATTACATCATTCTACCCAATATTTTGTAATATTTAGTTATTTACGTTTTTTCAGGTGCGTTCTTTATATGGTTTCCATAGTGTGTTCATAATGGACTCCCCTATCGAATGGTATTGAAAAAAAATATGTGAAATGAAATAGTATTTACATGATTCCATGACTATATATTATACCAATTATCATTTTCATTTTTTAATATGAGGTCGATCTTTTTGTTAAAACACTAAGGATATTTGTTTAGATCATTTTGGTAGTTCTTCTATAATCATGTACATGTTTCATCATATACAATTAAGATTATGCTTCTATTTTAATTAAAGAACATAATAGGGATAATATCATAAAATTTAAAATCTTTTACAACCATTAAAATGTGTTTATAACCATCATTGAAGGATGTATGTGAAATTGAAGACACATCTTCTAAGATGTCTGTAAATCGATAAATCACAGATGTAGTTTTTTTAGAATAAGATAGATATGAGAAAAATAATGATGGTGACATTATAAATAAATATGATAATAATATAGTACATATTAGATACTATAGATCCCAATCTTAATGGATAAGGTGAGGTGAAAAGAGTTTAAGTAAATAAAATAACTGAAATGAAATTAAAATGGAATGAAACAGGAATTTTACCTCTTGATCTCTTCTCATTGAGATCCTAATTACTGACTTTAAAATTTAATTTTTTGTAACACTAGTAGGTCTTGAACATGGGGAATACCCTTTATAAGAGTGTTGGGTATAATTTGAATTATTCACAAATCTATAGAGGTGTGAGAGGAAGTAGAGGCTGAGGGTGGTATTTATAGTGGATGAGAGGAGGGGTTTCACATAATTTTATTCATTAGACTAATGTTTTTTTTAAATAATATGAATTTTCTTGATTATTGTGACCACAAATAGTAATTCTGGCATTTGAGATTGACCCAAGGGTGCTTAACTCTGTAATAAATCATAAATGACTCAATAAATCATATATTTAACATATTTTTTAAATTATCATATTTCTCTATTCACCAAAAAATCAAGTATTTCAGAAAAATAACCAAAAATCACCCCAAATATTTTCATATGTGTTGAATTAAAAAATTAAATCCATTTTATAACAATAATTCATTGAATATATGAAAATTAATTTTTAAATAAAATCATAATTTATTGAAAAAATAAAAAAGTTAAAAAAATAACTCATTTTATAACACATTGAAAAATTAATCAATGTAACATTAATTATTATAAATACATTAATTGGTAATGTAAAAATTTAATATGCTAATATTTCTATTCTAAAGGGTCATGATACAATTCATAAGGGCATGATACTATTCACCAAAAATAAATTTTTCCTATAAGAAACCAAATAACTAACTGATCGAAACTGTGTATGTTACATTTTCAAAATTTAAAACACAAAAGAAACAAAAATATGTTTTAAGACGTGTTTATAACAATCTCCATAAATCAAACTGTGGATTCATAGAGAATTAGTATTTAATTCCATTCATTAAATTTATTTTTGGTACCATGGGGTATTACATTCTCCCCACCTTCTTAATTTTGTGTCCATGAAATTTTTTGATTACATATTATTTAAGTGAGTGTACTTTTCCCACATAGTATTTTATGATGTTCTTGTTGCTTATTTCCCCATATGGTTTATTCAAAAAACATTTACTAGGTGGATTAACTTATTCCACAATACTTGTTATCATCTATTATGAATCTTAACAAGTCTCTCATCATAAGTAAGGTTATATTCTAGTTTAATAGATTTTGGGCTCAGAACATTAGATTAATATGGAATATATTTTCTCAACATGGAAAAATAAAAAACATTTTGTACCTAAGATAAACGTGGAGGCAATTATACTCAATAAGAAACTGGTCCAATATGCTCTAGGATTTCAAAAGGTCAAATGAACTGTGTAATTAGCTTAACTTCTTTACCAAAGCACATAACACATTTACAAATATATAATTTATGGAAAACATTATCACCTACCTCAAATGAAATTTATTTCCTCTTATTATCTACATAACATTTCTGCCTTCTTTGAGCTGTCCTCATGTGTGGCTATATCAGATGAACATTCTCTGCCACTTCCTATATAAATTATAGTCCCGTCAACTAATATTCACCATCATCATTTAAAAATTCTCATGTATGAAAAAACATTAAATACAATGCCTCAAAATATTTCATATCAATACTTGAATGAAATTCATTATTATATGAAAACTCATATAAATAATTTTTTTCATCCCAACTTCCCTTGAAATTCACAAAACATGCATGAATCATATCTTCCACAATTTGAATCAGTATTTTTGAATGAAAATCATATTCAAGATGAAAATATGTTCTTAAATTTAATTATATTACCAATGACTTATGAATTCCCCTCCCAAATTTTGAAATAAACTATGGATTAAATGCAAGATAGAATAGAAAAATAAAATCAATGTAACTTGGAAATCCTGTTGATGTATAGTTGAGGATGGTAATCCTAAGGTATATTATATTCAATTAGTAAGATATAAGATGATTTAGTCATTTAGTCAACAATAAGCCATATCACATTAATATCTCAATTAGGCTTTTTAGTCCCACCACGAAGTCTATGGATACATTTTCTCATTTCCACTCTAGAAATGGTAATTGATGAAGGATCCCCTTCAGAAAATGTTGCTCTACTTTAACTTGTTGACATGCCAAACATTTCACAGTAAAATATTTAATTTATCTTTTCATTCAATCCCAAAAATAATACTCCCAACGATATGTGTACATATTTTACTACCAGGATGAACTGAAAATGGAGAACATTTACCTTCACATAAAAAATCATTTTTAAACTAGGGATCACAAGAAACACATAGTTTTTTTACGAATAATAAAAAAAAATATTTATCATGGTTAAATTATGAAAAATAACCCATTTCAACCAATTCTACATTTTTCTGTAACTCACTATCTTCTTTTTGTGCTTGCTTAATTCCATCTAACAAAAATGGATTCCCTTAAAAATGAAAAAAATAGAGGTATTTCCTTCACCAAAACATCCAAGTAAAAATTCATCAAATAATAAACCAAAGATTCATATTTCAAAAGTATCATGGTTAGTGTAGAATTAGTTTTATGAATGACGGTATCTGTAACTATGTTTTCTTTTCTATGACGGCAATGAATCATGTAATCATAGTATGTGATTAGTTACAACCGTATTCTCTTTCTCATGTTCAATTTTCTCTGAGTAAATATAAACTTCAAAAATTTATGGTCAATATATATTTCACATTTTACTCCATAAAAACGATACCTACAAATTTTTAATGAAATAAAAAAATAGCTAAATCAAAATCACGCGTAGGGTAATTTAACTCAAGAGGGTCAATTGAAGTTAAGAAGAAGAAATTACATGATCATTGTACACCAGAACACAACCATGTCTCTTTAAAAAAGAATCAATTCTGATGATAAATTCACCACCTTTGGAAGGTAGTGTAAGAACTAGGGCATTAACCAATCATATTTTTAATTCTAGAAATAAATCATAAAATTAATTTTTCCAAAAAAAAAATTAAACCATTATTGAGTTAACATATTCGATGGGATAGATAATCATGAATCGTTTTTAACAAAACTCTTATAATAGCATACAAAACCATGAAATGTATGAATCTAGGTAATATTTGTTATGTTTCTCTATTTTTCATAAAATTATATTTTATATGGATAAATAGTTATACGCTCTTTAGAAACAATGTGTCAAAGGAATGAATTTGGATGCAATAAAAATTCACAATTTCTAAATTTTCCATTAATTTTATATTATTTAAAGGTTTGTAAACTAACCCTTAGATGTTTTTAGGATTCTATATAATTTGGGAATATACCAAAATGTGAGCAATAAACACAACAAATAACATATACAATAACTCATGAAATATTTTATTGATAAGAACCATGAATTTATCAGGTTCATTAATCAGCCCAAATAGCATACCAACAAATTCATAATGCCCAGATCTTATACAGAACAAATTCTTTGGGATGTCTTCTTTGATTAATTTCAACGGATGGTACACCGACCTCATGTCAAGCTTTGAAAAATAATATGATCCTTGGATCTAATCAAATAAATCATCAGTATGAGGGAAATGATACTTATTTTTAATAGTGATGTTAATAAAGACTCTATTATAAATGAAAAGACTCACTGAACTATATTTCATTTTAACAAAAAATATAGGATCACCCAATAGTGAAGTGTTAGGCCAAATAAATCCTTTATTTAATAATTCCCTCAATAGTTTTTTCAATTAGAGAGGATCCATTTGATCCATGGAATAAGGTAGTTTATAAATTGGCTTACCATTAGGAATTAATTAAATCGTAAATTCAACGTTCATATCATGAATAACACAAGAAAAATTTTCAGGAAATACATCAGGATACTCATTTACTGCTGACACATAATAATTCCAAATGGTTTCCCTTTTTTCATCAATGTGTGCTAAATAAAATTCATTTCAAAATTTTAATAGTTTCTTAGATTCCTAATTTTCTATTAATGTTGTCGGTTCATTATTATACAAAATTTGAATGGAATTCTGAAAAAAAAACATATTTTTTGTACAATATATCATAAAATGATAAAAATAAATCCATTCCATACCCAAAATAACATCATAATCTTCTAGAGAAAATACGACAATGTTTGTAGGAAAACACTATCCACAAAAAAGATAGGTAAATTATTATAATTTATTTTTTGCACAATATTTCCTCGAGGTTTTTTTTCATGAGTTCTGGTTTAATGTCATAAGGTATAATTCCCAATTTTGCATAGAATTTCATAGAAATTAAGGAATGTGTACACATTGAATCCAACAACACAGCTGAAAAATCGTTAAAAACAAGTAATTTACATGATACTAACTTATTTTACATATCAATATCTATTAAAGTGGATTCAGTTGATTGTTCCAAACCCTTCTACTTCTGATATTGTTGATTTCTGGCCTGTGGGACTAGCTTTAGACACACATTTGAAAAATGACCCCATTACTTATAGTTAGATAATCTCACAATAGACTTCTCATTAATTTTTAAATCATTTTACATGAAATAGATTAACATGTGCCAAAATATTAAACATCATTATGATTTCCCAGAATTTATAATACATTCACCATGATGGTTTTTACCACACTTTTAAGAAGATGGGTAATTTATTTTGCTACCTCCAGATTTCATTGATGAATTCTTCCCAATTACCTGCAAAACTGAACGCTTCTTATTCTTATCATATTAAGGAATATAAATTTTATTAAACTCCATGTCAACTTTTTCACCACAACAAACAATATTCTCATAGATTTTAAATTCTTTTGAATCCAATGATCTTCGTAAAAAAATTCATATTAGAGGAAAATCTATTAATTTTACAATCAACCTTTTGAGTAAAATTTATTATGTACATGTCTGGTATTGTAAAATAGGATTCATTAACTGCCCTAGAATCATCTTCATTCTTCTTCAGTTCAATGTATTATTTCTCTCTTTTGAGTAAAACTATTTTAGTAAAATATTTTCCCAGAATAAGACAATTAAAATCATCCCATTCCAGACTGTGAAGATCAAATCATTCTTCTTTTATTCCTGAATAAAGACTAACATTTATTAGATTCACCTACAATATGATAAATTTATAGTAATAGATTTTGACATTATGAATATACTATGACATAAAATATCTTTTCTAGGGAATTGATCCATCCTTCGACTGTAACTAGATCATCGAATAGACTGAATGATAGAGGAAACTGCCATAGAAAATTATCAACAAAACACATGTTTCATTGGGGAATATTATGTTATTCTCTAGAATGGATACCTCCCCCATTTATCTTTTGATTAAATGGATCCATTGATGTCATAATATACTCTATTCAGATTCCTACAAATCCATGTTGCAGATTATGATAGATATCAGCCTGTTGGTGCCTTCCAACCTAGGCCACCCTATTACTTCTATGGAAAACTATTCTGAAATATCATATCTAAAATGAATAAACATGGTAATCATTAATTTTTATCTCATTTAAAATTAAAAGTAATGTAAAAATAATTTTTTTTATTCTACTAACATTATTCTACCAAAAAAGGTATCTAATCCATCCTATGATAACATCTATAAGGGACCATCTTTAAAAAATTACATTTTCACGTCTTTAAAAATGGAAATACATTTTTTCACATTGAGGATATTTTAATGATTATTTTTTGAGATAATTAGGAATGAAATCATACATAACATCCCATTATCATACATTATGATACTAGTAAAACAGTATCCACTTTTTCCCAAATTTAAACCATTTCACATAAAACATAAATTCTTTGACAGCCCTTCATAACATTTAAATTGAATTACTTTTTTCTCTTAGACATATTTATATCATATGAAAATAATTTAAAATCATGGGATGATCACAAAGAGCTCGTTAAGGATCAAGTGAGAACATAAAAATTGATGTAACCCATTGAAAAATAATCTTATTAACATGCATAAAAATCATGTTGTAGCCTAGGAACATATTTACCATATCAATATTATAATCACCTTAAACATAGAATAACCATTCTTTCAACTTCCATCTCCGGAGTACCCAATGCATAAGAGATCCATAATAGGGATCTCCCATTATATATTGATCTATAATGGGATCAACCCAACATATCATAAGATATAGTGGGATCAACCACTCATTACAACGTCCATGGAATATATCATAATAATAAAGCATAATGAAATTAAGAGAGACCACTCATTCAATATATATATAAAAAAATATTTTTGAATTTCATTAAAGATAATTTTAAAAGGAATGTAACATAAAAATAAAATTGGAATGGGAATTAAATGAAAGGAATTTATATGTGTATAATCCCTATTAGACCTCGGGATGGGGTTTGGATTTTGATTAATGACTAATCTCATTGAGTATGATGCATTTAATTGTGGGATAAGATTTAGTTATAATTTTTTCCATCCAAATTATTAATAATTATTTTCCCTTTAAATAAAATTATGAGTTTGATATAAATATTTTCTAGGCTTGAATCATTTTCTAGTTCGATTCATGAAATTCCATTATTGATTAACTACACATTTTATAAATTTTTTTTTATTGAAATTTCATTCCTCAGTTTCCTTTTTCATTTGGAATTCCATGAAACATTTTCTTAATTGTTTTATCTCTAGAATAATGAGAGTCCACAATTTATATTTTGACCTTAAGAACACATCTATAAATTTCCTTAGAGCGAATAAATAATAATATAGTTAATTTATATCGAGGGCTTCATTTTGGGACAAAAATGCATCATTGGAACATAATTTTGGAATCCATTATATAATGGACGTTTTTCCTCTGGATTTTCATGATGTTTATTTCATGTATACCCAATACATTATCCTACTATCATTTCAACTCTACGAATTCTTTCTTTATGTGTATGTAAAGTGTTTAAGGGAAATATAAAGGGAACATTGTTTTCATTTAATTGCTTAAATCCAATAAAATAATATTATTCATTCAAAATTGCATTCTTTATAACATTACACTATTGGTATTCATGTCATATTTGATCATAAACAACTAAAATTATAATCTTATAGACCAATAATAAAAGGATAGAAAATAGTTTCCTTATCATGTAGATATTTTTCATGATGGTTAGTGTGTTTAAACAAAGACTAAATGAGGGATAAAATTCCTTATTGTTGACTTGATTGAATGTTTCCCATTCCATGAGATTTTATTAACTTCAATAGAATTTGAGTTATCGTACTTATCCTGGTATATTTGGATGGACATGATCCTGAATTTTTTTACTCCACTCCCTTTCTTGTTAGACTAATTTCTAGAACAATATTAACATTTTTCATTGAAAATATTATTAAATCAGTTCCTCTTGAATCCCAACATTTATGTTATAAATGTAAATGTGAGTTATGAGAATAAATAAATCATTAAATGTGTATAAGTAAAACATAAGCATATAAAAAGTTTCAAATATATGAAATGAAAAACCAAAGTTATTAATCCCTATATATTTATTTAGTTTATCCTTGGCCATTCCATATTTGGTATGTAACACCCCAGGAAAATAAAGAATATTACATTTTCTTATTTATCCATATATGTGAATAAAATATTGATATGACTTTAAAGGGGATGCTATGCTCGATGGCGTACCCAACACGCAACAACGAGTTTCTTGGGAATCTTACGTTGCACTCTAATAACAAAATAATATTATTTTAAATGGTAGTTAACATGTAGCCGTTGTAATGGTGGTAATGGATAGAAATAACTAAAATATGATTATATATGTTTTTAAATGTTTTTACATTTATCCAATAAAAGATAAAGGCTTAAAATACGGAAAGAATTCAATTTTAGGCGTATATGCCCTAGCTTTCATTAAAGGTTCACTTATCACCTTTTGATGTTGAACCATCATTAAATATAGTTTTTTTCACTCGTAAAAATTATTTTGGACCAAATAAAACTCTTATTAAGAATCGGGACATCAAAATTTACTTTGTGTAAATTTTTGGTATCTTTCCGATAAAGTTCATTTTTTTAATGAATAGTGTAAAATGTTGTATTTTAATTCAAAAACTCTTTTTAATCTAATGTATTTATATGATTAGATTATCTTTTAAATTGGTTTTAAAGTGAAATTAGAATATATTTTTACCATTAAATCCAATATTGGTCGTTGTATTTAATTTCACTTTGAAATCAGACTTAAACCAGTGTCAATCTTTTGATACTTATTGTTTCATAAAAACACGCTATTTTCTCTGACAGCGGGAATTAATTATTAAATTAATTAATCTGACTTATATGTTTTGAATTTTGTAAAATAGACTTTATTTTTGAATTCGAAATATCAAATATAGCTTATGGTGATTTTTTGGGATTTTTCTGAAAAACATCAATTTTTGATGAATAGTGAAACCACTAAGTGGTACTTATAAAAACTGATTTTTCCGTTTAAATGAAAATTTTTCCATCTTTGTGTTTTTAATTTCAAAAATCCTTCATACATGGTTTTCATTAATATGTAAAATGTGGTTCAATGGGATAAAAATAATTTTTTTGTGAATAGTAACTTATTAAGTTTTTAATCGCGATTAGTGGTAATTAGTGTAGTTTAAGGTAAAAATAATGCTTTAATATAATAAGATGAGCTTGAAACATGTCCTACCCTCATTGGTTGTGTCATGGCCGACCAAGAAAAGCCATGGGTCAACTTGGGGACCCCATGGAGCCACATTGGTAGGGAAATGACATAAATAACTTTTTATTTAATGTAAAAGTAAAAATGACACAAACATCATATGTTTTACAAAAACAATTTTTACATGGGGTTATAAAGATAATATTTTTGATTATAAATAGTCATTGGAAAGATAAAACTATTTCCTAAATCATAGTATTTGTTTTATAATTTTTAGACACTAAATAAATTAAATGATATATGACATCATGATGATGCAGCGATGACCTCGTTATTTAATGATTTAAATAAAATGGAAAGATAATGTAAAATCTATGACCTACACATGTCAAAAACTTATTGGATGGGTGGATTTCGAAACCTTAACACCTTATCCACGAATTATATCAATGTGGGACCTTTTGAAACTGAAACACATTTTCAAATAAAGTAATATTTCTTACTTTCCAAAAGTGCCCCTCTTCTCCTCTTATAAAAGGCCCCCACCTCTACCTCATTTCACACACTCCTCAAACCTTTGGCTCGGCCATACCATGCCCATTTACTCTCTCCACATCCCTCTCCTCATCCTAGAGGATTCCCTTTGGGAATAATCCTTTCAAAGGAAGCCTTTAGGCTCAAATCAAAAGGAGTTACACTTTTAAAGGAGATTAAAGAATGACCGAGTCAAGTCAGACCCAAGGTAAGGGATCTTACTCTTCTCTTTCTTTTTAAGTACACTTTTTATGTCATTCCTTCTAAAGATCATATTTCTGGTTATTTGGATGATCTTTTATATTACACTTACTGTAATTTTTATGTTCATGTGATGAGAGACCCTATTCTCTCTCATCAATCCATTTTGGACGTTTTGAGTGGCGCCGTTAGGCTGCCGAACTTTCGTAAGAGATCTAACCTCTCTCTTTTTTTATGTACTCTCCTTTATGTCACTTCTTTTAAGCTCCTCTTTGTAATGTTGGGGGATGTTCTTTTATATTCGTCTTTCTGTACATTTTATTGTAATGTGAGGAGATACCCTATTTTATCTCATCAATCCATATTCGGAAGTTTTATGTGGCGCCGTTAGGCTACTGAGTTTTCGTAAGGGATTTTTCATCTCACTTTTATTCTCGTGAGATTTATGCTACATTTGCCAAAAATTCCATTGAGTGGTGTATGTAATGCCCATTATTATACTCTTTGTGTAATATAATTTCGTTTATGAGTATTTACAAAAATGATATATTGTCCTTCTTTCATGGGGTGTATGTCTTGAAAAATACCCAAGTCGGTAAGGGAACCTTTCACCCTCCTCTTTTTTAAAAAGACTTCTTTTGTTGGGTCTTTTAATTTACATATTGTTATGTTGGGATATGTTCTCATATATCCTTTTGATGTAAATTTTATGTCCAAGTGATGAGATACACTTTTTATCTCTCACCAACTCATTTTGATGTGATGTCGTTAGGCTGTCAAGGGAACTTTTTAACCCAATTTCGATTTCTTTGGGTTCAACATGTAGTCATTGAATATGTCATCCATTGAATATGTGTGAATGACCTTTTATTGTTTTACACTTAATATCTACTTATATTGGGTGTATTTGTATTTGTCACACATATTTTTGAGATTGATTTGTCCTTAATTTAAGGATACCTTCTTTATAAGGGATTTCATCACATTTGACATTTCTATTGAGGGTTCATTGTTGTTATGCACCAATTCACTCTTATATGGTGTATATACTGTCCTTTGGAGTATTATATCATGAATCCATTTATTCTCATGATATTATAAAGTTCTGACTAAATGTTATTCCTCAATTATTGTATTCAAGTGTCACTAATTTTGGTAAAACCCCTTTAACCAAAATATCATTTTAAATGTTTTAATTATTTGTTCTTATTAATATCCATGTTTTCAAAATGGTTTTAAGGATTATTTATATGGATATTAATGGTTTAAAATTTTAATCTTCAAGGTGGTATGGGACTTCGTCTCAATCTCCTTTCATTGAGGCATATCTTATTTTATACACAACTTTCTTTTATACGGTGTATAAACCGCTTTGACTTTTACGTTTATTCAAAAGGAATCTTTTTTATACGAAGCGTTTACTAAACGACAAAAGGGAATGTTTTTGACGTACGTATGCGGCGACAATGACTTCTCCGCCGTCGTGACCGTTATTTGAGTTTCGACTTCCTCTACAAGCCATACCTTCTTTTTAAAAGAAAAATAAATACCATGTTTTACTTTTCTTTTATTTTGGTATTGAAAATGGTTTTCAGAATGTTTTTTGTGTTGTAATGATATCTTGTGATTGAAATGTGGAAATGTTATGTTTCCTTTATGCATGTTTTCTGTGATACAATTATGTTATGGTTCTTGGGCATTATTATGAAGACGGGTGGTTCCGTGATAAACTAAGGGCGGGTGATCCCGATATAGCTCTCCAATGCATTGGGTAACACGAAGGAGTGAAACTTTAAGGTTTCTCCGAAGAGATTTAGGGAATATACTGTGATGGGTATTCCAAACATAACCAAGAGGGTTACTCCCTACGTATGAATTTTATGAATGCCTCAAGATACTTTTGTGTCTTATGATTTCTATGATTTATTCATGGTTTGATGAGGTATGTTAAAGTGCCTATGTTTAGTGGGTAAAGTATGATTTCATTCTTATGTATAGATGAACTCATGTTTCCTTTCCATATTTTTTTTATAACCCTTACTGAGATTTTTATGCTCATCCCAAGTTTTTGAAATGTTTTTCACAGGTCAAGGGAAGGGTACATGATGTGATGATAGTGTCAAGGATGTGTCAAGAAAGAATCCATGTTTTATTTTAAATATGTTTCCGTTGATGGGAAGAATGAATACTGTCTTTTATGTAACCACTTTGTTTAAATGTGGAATGTAATGAAAGTTTTCATGATCTAACTCTCTAAAACTCTAAACCTGAAAAGATCCTTAATGTGAATTATTCATTTAATTCAATATTAAGTAAGGTTTAAGGAGGGGGCCTTATAGTTGGTATCAGAGGTCGGTTTAGATAACTTTAGAGGTTGGGGTATTCTTTAAGCATAAGTGACATTACCATAATGGTTAGGATTTCAGAAAGAGTCCTAGTTTTAGATAAAGTGAATGAGTAAGTATATCTTAGTGTTTATCTTACTCATTAGTACATGATGGTTTTGTTGATATACTCACACTGACCTTTTTGGTTTTAGTAAATGGCTGGATCTAGAAGGCACCAAAGAGACAACAGGTTTGAAGGAAACTGTGGTGGTTCTATGATTAAGATACTAGATAAAATGGGGGATTCAATGAGGAAACTCATGGTTGTTCTAAGCCAACTATCAAGGAGTCACGATCAACCACTTGAACCTTGGTATGTTCTATAATAAATCATGTGTGAGATGACCAATCGATGTGGAAGTTCAGGTAATAATTAAAAAGGTAACCATTAGGGTTTATATGATCCTTACTTTTTAGGTAATTATGGGTTACTCTATGATATGATGGAAAATGAAAAGAATGAGATAAACTTGAGGTTAGAATGGGTTATGATCATTTTTGATGATTTTATCTCTTTTTGGGGAATGATTTAAGAATTATATAGTTTTGGAAAAAGGACAACACACAGACCATGTGACAACCCGTCGCGTCGGACAAAACCACGGGAATCGAACCCACAACCAAAGTGCGACTGGTATTTATCACCTACCACTGGACTACGTGAAGTCCCTGGTTAGTTTGACTGTTTCTTTCTAGTTATATGATTTTATGAATTAAGAGTAAGTTGATTTTGGGTTATTTATAAAAATGATTAACCTATCATGGAGGATATGTCATTAGGTTAATTACTTTTCAACATGAGACTTTAGGAGCAACTGATGTTGTTTGGAGATAAATGTTACGATTTAACTTGGTAGAATATGTTACTAAATCCTTCAAATATTTGGGTTTCAATCATAGTTTGGTTTACTTTGATTAATTTTATGGACAAATGGTCCTCGTTGAACTTTGGGTTTTGTTGGACAAATTTTGGAGATTAAGATTATATTTTCTTTTTATAAAGGGTTATCCTTTTCTAGATTATCTAATGTTGTACTAAACTTTTGGTTATGGTTTTGGATAAAGTCTAAAGACAGGGGAAGTATATAGTTCTCTATTTTGGGTTAGGTGATTCTCTAGAAGTAGATTATTGTACTCTTAATGCGAACAAGTCTCCCTAAATACTCGTCTTTTGGAAAAAATATGAGTTTGATTAAGGAATCTAGTAAAAGTTGAAAGTCAACATGATAAGTGATTATGTTTCCTTATGAATAAATTCCTCAATAAAAAGTAACTTAAAACAAAAATTTTGTCTATTAACTTTTCCTACTGGGTAACCCAACACCGTTTAACCCATCACAAGTTTGTGATTTTCTTATTCTTAACTTTCTCCTAAACATGTTTTTTATCACTCTTCATCAGAACATGACCCTATGTTTTCTCCTCCATGTCCATATTTTTATACTTGGAATCCTAGTATGGGTTAACTCAGGTGACCTTTGTACTTATCTTTCTTTATTTTAAAGTGATTGTTTTACCGACTCTTGTTCCGATGTGGGACTTTCAAGGATGTTTCCAAGCCCAATTTTAAAATTGCGAGGACGCAATTCCCAAAAAGGGGGAAAGATGTAACACCCCAGGTAAATAAAGAATATTACATTTTCTTATTTTTCCATATTTGTGAATAAAATATTGATATGACTTTAAAGGGTACGCTATGCTTGATGGCATACCCAACACACAACAACGAGTTTCTTGGGAATCTTACGTTCCACTCTAATAACAAAATAATATTATTTTAAATGGTAGTTAACATGTAGCCGTTGTAATGGTGGTAATGGATATAAATAACTAAAATATGATTATATATGTTTTTAAATGTTTTTACATTTATCTAATAAAAGATAAAGGCTTAAAATACGGAAAGAAATCAATTTTAGGCGTATATGCCCTAGTTTTCACTAAAGGTTCACTTATCACCTTTTGATGTTGAACCATCATTAAATATAGGTTTTTTCACTCTTAAAAATTCTTTTGGACCAAATAAAACTCTTATTAAGAATCGGGACATCAAAATTTTCTTTGTGTAAATTTTTGGTATGTTTCCGATAAAGTTCATTTTTTTAATGAATAGTGTAAAATGTTGTATTTTAATTCAAAAAATCTTTTTAATATAATTTATTTATATGATTAGATTATCTTTTTAATTGGTTTTAAAGTGAAATTAGAATATATTTTTACCATTAAATCCAATAGTGGCCGTTGGAATTAATTTCACTTTGAAATCAGACTTAAACCAGTGTCAATCTTTTGATACTTATTGTTTCATAAAAACACGCTATTTTCTCTGACAGCGGGAATTAATTATTAAATTAATTAATCTGACTTATATGTTTTTAATTTTGTAAAATAGACTTTATTTTTGAATTTTGAATATCAAATATAGCTTATGGTGAATTTTTGGGATTTTTCTGAAAAACTTCAATTTTTGACGAATAGTGAAACCACTAAGTGGTACTTATAAAAACTGATTTTTCCGTTTAAATGAATTTTGCCATATTTGTGTTTTGAATTTCAAAAATACAACATACATGGTTGTCATTAAGAAGTAAAATGTGGTTCAATGGGATAAAAATAATTTTTTGGTGAATAGTAACTTATTAAGTTTTTAATCGCGATTAGTGGTAATTAGTGTAGTTTAAGGTAAAAATAATGCTTTAATAAAATAAGATGAGCTTGAAACATGTCCTACCCTCAGTGGTTGTGTCATGGCCGACCAAGAAAAGCCATGGGTCAACTTGGGGACCCCATGGAGCCACTTTGGTAGGAAAAGACGTAAATAACTTTTTATTTAATGTAAAAGTAAAAATGACACAAACATCATATGTTTTACAAAAACAATTTTTACATGGGGTTATAGAGATCATATTTTTGATTATAAATAGTCATTGGAAAGATAAAAAAATTTCCTAAATCATAGTATTTTTTTTATAATTTTTAGACACTAAATAAATTAAATGATATATGACATCATGATGATGCAACGATGACCTCATTATTTAACGATTTAAATAAAATGGAAAGATAATGTAAAATCTATGAACTACACATGTCCAAAACTTATTGGATGGGTGGATTTCGAACCATTAACACATTATGCACGAATTATATCAATGTGGGACCTTTTGAAACCGAAACACATTTTCAAATAAAGTAATATTTCATACTTTCCAAAAGTGCCCCTCCTCTCCTCTTATAAAAGGCCCCCACCTCTACCTCATTTCACACACTTCTCAAACCTTTGGATCGGCCATACCATGCCCATTTACTCTCTCCACATCCCTCTCCTCATCCTAGAGGATTCCCTTTGGGCATAATCCTTTCAAAGGAAGCCTTTAGGCTCAAATAAAAAGGAGTTACACTTTTAAAGGAGATTAAAGAATGATCGAGTCAAGTCGGACCCAAGGTAAGGGATCTTACTCCTCTCTTTCTTTTTAAGTACACTTTTTATGTCATTCCTTCTAAAGCTCATCTTTCTTGTTATTGGGATGATCTTTTATATTACACTTACTGTAATTTTTATGTTCATGTGATGAGAGACCCTATTCTCTCTCATCAATCCATTTTGGACGTTTTGAGTGGCGCCGTTAGGCTGCCGAACTTTCGTAAGAGATCTAACCTCTCTCTTTCTTTTTAAGTACTCTCCTTTATGTCACTTCTTTTAAGCTCCTATTTGTAATGTTGGGGGATGTTCTTTTATATTCCTCTTGCTTTACATTTTATTGTAATGTGATGAGATACCCTATTTTATCTCATCAATCCATATTCGGAAGTTTTACGTGGCACCGTTAGGCTACCGAGTTTTCGTAAGGGATTTTTCATCTCACTTTTATTCCCGTGAGATTTATGCTACATTTGCCACAAATTCCATTGAGTGGTGTATGTAATTACCATTATTATACTCTTTGTGTAATATAATTTCGTTTATGAGTATTTACAACAATGATATATTGTCCTTCTTTCATGGGGTGTATGTCTTGAAAGATACCCAAGTCGGTAAGGGAACCTTTCACCCTCCTCTTTTTTAAAAATACTTCTTTTGTTGGGTATTTTAATTTACATATTGTTATGTTGGGATATGTTTTCATATATCCTTATTGATGTAAATTTTATGTCCAAGTGATGAGATACACTTTTTTTCTCTCACCAACTCATTTTGATGTGATGCCGTTAGGCTGTCAAGGGAACTTTTTTACCCAATTTCGATTTCTTTGGGTTCAATATGTAGTCATTGAATATGTCATCCATTGAATATGTGTGAATGACCTTTTATTGTTTTACACTTAATATCCACTTATATTGGGTTTATTTATATTTGTCACACATATTTTTGAGATGATTTTTCCTTAATTTAAGGATACCTTCATCACATTTGACATTTCTATTGAGGGTTCATTGTTTTTATGCACCAATTCACTCTTATATGGTGTATATACTGTCCTTTGGAGTATTATATCATGAATCCATTTATTCTCATGAAATTATAAAGTTCTGACTAAATGTTATTCCTCAATTATTGTATTCAAGTGTCACTAATTTTGGTAAAACCCCTTTAACCAAAATATCGTTTTAAATGTTTTAATTATTTGTTCTTATTAATATCCATGTTTTCAAAATGGTTTTAAGGATTTATTTATATGGATATTAATGGTTTAAAATTTTAATCTTCAAGGTGGTATGGGACTTCATCTCAATCTCCTTTCATTTAGGCATATCTTATTTTATACACAACATTCTTTTATACGGTGTATAAACCGATTTGACTTTTACGTTTATTCAAAAGGAATCTTTTTTATACGAAGCATTTAATAAATGACAAAAGGGAATGTTTTTGTCTTACGTATGCGGTGACAATGACTTCTCTGCCGTCATGACCGTTATTTGAGTTTCGGCTTCCTCTACAAGCCATACCTTCTTTTTAAAAGAAAAATAAATACCATGTTTTACTTTTCTTTTATTTTGGTATTGAAAATGGTTTTCACAATGTTTTTTGTGTTGTAATGATATCTTGTGATTGAAATGTGGAAATGTTATGTTTCTTTTATGCATGTTTTATGTGATACGATTATGTTATGGTTCTTGGGCATTATTATGAAGACGGGTGGTTCCGTGATAAACTAAGGGCGGGTGAGCCCGATATAGCTTTCCAATGCATTGGGTAACATGAAGGAGTGAAACGTTAAGGTTTCTCTGAAGAGATTTAGGGAATATACTGTTATGGGTATTCCAAACATAACCAAGAGGGTTACTCCCTACGTAAGAATGTTATGAATGCCTCAAGATACTTTTATGTCTTATGATTTCTATGATTTATTCATGGTTTTATGATGTATGTTAAAGTGCATATGTTTAGTGGGTAAAGTATGATTTCATTCTTTTGTATAGATGAACTCATGTTTCCTTTCCATATTTTTTTTATAACCCTTACTGAGATTTTTATGCTCATCCCTTGTTTTTGAAATATTTTTCACAGGTCAAGGGAAGGGTACATGATGTGATGATAGTGTCAAGGATGTGTCAAGAAAGAATCCATGTTTTATTTTAAATATGATTCCGTTGATGGGAAGAATGAATACTGTCTTTTATGTAACCACTTTGTTTAAATGTGGAATGTAATGAAAGTTTCATGATCTAACTCTCTAAAACACTAAACCTGAAAAGATCCTCAATGTTAATTATTCATTTAATTCAATATTAAGTAAGGTTTAAGGAGGGGGCCTTATATGGTAATCTGAAATAAATATATTAAAATACATCATAATGGTTTACATATAAAATGTGAATAACTAAATCATATCACCCAAAGGTGTCAATAAATTTACATGTTAGCATCTTTGTCATGTTTTGAGAAAATATTATGTTCTTACCAACCATCCATTTTTTAGGTTATTACTAATATTTTTATATGTATTAGATATTATATTCACCTATTTTTATCTCAATAGGTATTCCATTTCATAGAGATAAAACACTCTATACATTAAAAAAATTGGATGTATTTCATTATTTGATCTTATCTATAGGGTTTTCAAATACGGTCAACAATATTAATGCCAAAATAAAACTAAACCATGATCTGATAACAAATTATTTGAAAAAATAAAAAATTATTAAAACTATCATTGAAAAAAAGTATCAATAATCCCATAGTACTAGATTACCTTCTAAAAATATCATAGTTTATACTCCACATTACATCATGGGTATTGGATATAACAAAAATGGGTACACTCAAACATTCATAAGGAATAAACTTATCAACAATTCATCAAGTGTTAGACAATAAGAATTTGAGAAACATGGACTAATAAATATATCTAAACAAAGAATATTGAATTCAGAATATTTTTCCACAAGTCAAGTAATAATGAAAAGTAATTTCAATGAACAAATCTATACTATGTGATATGATTTTCAAAACAAACGTAAATATTCAAGGGAAATTAAATATAATCAAGGAATATCATATAGAAATGGTGAATAAAAGTATGGATATGAAAATAGAACATTGTGTACATATATAACCCCAATTATTTCGAAACGAAACAACATTATCTCTAGGGATATAAAAAATTTATAAATTAAT
This sequence comes from Viscum album, assembly GCA_963277665.1. NCBI lineage: Eukaryota > Viridiplantae > Streptophyta > Magnoliopsida > Santalales > Viscaceae > Viscum > Viscum album. The sequence goes on along the minus strand of OY728163.1, from coordinate 2,096,411,436 downwards.
TGGTTGTATTTAATATACCCAACCCATCCAACGGTTTTAATGGATCCAACCCATCTAATGGATTTATTGATCCAAACCCATATTATTTATTTATTGGACCCAATTCATCACATAATAATTATAATATTTCTTCTTTTCTTCTATATAAAATAGCATACATATATTATATTATGAAAAACCCACAAAAATTAAAGAGGTTTCATAATATTCCTATATGGTGTCACATAGAATGGCATCAAGAGTTTGATCAGTTGATTAAAAAAATCCAATCACTCAAAATCAGTATTTCAAAGTGGATTATAGATTTTGATTCATAAAAAATATCATCATTATATATATATATATATATTTGAAAAAAATAAAAATAATGAATTGAAACAATTAAAAAGTGAATTTGAAATCATTTAATAACCATGTTTTTAATATGAAAGGATACCATGGACATTCAAAAATTATTATCAAGATAATGAAATGAAAATATTTAAATAAAAACATATTATAAAAATAAAAAATTTTATTCTTTGAAAAATGATTAATGTTTTCCGTATGAAATGTGGATTGGAATATAAAATGCTCAATCTAGAAAATAAAAAACATCAGTATTTTAAAATACCTTAATTTAAATCCACATATTTTGAAAATTTAATAACGATATATTCTAGATATAGAGAATTAATATTATAAATAAAAAAATAATATAAATGTTTTTATTTAAAAATAATATATAATATTATTGGAATAATTTAAGTACATGTACATGAATGAAAATAACCTTATAAGAGATGATGAGAATCATTTCTCACATTAAAATTCTATAATAAATAGAATCACCAATCAGTAAACTAGTAAATGGATTTTTTTGATATAAATATTAAATATTGATTAATAAAATATATTGATTGAATAACCAAAATATACAAGAATGTAATTCTAGAGAGACCATTAAAACTCAATTAACTATGTTTTTAGGGAACATAATCCCTTAAAAATTTTGGTATCTTATGAAACAAAACAAAATGATTTATAAAATAGTATATCGTCTTTTAAAACCCATTTATTTTTTGAAATTATACAAAATTTATCCATATATAATTTTACACACCAAAAAATATAGTAAAATTGATTGAAATGCATATTTTTAAAGAAAGAAAAGTCAGATGGGAACCCCTTTAATTAGATATATGATTCCACAAAACCACATATATACTAATAATAACTAAAATAATTAATAATTTCAAAACTATGTTCATATTTATTTATTTTTCATAAATTTAGTTATAGTCATCCATTATACAATCTTTTTTTAGTTAATAATTATTTTCATCATTATATGTATTGTAATAATGATTATTTATTACTTGTTTTATAATTAGACAGTAAAACTCCATTATATGATAAAATTTAATAATTAATAAGTTAAAAAGTATATATAAAACAATTTTTTCAATTATTTATACATCCCAATGAAAATTTTATGGATACAATTGCCATGGTTCAAGACAACAGTATCTATGAAATGCTTGTTTTGTGGAATTTACATATATAAATAAATTACTTTATAAAGATCAACATTTTTCTCCATCATTAAGGAATCATATTAATGCGATATATTGCACCATAATATCGTATATATTCATCAGGTTTATTGTATATATATCTTTATATGGTGGTGATTAACATGAAACACATCATCTATGGAGGCAATAATCTATATGTGTGCATATGACACCTATTCATTTCGTAATGATATGGAGAGATGAAGGGTAGAAAAATATTAATACTTATAGAAACCTAATTTTATGACAAATATAATATTTATTAAACAAATAACTTCTTATAACCAGCGAGGAGAGATGCGATGTGTTTATGAAAAATGTTATACGTCATTTACAGATAAGGTAAACTGCATGTACAAATGAGTGATATATAGTATTTTTTGAATGGATCGGAGGAATGTAGTTGATGATTATTCCAATGACATAACAAAAATTTGTTATAATTATTATAGAGATGTAACAATTTTATCCTTTGAATAATATATTTCTATGTGGTATAAAAATAAATAAATAAAAATAAAAAAAAATGATTGATTCAGAATTTTCAAATTAATCCATGGAATAACTAATTTTCAAAATTGATTATACCATTTAAGGTTTGTATTTTATTATGACTAAGATCTCTGGTATACTAATATGAGTTTTCAAGAGGTATTTGGGATGTGTTTTTTTAAAACAATAGACATACTATGTGAGAAGAAGGGGGTGGTGAAGTTATCAATTTATAAGTGAGAGAAGTGACATTTTTTAAATAAGTTGTCAACTATTCATGTAATGTGGGTAACAATGATTAATATAATATATAGGTATAATTTTTTCTCAATAATACAATCATATAAATAAATATTGTATAGTTTTTGAGATAGTTTAGGCTGTTATCCATTAATTTGATATTTTATTCCAATTAACTTTTATCAAAGTATCTAATTTTATACATATATAATTTATTTTAATGACTATATAGAAAATATCCATATGAATAAAAAACTGAATTAATTCTAAATATTATAACAATATGATAATATTATATTTTTAGTACTGATAAAAATATATACAAAATAATGAACAATAAATAAACAATGCTTTAAGAAATATTTAACTTATGATTCACTGAAAAATATACGTTTCTAATCTAATCACAATATTTTAAAATTTAAAATATTACTTATTATATATATTTGTTAAAATATATTTATTTATTTTTTCATTCTTATATTCTAATGTTGTCATCAAAGGTAGAGTATTTCTAATTTTTTTTTTAAACAATTCAAATTAAAATCATCAATTTTAGAAAGATATAAAAATTTCAACATAATATTGAAATATAATTATGATTAAAAAATTGAAATTATCTTTTTTTATAATAATATTAAAATATTAATTAACATATATTCTTAGTGGAAGCATAGAATATAATGAATATCTATTTTTATAGGAAAATTTATTTTCCATATATTAATATTTCATATTTCCTTTCAATTGGTATTAACAGATTATTCATATTTTTAAAATATATAATCATTATCTTATAAATTTTTTTTTAAATTAAAAATTAATTATGGAGAGAATGTATTTTTTTATAAAAATTAAGTTTTCAAGAATAAAATAATATTATTAGTAATTTACTTATACTAATTGAATATCATAAAAAATTAATTATAAAAATGAATGTTTTAATTCTTCAATTAATTAAAAATGTTATTTCTTCTATTGATACCCTCTAATTCATTTAATATAATATAATAGTAATAATACTTATACTTTTATCTTCAAAACATGTCATGTATTATTTTGGTTTCATAGAACATGTATGAAATTATATTCAGTAAAATATTAATCGAAGAATCCACGGTCATATCATGGGATGTTAAATATATCAACCTTAGAAAAAATCAATTGTTTCATTAAAACACTTTAGTAGGTTTTTAGAAATAAAATTACCACAGAATCCTTTAGAAAATATTTTAGGCCCATCCCAAAATAATGTGTCATCAGGAATCATTTTTTTATAAAGGCTTATAAACATGTAGTAAACAATTATATTTTGTCACATTCATGGCCAAAAACATCTCATGGAGTTATAGTTCCTCAAAATCTCATAACAATAATTAATTCACTTCTCTATGTCTGAATGACCAATAATATAAAAAATCATGCTTTTCTCAAGTTCAATTATTAATTTTCCCATCAAATAAACAATTATTTATATATTCACACACCACCTCTCAAAATTTGGAGACTAAAAGCATAAATACTATATTAATTAGTTTTTTAGTCCATATAAAAATAAAATACTGATTAAGAATAATGTTTTTATTTATTTAATATTTAAATATATGCTTAAAATCATTGTAGGTTTGAGTCTTAGATTTATTCATGGATATGAAAACTTGAAGTTCATTTTTTCAGACCTCCATCAAAATACATTAATTCCTAAAATATAATCATTATAAAATAAACACCCACATTGTTACTAACTCATGGTGATAACTAAATAACCTTCACTCAATGATCCCTTGAAGAGTTTTTAATAGAAATTATTTCATGAGAATTTGATCACTATAAATATGAGAATTCCCCTATAATATATCAATCATAATTATCAGATATCAATTTAATATATTGGAATGCATTATTTTTACATCCATAATATACTCACTTCAATACTAAATCAATAATAGAAGAAATTTTTTTTATCATCTAACATTATAAATAATCATTTATACTATACCTTCAAACATTATTCATTATTTAATGGAAACCCTTTTTATTATTACACAAGGTTATCTATATTTTAACTAAAATACATGTAATTCCATGACCTGAATCACCCATGAGACACATTATAATATTAATTTATAAAACCTCACGAATTAATTATCATATAGAAAATGTATCAAACTTGTTTTGATGGATACATAAAGGATTTTATAGAAGATTCCATTAAATAGATTTCATATGTTCTTCGTCCAACCCTCCTAAGAGTTTTATGTGACCCATATGATTCAAAAAACCCTAAATTTCGTATTTTATAAACATGGATCTACAAAATACCCCATTGTCAATTATAATAATGTGTCAAAAAATTCAATCTGATATTAATTCCATATGAGAGAAACAACCAAATAAAATATACATTTTTCATTAATGATAAATAACATGGTTGAATTGATGATTGTATTGACAAAATAAAATATAAAAAAATTATAGTGTATGGATTTTAAACTCCTTTTTATATCCCATAAAAAATCATGACTCTAAATATAAAACTTATTCACAATCATGAACCTGCATTTGTGGGGATACAAATGTTTGATATAAAGTATAAACATATATAAATGTACTTCAATTCCCAATCTGTGGTTATGGTTATGGTTTGTGTTTAACAAAACAATATGATTCCTCTATTTACCTCAGTAAATAATATTGTATTGGGATGAAGTTTATGTGAATAAAAATACTGTATTGTCAAATTTCTACCCAGTAATACTCACCCCCTCAAAATAGGAGACATGAAGTATATGAAAATTCTATTCAGATCAACAGAACTAAAATAAACATGATCCCTAAGGACTCAGACAGTAAAACTCAATATTGAGACATGAGACACATATTATAGACTATAACAAAAATTCCATCATATACCAATTATGTATAGTAAAAATATTTGGATCAATAATAATAGAAAATTAGGGTCCAAAAAATAATCCTCATGACCATTTTAATATAGTCCCACCTAAAACATCCATTATCTCACATATCACAAACAACATAAGAAGTTGTACTGAGGTCTTCAAATAATATCAAAACACTAGCATAAAGGTGTCAATACACATTCACTAAGGGTACGTCAAAATGGAGTTTTATAACAATACCTTACTAATTAAGGAGATGTTTCTAACCATTTCCCATAGAAATAGACATTCAGATTGTGTGAGTTCTCATAAATACACCAAATCAAGCCATGATAAGTATCATAACCATATCTCATATCAAAACTAAATTACTAAAGATAAGGTATCATGACCATATCATTGAAAAAAAACCTTATTACCTAGGGTTATCCCATAGGACTAAGTAATTCTAGCAACGACACCATATACAGGAGAAATTAAATTCAAAACACAAAATAGACCATCACATCTCAATAACATACATTTAATCTAGTCCAATAAACAACATAAGTTAACAAAAAATTACTAAACAAACAATATCTGATTAAAAAATAGGTCACAATAGCCATCCTTGATATCAACCACCAATGGTGTTGACACTTCACCCTATGGTATGTCACCTATGTTAGATTTTTTTTATGATATGTCTCATGTATCTCTTTATCATATTAATATAAGGCTATGTATAATGAATAAAAAACTCACCATATTCCACTAAATATATCTTTTTTTATCACTATATTCTTTATCCTATCTCTAGAATATCACCATGTATCATGACAATTACATTAGTCTATCCTATGAATCAAACATAATCCATTAATCAATGGAAATTAATAATAGAACCAACCATTACCGCTAATGAAAATCCATAATTCTCTCATACTAGGATTTAAGAAGTAAAAAATATTTATATTAATTTTATAGATGAAGCAATAGAAATTAGTGAACAACTCACCCATCACTAAATTAATATCAATGTCACATGCCCATACCAAAAGATTTCAACATGGCTCTCAACTATCTTACAGGTATACAAAGGTTATCATTAAAATAAACAATAAAAAACCCATTAATAAACTAAATATAACTTAACCAACCCTTATACCATGGTAAAAATCATCTATGACTCCTATAATCTCAAGAATGATGGTGAAAAATTTGACAAAAAACATATAATTAAATATTTAGATGATTAATAAAAATAACAAATCATCTAGAGAACATGAAATCACAATAAATTACAATACATGAAAAACATAATTTCATTAAACTCATATAAAATCCAATTTAAATATAATAAAACCAATTTTTAAAAAAAAATCATCACATGTTTTCTTTAATCATGTTATAAAAGTGTAAAAAATATCAACTAAAACATTCTTTCGAAACCCCCCCTTTTATTTTGTAATTTGATTTCAAAATAATTATTCATATCATTATTTTTCTATAAATATTCTATGTTTGACCAAACCCCTATTAGTATCATTTTAATAATATGGGGAAAAATTGCATCTGGGAAATCAAGATTATACAAAAAATTCCATAAAATGTTCTGGGGACACACAATAAAAAAGGCACTACAAATAAATCGAATATTATACTACATAGTTATTGTAAATTTTTGGATAACATGGCCAAATACCATTTTATGGGCTAGGATCACAACAATTCATGACACACACTTTCGATAACTATAATGATATGACATGATCATAATATCACCAAATTAATATGAAACCAAATAATATAATGGTTTCCAACCTCAAGGACCATCAAAATATAATCCAATAGTTGTATAAACCTCCATTGAGTCCATGAGAACCTATCATATCCTTAATCTAAGGAAAAATCAATAAAAAAATTCATGAAAAATTACTCAAAAAATTAATATTTTCCAAACTCACAATGAAGATCTATGTTCTAAAAACCATGAATAAAATGTTGGGGTATACACATTGTAAGAAATTGTTCTTAATCATTGAAAAATCCATATTTTCATTACAAAATATATGTTCAATAAAACTCAAAATTAGAAATATAACAAAAAAATAAACCTATTTATATACATTATGAAAAATATTGTGAAATAATGAAAATACAAGGTTTCCATAATCCATAAAAACTCCTCAACAAATATACTTCATATAAAAAAGAATCTAATATGTTCTGGTGGAATCACAAGTTAAACCCCTAATATCACTCATCTATAAACAATTAATCATTAAAAGGAATGTATTATGGGGGAAATATGGAAAACATAACCTTGATTATACAATAAAATTAATATGTACAATCACTTAATCATGGGATTGTCAATGAGACATCACATGAGTCAGAATATTGACATAGGATAACAAATATTTCCACCCTAAGACCCTATTTATATATTTCATGGATGGTTAATTAGTATAATTAATGTCCTATAACATTAAAACACTATAGAATGATTCATTAAGTTTTGTCACTCGATGTCTTACTAAAATGAACCCCAATTATGGGGCATGTTGCAGTTTGTCACCTGGCGTCAAAAAATAACATTATGAACCTAAACTATATTTATAACATGGCTATAGATTCAATTTGAAACATAATTTTCTAAAGAAACACACATAAATAAAAGTCACTCACTATTTCTTAACCATAGGATCCAAGAATTGTCCCCAAATATTTTGTTGTGATGCCACTCAAAACCCTAGAACCATATATTTACACTGTATTCAAGGAATCAAATGTTTGGAAGTCATGTTGTGGCATAATTTTACCCCTGACTCTAGAAATAAACTCTCATAAATTTTTTTGGGTGAGATCCCCATCCCATCATAGTGGTAATATGTTATAAAAACAGCAATTATCACCATTATTGTAATATGTATTGATGATACCAAAAATTTGTATTATAACACTTTCCACCCACAACCCAATCACATATCACGTGATTTTACCACCTAGAATACCTTAATTAATTATCCCACCACGTATCAATGATTTCAAAAAATTAAACTCCAAATATTTAAATTAAATATACCTATTTTTCAATACGTTCATATTCCACATATTTTTTCATCAACACCATCTAAATTGGTCATTAAAAATTACCTAGTATATGATTTTTTTATTCAAGAAATTGTGGTGGTCCTTTAAACATAAATCTAATCCAATTATAATACTTTATTCATTACTAACTCATCATGTCCTAACATTGAATCATAAAGTATATATAGATCCCAAACATAGAAACCTTTGAAGATAATTAAGTAGAAATACTATAACCTCGTCACTAAGAATTCATCTAGTTAAACAATTATGATGGTAATCATATCTGCAACAGTTTACACAAAAAATATATGTGAGAACTTAAAGGTACCAAAATAAATCGTGATGAATCGAACATGTGACCATTACTATATCAAAATAATGTAGTATAAATTGACAAATTTATCCCGAATCACATGAAAAATACCAACCAATCATAGCTTATCATTATATTTCTTTCAACTACGAGAACTAACTAAAAATGTTTAATTCCATCTCACATGGATCCCCACTAATGGAATCATCTACTATAAAAACAATGATACGGTCTAAAATAAAAAAATAATCATACTCACATCAAACTACTCAATACCGACCAACAAAATCTACTCTATTGTTCAAAAACCTAAAAGTTTTCTCTTTCTAATGACACCAAACAAATAAAAATAGTTATAAAACTTGGAAACCCTCACTTAATAATATAAAATCATGGTTAATCAGTTTACAGGTACATATAACATATTATTAAAACTAAATCAATTACTTGCACACACTAAAAACACAATTGATATTTCAAAACCCTCCTAATTATCCAATGATGTTTCTATAAAACCAAATAAAACGTAAAATCTATATCCAATATAGATAAAACCCTCATAAACATATAATATTTCAATAACCATTTTAAAAACAACACTCCATTATTTTCTACAGAACTATATATTTAAGAACAATTTATTCATTCCTCATTTTCACTTTATGATTTTTGTTATCAAAATTGAGTTTTATATTAAAAAATAAAATATCCTGAGAAATAATTTCCCTATAATGGTTTAAAAAATACTTTATAAAAATCTAGAAACCCCTCATATCCCAATATGTATAATTACACCTAATAATGTATTAATAACATAAAATAGATTATAAGTTTCATCAATTAAAAATGGATCAAAATAGGTAAAAATGTGGAATAAAACAACCCATAGGAATGTTTATCATGACTGAATAAATTTTCAATAATTATTTATGAGAAAATCAGTAGTTATTAAATGCACCCCATGAATCATCACTAGTCTCATATATCTTAAATTTTAATTATCATTCTAAACCCATAATCATAGCTATATTTCCAACCCATGTAACTAGAAATCCCATGTTAAATTAAATAATAAACTAACAAATAGTGGTATTACATTCTCATGGATTGCATCACATGTCCTGATGGACAATCATTTCCACTATAAAACAATAATCCTACTAAATAAATGCTCAGATACCATTTTAAAATTCCCCTACTTATGTCACAAAAGTGGCCTCTAATTATGGGGAACTATATGAAATCATGTGTACCTCCAAAAATGCTTAAGGATTATGACCAACAAATAGGGACTATGAAATGATTTGGGAGACTATAGACTCAAATATAATGTAAAATGATCATTCAAGAATATTTTAATAAAAAAATATAACCCAACCATGTGAGGAAAACCCCAAATCCTATTTATACTATTAATGTAGTTAACATATTCATTTTAATCTATAATGATACATTAACAAAATAGTATACATGAAAAAAATACCATAATAAATATTCCATAAATTAATACTAACATTATAAAATAATAATAAATATCATATTGTCTTTATGGATGATATAAATGTAGTAAAACTGAAAATAAATACACTGACATCTAAAATAATTCATGTGTCTAAATCCCATTGGACACTCAATTAATAATAACATACACATCCTAGGACATGGATTAAATAGTGAAATTATATGGGTTCCTCAATTAATATATATATATATATATATAATTCCATGTTGTTTGCATGGGATGTGGGTGCGTCTAATAATCATGTATGATTCATGTGCCCCCTTGACATATTGAGTACTAATACAATCAAGGAGATGTGAATAAAAATATTGATAGTAAGTATACATTAGTTAATTGTTGAACTTAAACACAAGTAAATATAGCCAAACATAAACATGAAAATCATAAATGAGCTATCATTACAATAAAATGTGTACACCCCAAGGACTCTGAAGGGACTACCATATCATAGGACATGATAATCGTACCTATAATTTATAAAATTTACACTATTATGACTAGATTATTTATAAGCCACCTATATCTTAAAAACATCATTTACTAGATGTCACACTATCATCCATATAGAGAAAAAAATAGTTTCCCACTTGATTTTTCTATCACCATTTCGTCGACATATTATATAGTAAATAATAATGATGTTTGAATAATACAATCAACCAAATATATAGATCAACCAATACTATATCACCTAGGATATATTTGATAACCATATCTCATAACAACATCTTATCACTCATGGTGAGATCTGGTAAGTATATAATATAACATTACTATATCACTTATGATTAGCCATCATACCAATTCTCGTATTACAACCTATTCACATAGTGTATGGTGTAATATCCCCATGATGAAAACCCTATCACTATTAATGAGCTATCATTACCATGTCTCATACCAACAAAAAAATAACTCAGGGTTGGTCCTCAGGACTAACATATTCAAACCATCACATCAAATAAATATCGATATCATGTATATCCATGCACTAGAAATCAATATCTTAGTTACAAATGTAAATACCATGATCATTAAAAATATATGTCACTTAAAATCCAAATTATTATTATGAAAAAACATAACCTCAAATTATGTTATATTGTCTACTTAAAAAGGGTGTTGACATTTCATCTTATGGTCTATCACCCATGTAACCAATTCTATCTAGGAAACAAGAATAGTTAATCATTCTTGTACTATATTGATAAAATTTTATATAATAGTAAAATTCAACACCATTTTCAAAATACTGCATAGGATGTATCTTACATATTTCTAGGATATATATTGATCCACACCAAGAATCATCACATCCTTAAGGACCTAACTAAATAATTTTTTATTAGAAATTAATCGATTAACAAAGAGATAAACTCCCACCAAGACAACTTTTTTAAAATTTCATGGATATTTTATAATCAACAATGAAGAAAAACCCATTCCAAGAATATTAATTATTTCATAATGGACAATTGTGAACAATACACTAGTAACTAAATCAATATCACAATACCTTACAAATATAAAGTGTATCTCAATGAACAAAAACAGATGGAAAGGATAACATATAGATCATACAAGCCTACATGTAATGGGACCTAACCAATTTCCAAATCCAATATTACTAGCCTATTATATACTAGATCAATATAAAATATTAGATAACACACTATGACATCATATACATGATTAGATAATACTAATAAAATATTTCGTCTCCAAAAATTATTCAAATAAACAAAAAAACATATAAAATAATCTCCCATGTATTCACGTTTAAATACGTTTCATCCCAAATAAAAATCATTTTAATAAAAGAATAAAAAGTTATATTATATATTGTTCATCAATTTTCACAAATATCTAGCCAATATTAAATTTATGACCCCTCTTTTTTGGAAATAAAATTTTGAACTTATATTAAATCAAAACAATTTTTTAATTTTCTACATAGATAAAACCCCATTTTAAAATAAAATTTAAAAAGTACAGTCCTATTTACTTATAGATAAATAACATTCCACAAAAAAGGCCACAAAATGGGATAATTAAATTCATTCAATCATGGTGCCAACAAAAAATATTAAACGTGTTATATTATAATTTTTTACTATTAAGTCAATTAGAGACCATCAAACTTTTTGATTGTGACCACATATGTTAGGAAATTTTCCATGAAGACAAATAATGACAGAATATGAATATATATTCTCTAAATTTGAAAAATTCTCATTAACATAATGGAAACCTACCTAAAATGTCTTTTGTGAACAATAAAAATGGTTTATTGACCCTTACTGATCCCAAAATAAATTAATTTTTCAATAAAATATACCAAATTTATAATAAAACCATTTAAAAGAAACATTCTCAATATGAATAATCACTCCCAAACGAACATGGAAGCCCCAAAATGGAAATACCTTGAACCAAAATGTGTATTACACTCCTAAAATTAATATAAGTATAATAAATTAAAAATATGAAAATTTGATATTGAATCACATATTATATTTAACCAAAATTCCCTAGAACTCATTACAGAATCCATTGAGAAACAAAACATAAGATACATAAAGATAAACGATTACAATACATGAATTACAAGCCAAAAATAGACACCAAACATTAAAATCCCATCCAAAAAAATGAATCCACAATGATCTATAATAATATAACATCAAAATTATAAAATCACCAAACCAAAAATAAAATAAAAATAAATAAAGGTATTACTGTATTTGAAGTTATTAACATTACCTGATTCACTATGAAAATTACTATGGATTGTTACTCAATCAAGGGAATATCATGGGGTACTCAATGGCGGAGAACAATTGGAGGGTCCAAATAGAGGGGCCTCTCCTAATTCCCAATTCCAAACAATATGGAAGGGAATTAATGAAAACATTATAGTCTTATACATCTAAAATCCATTAATGTTGTATTTTAGCATGACATTGAGTTTTATGATGAAATTACCCACCAATACGAGCCATATATTAATGAAATATTGAAAAATCATCATATCTAAGATCATATTAGGGTGTGAATGATGATTTATTTCGCAATGAAATAATATATTGTGGTATCCAGGGAATAACTACCTCAATCTATTGTATGAACCAATGATTTTGGACATAACCCCTAATGGATCGTTGTCACCCCTCTAAAATCTCAATAAGTGCTGTTTTTATGAATTCATGGACTCACTATTCAAGACACCGCATTATGGATTTATTATTTAACAAACACTATAAACTAAAAACTTATTAGATTTTGTTTTCTGATTTCCTATCATAATTATAAAATAATCTTGGGAAAACCAAAATGTCCAATTTTTTATAGTGGTCTTTTCCTAATCCAAAAAAATTGAACTGATTACTCATACCAATCACTACAAGATCTTCCGGAACACAACTGAACCTCATGTAACACCAAAAAACACACTATATCCAATTAAAAATTATATAAAATTAAATAAACTTTAAAAAAATCACCCCTATTCAACATCTCAATATGTTTGGTCCACCATCCCAAAAACTCATTTGATGCTTATATACATACTACATTGAATGCATGAATCACACTCACTGAACTATATTTAAATTCATTAATAAATACCATAGATAAGAAAAACACACATTATTCACATAAAATGAAATCTAATAACATTAACATTTTTCATCAAATTATAAAATCAAGTGTTTTATCTCTTTATTCCAAAACTCACCCATCCATTGAAACATTTTATAAATATAAGAAATATATGACCCTAAATAAAACAAAAAAACTCATATTAAAATGACTCATCCTTTGAACCCACACATTATTACAGAAATCGGTCACTATTATTCACCAACTAAAGAGTTTACAATCAATTTTTATATAATACTATAGTACCAATTTATTCCCAATACGTCCAATTCCTATTCTAAAAAAATATTGTGATATCATCCAACCACGTTTGATTATAAATAATTTCATTATATTATTGTAGTTAATAATAATAAATCTATCACCATTATTTATGACTAATTAAAACTCATCTAATATTTTATTTTGGAAAAAATTACTATTTTTTCAATTAACAAACACACATTCCTTAGAAAAACCTTTCAAAAATATAAATCATTATAAATTAAATAATCAACAAAATTTATTTCCATTCATACACAATATTTTAAAAAATTAGACAACATAGTTCCCTATTTCTATTTTTTTAAACACTCCACTTGAAAACTCATCATAAAAAATTACTAAATTATAACCCATAATATCATATTTCATGAAATCATTTAAATAAAAATATCATAAAAACAATAAATAAAAAAAATTGATTGTATCTTGGATATTCCATAAACCATGCATCAACAAAAAATATGACGGATGTTCATTAGAAGATATGAACTATCCTATATCTGTTGAATCTGACCCAAAAATAGAAGTCCAATAAAATAAATGATATGATACAATTATGTAACATCATTTTCTCAGAGCACACTTGGGCAGTGTATCTGAGAATGGATTTGACCATATGTGCATTTCCTAGTACACTAATGTTTTCTGATATGCTTTGATGGTTTATCACTATCCTTAGATTTGAATTTATCTAGATTTAAAGTTATTAAAATTGAAATTTAATGTCACAAAAAAAATTTATTTATTATTTGAGTACATATAAAAAAGTTTAAATTGGATTGGTAACCATAGAAAATAAAATTATACATATATGTAATAAAAAATTGAATCTGTGCCATGACACATGAGTATTATAATTAAAAAATGATCACTTGATAGAAAATATAAAAAAAAATTATAAAACCAGATTAATACATGGATTTGTTTCAAGTGGAGTCCCATTCCATGACTTGTTACGAAAATAAACTCCCCTTGGTTACTGGTGGAATCTAATATTCTTTTTGGATACCACACACCTTCTGTTTTGTACATTTTCTTCCTCCACTAAGTATCTAGTAATGTTTTTGAAACTCCTTTGGTATCATGTATTTTTTCACTAGGAATACATTATAGAAATTTTAATATAAAATAAATACCCCCATCCCATCTATTTCAAATAAAATAAATTCTTAATCTAAATTTCACAATCCCTAATAAAATCCTACAGTATTAAAATACATATATAAGAGACTCTTGGCATATTTAATTCCAAATTGTTCGATTTATTTTAATATGAAATATAAATTTTTTCCAAAATAATTATTCTTTCCATATTGTTGAGTAAATAAGGTTTCCTTATAACTTTTACATTCCGTCATGTTTTGAAAATCACAAACACTCTATCTTAGGAAATTTTTTTCCCTTAATAATTAAAATTTACCTTCCCCAAGTAAAATTTATCCTTACCATGTTTCCATTTTTCATGTTTTAGTCTCTCAAAATAAAACAAATTTTACTCCTAATTTTATAATTCGATTTAACATCTAAAACCTCATAATTCTATTAATACTTATATAAATAGTATTCTGTTTTCAGGATCTGAATTTCAGACTCTGAAATCTCTGATATTCAGACTCTGAATTCCCTAAAATTTATATAAGGTCCCGGCCTTAAACCTTACTTAATATTGAATTAAATGAGTAATTCACATTGAGGATCTTTTCAGGTTTAGATTTTTAGAGAACTAGGACATAACTATTACATCTCAAAAGATTACAAAGTAGTTGCTTCTACTAATTTCTATAAAATAAAAACTCTTAAAAAGAAACATGTATAGTTCCATGTTTTAGGTAGCATGAATTTCCCTTGATCCCATCCTTGACCCTATTCCATGCTAAGTCCTATGAAAAGCATTTAAAAAACATGGGATGAGCATAAAAAGCTCAGTAAGGGATATAAAAATATGGAAAGGAATCATGAGTACATGTATATAAAAGAATGAAATCATACTTTAGCCATAAATATAGGCACTTTAACATACCTCATAAAATCATAGAAATCATATGACATAAAGGTAACTTGAGGCATTCATAAAATTATTACGTAGGGAGTAACCCTCTTGGTTACGTTTGGAATACCCATCTTAGTATATTCCCTAAATCTCTTCGGAGAAACCTTAACGTTTCACTCCTTCGCGTTACCCAATGCATTGGAGAGCTATATCGGGCTCACCCGCACTTATTTTATCACAGAACCACCCGTTTTCATAACAATGCCCAAGAACCATAACATAAACGTATCACATAAAACATGCATAAAGGAAACATAACATTTCCATATTTCAATCACAATATAACATTTTAGTATATTGAAATAATGAATCCGTTCAAAAAGAAACCATTTCCAAAACCATTTAAAACATTTAATAAGGAGATTTTTGAATCAAAGTGTCCCATACCACCTTGAATATTTTAACATTTTAAACCATTAATATCCATATAAATAAATCATTAAAACCAATTTGAAAACATGGATATAAATAAGAACAAATCATTAAAACATTTAAAGCGATATTTTGGTTAAAGGGTTTTTACCAAAATTAAAGACACTTGAATACAATAATTGAGGAATAACATTTAATCAGAACATTATAATATCATGAGAATAAATGGATTCATGATATAATATTCCAAAGGACAGTATATACACCATATAAGAGTGAATTGGTGCATAACAACAATTAAGTCTCAATAGGGATGTAAAATGTGATGAAATCCCTTATAAAGAAGGTATCCTTAAATTAAGGAAAAATCAGTCTCAAAAATCTGTGTGAAAAATATAAATACACCCAATATAAGTGGATATTAAGTGTAAAACAATAAACGGTCATTCACACATATTCAATGGATGACATATTCAATGACTACATGTTGAACCCAAAGAAATCGAAATTGGGTTAAAAAGTTCCCTTGACAGCCTAACGGCATCACATAAAAATGAGTTAATGAGAGATAAAAAGTGTATCTCATCACTTGGACATAAAATTTACATCAATAAGGATATATTATAACATATCCCAACATAAAAATATGTAAATTAAAAGACCCAACAAAAGAAGTCTTTTAAAAAAGAGGAGGGTGAAAGGTTCCCTTGCCGACTTGGGTAACTTTCGAAAAGTTCACCCCATTGAAGATGTGTCATACAATGAATATGTAAATACACATAAATGGAATTATATTACAAAAGTAGTTTAGTAGTGGGTAGTACATAAACCACTCAAAGGAAATTGTGGCAAATGTAGTATAAATCTAACAGGAATAAAAGTGAGATGAAAAATCTCTTACGAAAACTCGGCAGCCTAACAGCGCCACTTAAAAAATTCCAAAAATGGATTGATGAGATAAAATAGGGTATCTAATTAAAATAAAATGTAGAGCAAGAAGAATATAAAAGAACATCCCCCATCATAACAGATAGGATCTTAAAGGAAGTGACATAAAGGAGAGTACTTAAAGAGAAAGAGAGAGGTTAGATCTCTTACGAAAATTCGGCAACCTAACGGCGCCACTCAAAACATCCAAAATGGAATGATGAGAGAGAATATGGTATCTCATCATATGAACATAAAAATTACAGTAAGGATAATGTAAAAGAAAATCCCAATCACAAGAAAGATGAACTTAGAAGGAATGACATAAAAGAGTGTACTTAAAAAGAAAGAGAGGAGTAAGATCCCTTACCTCAAGTCCAAATTGACTCGATCATTCTTTAACGTCCTGAATAACAAACTTGAGTTAATTTATACTTCCTTAAGAACCTTTTTCAAGTTAATTATTCCTTTTATATCAATTATTACCATGTCATAAACATTATGTAATCATTTATGTTAATAATATTTGTTTTGCCGATATTTGGTTCTTAAGTCGAAAGTGGACTTCTTACAATTACATGTTTTTCTTGTGGACAAATGTTTATTATATCCAGAATTTTATTCATGATGTAGATATCATATATGTAATATATATCCAGTACATGCATGCATTTATAACATTACATAATCATTTAGAGGTAAGAAATGAAATGCACCGTTCATGGAGACGGTAAGCCGTACGTACGCATGAACGCTACTTTCATTTCTATTTCATATTTTATAGAATGTAATAATAATTATATAAAGGTATATTATAATTCCAGTATAATATCATATATAATATCATAGTTCAATCCTTTATATGTCCCACGTATGGTATTTAACGAATCAAATCACTTTGAGGGGGCAGTAGTCCACACTTCCTTGAATGAAGATATCACGTTTACCCATAATGGAAACCATAAAGGTATGACCAAAATGAAAAAAAAGAATCTTAAGGAAAAAATAAAAATATTATATATCATATATAAAAATAGTGACATCATAATGGCCACCTTTGAAGGTGTTAAATGAGTATTGAACAATCATCGTTTCGGGAGGCAGAATTTCACCATCCACGGAAACCGTATGTTCATTAACTATTTGATGTAGTTGTGTGTGAGTGTAGCTTGAATAAATCTGATAACAACATCCTAGTATATTGAAGATACTTGTGTTGTTACAAAAGAAGTAAATAAAAAAAACTTAGGGGGTTGGAGAAGCAAAATAAAACAAATGAACATGAGAGAATGAATTACCGTTAAAAGTTTATCTCCTATTGATTTGAGCCTAAAGGCTTCCTTTGAAAAGATTCTTCCCAAAGGGAATCCTCTAGGATGAGGAGAGGGATGTGGAGAGAGTAAATGGTCAGGGTTTGGCCGAGCCAAAGGCTTGAGGAGTGTGTGAAATGAGGTAGAGGTGGGGGCCTTTTATAAGAGGAGAGGAGGGGCACTTTTGGAAAGTAAAAAAATATTACATTATTTGAAAATGAGTTTCGGTTTTAAAAGGTCCCACATTGATATATTTTGTGGATAATGTGTTAAGGGTTCGAAATACACCCATCCAATAAGTTTTGGACATGTGTAGTTCATAGATTTTACATTATCTTTCCTTTTTATTTAAATCGTTAAATAATGAGGTCATCACTGCATCATCATGATGTCATAGATAATTTAGTTTATTTAGTGTCTAAAATTTTTAAAAAAACTATCATGATGTAGGAAATCTTTTTAGCTTTCCAATTACTATTTATAATCAAAACTCTGAATTGTATAACCCCACGTAACAATTTTTTTAGTAAAACATGTCATGTTTGTGTTATTTTTACTTTAACATTAAATAAAAAGATATTTATGTCATTTTCCAACCAAAGTGGCACCATGGGGTCCCCAAGTTATCCCATGGATTGTCTTGGTCGGCCATGACACAACCAATGAGGGTATGACATGTGTCAAGCTCATCTCATATTATTAAAGCATTATTTTTACCTTAAGCTACACTAATTACAACTAATCGCGATTAAGAACTTAATAAGTTACTATTCACCAAAAAATTATTATAATCTCATTGAACCACATTTTACTTCTTAATGACAACCATGTATGTCGGATTTTTGAAAATAAAAACACAATGATGGAAAAATTTCATTTAAACGGAAAAATCAGTTATTATAAGTACCACTTAGTGGTTTCACTATTCATCAAAAATTGAAGTTTTTCAGAAAATTACCAAAAATTCACCCTAAGCTATATTTGATATTACGAATTCAAAAATGAAGTCCATTTTAAAAAATTCAAAACATATAAGTCACATTAGTTAATTTAATAATTAATTCCCACTATCATGACAAATAGCGTGTTTTTATGAAACAATAAGTATCAAAAGATTGACACCAGTTTAAGTCCAATTTCAAAGTGAAATTGATTCCAATAACCACCATTGGATTAAATGTTAAAAATATATTATAATTCCACTTCAAAATCAATTCAAAAGATAATATAATAATATAAATAAATTAGATTAAAATGTGGTTTTGAATTAAAATACAACATTTTACACTATTCATTAAAAAATAAACTTTATCGGAAAAATTCCAAAAATTTACACAAAGTAAATTTTGATGTCCCAATTCATAAGAATAGTTTTATTTGGTCCAATAGAATTTATAAGAGTGATCAAAACTATATTTAATGACGGTTCTCCATCAAAAGGCGATAAGTGAACCTTTAGTGAAAACTAGGGCATATATGCCTAAAATTGAATTCTTTCCGTATTTTAAGCCTTTATTTTTTTATTGTAAAAACATTTAAAAACATATATAATAATATTTTAGTTATTTCTATCCATTCCCACCAATACAATGGCTTCATGTTAACTACCATTTAAATAATATTATTTTATTATTAGAGTGAAATGTAAGATTCCCAAGAAACTCGTTGTTGCGTGTTGGGTACGCCATCGAGCATAGCGTCCCCTTTAAAGTAATATTAATATTTTATTCAAAAATATGGATAAATATGAAAATGTCATATTCTTTATTTACCTAGGGTGTTACATCCTTCCCCCCTTTTGGGAATTGCATCCTCGCAATTTTAAAATTGCGCTTGGAAACATCCTTGAAAGTCCCACATCGGAACAAGAGTCGGTAAAACAATCACTTTAAAATAAAGAAAGATAAGTACAAAGGTCACCTGAGTTAACCCATACTAGGATTCCATGTAGAAAAATATGTACATTGAGGAGAAAACAAAGGGCCATGTTCTGATGGAGAGTGATAGAAAACATGGTTAGGAGAAAGTTAACCACGAGAAAATCACAAACTTGTGATGGGTTAAACGGTATTCGATTCCCCAGTAGAAAAAGTTAATAGACAACATTTTTATTTTAAGTTACTTTTTATTGAGTAAATTATTTATAAGGAAACATAATCACTTATCATGTTGACTTTCAACTTTTATTAGATTCCTTACACAAACTCATATTTTCTCCAAAAGACGAGTATTTAGGAAGACTTGTTCACATTAAGAGTACTATATTCAACTTCTAGAGAATCACCTAATACACAAAACATAACTATATACTTCCCATGTCTTTAGAATTTAACCAAAACCAAAAACCAAAAAGGCTAGTACAAGATCAGATAATCCAGAAAAGGATAACCCTTTATAAAAAGAAAATCTATGCTTAATCTCCAAAATTTGTCCAATAAAACTCAAAGTTCAACGAGGACCATCCTATAATAAATTTGTCCATAAAATTCTTCAAAGTAAAACAAACTAAGATTGAAACCCAAATATTCGAAGGATTTAGTCACATAGTCTTCCATGTTAAATCGTAACATTTATCTCCAAAGAATATCAGTTTCTCCTAAAGTCTCGTATTGAAAACTAATTAACCTAATCACATATCCTCCATGATAGGTTAATCATTTTCATAAATAACCCAAAATCAACTTACTCTTAATTCATAAAATCATATAACTAAAAATAATCAGTCAAACTAACCCGAGACTTCACGTAGTCCAGTGGTAGGTGATAAATACCAGTTGCACATTGATTGTGGGTTCGATTCCCGCAGCTTTGTCCGATGCGATGGCTAGTCACACGGACCACGTGTTGTCCTTTTTCCAAAACTATATAATTCTTAAAACATTCCCCAAAATGAGATAAAATCTTCAAGAATAATCATAACATATTTTAACCTCAAGTTTATCTCATGCCCTTCATTTTCCATCATATCATATAATAACCCATAATTACCTCAAAAGTAAGGATCATATAAACTCTAATGGTTACCTTTATAATTATTACCTGGACTTCCACATCGATTGGTCATGTCATACATGATGCATCACAGAACATACCAAGGTTCAAGTGGTTGATCATGACTCATTGATAGTTGGTTTAGAACAATCATGAGATTCCTCATTGAATCCCCCATTTTATCTAGTATCTTAATCATAGAACCACCATAGTTTCCTTCAAACCTGTTGTCTCTTTGGTGCCTGCTAGATCCATCCATTCACTAAAAACCAAAAAGGTCAGCGTGAGTATATCAACAAAACCATCATGTACTAATGAGGAAGATAAACACTAAGATATACTTACTCATTCAATTTATCTAAAACTAGGACTCTTTCTAAAATCCAAACCATTATGGTAATGTCACTTATGCTTTGAGAATAGCCTAACCTCTAAAGTTATCTAAACTGACCTTTGATACCAACTATAAGGTCCCGGCCTTAAACCTTACTTAATATTGAATTAAATGAGTAATTCACATTGAGGATCTTTTCAGGTTTATAGTTTTAGATAATTAGGACATAACTATTACATCTCAAAAGATTACAAAGTAGTCGCTTCTACTAATTTCCATAAAATAAAAACTCGTAAAAAGAAACATGTATAGTTCCATGTATTAGGTAGCATGACTTTCCGTTGATCCCATCCTTGACCCTATTCCACGCTAAGTCCTGTGAAACACATTTCAAAAACATGGGATGAGCATAAAAAGCTCTGTAAGGGATATAAAAATATGGAAAGGAATCATGAGTATATGTATACATAAGAATGAAATCATACTTTACCCATAAACATAGGCACTTTAACATACCTCATAAAATCATAGAAATCATATGACATAAAGCTAACATGAGGCATTCATAACATTCTTACGTAGGGAGTAACCCTCTTGGTTACGTTTGGAATACCCATCACAGTGTATTCCCTAAATCTCTTCGGAGAAACCTTAACGTTTCACTCCTTCGCGTTACCCAATGCATTGGAGAGCTATATCGAGCTCACCCGAACTTAGTTTATCATGGAACCACCCATTTTCAAAACAATGACCAAGAAACATAACATAAACGTATCACATAAAACATGCATAAAGGAAACATAACATTTCCACCTTTCAATCACAATATAACATTTTAGTATATTGAAATAATGAATCCGTTCAAAAAGAAACCATTTCCAAAACCATTTAAAACATTTAATAAGGATATTTTTGAATCAAAGTGTCCCATACCACCTTGAAGCTTTTAACATTTTAAACCATTAATATCCATATAAATAAACCATTAAAACCATTTTGAAAACATGGATATTAATAAGAACAAATCATTAAAACATTTAAAGAGATATTTTGGTTAAAGGGTTTTTACCAAAATTAGAGACACTTGAATACAATAATTGAGGAATAACATTTAATCAGAACATTATAATATCATGAGAATAAATGGATTCATGATATAATATTCCAAAGGACAGTATATACACCATATATGAGTGAATTGATGCATAACAACAATGAAGTCTCAATAGGGATGTAAAATGTGATGAAATCCCTTATAAAGAAGGTATCATTAAATTAAGGGCAAATCAGTCTCAAAAATATGTGTGACAAATATAAATACACCCAATATAAGTGGATATTAATTGTAAAACAATAAAAGGTCATTCACACATATTCAATGGATGACATATTCAATGACTACATGTTGAACCGAAAGAAATCGAAATTGGGTTAAAAAGTTCCCTTGACAGCCTAACGACATCACATCAAAATGAGTTGATGAGAGATAAAAAGTGTATCTCATCACTTGGACATAAAATTTACATCAATAAGGATATATGAGAACATTTCCCAACATAACAATATGTAAATTAAAAGACCCAACAAAAGAAGACTTTTAAAAAAGAGGAGGGTGAAAGGTTCCCTTACCGACTTGGGTAACTTTCGAAAAGTACACCCCATTGAAGAAGTGTCATACAATGAATATGCAAATACCCATAAATGAAATTATATTAAAAAAGTATTGTAATAGTGGGAAGTACATAAACCACTCAAAGGAAATTGTGTCAAATGTTGTATAAATCTCACAGGAATAAAAGTGAGATGAAAAATCCCTTACGAAAACTCGGCAGCCTAACAACGCCACTTAAAAACTTCCAAAGATGGATTTATGAGATCAAATAGGGTATCTAATTACAATAAAATTTACAGAAAGAAGAATATAATATAACATCCCCAATCATAACAAATAGTATCTTAAAGGAAGTGACATAAAGGAGAGTACTTAAAGGGAAAGAGAGAGGTTAGATCTCTTACGAAAATTCGGCAGCCTAACGGCGCCACTCAAAACATCCAAAATGGAATGATGAGAGAGAATATGGTCTCTCATCATATGAACATAAAAATTACAGTAAGGGTAATGTAAAAGAACATCCCAATCACAAGAAAGATGATCTTAGAAGGAATGACATAAAAGAGTGTACTTAAAAAGAAAGAGAGGAGTAAGATCCCTTACCTCAAGTCCAAATTGACTCGATCGTTCTTTAACGTCCTGAATAATAAACTTGAGTTAATTTATACTTCCTTAAGAACCTTTTTCATGTTCATTATTCCTTTTATATCACTTATTACCATGTCATAATTATTATGTAATCATTTAAGTTAATAATATTTGTTTTGCCGATATTTGGTTCTTAAGTCGAAAGTGGACTTCTTACAATTACATGTTGTTCGTGTGGCCAAATGTTTATTATATCCAGAATTGTATTCATGATGTATATATCATATATTTCATATATATCCAGTACATGCATGCATTTATAACATTACATAATCATTTAGAGGTAAGAAATGAAATGCACCGTTCACGGAGACGGTAAGCCGTACATACGCATGAACGCTACTTTCATTTCTATTTCATATTTTATAGAATGTAATAATAATGATATAAAAGGTATATTATAATTCCAGTATAATATCATATATAATATCATAGTTCCATCCTTTATACGTCCCACATATGGTATTTAACGAATCAAATCACTTTGAGGGGGCGGTAGTCCGCACTTCCTTAAATGAAGATATCGCGTTTACCCATAATGGAAACCATAAAGGTATGCCCAAAATGAAAAACAACAGAAGCTTAAGGAAAAAATAAACATATTATATATCATATATAAAAATAGTGAAATCATAATGGCCACCTTTGAAGGTGTTAAATGAGTATTGAACAATCATCGTTTCGGGAGGCAGAATTTCGCCATCCACGGAAACCGTATGTTCTTTAACCATTTGATGTAGTTGTGTGAGAGTGTAGCTCGAATAAATCTTATAACAACATCCTAGTATATTTAAGATACTTGTTTTGTTACAAAAGAAGTAAATAAAAATATTTATGGGGTTGGAGAAGCAAAATAAAATAAATGAACATGAGAGAATAAATTACCTTTAAAAGTTTAACTCCTTTTGATTTGAGCCTAAAGGCTTCCTTTGAAAGGATTATTTCCAAAGGGAATCCTCTAGGATGAGGAGAGGGATTTGGATATAGTAAATTGTCAGGGTTTTGCCAAGCCAAAGGCTTGAAAAGTGTGTGAAATGAGGTAGAGGTGGGGGCCTTTTATAAGAGGAGAGGAGGGGCACTTTTGGAAAGTAAAGAAATATTACTTTATTTGAAAATGTGTTTCGGTTTTAAAAGGTCCCACATTGATATAATTCGTGGATAAGGTGTTAAGGGTTCGAAATCCACCCATCAAATAAGTTTTGTACATGTGTAGTTCATATATTTTACATTATCTTTCCATTTTATTTAAATCGTTAAATAATGAGGTCTTCACTGCATCATCATGATGTCATACATAATTTAGTTTATTTAGTGTCTAAAAATTATAAATAAAACTATCATGATGTAGGAAATATTTTGAGATTTCCAATGACTATTTATAATCAAAAATCTGAATTGTATAACCCCATGTAACAATTGTTTTAGTAAAACATGTCATGTTTGTGTTATTTTTACTTTAACATTAAATAAAAAGATATTTATGTCATTTTCCAACCAAAGTGGCTCCATGGGGTCCCCAAATTGACCCATGGCTTGTCTTGGTCGGCCATGACACAACCAATGAGGGTAGGACATGTGTCAATCTCATCTCATATTATTAAAGCATTATTTTTACCTTAAACTACACTAATTACAACTAATCGCGATTAAGAACTTAATAAGTTACTATTCACCAAAAAATTATTATAATCTTATTGAACCACATTTTAATTCTTAATGAAAACCATGTATGACGTATTTTTGAAAATAAAAACACAATGATGGCAAAATTTCATTTAAACGGAAAAATCAGTTTTTTTAAGTACCACTTAGTGGTTTCACTATTCATCAAAAATTGAAGTTTTTCAGAAAATTACCAAAAATTCACCCTAAGCTATATTTGATATTCCGAATTAAAAAATGAAGTCCATTTTAATAAATTCAAAACATATAAGTCACATTAATTAATTTAATAATTAATTTCTGCTGTCATGACAAATAGCGTGTTTTTATGAAACAATAAGTATCAATAGATTGACACCAGTTTAAGTCCAATTTCAAAGTGAAATTGATTCCAATGACCACCATTGGATTAAATGGTAAAAATATATTATAATTCCACTTCAAAACCAATTCAAAAGATAATCTAATCATATAAATAAATTATATTAAAAAGAGGTTTTGAATTAAAATACAACATTTTACACTATTCATTAAAAAAACAACTTTATCGGAAAAATACCAAAAATTTACACAAAGTAAATTTTGATGTCCCAATTCTTAAGATGAGTTTTATTTGGTTGAATAGAATTTATAAGAGTGAAAAAAACTATATTTAATGACGGTTCGCCATCAAAAGGCGATAAGTGAACCTTTAGTGAAAACTATGGCATATATGCCTAAAATTGAATTCTTTCCGTATTTTAAGACTTTATTTTTTTATTGTAAAAACATTTAAAAACATATATAATCATATTTTAGTTATTTCTATCCATTCCCGCCAATAAAACGGATTCATGTTAACTGCCATTTA
This sequence comes from Viscum album, assembly GCA_963277665.1. Classification (NCBI taxonomy): domain Eukaryota; kingdom Viridiplantae; phylum Streptophyta; class Magnoliopsida; order Santalales; family Viscaceae; genus Viscum; species Viscum album. The sequence goes on along the minus strand of OY728163.1, from coordinate 2,096,384,652 downwards.
AATAATATTATTTTATTATTAGAGTGAAATGTAAGATTCCCAAGAAACTCGTTGTTCCGTGTTGGGTACGCCATTGAGAAATGCGTCCCCTTTAAAGTTATATTAATATTTTATTCACAAATATGGATAAATATGAAAATTTCATATTCTTTATTTACCTGGGGTGTTACAATTTAGACTCTAGATTCTTTGAAATTCAGACTCTGAAGTCTTTGAAACTATGACTCTGAATTCTATTAAATTTAGACTCTGAATTATCTAAAATTATTACTCAAAATTCTCTGAAATTCGGACTCCAAATTCCTTAGAATTAGGACTCTAAATTCCATAGATTTAGGGATTAAAATTCCTTATAATCGAGACTCCAAATTAATTAGGACTCAGGATCTGAATTCCTTAGAATTTAGACAACAAATTGGTTAGAAATCAGACTCCTGATTCATTAGAATTTAGGATCCGAATTCCATAGAATTCAGACTCTGAATTCCTCGAAATTAATACTCCGAAATCTATAGAATTATGATTCTTTATTCCTTGAAAAATAGAATTTGTATATCCTTATAACATAGACTCCGAAGGTTTACTCTCTTAGATATTCAATTCTATTCTTCCTTATACTCTGATCAATTTAATTTTGTTGGAGCAACCATATTTTACTTACTCTTGTTTGAGTTCTAAAATGAGGTGGTGCATTCTATTTCTAACCAACCGTAGTATGAGTGACACATGTATAGTTTCCTCTAAAATTCAAGGGAAAATATGACCATTGGAGGATGGAGCCAACCATTAATGATGTGAATATAAATAGGATCTCATTTAAACGAGCTCATAACAACAACTGAATGACTCTACAACTCTAGAGATTACATGCTGCTGAAGTGATTTCTAAAGAGATACTGTCATGCTATGTGTGTACTGAAAATATTTTTTGAAATTGCTTCAGGTGACTCTGAATGCTTCTGAGCTCATTCGAGGGCTTCTACAGAAAGGAAGATGGAGGTGATGACTACCTTGTATTTTTAGGGCTTGTGGGGATAACAAGACAAGCTATGATATTCGTATCGAGGGCTTACCCTGGTGTAGGTATGATAAACATTCTTGAAATTATAAATCAAGGGACCTTTATCCAAGGTTGTTGGATACCCTACTCTTTGGGTTAAAATATTTTTTACTTGTTACTTATATTGTTTTGTGATTGTTTTCTACTACTTTTTTTGACAAAAAAAGTATAACTAACTTATACATTTTATTCTTCTACTCTGATTAGTAAGATTCTATATACTTAAAGGTAGAATCATCTTCCTTGTAAACCCTTCTGAAGGTTCATTTCTAGGACCATATATTTAGAATCAAGAATGTTTGTATAACAAATAGGTCTTGTGAATTTACCTTGTTTACCTTTGTTAAACATTACCGCCTTTAAAAGTTCCAATGGAATTTTTTTAAAGTATACTATTCACCCCCTCGTGTATATTGAGCATCTACATTATTCATTTCAATATTATAATTGGTATCCGAGGAGGTCTCTGAAATACTTAAATTAACATAAAGTTTTCTTTCTCATGTATTTCTTTATTCTATATTTTCTTTACTTAGGATATTTTTTAACCTTGTATACAAACTTTAAATACCAACAAGTTAGTGTGGAAAGATTTTTCCTTTCAAAAGGAAGAAATGAATTTTTGTTCAATTGAAAATATTAATCCTACTAGTCCAACTATATTTGATGTGAATTATTATGAATATTGGATAGATCATATAAAGACTTTTGTTATTAACACTAGAGTGGACAACATTGATATGGTAACTAGAGATTACATGATTCTTAATAAGGAAGTAAGAACATTAACTAATCAATAAAGTTCATAATATAATCTAAACTATATGGTATACAAAACTTTTTTTTGTTCTTTGACAAAGAATATATATAGCAATATTTTTTCTTGTGAAGCTGATAATTTAATTTGGAAGAAGCTTTAAGTTACTCATTTTGGTACACCCAATGTTACTGAAACTATAAGAGCAATGCTTAAATTTGAGTATCATGGTTTTTTATTTCATTATAGAGAATATATATATAAGGTACAATAGAGATTCATAACTATTTTCAAGAGCTTAAAATACAATGGTGAAAAAGATTTAGATTATGAGGCACTTTTGGACAAGATTATAGACATCATGCCCAATGAATAGGAATCAAAGAGGACAACTATAGATTAGAATATGAAAGTCCTACAAATTTCTCTTGTTGATATTTTTGGAACTCTTATTCAACATGTGGATAGAATGAAAAGAGATGATGACAATGTTAAGAAGAAAAATGGGAATGGAAGTGTAGCTTTTACAACTACCTCTAATCATATGAAATCCAAGACTCTGGAGAGAGTTTGAAGGTATAAATCTAAGAAGGTAATTGTTTTATATGAATCAAGTGAAACTAAAAATTCTAAGAATGAACTAGCTAATTTGGATCGAAGGATGAAAAAGATAGTTGGGAAGATATACATTCAGTATAGACATGAGAGAAAAGAAAGAAAGGACAAAAAAGACTCTAAAGTTACTTGTTATTAATTCAAAAGAGCATGTTATATAAGGCCAGATTTTCCTACGCTTAAGAGAAAAATAGAATGGAAAAGAATTATGATAGAAATAGAAATAAGTACTACAATGATAAATCTATGAAGGTTTTTAAAGCCAATTAAACCTAGAGTGGTAGTGTTGGTGACTCTTCTGATGAATCGTCATATTACAAATCATCTGGACAGAAGAATCTTGGTTTACTTTCCAAGTTACCTATTGAAAATAAATATCTAATGGCCATGGTACAAAATGAAAAATCTATAACCAATGTATCCTTTAATGATAATTATAGTGATAGTAAATACTAGGAATCTTCATATGAAGAATATACTTTGGATGAATATAATACTGTACCTACCTATGAAGGTGTTTCTCGGTTTTCTATGCTCATTCAGAATTAAAATTCAAAAGTCATGAAAAAGATTGATAAAGAAATTTTGAGAGTTTATATTCTTACTATGGAAATATCATATCGTTCTAATGATCATTATAAGAAAACCCTTTATTTTGAATGTATTTTAAAAAAACCTCGAGGAAGTTAATTCTGAGAAGGATAATCTTTATATGGATCTTGAAAAAGTAATTTCTTAGAAAAATGTTTTTGAGCTTAACTCTAGTGCTAAAACTGATGTTTTTGAGGATAAGAACTTAGTAATTAAACTAAAGTAAGAAAAATTTTCCTTGACGATGTGTTTTTCAAACATTACCTTAGTTATGGAAAATTATGATAATATGTATTCTCAAATTCGACCTTTAAGGAATAATTCTGATTTTGGTTTTACTAGTTGTAAACCAATTTTTAGTAAAAATTATTTTGTTCTCCCAAGTTCTCCATTTTTTAATAAGTTTCATTGTGCTATGAATTTGGAAAAAAATTGTTTCCTAAACAAAACATAGTCTTTAGGTTTTCATAAATCTTATTTTTCTGAGAAAATGTGGATTCCTATGATTTTGCTTTCTAATGTTTCAGGATCCAATAATGTTTGGGTTTCTAAAGAATAAAACTCTTGTTTATAGGAAATTAAAGATAGTACCAACAGAAATACATGGTACATATATAGTGTATTCACTTCGCACATTACTGGTAACAAAAAAATCTTTGAAAATATTATCAAGATGAAAGGAGGAAAAGTAACATTTAGAGATAATGCTCAGGGAGAAATTATTGGAATATGTAACATTGTTTTTCTTGTAAAAACATTGATTTCAAATGTTTTATTTGATAAGGATCTTAAGCACAACCTTGTTATCATATTTCAATTATGTTATGAAGGTTACCATGTGAATTTCAGTAATGAAATGTGTTTAGTACACAATTCCATGGAAGAGTTTATTCTTTCTGCCCATAGGCAAGAGAATATTTACACATTAAACATATAATACCTAATGAATAATGATATACCTTGTCTAAGTGCAGTGTAATATCATTCTTGGTTGTGACATAGATGGTTAGAACATTGTAACCCTAGGAACTTTTGCAAACTCTCTAAGAAAAGACTAGTTAAGGATCTACCGGAGCATATATTTGATTCTTCTAAAGTCTTCGATCATTTTCAATATAGAAAGAAATATAAATAAAGTATAAAATTGGATTGTGAATTCTCAACAACAGATGCATTACAATTGGTGTATATGAATGTATTTAGTCAAACACAAACTAGAAGCATTGGATGAAATATTATGTATCTGTTTTCGTTGATGATTACACTAGAATTATGTGGGTCTATTTTCAAGAAAAGAAATATGAAGATTTTTTATATTTCAAAAGTTTTAGAGCCTAAGTTAAAAATGATAAAACCCTTCCTTTGATAACTATTCATAGTGATCATAGTGGAGAATTTTAAAATTCTGATTTTTAATCTTATTATAGTAGAAAATGAATTACTCATAACTTCTAAGCACAAAGAACACTTCAAAAAATTGAGTTGTTGAAAGAATAAATATAATTATTCAAGAGATAAAAAGTACCATGTTGAGTGAATATTTTGTAGCCAATCATTTTTGGGATGAATCTGTATGTACTGCTTGATATACTATAAATCGTGTTTTGATTGGACCTTTTCTTTATAAAAGTCCTTATAATATATGGAATGGTTGAAAATAAATACATTAATACTTCAATGTTTTTGGTTTCAAGGTATTCTTTTGGAATACTAAAGATAATTAAAAAAAATCACACCAAAATCTGAAGAAGTAATTTTCATAGGCTACTCCACAACTTTAAAGTCTTGTAGAGTTTTCAATAAAAATACTGGTACTATTGAAGAAATATTACATGCCAATTTTGATGAAACTATTCCTTTTGATTTTAAATAACCTAAACAATCATATTCATATGTGTTTTTAAAAACTGATTTTCAACCCTTGATAGAAGATCGTTCTGAAAAAGAAAATGTTTAAGAAAATTTTTGTGAAGCATTTACCCTAGAATACATCTCACCATATATTGATGGACTGGTTTTATAAAACCCGAATTAGTTGTTTCTTAAGAATAATCCCAGTGATAGTATCATTAGTGAAGTAAAGAAACCTGTATCAACTAGCTGTTCCTAATGAAATGAAGTAGAACATCTAGCATTCCATTCCCAATTAGAACCAAAAATCACGAATGATGCATTATGTGATGATTATTGGATAAAATCTATGAAAGATGAGCTAAATGAATTTGAAAAGAATAATGTCTGGACCTTGGTTGAAAAAACTACAGAAATTTCTGTTATTAGAGTAAAATGGGTCTCTAGAAATAAATGTGATTCAAATGGAATCATCATAAGAAATAAATCAATATTTGTTTCTAAAAGCTATAATCTACAAGAAGGAATATACTATAAATAAATCTATCCTCTTGTTGTTATTCTTGAAACTATTAGTTTTTAACAAACCTTTGTAGCATTATTTAATTTCAAACATTCTCAATTCTATGGTAAATGTGATTTCCTAAATCGTTAGGTTCAAGAGGAAATTTTTGATGAAAAACTCCTGGTTTTGAAGATATATAACATTTTGAACGTGTTTTTAAACATACCAATTCTTTATATGGATAAAAACTAGCACCAAGATCCTTGTATGATAGACTTACATGGTTTTTGTTTCAAAAAATTATGTTATGAGAAATACTGATCCAACACTTTTTATAAAGAAAGATAATAAAAATGTTTTGATTGTTCAAATTTATGTTGATGACATTATATTTGGTTATACTCAAAAATTGTTATCTGATTCCTTTGAGAATATAATGAAATATGAGTTTGAAATGAGTATGATGGGTGAGTTAACATTTTTCCTTGGTTTTCAAATTTTTCAAAAACTAGAAGGATTATACATATCAAAATATAAGTATATTAAATATCTTCTTAAAAAGTATGGATATGACAACACTAAAGTATACGTAATCCCATTGGTACCTCAAATTCACTTGATCTTGATGAAGCTGGGAAACTAGTAGATAAAACATTTTTAGAGGCATGATAGGAAGTCTACATTACTTGACAGCTAGTCGTCCAGACCTAATGCATTCAGTATTCATATGTTCAAGATATCAATCTAATCCTATAGAATCTCATTTAATGTTAGTGAAATGAATTTTTCTCTACAAAAAGGGATAAATAGTTCTTTGAATTTTTTATACTTCTGGGAATGATTTTTTTAAAATGTTTTTTGGATGATGTCTTTGGTAAATGTAGAATGGATAGGAAAAGTACATCCGAAACTTTTCATTTCTTAAGAGATTCATTAGTTTCTTGTTCATGCAAAAAGGCAACACTTAGTAGCACTTTCCACTGCTGAAGCTAAATATGTAGCAGTTGGAAGTTGTTGTGCTCAAGTGTTGGGGATGCAACACACACTTACAGACTATGGTATGAGTTTTACCAAAACACAAATATTTTGTGATAATACTAGTGCCATTTACCTAAGTAAAAACCCTACACATAACTCTCATGATAAACACATAAATATTTGGCTTTAATTTCTTAGGGATCACACACAAAATGGATCATCATTCTTTAATTTATCGGAACAAAATATCATCTTTCTGATATTTTCAAAAAATAATTACCAAATGATAGATTTTAATATATATAAAAAAGTTATAAATGAGAACCATATGGTAATCATCCTTATTATCTTCTTGTTGAAACCTATATCTTCATAATAATGTTTTCCATGCTAGTATTTTATTTTGGTTTTAAATTTTTTCGGATTCAAATTTCCTTCAATCAGAATGTTTTATTTGAAAATCCTCAAAACATCAGAATCCATCAAAATCCTTCTTCAACTGTCATCTCAACCATCAGAACATCTCTAGATGATTTCAACCTTTTTATGAATCTGGGATGCTAAACTATCACTTCGATTTCCTATATAAATGACATTACAATGGTTTTCCCACATAGAAACTCAAGTCGTCGTGTGCTGATGCTCTGCCTCTGTTTTTAAAAAAGCAGTTTCGGATCTTCAATGTTTCCTTACTTCCGAATTTCTGCTGAATCCACTTCTCATAAAAAGATGTCTAGTGTTAAGGAAATCTTTTAGTGGCAGGTCTACCGTGAATGGTCAGTCGATCCGAATTCTTATTCCTTGTATGATTCTATTGTGTCTAAGAAAATAAATCTAAATAGTAGGAAGAGTGTCTTATTATCGAAAACAAGATCACAAGATACGTTGTATCCAAAATCGCTGGTTGAATTCATTGACATAGTAAGATTTTTCAAAGAAGGAGGATGAGATAAATTTCAATCAATAGCTATAGAAAGACGTATTCTATTTCTTATAACATGGAAATAAATCTGATAGGAATTCCTTTTGAGGAAGAAGTTTATTTTTTCTCTCACAAGCTACCATATGTAAAAGGATCCTTTGATAAGAAAAATTCTATAGCTTTTCTTTGTCTTGAAAAAGTGAAGACTCCGAAAATTATTCATCTCTTTACAAATTATGAGATTCTTCAGTTATGGGTTCATGTTTTTTGAATTCTGAGAAAAAGGGACAAGGATACCATAAAAAAATTGATATTTATATTTTGGATTTCCTGGTGAACCTAAGAATGATAAACGTGGTTAAGCATATTCTCGTTACGCCTGAGAATATTTAAAATGGAAAATTTATGTCATAGATTATTATGTATCTAGCCATTCTTTCAAAGATCGTTATTATTTTTCATCATTCATTCTAGATTCAATGAATTTCTATGCTGAAGAATTCTGTGGTGATGATTTTGAGTGATGATACTCTGAGGAGGATAAAGATTCTCTTTAATAGTCAATCTGGTGAATTTCATGATTTGTAGGATACAGAATTGGACGATCATTCAAAAAATATGGAAGTTGATGAAACTTATATGAAGGGTGGAAGAAAGAGGAATGAGAAGGGACAAGAAGAGAATGAAAAATATACCAGTGGCTATGGAAACTCAATCAGCACCTCCAAAGGCAAAGAAGCAAAAATCATATCCTAATGATGTTTTGGCTATGTGGAGAGAATATAAGAAGAATATAATGGATGGGGAGCCTAAGATTGGCCTCGACCCTACTGAGAATATAGAAAATGATGGAAAAGTAATGATGCAAAGAAATAAGGAGTCTGAGGCTGAGATAGTGCAATCCTTTTGGAAGTCTGATGAGAAAGCCTCCGAGAATATTCCAAAAGCAGAATCATTTTTGTTTGAACTATTACCAAGGACTATGGGAATGAAGTTTTTAATTCTGTAAAAAATCCAGAAGATGTAGTTGAAGAAGATGAATTTGAAGAAGAATAATGAGAAGTGAGTGTTGACACCAAATATGTGTTAAAGTAGGAAGAGGAATATCATGAGAAAGAAATACTTTCTAATAAATTATCATTTCAAACCTCTCAAGACGAATCGTCAAATTTTTCTACTCCTGGGAAGGATGAAGAGAATGATGAAGAATAACTTAAAAAACTATTTGGTAATGAAAGCATAAATAAAGATTTGATTCACCTAGAGGATGTTGAGGCTGGAGCCGAGAAGGAAGAAGTTGATAAATAGAAAATTGTTTAACTATCATATAGTGAACATGAATCTCCTGATAAAGAAGAAGTCAATATGATGTATGATAATGGAGAACATGTGGATGTGGATATAACTTGAAATGTTGTGGTAAAGAAGAAAAAATATGGTGGATCATCGAAGAGGAAGGCTGTTGAATTAGAAAAAAAAATCCTCAACCAAAAAGCCTCGGATTCAGAATCATCCTCCATTGGACAAGACATTGTATTTCAGTCTTTGAAAAAGCTTGTTAGGACTATTATAATATTCCTTAGTATAGACTCGATATGTTAGATGCTTCATCATTCATTAAATAAAAAATTGTATTCAGTATCCATGGTGATGGATAAGTGTGTCAAACTCGAGGCAGACTTCATGTATTTTCACATTAGCTATGAGGATCATAAATGATCATGAAAAAATATGACAAGCTGTTCAAAGAAAAAAATAGAAGAGATGAGAATTTTTAATGAATTTCAAGAAAGTTTCAAAGATTCTTTTGACACAGATGATGTGAAGATCATAGATTTCACTAACAGTTTTGAGGAGAATCTAACTCTTTAATAGACTTCTCGGAAGATAGAAGTGAATGATCTGAATGGGAAATTGAATTTAGTTTCTCAGAGTGGGAAGAGAGAAAGGTGTCTCAGAATTGAGATAGATGAGAAGTTTTTTTGGTAAGAATAAGTCTTGAAGTCTTAGGTAGAATCTCTTAAGGCTCAGAAATAGAAAATTAAAGCCATAGAGAAGAAAACATCAGATCAAGACCAGTTTCTCAAACGTGAAAAAGATGATCACAAGAAGCTGAAAGAAGTTAAAAATAATAGTGAATAAGCTGATAACAAAGTCTAACAAAGGATAATATTTTCCAAATCTAATCATTTGTTGTCTTTTCATATTTTACATGTCCTTTGAATCGTAATGAAAATCTTGTTTCTCTTCATATATTGTGGTTGTTATTTACTAATCTTTTAGGTACCAAATTATATTTCTATTACCTATATTTCTTTTTGAAAATTACAAAGGGGGAGGAAGGAATGAAAAAATAGAATACTTAGTAAAGAATAAATTTCCTTCAATAAGGGGGAGTTCATTTAAGGAGAGTTTTCAACATAAAGATTTTTGTATGCATGAAAATGAAAAATCTCATTCAAGAAATTCAGAATACGATCCTTAGTGTTTCCAAAGACTAAGGGGGAGTTATTCATATTCACATTGAACTTAGTAAAGGGATATAATTTTTTTTCAAGACAATAAAATTTCAATGTCCGTATATTCTTTTTCATAAGGATGTTTTTTCTTTTAAAAAAGGGGAATATTGTTGAGTCAATAAGGTTTCCTTATGACATTTCCATTCCTTCATATTTTAATAATCATAAACTCTCTATCATAAGGTAAATTTTATTTTCCTTAATATGGAAAATTTTTCTTCCCTAAGGAATATTTATCCATAACATTTTTTCATTGTTTATATTTTAGTCTCTCTAAATCTAATTCTTTTTACTCCTATGTGAAAAATTCGATTTCACGTCTAAAACCTCAATATTCTATAACTACATAGATTTAGAGTATTCTCTTTTCATGATCAGAAATTTAGATTCCGAATTCTATGAAATTGAGACTCTGAATTCTTTAAAATTCAGACTCCGAATTCTCTGAAATTCAGACTCTGAATTCACTGAAATTCAAGCTCCGAATTCACTGATATTCAGACTTTGAATTCTATAATATCCAGAATACGAAATCCTTAGACTTCATACATTTAATTCCTTAGAATTTTGGATCCTAATTCCTTAGACATCAGACTCATAATTCCATAAAATTCGGACTCCGAATTCATTAGAAACAAGGATCCGAATTCCAACGAATTCAGATTCTGAATTTCTCAAAATTCAGACTCGAAATTCCTTAGAATTAAGGTTTTGAATTCCATTGAATTCATACTCCAAATCCCTCAGAATTAAGACTCTGAAATGTATAAAATTTTGATTCTAAATTCCTTGAAAAATTTAATCTGTATATCCTTATTACATAAACACCAAAAGTTTACTATCTTAAACTCCAAATACTATTTTTCCTTAGACACTGAAAATTTGATGTTGGTTGGGAAACCAAATATTAATCACTCTTTTTAGAGTTATAAGACGATGTCATGCATTCTTTTACTAACTAACTATTGTTTTAGTGACACAGGTACAGGTCCCTTCATAATTCAAGGAAAAATATGACACTTGGTGGAGGGAGCCGACTGTTGATGATGTGCCTATAAATAGGAGCTTATTTGAATGAGCTCATAAAAACAACTGAAGAACTCTACAACTATTGAGATTACATGTTGCTGAAGTGATTTCAAAAGAAATAATTTAATGATTTTTTTGTACAAAACCTCTTGTTCAGAATTGATTCATGCGACTCTGAATGTTGCAGAGAACATTCGTGGGCTTTCTGGAATAGGATGACAGAGGTGTCGAGTACCTTGTAGTTCAAGGGCTTGCGTGGATAGCAAGACAGACTCTGATATTCGTAATGAGGGATTACCCTGTTGTGGGTAAAACAAAATTTTTAGAAAGTATAAATCAAGGGACCTTTATCCATGGTTTTTGGATACCCTACTCTTCGGGTTAAAAGATTTCTTACTTGTTACTTTTATTGTTTCATGTTTGATTTAAGATTCTTTTTGTTTGACAAGGAATGTATAACTATCTTATTATTTCTTATTATTATACTCAGATTTGTAAGATTCTATATTATTTAAGGTATAATAATTTTTCTTTTAAACATTTCTTATGTTTCATTTATGGAACCATATTTTCCGAATCAAGCATGTTTGTTGAACTAAGAGGTCTTAGGAATTTTCCTTATTTAACTATGTTAAACACTAACATATTTTAAAATTTAAAAGGAATTTTTTAATATATGCAATTCACCCCACCATCTTGTATATTGAGCATATACATTAATCATTTCAATCCAAAAAATTTAGATTACAATGTCCCCTAGAAAGAATTGTGTTGCCTATTCTGAAGGGTACATTCCATAATGTGTATTATATGATCACCAATGGTTGGATACTAGTTTAAAGGGTATAATAATATATTTTGGGAATGAATATACATATTATTAGATCCTAAAAATAATATATAAGTAATCATGGTAAATTATAAACAGTTGAAATTGTGACCATAACACGTAAAAAAGATGGAATGAAACTCCACAAAAATACCCACCTGTCATAAAATTTAATAAAAAAAATTGTATATCTATATATGAATATTAAATAAATTAAAAGAAATATTTATAATAAAATATAGTTAAAATAAAATTAAATTCATCACAAAACTATTATAGTATTACAATGATCCATGAGTAAATGACCATGATAAATTGGGTATACTCAAAATTTAGTATAAAAAATTAAATTATGATAAATTTAGGAAATGTAAATATACAAGTTGGGATAAAAAACTCATAAGGCTTGAATAAGGCATAATAAACATATCTTGGTTATTGAAATTGTTTATAGTGAAATGAATACTTGAATTTTAGGTTCAAATTATCTTAAAATAAAAAAATCAAATTCATACAAAACTATATTGGTTTATAAAATACATACTCCGCATATTTAAACTATAAAAGTTAGATGTTTATTAAATTATGTAATAGAAAAATTAATGGATCAAGTATAAATACTAATAAAAATATTTCACATTCACTATAATGAAAAAATTAGGGCGTATCTAAGACCATGGATATTTTCAACATAGACTTCGATAAGGATTAATTGTAATGATAACCAATATTATGGTCATATTATATCCTAATTCAAGGATCTACCATGTAAAGAAAATAATTATATATATTTCACAAAACAGATCATATGTTATACAAGTTTTAATCATTCATATCATTAATTACCAATAAGATACACATTGATACAATAAGAAAAGTATCATTACATTATGATACTATGTTAACTTCATTGTAAATTTATTTTTTTATTCCATTTTGAACCAAAAAAATAGAAATTACATATACATATTAATTTTCCCCTTATTTACATTATTTGGTATCATGAATGTTGTAATTAAACCCAAATAATTACCTCAAAACACATTCTATTTATTAAATAATATATCGTAATGATGGAATTATTATCAATAATTATTTATGAACAATTTTACTATTTTTAGCAAAAAAATCCATAACAAACACCCAAATAATTTTTAAAAATACATAATTGTATATTTTAATTTCAAAGGATACTTGTTATAAACATAAGAAATTTTCATACACGTTAATTAAATGATTTTAGTATCCAGTTTTTATTTTATATTGACATAAATCATCCCATTTTCAATCTCTATTTACTAAATTAATTATATAACAAAAAACCATTGGTTTTTATTCAATAACAATCACAAACATTATAATTATAATTTTCATTACACTTTATATCAAGTAATATACATCAAAATTTCCATCATAAATAATATGATTCAATATCACAATTTTTAATTAAAATGAAACATATTCACACATTTTCATCACAAGAAAAAATATAATTTAAATAAATATAAGAAATAATATTCTTTCTAAAAAATTTCCCCAAATTCTATATAATCCAATTCAAATATTTTTTTAAAAAATTATAGTTCTCGTTCTAGCAGCAGAATAAAGAATCCTAAGAGTATTCTCAATACATTCATTATAATATTATTGTCATAAACATATTCACCCATATGTGAATCCATAAACTCTTATAAATTTTTACTACCATTGTACCCAGTTATATATATATATATATATTAATTTATAAAACATTCATAGGCTATGAATTTAGTCTTAAGGAATATAATGGAAATTATTCAACAAAAATCTCAAATATCTAATACCTAAAATGTTTTTTTATAAAAACTTTCTCTATAAACACATCATATTCATTTTCAAAAATCACATTCTTACACCATAATCACATAAATGGTTTGGTTATTTAAAACATATCTAAATAATAGAATTTGATTAATTATAGAAACAGATGAAAAATTATTTAACCTAATAAATTAAATTTCCGAAGCCATTTTTAATTTTTATACCATCACATTAAATAATGGTTTTAGAAAATAATTTTAAATAAAAATTAGTTATTTTACCCCCAGATATAAATTTTTAAAAAATCCAAAAATCATGTATGGGTTTTATTCTATTAATAATATAATTAATAATCATTTTTAAATTAAAAGTCAAGACTTGTTTTGATCATATAGAAACACAATGAATTGTTATTAGTTCCTTAAAAATCACATATTCTAATAACATAACAAAATTTGATCATTAGTTATTATTATATATCAACTAAGAACTCTAATAAATCACATAACTCATTTTAATCTAAGAAAACATAATAAATTGTTATATTAAAAGAGAAATAATTATATATGTTTACTTTATAATATATTAAATAAGTAAAAATAAAATATAATATTGAGTTTCTATTAAATTTACATTAATATTCATTTATAATAATAATATATCATAATTTTATCATCATTTGATTTAAGATACACCTGATTAATGAGTTTTAATGATGCGGAAAATTGAGACCACCTACCTCACTGTATGTTTGAAATGATCTAAAGGATTTAATGAATAACAACTTTTTTAATCTATAAATATTAAAAACTTATCATTAAATTAAGAGAAAATATGAATTCAGGAATAAAATAAACAAAAAAATTGATTCATTTTATCAAACAATATGTAAATTGATCTACACACCACCTAGGAGCTAATATACCAATCGTGTTGCCGATATTATATATAATGATGACAAAACCTATTAAGGAAAATTTTATATATGTTGATATTGATTTAATGAATAAATATTAATCTAACGACATATATGAAAAATAGTTACTACCCTAAATCCAAAAATTTTAACCCTCAAAATTACTAAACTAACAATGTATAATATATTTCCTAGAATCACACATACTACATAGTGCCCATCCACTGACCTTTCTGTGTAACCCTAAATAGGAATTCAATTGTTGTACTAAGGAACATCCCCCCAATACATTATCCAATACATACCGAATGTTTATGTACCATATACCTGATGTTTTCCTTTACTAGTTTCCTGTAAAAAAACATTCCTTTATTACAAGGACCATGCCTTAATCATTACATTATCTGGTGATTCTAATCTACAATTCTCATTACCACAATCCATAGGATCATTTATACTTAGAGTTTAATAGAATTTGGACTAAATAATATGTGGTAATACCAGAAACTACAAGTGGACTCAATATCAGAGTATCTATTTTTTCATAAAACCAAGGTAATTAAAATTAAAGATTTCTCTCTTCAAAAAATATCTAAAAAAATTCCCCTTACTATTATCTTTCTCCCTAATAAAACATAATCTATATAAAAATATTATAAAAATGGGATGAGAAAAAATATCCATGAGGGAACTAAATAAATGGAAGCTATCAGTCCTTTAAAAACCTATAGTAACACATTTCTAAAAACGTACCTTTTACCTCAAAAAGAAATCACATTTAAAAAATGGTCATTTTATAACATTTTAAAAATCAACTAACATTAATTGAAAACCAGAAGAAAAAAGATAAAATATTATCAGGTTACAAAGGAAGAAATTTCAAATATTAATCTTAAAAATTGCATAACCATTCTAGAAATCCTCCAACATCAATGTACCCAATGCTTTGGAGTTGATATCATAAATCGATCTCCTTGTATTATAATGAAACCACCTATCATTGTATAGTATCATTACCAAATTTCCTTTTTTAATCATAGAACCCCTCATAACTGGTATATATAATATCCTCCAATCATAAGGAAAATTTCCCATGAACTATAAAATCAACAAATTCAAATAAAAATGGCATCATAAATTAATATTTGAAGAAAATTAACTCTGTATTATGAAATAAATTATTTTTAAAACCAATCATGTATAATGGAAAATAAATTTTCTGAAATAAACTATATAAAAATGTGGGGTAAGATATGAAATATTAAGGTGATATAAATGTGGGAAATTTCATTCATTCAATATATATAAAATGCATTCATTTTTAATTTTATAAATATAAACATTAATTTCTTTTAACGAATGAACCTTACCAATATCATTTCTTTGAAGTGAGAATTAATAAAATGAATCGATTATGTGAATCCAATACATATATACAAATAAAACATTTAGAAATAAATTATAACATAACAAAAAGTAATTTTCTACATAAAGAGAGAATGTCATAATAAATTTTGTATAACATTATCCAAATGACTGGAAATTGGGATAAGAAATCCCTTTCCTCAGGTTTAACATCCTTCAAATGTGTAAGAAAAACTTATATAATAGTATAAAAATGTTATTAATTTATAATATATCTATATTAATCAATATAATAACTTCATTGTTTTTAATACATCTTACCCAATATTCATTAATAATATGTCATTATTTTAATTGTTTCGGGTACATTAGTTCCATGGTTTCATAGAAATTTTGTTTGTATATAATTTTGGATTTTCTTATCAAAAGGAATTGATACTACAAACTTATAATGAAATTATACTAATGAACTAACAAATGTATATAAGTTCCCATATATATATATATATATATATATTTCTATCATTGGGATTTTTTATTTGATAAAGTGTTGATGGAAAATTTATATTTTATTTTGGATATTTTTTTCAATGATTAAATAAAATTTCACATTATTTATTATTATATATTTATATTAGTTCAATAAAAATAAATATTTTATAATATAAATATAAATATTTTATTTACACATAATATTATATTTAAAACAATAAAGAATTTATGAAAGTTAAAACAAACTCATTATCCATTTAGGTGATTAACCATCATAATTTGGTCAGTAGTTTCATTTTAATTAATAAGATGAAATAATAAAAGGGATGGGTAAAATATATTCCATTAGAAATTAAAAGTTATAGTATATAAATAAAATTTTTTTTATCATTACTTGGTGGATGAAGGAGGTGAGGGGAAGATAGAATAGAAATGAAATTAAGAGATGTATATTGAGAACATCCCCTCGTGAATATCACCTCATTAATGGACCCCTTAATCACCTTTGAATTAGTCTGTTGGGGATACCAACAACACATGAAAGTTGAGTGAGTGGGTAGAAGATTTTTTTAGTTATGTAGATATCCTCAATGATTTTGAGGATAAATGGGGTGGTCATGAGTGGTATTTATACTTTAGTAGGGGTGTTTTCATGTGTTTAAATAATTAATGTTTTAAATTTAAAGACAACCACATTTGAGTGGTGTTATTTTCACAAAATTAGATTTGTAGTTAATTTTTTATATTTTGATTATGGTTGATAAACACATAAATATCCCATTTAATGTTGTAGTTTTTTAGTACATTAATATTTTAACTTATAATTTACCTTATTTCATTATTTGAAATATATTGTGGTAAATATTAGTTTACCACAGTAAATTATTTTGGAAAAAATGAAAATAGAAATATATTATAATTTACACCATCCGAGTATAGATATTTGATCTAATTTAACAAATTAAACTGAATTATTTTTAATAATTACATATAAAACATACCCTATAGACGCGATGAAAAAGAAAGTTTCCACAAAGCACATTTTCATGGAAAATATAATTTCATATTAACTTCATGAAAAATATTAATCATTATATGATACAGAACAATTATTTTATAATATATAATATATAAATTTAATATAAAAAATTCCCTATTTGGGATAAAATTTTAAATAAAAATATTCAAAATTTATCTACATTAAAATTGTTTTTAAAAAAACCACATTTTTAAACACAAAAATAAACTTATTCTAAAGCACTATATCAGTTTCATTAAAAATCATTTAACTCAATGAAATATAAAAAAATATATTTATTTTTCTTCTAGCCATGTTTAATAGGTAATGGTTCTTTTAATTTTTTTAAAAGTTTATGTAATTACAATAAATTTTCCAAAAAACGTTATTTTTTTAACAATTCATTGAAAAATTAATCATTTATTAAAATTATCAACATTTCATCCAAAGATAATTCTTACATCATGAATCCAAAAAATGTAATTCCTTTTGTGAAATTAGAATTTGGTAATTTTAAAATTTATCATTTGAATATAACCATATATGAAAGTAGTTTAAAAAATCTATATCTTACTTAAGATGATTATAATGAATTTAACTATTTAATTTAATCATAAAAATAAATTTGAAAATATATTATTTTATGTTTTAATTTTTTGTCAAATCCCTCCCACTCTTTTATGTAATTATTTCGACAAAATATTATGCACTTTATAAACACGTGTGAATAATTTTCTCTCAACAAATATTCAGATACATGTATTTCTTAATCAACATTATAGCTTCTCCAAAAGACCATAACTTGGTGAATTAACTATTTCCATAATAAATTTTCTATATGATCTTGATTATGAATATGATATTTTTTATAATAAATTTTCTATCCCTATTATACTACTTTTCGGATAAAAACATGAGATGAATATAACACATACCTTATTAACATCGAAACATGAAAATCATTGTGTAATAGGGATAAAATCAAAGGAAAAGACACTTATTATGAAACAAATCCAATATTCTCTAGAATTCCATAAGATTAAATGAATCTAGAACATTATTTCCCATTCTAACAAAAATGAAAACACTTTTTATGGATATATTTTAGATTATCATGACCACCTACCCCAAATGAATTATATTTCCCCTATTATCCACTTAACATTTCTTCATACTCTAGGTTTTCCTGATATTTTTCAGAATCATATTTACATTCTACAACATTTACTCAACTGATTCTGGTCTCATCATCTTTTTTCATGTCATTCATCAAAAACATTTGTATGTGGACACTATATTCCATATAATTACGCCAAAGGTGCCATATGTGTACTAAAATGTAATATTTTATTATAAAAAACTATAAAAACGAAATATGATGATCCAAAATACAATGTAAATCAATTAAAAAAGAAAGAATCGCGTATTAAAAGGTGTTTTTTTTTTCTAAAAATCCATCATACCTAGGATGAAAGGAGTGTTATATAATTGTATTCAGTTACTATTGACTTCTAACGGCCTTTTCAAAAATAATAAGTGAACCTAGGTTCATGGTAAGATACAATAGTTACATGAAATCCATCTGACATGAATAAATTCTTAATATAGAACTGATAATTTTGATCTAAATACAGAGTATGTCGAATGGGGAGGAAGGTTTGGGATTTAAATAGTCGATAAAAAATAACCCAATTCGCATTATAACCTTGAGAAGTATTTGGATGTATCAATACAAAATACATGGATATATGTCCCCATTGGCACTCTATAACTAGAAAAGGTTTAAGAATCCCTTTAATTTAATTAATTTCCATCTTTAATGTGTTGGAAAGTCAATCATTTCATAGAAAAATCTACATATATATCTTTTGATTCCACCCCACCATTAATACTCTTGAAGTTATTTATACATCTTAGTTCTTCTAGGATGACCATCAAATGGGAAATTATTAGATTAATTTAACAAATCCCTATTCAATTTATCATCATAATGCATGAATAAAATCTTCTAAATATCAAAACAAATTCATTATCATCATTAAATTTAGAAAACATCCCATTTTTAAACGAATAATTTTGTTTCTATAATTCATTGTCATCCTTCAAATATTTTTTAATTATTTTTGAGAGGTATAATTTATCAGACAAACAAAAAATAGTGGATGTCCCTATATACACAAAATATAATAAAAAATTCACCATGTTATTAAACAAATGGTCATGTTCCAAATGTAACATTGTTAATTATGCATTAGGTTTTTGACTCAAGGAATGCACACCTTTGTTTTGTTTTCTAGGATTGTAGTTGATTGTACAATAATAATCCTTGATCAATTCTGACCATATTCTTTAGATCCTATTCCAATATTTAAATATAAATATAAAATTTTATATTTTATGATATGAATTTGTTTCAAACATTGATTCATATAATGATTGAAAATTTTTTTTAAAGAAAAATCCACTACATGTTATTACAATTCATCTGTAATATAATTTGTCTTATGAGGATTTAATTTCCATGAATCATAAGTAATTATATTATCATTCTTCATCAATACCCAACTATGTACTTTCAATGAAGCATAATTGTAGATAAAAAATCAACATTTCTCGAGGGTAGGGCCCAAAATGAAGCATTTCTAAATCATCAATCATGTTCTAAAAAATTTTCATCACATTGTTGTTTTTGAAATAAATATAACTCTTTTTCATGTTTATATGGTTAGTGGGAAATATTACAATGCATATTTCACAGAAAATCTCAACTAATATCCCCCTAATTGAAGAAATATTTGAATATTAGTAACACTTATAAGTCATTGACATTCACATACCATTTTTTTTTGGAATGATCAACAATAATTACATATTTATATATAATTTTCCTTGTAAAATAAATCTATTAAAAAGTAAACAATTATAAAATTTCCATATAACTTCGTTTCCATAAGAGTTTTCATAATAATACTTTGATTTTTTTCATTATCATCATAAATTCATAAATTCAGAAAAATATCATCAATTAAATCCACACAGTAATTACCCAAATATTCATGAATATTCTATTCGTAAAATAAATAAATACATTAGGGGGAATTTTATAACACAGTTAAAATAACTACAAACTAATAATCTCAAATTATTCTTTAAAATGAAGTCTTCTGAATATAATTCTCTATAACATTAATCTAATGGTAATTTGACTTATGGTTAATCATTGAAATGTTTTTAACATAATATATTTGATAAAAAGCATTTGTTAAATAGAAAAAGTTACTTGTTCTAAATTGTGATGTTGTTCAAAATAATTAATCAATGAGAAATCTAACATAACCATGTTTCTTTTTAACAAAAAATGAGAGAATCCCATAGTGAAGTGGTTGGTTTAATAGGCTTATAATCATGAAATAAGTCAACAGTAAACACCAAATCTCTATTAGGAATAACAATAGGAAATTCATTATAAAAATAGTCATTAATTCATTCACTCTTGGCACTTTGCTATTATGAACAGTTCAATTTTTGTCAATGATATGTTCTATGTAAATTTAACATCCACTTATAACCAATTTACCAAAATCGTAGAAGGATATAAAAGGTATGATATCATTGAACAAGTCATTATTAGATCTAAAATATTCCAAATAATGATAAATTTGAATACATTCCAAACCCAAAATAATTTCAAACTCAACTACTGGTATATTGAAAAAAATTTCTAGAAAGGTTGTTTCACTAAAAAATATGAAGTTTCTTAAAAATCATTGTTTCCTTACGGCTTACACACAGATTTTTTTTACCAATAGTTGTATCATAAATTCATGGTGTGATAGTTCCAATATTAATTCAAATTTATTCAAAATGAATAAATTAAAGGATCTAGTATCAAACATGGTATTGGAATAATTTTTATATACAAGTGAAAAATTGTTAACCAGTTTATATGACCTCCCCCAATCAACCATATTAGTGAAAAGGAATTTTGATACACCATTTATATTCTACTCGTGATGAATTTCCACTTAGGTAACTATCTTTGGACACATGTTAACAAAATTTCCCAATTCAATACAATGAAATAATATTTTTATGGATTTTTTTATTTGTCGGCTAATATTCCATGTAGTCACAAGATATGTTACACATGTTTCTACATAAAAATAATTTCATATGTATCTAAAGACATTCCCAACAGTAATTATTTCAAAAAAATTCAAACGTATTGAATTTGATTTTCTAACCTCCAAATTGCATCAAGAAATTCTACACAAATTCCTTTTGACCTGACTATTTCTCAATCTTATCATTAGAAGGCACGTACATGTCAAAAAATTCTTCTCCACATTATCATCATTATGAACATGTTTCTCAGAGTTTTAAACTCTGGTGAAGGAAATTATCTTCATAAAAATGGTTCCAAACTAAAGTAAACATTTTAATATTACTATCAATATCCAAAAATATTATTTATATACTAGTGAAGTCTTATAAATTAGCTTCATATTCACTTATAAAATCTTCATCTTAATTGTCATGACCCAACCCAATATGAGGTTCAAGCCACAACTTCCTCATGCCCACCTCGGTTGGCCATGGGTGGTGACAACCATAAGAAGGAACCAATAAAATATTGGAGGCCTTTGCCTAAATCTTGTTCACACACACTGAGCCAACTAAATGCCAAATGGAGATTAAAAGTAGAAAAGGTTCAACTACTATAATGTAAAATGAAAATGCATTAACCATGAGATGGTATAATAGTATGGTAGTTTCAACTAAATAGTAATGTGGAAAACCAAATTCTGAAACCAAAAACATGTCCCATAATAAAGTAAATTGAAAAATAGTAACAGATGGTAAATCCCCACTCATGTATCCCTACTCTGACCACTATACACGGTCCTCACAATCGATAACCCTGTGATCCTCAGAGAACATGATTGGCATTTCCACCATCTTCAAATGACATGAAACATGTTTGTAGAATCCCATGAAGGGAAGAACATATACATACCATGTAGAAAACCTCAAAATGTAATGAGGGAGTAGTAAGAGATACACTGAAGAGGAAAGAAGAGGAGAAAAATGTATGATAAAAGTGAACAAAAATAGTAGAAATTAACCCAAGAAAAGAGTGAATGTAGACTCATACAAATACAAGGAGATCCAATAGTTGAGGAGATGATTTCATCATCAAAACATCACAACCTATAGTATGAAAATAGCCCCATCCATTCAAGATAATTTAGACACTGAATGTTTGTGGTATACACAGTGCATATTTACCTCTCTATAAAGGAGAGTAACCAAAACTCATGGATTGAGTACAATAATTGGATTGATATATATGCTCAGCCATAGAATAAAAAATGAATGAGTAAAAGGATATCTGTCTCACAACTCAACAAAATTAAATGATTGTAAAATACTTCCATGTAAAACTATATCGGATTCCTAACACCTCATATGTCTTATTAGAAGGCAAAAGTCAAAGGGTCTTAAATCACCACACCTTGATACATTCTTCATTGGGTGATACTGAATTGCCCACACTGTTTTACGTCATGTTTCAAGAATGTGTCTCGATGGGGAAAGCCCAATTATTTCTCGTGAGTCCAATTGTATTTCTAACATGGTCTTTATTGGCAGTCACTGAGGAACTACACTACCCAGACCTACATGAGGGTACCACTCGGGATAGAAATTAAGGGAAAACGCTACCCGAACAATACTGAGTGTATGCATGGTGAGTTATCAGTCAGACACGACTACCCATCCTAGATGGAGTGTCATGATTAGATGTTCATCGTGAACTACACTACCGAGCCTAGTTAAAGGGTTATCCCAAAGAGTCGATGAACTCCACTACCCATATCCCAATGGAGGGTAACTCAAAATCACTAAGGACTACACCGACCAGTCCCTTTGGAGGTTATGCCTACAATAATTGGGTCTACACTACCGATCATGGATGGAGGGTCAGCTCAAAACATTGAGGGAATCTAGTAGTTTAATCCCACTATAGGGTAACATGGAATCATCAGGGACTACACTTCCCAGCCTAGCTGGTGGGTCTTCTCGGAACTGTTATGGTAATCATATATGATCACTGACATCATTATTTTTCATCTTTATGTGTTCTCATCCAAAACATTCAGGTCATATCTCAAAATCCACTTATGAGGTAACTATCGAATTCTATCTAAAAAACACAAAGGATACGAATCTCTATGGCTAGAATATGAGTCCAAATAAAGTGGATAGAAAATTTAAAATAATATTGATGAGGGAAAAAATGCATATGGGTTGCAAATGACCTGTGAACCTCCCTTACCACGTTGATGTGTACCAACACAGCATCAGTTACAAAACTATGCATATGTAACCCTTAGCATGCCCGAGTACACACATTTTACATGGAATACCTGGTCAAGTGTTGATAGAGCACATAATTATCATCATTTCAATGAAGGGATAAAATGTAAATTCACTGACAGACATCCTCAAACAACCTTGCATTATTTGGCCACATCTCTTTATACATCTTTTATATCCTCAAAAGTGTCGTTGCTGACATAAGGTATGGATTATCTTCCAAAAAATCATATGAATCTACCATAGATACTATGTTCATGTTTTTAAATTTAATTATATCTTGAATAATGCTCTATATATCATATTGATAAAAAAATTTGGAGGCCTCACATAATGAAACAGATCCCACCATTGCAATCGTTGCGAAAAAAGAACAGAGGATTGACTATACATTCACCATAATCAGTCACCTACGGATGAAGCTTCATTTCATAGGCTTGGGAATGAATAATTACATAGAGGTCCCATAAATAATACCTAAAATATAGTATATATATCTCACCTTTGTGATAATCATTGAAATATGTACGAAATCATCTATTCATTTTCTAAAATCAGGCATTCGAAGAAAGAGTCACATTTCCCCGCTTTATGCTTGAATGGATCTCATCGGACCCATTCATGAATAATGATTTAAAATAATGATTTTGGTCTTAAAATTTAAGACTTAAATTTAGGGTAACATTTCCTCTAATAGAACATCAAACAGATGTCACATATAGGATTTATAGTGGGTCAAATATTAAATAATATAATGAAATCTATAATTTCATGAGAATTTCATGGGCCTAGGTTATGTGATATATAAATTTTTTAAAAATGGTCTTAAAATGATCGTATCATAAATGAGATCATGATAACACTAATAGAACATCAATCGGTCACCGCATTATGGAGTAATGTGACATCAAATAAATAAAAAAAATTATTATTATTATTATTATTATACTTATTTTATTTCATTCTTCCTATGGTTTCCCCCTCACATTGATTTCAATATGGGCCTCTTCCCCTGCACAACCCATACATCAGCCACTAATTCTTTCAACGGACTACCCCCATCCACCTTTGTGCTTTCCCAATGTCATTGCATCAATGCTACCGTACACCGCTGACCTATCACCTGGGGATACTTGCTCACCTTGCATGAACTGTGAAAACTAGCATTCCATCCATCTACATTAATCAATATTCTAGGGATCTACTAACTCTAACCTCTATCATTCCAACTACTTACTCCCCAATGCTATAGCGGACCGCTGACCTCCACTTCGAGGACATACCACCTCAGGTACCTCACATGGCACCAAACCATCTGTCGAACTCTGCACAAAGCCACCAAATCTTCTTTGATCCAACATGCCTCCAATTCAAGTCAAAAAAATTTAACCGATAACTGATATGTGATCCTTGGGTTCCAATATATATAGACCTAGTATCCTCTTAGGATTCTCTCATAGTTCACCAAATCTGCCATGAATTCATGCTACAGATCTAGCTCAGGTCGCCCAACAGTTGTAATGCTGGGAACCACAGGGTTCCAATGGTGAATAATGCATATAAAAAGGGTATAAAATCTCATGATCAAAGGGGTTGGATCGTTTTCTATGCATTCATGTATAACCTTTAAAAAATGTGTGATTTGGGTTAGGAAAAACTAATAAAAAATTCAATTCTAGTACTCAGGGTCATGCAAGGGGTGAATATTGAAGAAATAATTATCTGGAGGCTAAATCATTTATCAAAGGTAAAAAATCCAGAGAAGACTCTATCCTAGATTGGACAGATCACTTTTGATGAAGATCAGACTTGAAAAATGATCAAAATAATCAATTATGTTCATCCTACTTTGATCTGCTTGGATCTAAGACCTTGTTGTTGTTCATTGTTCGTCGTTCACCAACCTGAAGGAGAAGAAAGGTGATGTGAGATCATTGGGGAAATTTAGGGGTTTGAGGCGAAATCCAATTATCCATAAATTTATATCCATTAATTATGATAAAAGGCATTAATTAATTGAATAAATTAATTCATTTAATCACTTATACGCACTACCAATGAATGATGAGTCTGAGCATCCCAAGCCGACTCATTTTATATAGACCCTAGGGTAAACATCACATTATATTCTCAAAGATGGTCGTGGATTTTCAATGTGATCAACAATTTTAGAGATATTCCATTATTTTGGAAAAAGTACATTCGTGAATTAAAATGTTAATTTAATATTTTTTAAAAAACTAATTTAGGGAAAATCGGGCATCAAAATCATCCACTATCATAGAACCTAGATAAAAAATTAGAATTTTGAATATTGAAATGTCTTACAAGGAAAAAACTTGGCCTCTACATTATTCTCTTCTTCATAGTATTTTTTCCTCGAAAAGGACTAAATGAGAAAATATACGGGGATACCAGTCCAACACATTTCTCTTCCTTACATCAAGATGTACGACCAATGGATAAGTGTGAAACTCCCTCTTCGACACTACTTGAAACAAGATTGAGATCATCATTAATCCTTTAACAATTTGATTTCCTTATTTAGAATAATCCACCAGTTAGAAATAACAATCACATATGGTCATTCATGACCTCAAAGTCGATGCCTACAGGATGTGACTCTCTCACACACCTAGGAAAGAAAGAATTCAACACCATAAAATAAATAAAAACATTACCCTGCTACTCCAACACTTCATCATGGTTGATGTCTAGCATGCAAGAGTTCATGCTATCATAAAGGTGGGTAGACGCATCCAACCACAAGATAAAATACACAAAACAATGAGGCTCTCCTCATGCCACTTCTCCTCTCATGGAAGTATAGTAACCACACCCTAGAAACTCCTCCACAATTTCTAGTGGCATTTCAAGAAAAATGGGTCATGCAGAAAACTCCCCTAGAAGTGTCATGATCTGCACTGACACTCTATTTCATAGCACCAAGACTAGGTTACACATATGCCCCATTACACCCTAGTTTAACCTTGAGCTTGGAGAGGAAAGAAAAGAGTGCATCACAACAGTGTCAAAAAATTTATACTATAGGATGTAGAAAGGAAATAAGGTGTAGCTTTTATCATCTCATTTGTTGCAGGATCTAATACAACTAATGATTGCAACTTTACATTTCTCGAATAGTCATGTCCCATACCATGACATGGGATTCTTAGTGGTGATGGTGGTGGATGAACCATGATCCATCGTCCCCCACCTGCAGCTCATCATGCTCCTCTGCCAACACTTGCTCTCTAGAGACCCTGTTCTCACCTCCTGGGAGATCCTTGATCACTGCACTATCTCAGCCTTGGAAGACCGTCCAATGTCGATTAGAGATTCTCATCTCACACTGTTAATAACTCTCATACCATGTGACATTGAACATCACAAGTATAGCACCAGGTCTCTTTAGGCTTCCCCAATTCACTACGCTTCCCCTATATGGAATGACCATGCCCAGAGGGCTTCTAATTAAATGGTCTCCCATTCAAATATCTATGGCATCTGCCTGCTACTATAGATGTCTCAACTCTATAGATCCTACTACCAGCTCTAGCTATCTCACGTCCCTCTTCCAAGATGATATTTTTAACAAGTGTATGCGCCTTCACCCAGATATATATGGCGTTGCACAAGGGCTCTACTCTGGCCCAAATCTCTCTACGGACTCCCAGCTCGAACATTCTTGCTCGAAAGTATCCATATATAATCCAATCGAGAGAGTAGAACATAAAGTCTATGAACCTTGACACATACTCTTCCACTATAATACCTTCCAACTAATGCTCCAAAAAATATTTTATTTGAATAAATTATAAGCCGGAGGGGGAGTAGTACCCCTCATGAAACAACTGCTGAAAGTCATCCCACTGGAGTGTCAACTCATCGTGAATCTGAGTAATTAAGTTCCACCAATTCCCAAATGATCCATAGAATGGACTTGATAAAAAATACACCATCTAGTCTATCGATGTTTGTTCAATCCTAAAGGTGTAGACCAATGACTCCGTCAAATTTTATATGAGATGAGGATCTGGCTCACTGTGGAACCTCATCCATCACTGACGTTGTAACTAGTGGAGTTCCCTCAAACTGTGCATGTCTTTATACTACACTACTAGATTTATCGACTGCTAAAAAGAAGGAGGTGCTGCAACAGATCCACCTGGAGATAGGGGATCATAGGATGTATCCTGAACCGATGCCTCACCGCTCATAGGATCGTTGTCATGAATTCAAGATGGTATCCTGGCTGGTTGTTATCATGAAGGAATCCTAAAAGTTATGAAGGATTTCTACTGGTGGTTAAATATATATATATATATATATATATATCAATGATAATGGAAAACTGATAGAATCAGGACATTGAATCATTCAATCATGTATGGTGTGTATACCATTGTTCCCCAAAACTAATTTCCCTAGATCCTGTGTCGACTAGAGGGTCATCAGGGTTCTGATAAATGGATTATTCAGTTACTCGCACCATCACAAAAAACTTTTTTGGTTAGAGCCTCTATCAAGACACTATAGAATTGTTTCCCTAAAACCTAACACGTGCATTTTTTTGAAATTTCTGAACAACGTACCAATGGTCAATCCATATATAATACCACTCTTTCACGAATCATCCCAAACTAGTTCTAGAGTTGAAACTACCCAAAGCCCTCCCCCATTGGCCATGGGGTGGTAAGAAGCTCCAAATGAACTAATAAACTCATGGAGGCATTTAATTAAAACATGTACACATGCACACATCCTACACAATGAAAAATTGTAGATGAAAAGTATAAAATTTTAAATTTCAATAAAGTAAAATGAACATGAATGAACCTCATGATGGTATAAGAGTTTTTTTAATGAAAAATGAATAGTAAAGGGGAAAACCCATGCCCAAACCACAAGACTACACAACATGAAGGAAACTAAAATAGGGTAATAGATGAGAGAGCCCAGCTCTTGTGTCATATGTCCATCAACTCTATGATGTCCACACATCCCATATCCCTATGGTCCTCATAGAACATGATTTACATATATGATATCTAAAATATACATGACACATTTAGGGTGAATCCCATGCATTGTGGTGTATATACATACAGAGTAGAACACCCCAAAAACGTGAAGGTGGAGTAGTAATAGAAACACTAAAGAGGTTATTAGTAGAGAGAACCATGTAAGGTAAATGTGAACAGAAATGGAATGCCTCAAACCGTCAAGGGCGTTAATGTATAATCATAATTGTAAAATTATCTCAAAATTTAGAGGATATGAACACCTTGTCAAGTCTTCACTACTTATATCAGGTTGGTAGAATCTTCCAACCATAGAAAGAGATCCCAGGAAAGAATGTGGCATACCCTACACATCTGCAGCTCTCCAGGTAGAAGATTAACCATATCCCATGTAGTGGGTAATGAAATAGGATACATATATATGTTCAATAATGGAATAACAAAGAATGCACATGTCAATGGGGACCAAATCACAACTCATTGATATAGTCTACTTTGGGTGGAAATGACACACCCACACGGTTTTATGTCACATATGAATAATTTATATAGGCGGGGAAAGTTCATCTCTTAATCACGAGTCCAATGGTATGTGAAAGCATGCCTCACCAATGTTCCACACAATCAAGGATCTTCTCTTGTAGTCACTAAGGAATTATATTGCCCAGTACTACTAGAGGTTACCACTTGAGATAGTCGTTGGTGAACGCCACATCCCATACACTACTAGTGGGTAATCTAGGTAAGTCTTCAGGGAGTGCCACTACCCATTAAAGTAGGAGGGTCACACCTAGAAGGTCATCAGAGGCAACACTACTCAGGCCTACTAGAGGGTCATCCCGGAATGATGAGGAAATCTATTGCCTAGATCCCACTTGAGGGTGACTCAGAATCATCGGGGACTACATTTCATAGAAGCAATATTGGTTAATCCCAAAATCATCAGGGACTACATTACTTATCCCAGCTAGAAGGTCATCCTGAAAATGTCAAGGAACTCCACTACCCATATCCCACTACATGGTAACTCATAATCAATTGGGTCTACACATCATAGTCCAGTTGGAGGGTTATCGACGAAATTCTTTGTAAAGACTGTCAGATCGCTTCCTTTATTAGGTTTCATCTTTATGCACGAAAACCCAGAACATTCCAGTTGTATATCTAAATACTCTTATTGAGAAACCATTAGGCTCTAAATAAAAAACACACATGATAGTCTTCTCGCGAGAAAAAATACACATCCAAACAAATCAGATATGATGTGTAGAGTATCGTAATGAGGTAAATGGGGAGTTTGGGACCAACATGACATGTGACCCCACCTAGTCTCCTGGTCATGTACCTAGGCATACTTAAGTACAAAATTATGTACATGTTCCCCTTAACTTGCTAGTGTACTACTAGAGTACATGGAATATCTAGGGAAGAGGCTGATGAGCGCATGATTTTCATCATTGGGCAGAAGGTAAATAATGAAATTTTACTGACATGAATTCGTAAAACTTCCTCAAAATCATGGAAAACATCTCTTCATACAACTTCTCTAATCTCACAAGAGTTGTTGCTGACCTAAGTCATGGATTCTATTCAAACACATCCGTAAGATCTTCCACTAGTATTCCATTCATGTTTCCAAAATTAATGAGATCACAAATAAGAAACTTCACATCACAATGAGAAGAAAATTTTGAGGCCTTAGATAACTAAACAGATCCCACTATTGCGTTCATCATGAAAAACTGCACATGTTGTACTATCCATTAACCCGAATCAGTGACCCTATGAAGAAGCTGCATTCCAAAACCATGGGAATGAATAGTAACTCATGAGGACCCTATATAATGCTCAAAATACATTATATGGATCACAACATAATAATCCTCATTAAAAACTAATGTAAATGACTATCTATTTATCTCAATAGGGAAATCGATGAAAAATTTTCATTTCGCTTCATTACTCTCGAATGGATTCTCGTGGGGCCCACCCCTCGATGTTGATTTAAAATACCAATGTTGGTCTCAAACCATCTTCCTCAAATACAGGGTCACTCAAACATGTGGATTGAAAATGGCCTTTTAGAAGACAATAATAAAATTAAAATTGAACCTTTCGACTGGATGATGTGGGTTATTTTCCACTAGAACACTAACAATCCCTTTGATATTCAACTCTATATTTCTTCATTCATATCCTAAATCCACCACTCCCATTAGGTTACTATTATCTTTATTAAGACACAAATTCTCTATAGTTTATATATTTATAACATCCAATGATATAGATAAATGGAAGTAGTGAAACATTTATTGGATCTACAACATTAGATATTTACTTATTAACATGATTATGAAATTTCAACACATTTAAGAATATAGATAAGTACATTATGTTAATAAATATCAAAGAATCATAAAGAATTCAAATTTTTCCCACCTCAACTTCATGATCTATAGACCACATACATCTTCAATATCTTTTGGTGGAACTAAATAATGTAAACATCATAGAATAAAACCCTTGTTAACACAATTATCATATTTTTGAAGACCCAAATATATCACTTGTGGTGATTGGATCCCTTAGGTTTGAAAAATAATTCACCCTTTTTGAAGATCATGTGGTGATTGGGTGGAAATGACTCACCCTCATGGTTTTATGTCACATATGAATAATTCATCTTGGTGGGGAATGTTCTTATCTAAATCGTGAGTCCAATGGTATGTGAAACCATGCCTCACCATTATTCCACACAATCAAGGCTATTCTCTTGTAGTCACTGAGGAATTATATCGCCCAGCAATACTAGAGGTTACCCCTTGAGATATTCATCGATGAATGCCACTTCCCATACACTACTAGAGGGTAATCTAGGTATGTCATCAGAGAGTGCCACTACCCTTCCAAACAAGAGGGTGACACCTAGAAGGTCATAAGAGGCAACACTACTCAGCCCTGCTGGAGGGTCATCCAAGAATGATGAGGAAATCTACTACCTAGATCCCACTTGAGGGTGACTCAGAATCATTGGGGAATACATTTCATAGACCCAATACTGGGTAAGCCCAAAATCATCAGGGACTACACTACTTTGGCCAGCTAGAGGGTCATCATGAAAATGTGAAGGAACTCCACTACCCATATCCCACTAAATGGTAACTCATAATCAATAGGGTCTACACATCATAGTCCAGTTGGATGGTTATCTCTGAATTGTTCTGGAAAGATTTTCGGATCGCTGCCTTCATTAGGTGTCATCTTTATGCATGAAATCCCAGAGCATTTAGGTTGTATATCTAAAGACTTTTATAATGATACCATTAGGTTCTAAATGAAGAACACCCAAGATAGGCTTATTGCGAGAAAAAATCCACATCCAAACCAATAGGATATGCCGCGTATATTTTCGTAATGAGGTAAATGTGGAGTTTGGGACCAACATGACATGTGACCCCACCTAGTCACCTGGTCGTGTACTTAGGAATCCCTATGTACAAAATTATGTATGTGATCCCCTTAGCTTTCCAGTGAACAACTAGAGTACATGGAATATCTATGGAAGATGCTGATGAGTGAAAGATTCTCGCCGTTGGGCCGAAGTTAAAAAATGAAATTTCACTGACATAAATCCGCAAACGTCCCCAGAATCATTGAACACATCTCTTCATATAACTTATCCACTCCCACAAAAGTCGTTGCTGACCTAAGTCATGGATTCAATTCAAACACATCTGCAAGATCTTCCACTAGTAATCCATTTTGTTTCAACAATTAATGAGATAAAAAATAACGAACTTAACATCACAATGAGAAGAAAATTTTGAGGCCTTAGATAACCAAACAGATCCCACTGAGCGATCATTATAAAAAACAGCACATGTTGTACTATTCATTCTCCCAAATCAGTCACCCTATGTAGAAGATGCATTTCAAAACCATGAACATGAATAGAAATTTCTGGGTCCCACGTGTCATGCTCAAAATAAATTATACGGATCGCAACATAACAATACTCATTATGAAATAATGAAAATGACTATTCATTTATCTCAATATAGAAATCAATGAGAAATTCTCATTTTTCCGCATTACGCTCGAAGGGATTCTCATTGGGCCCACACCTCGATCTCGATTTAAAATACCAATGTTGGTCTGAACTATCTTCATCAAATATAGGGACACTCAAACAAGTAGATTGAAAATGGACTTTTAGAAAACACTAATAAAATTAAAATTGAAGCATTCGACTGTATGATGGGGGTTATTTTCCACTAGAATACTAACAATCCATATGATATTCAACTCTATATTTCTTCATTCATATCCTAAATCCTTTACTCCAATTATTTTATTATTATTATTCTTATGACAAAAATTTTCTATAGTTTATATATTTATAACATCCAATGATATAGATAAATGAATGTGGTGAGACATTCATTGGATCTCCAAATTTAGATATTTACTTATTAACATGCTTATAAAATTTCAATACCTTTAAGAATACAGAAAAGTGCATTATGTTAATAAATATGAAATAATCATAAAGAATCCAAAATTTTTCCACTTCAACATCATGATCTATAGACCACATTACCTCTTAAATATCTTTTGGTAGAACTAAATAATGTATACATCATAGAATAAAACCCATGATAACACAATTATAATATTTTCCAAGACCCAAATATATCACTGGTGGAGATTGGATCCCTTAAGTATAAAAAATAATTTACCCTTTTCAAAGATCATGTGAATCTCCTCCTAGAACACCTGATACATATAGAATAACTATAAACTTTGAGGGAGTATGAGAGATATTTTTGGGAGACAAATTCATCAAATGATCACAATGGATATATATCTAAAAGGAGATATTGAATATCAATTCCATGAATTCAAATTTACAATAAAATTTTTATTAGGTCGGTATGATGAATACATATTATGTTACTATTTACTATCTAAAATCTAACTAGTGTCACACTAGAATCATATTCCCTTGGTCATCCAAATCAAATGGCTATTCTAGATCTATCTACACCCTGATCCTAGCTAGTACCCATTTCACTTACACTGAGTAACATTTTTACACTACTACAACATTCCAAACCATTCCACCTCTTTATTTAGTTCCATTATTTTTCATATAACCATAACCCCAAAAAATAAACCTATATTAAAAAAACTAGATAACCTAAAAAATTAAAATAATTACAATAAATTAGTGTCCAGATTCAATACAACGAGTATTTTAGATTCAAAATAAGATCCAATGACATGGAGTTGGATTTTATGTGACCCCACAAACACCTTCCTATATGTAAAAAATTTCTGATTAGAATTATGGTTCTCAGTGGAACAATGAAGAGATTATCCTCTCCATCCGAGATCATAGGGTAAATAAGTTTCCATGTATAACAATAAAAAACATAATATATATAATGATTAATCATTGTGAATTTTATAACACTAGATTTCATACATACAAATACTTATCCCATGTGGGTAATAATGTAAAAAATTTATGAAAAAAGATAAATAAATAAATAAACAATTGTGGAGTCCTCTTTGTGGACACCATTAACCTCTAACAGATCTATACTCATTGATCAACATTTGTGTTGACCTACTCCAAATACTCAACCATTCACCATAGGTACCTATCAATTTTCACGTTCCTAGCCTTGCTATCTAAAAGTAAAGCAAAATTATAAAGTATTGTTTGAGGATAAGATAGAGTAGGACACAACCAACGACCATTAACATCAGTTCATAACATATACATGTGAATTACATGAACATAAAGTGGATACATATATTAAAATATATATCACACAGGGATGATACACATGCCAGGTGTTAGGGGGATGGTTTGACCTATTGCAACCCTAAAATAATAGAAACAAGTCATACTTGAACCATTCCTGTAGAAAAATCGATAACTAGCATAACATATACACTCAGTTGATTGGAAAAAAAAATTACATCACATTCCTATTAGATAGGATTTCCCATGTTCATAAAAAACACCATCTTAAACATACCTCTCAAAGGATAACACAAAAATTATATGCCACATCCTTTTATATGGAATATTCAAATTACATTCTGACCAATGAACACAATAGTCTACTCAAGTGAATACTCTCGAATACCCTTCAAGTCTCACAAGTAGTCCAACATGTATCACATCTCACATTTCATCCAATGTTTTACGAAACATGTGTCACATCTCACAAGTCATCCAATATTGAGAAAATCTTGTATCACATCTCACATATGTTGAAAATTACTCAAAGATTAATTAAATCTACTGAAGATAAGATAACAAAATTTATGATAAAATTACACTAGATATAATAATATCATTGAAATAAAAATGTATAATAATAAACGTATTCCTTTTGTAAGAAGAATAATGAACATTATAAAGTAATTGAAACACATGACTAATGTGATCAAGAATCAACTACATGAAATATGGAATACACACAAATTCTATTTAATCATTCCAAAAGCATGCACTAAAATAAATTCTAAATTAGACCGATTATAAAATTATGTATAATAGCGATTAATGAAAAGGGCTGAGTACATAGTTTAATTTAACTAGAAATTCCTTATTTCCTTTAGAAAAAAATTGGTTTAAAATTATTCTTGTCGAGATGAATCCAATAACACTAACAACACATAAATCAGATCAATATCGCATTGGATATTGTAGGGGGATTATCGAGTAAATAATAAAATAAAATAAATAAGAATATAAGAGGGACTAATAAAATTAGAGAGATAGAGAGAGAGGCATGATGTAAAACTATCTCCTCATGTGAGATGACCATTACGGGACTCCCCTTATTCACCTCCAATTAATATATTTTTAAGACAATAAATTATTATTTTTTCGCCCATATAATTTTTCATATTATTTATTTATCCCCCAATGAAATCCATATTTGTAAATATTTTTAAATAACCATGATAAATCTATTTAATGAATTTTTAAATATATATGTAAACATCCATTTATATATAGCCTATATATAAATTTATTATAAAAATATTCACACAATTTCATTTATATATGTAGGCCTGAATATATATATATAACCCATATATATAAACAAATTATAAATATATATTCACATTAACATATGCATACATAGACAAATATATATATATATATATATATTTAACCAATATATGTATGTATTCATATTTTAGTGTTATCAAAAAAATTTACTTCTCAAAATTTAGTAACAATAATAATAAAATACTAGTATTATTATTAGTAATTATCTCGAATGGTTGACACCATTTTGAATTAAAAAAACATACACTAAATAGTAATAAAGTTGAAGCATTTTTTAGCCACATAATCTCTTTTACGTGTCACATGTAATAATATAACTATTATTTTTCAGATCTTTATTTATATTCAAAAATAGAGAGAAAATAGTCATCAAATAATATAATTCAAAACTATTTAACTACAAATGTAATTTAAATTTTATTATTTAACAATGATAATAGTAGAAATAATATAATTATGATTACCATTTCACGTCATTAACAAAAAACCAAACATTCCCAAATTATATATCATTCCTATAGTAACACCGACATTACCAACCTATTGGTGGCATTATACTTCTCGTAGAATACACCGTTTTGGAAATAAATCATTTTTTTAATAAATATATTATTGTTATTAAATAAATTACCCTCACATGTGATGAAAACCCACACATATTACATGAAATGTTTATTTCAAACATGGCATAAACCCTATATGTAGAACCAAATTGTGGTCTTGTATTTCACATATAAGGAAATCATTGAAATATATTCCATTATTTGGGATAAATAATAATTTTTTTAGTTAAAAATATTAATTATATTTATTATATCTGTTCAATGGATCTACGAGCCCCAAAATCCCATGATTACTCAGCACCTAACTCTAAAAATACTTACTAGAATATTATGTGGTGTTAAATTGATTTTACACTTACATAAATCCATTAATTACTTTATTAATTTAATTTTATTGAAAAATTATAGTTTCACATTAAAATACATGTAAATTATTAATACAATTTTATTTAATTATCATTTAAAATTTTGGATATTAAAATTTTCCACCACTATTAAATTATTCTACTTGAGAAGTAACTATAGTGGTGTTTTTTGATCAACAATGGAAAAAAATCTCAAATATCAGACTCCCTTTATTAATTATACAAAATATGGGTAACATTAGGAACATAAACTTGTAATAAACATTATATGGGATCACATAAAGGCTTCCCTATGAGTATACACGCAAACCATTGTATACCCCCCTTAGAACTAACCTTGGCCTCCATATTTACACATTAGTCCAGATAATCATATATATTCTAACCCAAAATAATGTTTAGTTACAAAAATTAAACCCAATAAAGATACATCATAACAGCAAGGAAAAAAAAATATATCACATAATCCGAGAAACTATCCTGAATATATATAAAAAATTAAGTCATTTTATTAAAGAACCAAAATATAGCATAAAAATATGTATATACAGACAATTTGAGCCTATATCCCTAGTCGGGATGCTTGATTTCACATGAAATATCATAAATGACTTATCAACATCATGTGCATCACCCAAGTCGAAATTAATAGTTGATAAACAGAAATCAAAATTATCCCATTGTATGGATGATCAAAGGTCCAAAATATTGTACTCTACATGAACTATCATATTTCCTCTTCCCTAATCCAACCCATCCTATCGACTATCTAACATGTACCAAACCAAACAAATGAGATAAACCTCTTAGTGAATCATAGTGCACTAATACCTTTCTTTGACATCCATAATAGAACCATAGGGTCTAATATAGATGTTATAAGACCTCTTGAACATAAAATTATACACAATAGGTTTCTGAATAGAATAGATGGTCTCAAGTGACAATGGGGAGGCAATACCCACATTAAGAGTGCACATGATAAATGTATATCAAAGTAAAACAACAAACAATATAATACACATAATGAATAATCATAATAAATATCTAAACTAATGATATGATACAAATAAAAAAATTCCCTAAAGGTGTTAATCATGTACATAGTTTATAAAGAATATAAATAACTAAAGAAACGTATATTGATTCCTATGATGACCATCTGTGTGTTCTACTAGCACTATAATGAAATAGAAACACTAGTTCTATGCTACTATACCAGCTCAATTTTCCACCATTGGGACCTTTCCTATATTCAAATCTATGGGATTTCTATGTACAAGAGTAACAAAACTCCACTACATTGTGTGAGTATAATACTCAACAAGACACCACCAAAAAATATTACAATAGTAAAAGAACATATAAAAGATAATTCCAATAATATAAATTTGGTAAAATATAAAAAATCACAAATGTACAAAATAAAAGGTGAGTCCATGAGTATTGAATATAAATTCCCCAACACCGTGTCAGGAGAAAACACTTTCTTTGATAACAAATTTGTATAATTGTTGAAAACTATACTGAAACATCTCCATAGTGGATTAGACAAAAAAATATTCAAAAAACATTCCCCCTGATTGGGATATTCCATTACATACTGATAACATTCTAACATATTCCTCCCAAAGTATTGATCAAATTTACCTAACACATATCACAAATTAAAATAGACCAAGAACATGGTGAACAATATTAGATACATTCCAATTAAGTGAATAGATCTGAAAAAGCATCAAATCTCACATATCAACAAACACGAGCCGTATCTTACACTTTATATATTGTTACCGACAACATCTGTCATATCTTAGATATCATAAAATACTAAAAAAACATGTGTCTAATCACTCACATATTCCAAATAGGTAAAACATGAACACTCAACTACAAAATATATGTTAAAATGATATATGATAAAAATAAACTTCACATAAAAAGATCATGTGCATATAAAAGTTTTATAATCATCACATTCCAAATCTATGCAATATTAAAATTACGTCAATGTGACACACACATAGAACCCATGTGATCAATAATACTACATATTAACCACTTGATGCACACACATTCCATGTAATCATCAAAAAATACATAGTAAAACATGATATAATGTCTTGGTATTTCAACAGTAGGTAAAAAAATTATTTATGATAAGGATTAACATTGACAATTTTGAGGAATGAGGTTCCTAATCCTAATTTTCCACGTATATATATTGTTTATAAAGAATATATGTTTCTTTCTGGACTAACCTGTGTATGATATGAGTTGCATGTGGGTTCATTAGTTTCATGGGATTTCATGACTATTAATTTGTGATTATATAAAGGTCCATACATTAATCATGGAGTACCTTATCATTCATTTCAATGACATGAATTTTGTTTTATGTTTCATCACCCATGGAACTATGATTCACAGAATTATATATATTGGTGGTTAAATGAGGTGGGTAATTTTGTACTTCTAATATCATTAAGGGTGATAGTGTCTATCCCTATAGGGGAAAACACATCAGTTGTTGGTTACCCATACGGATGTAGTATTAACATCATTAAAGGAAGGAATGAATATCATCGAAGTGCCTAAATTCCCAAATGTCCTGAAGGACTTATTTTTTTATTTTTATTTTAGATAATCCCCATTTTAAGGGTTGAACGGGAACCTGAACATCACCCATAGACCCAAGGCGTAAGGACCGACATGACCCGCAATACATGACCCGAAGGCCCATAGGCATACCATGCACATTACATGACCCGTAGGCCCATCCCACTAGAACTGCCCCTCACCAGCATCTTGAATCAATGATCTCCTTAGCTCCCCACCTTGTATTGCTGATCGGCTAGCATTGCCTTGTACAAATTTGCACGGTGCCTGGTCCCGATGGCGGCTGCCATAGCCTCTCATTCTTCCAATCCAGTTACCTCTGCATCTGGTGGCTGCTACTCATGTTTCTATGATCCTCTTCTGGGGCCTGTTCTTTGTGAACCGGGCTACTCTATGGTCTATGTGACCCGAAGGCCCAGTGGCCCGAAGGCCTTTGATGACCTGAAAGCCCAGAAGACCCATATTCCCAAACCGGTGGCCTGAAGGCCCAAATCGGTTGAATAGGTCTGGCTATAACAGTACCAAATAGTAACTTATATAGTGAATGCTATAGTGACAAGTAAACTACTGCCATGGTACTTCTACAGTATTGATACAGTACCAGAAATTTACCTCCACCTGGTTTTGAACCCGGGTCTCTTGGATGCCAAGCAGGATCCCGTACCAATAGGGTACATGCTCATTGGCTAATGTATTTAACGGTTAACGCATGTATTGGTGGATCCTTACACCACCCGCATGCCACACCTCCCCAGCTAGGCCCCAGGTGTCAAACCCTTGGGCATGGGACAGTTCCCGCAGAGTCGAAGTGATGAGAGGATCACTGGAAAATGGTGCACATTTCCTTTGCGAGGACTCGAACCCGGAACCTTGATGACGGGACGCCACCGCCTTAATCCAACTCACCCAGCCCCCGCGAGCACATAGTAGTGGGAAAGTAACCGTTTTAGCTAGAAGATACTGGTAATGTATTCCTATAGAAAAGATATGTATGTTATTAAAATGATAATATGGATGGGAATAGAACTAATACAACATTTGGAATTCTAGTGACAACCATCAATAGGGTGGGAGTAAACTGAAAACATAGAAAACTCTATTGTGTTCTGAAAACAACCACCAAATGTGTTGGGTGAGTTATGTTACCTTGATATAGATATATGACTTTTATGAAATCCATTTAAAAAATGAATTTAATTTGGTGGTGTTGGGGTTTTTTGATCCATGGCCAACACATGATACGATGCCATTTATTGTGTGTTTAATGTGCATTTACATCTATCATAATATTCACTGTTATATATATTATTCTCTTATGGTATGTTGTCAATAGTTGATTTTTATATATTCTTTCGATCATAACATACAAAATAATTTTGGTGAGCTCATATATTTCATAATTAGTGATTTGATGAAGAGAAAGATCCCTATGGTTATTTGCTGAGAAGTAGAGCTAGGAGTTAGAGTGGAACGAATAGACTCTGAAGAACCACTAGTTTTCAATCATTTATACTTATTCAAATAGTAATAAGCTTGCCACCTTGGAATATTTAATTATGTATGTCTTTTATTCAATTTCAATTTTTTACTTTTATAATATAATTTTATGTTTTATTTATAATTATTCATGATGAAATGATATAGAGGGTATAGTCTAACCAATGACTAACATGGACCTTTGAGCCTGGCATCATCTTCTGGTGAATGAGTAGGAATACATGAGGACATTTTTCATTTTAACTCTAAACCTATGGTTTGGGTTGATATGTCATCATAATTATACAACAGATAAATCTAACAAAGATAATAAAGAAATTTCCAATATACAAAAATTACCATATAAATGACTACGTAAAAATTACCATCTTATTATTCTTTGGAAAAATATGTTTTAAACCATGTTTTGGATTAAATTTTCATTATCTACGTTGGGATAAGAAGGAACTGTAGGGATACCTATAATGGTGAAGTCAAATATTTGATGGAATCTCAATATAAAAACCATCTAATTTTTATATATACTAGGAATTTACATGCCGTGTAGAATGGTTACATTATGTGTGAATTTTAATGATAATAAATCTAATTTTAATTAAAAGGTGACATGTTTTTTGGAAAAAACTTAATATTCAGTTAAACGATGTGCATTTTGATTTGAAAACATGTAATGTCCAGATTTATGTTTTTAAAATAGAAATCCCAATTTTTTTCTTTTGACCCTCTTTATTTCTCATTGATCATTACACAATATCCACTCTAATTCAGTTTCATATATTTCAAACCCTTATGAGTCATCCTGATCAGCGATTGATCAATGTTGCTAATGCAATGTGTCTTTCTAGGTATGTGTTATCCATGTATTATTGAATAATTACCATTCTCTCTTTGAGAATAAAATAACTTATAAAGACTTGTGGATATAATCCCTATGTTGTTGAATCGTTTCTCTAGTTTGATTTCACAAATATTTTTCACCTTTTTAATTGTTTGTGGATTCATTGTGAGATTTGTTATTCCATAAGAAAGGTAGGAGGTTATTTCATGATTCCCAAATTTAGTTTAACTTTAAATCTATTTATTTAATATCAATTTTTTATATTAAATAAATTTAAAATATAATAATTAAATGAAATTGAAATTTATTGTTAGGAAAAACCCATTTCCATTGAATTTGTGTTTTAAAATTCAGTTTTGGAAGGACAATAGAAAATAAACAATTCTATTGAATTTGGGTGTCTTTATTAAAATTTATTAAAATAATTTGTATATTTTAATTGTTGAAACTGTTTTGGTGAAAAATTGAAAAAACAATTACATTGAATTGGGGGTTTATTGTGAAACTGATGGAATGATTTATTAATTAAATTATTGAATTTAATTATGAAAGTGTATTGTGAAATTTAATTTTTAATTGATTTAGAAATTTTATTTTGTAAAACTGGATTTAAATGGATTTGATATCAACCTTTGGGTTCAATCTTAGAAAAATCAATGTTTATGATTAAAAACCCATATTGTATATATATATAGAATTTGGAATCATTAAAATGAAGAATATAATTAATTTTATTTTATGTTATCGTGAAATGAATTGTTCATCATTATTTGGTACTAGATCACATGAAATAATTAAGTATTAAGTGAGTTTTTTGGATGAAGAGTTATTCTTTAAAACATTAAAAAAATGAAGAACGACACATTAGTTAGGATATGGTGATAACTACTCTTTGATTTGAGTTTAAATGAAATTGTGTACATATTTTCATTTCTGTTTGAGTGTTGTTCCCCTATAGTATATATTTATCATTCATTATTAGGAATATTACCATGTTTCCCACTTGATTGTATTTAAAATGAATATATTCGATTATTATATACTATTTTACATTCCTTCTGATTTATATTATCTTTTTTATATAAATTTTTTTATTTAATCCATTTGTAAAAATTGACATTGTTTTATAAATATTCCTTCTCATGAAAAGTGAACCCTTTTATAAAAATATATCCATATTTTGATGTGTAAGTCATGAATTGTTTTTATGATGAATTTGAAATTACAAACCTATTGTTTTAAATTAAAAAGAACTTTTATTTTTAAATTTATTATTGGAATCTATTATATAATCCTCGGTGAGACCGTACAATGATTTTTATCTGATAACATTTCTATGCCTTTGGGTGATTATAGATAATATCCTTCTATGTTTGAGTAGGATTAAATAACCCCATAGAGGTGGTTCTATATGTTGATATTTGAATTTTGTGAGTTGTGTTGTAGTTGTGACTTGAGTTGTTTTTATTATTTTCTTGTACTTTGTATATTACTTTAGGATTTTATGATTGTTTTATTTTTGGTACATACCACCCAAAGTAATTTATTTTTTATACACGTTGTCTTATTTATACACTTCATGAATGTTTGTGAAAAAATCATTACCACTTTCTATTTGTTTGACGATTCCATATTCTAGTCACCAACCTATGGAGATGAGAAAGGTACTTCATGCCATGTCAGTGCTAGCTCACTTATCAGGTTACTAAGGTAACTAAGATAGTTCATCAAATAAACACACAAAACCACAAAAATATGATGACATAAAAATGTAAAATTACAACTCACAACTCCAATCACTGCTAAGAAAATAAAATCATATCATAAATTGTATTAATTGACATAATCTAACTATTCTATGATTCAAAAGATTATAATAGGGATGGTATGGTTTTTATTAATTATGACCCTTCTCCTACAACTTCATTAAAATGTTCATATGTATAATAAAAAAATAATAAATGAAATGGATTATCAAAAAGAAATTAATTGTAAAAATAAAGTGAAAATACATGTAAGGAAACCTCCAATGTTGTTCATTAACTACAATATATACATTAACCCATACCCCCCCCCCTTCACAACAACATCAATAAATATACATCACCATTACTTCCATACCATTTCCAACTTTTCATTATATTCGCAAATAATATTTTTGGGTAAATACGACCACAATAACTACATAACATTATTGGTGAGTAACATAAACCTATAATATGAACAAAATTATTATTGTAATGTTCCAGTAACAACCACTATAACTATTTTTGGAATAACAAATAATTTGTCCACATATATTACTACCACATATTGTATATCAAATAAATATTTCGAAATGGAATATCCCATAGACATTAATACCATAAACAATTTAACAAATTCACACAATTTAAATAATCAATATGAAATATATATATCATCTTATATATAAACTCAATAATTAAATAACATTATAATAAATTGATATAATGTATTAAAAACTATTTTAATGTATCGTCCACATCCACCACAAAATCCATATAAAATTGGTATACCATCCCCATTACCCACAATCAATTCAAATTCCCCTCAACTTATAAGTGAATAATATCAACATACCGATTTATGTGACATAATTATGAAAAATATATCACTAATTAGAAAATTTAAGGTAAGATTAATAAAATAATATCAAAAATATAGGTGATCAAATCAATAATATTCTTATATTAATTCCCTATTTAATTCAAATGACTTCGTATAGTCCTTTTATTCTCACCATCATTCAATATTAATCTTCTCCATTGTGATTCAACATAATTAATATATTTTCAGTAAATATATATTTCATTAAAAATTTAATTCAAAATAAAATAAAATAATTAAATATATCATACCATCTAAATATGTAAAAAATAGTTTTAAGAGTACCATTATTTAATACCAAATTTCATTTTTGGTCCATTAAAACCATGAATCTATGACCCAACGGTACAAATTTTCACAATTATAATGATATTATAAAATGGTTTAAAATATAAATTCAATTTCAAAAAAAAATTATAATATACAGTGATCATAGATTGAATATTATATTAAATAAACTTTATAGAGTGATAATGGAAAAAATATATAATAAGTCGATCATAGCATTTTACATTTAATTTAGTTGTGATTTAGACATCTAAGAAAATCAATATATTATTACTTTAAAGATTATTCCCAAAAAAACATCTCATATA
Organism: Viscum album; assembly: GCA_963277665.1. NCBI lineage: Eukaryota > Viridiplantae > Streptophyta > Magnoliopsida > Santalales > Viscaceae > Viscum > Viscum album. The sequence goes on along the minus strand of OY728163.1, from coordinate 2,096,339,798 downwards.
ATTTATAAATATAACTATAAACTTTTAATATCATTATGGGGTGATAAATGTGAGTCTTAATGTATAAAATGGTCAATGAATACTAGTTAACATAAGTTTTTGGAATAGTCTACATTGTTTGCGTTATTATAATACTATGGGCTCATTCTATATTTCACATGAAACCATAATTAATTAATATTATACATATATTTGGAATGTTTTTATCTAATCAATTATTATGTATATCCTCTATGAAAACACTCAATTGGAAAAAAAAATTGGTGCCTAGCTGTATAGATAATTATATTACCTTAGTAAAACCGCTGAGAACATCAATCTTCTGTGCATATTATTATCTAAATTTTACCCCAAGAGAAAAATATCAGTATCTATCGAATTAAATAATAATAATTAAAAATTCTAATAATATAACTAACCATTATTATCATTCATTTTATATGATTCTCACATTATATATGATATAATTTTATTTTTTAAAATATTCATGGTTTTATTTTTTGTCTTATATTTGAATATATATATATATGTGTGTGAATTTAAATATTATAATGAGGTGAATGATATAGGTAAATCACATGTTATTAAATGAGGGAAGAGAATATATTTTTTTTCAACAAATCATTGGAGAATTTTGGGGTATTCTAATTAATAGAAAATAAAAAATATTCTATGAATCATTATTTCCTTATTTATTCCATATATTATATAAAATATTTTTTTCATCATATAATCATATATTTTAACCAATCATTATTTTATAGTTTTTTAGTTAATCATTCTAGTGATAAATAATATGATCCAAATAAATTTCATATTTATGAAGGGTTTTAATAAATATTGTAATTTATAATTTTTTTAAAGAGTTTATAATATAGAGGAGCCTCTAATATAAATTATCATGGCCTATAAAATAATGCTTAATCCATAGTGTGATTTGTGTTTCCGCCCGTTACTACAATCTACATGAAAACTATAAATTAAATTTCTTTTCATTATAAAACGATAAAAAATGATATATATTTCTTAAATATATCACAAAAATTCATACTTGGTGATTCAAAATTATATTGATACCTCTATAAATATGATTCCTTTGGTTGGAATCATGTTTTATCCTCTAGAAAAATTATTTTAGCAACTAGCACTAAGGTTCTATATGTAGTACATTGTAGTTATTTTCCATAAAATTGATAATCACATCAAAATATACAAAACAAGATTAAAGAGAAATAGTAGAGACTAATAGAAATATAATCAAAATACAACATAATAATAATCTCTTATAATTCCTAAAATGTCACCCTACTAAGATAATGTAATGAAAATACCAACTGAATAATTATTAAATGAAAATAATCCCAAATAATATATATAATGGATAAAAAAATCAATTTAAACACACATAAACACATCTAGTATAGATATTATGATCATAAAATGTATCTATAATCTACTAAATAAAATTATCCCAAACTACATGAATATATGTATAACTGAATATCCATGTGTTTTGAACATCTAAGATATAATAATTATATCCATTTAAATTATCCCTTTGATCTAAAGCAACTATGAGTTCCCACTATACACTCAAATGTATATTGAAAATTAATATTGAAATTTGTTGTATTTAACTAATAACTACAATAGTATTAAATACATAAATTAATGAATTTTTAAATGATACTAATTTAAATATTTTAAATTATACTATAACATCACATAGTCATGCTAATGGATGAAAAGTATCCTTTCCAAACATATCTCATAAAACACATATTGTTAATATCATCAAATACCTAAACCCATGGATTATATTGTTCTATAACATCATAAGTATTAACACATATTTTAACCATAAAAATATTTATATCATGGTAAAAATAAATTATTCTTTCTGCATGAATATAACTATTAGAATATATTTTGAAAACCTATATGAACACATCACATTATCAATTAATCGTGACAAAAAATCTTTTAAAAAATCTTAAAAAACATCAAAAAATTAATCATCACATTGTAATATAATGAAAATTTAATAATAATAACTATATATATCATTAACACCAAAATATATAAAGTAATTATTTAACATTACACCCTCATGTTCACTTAATTTCCTTATATTTTTCACATTATCATCATTTGTTAAATTACACTCTTAAAAATCAAAGTCATTTCTATGTGTATAAACACCATAGTATTATTTTCAATGATTTCTACCGAATATATACTCCAAAATAAGAAAAATATAAAGTCTAAACACCCTGATAATTTTTGCAATAAAAAATTTACCAACTTATCTCTCCCAGACATCATTATTTATAAATATGACTATGTAATATTTTTCATTAACTAAAATATTTCCATAATGAAATATCTCCATTATAATTAATTAAACATTGATATTATCCACACTTTTTATCCAACCATTATATGATTAAATTTCATCAGTTCACCATTAAAAAAACGTGAATATGATTCCCAATTATTACAAAGTACTTCATAAGATAATTTCCCTAGCACATTTTTTTTAGAAAATATTAATCCCAATAGGAAAATTTTAAATTATAAATAACTATTAAGTGAAAAATAATTTTACTTATGAAATATAATTCCATTTAAATAAGTAAATTTTTCAATTTCTATCTTTTATCCAAATTCTTTACATAACATAATCACAAGTATCAAGTCGAGATTTTGTGAATTTTTTTTGAATTAATTTAAACGTTTTAATATTTTTCATTTCCCAAAACACTGAATATATCATTTTTATACAACCACACTGATTTTGGATTGTGTTTTATTTAAATTACGTTTAATCTTAAACTACACACAACACATATATTAACCTATGACACACAACAAACTGTGTTTTTATAGTTTTATGCCCAATACCAAGTACTTTTGATAGCTTTTGTTACACAAAATGGCTAGTTTTACGAAACTACAATATGTTTTGAATATTTTAATGAAAATATTATTATAATTACCTTAAAAACATTATAATTAATTTTACAAAAAATATTAATGAAAGTGTGAGAATATGATTTACCCATGTATATAATATTGATACTTTTGTTATTAATTACATATAAATTAATACAAGAACTATTTTAAAATAAGTAAATTTTTTTTCTAAGAAAACTATTCTTCTATGTACAAACATGATTTTATCAAAAAAAATTAAAAATATAATGAATTTTGTAATAACATTTATTTTTTATAAATTCTATCATAGGTTATTGAAACTCATACATAATATTTTATTGGTATAAGATAAGAATAAATCAAATTTTACAAGTAATAAGCAATAATTTTCATAACCTAAATGTTACATCCTTTTAATAGTGAAACCATTTAAAATAAAATTTTTGAGACTTTTATAAATTTTATATAAAAATATTAATTTTTGAAATTAAAATATCCAAATTTACTTTGGTTGTTTCTTTAGTATTTTTCAAAGATCTAATTTTTAATTAAAAGAGATTGATGTTGAATTTTCATTTAATTATATTTCTAGTATAGTTAATTTATAATGTATTATTGAATATTAATTTGATTTTATTATATATTTAGTTCCATTCTACATATATATATCCCATGTGTGTAATTTGATCCAATTTCACAATAAAATTGGATACAATAAATCTTTCAAAACAATGAAATTTTTCCCTTTAAAATAATGTTTCCTCTTGACTTCTATGTGAATAATTTTAAAGTTATTACAAACACTTCAATTATTATAATTATGAAAAATAGATTGAATATTTATGATTTGAAAAATTTACCATTCATAATAATATAATCTCAAATTTTGACCTAAAATATTTGTGAATATACTTAAAATTAATTATAGCATATAATGTAAAAATGAGATTAGTCAGTGGTTAAAGATTATAATATGTGACCAAATACACTAGAAAAATTTCCAAATTTAATTTTATGGATATATTTTGAATTTATAGAACCTATTAGATAATATAAGAAATTTATTGGAGACAAATGATGTAACAGAGACCTCTCAGTATTTATTAGCTATTTATATTTAAAATAATTTCACTCCTCATCCATTATAAAAGAGATCTCACCCCCCGTCAGTTCTTCATAAAATTGGTGAAATTTTTATATTACAAATTTTGACCAAATAATATAGTAAAATACCTACTACAAACATATAACAATCACTTTGGTCTTAAATCCTACAAAAGAATATATTTGTGGAAAACCAGAATGAGTTACCCAATAGAGTGGTAACATCCTTCCACAAATTATATTGTTTTGTATTCATTATCCACCCCCAATAGTTATTATTAAATGATTATATTATAAAATTATTATATGTAATTTTTTTATATGTTATTATTATATTTTTCTACCTAAAAAATCACTCACTTTAATCAAATGGGTAACAAACATTTCATTCGGTTGTATGTCCGACTACTGACTCACAAAATTATGTCAGTTGTTTTTTCTTTAGCACCTATAATAATAGAGAAATATTATGGAAATATTGTTCTAATATGATATATTTTATATTAATTATTTTTTTATTCTTAAATTTTTTCCAAAATCAAACATTCATGCTTCAATTGCTTTTGTAAATATGATAACTTGGTTTGTGTATGTGTTGAATACCACCTCATAAAGGAAATGTGATTCATTAATACATTAAATGCAGTATATTAAGGACATGTTTTGTAAAATTATATGTTATATATAAAATATTAATTCTATATATTTTATACATTTATATATATATGTGTACATATATATCATTTAAATTAATTCTTTCAAATCAAAAAGAAAATAGAAATAAATTTAATATGTATATAGGTAATACCGTCTCTATGATTGGTGTATTTCATTTCATATATCTATATTTTATAGATTATTCTAAATATTTATTTATATAGAATATATGATTTTTATAAGATGTTTTACATTTTTGAAATTACTAATTCATAATTTAATTAAGAATATCTAGAATAACAAGTGGAATCATATACAAAAAACAATATAGATATTACTCGAACAATCACATTATTTTTTAATTGTTAAAAAACAGGTAATATAATATTTGAATAAAATAAAATATGTTATTATTTATAATTTTTGTTTTATTATATATATATAATAATATTATATTTATTATATAAGTTTTTTTACATGTACAGAGAAATTAAAGATTTAAGGTATGGGTTTTCCAGCATCACATTTATTTCTGTCAAACTTATTACTTATGAACAACATATTTATTTTGTGTGCTTTGTATATTAACCATGAATGTAACATATTATTCTTATTATTAAATTTATGTTTATTTAAATATCCATTTGATGATTTTCTTTTCATTTGGTTTATGGTTCAAATATTACCAAACTAGTAATGTAATTTTAAATAAATTTTCTTATTGAGATAGAAGCCATGTTATGCAAATATATTTTTGTATGAGGTGTATATATTTACTTTCAGATGTTCTGTTATTTTTCTAATTTTTTCTATTTAACATTAAACTACATTTTATGTTATTATTTATATTTTATTATGATTCAGTATTAATAATGAGGTAAAGATTTATTGCTACATCTCATCATTTATCAAAATTAGTCATGGTTAATAATTTTATATAGAAAAAGTATGGTCCATATATCAATAAACCTCATTAATTTTATTATAATCTAGTAATTTATGATATTTCCACATATTATTTTTTTTACTATTTGGTACTTATGATACTTAATAATCAGTTTTTAATAAAATATGACTTTATTTGTCTCTTCGGTAGGGAATATATTTTTTTTTGAAAAAAACATGCATTCTAAAAGATCTATTAGAAAATATCTACAATCATGATTAAAATAAATTTTTATCAATGTTTTTTCATTTTTATAACAATGTTTTAAAATGGATCCAACATAATTATCTGATAAAAGAACTTTTCAAAATGATTTTTAGTAAAAAGGTAATGTATAGAATGTATTGATTTATCCACCATCATTTCCAAAAAGTTTCATGTGATAATTTGAATGTTTATTTGAAAGATAATATTTTTTCCCTAATATTTTGGGATTTTATTATTTTATAGTAGTTCACAAGGAAAAATATTTAAAAAAATTATTAGACAGTTTTAATGAAACCTTTATCTATTTTCAATATTATTTCCAAAGGAAAAATGTTTTAAAAATATTTTATTTAAAAAATATATTTCCAAAGTTGAATGGATATTTTAAATAATAAATGGATTAAATTAATTTTCATGATTCATTTATAAGTTTTCAAATTGTTTTCCATATAAAGGATTCTAGAAATGATATATGTATTAAAAAGTGAATTTCAAACAAAATTTATCTTCCAAGGGATCCTTGAAAATACCTCTCTATCGAAGATGATACCTTTTAATATATTTTACTATTTACATGGTTTATGATCCCATTATTTGATTCTTACTCTTTATTAGAATCTGTGTTTTTTAAGATGACAAGTTTTTTAAAATCACATTTCTCTTCAATGGTTTTTACCAAGATAAAACACTTATGAAATCCACTTAGTTTCATAGGTTATTCTATGATGAAATGATTACGAAACATGTATCTATTCAATAGGTTATTATATAAAAACATTTTTATGGTACACATTCATTTCAAGGTTTATTACATCATGTTTATGAAAATCATCCCTTTTTGGGACATGATGTGTTGATTTGTTTATTATCTTATAGAGAATGTATGTGTTATATTATTATGTGACTATTGGGACCTATATCTATCACTAACATATAGGGTAAAGATTTATATCTCATTAGATTATAATGGGAAACAATTATACTATAAATATCAAGAAGGGGAAATAGGTTTTCCCTGATGCATAGTGGGAAATAGGTGTTTCTTGACCTACATTGAGAAAATGTTGTGTCCTGGTCCAAAATTGAAAACAAGTGTGTCCAGATACAATATAAGAAATAAGTATGTATTAGTCCACTATGGGAAGTGGGTGTCTCTTAATCTAAAAAGTAAACACATTTATTTCCTGGTCCACTATGTTAATGGTCATGGTGTTAAGCATGAATCAATAAATGGTTTTCTATATATATTGGTCCATGAAATATGTTACATGAACTTATGGTTCATGATTGATTTATGAAGATTTACCACCCTTATGATTCATGCGTTCTAAACATATAATATTTATTCCATGGCTCATGATTATGATCTTTGATATGCATGATATGACTCTAAAATTTTATTCTCATGTTATCATACTCATTGGTTTCATGATATTCCCTTGTTTCTAATTATTAATACTTACAAAAAATTTGAGATCATGCAATTTTTATATTTTAAATCCACTAGTTTATGAATAAATGTTTCTAGTAGGAGTGATAAATTGGAATATATTTAAGGGATATGTTGATTATCTTTCACAAACTATGAGAATGTGTTCCATGTATCCAATGACACTAAAATATGTTTTTCCTTTTACATGTATTTTTTATATTTAATGAATATTCAGCTAAAATAATTTAATATCCATGTATATTAAGACTATGTCATTACATTTGGAATCAATGGAATGTTTTAGTCATCATGCAAAATATTGATTGAGAAAACTTGAGGGATATAACTAGGGATATTTATGATGATATTTCTAGGTATGTATCTATATGAATAAGACAACGGTGTCATATAATTAAAATTAAGTTTCATGATTTAGGTATCCTATAATTACATTTTCATGATCATGTGATTTTCTTCTATGATAATAGTGTCTTGGAAAATTCTTTCAGGTGTTAATCAATAACAGGAACTAGAAATTACTTATTTAACATTAAATGTTACAGATATGGAATTTAAGGGCATTGTGAAAATATCTTTCGAAATTATAAGTCTTATAAAAAAATTAGTGATGTTAACCAACCTGATAACCCTAGTAACATGGTAAATTAGCACATTATGGCAGATCCTACATAGTGTTTTCAATCATCTTGGGTTATAAATTAGAACATAGAGTCATAAAATAGAAATCTGAGAATGAATTTTCCAAAAACACTATGAAATAAAGATAAAAAATCAGTTTCATACATGAAAAAATCAGTAGGGAAATGGGTACCAAATTTCCAATAGACTCTATCACAAAATGTACCACAAAAATGTACCAAAAAATAAGGATAACAACCCTTGTCCCAAAATACACAACTCTCCATGCCGAAGGATTGACTTCTACTACCACCTTAATGTGGTTTCATATCCTTTCTCAAACACTGAAGAATATAATCTTAAAACACTCCACGACACATGATGTGTGAAAGATACAATCACATTAGGGTCTAACTAGGATTCCATAAAAATTTGATCACTATTAATTTACAAAACAAATCTATCAACTGTTAACAATTATGAAAGTAATTTGAATATCATATTTCATAAAAAATCATTCTTTACATTTCTAATTACTTAAATACAACAACCAAATGTATAATAAAATTATAGATTTAAAATTTGACATAAATTTATAATTCATAGTAAACATTTTACAATAAATAATGACATATATTAAAAATATTGATAACGAGAAACATGGTTATATTCCAAAATGTATAATAGTTCTGGGATATGGGATCCTCACTCACTCGAAGGTGAATCAAGGAAATATTCTTATTCAATTTCCCCATTAATACTGAACAACTATGACCCATCCTCATCCCATTTGGTAGGTTACCTTATGCACTATGTTTTGTTTCTGTTGTAACCTTCAAAAGAGTGTTATACCAATAAATCTATAACTACATAGGCTTTCATGTGATCTAAAAAATCAACAATTGTAAATTTATTTTAATAAATTTTAAAATAAAAATTATTTCATTATCTAATTCTAATAACATACTTTTTTTTATAAAAAAATTGGTGTTTTAATCTAATAATTACTTTTTTAAGATAACACAAATGTGTTTCTATCAAAATAATAGTAATATATATTCTAAAATACTAATTTGAAACCAATTTCATCAAACCAATTTCACAATTCCACTTCCACAATTAAAATAAATAATTTAATTTATCCAAATTCCATACATCTTCACAATTTGAATTCAACAATTTCAATTTCCTAAAATTCAATCAAATTCACCTATATTCCCCAATAAAATGGAATTGGGGGTTATTCCCAAATACATTCCAAATACAATTTCCATACACCAATTTAAGGAAACAGGGTTTCAAATCAACTAATTAATGAAAAATATAATTTACATCAGGAAATTGAAATTAACTCGATCAACTGAATTTAAATAAAAAAATTAGGTGTAGTGAAAATTGGACATCATAATGGTACAACCTATAATAGGATCGTAGGTTCATGAAACAAAGACCCCTAATAAAAAAATTCTAATGGAGAATGTTGAAAATTAGAATACTAAAATCAATACAATATTCAATATCCAAATGAGTGGTGATTATCTCCTCTAACAAAACAATGTTCTCCAAAATCATATGGAGTAAATATGAGAGTTGGATAAAAAAACTATTAAGAGGAAACCTATTAGCAAAACATTAAAAGTTATTTTCTAAGATTTGATCCTCATTACGAACTATGTAGAGGGGATATAATAACCTCTAAATAGATCCCAATGAATAATATAATGTTTGGTGGATCAAATAGGTCCATCAAGAACCTAAAAATAATTATTTGGGATGAATAAACAAATTGTATTAAAAAACACCTTACACAAATTATTTCATGAAAGACCACCTGGTTAGACAAACTACACCCCCTTAGCATGCACCCTGTTTGGGAAATGAGGATTATTTCAACAAGGTGGGTTCACATATTTTCAATCCAAGTACTAGAAATGAAAAACACCACTCTATGGGCTTGCAGAGATTCCCCTGAGTGAGAGAACGATTTAGGAAAATTGTTCTTCCATAGTGCAAAAACCATAAACATCGAAAAATATAAACATTTTCACGTCAATATTTCCCTAATGAAACCCAACAATGGAATGATACAAAGTGGTTTTAAGGAATACATTAAATAATAACATGATTTTACAACCTCCCCTCAAGAGAATCTTTTTATCCCTAGAAATCCTACATTGACGATTCCATGTGAAAACTATCATTCCCCAGCTCCCTGTTCAGTGCCTCCCTCTCAAACATCTAACAAGAATCATAAACATGCTACAATAGAACTCAAACAAAGGGTATTGTTCTCCCATGACGCAACATGGTTTTTGAGTAATATATCTAAAATATATTATATGTCATTGGGGAATCGGGTTCAGCCTCATGATCAATCAATCTTAGAACATGAGATAGTTCATAGAGATACTTTCATAGATCATATACATGGAAAATATTATCTATCAATTCTATTTATGTTGGATTTTTTAAAAATTATTCTAACTTCCATGCCATCTCAATAATCTCAAAAGGACCCATAAAATGTGGATTAAAAATATCATTCATCCCATGATTTTAGTGACCTGACTGAGGTGAAGGTTTCAAGAACACATAATCACTATATGAGAATTCAATGGGTTTCTGGTGATGATCATCATATGATTTATACCATTAATGTGCCAAAAAATTCTCTACCAAAACAACTAAATATATTGTGTCATATCTTGGACCAAGCAATACCCGACCATGGAAATTTACCTAACCTCCAATGAACAAAATGGAAAACTACAAGGCCAGGAATAAATGGCCTCAATGTATCCATTATGATCAAATAATTGTAACATTTGTTATAAGAAAACTCAAATATCCCGACATGTTCATCATAATCCCAACATTGGTCATGAAATCAAGAAAAAATATTATAATCCAAAAAATATATATAATATTCAATATCGACATCCGACTATGAATTATTTTCCATGCTCAAATAGACTTGAGACTCTTGTGCCCTTGGAAGGCTTCTCCAAAAATAATAAGTGAATTAAGGTTCCTTATTACATACTATAACAGATGGAAGTCTTTGAAAAAGAGTAATATCATTTTCATATGTATTTTCTAACTCCTAACATTATTTTTATCATAAATGGGCATATAGTGAAATTATTGTTTAGATGATCTATGACAACCCATATCAAAATCACTATTGTTTTGGTATGGGGAAACCCACGAAAAATGTCCATAAGGATCTCATCCCACTTCCTAGTAGGTTCTGTAAGTGGTTGAAGAAAACCTGAAGGTTTAGGGTACTTTTCATTGAACTACTATCATGTATAATAATTTGAGACAAATTTTGGTTCCAAGGTTTACTACCCACATAGAATTATTGAAATATACCATTCTATATTTCCTTTCCACTAATGGTAGAAAAAATTTTATTTCAATAATATAAAATTCCCTCAGTGGAGAATGCCTAGTGAAGTATGGTCTGACCACCCAAATGAGAATCTCTGAATCTTTTGAACTCGTCATCATACTGATATTTATCAAGTATTTTAATGAGAATAGAATATTTAAAATAAACACTACCCATAGAAACTTCTTCCCTTCATTTCACAAATCCAACATGAAAATATGAAAAAATATCCATTAAGTGCCACTCATCCAATGATTCATTCCTGGCCTAGGTCATAAGTTTTCTACTCAAATCAACTATGATAAAATTACCTTTCCGTGGGGTATAGGTCATGTGAAAGACAATGAAAATAGGCAATCCAAAGAATGCCTCTTATGGAGATTCAGATATTTTGTGTGTAATATGTAAGTAATTATTTTTTGGTCTGAATATATGGTAATGCCTTCTCCAAAAATGTACAGTCAACAACTCTTAAAAGTGTTCAACACAACTATGAGTTCGAGTTCATGGGTTGATTAATTCTTCTCATGCTACCCATGAAGATGAGGGACATAAGAAACAAAATGATCATATTTTAAAATAAGTCATCCCAAACATAATCTCAATGAATCACGCACGACCAAATAGTACATCCCATACACTACGAGAGTCATCAATAGACTTGTAGTCAACAAATGTTTCAGAAAACCAATAGAATTATGAAATTTTTCATCCCAAGAAAACTATAATACATTCAGAGTAAGATTAGTCATTAGATAAGTAAACATTGATGAGTAATTAATGATCCAATGATACTATCCATGTAAAAAAACATGATATAAATGATTCTATTCATACATAGAGTCAATATGGATGTTATCCACATATTCAATGAGGAAGGTCTCATGGTACTCTGGGAATATCATTTTTATTAAATCCACAAATATTATAGGAGAATTGGTTATTCCAAATGGAATGACAAGGTACTCATAATTTCCGTACATACATTTAAATGTGGTTTTTGGAATGTCGAATGATCTTATCATCAACTAATGGTAGATATACCGAAGTTCAATCTTTGAAATATACTTTTTTCCTTTCAACTGATCAAACTGATCATCAATCCATTGCAAATAATTCGTGCTCATTACTGTATCTTGATTTATTTTTTGGTATTAAACAGAAAAGTGAATTAAACCATTAAATTTCATTGAAAGTTTTTCAACACTGCCCAGGGAGACACAATCAATAATATAAAGATGGTATCTATATGATCATATAACAAATTCATTAACCCGTTCAAATTAGATGGTTCCATGTGGTATGAAGGAATAGACACTGTTTGACTAGTAGGTACCAAATCGATAGAAAAATGCACCTCCCTTACTGAAGAAAAACCAAATAATTGTAAAATAATGTCATTGGGAAACTCGATGAGAACATTAGTGTGATCAATACTCAGTGATTATCTATCCAGATGAAAACCAAACACTGATATTACGTTCCATAACTCCGAATAATAAGGGCCAGTGCAACTCGACCATGGGTCTAATTCTCCAAAAATGATACGGAACATCCCATCATTCATTATAATGGAGACCCATCGAAGATAACAATAAATCCTGTATTTTTTGGAACTGATCCAATACCTCCCCAATATGGCATAATGAGTTTTCATTTTTAGAACCATGAAAAAACAAGAAAACTCATCATCTGATAATGATAATGAAAAATTTGTTATATGGAGACCATAATCTCTCTATATTAAATTGGGAATAGTAATATACATCACTCGGGATTGATATTCCATATGAATATTTTTATGATTAAAAAAATGGGTTGAAATAAATGAATAATATGAACCATTACAAAATAAATAAGTCACTAAGAGACGACTCTATAGTAATAATACATATCAAAGTCTCTATTACAATATATATTTCATCTCTTGATTCTTCTATTGAAAGAGTAATCTTAGTTTAGTATTCATTCAATAAGAGCTCTATAGTATTTTAATCATTTGATTACCCCTTGGTTTTAGAAGGATATGATGATCTCAATACACTATGTGGAGTGGAAAAGACATGTATGAACTTCGGTGAGTGACTCTAGTGTCTATAGAAGAAACATATCTTAGCCAACTCATTGAATACTCTCTTTGAATGCCCATGATTTCAATACTGGTCAAAAACCAAAGGGCCTCTTCTTTGAAATGTAGGTGGTATAGGAAAACCATACTATAATGAACCACCATGTTAATAATACTTATATGTCTTCCCTTTATGGGAATTCACAGTATCTATATGATAAAATGGTAATCCTGACATGATTGAATTTCCATCTAGCTCCAATTCTCCCATCAAATCTATATGTATCCCCCCAATATATGAAGGATGCAACTACAAGGGAACCTGATAAGGAATATCATACCATATCCCCTAATAAAATTGTTGAGTATTCATATTCTCATTTGAAACAATGATAGTTTCAAACTACACAAGCTCATAATGAATATTTGTATACTTATCCAAGCTATTTTTATGTTATTCACAATTTATAAGAACAAAATCCTTCCCCAACACCATATAATTTGGATATAAATGGCTAGTGAAAATAGATTTAGGACATTCCACTATACGGCCTCATGGTTATTCACCATAACCATTTGTGTCCCATAATCACTTTCTTGGTCCTTCTAACAAGACGGTGTTACACTACACTTTAATCTACCCAATTGTGTCTGAAAATTCAATCAAATACTCAGTCATGCACAACCTTTCATCTCCTTTATAAGGTTCATTTGAACCTTTGAATGGTCATTGTTTAAAGCTAACAAACTCCTAAAAATTGTTTTGGAAAAATCCCTCAATGGTTCGAAAATTGGACCCTAAACCTGAACTGTTGGTGGCGCCTGTCTGAGAGCATGGATAATACACTCAATCACCTCAACAAAATTCTGGTCCATAAGAGTATTTTCTCATTTTGGTTACGTATAATCTTACTCTTAAATCGGATTTGCATGAATTTTAAGAAGAATAATGCCACATAACATTTAGAGACAAAATTAAAGGCATCTAATTGATAATCATACATCGTAATAAGTAAGATTTATCCCGAAACATAATAACACAAGTGTTTTTCTTTCTATCCAAATTTAAATAATGGAACATACCATAACTAGTCATTAATAATTCATTCCCATAACCACCCCCAGTAAATTATGGCTAATTACGGTGAGAGCTAGCCAGAACCCCAATCCCAACTACCTCCCAGGTATCGATAAGAGTACATCCCTACATACTAACACCAACGAAAGAAGCAAAAACTAAACCAACGATTCCAATTTCAAATGAACCGGCCCTGGTACCCTAGTAAACTGATAATTATTCTAATTCCAAAAATACACCAAGGTCATTCCTTGTCCTCATTTGTTGGTGAGTAGAGCCTGGAATCATACAATAAGAATACTGAAATAATTTCCTAAAAAATAGAACAATGTAAATTAATCAGTACACACTGAATAAATACATCACTGAGAGAGGTTTACCAGATGTCCGACAGGTACAACAGCACAAACTACCACCTTAAAGTAGAATAAAAATAGTATAACTATCCAATTATTATTGAACAATACTCTTCAATACCTTGGATCAACAACGATAACCACCTCCAAGTTGTGCCTTACCATTACTAAAACCTTGATGAAAATTGTCTTGAAACACTTAAATGAAATGTTATGGTGTGACCTAAAATCCTTATATGGTGTTACAATGAAATACATAACAATATGAAAAGATTTTATTGACCAGACAATTTATTCAACTTTATATAACATTTCATTGAATTTCAAAAGAATATTTCATTAAAATCATGCATTATATTTCAAATTATTAAAATATTTTAAACAATTGTCTTGAAATTTTTTTTTATAAAATATATTATATAAATTTATAAGGCCTGGAAATAGTTTATAATAAGAAATTGATCATATTTAAAATATAATATTTGAGAAACATAATTATCTTAAAAAATGTATGATAGTTCCAGGATTCATAGTCCTCACACACCCAAAGGTTAATTATGAAATGTTTGGTAATCAAACACCTCTTTGATATTGATTAAAGAGGACCCTTCACCATACCATCAGGGATGTGACCTATTATACTAGGGTTTTTTAGCATTAAGATTCAAAATAATGTTATCTAAAAAAATCACTAACTATTTAGTCTTTCATTTTATCTCATACAAATCAATGATTTGATTATTATTTTAATACATCATAATATGAAATTCATTCCATTCTCCATTTCAAATATTTCATCCATTCAATGTTAAAACTGAAGTGGTTTTTAATAAAATCATGAATATTTCAGGATAAATTCAAGGGGTTTCTATCAATATAATTTTAATAAATGTTCTCAAATAGTAATTTGAAATCAAATTTATTAAATAAATTTCCCAATTCCAGTTCCACAATTAAATTAAACACTTTAAATTTTCTAAATTCCAAAAAAATATTTAATTTAATTTCATGAACATAAATTTCAAATAATTCCATTAATTTCAAAAATACACCCCAATACAATGGAATTTCTGTTTTCCCCCCAAATTGAACCAAAATCAAATTTTATAATCAAAATTCTATGGAATTGTGGTCTCACTCCGAAAAAATAAAGGAAACACAATTTATATCAATAATATAAAATTAAATCAAATAATTAAATTCAAATCAGGTAATTTCAAGTTAGTAAAAACCATATTTCATTGCCAAACCACCTACATTGGAATCATGGGGTCTTGAAACGAAATACCCTAATCGGGAAACACCAATAAAGTTAGGCAGCTTGCAGGATCCAGGAAACAATCCTTGATTCATGATCCAAAAAAATCATGATTAGATACTCCAAATACAAAAAGAACAATATACCCCTAGGGATAAATAATGAGTGAGTGGGAGTAAGAGATCAAGGAGAGGAAATGTACCATGAAGAGACCGAAGTCCATTCATCACGAATTAATCATCTTCTAAAATCATTTAATGGGGCGAAAATAACCACTTCAGAGTTATTAAAGAATATGAAAATGTATGTGGGATCAATAGGTCTGTAGATCAACCAAAATTGAATATTTTAGAAGATTAAACATATTTGTTTATTAAAATATGGTATGCATGGATATCCTATAAGTGCCACATGGTTAGTAAAATCATGCACCCTTTTTGTGTACAATATTTCTGAAAGGTTTATAGTTTTTAGTAGATTGGATCATGATTGTTTGAAACTGTGTGCCAACCGTACACATCCCAGAACAACTCAAAAACATCAAAATTATCATCTGAAGCATCCCCAAACATATCCAAACCAAATAACGATATGAAGATGGGTTTAAGGAAACCAAAAAATAGTAACAGGATGTTAAAATAAGGAGGGTTGTATGATTATTTGTTATATTTTCAACAATATGGGGACCACATAATACATGTTAATTATTTAGAATTTTATAAAAATAATTTATAACAGAAATGTATGAAGAATCACTGGATTGAGGTTGATTAACCTTATGATTCATATTTTATATTCTAGGAATGGTGTGTTAAGGAATAAGATGATGATTACTGAAAAATGAAGTAAAAAAATTTGGATTATTGAAGTCTATATGATTTTTAATTCAAAAATTATTATATAATAATCATGAAATATATAAGTATTTTTAGTCTTAGTATTCCATTACGAACTAAAAAATGTTATTTTTAATGTTGTTGAACTCATAGAAAATAAATTTAATGGTATGGTGTTGTTTATTGGAAACACATGAATATGGTAATGACAATTCTTAATAAATTTATAATGTAAAGAAAATGATGTTTGGATAAGGATATATTTGATATAAATATGTAAGTGGGACTGTAACTATTACCTCATAAATAATGAAGTATTTATTGAAAATTATTTTATGTTGACCTTGATGTGGGACACGACATTTTTAAATTTAGGAAATATAACCAATAATCATTATAATAATGATTCATGAATATTTTAAAAAATGATTCAAGGTAATTGAGGTTATTACAATATTTTAAAGAGAACACATGCTGAAGGTATTCACATGTTTGGTATACGAAAGATATATTAATTTAGGATATATGGGGGATTAATGCTAGGGATTTTTATTGAAATCAGGTGACATTATTTTTTAATTTTTAGGATTCCATAATTCGCATGGTTTAAAAGGATAAAGTTATATATAATGGTTTATGTTAAACATAAGATTAGGTATTAGAGATTAATGTATTATATCACTATATGGGGATTAATGAACCTTATATAACTTGTTATAATTTTTTTTATTATAACTAATGCTATATAGAATCACCTGTATTTTTATTTATAGATATAATGATATAATTATTCCTTATGAATGAAAAATTTACTATCTTTTCTATGAATAGGAGGCGAATTTGAAATTGAAAAAGGACCAGAAAAGGGTATGGTTTTCCTAATATGATGTTAGTATATATTATCATTAAAAATAGTAAACATTAGAAAAATATGGTCCTGAATTAAAATGTCATCACATTATAATCATTTTGTATTATATCAATGAACTCTTTAATACTTATTTAATTTATTGTTTTTTGTTGTTAACTTTCAATGGATAACCCAGTTTATTTTGACTAGTGATCTTTTTCAACATCTCTAATTATTTTATCTCATAATACACATCCATATTCTCACATTTCACATATATTATCCAATTTTGAACCATAGTTATGAGTTAGTAGTGGTATTTTTATGATTCAAACATTCCATTTTTAAATAAAGTTATAGTATTCATTTCTAAGACATGATATTTTATGAATGAAACTTTAAATTACTAAACCATTGATAATACCAATGAATTTCGAAGGAGATAATCATTTTAATGGGTCAGGAATGAAACACACTAGTATTACTGGAAATATTTTTTCTAATTAATGCAATCTTTTAGATATTGTTCATTTCACACAATAATGAATATATCGTTTTTATAAGGAATAAATATATCTGGATTTTGTAATACATAAGATCATAAAAATCATACAATACCCAAAACACGTAGATTAACTTTTTTTTGTAACATACCAAGTAAGTAATGAATAATAGATATTTTTATCTATGTCTATTAATGATTAAGATAGTGTTATAGCGGCTTAAAATGAAAATAAATACAATCTTATGCATGGAATACACTAATATCCTTAAAAGATTGTTTTACTGACTTTTGATGGCAAACCATTTTTGAATCTATATTTTGACAATTTTATAACCTATGTTTGTCAA
The DNA here is from genome assembly GCA_963277665.1 of Viscum album. Taxonomy (NCBI): domain Eukaryota; kingdom Viridiplantae; phylum Streptophyta; class Magnoliopsida; order Santalales; family Viscaceae; genus Viscum; species Viscum album. Next base: position 2,096,321,184 of record OY728163.1, on the reverse strand, counting down.
AATAAACTTATTCTTTATGATTGGGACATAAAAATTTACCTTGTGTGAATTTTTGGTATTTTTCTGACAATGTTCATTTTTAATGAATAGTGAAAAATACTGCATTTTACATCAAAACTACTTTTTAATATAATTTATTTATATGATTAGATTATGTTTTGAATTGGTTTTGAAGTGAAATTAGAATATATTTTTACCATTTTATCCAATGGTGGTCATTGGAATCAATTTCACTTTGAAATTAGACTTAAACTGGTGTCAATCTTTTGATACTTATTGTTTTGTAAAAACACGCTATTTGCTCTGGAAGCGGGAATTAATTATTAAATTAATTAATGTGACCTATATGTTTTGAATTTTGTAAAATATACTTCATTTTTGAATTCGGAATATCAAATATAGATTAGGGTGAAGTTTTGGTAATTTTCTGAAAAACTTCAATTTTTGATGAATAGTAAAACCACTAAGTGATAATCAAGCAAACTGATTTCTCAGTTAAATGAAAGTTTACCACTAATGTGTATTGAATTTTGAAAATCCGACATACATGGTTGTCATTAATAAGTAAAATGTGGTTCAATGAGATTATAATAATTTTTTGGTGAATAGTAACTTATTAAGTTCTTAATCACGATTAGTGGTAATTAGGGTAGTTTAAGGTATAAATAATACTTTAATAAAATTAAATGACCTAGAAAAATGTCCCAACCTCATTGGTTGTGTCATGGCCGACCATGACATGCCATGGGTCAACTTGGGGACCCCATGGATCCACTTTTGTTGGGAAATGACATAAATTACTTTTTATTTAATATTATAGGGAAAATGACACAAACATAATATGTTTTACGAAAACAATTTTTAAGTGGGGTTATACAAGTCCAAAATTTGATTATAAATATTCATTGGAAATATAAAAATATTTCCTATATCATAGTATTTTTTTTATAATTTTTAGACATTAAATAAATTTAATTATTTATGACATAATAATGATGCAGCGATGACATCATTATTTGACGATTGAAATAAAATAGAAAGATAATGTAAAATCTATGAACTACACATGTACAAAACCAATTGGATGAGTGTATTTCGAAGCCTTATCACCTCATACACGAATTCTATCAATGTGGGACCTTTTAAAACCGAAACACATTTTCAAATAATGTAATATTTCTTTACTTTCCAAAAGTGCCCCTCCTCTCCTCTTATAAAAGGCCCCCACCTCTACCTCATTTCACAGACTCATAAAGCCTTTGGCTCGGCCAACCCCTACCCATTTGCTCTCTCCACATCCCTATCCTCATCCTAGAGGATTCTATTTTGGCAGAATCCTTTCAAAGGAAGCCTTTAGGCTCAACTCAAAAGGAGTTACACTTTTAAAGGTAATTCATTCTCTCATGTTCATTTGTTTTATTTTGCTTCTCCAACCCCCTAAACTCTTTTTATTTACTTCTTTTGTAACAAAACAAGTATCATCAATATACTAGGATGTTGTTATAAGATTTATTTGATCTACACTCTCACACAACTACATCAAATGGTTAAAGAACATACGATTTCCGTGGATGGCGAAATTATGCCTCCCGAAACGATGATTGTTCAACACTCATTTAACACCTTCAAAGGTGGCAATTATGATGTCACTATTTTTATATATGATATATAATATGTTTATGTTTTACTTAAGCTTATGTTTTTTTTATTTTGGGCATACCTTTATGGTTTCCATTATGGGTAAAACACGATATCTTCATTTTAGGAAGTGCGGACTACCGCCCCCTAAAAGTGATTTGATTCGTTAATACCATATGTGGGATGTGTAAAGGATAAAGTTAATGATATTATATATGTTATTATACTGGAATTATAATATACTCTTATATCATTATGATTCCATTCCAAAAAATATGAATTAGAAATGGAAGTAGTGTTCATGCGTACGTACGGCTTACCGTCTCCATGAACGGTGCATTTCATTTCTTACCTCTAAATGTGATGTAATATTATAAATGCCTGTATGTACTGGATATATATGACATATATGATATCTACATCATGAATACCATTCTGGATATAATGAAACTTTGACCAAATTAACAACATGTAAGTGTAAGAAGTCTATTTTTGACTTAAGAACCAAATACCGACAAAATGAACATTGTTAACTTAACAGATTACATGATGTTCATAACATGGTATAAAAGGAATAATTAACTTGAAAAAGGTTCTTAAGAAAGTATAGATTAACTCAAGTTTATTATTCAGGAGATTAAAGAACGGTCGGGTCAAGTCGGATATGAGGTATGGGACTTCGTCTCAATCTCCTTTCGTTGAGGCATATTTTATTTTATACACAACTTTCTTTTATACGGTGTATAAACCCCTTTGACTTTTAAGTTTATTCAAAAGGAATATTTTTTATACGAAGCGTTTACTAAACAATAAAAGGGAATGTTTTTTTCGTACTTATGCGGCGACAACGAATTCTCTGCCGTCGTAACCGTTATTTGAGTTTCGGATTCCTCTTCAAGCCATACCTTTTTTTTAAAAGAAAAATGAATACCATGTTTTACTTTGGTATTGAAAATGGTTTTCATAATGTTTTTATTATATCAATGTGTTGTATTGATATCTCGTGATTGAAATGTGGAAATGTTATGTTTCCTTTATGCATGTTTTATGTGATATGATTATGTTATGGTTCTTGGGCATTATTATGAAGACGGGTGGTTCCGTGATAAACTAAGGGCGGGTGAGCCCGTTATAGCTCTCCAATGCATTGGGTAACGCGAAGGAGTGAAACGTTAAGGTTTCTCCGAAGAGATTTAGGGAATATGCTGTGATGGGTATTCCAAACGTAACCAAGAGGGTTACTCCCTACGTAAGAATGTTATGAATGCCTCAAGTTACCTTTATGTATTATGATTTCTATGATTTATTCATGATTTTATGAGGTATGTTAAAGTGCCTATGTTTTATGGGTAAAGTATGATTCATTCTTATGTATATATGAACTCATGTTTCCTTTCCATGTTTTTTTCATAACCCATACTGAGTTTTTATGCTCATCCCAAGTTTTTGAAATGTTTTTCACAGGTCAAGGGAAAGGTACATGATAAGATGATAGAGTCAAGTATGTGTCAAGAAATAATCCATATTTTATTTTAAATGTGTTTCCATTGATGGGAATGAAGAATACTATCTTTATGTAACCACTTTGTTTCTATGTGGAATGTAATGCAAGTTTTATGATCTAATTCTCTAAAACTCTAAACCCGAAAATATCCTCAATGTGTAATCTTGTAATAACTCAATATTAAGTAAGGTTTAAGGCTGGGGCCTTATATTTGGTGCATACTACACAAATTTTTTCTTTTGTCACACACAATAATGAGTCAATTCAATAGATTGTGGTAAACACAAGGCAACATTTTACCGAACTATCATATACTAAGAATATTTTTATTAAAATATTATTATTGAAACCATCTAGATATTAGAATGAATGTTCTGAATAATTATGATTAAATTGTGAATATTTTATTCAAAGATGAATATAAAATTAATCATTTCGTAAAAAATTTGTTATATATTCAATTAATAACTATTTGAAAATAAAGAAATTCATTTTCTGAAAAAAAAAACAATTTTTCTTTATAAAAAATAAACTGTATCTCAATAAATTAAACTTACCACTTTTTATGAATGTTTTTAAAAAAATTTATATATTATGAATTCAATGAAATTATTCTAACACTTATCCAATATATTTGATAAATATAGGATATGAATAAATCAAATATTATGAGTAAAAAAATTCTTTCCAAAATATAATATTATTTCTTTTTGATGGAAACCACAGTCTAAATCTAAATTTTGAAACCATTATAATATTAAATTTAATAAACAAAATATAATTTTTATTGTGGAATATCGAAATTATAGTTCTATGTAATTTTAGTATATCTCTGAGAATTTTCATTTATTAACAAATAGTGAAAGACACTAAATTTTAATTCAAATTATTCTTTTCATCTAATTTATTTATATATTTAAATTATATTGAATTTTTTTTAAAAGTATAATAATATCAAATATAAATATTTTAACCAAATTTAGTTTATTGGATCCAATTTTAAATTGAAATTGGATAAATTATCATTTAAATATGTTGGACTTTTTCTTCGTAAAGATCTTCCCCAAATTCTATTTTCATGGTAAAAACATTATTATTTTCTTCCACTATATTCTTTTTAATTTTGAAAAATTGATTCAATAAATTCAATTTAAAATATATATAATTTCCACTCCGTAAAAAATATTATTTTTTACTAAACTAATTGTGAATGTAAAAAAAATTAATAGTAGAGAGTAATTTAAAAACAAGTTTACATAGTTGATACACATTAACATAAGGGGAAAAATACCCAAGATACATTTCCAAATACCATTTTGTTGATATATTTCATATATAGCACATTTTGATATAACATGGAAAAAATTAGAGATATGATGTAAGGGAACCCTCACAATAGTGATTACATTTTTATATTTACAATAATGTTAGTCATGCTCCAATATAAAAGGCCCCTCACAGCACCCACTCAATTAATCACAACAATAAATAACATTGGATCATGAAAACCCTAAAAAAAGCTTCCAACATACCTCCACTAAAACTAGACGCCTCACTTTTTTTATAAATCCAACCATGGATTCTATTTGGTGAAAAAAATGATACCCTAAGAATAGGTAACATCCTTCCATAATAACTCTTTTAATTTTCATTATCCACCCCTAAATTATTATTATTATTAAGTTTCTATATAATAAATAAAATATCATAAATATACATATATTATTCCATTCCTTGGGTTCGATGTACACCACACTTCCTTCAAATGGGTAAAAAACTTATTGTTTGTGTCAACAATGGATTACCACCTCACGAAACACTATCGTTTGTTTTTCATTTACCATAACTAATGTTTTGGTATTGTTATAAAATTACTATTTTAATGATATAAATTATATTTAATATGTCTTAATTATTATTTTATTTTTACAAAAAACATACATTCCTTCATTCCATTTTGTCTAAATGGGATAAATTTGTATGTGGAAATGTGTACTTCCTCCTTGTCAAATCATCGTGATTCATTCACACATTAAATGGAATATCGAAAATATGGGTTTATAAAAAATATATGATCTATATTAAATAATAATTATATTAAATGATATAAATATATGTAAACATATATTTCATTTTCCACAGTTCTTTCAATACCACAAGGAAACATAATGATCATTCATGCTTATGTACGACCTACCGTCTCAGTGATTGGTGTATTATATATAATATGAGTGTATTATATATATTGTTATATAATTAATATATATGATATTATTAACATTTATAAATTATTAAAAAAATTAAATCATGATCTAACTAAATTGAACAATAATAAAATATCCAAACATATAACAATTGTTTTATTATTCACAGTACACTGTTTTATAAAAATGTATTTCAAAAATGTTTTACTATTATGTGTAAATGAAATTTTTACACATGTTATACCTTTTATTTCATTTTTTTAAGAATCTTTTTATTATTTTCCAATCAACTAACTTTTCTAAAATATATTGGTGAAAATGTAATGTTCAAAATGTTTGTTTTTTCCTGTCGTCATTTCCATGAAGGCTCCGTTAAACTTTTAGATGGTTGTTTATAAAATACTTCTTTTCCAAATTTTGAGAAATTATTATTTTTCCTTTAGTATGAAACGAAACTTTTTTTAAAAAATGTATTATATGGGTTTCAAAGCATCAATTATTTGTTTTCAGTGTTTTTTTTCAAAATAAAAAATGTTTTTAAAATTATTTCCTCTTAAAAAAATCAATGGAAATGATATTTTATTAAATAAATGTTTTAGTTTATTTTTTATTATTCTTGTTTATTATTTATACTTAATTCCAAATAAAATGTCATAGAAAATCTTATATTCTCCATAAATTGTTTTTTAATTAAAATATATGTTCCAAGAGACATTTAAAAATCATTCTCTATCTAAGCTATTAAACATTGACATATATTATGACATACATAGGTTGTTATACAAGGATATCAATTTTAGTATTTATTGGAATGTTTTATGATCGATATGACATGTTTTCATTGAAACCTATTTCTCTTCCATGGAATATACAATAATAAAATGCTTATGAAACTCACTTCCATTCACAAGTTATTCTATGATTAAATGATTCTGAAACCTATTAGTTTTCCCTAGGTTTTGATATGATGACATTTTAATGATATTGATTTAATTTCAAGGGTTATGATTATATTTTTATGAAAGATGTATTTTTTTAAGGGTTATGATATGAATAATGTTTTAATATATTGTATCACATGTATGTCTGATTTTATTAGGTAATTTTTGGAACCTATCTATTTGTAAAATAAGTTGGTGAATGTTTATATCTTATAATATAATGATGGGAAACAATTCTTCATGATTCATCCACAAGGGGAATCATGTGTGTCCTAATCCAATATAAGAAATAGGGTTGTCCGGGTAGTTATCATTGACACATGAAATGAATTTTTATATATATAATGGTTCCCTAATTATATTTATTGATCCTATGTTTCATTATTTATTTGTGAATATTTACCACACTTATGATTCATGTATTATGAATAAAAAATACATATTCCATGTCTTGTGCTTATAATTTTTTACTCACATTCCATGATCATTAAATGGTAGGCATATGTTCTCATACCATTATGTTCATGTTATGCTTACATATCTCATTTATTTACCATTATTGAGAATTTGAGCTCACCCATTTCTTATGGTTCCATTTACTATGATATAAATAAAGGTTCTGTGTATGAGTACTAAATGAGAAGATCATTACGGTAGTTTTTGCTGACCATTAACCAAAATAGATGAATTTGATCCATGTATCCTGAGATAATATACTATTATGGTCATCATGAATGTATTTATGTGTTGTGATGATTATTCATATAAAATGATGTAATATTTATGTATGTTATTCCTATTACACTATAATAAATGTTAATATAACAATTCAACAATTAATTATACATCAATTAGTAATACCAAAACACATCACTCTAAAATTTATCCCCATGTTTTCTTCGTAATGGTATGATATTATTAATTTCAAACCACATCTCTTTAACTTGACCACTTTTAATATTAACTAAAATAATTTCCATTTATATTAATAATATTACAAATGATCTAATATAAATATCTTGAAAAAATATTTTTTCAAAAGAATGAAAAGTAAATTAATGTATATTAATCCATCATTTCAAGAATATAATATAACCTAATATTCCATATCGAACCCCATTTTATTGTTATCATTTATATAAATAAAATATTATTATTTACCTACCATATATCAGAAAATATTTAATGAATTATACCACATGTAACTAACAAATATATATTAATTTAAACATCATAATAGAAAAATAATGACCATAAACCAAAAACATATTTTTATAAAATTTGATTAACAAATACCTAAAAACAATAATATATTTATTAACCCTTTAGAATAAATATTATTAAATTTTCATACGAAAAAAAATTATCATTCTTAATGCTACAAAACAACTGAATTTAAATATCATTATTTAACCGTTAATACTCGCTTTAATTCCTAATGTCCTCTCTTCATAAATTCTCCTCTAATTTTATGGAATTATTATTAAATATATAATAGTAAATTTTTTCAATGAATAATCAACAAAAAAATACTTTATTTTCTAACACCTTTCATAAAATTCTGTTTAATCTCATATATCATTAAATCGAAATAATAACCAAATGAATTTATTTAATACATAAAAATGTATTATTTATCGTGAAATTAAATTTTTTTGGTGAAATTTATTTTTGAACAATATATTAAAAAACAACCAATCAAATTTTTATTAAAAATTAACAAACCCCATGAATTAAAGCATCGAATTAATAAAAATACCTTGAAATTGTTAATGAAAATGTCAATAATGTTTACGACCACCTATCATAACGTAAGATCATAATATGTAAAATATTTGGATGAAAAATCACTCGTTTCAACCCTATTTACCAATAATTGTCCCAAAATTAGAAGGAAAAAACATTTATAATAAACTATAATACGATCCTAAAAAACCAAAAGGGCAAATAGATCATTAATCCACCAATAAATGAAAAATATTTCACAACATGATGTTTGAGATAGGTTAAGAGTTATTTTTTAGGAAGAACCCCATGATAACCCCTTAAAATTATGTAAAATTAGATTAAAATAATAATTATCATTACTATAAATAGTATTATAATAATGAATTTTTAAAAAAAATAGCTAAAGAAATTGGGTAACTTTTGACCTATCACATTGTACATGGTAATAATTTTCCACTAAATGTATCTTAAATGGATAACAATTATAACACTGAAATTTTTTATTATATAATATATTTCTAATAAATTCAATCACTTTTATAGCTTGTGATTCAACCAATATTGGGTTTAAATGAATATAGTTTATTGATAAATTATTTAAACATATCCATTATAACCTTGTTTTTATGTTGGAATATATGAATAGTAATAAATAAATAATTTAAATTTTATGGTTTATAATGTATAAAATAAATTAAATGGATATATATTAATTTTAAATAATATATGAATCATTTAATAGAAAAATAAATGTCTTCTCAGAAAACATTTTTTAAATGTAAAGAGTTATGTCAAATCATGTGCATTCATCATAAAAATAAAATTTTAAAAATTTTTAAATATTATTTTATAGAATAGGAGAAGTAGTTGAAATATTTTTATTAGAATTTAATTACTGTTAATTTTTTGAATTTTTCAAAACTGTATGATTTTGTGATTAAGAGTAAAAAATAATGATTTTTAATTACAAAAAATATTTTCACTTAAATAATTCAAAAGGATAAGTTACATTTTAATTTTTTTTTCAAATTTAAATTGGTTAAATAATATTAAAATTTAACTACTTTATTTTATTTTAATCAAATTCGTAATGAATTGTTACTTTAAAAACATATATTCTTTAGAAAATTATATTTATGAAAACCTGAAATTTTATCCAATCTAGGGGTATAATTTTAACTCTAATTCTTACAATTCAATGAATCTATTTTGAAAAAATTAATTCCACATTAGGAATTAACATAATTAATATTCTCAAATTTTTTCATCGTTATTTTTTACTTAAATGTACAGTTGGAACATTAAAAATTATTTCCTGAGGATAAGGTAAAAATTGTGTTATTTTGGGTGTTAAACTAAAAATATATGGAATAAAAATGAACCAAAAATTAACAAAATCATTTCATTTACATATATCAACCATATTCGGTCTAATTCATTATATTAATCTATTTATAACCATTTTGTAAGGAAAGAAAATTTTGTTACACCATTTTATTTTCAAAATTTACTAGTGTGAAATAAATCTCACATATAAAAGTCCACCACGTGTCCTCTCTTCTTTACATTATAAAACACTTTTGGGTCAGCTAATAATTTTTCAGATAATAACACAAATTTCATACCTCATCCTAGAATTCATTTTTTGTCATAAATCCATTCTTTGAATAATTTAAGTATAATCATAAAGAGGTTTTTAGAGAAGAGATAGAATTCCTAACTCTGTGTTTTGGTTTTATTTATTTCAACACATCCTTAAAATATTATTCATTTATTATTATATAAAAAACATCTATGTAAAATATAATTATGTTATATTATGTTGTTTTCATGACCAATATCCTTTTTATCTTCCCTTGATTTTGACTCTATATCATTGCTCATCTGTACGATGGACTACCCCCTCACGATCCAATGTGAAATTTTTCTCAACAACACCTGTCATGGTGGGTATGATTATAAATATAAGGTATTTATTTTATATTTATAGGATACATATACATATGGATTCATTATATAGTATACACCATTTTTACATTCTATTCTATAGGGTATATGATTACTTCAATGTTGGGTATAGAAGATTTCCCCCTCACGAAGTGATGTGAATTTTTTATCACTAACTATTTTAATGGAATGTAATAAGGATAAATTTAAATAATATATGTGATATTAATGAAAAAATTATAATATGAATGAAATATTTATCATTGTTAAAATATAATATATCATTTTCCCTTTTAACTTTTCATTTCCAACATTATGGTTGCATCATTCATATATGTGCAGACTATCACCTTCATGAAGCGATGTTACTATATGTTCATCCCCATAGAACATGGGTGATATATAAATGTATGTAAATTTCAAAAAAAATATATTATATTCTAAAATATTATTATCATTCTGAAAAGATAACATTTTACTTACCTATTTTCCAAAATGATCATTGAAAATTAAAATTTGTACCCACACATACATACCTTAAACCATCTCCATGTGATAAACATACATCATTTCTAACTAAAATGATTAATAATTACTATTATATGTATCAATTATGTATAAATATTATAATTTTATTGTTATTATTAATCAAGTGTTGTTTAAATAATTAAATCTTAGACCAATAATTAACATACCAAATTCATTTTTAACACATCTATCAAATATCCCAGAAACACCAAACATAAACATAATTGATAGAGTAATTTTATCTAAAATTTTATAAGGGATATAAAAGGAATAATAAAATTTAAAAAGTTTCCTAAAAAGAAAATTAATTAACATTAGTTTATTGTATAAGATTATAATGAACGTATATGGGAAATCAGACTTAAGTTAGCAGACTCTGCCTTGATTTATCTATATCAATAAGTATTTTAATTTAATTAAGATAATTTCTATTATGTGGTGTATATAATGAAACATTGGAATGTAATAGCATTATTATAAAATAATTCATCTCATTTGGGGTTTCAATATTAATTATTCAGTTTACAGTTATTATACTAAAAGTTACCAAATTGTAAATAATATCACAATATAATATATTTTTAATGGGATAAATTATTTCATCATTTGAAATTTATATTTTAATATATTGTATACAATTATTTTTTATTGTAATATATTATATATATGCATGTTATATATTTATTTAATTTACAAATACATAATCTAATCATCGATTAATTATCACATCAACATTTTTATCATGGAAAGGGATTTTATCTCAATTTCCATATAATTGAAAAATGTTTTCTTAATATGAACCGTTAACTCATATATGGTGTATATAGATCATATTTTATTTTTTTAAATTCAATAACATTTAATTCATTATTTTTAATGATTTAAATTCATTAATATCCATATTATATTCATGATAGATATAAATATTTCCTAACCTGTATACCATTCTTATATAAGTTGGTTACTATTAATGATATTTCATTAAATGGAAAAATAATCATAAATTATTTTTTCATAAGACAATATGAATATTTTTTAAAGTGGAATATTGACATGAGAATTAAATAAATTATTCTATATATGTGGAATTATTTTATCATGATATTATGAGTGGGGAATGGATATAGATAGCCCATCGATGCATCTACAGGTCTTATGTGATGAATCAATAGGTAGAATTTTATGTGTTTTCCCCTACATGTCTTAAATTTTCTTCTAGAATGTCTTGATATTATAGTTTTCCATGATTACTGAGATCAAGAAAAGGGAGGAGGATGTAGTGCTTGGGCTATCCCGCGCCTAGGACTTGTGCTGACCCACCTCAGCACCGCTCCCCATCCACTACTCCTCGGTCTAATCCAGCCTTCGTCCGGCCCTTGCGCAACCCAGATCCGAGACCATTTACTTGGATCGGGTAAAAATCTTGCGCAACGACCCTATGAATCCTCATGATGCTATCCGAGATGATGGTGACATCCCCTCCTCCTGGATCAAGAGCCCCCTGGATCCTATCGCCGATGACGGACCCCATGACTCCCCATATGATGCTGTCTACGATGAAAATGATGCGACCAAGATCAATGTCTTCCCGTAACCCCCTTCGACAGAGTGATGCGTGTGGTCAAAATCGATGAAGCAATGCATGCAATCCAGATCAACGAAGTGACATGTGTGACCTGCTGTCGTAACATGATCTCTATCACTGAACTCATTCAATGTCTAAAGGATTGCAGTTTCAAATAGAGAGACTACTGCATTTTGTTTGTTTGGCTTCAGTGGAAATGGTTTGAGGAAGGGTAACTGTGGTTTTTTTCTTGAGTTTGTAGGGAGACACCGATGGGAGATACTAGAATTCTCGACGCAGATAATGTACTCTCCACAACAGTTCTCTTCTTGTTTACATTGGGTTCGGAACAGGCAAGGTCAACATCTTTCCCCAGGTTAGTACGAGGTCTTTGAGGGCGACATGAGGAATTCTCGGTGCTTGAGAAGCTCCCTTGCATGTTCTCCCCTATTTTGATGTTTTCCCCTTGGGGTTCTATTTTTGTGTTCCATGTTCATGTTCCAACATTTTTTGATTTTCCATTGCCCTTTTTGCCTTTCCCTTCATGCACGCCTCCACTACGGACTGGTCTAATGGTTTCTTTGGAAAATTGGGACGGTGTTGGTGGATCTAATGATGAGGTTTCTGATCTTGGAGGCTCATGGATGTTGTTTTCTTGCTGTTGGTTCCAGCATTGATGGTCTAATCTTTGCAATTTCCATTTTATTTTGTTTGTTCGGTTCTCACCTAGCCACAATGTGATGGTCACATGTGTTGTTGTGGTGTATTTGGGTGGGTCTTTTCTAAGACAGGGTTATTTTCTCATCCCCTCAATGGCTCCTTATGATGGTATGCTGGTTCTCACTAACCCTCAATCTGATTTGTAATGGTGGGTTCTCACTAAACCAAAAAGGGGTTTTAAAAAAAATGAATTTTCAGTCATGATTACTGATATCATGATGTGTAATAATTAAAAATTTCTATCACTTATTATTGAGTTATTATTTTTATCCATTCAAATTTTTCAAATGTATTATTTCTTACAGAATTTCTTTCTTTGAATACTGAGTACATTGAATATGTATTCATATACTTACATTTCCATATTGTTGATTCCTTATCAGATTATGATAATATGGTTATTTATTAAATGGAATGCGTGTTATATTATTTACCATAAAACAAAGATCGTTATTTATTTATATATGATATTTTCCATTATATGTAATTCTCACAATGAATTTGATGTCACATATTTTTGGTTTTCTATTTTTAATACATGAATAATAAATCATGAAAACTGTATTAATTTTATAATTTTTTTTTCATTTACTATTATTTATATTTTATTTTATATATAAAATGAGAATCATATATATTTATGGTTGTTAAATAATAGAATAAAATAGGCACTTTTATATTTGAGCCCTTGTTTCTATGTTAATATAAAAAAAATTGATCTTGGTTACTGTAGTTGGTTTTTTCTAGATTAATTATAAAAAGGATGTTTATAACTGACCATGAGAATAATATTTATATAAAAATGATTTGGGAGGATAACGCTATGATAACCTTTTAGGATAAGTATAAAAAAACCCTAATGTATCCGTATGGAATAGAATATTTGTTCATATAAAATTGATTTGAAAAGATAATTTTTGGATTATTTTTTAATCTCCGATTTATTTATACACCCAAGAAGAACAAAAATGTCTTGGTATTTGAGGAAAATGTTTTTGGGGGATAACATGTAACAAGAAATTGATGAATTTTTGTCTATATGTTTGGTTATTCAAAAAGATTAATCTATTATATAACATCCTAGAAGAGTCAGGAAACCTCTTCATATTCTTTTCTGGAAGTTGGAGGACATTTCTATAGAGTTTTACATAGTGATACCCATGGATCCTATAAATATGATACAATATATCTTATAATTGATTAGCTATAAATTATAAAATAAAATTTCAATATGAGATGATTTACATCTTCATCAAATTATAATTGTCTATATTTGTTATGTTATAGGGTGATTTATCTTCCTAGTAGAAATTTATTTTCATGATTCCATGTAGCGAAATTCAACCACACATCTCCCAAATTATTTATATATCACTGTATCACTTCCATCAAACCATATGTTTTTTGTCATGAATATCATATAAAACAATCATCAGATTTAGAGGCCTCCAAACAGTGTAGAAAACTCATCAAAATGATATTACGAATAAATGAAACAACCATTAAATATATAATGTAATCCAAATCTTGTATTTTACCCATAACCCATATGGAAATCATTAATTCTACATATAATGAGATAATTTTCAATCCATAATCCATTAACCTATAATAAATTACTATATATATTAATATGTTAAATTGTAGAGAAAAATAATCAAAATTTAATATGGAACGTTAATATATTGATTTGATTTGTTATCAATACATTAAACTTCCATATACATGATATTCATGTCAATAATCAAATAAAATTTTACTTTCCCTCTCAGATGAAACCAAAATAAATACAAATGATGAGAGAGTTTTTCTCCAGCATTTTTTGGTCAAAATTACATTAGTTCTCAGGGAGTTCTTTGGGTGGAAAATTGGTCCTTAACATTACATTTCCAAATTAAATAACCATATTCAATACTTTTATTCTTATACATCCATTACCATAAGGTAATTATGTTTGAAAAGTGTGGATCTAAATGATAAAATAATTATCTTTAGGTAGATCCTCTCTATGTATATGTGGAATAATCAAATTTAAAACAATAATTTGTCCCAACCCGTCCTCTAGGGACCATTCCGTGACTAACCAAGGACTGCCTTCCATGGGCTAGGGGCTGGAGACTATCACCAAAGGTGTAAATCCCTAAATTGGGAAGGCATTGCCTTTATAACAAAAATACACACAACAAAGTACACAAATTGATACAAAACACTCATTAAAACTATATAAAAACAGAGTGCTGAAAGGTAAAGGGGACAAAAATACAAGCCCAATTGAAAGTACATGTACAACTGAAAAGGCAAAAATAGCTGCATTGTGAAAAGAATCTCCTGGATCATCCACCACAGATCCTACCAGAAGGGTATGTACGGATAGCCTCCTCAGCACGCCACGTACGTTAGTCCCCTCTGGGTACCGACTCATCGTGAGGTCCACCTCTAGGTACCATCCAATTCTCATACTCTCAGCCTTAGTCAGCGCTGTCTGTCGTCTCCATCAAACACAATGAGGTGCGGGCATAACCCATGCAGGGGTGAGAATAATGATACTCAGTGGGGACCCCGAGACCACCAAGGTCTCTCAAAATACACCAAGGAAAAACCATAGAGTATAAAATCAACGGATATCCAGTACTTAGGTATATGCCCATACATATACCTATGTTGTCAAGTAACCCATATAAATCATGAGGAAAACACAGAAGTCATTAACTCAGCTCCCACAGGTAAACAAATTTTTTTAGAGAGATAGAGATGATTAGATGTAGTCATTTAATCATCTAGGTTATCGGACCCACACAGGATCCAGGACCAATATATAAGACTATCAGACCCACACAGGATCCATGAATAATAGCCAGTGCCGTCGGACCCACACAAGATCCAGGACCAGTAGTTAAAACTGTTGGACCCACATAGGATCCAAGAACAGTAGTCAGTGCTGTCGGACCCACGCAGGATCAAGGACCAACAGTTAGAATTGTCAGACCCACACAGGATCCAGGAATTTTAGCCAGTGCTGTCAGACCCACAGAAGATCCAGGACAAGCAGTTAGAACAATCGGGACCACACAGGATCCCTAAACATTGGTCAGTGTTGTCAGACCCACACAGGATCTAGGACCAGCAGTTAGAACTGTCAGAACCACACAAGATCTAGGAACATTACTCAAAGCACATCCAAACACAGGGTTCTACTAGAGCATGCTTGATTCTGGGAGGGTCCTCTCCTCAAGCTATGTGTCGATATAAAATCATCCATGAAGTCCCACGAAGAAGTATCCCAATGTTCCCCCACATAATAGGGGTCTCAATACAACAGATGGCACATCGATCGGATGCTCAGTCTGTGATTTATTAGACCTTTAGTCCCCGGGGCTAGGTTGGATTCGTGTATGATCCAACCTGACAGTATCTCAAATATACACCAAAATCTAGTGGGGTATTCTTAAAGGGACCCTCGCATTCCACGGATAATAGTGCCGCTAAGGGTTCATCTAACGGACGTCTGATGCCAATGATATGGAGAAATAAAGTAAATGGTTGTAGTTGGCCTGGGTCCAGTCCAACCCGGTTGGACTGACTCGGCCCATCCCATCTGGGCCAACCTGGTCTGGGTCGACCAGGCCTGACCCATTGGTTCTGGCCTAGCCCAGTAGGCCATAAGAGTGAGGACCAGGCGCGAGGGTGTGGACCGACCGCATGTTGGTATAAGGGCAGTTTGACCTGGAGGATCCGTAAGTGGCGCGGATGGCCGACTCGGATAGGTGCGCCTGGGGCGCGGCTCGGAGGCTCAGCCCGGATGGTCGAGGTCAGTTCGGCCAATGCTGCGAGGGGGTGGCTCAGGAGGCTCGACTCGGGAGGCCGGCATGCGGCCTGGGGGCTGGCAGGCGGTCGGGGGGCTAGCGGGTGACTGGCGGGCGGCCTGGAGCCAGCGAGCAGCCTGGAGACTGGCGGCGGCCGGGATCAGGGAGGCCTATGGGCAGCAGGGGGTTGGCGGTCAGATAGGAGGCCGGCAATGGACATGTACTGGGATGCCTATGTGGGGGGAGGTTCAGGTGGCTGGAGGGCGCATGGGAGACTAGCAGTGGCCGGCGTACGGATGAGTGGCCAGCGGGCTCATGGGAGGCCGGCGGCGGCCGGAAGCCAGTTGGGCCGAGGCACCGTGAGGTCAGCTTGGGTTGTGGAGTCTGCCTGTAGCACGGTCGTTCCATGTCGCCTCCATCATCTTGTTGTTTCATCGCCATACCAAAGAACATGACAAAGAGATTAGTGTAGGGAGTCAGGCCAAGTTAGTTTGGCCTGCACCCTCCGCATCTAAGATTATAGAAATCAGTCCATCAAAAAAAATAGAATTATGAACATCAAATTATATAGCCTCTACAACGATTTTTTTCCAATCCGCAAAAGAAAAATCATGGGAAGCATTAACATGAAAATAAACCTCCTACCATGGATTGTCGGTCTTTGTCGTTTGAAGGATTCATAGAAAGTAGACGAAGAAGGTCGTCGTTCTTCGCATCCTCCATGCACTTCCAATCCCGAGCTACGTCGGCTCGTTGACTACGATACGGAAGTCGGTCATCGAAGACGTCTCACGACAGTTGAAGCTCCGAGGAAGAAGTCAAAGAAGGTCTTTTTCAGCATTGTTCTTTGGAATAACGTGTTCTTCGTTCTTCATTGGAATAAGAGTCTCTTCTTTGGAGAAATAAATTTTCTCCCATGCTCTTCTCAAAAAATGAATAGATGTACTTACACAAAAAATAACAAGAGATTGGGATATCGCATTATTTCAGTGGCTCAATATTCAAAAAAAGGAGAAATAAATTAAATGGATCTACCTAATTAATGTTAAGGATTAGGGATAATAAATTATGTGTTGTCCCATTTAATTATTGGGGAGGTGGTGGGACCATAAATGGTAGAGGAGGTCAAGGGACTCCCCCCTAATTAATGAGTGGAGTTGAGATATTTTCCACTACTCCCATTAATTGGGGGGTTTTAGTCTCGTGTGGTCCCCATGTCATAACCTCTCACAGGAGGTTATGTTTGGGTGGGCCCCACCACTACAACCTCTCAACGGAGGTTAAGGTGTGGTGGCCCTACCTCCAACATCCATGAGTAGGTTTTAACCACCCAACACTCACATGGAAGCTCAAATTAAATAAACTGATCCTCGCGTTATTTTATTACATTCCACAAAAACCCAAATGCTATTTTATATGGTTGACTCACTGCAGTTGAAGTGATAGTATCCTTTATCGAATATTAATGCTGCTAGTTTAACGGTGCCCTCAGATTTCAATTCCGAGCATCAGATAAAAAGTTATAAAAACTCGTTCATACGTTTACTGAATGTACTTGAACAAAACATTGGAAATTGATTATGGTCACACCGGGCCTCTAAATCATGCGTTGTTAGTTTTTAGACTCTTAAAATTCCCATGTATTTAAGAAAAAAAATTCCATGGAAATTCTAGGTCTTTACATTCTCCCCACCTCATGGAATTATGTCCCAATAAGCTACAACTTGAACAAATGAAACAAATGGAGATACTGATCACGCATATGATCCTCCCACTCCCACGCCCTCTCTTGGGGGATCTTGTGCTTCCGTAGAATTTTCACCAGAGGTATTGACCGTGCATGAATGACCTGCTCCTGTCGATCCTCAATCTCATCTGGATCCTCCGTAAAAATCGCCCCATCATCGACATCCATCTCTCCATGGTCGATGATGTGGGAAGGGTCATGCATGTATCTCCTCTGCAGGGATACATGGATGACATCGGGAACCCGGTGCAATTGAGGTGGAAGATCTAAGTGGTATAATACCTTTCTAACACTGATGAGGACCTAAAAAGGTTCAATGAAACACGAAGATAACCTGTTTCCTCAACCAAATATCTGTAAACCTCATCGAGTTGAGACCCGTAGAATGATATGGTCTCTATCATTGAACTCCAGAGGTCGTTGCCTCCTATTAGAATACGACTTATACCTTCTCTGTGTAGTTTTCTTATGCTTCTGGATGATCTCCAGCTTCTTCTTGGTAGGTCATACCATCTCTGGTCACACTTGTGTTGACTCCCCTGGGCCAGTCCAGCACAACGGTGATCTACAAGGTCGGCCGTATAACGCCTCATAAGGTTTCATCCCTATGGTGGAGTGATAGCTGTTATTGTACGCAAACTCCACCAAGGGCATGTGATCCTCCTAGATACGACTAAAGTTGAGTACAGAAGCATGTTGCATGTACTCTAGGGTCTGAATGGTCTGCTCAGTCTGACCATCTGTCTCAGGATGGAAAGTGGTGCTCAAGAAAAGGTGTGTCTTGAAATCCTCCTACAACCCCTTCAATAGCTTGGAAGTAAATCATAAGTCACTATTCGAAAAAATCGCCGAAGGTACACCATGTAAATGAAAAATCTCAGGCACGTAGACGCATCTCATGCTCCCTACTGAAACCTACTCTCTGATCGGTATGAAGTGGGCCAACATGGTGAGTCGTTCGATGATCAACCAAATCGATTCATGACCCATGGATGTACATGGAAGGCATGTCATGAAGTCCATGGATATCCCATCCCACTTCCACTCCGAGACTTTTAAAGGCTGGAACAAGCCTGCTAGTACCTGGTGCTCTTCCTTCACTTGATGACTAGTGAGGAAACAAGAGAAAAACTAAGCTATTGATTTCTTCATTCCCGGCCACCAGTGTGTCGTTTGAGGTCCTGGTACATGTTCGCCACTCCTAGATATACTGATATAGTGGAATTGGGGAACTCCCTCAACATTTTCTCTTGAAGTGACATGGGTACAAGCGTACATTTTCTGAACAAGATAATGTGCTCCCCACCATCAGAAAATCAATCAGGTTCCTACGCTATGGATATCTGAGCATGTCATGTCTCACAGTAAGCATCCCCTTACTGTGCCTCCCTCACTCAGTGTAGAAGTGGGGGAGTGATTGTAAGGGACTGAAGGAATGCTTCTCCATCTATATACACAAAGGATGTCAACAAAGCGACCACCTGCTCTATCGCTTCGCCTAACAGCTATATACCAGATCTCTTGCTAAGGGAATCTGCAACAACATTCCCCTTCCCAGAAGTATAGACTATCTCAAAGTCATAGTCATAGAGGAACTCAAGCAAACATCGTTGTCTCGAGTTCAGGTCCTTCGGGGATAAAATCTATCTGAGACTCCTGTGATCATTGTACATAGTAAATTTTTTTCCCATCAGACAGTGTCGCCACATATTCAAGGTGAAGACCACTACTTCTAACTCCATGTAATGGGCATTCTAGTTCTGCTCATGTTGTCTTGGCATCGAAAAAACATATGCGATCACTGCTCGCTCATCCATCAGGACACACCAGAGTCCGGTCCCTAATGCGTCGCAGTAGACTACGTACCCTACGCCTTCCTCTGGAAGCCTCAAGATGGGGGCACTAGTCAGCCTATTCCTCATCTTCTAAAAGCTCTTCTGGCACATTTCTGGCCACACGAAGGGTTTCCCTTTTTTTCGTCAAGGCTAATAGGGGTGCTGCAACTCTGGAGAAATATGTAATGAACCACTGGTAGTATCCAGCCAAAGAAGACTTCCCTCTCTCTTTGGGAGGGTAATCCTGGAAACATCTTTTGAAAAGATGTCCCTATATTCTATCACTCGCATTTGGAACTGAAAAATCTAAACTCCTACTGCCACAAGGGTATGGTTGGCCGACTCAAGAGTGATAGGATACACCCTCCTATGCATGAGTTTAACCTATGCTTGCTGGGTTTCCTTTTTTTATGACTATGGAAAACCTCATCCCAATATTGTAGATAAACCGCAACCTTTTTGCATAATACATTCAATCTGTGTATGAACTGTGTTTGCCCAGTCTATACCCAAACTAATAACATTTGGCGTCGACGCTTCCACCAAGAGGCTTTAACCAAAACTCTCGCCTCAAGGGTCAGATCGCATCATTAGAGTAAGTGTGATTTCGAGTCTCCTTCCAAAGGTATATCTAGATGAGAGGGTCAAGTCAACGGTTTAACCAGAAACTCTACTTCTGGGACATGATTTGTGGAAGGAAGGAATGATTGGTACCTATGTATACTGATACAGCTGCAAGTAGTAGACACATACCATACCACGAATCATTCCTACAGCCCTTGGATCACACTCCTTGACTACACAAAACTACTCTCTTCCCCTGCCCTCCCAATCCCTAATCCTAGAAAGGACTACAAAGGTGGGTGGTTGTAACATGTTAGAGTGTACACCACCACATGCTGCTCTCCAAACTCTGCTTCCATGTCTATTTCCCTTCAGAATCATCTATCCCTGTCACATACTCTTCTTGAAACTTCAGGCACACCCAAGGATCTAAGACTTATGCCAATTTCCTACGTTCCCACTACTAACATTCACTGGTTGTATTCGCTTAGCCAAAGAACATTCACCCGCAATGGTTCTCTCTAGAATCTAGAGAAAAGTTTTTGGCTCGGATGTACTAAAACACACCTCGCCCGGTAGTCTGATCCCCAAAGCACTGATTGTATCGTATTCATCGAGTACCGGAAATGATCAACACGCCTCGATGAAAAATCCAACACCGACATGTCATCCTAAAAAAGATGTCAAAGCTCAAGAGAACTCTCATCCACCTTCTGAGGCCATTCCTCAGCCGCCTGTGATTCGGGATCACCTCGGAACCTGATGGGAATCTGATGCTGAATCACGTGTAAGGCACTAAACATATACGTGTCATCTACGGGTATCACCGGTTGTAACTACTGAACAACATGCGGTGTTATTGCTAACACACTATCTAATGGTACAATCTCGGGCAACAGTCCACATACCGAAACCTCATCCCTATGTACACCAAACTCATGGTCACTCACTGGAAAAAACTAGTAGCTAAGATCACTATCTGCACTACGGGTGGCTCAACTAGGTGGAGAACACTAGAAATAACCTCCAGTCAGTCCTATACTACCTGGGAATCTGTCTCGCCTCGTTACCTTGGAGGCCTTTTCTATTGGAACTTGTGCAATGAGCTTAGTCGGCGTACACCATCCGTCAGGGCATCCGGTGGCCTCTACTGACCAACAGGTGGTGGTGCTACTAGTACACCACCCGAAGATTCCAACATAGTAAGAGGGCCATGCACCGAAGCCTCATCACTCAGTGGTCCGTCATCGTGTACTCTCTCGATAACCCTAGATGGTTGTCTACATAGCGACATCCTGAGAAAGAACAGGTGTTCCACGGTCAAAAGTTATACCTAGTGAGATGACTCAAAGATATCAGTATGAAATCACTTTAAACACAAACACAATCAGTGTTTTCATGCCCTATGTTAGAAATTAGAAGTCAGGGTCTTGATGTATAGATACATCAGCAGCTGCACTAACACTGGACTCCCTAAACTGAAAACCACACTTAGTACACTTAACACTATTTCTTCACAGGGAATAAAGATCAGATTCCTATGTTCTGTGGTAGAACATCCTCCTATAATACCAATTTTCCATGACTCGTACCCCAAGCCCTCCTTCCACAGACCGAGGGCTGGCAACTAGCACCAAAAGCATAAATCCCTATATCGTGATGGTATTTCCATTATAACTGAAAACATGCACAACAGAGTACACAACTGGATACAAAAAACTATGTAAAACTGTATAACAAGAGAGTGTTGAAAAGTAAAGGGACCGGAAATACAAGACCTACTAAAAGTACAACTATAACTGAAAAGGAAATAACTTGTGAAAGTGAAAAGAATCTCCCAGATCAACCACCATAGATCCTACCTGAGGTGTAGGTACAAATAGTCTCCTCAGCACTCTACATCCATCAGTCTCCTCCGGGTATCGACTCGTCGTGAGGTCCACCTACAGGTACCATCCAGTCCTCATACACTCATCCTTAGCCCGCGCTGTGTGTCGTCTACATCGAACACAACGAGGTGTGGAAATATCCCATGCAGGGGTGAGTATAACGATACTCATTAGGGACCCCGAGACCACCATGGTCTCTCAACATCCACCAAGGAGAAACCATAGATTATGATATCAATGGATAACCATTACTCAGATATATTCCCATACATATACATATGTTATCAAGTAACCCATCTCAATCCTGAAAAAAACACCGAAGTCACTGACTCAGCTCACACATGTAAACAAATTTTCTAGAGAGATAGAGATAATCAGATTTAGTCACTGAATCATCTAAGTTATCGGTCCCACACAGGATCTAGGACTAGCAGATAGAACTGTTGGTCTCGAACATGATCTTGGAACAGTAGTCAGTGTCGTAGGACCCACACAGGATCCAAGACCAGCAGTTAGAACTGTCGGACCCACACAGGATCCAGGACCAGCATTTAGAATGGTTGGACCCCCAAGGGATCCACGAACAATAGTTAGTGTTGTTGGACCCACACAGGATCCCGAACCAATAGTTAGAACAGGCGGACCCAAATAGTATCTAGGAACAGTAGTCAGTGTTGTCGGACTCACACAATATTCAGGACTAGCAGGTAGAACTATCGGACCCACATAGGATCCATGAACAATAGTCATTACTGTCGGACCCACAAAGAATCTCGGACTAGTAGATAGAACGTTCGGTCCCACACATGATCTAGGAATAGTAGTCAGTGATGTCAGACCCACACAGGAACCGTGGCCAGCCGTTAGAAAGGTCGGACCCACACATGATCTAGGAACAGCAGTCAGAGCGCAACCAGCCACGTGGTTCCCCTAGAGCAGGCTTGATTCTGGGAGGGTCAGCTCCTCATGCTAAGTGTCGATACGACGTCTTCCACGAAGTCCCACAATGAAGTATCCAAATTTTCTTCCAAGTCATAGGGGTCTCCACGCAACATACAGTGCATCGATCAGACATTCGGTCTGTGAGTTATTAGCCTTTTAGTCTCGGGGCCCCGGTTGTATTCATGTACGATTGAACCTAATCGCATCTCAAATATACCCTAGTCTTTAGTGGAGTATTCCCAAAGTGACCGTCACATTCAAATAATACTAACACCACCGACGGTTTTTCAAACAGATGTTCGGTGGAAAAGATATGGCCAATGAATGTAAAGGGGCGTAGTTGGCCTGGGTCCGGTCCGACCCGGTCGTACCGACCCGACCTGACCCCATCTGGGCCGACCCGTTCTAGGTTGACCCGCCCCGACTTGTTGGGTCTTGTCAGGACCTGCTGTCCATGATAGCTGCGAGGGTGCAGATCGGCCATGAGGGAACAAACCGGTCGTGTGCCGATGTAAAGGCATTTCAGCGTCTAGGCGCTGCGAGGGGTGCGGAAGTCCGGCTCAGCCAGGCGCGCATGGGGCCCGGCTCAGAGGCTCTGCCCGGATGGCCGAGGTCGGTTCGGCCAACACCGCGAGGGGTGTGACTCGGGCAGCTCTTCCCGGGAGGACGACGGGTAGCTGGGGGGCCCCCGGACGATCGGGTGGCCGACGGGCGATAGGGGGCCTACGGGTGGACAAGAGGCCGGTGGCGGCTGGGATCTGGGATCCCGATGGGCGGTTGGGTGTCCGGCGGGCGCATGGGAGGCCAGCGGGCAGCCGGGTACTAGGAGTCCTACATGCAGCGGCCGGGAGCCTGGAGACCCGCAGGCGGCCAGGGGGTCGACGGGTGCACGGGAGGCCGGCAGCGGCCGGGAGCCGGTTCGGCCGAGGCGCCGCGACGGCGACGCGGGTTGCGGAGTCCGTGGGTACCGCGGTCGTTGAATGTCACCTCTGTTGCCTCTTAGTTTTATCACCATGAAGAAGAACATCACAGATAGATCAGCGGAGGGATTCGGGCCATGTTAATCTAGCCCGCACCGTCCACGTTTAGGTTGATAGAAATCGGTTCATCAAGAAAAGAGAATGATGAACTTAAAATTCTTTAGCCTGCACAATGATTTTTTTCCAATCCACAAATCAAAAAACAAGGACAGAATTAACATGAAAATAAAACCCTTATATTTGATTTGTCGGTTTTCGCCCTTTGAAGGAGTTGTGGAAAGTAGATGAAGAAGGTCATCATTCTTCGTGCCCGCCAAGCACTAATAAACACGAGCTGCGTCGGCTCTTTGACGACTATAATGAATTCGGTCGTTGAAGATTTCTTATGATGGTTGAAGCTCTGAGGAAGAAGTCAAAGAAGGTCGTTGCCAGTGTTCTCCGTCAGAAGAACATGTTCTTTGTTCTTCGTTGGAATATGAGGTTCTTCGTTAGAGAAACCCTTTTCTCCGAATCTCTCCCCCCAAAAATGAATAGATGTGCCAACCCCAAAAATAAGAATATATTGTGATATATTATTATTTCGTGGGCACAATATTCAAAAAAAGAATAATTAAATTAAATGGAACCACCTAATTAATGTGAAGGATTCAGAATATTAAATTATGAGTAGGCCAAATTAATTAAAGAGGAGGTGGTGGCACCATAAATGTTAGAGAATTTCAAGGGACCACCCCCCCCTCATTAATGAGGGGAGTTGAGAGAATTTCCATGCCTCCCATTAATTTGGGGGTTTTAGTCGCTTGTTGTCCCCACGTTGTAACCTCTCGTGGGAGGTTATGTTAGGGTGGGCCCCACCACCATAACCTCTCAAGTGATGTTAAGGTGTGGTGGCCTCACCTCCAACTTCCATGAGGTGGTATTAACCACACGACACATACATGGAGGCAGAAATTAAATAAAGTGAAGATCACTTTATTTTATTACAATCCATGAATACCCAAAAACTATTTTCTATTCTCGACACACTGCCGTCGAAGTGAATGTCTCCTTAAGCGAATACCGGCGCTACGAGTTCAACAGTGCCCTCGAATTTCAATTTCGAGCACCGGTTCAAAATTTAGAAAAACCCACTCATACATTTGCTGAACCTACCCGAACAGAACATTGGAAATTGATTCCAGGAACACCAGGCCTCAGAATAACTTGCCGTCAGTTTTCGCGGACTCGTAAAACAGTCATGTATTTTAGAAAAAAAATTCAACAGAAATTCGGGGTCTTTACAAAAAAAATTTACCAATGAATCACGGTTCTCCACATACAATGCACAATATTGTATGAACTCCAAAATTTACCACTTTAGGGTTGATCATATAGATTTTAATTATTGTTAAAAAAAATTGAAAAATATTAAAAAATACATAAAATTATTAATGTGTATGAAATTTCACATCCCTATTATTTAGAAATACATTCCCATTAAAAAATTAATAAAATAAATCATATTATGGATAATAGAGATAGTAATAAATATTAAAAATATTATTTTGTTAGGTATGATAAGATTTATAGTTTCAATATGAAATAACATCTTTTAGTTTGTAGGATCTTCTTGGGTATCTCCCCCAAAATTTTGTCCTACTATACTATATTTATAAGGAATATGTTTTAAAAAAAAGAAATATTTAGTCATGATACCTTCTAATGGATTCTACCCATGGAAAATAGACACCATGAAGAAATTTTAATTTTGGGATGATGAATGATGTTATCATAGATTCAACTTCAATTCCATATTTAACGAACTACCACGGTAATATATGGGTATGTTGAATATTCCAATTCTTATCAGTTATACTAGAAGAGAAGATAATGATTCAAAAACCTGATTACCTCTTTCATAGGGGATATAAAATGTATTTAATGATTCTAACTCCCCTTTTAATTATATTTTAAAATTATTTCTCCCAATAGTAGCATAGTATCATCAATGTTCCCAAATTTCTATGAAGATATATTTTGATTGTTCACTTGAGAAATTAGGTAATTATTAGATATTTTATCATTATTTTATATTGATTTCTGTCCCCAATAGATCAGGCCTAATGATCAATCACTAATTCGTCACATAATATTAATTGATTTTTAGTGAGGAATATTTATTCGATAAAACAAATTTTGAAGATGAAATCAATGATCGTTTTTCATATTTTTATGTAAATAATTTTTCATAGTAATATATTGCAAAAAACAATTAGAATATTGTGCAACTAGATTACACCATAGATACATATCTTTTTGCTATTTTTGGTTACTATTTTTAGGTATATTCTTAACATTTTCACTATTGATGTCATCCACAATTCCAATATAATTGGGAAAATCCTCGACTAAATTATTTTTGAAATCAACCATTATTCATTTAGAATTGATCTTCATGACAAAAATTAATGTTCAATTTTGTTTCCATTTATATCATTACAACTTCCATTTTAATACACCATAATTTTTTATTTATTACATAATGGATAAAATTAGAAAATATCATGAGATAATGAAGCATATATACTTTGGGAAATTAGGTACATATCCCAATAACATCAAAAAGAGTAAACAAGTATCTACCACCTCAACATTATTTCAAAAATTCATTTAACTTCTAAAACAACATTGGAAATCATGGCGACAATTATAAGAAATTAGTGAGATATAAATCAAAGTAATGTAATAATGAATGAATAGTATATGTTAAATATGTACATTAGTTTCAATATTAATATATAGTCGACATTAGAGGGTAAAAAATCATAATCATGAGTATCAGAATATGATATAAGATGATATCATAATAGAATAGCTGGAATGTGGAAAAACATAATACATTGCATCAGAAGCACAAATCAAGTACATACATCATGAAAAAATAATATAGTTTTCTTAATATTACCTCCCATGTAGCATACATGGTATCTCAAGATATAATAAAATTTCATAATTAATTGTAGGGATATATAATTTCAATAACATCCTTCACATTATTATCATATACATATATAAGGGTTCCATATATATCATACAATATAATGATTTATTTCATCAATTCAAACCCCATAATTA
The DNA here is from genome assembly GCA_963277665.1 of Viscum album. Taxonomy (NCBI): domain Eukaryota; kingdom Viridiplantae; phylum Streptophyta; class Magnoliopsida; order Santalales; family Viscaceae; genus Viscum; species Viscum album. The sequence continues at coordinate 2,096,293,536 of OY728163.1, read as the reverse complement.
TGGATTGTGTGATGTACACATAGATGTATGCAATAAACGATTAAATGTACATATAGTTTAATAAATGTGAATATAAATAGGGATGAGTATTCACCACATAAATATTTGGCATGGAAATCGAATGCTAATTTTATCATCTAAACTAGGGTACACAATATTTCATTTAAGTGTTTAATTAAAGTTATTGGGATATATAACAACTTCTAAATTATAAATATAGTTGGTAGGATGGGTAAAAAATTATCATAATATGAATAATTATATATTAGATATATGTCTACAAAGATGTTTTGTGAAAAATATGGAGAAGGGGTGGATCCCTTAAAGCGAGATAACACCACCAAATGATTTGGAGGAGTTTCTTAATAAAATAGGGAAACCATGGGAAGGCTATAAATATATAAATGTTGTGTAAAATTGTTCACCATTTATTTTTGAGTGAATATGAGTGGGTTTTAGGGTTGGTGTATAGAAAAATAAATGGGAATTATTTATTTAATTATAATGTTATGTTATATAATCTATTTGATAAAATAATGAAAACTATAAACATTAACATGGATTATCCAATTGATTCAACATAAAGAGGATTGGTTCGCAAAATGTTATATGGTTATGATCCGAAATCAAGAATTTAATATAATATTTTATGTCTATATTAGTCTGGTTTATAAATAATTGATTCTAATATAAAAATAATAATATTTTTTTTAGAGGATTCATTACGGGATACTAAAATTAATAAAATAACATTGAAAACACATAATTTTAAATGGGAAAAAATTATTTATAAGTAATTATTATCGTATTTATTACATTAAGGTTATATACTTTTGTCATCATATAGACCATATTTTTATATAATATTTAATTGTTAGCCAAAAATTCTACGGTCAGAAAAATATACGAAAAATTGTTCAATTTATAATACCAAAGTGATAATTTCAAAAATAAAATTTACCTTTTGATTAAAATTCTATATATATGAAATTAAATATTTTTTTAATCAATAACATTGTTCATTGAATAATAAGGGTTCTTTTTTGATAATAGTATCTAATCCCTAAAAAAATTAACATTGACATCAAAAAATATTAATATCCTTAATATTTAATTACATATTATATGAAAAGAATATTTTATATCAAATTTTTTTTAAAAAAATATAGATTTCGACAAAAACTATTTCTTAAATGAAACTATATATTTTCCATATATATTAGATGTATTTCACGATATGAAAATATAATTTTAATCAAACTCAATATTTAAATATTTAGAAAAAATATTAATTTATTTTAAAAATAACAATTTTTTATTAAAATATATATATATATATATATTCATAGAATTTGTGTCCAAATATATAAAAACTTTATTATAATAGTGTATTTCGTAAGGGTAGGGTGTGAGATTTAGAAACATAATTGGGGTGGTTTGGTGTCATAGATTGTTATATATTATTTCTAATCATGAACATATTCTGTAAATATGGATTTATATGATTTTGATTCAATATCACATCTCTTTCATGGTCAATAAATAATCATTGTGTTGTCACCTCTATTATAGGTGCCAAAAAATGGGCATCATAGGTTATGATACTGCTGGTTGAGGTTATCACTTTATTCGACTGTATTAATTAGATTTTTCATAACATTTATTATATTCTATTGATAAAGATCACTATACAATAATATATATATAATTGTTATGATGGATAATTTTTTAAAATATGATAGGATAAAATAAAAAAATATTCCAAAATAACCTATATAGTACATGTTTTTTCTATAACATTATTATATTGTATGGTTTTTCTAAATTTGAAAAGGGCATTTAATTTTTAAAATATCTGGTTATTACCTTATTTTCCTATTTATAAATTTAACCCCCAAAATTATATTACATAAACTCCAAGATTTGATGGTACTATTGTTGATCACATATTTTAGTATCAATGTTTCATTTCCAAACATGTTTTTCTACCACTACACTTTTACCATGTCAGTTTTAGGATTCATAGAACATATTCATTATAATATAATATATTAACTCAATTTTTATTCAATTAAATATCATTCTAGAATTTTTACCACCAATTATTTAGTGAATATTAGTGATATTCTATGTAATTCATTAATAAGGACACGTAGAAAACATAATTTACATAATATAGGATAATGGGTAGTGCTATTATGTAGGAAAAACTATAATGGAATCAAGAATCTTAATGGGACCAATGTGTCTTGGTATAATATTTCCCTTCTTCCCTATGATAATGACAGTCTCCCAAGATGATATCTGATTTTACAAATTATTTCAACCTCCAAATCTATATCATATTGAATATCATCTGGATATATTTTCTGTGGAATTTTTTATAGATTTCATAATATGTTTAATTGTCTGATAAATTTCTAAAATCTCTTTAGCATGATTAAGTCCTTTCATCTTCGACTCTCTAACATTACCCTACCATGGTGTATTCTAACAAAACAATCCATAAATATCCTCATATGTTTTATTAGATTCTGTGAATATATATTATTTCTATATGATATCTCTACTACGGGATTGTGTTGGTCTAAATATTCTTGGAAATCCATTCAAATTGATCAAAATATATCCTCTATAATATTAATGGTTTTCTTATAATAACAATCTACATTAGGGTGATTAGTATTATTAAAACATAACTCTATATCTTACTCATAGTAAATGAGTATCTAAATACCCACAGTAAACCCTTAATCATGATCAATGAAAATGGAAAGTGGAACTCCATGTAGTAATACCACATTCTATATGTATATCATTGTGAGTTACTTAGGAGAGAAATATTTTATGATATAAGATAAATGTGTTGACATTATTAAGATGCCTAATATCACCATTATGTAACTATTGCCATTAATTTTCCTTATGTTTTCTATGATAAAAGTCATGGTTTTGATTCCTTATTTTTATACTTTTATAGGAAATGGTTGTGACATACTCCAAGACTTACGTCTTTTGGCCTTGACATATTTCCAAACCATGAATCGATATACAAATTCGGAAATATCTTTCTTTATGTTATCCCACTACTAGGTATTCATTAGATAGTAGCACATATTAATGATTTGTGGATAATTGGAGACGGATGATATATGTGTATCGACAAACCATTTCCTTTGTCGTTTCTAGGTTTTATGGGATAGTTATCTAAGTTTCAAACCATAAAAATTAATCCTTTGAAAAGTACAATATCAAAATATTCACATCTATTTTTGTAGCACATCATCAAATTTTTTCGTCCATAATCATCTCAATAATTAATTTTTGGGAATTTATTTGAATAATTTAGTATTTATTTCCTTTAATTATTCCCATGGTAACCCATCACATGTGAAAGAAAATTAGATCCCTTGAAATCCTCATGATGGATAGGCTATTGGTATCCTTTCTACTAAAATAATTTTCACTTATCTCACATACCTAGGATGGGAATAAATTGAACAAAAATATTCCTTCGTCATCTCTAACAACCTCTGTAGGTGTGTGTTGAGATCCATTTTTTGTGAATATTTTTTTAATGATTCTTTATTTTTTATATATGTCAAAATTCCTCCAATAGAGATAATGTAACCAAATATTTTGTGATAAGTTCACTATAGCCACTTATAAAATAGGCATTAGGTAGTTCTACTGATTGATAATTAATTAGTGGGGGGAATATTCAATCACTTTTTCATCATTCATGATATTAAAATCCAATACATTATTAGACGAATAACTATAAATCAAAAATTCTTCCCCACTAGTTGTAATTGTGAGTTATGTTATTATGGTTTTCCTCTTACTCAACACATTAATGATCTATTCATGTTATCTGGTCCAGATAAATATGATTCTATTATGATCTAGATTGAATAGTGATCTTGAAATCAATGGGATGTTTCTCCAAAATCTATGATAATAACCAACTAATTGAATAAAATATTTGGATTCTTTTATATATATATATATATATTTTACCATCCTTATAAAACTTATTTTTTTAAATATAAATATAAAACCCTTTTCTTGTGATATCATTCCCAAGAAATCATACATTCTCTATCCAATACCCTCATTTATTTTAGATCACATATGGAATTTTTTACAAGAAAATTATTATATCATTTAAATACTTCACATGTTTCACCAAACTATTAGGGTATAAAATAAAAAATCATAAAAATAATATCATAAAATGATTATGTAATCTCGAAATACACAATTTATTACTACCATCAATACATCTAGAGAATTAGTGATTCCAATTTTCATAATTAGGAACTCATAATGCTTGTAGCATTAATGAAAATAATTAATTGGTTTATCCTCTTCCTTCGCCTTTATTTAAAAATATCCGCACTAAATATCCAACATAGAAAATTATTTTACACCATGAAGAAGATTTAAATAGTCATCAATCAATGGTAACCAATTTTTTCTTATTATTATGATCTTATTCATCTCATGGTAATCAATTTTGAGGATCATATTCATATCCTTCTTTTAAAAAAAAGAACAATTCACCCAATGGTGAATCACATAAGTATATTAACACATTATCAAATTTCACAAGTATTTTATAACTTCTCTTATTATGTTTGACCATGTTAATTCTATATAGATTCTTTAATATATGAAAATATATATGTATATTTTTAACTGAGAAATCAAACTCCTGACTACTATGAAGACTAGTAAATTCATTGGGAAATTCATTAATGAAAAAATAATTTATTTAAATATATGTGAGTATAAAAATACCAAGGAATTGGGGGAATATAAAAATGTATGCAAAGAGTGTCACCAATGGAAACATCAGCACCTCCAGGGGAAATTGAACAAATACTATCAAATAATCTGATAGGTATCTCAAATTTATCCTTAAAATCCATAAAGGAAGTGATGAAATTTCCCTCCCTCCAAGTATGATAAAGATCAATTCTAGATGGAAGGAGGGATCTAAATATACAAATATGATAAGTGATATCCCTAGAAATAGACATGATACCTTTCAATGAGCTATATATGGACTTTGAGTCCATTTCAGCTTTGGTTATAGAGATATCCATAGACTAGAAAATCACAAGACCAATGAGAAAGGATTATTCTTCTTCATTGTGTGAGTTCTCATCTCCTTAAAAAGTGTAGAATGCAGGAGACATTGAATCCATTTAGTCACAATACACTCTTCCACACAGCATTAAACCTTGGATAAAAGACCCATCAGTACTAATTTTGAGAAAAGTGGACTGTGAAAGCCACATACCCATTATCGCTCTAGATAATTAATGTAGAAAGTGTGATGGTGTAGTCTTTCAATTAAACCCATAAAAGTGGGGGCTTTATCGCTCTAATTGATGAGACCCTAAAGATCTTTCACCATGAACCTGGCTGTTACAATGAGTGAAATATCAAAATGGAGGTTTCTTGTGATATTCATGGTTCTAAGTCACTCATAAAATGTAACGTCTAGCCGTAAAAAGAATTGATCATGCCATCTCTTCAATATTGTTGTTATAAGTTACCATGACTCATGCCTGTAGAAAATCATCCAAGTATTCCACTAGAAACTAAAAACCACCATAAGATCCTATCACACTATAGATTATCCAGTCCCAATCCATGTGAAAGAAGAGGTGGGAGATGGATTCCTCCATATGACACATGCAACAGGATCACCTGGATGTGAATTGTATACCCTTATTTTTAATCACCAAATCCATATGAAGAGCATTGATCTGGATCCTCCATACCCGAAAGTTTAGTTTTATAGGGGACATACACAAGATAATCCCTCCCTATAGATTAATGTCATGTTGGGATACTGATAATATTTTTTATGTCTTTGTTAAGAATAAGCCAAATTGAGTTATTGTGAAGAAGTAGGCACATGACAACTCCTCAAAGTTGATGTCGTCGTAAATCAGTCTCTAGGATTGGTTAAGGAAAACATTTATAAATGTTGGTATTTCAATTGTATATAATATAATGTTGATTAATGATACAAAAGGTGATTTCATTATCTGGATCACTTATTTCATCTCTATACAAGAATATAAAATCCATTGCAAAAATAATTTCAAATTCAACTAGAGTGAGTATAAAAAGTTTTTGTGTGGAGATAATCCAAATTTCTTTTACCTGGGATGTGTTACATTTTGGAATTAACCAAATATACCCATTTTCCATCTTCACTAAAAAATCAACTACCATGTTATGATGTGGTGTTTGAATAATGATACTATGCTTGAATGATATGAAGTTATGTGTAGAACCGAAATCAAATTATTATGTTCTCTATTATATAATGAATAGCTAGTGTAATTGTCACCAAATTATTTTCAGGATCCACGTCAATGGTTGTGATGTCATATGTTTTCCCTTTATCTCTAGCCCTTGGAGGGATTTCCTTTACTTTTCATCAACAACCATTGTTTTAGTGCATTGATTGACATATTATCCTTTATACATGTTGTAGAAACATTGGAAAATATATTTGGGTTGAATGTATAAATAATTTAATCCATTACATTGGTTGGTTTCTCCAATGATAAATCAGTAGCTCAGTTCCCATTCATTCCGCACCAATATTTTTTTTTAATTTTCCACTTCTATATTTCTATAAGAAACGTATTCCCAATATTTTGATACGAGGGATGTTGGAATTTCCATCCCCATCAGATTTATCTATTTTACTACTTGAATTATACTCCACAATCTCATCCCCATCTCTATAACCATGATATTATTGGGGTTCACATATGTCTATTTTGACAACGAGGTAACATAATTTTATTAAATAGTAGCTATCAATGTCTCAAATAACCAAATATCTTCATATACTCAAATTTATCCCAAAAGGATTATATGAATATTGAATTATAGACTAATGAAAATGATAGTCATATCATTTTTGTCTTGTAATGTACACCTCAAAAACCCTGATAGATCCATCAGACATTAACATGAGGCCATGGGAAGCCCTATATATTTTATGAAAGGGATTGTGAGGAAAATAGGTTTTGAAAAACATTTTGTAAAACAATTTTGACCCAATTAATTTAATCTCTACATGAGGCATCATATATTTTTTATCAATACACAATTTTTAACAACATATCACTGCATATGATAACAAACGAACAATAACTTATCTTTGTGATGTATTGGAAGAAGGAGTGTGTCTTTTAAATTGAGTTTATACATTTTTATTATATTATGTTTTCTAAATATCACATGAATCTTAGAGTTATTGTTCATCTAAAAGTGTATTTTAGATCATATACATTCTTATGGCTGAGGGTATGTCTTCCAATATATTAATGTATTTATTCAAAACATGATTTATTTGAGGGAGTATTTTTATAATTTTCTCATCTTAAGCACCCATTGGTTTGGGAATCTCATTTGGGAAGTCATCAAATTTCTTCTTATATTCATTTTTGACTCAGTTTATCTAATTTGTAACCATTAAATACAAAATATAAAAAGAGGGATAAACAATTTTATACTATTAAACACATTAATGATAAATCCTTATCATTAAATGGATAACACATAAATAAAATATATTCATTAACATATTATTTTTTTGGTTTTACTCTATTTTATCCATGATCTATAAAGTAACATAAAATCATATGGAAAATTATCCCGTATAACAATGGTCCATAAGGTACATTATAATTCACCAAATTATATTCTACAAGATTTCCAACCACGTGTGAAGAAATTACACATATTATTACACCAATTTATGATCAATTCTATCCCAAGATTCCCTTTCATGGTTTATTACTTCTATTGAAAAATATGTTATAGATTCATCCACTTCTTGTATCTAGATAGAGTTAAATTTTCTTAGAAACCACATACCCTATACATTAAAAAAATGATGGGATATTTTCCTCTGTTTACTAATTTCCCAAATTCATTCACTTGGGTTTTCCAGTCCGAATTCCCAAAATATCTAGAAATTTACTTGATACATACTTTTAAAACCCATACTTTAATTCACCTTAATTAATGATTTTTTACATAATGATTCACATAGTACAATACTATAAGATCATTAGGAAATTGTTTTTGGAAAATAGGTTTATAAAATAAAATCATTGAACAGGAGTTGAAAAAGAACATTTAACCCCCCCCCCCCCACCGTGACTAAAAAATTACATTGATATTCTAAAACTATATGGAACATCCTCCGTACATCTAAGAGAAATTAGTATACTGTTAATCCCAGTAAGGAAATAATCAGAGAATAACATGATGTAAATAATTACATGTAATTCATTATAAATATCAAGGTAATATAAGTGGGGTGGGAATCATAATCATTGACATTAATGAAATATACAATATGATATCATAATGGAGAGATGGGAATGTGGAAAAATAATATACCATGACATCATAAAAATAATCAAGGATAATAGTAGATAAATTAAAACATATATAACTTTGGATAATATCCAATTCACCATTCATAGTATCTCATAAGATAAAACCCTTACCTTATGCATGGGAGGGGTGTATAATATCAGGACCACCCATGAAATATCTATAATTTATACGAATAAGGGTTCCACATAATTCATAAAACATGGATGAATTTAATCAATTATATTCACATTATTATGAAGTGTGGATTATAAACGTGGAATTTAAAAATTAATGTGGTATTGGAAAATATTGTTTAATAAAATTTTGTGGAAATGGTTATGGGTATTCACTATACAAATGTTTGTCATCTAATATTTAAGGATTGTGTTTCAAACATAACAATGGTGAATAATAATTCATAGAAGACTTTAATGAGAGTCAAAGGGGTATATCATTACACTGAAATTATAATGACAATAAGACATATGTGTTGAATCAAATACCAACAAAATCAATCATAAATACAAAGTTATACCATAATGAATTATTTTAAATAAAGAGGTAAAGGGGAAGATCTCTTACCTTGAGAGGGCGCATATAAAAGACTGGGAAGAGCTTATTAAATGATGGGTGCACCCAAATTGGGGTATAGGGAAGAATATTTATGGAAAATTACCATTAAAATTTTATTTTGTGTAGAGAAATGGGATCTTGTGTTTATTTTATAGTAAATGATATGGGAATGCATAACTAATTTCAAAACAAATGTTTTAGAACTAAAAGGATTAAATAGTTAAAACCTGAAACATTACCATAGGCTTTACCCATGGTTTCAACCAATGATAATTGGATTTCAATATTTTATATAGATAGGAACCTAAATAATTATAATTATACACATTTAATGTTGAGGTGTTTCATATTCATAAATACTTGATTTTAAATCGTCAAAATATAATATATGATTTGAAAGATTCATTGAATGTTTATATATCAAATCATATATTATAAAAATAGATTTTTTTAATGGGGGACATAATTTTTCCTGTAGACTCTTTATTTTAATTAATATATAAATTTTGGGATTTTGTATGTCCTAATGTATAAAGTATATTTATACCGTATCGTGTTTTTTGCGAAAATTTCGACTCTCTAAAAAAAATAAAAACATCCCAATTTGATAATTTCTATATTGGTGCTTCAAAAATAATTTTTTTTATGAAAATAAAACATTATATAAAAAATTTAAATTTTTAATTAAAAATCCCCATTAATTGAAGAATACTGGTTTCTATGACGATAATAGTTTCTAAAATCTACTAAAATTAAATTTGACATAAAAAATATTATATTATTATTTATATTGAAATATATATTTTCTAATAAGATTATTTTATTGTAATAAAATTAATTACATAATGTCATTAATTTGGAAAAAATCATGATTGAAACTATATATTCCCAAAAATAATTTTTTTTCATTTGATAGAAATAGAATTTTTTGGAAACTCATTAATTATTCATTTATAATTTCAGAATTAAATAAATATACATAAAATTATTATTTTATTAAATATAAATATATACAAATTCATATTGATATTGTCAATATATATTACCCTTAAAAAGATAAATTTTTACCCTAAGGGTACATTGTGTGTTAGTGACACATTGTTAGTGTGAATCAACCAATATGCTTTCAGACCTTATGTTGAAAGTTTTGAACTTCTACCATTATCAATTTTTATTTTGATTTAGTTAATGAATATCTACTTGAGATTTTTAAATAGAATATCCCACTGGTCTAATGTAACTCAGAATCTTGGGTAAATGGGTTTATATGGTATTATCTTACTTGTCAAGGAGATCATATATTTTGACTGTTTAAATTGGATTTATCTTAACCGTAAATATATACCAATAATAAATATCATTATACAAATCCTATATTATATACAGGTATGATTATTAATAGTATTTCAAATATAAATGGTTATACATTATGAATTTCTAAAATATCCAATGTATTGGATGTGATATCTATAAAATAATTACATAATAAGGGTTTTATTCATTTGAAATTAGAATATTATATATAATACATTAAGTCATAGCACATTCAATAATATAATAATATTATTTTCACTAGTGTGACAAAATTACATTCCTTCATTTCTAATTTTATTGGAGTAATATATAAATAATATTTCATCACATAAATATTTTTTATAGTATATTATACTACCATTATGACATTCCTCTTCAATTTGGGTCAAATCTTCTAACCAATATATTAATCATTTTCAGTTCATACATAAAATTATTCTAGATAATTTTGGCCCTTAAAATTTTAATATTAAAAATAAATAATATGAATTTTAAATTTATTTGGAATAGAATGATTATTCTAATTTTATAAAATTTTCGAACAGGGTTTCTCTCTACATTAGCATTACTCCCTATTGATTATATATTTTCAAGACTCATATATATTGATATACTATGAAACAAATCTACCAAAATATTATGAAAACTCAAAAAACTCCATCATATATCAATAATTAGTTTTCCTCACATTTTAGGTTTAGAATATAGATATTTTTAGCATTATAAAAATTGATATTTTTTAATAAAATCCAAATAATATCAGCCCTATTTAAAGATATTATTTACTCATGGTTGCTCGATTACAACTATAATAATGGATATTCACAAGATTTTTTCATCATATAAATGTGTCTAATTATTGAATTTAATATAACACCTATGATCCATACATAATTTATGGCATTAGATTCATCAGGAGATTAGAATACCTTTTACTATGTAAATGAGTTGGATTCTTCTCCACATGTTCTCACACATTCTCTACTGCCATAAATATACCATCAAATGTGAAACACATATTAAAACATATGTTGTAACACACATTTTATTATTATCTTGGGTGGATTTCGGTTATGATGTTGCCAAATTTCTCAACTTTTATTTATTCTATATGCACTTAACATTGACAAAATATTTACCATTCTCAGTTAATTTAAACATGCTCCTTTAGAATCTCTTAATCTTCTGAACATGTTATTCCTTAATATTCATAATATAAGGTGTGGAATATTAAACCCACCCAATAAAGCTTCATCAATCTCCACCAATAAGTATTTACATTATGAATGGCTTTATGTATCATCTCTAATAAATGGAATACCATGGAAACTAAATATATCTATCTCAATAATGGATCATTTAAATTCATCAATATCATGAACATACATTTCATTTCTATGCAAGTCTTTTTTATCCATTTTTATCAAAAGATTAGAGAGAGTGATGTATATACCATCCATTTATTCTAGTCACTCATCCAATAAATATAATACAATTTAAATATTTTATTTTTTATTATACATTCCCATGATGTTATATAATATATAATAAATAACAAAAATCCTAACATTCTTCAAAAAAACATCTACATTAAATGAAAAACTAGTTAGAGATATATCACTAAGCTCCTCTAAGTCACAAAATCAATATTATTCATTTGAGGAATACTTATAAATATATTTACCATGATAGTTATTTTTTGTAATATATCATGTAATGATGACTCCTTAACCATATTTTCTATTTATGTCTAATTTATTTCATCTTTATATTTCATTCAATCAATATTATTTGAAACAACATTACACATGTGTGAAAATAGGATTAGAAACATTCTTTAACCTCATAACCACTTCGTCATGTATATATATTATTCACATATTAATTTTATACTATAAATATAGGGGAACACTAAATTTAGATAAAACTAAAGAGAACAATTTATTGAATATAATCGTGATTAAATAACCACATGGATTTGTGGATACACATGAGAGGGGGGTGAATCAGGATTTATCTAAATTTACCAACTAAAAAATCTACATGAAATTATTATATACCATTTTGTTTTAATGATTTCCTTTTTGTTCTTGTATTTGAATCAATGAGTATTTTGAAATCAAATAAACATCATATGTAATGTAGGAATCTTTGTAAATGATTCATGTGGTATTGTAATTGGATTTAAAAATTTAATACTATATTAAATGATATATTATTCACCTAAATCATAGTATATGACTATAAACAATAACAAACTATAATGGTTGGTACATCCCACACCATTATTGACTCTCACTATGAATACACTTAATTTCTTATCATTTAAATTCTATAAAATATTTTTTCCCTATGTCAGAGAGTAAAATTATGATATCCCAACCTAACCAGAGTGAAAATGGTTTTATAACATGAAATAAATATGGTTTATTGTTTCTTATATCTTCTTTTACTTGACCACTAGTTCTATATATGATACTTATTCATTAAAAAAATTAAATTCTCTATATCTCATCATAATGACTTTTCTTACTATAATTATTTAAGGAATACTTGCATATACATCCAAAATTATATCTTCTCAGCTTTATAGATCATTAAAATTAATTATCCCCTATCCTCTCATACACCATGATCTCTTGGGATTCTCTCAAATATAGTTCCTCCCTAAATTTAAAAGTTTCAACTTTAATAGTTAAACCATGAAAACATGTCGATATTTCCTCCCTTTTTTTCATAATATTAATATATATAGACCAAATATAGATGTATATTGAAATTATATTTCTTTTGTGGAATACATTACATAATTAAAAAAAGGACAAATACCATCATAGTTTAGTGTCTTTGAAAAACATGGACCTTAATCTTTTAAATTGGTGATAAATCTTCCACATGTCCCATAATTATCTTCCCCTTTTTTTCCTACCTGAAACCTTTCTTTATGTCCGTGGGAAAACAAAACATAAAAATGTTAAGCTCAAATTTTTAATAAGGTTAAAAATTGATAACATAGAACAAACCATAAAAATAACCTTGAAAATACATGAACATAATGTTTAAATTTCATAATCTAGGGACATGAAATAAATAATTGAATTACGAAAGGAATAGATCATAAATGAATATTAAACATGTTAACTACACATTGATATAATACATGTAAATGTAGAAAAAAAATAATCCCAGAAGATGATTTCCATTGTAACTGAGGCATTTCTTACAACACCCTCAAAGTGGACAATGTCAATTACTGAACTCGATTAGTTTCCATTCCAGCCATGTATTACTGAACTAGATTTACATATTGTTCCATCCCTGTATTACTGAATCAGATTTAATTTCCTTCCCATTCATGTCTATATAATTTTTTATAAATATTTATCGCATTCATTGGTGGTATATACAAGTCTCACCCTTCTCATAATGAAATCAATCTTACATGTGACCTAAACAAATAAATCATTCATCATAGCATAACCTAATAAGTACAATAGATTTATTAAACATAATTATATAATTAACACAATAAAATCATATTAATTATAGGTATTAAAAAATAAATCTATTTAAATATCATCATCTTATATGGAAAATAATTTTTGATAAAACACATGAACTTAACTCTTGAGGAAAATATCATTTCTTCTTAAAAAACAGTTTCTTTTCTCAAAATGGAGAATAATTTTAACAGAAATTAATTTAGCTTAAAATAATTTTGAAATATTGTAGATAATTATTCATGTAAATAAGGTCTCCTGAAACTGTAAAAATACATTCATGTTGTATAAGTTAAAAAACATGATCCATGTAATTTTGTCAGAAAAGTAAAAATGAGCCTTAAATCAAAAAAAAAACTAAATATTCCTTTCGTAAAATTTAATAAAAAAAACACCAAATGATAACATTAACATTTAAAAAGTAAAAATTAATATAAATAATATTACATTCTTAGGAAAAAAATATGAATATGATAAATATAACCTAGAAAATACACAGGTATAATCAATCTCTCATAAAAAATAATATTGCAATAGTATCCCTTACTTTAGTTCTGATTTAATCCATATGTTTCTAAAACACATGTATAACATGTTTAAAAAAATTATTAAAATTTAATAGAACCATAATGGTATCTATTATATCATATGTAATTCACTTACTATTTTATATTACCTCTTAATTTATCAATTCCACGCTAAAGAAACATTTTGAGTAATAACTGTTTTATATGTCATAAGTGTTTTGAAAAGTTATTCTAGATATTATTACTTAGATCATGATTTAATTATATACATTATTTACAGAATGATTTATATATCATAAATATTTAGAATAGAAATATATACAATACATATAAAAATGAAGTGGAATACACCATTCATGGAGACGGTAGGTCATACATAGTCATGAAGGATTTTTTCATTTCCTTAAATAATTGAATAGAAAAAAGTAAATGGAACGTATATATATATACATAAATCATGTTAAATTAATATTTCATATAATTTATGATTATTTATTATATATACATTATAATCATTCTTTAATGGTTTACGTGGAGAATTAATCTCGTCACACTGTGGAAATGGTAAGCCGTATGTACGCATGAGAGACAATATAATTCCTTTGATTGTTAAATGTTATGTTATTGGATGGAATTTAAATTTTAAAGAAATTATATAATTTTATATTCATTATTAAATATATTATACTATTCAATATATCCATCCATATTACGTATTGGTGAATATCAAATTACACCACGATGTGGAGACAGTATGTCGTAAGTACACACACTTGGTGATATTGTTATTTGTAGGATGGATATAAAGAGTTATAATGTTGTAAAATAATTATATTAATTCTCGTAATGTATAAGATATTTTAATTATTACTTTATTATGGTAATAACAAAATAATAACAAGTAGTAGAATAATATAATTTTGAACGAGATGATAAAATAATTACTTCATTTTCCAGTATCTTATTTGGATTTTCACAATAGGTGTCCATAGATTGAATTTAGGCCCAATGTGTGGACTCAAGGAGTAAGGGATATATTTTTGGAGCTTATTTGAGAATAATTTGATTGATCAAAGGTTCTTTAAAGGTGAGAATAAATGGGTATTGGTGGCAGCCTTTTATAAGAGGGAGGTGGGGGACTTTATGAAAGTCTTGAAATATTTATTTATTATAAATTTTTATTTGGTTTATAATTATCCCAAACTCATTTATTTAAAATATTGTACGAGGATGGGTAGAAATAATCTAAACTAATAGTTTTTAGGAAAATTTAGTTCACAACATTAACTTTATCTTTTAGCTTTAACCGTTAGATAAAAACATTTACCCTTACCATATATTCCGGTATTTTCCGAATATAAGGTTACTATAGTTATGATAAAAATCTAAGAGAAAGAAAAGTGGTTCACTAATGACATTTTTATCACTATATAATTAATATGTATGAATCATAGATTGTTAGAACTATTATATAATTTAATAAAATAGTTTTTATTTTAAAAAAACATTTATGTCAAATTTGACACTATTTAATAAATGATTTTTAATAAAGTTGAAAAAACATTATTAATTCTATCCAAATTCATTAAATAAATATTAACATTTCAGTGTCATAAAAAATCATTAATGGAAATAAAATTAGATTCATTTTAATATTAATAATATCATTTATTTTAATCTTTCTTTAATCAGCTAATCACTTGTTCATCATTGTGTAATAAATAAATTTAATTATATAATGTATAATGATTAAAAATAAAACACAATTATGTACTAAATATTTTTATCTTTATAATGTCTATTTATATTTTAATATATCCCTTATATAACTCCAATTCAAAATTTTTTATTAATAAGATACATGTTTATGTAATATTTCCCTTTACATTCAATTATTTATTATAACATGTTATTTTCACACCCAAGTGGCTCTATGGGGTCCTAAAGAATACCCAAGGATACTAATGGTTGGTCATATCTAATATTGTAGAATGAGGACACGTTTTATGGTATTTTTACATTATTATAATATTATATGTTAACCTTAATTACCTAATTTTCAATCTAATGCTTGTAAATACATATAATATTTTTGTTACAATTCTTAATTTCCAAAAATGAAAGGTACATATTTTCACAACATGGTCAATCAGTTCCCAAATATGGAATCCATATTTAAATATTTCAAAACACATAATTGGCAGAAATTAATTTAAAATTAATTCTTGTTGTCAAAACCAAAAGAGGGTGTTTAAAAAGAAAAAACTATCAGAAGATTGACAAATGTTTATAAACAGTTTTTATGTGAAATTGAATCCAATGAAGAAAATTTGATTAATTGTTAAAAATAATAATCAAATAACAATTTAAAACATTCTAAAAATATATTTAAACTATATAAAATAAATAAAAGAAAAGCAATTATCGAATTAAAATGCAGTATTTATCTTTATTCATTAAATTATAAATTTCCTCAGAGAAATACTAAAATTTCCACCAAGGTAATATTATATGTATTTCATCTAAATAAAAATAATATTATGTTAAATATAACATAAAGAGTTTCAAAAAAATTATTTGAAAAGGTTTTTCCATCATAAGGTGTTAAAAATATGTTTTTTGAAAAATAATCATTTTTTTGAAAAACTGAATTTGTTCATGAACCATATTTAAAAAAAGTAACTAAATCATATATATTTCACCAATAAATCAAAAAAAAAAAAAATTTATTATTTTTATAAACTCACTTATTTTCATTAAATTTTTTTAGGACGATGTTAATACTATTCATTCATGCCATTATAATGACTATGTTATAATATTTAGTTATCCCTTGTACTCATTCCTGTGGGAAATAAATTATATCAAAATAATATGAAATTGGGTGTAACATAATCTCACAGTAGTGTTGTGTATACTACAAGCAAATACAATGTTTCTTATAGCACATGCTAATCTGGGTGTATTGTACAACACACGACATCAAAGAAATTAAAAAATATATATCTCATAATATCTTGGGGTGTTACGCAATACCAACCTTAAAATGAATTTCATCCTCAAAATTCTTCGGGGTTAAAAACATTTTAATACTTCAAAGTTTCTATCATAGAAACCCACATCTTAAAAAGGAACACTAAAACACCATTTTCAAAAGGAATGTTTGAATCATAAAAAATACCCAAGGAAACTCATTACATGGTCTCCACATAAGAGAAAATAGGTGGGGGTGAAAACATGGATATAGAAGAAAAATATAACCATCATGTTATGATGGATAGTGATAGAGAATAAGGTTTGGATAAATTTAATAACCAGAAATCCATAAATATGAAATCATTTAAGGGGAAATCTGACTCATTAGACAAGAAGTTACTAGGATAGATTATTTGGTTCTCAAGATCCTTTTCCAAGAGTTTAAGAACATTAGAATAAATATATAATTCAATTTAGTATGATCTCAAGGTTGTTCATTCCATTAATAAAATTACACTTCGTTTCTTATTTAGTGAAATGAAGTAGAGTTTGTTATTCTTGATGTGTTAGGAGATCATTCGATAAAATGATAGATCATTTTTTCTATGCAAAAAAATTTAACGTAGATTATCAAATATGTATAAGTCCACCTCTAGATGTATAATATTATAATCTAACAAACAACAACCAAAATATAACTTATACTATCCATAATTGGATAACATTAAAATCCTTCCAAAACACTAAAAATATAATAAATTTGAATGAGGATTTCTAAATCAACATAAAATTTATCTCTATTATCTTAAATGGTTGTTTTTGGTTTTCACATTCCAAACATGTGAATAAATTAATCATTTGTTATCTTGAAACATGGTGATATCATGAATTACAGTATAACCATAGTGAAAAAATGCATTCTATCAGAATTAACTATTTGCACAGACTAGAAATATGTAAAAATCAATACACTAAAACCATTATATAAATTTCTCTTTATATCAGTCTTGAGGCCATTAATATTATCAAACGTCTCATTATCTCATTAGATTTTCATTATGCACAAATCATGTGCTCCCCAAAAATATTTCATTCATTTTTTAAGGATACCAGTATCATTCAACATATAATTTCTGATCAATAAGGACAAACACTAGTGTAACAACACATAGATGTTTCATTATTCAATAATACCATAAAAATATTTAAAAACCTTATTCATGATAATCATGTAATCATTCTGATATCTTCTGAAACCATTGACTGAGGTTTTTTATTTAATTTCACACCACTTCTTTCATCTCATATATAATTTTTAGTATCATCATCATCATCAACATAAATACTAACCATACAACCATGTTGTTTCCCTTCATTATATTTTCCCCTAGGGAATTTAATTTCATAATTCATGTACATTTCACATTGAAAATATTTAACTATTGTTGAAGTCTTTGCAATATCACTATCCTAGTACATTGTGTTAACTAAACAATTTTTTTTTCCATTTACTAGCTTTATGTTCTTATTTTCCACACCCAAAGAATATTCCAGTTCATTTAAAACATTCTCCTGGATGCATGTTCCCACATGATTTATAGGAATAAAAATGGTATTTCTTTCCTATATAATCACCCAGAAAATTTTACATTCTCTTATTAGATGGGGCATGAAACTCACTAATGTTGATATTATTGATCATATAATGATATTTCTGATTAGAAATAATAATGATGTTTCTCCTTCTAATTCCCATCTCATTTGGTTGCTCTGGAAGAATATCATTCCATTTTCCATGATTTCTCCATTAACATGAATCCTCATGTTTCAAGCCATTTTATAAAACACAAAAATAATAGTGTAAGAGGGAAAAATCATACTAGAAAAATAACATAATCAAGGGGTAGTGAATTCAATCTCTGAAAAATTATGATTAATAATAGGTTATTCATGACTATTATTATAATTCTTGGGTTTTAACTTATATTTAGAATTATTATTAGGGATATCCCTGGGCATACCATAGAAATATCTCTAGAGATCTCACTAAAACTTTCACATCCTAGATTCCAAAGGATAGTTAAACCTTCACTCTAATACCAACTATAGAGACAAAATCTTGATGTACATGTACATTACATTTCATTTTTTGAATAATTAATAAAATAAACAATCAAACAACTAAAGATTTTACTAGGTCAGTGTCATTGGAAACAAAGACCACAATCTTCTAACTTGGTGAAATATATTAAACATCTCCTATAAATATCATTGTTTGTAAAATATCCTTCAATGTTTCCCCATGGGATTTTACTGGTGTGGTTGTGTTTTTTGACAGTTCCAGATAGCTTTACTTGATAATGGATGGTGTTTTATGAAGACATGTTTTTACGGTGGCATTATTTCCATGTCTTTTCTAAAAATTTGGGCCTCAAAATCGGGAGTTTGATGTCGGAAATGGAAGGTTTTAATTATAGGGGTGAACGGTATCATGAACATTGATTAAAATTTCAATATGATGAGAACCGTGTAAAATAATTCAAGGGTCGTATACCATGATCTAGGAATGGTACATGGAGGGGTAGGAATGCTACGTGGAGCAGTTGGAAGGGTATGCTGGAGCAGTTCGCCGAACTAAAAAATGGTTCTTGGCGGAATGTGATGTAGTACGCGGATGGCGTGTCCTTGATGTAGGAGATCATCTGTGTAGTAAAAAACACAATACATGGAATAAATAAGAAATACAGTGCACATATGGCTTGTGGTTTGTGGTTACCGAAGGATCGGTATGTAGGGATGGATAGATTGAAGATTTGGTAAATCATATATTAGGGGAATTTGTGGGTATCATTCTTTATATAAGAATCTATAATCCCATCATTTACTTTTGAGACATTATGTCTTTGGAGAACATATTTTTGGTCCTAAAT
The DNA here is from genome assembly GCA_963277665.1 of Viscum album. Taxonomy (NCBI): domain Eukaryota; kingdom Viridiplantae; phylum Streptophyta; class Magnoliopsida; order Santalales; family Viscaceae; genus Viscum; species Viscum album. The sequence continues at coordinate 2,096,273,289 of OY728163.1, read as the reverse complement.
TTCAGCAAGGTCCAAAGGATGTTTGGAAGGAAGAATTCTACGAATTGTGAAGTGGTTTGTGTGGAAGCAATTCCGCCGAAGGTGTTTGTGGGGATTCGTAACCCACAAAGGGAGACACGGTATGTGGTGGTGGAATCTCTGTTACATGAGAGATACTGAATTATGAAAGGAGTACACAGAGTGGAAGTTGTGCTATGTGGGAGAGAAGGAAATCCATGAACACATAATAGTGCAAGGGATGTTGGATGTCTGTAGAGGTGGAGTGAAGGCAACTGTACGCGGAGGTGGTAATGTTTTACGAAAGGCAGAATCTGTATGTGGAGAGGAGTTCTTTGTACCAATCCTATTACACATTATATAGAGGAACAATGTGGTTCATAGTTTTCTCAAGGAATCTTGAGTGACGTTAAAATTAGTTTGTAAAAATATTTTCCTATAACTAGAAATACTCAAGAAGGTGGGTATCATCTACAGGTGAAAAAAAAATTCAAAAGTGCATCTAACTAATGTTGAGGGTGCCGGAATTTATGAAAATAAATTGACTTACATGTCCATTAAATAGGTTTTACCCACACATCTAAAAAATGTCTGTGGATTCTTCTCCAACAGAAGTGAGAAAAGGAAGTGGAAGATGGTGAACCTTTTCACTAGTAATGATCTTTGGAAAGAAGCATAGGTAGTGACCCATGGTAATGTAGTGACCGTACCCTAAACAATTAAAGGGAAGTGAGCCCAGGCATAGATGTTCTACCCTATACATTGTACAAATTATTGGCAATGAACCTTAGTGAATTAGGTACTACGAAACATCATTGTTGTATACTCCATAGACGTATCCCAGGGAGGGTGAACAAAGAAACAATTGTTGTGTCATGTCCATGATTACATATATAGTCATATAATTCTACGGGAGGAAGAAAGAATTGATTTTTTTTCTATTAGTGAAACAAGATCCAAAAGGGAGAATGTTTTAATCTTTCATACCCTGATTTACTCCCCCTCTCAATGTATTTGACCTAGAGGACCTGACAATCGGTATCCGAGCGAAAGGTAGAAAATTAATAGTTCTCTCAAAAAAAATAGAGGTGGTATATCATAATGAAATTGCAATCTTTGATAGAAATAATTTTCAATGATTGTAGAATCGAATGCATCACTACTTCTGATCAGTTGGGATGGATGTCTTCACTGCACCTATGCATGGAATATCAGTTCACATTAATAGTGGTTCTATATCAGATTCTGAAAGAAAAAAAATGGATACTAATGCTAAAGGGATCAATTTTTTATGGGAATCCTTTTCTAATTCAATTTAATCAATGGTTATGTAATGTAAATCATAGCTTTCACATTTGGAAAAATTTCTGATCATTTATAAGGCTGACCCAAAATCCTGAGAAGCAAAGCTGAAAGGTCTATGGAAAATGAATGAGTATCTCATAATGTATCCCAATAAGACTGTTGATGCATTCATGAATTGGATAAATATTATCATAAAATACATGTGTGGTCTTTGAGAATTCATTAGAGATATATTGATTTTGAAATGTCTCTTTAGGAAGCCTTTACCGTAGTTCAATCTGATATTTTTTGTGTTGGAAGACAATGACCTGAAAGACCTAACACTAGATAACCTACACAGTACCCTTGTTGCATTTGAAATGACAAACGACGATAACTATGTCATAGAAATGGGGAAGTCTAAGGATGTGTCATTCAAGACCATGAAGAAACTCTCTATTGAATACAGTTTTGAGGAGGATAGTATGGATGATTTCATGTCATTTATCTCTTCCAATCTTCAAGGGGGAAATGGTAAGTTCAATGGTAAACTTCAATTTTCACGATTTTGATGCCGAAAGATTGGGAATTTTTTCCGAAAAGGTTCCTAAGAAATTTGATTATGTAAATGATGAAATTACCCAAAAAATGTATTTATCAAATGAGAAAGGTATGTGATGTACTTGGTGAGAGTTCTCCGAAAAGAAGAATCTTCTTTTAAAAAAGGATGAATGTTCAAAAAGAATCTGAGGCGGAAGAGTTGGAGGATAATAATGATCATAAAATAGATTCTTTGGTGGAATTCATCTGAAATTCATTAACATGAGAAGAAAGTGACAATGAAAATAGAGAAAATGAAGGAAGATATGATCTTTAAGATGAATTAAAAGATTCCATTGAAGAGGTATTTGTTTTTGGGAGAGATAACAATGAAAGATAACAAAGTCCTTCATGATTCCAAAGTCTTTATCTAACAATAGGTAGTAGAGAATTCTAAGATGAATGCAGAAATTGAAAAGATGGGGTTTTCAATGCGAGAAATATCAAAAAAGGTGGTGGATTAAAAATTCCAAATTGATGAATAGTAATTAGAAATTTAAAGTTTACCTAAATTTGGAATAGATGAAATCTAACATATCGAACCACTAAAAGAGGAAGTCATCAGTCTGTGGTGTACAATGAAATATCAGCATAAACTACTTACTCTCGATTCGACATTAGAAACAAATATCATACAAGAAACATATAAGATGATATTTTAGTTGAGTGGTCCATCAGAACTGAAGAAAAAATCAATTCAATATGAAAATGTTTGTATAAGGATTGATCTGAAACAGAATGAAGTTATGGTTCAATTCATACGACAAGAACCCTCTCTAATATTCAATATTGAATTGGGTAAGTAGCAGAATTAGAATAAATAGATAACACAATTCTCAATTAGTATAGCATCATTTCCACAAATTATAGTACTTCAAATAATATGTTATTGTTGTGGTATGATGGGACACTATCAGAATGTATGTTCCAAAAAAAATTTTACAAAAGGGAACAAGACCAATAGAGGTGGTCGTACATATCTCAAAATTCTAGGTCATCATTATATGTTCATTGTTTCAGGTGTAATGTACCCAAACATGTGGAATGATATCTCACATCAATAATGTATAGGAATATTCCAAAGCTGACTAACGTTTTCCATTAAAAGCAGTCAATTGTATCATCAATGGAGCTGAAAATTCAAAATCTATTAGAATCTCTACAAATTAAAGATCCTCTGTCATATACTGAGGAAGATCAAGATTATCATACCATGCCGAGTATGATTTTTAAGGCTTGAGTAAAAAAGAAATGTGTAGTCCAGGTTATGGTTGCCGAAATTGCATTCGAGGAATTATATCTCAAGGGATATGGATAATTGACAGTGGATTCACTTACCATACGATGGGAAATAAGGATATATTAACCAGAATCTGGTAAGATAAAGAAGGTATTCTAAGATTCACTAATGACGAGGGCTTAAAAATACTTTGTTCATTAAAATCCTTGTTTGGTGGAAAAGACAAGAAAATAATAGATGTCTTGGATTTTGAGGGGCTTAGTCACAACTTTAATAGTGTTAATCAATTTTGTGACTCAGGACATGCCATAAGTTTTTTCATGAAATTATGTATCCTCAAAGAAAATTATGGTGATATTGTTTTTCAAGTAATGATTAGGAACCGAAATATCTACCTTGTTAGTGGGGAAGAAGATATATTTTTGTTGACCTAGGATGTTGAAAACATGTTGTGGCATAAGAATCAGGGCTACATAAGCCAAAAGCCTTTGAAATATCTAGTGAAATATGATGCTGCTCTATATATCCCTAGATTATCACATGATCGTACTCATACGTGAAATGTTTGTCAATTGGGGAAGATCATTCCAAAGACATATAATACAAAAAAGCTAAATTCAATATGATTGCTTCAGTTGGTTCATATTTATGTGTAAGACAATTTCACAAAGGTCTATTGATGGAAGGAGATGTTATGTCCACTTCATTGATAATTACAAAAAAAAGGCATGTGTTTCAATAATCACCAACAAATATGATGTGTTCAGTTGCATTATAAGATATCGATGGGAATGTGAAAAGAAGATTGGTCAGAAATTCTGGAAGATTCGAAAAAATAATGAAACAGAGTTCACAAATATCCTAGTAGAGGATTATATTGAGAAACATGAAATAACACATCAAATTTCAGCTGTAAGAACTCCAAATTAAGACAAATTATTTAAGAGAATAAATCGGAATTTCAACAACATTTCTAGAAAAATTCTAATTAAGAAAGACCTTCCCGACAAATTGGAGAAAGAATCAGTACTGATAGTTGTATACACATATGAAAATGCATTATTTTTTCCAAAATAAGAGTAGTCTCCACAAGGGTTATGGTATATAGAAAAGATGTCATTGAATTACTTTTTGATTATTTGGATGTAAATGTTTCATTTTAATTAAGGAGATAAATAAAATTTTAGTCTCATGGGGATTAAGGGATATTTAACAGCTAGTCAAAAATGATTAATGAATATAAATTCTTCCATAAGAGTCTAGGAATTATATTTTAAAGTCATGATGTGACTATAGTATAAACTGAAAAAAATATTCTAAAAATAGTAGATCTGCCTCAAGAGGATAATGACTAAGAGATAAGAAGATCAAGAGACACTCCATCTCCATAGGATGATTCAGAAGAAGACTATACTGATGAGAATAAATCAGTTTCCATCCAAGCACCCATGAGAATAGCTGAATTTGACAGACGAAACATAATTGGTGACCAGATAGCACTATTGTAGACCAAGAGGATGATGTCTCTATATAAAGCATCATACTTTTCACATGTTGAGAAAAAATTCTTGGATGAATTTGTTGGAGATGAGAATTGGGTTCATGCAACGAATTAAGAGCTTGAACATATTGAGATAAATCATACATCGGAAATTGTTTCGAGACCAGATGAAAATAATGTCATAAGAACATAATGAATTTTTTCACAACAAAATGAATAAATATATTTTGGTGATTCGAAACAACGAATGAATTGAGAGTCAAGGGTACTCTCGGATAGAGGGAATAGATGTTGATGAAACATTTTCTCTAGTTGTAAGGATGGAGTCAATCATATTATTTTATTCCATTGAACTAAAATGGATGTTTAGTGTTTTATAGATGGATTCCAAGTCATCATTTTTGAATGGAGATCTAAAAGAAGAAGAATATATTTGTAAACCATATGGTATTCTCAATCATGAAGTTGAGAACATAGATTATTGGATGAAGATGTATTTATATGGTTTAAAGCAAGCACCAAGAGCGTGATATTTGTGGATTGATCTGTTTCTAAAGAAGCTTCTTTTTCAGAATTGTGGTTTTTATTATAAAACAAATTTCAACAATTACAATAGTCAATGGATGATGGTGTTGGTTTATTTCGATGAAATTATCTTTGGGGGATCACATGAATCACAATTCCGATAGTTTTCTAAATACATGAAAAGCGTGTTTGAAATGTTGATGATTGGTTATCTGAGATTTTTTCTTTGGCATACAAGTGACTTAAGGATGAAATAGAACTTCTATTTTACAATATAAATATTCCAATGGATTATTTTATAAGGTTTGTATTGGATATTTACAAGGAAATGAAGACACTGGTTGCTAATCGGTTGAAATTGTCATGAGATGTGGAAGGAAAGATAGTTAATATCATAGAATACTAGGAAATCATTGAAAGTATGATATACCTGATAGAGACAAGTCATGATATTTTATTCTCCACATGTCATGAAGCGAGGTAATAATGAAATCCCATGTACAACCACCAGATTGTAGTAAAAATAATTCATTGGTATATCAATGGCAGAATATATTTTTGCCTAATGTATAATTGAAAATATCTGCATGATTTATTGGGATATAAAAATGTGGATTGGGCCGGTTCATCATACTATAAGAATTAAATATTAGGAGATTTTATTTATCTTGGAGGTTTGTGTATTTCTTGTTTAAGCATGAAAGTAGATTGCATTTCATTGAACACCACAAAATCGGAATACATTTCAGCTACTCAAGCTTGCATACAACTATTATAGATGAAGTAACAACTTGACGATATGGGAATTGAGGTAAAATATCTGGTTGAAATCTATTGTGATAATTAAAGTGCAATAAATCATTGTAAAAATCAAGTCCATCACTAAATGACAAAGAAAATTGAAATCAAATATCATTTTATCAAGGAGAAGATGGAATAAGGTTATATAAGGTAAGATTTTGTGCCTACAGAACATCAAGTTACATACATTCTATCAAAGGTATTACCAAAAAAAGAAATTTAAAGGCATCTAATGGCATTGGGGGTCCAGTTGACTACCCGCACATGAGAATGTGTGGATTTGGTTTCCCCACTCCCCGAGATATATAGTGTTTTCCTAATGTACTAATATGTGTTGTTTACCATATTTCAGACATCCTTGAAGTGACCTTCATGTTCGTTCAAAATGGGGAATATGTGAGACTATTAATGGGGAGAAAAGAAAATTGAGAGATGTTGTTAGGTCAAGCCGCAATATAGGGGGTTTCGAAGCTATGATGAAACTAGTTAGAGGTGTTATAACACAGGTGGAGCATTAAATCTAACGATGCAAGAAGTGATCGATCAATGATTTGAAATCACAATGGACGAGGTTCATGATGAATGAAATTCATTGGTATTAGTGTATCAGTATGGTATCAATAATTGGTGATTAGAAATTAAGTGATTCATTTATGAAAATTTCATTATACTCTTGTTTCTTACAACAAGAATGGCTCGTGTTGGTTTAGTATATGTGTTGATTCAATCATTGATCACTATTTTAATCGCGTGAGGAAAATGGTGGATGAAGTTGGTAGGGATATTAATGAGGTATCAAAATGTGCAGCATTGTTATGAGAAGAGTTGTCGACAAACCCAAAGGGAGATATTTTGGGGGAAATCCCTCAAAGTTTCCTCTCAGTATGTTTTTGGTGTTTCTATGTTTGTTGATAGAGCTAGATAATCGGGAGATTGATGTATAAAAAGGAAGGATTTATTCATAGGAGTGATTGGAATGAAGAACGTTGATGAAAATTGGCAAATTAAGATAACAGTGTACAAAAATTCAGGTGCTGCAAACTGGGTTTGTGGAATGGTATGCGGAGCGGTGAGAACAGTTTGTGGAGCGGTGGGAATAATAGGGTGGAGCAGGTCACGAAACCAAAAATTGTTCACCGCGGAAGGTATTGTGGAATGTAGATGGAATATCATTGAAGGATGTGATCAACCATTTAAGAAAAAATATAGTACGTATACCAGATAAGAAAAATAGTTCACGGGTGTCTTGTGGTTCGCAGCGGCAGAGGGATCGGTATGCGGCAAAGTTTGGAAAAAAGATTTGGTAAATCATAGATTAAAAGATTTTGTCAGTATCATTCCCTATATAAGATTCACTAATCCCACTTATTTCTATTGAAACAGAATATCATTAGAGAACATATTTTTGGAATTGGATTTTGACAAGGATAGAAGGATGTTCGCGATGACGAATTCCACGAAATCTGAAGTGGTTTGCGTGGATGAAATTCCGCTAAGGGTGTTTGAGAGGATTCTTAACCTGCAAAGGAAGACTCGGTATGCAGATAAAGAATATATGGTATGTGAGACAGAGAATTCTGCAAGAGGTATGATGTGGGGGTGGTTTAGTATGCAAAAGTTAAGACAATATGTGAATAAAGAACAGTTTGTGGACAGAGGGTAGTTTGTAGAGGCAGAGCAAAGGAAGCGATACATGGAGGTTGTAACAGTTAACAGAAGGGAAAAAGCAGTATACGGAGAGGTGTTCCGCATGCCAAACCTTCTACACAATATGTAGAACAACAAGGTGATTCACATTTTTCTCTAGGAGGTTTGATTTAGCTTCAAATCAATTTGTGAATTTATTTTATGGTACCAAACTATACTCGGGACAGTTGACTTCATCTACGGGTAAAAAAGGAACATAAAAAGAGCATCTACCTAAAGTTGAGGTTGTAGGAATCAATGATATTGAAGTGACCTACATGTCTATAAACATTGTTTTACCTACACAGCTATATACTATCATTGGATTCCACTCCCAGAGCAATGAGGGAAGGAAGTGGAAGAAGATGAACCATTCCACTAGTAGTGAGTCAGATAAAATGGCATAGGGAGTGTCCCTTGGTAATGCAATGAGAAGAACCTAATGATTTTAAATGTAGTGATCCAAGTCATATAAGAACAAGAACGAACATTGTACTCATTTTTAGTTGGTATCCTTATTGAATTTGGTACATCGGAACATCGGCGTTGTATTCTTCTGGGACGTATCCCAGTGAGGGTAAACCATGTGAAAATTTTTGTGTCATGTGCATGATTTCATATATGGTCATATATTGCTATGGGAGGAAGATATAATTTAGTTTTTTCTAACAATGAATCAATATCCAAAATGGAGAATGTTTTAATCTCTCATACCCTGATTCACCCCACCCCCACCCCCCCTCAGGGTATTCGACCTACTAGACATAACAATCATAAATGTTATTCTACCTAAAACCTTTCATTATATCCCAAGGAAAGGAAAACGTAAAAATGGGGATCTATAATAATTAGTAAGGGTATATATTGAGAATATAGATAAAACCCTGAAAATAAAAATTTAAAAACATGAACATAATGCTTAAATATCAAAATATAGGGTCATGAAATAAATATTGGAGCTACATATGTAATATATCATAAAGGAACAATAACCACGATAAAATAGAATTGTTATAAAACCTGTAATTATGCGGAAAAATAAGCACATAGTATGATTTCCAGAGTATCTAAGGTATTACTATCACGACCATCATAGTGGAAAAATTCCATTGATGAACTGGGTATACATGTCATTATAGCCTTGTATTATTGAACTAGATTTACTTGATGTCGCATCCCTGTATTACTAAACTGAATTTAGTTTTCATTCCAGTAATGTCTATCTCATGAGTTATAAATATTTAGTGAATGAATAGGATTGAGATATATGTCCCTCCCATCTCATAATTAAATCATTCTTACATGTTCCATAAAAACCTAAATCATTCAATAGAACTTAACCTGAGATTTAAAATTTGTTTCTTAAAATTATTCCATTATAACATAAGCCATATAAAATAACATTCCATCATTAAAAAAAAAGAATAGTTATAATATATAAAGAAACATAACAATATTTAAATTGAATCACCTTATATGGAAAATAATTTTAATAAAACACTTATATGTAATTCCCGAGGAAAATATCATTTCTTCATAAAAAACGTTTTCTTTTCTCAAAATTTTGTGCAATTTTAAAACAAAATAATTTAGTCTAAAATAAACATGAAATATTATAGAGGAAGCATCTTGGAAATAAGGCATCATGAAACCATAAAAATCCATTCATGTTGTATACGTAAAAAACATTATCCTTATACTTTTTTGGAAAAGTCAAATAGTACATCCAATAGAATAACTTCAAAAGATTTATTTCATAACATTTAATAAAAATTAACCAAAGGGTAAAATTATATATAAAAATTATATATAAAAATTATAGAAGAATATAAATAATATTACATACTTATGAAACATGTATATGTATGATATATATACCCCATAAAATACTTACATATAAACAATATCATATTAAAAAGGAGATTGAAAAATTATCCTTTACCTTTGGTCCGATTTCTTCTTTATCTGTCTGAAACTCTAATATAATGAGTTTAAACATATTTTTGACTTGTAAAACAATGATTTAAATATATATTATATCATATATGATCCAATTATGATTTTATTTTACACGTTTCTTTATCAATTCTATGTCAATGCAACGTTTTGGGTAATAATCACTATAATTTCCATAGGTGTTTTGACATGTTATTCTTGATATTATTATATAGATACTGATTTAATTACATAAATAATGAAAAAAATGATTTATATAACATAAATACTCTTTAAGGGGATATATATAACAGATAGATAAATGAAATGGAAGACACCGTTCATGGAGACGATAGGTCGTTCGTACACATGAATGATGTTTAGGTTTCCATATTGAATTGAATAGAAGAAAGTATATGAAATATATATATATATTTATAATTAATATAGTAGAATTATTATTTCATATATTTTACAATTATTTATTATATATATATATTATAATAATTCTTGAATGGTTAATGTGGATAATGAATCTCATTACGTCATGGAGGCGGTAAGTTGTACGTATGAACATGCGACAGTATCATTCCCTTGATGATTAAATTATATAGATTTGGATGGTATATGAATTGTAAAAAAAATCATGTTATATTCATTATTTAAATCCATTATATTAATAAATATAATAATGAAAATTATGTATTTTTGATTAAAAAAATTCATCACAGCGTGGCGATAGTAAGACGTACGTATGCATGTATGGTGATATTATTATTCATAGGATTTATATAAGGAGGTACAAGTTCATACCATAATTATAATACATATCATTACTTTTGATATAATGGATTTATTAATTTATTATGGAATCAACATAAGATGATGATGTAGAAGAAAAATTAATTTTTTAAAGAGGTGACAAAACAATTACATCATTTTCAAGTATCTCTTTTTATTTGCAAAAAAGGTCTCCATTAGATGGATTTCCACCAAATGTGTGGACTATAAGAGTAAGGTATGGATGTTGGGGGTTATTTGAGTAGAATATGGACAAATCAAGGGGCTTTAATGGTCTTAGTAATTGGGTCATTGTGGTATCCTTTTATAAGAGAGACGAGGGGCACTTTAGGAACATCTTGAAATATTACGTTATTATAAATTTATTTTCCATTTCAAATGGCCCCAATATCATTTACATAGAATAAAAGATTAATGTGGGTGTAAATACTATTAACCAATAGGTTTTAGAGAAATTTATGTAACTAAATTAACCTTATCATTTAGCTTTGACCCTTAGTTAAAACATTAACTCTTACCATGTCATCTTGTATTTTCATAATATATGGTCACTATAGATACTATAAAATGACAAGAGAACAAAAGGTGGAGAATTAATGACGTTTCTAAAATTATATAATTAATTTTTACGAAATATATTTTTAGGACTATTATATCTTTTTAAAAATTAATATTTGGTTTAAAACTCATTTATGTCAATGTTAAAACTATTTAGTAATTGATTTTTTTAGTATAACAACCTGATTCATTAAATCCAAATGCATTAAATTAAAGTTAAAATGTAAAATTTATATATAAAATTTGTTGATGGAATAGAAGTTTTGAAATTATATATATTTTAATATTTATACTTGCATTATTTGAATCTTTTATTAATAAGGCAATCAATGAATCATCATTTTGTGATAAATTTTTTTTAATTATTTAATGTCAAAAAAATAAAAATAAATTAACATAATGTATGAAGTATTTTTGTATTTTTAATGACTATTTATTGTTTAATATATCATATATATAACTCTAATTAAAAAAAATGTTGTAATAAGATACATGTTCTTGTTATATTTCCCTTTACCTTAAATTAATTATTATAACATATCATTTTCACACCCAAGTGGCTATGTGAAATCGTAAAATTGACCCAAGAACACTAATGGTCATACATGTCTCATAATATTGGATTTTGACACAATTTATGGTATTTTTTATTATTATAATATTATATGATACCCATATTAAACTAATTTACACATAAACCATAGTAAATAAAAATAATTACAAAATATACTATTCATAATTTTGACAAATGAAAGGTACCTATTAATAGAATTTGGAACTTCTGATTCCAAATCAGGAATCCATTTTTCTATCTCAAAAATAAAAATTTCCAAAAATTAATTTAACTTTAATTCCCATTGTCAAAACCAAAAATAGGGTCTTTAAGAAGTAAAAACTATCCAAATATTGACATGTGTTTATGTCCAATATAATTGTCAAATTACATAAAATGAAAAAAATTCGATTAATTTAGAAATTAAAAATCCAATCAATATTTAAAGCTAATAAAAACTATTATCTTACTATGTAAATAAATTTGGCGAAAACATAGATTTGAATTAAAATGAGGTATTTTCATTATTCATTAAACTATAAATTTCATCCGAAAAATACCAAAATTCCATCCCAAGTTACTTTTTATGTCCCAAATCCATTTAAGAAGATTATTATGTTATATATAACTAATAAAATATTGAAAACTAGATTTAAAATGGGTTTTCCATAAAAAGGTAGTAAAACTATATTTTTTAAAAATAATTCTTTTATCCGAATAATTAAATTTGTTTTTATATGAAATCATAAAAATCGGTAAAATCAATATAATACATTACATTAATATATTTTATATATATTTCACTAATAATATTTATAAAGGGTTATTATATTATTTTTATAGACTCACATAATTTCATTTATGGTCTTTTTTAGAAGGAAGTTAATACAATTAAAAACAACCATTATAAAAAAAGGTTTTAATATTTAGTTATCACATAAAATCGATCTTGCGAGAAATTAATTACATCAAAATAAAGTGAAATTGGGTGTAACATAATCCAAGAATAGTGTTGTGTATATTTAGAGTTAATAAAGTGTTGTGTATAACACATGCTAATCTTAGTGTAGTGTACATCATAGGACATTGAAGAATTTAAAAAATCTATCTCATAAAATCTTGGCGATGCTAAATATATCTACCACAAAATACCAATGTTGACATAGAGGTGTTGATGGAATTATATTTTTCCTCTTTCTATAGTACCTATAATATTATATTTTGAATTTTGTTTCAGTTCTGTTTTGCATCACGATATTGGATTTTAAAGTGGTTTAACATTGTCTCTGATTCAGATCATAATTTTTAAATCCTTCATTTCCCTAGATATTTAGATAACCCTTTTATTTTATATCATATACATTTAGAATATATAAAATCCAATAAAAATTTAGTTCCCATAATCCCCAATAATTTTTTCTTGCTCTTTTTTTATATGGGCGTTCTCCATGATCAAAATATCCTTGGTCTCTCAATGGTTCTCTAAAATGAATTTCTACAAGTATGATTTTGATTTCAAAGACCTAAGTTTATTTATTCCCAAAAAATAACACAGATATTTGAGATGATTATTGAATACATGAACCAATACTTATATTCAATTATAAAATTAGTATATTATCATTCTTTATGGTTGTAGCATAAATCATAGAACAATCACATTTTCATTTTGAAATATTCTTCATATCTATTGGTATTTAGTAAATATCCAAAGAAACCCCACAATATAATAAAAATATCACATATATCAATCCATAAAATTCATCTTTAACTTTAGTATGAATTTTTCTCATTCTCGTGGTATTTATAGAGGATTAATTTTTAACATCATCATTTATACATTCATTTAATATTTTGATTACCAATAACGATGTCCAAAAATTCTGTTTTGGAAATAAGAATATAATAAAAATTTATCTTACACATCTCATCTTCCTTCAATATTTATATAACCATTTTATGATCATAGATTAATATAATACTAAGATTTATTGTATTTAATAATGTAAAATTCATTAACTAGCATATATTTTATCATAAATATGTAATATTCAAAGGTAGACCAAATTTATAATGAGTAGTGTTTTTTGTATTTTATATTATTGAAGAAGATTATGTACTATTTTAGCATTATTTTCTAGATTCAATTACAAACCCTACACGATGTTTTATTTATTGAAATCCATGTAGAAAAATCAAATAATAATTATATATAACCTCTTTATTAGATAGTTAATATGGAAACTCAAATTTCGTCAAAAATATTACAAACATTTCTGTATGTATTGGGTTTAAACATACACAATATCCAAATGACCCATATATTAGAAATATGACACATACACAATTCAAAATGTCTAGATAAAAAAATTCAATGAAAATATACAAGTTCCATTGATTCCAATAAAAAAATTCTATAAGTGAGTGAGTCATCAGAACATTATAATGACATATACACATACTCATAAAAATCAAAAATGACTTATATAAATGTCATTAAATACTTATATACCATCCATACTTAAATTTATTTGTTCACCAATTAAGAATATATTACCATCAACTTCAAATGACAAATAATCATCTTTGGTGATTCTCAAACATATAAATAATAATTGAACAACTTGAATGTTCAGGGGAAATGATAAAATATATTTAATCCCTAATTACATAATTATAATTCATTACAATTTATGTACTCTTATTTAAGTTTCTCCTAGTATTAAAATTCCAATATTCATTTCCAAGTACATAAATTTTATAATCTCTAATTATATTATTTTATAACACTACATATGGTAGTAAATCGTTACAATGACCCAGGATGGCCTCATAAACATCTCTGTGAGATTTTTTCATTTGAACATGGCTTTCAAAGAATTTATTTATCCAAATTCCACTATAATTCCGCAAAATATTTTCCTTATAAATAGATAATTTCAATTGTCACATGTCATTATTTATTAAGGAGGTCAACTAAAAAATATACCTGATTTATATAGATAAAAATTTTGTTGTAGAGTCTTCCAAACACTTTTTCTTGTATATAAAACAAACTATGATCATTAAATGGTACCAAAATATTTTTATTTTCTGATACTTCTTGGGTATCACTTCCAATATTCATATAGGTGATATATTCTAAATTGAAAATCTATTCATCTATATTCATTGGAAATTTAAATTATTATCCTCTACTAAAACAATGATAATCACAAATTAAAGGGAATCTCACAATCAAAAATCATTTTTCCACTTAAATATTACAATATTATAAAATTACTAAAAGTTATATAATTAATTTATCATAATAAAGGTTATATATAATTTAAATTATCACTTCTTTATATTCAATGAATTTAATGAAATTAACAAAACTCATTACTTCAAAATCACATTTCAATATCAATTAATATTTTTACCATAATACTAATGTCTTATAAATCCTTATATCACATTAATATTTAAAAATTATCTCATTTTACATTATTAATTAATAATGAAGTATAAAAAATCACATTCAATCACATATTAGATCTATTTAATTTCTCATTATGAAATTAAATAATAATAACCAATTATATTAAAAAAATTATGTTTAATTGAATTATTTAACCAAAGTCAACTCATCTTATTAATTCAAATATAATTCACATTCTCATATGGACTCACAAAAAAATTCATGACCTTATAGGTTTAATGGTTATGTGAAAAATTTACTACCCATTCTCAAGGATAATAACTATTATATCACAAAATCATATATATTTATTAAGAAAATATATAATTTCATACTTCCCATCTAACCCTTAAAGCGGACTATTCAGAAAATGAAAAAAAATTGGAACTACTATTGAAATTATTAATTACTAATATCTAATAAAAAATTCTTCTAAATATAATTAACAATGAAACAGAGAAATACATTTTTACAATATTTAATCTCTACACAATCATGCCACGAAGGAGGTATTTTACACGACCATTAGTATTAACCCTTATAACTAGAGGCTAGAGACTAGAATAAAGGTAAAATTTATATCACATAGGGGGAGATTTACCATCTAATGAACAATGACATGAAAATATATAAAATTATTATAAAGAAACAATGATAATATATACCAATATGTATCACAAAAAATAGAAATATTTCCTACTATATTCATACATATCACATATCCAAAAATAAAAAAGTAAAATCTACTCATTATCAAAAAATAAAATAGAAACTACATAAAAAAGTGGAAAATAACTCTCATTTAACTCCTCCAAACTCAATGAGTATTATTAAAGTGACAATAAGCTCTAATACCAAGCTACTCAGGGTCCCTACCCAAATTTGCATGGAAACATTTATAACTACACATCCACGAGTTATAAATGCTCATTGTCTAAAAAACAACATAAGAGGAATATACTAAGACCAAAAACATCGTCTATTTTCCAAAATACTAACATGCATATGGTCGAAATACCTAATAGAGTTTAAAGTGTGAAAATGCTTATAAAAATCACATAAAATTCATTCCACCTTTATTTAGTTAACCTACTTCACCCATTTCTGATATAAATTAGATAATTGGTTTTATGATCATTAAATAGAGAAACTCATGGCATAAATAGTAACCCTACAAAACATATTGAACATTTCATACTCAATTTATAAGAAAACCCATATTTATAGTTTATTTTTTAAATTATAAATATTTTCCCACATCATAATCAACTAAATGATTAATTTAAATCCAATTAATGTCATTTATTTTTAAAAAAACAGTGCCTTATTTTTTTAAAACACAATGAATAGAATGAATCATCAATTAAACAAAAAATAATTATTATCACAAAAAAATTACCACAATATAGATATAAATATAATATTTTTATGACATATATATTTCATAATCACTACATAATATTCCATTAATTTTATACACCATATCATTGGTACAGATTGGCTATTAATATGTTGGAAAAATAGATTTCATATATAATTCAGAAATAAAATGAAAATAGACATAATATTACCTAAAAAATATGAATTAATATTAATATTAAAATATAAATAAATTAATACTAATTATGAAAATTAAATTGGGAATAATATCATAAGTAAAAAATAAAATTTTCATTGAAATAATCAGCATCGATGGTTTCCATGAAAGACATATCATTTTCTATAAGATTAAATTGAAAAAATATATTAAAAAAATAATAAAAATGTTGAGGGATAAATTGATATTTATTTTAAAATAACAATAATAAATAATGAAACACCATATATATGAATGAAAAATATAAACATAATAGTTTTTTAATCATTGGATATATTGTAATTCGATATATGACCACTATATAGACTTCCATTAATTATAATTAATTATTATTTTAAAACTATGATAATTGAAATTAAAAATGTTTTTTTAAATTTACATTATATTTTATATAATATATTAATCACATATAATAATTATTTAATAATAATGAAATATTTAAAATATTATTATATGTAAAATGTTTTCATTTTTTATATGTGGAATTGTTTTTATTAACAAAAATATTTTTATAATATTTTATTAAAAGTAAAATTTAATATATTTTTGTATTTAATATAATATAATTTGTTACATAATTTTTATTTTGGAACAAAAATTGGTTATAATGTTTACATATTTGTTTTTTGAAATGAATATATTCCATTAGTGAATTCTTTATTATATCAATAAATACAAAAATGAATATTTCTTACACATAGAAATCATGATTTATAAATTAATGTAAAATATATATCTTTATAATGTGGGGAATATTTACACCCCATTTTCCTGAAAAATAAGATAATTTTTATGTAATTACCTAAACCTCATCATTTTCTTGGAAAGAGTTGACATTCTACTAACATTGTGTTACATTTCCAAGGCACTAATGGTTGATAATGAATTTATAGGGGTTGACCAGAAAGAGTGGGGGAACTTTTCAGTTTTAATGAAAAAAAATAACATATAAAAACAAAAATAGATAAATACCATGACTACTGTACAAATGAAAGAGGAGATATAGTAATAATCCAATGTATAAAAAGTTGAATTATTTGAGTAATTGTTGAAAAAATAATTCACTATAACTAGGACACAAAAATAATTAACTTATTATGTACCAAGGTGAAAATACTCTAGACTTCTATAATATTTCTAAATACTGTGATACATGTCCAACATCCATGACAACCTCATCAAGATGTTATGTTAGTGAAAAATTAAACCCTTCCCATTCCAACGTCCAATAAAAAAACCTATGCATACACAGTGAGGATCGTATGTAGGGGTGAGTATAACAACTCATTAGGAAAATTCCATGATACATTTACAACATGCCACTAAAATATTTATTGTGTTTTATCATATTTTGTCAAAATTGTTTTAGAAAATACCAATGTTTTTAAATACATTTTCTAGTTTAAATATAAATTAGCATCGATTAAAGTCCATAATAGTTCACCAAAAATACTATTTTCAATGGAATTATAAAATATTCTTTTCAAATCATATGCAATCATGATTCCATGTTTACACATAAACACACACACGTTGATATTAAATGAAATCCCCTTACTCATAGGTAGAGATACATCCATCACCATGTCATCACATTTTGGTAACCATTGGCCTAAGATTTTCATATGGATACGTCCTCTAGAAATGGTCCATTGAACCTGAACACATGAAAACCATACAATTAAATGTACAAACATCAAATCAATTTTTTATTATTTTTAGAATATATATTAAGCAATTCATCGACCAAATATTGTGCATCACAGAAAACCCATGTTTCAAGAACTAACATTGGAGTTCATAATCCAAAAGTTTTTTAGAATGAAATTATAATTTAAATGATGAATGAATTTCTATAAGAAGTCTATGAAATTTCTCATTCCAAAAAAAAATAGAAATTTGTAGTAATAACCTTCCACAACTTCATTATATATGATGAATCATCTCATGATTTAAAATAACTAAAATCTTTCACCAATCTGTCCAATGAATCATAAGAAGGATTAATGAATACTTGTATGTTCCCATAGATCAAACAATAAAGGACCCAGTCTATGGATCTAACCAAATTAAAATGATAATATATTGATTTTATGTGAATAATATTGTAATTTATTTTTTTCCACGATCAAATAAGTTATAAATGATTTAGAATGAATTCTGAATGTTGAAAATCAATAAAAAATTAACATATGGTCTTAGGCATGAGAGACTTAAATGGGGAAAACAAGATTTATTATAAAAAAAATTTATGTTTCAAATATAATTTTCATTTTTATTTAATAATAACATTGGTTTAGGTTATATAGTTTAATAAACCATGAAAAAACAATTTAAATCACTACATTGGAAATATTTCAATGTCGTACAGTTAAAACACATTTTTATGAAAACCATCTACCAACTATGTAAATTTCCTTCATCAAAAAATTCCCAAATTAAAGAGTAATGTATTATGGTTAAGAAACAGAGGAACCAACTATATGCTTACACAATAAATCCAATATTTAACTTTCATGGTTTTATAGAGAATAATGATTGTTTTTATTAACCATCATCAAAACAATCGCCATAAAATTTTATTCTTAATCATTGAAAACCCAACCATAAAATTACCATGGAATTTACCAAAAATTATATTATTAAAACTATAAAGTAAAATAGATAATTATTGCAAAAATTGGTGTCACATTCAACTCACAATTAGTCTTTTTTCATTAGAAAACAAAAAATGGAAAATTTTATTGATGTGTTCTATAAATTTCTTTAATATGAAATACTCTATTTTCCAAGCCTCATCGTGAATCTATAAACGTAACCATTAGAATCATACTAATGAAATTATTCTACATAAGGATTTGTTTTTCTATCTAGAATTATTATAAATCACTTTAGGGATAAACATAACTTCATTCTCAAGAGTCACATCATCCCATCTAATAATATATATCTGATTCTCTTAGTACTTTTATAAATGGGGGAAATTAATAACATTAAGGAAAATAATAAATCATTGTATAAATGATTGTATATATGAAACATTACTTATACATTCTAAAATCTGAATGGATCTCACATATCAAAGTGATATTTTTCCCTATATTCCAAAATAGTTAGGACCCAATTATTGTGACACATTCATTAAAACATTGAAATAAATATAAAATGATAACATGGAATAGTGATGATATTTACATGATTTTTTTATCTCTAAACTATAGTTATCATATTCCATATAATTTTAAAATTTACAATAGTCTCTTAGGTAAGAATAATATTAATTTGTGATGTTTCTCGCATATAGAGACCACGAAGTAAAGATGGACATGGATGGCCAAATGATACCTTTTATGATGTCATATGTATCATGAAATGATAATTTTGACTACAAAAGAACAAAAAAAGGAATATTATCTTCCCTTGATCCAAAAAAATAGAATGACACAATATCTTATAATATTATTAAATGTTTAAATCATAATTGTTAATGGCCCAACAATAAGAATGTGATATTTTGTGCTCTTGGACAGCTAGGTTCTTAGTTCATGTTGTAAAAGTTCCAAAACATAGATTAGAAATGAGGATATCTATCCTAGATATTACATGTCATTAAAATATGAAACATAACCACTTACTAAATATATATCATTTGTTGATCCTATATTTTTTTGGATTCCCATATTAATAAATTTTTTAAATTTCCTGATGCCTTTTACACATATTTTTTCTTTTTATTAACTAAAATTTATTATAAATAAAACGAAAGGATTGATGAAATAAGCATGGTAATGAATCAAATCTAAGGATATATGAGGAATAATAAGTTAACATAAATGAAAAATAGGAATAATAATTATATATATGAATAACATAAAGATTATTTCATCATAATATAATGGAAACATATTAAAGTAGTATAAAAACAAAACATAACATAAGAATATTTGATGTATAACCAAAAAGAGAACATCACAAGGCAGTTGAAGACCAATCATGGATTATGATCACCCCCTAATCTCATTCATAATGTATCATGAGAAAGAAATTATTATCCAATTCATTAGTGTTCTGTATATCTATATCCATAAAAATATATAAATTATTATTTGTGAAACCAATGAAAATAATTTATATGTCTTGACAGTTCCTAACCATGATTGGGGCTCAAGCTACAACAACCCCAAGACCACCTCCAAAGGATAGGGGATGGAGACCAGAAAAAAAAGGCACAAATAACATGAAGATTCCTTTTACTAGAATCTTATGTGAACACACATAGCCATCTCAATAGAAATGTACAATGGTAAATTAAATAAAAATGATTCAATACATATAATGTAAAACAAGAATGAAAAACCATTATGGTGTAAAAGAGTACGATAGTGAAAACTAAATGTAAAGGGAGAAAATATAAACATAACTAGAAATAAGACCCAACCTACTAAAACCAAGAAGTAATCTAATAAGAGAGTCAAGCTCCTGATCTCCAAGATACGTCTATCGTACATTATCCAAAGAACATTGTATACCTAAGTTCCTCTAAAGTTTCCAATGATGTATCTGTCATCTAAATAAGACATGGGATGTGTGGGAAAATATCATACATGTGTGATTACATACATACATATTGAGATGCATCAATAGAAAAATGGGGAGTAGTAAGAGATACAATAGGAATTGAAATAATGCATATAATAAAAGGGAAGAAGCTATGAAATGACCCAGAATTCTATCAATGAAAATTTCCCTTCTTATAATTATTTCATATAGTAGAAATCACATAAATTCACATATAGAACACAATAGAAACCATGTAAATGAATGATGGAAAAAATAAGAGATATTTCTAGAAATTAAGGAACCAATACCAATGAAAAATTAAAATGGACTTTAGAATAGTAATATAACCCTTATGAATAGAAAAATGGGAAATAGAAATGTCGCCTCATCTATGAATGTATAAAAAAAATTTCATATTATAAATAAAAATACGATATATTTATATCATGTAATAAGTAAATCAATTTTTTAAAATGATTAATTACGTATTGATATTTCTGGGAAACATAATTGTTTATTTAAAGTATTATAATAAATATAATTGTTTAAAATAAAATTTGTTTTCATTAAGATTATTCAAAAATTAATTTTATTCCATATGACTAAAATATATTTTTATAAGCCATTAATTAATTTTTCAAAGTGTTATAAAATAAAATTATAAATTTAAAACGATTATTTTTCATGTAAATGATTCTTATAAATAAAAATTAAATTTATAATATATATATTTATATATATTAATAAAATGGATTTCCTTTTTTAATTCATTATTATAAAAATGATAATGTCAATTTTTTTATTTTTCTAAAATGGTTGAATTTGTTTTGAATAGTGAAATACAGTAATTTAATTTATAATCCCAATAAATGAATTTTTGAGTCACTGATGATTTTTGGATCATGTAAGAACCATTTTTTATACTCAAATATACTT
This sequence comes from Viscum album, assembly GCA_963277665.1. NCBI lineage: Eukaryota > Viridiplantae > Streptophyta > Magnoliopsida > Santalales > Viscaceae > Viscum > Viscum album. The sequence continues at coordinate 2,096,251,255 of OY728163.1, read as the reverse complement.
CTTACATTACATTGTGAAAATAAACCACAATACTCATATTCATGAACCAAAATATTAAAAAAAATCCAAAAACGTACCTCTCCCCCACTATAATTACGACCCATCACCAGCTGATTTCCACAAACATCATAATCCTTTAATATTTTGAAATTTATTCTGAATAATCTTCACAAGCTTTATAACCACATCTAGGATGATATAGCTTCATCATAACTTGAAAACCAATTTCCACAACTATGTTCTCATCGAGAATAATTCACGCGGTAAAATCATCTTTCTCTTTCCTTATTTTCATTTCACTTTCAGTTTTTGATATAGTCTTCTCAACTAATCTTTCAAAAAAATATAAGATAATTTCAATATCTATTATATAATATAATTTTATTATTTTTATTGAAAATCCACCACAAATTCTTTTCTCATATTCCATTTATTCGACAAATGTAAATATTGATTTTGAGGTGTTGATTTATCACCTTTAAAGATTTCATGTTTTTATTTTAACTTAATATCGTCATGGATATATATAAATCCATTATAATGGTTGGTAAATATTGTATAATATTTCTAGTAACAATTTATATGTAGTGAAACTACCTTTTATACACAATAATAAATGATGAAAGAAAACACATTTTTGTTGATTAAAACCACCAAAAATAATCTATTGGATTTTCACTGATGTCATATCAAATGATTTATCTTCAACCCAAATAACCAAACGAATTATATAAACATTTTATCTTATGGATTTACGTTAATAACATATAATATCAATTCTGGATATATATTCCAATTTTACATGATATTTCACAAATTTATTGAAGTTCACCACGTCTGAAATCAAAGGAAACGAACACACCTAAACTACAAGGTTGAATCATATTACTCATAAAACAGACATAAATGAACATAATAAAATTATACTAAATAAATTAAATATATATAATGATATATAATAGTTAGTTAATGGATTTATGTTTTTTATCAAGGATATTTTGACAAATTGCAGAACACTTTCCAACATAATATAAGGGATTCCTTCCGAGACACCATTTTTTCATCTAGTTATTCTAACTTTATATTCACCCAACATTAATTAATAATTATTTTTATGTTATCATTATAATTTTTTTATTAGATATAAAAAAATATTTTCTTATCCCAATTCTTCAAACATTGATCTAGAAATACATTCCTTTATAATGGTTCCTTTGTATAATCCTCAGGATAAGCAAGCCTAATTAATTGGAAGTTCTTAATTATAAAAAATAGTACACACCACAATATATTTAAAACCACCATTATTTTCATAAAACCTCCCATTCAATCAATAAATACTCTCTTTGGTCATTTCTGGTTTCATGAAAAAAATTATTCATTATATTATTTAAATTCAACATAATATTTTCCATAAACAACACTAAAATGATTCATTTCTAGTGTCTCTTAAAGGATATTTTTATATTTTTTCACTTCATTTTGACATCACTTATTTGTAAATACGATTATATTACGTTATGAATGTTTACTTGTGATTAATATTCATTTCCTCATGGAAACCATTATGATATTCCTTTTTTTGTGCCATATGTCAAGATTATGATACCAAATTATTTCCCTGGTTAACCCTTATGCTTGATTCTTCATGTGGAATATATTTTCATGAACATTTTATGATGGTTTTACCCATATAGTTCTCCAATTAATTGGGCTGTGTTTATTATCATGACATGTCATGTTGGTACAAGGAGTGAACATGATTCATTTCTGGTATTATGTAATCAACGTGTAATGGTATTGGAAGTGAGTTGTTACCCATGCTTATGTCATGTTGTGTGTTCTTTCCAAATTTTCAATGAATTCATTATTACATATCCATATTCTCTATATGTTATAAATTTTTACATTTATTTATGGTCCATTCATTTTTATGTCATCATATAATATATTCTAACACATGTGTTTGGCTATATTGCAATTTTTTCCCTTGGTAGGATTTTTAGCTCATTCATTTTGTTCATGTATTCCCTAGGTTATCCATAAAATAATTCAGATCTCAATGGATGTCATGAGCACTTTATAGATGAATAAAATAAATATTCTTTGTTTATATTAAATGTTTTCAATTTTTCTACCAAAGCATCCAATGACACTTGATGTTATGATCATTAGATTGTTATTTGATTGTAATTATGCATAATATCATGTAATAATATGTGTAAAATGATACTATTTATATATTTAGTATCATATGAAGGTCTAGTTTTTTTTGGAAATTAGTACAATAGAAGTATAATAATAACCATAAGGAAAATTCTATCACCATTTCTAACCTTGATATAATATTAGGGTATCATAAGTGAGAATAAACTTTTTATTCACTAGATTAGCCATCTGTGTTCACTATATTATTTTTATATTCTTATTAGAAATGTCTTACATCACACTAATTGTAATTTATTTTTATTTTATAATGATTGTAAATAGAAGAAACCATTTTAAAAATAAATGTGATCGGAAATGTGATGTTTTCCGAATGATATGACTTAAATTATGGGAATGGGTGCTCAAATTCCCATGATAGTACTCGATCCGTAGGCTCATGTCATGAATAATAATAGGAATTATGTGGGTGTACCAACTTCATATAAGAGAGAAAATGTTGCAGTAGAATACTCCATCTGTGAAAGTACTCCAATGATTAGTGTATCCCATGATCCCCTCATCATATACCAGTATATTAATATCATTAAGAATGTATTCAATATCTTTTATTTTGCATTACAATAGATGGTTGTGCGGATGGTATAACACTTTTTTGGGGAGGCTTATCAGTGGTGGAAACTGATCCAGAACAAAAAGTCTAAGGTAAAAAATGATGGCATAGAAAGGAAATATTTCATTAAAATATTTTTTGATAAATATTTTACCCCAATACTTCATTATAAGATGGAAAGGGAGTTTCATGGACTTAATTAAAAGGAATATTATTCTATTAGATCTTGCGAGTAAAATATCATGAGGCTTGCATGATATGCCCATGTCTTTGTCAGGAGTGATGAAAGAAAGTTGTGTCTTTAATTTAGCATAATAATGCTGATTATAGGAATAACATGTTCAATTAGAGACATAAATTGTTAGGATTATATTTTTTTTGTTCCCTTTAGGTTTAAAGGGAGTCAAGAGACTCGTGGTTGTCTCATTTGATAAAAGTGGAAAATAGAGTCTAATATTAGTGGATAAATAGATATATATAATTATTGTTTGCAGACCTGACATCCCATGTGTCAAACGTGTTGGAAAGTTTATCTTAGAATCTTTTTAAAGAGAACCATGGGATACATAAAATATGGAATAGAGTAGGATATGGTTAATAGCTACAGATGGAATATGAATAATCACTCTAATGAGGAAGAATTTAGGAATATTCTAATTAATACTCATCTTATTTTTAATTATTTCAAATTTGTAGACCATAATAATTATCCAAGACATTTCCCAATGCCAAGGGTTATCAGTGGAAATTTATAATAAATAACATTAAGGAATTAGAAAATTGTATTTTTTGTCACTACTACTGAGGTGGAACACAAAAATTAATGTATGATAGGTATGATGGTTATTCATTCCATTATATAAAACATACAATTTTATTTTTCTTGTCTTCATTCATTAATATCCTATAATTTTAGTTGTATTATTCAAACACCACCTCAAATATAGAGTTTATGTTTTCTATAAGAATATAACATGGAGAAAGTTTTTAATCCATAATACAAAACATCTCCCTAGTTAATGTTTGTGGACTGAACCACCCATTAAATATTATATTACATCCTTTGGTGGAGTATAAAGCTATATTGGGAATGGATTGAATATATTTATAAATATCCATCATCAACTATCAATAATGGGAAATCACTCTACACATTCCAAGGCATCATCCAATTAAATAAATGTTTATGTAGGAAGATGCATCTCTGTTAGAATCATCATCTCAATTGTGGATATTATTTTCTTATGCATAAGGAAATGACGATTGTGGGGGAATACACAAATGTGTTACCCAAATAATTATATAATCTTTCTCTTGACTTAGAGGCTGGGTTGTCAATAAAACATAATCCAATATCTCTAACGATATTAAAAACTACTTATAGAGACCTAATGGTTAAAATGGAATTACAAAAATCAATGTTAAATGTGAATCGAAATAAAGGGTTTTATATGACCGAGTGCTTCACCATGGGGTGTTATAGTCTTATAACTCAAGAATATTGTTGGATAAATGAAACTATATATTGATTATCATGATTTGAACAAGATTTTAATAAATAAAAATTATCCCCTTTAATAGATAAATGACTTGTCTGATCAACTATCTCGGTCAATTATTTCTCAATGGTAGAACATCAGTCATGATAACACCAATTAATGGTTAAGAAGGAAAATATTCCCAAGACGACAATCCAAACAAGTAATAGACATTATCGGTTTATATTTATTCACTATAGACTCACTATTTCTGTAGAAATATTCGGGGACATATTGAATATATTTTTTAAATATTACCATATAAAATTTGTGGTAGTCATTTATGATGATATTATGATATACTACATGAGAAAACAAGAATATGAGGAAAAAAATAATAAATTTTTGAAGAAATTATTAAGGGAAAAGAAATATGTAATGTAAAAAAATGTGAGTAATAGATAAAAGAAGTATCATCCTTTGGGTATGTTATCACCAGAAATGGAATATCTGTAGACCCTTCCCAATCAGTAGAATTTAAGGATTGGTTCATTCCAACATCTGTAAAAGATATAAATAGTTTCCATTGTTTATCTAGGTATTACCAACTATTTTTTAATAACATATCATGATTTTCAAATCCAATTCTCATGATTACTTGGACAAAAGTGATGTTTTTGAACACCAATAAATGTCAAGAATCCTTCAAAGAGTGGAGAAAAAACTAATCACTAACCCATTTCTATCACAATTAACATGTTGCTAAATCATTTTGGTGTATAAAGATTCACAAAATAGGGGATTAATATTTTAATAGATGAAAAATGAAATAATTATTTCCTAAACCTCAATGTAGTTGAATATTTATGAGAAAACTATCCTTGGCATGAACTAGAGTTGGATGCTATGATCTTCACATTGAATATATGAAAATATAATCTACATGAAGAGAAGTAAAAAATAAATAATTTTAATAAGAGACTGACATATATATTCACATATAATGATATTAATATGGGCTATCAAAGACGTTATCACTCACCAATGTTTTTTATTTTTCTATCCGCTTCCATCCTGGTTAAGAAAATAATGTTGTATAAACTCTTAGTATAAAGAATCCTACAACATTATAAATTATGAGAATTGAGAACGAAATAATATTCAAAGAAATTTTAATGAATAGAAATGGGAATACATAAGGAAGGAAAATCATAAATCCATTCTCAAATTATTCCTCAACCACCACTCATGGTGAAAATAAAGAATACAAAAAAATGATTTGGAAATTCAGATGAATGTGGAAGCCATGAGATAGGGGAAATCCTCAATGTTTAAAATTGTACAACAATCAATTGTAATATTAGGTTAATGAATATTTTTACTATATAATACAGATATATATAATTATATTACGAGTGGAAGACATGGATCAAACTTTTTTATTCTCCAAGGGAGAAAATGGTGTATCAAGATCTCGGACTATACTATTGGTTGGATAATATGAAATCGAAAATTTTCAAATATATATATCAATGTTTCTAGTATGTCATCAAGTGAAGGATCAAAGGAAATTTTTTATGAGTATGATGAAACCATTTCCCATACCAACATGGAAATGGGAAAATATTACCATTTAATTTTTCACCAGACATTCAATGAAATCTAGTGGAAAGAATTCTAAATGGGTTGTTGTGGTTCTTCCTATAAATTCGTCAAATTTTATCATAGTATGAAAGGAATTATCACCATTTCAACATTATTGTATATAAATTAGAGAAGTGGTAACACAAAATAGAGTACCATTATTGATGGTATCTGATCAAGATACCATATTCACTTCAATGTTCTAGATATTTCTCTATCTTTCCTTGATTATTGAGGTGATCTTCAGTATATCTTATTATCTTAAAATTTTAATCAAATCTGAATCGACTATTTAAAATCGTGAATACATGTTGAGATTTTGATTTATGGACCTCAAAAGTGGATGTTACCAACATATTCTTCTAGAAAATTTATCTAATAGTAATAGGTTCCACTCGAGTATCCAAACGGATCCATATGATGTCCTTAATGGGTAAGACATAGAACGATAGATTGATTGGATAAAGTCAGTGAACATTAGATGCAAGGACCTCAAATAGTTGAAGAACAAGTGGAAATGTTGAAAACCATTCAACAACACATCAATAGATCCCAATGTCGATAGTAGAGATATGATGACAATTGTCGAAAAGACCTTGATTTTAAGGTTGGGGACATGGAATTACTCTGTATACTACATGGAAATGGTCTATGTCATTTGGGAACAATGGAATTTTACGTAACTTGTACATCATCCACTTCGAGATTCTTGATTTTATTAGAGTTCTGGCCTATAGGAAAGAACATCCACCTATAATGATTTCCATATATCTCTCTCGAAGATGTACATACCATATCCCACACATACACTAAATTCAATGATGGTAGCGTTGCAGTATTATATCATTTATGAGGATAAGGAATTGAAGATATTATGTCACAGTGTTAAATTTATATACAACAAGACCACTCACATAGTAAATGAACTATGGAGGAACTATAAGTATGAAGTGGTATCTTGGGAACTAGGGTATAAAATAAAGCAGAAGTACCCTCAACTATATCTCCCATAGTTTGTAAAATGAAATTTTGAGAATGAAATTTCATATATGGGGAAGAATATAAGGACCCAAAATTCTATTGATGATTTTTTTCTTATAATAAGATCATATAGTATAAATCACATAAAATCACATAGGGAACACAATGAAAACATTATAATTTTATATTTAATTAAATAATAGGTATTTGTAGAAATTAAAAACATATATTAATGGTGTAGTTACTTGACGATTGGAATAGTAATATGAACCTTATGAATTTAAAACCCTCAAATAGAATATTAACCTTACCTAAAAAAATATAAATAAATTTTTAGAATATTATAAATGAAAATATGATTTATTTATATCATGGAATAAGTAAATTTGTTTTGAAAATGATAAAAAATGTTTTGTTATTTTTGTGAAAAAGAAATGATTATTTACAAATTTTTAAATAATATTATTATTTAAAAGAATTTTTTTTCCATTAAATTCATTTATTAATTTATATATTGTTGTCTTTTGATTATAATATAATTTTATGAGATCTTAAATTATTTTTCAAAGTGTCATAAATTAAATTTTAATTTTAAAATTTTATTTTTTTGAACAAATGATGATATTAATTAAAACAAAATTTTCACATATTTGTAAAATTATTTTCACAAAATAGAGTTTATTTTTTAAATCGACATGTCCAAAAATGGTTATGGTGAATTTTTAGGATTTTCTAAAATAGTCGAATTTTTGGTGAGTAATTACATAATAAAATTTAAGATATTTGATAAATACTTGAATTATTAAGTCTTGGATGATTTTTTTCCGATGTAAGAACCATTAGTTTGAACTCGAAATCACTATTTACGTAAAATAGTCACATGAACACACCCTATTCAAATTCTAGATCCAAAATAATAAACAAATGAATAAAATAATCACAAAACACCCCTCTCATCCACTATAAATACCATATCTCACCACCTCTTATACTCACACCTATTAAGCCTTGAATCATATCTAATATATTCCTGGTAATCATTTTAAGTATCTCCCCAAAATTTATGAGGATCTGATCTCAGAAAAATGCCAGACCCACTTTCTCTTAGGAGGTACTCATGGAGAAGAATTCATTAGGTAAAATCCACTTTATCTTTCTTTATTTCATTTTAACTTTATTTTCTATTCATATAATAACCTCACCACCTGATTAAAACTATTAATGGAAACACGATATCATATATATTTTAGAATTTTATAATTTAAATAGAAAACTGACTATCAAGTCTCTTATCCTCTTCCTTTTATACTAAAAATAAAAATATCATCCATGATATGTTGATTTATGAACTTCGAGGATAAAAAGAACTCATTACACATAAATTCTTTAATTATGTACATATAATCATTATAATGGTTTGTACACATTGTATCATTTCATTCAAAACACATTTATTTTCTGAACGAACCTTTATATACATTAATAAATGAGAAAAAAAATAGTTTATGATAATCAAAAACCCAACAAAATTATCTAAATAATCTTTACTAATGTGTTTTCTAATGATTCATAATAACCCCAAATAAAAAATTGACTTATAAAAAAACATAATATTATTTATTTTTTGACAACATAATACTAAAATTCTTGATATCAATTCCAAAATTTCATGACCTTTCGTACATATTTTTCTTTTGAATCTGTCATGAAAACAAAGCACAGAAACACTACTGAACAAAAAATTTGAATCTTATAACTCATCAAAGGATCATAAATTAATGCAATAAAATTATAATAAATTCAGTAAATTGATAAATGGATATTAATTAATTATTTAGTGTATTTAATTTTATTTTCCTAGATAGTAAGCTCATGTTAAGATCACATTCGTACATACGGTGAGGGATTTTTTGAACCTTCATTTTTCCTTAGAGTTACACCTATTATCTCATTAACCCTATGTAATTATTAATTAATCAAATTTATTATTACTATATTCATTATTTATATTTGAAAAATGTGTTCCTATCCCAGTCATTCGTTCTTTTATGGGGAAATATTTTTTTAAAAAGGTTGCCCTCTCAAATCATCTCGATAAGGATGTCTGATTAAAGGGAAATTCCTCATCTCATACACATTTTACGTGCACTCCATAGTATATCTTATAAAAAAATATTTTAATAAAATCATACATTTCTTAATTAAAAATATCTTATATAATTCAGTTTTTTATAAAAAATATAACTTTTCCTCTTTAAACACAATATAATATTTTTCCTTATACAATACTAAAATTCTTCATTCCAAATGACTCTTTATCCCTCTGACTACATTATTTCACTTTTGTTTGAATTCACATATCATGATCTATTCGAGTTTTCCATATTAATGTACATGTATTAGTTAGATCGATTATTTCATGGAAGCATTATGATATTCCATTTTTTATGAATTATTAATTGAATATGATACCAAATTCATATTTTAGGTATCCCTTATTCTTGATTCTTCATGTGGCTCACATATACATGAACATGATATGATGGGTGTTCTGAGATAGTTCTCTAATTTATTTCATTAATTTTAGTCACATGAGATGTCATATTTCTATATGGAGTGAGCCTAATTCCTTCAGGGGACGTTTTCCTCCTTGTGAAATGGTCATGGTAGTTTGCCTTGAGTCATTACTATGTCATAATTTATGTTGTTTCCACGTTCTAATGATTCCCTGAGTACATGTCAATATATTCTCTTTTTTATGATTCTTTATGATTGTTCATAATCCATGACTTTTTATTTCTTGATGTTATTTCTTCTATCCAATGTTTATTTATTCTTTCCTATATTTATACCCTTATTGGGATTTTTAGTCATCAATTTTCTTCATGTATTCGGACAATTATGCCATGAAGATATCGGATATCAATGGAAGTTAGGATGTCATTAAGGAAGGTTAAAATAAAAATGTTATATTCTATTTCATCATTGTTACTTTTATCAACATAATAATCCATAGGAAAAAAACATTACGATCCATGACTTAGAATTTGATGTCTAATTACGCTTAAAATCATGTATAATTATGTGTAAAAGGATAGGGAATCTATATGATCTACCCAAATTAAGAGAAAACGTAACATCATCCGAGAAAATTTGGCTCAAAATAGTGGGTATATCAACTAGTAGTCGAGTATTTTTAATCCATAATAGGATTGTAAACTCATCCAACCCCAATAAACTAAAAATAGAATGTAGGTGATAGACCTCACACACCATCACAACCAATCGAATGGGAGTGCCCAAATAAAATGGTATCGATATAGATGAATATATATATAATATATCAAATAATCACAAATGAGATTAAATGGTTTCAATATCTCATAGTTGAACCATGAAATATAGTAGCCAACAGTTGCAATAGTCTATTGATGATTACCAGTATCTCGCAACTCTACCTAGATGTAACTGTTTGAAGGGGCATGCCTGAAAACTATTCCATAAGTACAAGAATATTATTTGATTTGGTATCCACATAGAATGTATGATGGTGAGTTCCACTCTATATGGTGAGCACCCAAATCATGGTATTATGGGGGGTTCCCCACAAGATGCTGAGGGCTTTTACCACATCTCTTAGTGTGGTTCCATATGGTAGGGAGAGGAACAACTTAGATGTTGGAGGGGGGGGGGGTTCAACACTACATTCACTCGTGATCTTCTTCCTAGTCATTATCTTCATTAGTCATCATGTTAATAAGTTCCATGGCTGGGCGATCTCACAATGTATCACAAAACCCACAGTGGTTGGAAACATCACATTTTTCATATAATAGAATTAAGCATGAGATACTTGTGGGAAAAAATGACTTCAAAATAAATAGATATGGAATTTTGATGTCCCTTAAGAAGGATTCAAGGGTTACATAATGTGTGAGGTGATGCAAATAGATTTTTTTCCCACTCCCTAAGAAAGATATGTCACTACAGGTTCACATATTTTCCTACTATATAGGTATACACGATGTTTAAGTGATATAAATGGTGGGCCCATGAAACTTATCATCCCGTTTTTGTGAATGGTAATGTTTTTGAATTAACATCATGTAGTTTTTATTTATCGCATGTCTGTTGATCCACCCCATGTCCTTGTACTTTGGTACACGACAGTGTACGCATACATCGGTTTCTTCATGTGTGATTCATCACACTACTCGCCAAACTAGAGATGTGGTACATTGAATGTAGAAGGGATCGATGGTGTTCCCTACATATGATATCTTAAAACCCTATCCTATGAAGACATTTTGTAACAGTACATATGTTCTTCATACTATATGGCATGTAGTCATGATTTTTTTGAAAATAAATATCAACTTTCTGCATAATTGATCTTGTATTCTGTCATTGTATTTTGGTTATTTTCCTTCACAAAATTATATAATCTAGTTGTTTTTCATAATTTAAATATATTTTTTAGAAAAAATATAATTAAATTGATCTGTGAGGTTTCTCTTTATGCACTTCTCTCCTTGGTTCCTTTCGTTTCGGACCATTCTGCCACCAATTTTAATTAATATCACCCAAATTTGGAAATAAATTTAATTTATTTCCTCGATTTTTCAACCGTTTTCTAAAACATTATATCATTATTATTATAGGGGTTCGATAAGGATTGTGACCTCCAAACAATGTCAAATAGAGACCATTGTGTATTACAAGTGAATAACGTGAAGAAATATAAGGAGGAAGCAACAAGACTAATTGTTTATCAATCATTTCAATTGAAATATTCTCCAACGAAAAATAATGTGGATGTTACAAGTTAGATAAAATTATTAGTAATCAATTATATCATTACATAGATTCTTGATAATGCAATAATTATTTTAGATGAAAGAAGAGGATTGCTCTACCCAATATATTTAACCCAAAATGGCGTAATCCCAAATTAGCGTGTCCTACCTTGATATTTATTGTCAATCCATAAATAATGTTCCAACCAAATAATTTTAAAAGTCATTTACTTTAATGTTTCCCAGAATATATTGATCCATAGTTTCATCATAATCAGCTATGACTCACCACAAGATGTTCATGTAGAACGTCACATGGTTATTCAATGGTAATGAGGTTAATTATGAGAAATTATCTGCCATGATACATTTAAATAAAACAGTAATATGAAAAATGAATGAATGAATGAATTAATTAATTAACTGAATATACCAGTAACATGTGAAATATTTGAGCACCCCATACCAACGTATTTTTGGTCATACCAAGACAATTCAGTCCCTCTGAGATCCTATATTATATTATAGTGGTGGAAAATAAACTAAAGCTCCCACCTAACATATCTATTATAACACATGTATTCCATGTATCCCTATTGAGGATGTATATACCTTCCCCCTCACAAGTACTCAATTCATAGGTGATATCATTGGTGAATGATAGTTCATATGAATATAACTCTCTAATAAATGTATATTATGGAGAAAAGCTTATGGGAAATAAGAAAATGAACCTGTTTAATATGCTATCGAGAAACTAAAAGTTTGAAGAAGCAATGAGTGAAATAGAGTAGGTGAAGAAATAGAATTACCCCATCAATTTTACCATGGGAAAATAAAATACTGATAGAGTGATTTTTAAAGGATATGAAAGTGTAACCCCACAAACATTTCTAAATTAAATTACCCGAATGATATAATTTTTGATTATATATATATATATAATTCATAAACATACATTATTTTTTTCATATTAGATTTAAAATTATGTTTTGGAATATTTCCATTGAGAATATATCTATTTAATAGTTATCATAAGATTAGTATAAATATAGGGTTTTGAAAAATCCAATAGACACAAAAAAGGAAGTGATTATAACAACCCAGAAATCTCATACATAGTATAAATATTATTTGAATTAATTTATAGTTAAAATAAATTTATAAATAAATTTTAAATTTTTATAATTAAACGTAATTAGATACGTTTTAATGAAATCATTATTTTTTAAACGTGGTACTATTTTATAAATGTTATTAATAAAAATTATAAATACATATTATAATATCTTTTTTTAAAATGATTTTTCTAAAAACTAGATATAAATTGACATAAATATTTTTATTGAATTAAAAATATTAAAACCTGTAAATAAATTAATGATGTTTTTATTAAAAAAATTAGTTTAAAATAATATTTTATTATCTGATTATTTTTATATATTGTTCAAATTTTATGAAACTACTATGTTACATTAAAAACAATAAGAAATCATGTTTTTAAAATTTAAAAATAACACTATATAAAAAATATATGTTTTAATTTATAAAATCAAAATTTAATGTTTTGAAATTATAAGATATGATAATTATGAATTAATACTATTAATAACTAAAAATAAACAATTAAATTTAATTAATTAATGTTATATATTATGATATAAATGAATTTATTATAATGATTTTTTGAATGATAATTTATTTTTAAAAAATAAATGAAAACATTTGTATAATTATAAATATTTTGAATTCAAATTTTCAAAATATAAATGTATTAATAAATGGAATTGTAATTATTAATATTAAAATAGACTTTCATGTTATAAAAATAAAATAAAATTTTGATTAATGATTAAAAATTGATAACCGAATAATAAATAGAAGAATCCTGGAATCCTGTATTAGGTTTCATGAGAAGGGAACCAAGTAGATGGTTTTTGGTGGTTATTAATAGAGGAGATTGATTCACCATAGCATGTCAAGGAAGATGATGGAGATTCAGGAATTGGTTTTTCATCAGAAGGAGGTGAGGCTGAGAAAGTAGATTCCGAGCAAGGAGGTCCAGATCTAGATTAAGATCTATGCTCGATTCATTTAGTATAGAGTTTGAAAGATGTTTTGGGATACTGTTAGGGTTTCAATCATTGTTGAATTAGGTTTATCTCATTTATGTTTTCTAGATCTATGACCGTTAATCTGTTTAATGACTGAATGTCTTGAAATTGTCTATTTAATGACCTATTTTGTCGATTCCATAAATTTGTTACCTCTTATCATCATCCTAATTTCATTTTTTGGTGTTTTAGTTGCTGGTTATCATTATATTATTTTTTTAATTGATCATTTATGTTAGAAATACAATATATTTTAATGCTTAAATTTGTTGTGAATCATTTGTCATCATTTTCATCTTTGGATTATGAATACATTAAAACCAATTCTAATCTAAGATGAATAATTAAATATATATTTTTTTTCGAAATCTAGCAATACTTGTGATAGAAATTCATTGTTTTTGTTCTTCGTTCTGTTTCTATTCATTAATTTGTGATATTTAAAAATACTAGTATTTTGAACCGAAAAGGATATGTGCATCGATTTTCTACATCAGTAAACATCAACATGTTGAAACATCATGACGATGATACTAATGCTACCGAATTATATAATAAAAAATGTTTCAATAATTTTCCTAATGCTAATAAATTATCTATTTCTATCTAGTTTTTATGATATATGAATATTAAATATTATTCTTTCAGAATAAAAATTTCTTTAAAACCAATAATTTTCTATTCCAAAATAACCTATTATTCTTGTGACCACTGCATTTATTACATTTAATAGTCTTTTTTTCTATAATATTCTATAGATGTTATAATTAGATAGATTACGACATGCCCATTTTAAGTCACTACATGTTTTCTACAGAAAGAGTGAATAAATTCCATCAAGAAGAAGAAATTTTCAGTAATAGATTACTTATTTCATATATGATTCTTATGTTTATTATTGACTTTGATTTAATTATAATTTATCTATTTTTTTGTAAGAGGTTATTTTAATTTATTATCAAATTTATCTATTTTAAAATTATGAGTAAGATATAGATTGTTTATTTCCAAATTTTGATTTTGATTTTCTTGTTATGTGTAAGGGATTGTTTGTTATTTATTTTAATATCATAATATATATTTTTGGGTTGGACAAAAGATATTTATTCGTATATTTTACAATTCTTGATTCATCAATTAGTAAATGGAAATTATTTCATAATATTTATTAAAGTGGATATTTATTTATATAATGGATATATAAAATTTATTTCTAGTAGATAAATTTTTAAAATATATATTTACTTAGAAATTAATGATTTAATATATTTTATGATAAAGAATTATATGTTTAACAAAACTATAATTCACTTTATCATAAGGAGGTTATTTAGAATAATTTATTTTCTAATTTTCAAAACCATAAATATATATAGTTATAAATTCATAAATTCACAAATTTTTGTTCCAATTTTTTCAAATTATATAAGTATTATGTTGAACTACAAGTCTGTCATTCCTTAATTGAATAAGGGTGATTGTAAATTGTTTTTTATTTTGGAAATTAATTTTTATGCTTCATATATATATATACATGTGTGTGTGTGTGTTATTTTTCACACATGTTGATTAAATTTGGTATCATACATGGGATTATGATATATGGGTACATATTATTCATGCATGTACATAAAAATGGTTTATTCAACATCAAGATTGACTTCTAATTACATTTATATATTTATATGTGTTCTTAAAGTTAGGATCTACAAAATTTATATATATATATATAAATCCATGGAAGAGGTAAATTTATAATTATGAATGACACATAATTATCAATTTTTTATGATTATTTTTAAAAAATTATTTATACTTTTTCAAATGCTATTATTTTATACATTTATTATTTCATTCTTCAATTAATGAAAAGTTTATATTACTGAAAATATTTATTCATGATTGGTTTTTTATATTGGATGAAGTTATAACAATATGTAAACATGTATTTCATAAATGATGTCGGTAAATGAATGTTTATGCAACGACAATATAGAAAGAGTTCATGTTAGAATAAAACTTATAAGAGATATAAATTGGAAAATACTATATTTATTTATAATCATATATATATATATATATGAATGTCTATTTTAATGATGTGACATGTTTTGAAAATTAAATGCTCCAGTGAAAGTTTATATAAGTAAAGCACATTTAAAAATGTTTTCTTTAAACGAGGGACCTAAACATTGTAAATTTGGTAGGAAAATTGGGAGTGAACCCAATCTATAAACATGTGTGGAGGCCCAAGATGACATTCATTGTTTCATTTTTCAATAAGCCTCATTGATTTTTATTTAAAATAATTCATAGTTTTTTCTGAAAAAAAATCAGGGGATTAATGTTAAATCATTTTTTTGTACGTAAGTAATTTAAAAAGTGGTATATTATATTAAATGTATGTAATTTTAATTATGAATATAAATGTGTGTTTTGAAAAGTATTTTTATGTTAGAAAAAAAGTAATTTCTAAATGTTATTTTTAATAAAATGTTTTTAAAATGTATTTAAATAATATAAAACTCATTTCTGTGGAATTTAATACCCAACCTTTGTTTTCTAAAATGATTTTCACAAGCATCATAAAGTATCAATCCATATGTCATAACTTTTGAAGTTAGAAGACACAGAAGTGTAATAGGCATCTGTTTTATTATGTTTTAGCTATGATTAATATAAGGTGTTGTATAATCCTCAAGGTCCTAAATGGGTAAAATGTCCTCTATTGTATAAAGCATTGTGAATTTTTAAATTCTAATTTATAAAAAATCACAACCTGTTTTAGAATCTGAATCCAGATGTGTGGGTTTTGGGAATTGGGATTGGTATCAGAGTAATGGTAAAGAAAAAATTGGAGATTATATGTTTTTAGTATAGAGTTATAGAAGTCCTAGTGTTTTGTGAACTTGATAATAGAAATTTATAATTTTTTCCCGACAAAACGAATTGTGAGGGCATAATTCTTTTAAGGGGGGAATAATCTTGCAACCTAAAAATTGAATACCTATTATAAATATTATATGGACTAAGTTATAAATAAATAAAATTTGAAAATAAATATTTTATTATTATAATTAGGGTTAATAAAATAATATTTGATTAAATAATAGTTTTTTAAACGTGGTATTATTTCTGAAATATGATTATTAAAAATATAAATATAAATGTCATAATGTGTTCATTTTTGAAATGATTTTTTTAAAAACACTATATATATAATCACATAAGATTTTTATTGAATTAATAGTAAATGTTAGTAAGAAATTAATTATGTTTTTATAAACAATGTTTTATTTAAAATATTATTTTATTATTTTATTATTTTTATATCATGTAAAATTTTTTAGGAAACTATTATATTACATTAAAAAAATTTAAAAATAATGTTCTTGAGATTTAAAAACAATTTTACATAAAATAATATGTATGTTTTAGTTAATAAAAAAATTCATGTTTTGAGATTGTAAGCTATGTTAGTTATGAATTAATCAAATTTTAAACTAAAAATAAACTATTAAAACTAATATATTATTATTATAATTTATGATATAAATGAAATTATTATAAAGATTTATTTTGGACTATAAATTTATTTATAAAAATTATATGTAAATATTTTTATAATTTTTATGATTATGTTTTTGAATTTCCAAAATAAAAATGTATCAATTAATGAAATTGTGATGATTATTATTAGAATATAATTTCATTTTATAAAAATAAAATAAAACAATCATTAATGATATAAAAAATGATAACCGAATAAAAAACAAAAGATTCCCAAAATTAGGTTGAGGATTTTGTGAGAAGGGAACCTAACAGATGGAGTTTGATGTTGGTGAATAAAGGATAAGGATTCTCCTTCCTGATTCGTGACTGATGTTAGAGAGTCGGGCACCTGTTCGTCTTTAGAATGATGTGAGGCCGAGAAAGTTGAAGTCAAGCAAGGATGTCTAGATCTGAATCTTCATCTAAGCCTTAGTCATTCAAAGTAGAGTTTGAAGGAAATTTTGAGATGTGGTTAGTCTTTCAATCTTTTTTGAGGTAGTTTTATCCCATTTTTGTTGTCGTGATCTATGATAATTATTGTGTTTAATGACCAAATCTCCTGAAATCCCCAAACAATGACTTATTTTGTCGATTCCTACAATGTTCAAACTCTTATCGGCATCCTAATTACATTTTTTTGTTTTTTATTAGTAAAATGTATTTAGTTTATTTCCAAATTATGATTTTAATTATCTCGTTATGTGTATGGGATGGTTTTTTATTTATATTAAGATTATAATGTCAATTTTTTGGTTTGACATAAGGGATATATTTTTAACTCTTACAATTTTTTATTCTTCATGTAGTAAATAATATTATTTAGTTTCTAAATATTTATTAAATTGAATGATTATTTAAATATTTACCAATTATATAAGAATTATGATGGATTCCTAGTCAATATTTCATCAATTGAATAAGTGTGATTTTAAATAGTTTGTTATTTTTATATTTAATTGTGATTCATGACATATATATCTATATTTATATACGTATATATATATGTGTGTGTGTGTGTGTTTTTGTTATTTTTCAAACATGTTGATTATATTAGGTATCATACATGGGTGTATGATATATGGTTACATATTATTCAGGCATATACATAAAAAATGATTTATTCAATTTGAATATTGAATTCTAATTATATGTATATATTTACATATGTACTTCATGTTAGGATATAGGAAATTTATGTAAGTATATATAAATATAATATAGAGATATACGTATAATTATGTATAAAACATAATTAAAAAGTTTTTTATAATTAATTTTTAAGATATTTTTTAATTCTATCTACATGTATTGTTTCTTGCATTCATTATTTAATGATGAAATCAATGAAAAAATAATATTGTTGTAATTTTATATACAATATTCAGTTTTTAGAATGGTTGAATTTATATCCATTTATAAAAATGTATTTCAGAAAAGGATGGGTACATGAATGTTTATACAATGTCTATATAGAAAGAGTTTTTGTTAGTTACAAACTCAGAAGAGATATACCATGAAAGATCATATATTTATTTATATACATACTTATTGATATATATATATATATATATTTTAATATGTATTTTAATGTAGTGACATGTTTGAAATATTAAATTCTATAGTGAAAGAATATATTAGTACATCAAGCCTAAATGTGTTTTCATCAAACCTAACACTTGAACATGGTAAATATGTTAGGGAATTGGAGAGTGAACCCAATATATCAAAAATTTGGTTGGCCCTAGATAGCCATCTATATTTCATGTTTCTACAAGCCATAATGGCATGTTTTCAAATTTTATCATAGTCTTTTCAGAAAAACATATACATTTATTACATTTAAATCATTTTTCTTAAGTAAGTAACTTTGAAATTGGAAAATCATTTTAAACGTAAGTATTTTCAATTATGTTTGTCAAAGGTTTTTTTGAAAATTATTTTTATTTTATATTCAGAATAATTTTTAATGTTAATTTTTAAAAAATAATTTCTTATATGTTTTAAAACAAGTTTAAAAATCTTTAGTGGTAAAGTGAATGCTCACCCTTTTTATTCGAAAATTATTTTCACAGGTATCTCAAAAGATAAATTCAGATGTCATTTATTTTTGATTTAAAATGCATGGAAGTGAAATAGGAATCTGTTTTTTTTTGTTTAACTATTATAAATGTACGGTTTTGTATAATCCTCCAGAATGAATACCGGTAAAAGTTACTCTAATGTATGAAGAACTGTGTATTTTTCAGTAATATTTTATAGAAATAATAAACAACAATTTTTAGCATTCAAATCACGAAGCATGGGTTTGGGGTGTTATAGTGATGGAATGAACTAGTAAGAGCATACAATATGAAGCTCATATATTAGAGCTTCCAAGAGATATTGAATCATTGAGATTTTCCATTAACCAATCCCAATATTAGGTCTAATAATATATGCACAAGTTAATTTTTTTGATTAATTGTTCAATCTCATCAAGATGAAGACCGCCACCATGTACATTGAACCACCACATGAAATTCTCACCATTTCACACCTTCATCTATGTGTGTTTGATGGTTTATAAAAGGGATATGAATCAAGGACATATGAATATGAATAGTTATATGTATTTTTCATTTGATTAATTGTTACATTTAATTTTTTTTGGAAATTGTGCAAAGGATTTCTATATTGAAACAAAAAAACAAGAAATTTATTTTTATTTAATATTCAAATTAAATGAGGGAATTAATTTTTATGAATTAAGGGATATAAAAATAACGATTTTTTAGAAACATTATTTTAAATTAAAATTTATTAAATTAAATGATCATATAATTTTTATGAAGAAAAATGTAATTTATATAAGGGTTAGAATGCCATTATAATTGAAAAACCCATCATTTCTGAAAAAATCATAATTATTATTTTTAAAGATAAAATAGACATATAAAAAACATTATTTGGATAAAATTTATATTATCATTGGAATCATTATTTCAAAATTATCAAAATGTGGTTTTTTATAATTTTTGAAGAGTGTCAAATTCTCTGTTAAAAACTAAAATTTATATAAATAAATATTGTTTATGAGGACAAGATAACAACCCAAAATTGATGTCATAAATACAATAAATGGTATACATAAATACAAATATGTTTAAATTGAAAATAAATTTTTTTTTCTGTTAATATTAAAAGCCTTTATAAATCCATCAAAAACATATAATATATTTATAAGGTCTTAAAATCAATTACTTAATGGAATGCCTCATCTCTACATCATATAGAATTTTATTCCAAGACAATAGGCCTTTGTACATATTAAATAATGAATGGAAACCCACTTTCACAAAAACCATGTGAAATATCCATTAGAAGGTTTGTGGTGATGGTTGTTTTATTATATGTAGTTCAAAATCTATGTTTGGAAATGAAAGATAATTACCATATTTTTTACTATGTAAACCCTGAAATGCATGAATATATATTCATATAGAATACATGGATTATTTTATTAATAATTTATTCCCTCTTTAGAGTCCTCTCGTGTTTCCCCAAGCTCTCAAGAATCTCTTCTCAAGCATTTGGAACCCGAATCTAAATGTAATGGTTCATTTGGTTCTCCTCTTTATTCATGTAACTTCATTATCTAATGAAATTTTTCTCTAATTTTTAATGTTGGTTTATATTCTTCTATATCCCACTTATTTCCCATAGAATTCCAAAATTATGATATAACCCTACCAATCTCATTAATTCCTTCTATGAACATTTATATGCCCCCATAATGAGGCTGAAATTTCACCATGATTTTACATTCCAAAAAAATGTGTAGTGAATACCCATACACATTACTATTAAGAGGGTTCATCTTTATTCACATATAAATATTTTATTAAGGATGTAAATGTATATATTTCACACTCCTTGATAACAGAATAAAAATGAATGGAAAATGATTCAATTTTTCATTATCAATTTGGAACACTTTAGCATGAGAAGGAAATGATATTTATTGGTTAACCTATAATTATATGCTGGTCAAATGCATTGGGAAATTTTTTAGTCTCATGACAAATAATAAATTGTATTATTGAGTGAGCCTATAAAAGCATGGTATTTGTTTATCTGTATTTCATGTTATTTATCCTTGAACATTGTTTATGATGAAAGGTTTTATGTTGTGTCCACATTTCCCATGTTTTCATTATGTTATCATGTTTTATCATGCCACATTGTTCAGGATTATTTTTATCACCTTCTTTAGGTGTAATTGATACAACTACTATATAATATGTCTTAATTTCTTCACATTATTCCATGTATTTTCCCTTACTGATATTTATAGATCACCACATTCTTATGTATCTCCCTTGGTAATCCTATGATCTATTAAGTAAAAATAAAATGATATGATAAAGATTAAAAAGTTTTCTATATATATGACATATTCTATTTTTTGTTGTTGTGTTATTTATATAATTCCCAAATAAACTAGACATATAGATCTTCTAAGATCTATTATATGTAATTTTTAAAATAAATAATTATTAATTTGTAATAAATAATAGTTTCGTCATATGCCGTTTCCATGAAAAATGATTGTCCTCTCAAATACATATCATTCCTAAAGGTTAGAGAGAAATTGTAAGAAGATAAAATTGATATAATGTAATCCATGGAATAAAAATCTCGAGGACGTGTACGAGTATTGTAGGATCGAAATATAGTATGAGATTCTCAATATACAAGAGGGGGGTGAATTGTATACTTTAAAAATTCCTTTAGAACCTTTAATGTTAGTTAAGAATAACTATGTTTTCCTTAAGTAAAGGAAAAGGCTAAGTTTAACAAATTTAAACTAGGCAAATTCACAACACCTCTAACACCGAACTAAACTTGGAAAGTGATTCCAAAAGTAGGTTCCAGAAATATGGTTCCGGAATTTGAAACTTAACAAAAGTTACAATATTAGATTCTACCTTAAAGCGTATAGAATCTAAATGAATCAGAGTAAGTAAGGAAGTATTAGAAAGCTATACTTTCCTTAAGATACAAATTGCAGCGGAATATATACAAGTAGTTAAACTACAAGTAACAAGATAATATTCTTTTAACCGAAAGAGAAGGGTATCCAACAACCTTGGATAAAGGTCCCTTGATTTATACTTTCAAGCAAGTCTGTCTTACCCACACTAGGGTAAGCCCTCGATACGAAGATCGGAGTCTCTGTCTTGCTATCCCCACATGCCCTCAACTTCAAGGTAGTTGGCAACCTCTGTCCTCCTCAGCAAGGAAGCCCTCAAACTTTAAGGTAGTCGGCACCTCTGTCTTCCTATCCCCGGAAGCTCTCGAATGTAATCACCAACATTCGGAGTCGCACGAAGCTTTGAGAGTTAATAAGATCCTCTCTCTCTAGAAAACACTTCAACAGCATGTATGCACAAAACCAAATTGTTCATCTGTCATCAGTTTCGAGCTCTTTCAAATGAGCTCCTATTTATAGGTAAGGTCGGCTCCTTCTCCAATGGTCATATTTTCCTTAAAGATCGGAGGGACCTGTACACGTGTCACTTAGACAACAGTTAGTTTATAACAAAACAGACGACATCGTTTTATAACAAAACAAGTGTAGAATGTACGACATCGTTTTAAACTCTAACATAAAAGTTCGGAATAGAAACTTTGGAGTGAAGTTTCGGAGTGTAATAATCAAAGTAAAGAGTAGACAAATTTTAGAAGTGTAAGTAATATAAAAGTTCGGAGTCTAACAAAGATATTTTTCGGAGTTTGAATTAATTCAGAGTGTATAAAACAAAGATAATCAGATTCTGTTTAATAGGTGAATTCGGAATGAGAATTCGGAATAGGAATTCGTCATCAGAAATCGTAATGAGAATTCTTCATCAGAATTCGTAATGGGAATTCAGAATGAGATTTCTTCATTAGAATTCGTAATGAGAATTTGTCATCAGAATTCGTAATGGGAATTCTTCATCAGAATTCGTAATGAGAATTCTTCATCAGGATTCGTATCCTGAATCTGGAATAGAACTTAGTCAGAGTTCATATCCGGAATTCGGAATGAAACTTCCTTATAGTTCTTATCGAGAATCCTAATCCTAAAACAGAATGCTTTATATCAAAGTTTCAATGATTCCGAGAAAGTGAATCCGAATCTCATACTTAAGAAAAATATGGATGAAAATATGATAAGGATAATTTTTCTTATAAAAGCGATTTTCCTTAAGAAAGCAATATTCCTTATAAAAGCAATTTTCCTTATAAAATCAATTTTCTTTATAAAAGAAATTTTCTTAAAGATAAGGTGTTTGTGATTTTCAAAACAAGAAGGAATGGAAAAGTCATAAGGAAAACCTTATTGACTCAACAATCTCCCCCTTTTTGAAAAGCACAAACATCCTTACGAAAAAAAATTCTAAGAAGAAAGAAACATATTAATGCTTATCTCCCTTGCTTTAAGGATATAGATGAATACTACTAACTCCCTCTTATGCTTTGAAACTCTAAGGATCGTATTCATATTTCCGGAGTGATGTTTCATAAGAAGGTCTTCTTTAAGAAAAACTCCCCCTTAAACAAACTCTTATTAGAGTTCTTTTTCCTTGGGTATTTTTTTCTTTGTCCCCCTTTGATAAACTCTTATTAGAGTTCTTCTTTTTATTAAGGATCTTTTCCTTCCCCCCCTTTGTGATTTTCAAAAAGAATTGGAGGGAATGGAAAAAAAATAACAAAGTACCTGAAAGATTAGTAATGACAACAATAGAAACGACAAGCACAACTTTCATTAATTTTGAAATCTCAGCAACAAAAAGAATACAACAAAAAGATCGGATTAGGTTATTTCGAATCTTTTTCCTTTGACATGAGCCCCTTTAGAATAGTCTTGATCTTCTTCAGGTCTTTATGATCTTCTTCAGCTTGCTTTTCTAAGGCGACTATTCTTGCGGACTGAGCTTCAATTTTTTCTTCCTGGGCATTGAGCTTTTCTTCCTGAGCCTTCATCCTTTCTTCAAAATCGATCTGATGATCCCTTTCAAATTTCCAATTCTGAGAAACAGAATTCAACTTCCCATTTAGATCCCGGACTTCTTGGATCCGGAAGTTCTTTTCTTCTGTCAGCTTTTCTTCAAAGGAGGAAGTCAGCTCGTTTATCTTCTTGTCCTCTGTCTCAAAGGCATCTTTAACATTGTCTTGAAACTCATCAAGCAGCCTCATCTCTTCCACAGTCTTCTTAGACTAGCTTTTCATCCTCTTGAAAGATCTTTTATGAGCTTCGTAACCAACAAAGAATGTTTTGAACTGAGCTCCAATCTCAACGCACTTATCCATAACCATAGATACAGAGTCGGTTTTCTGATTCAACGCATGTTGGAGCATCTGGAATCTTGAGTCAATACTAGAAAAGGTCGGAATGGTTCCTACCAACTTCTTTAAAGACTGGACAACAAAATCATGCCCCAACGAGGATGACTCCGAATCCGAAATTTTTCTTGGAGAGTTTTCTTCCTCAATAAGCTCCAACTTCCTTTTAGAAGAACTACCAGCTTCCTTTCTCTTCCTTTCTCCTGAGCTCGGAGTATCAGAAAGAATTTGCTTCCCCTTATCTTTTTTCGGAATTGAGTCCTGTTCCGGAGTTCTCTTCTCACTATCAGAAACTTGAACGATATTATCTTCCTCATCAGCCACTTCCTGAACACCAACCACTACGTTTTTCATCTGAGCAATATCATGTAAAAGTTTTTCTTCTTCTCCATGATAGGAAACTTCTTCTTCTCCATTCTCTTGTTCTATTGATGGAGTAACTAACTTCGAAGATTCAGCTTCTGAAGTCTAGAGTGATAAGTGTTCCGAAGGTGTTCCGTTGTAATCATCTACTTGTTTCAGCACATCTCCGGTTTCACCACTTCCTTCAGCACCCTCTTCTATTTGTTCCACTTGCTCAACTTCCTCAGAATTGTTAGCAACAGCCTCTTCCGGAGCAGCGAAATTCCTTCTTGGAGTCTCAGGTAGAGATTCCAGGGAGAAAGATCTCAGAACTGGAATAGTTGCTGAAACCATTTCATTGAACTTTAACAAGGCCTGAGCTACCTCAGCCTCAGACATCTTCTTCTTGAGCTTCTTTTGCTTTGCTTGCCCTTCAATCTCATCAGCAGTTTTCTCCTTCAAAGCCTTAGCCTCCGCAGGGTCCAATCCAAACTGCGGATCCCCTTCTTTCCTTTTCTCTTTATCAGCTCTCCACTTTGAAACAACTTCATCAGGACAGGCTTTCTTCTTCTTAGGCTTTGGAGGTGCGGAATGTACTTCCTTAGACTTAGGATTTAGTAACTCTCTCAGGAGTCTTAGCTTTCATTTGACTCGACGTTGTAGTAAAAGCAACAGTACCATTTCCATTCTTCTTCTTGATATTGTCAGCATCTCTCTTTATTATAGTTTCATGTTGTAGAAGAGTTCCAAATAATTCATCAAGAGTAATTTGAGTTACCTTCTTGTTTTCATCTATAGCTGTTCTCTTGGATTCCCACTCATTGGGCATAATATCAATTATCTTGTCCACAAGAGCTTCATCATCTAAACCATTTTCTCCCATAGATTGTAGACTATTGACAATAGTCATAAATCTTTGCTGAACTTTACAGATAGGTTCTCCATAAGGAAAATTGAAGCCATGATATTCAGCTCTAAGCATAGCTCTTCTAGTCTCAATTACTTTATAAGTCCCAAAGTGTGTAACTTCTAACTTCTTCCATATACAATTAGCTGCTTCACAAGAAGAAATTTGGCTATATATATTTTTGGTCATTGAACATAGTAAAGTATTGCGTACCTTATATTTGAGTTGATATTCTTGCTTTTCCTGGTTAGTGAAAGTTCTGACTTCCTTGTCAGGAATTTTATAATCACCAGTAAGCATGGCAAATTTGTCCACTCCAGTATTGATATCAAATGTCTTCATACGATCTCTCCAGTATTCATAGTCATTACCATCAAATATGGGTGGTCTTGTAGGATTTAGATTGTCAATTGATCTAACATTAATTCCTGCCATACTAAAAATAACATTGCACACAAACTTGTTAGTAGCAAAAGATTCGTAATAACAAAGTTCGGAATGGGAAAAGTTCGTAATGGACAAATTCGGAATGAAAACGTTCGGAAGGATAAAGTGAGCAAGAAAAACTTGTATGTTAGTACAAGTATTTCAGTAACCTGCTCTGATACCAATTGTAGGATCGAAATATAGTATGAGAAGCTCAATATACAAGAGGGGGGGTGAATTGTATACTTTAAAAATTTCTTTGGAAACTTTAAAGTTAGTTAAGAATAACTATGTTTTCCTTAAGTAAAGGAAAAGGCTAAGTTTAACAAAGTTAAACTAGGAAAATTCACAACACCTCTAACACCGAACTAAACTTGGAAAGTGATTCCAAAAGTAGGTTCCAGAAATATGGTTCCGGAATTTCAAACTTAACAAAAGTTACAAAATGAGATTCTACCTTAAAGCATATAGAATC
This sequence comes from Viscum album, assembly GCA_963277665.1. Classification (NCBI taxonomy): domain Eukaryota; kingdom Viridiplantae; phylum Streptophyta; class Magnoliopsida; order Santalales; family Viscaceae; genus Viscum; species Viscum album. The sequence continues at coordinate 2,096,224,390 of OY728163.1, read as the reverse complement.
TAAATGAATCAGAGTAAGTAAGGAAGTATAAGAATGTTATACTTTCCTTAAGATACAAATTGCAGTGGAATATAAACAAGTAGTTAAACTACAATTAACAAGATAATAGTCTTTTAACCCAAAGAGAAGGGTATCCAACAACCTTGGATAAATGTCCCTTGATTTATACTTTCAAGCAAGTCTGTCTTACCCACACCAGGGTAAGCCCTCGATACGAAGATTGGAGTCTCTGTCTTGCTATCCCCACAAGCCCTCAACTTCAAGGTAGTTGGCAACCTCTGTCCTCCTCAGCAAGGAAGCCCTCGAACTTTAAGGTAGTCGGCACCTCTGTCTTCCTATCCCCGGAAGCCCTCGAATGTAATCACCAACATTCGGAGTCACATGAAGCTTTGAGAGTTAATAAGAGCCTCTCTATCTAGAAAACACTTCAACAGCATGTATGCACAAAACCAAATTGTTCATCTGTCATCAGTTCCGAGATCTTTCAAATGAGCTCCTATTTATAGGTAAGGTCGGCTCCTTCTCCAACGGTCATATTTTCCTTAAAGATCGGAGGGACCTGTACACGTGTCACTTAGACAACGGTTAGTTTATAACAAAACAGACGACATCGTTTTATAACAAAAAAAGTGCAGAATGTACGACATCGTTTTAAACTCTAATATAAAAGTTCGGAATAGAAACTTCGGAGTGTAATAAACAATAGTAAAGAGTAGAAAAATTTTTGAAGTGTAAGTAATATAAAAGTTCGGAGTCTAACAAAGATATTTTTCGGAGTCTGAATTAATTCAGAGTGTATAAAACAAAGATAATCAGATTCTGTTTAATTGGTGAATTCGGAATGAGAATTCGGAATAGGAATTCGTCATCAGAAATCGTAATGAGAATTCTTCATCAGAATTCGTAATGGGAATTCAGAATAAGATTTCTTCATTAGAATTCGTAATGAGAATTTGTCATCAGAATTCGTAATGGGAATTCTTCATCAGAATTCGTAATGAGAATTCTTCATCAGAATTCGTATCCTGAATCTGGAATAGAACTTAGTCAGAGTTCATATCCGGAATTCGGAATGAAACTTCCTTATAGTTCATATCCAGAATCCGAATCCTAAAACAGAATGCTTTATATCAAAGTTTCAATGATTCCGAGAAAGTGAATCCGAATCTCATACTTAAGAAAAATATGGATGAAAATATGATAAGGATAATTTTTCTTATAAAAGCGATTTTCCTTAAGAAAGCAATTTTCCTTATAAAAGCAATTTTCCTTATAAAAGGAATTTTCCTTATAAAATCAATTTTCTTAAAGATAAGGTGTTTGTTATTTTCAAAACAAGACAGAATGGAAAAGTCATAAGGAAAACCTTATTGACTCAATAAGTATAATGGTGAAAACTTAAATGTAAAGGGAAAAAATACACACCCAACTTGAAATATATCATAAACTTCTAAAATTAGAATGTAATCAACTAAGTGGACCCAAATGCTGATATCCACGATACGCCCACCATACATGGTCCAAATATCCCAGTATCACTAAACTCAACTATAGTCACCACCAACCTGTATGTCATCTGCACACAACCCATAATGTTTAGGAAAATCAAATGCAGGGATAAGTCTATACATACCTAGTAGGACATCCCGTTAGCTGAAGGGAGAGTAGTAAAAGATACTATATGAATAGAAATTAATTAGATAGTAAAAATGATGCATCTAAAACCAAAATAAGTTAACAAATTACCTCATCCATGCACATGGGGCTCAACACAGTGAGTTGATAAACTACACTCGATTTATTTTCCACCCATAATAGGAAAGTAAAATCATCCAACCACAGGAAGATAATTTCAGAAAGCATGTGGTATACCTTGCACGTCTTCATAACACATGTCAATAGAGTAACAAAATCCAAATTTATTGATACATATGTATTTATGTACTAAGTAAATTAATTAAAATTGAGAGAAAATGGGGATTTCTGTTTCATATATCAACCCAGGATAATTAGTTTCCAACAGATACAAAATCCATCAATATGGCCCATCATCACACGCATCTTCCATGATGTAAGTGGGTGAAGGCCCATGCATGGAAACAATACAACTTTATTGTGGGGGAACAAACTATAAGTATTGGGGTCACTCTATAGTGAACATGGTGGGTTCCACTCTGAATGTATTCCTAGAGGATCTACACCATTGATAATGGGGTGATTACACTCTTGTGTCATGAGGGCCCACTCCATATACGATAGTGGGTTCCAATCGGTAGGTGTCAATAAAGGGAATATGTCGTGATGTGTTAGGGGGTTCCAATATTGTGTCATGATAACACATAACCAATTTGATCGGGATTCCAAATGTTAGGAAAGGGACCCATGCCAATGCTGATTAGGGGTTACACTCTATAGGTCGGGGACTCACACCCTAGTGTGATAAGGGGGTTACACTCTACTCATCATTGTATAACACACTATCTCATAAGGGGTTCAAATATGTTGCTCAAGGACTTATTCCCAAGATGATGGGTATTCCACTATAGTTTATGTTGGGATTCTCGGCCTGAGTAGTTCCATTATTGGGTATTGACTAAATACGAGTTGTTCCTTGAATATTTCACTTTGTATTAGAAATCCCACAATAGAGGGAACTGTCATCTTCTATGGGGGGACTTTGAATATGATTCAAATTGGAAAAATCATATTTAAAATTAATGATATTAGGATGAATAATTTTTACTCAAAAGGATCAAAGGGGTAAACATCATGTTTCGGGTACCACCTAGCATGTTGTCCAACTCCATCAACTAACATTATACAGAGAGGTAAAAAACTCTCCTACATTGTAGGTATACATGGTGTGTAGGGTTAGACATGAATTAGCCAGGCCAATTGGCGTCCCACCCGTGTTATTTCCAGGATTGTGTATTGAAATTTTGTTCATGTACTTTACCACATTTCCATGTAAATTTGTACATGTCTTTATACTTTTACATGATGTCCTACCAATGTCATACACCACATGGATCATCCACCCATGGACGTGGCATGCAATGGGTTTAAGGGATACACACCATTCCACCATTATTATTTTTCTGAAAACCTAGCCACCGTAGCCAGGGCCAATCACACATTGTGTTCTTCCAACTACATGGATTGTTGCCAGTTTTTTTTCAATACTTATCCTATCCACATGAACCATATCTAGTATTCCTCATTCAGATCCAACTTATTTCCATATGAAATGGGACGATGTAGTTGTCTTTCATTTTTTCTATCCATCTGGTTGATAGATGGCCGATTCTGAAGATCTGTGTGGTTTCAATATAAGCACAACATACCCTGGATTCTTTAGTCAATGATGATTTATCCTCTAATCATCAAATTAATCACCAATTTCTTAAAAAAAATCTAATTTATTTCTTTTATGCATTTATCCATACCATTTATGTCATTTCGTCTCTATTTTGAGGGACTAACTTGGCTTAGAACAACCCAATAATGTATAACCGGAACTAAGGGGTCATACTAGTGATGAACATGAGTCAATTGAGGGAGTAAGGAACAAGGAAACAAGTTTATTGTTTTTTTCAAGTGACATTGGCTAATGACCTATAACATAGATATATAAGGATAGATAATACAAGAATTAATCAATTAAAATTGTACATAGGTTCATGCTCTGGGAAAAATTTGTGTAGATAAAAGGTGTGGATCGATCTTATACATAAATAAAATTAGAAGGGGATAATCTAAAAATTTTTGGGTTCACCCTAGATATTGTATTATTCATCATCAAAGAATGTGTCTGCAAATGAATGGAAAAATCCACCACACTTACTTCTTCCTGGTCTGCTCTGATTGAGAGTTTCATCATCATCAGATGCAGTTCTCTATTAAGAGGTGAGGAAGAACATATAATAGTGATTGTATGGTTATTTTTATAAAAATGGCAATTATACATGACAATACATTAAAATGAAATAAAAATAGGTGAAATAAATGAATTAATTATTTAATTAATCCATAAATTGTACCACCGACGTGTGAGATATACAAATTCCCAATGTCGAATTATTTTATGTCATTCCTATGGTGAAATTATAATTCTATACCCAATTTTGTAATTATAGTTCTTATCCAAGTACTCATTCAATATTTATCCCATTGTATTTGAGAAACTATGCTCAAGTAATATACTATTCTTTAAATATTTTTATAAAATCAATTTTCAGAACAGAGGGCCTCAAAATCACACGTCATCCTAACACCAATCCTTATAAATATAAGTTCAATTATATCAATGTTTTATAAGGAATATTAAGTGTCTCTAAACGGAATATGAAAAATAATTATATATGAAATGAAATGGGTTTCATAATCCTTCCACAAATCATATGATTTACCATTGGAATGAAAATATTACATTTGAGAAATGCACTAATGGAAGGTATTACACAATTAAAGGTAGAATAATACTAGTTTATATGTAAGATACATGTATATTTAATACATAATAATTCCGCAACAAAAAAGATATATAATGTGAGTTAGAGAGTGAAATTTCATAAATAAGAGTGAGAGGGCGGTTCAAAGAGATGTCTTACATTATATTCCAAAATAATTCATCACCTCTAGTAAACATCATATATAGTCAAATTAAAATCATTAATTTTAAAATTAACAAATTATTATTTATATATTCTATTAATCAAAAAATATGTTGCGATAATTTATAACCATTTCATTATGTGTTATGTACTAATTTGTTTCAAGAGAATTTGTTTCATGGTTTCATAGTCTGACCACTACGATCATGTAAAAAATTACTACAAAATTATAATTCAAATGAAATGGTATTAAGGTACTGAATTAAAATTGATTGATAAAAAATACCCATTTTTTAGGTATTTTGATATTTAATTTAGTAAAATATTTAAAAGTAAAACTATTATCTGATTTTTTTGGTGTTATTGAATATCATATACATGTTTCATTATATTTAAAGTAATGGGTATCTATAAATTCAAAATCAAGAAATAAGTTATAATATAATTATTATCATCTTGTTTATGGAATATATGTTTTAAATCTTACTAGTAATTTGGTAATGGAAATTGAAAACCCATAATTTATGGAGGCAGTGAACCATTATAATATAGATGATGCTTTTATATTTTTAATATATGATGTATAAAAGATGACGGATTATAGATATCACATCAATAAAATTTAATTTTTCATATATATGAAATTTGATTTTTTCCTTTCATTTTTAATTAATTTTTTTAGAGGATGGGAAGGACGAGAAACATAAAAGACTTGGTTGAGGGAATTACATTGACCTTTGGATTTATCCTCATGGGCATTCCATTTATGAACCAAGGATTATAATTTTGATGAGATGATTATCACTAGTCGTTGAGTTAAGATATTCATATGATTTTCCTGAAGATATTCTTCATCATTCAAGTTATTGAGGATGTGAGTTCGAAGGGTAATGCATGGTGGTATTTTTAAGGGGAGAAACAGGTGTTTTTGAATATTATATTCATTAATATATAATTTTGGCCCACGAATACCACAAATATTTATTCGTGTGACTATATACAGTAAACTAGGAATGTAATATCGATCTAGTGGGTGCTGAAAAAATTTATGACTCCAAAAATATTGTTTTTAAGATAATGTTAAATACTATATTATATCATATTCCAATATTCACAAAAAATCATCAATTTTTTGGAAAATGTTTTCTTATACTGATTTTTTACATTTATATTCTAAATATTGTATCTGTTGTAGGAATTTTTTTAAATAATATATGTGAAATTAAATTTTATATAAAAATCAAATTTATATGAAATATTAAAATTATAACATTATGATCATTTTTCCAACCCATTACTGAATTAATTATGATCTAATATAGTTATCATATAGATATAATATTAATTTATAATTACATTTTAGGCAAATAATATTTACTGGAAAAAATTATATTTATTATAAAATAATAATTGTAGCATTTAGTTTTTCTAATATTCTATATATTGATGTTTTTATTTTTAAAAAATTTATTCAAAAAAACCTTAGTTTAGGTATATTCAATATTCATTTTATAGGATGACTAAATATGATTTTACTCTTTAATATGTGAGTTACTATTCTAATGATAATTTTACTATTCATTACTATCATATTATTAATCCAATAGTTAGGTTACTATTATAAAGATCATATTCCTATTCCAATAATCAGAGATATACCATTTATATTGGTCTCATATTTCATACAAATAAATTATATTTTAAACTCTATGTATTATATTCTACTTAATGACGGTTATATTTATTTTAATTTTCTATAAAAATACTATATTATTATTATTATTTTTTATCATTTTTATCATGTTATTATTGAATATATTTAATAAAGTGGACCAAGAAGATCTCCATTTTAATATTTATTTAACAAATTTTTTTTTATTTATACATTATAAATATATTATGTTTTTATTTCCATTTTCATTCTACATATATAAGTTTAAAATTTATAAAATAATATTTTTATAATCACATTATTTAGTATGTTTGCTTTATAAAACATTAAAAAATATAAAATAATTATTAGAATATAAATTCGATTAAAAAATTTCTACATTTTTAGAATGTGTGTCAACATTATGAGTTAACAAAAATAATTTAATAACCTCCTCTATCTGAAAAATATGCTGTAGGATGGTGAAAATTTCATTAAAACTATGATTCCACCTACTAATATATACATATATTGGAGATTTCCAGTTGGACATTGTTTCTCAACATTTTCTTAGTAAAAATTAAGACATATCGTAACAATATCTCTAATATTTGTTTTCATACATTTCCACCAAAAACAAGATTTCATTTCCTTGTATATTTTCTTAATAACTAAGTGAATAACCATTTTATGAATATAAGTTCATTAAATGAATATGTTAATGGAACGGCTAGTTTACAAGAATTTGGTTATGGAAATAGAAAACAATATTTTCATCTACGTTCCAATCTTCCATGTTCTCCACATAATTTAGGAATGATAGAATTCATAAGAATTCAACTTATGACAATTCATTCTCACTAAAAAATCAATAAAATCATGAAAAAATATTGAATTGAAGAAAAAATCCATTTTCAATTTGTTTAGTGTGATATAGATATAAATCGATTACTACATTCATCAAATACCATTAGAAAAAATATTCTGTGACCATTTCATTAAAATACATCTAACTCATGTCACCAACCACTATTTTTACATTATGGAATGTATACACCAATATTAATATTAACATTTTGAGAAAATACATATAATATATTTTCCTCATGTTAATGTCACCCATAGATATGATATGATTCAAAATTATATGATCTATTAAGTTAACAAAATATCACTATGAGATAGTTGATACAAGTTTTTATGTTAGGGTCCACTGAATCTAATTCATGGTCATCAAATGGAAAATTATTTTAATGGTTTCTCATTTTTAATCTATAGGCCACATCATGACCACATTACATAAGAACCCATCCTTGTCATGATTCTGACAGAATACAATATACACCATAGCCCAAACTGCATTCACATAGTATATGTATATCTGTGTAATTGATATAAGAATTAATATGTAAATTATAATTATAAAAATATTCAATCAAATGGAATAGGTCACCCTTTACCATTATTTTAATCATGAGAGATGTAATCCAAGAAATATATCAATTGAAGTGATAATACCAGTTTATAAATGAACGAAAATTGTAATTTTTAGGGAATTCATCGATGGTATCATAGAATTGACTGATTCAATAATCCTTTGGTCTACTGAAATGGATTCCTAAAAAATGAGATTCTTAATGATGAAAAATTATTATATCCATAATTCGTTCCTTGAAATTTTGAAATATTGTGGGCAATCATGAAAAAATATCAGTAAAATGACTATAGAATCCTCTTGATCATTATTTCATCGAGAGGAAACCTAAATATTATGTGAAAATTCTATGATATGGGAATATAGACACCATTGGATGATATTGTCAATCATGACCAGAAAAACTACATGTTTTATTTAGTTACATATAAGCAGGAAAATGTATTCATAATGGCCATATTGACTCCATGATACTATCATTAGAATATCATCTTTCTTAACTCTATTTTTATTATATCCTTATCATATATCGATAATAGCTAACCACACAGATTTATTAAATGTAACAAAGAAAAAAATATTTTTCGAAGTTGTTATTGACTTTTAATCATTACTTGATTAAATTTACAATTGTCTATACAAAATTAAAGAGAGCAATCTTCCATCATTGGGAATAAAATAAGTTTCAACCACGGTGATGTACTATGTATAATGAATCCCCTTAAATCAAATTCTTTAAGATGGAAATTCAATTAAAGAAACATTTTTATGGATTTTCTAAATGATGGATGAAAAATTGGTAATTTCCAATAATTAGATCGATGAAAATTTTATGTTGCGTTCATGGGGTAAAAAAAAGAACATATTTAGAAATACATTTGGGAATCTTTATACTAATAAAAGAATACCCATATTTCATATTCAATCACTTCATATAATGTCAATGATTTCAGGGTACACGAAATGGGTTCAAATACCTTTACTTAAGATACTACTCCAAAAAAATTCCTATGTAAATCCCATTTGAATAATAGAACAATTCATTCCGCGGATGTGGCTGTAAATTATAAAGAAAAAAATTTAACATTATACATAAATTACACTAACCATTACATTTAGTATTTTAAAATTTATAACTTAAATTCAAATTGTTATAAACCTCTGAGTACGTTTTGTACATCAAACATAATGGAACCATTTGGGTAAATGAATTTTATGTATTCCATATTACTAAGAGGTGTCTTGATGCACACAATTTGAATCATCATTTCTAGGTGAAATTAAATTTTTATAAAAACATACAAGAATGACATGAATGTGAATAACTAGTTTAAAATATTATACAAATGAGGGAATTATATCGTAGAATGATACCTCAATCTATTGAGTGACCTATTTTCTCAGTCAAGATAACATATTCAACTCTATATAATTATTGATCATCTCTGATAAAATATTCTATGATCCCTTTCTATTCTATCAACTGTATAATCAATGTGTTTATAGAGCGATATTGGATAATATAATTATTTGGGATAAAACTTTTCTGATAAATTTTTTCTATTTTGGCCTAATATATATTGGCATAATTCGAGGCATATATTCCTATTAACATAAGAGATATAAAATATCATTTATTTTGTGGAAATATTTTTCCATAGTTCATATTATCTCATGGTAGTGAAATATAATACTTATTCTAACACTTAAGTGATAAACAATGAAATAAAACTTATACATTTCTATGATGATATGGATAATATATAAATCTTGTATATTAATTCTTCGGTACGCTACTTACTAGAGAATATATTTTACCCCATATCCGTACTCCCATATCATGTTCCATAGAAACATACATTACATAATTGATTTGATATAAACTATATATTCCATGACATACCTATCATATACTTACATGAAATAAATAAACTAACGAATTTAATACATTCAAAACACCTTTTTTTAGAGTTTAGAAAATTATAAAATATATTAAACAAATAAATCCCTTGATGTTATAATCTAATGGTCCATTTTTCTATAATATATGAGACTACAAAATCATTACTAATATTTTTAACATCCATAGAACCCCACATATTCTATTATTCTACGTATATCATGTTTAATAATTTTATAAATGATATAGGGAAATGTATATAACCTAATGGGTGATATCAAATTCATAGTAAGGGAGAGATACATTTGATGAAATAATGGAATAATTATGGAATAATTTATTTTCAAGAAAATTAAATAATCAAAATTCCTTAATAAACTAAAAATAAAAACATAATACATCCTTGTATAGAAATGAAAATAATTAGATCAGTAGAATATCAATAACTGAATTCATGGTGATAAAATTGATAGTTTTAAACATCTTAAGTCTACCTCCAAGGGGTTATCCAAAACATGTTTACTACCATAAAGACCACAATCATCACATCTTGATGAATTGGTCAGGCATGCAGGTATACAAAAACATTATTGTATAATTAACTACATCAATGCATCAAGAAGATTTATAATGTTAAGACTCGCCCTCTATATATTTTTGTACAATGCATTCATTTTATGATATAATTATTAAATAATATTTAATCAAAATTTCAATTAATCATCAATATTATAAAAACAAAATAAAAATAATTATAATAATCTCCTAGTTAATAAAAGAAATAACATGATCCAAAATCAATCAATGAATTAAGGTGATTGATTATATAGTTCACTATCAACTTTATTGAGTAACTAATAAACATTTTTATGATATTATGAAATTCAATAAATTTCAATAGTTCCACCAAAATGAAATGAAGTATCGTTCTATGTGTGAATCACTCAAGATAAAACATTTTATTATAATCTAAATATGGTCAAGTCAATAATTTTCTTATTAATTCTTTGTACGGGATCTTGGTGAATACCCTGTAATCGGAGGAATAAAAATTAGGGTATCTATAATAACAATATAACAGATGAAAAATTATTCTTATTAAAATTTGATGGTAAAGAAATATAAATTTATTGATGGATAATATCTTTGATTAAAAAAACATTATATAATCCTTTCAGATTAAGAAGGTGTGTGTTTGTAAATTAACATATATCAAAGGTAAAAGTGAAAATTATGAAGAATTTTGACATAGATAATAAACCTTCTTTAAAAAACCATTTTATGGTACAACACATGAGGGGATTATGAATATAATTTATTAATATCATGACCTTATCCATTAAAATTATTAATATATATATCTACTATAGAATAAATAATGAACCATAAATACCAAGATTGTAAATCCATTTAAATATAAAATGAAAAATTCATGTGAAACAATAAAATAAATTTTACCAAATATTTTAAAAATAGTTAAAAAATATAAAAATTCATCCCATTATGAAAAGTTAATTGTTAAAATGTGAGTAGAATGATTTTATAATACTTTTAAAATAAAAAATATCCAAAAAATGGAGTTGTGAAAATTCAAAAAAAAAATTATAGAGGATATGACAATCCAAATAAAAATATTAATTTTTAACGGATCTGTTTTAGTTCTATGAATGTAAATTTTTTTTAAAAATATATTCTAAAATATTAAAATAAAGTATTCTTTGTATTATATCCTAATTTATATCAATAGGTTTTTAAATTCCATATTATTAAACACCATATATGGGTAACCAAATATGTAAGAACAATGTTGAAGAGAAGACATTATAACTCAATGACTGGATATTTGAAATGTCAATATCCATTATGGGAAACATATTCCATAAGGTAAGTTATATTTGAAAAGAATTTAATTGGATTGATTGTAAATGTAATTAAAATGATATATAGTGACCTAGCCCTAGAGGCATGTAACTTTTGTCTACAACAATTGCATTTGCATTAATACTAGGAATCAAATCCGAATGGATCAAATAGTTTAGTGGACCTTGTAAACTAGATATATACCTGAATCATACATTATGGCTAAATACCTAATTATAATAATTTATCTCTTCTTAAGAAAAATTTGTTTCATCTAGGGTATCCTTGAATGTATTTCACAGTATAGTTTTCAGATACCGGGGGGAAAGAAATATAATAAGGGTGAAATAAAATTCTTTTTAAAAATTATGTATATAAAATGAGATAATTTGTCCATGAGAATTATCATTATAGAAATTTTAATATCTAAAAACATAAGCCATGTAATCAATAAACAAATATGGTTGAGTAAAAAATTTACAATGTTATATATCTGAAAACACATTCCATTTAAAATAACATGATATGGAATAATAAATAATAAATATTAAATAACTACATCAAAGGCATTTTAATCTATAAAATAAGAATAAAATGAATCTATTTATTTTTTCATATGGGAATATCGTGGATCATAATAATAATAACTAAAATAACCAAGAAAGAAATTCATAATTATTAGATGTCATGTTTGAGGGACATGAACACCTATACCGTAATGAGCATTCATATGATTATTTAAATGAATAGGTAGAAACGTGTTTAGCTTGAGGAACTAATTTTTCTCATCGTAAACTATCAAGGGGATATAGAAAATATTGTGCCCTACATATCACTTCATGTCCAATTAATTCCTCGTATCAAAGAATCAATTTAATTAATTTACAATATTTTTATCAAATATCTGTATTGAGTAAAGAATAGTGAATTATCAATATTTCCCCAGATAATAAATTAATTATCAATTTAAATACCCTTTGTATAAATGGTATATGATTTAATAAATAATCATACCCATGATAATTAATGAGAATATTTAGGGGTAATTGAATGGTCCATGTTCAATAGAAAGTGGTTATTTCAAGAGGATTAGAAAATTGAATAAAGGAAGTTAATGGAAATATTATCCCGGCCCAATTTAATCAAAAACCATGCTTATGAGGAATATGAAAGGTATCATTACAATATATCTAAATAGGTGTTCAAATAAAGGGTTTTTTTGAAATTATTGAACGAATATACTCTTAATTAATATTTTAAAAAATTATTTAGTTAATATCTTTTTCATATTGATTATAATTTTGAACTAATTTTCATTTATAATCCTTTAAAAAAATATTTTCCACAAAAACTATATTATTAATGTTGCAAATGAATATTTAATGAAATAATGATGGGAAATTTCATTCATTCTGTAAAAGGTAAAACAAAACATTCTTTTAACAAGGTTAAAATGTTATAAAAGTTCTTTATTTGGAACCAGCTTGAAGATTAATTTTATAAAATAAAAACATAATAATAATTTCATTAATATATAATTTAGGAAAGATAAAAAAATTGAAACAATTTTAGAAAATGGGTTTTTAGAATGAAATAGTTTATCTGACTAAAGAGATAAATGAAGTTATGTTTTCTTAAAAACATTTTCTAAATCATTATGAGTAACAAATAGTTGCGAAATATGACGTTTAATGAAAATGGTATTTAATATCTAGAGGAGAATAAAATTAATTGTTTTATTAAATAATTATCAATTAATTCTCTCTAATTGAACTTCATGTGAAAATAATCCCAATTAAAATACAATGGCGATTTAAACCCTTGATAAGACAGTATCATCAAATTGAGACACAACCAATTAATTTTATATTTGTAAGAGCATTAAATACATATAAAGTATTTTAAATTATATCAATATATGATTAATATAAATATACACATATTCATAAAATATTAATAATAATGGGGATGTAATATATCCCAATGAAAATAGAATTGTGTTATGAAATCTAATACCAGTTTATAATTTATTGTTCAAATCAAATTTAGAAATATAAATGAAATTAATACAAAAAATACCATTAATTATTAATTATTTGATATAATAATTTTTAATTTGGACTTGTGTACAACATGTACATGAAAGTGGGTTCATAGTAATAATGTATTCCAAAAATAATGGAAATTTAGATAAAGTCCTTAACTACTTTGTAAATTTGAATTATAATCCCCATGAAAGAAATTTAAATACCATGAAGATAAATTTGTTCATGTTATAAAATACAATACGGTATGAATTTTCACCACACAAAACAAATAAGTGGTGGAAATGGTGTATGCATCACGAATGAAAATGTGAGATAAAAATTTGTTACCTTGTGTGACATTTTGGCTGTATTTCAATTAACATTATGTATAATTATTCTATACATTTAAATCTACTATACCAGAACTATTATTATATTTATAATATCATATACTGCCTTCTGATAATATTTTATTACACATTTTTTAACATTATTTCATTATTTTCACCATTTTGGACGATAATTTCCAAGTATTTTGAGAAGGTATTGACTGTTTATTATTTAATTCACATGTAGATCTAGATTTTATCATTTGTTTAATGAAATAAATTATTTTATTATCATAAATGTTAATTATATTTGTATTTCTAATAATCCATAATATTTTGAGATAGGAAAGGAAATAAATCATTCACGGAGAAGGATGGTCGAATGTACGCATGAACACTTCTTCCAATAATTTATCATATTTAGAATATTGAAACCTTATTGAATAAATTATATATATATAATGTGTAGATCACATCATTTTGAGGTGCCAGTACTATGCACGTCCACAAACAATGTTATCATATCCCCACAATATAGAACATATGAAGTTATGTGTTCAATAAGAATTTTGATGAATAAAAAAATTATAGATATCATATATATCATATATATATATATATATTAATCCATTAATTTTGGAATTCATGAAAAGATGCCATTTGATAATGAGGTGGTAGTATATCGTACACACGGATGATGGTTACATTTCCCATTTAGGGGATGTCTCTGAATGTGTAGTTAAAAATATTAGCATAAAAACATATCAGTAAATTTAAAATAGTGAGGTATTAATATATAAAATATATAAAATTAATTTATGGTTTGGATATGTAAATGAAGCAATAGTGACTGTTGAATAAGGTTACCTTTTATTCGGGTAACTCCTTTTGGTTTATACCAACAGAAAACATTGGATTGATTTATTACGAATGTGAGGTTTTTTTGGATGAGTGGTGTGATGTTATAATATTATTTGGTTATGTTTTTTATAGACGTGAATAATTGGGATGGATGGGTTCAATTTTATAGTAGAGGAAGAGTGATAATCCATTAAATATAAAAAGGTTAAAACTATTGAGAGGGCTTTGTTACATAATATGACACCAATAATGGAAAAAATTAAATAAATGGTTTTTTATGATCTAAATATTTCCATTAAATATTTTTTGTACATGTTTCGATGTTATTTTGGATCATATGTTTATAGTCTAGTCCCTTTGTTAAATATAATTTTACATTAATCATTGTAATTAATTTTAATTCCCATTAATAATATCATTCTTAAAAATTTAATCTGAACATATTATAAATTTTAAATTATTTTTAATAAAAATATATAATCAATTTTTTCAAATTCCTAAAACAGAATTGGAAAATATATTTTCTTATTTAATTTCGATGATAGGATAAAATTCATGTATTTAAAGATAAAATGTGAAAAAGTTTGTGCAATTTTTATATAAAATTTCATTGGGAAATTGATTCCATTGGATTAATTTATTTATAATTTAACAAATTTGACTTAAAAATATATATTTTTTCCATTATAAATAATATAGATGAAAAATAAGTTTTCAATAAAAATTTAGCATTTTTCACAGTTAATAAAGAGGGGAGATATTTGAGAAAAACACAAAAAATTAACCCTAATATTATTTTGATGTTCCAAATTAAAAAATGAAATTTGTTTTACATATAATATTTATTTAAGTTCCTCAAATTTTATTTAAAACAGGTTCTCCATTAAAATGTGAGAAAGTTACCTTTTTTTGAAAAATTCAAATTTTAATCATAAAATTGATTTATTATTATCTTATACAAATAAAATATAATAGATGAATATAAAACAATATTGATTGAAAATAATATATATATATATATGTTATAATAATTTCTTCAATCATATTTATAATCTCCAATTTAATGGCTAGTTCAATTCATTTAATATTAAATAATAATCTTTTAATAATATATTTTTATTGGGTAAAACTCAGTCCAGCGTATAACACCCGCTTTCAAAGAGACTCATTATTTTTTGAAATACAAGATACACTGATAGTTCATGAATTGAATGATAAATAATTTATTAAATTAATTTAAAATATTAAATATACTATAAAGCCACTAGAGTATATATGCTATCAAATAAGAGTTGCTCTTTTATATTTATGTGGTGATACATTCTCCCCAACATAAATAAATTCAGGCATAAAATTTTATATCAATCTTGGTAAAATATTTTTTGATATTACATCTGTTTAAATCCCACATTATGATATAGTTTCAAAAACGTTCCTATAAAAAATAGAAAATTGAATGTACAATGATCACAAGGACTAAAATACTACTAGTTTTCTATGTATGAGTACATTTGGGACAACATAAAATATGAACTTGAAGGAAGAAAATAAATATTTATAGAGATTTATTTTTATCATCAATCATAAACAAATGAATATTAAAATTGAAAACTGAGGGTCTAAAATTCATAAAATTATGATGATTTAGAAGGCAATCATTTCAAAAAAAATTAAGGTACTAGGACAATATTTTATTTATCATTTTTAATGATATGTACTGGTTTTATTGACAAAGAATATTACGATCTATACCTACTTGGTATATTAACATTTTATAATCATATTTATCATTTTTTGTGCTTTAATCAATTTAAAATTCTTCCATTAAACATGAAATGTATATCAGAAAATTAACATTGATTCTTGATGAACCAAAATACAATTTTAAAGGATCGTAACACCCGTTAGATACTGAAAAGTATTTACATTTTCCTTCACCTATCTCCAATGATAATATTGTTAATAAATTAATCTCTAAACCATTTAATCAAAACCATAGGTTCATCTATAATATTTTTTCCCAGATTATTTAACAAAAAACATTGATATTTTATTATGGAAATAATATAGGTCAGTGGGGGACAATAAACACTTATTGTCCCTCGATCATGGGTTCTATACCCATAGACATTCAAAAATGGATGGGTTGTCACCCACCATTATTATTTACATTTTCAAAAACTATATTAATATAATTTAAAAGGAAAATTTGATTGACATGTTATTGCGTAGAATAATATGTTATTTTCATAAATTATATGTGATTATTTCAAGACCCAGACATGAGATGACACGTAATTCTGAGTCTAGGAGTGGTCGGAATATATTAATATCTTTTTTTTAAACATTTATTAAATTGTCAATTGAGTGAGATTTTCATTATTATAAACATGTGCCCGGATCAAAAATCATAGGGCACTAATGAACTCAGAACATCAGTATTCTCCTAGAATGTTCTTAACATTGGCCGTTTTGGTCCAACAATGGTAGTTAGTTTTGGTCATATATAAAATAATTAAGTAACAGTTAATTTATTTTCAAATTATTATAACTCTTAGATGGTAACATAGATTGGACATCCAAGAGTACCATTGTGCTCGAGTGGGTTTGTTTCACATAGGAGGAGCATAACCTTGACATGCACTGGGAGAGGGTTAATGATAGGTTTTTGAAATTGTTTTAGAAAATTAAAATGGTTCTCATGCAAGGATTTGGAAACAATTAAAATGGTTCCCAGATTAAAAACATGTGGCCTTCATTCCGTCCAGAAAAATGAAATTACCTAAGGATGGACCTAACCTCAACTGACACAGGATGACTGGAAAAGGTAATTTTCAGACTTTTTATGGGAAGATAAAATAAAACGAACTTGATGTTTTATTTTATTTTGATTTTATAATTTTTTGTGAAAAAAAGTCTTTGTAACAGAACGAAATCGATTAATCCATTTCATTAATCCAACATTGTAATGATGCAGCAACAAAGAAAAAATAGAATGGTGTTTCCACATTTAATGTTTGGGATAGGGGTGAATCATTGGAATGTTGGGAGAATGCCTTAAACCCTCTGGAGGATTGCTGTTGATGAATGACAAAAGAAGAATGAAATTGTCTAACGGTGTTGAGAATTCATCCTCCTCTTCGTAAAAATTCTTCCTCGACGATGGATTGAAGAACATTGTAGACAGATTTCTTTCAATGAGGAATCCTTCCTATGTGTGGGTCTTCACCATGTAGGGGTTGTTATTTAATTTTTCTCTTTCAGTGTCCATTGTTTTAAATTCTGACGTGGATCAACCCACAAATAAGTTTTCTTGTGGATCCTTCGTTCTTGCAGGAGTGATTTCTATCAGGTTTACATTTGGGGAATTAATCCATTCATGATTCAATTATATTTAATTTTATCCATTTAATTCCTCTAACAGTAGTGGATCAATTCCATGAAGAATGTTGGTGAAGGCTCGTTCCTCACATTGATTGATTTGGATTTCTTCTCCTATTTTACCCATCATTTTTTGGGTTCTTTGGGGGTTGATGAATGGTTGGATGTTGCGCAACCATTCTTGGTGAATAAAATCTGATGTCTAGGATTCATAATGTATATGTTAATATGGATATGTGATGAAATTGATGATGGGTGGATCATGGAGGTCCAGGAGATACCTCTGATCAAATGCTTTCTGGTGGAAGAGATTGCAACTGAGATTTGAAACACATGCGATGAATAACGTGGCCCAAGGGCTCTAAAACACCCTTCTAATCAAATAACGGACCACACAAGTGAATCAGTTGCTTCAATTAATTTATTATTGTGGCTAGCGGCCTGACTTAGACCTACGAAAAGCTCTAGGTCAGGCCAACAAACCCGGTCTGTGTGTAGGGTACCGGTTGACCAAGAGGTCACACCAGTTGGCGCAGCGTGGTGTAAGACAGATACGGCTCTTCTGTGTACATGATGGAGGATTTGACACATCTCATAGATTGGTCGGTCTTGTTGTGGGACAAACCCATGGACCAGTGTGCTAGGCCCATTGGTCTTGGTTGATCAAGCCGGGTCTGAGCGTTCCCAAACCCAACCGACCCCAATTTCACTAAAACGTTTGTAACATTCAAACACACCTATTTGATGGGATTTCTATGGAGTTTGTATCATTGTGACAAGAAGGTACAATTTACATACCATATATAAGTTTTTGACATTGTCAGTAGATGGAAGAATGATTGGAAAAGTAGGCCACACCAATTCATGCAGACATTGAGCTGAGTTAGGGTAGTTCTCTAGAAGAGATGCTAGGACGGTTAGTCCCCTGAAAAGTCAGGGCATGGATACTCATTATTTATCGACATAGGTAGATATGGGACTCCCCACATCATGAGTGTGGGTTATTTTCCATTAGATATATTTTTATGAGGGTGTAACTTCCTTTTGGGAAGAGGGAATAGGTTCTCAGAGATATTCGTGAAGGAAGAGTGGATAATCCCCTATGGGTCCAAGGAGCAAGATCCCCAATATTGGATTCATTACTTTTCTACCATTACATGGTGTAGGTCCTAATTACTCATTGATTTGGTATAGTCATTACCTCAATATCGTGCTAGGGAGTGGGTCTTCTTGCCTGGGGTTAGTACTCTCCTAACATACTAAAGTGCATGTCCCCCATAGAAAATAAAATGATTGAGTCGGTATGGCCCTAGTACCAGGGTTTGGGTCCTCTAGTAACTTAGTAGTTCACCCAAATAGGGTAGGCTATAGGTTCTCAATATATGATTTTTTATTACCCTGTCAAAACTAGGTCTGGGTCCTTCATGAGTAGTACTTCCTTATTGGAACCCTAGTGTGGGTCATCACTTACAAAGTAGTACTCCCCCGTCTCCGAGTAGCGCTATGTATTGGGTCCTCTATAAAAGTTTCAGATCCCAAGTCAAAGCCCTATTCTTTAGTATAACCACTCGGTCAAGGGAGAAACTATGTGGAAATAAATGGATGGTGAAATGTTTAAATGGATTAGTTCTCTTTGTTGATGGGATTACATTGGAAGACTTTTATATTGTCTGTGTAATCCTACTGTTTGTTATGTGAAAATACTATTCGAGGAAGAATTATCTTTTCTTTTGTATATATAGTTATAAATAACCATTTGTTTTTATATGATTTTTGAATTTGAGGCAATTACAGGTAATTAATTCTTAGGAAAAAAAATTTAGGTATGAGATAAAATTTGTCGTCAAATTATGTTATGGTTATTTTGAGGAATATATATCATTTTGGTAATGTTATAAAATATAGTTTGGAAAAACGGAAAACACATAGATCATGTGACAACCCATCGTGTTATACAAATCTACGATAATAGAACCCACAATCCAAGTGAGACTGGGATTTATCGCCTACCACTAGACTATGTGAAGTCCCTGAATAGTGTGACTAATTATTTTTAGTTAATGTATTTTATTGATAAATAATATGTTTGTTTGAGATATTATGTTTTATCAAATAGATATATTTAGTGATGTACAATGATTTAATGATTAACTAATAAATGAAATTTTGGAGGATGTTAACTATGTTGGGAACACAATATGCCTATAGATAATAGAGTACTGTGGGATTTATTTTGAGGAGTAATGATTGATTTTTATCTAGTTTTTATTGTGGACTTATAGAGATTTGGGTTATTTGTGTAAATCATTCACCTATCAAAGGGAATATGTGATAAAGTTAATTAATTTTATGTATTTGACTTTAAGAGTAGTTTATGTTATTTTGAGATACAATTTAACATACAAGACTATGTAATAAAATTCTATTGAGTTTGGGTTTTTAATCTAATATTGGATTATATTGAATAATTTTAAGGATAATTTTTTATTGAATGGTATTTATTGATCTTTGGGTAATCTTGGTTTAATTTTATAGATTAAGATTATTAGTTCATTCTCTAAAGGATTATCATTTTTGGGGATTATCTTGTCGTGTACTAACCATTTTGGTTTTGGATAATATTTAAATAAAAATAAATTATATAGTTCATCCTTTGTGGATTATTGGATTCACTATAAGTTGATTCTAGTGCTTCAACTGTTACCTATTCATCTAGAATATTCATCATTCGGAGTGAAAGATGATTTTGTGATAGAAATTAGTTGAAGGATCGAACTCTACTAATAATTTTTTTTTCTTTTTATATAAATCATTTAATTCCCAATCCTTATGTAAAAGATCTTAAACCCAAAAAAATATATTATCTTAGTACCATACGTTATTCATCATTGATTTATGGCTTTGAGGACCTCAATTTTCTATTCACTTGTTTGTGATTGATCAACTCAATCCCTCCATAATAATTTAACATTTTCCTTCAATTATAATTGCCACTAATTTTCTCATATTCGAAATCTTAATTTAGTGGTGACTTTTTAATTTCCCTTTTCCACTTATTAAGCCTAATTTTTATTATACCTATTCTTGATTTGGGTTTTCCACAATGGTATTTAATTTACTTTTCTACCATTTTTTCAAAGAAAAATTTCAAATTATGATGATGTAATTTATTGAAGGAGGGAAGAATTTAATTCTCCAATCTTCCATAGTATGCATCTCTCTGAATAATACAATAGTGTGTGATGTACACAACACCAGGTTCAAGAACACCACGACCAATCAAACTATCCATTTAGAAAGATTATATAAATAATAATAATGGAATTTTGAATTTTATATATATCCCATATGATTTAATAATTCATATGTTGTGTTTCTTATACATCTTATAAGGACAAATTCTATTTTTTAGATAAAAGAAGTAGTTTTTCAAAAAATGAATTTTTTCGCCTTTTAATGTAGAACCCTTTATGAATCCAATATTTTAATATTTTATATGGTATATATGACAGAATGAAATTATTTTTTAGAATTGTGTTATCAAAATATATTTTGGGCATATTATTTGTTTTTTCTGATAGAATTCATTTTAAATGAATAATGAAAAATTCTGTATTTTAATTCAAAACTGGATTTTTATTTAATTTATTTATATGGAAAAATTATATGATTAATTGTTTTTAGAGTTTAATAAGATTAAATTTTTACTATTTAATCCAATTTTTGTCATTGTATGTAATTTCATTTGGAAATTGGAGATAAACAAGTGTCCATATTTTGATAGTTTTTATTTCTTAAACAACTCACTTTTTTGTTTTGACAACGAGAATTAATTTTAAATTAATTGATTCAAATTATATGTTTTGAATTTGGTAAAATAGACCACATTTTTGAATTCATAATATAAAATATATAATAGTCTTAATTTTTGGTATTTTTTATAAAAACATAAATTTTTATGATGAATAGTGAAAACACTATGTAGTAAATAAAAAAGCGAATTATTCATTTTAATTAAATTTTACCACTTCTGTGTATTGAATTTCAAAAATTCGATATACTTGGTTGTTATTAGTATGTAAAATAAGGTTCAATCAGATGAAAATAATTATTGGTTAATAGTAACTTTAGACTTTTATTTTCCGCGGTTAAAGGTAAATAGGGTAATTCAAGATAAAATAAGATTATAATTATATTAAATTACCCTAACATGTGTCTTAATCATATTGTTTGATACATTTACGATCATGGGAATCCTTGGGACGATTTTGGTACCCCATGGATCCAGATAAGAGTGGTAATACCACTTTAAATTAATAAATTTAAAGAAATGATGAAAATGACATAAACATATAACATTTAGTAAATCAATTATAACATGGGGTAATGTAAGTAATCTCTACGACTATAAATCTTATTTTTAAAGATAAAAATATTTTCTACATCATGGTATTTTTTTATAATTTTTATACATCATATAATTTATTTTATTTATTACACAATAATCATGCAGTGTTTACCACATTAATGAACGATTTAAATAAAAAATATAATAAAGGTTAAAAAATTAAAAATGTGTCCAATGCTTTTTTGTTTATTTTTTTTCAACACGAGTCTTCATATATTTGAAATCATTAAGTTTTATACCTTCTTAAAACGAAAATCATTATATAATAATATTATATTTTCAAACTTTTTAAGGAGCCCCTCACCCCATTATAAAAAGCCCTCTACTCAAAAATATTACTCACACCTCTCAAGAATTATGGATCATCCAAAAAATGACCAAATAATCTTTCAATATCCCTCTATTCCTCATAGAATACTTTCCTTATACATAAAGAACATCAAGAAATCCTTTTGTTTCAAACCAATGGGAGTGACCTGATTTAAAGGTAACATCTTCACGGAAGTTATTTTCCTTTATTGTACCTCTATAACTACCTAAAAACTTTTATTCCTTCCTATTATAAAATAAAAGTATCATCAATATACTAGGTTTTTTATATGAAAAGAATTCTAACTACATTTACACACACATCAACCTAATGGGTAAAGAACGTACATTTCCTATGGACGACGAACTAAAGCCACACGAAATGAGGATTACTGGATCTTCTCCAACCACCTCATATAGTGGAAATTAAGATGGATAATTATTTAAACGTGATATATATTATATTTATATTTAATTTATACTTCATTATTTTTCATTTATTTCGTACCTTTATAGTTTCCATAATGGGTAAATATGGAAATTTTATTTGAGGAAGTGCGGACTACCTTCCCCTCAAAGTGATATGAATCATTAATGCCTTACATGGAATGTATAAAGGAATGAGTTAATTAAATTACATAACATAGATATTATACTGTAATTATAATATACCTATATATTATTAAGTTTTCATTCCTTTTAATATAAAATTGAAATGAAAGTAGCGTTCAAGCGTACGTAGGGCTTACTGTCTCCAAGAACGGTGTGTTTCATTTCTTAACTTCAAATTATATGGAATATTATAAATACATATACACATGATATACATGACATATATTATATCTAAATCATGAATATCATTCTGGAGATAATGGAATTTTGACCACATGGTCTATTTGTAATTATAACAAGTTAGTTTTTTACTAATATTCTGAACATTGATCAAATGTCCGAAATGAACTCAATCATTTTACTAATTGTTATATGAAGGGAATAAGTAAAATAAAAGGAATAATAAAAATGAAAATGTTAATAACTGAGTTTAAATAAACTTAATTTTATTATTCAGGAATAACATGGAAGATACAAGTCATGTCGGACATGAGGTAAGGGGTTTCTTATCTCACTTTTAATTCCATGAGATTTCCATTTTTTGGCACTTATTTGTTGTGTGTGATGTATTTTTTACTTCCACTTGATATATATTATCATTATTCTCATTATATTCATGTTATTATATGATTAATTTGTTTTTTATTAAATTTTGGTCATACAAATTGATTGAACATAACATGGTAAGGGGTTTTGATCTCACTTCTTATTCTCATGAGATTTAGGGTATATTTCCAATATTTCCCTTTGTTAGATATATGTACTGCCCCATGAATGTATTCTTTGAGTAATATACCTTATTTATTCATATTTACATATTCATTTTATGATATTTCTTTTATGGGGTGTATGTTTTGTATGTTTCCAAATCGGTAAGGGAATTCCAAATATCAATTTCAACTCATTGGGTTTTTACGCAAACAAAATTGATTATTTTACTAAATGATTATATTTTAAATGACTAATTATTTATTTATATGATAATTTACACTCGCTTCTTTGTGGATATACTTTATATACTCATAATCACTCCATTGATAAATTCTCAAGTCATTGATTTTAAATTGATGAGGGTAATCATAACTCAATTTACATTCATTGAGTTAAACATACAAGTCATTGGATTCGTTTTTACTATCATATGTGTTAATTTCATTTAATTTATTTACCCTTAATATCCAGTCGTATTGAGTGTATTTATATTTTTCATAAATAATTACGTCATTGATTTATCCTTAATATAAAGATACAGTCTTTATAAGGGATTTCATCTCAATTTAAAGTCCATTGAGACTTCATTGTTGTTATGCGCCAATAAAATTTTTTATGGTGTATATACTGTACTTTGACATAGTATATCATGAATCCATTTATTCTAATGATATTATTAAGTGTTTTTTACGTCAATTATGTGTACTAAATCGTCTCTCATTTGGTTAAGAACTCTAACTAAAATGTCATTTTAAATTTTTTAAAGATTTATTTATATAAACCTTTTTCATTGATGTCCATGTTTTAAAAATGCTTTTAATTATTTCTTTATATGGACATGAATTTTTTAAAATAAAAAGTCATTTTGAAAGATTCAAAATAGAATGGGACACTTTGACTCAAAAATATATTTTTAACAACTTCTTGAAAAACAGTGAGACTTTTAATTGTTTTCATGAAAAGGGGGATATTTCCCTCAAATAGTTTTACTGATTATTTTCTTCTATGTCAATTTGTTTAATTATCCTTGATTGAGGTTGATTTATTATAATACAATATTATATATTGTATTGAATGAGTAATGTTTGACTGTGGATTTACTATTTTTATAAAATTCTTGGTTTTTGGATAAAATATAGACAATTCATATGCTAGTTTTAATACAAATTTTTAGATTATGTTTCAACCTTTCCATATGATAAATGAAATTTACTTAGTATGTGACAGGTGTAGCTCGTTATATCTCCTCAGTGCATTGGTAGGTCACATGATACAAACTAGTGTCTTGCCATAGGTCCTTAACATAATCTTATTTGTAGTCTTGGGACCAGGATTTGACTATGTGGTTATGATGTCCAGCATTATGCATTACATCATTATGAAATTAGCTATTGATATTACAATAGATTAGTAGAAATGTGGAATAACCATGTGAATAAATAAATGACATTATTTGATTTATATTTTCCATATTATTCTGGTTTTTATGTTTAAAAGGCTTGTGTTTTTGTAGTATATGTTTTGTTAAATTTTTAAACTTTTTATGATAGTTTCCGCTATATTGTTATCCTTACTGAGAAACTAAGCTGACCCCATTCTGTGTTTTATTTTCTCCAAGATGTTAAGAAGTATATTATAATTGAGCTACAGGGATAGGCTAAGGGATATGAGTATGTTCAAAGGGGGAAAATGTTTTTGTTATTCATTTCATAATGTAATTTAAATCTTATTTATGTATCTAGCATTTACAAGGATACTAAACTAATCGGTCTTTCGAGACTAGGTCTTTTATGATAATTCAAATGTTTTGTAATAATGCACCGTCCTTCGGTAACTGGGTTGGGGTGTTACATGTCCTCCATTGGAGTTGGAGCTCCCTGGAGTATAGGATACAACTAAGAAAAGCAGGGCCCTCCACATGTACATATCAATAACTAATTTGGAGCAACTTCTCCCTAGACGAGAATGAGGTTTGGGCCACTCCTTACAGGAGAGACTAGGATATCACAAGATAGTCTGAAGCAGTGCTACCACAACTATGCCTAGTGGGAATGGGTTGGCCTCTTCACTTAGCTTTCAATAGTCTTGCATTGAGAACAAGACATAGTTGACTAGACCACTAGTGTCAGGCACTAGAGTTGGACTTAGTAGAATGTTCACAATGGAGTTTATCTCTCAGAAGAGTGAAACCAAAGATGGCTGAACTCATGTAGTGTGATCTCCTTATTTGATAACATGAGCCTCAGTCCTGATGGTTTGGTCTTTCTATGTGAATTCACGAGACCCAGGTTCAATACCTGGAGGAAGAAAATTTTAGAGGTAATGTAGTCGTACTATAGCTATACTGTGTGGGTAATGTAACATGTACTATAACAGTTACTATAGTAGGTACTATTCAGTATTGTAGCAGCCAAATCAATTCACCTTAGGCCACTAGTTTGGGCTTGTAGTCCTTAAGGCCTTTAGGTCACTATGAATTTCCATATACCTTTAACGTCTTCGGGTCACCTCAAGTCCTTTGAGCCACCTCAAGGCCTTCGTTCCACCTTATGTGCAAATGCCCATACAAATTCTACAAGGTACCAGCACTATACGATGATTCAAGAGTTGGGAACATTCACCAAATTCGGGCTAATAGATTTGGATGAATGAAAAGTTATGACATTTCCATCGTTATCGGGCATGTGCATATTTTCCGAGGATAGCTAGTTTAACATACATGAAAATTTGGAGAGATAATCCAGATGCAGATGCTGGGGAGGCGCAGATTCAAGTAGTCCAAGTCTGTATGATTTTCATAAGAACTATTTGACCAGTAATGCTTCCAATACTATGGGAAATGTAATGTGACGGTTCCCCTTCATCCAAAACAAATTGGTGTAATAAAAAAATTAAGGCATTGGGGCTATTAAGAAATGATCTCCTACTTTATGTGTTATAAATTGAGCCTTCGGTGAGAATCATGATGATGTCGATGAAGATGAGACATCATGTTTATATGTTACGGAGACAATTATATCAATATTTTCATGATATATGTATGGGTATATACCTGAGTAGTGCAGGCATTGCATTTCATTATGGGTTTTCTCTCAAGATTTAACTATGTGGTTTTGGGGTCCCTTATAGATTATCGCTTTACTCACCCCTTTAGTGGCCTCTCTTGCATGTGTTGTGTCTTGTTCAGGTGAAAGGTGCTTCTATAGAGACATCGGTGGCCTGGGAATAGGCGGTGCCCAGTGAGATATGATAGACACGACATAATTCCATAGCTTTTAACAACTACTCCATGCCTACACATTTTGTGGGTCATCTACACACATCATACAATGATCATTTTTACATTCCAGTTTTTAGTTTTCCTTTTTTGGAGTATGTATTCTGTTCCATTTGACTTTAAACAGGTATCTTTAATTAGTTGTTGTTGAGTGGAATGCAAGATTTCCTTTCAAACTATTTGATACCTAGTTGTGTGTGTGTCTGTGCATGCGTACATGTACTCATGAAATCTTTTCTCACTCATGGGGTAATGATTTTAGTGCTATTCACCATCCACTGGCCTTTAGATAGTGGGTTTGGGGTAGTCAAGGCATAGGCCCTATAGGATTGGTCGAGACCTGACATGCATGAAATTTAATGATTAAATATAATTTTAAATATGGTTTTAAATTCAACCAAATAACTTAATACGTCTTCCATTAATTTCCATAATGTTCCATTTTTATGAAAATGGTTATTCCATTAGAATATGGAATTGACTGGGGTATTTCCTGGGTTCCCTGCATTTTGGGAAAGAAATAGTAGATGGATTCTAAGTATGAGATTTATTTCTATCCATTATATTCTTCATATATCATTTTCAATTAGTTATATTATGTCCTAGTTTCCCATAAATAAATCATTTCCTCATTCTATTGAGACACATTCCTAGGTTAAACCATCAAAATTTCATGAATGATGGAAATCCGACCTTTTTTCTCAATGGTCTCTACTACTCAAGATCATAACAACATTCATCATTATCTTATTTTGTGATTTTAGGCGTTGATTAGGTTATATGTTATTAATCATATTATTGGAACACTAATTATGTATAAACACAATATATTTTACACCTATGAACACCTAATTTTGTTTCCCATTTCCACTACTACATCCATTATGTTCAACGTTAACATGACTCTTTCATTTTCCATCCCATGAATAAAACCAGAAAGAATAGTGTGAGTAAAAGTAGTCATAGTGAGATAATTGTATAATCATTAATAGGATACCTAAATCTTGAAAAATTATTTTAAATATAAAACATCAGAGGTTTAACCCAAGTTTTTCAGTTTCATCATATATTCAAATATTTAATAATGAATTGTATTTAATTTTTTCCCTATGAATATCTCTTAGGAGTGTAAAATGAAGTTCATAGTAACTCACATTGTCATTAATGTGGGTTTGACTGGGTCAGTCTCTATACACTTTTTTATTGTTTTTAGCCCTATGCACATATATATTAGAACCATTTCATCTTGTAGTATCAGGACTATGAAATATTGCTAGGAAATCCACATAACTCTATATAACTGAATCATTAAGATGTTATTATACACATTTCCTCAAATTCAACCTTGGGGTTCTGTTCTCTAATATATTATTTCCATAATCTAGTTTCCATGGTTTCTAATAAATGTCCTCTAACAACAACTATAACAAACTGAACCCAGACGCCCAAATATATTTTCTAAAATATTTTTATTGGCATTTTACATAAAATTAAATTTCAATGTATCAAAGGGTTTAATAGTATTGGTAAACTATATAAATACATTATTCTTATATTTCAACTAAATAAACTTAACAAAACATAATTATTTATCATTAAAGGATAAGTTTCTTCTATCTAGATTATCATTCAATATATTTCATAGGACACTTTACAGAATCCTGGGCAAAGAAAACAGAATATCGGTGGACTCAAATTTTAATTACTAGTTATGTAGAGTGTAAATAATAGTGTACAAACAAGTATAAAAGTTATTTAATGTAAAGTATCTAAACGCACATTCCACATTTTCATTAAAATGAAAAGGGTGAGTGAAAAATATGACAACCTAACTAATTGAAAACACATTAAATTTAAAATAACTAGATAATGAATAATAAATATGGTAAGGTAAATAATCAAAAAACATTCCATTTAATAAAAAAACAGAGAATGAAATGAATCCATATATTTTAACATATGAAAATATGATTGATAAAAACAATAATAAATAATATATATATATATATATATATATAATTTGTAATTTTGAGGCAAAATTTTTAAGGCACATGAACACCTATACCATCAAAACCATTCACATGATGGTTTAAAAATACATGTTTCTATCCTTTTAATTTGAATAACTAATTTTTCTCCTGAGGAAATATCAATGCATATAAGGAATATATAATGTTTAGGCCCCACTCATCACTGAATTTCCAAATAATTCCTCATATCAGGTAATTCATTTAATTGATAAAAAATATTCCATATCGAATATCTGTATCGAGTAAATAATACAAACAAAACAACATTTCTCAATAGATACAAATAATTTTCCATGTAAATACAAAATGAAAAATGTTATACTATTTAGTAAATAAACATATTCCTAAAAAATAATGATGTTATTTAGGGGAAATTTAATATTTCGTGGTCCCTGGAAAGTGAATATTTCAAGGGAGTAAAAAATAGAATCATGGAAATTTATGAAAATATTATAGCTAGAAAACAAAATCAAAAACCATCTAGAGGAAGAATAATTATGGTATAAATACAACATATCCCATGTGGTTTAAAAATAAATAGTTTTTATCATTGATGAGTGAAAATACATGAAAAATATCTTTTAATGATATTTTCGAAGAAAATATTATTTTAATTTCAAAATAAAAATTAAAATACAATGATATTAAAATCCACTAAAAAAATTCATTAAAAATACACCATTTAAACATGCAATGGATGATTCATCCAAATTATGTCTAAAAATTCCATGAAAATCCTTCAATGAAAAATTAATGTTCATTTCAAAGTGGAAAATTTAAGAAATGATTCTTCATTAGAATTAAAAATATGATTTTATTGAAAAAAATAAATGAAATAAGGTTTAAAATGTCTTTGATTTATCATTTTTAAGGTTTAAAAAATTAACGTTTTTTGAAAACTAACTTTTTAGAAGAAAATAGGTTCCCCGACTAAAGAGTGAAATGAAATGATGTTTTCTTAAAAACAATTTCTACAATATTTTAATTTCCAATAGTGGAAAAATTTTAGTATTACATAGAAAATAAAAAGAATGAACATATGAGAAGAAAATTAAATTGTTTATTAAATACCGATAAAATATTTTTTTCAATGGTGATTCCTGTGAAAATAATCCCTGTTAAACTGAGGTTTTGAATTAAAACCTTGAAAAGACCATATATTTAATGTGACATTAGACCAATTAGTTGAATACATTTAAGAACTAAAAATTCATGGAAGGTAACTTAAATAAATAAATATATAGTAAAAATAATATTACACTTAATGATAGAATATTAGTGTAAATGAGGACCAAATATAGTCTAATGAAAAAGGAATTGACTTATTTAATTTCATTACCAATTGGAAAATATATGATTGATTCCTCCTCAATTAAATAATTTATATTTTAAATCTAAATTACATTAAGAATGAATAATTCATTGTTTAACATTTGAATATGGTTGTCTGGACACTTTATATATTAGAAATTAGGTACAAAACAGTAACGTATGACTCATGTAATAGGAATTGAGGCGAAGTCATTTACATCTTGATAAAATTTGAATTATAGTCCCTTAATGAAATAACATAAAACGTAACAATAAATACCATTGTGATAAATTTAATCATAATATAAAATAAAATATGGGTACTATAAACTCCAATCAAACTAAATAAGTGGTGAAGATGGTTTGCAGCTCACAGAAGAACAAGTTAGACCAAAATCAAATACCTTGTGTCTCATTTTTTTTAAATGTCATTAAAAAATTCAATAAGGGATTTTAATGTGTCACTAAATTATACCAGAACCACATATAAATATTAAATATCATATATTATCTTCTCATAATATCATATTATACATATTTTACCAATCATTCATCATTTTCAATATTTTGGGTTAAATTTCCTAGTCTTATAAGTATGCTTTAACTTGTTATTTTGATTTTTATTGCGTAAATCATGAAATTGTTATATCCAGAATGTAAAACATTATTTAATTATCATATATATATATATATATTCATTTTATAATTATTTAATAAAATCCACGATATATGGAGATAGGAACTTAAATGCACTTTTCATTGAGACTCTAGGTCATACATATGCCTGAATGCTACAACCATTTATTTTTATAATTTATAAGAATTAATGTTAAATTATATATATATGCATATTGTACTTCTATAATAATATTTATGTCATACATGACACATATTCTAATTAAAAGCATCTATAATATATTCCATGTAGAGCATGAATGAATCACATCTTATTGAGGAGGTGGTAGTCCACACATACACAAACAATGTTATCTTACCAAAAAATAGAACTCATGATGGTATATGTTTTGTAATTGTTATATAAGAAAAAATAAATAAAAAATAAAAAATATTTCATATATATTTTTATATTATAAATACAAAATTATTCAAACCTTGATTAGTGTTAATGGAAGAATGAATGACATTAGTTCGTGAGGTGGTAGTCTATCGTACACATAAAGTATTATTCTCTATGCATTTTGACGGATTTGTGTGACATTTTAGGTTGAATACTTCATATAAAATCATATAAGTATATTTAATATACTGATGTTATTATAATTTCATGTTATAAAAATAATTTAATTTTTTGAGAAGTAAATGAAATAAAAGTAATCATTGAATAAAGTTATCCCTTATTTAGTTAACTCCATTTGTTTAATACCAATATACTTCATTAGATTTCATTATTACATGTGTGAGTAATATAAGATGTGAATATGTATTTTTTAAGCTTAATGGGGTAAAGTTTGGATTAGTGAAATGTATTAAGTGGTGCGAATATTTTGGAGGGATTAGTTCCTTCTTATAATGGAGGAGGAGTGGTATTACTGTAAATATTATAAGATATACATTACTTATAAGTCTTACATAAATCATGTTCCAATGATAATTGAGTAAATTAGATAAAAGGTATGATATAGTCAACGTATGTCCAGAAATGTTCATTTGAGGAAGTTTGTAGGATATCTTTTTCATTATGTTTAGGGGTTTGTACCATGTTAAGCTTATTTTAGCTTAATTTCTATAATTAATTTTAATTAATTTAAATAATATAAAATATCGAGCACTAATTCATCATTATAAGAAATTATAATGTATTATTGTGTTAAATATAGTATCCATTTTTAATAATTCAAAACCTAAAATATCTAGAAATTGATTTAAATTTAATCAAGATGATGGGATGACATGGAATGTCTTTAATTTAAAAATGTTATAAAGATTAATTTTTTTATTATATAATATCAATGTTAAAAATAGTACTATGACTAAATTTAGATTAATTTTTGTATAAATGATTTATCTTGACTATCAAATCAAATAAAAATATAATTTAACCTTATAAATAAATTAAATAAAAAATCATTTTTTGGATAAAAATTCAGTAATTTTCACTATTTATCAAACATGAAACTTGTATGAATAATTATCTAAACTCAACCAATGATAAATTTTAGGCAGTGATTTAATAAAGATGGTTTTTTTTAAATATTAATTTTATAAAATTTTCAAAATGATATTTAAAATAGGTTTTCCATTAAAATGAGAAACATTTGACTTTTTGGAAACTAAAATTTTAATGTGTAAACGCAATTTATACATATCTTATGCCTATCAAATTTATTAGATGAATAAAAAAATCTATTTTATATATAATAAATATATTAACATAATTTAGTTAATCCTATTCATAATCACCTATTTAGCTACTACATTACATCTTCTTATATTAAATAACTATATTTTAATTATATATTGTTTTCTGGTCAAACTCGATCTTGGATATAACAAAATATATAAATGAAATTCATTGTTGATTGTGAAACATTTTTTCCTTGTATATCATGCATTAAATTCTTTAGAATATGTTAATTTCGTTTAAATATTAAAAATGCCATAATGTCTTGAGATTTTATTTTCTATTAAATAAAAGATACTATTTAAAACAAATTCACTTTTAGATGATAAAATATAATATAATAAAATCAATTTTTTAATTTAATTATCATATATGAAATAATCTCAAGAGATGATGAGAACCTAATGAACGAAATTATGGTTAACAAAAATCCATACTATTGGTGTAATAATTGACTGAATATATAATTTATGGTTGGAATATAATTTGTATTATTATATGATATTTTATACAAAATATATATATGATTAGAATATATCTATATGTATTTAATAAACTTTATAAATAAAATAAGGTATGATAATGTATTTTGTCTCAGAAAATCATAATTGATATGAAGAAAACCCTTATATTTTATGCAAGATTAAACGAAAAAACTATAAACTACTATATAACTGACATAACACTTATAATAACATATTCCAAAACCATAATAATATATTCATCCAATTATATACATTAATTATAGTTATTAGCATTACAAGTTTTAGTTAGTTATTAATCATTCTCAATATCGGGTGTTAGTTAACTTGATTTTTTAATTGGTTTGTTCAAAATTGAGTAGGTATTAATATTTTATAAAATTTCAATCATACCATGATCAAAAAGTTATTGAAATATATTGTCATGAGATTCAGAAATTTATTATTTCATTCAATTATTTATTTGGTTACACTCTATGAAGAATAATTCTATGATTATCATGTATCAGGATTTCATAATGAATGAAATTTGTTTTCTTTATTAATGATTTTAATAATAATATTGAAATTATAAATTTTTAAAATAATTATTTAATGATTAGGATTTATTATACTATTATTATTTTTCTAAATATTCATCAATGATATATATTTTTAGAATTATTTATGTAGGATGTTAAACCAACCAAAATAAGAAAAGAGAATTTTTAATGGATGATTATTTGGGGGTTTAGTATAATTTTTATTATTCTATAATAATAATTATCTTATTTACCATTTATTAGTGTGATATATAAAATTTGTAAGGAAATATAAAAATAATTTATGGATTTGAAAATATTAAATAATTTGATTATTTATATATTCTTCATAGTATGGTTTTTTTAAATGACAAAAATAACTATAATAGTATATTTATTATATCAATAATAGGTTATCCAATTTACTATTAAAGAAACCTAGTAATATCAAGAAAAACATATTTTTATAATAAATACATTCCTTATAATTGACATAACATGTTGTAAGGAAAATCAAAATTCATCGTTCTACATAGGAGGAAGTCCCAACATATGTTGGATATTTATTTTATATTTATAGAATAGGAGAAATGAGTAATATATCACATTGTGTCTCAATATTAAGTACTGTTTATATATAAAACTTATATATTAAATTATCTTTTTATATAATAATAGATATGATGTAAAAATAATTACATGTTCTTTTGTGGTAGAAGTATTCACCATATACACACAATTCTTGTTTTATCTATTCATATGAGATGGGGAGAAAAACAATTATGATAATTATGATAACACAAATGCAATAATTAAAATACACATATTTATGTTTGTATATATTATTTTTAAAATTATATTTTGAAAATAATGATATAAACGTTTGAAGTGAGGTAAAAAAGTATTACTCGTATTGGGAACATTCAGAAATCCTAGAGGATCCAATGTAAATGTAGGGATTCAGAAAAAATAATGTTACTATAATATAATGTATATAAAAAATATTTCAAGTAGAATTTTTTTCATTTTTCTTATGGAAACTGAATTCTAGTAGTGGTAATGAATGAGTGGTGCGATGTCCCTCTTATAATTGAAAACAATCATGTTTTTTTAAATACACAAAAAATTTAATTCATGATATGTCACTCCCACAAAATGTGGCTCCAAAATTGGGAATAACATATTTACAAAAATATACTATTAATAAACTCAAAAAAAATAAATTATCATAATTTTTGTCATCATATTTTCACGTTTTCACTAGGTTAGTATCTTTTCTCACAAAATTACCATTTTCAATGAAACCGGTATTTGCCTTACTGATTTATCATTTCCCCTATAAAATATAAATATGAAATTAATTTCTACCAAATTTTTTCAAGATTTGAAATCCCTTTAATGGTATTTAATTAAAAAATGTCGTAAAAGTTAATTTGACGTTAATATATGTGTAACAAATAGAGATAATAACCCAAAAAATATTACATATTTTATAAAATATTATATATAGGGTTTTGAACAAGAATAAATATTTTTATATTTTCAATTTCACTAATGAGTTAAAAATATCTCAATTAATTTTTTTTTAAATTATTTATAGTATAACAACATACTAATAATTTAATTAATCAATTTATTTGTAAGAAGAGACATATTTCACTACTCACCTTCAAATAATACATTTCAAAAAGTAAAAAAATTTATATCATGAAAATTTTAATGTTATAGAAAGCAAAATTATATTTCTTCATATTCAAAGGATGAAATTTTAAAAATATATTTTTAAATAAAAGTGTAAAATATAGTTATAAACTCTTTTTATTTAGATAATGAATATTTTTAAATATTTCCCTTTTTCTTATTATGTCATTTGAATTAGTAAATTTTGTTAACCAATTATTCATATCAATATATAATAACATAAATTAATGGTAAATTTATTTCTTGTAAAAAGAAAATCTAATAAAGGAAATTATTTTGAATAATACAATTCCCTTATTAAAGATATATTATTATGAATTTTATCTACACCAAATGAGTTTCAATCACATTAAAATTTCCATTTATTTTATATCCGTAAATATTTAAATGTTGTTACTCTTACTCATTCCCACTAATTAAATGTAATGTTTGGAATTGTAGTACATATATATTCATAATAAATCTAAATATATAGTGGTTTTTTTAATATTACTATTGCATATGGAGAAATAAAACCAAACCCATTAAATTATAAATGGAAAATAATAATTCAAAATCCTATGGTGTTAAATTCTACCCCATTAAATAAATTCCATCCGAGGAATTTGAATAAATGGTCAATGTACTCTCTATATAGAAATCATAATAAAGGATATAATGCAAGATGGTCATGGTTCTACATACGATGGGGAGTGAGATTTATCTATTTGAAAATTTTCATATTCCCGTTATAAAGGGAGTTAAATGATTCATAATAAAAAAATAATTAAACCATAAGGATTAAAGTAAGAAATATATGTAGTAAATTTTGTAAAATAGTTAAAATGATTTTATTAACCATTAAAAATTGAGGTGTTTTCTTAATCATAATCTGATAGCTCGTAAAAACATTCATAATATATATCAATAGTAAAACAAAAGTGAAACCCCACTATACTATTAATTATTATTATTAATGTAACGCCTCGACCCCAGTTACCAAGAGTCTGTTCATTATTACATAACATTGGCATGATCACAAAAGATCAAGTCTCAAATGAACGATTAATTTATAAGTCTTGGAAACACTTGATATATTCATAAGTTTTACATTACATCATAAAGTGAAAACTACAACAACATCTTGTCTCCACACTCATATCCCATTATACTATCCCTACAGGTCAATCATAAAATACTTCTTCACATCCTGGGAAAAATAAAACAAAGAAAGGGATGAGCTCAAATGCCCACTAAGGATTACAATATTGCGGAAACTTTCATAAATAAGCACAAACATTTAAGGAAATGTATAACTAAAACCAAATCCTTTTAAACTTTACCTTTACTATAATATGGCATAAATAGAATGAAATAATTACATTTACTTATTCACATGGATATTCTATTAGTTTAATAATCACATTCAATATCAATAACCACTTTTATAATGATGGAATGCATAATACCAGACAATCATAACCACATAGTCAAGGCCTTGTTCCAAGACTACAAATAAGGTTTCATCAAGGCCTTCTTCCAAGATAGTAGTTTGTATAATGAGACCAACTAATGCATAGGGGAGATATAGAGGGATCCACCCGTCACTTATTAGGTCTAATACATTTCTCATATGAACAGGTTTAAACATAACATAAACATTCGTATTAAAACACACATATACAATGTCAATAAATTATCCATAAACAATGAATGGTATAAAAATAACACATCCACAGTCAAACATATCACAAAACCTTCAATTCTATCTGGAAGTTTTGTATCATAATAAATCATCTTCAAATAAGCCTAAAATACTTCAAAGGATGTTGACATAGATGAAATCAACTCTAATTGAGATAAATATCTATAATTTTTAATTCATTTAAAAGTAAAATAATTATAAAATAAAACATTTACTTTCAAAATAATCTTATAAGCTTGTAAGGTAAGCTTCGACAATTTTATAACGGCAGAAAATAGCCGCACCCATCGTATAAGTTAAGAAAATACATTCTTACCTTAATTTGGTCGAAAAGGTCAAAAAGGACCTTGTTTGGAAAATGATAGAAAGATTCCTATAAAAATATCTTATAAAAAGTCAACAAAGGGTATAAATTCTTTAACCCAAATTATTTAAAATAGTAAGAATGTTTTGAAATACATTTTTAAGAAACATGGATGTGCATGATAAAGAGGTCCCAGTATATAATTACGTATAAACAACCTTGGATAATGAAGAGATTGTGAAATATACCCTTACCAAGTACTTTTCCTTGGATTAGTGTAGGATAACCTTATGTATAATGGTGAAATAATTTTTATTAAATTATATAGGAATCATATACATTAAAATGATATCATATATGATCATTTAACATTGCTTGGTTAATAATTTCTTAGTATTATCGTCGTTTCGAGTGTTAACATACTCGTTTTCTTTTATATGTTTTGTTACATAAGCCATGTTTTTTATGGATAGGTTGTATCTTATTTATGTCCAGAATGATATTAAGACTTAAAAAAAAATTTAATCATCAAATGAAATTTAGTCCTGAATGGATACGATGGGGAATGAATCTCATCGTGCTCGTGGAGACAGTAGTCTGTACGTGCGCATGAGCGACACTATCATTCTTTTGATATTAAAATAAATTATAATTGGATGGTATATCATATATACAGAATCATTATCATGTTATATTTATTATTTACATAAATTACACATCATTATTATACCCATCCAAATAATAATGTATTGAATAACAATTACACCACGATGTGGAGACGGTAAGCCACACGTACCCACATATGGTGACATGTCATTAAAGGGATAGATAGAGTTATGAATATGGTTATAACATATTTATAATAACATAACAGTATATAGGAGATACTGGAGTTATTATTCTAGAATTTAAATGACAATGAAATAAGAATTTGAAGAAGAAAGGAACTTTAAAGAGGGTGGTGAAAATATTACCGCTTCTTCGGGTACTTCTTTTGGATCTGATCGAAAGGGATCCATAGGTTGGATTTATGATAAAAATAAGGCCTATAGGTTAATGGGAGAGAATTTTAGATAATATATTTGTAGGGTTTGGCCAAGACAAAAGGCTTTGAAGGTGTGAATTAGAGAGAAGGCGGGGTTCTCTTTTATAAGAGGGGTGAGGGGCACCTTAGGAAAAGCTAAAATATTATTTTATAATAAATTCATATTCGGTTTGTAATGGCTCATAAGTGGATTATTAAAAGGTTAAGGTGGGTATGGGTTGAAAACCATCCAACCAATAGGTTTTAGAAAGTTTTGGTTCACTATATAAACCTTATCTTTTAGTTTTAACTCTTAGTTAATTAGTTTTACATTTACCATGTCTCGTTGTATTTTTATATTATATGGTTAATAAACATACTATAAACTTTCAATTGACTCAAAAGTGGTCCATTAATGATACACCTATCATTATATAATTCTTTTGGATTATCCATAGATTTTTTGGAATAGAATATCAATTAATAATATAATATTTGTTTTAAAATCTCTTTTATGTCAATTTTCACACTATTGGGTATTTTGTTTTCGATAAATTCATAACAACATTATTACTTCGAAAAAAATTCATATAAAAAATATTAATATGTCATATTATCCGAGAAAATTAATTAAACTCCTAAAAAGTTTCAAATTACATTTATTTTGGTATCTATAATATCAATTATCTTAATATTTCATTAATTAGGTAAGTACTCCATCACCATTGTGTCATAAATAAAATAAATTATTTAATGTCTAAAAATATTAAATTAAATACCAATATTTTGGAAATTTTTTTAGCTTCATAATGAATATTTATAATCGAATATATATTATTTATAACCCTATACTAAAAATTTTTTAGTTATTAAACATTGATTTTAACTCTTTTAACTCTTCTTTAAATTAAATAATAATAAATGTCCTAATCTAATCCAAGTGTACCTAAATGATAATATTACGTTCATATGGATGTTATTGGTTGAGATAAACTTATCCAATATAATTAGGATATCTGTTAGTGTAATATTTATATCATTTTTACCATTAATTATCCTATTTACTTTTAACCGTGGTAAATAAAGGTAAAAATTTACTATTCTCCAAAACTTATTTTCATATTATTGAACCCCGTTTTACTCCTTGATATTAACTGTATCTCTTGGATTTTTAAAATTCCACTCACAGAAGTGGTATCATTATGTTTTATGTGAATTTCAAAATTCTCCTAGGAGGTGGGTAAAAGACGGTGAAAGTTCAATGAAATTTTTTTATATCTAAAATTATTCTAAACTAACACCAATTAATTAAATTGAACATATATAGGTATTATTTATCTATTTTGACCTTAATTAAATTTAAATAAAATAAATAATTATTTAAATAAAAAATCGGTTTTAAACAATAACTCATTGTTTTCACTATTCATCAGAAAATGAATATTTTCAGAAATATACCAAAATTTTACCCTAGGATAGTTTCGATATTACAAATCCAAAAATGAAGTCCATTTTGAATAATAAAATGTATAAAATTTCAAAATGTGGGTATTACTATTCAGAATGGCTAGTTTGATTGGTTGTGGTGTGTGTTAGAACTCGAAATTACGTACAACACACAGTACTGTATTATTCAAAGAGAAGTGTATCGTGGAAGCTTGGGGTGATACATTCTCAACTCTTTCAAATAATTGCTTCCTTGAAATTTCTAGAATTCTACCACTTGAAAAGACTCGGGTGATTCTTCATCATAATTTCCTCGGGTTCCCACGTTGCCTCCTCAATTTTATGGTTTCTCCAATGAACTTTTACCAGAAGAGTCTTCCGGTTTCTTAGCACTTGTTCTCTTGTACCAAGAATCCTAACGATCTCCTTACAATAAGACAAATTGGGTTCCAGTTGTAATTTCTCATAATGAGTACATGCATTGGGTCAGGCATGTATTTTCTCAATAGCGACATGTGGAACACATCGTGAACTATGGAGTGACTTGGTGGCATTGCCAAACGGTAAGCTACAACCCCATTTCATTCTTGAATTTCGTAAGGTCCGATGTACCTGGGACTCAATTTACCCTTCTTACTGAAATGTATAACTCCCTTACATGGAGATACATTAAAGAAACATAATCTCTTACCTGAAATTCAAAATCCTTCCTTTGGTTATCGGCATAACTCTTCTGTTTACTTTGAGATGCTTTGATACGGTTTTGGATTACCTTTACCTTTTCCATTGTTTCCTCCACTACTTCTGGGCCTACATGTTTTATTTCACAAACGTCATCCCAACAGGTTGGTGTGCGACAACTCTTTTCGTCTAACGCTTCATATAGTGCCATCAGAATTATTGAAATGAAGCTATTGTTATAGGAAAATTCCACCAGAGGTAAATATTGTTCCCACATACCCTGAATGTCATGTGAGCATGACCTCAAAATGTCTTCTGTGGTTTGAATAGTCCGTTCTGATTGTCCATTTGTTTGAGGGTGGTATGCAGTACTCAAACGAGGTTCAGTATCCAGGGCTTCATGAAGACATTTCAAGAATCTCGAAGTAAAAAAGGGATCATGATCTGAATCAATTGATAGGGGTACTCCATGAAGTCTCACAAATTAATTTATATATAGTGTTTCTATATGTTCAACTGGTAAATCTTCTCTTATAGCTAGAAAATGGGGTGACATGGTCAGACGATCAACAATGACCCATATTGCATCATTCTTTCTAGGAGACTTTGGTAGTCCCATGACAAAGTGCATTGTGATATTATCGCTTTCCACTCAGGTATGTGAAAAGGTTCCATGACTCCTCCTGGTTGTTGCCTTCTATCTTTCACTTATTGACAAACCATTCATCTTGACACAAAATCAGCAATCTCCCTCTTCAAGTTGTCCCACCATTAATTTTCCTTCAAATAACTATACATTTTGGTGCTCCCAGGGTGTATAGAGAAATTGGAACTATGGGCATCATCCAACAATTCCATTTTTAGATCAGGTATATCAAGAACAAAAAGTATCTTCCCAAAAATCAGAATTCAATCTTCATAAAAAAAAGTCACTCAATCTCCCATCATTCACAGCTTTAATCTTCTTTTGAAACTCTTCATCATCGGCCTGAGAACTATTTATCCTTTCTAGAAAATATGGTTTGGAAAACATTTGAAAATTTATTGATGTTTCACCTTCCATGGTGATTCCCATATCTATCTTTACTAGATCCATGAAAATCTGATCCCTTTCAATTCTCATATTGTTCAAAACACCATGGTCTTTTTTTGCTCAAAGCATCTTCCACCATATTTTCCTTCCTCGGGTGGTAGTGTATCATGCAATCATAATCTTTGAGCAATTCAATCCATCTCCGTTTCCTCTTGTTGACATCTTTTATGGAGAAAATATACTTCAAACTGTAGTGATCAGTATAAATATTACATTTTTTACCATAGAGGTAGTGTCTACATATCATCAATGCAAACAAAACAGCTTCTAACTCGAGATCATGAGTATGATATTATTGCTCATTAATTTTCTACTGTCATGATACATAAGCAATAAATCTATAATTCATCATAAGGACACAACTAAGTTCATTATTTGATGCATCACTATAAATAACGAACCCATCATTCCCCGATGGTAGAGTCAATATATGATCATTGACTAATCTTCTCTTCAATTCTTCGAAACATACTTCACACTCTTTGTCCAAACAAATTTAACCACATTACGTGTGAGGTTTGTTAATGGGTTATCCAACCAGAAAAAATTCTAGACGAAACATTGATAATAACCTGCAAAACTAATAAAACTTTGTACTTAAATTATACTCATATGTGCTGACCATTCATGGGTTTCTCTTGTCTTATAAAGATAAAAGGAAATTCCACCCTTAGAGACAATATGTCCAAGAAAAGAAATCTCTTGAAGCAAGAATTCACACTTCCTAAACATCCCATATAATTCATGTCTTCTCAGAGTCTTCAAAATAATGCGTAAGTGATTTTCATGATCTTAGTAGATTTTAGAGTATACCAAAATATCATCAATAAATACCAGTTCAATATCATCAAGGTGTTCCTTGAAAAATATGTTCATTAGATCCATGAAAACAGAGGGAGCATTAGTCAACGCAAAAGGAAATATTGTAAACTCGTAATGCACATACCAGGTTCGAAATGCTGTCTTTGGAATGTCTTCCTTCTTCAAACACAACTGATGGTGTCTATATACAAGGTCAATCATGGAAAAGTATTGACCTCCTTGTAGTTGGTCAAATAAATTATCAATGAGAGGTAGGGGATACTTGTTCATTATTGTTATAGCATCGATTTCCCTATATTCAATGCACAACCTCATAGATTTATCTTTCTTCTTAACAAAAAGGAAAGGGGATCCCCATGGAGAAACACTAGGGCGAATAAATAATTATTTACACAATTCCTCTAGTTTTT
The DNA here is from genome assembly GCA_963277665.1 of Viscum album. NCBI lineage: Eukaryota > Viridiplantae > Streptophyta > Magnoliopsida > Santalales > Viscaceae > Viscum > Viscum album. The sequence continues at coordinate 2,096,181,145 of OY728163.1, read as the reverse complement.
TATTTAGTTCCACTAATTCTACAGTTTTTATTCTATAAGGGGACTTCGATATGGGCCTTGATCTAGGAATTAAATCAATGGAAAACTCAATTTATCATTCTAGAGGATGTCCAGGTAAATCTTCCGGAAACACATCAACATATTCTTTCAACAAAGTTACATCCTCTATTTGAACATTCCTTTCCTCAACCATAGTTATTTCATTTTCTTCCACCCCAATAATTGAATTTAGTTGAGCTACTGGGGGTGGGTCTAGATAATAATTAGGTGGTGATGATTATGCTCTAAATATAAGGTGTTCCTTATCATCATCATCATGAATTGTGTCCTCCTTATTCTTACAATAAATATTCGCATCATAGTCCAAAATCCAATCCATACAAAGGATTATATCAATCTCAATCAAAGGTATGACGATGAGATCAGCAGATAAAGAACATTTATGTGCTCTAATGGGAATTTATTCACAGAACTTTGTAGTAATGATACTTCCCTTAAGTGTTTCAACTGACAACACCATTGTTAAATGAAATTTTAAATATCTAATTTTCATAGAAAACTAGTAAGGTATGAAATGATGTGATGATACAGAATCCAATAATGCATTAGCTAAACTTGAGGAAACAATTAAATTACCTGCCACCACATCTTTCAGAGCTTCTACCTCAGCAGTAGTGATAGCATAAGCTTGGTCTTGATCCCTTGTCATTTTCTGTGGTAAGTTCCCCTGACGCTTAGGACATTCATTTTCATAATGTCTCATCTCCCTGAAGTTGTAGTATTGAACATCGATACCTTCTTTATTCCCCTTGAAATCACGATCTTGGTGGCGTTTTTCACCACACTTGTAATAGACTCCATTTCCTTTTAAGCAAGTTCCAGGGTTTTTCTTCCCACATTTACTATAGGATGGATATTCAACTTTTCCCTTATTCCCATTATTTCCATTTCCGCAGTGATTAGCGGATCTCTTCTTCTCTTTCTCTGCATTAAAGTCGTAAGACTTAAGGAATTATTTTTCTGTCATGATGGCATATGAGACAATATCTTCGTACAATGAGAAGGATTTTGAGACTAATTCTCATTGATGAAATGGTTTTATCCCATAAAAGAAATGATAAATCTTACTCCTTGGGTTAAGTATATAATCTGCTGCATGCCTCACTAACCTTGTAAAGTTAGCCTCATAATTTGAGACATTCTCATCCTCCTTTTGTCTCAGACATAGAAATTGCTTTCCATATGTGCTTGATGGTCATGAGGAAATTATTTTTCCAAGGAAATTTCTTTGAACTCCATCCATTACATACATCATACTTCATCTTCTTCCTTCATGTTTTGAATCAATGACCACCATTGATCAGCATCTCCAGTGAGGCGGTAAACTGCAATGACAACTTTTTCCCTTTCATTACACCCCAAGGCGTGGAATATTTTCTCTAACGAACTTATCAATTTCTTAGCTACCATTGTATTTGTAATCCCATTGAATGTTGGTGGTTATTGCCTCATGAAACGATATAACATGGATCCTTCAAATTGTGGACTAGGGTGCTCCATACAGGTAAGGTTATTATTCATAACCTGAGTGAGTTGTTCCAGTATTGTGATTAACTGATCATCACCAGTTGCATCACCATCTCCACTATAATTATCTTGAGCAGGAGGGAAATCCCTACATTAAGTGCATGCATTGATATGGTTTCCATTCCTTCCAATAGGCCCCATTTCTAAACAATGACATAAACTAGATCAGTTTATGAATCAAAATACATAATTCCAAACTATTAAAACACTTAACAAAAATTGAACAGTTTATAGATATAATCCATAATCATAAAAATGTTTTCTTTAGGGAATTATATAATCATAAACCCTTCATAATGGTTTTTAATGAAAATGAGAATTATCCTAAGCATATCCCATGGGAGTGTCGTAACCAAGAGTGCAGCAAGGCACATTGTCGTTCACCAGTTCTCGTTCGACTCTAGCTCAAAGTGGTGTTTTCGAGTTTTACCCCTAGGTATATATGTGCCAGATCCACCTCTACCTGCTCGTATCCAGACAGGGATGTATTGCTCGAAAAAGTCACAAAATCTCTACAATAATAAAATTCTAGGAAGTTCTTCTATACTTATCCTCAAATTCTATCTTAGGGATATGTGCTCTAATAAGAGTTTATCTAAATCTAGCTTCCATGGTTTGTACTAAACTTCCTCTGATACCAACTGTAATGCCCTGACCCCAGTTACCCAGAGTCAGGGCATTATTACATAACATTGGCATGATCACAGAAAATCAATTCTCTAAAGACCGATTAGTTTAGTAACCTTGGAAACACTAGATATATTTATAAGTCTTACAATACATCATAAAGTGAAAACTACAACAACATCTTGTATCCACACTCATAAAACCGTATACTATCCCTGTAGGTCAATCATAAAATACATCTTCACATCCTGGGAAAAATAAAAAATAGAAAGGGGTGAGCTCAAATGCCAAATAAATATAACAATATAGAGGAATATTTCATAAATAAGTATAAACATTTAAAAAAATTTATAACATAAACAAAAGCCTTTTAAACATGAACTTCAGCATAATATGGCAGAAATAAAACGAAATAATTCCATTTAATTATTCACATGGATATTCTACTAGTCGAATAATCACATGAAATATCAATAACCACTTTCATAATGATGGAATGCATAATGACAGACTATCATAACCACATAGTCAAGGCCTTGTGCCAAGGCTGCAAATAAGATTTTATCAAGGCCTTCTTCCAAGACACTAGTTTGTATCATTAGACCTACCGATGCATCATGGATCTATAGAGGGATACACCCGTCACTTATTAATTCCAATGCATTCCTCATATGAACAGGTTTAAACATAACATAAACATTCGTATTAAAACTAGCAGAAAAAATGTCAATACTTTCTCCATAAACCATGAATGGTATAAGAATAAAACAACCACAATAAAACATATCACAAAACCATCAATACTATATGGATGATTTGAATCAAAATAAATTAACTTCAAATAAGCTTAAAATCCATCAAAGGAGGTCGACAAAGATGAAACCAAAACTATTTGAGAAAAATATCTCTTTTTTTTGAAATTATTTAAATGTCACATAATTATAAAATTAAACATTTACTTCCAAAATATTATTATAAGATTGTTAGGTAAGCATTGAAAATTTTATAATGATGGAAAATAGATGCACCCGCCATATAATTATAAGAATTATTTGAAATACATTTTTATGAAACGTGGATGTGGATGATAAAGAGGTCCTAGTAGATACTTACGTATAAACAACCTCAGATAATGAAGATATTGTGAAATAAACTCTTACCTTGTAATTTTCCTTGGTTGAGGGTAGCTAAACCTCCTGTATAATGGTGAAATAATTTTTATAAAATTATACAAGAATCATATACATTAATATGATATCATATATGATCTTTTAACATTCCTTTGTTAATAATATCTTAGTAATATCGTTATTTCAGGTGTTAATTTACTCATTTTATTTTATATGTTTTGCTACATAAGTCATGTTTGTTATGGATAGGTTGTATATTATTCATTTCCAGAATGATATTATGTATTTAAACATTATTTTTAATAATAAAATAAAATTTAGTCTTGAATGGATTCGATGGGGAATGAATCTCATCACGTTCGTGGATGCAGTAGTCTGTACGAACACACAAGCGACAATATCATTATTTTTATACTAAAATAATATATAATTGGACGTTATATCCTATATACATAATCATTATCATGTCATATTTATTATTTACATCAATAAAACATAATTATTATAACCATCCAAATAATAATGTATTGAATAACAATTACACCAAGACGTGGAGACGGTAAACCATACGTACACACTTATGGTGACATGTCATTTAAGGGAAGGATAGAATACTAAATATGGTTGTAAAATATTTATTATAACATTACAGTATATAGGAGATACTGGGGTTATTATTTTAGATTTAAATAAAAAATAAAAAAGAATTTGAATAAGAACGGAACTTGAAAGAAGGTAGAGAAAATATTACATCTTCTTCGGGTTCTTTGTTTTGATTTGATCAAAAGGCTCCTTAGGTTGGATTTATAATCAAAATAGGACCTCTAGGTTGAATTTAGGGAGTCTAAAAGAATATTTGGGTAGGGGTTGGAATAGCCAAAATGCATTGAAGGTGTTAATTAGAGAGAAGGGGAGTGCCCTTTTATAAGAGGGGTGAGGGGAACCTTAGGAAAATATTTAAAAATTATTTTATAATAAATTAATATTCGGTTTATAACGGCTCTAAAGTGGATTATTTAAAGGTTAAGGTGGGAATGGGTCGCAAACCACCCAAACCATAGGTTTTAGATAGGTTTGGATCACTATATTAACCTTATCTTCTAGTTTTAACTCTTAGTTAATAAGTTTCACATTTACCATGTCTCTTTGTATTTTTAAATTATATGGTTAATAAACATACTATAAAATTAAAATTGACACCCATGTGGTCCATTAATGAAACACCTATCATTATATAAGTCTTTATATCTAACCTGAAATTTTTAGGAATAGAATATATTTAATAATATAATATTTGTTTTAAAAAATCTTTTATGAAAATTTTGACAACATTGGGTATTGTGTTTTTGATAAATTCATAACAGGATTATTACTTCAAAAATATACATATTAAAAATATTAATATGTCATATTAGCCTACAATATTAATTTAATTCCTAAAAAGTTTCAAATTACATTTATATGGGTATTTATAATATCAATTATCTTAATATTTCATTAATTAGTAAATTACAGCATCACCACTGTGTCAAAAATTAATTAAATTATTTAATGTATAAAGATAATAAATAAAATTTTATTATGTCAGAAATCTTTTTAGATTTATAATGAATATTTATAATCAAATTTATCTTATGTATAACCCTATACTAAAAAAATTTAGTTATTCAACGTTGATTTTAACTCTTTAAACTCTTCTTTAAATTAAATAATAATAAAATTCCTAATCTAATCCAAGTGGACCTAAATGATAATATATTATTCATAAGGTTGTTTTGAGTATAGATACACTTGTCCAATAGAATTAGGACATGTGTTAGGGTAATATTAATATCATTATTACGCTTAATTACCATATTTACAATTAACTGTGGTAAATAAAAGTAAAAACTTACTATTCACCAAAAATTATTTTCATCTTATTAAACCCCATTTTACTCCTTGATATTAACCGTGCCACTCGTATTTTCGAAATTCCACTCAAATAAGCGGAAAAATTCTGTTTTATGTAAATTTCCAAATTTCCTAGGAGGTGGGTAAAAGACGATGAAAGTTCAATAAAATTTGTATATATCTAAAATTATTCTAAACTAACTCCAATGAATTACATTGAACTTAAATAGGTATTATGTATCTATTTTGACCTTAATTAAATCTAAAAAATAAATAATTATTTAAATTAAAAATTGGTTTTAAACTATATCTTAGTGTTTTTCACTATTCATCGAAAATTGAATGTTTTCAGAAAGATACCAAAATTTCACCCTAGGGTAATTTCGATATTCCGAATCCAAAACTGATGTCCATTTTGAAATAAAAAATGTATAAATTTTCAAAAAGTGGGTATTACTATTCATAACGGCTAGTTTGATTAGTTGTGGTGTGTGTTAGAACTCGAAATAGCGTACAACACACACTACTGTATTATTAAAAGAGAAGCGTATCGTGGAAGCTTGGGGTGTCACAATTTACATAATCATTTAGTTTTTTCATGGATTTTTTATACTATTTCCCTCTTTAACCCATTTATTGGGACATTGAGTCAAATAATTCCCCACTCCATTTCAATTGGTGAGAAATATTTTTTTATATTCTACCACATCCTTTTATCTCTATCTTTTATGTCCTTTACTTATAAAGTTTTTGAATCTATATATCAATTTATTGAAATTTCCCAAGGATTATTTCCTCATTATTAACATTGTGTAATTATACAGTATTTTCTACTTCACCATCTTCATCCTCAAAGAATCTTTGATTGTCCTTCCTTTTTTTATTTGGTAAATCATTGTTTATAACTACGTTAACGTAGTTCATCATATTTTCTAATTTTTGGTTAATGATAATCACTTAATTTTTCTCATTGACTAGCTTTCCAATTTTTTGGTCATTATGATTTTCATTTAATTTCCCCACTACCAATTTTATATTGGTTTAATATAGCTCAATCATTATCTAAAACCAAAGGTGTTAACATTAGTGATTATCAATTATCATCATAAAAGAATAATCAAAATTTTACCTCATGATATAGTAATTTATCATGATATAATGTAATAATGTAGTTCCATTTTTCAAACACATAACATTATTCATTAAACTCATATCAACAATTTCTCAACCTATATAATTCTATATTCAATAAAATTATTCTATTTTCTGTGATTTATAATACAATTAAACAAATTCCCTTATTGTAACTATGAAGTAAATTCTTCATAGTGGATTGAAATAGGAATACGATTTTAAAAATAATATCCCCAAACATTGTCCAGTCTAGTATTTAATCGTAGTCCCATTCAACATTTTGAGGAGCAAATATCAAGTAAATGCTCAATAATACATTCTAGGGTTATTACCCATATAAACATATGTTCCATTAACACATACACATGACATAATCCATAAAAAATTTAATTTCAACAGAAAAAAATTATCGAAAAAACACAAAATCATTAGGTTTTCGTGCCATAAATAATAGTTTTACATATATTTTCACTAACTCTCTCATATTAGAATTCTCAAATATAATGTGTGTTATTATTTAATGGTTTTCTATAAATTTTATATTTTTGTCATACATTATTAATAAAACCCAATTTATCCTCAAATAAATTCTTATATCTAATATTATCTAAACTATACTGAAATACCAAAAGTTGCAGCCTAGACCAAATCTCGAAGATATGGTTCCATAAAAACATTTTTTATATATAGTATTTTATATCTATGGTATATTTTCACACAAAACATTGTCATAAATATAATAATTAATGAAATTATTCAATAACATAGAAAAAATAACTTTTATATTTATATAAATAGGGAAATATGAAAAATAATAAAATAATAACGCCAATTTCTTTCCCAAGAAATAGTATTTTCCAAAGATAGTATAAAACCCATAATCTATATTATGTAAATAAAAATACATATATTCAAAATATACTATATTATGATCCATATATCACTTTTAACAGTTTATTCATAACATAGGGAAATGAAAATATAAGAATGGGTGACCTCAAATTCCTAGTAATGAAAAACATTCTAATAAGGAAATCAGGGAATAAAAATGGAAAAATTATTATGACTGAAATATGTAAACTTAATAATTCCATAATCAACATAAACTGATAGAATAATATATCCATGGATAATAATGAAAATTAATAGACATTGTGGATAAAAATACCTGAATTCAAGGAAATGGGATTCATAATAACTAAAATCCGGATAATATAATTACGACCTCATCCAAAACATCATTCTTGTCATACTGATTTCAATCATGAAATATTATATAATTTGGTATTCATCCCCTAATTCCCCTCTCTTTTGTTTACTACTATCATTTGATATATCGAGGTTCAATATAATTTAATGCCCCACTAGTCCCATGTTTTAGTTTAATTCATTCATCAAGTGATAAAATGAGTAAACATTAGATAACAAACTATAATAGTAATTATATATACTAGAGTAATGACATTAATGATTTCAATTCAAATTCCAAAATCAATAAAATGGATAACATGATCACAAACCATATTGAGAAAGACAATGGGTGGATAATTAACACATGATCATCTCTTTTGAGTAATCCATAAACAATAATATTAGAGTAACAAAAATTAAAATTACCAATATTTCAAAAATCTAGATGTAGAACATCATTCTATATTAGAATAGGTCGAGACAGAAATGTATGAAATAATGCTATATGGTGATGTACAATATTAACTGCTAAATCAATATATGATATATCGGTGAAAACCATTCAATAAATGTATTGGGAATTAAGGTAGTAAAAAATAAAATACGTTGGAAAAAAGGTTATATCTACTCATGATATATGGTTATAAAATAAAATGTGTGTGATGGTTTACATATTAAATATAAAAGGTAATTAAATATTCTATAAAAATTTAAAAGGTGTATAAATTAAAATGAACATATCATAATTTTAGTAAATTAAATTTGGATTGATATAGATATTTAAGAAAATATCCCATGAGAAACATTATATGAATAGTATCATATAAGATGGAATCCAAAATAAAATTGTTCAATATCATTATTTTAACACACCAAATTATATGTAAATATATTTATTATATATAAAATAATTTACCATATATTTGATGAGTTTGAATCATTTTAAATATCAATTTGAAAATAAATTTGAAATCTAAAAATTGGTTGATTAAAACATTTCTAAATTATTATAAACTAGAAACATTCACATCAATTTCAAATGTAAAATTTAAAAATTTAATGGGAAATATTATATATAAAATTATTATTGAAAAAAAACTATATAATAAATGAATTTGTTTTTATAGAATAATCTTTTCTATTAAGAAATGTTGATCCAAATATTGAACATTTAATTACGAAAGGTACCTTTGTAAGACATTGAATTCATCTTGATTGAAAACAGACATTATAATTACAAGTAATAAATAAATTATATTAGTTAAAAATTATTTTTCCAATGAATATTATAAAATTAAATATGAAAAAATCATTTTGTGGAATAAACCAATAATGGAAGAAACAATACCATGATAAAACATTATAACTCAAGGAAATTAGATTTCAGCTGTCAAAATAACCAAAAAAACATACTATAGATGTTAAGATAAATATGTAAAAGATTTCTGTGGTATCAATAAAAATTAAAAATAAAAAATAGATAACTCTACATTGTATAGTCAATGATTGAATTTTTATATCTTTTATGATATAATCTTGAGAGATTATCATAACGCAATGAAAAAAATTGGGCTAACAATAATAAATTATATGGGATTAATAATGGAATCAACAATCATTTGATAGAGGAAATATAATTTTTCTTATAATAACCAATGAAATGAAAAACATTGTGCTAGAAATACTTTAATGGGATCAAAATTCTCTATTATAGTATACATGGACCAAAATATGTATAATCCCACAATGGATAAAAATTGAGACTATAGAATACATTATGTTTTATCCACAATTCAAAAAAATCCACTCTTTTCTCTTGTATTACAAACAAATCAATCTTACCAAATTATTGATATTTATTACCTATTTTCAATAGTTGGTGTAATTAGACCCAATCGTTTTTAACTGGTTGGGTAAAAATAGTGTGGGTATTAACTAGTTTTAAAAATATATTAATACCAAGATAAAAATGAGATGGAATAGATGTTACATTATGTTTATAATAGTATAATTTCATTCCATTAGAATTGTGTTAACAATAAAAGATTGTGAAATAGATGATGATCATGTTTCATCGGTCGATAAAAAACAAAAAGTATTTTCAAATGTAATGAGTTTTAAAAAATAACTGTTATAAAAAAATTAGAGTATGCATATTTATAAAATATTATACCATTAATTAATAGCATAGATTCATACATGATATAAATTCATATAATTATCCATGTGGGTTCGTACATTGAGCCACACATTAATAAACCATATATAATGATTGATTATGTGGGGTTTTATTAGTCAAATAATTGTACTAGAATCATAATGTTATTATTTAATGTTTATTACTGTGATATATTATAATTGGAATAATGTATAATAATAATTAAAAGGTATAAAAATTTGGAATAAGATGTATAAGAACATTTTCATATTAGTACAATTTCATTAAATGATTGAATTAACTATGATAATTTATTAATCATATAATTAACAGGTTTTATAATTTTTTATTATATAAAAAAATGATATTTTAAAAATAATATTTATCAATTAATAACATTTTCTGAACTATCCATGAATATTGTTAATGTAAGAATGCATATTTCTATAAATGTGGTACTTCCCACATACTCATGAATGATGATTTTGAATTCATGCAATATGAGAAATGAGTATTATGATTTATCATGAAAGAATAATAAATAATTTACAAATATAATTATTATTTTTTAATTTTTAATTTATAAACATTCCATAATAGGTGATTAGGATAAACTGTCGTGTTTCATCAAGGGGTCTATAATCCATACATTCCAATAAATCGTGTTGTTGTTTTTCATAAAAGAATGGGTGAATAAGGTTAATGACTATAATATTAGCATAATAACAACCCATATATAACCAATAATTATTTTTCTATATAACTATGTGAAAATTTATAATATTAATGGAATTGTATAAAATAATGTAGTGAAATAAAAAAGTTTAGTTCCCATTAAACATTTTTTTATTTCCTTAGATTGACCTATGTAAATGAAAGGATTATGATAAAAAAAATTCAACATAATATATTGGATGAAATATTGGATTCAAAGGGAAGTAAAAAGGTCTAGGTTTAAGAAGTAAACCATATTTTAGGGGTAGTATTTAATTGGTGTTGTGGGCCCCTTTTATATGATAAACATGTTGACATTTTTGTTAATGCTCATAACCTTATAGAAATGTGAAGTCAATATCAACATAAGTGGGTCAAAATAGAGATATAATGGGTTAAGAAATATATAATTTCAATAATTTCTTCAAAAAATTAGTGAACATTATTTTTTCATCTACATCCTTTTGTAAAGGTTTATTCCCTTTTAACTAAAAAATACATTTTACGTGGTAACAATTTTCTAACTATGTAATTTACAAATTTTTAAAATAAAAAATTACCCGTTTTCATAATGTATACCTAATAATTCCAAATTTTAGTTAAATTTAATGTTATTATATTTATTTATATGATAAAATGTATTTTTCTAATAATGAATAAAAAATATACAAAATATTACTTATTTTGACGTTATTACATTTTTCAGAAAATATTTTATATTTTCTTGTAAACTAGCATCAATATTTTTAGAATTATACTATAACTTATTATATATATATTTTTCAATAAAGAGGTTAAAATTTTATATTACATACTTAAATACTAATAATATCACTAAATCCTGGAATTTATAAACTTGTATATTTAATAATTTACCTAAATATATCTATTTTGGAGAATTCAAATAAACCACCTTAAAAATTTTAAATGATAAATAACAACATTTTAATTTTTTTAAATATAATATATAAAATATTTAAATTCCTATTTTTAATATGATTAAAAAAATTAAAAACATTTTTATGGATAAAGTGAATTTTCATATCAATATCTATTCTTCATATTATTTCATTCAATTTACTTTTGAGTCAAAAAAATTAATCATATCAATAAATATTAGTAAAAATTAATCACATGTTCTTAATGGTAAAATAGGAATATCACCTAAAAATTAAATTGTTTTGAAAAATAAAACATTATGCATAAAATTATTGTATTAGGGATTTTAGATATAGAGATTTATTTTAATTGTTATTAAAATAAATCTTTGTTCTATTTATTTGAATATTTCATAAAAAGGTTATTATTATTTATTCCCACTAATAAAATGTATAGGATTTAATGATAATAGGTAAATATTTATATTTTACATAAATATGCCATGTTTTTGTTTAATTTTTTTGTGTGTGTCGGAAATGTTATAAAAAGTATTGACTTATTAAAATCCAATAACATATCCAAATATATTTGTGTTATAGAGTAGGTCTAATATTTAACTTATTCCCTACAACGGAGTTCGTTCATGTACTTGGATGGAAAAAATTATCCACTACACATGGATTCCCTACACGATATCTATCCCACACCCATAAAAAACTTTTATAGAATCTCTCTATAATCGGCAATACAGAACATGGATAATTTAGAGTGAATATTGTTTATATAATATCCATAAATATTCAATAATTAATCATTTATGTTGTCACCACCTATAGTGAAATGAGGACAATGCCTATGGGTCGAGCAATATATTTACTCACTAACATACTACCTTCTTTTAGGTTGAAGAATTCCATAATTTTCCCTTGATGGAATGTGTCCAGATAAAATTATTTATTAAACTACCCATCATACAAATTCCATGTAATATCTTGATTGATAGTATCTTTAATGTTTGTGTAAAAAAATTATAAATAGATTATAAATCAAATATGAATCTTTATTAACCATCATATATTCTAGTATTTTGAGGTAAATGAATACTATATTCATCCTAGAAATTCATACATATCTTTCTCTCGGATCTTGAATCAACCTAAAATGTGGGAAAATTCGGCTTCTAAAATTTTGCGAATTCATTTACATGATGTGGTTCCTCAGCTAGAGGTCTCTTGTGGAATGCCTGAAATTCTTCTACAATACTCTAGGATAACAACGTATAGGAAATTGGATCACGTTAAAAAACTCTATCCTCTAATCCTTATTACTATTTATCATCATCCTGATAGTTTGAATTCTAATTCTCTAACTGTATCAAAAAAATTCAATTAATTATTTTAAGACTTACTTATTTAGTGTTTTATCATATACCATTTTAAAATAATCAAAATCATAATATCACAATATCAAAATAAAATATTTTTGTAATAATGATGTATTAGTGGGAAGTCTATATAATAAATATTAATAATTAATTTACATTGGTCAATTTTGTAATTATGAGGCAAAAACATGACTAGATGTTATGAGCATAGTAATTGTACGTTGACTACCTTAGTAACATAATGTTCAACATAATGGTGTATGGTATGTCTATTTATGAAATAAATTTAATCAACTAACTCACCTTATCTTATCTATATCATCATGAATAATTAAATCGTAAAATGGTACCATAATTTAATAACCCAATAGTATCTATTATCTTTGTAAGTGTTGAGATTCCACTTTCCATTACTGATATTCCCATACGAGATATGGTTGTAATTGAATGTGTATGTTTTAACATGAGTGTTGGATAAATATTTCCATTTTCAAACATGAACAAAAACACACATACATGAAAAAAAAATCTAATACCAATATATATATTTAAATATTTCATAAGGAAGACCAACATCTCAATTAATTTCATTATGATTAATATGATGAGTAGAAGAAACCATAAATCTATTTAACATAGACTCAAATATAATGAATGACTTCGGAACCAAAGTTTCACTACTCAAAACTCCAAGAACCTAAAATACTCCCATGATTTATTCCCAATATCCATAAATGATACATAAAGAATCACTTCTATAGAAATATGAATCCTTCCCACGTCCTCTATATTGGAAAATTTCTATATATGAACCAGTGTTCATATAAAGGGTTTGAGTATAAAATGCCAATATGAAAACACAAATATAATTTTAAATTATTCTCTAAACCAAAAATAAAATTTCCTATAAATTTTATTTAATTTTTATACACAATACCAAATTTGTTAAAACTATTTCCACAGTTTGTATATAAAAATGTATGAAAAATTATTAGTAGTTCAAAAAGAATATTATTTTTGTAAGAAGTATTAATAGATCATTTTAAAAAAAATTAATAACCCATACATTCACAGACACTCGCACACACACATACACCTATGGATACTGGAAAACATCCCCTGAACTCATATGTAGAGAGAAATCTTCCACCAAGACATCACTTTTCCAAAATCATTGTCCCAATATGGTCCTGTGACCTAATACCCCAAACAAATTTAATTTTTCATGAACAAAATATAACAATTATTTTCAAAGGTCACACATAAAAAAATTATTTATTTTTAAAAAATAATTTAATCAAATCTTCAACCACATTTTCAGAATCACAAAGAACCAATGTTTCGTAGAAAAACTAGTATTTACACAACCCTATAGAGTTTCTGTATGATTTGTTAATTAAAAAGAATGAATAATTTCATTAATATATCATTGATACATCCGATTATAGAGAATTTATAATGATGCTAAAAAAGTTCATAAAATACAATTAATAGGAATAATATTCACATGATCTCATAGATATAGACTCTTTATTTTATATCTATACTCAAAAAAAGGATCGACTAATACTTTTTCATTCCCAAAGATCAGGTAACAAAACATACTAGTCTAGGGTATCATTCTTATATAAACAAGAAGATATATATTATAAGGTAGGATTAGGATACGTAATATTTTATTTGGAAACAATGCTTAAAAAATTGTTATGAATGGTTTCTAGAGGAAACATATCGCCAAAAATATCACCAAGAAGAGGGTCATGGACTAGATCATAAGCCATGTAATGAAAACACAGGGGTTCCATTCCAGATATTTGTTTCAAATAAATTTCTCAAAACAAATTTATAACTTTTCGTGGTTTTTCTGAATGTTATGAAATCCATGAGCCAACCAAGTGAATTTATATTACCCGAAAATTCATATGATTCATTGTAGGAAAACCATTCAATAACAATGTGAATCAATGATTCATTAAAATTTACAAATTACATGTCTTGGTAACACATTTATGATATCTATGAATCAAAATATTTCTTACCTATTAACATAAATATTCACCTCTCGTGGTTTTCTAAGAAGCTACTTAGTTTCCATTAACCACAAAAAATCTTTCAACACATGAAAATGATTCAAAAAATAATCTATAGCCATCCAAAATAATTATGAGACTTATACCAAACATTAAAAATCATAAAATATATAATAAAATCTATAATTATCTATTACTAAGTGTGTCACATATATTATATAAATGAAATGTTTCATTAATGAAAGATAAATTTAATATATATAACTTCATGTCATCTTTAAATGGATCCCTCATCTACACATTCTAACCAAAAAATGTAGTTCAAAATTAATGATCATTATAATATAACAGCTTATTTTTATCACAGCTGCCTAAAATGAGAATGTTTGGAATTTCTTTACATCGACTTATAATTTATCATTATCTAAAATAATTTTTCGATTTAAAAATTAAATTTACATATTAATTCATATAAAATATATATATTGGGAAGGATATACTAAATTAAAATCAATAATTATTGAATCCACCTACCAAAACTAGTATGAAAAAATATAAACTACTAATATTGAATGATTATAATAACCTATAATTAAATTTAATATCTTTTATAAATTGTTATAATTTGTTTCTATTAATATTAATATATATGAATATGTTTTTGAAATTGGTTTATAATATGTATCAATTTTTTATAAAGGGATTTAAGGGAAATATATGATGTAGGAATTTAATGTAATAGGATTCTCCCCCAATCACTCATATTAATTTATATTATTTTTGTTAGAATAATTGTTGAAATATATATATTCCATTTAAAATATATTTTTTTATATTCATATACATATATTTGGTATTTTTGGTGATTTTCTACATTTTACCCCCAATTATTCATACAACACTATTAGCAAGGAAATTATTCTCAATCACTCTATCCCATTTTTAATCATTTACATGTTTATGTTCATTATATTATGTCATATATATAATATATTTCATTAAATATATTTATATTATTTCATAAAGAATAAATCTATTAAATTTTTCTTCTTTACAACACCTAGAATTAAATTTTGTTTCTCTCTTCATAAATGCTTTCAACACTGTCACGTTATACATATAATTTATTCAGTAGTCATTACAATTCCTCCAAGTTATTTTATTTTAACTGGTTATTTGAAATTATCTGTAAGACTATCATTCCTTTATTAAAACCATTCATTTTTATCTCTTTTTTAAATAAAAATATAACAATGTAATTAATATTTATAATAGATTTTTTTTGAAATTTTTTATCTTCTTTGAAATTATTGTCAATTAAAATATATATTATACATCAGAAATATTTCTTTTGCTTTCACTGTTGATCTTAATTCATTAAATTATCCTCTTTTTACATTTATATTACTTATTTCTTAATTCTTGTAGATCAATTTATTTGTACTATTTTACTCATAGGTTCTAAATATTATATAATATATTTTTAATTGTTTTCATGTTAATATGATATTATATTTTATGGTTTTTAATTTTATTATGGTTCACCCAATAATTATATATAACTCCAATTAATACGGTTTTAGTTATGTGGTGTGATATGCTATTTTATTGGAAATGGTTTTTTATATTAGTCAACAATATTTAGGTAAATGTTTATCTACAATGTGATGATGATACCAATTGATATTCTCAAAAAATTCAAATTTCTCCCATATGTTTGTGCATAAAAAATATGTTATTAAAAATCATTATTTAATGTGTCATGTTATATTCAATTGTTCTCACTCCTTTTGTTATGATTAAAGTATTATCTTCACATACATAATTTTTTGTTGTTTTCATACATTTTTATAATATTATATATGATATTTTTGGTTAACTTGGTTGATTATGCTTATGTTTTACACTCAACTAGGAATATTAGATCACCATTTTATATTTTTCTATTTTATGGGTAATGATGATAAATATTACATTGGATATTTCTAAAATACTTTCACATGTTAAATATTAGTTCAAGAAATGTAAAAATTGTTTTAAAATAATATATTTATGTATTTAATCTCCAAAACACAAATCCATTGGGAACTAGGCTATCATTCATTTTTTCGTTTTAAAAGATAACAATGTATCAAAATATAATATTTTTGTATAATTTTTATGGGTTGTTTTAAGTGGTATCATATTTAGAAATAATTAATTTATTTTATTCTTATATGAAGAATAATTAGATTGAATGAAGTGAAACATTATTTGAACTTAATTTTTTATATTGGTCTCTACTTTTTTATAAAATACTAGTATTTATATTATTATTCATATGCCCATCAACATTATAAAATTATTTTTCATTTATAACAATAAATTTGTATTATAAGACAATTGGAACTATTATCATGAAGTATAATAGGTGATAAATAATATTATTTTCTATTATATAATTTAAAATATCACATCTGGGTCTAATTCAATGAATTCCATCTCATTTTAAAAAATATCTATCATTAATTACTAAAACTTATAATGAATAGATATTTAGTTTTGTTGAAACTCATAGTGTCGTGGTGATTTTTCACCTGGAATATAACTCATCTCCAATCGATGTTTATGGAAAGATCATCCTAAAAATTGTTATTCTCCCTTTCATGGAATTTTATATGATATTGGAAAATAATTTCATATTTATATATTGACAATATATAACATTTTATACAAATAAAATAAATGTCCATATCCAAAATCATCCCATGATAATCTATTGATAAAATAATTATTATTAACTAAATTTGGAAACAAAATCATTTTACACCACTTACCTGTACTATTTTACTTTATTTTAATAAAATAATTGTGCCATGAATTGGGTGAGAAATATATATCAGAATTATTCGTAAAAAAATTCTTATTTATTTGTCTAAATACTTATTAATGAAGTATATTTAGCTCATGTGGTTGAGGATGAAGTAAAAAATGGTGTATATTCCAATTGTGATGGTATATGATGATCTATTTATTAAAGAGTTTATTTATATACCCCTGTTTTGAGAGGTTGGGTTTTCATTTGATACAATATATAGTGTTATCCCCATATTAATGATCCCTCACAGAATAACCCAAGTTGGGTTTGAAGAAATGAAAATGAAAATTATATATAATTTGTGTTGGGGTTTTATATAGAAAATTTAATTTCCAGTGTGATTAAATCATCTATTTATTATGATCATGTAATATTTTATTAATTTTTTTCATTAATTTTATGGACCATAATAAGATTATTATTATGAGAATGTTTAGTCTATATCATATTGGTAGGTTTTTTAATCACGTTTAGGTAACAAAATACTTATATGTAGTCAACAATTGATAGATATTCAATCAACGTAGTAAAAAATGAAAATAAATTCCATAGATGAAATTATTTATTGGATATAGGTGAAGATAATTCATATTAATTCTGTAATGATAAATAAATACCATTATATATTCATGTATTTGAGATATAAGATCTTTATAGATTACTGTGATCATATTTTTATTTTCATTTTAAATGATATTATTATTCATTAAATGAGTTAGAAAAAACATTATGATCATCCAATGACTTTTTAATTATTATACTAATTAAGAAACTATATACCAAATTTTTAATGTAGGGATATTGGAGACAAAAGGTATGATTCTATGTTCCTGAAACCACACATTATGGAAATGTAGTAGCTGGGAATATTCCCCAATTTTGGGATTCAGGCCACTGATTTCATCCCAAACTACATTAAGGCCTTCGGGCCACCTTAAGTTCAGATGTAAACCAGACAACATACAAGGAACAAGTTCAAGAAAAAGGATGATCAAGGGGAGTTCACCATTGCCGAAGCTAAATAGATTGAAATAATAAGAGGGTATGGCAGATACCATTGGGGAAAGCCTATGAAAACACTGGAAAGCCTAGCGGAACAACCATGCAAAGGTGGAGAGATGATTTCACATTGAGGATGCTAGGGAAGAGCATTTCCATGTAGTTATCTAGGTTTTTTATAATGTTTTAAGCCTAAAGGTAATTAAATCATCTAATGCCTATGAGCTTGTAAGGGTTCCACCTCACCCCTTGAAAGCTGGATTATCAAAATCTATATAAAATGAATGCCTTTGGGACATTGGAGGAGAAAAGGATTACCATTATCTTAAAATCATCTAACAATGTTTAAAAGAAAGGGTTAAAAATATCATTATTGAAAAATGTGAAGATGATTCCTGTTAAATATAATATAATATTGGTCACTATAAATATTTACACACACCTTTATTATAAAGTATGTGTTTTTATAAAAAATAATATTGAAGAAGGGATTAAGGTATGCTGTTATAAAAATTGACATGGTGGTATCTTATGCCTCCCATTGATTAATGATCATTGAGAAAAATTACCTAATGCTTAATCTAGAGCTAGTAATAGTTTCATTTTCACTACTTATATTATGAAAATATCACTATAAAAATATGTATGAAATATATAACAATAAAAATGGGAAAAGTATATATTCACATAAAATGATTAAAAACGTGCCAAAATATATGGTTTGAGTTACAATATGATTATGATATATGTATACTCTAATTCCCTGGGATGGAATACATGTTTTCAGATGATATTAATAGAAAATATTAGTTTAACTAATCAATGATGTGGATTAAAAGAGTTATAATATTTAAGAATATGGATATAATAAATATGGAATTAGAAATAGAACTAATGAATTCATATTTGGACTAATTTATTTCACAAAAATACATCCTTTATTTTTTAACAATAAACAATATAATGTTATTCAGTTATTATTGAATCTCATAAATATTATACTTTTCCATTTTTACAAGAATGGAATTATATGATTTAGTAAATTTAACATTACTAACTCTAGTAAATATATTTTCTTTCCAAAATGTTAAATATTAATAGATAGAATTGGTATAATCTCGAAGGGAAAATTAGTTTACTTTCCTTATAGAGACAAATACACAACTAATAAAATTTATACAGTGGTTGTGAAATAGAAAACATTATATTGGGATAAATTCCCCACCATTGATCTCATTTAATGAATTCTTATTATTATATATTTGGAGATGGAAAAAAATTAAGGTTGAGATCAAATTACTAGATATATAGTAAAATTTATCAAGTGTAAATAATTCGTAACCAATATATCATTGAAAATAAATGAAAACACATGATATTTAAAAAATAACATGTGACCAAAATTAATCTATAGTTAATATTCCTGAATAGTCTGAAGGCCTTCATTTTTTTTTTGATTTTTTATAACCTCAAATTCAAGGGATGATGTGGAACCCTTACAAGGCTTGTAGTCTTAGTGATTACATGGCCCATAGGCTTAAGTGACATTACATGACCCAAAATACATAGATAATTCAACCAAAATATTACTATAAAGAACTGCCCCTTCCTAGCAACTGCATTGTGATGGTAGTTCTCTACCTTCACATGGTCGTCTGGATAAATTTAATATGGAAGCACATGCTAGTCCCGATGGCATAGTTATTTCCTCACATTCGTCCAAATCCATTAGTTCTACTATGTTGTGTGTCCATTCTCTGAATCCTACTATGGGGATATTCATTTTCTGTAGAGTCTATATGGGGAAAATTCATGTTGCTTGAAGGCCATGTGGTGGGCCGAAGTCCTTATGGATTCGACAATTCCTTAAAGGTGGCCTGAAATCCCTAGTGACCCAATGGTATGGATGGCCCAAAGGCTATAAAGACTCCCGGCTCGAACTAGTTTCCCAAGGTGAATAGTTCTGGTTGCAAATGTACCAACTAGTACATGCTAAAATATCTTCTATAGTAACTTCTATAGTATTGACACAGTACTTACTACACTACTTCTACAGTACCCCTAGAAATATGTGTCCCCCAGGTTTTGAACCTGGGTCTCGTGGATACACATAAAAATACCTCACCAATTGTTCTAAGGCTAATGTGGGAATAGATAATATCAAACATAAAAACTGATGGATAATAATAACTAAATTATCAATGAAGGAAATGACGAATATGGGATTCTATTTTCTAAGACAAAGATTCTTCTATTCCATCACAACCATTAACAAATCCTTTTAAAAACTAGGGGAAAATACCCATTAAATTTTCACAAAAAATTTGTTTCCTGAGACCAGACGATGCATCAAAGTGATATACAACTTTATGTCCAATCCTTAAATATATGTTGAATTATTTCCTAATATAATTATACACATAATAAATTAATGAATTTTATTCATTATTTGTCAAATATATAATAAATTAATAATACATTATATCATTATTTCTCAATCCAATCAAATAAACTGTGAAATAAAACACATCATATAGAAATGATATAAATTTTATGTTATAATGAAATTCAAGGTAAAAAAATTATATTTTTTAAGAAAAATATAATCTATAATGATAATAAGAAATTTATTTTTTAATAATTTTTAATGACCCCATAATAAAATTTTATTATTTGGTATCTATTAAATTTTTAAAAAATGAAACAGTCATGAATGGAAAATTAATACTAATTAATAAATATCTATTCATGTTATATACATAATGGTTTCATTATATTTTCCACATAAAATTTAATTTTCTAATAATAATCAATAAGTCTCAATGGAAAGGAAATTGGGCCCAAAATACACTCGTCACAGGCATCTATTTTGTTGAAATTATTTTAAAACGGTTGTATATTGTTTTAAAAAAATTTATTAATTTAAAAATATAATAATAATTATATTTATATTTTCATATATGGTCATCTTATAAAATCTAACCACACATTATTTAATAATATTTCATCATTACCAATGATTTGGGTGTCAACTACTACATGTTGTCTTGCATATTTTTTTGATGATGTACTACTTCATGTACTAAAGATATAGATAAATATTAAATAGAATAATATTAATGTTAAAAATATAATAAGGTCTTGTTATTCCTTTTTAAAATAATTCATTAATAGTTTACATTGGAATATAATTGAAATTCTTCGTGAAGATGGTTATTATACTTACACATTAATGATGATGTCATTCTTATAATGGTTGAAAGCTACTGAATGTGAATTATGTATTAATTTTATTGAATAATAGTAATTTAATATATGTATTATATGTTATTTCATTCCATAATTATGGATATCCATTTCATTTGGTGGTGGAAGGAAAATTACATCAATTTGTGAGCTGGTAGTCTGCCATACCCACATGGAATGAGTTAGTTTTCCATTTGATGGAGAATAATATGGATAAATAATATTCCTTAAACAAAATAAAATATAAATATATATATGATAAATAAATTTTTTATATTTTTATTTTAGTAATTTTTTTCTTGGTGATAAACTGCGAATTAAAAATAAAGAGCTCGGTGAAGATGACTACCATCACTCAGTGAAACAACCTTCATATGTATTCTTATGAACATAATTTTTTGTCTTTTTGGAATACCATCACATTTAAAATATGTATATTGAATTTGGGGAATTATTTTTTATGGGTTTTATTGAACATTAATGAATTTAATGTTTTGAATAAATTAGGTGTTCTGGTTCCATTTTATAAATTATGAGGATGTTTTTTTGTAAATACCCATAACTACTCGATAATATGATGTCAGAAATAACAAAAGTTAACCAAATATGTTAACTAATGTGGTGGGGTAATATAATTAAAATATTAACACCCAAATCTTGAAATAATCAAGTTTTAAAATTTCATGTTTTGTATATTTACGTTAACTCAGATTTACCATTTTCCCCCTGGAAACAAGTCTTTTAAACATGGTAATTTTTCCCTTATTTATAAAATAAAGTGTTAAATATTAAATAATTTTTAAAAAATGATTATAAATATTAAATATATCTTATCAAATTAAAATCCTACAACTTTGTGTGCATAATTGATTTTTAAATGGGAAAATATAACTTAGAAAACAATAATTCAACCATAATATTGGTATATAAGTTTTATTATTTTTACTAATCAATATGACCAAAAATTATGTTGAACATATTAATTAATAATAATTATTCTTATTATAATAATTGAATAAATATTAGAAAATTAAAAATATAATAGTGGTATATTTTTTTAAAAAAATAACCTTGGAAATTGTGTGAAATTTTTTTTTTAACAAATTTATTTTTCAAGGATAAAATGATCATATATTAATTAGATGAAAAATAGTAATGATTAAATTAATTAAAATTAATATGGGTTTATATATTACATATATAATTATTTAAAATCATTTTTCATTAATTTTTTATTTAATAAAAATTTATATAAATTATTTCCTTTTATATAAAATGAGTATTCTAAAAAAATATTTTATACAAAAAATACGTTTTTATATCAAAATGACATTATATTTGTTTCTAACAAATTTGTTGTTGATAAAATTTTAATTATAAATTTTATAAAAATACATTTTCCATTAATAGGAAGAATATTTAAATACGACATTTTTATTCATAAATTATTTCTTCAAGGGGAAAATTTCAATAAAAATTCATATTCGCCTTATTTTGACCAATAATGGTAAAAGTCAATAGTCACATATAAAAAATTATTTTTTATGTCATGAAATATTAAAATTTTATTTCTGCTAAATTAATATTACAAAATAATATTGACAAATTTTAATTGAATTCCATGTGTTACATTTTAACATCCTATAAATTTTCATCCTTGATAATTTCATGAATATTAAATTATAAAAAAATATTAGAGGTTAATCTTAATTATATCATATAGTTCCCACATTCTTACTCCATCCTATGATTTCTAAAATTTAAATTTTCTATTAATGTTATCTATTTCCTTAATATATTATCTATAGTCTCACAAATCTGGTTGGGATCAAAAGAGTAAGATTGATCATGATCTCATTCTATTTAATTAGAGTCCATCACATGCATTATGTTTGGCTTGTACATTTTCAATAATGATATATGGAACACTTCATGAAAACTAAAGAGACTTCATAGAATT
Source organism: Viscum album (assembly GCA_963277665.1). Taxonomy (NCBI): domain Eukaryota; kingdom Viridiplantae; phylum Streptophyta; class Magnoliopsida; order Santalales; family Viscaceae; genus Viscum; species Viscum album. The sequence continues at coordinate 2,096,157,356 of OY728163.1, read as the reverse complement.
TGCAAATTTTAATACATATCTCTACTTATTTTTATAATATCAGTGTTCCTAATATACCTAGGGCTTAGTTTTATCTTCGTACTGAACATTATAAAACCAACCAATGATATAAATTCCAAAAAATTTAATCACCTGTTTAAATTAAAAAGCATACATCCAGTTCATTGAATAAATCCATATCCTAAATAAATTTAATTTAATATGTCATTAAATATTATATACCCTTTTTCTTCAAAAATGTTGACCAATATGTTTTCATCCACCAGCTTCATCCTAATTAGTCGGAGTACAAAATCTCTAACCATATAATGATTTAGATTGAACCATTTGAATATTTTAATTGAAACTATTGTTATAATAGAACTCTACATTAAGTATATATAGATTCCACATACTTTTAATGTCATGTGAGAATTACCTCAACATATACCCAATTGTTTGAATAGTTATTTTAATGTATCCCTTAGTTTGAGTATATTTGGTTATTTAAAAATGATGGTTGGAATCACGATATATCTAAACATTCTTCATAATTTTCAGCATAAAGTGGGGATCATTACCATACACAATTGATAGTTCTCCACCATGAAGAATTATAACATTTCCAATATAGAACTCATTAATGTGTTCAACTGGTCAATCATTTCTTATATTGAATAAATGTGAGTATTTTTCAACGTGAAAAACAATTACTATTATTTCACCATTCCTTCTAGGATATATTATTCATATAATGGTAAATTTAATAGTAATTTCATCCAATTTCCATATAAAAATAGGAATAATCTTTAGGAATCTTTTATGAGATTGTTTCTTATCCTTTATTGGTTATAAAACCAAGCATCTTGATACATAATAAAAAAATTGATGCTATATGTTATCCAAAAAAATTTACCTTCCAATCCTTATACAACATGGTTATATAAGGGAGTAAAGATAAATTTTATGAATGAGAATCATCCAACAATTACATTTATAGATCATGTATTTATGAACACATGGTCAATTTCTAAATTTTAAAAAGGCATATTTATAAAATAATTTTTTAATTTATCCATCATTCATGAATGTAATTTTCTTCTAAAAATTATCATCATTACATTTTGTAAATTTCAGTTTTTTCGAATAGACATGGTTTCAAAAAAATTTGATCTAGTAGAGATGTCTCCCCTTTAATTATAATTTCCATATCCACATTAACATGATACCAGAACATAGCATCCATACGAATAATCTATCATTTTAGAACAACCTGATCATTCCTACTCAATGTATATGCTACATTATTTCACTTAATTATGTGGTAGTGTAATGTGAAATCATAATCCTTAAATAGTGAAAACATCACCTTTTCCATGTATTGATCTCTTTTTTATGAATGATTTATTTGAGGGCTTATGGTATCTGTTTGTCTCAAATATTTCAATGTAGATATATTATATCAATATATTAAAATATAAGAGTATGGATTCAGACTCATGATAAGAGGATGTAGATTTATATTATTGTATCTTTATATTCATTGATTAATAACAAAGAAAATTGTAATTTTTTCATAAGTAATTTACCACATTCCTTCTTCATTTAATCAAAATATATCTAAAATCCATAATTTCCTGATTGTAGATCCAAAATTATAGATTTGACCAATATCCCCTTAAATTATCTAAAATATAATTTACATTCATTTTTCCATATATACTTAAAAACATTACGTGTGTTTTTGGTTAATTGGCCATAAAATATGGAAAAATTCGAAAATAAATCACCGATAGTAAACCATGAAACCAATGGAAGTACATACCATAATGAGGTATTTTTATAGGATATTATTTTACATTCATAGACAACATGGGATTGAAATAAATTCCATTATTTTAGAAAATATATCAATTAATAGAAACATTATAACACCAGAGTTCTCACATTTTAAATTTACAAAATTACTTTACTCTTTTAGTAGTGTCATTAATGATTCACAACTGATTTTTATAATCCCTATATCTCTTATAATACACAAAATTTCCATTAATGATATCATATATAAATTGTCATGGTATAATTTGAATAATTTGTTCACTATATCCTTAAAAAAATTTATGATTCATTAGTTAATCAGAATGTAATTATTGTAATATCATAATGTTCATAACCCATTCATAATGATATCTTCTTATTTTCTTCCAACATCACTCAAAATGGATGACAACCAGAACGATTGTTAAATATTGAAAATTATAAATCTCTAGAAACATGAATTAATAAGTTATAAATGTAAAGTAAAATGGTCCTATTAATGATAGAGACATTAATATTATCTCTCTGATTGTATATTTTCTAGACAGATCACTCACAATCATTGGACTGAATAAGGATTATGTTTCTTCATCTGATAGGGAGATGACTATAGAAGGGAACTCTCAAATAAAAGGGATATTACCCATAGGGTTACCATTCCCAGATGGTCTATATTTATATAATGTGGAGAATTCTATTTCCCATTTATAGGAGGACCCAAAATATATCTCCTCCAAGCACTATTGGAATCTCTTTACTATGGACCCCCTAAAAATGTAACAAAACATTAGGAATCTATTGAGATTGTGGTATCATCTGAGTCTGAATTTATGTCACCAATCCTAACTGCATTTCATTACTCCTAGAAGAAATGAAATTATCAATGATTTCCCACCAGGGTCTTCTCATGAGCCGGTGATGACACATCTTGATGAATTCCCCATGACTATGTTTGACATAGGTGACAATGTGTAAGACTTCAAAGAAAAACCCAAGTATTCTACATGTTGTGAGAAAACATTTGAATCATCAAAAGGAACATAATAAATTCTATCCTATAGAACACAGTGATCTGGAAGGGGGATTTTACCAGTATATACCTCAAATATTACAAAGAAGATGGCATCTAGTACCCCACAATCCCATCATGGGATGTATTTGAATAAATTCACACCCATATAATGTGTATTTTTGTTTGATGAGGCTAGAGATCTCCAACTCTAAATAGATTTACTTTAGTTCATAGGATGATAATTTAGAACCACCTCCTCACAAGTTTAGATATTATAAACTTAATGATTATGAAATCAAAGGAAGGTATCCTTTCCCTCAAAATTGACATCTCCAAGGCCTTTGACAAACATAAATGGTGCATTCTTCATGAGGTACTCAGAAGATATATATTTTTATAATGGTTTATTACACTTATTAGTACCATACTAATCTTTCTTTGAAATTACATTCTCATCAATGGGGCGCCTATTGTTATCTTCTCCTCATTGAGAGCTGTGAGAAAGGTCATCTGCTTTTGGAACATTAGTTGTCAATTTCTGAGGGGTACTCAAGTAGATGCATTATGGAACTCACCCAAATTGGATATTATTATAAAATCAAGGTTGGTAATAATTATTTTTTCAATCACACTTGATTTATGTTTATGAAATTTTATTGCCGTGAAAATATTCAAAAAAGACCATATCTTCTATAAAGTCACTATATCAACATTTTTAAGAAGATATAGGACATGGTATATGTTGATAAAATAAATTATTTTCTTCGATGAAGGTATCTTAGTTGGCAAGAAAAATAGTATTACGCAACGACTTGGGGAGAGAATGGGATATTTTCTCTTCAACTACATGGGTGTCCCCCTACGTTGAGGAAATTTGAAAATAAATTATTTGGAAGGAATATATTTTTGTATTATTATTCAAATAGTGAATTATAATTGGAAAGAAATGAACCATACAGGAAGGTTTTTTATTTTTAACTATGTTATAACATCCATGTTTTTTTATTCCTTCTCAATCTATAGATAGTTAAGGGGTCTCATTAAAGAGATTTAGAGCATGATTTGAAACATTATAAGAACTGTATCAGTCCGTGGAATGAAGAAGATCACTATTTGATGGAAGTAAATTATTGAACCAGTTGATTTGGGAGGCCTTGGGATCAAAGATCATAGGATTTTTAATGATTTTCTTATCAAAAAGATCACATGGGTCTCGATATCTAAATATGTAGAATTGACATTAATTCTAGAAGGATTATTGTTCAATTTTGAATTGATATACATATTATCTTGCCTCAACTATGTAGAATTCCATAAAACATTACATTAATAAGGTCATGTGTGATACTAAATTTCTAGTATGTAGGGGCAAAAATCATAATTTTTGGACCACATAATGGTTTGATAATCAACTATAGGAAAACTTGTGAATTCCCCCTGATGATAGAAAAATGCCGATTTCAAATATTTTATAGAGTATTCAAAATTATGCCAGTATGATTCTATCACTAGTTCAGATGGCTACTCAATGTTATAATTTCATGGATCGTGACATTATTTTTTGGAACCCGAATAATGTTAGGCAATTTTGTAATAATGTATTTTATAAACAGGAATGCGGGGGTTTCAGTCAAAAAAATCTTATTTAATTAGATTCAAAACCTTTTTTATATTACAATCTCATCTCATTATTATAATGAGGGCATGAAAAAACTCTTATCATGTCTGTGAACAACTCAAAAGGGAGGACATACAAAATATTTTCACATTCCCTCAATACACGAATGTGGAACAATGAATACAATATGTATTCAGTTGATCCTACATTATACAGAAACAATGGGCGTACATCAGTTCCCTCTTTAGTATACATGTTGACATAAATATGTAGTTTCACTTTTTCATTTAATAACTCTATAATAATTCATACAATAATTATTTTTATAACATATTATTTGTTGTTGAAAATTGAATCTATACTACTATCTAGAAGACCTATAATTACAATCATGTTTCAGTCAAGGTACAAAAATATATAGCTAGCCATGATCTACATCCATTTTGAGGTGTTTACAACAGTTATGGTTCAAACCAGAATAATGACATACAACTTAACTGATTTAAATATTCTCTGAATCCTAGCTGTGTATTCCAAGCCAAGGGAACCAATAATGGTCATGTAAATTCAATGGATACCTTTAGTTAACCTTTATCTCAAGGAATTTTCTTTATTAGGTTGATTTCGGCACACCCGAGTCCATGGGTTATGGTGGGGTCTTCTAGATATATGTGGCTTAGTCAATGTGTGATTCTAGTAGTAAACTAGGGCTGGGGAATCCCTTAAAGTTGAGCTATGGGTGATGATATAGGCATCTTGATATGATGTTCGGTATAAATAGAACTTCTTTTGGATTAGATCATTCTCTGAAATTGTGTTGTAGCCCTTAAAAATCAGTATAAGGAATGTTCCTTGTGGTACTATAGTTCATTGGGTTGAATGTCTCAAAAAGGGAACACAGATAAACTGGGTTGTCTAACATTCTTACTAGGAGGAAAACCAGGTAGCGTACGATATTTCAAAGAAGGTTGTTGCAGATATGGGCATGATATTGTCCCTCATAGCCCAGTATTATTATATTTAATTTTTAGTGGATGAGTTCTGTTGTAAATTTAAATTTCATTTTTATTAATAATTCTTTGTAACAATTGACTCAACATTTTTTAATTATATATGTTTTCAGGAAATGTTCCCACTAGGACCTATATTTATAGTAAATTATTTCACTATAATGGATATAGAGACACATAAATCTTCTATCCTTTATAGAAAAATTAAATGAGCATCCCCATAATGAAACATGAAATCATATCAATAACATATAACAATACTCCTATATGTTTTTCATTAACTCCATAAATTCTGTAGTGGAAATTATATGGAGACTCATTTATATTGAACATTCATCATATATTAAATTAATGGAAGACTCAACATCACACTTTTTTGTATATCTATGTAGTTCCTCAATAAATATATTAATATATTTCAATACAATAGGTTTATCATGAATTTGAAGATTCATTTTCCACCAATATGTTTTTCTCACTTCTTCCCTAAAAATAAATTTTATAAGAGTTAATTTGGGTGGATCAGAACATTACATAGATAATGTGGTTTTACTCTAGATAAAAGGATATATATATATATATCATGAATGAAAATTTCATTTTCCTTTCAAAAACTTTGTGTTAGAGTTTTAAATCCAATAGATAATAAGTATTATATCAAATTCAATGATATGTGTGATAATAATGTAAACAAATTATGAATATTTATGTTTCATAATGGGAACGACCTTAAATATCCTTGTCATATTATGATTTCCTATATGGGTGTTTACTAGAAACTCTCTTATTAATGTTCTTGGGAAATAAAATATTTTCAAAGATAACATGGAATATATAAATCTATGTGAATAACCTTAAGAAAATAAATTTTTTGATAAATTTTATTGTACGGTTTAAGTCACTTCGACCACATAATTAGTAACTTCCAACACCAAAATGGTAGTATTACAATCTTTTCATTATCCCCTATACAAATTTTGTGATCTATTATAATCACTCTGAAAGAATTAGGGAAAAATGTTCTTCATTTATATATAATTGAAGAAAAATAATTATTTAATTTGTTTCTTAAACATTCATTAATAATCCATATGATCCTAATCACCCTACATCCAGAAAAATTCCCTTCCATTCACAAAATTTATTTGATATTTTATCCCATAATTTTAACATAATGGAAATTGATTCATTTTTGTATTCTTATTTCTTATGATAAATGTTCCATGGTATTTACTAAAAATATTCTTCTATTTATTACCAATTAATATATATGATTTTTGAAATTCCTTGTATATTTTTATGGAACATAAAATTATTTCAAAATATGATGAAAATTATTATGAAACATGTATTCTATATAGACACCACTTATTCTCATGAAATAAATGGTTAATGACACACACCATATTGCATATGTAATTATTATATCTGATAGATATTCATGTATAGGTATACTCTTAAACCATAAAAATTTCATATTCATTCTTTATGTTGAGGAAATTAGGAAATTTTAATTTTCATTTGTCACAAAAAATATATATCTTGAATGTTGATACTTTATAACCACTCCAATCCATATACGCTTCTTGAACATATTACCATGTACAATAGATCAATGTACTTAATTAGAATAAATCACCCTTGAGAAATATAATTTTACTATAACCTTTTTATTTTCATTAAATCCTAAATATATAATTACTTTTACAATAAACATAAAATAGTGATCCCCTTTTACTATATTATTAGTCCCCGGTAATGATTGTTGATTATTTCGCATGAAGTGATACAACATTAGGGAACAAGGTTGGGGGAAAATATGTTACACAATTAATGAAAGGTTTTATATCGCTACATGATCTGAATTTCAAAATAACTTCATGATCTAATTAGTTCTAATTGCATTTATATTATATTTTTTTGAAGGGAAATTTTTTCAATTACCCCAAGAGCTGATAAAATCATCTCTTCCAAGAAAAATTTACAAATAATATCATATTCATGATAAACTTCAGATATTATGAAGTTTAAATCATAAAATTTAATTCATAATTTGGTGTGAAAAATTATATAAAATAATTTAGTTTTTTAATCAGGTATTCATAAACATCTTTTCCATGGTAATATTAATAATCCTAAGAAATATTTTAAAATTAATTATATTAATTTTTATGGAAAATTTGTATTATCCTCATAATATCCCCAATGAGTGTCAATCCCAATCTGGAGTAAGACACATTTTCATATAAAAGATGAATGTCAATTCAAAATCCAAATAACCCTTTTTAGAGTTATTAACTATAGGTACGACTGTGGAAGAACCACACTCACTTGTAGTTTCTAGATATGGTTGAATTTCGATGAAAATATATATAATCTCAACCTAAATAATTTTACATATTATTTCACAATTTGATATGTATTGAATTACTACATTAGGTTTATGTTCCGTAGTATATGTTTTCTAAATCATATTCCCATGGATTCTACCAATGTTCATCTATTATAATCATTTATAACCCTGACTCTCGTAACATAGAGATGGGGAATAAATTATTTAATAATATATATAGCGGTTCTTTTTCAAAAGGAATAATTAGTTTAGTATTTTTGAGACCAATATAGACAAATTATACCCATTTTTTTGGTATAATATATAGAACATAATAAAAAAAATTCAGCATCATTGAAATATTTCAATTATATCTTCTTCACAAAATGTGAAAAGGGAAACAATATTTTAGAGATAAAATTAATAGTAATGGTCACTTGAAGATGATGATATACTAATTTAATAAGTAATAATCAATATGAAAAGATAAATATCATAAAAATACTCATTTTAATAAATAGATTGGGAAATATATACATCCAGGGAAAATATTAATGGAAAAAATTCATGGATAATAATAATTGAATTCTCAAGGAATGAAATACATGATATTTGATATTATGATCTCAAAAATCCTAATAACAATATTTTCAAGACATTTCCTAAAATCAATTAATAGCTAAGGGGACACCCCCATTTAATTTTCCCAACTAATTTGACTCATGGGTTCAATCGATGCATCGTTGGGATATATAATTCCATCCCCACACATCGCTATATTTTTTCATAAATTCCCCATACAAAACATGATAAATATAATTTGTGAAAAATATCAGCTGTCATTAAATTTCCATATTGAAAAAATATTATGTAATATAAAAACATCCTTATTGAATAAAATATATTTCAAATAAAGACAGAAAATGTAGAAATGATATGGATTTAAGATATAAAAAATCCATGAAAAATAATATAGTTATTTGATTGTAATTTAATTTACATTGATAATTAGAATGTGAATGTTTCAATATAAAATAAAGACCCAAAAATTATTTATACATTGGTGAAAACTATTAGTTAATCATAAATATAGATATTGATATAAGATATTTAATATTAAAGAATAATGTGAATGTAAGTGAAATATTAAATATATGCACTTATAAAAGGTATTATTTGTAAAAGCAATGATTAAATGTATATAAATCTATATTTCATAAATCTGTTATTATGATGAGGATGTTTTTTATCAGCTATACGTTAAAAGACATCATTTTCACTTACTGTATATAAAGTGAAAAAAAACCCTTTCAAAAAAATTAATAATATTCCCTTAATTAATTTATTTAAAAAAATATATAATATAAAATTTCATTAATATATCATTTTATTTTATAAATTTTATTTTTTAATATCAATTTAATAAATTTGGACATGGAAGGGAATTATATTGAACTAAAAGAGATATTTTTCATAATTTAATTTAAAATTTTCTTTACAATAGTAGTTAAAAAAAGAATTTATGGTGGAGAAGTATGACCAATAATTAAATTTGTAGTATATGAGAAAAATATTTGATCTTATAAAGTATCAATTAATAGATTCATTCACAAAAATTAAAGCAGTTCCAAAAGAATGTTAGATTGTTAAATAAATTCTTTCCGCTTTGGAAACATTAAATTTGGTAACCCATTTAAGAAAGAGACTTGAATTAAAATATTTATTATTTTTTAAAATAGGTAATCTTTTTATATTCAGAAAATGGGAATCATATAGACTGCATAAAATTGTAAATGGGCATTATAACAAATATGTCTAAATGGTGTGAAAATTGGGATTAAATTTTATTACCTCAAACTTCCCTTAAAGTGAATATCATTTAAAAATCATATATATTGATTTTTAAAATGTAATTAATTTATAATAAACCAACATTTGTATTTGTAATATCATATATTCTCTTATTATAACATCATATGATGCATTCCTCAATAATATTTCATTATTACCATCGTTTCTAGTATTAACTCCTTCCACACCTCAAGCATGTTTTTCCATATAATATAATGTTATTGTATATTGTGTATAAATCCATCATCTGAATATTATAATTAATGTTATAAATATTATATTATTTCATTAGATACATTTTTAGAATCTTCCTTTAATGATATCCCTTGAAAATTAATCGCATCACATCATGGAGATAGTAAGTAGTAACTATGGATGAGTGATGATATAAGTCTCTTTAATGAGTGCAAGGGTAAGTAAGTATAATATATAATAATTCACGTAATTAATATAACTTCATAGTTATCATATAAACTCATTATTTCAATGATAATTAATATCTATGTGAGATGGTAATAGAAAAATTGTGACATTTGTCCATGAGGTTGTAGTATGTGGTACCCATAAGAGACAACATAGATTCCTATTTTATGGAGAATGAGATAAATAAAATTATACCATAAAAACAATAACATCTATTTATATGGGATTTAATATTTTCATTATTTTTTATTTTTTATAGAAACAATTTAATTTTATAAATATAGAAGTAAAAAAAATAAAGAGCTTGGTAGGGATAATTAACATCACATAAAGTGAACTCCTTTGGATCTCTTATTAAGGCCTATTAGATTTCCAATTTGAAAAAAATATATAGTTTTTATAGGGATAAATGGAAGAGAATATTTCATGGCTTCATGTAGAAAACATCCTTGAGAGGTTTGAATAATTAAAGGGTTGATTTACCTTATTTAATTATGGTGGAGTTGATTTTTTGAAAATATCTAAAACTATATAATAATGGGAAGTCAGCCTCTACCCAAGTAACTTAAAAAATAATTAATGATTTTGTATAGGGAAAATAATTTGTAGTCACACCTCCAACACTTAATAAAATTCATTTAACTTGTTATTTCCATTACCTCCATGGTAACTCCTTTTTCCCTTTTTAATTTTCATAAGGGTAACTAGTATTTTTATGCCCTATAAATTATCTAATATTATAAAAACAAAATGGTATATTTAAGATACTTTTGTCCCAATAAAGATAAAATTTTAAATCAAATTTGTCAAATAAAAATATTATGGATGTGGAATATTTATGTTATCAAATGATCATATAACGCTCAATAACCTATTTTAACTTTTATCATGGTATTTACTTTTTAATGTTTATACTATTAGTAATTATACAAAATAATGTTAAACTAATTTAATAATATTTTTTAATATTTTTTAAAATATTTGTTTTATTTTATCAAATTAAAATATCAAAAGTGGATGAATTTAGTTTAAATATAAACCAGTAAATCCTGAAAAAAAATGGTTTTTTTAATGAATGAATTTTCTAAGGATAAGGTGATGTATATTAAAATTATGACTATTAATAATAATTACATGATTTACAAAAAAATTGATATATAATATATAAAATTAAATATATATTATTCACTATTAAATTTTATTTAAATAATTATAACGGATAGACGCTATGAATTTTTATACAAATTTATTGTTATGAAAAGAACATTTCTCTGAAGGAATCCCCTTTTATCTCTCTAGGATCATATAAATATTTTTATTTAATTTTGAGTTAATAAATATTTACTCATACATATTATTACATATTATTATGATAAAAACATTGAATATATCAATATTACGTTTTTGATTATTCATAAAAACAAATTTCTAATGTTAATTTTCAAAAAATATTTATATGATTAATTTAACAATGTATGTTCAAAATAAGTATTTTTCACATTACAAAATAATATTTGTTAAATGATATATTAAAATTTTCATTGAATTGTTATTTTATTAAAATATAATTTTTATTTACATTTATTATGTCTAATTTTTAGTAGAAAATTAAGATTTTCTTCATCTATACCAAAAAAAATAAGCATAATTTTTAGTAATACACCATGATAATCATTCTCTATTCACCAATAAAGCATAATGTTATATTGAAATATGAGAGGGAATATTTTTTAGGATAAAGTATATAGTGATATGGTTGATTGTACATCATTATTATGGATCTACTATAAATGGATGGATGAATTTTAGATGCCAAACAATAATATCCAACAACGAGTTATAATAGTGATAAAATTGGTGGAAATGATTGTAGATTTATTCAAGGGTACTTTCCAGATCAAGATTTTGAAAAAAAAATCATGGGGTTTACCATCATATAATATATGAAAAATAATGAACTATACATGGAGGTTAATCACATGATTAAATTTACATGATATACATAAAAGAAATGTTTAGTATGTATGGAGTAAAACATTCTATAATATTTTTTGATGGATTAAGTTTCAACTCAATTTGACATGTATGGATTATATAATAATTGAATAAATACTATAAATTTAACATTAATTTTTATCCTTAAAAAAATGGATAATAAGTAATTTCCATTTTAAAATTTAGAAAATATGTTTTCATTATGGTTGATGGTCTTCAATGAAGTATTGGGTTCAAGTAATCTACTAGTGGTGTTATCATATTATAATAGTTTTACAAATATTAGTCATATGGTACCCTATCAGACATTGTTTCAAAAGTGATATAGAAATATATCATATTATTGAGGAGTTAAATTGAGAAATTAGTTGGAAAAATGTGTTTTATATGAAATTGAAAATAACATTTAAACCCCTCAATAAGATATTATAGAAGAAAAATGTGAATAAAAGATCTATTTGGATAATCATGTGTGATATTTAGAGTTTGAAACTTTATAAAAGATATTCCATTGAAAAACACCGTCTTAATATGAGATGATATTCATGATGATGAAAGTTGTGTGTCCCAGTTATATGATTCACTTGGATAATATTGATCATGTGATTTTTATATATTTTTTCTTAACTCTCATTACATACACCTTATTATTCCCCACATTATTCTCTCATGAATATGGGATTATCCCATGATGTGCACCTACAACATGTCATTGGTTGGTGAATAACACCAACGGTAAAGAACCCATAAAATAAGATGAATTACCCGCAAAATATATACTTTTATATACAACTATAGAAGGGACCACATACCAGAACATCCCTAAAAACCCCTCATCTAAAAAATTTGGCCCCAATCAATCACCAACTCATACTCTCACACAATTAAATAAAAAAAATGACAAATATATATATATATATGGGTTTTCATAAATGTATACATAATATGATCCTCCACAAAATCTATCTTGTAAAATTTCATCAAAAACACTAATTCCATAGTTAATAAATATGTAAATACACATGTTAAATAAATTTTGATAATTATATTCTAATCATAAACAAATTTCGCTCTCCATGAAACACATGTACTAAGGGTTACTTTATTATAAATAATTATATCAATAGGTACCATAGTAATACTTTACTATTGAACTAGTCGCCTGAATGAAAAATAAATAACTCTTGAGTGCTCCGATATCCTCTATATATAATAATCTGCATCTATTAAACACGTCACAAAAAAATTCACAGAATTACACCCACATCATCATGAGAACTCCATATTTCTATTGTATGACAAAATAATGTTTCAACCCTTGTAAGTGCATAGAATACCTAAACTAATAATTTCTCATAAATAATTTAACATGGCATAATAGTTTTACTATAACCCTTAGATACATTCATAAACTATAACCTTATACTTCCACAATACTTTTATTCTTTCATGCTATTTATTTTATCCAATAAATCCTTAATGTGTTAATATTATCCAATAATAAACCACGAAATCATTTATATTCCAACATACCATTCTATTTAGATAAGAGAGAGTTGATTAGTTGGAGTAGTCATAAATAAGTTTCCTCTGCATTCTAAAATTTAGGAAAATAGTGCGGACCCAATGATAAATATTGAATTCATTCTTATTATATAAATGAGGATGAAGAGATATAGAACAAACAAATCATAATTAATCTTATATTCAAAAAAATTTATAAATGAAATTATTTGATCCAAGAAACTAAAAATATATAATTCCCTACATCACATACTAAATTCTAAAATTATTGACAGGGATTAAAATAATATTACTCACCCATGAGCATATTAATTTATTATTTTTTCTAAAAAATAATTATTAATCGATTACAAATAATTTTATAACATCCCCTAATTAGTTCTGGTTAATTATTCCATTGATGATATAAGTTTATTTGATTTTATTTAACATTATTGTTATATTTTTCAAATCTATTTACATTTAATCAGTCATCTAATCTATGGTTTAATCTTATTAAAATACCATAATCGTCATTATATAATTAGGAACCACCCTAATAATTAATTCAAAAAATATCATCCATTAATCCTTCAACTAAAACATAAATAAATATATTTTATGGAAAGATAGTACTAAAATGAATTATATTTTATATACTAACATTAAATCTAAAACAATATCCTAATAGTATTAATTTGGAATCCATAAAATAATTCCAACTTATTCCAATGGCTATAACATTTTACCAAACAGGTCTCTACCCCATTTGTACTACCCCAACATCAAACACCAAGTGCTTCCACCATAATAATTTTAGTAAGATATCAACAATATCCATTCCAAATAACTATACAATCAATCAATATAAAATAAATAAATGGAATTAATATTTCATTTATTATGGAAAATAATTATAATTTTAATAATATTGAACACTGAATAATATAACCAATGTGTTTAACATTAGAAAACTATGATGGAGGAAGTAAGACTGGGCTAAAATTGAATGCGACAACCATTCATTCATTTTATATATTTCTTAATAAACATAATTAATTAATTTATTAAGAGAATATTAAATCATAAATTAATATATAATATTTTTGTATATACTAAATGTGATATACATTAGTTTGGATTAATCAATTTAATACTTAAACATATTAAACGGTTAAATTTAAGATGTATTAATATTTAGTTATTTTGTATTTATTTTCCATTTTATTCACCATATTTAAATTTATTATCATGTTAGGATTGATAGTAAAATAATAATAATGTTTATAATTCCATTGATCCACCACTTAATAAATAAATTATATCCCAAAAACATCCTAAATATGTATAATAACATGAACTATAATAATAAAATCCCTTAAAATTTCATTGAATATGGTTTATTGTATTTTTAAGTCAATATTGAATATACATCAATTAAAAAATAATAATTATAACCCCAAATTTACAAAAATAAGAAAAGTGATGTATCAAATACCTAACTTTGATTCTATGTTTGAAATATCCGTGAACCACATAGAATGATGGTTGATAAAATCCAATGAAAACCCAAATGATGAAACCAAAAACCATTAGGACATCATCATCATTAAACCTCCCCCAACCATCAAAGGGTAATCATAATATATTGACTGAGTCAATGATTCTATGGATTAATATGAAGAAGAAATATAATGAAGGGAAGGAATGCAGTGATAGAGATACATTTGATTATAATTACTCATTACATAATGAAAATAAAAAATGGTCAATTTTATAGGTCCAATATTGATTAAAATACCAATAAAACGTTATAAGGTCTCACAGAAAGAGATTAAATATAATTAATTCAATAGGAATCGGAATTTTTGAAGATCTTAGAAAAAACATCATCACCTATTAGTAAATTTTTTATATTTGATACACATACTGATCTAAATATTATATCACTAAATCCTCATATAGATTCCCCTCTTCTTAATGGCCAATGAAATTTTATTATATGGGAATAATAAGGATTATAAATTAATATTTTTGTGACACCACAAAATTACAACAATGAAAAATTATTTTATGTCACAAACTATCATTTTCATCCAAACCAATACCACAATAGGCACATCATGTATCCCTTGAACCATGGTTCAATGCCTCAAAATTATGAAAAAACTCGGTATTCAACCTAATGTTATTTATACTGAAACTTACTAACCTCACGTTATAAATATATGAGTTAAAAATGATATATATATGATATTTAATTAATAATTAATAATTTATTTTAAATAAAATGGTTTTTACATTTCCAAAATTATCTTCGAGACCCCTCAAACATATACTGAACCAACTATTCCACAAACAGAAATCCAATTAACAACATAAAGTATTGAGCATACCATCATTTTATAATACACCGCATATTTTTTTTAAATCACAACTACATAAAAACATCCCCTCCCACAAACACCATATCTCTCAATCAATATTCCTAGACTCCATCAAATCCTAAAAAATGAGACCGTTGTATTTAATAAAAATTATTACCCTTAAATAAGTTACCAATCATGTTTTTATTATCATTAGTAATCAAACCCATCCATGGGAAAGAAGAAAAATTGGATATAAACAAAAAATCTCATCTAATGCTTATATAATAGTAATATTGGTACAATCTTGGAATAAACCATTCATTATAGATGACATTACAAAATCACATAACATCATCAAGGTCTGAAAAATCCTATCTAAGTTATATTTACATGTTCAATAAAAAATCCATTGAAAATAATGTGAATTGAGAATGCATCAACAAATCACATTCTTATATACACTCATCTTGTACATTTATTCACCATAATAAATGAATAAATGTAATTTTTTACATAGGAAACACATTCTATGGGTGACCCTAATTTTAAATTTGTCATTCCTTAACCATCGCATCAAATTCAATATCCAACTCACAAGAGCTAATGACAAGGGATTGATGATAAATATATATTTGAAGTTGTACCACATTAAAAATATCATAGATCTATTCCATTTATGGGGGAATCACCCAATGGTATGCAACATCACTAACATAACACATCCCCTTAGAAGGCCCATTATATCAATGATACAAATACCTCCCATGACCAAACCTAAAAACTGAAGATGAAGAGAAACCATCATGAATATATAGCCATAATTTTCTTCATTTTCAAAAAACCACTTTTAGGTTGAGTGGGAAGGTGATTGAAACTGAATATAAATTTTTAAAATCATTTATAATATGGAGCATTACACAGCATACCAGACCCAAATGACAGATTCAAATTTTAAAATGAAAACCCAAAAATAGGGAAGATCAAAATGCAGTTCAGGAATTCCACATGAGATACCCACTATCGTGGATCCAGGTAAACTCACCACCATCGTCACATCATTGACCTATCATCTAATACTTTCTCCATTGTCTAAGACACCTTACATCATCTCCAAACAAATATGAGAAGAAATTAGAACTCATCCCATCGCTGATTCAAACCATCATCATAGACCTTTATTATAAAACTCCTTAAAATTATTGTAAACACATAATCAAAACACTAATATACAAAAAAGAACCAAGACACAAATATATATCAAATAAATTTCGTTTAACCTGAAGACCTAGACGAATCCACTATGAGAGAGAACCACTGGAGTGTCGACAAACACCTGAAATCACAATTTAAAACACTATAGAAACCACGTAGATCCAACTATGATAGAATGGTGTAATCTTTGAGAAAGAGTAAGAAAAATATTGGACATAGTCCTCAGTAGGGAGCTTGTCGCTATGGCCATCCAAAACAGATGGTCCCTACAATATCTTGAAATGTGCATCACCAAAACCAGAAATACATATCGAAATCATCTCTAAATAGGGAACACATATAATTTTTTCCAATATAAAACAAACCAAAAAACAATTACAACTAGTTATGGGGAAAAAATTAAATAAATTATCGTCAACATAAGGAAAGGCCAACTCAAGCCACCCAAAGACCATAAACCTCCAACATAACGGACAAAAAACCCTAATGAAACCACCATGCAAGATCTGACCTAGAGAGATGCATATGATCGAGGGTTTAGAACTATGTATTGGGTGTCCTAGAGAATTGATGCCTCGCCCTTCATCAGGATCACCCATCTCCCTCATGAATGAATAGAATTTATGGGGAAATAACCAAGAATCTATGAGATGATGTCGAGAGAGATGGGGGAATGGAGAGCTGACTATAGCAGATGAGGGGAGAGGGAGGCACTAAAATCCACCAGCTAAATACCGACGTCGAGGGAAACCCTAGGACTAGAAGTATATAGGAGAGACACCACTCATAGGATTATTCTGATCGTTGAATATATTCAATCATGCTAATGTCAAGTTCAACATCTTTATTGGGATCTATAATAATCATGGTCTGAGAAAAATATTATATCTTACATTGGACCATCAAAATTAAACTATACAAGGATTTATCTATATTGATTTAAACAATTACATACTAATTATGGATTGATATTAATAATCATACGAAAACTCAACCATTGGTTGGTGCTCCACATAGATAAATCTGACATCATGACACTTGTTTGAAACATAACAATGAATATTTAAATAATCAACATAATTTGAAAACCTTTCTATTTATGAATTTTTGTGTTGCAAAATATACTATTTCCAAAAGGACACTAAATAACATAACATAAATTGGTGGTACAATGAGGATCATATTCAATAATGTTCATCCATAAAACCCCATTGAGCCTCACATTTTTCTCCAAATACTACTTTCAAATTACATCGATTATACTCAAATACATATTCAATAAGATGTGAGTCGACATATTGAATTAGTACCTAGATATAAATATATTATCCATAAAATCCATGAAAATTTCATCATAGTTCTATTGAGGAGCATCTATTGGATAATTTAAACCATTAGGGATATTATTTTCATCCTCAACATTCTGACTAAAAAATTGCAAGATTCAAATTCTACAACTGATATCACTATAAATATCCACCATGAAATACTTTATAAGGAATATAACATCTTTTTAAAACTATAATTAATAAAAAAAGGTTATCTATGATACTTATCAGCAACAAACACACAAATTTTTAAGGGAAGAAAATACAACCCAAAAAATAGATAATAGATATTCTTAGACCATACATTAGGATAATCCTAAAAAAACTATATAATCCTACCAAAGACCACATTATAATACCCATTTAGTATTCCATCACATATTTCCATAGGTATGTCTTCTCATTAATATTTTTTAGATACCCTATTCTGTAATATTCCCCTACATCTTGTTTTATTCATACAGTCTCACCAATCTGTCTCCAAAAAATACAAAATCATGAACATGATCACCATGCGACATATAATCTACCATGCAACCTATAAATTTCATTTTCCATGGTGTATTAATATTATTAGTAATAATTGTTTAATAATTCTATCCTATACCATTTTTTACGATTAAAACTGATTGGATGAAAAGAAATCTGAAAAAATTATGATCTATAAATCCAGAAATGCATCGATTGATCGGATATTGTCTATATAGTTTCAGAGAAAACATAATTATAACATTCCTGATATCAGTAGATTTATAGTTACATATACATGTTTTAAATATTGAATCCCATAGTAGATGAATTTTCTTTACTACAACAGAACACCAATTAATCCATGTTGTGAAGAATCAGAGAAAACCTGAAGCATTAGTTTTCACTATAGAAGTTGGATATTTCATGTAATTACAGGATTTGTTATGATACTCAAAATTATAATGATACTATTTAGTCTACATGGGATCCTGGTATATCCATTCCATGCATTTATCAGTAGTTACAATCTATGAGATGTTAGGCATAATCATATTGTAATAGACATTAAGACCAAGGAAACTGCAGTCCTCCACTACATTTTTTGGGGTTCCATAAGAAAAACTACTTCATTATTTTAAGGATATATAAATATTACCTTTTGAGACACAACATTCTCCAAAAAGTAACATCAAAAAGTAAATTTTTACCAAAATAAAAAAAATTGATAATAATCCTGAAAACCCTACAAATTAGATCAAATTTTCTCGGTATTCTCTTCATCGAACTCATATTACAAAAGATTTTCATCATTTGACAACACTAGTAACAACCCCAGAAAATCATATGATATATAGTTTAACAGTATCATGAATATTGTTGGTTTATTAATGACCGCGAATTGATTTACCATGAACTCATATAGCCTATGAAGAGTACTAAAGGTTTTATTTAAAATATATTTATCTTTTAGTCACACATAATGATAAATTAACCATAAATAACACTTTTGAAACCATATAACTTCCTTAATATAATAAAATAAATAAAATATATTTCTAAGGATATATCAGTTCTTCACATTCACATAATTAAATGTTTATTATTAAAAAAAGTCACCTACGATTTTCCAACATCTTGATTGTATTATTTTATAAGGTATGAAGTGTCTTATTTATAAAAATCATATATTTCAATATAAAATTTCTAATAAGTAACTAGTGAATCACAATGAACATTACTAACATGACCCAAACATGGACATATACCATGTGTTCTCCCTAATAAAATTGGAAAATATTAGGGACATGAAAACATCATAATTTATAAATTTATGAAAATATTATTTAATAAATATCTCTATTCACATAATTTAACTAATTCAACCATAGGAAGAAATAATTATGATGCGAGATACATAATTTTCTCCCAATCCTACAAGAAATGACACTTTCCCTAAAATAATCGGTAAAATTAATGTTATAAAACTGAATAAGAAAGCACCATTATCTCATGTGTAATCGTTAAACGCCCTTATTTTTATAACATACTAAATTCAATAGAAAATATTTCCTATAAACCCATGAAATCATAACTAATTCTTACCCCTAAACTATTTCCAAACTCTTGACCAAGTCCTTTAGAGATGTTTTTTTTGGTTTCCCCCCTGCTTCCCCTCTTCAGTATATAGAAAAAATTGGTGAGACCAAGGAATCCAACCTTCAATAACCCGCCAGCTAGTGAGTAGCACTGAGGCTATAATAAATTCACATTTGTGAAGATACCATGAAAAATTTGTTGGGTACTGACCATGTTCACTAATAACCCCACAAACAGACTCCTAATGCTAACAAGGATAGAAATAATCTTTTGATCTCATATACATGCCTTGTATATGTGTCTATATGTGATTATAAACATAGATATATAATAGATATCTACTATTTTGAATAATCCCCAAAACAACTAATCAAAAAGTTAAATAATAATTCAACATCCCTCATAAATAATGTGTCAAATTTACTATTTACCAAAATTATGTAATGAACATTCAGATCCTCCCCAAGGATCCCTCACCATGTAATAGATAGAACTATGTGTCCTTTTATTACAAAATAATATATACATTAATTAAATCCAATGTTACATTCTCACTTAACTAGTTACCATAAAGGCATAATCATTATATGAATGTTCCCACATTCTTTCTATAAGTCATTATGCATATTCTTGCAAACACATCACTACCACATCTTCATAATCATATCCAAAACACAATAAAATAATAATAATCACATATTAAGAGTGAGAGATATTATAATCGATATAAATATATGTTATAAATTAAACTACATTGTTTGATTTATAAATGTGAATTTGATAAATACAATCCATTACAACCTGGACACATGTATACATGATAAAGGTAAACTTCAA
The DNA here is from genome assembly GCA_963277665.1 of Viscum album. NCBI lineage: Eukaryota > Viridiplantae > Streptophyta > Magnoliopsida > Santalales > Viscaceae > Viscum > Viscum album. The sequence continues at coordinate 2,096,136,002 of OY728163.1, read as the reverse complement.
CATTGCAGATGTACATGTGTTTCATAATTGTGGCCCCATTCATCATGTATGTGTATGTATCAAATAAAAATAATGCATCATAGACCATAAATGGATGTGTAATATACTATATTAAGTAAATCATGAGGTTTATTATGAGTAGTCATCCATTACTATCTTAGATATTCTGTATTTTGGGAAAACACTTGGATCCAAGGATAATTATGGTAATTAGTTATGTTATTAGACTTTAATGGTGGTGTATTTAAAATAATAAAATATAATGAAATGTTTAATGAAATATTCTAAAATACACTATTCTATGTAGTATTATATAAATATTTGACATGATTCATGATAACCCAACCACCGTCAGCAAGGAAATAGAATCTAATATTTTTTATAATGACACAAGCATACCTGTTAATTACTTTCATTAATATATTATTAGTAACCAATTATTAATTGACATATAATATCATATTTTATGTTACTGATTAATTTTCACATAAACCATGCATATACAAGGATCGTTTATTCCACATTAATTTTTTTTATTCCCAATCATTCTACATAAATCATGTAACCAACAATTTGTGTTCACTTATTCGAATTAAATTATTATCATCAACACTTCAATAGTAATCGTTTCTTTATTTAATTCGACAATTATTTCCATCCATGTCTTAGGAAGCTAATTCCAATTTATAACTACATAATGGAATGATTATACTGAAAGGTATTAAAAAATCAAAATAATGTAAAATATGAAATATAAGAGAAGTGAATGAATTATATAGCTAAATAGTACATCTAACTCAAGAAAATAGAAACACGATCATCCCTTTACACAATTACAATCCATCCACACCATTAAACTTTCAACCACACAACCCAATCACCATAGAAATATCAATAATATATATAAATTTAACATATCATCCAAATATACCAGGTTTAACTTTAAAATATAACATACCCACTAAGATTAAATTAATTGTGGAATAAAATAATAAGACCAGTTAAATTGATCTTTAAAAAATTTCCCACAAGGATTCGACCTTGATAAACTAGATTACGGGTTGAAATTCTATGATCAGGGAACCCAAAAAAACTATTCTATTATAAAATATATTCCTTTACCATATTAATTAATTTATCCATTATGGTTAGGTAAATATAACTGGTAAAATTAACTATATGAATAACTACTTTGTGGAATTTTCTTATATTTATTGTTATCAATTCATGAATATAAAAACAATACTGAATTCTACGGAACTGTATTGAAATTTATTAATTCTATAAAAATTATCAACAATGTTCACTATTTTTAAATATCATTAATAGTTATGTAGGAAAATAAATGATAAATAATTATAATCAAAATAATTGGATACTGAAAAATATTAAAAATATAATATTCCCATATCCTGAATATATGAAAAATCATATGTGATTAAATAATGCCACCGAATAATATTGAATTGTCACAAGTTGATTATTTTTCTTTATGTAGATGTAATATATTACATATAGAATGATAATGATTACGACTAAAAAAATATACATATACCCATACAAGTCCTGTCTCAAATCCTATCCCATGAAAGGATGATTTAGAAATCACTAAAAAATATGTAACGATGGATAAAGATCACCAATAAAAAATATCATTGTGAACACAAAAACCATATAGACATCATCCATGATAAAACCCTATGCAATAATTGATTTTATTTCTATATAAATTGAGATAATTGGCACTATCATGTATTTTGAGGAATAAATGATAAAATTAACAAATGGAATGAAAGGAATAAAATACCTCATATTATAGGTAGTTTTTTATGGAAAATAATTTATGATAAATCATAGAGGCCTAAGATTGTGTCAAATTATCCTAAATATATTTGTTGTTAATGGGAAGGATGAGTAAATAGAATTAAATTTTCAATCAATGCCATATTTATATATGAATCTTAAAATAAATGTATCATGGTGTTATTGTGTGATCTCTTTATATAGATCCATATATAAATATTGTTCAATGAACATTTATTTTATTTGAAAAATTAGGTATATATTTTGAATAATTTTTTCACACAATATTCATCAAAACATTCATAAATAATAGTGTGACTCTAAACATTATTCCTCATCTAGACTATTCCTAGAGCAGGCTTACAACATGGCCTATACACCATGGGGAAATTACTCTAAGAAAGGTAGAACCAAGAGACATGAAATATAGTATTTTTTGAATCAACAAAAATACCTCACACTAAATCATAAATAGTATCTAAAGTTATTATATATGTCAATAAATCCCAAAATAATATTTTACTCTTATACAATTGTGTTTTTGCTAGACTAAATCTTTCTTTAATTCCATTTATAATGTTCCCAAAGAAACCATGTGATAACTAGAAATCCAACCGACCACTCATAGTGTGAAACATACAATCACACAACAACACACCTCCCTTGACATTAATTTAGACTTATGAATCACCTATTCTCCCATTACTTACCATACTACCACTAATCATCAAAAAATAGGCTTATCACATGAATATGACAAATGGTTCCAAAAACTATAGGAACTTCTAATAGAACATAAACCGAATTTAAAATAAGTGCATGATTTATTCCATGAAATTCATTTTTATAATATTGATAACCTATATATAACATTTTATAAACATAAGAGTTCAATTACATGAATAGATCATTATTATTAGGAATAATAAATATGGATTTTTTATCATACAAAAAATAATTTATGAAATAGTACCACTCCCATATTTAATGTTCCCTGGTAGAATTGTATGTTTAGAACAGTACATGTAATCCAAATATTGTATCAAATAAATAATTACACTAATATTCTTTCAACCAATTTAGGAAATTTCATGGATAAATATTTATAATATAACATAATTTAGAATTCGAATTTTTTGTGTGTTAATATTATTGGATTATTATGAATAACTTATATCACATTGAAAAAACTAAAAAGCACAATTCATTATTCAATTACGATATAATATTTAAAAATGAAATTGAATAAAAATTAGTAGTATAAGAATATTAAATAAAATATACAAATGAAAATTATAATTTTAATAAAACCATACGTAATAGAAAAATACATCGACTATGAAATATTAATCCTAGTGGACTCACATTAAGTCATTATGCCAAGAAAAATAGTAGAATAAATGAAAATAATTTATAATAATATGGGAATATTTACAGATAAAATGAAGGATAATGATGTTTTAATATGGGATAAATATCACAGGTTTTATATAGAAATGGAATGGATAATTATTATTGTTATATAGTTCATAGATAATTATTTATTGGATATATAGTTGTTACATTTAGTGATTTGGAATTTTGAGAAATTAATATAGGAGAAAAATTCCCATTTAAAGTGAATAATAGTTGTTTTGAAATCATATAATGACTATGTTTAATGAATTCATTATAGCCATTAAATATTAAATGAAATATGATAAAGAATATATAATAATTTTTTATATATGAATATGTTTTTATTCATTTTTCTGTGTGTTAATATTTATCATTTAAAAGTAATATTTAAAATATGTTTCTATGTAATTGGATAAAATAAGATTCATTTTTTGTAATCATGAGTCAAAATCGAGAAATATGTTCAAAATTTTTATAGGAAATAATTTTCTAGGGTGAATAGTGAATTATTTTACTAAATTAGATATAATGTAAAAAATTAAAAAATAAAAACAATTATTGATAAATAAAAAATATTAAATATATACAATATGGGGGATATTAAACCATTTTTCATTTATCGATTACTTTTCATGTAAATATTAAATTCATTTAAAATTAACGAAGAGATATTTTGAATATATCACTCAAAATCATCTTTAAATGGACCCCATATTAACTAATTCCAACAACCAAGTTTCTTTAGGTTTATTATTAAACACATGTCTAAATTAACTCTCAAAAACCTCTATATCAAGATTTTATTTATTCAATTCATAAATGGATTCCTAAATCCATTATTTTGATTGAAGTAGTTATGAAATGTTGTGATTCAAGAAAAGTATGGAACTAGTTATTTATAATAATATTAAAATATCTTATCATATTCACTGTTAATAAATAATTTAAATAACTCAAATAATTTGAAAATTAAAACATTATAATTAATAAAAAAAATTACAATAATATAACTTTTTACTCTTACTAACACATTCATAATAAATGTTTATGTTTCTGTGGTTCAACAACATAATTGATCAATGCTACACTGTAAAAATAATATTATACATAATGAAAAAATTGGAATATATGAAACTAATGATTAAATTATATTATGATTATGTTTTCTAAATAGTGACATCAATTTGAGTAATCGTTATAAATTAAATTTTTTATTACTAATTATACTAGAAATAATAAGTCATTTAATTTGTAACACCCCGAGCTTCCACGATACGCATCTCATTCAATAATGCAATAGCTTGCATTGTACGCAACTTTGAGTTCTAACACACCGCAACTAATCAAAGTAGCCGTTATGAATAGTAATAACCACTTTTTAAATTTATAGAAATTTTATATTTAAAAATGGACTTCATTTTTGTATTCCTAATATTGAAATTAGCCTATGTTGAATTTTTTGTAATTTTCTGAGAACTTCCAAATTTTTATGAATAGTGAAAAATACATAAAACAACTTTTTTAATAAAAATAATTTATAGTGATAAGTTATACTATTTAGTGGTTTTAAAGTATAATTAGAATATATTTTTACCATTTTATCCAATGGTGGTCATTAGAATTCATTTAACATTGAAAATGGACATAAACAATTGCCAATCTATTGATATAAATTGTTTCTTAAAAACACGCTATTTGTTGTAACAGCGGGAATTAATAATAAAATTAGTTAATGCAACTTATATGTTTGGAATTTTTTAAAATATACATCATTTTTGAATTCGGAATATCAATTATAGCCTAGGGTGAAATTTTGGCTTTGTTCTGAAAAACTTCAATTTTTGATGAATAGTGAAACCACTAAGTGGTAGCTATATAACTGATTTTTCATTTAAATGAAATATTACCACTTCTGTGATTTGATTTTCAAAAATCCGACATACATGGTTGTCATTAAGAAGTAAAATGTGGTTCAATAAGATTAAAATAATTTTTGGTGAATAGTAACTTTTAAGTTCTTAATCGCGATTAGAGGTAATTAGTGTAGTTTAAGGTAAAAATAAAGTTTTAATAATATGAGATGAGAATGAAACTTGTCCTACACCTATTTGATGAGTCATGGTCGACCAAGACAAACCATGGGTCAACTTGGGGACCCCATGGAGCCACTTTAGTTAGAAAATGACATAAACACCTTTTATTTAATGTTAAAGTAAAAAATGACACAAACATAAAATGTTTTACTAAAACAATTTTTACGTGGGGTTACACAAGTCCAAATTTGGATTATAAATATTCATTAAAAAGCTAAAAATAATTCCTACATCATAGTATTTTGTTTATAATTTTTAGATATTAAATAAATTAAATTATTTATGACATCATTATGATGCGGCGATGACCTCATTATTTAACGATTTAAATAAAATGATAAGATAATGCAAAATCCAAGGCTTACACATGTCCAAAGCCTATTGGATGAAGATATTTAGAAACCTTATCACCTTAGCCTCGAATTATATATGTGTGTGACCTTTAGAATCCGAAAATCATTGTGTAATAATGTAACATTTCAATCTTTCCAAAAGTGCCCCTCCTCTCCACTTATAAAAGGCCCCCACCTCTCCCACATCATTTACACTATCAAGCCATTTGGCTCGGCCAAACTCTGCCCATATACTCTCCCAACATTCACATCTTACTCCTAGAAGCCTCACTCTGGGCAGAACTCTTCTCAAGGAAGCCTTTGGCTCAAATCAAAAAGAGTTACCCGATTTTGAGGTAATGTCTTCTCTAATGTTGTTTTGTTTTATTTTTCTTCTCCAACCCCCTAAACTCTTTTTATTAATTTCTTTTGTAACAACACCAGTATCCTCAATATACTAGAATGTTTTTATAATAAGTATTCGAGCTACACTTACACACACCTACATCTAATGGTTAAAGAACATACGGTTTCTGTGGATGGAGAATTTCTGCCTCACGAAACGATGATTGTTCAACACTCATATAACACCTTCAAAGGTGGCCATTAAGATGTCACTATTTTTATATATGATATATAATATGTTTATGTTTTACTTATGCTTCTGTATTTTTCATTTATGGCATACTTTATGATTTCCATTATGGGTAAAACGCGATAATTTCATTTTAGGAAGTCCGGACTACCGCCCCCTCAAAGTGATTTGAATCGTTAATGCCATATGTGGGATGTATAAAGGATGGAGTAAATGGTATTATACACTATATTATACTGGAATTATATTATACATTTATATCATTATGATTTAGTTCCATTAAATATGAAATTTAAATTAAAGTAGCGTTCATGCGTACGTACGGCTTACCGTCTCCATGAACGGTGCATTTCATTTCTTACCTCTAAATGTTACGTAATATTATAAATGAATTTATATACTGGATATATAAGATATATATGACATCTAAATCATGAATATAATTCTGTATATAATGGATATTCTACCACATGAACAACTTCTAATTATAAGAAGTTTATTGTTGACTCAAGTTACCAAAGATCGACAAAATGATCGTTATTAACTTGAATAATTACATAATATTCATAACATTGTAATAAGTGATATAAAAAGGATAATGAAATTGAAAATGGTTCTTAATAAGGTAGATATTAACTCTAGTTTATTATTCAGGAGGTTAAAGAACGGTTGAGTCAAGTCGGACACAAGGTAAGGGAACTTCTTAACCCAACTTCCATTCTTTGGGTTTCAAATTATGTCATGATATTATTATGTCCTATTTTGTATTTTTACTTTCTTTATGTGTACCTATAGTGAATACACATAATAGATCTATTTTATTTTAAAAATGATCTATTTAAGGACTTCGTCTCAATCCCCTTTCATTGAGGCATATTTGGTTTTATACACAACTTTCTTTTATACGGTGTATAAACCCCTTTGACTTTTACGTTTATTCAAAAGGAATCTTTTTTATACGAAGCGTTTTACTAAACGACAAAAAGGGAATGTTTTTCTTTCCGTACTTATGCGGCGACAATGACTTCTCCGCTGCCGTGACCATTATTTGAGATTCGGCTTCCCCTACAAGCCATCATTTTTTTAATGAAAAATAAATACAAAGTTTTAACTTTCTTTTATTTTGGTATTGAAAATGGTTTTGAAAGCATTTTTATTATATCAATGTGTTGTATTTATATCTTGTGATTGAAATGTGGAAATGTTATGTTTCCTTTATGCATGTTTTATGTGATACAATTATGTTATGGTTTATGATATGTTTAAACCTATTTATATGAGGAATGCATTGGAATTAATAAGTGACGGGTGGAGCCCGCTATAGCTCCTCGATGCATCGGCAGGTCTCATGAGACAAACTAGTGTCTTGGAACGAGGCCTTGAAAAAATCTTATTTATGGTCTTGGCACGAGGCCTTGGCTACGTGGTTATGATAGTCTGGCATTATACATTCCATCATTATGAAAGTGGTTATTGATATTGCATGTGATTATTCGACCAGTAGAATATCCATGTGAATAAGTGAATGGAATTATCTCATTTTACTTTTGCCATTTTATGTTGAAGTTCATGTTTAAAAGGCTTTTGTTTTAGTTATACATTGCCTTAAATGTTTATGTTTATTGATGAAAGCTTCCACTATATTGTTAACCTTACTGAGCATCTGAGCTCACCCCTTTCAATGTTTTAATATTTTTCCAGGATGTGAAGAAGTATTTTATGAATGACCTACAGGGGTAGTGAGAAAGGGATATGATTGTGGACTATGAAGACCATGTTATTGTAGTTTGTTTACGTTTTGATGTAATGAAAGACTTATGAATGTATCTAGTGTTTCCAAGGCTACTAAACTAATCGGTCTTTCGAGACTTGATCTTTTGTGATCATGCCAATGTTACGAAGTAATGCACCGGCTCTGGGTAGCTGGGGTCGGGGCGTTACAGTTGGTATCAGAGGCAGTGTAGTACTAACCTTGGAAGCTAGATTTAGATAAACTCTGATTAGAGCACGTAGACCTAAGATAGACTTTGAGGATTAGTATAGAAGAACTTTCTAGAATTATGGTATTGTAGAGATGTTATGAGTTTTCCGAGCAATACATCCCTGTCTGGATACGAGCAGGTAGAGGCGGCTCTGGCACAGATGTACCTAGGGGTAAAACCCGAAAACACCGCTTTGAGCTAGACTCGAACGGGAACTGGTGCACGACAACGGGCCTTGCTGCACTCTTGGTTACGACACTCCCGGAGGATATGCTTAGGATAATTCTCATTTTATTTACAAACCACTATGAAGGGTTATGAGTACATACTTCCTCAAAGAAAACATTTCTTTTTATGATTATGGATTATATCCATAAATAGTTCAATTTATGTAAAGTGTTTAACAATTATGGAATTATGTATTTTGATTCATAAACTAACCTAGTTTATGCCATTGTATAGAAATGGTGCCCAGTAGAAGGAATGTGAACTCCAGCAATATGTATGATCCAAAGAGTAAGAAGGATCGTATCTTTCACGGTATTAAGCCAACATTTCGAAGGGAAATAGTCTCCCATGTGTTCTCAACATATGAAGAAATAGTATAATGTGTTAATAAGATAAGTAAAGAATTCTCTGAGTCCTATGGCTTTGAAGCAAAGCAAGAGACGAAAGGGATGGAAGAGAGAATGATGGATAAAGGGATGAGGGGAAAGAAGAATTTTCCAATATGTGGTAATTGTGGGAAGAAACATCATGGAACTTGCCTAAAGGGAATGGGAGTTTGTTATAAGTGTAGAGAAAAAGGACACAAAGTGCGTGACTGCAAGGGTAAGAAAATGGTTTCAAATGTACAATGCTTCTTCTGCAAGGATTGGGGACACTACACAAACCAATGTCCAAATCATCAGAGTATTCCCCAAATGATGTTATTGGATAATAATCAAGTTATGATACTACCACAGATGAGGAGTAATGATTAGAGTTCTTATGTTGTTATTAATGAATTTTGTAATTTGAGTGTTGTATCAATGATGTACTGGTTATAATAATTATGGAGTATATAAGGATTGTACTGCAGTACTATTTCATCAAGGACTTGAGATTGTGTGGAACCAAGAAAAGTGACTCCACAGTAGGTTAAATTTTTTGAAAATATATGGTTGAGAGAAAGATAAACCATAATATGGTTCTGATTTTGAGATAGTGATTTTGGAATAAAATGTGATTGATTTGGATAAATTATATTGGATATACTTAACTTCCTTTAAACTGATTGATGATTAGTAAACATTTTTGGATAGAAGGATTATATCTAGTATTCTATAAGGAATAAGGGATCATGGTAATTCAGTATGTTTAAAAAGAATACATGATGAAGGTTTTCACATGTTGTTACGTGGAAAAAAGGACCTTCATTATGTTTACCTTCCTTATAAAATTTGGACTGTGAGTTGGACAGAAGTATTTTGGATAACTATAAAGGTTGGATTGGATTAAGTTGATCTTTGGATAGTATTGTTTAAGGTTAAAAAAATTTATGAATATTATTTTTGGAATATTATGATACTATTGTTTTAGGAAAAGGACAACCTGCAGGGTGGGGCATAAACCGTCGCGTCGGACAAAGCTGCAGGAATCGAACCCACAACCATAGTGCGACAAGCCTTTATTTCCTACCACTAGCCTATAGGAAGTCCCTGGTTATTACAAAATAGTTTTACTAATCTAAATGGTATGTGTTAACATTTAGAACCTTATACAATTAGGATAAATAGAATATTTTTTTGAGTTCTGTTACCATTTGGAGTAAGAGTTGGGTTTTTGGTAAAAATTTATTAAAGAATGAAAGTATACATAACAAGTATGTATATTCCCTTACGTTCTTAGTAAATCTCCTAAATAAATTCCTCAACATTATAAAAGGTAACTTAAAACAAAAATGTTGTTGGTTAACTTTTCCAACTGGGGATTCAATGACCGTTTAACCAATCACAAGTTTGTGATTTTCTTATGGTTAAACTTTCTCCTAATCCTGTTTTCTATAACTCTCCATCAGACCTTGATGGTTTGTTTTTCTTCCATATCCATATTTTCATAGAATCCTAGAACGGGCAATATCGGGTGACCTTTGTACTTATCCTGCTTTCTTTTAATGTTATATATTTATTAACCTTATTTTCGATGTGGGTTTTCCTCAAAGGTATTTTCTCTTTTCAACCTTTTATTTTCTAAGAAAAATTTCAAATTGCGAGGACGTAATTTATTGAAGGAGGGGAGAATGTAACACCCCGAGCTTCCACGATATGCATCTCATTCAATAATGCAATAGCTTGCATTGTACGAAACTTTGAGTTCTAACACACCGCAACTAATCAAAGTAACCGTTATGAATAGTAATAACCACTTTTTAAATTTATAGAAATTTTATATTTCAAAATGGACTTCATTTTTCTATTCCTAATATTGAAATTAGCCTATGTTGAATTTTTTGTAATTTTCTGAGAACTTCCAAATTTTTATGAATAGTGAAAAATACATAAAACAACTTTTTTAATCAAAATAATTTATAGTGATAAGTTATACTATTGAGTGGTTTTAAAGTATAATTAGAATATATTTTTACCATTTTATCCAATGGTGGTCATTAGAATTCATTTAACATTGAAAATGGACATAAACAATTGCCAATCTTTTGATATAAATTGTTTCTTAAAAACACGCTATTTGTTGTAACAGCGGGAATTAATAATAAAATTAATTAATGCAACTTATACGTTTGGAATTTTGTAAAATAGACATCATTTTTGAATTCGGAATATCAATTATAGCTTAGGGTGAAATCTTGGCTTTGTTCTGAAAAACTTCAATTTTTGATGAATAGTGAAACCACTAAGTGGTAGCTAAATAACTGATTTTTCATTTAAATGAAATATTACCACTTCTGTGATTTGATTTTCAAAAATCCTACATAAATGGTTGTCATTAAGAAGTAAAATGTGGTTCAATAAGATTAAAATAATTTTTGGTGAATAGTAACTTTTAAGTTCTTAATCACGATTAGAGGTAATTAGTGTAGTTTAAGGTAAAAATAATGTTTTAATAATATGAGATGAGCATGACACTTGTCCTACACCTATTGGATGAGTCATGGCCGACCAAGACAACCCATGGGTCAACTTGAGGACCCCATGGAGCCACTTTAGTTAGAAAATGACATAAACACCTTTTATTTAATGTTAAAGTAAAAAATGACACAAACACAAAATGTTTTACTAAAACAATTTTTACGTGGGGTTACACAAGTCCAAATTCTGATTATAAATATTCATTATAAAGCTAAAAAGATTTCCTACATCATAGTAGTTTTTTTATAATTTTTATACATTAAATAAATTAAATTATTTATGACATCATTATGATGCGGCGATGACCTCATTATTTAACGATTTAAATAAAATGAGAAGATAATGCAAAATCCAAGGTGTACACTTGTCCAAATCCTATTGGATGAAGATATTTCGAAACCTTATCACCTTATCCTCGAATTATATAAGTGTGGGACCTTTAGAATCCGAAAAGCATTGTGTAATAATGTAACATTTGAATCTTTCCAAAAGTGCCCCTCCTCTCCACTTATAAAAGGCCCCCACCTCTCCCACCTCATTTACACTTTCAAGCCATTTGGCTCGGCCAACCTCTGCCCAAATACTCTCCAAAGATTCCCCTCTTACTCCTAGAAGCCTCATTTTGGGAATAACTCTTCTCAAGGAAGCCTTTGGCTCAAATCAAAAAGAGTTACCCGATTTTGAGGTAATGTCTTCTCTAATGTTGTTTTGTTTTATTTTTCTTCTCCAACCCCCTAAACTCTTTTTATTCATTTCTTTTGTAACAACACCAGTATCCTCAATATACTAGGATGTTGTTATAATAAGTATTAGAGCTACACTTACACACACCTACATCTAATGGTTAAAGAACATACGGTTTCTGTGGATGGCGAATTTCTGCCTCACGAAACGATGATTGTTCAACACTCATATAACACCTTCAAAGGTGGCCATTAAGATGTCACTATTTTTATATATGATATATAATATGTTTATGTTTTAATTATGCTTCTGTATTTCTCATTTATGGCATACTTTATGATTTCCATTATGGGTAAAACGCGATAATTTCATTTTAGGAAGTGCGGACTACCGCCCCCTCAAAGTGATTTGAATCGTTAATGCCATATGTGGGATGTATAAAGGATGGAGTAAATGGTATTATACACTATATTATACTGGAATTATATTATACATTTATATAATTATGATTTAGTTCCATTAAATATGAAATTGAAATGAAAGTAGCGTTCATGCGTACGTACGGCTTACCGTCTCCATGAACGGTGCATTTCATTTCTTACCTCTAAATGTTACATAATATTATAAATGAATGTATATACTGGATATATAAGATATATATGACATCTAAATCATGAATATAATTCTGGATATAATGGATATTCTACCACATGAACAACTTGTAATTATAAGAAGTTTATTGTTGACTCAAGTTACCAAAGATCGACAAAACGATCGTTATTAACTTGAATAATTACATAATATTCATAAAATTGTAATAAGTGATATAAAAAGGATAATGAAATTGAAAATGGTTCTTAATAAGGTAGATATTAACTATAGTTTATTATTCAGGAGGTTAAATAACGGTTGAGTCAAGTCGGACACAAGGTAAGGGAACATCTTAACCCAACTTCCATTCTTTGGGTTAATCTCCTACTTTCAAATTATGTCATGATATTATTATGTCCTATTTTGTATTTTTACTTTCTTTATGTGTACCTATAGTGAATACACATAATAGATCTATTTTATTTTAAAAATGATCTATTTAAGGACTTCGTCTCAATCCCCTTTCATTGAGGCATATTTGGTTTATACACAACTTTCTTTTATACGGTGTATAAACCACTTTGACTTTTACGTTTATTCAAAAGGAATATTTTTTATACGAAGCGTTTTACTAAACGACAAAAAGGGAATGTTTTTCTTTCCGTACTTATGCGGCGACAATGACTTCTCCGCCGCCGTGACCATTATTTGAGATTCGGCTTCCTCTACAAGCCATCATTTTTTTTAATGAAAAATAAATACAAAGTTTTAACTTTCTTTTATTTTGGTATTGAAAATGGTTTTGAAATCATTTTTATTATATCAATGTGTTGTATTTATATCTTGTGATTGAAATGTGGAAATGTTATGTTTCCTTTATGCATGTTTTATGTGATACAATTATGTTATGGTTTATGATATGTTTAAACCTATTCATATGAGGAATGCATTGGACTTAATAAGTGACGGGTGGAGCCCGCTATAGCTCCTCGATGCATCGGCAGGTCTCATGAGACAAACTAGTGTCTTGGCACGAGGCCTTGACAAAATCGTATTTATGGTCTTGGCACGAGTCCTTGGCTACGTGGTTATGATAGTCTGGCATTATGCATTCCATCATTATGAAAGTGGTTATTGATATTGCATGTGATTATTTGGCCAGTAGAATATCCATGTCAATAAGTGAATGGCATTATCTCATTTTACTTTTGCCATTTTATGTTGAAGTTCATGTTTAAAAGGCTTTTGTTTTAGTTATACATTGCCTTAAATGTTTATGTTTATTGATGAAAGCTTCCGCTATATTGTTAACCTTACTGAGCATCTGAGCTCACCCCTTTCGATGTTTTAATATTTTTCCAGGATGTGAAGAAATATTTTATGAATGACCTACATGGGTAGTCAGAAAGGGATATTATTGTGGACTATGAAGACCATGTTATTGTAGTTTGTTTACTTTTTGATGTAATGAAAGACTTATGAATGTATCTAGTGTTTCCAAGGCTACTAAACTAATCGGTCTTTCGAGACTTGATATTTTATGATCATGCCAATGTTACGAAGTAATGCACCGGCTCTGGGTAGCTGGGGTCGGGGCGTTACATAATTTCATCATTTCAAGTCATCATTTTATACAATATGATGTGAAAAAAATAACTAAAATTAAAATAAAAACTATTTTTTATTATCATGGATATAATTTAAATAATATACTTTATAAGAATTAATGATAATCCAATCCACTAAACTGAAACATATAAGAATAAATAGAAAATGTAAATATCTTGTGATAGATATGATATATAAATAACATGTAAATATTTAATAAATTGGTATAAAGAATTAGAATAAAATTTAATCTGTAAAATTTTTATTAATTAGGTTATTAATAGGCCTCTATTTTTTATTGTGGCAGTTAGAGGAATTTCAATGATTTTTGCTATAACAGAATGTCGTTCCTTTCAATATCACACTTCAAAGATGGGATTATGTATATCTAAATTTTATTTTATTACTTATTTTTAATTTCAATTTAAATTAACAATATTTTCATCATTGGTAATTTTGGTGAGTTATAAGTATTTTACCACCTCACAATCATTTTTTCAAACCCCATTTATATTTACATTTTAAAGGAAAAAATTAATTATCACACTAATATGCTGGAATATTTTCAATCTCTATGTTTTTATATTCAATAATAATTACAATCAATTATTTTCTAGGTATTTATATTATTTATCGATAACTCAATTCAAAAATGTTGAGTATCTTATATTTTTAGGAAACAAACATATATAATTTCCCTTTCATTAATTTTTATACTCTATAACATTCAACTATCACTTTCTCATATCATGTATACAATGATTCCGGAATTATTCTTTTTAATGATTCATTTAAATGTGATAGTTTCATTTATATTTTTCATTTGAGAGCATCATATTCATAATTTCATTATTAAAAATATAGTAAAAACTAAAGGATATTTATCATTTATATTAAAATATTATTTTATATTCATCAAATAATATTCCATTTATGTTATTACCCTTATATGTAATACTATTTTAATGTTTTATTCTGTTTTAATTGAGGATATATATATGTTTAATCATCCAATTTACTATGAATATACAATTTATCATCCTGTTTTATAAGAAATACTATGAATGATAATTTATTTTAACTATTTGAAAATTATATTATTGATTTTTGATTGTTTTCATGTTCATTTGGAACCCATATGTATGTTGTATTAATATTTGATGAGTGGGATTGATATTAAATTAAAAATAAATTAATTATGTAAATATTATATCTCATGATATGTTGTATAATGAAATATCGGTGTAGTGAACTATTTTTTTTTTCAAAAATTACATAACTCAATTTCAAGATTTAATAAATTGGGTTTGATATGATGGTATTTGTTAAATCTAATAAATAAAACAAAATCATAAAAATTCTTTAATTCTTTTTTCAATAATAGGGATGTTTTTTTAAAGTAGATATGACCTTTCATTGAATTATGAGTGCTTTAGACTCCCAAAAATACTATATTAAGTATAAAAATACCATTTTATTGCATGTAAAATTGTAAACATGGAAATTATTTCATCCATTGAAATGGTATTTTGGATGATAAATTTGTGATTACGGTATTGTTTTAAGTATAGAATCTTCCCTATGTGAGGTGTAAAAGGTATTAACATCATAGGTTTTGAGTTAGGGTCATCAGGGTTGAATTAATTATTTAGATTAATTATCTTATTTGTTCTGTTGTAGTCATGAAATAGTATTAATACTATATTTAATTCATGTTATAAACCCTCTACATTGTTTGTGGTATTTGTTTTCATAGTGAAACCTATTTATGGGTGAGTAGAGATGCCAAATTTTATTGGTGAAGATGATCTAGATTTCACGATGATGAAAAATTTGAATATTCATTCAATTATGGATTATTTATAAAAAGGTTCATTATCATGTTATTGAACTTTTTTATATGATTTCTATGTTCTTAAAGTTTTTATAAATAAAACCGTTAATTTAAATTTATTTCAATTACTTTTTCATTACATATTCTTTGAAATGGATTGAATCAAAAAACCATGCATATCTCTCATGATGGAGAAAATATATAGTTAAATCATTTAAATAAACAGTTAATACTATGTTTGTTACATATAAAACATTCAATATATTATTTATATATTGTAGAATCAAATTATTATCGATTTTTTTGGATGCTATTGAAAAATTAATAAATTGTGGGTCTAATATTCCTTATTTTTATCTGTCCTCCCCCCACTTATTTTTGTATCTCTAATTACTTTTCACTAAGTAATACTAATTTGGAGAAAAACATTGTTTGTTCTATAATTATTTCTGGTGGTATTTAAGGAGGAAATAATAAAAGGGTCGAACGTTGTTGTAAAATTAAGGGATGATTTAGGAGGATTGGCCCCATTCAGTTCAAGATACATAATTATAATGGGGTTTTCGAATGCATGGTAAATACAAAAAATAAAATACAAATTAATGATCATTATGGTTATAGTCTTACATGTTGTTTGATGGAAGGTGGATTTTGTGGCACCAATTGATGTGGCACCACATGGAACCAGTAGAGGCTATGTATGATGTTAGTGTATGAAATGTAGTTTCATATCCATCCTTGGTTGAAATAATGAGGTGATTTGATCTATTTTATGAATATGATTCCCAACACATGGTAAGTTGTCATGGCCAACGTGCATTTCTCGACATTGGTAAACATAGAGGTTAGGGACAACTATTTGGACCATCCTAGTATAGGCCCAGTTCTATTCACACATATAGAGTGGGAAGGTAAGAACAAATTGGTTGGGTTCTCATTACTTGTGTGGGCATATTTTTTGATCATGGGGAGATCTTAGTCCCACATTTTGCACTGAAGCCCAATATTATTTCTAGTTTATTGCATTTTTGAACATTTTTTGGATCCCCTACACCTAGTATCTGATTTGGATAAATTTTTATCATATCCTCATAATTCATATTTTTTAAATCTAAATAATTTTGTCTTTTTTAAAAAAATTGTTAATTTTTATGTTGAGAGAGTCTAATTTAGAAGTTGACCATGTTTGGTTGTTGATACAAAACATACATTTAGACCGAAGTGTTCTCGTCCACTGAGTATGATAAAGTACCCTTCTTGATTAATTAGAGTGTGAGATAGTCTATTTTCGGGTAACAAATATTGATAGGTTTATGTACCCCTTGTATACTTATTAATTAGATCCTTTTTCTCATCTTACTATTCCAACTATGTACTATTTATTTTTACCAATGGCCTATTGAAATTATTTTTGGGGTACTAATCTGAGAACATATGCTTATTCGATTGTGTTAATTTTCTTTTTTATGGTTCATATGAGGTTACCGAGGTTTTCATATTATTGATAAATTTATTAAATAATCATGGGTTAGGTATAGATTTATTAGAGGGTGAGGTATTGCATCAGTATATGAAAAGCCTCAATATAGATCTGGATCCCCTTTATGAATTTTGGAAATGTTATGGTAGTTAGAAATGATAAATAATTTATAATTCTTCTAGACATGAAACTCCATAGGAATAAATTGGATTCCAGATCGATGAAATTTAGGGATAGCAAGATACTTTTTAATTTTCGTACATTGTCAATTCTCTAATGATATGTAACATACATGAATTATTTAAGACGTTATTTTATTTTAATTTCTTTTCTTTCTTTGTCTTGGGTGTTTCCCATGAATTTTTGTGGAAATGGCGGGTTTTCGAAGTATGGGCCAAACCCTAAGCCCAATTACTGATTTAAAAATATATAATTTTTATTTTATAACTCTATAATTTATCAAAATTTATCATACATTACAATTTATAATTGGCCTCCCTTGACCTATTAACCCCACAATTTCAATTTGGACCCTTTAGGAATCCATAACCACGATTTATTTGGGTTTTTATATATGGAATTAGAACACCCCGAAAGTCTATATCCAGTTTTAAAAAAATATGTTTATTTAATATCATATTAATTATTAATTATATTTCCATGATTCCACTCTTATCTGATACCACTGAATCTAGGCACACCCTCATTCTCTTAACACCATATTTAGAGCTCATTTAATTAGTGGATTGGTTCGAAATATCTTAAGCTTTCACAATTCGTCCAGATTTAAAAAGGTAATTTTATTCCTTCATAACTCCTTAAATTTTCACTCTATTCCCACATTGTAGTTCTCATGTAACTTTCTGTTCTTTATTCCTTCCTCAATTTCATTTTTTGTTTTTTTACAATTCGTCTATTAGTGTATTTGGAGCGACTCCTTCAAGATCCCACAAGTAAGGGGATCTCATTTATTATTCTTTCAATTTTCATAGAGTTTAATTACATTTTATTATGGTTAATTCCCTTATTCGTGATGTCCCAAATTATGAAAGGGTTGTTTTTCAGACCTATAATTTACCCGTGGATTTATTTGTCCACTATTCTGTTTTAGGTCTGTTCTATCCTCCTTGAGGTGCAGCAGTCGTTTGATTGAGTTTTCACAGAAAGGATTCAAGGTTTTAACCAATTTTTTAAGGTGATTACATTATGTATGAAATACTTGTGACATAGTTTGATGTTTTTATAATATTTTTATTTTTATCTCATTTGTTGATTGCTGTGAAAATTCTTTTTAGTGTTGTCTGTAATGAATGTGAATTTTTAGTGCCATTTTTATGTGAAATTGGGGTTGTTTCATAGAAATATCTTTTTAGTTCCTTTGGAGACACCCTATAATTAGTTATATGATTTTATTGAATTTTATTAGGGCATGGAATACTGATTTGAATGTTAATATCATATTTTTATTTATGAAAAAATATTTTTTAATGGTGTTTGTGATACACATTAATTTTTAAGTGCCGCGTTTGTGTGAAAATAGAGGTTTTTTTAAAGTTATCACATCATGTTTCAAATAGGAATGCCCGAAAGGGATTTTTGTTTTCATTGAAAGTAATGTTACTAATATTTTTGTTTTAGTTACTTTTGAGTCTTCATATGGTGTGCAATGTGGTGATTTCAAGGAGTTTCAGGTTTAAAACAATGTGGAATTTTGAGAAGCTGTTTTATTGAAAATAAAAATCTTTTGTTGTCTGTTTAAAGTGGTATAAAGTGTTTATAGCATCTATATTGTTACTATGTGAACAATAGTGGTGTTTTATATGCAAATGGATTTATGTGGAATGATGAAATTGTTTGAGCACAAAGGGAGATGCCCGGGTACCTAGGTGGGTGGATCTGTACTAGTACGACTAGTGATCCAGATGAGGTTTGTCCGTGTTTCACAGTGAAAATGGATAATGTTAACTCTAACTAAAATATTTGGATGAAGTTTGGGGACCAATAGGTTTTGGTAATGATCCCTAATAATAGTTTTTTCATATGATAGGATTGTGACATGGATACTTCACACCAGGGTATGAGGTACATAGGTCCCAAGACAATCTAGTGCCTAGGGGTGTTCCTTGTTTTGGTGCTCATTGGATTCATGGTATCTACCCTGGTCATAGGGTGTGTAGGGCTGTAAATAAAAATATATAATATGATTATTTAAATGTGTGAACATTCTGAATGTTTTAGTGTGAAAAATGTATTCAATTGAAAGTTTCATTTCTTGAATTTGTTGTCGCTTTTCCTTACATATTAAAACTTCCATCTTTTTCACCTCGTATTTCTTAGTATTTGGAATCTTTGGGTGGTATAATATTGGGCTTAGGATCAAACTCTACTTACCCCCCTTGGGTGTAATTATACATGATTATGTTTGACACAGGTAAAGGCCATGCCTCAGGTGATGGTGTTTCGGGTTGTTAAACCCCTCCAATGTTGTGGTGTTATGGAGACGACTCCAGGCTGATGAACCCTTATCATGTGGAGTCTTTTTGAATCATTTGATACTATTTTACTTTATTTTTGGAACTCTTGTACAATATTTAAAACCATGTATTCATATCTGGATTTTTCATAAGTCTTGTTTGGTATGAAAATTTCATATTCTTATTTTTGATTGTTTTTAATGTTGAATGCTTTAATACTTGGTTAAATCATTAAAAAACCTATTTTATTGATACCTGGGAAGTTGTTCCAGCCCATGGGGATAAGAAACGCCTTTTAGGACTTTTCATGGGCCTGATTTGGTTCCATTATTAGTGTCGAACAGATTGGGTTAGTGGTAATGTGGTATCAAAAGAGGTTAATGTTTTTTAGTTATATTATAATTTTGGAATGACTCGGGCTATACACGAGCAAGGATTATTGTGACTTGGAGATTTGGTCATGAGTAAGGTTCCTGGCCCGCACCTCTCTTTTCAGACCTTGATTCACTAGGGGATAGTGGAGTTTTTTGTTTGACACCACTTCCAAGTGAGACGTGTAGGCTGTAGACTACACATGGACATCAGGAGGGGGTGAAGTAGTAGTTTATTTTATTGTTGTAATGTTTTGGATTCATTTTATTTGATGATATTGATGGAATTTTTCATAAAATTGGTAATTATTCATTATCTTGTGACTATTTTCCATTTGTCACAACATGGCTCCCCAGAAATCTCAATGAACCAACGAGAGAAATCTAGAGGGAGTTCTCCTTCACCACTTGATCAGAGTATAGTAGAGGATGTTTTCAGGCTGTCCAAGAAATAGGACCTGGACTGTATCCTATTCCAGCTCATGTTAGTGAAGATGAGACTGGTCCTTGGAAGTAAAATTACTTGATCTTCCTGAAAAATAATCCACTAATATTCCAAGGTATCATGAACATGTTGAATTTACTTACTGAGTTATTGTCTTTTAGAATGGAGTTGGTGACGCTGTTGGGAAAGAAGAAGGAGCATGTTCTCAGGTGAACGTCAGGTGCACTCTTCGTGTCCTAGATTTAGATGTGGTGGGACAACATGGTCATAGATATGGAACTTTTTTTCATAATACTCAGCATGGATTTTCTAGTAGACATTGAGGCACACATCGATTTCTATAGGTGGTGAGTGAGTTTCACAACACCTGATGGGACTCGTCATGTTTTTCATGGAGAATCAGATCCTTGGTCAGACCGCACAAGACCTCTACTCCCAAAGATTGTAATTCTTATCTTCTAGTAATCATTTCCTACACTAGAGTATTATGTTCTTGCCCCTGAAGGTTCATTACTTCATGAAGTGAATGAGTTTCCAGAAGTATTCTCATATAATTTTTCAAGTTTGTCCCCAGAGCGAGATGTGGAGTTCTCAATTGAACTGAATCTGAGAACACATACAATATTTCTTTCCCCATATCACATGGAACCCACCATACTGAGGAAATTAAATATATAGTTGGTTGACTTAGAATCCAAAGGATTTATTCTCCCGAGTGTCTCTCCATAGGCTTCTCCTGTGTTTTTCGTGAAAAAGGATGGCAGATCACTCTAGTTGTGCATTGACTACCGAAGTTTAAAAAGGTAACTATCAAGAAAAAAATATCATTTTCCCCAAATCAAAGACATGTTAAATTTGTTTAAGTGTAAAATGTAGTTTTCTAAAGCCTACATATGTTCAGGTTATCATCAACTTACTATGAAAGAAGAAAATAACCCAAATACTGCATTATGAAGCAGGTAGGATCACTTCGAGTACTTGTTCATGGCCTTAAGATTGACTAATTCTCCCATAGTCTTTATGGTACTCAAGAACAGAGTATTCCATCAGTATCTCAATTATTTTGTCATCGTATTTTTGGATGATATCCTAGTTTATTTGAGATATGAGTAGGAACATGAGCATCACTGAAAAATCGTCCTGGGCACCATTCTAGAGCATCACCTTTATGAAAAGTTGTCAAAATTCACTTTATGGATCATAGAAGTGAAATTTCTGGGGCACGTGATCTCAGAGAAGGTGATTTTAGTGGACCCCGATAAGATCAGTGTAGTTATTTCCATGGATAAATCGAGGAACATGTTCAAGATTAGGAGTTTCCATGGAATGAATAGTTATCATATGCGGTTTGTTTGGGAGTTCTCTCGGCTTGCTTCACCGAGGACCACACTCAAATGAAAAGGGGTGAAGTTTTATAGGGACAAAAATGTTAGGCCTCCCTTAAGGTGTCGAAGAGGGGTTTTACTACTACCTCCTTTTTGATTTTTCTAGACACTAGAAAGGGGTTTGTGGTGTATTGTGATGCATCAGGTTTGGGTTTTGGGTGCATTCTTATGCAGGATGATCATGTGGTCGTGTATTTCTCTCACACTTTGAAGACATTGCATCACTAACACTTGGGGAGATGTTTGTGGTCTACTATGATCACAAAATCATGTCCTATATCTTCTCGTAGAAGGACCTCAACTTGAGGCAGTGTCATTAGATCAAGTACCTATAGGGGTTAAACATTTACATTGACTATACCCCAGGAAAGGGAAACATGGTGGTCTATTTCTTGAGCAGAAGAGTTCCAGTGTAGGATTTGAGGAATACCAGTGATAAGTGGACTTTTAAGGCACTCTTTGCTCAGATGCATGTGGATACTGAGTAGAGAAATGAGAGTGTGTTGTTGGAGAGAGTTCAGTTGATTCCTTCTCTTTGGGAGTTTATTCAGTGGGAAGAACCTAGTGATGAGCTTGGTCAGCAGTCAAAGAATTTTCTTCATGGTGGGGAGGCATCCTCTGATTGGTTGTCATCTCTTAAGGGTATTTTGTAATTCATGTGACGTTTAGTAGAGTTGTTATCTCTGTAGAAGGTGGTGATGGAGGATATCCACTAGTCTCTATATGCTATCCATCAAGGTTCCACCATGATTTTTTATGATGTATGGCTACATTTCTGGTGTCCAGGTATGAGACGAGACTTCATGGACTTTGTGTCGAGAAGCTACACATGCCAGTAGGTGAAAGTAGAGCATCAATGTACCTCTGGTTTGCTCCAGCCATTACCCATTCTTATTTCGATGTGGGAGTATGTTTCCATAGACTTCACTATAGGATTTACCTATACACCTTGGGTTAATAATGCCATTTGGGTGTTGATTGATCATCTGACCAAATAATCCCATTTCGTTCCGATCATCGATATAGCTAAAGTGGATGAGTTGGACCGTTTGTATCTTTGGGACATGGTGAGACTCAATGTTGTTCTACTAGATGTTTTCTTAGATTGAGAATTGTGTTTCACTTCTCGGTTTTGGGGATTCAATCAAAATTTCTTGGGGTCTAAAATTAATATGATCATGACATACTACCCTCAGACAGTTGGTTAGATTGAGTGGGCTAATTAGATTTTGGAGGACATGCTCTATGCATGTTTTTGGGCTTTGACGGGTCATGGAAGAGCCATTTGGTTTTGGTTGAGTTTTCATATAATAATTTAAATCAATCCTTAATTTGAATGTCTCCTTTTGAGTTGCTCTATGGTCAGCATTTTCGGTCCCCCCGTGTTGGGTTGAGGTATGTGAGACCTCACTGTTGCGGCAGAGTTTGGGGCAGGAGACGTTTGAGAAGGTAAAGTTGATCGGGTAGTGATTATTGACCGCTCAGATTTTCCCTAAATCATTTGGTTACAAGAGGCATTGAGACATAGTGTTTCCTATGGGTGACATGCTATTCCTGAAAGTGTCCCCTCATCTGGGGCTTCGTTGATTGGGAAAGTAAGGGAAGATGATGTCGTAGTATGTCATTCATTTTAAGATCTATGAGTGTATTTTCATGGTGGCATACATGTTGGACTTACCTTCTCAGTTGACATCTATCCATTATGTCAACCATGTCATCCAGTTGAAGAAATATAACCCTACTCTATCCCATGTACTGAATTGGGAGGAGTTGGATATAGAGCCAGGTTTATCTGTTTTTGAGTGACTGGTTCAAATAGTTGACTTCCAAGAAATGGTGCCTCATGGAAAGTCTATTCCACTGATCCGGTTTCATTGGCATCATGGAGATTATACACCTGAGACATGGGAGCTAAAGCAATATGTTGATGAAAAGTATCCATTCATGTTTTCCGATCAAGATTCGGGTTGGCATTCTGGGAAGGATAGTTTTCACGTTGGCTGATTTGTCACATTCATGACTTATTTTAAAAGTATTTTTCATTTAATTTCCATTCCAGCTTTGTTTTGGGTGTTTCCCATGCATTATGGTGGAAATGGTGGGATTTCCCAATTTAGGCCAAACTATGACCCCAATTCCAGATTTAAAAATAATGTTTGTTTCTTTTATAACCCCTCATTTTTCAACATTTTTCAACCATTCCAATTCATGCATGGACTCGTCTGATCTATTAAGATCACCATGCCAATTTGGACCCTTTAGGAATTCATAATAATGGTGTATTTGGGTTTTTATTTAAATAATTAGGACATTCTAGAATCCCCTATCATGTTTTTAAAAAACCTTTTTTATTAAATATATTATTCAATTTTAATGAAATTAATGTGATTACACCTTTCACAAGAGCCCACAAAACCTAGGTGCACCGCCATTTTCCTATCCCCCACTTTGTAGCTCATTTGCTTCACAGATGATGTCAAATCATCTGGAGCTTTAACAATTCTCACAGATTTGAAAAGCTAATTTGATTCCTTCATAACTCTTTAATTTATGACTTTTTTCCCTCCATTTTAGTTCCCAATTGACCTCATCTTCCTTTCCCCAAACTCAATTTAAATTTGTACTATTTTAAAATTCATCTACTAGTGTATTTGGGGTGATTTCATCAAGATCCCTCATGTAAGTGGGTATCCTTCAATATTTCCTATCAATTTTCAAAGGGTTTCATTCAATTTGTTTTGGGTTTATCCCTTTATCCATGATGGCAGAAATAACCGGAGGGTAGGGTTTCCAATCTAGGATTTCTCCTTTGTTTTTCTTGGTCCAATATTATGTTTTAGACTAGATCTACCCTCCCTGAGGTGTGGTGGGGGTGAGATTGAATTTCTCACTAATGATTCAATGTTTTAACAATTTTGATAGGTTATTCCATTATTTATGCAATATTTGTGACTTATATAGCTGTGTTTATAGTTTTATAATGTTAATATTTTTTTATTATTTCTTCCAAAATTTGTTTTACTATTTTTTGTAATGAAAATAAAATTTCAAGGACATTTTTTTGTGAAATCAGATGTTTTTCTTTGAAATATTATGTTGGTTCATTTGGGGATACCCTATAATTACTTAGTTGATTTTATTAATACTTATTGGGGCTGAAAATTATGTCTTGAATGTTTATATATTTTTTTTGTCGGTGAAAAAATCATTTTTAATGGTGTTTGTGAAACACATAAATTTTTATGTGTCGTGATTGTGTGAAAATGTTGGTTTTATAAATATATCACTTCATGGTTCATAGAGGGCATCCAAAAAATGATATTTTGGTTTACTTGAAATTTATTAGGGTTCAAATTTCTATTTGGGTGACTTTTAAGTGTGCACATGGTGGGAATAGTGGATATTTCATGGAGTTTTTGGTGCAAAACAATGTTGGGTATTGAGAAATTGTTCTATTGAAAATAAGAAAATTTTATTTTGCATTTATAAAGTGTTATAAAGTGTGTATAGAAAATATAATGTTTTTATGTGAAAAATAATGTTGTTTTAAAGGAAACTTTATTTATTTGGATTGCTGAAATTGTTTGACCACAAAGGGGGAAGCCCGATTACCTAGGTGGATGGATATGTTCTAGTACGGATAGTGGTAAAAATGGGGTTGGTCCCTATTTCACTAAAAATGGATAATGACAACTCTATCTAATCTATGTGGATAATTAATGGGGACCACTGGGATATGGGTATGTTCCCTACTAGTAGGACATTCATGGGAAAGGATTGTGACATGGATACATTACACAGTGGTATGAGGTACTTAGGGCCCGATACTATCTAGTACCTAAGGGTGTTTCCAGTTTTGGTGCTCATTGGAATTATGGAATTTAAACTTTTATTAGGGTGTGTTTGACTGTAATTTAATTTAGATAACATTTCTTATTTAAATGTGTTAAAATTATGAATGTTTTAGTTTGAAAACTATTTTCAATGGAAAGTGGAATTTCTTTTCCTTACATATAAAAACTGCCTACTTTTTTCACATTGTATTGAATACTATTTAGAATATATGGGTGTATATATATTGGAATTATTCTAACTACATAATTACACCCCTTGGTTGTTTGTATACTTGATTATGTTTGACAATGGTAAAGGTAAAGCCTCAGGTTAATGCGGTTCGGGTTCTTAGTCCCCACCTATGGTGCTGTGTTGTGTAGAAAGCTCAAGAGTGATGAAACCATGTTGTGTGGAATTGGTTAGTCTATTTTGATTATGTTTTAATTTATGTTTTGACCAATTTTACTTTATTTAAAACCATGTATCCAAATCTCTATTTTTCATAAGTCTTGTTTTTCATGAAAATTTCAAATTCATATTATTTAGTGTTATTAAGGTTTTATGCTTTCATACCTGGGTAAATCATTTCCTAATCTAATTTATTGCTACTTAAGAACTTGTGATAGCTTGTGTGGATAGGTAATTTCCTTCAAGCCTTTTCATGTGCTGGATTTGGGGTCGGTATTAGTGGTGTCCAGATTCGGTTCATGACATTATCTCTAGTTACTCAAAATATTAAACCCTTTTTGGTCGGATATAATATGATTATAAAAACATTTTTTAATTGAGAGAAATAGTTTAAAATTATTTCTATATTATTTATTCATACAATTATTTATTACTAAATCATAAAAATAAAATGATAGAAAAAATATTCGAGTTTTACATTTTTGATTCAAGGCGTTCTTTTAGGTATATTTATACTGACCCCTTTAAAAGACTAAAACCTATATGTATTTTTCCTAAATATATATCACAATTTTTATTGATTGTATCTATATACAGAGAGATGTAATTAATTTTTATGTGATGATTCCTATTATAGACCTTCATGGATGAAAATTTTCCGAAGTGTAGTGGAATTCGGAGAGGAGTTCATTTGGGATCGTTTTTATTTAGGTAAACCATTATGCGAGGAACTATTCATATAATATAAAGTTATAAGGTTTTATTTTTGACTATTGGTTATGAAGATTTTCATTTTTGTTTTATGAATTATTTATTGGTTATTTTTTTTGATCTCAATGGATTTCTCATTAATCATCTTTATAGATGTCAATTATAAAATTATTTATTCTAATAATACTAAAAAATTGATAAATCAATTTTATTTAGATATATATAGTCTAAGGGGTAATTTATTTTGAAATATATATATTTGATGATTTTCACCATCCCCTATAATTTTGGTGTCTGTCTTATGGTGAAGCCCTTGGTATAGCCCCCAATTTATAATGTCATAACAATGTATTTAACAGTAAGTGTGACACGCAACACCAATTTTATACTTCTTTAATAAATATTTAAAATTTTAAATGAATATATTTTAAAACTTTTAATTCATATAACACAAAGAGAACTTGTGTTAATGAGAAAAAAATCAGTTTCTACGATAGCTTATGTTATAGAAATGATTGTGTTTTTCCAAACAACAATATATTATTAAAATATTATTTTTTATTTTAATGTGATATAAAATGGTTTTTATTTTTTAGGTTATGAGTAATATTTACTGACATATAAATATAAGGATTAATTAATTTCATACTAATTAATTATAAATGATTATAGTAGCCAATTTAATATAAAGGACGTGTGTTAATAAAAACCTATATTTTTTAAAAGGGGGTTTTATCTTAATAAATTAAATTAATTAATATTATTGGATAATTTCATGATATTTATATGTTATTTATTCATTAAAGTGTTTTTTAAATTAATCCAATATATTTTTTAGACATAAGATAAGAGAAACGCCAATATTATAAATGAAAATGTTTATTTTCAAAAAAGAAGTTTTATAACATTTTAATGGTGAAACTATTTTCAATTTTTTTTTCATATTTATATATTTACTATTAAAAAATAAATAAATTTCTTTAATGTGGAACATAAAATTTAGGTTTGGGTGATTTTGTTATGAAATTTTACATGATGTTTCATTTTTTATAAATATTGAAAAATACGATATTTTTATTCAAATACGATTTTTCGTAAAATTTATTTATAATGTTAAATTAAATTTTTATTGGTTTAAAATATTATTTAGATAAACATTACAAATATTTATCTATTTCATGTCATTGTAAAAAAAATTCTGTTTGAAATTGGATATAAAGCATAGAAAACTTTTGATTGTTTATACTTTAAAAACTCTAATTCTCATCCTATCTGTGAGATTAAATTTAATTTAATTTCTTCCACTTATGTGATATGAATTATGAATTGTCGATTCAAAATCTTTAATCATAATAATTTATAATTTATAGTATGTTAAACTCGGTTTCTTACTAATGATATTTTTGAATGTGATTGAAATAAATTATTGTGATTAAGAGAATATTTACGTTTACTGAAAAACTAAACCATAAACAGAGGGCCCAAAATGACCTATAAACATTCCCAAAATATATTGGATGTTAATATTTTCACCATATCCGCACTTTTATTGAAATCTATTGTCTGTTCCACTATGTAAAATTCCCTGATTGGGGGGGGGGGGAGAGCCAGGGTGTGACATAATAAAACAATTGCCTCTGTTGATCTTGTTTGGTAGTTAAAAAAAACTATCTCCTCTATATTTTTTTCAATGTACGAATATAGATTCAAGAATAGAAGTGGCACATAAATTATACTTGGTTTACCCTCACTGGGTTACATCCATGCAGAATACAACGATGATGTTCAAATATACCAACTCCACTAAAAGTGCACCGATGTTTACAATGTTTGAAGTGGAATCATTGTCCCTCTTGGTTTAGAACCAATCAAAATTAGAAAGCTCATTACTCTATCAGCTGATGTTTGGACCCTTCATTTTAGGAATATCCACTCCTAGTTTACAAACTTATATGTCATTTAATTTTCTATAATGAATGCATCTTCCACTGTGTGAAGATTCTATATTGATTTACCACTTTCATCCACTATGAAATTCCTCGGTACCACATATTTTCTGGGAAAATAGAAATATCTTGTTCAACCCTTATTGCACCTTTCTAACAAGATTTATGCCTTGCATAAAAAACCACTTCTTTCACACAACCACCTTATTACATGAAAACCCAATCTTACACCAAAATCATTAGCTTGTGTGAAACTCAAATATTAAAAGGAACATCCTTAGCTTTCTCACAACTCCAATTATTTCACACAAATCCATTTGCAAAGAACTCTTACACTATCCGGATATCAGATTATATCTAAGAATTAGACTATATAATAT
The DNA here is from genome assembly GCA_963277665.1 of Viscum album. Lineage (NCBI taxonomy): Eukaryota > Viridiplantae > Streptophyta > Magnoliopsida > Santalales > Viscaceae > Viscum > Viscum album. The sequence continues at coordinate 2,096,106,520 of OY728163.1, read as the reverse complement.
GAGGGTAGTCACCCCATATATATAGTCATTTCCAACCCTTGAATAGAATATTCTATGCACCTCACACAATACCCTCTTTGTGTGCAAAACCCAATTTTACATCGCATTAGGCATGCATGTTCCTTTTACAGAACCTGATCTTTTGCACACATTTCCAAATGTATTGTACAATTTCTTCCATTTCTATATTCTGACATTATGATCTTGATTCATACCTTTCATGAAAGATTCAATATCATCATCAATCTTGTGCGCAAATACCTTCACCAAAAAACACATTTCTCCATTTTCAGATTTTGAGGCCCAATAATTGGCAACCACAGGAAAATTGGGCCAACTTATATATATTAATTTTATACTTCCTCAAGATCAACATTTCCATTATCACGGTTTATTGTCAACATAGATTGTTGAAAAAATCTATGGAACTCTATAACTGACTATGTAAACCCTCTTTATTGAAAAACAAAATCAAGAAAAAAATGCATCAATGGTTCCTTGTGGTATAGTTTTTCCCAACAATATCCCCCATTGTATTATTGGAAACCCTTTCAAAAAAACATACCAATTTATAACTTCAACCATCTCCTACCACCATTATACTCTTGAGATTGTGATAGTGGTCAATTATTTACTCAATACATACTCAAATCCCACACAATCCTTGCACAACAGTAGAAACAAGAGTATAACGGAATGTTCATCAACGAATCACTTCATTCCTCAAACCAACTCTTGAAACCGAACTACTATATTCATTAAAATCATAATCTATCATTATATAGATTATGTGACTGATCACGTCACGCATCATCCGATTTAATATTACCCCTTTCTTCGTGCCCCTCTATCATGTGGCTCCACTAATCTACTTCTCCTAATATAATGACTTAAGACACCTCCCCCTATAAGAGTCTCACTTTCTCAACCATTTTCAATGAACCCAAATATCACTTCTATTGTATCTATAACATGGTAATTAAAACATATAATTATACTAAGGAAAAACTCAACACACCTAGGGGACATGGGGTTCTACATCCACACTTTTCCAAGTGAGGGTAGTCGACTAAACACCTAGAGCCAGTTGATGCCCCTCAAATTTATGTTTGTGTAATGCCTTTGTCAGAATGTCAGCAACCTATAGATCTGTTGGAACATACTCTAACTTCACTGACCTTTGATAAACCATCTCCTTGATATTATGAATTTTTATTTCAACTGTCTTTTTCCTTGAGTGATAAACTAGATATTTCTATTATTTATAACAGTTGAATTATCGCTATGGATTCTGATCAGAGACTTCACATAAACTCCAATATAATCAAGTAGTAGCTTCATTCACTACAACTAAATTCATTCTTGAGTAGCTTCAAAATACTTAGCTTTTTTAATGCTCAACAAAACACAATCTCCTTTCAGTCTAAGACAAGAAATATACGGTCCACTATGATATATTGAACCACATGACATTGATTTTCCTTCATCTTCTAATCCATCACAATATGTATATGTATATCCTAGTTACATTGATTGGGACTTTGTAATCAAAATTATGTTGAAATTAAATATTCCTTTAATTTACCAAAGTATATTTTTCACTACAAGTATGTAGGTTTCATTGGGATTAATTTTATACGTTTATTTATGGAACAGAGAAAATACAATATCGGCCCTTATTGTTTTCATGTATAGTAAACATCTAATGCATTTCCTATATTATGTGATATTAACATCCTTTCCATCGTCTTCTTTTTATAGTTTCATCCGAGTATAAACAATATTTTTAATCTTCTTCTAGTTTTCCCTTCCAAATCTTCTCAGAATCACCATGGAATATTTTTATTTATAAATGAATGTTTCATTACATCCCTGTGTCTCTTGTAAACAATGGAAAAACTATAGTTTGAAAATCATTGTAATTTTTAAGTCACATTTCATGAATTCAGAAAATGTTTTGCACTGTGGTACATCTGAACCACAGAACATTATGTCATCAATAGAAACTAGTACCATAAGCCTTTGATTACTATTATTATGTGCATATATATTGTAATCAAATCCACCAAGGTGAACAATGAGATTATTCAAATAATAATCATGTCCTAAATACCATGATCATGGTGCTTGATTCAACCTATATGAAACCTTTTTCATCCGACAAACATTGTTCTCAGTTTCAGAAATGAGAATACCATTTGGCTACTCAATATAAAATTATTCTTATAGAACCACATTTAACAATTTGTACATGAAATCCATCTAGAAAAAATTGAATTTCAATTTCACATAAATTTCCATGAATAATTTGATTGTCTCTAGCCTTGCAACAAGGTAAAATATCTCATAGACATCAATACTTTCAATTTTGGAGTAAAATTTGTACACTAGTCATGTTTTTTCAAATTACTAATCCATCATCATTAATCTAGTAATAAAAGACCCATTTATTTCTGATGAAATGCATATTTGTTACCCTAAAAAAATCTCCCAGTTCTGATTCTTCTCAATCTGGTCTAGCTTATCATTCATTCCCAAATACCAGTTTTTATCTCTAGCAATATCAGAAAAACATTTATCATCCACCTGGGATGGGAATGATGAATGCTATAATGACTTCATTATTAATGTTTGAATAGGATCCTTCTGATCTCCAATTTTATTTTTTAGATCAATTTTGGATTCATTATTTTTCTTCATTGTAGACACATACTTGACATCATCAAACTCGTCATTAGTGTCTTCTTCAGAATTGACACTTGACACTTCTACTCCCCTTATGTTTCTTTCCTCATCAATACATTCCTCAAGAAACTATTCACTGAGTTTCTGAATATTATCCCCTTTTTCATCTATAATGACATCATTGATCTCAACTACATTTCCCATTCTATTATTAAATAATTTTAATTCTTTTCATTTTCCTAAGTATCCGTGGAATATCCCATCGACTCCACATGAATTAAATTTCATGTGTTTCTCTTTGTTGAGAAAAAAATAAATCCAAATATTATAATTTTTATTTACATTGGTATAATTATATACCACATCTCATACGAGGTCCTTCTAGCCTTCAAAGACAATATATCCCTGATAAAAATGTAGACCGATTTCAAGACCACTTCTTTCCAAAATTTCCCTAGTAGGTCGTTTTCAATAATCATTATTATATAAAAAGATTTATGATCTGATTACTCTTATCAGTAACCAAATTCAATTGAGGAGTTCTTACTGAATAAAAATGATTCCTTATCCCATGTTCCTCGAGACAGTCTTCCACATGACTATATCGGATTTTCATACCATTATCAGTACGAAACATTACAATTATTTGTTCACTAATCCTTCCACATTTCCTTCGATGATGATTTATAAAAATATACACATAAGATTTGTGGTAATGAAAAATATCCATGTTATTCTTCTATAATATTTAATGAAAACAATTCAATATCACTTACTATTATTGAAATTTGGTGATATAGTTCCACAAAGATCAACATGAAATAGTTCAATCACTCTTGTAGACTTTTGTTCCTTTATTGTGGAATTATTTCTAATGATTTTACATTCATTACATGAATCACAGGTATGAGTATGATCATGTTATAGAATAGAGATGTCTCTATAGGAATCACACACTGCCAGAACATATAGGGATGGTTGGAACAAATGAACAATTCATTTATTCTATAACATGCTTTCTTCCTCTTTGGAAAAAAGGCACATAACATCTCCCCATTTTCATGGTATAAATTTCTCTTTGTCCATTTTCTCTAGAACAATTTAACCATATCTTCCGTTGACGATATACATCTTAAAAGTAAATCTTGTAGAACTCCCTTAGTCACATAGTTCACTAATGCTAACCAAGTTGTTTCTAAGAACACCTAATATATTGACATCATCATGTCTCATTTCTATTCCCCCAAACATCACTGTCCCCGAACCAATTATATTTTTGAATTCATCAATTCCAAATTTGAAAAATCCATATTTTACTAACATTATGCATATAAAAAGATCATTCTTCCCGGTCATATGTGATGTGAAACTGATTTCAATGATCCATACACCAAAACGGTCTGATGATTTAAGGGAAATTTCAGCAACCACTACCATCTCATCTATATTCGTTTGGATCCATGATTCCTAGTTCATTCATGGTAAATATTGACAACCTTTATCTTTCTTAGAATATAAATGACTAGCTTCATCCTATAATGTTTCAAATCTATTTTTTTTTTCAACTAATCTGTTGATTATTTGTTTTTCTGCTTGCGAATATGTTGATTCTACTATAAATAATTCCCATTAATTGTTGATGTATAATATTTATCCATGTTACTAAATACTCATCACCAAAAATAATGTCCCTAGAATGATATTATTGGGTATTGAGTGTTGTCTGGTTGACATTGTTTTTCTTGTTCCCTATGATATCTCCTAGTTATAGAATGCACGTCTTCTGAATGTTCCATCATTCGAAAACACTAAAAACTGATGTAAGGTGAATTCGTATGTATTACATAAAAAATACTAGTTACCCATTGTGTTATCTGAATATTTGTATTCATATTTGTAACCAAATCAACATTCAATCTCAAAGAGGGTGATTTTGGATTGACTTCAAAAATGACTGCTATCAGTTTTTGATCATATCCCATACCAGCCCTATCACTTTTATTTGACTCTTGATTTCATTATGCTGGACCTCAACGCTCAAGATTCTAATCTTCTTTCCTTGGAATGATCTTCATTATCAATTTCACATTTGGATTCAAGAGCTTTTTTATCCTTAACTTTTCATCGTAGACTAAATAATTCTTTTTTAAGTACTTCATTGTGTTGGATTTGATCATTCATTGTGTTATTCAAATAATTCATCTCCCATATCTATTCTTCAACATTGGGTGTTTACTCAATAATAGTTTCTAAGTCCAATTAAAATGAAGGCAATAGATTCTCAATTTCATTCATTATCTCAGAATTCTCTTCATATTGTTAATTCATGTTCAGTATGGCATCACAAACCACTTTGTTGGCATTGTTAGTTTTGAATCTCCAAACGTCAATCTCGCCATGATATTCTACTAATTCATCAGCCATATCATCCTTTCCTCCTACTTCCTCTTCATTAACACTAATTTCTTATTTTTCTTGAGTAATATCGAAAACTGCCACTATAGAGCTTTATCCTCCATCTTCAAAATTCTTTATCTCTTCATCCTTTTTAACCTCTCATTTATATGATCTATCACAATCTTGTGAAAGAATATAATTTTTCCTGAAAAAAATTTCTCTAAATTTTTTTCATTCCATTCACATAGGCTGAAGAGTTCTTCATGAGGACTATAAAATCATCCTAATCATCTTATTAGCACTTCATGTGGGCACTTTGATTCAAAATGACCAACCATTCCACAACTAAAGAATGTATGTGGATGTTTCCCTTGGAACTTTTCTTTTACTCTTTGTAGATTTGAATAATGGAATGAAATCACCTCGTTCATCTCTTCTTCATCCTGTGAATATTCAATATTGAACTCTTTCATGGACTTGAATTCGACCTCTTTATAATTCACCATTTCCATAGCATCATTATCATTATTTCTCATTTCATATGCGACAAGGGTACTATGAATGTTATTCTGTGGCAGCGCATTCAGATCTTTATCTTCCAATACCGAAACATTCATATTGAATTGAGTTGGATATTTCTTCAAGATAATATTCATAATCATTATATCATCATTTAATTCTCCAAAACTTCACATGTCTTTCACTATGACATTTACCCTATAGATAAATGCATTAATTGAGTCATTTTGGTTTATTCTTAGATCATTATACATGTTGAACATAACCTATTACTTTTCTTATCTGACATTTGAACAACCTTCGTAGAAATTCAGCAGCTATTCCCAAATGTCATGTGATGTTTTACATGAAATCTATTCATATTTTTTTCATTGGATAGGGATCACCCTAAAACATTGTATCCATTGGCGTCAGTATCTAATTCCCTTGTTTTAGATTGGGATAAATCACCACTATTGGTGTGGGCTAAAATACAATTCATTGCTGCTATGAAGACTTCCATTCCTAGGGATAAGATGTAGTATTTCATCTGATTCATCCATAACTAAAATTTATTCACATCATTGATTTCAACCCTATTTTGATTGATTTCCTTCCTTGAGAGAGAAACAATGATATTAACATTTCTCTCAGATACCAATTATTAGGACTGGAAGATCAAAGAACCTAAGAGGGGGGTGAATCAGGGTTTGATAGATTAACCAAAACACATTATGATCATGTATTGTTGTTAAAAAAACTGAATTCTCTCTCTTTCAAACTGTAAGGTATGAAAATAAATTAATTTATACCTGAGAGACATTAATTTTACATGGTTCACCCACACTGGGCAATGTCCAAGGAGCATACAATGATGATGTGCCACTGTAACAAATCCACTAAAAGTAAACTTTTGTTTACCATGATAGGAGTGGACTGACTACCCCTTATCATTTATAACTAATCTAAATTTGAAAGCTTGTTTCTCTCTCAACTGATTTCTACTCCCTTCTTCTTCATAAGATCCACTCACTATTTATTGACTTTTATGTCCTTCCATTATCACTAATGAATGCATCCTATAATTTATATTGATGATCTATTGATGTACCACATTCATCCACAAATGAATACCACTTTACCATATATATAATGGACAACATAAAATATTTCTTACAACCCTTAATATTCCTTCTGCACTAGTTTTATGCCTTCTATGAAAAACCACTTATTATGTGCAACAACTTTCTTATGCAAAACAAAAATCCTACACGCACCATCATTATCTTGTGCGCAACACAAATCTTATGTGAAACATCCTTAGCTTGCATATAAATCCCATTCATTCATGAAACTCCCTTTGCAAAAAAGTCATTTGGGATGTAGATATTATATTCTCTATAATTTATTAGCTATATCAAATGATGGTAATACCTTTATTTTTCAGGCTCCAATAACCCCCATTAGAAATATTCGGCTCGTCGCACAAGATCACTTTTTTTTCCCAAACCCCAATTTGATGTCGTAGTGGGTTCCAAAGTTTCTTTTGTGCATCTTCATCTTTTTAACACATTTTCTAATCCTTAGTGCACTCCATACCTTTATATATTTTCATGTTTTGATCCTAAAACTTTCCTTGCTCACAAGTTTCCAAAACACATTTAATCTCGTGCACAATATAATTTTCCAAAAACAAATTACTCCATTTTACAATTTGGAGGACAAAATGTTGGGAAAAAATTGCAAAATGGTTCCACTTTGAATCTGTTATTTTTGTACTACCTCCAGATCATTCATTTCATTGTCATGGTTCTTTTTCAACATAGCTGGTTAAAAATATCTTTGGTAATCCATAACTGCCAATGGAAACCCTATTTTTCAACAAACACAATCAAATAGAAATTGCTTTAATGTTTCATTGTGGGTTTTTTTACTAAACATCATTTCATTATTATAGCCACATGACATGGGGAAATCCTTAGTGGAATTCCCTTTTCAAAAGTTTACATGATTTCCACTCCTCACGCACAATAAAAAGGCACTCAAATATACCACTTATTCACACCACTAAATACATTTGGATATACTATACAATGATATATAATGGTCCAAATATCCCTAACCTAATCCTATAATTCTCAATTTGGATGAAATATAACGAATTAATTAATTTTTTATAAACAGAATGTAGTCACTAAAATGTGAGACAACATTATTCAATAATCACATTCATTTTATTTCATTTTACGCTGCCTAAAATATTGTAAATGATTAATTAATATACCCAATATCCTCAATATACTAAGGTAATGTAATTATAAGGGTTCGATATACAAATACTGTCACCTTCATCAATCGGGTAATGAACATACTACTTGTGTATGGAGGACTACCACCTCTTGAAATGATGATTTAACATTAATTATTTTACACATATCATACAAGGAATTATGATGGGAATAAATTTTTTATATTTTATATATCAAATTTAAAATTTATTTTACCACTCAAATTCATATATAACATCTACCATCATGCAATCCATTTTGTTTGAATATGATAACTTTGATTATGGACGTGTGCACAACCACCTCCTCAATGTGATTTGAAAAGATATCACATTAATTGGAATGTATTAATTATGGTTTTAATTAAAAATATGTTACCTAAATAAAATTTAGATGATATTCATTTTATAACTAGATTTATGTAAATATAATATATCATTGCCTTTATTTCACTATTCACACACTATAAAATTTATAAAATCATTCGTGGACTTATGTACTACCACCTCCTCGATGAAATGTTATTGTTTTGAGATAAAATAATTATACATGAATGAATATTTTATAAAATTACATATAATTTATTATATCAATATCAATATATAAATACATTATTTTATTTACCTTTTTCATAGTGACTATGGAAAAATGGGAACTTTACTCCCTGTACGTACAGGCTATAGTATCCCCAGTTGTAATTTGGTTTCATTTTTCCTACACATACTTTATAATGAGTTTTAAATGTTTATTTAAGTATAAATATCAAAATAATGAAATTATTATTATTATTTTATATGTTTATATAATTACCCCTTTGACCAATTTTGGCAAACCATTGTCAGTTTGGACAGAGGATCCCAATTGGGACAAAACACTTGATGAAAAAAAAAATTTAAGTAGATTGATAAAACATTATAATATTTTTTATAATGCTAATAATAAACACGAAATAAATTAATAAGAATGTAAATAATTAACATAGTTTTGTAATTCATGGATATAAAGAAACACATGACAAGTAAGAGTCAAGGTAACAGATTTCGCCCCATTTTACATTCCAGTGAGACTTATTTGATGATATAAAACTACTCCATATAATGTGATTTATATACTTCCCCTATATATTATAAAAACATTATTCATTCATACTTCATGGCATTTCATGTTTTTCACTGAATTATCTCACTGAAGTGGTTTAGCTTGAAAATTGAAATGTGGTAAAACTTATCTTCATAATCTCACTTTCATTTGTAATTGATACCATTATCTTAACAAACTCACATTATTGTACTAATTGTCATTGGAAATTTACATAAATATACAAATTTTTATTTTATGGATATTAATATTTCCAAAATGGTACACCATTTTTTCATATGGTGTTCACTTTTAATGTAAGTCAATTAATTGGGGGATTATTAATAAATTTTACCTTTTATTGAATAAGAATATATGGTAAGGAATATTGTTTATAAATTAAACAAATTACTTAATATAAATAATAATTTGGGCAGGTAGAGATGAGTGGAGATTTTACTTTATATATCTGATCAATGAATTAATTGGTTCTCCTAAGACAAATAAATAAGCTAAATTAAACGTGTTTTTACCTATAGTTATAAATATTCTATTTATAGGTCAAGGATATATAGGATTTTATATTTTTAGACATGAATTCTAATAACTAATAAATTACTTCTATTATATTTAAATTATAATTTTAATTATTAATGATATTTTCATACGATAAAATATTTGGATTCATTTTTTTATTAGTTTGTTTACTAAATGGAATGAGTTTCATTTATTTAACTTTTTGTATATATTTTAAATTATCCATTTATTTAAATTTCTTGTGTTATCAGTTAGTCATCATGTCATGTTGATCTATTCTGTCACGACCTGTCCTCAGGGTCCGTGCCGTGACTACCCCAAGCCCGCCTTCCATAGGCCAGGAGCTGGCGACTAGCACCAAGGCGTAATTCCCGGTAAAAAAGGGAAGACATTACCTTTGTAATGTAAAAAAACATTACAGAGTAAGCAAGAAGAAGAAGTAAACACTAATTAAAAACTGAGTACAACAGTAATTGCAGAAATGTAAGTGGGCCAGTATACAAACCCAAACTGAAAGAAAAGTACAACTGGAAGGGAAAACAGCAACTGAAAGTAAAGCCGCAACGCCGAGATGTTCACTGGAAATCCCACCTGAAGGGTGGGTACAGATAGCCTCCACTGCTCCTCGGGTCCAGCCGACCGCTCCGAGTACATCCCACCCAGTGGTCCACCTCCAGGTAATGTCCTGCTCCGCAAGCCTCAACCACGATCAGCATTGTCTGTTGTCTGTAACCAACACAACGTAGTGCAGGCATAGCCTGTGCAGGGGTGAGTATAAGCTACTCAGTAGGGACCCCGAGACCCCCGAAGGTCTCCCAGATTCCACAAAGGATAATCCACAAAGGAAAGATAAAATCACGAAGTAACATCTGACACTGCTTAGGTATATGCCCATACATATACCTAAGTCATCAATTCTCGTTCGGCTCCAACATCCGAGCCCAAGTACATCCCAATCCACAGAGGAAAGAAAAACGTAAATCCACACAGGATAGCACAACACAATCCACATAGCAAAGTAAAACAGGATTCCGCTCACACATGTATACTTCTTCGTATGACGATAGATATGATTAGATATATCCACTGATTCATCGAAGTTGTCAGACCCACAATGGATCGATAGGTACTAACCCCTGCAAAGACCCACACATGATCGATAGGTAACTAACCCCCACAAAGCTCACACAGGATCGATAGGTAACTAACCCCCGCAAAGACCCACACAGGATCAGACCCACATAGGATCTATAGGCGCTGGCTCACACAGAACCGCTGAGCGCTGACCCACACAGGATCGGACCGACACATGATCGTTAGCACTGATCCACGTAGGATCGCTAAGTGCTGTAGTCGTTGCCGTCGAATCCACTGAGGATCTCTGTACAGTCATCGTCGTCGTCACAGTCACAGCCAGCTCTAGGGTTCCCACACACAGCAAGATCGTTCAGGAGGGTCTGCTCCACGAGCCAAGTGACTGATACCTCAACTGACAGAAATTCCAGAGTTGATGTATCCAAAAGTTCCGTATTGTCAATAGGAACTCAGTGTCACAGACGGCTCGTCAATCGGACGCCTGGTCTAGAAGTTATAGGCTTCTTCATCCCAGGGGCCCGGTTGGTTTTAAAGTCAAAACCAACCCAACCGTACTCCACCTACATCTAATCCTCGGGCGGAGTAAGCCAAAAGACTTGTATCACTAAGAGGAATTCAACAATGTCAACGACACGCCAATCGGACGTCCGGAGCACAAGTTATGAGTGTTTCCGCTTCGAGGGCCCGGTTTGTTTCGTGTATGAACCAACTTGGCTGAACCCAAAGTATTCCAAAACCTTGAGTGTGATATACCGAAACGACCGTCTCGATCCTAGGATCGCATCACAACTGACGGTGCGTCGATCGGAATCCCGTATCACAAGTTATAAAAGACCGACCGTAAGATGTTCGGTATTAAGGGGTTCAGGCACGGTCCGACCCGGCCCGATACCCCCAGGGTTGGCCCGAACCGGGTTCGAATCTGGCCCGCTTGGGCGCGGCCCGGCCTGGGCGCGCTAGCCAGGCGCTCGGCCAAACGGCCGAGCCGTTTGAGGGGGGGGGGTGCCTTCCCCTCTGTCCTTTGTAACCGCGGACCCCATTATGGGGTGCCGCTTGAGCTCCTCCGGGGGTTCGTAACCCTCGGCTTCCGCCACCATGGGACCGCCGACGGTCGGTCCCCTCTTTCTCCAATGCCAGCGGCCCGGAACCGGCCGCCGGTCACCCTGCTCTGTCGTGGCCCGGAACCGGCCGCCGGTCACCCTGCTCTATCGCGGCCCGGAACCAGCCGTGGCCATGGTTCGTCTGGCACGGCGCGACGGTGCCGCGCCCCTCTGTCACGGCCCCGCTCCGGCCGTGGTGTCTTTGGGTTTCTCCGACGCGGCGCGACGGCGCCGCGCATTCCCTGTTGCATGATCCCGCGTGGTGCGATGGAACTGCATCATTCCGTTCCAATCCACATTAGAATCAATAACATAGATAAGGGAGGAGGGTCGGCTGTGTTTGTGTGGTCCGTCCCCCTCTCGTTAATTGATAGCAATTGGTCATATTTCATGAAGAACGTCAAGGTAGTAATCATGAACAAAATAAATAAATCCCCTACCTTGAGCATAGCTTGAAAGGAGGTTCGTCGCAAAAATAACCATCGCGGAAGAAGACGTCATGGAAAAAGAGATTCGCGTTGCAGGGACGACATCACATCGTCGATCTCCGAGGAATCTGGCGTTCTTTGCGTTCTTTGCGTTCTTCGTCGAAGAGGAAGAAGTTCTTCCAGCTCTTAGCTTTTCTCCCAAAGACTCTCCAAGCAACAAGACTCCAACAAAAATAAAATAAGTCCCTTACTTATTTTATTAACACAACTTGAGTTTGAAATTTAAAAGTTTAATTAATTCACAATTAATTAACATAACTTAAACTTTTGAAATTCAAACATTCACATAAAACTCACTTAAATAAATAACATAAGTTATCAAATTAAGGGTGAGTTGAGGGAGTTAGAGAATATGAAGGGGTGGGGTTCGTGTGGGCCCCACCACCCTCATAACCTCCAAATGGAAGTTGTGTGGTTTCCCCCAACTTCCACCCCAAGCTTTAAACCACTTAGAGTAAAATAAAAGTTGTTGTTAAATTTTTATTTTAACTTCCACAATTTTTATCAACTTCTCTCGTGAAAACGCAACTCCGGAAAAGGTGTTCCTAAGCAATTACCGGTGCTGAAAATCCATCGGTGCCCTCAGAATTCGATTCCGAGCACCGGTTCAAATGTTAGAAATTTCCGCTCATTCTTTCACTGAATGTACCCGAGCTAAACTTCAGATAGAAATTCCGGGCACACCGGGCCTCGGAATCAAGTGCCGTCAAGAAACTGTGTTCTTGTAAAATCCCAATGAAAATTAGGAAAAAGCATTCCTTGAATTTTCCAGGTCATTACATTACTCCCACCTTAGGGCTTTACGTTCCCGTAAAGATACATCATAAGCTAGGGAAACAAATGTGTGTACTAAGGACGCATCTGAGCCTCCTGCTTCCATGTGCTCTGCTGGAGATTCCCGTGCTGCCATCTGATGCACACTAGAGGAATCGATCGTCCATGTAGGACCCACTCCTGTCAATCCTCGATCTCCACTAGGACCTCCGTAAAAGTCACCCCATCATCAACATCTAGCTCCCCATGGTCAATGATATGTGTCGGGTTGTGCACATATCTCCTCAGCTGAGATACATGGAAGACGTTGTGCACCTGGTGCAACTGAGGTGGTAGAGCCAGGCGATAAGCTACCTCGCCAATCCTGCTGAGGACCTGGAACGGTCCGATTAAGCATGGAGACAACTTTCCGCCTTGACCAAATCCCCATAATCCACGTCGAGGTGAGACACACAAGAAGACGTGGTCGCCATCCTTGAACTCTAGTGGCCTCCGCCTCCTTTCAGCATAAGACTTCTCCTAGCTCTGAGCTATCCTCATCCACTCCTGGATGACCTAGACCTTCTCTGTCATGGCCTGGACCATCTCTGTTCCCACAAGTGCTGACTCCCCAGGGTCTATCTAGCACAAAGGAGATCTGCAAGGTCGGTCATACAACGCCTCGTATGGTGCCATCCCGATGGTGGAGTGGTAGCTGTTGTTATACTCAATCTCCACCAATGGTAGGTGGTCCTCCCAGCTATGACCAAAGTCGAGGACACATGCGCGGAGCATGTCCTCGAGATTCTGTATGGTCCTCTCAGTCTGACCATCCATCTGAGGGTGAAAGGCGGTGCTCAAATGTAGTTGCGTCCCGAACGCCTCCTACAACCCCTTCCAATGCCGGGAAGTAAAACGAGCATCCCAATTGGAGATTATAGATGATGGCACACCGTGAAGCCGTACAATCTCCCGAATGTATAAACATCCCAAGATCTCCACTGGGCCCTTCTCTCTGATGGGTATGAAGTGTGCCAAATTGTTGAGTCGGTCGACAATCACCCAAATAGAGTCATGTCCTCTGGAAGTGCGTGGAAGTCTAGTCACGAAGTCCATAGATATCCCATCCCACTTCCACTCAGGGACCTCCAAGGGATGTACCATGCCTACTGGTACCTGGTGCTCTGCCTTCACCTGCTGGTAGGTGAGGCATCGAGAAACAAACTCTGTCACCGCCTTCTTCATGCCCGGCCACCGGTGCTGTCGTCTGAGATCCTGGTACATCTTCGCCACTCCATGATGTACCTCCAAAGGAGAAGTGTGAAACTCTCTCAGCACCTCCTCCCATGAAGAAACTGGTACCAAATTACATCCTCTAAAAAGGATGTCGTGCTCTGATCCAAAGGAGAAACCATCAGGTGAATATCCTAAGGATATCTATGCACGCCGCGTCTCACAGTCAGCGTCCCCACGTTGTGCCTCTCTGACCCGCTGCAGTAGTGGAGGGGTGACTGTGAGAGACTGAAGGAAGGCTACTCCATCTCTATCCACGAAGGATATCTGCAAAGAGGCTAGCTACTCTGTCGCCTCCCCAAGTAGCTGAATGCCCGTCCACCTGCTGAGAGCATCAGTTACTACATTCCCCTTCCCATGAGTATAGACTATCTCAAAGTCATAGTCATGGAGGAACTCGAGCCATCGCCACTGTCTCAGGTTTAAGTCCTTCTGAGAGAAGATATACCTGAGACTATGATGGTCAGAATAGACTATAAAGCACTCTCCCATCAGATAGTGTCGCCACACCTTCAGAGCGAAGACCAATAATTCTAACTCCAGGTCATGGGTAGTGTAGTTCTACTCATGCTGCCTCAACTGACGTGATCCATAGGCGATCACGGCCCGTTCCTGCATCATGAAACATCCGAGTCTGGTCCCTGATGCATCGCAGTAAACTACGTACCCTACTCCCTCCTCTGGAAGCCTCAAGATAGGCGCGCTGTTCAATTTCCGTCTCAGCTCCTGGAAGCTCTGCTGACATCTTTCTGACCACACGAAGGGTTTCCCCTTCCTCCATAACGTTCTGCAAAGCTATAAATATTTATCCTTTGTCGAAAAGGGAGAATCCGGTCTCATCCCCTAGATGAACCACATTCCTTGCCTAATACAGTCAATCCCGTCATGATTAGTAAATTCATGGCATAGATGACGTCGTAAGGCCTCGACGCTTCTACCAAGATATCCAACCGTTACACTCGCCTCCAAGGGTTGAGTCACACTGTCGGCATCAGTGTGTGGTCACTAGGTCTCCTCCAGTAAGAATCTCGTAAGTGGGGGTCAAGTCAACAGTTATTTTTTTACCGGCACTGCTTAGTATTAACAAAAAAAAAGACAAGAAAGCAAAAATCACTATTGCAAGCGTCTTTTATTACTTCAACTCAAAGTACAAGGACACAAGGCAACACGAACAACGAATATAGAGGCATAATGGGCAAAGGCCTCTATGACTGGAGCTAGACCCGCACTTGTCCACCTGCTTCTGGAGCTCCATGATCGTAAGTTTCAGCTTCCTGAAGTT
This sequence comes from Viscum album, assembly GCA_963277665.1. Lineage (NCBI taxonomy): Eukaryota > Viridiplantae > Streptophyta > Magnoliopsida > Santalales > Viscaceae > Viscum > Viscum album. Next base: position 2,096,091,027 of record OY728163.1, on the reverse strand, counting down.
GTGCTCTCCCATGAGGTCGGGGTGGACCTCCTGGTGGTGGTGGTGGTAGAGACTCAAAGCATCACCCACCACCTGCTGCTCGGCCAGCTCCTCTGCCTATTCCTCCTTCTCCCTGCGGACCGCCACGATCAAACCTCTGCCTCTGCCTAGGTGGTTCCTCAACCGTTTGTTTCTCCTCTGCATGGCGGGTTGGGCAGTCACGAGCCATGTGGCCCTTCCTGCCGCATGCATAGCATTGTCTTCCACTCGTAAGACTGGTTCCGCTGCGTGTTCCCCGCACCTCCGAGCCAGTATCCTATGGTCGTCTGCCCGATGGCCTGGCCCGCTTGGACCTCTATGACATCTGTCTACTACCAGCTGTACAAGAATCTGCCACGTGTCGCCCTGCGATAGGTCTCACCGCTGGTGTAGACTCAGCAAGAAAACTCTTGATCGAAAGGGCTTGCTCCAGTACTCCTGCCTGAGTCGGAATGCTGAGGGAGATTAGTGACGCCCTGAACTCCTGCCTCAATCCCTGATCAAAGTTCCGGGCCCGGATGAATGGGTCCCATACCATGTCTGTCGAGTAGCACGAGAGATCATTAAATCTCGCCGAGTACAGGGCGACCGTCAAGCTACCATGTCGTAGCTGAAGAATCTCCTGGATGCGCACCGCACAGAGGGTGGCCAGGACGAACTCTGAGCGGAAGAGGCTCTCAATGTCTGTCCAGAGGTGAGATGGCTCATCGTGCACCTGGATCATCATGCTCCACCATCGGCCCACTGCCGCGTGCAGTAGGCTCGCTGCGAGGATCACCATGAGGTCTGCTGGTGTCCTCACTAACCTGAAAACTCATACAACTGCCTCCAGCCAGTCCTCAGCTGCCTGGGGGTCCGTCTCCCCGCGGAACCTGGGCGGTCACTGGCATTGAAACTCATGCAGTGTAATAAGGCGACATGCATCGTCAACGGCTGGGGCTGGTAGCATCGGTGGCTCGGCGGGTAGAGGTACTGTCGGTGCCTCTGCTGTCAAAGGGCCATGTGCCGAGCCCTCGTCGCTCGGTGGGCTGTCGTCACACACAACTCTCGGAACCCTAGCCGATTGTTGTCGTGGGTCCATCCTGAAGAGAAACAGGTGCGCCATGGTCAGAACAGTATACCTGGTGAGCTGACACAATGTAATAAAAAAGAAAACTTGAAACACACATGAAATCAATGTTTTCGTGCATTAAGTCGGAAATCAGAAGTCAGGGTCCTGGTGTACAGATACGTCGGTCGCCGCACCAACACTGGACTCCCTGGACTGATAACCACACCCAATACTCTTAACACTTTTGCTTCACATAGAAAAAGATTAGAGTCCTGAGTTCTGCGGTAGAACCGAACTCCTCTGATACCAAATGTGACAACCGGGTACTGGTGAGAGCTCAACCACCCCGCCTTAGCGTGGCTGTCGTGTCCTGGCCCACCAATTACCACCAGTTTCCCCACAGACACGTGGGGTCCACCCCAGGGGCCACTCACATGCCTGAAAGGGTCATCTGGCCAATGATTGTCCCCACAGGCCAACACATGTCCTTTCCAGTGTGCTTTGTCCTCACTAACACACACCCTGTGAAACTTCCCAAGAGGTCACCCATCTTGATTACTACTCTAGGCCAAGCACACTTAACTGTAGAGTTCTAATCAGACAGGCTCCCGAAAAATAAGGTGCACCTTGTTGACATGAGTCATATCATTTAGTCATTTAACCCTTTATCATTTGAGGATGTTACAATCACCCCCCTTTAAAGCACAACACCCTCGTTGTGGGCCGTACATCTCAACCCAGGCAGTGCACCACACATAAGGCTGGGTACCACCTTTGATACCAACTTGTCACGACCTGTCCTCGGGGCCTGTGCCGTGACTACCCCAAGCCCGCCTTCCATAGGCCAGGGGCTGGCGACTAGAACCAAGGCGTAATTCCCGGTAAAAAGGGACGGCATTGCCTTTGGAGTGTAAACAAACACCACAGAGTAAGCAAGCAGAAGAAGTAAACACTAAGTAAAAACTGAGTACAACAGTAAGTGCGGAAAAGTAAGTGGGCCAGTATACAAACCCAAACTGAAAGTAAAGTACAACTGGAAGGGAAAACAACAACTAAAAGTAAAGCCGCAACGCCAAGCTGTTCACTGGAAATCCCACCTCAAGGGTGGGTACAGATAGCCTCCAATACTCCGCGGGTCCAGCCAACCACTCCGAGTACGTCCCGCCCAGTGGTCCACCTCCAGGTACTGTCCTGCTCCGCAAGCCTCAACCACGATCAGCGTTGTCCATTGTCTGCAACCAACACAACGTAGTGCGGGCATTCCCCGTGCAGGGGTGAGTATAAGCTACTCGGTAGGGACCCCGAGACCCCCAAAGGTCTCCCAGATTCCACAAAGGATAATCCACAAAGGAAAGATACAATCACGAAGTAACATCTGAAACTGCTTAGGTATATGACCATACATATACCTAAGTCATCAATTATCTTTAGACTCCAACATCTGAGCCCATGTACATCCCATTCCACACAGGAAAGCAAAACGTAAATCCACACAGGATAGCACAACACAATCCACATAGCAAAGTAAAACAGGATTCAGCTCACACAGGTATACTTCTTCGTATGACGATAGAGATGATCAGATATATCCACTGATTCGTCTATGTCGTCGGACCCACAATGGATCTATAGGTACTAACCCCCGCAAAGACCCACACAAGATCGATAGGTAACTAACACACACAAAGACCCACACAGGATCAATAGGTAACTAACCCCGAGAAAGTCCCACACATGATCAGACCCACACATGATCTCTAGGCGCTGGCTCACACAGAACCGCTGAGTACTGACCCACACAGGATCGGACCCACACAGGATTGGTAGCACTGATCCACATAGGATCGATGAGTGCTGTAGTCGTCGTCGTCGAATCCACTGAGGATCTCTGTACAATCGTCGTCGTCACAGTCGCAGCCAGCTCTAGGGTTCCCGCACACAGCAAACTCATTCGAGAGGGTCCGCTCCATGAGCTGAGTGGCTGATACATCAACTGACACAAATTCTACAGTTTATGTATCCAAAAGTTCTGTATCGTCAATAGGAACTCAGCGTCACAGATGGCGCGTCAATCGGACGCCCGGTCTGGACGTTATAGGCTTTTTCATCCAAGGGGCCCGATTGGTTTTTAAGTCAGAACCAACCAAACTGTACTGCACCTGCGTCCAAACCTCGTGCGTAGTAATCCAAAAGATCAGTCTCACTACAAGGAATTCAACAAAGTTGACGGCACGTCAATCGGACGTCCGGAGCTCAAGTTATGAGCGTTTCCGCTTCGAGGGCCCGGTTGGTTTCGTGTACGAACCAACTCGGCTGAACCCAATGTATTCAGAAACCTTGAGTGCGATATACTGAAACGACCGTCTCAATCCAAGGATCGCATCACAATTGACGGTGCGTCGATCGGAAGCCCGTAGAACATGTTATGGGCGACAGACCGGAAGATGTTCGGTATTAAGGGGTTCAGGCCGGGCCAGGGCACGGCCCGACCTGGCGGACCGGCCCGGCCTGGGCGCACTAGCCAGGCCCTCGGCCAAATGGTCGAGCCGTTTGAGGGGGGGGGGGGCTGCCCAACTGTCCTTTGTAACCGCAGACCCCATTATGGGGGGCCGCTTGAGCTGGCCTCCGGGGGTTCGTAACCCCCGGCTTCTCCAAGACCGGCCGACCTGCTTGGTCGGCCGGTTTCCGCCGCCCCGAGACCGGCGATGACCGGTCCCCCCTTGCTCTGACGCCGGCGGCCCGGAACCGGCCACCAGTCACACTGCTCTGCCGTGGGCCCGAACCGGCCGCGACCTTGGTTCGTCCGGCAGGGCGCGACGGCGCCACACCCCTCTCCCACGACCCCGCTCCGGCCGCAGTGTGTTTGGGTTTCTCCGACACGGCGCGACGGTGCCGCACATTCCTTGCTGCATGATCCTGCGTGGTGCGACGAAACTGCATCATTTTTTTCCAATCCACATTAGAATCAATAACATAGGTAAGGGAGGAGGGTCGGCTGTCTTTGAGCGGTCCGGCCCCCTCTCGTTAATTGATATCAATTTGTCATATTTCACGAAGAACATCAAGGTAGTAATCACGAACAAAATAAATAAATCCCCTACATTGAGCGTAGCTTGAATGGAGGTTCGTCGTGAAAATAACCTTCGCATAAGAAGACGTCGTGGAAAAAGAGATTCGCGTCGCGGGGACGGCGTCGCGTCGTCGATCTACGAGGAATCTGGTGTTCTTCGCGTTCTTTGCATTCTTCGTCGAAGAGGAAGAAGTTCTTCAAGCTCTTAGCTTTTCTCCCAAAGTCTCTCCAAGCAACAACACTCCAACAAAAATATAATAAGTACGTTACTTATTTTATTAACACAACTTGAGTTTAAAATTTAAAAGTTTAATTAATCCCCAATTAATTAACATAACTTAAACTTTTGAAATTCAAACATTCACATAAAACTCACTTAATTAAATAACATAAGTTATCAAATTAATGGTGAGTTGATGGAGTTAGTGAATATGAAGGGGTGGGGTTCGTGTGGGCCCCACGACCCTCATAACCTCCAAATGGAAGTTGGGTGTTTTCCCCCCAACTTCCACCCCAAACTTTAAACCACTTAGAGTAAAATAAAAATTGTTGTTAAATTTTTATTTTAACTTCCACAATTTTTATCAACTTCTCTCATGAAAATGCAACTCTGGAAAAGGTGTTCCTAAGAAATTACCGGCGATGCAAATCCATCGGTGCCCTCGGAATTCGATTCCGAGCACCGGTTCAAAAGTTAGAAATTTCCGCTCATTCGTTCACTAAATGTACTCGAGCTAAACTTCAGATAGAAATTCCGGGCACACCGGGCCTCGGAATCAAGTGCCGTCAGAAACTGCGTTCTTGTAAAATACCAATGAAAAAAAAATTCCTTTAATTTTATGTGTATTTACATATTCGTATTAAATCATTATTGATTCCCCATTAATTCCACTACATTATAAATTTAGCTTAGACTTATAATATTTATTTTCACCACGTTATGATGTTGAATTGTTTGAATGAGTTTTAAATATGAAGATCTTTTACATATGTTATGTTTTATTTTATATTTCCAATGTTAATTGGGTATCATATATGAAATCCAGTTTTCCATAACTCTTAACCTAATCATTCTATTGGGATTTCATTCCTTGTAATCCTACCAATGTAATACTGCAATGCAACGACTCTGGGATTCTGGGTCGGGGCATTATAGTTTATATAAGATGTAGTTTAGAAGTAAATTAGAAACTAGATTTAGAAATGTTGTATTAGATAAAATAACCCTAATAAAGACATTGGGAATTTTTATAGATGAATATCCTAAAATTTTATAAAGATAAGAACTATGTGGGTCTTACAAGAAATATATATCTATTTTGATACTACAAGTGGTTTTGGCTATTGTATAGATATACCTTGTGGTAACAACTCTAACAAGGTGAATAAGGTTGGACTGTAGTGTAACTTGGTAAACAACATCGTGTACTACTGCACTCCTACATTGACACTCCCATGATATAATATTAAGATAATACAAATTTTCATTACAAATCATTTTGAATGATTTTATATTAATGATATCACCAAAGGAACACTTTTTATTATTATTCTATTAGATATAAATATTTTTTTCAATTTATTTTATATATTTCACATGTCATGGGATTATAATTTTTTTTACATTTTTTATGATCTAATCTAGTATATTCCATTGTTTAGAAATGTTTCATTGAATTAATAATTGTATCAAGACTCATGAAAAGTGTAGATATCTCTATATAGAGGAAACTAATATATATGATATTGAAATAGATAATATTATGGATATATTATGGTAACATAATCAGTTCATGAAAAATAAATTTCCCTAATTTAGAATCCTATTATATAGTTAGAATATCATATGTTGGATCTCTTTATGTGACAGAAGCCCTAATCATTTAATGGGACTCCAAGTCCAATCGTAACTGAGTATTGGATTATGTCTTTGGAGAAGATATTCATATCACTAGGATGTGCATAAAAGGAAAATGTTACACATTTTGTGTATTGTATCAATTTTGATACTCATCGATGGTGGTCTTTGTTCTAGAATACTAAAGAGGAAGAAGAAATAAAACCCATTGAATGGACAAGGATTAAGGATATAATTTTTTATAAATAATTTCCTTTTAATCAAAATAATAGATGAAGAGAAAGATAATTATGGTAAAGAAAATGGAAGAAGATATTCATGATTATTATAAAGATACATTTAAAATATTAACTAGGTATGACATATATTACATACGCAACATCGAGTATAAAGTTTCACACTTTGTCAAATGTATTACACCAAATCTATATACGGAACTGGCTTCTTAGATTTCATCCTCATATAATTTAATATTATTATGTGATATAATGATTGAGAAATAACACATATAGTCTTATGGATTCAAAGGAAAGAAACACAATATGAGTAAAGAATAATAATAATAGATAAAATTCAAGAATGGAATGTTTTATTTTCCCACATGTGATATTAGTGGAAATAATCCCTCATGTAAATTCATGAAAGGATTGGGAGTTTTTATAAATGTTTTTTAAAATGTTAAAAAGGTAAAATAATGAATAGTAACGAATGAAAACACAAACATGAATTATTACAACTGGAGGGATATTAGGTAATATGAAAAAAAAATTCCCAAAGCACCAAGGGAATGTACCTAAGATGAAGATAAGAGATCAAGGACAATACTATGTTACTGACACATCTGAATTGTAAGGATTAATTTGATTCTATATTTGGATCCCATAAATATGTTTTAATAGTATTTTATTGATTATGATTTCATCATATGAATTAGGAAAAAATTAATGAGTGTACTATAATAATTTCTCATTAAATATTTTAGATCATATGTTGAATTGTACCACAAAAAGGGATTTAGTAAAAAGATAAAAAAATTTGGGAAACATATGGTTGGGTTAAATATAACCATTTATATGTTCATAATGTATATAGATTGAAGTTTTGAAAAATTGAAGATTTATATGGACAAATTTAATTGGATATTATAAACAAACCTGATTTGATTAATGATTTTTTTGAGAATATTGTTTATGATATGATTAATGGAGTTTACATCTTTTTTGGATTTAAGGAATATATCCATTAATCAATTTAATATTTAAGGAATAAAAATACATCCATGTTTTCAAAAATGTTGTATGGTAATTCTTGTAATTACCATATTCACATATTTGGTATGTGATGATTAAAATCCACTTCAGATTGTTTTATTGGTTAATTTTTTATTTTTTTGACCTTCTTGCTAATGTTTTGGAGAATAATATATTGGATGAGTTAGCCGTTTATGAAATGGTTTTTGTTGATATATAGACGAGGTTTATATATTATTTTCTTACAAGAAGAAAGGATGTAACTTCTGGTTATAGGGGATGTATAAATAGTTTAAGTAACAATGAAAGGATTATTCTATTCCTATTAAATGAAATAATATTAAATAATTACAATTCATTTCATTATTCTATAGTTAAAAAATACCTAAACTCTAGGAATAGGGTGCTAAAAAAAGTTTTTATATTATCATTATTTTTATGATATAAGTGACATTTATTCAAACCTATATTTTATTGATTTGTGGTGCAAAAATTACAATGAACATGTTCTCTATCCCACTCCATCAGAATATGATGGTTAGATTTCTCATCCATATACATGTTTTCACTAACATTATCCTATTTAGAATCCTTATTTTGTGGTATCCTTCACATTTCCATCTCCCTAGTAACAATGTGGTTGATTATTATCCCTATTTAGAATGTGTTATTATCATTAATTATATATTAAAATGTAATACCATTGATTAACAAGATCATATATGTACCGTGGTGATGGAATTTAATCTAGGTTGGTAGAAAATGGTACCCAATAATTATAAAGTATGAACACATTATTAAATAGTGTGTGTGAAATGACAAAACAAGATTAGAATGTAATATAATATTCAAATAATTTACGATATATTTTATAATTTAAATAAATATATTTTATATCTTTAATTAATGAAACACTATGTTAACTTATCTTACAAAAAATATTAGATTTATTTGACAGCTTACATTACAAACATGATTGATTTTTACTTAACATACATATATAATTAATGCATAATTATTCAATATAATAATATATTACATAGTCATTAACATGGTGGTAATGGATTAAATTAGATAAGTTATAAATATAATGTTTAATTCAATGGTTAATAATTTATTACAAATTATAATTGAAATAATTTGAATATTACCGAATTTTTTTATAAACAGCTATTATTATGTGAAAATGGAATTTTATAACCATAAAATAAATAAATTAATTTTATTGGACTATTTAAATGAAATATATAATATATATTCAGTAAAACATTATTTAAATTAAACCAATATATTTGATATGGATAATGGAAGAACAAACCCAACATTACACATAAAAAGAAAAATTTAAAAAAATATGATTTACCGCATTTTATTGAAAACCAATTTTAAAAAATAATTTTGAAAGTTTAATAAATCCATTATCTAAAAGTAAGAATCATTTCTGAAATCAAAACATCAAAATAAGGCTAGGGTAATTTTTTTGGTGATATTTTGTTAAATTTCATTATTTGATAAGTAAACAAAAAATACTGAATTTTATTTCTAATATAATTCTCATATAATTTATTTATAAGGATACGGTATACTTTTTATTAGTTTCACAAAATTATGAGATAAATTCTACCTAAATTTATCCAAATAAATTCATTTAATGTAATTTCACTTTGAAATTGTATATAAAAACCTAGAAAACATTTGATCATTTTTACATTATAATCCTACATTATTTTATTATCTAAAATGATAATTTTAAATTATCTTATTCAACATCATATAGAATAATTTAAAACAAATAGATTCAATATATGGGTTGAAATTGATGATTGGTATGAAGGGATTGGTGGAGATTCAAGGGAGAAGAAGATGTAAAGGAGAAAAACAACGGGTCAATGCATTGGTTCAGTGCAAGGAAGAAGAAGAATTTGGGAGAAATCATGGAAAATATTGGAATATTCGAATCGTTATAGGGTGATTGGAATGCTGCAAATGATTCCACGGTTATTAAAAAGGATGGGCGTATGAGGTCAAATCTTAGTTTTTATTGAGCAAAAGTGGTTTGATCTGGTGTTTTAAAACAGATGAGTGGCCGAGATCAGATGAGTCCTTGTTCTAATAGATGAAGACAATGTAGAGGAATGGGTTTCAGTGGTATGATTTGAACCTGAGACAGGATCATGCGGTCTCGATTTCACATAGAAAGATCAAATTGTTGATATTTTATCCTGTGTAAAAACTCATCCCACATCGAAACAAACGATATTTTGAACTGGCCTTATAAAACTGGAGCTCATAGCCATCAGTCAATTAACTCTCTTCCCCCTCCCTGGTAGTGCCCCATTTGGTTCTCCCTATAGGTGTGGTCACTGCCCACACTCTCCAATCATTCCACCTAGCACGGTGGCTCCACCTTACATCTTCAATGTGCCCATGTGGGTGAGCTCTCCCCCACAACTGGCCTGAGTGGGCTGAGGGGCCAAGGCCCGACCGCCGACTCGTTAATGAGTGATGTGAGCTGGCTCCCTCGACAAACTAGAATGATATACAAAGGGTAAAATATTTGTTTATATAACTCTTGATTGAAAAAAAAATAAACCATATAATATCATTTTGAACCATGAAAATTTTAAATGAAGTATTAATTATTTATTTCCATTAAAATAAACAATGTTAATTATTTTAATAGTCTAAAATATGATTTCCAAATTATTTTATACATTGGAATAGTAAAATACACACACCAACATATAATTTATACCATATCATATCTTAACAAAAATATTACTTTTAATTAGTAATTATTTAAAAACATGTTTTTAAATTATAATGCGTAGTTTTTGTATCGATAAAATATGTATAATTCTATTAAAATTAATTTAAGTATACATTTGTAATTATATTCATATTTTCTTTAAAACAAATAAGTCATTATTTCAAATTCATTTTACTCTTTTAAACATTATTCCTTCAAAATCTAAATATATTTTCAATTAATACACATTGAAAGATATAACATTAAATCCGTTCGAAGCCTTCATATTTCTTAATCTACTTTAATAATAAGAATTAACAAAATAATTAAAATATATAAAATACCCAAAGGATATGAGGTTTTATGACCATTTCGAATCCATTGACCAACTAGGGAACAAAACAGCTATTTATGGTCACAATGGTCTTATAAATAGGTGATTATGGTATTCCAAACTTTAAAAAAAACTCGGTGAATATGTTTCTTTACATATCCATGATTCTTAGTTCGGTCTCCCTAGCTATGGACATAAATTTTTCCACTGTGATAGACCTGAATGATGTAAAGTACCTACATGGTCAAGATCTATCATTTTTTGGTCTCCCAGTAATTATAATAGGTCCCCTAGTGGGTATTCATTGTCAGAAAGGGTGTTTGGTCCTTATGGAAATATACATTTTCTGCGTTCATATTGAATAAATCATGACTTCATTTTTATTATAAAAGTATTTTATTTTAGATTCACCATAGTAAAAAAAGCATAATAACAATAATCAACATATTAGTGATACTAATTAAAAAGGAACAAGGCATTCTAGGTCTGCCAGAACCCAATTGAAGCCTATAAACATAGTCACTAGCTATTGCTTTAGGGAATTTGGATTCGACTAAAGACCAATACCTAGAGAGAAGGTGCTACACAAATTTTTTTATGTTCTTCAATTATTATTTCTTTTTAACTTCCCAATAAAACACTCATTACTTGTATGATGGGTATTCATTCTATATGATTGATAGATGAAACTGAAGGTGGAAGGAGTCATTGGATATAATTTTTTTTATAATTCCAGTCTTTTGTTTTCAAAATATCATTCTTCAACATCCAATCCCATTATTTTTGTTTTATCATGAACATCTAAATTCCAACGAAAATGGAACATTTAAAATGTTAGACTAACATATCCTAAATATGGAATGACCATTTTCAACTGTAGTGGAAATCAGGATTAAACATGCTATCAAAATAAACATGATTTCCTGAAATCTGAAACTACCACACTACGAGAAATAGAGAATTTTCCTTTAAAAGGGGGGATTCCTTGATCATTGGATCTACCAGGACTCAAATTAGAAACCAAATTGTGAATTTAAAAAATCCATATTCAAAAATAAAATTTCAACTGAACCTTAAATTACATTACCTCAACATGCTTTTAAAGTCGTTATTCGCACAATCGATCAATCTACTACTGTGTTCTCACTCTACATTCGTAAAAGCTATCAATTCACTATTTCCTCACACATTTCCAATATTTAAAAATTGAATATTTTAACATTATTGTATGCTAAATAATCAACTCTATATAATTGACCTCAACATCTAAATTATTACTTTAATTAAGTAACATAATTGAGTTTTAAATATATGTTTTTTCATAGTACCATTGGGAACTAACAATGCCCTGTGTGAATATCAGTTACACAAGGATTACAGTTTATCCATGTAGTGATATTTTGGGTCATGTCCTGTCCTAGTACCATCAATATTAGTTTTCCAAAAGGGTATAATTTTATGTTATTATTCTTATGAGAATATGATTTTGAATTTTATATAAGGATTCTATATGGGGTATTTTAATACGTTTTTAGACAATGGATTCATTTATTATGATATCTGATACACAAATTTACCAAGACAATAAAAACATTTTAGTCAATCTATATCTTGGATATGTCATTGAGTCAAACATGTATATTGGTAATTGTTTCATATAACTATTACCTATCATCTATAGTTCACTCATTTGTTTACATGTAAAAATATTATTTTTATCCTCATGTGATCATCATATAACATAAAGTATGTTCTCCGAAACTATATAGTTACAATGTGGAGGGATTTTTTTGATGATCCCTTGCAAATGGTTGGTTATATATTTCTTTATTAGGTGATAAATGAGCCATTGTTTCTGGAAAATATTTCAGATATATAATTTCCACATTATCTATTTCAGTTTATAAATTATTTTTTAATAGTGTGGATCATGTTATATAGACAATATATTAGTTCCCACTATATTAGAAAAGTATCTATTTGTTTCATTTCATTTTTTGTTGTGAGGATATTGGACTCAAGGAATTTCACGGTGATATTGATATATTAGAAACAAAGGATTGGATAGAGTGTAAGACTCGCATTTTAGTTTGGTTTGGATTTTGATTGGGAAGTTTGAGATTTATATGTTAAGAAAGAATTATGAAATTTAGGATCATTAATGAATGTTTTTTTCTCAAATTCACTAACTTAATAATATACAATAATTATACATTGACCTACTATTTGACATAATGTTTTATTTTTATAGTGTTGAACACTCCCCTATGAGAGGAAAACATAAAAAAGTATGATTTGAAGCCCACAGACCCTAGGTGGTGTTCCATGTTTTTTATTATAAATTCTGTTATGATCAATGGTTCATGTGGAGATTGTAATATAATTTTTTTTATTTGTGGTCATGTTTTCTTTGACACCGCATATGATGAAGTCACCTAATAGAGGTTCAGTATATTATTAATTTTTTAAGTGGATACACCATGGTCGTAGGGGAATAATAAAATTAAAAGGAATGAAAAAAAAATTCATTGAAATATAACTATACTAAAGGTATTATAGAATTCAAAGACATATCATACCAAAGGTAGTGTCCTAGTTGTTGTGCAATTAGTTGGGAATCTACTAGGGTGAGATTATATGGGGATTGTCTATACAATGACCCCTTCCCATCATCGCCATTATTGATTAGTTCTAGTTAGAAGTGGAGTTGTGATGGGTAGAGAATCTATAATTTTTTAGAAATCAACGACTATAGTTAGGCACTAACAGATTCCATCAACATATGATAAATGTACTCTAATCAGGGACCCTAATACAATATAAAACATGGTGAAATTATTCCCCTGCACTAAAGCTTATGATGTTGGATATTCTAGTGGACCACCTTCATAGACCCTTTTTATCAAAAGATTCATCTGATATATATCATCATTCAATATCCCATTCTATTTTTGTAAGAATATCATGTTCTCATATTGGATTAGTTGGTCACTAATTATTGATGTTTTGAAATTTTGAACATGATATGATCAAAGATGGCTTTATATTAACTGATAAGATGTTTTAAATAATTAATCAGACTCTACTAACCTGTAGACTATTGTCAATTTATTACACTAGAATATATACATGTGACCAAATATTAAAGTACCAATCACATTAGTTATCTTGCAGAACCAGATACAAAAATGATACCCAATTAACATTGATAATATAATATGAAACATAAAAATTGAAAATTCTGGGAATCCTTAAAAGTCAATCAATTGATTTATTTTCATACCCACTAGATTGAAAAAAATAGGGTGCTCAAATTTTCATAAGAGGTAGATATATTTCAGAATCTATCATGAATAAATAATACATAGTCAATATGGGAATTAAAATAACTAATATAATATATAATTTAATCACTAAAATTACAACAAAAATTTGATAAGGAAATAATAGATATGAAAAGGTAAATATATGAAAACATATTCCATTTAAAATTTAACAACAATTTCATGAATATATAAGCCATAATATATATGGAAATATAAATATTTAAAACCACATTACATTTAATCATTAACATAACAATAAAATGAATCAATGGATAATATCAATGTAGTAATCTCATTTTTTGTAAAAACAAAATAATAAATAAATGAAATGATTAATATTATACTTAATAAACATAAACATCAGGTTTTAATTCCCATCAACACCTTGCACTTGGATAGTGAAAAAATGGGTAAAACAACATTTAATTTGGATAACTAATTAGTATCATGAGACCTAATGATGAATTGATATGAAATATAATTTAGTGTCCCTGTATTTACTACATGTCAAAATAATTCTTCATTATTAAATTATCTATATATTTCAAGAAAAATATTTCTTCAAAAAAATCTTCATATTAAATAATGAATACGTATTAATAAATATGTAACCAGTTATCCATTTAACGTTAAGAGTAAACACCATATGTATAAATGAAATATGGGTTTAGAAATAATCATACACATTATTCACATAATATGGATATTTAAGTGAAATAAATCTTCAATGAAATATTATAACTAAAAATAGAATATCTAAATTGAAAGTTATTAGTCACCAATTTAATTAATATAGGAGTGGTAACCATCAGTTCATTGAAAAATTATTTTTTTGCTGTAAAAGCATTAAATTTGGGATAATAAATCGAATGAAACCTAAATATTCAAAAAGGACATCATAGAAATTAATTATTTAGTAATATCATTTGAAACATATAAAGAAGATAAATTTCATAAAATAGTTCTGGTGGTAGTGGTTTCTATTATTACCGTTCTCATTTTAAAAGAAATCATTCCAATATTTTAAAAAAAATCCTTTCCAAAAAAGTAGATACATCCCTTTCAAAGAAAATTAAAATTATCGTATAACCTTATATTACATTATTAATTAATTTTAATTTATAAAATTTTATTTTTTAAAACATCTTTGGAACGCCTTAATATGGAATAAAATTAAACCATATTGACAGAATGATAAAATATTATTTTCTTTTAAACCATTGCTTTCTTGATTCATATAAAAATGAGAGGAAAAATTGGAATAAAATTTGGAAACATCGTAAATATCAAATTAATAAAAAAAATATTGGATTTAATGAGGGGTATATGATATTTCACATCAACAAGAATAAAATAATTCCAAAAAATTGATATTTTAAAATTGATTCTTACCACATTGGTATCATTCAAATTGTGACCCCCTGAACGAATATAGGTTAAATGAAATAGTAATCATAATGAAAAAATATGTATTTAAGTTAAATAAATCAATGGGTTAGTGTATATATCACATAAAAGGGAATATATTCATAATAAAAAATATACATCAATAGAGTGGAAATTGAGTTGAAATCCTTAACCTCACAATTCACTTTAGTTGATCATTATTTATCTTCCTAAATAATTGTTTGATCAAAGTTATTAATTTGTAATAGTATCCCATTAATATTTATAATATTATATTTGATCTTCTTATAAAATTTTATCACCTATTCGTTAACAAGAATTTATAATTAATATTTTTTTCATTTGTTATATACATGGTTTTCTCATGCTTCGGTATTTGTGAATGTTCAGTTTATTATGTGTATAATTTACTTCTTTAAAATCTACAATCATATTAATGTAATAAATATCATATTTAGTAATTAAATATATTTTATAACAATTCATTAATTTTTTACTTGAAAATGAATTTCATCACTTGGCAGAGACAATAGGTCGTACATACGCAAGAGAAACGATATCATTACATTAATGTGTCAACATATAATGATTGGAAAGAAATATTTATTTAAAATAATTAATATAATTTAATTTTTATACTAAATTTTCAATATTTACATTATTATGACTCTCCATGATAGTATGTTATGGGAAAAATTATATATGTTTATGAGGTGGTAGTCTTCCATAAACAAGAGTGATAACTTTGATCCCCATTTAGTAGAGAAAGATGTGGATAAATATTATTCCATAAAAATAAATATTTCTCATTATACTTGAGATATTGGTGTTTTTACACAAAAAAATTAACACATATTGAATGGGTAAATGAATAAATAAAAAAAGAGCATTTTTAAGGTGATTACCTTATCATAGAAAAAACATATTTTGGTTTACTTTTTAATGACCCTTAGGTACGTCTGTTTGGAAGACAAATATATATATAATTTGTATAATGACGATTGAATGAGGTTTTGGGAGGATTTTTCTATAATGAAACATCCATAATCATTACATAATCTTGAGTTATGTCAATAATTCACAATGAGGATCTTTTCAGTTTTATAGTGTTAGAGAATTATGAGAAATACAATCCATAATAACTAATATTTAAACAAAGTCAATACTAGTATAACAGTATCAATTTCATAGAATGTACACACCATTTAAAAGTAAAAATGATTTAATTTATTAGATAATTTTATTTGACATCTTTATTTCTATTATCCATCCTTCTAACATGTGAAAGCATTTTAAAAACATGGGATGAGAACAATAATATTAATAAGGTATAAAAATATAATGGAAACCTTAGTCCATGAATATTTATATAGCCAAGAAATAATTATAATCCCCAAAAATATCATTGGAATAATAAATCAAAATGGTAACTGGTGGAATACATATCTTAATAACATTTTATATTTTACACTTATATAGGGAGTTACCTTCAGGATTATGTTTTGTATACCCATCATAGTATATTCCATAAATCTCTCAGGATAAATCTTATTGATTAACTCTAACTAATTAACAGATTCATTTGAGAGAAATCACCTACTCACATTCCCTCCCTTTATCACTGAATTACTCAAATACATTATCAATGTCTAAGAACCATAACAAAATCATAATTCATAAAACATGTATAATGGAAAAGATAAAATTTTTTCACTAAAATCATAAGATGTTATTTCAAGATATATATATAATCAATCCATTATAAAAAACTGATTCAATACCAAAATTCCATAAAATGGAATATGGTATTTATTTATTTATTTTAAAATATTATAGCTTGAAGAGGAAGCCAAATACGAAATAATGGTCACAGTGGAAAAAATGTTATTGTCAGCACATACGTTAACAAATGAATTATTTTATCCATTTTTTAAAATGATTTGAATAAAATGATTAATTTTGAAAACCTTTGATTGAAATTAATATTTAAAGGGGTTAATTATAAATCTTACAAAAGAAGGAGTTTTTTATAGTCTAAGTATGCATTAATGAAAGAAAATTGAAGTATTGTCCCTAACTGGGAGTCAGACTCATAATGTACAATCTATATATTCATGAATAATTAATATATATTATTTTCTACTTTACTAAGTAAATTTTTCCATTTTATTATTCCTTTTATATCACTTATTACAATTTTATTCAAATTACAAGATTATTTATGTTAATATCAGACCTTTTATGAATATTTGTTACTTGAGACGAAAAGGAACGTGGTTTTAATTTTACTAGTCCAGGTGGTCATAAGTATATCATCTATAGAAACATTCCTGAAATAATAATCACTTTAATATATTATTTATACTTTTATATCCATTCATTAAATATGAATATGAAAAATTGGACAACATTATAAACATGGAGATGAAAAGTCATATGTAGGCATTAGTAATATTTAATATTTTTCATTGATCATTATGTGAATAATGTAAATATTATATTATATTTACATAAGTATAATAACATAATTCATATCATATCAATTATTTCTAAATACTTATACATTTAAATATAACCATTCGTTAATAGTTAGTGTGGAGAAGGAGTCTCATCGTGTCGTGGAGACCATAAACCCTACGTATGCACGAGAAATGATATAAAATAATTAATGGTTAAATGGTGTGGAATTGGATGGTATATTAATTATAAAAAATCATTATATATTCATATAAACTATTTAAAAACATTATATTCTCCGTTATATCCATCAATATAATTTATAGATGTAAAACAATTCACATTACTATAAGGATATGATAAATTTTACGTACACACACATAAAGATATTATTTTTCATTGGATGGGTAGAATGATTAATATAAATTTCACATTTCCATATAAACATATCATCATATACTATATAATGTAGTTATTACATTATTATGAAAACAATGTACGAAAAAAAGGTAGAAGGGGAAAAGAACATTGAAAGAGTTGGTAAGACAATTACATCATCATCGAGTGTGTCCTTTTGTATTGAAGAAAACGACTCCAAAGGATGGATTTATGACCAAATTATGCCCTATAGAATAATATATTGAGATTCACGACATAAATGGTTATGGGTGGGATGAACCAAAAGGCTTTCTTGGTGTCTGTATTAGAGAAGTGAGGGTACCATTTTA
This sequence comes from Viscum album, assembly GCA_963277665.1. Classification (NCBI taxonomy): domain Eukaryota; kingdom Viridiplantae; phylum Streptophyta; class Magnoliopsida; order Santalales; family Viscaceae; genus Viscum; species Viscum album. The sequence continues at coordinate 2,096,072,779 of OY728163.1, read as the reverse complement.
TTGAAGAGGGGATGGAAACCCTTAGAATGTATAAAAAATTAAATTAATATAAAATAAATTTTTTTATCTTTATTAATCTGTAATGATATATGTATAAGATAACATGATTATAGTTCTAAATCGTTGCATCCAATATTTTTTAGACATGTGTTGATTTTATTTTAAACCATATTTTTTTGGATTACCATTAATTAATCTTTTTTGATTTTAATGGTGGTAATATCATTTAACTATTAAGAAGATATATATTTTATTTATATAAGGTAAATATCTCATTATTGGACCCTAAATGAAACTATATACATTATAAAAATCACTTTGTAATTTTAAAATATTTTTAGGTTTTTTAAATAATAAAATACTTTTGTTATAAAATCTAAAGTATGTCAATTTTTACATTATTTATTTTATTTATTTTAAATAAATTATAATATATATACATATATATATATCAAATCACACCAGACAATTTAATAATATTAAAAAATTTAATATTAACCTATTATATTTTTTATCACATAAATTATGTAATATATTATTTATATTAAAATTAATAATATCAATTACTATATTTTTTTCAGTAATAAAAAAATCACTACATTATCATTGTATCATAAATAAATATAATATAATAATGTCCCAATATTGAAAATAAATAACCATAATGTCGATAATATTTTTGCATTAATAAGTTCTTTTTATAGTGAAATATATCACTTATATAACAACATATTAAAATTATTTTTGTATAAAATAGTCGTGTTTATGATAATTTTTCCATTACATCAAATTAAATGTAAAAAAATTTATAATCACCACCAAGTGGCATACATAGGAAATAATTTCTCCCCAATTGTTGTATTGGTTTTCCATATCTCATCCTATAATATTAGTACAACTGTTAAGGTAGTTTTATATTATTAAAATGTTTTTTACCATTTTTTACCATATTTACCCTTTAACTTTGGTAAATAAAATTCTAATGTTATTATCCACCAAAAATTATTTTTTCACAATTAAAAAAAATTTACCTACTGACTACCAACATGTATGATAGTTTTTAAAAATTCATTTAACATATGAGAAAATATTTCATTTAAAATTAATTTTTTTATCGAAATGACAAAATAGGTTTAAAAAAATAAAAACCATCAAAAGATTGACATGAATTATATATAATTTCAATGTGAAATTATTTAAATGACCCAAAAATGAATTAAATAATAAAAATATAATCAGAATTTACTTTAAATACTATTCAAATTATATTCTAAAAATATAAATTAATTAGATGAAAATGTCGTTTTCAATTAAAATGCAGTATTATTCACTATTCATTGAAATATGTATTTTATCAGAAAAATATCAAAATTTTAACCAAAGTAAATTTCGATACATATCATCCAAAGAATATGTTTAAATAAAAAAATATATCATATAAATGTGAACAAACTAGATTTAAAAAGTGTTCTCTATCAAAATGACTTATTTTATAAATTCCTAGAATGATACATCCTTCCATATTTTGAAAATTACATCCTCGTAATTTTATTCACTTATTAAATAAGTGTGGGTATTTCTCACTCATATAATTTTATGATTCCCATGATGCCTCTTCAACTATACAATTTTTTTCATAAATCATTGACCAGATTAATAACCTTATTCTGCAATATATGCTCTCTATGTTCAAGAATCTAGACACTCTGTTCCTCATATGAAAAATTCTCTTCCAAAAAAACTACTTATAAAAACAAAACATGATATAGATTTTCGAAATATATTCACAACATTGAAACAGGAAACATATTGTGTAGTTGGGAAAAACTAGGAGGTAAATATTATTTATAGGTAACTAATCCAACTTTCTTGAGGATTTTACATGGTCCAACTAACGTTGGACTTAGTTTTACCTTCATACAAAAATTCATCACACTTCTCCACAGAGAAAAATTAAGAAATAAATGATCACATACCACAAAAGAAAAATCCTTCGTTAATTTATCGGTATAACTTTTCTTCCTTCTCTAAGCTATCCTCAAGTGTTTCTGAATTAACTGACTTTTTTATGCCATCTCTTCTTCCAATTAGAGTCCCATAGAATTTTTTCACCTACTTCTAAAAAGAAAATTTGGAGTTCTGCACAACTTATCATTAAATAACTCAAATGGTCCCATATGCATACTGAAAGGAAAACTATTATTATAAGAAAACCGAACCGAAGAAAAATATTGATACCCACATCCCTAGAAATCCATAGAACAAGAACATATCATATCCTCAATGATTTCAATAGATCATTCTGAATGTCCATTTAATTGAGGGTGAATAACTATTCTGAAATTCAATACATTTCCCAAAAACATCTAATGGTCTTTCCTAAATATTTAATTGAAACTACGATCATGATTAGATACAATGGAGATAGGAACACTATTTAACCTGAATATCTCTCTAAGATACAATTGAGAATGTTTATTTAGTGAAAATGTATCTCAAATAGGATTTAAATGACAATATTAAGACAACTTATCAATAATAACACAAATCACATTGGTACCTTGAGAAGTGATTGGTAATAACACTATAGACTCCATCGATATATTTTTCAATTTCAACTCTTGAATTGGATAATGAAATAGCATATCATTCAGAAACTACAAATCTAATTTAACCTATTGAAAAGTCAAAAAATTCATAGATATAATAAAAATAACATTTTTCATTCCACCCCACCAATAATAATCTCTAATGTATTCGTATATCTTTGTACTACCAGGATGAACTGAAAACATTGAACTATGAGATTCACCTAACAATTATTTCTTATATTTTTAATCACAATGTACATATAATATCTTCCCAGTCCTAAAAACACAATCTTTTTCTATGATAAGTTCACGCAACATACAATTTTGAACCAATTCTACCTTTTTCTACAATCACTATCTTCCATCAATGTTGGATTAATTTTTTCTAAGAGAGATGATATGAGTAACACCTAAAACCAAATAATGAAATTTCCTACGGAAAAAAATATTTGAAAACATTCATCAAATATTTAACCGAACGATCATGTTTTATACTTAGCATGGTTAATTTAGTTATAATTTTATAACTCAAGTCATCGAACATATTTTATTCATTTCTGAGACTCTAATGAATATTACAATCATAATCCTTAAATAATTGTATCCATTTCCTCTATATCATGTTCAGTTATTTCTATGTATATATATACTAAAATCATATGAGGTTGGTATATGTTTCAAAATTTACTCCATACAGATTATGCCTCTAAAATGTTAAAGAAAAAACAACATAAGCTAATTCCAAATCATGTGTAGGGTAATTTTAATCATGAGTTTTCAAATGACATAAAAGATAAACAATTAACTGATCATTATTCATTAGGAAACATCCATCTCCTTTTAATATTTTATCACTTTAGATATAAAACTCACCCTTTCTAGAAAGAAATTCCAAAAATGGATCATTCCCTAATATTTTTTTAAATTACTAAAAAATCATCACATTCTATTGTCAAGATGTACACAACACTTTTTCATTTTACCATATTCTGAGTGCTAGATAAGAATGAAAAAATTCCAACAAACCTCGACTAATAGCCAATAAAACCAAAAAATGGGAATCTTGGTTGTATTTGTGGGTCATGTATACTCTCCACCATCTTTTGTTTTAGCATGATAATTAATTATTCCATCTATAGAAACAATGTATCCTATGATTGAAATTTTTTGTAACCAAAACTCACACTAGCTGAATTTACCATGCATTTTCTTTTTTTTTTATGGTTTGAACGACAAACCTTAAATAATTTACATTATCTTCATCAAATTTAGAATATAAAAAAATATCATCAATAAAACAATCCACAAACATATCCAAAAAGTAATGGAAAATTATATTCATAAAGAACCATTAGTACAGTAGGCTTATTAGTTAACCTAAACGGAACGATGAAAAATTTATAATGTCCATATCTATTACAAAACATGGTATATGGAATGTATTATTCCTTTACATTCATCTTATGGTACCCCTACCTCATTTCAACCTTCGAAAAATATTCTTCTCCCTGGTGGTGACCATACAAATTATCTATAGGAGGAATATGAAAATTATTTAAGAATTATGTTATTCAAGGCACTATTATCAATGAAAAGTATCATTAAACCATCTGTAATTTAAACTAACAAGATAGGTGCACCACATGTTGAAGTGCTAGTTATAATGAAACTTTTATATAATAAATCATTTAATTGTTTCTTTGACACTAAAATTTCAATCTGAGCCATTCAATTTGGGGGTTTTGAAATTTCCTTAAACCAGAATATAATTCAATAGTAAATTCAACTTCCTGATTATGTTTAGTACCATGAAACTAATCAAAAAACATAAAGATACTTATTTACCATAGGCACATCAATAATATTCACAGTTCATTTGTTTCGAGTAATATTTGAAAGATAACATCCATTATTATCTTTCAATAGTTTCTCATCTTCTAGATATGCTATATATTATATGGGTTCATTCTATTAACCAAAATAATACTATTTAAAAAAAATTCATTAGATCTACAATAAATCTTAGCCTGGTAAAAAAAAATCCAATCCACACCCAGAATAACATCAAAATCTATTATAAGAAAAAAAATATTATTAGGTAGATTCTTTCCAAAAACAAGGAAATGAATATTTTTATAATTTTCTTTTTTTCACTATTTTATCCCAGGTTTTTTTACCATATGTTCATGATTCAATTATTAAGATAGAATTCCCAAATTACCAGAAAAATTCTCCAAAATGAACAGATTTTTGTCCCTAAATCAAACAACACACTGAGATATTCTGAATAAATAAACAATCTACCTGATACCACATTATATGATGGACTTACATCTACTAAATTAGTTACAGAGGATTTCACCACAACTTTCTTCTTATAGATAAACTATTTCTCATCATTTACATTGTTCATCGGACACTCATTTTAATAACGACAAATATCATTTCACTTAACACATTTTATAGAGGGAAAATCAGATTTTGTCTTACAACTATCAATGTATTTTTCAGTCCAATTACAATCCTTATGTAACATCTTACCACATTAGTAGAAATTTCAATAATTCAAAGGAATTCCCCAATTCTGTTTTATCAATTTTCACAATTTGATAACTAAATTTTCTCATAATCAGTCTTTTTTAAATAATTTAAACCACTGACCTACCACATCGCACTCTAATTAAGCTATTTGTCAATTAACACTTTATCATCTGCTAATTCCATTTCCAACTTGTTATCACATTGAAAATGTTTTTCATAACTTTTTATCTCACAAGAATCCAATTACCTTTGATATATTAGCTTTAATCCTAAGTCAAAATGATTAATTTTACTATCATGATCTCAGATGAAATGGGGAGTGTACCTACCTAGTCATGTAAATTTCTCTTTGTATTATTCCACTGAGTCATCCCCTACCACAAATCCAAGAATATTTTTTCTATCCTATGTTGACCGAACATAGGAAAATATTTCTCATGAGGTATTCCTTTTACTTGACCCCAATACAGAGCATCAACCTCCACAATTTAGTAGATATTCTTAACCATATACCACTGCTGGTTGACTTCACCATCAAAAAAGTAAACAAAAATTCTAACCTTTTTATTGTGTGAACACCCCATGCCATCAAAAATATTCTCTAGTGAATTAATCCACCATTCAGATTGGACAAGGTTACATGTTCCATTGAATTATGGAGGATGTTTCCTTATGAAATTACCCAATACCGACATGTTCCTCTATGGTTAAAATGACTTATCTCATGCATGGATACCACCTACATTTACATCCTGAAACAATTATACCATCATTGAAACAAACTATTCAGTTTGGATTCCGACCATATTAGGATGCTGATTTGGAAGGTTGTTCTCCTCTAGATATCGTCCCCATACAGGAACCATGTTTCATAAATGGAAAAAGCATTCTAAACTGACATATCATAGAATAAGCAATATGGTAATCTTAAAATGATATATCATTTAAATTTTAACATAAATAAAAACTAATTTGTGGAAATTCTATTCATAATATCTTAACCATTGATGTTCTCTAAACTGACCTCTGATACCAACTATAGAGACCCATTCTTAAACATTACGTAATGTTACGTTAAGTGAGGAATTCACATTGAGGATATTTCTCAGTTTATAGATTGAGAGAATTAGGAAATATCTAATACATAATACCTAAAATTAGTACAAAGTGGATACAACTAAAACCTTATTCATTTCTTCCACAATATATGACTTTTAAAAGTAATCCTGATTTCTTTTTATAACAAAAAATATTATTGACTTGTTCCTTTATCTTATACATCTTTATACCTAGTGTAAATATTTTTTAATCAAGGGATGAGCAAAAAATTCATAGAAAGAAATAGAAAAAATAATGAATACATTAGTACATGAATATTTATAAACAAAAAAATTCATGAGAATCCTGAAAAACGTCATTGGAATCATAAATCAGAATGGTAACATGTATCAAACATAACATACTAAAATTGTAGCATTCACAAATACATAGTGAGTAAAATACATGGTTACCTTTGGAATACACATCATTGTATATTACATAATTCTCCTAGAAAAACATTATTTCTTAACTACATATCAGTAAAAAAATGTATTGGAGAGCTATTATAGTCTCAACTTCCCATGGTTTATCATAGAACCACCCATATATATATGCAATTCCCAAACACCATTACGTAATCATAACACATAAAATATGTATAAAAGAAAAAATAGATTTCTACCTTGAAAGCATAAGATATTATTTTAAAATACTGATAGTTTCAATCCATTCTCAAAACCATTTTTAATACCAAAATACCAAATATGTGAATATGTTATTTGTTTTTGTTTTGAAAACATTACTTCTTGTAAATGAAGAAAAACCCCAAATAATGTTCATTGTAGAAGAAATATAATTGTCCCCACGTACGTTAAAATACATTCCTTTTTCCATTTAGTAAAAAATTAAGATGAAAAAAATCATTTTTAAATTCGTTGAATGAAATTATATTTCAATGTGGTTAATAACGCACAACATTAAAGATTGTGGTGTATATTATCAATGTATGACTCAATGAAAAAAGACTGAGGTGAAGTCCCTTGCCATGAGTCTAACTCATCATGTACCCTCATTATATTATTTAATAATTATCATATATTAATTTCTACATTCTTGAGAAAAATTCACATTTTTATTATCTATTTTATATTACTTATAATAATGTTTTAACAATTACATATTTTTTAATGTTCAAATCAGACATTTAGAGGGAATTTGGTACTTGAGTGGAAAAATGAACATAGTTATGATGCCACTAGTCCATGTGGTCATATGTCTATAATATCAATAAATATTTATGAAATAATAATCACGTATATATATTAATTATAATATTATATACATTCCCTAAATAAGGATATGAAAATTTGAACAACGTTACAATCATGAAGACGCCAAGCTGTATGTACGCATGAGTAATGTTTTCCATTTTTATTAGATCAATATGGAAATAATATAAATATTATTTTAACATTCCATAATGATAATAAAATTATTAATATCAGATTAATAATTTAGTCATGATGATATATTTATTTATAATCATTTATGAATAGTTAATGTGGAGAATTAATGTCATCGCATCGTGGAAATGGTCAGCCATACGTACGAAGGAGTGATTATATCATTCGATTAATGGTTAAATGGTATGGAGTTGGATGATATATTATATATATAGAATCACTATCATGTTGTATTTATTATTTAAATATTCTATATTGAATGTTATATCCTTCAAAAAAATGTATATATGAAAAATAGTAGACACTGTGGCATGGAGACAGTAAGTATTACGTACACACGCATGGTGATATTATTTTTTATTGGACATGTATATTGATGAATATGGTTGTACCATAACCATAAAAACATTTCTTAAAATATTATATTCTGTATTTGTTGCATTAATTTTGAATGAACAAAAGACAAATAAGTATAAGTTGAAAATGACTTTGAATGAGTTGGTCAAAAAAATAAACACTTCTAAGAGTGTATCCTTTTGAATAGCACAAAGGACTTTATTAAAAAATTATGGACTCTATGATGAAGTTGGAGAGGTTTTTCGTATAAATTTTTAGGGTTTTTTTGAATGAAAATGCTTTAGAGTTGCCTATATTAGATTAGAGAGGGTATCATTTTATAGAATAGGGGAGGGGCACCATGGGAAAGTATCAAAATATGAAATTAATATAAATTAATTTTTTAACAAAAATGACTCCACCATTAGATATGTCTTAGATAAGAAAAAGATAGTACGAAAACCTCTCATCCAATGATTTTTATACGAGTGTTGATTTTATTTTGAACCTAATCTTTTGGTTTTACCCATAATTATTCTATTTTAATTTTAATTGTAGTAACAAAATTTTATATATTAAAAGGATATATATTTTACTTATATGGGGTCACATTCCCATAATTGGACATTTATTGGACATTTAGACCCTATCATAAACACATTGTGATTTTAAATGATTATTAGGGTTTTTATTTTATATAATGAATTATAATTTCTATAAAATATCAACGATGTAAATTTTTACAGTATTCATTTTATCGAATTTAAATGATATACAAAAATATAGATAACTTCAAACCAACCCATTGAATAGTATTATAAGATTTCATATACACCTAAAAATTCTAGGATGACCTAAATTATTACAAATAATATATATTTTAATATTTATAATATCATTTATTATATTTGGTTACTAATAAAATATTCAATGCATCATCATTGTGTCAAAATAAAATATAATTTTATAATGTCTAAATATTATAAATAAAATAAATAAATGTAGGAAATAATTTAATATTTCATTGGAATATTTATTTATGATGATATCTCTTTTATTATTCCATATTAAAAGTATTTTAGTAAAAATATGCATGTTTATGATAATTGTTCCTTTACATTAAATGAAATGTTATAAATGTCATAATTAAACCCAAGTGGATTATGATGAAAACAATTTCATCCCAAGAGATATATTGGTCAGCCGTATCACATTAAATAAGATTAAGTCAAGTGTTATGGTTGTTGTATATTTTAGTTTTTTTATTTTTACCTGTATTTAATGGATTTACACTTTAAATGTGGTAAATAAAATACTGAAGTTACTATTCACAAAAATTATTTTGATCCTATTAAACCAAATTTAAAACTTTAATTACAACAATGTATTTTAGTTTTAGAAAATTAAATTCAATGATGTGTAAAAATTAAATATAATATTAATCTCAATGTCAGAATAATAAAACGAGTTTTTTTAAATAAAAACAATCAAAAGACTGACGTGAATTTATATCTAATTTCAATGTTAAATTACTTAAAATGACCAAAATTATATTAAATGATAAAAAATAATCTATATACAAATTAAATTAAAAAAAACTCTAACAATATAAATAAATTTGATAAAATTTCTACTTTGAGAAATAATTTAATATTTTTTAGTATTAGTTAAGATATAAATTTTATAAAAAAAATACCAAAATTTTATTCAAAATATTATTTTATACACAAATTCAAAAGAAGAATTTTATTATATTAAACATAAAATTTAAAAGTGACAAAAACTAGATTTAAAATTAGTAGTCCATTAAAAGATGGTAAATCTATCTTAAAATTTTAAAGTATTTTCTGATTAAAAAAGGATTTACTCAAATTTGATGCCCCTAAATTTTATTAGATGAAAGTAATAAAATTTAATAAACATGGGTAAACATTATATAATTATTTATGTTCATTCTTACAAATTTGACAGCTAGGAAAAAACTACCATTTTATATAATAATATTAATAATGTATTATTTTTTTGGAATATCTCAATCTTGTTTGCAACAGAAGATTTTTAAGAAACCCATTTTTCATATTGAGTAAACTATTGTTTATAGCATATCCTATCGAGTAAACATAACATATAAATCATAAATATTAATTTTTTTGAAAACATATTATTTTATGTTTTCCTGGGATGTTACATTTTTCAAGCCAAGTGGATTTATATATGTGATGAAGTGAGTAGAGGGAGAGCCATTTTGTAGTTTAAGAGGAGTGGTATTTTTTAAAATAATTCTAACATTTCAATAAATGGATGTCATTATAACACCTCGTTCCACCAAAATTCATATATAATGGAGTTATGAAAATTTAGGGTCGATCCACACATTAATAAAATAATAAAAAACAATGTTTTAATCATTTTATTATCATATTATATATGTTTCATACTTTTACCAGTTTTGTTTTGTAACGACCTGAATCCAGAGCCCCTCCACTGTTGCCATATACCCGGTTCACCACATGACTTCAAGTACATTTCCCCAAACGACAATTGTTGTCGACTACGAGCAAGGGCCTTGGAAAGTTATTGGGGAAACTATGCCCTCATTTGGTAAGGTATACTAGGTAAAGAAATAATAGTCAATAGCGGAAGTAGTAACAACATACCTAACTATAACCAACAGCGGATGAATAAATATAAAGCAATGAGGAAAATTACACAGCAGGTGCAAGTATCTAAGGAAAGAATCAAACACAAAATGTGCTGAAAAACAACTGAACACAAGTACTAAAGCAATAGAAAAAGAAAAATAGATGAGAAACTCCTTAGCATCGCAAGCCTTGGCTCGGTCCCCTTCTCTCCAGATCTAGTGCAATCAATAACCTGAAGTGGAAGGGTGCCTGCCCTTATCTATACCTACATCAACATAGTCTTCTTGGGCCCAAAACCATTGACCAAATAGGGAGTGAGGCAAACTCCCAATAGGTAATCACCCAAATATTTGTTCCTAATAGTCAATGAATACATGGAAAGTAATGTACATGAACAGTAAACATGAAGAAAATACACAGTAGCTACAATTTACAGTCTAGCACATAAACTAAACAAGTACAAAACAATCAACAATTATTACAAAGGTAACCCCTAGGTAGTTCTCACAACCTAACCCTTATGGTTCAACCTATATGTACTAGCATCCCCCTAGGAGGCACACAAAGTCTCACCCCTCTGGTTCAGCTAAAGAATAGACTCTTTGGGGAAGCACTCACTGTCAATTACCCTTATAGTCTCATATCATACTAAAGGATCTCTAGGGATGAAATCAACGTTAATTCCCCATGTGGCTCGCGTCGAGGAACTACAGACTCTCTGAGGAAGAACTCAACGTAAATTCCCCCTGTGGTCTCGCATCGTAATTAAGGACACTCTGGAAAAGCCCTTCCTTCCATTCTCCCAATGGTCCACTACACTAGGTTCTCGCAGCCCTGTGTATAATTAAACATGCATAGCTCACGTTTATCATCCAAGTAAACCTCATGATCTACATGGATATCACTCTAAGGTGCAACAACATAATAGTACAACTGTTCCACTATCCTCCAACTAGGCATAACAACATGAAAAACGCCTAATAAGAAAAACCTGCAAGGAAAAACACATGATATCAGTATAAATTACCCAAATTTAGAAGAATTTACCTCTATTTAAGAAATCAAGAAAAGTAGGCATTAATAGGGGAAAATAGGAAACACGCAATACCCCATTCAAGGGTATTGGTGAAATTTGCAAAAAATACTCAAAGAATTGCTGCAGAAAGGCACCAACCACCTACCTTGATGCTAGGGGATCTATATACTTGAACCATGATGCATGATTCTCCTCAGAACGGTGTAGATCTAAAAAAACGCACAAAATGCTCAACCCACGATAACATGAAAATGAGGAGGAACCATGGAACAACGCTAAAGCAAAAGAGAGAGATTTCCGAGGTGATCCTAACGCAATCTACAGTGGCTAGAACGGAGATCGGATGGAGGTACGGGGGCTTGGAGAAGATTTTCGATTGTACGTGTCACAATCGGATGAAGATCCTGAAGACGAAGCAAGATTTGTCCATCAGGCGTGACCCTAGTGCGTTTTGTGAAAACAAAATAAAATACACGGCGTGCACTTCATGAGTACATGGTGTGTACTCCATTTTTCCATACTCCACATTAACCGGCCTCCACCTGACCCTTACACACTGTGTGTGTGGCCCGGACATGGCCAGAACATAGCTTCGATCGGGAAGAGAGTACATGGCGTGTACTCAGACAGTACATGACGTGTAATTCAAAAATTTCCAGAAACTCCAATTTTCTCAAAAACTGAAGAAAAAGGAAAGGCGTACATTAAATGAATATCTGGGGTCTTACAAACTCCCCCCTAAAGAAATTTTCCCCGAATTTCCCTAATGAGGCAGAGAAGGAGAACCCCCAAACAGCTCCGGCCACTGCGATCATATATCAGCCTCCCTCTCCTAGGTCTCGTCATGTACTCTCCTGTGCTGCCATAGAACCCATACAAGAGGAACAGACCACCCACGGAGAACCTTCGTACTGCGATCGACAATCCGGATAGGACGCTCCTCAAACGATGAATCTTCTTCGAGCTCAACCTCCTCAGGCTGAAAGACATTAGGCGGGTCTAAAAAGTAACGTCTGAGCTGAGAGATGTGGAAGACATTGTGCATTGCTCAGTACCTCAAACGGCCCGACATACCGCGGTGAAAGCTTACCCTGCCCTCGAATCCTCTTCTGTCCCAACCTCGGTGCGACACACAAGAAAACCTGATCCCCGACCTTGAACTCCAGAGGTCGCCTCCACGGATCAGTATAAGACTTCTGCTGAGACTGTGCTATTTCCATCCTTTTCTGAATCAGCTCGATCTGCTCTGAAGTCTCCTGAACAAGACTAGGTCCCAAAAAAGAGGCCTCTCCTGCTTCCAGCCACCATAAGGGTGACCGGAAAGGCCTACCGTACAGAGCCTCGTATGGTGCCATCTGAATGGTCTCATAGAAAATTTTTTTGTAGGAGAACACCACAAGAGGGATATGCTTCTCCCAAGAACCGCCAAAGTCTAGGATGCAAGCCCGGAGCATATCCTTAAGCACCTGGATCATATTCTCGAACTGGCCATCAGTCTAGGGAGGGTATGCTATACTCAAAAGTACATGTGTACTCAAGGCCTTCTGATGTCCCTGCCAAAACTGAGAGGTAAAGAGAACATCCATGTCTGAAACAATAGATTGTGGAGCTCCATGTAGAGGAACGATCTATCTGATGTAAATTCATCTGAGATCATCGACATCGAAGGTCTCCTTGATCGGAAAGAAGTGAGTGACCTTCGTAAGTCTGTCAATGACCACCCAAACAACATCATTCCCTCGAGGAAACCTCGGCAATCCGGTCACGAAGTCCATCGCAACATCGTTCCACATCCACTCTAGAATGGGTAACTGCTTTAAGTCCTGCTGGTCGCTGATTCTCCATCTTCACCTGTTGACAATTAGAGAATCTCATGATAAAACGAGCAACATTCCTCTTCATACCTAGACACCAGTACTGGTGATGAAGATCCTGATACATCTTCGTGACGCCAGGATGAACTGCCCAAAATGAGGAATGAAAATCCCACACCAGCTCCTCGTATATGTCTGCTGGAAGAAATACACATCCTGAGAAAATAAAGATCTCATCCTCTCCCACTATTAATCTAGGAAGAGGGTCATCTCCTGACACACTCTCCGGCAGGACTAAGCCTTCTGAGTCGGATAGCTGCCTCATCCGTACCTGATCAAGTAGTGTAGAGGTAACAACTACAGAAGATAAGAAGGTTTGTCTGTATCTATCGTTCACCTCTAGATGCATCTTATAGAACAGATCCATAAGCTTCCACTCACTACTGGCCTCCTAAACTGCCTGAATCTGAGTTCTCCTGCTCAATGCATCTTCCACTGCTTTGCCCTTTCAAGGCATATAGGAAAGCTCGAAATCAAAATACTGAAGATACTCAACCCACCTGCGCAGCCACATATTCAGATCATGATGAGTGAAGATATACTTGAGACTCTTGTGGTTGGTGAAGACCACAAAGTGATCTCCCATAAGATAGTGTCTCCAACAGCGTAATGCATGAACAACAGCCACCAAATCTAGATCATGCGTATGGTAATTCCTCTAATGTGGCCTCAACTGCCGAGACCCGTACGCAAATACTCCATCTCCCTCCATAAGCACATATCCTGACCTGATACCTGAAGAATCACAATAAATGGTGTCGCTCTTTCCTGGCTCTGGAAAGACTAGTATCAGTGCAGACGTCAATCTTCCCTTCAGCTCCTGAAAGGCTGACTCACAAGAATCTGACCATAAGAACATCACCCCTTCTTGGTCAGACCTATCAATGGTGCTTCTAGGCGTGAAAAGTCCCGAATGAAGTGTCTGTAGTATCCATCCATCCCTAGGAAACTCCATACCTCGAAAAAGTTCTTCGGATACTCCCAGAAGACTATAGCTCTCACTTTCTCTGGGTCCACAGATACTCCTTCCTCTGAGATGACATGACCTAAGAAGTGAATATGTTCCTTCCAAAAGTGGCACTTTGAGAGTTTAGCATAAAGCTGATGCTCTCTCAGTGTACTCAGAAGGATCTCAAGATGTGTGGCATGGTCGTTTCTAGTGAGAGAGTGCACCAAGATATCGTCCACGAAGACCACGATGATGGAGTCCAAGTAAGGATGGAACACTCTGTTCATCAGTTCAATGAAAACTACAGGCGCGTTTGTGAGACCGAATGGAATGACTGTATACTCGTATAGACCATACCTTCTCCTGAAGGATTTCAGAGGTATATCTAAGGGTCTATCATGAAAATGATGGTAACCGGACCTCAAGTAGATCTTTGATAACACCCGGGCTCCTCGAAGTGGATCAAAGAGGTCATTGATCCTTGGTAAGGGATATCAGTTCTTGACGATAAACTGGTTCAGCTTCTGATAATCCACACAAAGCCAAAGGGTACCGTCTACCTTATTCACAAAAAAGATAAGTGATCCCCAAGGAGATGTACTGGGTTGGATGAAACCCTTTGCCTTCAACTCCTCCAACTGCTTCTTGAGCTCCTGCAACATAGGTGTAGCCATCCTATAAGGAGGAATGGACACCGGTTCAGCTCCTGGAATGAGCTCAATAGAAAAGTCTACCTCACCCTCTAGAGGGAAACCTGAAAATTCCTCTGGAAAGACGTCCCTAAAACAATCCACCACTGATGGAAATTCCAACTGCGAAGTCCCCTAATCATGAAGATAAAGACTAGAAATCTGGGTCGTTACCCTTCCTAGCCCATAATGCTCGAGTCCTGTTAGACTCGCCCTGACATCCCATTCGCCTCTATGAAGAAAAGACTCACCCTCTGGAGAAATGAAACTCACTCTATGTTGATAACAGTCGATGACTACCTGTAAGGGAACAAACCAGTCTATCCTGAGGTTGACATCATAGCATGTCATCTCTAGGACATAGATATCCCATATGAAATGAAACCCTTTAACCTCGAGAGGGCACTCCCTACACTAGCGTACAATAGATGTCCTTGTCCCTAATGGTGTGTCTAGTGTCAACGAGTCAGCAGAAGAAAATATACAGAGCACAAGGCTCACCACAACAGCAAGAGAGATAAATCAATGCATAGCACCGGTTTTGAAAAGAGATGAAGATAAAACTGAGGCTACTAAAATCGTACCTCGAATTGTAGTAGGTCTGAGATCCTGCTCCTGATAGGTCTGCTCCATCGCAAATGTATGGCCTGCCCCAAGACCCTATGACCCTACGTGACCACTTTGAGTTGAACCTTTCTGTTGGCGCTGAAGAACTGGTGACTGACTTCCATGGCCTCGACCTCCACCTCGGCCCCAATGGCCGGAAGAACTCTAGTTCCCCGACTTGTGTGAAACTGGTGGTGCTTCTCCTAAACAAGTAGTCATGGAAGAACCCCATTCACTAGAAATCAGTGAGAAAACCTGGCTGAAACTTTGAAGGTGACCCATCTTGCCACAGGATCAGCACTTCACTGGGTCACTCTGGCACTTCGGCCTCGTATGCCCATTACTACTGTACTGGTAGCATACAACCTGGCTACCAGAAGATGTATCTCACCTCCTCAGATCACTGCACATAGGCTCCTTACGAAGTTCCTGCAGAAAACTGGAGGAACACTAGCTCTAGAAGCAGAACCACCCTGGTTCACAGCTCTGGAGTCTCTCAGATTGTACTCCAAAATCAGTGCCTAGTTGACAATGGAAGAGATGGAAGTCAACTGAAAGAGATTCACCTGCGAGCGGATCTCCCGCCTGAGACCATCATTGATCTTCTATGCCAAGAACATCCCATCTCGACCCTGGAGGGGTGTGAAACACTGAATCACGGTAAAATGAGAGGAATAATCCATAACAAATAGAGTACCCTGCTCTAGACTCATGAAATCCCGAGCTCGATCAGCCCTCAGGGTCTCTATGTAGAAGTAGTCGTAGAAAACACGTTGGAACTCCTCCCAAGCCATAACCTGCTGATGACCCACCTGCGAGATCACGTCCCACCACCTCTTGGAAGAGACTCGGAGCATGTTGGTGGAGATCTTGACCTGCCTCTCTGGAGGCGTCCTAAGATGCTCGATGATAGTCATCATTGCTTCCATCCATGACTCCGTAGCCTGTGGTCCTCCTTCCCCCAAGAAAGTAAGAGGACGTTGCTGCTGGAAAACTCATGTCAAGTCTACAATAGTCATGGCAGGAGGAGGTACTCTTTGAAGGGTATGAATCATCCTCATAAATCCTTCCCAAAACTACGCATTAGCACCTGTAACGGGTATAACTACTGCTGCCAAGGCTGTCACAACAAGAGGATCTGTAGGAGGTCCCTAATCGGCCATATCTGGTGTCTGATCATCATCGGGCAACTGACAAACAACTAGAGGACGTCTTGGAGGCCTAGATATGAAAGATCAAAAGCACACCTTAGATCAGGATTAACAAGGACATAGAAACACAATAGTACAAAATGGGAACAGGAGAACGAAAACATAGAATCCCACAAAACACGACTACACAATGTGTCTTCTTAAGCCACTGACATGGGCATCTACCCATGCACTACTAGTCATGTAACACCTCAAACTACATGGCGTGTTGACCCCACACACGGCGTGTACTTGAAAACTATTCCCCTGGTGAAGTCTCTTTACACTGTTAACCCACATGGTCTGACTTATCCCAAGACTACACGACTTGTCCTAAGAAAACAAGGCATGTACTAGACAAGGCTTCAACGGCCCTTGTTGTTAAATACACGACCATCTACACGTCTGAACCTTACACGGCGTGCTCCGGCCAAACATAAAATGTATAGGTGGAAGTGACATCATCTCGTGTTGTTTATGACATAGACATATACCTGAACAAGACTAAATGGCATGTTCTAAAAACAACACGACATGTCTAAGAAAAGGTAACGATGACCCGTGTTTTTCATGACACGGCCGGGTACTTGGACAAGACTACACAGCATGTTACTTTACAACATGGAATGTTCTACTCGAGCTTCCCCAACCCGTGTTTTTAGTGAAACGATCGAGTACATGGCTCCGAACTACATGACATATACCTACCGCACACAGTGTGTTCCTGACTTTATTTCTACAACAGTGTGTCCATACTCACACGATCAGTGACACGGTCTAAAAACTACACGGCCTGTAGTCCAAAAGTACATGCCATGTATTCTGGGTTTTTCTAGGTAGTAGCTCAGAAACTGCATAGAAGCCCAAAAAACACAGAAAACAAGGCAAAGAGGTGACAAATTCGGATTCGTGAGGGCCCATACTCCTCGCGAATCAAAACTCAGCGTTCATTTCAGCAGATTAGAACAAAATAATCTTCTAACAAGGCAACATATATTCTATGAAGCATCTATCACAACAACATGAATAATCTGCACAATGTCTATCACAACAACTTGCAATCGCAAATTCACCCTAGATGGCCTAGAAAAAATGCATGGCATGTGATTTCTATAAGTGCCTATATGATGAATGAGATGGAATACCATCATCTCATCGGGTTGTGATAGAAATAGAACCAAAATCGTCAAGAAAATAACAACACAAGGATTTTGAATCACTCTAGGTGAAACCATATCAATCGTAAAATCTCAAGACCAGAAAACTGTAATTAACAAGGTAGTATGGATTTTCCCTGTACACGAGTTAGCTACTCTCGAGCAAAGCTTCATAACATGTAATGAAGCCATCATATCCCTGGCTAAAGTCTCTAAACAGTAAAGCAAGAAAAAGAAAACCTCTGATACCACTTGGTAACGACAAAAATCTAGAGCCCCTCCACTTGTGCTCCATACCCGGTTCTCCATATGATATCAAATGCATTTTCCAAAATTCCAGAGGCTTCCGACTAGTAGCGAGGTCCTTGGTAAGTTATTGGGGAAACTATGCCCTCATTTGGTAAGGTATACTAGGTAAGGAAACAATAGTCAATAGCGGAAGCAGTAACAACATACATATCTATAACCAATAAGAGAAGAAAGAATATATAGCAATGATGGAAATGATGCAGTAGGTACAAGTATCTAAAGAAAGCAGAAAGCATGAAAATGTGCTGAAATACAATTGAACACAAGTACTAAAGTAATAGAAAAAGAAAAATATATGACCAACCCCTCAGCATCGCAAGCCTCAACTCGGTCCCCTACTCTCCAGCTGCAGTGAAATCAATAACCTGAAGTGGAAGGGTGCTTTCTCTTTTCATTACCTACAACAACGTAGTCTTCTTGGGCCCAAAAGAATGTCCCAAACATGGTGTGAGACAATGTACCAGCAAGAAATCACCCAAATATTTGTGCCTAATAGTCAATGAATACATGGAAAGTAAAGTACAGCAACAATAAACTTGAAAAAAATACACAGCAGCTACAATTTACAGTCTAGCACATAAACTACACAAGTACAAAACAATCAACAGGTAAAACAAAGGTAACCCCTGGGTTGTTCTCACAGCCTAACCGTTATGGTTCAACCTATAAGTACTAGAAACCCCTTGAGAGGCACACACAGTCTCACCCTTCTGGTTCATCTAATGAATAGACTCTCTAGGGAAGCACTCACCGTCAATTCCCCCTATAGTATCGTATCATACTAAAGGCTCTCTTGGGAAACAGTCAACTTCAATTCCCCATGTGGCCGACAATGAGGAACTATAGATTCACTAGGGAAGCACTCAACTTCAATTCCCCCTATGGTCTTGCATCGTAATTAAAGACACTCTGGAGAGGCCCTTCTGTCCATTATCCCTATAGTCCACTACACTAGGTTCTCGCAGCCCTGTGTATAAATAAACATGCATAGCGCACGTTTATCATCCAAGTAAACCTCAAGAACTACTTGGCTATCACTCTAAGGTGATGAAACATAACATTACAACAATTCCACTACCCTACAACTAGGCATAGTAACTGGTAAAACACATAATAAGCAAAACATGCAAGGAAAAGAACATGAACACTACATAAATTATCCAAATTAACAAGAATTTACCTCTACTTAAGCAATAAAGCAAAGTAGGAAATAACAGGGGAAAACAAGAAACAAGCAATACCCCGTTCAACGGTATCGGTGGAATTTTCACAAAATACTCAAAGACATTCTACAGAAGGCACAAACCACCTACCTTGATTCTAGGGGATCGATATACTTGAACCACGATGCCTGATTCTCCTCAGAACGACATATATCTAAGAAAACGCCCAAATTGCTCAACCCACGATAACTTGAAAACTAGGAGGAACCATGGAACATGGATAAAGTAGAAGAGAGAGCATACCGAGGCAATCCCAATGTAATCGACGGCGGTTGGAACGGAGAACGGACGGAGGTACGGGGGATCGGGGAAGATTTTTGGCTATACAGGTCGCTCTCAGATGAAGATCCTGAAAAAGAAGCAAGTTATGTCCATCAGGAATGACCCCGGTGCGTTTAGTGAAAAAAAGAAAATAAACGACATGTACTTCTTGAGTACACGGCTTGTACTCCAGTTTTCTATACTTTACTTTAACTGGCCTCCACCTCACCCTTACACACCTTGTGTGTGGCCCGGACACGGCCAGCACATGGCTTCGAGCGGGAAGAGGGTACACGGCGTGTACTCAGAAATTACACGGCGTGTACTTCAAAAATTTCCAAGAACTCCAATTTTTACAAAATCTATAGAAAAAGGAAAGGAATACCAGAAAAGATGATCCAGGTTCTTACATGTTTTCTCCAGGGTAACTAATTTTTTGAATTAGGTTATTATTTCGTTGACCCTAAAATAAAATGAGGCTTATTAGAAAATTTATACTTACTAATCCAAAAAAATCAATTTATCAAATTATAAAAATATGTGTCTGTAAAATGAATTTTAACAAAAGAACATGTAACAAATAAAAACTCATTTTTACCTTACCTACATTAATTAATATTTACATATTTTTCATATCACTAAGGGAAAAAATATGTTTCCAAACTACATTATAATAATAATTATAATTTAGTATATAAAATACTTTTAATTAAATTTAATCCAAATATGTGGTATAATATTCTTTTAATAAAAAGCTACAAATAATGGGAAAATTGTTTTTCATGAAATTTTATTCTAATGTATATGATTATTTTATATTAATAATTTAAAAAGTAATAATCATTAGATGTATTAAAATTCTTATATCAACACATATAATCATTCAATTTCATTTAAATAATTCATCATTAGTTATTATATTAATTAAATACAATGGATAGAATTATTCATTTTTAAATAAACAAATTTTCATCCAAACCCCAATTTTATGAAAAATAAATGTTTTAACCTCCACATGATTTTATAATTATTTCAATTAAAAAAGAAATTTTTTTAATATATAGTATTAGAAAATATTAAAAATAATATTCAAAATAGTATAATTTTATATTGTTTCTTTTCCTAAAATCATATTTCTTAGGGAAAATTACAAAAATTAAATCTAGGTTTGTTTTGAAAAATTAAGTTCAAAATATGCATTTTTTCTAATAAATTATAATTATTTGGAATGAAATATTAGAATTTTCATTTTCTGATGCATTTTTTTGAATACATAGTTCACCTACAAAAATTTTGGATTAGGTGTTACATTTATTCCACTTACAATAATTCCGTAAATAAATATTTAATGATGTTAGCATATTAAAAATTAGGGTGGTTCTTCATCATAACATCTTATAGCTTCTATATTTCATTTACTATTTGATGATTTATCAAATTTAGTTTCCTAGTTGAGTCATATAATTCCCCCATTATTCACTTATAATGTCACAAATCAATAACATATCTTCATAGTATGATATATCTGGTTCCAGTTTCATTTTTTCATAATTGAGAAAGTGTGTTGGGTCCGGAATGTAGTTAATTATCCATGATATACATGAAAATTCAGGTAATTTTGAGATCCTTTGTGAAATTTAACATATGAAATCCCCCACAATAACACCATCCAAAATTTCATAGTGTCTCATGCACCTGAGGATCATTTTTCCCTTATTAAAAAAACATATAATGCCCATCAACGGAGAAACATTTATGAAAGCGGAATTTCCCACTGCAAATTTTAAATTCATTCCTCTAATTGCCGAAATAAATTATTATCATACATTTATATATATTAATATAATCAAGAATAGTCTGTAACTTTTTTATTCTCTCTTCAACGTGTGCTTGAACTATAAATTTATATTCTACAAGTTCATTATACCTTGTTGGATTATGAAATCAATTTCTATATAATTCGTTATATTATTCTATTTAAATACATTAATGAAAACTGATAATATAGGAATAATTTTAAAAAGCTAAATATCAATCACATATAAGATGAATGTCAACAATTAATGTACTCACAAGTACTTCTAATATTCTAATATTCCTTTTATACTCTCTATAGTTTTAATGATCTCAGTTGGTTCTCAAATAATGCCAAGTATTCAGATCTATTCAAAGAAACTCTATATTATCAATATAAATCATTGATCAAAATTATACATGATTTAAAGAGGTTATCCATGATTTCTTATAATATAATTAGTATATATCCATGTAAGTAACTCAACGGGGAAATATTCTCTTATTTCATGTAAATATTATGTTTCAGTTAGGTAATCAACAAAGACTAATATTGTATCATTCTTTATCAGCTTCATTGGTAGTCATGTGACAATGTACAAAGTAATGTCTTCTAATTTCCACATAGAAATAAGAATATATTTCATGAATCCTATAGTTTTTTTTCTCTCAGCATTCAATTAGAAAAAAACAATTAGTTGGGTACTTAATTTTTAATTTCTCACATCATTTCATCACATAAAAAATATTCCTCCAAATCCTTATACAACATAATTCTACTAGTTTGCAGATAAATATTCAACAAATGATAATCTCCAATTAACAATATTTTTATCTGAGTTATAGATAGAACACGTGAAATCTAATATAATTATATAATTTTATATTTATAAATGATGTCATTCAACTTCCCAATTTTCACTGTTTTAATTATTTGTCTGAAAAAAATTATTACCAGATTTATAACATTTCTAATTTCCCCATTAAGATGTATTCTCAATCATTTGAAAAGGTATTTATTTATCTCCTTACATAATAATTTTTATATCACTATTTAATGGATCCATTTACAAAGGATCTCACTAAATAATAAATTGGGTTATAAATCCACAATACTTCTGTATTAATAAATCCAAAACATTACTTTATATCCCAATGTGTTACTGTTTTAATAAATTTTAATTGATTAGTAACTCGAAATGTCACCTTTGTCTATTGTTGATATTTTGTTTTGAAATGAATTATTTTAGGCTCTTATTGTATGTTAATATCACACCTCCTTCACCAAAAATATATTACATCCATATTATCATAGGATATATGATATCTTCCAACTCAAAATCTTTAGTTCGATATTTATATTAATGTTTTTATAACTACCATGTAGAATACGAAAGAAAATTTTCCTTCGGCATAAACCAACAAATACAATATTTGATGCCACGCTCTATACCACAAACCCATTATTTCATTGTGTTACGGTAAAAGTTGAATCATTTAATAATATTTACTTTAATTAAATAAAACATTCTCTACATTCCATTGTGCTTATAAATTTAACCACATTACATATATGCTTGTTTATGGGGTTTTCCAATTATGAAATTTTTTGATGAATCATATATTGTAACCTACCAAACCAATGAAATTATATACTTTTATTATTTTCATTGGGAGTAATCCATTATCTTACTACCTTTTCCGTTGTATGAATAATTAAAATTCTTTCATTGGAGATATTATATCAAATAAAATAAATATCGTGAATCCATAATTAAGATGTATTAAATATACTAGGTATTGGTTTTCATCTAATATCCTGAGTTTTGAATCTACAATTTATAATAATGTCTCTCGTATCTATACTAATACACTATGATATTTTAAATGCTTTTCTAAAAAAATCATGATATTCCTTGAGCAGTTAGTTCATTATATTAATAATCACTGGTAGTGAAATTTTCATACCAAATAGTGTTAATATACACTTTCAATTCCCATACATCATTAAAAATGTTTCCTTTTAAATACCTCCTTTCTATACTAAGAATTAATGATACCCACAATAAATTTCAATCATTTAAAATAGTAGTCTTCTGTGAAGATAATGGAATAATTCATCAATTTAAAAAGTATTTTACATTTTCATTATCATATTATTATTGATTTTTGTAACATCAATTCATAAACTCATGGATCTATTGATATTATCAATGAATTAAAAATGGGCTCCTTTTTTGAAAAAATAGAGAGAATGAATACCTTATTAGAAAAATGATGTAATTCTTTATTCTAATCTATTAATTACATAATGGAAATTATATAGGAAGTTTATGATATATTTCTTGAATTATATATTAAATAAATGGAATAATAAACTTAATATTATTGTTTATTTCAATGAAATTCCTCATGAAATACATTAATGTATTCTTGTTCAATAGTAACATAATCATTTTAACGTTAAAATTCTCCATCAATAGATTGTTTTTTCCCTTCATACATAAGAATATAAATCAAATATTCTACTAGTGTTGATATAGAAATGACCTAGATGGCGAAATATCCCTCATAATGATAAGGAAACCCACATATTAATTATGAACCATAGTTTTATTCTCCTTCAAATAACCTTATTCATTATATTTTGAATTTCTATACATAAAAAAAATTATATTATTTTCAACCATACAGAAGATAACAAATTCTAGAAAATTATAATATATTTACTTTCTAATGGGGACATTAAGACATATCCTTATGGTAGTGAGACTTCTTCTAGAATTTTTGACTCAAAACTCTCTTCTTACGTTTCTATGGAAGTATCTAATTTTCATCCAAAAATGAAAGATATAAATGAGGGTGAAATTAATAATAAAATAATGAATTCGATGAATTTGTGGCTATAATTAATGTACCTCCTACCACATAAATGGGTAATTACACCTCAACTATACTGATCACATCATCTTGACCTTCTCCCCTGGGCCTCTTCTATGTTATATTCCCATAATGATTTAGAATTTTTTTGAATAATGACCTATTTATTTGAAAATTAGAGAATTTATAACTGCGATCTCTTTATTTTCATTAAATTAATGATAAAAATAACCATTTTAATCATAATTTTATGAATCTATAATTCCCATAAAAACATTCCAGGTTGTATTATACTATAATTTTCACTAGATTGAAATTTTTATATATTCATTGATGCATCCATATATTATTTTTTTCATTTAAAATATTATTATTTTATACCACTTGAATATGTAAGATCTACATCATTCCATTTATGTTTTTTAAGGGAATAAAACAATTTCAATGTGTGACAAAATTATATTAGAAACAACTTCCCTTTAGAGACCACACATAATCCCATCAATTAAATGGTAAATATTGCATTTCATATTGTGTATGTAGTCTTTAACATACATGTTAGATATTTTAAGTATATCCACATAATTCAAAGGAGATTATTCATATGTTTTCCTAAAAAAAATGAAATTCCATTAATTTTATATTGTTTATAATGAGGGAAATATTTTCCAATGAATTTATATTTAAAATATATCTATTCAATGTGCTTTATTTCATCTTACTCTATATTATATTTTATTTTATACCACAATTGATAATTATCTCCCATGAGATAATATGAAGTTATTGTAAACTTTTATTTTTCATTGAATCGCATGGCCAAAAATAACATTTCAAGGGTCTCAATACATTTATAATTTATCATTAGGTTCAAATTCACACTGTATGATTGGTGATTCAGAAATATGAAGTGACGTGGTATAAGAAAATCACACTGTGTTACAGTAATTTTATTCACTGGATAAAATTTATTCTTTATAAATTAATTAAAAGATCTTAATATAGACCTAAACAGCTCAGATCTCATACCAGTTATATTTGATTTCTGAGTTGGGAAATTTATACACTAGACATGAGTGTTGGAAAAATTCATTCATTAAAAAATAATTTGTAAAAAGTTTCATATAATCATTTTTTCATAAAATTATTAATTTTAAATCATAATTTATAGCTATAAATATAGTGTTTCAGTTGACATTAATTCAATATTTATACATTTTTAATCCTAGAATCCTGAAAATGTTTTTCAGGATATTCTTATTCTCAAACCCATGATAATGGTTTGTAATGGAATTTTGAATTATCATAATCGTATCCCCAATGTGTATATAATTGGGTTTATATTAAGGCTTTTTATTGTGCACCAAGTGATGGTCTAGATAAACCCCAGTGTACCCTTTTTGGGGTAAATAACTGTGGGTAAACCAATTTCATAACGACATCCACTTATTGAATAAATATAATGATTTATTTTTAGGAAAAAAATATATCATATTCATATAAAAAATAATATTATTTCTTTCTATAGTTATCATTAAAGTATATTATTAATTTATATAACGCAATATATGTATTTCTAAATCTGCATTCTTTTGTTTGCACTAAAATTTCTATAATTGAAACTATAATGAAACCGAGTAAAGTTATACAGAGCCAGTGGTCATGTAATTGAATTATCATATATAAAAGGGTTTAATTCCTAAAAGAAATATTAATTTTTCATTCTTGGGGAACTAGATACATACATGGTGCCAAATTTAAAATTGGCATAGCATAAAATATGTAACAAATTAAAATACTCAATATCCTTTAAAATGATTCAAAGGATTCATCTTCATATATTGTAGAAAGAAAACGAGATATGTGTGAGATGAAATGAAGAGTAAATAGTACGTATATAGAAGGACATCAAGAATCCATTAGACCTAATATATATTGCATGGTAAATAACTAAAAACACATAACATTTTATCGATAGCATGATATTCATTATTAGGCAAGGAATAATCACTATGGATAGTTAAATATCTAAAAGCACATTCCATTTAACAAATAACATGTATTTCATGTTTAGATAATGTACTTTGAATATAAAAGGGTAAATATTTGAAAATTTGTTCTATAAAATAAATTAATTGAATATAAAATACTTCTACGAAAAATATCACAACCACATTCTAATAGATAGTAGTAACTAAAATCCAAATGAATAATTTCTTAATATTAGACATCACAATCTTAGATATCATGAAATCTAAACTGGAATGTCCATTAACAATGGAATTTTGTATATATTTATTAATCACCATATAATATTTACAACTTATTTTGTATCATAATACATATTTATGCATAAATCAGCTATATAATTCATGGCCCTTAATTTCAATGAATTTATTAATTACCCAATATATTTGGATTCATTGAATTAGTTCATTAAAAATATACATGATCAAATACAATTTATATTGAGTAAAGAATATAAATTTGTTAATATTTTCCTACGAAATGAAATTACATTCAATGTAAACACCATATGTATAAATAGAATAATATTTTAGGAAATAATTTTATTCATTAATCAATTAAGTTTAATAATTATAAAAAATTTAATCTCCTCTCAAAATGTTTCACAAAAAGGTGATTATCTCATGATATTTTTCACAGTAATATATTTAATAAAGAAATTATATTTTACCATTAGATAATTATGAATGTTGTGTTTTCAAATAAAATCTTTTCCTTTGAAAAAATAAATGTAATAAATGTAAAATATGAAAATAATATATCATAAATAAAATTTCATTATATTAAATTTGAAAACAATTGGAATAATATAAATTTAATAAAATAGTTATGACGTAGTAGACTTTTTTTATTACTGTATATATTTAGAAACATTACATTTGAATTTTATTGATAAATAGACTTTTAATAAAAAAATTAAAGATTTTATTACATTAATTAGTCAAAGAAAAAGATAACATAAAATTTTATTAATATTTAATTTTAGTAAATAAAATTATCATGCTAAAACAAATTTTAAAAATATAAACAATTAATTAACATATTTTGTATTCAATGAAATATAAAACTAAATTTTCTTTTCATATATACATTACATTATTTATGTACCAATGAGATAAAATGTTGGAGTATATTAGAAAAACTGACTATTTATCTATTGGAAAATAAAATTACAGTTTCTTATGAAGTTTAATAGATAATATTCCGTTAAAGAGAATAAAAGAAATCCAAATATAAAATGATGTTTTATAATAAAGTTTTACATATTTGGTAACATTCCACTTATTAACCCGTGATTTAGTAAATATTAATTTAAAAACAAATAATCCTTAATAAATAGAAATTCATGATAAATACAACATTTCAATACTATATATGGAAGATAAAATTGAATCAGTGAATAATAACAAGTTTGTCTCAAATTATGGCTCTTCATACTCATTGGAGACTCAATCACTTATTTCTTGGTGATTTTTATAGTTCCCTTTAAAACCAAATTCAGCCATGCTTCCAACTACATTCCTATTCTCTCACAGTCATTCTTTTGTTCCTAGATTCTTGACTCAATGGTTTTCTCTACTGTTTAAGTTCATCAAATTGTGTTCTATGGAAAATGATTCACACTCCCACCCTATCATTTCATTTCATACTACTCATTGTGATTTAACCCTATTGATCTAGTGTGATGCTTCAGATGAGGTAATTGGATGGTTAAAGTGGATAATCAGTTTTGGGATTTAGTTTTTCATTGGGTTTTATCTTATCCCTCGGTAGTCCCTTCTGGATCTATAGATTTTTTGCACTTTCTTAGTGTTCTATTTTTTATCTGTTATGGTTTTATTGGTCTATTTATTTCATTTTTATCTTTTTTTTGCATATATTATTCTTACTCTCTATTTTTCTTCATGAAACTACAATTTTGTCTCTATATTTGTATAGTACAGGGGATTTCATGATAGATTAGGTAGTGTTGACTGGGAATATGAGGGTCGTATAATGGTTATTACATGAAATGGTGTTTAGTTTTCTATCATTGGTGATTGTTATCCTTGATTGATATGTTTTATTTTTCCCTTATCAATTTATAAGAATGTTCTCCTTCCTTGATTTCATTTTTGGTGATAAATAAAAAATTTTATGGTGAAAGGTTTGTGGTTCAGTGAAAGGTTCTTCTTGTTGGGTGGTGATGTTGATGCAGATGTTGCTTCCATGAATCTTCTAAGGTGTTGTAACATCATTCCCAGATCCACTTATTGTATATTTTATTAATTGTGTGTTGAGGGTGTTTGGATCATTTGGTTCATGTTTTGATTAAACCGTTAGGATGGTTCAGTTACGTGTTCTTTTATGATGACAACATTGGTTCATAGATTTTTCTTGCATTAGGGTGTCTCTGAAGACAGGGTTTGGGCTAACGGTAATGGTTTCATCTCTCTAATGAGGACTTTTTATTATCTATACACTACGTTTTCTCCTAGATTCATGAAATATCATCCCATTCATATTTTAATTTTGGTTCCTAATGAGTTTGAAGATATAAATTTTGAGTATTAGATGACTTTTTCAAGGCATTTATCTATTATGGATTGATCTTTTCCACTATGCCCCTTCTATGCTTTATCTTTTTGAGGGATTGTAGAGTGGGTCATGATTTTTTGTTTTGATGATTTTTGTGATAGGTTTTTGTAATTCAATAGTAGTGATGATGAATTATTATGGTTTTTCTATTCGGTGAAATAATGTGTTAAAATGGTACTCATGGTTTTAGTATTTGTGAGGCAATAAGGCACGTAGAACGATGTAGTGATGATGGATCTTATTAAGAATTAAAATTTGAATTTTCACTTTTAATCATAGATATTTTCATTATTGAGGTAATTCTTGAATAATTTATTTTTATTTTAGGCTCCAACATGACCAATTGTTTTTTTAATAAAAAATTGGATTTTAGTACAAATGTGTATCAATGTAATGAAACTTTTCCTGAAATTCCTTACCTCAAGATTAAATTTAGTTGATCATTCATTAGTAAAATATATACGAGTTAAAAATTTTATTAATTGCAAAAAAACCATATTCATATTTAATAAATTATATATAATTCTCCTATATCATTTTTCCACACCTTCATTGACAATAATTTATGATTATGATTATTTCTTGTGTTAATTTCCATATTCTCTAATGAATTTATTCTAATAACATTTTTTTTCATGATTATATGATGTAGTTACATAATCACCAAACTTTTATTAATGTTAATAATATAATATTTAACTAATAAAATCATTTTTCAAACATTTCATGAATGTTGGACCTGAAATGAGTCAAATTTCATGGTTGAGAAGGTAGATCTTATGTACACATCAAGGATGATATCCTTCAATTCATGGATGAAAGGGTAATGAAGTGGAAAATAAATTAATATTTAATAATTAATATCAAGACATGGGTATCGTATATATTCATTATTTACATAATTTTGACTATCCATGTGATTCGGTGGGGGAAAACCCAGTACAAAAGATCATGCGATTGTAACCCAAAATACACATGAGTGAGGGACTAATTTTATATATATAGAAGGATATAAATAAATATTATTCCATAAATATAATAATTTTTTAATATATATATATGTTACTATAATGTGCATGATTATGATGAGTATAGATTTTGGAAGTTTTTTTTTGATCTAGATTTCTTGAGATTTGTGAATATGTCAGGTTTGGGAGTTCAGTTCTTTAATTAAGAAGTACATTCATTTTTTAAAATAACCAAATCAATGCAATAATGAGAGGTATCTATCCCTCCAATTGCCTCAAAATAGATAAAGAATGGATTATATTGAATTTGTGGTAATTAAATTCCTCCATCACATAATAATAAACTATATTACATATGATATTCCATTATTATTTATGACTACTTACTTTTACCAATTTTCTTTTCTATTAGTTAACTTGATTATTACCTAATGTTAGTAATACATTAAGACTAAAATAAAATGAGCCATTGTATATTATATGTACCTATTAATTATTAATATTAGAGACAATTTTCAAAAAAAATTCAATGTGTTTGAAAAATAAATGTTAACATAAACACATGTTATATCCAAAACCACATTTTAACCATAACAATGTTAGCTATTTTTCACTATTTTTTATAATAATTATTAAACCAATTATGACTAAATTGTTACCTAATATTAATTAATATGATTAAAAATATTCAAACCATTTTATTAAATTCAATTAGAATAATTTTTTTGATGTTATATTAAAATTAACCAGCAAATCGTGTCGGCAAATATATTTTTATTTAAAAACATTTTTAAATTATTAGATGATATTTTATTAACAATATGAGTAGTGATCTATATAATATGGATTAAAATAATTTTATTAACTATTACTTTCGTTAAATTCATTTATAATTGAGGATAATTTTTATTAAATTTAATTAATATTCATTATTCCCATTTCAATGGAAATATTATTAAGAATAAAACGGTTTTATTAAAAAAATGTTCTTACCCCAAATTGATATAATATTTTTATATAAATATTGTATTTAATAATTAGTTAGTAATTCAAATTATTACGCATTATTATAAAAAATATGGGAAATATTTAAATACTTCAATTTTAATTCTAATTAAAATCATATTTACATGGAAAAATTTGAAACATTCGTTATTGACTTATTTTGTAAAAATAACTTATAAATAAATAATCAAAATATAAGATTATAATTTTTTGTTATGAAATAATGAAATGTTATCCAAATTATATTTTTATTAACATATAACATTAACATTTTATAATTAATGATCTGGTGACATATTTTTCATAGGATTTTGCTGAGAATTTACACCTTGTGGGTGATTGTGTGTGTAAGGATGATCAAACCTATGTAATTTAAGGGTTTTGTGGATCAATAATCTATTGGTATAAATTCTTAGGGGAGTATGTTACTTTTCAAGGATTTTTACCTTTTACTATAATAGAAATTACAACAGTTTTGTATATTATCATAGTAATGGATATTGAATCATGGAGTTGTTTTTTCATCATGATATCAAGGTTATAATTATTTGAATTATTTCATTGGTTCAGTAGATTCATGGTAGATTTTTCTTCTCCATAGGTAATATTTCTTTGAATTATAGTTCAAGTTCTTAGGAATATTTTTTTGGAGTAGTTTAAACATCACTAAACATAGTGATTTTTCTCCCCAATGATCAATTATCTTTCCCCTACACACATCTCGTGTGTGAAAGAGGACCATAATATTATATCAGTATAGTTTTCCTTTTTATCTTGTCCTTTTCTAGAGATATAAATGAAGAATTTTATTGAAGGGCGTGGAAAATCATCAACATCCCTATGGGGATTGTGGTTTCATATTGTTTTTAATTAAATGTTATTATGGTTTCCTTGAGTGGACATCACAATTCCAAACGTCTATAATCAGCATAGTATCTATAGTGATTCCATTGGGTAGATACATATCATAAAGAAAAAATTTCTATACATTTCAGGGTGTATTTTCATCAAAATATTATATATATGTATCGCTATATAATGTGTTATCATGGGGTCCATATTTGATAGTGTGATGTTAACTAAATGGTTACTTCCATTATCTTGAAATTATATTTTAATTAGGACACCCAATTGGTGTGGTTTTTTTCAATATATTTGATGAGGTTTTTGTTATTATTTTTCTATTATTCAGTAACTTTCAATAATGATAGATAACAATTAAAACAAGTTACCTTCGGGTATCTATACATGGTTGGGATTAATGTACTATATCAACCTTATACCATTATCTAGAGACTTTAGATGTTAAATATAATGTTAAACTAATTAATTGAAGTACATTGTATATCTTCAGGTGTTTTCATGAAATATTTCTATAGCACTCAATAATGGTGTGTGGCGTGGGTGGGGTGTTATTATCAAAAAACATATATAATCATATTTAACATTGAGGATCACGATATTCCATGTAGATATAAGTTTGTAATTTGAACCATTCTAGGGAATATTTCATGTGTTAGTGGGTTTATTTCATCTCATTTGGAGAGACAATAATCAGTTACGAAAAATTATATGGTGTAGAGACATGGAATAAATTTACAAGATTGAGGTAATGTTTTTATTTAGGATGTTCATTGATATTGTATGGAGCCAGTATAATTTTAGAGGAAATATTAGTTTTCCATCAAATATATTATAATAAATATTTATTTTTTAGTATATACCACTATGGGTGAAAAAGGCTTTTGTGATAGTGAATCATTATCATATAACATTGATTTGAATGTTTCCATGTTGGGTAGCTCCAAAAATTTACTTTTTTTTATAAAAATAGAATATGTTTCGGTTGATATAGTATCCATTGGTTTTCATAAATGAAACATAACATAGATTATATTTATAAATTATGGGGACGCCATTAAGTGTAAAAATTTTAATTACCCCTTGTTGAAGACCACGTAAAGATTTCCAAATTGTTTAAATTATATTAGAATGCGGTGTTTAACAAAGGGAATAGATAACACAATTTTATTCCATATATTTAGGGTTTATTATTTTTATGATATAATCATTCATAATGATATTCATTAAAAAAAGTAATTTAATTATTATTTATAATATGTATTAATAATTTATAATATAAAATTAGTTGAATTAGAAAATCCTATTTTTTTCTATAATGGATATATTTGGAGTTTTAATGATTTAAAAATTTGTTTTCCGTTATTATTGTTTCCCAAAAACCAAGCCTCATATTTTATATATTTGTTAGAATGTAATTATTCTTACATTAGCATAATTTTTATTATACCGATAGAATATTAATGAAGAATGGGACTTAGATTATCTATATATATCTATCCATTCCATACTATTTGGTTTTATCATTCCCCCATTTTAACTTGTTTTTCATTTCACATAAAATTGGAATCAATCGACCTTAATAGTGGGGATGGGTAGCTAAAGAGGTAGTGATGATGGGTTCATATTAGCAATACATGGATAGAAAATTGTTTGAGGTGCACTGATATTTGGTTTATGTGGCATGGAGAAATTGATATTCATGATGGCGAAGAAGAAGCTGCATGACAAGAGGGATCTACATCAATTATGGTTGTGACACAATTTAGAGCCAGAAGGAAATATGGATCCACTGTAGTTGTGGTCATAGTGTCTCATAGAGCCCCTATATGGGTGTTTTTGTGGAAGGAACAATAGTGGGGACACAAGAGTGTCATTTTTCATGGAAGTGAGGTTGGTTTAATGTATCCCCCACTCCCATAATTTTATCACAATCAACCATCCTAAACTAAGTGGTGTGAGCTAACCATCCAGACCAGTCTATTGTGGGCCTAGATCTTAACTCATAAGTAGATCATACTAGTGGAAGCATAAGGGTTATTTCATTCGACCCAAATATAATCATTTCATGTAGATGGTTTGTTTTTTTATTTATATTCAATGCCTATTGGTGGAAATTTAGATTTCTTAGTTCCTTTATGCTGTGTTTAAGAAAATCCTCGATTGTCTGGTTGGGATAAAGAAATAGTTTTTCCAGATTATATTCAACATATATTACAAAGGATTAATATTTTTGGAAATATGAGGCCACTTATGGGGCGTGATAGGAAGATTATAATTTCTTTCTAATGTGACGGTGACGGGGTTCTATCAGGAAATAAAATAATTTTCTTCTTATAATGAGGTCCAAGTGTCCCTTTATTTAACATGTGAATTGAATCCTCTACCTAATTTTTTATCTTTAGTCGATATTCAATTGTCAATATATACTCATATGAAATATAATTTATCTAATACATCAGCTAGGTTTTGGTATCCCCCTATTTACTTGAGAATAAGATCTTCTACCTGTTTTTTGGTAAATAGATAGGACATGGTATTCACATCATATACCCATGGCTCAAAATCCATACTCTTATTTTGTATTTTTGTTTATATATTCCCCTTATTTATATTTATTGTGAGAACCTCTATCTATGTATATCACTAAATAAATTGATGTTTCCTCTTGTGATACTAGAATTTCTCAACACATTCCATCTGAAAAAGATGTTGGTTTTAATGAGATTAGTAATTCAGTAATGTTATAAGTGTTTCTATATTGGTGGACCAAGGTTTTGGTAGTACTTTAGTTAAAGATAATGGCGCATCAATGATCTGGATATCCATTATAGACAATAGTTTTTATTTGGATGTTTTAGTGGATGACTAGTTTAATATTCATTGAAGATTGTGACTCCTAAGTAACCCATTAGATTCATTTATATGGGTTTTATTTTAAGATAGTGACATTAGATTTTTGTGGGGTTTAGACCCTTGTGGTTTAGAGATGAAATGATCAAAGTCACTTTGTGTCCCTAAGAGTTTATTTTGTAAACTCTATCTGTATTATTCAACATTTTCATAATTATATTTCTATACTCATACTAGTGGTTTTACTGGGATGTGATTTTTTTTCTGGGCATACTATCGAGCATGGTTTTACTCAGTACTATATATAGGGATCTTCCCTTAAACATTACATAATATAGCTATTTCAACAATATTTCAATTCATTACATTCCCAAATATCTCTTTGGTTTAGTTTTTTATAAATTTTTGAAAAAATCATACATATAAATCAACAATCATATTAATTTGGTACCACTAAAAAGTATCAATTTATTCCATAACATAATATTTTTAACATAAAACAACAACATGATTTTTTAACAAATCTTCATAACATATATTTAGACTTCCATAAATTTATTAAACATCCTTATAACCTTTGAAAAAAATTTAAAACATGGGTTGAGCATAAAGAGCTCCGTAGAGGATATAAAACAATAAAATATTCCATTATTACATGAAAACTTATAATCATATGAAATCATTATTCACAAAGACATACTTCTCACCCATATATACATACTTTGCGAGACATGAGATTTCCATAAATAATTAGAGAACATATATAAAACTATAAAGGTATCTTCGGGGAATTACTTACTTATATTTTAACCCTTATAACTACCATATGATTTTGGACCATCAAGGCTACCTAACAATTTAACCCTCACAGTTACCTAATGTTGTAACCACCGAAGTATTATGTGGAGTAACCATAAGAAAGACCTCCATCATACTCATACCCAATGAATTATAGGTAGATATATGTCTAACACTTCATCATAAACAATTCCCAAGATAAATTACATAATCATAAAACATGTATAATTTCATAAGAACATTGTTTTTGAATTTCGTAAAATGGAATTTTAAAATGGAAATGTAAAACAAAATTCCATGTCAAATATCATATAATTAAACTAATAATTAATATAATGATAATATTATGTGTATACACTATAAATACACATTATATATCATAATATAAACGACATTAATTACACAAATAATCTCAATAACCTATAATTAATCATGTTGAAGGTTAACCCAAATAATGGAAATTGGGTTTCGAATTCCCTTACCTCAGGTTCATCTTACTTAAATAATTTTTAAACCACATGTATAATGGTTTAAATGGTGTTATTAATATTTTATGAAAACATAATCAGGTTTATAATCACTTATAAAATCATTTTATAACAACATTTGACCCATTTATTAAAAATTTATTATTATTTACATTTTTTCTTGTGTGTGCTTTACATTTTTTCCATGGTCGGTTCATAGAGGATTTTCATTTCAAATGGAAGGGGAACTCTAGAAGTAAAATAAAATGGTGTTAATATATTTTCAGAATATTATTTGATTCCATTAAATATTTTGGATATATGGTATGATGATGAATCATTAGATAAATCATTAGTGATATCTCTTTATATCATTTGGGCGGTTCTTCGATAATCATGAACTTTTTTCATCATAAAGATATATTATTATGAACATAAGATAATACTAGAACATAATATAGAACTTATAAAAAACATTACAATCATTTTGAACAATTAAAATGGATTTAAAACCATATGTAAGGGATATAAAGGAAACTAAATACACATCATGCCCAATATAGGTAAATCAAAACATCATAGATGATGTTTTATTTTCAGAATAACAGGAATAGGCGAGAAAGAATGATAATGATATTTTCCATATAAATTATAACCATATAGAATATTTAAAATAACGGAGCTTTCATGCCTTTTGGACAAGGTGTGGTGATGAAATTATAAGAAAGAAAAGAATTGAAAAGAAAACCCAAGAAAATGATTATTGTTTTATACCTATATATATCTTATCAATGACAGACTCTTTAGGCCTTTTATTTTTGCCTTATGGTGAGACTAGTAGGTCTTGGCTGTAGGGATGATCCTTGGAATGGAAATTTGGAATAATTTAGAAAAATCATCCAAGCTTGAGAGGTGTTAGTGGAAGAGGGGCGTGATAGTGGTATTTCTAGTGGATGAGAGGAGGGGTTTTCAAATATTTTAGTCATTAGTATAATATTTTTCCTCAAGAAAATTAATAGTATTGATTCATATGACCCATAATAGTAAATAGAGAATGTTATTTCGAACCATGGGATCTTACATCATCCACAATGATAAGAATATTGTACATAACATATAATAAATATATAAGGTAAATTACTATATTTTATTATTCATAAAAAATTATTGAATTTCATAAATATCCCGAAAATTAACCCAAACCATTTTTCAATATATATAATTATAAAATGAACTCCATTTTTTGAAATTTACTTTCTAAATATGATTAATTTATTTTTTGAATCAAATCATAATTTATCTGAAAACTAACAATTTTAAAACTATAACTGAATTTTTATCACCATGACCAATTAATGTATATATAATTATCTTATAACCTTAAGAAAATAAAATAATAATATGATTTAAAATACATAAGGGCCATATTACTATTCAGTTTAATATTTATAAGGGTTTGTTAATATTCACCAAAAATTGCATTTGTTTTATTTGACTCCAAATAACATACTGATCGCAATCATAGAAATTTGATTTTCAAAATTCAAATCATATAATCTGTAATATTATTGTTAATGGCTATAATATAACTATCTCATTAAATAAAGTGTCACTATGTAGCGATTCAGTGTTACATGAATTTCAATTAATTTTATAATCCTTGGGCTGTTATATTCTCCCCACGTTCTAGAAATTGTTCTATCACAATATTAATTACTAATTAAACAAGTGAAGGCAGATTTACCTCAATGCATTTTCAGATTCGCATGTTGTTTATTCAACCATGCGGTTTCTTCTCAATACCATTAACTGGTTGATTACCTTATTCCGAAATATTTTTTGTTCAATCAAAAATATGAATAGTTTTAACTTCATAAGAAAGGTTCTATTCCAGCTGAACTACTTCAAGGCTCAAAACATGAGATAAATCTGTAATATACATTCTCAATATCAAAACATGAAAAACATTTTGTAACTTATATAAACTTGAAGGAAAATCTACTCATTAGGAAATAGGTCTGGCTTCCTCTAGAATTTTCTAAGGTTTAAAGATCTATAGACTCATCATTCCTTTCTTGCTAAACCTTATAAAACTTTTAAATGGTGATATTTTTTGATAACAATGATCAGCTACATGAAAATAAACGTTTTGCCTCTTATTTTTTGCATAACGTTTCTGCCTTCTCTAAGATGTTCTCATGTGTTGGTGAATTATCTTCACATCCTCATCCACATCCTCTACTAATTCTGATTCCACAAACATCCATTCCCCATATTCATCTCAAAAAGATAGAGTTCGACACCGCTTACAATATAATTTTAAGAAGGTTCTATTTTTATAATTGATTGAAACCTATTATTATAAGAAAATTCAACTAAATAAATATATTGATTCCTTATTACTTGGTAATCTATTGAACAAGA
Source organism: Viscum album (assembly GCA_963277665.1). Classification (NCBI taxonomy): domain Eukaryota; kingdom Viridiplantae; phylum Streptophyta; class Magnoliopsida; order Santalales; family Viscaceae; genus Viscum; species Viscum album. The sequence goes on along the minus strand of OY728163.1, from coordinate 2,096,034,216 downwards.
TCGAAGAATATACTATATTGTCAAAATTGTCAGTTCTAACTACACATCTGACCGAAGATATAAATATTTATTAAAATTTAATTAGGTTCACAATATCTTCTAAAAGACTTTCCAAAAGGTAGAAGTAAACCTTGGGTCACGTTCAGATACAATGGTAAGAGGAACTCCATGTATCCTCGAAATCTCTTTGAGGTTCTATCGAGAAAGCTACTCCAAATATATTGTATCGAAAAAATGAATGAAATTGGCAGATTTAGCCAGTGGATCTACAATAACCCAGATTACATTGTTATCTTGAGATGTATTATTCAGTAACAAAACCAAATCCATGGATATATTTTCCCACTTCCACTCGCATGGGTAATGGCTAAAGCATCCCCTTTAGTAACTGCTGCTCTATATTATACTGTTTATAGATAAAACAATTCATGGTAAATCTACAATATCGTTTTTTAATCCATCACACCTATAATATTCTTGATGGTATCTATAAATCATAGTACATCCATGGTCAACATGAAAATAGTGAAATATGAGTTTCACACAACAATTCTTTTTTTTCGGCTAAAAACACAAGGCACGAACAATAATGTTCCAAATCTAAAAAAACAATACTTGTAAATGAAAAATAATGGAAACATAAACATTTTAACCAAATATACCTTTTTTATAACTCCATGTATTCCATCTTCACATTCATAATTCTTCATTACATAGATAACTGTACTGAAACAGGAAAAAAATTAGTGGAATTTCCTACACTAATAACTTCAAATTCAAAATTCATTAATTCATTAATCAAAGGGCTTGTTCTAGCCATTATGTATTTAATGATAAATGATGTTTTAAACTCACATAATATACCCCAATTTTTTCTTTTCCAAGATGGTAATTGACCATGAAATCATAATATTTTATAAATTCATGCGTCTTATCTTACTTATGAATAATTCCATTGAGTGAATATATATATTTTACATTTGTGGATAGTATATATTTCTCATTTTCCTCCATATAAATGATGCTTTAAAAATTTTAAAGGAAAAAACCAAATATGATAATTCTAAATAATGTTTGGTATAATTTGACACCTGCATTTTATGTTGTATTGATCATAAGTGATTATCTGATCTTTCAACATCACTACACTACCATGTCTGTTTAATGAAGCATAATTTTATATGAAAAAAATTCTATTTCGTAAAGTCATGGTAGAACTAGAGAATTTACCAATATTATTTTCAATTATTTAAAACAATCATCGCATTATTTTGTATAGATGAGTTTTACTCTTTTTTTATTTTGACTTTGTCATTAGACTAGATAACCATTAAGTATTTTCAAAAAACCATTAGTAATAGTAAATTAATCTAAGAAAACTATGAATCTCGGTTAAATTTTTGGTTCTTTTCCATTATTCAAAAACTTTCATTTTAAAAAGACCAAGAGTTATTCAATATTTATAAAAAATGTGTACAAGGAATGAAATTTTTTTCAACCAAAATTAAAAAATGATTATTTTATCATTAAATTTATTTTCATAATAAGGTTGGAAAATCAACAATTAGATGTTTTTAATGATGTTAATTAATTTTATAACATACCTGAATTGCATCAATATATACAACCTAAAACATTATTAAGAACTCATAAAATATTTTATTCATATAATCCATGAATATAGTAAGTGCATTAGTTATCCCAAACAGTATAAAAAATTCAAAAGGACTATATCAAATTCAAGAAGCTATTTTTTGAATGTTACACTCCATCACATTCAACTGATGGTACCGAGATCTCATGCCAATCTTAGGAAAATACTAAGCTCCTGATAGCTGATCAAAAAAGTCATCAATGTGATTTAAACGATTATTCTTATTAATAGGATTGTTTTTAAGATATTTTTAATTTATGAAATGTATCATGGAAAATTCTTTGATTTTAATGAAAAAATAAGATCTCCCCATAGTAATAAGATAGGATGAATGAATCCATTATCAAGAAAGTCCAACAACTAATTTTTCAATCCATGAAGTTACATTTAAGATATTAAATAAGGGGGATTTGAAATTGGATGAGTATCAGAAACTAAGTCAATTGTGTTTTCAACTTCCCGATCAGGCATAACACTAGGTAAATCATGAATAAAAACATCAAGGTATTTATTTACCACCAGCACATCATTAATCTAAATTTTATTTATTTTTCTCAACAATATGAGAATTATAAAATTCATTACAATCATTCAATAGTTTCTCATCATTCTGATTTGTAATAAATTATATGGGTTCATCCTTTTATACAAACTAAAATTATTTCTGGAAAACCACTTCATTATCTCTATAATCAATCATAGTGTGATATACAGAAACCCAATCCATACCTTGAATGAAATAAAAATCTAATAAGTGAAAACAACAAGGTTTATAGGTAATTTCAATCATAAATAACAATATAATGATTCATAATATTGTTTTCTATATAAATTTTCTCTTAGGCATTTTAATAGTACATTATAGTCTCATTTACTGATGTGATATATCAATTTTACTAAAAAATTTCAAATAAATAAAATATAATTATACAATATATCTAACCAGACCTTAGAAAAATATGAGAAAAATAAATAAAGTACATTATACCACTTCATTGTATGGTCGGACCTCTGCTGACATAGTTGCAAGGGATCTCACTACACCTTTCTACTTAATTTTTGGCTTCATTCCATCACTCATGTCATTATTTAGCTATGCATTTTCATAAAGACCCATATGACTACATTTGAAACACTTTAATATTTTCTTATTAGAATTGATCTAAATTAATTTTCATTTCAATATTGGATCATTTGTAAAAAAAGACCGCATTAAAAAACCCATATCCATTTTGGTAAGGTATTCCCTAGTGTTTTTTACAAAATATTTCAATAACAAGAAAATTTTACTTTCATACCCAAAGATGTTTTTGATTGATTCATACCCATTGATTTCCATCTGGACCTATTCTCATGCATGTTTTCAATGTATAAACTGATCATCAAAAAAACTCCATTTGTACCCTCTCAGGTCATCAGAAAATTTTATCATAAATTTTTATTTCTATGGTGGCCAATTCACTTGTGTATCTCAGTATTAATCTAGTGTAAATGAAATTTATTTTTCTATCAATATCTTGAATAATATTTGGAGCGAACCATGGAAGTCGAGTGAATTATTCATCACTAAAAGACACCAAATCATCCTTGTTATTTATGAATTCAATGGATTACTTCTCCATCCTATATAGAACCTCCTTAGAAAAATAATTTTCTGTGATAATACATTTATATTCAACCCACTAGAAGTATCAAATTTTTTATCTATCCATGATAATCTTGACCATCGACAACCACATATCATTTTACTCTTCAAAAATATAAATATAATAATAAACCATTTGATTAAATCAACATACACGACATAGAATATCATTTAAAGGTATTTAATCCATCCCTCAGTCTCTAGTTGGTCAGAAGATCCACTAAAAGCATCATGGGGTTGCCTTATAAAATGTTCCACTATCATCATGTTCTTTTGTGGTAGTTGTGGTTGATATCTTTCATGGATGCCACCTGCATTTGTTTCCTATGTTTTCTTATACATTACAATCAAAAACTTCTCATTTCCAATTCACTCCATTCTTGGTTGCAGATTCAGAATGATATTAGCCTCTCGGTACCTTACAACTTCAGCTTCTCTGTTTCCTCTGTGAAAAAACATTCTGAATAGATATATTTTATATGAAGAAACATGGAAACATTTTAATACAATACCATTTCAAAATAAGTATAAGTTAAAAAAATTATGGTATTCTGATAGCATCATTCTAACTCTTAATGTTATTTAAATTGTGATCTGATAGCAACTATAAGGACCCGACCTTAAACATTACATAATAATTATATTTAAACTTCATTTCCCTTCTTTAAATTCCAAATTATATTCTCAGTTTATATTCTTAGTATGTTAGGACGTAACATATTCATATCAACCAACAATAATATAAATTTGGTACCACTAAAATAGTGTCAATTTATCCCAAAACATATAATTTTAACATAGAAAAATAACATGATTTCTTTGAAAAATCATTATAACATTTAACTTGACTTATTTATTTCACATTCACATCCTTATAAGCATTGAGAAATATTTTAAACATGGGATTAGCATGAAAATATAATTAAGGGAAAAAATTAAGGAATGAAACAATTAGTCCATGAATACTTATAATCATGTGAAATCATTTTCACAATTAAATCCTTCTCACCCATATATACTTCAATTGTGAAACAAAACATTTACATAAAACATTAAAGAACATATATAAAACAATAAAGGTGTCATTGGGAATTTCTTACTTGTATTGTAACCCTCATGGATACCTTAGTATTTGTAACCCTCACTGATACCTTACAATGTAACCCTCATGACTACCATTTGATGTAACCATCAAAGTTACACTTGGAGTAACCATACGTATTACCTCCAATATACAAATACCCAATGAATTGGAGAAAGATGAATTTATGGAACTTAAACAATAAAAATTCCTAAAAAACAATAATGTTATCATAAATCATTTAATATTTTATAAAAAAAATTATTTTTTAATTTCATAAATTATAATTTTAAAAGGGGATTTTAATTAAATTTCCCTTACAGATATCATATATTTGATCTGAGAATTAATATAACGAAAGGATTATGTGTATAGACACAAATACACATAATAAATCATAAAATAAATGAAACTGATAACAAAAATAATCCTAGTAGTACATAATTTTGATGTAGGAGGTCAACCCAATGAATGGAAATTAGGCTAAGAATTCCCTTACCCCATGTTAGTTGAACATAAAACTAGTTTAAAACTCCTTTGTAACAGTTAAAATGTTGTTTTTAATATTTTATATAAGAATAATAATATTTATAAATTCTTATATGACCATTTTATAATGTCATTTTATCCATTTATTTATAATATTTTGTTATTTCCATTCTTTCGGGTGCATGATTTACATGATTTCCAATGTCGGTTCGTAAAAGATTTTCTTTTCAAATTGATGAAAACCTAAAAAAAATGGAATTAAATGGATTTAATATTTTTATATAATATTAAATGATTCCATAAATTTTTTGGGTTATATGCTATGAGGATGAATCATTAGACAAATAATTATTGATATTCGTTTAGATCATTTTGGTGATTCTTCGACAATCATGAAAATGTTTAATCTTATACCTTTACTATTTTGCAAATATGTTAACTACGTAACATAATAGCGGTCATATAATAATATTTTCACTCTATTTAAACCATTAAAATTGTTTTACATCTATCTTTGAAAGATGTAATGGAAATTGAAGACACATACTCCACGATGTTGGTAAATGGACACATCACAGATGATTTTTTTTAAATAATAGAATGAAGATATGAATAATGATAATTAATTTTTCCATAATCATTATTATAATAATGAATAAATATATTATTATATATTTCTTTCCTCTTGGATAGGAAGAGGTGAATACAGTATAAGAAAAGAAAATAATTGAAAAAAACCACATTGAAATGAAAGAGAATTTTTACCCCTTGATCTCTTCTCCTAGAGATCCTCTTTAAGGCATGTGGTTAGGAATTTTGGTGAAACCAAAAGTTCTTGGGAGTAGAGAAGAGGCTTGGAAATGGGATTGGGGGTAATTTAGACAACTCTCAAATCTTGAGAGCTGTGAGATGAAGAGGGTTGAGGGTGGTATTTATAGTGGAGGAGAGGAGGGATTTTCAATTATTTTAATCATTAGTTTAATATTTTTTCTCGATACTATATATAGTCACCATTCGTGTAACCTAGAAAATAAAAGAGTCATTTTATGTTCGAACCAAGGGTGATTACATCAGCCAGGATTCCAGTAATGGTGCACTTAAAATATAATGTATATATATGATAAATTTTCACATTTTACTACTCATTAAAAATTCTAGTATTTCTGAAAAATCTCAAAAATTTACCCTAACCATTTTTCGATGAGTTCAATAAAAAATTTAACTCTATTTTTGAATAACATTTATCTATATATGATTACATTAATTTTTACAGAAACTCATAATTTTTTCATAAAATAAAAATTTTAAAAATATAACTCATTTTTTGTCACAATGAAAAATTAATCTACACCACATTATCTTATTACATTAACACAATAAAATAATAATATGATTTACTATTTATAAAATTCATATTAACATTCATATTAGTATTCGTAATGGTATGTTACTATTCACCAAAGATCATGTTAGTTCTGTTAGAGTACATATAACATACTAATCAAAATCATAGTTGTATATTATTTGAAATTCAAATGATTGAAGCGGAAAAAGTTATGTTTAATTTAATGATTATAAATACATAAATAAAAAATATTCGATGTGTAGAGACTCAATGTTTAATGCATTTAAATTTATTATTAAAATCTTGGGGTGTTACACATTTTATGTTCAATGCCCACACATGTTGTGTCCGCATATACAATTCAATGTTTAGAGACAATTTTTAAAGAAGTGGTGATTTAATAGAATTTTCGTAAAATATTCACCGGGTAAAAATTTATCGAAGTGGTGTTGATGATGTATTGAGGGACATGAATATGATATTATAATTAGAAATTATTCTTTATACCCATCTTCTAGAGGGGGCCTCCTCATCTTCTTTCTTTATATTGGTCTCCCTTTTTATATGTTAGGTGTCCATCATTCTCCTATTCCATTATGTATTTTGGAAAAGATATAATTATGTATCATATGAGTTTTCAAATGAATATTCTATATATGGTAAATTGAAAATTTATTAATAAGTGTTTTTATATATTTATAAATTTAATTTAAGTATTTTTTATACATTTCTATTTCAGGTTGATACAGGGTAAGGCTTCTATATTGAAATCTATTACTATATGATTCTTATCACCAATCAATAGATTATTGAACGTGGGCTTGGTGAAGAACTCCCTCTTTATCACTAACAATAAGGGTGACCTACTAGTTCAGTTCATGTCAATGGGATATTTCCATAGTCAACATTATTAATGGAAATTATTTTCAACTATCTGATAATGTACATGGTAAGGATAGTTAACATAAATTATGATTTTCAATGATTAGGTATGTCTCACATTCCAATGACATTCCAAATAAATATTTTTTAATTCATGTAATCTCTAATTTTTTTTACTCCCTTTTGAATTTTTTTTAATATGTTCTCAAAATTTTATGTTTTTATATGAATAATCGATTATGATGTTGATTGGGATATCCTTTTTTACTCAATTGATATATATATTTTTTAATGCCATACTTATTTTTAAAGACAGTGAATTTAATTTGTTTTAAATTATTCGTTAAATAAATATGATAGATAAATATTATATATCTTTCATGGATAAAATTATGATACATTTCTGAATAAAATATGCATTATGTTATAAAATAAAACATTAATTTTTTTAATTTCAAAAGATTCTAAACTAGATGGTTTTGTTGGACCAAATTTATTATATGTTTTAATGGTTAGTATTTTATATTTATAAAAATTGAATGTACATTGTTTTTAGGTTATATCATTTAATATTATAATACACAAATTCACAATTTTTCTTATACACAATCTATTTCTATGATGATCAGGATAATTAAATTTCATTATAACAATATCAAAATGATCTCAATCATTATATTCTGTTTCAAAAATATATATTATTCCCAATTCATGTAAATTAAAACCTTAAATAGTATAATTTTTTTTTTACTAAAAACATGTAATAATTATCTATACACACATTTTACAATTTTCTCATTATCAAGGTATAATAGTTATAATCATTACTATCAAATCACATGATTTAAATAAAAAGAATCTTATAAAAATAATATGTTTAACATTTACCCAAACATTGTTTTACTCAATTTTTATCCAACCATAATATAAATCAACATAAAATGTTCCCAACACACATAATCCACAAATATGATTACTAAAATTTACAAAATATTGTTTTTTAATAAGATTACATTCAAAATTCCCATTTAAATCATTAATTCCAAAATGATAAATTTTTAAAAATAATCTATAAATCCAAGAAAAACATTTTAGAAAAATTCATCACTACAATTAAATAATATTTTTCAATTATAAAAATGGTTCCAATGTTAAAATTATCTCAATAACTAAAAAAATGTTTTGATTCTAATATTTATCATACATCACATCCCACCTTACCAACACTTCATTCTAAAAAACATTCCATTGAATTCATCAAAAAATTATTTTCATTTCTATTACATACCAAATTTACACCCCTTGATCATTACTAATTTTAATTCAAACCCTTTATATTTATATACAATATTATAAACATAAACTGACATGACACTAATGAATATTTACTATTTCCTATAAAAACTAAGACTCAAGGAATGAATATTAATTAAAATTTTCAATGCTTAAAATTTAAAAAATTCTATACTAAACCCCCTTTTTTTAAATCCCATTATGTCCATTAAATAAATCCATATTTCTTTCTTTTATCACATATATGTATAATATCATTAAACTATTACGACATGTCCCCCAGGGTCCGTGTTGTGACTACCCCATGCCCTCCTTCTATAGGCCAGGGGTTGGTGACTAGCACAAGAAATGTGAATCCCTAAAACAGGAAGGAATTTCCTTTAAAAGTTATTCAACCCAAAATCCAAGAACACAAAAAGATAAAACTGTGATGTAAAAGTACAGTAGTAAAGGTGTGTACTGCAAGTTAAGGGGAAAAAATACAATCCAAACAGAAATGAATAACAATAACTGAAAAACAGAAAATAGATCCTAGAATCGTCCACTGAGGATCCTACCTGAATGGTTGGTACAACTTGTCTCCCCTACTCTCCATTCCATCCAATATCCTCCGTGCACCACATGGTCCTAGCTTTCTAAAGTCTCATCTAACCTAATTTTCATCTGCACAAGCCACAACAAGGTGTGGGTGAAGGCCATGCATTGGGAGAGTATAACAATACCCAGTAGGGTTCTCGAGACCCCCAAAGGTCTCCCATAATTATACAAAGTAAAACCACAGACCATGACCTCAATCACAGAGAACAAGGTAATCCGAACAACTCAATCCAGATATACTCCTCCCATCCACAAAGAAACATAATTCCCCGACCTCAATCCATTTCTAGGATTTCCAAAGAATGATCAAAGCGTAACTCAAGAGTGAGAAGTACACGCTCCATGAACTGGTCATCCCTTATTGCACCCGTTTGAGAGATATACTCCATCAGGTACAACTCAACCATTCCTAATGGAACATCTAAAAGGAAATTCACCATTGGGAACATTCTAATCGAACTACCTCTAGTGCTCGACACTAGACGTCTGGATGTTGCAATCTTGCGCCTGAGGCAAGACCAAGGGAAACCATGTGAAGTGGCCCACTCCTCGACATTGTATCCTTCAATTGAGGGACCACCAACTCCAATGATGGATATGATCCCCTTCGCTACTCAGAGACGAGGGAGTACTACTCCATATGTGATAACATGTACCCTACCCTATAGGGGAGTATAACTCTTCTAGTTTTGTTGGATTTGGGGAACTCATTCCCTAGAATGTTAGTAGAGTACCGAACCTGGGCTATAGGACCCACACCCGGGAATGGAAGGGGAGTACTGACTCTATATGCGAGGAACTACACCATACCCTATTGGGGAGTACAACTCTGGTGGTTTTTTTGCTGCGGGGGACTTGCACCCTAGTACGTCATGGGAGTACCACCCCCCTGATAGAAGACCCACACCCTAGAATGAGAGGGAGCTACCAACTTTGTTGTAGCATTGTACAAGGATGACCCACACCTTGGGATGATAGGAGAGTACCTAATCATAACATAGAGGACCTTTACCCTACCTAGTAGGGGAGTACCTGAATCTATGTGAGTCAGGTATGGGTGAACCGTGAACAAGTCCAATAGGGGAGTACCGACTCCAAAGATAGAAAATCCAATTAGAGAGAATCAAACTTGCACTTATGATGTGGGGAGTCCCATCACTACCGGAGCAAGGGTGTAACGAATACCAGCAATATGAGTCATCAAGGGATTAGTCATCCTAACTATCACTACCTGAAACACCCTGGTTCTACTCCCCTTATTACCGGCGATATCTCAACCACAATGGAGTTCCACAAGGAAGTTACCCGATGAAATGTCATTTCACATGGGTTCCAATGCAATAGAAGTTGCATCAACCAGAAACTAGGACTGTAAGATATATGAATTTTAGAGCTAAGGGCCGGATTGGATTCAGAGTTGATCTAAACAGGACAGACTCAAATGTCCTCTAAAAATATCATAGAGTATCTTAAAAGGGCCTTCTCAATTCATTGATCCCAGTGTCGTGGTGGCCAAATAAGTGCATAATTCACAAGATACAGTCGTATAAGAGTTTCTGGGCCTGAGAGGGTCCTAGGTCTAGTCCGACCTAGTTTGGGCTGACCAAAACCTGTTCTGGTCAACATGACCCAGCCCAGCCCGATCATGCATGGGCCAACCTGGTTGTGTTGTGTCGCTTCAGGCTCGACCCACCCCTCAAATGGATCAAAAAGACATTCGGTTTATTTAATTGAGGTGGAAAGTTTCGATGCCTCGTCGCATGGAAAATGACAGTGCACCGCATTGACCTCCATGGTTGGCCACTGCCGGCCACCTGTCTGACAGCTGCGGTACTGAGTGGTGCCACTTTTCTACTGTTTCCGGTGGTTTCCAGCCGCCACCCACATTTGTCAGCCCCAGTTACTGGGGCCACCGCGCCTGTCCTACACTGACTCTACATTAACAGGCCACCGATGTGAGCTTCTATGGTCGGGTTTTCCTTCCGGGTGAACCTATGGACTTGTCGGGATGCCTCCATATTTGTGTGCTTCTCGGTTTCATGGTTTCTTCATGTTGTAACAACCCACCTCTGATGAACGCAATGGAAAACAAGAGTTAGAGGATCCAGACCTTGTTCATTTGGCTTGTGTGCTCTGCGTTAGCATTATAACAAGTGGGGGTAATTTATAAATCACATTTGAATAATGATAAAAACTGTTTAAATTCCCTGTAATGACCACCTGCAAATACATTAATGAGGGGAAGAAACGTGCGAATTTATTGAATTAAAAGATATCCCCTACCCCAAGATTCGTTGTGGATGTTGTGATGGTGGATGAAGAATCCGCATTGGATGAAGTCGTCGGCATTTTTCAATCCCAGTTTGTTGCCACTTGAGCTTCCATCCCTATCGGTGGAAGGTGTCGCATCACTTCGGCCGAGGTTCCTCATTTGATGAAGTTATGTGAAAAACACTACCCCTACATCCTTTTAAAAAGGGGGGGAAAGGGTGATTAATGCATTGATAAATTAATGAGGTACACTAATTTACATAAATAATGTGCCACATTAAATGCACGAGGGTTGGTTACACAACCAAGGTGTAAATGAGCACTTAATATCCCATATTAAATGTCTAAATAACTCCATTTTCTATGCCACATATGCTCAAGAGGTGGTAGGAAAAAATAAAATAACAATTCTGTTAATTTATTAATTCTTAAATATTGAAAAAACTAATGTTTTCACCAGACCTACTTCGGTCGAAGTGAAACCTCCCTTAAGAGAATACTGACACTGTGAGTTCAACGGTGCCCTCGTATTTATGTTTCAAGCCCCGGTTCAAAATATAGAAATTACTGCACACATTTTTACTGAACGTATCTTAAAAAAAGTTAAAAAATTATTAACAGTGACCCTTTACCCACGCGGGTCGAGGTTAGACTTCACCTAAGTGAAAGATGCCCTAACGAGCTCAACAATACACTCAAATTTTCAATCTGCATTACCATTTAGGAGTTATAGAATTTATCAATAAAATAATTGTAAATTATTTTATTTTTAGACAAAAACTAACTTCCAATGTTTTCCTTGAACCGAAGAAATTTAGGATTTTCCTATGGAAGGAATACCTTCCGGAGTTCAGCGGTGGTCTAGTATTTTTAATCTGAGATACCATTTGTGAGTTATAATCTTTCGAATAATAAAATAATTTTACTTATTTATTTGATTTATGGTTATTCCATTTTTGGATTTTCTCACGAGTGGCCTGCACCAAATAAACAAAAGACATGCCTAGGGAAAACCTACCATACTAAATGCAACGTTGACCTCAAATTTCTGATAAAGGCAGCTGTTTAAGAGTTATTCCACTTTTTCCAGGAAACCACACACGTGCGAAATTTTAATCATAACATTTTTCGACGGATCATTCTGGGCACTCCAAGCCTCATAATAACGTGTTGTCCAATTTTTCAATCACAAAATAAAACCATATTATAATAATAAAAATTATACGGAAAATACGAGACATTACATTCTCCCCACTATAGGGATTTCTTTCCCCAAAATCGAAATAAAAAAGAAATAAAACAAATGAGGGTACTAAGCATAAATCTAAGCATTTTAATCCCATGTTCTCTCCTAGAGGTTCCTATGCCACCAATGAACTCACACCAGAGGGATCGACCATCCAAAACGGACTCACTTATGTCGATCCACTATCTCCATCGGGAACTCCGTAAAAGTCACCCCATTATCAAATTCCAACTCAACCTAGTCAATAATATTCGTTGTATCATGTAGGAATCACCACATATGTGACACATGGAAAACATTATACACCCGGTTCATCTATCGAGATAAATCTTGGCGGTACTCCACCTCGCAAGCTTTTTTGAGAATCAGGAAAAGTATGATGAACCTCCGAGGTAGTTTGATGCCTCCTCCGAATCTCTGTAATCCTCATCGGTGTGATACCTGCAAAAAATACATGGTCTCCCCCATTAAACACTGAGGGTCTTTATCCCCTATAGGCATATTAATTATGTTGGTTCTATGTAGTCTTCATCTATGGCCACCAGTACTGATTCTGGACGTCCTGGTACATCTTCTCCACACTGTGATGTACCGCCAAAGGGGATGTGTTGAAATACCTCAACACATTCTCCCATAGCTACACTAATTCCATGGTGTGTCTTTTGGGATGGAGGACGTGCACCCATGCTTCATAAAATCTTTCTAAAGCCTGCCCTGGGGATATCTAAGCATGTTGGGCCTCATTGTCTATGTCCCTAAAATGTCCCTCCCGATATCTCTGAAGATGAGTGGGAGTGATAGTTGTAGACTGGAGGTAAGCCACTCCATCACTAACCACAAAGGGTTTCTATAACGTGGATAACTTCTTTGTTTCCCCTCTTAGTAGTTGTAAACCAGACCTCCTATAGAGTGCATCTTCCACCACATCCCCCTTCAAAACTCTCAGATCCCGAAGATCTATGAGAGACACCCAGTATGAACTTGTAGATATCAGTGTCTTTACTGGGTATAAGACAATGCAGAAATCCCGCCCCCTATGGGGAGGTAATTCTGGAATCATACTTTGAAAATATGTTCATGCACTCATACACTATTGTTAGGAACTAATAACTCAAAACACCTACTACCATGAGGGTAAGGATGACTGATTCAAGAGTGATCAGTTTCACCCTCCCATGCATTAGTTTAACACCTTCATCGTCAGTTTCCTTTTTCACCGAACAAGGAAAAACCACATTCCAACACAATAGATATACCACAACCTTTTTTCCTAAAATAATCAACATGAGCATTAACTGTTGATGACCATTCCATACCCAAACTAACGTCATATGGCCTTCATGATGACACCAAGAAGTTCTAACTGAAACTCTCACCTCAAGGGTTAGATCCCATCATTTTCATAAGCATGTCTATCAAGATTCCTCCCAAAGGTATCCTCCAACGTAAGGGACAAGTAAATGGTTTAAACGAAAACTCTATTTCATTATCAAGATTCATGAAAAGAAGGAATGATTAATACCTCTTTCAATTAATACGGATTCTATAAGTAGACACAGATCGTACCTCGAATCATTATTGGTTCCCTTCGGTCACACTCCATGACTGCATGCAGCTAATCCCTTAACCTATAATCTAGATCCTGAAGCCTGGTGGAGTCAACATTGGGGTGGTGGTTGTAACATGTAAAAAATGAATATCACCTCTTACTACACTCATAGATCCTATTCCATGTCTGCTGTCTTAAAAATTTATCTTCCCTTATCACTTCGTCTTCCTGAAACATTTTTGCACATCCTAGCCTTTATGTCTGACGTTAGTTTCTTCCTTTCCAACTACTAACATTCACTGGTTGTATCAAATCAGCCAAATAAATTTCAATAATAATGTTTCTCTATAGCACCCTAACATAAGTATAAATGAATAGAGGAATATTTCTAGCTCTTATGTCCCAGAACACATATTGCTCGAAGGTCTGAGCCTTCAGAAACGCATCGTATCATATTCATTGAGTACTAAGAATAGTTTGTATGTCTCAATGAATACTCAGTTACCAACATGTCATCATTACGAAGTTGTAGATTCTCTTGGCAACACAAACCCACATAGATTTTTTATGTCATGATACCCCCTTCTCTGAGAAAGGTTCTCAAGCTGTATCCATGGAAAAAGTAACCTCATTGTATGATAGGGGCAATCTAAACCATTCCATTGCCCAGTAGATCCACATAGAATGCTCACTTTCAGGACCACCATCTGATATAATGGGGACCTTTATGGATTGCAACATAGTCACCCCATCAAGCATGTCCTTAGCCACCTTTGAGTCCGACTCACCTTAGAACTTGAGAGGTATCTATCACTGAAACATGTGTAAGGCACTTATCCTATAAGTGTCCTTTACTGGTAGGGCAGTAGTATTTGCTGACCAATGAGCAGTGGTATCACTGGGACATTGCCTGAAGGTACCATCTCGGGCAACAATCCATGTAGTGAATCCTCATCACACTATAGACCATCTGTATGGTTACTCATTGGAATCCTGGCTGGCTCGATGCGTGAAGCCCTCTTGAAAGAGAATCAAGATGAACCGTGGTCAATATGTTATAAGTGGTGAGATGACTCAATGGAGATCAAAGTAAAATATTTCCAAAACATATGCAATCAGTTTTTTCATGCACCAAGTCATAAATCAGAATCCAGGGTCCTAGTGTGTGGATACAATGGCCGTTGTACCCATAATGGACTCCTCAATCTAAAACCCACAGTAAAAACACTTAACTCTATCGATCCCTTAAAATGATCTGAGTCCTAGTTCTTCGATAGAACTGAATCTTCTGATACCAATTTATCATGACCCATCCCCCAGGGTCCATGACGTGACTACCCCATGCCTTCCTTCCATAGGATAGGGGTTGGTGACTAGCACCGCAAAGGAATATATCTAAAATGGGAAGTCGTTTCCTTTAAAACTACTACAACACACAATCCATGATCACAACAAGATGCAACCACGAAGTATAACTGTAGTAGAAATGGTGTCTACTGAAAGTAAAGGGGACAAAATAAAAGACAAAAAAAATGTTTCAACTATAACAAAACAACATAAAACAACTCATGGAGTCATCCACAGAGGATCCTACTTGAAGGGTAGGTACATCTCATTTCCACTTCTCTCCCTATCAGCCAATCTCTACCATACACCGCCTGGTCCTAGATCCTTCAAATATCTTCCATGTGGCTTGTCATCTTCACAAGACTCAACAAGGTATGGGTGAAGCCCTTGCATGGGTGAGTATAAAAATACCTATTAGGGACCCTAAGACCCTCAAAGGACTCTCGGAATTCAAAAACAAAAACCACAAAGCATGATCTCAATCAAAAAAACACAAATCAATAGGCACAACTCAAACCAAATATACTCGTCTCATACACAATGAAACATAAGGCCCCAACCTGAAGCACTTTCCAGAATTTCCAAAGAAGGCTCAAAGCATAACTCAAGGATCTAGAGTACACACTCCATGAACTTTCCATCCCTAGTAGCACCCATCCATGAGATGTAATCTATCAGGTACAACTCATCCTTTCCTAATGGAACGTCTGAAAGGACCAGATCCATTGGGAACTTTCTACTAGAATTGCCTTTAGTGTCTGATACATGAAGTCTTCCTGTCATAGTCATAAACAAGAAAAATGAACAATTGAATCTACATGAAGAGGCCATCTCCTCAACACAGTTTTCTACAGTCGAGGGAGACCCAAATCCCCGGAAGGATCCCCTCCCCATCACTACTCAGAGATGGGGGAGTACTACTCCATAAGTGAAGACATGCACCCTACATAGTATGGAAGTACAATTCTGGTAGTTTTTTTATGTCCGGAACCCACGCCCAAGTATGTCAGGGGAGTACAAACCCCAGGCTTGAGGAACTGCATGCTATCATGGTAGGGGAGTTCTGAATCTATATGTGAGGACCCACACCCTACCCTATAGGGGAGTAAAACACTTGTAGTTTTTTTTATTGTGGGGGACTGACCCCCTACTACATCAGGGGAGTACCAACCCCATGATAGAGGACATGCATCGTGGAACATCATGGGAGTACTGACTATGTTATAGCACTGCATAAGAAGGACCTTGAACCTATGTTGATAGGGGAGTATCTACCCCTACCATAGACGACCTACACCATACCTGGTAGGGGAGTAACTGACTCTATGTGAGTTATGTATGGAGGACCCGCGCTTTAGTCCAATAGGGGAGTACTGACTATAAAGATAGAAAAACCAATAAGAGGGAAATGAACCAGCACTCATGATGTGGGGTGTCCCATCTATACCAGAGTATAGGATTAAGGAATACACGTGACATAAGTCATAAGGGAGTAGCCATCCTAACTCTACAAATATGAAACACCATGGTTCTGCTCCTTCGCTTATCGGCTATACCTCAACAAATAAGATGTTCCACAAGGAAGTAAATCGATGTTTTGTCATGTTATAAGGGTTCCAATACAATAGGTGGCACATCAACCAGACACTTGGTCTATAAGCTAAAGACATTTTTGTGTTAATGGCCTGGTTGGTTTCAGAGTTGATATAACCTAGACGTACTCCAACTTTTTCCAAAACATGGGTGCGGTATTTCAAAAGTACTATCTCACTCCAAAGATCCTATTGTTGCAGATGGTTCATCAAACAGACATCAGGTTCTCAAGATACGGTCAAATAAATTTTTCTGGGTCCAAGAGTGGTCTGGGTCTAGTCCGACCACATCTGGGCCACCCCGACACGGTTTAGGTCGACCCGTCCCGGTCTAAGTCTAACCCGACCCACTGGCTAGTATAACCCATGAAGGGGTCATGCTATCTGCTTCCAGAAAAGATCAATGGGTTGTTCGATTTATTTATTGGAGGAACTAGGTAGCACCACCTTATCACCATCGGGACCCGTATGAATCGGGTCCCCTCCATCACCGTGACATTGTGTCGCGGATCACTTCAGCGCGGCGGGCGACGGCCCGCTGCCTCTACCTGCACTGATGGACAATGTCAGCCGCCTATCAGACCACCGAATTTGGCAGTTTTTTTCCATTCCCCCATCCTCCGATAGCAGTCTCAGGCACCACCGCATCGGTCGCAGGCGCCGCCGCACCGGTGTCACTTCATATTTTCTTCCGCATGACACCAGGTGAGCTCTTGTTCTCCTTTCTTCCTTCCAGATTCAATTATAACCCTATATGGATCCTTCTATCCTTGTGTACCTCTCAGTTTCTAGGTTCTATCATGTTGGAACAAGCTATTCCTGAAAAACGCAATGAAAAACAAGCGGCGAAGGGCTTGAGCCTTGTTCGTTCGGCCCGCACCCTCATGGTTTGCATTAGAAAAAGTGGTGTTAATTTATACATCATAATAAAATAATTATAAACACCGATAAAATACCTCACAATGACCATCCGAAAATTTTAGAACGTGGAGAAGAAATGTAAGATATTCTTGAATTAAATGACAACCCATTTCTCGAGACTCACTGGGGACGTCGTGAGGGTTGATGAAGAATTTACATTCGATGAAGCCATCGACCTTTGTTGATCTCAATTCATTGCCACATGAGATTTAATCTCTCCCGGTGGAAGGTGTCGCATAACTTCACTAGAGGATACTCCGTTGATGCCAAAAGTTGTGAAGAAGAAGAACAAAAGGGAAGTCTCCAAGTCTTCCTCGTGAAGACCTTTTGCGAAGCCCCATGGCCCGGAGCCTACTGTGGATTATGGAGGATGGAGCCTCTACAAATGAATTTTACATTGGCGAGCCCTCCATGGAGCAATGAGGCAGGAAGCTCTGTAAACGAATTTGACATTCGCGAGCCCACCGCGGAGCAAGGAGGAGGGATGACCCACAAACCTCTTTGACGTTTGTGAACCCACCGCGGAGTGGCCTATGGATTTTTGTCGAGTGACCTCTAATTCTTGGAACCTCTTGCCTATAAATATAGGTCTCCCCTTGAGCCCAAATGATAGGCTATCCGACCATTCACCTATTATGCACTCAAATCTTTAAGTACATCTTTCTCTGCAAACAATGAGCTCCTCAATGTACTTTTTCTTTATGAAGTGCCTCCCCCTTTGCATTAATCCAACCCCTTTTCCAAGATGGATGCCTTCTGTGAAGCCCACGGGCCTTCCCGAAAGAAGGAGATCTCCATGGGGACTCAGTTTTTTACTAAGCATTTATGCTTCGCGAAACAACCTCCACATACACATGACCCACATTCCAAGGTAGGGTCGTTGTGCTTCGCGATGCATATTTCTTCAAGACACCTTACCACGCGAGGCACCCTTGATTCACAAGGAATTTCCTCATGAATTCCATTCCACTTCATGAAGCTCCTCTCGTATGCTCTTATTTTATATTCCTAGGTTAGGAGACATTACTTCACGAATCACATCCCTTTACAAAGACCTTCCACTTCATGGAGCACCAGAGCATCACAAGGATTCTACATATGAACCCCTCTGCTCTATGACTCATTTTCCCATGTTGCCCTTCAATTTTGAATTAAGAAATTTCAATGTCCCTCAGAAGATACACCCTGTTTCACTGCTTCGCCTCATGCTTTTTGGATAGGAATGCTAATTGATATTGCCTCTTCTCATAGACACGCTAACGTAGACCCCCCAATGGTTCATTCCATAACACCCTATCACCATGACACTGCTGATGCCTTCCTTCCATCATGGGTGGGCGAGTATCGATTATGTATGTCCTATTGGTGTGGATTTCACCCACTTTGTCCGATCTATAGGATGTTAAACTACCAAGTTCCATCGTCCTCATCACAAGACGTTAAACTGTGATCTTGCCTCCTGCCTTGCCTGCGGGGTGCCCCATCTCAGACATTCTCTATACCGACTAGTCTCCATGAGAGGCAGATCATTCCTCTATTGGGATGACATCATCTTTATCAGAGCCGCTTCCATCTGTGTGGAAAGAGAAAACACCCTACTATAATCCCCAATCTTTCCTTTTAGGAGGAAGCACCCCTGCTCCTCTCTTTCTGGGTGCCAAATCACTCTCCCACTAGGCTTTGTTTCCACACGGGCCTCCATCCTGTAGTAAGTCCCAATTTCCATCTCCCTGGGCCGCTAACCACGAGTAAGCCCTTGTTTCCTCTTGGGTCCACTAACCACATGTATGCCCCAATCTACTTCCCACAGATGCACCATTCGCGATGTGACCTCCAGGTCTTTGCTGTTTCTTGTTTCTCACACCGAGCATGACTCATGTGGGATAGCATCAACCCTGACCTCCTCTCCGGGTAGCCTAGAGTGTAAGCCCCAAACCAAACCTGAACTACATGGTCTTTGATCCTTTCCAAGTAAGTGTACGTAGGAATCCTCCACAAGGTCTGAGCCTAACACCTGGTCATTCCTACCACAATCATGTCGGTTCACCAATCCCTTTATGAACTACGGGGAATTCGATCCCTACCAAGGCATGGTTTGTAGGAAGCCTCTATATGGTTCATTCCCAACACCATCATATCCCGACCATCTTCACGTCGGTTCCCCCTCATCCAGCATGACATTAAACTGTGGTCCACAATTATTTGTAATTCATAGTTTCTCCAGTCAACGGTAAGCTATTGCACCCACCTGAACTACGCGGTCTTTGATCCTTTCCCAGGCAAGGTACGTAGGAAGCCTCCCTGAAATTCAATCCCATCATCCATTGGTCCCAACCATATTCACATTTTTTCCCACCCCATTCTTAACTACGTGGTATTTTATCCTAGCCTCTTAGATACGGTACATAGGAAGCCTCTACGAGGTTCAACCCCATACAACGGTAAGCTATTTGGACCCTTTCCAACGGTAAGCCGTTTTGATCCCATCCAGCGGTAAGCCGTTATGCCTCCATTCAGCAGTAAGCGGTTAAAACGCCCAATCAGTGGTAATCCATCGTCAGATGAAATATGAGGACTTTTATTCCCTACCACAGGGATACGTAAGAAGCCTATTTGAGACTCAAGCCCAACATCATCATCATCCCTGAGACGACTCCATCTAATTCTCCATCCACATCATTAAACCTTACATCATCCAACGTGATTCATACACTGGCCTCCACATCCAAGTGGGATCATGTCACCTCATTCACCATTACCCTTAACGACTATCAAGAAGCTAACCACACGTTGGCCCCAACATCGGTGTTCCTTATAAAGGTTGCACCCATCTGATCCATTCAAATCAATGTTCTGATCTTTCTGATCCATCTCCGCTATATGATAATCCTGGGGCATACACTGTGTTAAAAATAGGATGTGAATGAAAACCTTAGACACATGCCTATGGCATAAAATTCCCCACATTCGACATGGGATGCCTCAGGATTCTGCACCCTTGAGAAGCCGTATAATAAGGGTAACTAACCCAGATGTGCCAGTTTCTCAGTGTCCAGATACGTCAGTGATGTCCAACATGACTACACCCATAACCAACTATTGATGCCATTACCAGAAACATTGGAATGTCCCAATAGAAGTAGTGTAATTAACTGGTGTCTATGAAGATATGGCACTAGGATGGGTTTCACGAACAACGTCTTAAATATATAAGGGAGACCCTGACTAGGTGACGAGTTCCTCAGAGGAATACATGGATGGAAGAACCGACATACCATCATTCCATTTAGATCATCAATCAAATTTCCTTGATCAAGATATAGATGACGCCTGAATTTGGAAATCGAGAATGCAGGGAAATAAAACCGCGCCTTTCATACTCAAGCAGATGGACGCCCGTGACCCAATGAAAGCATCAGAAATAGAAATGGTGAACCTGACATGAAGGTATTCCCCTACATATAGATATTAGTAGTGCTTGAGACATCTATGGATTATCATGTCACCAAATACAGATATATGGTGTCGGGTCCCACCAAGAAAATTGCGGGCCCAGTGTGAAACTCACCGGAATTTGGGGTAGTAGAGCGTTGGACATCCCGGTCTACGATGTTGTCAGTGTGGATCCACCTTACCAGCCATGGAAGATAGAATGGAACCTGTGAACTTCTTGTCTATTTCCATTTTCTTTCAGAACTGATGAGTTATTCTCCCTGCTTATAGAAACCAATCTTCTCCACCCAGAAGTCGGTCACCGCCTGCCCACCGACTTAGGGGTAGGGGTTGTGCCAATACGGAAGTCTCATGCAGCTCTGTCTCTTCCGCAATAGCCTCTACACCAATGTCTAAGGGGCAACCATGCCCCATCTCCCCATCCGAGTTCATCCAACTTTGGGTGATCAATGAACTTGTATACCTGTACGAGGAGGACGGAATTATCCCAACTCGGGATATGGCCCACCTGGTATTAGAGGCGTCTATGACACATCGTCAATGCTACCCCCGAGGGCCGCATAGGGTGACAATAATCCCCACTCCAACATATAATGGTTTTGGGAGCCTCTCCCCGAAACGTCTTGAGGAATCCCATCCATACGTTGATGAGGTAGGGGAAATCCAGGTCAGCCCAGCCTGGATCCCATTCCAGGGGCTCCCAGCAAGGGCTCCCAACTAGCCGCTTCAGCACCGCTTCCCAGTCATACTGGCCAAATAAGAGGTAATCCATGTACCTGTACCACTGTTTCTACACCATCTAACCTTATGTCAGCATCGGGTGCAAGCTGAAGAAGACGCCCGCCAATGGGTGTCCATGTTAGTGGCTATTGTGGCCCGAGCCCCCACTGACGCATATCACCAGCTCCCTGTATATGCTGACCTGGTGCCTTTATATGCCTAACCTGGATCGAGGCCCTAATCACTCCATAGGAAGGCTGGGTCGGCTCTCTTGTTCGCCAGCACAGGCAATGGCCGCCGGAGACTAACCCATAAGGAAGCTACCCAGTACGGAGGTCTTACCCATACTGCTACCATAGAGAACACAACCCTTCCCCAATTCTAGGCATGGCATGGATGTTTCCCCCATGCCTCCTTCAGTCCAAATGAGGGTCCTCCCCACGGTATTGACACTCACTATAGAAGTCATTTACATTCCCACTACACTAGATATGGAGCCATTCCTCCAACCACAGACCGTTGGTATGGGGACGTTCCACATTCGGTCACTCAGCAACATGAGGACCATCCCAATGTCCTCGTAGAAGCTAGAGAATGTCCTCCTCACCTCAACAATCTGAAGAGTGGGGTCTGGTTTCGCCTCACTAGTTCCCAGCACAGATGTCCTACCCGTTTTCAAATCGACTAGTACGAGGACCTGACTCACACTGAGGTCATCATAGGGAACAAACATGGGGGTCCCACCCATGCTCCTTTGTTCTCGAGTGGAGGTCCTACCTGCTTCATCACATCCCACATAGGTCCTCCCCATATCCCTTTTGATATATCATTAGTCCCCTCAAAACCTGACTTTCTCGGGTGGAAGTCCTCCCCGCCCCAGCACTAGTATGGCCGAAGGAGCTCATTGTGTCACGAATCTGCGCTGTCCAGAAGGGCCATATAGGGGCCGGAAGGAGGGTCTTCGCTACCACAAGATGGATTGAGGGAAGGTCGATATAGAGATCAAATAAGTCCACTTCTTAGACTATGAATCAGAAAAGGGCTCAGCACGAGATCCCTCCCCTCGCTCATTCAAGTCACCGGCAGGGGCTAGAATGAGTCTCATTAGCCTTGAACTCTCGAAATGTGTCGTCCATTAGATTCCCACATCCCTCAGCAGGTATATCCAGGACGATGTAAATTTGTCAACCCCACAGGTTATGGTCGTGCAATCACCACCACCATCAACATAAGCACTCTCTTCCATGACTAGAGATCACGAAGAGCTATTGTGGGGACCAATGGCAGGCGAGCAGTAGCACGACCTATTTCTAGTGGCCCTATCCCCTATGCCAGGAACTGTGGTTATCAACCCATTCTAACAAAATGTGGTGGCTGAGGCTCTACACTCTTCGGAGGATATCTCGAGATTCAGCAGTCAGTCAGTCTTTTCTCCATATTCCCCACAAGCAAGCCTGCCCTCCAAGCGGTTTGCCTTAGTACCGTTGTCAGTTCCTCAGCCACCCCTAGTTGAAAAATTTGGAAATTAAGGGGCAGAACCTGAATCCGAGTCGATGAGCTTATGGAATATCCTCACAGTGGACCACTTCTACGAGATGTTCTGGCCAGTTGAAACACCGAATTTTTGCGTGCTAGAATCCTTCACCCCAGAGGAAGTTAATGGTTTCATTCAAACCCTCTGGGCGATTAACTTTCTCATTTTTCATCAGATTGTAGTTTATCCCATGATCTATGCATATTTAGAAGACTTTGGAGAGCAATTCTGTCTGGTCGACCTGGTTTCCCTCCCTGTGGCCCAGTGCCCTGAGTCACGAGGCCACTGTAAGGCCCTTCAATAGCAACGCATTCAGAGTTTCAAGGTACTTCACAAGATTATCAAGGAGGCTTACCCCATATGAAAATCCATGTTCGGGGGAAGTTTGATTCCCTCCTCTTTTGTCCTATCTAACTGCAGCCCGACTAGCTAGGCGATATTAAGGACATGCCCTCACGAAGGGTCATGATCAAAATGGATGACATAGTGTATGAGGAGAATGAGGATGAGCTTCTTGATGTGGACTTATCCCCTGAGGGAATCCCACTACTATTTGATCCATTTTGAAGAGTTACTCTCCCTTTAGAGGAATATAATAGGTCTCCCTCTGCTCACTGAGGCATTAATCTTTATCAGAAATCACGGTAAGGGTAAAGAGCACCTAGAAGTATCAAAACACACCGACCTATTCGCCTTAGTGTAGAAGAAGAAGGAGGACCCTGGGAAGGCTGCATTGCACCAACAACTTGATGAACAGATGATGATGTTCGATGAACTCCTCGCTAAATGTGCTGTAGAGTGACGATCAACCTATGGTAATCTGCGAACAGTACATGAGGTACAGGAACAACTTCTCCTCTGCGAGCTACCTCCAGGTGACCCTGACCTTCCTCCCCCCACAAAAATGGTTGATGATGGAACATATGACAAGAGATCTCAATATGTCTCCCCAAACCCTCCTTAACAGCACGACAATCCAAGGAACCTATCTCGGGATCCCCAGCTACCCCACAAGTCACTCCACCATCCTCACCATGACCTACTGAGCCATTTTATCATGCTGAAGAAAACACCAACACACTCGTGGTTTGAGATCCCCATCAAGACTAGGACCCCTGCCTAGATGTTCCCCTGGGGGCAATCATTGCCCACCTTGAGGTGTTGGAAACGCGACAAGTGGAACTCCCACCTAATGGAAAGACACATCCAGCATGGGTGGATGATTTTTCGGCAGCACCTAGTTTCAATAATCCTACCTTTTCCACCTTCAATGGGATAGGGGACACCCCACATCATCTGGCCCACTTCACCTCAAGGTGTGGTCCCATTTTACAGACTCCATCACAATAGGAGGCTTCCACGCTTCGATGCTTTGTGCATACATTGGGGGGGGGGCTGCGTTTTTTTGGCATATCCGGCTACCCATCGGATCAGTGACCAATTGGGAGGACCCCCGTAGGTATTTCGTCTACCAGTTCAGCTCCAACACATGGAAAATGAGAATCACATACCTCTTTAAGTGCAAAAGGAGGCCCGATTAGCGTGTCATAGACTTTATCTCTTAGTGGAAATGACTCATATACACCCTTGATATGACACTGATTCATGAGAAATTATTATTGATGTGTGTGGGAGATGATAATACGGAACTGGTTCCCACTCTGATCACCCAGAATGAACCTGGTGGATTCCGAGACGTCTCTGACAAGGCCCAACACCTGGAAGAAGCCATGCAACAGGCCAGCAAGGCATGTCCCTTGCCCCCTATGATTTTTTTCAAGGAGGGATTCTTGAGATGAGACCTCCGTAGTGGCACTAATAGAGGCCCCCAGATATCTATAATTATTACCAGTGGATCCATCTCCGGATCCTCGCAAAGGCCCTCCACCACATGCACAACCTTAAACCACGCAGTGGCCGCCTCAGAATCGGCAGGTTCCCCTACTTAACGCGCTACCACCGCCTGGTCCGGACAATTAGGCGCTGCCTCCTCGACATGCTCCTCCAGCCCCTCATCAGAGTCCGGCTCTAAGGACCCCCTTTCGGGATAGAGGAAACTAGACCTACTCGTTTAATGTGAATCATGTTCCCTACTAGTTCTGAAGTTCCTTGGAACACAGGATTGTGCGTTTTCTTGAGTAGAGAAGTCCAGAAGAGGTAAACCTCACTGATCACCCCAACTATTACCCCTATCACCAGATCATGGGGAACACTCTCATGTAGTGTTATGTGTTCAAAGAATGGCTCAAAGACTAGGCCAATAACAATATAGTTAGGTTGGCCCCAGTCCCAACGCAGGTAGCATGTGTCTTTGTGGGTCCAGACAGCTGCATCAATAGTGAGGGCGAGTGGCATCATGTTTCCAGTTGCGGATCTCAAAAATGTGACGAATGCATGGAATGAAAAATGCTCTCCCGTTCCCGTGGTATCATCTTTTCATGCCTAAATTTTCCGGATCCATTAGAAGTTGTGGGCACCACTTATGCATCATCATCTCAGCTGGCGTCTTCCTAGAAGAGCCAACACTGGTGGCAAATGGGAAAGAAATGTGCCCCATTAATTCCATCTTCATCCCATAAACATGGTGACTTCATGCCCCCAGAGATGGTGATTTCTCCCAGGATCTTCCCAAAAGTGGGTGACTCTTCGAGTGACATTCAACGGTATGTTTTGGTTAACACCGTGGAGCTGGAAAACCCCTACATGTCTCCCGATGATGAGGAGAGCCATGTAGATCTCCCCAATATCCCCAGCTGAAGCGAATTTTAGTGGAACCATGACCATATGGTTCATCAAGGAACATCAGTTAGAACTTCCAGACAGGGTGTACATGCCACTAAGACTAGACAGCAGGCCCAATGCAGTGCTTAGAATGTGCAGCCTCTTCATCTGGTGTCATTAGGCCCGCCTCAACCACCATTTGTGCAACTGGATCAGGCAGAGCCACATCGAACATGTTGTGACTAGCCACACCCTACTATAGACTAGTCATAGTCACTAGACCCACATCTCATAGCCAGTATGCGGGCTTCGACTAGTGGGCAGCAGGATATTCCCAGCATCATTCATCCGCTGGCCTAGCCAGCAGGGGCCACCGTGCCACCTGTCAAAGAGCAACCTCCTGCAAGCCAAATTTCATGCCTAGTGCTAAAGTATGATGTTCTCAAGCACCTTTACAGAATCCTAGAAAGGATTTCCATCCTTGAGGCCCTTCGCCTGTCGCCAGATATGCGTGAGTCCCTTGCCGAGGATTTTAGAAGCCCCCTCCAGTTTGAGACGGTGGTAAAAGCTATGGAGTCCTTTCATGCTGAAGCAATATAAAATACTGAATGCTAGGCCATTATCTCTTTCACCATAGATGATGAAGGTTCTCCCATATAGGGGAACATTCTCCCACTTCACATCACCGACAAATTCAATGGCATGGAGGTTCTCCACTATCTTGTTGACACCGAATCTAGGATTAACCTTATCCCGTCAAGGACACTGCGGGATTTGGGGTTATAAGAATATGACTTGACTCCATCTGACCTGAAAATAAAAGGATATGACAGGACAGAGAAGACCCCAATCAACATGATTCACTTGAAGACCCAGTTTTGTGGACTAGTTGCCAGTACCGTGTTTATGGTTGTCTCCGATGACTCTGCATACAATGCATTGATGGGAAGAACATGGATCCACCAACATGTGGATGTTCCCTTATGGTACCACCAGTTTCTTAAATACTCCTTCAATGGTCATGTGGGCTTGCTCCTTGGTGAAACATCTCCTTTTTCCTCTTGTGGAGCCCGCTACTTGGATGCCAACAATTACTTGAGCAAGGACAAGAAGATTCTGGCCAGTGAGGTTGAACCAGTTGCGGTTGCAGCCGACCCTTGGGTATGTCTGGATGATGCCTACATCTTCCCGATACAATGATTGGAGGCCATGACCCCCCATTTGGGCATTTTTTTTGTCTCTAGTACAAGGGGAATCATATTCTCGGGTCCAAGTGACATCGAGAGATCAATTTATATTCATATACGAATCAAACCTTGGTGATACCTGAGCCCCCTACTCCCATTTGGTATCAGGATGTATTCCCCATGGAAATGACCATATGTCATACATGCTTGTTCCACTGGGATGGCATAAATCGGATCAAACCAACACGCCATGATTGATTTGATATCAACAAGTGTGGCCCCTTGGGCCGAAGACCAGACGAGATTGGATCGTCAACCTTCATTGTTGTGGTATCGGCAACACTAGAATATCTCAATGCAGTGACCACTATTTCTCATGCTGGTACCATCCTCCCATTGGAATCTTTCGACCTAAAAGATTCTCCTCTCACTGGGGATCCCTCCTCCGCAACCGAAGTTAATGATTTGGAGGATTATCCCCCTACCTTTGAAGAGGGCGTCTCTACCCCAGTTGATGAACTGGTAGAGGTGAACCTCGGTAGCGAGGTACATCTGAGACCTAAAGTAATCAGTGCTTCCATGTCCCTCGAGGAGTAGCAATGGTATGTAGACTTCTTGAAACAACATCAAGATGTATTTGACATGAGCTACGATGAGATTTCGGGACTTGATTTTTGGGTAGCTGTCCACTACCTCGGTCTCCCTGGAAATCATCGTGGGTTCAAATAGCCTCCTAGGAAGATGAACCCTTCTCACAGTGCCATGGTAGAGGCAGAAGTTGATAAAATCATCAGATCCAATTTCATTATGGAGGTCCAGTACCCCAAGTTTCTGGCCAGTATCGTACCACTTAGGAAGAATAACAGACATATCAGAGTTTTCATTGACTTTCGGGATCATAACCATCAATGTCCAATGGATTATTTATCCCTTCCTGTGAACTAATTGTTGATCGATGCTACGGAAAAGTTCTATGGCCTCTCAATCATAGATGGCTTCTCCGGATACAATCAGATCCTGATGAACACCAAGGAAGAGGAGTCTACAGCCTTCAGGTCACCACAAGGTTCGTGTTGTTACCAAGTCATGCCCTTCAGCTTAAATAATGTAGGTTCTACCTATCTGTGGGACATGATTTGCCTATTCAAGCCAATCCTCTAGACAATGGTGGAATATTATGTGGACGATTTGGTGGTCAAATCTCTCCAATGGTAGGACCATCTCAAGGACCTTGAGAAATTGTTTGGATTCCTTCCTTCCCACTACCTGAAGATGAACCCATTGAAATGTGCCTTCGAGTTTACCTCTGGGAAGTTCCTCATCTTTGTTGTCAGGTACCGGGGTATCAAGCTCTACCCAGGGAAGATCAAGCCCATCATCCAGATGCCTCCCCCGAGCAATATTCATGATTTTTGAGGTTTTCAAGGCCACTTAGACTACATATTCCTATTCATTATGAATCTTTCCAGAATGTGTAAGACCTTTTCGATGGTCATGAAAAATGGAGCCACCTATTAATAGGATGAAGAGTTCCAAACCACGTTCGAAGAAATTGAGCAGTATCTGCTCCAGCCTCCGGTCTTGAAGCCACCCATCTCTGTAAAATGACTGATCCTTTACATGACACCCCTGGAATGATCTATCGGTACCCTGCTCACCCAGAAGAACAATGATGGTACATAGAATAGTAATTACTACCTCAGCCGCATGCTTCTCGATACGAAGGTTATATACTCCCACATATATAAGAGATGCCTTGTGATGGTATTCGTTGTACAGAAATTGTGACACTACTTGCAGCACCACGATGTACAGTTGGTGTCTCAGGTAGACCCACTGAATACATTTTGAACCACCCCATGTTGACAATATGTCTTTCTCGGTGGGGAGTGATTCACTAGATGTTAGATATTAGGTTTTTCCCTCAGAAACCTATTAAGTGGAAAGTATTGAAAGACTTAATGGCTACCCATCTGGCTCATGTTGACCAGTCATTGGATCCCAATTTACCCAATTAGGTGATCCTCTCGGTATACAAATCCATGTTGTGCTCAAAGATTCACATTGATTCTGCTTCCCGGAGACCCACCGACAGGAGGCTCAATGATCCCAGGCTCAACATGGCAGTCTTGGGTATTGTCTCTATTATCCCTACATAATGTATTATTCTGTACCCATTCATATTGTTAGAAAGCTGCACCAACAATGAGGTAGAGTATCAAGCTCTTATCACTGGCCCCGAGCTGGCCCTCGAGATTGATTTGCCCCCATTTTCATGTGAAAGGGTATTTAAAACTAGTCATTAAGCAGATCAACAATGATTACAACTTCAAAAATCCAGATCTTGTACTATTATTGGAACACAATCTCCAGCTACTGGCTCAGATCCCTTCTCAGCCGAAAGTTACTCATGTTTCTCGATCGTAGAATGGTCGTGTGAATTCCCTAGCCGACCTAGCTACATCACTTATAGAGCCCGAGCTGGAAAACCTGATTATCCACATGGAAAATTAGAGAGTCATTTATCCTCTATTGTCAGGTGATTATGATGGCCTGAAGGTGTGCCATCTTACTGCCAGAGCCTCCATGTCAGGACCCCCAGGTCCCTCAGATGTAGTGGTTGAAGTGACTCCCGACCGGAGAGCCCCCTTTGTTGAGTATCTCCGAAATGGTTACCTCGCGACTGATCAGGCCGAGCTCGAGCGAATCTAACACCGCGCACTGTTGTTTACCCTCCAGAGTGGTCTCATTATTGAGAATATCCTCTAAATGCGCAAGTTAAATTTTTTCCTCCTTTGTTGAATCCAAGGAGATGATATTTCATAGGTCATGCAAGTGGTTCATGCAGGTTCTTGTGGCACCCAGCAAACTGGGCTGAAGCTATCTCACCAGATCCAGATACTGGGGTACTTTTGGCCCTCCTTGTTCCATGAATGCATTGAGTTCACCAAGAGGTTTCATGCGTGTCATGTTCATGCCAACTTCACGCATCGTCCCCTATAGCCTCTCCAGACTACCAAGTAATCTTGTCCCATCACATTCTGGGGATTGGATGTCATTGGACCCTATCTGCCGGCGAAAGCTCGACAATGTCGGTTCATCCTGACCACAACAGATTTCTTTTTATAGTGTGCAGATGTAGTTCTACTCATGGAGGTCAAGCCCCGTTCAATCGCTGACTTTGTGTGCTCCAATATAATCTACTGATTTGGAATCCCTCATGTTGTCCTCACTGATAATGACACCAACATCCATGCAACATAGTTGAAAAAGTTTACGCTAAATACAACATCCATTATAACCATACCTTCTGCTATCATGCATAAGAAAATGGGAAGATAGAGGCGTTCAACAAGACCATCTCTATCATTTTTTATAAAAATGTTTGTCAGAACAAGAAGAGTTGTCCAGAAAAGCTCCCCAATGCCCACTGGGATTATCAGATGACGACTCATAATTCCACAAAGGTGATGCCATATTCCTTAGTATATGGAACAAACACAGTCCTCCCTATCGAGATTCAGTTTCTTTCATTATGAACATCGGTCTATGATTCGTCAGTTCCAGATAAGTTAGCTAAAATTCTCCTGGATGAGTTGGAATCACTTGATGAAAATAGGCATCTTGCCCTACACAATCTCGAAAGGCATCAAAATAAGAGAGTTAGAGCATTTAACAAAATAGTTCACATCCACTCATTCCTGCTAGGTGATTTGGTATGGGCCCTCCAGACACCAATGATACTGGGCATGAAACCACCCATGTTGGTGCCCAAATGGGAAGGACCTTTCGTTGTTCAAAAGGTTTACCCAAATGGTGAATACACACTGGTGACCATTGATGGTGAGCGTATAACTCCTCCAACCAATGCCAAGTTCCTCATGTAATAATTTTCTTGAGTCGCAGTGTCCCACATGACCATAAACTGTATGGTCCTAGATAACCTAAAACTAGATGGTCTCGCATGTCCCTAAACCACATGATGGTCTTACCTGACCCTAAACTGCCTGGACCTAAACGACCTAAAACTGGACGGTCCAACATGACCCTAAACTACATGATGGTCCTGCATCACCCTAAACTTCCTGGTCCTGCACGACAGTAAACTGGACGGTCCCGCATGACCTTGAACTGCATGATGGTCCTGCATGACCCTAAACTGCCTGGTCCTACACAACCTTAAACAGGATGGTCTCGTAAAACCCTAAACTGCATGATGGTCCTGCATGACCCCAAACTACCTGGTCCTGCATGACCCTAAACTTCTTCGTCCAGCAAGACATTAAACTGTTCATCATCCTACCAGACGTTAAATTTCATGGCTCATCTAGAGCTATGAAAGGCTTGATTCCCATCCGCATGGGATATATAGGAATTATAAAACATTTTTCCTATGTCCAACCCCCAAACTCTCATCTTTTACTATACCCCCTGGGGTAGAACTCTTGGAGTATCTATACACGGTGTAGTGAAGGCTTCTTTATCCCCACTCATGTCAGGAGTACAACGGTCACACCATGTGCCCCCTCCCCATTCTTCTATCCTTTCACGTCCTCACCTTACGATGTTAAATTTCATGGCCTTTTGGAACTATGTACTGCTTGATACCCATCTTCATGGGATATGTATGAACGCCCGATTTTTTTTCTGTTGGCCCAGCATAAATTTCAAAATTCTCTCTATGGTCAGGACACATGGAGATATATGATTTTTCCACATTTCATGTCAAACTCATCTCTATCTCTCCGTATATCCCACTCCCTTGATATGTCCAGCACTCTCACCGCCCGACTTGTCATTAAAATGCATAAGAACGAATATTCTTCACCCAATCCTTTGATTTAGACCCCATCATCTTTCACGTCAAAAAGGACCCCTAACTAGCATGTACGCTCGGCCCAAGGGCTCTCATACCACTTCAGGTTAACTCCCTTGAGGATGTTGAGAAAAAATTTCATACAAGTGTTGCATTGTGAATATTGTCAGCGATTGATTATCATTTTTTATTCCCATTTGAGGTCACACTATAAGAAAGCTATGTTTCAAACAGGGTTAGTGGATATCCTTTATCGTTGTCACCACCACAGTATATTCCAAACATTGAGTGGGATGGTTCATCATGCCCATTCAATCATCAAGTTGTGACTCCCTTCAGGCGATACAAGCTATCAGAACCTTATATGATAGAGAATGCTGAATCCGAATCCTTGTTAACTTCATCAAGCACTGGTCAGGTGGTCTTAAGAGATGTGATGAGGTGGTAACCTAACAAGAGGTCATATGGCTACAGTTTTCATAGACACCCAACATCACTTCCTTCAACCCCTTCGAGCCCCTCTACCATGTTCTCATTTTGGATTGTGTGGTGTGGTGCAGAATCATGTCCTAATTCACGTCGGGATATTTCTCCACGCCACACATATCCCCTTGGGATATCCCTTATTTCATTTATCAGTCGTTATATGAGCACAAGCCCTGTCATACACGACATGACCCATCATTTGGGTTTCTGTCTACCTTTATATGCAGAATATCCCTCTAATGGCATGGATGATCATCCCAAGGTCACTCCTACCGTTACGAGCTAACACCCTCATGAATTGGGAGTGATAAGTCGATGTATGTCTCCTATTGCGAATATGGTCAATGGTTGATAATCAATTGTTCACCCCCATTAGGTCACATAAGAGTGGATACTCTATTGAGAACCTAGTCAACAGTTGTCTTCAATCATTGTTGCTTATTTTTGGTCTTCCATAAGCACAATGATCCAATTTTTTCTTCCCATGAATATGTCATTAATCTAGGCTTATACGGTCCGAGCTCTATGACCCTAAACTAAGGTCACCTTAGTTCTCACTATAAGATGTTAAACTGATAACTGGCGGGGACATTCTGTCCAAGGCCCAGCCTTAGGACATTGGCCTTTTCGGGCCACATCTCATGTTTTCACTTAGGGTTGTATGGTGTGGTGCTGGATCTTGTCCTCATTCACGTCGGGTTTCTCATCATGTTGTATACATCCCTGAATGAGATACCTTACCCCTACCTTCGTCCTCACTATAGGATGTTAAACATCATGCAATATAGGACATTCTGTCTAAGGCCTAGCCACATGCCCCTTGGCCTTATCGAGCCCTTGTCCCAAGTCTCCACTCAAGATTGTACGGTGTTGTATGGGATTATGTCCTCATTCATTTTAGGTTACTCTCCATGCCGTATACCTCCTTTTTGTGGGGTATCTTACCCAATTGTGTCCTTTTTGTGTGATGGGAAACAACACGTTACACCCTTCTAGAACTATGTGTGGCTTGATTCTCATCCTAATGGGATATGTAGGTCCTCCCGAATGTTTAGACTTTAGGACAGACCCCATATCATAGAAATAACCCTTTCACTTTGGCCCCTTGCCCTGCACTTTCCGAGAGAGAGGGTTATGTGGTGTGGTATGGGATTATGTCCTCATTCACTCAGGCTCTCTCACAAAAACGCCATGTGCCACTTTATGTTGAAAAGTTCTCTATCCTCTTCTTCTATACACATATTTTCTAGTCGGCCACTGTCAAGTTGAGCCCCTCGACCCTCTTATGTGATTCACCAATGTGCCCAATAGTACTCTGGTTCAGTGTCTGGAGTGTCAGATTTTACCTAGACATGCATTCTCCCATTTATCAGGATTTGTGTTCCCCTTCATTTGGTATTCCATAATCATTCACACATTAAGGTACCTTCGAATAGAATGGATTTGAGGCCTAAGGGCTCTCCTACCATTACAAGCCAACGTTCTCGTTGGATTCAAGAAACAAATTGATACAAGTCCCATGTTGCGAATATGGTCTGTGGTCGATGCTCATTTGTTTGTCCCCATTTTAGGCTAACGTGATATAGATTCTATATTTGAAACATGGGATACAGTTATCCCCCATCGTCATGCCATCCCCATAAAGCCATGAGTGTTGGTTACATGATTCACATTATTTTCCACCCCATCATGTCCAAATGGAATTTCGAAACTCTTGGAATTATCCCCCAGTGCAAATTTTCATTTTAGGAGGACAAAACACACAGTAAAGGCATCAATCAGGGCTCCGCACAGATTTCCCTTTGGCGTGCGTTCAAGGTATTTCAAAAAACCTCTTACGCCCTTATTTTTGACACTGGAATTGACTCACATGGGCTTAGGAATCTTGTTGAGGTTTGCACTTACATGGAAGGATTTCGCTCCTCTATGTTACGAGCTCTAAGACCATAAACAAATATCTATTTTAGAACTACATACTGCTTGATTCTCATTCCCATGGGATACGTAGGAACACCTAGAAATATTGTCTTTGGGTCCAGCTCGAGTTCCACTAATTTATCTCTTATGTTCTACCTTTGAGGCATTAATTGTTACAATATTGAGTGGCATGGAATGGGATTATGTCGTCATTCACACCGGGTTTGAATTAACCACACCACCTACACCCCATTCTAGAAGTTATCCCCCCTACTTCTTGTCCCACATGACATTATACTATATGTTTTCTTGCATGACGTTAAAAAACTTCTTCAACAACTATGTATGGATTCATTCCCATTCTCATGGGATACGTAGGAACACCCGAACATCTTGCCTTTAGGTCCAGTTCAATTGGGAGCTAGTTTCTCCTCCACCCTAATCCTATGATCTTTTCTAGCCCCTCAGACCAAGGTTTCCTCCACAGAATGGGGCATGATATGGTGTGGAACTTGTCTTCATTTGCATCGGGTATGTTTTATCACACTGTGCACATCCCCTTGGGAACCTCATATCTCTTATATATATCTGAGCCATATGACTTAATCTATGATTCTTAGTCCTTGTTGACTTTAAACTATTGCGTCTATCATGCACGACATTAAAAATGTTCGGTTGGTCCCATCACATGACCCTAAACTGTGACATTATCATCATGGCCGCATGATGAAAAACGACACTACATTGTGATGTCCTCACCTGAGGGGATGTCATGTTTGGTATTACTTACACACCATACCATTTTCCAATGCCTTCATACAGATTTATTCTTGTGGCGATTCCTAGAATTTCTATCTTAGGCTCGTCGCTTCACAAAAAGAACACTCATCCTAATGGACAAACATGATATAAAAAATACCACATCTTTTGGTGCAAGGGCCAGACCCATACGACCTTATTGTTTTCATCACTGGTACCTTACAATGCCACCTTTTAGAACTATGCATAGATTGATTCAAATACACATGGGATACGAAGGAACGACCATGTACTTTGCTTCCAGCCCTGCCTAACTTACTTTTTCGGTCCATCAACGTAAAACCATCCCAATAAATGCATGGTGATCTGGACACGAGTTCCACATTCATGTCGGGTTTTATGATTTCCTCACCATGTGTCTCCCATGTAGCCTACCATCTATGGTCTGAGCACTACAACCCTGAACTTTGATCACCTTCGCCCTTTCCGCAAGATTTCAAACTGCAAGACATTTTAAAAAACTATGTATGGATTGATTCCCATAATCAAGGGATACGTAGGAATGCCCAGAAATCTTGTCTCTTGGTCCAGCCCCGTGAATCATAATTCACGTTCCACCTCTTTTTTTAGTCACTTGACCTGGGATCTTTTGTGGAACCATGAATTATAGCTTTACCATAATCTAGTTCGGGATGCCCCATGAAAAGGTTGGGAGATGACAATTTCATCGTCATAGAGGTCCAATTTCGAAGAAGGAATGATCCATGATCAGGCCGGTGCGACCACCCAATGTGTTCCTACCAAGGTGGTGTAACGCCAAGAGTGTTGGATTCCATTCGAGAAAACCACCACTCCACCTTTAATGCTTAGTGTGCCCATTATTCAGACCCTTGTTCTCATTCACATCTAAAGGAACTCCCTAACAATAAGGATTCTCTAATTTAGGCTTGTCTACTGTCCTATGAAATCATTCCCTAAGACTAATGGATAACATTTCGAGTCAAGCCCCATGTTTTGAACATGGTCAGTGGTAGGACCTCATTTGTTTTCCCTATTTCAGGGAAACACAATTAGGATACTATGTTTCGAACTTGGTCAAAAGTTATCCTTCAACGTTACGCCACCCATACAGTGTTCCAAATTTTGGTTATCGTGACTCACACGTTCCACTCTCCAATGTTCAGATTAATTCCAATGCCCTTGGTGTCGCACCACTCGTGCATTATAGCACATTTGGAAGGAGGCCTGTCAATTTTCTTTAGGTACTTATCCTCCAATCGGGCCTCCCCCATTTCTTCCAGGAAATCCGGATTTTTTGATCAAACACTGAATTCCCTAAGCTTGGTTGGCACCCTTATGTTCAGATGGAATAGCACGGTGATCATCCCTAGTTTCTCACATTGGGCTTGACCCACTTTTGCATGGGGATTAATCACTAGGCGTTTCATGAATATAACATATGTGTGTGAAACCAAAACCAATAACGGGACTCATGCATGAAATGGAATAAAATAATTAAAGAAGGAAAGTACGTTAGAGGGTTTGTGATATCTACAGCCCCCGATGGTCTATCCCTCCCATGGGCGGGTTAATCCCATCAAAAGAAAGTTGTAGCTCCACCAAAATTTGGAATGTGAAGTCTAGGTTTTTATGCAACCTTTTCAGTTCCATCTCCTCCTCGGTAGTAAGGTGGCACAATTCATTGGATGCAATCTGGGACTTATCTATGTCAGTCTAGATAACCATCATCTTCTCAGAGGATCTCTTCAGGCCAACATTGACATCTTCCAGCTGGGCCTTCAATCGCAATATCAGCTTCAATTGAGCGGTATAGCTGGCTAAGTGATCATCCTCTAGGACCTACAGCAACTGAACTTCATTATCAGCCTCTTGGAGTTTCTAAATGTTCACCCCTTTCCTCCGCGTCCATCCTACACCTTGGCCATGGTCATACCCTTAAATCTTCTCTACCATAAGATCCCGGATGAGCATGTGAGGACGTTGGGTATCTACTCCCCCAGAACATAGTTCACATAGTCACAAACGAAGTCAATCCATATCATCCATCCATCATTCTTGGGAAGTGTCATCAATGAAGCACTTGATCAGCTTCCACGATCAGCGATTGACTATTTCGTTGTCCTCTTCTCAGAGGTCGTCTCATCCCGGTCAACGTGGTCGGTAGGCTCATATACAAGGAACGCCCTCAGGAACTCATCATCAGTGTCCACATCTGTCATTTGATCAGGCACAACGGGACTGGGGCAATTTGACCAATCTTCATCATCAAATCTCACCTCAATAATCACGGGCATAGCCCCACTGGTAGTCCCACCAGTGATTGGGAGCGCCGTAGTTCGGTATGACTGTAAAACCACCATCATGATAACTAGAATTCCTCTAGTAAAGACGCTTCCAGAAGCCCTGACCAACCTCACCAAGGTGGCCCTCATCATTTGAAGAACTATTCACACAAAAAAGGTCATGGATGTCTGTTTAGATGGTTTGTGGGTGAGAATCATGAATTTGGTCGAAGATACATACAAAGATCGAATTCATGGTCTTGTTCTTGGGTTGACGTCGTGGGGACCCCAAGGCGCGACCCCCCATATATTGTCAGAAGGTCTGAAAGCTTCAGAGGGGTCACCTCAATTGTCCTGGCACCAAAGGACGTAGCAATTGATGCAGCCACAGGTGTAGATCCTGAATTCCCTGCACCTGCATCCACTGAGGTCCAAGAACAGGTTCATTGTATGAGACTATACAACACAATTCAAGTATTAGCAAGGAGTCCAGAAGAACCTGGAGCAGAGCCTGAAAAAGGGGCTTGAGATTTTACCTCAAGGGACTTTGCAAATTTTTCAAGGTCCCCGTCCTGATTTCTAACTTCATCCTCCTCCTATGGGCTACCTCTACCGGCCTCGTCCCCCAAGGAGGACTCGTCCTATTCTTCTGGTAGAAGGAAGTTCTCTCTCAGTTCAGTGACCGACAACTACAGTGGTACAATACAATCCAAAAACACCTTGACATGATCTTTCTTTGGACGAGGAGCACCTTGGGAATGCACAACATCTTCCAGATATTCCATGTATTGATCTGCCTCCTATTTGGACACCGCAAAGCCATCCCGTATTGGGCCTACCCTCAAAAAATCCATCCCAATATGGTTCAAGTGTTTCCACATCTCAAACAGGAAGAGGTATTGCCGGTAGACCTCCCATATGTCCCAGGAATCCAGAAAGGCAGCATTCTACAGCATCTCTATATGGCGTAGCCACTTCCCCTAATCCTGGGTAGGTATCCAACGGAATCCTCTCGAGGGCCTCCCCTATGGATGAATATGTTCTTCTAGAATCGGCTGTCCCACTACTGTTTTTGATTCTATCGTTGCTGCCTCTCCCTCAACTGGTGCATGCCTCGCCACCATGGAAGCCCCGCCACCGCGAGATACCCTTGTCGCCTTCTGCCCCCAGCCTCAAGATTGGGGAGGTTCACTATCACCGACTTGAATGGTTGGATGCTTCAGCATCTCTCCCA
Source organism: Viscum album (assembly GCA_963277665.1). NCBI lineage: Eukaryota > Viridiplantae > Streptophyta > Magnoliopsida > Santalales > Viscaceae > Viscum > Viscum album. Next base: position 2,095,995,174 of record OY728163.1, on the reverse strand, counting down.
GGTAGGCCGCCTCCCAGCTTTGGGGATACTCCTTTACCAACCCAGAGATAGTAGTTGGAAGAGGCAAATCGTTCTGCATCTTTCTATCTTCCTTTCTAAGCATGAGCCACATCTACCTCATCACACATTAGTGTTCCTCATGGTTCACCTCTATATAGACTCGCGGGGTCAGTCGCTGCATACACAAAAATTTCTAGGAAAATCATTGTGGGGTGTACGACTCGCAAAGGGGATCACGGTCCACCCTTTTCACCCGGACTCCACCACAAAAGGCCAGGAGATAGGACTGATTCTCTTCCATTCCTTGGATGTCATCAGTAAAAGCACCAGTTGGCAACAGAAATATATGAATGTTGAAATCCTCCACCTTGCACACCCGGTTCAGTACCAATGATATTGTCATCTTGGCAGGAAAGCCTTCTTTTGCATTCAGAATAGAAGGGTATTAGTTCAACCCCGGATGTGAGATGGGGTTCAGGTACTTATAAACCCCCCTAACATGCATTGCTATCTAACCATATAGGAGGTGAAATGGACATCCCATACTGCTTAATTATCCTCTCATGGAACTAGCTCCATCAACAACATTACCATATGCAACATTTTCTTTGGATCCTCCCACGCACCCATGATGGGGAGGAATTCATCATACTTCGCCCCAATATTGGGACCCCTGATATCTGGTGCACGTTCCACAAGTTGATGCCGTCCTCCCCATGTTGTATGTGGAAGGTATTGGTCCTCGATGAACACCTACTCAGCAACACTAGCATCAACGAGTTATGCTGATAGATGTGAAACTGGGAGGCCCAAGCCGCCTCACATAGACCCACTCTCCTCAGCTCAGCCACAGACTCTTCACATGAGGCACCTACCCATAAGGCTCAGGCTCAGTCATCTGTGTGGTTACTACCCTGGAACAGGTCCCACTTCTCAAACCCTCCCTTCCCTGAGTTCCTCAAGGATGCCTTCATGATTGTCTGGTATATATGGGGGGATGTCTCTAGCTGTAATTCCATCCTATCCACAATGTTTATGTGGTTGTATATGCAGTCAGCATTGATGGGTGTGGAGTCTTCTCGAGCAGGGCTCTCAGCCACCCAGAACCATTGGTGCTGACACGACTCCCTCCTAAACCTGTAAGATGGCTCATCCCTACTAGCTTCAGAAATGAAGACGTCATCCCTCAGTCTGAATCCATTCAAAGGCAGTCGGTTGTATATTGGATAGTTCCCCTGGCTTTCCGATAGAAGATCCACTAACGGACTGTGGTTAGAATGGCTCTGTATTATCTCCCCTAGGCCCATGTTGTTCACCAGCTCCTCCCATCGTGCAATGTCCATGAGGAACCCCTGGCAGCCTCCTAATGAGCCATTCAGTTTTATGTTTTGGGTATTTTTTGTGTTCTGTTCGAGAATCACTTTCACAGAGAAATGTCACGGAGCCGGTTTGCAAGGAATGTTCACAAATCCCTAGCCCGAAATTCAAAAGAAAGTCTCTAAGAATTATCGTGGAGCCAAAGACTCGATGTGCGCTTCGATGCAGAGTCCGCGATTCGCGGAGAGCAAGAGTGGAGTACGCGGAGCTTCGCGAATCAAATGAACTACAATCCAATGTCGCAAAGGAAGGAAAGGAAAATATAGAGGATAACTCCCCTATTTATAGACAATGACCTTCGCAGCTTCGTGTCACATCCATACCGCACCGAGCTTCGCACTGTGCTAAACCTACAGGTCGCTTATCCGCATCGCGAGCCCTTTTCGTGAAATAGCTTCAGGGATGACCAAGAGATTTTGGCGATTGAACCCCATATATTGACCATTTATTTCTCCTCGGCTCCATGTCTGATGGGGGAATTTGATCACACAAAAAGATGGAAAGAAGAAGAACTATAGGGAAGTCTCTGAGGCGAGAGGCTCCACGAATGAATTTGATGTTTGCGAGCCCACCGTGACGAAAGAAGGTAAGAGGATCTACAAACAAATATGGAATTCGCGAGCCTGCCGCAGAGCAAGGAGTTGGGATGCCCCGCAAACCCAATTGAAGTTCGCAAACTCACTGTAAAGTGACCTCTTTCTTCACGCTGAGTGTCCTCTGCTTCGTTGTTCCACTTGCCTATAAATATAGGGCTCTCCTCGAGCCCAAAGGATAGATCATCCAACCTGTAACCTTTTGAGATCTCAAATCTTGAAGAACTTCATTTCCTGTGAACCATGAGATCCTCAAGGTACTATTTCTTTATGATGTGACTTCCCCATTGCTTTAATTGATCCCCTTTTCTAAGAGGGATTCTTTTCGCGAAGCCCACATGCCTTCACGAAGGAAAAAGATACCCATGGGGACTCGAGTCATCGTGAAGTGTTTATGCCTCGCGAAACACTCTCCACACACACACGACCCACATTATAAGGTAGGGTCATTGTGATTCACAAACCATATTTCTTCACATCACCTTACCTCGCGAGGCACCCTTGCTTCATGAGGCATTGCTTCGCGAATTCATTTCCACTTCGTGAATCTCCTCCCATATGCACCTATTCCATTTTCCTAGGCTAGAAGACATCACTTTTCGAAGCACATCCCTTTACGAAGCCCTTTTAGTTCATGGAGCACCAATGGTTCACAATGATTCTACATTTGAACCCCTCTACTCCATGACTCCTTTTCTCGTGCAGCCCATTAGGTTTGCACGAAGCTATTTCAGAGTCCCTTGGATGATACTGCATGTTGTCTTAATTTTTCTCATTGTTCTTCATTTAGATATGCTAAAAATTATTTCTTCTTTACATAGCCACACAAATGTCGACCCCACCCAATGGTTCACTTCATATCACCCCATCACCATGGCATTGCTGATGCCTTCTTTCCATTAAGGGAGGGAGGGTGTCAGTTATGTAAGTCATAGGGGTGCCGAGCTCACCAACTTCGTATGAGCTGCCAGACATTAAACTACCAACCACTACCATCCTAAGCACATGATGTTAAATTGTGACCTCATCCCATGACTTGCAGGCGGGGTGCCCCGTCTCAGACATTCTCTACACCCACTAGTCTCTACAAGAGTGAGATCATTCATCATATGGAATGAAATCCTCTTTATCGGAGAAGCATCCGTCCACGGGGAATGGGAAACCACCATGGTGTAAGCCCCTTGTTTTCCTTACAAGATGCAGCACCCCTGATCATCCTCTCTTCTAGGGTTTTAATCCTTCTCCCACTAGGCTTTGTCACCACCCGGGCCTCCATCCTTGAGTAAGTCCCAATCTCTATCTCCCTGGGCCGCTAGCTACATGTAAGCCCATATTTCCACTTTGGACTACTAACCACGTGTGAGCACCACTCCACTCCCCATGGATGCACCTTTCATGATGTGATTGTGAGGTATTTGTTGTCTCTTATTTCTCACACCGAGCATGACTCGTGTGGGATTAGACCAAGCATCATACATGAAATCCTCTTTGGGAAGCCTAGAGTGTATGCCCCAATCCAAACCTGAACTACATGGTTTTTTATCCCTACCAAGGCAAGGTATGTAGGATGCTTCCACGAGGTTCAAGCCCAACACCCTACTGTTTTTACCCCCTTCACGTCTGTTCACAAAAACCGTTTCTAAACTACATGGACTTTGATCCTTTCAAAGGAATGGTACGTAGGAAGCCTCACTGGGGTTCAAGCCCAACAACCATCTATCCCAGCCATCATCAAGTCGGTTCTCCCCCATCCCACATGAAGTTAAACTATGGACGTCAATCAGCGGTATGCCGTTGTTTCCCTAATCAGTGGTAAGCCGTTGCACCAACCTAAACTATGGGGTCTTTGATCCTTGCCAAAGCAAGGTACGTAGGAAGCCTCCTTGAGGTTCAAGCCCATCATCCATTGGTCCCAACCATACTCATGTTGGTTCCCACCCCATCCTGAACTACATGGGCTATATCCTTGTATCCTAGACATGGTACATAGGAAGCCTCTACAAGGTTCAACCCCATCTAGCAAGTAATTTTTTGTGACCTCATCCAACGGTAAGTCGTTGTGATTCCATCTAGTGGTAAGCCATTATGCAAAATTCAGCGTTAAGCCATTGAAAACCCCATTTGGAGGTAAGCCATTGTCAGATGAACTACGAGGACATTGATTCACTACCACATGGATATGTAGAAAGCCTCTATAAGAGTCAATCCCAAAATCACCATCGTCCTTGAGATGACTCCATTTCATTATCCATCCACGTCAATAAACCTTCCATTATCCATCTTGATTCTTACTTGGGACACCACATCCCAGTGGGATCATGCTACCTCATTCCCCATTCCCCTTAATGACAACCGGGAATCTAAACACACTTTGCCCCAAAAATTGGTGTGACCTCCCGAGGTTGCACCTATATGATCTAACCTAATCAGAGTTCTGATCAGTCTGATCTGTCTCCTCTAGAAGTTAATCCTACGGAATACCATGTGTTAAACATAGGAAGCTGAGGAAAACCTCAGATACTTTCTAATGACATATTATTCCCCTCATTTGATGTGGGATGCATTGGGTTTCCGCGCCATCGAGGATACATAAAATAAAGTGTAGAAACCCAGACGCACTAGTTTCTCATCGTCCAGACATTCCAGTGATTTCCAACATGTCTACTCACCTGACTGAAGGATTCTACCCTAACCAGACTGTTTGGAATGTCCCGAAAGAGGCAGTGTAATTAACAAGTGTCTATAATGATATGGAACTTGTAAGAGTTTCATGAACAACATCTTAAATCTATATGGGAGACCCGAAATAGGAGAAGAGTTCCGAGGTCAAATCCACGGAAGGAAGAACAGGCATCCCATCATCCCATTTCGATCAAGGAGAAAATGGCCCTGAACAAGCAATGGATGCCACCCGCCTTTGGAAAGTTGGAATATGGGGCAAAAACATTTCTTTTTTGTACTCAAGAAGATGGACACGCATGCCCCAGCGAATGCGTTTGAAACATCCTCGCTTGATGAAGTCATTCACAAAACTCTACCTTGATCCCCATTTAAATAGAGGGGGAAATTGTGAGTAACACACTGTGAAATTAATGAGGTTCATTAATTGACATAAATAATGCGCCAAATTAACTGCATGTGGAGTGGTTATGAAACCATAGTGTAAACATGAATTTAATATACCAATTGAATTTTCTAACTACCTCTGTGGCCCCCGCCACCACCGCTCAAGAGGTCTTATGATAAAATAAAATCATTTTTTTATTTAATAAATTCTTAAAAGTTTCAAAAACAAACCTTTAACCCGACGAACAATGTTCTATGTAAATCCTCTCTTAAGAGAATCTCAGTGCTGTGAGTTTAATGGTGCCCTCAGATTTCAGTTCCGAGCGTCGGTTCAAATGATAGATATTTCCGCCTGCACTTTTACAGAACATACATTAAAAAAGTTCAACAATTTGTAACAGTCATCCTCGACCCGCAAGGTTCAAGTTTAGGCTATCCCAAAGGGAATAACTCCCTCATGAACTCAAAAATAATTTAGGAATTCCAATTTGAGTAACCATTTTGGATTTACAAAATTTATTAATAAAATAATTGTTCCTCAATTATTTTATTTGTGGCCAAAAACTAACTTCCACTCTTGGCCCGCACTGTCCAAATTAAGGATCTGAAAAAGGAAAGTATAAATCACAAGTTCAGAGGTGGTTTGAAATTTCTAATTTGAGTCACCATTTGTGAGTTATAACCATTTTAAAAATAAAATAATTTTATTTAATTATTTTATTTATGGTAATTCCATTTTTTGGTTTTCTCACTAGAGGCCTGCGCCGACTAAACATAAGTCGCATCTATGATAAAGCCTCCATCTTAAACGCAATGGTTTCCTCGAATTTCAGATCTGGGCCCCCATTTAAGAGTTATTCTAATTTTGTAGGAAAACCACTCACCCATGCTATTTAAATCTTAATATTTATCCACTGATCATTCTGGGTACTTTGGGCCTTCGAATCATGTGTCGTCATATTTCGCGGTCTCAAAATAATTTCATATAATAAAAATTATTTAAATTCTTTGAATAATCATAAATTAAATTAATTTACAGAAAAAAATGTTAATCATTTTATGCACTACAAATATATCTCAAAGGAACACGATAATATTTTGTAAACTTATTAAATTAATAATTAAAAATATCAACAAAAAAATTCTTCATCCTAAAAAAGATAACAACAATATTAGAATATAAATATAATAATTCATCTATTAATAAAGACATTAGGCCATTTTTAATTTCATCAACATTACTCATTTGATGTAATGGAATGATTATTTAACAGAAAATAATGAAATGTTCATAATAGATTTTCAAAACAATAACCCTTCATTTACTGTCATCATTTAATATGAAGAAAATCTATAAATAGAAAACCTTATTTCTCTAATGGATTACACAATTCCCAATTATTTATTATATAAATAATGTTTTATCTCACATAAACATTACTTTATTAGATCATGAAAACTCATTTGGATAATATTGATTTTAATTAAATACAAACATCATGACAAAATATCACAGCACATATAATGTCATGTGTGCAATTATTCAAATAAAAACCATTAGAAAATTATGTACCAATAGATTATCGAGACCACCTTTCTCAAGGTACGTCAACTATCATCAAAATGACTAAATGATTATTTCTTTCAATATAATATATATATATATAAAGAATTAATGTATATATAGTAGAAAACAAATAGTCATAATATATATTAATCTCAACTATTACACCATTTTCCAAAACCATATGGAAAAAATACATTATTTATCTGGGGTACAACAAAATATTTGATCATAGATCCATAATTAATGTATGTTGAAATCATTCTCCTAATTTTGAGATATTTATATATATACATATGATGAATATTGAAGAGTTAATCCCATAAAATTGGGAAAATTCTAGTATCCCTAAACCATACACCCAGATCTGGTGCTAAATAATATTATTTATACCCTAGCATTGATACCTTCTAATCCCAAAAAATCACAGTCATCCTTAATTAAAAATTAAAAATTAAAAACTAAATACTGAGTTAATTATAGCATAATTGATATTTTTGTATTTGGTTTTATATGGTTATGTAAAAATGTTGCAATAGAACCAGATATCATTCTTATACAATGGACCGTTTCATACACTAGACCTTGATTTTTTATTCTATAATTAGTATTGAACATATCCTATAATATTTTCCAAATATAATGCTCTTTTACTAGTAACATTTATAAAATTATTTTTTATAACTCAAAGAATATAAACATAATAAGGGAGAGATATAATATTCAAAAAATAATAATTTATGAGAATCATTCAAAGAGTAAATAAGGCATTAATAATGTGTGAAAAATCAAATAATAAATAATATTTCTATTTAATTTACAACTTGAGAAGGAATTATATTCATTGATAATATAAAAACATAAATAATCCCATTCAAATTAATAACCAATTTCTCAGTGATGGAATAACAATTTCATACATATAAAACCATCTTGGCCTCGTTCCAATATAGATTTTATAATTGGGAAACATACAATGAATTTATTTTTTATTTATTCGCATTATTCCAATTGACGCATTCAAGTATTATTTTGTAGATACCCCAATAAATTCCTGGTCTAGTTCAAATACATTCATTATCCAATAGAAATGATGAAGAATACAATACATAAAAACCACGCCTTCAATTAAAATAATTTAATTTATAAATATAGCATATAAAATGATAATATTTCTCTAATACATATTGAACCTGTATATATTGTTAAATGTCAACGATATATATCTAATAAGTATAATGATTTTAAATATTTACCAAATAAATAAACCCGTTGTATTTCTTAGAAAACATTGTCGACCATGTTTTCATAAATTTGTTTTCTTAAACCATAAATATTAATGAATATGTGGCTACGTGATTACTATGAATTATGTATAAACCATCGATGATTTTAAATAACATGCATACTGAGCTACCCTATACCACAACTTCTAGGTTAGTGATAAATAATCGTTTTTAGTGTTTTCATTAAGGAATGGTCAGATAAACATATCATTATTTAATAAAGTATACTTTAAAAATTACCACACCAAAATAGTCGAAAAATTTAAAGAACATATAGTTTACTTTTTTATGATAATCTATATAAAAAACATAATTTTCAATATTTATAACAATTTTTCAATAATTCAACAATGTTGGACTTCCATATGGACTAATTTTATTTTGTAAACACCACTTTATCCCAGGGAATAGAAAAATAATAAATTTGCGAGGTAAAAAACATTCTAATGAAAAACATATAAAAATTTACCCAAGTTAAATATTATTGTGATATGAGAAAATATAATTAGTATAAAATAACAAACTGCAAATAATATGTAAGAATAACAGTTCTTCTCAAGTCACGATAGTAGAAAAAGTAATGTAACATTATAATACATTTTAATTAAAAATTTGTATTGAATATAAATAAAATATAGATGATTTATGAATAATAATATATACGAGAGAATATTATATAAGGGTTTCACATAAAAAAATTAAAAGAAATATTTCTGTAAGGATACTTATGAAGTTATTCATCATATAGTAGGTTTGGGGTAACCATCTATGTAACATCATAATATTGGGATTGATTCTCCATTACCCTTATTATACATGTAACTACAATCCCATTAAGCATATTAGGCTTGAGATAATACTCTTTTGCATATTGGGAATAATATTGTCCACATTCATAGCCATCAGATTTGGATAATCCTATTGTATGCTCTTTGGGATGGGATACATCTCTTATCTACCATATGGATTGGGAATGTCCACACATATACCCTTTTGTACTCATGGGGTATAAAAATTAAAAATTCATTAGGGGAATATATAGGACCCAAAAATCATTATAATATTCATCCACACATATGGGTTCCATTATATTGTAAAAATTATAATTATTTAAACTGCAATTAATTTAGCAAAGGAAAAGAGACATGCCACATTAATATAATTCCTATAGAATCCTATATTTCATCCCAATATAGAATATTTATGGTGGACCGAAAAATTCTTAACATTAATGTAATAAATGTTAATGGATTATGAAATAGATAAAAAAGGTCCTTTGAGATTATTGGATAAATCAGATTAATAAAAACACTGAAATGTAATGTTTTTAAATTCTTGAAATCCCATAAAAATGTTTTAATTAAAAAGAAATAATTTAATAATGATATTATTAAATGCCTAATCTTTACAAAGTTGTTTTAAAAAAATTATAAATTAAATATAGTTTTAATAACCCTAAATAATTTACCTATATAAATGGATGCCTTTAAATCTATTTGAAAAACAAATATTTACATTTAAATTTAAACATTTTATTTTTAATACTAAAATATTATTTCAAATACTTTCCATAAACATTAAGAGATAAAATTATTTTGGAAACAAAGATAAAAATTTAAGGGAATATTCATAATGAATAATTTCTATACAATGAGAGAAAATCTAAAAGGGGTTTTAAAAAGTGTTTCTATCATTGTCGATAAGAAGAAGTAAAAAATCACAATAAAAATTCATCTTACAAAAATTGAATAAGACAATAATGAAATAATATTCATTTAAATGATTCTTCAACAACAGATACATAAAATTATATATTTTTTATTAAAATTGAATGCAGAGTGTACTATAAAACATTTTATTATTAATGGATTAAAAACCATTTAAATATTTTAAAAAAACACTGTTAAAAAGTAACATTGAAAATTGAATAAAAATAATAATATTTAAAATCGGATAAGGTAAATATGAATGTCACTATATATAACATATAATTGTGTACAAATTAAAAAGGGAAAACATTATAGGGAAGGTTAATATGTTCAATGAGAAGAAATGATCATAAAATAGGATATGATTTATTCTCAATAGTGATAATGTGATTATAAATAATTTCAAAAAGATAATGATTGTCATTTAATATTTCACTTTTCCAATATAGGGATGGAATTATATTATATTCATGGAATATAATGAAACAATCTCATAACATCTAGGTAAAAGAATCTAAATGAGTCAAAAAAAGAAGTTGATTAAAAAATGACCCACTTATTGCTAAAAAAATATATTAATAGAACCCCCATGAAATGGTGACCAAGAAATTAAACATAAATTAAATTTAATATAAGTTTATTAATGATATTATATATCTAATAGGAATTTTACGCACCACACAAATAAAATTAGAAGAAAATATCAAAACATTTTTCAATAAAAAGGTAATTTTGATGAAACAAACATACCTTAAATCCATCATAAATGATCATTATATAAACTCTTTTAAATTTTTTTATCATATTAAAATATTTTAGAAACATTCCCCATATATAAATATATTTTTATATTGGTTGTTTACAACCATTAATAGCAAATATATTAGTGGGTTATAATTTATTTTTGTCATCAGGGTGCTAGACTCTCTGATTGATATTTTCATACTAGTTTTTAATAGAATTATGGATTCTAATTTATTATAAACTAATTTATAATTATAAAATTATCCAGGATACTATATTATTTTTTTCTAAAATTCTTTACATCCCATTTTCACTTATCCAATGTTAGCGGTATGGTATTTGAAAATGTAACTTTTGATGAATACATCTCGACATTTTTGATGTTCAGAAAATCATATGTTATAAAATGTACTGAATATAAATAAAACCATCCAATAAATATTCATAAAAGAATAGTATATTAATAAAATATTATACAATAATTTTATAATTTTTCATCAATAAAATATGATATAAATGTTATAACATCTTCCAAATTAGTGGTAAAATTTTCCCAAGAATGAGTATCACACAATAATTTTGCGAGTAATTAATTGTTTTTATATATAAAAAATATTAAATTTATAGATGAATAAAAAATTAATATATATCTTACATCTTTACTAAATTTATTCATAGAATCAACTATGATATTTGGTGATTTCAAGTGAAATTCATCATTTGAGAGGTGGTAATGGGCATGTACACACAATTTACTCTTCAATTTCTCTACGAATGAGAAGGATTGAGGTTATATGGTATATTTTCAAATAAGAAAAATTATTTTGACATCGGAAACATATTTAATCATAAAATACCTTCTTTTTTATGAGTCATGAGAGGGAGTGCATAAAAAAATAACCACATCATTTCTTTGAGGCGGATTTTTATAAGTACGCATAACATATGATTTTTTTATTTTTTAGTTAATGAAAAATATTGTACAATTCCTTTTTAAATAATATAATAATACTAAACTTTGTTAAAAATTAGAAATTATTTATATAATGATGGATAGAAATGGTTTGATAGTGTGAGATTAATAAGTTGAGGCTAAGGTGAGAAAAATTTAATATTATAAACATATTATATATCTATATATGATACTTGAAAAAGGAGGCCATTGTATAATTAAGAGATACTGTAAGATGATGAATTTTAGATATACATGTATCTTATGATAGTAATATAATACATTGGTTTTACATGATTGGATCGAAGTGATCACAAATTATATGTGATGAGAAGATACATTTTTTAAGTACCCATTAAATTTGAATAATGGAATGTCGCTATTAAAATATAAATGGACGAAAAATTGTAAAATAATGAAGGATAACAATGTTTTATTAGACATATCTCATCCACACATATTTTTGATTATTTACTCTTTCCATGGTAACTAATTATATATATTTATAATTAATATTAATAATAAAATTAAAATTTTTTGAATTACCTAATTGGAACATATTGATTTCAACGGTAAGAATCAATATATCTAATAAAATTTTTAATGGTTATATTTTATTATTTTATTATTAGGAACAATCTATATAAAAATATATTTTTGAAATTTTTTATTTTTATGATTGAAATTTATATGTTTTACAAAATTATAAATGTTATTGACATTCATAATGAAAATATATTTATTTTAAATAATGATTATTTTTTAAGTATTTAAAATCAATATATAATCTTCTTTCACCTTGGGAATACCTAATTAAAGGAAAGATACTTAAATTGTTTTTATGAGATTAAAAATATTAAATATGTGCTAAAATTTGGGACATTGGCTTACTGGGTTCATCAAAATAAATTTAAGTTAAAAATTTTACTCATTAAATACATATTGGATAAATTAAATTATTTAATAAATTTGTATATTTGGGTAATATATTGATAATTTCATAAATGTTATATTATGGGTAAAAACTGTATTCTCACTATTCACCTAAAATTCATTTTTTTAAAAAATCAAAAAAACCATAATAAGAAAATTTAAATATTAGGAATTAAATCATTATAAAATTCATTAAATTTAATTTTCTATATGTTATAGAATTTAAATTTAATTTAAAAACATATTTGGGGAAAAAAAATAATCTTTATGGAAAAAATTATTCGTATATTAATATACAGATTTAGAATGATTTCTTAAGTCAGTTAGTTAAACTAATACACACCAATATAATTATTATTTTTTATAAATAAAAATTTTGTAATTTCTTTTTATTAATGTATTGTGGTTTCTCTTTTAGTTTGGTTTTCGGTGTGATATGTGATATAGTGGATTGAATTAATGTAGTGAAAAATATACCTTAAAATCAGGGGTTTTTAAATCCCCCCACTATAAATAAATTGCTTCATGATAATTATAATTATATTTCACAAATTGAAATATCTAATGGGATGTAAAATATACGAATGTATATTGTTATTATTACTACAATGATATCAACATTACCGAACCAAGAAACTCATATTTTCATAAGAAGTTTCCTAATATTGATATTTTTTACGAATAAATTGATGTAAACATCCCCCATGATTGGGTAATATTAATATTAATTAATAACTATCTTTCCAAGTGAGATCATATTAAAAATTTCCATTATAGATGATCATATCCAATTTCTAGGTCAGGAATTGTGATTTTTTAGTTTATTAGGTGATATGGATTTTATTTTGAGAGACCTAATATATTTCCAAAATAACACCATATTAATTTGATGAAAGGATGATAATATAGTCACAATAAACTCTCCAATATACCTCGAAATGTAATATATTTAACCAGAGGTTTCCTTTGACAATAAAAAAATAAAATTGTGATTTATTTCACCTGGATAAATTATTATATTTATTGGGCCTCAAAAAATAAGTCATTAATAAATATAGATGATAGTATATGTTTTCTTTAATTATCATTTTCTACTTTAGTGGTTTTGATTTTATTAACATTCATGTGATTCCATATATTTGGTTGATGTTGTAAAATATACCCCTTGTTATACCTTCGATTAGGGCATGAATTTGTTTAATCCCAAAGTCCTTGTACATAAAGCCATGATGTGTGGATGTTCTTATTTCATGGAATCTAATACAAAAAATTATATTTTATAACCACTTCATCTATCATATATAATCATGTGTTTGATGGTCAATCCTTCTACGTGTAAAACATATTCGTATTCCTTAAGAAATTTCTTTGGGGTTTCTACCTATATTTTTTATAGGAATGAAATTTAATATTTACCCTTTTATTATTGCCATCACTTTTATATTTTAAACACCATACATTATGTTATTTTCATGGAATTAGAGTCAGGAATGGCTCACATAGTGATTTATTTCTCTATATTATTATGTTATTGTAACATAATGTTTTTGAACATCAATGTCAATTAAATTTGGCTTCTCATTATGAAAATCACCACATTGTACATCATATATATTTTTAACATGGTTTCTCCTGGATCTATATATTAATTGAATAAATTATGTTCACAAATAGAATACCATATTCAGTATGATTATAAAATGGGTAAAATTTAAAGTAAAACAAATTAATGAAAAAGAAAATATTCCCACTAAGATATGAATTTATAGGTTTCAATATATATTTTATATGTTATATATCACATTATTTTCTATTACCATATAATAATTTTGTGCAAAAATACTTTATAATAGTTCATAAATAGAATTGTATTATCCAAAGATAATCCAGTGGGATTATCTACCCAACTGTGTATTATATTCCCACCTAATCGTGTACTTGAGTAATGATTTTGTAGACACTCGACCAACCATTAATAAGTTGATAACCTAAATGTGTATAAGTTCCATAGTCATATACACTATGAAATATTTAAAAGAGTAAATAATTTCTCACGATCCAAAAAAATTAAACATTTACAAAACAATAAGACTATATCATTTATATATATATATATATACATATAAATTTGCTCTTAAGTAAATTTAACACAGTCTAATTTCTAAATGAACAAAAATAATCCAAAAAAACTAAAATGGACTCTAATACCAATATGTGTAACCAAGACAACACTCCTAGGTTTTATGGTAAAAACACTTTATTTATAAAATAACATTGATAAAAAGGTAGATGATGATAAATTTATTATGCGACAATAGAATAGGATAATCATTACACCTCACAATAATAACATAATCCCAAGAATAAAATGTTTAGTGTCTTTTAGGATCAGCAACATAAGAAATTTTTGCGTCAATAGTTGTGAACAATTCTCTATATTAATCCACTCTAGATGCACTTGTATAATCTCTATAGGTTGGAATGACCATTATAAATTGCTGAATAGAAATGTAAAAAATAAACTATCTCAATCCCATGGTTGTGGAAAAAATTATATCAACATTCCAAAAATATTTTTATCATATAATTATGATAAAACCTAATTAGGATTGAAATATATTAATATAATTAACATAAAAAAATATTATTAGCCTATAAGTCATTATAGAGGTGAATATAATATAGATTGAAAAAAAATATTTAATTGAAGAAGTGTGGAATAATTATATAATAAACATGATCCATAGAGCATAATGTAAGATCTCGGGTTTTTGGAATGGGTCAAAATCCCAACCCTGTTTGAATTTTTGACTTCTTCATGAGAAAAATGGTAAAATATGGGAGGTTATGAAAATATCCAGATAACACACCATGTAGTCCAAACAACACACTATGGATGGGTAAGGCGTGTACGATCCACGTGCTTGCTGAGTACATGTCATGTGATGACCATGTAAGAACATCCTTCTACAAAGTGTGTAATGTTGCTTGGCTTGTCCTGTATTTTTTCCTCCATGTACTGGCTGAGTTGGAGCCATGTGTGGACATGTGTGGCACGTCCAAACTATGTGGAACCCCCCCCCCCCCCCCCCCGCTTAAGTTAGAGCACATAAAAGGCTACTACACGGCATGTTGTCTTTTGTACACGTCGTGTATTTTTATTTTTATTCTCTTAAATGTTGGTGTGTCACATCTTATTTCTGAAAACACTTTCTTCTTCCCCAACATCACAACATGTCCATTATGAAATTCAAAGAATATATTCTACCCCATAACCATCACCCAACATCTATTATTTAATATCTCGATTGATTTTAGATGACATCGGGAAGGCTAAACCCACACACCCTTTTTTGGTTCCAGTTTCCTTTCCTCACACAATGCAAATTCAAACCGAACAGACTTGTCCGGATTTGATGGAAACATAGATCTATGAAGATCGGCTTTGAATTAGAGGATGATATCTGACGTGCCTACGTCAATGAACCCGAGGTAGGGGTTTTATACATTCTTTTGTGTTTTTGTAGATTTTTGGGTTATGCGGACTTTGGTTCTTATTTGGGTATTTTAAGAGAGACCCTCTTCTATCTTCTATTTCATATTAATTTTCTTATTAGACCTATGAGATTCCTTAGGGTATGCCCTTTAACCCGTTTTGTTTGAGTGGGGCCAGGCGAGGGGTCATTACTCAATTTGGGGATTTTTTCTAGGTATGCCAAAATGTGTTAAAATGATTTGTTTTTTATAAAATACTTAGTTCAATTTTTATGCGATGATATGAATTTTATAGGAATCCAAGACCATAGTGCTAGTATGGGGCAACACATAGCTAGTAAAATTCATATGTTCATTTTTTTATTGTTTAATGTTCTGAATTTGATTATATATATGTGATGTGTGATATTACATATGGTGGAACCTTCAGAATGTGTTGGGAATGGCCTGGGTATTGTAGAGTGATGGTGGTCACAGATTGGGCATGTCCTGGGTTACATTGGGTGGTTCTGACCATAGGATGTGGTGTCATGGTCATTGGCTTGAGGCATTGTGACTATCAGGTTGGGCATGGCCTGGGTTACTTGGATGGAATGGCAATCAGACTTGAGCGATATAGTCGTAGGGTCACAAGGTGTTATAGATGCTGTGTCTTGGGAATTTTTTTATTACCACTCACCTGTAACTTTGTTTATTGTGCACATTGAGAGACTCTATAATGAAGTGGTTTTGACCACTCGTGTGGGTGGAGGACCTCGTTTTTTGTAGTTAGGCACTATTGATTTGGGGGATCATATCATAGGAAGAAACATGGAAGGTGAGGATCCTTCAGGGGATAGTGAAGAGGCTGTCAGGTTTGGGGGAAGAATATCCCTGTGGTTTTAGGGAAGACATCAATGTCCCTCTGGTTAACATATTGAGGGAAAACATCATTGTCCCTTTGGTTACTTATTAGAGGGAAGAAACAGTTCTTCCTCCTATTTAATACTTATTGGGCATCCATTTGAGATGTCTGTACTTGAGACATGGTGTGTCAGTGGGCACATGGTTCCATGTTACATGACAGAGATTCTAGCATTGGTCGAAGAAGGTGACACATTATGGTGGCTTTTGACAACCATTGGAGTTTGTGCTTATTTGTGCATTGTAAAGGTTATAGTTTTCCTTATAAATGCATACCTGCTCAAACACTTCTATTTGGTATGTACTATTGGGTGGTATCCTATAGAGATTTGTCTCACACCCTATAGGGGCCCTTCGAGACATGCGTAGACGTTAAGGATTTACATGTACGAATGAGACAAGCTTTAAGAGCTTGACTATTTTAGCCATCGCATTGAGATGGCAGGGACCTTGATTTCCTACCTAGATGGAGTTTACCTTGTTTTTCATTCTTTTCTATACTAGCATCCTTACCTTGTTTATTGTATCTACTGTTGGTTAGACATTGGAAACCTTTTATATATTAACATCCTATGGATGCATGATTTTTCTATTTCAGGAGTTGTTATAATTGGTTAAACATGATATTGGGTTTAAATTCCACATCTATAGATTATATTTATTGATTTCGATGTTTAATGATATTGGATATGCATCCGCTATACTGTTCTAGTTTGAGTCTGCTATGTCATTATTATTGCTTCATGTTTTTTTATGCTCAAACCTGTACAAATATTATATTCCGATATGTTATAGCCTCTACAATATAGCTATTTAGACCCTCGTTGCTAGTTATAATCCTTTGGTGGAAGGAGAGGTTCACCTAAGGTAGTAACACCCAACCCATTTAGCACTGTTCGGGTGGACCTTTAGATATAGAACATTACAAAGTGGGACTAGAGGTGTTTATAACAATTATTTAGTAAGAGTGTTTGACTAGATACTATTGTGATTAAGACTTTTCTTTTTTATATCTACTATTTATACTATTTGGGATATGGTTGACTGGGGATAGGTTATTTTAGGAACTGGGTTTCTAGCTTGTGCTTGGGTGCATGCAGCCCCATGTATGAGGGATAGACCAAGTTTCCAGGGGTGGGAATTAATGTTCGTATTTCTCTCAGATTACACTTTGCATGATTTCCACCTTGGTGTCTCACTAGGGGGAGAGAAGGTGGGTGAGATTAAGATAGATAGAGGCACACAAATGTTGTGGCCGTAATCTATTTATGTTTTTACTTGTTTGGGAATGTCTTGTTGGGACATGTCTTCTTTGAGTGCAAAAGGTTCATAATATTTACATGGACAGACCAGATGTTGGCCAGTGGGATTCCCACCATATCGAGTGCATGATATATATATATATATAAATATATATGAGATGACTAACATCGAGGCATCAAGGATAAGGGTTACTTTGGTTGCATTGGGCATCAAGGCATTGAGGATGTCAGTTAGACGGGGTGTTAAGCACCAGGTTTGTTTTGAGAATCCATGGGATGTAGGACCTTGTAAAAGTGAGCACTAATTCAATGTGGGATATGTTTGGGGTGTCCGAAACAAAACAGAATCACCAATGAGGAGTAGTAGTGATGATACGTCATGAGAAGACCGTGACTCTAGAAACCAATTAGTGATCCTTTTTTGAGTTTTGTAGGGTTGAGTCTGAGTTAGGTAATTCCAATGGTCGGGAGGCCCTATATGAATTTAGCCAGATCATTTGAGATCTGGGTAGTTCGAGTTACTTTTATCCGGGTGGTATGTTAGATTCCATCTTCGGGTTTTTTCTGATAGCTTGGGGATAAGATATGTTAAAGTAGGGAGATTGTAAGAACCTAGGTTTTTTTGACGGGTAAAAATCCCATCCCCATCCAAATTTTTGACTTATTTCTATGAAAACAGGGAAACTATGGGATGTTCTAGAAATTAAGAGATTACACGCTATGTACTCCAAAGTAAACACCACGTATGGTTTAGGCATGTACTAGTCGTGTGATCACCGAGTTCAGGCCATGTGATGAACGTGTAAAAAATCCCAACTATAGGGTTTATAGTGTTTCTTGACACACCATGTAATTTTACTCTCACACACTAGTTGAGTTCTAGCCGTGTGTCAACCCTTGTAGTGCATCTATGCCATGTTGATACCCCTTCTTATGTTAGTGCATGAACAAGGCTACTACACGACATGTCATCCCTTATACAGACCATGTATTTTTTTATTCACATAAATTAAAGTGCATCGTGTCTTCTTTTAAAAAACACCTTCTTCTTCCCCAACATATGAATAGGTATATTCAAAAATTCTGAAGAACATTTCATACCTTAGAATCATCATCCAACGTCTGTTTATCAATCATTCAGTGGCATTGGATTCACACCAAGAAAGATAAACCCATACGCCCTTTTTATTCCAGGTTCTTTTCCTCAAACAAAACAAATTCTTTCTAAATAGTGTTTCTAGGATTAGATGATAACATAGATCTATGAAGATCGACATCAAATTGAAGTTCGATATCAAACGTGCCTACGTCTATGAGTCTATGAGAGGTGGTACATACATTTTATTGTGTTTTTGCATACTTTTGAGAGATGCGGCCTTTGGTATGTATTTGTGTCTTTTGAGTGAGACCTTGATTTGTCTGCTATTTCATATTAAATTTATTGTTAGACCTGTGGGATGATTTTGGGAATTCCCTTTTAAATGTTTTCCTTGAGCTGGGACAGGTTAGGGGTCATTTCTCAATTGGGGAATTTTGGCTAGGTATCCCAAAATGCGTTAAAATTATTTTTCTGATTAAACTACTGATGTTACATTTTTAAATGCAACTATATGAGTTGTTAGTGGCTTCCAAGACCTTGGTTCTGGTATGAGACAACACATAATAAGTTAAATTCAACTATTCAGTTTTTTTTCAAATTTAAACTATTTATTTTGATTATATATATATCAAGTTTGATATCGTATATGCTGGAACCTTAGAGTTTTGTTGGTCATGGCCGAGGTATTGTTGAGTGATGCTGATCACAGGGTGGTCATGGCCCATGATACATTGGGTGGTTCTGACAATCGGATTGGGAGACATGGACGTTAGCTAGAGGTAGTGTGACTGTCAGGTTGGGAATGGAATAAGTTACTTCGATGGAGAGGCCTTTAGAATTGAGCGACACTATTTCATGGGCATGAGCTATTAGAGATGTTATGTCTTGGGAACTTATTTTGGTGATTACCACTCACCTAGAGCATTGAGTAATGTGCATATAGAGAGACTTCGTGATGATGTTTTTTTGACCACTCGTGTGGGTAGAGGCCCCTGCTAGTTTTAGCTAGCTACTATTGGTTTGGGGGTGCTTCATAAAAGAATCCATGTGGATGGTGAGTAGAATTCAGGGTATAAAATTGAGGCTATCGGGTTGGGGGTACATGCTCACAGTGGTTTGAGGTCAAACAACATTTTCCCTTTGGTTACCTTATTGAGTGTAGACATCGTTTCCCTTAGTTTACTTATTTGAGGACTGTCAACACTATTCCTCTAAGTTACTACTTCTGAGTCGTGCCTTCGAGATGTTGGTACATGAGACACGCTATGTCAGGGGGAAAATGGTGCTGGGTTACATGACAATGATTCTATAATTGGCCGAAGTAGGTGACCATCCATGGTGGTTGCCGAGCACCAGTGGAGTTTTTGATTACTAGTGAATCATTCTAATTATGTTTTTCATTATAAATTCATTCCTTCTAAAACACTTATATTACAAACTCACCGTTGGGTGGTATCCTACTGGAATTTGTTGCACAACCTACACAAGAACTTCATGATGTGTCAAGACTTTATGGATTTACCTACAGGAAAGAGACCAGCTTATGTAGTGAGACTATTTTAGTGGTAGCATGGAGGTGTTTGGGACCTCGAGGTCTTTCCTAGCTGAAGATTACCTTGTTTTTGTTTCATTCCTATACATTAATGATTACCTTGTTTATTAAAGATAACTTTGGTTAGAAATTAGTGTGCTTTTATATATTGACTTTATATGGATGCATGATTTGTCTATTCGATAAATTATTACAAGTGGTTCAACAGGATGTTGTGATTACATTCTTCTAGGTTTGTTTATATTTATTGCATATATTGTTTATTCATATTGGATATTCTTCCACTATGCGGGTTTGTTCTTACTCACATGGGACATTATTACCGATGCATGTTTTATAATTACACTTGGACCAGAACCATTATTATACTCTGATAGAGTATAGTCTCCCCACTATACCTATTCATACCCTCACTGCTAGTCGGAAGCCTTTGGAATTCTGGGAGTTGCGCCTAGGGTAGTAACACCCGAATCGTATAGCACTTTTTGGGTTCCACTTCAGGTCTGGGACATTACACATAACATATACAGTAAATAATGAAATAATGTTATATCATAATAAAAGGAAAAAAAATTATACTTCAAGGCTACCCACCAATAAATTCATCATATAATCATCTGGGAAAATCCACATGTGTACCTTCTTGGGATTTTACTATCCACTGGTCTACTTTCACTGGGCATGGTATTACCACCCATGTACACTTCTTGTGTATTTGATGATCTTATTATATAACATTGTGATTGGTATAATCCTCTTGCGTACCCTTTTTCATTGGATAATCCTATAGTTTAAATTCTTTCCTCATATAATCCTCTCATGTACCCATTGGTTTTGGATAATAATATTGTATACCCTATTAAAATCATGGGATATATAAATTACCAATTAATTTGATGGATTTATAAACTCCCAAACATCCTAACAGTATTCTTTCATACATATTTCTGAAAATAAAATTGGAAATCCTTCATACTTCAAAAGGAATTAATTGATATATATAATGGAGATGAGTTTCAAACAAATAAATGCTAGAAAAATATATAATCCATCAAGTGAATGAATATGTATGGTGGAATATAACAAATAAGTATCGTAACATACATAATATCAAAGGATGTTGAATAATATTTGAAACACCATTTTTATGTTATTGGATAAATCACATTGAAAAACATAGTAATCATTTATTAATTCATGTGAAGTATGAATTT
This sequence comes from Viscum album, assembly GCA_963277665.1. Lineage (NCBI taxonomy): Eukaryota > Viridiplantae > Streptophyta > Magnoliopsida > Santalales > Viscaceae > Viscum > Viscum album. The sequence continues at coordinate 2,095,973,425 of OY728163.1, read as the reverse complement.
TTTTTCTATATTATGAAATAAATTCATCTAGATAATTTTTTTTAATTATTAACTATTATTACTGAAAAATTGTGTTTTAGAAGATAATTTTACCAAATAAATGTGATTTCAAAATCATTGAGAAATAATGTTTTAAAATAGAATCCATTAAAATAAATTTTTAAAAAAATATGAATTCCTTAAAAATAAATTTTTATGTTATTAAAAAATAATATTATTTTCATTTCATTTCACAATCATCAAGGATTAAAATCATTTAAAAATATTCTAATAACAAAATGAATCTATATAATGAATAATTATTGTACCCTTATCATTGTAATAGTAATATAATTTTATTTTTAAAATATTTGAAGGAAAATAGTTATTATAGAAGATATAAAACATAATGGGATTTCCATATAAAAAGTATATCATTATGAGGGAATGTAAATATAAAAAAATAGGGGAACCATTGTTATAGCTAATTGGAATTCTTCACAAAAGTTATATTTTCTAAAAAAATATTCAGTAAGATAATTATTTTAATTATGACCATTACATTACATATAGGGAGAACACATTATAGTATAATAATAGAATAAAAGAAACTAATATTCTAAATATATCGTAAAAAAGAATTAATAATGACTCTAAAAATAAAAATTTTCAAGAATGGCCCCTTTCCACTTAAGAACCAATTTAATAGAATCACCATTAATGATTGATCATGATGTTGAACTAATATCTCCATGAAGGAAAAAAAATAGATATATTATAAATAAAATAGACAATATACACACCACATAAATTATATTGTTTGAATATATTAAATGGTCCATCAATATAATAGTAATGTGAACGAACCCCCACTACCATTAACTCTTTTAGAAAAGAATTACACAAACTTCGATAAAAAATAATAATATCTTAATCACCTAAATATGAAACTTATTCTATTATATATCTATATTTACACATCACTTTAATTGAGTTATAATAAATATATTATACTATTATAGTCAATTTTCATAATTTGGAACATGAAACTCTAATTTCGTGTTTCACATTAGTTCTGTATCGATGTTATCAATTCTTATCTAACAATAAAAAAATATAATTAGTAAAATATAAATGATACAAGAATCATGGTGTTTCAATGATTAAAAGTATCCCATTTTCATTTAGTGAATGTTAACAGTATATTCTATGAAAATGAAAATTATGAAGATCTACCTTTGGAATGTTTAATTATCGAATGATGATATATAAATAAATATAATAAATATCAAAAAATATTTTATAGAATTATAAAATCATTGAAAATATAATATTATGTCATTATATTATCAATATTAAATATTCCACAATCATCAACAGTAATAATATTATATCATCATTCATGTACGGAGGAGAAATGAACCTAACACTGTGCATGTTATAATGATATAATGAGTAAGGATTCATTCTTATGTAATGATAATGTAAATCTTATAGATGATTGAAGATGATATATATTAAAAATATTTTAATTAAATTTATTTCAAGAGCCACAAATGGTAGTTCGTGATGAAAAATGAAAATTTTCTTTTATTGAGGTTGTAGTCCGCCCAAACACATGGTTAGGTTTCCACTTTTAATTGAATAACATAAAAAATGTGTTTGAGAAATTATCATTTTACAATACAGATTTCATCATAAGAACAATATTCACTAATTAAATACATCATTTTTACAAATTCTTAGAGGTTGTGATGAAAAGTGTACCAGATCAATTCATCATTGTTGTAGTCTGCACATATACAAGATCAATGTAATCTTTTTATTATTTTTTGGAATGTATTTAATTATGTTTTTAAAAATATTTTATTTTAGTTTTAAAAATATAATTACGTTATGGTGGCTATAAATATTTTAATGGGGTGATTAAGAATAATATTCTAAAGAGTATGAATTAATCATGTGGTTAACATGAAATTTTTTTATGGAAATATCATTTGTTGTGGAATTCATAGGCTAACTATTTATGACCATAGGTTTATAGATAAGATATGGGGCTCTACGAGGGGAAATTTTCATGGGTTTCATGATTAAACTAAATATTTTAGGTTTATAGTGAATTGAAGGAAGTGATCCCTCATTATAAATGCTAAAAATCGTAATTTTAGATGTATTGATTTCATTTCAATAATGATATGTCACTATTGAAAGGGTTAAAATCCCCAGAAGCGTATAAAAATGGATTAAATGAGTTAAATATTATCCAAATATCATGTTCCATTTTATGTACTATTTTTATATATTTTAGGACTTTTTCACAAATAAAAACATTTCTTACATTTTTTACATTTACTATGGTAATTAATTTTATTATCCTTTGTAGTTAATATCATCCTTTAAAATTAAAATTTAAATTATTAAAAAATCATAATGTTTTTATTTAAAATATAAAACCGATTTTACCAAATTAATACATATATTAGGAAAAGTTAATGTTAATATTTGGGGACACATTTCATAAAACATTTTATTAAGGTATGATATGTTGAATAACATTTATTGGAATCATAATATTATCAATGTTTTTGAATTTCATAATATAAATAAGAATATTTTAAAACAATTGATGGTTTATAATATTCTTAACTAATACATAAATTAATTTCACACTGTGAATTCTTATTTAAAATAGAAATCCAAAATGTGATTTTATTAGATTATAAATATTACTTATGATTTGAATTTTTTTACATAAGTATTTAGGTTGAAAATATTTTCTTTATTTGTAATATATCTCCATATAATCATATTTGACTAATTAAATTATTTTAGAGAATTTGGAAATTTTTTATTAAATATAATTTCATAAACTATAATGTTTATTTAGAAATGTTATTTTTACTATTCATATAAAAATCCATTATTTTGGAAAAAAATCACAAAAATAATATTTGGATAATTTAGATTTTTCAATTTTAAAAATTAAGTTATTATTATCTGATATATATTCTATTATTCATATGAGATAATTATAATATAAAAATAAATTCATGGAAAACCAATGCACTTTTAAGAAAAAGAAATTTCACTTGTATTAATATAAATTTTTAATAGATTTTAAATGGTTCATATTTATATGGATACACATAAATTTAATAGATATAATATATAATATTATTTAATAAATATATTTTATTATATCATGTAATTTATTTTAGATGGGCATAGTGTGTGAGAGAAGAAACAGAGCATAATATTCATTTAGAGAAAAAATGTTTTGAAATCATGGGTTCTTATAGACATATAGGGAACCCTAAATTTATCATTACTAAGAAATTTGACATAAATTAATATCATTTAATATATAGAGACTAATATAGAAGAATTTAATTTTGGAAGGGGTTTCCATTATGGATTTCGTATATTTTTTTCAAAAATAATGATCAAATTAAAACTCAAACATTTTTTAATAGGTGTGTTTAGGATAATATTAAATTATTTATGAACTAATTTAATATAATGGAATGTTTATAATAGATTATACTTATGTATGTAAATTTATAATGAATTATAAAAATATGCATTAGTCGAATGATATAACATTTGAAATCATTAACGAATATAATTTCTTTATTAAATAAATTCACAGAATATTGGTAAATGACAGAATGTTTTAAAACCATAAAAAATTATCTGTGTAGTTAAATAATGACTAACAATATTGGTAGTGGGAAAATACTTCTAGGTTGAAAAATTCAATCATATGTTATTGACCCACTATTATAACTAATTCAAAAATAACTTCTTTAAGATAATTATAAATGCATTCCTTGTAAAATTTTGAACGGAATTAAAAACATATTGAAAACTGATCTTAAAATACAATTTAAGAATAGAATAAAAGTGACGAGAAATAAAATAAATAACATGGTCACAGAGGGGATAGTTTTCTCATAGAATGTATGAAATATTGTTGGCTTTCCATGAACTCATTCATTCAGTCAATTTGTGTACCAACGAGAGGAAAATTTCAAGAATATTTGAAATCTCCATAAATATTTATATGAGAGGAAAATAGATGGTTTTGAAGAGATAGACGAATTATGAGTTTTTTATTGGTTTTTTGGAAACAAAATTTCTAGGGTAAATACTTCTGAGAATTCAATCAAATAGGCGACTGAGGCCCTACTATCTTTTATATTTTTTATAACTATACATGATTGTATATTTAATTTTTTTTTATCTTTTTAGATTTTTAAATACATATTCTGTTCATTTTATTTTATTTAGGACTATTTTTATTATTATTTGGAAGTGAAATTCTTTTTTAAGTAATAAATTTTGTGACTTGTAAATTAGGTTTTAATTATTATGTTTTATATTGTGATCATTTTAAATTATTTCTTATATGTTGAATTACTTTGTAAAAAATTATTTATATTATATTTTTTATGGGTTATGTTATTTCAAATTCACCAACATGAAAAATAATAATGTTTGATGTTGGTGGCTTAGATAGTATATAATTAATAATGTAGAAACAATATCTAAATGAAATATGAAACACTTACTAAACATATAACAAATAATTCCTAATAAAAAAAATTTCATAATAACAATTACTGATAATTAATTTAAGTGTCACAATATATTGTTTATTTTAAATAAATATATTTTTTAATAGTTTTTTTACATTATTGTAATAATAAAAATATTTATAATATTAATAAAATTATTTTTTTTCAAAAATATTAGATGTTGAGGATATGTTTTATGATTTATTTAGATTTTATTTGGTTTATATTTTATATGATTTTGTTGTTAGATACATTAAATTTAATAATTATTCATATTTTTCAAGTATTCTTCTTTGAACGCTTGTAAAATGTAAGCTGTAACTAAAATATGACTGAAAATTGAAATAGTAGACAAACATTTAATAGTGGTTGAGAGTAAATAATATTTTCATCATTTTAATAGACATAAAATTATATAGAGTATATAATAAAATGTTGTTTCAAATCATCTTTACCAACATTAAATTTATACCTGAATGAGTATTATCACTCTCTATGGTGCGGTCATATCCCATAATATATTGTGCGAATTGGATGCATCTATTGAGAACTTATTACTTTATAATGGGGTAAATTATGATGACCAAGATAGGGATAATCGTTAAGGCACTAAGACATTAACTGTCAGATGTTCTTCCTAAGTCATAATTGGAGGAGGTTCCAAATGGATGTCTTCATGCACACTAAATCCTTCCCCCACTAGTTGAGTATAAATAATTAACCGCATAGAATGGTGGAGAAAAAAAGCCTATAAAGGATTAGTCACGAATGGATGAGGTATGTAGAATGTCACCTAAGAGAAACTCAAATAAGATGTTTTTTAAGAGAAATATGGATATCCTGACAACATGATTGGATCCCATTACTCTTGATGCACATCCCAAATCAGTAGAGGATGTACTTCTAGAGGACCAACCTCTTCCTGTTTAATAGGTAAGCCCACATGTATAGCACTGCATGGTCTACATCATCGTCATCATGGATCCTATAGATTAGTAGCTTTTGGAGGAGGTTCATGAGTATGAACCTCCTCTCCTTAATAAGAATGTCATCAACATGGGGTGGATGATTGAAGATAATGCCTTGAACCACATTATATATGTGAAACATCTCTTATAATATAATTTTGAACACTTATAGGAAAACACCCACATCCTCCATAGGAATAGACATGCATATAATCTGTTATAGTCAATTATGTTTTAAAGAGATTAAAAATGAACTAGAAAATAGTACAATAAATCCCTAATGGAAATTTAATGTCTTAGAAGATCCAGAATCTCCCTACCATGTAGACTAATATATAGTATAGGCTTTATTATATACAATTGATTATTCTTGAGAAACACTGAATGACATAATATCATCGTATGTAAACCCTTGATATGAAATAATCCTCATATATACCATAGTTTAAGATACACAACAAGTTGTGGTTACAAATTAAAATTCTTCATCCCTATCAGCATCATGGGATGAAGTGTTGGTTATTGCCTTAGTAGTAATACAATACACTAAAAACATCCAAAATGGATCATAAATCTATCAAGATAGTGCCCCTATATTATATAAATGTAAATGTGAGGCTCTACATCCATCACATCATGAAGTCCATTAGTTTATTATGTGGGGAACTAGTCTAATAAATCCTAGTTTGAAATCCATCTAATCTAGAATGACATATTAGACTTGTCAATAATGAATGTTTCTAAAAACAAAAATGATGATATTATGAAATTGGTTAGTCAATGAATGAATTTATATACTTACATTGTTGGGTAGTATACTATCTAAAATGAGAAGATATATGCCCATATTATGTATCATAGCATGTTGAAGTGGTGTTCCTAAATACACCTATAACACACAATATTTAATGTGATAAATAATAATAAACGAAATTTTATATATCATAATAGTATCATAAACCAATGGAAATGAGTGATATATTTAGCATCCCATATGAGTGTCGAAGAGAACATCTATTTTCATCTCTAGACAAGCAATAGTAGGTTATAGTGGATGTATGTCTTCCCATGATCTTATCATAATAAGGATAACAAATCCACTAAGATCAGTGTTATTTTAGAATCATGTTGTGTATAAGGATCATTATGGGTATGCCAAGAATAGAGATCCCCATATATATCTCCTGGACCAATCAAATGCCTTTTATATTCCCAAAAACATCATTTGTACATGAATACTTGAGGGATAATCATATAATTCCCCTCCAAGGATCTGTAATATTAATTCATGGTCATAATCCATAATAGTTTACTCGTTACCGTCAATGAGAATATTTTAAAAATATATCTCTAGCCACCTGATTGATATTTACCATCAACATGTATCATCATCATAATCTAAAATGTTATCTCATATAAATAATTTTACAAACTCAAGCCAATAACCTTAGTTTGGTCATTTAACTTCATTCTACTAGATAAGAAGACTGAGATGTACTACTACATGCTTAAGGGTGATGGTCATCTCTTCTTTGGGCATGCATAATGTGTGATTCTTTGGTCTCCATTTCACAAATAGGTCACCAAGTAGGTGATGGTCAATGAATGTAAAAGCAGATAATGCAATTAAATATAATTAATTGTTGAGTATGTATGTTATAATGGTGGTTTGAGGAAGAATGTGATTATAATGGTGTGCTCGCCATACCCTGATCTGTCAAACCACACGAATCTCTACAATGTTTTGTGAAATAGGGATTTTTTTATGAAGTAACGTAATATCTTCCAAGAAAACATAAAAAAATTAAATAAGTATTATGTGTACATTTTAAATGTAACGTTATGGTTATTGGAATGTTGTGACTAGTAGAATATAGGAAACCACCTATCTATTGTCATTGTTTTATGATGTTTTATTACCAAAAGAAATGGGAATGTCTGAATGTTTCTAAAATCATATTTGTAGAATAGTATTAGCTATTTTTATAACTATGTAAGTATGTATTTTATGATATATATATACGCATATATATAATCATTTTTTCTTTGTTATCTAAAATTTTATTATAAAATAAGTTACAGAATGTTTTGGGAAATGTGGGAAAAGTAATAGAAAATATCAAAAAAAATTATCAATGATAAAATGAAAATTATGATCATATAATGTTAATGTTACAAGAGTAAACGCAATAAATAATACATGAATATTTTACAATACACAATAAATACTATGAATTTATAAGAAGAATAGAGCATGGATGAGAGGATTCTAATATTGTAAGTAATGAGAAATATCTCTTATGTTTGAGTGTTATATCAATATCATCTTCTAAAGGGTTGATATTTATATTTTTAATTTTAAATCGTTGACGTCCTTATAGTGACATGTACCTTGTATAGGGAGGAATTTGATTATAAGGTAAAAATATTTTTAAAAATTAAAAGTTACGTACACGCATTTGTAAAATTTTATTAATGTATCACATAAAGAATGTTGTATTATACTTCACATCCAAATTCATGGTCACCTCATCCAAACTATGATCTATTTAATAATTTGTACGTATTTTTATCTATTGTAAGGAATTAAAGTGCTACAGAATGGGTTTTTTTGTCTATTTAACATTATATGAACATTAATGTCGTTTTATCAAGGATAAATTAATTTATTTGTTGTTTTTTATTCTCCCAACATATCATTTCAAGACATTTTTTCACTTATTTTCTATTTAACATTTAGCTAATGAAGTGAATTTTTTATATACCTATAGAACCTTAGTTTTTCATTAACTAATAAGTGAGATATAAAATGGAAGTATTTTTAATTTATATATGATTTCTCAAATGATATAATGTTTCTTTATTATTTACTAGCATGCTTTCATTATGGTTAATCCATGTGTAGTTTAATTATTCTTTCATGTCACCTCACATGTACTTGTCATGTTACTTCTAATTTTAATATGAAATGATTAGTGTAATTTTATTCTTATTGTTTTAAAAACTGTCATAAAATTCAAAAAAATAAAGGCTCATATTTTCACAATATATAATTAATAATATTAAAAGATCACATTGGATAAAATATATCATTAAAGATTATGGTCTGAACTCGATGTATCAATGTTAGGTAATTGTTTCCTTTTATAATCTTACTAATGACATAGAATGCATATCAAACATTTCCATTATTCTTAAGACTAGTCAATATTTTCCTCATTCATCTATACTCTGGTCACCCTCATCGACACAACCTTTTGATGTTAGGAATCTATATAGTCTGCTCTTCAGGAATTGGAAAATATCAAAAATCTTCGGTAGGCATCCATAGTGCAACATTTTAATTTGAAATTATGTCGAGTTGGTATACTTGATCAACAAATGGATCTAATATTATGTTCACAGAGGCTCCTGTGGTGATGGAATCTGCACATAGAAACAATAATTCATGGAGGTTTACGGTTTCAAATTTACTTACTTCTAGTAATACCACCATTTTTTAACACAACTATTTTTATGGGATTCCGACACTCTTCAACTTCAAATTGATGGTCTTCTTGGTGGAAAAGGATCATTCGATAAGAAGAACCTTCATCAATTTTGATTTAAATTTCTCATTGAAATTGTGTTACATACCTTGGAATCGGTTGAATCTTGTTTGAGGATAGTTTTTGTCTATCAATGAAGTACAACACACAATGATAAAATGTCTCCAGAAATAGGGATGTTATAGATAACTTATGAATCGTATCGAAAACAATATTAATGCACTCCATGATTTTTGTGTTCATGAACCTATACCTCTTCCCCCTATAATATTCCAATGTCTATTTTTCTCTAGGTATCTGCATCATATATTCATACACATCATGATTAGCCTCACAAATTTGTTCATAACATTGTTCAAAACATCCTTGATCTTTCTCATACGCAACACATAAGTTATCATATATCACATATATTAATTTTCCATTATTCTTAAATATTAATAAAATAAATAAACATACCAAACCACATACTTTACTTCTACATAGGTTCATTATGTAATACTTTTTTCACTTTTCTCACTATGTGTTTGATGCAATGCCGATGATTTTCATTTATGGGTGCCCAAATATTAGGATCCACATTTATTTCCTCATTGATTTCCCAATTGAAATGTAATATCAAATAGACATCTTAGATGCATGTGAAAAGTTTCTGATACAAGCTAGGAAACTACTACATGATTCATATTATTCCATCTCTATAATAGAAAATTCTAGAAAAATAGGATAATTGTTTCCATCTTGTGATTCCGAAATCAATAATACAACCTTATATAATCCATATAAAAATTCCCATATATCTATGTAATCTTTTTACTAAAATGATGTGTCTCAATACATGGGATTGATTCTTAAAATATCGATGTAATTGAACAGAAGATGGATCAATTTAGTTATCACGAGAAACATGTTCATGAATATGAATATGTAAGTCAATATTGTTATTGTATCTCCTTATTTCTAGTAAATGTAGAAACACTCAAAATTAGTTTTCTGAATCCCCATAGACCTTCTCAATTTCCATCAATTTCTCAATCAATTCATTATTATTGGAAATCCTATAACAAAATTATTTTTTCATCCTCTCTTTAAAAATGTATGTTAAAACATCCTAGAAGGTCCAAATAATACTGATGCTAACATATGAAAGAAATTAAGGCTCAAATTATGTATTCTATTGTGTGAGGTTTGATAGAGAAAAAGAATGTGTCACCTTAGTCTCCAAAATTAGCCATCCTCAAAATGAGAATTTTTGAATATCCCAGAAGTAGATTCTAAAATCATAGACGTATTTATCACACCAAATATCTTATTTAATGTGGGATTGATTATAGAACTAAATATATACTATTATTCTCAATATGAAATCATTTTATTATGTTTTTCAATGAATATATATCTAGAAAATACCTTAAAATATAAAATTTCTTTTCCTTGTCACTAAATATATCAACTACAACTCTATGAGACTTTTTTTATGTGTGATAAAATTATAGTCAAAATCTTTAAAATTTTACTTTTCTTCTAACCGATATGAAAAGAGTTGTGTATTATTTATTGTGGTTCAATGCAACTATTCAACTACGTCATTTCTAGGAACTTCCTCCCCAACTTCAATTTCTAGTTCCTCATCATCACATTTCTCTCTATATATTCCGTCAGTAAAAAATTCTTCATCATATTTGAGAGGGAGATATATATATATATATATATATATAAATATGAGATAAGATAGGTTGTGCTCTTCCACATAATTGGAAATAGACTTAATGTCGTTGGATTCAACTTCTTCATCCACCATTGTAAGTCTGTATATTCATAAAATAGAATATTATTATTTAGTATTAGAAACATCAATCTATAAGTCCATCATATCTCCATCTAAATACTAGAAAAATAAATGTATTTCATAGACCCAGTGCTCATTAGTACCCTATGGACTTATTGAAGTGCCCAGATCAGTGTGAATCACTGAGAGGGGGAGGGGGTGAATCAGTGATCCCTTTAAAACTTTTTACTAATTGATTCTTAATCAATTAAACCTCTATGGCTGGTTAAAGCCTCGATCCACTCTTCTTGTATCTCTCACCTTTCCTCGAATGATGCAGTAAATATAAAGGCACTGGACACAAAGATTTACAAGGTTCGGCACCAAAGGCCTACATCCTTGCCATGCTCTCTCAGCATGGATTCTCCCATTATAACTTGTTAGAATTACAATGGTCGATACAGCTTCCCACCGTATCTCTCCTGAGTCCCACAGGAGGGTCTTTATACTGCGTCCCACAGTGTTACCAGAGTCCCACTGGCCTGCTCCAGAATCCCACTGAAGACTTCTTCTCCCTGAGTCCCACAGGGTCTTCTCTTGGCTCCTCGAGTCGCACGAGTAGCTCTTCTTCACTTTAAGGTCTTCTTCAAGTATCCTCAGCAGTCTGGGATAAAGACTGCTGGCCTTGCTCTGTACCTCTGATCACTTGTGATGATCAGGGTCTTCTCAATCTACTGAAAACTCAGACAACCAATTTCTTTAACTTCAGTCTGGCTCAGTCTCAGTTCACTTCAACATCATGCACTGAATGCATGGCATCACAATATCTTCAAGATCTTCTGGACTTGGTCAGCTCAAATGCACACAACCTGATTTAGCTTTGTTCACATGCGCACGTGCATGCTTGCATGCATGCACTCCCCTTCTTCTCTTCTTGGTGTAGTAAACCCTTAGAGGGTGTAGTCAACTATAGCACACACCTCCTTCACAATCTTCACACACTATATTCAAATTTCTCACACACTCAGAAGTGTGTTTTACTTTAGTGTGAGGGTCTCCTCTTTCTTCCTTCTTCTAAGTGTGTTCACTTCACTTAGTGTACACACACTAGGTTCGGCCTCCTTATCTCATTGCACACAAAACTTCTTCACTTTGGCAAACACTTGAGCTTGGCCTACTTCACTTGAAAAGCACACTCACTTCCTTGTTCTTTTAATCTTCTTCAAAGTGTGCACTTCACTTATGCACACACTTGGTTCTTCATTTTTCACACACAAGTGCTACGGCCTTCTTTGTTAATTTTGCACACACTTGAGCTTGGCCTTCAAACATCTTGTTGCATGCCCTTAAATGGCCGTAGGGTGTTCCTCTTCAATTTGCACACACACACACACTCAAATGAGGTGTGGTCTTCACTTCACCTACACAAGGCTACGGCCTTTCACTTCCTTTGCACACAAGACTTGTTCTTTTATTCTTCTTTGCACACACACCCAAGCACTAAGGGCTCGGTTCTTCCTCCTTTGCACACCTACTGCCAACAGCCTTTCTCCTTTGCACAGACACAAATGTGTGGTCTTCCTCTTGTCTTGCACACACAAGATGTGTTCTTCAATTTGGCACACACACAAGGGATACGGCCACTTGTTTAAAGGCCTCGGGTAGTTCTCTTCTCCACTTGGCACACACACACTAGGGATGTGGTGGTCTTCACTTCACCTCTTGCACACACACGGCCTCGGGTCCTCTTCTGTTTTTGCACAGACAAGCCGTAGAGTCTTCACTTTGCACACACAAGGCTATGCCTCGGCTTCTCCTCTCCACTTGAGCTCCTTCCAATATGGAGGCACACACACAAGGCCTCGGGTTCTTCTTCTCCTCTTAGCACACACACGAGGCAGGGCCTCGGTCTTCACCTAGCCTTCGGGCGCTCAAGGTGCACGACACAGGGGCGCGCAAGACCTCCTACCCGCGGGGCGCGCAAGTGCAACACCCGCGGGGTCTTCCTCTTGCCGCGCAAGGGTGCGGGCAGAGAGGGAACAATCCTCGGGCGCGCAAGAATGCTGCGGCCACGAGCTCTTCCTGCCACGCAAGGGATTAGCGCGCAGGGGACTTCAGCCGCGCAAATATAATTTGCGCGGGGCTTCAACTTCGCGAGGCAGAGGTGCACTCACGGTTCTTCGGATCTTCAACAAAGGATCAGCACATCAGCACAGAGGGCTCGGCCTCATTTTTATAGGCAGAGACTGCCTCAGATTATCCGCGTGCAATAACTTCAAACACCCGAGATCTTCGGATCTTCAAGATTTCCAAAATCTTGTTTCTCCTCTGTTTCACGCGGCTTCCCTTAGTTTTCGGCCTTCTTCACGTGCATGCGACTTAGAACGCATGCACGACCTTCCTTCGATCCAAACCATGCAGAGTATCAACACCGAATGGCCTCGGACCTTCGGTTTGCTTCAGCCTTCATCGAAATCTCCCAAACATTGCATGCATGTGTATTTTTAAGCATGGATCGGTTCAGTAGGTCCAGACGATCACCATGGAGGCTTTACATCGATCAGCGGTGGCCGGGAGCTCGAAAACACTGCTCGGGTTACTCCTGGTTCGAACGGAGTTCGCGGGGAGCTTCGGTCGAGCTCGAGGGAGGAGACGATGCCGGGGCCGTCGGATGCGGTGATCAAAAGGGTTTCGACGGCTTGGATTAGATCGCGGCGCCGCGGATGGATCGTGCGGCGCAGATCAAGCGCGCGATCAATCGAGCGGCTCAGATTCAATCACGGGAAATTTTCCGCGTCCCACATCGAAACGGGGCGCGGTTTTTCCGCAGCTTATTAACTAAGCGCTCCCCGCTCAACGCTCAGTTGCACTTGCCCCTCCACGGTGCCGCCCCGCACCGTGTTTTCTTCTGCGGGCGCGCTCTGCGCCCACTCTTGCTCCTGCGGGCGCGCCACTGGCGCCCACTATGCTTCCTGCGGGCGCGCCACTGGCGCCCACTATGCACACTGCGCTCCTCCGGGCGTGCCCCAGGCGCCTCTGTGGTGTCTGCGGGTGCGCCCCTGCTGCCCTGAGCTCGCCCCATGGGTTCCCCCTTGGGCGTGGCGCCTTAGGCCCACATGAGCCTTGGGGTTGAACCCACAAGGTGCTCACGGGCTGGCCATATTTTTTTTGGCAAGTAAAGTGTTAAACACTTTGTTAAAAAAACAAAGTATCCCCATATGTAAAATGCCAAATTCCAAGCCACTTCATTCTTCTTCTCAATTTCTTCCCTACTCTACTTCTTAAGAATTCCTTAATCCTCCTCAACATATAATCTTCACTTAGTATATGGAATTCAACAGGTTTCTTCTTAATCTTCTTCATCTCCTCTTCCATATGTGTTCAATACTTAGGAGGGACTTCTTCAACTGAATCTCATAAATCACACATGTTCTTCAACATTCTTCATTGATCTAATCAGAGATCAATTGGATCTGCTTCTGATCCACATGCACTAAAAGTTAGCACATGGACTTCTTTAATCCACGTCATCCACATAGAAGTTGTGGATGGATCTCTTGCTTCTCCTCATGCATTGTCAGTACAATGCATGGTCTTCAAACAATGTTGTGACATTGTATCATCATGATACAAGTTCTATGAACTTAAAGATCAGCTCAACAATCGTCAGATTTTACTAGAGAATGTTTCAACCACATCTCATATGCCACTTAGTGAATCTCCTAAGTGACATGCCTCTTAGTACCATGGCCATCTTCTATTCCTCACCAACACCATCACAACCTTTTTCATTCACATATTGACATTCCTTGACTTCCATTCATTCCAAGACAACTTCATGCCTCATTGACAACAAATTCAACACAATGCACTTCAATCTCCCCCTTTGTATTTGTTGTCAATACACCACTTCAGCACATATGAATGGGTCAATATGTGTGCCAATATTTTCTCCCCCTTATTGGCAATCAAATGCAAAGGTGTGGTGTGCTTCTCTTTCAAAAATATCTTCCTCCCTTTGAATAGCATCTTCTTGAAAATCACTAAGAGAGGGATGATGCCACATGTTCTTCTTTAGCAAAGAACCTTTAGTAAATCAACTCTAAGTCTACTTGGGCTAACCCGGTGTAGAAAACAAGAGTGATGTAATCAAGGAACTCAATGCTGTCCACAATTCTCTACACATGTGAGATCATGCTTAGGGGCTTGAATTTTTTCAGATATAACAATGAATTTGCTAAATCCTGCACATGCTTCACAAAACTCATTAGAAAGTTCAGGTGCAAAGATAAAGCTCCCCCTTTCATCCATTTGTCTTTAATCCATACTCCCCCTTAATTGACAAGATAAACTCAATTAAGAAACAAGGGATGAAAGTATGATTGGAATACCTTCACTTTCTCAAGATGATATTAATTCTAGAACATCATCTTCTTCAGATTTGCTCCCCCTCAAGGGGTGCACTCCATTCTGTCCAAACCATCCTCCAGATGAGAATGTTCGTCATCTTCAATTCCCTGCAATGTTAGAACATGTAAATACAAGTGTATAAGGGAATAAGATGGGACCTCCTTGGTTCATCAATGTGAACAACAAGGTTGAGAAGATTCTCTCAACCGAGATGTCCCATTTTCACCAGTCTTCACACTTGCACATTTGATCTTCATTGATGATTGTGCTGGTGTGGTTCTCAAAACATCTTTATGTGAAACCTTCTTCATCCTTTTTGCTTTAGCAGTTGCCAGAGCTTCATCTTCAGCTCTTTGCAGTTCTCTGGCAAGTTGCAACTGATTTGTCCATATGACTAGTAAATCATTTGGAAGTGTGGCCTCAGTTCTGGAAGTTCCACATGGTTCTTTGGATGCTGCTAAGCTACCTCTCTTAGGCAACTTATTTTCAATCAGTCCCTTATTCTTCTGGATTGATTGTCTTTTGGAGTTCATTCTGCTTCTATTTAGTTTCATGGCTTCTTTACAAAGGTACATGATGTGTCCTTTCTTTCCACAGTAGAAGCATTTCTTGGTGGTCCTTCTGGATGCATCACCCTTCTTGGACTCAGACTCCAAGGACTTCTCTTCATTTCTCAAACACTTCTTGGGAGAATTCTCTACTTTCTTCTTGCTTCCCAAGGAATCTTTTTGAGCC
Organism: Viscum album; assembly: GCA_963277665.1. NCBI lineage: Eukaryota > Viridiplantae > Streptophyta > Magnoliopsida > Santalales > Viscaceae > Viscum > Viscum album. The sequence continues at coordinate 2,095,957,440 of OY728163.1, read as the reverse complement.
AGGTTCTGTGATCTTTTCATCTTTTGAGCTCTGGATACAGTTGGAGATTGACATGTATCTTTTTGACCACTTTTGCAATCATCCCAGATGTTGTCAAGTAATCCAAATCTGTTAGCAGTAAACAGATGTCTCTGGACCTGTGGATGTTTCTTCTTTTCCTCTGGCTTGCTCCCCCTTGGCATGGGCTTCCTCTGTGCTTTGGCATTCAGTGGATTGTACCAACAATCCTTTGCACAATGCCCATACTTGTTACAACACCAACATTGACCCACAAATCTTGACTTCTTCAGTCCTTCTGATTGTTGGGTACTTTTCTTGATTTGTTGTGTTGTTTCAGGAGAGCTCTGCTTCTTTACTGCCTTCATCCATATTTGTTTGCATTCATTCTTCCATCCTGCACTTTTTGTGGAAACACATTTAGAAACATGAGTACAAGATGGTATGGATGGTACCTTCTTGTTAGAAGTTGTTGCACTTTCACTAGAGGATGTCTTTCTTTTAGAATCATCCTTCTCAAGGCATACTTGAGTAGCAACATGTCTTCTTCCAGTTGACTGGGAGGCTTTGGCATTGGGTGATTGCTGATTTGTCAATATCACCTCCAATTCTAAGAATTTCATGTTAAGGGAGTTCTTCTCATCCTCAACAGTTCTTAGCCTTCCTTCCCAATTCTCCACCAGTTGTTTCATCTGGTCTTCATGCACCTTCTTCAATTCTTGCAATGAATTGTCCAGCTCCTTCACCCTTTTGACTTTGTCTTCTAGTTGAGCATCTTTGACAACCATTGACACTTTGTGCCTCTTTTCCAGTGCATGGAAAACTTCTTTGATAATTACTTTAATGATTTCTTTCTCAGAAAGGCTTCTTTGCAATTCTTCAGTAGTGTCTTCATATCTTTCATTGCAAAGAGATACTGTTTCATCTTTGGCATTTACCAGCTTTCTGAGAGTGTTGGTTATGCCAACCCTTTTAGCCAGCTGATCTTCCATAGCATTGGCTTCTTCTTCTAACTGTGATTTTTCTTCTTGAAGATCATGGATGCCTGTAGCTATACACTTTGCCACTTCCATGGGAACTGTCTTCTGAAGATATTTGAGTGCACTCTGAAGATCATTCATTATTTCAACTTCATCACAGCTAGGACAGGCTTTCTTCATCTTCTTGGCCTGTTTCTTCTTTCTATTTTTCTGAGTCTTGGCAGATATCTCCATTTGAGGCTGGTCACTCATTTCCTCAAATCTGCACTTCATAAAGACTCCCTTGGATCTTTTAGAGGTAACCTCCCTCTGATACCCATTGAAGTGCCCAGATCAGTGTGAATCACTGAGAGGGGGAGGGGGTGAATCAGTGATCCCTTTAAAACTTTTTACTAATTGATTCTTAATCAATTAAACCTCTATGACTGGTTAAAGCCTCAATCCACTCTTCTTGTATCTCTCACCTTTCCTCGAATGATGCAGTAAATATAAAGGCACTGGATACAAAGATTTAGAAGGTTCGGCACCAAAGGCCTACATCCTTGCCATGCTCTCTCAGCATGGATTCTCCCATTATAACTTGTTAGAATTACAATGGTCGATACAGCTTCCCACCGTATCTCTCCTGAGTCCCACAGGAGGGTCTTTATACTGCGTCCCACAGTGTTACCAGAGTCCCACTGGCCTGCTCCAGAATCCCACTGAAGACTTCTTCTCCCTGAGTCCCACAGGGTCTTCTCTTGGCTCCTCGAGTCGCACGAGTAGCTCTTCTTCACTTTACGGTCTTCTTCAAGTATCCTCAGCAGTCTGGGATAAAGACTGCTGGCCTTGCTCTGTACCTCTGATCACTTGTGATGATTAGGGTCTTCTCAATCTACTGAAAACTCAGACAACCAATTTCTTTAACTTCAGTCTGGTTCAGTCTCAGTTCACTTCAACATCATGCACTGAATGCATGGCATCACAATATCTTCAAGATCTTCTGGACTTGGTCAGCTCAAATGCCCACAACCTGATTTAGCTTTGTTCACGTGTGCACGTGCATGCTTGCATGCATGCACTCCCATTCTTCTCTTCTTGGTGCAGTAAACCCTTAGAGGGTGTAGTCAACTATAGCAAACACCTCCTTCACAATCTTCACACACTATATTCAAATTGCTCACACACTTAGAAGTGTGTTTTACTTTAGTGTGAGGGTCTCCTCTTTCTTCCTTCTTCTAAGTGTGTTCACTTCACTTAGTGTACACACACTAGGTTCGGCCTCCTTATCTCATTGCACACAAAACTTCTTCACTTTGGCAAACACTTGAGCTTGGCCTACTTCACTTGCAAAGCACACTCACTTCCTTGTTCTTTTAATCTTCTTCAAAGTGTGCACTTCACTTATGCACACACTTGGTTCTTCATTTTTCACACACAAGTGCTACGGCCTTCTTTGTTAATTTTGCACACACTTGAGCTTGGCCTTCAAACTTCTTGTTTCATGCCCTTAAATGGCCGTAGGGTGTTCCTCTTCAATTTGCACACACACACACTCAAATGAGGTGTGGTCTTCACTTCACCTACACAAGGCTACGGCCTTTCACTTCCTTTGCACACAAGACTTGTTCTTTTATTCTTCTTTGCACACACACCCAAGCACTAAGGGCTCGGTTCTTCCTCCTTTGCACACCTACTGCCAACAGCCTTTCCCCTTTGCACACACACAAATGCGTGGTCTTCCTCTTGTCTTGCACACACAAGATGTGTTCTTCAATTTGGCACACACACAAGGGCTACGGCCACTTGTTTAAAGGCCTCGGGTAGTTCTCTTCTCCACTTGGCACACACACACTAGGGATGTGGTGGTCTTAACTTCACCTCTTGCACACACACGGCCTCGGGTCCTCTTCTGTTTTTGCACACACAAGCCGTAGAGTCTTCACTTTGCACACACAAGGCTATGCCTCGGCTTCTCCTCTCCACTTGAGCTCCTTCCAATATGGAGGCACACACACAAGTCCTCGGGTTCTTCTTCTCCTCTTAGCACACACACGAGGCAAGGCCTCGGTCTTCACCTAGCCTTCGGGCGCACAAGGTTCACGGCACAGGGGCGCGCAAGACCTCCTACCCGCGGGGCGCGCAAGTGCAACACCCGCAGGGTCTTCCTCTTGCCGCGCAAGGGTGCGGGCAGAGAGGGAACAATCCTCGGGCGCGCAAGAATGCTGCGGCCACGAGCTCTTCCTGCCAGGCAAGGGATTAGCGCGCAGGGGACTTCAGCCGCGCAAATATAATTTGCGCGGGGCTTCAACTTTGCGAGGCAGAGGTGCACTCACGGTTCTTCGGATCTTCAACAAAGGATCAGCACATCAGCACAGAGGGCTCGGCCTCATTTTTATAGGCAGAGACTGCCTCAGATTATCCGCGTGCAATAACTTCAAACACCCGAGATCTTCGGATCTTCAAGATTTCCAAAATCTTGTTTCTCCTCTGTTTCACGCGGCTTCCCTTAGTTTTCGGCCTTCTTCACGTGCATGCGACTTAGAACGCATGCACGGCCTTCCTTCGATCCAAACCATGCAGAGTATCAACACCGAATGGCCTCGCACCTTCGGTTTGCTTCGGCCTTCATCGAAATCTCCCAAACATTGCATGCATGTGTATTTTTAAGCATGGATCGGTTCAGTTGGTCCAGACGATCACCATGGAGGCTTTACTTCGATCAGCGGTGGCCGGGAGCTCGAAAACACTGCTCGGGTTACTCCTGGTTCGAACGGAGTTCGCGGGGAGCTTCGGTCGAGCTCGAGGGAGGAGACGATGCCGGGGCCGTCGGATGCGGTGATCAAAAGGGTTTCGACGGCTTGGATTAGATCGCGGCGCCGCGGATGGATCGTGTGGCGCAGATCAAGCGCGCGATCAATCGAGCGGCTCAGATTCAATCCCGGGAAATTTTCCGCGTCCCACATCGAAACGGGGCGCGGTTTTTCCGCAGCTTATTAACTAAGCGCTCCCCGCTCAACGCTCAGTTGCACTTCCCCCTCCACGGTTCCGCCCCGCACCGTGTTCTCTTCTGCGGGCGCGCTCTGCGCCCACTCTTGCTCCTGCGGGCGCGCCACTGGCGCCCACTATGCTTCCTGCGGGCGCGCCACTGGCGCCCACTATGCACACTGCGCTCCTCCGGGCGTGCCCCAGGCGCCTCTGTGGTGTCTGCGGGTGCGCCCCTGCCGCCCTGAGCTCGCCCCACGGGTTCCCCCTTGAGCGTGGCGCCTTAGGCCCACATGAGCCTTGGGGTTGAACCCACAAGGTGCTCACGGGCTGGCCATATTTTTTTTGGCAAGTAAAGTGTTAAACACTTTGTTAAAAAAACAAAGTATCCCCATATGTAAAATGCCAAATTCCAAGCCACTTCATTATTCTTCTCAATTTTTTCCCTACTCTACTTCTTAAGAATTTTTTAATCCTCCTCAACATATAATCTTCACTTAGTATATGGAATTCAAAAGGTTTCTTCTTAATCTTCTTCATCTCCTCTTCCATATGTGTTCAATATTTAGGAGGGACTTCTTCAACTGAATCTCATAAATCACACATGTTCTTCAACATTCTTCATTGATCTAATCAGAGATCAATTGGATCTTCTTCTGATTCACATGCACTAAAAGTTAGCACATGGACTTCTTTAATCCACGTCATCCACTTAGAAGTTGTGGATGGATCTCTTGCTTCTCCTCATGCATTGTCAGTACAATGCATGGTCTTCAAACAATGTTGTGACATTGTATCATCATGATACAAGTTCTATGAACTTAAAGATCAGCTCAACAATCGTCAGATTTTACTAGAGAATGTTTCAACCACATCTCATATGCCACTTAGTGAATCTCCTAAGTGACATGCCTCTTAGTACCATGGCCATCCTCCATTCCTCACCAACACCATCACAACCTTTGTCATTCACATATTGACATTCCCTGACTTCCATTCATTCCAAGACAACTTCATGCCTCATTGACAACAAATGCAACACAATGCACTTATAAGCCATAGTGTTTCTAGGAATTGAAAATGTTTATAGCTAATTGAATTGATCTCTTGATTTAGTCTAAGATATTATGAATCAGTAATTCATTACAAAAGATAGTTTAGCATTAGACAATCAGCATCCCAAAAATATTTATGTTGGTTTTGTCCCTTAAGAATGTCCTTGCTCATTTTTAATAAAATATCCATAGAAGAAGACCCATGAAAACATGATTCTCTAGGTAAAAAATAACTTTTCATCAAGATTCTCATAGTGTAAATAAAATTGACAGTGCGGGTTTACCATATAATCTTTATTACACTAAAATTATTGAACATATTTTTATATCAAAAAATATGAGAGTAAGGTTTCATAATAAAAATTTTAATCTATCTAATGGTATGTTTTCTGGTTTATATATAATATATGAATCATATAAAGCATATCCCACGGGTGTGTCAATCTAGGGGTACCACAAGGCCCGTTTCAATGCACCGGTTCCCGATCAAGTCTAGGTCAATGAGGTTTTTCCATTTTTTACCACAAGATACATATATGATAGAGCTACATCATCATATTTTATTCATACATGGATTTTATAATGTAGTTATTCAGAATGTTTTCTTGTATCCTAAAATATGTCACTAATGTTTTTTATTGAATAATATAAATTTCCAAAAGGTTTGGTAAATTTTTTATAATGATAATGAGATTCATCTAAAATATATCCATTAAGACTGACAAACAAGCCATTCAATAATGTATGATTCACCTAAACCATGGGATTAATAAATCTTGTGGGTAGCTAATAAACTTCTTATTAAAATTTTTCATCTTTGATCTTATGTTTATTCTATTCCAATAAATATTTCATCAATATTAAATGGTTAGTTAATGATTACTTAATCATTATCTAATCATATTTTAATCAATCGATAGTAATGATTTTAATCATTGTTTAATCATTAGTTAATCAAACGTTAATAATTATATAATAATTAGTGAAACATTCTATAATCATTAGTTATTATATAGTTATTCATTAGTTAATCAATATTTAATCAGTATTGAATTAGTAATTAAACATTAGTTATTTAGACTTAAATCATTAGATAATCATTTTTTATTCATTAGTTAATCATTAGTTCATAAATAATCAATAATTACTTAATATATAGGTAATAATTAGTGAATTATTCTTTAATATATATTAAGTCATTACATAATCATTTTTTATTCATTAGCTAATAACTAATTTATCATTAGTTAATCATTATTTAATCATTCTTAAGACATTAGTTAATCAGTAGGTAATAAATATTTAATAATTAGTTAATAAATATTTTTTCATTATTTAATCATTAGACGATCATTAAAAAATCATTTGTTAATCACACATTAATCATTCAGTAATAATTAATTCATACTTACTTTATCAATAATTAATCATTATTTAGTAATTATTTAATAACTATTTAATAATTTGGTAATCATTAGTTAATCAATAGTTAATCTATAGTTAATCATTCTTTAGTCATTATTTAATCAATATTTATTCATTTTATAATCATTTTGAATCGTTAGTTAGCTATTATTTACTCATTAATTAATCATTACATAATAATTGATTAATAATTAGTCAATAAATATTAATTTAGTAGTTAATTGTTAGTCAGTAATTATTTATTCAATATTTAATCATTAGTTTTTCATTATGTAATAATTCTTCGAAATTTTATTAAGAATTATTTAATCATTAAAAAATAATTATTTAATAATTCCTTACTCATTTAAAAAACATTCTCTAATACTTAGTCATTTATCAATTAATCGATATTTAATCATTATTTAATCATTAGATAATCATTCGTTATTCCTTAGGTAATAAATATATAGAAATTAATTAATCTTTTATTAATTATGACATAATAATTCTATAATCATATGGTATTCATTAGTTATTTATAATTAGATAATAATTATGTAATAATTCATTAATCCTTATTTATTCACCATTTTAAATTTTATTTAATTATTAATAATGATAACTATTATTTAAATGGTATATTTAACATACTAAAATACAATAAAAACAACAAATTTATGACTAATAAAAAAAATTTAAAATAAAAAGATAACAAAAGATAAAATAAATAATAAAAAATACATTTAAATAATGATTCCCAAAAATCATCACTTTTTGAGCCAAATGAAACAACTACACAAAAAATATGAACTGTCAGGATAATTTTAGAGAGACAATGGAATTTATAGGGATGAATTGATTTTAAATTGAGGATGGGGGGGGGGGTTCCCTATTTAAGTAATTTTGGGATAAGATGCACCACATACCACCATTCACCCTTAATCTCCCGAAAGTAGGATTATCATATGGCCCCCTTCACTTTAGTTAAGACAAATGGTTTCCACACCCATGCCTCTTTTTCCATAAAACATTGTCGATAATAGGAAATAGTGATAGATGCCCTCACTCCAAATAATTTATAGTAATAGAGGTAGGGAATATGTCCTCATTCAAAGCTGATTCTCAAAAATTTAGAAGCTCGTATTATTAAAAATTTCAAAAAATAATTTAAAATCCTTCAAAATGTATTATTCCCCAAAATAAGATTCAACATAATATTAACTGAATGTGATATTGAATCATAATCCCCTATGGGATTAGTAATATTCAAATTAAAGGCCCAAAAAACTCATAATATACTTATTTTTTATAAATTCTTTTAATTACATCAATTATTTTTTAATATATAACTTATTATTGGAGTATGTATAGCATATAGATGTAAAACTGGCGAGAAATATCAAAATTTTATTAAGGGATCTAAAATAATAATATGAGTTCTTAAATATGTTATGTCACTATTATCAAATCCTATTGAAAATGGAAAAGTAAATGGAATATTAATTACAATGTTTAAAATTATGAATAATACATAATAATTTATGTGGGAATGATATCTATAGTATAATTAAAATTGATGTGAAATTAAAAATCATGTCTCAAAGAATAATGTTTGAGATGCAAAATCCTTCTAGAGATCATACCATTTGAAGTAAAAAAGTCATCAAATAGAAATTATGTTTGAAAAATGTCTATCAAAATTAAAAAAAATATATATAAAAAAAGAGTCCAATACTCATATAATCTTTCCATCAATGTAGATATGATATAACATAATAGATGTTAATTATATTAGGAAATACCGTTTCTCAATACTTGAATTTCCTAATAAATCAACAAAATTATAATATAATAATATTATGTTGTTAATATAGATGGTTAATAATATATTTCTAGTATATTACCCTAATTTTATCAACTTTTATCAGGTTTTTTTCTTTTAATAATTTTTTATAGTTCACATTGATCGTTTTGGGTTTATTATATTCATAATTTCAAAACATGTATATTGTATTTGTAATGCTAAAATGTATAAGGGAAATTTTTTTATAAACCTAATAAGAGTAATGTAATATTATCCTTATAATTAAATAGTTTTTTAAGATCAATCGATATAATAATTGTCACCATCCTGGAAACAATGGTTAATAAGTATTTTTTGGCTTAAATGTAACTATGTTTGTTTATATTTACTTTAATTGTAATTACTGAAAATTTAGTATTTCAGATCATAATAATTAAGTTAATTTTATATTAATTTTATATTCAATAAAAAAACATTTTTTAGAAGTTCCCTTTATTGTAATAAATTCATGATATCATCATCATTCAAGTAGTTTATGTAATGAAACCACATTGAATGATGATTTCTGTCAAATTTTAAAAGAATTTTAAATATAGTAAATATATATTTTTTATAAAATAAATTTTTTTATTACATAAAAAATGAAAATGGTTAAATTTTGGGTTATTATATTCATTATTGAATAACAAAAGGGTAATTTAGAATAGAAAACTCATCTTTGAAAACCGTAAATTGTGACATAATAACATCTTATGGTGAAGTGTTTGTTCGGAGGAAACAAGTGATAACACATCTTAGTTTGATAAAATATATAGAATAAATATTGGAGTTTAATCATGTATGAAATGAATGTTAATTGTTAATATTATTTCAATATAAATAATAACAATTAGTAAATCTGTAAAAATCAAGGAAACCCTTAACATTTTCTTTAAGAAGCTTCCACTATATTTAAAAAAAGAATTTTATAGAAGATAACATTGATCATTATACTATATAAAAGGCATGGTTTTGGATATTTAAAGTGGTATTTTGGAAATGTATTATGTATGTATCATAGAAAAATTAAAATTAAAAACATTTAATTTGTTTTCAATGAATAAATATATAGTTTTATAAATTCTATGTGGAACATACATGAACGATGCTTGTTATTCAAGAAAATATTTCTTCCAAATCGGAATGTATGGTATTTGTATCTCATTATAATGATATAAAATAATAATTAAACAATATATATATATACCAAATTGAGACTATATAAATTTTAAATTTTAGAATAAATTCAATTTTTTTGATTTCATTCTTTTTACACAACTCCATATTAATCTTAGGCTACACACAATTATTAGTTGGCTTGCATTACAGTCGAGGCCTAGTTTTACTCAAAAATTATATGTTAATAAAATATTATTACATAACCTAGTCATTAAATTGGTGGTTATAAATAATATTAACTATATATTTAATATTATATATTTTATATAATTTCAATATTCATCTTATATGACATTATATATAATAAAATTATTTTTTCTTGGATAAAAGAAGTATGCTTCAAAATTGAATTTTTTTCTTCCTTTAGATGAATACCACATTTTAGATCATGTTTTTTTACACTTTTATAAGTATTATATTAAAAAATAAAAATTATATATGGAAAAGGAATAAAAAAATTTAGTTTAGATGAATTTTTAATATTTTTATGATATGTTTTATGTATTGATGAATGGAAAAAATAAACAAAATTTTAATTAAAAACAATTATTTTCTTAAAAATTGTTTATGTTGATAAATTATATTATTTAATGTTTATAAAGTACATATATAAATTTTTTCCATCATTTAATATAATTTAGGTCATTGGAATTGATTTTAACATGAATCATAATGTAAAAACATTTCAATCTTCTACAATGTTTTAATTTTTAGAAACCTATTTGTAATTTTGATAATGGGATAAATTTTAAATTAATTACTAAAACTTATTTGTTTTTAAATTTGAAAAATGGATTCCATATTTTTAATAACTGGGCACAAATTATTTAAAATAAGTTTCAATTATTTTGGCGCATTATAAATAGTAACTTTTGTAATATTTTTATTACTATAGTAAATGGTAAATCAGAGAGATAAATATGAAAATTATAATATAAAATGTAACTAACCCATGTCAAATTTCTAATGGATGACTAAATTTTACCATTAGCACGAATTTTTTGGGAATGTAATTATTTAATAGACCCTTTTACTGGAATATTACATGAATATTATCAAAATTAATGATTGTGACAGAACATCACACTCTCATTTATTATAGGTGTAATTATTTTTATTTAGATATATATAAAAGATAAAATAAATTAAAAATTTTATATGGAAATATAAACTAATTACCTACCTCATATAAATTTAGTTACAATTTTTAGATATTAAATAATTACCATTAATGGTGACACAATAGTTAAGGATAAATTATTTTATCAATAGAAATATAAAATAAATGATATTCAAAATATTAAAACATATATAATTTTACTTTATTAATTACATACATTAATAATATAGATATATTAGACATGTCAGTGATATATTTAACATATTATTTCTAATTTATCTTGTGGGGAAGAAAATTTTGAAATTACAAATATGGAGTAGTACTAAAATTAACATAATTGATATTTTAAATTAAATAATATATTATTAAATGATATTAAAGTCATAAAAATATAAGGTATAGTAAAATAACACGGATAGTGTTAAATACTTCATTAATAATCCAGTTCGGGTTATTTAGGAAGTTTATACTAACTATATTAACCATATAGAATAAAATGAAAAGTTTTCACGTGAATGTTAATTTGTATAACTAAGTGTTAAAGTCATAATATAACATTAATTTTATTTCATAAGAATGTTTATAATTCATTATATGATTATAATCTAACCAAAATTCCTATTATCCTAGAAAAAACTCACTTTGGATCCATTTGTAATTGAAAATTATATTATATTAATTTCAAATTTTAAGAGTTTCATAAAGTGACCATCCCCTCTCTTATAAAAGAGGGCATATACTTCTCTTTAATTCACACCCTTAAATTCCTTTGGCTCAGAAAACCCCTACACATTTCCTATCCCAAATTTACTCACTACCTCATAGAGTCTAAAATTTGGGCTGAATGTTATCCAAAGGATTTCTTTTGGAGAAATCAAATGAAGACACCCGAGTATTGAAAATTGTTTTATCACCTCTTTCAATGTTCATTTATTCTTCTACATCATCATTATATATTGCGTCCATATGAATGTAATAAATCTAGTATCATACACATACTGATATGTTATTATAATTAATGGACAACCATATAACTTATTTTTTCTATCTGATGAATAACAATATCACCTAGCGTTAGTACGTATGACTTATCATCTCCACGCCATGGATTGATTTGTTATTCAAGAATAATTTATGATAATGTATATGATCCTGATTATAATTGATATAAATAATGAATATAACATTATAATTATTCATTATAAGAAATATACCATCCAATTACATACCATTTAACCATCAAGGTAATGATGTTGTCACTTGTGCATACTTACGAACTACCATCACCAATATATTGTTATATAAATCTTTCATTTTAACCATTCATGTGTGATTATAAAATTTATATTAGAACTAAATATATTAAATTTAATCTTAATATCAGTCTAGAAATAAATAAAATACATACTATGAAAAAAAACACGACATACATGACAAAAAAAGAATGGTAAAAGGATGAATTTACAACCCAAAACAATGGTAATAGTGAAATAACAATTAAAAAATGATATAATTGGATCATATATGATATCGAAAATATTTATGTGGCTTTCGTTCTATTATAATTTAATAACATAGTACAATCATAATATAGGAAGTTAACACACCCCCGACTAAATGAATATACAGGGTATGAGTATTTTTCACAATCTCATTAGAATCCGAGGTTGTTTATACATAATAATATACTAAGACATATTTATCCTACATGTCCATGTATCGTAAAATTTATTTCAAAATATTATCATCATTTTCATAATGATATTTTTACCCATGTTTGATTTTTTATATGAAATGTTTTAAAGGAAATTTTCTATCCTTTTCCAAATGAGTTACTTTATAATATTTTCAAAAAATTAAGCAAAGAACTTTTTTTATCATATATGGTGCAACATACTTTTTATGCTTTCGTGATGCTATAATGTTTTGAATAATCCCTTAAAAGAAAAAAATTATTATATTCAAAATAAAATTTCACTTTTATTAATTGTGCATTATTTTAAATTAATATGAAATTAAGAAGGGATACCTCACTCAAAGTGTTTTAATGATTTTCTTAGATTATTTTCATCTATATCAAAATCCATGATGGATTTTGATGTTTAATTATGGTTGGTATTTTATGATATAATCTCCCATAATGTATTAAAGTGTGTATGATATGTTTGACAATAAATATAACATTTTGATACCATTCATATCTAATATTTTATGTATTGACATTCCATATCATACTTTTAATACGAATGTTTATGTTGGTTATGTTTTACCACTTTCATAAGAGGAATGTGTTGGACCATGTATGTGTCAAGTGGGGCCCTATATAGCCCCTTAATTAAATGGTATATCTCATGAGGCAATTATGGGTTTGTTTTGTCTAATGTCTTACCCAATTAGGAACGTCGTATTGGATGAAACCTTGACAGTGTGTCTAAGATGTCCCACATTATGCATTCCCTCTTTATGATATCATCTATTACATGTTACTATTAAATTAGTAAATTATCCATCCAAATATTTAAATTGAATTATTTGATTCACTCATTCCATATTATATGTATTTTTTCTTAAAAGTCTTGTATTTGAATCTCATTCATTGACTTATATGTTTATGCGTACATATGATTGATTTCCCTATATTTTTTACCCTTTCTAAGTATCTGAACTCACCCAGTTATTACATTCTATTTTCCATATATGAAAATAAGTGTTTCATGTGTGTAATATATTTACCAAGACTGTAAAACTTATCGATACTTCAGGGTTTGGTTCCTTGTTATAATTTTATTTTATTAAAATAATAGAGTAGCTCCAAGATTCTGGGGTCAGGGAATTATAGTTAGTATCAGAGAAAATTTTAGAAAAAAACATAGAAATAGTTTTAAAAATATAGATTAGGGATCATAACCATAAAATATAAATTTAATATATATATAGAGGAACATCCTAAATATTTGGTAATGTAGAGATTTTTTGTGTATTCCAAAAAAATACATCCATGTATGGATATGAGAAATGGGTGTGGTTCTAGAACATATGTACCTAGGAGTAAAAACTATGACAAGGAGTTTCATGCTTGTCTTGGGGTAACCTAGTACATGAAAATGTGCCTTACTGTACAACTGGAAAGACACTCCAGAGGGATACTCTTAAGATAATTCAAATTTTTATTATAAATTACTATATATGATTTATGAGTAAATACATCACCAAGTAAAATATTTTTATAGATTACATATTCATTTTTTTATTTATGTTAATTATTTTAGTATTTTGGAATTATGTAACATGATTCATAACCTAATATATTTTATACATTATTTATAAATAGTGGCTAGTCGAAGAAATGGAAACCGTATCAATTCATGTAATCCATTTAGGGATTTTAATCGTATGGATTATAATGATGTTTGAAGAGAATATGTAATTAGTTATGAATATCATATAACCATACTAGGATAACTAACTACAGTTACTAACAATAACCTTACCCATATAGAGAATCATGAGCCATAATGAAAAGGATCAATGTCAGAAAACTACATTAGACAACAACCTCCAACAGTCTATTAGACAACAAATACATATTTAGCTGTAAATGGATAAGTTATTTAGGGAATATAAATATTTCTACATGAAGAAATGAAAGGGAAAATGTTTGGATGATAGTTTATCATCTCTATAGATATGAGGATCAATAGAGGCCTTTAATTATAATCCCAATGGAATATGAAGAAGTAGAAAATATGGAAATGTTGTAGTTTAGAAACATTTATTATAAAAATACATTCCATGGTAACATAGAACAAGTATAGAAAGAAAGTTTCTGTGTCTATTGAAAAAGGTGGATTAGAATGCTACAAAGTCAGAGTCTTACTTTTTAAGGATATTGAGGCATGATGTAGACTTCTTATGTAACATAATATGTGAGATCGATTAATTCTTTGATGGGTTAAAAACAATCTTCTAGAGTCAATTGGTCTCAAAATATTTCTCATCATATGATGTTATAGGCTCATGTGATATCGAGACAAAGAAATTGTTTTCTATGTCTTCTGTCATTAATGGAATTCAAGAGAATAACAAAATAGTGGAGAAATAGATGAATAAAGGGATAATGGAAAGAAATACTTTCCATTATGTGATAATTGTTGTAAGAATATTGCAGGTACATTCTTGAAAGGAATGGTAGTTTGTCACAAGTGCGGAGAAAAAGGTCACTAGAATCATGATTTTTAGGGAAATGCAGAAGTTGTAAATGTGAAATGTTATAATTGTAATGATAGGGGACATTATGAAAATGATTGTCCAACGTTTTAAGGAAATATAGCTCAGAAGAGGCATATGGATTGAGTTATATTTTATGGTGTTACTATGGTCATAGAGGAATAATTAATGTATTTGTGTTTTCTAGAGTCAAGAGTTATGTTATATTTTTTTTATAAGATCAATCTGATATATGATTATTGTAATATATTTGTAATGTCCAAACATAGATTACAGTCAATAGTGCTCCATTCCTAGTTGTCCATAAGGGATCAATAACATCTCCCTAAATTATATATGTTTATAACTAGCATTGAGGTCCTAGGAGAGTCATTAGAGATAATATTCCCTCATTACCAGAGTATCAGTGTACCAATATCATAAAAGTAGGAGAAGTATGTATGACATGAAGACGTCATAAAAAATAGACAAGAGATGAAAACATAAATAATCCATAGATGTCACATATATAATGATAATGATGATAGATTTGTCTATAAAGAATCCAAAATACATTCAAGGAGATACAATACAATACAAGTCTAAAATGAACAAAAAGACCAAAAAGTCCAAGCAGCCTTGAAAGCTACATCTTAGTCATATGCTCTCCTACTCTGAAACACAAGTCAACAACAAATACTAGGGATCTTACCCTTATCATCTCCTAAAGACATATAATCATTTTGGGTCCATGAGGAGGCCCAAAAAGGTTGTCAAATAAACATCTCAATAGGTAACCATCCTTGAATTTTACATTTCTAACAACAATAAACAATGTTATATCAAGTTTAATTAATGTTTTAATGTAAAAGTGAATGCATGTGGCATGAGTGTACTGCAACAAGAAACACCAAATAGCCTCTCGAGGCTCCAAACAACAAGATTAATCTCCTATAAAGGTAGATATAAAGGAACACAAATCATACATCCATTATGTACTCCAATCCATATCAAAATCCCCTTGACAACGCCACACATAAAAATTTATTGAGTAAAACATGGCCATGTTGTATAATGATGTGTATACCCCAATTGCCGGATATAACGTGTCATGTACGAGGGCATCTGAAAAAATAATCTAGATCATGAAGCAAAGGATACATGGAACTCTTCCAAGGCATCCACATTGAGTCCCATGTGCATCCTAGTGGGAACTCATCTTGGCACTAATTGGAGTCCTAGGAGCATGTAAATCGATACATCCTACACAAGTCCAAGAAAGATGGATCCATGATGTAGCAAGGCCTGAGTTATCCCATGGAATCAATACCCTTGGAGAGGTGTCAACCCAAGGTGTCCAATACCATGGTCTAGATCCATGGAGAGTAGTTCCTGGCATCTATTGAAATTCATATGCTTCTGGTTTTTCTTTTTGTTCGGTGTTGTTACTTTGTGTGATGTTCTTCTGCAAATTACTTTGGTCTACTTCAGAAGAGGAATAGAGCATTAATTCTTCACTAATGATTTCCTTTTAGATTTTGATTCTTGTGAGGGTATGGCTTCGCCATCGGTTTCGTTCCCGTGCATTGCTACATGGGACTGCTTGCTAAAGGGTCCTACTTGGTTAAGTCTTTTTTCATGGAGCATCAGCTGGGAGGGGCAGATCCTGTAGTGTGTTCTATGTGATTTGTTCGGTTGCAAGCATTCTGGAATTCTTGGTTTCTCACTTTTCCCATAAATGTGACTTTTATAATCAAAAAGTAATTTTCAGCCATTTGAGTATACCCACTCACATAACCCATTACAATATATGAGTATACCCACTATTGCGATCCACGTATCATTTACCCATCCTATGGGCCTACGCTCCGATATTACCCATTAAAACATTCCACAAATCAACTCATATATGTATACCAACCCATATCACAAAATTTACAATTAAACATGTTATTTGAGCATACCCTCTAACATATCTCCGTTTCCTAACACACCCCTTAGGCAGTGAACTGTTACCATCAAGTATAACCAATTGTTCATCCACTTTCATTCAAGTCAATTTATCAAAATAATAATTTTATTACATGACATTATGATGCATGGTGCAAATAAATATTATAAGTATTCTATTCAACTCATTAAACCCCTAACAGGATTCTTCTACCTAGAAAAGAACAAGCACACACCCTTTAGGTTCTTTAAACATATTTTAATCATTATTTCCTTAATGAAACCCCCAGAGGTGACCATGAATCAAAAAATGGGTGCCAAAATACCTAAATATAATCTATTATCATCCTCACTAGGTCTAACTACACCCACAACATGTATAATTCTCAAATATAGGGTCGTTCAAGAAGGTCTGATGGGCTGTAAAAATACCAAATGCCAGAAAAGCACCAAAAAAGATGGGGAAACCTAATTCCACAAACCTTATCTTAGTAGTAGGGCACTCGTCGAGTATCAAGTTCAGATTCTCTATGGATTAGTAGTAATATGAATAATGGACTAAGAATGAGAAATTAAGGAAAATGATCCTAAATCAAAATATTTCATTATTTTTTATAAAGAATCATGAATGGCTAAAATGGAATTGAGTAACTACCAATGCAGTTCCAATATGAACAAATACATAAGATACAGAGTTCAGACATATTCTTCATCTGAAAACCAGTTTTATATTGTATTAGGTTCTCAAATGAGAGATAATATCACTATTATTATAAAATAATAGGCTAATACACCTATTTAAAAAACCACTAACGGGAAATTACCTGACATTTAATCCCATTACATGGTGTGTAATTATCATTTTTCCTTTTATGAAAAAAAACTCATACATATAATGAATGCTCAAAGTCAGACCATTACACATCACGACCTGGGATTACATGACATGTATCTTGAATTCACGGAATTTAATTGGTATGAAATCAACCTTCAGCCACATTTCCCATTCCTTCCCAGTTACAACCCAACTGGTCCATGACTTGACTTAGTGTCTAATCCAAAAATTAAAGTAAAAAATAATTAATCTAAAAATAAATATCCTATAACTATAGAAAAACCTTGGATCTTACAATATTATACCTTATAGAAATTTTTCTTGAAATTTCTCTCTGAAGGGCGGTCATGATTCATGTGAGAAAAACTCTAGTCATTTAGAAAATAAGTTGGTCTTCCTCTCCTAAGTCTCACCCTTTTACGATTGGGCTTCCAAAGCACCTGTACAAGAGAAACTAAGCATCCTAAGAGAACCTCTGTGCTCTATTCAACTATATGAATATGATGCTTCTCAAAGGACACATCTAACTCAAAATCAATATCCCCGGGCTGAAATACATTAAACGATCCAAATGATAATTGAATAGTACAGATACATAGAAGACACCATGGATGGATTTGAACCACTGTGGTTTCTGATATCTATAAGAAATTTACCAAAAACTCTCCCGAATGTCAAATAGCTCAACATATCTTGGTGAATTCTTACACTTTATCCTGACCCGTATGTGTCCCATCCTTGGTGATTCATATAAAAAACATGATCCTTGACCTCGAACTCTAGAGGTCGTCTACAATGATCGACATAATATTTATGACAAATATTGTGCTATAGCCATCCACTTCAGAATCAAATAGTCCTCCTCAGATGTCTCATGCATGAGACACATTCCCAGAAAATCTTCCTCACCTTCCTCTAACAAGAATAAGGGAGAATGGAATTTACTACTATATAAATCCTCGTATGGTTCCATCTATGTAGTTTCTTAATAACTGTTATTGTCGGAAAACTCAACCAAGGGAATGTGCTACTCCCACGATCCACAAAAATCCATGAACAGGATCGAAAATTTTCCTCTATAACATGTATCAAAAAATATGAATGGAAATAAATATGAGGATGATATATTGTTCTTAGATGCACCTGTGCACCCAATTCCCTCTAAAAACTCTTCCATAAATGAGATGTAATGTGGGCGTTCCTATCTGAAACGATAGTGTGTGGGACCCCGTGAGGTTATACCACCTCCCTAATGTAAAACCTCCCATGGTCATTAACACTAAAGGTATCTTAATTAGGAAATAAATGATTGAACTTCATATTCCTATCAACAAAACCCCACACTACATAATTTCCTTGAGAAAAACACATTAAACGAGTCACAAAATCCGTCACAACATCATCACATTTTCACAATAGAATTGTCAAATACTGTATAATCTAATCTGGTCACAATGGTTCCACCAAAACTTACTGATGGAAGGAACAACATATAATAAAACCAGCTACCTCATTCTTCATACGCATCCACTAGTACTAATATCATAAGTCACAATACATCATGGTGAATCCAAGGGGAACTGCATATGTTGAAGAATGAAACTCCAACATAATGTCCTTACATATATCCACTAGAATCCAAATTCATATACGAATACACAAGATCTCATACATGACTATCGTCTGACTAAGAGGAGGGACATCACCTGCCACACACTCACATAGAACAAGGCATTCTTATTCTAACAACTACCTCATCCATACTCTGCTAATTAGGGTAGATTTAACATATAAAGATTAGGTAAGAATTTTACCCTTTCAATCATGAACCACTAGAAAAATCATTGAGAACAACTCTATATGTTTCTACTTCGTACAGGACTACTACACTACATGTAGCTGAGTCCTCTTAATTAGTTCCTCAACCACTACATTGCACATAATAGGTGGATAGGAAAGCTCAAAACTGAAGGATTTTATTCTCCACCCACCTTTACTACCTTAGATAAATATCATTCTGGGTAAAGATTTACTTGATGATTTTTGGTATGTGTAACCCAAAAAATGCACTACTACTAAATAGTGTCTTCAAAAGTTCAAATAAAGAACAACTGTAGCTATATCCAGATCATGTGTTGGGTAATTCATCTTGTGTAACCTGAATTACTAAGACATATATGGCACAAATTTATCTCTCTATATCAGTACTGCTTCTAGACTGATATGTGATGTGTCATTGTACAAAGTGTTTTTTCTTCAATATTATTTGGTAGTATCATTTTTTATCGATGTCAACCTCACTTTCTCCTCATGAACGTCTATCTCACATGATGATGACCATACACAATTCACAAAATACTTAGTCAGAATGTCAATGGTGTTGTGACGTGTGAGAGTTCTGGTATGAAACACAAGTACTAACCAGGAAGCCCCATGAAATATCGTATGTAAAATTTTTTCTTGGGATGCTCCTTAGAACCTATTACTATACACTTCATTGGGTGCACTAATACACATGTCTCTGAGATAATGTGACCTAGGAATTAATTCAAATTCATCCAAAATGGAAATTTGTGATCTTAGTATATAACTAATTCTCTATCATTGATTCCAAAATGTTTTCAATTTGTTTTGAATGGTCATATTTATTGTGAGAATACAAGAATATATTTTCTAAAAACCCCACTATAAAATAATCCCTCTATGGATGGAACAATTAGTTCAAAAAATCCTTGAATATCTCTGCACGTTCGTGAGACTGAATGGAAGAAATAGATACTTTTATAAACCCTTAATACTACAAATGGTCGTATAAGGTATGTATGTATGATGAACATGCAACTGGTGATATCCCAATATCATGATGATCTTAAATATCACATGAGCTCCTCAAATCTGATCAAACAGGTTATATTTCCACAGAATGGGATATCGTTTTTTAACATTCATCTGGTTGTGTTTCTGACAATCCACACATAGCTAAAGGGTACCATCCACAATTTTTGAAAAAAGTTTAGGAAAACCTCACACCGAAGTATCATGTCTAACAAACCCATTCACATCTAAATACTTAAGATTTCTATTGAGCTTCATCAAATCCTTTATATCAATCATGTAGGTAGTAATGGATACTATTTTTTCTCCTGGAACTATCTCGATGGAGAACTACACCTCTCTATTAGGAGGTAAACCAAAAAATTAATCAAGAAAGTCATCCATGGAAGTGCTGAACCACTGGAGGAATGTTTTCTTGACTAACTCCCTGCACATCCAAAAAGAAACTAGAGATATTGGCTTTTATCCCACCCATCCCGTGATGCTCGGGTCTATCTCAGCTCAGCAAAACAACCCAATAACCATTGTGAGTAAACACTACACACTATTGTGATGTAAAAGTCACCTGATCCCATTATAACACATCACTGTCCTTGGAAACACTATTGTAATAGGTGCATGATTCAAAATATTAGAGATATAATTAAAATTTAACATGTTGACCTGTGGCATGATAACATGTTTGAGACCTTCCACAAAGTCTCTCTCCCTCGACAACACACCAGTAAGATACATCTATGAAGAACACATCATCTATGAAATTTTCTGAGTATTCCATAACCATTCTTGAATCATTTTGAAATATCATGAACTCACTAGCCCACTCTACTCGTACAGTCATGGGGTAAAAATAGTAAAAGAAGTAGGTTGGGAAGTTAGCACAACACATTTCTTATAGCCGATCATCTTGGTCCAGAACATCCCACCAACTCTTTTCTTCTCCCCGTAGCATATATGTAATGAGCTTGACCCTCTACTCAGGATATTTCTCCATGTGCTCAGAAATCACTAATGTTGTCTCTAACCACAAAATAATACCATATGTACCTTTATCCCCAGAAAAGGTTGTAGGATTCTACTACTAGACTAGTCATTCCAGTTTATCAATAGCCATAGTGGTTTGTCGTTCTCCATTAAAATGTCTGAATATATAGAAAAAATCCCTCACAGAACTATGCCTCAAAAGCTATGTTTGGAAAAGCCTATGGTACCTCATCTGGAACTAAAGGGGGATCATCGAGTTGTCCTTGTCCCACCATCTCTAGAGTATGGTCATCACCTCCCATGAGGAGTAAAACTAGAGGTCTTCATGGAAGAATCTATCTATAATTTCAAAACATTCCTTAGTAAATAAAATCATAAAATCTTACATCTCAAATGTTTTGGATAGGTCAAACCTCACCTAGAAACTATGTAAACCCATAGTCTACTCTTAAGTCTAGTAATTTATAAAGAAAAACCATGAATCCATTAAAAACAATGAATCTTTCTAACTAAAAAGTCATTTCTAGGTCATGTATCAATTCTCCATTTCATTCATATTCAATCAAAAGTCATTTTTTCAAATGATTTAACTAATTTTACTACCAGATATGATCTACGAAAGCCCATTAAACCTCCTAATCTAATATTTGATGTCCTTATAATCCATTCATTTCAAATTTGTTTTAGTATTTTTATTTATTTTGATCATCATTTCCCATTCCAAAAGTTCCCATGCTCATTAGGAACTGATAGATGGCATCACTCCTCTTGCCTCTGCAGTAAGTCTATCACAACAGTAGGCCCAAATATCACATCATCTATCACAATGATGTGAAATATGTAATGCATCTTTTACAAAATGATGAAATTCTTGAATCAAGATTTCTATGAACTACCTATATAATGCTTGAGAAGGGATTATCATATCTTAGCGGGTTGTAACAGAATAAACCCCATAGTGGCACTAATAGAAATAACATAATTCATACGTGTCATCTAACAGTTAAATAAAATAATTTTAACCGTTAATATCTACAAAAATAGAAATCCATTTGAGGAAATTTGGATTTTCTCTATATGCAGGGTTGCTGCTCTCGGACATAACATATTTCCAAATTCCATTTCCTTCATATCATTGTCTATTATACCACAATAGTAAGGATAACCTGAAAATACAGTTCTGATACCACTAATTAATGTCCTGGACCTGGATTCCCTTAAATAGTGATCCATTCATGGTCTACCATAAATACAACAACAAACATGTAATGGTAACATCTAAAGACGTTATTCATTAAAACCACGAATACAATGGGGGGATTTGTAAGACTGTATTCTATCATTATAAATCCATATTGATCATTCCTAATATATATTGTTTTCATAGGTATGTATTTACATTTGACCATTAATTGATAGTTTCCAAATCAAATATCATTCATTGGAAAATATTTATCTCTAAGAAATTGACTAAAAAATTGTCAATTTGTGGTAGAGGATACTTATTCCTTATTAAGAACATGGTATGTTCTTGATATTAAATAAATAGTCTCATTGATCTATATTTCTTCCAATAAAATACTATATGTGTACTCTATTGTGACACACTCAGGATAATGAAAACATTTTCATGAATCTAATAATTTTTCTTCATTAATTCATTCCACTCATTCATTCCCTTATATATGGGGTCATTGAAATAGGTTCAACATTTGGTATGAGTTGATTGAAAACATTTCATTAAAATTTAATGAAAGATAATGAATCTATTTTATAAATTCACAAAATCCCATTATATAGAAGAAAAATATTTTTGGTTGATTTTCTCCCCATCCAACATATATATATACCCTCTTCAAATTTTAATCCTGACCAATACAAGTGATTTAATTTTTATTAGAAGTATGTATGTAACGCCATTTTGATAAACGATCCTATAATGGTTCAGAATATCAATTATGACTTCACTTACATATATTGTGATATGGAAAGTATATATGGAAATCTAATCCATTCCCAAAACAACTTCATATTTTACTAGTAGGAGAATAATGAGATTTAGATAAATCAGATTCCCAAAAACACCACCAAGAGAAAAATCATTAACTTTATATGTGATCATCATTCCATTGAGATATTTCACTAATAATTGGGAATCTAATCTCTATAGAAGAAATGTAAAAATAATTGTAAATTAATTATATATAAAATAGTTTGCAGAATATAATCATTTATGAAATTATTATTTCTATAGAGGATCACCAAAGTACACATCAACACTTCATTAACATATCTCACATAAGAACTATTTATCACATGATATTTACATTTATCCATGGTATAAATAAGGATATGATTTCCTTCATAATCATTGACCCTCAAATTTGAGCAATTTCATGAAAATTGATATACCCCTTTCATTTGAAACACTAGAGTGTGGGTGGTGACATCTGAGGAGATAAATATATATTCACATAATTATTGAATTTATTCTCATCACGTCAACCTTAACTTAAAATATCATCTTATTCATCACACATAAATCATAAATAAAACTCCTTAAGATAATTTCGTTAATGTTTCATCCCACAAAACCAATATATGAGAATAATCATTATCTTCCATCCATGTTCACTGTTTTTAGAATTTTCCCCATACCCCATTTTTTTAAAAGAATGACTAGATATATGGTATACTTTAATCTAGATTTCCACCATGGGAGAAGCTCAAATGATTACATCCTAGCGACCATTGTTTATGGAAAATTATCCATAGAGAAATGGTTTTATGACAAAGATAAATCTAAAGATATTTATTTCATGTTATATGATAATACTAGAAATTCACCTAATAATTATTATATAATTGTCCATATTGGTAATAATGGATACATTATATTTTTTCATGGTATTAAAGAAGCCATTATCCATTTTGGTATTTTGAAAAAACTAATTATCTTTTTTTTAGAAATAATACTCTAAACACATTCAATATTATATAGTCAATTTTTTCATTTTTCCTACGGTTCTTGAATGCAGTCATCTATTTGAATGATTCACCATCCAAATAATAAATATCAACGAAATTATTTCCATGACCTAGGCACTATTAAATGGAAAATTTATTTTAGGTGGACTAATCCATATTTTGTAGATAGTGGATCTATAGACCCACTAAATTAAGTTTGATGTTGCCTCATCAATGACATAGTATAATTTCTCTATATCCTTAGTTGATTTTTTTATCATTATTCCTATCATGAGAATTTTTACAAATACTGATGAGATTTTTATTTCTATGTCATACTACATTTGGATTCTGAAGTGGAACATGATTTATTTTATTTTAAATTTAGTATTAAAATGGTTCTTTCTGGTTCCATCCATTTTATAAAACCAAAAGAATAGTGTGAGAAATAATAATCATAGTGATAAACCGTATAATCCTGAAACAAATTTAGAGGATTTGTAAATAAAGAAAAATTACTTTAAATCAATGACATATTCATATTAACCTATGTCTTCTTTGGTGATCATCTATTTAAATAATTCATAATGATTCATAATTAAAACGTTAATTAACCCAGGAACACCCCCTATGAGTTTCTATCCATGAATATAATCTTAAGTTGACTAATCATGCACTAGTGAATATTGATGTAATACCCGGTCTATCTAATTTTTATTTATTCCCCATAGGTGTATCTGTTCCATGACCATATCCACTTGATAGTACCTAGAGGGGGATGTACTTAATTAGAAACCCATAAAACTTTTATTATCATAATGCGGGATGTTCTATAATAGTTTGGTTAATCATTATGGTTCCAAAAAATATTTTCTCATCCCAGTATCAAAATTTAACTAAAATATTCTCTGATACCATCTATGGAGACCCAAATATTACATTCCTCAATTTGGTATTTTTTAAATGAATATTAATTTTATATCATTTTTATTTATATTATAACTATATAGGTATAGTGTATTTGAAAAAATGGATATATAAAATACTACTTCTTAAATGATCTACATCATATCAAACTAAAGTCATCATAGATAGCACCATTCTTAGACATATCATATTAAAAAACATTATTAACATCAAGGAAACAATTATACATTATAAATGTTGTGCTCAAATTCAATGTAAGAGTAAATGTGGGAGTTATGATTGATTATTTTAGAATGAAATGAGATTAACATTTAGAAACCTTACCATAAAATTCATAAATTGATATATTTAGTCATGGCATAAGGCTTGGTTTTTCATAACTTATGATTTATTATAGAATCAGAGAACATGAGATGTGAAATAATAACATTGGAATAATATTATTCCAAAAACTAGTGTAATAATATTTATACTAATCATAGTCATATAAATTTTACTTCAAGGATAACCAATATGTAATTCATGACATGTTAGTCTTGGGATAACCCCCAATTTACATACTTTGAGCTTAAGATGACATCTCAGGTACCCACTTTTTGTATAAGGATAACCATCTTATACACTATCTTGAGAATATGATAAAATTCATTATACCATTTTATCTCATAAATTAGTAATATTTTTGTAGTGTATTAGATGTCTTTATTAGACCCACCTATGAAATAATATAATCATTTCATATATTTTCTATGAGAACATGGAAATATTTATCAATATTTCATTACATAAACAATGGAAATACAATTTTTTTTCATTAATATGTCATCCTCATAAAAAAATAATTTAAATAATGAATAAATAATAGATCATTAGATCATTTAGGTAATGATGAAGAAATAAAAATATGGTTGTTATCATAAGTTAAAATAATATCCAAATATCAAGAGAATATTTCTATAAAAAATACCCACTCTATTTTGAAATATTTTTTTAATATCTAAATATTTCCCTAATGATAGGATGAAAAGTTATTTAAAAACATAGATATTATTGATGGATGATTCATATAGTACAATATCCCCAATGGTGGTAAAACTAATTCAGGGAGAATAATTTAATACAATGCTTATCTTCACACTGTTACTAAAATGTATCTCATTTGTGAAATTAAAAAATATTATTATTAAAAATTTTATAAAATTTAAATTGTTGGTAAAAATGAATTTATGAAATCATGTTATAATAGTAAATACACACTCTATAAAATTTTCATGAAATTATGGTTATGGAAGAAAAATATTTCTTGCTAAAATGAGAAACAATGTCTCGTTTCCATATAAACAATATTTTCGAATTTTAATTACATATGGAGTAAAAACTGAAATAAAAGATATTGATTAAAAAAAATACGAGAATTAAAGAAAAAATAATTTTGAGTAGTTTATAATATAATAATATCATTGTAAATTAAATCATAATAAAATTAGATAAAAATAACATCATAATGAAAAAACACATACATGATGAAGGTATCAGTACCAATGCACTCTAGCCTCCTATACATAAAAATTTAAATTATTATAACTCTAGAATAGAACAATATTTTTTCGTATAATATGGTACATGTTTCACTTATAACATATTATCACCCATTTATCAACAAGGATTTATAAAAAATAACATTTCCTTGGAATTACTGTTTAATTTTTCATGTATTATTCCATTTAGATGTTATTTCCCTTTATTAATCATGAGGGTTACATAATCTAGATAATGTTATTAGTTAGGAAAATAATTTATATATTCAGTATTTATATATTTATTACCATCTATTTAAAGGTAGAATTATGAAATTTTATTACATCATTTATGGAGATGGTACTCTGTACATACGGATGATCACATTTATCATATTGTAAATAAAATAATAGAATATTGATAAATAATAATATATCATTAAAAAATTATAAATATATCATATATATATTTATTAAATTTATTATTATCAGTATCCGAGTGAGGAGGTGATGCAAAAGGATTCATATAACTACATGGAGGTGGTTGTCCATATGTAAGAAAGAGAAATATTGTTATTTCCAATGTGTTGGAAAAGAGGTGGAAAATGGTTTTATAATCATCATGATAAAATATACATATATTTATAATAATTGATTAATAATGTTATTATATACATAATAGGATTATATATTTTGGAATTATAAATAATATTTAAATATCCCAGTTAATATTTGTACCTCTTAGAGAGACCTATTTTCTTATAAGAATTATTCATTGAATGATTTGTCATGTGGGAAAATAGCAATATATAGGATGAATTGATGTTATATAAGAAGGTATTATGGTTGTTATCATTGAGGATAAAAGGCTCAATGTTGTTGAATAAGGATGTATATGATGTGTCCTTTATGATGCTTTTGGAAAGACACATAAGGAATTACATAAAATAATTATATATATTTAATGTTTTTCCCATCTATAATAATTAAAAATTCATGATTATTAGTATTTCAGATAATATATAATCATGGAATATTTATCCAAAAAAATTATAAAAGTTTATGTGGAAATATTGCACTTATATCTTAATGTAAACCTATGTAACCCCATTTGAACTGTAACCATTGTGACAAATTTTAATTATTTTTACTATTCATTTTATCAAAAACTGAATTTTCTCCTTATTCGAAATTATATAAAATTTGATTCATAATATGGAAAATATTTTATCAAATTAATTATCTATAATTATCTTTATTTTTTTTAAAATTTTCATGTTATATGCAATAAAAACCCATTTTTAGAAAAATGGATTTTTAAAAATAATGTTAAATTGTATTTGGGGTTTGTCTTCGTGGGAAGCACCCCATAATCCCACATGAAAAATGGGCATTCAAACCCCATTGGGGACAGGTTACTGTAGCAGTATTGTAGTGGTACTGTAGCAGTAGTGGAACTATTGAACGATGGGCAATATAACGGCGGCAGAGCACTATAGCGGTGGCAAGAACTATAGCATCCCAGTTACTATTCACAGAATGGAACTTGGGCCATAAATTTGGGCTTACAGGCCATGTAATGGGCTATATTTCCCATTGGGCCATTGGACTTTTAATGGGTCACCCTCTACCCAGTTAAAAGAGGTGTTTTCATTCCTTTGTAAAAAAATGAGGCTTCGGTCCCAACCATTAAAAAATGAATAAAGTAGAATTTAGTTACATTCCATACATAGAAAAAACTATAATATTATTGTTAAAATATTTTATTTTTTATATAGTCTATATATTTTATTTAAACATTTAAAAAATGTGATTTAGTGAAATTATTATGATAAAAACATTTCTCCAATTGGAAATATTTACTGGGTAATACCACTTATTTACATTTAAATGATTTTGTCAAGGTTATTATACATTTTAATGGTTAATTA
Source organism: Viscum album (assembly GCA_963277665.1). Lineage (NCBI taxonomy): Eukaryota > Viridiplantae > Streptophyta > Magnoliopsida > Santalales > Viscaceae > Viscum > Viscum album. The sequence continues at coordinate 2,095,928,743 of OY728163.1, read as the reverse complement.
TAAATTGAATATTTATTATATAACATTATTATGTTATATAAATAACTTACAAAAATAATATTAAATAATAAAACAAAATGAGTTCATTGTGTTGGATAATGTATAAATTAATCTAAACGATTATGAATAACATTTTATCTAATGAATCATCCACATATCATGAATAAGATATAATAACAGTAAAAATTATTTAAAATGATTAATAAAATATAATTTCGATTAAATATAATTATTTCCATTTTACATAATCTTCTAGGAATTTATAAAACTGAACCGATCATGAAAATATATAAAAAAACACTCGTTGGATGATAGCATTGAACACTAAACCTCATTAAAATGGACCTATAAAAAACTTAATAAAATTATAATGAATAATTTACATGTAAAGTGATTTATAGATTATTAAATTAATGATTATAATTTTATTATCCATGAAAATAATGTGAACCAATAGTTTTGAATTAATGTATGGGGATTTCATGAACCTAACTCATTTTCATTGTGTTATTTCTCTTTCATACCAAATTTTAGTGTCGATGTTCTTATAATATTACTTAACAAAAAATTTAGAATTCTCCCAATTTTATTTTTTTGATATAAATTCTTTCAATATAATATTATGGAAAATGAATTTTTTTAGAAGAACTATTCTTTATTAAAACACATGCTTTACTTATTTTTATAATGTTTCTCCTTCACTCAAGATTAATCATTCTTATTTTAAGAATTGTAATCTATTTTACTTCTTAGAATCCCAAAATTTATTCCTGAATATATTCATTCCAAATTTTCATGAAACCCATTTCCTTTCAGTGCGTTATTTTTGTCCAAAAATTATATACATTCTTTGTGTCATGCATGATTATGTAAATGTTATGATATGAGGGGAACATTGAAATATATATTGATCTAATTAATTCATTAAGGAAAATTTTCACATGATATAATGTGAAATATGTATAAAAACAATGATATATTTTCTCACAATGGTGATGATGTTATGACTACGAACAGAACTAATGTGTGAACATAATGTGAGCTTTATTCATAACAAATTTTGTTATTTGACCATTATAACATGATGTTTTATTTTTTTGAATATCCATATTCCATTCCATTGAATAAATTTTCCTCTAATTAATTATATAATGATCCCATGATTATGTTATGGTGATGATGACCATGATCACCCATGTTATATTGATTCATGTAATTATCTATCCTAAAAATTGGATTTTAACTCACCTATTTCTTTGATATATATCCATAGGTGATTACTTGTACTAAGGAGAACATGAGGATGAATACGAATATAGAGAATAAGGAATTAAATAATTTTTAGGCTTTATTATTTAAAATTTGTGTCTAGTACTAATTTTCTTAAGACAATAAACCATTGAATAATTTACCTATAATGGCTTTATGTTTGTATCATTAAAATGATTTAATAGTAATTTAAGAAAATTAGGGTCTCAATTGCTGGTGTCAAATAATAGTTTAGTTAATTTTTTCAATAAGTTGAAAGAAAATATTTTAAAAACATTATTATGACACTATGTAAATGAAATCCACCATAAATATTTGTTTTAGAAAAATTATAAACATAGGTATCCAACAACATTTTAATTTATAGTTAATTTCATAGTGGAATAAATTATTTATTCCAGAATTGTTAACTTCTGTTTTGTTAAATAATTTTCTATTTTAGATAATGACATGAACCATGAAAACCCACGAAGACAACCCAGGCGGGGGACAATCCTATAATTTTTTGAGAAACATTCCCAATTACATTTATGGTGGTGTTAAATAGAAAATATCTTTTATCTGATACACTATTCTGAGATAGAAAACGTGACATCAAACTTTTATCATTTATATGGGAAGTCTTATCAATGGTGAGTATTGATAAATAACACCAATCCAAATGGATGAAATTAAATAGATAGAGTGGGAAGACATTAATAAAATATTTCTTAACAAGTATTTCCCATGATATCTTTATAAAAATATTGATATTTAATTTTTAGGGATGAATCAAATGAACGGTGATGTTTCCAAGGATTATGATTAAAATTTCATGTGGATTTAATAGTTTTCATCGGGTTTTCTGAAAAATTATGGTAGTGAAAGAGATATATTTCTTAGTGGTTTAAAACACTGACATTTAAAAGCTCTAGAAATTTGATATTTTGGGAGTTATAAATAAGTTTTTTAATGTGAACTAAAATAGAATATGAAGTTTATTGAATGGTAACATGAATATGGAGATAAGAAATAAGATATATAGTTTCATTATTGGTGACCTAATAAAAAATATGGAAGGAAAACCTTACTACTCACATGATGAAGAGAATGGATGAAGCATCCTGAAAATTTCCATAATGGAAATGGGAAGTTCTTCAAGTGTGGGAGATAATGACACCAATATAATGAATTTCAACGAGTCATGAGGAATATGGAATATGTGGTAGAGTAAAGGGGATGACCACCCATGGTTTTAAACTTCAACTATATGGAGAAAGGGCACAATACATGTGAGTGAACTAAACCTTAATTCGTCTTGGTCAGTCAGTCGTAGAAGCCTTCAAAGCCATATGACCAAGGGAATGCTTATTACATATCTAATATTGATGTAGAACCTGATAATGGTGTATCTATAGGTACTATGACTATTAATTTATGAAATACGATAACACTATATGATTATGGTTCTACACATTATTTCATAAATTTAATGTTTAGTTGATATATTCAAAAAAACAATTCCAAATATAGAGGTTATGTCATCAATGAGACAATAAAATGAAGAAATTATCTCATCTAATGTATATAACACCACTAGGAATAATGAATGTGGAATGGAAATCCCATAAAATATGGTCTAGTATATTTCGATGGAGTTTGATATTATTTTGGGCATGGATTATCTATGTTTATATACATCTAACATTAACTTTTGGGAAACGTATATCACCATTATCATCCTGTTGTATCATTTAATTCTATTTCTATCTAAGAAGGTGGATGAATCTCATTTAAAATATTCATCTAAAGTGTGGGAATTATTTCATTATGAGAATTAATATCTTGCTAAAATGATTTATACTAAGGATTAGATCATGATTGATGACATGCCCATTATGAAGGACCAAAATGATGTGTTCCTTGAATAATTGTACGATATATCCCAGGAAAGAGAGGTTGAGTTCTCAATTGATCTTATTCCTGGAAATTTTCTTATATTAATGACAACATAGATAATGTCCTCCATTGAGATAGAGGAACTGAAAAAGAAGTCACTTGCAAATATGGACAAGGGATTTATACAACTATGTGCTTCACCATGGGGTGCCCCAGTCATATTTTTCAATAAGTTGGATGGATCAATGCACCTATAAATTGATTATTGTGAGATAAATGAAACCATGATATTGAAAAATATACTTTTTCCATAGATATATTATTAAAAAAACTACTTCAGTCCACATATTTCTCGATAGTGGACCTTCGGTCGAGATATCACTAATTAATGGTGATAAAATAATATATTCACCAGTCATCATTTTGAATGAGGTAAAGATGATATTTGTTCATAATTTTTCCTTTAAGTCCCCATTTTTCTCCAACAATATCCATGTAAATAATATACAATGTCTTCAGAGATTAACTCAATCAGTTTGTGGAAGTCTTTATAGATAAAATTCTAATATACTCTAACATGGTGGGTGAACATAATTAGAATTTAAATACAGTGTTAAATACATTAAAATTAGAGAAATTTATGTAGATTAAATTAAATGTGTGTTCATTAGGGATGAAATATCATTCATGGGGCATGTTATTACAAGCAAAAAAAATATCTGTGGACACATCAATGTTAATAGAAAATTTAAGTGTGTCCTAGTACAACTTTTATAATGTAAATTCATTTTTCCTTAATAATATGTAGGTATTATCAAATAATTTTGGAGAACTTCTAATGATTTTATAACAAACTATATAAGATTATTTGTAAAGGATAAATGTTTTTCTATAAAAGTTAATGTGAAGAATGATTTAATGAGTTAAAAAAGATACTTATCATCACACCAGTATCACACTACTGAAAATGTGGGAGATCATTTTGGTATAAATTGATTCTAAAAAATGGTTTTATATATTGTAATGATGAAAATCAACAAATTTATAGTCTACGCCTCAAGGAAATTGAAAATTCATGAGAAAAACTATCTTATGCATGATTTGTAGTCAGTGGGTGTGATCTTCACATTGAAAATATTTGGAAATTATCTCCATGGGGGTAATTGTGAGATATATACTGATTAATAGAGACTCAAATATATATTTTCACCTCTAGGGAGCTTAATATTCTCCAATTAAGATATAAAAATATCATCAAGGATTATTACTTGACAATAAACCACCATCCTGGTAAAGAAACTAATTTAGAAGATTGTCAATGTAGCAAGAAGCCATAAAAAAATATTATTTATGACACTGCTGAAGGATCCAATCTTATAATATGTTCAAGGAATGGAAATGGGAATCATTAAAAAAATATAATCATCTTACCTTTCTCAAATTATTACTCAACCATCCCTTATGGAGAAAATAAAGGATTCCAAAAGAAATTAATATAAATTCAAAAGATGTTGGAAACTCTTAGAAAAGATAAATCCGAAGAGTTCAAATTGATTTTGATGGAGTCCAATGAATTTTTTTAGTGTATATGAACCATCTAATCCATAGATAAGTAATGATATTATGAATGACGCACAAAAAGTAACCATCAATATTCAACTAAGGAGCACAAAGATGTTTTGAGTCTTCCGAGAGCACTATTGGTGGATTAATATGTAGAAGAACATTGCGGAATATACAGAAATGGTATTCTTATTTTAGAAAGAGAAGGTTTATAAGGAAAATTATAATATTATGATGAAACCATGACCATTACCATCATGGAATTAGAATAACATCATTATGTTCATTCTCAATGCACTTCCAAACACATCGAGAGGACACAATGCTATGTGGGATGTTGTGGACCTTCATACAAAGAAAACTAAAATTATCTCAATTTGAGAGGAAATCTAACTGGATCAAATCACATAGAATTAAATTTATAAATTTTTAAGTCTACATGGAGTACGACTATTGAATGTATCAAATCAAGATATGAGATTCACATCCATTCTCTAGAAAAGTCTCCAATATGCTCTAAACATTGAGCTGAACATCAATATGACTTATCAGCCCCAATTTTATGGACAATATTAAATGACTATATAAACACTTAAATACATGTTGAGAGAATGATTTATTGTCATACATGGGGGACAGAACCAATATCTACCATGAGATGAGTTCACTTACAAAAAAAGTTTATACTCGAGCCTAAAATTGGATCCAAATGAATCACTTTATGGGAAGAGATACATATCACTAGAAGTCATGGATGAAGTCATTGAACATAAGGAAATATGCCCTAAAATGGTTTAATAAATGTTGGAAGTGGTGTAAACCATTTTTAAGCACTTAAATTTTACCCAAAGTTGAAAAAAGGTCCATGCATACAGACGTCGATTAGATATAGAGTTTGATTTGGACACATGGTATTCCTATACATATATCAATGGTGTATGATCATGAGATTTTTTATTAAGGGAAATCTATGTCCTAAGTGCATTGGGACATTTGATATTATTGATCATGTTAGAGATGTGGCTTATCAACAAGAACTTACACAAACTATGTCAAAAGTACATGATGTATACCATGTATCACTATTATGAATGTATGCACCGTATCTCTGAAATGTACTAAATCAAGAAGTGGGTCAGTTGGATATTTATATCTCATATAAGGAGCATCCACTGATGATAATGGACTCTATAGATACAGTTCTATGAAAAAATAATATTAATCTAGTCAAAGTAATATGGAGAAACTATAAGTATGAAATGGAGTCATGGGAACCATATGAAAGGATTACAGAGACCTACCCTCACCTATTTTCAATATAGAATGTAAAATGTAATTTGAAGGGTGATATTTCATAAGGGGGGAAGAATGTAATGACCAAAAATTTAATCTACAGAAATTCAATTCTTATTATTATGCCATATATTATGAACCACATAATATCACTTTGATAACCTAATACAACAATTAATAACGATTAATTAATGAAATAAGATGTATTTATAGTAGTTAAGAAACATATAGAGATGTTATTGTACTTTCTATCTAGAATATTATTGTGGCCATTAGGAATAGTAATATTAATTTAAGAATAGTAACCTTATCAATTTAAGTGTAAACAATATTTAGGCTTCTTATAAATGATGATATGATATATTTATATCATTGTATAAGTAAAAAATGTTTTAAAAATAATTAAATTAATTTTTTGTATTTTTATTAAATATAGATGTATATTTAAAATTTTATAATTGATATAATGATTTGATAGATAATTCATTTTCAAAAAAATTGATTCATAAATTAATATTCGGTTTTGTTATTATTATAATATAAATTTTTTATATATTGATTAATTTTTCAAAATGTTCTAATTTCTGTTATAATATAACCATTATTATTTTTCTAGTAAGTGATAAATTTAATTAATAATAGAATTTCTCGAAAATTGAAACTCAATTTCATAAATTTGAGTTAATTTTTTAATTATACACATAATATAATTATTATGGTATTTTTTATTAATTTTCTATAATCATTGAATTTTTGGTGATCAGTGAAATACAATAATTTTCAATATATATAAAGTATATGATAAAATCACTATTTATTGTGTCATGAATGATTTAAGAATCATAATATGAAATAACAATTCATTATTATTTATATATATTGATAAGGTTCAGACTATTGTTATTATTGATCCGATATAATAAACTAATGAAAAAAATAAAAAAAGACATCTCTGATCACTTATGAATACCACCCCTCACTACCTCATCTCATCAGAACTCTAAAGCATTTAATGTTGTTCAATGTCATTAAAATACTCTTTAAAAACCTATCATCATGTATGCGATACATTATTCTCAATAAAATAAAAAAACAAGCTTCCATATGGATGACCTAATTGAGAAGAATTGAAGACGTAAAATCCACATTCATTTTCTTTTAACTTCTTTTGATCTTCAATGATTTTCTAATTATCTCATCACCTACCCTTATCCAAGTGGAATTAAAAATCGATTGTCTTATATGTAATTAAAATTTAATATTTTAATTTAATAATGCATCATCAATCCTATTTTTATCTTCCTTTTATTTTAAGAAAACAAAATCACTATTTGTGGTCTGTCGATTTACCACCATCGTCGACGATGCATAAAATTTTATTTTCCAACCATTAATGATTTTCATAAAACCATTAAAATGGATGATACATATTGAAAAAATATATCTTTTTTATTATCTAGATCTAACTTATATACAGTATATTAAATTAGAAAAACAAATTTGTTGTCATAAAAAACAACCAATTTAATCTTAACAATTGTCGTTAATATTTTATATAATGAATCATCCTCATATATAGATAAAAAACAATATATAAAAGAACAATTAAATATATATAGGTTCATTAATAAAATATAATTTCAATTTTGTATAATTATTCCAATTTTAGAAAATGTTTCATTCATGTATACAAGTGTACCAATAATGAAAACCAAGAAACTGAACACTCTCAGAATGAAATTGTTGAACTATACTACTCATCAAAATGGCCATAACCAGGATTTTTAAATTTTTAATGAATCTAACACATGTTAATGTTTAATTTTATTTTGTAATTAATGAATCTAATTTTACTATCTATGATTATATAGTGATGAAATCATATAGACCTAAGGTATGATAATTTCTCAAACACAACTCCTTTTTGCTGGGTTATTCTTCATTCATGCCAAATATTATTATGGATGTCATTATATTAGTCCAAAAACGTAATATAATTTTTACACACATTTAATTTCTAGGACATACATGTTTACAATATTATTTTATAGTAAATGAAACTATTTTCCAAAAAGAACACCTATTTCAAAAAACACATATTTTACTTCTATTGAGATGGTTTCTCCTTCACTGAAGGTGATGATTCTTATAATATTTTTGTTCTTATATTTTCAATTTGGGATCCTCAATGTTTATTCTTGAATTTATTCTTTATAAAATTTTCAGAAAACCCATTTCCTTTTTATTAGGTATTTTATGTCCACGATTGTCATATGTTCAAAGTAGAATGCATGATTATTTAAATATTTATATGTGATGGGTTCACCACGAATTATATAGAATTCCAATTCAATGGGTAATGTGATGTATCTCATGAGATAATGACAAATATTCTTGAACATGATTCTATCCAATTTCATAATGTTGATGAGGTTATGATTATAAAATAAGTAATGAATAAAAATGATTCAATATTGGTTCACAACTCTGTGTGTAGTTTTAAAAATATGGTATGATGTCTCATCTTTATGATTTATAACATTAAACACATTTTCTATTGCTTTATAATATTATTATGATTAAAATAAAATTCATATGTTATGGTGATGAAGATTATGCACAGCAATCTTACATTGATTCATGTTCTTATCTATCATCAAATCCCAAAAATACATTTGTTCAATCAAGCTTTGATCAAATCACATACCAGTATCCCTACCTCTATCCTTGAATCCTGACTTTGTGAGGGATGTAATCCTTGGAATCCTTTTAGTCAAACCAAAAGGATTTACTCGATTAAAAGGTATCATCTCTCCTTAAACTGTATAGGATTATTTCAATTCTGTACTCCTTGAAATAATCTTATTCCATGCTTATATAAAAAAACCAGAATAATAAATATTCTATGATTTTTTTTAGGGTTTTATCTTACTTTTATGGACTTCTATCTAATCGAAAATTAACATACGATTTCTGTGTATAGAGAACTATCGACTCATGAAACAATGATAGTTCATTTTTCCTTTACCACCTCTCACAAAGGAAATTATGATAGAAAAATTATATATATATTTTATATATGATATATATATTCTTATTTTATTCTTCAATAATAAATACATGTATATGTTCTATTTTTTAAATATGATAACATCATTTATAGAAATTTGGGTAACCACCCCCGTTAAGTGATGAGACTCAATCATACTATACATTAACATATAATGTATTTATTATATAAAAATATGTATTATATATGACATAGATATTATAATGAAATCATAATAAACATATTTCAGATTTACATTTAAATCTATTAGTATGAAAAACAAATGGTAGTTTTGTTCATGCGTAGATATGATCTTCCATCTCCATGAATGATGAAATTCATTTATTATCTCCAAATGTTAAGGATTGTTATCAATACATATATAATAAAAATATATCACCATTGAATAGTTGTTTACATTCTGGAAATTACGAAATCATGATAATTTTTTTAGGATGAAAAATACAAAATCCAAACATACTTGAGATATGTAGGAAATTAGAAACTAAAATAGTGAAAATAATGAATTATTGTTTACAAAAGTGAAATAAGAATTTATAAGAAGTTTGAATATGATAGTATAAAATTTATTATTGTTATTTTAAAAGGTTTTAATCTATTTAAAACAACTATACATAATGATAGAAACTACAAAACCAAACTAAGGTCAAAGTAAGGGATTTTTGTCTCAATTTACATTCCGCTTAGACATAATTATTGTTATGAACCAAGTTTTTTCATATGTTGTATATACTACCTTTCAAATATTATATCATAAATCTACATATTATCATGATATTATAATTTTCATTGAATTTTACTCCTCTAAGGGTATTATGGTTTCAAATTATTCAATGTGGTATGTGACACTTTGGGATATTTAAATGTTATTTTTATCAAGAATTTTGTAATGATATTTCAATGGAATCTACATTTACTACCTGTCCTCTATTGGGGAAATTGTGATCAATAATCATCTTTTAATCTTTATTGATGTTTTATAATGAATATTTTTTATTCTATATTTGGAATTATTAGGACATGAAATAAACAATTTGGGTAATATTTAGGGAAATCCTTAATGTTTGGGGACTGTTTAATTTAAGCCCCTCAATGCAGCATCGATAGTCTCATAGGATAAAATTAGTTGGGAAGCCCCTTTTTTGTGACAATAATGATATAGAATGTCTTTTGAAAAGACTTTATAGTATAATTATGCTTGGGATAAAAAATTGGTTTGTAAACGGTATGATTTAAGCTATCTTGGGTATGGTCATGACGATAACTGTTCCATGTACCAAGGAAACATAACGTCCAATAATGATGAATTTTATTTATTGAGAACTCAATTATTAGTATTATACATGATTTTTTTGTGTCAAAATATCTAGGGATATATTATATTCTAATTATTATTGTCTATGTGGAATGGGGTTTGTTGAGTCAAAAGTTTTCCTTTGACTTCTATATCATGTTTTGGAAATCAAAAATGTCTTTTATCTTGTATCGTACTGACTCTATCAATCATATCATACTGACTCTGTCAATCGTATCGTACTGACTCTGTCAATCATATCGTACTGACTCTTTCAATCGTATTGTACTGAATCTGTCATTCGTATTGTACTGACTCTATCAATCGTATCATACTGACTCTTTCAATTGCATCGAACTGACTCTGTCTATCGTATCATACTAACTCTGTCAATCGTACTCACTTTTGTGTATCTTATATTGTATCATATCAATAAATTGCATTTAGTAATACTTATAATAATCATACTTTCATACATGCTTGTTTTGGTACTTAGACAAAAAAATACATGTTTCATATTAATCGTACTCTTGTTTATATTCTTTATATGACTTGTTTTAACCAATACGAAGTTGTTGAGTTATTTAAAAACTAATCAAAATGATGACATGCTTTTTGTTTCAATGTGACCGTTATAATGCCAGGTTTCCAAGTCCCTCTGAGTTTTTTGGAGAAATATTAATATTGGAGGAAATGTGACCATTGGAACATGAGGCCTATAAATAGGAGGCCATCTAAAGCCGAGAAAGAATGATGGTGATATTACTATGATACTTTTCTTCTATCATGTTCTAGAGAGAGATGTTGTGACTTCTCTCATGCTTTGGGCTTTGTGTGTCTGATCATCGTATCAAGGGAGTTCATGTAATTGAAATATAGAGGTGCCGATTACCTACAAAATCAAGGGCTTTCGGGGATATGCAGTCAAATGTTTCGATCATCGAATCGAGGGCTACCAGGGGATGGCAAACAGACGTTCCGATCATCGTATCGAGGACTGCGGGGGATAGGCAGACAGACGAACCGATCATCGTATCGAGGGCTTAATAAGGTGGTGGTAAGACAAACCTCTTATCCTAGGTGAAAGGATAACCCTTCTCTTTGGGTTAAAAAGAATTGTAATACTTTTACATTTCCGCGGCTATTTGTAATAGAAAAGAATTTGTATAGTTTCTTTTCTTCATTACACATTCAATTGTAATTGTTTCAATTACTATTATTATATTACAATTTTTATTAATAGATTATATACGCTTTATGGTAGAATCTCTCACACTTGTATTACTCTGATTATTGTATTCATCTTGAGTACAATTACTTTACTTTTCTAACAATATTACATTACATCATACCTTTATAATCAATACAATTGTGGTTGCATGAATTGCATTAGTTTAATATCTTTTAAACTAATCTCTAAGTGTTTAAACTAAAAGTTTTAAACCTACAATTTACCCCCCCCCTCTTGTATAGTTCCATATAATATAAATATACATCTATATATTCGATCCAACAATTGGTATCAGAGGAGGTTTCCACTGATTACTATTACCTGCTCTAGTTCTTTCAGACTTTCATTTTAACTACTTACTAGACTATCGTGTGGAGTGGAAAAGATTTTTGTTTCATTAGATGACAAGGATGAATATTGGGTTAATTGAAAACCTAAATCCTTCTAGACCACCTATCTTTGATGGTAATGATTATGAGTAATTGAGAGATAGAATGAAGACGTTCATGATCTATACTAGTGTAGACAATTTTATAATTCTTACTAGAGGTTACAAAAATCCTGACAAAGATTTCAGTACATTCACTAATCACGAGAAGCAAGAATATCAACTGAATTACAAGGTACGCAACACTTTATTATGTTCTATGACCATGAATATATACAGCTAGATATCTTCATGTGAAGTAGCCAACTATATTTGGAAGAAATTGGAAGTCACACATTTTGGGACATCCTTGGTTATAGAAACAAGAAGAGAAATGCTTCGAGCAGAGTATCATTGATTTGTTTTTCCTTTTGGAGATCCAATATGTAAAGTGAAACAAAGATTTATGACAATTGCCAAGATTTTAAAATCTATGTGAGAAAAAGGTCTTGATGATTAAGCTTTTGTAGATAAGATTATAGACAAAATGCCAAATGAATGGGTGTAAAAAATGACAGCTATTGATGAAAATAGAAATGTTTCCCAAATTACTCTTGATGAACTATTTGGAACTCTTTTACAGCATGAGACAAGAATGAAAAGATATGTTGATCTCAACAAGAAGAAGAATGGAAATGGTAGTGTAAATTTTACATATAAATCTAAAACACCTGAAATGATAACAAGATCCAAATCCAAGAAAGTTGTAATATCTGAATCAAGTGATTGTGATCTTTCAGATAATGAGTTATCAAATCTTGCTCGAAGTATGAACAAGATTATGGGAAATAAAGACTTCCAATACAGATTCAAAAAGAATGATAGGAAGGATAAGAAAGATTCAGAGGTAACTTTTTACGAATGTAAGAATGTAGTACATATAAGTCCTGATTGTACTTTAATGAAGAGAAAAGAAAGAAAGGAGAAACATTCTGAAAGAAATAACAAACAGTATTAGAAGTCAAAGAATGTCTTAAAAGAAAATGATACATGGAGTGAATGTGGTAGTGATTCTTCAGAAAATTCTTCAGAATATGAGTCCTCGGGATAGAGAAACGTTGGACTTATAGCCAGACTACCAATTGAGGATCATTGTCTTATGGCCAAGTTACATAATACCGAAGCTATTACAAATGTCTCTTTAAATAAAAATTATATTGATAATAAATATTATGAATCTTCCAATGACGATTCTTTGTCATCAGATGATGATACATAACCTTCTTTTGAATAAGTATCTAGATTTTCAAAATTACTTGAAAATGAAATTTCTAAACATAAGAAAAATATTGATAAAGAAAATTCTAGAATTTTTGTTTTAACTAAAGAAGTATCAGATCTTTCTAATGATCTTAATAAAAAAACTTCTGATTTTAAAATTATTTTAAAAAAACCTTGTTAAAGTCAAATCTGAAAAGGATAAACTTTCTAAGGATTTAGAAAATGAGATTTCTAAGAAAAATGTTATAGAGCCTAACTCTAGTTTAAAATCAAATGTTTTGGAAGATAAAAACATAGTTTAAATACTATAGTCAGAAATTTTCTTTTTAAAGAAATGTTTGTCAAACATTACTTATTGAAAGGAAAACTTTGACAAGATGTATTCTCAAATTAGACCTTTGAGGAATCATTCTGGACTTGGTTATAATTATTCCAAAATGCTTTTTAGTAATAACTATTTTATTCTACAAAAAACATATTTTGTTCTAAGTGTAACTGTGGTGGACACTGGGAAAGAGATCGTTCTCTTAATAAATCACAATCATTAGGATTTCATAAAGCGCATTTTGTAAAACAAATTTGGTTTCCTAAAATTTTTTTATCTAACCGTTCTGGATCCAAACAAGTTTGGATTCTAAAAAACTAATTGTTTTTTTTTCTTCAGGAAAATGAGAAGTGTACCTACAAAAATATTTGGTACATTGATAGTGGGTGTTCTAGACCCATGATCGGAAACATAGATCTCTGTGAAGATATTATCAAAACAAAAGGAGGAAAGGTTACCTTCAGAGATAATGCTCAAGGAAAGATTGTTGTTATAGGTAATATTGTTTTTCCTGGAAAAGTTCTTATCTCAAATGATTTGTTTGTTAAAGGTATTAGGCACAATCTCATCAGCATAAGTCAATTATTTGATGAAGGTTACCTTGTGAATTTTAGAAATGATATATGTCTAGTTCAAAATTCCAAGGACGAGTTCATTCAAGCTTCCCATAGGCAAGATAATGTATACACTATTAACATAGAATACCTTAGAAGCCAAAATTTACCCTACTTAAGAGAAATAGAAAAACATTCATGGCTATGGAATAGAAGACTAGGACACTGTATTCTAAAAAACCATTGTAAACAATCAAAAAAATGACTTGTAAAGGGACTACCTAATCTTATATATGATTCTTCAAAAGTCTGTGATCCTTGTCAATTTGGCAACAAACATAAAACTAGCTTTAAATCAATTAATTATGTTTCATCTTCTAATGCATTACAGCTAGTACACATGGATCTTTTTGGTCCTTCACAAACTTGAAGCATTGGAGGAAAATACTATGTATTTGTTTTAGTTGATGACTTTAGTAGACTCACATGTGACTATTTTCTATCAAATAAATATGAAGCCTTTTCCTATTTAAAAAATTATATTTCCCATGTTAAAAATGAGAAAAACCTACCATTGATAACTATTCATAGTGATCATGGTGGTGAATTTCAAAATTCTGAATTTGAATTTTTTTCTATTGATAAAGGTATTACTCACAATTATTCAGCTCCAAGAACTCCTCATCAAAATGGTTTTGTTGAAAGAAGAAATTGTATTCTTCAGGAAATGACTAGAACCACGTTGAGTGAGTACTCAATTGCTACGCACTTCTGGGCTGAAGCTGTTAGTACTGCATGTTATAATATAAATCATGTTTTAACCAGACCATTTATTAATAAAACACCTTATGAGTTATGGACTGGCCGAAAACCTAATATTTCATACTTCAATGTTTTTGGGTGAAAAGTATTCTATCTGAATACAAAAGATAATCTACAAATATTCGCACCAAAATCTGATGAAGGAATCATTCTAGGTTACTCCACAACATCTATTGCTTATAGAGTTTTCAATAAAAACACTTGTACTGTTGAAGAAACAGTACATGTAAAATTTGATGAATCCGATCCTTTTGTTTTTATATTATCCCAACCTACATCCTCAGATGTGTTTTCAAAAACTGATTATCAACCTTTGTTAGAAGATCCTTCTGATAAGGGAAATGTTCAAGAAGATACTTCTGAAATATTTACCACAGAAGAATTTATACCATATGTTGATGAAAAACTTTTACAAAATCCAAATCAATTTTTTCTAAGGAATAATCCTATTGATAGTATCATTGGTGATGTAAATCAACCTGTAAGGACCAGAAATTCCTTATGAAATGAAATAGTACATATTGCTTTTCATTCCCAATTTGAACCTAAAAGTCCAAGTGGGGCATTAAATGATTAAGATTGGATCAAAGCAATGCAAGATGAACTAAATGAATTCGAGAGGAATCAAATTTGGACATTAGATGAAAGACCTAAAAAACAATTGTAATTAGAGTAAAATGGGTTTTCAGAAACAAATGTGATGAAAATGGAATCATTATTCGAGATAAAGAAAGACTTGTTTCTAAGGGCTATAATCAACAAGAAGGAATAGACTATGAAGAAACATATGCTCTGGTAGCTAGACTTGAATATATTCATATTCTATTAGCCTTTTCAGCATACTTCAACTTCAAATTATTTCAAATGGATGTTAGATGTGCTTTTCTAAATGGTTTTGTTCAAGAAGAAGTTTTTCTCAAAAAACCTCTTGGTTTTCTAGACCCAAAACTTCCTAATCATGTTTTTAAACATTCCAAAGATCTATATGGTCTTAAACAAGCCCCTAGAGCATGGTATGATAGACTTACATGATTTCTTTTACAAAACAGTTATACAAAAGGTACAATAGATCCAACCCTTTTCATAAAAATGGAAAATAAAAATATTTTGATTGTTCAAATTTATGTTGATGGCATCATATTTGGATCAACTCAGAAATCTTTAACTGATTCGTTTGCTAATTTAATGAAGTTTGAGTTCGAAATTAGTATGATGGGTGAGTTAACATTCTTTTTAGTTATTCAAATTTCTCAAAAACCAAAAGGAACATATATACCCTAACATAATTATATAAAATACTTACTCAAAATGTATGGATATGAAAAAACTAAAAGAATTAGCACTCCAATTGGTACCTCAAATACACTTGATCTGGATGAAACTAGGGAAATAGTAGATCAAACAATATTTAGAGGTATGATAGGAAGTTTTCTATACTTGATAGCTAGTCGACCAGACTTAATGTTTTTTGTATGCTTATGTTCAAGATATCAATCTAATCCAAAAGTGTCTTATTTAAAAGCCGTAAAAAGAATCTTTCAGTATTTGAAAGGCACTTGGGATTTAGGACGTTTTTACTCTTCTAGAAATGTTTTTATTTTAAAAATATTTTTAGATGCTGACTTTGGTGGTTGTAGAATGGATAGAAAAAGTACATCTGGAACATGTCATTTCGTAGGAGATTCTCGAGTTTCTTGGTCCTGCAAGAAACAACACTCGATAGCAATTTCCACTGCCAAAGCTGAATATGTAGCAGCTGGAAGTTGTTATGCCCAAGTGTTGTGGATGCAACACAGACTCACTGACTATGGTTTGATTTTTTCAAAAACCCAAATTCTTTGTGATAATACTAGTGCCATAGCTCTTAGTAAGAACCCATCACATAACTCTCATGAAAAACACATAAATGTTAGGCATCAATTTCTTAGGGATCACACACAAAAAAGAGATATTATTTTACAATTTATCGGAATGCAAGAAAAACTTGCTGACATTTTCAAAAAAACCATTACCTTCTGGTAGATTTGAGTTTATAAACCAGAAGCTAGGAATGATTACATTAAAATAATCATTCATATCTACTTCTTGTTTTTATATTTCTCCTTACATTAAACAAACTCCTCTTAATAAGGGGGAGAAAATTTCTTACTATGTTTCTTAATGTGTTTCTTTTTATCTTATGATATTTAATTATTTACTCTCCTGGTATGTGTTTATACTTTTATATTTATTGTATTAACAGTTTTATCATATCATTTACTTTTCTGTTTATTGTATTGACAGTTTTATCTTATCATTTACTTATCTGTTTATCATATAGACATTTTTTCGTATCATTTACTTTTCTGTTTATTGTATTAATAGTTTTGTCGTATCATTTACTTTTTAGTTTATCGTATTGAAATTTTTATTGTATTATTTAACTCTTTTCCATCGTATCGACCGATCATGGTAATGAATTTCTTTTCCATCATATCGACTGATCATGGTAATGAATTTCTTTTCCATTGTATCGATCGATCATGGTAATGAATTTATTTTCCATCGTATCGACCGATCAAGGAAACAAATTTCTTTTCCATCCTATCGATCGATCATGGTAATGAATTTCTTTTCCATCGTATTGACCGATCATGGTAATGAATTTATTTTTCATCCTATCGACCGATCATGGTAATGAATTTATTTTCCATCGTATCGTCTGATCATGGTAATGAATTTCTTTTCCATCAGATCATCAGTTCATGGTAACAAGATTGTTTTCCATTGGCTCATCAGTTAATGGCAACGAGTTTGTTTTCCATCGGCTCGTCAGTTCATGGTAACGACTTTGTTTTCCAACGGCTTGTTGGTATGATAGTTGATTGCATTCTTTTACTTCGTACGCTATTTTTTTTCTCTAATACTATCTAAAACCAATAATTACCTTACGATCTCCAGCAGGTACATACTTTCTTTATTTTTTTAAATATTTTTTTACATTTTTTTTGTTTTAATCATATCCGTTGATCTTATTACTTCTAGTCTCAACCGTAGAAGATCAATGGTCACCCTTTTTGTTTCCTATAAATAGCCCCCCTCCCCATACACACATTGGTTTTTCAGATTTTGGGGTGAAGCTTTGCTCCACCGATTTAAGTCATCGTACGATCTTTCAAGCGGCTTCACCTATATGTCTCAGTCCTCTGCTAATACTCCCGCCGAAATGACTTCAAAGACATTTACAGAGAAATAATTTTTCAGAGAAAGTTTAGTTTCTCAGGACTTTTTTTATTCGTACGATTCTACAATCAGAAGAATCATTTTGTTTCAATGGTGGGAACATCTATGTGTTGAAAACCAGTATCTCAAGATCCAGTTCTTTTTTATGAAGTCACTCAGTTTTATAAAACTGTATCGTTTGATAAAAATATGACTATCAACTTTGCTGTGTACGATAGAATGATATCTATGTCTGTGAGTCAAACAGCTCATTTTCTGAATGCTCCAATAGAAGGTGACTCTTTTTTTCCATCTCATAAACTACTAGAGGATTTTGGTACATTTAACAAAGAGAATGCTGAAAATTCATTGTTTATAATAATTGAAGAAAAGAGGAAACTATCTCATCTTTCTCCGGACAATAGTTTTGTGACTCTTTGGATGAAATGTTTTCATATCCCAAGGAAAGGAGATAGAGAAACTATAATAGTTTCTAATGTTTTTATACTTTACTATCTTGTAAATATGATAAAATTAAATCTCATGGGATATGTTTTTGAAACTTTCAAGAATGTTTAGTCAGTAGGAATAAAGTCCCAAAAGATTTTGTATCCTGTTATTCTTATGAAATTCATTCTCGAGAGTATGATGTTTTTTAAAATTCCGTTGAAAGGACATCTGATAGATTTGAAGCCCTCCTGGATGAGAAAAAGTACCTTGAAGAAGTTGAATGTTTGTTTTGACCCATATTCAAAACATTCTATAAGAGATTTAGAAGCAGAATCAGCTCAGAATCAATCGGAACCTATGCCATCCAAAGAAAATCCTTCTATTGGTGTTCCTCAAAAGTCATATCCCCAAACCAGTTCAAAGCCAAAGAAAAAACCAAAGTACAATAAGGATGTTGTGGCCATGTGGAGAAACGTAAGAGAAAGAGAAAGGAAGGTGATCCAATGTTCGGTATTGACATAGTTGAAGCTTTTGTAGAAAGAATAAGGGTAGAGGAAACCCTTCAAGATGAATAGAAAAAGAAGTCTGTTTTGAAAAAGAAAGGCTCATGACTTTGATATCTCTAAAGTACTTAGAATGGTTGAGTATTATAGTGCTCAACTAACAGAAGAAATACATCAGGAACCAATCGTACGGTGTCTTCCGGAGAATGAAAAAGGAAAAAAAATGTTGTAATAAAAAGAAGAAGTTGAAGAAGAGGAAGGATATTTTCTTTTGGAATTCCTTCAGTGTTCGAAAAAGAGTAGAGAATAATCATTTCAAAAGAAGAGTGAAGGTATTCAACAAGTTCCTCATGCCGATCAAGCACCTATTGAATCTCTTGACACTCTGGATAAAACAACCCCTCAAGAAAATCAAGGTGCTCAATCCTCTCATACTGAAAAAGTTATTGTCATCAGTGACAAAGTAGAAGAAGAAAGAAGGGAGAATGAAAAAGAAAAATGAAAACAGCCAATTGTTGACTCAAGCCGATCCAATTAACTACTTTCGTACAATGAAGACACTGATTCAGAACAAACAATCTCTCTCCAGAGAAGTGATTACATCGTTCATGTTTTAAGGAGGGTTGAAAAGACTATTCCATACCTTCCTAGGATGGCAGGGAAAATTGATTTTATTACTGATAATCAGAAAAATAAGTTTGGTTCGGTAAGAGAATTGAGAATGAAAGTTTTTTCACTTTTAGCTGATTTGAAAGTTCTATCTGAAACATCGGCTGCTCATAAGAAGTCTTGCAACAGGATGAACATGTTGTCATATAAAACCGAAAACTCGGTAAATGACCATGAGATAGAAATTGAAGATATAAAGAGGTTGTCAAATGATCTTGGTATTGCCTTTAACAAGCTTGGCAAAGAAACTGTTGCAAGGCTGAACCAGGTAACTCATGGAGCCGATATTCCTTCAGTGAAAGCGTTGCAAGAGAGAATGAATTCTTTTCAGTCTAAATTCTCAATGGTTTCATCCTTCAATGATGAAATGGTTTTGTTGAAGAAACAAAATTCTTTGTTATCCAAAGATAAAAAGAATCATAAAGACATAATTAATTCCCTTAGGGATGTAATCAGAGTCCAGGAGGAGACTCTCTTAAATCAAGATCAACTTTTTCCCGACCAACAAGAGCTTCTCAGATATCAAGGTGATTCAATTTATGATGACAAGAAAGAAATCAAAAATATGAAAGTTGTTCTTCATAAGCTGATAAAGATGGAAAAGGAATGAGAAATCAAATGACTATTGTATTTTTTTCTTTTCTAATGGAACCTCTTTTTTTTTGTAATGACTTTTATGATATCTTTTTATTTGTCCTGCATTTTTTTATCTAACTCTTCCAGGCAACCCAAGGTTACCCCATTATTTTTATAAATTGAAAAGGGGGAGAATGTTTTATAAAGGGGGAGAATTTTTTACAAAGGGAGAATGTTTTAATCAAATACATCAAAACCAAGGAAAATTTGTGAATACAATCCTTAGGAAAGAATACACCTAAGGGGGAGTTAGTTGTATTCAAATTCATCTTCAGAAGTGTTTCCAATAACTCAGGGGGAGAAAAGTATTTCTTGTTGCCTTTACATTGTGTTTTGTTCTTTTCAAAAAGGGGGTGATTGTTGAGTCAAAAAATTTTCTTTGACTTCTATATCATGTTTTGGAAAAAACAAATGACTTTTATCTTGTATCGTACTGACTTTGTAAATCATATTGTACTGACTCTATCAATCGTATCTTACTGACTCTATTAATAGTATCGTACTTACTCTGTCAATCATATCATACTAACTCTGTCAATCGTATCGTACTGACTCTATCAATTGCATCGAACTGACTCTATTAATCGTATCGTACTAACTATGTCAATCGTACTCACTTTTGGGTATCTTACTTTGTATCATATAAATACATTTTATTTAGTAATACTTATAATAATCATACTTTCATACTTTCTTGTTTTGGTACTTAGTCTAAAAAACACATGTTTCATATTAATCATACTCTGGTTAATTATCTTCATATGTCTTGTTTTAACCAATACGATGTCGTTGATTTAGTTACAAACTAATCAAAACGATGTTGTGCTTTCTGTATCAATGTGACCATTATAATGCTAGGTGTCCAGGTCTCTCGGAGTTTTTGGGAGAAATATGACCGTTTGAGGAAATGTGACCGTTGGAACCTCAGGCCTATAAATAAGAGTTCATTTGAAACTGAGAAATAACAACGATGATATAACTATGATACTTTGATTCTATCAAGTTCTATAGAGATATTTTGTTACTTCTCTCATGCTTTGTTCTTTGTGCGTCCGATCATCGTATCGAGGGCTTTCAAGTAATTGAAAGACAGATGTGCCGATTACCTAAAAAATCAAGGGCTATTGGGGATAGGCAGACAGGCGTTCTGATCATCGTATCAGGTGCTTTGAGGGATAGGCAGACAGACGTTCCGATCATCGTATCAAGGGCTACCGGGGATAGGCAGACAGACGAACCGATCATCTTATTGAGGGCTTACCAAGGTGGTGGTAAGACATACCTCTTATCCTAGGTGAAAGGATAACCCTTTTCTTTGGGTTAAAAATAATTGTAATACTTTTACATTTCCACTGTTGTTTGTATTAGAAAAGAATTTGTACAGTTTCCTTTCTTCATTACACATTCAATTTTAATTGTTTCAATTACAATTATTCTATTACAATTTGTATTAATAGATTATATACGCTTTATGGTAGAATCTCTCATACTATTACTACTCTGATTATTGTATTCATCTTGAATACAATTACTTTACTTTTCTAATAGTATTACATTACATCATACCTTTATATTCAATACAATTGTGGTTTCTTGAATTGTATTAGTTTAAGATCTTTTAAACTAATCTCTATGTGTTTAAACTCAATGTTATAAACCTACAATTCAACCCATCTCTTGTATTGTTCCACATAATATACAGATACATCTACATATTCGATCCAACAGGGTTTTATTTCATTCCATATCATATTGATGTTTCCATTTATAGTTATTTGAATGGAATGTGCAACTAGTTATTTACCATTCCATGTTGATTTATTTCCATTGATTCATTATTTATTCATGTTTACTTACACTTAATGATAATTTCTACCCAACCATATTATTTTTCCTTTCCCCATGTTATGAAGAAGAAAACATTGAATAATATTTCAAGGATGAAATTAATTTCAATTTATTATGTTTCATGTTTTATTATGTATTTTTAAATGCGTTATTGGTATCATGAATCTAATCTATCTTTTCCAAGACTACTAAAACGACCAGTCAATCGGAATTTGATTATTTTTTATCATACAAATGTTTCAAAATAATGCTTTGGATCTGGACTTCTAGGGTTACGGTGTATCAGTTTGTATCAAAGGAAATTTAGAAGTATCCATTGAAACTATATTTAGAAAATTATTTTATGAAACATAAGCTTAAGATAAACATTGAGGATTAGTAAATAATAACATCATAGAATTTTTTTGAGGTAGAAATAATGTGATTTTTACTATCAATACATCTTTATATGGATTCCACATGTCGATGTGGTTCTGGAAAAGATGTTCCTAGCAGTAACAACACTAACATGGTTTTCTTGGCTTGACTCGGTATAACCAGGTACACAATAAGGGGCCCTATTATGAAAATAGATGTACACTTCTAGGGGATACACTTAGGATAATTAATATTTTTATTTAAAATTGATAATGAGTAGTTTTTGAAGAATATGAATATGAATAAACTTGTATAAGACTAATAGTATATAGATTAATGTAGTATGATCCATGATTTTGGTATCATATAATAATTTTTTCAAGATTATCTCATTTACTATTATGATAAGTGTTTCTCACAATATGATTTATTTTTTTAGTCAATTAGTTGAACCAAAATAAAGTTACATATAATTAGAAGTGATGGATAATTTATTGATGATAAGATAAATGGAATTAACAATAGAGTGAATGATTTTGTAATTATTCCAAATATGTTTTCATGGAGCTTGATTAACATTGTATAACTTAACAAACTCTCATAATAATCAAGGAATAGAGGGAATTGATAACTAAGAGTTTGGGTAATAGATACTATGGAGTGTAGATGATCCAGTTCCCTTTGTGTTATGAACATGGAATGAATCACTCAACTGAGTGTCTTAGAGTGAAAATAAGATGTTTATATTGTGGGAACTAACGACACAAATCATGTAACAACAAAATAAAAATGAATATTTTTTTGAGAAAATTGATGGGAATATAGGAATACCTATAAAATAATCAATAATGAAATACATTTAATGTGTATTTAATGGTTATTATGAAAATAGATAACTCATGAGAATAATTTTCAAGGTAGTAAGTGTAATGGTTACATTTATGCTGATGATAAGACTAATGTAGGAATGTGAAGGGAAGGAGGTATTATGTAATATAATGAGGTAGGATTTTCAATGGACGAAGTATGAAGTGGAATAATATATTTATTATTTATTTGGATGCATTAATTATGAATTTTTATCAGCTATGTACTAGTTATAAGAATAATTCAATATATGTGGATTATATAATAGTATTTTTTTCCTTAGGTACTTGAGATCGTATGATTCATGCTATAACAGAATTCCTTTAGAAATTTAAAATTTTCATTGAAAAAATTGTTGAGGGAAGTAAAACCCTTAATATGTTAGTAATGTTGATATTATAATTATGAAATCATTAATTTGGACCATTTTTTACTACCTTTGAATGGATAATGAGTTGTAAAAAATCATATATGCTATCAGTGAAGGAGTTTTAACCACTCTTGGATTTATGGAATATATACAGTAATATGTACCTTACTTAATTAATGAAGAATAATGAATGTTTCCAATAAGTTTTTATGGTAATTCTATTTATAACCACATATCATGAATATTCATTATGAAGGTGTTGACATATACTGTATGTGATGATTAAAGAGGTACTAAGTATTTATTTAATTCTATTGATACATTCATTTTTAAAATTTAGTTATCTTAATTCTAAAGTGTTGAATAATAATCTTTATGAATTGTCATCAATTTATGAAATAGTTTATGTTCAACATTGGATGTGGTTCTAGAGGTTGATAAATCACATCACTATATGAAAAATCTTCATTTAAGATATGTAGTATAAAAATTTAAAGTCGTGACCAAAGGATATGATTGTTCTAATATAAATTTACCATGTATGTCTATTAGCATATACTCTTAGAGTGTGAAATAATTCATAAAAATCGAGATAAAAATGATCATGAAAACCACAATGTGTTCATATTTCCTTCTTTTATAACGAATCAAAAGGCCTATTAGATAATCAGGGATTTATAGCCTTGTGATAGTTAACTATATCAAAACCATGCTGTTTAGCACTCTCAATAAAAACTAGATTTATAGATTTATTTTGCGTATCCATGTTTCTATTTCCCACCTATTTTATTCTATTGGGGAACCTATTTACCTAACCATTTTACTTTACTCTCTCTCTTATTAAGAATATGTTTATTAACCCAATTTACTATTACTGGTTTTAAAAGATAACTTATTTTCAAATATCAATCCCTTGATTACTAATATCAAGTATAAATTGTGAAGATTCTATTTAAATAAGAGGTTAGAATGTACCAATCCAATACATTAAAAAGAAATATTTTTAGAGTAAAATTAATTTTTTTTCTATATATATATATATTCATCGCCATGTTAATCATATTTTATACAAACATGTTATTAGCTTGCACGCAAGACAACATTTTACTTCTTTTAAATTCCAAACCTTTTTAAAAACTAATTTTTTAAACTTTTATTAGTTTTATTTATAAAAATAATCTTCATTTTTTATTAATATTATCTAAATTTTCTTAGGGTGATTTTTTTTGAATTTTTCTAAGATATTTTATTTTTTTGATTAATAGTGATAAATGCAAGATTTTGAAATAAAAACTGCCTTTTTGATTAAATAATTTATAATGTTGACTAATTTTTGAAATTTTATTTTTAAGTTAAAATAAATAAATTATAAATATATTAATCTAATATAGATCATTGTAATAATTTTTATAATAAAATTTCATATAAAAACATATTGAAAATATGAGCTTTTTTACTTTATAATCTTGTGTTCCCACCACATCAATGAGATTAGAATTAATCTTAATTTTTGTACATCTGATATTTAAATTTAAAGAAAATTACCTAATTGGGGGTAATTATTATACTATTTTTGGTCTAATAATGTCAACAAATTTTTTGACAAAAATAATAAGTGAATGTTATTAAAATAAATTATAGTGATTAAGGTAAAATTAAGCTCATAATGGGACAAATCCTTAACCTTGAGGGCCAAGATGATCTAGAAATGTATCCAAAAAACATTTTCTACCAATATTTTTACCACATACCCTCCTGGATATAATTTATGTTTATTTATTTAATGATTATTGAGTGTTCCCTATATGATAACTTATGTATGGAAAATGAGAAAAAGGAATCGTCCTTAACATTATCTTTTATTTTACTTCGATATATGAAAAGATAGTATCTATGGTTATACATATCCTCTTTAATGATAAATGGGATAATATTTTCACAATAAATTATCATTACTTTTTAATTATGATTAATTAACATAAAATTATTAATAAACCCCAGTGTAGTGATAATTGGGTGAATATTTAACCTAAATAAATTATACTATAAATATTTAATATGAATTTGATCGATTGAATTATTGTCATTAAATATTTTATATTGTAATATATATAGTTAAAAATATATAATAAGAAAGTATTATTTTTCCAAAGTTGTTAGGAATGTTTAATATTAATGTTAAATATATAATTTCAAAATTGACATTATCGTTTTTTTACAAAAATGGTATTTTATTAAACGGTTATAAATTAATAAATATCCAATATTCTATCATGTATTTTATAATTTTCAATATTTATTAAATATATTATATTAATGGATCAATTTATCTTTTAAAAATAACATATTTACTCACATAATATAAAAACATTTTTACAAAGGTCTTATATTAAGTATTGTTTTAGTGCATCACATTAGCTTCATTTAAAATTAGATTCTAAAAAGAAGGGATTTTTATTTTAAAAATTATATATAATATTAATTATTAAGCTGAAATATATTTTCTAATAAATATAACATTATATTATTCTTAATGTTTTTGTTACATAGGTTAGATAACTAGATTCTTTATTAAAAACCTAAATGGTAAAATTGGGGAATCGTAGAAGGTAAAGACCAAAATTGTTAAACAAAAAATAATTTGGTGTAGTGGAGGTTTATATAGACAATGGATACAATTTAATCAATTATTTTTTCACTTTGGAGACACAATATATATGGTAGACCACATATTAATGAATTCCACCTGGTATTTATAAGAATTCAACTCCACCTCCCATAATAAAGCCCACCAAACCTCCCTCTTCCTCACACCAATCAATCCATTAATGTTCTAAAATTATCTATTCAATTAATTTGACATCATCCCTACATTCCTCCTTGAATCCTCCCTTCGGGGAGGAATAATTCCAGGAAATCCTTTGGGTAAAAACAAAAGGGGTTACCTGATTAAGAGGAAACACCTTTCCTCTAGATCTTTAGTTTTATTTCCATACACCACAACCTAAA
Organism: Viscum album; assembly: GCA_963277665.1. Taxonomy (NCBI): domain Eukaryota; kingdom Viridiplantae; phylum Streptophyta; class Magnoliopsida; order Santalales; family Viscaceae; genus Viscum; species Viscum album. The sequence goes on along the minus strand of OY728163.1, from coordinate 2,095,901,886 downwards.
ATTTACTTATTCTCTGATTATATAACAACAAAATATATGCAATATTTTTTTAAATTTTTTTACCTTTACTTACAGAAAAATAAATTTAATGGGTAACACACATGCTACTTATGTGTATGGACAACTAGCACCTCACAAAACGATGATTGATCATATTTCATTTCTGGCCCCTCTTAGTGGGCATCGTGATGGAAACCCTATTGTTATTTTTTATAAATGAGAACTATTATTTATATATGATTTATTAATTCTTATATACCACATACCATTGTACATTCCATTTTGTATAAATACGATAACATCGTTTGTGGAAGTGCGTGCTACCGGCCCCTCAAGGAGATGTGACTTGTTAACACTATATATTGAAGATATAAATGATTTTTTGAATAAAAACATGTAAAATATATGACATTGATATGATACTATAATAAAAATACACATATTTATTATATACATTTCATTCTTTTAATATGAAAAATCATGGGAGTAGCGTTCGTGCTTATGTACCACCTAACGTCTCTATGAATGGTGTACATAATTTCCTATATCCATATGTTATAGATTATTCTAAATGAATATATAATGGATATATATATTTAAATATATAATAATTTAAGAATTTTTTACATCCTGAAGATGATAAAATCATTAACTACGTTGTAGGAACAAAAAAATCTTGGTAAAACTAAAAAATTCACACCCGAAAGTGTGTAAATTATGAAAGATTGTTAAAAATGGTAATAAGATATTATAAAGAAGATGATATTGGGGTTTATAAACACTTTTATGGTTCAATATTATTTTTTAATTTATTTTAACCCATTATTAATGTGGATAAATAACAACCAATAACAAGAAGGTTTTGGTGAGTAGTTTTTGTCTCAATTTAAATTCCATTGAGACATAATTGTTGTTATGAACATAGTTTATTAAATATTGTGTACATAATTTTATTAAAAAGTTATACAATTAATATCCTTATTCTCATGATATAATAAGTTTTATATAATTTTATTCATCCCAGTATATTATGTATCTAAAAGTTTCAAAGTGCTATGAGACACTTTCGGATGTTAAAAAATTATTTTCCTCAAGAATGTTTTGATGGTCCTTAACCACTATCTAATATTATTAACTGTCATCTGAGGGGGTTTTTGTGATAAATAAATATCCTTTATTCAATGTGGATATTGGATCTAATTTTTTATTTATTCGATGTGAGTAATTTTTTAGACATGAAATACACAGTTTGGAGACCATTTATGGAATTCCCTACTAGTTGGGGGACGGTTAATATAAGTCCCTTGATGCATATAATGTCTCATGGGATGAAATTAGTTGTGAAAACATATTTTAATTTACAAAAAGTATGATATTAAATATCTATGAAGGATATTAATAATTTAGTTAATTATTGAAAAAAGAACTTGGTTTGTAACCAGTATGTTTAAAACCATCTTTTGAATGGAATTGAAGATAATTTTTCTATATACCAAGGAAACAAAGCATACAAATATTATGAATTCTGACTATTTAGAATTCAGTCATTTTTACTACCCATGATATTTTTCATGAAAATATAATTGGATATATTGGATTATTAGTTTTTTTAGTTTATGTGGAATTTTTCTCTTTTTATTACCTTTCAATATTGATATTGATGTATTGAGTTAATAGAAGGACATGTATTTTCTCTTACATACCATTCATGGTTGGTTTATTTCCATTGAATCATTCTTTATAACAATTTACATACCCTTACATAGAATTTTTTTATCACCCTTATATTCATTCCTTTCCTTGGGTTATGTAGAAGATAAATTTGAATAATAATTCAAGGGAAGTGCTTGGTTCATTTTTTATGTATCATGTTTTATTTTATATCTCCGAATGTATTATGGGTATCGTGTATGTATTCATTATTTTCATGACTCCTAAACTAATTGGTCATTAGGAATTTTATTACTTATAATCATGAAAATTTAATAAAATAATACATCAGCTATGAGATTCTAGTGTCAGGGAATTACACTATTTGTAATGATAATAATTCATATTATATAATTAGGATAAATTATATTTTGGTGAAAATTAATTGTAAATATAAAAAAATTTATTTACATAAGTTAAGGATATAATGGGTTATCCATGCGGTTAATCTAATGATATAGTTATTAAAAATGAGCCAAAACGTGTCAAGTGAATATTGAATAGAAATATTTCAACTATATATCTTCGAAAGATCTTGAAATATGAATTTTTGATATTTTTTAAATTTTTAAAACATGGGTTGAATTTGTTCTATTCAAACATCCCATGTGTGTCATATCCATCTCTTTTAAATTTCCAACCAACCTCCTCTACTCTCAACGAGTCAAAAAAAAATTGGTTCACCCATGAAATATAATAATATATATATTAATTCAATAAACTCATCCTATATACATAATTTTTATTTCTGAACCCTTATAATAAGGCTGCATGTATAATCCTAATTATGTTTTCTGTAGACGATGTAAAATAATTATCCTTTAGTTTTGTTTTATTTATTCCTCCACCACCATTAATTATAATTCAAATAAATAGATGAAATAAAATTTTTTATAACATATGTTATATTTTTATTATTTTTATGTAATTAATTATATACATATCCCCTCACATCAATAGGGAAACCAAACCGTCAATCATACTTATGAAAGGAAACCGCCTTGTGAACTGAAATAATTCATTTTCCATCACCGCCTCTGACAGTTAGATATAATTATTTATTTAATATATATATATATATATATTACATTAATGAACAAATATACCTATGGATATATAATACCAAATATCCCTTAACAAATTCTATTTTATGGGGATACAATAACATGAACTCTTGCACAGGTTACAATACATCATTACAAAGTATTGTGATTCATTTTTCACATATGATTAACATGGATTGTATTGAAAATAAATTTAATAAAAATATTTGTTAAAGTTAAATTATACTGACTCTATAAATGTCATTTATTATCTACCTACATTTTATTCCAACTATCAAGAAAATAGAAAAATGCATTCATACTCATGTATGGCTTACCATATCCATTAGTTGTGTGTTTAATTTTCAATAATTAAATAATAGATTAATTAACAAAATTGTACATAATATATTTAATATTAATATCACGGAAAAAATATTTTATATTATTTAACCTTGATCAATTTTATTGAAACAAAAATACCAAATCCAAAAAACATGAAAAAATATGTTATTACCTAATATATACTTTTTATAGAGAATTGTAAATGTAAATTGGAAATAAGAAGGAAAAATTAAATCATATATGGTATGATATATACATATATATGGTTCATAAATATATTTAAAATTTATAATATTTTTTTTAATGAAGGATTAATTTTTTACGAAGGATTTTGAGACTTAATGATTGGGATTTTGTCTAAATTGTTTTTTGGGATATATATATATATGTTTTTATAGACCAAAATTATTTTATAAGGTGTATTTATAGATAATTTTACATGTTATATCATGAATTTATGTATTATTTATATATTTTAGGTTTCATTTGATGTTATTATTTCGTGTGGATAATGATCAAATGTTACCGAACTGTGTAACAGATTTTTAGTCTCTCTTTAATTTATGGGAGGTATATTACCTTATCATCACTAGTTTAATTTTTTAAGATGTATATATAACTGATATATGTATTTTATTAATCTAATAATGAATATAATAGTACATAAATATTAATATAATATTCGTTCTTTTATTTAGTTATAATTCAAATGTTACAAAAGTATGGTTGTTTTCATATTACACTCTCATTGTTTATCAAGTTTTCTTATGATTAAGATTTTGATGAAGAAAACATATTTTCTATTTCTTAATAAATTAATGAATTTTCTTTAAAAAAATTATTTATCTTTAATACATGTGTTTCATTAATTTTACTCTCTTTTTGTACTGAAGATTCCAAAATAAGGATTTTTTAATTGACTTTATTTTAGTCTCCGGTCGAAAACCCATTTTCTACTATATCCATTTATTATAAAAATGTATTAAAGAATGGTTAAATTTTACATTATGATTTTATAAATTAACTGTCTCCCCTGTTTTACTTTTTGTAAAATTTTATAAATCAAATCTTCAGGTCTTTCCCAGAACAAAGGCATGTTTGGATTTTACTAAATATGTGGAAGGAATCATTGTTTTAACTTGTATGAAATTATTAAAACATCACTATGTCATATACACTAATTATTTTAAAGGGACCTTTAAAAATTATAATGGTCGATTTCAATGAACTTGATATTCAAAATGTTTTTTAAAAATTTAGTTTTATGATGGTGATTATCAATATTTATATTTTATTTTTCTCCAATAGTCTAAGGCTTAACCCTAAATTCTATTCCATATAATATGACATCATATTATGTCTATTATTTATCTCGAATACTATCTAATTATAGCACATATATTCATTTGTAAAATGGTTAATTTTTTCCATTTATATAATTTCATGAAAACAATTTTTATTCCATGGGGTTTTCAAGGATGAATTTTTTTTGAAACCCTATTTAACATCATAGGTCCTAATGTGATAAAAATAGAGACACAACTTTTTATTACATGACTATTAAATTATTTTAAAAAATAAACAACATAATAGTGATACATTTGAGGATATAAAGGTTTATAATATTTTGAAAATTAGGATCATACATCAGTTTTAAAATATAAAACATAAATATTTATTTAAATTATTTTTCATTATCCTCATAAAATTTGATGTTTTCTTTTAAGAATATAGTCACCTGAGGATATACATCAATGAAAAGGGATAACTAAAATCCAGGAGAGCTGGTGAATGAAGGACATGAAATAATATAACATTTTAGATAATACTAATCATCAAAATATAATAATCATAAGAGTTTAGTCATCATAATGGGGGAAAATATAAATAATGGAATGGAATTTGGTAATGCTTGAAAATGAAACATCATGTCATACTAGTCAAATACCACTCATAGTTGTGAATAAATATAACATTATGTCCAAATAAAAAATATGATGATAAATCATAAAATCATAATTTTGAAGAAAGATATCATCATTTTCATGAATAATACAAAATATCGCATATGATAAATAACATTACCAAATTCAAGGGATGGCTATATAATTTTGGGATCACCCATCACATCATAATATTTACATAATCATGCATGTCACCTAGAATATATATAAATAATTTACATGAAATAACACATGTAATGGAATAAATTTAATAAGGACACAATCAATCATAATTTCATGAATAAAAATTGGCATCCAAATTCAATAAGTGAAAACATATTATGAATAAACATCATCATTCTTTACTGAAGAATAAACAAGTCAAGAAGTGTTAAATATGTACCTTAGAAAGAAAATTGTTTTTTAAAACTAGTTATATTATGATTATAAATAATGGTGGTAACATGTAAATCCATAAAAAAAGGGAATAATAGTTAAAGGATATTAATGTAACATTAGAGAAATATCTATATTGAAAATTATGTGAATAAGGGATAGTCTAATTAAAATGAGTTATGTTCTAGAATCACATCACCTTAGATCCCTCTTTATTTAATCACTAATATGCTTCTTGAAAACTAAAATGTATATTTATTGAAACATACATTGAGAAGTTATTTATTTTAATTTTTACCAATGTTTTTGGTTTTTTCATTTGATTATACTTCTTACTTTCTTTTGTTAATGGGAAGTCATTTTGATTTTTTTTAAAATTTACCATTTTAAATTGATTTCTATATTTTTTCATGTTAATACGTGGAATTAATAATATAATCACATGGTATATATATTTATTAATATATATATCATAATTATTTATTTTCAACCATCCATAGGTTTGGGGATAAGAAAATAATTTATAGCATCCTCTTTGGCTATTAACCTACTATTATTAGAAAAATTGACCAAATATAATGAAATAGTGGTGTAAAATATAAATACCAAAAGCATATAATTATAACATTATATTAAATTAATTAATGAAATTTTAATAATATGGAAAATTAAATATTAAAATATTTTATTTTTAATGAAATTGGGAAAAGATATAAAAGAGTATGAAAATGAAATAAGTGTTTCAAAAATCTACTATTTCCTTGGTGAATCATCTCTTGTACACCACAACAATTCATGATGAATATAGTTGGTTTACTCCATCATGTATACAATATTAACAACAGACCAAGATAGATTATATTTCCAGATTATTTGGTGCAGGGAATTGTTTTCCAAAAGGTGGGACAAGGGTTATTAATACATGAAGAGAGGAATAATTTTAGAATAAAATATTTAATGACATAATATATTAATGGTAAAACATGTAATAGTGATTTTTTTGAAAACAGAAATCATATAGAAATATATTATAATGGTTTGAAGGCATTAAATACCTTTTTATTTCAAATTCACTTAGATTTTTAGAAATAAATGTGGAAGAAGAAAAATTCTTATTTTAATAGTTCAATTGTGACTTCCATTTGGATAAAACAATTTTTAGGGGTTGGAATTATTTTTACTATAATTTAATGATTTTTTATGAATATAAATATATTTTTTCTTAACACCACATTCTAAAAATTATTATGTTGTTATTAAATAATGAATGATGAAATTGAAGATACATTATTACAATGAAGAACTGTATTTTTATTATTGACCTTAATATTGATATATTTAAAAATCTTTCGAAAAAAATGCTCATAATATTTCTACAATATTATTTAAAAATTATATTTAATTAATTCAAAAAAAATTAACATTGGAAACATTAATTTATAATATAAAAACTGTGATTTTTATAAAACACTTTAAAAATAATGTATTATTAAATGTACTTATATTATCATTTTTAATTTAGTCATGTTATTTATTTCCCTATAATGATAATATTTATAATTACATAAAATTATTTATATAAATATTATTTATTTCAAAATTTATTATTTTTCAATCAAATTGGTATTCCAACGATCATATTACAATTTTTAACGATCATGATCCTGTTCCCAATGGTATTGTTACTACTACAATGGCCACATGGCTGTTCCTTTGGTAAAAAAAAACTACTTTAAAAACAAAATAATTATTTACGTCATTATTCAATGCAATTCTACTCAGGGTTATATATTTTTAATTTCTATAATTTTCATTGGTTTAATAATATATTTTATCTTTAATATAGAATTGTATTTGTATGGAACGTTTTTTGAGGATTGGGGTGATCGATATTTTACAATCATAGTTTTTCTATTTTCTATTTTTAATCCCATAATAATAATTTTTATTTTGATTGGTTTATTAATAGAATAATTTAACAATTTTTATTATTGAAATATGTGTTTTTTGTTTTATCGAAGTGTTTTATTTGTACAATATTTTATAATTTAATATAATAAACATTCATTTCACAAAAATAAAATATCATTTATAAACTATGGTTTATTACATTGTTTCCCCTATAGATATTCCATCTATGAAATTTCTACACAGATTATTGGTTGAGAATATGTTGTGGTACTTCTAGTTCATTGTTTCAAATTTTCCCTATACAACTTATTCATATATATGGTTTCTCTATAACACATTAACTAGTTGATTTTTCTTGGTGCATTGAATATTATCTCAATGGTACAAGTTCTTCACTGAATTATCGTTAAACAAGAATACATTATCCAACTATTCCACATCTAGATTCAGTACGTATGTAGGATTAGTTATCAATATTTTCAAGAGATGTATGTGGAAAACATTGTGAATATGACCATATTATGTGGACATGAAATCTGATAGGACATATCTCTTATTTAATCAAGGATATCAAAGGGGTTGATATACTAAGGGCTAATATTACTATTCCTTCCAAACCACATGACTCTCTTCCAAGGTTATAATTGATGGAAAACTTTTTCTCTAACATATAACACCTAACCCATTTTCTGGCTGTCAATATATATCTTTTGTAGACACTGAGCAACTTTTATATGTTTCTGGATGACTTCAACAATTTTAATCATTTCTTTCAAAATATCAAGTCCATGTAAATATTTTCACCAGCATTATCCCAACAAGCTTGAGTTATATATCTCATCCTATATAGAGCTTCATATAAATAAATCTGAATATTAGATTGGAATATATTATTTGTATAAGAACTAAACTAATGGGGGAATTTTATCATATTCACTTGTTATTTCCATTATGTAGACTCTCATCATGTCCCCTATTTTTAAGTCTTTCTTTTATATTATTGATATGTTTCAAGGTGATAAAATTTTCTAAAAATCAGTTTATTATTTAAACCATGTTGAATTATTCTCATGAATTTATATGTGAACCATGGACTATGAGACGAAATAATAAAAAATTATTCACCATGCATCCTTAACTCATTATGTACAAATATCATGTAAATTTTTTCAAGAATGAAATCATCTCAAATACTTATATCATTGGAAAACATAGTGATTCAATCCACAAAAACCTATATTTTGATGATTCCTTTCGATGTATTCATGATACCTTTTTCAAAGAAAACAATGATAGTCACCCAATTCTCAATGGATATTATAAATGGTTTTGTCATTCTTGTGGATTTTTTTCTCAATGTAGACTTGTTGTTATTCCAAGAATATTCATATGTACTTGAAAATATTATTAATCATGTTTTTGAATAAAAATATATATTGGAGATTACTTTATATCTTGTTACATACATAATGGAAAAGGAAATGTGATATATGTGCGTTCTCTAATAGATCCGTGTAAACTCTAGTGATTCTGGGACACCAAGTCTTGTTCCAAACCATATCACAACATTCATATCACTGGAAAACTCTGAATCTTCCCTTCCATGACATAATTTTTTATCTATTAAATATCCAAATCATCCCTTTGAACTTTATTTATTTTTTCTTCGATAAATGGATGGGAAATTATTTTTTCATGGAATTATATATTTCATAATTTTAATAATTTCACATATATCCATTTTATATCCCTTAATATAATTTCAGTATCAATCTACATCATATAAATTGTGGCATGTTTATGTTTCTTAGAGAATCATATACCTTTGTTGCCTTTCCCAGATGGTAGTAAATTGTGAAATAGTTGTCTCTTGTTAGATCTAACCATCTTCTATGACACATACTAATTTCCATCTATTTGTATATATAAATTAGACTTATATAATATGTATATATGTCCCACTTCTCAACATAGATGTAGTTAGGCCATATTTCCATGGAAACTATCACTTATACTTACTCTATATCATACAGAGTGTTGTTTTCCTCATGTAAATAAAACTTATGTGAGGAATTTTATATCAACTTATCATCCTTCATGAGTATAGAATATAATCATTTCATCTTGGAGTTGTTGTATTTCTGAAAAACCTCTCTACATTTTGGTAGTTTGATTACAAGTGTACTGATTAACCTCTTCATGAGGTTCATTATTCATTCCCATCATTATTATGTCCATATATACTTTACCCTTTACACGTAAACTTAGTCTATGGGCTAGAAAACTATGATCAATTTCACACAAAATTTCAATAGTTTCCCACTAAGCCATAACAACAATGGATTTCTTTGATACAAGTGTTTCTAGTAGAATCCTCAATTTTCTTTTTATGTGTGACCGTTATTTAGAAATTCCCACACTTGTGATCATGCACACTAATAATTTTACTTTGCATATAAATAAGACATGCATGCTTAACCTAGTGTAAAATATATCCTTCACTAATGTTTCTCACATAATCCTTAGTTTATCTTTATTGAAATCTTGACTATCGTAGTCAATGTGAATATTTTGTAAAATGTTATAAAATTTATTACGTTCTATACTCACAATAATATATTAATTAAATCCATGATTTTTTAATGGGGATTAGTAAGTCTAATTGGAATCAATACGAACTCAAAGGGTCCATACCATGTACAAAATGTAGTATTCTATTTTTTCCCTTATTATACTTTTATCATTGATATGTTGGAAAAAATAAAACTTTCTTATGTACTAATATCCTCATTTTAAATAAAATAGGTCATGAAACCTTGATAATGGATACATATTATTTTGGAGATCTTATTGGGATCCTAGTGATCAATACACAGCTGCAATAATCCATCTGTTTTCTTTGCAAAGTGCATTGTAAAAAACTAATGGTGATGCACTAGGGTGTTTGAAACCATTTTCCAAATGAACGTGAAGATAATTCTTTAACTCCCATTATTTATCTGATTCCATCCTATAGGGGAAATTACAGATATAGGTTTATCTAGGTAGTTTTTCTATTGATAAGCCCATCATATGATTTGTGAGAAGTCCAGGTAACTCCTCGGGTAATATATTAGTGTATTCCCTCACAATGAAAATTTCATCTAGGTTTTTAGCTTCCTTTGGCTCAACCATTTGGGAAATGTATTTTTCTTTAAACTATATCACCACCCACACCATAGAGGGACTTTACAAAATAAATTCATGATCAGCATTGAATTTCTATAGAAGAACGACACGGTAGATAATATAAAAATATTTTTCCTTTCCCAATAGGTTATATTAACTCTATATTACAAAATTAAATCCATTCCCATTATATAGAAGAATTCAAAAAAGGGAAGGATAATGATATTTTCTAGAAGAATATTCCCACATATTCTTAGAGGATTAGATACAAACACATGTTTTTCAATGATCTCATCACTATGTGTTTTTATAGATATATCAACTTCTGGGTATTGGGGATTTCATTTAATGTTCAATAAATATCCATGATATAGAGTAATTGGTAGAACCACAATTAATTAAAATGTTTACCATTCATGATTGAATAGTAATTTCACCCTGTATGGCTTCATTTTCATGCTCTTATTCAGTAGTAGTTAATGTTTATACATTCCCTTTATACATTGTCTTTGTTGTTTTCTATCATTTATTACCCTCTAGGATGGAGGTTTAGTGTACTAACAAATATAATTACCCTTCTCTCTAATGTTGAATTATTGGATCATGTGTGGTACAGTAGATCATGTGTGGTACTTTAAGAGGTGAATTTATTTATTCCATCATGCCTTTTGACTTCTCCATTTAAATTTTACATTCATCATGTTGGTGTCATTGTACACCACACTTGATGAATTGACCTATACCATTGAGGAATTTCCAATATTCCTTATTTCCCAAAATTTTTACATGTGGGGGTTTTAAATTTATTTACTCCTATGTCATTTGGGCAACCATCACGAGACTCCATTAATCTAGAAATATATCCATAACTAAGTGACCACTCTCCATACTACATCTATATATGATGGAAAATAAATCTAATCCTCATAACACTCAAATTCATTGATACCTTGATCCTTTTGATGGTGTGGTTTTATGACAACAATGAATGTATCTATTTTTCTATCATTGTTTTATAAAAATAACTTCAGTTTTTTCTTGAATTCCTTCTACGGTTCTCCTCTTAATAACTGATATGAAAACCTTTATTTTTCATAAAATCAATGAGTTATATCTATATATATGTTCTAAAAAATATATGGAAATACATTTTTTGAAGTATTTTATTAATTTTCTCCCAATCCACCATTTCCAATTTAACCTTGGTCTTGGTGTGATTTATCAATGCCCAACATTGATCAGCCTCTATATAAAAAAAAGATGACTATAGTATGCTTCTCCTTCTTAGAATATGGGTCATAGAAAAAATCACTTCCATAGAGTAAAACTACTACTCCATGAAAAGTGGATCAGAAGATTTTCGAAACACCGGTGGGTTTTCTATACAATGGACTCAATAAACAGTAGTGTCTTATTTGGTAAAGGTATAAATTCAATGTACTTCTGGTAATTGTTCATCGATTGGGATATCTAGGTATGAACATCCATAAACATCTAAAATCCACCTTTCATGGAATTGGGGATGTTGTTCAGAAAATCATTATAATATCCCTCACTAGGGTTGGTACCCTTGTTTCTCATTATTATAACATTATTCTAAAATAGAAAATGTTTCAACATAATCAAAAAATCATGAATATATAATTTATTCTTTTACATTATTAACACTAAATAAATATATTATGTGTTGGTCAGATTAGATTAATCATGGGGGTGGGGTGATTTGTGTATCTTTAAAAATTTCTGGTTAAAAATTATTCTTAAAAGGATTCTCCAAAACATTAAATATAGCCCATTTAATCAATGTTATACTTTAATAAGTGTTTGATTGTTTAAATAAATTCTTAGAAGATTTATTAGTTCTCAGAAATTTTAATACAAGTTATTAATATTACTTTTGAAGAAATTCTACTAAAACAAGACAATTATAACTTCTTTCCCAGATTAACTATCAAAGTGAATTTAGTTATTTCTGAATTATACAATAAAGCAGCAAAATAGAGAAGGCTAAATTAAGCAGCACAACAGATATGAAACTACTGATTCAGTCACCAGCTGAGACCTAATCCACTCTACTTGGTGATCACCTTCCAATAAGTAGTTTATATAAATAAACATGATCCACACCCTGGATTGGAGTTAACAACAGTACACCGGATGGTCCATGTCACATAGGGACCTCTTTCACAATTCATCATGGGTAAAAACAACCAGGCCACACAGGGACCTCATCCACACTTATAAATGGGTATACACAAGTGTAAAAAAGTTGTTTCAGTGAGGATATCTTATATCCCTTTGTTTAATGCAAGAGACAAAGCGTGTCATTATACAGATACACACACTGCTCGAAATCTAGTGAAATGATTCACAACAGAGCAAAAATATTTTAATAGGATAATAAATTATCTGAATGTTATTCTTTGAAGATGTGGACTTCAAAGATGAAGCATATGCAGAAATCAATTCCTCATATGGAAAACATAGTGTAACAAGTAATCCAATTCTGTATTCTATTCTTCGTGAGGTTTGAAAGTGCGAAGATGTTCTTGATTTTGGGATTCAAATATATTTTCTGTGTTCTTTCGCATCATTGAGTTGCATGAGACCAATATTTATTAAAAAAATCTCTATGTTTATTCTTCTTTGTCGTGCTCACACCCACCCTCTCGTTTCACTTTTCATCATATTTTTGTTTCTGGGCCGCATCACTAATTTATCTTGGAGGGAATGTGTTTGAGCTGACATGTTTCATGTATTCTAAACCTCGTACAACGTACTGTCATATGACATGTCTACTAAGAAGAATTAATTAATTTAGTGAATTTAAAATGTTTAAATATGACTGTTGGAGATTAAATTTAACGACGAAAAAAATATTAAGAAACGATGTCACAGTATGTCATTGAAATGGTGTCTTCTTCACATGGTGTCTGGATTCGTCATGGTGTCCTGTGGTCACAATGTCTTCTTGTTTGTGGTGTCTCAATGTCACTGTTTTTCCTTGTTCACGATGTCTAGATGTCACGAATTCTTCTTGTTCATGATGTCTGGATGTCACAGTGTCTTCTTGTTCAAGATGTCTGTATGACATAGTGTCTGATTGTTCACGGTGACTCGATGTCACGGTGTCTGCTTGTTCACGGTGTCTCATACTTAGGAACATATCTGTACTCAGAGATAATTAGTGATATTTATGGAATCGATTAAACAAAATCATTTGTCAAAGAAGTCATTATAAATGAGAACAATGAACAGTATAGAGTAACCAAATAGAGTGTATAACACATAAGAGCTATTGATAAATTTTACTAAACAATTGTGCATTTGATGTGGGATATAGTACATAGTGTTAACAAAATTTATAGACTGAATAGAATTTTTTATCATTAAGAAATTATTAATATATGAGGAGTCTAATAATCTCCCCCTTTTGGATGATCAAAAATCATGTATATTTAGAGTTTATATTTGTTCTAACAGCATAGTTCGAATGTGCATATAGCATATATAGAGTGTGTGTGCATATAACATATATAGAGTGAGTGTTCTCTTCTCCTATAAATATGTCTCCCCATTTTAGGATTATCAAAAGGTAGCAAGAAAATATAAAGACAAATGAGACATGAAAAGTGTAAAATGTATTAGATAAAATCTGGGGTATTAAAAAAAGAAAAAAATGCAACGAGATTCCTATAAAAACAGATTAAGCACAATCTTTCTTCATTGGATTGTCTTCTCTTTTCCCTTATTAGTAGTAGAATAGGAAGCCATAGGAGCAGAGTTTGAGGTAGAATAAGTTAGTGAGATGGTTGAGAGAGAAGGTAAAGGAAGACCATCAATTATAGAGGGAGCTAGAGTAGGTGTAGTAGATGACCTAGGCTATTGATGATAAATGATCGCATGCTTGATCTGACACAGTCCCTGACTAAAAAACATAGAAGTGGAGGCTAGGGTAGAGGTGAATGTAGGCAAACCAAGTCTCAGAGGTGCATCTGTAGGAGAAACAATGGTTGTACTCTGTACATAAAGATAGGGCCTCAGAAGCTTGACATAATCAGTAATGATATATCCACCATACTTCATAGCTATCTTAATGTCATCCTTTTTTTCCATAAACATATCCAACAGACGAGTGAACTTTGTGAGCCTTTGATCTTGAGTCTTGAATTCTTGAGTATCCAAAGGAATCCTCAGATTTTCTCTAAGATATTTTAAATGATTGGTAATGTTAGTCTTTGAGAAGATTCGGTTCAATTAGAGATCCACATTCTTGGAAATTTCTTGTCGAGAATTAGTATGATGTTTTGAATGGATTTGGACTAGATCAAGAACTCATTCAACGTTCTTGATATGTTCAGATATATATTCTTCATTGAACAAATATAAATAGTTTGAAGTACAAATTTGACCACTTTTCTTATCCAGTCACTGTCTAATGAAGGTTCAAGTGATTGTCCAGTTGCTTTAGAGACAGATGAGGTGAAAGATTTCATTTTCTTTAGAACTTTTTTAGGGTACCTCATGTACTCATCAGTGAGCTTGTTAATAATAACAACAAGCTCTTGCATCTCTTTTTCAATCTTCTGGTTTCTTTCGGCAACCTTTTTAGCTATGGACTCTATATGAGGTTGAATCTAAGAGGAAACATTCTATGGAGTTTGAGGAACAACATGCTCCACAGGATGAGAAGCAAGATCTGATCTCAAATCCATCAAATTCTTCATGTCTTAAATCATACCTCTTAGAGTCTTTAATTAATCACTAAGATGTATGTTTTCAACTCTGACTTTTTGAATCTCAGGAAGCATTTTATGTTGAATCTACCAAATAACTTCTTACTAAAATAGTGAGGCATCTTTCTCACTTAGATTTATCACAGGTGATGGCTAGGAATTCCAGATTTTTTCAACTCCAGACAAAAGGGTAGCTCTAAATTCTTTGAGATCATCTTTACACACCAATGACGGTGGTTCTGGTGATGGTTCAAAGATAGGGACTGATATGTGTTCATGTTCTTTTTTAGAGGAATGATTTGAGATAGATTTCAATTAGAACATAGTAGAAAGCTCAAGGCCTTTCACTGAGACTTCCTAAGATCAATTCACATCATTAAAACTATGAAACATATACTGAGTTTCTACAGGTATAAGAATAATCAGGTTTGTTTCATTAATAGATTTTCTCCCCATCAACAATTAAATCCATATCTGGACAAAGGGACTTAGGTTCTTGGTCTATTTCCTGGATTTCATCTCCTAGTCCCCCTCCAATTTCATGTCTAGCCAATGAAAAAGGCCATCTCTAGCTTTTCCTCAGCCAAATGAATGACTACAAGCACATTTTTTCCCCAGGGAGTTCCTCAAGGTCAAATTCTTGCCAAACATGTAACTATTCTTCTATAATTTTCTCCATAACATTCTTTTCGGTTTCATTGGAATCAGATTCTGTTTCAACATCGGGTTAATCTTCTATATCTACCACATCTTTAAAAGCAGGGAATTCTTTTTCACATACAGCATGAGGGGCAAGAGTGTTGTCTTCCTTATCATAAATAGTTTCCCTAGGAGGGAAAACAACATCTTCTTATTCTTCTTCTTCTTCTTCATAATACTCAGAAAATTCATCTGGTTCCAAACCAGGAACAAATATATTTTTTTCCTTGAGGGATGTTCCACTGGATTGAACTTATTATAAATCATATCATGGTCTTCCACCCATACAATTTTCAAAATATTATAATTTATTTTCATCCTCTTGATAATTACTTCTGAAAGGAAGAACTCACAATCCTTGATAGCTTATTTATTAGTTCCAACCATACCTTTGGCATGAAGCATGGCTGAGATAAGTTCAGAATAAAACAGGGTGGTTGACCTGGATGTGGTTTTCATCATCACACACATATGGTGTATGACATACATAAAAAGGTTGATTTTTTGAACATTTTTAAATCATTGAATCAGAAACCAATATTGATAGTTTAGTACAGAAAAATCACTTTTTCTAGGGCTTATGAAGTTATATATAAACTTAAACAGAAGTCTAGATTAACCATCTAGTTCAGCAGTAATGGCTCTCCTCTTTGTGGCCTTTCTGATTAAGCTTTTCAAAGAATTTTCAAAACCAGTAATTCACTAGAAGGTGGATGTCCTCTCTAACAGTTCTCATAGATTCCTTCATGAGGATTCATAAGGAATGCATCCCATAACTTGAAAGAGAATGTGTAATTCTGGCCATTTATCTAGATTCTCACAGTATAACCATCATCAGAATCATAATAGAACTGAACATACTAATAAAATTGAGCCACTAACATAGGGTAGATATGTCTATATTCATTATAAAAACATTCTAACCATCCATTCACTTTTAAAACTATCAAAATTATATAATTACTTGACAGAAGACACTTAGGTCATATCTCTTTATTAGGTAATACTACTCGGTTCACCATACTTGGATTTAGAGGACCTTTGAGTGCCGACATAGGTGGGATCCTTGTTTTCTTTGAGAAATGATTCTCTTGAGTCGACGAAGAAGGGCTTTTCATCCTGGGCATTCACCAAAGTTTCAAGAGAGATAAGGTTTGAAGGGTTGAAGAATGGTTATAAATTTAGTGAATCAAAGAAATATCGAGTGAAGGAAAAGTGACACTTCATTTATTTTATCATTTAGGAATACTAAACGTTTCATGAAAATTTTTCAGGAGAGTAAAAAATGGTGAAATGAATAATTACAATGATATGGATTTTAATTTGTAAATAAAACCCATAAAGAATATTTATAGTGAGAGCATATCAGGTCTTTGTGGTGGGAGAGTGAATGAATTTTATGGTGAGACAATGATTGAACTTTACGGTGAGACAATGATTAAACATTATGGTGAGTCAGTGATTGAAACTTACAGTGAGAATGTGATTGACCATTAAAGTGAGACAGTGATTGTTAGACTGTAATCAAGAAATACTAACTATTAGATGGTAAACATGAAATTGTATGATATAAAATAGTAATACATTTACTTAAGGTTTATCATGCCTAGTTCATGTATGATGTAGTTTATTCCTTCATATTTTACTGGTTTGATGAATATATTAGTAAGAAAATATTCAGTACCAATGAATTCCAAAGTGATATCACTTTTTTGATAATGATCTCTCAAAAAGTGAAATCTTCCATCAAAATTCATTGTCCTAGAATGTGAAACCAAATTTTTCGAGATGTTAATAGCACTTGTGTTGTCGCAATTTATAGGTACATGCTTCAATTGATATCCATAATCTTGTAATGTGTGTCTCATACACAATATTTTTGCACAACAACTACCAGCAGTTTTGTATTTACCTTCTAAAGTAGATAATGCAATAGAATTTTGTTTCTTACAACACCATGATACTAATGACTTGGCTAAAAAGTGATATGTTCTAGATGTGCTTTTTCTATCTAACTTACAACCACCGAATTCAGTATCAAAATAACTATTTATTTCAAATTACTGTCCTCTAGGATAGTACCTTCCTAGATTGGGTGTATGCCTGAGGGATTTGAAAATTCTCTTTACATCAGTTAAATGGTATTATTTAGGATTTTCTTGAAAAAGAGAACATATACACCCACTACACCTAATTTCAGGTCAAATAACAGTTATGTAGAGTATGCTTCTAATAATTCCTCTATAAGTTGTTTGATCAATAGATTTTCCATCTTCATCAAGATCCAACTTACAGGTGGTACTCAAGGGAGTGTCACTACATTTAGTGTAATCCAATCCAAAATGATTTAGATGATCTCTAGTATATTTAATTTGAGTTAAAATAATACCATCATTATTTTGAATGATATGAAATCCGAGAAATAATTTTAGTTCACCCAGTAAACTCATTTCAAATCCATTTTTCATCATTTTAGAAAAATCATCACATAAAGATTTTATTAAAGATCCAAAGATAATGTCATCTGCATATATTTGAACAACTAAAACATCATTAGAAATTCATTTTATAAAAAGGTTTCGATCAACTATTCCTTTTGTAAAATCATCCGAAATATGAAAAGTACTTGAGCTATTATACCAGGCTATAAAATATTCTTTTAAACCATATAATGATTTTGATAATTTAAAAATATGATTTGGAATATATGAGTCTGTAAAAAAAAGGGGTTTTCAACAGATACAGCCTCAGCTATATACCCATTTAAGAATTCACTATTAACATCCATTTGATATAGTTTGAAATTCAGATTTGCAACATAAACATGTAAGATTCTGATGGATTCAGGCCTAGCTACTGGTGAAAAGGCCTCCTCGTATTCAATTTATTCTTCTTGCCTATATCCTTGGGCAACCAAAATATCCTTGTTTCTAACTATGTAACCACCTTTATGTACCTTATTTCTAAACAACCATTTAGTGCCTATGGAGAATGTGTCCTTATATCTTTCAACTAGTTTTCAAACATTGTTCCTTTCAAACTGATTAAGTTCATCATGCATATCCATCAAAAGAAATTCATCATTGATAGCATCAATAATGTTTTTAGCCTCATGTTGTGACACAAAGTCTTGATGTTCAACATGATTTCTAAGAGTAGAACTAGTTTGAGTTCTTTTGTCTATGTCTCCTACAACAGTATCTAAAGGATGGTTCTTAAGAGTTCCCACAGCTCTAGAAAATGAGGGACTAGTGATTTTAGGTTCATCAATAGGTCCATGTTTATTGTGACATGAGTTTAATGATTTTCCAGAACTGAATGTTTTCAAAAATTCTTTCATAGAATGGTTCAAGGATTTTAGTTTAACATTCATATTTGATTATCATCCTCTATGTTCTATAGAATGGTTTAAGGCTCTTGTGGATAGGTTTCATCAAATTTGAAATGGACAGATTCTTCCACACATTTAGTTCTTCAATTAAACACTATATAGGCTTTATTAGACATAGAATATCCTAAAATGATACCTTCATCACTCATGGATTAAAATTTTTCAAGATTGTTCTTAGTTTTAAGGATATAGACTTTTCAAACAAATAAATTGAAGTAGTAAACCATGGGTTTTCGATTGATCCATAACTCAAAACGAGTCCTTTTAAGAATTAGTCTGATCAATACTCTATTGATTATATAGCATGTTGTATTGACATCTTCCACCAAAAAATAAATAGGCCAATCATATTCACAAAGCATTTTTCTAGAAATATTTTGTAGGGTTTTATTTCTTTATTCTATAACTACTTTTTGTTGAGGGGGTTCAAGGGGCAGATAAATTTTGAATATAACCATTTTGTGAGAAAAAAGATTCAAACTCTTGATTTTCAAATTCACAAAAAAGATCCCTTTTTAAGGATTTAATTCTAAGTCCACTAAGATTTTCCACAGACTTGGCATATTTAGTAAAATAAGAGCAGGATTCACTTTTGTGAGCCAAAAATAAGGTCCATGTAAAATTAAAAAAGTCATCTACAAGAATATAAACATATTGCTTCCAATTTAAACTAGTATCTAAATATTTTCCAAACAAATCCATGTGAACTAGTTGGACAGGTTGAGAAGTTGACACTTCATTCTTTGGTTTGAAGTAAATTTTGTGTTGTTTTCTCTTTTGACAAGGATTACACACTTTGACTTTTAGAAACTCATGTTTGGGTATGTCTTTAACTAATATTTTTCAAGTTAGATTTATAACGTGGTGAATATTACAGTGTCCTAGTCTCATATGCTATATCCAAGACTATTTATGAAATATACTTAAGCATGAATCATTATGGGAAGATAAGGAATCTAAGTTAACAGAGTAAACATTTTCATTTCATAATGCCGAAAACACCAATTCTTTTTTTGAATTAAAGTCATCGAAAACATGAATTTCCAATCATAAATGAAATCCATCATCACATAAATGTGATATACTAAGCATATTAAATTCTAATCCATCAAAATATAGTACTTTAGACATTAAAACTATGATAGAGTTGCTTATTTGGATGAGGACAATAATATTTCCTTTGGTAATATCACCAAATGTGACATGTCTCTATCTATTATTATTAGGTTCTTGAAGCCTGAGTAGTCTTCTGTCATGTGTCTTGAACATCCTCTATCCAAGTACCATAATATTTTACAGGAACTCTTTAAGAAGCATTCCTATAAAATGATTAAGCAAAAACAGATTTTGGTGCCCATTCTTGTTTGGGTCCAGTAATATTAGTAATTAATGATTTTGGAACCCATATCTTCCTCATAGGTTTCCAATAACCATAATGTAAATTATTTAAAAAATATACTCTTCTTGGTCTAGAAAAACATGAAATATTGGAAAGTGTATCATAAATTTCATTAGTTTATTTGTGTCCAGAACTCGGAGTAAAACTATAAATTTTAGATTTAGAAACAAAATTTGTTCTACCAAGTTTTTTTTGCTAGGTTGATAACCAATTCCAAAAATGGTATTTAGGGGAATTTTTTATTCCAATAATTTCAGTAAGGGTATTTTTACCATTGGTAAACATTTCTGTATCATTCTTCAATTCCTCATTAGGCATTTTTAATTTGTTGTTCTCTTTGAGAATTTGAGCATTTTTATCTTTTTCAATTGTGAGTTAAGATTTAATAGTCACAGTAAGAAAATATTGTTTCTTCAATGATTTATATTTATATTTTTGTTTATTGCATGTTTCATAAATCATGGTATAGTATTCAAACATTTATTTATTAGTAATATTTTCAGAGTAACTCTCCTCTCTAGAATAGTATGAATTAGGTATAAGAGAGTCCACTGTAACATCATATGTGTTTGTCATAAAATACATATTGGATTTTTTTATAGTTCATCAAGTGATGTTTCCATGTCACTTGAATTGTCCTCTAATGCACTCCAGGTTACATTCATTTCCATTTTATACTTCTTTTCATTGTCTTCATATCTCTTTTTGTACTTTATATTTAGATAGTTATCCATGATATTTCCTTTGTGCTTACATTCATAGAAGACAATCTCATCAGTCTTGTTACTTCTTTTCCAATCCTATTTCCAACATACTTTTTGGAAATATTTTTCCATGAAGTTATGCTATCGGGAAAAGTTCTTCTTCTTGTAAAATTTCTTGAATGCTCTTGCTAATTGAGCCATCTCCTCATCACTTTCAGGTGTTGATTGTTCACTACAAGAACATTCTACATAAGCTTCCAATTTCCCTTTGTCTTTGTATTTAGAGGTTGTGGTTTTGAATGGAACAGATTTCCTTTTTGGTTCATCCTCCTATTCCTTATTTAATTTAATCTCATCTTCATACATCATCAGTTTACCACTGATTTATTTTATATGTATCTTTTGGATTTCACATGATTGCCTAACAGATACCGAGGTTCCTATCCATCTATCAGGTAGACATCTGAGAATTCTCATGATCTGTTCCTTGGAAGAGACTTTTATTCCAAGATAAATCATTCAGTTGATAATATCGTTGAACCTAAGATACATGTCGGAGATAGGATCATCAGGTTTCATTTTAAAGTTATCATATTTAATAGTATAAGTATCAATTCTCATTTCTTTTATAGTATATGTTCCTTCATGTGATATAGATAGGGTATCCCAAATTTCATGGGAAGTTTTACAAGAAGAAATTTTATTAAATTACTCCTATCTTAAGGAGTAGTATAAAGCATTCATTGCTTTGCAATTGTTGTTGTAGGTAGTTTTGATAGGGTCATCCCATGTGATTCTATCAGTTGCAGGAATCTTATATTCATCTATAATGTAAGACCAAATTTCAAAACCCCTACCGTCTAAGTGCATTTTGATTATAATTTTCTATTAATCATAGATGGTTCCATTATGGAATGATTCCCTATTGGTTATAGCACCTTCCAATCTATAATACATAACACATAAATACGTTGAAATATCTAGAAATATAGAATGAACGAAAATTTACTGATCTTCAAAGTACATCCAAAATCATAGTTGATGTATGTTAAACAGAGTCTTTAATAAACTTCTCTAACACCAAATGTTTGTCGGAGTAGATTACTCAAGAGGGTGGGGTAGGGGGGGGGGGGTGAATCGAGTATCTATAAAAATTTATGGTTAAATATTATTCTTAAAATGTATCCCCAAAAGGTTAAATACAATCCAGTTAATCTAGGTTATACTATTATAAGATTTTGTCTATTTAAATAACTTCATAGAAGATTGATTAGTTCTTAGTAATCTGAAGATCTATTATTAATATTACTTTTGAAGCTATTCTACAAAGACAATACAATTACAACTTCTTTCCATGATTATCTATCAATGTGAATTTAGTGATTTCTTATTTATAATGTAAATCAGTAAAACAGAGTAGACTAAATTATGCAGCACAACAGATATGAAAAATGTGGTTCAGTCTCAATCCGAGACCTAATCCACTCCACTTGGTGATCACATGCCACAATGCAATTTATATACATAAAATTTATCCACACCGTAGATCGGGGTTAAAAACAGTTCACAAGACTATACTGGTCACACAGGGACCTCTTCCATAGTTCTTCATGTGTACAATCCACAAGGCCACACATGGTCTTTTTCCAAACTTATCTATGGGTATACACATTTGTAAAAAGATGTATGAGTAAGTATATATGGTATCTTTCAGTTTAATGCATGAGACAAAGTGTTTTTTATATAGATACAAACACTTATCGAAATCTAGTGAAATGATTCAAAACAGAGTAGAAATATTGAGATAGGTTTAGAAATACTCTGAATGTTACCCTTACTGCTCTGGACATATAAGATGAACCAGACACAGAAATCAAGTTCTCATTCGTTAAACAAAGTGTCAAAAGTCAGATAAATCCATCTTGTGTTATTTTTTATGATTGATAGTGTGAAAAAGTTCTTTATTCTGGGATTCAAGTAGTCTTTGTGTGTTCTCCAGCAGCATTGAGTTGCATGAGAAAATTATTTATTAAAAAATTCTCTATGTATATTCTTCTTTGTCGTGCTAACACCCACCCGGTTATTTCTCATTTCAGTATATTTTTTTTCTGTTCCACACTACATTTTAATCTTAGAGTTCCCGTGTTTGAGCCGATAGGTTGCATGAATTCTTCACCTAGTACTATCAGATGTCATGTCTACAAAGAAACTTTAATTATGTAAATGAATTTAAAATCTTCAGATATGACCACTAGAGATTAAATTGAAAGATGAAAAACTGATTAAGAAACAATGCACAGTATTTCATGCTAATAGTGTCTCATTCACACAGTATCTGGATTGGTCATGGTGCCTTGTGGTCATGGTGTATTCTTGTTCATGATGTCTCAAAGTCACGGTGTCTGCTTGATCACGGTGTCTGGAAGTCACAATGTCTACTTGTTCATGGTGTCTGAATGTCACAATGTATTCTTGTTCATGGTGTCTAGATGTCACAGTGTTTTCTTGTTCATGATTTCTCGATGCCATAGTGTCTGCTAGTTCACTGTGTCTCAGAAATAAGAAAATATGTATATTCATACTTAAGCAGTGATGTTTATTGAATGGATTAAAATCAATCATTTTTCAGAGAATTCATTGTAAATTAGATCAATATAGAGTATATTGTAGCCAAATAGAGTGTATAGAACATAAGATCTATGGATAGATTTTACTAAAGAAATGTGCATTTGATGTGAGATAGAGTACATAAAGATAAAAAGGTGTATTTACTGAATAATATTTGTCATCATTAAATCATGATTAATACATGATGGGTCCAACATTATGGGATCCCAATGTAGATCAATATTCTAAAAAAACTTTCTTGGATTATTATGTATACTTAAACATACCATAATGTTTGTTAATAGATTTTTGAAATCATATTTCAAAAATTAAATATATGATACCTCTGATACAACCTATAAAAAACTAATTATTTATATAATTATTAAACTAATTTGTATATAAAAGCATAATATTTATATTTTATAGTATTGAATGACTTATTATCATAGAAAAATAAGGGGAAATATGTTTATACAAGATACTAAATATACATTTTTTAGATTACTTATTTTTAAAAATTATAAAAACATACATTATCTTCAAAAAAATTTGTCACAAATGTATATACATCAATGAATGGAGTGAGATAAAATCATAGTAAGATGATGATTACAGGACCTAAATCAATATAAGATGTTTGAGAATAATAATTATATTCATATATTTAGAATAGGATCATAATAAACATCATGATTGAATAATTTTATAAATTCTTGGAATGTGGAAATACAAGAAAAATTAAACATCACGTAATAGTGGTCAAAACACACACAGTCTTGTAGACTAAGATAATATCATATAAACACATAACATAGATATAAAAATAAAAATATAATCATTGTCAAAAATTATAGAGATATGTACTTGAATAAGATATATTATCTCAGATATATATCATATCTAATAATTTATTGGAGTGCTGTATAATTCAGGGCCCACCAGTAACATCATAAAATTTATATAATCATGAATGCTTAATAGAATATATAAAAATCATTGTCATGAAATAACCCATGGAATTTAATGGGTTTCATAAGTATATAATTTATCCTAGTTTCATGAATAATCATAGGGCTCCCAGATGAATAACATAAATAATATTTTGAATAAACAACATAACTCTTGAGGAGAAGAAGAAACAACTCAAGGGTAATAAGATATGTGTGATGCAACTAAAAGCCTATTGGGAAAGTAATATTTTTTATATTATAAATCATGATGGTAATATGAATTCAATATAAATGGAATTAATATTTAAATGATATAAATGGATTGTTAGAGAAATAACCATGCTAATAATTTTTTTCAAACAGGGATAACAATGAGAAAATGAGTAGGGGATGGGAATCTCCCTACCCTAAATCCTACATTATTTTTTATCATTTACATCTTTATGATAATAAAATATTATTTATTAAAAAATTAATATAGATGTTTATAATTGTATTTTTTAACACTATTTGTCTAATATATTCATTTTATTATATATCTTAGATTTATTGGTTTAAGGGAGGGAATTTTGATATCATTGTTTCATTAAAAAATTTTATGTTCTAGTTCGATTGCTATATTTTGATTATATTCATAGGTTAGATTAGATATATAATCATAAAAAATATATTTTCACATTTATCTAACATAAATAGTATATAATAACCATCCATAGTGTTGGTGATACAAGAATAATTGGTATCATCATCATTGGTTGTTAGCTGACTATTGTTGAGAATTTTGTCTAAATAACGTCAAAAGAAGCTATAAAACAAAATTATATCATAAATGTTCTTTTATATAAAGGATAAATTCATTAATATAATGTTAAAATTAATACTAACTATATATTATAATATTTTTTTAGAATGGAATTGGGAAAATATAGAGAAGAAGAAAAAACAATTGAAGATTTTGACAAAACAGACTCTTTCATTAGTGTTCCCTCTATTGGAAGGCTATGGAATTTCATGATGAATATATATTTTTTACTTGATCATGTAAATAATTGTTTTTGTGTATTTATAGATATGGATTTATATTGTAATTGTTTTGATAATTTTTGAGAGGATTGATCTTCCAACGGGAGGAGGAGTGGTTATTTATATTTTAGGAGTGTGGTATTTTTAGAAGAAAATAGAATAAATTAATATGCCATAGGTAAAAATGGTAATATATAATGTATGAAAATATGAGTCATATATATATATTTGAATAGTTTTAATTCTTTTAAAACTTTTATTTTTCCAATTTCACTTAGATTACTAAAAAAAGTGTCAAAAAAACAAATTGTTTTTTAAGGGATCAATGTTAACTTTAGGCTTCAGAAAATGATTTATATGTTTAAAAACTATTTTCACTATATCATAAATATTAATTTTGAAAATTAAATATATTTTAGAAAAACCATAATTCTTATAATTTATTATGTCATAATTACATCATGAATGATGTAATGTAATATAAACCAGTCATGTGAAAAAACTGTATCTCAACTATTTTTTGGAAAACTGATGAATTTTAAAAAATTTCCATAACATACCCTAGGAATATTTAGATTTTCTGACTTTAAAAATTATAGTTATTTTATCAAAATAATTTTTATTCATATGTAATTTTAATTTTAATTATAATGATTATGATTTGATGAAATACCTTAAAATACAGTTTTTTGAAATATGTGCATATATTTCCTTTTAGTTTTACATTAATGATATTTATTTGAATTTTAATATTTCAATTTACGTTATTTAATAGTGATAAAATATATTTATATCATAATTTATTATTAATTATATAAATTACTATTCCAACATAAAGGTTATAATTTCCAATAGTCAAGTAAATATTTCTAATAGACTGGTTATTATTCCAACGAACATAATATTATTCCAAAAATCACATTAAATCCACTAAATACAATTTAATTATTTCACTCAATACTCAATTAAATTCCTCACCGGATTATATGTTTTAATTTTCTATAATTTTGATTTGTTTAAAAATAACTTGTTAATTATCAACAATTTTTTTCATGGGAGGGGTGTTTCATGCTGATTTGTGTAATCAATAATTTAAAATTATTGTTTTTATATTTTAACTTTATTTCCCCTTATATTAATGGGATTTTTTGGGATTTTTTATTAAGTAATGTAATGATTTTCAATATTGTAATGATGTTTTTTGGATTTGTCTATCTGTTTTCTGGCATAATGGTATATAGTTTAATATGACACATATTCATTTCAAGAAAAATAATCCACTATAGGGAATGTTTTTTGACAATATATATGTTATGAAGAAATTTACCAATCCTGTTTTTTTATATTATGAACATTTTTTATGATCATTTTTTACAAAAATATAATGATTATATGATGGGTATGAGTTATATCTCCCTCTAATTCATTCTGAAATAATGGATTTTTCATTGAATAATATTTCTATACATAAAAATGTCTTCATTATCACAATTTTATGTGTGGAACTTATTTTATATTCAAAAGATTATTCATTGGCCTTTTTTATAAGCATAATGTTATGTAAATTCCTATTTTTCTGAACCGATTTTCGTGAGGGGGACTAATTTCAGGTTGTTAACATAATCAGTGTGTATGATTCAATTTATATCCATTTATAATTTTATAATCTTATGTTTTTGATGAAGAATGATGTCTTATACCAATTTTATGCTCCCATGGATTATGTAATTTTATTCCTTTATGGTTCTTAATTTATGAACTACCATGATTTATTTGATGACTAATGTTTATTTTCTCTAATATGTAGGAATTGTTTTCAATTGTTATGATCATGTTATAATACCCTTTTCTATTGTTATTTTTTTATCCTTGATATATACCATTTTTAACCTTATTATAAACTAGTAGTTTACATTTCTATGTTTCCAATGGAACAAGACATATATGATTATGGAAAATATCATTATATTATAAAATTAATATTCATTTGTATAGCTAAAACATTTATATATGATATGTTTGAGTCTTAAAAAATTATATAACCTTATATGTTTCATCAAGATCATTAATCTCAATTACTCATTATTTTTATAAATATATTTTTCATAATTCTCATGTATTATTATCCATATATAGTTATCATTAATTGTACGATATTTATGGTAGATCGAGATGTAGAATAATTAAATATTGATTTATTTTATTTTACATATGGGTTTTCTCATTTTCGAATATTACTCATTTTAATTAATTGTCTAAACAATAATGTATTATATTTTATATAATAATGATCTACTTTAATAAATTAAGATATTGTTTATTTTACATCAGCGTTATTAGTATCAAAGGGTATATATAAAATAATATTTATTTAAAATGAAATTTATACTATAATCATGGGGTGAAAAAAATATATAATTAAAATATTTAACGTATTGTTGGAAGGAATGGATCAATTGTTATATTTTCAGGAAGGTTATATATTTATAGTAATCAAATATTGAGATAAAATTTTATGATTCTATATTACTATCCACAATAAATATATATGGAAATATTTTATGGAAGAAAATAGAGCAACATAATATAGAAATTTGATATTATAATTTCATATTGATACAATATTATAAAATCGTTTGACAAGAATAGTGATTATAATGATAACATATTTATATAAATTGTTAGTGAATATTGTGAATATAATTAATTTTATATAATTTATTTTTTGTGTTATATATTATTTATGATTATCCAAAATGATCACGTTTTAATACTAGGGGGTTAATCTCGTGTAACTAATTGTTTTTGAATTCTTTCATTTTTCAAAAATCACTTATTTTTTTGATGAGTGAATCTTGAATAAAGTGGTAAAAATTAATATAAAAAATGGCACACAATATTTATTAAAAGGATCAAAATAAATACATACTCCTTTCATTATTGATGACCCTCTCCCAAAACAAATTTTCCACTATATCATTAGTTTATTACAATAATAAATATTTAAAACTCACCCCCACCCAAATTACAAGCTATTGATACCCCCCAAATCAAATAAACCTTAAATAGTTGTTTAGACACCACAAATACACCATCATCATTGGGATGGATTGATCAATTATAGGAATATCTATTTATCTAATGTTAGGACATCACAAAATAAAACATTATGTTGTACACCTTATGTATCATTTTAGTAATTATAGTCTATAAAATTTATTTTTAATCAAATATGTATGATCATAATATTTTATTAAATAAAACATGGACCATTAGTACTTAAAATGATGATGTACATACCTAAAAAACTATCCACCTTCACATAACTTGTGAAACATCAGGTTCATCTAGAAGACTTTATTCCTCATTATTCATAAAAAATCATATACATATAAATATATATTCATTATAGAACATGATTATAATTATATCAGGATTATTTATACAACAATAGTATCCAGTGATATCTCAAACCTTCATAGACCACATTTTCTTTCAAAGGGATGTCTGTGCAAGAACATTATATATTCATACGAGCATGGAATATAAATGTCTTCATATCATTTAAAAAGAATGTATGGTTCATCGGTCCCTAATATTCTTTCACAAGACCAAAAAAAATTGTATGTCTCTCTTTTGTGTTTGAATTTTATCCCATATTTTACCTTCTTCTTCTTATTGATCCACTTACCACTTGAGCAGTCTCTATCTACATAAATGAGAGTTACCTCTATCTAATGTCCACACTAGATTAGATTCATCATCTCACTATATTCCATAAAATTTTATTTAATGGAAGAGTTATGTCTCTGTTAATATATTTGAAAATGTATTTCCAATGGAGGGAGCCTACCCTTTTGCTTCTTAAAAAATATGTATGAATTTATGTCCTTCCAGCTTCAGCTAATTATAATCAAAATCTAATTAAAAAATGATCTTAGTAATCTTATCTTTGAATATATAATCTAAATTCCATTCAAGGCATTGGCTCCACTCTGTTGTTGATTCACTACATAATCAGAAAATTCCTTGACATGCTTGGAAATAACACTAAGGTGGATCATTCAAGGTGCGTGGGAAACCAAGTTGTTGATAACCTTGCATCTATTACTGTTCCAGGTCCAGATAATATTCTACTCCACAATTTTCATAGTTTAACACTAGAGGAAGTCAATTTGATTTGGGGGGCAGCCCTTGGCCTTCATTACTTCTTTCCTCCCTATGTATCTTCAGGTCATGATTTCTTTAGATGTTTGGGTTTTCAATTTTCTACATATTAAAACAAAATACATTGAGGATAATAATATTTTAAATCTTAATACATCATATTTTATTAAATTTCATTTGTAATTGAAATGGATATGTGAGGCTTCTTGAAAATCAACTATTTGATTCACTTCCAATAATTGATATGTAGTAGAAAAATCAGAATCATGAATTTGATATATGTGTTTACATGTACAATTTCCAATGTAAATCATTTTACTTTAAGGATACATAGAAAACTACCTATGTGAAATCTCATTGAATTTACAATGTGAGATATTATCATTTGTGTTAATTCGTCTACATCTAAGTCGTAGCCCTTACCTCCAATGATACTAAAATGAGGGGTGAGATATAAGGACCCCTAAGTCCATCCTCTAGTAGTCCGTAGGTTCAAAACTACCACCATGGGTGTAAATATCTAAAAATATGAGAGGCATAACCATTTTTTAGAAAAAAATTAGTAGATAAAAAATTAATCCACATAAAACATCAATATAAAATATATAAGAGAAACCCAAACAATCATAAATTCCTTTATAAATAGAATTGAAAAAGATAAAATTATTAAAATTAAATACCCAAGTGTAATGTTAATGAAGAACCACTGCAACTTTCCTAGGGTGTGAGATTGAAATTCTCACTACGATCCCCAAAATCCTCCTAGAAACCCCAAAAAATATTTTAATACATCGGATGAGCATACATGTATACACAGTAGGGAAAAAATTTATATCTTTATCATGTAAAATAAAAATGATAATTCCCCTGTGATAAAATAGAAAAACAAAGAATCACCTATCATGATATAATAACCATCCCATCCTCACTAGGGAACTCTCGGCAAAAAACATATGTTATGTAACAAAATATAATGTAAAAAACATCAATGATTGAGTACCCCCAAACAAATTTTCTACTTGTACAATTCTATTAACCAACACCATTCGTCTGGTTTCTCGGATCCCTTCTGTACACCACATCACATCCCTCCTGAACACACCTGTTCCTCACAACACAACCCTCTCGCACACAATTTGGCATCACATCACATCCCTCCCGCACACACTTAAGTGTCATGACACATTCTAATTGCACACATCTAGGCCTTAAAACACATCCCTTCATTACAAAAATTCCCCTTGAAACACAAAACATCATATCAAATCTTATCAAATCTCATTTGAAAGATTCTTGGGAAATAACATCAAAACTCGACAATAAAACATTGAGTACATCTTATCACACATCATCTTAAAGACATTTGGTATTCCACAACCACCATATAATGAACTTTAAGGCTTTTGGACAACAAAAACTATGGAATACTTACCTCCCCTGGAAGAGAGAAGGGAACAAATCAGGTACCCAACCATCCTAACTCCTCACTAGATGTTGAAAAAAAAACCCAATGAGTGACAATGTATGTGTTTGGAAAAAAATTCGCAATGTGGGTACATTGTGTATAGAAATAAAAGGAATTTATATTTTATACATATATATGTATATATATATTAGGGAGAACACAGGTGCATCCTATGTAATTACAAGAAACAAAAACTCACATCAGCTTCACTTTGACGTCTAACTCAAAATTCATTTATGAGTATCTACAATTGTTATTTTAGAAGGTAAAGCACCCTGAAGAGTGGATTCACATTTCATCTCATTTTAACATCCATTCATTTCATTATTTAGCATCAAACACATTTATCACACAACCAATCATTATATTCCATAAACCACTTTCACCTCATTGACCAACCAATCAAATCTAGTGAAACATTATTAAGTAATCATTTATTTATTCCATCACTACTTTGGCATCTAAGACAATGTAACCACATATCACTGATAGACCAACATCCCTATCTATCATTCCATTCCTCCATAAAAGAAAAATCAAACAACCACTAACACATCACTCTATAATCATGACCCAAAAACCATATGCACTACAGTTCCCAAATACCCATTATTTTACCACACACATGAGCACACACATCATAACACATCAGATTCATTTTCATATTTACAAAGGGTATTTTATCGTATTCCTCATTATTTTAAGGAAATATCACACAAGTCAAAATATTGGGGAAATCATTTTATTTTACAAATATATGTAATTAAACACTTTCTATTAAGGGTGATATTACAACAATCATGAATAGTGAAAAAATATCGATACATATTTCCAGCGCAAACAAAGCTGCCAACAAACACAATTTTTATTAGGGCATCAGGACCGTAAAATTCAAAATAACACAATATAATATAAAATCCATAAAGGAATGATATTTGAACCCCACTTGAGCATTTCAACTAAATTAACCAATTATTTATCTTAGAATAATATAGAACAACTATAACCCATATGTATCAAATGTAAATTGCACTTGCTCAATACATTATATAGAGAACTGATTAAATCCCTACCTCAAAGCGGATTTCAATCTTTTTTTCCTCCTTTAAGAGTAGAAGAAACCACAAAAAAACCACAAACAAACCATGAGTAACCACATATCAACATAAAATTCACCAATGGTTTTAAAAAACACAACCCAAACATACACTAAAAAAACGAAAACCATCTCTTCCATATTTCTATGAGAGGAATAGAAGAAAATGGTTAAGAAAGACAACATAACTCAGTATAGATCAAACATGGACCACAAATGAAAATCCATTGGGATCAAGGAGGGAGGAAAATGTCCTAAAGAACTCATAATATCACATATAGTTCAACCATAATGATAGAAAGAAGACAGAACATAAACATGAATAAAATTATGGATTGAAATAATTTGAAAACTGTACGGGATC
The DNA here is from genome assembly GCA_963277665.1 of Viscum album. Taxonomy (NCBI): domain Eukaryota; kingdom Viridiplantae; phylum Streptophyta; class Magnoliopsida; order Santalales; family Viscaceae; genus Viscum; species Viscum album. The sequence goes on along the minus strand of OY728163.1, from coordinate 2,095,868,766 downwards.
AAGGTATTACAAGATGTATAATCCCCTTCCACACTGATTAACCCCCTGTTGGTCAGTTACATCTGAAAACTAATATTTATTTTTAAAACCCAATATAATAAATATTGTGAAACCATAATTCATTTCTATTAAAATTTTTACAAAATTTGAAACCTCCCTAGAAAGGCTATGAAATAGAAATTCATGTCATCTAATCCACTTACATGATGTGTAATTTCATTGCTTCTAGCCGTTAAAGACTAGATTTCTCCAGACTCTCTCTACGATACCTTCGAATATATATATGAATAAAAAATATAAATATAATGAACTTTGAAGGAATGGTTAATTAAATTACATTCCTCTCAAACTATTCTTGTGGTCATGAATCCAAAACCAATACTAGATGGAAAGGGGTATAAACAACCACCCCAAGTGATACTTCCGAATGATATCTTTATACCTCAAACAATACCACTACCCAAAAAGGCCAATCCAAATGACCATAAGCACACTGCATAACCAAGTCAAGACAACCACCACTATCACAACCTTTAAACAACCCAAACAAACAACCACTAAAACTAAGAAACCACCCAATCCTGAACACATGAATAGATGAATTTTATCTTCCATGTCAAGATATTATCCTCTTTGTGAGGTGGTGACTTGCCCATATTGGTGTAATCACATCGTAGTTAATTCATATCTTTTAGAAATTATGTCCTCCCATTTTCATGACATAGAAATTTATCCCACATCGCACCACACACGTCACAATCAAAGTAAAAAGGCTCATCGCATAGAACAAAAGGAACACAAATAAAGTCTCAAGGGAAAAAATAAAAAAGACTACTAGCAAAAATACTCTAGGTGTTGGGTATGTTCTACATATCTCAGTAACATTTACACTCCTCCTAGATACATCACCTCTGAAAAAAAATTAATCCTATGAAATGGACTATCCATCTTGGGCCTTCTCTTGGTGATTTTGTATACATATTTTACAGTCAACAAAAATAGCATCATCCCAGATTAAAAAATATCCCAAATAAATAACAAGGGATTCAACATGAAGATACTAACGAACCTGAGATATGTGGAAGATTAAATAGATCCTTTCCAACCATGGTGGAAATGCCAATCAATATACCACCCTGCCAACTTTCTCCAAAAACTCAAATGGCCCATCCTCGAAATACAAGGGCATTCTCCATCTATTAGCATAAAAATTTTGCAGGTCCTGGATAGCTTTCATCCTCGCATGAAAAAACTGAAAATAATCCTTCATGATTTGAAACTCATAGATACCAAGAACTACTATCTCCTAACCCTTAGTCTAGTATAATGGATAATTCCATGTTCATCTATAGAAATCTTTAAATAGTTCCATGCCCATAAATGGGTGATAATATTCTTATAATAAAACTCAACAAAAGGTAGGTGTCATACCCAAGACCCACCAAAGTCAAAAACAAATGCCTCCAACATAATATACATTTTTTGGATAGTCTGTTCTATCCACCAATCAATATGGGGCTGGAACATAGTGTTGTCGAACAACTGAGTGCCAAAATCTTGCTATAACCCAATCCAAACACATGAGGTAAATTTTACATCCTATTCAAGGAAAATTTATCTTGGAGATCCCTGCAACCACATCGCCTAATCCACATACCTCATAGACACGAAAACCACAAGACACGGCTCATTCATCGTTATGATGTGGTTCAATTTCATCAACCAATCCACTATAACATAGATATAATAAAAAACTACCCATGTTCCTGGTAACCCTGTGAATAAATTGATCAATAGATAATTCCATTTTTACTTGGTACCATATAAGGGATAAAAATACCACCAAGAACATGATGGTCATACTTTACTTGTAGTAAAACCACACCATTTTTCACTAACTCTATCACAACCCATTTCTCCTTATACCACCAAAACCGAATCTTCATGGCATGGTAAATTATTGAATCTCCTCATGTACCTCCAACTATGAGTTTCGAAACTTTAAATGAAATACCATGTGCATTTATACATGAGAAAATATCCTTCCTCAAAACAACATCTTTTTCTGAGTATCCACTGATCACCAATCTGTAGAAACAACCTGGACAACACGATAATGCATCACCTCTAATTCTGAGTCTCCCCACTGAGACTCCACAACTTGAAGAAATAGAGATGATTTCACTGTAATCAGAAATATAGAGGCTCTACCATTGACCACAATTTCATTCAAGTTCATGTATGTAAATTTCTCCATTTCTCTCCATGAATCTGCACACTGTCAAAAAATACCCTTCCATGAATTCCTTCTTAAATCATCAGCAAAAAAATTTCCCTATCAAAATGAATATAAGACATAAAAATCATAATCTTGAAGAAAATCTATCCACATATGCTTCCTCAAGATAAAATCATGATGATTGAATATATACCTCATATTTTTATGATCCATAAAGATAAAATTCTCTCCATAATTAGGTAATTTTACGACAAATGCAGTGCAAACACGAATACAGTTAAGTCTAGATCATGATTGGAATAGTCACTCTAGTGGGGATATAACTTTATAGACCCATAAGGGATCACTTCACTCTACTACATCAACACACATCCATAAACTAGATGAGAAGAATAACAAAACACCTAAACACATTCACCCTCCAAAGGATGATGATGCACTGGAGCATCAACTAACATCCCTTTCAATTAGAAGAAGACTACCAATAACTGATCATTCCACAGAATAAAAATTTCCTTCATTGGAAAAGTTGTCAATGGGGCTTGAAATCGAGCTAAATCATGTACTAAACTCTCATAATATCCTGTGAGACATATGAAACTACGAATACCTACCATGATCAAGGGTGCTTCCTAATAAAAAATTTCCTTAACATTCAACGGGTTTATATCCACAAACTAGTGAGGCACCACATGCCTAAGGTAATGGACCAATCTTATTTAAATAATATACATGGACAACATTCCATAATGTTGTTGGAATCAAAGTACATATAAAATATTTCATAGATTCTTGGAGTGATCCTCCTATGATATAAAATAGATTAAGATATCATTAATGAATATGGAGACACATAAATCCAAGAAATCATAGAACATGGATTTCATAAGCTCCATAAACACATATGGTGCATTTGTAACACCGAATGAAATGAAAAAAACTAGTAGGGATTATACCTCTATATAATGTGAGTCTTTGGGATATATCCATCCATCACCCTCAACTGGTGATATCCAGACTGCAGATAGATCACAAAAAACCAATTCATCCCTCTCAGATGGTCAAAAATATCCTCTATCCTATGAAGAGGGTAACATTTCTTGACAGTTTCTTGATTAAGCCTTTGGAAGTCTATAGGCAACCTCATAGCACTATCAATATTCTATATGAACAAAAATAGTGAATCCCATGACAACAAAGTAGTCATGATGTAACCCTTCTATATCAGATCACATATCTGAATCCTCAACTCCTATAACTCCAAATGTTCCATCAAATATGAAACCATTGAAAATAGATAAGAAACAAGCTCCATGATTACCATGAAATGAGCATCACTTCAAGACTTTAGGGTCACAAACTAATTTTTAAAAAATTTCAAAACTCTTCCAAAACCCTAGGTTCCTGTACCATCCCATAGACCATTGATTCCACCAACAACACAATCAACCAAGAGTAAAGGGGCTCTACATGTTGACTGTCCACCTGAAAACATAAATCACTACAAAAAACCACATGATGACCAACCAAATATGAAAAGAAGACTCTCCATTTGAAGAAGCTAATAAAATCAAATATAGAATATAAATAGTCACTGTTGAGAATAATATCATATGGCTACATATAAATCAAGATATGATCTCCATGGGACTGATGTGGCCCCATCATTAGCGTACACACCAAGCACATATCAAACAGGTTGTCCAGGCCTCTTACTAGAATATTTAATACTAAGAGTATGTGAATAAACTCTACATATAGTTCTAGAGAATGGGATGGAGTAGGTAAAGCAAAGTTGTGTGAATCTATTGAATAAATCAAGGTACAAACCAGAGGATGATAAAATTAGTCATTCATCAGATAATCTGTATTCCTTCTAGTACTACTGCACCCATTGCATGCAACTGACCATGAAAAGAACATCAAACCCTTTTCTTATTAAAACATCTATATCCTTATTCAATATTTGTTCAATAAACAAGAGGAAAATCTTATGTTTGGCATCTAACTACTCTATCTACCCTCATTAGAGTATAACCAAGCTACCCCTAAGGCAAAAATGGACTCACTAAAAACAACTGATAAGGTTGGGGCTGAACATATCTTCCTCATCCAAACTGAGTTCGAGCTGTGACTGGGCACTAGCTTCAATGATGAATGTGAACCCTATAAAAGAAACACATCATCCTCGACCCCATAGGAAAGGACAAAAAATCAGATGTTCGAAAGAAATGATGCTGATGTTGAATTACGACTGGTCGAAACCATAATGATACTAGTTCCAAAGAACATCGACTAACAATTATACTCATTGAGGTACCATCCTGGATAACATCTCATGAAAAAATAACTCATGAGGGAAATATCTTGATAACCTCTACCTTCTTATGAAACATTATGTATTATGAAAATGTAAAAAAGAGTAACTGTATATTGGATATAATGATGGAGTACCACTTTATGATGCCTCATATGAGACTCCTCATATAGATAATTATCTTGTGGAAAAGCAGAAAATCCTTGAACATAATTTCCCACTCCCACACTGACATGGTACCCAACTTAAGAGAAATAATTGATGCCTCTTGAATTCCTTTATGGTTTACGAAAGGAAATCAGCTCAGAAATTCTTCTGGAAGTCGACCGAAAAAATTTATGCCTCCATACAGTCTCCTATATATAACATCTTCTACTGATGTCCATCTCCTACCATATGACTGACATCCAAAGAGACTAAGTGCTCTATCAAGGCCCATATGAAACTAGAATTGATCAGTATATCTCCTACCGACTCTCAGATTCAATATTAGAAACATTCCCTATGTACCATTCAAAATCTTGTCGCTGGAAAGCATGTAATTTCCTCTATTACTTATCATCCTCTTAGACCATAACAACCCTACAGAGGTCAACCAGATTATCCAACTCAACCTCAACTACTTTTCTACATGAAAATGATGGACAAGTGCTATATATTAATGGATAAAAAATATTTTTAAGCCATAGTATTATCCAATTTCATTTAAGATTCATTTTAACTTATATAATGTTTTTTATTCACATAAACCATTCCAAAAAAACAAAATTATAATAATAATAAAATTAATTTTGATACATCTACATTTCCTAGGAACCTATCCTACAACCAGGTTAATCACTCTCGGCTATTTGATGATCTCATAGTCTATGCACTCGATCAGGGGGGACAAAAAATTCCACTCCCTTGTCGGTTTTTCTGGCCAATGTCACACACCATGGTCAACTTGAATGATTTCCATACCAACTCATGAAATCATCATTGTTCTAAAATCCAAACATCATCCTATCTATTGATCATACCCTCTAATACCATTATGTCATGACCCCTCCCTCCAAATATACCACAAATATGGAAGAGAGATAATGACCCCCATGAGTCTTGCCTCCAGTAGGCCCCTAGTTTGCGACTATCACCAAGGGTTTAAAAATCTCACAATATGGGAGGAATTATCCATTAAAAGAGAACAATATCTAGGGATAATATGAATCATTGACAAAAAATTCCATGATATAATATTAAATAAAAATCCAAACCATCCAAAATACAAGTATAAATAGAACTTATAAAAAATACTCTAATATAAATACTGAAATGTAATGATAATGTAGTGACCCAACAAATGTCTAAAGTCCTAAGATAGAAATACCCATCATGTACCAAAAATCCTTTGAGAAACTGAAAAAATAATTTTATATACATTGGGGGAGCATATAAGTACAATTAGTAGAGAAACCATATGTGAATGAAGGATACAAATACCCCTATGAGAAAACAGTAGAACCAAAAAAACCTATCAATGTATACTAACCATCCCTACCTCACCAAAGCACATAGTCTATATAACTCATGTCAAGTAATTTAATATAATGTAAGGAATGTTGAGGATATGGTAACCTACACCACATTCCCACTACTATGCCACTCTTTCCGAAATTTGTATATCTTTCCACTCCCATCCATTTTGTATTCAATATCACATCCATAATAAATACACCTGGGTCATACAACACATCCTTCCTGCACCCACCAAGGCCTCAGAACACATCCCACAAGCACACACCTGGGCCTCACAACAAATCCCACTCCCACACACATGAGCCTCACAAAACATCTCTCCCACACAAAACACATACCTCCCACGCTAACATATGCCTCACAACACAATACATCATATCAATTATCATCACATATAATCCTAGGGACACCTAGGGAAGATAATCACAACTAATCCCAATGAAACACCGGACATCACATCACACCTCAACATGATGACACCTCAGTTACCATAACCACCATATAATTCACTAAATGACATATGAACATTATAACATGTTCCATACACACCTCACCTTGAAGAGACAGATATAGAGTGATAGAGGATGAGAGTGGGTACCCATCCGTCATTAGTTCACGCTAGTTGTTGGAGAAAACACCCATGTGTTACTATGCAAGTGTTCGACACGTGGTTCTCAACCTTGGTAGGGGTGTGTATAGAAATTGAAAGAATGTATAATATATAATGAATATGTATATATAGAAAAAAAAGGATAGAATCCCAATATATGGGTTTAGAATCAACTTACCAACCCACAGAATCATCTCTTCTTTATGCTACCTATAAATAATTTATTATTATATAGAATTGTCATTTCAGAAGTGAAGATCTCTAACAAGAGGCTTCACATTTCCTCTCTGTTTAACACCCATTCATTTAATTATTTAGTAGCAGCAAACATTAATTAAACAACCCATTATTATATTCCATTAACCAATTTCACTCCAATAATCATCCAACCCATGGAAATCAAAAATTATTAAAAATTAATTAATTAATTCCATCAGCACTCTAGAAACTAGTGTATAGAAGTCATATATCACAAACAGCTCATCATCCATATCAATCTCACCTCATGTCCCTAGAAGAATGACTAAACAACCACTACCCCACTACCCAAAAATCATGGCCCATAAACTATCATCCCCATAAGCCCCAACCACACGTTTTTATACCAGAAGCATGAAAACAAACATCACAGTACATGAATATCTTTTTGGAGAACTAAAAGTGGTATTCTATCACATCACACCTTTTTTAGGGGTGTTATCACAGAAGTCAAAATATTGGGCAACATTTTATTATCCAAATATATGTAATTGAAAAATTTCCATTAAGGGTGATATCATAACAATGAAAAGTAAGGAAAGATCTAAACACATAGGTAGTGAAAATAAAGCCTCTAACTACCACAATTTTCAGTAGGGATCAGGCCCTTTAAATCCAATAAAATCAAATTACAATATAAGAATTGTAAAAGCATAAAAATCAAACCCTGTATTCCACTTTCATATCAATTAATCAATTATGTATCATTTATTTAACCCAGAAAAACCAATATTATAGGTAAAAAACACTAAAACCCTCCTTCATGATACAATATAAATATAAATGAGTAAATCCAAACCTCATATAGGCTTTCCAACATTTTATGCACCAAAAGTGGAAGAAGAAACCACCCAGAAACCCGAACACAACCACAAGGAACCACAAATCTACATACACAACACCAAAGGTGTTAAAAAGGAAAACCCCCACATACCACAATCCAAAGAAACACCACCACATATGATCCTTCAGAGAAAATGGATTAAAATAAATGAAAAATAAAATATAACTCACCACAAATCAACCAGAAATCAACAAAGAAAATCCAACAAGATAAACGAATGTATGAGGGAGGAAATGGGATTGAAGAAAACATCAGGGCACCTAAGGTTCTACCAGAACAAGAGTATTAATGGGGAAAAACTAAATGAATAAATGATTGGACAAAAATAATTTCAAAAGTACTATATATAAGGGTATTACATGACAGGTGATCCCTTTTAATGTTTTATAATACTCGAGGTCTAGTTACAACAACAAAAAGTCACCACTTAATTTTATTATTTATTTTTAAACTATGATATATTATACACTTCTAATCCATTCTTCATATCATGTAATGTTTTTATGATTTAAGAAAAATACGTTTAAAATATGTGGAACCAACTTTCACATCCTGTATTCCACTTACATGTTGTGTAATATACTTTTCTCTATACTTTAACAACCATACTTATCCTGACTACCTCTGATCCTACTCGAAAGACGTCAAACAACAAAAATTAGCTGTGTAATGGACCAATAAGGAAGAGAATAATATAGTATAACTTATCAAAAATGGATACATTGTTCCAAACTCAAATTGTCTAATAAGATGTTCTCAGAGAATCATCTATTTGTTGTCCCATTAACACATTTTTTCAATCCAATACATGAATTCCACTAGTTCTATATATATCCCTCCCATATACACATTCATCCCACCATTCTAGATAGGGGATTACTTCCCACCATAGTAGTGGTTGATGTCCCTTTGTATATGAAGGTTCTGTAAAATATTTTTTTGTTATCTAAAAAAATTGAATAGTTATATTATACCTTGAAATTCGAAAATCCTTTTATAGAACTCACCTTAATCTCCATCTGCTAATAATATGTACCAATATTCTTTAATGGGATATATTAACGTTACTTCACCAAAAAAAATTATCACGGTGTTCTATATATTTTTGTAAACATTATTCACATAATTAACATTCCATTCAAAACGTACTTAAGGCTTTATATAAGGACAAACAATCTTGACATTTAAAAATCATTTATTTTAATCTAATTCTCTTATTGAAAAAAAATCAACTTCGTTATGTCAATGAGGATCTTTAACCTCCCATTTTATAATTTTTTTCCAATATTCATTAATATCCCTTTTATTTCTAAATTTAATGTTCTATTATCACCCTTATTGATTATATAACTTATGATATGATTTTTTCTTAAAATTATAATCGTTATAATTTTGATTCAAAGAAAATATTATCTTCTTACACATATAGTCATATTTAATCATCAAAATGAATTAATATGAACCAACATATTAATGATATAATATAAGAACAATATTTGTCTACATGAGTCATGATTGGTGTATAAAAAAAGTTAAATAAAAATTATTTTCAATGTTTTCAACAAAAAATCATCATCTGATATCATCACTCAAACCATATATTAGGGGAAGTTTAAAAAAATAAATTAATCTCCAACATAAATCTAAATGAGTAAAATATTGAATCTCATAATATTTTAATTCTATAAATATTTTACAGGTATTCATTATATATAAAATCAATTCATCTTTTTAGAGGGTTTGAATTTTTTTAAGGAAACATAATGAAATTATTATTCAATGATTGATAAATTTCTAGATTTAATAATATATGAAATTTTACGAAATTCATGTATCCCCCTATATACAATATTATCTTTTAATTACATACATGAAAAATGGAATATATATATTAGGAATATGGTTGCTCTTTAAAGCTCCATATTTAGATCATTATGGATGATAATTAAATATCAACCAAGTTATATTCTATGATGTATAAGGATTCTAAACATTGGAATGAAAATGAGTTTTTATTTTCATTTATTTCCATATTTTTCTTATAGAATCAAAATATTTTGGAAATCTTATTATGTAATGTTTATGAACAATATCATTCATTACATTATGTGTATATTCCCTTTTCAAAAATAAATTTTTATTAGAAGAAGTCACATGTTCTTTTCCTCGCGTCAACAAGAATTCTTCTTGTCCAGGAATCCATTTCAAATATTTTTTACATAATTTTTCTACCTTATTACAAAATTCAAACACATATTTATCTAAAATCATGGTTATATTTTTAGTTAACATTTAATATTCATTATGAGAGATGTGTTTCCACAATTAAATCAATATTCAAATTGAATTTATGTTCGTGGGGAATATACAATAGTCTGGGATGTAACATTTACTACCACAAGTGAAACATTTTCTTTGGTGTGATAGTCTTCAAATTATTATTCAAAAAATTCTGGATATTTTTTATCTATAGTCTTCTAGATTTGTGCATCAATAAAAGTTGATATTTCATATTATTTTCTCAACTACATCACTTTATTTAAGGTCTTCTCTTCACATCAACATTTGATTTCTTCCAGATAAGTACATACCATCTCTCATCATACCTATGATTTTATTTTTTGTAATTTTCATGTAAAAATTCAGAGTATTAATTTATCTTCTTAACATGATTAATTCTTTTCTATGAAATATTATTCTACTATATTGGGTTTCCTTTATTTCTTGGGCTTCTTTACCCTTTAATTAGGACATTTAATATTTATAAAACAATGATATTTTTAACCAATAACATATTCCATGATTTCAGAACGTAAATGAGTACCAACAGTACCAAAGAAATAATGGTTTATTCTTCTGTGACACAATCCTATATTCATTGACAGTTTTTAATTATCAAGATACATGATTATTCATTTTTACTTTATTTGGGGTAATGAAACTATAATACTACATGAAATCATCATATTATGATGTAGTGTCATAATGATAATGTTTATTCCCCAATGCCCTTCCATTTCTAAAATTTGAATTTTTTACTATAAACTAAGAAAAATTTATACACACTAATTAATTAGTATACAGTGGACCATTTTTAATGAATCTATAACAAATTTATCCACTGATAATCTCAATATCATCATTCAACTCGGTTTTTTATTTAAATAAATAAATCATAAATTTGATAAATTATTGATAAAAAATATTTTCATTATAACTTTGTATGTTTCTTCTTATGTCTGATTAATATTTATCTATTTACCTTCAGGATAAATATATTTAAGGTTGAGATAAATCTTTATTGAATCCTCTGATCTCAATGTTCCTTTATACAAATTTTTTATCTTATTCACCTCATATTCATGTATGTTATTTTATTTTAGTATCTAACAACTAATATACATAATTAATTTTATCTTTAAATATATATTCTCATCATTGAAATCCATATTGATTTTTGTTTTCAATTTTTCATGTTCATGTAATGCTTCCACAAAAAATATCTCATAAACAACATTCACTCAAGAATAATACGTAAATTATTCATCATCAAAATAATGCTCTATACAAAAATTCCATAAAAATTCAATTTCTTCTTATTATATGTAGTCAATTTCATTGAATATAACAATATTCTCCACCTTGAGTATTTCATTTTTTAAATTAGTATTTCTGTTTTGAACCTTATTAATTAGTGATTTATTCATTCCATCATTTTCCTAATATAGTTGTTATTTATCACCCTATGGTTTCTAAAAAAAATTTATATAGAACTAAAAAAATGTATGAATCCATCAAATGATTTTTTATTCCATCAATCAGCACATATTAAATATAACTTGAATAATCAGCATTGTAGAAAACTAACCCCACTATAAAATTGTAACTCTATTTTCCTTCAGCAGACAGTTGATATTAATTCATTTTTAATTTTTCCTCAAATGATTTTTAATTATTTTATCCATATTTGATATAGTCTTGAAAAAAATATATACATTTAGAACATCTATTGTACCATTAGTGTTCTCTATATTAAATTATTCTGAATCATCTTCAAAATCAAATCATCCCTTTATATTCTTCTATTATAAGAAAATAGGAATGTAAATTAGATCCCACTAAAGGTTGAAACATGGTTCTAATAGTAATAAATGTCCCCAATGGATCTTACTGTCACATTAAGAGGGGGTGGAAAATAAGGTGTCATTATTTTGTTGAATTATTTCTTTTTAAAAACCATGTTCATCTATAAGAATTATTAGATCACTTATGTAGTGTATAATGAAAATTGAAATAATAGTAAACAATATTTTTATAAGGTTTTGGAATAACACATACTCATTATTATTTTTGTTACTACCCCATAATAAATTGTCTAATATATCAGAATTTTCTTACATCTGAAATTGGTTAGACCTCAACCCACCCCAATTACAAGCCGATTATACCCCTTGATCCAATCAAAATTCAATAGTATGATATACACCAAAATTACAACTTCTTCATATTGGATGCGTGATCCACAATTTGATAAATTTTTTATCTTCCTCCATGAGCTTTCGAAATCAAAATTTATCATGTATACCTATTGTTCTATTATAATGGTACTCTACTTGATAAATAATGATTAATTATTTGTTCACAATCAATTTCATGTGTATTAAAATTATCTACAAACTATTTATTCTACTGATGATGTCCCTATATCAATAGGTCATTGCATTAATATAAGATGGGATACATAATGTTTTTTTGGTATGATCACTTCACATTAACTTATAAAAATTAATATATACATATATATTTTTTATAATATGATAATTTTACCCTCATGATTACTATTATTACATTAGTAGAAAATTATATCCCAATTCTTCACATAAAACATTTTATGTGAATTATAATCATACATTTTAAATCCACCTTTGAATATAAACATAATGATTAAATCCACTTCTTCCTTGGAAAACCCATGTTTGTTTCATGTATACTTATTCATAATTTTATAGACCAAAATTTAGTCCATGGTTATCTATTCTGTCTAAATTCAATATCATGGGTCACCTTATTTTTCTTGTTTTACTTCAAACTAGTTAACCCTTATCAAGTATAAAAGATAAATTAATTTTTATACATTCTAGAGTAGAAGAACTCAATTGTCTCACTAGTAACCATATTCTTACCATTAATAGAGGAGTTCTCTCACTCTCCCTAAAAATGTACCATAAATAAAAGAAACCTACTCTATCACAAATTACCAAATACTATTCATGTATATCCTTATTTCCCCATGTAATGGGTGACCAAAACAAGTACATCTTTGATATCTTTTACTATATCATTGTAGAGAACCACCGTATTATCAATGTGTGATTGGATTTTACTCACATGTTATTCAAATATTCCATATAGGTAGAATATATCAAATCTCACCCCATCATCATTTTTAAAATCACATATATAGTGAAAATAGATACATGTGGCATCCCAAAAAATCATCAAAATGATTCTATTTTGAATAATTCCTTATAACATAACACATAGATTCATCTACATGAAATATTAATTAATGTAGAAAATTAGGTATTTTAACCTTTTAAGCATTCAACTACATAGACAAAATGATATGGTAATTTTCATAGAAGTACCATTGTGAGACATTACATTCATTAGTAGTTTGGTATAATAATTAGTATAAAATACAATTCCCCCATTCAAACCCCAAATCATCCATGTGTATTTTATCATTGAATTTGTTATGTGGTGGGATTGGTAAAGTCATCTATATAGAAGTTATCCAAAATTGATAATTCATTATAAATTTGTAACATATCAGGGTATTAGGACATGTGTATGTTTTTTTGGACATTACTTGGTTTAGGATTCAAGTCCATTAATTCATCCTTTATTATATATTTTTATAAAAGATTAAATGATCAATCACTGGTGGATTCTTAATCAAGACTCATGTTTTCGTATGATCACCATATCCCATCAATGGTGATTAACCCATAGATATGAACACATAAACAACTATAGGTAGAAGATTATCAATAATAGAGATTGTAGAATAAAATTCAAAAAATTTGGATGTGAGAGAAATATATATACATTTTATTATACATGAACAGTGCATTGATTCCCATAATACCTTATAAAATTCCACTCTATTAGGTGATTTTTGTTTAGTAACCCATTCTAAAACACCCTCGATATGGCATCGGAGGATCAACACATTAAACATGAACCACAAAAATCACAAGAAACACCATCCTGCCCTAGATCACATGAACCATAACCCAGACCCTTGTGTGAGATTTTATAGGCCTAGACAAGGCATGTCCATATACTCTACTATGTAACAATGATGGATAATGTTTGACTAGCCACAATAGAAGAGAATGTGGTCTCTTCAACTCCCTAGTTATGGTAGTATAATATTTTGAGTAAACTAAAATAAATGAATATCCAATTCAAAACATGTAGTTCCCAAATTCTATAACAAAACTCATCTAAACATTCATTCCCTAAAAATATGTATCAGTATTTTTATATAATCCATCTTCAAATTCCATCAGTAAAATAAACATTTTCAATGGTGTTCGAAGGATTATTATAATCATTTTGAACAGAATAAAATTATTTTTTTACAATTAATTAGAATTTATGAGTAGTTCAAATAATCAACACATTTTAAATTACTTGTCATTTCATCTTAAAAACTTATTGGCATCAAAACCCACTTAAAACAGTTTAGCTCTTTAATGTATTTTATTTTATCAACAATAACACCAATTTTGTAGGGTGCCACACTATCCCACATCCTAATTGTATTGGATTCATCATGAAATCCAATATCAATATTTTACTAGATTTAATTCTACTCACATATCATGTTAATGATATAAAATTCCATCTAATATTCATATATTTCATATTTTACCCAAGTATATTTTTCAAAAAAAATTACAATCTCTTAAGGATATTTTTTTCTTACATTATTGAATATTTTGGGAAGTAGTTATTAAGGGTACCTTTTATATATTATTTTATATATGTTGAGTTATATTTTATATTGTTTTTTAAGAGACCATTATTGTAGCGAGAATTTCAAAATATCTAACATGTAGATTGGACATGCTCTCATGACTTTATTTATTACAATATAAGTTGATTTGTAATGAATAATATATATGGAAATGTTGATGTTCTCATGGAAAATCCTAAAAATCATGGTTTGTACTCCCCCAAAAAAATATCAGTATTTTTTAAATTAACTATTCAATGTTAGAAATTTTGTTTTATTCACTAGATAATGTACGTGTTGTTTAGATAGAGTATGGGGAGATTTCTTTTCAATTTAACATTAATATTGATTGTGTATGGGTATATTCTCATCAAAATATTTATAGAATGAGATACTTATTATTGGTATATTAACATGTCATGAATAGATTTGGTTAGATATGTGTCCATATATATTTTAAGTATTTAAATGAAAGATTGATTGTTGATCATGTGTGGGATATCATATAAAATTGCTAATGTATCCCCTAATGTGACTCTTAATACCATGGTTTAACTCACCACACTAGGGATATTAGATATTATATTTATGGTTCACCCTCAATGTCTATCTAAATTCTAGGGGAGTCCAATTGGGTCAATTCATGATATAATTGTATTTGAATGGGATTTTGTATATAGTTTAAATCATCCATTATAGAGGATCCCTTTAGTTTAGTATGTGAGAAATATTATTTCACCATAGTATCAAATATAAGAAATGTAATCCTACCATGGATTTAGTATTATCCATTTATTCTATATTAAGGTTATGAATTTTTATGTATACTTATAAAAGGAAATAATATTGAATATATATTATCATTATTTAGTGACTATTTATGAATCATGTAGTACTAGGCCGTGATGATTATTTATATTGGGTTTATTTGTTGATTAATGTAATGGGTGGATGTCATTGAACAATAAAAAATTAGATTATATCATTAGACTTATAATTTCATCATGGTTAATAATATGTTACAATCATTATATACCCATGTTAATCTTGTTTTGGAGGAGTAGTTGGATCCTGATCTAGTTCACTGAATAAATGATGATGTTGCGATTGATATTTTACATAAAATATTACTGGAGTTAAAATAATATACAAATAATGTCCCATAAACAATATACATAAATATTACATATACCAAATATCAAATATATATAATAGTTCACATCTCAAAATTTATAGCATTAGTGTTTTAGAAAACTAGTTCAAACATAAATCTTCTTTATAAGTATGAACGAAAATATCTATTAAATAATTTATTATTATCCTCCTATAGAATGATAATTACCCGCATAAAAGAAAATATAACATAAGAAAAAACTTAAAATCTTGGATAAAATATATTGATGTGGTGAAATTTTTTTATTCAAACTCTTTACCGTTAAAATAAATAAATACATGCATAAATATGAATACAATGATTATCAAAATGTAGTTATCTGAAAATAATTTAAATAATAAAATCATAAAAATATATAAACTATTTGAATAAAATTTGGGAAACATAAGCCACTTCTTAATCTAAAATCAATATATCATTGTTTGGGGAATAACATCCATTCGAAATTCATAATTTATTAAATGATGAATTATTTACAGAATGCATTAGAGGGATTCATAATTCCAATAAGACACATCACATCATTATATGACCAGAATAATTAATACATTAATAAAATATTGAAACCTCAATCCTACAAAAATCATTACAGATAATATATATAACCCAATCTGAATTGAATGTAGGTTTTACAAAAATTTCTAAAATCTTTTCATGTCATCAATCTATAAGTAACCATTGAATAGAATTTTATAATTGATAAATATAAATATAATGAAATCATTCCCATATTTTTTAAATATTTCCTCTCTAAAAATTCATTGTATGTTGATTACCATACTTCAAATATATGAAAAATAATAATTATGATCAAAAAATTATAATATATTATAAATAAGAATTGAAATAGAGACCAAATTCTAATCACATATAAGAATGAAGAGGAAGAGAAAGATAATTAGATATAAGAAGAACTGAATTTTTCATATAATGTTACAGGAAATAAAAATTTATATTGAAATAGGAAATATTAAAAATAGATCAATTTCCAAAAAATCAATTTTTAAGATTTTTTTATTGCTATTAATGATAGGATTTTTAAATAACACATTAAAAGAGTCTCTAAAAGTTATATATTTGTATTATAGTTTTTTATATTGTTGTGGTTGTTTTTAATGTAGAATAAAAAAATACTATAATATAATTATTTACATGATCTTGAATAATTTATAGGTTTTATGGTTAATATAATTATTTTATTTAGAAGGATGTTACTATAAAAAAAATGTTTCTATGATATTATGGTTTAGTTTTTATAAGATAATATATTTTTTTATAGTGTAGGGGAATTTGGTTTTGAAAATATAGTGGTTCTTTCATGAAATTATGTCCATGTCATATTGAATCTTCATGGGGAACTCATTGTGAAATCATCACATAAGAGGTGTTTTTTCTCCTGAATCCAAATTGTTTTTTTATGATGTTATTTGAAAAGAGATTTGATATTATCATTGGAATATGGATCATGCTATAGTGAACATGTCAAATGAGGATTTATACTATATATGTAAAAACCAAAAATTAAACCCCAATTCATAATTTTTTTGTCAAGAATAATATTATATCACTATAGTCTAGGCCATATGATAGAAGTGTAAAAATTGGAAGTGATGTTGATTTTTTTTTAAACAATGGCATTATAATATTCTAGTGGTCATTAATACGTAAATTAGTTGAGTAAGTAAAAATAATTAAATTCAATGTTCTTGTCCTCAAAGAATCATATGGTATGTGTTAGGGTTTTGACATAAATTTATTAGATGGAGTAATGTAATGAATGTTCACATACTAGTTAATTATAATAAATGGTAAATTAAAGGGTATATATCATTACTCTATACTAATTTTTTAGATATATTTCTCTTTTAAAAGTGAAGGAATATATCAAGAAAAAATTATTTATTAATTCATTATCATTTCTAGTAAGTAAATATTAATAGAAAAATGTTATATAAGAATCAATCAATGAAGAGGATAATGGACTAAATTATGTGGATGAAGGTGGAATTAAATGTTTCATATATTCTGGGGGTAATCTCATTCTTTTTTCCTAGATTTTGATTCCATTTTACATAGAGGTGATATGATCATTTTATATAGTTGAGAGAATTGAGTTATCTACATTTCAAGGGTCGTAAACATGGATGGATAGTGTTTAAACTAAAAATTTTAATAAAACATTGGTGTGTCCATATATTAATAAACATCAACAATTAATCATACTATGGACCTCGTATTAAATTAATTTGTGTAAACCATGTCATAATTAGCTATTCCCCACTTTATTTTGATTGTCATGGTATATATCATGAGGGAAAATGGTATTCCTTCCCTAAAGGGAGAGTGTTCATTAAAGGGAGTTATTTATATAATTTAATATATATTGATTCACCCTCTCTCATGGTATTTACCCTTGTTAGGAACAATTAGTGTTATCAAATATATAAATTTGACCTCGGAGTATTGACTCTTTGAATAAATTAAAATAGTCATGAACCACAATGTAATATCAATATTAAATGTTAATTATCTTAAATTATATAGGAATTAAATGCATCATTATTTATTATAATTATGAATTGAAATCTCTTTGTCTACCATACATGGGTTTTTAGTTAAAATATATGATGAATTCTTATTATAGAAAGACAGATGGGTACATAACACTTATGATAAATTATTCAATGTGTTAATAAGATATTTTTACAATGTATTTTAAAATTATGGATATGTCATGTAAATCCTCACATACCACATTGTCTGAATTTGTCACCAAATATAATGGTGATTCCAATGTAAAAAATCTAAATGTTAGTTTCTATAAAAATTAATAGTATTGATGGTGAACTTAAATGATGGAATTGAAGAAGTTAATAATTAGAATAACATTATTTTGGATTATTTATGTAGACTTGTAGATACTATAATTGTTAAAAATATAGTTTAGAGGATACGAAAAAGACATCCACACTGTTTGGACTCATAGGTAATGGTGCTTGAAGATAAGGGTAAAAAAACTCACAAGGAGTAGTCTTCATAAAACTCTTATTGTACATGATATCTATAAAAATGAAAACATATTGGTATCCATGGTAATTTTTTTAGTTTCCATTCAATGTAATGAAGTATCTCACAATAAATGATGATGTTTTACATAGTGAAGTTGATATAATGAGGTATTTCATCTTATATAACCATTAATGTAGAAAATAGTGAATTATTGGGACTCACCCTCATTTATTCATTCAATGTAAAATGGTTGGGAAAATCATGAAACATTTTTCAAAATGTATTGAGATAATTATATAGATGAAGTGCACAATAAGTAATCATATAACGATATGAATAATTTGATATCTTTTCAACATAAATTATTTTTAATGAATATATTCCCTTTACTATAAGATTCAACTTAAAATGAAGTGGAAGTAGAAGAAAATAAGGACCACAAGGATCTAGATAATTAATTCCTTATATGTATCATAGAAAAAAAACATGAAAAAATTATAGAGGAAAGTTAAATCATTAATTGAAGCATAGACATAATGGGGAAGTATAATTCTATCTTATTGAAATTTATATCTCATAGAACAAAAAAATTAGTAAAATACTATTGTATGAGATTGAAAGTAGTATTTTCATTACTTTTATGAAGATAAACATGAGTTGAATAAATAAAATTACTAAATCAAATATATATATATACAAAAAGAAGAAGATATAATTTATTATAAACTAAAAATTTAAGTGTGTGTGGAAATTATCTAGGGATTGAACAATTATAAAAATGATTGTATCAAAACAATAAATGAGTATGATGACATGGACATTGTGAATGTTATATTTATTGAATATAAAGAGATGTTTTTAGATTTTTTTAGGTTAATATGTTGAGATTTACAGTTTGATGAATATGTTTTGTATACCATGTGGATTTAATAGAAATTTTTGAATTTTTTTCATAATATTAGTTTCTAAAATTTTAAGGGAAATATTTTGATGGGATTAACCTTCTGAAAACAAAGTTGTTTTGTATGATGTAAATCTTGAATAACCCTCACCTAAGAACAATGTTGGTTTGGGTAACTCCAAAAATATGCAAAAGAATATAGATCAAGCAACAAAAACAAGTAAACATACTCCAAAAATGATGCGTACTATTAGTATAAATATGGGGAATACAATATATATGTCATTCATATAGAAGAATAACTTCTATATATATTATAAGAAAAAATAAATTGTTAAATATTATCACACCTACTATATTTTTAATAGATATTGATTAAAGTTTAATTATTATAGACATAACACCATTAATTTCGCATTATGTGTATATGGGTATGTGAAAATGATATAAAAAATAATATATCAAAATATTAGGATGAATCATTAATATGTATAAAAACTCATACTGAATGTTTCAATCTACAAAAAGAGGGGGATGTTATAAAGCTCGAGGTTGAACAATCTCATCCACCACTGAAAGCGGTAAAGATAAAATGATTGATCAAATGGGAAAACGAGTTAAGGTGAACATAAATAATATTTAATTTATTGAAATATATTAATATGTAGTATATATCCTTACTAGTAGATTTACATCTAATATGATGATAAATAATTATCTTTCCTTGGGTGTGAATTTTAAATAATATTGTATCATTCGTTTTTTAAATGATATTGTTTTGAATATAATTTTCTCTCAAAACAAATATGCAGAAAATACATGATGTTCATGGATGTAATGGTAATTTGAGGCCTTCATAACATTTTTACATATATTTTCCAATATTCTAATGTCACTAATGTGTTAAATTTTAACAAGAAGTCATCTTTATATAAGGAATATATGACAGAATTATAATTTGGGATGAAATACTAAGTACAATATATGACACATTAGAAAAACATATTATTTTTTTACCAAGGATAAAGATAATTTTTTGTATCATATATGGATTAGGAACTTGATGTAATACCCAAGACACCACTGTAGCGGGTAAATTATATATATGAATGGGACACTCAAAGAAAACATTATTTAATCGATACTAATGGGTATATATAAAATTTTATTTTTTGAATATATAAATTTTATTATAACATTTTAAAATTAATTTTTAAATTCACAATAATTAAAATTTCATAGGGTAATTTTTTTATTTTTAATAACATTATTGATTTATAGGTGAATAGTGTACTATACTATTTGGACTATGACTATTACATTTATTATTTTATTATTAATAAAGTATGACATAGTATACTACGTATCCATTTAATAAAAATTTATTTATTTTATAAATTAAATTATAAATTTTAAAATTTTGATTGTAGTTTACAAACCTATGACTTTTATTTTGGAACTCAAGTAATAAATCCCTAAAAATTAATTTATCTTATTATAAATTGACCATAATAATATTATTATTAAAAAATTATAAAAATTGAATAAGAAAAAATAAGTAAAATTTAGAATTTTTATGTCCAAATTAACTAATAATAATCGCCTTAGTTTTTTTAATAGTTTTTGTGTTACCTTTGGTAAGAAATGGTTTTTTTTGTTTAAATGTTAAATTTTAATGTAATAATTTATGGGCTTATTAGATTATAAATTATAATAAGTTGTCTGTAATATTTTTTTGAGATATTAATAACCTTATCATACACTTCAATCAATTATTTACTATTTTTTGAGCAACATGACATGTTCAAAAAGTGATCCTTTTATATGAAGTGGAAATATTTTAAAACATTTCATTGTCAACACTTATAAAATAAGTACATCACCAACCTTAAAAAAAAATTAGTGTCCCACATAAATGCTACACTATTTTCTTTCACTATAATTCTATTCCATTATCCTAAGTATGTAGTCATTAGATATTATCAAAAAACATTCCTTTCTATGGAATCCTCCAATAGAAATTGAAATATCTCAATGTGTGTCTAATAATTTCATTAAAAAATTTCTTCATTAATCATTATATTACAAACTTATTTTAAAAATACATTTATGTGAACTTAAATATTTAATATATACTTCTTTTTTTGTGTTGGTGAGAAAAACACTAACCCCTTTCCTAAATCAATTAATAAATAAATTTATTCATGCATCGTGCAAGCCACCCTCCAGGACGGCACATGTTTTTACTTCCTTTTCCTTTATACAAGGACTGATATAAGGCTAGATTTAATGGTTAAATATGTTATTATGATATAATTAATGTTATGGTATTATGAATTTGATTATCTAATAATCATATGATGAATACATGATCACTGATAATCAAATCATTTAAAATATGTGTACAAAAAGGATATTTTTTTATTAAAAGTCCTTAATATTTTTATATACAATACATATTATTACAATTCAATTAATATTCGAATATATCAAACTACTAAATAGTAAATTATATCATTATACAATTGAGTTAACTTTATTACAACTGAATCACCACATTATCATTCATTAGAAATTATATTTTGATGTTTGGGTCCGTTTAGCCACCTACATGAACAATACAATTAATTTACATATTGATTTAATATGGAAACATATATGACTATATAATTAAATATAATGGTGTAAATACTAATTTTTTCTGGATATATTATATCAATATTTAATTTTCCAATTAAGAAAAAATTCTTCAAATGAAATGAATCATTGAATCAATATTATTATCGATTTCCTCATCATGGATAAAGGCTAAAATACCCATGAAAATAATTTTAGTTATCATTATTAATCAAAAAACATATTTAATGGTTAAATTATTGACCTATTATAGATTAAATTATGACAATTAAAGAATATTGACACCATTATAATGATTTGATTACATAAAACGAAATCTATAAACACCTAATGTAAAAAAATATATTAACTAAATATCGAGAAAGATTTGTTATTAAGAGTATAAATGAATATTTATTTGGTAAATTTTATGTATTAATTTATTCAAAAATTTATACTTGTGTTTCATGATGTTAATTTACATTCATGGAACTCATTTCAAATTTTTGGGATTTATCATATCAAATTCCTCACTTTGATACATGACTCCTATTAGGGAAAAAATACCATTTTTTCGTTAATATACAATCAATTTATGATTATATATCACGAATTAAATATAATCATGGAATTTGAAGATCAATTATAAGGAAACAATTTCAATGTAATTTTAATGAATTTCATTCCAATCCGTAAATGGAGTTTTACATATCAATTTTCATATATTGGGACTCATTACATATTCACCACATATTTTATTTTTTATGGTTCATACATTTCTATAACATTCCATGTAATGGACCTGTTTAATTACTGTATAAGAAGTTTTATATGTCTATTTGGTTTATATAATGAATTCTAAATTGACAATGAGAATGTAAATCCTAGAGGGTTAACACTTAATGTGTTTTTTTGGATAAGGTTTAAGTCATGTTAGGTGTTCAGGGTGATCATTTGGGTTTTGAAAGCATCAAGGATCAAAATAAAGTCTTTTGGAATGGCAAGGGGGAACACGGTTATCACATTGTTAGTGATTATCATTCCCCAAAAACCTTTTGGTCTGAAATGGTTTGAAATTAGTTAATTAAATCATGTAGGAGGGTTACACATATATGAACTATTTCTGTGGAAAAGGAAGAGGGTGATGCACAAGCTGATAATAGGTTTTTTAATTGTGCACTAGCCATGTGAGGTGTTAGTTTACTCTGATTGTGACACTATAGAGTTGGAACTAGACTATCCAAATAATAAATCCAAACCATACATTTCATTTATAGGTGAAAAGTTACTACTTTTACAGTGAAAATCATATTGTGTTTTCAATTATTTTTTCTTATCATTTAGTCAGAAGAATCTCCCACACAGACCACATCTCTCTCCCGCTTCTGATGGTGGGTTTTTTTCATTCATGGTCATACTCAAGAATCTTTAAGAGTGTTGTAAGTGTAATAGTATGTCTGTTACTTCTAATAACACTTTTATATATTTCATATATCAATTTCTATATGTTCATTGTGTTAGATCATTCACCATATTTTCAGTGTATTTGTTGATTCATATTATGTCTCTCATTTGGGATAATAAAATATAATATTGGATGGGTGAAGATTTTTAATCATGGTGTTGGTGGTATATATCATTTAATTGTAATTTTTTAATTTTTAGCGTTATCAATAGTGTTGTACACCGTAAAACTATAGTGTTTAACCTACAATTAATAGTCCATAAATTTGGATGTTTAAAACCAAGATTTAATTATGGTATTGCAATAATACGTAAAGATGGATGTGAGAATCCTCTTCCCAAACCACCCTTTAGTGGGGCGTCTGGTATTGAAATCATGAAAATATACTGATTTATATATTAATCTTCGTGTAGTGGAATATTCTCTTATTCTCAAAACATTTCTCTTGTGTGTTGGGTATTACTACACCCCCACAGAATAGAGAGAGAAGGAAATCTATTATCCTTAGTGTTTTCTATTTATTATGGATTTTTATACTATGATTTTTTGGTTTCTTGACATGAAAACACATGATTAATTTTTGGTATGGTTTAGGTCATTACTAGTAAATCTCTAAATTATCGTTTTCTTTTATGGTTGTCCTTTACTGAGCATGACATGGGTGAAGTATCATTTAGGGAGATTAGGAAATGAAATCGAGTAGAGGTGGACAAAATTATCTTTAATTGTTGAATGTAATATTATTTTTTCAATATCTATTGATAATTCTTGGGAGGTGATCTCCCTCTAGTGATATTTGAGTTTCCCAATGTGTTACATAATTATTTCTATATTTTTACATTTGTATGGGAGGTCAAGTATTTTTTTTGATTTATTACCTGTACTCAGCTCATATCTATTCCTCATTACCACATTGAACAAACTGAAATTAATGTCTCAAAGCCCCATTTGGTTGATATGTTGGGGAAATAATTTATATTTCTGAGTTTGTCACCTGTGTTGGTGCCTACTGTCATTTCTATGGAAGCTGATATAACCCTTCTCTGATGCATTTATTATAAAAAACATAACTAACATACTTTAAATAAAAAGTATCTATTACCATATATTAATGATAAATTTGATAATTTCAAATTTTACATGTCGTTCTTGAAGAAATATCATCATATTGGTTGTCACTATTTGAGAATAAAAGAATATCTCATTCATAAAACCTCATTCTAAATAATTTATGGTCATTACAAATAAGTTTTCAAGAATGTTTTTATAACCATTAATCATTTAGTCATTATGGATTCAATGAAGAGGATATTCCTTGAGTATCATTATATGTTCATGGTGGTCTTTGTTGATAAAATCATAGAATACATATAAAAGTTTGATCATGTCTGTCATTTGTGAGTCATTATGTAACCACTGTGAAATTATCTGAATAATGCTATGAAATTAAAATTTTATTTTATTTTTCTTGAATATTTTTTTATTGGACATGTGGTATTAAAACATGGTATTTTAGTGGATCCTATGTAGCTGAATGATATTTTGACATTAATTCAACCAAATAATGTGTTAGATAATCCGATATTCTTGGGTTTATGTAGATATTATACTCATTTCAATTTTTTTTTAAATGTTGGATTCTCGATTAACCTCACTAACTAGAAAGGTCATATAATTTGATTGGGATGGAAAATTGTAGAGATTTTTGTTTATTTGAAAGATCATTCCACTTTTATGCAGGTGTTGACTCTTCTAGATATAGGCCATGGAAATGTCGTCTTCTCTGATGCATCAGGATTAGGAATGGGCTATGTTCTTAAGCAGGATGATCACATTGTCGACTATGGCTCTCATCCTCTATGTCCACATAAGAATAATTATCCAAACAATGACAATGATCTTGCTGATGTGGTTCGTTTTCTTAAGGGTTGGTTGTATTACCATTTCATTTAATTGTTTAGTATGTATTCTGATAAAAAATAACGAGTTTTATCTTCTCTAAAGAATATTTGTATCTTTGATAGAGTCATTGGGTGGAGTACTTGCATTATTTTCATTTTGATATTGTCTATACCCTATGAAAAGGTAATGTCATCGCTAATGTTTTGTGAAGGAACCTTCTAACCACTGAATAGAAGGAACCTTGGAATAGTCGAACTAGAAGAAACTTTTTTAATATTTCCATATCATAGTTAATGAATGAGGGTTCAAGGTTATCTTTACAAGTTGTTAAATAGAATATGTTATTCTCAAGATGGTTAATCAGGAACAGAATCATGATGATGAATTATGAAGATTTATATACTCTCTGTATGGTGGGAATACTATTTTTTCTATTCATTTTCCATGGAGTGAATAATATGTTTCCAAAATTTGTTTCTCATACTATTACCTATGAGAAAAGATCTCAGGGGGGATTTCTATATTTCTAACTAGGATATGAAACTAGGAAATAAAAAAATTATGAAATGACACAATGATTCTAGTAGCCGGATAAGAGATGAGACATCACTTGTTATATTACTCATTTCTATACTAGATAATAGGTCATGGAAGTGCATCAGAGACATTAGGGAATTATTTTCCACTTCTAGTTCCAACATGTAATTGGGAAGATATCTCTATTGACATTATGGTTGGGTATCCATATACCAAGGGAAATAATAATTCATTACGGGTTATTACCGATAGAATAACCAAATCTACTTGTTTTCTATTCATTCAAGTTACAACCAATGTTCCAGAGATAAGAACTATCTATATGAGAGATATATTTTTGTTTAAATGGAGTTTTTTTTGTAATAGTATTATATCAGGATCCTTGTTTTAATTATCACTTTTACGGATTCCTTTAAGTGGTACATTGATTATAGTTTTGTTTGATTATGAAAAACCTTTAGTGAATTGATGGATACACAATGAGGGATATACAATTATATAGGCAATGCTTCATGACTACATAATTAATTTTGTTGGATATTTGGATGAACATTTCAGATTGGGTGAGTTTATAGAAAAATACAATTACAATCTCAATATTATACAAGATCCTTTTGATTCATTATATTTACATCCTTAGAAATATTGACTATGTTGGTCAGATATTGGTGAAAATTTTTTGGTTGGACTGAGATCAGTCCAAGAGAAATCAATAGAGATTATTTTTTTCATCAGTGTATATTGATAGCCAAGATTCAATGTTAATACTATGTCGATCATTAGTGTAGTCCATTAGAGTTTTCAGTTGGTGATCAGGTGTTCCTGAAATTTTCACCCGATTAGTTTCATCAATGGCATTGGAGGAAATGGAAGAATACACCTCATTTTGTGGGATCATTTGATTTTTTCAAACTGATGGGGAATGTTTCATACTATTTAGCACATCCACTATATAAGATATTAATGTATAACTTTTTCCTTGCATATTACTCACAATATTGTATTTTAGATTCATCCCACATTCTTAGCTGGAGTGATCTTGATGTTGTGCCAGAATTATCTATAATTGAATATCCATTCAGGGTGGTTAATTCTGAGACAAAGGAACATCATGGGAGGATTATTCCTTTGCTCCGGTTTCTTGAGAATCAGAGTTATTATTATCTTTAGACATGATATTGTGAGTCACTGATGAGATTGTTGTGGCCTCAAATTTTCGATATTGAAAATTATTGATAGGATTTCTGGGGAAAAAATATTATAGTGGGGAGGATGTAAAACCCTATTAACTATCTTCTTGGTATATTTTATCCTGTGTTTCTGTTTTCGTATTTTATTGGTTGATTAGGGAAGAGAAGAATTTGGGTGACACCTTTAATGGGGATGTTAGTGATTTTCTGTATTTTCCACATAATAATGTGCATTTTTGGGAATTATATATTGTGAAGTGTTGTTAAACGATGTGTACTAATATCCTAGAAGATACCAAGAAATGGGTACACAATAATAAATGTTAAAGTATATGTATAAGTAACATGTTGTGTAATTATTTCATGCAATTTAAATATTAAATATTTTATTTTTAATTGAAGGCAGTTCATTTTTTGACATATATGGGACTAGATAATATACACAACATGTAATATGGTTTAACACCGTGTAATTTTAGGGATTGAAGGAATCAATTATTAAGAAAACTGATTTTATTTTCACTCAATTTTCATCCATCCATCACACATCCTAAATCCATATTTATCTAATAATGTAGTTCTACAATCCCTATGGATCATCCATTCACAAATTAATCATCTTGTTGTTTATGGTGCGTCTCTCTGCATAAGCATTCATCCGGTCTCTACCAAATCTCTATATTTCCACCATATATTTTGATATAACAGATTAGATTGATGAATATAGTGACTCAATTATTTAATGTTGATTTTTTGTTGATTTATTAGGTTTTTTGTTCATGGAGAAATTATTTATCCTTGAATTTCATGTTCTTTTCAATTTCTATGAATGTAATTGTGAAAATTCCATTTTAATTTCAATTTGGATAGAAATTTATTTCAAATTGTACTTTGGAAGAAACCCCAATTAAATTGGAATTGGTATATTGGGCCTAAATTGAAATTGACGGAAATTGTGAAATGATTTTTGAAATTAATTTTTTTTGGGAAAATGTATTAAAATTAATTGATAAATCTATATGATTAGTATCGTTTTTTAAAATGAATGTAGTGATGAAAAAACCCATGATTTTATCTTGAATGCAAAAAATAATTTTGAAATGAATAATTGTCCAATTGAATTGTAAATAAATATTTATGTGAAATGAAATTATTGGCCCTTTCTGTATTGATTGAATGACAACACACAAGCCTATATATTTAGTAGATTATTTATGAAAAAAACTTTGCGGTTGTAATTTAGTATAAATTGATATATTATTAATACTAATACAAAAACAAATTTCGGAATACCTTATCCTCGATGGGATTTGGATTTGACATATTTAGTGTGAGACTAACAGGAATCTGTACATATATTATCTATGATATGTGATATGATTTGTGTGAGGATTCCATAACTATGAAATATCCTCTAAATAGGTTAGATGATCATGTTTTATATTATAATGATTTTTAAAATATACATTAATATTTGTAAAATGTATTTATGAATTCTTAATGATTTATACAAATTATTTTATATAAATAAAATTAGTTAATCCTTGTCTGAAATGCTTTCAATCATTCTAAAATGAAAATAATGATTTTTTAATATCAATCATTATGTCCATGCCATGTTTTATTGATATTTAATGTTGTTTTAGGTTAATTATTATTTAAAATTATTATTGAAGACTTTGTGAGACCCTACTGGTATTTTTAGTTCACACCCTACCATTTCCTTTGGGCATTTT
The DNA here is from genome assembly GCA_963277665.1 of Viscum album. Classification (NCBI taxonomy): domain Eukaryota; kingdom Viridiplantae; phylum Streptophyta; class Magnoliopsida; order Santalales; family Viscaceae; genus Viscum; species Viscum album. The sequence goes on along the minus strand of OY728163.1, from coordinate 2,095,839,423 downwards.
AAAATTTCTCCCTATTAAGAATGAGTCAATAGAAAGAGATTCATGGAGGTGGTGTATGTTCTTGATCCCTTGGGTTGTGGGATGACATTTACTTTAGTTCATTGAGTTTTATCCTGGTATACATTGAGTATTTTAAGGATTTAATATATCGGTTTTTGATATACTTATTCAATTTATGGTACAATATCCATGACGAGTTTCGAGCATACTTCTATGTATTGTTATATTATATTGTTCTTGGGGATTTTTTCTCTATTTTATCTTCTATGGTGTAAGGTTATATCCACTAACTAGTGGGGTTCTAGAACACCCTTCACGATATGTTGGGATCAGATCAGTTATCTGGGTACTAGGAATTCTATGTCGATTCATGAAAATTTACCTTTCCCTTAAGAAAAACAATTTTTCCAACTGGCAATTATATGAACTACCTCATTGATGATTTAATACGTTTCATTATTCATATCCTAATTAAAATTATGGATATGTATATGAAATTAAATTCTAAATACAATGTATATTATATTATTAATAATCTTGTATGAAAAGTTGGAGAGTCTATTAGTGTTATGATCAACATAGGATAATCATTAATTTTATCATTTAATACAAGTGTACTAAGAGTATAACCCTTCATTCAGGTTATTTAGTATTTTTATAATAATTAATTATTCATAAAATTCATTTATATATATATATATATATAGTAATATAGTAAGTAAATAATATCATTATACTACTATGGGAATAATATTTGGTAAATAAACCATCTCATGTATCATAGAGCATGTGATTACTGTATTACATTGGTTCTATGTAAAAGTGATCACATCACAAAGGAGTCAGTAGATTAGTAATATTTATAAACTGGAAACATAATTGAATATTAAAATACATTTCAAAATTGAAAATAGGAAATAATATTTTCATTGAGATAACCACTAATATCTTTGGTGTATCCCTATGTATCAATCAATATAAATTTCATGGAATCTTGGAGATATTAACCATATGAAAGGGGATAATGCATATTCATAGTAATAATATTCGTAAAATGAAATTAATCATTAACAAATGAAGAATAGTTATTATTATTTATCGTAAATAAAAAATAAAATGTTTAATTTAATAAATAAACTGACAATAGCGGATAATATGGTTGGAATACATGATGATCAAATATTCTGATATGAAACATCATGGTATCTTAGATCTTATACATGGATATCATAATGAATCAATAATCATATGGAAATTAATAACTATAATCATATTGATTTAATTCATAATTATTGTCATCAAAACCATATCATCCAGGCCACATGATAAGAAATATTACATAAATTGTTAAGGCCTCATCCAAATACAAAATATATTTTGTCTTATGAGACCTTTCAATGAGTCAAAGGGATATTGTGGGACCCTCTAATCACTTAATAATTCCCATTAATTATCAATCTAAAGGTGATGAAAAACCAATTTAAATGATATTATTCAAGGTATAGTATATAGAATATTTAATATTACTCCAATCAATAAATAAAATCATAAACAATGTATAGTAATATGAAGAATGGTAAAAAAATATTACATACCCATAAAATGATCACAAACCCTATTTATAAATAATAAGTATTTTATAATGAAACCATGTCCCTATGGGGAATAATTATAATAACAATTTATTTCTATGGTGAATAAAGAAACCATGAAAATTTCATTAATATCATTCTTAAGGAATATACACATTTCTATTGTAAAAACACTTTAATGAACTAAAATCCCTCGTAATGTCTAGGGATCCCCCTTGTGGCATCAGATTTATCCCCTAGTTTTGAGTCTTCAACATCAATCCAACTGGATCATGGGACAAGGTAGCATCCTATTCGGGAAATAAAACTGGGTGGGTTCTTTGTTGGGATTCCCGGGGTGTCCGGACCCTATGATTACATTCAGAGAGGTGAGCATGTGCCTAAATTTCATCAAGGCGGTGCTAGAAAAGAATCAGAATGAAATATTCGACTCTATCCTGATCAATTCAGAATCAAAAAATTGTGTGTTTCCCCATCACACTCAGGGAATTTCAACAAAAATTAATTCCATAGGTTCTGTAACCCTTATGCACATCAGGTTACCTAGAACGATTTAGAATGCCCCAATAAAATTACATCGAAATAAAACTCTATCGAATGGAGAATAAAGAACCTTGTGATTACATCTGATGAGAGCTTCATGAATATGAGAATCAGATGAGCCTCCTAATGCCAATGCGGCAGTAATAAATGTGAGGAGAGTTCGAACCATATTTTCCTTGAAGGGGAATGGGCTCCGGCCATGTGGCAGTGCTTTTTATTCTTTGAAGCGGTCTCCTATAATGTGATACATGGGGATTCTTTCTTCGAGAGGTGGTTTCAAGGAACACAGGATAAAGGTCTTTAGAGGAGGTAATGCCATGTTGTCCTTAGTGTTGGATGATGGTGTCTATGGTAGACCAGCAACAAGGCGAGATTTGAGGGGCTAATTTTAACAGGGAGATCTATCATTGTGAGAACGATATGCCTGCTTAGTGACTTGGTCACCCTCCTTAAGAACTGGCAGGATGCTTCCTCACTGTTCATGCTATAGGCATGCCCCGATCTGGATCCTTCTATCTCAGACAGAATGCAGAGGATGTGGCTAAGGTGGAGTCCTCCAACAAACGGTTTGAAGCTTAACACAGAAGGCTCTTGTATCTCAGGTATCATGTGAGGCAGAGGCTTGGTTCATAACTCAGGTGGGAGAGTGCTCCTTTCCTTCACGACTCATTTTTGTAATGGAAATTCTCTTGAGGTGGAGGCCAAGGGAGTTCTCATGGGCCTTAATTTGTGTATCCAGAAAAATATAGAAATCTTCCAAGAGTAAATGGACTCGAAGATCATCCATGACTCCGTACTGGGTAGAGGTTCCATCCCATGGTCGGTGGCGTATACAATCAGGATATGTAAAGAGGCACTGAGTAGCAACATTAAGGTTACTCACACTTAGAGATAGGGGAATAAAGTGGCAGATTTTCTTTCTTCCCTAGCTGCTCCTGGTTTCGATGTCACATGCCTCACCAATTCCTCCTCCTTGAATCCTGAGGGTGTGAATTTAATTCATGAGGATGCCCTTTGTATCCATTATTTTAGACCCCCCTAAGCCATGTGGTGCTTTGTTCTCTTTCATGTGTATTGTATTCTCTCCTTTGAATAAATATATAATTTGACGATGATGATGATGAACTAAAAGATTCAAGAATACTAATTAAAAAATTAATTTTAAATATCATTTGAAAAATATGATGGAAATATCAATGTATTGGGTTGTTAAGATGGTGGAAATTTATTTTCATATAGGATAAATTAATGAAATGATTCCTTTAACTCTTTTATATAAACATTAAAAAGTACCATGTTTTTAAAATGATAGAATGATTCATTTTAATCCATTTTTTAATAATCTAATCATTTGTAAAAATTAATTTAAATAACCATTGTAGAATTTTAAAACATTTATTTAAATAATTTTCATAAAATAGTCCAAAATACTATTTTAATTATTTAAAGGAATGTTTTGGGGTAATAGGGAACTATAAAAAATATCCACTAGTTCAATGATATCCCACATCTACTAAAACCAAAATATTCAAAAATAAAAAATTCAACCTTTAGATTTCATAAGGTAAAATTAAAAAATACCACCTTATCCACCTCAAACCATGACTAAACCAACATCGATCCAGAGACCAAAAACCATCATGACCCCAAACCAAGAGTATAATCACTATTCATCACCACTATCATTATCATCACCATTGTCATATTGTCATCATAATCACTTTCATCGACTCCCACCAACACCATTATCATCATTTTTAATCCAAACTCCCCCATCATCATCGCATGCCATCTTAATCACTGGATCCACAAATCAATGTCCACAATAATATCTTCATAGACACAAAATATGATTACAATTAACACAATCTATACCAGATGAACCAACTTCGATTTAACATCATTATCATCAATGAAAAATCAACCACATCACTTAGAGAGAAAGAAAAAGAACAAAAAAAGTACATTAAACATAATTGTTTCATAAATATCATATATATACATTAAATTATTCATTATATCATTATATGATGGGTGGTTATGGAAAATTAATTATATCAGTTTCAAGGAGGTAGATCATCATTTACATGATAGATTATTTTGTTTCTCATTTGGTAAAAAATAACATATATATAAGTTATTCCATTCAAGTAGTGAAATTAGTATATTAGTTACATATATTTGTTGTTATTTTCTTCATCATTTATGATTATTTTTTATGATTTAATATTTAGATAAAATAAAATGCATGGTAAGAACTATACCTATTATTCAACAAACCTTTTCGGGTTATATGTAATTCCACCCTAGAATGGTTTTATGAGAAGAAAATAGAATTTTGGTAATATTTACTGATTTCTCAAATGTAATTATTAAGGTATTTTTCAGAATAAATTTTGGTTTCTCTATTAATAGGAGCAGAGACGTAGCGTCATATTATATTTTAAGAGAGGGAACACTATTATTTAATAATAATAATAAATAATATCCCTCATTTAAAAATGATAAAAGTTAATAAAATGGATCATTGGAAAACCTTATATGATATATGGTATAGATATTTCAAAAAATTAGATATTGAACCTGTATTATTTTATTTTTATATTAATGTTTTTACTATCATCCCTATTTTAATCAATTTTAAAAAAATATGGAGTTATTAATTTTCCCATTTTTTTCGAAATTAGAAAAAACATTGTTATCCTTAAAACCTATTGGTTATTGTTATAATTTAATATATGGAATAAATTCATCAAAATGCTATTCAAATATATGGTATAATTTAATTTATTATTAATTCCACAATGGCATAAATTATAGAGTTTTTCAAAGAAATGATTTCTTAACCATAATTTTCTTAAAAGGAATAATCCTAAAATTATTTAAGATGACTTAATGTTGATTATTAATTATATAATTTTATTAATATTAATTATTAGGTATTTTGAAAAAAAATTTAACATTTTATTTTTTTGAAATAATGTTTCAGTTATGAATAATAAATATAATTTGTCAATATTCAGTGAAAATTATTCATTTTTTAAATTATCAAGAAAGAAATTTAATGAATATTTTAAATGATTATTTAAAAAATTGAACTCATTTATTAAGAAAATTTATATATAAGGTGTTATAAATTAATTTTAATATAATAATGGAATACTTGATGAATCCACTATATTCAAAAATTAAGTTATTATGAGAAAAACTATATTTATTTTTATCTCATGCATTGAATAATTATTAGATTAACAATAAAAAATTATTTATTATGAAATATATAAATTTAATTATGATTATTCACTATTTTTGTTACTTTATTTTATTATGCTAAAATCAAATTTAGCATATAATAGTTTTTTTAGAAAAAATTTATATTACATTATTATGTTTATTTTCATTTATAATTAATTTATTACTAAATAATATATTTTACATATGTGTAAACCATATTTTTTTTAAATTTATTTAGTCTTATTAAATCCCTTCAATTTAATTTCTATTTTATAATAGTCATATTTAAATAGCATATTTCATAGTTCATTTAAGATCATTGTTGTGTGTGGTATACACTATGGAACATATTGTTCTTATTTATAAATCCCTTGGTGTTATATTCTTCCCACCACCAATAAATTTCATCCAAGAAATTTTATTTCAGGATATTAAATAAGGGTTTTATATCTAAAAATATCATTTTTTGATATATCAAATTGTAAAAAGTGTAAATGATAATTACTCTTGATAAGATAGAAAGGGATGTTCAATGGTCGACTAGAAGATCACGTAGCTAGGAATAATAGTCGGAAAATAGTAATTGAAAGTTCAAATAAGGACCTAGCTAAAAAGGGATACCTTATTATATAGAGTGATTGGGATTAATAATTATATGATATAGAAATATTAAGAGAATATAAATTACTACAAAAACAAAAATCATTGATCGGTGAAAATACCATTGATTTTTCAAAAATGGTGGATAATTTAATACATTATCATATCAAGATCATTTTCTAAAATATTAGGGGTAATTTTACTATAAATATAGAAATAAATAGAAAATACAATTATTTGATATCATTCTATGTCAAAGAAAAAAATTATATCTTTTGGTTGTGCTTCAATCAATTTTCAAATCATTTCTTACTCTATGAATTAAATAACCAAGGATGGGTTTTTATGCCTAATCAACTAATATTATCCTTTTATAGATCATATAATCCATAAAAAATAACATTATATTTATCCAATCATTTCTAAAACCAAAATAGATCTAATAATGTAAAACAATAACCAAAATGAATAATCCTCCATATTACTATCAGAAGCAATATAACAAACTAAAAGATAGACATAGATAATATTTAAATAAATAAACCTACATCCCAATTAACCTAAATATCATTGAATGTAGTAACCTAAATTGTTTTCTCATACCCTTTAAATTATACATCCAAATACATAATAAAATCTTACCAAATAATCATTTATGTAAAACCTTATAGTTATATATATCTCAATATAAAATAAAGACTCGTAAACAATAACTAGTAACATAAAATAAAAAAATATTTGATCCATTAAAATATTTATCAAAATAAACCTAATATTTATGAATCAAACAATTTGATAAAAAAATGTCATATTATTTAGTACATCACATAGTCCAATGGTATGCATTAATCCCCTATCATCATATAGTTTTGGGTTCACGCCTCGTTAAATTTTCTAATTCTATAGGTTGTCACCCATTAAGTAGGTTTTCTTGAATCTTTAATTATGTTACTGTAAATCTATTAAAATTCTCAAAATTTTGATGAACCTCATCAAAAATATAATTGTCTATAAAATAACATTTAACAACAAGTGTTTTCTATATGACTTATTTTTTCCATGATGTCAACTAATATAAATGAAAAATTATTACCTTTAAATCAATAATCATGTTATCCCATATGGTTATTATTACATTTAAACATATTAATAAGGAATTTTTTTCTAAAAAATACTTCATGTTGATCCAAAGGGATATAAATCTCTAAACAAATCCGTAAATAATTAATTAATGTCTCAAAGGTGCTTCTAGAACATAAAACATCACAAGCGGTGACTAAGACATTGAAAATATGGTAATCCATAAAACCATAAATTGATGATGGATTCTACCAAATGTTTTTTAATATTATATAATAACAGATACGCTTCCAAAATTTAACACATTATTTATATATTTCTTGATTCTTATAACCAATATACCATTGATCAAAATAATTCTACCCCATAACTCTTGAATCTCAAATCCTAAATAAAAATAAAAATTTAGATAAATAATTAGTGTAACATACATAATTCTTTAGTCAAGGATTTATTCATTAAATGAGGAAATTTAAATATATAATTACCAGGTTCACTATATTTTGGTCACTAAACAATAAATTTATCTATAGTGTGAAATTTATTTCTCTCCATTAAAATTTTATCTGTTCCTTGGTAATTCATTGAACTATTCTGTTAGTTTCTACACATAAACCATTTTCATGTTACATTAAGACATTCTCCTGACAGTATCATTCCCCAATTATGACATAATAAAAACTGAGCATTGTTCCTCTGTGTTCTCCACTTATAGATCTCTATATAAACTCCATCAATCTATTATTTCATTAGTATAGTTGTTTTTAATGTATAAGTTGTTAATCTTATATAATGATAACTGATTAGTCATGATTATTATATCATTCATTCCATTAATTATCACATTTTATTTATAACATTCAACACATATTAAATTATATTAAATTATAACAGGATTCCATATTTTTTCATCCAATAACTAAAACCATAATATTATTTTGAGAAACAATAACGAGATTTGTATAATCATTTATAGTATTTCTAAGCATGAAATCATCTTTTCAATGTATGAAAAATTATTTTTGACCATGTACATTCATTTTAATCATTCATTCACGTTGTTCATGTAGGTTCACAAAGAAAACATTAACTAACCCAATACTATCTCCGAGGAGGGTCAAACTAGTTTTCTAGTATGTCCCGTTATTTCACAACATGTGAAGATCATGTAAAACCCCAATGATATCTTTTCAGATTTATTATCTCTAAGTACATATATTACAAATACAAAACCAATTTTAGTATCCATATGGACATTTATTTATTGAAAACCCTCATATTACATACAATAATAAAAAATTAAGATGTTATCCAATAAATATACATATCAAAAGAGTCACCAATGTTGATATATTACCAAATATTTTTTAAATAAATATTGTTAAAAATTTATATTATAAAAATTTCATGAAACCAACTTTTAGGGCCATGAACCATGTTTAATAGAGTTAGTGGTTTCATGATTACAATTGTGTTGGATACATGTGATCACATCCTAATGTACATAGTACCATAATTGTCCTGAAAATTAGATAGATACTATAATTTCCAATTTCATTCAAAAAAACATAGTATTTTAAATGTTACAACAACTATTCCGTTAAGAATACCCATATAGAAAAATCATAATACATTTTCATTAATAATTGGAAAATGAATAAAAATATATATGTGAGATCAGATTCAATGAACGAGTATGTGTGAAATGGAAGCTATCATGAAAACATAATCAGATTCAATATGAAAATGTAAACATCATAAAATCCAATATTTATAATCAATTGTTTGAGAATATATAATAATATTGAGGGAATAAAGGATGATAACATAATTACACATATATAATCACATGAGGGTGATAAATATCCATGGATATCATAACTAATAAAATAATAACATGGAAAATGATAACAAATCCTGTAATGTGTGAATGTATACCATACCATTAAGACCACATGCAGAACAAAAATTGAAACATTTGTATGGATGTAGTCAAATAACCAATATAGTGGATTTTATGTGACCTAATTATGAATATTGGGAATATAGATGGCACCACATTTCAAATTACTAAGTCTAATGAAGTCCTTATATAAAAGCTGATAAGCATAACCAACATAATAATTCATATTGAAAAAATAATATATTAAATGTTATTAACATTTCTAATCAATAAATAAAATTCATAAACCATGTAGGTTAATGTGGTGAATAGTATAAAAATAGTTCATACCATTTCAAATTTATCATAAACAATCAAATTAATTAATTAAAATATTATCATTAAAATATATCCCCTATGAATCTTATATAAAATTAGTAATATTCACATTGATGAATAAGAATACCATGAATATGTCAGTAGAATAATTCGTGGTAAAAATAACCCTTCAACATCGAAATTCAATGTTAAAAAATAAAAACAATGTAAAGTATTATGGAAAAAAATTATGTAAAAAGAAAATTACGAACATGATATTGAAATAATAATTCATTGAGATATCTTAATGGCTGTAATTCATGTTCATTCTATATAATTAAAAAAATTATAAATTTCATGCATTTGTTAGAAAATAAAAAAGTACCCTGTTCAGAATATGATAAGAATATTCCATTATAATATATTTTTGAAATTATAATCATGGTTAAAAATAACATTAAAAAATCACAGGATAAATTTAAAAACATTCAATAGTTATTTTAGAACAATGTTATGGAATGAAATTAATTTTCGATTGAAGAGAGAAATAATATTGGGCTTTCATAAAATCAATTTCTCAATGATTTTAAGTACCAAATAAAAAATAAGTTAATTTTAAAGGAAAAAAATTTAATAACTAGTACAAAACAAAATAGATTTGTTTTCTAATTTAAATATAATATAATTACCACAAAGGAGACATAAACATTAAAAATCATGAATACTAATGTGATTCTATATACAACCCTTACTACAAGGGTATCTTTTGAATCATAATAGGCATGGTAGAAAAAACATTAAAATAAACATCAAATAATATAAATATATAGAAGTTACAGTTATAACATATCAGCGGGGACTCATATACAACATAAAAACAAATGGTGATTTTGGAATATGTCTGATCAATATAATAATGAGATTGAAAGTCCTTAGTCGAGGTTAGACATATTTAAAAACATGTTAAAACATTCAATATAAAAAATTTAAAAATCTATTATTAAACCTTAATAAAATATATCATACAATATATGACATAATTAGGAATTTCTATCATATAATATCAAGAAATCATTATTAATAACAATATTTCAGATGATAACTGCTTCATTTTTCATGTATGTTTTATTTTTGTTACTTTTGGTTTTTATAAATCGATCAAGGATAAATTATATAAATAATGTTAAAAATGATGTAAATGTCATAAAAATTGAAAAAATGTGAATTTAAATAGTACAAAAAATATTTAGATAGAAAAAATGAGTTACACCATTCATGGAGACAATATAGCATACTTATGGAAAAACATTGTATTCATTTTTCGATAGATGTAAAGAAATAAAGGTAAATAAATATTTTCCATTAAGGAATTAATTTTATATATTTTAAATAATTTATGATCACCACATCCATCCGTATTATAATGCGTGTAATGATAAAATGAAAACTAGATAACCTCGTTTTTTGGGAGGTTATAGTTCACATGTATGCATGAGAAATGTTTTTCTATTCTAACAGATTAGAAGGTATTAAATATATGTGATATAGTAATTAAATTAGTAAAATTATATTTTAAATAATTTAAAATAAATCTATATCCATTATTATACATTTCTATGAGTAGTTGTGATGGAAAAGGAATTACAACAGTTTTCACGGTGGAAGTCTTCCAAACACATGATCGATGGTTTTTATTCCCATTTGATGAAAGAGGATATTGATATATATTATAACAGTTATATAACAACATATAATTATATATTATATTTTGGGGTTATAATTTTCACATATTTTTATGTTATTTTTTTGTAGTCAAAAGTTGAAAAAATGAAAATTATGGGTAAGAACAATACCCCTTCTTTAAATACCTCTTTAGAACTATACCTAAAGGATTACATGAATTATTTTATTATAAGAAGTAGACAATACATAATGATAATTTATTTTATTATTGTATCTTTACAGATATATTATGAACTAATTGGCACTTTATGTGTGAAAATTATAGGATAGGTGGTGTTATTATTTGGGTGAGGGAAAGGACAAAATTTGAGTTTTTGAAAAGAATAAAATGTAGCCATGTTTTAAAAATTAAAAAAGGCTCCAATGTCACTAGTTATCAAAAAAAATATTATAAGATCATGAGATATGTCCATGAAAGTGTTATTATACTTTTATTAGATCCATTTTAACTCTTATATTTTTTTAACCCTCAGTAAACACGTTTAAACTGTAACCACTGTCATTAATTTTTACTGTATTTCATATTCATTATGAAAAAAATTGAACTTATGAAATTAAATATGTTATTATAATTAAAAATATTTAATCCATTTTTATCAAATAATATTCCTTTATTTTAAAATTTTTAATCTAATATAGACAACCTAAACGCATCGAAAAAGCGAATTTTCGATTAAAATATTTATTAGGTATAAAATGATTTTATGTCAAAAATCAAAAAATAAACTTATTACCAAAACTAAATTAAAGTAATATTAATATAATTTTAGAATGATAGCTTTTAAAAAAATTATTCAGTTAAAATTTTAAATTTGTTAGTGGAAAATTCATTTTTATATAAAATTTATTATTTTTAACATTTTATCAAAAAAAATCGTTTCAAAAAATTAAAAAACATTTAAATTGAAATATATTAAACATTTTTATTTCTAAAATAAATTTACTTTTTTCAAATATATTTTCCATAATTGTAACAAAAATTAATTTTAAAAGAAGAAAGGAAAATGCGATGATAATCCTTTTATGAAATATAATGTTTGTTGGCATAATACTAGATTTATTCTTTTCTATTTATAAGAAAAAATTATAAGATTGATAAAATATTTAATTTAATAAATAATTTATAAATTTCATTTAAATAATTCAAAAATTAATATTAATTTAATGTGTTATATTGAAAAAAAAATTGCAAATAAAATCCTTGTTTTAGAAAAACATTTCTTCTACATTCAAGTTATATTTATTTTCATTATTAATAAATTTTCAACATTTTATTATTTTGTATATATTTTGAAATAATATAAATTTCATAAATTATTTAGTTATATTCGAAGTCTTTAATTAAAATTTTAGATTTAAATGTTCATATTTAAATAATTTATTTCATGGGTTATTTATGTTTAGTGTTGTGTTTACATGTTAGCAAACATTGTATTAATCTTTTATTTTCTTGGATTGTCACATACTAGTATAAAATCACCTTATAATAATTCTTAAATCATTATACGTTCATGTTTGGATCATTCTGAAAACTAATTGAAAAGACAAATTAATTTATATCATGAATTAATGTGGGAACATAATTACTAGTATAATATAATTTAAATGTGTAAATAATGACTTTTATTTTTATATACATGTTGTATAAATAATTGATTCATTAATAATAAAACACACTTCAAATATAATGAACCACTTCAATGTGTTTTTATTAACATTAACATCAAGGATATGGATCAATTCACTAATTAAATGATTTTAAAACATCTTAAATAATTATAAAATAACCCCATAAATAAATTTAATGACATAATTATGATGATATTTATATTTTTGATTAAATAAAAACTACTATTTTAATAACATGTATAAATAATCCAAACATTAAACAACTGATGTAGAGAAAATGTATATTTCATATCGATATTTTATATTATAGAAAATATTAATCAGGATGTATATAATTAATGTTATGAATTAATTTATTGAATTTTTCATTTTTTTATACTAGAGGTTAATTTATATTTATTGAAGTCAACGAAAAATGGTAGAGTTTCTTGTATGAAATTCTTCTCATTTTAAATTTTTTTTGTAATTGGAGGATAAGTCCATTTATATGGGTTATATATGAACTATTATATATGTTATATCAGGAAATTCAATTAATAATAATATATAAGATTAATTTTAAGCACTATATTTTATTTGGGATTGATTGAAGATCTACCCATGACATATGTAGGGGTTTTTTTGGTTTTTTATTCGTTAATACTGATGTTAGTATCACAAAATATTTATTTTGTGAGGTTACTATATATTCATAGATGACTTTTTTTTGTATTACTCCTAAATTATTTCAAATTTACTTGTTTATCTTATTATTCACATATAATATTCTTTTTATTTCAATAGACACACAAACCATTGTAAGACTTATTAATTTATATTATGGGAAAACCATCTTACGTTTTGGTAATGTAACAACATGTTTGTTTTCATAGAAAATAAAACACTTCCCCCATACTATAATGTGAATGTGTCCATGGAAAAGATTCATTTTAGGGTAGTCACCCTAAAAAGGTATTTATATTCATTGACTCAATCATTACCCTAATGCAGGATGAGTTAGTTTGGTATTTCACACCTAGCAAGATACTACAGGTGGGATATTCTTTGGAATATTCACACTCTCTTAGTAAACCATGATGAATTATTTTTACTACCATTAAAATGTTGTCATAACAATAAAAACTATTAAACCAATTAATATATTCCTTAGGTAACCCAACACTTTGAATTTACACTTGTATCTATATTAATTTGGTAGGGGTACTACCTCTTTCATTGTTGACTCCCAAATATTTATATTTTTATTTATGGATGTTCTCCTAGATGATCACAACTATTCAGTTGAATATGGATTTATTTGTTTCTTATACATATCACTATACAGAAATCCATGTTTTTTTCAACCATATGATCAATATGAGACATAATTAATGTCTATAATGACTCTTATTATAAGTGTAATTGGAAATATAGTGATGGTAGGGGCTCTGAAGTTTCGGGATATATTAAGTGTAAATGGGTCACATGATGAAAAATATCTTTATTTTTTTGTGTATATCTCTCCCCTTATCAATATAGTGTCTTTAAATATGGACTTAACAATGTGTTTTGATTTCCAACATTATGATTTGCATTATTAAAATATCAATGATTCATGTTATCAATGTTGTAATTTATTAAAATGGATTTATTATACCCTCAATTTCATTGGAATATGGTTCCATGATGTAAATTTATTCAATACATGTCGATTATTACATGGTTATGTTATGATAGATTCTATTTTTTACTACTACCTAATATGAATATGAGTTATCGTTTGTTTCTTATAATCCTATAGTAGAAAAATTTATAATATTTGAGGTTGTTATGGAAGGTAAAATTAGTTTCTTACAATGTATTCATGTTTTGTAATATTTTATCAATCATATTGTAGGTATTTATATTATTTTCCAAGACAACTAACATTTTATTTCAAATTAGAAATTATGAATTATATACCAATAATATAATATAACTATTGTATATGGATATATAGACTAAGAGATGTTATATATGGTATCATATAAATTTAGTAAAAATCATGGGGATTATATTTAACAGATCCAAATTATACAACAAAAATACTATGAAAAACTATCATGATTTCTATGTAACAATCATTATTAATATGAATTATTTTTTAGAATTCAATGTGTTGAGATAATTAAGAGTATCACATTTCAAACTGATGTAAACAAATTGCATGGAGGAGAATCATATCAATATCCCCATTCAATATAGGTATATTCCCCCAAAATAATTCATTTAAAAAGGGAATGTGGCTAATCTGATCATAAAAATACAAGGGTAGTTTACACATGCTATGATAAATAATATCAGTCACAATTAATTATATTCTAATCTACAACATGGTGTAACTACGATAGATCAAATCAAGGTAAAATTTTCATCAAAATTCATTTGAATTGATAAAATATTTGTGTTTATAAATGGATATTTATCTAATATAAAATTATTAACACATTTTAAATTACAATAAAATCATCATTGTGTCTTTGCCTCTATGGGAGATGTAGAACAATAGTGGTCACTAATTAAAAAAATAACAATATGAGAGAATGTACATTGTGTAGAGATATTTTTAAGAGGTTCTCTATGAAAAATATATTCTTCATAAAAAATGAGAGGAAATGTAAATTAAATTCCTCAATCATCCAAAAAAGGAGGCGGAAATCGATTCAAAATATGAGGATAAATTTTAATGTTTATATAGGAATGATTTTGGCTATATATGTATAATGAAAATCAATACTAACCATTTCATTGATAAATAAATTATAGTTGTTCCATGGGAGTTGGTCTCCCATATTACCTATCTATTTGAGGTTATATTCTAAAGGATTAGTGAGATACTTAAAGAATTTATTTTGGATGTATATATTTAACAGAAATAAGTTAAACAAGATGACGGTTGAGAATCACATGAAAATAGATACATGAATGTGGAATAATGGAAGGAATATATTCCCCGTGTTGTATATCAATTTGTATAACCACCATTGGTGTTTATAGAAAGTAATAAATGTTTTTATCTTCAACATATAAATATTCCACTAATATCATGAGTGGTAATTCAAGGAAGAAGTTTTGATGTTTAATGATTTTATTATATAGGTAATGGAAAATATTTGGACATATTTTAAAAATATCAAGGGATTCTATAGTCAAAAATACCATGGTATAATGGAACTGAATATTTAACTACAATATATATTTTATAGGTTCTTATAAGAGTGGTGGATGTGAATTTTTTACATCAACCATGTTAGATAATTTTTTTGTTATGGGTCTTCAAATTCTTTAACAAATCTTTGGTTTTTAAAACCATTAAAATATGACTATAACCATTGTAAGGGTTTTCTCAATTATTAAATTGAGAGTGAATATGTTTACAATAATTTTTTTCAAAGTAATTAAAATTATGATTCATGTGAATAACATATTTGTAAATATTTTTATTATAACTATGGTTTATATTGATTGGATCATTTGTATTTATTATCCATAAAAATATTATTAAAAAAATTTAAGGTCAAGTAATGAACATTAAAATTCGTCAAAGTTATGTGGAATCTCTTCTCGATAGTGAAGAAACATCATAATCTATATCTTGTGAATATACTCCCCAACCATGTAGTAGTCCTTAATGAAAATTTTTAAATAGTGGTTGATCATATTTTATCTATAGATATGGAAGACATTATAAGAATAGAGGATGTGACTGTAGTGTAAAAATTCATTGATTTTTTCACAGAATTATAATATTCTCATCCACCGTAGTATATGAATTATTTATCTACTAAAATAACTCTTGATGTGAGTACTATATCTAAGAATATGTATTTAATTAATCTTGTAGAGGTTTTAAAGAAAAATTAAAATATTCAAGAGTTGGTTGATAAAAGATTTACATATCTTATTGTTTCATAATAGGAAGAAACTATTTTATTCATGAATATTTAGTTATTTGTAAGAGGCAATGCATGTTTATTAGATAATCATTAAAATTTCTATATGTACCCATTATAAATAATTAGTATATTATCAAGTTCAAGGAACATAATAATTTTAATTGTTTAATCCTTGATCCTGCCTTTATTAGTTAATGATCATGATAAAATGATATAAGGAATATGGTATTTTGGACTAGTTATATTGATTATTATTTCTCATTAATTCCATTTTTATTAACTATTTTTTCCTCTATCTATTGAGATATGAAGAATATAGTATTAAAGGATTATCTTGATAGTATTTTTTTAGTCATTGATTCTATTTTTATAAACTCTACGATCTTTGAATAACATGATAATTATCAATAAATAATTCCAATGAGCCCTCAAAATATAAATTTTATGCTTCATATATTAATTTTTAATCATGGATAAATGATAATCCATTTCATGGTGTTAATATCTCCATGTTTGGAATATATGATGATACATAAATTAAAAATTTAGTAAAATAATGACATATAATGTGTCATGTAACTAAGATATGATGTTTTTTTAGTTTATCATAATACTATTAATGAATTGTACATGTTTTTTCCATACATTCCAAATAAATTACCAAGACAGAAATTAATGTTGTAAAATTTAAATTACAAAGGGAATTTCATGAATTCCTTTAAGATATTAATTTGATATATATTAATTCATGATCATTAACTTTACCATAGGGTAAGGAATAATTTATAAAATATATAGATTCATCGAAGAAATGTCTTGCTTACATCTATATTCTGAATGATTGAGTGACATCATATTCATAATGTTAATTGAGTATCCATTAACATAAATGTATAATGCACAACCGAGTGAAAAAACTATAATATTTGATTTGAATATTTTGATACACTTCCTATAGTGTAAAATGTGTGATATATATACAAAATATATGAGTTTTATGTATGTCATTTGTCAAAATTCAATGATCATGAGGCAATAAATATGGTTGGAACTCCACAAGGATGATTATTTATTAATACACTACAATATAATAAAATACAAAAAGGTAAAATACCATTTAGTAGGAGGGCCCATGGAGTTATTATAATGATTAAAATTAACAAGGATTATATATGTTGAGATATAGTAATGTTTGATATGGTGATTTTTAGGAAAGGGGTTCCATCATTCCATTTAAATCAAATATCTAAACCATCTAGAAATGAAATTTTAGATAAGTAAAATTTGGATGATTATTACATAAAAAAAGAATATTAATGTACCAAATCCTGGAAAATTAAAATAATGAAGATATATATTTAATGTGTTAATGTTTCGAATGAGTTTATTTATTCCATCTACTCTAGAGTTGGAAGGGGGATAGCTAGATGAAGCAATTTTCTCTAATTTCTATATTCACCAAAGAATCATGTATAAATTTTTAGATTAATGAGAACATTTCTATTGGGTGGATATGAGGTGGGAAATTTTTGACAATATATCTAGAATCATATTTATCTTGAAAGTGAATACGAATAGAAATCATCATAATTAATTAATTAATCTTTTTACAATACCAATTTGAAATAGGGAATATGTTGGTAGATGAATGATAGTTTTCAAAGAGGTTGTTAAGGACATAACTATTAATGGATTGGATATTTAATATCATATGAAATCAAAAAATGGTAAAAAAATATTATGTTGATAATCATTTAAAGGACATGGAATTTCATATTAGTTAAAATTATTTTTTCTAGTTTAACCATTGAAAGCAGTTATAATATTTGGAAAAATATAAAATTTATCCCTTGGTAGATTGGGAATTATAAAATACATGATGTATTTGATGATAAGGAATAACTATTGGATATTCCACACCACCATTCTAATATACACATGATCTTCCATGTTTGATTACTATGTAATACATTCTAGTTATAATGAAAGTTCTCACATATGGGTAATTTTAATTTGAGACTGATATATATATTATAATAAAGACACTATCCATATTTTTCACACAAGATAGAATGTGTTGTATAATTAGACAACATTATTGTTACATGTACTTCAAATAATTAACAAATAATAATATGAAACCTAGGAGACTAAAGAATCTATAAGAAAGGTATATCCAAATTTTTTCAATATATGATATATACCAAAACTTTTCATATAATTTTATTTATATGTGCGAGAATGTAATACAAATTACCCCACTAAAACAGTTAAAGACCATATCTAGAACTATAACACAATGAAAACATTATAGATATATTATTCATGAGTATATTTCAAATTCTAATATCTAAATGATATAATTTTATTTTTAAAAAATAAGATTTATTTTTTGTATTTTTTATAAGGTTGTTACCATGGGATTAAGTTTTCTTATTTTTCTAGAAAAAATCATAAATATTAAAATATAAATTTTTATCTTGTAATATAAAATTTAGTACAATATTAAAATATAAGTATGAAAAATGATTTTTTTTAAATCATGAAAAAATTATTTCATTTATTTTCAAGACTATGTATTTTAATATGTTATGTATAATTTATATTCATTTGTTTAATTGATTAGTGATCAAGTTATATATAACTCAAAATTTATATTTATATATAATACAATTAAAATTTTCAAATAAATTTTTACCATAAAAAATGAAATCAATAAATTATATTTCATATTTATAATAGGCATGTGAAAATTATCTAATAAGAATAAATAAATTTTTACACATAATTATTAGTTTACCATATTGAAAAAACATGTAACTATTGTAAATACTAAAATAGTAAAAGAAATAATAATTGTTGTAAATTTAATATAACATGATAAAAAAATTATTGAATTTATTATATCATATATTCAATAATTATATCACCTTCCATTTATTTTTTCCATATTTATTTGATAATATGACATGTTTAACATGTGAATCCAATATATTATGTACAAAATTTGGTTCCATATTGAAATTTTTTCATTATTTTCTTCCTCTAAAGTCTTATATCACTCAGATAATCATTTAGTAATGTGACATTCCCCAAAACTATTCCTTTTCCGTATATCATGTAAGATAAAACCAATATTCTCAACATAAGATCAATCTTCTCAATAAAATATATTCTTTTTTCATTTCCATTTAAAATTAATTTTTTCCCAATTATATATGAGGAAATTAGTATTTTTAATATAGTGATTCTTTCTATTATTAAAATAATCACTAACCAAATTTCCCCTTTACCTAATGAAAAACAAAAGTATTATCCATCTGTTTTATGCACTACCATATCCACAATAGAACATGATTTTTTTATTTCACTATCCTATGAGGATGGAAATATAGATTAGGTTAAATGATATTTTTCATTCTTATGATATCATTATTTTTTGAAATGAATAATTGGTAAAATTATTAATGATAGGATCAACAAATGAAGATTTTAAATTCAAACATTCATAATGAGCATACTAAAAGGAAAATATTTTATTCATGTTCTGTAATATTTTTATATCTGTTACATATTAATATAATTATATTATAATTATGATGTATCATTCTAATAACCAGTAAATTATATCATTATATTATTGGATTAGGGATATTGTAACTAAATCACTGCATAATAATCCATTAATCTTGTTCTGCTCATGTTTGGGTCGATTTAACCCCTACTAGTATAATACTGTGAAATTATTCCATGAATGAATATTTTAATATATAAATATTTTAATATAATTTATTTTTTGAAATTTTAATTTTTTAAATCTAGATTTTTAATATTAACATTAAATTTATCAATTTGGAAAACACACTTTGGATGAAAATGTAACAATGAAACATGATTGTTATTGATTTGAACCAAATGAATAATAAAATTTACACTAAAAAAGTGATTGAAAATAGTTTGAATAATTATAAAACCTAATAAGAAGAAACATTAATAATATAAAAAGGATGAGTCATGGGGGAATAATGAATACAAAGACAAACATTATGAAACTAGATAATCGATCAAAACTAAAACACCTAATGTTGAAAATATTTATAATAAAAATCGGTAATTGAAATTATGAAGAGTATAATAAAATATATATGTGATTAACTCTATGAATCAGTTTATCTTGATATCTATGATTGTAAAAAAATATGATAATGTATATTTATAGATGTATGGATATGATTTAAGGGTATTCTATCTGAAACTTTTCACTTTGTAATATGTTTTATATTATGAACCTAATTAGATTTATATAGTGTATATATTACCTATTGTAGATGTTTTATATTGGAATTATAATTTTAATTGAATTAAATGGAAACTTTTAATCAATCACTCCTATGTGTATTTGATTTAATTTCTACCCATTCCATATTTGTGGTTATTCAAACTCAATTTATTATTTATTATAACTAATGTTGTTATCAACCATAATTTTCTTCTATGTGGTCAATTCATCACCATGGGGTTATTTTTATATTACATATGAAATTTATGGTATTTGTTTTGCATATATTTTATTTATTCATTTATAATATTTTGATTCAAGAGTTACTAAAATCAATTTAAAAAACATTTATATGGTGTAAAACCCATCTTCTTTTTTAGTAAAGTAATAGTGTATGTAATTTTGTTGAAAATAGATACCTATAATGATATTGGAATGTAGATATTGATGTGGGAGCGATTTAACTATGGGAAATATTTTGAAAAATGGTTTGTTTACCATTGACTAAGTCATTACTCCGATGGATAATCAGTGTGACTAGGAATTCACACATGGCATGATACTCCCCACTGAAGTTCATTCGAATATTTGAATGATCTTTATAAATCTTGCTAATGTATTTTCAATACCATTAACACTTTATCCCAACAAATACTACCTATTAATATCAATTAGTATATTTTTTGGATAATACAACATATTGTATAATATGTATTCCCTATATGTCATTGATAAGGGTACTTGATGATAAAATGATGATACCAGATAATATATAAATTGATCAAGGGATATTATCCTATACATACAATATTATTCTATTTAATGGGTAATTTTTTAGTTTTTGTAATTCTTATTGTATAAGTTTCCATTTTTTTATCTAGATATTCCTTTGGGAATGATATGAAATTTCATGATGATTCATATTTTGAATGTGTTAGGATTAATAAGGGGAATGGTATGGCCAGGAATTTTATAGCTCTTAAATGAATATTCTGACTATATTATGCAAAATATATTAGGTTTTGGTGTATACCTATCCCCATATCATAATATTGTCTTAGAATAAGTCCATGGTGTCCTATCTTGATTTCTGATATTATACATTAGACTAGTATGAGTTCAATAAGTATTCTTATTAATGTCTTCATTTTTTATAATAGATATATAATTCGATAATTTTTAGTTGACTATAAGTTCATGGTGTCTATTTAGTCCTTCCACATCACCTATTCAATGTTTATGTTGTGATATATTCCAATATATTCTAATCATTTCAATGAATCTGATAAAACCCTTATTTGTTTTACATTCTCAAAGAAACCTAGAGATTAACTATCCGAAATTATCAAATATACAATAGAAGAGATAGTTATGATCTTGAAATGTGTTCATGTTATATATTATGTTTTCAAATGTATTTTATATATGATCTAATCTATCTTTTATTACAACTCAATTATATATTTTTTGAATTATTCCATTATATATCAATAATCTAATATAACATCCATTTCTACACATTTTGTAATTTTATATGTTACCGTTTTTATCAGATAATGTTTTTTAGAAACTTTGGGGAAAATATTTAGTGGAACCGAGTTTCATAGAACAAGTACTATTAAAAATACTCATTATCTGTTGGGAAAACTCTAGAAATCATAATAGGAATTATATATTGTCATTTAATATGATGATATAGTTATGTATAATTTATTATAGAAATATGGATTCTAAGGTGTGATATTTGAATCGTTCAAAAACAAATTGTCAGTATAGTGATGTTCCCCCTGAACACGTCAATAAACATGGTGCTCAAACTAATTAGATAATAATTGTATGACTGAATTTGACCAATGAAAGAAAAATAATCTCTCCCACATACAGTTACCTACTGATCCAAAACATGACGTACAAATGTTAGACTACTTCATGTGAAAACAACCTCTAGAATTCTATGGAAATAATAATCCTTTTTAGTTGAAAAATGAAGAATGTCCATACTAATGGAATTTATCTCTATGGGGAGTATTTTAAAGAAAAACTTATAATGGGGGTCAACATTCTTAAGGGATATATTTACTAATAGTGGTCACTAATTCAAAACACTAAATAAGAAGATGAGATAGTCTATATGGAATTGGGAATTTTTATGTAGGTATTCTAATAATATTAATTTATTTATGATCAATGGCCTTTAATATAATGGAAATTAGTAAATATTAGACAAAATTAAAGGGTACATATTATTAAAAAAAGAAAAGATTAACTGGTTATGTAGGCGTATTTTTTACTATTTATATTGATGAGAATTAAATTTTTGTTATTTCATTGATGGATGAATGTTGGTTCATCAATCGATGTTGGTCATTCAGAAATTTTCATAAAATGAGGACATAGTTTCAAGCTCTATTAGAGAAAGATATTGATTTTAATATGTATGAATTTATTACAAATAAGATTAAGAAGAGGTATGTTTCACATATTGTGAACAAAAATGTAGAAAAGATGAAAAAATTTAAAAATGGGATTTCTGATATGGTGTTTCCATGAGAATAAACACCTCGAGGATTTCAAGAAGGTAACATGAGTTTGTTAAAATTATGGTGAAAAAATCCATCAAGATAACGAGTGAAATAACATGTTTTAGGTTTTTGATGGTCAGTGATTTAATGATAAGAAATAGGAATATTATATGATCAAATTACAAAAAGATTAATTGAATTTACCTTAATATTTCCATTGTAGAAAGGCCATCATTATGAAATTATCATAGCTAAAGTAAAAGTACACAATGATATCTTGGAAGTTAAATAGGTCATACCTTCATGGCTGGAGAATGTTTTAAAAACTTATTGATCATCGCAATATTATATATATTCCTTGAATTTTAAAAACATTATAATATCACAAGAACCCGACTGAGGGAGTTATAAATTAAGTCATAGAGTGAGAATCTTATTGTAAAAAAGATGTGTCATGAAATTATAATTATGATTAATGAGATTACAATATTTTGAAACATTGGTATTATAATTATGGTTTACATTGACATGATTTTAGATATGTATTATACTTCATATAATAATGAAATTTTTTGTACAAAGAGAAAATGATATTGACTTATGTAGGTGAGGTTGAATATCTTATTATTATAGGGGAAATATTATCATATAAATCAAGTTTATATCCTCCCCTATGAGACCACCATATTGAAAATATGGGAATATATGATGATAAATTATAGTCTATAGATAAATAAGATATCCTACGAATATATTGGGTAGAACTTTCATAAAAATTCCTTAATGTTTTTTCATAATAATTATGTGTACATGGATAAGACTATGAAGTTGAGTTCTATATTAACTAATTATTGATGCAATTCCATACCTATAAATACTTATATAATAAAAATAATGGAATTTGAATAGTTGAAATAATTACTTTAGAAACTATGATATAATGTATTTTTCACCATAGTGTTTCACTACAAGTAGCCCCAATTTTATTTATTAAAAAGAAGTATGAGTCTAACAGATAGTTCAACAATTATTATGGGATCAATTCCATTAATATAAAAAAATATATAAATTTAGTTATTATATTATCAAAATATAGGACCTAATATTGATCATTGATTGATCCTTACTGTTATAATCATTGTTTATGTATGTCTAAAGATGATATACATGATACATCATTTATATCATGTTTTGGACATTATCGATTTAGGGTAATACCTCTTGGTATGAATAATTAACATTCTATCATTATGGACCTATATAATATCGTAATGATGTATTAGCTTGAAAAATATTTTTTCATGTTCACTAAAAATATGGTAATATACCCAAATTTCTATGAAGATAATGAGATTCATCAACATGTAATTATGGAGACTATTTGAGAAAAGGATACAAAATGGAAATATAGTAACTTTTATATTTACATAAATGGGGTTATGTTTCATATAAATATTTGGTCCAATGATGGAATACATATTTATCCCTAAGTTAATATGTTATTCAATGAATTTAATCCACCAAAATACATAACTCACGCCTAAAGGTTTGCGGGTTTAGTAAGTTAATATCAATGGGTTGTTTAATATTTTTCCAGATTAGCATAGGTGGTGTAAAATATAACACGTATTTTGGTAAAGGTAAAATGGTCAAGGGCATGTGAAGAATGTATTTAATAGCTAAAAATGATACTAATTAATGACCCACCACTAACATCACTTTCTTTTATGGAAGGATTATATATATATTTTGATTCATAAAGGTAAGTACATGGATAAATCCTTATACAAAATGATTGAGTGATTTACTATGAAAAATGGTAATTAGATGTACATGAATATAACTATCCAAGTCATGACCATGGCTTGTTAGAGAAAATATTTTCTTTTAAATACGAACACCAAACCTATATAGTGAATGATAGGATATATATACATATTGTTAATAAATTGAAATATATACTCTTATAGAAGCTTCTAAACATGTGGTAACGAATTTTTTTAGCAGTACTCATGGGAAATGATTTCATGATACACTATCACACTATAAGTAAATAATCAAGAATAATGAATTGAGTTGGAGGAATTATGAGGTTCCAAACGTGTATTGGATTAAAAAGGATATAATATAAAGAGATATGGTAGAGATGGATATATTGATTTTTTATCAAATGGGAGCCATGATTCATTTATCATAGAATTGATAATCAATCAATATAAGAATATAAATAGATATCCAAGTAGGATAACAGGGAGATCAAAAAAGGAATCACGTAGTAAATGATAGTAAATTGAAATATATTACCAATAAAGATAGAGTATTGATGATTAAAAAGAGATTATGTATTCCATCATTATTAAATATAAATAGGAAACTATTTTGTGAAGTAATATTTTCCAATTACACTATAGACTCATGAATCATATAAGTGTATAGGGTTTTAATGGATCATTTTTAGTGGGATGGTATAATGTAAGAAATTGAGGATGATGTGTCAACATGATTAGTATTCTTGTACGTGAATGCTAAAGGAAGAAATTCTAAGGGAGTCCTGAAACCCCTACCTATTATTATATGGAAGTGGGTAAATGTTTTGTTGGAATTTGTCAAAATACATATATAGATTGAAATAAAGAAGGATGTTATATTATTTATTGTGGACCGTCTTACGACAATTTCTTGTTTCATAGAAAAAACATAATATATATCCCTAGAGATCCATGAAAGACTCTATATAAACGAAACCATAATTCTACAGTGGAAACATCTGTAGATTGTTTCTAACCTTAATTCTAATTTTAAATAAAAATTATGGTAGTGTCATCAATGGCTTATCAACCCTTAGATACATTTCAGAAACACATATCATCCCGAAACATAGAGGAAGTTGAAATGGTCAATCTAGGCATTATATACCATGTTATGATCTTGTTCCCTTTGCTTCCATGTTAATTCATATTATTTTCTACCTTTTTTGAAAATATTATAAAATAGAACCGTCTTTGTGAGAATCCATATTCTACTATATTATGCATTGTATGGGAAGAATGTTTATACTCTAAACTATTGGTGTGGATATTGAGAAATAAAGCTAGTTTTCATACAGCTTCTAGAGGACATGAATGTTAATAAATAGACTATTCATGATCATATAAAGAAACTCGGAGTATAAAAATGTTTTACCTAGATAATCAAATTAAATTTAAGGAATTTACTATTAGAGATCATGTATTTTTTATTGTTTCACCATAGGTGGGAGTGGTAATATTTTTCACAAAAAGGGAAATTAATCATTTTTAAATCAAGCATATGGAAATAATTGGATGAACTAGAGTTGTAGCGTACCAAGGGGATATACAACATAAGCATTCCAAAGTATATAACTTCTTCCTTGATTCATTACTATGGATATACATTAATTATAAAATACATGTGATCATATATGGGGGAGTATAATTAGATGAATATTTTTATTATGATGAATATCCATTCAAAAATATTTACACCAAATATTAAGTGTTACCTAATTTTACCACTCTATAGGTGAATGTAATTTTGATAAATAAAAAAATTGAAGAGGTCACTTCTTTTCCGGAGGATGCCAAATAGAACCAATATCCACATTTTTCACTATCAAATATATACTCTTTTTTTAGATTAAATTCATTTATGAGGTAGAATGTGGTACAAAATTCCCTATTTTATATTGTAATCTGCATATCCAGAATAATCATGCAATGTAAAAAATAATGATCCTTTATTTACAAGTATATTTATAATTTTAATTTAAGAATTTTAGAATTATATTAAAAAATTACTTCACTTTTTAATTTTTTTTAAAAGTGATATTATCATAAGATATTTTTTTCTAAAATTTAAGAAATATTTTTTTAGGTGAATAGAGTAATATATTTTTTTAAAAAAATACTATCAAATTTATACCATTTCTAATACATAATTAGGACTTATAAATTTATGATGCTATTTTATTTAATAAATACTTATATTCTGATAGTTATTATACATTTTTAGTTTTTTTTTTAATTTTAAAAAATGTTATAGATCTTTTAATAATAAAGTAATATTCTTCTCAAAAATTGTTTTAATATATTACACAATTAAAATATAAAAATTATTTTCTAACATGTAAGGAAATTCATTCACTAAATATGTATTTATAATTTTGAATCACTAGATCCAATTAAATATTATGCATCACTTCATTTTTTGGAATAATTATTAAGATACCTTAGATTAAAAAACTAATTAACATAGTAAATGATAAAATAAAAAGGTAATAATTCTTGTGGTAGAGGGACAAAATCATCCTTAAAACACGTCTTCCGTTGAGTAGTAGAAATATGAACTACTATATCTCACCCTTCATTGATATGTATCCTATATTAAGTAAAATTACATTTTTTAAAAGGTCCATGTTATTATTAAGTGGAAATATTTTCAAAAATAACACCCTCGTTGCTTTAAAAATGGGCATCCCCCACCACTTAAACACGGATTCATAATTTAATTTTACTCCCCATACTAATGAAAATTACCATATACTATAATCATTTTTCAATATAATAATATTTTTGTTAAAAAATATTATCCAAATTCATTCAATTAAATTGAATACTCTCAGAGAAACCTAATTTTCTCAATATAATATCAATCTTTTTGTTAAAATATTTTCAATCAACCATTCCATTTAAAAATTATATTTTTGAAATAATATATGATTACATATGTTTTAAATTTTTAATTAATATTTCAAAAGTATTTAAATAATCACTAACCACTTACCTATTACCCATATGAAAATAATCATTAATCATGCATTGTATGGACTACCGCCTCTACAATGGAATATTTTTTACATTATTCACTACCTTACTATACTAGAACTTATACTAATATTAGATGTTCTTTTTTATGATATAATTATTCTTCTAGTATAAAAAATAGAGATCATATTAATGATATTATCATCTTTAATTCAAGTGTTTAAAATAAGTGTTCCAAAAGGATAATTTTGTTTTTCAAATTATGTAATATTTTTATAATCTATTACATATTCGCCTAAATAATTTAGAATTATCTTATATAATAATAATAATAATAAAATGAACTCTATCATTATACAAGAAATGTAATGATATTGAAACTAAATTACCTCAAATTCAACTTTTATTCATTGTCTGTTTCAATTTTGGATGGTTAACCAACATACATAAAAATTTTTAATAACGGTTATATAATGAACAAATATGGGTAAATCAGTCGTCAAATAATATAATATAAAATTATATAAAATTATTTCATTCTTATTCGATAGTTTTTATTTCAATATATAATTCACCAATTCTAAAAACACAATAAAAATGGATAGAATCACCATAACATGGTGGTTATAAATTTCATCTTCAAGAATTAATACCAAAACACCCATGGAAATTAATTTGAATCATACTAAATATTTAGAAAGCATCCTTAATAATAAATATAATTGAATATTAATTATTTAATTTTAATTCAAAATAAATAAAAACACTGTTATTATCGAACTAGGACACATATCGAGATTAAAAATACCTGATATAAAAAAATTGGTATAATTATATAGTGAATGATAATTATAGTGATTATAATTTAATATTTCCATTATTTTTGTTATTAAATTATCTATAAATATGTTTTTTTATATTTGATGTTGATTTATTTTTATTGATGTTAGTGCCATAGGAAATATTTTTCTATCTTAAAATTGTCTCTTTGGGACATGTTAGGTATTATGCACATAATTTCCATTATGTTGTGTATATAATGAAAATTTGAGATGATATAGAATGAAATTAATTTATTCATGACATTTAAATATCAATATAAATCCTCCCTTTCTATTGGATTTTATTAAATTAATACTCATTTTATGTGTGGAATTTTTCTCTCTCAATTTGCATTCTGTTGGAGTAAAGTTATATTATCCACATATTTTCTTTTTTTATTGTTAATATTATCCCATGTAATACTGATTAAATAGTTTCTTAAAGAATTTAATGGATAAAATTTCTATATTATTATTTCACTATCATATTATCAAAATTCAAAGGTTAGCAAAACCATTAGAAAAATTTATTACCAAGGATGAAGACCATCATATGTGTTGTTCAGGAAAAACTCTTTGATATTTTCTATAAAATACTTTCCTCTTTGTATATTATAAATTAAATTCATATATGGAATTGTTTCAACTAGTTTCAATCACATTAAATATTATAGGTTTATTATTGAGTCAATCATCACCCTGATTCACTATAATTATTCCCAGAACAACAGACCTGGATTGAAAGGATCATGGGTTATGATTTAAAATATTTTCATACTCTTGATGATCCATAATGAATTATTTTCCTATCATTGACTTTATGTCATAGAGTTAAAAAAATATAAATCTTAAATACTATCTTCCCTTGAAAACCCCACACATTTAGGGTAACCATATAGATATTTCATTGAATTGGATACAATCTGTGACATTGATAATACCCCATAAAATTTATGTGTATTAAGGGATGTTCTCATAAAAAGATATAATTATTTTACTGAATGGGGATGTATTTAAAATCTATATTTATATTTATATAGAAATATATGTTTTTATTCGTCTAGAACTTCATTAGAAATAAGTATGAAAGTACTTGATGAGTCTTATGGTGATTGCATTGAACATAATCAAGTGATGGGTGGGGAACAAAATTATATATCCCTTAAATACTTTGACAGATATAATGAGAAAATAAATACTTTGTTTTTGTGTATACCTCTCTATATATAAGTAAATTGTCTTTGAATAATTCATTTCTATTATATTAAAATTTATGAATTCAAAAATTCAATTAATATTTAATAAATTATTATTTTTGTAAATAATTCCATTTACTATTAATGATATTTAATTCCCAAGGTCTATATTGATTATGGATTCATGATGTTTATTTATTACTATCGTATCCGTTTTTTATTTTATATGTTATTATAGATACAATTTTGTACTACTACATACAATGAATAAGAACTCCCCCTTATTTTATTCTTTCCTCCCCAAGTATATAGGGGAACTACGTGAAGTTTTAAATGATATAATAAAGGTGGTATTTAGGTAGTCTGTATGATTTCATGTTGTATCATATATTTATTAAATTAATTAATATTTGTATTAAGTCTTCTAATACTTCTATTTTATTGGATAATAAAAAACACTTTCATTTTATATCTATATAAAAGTAAACATTCTAGATCACAGTTTCTAGATTCCAATACTATACCATTGATCAATGATTCCTTAGATGGTTTGGTGAACAATGATACTTCTCACAATGTCAATATATTTTTACACGATTAAGCTCACATTTGAGATATTTTTATAAAGAGAAAAATTATTTAGATTAAAATATAAGCCAAAGGATTTGAAATTGATATAATTTATCAAGTTGATGAATATTTATGTGTGTAAAAAAATATAAAGAAACCATGTTTTTAAAATGTTTCTATGTTTTTTAAAAAATAATTATACCAATATTCCCTAAAAAATGGTGACATATCTCATTTTTTAAGTGTTAATGTGTATTGCATGTTTTAAATGATTGCTGGAAAATATTAATATGTTGATAATTAAGAAATTTAATATTTATAATGACATTTAATTTAAATATAATGATGAGGAACACTATATCAATGGTCACATAACAACAAAGTATGAATCATTATTGGGGAATCCATATAAATATATAATCCTTAGACGAATGATACAGATCATTGATAACATGGAGAAAATTATTCCCAATGATAAATATCAAAAGGATATTAGATTAGTGTTTTTAGTTCTTACAACCATTTATATCATATTTAAAAATAATAATATGTAACCACACATGATGTGGTAGGGGATAAATCCAATAATGATGTAATTTCCAAATTTTAACGGTATATTATTTATTATAATCATGAATTAGTAAATGATGTTTGATGATACATGGGATAAAGGTGTTTATCAATGATACACCTATATGATAATTTAATCCAAATATTATAATGAAATTTATTGAAAAATGACCGAATTTAAATGCATTAGTTTGTTGAGACAGAGATTATTTCTGAATCTACTAATCATTTTTTAGACGAAACAGTTTATGAAATTCAGGTAAAATTTATATTGAGGTTTTTTGTTTAATGGAAAGAACATGGGGTATAATTATGTTAAAAATAGTACATTTTCTAAAAGGAAAATGTGGAAAGATCAGTAGCATTGAGAAGATCATGAAGTACTGATGAACCAAATATAGATAAATTCATTGTTGATCAGACACATCTAATGAACAAAATAAAACAAATTTACAAAAATTATAATTCTCAATCCATGTTGATCATATGAATTTTTAAAAATAAACTATGTATCATGAATTGGTTAATGATATGCATGGAGAGTTTGACCAAATTTAGAAGAACGAAACATGGAAATTGTTATAATGTCTAAGGAAACAAATTATATTAGATCCCAATGGGTATTCCATAATAAATTAATTGAATATGGTATATTGATTTGGAACAAATAATGTATGGTTCAAAATTTATTTTCAAAATTAAAATTTATGGAAATTTAGGAAACATTTTCTATATGACATGAAAATATGACAAAGGAAGGAAGTGTGGCGTGCAAGTATATTTGGCGTGCAAGTGTATGTTTCACACAAGTCATATTTCCACTACATCATATCAAAATATGTCAAAGGAACGAAAGTGTCACGCAAGTGCTGGAGTAGCGCACAAGTGTTGTAGCGGCACACAAGTGTATGTAGTGAGCATGTCACCAAAATGCCTCTAAATAGAAGACTAGCCTCTTCATTTTTAAGGCTCAATACTTAATAGATAATTTGATCTTTGATCGTGCAAGCAGTAGAAGTGGCGTGAAAGCTGAAGTGGTGTGCAAGTTTATGGTTATTTGTAAGGCACGCAAGTAGGGTGGCGTGCAATTAGGGTGGGTCGAAAGTAGGGTGGCTCACAAGTATGGTGGCGCACAAGAATAAGTGGCGTACAAGTTGTGAGTTGTTCACAATAGTGGGGGGGAGGTAGATAGTGGCATGCAAGCATGTGGTGCACAAGCTGAGTGGTACGCAAACAATTGGTTCACATGCAGGGAGGCACGCAGGGAGATTTCCATGCAAGAATCATGGCGCACAAGTAGAAGTGGCATGAAAGTTGTGAGTTGTTAAAAATTATGGTGCACAAGTATTTGATGGTGCACAAGTAGGGTGGAATGCAAGTAAAGATTGGTATCCAAGATGGTTGTTGTTCTTGAAGTTCATACTATCTTCTGATCAAATGAGATGACGCTATGTTGATCTAGACTTCATTGTTTTTACGATCAGAAAGAGAAAAGTTAATTATAGAAAGAATAAGAAGAATAATAGATCGGTGCAGATGGTTTTGCACTAAAATAAAACATGTGAAGAAGAGTATGTTTTAGTGTAACTAGTTTTGCATTGAATAATTAGATGAATAATTAGAGTGTGCAATTTACATGTTTTCTTCATAGAGAGAAGAGAAGAAGAAGAATAAGAAGAAGAATAAGAACATAGTATGCTCAATTGAAGCCAAAAATTCATTAAGGCAGTTTAGTTTAGATGATGCTAAGTGAGTTGATCCTCGGTTTCTGAATAATCACATTGGTGTATGTGATTCTGGCCAAGAAGAGAGAAGAAGATTTAGTGCAGTTGGTTATTGCACTAAGAAGAACAGAGAAGTTTATTTATTGTAGTTGGTTGTTGCACTAATAATAAGAAAGAAGAAGTCTAGTGTAGTCGGTTTTGTACTAGAGAAGAAGAGAAAGAAATAATGAAGAAATTCTTTCCTATTGGTTTGCAAGTAATCAAGTGAAGAGCACTAAAGAAGACCAAGATAAGAACCTACCTTATCAAGAAGGAAGTAGACTTTCTCTATAGGCAAAATTAAGAACCATTTAGGTGCTGCAAGTTGGGATAGACTATCACCAGTCTAGGGAAGATGATTTTTTCTCACCCCCTAGAAACTTTAGAGACTTACACTTGTTAGAGGATTGTTTTCCTTTCCACTCCATTGTAATAGAATATTACATTATAGTGGGGAATCCATGCCCTGGTCATTCCCAATCATGGAAAGGATGTATCTACTCTTATTGAGTGGTTAACCATGTAAAAATATCATGCGCAACTTTTTACTGCTTTCTTTTATTCCAAACGATAGGTAAAATAGAATAAGAGAATCAAGATCCTAACAAGTCAAGAGGTACATGGATAAAAAGTAAGAATTTTTTAAAAAGTCCTCAACATTGATCCACCCCCCTCTTAGTGTTAGGTATATTCCAAACTGGTCCTCTCAATTGGTATCAGAGGTGGGTTTACCTCTGTTGGTTTCTCTACAGTGAAGTTATTCTCTTTTGAAGATGTGAGTTTCATTCCTGAATTATCGATGAAGTGCACTTTTAGTGAAGATTAAGTTATCTCTGAATAGAAGTCTATCTTTATCCAGACCATGATGAATAAAATAATAAGGAGAAGAAAATGTTGATGAAGAATTACATCATATCTAAAGAATAGGATGTATATGGTTCTCCATATCTGGAAGGCATTGAAGACACACCAGGCATGGAATGTTATGAGAAGGTGGATCTTGTTTCCACAAAGAATATGGATAACCTTCCTACCTCAAATTATAAGAAGGTATGTGTAGTACATTTTGAAATTATTCTCATGATGAAAATGCTAGCACAAGTGGTGAGGATCATTCTACAACATCTCAAGAAATATCAGATGAAAGATTAAGAATGATTCTGCATGGTATTCCTGAAGAGAGTCCATCTCCTTTTTGTGGAGTATTTCAATGAAACCCGAAATATATCACTCAACTAGATGATGAAACTGATGCTTTCGAGAATGGCTTACAAACAAAAACTGTCGAATGTTTAAAGATCTCCAGTCAGGTTGGTGTCTTTGAAGCAACAAAGAGGGGATTTGATGTATGTTCTTTAAAGGTGTTCAAAGATGTTGAAGAGAATGAGGGAGTCAAAAAGACTCTAGAAGAGAAGATCCATGCACTTGAAGATGAGCTGAAAAAGATCAATGATGTCAATGAGAAATATTTGGAAGAAAACTCCAAGAAGATCAAAGAACTTGACTCTTTGTTAAAAAACAAAGTAAAGATGCATGAAGATGAAGTTAAAATATTAAAGAAGGCTTGGGAAGAGAAGATGACTATGATTAAAGACAAGGAAGACATCCTCAATATTATATGTCTTGAATTGGAAGCTGAGTTTACCTATCTTGAGAAGTCACAAATTGAGTCTCCACAAAAGAAAGAAACATTTTATGTCAGTATTCAACGCACAATAGAGGATTCTACTATCAAAATACCTCCATCAAGTGATAAGAAGACCATGGATTAACTCATTGATATATCAAAAGTAGCTGAGAATGTAAAGGTACCATCCATAACAACTTGTACTAATGCTTCAGTTTCTACAAAAACCAGGGTTGGATGAAAAGTTATAAACACGTATGGATGAAGAAAAGTGATAAGAAACCTACCCCCATGGCTATGGTGGATAAGGGAAAGACTGTATAAGATAGCTCCCCATATAATGCACAACATTCCAAGAATAAGATTAAACAACCTCATAAAGAATATGGGAAGAAGTCAAGGTTTGTTGGTTAATGCTGGTGTTGTAATAGATTTGGTAATTTTGCACTAGATTGGTGTTACAACCCATTATATGTAAAAGCATAGTGAAATCTCATCTCAATGGGATGAAATCTAGTGAAGAAGAAGCAACATCCATATATCCAAAAGCATATGTATACTGCAAAAATATTTGGTATGTTAGATTACATTTTTGATGTATGCAATAAGAGTGGTCATAAGAATGGTACATGTTCATATAGGAAAAGGAGACCACAGAAACTGAGTAAGAATGAAGAAGCATCCTTGGGAAGAAATCAAATAAATAATTTTAAAACAAATTCACCCAGGAAGATTTCAAGAAGGAAATATGAGAAGTAACTGGATTCTAAATCGAAGAAGGTGTAGGTAGTTGCATCCATAATAACTACTAAGATGGAATCCACTCAGAAGAAGACATGTTGAATATCCAATCATGATGCCTCAGTACCTAATGATATTAGGGTTGTTTGGCCAGATGATTTGGAAAGAATGAGATTTATGGAAGATACACAAGATAATACTTGTGATAAAAGCCAAAAAAAAATTCTACATGATGAAAAGGATGTTTTGTGTGAGAGGTTCAACAAGGCATGTCATACTACTAAAATATTCTTTGAATTTACTCTAGCCCAAAAAAAATTCCTCAAAAAGATGAAAGTTTTGCTAGGAGATTCTAGTGCTTTGAAATCCATTGAAGAAAGAATATTCACACACAAAGAGATGAATGAAATAGTGACATCCACACAATCACAGTTAGCATTGAAGATCAATTTTTAATGAGAAAATAATAGAGCATCTGGGTTGAGAAGATTATCTCAAACTTGTTTTTCACATTGATTGAGAAAAGAAGATTCATCTTATTGCATTTAATCATTTTGTATTTTATTTTTTATTATCATACAAGGAATTGAATGTGAAGTAAGATATCATGGGGAAAAACTGGGATTCAGTGAGGAGAAGTGTTCCCTTGAGCGGGAGGCACATGAAGAAGCTGTCAGAGTCATTATCTCAATCTGTATCAACATTAGTTGGTATAAAATTCAAATACTCTGAAGATTCTCTGAAGATCATTTCATTTGAAAAGGCTTGTCATTTCTTAATCTCTCAAAATTGGTTACTCAAAATAAATATATTTTTGTAAAGGGGGAGTAACTAGGTCAATCAGTGACATAAGAAGAATGAATGTGTCATAAGGCCACTTATCCTGCAAATTGCACTGGGACATTTTTTATCCTTTTGTTGAAGTCAGTGAAGGAAATTTAGGATTGATTATTTCCTAGCACATTGAATATATTTGTCCTAGAATGAAAGTGGAAACCCCATGAAGACAATTGTTGGAGATATCATCTCATAAGGTATCACGATCAGTGGATAATGGACAGCTTTGTGGTCAAAATCATATTAACTAGTTTTTTACATTGTGATTTTCTCATGTAGTCTTAGAGTGAAATGATTGATGGAACACTGCATAAGTAAGGACTGATACACTCTCTACCGTGAACATTGTATTTATTGTCAATAATGGGGATAGAAAGTGAAATGAAAGATTGAAATGAAAGGTGAGAGAGAAGATTCTTATTTTGACATTGACACGTTCATTTGAGGAGACATTGTGGTATTGATAACAAAATACAAAGGGGAGATTGTTGGGACCACTCTGTGTATGATGATTGTATTTTTTGTCAACGGTTGTCAATACTTGTCAAAATTAAGAAGGAGATGAAGAAGGACTAAAACGTTAGTGGAGATTGGAAGAAGTGAGGTTTCCTAGAGAATTGTTATGGAATCATAGCATTGGATGTCATACATGAGAAATTATCTAAGAAGATCAATTCAGACGATTATTGAACTGATACTCTGTTCAAATAACTTGTTTCATAGGTGACACACTATTTACTATAATGATGAATGGTGAATTATAATCCATCTAAGGATGTTTGAAGAAGAATGAAGATTTAAAGAAGACCATACAATGCTTCATGATTTCTTGAAAACCATGCAAGAGCTTACATGAAGAAAAGAATCATTATATTTGAATGAAGTATAGAATGATGGTCGAAGAAGAGGAGACAGTGTGGAAGAAATTGTCATTATAACAAGGTCATGAATTACACATTGCCTTGAAATTAGATGATTGTTGAACTATTCTTAATGTTCCAAATACATGTATCAAAGGTGATTCATTGTCTGCAACATTGAAGGTATTTGAAGAAGCCTAAAGCCTCCACTTTTGGATGAAGAGTGATGATTGGAGTTCATTGGGATTAACACTCTTAAAGGAATTGAAGATTTAATTGAGGATGAATGAAGTAATTTGGAAATAATATTCCAAAAAGAATGGACAAAACCAAACGATGTTTTCCTGATTTGTATTTAAAAAATATTATAAGTTTGGAGAACATATGATGCAAGCCTTATGAAGGATAGGGAGAGTAAATAAGTGTTTTTGGTAAAGGAAATAATGTGGCACGCCACTCAAAAGTGGAGCGCAAGTGGGACGCACACTTATATGTGGAACATCAGTGTATGTTGCTCTCAAGTCATATTTCAAGATCATTACATCATAATATGACAATGGTGTGAAAGTGTCGCGCAAGTGATGGAATGACGCGCAAGTGTAAAACACAAGTATATGTGGCTTGGATGTGTATGTTGCGTGCAAGTCAAATTTCAACATCATCATATGAAAATATAACAAAGGAAATAAAGTGTCATGCAAGTGATGAAGCAGCGCGCAAGTTCCGTAGTGGCGTGCCAGTGTATTTGGAAAGAAAGTCACCAAAATTCCTATAAATAGAAGACTAGCCTCCTCATTTTTTAAGGCTTAACACTTAAAGAGAAAATTAGTGCTCTGATCGCGCAAGCAGTAGATGTGGCGCGCAAGATAAAGTGGCGCACAAGTTAAGGGTTATTTATAAGGTGCGGAGGTAGGGTGGCGCACAAGTAGGGTGGTGCACAACCAGAAGTGGCATGAATGTTTTGAGCTGTTTCAAATAGTGGGGGGGGAAGTAGTTAGTGGCACACAAGAAGGTGGCGTGCAAGTAGAGTTGCGCGCCAGTAGCATTGCACACAAGTAAATGTGTTGCACAACTTGTGAGTTGTGAACAGTTGTGGTGCATAAGTATTTGATGGCGCGCAAGTAGGGAGGCATGTAAGGAGGATGGAGTGAATGTAAGGATTGGCGTGCAAGGTGTGAGTTGTTCTAGAAGTTATTACTAGATTTTGATTAACTGAGATGATGCTAAAAATATCTATACATCATTGTTTTCACAATCACAAAGAAAAATTGTGGTTATAGAAAGATTAAGAAGAAGAAGAGATCTGTGTAGATGGTTTTGCATTGAAAGAAAACATTTGAAGAAGAGTGGTTTTAGTGTATCTAGTTTTTAATTGATGAAGTAGAAGAAGAAGAAGAGTGTGAAACTTACAGTTTTTCTGCATATAGAGAAGAGAAGAAGAAGAACAAGAAGAAGAACGGAGTATTCCTAATTGAAGCCTACAATTCATTAGGGCAGTTTACTTCAGATGATTCTATGTGAGCTGATCCTGAGTTTCTGAATAATCACATTGGTATATCTGATTCAATCCAAGAAGAGAGAAGAATATTTAGTACAGATTGTTATTGCACTAAGAAGAAGAGAGAAGAATTTTTTGTGTAGTTGGTTATTTCCACAATAAGAAGAAAGATGAAGTCTAGTGCAGTTGGTGTTTCACTAGAGAATAAGAGAATGAAATAATGAAGAAATGATTGCCTACTTCTTTGCAACTAATCAATTGAAGAGCTCTAAAGATGACCAAGAGAAGAACCTGCCTTATCAAGAAGGAAGAAGATTGTCTCTATAGGCAGTATAAAGAACCAGCTAGAGGCTGGAAGTTGGACTAGACTATCACCAGTCTAGGGAAGAGGATTTTTTATCACCCCCCTCCAAAGTGTAGGAACGTACACTGGTTATAGGATTGTTTTCCTAGAAACTCCATTGTAATATCATATTACATTATAGTGGAGAATCCATGCACTGGTCATTCCCATGCATGGAAAGGATGTTGCTACTCTTATTGAGTGGTAAACCTTGTAAAAATATCATGTGCATATTTTTACTGATTTCTATTATTGAATGGAATATGTAAAAAGGAATAAGAGAATCAAGATCCTAACAGGTCAAGAGGTATGGGGATAAAAAGTAAGAATTGGTTTGAAAAGTTCTCAACACTGATTTACGCCCCTCTCCGTGTTTGGTATATCCCAAACTGGTCCTCTTAGGAGTGACTATTTTAAGATGAATTATTTTATATTAAGACTCCTATTGTAATGATGTTAGATAAAATAACTGCTATCAATATCCTAAAATATAATTTTTAACAATCAAGGCCCAAAATCCTCAAGATAAATATAAATTCATTACAGATAAATCCTAACAAGGTTTAGTGATATTGGAGTATATGTCAGCAAAATATTATGTTGAAAACCTCCTAGATGAAAAAATAAAAGTTGATGATTTTGATAGGAATTGATAGGATCTTATAGT
Source organism: Viscum album (assembly GCA_963277665.1). NCBI lineage: Eukaryota > Viridiplantae > Streptophyta > Magnoliopsida > Santalales > Viscaceae > Viscum > Viscum album. The sequence goes on along the minus strand of OY728163.1, from coordinate 2,095,799,810 downwards.
CTTATAATCTATATCGAACTAAATGGTTTTATATAGGTACACATACTCCACAATGTAATTTAATAGTTATTGTTTGGTATGTTAGTCATCATTGTTTAATTAGATATATTTCTAACAGTCTCTTCTGAAGATAAATATATGTTATCATGGGTTTTAATAATAATGTTTGAAGTGTTGTATTGAATTTTTATATGAGGATAATTGATGGAATTATTATCTCTCTTTCAATGAAGTGTAGTTATTTCTTGATAAAGATTAAAATAATTAAGAACTTTTCATTGTGAGAATATTGGTTGAGAATTGTTGAATAAAGATATGTTAAATGATGTTTTTTTATGATATAAAATTATTTTCACTCTTTTTTATTATAGTATGATGGAATATTGTAGTCTTATATGTAACTATTAGGGATTTTTTGGAAAACAATTTCAAAAGATACCAACAAAACCAAATGGAGAGTGGTTTCGAAAGTACTCTTGTTGAGTATTTTGGGTTGTTATTTTTTAAAAGGGTTACCTAAAATGAATTCCAAATTGTATTTTTAAGTATTAAAGTGTGATCGGTGGAGAGTGAGAAGTATTTTTAGATGCTATATCTATAGGAAAAATAATATTTTTCCACTTATTGATTCAATATATATAATATGTCACAACATATTATGGGTTTTGGTTAAATGAATGATTAAAAAACCTGACTAATGTGGTTGCTCTACAACAATTATATGGAAGTATGTTCCTAAATTAAATTAATGATGTGTATCTTGAGATAAGGATTATTAAATTAGTACAATCATTATAACTTATTAATCCTGTTGTAGAAATAAAAGTGAAGTTTTTCTATATTAGGTGATGGGATTCCATGTTCTAGAAATAATGTTTTCTGGTCTTCTTCCAAGGAAAAGAGGTATGCACAACGAATCTCACCTTATTCTATTATGAGATGGTCAAACAAAGATTAATTCTATTTCCAAATTCTCTGAATGTATGTCTCTATCTTATAAATTATACATGAAAATGGATTTTTTTGCATAACACAATAGGACACGCTATGGTGGTCCTAAATTTGGAAGTCGTGTAGATTTTCCCATTCATGTGATGATTATAATTGACTTACAATGATTGATTCCTACCACAATGGATTCAATTCATTTAAATATCTATAAATCCATAATTTAAACATTTATGAATTTAATACAATATGTGTATTGTGTGATTTGACCTTTATTATTGGCGTATTTTATAATATTTTATCATTTTAGTTTACAATAACTAATGGAATAAATGGGAAAATTTCAAATTCTATCAAGATTAAAAATATATCATTCTCTACAAAAAGAGAATAAAATTTCAAATAAAAATATAGAATAACTTTTCATCATTGATAGAATATAATAGAATATAACAGGGGTGATCCATTATTAAATATGACATGAGGATCATGGAGTTCTCCACAAGGAAAAAGGTTCCTGTAATTAATACACAAATAAAAGTGTTAAATAAATAAATTTTTAAGCATATTGAGTTTTTTTATTAAATTACTACAAAGATTTTTAAATGATTTAGAGTGATGAAATATTTTCTTTTTCTGGGCGGTATACTTATAGGGTCCATGTGACCAATCTAAATTTTAGGAAACAAACTGTGTAATTACGGATTTAAGAACATCAATACATCAACATTTCATACTCCTTGGATAATATCTATTTTCCAAAACAAAGTAAAAATATTTGGTGTTCCTTTATATTTTGAATATTGTACCACTTTATATCAATTAATATATTTGGAAGTGTTCCAACATGTTTTGGAAGAAGTAATTTTATGAGGGTTATTCAATGAATAAAATATTCCCTTATTCACCCAAGGATCAGGGTATTTAGGTTTTTTTGGATAAATAATAGGAGAAATATATCAAATAACATAAATTAAGAAATAAAGAAGTCCCAAAAAAGATTTTGTATTGGGAAAAATTTTGAACCAGAAGGAGATGTAATAAATAGAGACAACCCTTACATTAACTCAAGTATTAGTTTTTCATTATTATTCAATTTTTATAACCACGTCATTTTTTTTAATATGTGGTTATAGAATAATTTTTCATTTAAATAATATATTACATATAGTTTATTACCACTACTAATTCATCATCAACCATTTGTTACAGATAAATATTTTTGGGGGAATGTATGTTAAAATCATTGCATTTTTTCTTCAATGTTTTTATATTTTTATTATTTATCATTAATGAGTTTCATTAAATAAACTTTAATTAAATTTATATATATAGATATATATATATATATTATAAAAAACAATCCTTGATATTTGTGATATATAATAAATTTCATCATCCTTTTATGTGGTAGAATATATAATGTAAAGACCTCTATTCATTGAGATATAAATGTTATAAAATTTTAATAAAATATATAAATTTTATAGTATCACATGACATTTATAATAGTATTAAATAATAATTAATTAGATTGCATTTTATTTAAAAATATTTAACGTAAAAAATATTTAAAATTAATTAATACGAATGAGGGATGAGATATTACCATGTTTTACCTTATCCATATCAGTGGGGGTTATAGCTTGGGCTCTTTGGGTTAAAATTGGATAAAAAATTCTTGGATGAGGGATAATGTTATGATAGGGAACATGAAAATAATTTACAATGTGAGAGTGTTTTGGGAAGTGGATTAAAAAAGGGAGTGAAATAGTGTAAAGACTCAATAAAAATCCATGTAATATTTTTTAAATTATTTGGGATTTTTATGAGTCTGCGAAAATTGATGGCGCAAAATTATGAGCCCAGTGTTCCCTGAATGAATTTATGAATTTTTTTGGGTATGTTCAGTAAACGCACGGGTGTCATTTTTTATCTTTAGAACTGATTCTTGGAATTGAAATCTAAGAGCACCGTTGAATTCAAAACGTCATGATTCGCTTAAGAGAATATTCACCTCAACTATAGTTGGTTGAGAGAGAAACATAGTTTTGGAGACTTTTAAAGAACTAATAAAATAATATAAATAGTAATTATATTTTTTTATTTTTCCTACCACATGTTTAGCAGCGAAAGTGGGGACCAAAGAGATGGTCAGATATTTAATTATGGGGTGTTAATTGCATAGTAACACTTTGGTTGTTTAACCACCCCTCATGTATTTAATAAGGCATGTTAATTATGTCAATTAATGAAGTACATTAATTATGTCAATTAATAAACCTAATTAATTCCTCAAGATGTTTCTCGTCTTTCCCCCAACTATTTATATGGAGCTTCTGTTTTGTTTTTGGAATGACTTCATCAAGCATGGACCCCCTTAAAAAGTGATTCCATACATTCTAGAAATGGATAATGGAGGATTGATGATGTCTATTATAGGATCGATTCGATGGTCAACGAACGAAAAATGATAATGATTGTGATATCTCCAAAAAATCAAGGTAGGGTTATCTTTCATTTCAAGATTTTATCTCAATTTTATTCATATTTTGTAGGAGGTTGTTTCTGAGGATTTGAACGGGGTACAATGTTATTAAAATGTTATTTAAAATTACCACCCTTTTGCTTTAACATTATCGCGGAGGGAATGGTCCAAATGAAAAAGGCTCAAATTCTCCACCACTTGTTTTCATTATATTGTGTTCTTCAGGGATGGTTTTTCCAATTCAACTGTAGCATGAGACAGAAGGTCACACTATGGAAGTGAAAATCTGGGAGGCCCTTATGTGTAGACAGAAGCTAGAACGGACCACCGAAGCACATACGGTGGCCCGCGGAAACAACCCAAAGCGTGTCATGTTAGCGGCAGGCATCATTTGTTGTAGGAGGCCCACATTAACCCGCCACGGACGGTGGGAAAGCGGAGTGTCATCGCTTTCCATGGTGTCCATATTTGGCGGGCCCGAGCTGGCCGCGCGGGAGAAGTGTGGTTCCCTCAGGCGCCATTGGCAACAACATCTCCACCCAGTGGGTCAGATTTGGTGGGGGCAGCATGGCCCCGTGCTGTGCCACATCATGCCAGATGAAATGGCCCTGCATCCGCGGGGCTAGATGAGTTAAGTTGTCCTCTTTCAGGTGAACTGGTCTAGTTTCTTACTGATCTGACTGGATGGTCCCACGGCCCATCTAGCCAGCGTCGTTGGGCCAAGGTGCACCCTATGGTCCAGGCCAACTCCGGCTCGGTCCCACGAACTACTCGGGCCGCCCTGATGAGCTGAACTCGGTCCAGGTCTGGTAGACCCCTAGACTAGTTTCTTCCTGCCGACCTGACTGAGTCGGACCGGACCCGGACCCAACCGGACCACGAATAAATAAATGCATGTAATTGACGGACAGGGTGTTCATTTTACATGCCTTCAGTGGACATGGGAGCCCTTTTGGGAAGCGGTCCATTTGGAAAAATCTGACGGGCTGGACCGAGCGAGGCCGGATCGCGGTGCAATCTCTCCCCTCTCACGGAAAGTGGTGTAACTAATAGACCGGCTGTCCGATCCATGAATCGAATGTGTAATAAGAACCATTGTAAGAAGGTGGTACTTTGGAGATAATCTAAGTGAGTTTTTATGTTGTTTAAAATGTGTCCTGGGTTAGATCAGAATTGAATCCAACCAGACCCATTTTACAAAAGATCACATTTCTCAATGACCATGCATTCAGCCGATTTTTAGTTTATCACGATGGGACCCTAATGACGTGGTCGTCCCTTGGGTATGTTTTTTGAGGGACTTCTTACTGTTTGAAATATGAATGATGGATTGAGGAGCAAAGTCTTCTGGAGATTAGGGGTTTATTGTGTGGGAATCCAGTGGATGGCTGTGACATGATGAAGAAGAGTGACCAATATGGGTCACCATAAGAAACTCCAGAGTGGGATGATCTAGTTGTATATCTAATAATTTCTAGCTCAGAACCGTAGACCAATATGGGTCAGCACCAGCAACCAATATGGGTCAGCACCAACAGCCAATAGGGGTCATCACCGGTGACTAATACGGGTCACCACCAGCATCCACTATGAGTCATCATCTTACGAGCAATATGGGTCCGCATCTAGTGACCAATACGAGTCAGCATACAGTGAACATTATGGGTCATCAGTTGAGTTACTACAAATATGATGATCTTGCTTCACGACTAGTGTTCTGTATCCCAGTAACCTTGAAGTTATTCCGTTAGAGTGGGCTCTCTCATTTGCTTGTAAATCATTATTTAGACCATTCTTGTGAAATTACCTTTATGTTACTTCTTATGATGTTTTCCATTGTGGATTACTTAGAGTCCATCATGGGTCATGAGGTCCCCTACTAGGAATTGTTCTACTCACCCCTGCACGGGCTCGGCCTTCACGTGTGGGTCTGGTTTAGACTACCGACCCTCTAAGGAAGACATTGGAGGTTTCGGACTTGGTGGAGCTGGGTGTGACAGGAGTAGTCGAGATCCTCTTCTTAGACATCATAATTACCGCTACTAACCTCATGGTAGAGCTCTAGGGTAGTTTTGAATGTTTTTTAAATTATTTTCAGTATCTAGGTCATGTATTCCATCCCACTATTTTTAGTTTACAATTGTACATGTGGTGGTAATTTACGCTCATTGTTATAACTTAAATATTTTTGCCTTTTTTACTTCAATTACCCTTTTTAGTGTTTATATATCTATAAGGAAACGCCTTCCCTGTTCAATAAATGCTTTTGGGCGGTAGTTTCCAACCCCTGGCCCATGGATGGTATTCATGGGTTAGTCACATTCAGGCCTCGTGAGACGGGTCATGACAAAGTGGTATCAGAGCATAGTCGGTTCTACCAAAATAACTAATAGTATAGTTTTGATGAGGCAATGGTGTAATATGTCTTATGTTCGGTGTTTAGTGAAGGGTGTCTAGTGTTGTTGGGGCAGCCAACAAATCCATACATGAGGACCATGATTTCTATTTTACAACTCAATACATGAAAACACAGGTTAATTTTGTTTGGAAATGTTTTCCTGATTTATCATCAGTCATCTCCCCAGGTATAACTTATTGACTATGCCACATATCTTTCTTAAAATATTCCTCACTGATGATAGCTATCCAAGATTTTAGTTAGATATCGGGGTCATGGCCCATCATGGGACGATGCGTCGGTACAAGGACCACTCACAATGATGGGAACTTCGGGTGGTGTACCATCAGCACCACCACCTGTTGAGTAGTAGATGCAACCAGTCAAACATGCACACTGGCTGAGTGCATTTCATACGTTCTAGAGATAGAGGACTCTAAGGTTTCAAGGCGAGATGGACCCCCAGGTAGCAGAGGACTGGCTTGAGGTAGGTTCAAATGTCATTATCTTAGTAGAGACACTGGCGGAGAAGATGGTGATTATGGCTTCTTGACTTCTTTAGGGCTTCACCGGACGATGGTGGAGCTCAACACTCTAGTCTCATGAGGATACATCCCTCACCTCGCTGGACATTGAGAGCCTTTTAAAGGTGGTGTTCATGGATGAAACAATATGCTATGTGCGTATTCAAGAGCTGCTTCATCTGCAACATGGAAACCATATTATGGGCTACTATTCGTCAAGATTTAATAATTTCTCCTAATACTCTACTGATATGGTACATGACCCTTTCTTTAGGGCCCAGACCATTGAGTAGGGGCTCCGATGAGAGATTAAATTTGTGACAGTTTCTCTCAGCATCCCAATGCAAGATGGGGTGCTTGAGAGAGCTTTGCTGATGGAGAGCTTCCTTTCCGACTAGGCACACACTGTGGGAGCCCCTGTCGGACAACAGGTAGCATAGTCATTTGAAACTGGCAGATGACAGATGATAGAGAAGCCCAAGTAGGCTAGGCCATCCGGAGGGCGACCTCTGGACGCAGGGTCAGAGGTGTGAATCTTGAGAGGCTGTGGCATCCACTAGAAAGGAAGGATTTGTTTTTCCTCTGGGGGACAATGTCATATAGCTCATGACTACTTCACATCCCACGCAGATGATCGAAAAACATTAGAGGGGCCACTGAGGCAGCGATAACAGCTGGAGCATGAGCATCAGCCCTAAAACAGATGAGATGGGGGAGCATGATGTGCTAGGGGAGGTGGTCATGGAAACTAGGTACTACAGCCACCACCCCTAGGCGGTCCACTACATGCTCAGAGAGTAGCTGGATGGGGACCAACCCAGCTGTAGAATGTAGAGGCTCATGATTCTGATGTCCAAGAGAAGATTTGATTTACAATATGTATCTTCTCTACTTTAGCAGGAGTTCTTATCGACACAGTTTCTATCCAATCATTCATTGTCGCAGACTTAGTTCAGGACTCTGAGATTTTGACTGAGCTTTTAGATCGACCTCTCTGTTTGGATACTCCTACAAGAGGAGATTCAGCAGTCACACACTGGTACAAATAGGGTGATCTTACTCTCATAGGATAGATTTTCATATTGGATATTCCTATAGCTTCATTTAATCACAACGTTGTCATTCTACGCATGTATTGGCTTTCACCGGTTCACATAAAGATTGACTTCTTGAGACGTACAATGCGATTTACGTGTGGAGATGGAGGCCAGTTTTCCTTCTTTGTTGAAAAGGATAATATAGAAGCATGATATGGACTTGTACTCATTAGGGTGTGACTGATTACATATCACCTGGAATGCATGACCTTTGACATGGTGGACGAGGCAAGTCCACAGTTTCCAGTGGTGGTGGATGAGTATGAGGATGTCTTTGCAGAACATGTCCAAGGACAACCTCCTTATAGAGAGGTTGAGTTCCACATTTACATTATCCCAGGAACATCACTGATATCTACACCAGCATATCAGATGGCCTTAGAAGAGCTCTGGGAGCTGAGGGTATTATTGGAGGACATATAGAGGTTGGGATTTTTAAGTCCCAGTGTTTCTCCATGGGCATCCCTGGTGTTGTTTTGCAGGAAGGATGATATAAGTATGAGGTTATGCATGACTTATGGCGCCTAAACTAGGTGAACCTGAAGAAAAATTATCCTCTGTCTAGGATTGATTATTTGTTTAATGAGTTTAAAGGAGAGACGGGTTTTGTCGAAGATAGACCCTATATCCGGTTGTCATCAACATAGGGTACGAGACAAGGATGTACCGTAGACAGCCATCAGATGTCAGTACTTCCATTAAGAGTTCTTGGTGATGCCTTTCGGCATAACCAATGCCCTATATGTGTTCATGGGTCTCATGAACAAAAAGTTTCATCCATACCTCAATGGATTCATGGTGGTTATCATCAACAACATCTTGGTGTACCAAGCGTCAGAGTAAGAGCATGTTGTACACATGAGCATAGTTATGACTCACTGTGGTTGCACTAGTTATATGTGATGTTCTATAATTGTGAGTTTTGGATATTGATGGTCCATTCTAAGGACATGTCATCTCAGAGGCTGGAGTTGTAGTGTATCCAATGAAAATTGATGCACTACTTACTTTGGAGCCTCCCAAGAGTGTTACTGAGGTGAAAAGATTCCTTGGATTAGCATGCTACTATTGGAGGTACACCACCTATTTCTCCAGAGTATATGAACCTATGAATGAATTGATGTATAAGGGAAAACCCTTCCTATGATCAGAGACATGCTAGCAGAGCATTAAACAGCTGAGGTAGAGCTTGACCAGCACTCCAATCCTGAGGTCACCAGAGGAGGTCACTAACTACATGGTTTACTATGATGCTTTAGAGCCAGACTCAGTTGTGTCTTGATGTAGGATGGTGAAGTGATTTTTTATCTCTCATGATAGGTTATGCCTCTAGAGAATAATTATGTGACTCATGACATGGATTTGTCTATAGTAGTCTTCACACTGAAGAAGTGGAGACACTACTTGATGGGAGAGCTGTTCATTTTTTACTCAGACCCCAAGAGTCACAGATATATCTTCACACAGAATGATCTGAATCTGAGACAGTTTCATTTTCAGAGTTCTACCATGAATATGAAATTGAGATAGCATATACTTTGAGGAAGGGGAACGTTGGGTCATATGCACTTAGTTTGAGATCGAGTTCGTAGCTACTAAAAGAGGCTACAGAGAACATATCCTATCTTTAGATATCCTATTTGTATAGAGATGAGACAGTCTACCTCTAGTCAATGGTAGTTTCCCCTCCACTCCTTCGACGAGTCAAGAAGGTTCAACTCAGAGACAACTAGTGTGAGACTACACATTTCTCAAATATCATCATGCCAGTCACCTAACCGATATTCTAAATGGGGGGATCATGCAGTTCATTTATGAGGGCGTACAGTTTTACCAATTGATCTATGAGAGGAGGTGGTGTGGGAGTTCCATACATTCCCCTTGGCAGTACATCGAGACATAATTAAGATGAATACGGACCTCCGACGCCAGTACTGGTGGCTAGGGATGAATAATGTTATGGAAGAGATTGTTTCTAGTTACCTCACTTTCCAACAAGTGAAGGTCAAGCACTAGGAACCAGCAGGCTTAACCCAAACCCATGAAATACCAGAGTGGAAGTGGGAAGAGATATTTATGGTCTTAGTAACATGGATACCACATACTTCTAGAGGGAACGATTCCATCTATGTGATCATTGTTAGACCCACCATTTCATCCCAATTCCTTGCAATACGAGAGAAGGGTTTGAGTAGAGAGATTGGGACGTCTCTACGTTCAGCTGATCGTGCAACATCATGGGGTGCCTTCGATGATAGTCAAAGAATGTGACTCACACTTCACACCCTGAGTTTGGAGTGGATTGTAGGAGGCTTTTGGGACTCAGCTTCACTTGGGAAAAACTTCTTACCCGCAGATAGATGGTTAGATTGAGCGGACCATCCAAACCAGGGAGGGCATGCTTTTTGGATTTGTCCTAGATTTTGGTCGTAGTAGGGGGGACCAACTAATCTTGGCAGAGTTCGCGTACAATAATAGCTATAACATAACCAATGGTATGACCCCTTTTGAGTCATTTTACAGACGACGATAAAGATCGCCCTTATGTTAGATGGATCTAGAAGAGCTAGCACCTGTGGGCCCATTGATGGTACAGGCTACCACTAAGAAGGTGAAGGTCATACAAGATTGGATGAAGACTACCAAAAGCCAATAGAAGTCCTATGATGATATGTGATAGAGACAAATGGATTTCCAGGAGGGGGACTACATATTCTTACGAGTCTCCCCTCAACTGGGACTATAGTGATTTGGCCGAGGCAGGAAAATCACACCGACGTTTATCAGATGTTTCCTGATAGTTTGGAGATTTGGCAAGGTGGAATATTACATAGTACAACCATTGTAGTTGGAGAGGGTTCACAAAGTCTTCCACGTATCCCAATTGAGGAGATACATCAATGAACCATCTCACGTCATCGACCATGGCTGGCTGGGGATTAACAATGTGGCGGCTTTTGCAGATTACCCAGTTGAGATAGTGGATCGATAGGAGACGATCCTTCGTGGGAAGTTGATATGTCTGTTGCACGTTCTGTGGCAGTACGGGAATCTCTAAGAGAGAACATGGGAGTGAGAGTCTCTTAGTCATACCTAGTACCCCTCTTTGTTTATATAACCTTGTTTCCCTTTTAGGGATGTACTGCCCCAAGGTGGGGAGGATGTAATGACCCGAAAAAATAAATGTATTTTTTTTAATTATTCAGGGTTTATACAATTTTGAAAAAATTGACAGTGTGATATTATGAGGCCAGGTTTTCCCAAAATGATTTCATAAACCTTTTTTGGCTATGTTTATCATACATGCGAGCATCATTTTTTATCTTTTGAACCGGTGCTCAAAATTAAAATATGAGAGCACTATGGACTCCATAATGGTGGGAATCGCTTAAGGAAAGACATACCTCGACCACAGCAGGCCAAGGAAAAAATATTGTTTTTGTGACTTTTAATGAAATAATAAAATAACATTAATTTCTATCTTATTTAGAATTCATATTCTATCCACCTGTTGAGCGGTGGGGGTAGGGACCACGAAGTTTGACATGCCTTTAATTTTAGGGTGTTAATTGCAGGGTTACACTTTGATTAAATATTAACCACTCCTCACATAATTAATGAGTAATGTTAATTACGTCAATTAATGAGGAAAATTAAATACATCAACTAATTATCCTCATTAATTCCTCAAGATGTTTCTCTCCATTTCCCCTACAATTTATATGAATCTTGGGTATAGTTTTTGGCACTACATAATCATGCGAGGAACCCCTGACAATGTGATGCCACGCCATTCACCAATGGGAAATGGAGGATTGACAATGTCCTTTATAGGATTGATCCGAAGGTCGATAGGCAATGAACATCAACCTATGCGATATCTCTAACGAATCAAAGTACGAGTTGTCATATAATTCCAGATTTTCCCTCGATTCTATTCTTATATTGCAGGAGGTTGTCGTGGGGGATTTGAACAGGGTTCAACATTTTTGAAATGTGTTGAATAATTAACCCCCTCTAGATTTAATTCTAATGCAGATGGCACATGACAAAATGAACAAGGCTTAGATACTGTGCTGGTTGTTTTATTATTATTTCATTTTTCAGGGACAATTTTCCCAACTCGACGGTAGTGCAAGACAGAAGGTCGCATTGTGACAGAGGTGATCCAGGAGGCCGTTTGACACAGAAGGGGCCACGAATGGTCCATCGGAGCATGTTCAGTGGCCCACGAAAACAACCACCAGTGCGCCATGCCAGTGGCCACCAATGGTGGTTGGAGGAGGCCCAGGGCATCCTACCTGAGCCGGCTGCGCGACAGAAGGGTGATGCCCACAGGTGTTGGTGGTGGCGCCTGCTGCAGCCTGTGGGTCGTGGTAGGAGGGGAAACATGACCCAATGTTGAACCGAATGAAAAAGAACTATATCTTTGTGGTCAGCTCAGTCAAGCAGTCTTCCATCATCCAGACTGGGCTGGACGCATGCATGCCAAACAGGCTAGACCTGCCTAGCGGGCCAGCGCGGGTGGGCCAAGCCCCACCTTAAGGGCCTGGAAAACAACGAATCGAGCCCGCAAACCAGCCGGGACGACCCATATGGGTCATAATGAGTAATCTAGCCCAAACCATAGTGTGTCGGACCTGTGTGGGTCCAGGTTGACCATGGGAACTGTTGAGATGGGTCGGCCTGACCGAGACAGACTAGGCCCAGACGCTACATGCCCCCGAATAAAGAAATTATTGTAACTGAAGAACTAAGTATCTGTTTTACATTCCACTAGTGGTGTTGGGTCTACTTTTGGGAAGTGGTCCCTTTGGAATATTCTATTGGGCCTGACCGAGCTGGGCACAACTGAGGTGAGATTACTGCCGTTTCATAGAAAGTAGTGTAACTAACATACCGGGTGCCCGATCGACGCATCCTCTACGGAATAAGAACCCCTGTGACAAGGCAGTCCTTTGGAGATAATTTAATTTAGTTCTTACAGAGGTTTACATGTGTTTTGGGTTGGATCGTACTTGAATCCAACCAGGCCCTTTTTACAAAATTGCTCATATCTCACAGACTGTGTGTCTGATCAATGTGTCGTCTGTCACATTGAGACCCCTATGACATTGTGGTCCCTTTGGTATGATTTTTTTGAGACATAGTATGGGTTGAAATATGACTGATGTCTAGAGAAGCAGAGTCTTCTGAAGATCAGGCATGCTTCATTTTGGAATCTAGTGGCTAGCTGTGACATGAAGAAGAAGAGAGAAAATACAGGTCACCATTAGAAACTCCAGATTGGGATGATATAGTTGTATAGAAAATCATCCCTACCTCATCACCAGTGACCAATATGGGTCAGCACCAATGACCAATATGGGTCAACACCAGCGACCAATATGGGTATGCACCAAGGACCAATATGGGTCAGCACCAATGACCAATACGGGTTAGCATCTAGCGACCAATACTGTTCATCATACAATGACCTTCACAGGTCAGTAGTAGAGTTACTACAGATAGGCTGATTTGTCTTTACGACTAGTCATCCCTTTCCCAGCAACCATGATGTTATACAGTTAGAGTGAGCTATCCCTTTCGCATTGTGCATCATGATTTGGATAATTCATGAGATATTACTTCTGTGGTACTTCTTGTGATGTATTCTTCGTGGATTACCGAGAGACCTTCTAGGGTATTGGGGTTCCCTACTGGGTATTGTTAAACTCATTCCTACATAGGCTCTACTATCATGTGTGTGTTAGGTGTAGACAATTGACCCTCTGAGGTAGTCTTTGGTTGTTTGGGACTTGGTGGAGGTGGGTGCGGTGGGAGAAATATATATCCTCTTCTTCAACATCATACATAGAGAAACTAACCTCTAGGTAGAGCTCCAGGGTAGATGCGACAACTATTTACTTTCTTTTCAGTTTCTATGGCTTGTATTCCAACCCACTGTTTTCAGTTTATAGTTGTAATAGTTCTTGTAAATTACTCTCATGGTTATACATTACTTTTGTTGGTAATTTACCTCAGTTTCCCTTTTTATTTTCTATATATCTCTAAGGAAATTCCTTCCTTGTTTGGGAAAAAAATTTGGTGCTAGTTGCCAAAACCTTTCCTATAGAAGGTGGGCTTGGGGTAGTCACGTCCAGGCCCCATGGTATGGGTCATGAAAATTAAGGAATATATACTTGGATTGATTTGTATTTTAGAAAAAAAAAGGAATATAAAACTAGTTTATATCCTTGGAAAAAAAATTATAATATCTCTAGACCGTTATGCCTAACAAATATCTTATCTAGGTTGGTTCTAAGTTCAAATATCACGACTTTTATTCGAGTGTCTTCCAATAATTGGATAGGGTTTGTTATCATATTTTTGGTGTACTATATTGTCAATAACATATAATCATCAATATAAAATATGTGGAAAAAAATAAATTTTAATAAATTGTAATTCACAATATAAAATTTAAATGGGCAGAATAAAATAAAAAATATTGTATATATTCCATGAAAGATGACCCATGAAAAAAACACCACCCCATTCATACACTAAAGTTTCCTTTTTAGACATGTCATATACATGGTATGATGTAGAAAAAATAACCAAAATAAAACTATGCAGAACCCTTGAAAATAGGTACTTTGACCAACCATTGACCTATATATAAATTCACACAAATATATTCTAGATCAAATATCATTCATCTACTGGTTTTCTATTCCAACTACTGAAATACCTATATTACACATCTAATGATTTTTAGGTGTATGGTATGAAAATAAAGAATGGTAGGAAACAACCAACATTCCAGCATGATGTACCAATATATATATATATATGATTTTATATAAAATAATTTAAAATCATATAAATAATAATTGAAATATACTAGTCGATACGTAATATTCTAATATTGCAACAATGATGATCAATCCCTCATATTTCGGGTAATGTTAGTGGATCATGTTGTTGGTTGATCTTACACCATACTGTTTTTTGAAAAAAAATTATTTTTATGTTCTTTAAAAAGTTTTATTATGTGTTTTTAAAGTATAAAATATATCAAAATATTTTAATTTTATCAAAAAATGATGGATTTTTTTATTAAAAAGGTTTTTTTATCAACACTCTCAAAAGAAAAATAGTAGAACACCAAAAATTATGATAAAAGAGATAATGGATACATCATATTCTAAAATAATGCATGTGGGATTCACCATAATTATATTAGAGTATTACCATAGAAACCGTGATGAATTATTAATGTTTTAATTTTATCTGAAGCATAACATGATTTTTGAATTTTTTTCATGGAAGTCGAAAATCGAGATTTTATTGAAATGAAGTGATATAAATGACACCAAATATATCTATTATTTCTCCCACAACACTCATATAATTCAAGAATCATGATAATTTATAAATAACAATGAATAAAGATACTATATGAGCTCTTAATTGTTAGATATGTTGGTTTATATTGAATAACCACAATTTTGGGAGTTTTCCCTTCATTGTATAGTTTCTTGAACATTAACATTTCCCAATTTATCCCATTTTAATTTTTAATTTTTTTAGATTAGTGACTTTGATTTAATGGGGCTTTGTTAAAATTATATAACTTCATTTATTTTGAATCCAATGGGGGTCATAATTAGAATATTGAGGTATTTGGGTTTCCGTCTATAATTTATAATATGAAAGTTAATAATAACTTATTTTAGGAGTCTTGGAAACCATTTAATATAATAGAGTAAATAAAACCTCATGAAAATTATGAGAGAAGATAAATGAACTTATAAACATCATGTTATAATGAAATTTATATAAAAAATTATTTTAACCATTTATAATTATAGATAAAATTGATTTAAATTGTTTCATATATAAATTTAATATTTAAGGGTAACTCATACCCCATCACACCATATGCTTATAATAAAATTTATTTCCATAACATATCATTATTTATAAAAAATATATGGTTTCACGGAATGATCATTAAAAAAGGTTATGATAGAAGAAATGGAAATGGAAGATAAATTCTCTAGATGTTTAGTTCCTCCAATCTGTAGTTTCATAAGCACACATGGAATGAATAGTTAGTGAAACGATATTTCCAATGCTGGAAAAGTAGGTTCCAAATGGTAGTCCTCCACTATTATATCAACAATCATCATTAAAGTTCCCATGAATTTCAATAAGTGTTTCAATGTTGGGAAACAAGTCATTCATTCCCCCCAGACATGATGATTTTTACTGTTTGTTTCCATGAAGGCTATCTATAAAGGGTTATATATGATTTTATATGCCTTATTATTATTTTTTTATCATAATAAATAATGATCAATGTGTGAAAATCAATTCATCTATATCTATAATCTTAAAAAATGATGAACCTTTATATAATTGATTAGTTTCTATTACATGTTGATGTTGGCATGGATATATTGGTATATACCATCTACATTGTATACTATTTAAAAACTAAATTTTGTGATATAGGTTCCTTGAACTCATTTATAGTTGGTGATTCTTTTAGTATACTGAAAACTACAAATGATCATATTTACATATTTATAGAGTTGGAGACAACTCATCGAAATTAAGACCAGTGTTATCTTTGACCAACATGTAATGTAATAGTAATAGGTACAATGTTAGTTTGATATTTACTTGTTCTCAATATAGATACAATTGAAATCATAATATGTATGGATTGGTTTCTTTTTTATTACTCTAATATCATTGTCCATCATCAGTGTGTTTAATTCTATGATAAGGATTGAATGACATAGATGTTTCAGATAAATTGTAAATGATGGATTGGTCAAGTAGGAAATTCCCATTCCGAGCACAAGAGTATGTTGGAAACTTTTTCTATTGACCCATGTGGTGTTCCCTATCTTGGAAATCATCTTATATTTTTACTGACTTTCTGGATGTTTCCAAATATGTATATTTCATTAATCCTCCAAAAATGGGGATGTAGTTCTAGACTATAATAATTCTACATATTTATCCTATTTATGTAACAATATATGATATATATAAAAATATGATAATAGGGCTTCGGTATCAGTTGGGTGATCCATATCATAAGATATTTATTCATTGTAATTTTTAACATGGGGGTTCATCCCAATACTTTTCTAAAATGAAGGATATTTATTTTCACCATTTTATACATTATCAAAATTTGAACTCAGTGCCAAATGAGAATAACTAAACTTTTTTTCCTATTTGGAATACCTTTTTAATTGATTAAATGGAGTTATAGAATTTTTAAAATATATCATTAGTGAGGTTATTATTAGATCAAGGATTGGAATATGGATATTCTGAAGAAAGCTTTTAAGAAGAAGTTTGAGAATTAGAAGAATCATTAAAAACCATATATCCAATATAGTACTCCATCGGTTTTAAGGACTTCCTGAACTGGATATCCAATTAGTATATAAACACATTATTTAAGGTATTATTATATGAAATCATAGTTTATTAGGAATATGAGAAGGATAATGATCACCATTAGCATCTGGTTTTGTAGATCTTATAGAGCGACCAATATTTCAAGAATATATTGGTATTCAATTTTACTATCCACCTAGTGACCGTTATTGGATTATTTGTTTCAGAATAGAGTCTCACAATATATCTTCAGAAGGTCCATGTTGTGTTATCATATGAAGTACCATTGAATTACATTAATAAAAAATATTCATAGGTCCAGCTGGATATTACTAGTAGTCCATAAACGAGTTCCCAATGACAGTATCACTGCGATAATATCTTACAAAAAAATAAATGAAATTCAATTGTGGAGATATGTTTTAGAATATATCAATTAATTTAAAAGACTCATAATATTAATCATAATATGAACATACTTGAGTTTGGTAAATGGTATATTTTATATTGTGATTAATTTGGTATTGTCCTATGTATTGTATTTTTACAATATGATCACATCATTAACTACCATTCTCATTAGTATTTTGGACCTGATGATAGTTATCCCATCATCAATTCATATGTAATCATTGTTATGAATTCACTTCAATGATGGTAACACTACTTTTTTAGGGGAGGTTCACATATTTTTTAATTTATTAGAGTATGAGTTATACCCTCTCCCAGATTAAAAAAACCATGATTTAGTAACTGGATGAAATAACTCTATATTTTCATTAAATTGCCTTAAATAATTAGAAATGGGCCTATATTGCTGATTCTATTAACAGGAACATTCCTTCCCATCCATTCTTGAAAATTATGTATTAGTGGAACCTTTTAGGGCTTAACTCTCTTTTTAATATGGATTCAAATAAGGATAATTTAGGTATAGTTCGTTCTAGTTTTTATTTCTCATCATTTCAACCTATTTCAATTCTGTTTGTCTTGTAATGCGATGATGAGTTTAGTGGAATCTTAGAAACTATATATTATGTGGAAACTATTTCTCGTGTTTCTCTCTCCTCTAATGGTTTTATCTAATTTTTGGAATCATTTACTCATCCTATAATATAAAAATAACTCATAGTCATATGTTTTTCATAATTTTAATGGTCATTTCACATTATTATTAAAATTATGTCTTATTATATTATACTATATATATAGTGCCATGGAATGAAGGGTAAATTTTTTTATTCTGTGTCCCACTATTACACAACCATCAGATAATGTTCTAAAACCAAAATAATTAAACACTTCTCTTGCCACTTTTTATTCCAATCTTAACGTAGGAGGAGTTATCCATGGATATAATTAGTATATTATCATAGAATCATGTAGATAGAATTAAATCTACTTGGTTATTAATCGATTTTAAGAAATCATCTCACATTATTCTGATTAGGTATCCCATTAAAGGTTGAAAATTTATATAATCTATAATGAAGTTGATTATGAGGCTACATGGGGTTTCCTATGACATTGTTTCTTCTAGAGATCACATTTTTACCTCATAGTTCAACATGTTTCTCCTAGAGGTGAGGGAACATAAATTAGATTAAATATATCATATCATTAAGTGAATGTTTTTGGGATTAAAGATGCAATATAGATTATGGATGACATAAAGAATTATAATATATTTTATTTTGGAGATTATGGGAAAACAATCTATTATATGTTGAGTTATATTATAATAATTACTTCTAGAGATTTATCATAATTGAACACCTTGAGGATCTATATGTTTGTCCACTCAAGTCACCTTCTTTCCTATTAGGGTTGAGAAAGTGATGTCTTATTAGACAAATTCATATGTATGAGATATTAATGTGTATTTAGGATGTAAAATATTTAATTGCTACATCTCAACATTGGATGAAACCATATGTATATTTTTGATTCCATCCATTAGAGTTTCTCATTGCATACCTAGTTTTTATTCAGGGTTCTCTTCTGTTGGGTCACCATCAACATGGGAACCTTGTGAAGATGGATATGAGATATGTTGGACCATTTGTGTTCAACTACCAAACTGTGTGGGTTACATTTCAGTTACGGTCACTAGGTCATTTGATAGGTATGCTTGATTTTTTCAAATGTCTCAACATAACAAATATCCACTTAATCCCTTCTATATCTTGAATTGGGGAGATATTGAGTTGGAGCCATTTGTATAATTATATAAAGTTACCAGAATATATAATTGATTTTTATTTGAATGTATTATGTTAAATTTCTATTACATTGGTCATAGTTTTTGTGTCATGAATCAAATATTCAAAATACATGGGAGTGAGAATCATCTGTAAGAGAGAAGTGGCCTCAAAACATTCCATAGAATCCATTATTTTCATTATATTCTACGGAAAATAAGTCCAATAATGTAAATGATTTTCACATTTATTTTATGTTACACACAAATTTAATGTTTAAGATATTTAATGGGTTTAGGAGTTTTTAATGGGGGTTTATGTGTCGTTAAGGAATCGGGATACGTGCTGTCTATATGAGATTGTTCTAAATGTGAACTGTATATTCATGCGGTGAATTATATATCGATGGAAGTAATTATTCTATTTTAATATTTTTAAAATATTTAGTATGTGGAATGATATTCAAAGCATGAATTAAATTTTTTTATTTTTCATTGAGGTTATTTTTTGGAATATCAATTATTCCAAGTATTTACATCATGAAATAGAAATTGACACCATAATTTATATATGTTAATATAACATATATGTGTTGATAACCTCACTTGTTTTTGATTAACTTCCCCCACTTTTCTTATATCCTTAGGTCAGTCCATCTAATTTCTTGTGAATCCACCTCTTCCAGGCTCCTCTAATTTTTAACATTTATTTTCGGGTATGCTGGTTTCTCCAATATTGGAATTTCTATTCATTTTGTTCCTATATCCCTATTTCAATTGTATTTTTCAACGGTGATGGGATATATTTCATAGATATATTGATGAGGATTTGATCTCTATAAGTCCCTTGTATATATATTTCATATATTAATCTTCCATAAGAAGGGTAACATATCATTTGTGGTCTAATTCATGTTATTTTTGAGGTATATATTGATCTAACATCTCTAAAAACATATTTTCTGATGGAATTTGACTCAAATTTGTGATAATATATGTTATTCCCTCCATTAAACTATATTTCATTCTCCTCTCATTCTATTGAGTGTGATTCTCATCATGGTTTTTGTGTGACATGTGCTTATGGTTGGTGGATCTATCTCTATCCAATATTCAATGAACCGTTAGCAATACTGATATTATAAATAGATTTTAAAATGAATTATCAAGACAAATGAATGTATTAATATCTTCTATAAATTGGTTTCCGACAAATATTAGGTTTCCAACTCGTTTTGGTGAATGAGTATTGTATTATTCACAATCAATTTAAATTGGATTGAGAAATTTTTTTACAAGGAATTTGTATATTGAATAACGGACTGTGTGATTGTTTTTTAAATTTTTTTATGTTGTTTGAAATTGGTTAGATATTTCATGTACAAGGGAGCCTATGGTTCATATATAGATGGTGTAATATTGGGCCTCATTCATTGGTATTGTAATGGGGTTCCCTTTTTGGGTGATCTTATATTCCATGTAAACAAACACATTTTGTTCAAAAACATGATTTAAATTATTGGGGTTCCAACTAATTGTGTGTTCTTCTATTCCCTTTAATTTGATTCAATGGGCTCTAGGGACATGAGTGTTCACTAGTAATTATTTTTTATAGAGTTACTGGTGATATTTATGGCATGTATATGTGTTATCCAGGGGGTGGTTTCCATGGTGAGTTGTCTTTTTAATGTATGTTTGGGTGTGATATGATATATTATGTGATAAATATTTTAGTTTTTTATATTATTCTTTAATACTATTTTACTGGTATTTTTTGTATAACATTAGAAAAAATAGAGTTTTTATAAATGATTTTAATATAAAAGTTCATAATTTAATAGCATGCCATGTTTTAATTTTTTTAGTTTGTTGGTATTATTGTAAAGATACTTGATTTGGAATACCGGTGTGGGATGTTATAAATCATGTTTAACTCAAAAATTGCACACTCCCCATGGGGTATATACATCTTGTATTGTCAAAATATCCTTGAATCATTCAGGCACCAATGTAAGGAGGAGAGTTTTATTTTAATTGGTTACACATTGTTTGGGATGATTTGATGGGAGTTCTGCTACATATAACATGGATTCACGGTTGATAGATTTGTGTTTCCTTGGTTTTTTTGCACATATATCTTTGGATCGAATAAATACATTCATAAATCTTTGGTTATGGAATATATTTTTTCTAGATTCATATATATTTATATATAATGTTTTTTATTTTAAGTTTGGTGAAATCATTCCGTTTTTTATTGTTCGAGGCCCGAGATCTAGTCACTAACCCATGGGTATCAAGAATTCCATTTGGGTTAGTGGAATATTAGTTCTTCTATAAATTTTTTAGTGTATCAAATGTTTTTTCATGACAAATAGAACTATTATATATAATATAAAAGTTATGTGATTCCTTCAATGCCCCATGATATAGTCAATCATAATATAGTCATCCTAATGTATGTTTCATGTATTTATGGAAAATTTTATAATAGTATTAGATTTTTAGTATAATAATAGTTTTCATGGGGTTTATTTTCATGAAAAAATATAAATCATAAATATTTTAATCATATTTACTAATAAAACAAAAAAAATGAAAAAACCTATAATTTAATATATATTCTGTTTTATCATTATGTATTGTTCAAAAAAATTATTTGACAAAAATTTGTTATCATTTTGCTTCGATATATCCTTTTTTTAAAACACCACCAAAATAGGATTTTTTTAATGATTGAATAGAACTTTATACAAGATTGAAAATAGATTCTTGAATCAATTCAAACACCCTAAATATATATATGACGAGGTTTGCATAATATTATTTATAATATTAATCATTTACTTATGATACCTTATCTAAATAATATTTTATATGATTTAAAATAACAAGAATCACATTGTTTACAAAGTTTACATCCATGGACATACATTCTATAATATTAGCACCAAATTTTTTCGGATAATCTAATCTTATATCCCATTATGGTGTTTTATGGGAACAATCAATTAAATAAATCCTATCAAACTATAATAAATTGTAATTTGAAAATAGAGGAATATATTCACTTCAAATAATAAGGAAATTGTTATATTATCCCATGAAGAATTTAGGGTGTTCTGAAAACCCATCAAAACAAGAATATTAATATTCCACCTAATTCTAATGATTCTAATGATAAATAAGAAAACATATTATGTCTTTTACTAAGTGAATGAGTGAAAACTCAATACAATCCTTTATAAAAATGTATCAATTATATTGAAGCTAATATTTATATTAGAAGGGTAATTAAAAATGGGGTTCATTATAAGGATTTTCACTCTCCCCTAAAATGCTAGAATTTTGAAGATGTAAATTAATTATTGAATTAGGAACTTATAATATAAAAATAGACAATTAAATTAATTAAAAATGAATCATAGAGTATTTTATAAATATATAATGAACATAAATTTATTAGTAATAAATAGTCATTTAGTAATAAATATAATGAGAAAAGATGTTTAATTTCCAATAAATCTATACATGTAGTATATATTGGTTTATTAGATCCATTTCACCAATAAAATATCATAAATTAAATAGAGACATTGAATCATTATCCTCTGACTTAAAAATTAATATTTTCAAAATTTATATTAAATGTTATTTCTTAAATGCTTTTATTACAAAAAATATAATATTATTAGAAGTCACATTGTTTTCTCAAATTTTTTAAATTCTTTGTTTATTTTATCAATGTATATCTATATAAGATAAGAAACCTTCAATTCCTAAAATTATTAATCGTCTTAATAATTAATGTATTATAAATTCTAAATGAAAAAATTGGAGTATATTAGTTTCAATGATTTTCTCCAATGATTTATTAGTTATATAAAATCGTTTTAATGACATTACATTCTTTTGAAAAAAGAAATTCCACTACTATTTTTAAATTTCAAAAAGACAATAATTTGAAATTTAGTATTGGGAGAGTGAGTTTTTTTAATGGGTTTGTAAATTAATATAAAAAATATATGTTTTTAAATAAAATTATATACCAATGACTTTATAATGATGATTGGTATGAATATCCTCAGGAGAAAATCTCACCATTATGTATTAAATATAATATAACATTGGACAAAACCAATTTATAAAAAAAATAACTATTAAATTGTCAATTTACTAAGTTTTTATTGAGATCCTTCCATTTATTATCATGTCTTATTCACACAATATATTCAATGTTGTACTATATACTCATTTGTAAGAAAGTAATATTAAACAACACTATAGAGATCTTATAATGATCTGTAAATATGTTCATGGGATGAAAAAAATTTCTTTTTTTTGAGAATAAATCCAATTTAATGAAAATGATTTTAGAAATAATTTGGGATATAATCTAGATAAGATGTTAAAATTATCAATTTTCAATAAAATAGATCATCCTTGATTTCATTGATAAAATTTTTTTTGTTATATTTCTATTACTAAATCAATATATACAGTTGATGTAAATTGTTGATATGAAATCATAAGGATGGATAACACACCCCTTGAATATATTTTATATTATTATAATCTTAAAAATTTTAGAAATAATACTAGTTCATATTATTTCAGCAACAATCCATTTTTTTAGTCACAGAGTATGAACATTAACCTCATGGACAACTTCTTAAAAGAGAATTATTAAAAATTATATTAAAAAAGAATATATAATTAATGATCCCCACTAACTAATATTATTATAAATAAAATTATTAATAATTGTTTTATTTTTTATGTGTAATATACGATGTGTAGAGTGTCAAAATTTAATTAAACTGAGATTAATTTATTATTATATCAAATTATATAGATTTT
The DNA here is from genome assembly GCA_963277665.1 of Viscum album. Lineage (NCBI taxonomy): Eukaryota > Viridiplantae > Streptophyta > Magnoliopsida > Santalales > Viscaceae > Viscum > Viscum album. The sequence goes on along the minus strand of OY728163.1, from coordinate 2,095,775,887 downwards.
AGATAGTTTAGTTGAGTTATTAGAATTATTTAAATAGTAACATGATATAATTTTAGTTTCATACATAAAAATTATATATCAATTACAAATCATTATTTTGAATCATTGAATTTTTAAATTATTTCTTTATTTAATTAATGTATTTGTTTAGTTTTATTTTCCAAATTTCATATAAAAGTGTACCACAATGGTAAATAATATATTTAACATTCTTTTAGTTCATGTAAAAATTTCACATCGTTTCCCTAGTAGAAAAACTTATTACAGTTATTTTGATAATGGAATAACTCTTAATTATCTTCCCTTGTTTTTGGAATTTTTTCCATAGGGATAAAAAAACGTTCGATTTTTGGTATAGAGATTCTAATGTTCCTATGTGACTAATAATGGATATTATACCATCAACCATACATTTGGAACAACACAATGAATCTCTAATTTTTTTCCTAAAATTTCTTTAAAAATTATTTCAATTTTTTGTTTTACACACCCAACAATTCTTTTCTCTTTTGGTCACTCTTATGTCCCTCACTCAGTCTTCCTTAGTGTATCCACATTTTTCATTATCTTATAAAAAGTATTTGTGCGAGTTATAACTTTTAATGTATTTTTCATCTTTTATATCATCTTAATCAATATTGGAACATGGTTTTTACATGATTTTTTCTCCCCAAAGTCAATATTTTCTATTTTTTTCATTTAAAAATACTCATACTATAGTTTTCAATTAATATATTAAAATTCATCTAAATATCAATTAATAGAAAATAAAAGTTCAATGATTAAATTAACCAACATTAATAACACATATAAGTTGTTTTTGGATACATATAACCATTCGAGTATATCATGTTATAAATTGTTTATGGAAAAAATATTTTCATTTCCATAAGTGTATTATTTAATTTCAAAGTTAAATAATATTCTATGAACCTCTTTCGATAGATTTTTTTCCAAGTTGAACTTTAGTATGTTTAGATAAATAAATATTTCAAAAATTAGTTAAAAATATTATATTATTGTCTCAATTCTTGGTAGTGTTAAAAATTAAAATTTATTGAATTATTTTCTGCGATTCTAGTAATTTTATAATGGAGGGGCCTATTTTTAATAATCTATTGATTTTACCTAATATGCTACTGTTAATTTTTCTGTTTATCTCTAAGTTGTCCCACGTATATCTAGGGAAACAAAAATCAAACTATGTGATATATTTTCATAAATTTAATTTATAGGAACAATAATCCAAACAAAAATTTCACTCAATGATAGTGAAAATTACACCATCGAGTACAATGATATTTATTTTTTTGTCTTATCAAATCTATGAAGTCATTTTATCCCAATTTATTTAATATTTTAATTGATGCATTAGACCATATCATACCATTACTTTTCTATGTTCCTCACTTTTCATACCATAAATGCTAAATTATTTATGAGTTACCATGTTAATATTTATTGTTCTAAAATAAAGAAACTAATATTGAAGAAATTATTGAGAAAATTTTAAAATATATGATGTTTTTACTACCATAATTATGGAAAATAATAGGTATATAGCTATCAATTAGTGTTTGTATATTTATCCCCTATAACTAATCATGAAATTTATATAGAGGTATTTCCTCTTGATGTCAATGAATTATTTCCTATTAGAAGATAGCATGTTAATGAATAAAAAGAATATTAAAATAGGAAAGATTATACTGGTCATGAAGATGCACATAAATAAGTAGATTAATAAGATGATGAAGATGAATACGATTGTATTAAAATAGTATGTGAGTCAATAGATATGGTAGGTGAAAAACATTACGGATAGTTAATAATGTTATTATAAATAAATAATGAGATACATAATATTTTATGAGATAAAAATATTTGTTTATAATTTATATAATAGATGCTAAAAAAATAGAAAATTGGTGGATGAACTCATTTATCTCATTAAATGAAAAACATAATATACATCATGATATCATGGAATTCTTTTCAGATGAATCACTATATGTATTTTATCTAATTTATCAAGATGCATCTTATAGTCAATCCCATCATATTTAGATGAAATGTATCTCTTATGATGTATTTATTAAGTAATTATCTTATTTTATTCAATTATAATGTTTAATTTTTCTAACTATTTATCTTTGATAGTTCAAAAATTTTGATTGTATTAATTTTTTCTTCATAAATATATTATTTTAATTGGTTATTAGAAAATCTATATTAATTAACACATATATTATTTTTTAGGATTTGTTCTATTTTTTTTAAATCAAAATATGATTCAAAATCTAATGTTAATCAACATAATATTTAATCACATATCTTGTATTATTAAAACATATATTTCTATATTTTATATTGTATTATGGGTGAAATCATCATGTTTCATTCCTTTTATCATGATTAATAAGGTATTTCTTAGCAATTTATATTTCTCTTGTGAATTATATTTACCTAAGAGTTATTTTTTGTTTTTATAAAATCTATGCCACTGTTTCTAATCAATATTTGAATATTTGAATATTTTTAAAAGACCTGATATCATGATTTGGACTTTATATGATAGTTCTTAACTATTAAGGATTTAAAATCATTTTAAAGGAGGCATTTTTTTTCTCCGACAATTTTTACACATTTTAATGATCTGAAATGGTTTTTTACCGTATGGCATATTACCATAAGTTTTTATTATATTCAATACAAATTACAATAAAAAATGTATTTTTTCAAAAAAAACATCATCAAATAATCCTTCTAGAAGTAAAATAATGGTTGGTGTTTTTTTGGAATCGAGATGTAAGGTCAGATAACCACCGTCAAAAGTTTGGTGGAAGATAAAGTACCAACTACCTCTATAATATTATAATTAGTTGAATAAAAATATATATATTATGGATTATAGGAAGAGAAATATTTCACATAAGATATAATTAGACATTCAGTGGTAAAATATCTCATTTTTAAGTATCTGTATTAAAAGTAAATGATCGTGATTCTATTGAACCCAGAGGTGATATAAAATGACCAATTAATTTATTATATATCTAAATTGTATAATATAATATAATTATGTTGAGAATATATAAATAAAATTTTATAGTGATATTATAATTGTTTTTTATTATTGTAAGAATTTCTTAATGATGATTACTACCATTTTCAGAAATTGTTTCATCATTATTAGGATCCACATACATCTAATTTTCACTCTATTTTACCCAATTTTAAATATATATTTTTTCTGATATTTCAGGAAAAAACTTAAAGTAATCATTTTTTATAGTTTATTTTGGGTAATTATAAAATTGAATGACTACATTTTCCAAAATTTTATTTATTTTGGTTATTTTATTAGTAAATAAAAATTGAATAAAAAAACTAAAAAATAATAGAATCCAAAATTAATTTTTATCATTTTAAAAATGTTTTTAAATAAATGATATTTTTTAGGATGTTATAAATTTTTAAAATAGAAATAATGAACATATATAAAAAAATTTCCCAACTCCATGACAACACCCAAAAAATTTAAAAAAACCACAGATCCACCAGATTATATCCTATTAATCTAACTCAGAAGGATGGCTAGGAATAGACTTAGGGATAAAAGAAAATATATGATTGGGATTTCTTTGGGGTGTGGGAAAGTGCATGTATGAAGTGATAGATCAGGATATTGGATAGTGGTTGGAAGGATGAAATGGTGTAGATTAGCATCTATAATACTCATATAATCATATAATCTCAGAGAATCATTCATTAAGGATCTCCCACATAATGAAGAAACTATTGTGGGATCTTGAACTTAATGGAAATGTTTACAAAATATCAGCATGACACCACTTTTCTAGGTCATCGCTCACCCTAGTGGAAGGATACCTCTCTATAGACCCTCCTAAACAATAACGTGTGTTTGTTAAACCAATACACAACATAATTTGATTCCCAAAACTTCTAAGAATATTTATTCAACAATAAGCTATAAAATACCATTATATTTTAATCTTATAACAATAAAATCAACTATGTATTCTAGTAAAATCCATGTTAGCATTGGGAATGATTGGAGAAGAGATGAAAAGACAAAATCAGGCAACATTGCTGATGAAGTGTTTCTCTTGGTGATGTTTACAATGTTCAGCCCAAGTTAATACCATGAAGACATTTTTTTTTATCATCACTATTATATATTAGATAAATTCATTCAAAGCACATTTGAGGAGTTCACCTTGAAAATTAATTAAGAAGGTGTGATGATTTTTAATATTTTTGTTTGTTTCATTATATTTTTGGGTGATGGTGCTAACATGTGAGTATAAAAATAAAATATTTTATGAATTTCAATTTTTCCATGGTGGAGGGGTTTCAGACCAAAGAAATTAAAAATGAATAAATAATTATTTGGATATATAGTATTCACGATGACGATTACTCTTTCATATGTAATAATGGAGGGAAATAATTAGTGATGATAGAAAAATTACTATATTAAAAGAATCCAACTTGTGATAAAAATGAATGTCCACATAGGTCAATACAAGGGAGGTATTTTAGTACTTTCATACGATAATTGAATGACATGAATGTTCTAGAAAATAAAAAATTAAGGTTGTATATATTGGTATTTCAAGGATATTTTGATTGTGTTTTTATGTGAATCCTTATGCGCACAAGGAGTAATTTTTCAAAAATAGTATGTATAACCATAATTGTTTCCAAAGAATATAAATAGATAGTGTTCATACACTATTAATGTAATATCTCCCAATTTGGTGAAGTCGGAAATTTCTTAGAGGCCGAATGAATAAAATAGTATTTTTTAAAATATTTGATTTCTTAAAACTTCATAGAAAATGTGAGGGGGTATAACATAGGTTTATGTTATGATATGAATAGAATTATGAGAAAATAATTTTATTTTTCATTTGAATGGAAATTCATGTGTGGGGTTTCATCATCATTAACATATTTTCCCCCCACCCAAAATATATGGATTACTATTACATGGTAGGTTTTGGGATGTTTTTCATTCAAAAACTTGTGAGAGATTACCTGCATGAACATTTTGTAAATTATTTATTATATTTAAATATGGTTTCAGGTCACCCATCCCATTTTCAAAAAAATATACCAAACCTTGAGAAATAAGCTTATTTTTGGATATAATATATCCTTTTTATCCATTACGTTCACTAAGATATTATTATAACAACTCATATTGGCATATTATTTATATAATTACTTGATACCTAATGAACATATATTTTTAATTCATTTGGGTTTGAAAATATTTCATAATAAATCAAATCATCATTGTCATCCATATTTTTCATGTATAACATGATTTATATTGATTTTATTTTGTGTCTTTATTATTTACTATTGAATTCCATACACCAAAAGTAAATGATCAACCATGATGTATATTATCTTTTTCATTATAATTATATATTTATTTAGTTTATGATTACTAACATTATAAATTCTATGATGATTGATCTTTTGGAAAATTAAGAATGATCTATATCATGGTTATGAATTTAGAATCATTTTTATTGACATGGAAAAGAGATTACATCAATTATATGTATTTTTTAAAGTCTTTTATTATCTTTTTCTATTTTATTATTCATGTGTTGGTATAATTGTTCACCTATTTTACAATATGGTGAATTTAGTTGTGTATAGATTTTTATATTAAAATAAAATTCCAAAATTTGAATGGAAATATAGATATTTAATATATCACAATAATATTATTTGTAAGATGAAAGATCCAAATCCAAGAATGGTAAAGAGGATCAGAGCAACAGTAGTAGTCACCAGAAGCAGAGCTAACCATTTTGGAAGAATCAGAGGGTATGGAAACCTCCATCAGGACTAGGCACCATGCAGCTTTGTACGGGGAAATGCTAGCCAATCAGCAATGCATGTGGGGAGCTAAAGGCGATCAATGATGCAAAAGTTGGGGAGGGGTAGTTCTAGTGGATTGGTCATATGGGTCATGTATGGGCATGATATGCCTCTGGGCCTTTGGGTCATGTATTATGGGTCATTTGGGTCCTTGTGCCTTGGGCCAACGGGTCATGTACGGGTTCCCCTTCAACCCTTAAAAGGGGGATTATCCTTAATAAAAAAAGGCCATCGGGCCATTTATATATTGTAATTAGAATAATATAATAATAATGGTATTATAATAAGGTCAAAACATACCAATATCAAACTCAATCTTTCAAGGATTAATAATAGTCAATCATATCATAATTATTTATCACAATAAAAGATATAATGAATATGATTTTGGATCTATAAACAACCAATCATGTGTTACCGGATCAAAAGAGAAGAAAAAATAATATGTTTCGAGCATACTGATAAACACGTAAAATCATTTTCATTAGTCATGGATCACTACTAGAACTAACATGGTTGATTGGATTCTGTCACGAACCAAATCTGGTCACCATCAAAACCGTCACTCGACCCGGCCCACAACACGGCCCAAAGGGCATTCCTGAACCCCACTGGCTGGCACATGTTCCTGGGTATCATAAAATAAAAATTGGGTATGACTTAACCTATTTTATAAACATAAACCAACAAAAGAATCCAATAAAACAAATCTGGATTTTTCAATCCAAACAATCATTTACAAAAAGCAGAACATAATTACATATTTTAAAACAACTGAACAAGACTATAAAAATGTACAAAAACCAAAGGGAACATCCCAAGAACCCTCATGGGAAGGGGCACTTCCCTTAAGCCATCTCCACAAGACTTCACCACCAAGGACTTGGAAGAAACAAGAACCACTAGAACTAAAAACTGTAACCAACCTGCGACATCAAAAATAACCAAGTCTACTTACACCCAAGGGTGTAAATAGGGTGTGAGACAAAGCCCAATTGGATACCACCACTAATAGAAACCATGTGATAAAAATTTATTGACAAAAATCATGAAAGTCTTCAAAAACAGGTAATGCTAGTTACAATTTCTAAAATATGCACCATTAAATAAAAATAGTTTTCGGGTGGGCTAATTTAAAAAATAAACACTTTTAAAATAAATACCAAAGCTACTAAATTTTCTATCCACTCATACCATATGCTGACTGTAACAACCCAATATTTCAAAGTATGATCTTTCTTCAAAATAATTTAATAACATGCACTAGACGCAACACTGAGTTCCAGTGTATCACGTCATACCAAACTAGCCGTTTAAAAGCAGTTATAAATAGTATGAACTAAATTTTTAACTTTATATAATACTTATAAATTTAGAATCCATATTATGAGTTTCATAGACAATATGTAAGAACACACATATTTTTTTTCTGATAAAAGACGTATTTTTAAAAATATGCAATTTTATCACCTTTTAATGGCATACCCTTTTTAAATACAATATTTGAAACTTTTATTTATTCAACATGACAAAATAATATTCTTCTTTATAATCGAGAAATAATAATTTAGTTTCAATAAATTTTTTGTGTTTTTATGATATCTTTCTTATTTGGGTGAATAGTGGAAATAATATATTTTAACTGAAAACAACTTTTTTAATCAAAATAATTTATAATGTTGAATTAAAAATTTTAATGGATTGGAAGTATAATTAGATTATATTTTTACCATTTAATCCAATGATCGTTATTGTTATTAATTTCACTTTAATGATTGGGTACAAACAAGTGTCAGTCTTTTGATAGTTATTATTTCCTAAAAACACGCCTCAAGGATTTGAAAAAGGGAATAAATTTTAAATTAATTATTGAAACATCTATGTTTTGAAATAGGAAAAATAGAAATCATTTTTGAATTCAGAATATCAAAATTTTCTTAGGGTGAAGTTTTTATATTTTTCAGAAAACATTCAATTTTTTATGAATAGTGAAAAACACTAAGTTATTGTTTAAAACGAACTTTTTATTTAAATAGGTATTTATTTTATTTAAATTTATTTTAGGTAAAAATATATACATAATAGCTATATAAATTCAATGTAATTCATTGGATTCAGTTTATAATAATTTTAGATATATAAAAATTTAATCGAACCTTTTACCGTTTTTTACCCACCTCCAAAGAGTATTTGCAAATTTATATAAAACATAATTTTACTGCTTTTGTGAGTTGAATATAAAAAATAAGAGAGACGTGGTTTGAATCAAGGAGTAAAATATGGTTCAATAAGATAAAACAAATTTTTGGTGAATAGTAACTTTTTACTTTTATTTAGCACGGTTAAAAGTAAATAGGGTAATTAAGGGTAAAAATTATATTATTATTACCCTAAAACATTTAATGATTTTATTGGATAAGTTTAATTCATCCAAAAACATCCTTGGGGGTAAAATATGACCCTTTAGGTCCACTTGGATTAGATTAAGACATTTATTATTAATTAATTTAAATAAGAGTTAAAAAAGGAAAATCAAAGTTTAATAACTAAACAATTTTTAATATAGGGTTATACAAAAGATAAATTAGAATATAATTATTCATTATAAATCCTAAAAGTTTTTATACATAATGGTATTTTATTTATAATTTTTAGTCATTAAATAATTAAAATTATTAATGACACAATGACGATGAAGTAATTACCTTATCAATAAAAGAATCAAATAAATTGTATTATAAATATTAAAATAAATATAATTTCAAATTTGTTATGAAATCGAAGAATTTGACAGTTAAATATGACATTTTAGGGATGATTCAATGTATTTTTTTCGATGTAATCAAGTTGTGATGACTTTCACAAAAACAAAATACCAAATAGTGTCAAAATTGACATAAATTAATATTTAAAACAAATACAATATTATTGGTTGATATAATATTATAAAAATATAAGGCTCAGCCAAAAGGATTAAATAATATTATATATTTCATTAGTGAGCCACTTTATGTTCTCTTGTAAGTTTATAGTTTGTTTATTAACCATATAGAGTAAGAATACAAGAAGACACGGTAAAAGATAAACTATTTAACTAAGAGTTAATTCTAAAAGAAAAGGATAAAATGGAAACCTAAACTTCTATAAATCATATTGGTTGAGATGATTTCGACCCATAACCACCTATGTCTCGAAATAAATTCATTTGGAACAATTATAAACCAAATATGATTTTATAATAAATTAATACTTTAATTTTATCCTAAAGTGACCATCACCCCTCTTATGAAAAGGAACTTCCCCTTCTCTCAAATTAACACCTCCAATGCCATTTGGCTCGGTCAAACACTACCCAAATATCCTCCAAACTATAATACCTTCATCCTAGAGGCCTTAATTTGGTCATAAAGCCAACCTAGGGATCCCTTTTGACCAAATAAAAAAGAAGAACTCGAAGAAGAGGAAATGATTTCACCACCTTCTTTCATGTTCTCTTATTCTTCCACTTAGTCTTTCATTATTGTTTCCATTATAAAATAATAACTCTAATATCATCTATACACTATGATGTTATTATAAATATGGAAGAACTATTTTAATTATTCTATCCATCTTATTAATGATAATGTCACCATGCATGCGTACGTACAGCTTATCGTCTCCACGCCGTGTTGTAATTTGTTATTCAACATTATGTTATTTGGATGGATATAAGGATGAGTAATATGTATATAAATAATGAAAATAACTTGATAATGTATCTGTAAAATTAATATACCATCCATTTCCAAACCTTTAAGGAAATTATAGTGTCGCTCGTGCGTATGTATAGAATACCGTCTCGACGACGCGATGAGATTCACTTCCACGTTAACCATTCATCGATGATTATAAAAATATATATTACTAATAAGTATGTAATATATGAAATAATAATGCTACTGGATATATATATATACATATACATATATATATATATATATTTACTTACATATATCTTATTCAATTAATTACGTTCAATATGATATGAAAACAGAAAAAGCGTTTATGCATACGTACGGACTAACGTCTCCATAAATGGTGTTTTTCATTTCATACATATGTCTATTATAAATAGTTATTTTCTAAATATATATGATATATAAATCATGTTTTATATTCTATAAGTATTTAAATCTTGGTCTACGTAATACAATCAAGAGTAACAAGTTAAAACATGTACGATAAAGAAAACGATTATTACCCAAAATGTAAATTTAACATGGAAATTATTTTTAAATGGGTGGTATAATGTCATAAATGAATCATGTATGATATCAAAAATATTAATATGGTTATTTTATAATTTAATAACATACTATGCTCTTCATACAAAAGATTAAACGTACCCCCCACTAAAGGAAAGTTCCAGCTAAGGGTTATTTCCTCAATCTCATTATTATCAGAGATTGTTCATGTGTTAGTATTTTCGGGGAAATACTTATCATAGATACCCATATATCATAAAAATGTTTTCAAAAAGAATATTTTAAGGTTTTATTGTAGGGTCTATTTAACTAGATCATCATGATAAATGTTTTAATGATTTATCTTTCTCAACTCTTTTAATTAATGTCCATATTTTCAAAACGATTTTAAGGATTTATTTATATAGACATGAATTTTTTGAAATGATAACTATTTTCAAAACATTCAAAGTGGTATGATAATATTTTATTCAAAAATATATTTTAAATTACTTCCTTTAAAATTTGTGAGAGTTACAACATATTTCAGTAAAAAGTGTTATTTCTCTCAAAAAAAATTCGAATCACTTTCATCTATGTCAACATCCTTTGATGGATTTTAAACTTGTATGAAGTTGATTTATTATGATACCAATATTCCATATTTTAAATAATGTTTTGTGAAATGTTTGACTATGGATGTGTTATTTTTATACCATTCATGGTTTATGGATAAATTATTGACATTTCATATTCTAGTTTTAATATGAATGTTTATGTAATGTTTCAACCTTTTCATATGAGGAATGTATGGGACATAGTAAGTGATGGGTGGAGCCCACTCTAGCTCCTAGATGCATTAGTAGGTCTCATGAGACAATTATATGGGGAATTGGCTGAGGCCTTTCTGAATTTAATATATGGTTTTGGTCGAGGCCTTAATCATTTTTAGACGTCTTGGCCGAGGACTTGACAAAATGTTTTAGATTTTCTGGCATTATACATTCCCTCGTTTAGAAAATAATATCGATGGTTCATGTGGTTATTCGACTTGTAGAATACCCATGACTATATTTTATTATGGTGTTATTTACTCAGCTAATATTACTACCAGAATGTGTACATGTTTATTATTTTTAAAGGCATGTGTTTTAAATTATATAACATGCATATTGATGATGTTATCTTTCACTAAATTATTTACCCTTACTAAGCATCTAAGCTCACCCCTTTCTTATGTTTTATTTTCCCAAGATCCTAAGAAGTGTTTTATGATTGAGATGAAGGATTAAGATAAGGGAATAATGGAGTTATAAAAGAACTGTTTTTTGGTATTGTATGTTAGACAATGTAATGTAACGTTCATGTATGTAATCTATTTTCCATGACTGCTAATCTAATCGGTCTTTAGGGACATGATTTTTTGTAATCATGCCAATGTATTAAAGTAATGCATCGACTGTAGGAATCTAGGTTCGGGGCGTTATAGTTGGTATCAATGGACGTTTAGAAATAACCTTTGAAACTAGATTTAGATAATCTCTGATTAGAGTACATTTTTATAAGATAGACTTTGAAGATTAGTATAGAAGAACTTCCTAGAATTTTGTTAATGTAATTATTTCGATAGTTTTCAAAAGAAAATACATATCTGTCTGGATACGAGCAGGTAGAGGTGGCTCTGGCATATATGTACCTAGGGGTAAAACCGGAAAACACCGCTTTGAGCTAGACTCGAATGGGAATTGGTGCACAACAACGGGACTTGCTCCACTCGTGGTTATGACACCTCCGGGGGATATGCTTATGATAATTCACGTTTTATTTACAAATCACTATGAAGGGTTTATGAGTATATACTTCCTCTAGGAAAACATTTTTTTGAATATGGATAATATCCATAAACATTTCAATCTACGTTAGGTAGTTTACAAGTTTGGAATTATTCATTTCAATTCAAAAACAGACCTAGTTTAGGCCATTGTATATAAATGGTGCCCAGTAGAAGGAATGTGAACTCCAGTAATTCATATGATCTAAAGAGTAAGAAGGATCATATCCTTCATGGTATTAATCCTACATTTATAAGGTAAATAGTCTCCCATGTATTCTCAACATATGAATAAATAGTATCATGTGTTAATAAGATAAGTAAATAATTCTCGGATTATGATGGCTTTGAAGGGAAGCAAGAGAAGATAATGATGGAAGAGAGAATGATGGATAATGGGAAGAGGGAAAGGATTGATTTTCACATATGATAAAATGTGTGAAGAATCACCTTTGGTAAATTCTTGATGGGAATAGTAATTTTTTATAAGTGTGGAGAAAAAGAACACCAACTACGTGATTTCAAGGGTGAGAAAAATGACTCAAATGTAAAATGCTTCATATACAAGGCATTGGGACACTACGCGAATCAATGTCCCAGTCATCAGTGTATACCTCAATTGATTCTATTAGATAATAATCAAGTCGTGTTACTACCTCAAATGAAGAGGGACGACTAGTGTTCTTAGGTTGTAAATGTAGAATTATTTCATTTAGGTGTTGTATCAATAATATACTAGTTATAAGAAATATGGAGATAAATACGGATTGTACTATAGTACTATTTTATTGAGGATTTTAGATTATATGGTTATAAGAAAAGTGACTTAATAGTAAGATACACTTTTTGGAAAATACATGGTTGAATGAAAGGTAATCCTTAATATTGTCCTGATAAAGAGGTAGTGATTTTGGAATAAGAGATGGTTGATTTGGATAAATTATATTGAATTTTATTGACTTCCTTGAAACTGAATAAGGATTTGTAAATTCCATCATTGTTGGAGTTTATAACATTTTTGTATAGAACAAGTATATACAATATACTACAGGGAATAAGGGAGCATGAATGTAATCAATAAGGTTTTATTTAAATTCAGGATGTTGAGGTGTTTTAAAAGAATACATGATGATGGAATTCACATGTTATTACCTGGAAAAAAGGATCTTCATTGTGTTGAACTTCCTTATAAATTTTGGACTGAGAGTTTGGATATTAGTATTTTGGATAAGTCTAAAGGTTGGAATGGATTAAGTTTGAAATTGGATACTATTATTAAGGTTATTTTTGGATTGTTATAAAAAGTAAGACCCCGAGGTCGGGTGACACATAGTCATGTCTGGCAAGGCCATAGGACTAGAACCCGCATCCGAAGAGTGACAAAGGTGCATCACCTATAACTAGACTACATGATGTAATAGTTTGTATAATTATTATTTTTTAAATAATATGACAAATGAATTATAAATTCATTATTTTTGGAACCTTATATGATATGGAAAAATGGATTTTTTTTGAAATAATTTGTAGTGAATGATGAGTTTGTGGTAGTAATTAGTTGAAGGATGAAACTCTACCTGTCAAATATAAATAGATATAAACTTTTTCCCTCTTACTAAGACTAAATTTTATTATCCCAGTTTCTGATGTGGGTTTCCCCACAAAGGTATTTTCTATTTTAAACCTTTTATTTTCGAAGAACAATTTCAAATTGCGAGGACGCAATTTGTCGATGGAGGGAATAATGTAACACCCCATGATTTCAAAGTACATTATTTATACAAAGTAATTCAATAATATGCACTACACGTAATAATGAGTTCAAGCGCACCATGACATACCAAACTAGCTGTTCAAAAGCGGTTATGAATAGTATTATCAAAAATTTGAACATTATATAATACTTATAAATTTAGAATTAATATTATGAGTTTCTTAGACATAATTTAAGAACACATACATTTTTTTCAGATAACAGAATTATTTTTCAAAAAATGTGATTTTAGTGCCTTTTAATGGTGAACCCTTTTTAAATCTAATATTTTAAACTTATATGTACTCAACATGCCAAAATAACCTTCTTCTTTAGAATTGGGACATAATAATTTAGTTTCAATAAATATTTGGTGTTTTTATGATAACATTCATATTTGTGTGAATAGTGAAAAATACTATATTTTAACCGAAAAAAAATTTTAGTCAAAAAAATTTATAGTGTTGAATTATACATTTTAATGGTTTTTATGAATAATTAGATTATATTTTTACAATTTAATCCAATGTTGTTCATTGTAAGTAATTTTACTTTGAAATTGGACATAAACAAGTGTCAATCTTTTGATAGTTATTATTTCCAAAAAATACACTTCTTGGTTTTGACAACGGGAATTAATTTTAATTTAATTAATGAAACTCCAATGTTTTCAAATTGGTAAAATAGAATTAAATTTTGAATTATGAATATCCAAATTAGCTAAGGGTGAATTTTTGGTATTTTTCTGAAAACTATAAATTTTTGATGAATAGTGAAAAACACTGAGTTATTGTTTAAAACCAACTTTTTATTTAAATAATTATTTATTCTATTTAAATTTATTTTATCTTAAAATTGATAAATAATACCTATATAATTTAAATTTAATTCATTAGAGTCATTTTATAATAATTTTAGATATATAATCATTTTATCGAACTTTTTACCGTCTTTTACCCACTTACTAGGAGCATTTGCAAATTTACATAAAACGTAACTTTACCGCTTTTGTGTGTTGAATTAAAAAAATCCGAGATACATGGTTAATATAAAAGAGTAAAATGTGGTTAAATAATATAAAAATAATTTTTTATGAATAGTAACTTTTTACTTTTATTTACCACAATTAAAAGTAAATAGGGTAATTAAGGGTAAAAATGATATTATTATTACCCTAAAACATGTCCTAATTATATTGGATAAGTGTAATTCGACCAAAACAAATCTTAGGAATAAAATATGACCATTTAGGTTCACATGGTTTTGATTTAGACATTTCTTATTATTTAATTAAAAGAAGAGTTATAAAAGTTAAAATCAATGTTAAATAATTAAACCATTTTTTATTATAGGGTTATACATAATATAAATTACACTATAAATATTCATTAGAAATTTAAAAATATTTCCAATAATGTGGTATTTTATTTATAATTTTTATAGACCATATAATTAAATTTATTAATGACACAATGATGATGCAGTAATTACCTTATTAATGAATGAATCAAATAAGAGGTTTAACAAATATTAAAATAATTATAATTGCAAAGTTTTTATGAAATACACTACTTTTATAGTTGAATATAACATGTTAGGAATGATTCAATTTATCTTTTTCAAATTAATCATGTTGTGATTACTTTCAAAATATCAAAATACCAAATAGTGACAAAAATAACATAAATTAATATTTAAAACAAATACTATATTATTGGTTGATATAATATTAGAAAAATGTAAGGTTCTGCCATAGGGAATAAATAATATTATATATGTCATTAATGATCCACTTTAGGTTCTCATGAACGTTTAGAGTAATTTTATTAACCATATAGAGTAAGAATACAAGAAAACATGGTAAAAGTTAAACTATTTAACTAAGAGTTAAATCTAAAATATATGGTTAAAATGGTTACCTAAACTTGTCTAAAACCTATTGGTTGAAAATATTTCAACCCATAACCACCTAAGGAACGAAATAAATTGATTTTTAACCATTATAAACAGAATATGATTGTATAATAAATTAATACTTTAATCTTTTCCTAAAGTGACCCTCACCCCTCTTATAAAATGGCACTTACCCTTATCTCAAATTAACACCTCCGAATCCATTTGGCTCGGCCAAATCCTGCACAAATATCCTCCCAACTATCCTACCTTCATTCTAGAGGCCTTCATTTGGTATTAAAGCCAACCTAAGGAGAACTTTTTATCAAATGAAAAGGAAGAGCCCGAAAAAGAGGTAATGATTTCACCACCGTTTTCCAAGTTCTCTTATTCTTCCACTTACTCTTTCATTGTTTTTATCATTATAAAATAATAAATCCAGTATAATCTATATACTGTGATGTTATTATAAATATGGAACAACTATATTCATTATGCTATCCATATTATGTATCATAATGTCACCATGTGTGCGTACGTATGGCTTACCGTCTCCACGTCGTGGTGTAATTTTTTATTCAAATATATAATATTTGGATGGATATAATGATGAGTAATATGTATAAAATTAATGAAAATAAGATGATAATGTCTCTTTAAAATTAATATACCCTCCAATTACACAACTTTAAGAAAATTATATTGTCACTCGTGCGTACGTACGGATTACCGTCTCAACGATGCAATGATATTCATTTCCACGTACACCATTCATCAATGATTATAAAAATATATATTACTAAATATTATTTAATATATGAAAAAAATTATTCTACTGGATATATATATATATATATATCTCTGTGTGTGTGTGTGTGTACTTACATATATAATATTCACTTAGTTCCGTTCAATACGATATGAAAACGGAAAAAGCATTTATGCATACATACGGTCTACCGTCTCTATAAACGGTGTTTTTCATTTCATATAGATGTCTATGATACAAATTTATGTTCTAAATATATATTATATATAAATAATTTTTTATATTATGTATGTATTTAATTATTGATCTAAGTAATATAATCAAGAGTAACATGTTAAAACACGTACAATAAAGAAAACGATTATTACCTAAATTGATAATTTAACATGGAAATTATTATTAAATGGGTAGTAGAAAGTCATAAATAAATTATTTATGATGTAATAGATATGAATATGGTTATGGTATAATTTAATAACATAATATGATCTTCATACATGAGATTAAATGTTACCCTAACTAAAAGAAAGTGCAAGGTAAGGGTTATTTCCTCAATCTCATTATTATCCGAGATTGTTCATGTGAAAGTATTTTCTAGGACATACATATCATAGATACCCATATTTCATAAAAATGATTTCAAAAAGAATCTTGTATGGTTTTATGGGAGGTTCTATTTAACTAGATCATCATGTTAAATGTTTTAAAGTGTTTTCCTTCTAATCCTTTTAAATTAATGTCCATATTTTCAAAACGATTTTAAGGATATATTTATATGGACATGATTGTTTTGAAATGATAACTCTTTTAAAATGTTTCAAAGTGGTATGGGACAATTTGATCCAAAAATCTCTCTTAAATGACTTCCTTTATAAATTTTGAGACTTACAAATGATGTCATGAAAAAGTGGTATTTCCCTCAAAGAGTTTTACGAATCATTTTCATCTATGTCCACATCCTTTGATGGGTTTCAAACTTGTTTGATGTTGGTTTATTATGATAAAATTATTCCATATTTTATCAAAGTTTTTGTGATATGTTTGATTGTGTATGTGTTATTTTATACCATTCATGGTTTATGAATAAATTATAGATATTTGGAATACTAGTTTTAATACGAATGTTTCTGTAATGTTTCATCATTTTTATACGAGGAATGTATTGGACATAGTAAGTGACGGGTGGAGCCTTCTATAGATCCTCGATGCATCGTTAGCTCTCATGAGACAATTAGATGTGTAATTTTACGAGGCCTTTCCCATTTTGAAATATGGTTTTGGTCAAGGCCTTAATCATTTTTAGATGTCTCGTCTGAGGCCTTGACAAAATGTTTCAGAATTTGTGGCATTATACATTCCCTCATTATAAAAATAATATTTCTACTTAATGTGGATATTTTACTAGTTGAATACCCATGAATATGTTTTATTATGGAGTTATTTACTCATCTCATATTTCTATCATAAAGTTTTCATGTTTATTATTTGTAAAGGCACGTGTTTTCAATTATTCACCATACATAATGTTTATGTTATCTTCCGCTAAATTTTTTACCCTTGCTGAGCATCTGAGCTCACCCCTTTATTATGTTTTGTTTTCCCAGTATACCAAGAAGTGTTTTATGTTTGAAATTCAGGGTAAAACTAAGGGAACAATGGAGTTCTAAACGAACTATTTTTTTGTATTGTATTTTATAAAGTATAATGTAACATTCAGGTGTGTAATCTATTTTCCAAAACTGCTAAACTAATCAATATTTTGCGACATGATTCATTTTAATCATTCCAATGTATTAAAATAATGCACCAACTATGGGAATCTAGAGTTGGGGCATTACACCCACGGTAAGAACACAATTTCTAGTGAGCACAAGCAATGAAGAAAAACCCCTAGGCACTAGCTAGCTGTGGGTCCCATGTACCTCGTATCTCCATGAAAGTAACCATCACAAATATATATTCTCATGCACGAGAAAATTGTATGGAATATACACATAACCTAGTGGTCCACAATCATCATCATAATAGATTAGTTAGAGTTTTAAGCATCAATCTTTCCACGTGAAACTAATGTCAAACCCCACGGATTCACTAGCATACTAGTACACATCCACCCAACTAGACACGGGGTTTCCCTTTGTGCTAAAACATGTTCAAAAGGTCAATGAATATAATTTTTACATGAAAATATCATTTCCATATCATAAATTTACAAAACCCCTCACATGTATAAAACACAGGTCATAAAAGTACACTTTTCATTCAAATTGATTCTGAAATCTGACTCACACCAAAATATCCCACTACACTTTTCACATCACTTAAACACTTAATGAAATAATTTAAACATTTTTATAAAAAAATTACAATGTGATACACAAAGAATCCCACAACAACATGCCACATAATACACTTTTTACTTTCAAAATCATTTTATCATCAAACTTACACGAAACATCCCAGAAACAAGTTTCACTCCATTATCCTAATTTAATTAAACATTTAAAAAAATAACAAAACATTATAAACATGTTTGAGAACACAAAACAATAATTAACCTTATAAAAAACCATGATAGGTGAACTCACACACCAAATAGTACATATGAACCTTTTCCCACTTTTTCAAACCAACTAAAACATTTATAATTTTTCATAAAAAGAACCCAAGTTGTGTAAATATGTCTTTCACACAAAACCCATTTCAAAACACCCATTTAAGACCAAAACCATACCAATTTATATCTAAAATAGAATTGGAATCCCCATGTACATTTATAAAACCAAATTCAAGTGTTATAAAATCACCTTGAATAATACCACAAAATATAAAAATGAAAACACACATTTTCATAAAATGATCTCAAGTGGTATAACAATGTTTTACACATAAAACCTATTCTAAAACCCTAAATTTTGGCACACATGACACTAATACATTACAAAACAGAATTGGCAGGCCATACAAGATTAATAAACCAATTCCATATATTATAAAATACACCCAAATAATACCCCAGGAGTAACACATGAAAACACCCAATTTCATGTTAAAATGAAACTATAAAATTAAACACTTAACCAAATAAATCATAAAACGTTTTTTAACAACACCCAACGTATGAGGAATATAAAAATTGATTAAATACATAATGATAACTCATCAATATTGTTTACACATGGAACTACCTACTAAAAGTGTCGAATCTCTCAAAACATGGTGCGAAACATCAACTGCACCACCGCTGCATCACAAGGAAGATAAATCAAGCCCTAGACCACAATATTTAACAAAAAAGACACCAAATAAAACCATAGGGTCTAAACCTAACTTATGTACATTTTAGAACAGAATGAACGTGGGAGGAAACCCTAACAAGAAGGATGAAATTGAAGAGAGAAACATTTACTCAAAACAATCATGAATAAAACAACCCAAAATCCACCAGTATCTGAATTTTAAAACATCCAACCATTCATGGGAGGTTATAACAAGGATTATTAGATCACATAGGAACTATAATGGGGGAAAAGAGTAAAAATAGTTGGAGTTATGAATGAATCAATTTACCTATACAAATATGGGAGATTTCTGACATCCAGATAGGTTTTGACCAATTTCTTGATTCTATTGAGCTCAAAATTGTGGTAGTAGAGAATTTGGGCCCACCTTATGTAAGTGTTCTCGGGAAAGAGTTGGAATCACTGAAAAAACGTAAATATTGAATGATATATTAAGAATTAAAATTTATTTTTAATGCAGAAAATGGGCTTTCAGGCATGCCCAATACCTTAAATAAAAACTCATATCCACCATGATTATGGATTACTAAGTGGTCTAAATTAATATGGTGGTGTTAATAGGTCGAGCGATGACAATTATAAATTAGAATGGATGAAAAATGTTGAAAAATGAAGGAGTTATAAAGGAGTCAGAATTTATTTTCAAATCTGGAATTGGGCTCACTGTTTGGCCCAATTCATGAAAACTCACCCATTCCTCCATAAAAGGTGGGGAAACCCCCAAAACAAAGCATGAATGGAAATTAAATGAAATTTAACTTTAAAATAAGTTATATATGTGACAACTATCTCACCCATGAAAACTTTCCACCATGGAAAGTCATATCAAGGCCAAAGCAACAACCAAACCCAACTGAGAAACTAAGAAGTACTCCCCTGTCAGGTTCCACCCCCAAAGGCCCAAACACCTCCAGTGATCAATTAATGAATTATTAATCTCACAACCGAAACATACAACATTTTCCTAAAATGATCAGTCACATTCATTATTTATCCCCAAATAAAACTCCTTAAACACTATCCGAACAAGACTCAATCAATTCACCCAAATGAACAAAATCATCGAACAAGGTTACACTTACATTGAAATAACTAAACAATTGGGCACTCTCCAATCTCAACGTTTACCCAAGAAAGATATAGGTAGTTTGATAGCTCCAAATGAGACTACCTACCGCTAATACAATACCATGGATAAGCCTATGTTATGGTACAGGGGAACAAAAATAGGCTCCCCACCATAAGAGACAACATATATTTTTTCCGAGACAGAATCAGGACACTAACAGTGGCAGGCCTGAATGGACTCCCCAGTACAAAGGGTATAATACAATCAGAAATTTAGAAATGAACTTATATAATACTCCTAGTGAGTCTCCCCACCACAAGAACCATCCATCTTAACCGACCAGCACCGGCCAGTACAGAAATACCCCATAATTTAAAGAGATGGGATGAACCCATGGTTAGTCTGCACAGATTGGGAAACCATGCACTAATATTGGGGATCCATGAATATAAATGATTTTCTGGGGCATGGTTACTACTAACAAAGCACAAACCATGTACTCAAACTGTCTAACCAAACTGTAATCCTTTCTCCAAAGACTCAATGTAAACAAAAGGGGGAGGGAATAACATTGGGCGATAACATGGGTACAAGGCCCTCAACCTATTTCCACCGAATAGGAACAATAAGAGAATGATGGTGACCCCATTGGTCTAAAATCTTCTTATCTTTTATACTAAGGATATTATGTTGTACGAGGGTTTAAATGAATCTATGATTTCCCATAACTACCAGCCATATTCTCTTCGAGTCCAATGGATTGTGGTCAAATAATTGAAGCATCTTCGGCCTCGTAGTTACGCTTTGGAATCCCCCTGAATGATAATTCTTCAATTTTTGCAACAAAAAACTACCACGCAATCCCTGATAAGTTTTACAAGACATAACTCATTCCAATATCACTTTACACTAAAATGACATTTCACTAAAATAATGGCTTAGAAGATGCACACACATCACACCTTGTTTGTTCAGGTGCGAAACAATAGAATTAAAGAACACCTATACTCACCTTCCTCTAAAAGGAAATATTTTTATGTTTTTCCAAGGGAGACATTCTCCCAAAAAATAGAGTCTCCCAGATGATTGTCCTACTTTTACTTTTACGGTCAATCGAGCACATGAAATCATAAGGCATCACCGAGCATTACCATTCCGACTGATATAAACAATGCATGGAGAGAGACCATAGACAACATCCCCAAATAAGACAAAATTCTACAATGTGGCCACCATATCCTATCATGACCATATTTCTTACATTGGTGGTTTAACATGAACTCATGCTTCATAGAAACATTGATGAACCCATAGGACCCCTTAGACACCATCTAGGCACTCATCCCCACTAACAACCCTAGACCACTTCCTACTTCGATGAATTAGGAAACTTAAGAAACTAAGGTCTCTTTTAACCTTCTAGGAGCACTCTCCTGCTACAAGAGGGCATAAAAACCAATAAAGGAATGAGTGTAGACTCAATCAACAATGATCGATTAAATATTTCTTATATTGATCAAGATGAGCATTTTTAAATGGCGATACAATCTAGGTTTCACATTAGTTATAGATTAACCCTTAATGGGGGCATACCTTATCCAATGAGAGAACCAAAGGACAAAACCAAGCTGGTCAATTGGTCACAAAGAGCTATAAACTAGATCCAGAAAAATGAAGGGATCCACCATAATGGTTTCCCAAAACATATTTCAGAGGAGACTACTAACCATTCCTTCTACCCAGCTTATGGACCAAACATAAACCCAAAAAACAGTTTAAACAAGATAGGTTCTTGGACTCAAAGCATACCACAACGTCAACATTTTCCATTAACACATAATATAAGCCATCCCAAAAAATTCATCAAGACATCATGTTTTTCTTTAAAAACATTTCTTGAAAAAAAATGGTTCAGCAGTTAGCGTTTCCACCAATGGTACCCCATGGGCCTTACACATGCATGTTTCTATTCCACACTAGGCACCCTCCTCATATCAATCCCAACACTCATCCATTCATGACATAAACCATCCATAATCCCATATAGCCCCATGATTTTGTTTTTTCATGGAAATACCAAATGTTAAAACAAAAACATTCTTTCCACTTTTCAAAACCATAACAGTCAACCAACACATCCATTTTCTCAAAACTGTTAACCACAAGATCCAAATACCAATTCACATATTAAAAAACTCCTCAGAATGACACAACCATTTAGAAAATAACTCACATTCAAGATATTCACATCAATTTCTAAACATCTCATCCCATTAAACCACCCTTTGATTGTTTAGAAAACACTATTGGAAACACTTTTCAAAACCAACATCAATATAGTTCCTTCTTTAAAAAGAGGTGTAAGCACAACATTTTCCATTTCAAAACAATTCTGAAAATCTGGTTCCACCATTTCATAAATCGAACCATTCCCTCCTTATTTGAAAATCATTTCACAAAAAAATTATGTTTCTTAAAACCAAAGTTCCATGTTTTCAAAACTAAAGCACAAAACAATGCGAGAAAAAACTAGTTACAGTGGGTGACTTGGACATATGTTTGGCGGACGTATTCCAAAAACTTCACTATCATAGAGAGTGTTCTAGGGAATATCCTTGCCTCCGCATGGATTTCCAGGCCATGCGATCTCAGAAAGACAAATAACCCAACTCTCTTTTCATTTCCCATAATCATCATCGAACCAAGAAAACCAAAGGACTTAAGTAAATCCTGACTTCACCTGGAAACACCAATCCCATCATGAGGTGTGGTGATCAGGAACACTACCCATAACTGAAATTCCAAATCCCAACAATCCTAACTCTAGACTATCATGACTCTTCCCCAAAAAACCAGACCCAAAGCATTAACCTGAACCTCCTCTGATACCATTTTTTCACGAACCGAATATGGTCGCCATCAAAACCGGCACTCGAACCGGCCCGCAACAATTCCCAAAGGGTGTTCCCGATCCCCATGGGCTTGCACAAGTTTCGGGGTATGATAAAATGAAAATTGGGAATGATTTACTCGAGTTTATAAACATAAACCAACCAAAGAATCCAATAAAACAAATCTGGAATTTTCATCCAAAAAATCTTTTAAAAAAAATCAGAACTAAATTACATATTTTAAAACAACTCAAAAAAAATATATAAAAGGTAAAAAAACAAAAGGGAACAGACCAAGAATCCTCATGGAAAGGAGAACCACCCTCAAGCCATCTCCACAATACTTCACCACCAAGGACCTACTAGATACCTGAACCACTGGAACTAAAAATTGTACCCAACCTGCAACAACGAAAATAACCAAGTCTAATTACACCAAATGGTGTAAGTAGCATGTGATCCAAATCACAATAGGATACCACCACAAATAGATTTAATGTGATAAACATTTAATGACCAAAATCATGAAAGTTTTCAAAAACAAGAAATGCTAGTTACCATTTCTGAAAAATGCAACATTTAATAAAAATAGTTTTCCGGTGGGAGAATTTAAAGAATAAACACTTTTAAAATAAATACCAAATATACTGAATATTCTAGCCACTCATACCGTATTCTGACGATAGGCACAAAATATCTAGTGAGCACCAGCAATGATAAATAACCCCTAGGCACTAGAAAGTTGTGGGTCCCAGGTACCTCGTATCTCGGTGAGAGTAACAGTCAAAAATATCTGTCCTCATGCATGAGCCACTATTTTGGAATTTTAACAGCCATAAATTTCAAGGATTTTTTTTCTCAATTCTTTGAAATTTTACGAGTACGTAGTTTCTGGCGGTGCTTGATTCCGAGGCCTGTTGTGCATGGGATCAATTTTTGAAATTTAGCTCGGGTACGTTCAGTGAAAGAAGGAGCAGGGTTTTCTAACTTTTGAACCGGTGCTCGGAATTAAAATATGAGGGAAGTGATGAACTCATAGTGCTGGTAATTACTTAAGGGGGCACTTACCGTAGTTTCATTCTCAAAAGAGGAGAAGATAATTTTGGGGGTTTTGTTTATGAAATAAATAAAATTTTAAGGAACAATTTTTATTATTTTCGTAATGGTGGTTTTTCCCTCCCATGGGTAGTTAAGGGTGGGGCTCGCATCCACTTAACTACCCATGTGTGGGTGTTAGAGAGGTGGGGTCTGCACGACCCCCACCATTTAATTCCCTCTAAAACCATTAGTAAACCACCCATTAATTTTGACAAACCTCTATTAATTGTCACCTCAACCCATTAAATTATGTCAACCCATAACTTAATGAGGAACCTTCCTTTAGCCCTTTTTAATTTAAACTTCCAACACGATTAATTATGGGGATCCTTCTTTCTCCCATCCTTAATTAAATGACAACACATTTTAATTATGGTGGTGAATTAATTCCGAGAGAGTTTCTTTGCGTGGAAAATAAAATAATAGGGAACCCTATTATTTTGGGAATTAAGGGAGAGAGCTTCGTTGTGTGACGAAGAACGTCGGCCTCCGACGATGAACGACGCTGAGCGCCGGCCTTCGGTGAAGGATGACAAAGAATGCGGGTTCATCGGAGATCGAAGACGTGACGTTGTGTTCTGAAATACCTAAGATCCTCTTCTCTGCGATGCCGTGTACTACAATGCCTATGATCCTTTTCTGCGTGACGTTGTGTACCGCGATGCCTACGATCCTCTTCTCCACGACGCCATGTACCGCGACACCCATGATCGTCTTCCTGGTAGAGGTAGGGGATTTAGGGAATTTTATGTTCTTTCTCATGAGAATTATACCCCCGTACTTGGTATTAATTTGTTTGGTGGTGCTTAAAACCTCTTACGCGGTGGGTGCGGGTTAACGAACAAGCCCGGCTCACCGCTGCTTTGGTCTTGTTGTGTGGAACAATTAGCGATGGAGAAGTGGGGATGTAATGGAGACTGAAGGCCTTCTCATTAATCTATGAGTCCCAGGGGGACCGCAAGCACTTTCAGAAGCAAGAACAGACCACCGGAGTGGCTCCACGGCCCGCAGACGTCTCCGGTGGCGCGGGTCGCCGGTGCCGGTGGCCGGAGGCGGAGGCCGGCCCCGGCCGGGCGCCATGAGGCGGTGGCGCCCCGGCGCACCCCCATAAGGAACCGCCGCGGCTGAAGTTGGTCCCCCCTGCGTGGCCCACTAGCCGAGCCAGCGCACCCCCCCCCCCGGCCGGGCCGGGCCCAGACCACCCACTTCGGACTGTTTGCAGTCATTGGCACATAACATGGGTTGCAGACCTCTGATCAACGCATAGTTAGTTGCGTTGGGATTCTTGGATCGAGACGGTCATTTAGGTATATTACACTCAAGTTTTCAGAGAACATTGGGTACGGCCGGGTTGGTTCGAACACGAAACCAACCGGGCCGTCAGAACGGAAATGCTTATAACATAATCTCCGGACGTCCGATTGATGTGTTGTCAACTTTGTTGGATTCCTCTTAGTGACATGTTTCTTTTGGCTTACTCTGATCGAGGTTTGGACGTAGCTGGAGGACGGTCGGGTTGGTTTTAGCTTAAAAACCAACCGGGCCCTTGGGATTGAAAATCCAATATCTCTCAGACCGGGCGTCCGATTGACACGCCGTCTTTCGCGTGGAGTTCATTTTGACGAGGTGGAACCCTATGATACCTCAAATCTGAACTTCGTGAAAGTTGATGTATGGACCCATTTTCTCGTGGAGCAGACCCTCCTAGAATCAAGCATGCTGTTTACGGGAACCCTAGAGCTGGATTCGACTGCGACGATGACGACTACACTTGGATCCTCCGTGGGTTCGGCAGTGAGGATGACTATACATGGATCCACCATGGGTTCTGCAGTGACGACGACTGTACTGGGATAATTTGTGGGTTCGGCAGTGACAACGACCATACTGAGATCCTCCGTGGGTTTGATAACGATAACTACTGTTCTTGTATCCGTTGTGGGACAAGTAGTATTTGACTATGTACATGTATCCTATGTGGTTCTGGTAGAGTAGCTGGTCATGTATCCATTGTGGGCCTGATAGCTTAGCTGGTCTTGTATCCTATGTGGGTCCGACAGCTTAGATGAATCAGTGGCTACATCTGATCTTCTCTATCTCCTTACGAAGTGTGTACCTGTGTGCGCTGAGTCTTGGTTCTCAATCATTATCATTGATGTGGTTGAGCTTTCTTGTGTGGACTGGGCTGTTCTTTCCTTTGTCGAATGGGTTATGCTTGGTCTCAGGAGACAGATCCAATTGTAACTGATGACTTAGGTATATGTATGGACATATACCTATGTAGGGTTAGTGATACTTCGTGATTGTATCTTTTCATTGTGGTTTATTCCTTCGTGGATTCTCGGAGGCCTCTGGGGGTCTCAGTGTCCCTACTAAGTATCATATACTCTCCCCTGCATGGGCCATGCCCGCACTACGTCGTTTTTGATACAGATGACAGACACCACTGATCAAGGTAGAGGCTTTTAGAGATGGACGGTACCCGGAGGTGGACCACTTGGAAGGACATACACGGAGCAGACGGTCAGACCGAGGAGATGAGGAGACTCTATGTACACACCCTTCAGGTAGGATTTCAAGAGGATGACTCGATGTTGCTGTTTTACTTTCTGTTGATGTATTTTCCTATCAGTTGTATTGTACTTTCAGCTGGGTTTGTATAATGGCCCATTTTCTTTCAGCACTTACCTTATAACTAGTTTTACATAGTGTTTACTTCACTTGCTTATTCTGTGGTGTTTGTTACTCATTAAAGAAAATTCCTTCACTTCTTTTTTGTTTTACACCATTGGTGCTAGTCGCCAGCCCCTGGCCTATGGAAGGCGGGCTTGGGGTAGTCATGACACGGGCACCGAGAATGGGTTGTGACAAATTGGTATCAGAGTAGTCGGTTCTACCGCATAACATAGGACTCTGATAATTTATTCTCTATGAGGCAATAATGTTTAGAGTAATGAGTGTGGTTATCTATCCAGGGTGTCCAGTGTGGGTGCGGCGACCGACGTATCCATACACCAAAACCTTGACTTCTGATTTCTGACTCACTACATGAAAACATTGATTTCATTTGTGTTTCAAAATTTTTCTTTGTGATTACTTTATGTCAACTCACCAGGTATACTGTATTAACCGCGGTGTACCTATTTCTTTTTAGGATGGCCCCACGACGGCAGCCAACTAGGGTTCCCAGTTATGTGTGGGATGGTAGCCCACTGAGCGATGAGGCCTTGGTGCAGTGCCCCATTACGGCAGAGGTACTAGCGGTACCTTTACCCACCAAGCCACCGATTCTACCAGCCCCAGTGGCAGAGAGTGGACGCCACCTCAGCGTGTTGCACGAGTTTCAGAGGTAGAGGCCGCCCAGGATCCATGGAGAGATGGATCCTCAAGAAGCCTTGGATTGGCGGGAGGCTGTCGTCAGAGTCTTCATGTTGGTAGGGAAGCCATCGGACCTCATAGTGGTCCTTTCCGTGAGTCTCCTACATGCGATAGCAGGTAGATGGTAGAGCTTGATGCTCCAGGTGCATGATTAGGCGTCTCATCTTTGGATGGACTTCGAGAGCCTCTTCCGCTCAGAGTTCATTCCAGCCACCCTTCGTGCGGTGCACATCCAGGAGTTACTCCAACTGCGGTAGGGAAGCATGTCAGTATCCCAGTACTCGGTGAGATTTACCAACCACTCGCGTTACTCCATGGACATGGTGCGGCACCCATTCTTCTGAGCCTAGACCTTTGAGTAGGGGCTGAGGCATGAGATCAGAGCTTCGACGATTCCCCTCAGCATCCCGACCTAGGATGGGGTGCTGGAGAGAGACCTGCTAGTGGAGATCTTTCTCACCGATAAGCCATCAGCAGTGACACCCACCGCAGGATAGCACAGAGCGGTGCCTTCCGCAGCAGACAGCTAACAGATGATGCAGGGGTCCATGTAGACCAGGTCGTCAGGTGGGCGACCTTATGTCACAGGTTTGGCAATGCGGAGCACACGGCGTAGAGCCAGCCTAGCGAGGATCAAACTGTGCTATGCATGTAGCGGGCAGGGTAACATGGCTCGTGACCGCCCGACCCGCCATGCAGACGAGCAGCAGACAGTGGAGGTACCTCCTAGGCTGAGGCAGAGATTGGACCGTGGCGGTCAGCAGGGAGCAGGCGGATGAGGCAGAGGAGCTGGCCGAGCAGCGGGTGGTGGACGATGCTTCCAGGCTCTACCACCACCACCCCTAGGAGGTCCACCATGACCATAGGGAGCTGGAGGGCAGAGGCAGGCTCAGCTCCAAGCAGTAGAGTCTTACGACCATGTCGCACTAGAGATGATTCTAGGTACTATAAGTGTCTACTCCACCCTTGTTGTAGTTCTTATAAACACAGGTGCAAGTCATTCTTTTATTTCTGCTGCCCTTGTTTGGAGCTCGGAGATTTTGACAGAGTTGTTGGCTCGATCCTTGTGGCTAGAGACTCCAATGGGAACCGACTCAATGATTACGCACTGGTACCGTCCGTGTGAGCTTACTCTAGGTGGAGAGAGCTTCGGCTGGGATTTTCTTGTAGTGGTGTCGAGGCCATACGACGTCATCTTGGGTATGGAATGGTTATATACTATCCATGCTGAGATCGACTTTATTAGGCACATGTTGTGGTGTGTCCGCACGGATGGGACCTGGTTCACCTTCATCGGTGAAAAGGGAACCTTTGGAGCACATGATGGACTCACACAAAAGAGAGGACATCCGATCACACATCAGTTGGGTAGTCTCATCATCGGAGCAGTCGATGTGCAGAGTTATAGTTTTCTTGTAGTGGTGGACCAGTATGCGGTCGTTTTTCCGGATGATGTTCCCGGGATGCCTCCTCATAGGGAGGTGGATTTCTACATAGACCTGTACCCCGAGAAATCACTGATATTTACCCCAGCATATCGGATGGCTCCTATCGAGCTTCGTGAGATGCGTGTAGAGCTAGAGGACTTATAGTAGAAAGGTTTCATCCGACCCAGTGTTTCACCCTGGGCTTCTCTGGTCCGTTTCACCAAGATGGTGGATTGGGGCTTGTGACTGTGTTTCGATTACCATTTCCAGAACAAGGTGACCGTGAGGAACAAGTATCCGCTTCTGAGGATTTATGACCTCTTTAATCAGCTCAAGGGAGCATGTTGGTTCTTGAAGATAGACCTCAGGACAGGCTATCATCATCTCTGAGTTCAAGACGAGGATGTGCAGAAGACAACCTTAAGGTGTCGGTATGACCAGTATGAGTTTTTAGTCATTCCCTTCGGTGTGACAAATGCTCTAGCTGTGTTCATGAGTATCATGAATAGTATCTTCCAACCCTACCTCGGTCGATTTTTCGTAGACTTCATTGACGTCATACTGATTTACTCGACGACCGAGGAGGAGCATGCCTACAACCTTCGTGTTGTACTGGAAACACTTTGAGAGCACCAGCTTTATGGTAAGCTCTCAAAGTGCCAATTCTGGCTTCGAGAGGTCATGTTCTTGGGGCATGTCATATCTGAGGTGGGAGTTGCAGTGGATCCCGTGAAGGTCGAGGCGGTACTTTATTGGGAGCCACCCATGAGCGGGACGAAGGTGCGGAGTTTCCAAGGTCTGGATGGGTATTATCGGAGATTTGTTCTAGACTTCTCCATAGATGCAGCACTGCTTATAGCTTTGATGATGAAGGGTAAGCCTTTCGTGTGGTTAGAAAGATGCCAGCAGCACTTCCAGTAGCTGAGGCGGATTTTGACCAGTGCACTCATCTTGAGGCTACCAGAGGAGGGTGTAGGGTACGTAGTTTAATGAGATGAATTAGGGACCAGACTCGGGTGTGTCCTGATGCAGTAGCGAGTAGTGATCGCTTATGGTTCATGGCAGTTGAGGCCGCATGAGTAGAACTATGCTACCCATGACTTGGAGTTAGTAACAGTGGTCTTTTCCCTGAAGATGTGGCGACAATTTCTGATGGGAATGTTCTTTACAGTCTACTCTGACCACCATAGTCTCAGGTACATTTTCTCGTAGAAGGACCTAAACCTGAGACAGCGGATATGGCTCGAGTTCCTCCAGGATTATGACTTTACGATTTTCCATACCCCTGGGAAGGGGAACGTTGTGGATGATGCTCTCAGTTGGAGATTGGGCATTCGGCTACATGGAGAGATGCCGGAAAAGTTTTCCGCTTTACAGATATCCTTCGTGGATAGTGATGGTGTAGCCTATCTTCAGTCCATCAAAGTCACTCCTACACTACATCAGCGGGTCAGAGAGGCACAACGCGTGGATGTGGACTATGAGACGCGACGTGTACAGATTTCTATAGGAAAGTCACCTGATGGTTTTTCTATAGAAGGAGAGCACATAATCCTTTTCAGAGGACGTACAATGGTACCAGCTTCATTATAGGAGGAGGTGCTGAGAGAGTTTCACACATCCCCTTTGGCGGTACATCTAGGGGTAGCGAAGATGTACCAGGATCTCAGACGACAGCACTGGTGGCAGGGTATGAAGAAGGTTGTGGCAGAGTTCGTTTGCCGATGTCTCGCCTGCCAGCAGGTAAAGGCAGAGCACCAGGTACCTGTAGGCTTGGTATAGCCCTTAGAGGTCCCGGAGTGGAAGTGGTATGGGATATATATGGATTTTGTGATGGGGATTCCACATACTTCTAGAGGAAATGACTCCATCTGGGTGATCGTAGACCGACTCACCATGTCGGCCCACTTTCTACCCGTTAGAGAGCAGGGCTCAGTGGAGAGCTTCGGACGTCTCTATGTTTAGGAGATCGTATGGCTTCATAGTGTTACATCGACTATCATCTCTAATGGAGATTCTCGCTTTACTTATCATCTTTTGAATGGGTTGTAGGAGGCATTTGGGACTCAGCTACACCTGAGCACCGCCTTTCACCCGTAGACGGATGGTCAGATGGAGAGGACCATTCAGACTCTCAAGGACAGGCTTTGTGCATGTTTCCTCGACTTTTGTCGCAGCTGAGAGGATCACCTACCCTTGGTAGAGTTTTCATACAACAACATCTACCACTCCACCATCGAGATCGCACCATACGAGGCCTTGTACGTCCGACCGTGTAGATCACCTCTGTGATGGACAGACCCTGGGGAGTTAGCACTTGTAGGACCAGAGATGGTCTAGGCCACGACAAAGAAGGTACAGATCATCCAGGAGAGGATGAGGACTGCTCAGATCCAACATAAGACTTATAATGACAGGAGGCAGAGACCCCAAGAGTTCGAGGATGGCGACCACGTTTTCTTACGGGTCTCACCTCGACGTGGATTATGGAGATTTGGCCGGGGTGGCAAGTTATCTCCGAGATTCATTGGACCATTCCAGGTTATCAACATGATAATCAAGGTGGTTTATCACCTATTTCTTCCACCTTAGTTGCACCAGGTGCATGACGTCTTCCACATATCTTAGCTGAGGAGATAGGTGCACGACCCGATGCATATCATCGACCATGGAGAGCTGGACATCGATAACGGGGAGTATTTTTCGGAGGTCCCAGTGGAGATTGAGGATCGACAGGAGCGGTTCCTACATGGAAGGTCGATTCCTATGGTGCACATTCGTTGGTATCACGGAAACCTCCAGGAGAGCACATGGGAGAGGGAGGCTCAAATGCGTGCTCAGTACCCTTATTTGTTCCCCTAGTTTATGTTGTAGCCTTACAAGGACATAGATCCTTGACGTTGGTGTAATGTAAAGACAATTAAATTTCATGGAAATTTTTTTATCAATTATTTAGAATATTACGAGTATGCAGTTTTTAACAGTTCCTGATTCCAAGTCCCGGTGTGCCCGGGATCGATTTTCGAAGTTTAGATCAGGTACGTTCAGTGAACGAATGAGTTGGTTTTTATAACATTTGATCTGGTGCTCGGAATTAAAATCTGAGGGCACCGATGAACTCATAACACCAGTAATTGCTTAAGGGGGAACTTACCATAGTTGCGTTCGCAAAATAGAAGAAGATAATTTTTGGGTGTTTGTATAAGAAATAAATAAAAATTGATGGAACATTTTTTATTATTTTTGTAAGGGTGGTTTTTCCCTCCCATGGGTATTTGAGGGTAGGGATCGCATCCACTTAACTACCCATGTGTGGGTGTCAGAGAGGTGGGGTATGCACGACCCCCACCATTTAATTCCCTCTAAACCCATTAGTAAACCCCCCCATTAATTTTGAAAACCCTCCATTAATGGTCACCTCAACCCATTAAATTATGTCAACCCACAACTTTATGAGGAATCATCATTTCCCACTTTTTAATTTAAACTGCCAACGCGTTTAATTATGGGGTTCCTTCTTTCTCCCATCCTTAATTAAATTACAACACATTTTAATTAAGGTGGTGAATTAATTCTGAGGGAGTTTCTTTGCGTGGGTAATAAAAAAATAGGGAAGCCTATTATTTTGGGGATTAAGGGAGAGATCTTCTTTGTGCGACGAAGAACGCTGGCCTCCGATGAAGAACGATGAAGAAAGAAAGCCTCCGAAGAAGGACGACAAAGAACACTGGTTCCTCAGAGATCGACGACAAGATGCCGTGTACCACAACGCCTACGATCCTCTACTCCACGACTCCGTGTACCGCGAAGCCAACGATCCTCTTCTGCACGACACCATGTACAACGACACCTACGATCCTCTTCTCCACGATGTCGTGTACCGCGACACTGACGATCGTCTTCCTGGTTGAGGATGGGGATTTTGGGAATTGTATGTTCTTTCTCATGAGAATTATACCCTCGTGCTTGGTATTAATTTGTTTGGTGGTGCTTAAAACCTCTGACGCAGTGGGTGTGGGTCAATGAACAATCCCATCTCACTTATTCTTTGTTCATGTTGTGTGGAGCAATTAGTGATGGTGATGAGAGGCCGTAATTGCGACTGGAGACCTTCGCAGAAATCTACAGGTCTCGGGGGGACCACATGCGCTTTCAGAAGCATGAACGGACAACCAGAGAGGCTCTGGTGGCCCGCAGATGTCTCTGGCGGCGCCCCGGCATGCCGTCGGCAGGAACAGCCACGACTGAAGACGTGGCAGAGGGTGGGCGGATCACACGTCCATGCGGGATCCGGAGGAGGAGGACGCGACACTCGCAGCGTCCGTGGAGGAGAAAGGGGGGAAGCGCGTCTCCCCTGCTCGGCCCGCTGGTTGGGCCAGCGCACCCCCCCCAGGCCGGGCCGGGGCGGGTTGTGCGGACCAGGCCGGGCCGCGCCCAGTCGTGCCGAACTCGGACCCGGGTTGGGTCGACCAGGTTCGGGCCGACCCAGGGGGGTGGGGTCGAGCTGGGTCGGGCCCAGACCCCCCACATCGGACTCCTTTCAGTCATTTTCCCATAAATTGGGCTACAAACCACTGATCGACACACTGTTAGTTGAGTTGGGATCCTTGTATCAAGACGGTCGTTTCGGTATATTACACTCAAGGTTTCAGAAAACATTGGGTACAACTAGGTTGGTTCGAACAGAAAACCAACCGGGCCCTCAGAACGGAAACAGTTATAACTTATGCTCCGGACGTCCGATTGACATGCCGTCGACTTTGTTGGATTCCTCTTAGTAAGATGGTTCTTTTGGATTACTCCGCTCAAGGTCTAGATGCAGCTGGAGTATGGTCAGGTTGGTTTTAGCTTAAAAACCAACTAGGCCCCTAGGACGGAAAAGCCAATATCTCTCAGACCGGGCGTCTGATTGACGCGCCATCTATCGTGTTGAGTTCCTTTTGACGAGGCAGAACATTATAATACATTAACTATGAAATTCATGATAGTTGATGTATCACCCCCTTGGCTCATGGAGTGGACCCTCCTGGAATCGACCGTGCTATGTGCGGGAACCCTTGAGTTGGCTATGACTGCGATGAGGACGACTGCACTTGGATCCTATGTGGGTCCGGTAGCGAGGGTGACTGTACATGGATGCTCCGTGGGTTAGGCAGCAACGACGATCGTACCGGGATCCTCCGTGCGTTCGGCAGCGACGACGACCCTACTGGGATCCTCCGTGGGTTCGACGATGATGACTAAAGTTCTTGTATCCTATGTGGGTCTGGCAGTATTTGACATTGTACTTGTATCCTATGTGGGTCCGGCAGAGTATCTAGTCTTGTATCCTTTGTAGGTCGGACAGCTTACCTGGTCTTGTATCCTATGTGGGTCCGACATCATAGATGAATTAGTGGCTACATCTGATCATCTCTATATCCTTAAGAAGTGTATACCAGTGTGAGCGGAGTCTTGGTTCTCAATCATTATCATTGATGTGGTTGACCTTTCATGTGTGGACTGGGTTGTGATTTCTTATGGGGACTAGGTTGTGCTTGAGCTCGGGAGACGGAGCCAACTGTAACTGATGACTTAGGTATATGTATTGGCATATACCTAAGTAGTGGTAATGATACTTTGTGATTGTATCTTTTCATTGTGGTTTATTCCTTCGTGGATTCTGAGAGGCCTTCGGGGGTCTCGGGGTCCCTACTAAGTATCGTATACTCACCCCTGCATGGGCTATGCCCGCTCTACGTTGTGTTGGATGCAGACGATGAACATCACTAATCAAGGTGGAGGCCTGTGGAGATGGACGGTACCCAGAGGTGAACCACTTGGCGGGATGTACATGGAGCGGGCGGTCGGACCGAGGAGTTGAGTAGACTATCTCTACCCACCCTTCAGGTGAGATTTCTGGAGGACGACTCAGTGTTACTGTTTTAGTTTTTGTTACTGTATTTTCCTTTCAGTTAAAATGTACTTTCATCTTGGTTTGTATACTAGCCCATTTTCCTTCAGCACTTACCTTGTACCCAGTTTTACTTAGTGTTTACTTCACTTGCTTATTTTGTGGTGTTTGTTACTCTTTAAAGACAATTCCTTCCCTTCTTTTGGGTTTTACGCCTTTGGTGCTAGTCGCCAGCCCCTGGCCTATGGAAGGCGGGCATGGGGTAGTCACGACATGGGCCCTAAGGACCGGTCATGACAGATAAAATTTCATAACATAGTGGTCCCCAATAATCGTCCCAATAGTTTAGTTAGAGTTATGTGCATCAATCTTACTAAGTGAAAATGAGGCCAAAACCCACGGATTCACTAGCATACTAGAACACGTCCACCCAACTAGATACCCGGGTTTTCCCTTTGTTCTCAAAACAAGTTCAAAAATTCAATTAATATACTTCTCACATGAAAATATCATTTCCATTAATACATTCACAAAACATCCCACATGAATACAACACAAGTCACAAAATTCCACTTTTCAATCAAATTGATTTTGAAATCCGACTCACACAAAAATACCCCTCAACACTTTTCAAATCACATCAACACTTAAACACATCATTTAATAATTTTTCTAAATCATTTAATAGGTGATACACATCACATAACTTCCTTCACACACATGCCACATAATAGACTTTTTAACTTCAAAATCATTTTATCATCAAACTTACATGAAACAGCCCACAAACAAATTTCGATCCAACATCACAGTTTAATAAAACATTTCAAAAATTTACAAAACATTTTAAAAATGTATGAAAACATAAAACATCACTTATCCTTTCTAAAAACTATTATAGGTGAACACACACACCAAATAGTACAAATTCACCCTTATCCCACATTGTCAAACCAACTAAAACATTTATAATTTTTCACAAAAAGAACCCAAGTTGTGTAAATATGTCTTGCACATAAAATACATTTCAAAACAACCATTTAAGACAAAAAAAATACCAATTCCTATCCAAAATAGAATTGGAATCCCTAGATACATTTATAAGACCAATTTCAAGTGTTATAAAATCACATTGAATAATACCACAAAAAAATACAAATGAAAACACACATTTTCATAAAATGATCTCAAGAAGAATAACAATATTTTACACATAATACCTATTCAAAAACCCACTTTTTTGACCCACATGACACTAATACATTACCAAACCATATTTTTCATGAAAAAATATATTTAGTAATCCAATTATATATGTTATAAAATACACCCAAATAATACCCCACGAGTAACACATGAAAACACCCAATTTCATGTTAAAATGCAACTATAAAATTAAAAACTTAACCAAATAAATCATAAACAGTTTTTGCACAACACCCAACATATGGGGAATATGAAAAATGAGTAAATATATCATGATAACTCATCAATAACTGTTTACACATGGAACCACCTACTAAAAGTGTTGAATCCCACAAAACATGGTGTGAAACTTCAACCGCACCACCGCCGCTTCACAATGATGATAAATCTCACCCTTGACCACAATATTTAACCAAATAGAGACCAAATCAAACCATAGGTTCGAACCCTAACTTCAATAAATTTTAGAACATAATGAATGTGGGAGGAAAACCTAGGTAGAAGGAAGAAATTGAATAGATAAACACTTACTAAAAACAACATTGAATAAAACGACCCAAGCTCCATCGGTATCTGAATTTGGAAACATCAAAACATTCAATAGAGGTTATTTCAAGGATTATGAGTTTATTTAGGAAATATAATGGGGGGAAAATAATTAAAATAGAAGGAGTAATGAAATAATCAATTTACCTCTCCAAATCTGGGCGATTTCTAAAATCCAGAGAGTTTTCGACCAATTTCACGATTCTATTAAGCTCTAAATTATGGGAGAAGAGAATGGGGGCGCACCACATGTACTGGGTCTAGGGTGAGAGATGGAATCACAGAAATAACACAAATATTGAATGATATATTAAAGATTTAGAATTTTTTTTAATGCAGAAAATGGGCTTTCAAGCATACCCAATCCCTTAAATAAAAACACATATCAACCATGATTATGGATTACTAATTGGTCAAAATTAATATGGTGGTGTTTATAGTTCAAGGGATGACAATTAGTAATTTTAATGGATGAAAAATGTTAAAAAATAAAGGAGTTATAAAGAAGTCAAATTTTATTTTTAAATCATGAATTGAGCTCACGGGTTGGCCCAATTCATGAAAACTCACCCATTCCTCCATAAAAGCTTGTGAAACCCCCAAAAGAAAGCATGAATGGAAATTAAATGGAATTTAACATTAAAATAAATCATTTATGTGACAGGTTTACCCTACATTCAATTATTTATTATGTCAAGGTTAACACCTAAAACTATCTTATAGGAAGACTCGATGAATTTAAATGGGTTCATTGCATATTACAGTTATTATTATCTCGTGATAAATCTATTTTACCTAATGTTCTGAAGGATTGATTATTTCTAAACCTAGCCATAACATAATGAAAAATGTATATATGAGTGCCAAAATATCGTCAAACATTTAGAAAATAATCACATGTTACTCATTGAATGGATAATGGTTTTAGAAATAGTTCGTTGTTTTAATCATAACCCATTCAGTGAAAATCTAATGATTGATTCATCGGACCATTTCCCCATAATCATTAAAAAATTCAAATAATGTCTGTATAGTTAAAAAAACCATTAAAATATAACCAAAACATATCTAGAAGAAAATACTATTTTCATGATTAAATAGCTTATTTAAAATAAAATAATACATTATATTAATGAAACAATTATCTTTAGAAATAACTATTGAATAAGGTTCAATAAGATTTACTAGAAATAGAAGTCACAACGGAGGGAAAATATATTCATGTAGAGTGTGTTAAAATATATATTCATTTAAATTTTTCTATATTTATATAGTATAA
Organism: Viscum album; assembly: GCA_963277665.1. Classification (NCBI taxonomy): domain Eukaryota; kingdom Viridiplantae; phylum Streptophyta; class Magnoliopsida; order Santalales; family Viscaceae; genus Viscum; species Viscum album. The sequence goes on along the minus strand of OY728163.1, from coordinate 2,095,737,401 downwards.
TGTTTATAAAATATTACAATTATTCAATTTAGTCAATTACAAATATTTTCAAATAATGTTGAAAAAATCATATGATGGTAAAATCACTCTTAATGTAATTCCCTGACCCCAGTTACCCAGAATCTGTGCATTATTTCATAACATTGACACAATACAAGGAATCTTGTCTCAAAAGAATGATCATTTCAGTAGCCTTTTAGGTACTAGATACATACATTACAATATGAAATAAAAAAACAAAATTTTGTCCCCTTTGAACACTCTTATATCCCTTAGCCTATTCCTATAGGATAATCTTGATGTACTTCCTTTCATCCTAGGAAATTTACAAAATAAGAAAGGGGTGCACTCATATTTTCAGAAAGGATAACAATATAGAGGAAATTGTCATAAAAAAGTATAATCATTTAAGACAATATATAAGACTAGAACACAAGTCTTTTAAACTTATTCTTCTACATAATATGTCAAAGATGAATAAAATAATTCTATTTACTTATTAACATGGATATTATGCTAGTAGTATAATCACATTTAATATCAATAACCAATTTCATAATGATAGAATGCATAATGCCAGACATCATAACTATATAGTCAAAGCCTTGTGCCAAGACTACAAATAATATTTTGTCAATGCCATCTTCCAAGACCATAGTCTGTCTAATTAGACCTACCGATGCATCGATGAGCTATAGAGGGATCCACCCATCACATAAAAAGTCCAATTCATTCCTCAAATGAAAGGGTAAACATAATCTAATAATTCATATTTAAACTAGCATAAGAAATGTCAATACTTTAACCGTAAACCATTAATGGTATAAACATTTCACATCCATAGTCAAACATATCTCATTACATACAATATGAAAGATTATATTATTATAAATTAACACCAATCATGAATAATGATGTATATTGAAATAGATGAAAATAATCATCAAAACTATTTGAGAGAAATAAACCCCTTTTTCTTGAAAACATTTAAAAGTATGATTATTTTTCAAGAAGCTGTTTAAAATAGATTTTCAAATAAAAGTGTCCCATTAAAATTTGAAACTTTTAAAAGAAATATTATTTTAAAAACATTAATGTCTATATAAATATGTCCTTAACCATTTTAAAAAAATGGATATTAATGAGAATGATTTAGCAAAATATAATTTTAAAACTATTAAAATGATATTTTTGTTAGAGTTTCTAACCTAATGAGAGATACTGAAATAAAAATAATTGAGTTTATAAAAACATAATAATATCATGATAAGAAAGGGATTCATGACATATTATGTAAATTTAATATATATTGCAAATAAAAGTGAATTGGCGTATAACGACAAAGAAGTCTCAATGGAATGTATGTTGAGATGAAATGCCTTATAAAACTGTATAATTAGTTTAAAGATAAATAAATGACATAATTATTGGGGAAAAATATAAATACACTAAATATGATTGGATATTCCGTGTAAAACAATTAGAGGACATTCACACATATTATTGTAACAACAACACCAATGAGATGGATGTTTAACTCAACGAATGAAAATTGAGTTATGATTACTCTTATCAAGTTCATATCGATGACTTGAGAATTTAACAATGGAGTGATTATGTGTATCAAAATAATAACCACACAAAGGGGAGTGGATATTACTACATATTTAAATAAATCGTGATTTCACACAAAATATTAGAGAAAAATAATCAACGAATTTCGCGTAAAACCCAATGAGTGAAAATCGAAAATAGAATTTCCCTTATCTATTTGGTGACATACGAATCATACACCCCATGAAAGAAGGATCATACAATGAATATGTAAATACCCATAAAATAATTTATATAACTTAAGGAATACAATCATGGGTAGTACATACACCACACAAAAGTAAATAGTGGCAATATAACATGATTCTCATGAAAATAAGAAGTGAGATGAAAACCCCTAAACATGTTGTAATCAATAGATTCCTATGACAAAAAGTTAATACAAATCAAATGAATCACAGAATACCATGAATATAAAGAGAATAAGGACAATATATGTCAAATGGCAGTACACAATACACCACATTCAATAAATAAGAGGGAACAATGGAAATATCACTGAATTAAAAGTGAGATAAGAAACCCCTTACCGATTTAGAAACGTACGAAACATAAACCTCTTGAAAGAAAGATCATCCAATGATGATGTAAATGCCCATAAATTTATGTAAATTATGTAAAAAATACAATCATGGGTAGTACATACCCCACACAATAGGTAATAGTGGAAAATATAGCATGAATCTCATGGGAATAAAAGTGAGATGAAAACACCTTACCTTGTACTTTTCCTTAGTATATGGTAGGTTAACCTTCTGTATAATGGAAAATTCATTTTTTTTAAATTATTCAAGAACCAGATACATAAATATGATATCATATATGAACTTTTAATATTTGTTGGTTAATGATATTTCAGTAGTATCATTGTATTGGTTGTTAAATGATTCGTTTTCCATTATATGTTTTGTTACATAAATCATGTTTTTTATGTAGATGTGGTATTTGATTCATATCCCGAATGTTATTAAGTTATTAATAATTATTAATAATCATAAAATGAAAATTATTGTTGAATGATTACGATGGGTAATAAATCTCATCGCGTTCTTGGAGATGGTAAGCCGTACGTACGAACGAGCAAAAATATCATTATAATTATGGTGAAATCATGTGTATTTGGATGGTATATCATATAAAGAGAATAATAAACACGTTATATTAATTATTTACATTAGTTATAATCATTATTATACCCATCCAAATAATATTGTGTTTGAATAACAAAATACACCACGGCATGTAGACGTTAAGTCGCACGTATGCACGTATGGTGACTTAGCCATTTATTAGTTGGATAGAATAACGAATATGGTTGTACCATAATTATAAAAACATTAAAGTTTGTTGAAGGTACTGGATTTTGTATTCTGGTATGGAAACAAAAAATAAAGAGGAAGTGGAATAAGAAAAGAACTTGAAAGAGGGTGGTGAAATTATTTCCTCTTCTCTGTGTTTTTACTTTTGAGTTGATCAAAAGGGATCCATAGGTTGGCTTTATGATCAATGTAAGGACTCTAGGATTATATTAGGGGGTTTGGGAGGATATTTAGGATGGATTTTTCATAGGAAAAAGGCTATTTAGGTGTGATTTTGAGAGAAGGGGAAGTGCCCTTTTATAAGAGGGGTGAGGGGACTTTTGGAAAGGTGTGAAATATTGTTTTATAATAAATTTATTTTCAGTTTATAATGTCTCCAAAATAATTTATTCCAAAGATATGGTCGGTATGGGTCAAAAAATTCTCAACCAATAGGTTTTAGACAGTTTTAGGTCACAATATTAATGTTATCTTTTAGAATTAACTCTTAGTTAAATAGTTTGACATTTACCATGTCTCTTTTTATTTTTAAATTATATGGTTAATAAACATACTATAAACTGCCAAGAGAATCCCATGTGGTTCATTATTAATATATATAACCTTATATAAGTCTTTTTCCCAAAAAATAGATTTTTTGGAAAATTATATCATTTAATAATATAGTATTTTCTTTAAAAACTCAATTATGTCAATTTTAACACTATTTAGTATTTTATTTTAGTTTTTTGAAAGACATAAGAACCATACCACTTCAAATATGATTTAAGTAATCAATAATAAAATGTCATATTAACCAATAAAATTAGTTTAATTCAAAAAAAGTCTCAAATTACATTAATTTGGATATTTATAACATCAACTATTTTAATCTTTCATTAATAAGGTAATTATGGAATCATCATTATGTCATAAATAAATTTAATTATTTAATGTCTAAAAATAATAAATAAAATACCAAAATGTAGGAAAAATTTTTAGCTTTATAATGAATATATATGGTTAAATGTTTCTTATGTATAACCTTATATTAAATAAATTTTAGTTTTTAAACGTTGAATTTAACACTTTTAACTCTTCGTTAGTTAATATAATAATAAATGTCTTAATCTAATCCAAGTAGACCATGTAGGATAATATTTTATTAATAATGTTTTCTGGGCAAATTACACTTATCCAATAGAATTAGTACATGTGTTAGGGTAAATATAAATTCTTTCCCCCCCTCAATTATCTTATTTACTTTTAACCATGGTAAATAAAAGTCAAAAGTTACTATTCACAAAAATCTATTTTCATGTTATTGAACCACATTTTAGTTACTGATTTCATCCATGTCTCCTTTATTTTTTAAATTCAACTCAGATATGCGGTAAAAATATGTTTTATACAAATTTGAAAATTCTCTTAGAAAATGGGTAAAAGACGGTAAAAAGTTTAATAAAAAGTTTTACATCTAATTTTATTAAAACAATTACTCCATAGAATCACATTGAAATAATTTATTTATATGGATCTATATTGACATAAATAAATTAAATAAATAATTATTTAAATAAAAATTCGGTTTTTAAACAATAACGTAGTGTTTTTCACTATTCGACCAAAATTGAATGTTTCCAGAAAAATACCCAAATTTCATCCTAAGAAAATTTTGATATGACAAATTCAAAAACGAATTCCATTTTACAAAATTAAGATCATAAAAGTATCATTAACTAATTTAAAATTAAATCCCGTTTTCCATACCAAAAGGTGGGTTTTTTTGAAGTAAAAACTATAAAATGATTTACATGTGTTCATGTCAAATTTAAATGTGAAGTTACATATAATGAACTAAATTGTATTAAATGATAAAAATATAATTTGATTATACTTAAAAACCATCAAAATACATAACATAACACTATAATTTATTTCTATTATAATTGATTTATCTAAATAAAATTTAGTATTTTTCACTATTCATCAAAATATAAATCTAATAAAAAAAGTACCAAATATTTATCCGATTTTTTTTTATAACCCGATTTCAATAAAAAATTTAATTTCATTAAATTGAATATATAAAAGTTTCAAATATTGTTTCTAAAAAGGGGTTTCCATTAAATTGTGGTAAAATTGTATTTGTTTGGAAAAATACATCTTTTATAGGAAAAAATTAATTTTTTCTTATATTATGTCTAAGAAACACATAATATGGATTCTAATATTATACGGATAATAAACAATTCAAAATTCTATTAGTATTATTTATCACTACTTCTTGAATGGCTCGTTTGGTAATTCGTGGTGCGCTCGATCTCGGTGTTGCGTGTAACACAAGCTACTTAATTACTTTAAACAATATAACTTACTATGAATTCTTGGGGAGATACATTCTTCCCCCTATTTGGAAATTGCATCCTCATAATTTTAAAATTGGGCTTGGTAACATCATTTATAGTCCCACATCAGAAAAAGAGTCAATAAAACTATCACATTAATAGAAATAAATAGAAGTACAACAGTCACTCGAGATAACCCATAGTAGGATTCAATCAAGGAAAACATGGATATGGAAGATATCTTAAGTTTCATGTTCTGATTGAGTGTGATAGAAAAATTGATCAGGAGAAAGATAACAATAAGAAAAGAACAAACTTATTATGGAATAAACTATCATTAGATTCCCACTAGGATAAGTAATTGGACAATGTTTTCTTTAGTTCCAGATCATAAAGCTGAGGAATTTATTTATGAGATTTACTAATAACATAAAGAGATATAACTAATTTTTAAGTAGACATTCATACTTTAGTTAATTTCTACCACTAAATCATCTTTTTTTCTTCTAAATGATGATTATTCAAGATAACTTGGTCACACCTGAAGTGCTAGAATTATCTTATAGACAATCACATAATCATTAAAATATAATCTATATATTTACCATGTCTTTAAATATTAACAAAAACCAAATTGTTTACATTAAGATCAGATGATCCCCAAAAAGTATAATAATTTAGAGAAAGAAATACTAATAAAAATTTCTTTAATTAATCTAAAAATACCCAATGATCAATAAATACCATTCAATACCAAGTTTTCCTTAAAATACTCCAGTATAATCCAAACTAATATTTAAACCCAAAACGTATTAATATTAGATTACACAGTCTTCCTGGTTAAATTGTAACACAAAATAACATCGGCTACTCTTAGAGTCACATACTTAAAATTAATTAAACTAATAAAATATTCACTATTATAGTTTAATCATTTCTATAAATAACCCAAATCACTATTAATCCATAATAAAAACCTAGATAAAAAACCAAAATTTCTCCTCAAATGAATCCCCAAAGTATTCTATTTTCCATAGGCATATAGTGTTCCCATCAAAGGAAACATCATCCAAAATACAATTTACCACTCAATCACCATATCATATTCCTATAATAAAAATATCCATTTGATAAGACATAAGATCCCAAATAAACTTATTATTGATTAATAAAATCATTTAAATAAAAAACAATTAGTTAAACTATACAGGGACTTCACGTAGTCCTATGGTAGGTGATAAATCTCAATCGCACTCTGGTTGTGGGTTCGATTCCCACAACATAGTCCGACCTGAAGGTTTCCACATGGTCTTTGTGTTGTTATTTTTTAAAAAATATATTTTATAACATTCCCAAAACGAGATAAATTACTCAAAATAACTATAACATAATTTCACCACAAATGTTATCTCATACCACACATTTTCATCCCAAAATTTAACAACTTATATTTTCCTCAAATTCAAGGATCATATAAACCCAAATGGTTATTTCTAACTATATCAACAATACAAAAAATAATTCTTCCTAAAATAGCATTTTCACATAACAAACTGCAGGGTTACACATACTAGAGAAAAGTATTCCAAAGTAATCCCTTCAACAAAGAGCATTAATACTATTAAACATTTCACCATCCATTTATTTTTACATTGTTTCATTTCTGACCAAGAGGTTATCTTATAAAATAGGTAATTCACTTAGGTTCGGCCCAGGTCTTATACATTTACGGCAAATGACTGTAAATTGTTACATTGGATAAATTTATTTCGTCTATAATACTCTTCATTTTTTCTGGACAATTATTTACTTTATGTCCTTATTTCCAACACATAAATCATTTATTTGATCAATTGAGACACTTATCTATGTGTATCCTTCTTCATTTCCTACAAGAGTGAAATCGAGCATTCTTTTTTCCTTGGTTTTCACTGTTATAGCTCTTATCATTCACCACTTTTCTCTTCTTTTTTGAGCCCGAGAGTTGGTTAATATATATGTTGTCAATCATATTTTTGGAAAACTGATTCAGCATGAACACAATATCTTTTACACAAATCAAAATTCCATTTGGTTGCTAATTTCCACCATTGTGATAATCTTGTACATCATGTTCAATGATACTATGACTTCCTTGGAATCCAACCATTGACTAACACAAGAAATCATAGTGTGAGTCATAAAATAATTTTTAGAAAATCATAACAAATTATTTTCAATCTAAAGAACCTAAGTATTAACCAATTTTATTTATTCTATAATTATATTAGAATACATCAAATTGGTTTGTAATGAAAATTTGAATTATCCTAAGCATATCACTCGAGAGTGTCATAACCATGACTGAATCAATTCCCATTGTTGTGTACCATGATACCCCGGGTCAAGAACGAAACACCATGTCATAGTTTTCACTCCTAGGTACATCTGTTCCAGAGCTGCCTCTACCTGCTTGTATCCAGACATAGATTTATTGATTGGAAAACCCAAATAATATTAACATTGCCTATATTTTTGGGTGTTCTTATATACTAATCCTCAATGTCTATCTTAAGGTAGTGTTTTATAATCAGTGTTTTTTTCTAAATCTAGATTCCATGGATTGTACTAAAAATCCTCTGATACCAACTGTAATAACCTGACCCCAGTTACCTAGAATCATTGCATTATTACATAACATTGGCTTGATACAAGGAATCATATCTTGAAATACTGATCAGTTTAGTATCCAGGGAAGTACTAGATAAAAACATTACATCATGAACTAAAAAAACAACAATATTGTGTCCTCTTTGACCCCTCTTATATCCCATAGACTATTCCTATGGGTTAATCTTAATATACTTCTTTGCATCCTGGAAAAAATAAAACATAAGAAAGGGTTGGTCTCAAATGCTCTGTAAGGATTACAATATTGCGGAAACTATCATAAATAAGAATAAACATATAAGGCAATGTATAATTCTTGAACAAAAGACTTTTAAACTTAAACTTCTGCATAATATGGAAGAGATAAATCAAATAATTACACATACTTATTCACATGTATATTCCACTAGTATATTAATCACATGTAATATCAATATCCTATTTCATAATTAATGAATTCAAAATTGTAGACTTCATAAACACATAGTTAAGGCTATTTTCTAAGTCTACAGATATGATTTTGTTATGGCCTTGGGCTAAAGCACTAGTTTGTCTCATGAGACCTATCAATGCATCAAGGAGCTATATCAGGCTCCACTTGTCACATACTAAGACCAATGCATTCCTCATATGAATGGGTGAAACATAATCTAAACATTATTATAAAAACTAGCATATGAAATGTCAATACTTTAAACATAAACCATCAATGGTATAAAAATAGCACTTCCCCAGTCAATCATAACTCATTCAATACAATATGTAAGATTTTATTATTATAAATTAACCTCAATCGATACAAATGAAGGATATTGAGATAGATGAAAATAATTTTCAAAACTATTTGAGATAAATATCCCTACTTTTCATGAAAACAATTAAATGTATCACAATTTTTGAAGAAACTATTTAAAATAGATTTTTGAATCAATGTGTCCCATACCACTTTGATGCTTTTAAAAGTAATTTTAATTTTAAAACATTAATTTCCATATAAATAAATTCTTAAAACCATTTTACAGCATGTAAATTAGTGAGAATGATTTAGAAGAATAAATTTTTAAAACATTTAAAATTATATTTTTGTTAGAGTTCCGATCCAAATGAGAGACGGTCGAATAAAAATAATTGATGTAATCAAAACATAATAATATCATTATAATAAAGAGATTCATGATATATTATGTCAAAATTATGTATATACACCAAATAAAAGTGAATTCGAATATAAAAACAAAGAAGTCTCAATGGAATCGAAGTTGAGATAAAATCATTTATTGAACTATATCTTTAGGTTGAGGATAAATAAATGACAAAATTATGTGTGAAAAATATAAATACACTAAATATGATTGGATCTTCATTTAAAAATAATATTAGGGAATTCCCACATATTCTTGTAACAATAACACCAATAACTTGGATGATTAACTCAATGAATGAAAATTGAGTTATTTACTCTTATCAAGTTCTTATCGATGACTTGAGAATTGATCAATGGAGTGATTATGTGTATAAAAAAAATAACCACAAAAAGGGTTGTGGAAATTACTACAAAAATAAATAAATAGTGATTTCACACATAATATTGGAGTAAAATAATCAATGATGTTTGTGTAAAACCAAAGGAGTAGAACTCAAAATTAGAAATTCCCTTACTGATTTGATGACTTACGAATCATACACCCCATGAAAGAATGATAATTAAATGGGCATGTAAATGACCATAAATTAATTCATATTACATCAGTAATAAAATAATGGGTATTACATGCACCACACAAAAATAAATAGCGGCAATATAGAATAAATCTCACGAAAATAAAAAGTGAGATGAAAACATCTTACCGTGTTGTAATCAATCAAGTCGTATGACCAAAATTTAATAAAAACCAGTTCAATCCCAGAATAACATGAATATTAAGTGTATAATGATAATATATTTCAAATGTAAGTACACAATACACCACATGCAATAAATAAGAGGCTAAGAATGGAAATCTCACAGATGTAAAAGTGAGATAACAAACCCCTTACCGATTTGGTAACGTATGAAAGTTACACCCCATGAAAGAAATATCATACAATGATGATGTAAATACCCATAAATAAAGCATATTATGCAAAAAATATAATATTGGGTAGTACATACACAACACAATTGGTAATAGTGGAAAATATTGCATGAATCTCATTGGAATAAAAGTGAGTTGAGAACCCTTTACATTGTAGTTTTACATTGTATAGGGTATGTTATCCTACTGTATAATGGTAAAATTAATGTTATTAAATTATACAAGAAAAAAATACATAAATATTATCTATTTTTTTATTTTCTAATATTTATTTGTTAATCATATTCCTGTAGAATCATTGTTTTGGTTGTTAACTGATTCATTTTCCTTTGTATGTTTTGTTGTGTAAGTCATGTTTGTTATGTATAGGATATTTTTTATTAATATCTAGAATGATATTATGTTCTTAAACATTATTATTAATAAAAAAATTAAAATTATTCTTGAATGTTTACAATGGGGAATGGATCTCTTCATGTTCGTGGAGATGGTAAGATGAACGTATGCACGAGCGACAATATCATTATATTGAAAGCGAAATCGTATGTAATTGGATGGTTTATCATATATAAAGAATCATAATAATGATATATTTGTTATTTACATCAGTTATACTCATTATTATAACCATTCAAAAAATTAAGTGTTTGAATAACAAATTACACCACGACGTGCAGACGGTAAGCCGTACGCACGCACGTATGTTGACTTTGTCATTTATAGGATGGATAGAAAAATGAATATGGTTGTACCGTATTTATAATAAAATCACATTATTAAAAGGTATTTAATTTATTATTTTGGTATGGAAAAAAATAATGAGGAAGTGGAATAAGAAAAGAACATGGAAGAGGGTGGTGAAATTATTACCTCTTCTTTGTGTGTTTCCATCAGAGTTAGTCAAAAGGGCTCCTTAGGTTGGCTTTCTGATCAAAGTAAAGACTCTAGGACTAGGTGAGGGATGTTGGGAGTATATTTTTTGCAGTGGTTGGACGAGACAAATGGATTTGGTGGTGTGATTTTGAGAGAAGGGTAAGTGCCCTTTTATAAGAAGGGTGAGGGGCACTTTGGGAAAAGTTTGAAATATTGTTTTAGATATAACTCTAATTTAATAAGTTTGGCATTTACCATGTCTTTTTGTATTTCTATATTATATGGTTAATAAACTTACTATAAACAATCAAGAGAACCCCAAGTGGTTCATTATTAATATTAATAACCTTATATACATCTTTTGGAAAATCCTTAGATTTTTAGGAATTTTATATCAATTGATAATATAGTATTTGTTTTAAAAACTCAATTATGTCAATTTTGACACTATTTAGTATTTTTTGAAAGCCATAAAAGCTTTATCACTTAGAATAAAATTCATTTAATCAAATATAACATGTCATATTAACCAATAAAATTAATGGAATTAATCAAAATCCACAAATTACGTTTATTTGGATATTTATAATATCAGTTATTTTAATATTTCGTTAAGAAGGTAATTACTACATCATCATTATGTCATAAATAAATTTTATTATTCAATGTATAAAAATAATAAATAAAATACAATTATGTTGGAATTATTTTTATATTTTTACTGAATATTTGTATTAATATTTATCTTATGCATATCCCTATATTAAAAATGGTTTATTTATTAAACATTGAATTTAACACTTTTAACTCTTCTTTAAATAAAAAATAATAAATGTCCTAATCTAATCCATCCAGATTAAATATGATAAAATTTTATTCCTAAGGTTTTTTTGTCTAATTATACTTATCCAATAGAATTAGGACATGTTTTAGAGTTATTATAATATCATTTGTTTCCTTAATTACCCTATTTTATTTTAACCGTGGTAAATAAAAGTCAAAAGTTACAATTCAAAAAAAATTATTTTCATCTTATTGAACCATATTTTACCTCCTAATACCAGCCGTGGGACTTAGATTTTTTAAATTCAACTCATATAAACAGTAAAAATATGTTCTATGCAGATTCAATAAATTCTCCGTAGAGGTTGGTAAAAGAATGTAAAAAGTTCAATAATATTTTATAGAGCTAATTTTATATTAAAAATTATTCTATTAAATCATATTGAACTAATATAGGTATTATGTATCTATGTTGACATAGATAAATAATATAAATAATTATTTTAATAAAAATTCAGTTTGTAAAAAATAAAGTAGCTTTTTTTCACTATTCATAAAAAATTGAAATTTTTCAGAAAAATACCATAAATTAACCCTAAGATAATTTTGATAATAAAAATTAAAAAATTAATTATATTTTTCCATTTTAAAATCATAGAAGTATAATTAATTAATTTAAAATTAATTCTTGTAGTAAAAACCAAAAGTCGGGTTTTTAAGAAGTGAAAACTATCAAAAAACTGACATGTGTTTATGTTAAATTTAAATGTAAAATTACTTACAATTAAATACATTATATTAAATAATAAAAATAATTATACTTTCAAACCATTCAAATTCATAATTTAACAAAATATATTATTTTTATTAAAAAAGTTGTTTTCAATTAAATTTTTGTATTTTTCACTATTCATCAAAATATGAATTTTATCAGAAAAGTACCGAAAAGTTATCGAAAATAAATTTTTATGTCCCGATTGTAAAAAAGAATTTAATTTCATAAAATTAAATATATAAAGGTGTCAATCATTTTTTTTAAAATGATTTTATATTAAATGGTTGTAAAATTATTTTTTTTGAAAAATATTTCTTTTATCTGAAAATATGACATTATTCTTATATTGTGTCTAAGAAACACAAATTATGGATTCTAAAATCATACAGTGTATATGAAATTCAAAATTCATTTAATACTTTTCCTAACTACTTTTGGAATGGATAGTTTGGTAAGTCATGGTGCGCTTGAACTCGGTGTTGCATATAGCGCAAGCCATTGAATAACATTAAAGAATATAACATTAAATGAAATCATTGGGTGTTACACTCAAAAATAATTTAATGAACATATTTGAACTCAAATTGAACAATAATGTTAGTTTTCCTTTAGAAAAAATCATTATGTAAAAAATTACATAAATTTTGGAAAATGAAATCATAACACATAATAAAACTGAATAAATATAGTAGTAGGAGATGTATATGATTTAAGAGTGATATTTCATTAAATTTCACATTTTAATTATAAGTATAAAAAATCCCGATAAAAAGTAGAATTGTAATAAAAACCCAATATCAAATCAATGAATTTGGGTTCATAACCTCTAGCAATGAAAAATAATATTGAAATTGAATACCCCAAATATGAGGATATTAATGATAAAAAATATCAAAATATCAGTAGATACACATCATTAAATGAAATCCTTTTATAACAACTATTATGTGTCAATGAAATAAAATTGAGAAGAAAATATCATACCTCAAGTAGATCATAAATCATAATATCTCAAACATATTTTATTATAAATTTAAATTTATTTTAATTCTATAAAAAACCACAATAATAAATGTTATAATATACATTCATTACTTATAACATCATATCACACATTCATCAGGAATCATTCATTAGCCGTATCATTTCAGTTGTTAACCACTTATTTCATATACATTTTGATTTGACAGTAATGGTCCTATCACATTGATCCTCATTACATAATCTCCATAATGATAAAAATGATATAAATATATTATATATTTAATATATACTTATTTATAAAATTCATATAAATAGGTGATAAAATATTAATTACATCACTATAAAGAGATGATTATTCGTATGTACGCTCGATTGATGCTTTGAACTTTTTTTATGGGTGAAAAAATTATTTGTAAATGAAAATTAACATTTAAAAATTACTATTATATCATAAATATGATATATATTCAAAAAACTACCCTTATCACTATTCTTGTAAAATATAAATGGAAAATATATCACATTCCTACACCGAGGAGGTTGTCCACAATTATACATGAGTGATGTTATCAGTTTCAATATTTCGGTGGTTAATAAGGTATATAAAAAATTATAATTCTAAAATAATAATAATTCCAAAAATATACTATATTTTTAAATTAAATACCTTATATAACCATCCATGAAATATTTTTATGAATTATGTATCATAGCTCAATGTTGTGGAGGCAGTTCTCTTCTTCGTATGAGTGGTATTTTCATTTCACATTTGATTTAGAATAGTTTATTAATTATTTTGACGTACCAATAATGAAACCTATATATATATATATATACTATTCTCAATCCATCATTTTTTATGGTTATAATATGTTTTATGGAACCATAATAAGAAATAAAATTAATTGATCATGGTTAATATTTATACCTATTAATTAAGAGAAACCTTTATATTGAACTTCAAATGATGAAGGATTTTCATTAGGATAATACTATAAGATCTAGAATGAAGGTATGTAATCTATGATCATTTTTATGTAGGTATTTTTTAGGTTATCGGATAAATGTTTTATGAAAATTGAGGGAGAAATGAGGGTGTTAGATAAGTTAGGATAGGGACAAGAATGGAATTTTATTAACATATTCATTGATATAAGTTCACATTCATGTTTATATTTATTTGGACTTAGATTTTATGGTATTGTAATATTATTATAAAATATAATAAAAAATAAAAATTTAATAGTTTAGGGAGGCCTTTATACCCTTATCTCTTTTTTACACCCCCACAATAATCATACATTAATCATAACTATTGTAATCAATTTTTTGACTACTGAATTTTACCATAAAAATATGATAAAAATATAAAATAATATAAAATATTTTTATTCCTAATACATAATATTTTTTCCAGATTCAATTTCAAAATGTTATTAGATTAAATATTTAATTAGTAGACAAACTATAATGAAAATCTTTTTTAGACAAATGTATTTTTATGAAAAAAATAATTTTCTTGCATTCAATACCATGAAAATACTATTAAATTATTTTCATGTTTTTTATTGAATATATTATCAATAAATATAAATAGAAATATTAATCAATTGAATGTAATATTATTATTTGAAAAAAAGATACAATAAAGGGATAAAAATAATTTTTAGGAAAAAATAGTTTATGCCTATATGAAATTATAGAAAAAAACGTGTATAATTATAATTCCAATATTATTATTTATATTATTTAATAATTGCAGTCACATATCTAATTTTAATATAATTATAATAAAAAATCACATTTAAATGAAATTTTATGACTATTTTTATGAACCACTAAAATTTTTACTATTTAGTAAAATATAAATATTTTTAGAGAAAATGTAAAAATTCACTATATCAATATATCAAGATGATAATTTAATAATCGATATTAATTTATTAAAACTAAATTTCTAAAAAAAGTGTAAATTAATTATAAATTTATCGAAAAACATTTAATAGAAACGACTTTTGAAATGAACTTCTCTGTGAATCATAAAAAGACTTTTGATGAGATTGAACACTAATTTACTGATAAATAAATAATGCATTTGAATTATTTAAAACATGTATAAATATATTTCTTAATTTTTATAACGTTAAAAATTCATGAAATGTTAATGGATAGGTTGTATGTTATCACTATATCACAACTTATTTATATTAGGGATTGAAAGTATAGAGAGCTCTTAAATACATCAATTTTGTTAACATGAAAATAAATATAAAATAAAGGGGTGTCACATTCTACCCAAAAAAATCACCCTCTAAATTTCATATCCCTAGTATATAAAATGAGGATACAACTATTTTAGCCCATCCTCATGTATCAATATACCTTAATCAATATTTTGATTACTCTAAGATTATTTAGCCATATGAGTAGTATAATTATAATGAAAAGTATTTCTATGGTCCATGATTTCTATGTGTTTATCTTCATAGTAATGATCATCATCCAGTTATATGACCATTAAGTCTAGTATGTTTGATAGATCAAGTACATAATTCCTATTAATTAATAAATGTAACACCTCATGATCATGAGACATGTTCATTGGGAAATATAAGTGGTTATTAATTATCCAAATCTACTAAATAATCGTGAAAGGATTATTAAACATATGACTAAAAAAATACATCCATTATAAATCACATTAACATATTAAGTGTATATATTCATAGGAATACCTTCTCACCTAAATCAAATTGCATATTTCATCGATACCTATCAGTAAAAAACTTTTTCCACTCTATTATTTTATTATATTATACTAAAGGTTCTTATCATTATCTTATATTTTCTAAAATAGATAAACTACCAATAGATTTATTTTTTCAGTTTAATTTCTTCATTTTGGAGTTACCAATTTCAAAATATAGTGTGGTTCAAAAGTTTATATCTTAATGATCATGGGAAATCTATTGTTGTAAGAAATATTGACTATAAGAAGGTGTTAATCCCAAATAACATTATAATAATGAGGGAAATATCCTAACATATATTCTTGGGTTTTTGAAGTCCTCTTATACTGACCATTTTCAAGAAGATGATATTAAGTATTAAAATAGAACTATATATAGATATATTGGTGAAGACTTCACTTGAACATGGAGGTAAACCTCATATATCAATAAGATACAATAAAATGTGGGTCTCCATAAATCCGTATTTCATCAATGATATATATCACAAAAAGATGATAAATATTGTATTATTCAATAATAAAAATTTGATGTAATTACATCATATAGAAGTAAACTATAGAAAAAATATCATTATAGACATTTTAAATTTGGTGGAGACTAATGAAGAAATCCATGGTGATATTTTCCTTTTCAATTTTTTTATTGGAAATAGTTGTAACATTTCTATCGACATATATCGCTCATACGTATCATGATGGAAAACCAAGAACCAAGATAAAAACATTATAATATATCTTTTAATATTTTTCTACCAGGAATTATATTTTAGATCTATATACATATTCACACATCAAGGATGAATAGATAATTATTGTATATGTGAATTTCCCAATAACACTTTCTCATAATTTTTTTGAATGAAATAAACTTGGTTTCTATGAATTAACATTCTATAACAATATAGGTCAACCTACAAATCATTTCTCATGGTATTTTCTAGCTTTATACCCACATGTTTCACAACATTAATATTTACATACATATATAATTAAAAATTCATCTGATAAATAAAAAATTTCTCCCCTTTGATAATGATTTAAATGTCCATCGTTTTAAAATACAAAAATATTAGATCTTTTTATATCTTTATACTAGTTATAAAAGAATCACCCATTAATCTCAAATCATCTGACACCATATTTGCATTCCAATTCTGTTACTGTATTAGCAATTTATAATAATTAATCAACTACAACCATAATCTCTTTCACATATCCATATCTATTGGGGTGAAAATATAATTTAAAAGTTTATGATAAGAATATATGTCACATCATTTTATGTAGTGATATTTCCCATATACATTTAATTAAATGACTATTACTACATTCTATAATTCATGTGTCATATAATTTAGCACATTGATTTTTATTATCCATAAGATAAAGAATATCATTATATCACCCTATATTAGAACATATCTCTCCCCTTCTTCAATTAATAAATATAAATCACAAAACCCTCTACATCATAGGCAATAGTGAGAATACTTATTCGGACCAAACATATCAGTAATTCCACTAAATTTTGTTCTCACTAATTAGACTAAAATATATTCACTCCATTCAAGGTAAACATAATGTGTGGATTAAATTTTTTTGAGATGTTTTCCATAAATCAATAATAATATATAATTAATCCAAGAAAATTGTGAACCGAAGTCACAACGATTGGTGTAAGCCAATGATCATTAAATTTCATATTTAATTGATCCACCAATATAGTATCACTAGTGATTATGCGACGCGAAAATGATAATTTCTATATCCAAACATCACAAATTAAAAATATTTAAAACATATTCTCCCCCTTCAGGGTAATCAGTATAATCATCAACTGATCTTCATGATTTTCCTTATATATTGAAAATATAATTATATCTTCTATAATAATTAAATAAACTAATCAAGGTTATATATAATTATCTATTAATAAAATAAATGAATATTATAGGATAATTATTAATTACATGTCTAAAAAAAATAATAGTGTTTATTCCACAAAATGAAATTTTTATGCCAAAGTCATCAATTTTGTACCAAAATGGATAGTATCTAGATTAATGATCAATCCTAGAAAAATATTTCACTTTCCATAATTGAATTATAAAATCAACAATATAGATAATAGTGTAGTAATTATTGATCATGATTTTTTTGGTTCTCAATAATCATTACATAGTCTTAATTGTCTAATTTTCATTGTAACAAAAAGATTGTGTGAATCCACAGTGACACCCTTGGTTAAATGAATCCCTTTTAAATATTTTTATAGGTTCCTTAGACCAATACTAAACATAATTGTGGTCATTCTATGTGGTTTTAATAAAATTTTGGTAACATGATAGTTTATTACTATTAAACACTGATCGTTATTATTTATTGAAGGATAATGAAACTCTTTGAAAGGATATCAATAGACTCTCATAAGGTAAGAATATTTTCATGGATCACTTTCCCTACAAACACCCTAGATAAATATTACTCATGAAAAAGTAGTATATCACATATAGTAGATGTAATTACCATGGTATGTTCGTATTCATCAACATAATAAAAAACATAGGTATATTCAAAGTTTTATATGGGATTATCTTACTCTATCAATATATATGTTATCTATTTAGAGGAATAAAATCAATGATAAAAATCACACCATGTCCATAAAAGGATATTAAATGGGGATATAAGGGGGAATTTTCCTAAAAACATCAAAATTGAATCTCCGACACTATATTGTAACCTAATTATCATGATTCACATATGTAATTGACATAACATATACCCTTCACAATAATAGTATATTTCAAATGTATTATGAAGTAAACTCATATAATTATTAATATCCACAAACATATGACTTCTAAGTAGTAGTGGATCCCTATGGTGAACATAATTTCCTCCCACTTAGATCATAAATTTTCATTAGTAGTTAGTGTATTATTTCCCTTTAATTCTAAAAATAAACAATCTTGTAATTCTATTAGGTTATTTCCCATTGATTCTCTTCCAACATTATTAACATCTAGGTTCCGTAATATAATTTCTTCTATTGTATTCATGAAACAGGATTATTATCTAATTAGGATTGCTATAAAAATCACTGAAGTTGACATTTTCAATCATATAATGGGATACATGATTAGGAATAACCCCAAGGATTCACATTCCAACTCAAATTTTTTATCCATGATGAAAATTATAAAATATTCCTTAATTTTTAGTGTTATAATGGTTCCTTATTAATCTAGGAATTGCGTAAAAAATAATTTTATGAGGAAAAATAATCATACTGTGAAATTAAATAATCAATAAATTCATGTATATGATGTCCAAATTATATCAATTACCATACAGTGAAATTAAATAATCAAACTTTGAAATTAACACTAGATTCATTTATAAAAAACACACATCCATTTTTAATATACATAACTAGGTGTATAATTAGAAAAAAAATCCTCCTTCAATTAAGATAACATTTTTGGTTCTATTGTACTTAGTCTTATCCTACATATTATAACTAATGTTTTCCTATATTTTAAAAATAAGTAAACATTATTTGGATACTAACAATGGTGACAAAAATTTCTTAAATAAATTTTACATTTTACTAGATAAATATCCACCTTATATTTTCCGAATTTAGTATTTATCTATAATGGACTAATGGAGTTAGAAACAGTATTACATAAACAATGTCTCCTTAAAAAATCAACATCACTTCTAATTTTGTTCTTCAAAACTACCACGCTTACTAAACTTGTCATACAAAAAACCATTCGTCTAAACTTGGGGAATGAAAACATGTTAAAGGGTGAGATTAGATTCTTATTAAGGTAAATATTATGGGATATTAAATGAATATCCTAAATGATAATAAGATAGAAATAATGGTGTTATATCATTATAAAACATAAAAAAAGTTGTACCCAATCAGTAGTCATTAATTAGAGAATATTTTTATGTACTAATATTAGATTAACATATATATAGTGTGTAATCATCAATATTCAATCACATTCCATAGTAGAATAACATATTAATATGGAATATGTTTTTGGAATACACATAGGGATATATAATAATTTCTTTAATAAATAATCCAACCAAGACTATCATAGTGTAATGGGTTCACTTCTCATTCAAACATTTCCATAGTCAAGGTTCACTCACAAGATTATCTTCTTGGTCAAATTAAATTACTAAACATATTTAACTCCCCATTCAAATTCCTCTAATATAACATCGTATCTATATTTATCAAAATCAATAGAAGGATATATAATTATTAACCTATTAATCATATAATAAAAACCTTACATTTTTGTGCCAAAAGATACAAAAAAATCATCAACCAATCCAAATAAAACCGAGGAATGTAAATATTTTTCCAAAAAAAATCATTATCATAGTCATATAACATATAGAGAAATAATAATTATTGGAGAATTTGATTATATCCCTTATAAGTAATTACAATTACTTATGTATTTTTTTATATATGAATGATATCATAAATATATCACTAGTACATATCTTAAAGAAAATACCCTTTTATTTTTTAATCAATAATTAAAAATTAATACCAATTAAAAATATTAAGGAAAAATATTTCATTGGAAATAAAAATTGAATTATTTTGAATAATATTTAATGTGAATATAAGTAATGATGTTTTTAAAATTCATTCATTTAGTGTGTGTTAAAAGAAAAATTCCTTCCACCTTCATGGTAAAATTTCAAAATAATATCCTTTATGATTTGAATATATTTTTTAAAAAATATTTTGAGTTTAAATAAAATATATATTTAAAAATTACATTAACAAATATTTTCATAATTTTGAATAATTCTTGGAAACCCCTTAAATATAATATGGTCACAAATGAAAACATTGTTTACTGAATTGAAAAATATATTATTATCCTTAGAAAAAAAAATTTTCTTATCTAAAGTACATAATGTAATGAAAATGGATGGGAAAAATGTAATCTCTAGAGATAACAAGAGAATAATGAAATATGTATTTTGGTATTATAAATCATATAACATAACTATCCAAAAATTAATCTTAAAAAATCCATGTATATTGTGAGATTATAACATAAAAACCATTCTGATGTTGTATATTTTTTTATATCCCCGTAAAATAAATCTAATTACATTGAAATTTTCATAGCTTGACCACAAGGATATTAATGATAAATTAGATAAAAGGTTTAATAATTTCACCTCATGAAATAATATTGGTTCATGATATTGAATATGTTTTGCTGAAACAAATGTGAGGTGAAGAAGATATACATCACTTTCATGTTTCCTCATAATCTCTCAAATGTAATGAATAATAAATTTTAATATAATTTAATTATAAAATATTACTATATTAATAAATTTAATGAGATATATGGTTAACATAAAACATATTTTCACATATTCATTAATAATCATTAACTATCATTATCCTTCATGATGTTAATATCATTGTTCATAATTTTTTTAAAGATGATTATGGAATGAATTGGTTTCCCAATTCATGCCCCCCAAATGAATTTATTAAAAATAAGAGTAGAATTACTAACTTGATGTTTAAATGGATTGAACTAGTATGGAATAAAAGAGACAACATATTAAGATGTTATGAAAAACAAGCAGCAATATGTAGCAAGCCAAGATCAAATACCACCTTCGTCATCAACAATTCTGTAACTTATGAGGATGGAAAGAAAATTTAGGGAGGTAGCAATGCATCTGGCCTCCGTCCAAGTCTATAATCCAATAAAACAGAGAAAAAAACCAGATTAAAATCACACTTATGCCAGCAAAACAGTGAATGAAAATAGAATCAACTCTGTTTTAAAGAGAGGCCAAACTGTAAACCGAGAGTAGGAAAAATGTGTCAAGATGAGCAGCATATATCACAAAAGAATATCTACTAAAATCCACAAATCCCTTCTGGTAAACATTACCATTACCACCATAAAAACCATAAATGACGCTGTAAAATCCTTCAAATCCAGTAGGGATCAGAAAATGAAAACAGATGCATCAATACACTCACTGACCTTCATCCATTAGTGGTAACAGAATTCCAAACAGCTTAACAGATTCTAGGAACCATACCAGAGCCATAAAAAACATGTAAAGGAGTTCATAAGCTCCAAAGTCACATTTTAAAATCCAGGTAAAGAAAGTAGAAGGAGTCTGACGATAAAGTCCATGATTCTGAATGAGAGGTCCAAGAGTAATCAGGTTTCTAGAGAAGGAGGTCAAAAAAAATACTGATGGCAGATAGTTTCTAATCGGAAGAAAAATGAAAATAAAAGGCCCAAACTGCACAACAAAATAAACAAAACTCCAAAGAACCAGTAGACAGAAGTCATTGCCAAGGTATGTCCTTAAAATAAAAGTTTTGGTCTTTCTTAAATTGCTCAGCCACTCTGATAAACATATTTTTTCTAATATCCAGATAAGCATGTGCATTCATTTTATTGTAAATATATAATTTTTTATGAATCTCAAGAATGTTAATAAGGATATAAATATAATATATTTTTATTATATACATATTTTTAAACATTAAGATAATTTTTTTTAATAATGAATTATGTTAATACATATAGATATTCGTCTGTACACACGCAAGAGTAATACTTTCTTCATTTTGATGGATTAAATGAATGCAATATAAATTAAAATTTACCCTTAACAAAGAAAAATTATATAAGGAATGTAATATATATTATTTGAAACTATATATATTACCAATCCTATATAATTGTAATAAAAAACAGATCACATGACTTCATAAAGGTGGTAGCTCATGTATATGCTTGAGAGATGATGTCATATTCTAATAGATAAGAAGGTTAAAAGGTGAATAAGATATTATAAGTAAAAAAGTAGAATTTATTCCAAAAAATATAATTTAAAAATATATAATCCATCATAATAAATAGTCATTGATAATGGCGAGGTATATATAATCATTACATTTAATATAGGTGGTAGTCCACACATACAAAGATGCCTTATTTTAATTTCACATTTGATAAATTGTATGAGGCAAATTATTTTCCAATACTCAAAATAAAATAACATAATTTTTTTGATTAAATATTAATAACATTATGATTTATAAAAAAATATATAGTATGATATGAAAAACATGAAATTGAATGATATTAGATAAGACTTGTACTTTTTATTTGAGAAAACTCAATTTTCATAAAAGATTGTCCTTGAACGACTGTTATTATGAGAGAAAAATAATATCTAGTATTAGATGAAGGAATTTAGGATGGTTTTGTATAATTTATTTTTTGATATAGCATTCTAAAATATTTTATATAATGGATGAAAGGAGGATTGCTTTTTAAATGGAGCGGTGGATGATACAAATAATTACCAAAAAAATTTCAATGATATAAGGTCATATTCACATGTAAGATGATCCAAATGGGAAAATAAACTAATGTTGGATAATATAAGAGTATAGTATAATTAATAAAAAACATATATAGCTTCAAGTTCAATTAAAATCTATATCTCTTCTAATTAGCACTAACAACATGTTTTGGAAAAAACAATGAGATTTTTTTTACTGTTTTTACTATTTAATATGACCAAAAATTAAATTTCTCTCTATTAAATTATGTTTTTTTTAATATACTAAATATTGAATAAATTCTACATCATCCAATTTCAATATGGTAAATAGTTTTATTTTTAATATGGTCTCAATGAGAAATGAAAAACTATTATAGAATAATGTATTTTTAAGCCCATAAAATAATTTTAATCCATTCATTTCCATATAAAACATAAATTTAATGTTATAATATATTATTGAATATATAATATAAAATTTAAAATTATATAATAAAATTTTAGATATAAATTTAAATTTTGATGAAAATGCACTTTTTTTGAATAATACGGTTTTCAGAAAAAAAAATGTATTTTTCAGCCAAAAAATAAACATATAATAATTTAACTAATTGATATTTTAGATGTAATTAAAACAATTATTTCAAAATAAATAATTTTTTTTGAATAAATTTAGAAAAAAATTGTTCACCTTCTATTAAATACATGGCTGTTTTTTCAACAAATGGTATTATTCACTATTCATTAAAAAATAAATCTTTTAGAAAAATTTTAATACATCACCGTTTGTAAATATTTTTATAATTATTTAAAAGGATAGTCAATAATTAATTATATATATATATAATTAATATTATTATTATATTTTAAAAAAATTAATAATATTTTTTCAATGTAATTATATTATTTATTTTTAATATATCTTGACCTAAAATTGAATAATATTTTTATTTTTATTCAATTAGTAAATTTTAATTTCATAAAGACATTTTATATGTTTTTAATATTTTTCTAATATAATTAATACTAAAAAAATTATTTTAATAGTTATAAATAATACTATACAAGGATTCATTTACACACGAATTTGCATATAAGGTATTATATGCAATTACTCCATTTTATTTCAAAGGAAATAAAAATAATATATTGTGGTGACATGTGAATAACTAAATTATACTATGCATAAAATAATTCTAAATTGATAATATAAAGTGATATATAAAAGATATATTGTTTTTATAGAAGAATCAATGGTAATTATTACTTCTAATTTTAACAATAAAACTGTATCATAAAGATCTAGGAAAAAAATATATCATTAATGTCTAGTCAAAATCTATAAGAGAATAAGGAGAAGAAAAATCCAATTAACATGGACGGGGAATAGTGGTGTTATTTAATGGGGTGGTCATATATATCCCCGATGATGTATGATTTTAACCAAAATATGAAGAAGTTGAAAAAAATGAACATACTAGTGCAAAAATTGTGTAAATTTAGACATAAAAAGTAGGAAAAAAGATGATAATAATAGTGTAGACACTGAGATATAAATTATGTTATGTAATCTCAAAAATAATAAACCAAATAAGTAGGAAAAGTATAGTTTTTTATACAGGGATAAAAATATAATTATTTCCAAAATCATTAAATCTATGTTGATATTAGGGTTAACCCCCCCCCCCCCCACAATGTTTTGAAAACATTTCTAAGAGGATAATAAGAAGTTACCTGTATGAGATAAAATACTAACTGGGTAAACCAAATATGAATAAATTTTTATCAAATTTTTACTATATAATAATGGATAATATATATCATAAATTACTTCAATGAAATAAATTCAGGGTAAAGCATTTTTTAATATTTTATTGTAGTTTAGTATTATTTTCATTCATTGGAAGTAGTTTTAGTTTCATTTAAGGATTTTATTTTTGATTGTTATTTCAATTATGAATAATGTAATATATCTTTATTTAATAAAATTAATTTTTAATGTGTTTTTTATCTTATATAATTATATTTAATTTATAAGGGGGGGGGGAATGAAAAATGTGATTCAATGAATTGGGGAGTATGAGTTTAAATTCATAATTTATTACTACTCCATAACAGTTTTTTCCTTTATTTTTTAAGGATTTTAACTAAATTATGTGTTCCTTAGTCATAGTACTACATAAATTTTCATCTTAGTAAAAAAATATGAATAATGTAATAATCATTACATTTTGAGGATATATTTTTGAAAAATTATATGAGTTAATTTGCGGGTAAATAGTCTGATATAACCATAGTGTAATGAATTTTAGAAACTATTATTGGGGGAAAAATTTCTAAATGAAATTTCTCTTAGAATTGAATTGTTTATAATTTATAAAAATTATTTTAATTTTTTATTATTTATACATTCATAGAGTGATTATATTAATGACATGTTTTTATTTTTTTGATGTTTCAATACTAATCATTCCCATTACTTAATTTTAAATTTTCATGAGATAAACTTGATAATGTTACCTATTATATCATTAACTATTTCTAGTCCTGTTTATGAAATTAAAAAATAACTATTACATTGATTGTAGCATATTTACTGAAAATATTTTCTTATTCTGGCCAAACAATAACATTATTTACTTTTTATATACTACAAAATAAAATAAGGACCTGGTTAAAAAAGTGACACATTACAAGCCATTATTTATCTTAATGTCACACACTTATTTTTTGTAATATAATCATTATTTCATGTACGGGGAATGTTTCTTCATGGTGGATGAAAAAATTCTTCAATTAGGATTATATGTGAGGTGTTTCAAGGTAAATTGGGAAACAAAATTATGATTTTCTATCAGAATAATATATTATCATTATTATGAAAATATAAAATTCACATATAATTAAGATAAGGAAAAGTAATGAAAAAATGTGATGTATCTTTTGTATTTCAAAATTCATCATTAATTTAAATATATTCATGATATATATATTTCAATTAATGTCTTTATGAGACTCTATGGGGTTGGGAATTAGATGTGAGACTAGACACAAGTACAACTTCTGACATAAAAATATGTGAAGAAAACAAGAGGGTATCATTCACGGTACTCGTATTGTGAATGGCCATTACATTAAGACATGGAAGCATAGATTTTTCATATTTAAGGGGGATTGGCTTTAATAGATCCAGTATTTCATCATCAAATAATATTATTTATATAAATAACTAACATTATTTAGGATTAACTGTTTTTAACATCATTATATAGCATAACATAAAATATATATCTTTTGAAACTAAATGTGATGTCCTTTTGATGTTTTATAATTTTTTTCTTTAGGTTGTGGATAATTGATAATCAATTTATGTTTATGAAAAGGATCTTGTAATTGAGGTATCATCACATATCAACTTATAATTTTTACTTGATTAATGAGTGTAATGAATTTAATGTGAGGTAATTTACTATATAATTTCATGTTGACAACGAATTGAAAAATAGAAATTTATTTTGAAAAAAATACAACATCCATATAGATAAAATAATTTTTTTTATATTTATTTAATAAATTTGGATTTATGTAAATTTTTTCATTATGATTCTTTAAAATTTTATTCCGTATTTATAATTTTATCCTTTTGTTGAAAATTATGTTTGATTATCGGTTGGCTGATGATTTATTATTAAAATATTAATATTATATATTTATGAATATGAAATATTCTATGATGGTGATAAGAATATTGGATACATATATTTCCTTTTATTTAATTATAAAATATTATAATCTTATGGAAAATTTCACCATTTTTTTAATTTTATTATGGGTAAATAAAATTTTAAATAAATATTGTAAAAAAATTAAAATGAATTAATTTTTATAACATTAATAATGAATTTTTATTGGGGAAAATATTAGTATTATATGTATGGATTTTTTGTATTACTAAATGTAAATAAATTTGACATTAAAAATATTTCTGACACTTTGATATCCATCAACCAGGAGAGTAAGGCACCTATATTGAATAAATAAGTTGGATAACAAAACAAGGATGACATGTCTGGTGAATTTATTGGTAGATTGGAAGTATATTTTACTAATGGAACACGGGAATATTTAGGGTCATGTTCTTTGAACTAGAGACCATTATAGGTAAGAACTGGGAAGAAGGTACCAAGGATGGGAGACCACGCTGGTTTATCAGTAATTCTAGGAATTATATTGAATAGTTTATTATGGAGAGACCTCCCATTGAAGATATCCATGACTTCTCAAGAATTGAATGGCATTATCCACTTATTTCCATAAAAATTCTAATTTTCACCATTATTTTCAACCACGCTCTTACAAGTCATTGTACCTCTTTTCCACATTAACCACAAGACTTCACTGCAATTTGTACGTAGAGAATTATTTGGTTTCCACTATAAAACTATGTATAATTATTGAATGTTTAAGATGACCAGTAGAGGTCAGGCCAATCAACATTAAAAATAATAAATTAACATATATTTTCCATGTTATAATTTTGATAGTCAATAGAACCATTTTCAATGGGTACAAAAAGTGATGGAGGTGATGAATTATAGATGAAAATGAGGTTAATATCACTGTTTATAGTTTCTCGCTAATATTTTGAGATATGAAACCTTAAACACATTTTCATATCAAATAAAAATTCTCATTTAAAGTAAGTAGTTCATAAAAAATAATCACATGATAGGGGTAAGGTGTTTATATATTTACATTTTAGTCATAAAGAACTAGGTTTTTGCATGTAACTAGGACCTAGGATCTAGTATATTTTATTATGCTTATTTCCTCAATTATAAATAGTGTTCGTGACACTAAAATGAGAGATAAAACAAAGAATTGAATTATATATCATGTGATATATGAATATTTTTATTCATTTTGTGCACATTTTAAGAAATTATTGTCAAAGATAATCAAAAATATTAATCATACAAGAGGAAAATATCATGTCCATAATAGTTATAGATATATAGAATAATGATGGAAAGTGATTTGGTTTTCCCCAAAATCCATGTTCATGCCTCGAATGTTGTGGCCTAAAAAAAGTAGTAATATAAGCTTGATATTTTTACAATACTTTGAGATGATTTGAATTTAAATCATTGATAACATTTAGAGGGATTTTTTTAAGATCAAATTCTTTTTCATGAGAGTTTTAATTACCTATAATTAGATTGAATGGATACTTTTTGGGAGAGATATATTGGAACATGATAGACTACAAGTTTATAAGATAACTTTTAAAATCATTGCCTTCAATTTTCCGTCTCTTTACTCCTAATGATATCCATGATAGGAAGGAATTTTTCATAGGAAATTCATTGAATATAAATTATAAAAATTTCATTATTAATAATGCTAATTTTAATTCATGTAGGTTTTTCCATCATTTCTAATGGGGGATTACATTAATAATATTTCATATAATGATCATTTATGGGTTGGTTTTCAATGTGTCATTTTCAAAACTTAAATAATTGGTGAATTGTTCTCTAACATTTTGGAGTGTTCTTCTCTATGAATTAATATGAGTTTAGGTCATATAAATACTAAACATATATAATATAAAACATTGATAAGTGAAAATTTTATTCACTTGTAGTTTTTAAAATGACCATTGGATTTATCTAGATCTAATTCTATCAACTCATAGTTATTAATTATTCATTTAATGAACTATCACCTAGCTAACAGGGATTTTTAATTAACCAGAAATTTTTATCTATATTTATTTTTCTTCAACCATCATTATTATATTTTTATCATATTTTTTTCATTATTTAATTGTTACTTTATGTTTTAATAAATTGTTTATTATATTTTATAGCATAATCACTATAGCATACACCTCAGAATTGAAATATGTAATAAATTTTAGATATATTTTGTTCTAAATCATGAATATTATAAATTAAAATATGGTTTATAACATAGTTAATTAATGATTTTTTATTGCATAGTCAAGATTAGATTGTGATATTTTAATGGTCGTGTTAGAACATTCATTTTTTTTCTAATTTTAAATTGTTGGTTCTCAGTACCAATAAAGTGAGGCAATTTTGTTTCTTTATAAAACCTGAAATATAATCTTCTTTCAACTAATTATGGGTTATTCGGTTACCATTAAATCTAGGTAAGAAAGTATACCATCATGAAACTATTTAGATAATAATTTTTCACCATTTCATTTTTTTGTCAAACTTCTATATATAATACAATTTATTTTTATTTCACTACATATGTTAAATTAATTCTAATTATGTCTAAAATAAATTTAAAAGGATATATAACCCCTAATTTACATCTTCAAAAATAAATAAATCATGAACATCACTTGAAAATCCATTATATAATAGAACCCCATTATATTTATCAATCCACTAAATTTGGGGTCAGCATCCGAACTATCAAATCATTGTAATGTAGATAAATTTATCAAAATAATATCGCACAGTTATTCCTTAAGATTAAAAATTCGTCCCTAAGAATATAATAAAAATTTAATAATATTATTCACATAATTGTGGGGGAATATCAAAAAATACCCCCTTAAGAGATGATTTAGGAGGTAATTTTCCATCACTCTCAAATAATGTGTGATTTTAACTTACTGCAGAAAAATATTGACCGTGGTTATTCTATTGTGGAGAAAGTGTATTAGTGAAAAAAATTTATTTAATGAAATAATATAAAATAAATAAAATCATATAATATTGAGAGGGATTTTATTTCTTGGTTTAAAATATATAAATAAGTTAGAAAGATAAAAAATTCATTAAAATTGACCATATGATATTGCTTCATAAAAAGGGTTCTGTGGTGATTTTTTATTATTATGAATTTTTTGGAATGTGCTAAAAATAGAAAATCCATGAAATTTATATGAGTAACATTTTATATAAATGGATATAATTATTTAGTATAACTAATGAATTGATAATCGGAAAAATTACCTATGATTAAAATGAACTCTTGTGATAGAGTAATCCATAAAAGGAAAAATATGACGTTGCAAGGGAATGGGGTTGTTGGGTAAAATCATCCCATGTGTATTATTGGTATGTTTTGGGTGTGGTTGTGTTTATAGAAAAATCTAAATGACTGTAAATGAGTGTGGTTAGTGTTTTTCAAGGACAAGTTTTTAAGATGGTGCTGGGTGAGAACCGGGTACCATAATTAATGGGTCATGTACCATGTTTCGGGAAATGTACGCGGTGCTGCAAAAATGGTATGCAGGAGTTGTTCAGGAAACCAAAAGCTGTTCGTGGCTGAGCAATGCTGTGGTACCTAGATGTTTTGATGTTTGAAAAAGAGATTTACCAAATAGAAGAAAAAGTGTTATTTGAAGTGCATAGGAAAATGGTTCGCATATGGCTAGAGGTTCACAGTGGTAGAAGGATTGGTAAGCGGTGAAGGATAGATTAAAGATTCAATAAATAATGATTTTGCTGATTAATATGATATCATTAATTATTATGAATTGTTAACCCCATCAAATATTGTAGATATTGAACATTACTAGAGAATTTATTTTGCTCTGAGAATTCAGAGAAGTCCAAAAGTGGTCTGCACTGATGGTGTTTGTGTGGATTCCTAGCCCGAAAAGAATGTTTTGTGTGTGGAATAGGAAGTATGGTATGCAGAAGGATTTATCTCGGTACGTGGAGGATGAATCTCTGGTACACGAGAGGAATAATTTAGTAAGTGGTACTTGTAGGGGGAGATCTGTTATGCAGAAGAAAATGTAGTCTATAAACAAAGAACAGTTCGTGGACAGGAGGGGTTTCACCTAGGAGGTTTGCAAAATTGGTACACAGTAGCGTTATGCAACCGTAAAGGTAGAGGCTGTCTACGGATGAAGCGATGTTCACAGTAGTGGCGATGGAACACGAAGAAGGCGTCCCATATACCAAACCAGGTACTCAGTATGTGGGAGAGTAAGGGGGCTTGCGATTTTCACAAGGATGCTTATGAGAGCTTCAAATCTGTTTGAGAAAGAATTTTCTCGTACCCAGCACTACTTGGGAAGGTTCACATAATCATTGTGAGAAAACAAAACTTCAACATAGCATCCACCTATAGTTCATGATGCAGGATTTCATGCAAATGAAAGAACCTACAAGTCCATATACTGTGTTTGACTTAAACATCCATAAACTATGAGTGGATTCTTTCCGAGAGAAGTGAGAGAAGGAAAATGAAGACACTGACCCTTTCCAGTAGTAGTGACCCAATGAAAGAGGCATAGGGAGTGACCTCTAGTAATGTAGTGAGCAGAGCCCAAACATTGTAAATGCAGTGACCCTCGATATAGAAGTTCTACCCCAAAATTTGTACCCATTATTTGCAGGGAGCAATGTTGAATTTGTTACATCTGTACATTGTCTTTGTATCATCCTTGGACATATCCCCATGAGGGTGAACCAATAAAAAATGTTGTTTCATGTGCATGATTTCTTATCTTTCTGTATATCACTATGGGAGGAAGAGGGAATTGAGTTTTTTCTAACAATGAAAAGTGATCCCCAAGGGAGAATATTTGAATCTACCATACCCTGATTCACCCCCCCTATTCTCAGGGTATTTGACCCAGTATACTTAATACATGTACAATAAAATGAAAAAAGTATCATGTGGCTACAAATGAATATTTCAAAAATACCATAGAAAAGGTTAAATACTATTAATATGTATAATAAATTTTAGCAATGCGTAACATTAACCCTTACTTGAGAGCTGTCTTAACCAAACATAAAGTTAAATTTTTTGAATAATATTATAATTTTTAAATTATCGACGTATAGAAATTTATTTTTAATATATTTATAAATATATAAAGACAACTTCAACAATATGTAATTTTCTTAGTTTTTGAATCATTAGAACATAATTATTTTTATTTTTTTCATCCAGAAATTATTTCACATTCTTCACATTAATTTTCATTATATTTTTAATATCAATATTATTTCTATAATCAATAATTTATAAATTCATCTATAGAAGATGATGAAGCTGAGATGACTATATTTAATGATAATGAATACATCATATTGGAAAGGCTATACGTATGAATTTCCATTTTAATCTAGTTAAAGAAGATGGTGGATATTTTCCTAATATAAGTAGTGATAAACTATTAAAATAATGTAAACCCCATAGCAATATAGGGGATAATGACATAATCTATTTATAATAATATTTGAATGAAGAAATATTTCATGAAATTGTGTGAGAACATTTTATAATTCTTTTTTTAAATGGTTTTTCTAGAATTCATAAAATTAATAATCATTATATAATTTATTAAACTATAAAAAATATAAATAATGAAATTTTTTAATGGGGGATAGTGAGAACTAAAAGAAAAGTAAGAATAAATGATAATTACAATAATTTTATTATTAACCTGAGTAGAAATGACTGAGAATATGAAGAAATTTTAATAAAAAAAGAGTATATGGATAATGTGTTATTTACTAGCACATAATACTACTCGATATTCATATGGTTCGTGATAATTATATCTTTGTTATTATTCTGCAAAATAATTTTGGAGATGTCGAAGAATGTTGATTTTGTGCGTGTATTCTCATATTCATTATGTAATTTTTTTTTAAATTATGATAATCTTTAGATCCGAATATATTTAATGTATTATTTAGTATAAAACAATATTTAAACTGTATCAGGAGATCCAATTTGTGGATATTGTGATGTCATAAATACATTGAGTGTTCTAATTCATTGAGTAGATGAATAGTTTTTTCAGTAAATAGAAACCAACATAATTTATTTAAAGAAAATTATTTTTGTGAAACAGTATAGGGTACATGATGATATATACCAAAACACACATCTTAATACTAATTAATTTATTATTATTAAATACATGTCTTCTACTAAACTAATCTAAACATGTATAGGCAATCATATAGTGATTGTATAACTTAAAAATAGTCTCATCATTTTGTTGATAGAATTTCCTATTTAATTTATATAATACTATGATTTCATATTTGATTCGATTGGAGTATAACAATTATAATAGTTGTAAATCAATTGATGGAATCATAACCAATGTACCAATGATTCACCCACCCACCCCACACCCTTCTTAGTGGAATTACTAATTCATAGACATATCAAAATGTATTAGAGAAAACCTAGTAAACCAAAAGTGATCCATTTTCCTCTAAATATGGGGAATATTGATTTTGTTAATATTGTTGTAATTCCATTATTCTATTTTACAAATATATCATGCGTAGATGAATATGATAATTATTATCCTTCATTTAATTGTCCTAGAATTCATTTATGTTTCTACTATGGGGTTTATAGAAATTAAAATGGATGATTGAATATCATTTTTTGATAATTGGAATTTTTTTGTTAGTGGAAAAGATAATAAATACATTATAGTATCTTATTTATAAATTTTATCTAAAAATGATGGAGATTTATACAATAATTGATATTATAAAAAACATGGAAATCAATTTTTAGAGGAACATAAAGGTTATTAAGAAAATTTTATATTTTTGGATGTATTTATAGATATGTGAATATGTATAATGAGTAAACAATTGGTTATTAATTCATTAGAGGTAAATGAAATAGTTATTAAATTAGGGGAAATGAAAAAAAAATTGATGTCCCCCATTTTTTCAATGTTATTGAAGAATATTTACTAAGGGTTTGATCATTATTTTTTCCTATGTACAAATAGGTGATTTATCACTTCATAAATTTTACCACATTCTTGTTTCCCATGCGATGAAGGACGATTCCGTTTTCCAATAAAATATTCCTTGAAAAAAATATGTTTTATGAGAAAAGGATAGTAATAGTGTGTAAAGAAAATTAATTATTTTAAATAATAAATTATATAATATTATATAATATTCATCATTTGTGTTCAAACAGTAGGTAACAATTTTTTTTGAGGTAAAAACTAAAAACATTATTTGGATCACAAATTGATGGATAAATATAAATCATTTCATGTATATTTAACTAAAAACATGAGGAATATTAATATCTTGCTGCGATATTATCAAATTAATAATGATGTATAAGAAGATCATATCAAAAGGGAAGTTGGTTACACTAATGGAATGTAAAATCACATGATTCTGTTTACAACTATAGAAAATATAGTGAATCAACAAAATGAATACCATGATTTTATAATAGGTAGAGTTAAAAAGGCACAATAAAGGTGTCTTAAATTTGATAATTCTTGGAAGAGGATGAGGTGATGTTTCAACATGACCAAGAATGTTAAAGAAGAATATTCTTATTTTGGAAGGAATCCTAACACGAAATATCTAATCAAATATATTCATATTAAAATTAACAAAAAATGGTAATTTATATTATCATAGTATCTAATTAAATATTTAATAATTTTGAACCAATAAAATGAGGATAAATCCTATATATCATGGAAAAAATAACATAACAATAATTTTTACTCGTAGATCAAAGAATGAATAAATGTTCCAATATAGAAACAATAGTATTCTATAAAAAATACACTAAATATAACATATAATGAATCCTAGTGTAAAAACAGTGTTATGTGTTTCTTATAAAAATAAACATTATTGATCTTATGACAAGTATTCCATGTTGTGGGAATCAATCATGGAGGAGAACCATAGAAAGGAAAGGGAAACACTCTGGGAAGATGAGTTGTATTTTTGTAAATGAAATTTAGCAACAAAATTTCATAAGGGATATCCACATAAAATGAAATATAATTTCAGTAAGAAATAATTTTCACATAATCCATATAGGAAAATTGGTAACAACATTTCCTGAACACTCTACTAGGTATGTATGCACAATCTATGAAATATAGGAAAATTATTAAAAGAAAATTAGAGAAATAAGTAATTATTAATATTTATCAATGTTTCTAGAAAAGAAACAATACATACAATATTGATAGTTCCCATTCTTATTATGTGAATGGTGAATCAAAAATCAAGAATAATATAGGGGCACTTTAATTTATGAATCAATAAAACTCTGAAAATCAATATAGTTGGTACTATAGTTATTAACGGTTAAAAGATGAAATCTAATGATTTTATTTTACAGGACTAGAATAAATAAAATCTATTTACTTAATTTCAAAAATCTAATTATAATAATGGACATACACTGATGAAATGTCCATACATAATAAAATGTTCTAAATGAGGATGAAATATCTCAAAGGTGGGAAGAATAAATAAATTTTATTTCTTGATTAGATATCAAATAATGTATTGTTAATCAAGTTCAATAGACGAAACCATGATTTTTTATATAAGAGATATCTATATTATTTAATATAATTAGAACATTATAAATTAATGGTGTAATAATAGACCTACACACACTTAAAATAGATAGATATATTTTCCTGAAAAAATATCAAAAAGAGGATATAGTTTAAGGAACTCACAAATGATCTCAAATTTAGTCTACTAGGACCATTGAACTAATACATTTTGAAGTATGTGGGAATAGAAGTTATTAATAATATATAATTTATTATTATTTTATAACATGTACTTATTTATTCATTTATATGAACAATTTCTATTTCATGAAGCTCAAGTCAATAATAATTAAGAGATCAATATTATTTAGAGATATGTTGAGAAATACTTTGGTGTCTATACATATGGCTGAAAATGGGTTTGAATATTGATTTTTTGAATCTAATATTTCATTATAAGGGGATAAACATCAATACAAGGCCTCTTATACTCCACAAAAATGGTGATTTAGAAAAAAATAATATGTGGTTGTTTAAAATGGGATCAACTATTCATAATAAATATAACCACTTATGATTATTATGGATGGTTGGAGTGTAAAGGGTCTTGAATATATAGAAAATACTTTTGGAATCCTGAATAAAATTATATTACAAATGAAAAATGGTATAGAAAATATTTTATAGTAATGTAGTTGAAAATATTTATCAATTTATTTTTATGAAGATCAAGAAACTCAAATTAGAACAAAACATGGATAAATATATTGAGGGAATATTCATAGTCTATCATCGTAATGAAATATATTATATATATTTTAATAAATTTTTTAAAATGGTGTTAGGTTGTTTTAATTTGAAGAATTTTGAAAATAAAAAGAATATTAGATATGATAATGAAGATTCTTTTTTAATATTAATAACAAGAAAATTAATATTTATTGGGTATCTAGATTAAATAATAAGATGAAATTGAACCAAATTCAATTTATTTTGTAACATATATAATAAATGGTAAAGGAAAAACATTTAGAAATGAGAAATTAAAATTATTGATATTAAATAAGCATGTATAATATTAAAATATAATTGGAAGATATGGGGATAAAATGTAATATATAAAAAGGGATTAAAAATGAATGTAAATTAAATAGTACTTCATTGTTTTAAGAAAAAACAGTTATTGTAGATTTATAGTACAAAGAGTAGATAAATACAATGATTCTAGATATATACTAGGTTAAGAGGAATGTTACTTGATAGTTATTTTTGAGGATTGAATAAAAAAATGTTATAGGTTCTCATTTGGTATATTTCAATATAATTAATGATAAATGGTTATGATTATGAAAACCAGTCCATATTAACATATAATATATATTGTTAGTTGGAAGGAACATAATTTGAATAAAACTTTTCACTTAATATATGTAATATAACTACTAGAATGTTTCTAGTTATACTGAATCATTAAGAATATAATATCTCTCAAATGGATTAGTAGTATAAATTTTAAAATTTAGACATATATGGAATTTATTTGGAAGAACCTAAAAGAATTAATTAATGATAGATTGTTATAAAAATTCAAGATTAATTATTATTGGTTAATGTATGCCATAAGAATATGGTCATCAAAACTATATAGTTTCTAGTGGAATATGAAATTTTCTAAATGAAAAATTGATAGCAATATATATGTGAAAATGATGAATACATATACTATATGTGTCATATATTCTATTGGTGAAAAAAATTTAAATGTTAAAAAATTGAATATTTGTTTTTAATTTATAATAAATTTGATGAAATCATTTGAAATGTCAATACAAAGAGAACTGAACTACTTTATATGGGTATAAGTTTCATTAAAAGATAAATAAATAATATTAAACCAATAATATTAATCTAAATAATTGATAAATATAATTTTCATTAAATATTAGAAATAAATATTAAAACATATAATTTATTTTTTAATTTATGTAATGATGAAGTTGAATGTAGTTTAAATTGAAACATGTTAAATATTACCATTGTAATTATAATATTATTTTATAGTATCAATACGAGATATTTTGTATGTATTTAATATTAATGAATGAAATTCAAGTGACAAAAAGTACACACCTTTTCTAGAAAATAAAATAATTAGTATGATTATATATTTAATTTTTAATATTCTTTTATTTTATAAATGTTGTGATTAACTAAATTTGTTGTGTTAATTCATAAGGATTCACCTAAATATTGAAATAATAGAAAATCAATATTAGGCGGAACATTATTTTTTAACGTTTAATTAAATAGGAATATTTTAGTATGTTCAAGTATATATGATGTGGAATATGTTAATATAACACATTATTTTATGTAATATAAATTCATGAATATTAATCAAAACAACATGAATGTATATGTTGACAATCCATTGGAGGTCTCTTATGATAATAAATGTTGAATTAATTTTTTTCTATGAATCATGTTCAGTATTCCATATCTATTAAAATTGACATCATATATCATTTTGTACAATAAAATTTTACTAAATTATAATTAAAGTTGGAATATATCTTAATAAAGATAAAAATTATGACATATTTCAAATACCTACTCAATATAGAGATTTATTATGTTTAATTTGAACTTTTAGCTTCAAAAATATCATCCAAAACTATTTTGATTAGGAAGAAACCCCCATAATTTTTTGGAATCTATTTACAAAATCAATAATTAAGCCCCATCAATTTTTATATCTATTATAAATAAATTTTCCAATTATTATTTAAAAAGCATGAAATGTTAAATGGGTTTTCAGAGTTATTAAATGGGCCTATATTATGGGGGAGAGCATTTAAGTGACTGATCTAAATGGTTCCAATCACAGAGCGGTGAAATAATAGTAAAATAGATAAATTATCTTGAAACGTAGTTTATACTTATTCCTCTATGATAACGTTTACAATTTGAATTCATCTACAGTGATTTATTAGAGTTGAAAAAAATACAAAGAGGGAGATTGGAAAACACAATATAATTATGGTAGTCATGAATTTCTAATCAATCATGGTTTAGAATAATTAGAATCTTCAAAAGTTTGAAAATAATTATTTTTAGTTTTTTAAAGATTACGTAGATTATATTGAGGTGGAATTTATTAAATTTTATAGGATTTAGTGAAAGATTATGATTTTTTTTAAATTGGTATCTTCATGAAATTTATCACACTAAAATATTGTAAACAAAATTTTGTAAAAAATGAATAATAAAATAAAATTTGAATATATGTGTAACATACTGTGAATTTAGAAGGCGAACATATACTTTCATATCATATATGGCTTGCCACAAAAATATTGTAGTAGAATGTAACAAACTGTAACACCCAGAGATTATAAAATATAAATATTTTATTCAATAGTTTATGTGAAATGAAAAAAAAACATTGAATATAATATAACACCCAAATACAATAAAATATATTTCTCTTTGACAAAAATTTATTTCGTCAATTTTTACGATACACGCAATAAATAGTTTCTTTGATAGCATGTGTTATACACAATAACATGTTCTAATAATGTAATATACTATTATTTACATTATTTCCTAGAAAATAAAATGATAGGAATAAATAGTATTAACTAAATTATTAAAATATGTAATTTTTTAATAGTATATATATTAGTAGTAGTAATATAATTATATTTTAAATGAAGAAGAAATATTTTATGAAAAACAATATTTTTCAAAATACATATTAATAGAGCTTTGAAAAAAATTAAAATTATTTTTTAACATCATTAGAAACATTATATGAAAAAATAAGGTTTTTTATATAGGATACCAAAAACAAATTAGGGTGAATTTTCTAGATTTTTTAGATATTTTTCTTAGTAAAAAACACAAAACATTAATTAGAACCCATCTTTTCATTTAAATAATTTTACAGTGTGAAATTATATTTCAAATTTATGAAATGAATTATTACTAAAATTATACAAAAAATAAAATAAAATTATTAAAGTTTGATAAATTTTATATTTAATTTAGATAAAAAACTATTTATGCTATTGAAATTCTCCACTTTAAAATCACTCATTCTCTTCATGTCTCAGGGGTTAATTTTAAAATAAATATTGCATTTGAGAGTGAAATTTGATAAAACAGATTACATATTTTCAAATCGGGTAATTGATATTATCTGATGAAGTAAAAATAAATTTTAACCATAATTATCTATGAAAAAAATTAATATTAATTACTATTGTTAAGGATAAAATGAGGTATTCTATAGTACATGTGTTTCAATTGAAATTTATTTTACAAGCACACTTGTTTTTTTTAATAATTTTATTTAATATATAGAATATGTAGGTATAAATTTTCGAATCATATAATTTAAATAATATTATTATTGGATAAATTATATAGTTAAATAAAAAGTTACAATTAATATATTAAAATCTATATGGAAAAATTTGAGTAATAAAAAGACTAAGGAATAACAACATAATTTTTTAATTTTTGTGTGGTAGAGGTTTCTATAGTCAACATAATCCATTATTTAATTTATTAATCAATTTTTGAGCCACATGAGGTATGAGATATATGATAATAGTTAATACTTCAAAGTATTTACAATAATACAACTCATCCTCAACTATAAAAGAGAGCTTACTCTCCAACATTTCTCACTCTTTCAACTCACATTGGTTCATCCAAGTCCATCCAAAATTACATCCTTAATTCTCTCCAATAATCCTATATTCTTTATGTATTGATGGAATCCAACCT
Source organism: Viscum album (assembly GCA_963277665.1). NCBI lineage: Eukaryota > Viridiplantae > Streptophyta > Magnoliopsida > Santalales > Viscaceae > Viscum > Viscum album. The sequence continues at coordinate 2,095,696,739 of OY728163.1, read as the reverse complement.
CTTAATGAGATAGTGAAAACATAATGATGATGGATGAAGAAGTCAAAATGTTCTCCAAGAAGATTTTGTTATTTTCTTCATCACCTCCATCAATTATTATTATAGAATGATTATATAATTAACCTAGCGTATTACATATAATTTTTTGTTTTTTGTTAATGGTATGATGTCAAACCATCCACATTTCTCTAAAATGTGTCAGGTTATTATCGTTCGTGTGTACAGAGGAATACCACCACATAAACTAGTATCATTTATTTTTTCATTACCACATCTAATGGTGGGGTAAGATGATGGATATAAATTCTATATATAGTTTTTATAAAATATTTGTACATATTGTTTCACTATATCATATATAAGGTTTTTACCTTTCATTTGATATAATATACAATAACATCGCTTGTGTGTAAGGTGGACTACCACCTCATTTAACGATGTGATTTTACTTTAACTAATGCTTCATATGGGTTGGGATAAGGATAATGTTAATGATTATATGCTGTATATATGACATAATTATGATATTCATGACATATTTATCATTTTGGAATGAATATATATATACTAATTTTATTCCTTCCATTTCACACACATAATTCCATGAACTAACTTAGGTACCCAAGCACCTAATATCTTATCCAGAACTAAAAAGTTATAAAAATAATTAAAAAATACTAAAAATTGTAGAATATCACCTAGAATCATATATGAAAAAATGGAATGAATTTTCTAGAAAACTAGGGAAGATAATGAAATTTTTCAGTATGCTCAACACTCCATAATAAATAAAGTATCATATACCAAAATTATTATAAAAACCCAAAAATTACATCATCATTTACTCAACAGAAATATAAATCCCAAGGTGGAAACATCACTATAATTATAACCGATCGAAAACATCAACCACCTCTATGTGGTATTTTCACTTTTCTCAAACCTTTCATAGGTAAATCTACAAACTCCCGATGGAAATTTTTTGGGGTGAGTTCTAAATCTAAATATGGGTTCACCAAGTGATCCATTACATATTTCAAAACAATAAACCAAATAATTATTTAAATTTAAATAATGTATAGTATGTTAATATATATCCATTTTAAATAACATAGTCTCATTTCAAAATAATGTGAAAATTATTCAAACATGAGATAAATAATCATTTTATATAGAATAGTTTATGTAAATTAGTAGGGTTGGTTTATACATTTCTATAATATATGAAATTTATAATCAAAATAATCACAGCATTCATATTTTTTATCTTCCATATGTTATTACAGTTTCTAATTATATAATCTATATACATCTCAAATAACTGATCTTGGAAAATTTCACAAACACATCCCTCATGGCTTGGTGCAATAGAAATCATCAACATCCCATCAGAGATAATATCTTGCTTTCTATGTTTTTTCTCACATTTCATCATCAATAAACTACTATAAAATAATCCCCCTAAAATTATAGTCTCAAATAACCCATTAACCACCCACCCATGCTTGTGTTTAATAAATTAATTGAAAAATGAAAAATCATTTCATTTAAATTATATCATGATTTAGTATTCAATTTCCTTGTTCTAATTTTCAAAATTACAACATATGATTCAAAACCAAAGTTATTTTTTTCATAAAAGCATTCATTTTTAATAAAAACCACTAAATGTTTAGTATCTAATCAATTTAATCCCTTTTCTAAAATCTTTTCATTAATTCCATCAGTTTCAAAATACAATCCAAATTTTAATTCGAATAGAATTTAGGTTTTTCCCATAAATCGATGCCATATCAATTTCATATTTCAATTCACATATAATTGAATATTTACAAATAAATTAAATTTTTTCATAATAAATAATATAATCTAGGTAATTCTTATATAGAATGTCACAAATATAACAACCAATATTTAATAAATGAATCTCAAAACAATAATTGAAATCTACAATGGGGGTTTCCGATGAAAAAAATGACAAAAAAGACTAAAATATAAAACATATAATCATGATCAATTTAAATGGATTTCAAATTCATCCAATAAATGATGATCTATCAAATAAGGAATTTCCCAGAGGGAGAAACCAAGAGAGACCAATGATATTATATTAAAAACCCAAAATGTTATTTAATGTGATCAATCATACTTTGATCAATCAATTTATGGGATCTAAGGGGGGAAACATTCTTCTTAAGATACTTCTCAAAACATGTTATTGAATTGGGTTGAGGAATAGTTGATCATGCATTAAATATAAGTGATTTTAATTTAAAAAAATTGAAATAAAAATGGAATGGGTGAAAAATTAGCTATGTTGGACCATGCATTTGGATAAACTGTGTTCCCCAACCATTCACACATTAACTATGGTTCATGGTTTCATCAAAGTTTTGTAATGGTTACTCAAACAATTTTCAAGAACAAAAAACCATAACTATCCAGGGGTTCATAGTTTTAGCTTGGGGGTCATGGTTTGGTAAACCTATGGTCCAACCGTGAATGATGTGTAAAACCATAAAATTTTCTAAATTTTACACATGCAAAACCTAAAAAATCCCAAAAAAAATATTTATCAAAATAATGTTTAAAAAATACCTAATAACATTTAACATGATGTTACATGTAGTTCTTATAACATAGTATTTCTACATGTGGTCTCTTGCATTCACTAAGTGATCTTACTAAATTTTCATCACTACTCCAAATGGATGAAATAAAAGTAATATTAAACAAATAATATGATAATTATTTCAAGATTATTATCTTATATTTGATAAAACTATATTATATGCACAATAATCAATAATTTCATGATAAAACATGGATGATAAAACGATGAAATTTACATATAAAGACAGTTAAATTAATGAATGATTAATATAAAACATATATTGTTATTATATGATATGATTATATGTTGTATTATAATTATTATTATGGTTATGTTATAAGTTAATAATATTATCTAAAGTATTATACATCAGTTTAAAGAGTATTCAACCAAATGGGATCATTAGGTAAGCAATTTAATCTCAATTTCATTTCATTGAAGCATATTATATTGTTAGGCACATTTTTTCTTTTATATGGTGTATGTACTTTACATTTGACATGAAAAATCATTAATGGTTTATTCTTCAAGATATATTTTATGTGAAATATAAACTATTTCAACTGAGGGTATTTGTATTAAGGGCTACAAAGTGTTAAAGATTTCATAAGTAAATTTATTTTCATTGGGTTATATTACATCACCATTGTCTTTGATATTATATGGGTATTTTTATAATTAGTATTGATTTTATATCATTTTATTTACAGTTTTCTTCTATAGATATATATTTTACACACCTAATTTATTTATTTATTTATTTTCAATTTGAATTTTTGATATTATAAATATTTATTTCATAATTTATTTTTTATTGGAACTGTTTATTATTTAATTTATATTAAATAAAATTAGTTGAACATTGATGAATAAAACCTATAATTTTCTTAAACATCAGTTACACATGATCTTATTATAGTTATTGTACCATTTTTTTCTCCATGCTACCTAAAATGTTTTATAATAAATTTTAAGGAAATCACACTTCATTTTTCTCTGGTCAAAAATTTGTTTTCTTCCAAAACCATGCTCTCTAAATAAAATTACAAAAAATTATTTTACCTTTTAAAAATGATTTATAAAATCAATTATCATCAAATTTTATTATTTATAAATTTTTTTCAAATGAATGTTATGTGTTTTTTAAATTAATTCAATTATGGAATTTACTAAAAATGACAAAGGAATCATCTTGTTGTTTATTTATACAAGTCACATTACTAACATTATTGAGATTAAAATAGAATGTTTTTTTTAAATATATGTCACTAACATAAATATGGACAATCATGAATATAATTTATTAGGATTTTCCATTAAATGTCTAATTTATATTTTTAAGGAAAATTTCCTTGAATATGATTTAAAAGATATGGATTTTAAAAATGTTTTCCTCACAGAAATGATATTTTCCTCAAGATTTTAAGAGATATTTTTTCGTATTTCTATTCATATATGACTACAATAGTTGTTTATTAATCCAATATTTAAATGTATGTACCATACTTATTCTTAATTTGTATGTTTTATTATTATTTTGATCAATTATTGTATTGAAATTCACTACCATGATTCATTATGAAGACATTAAGTTCCCCATAAAATATTGACATTCTTATGATCATTACACATTAAATATCCCATAAACATCCATATTATTTATCATGTATATAATTATTTATAAAACCATATCTCATTTATACATATAATATGTTACATTGAAAGTTAGTTTTTGATGGGGAAATATTGATAAATATGAATCATTTACTAAATATATATATTTGATGTTATGACATATTGATTAATAAATTAAATATATTTTTTAAAATATGAGGAATTATTTAGACTTTTAGTGATGGGTCGGTCCCAATGATATATAACCCCTTGATGCGTCTATAAGACCCAATAAACAAATCAATTAATCTAGCATTAAACAATGTTCTACATATATTTAAAACATTATTTCGAAATGCCTTGAGAGGAGAGGTGTCTCTTCCCGAGAAATGACCCCAATAATTAATAATTTTCTATGTTAATATTTCATTTATTTTTAGCTAGAATTGTTCACATTGATATTATCTAAAAAACATTTAATTTTAAATTAAATGATCAATTGAAATGTCCTTTTACTTATTAACCTTCCCATATTGATTATTTATTATCCATTTATGTAAATTCCATGTGTGACCAATTATTTCTCTTTTACCTTTTAATTATTCCATATCTAGTAATTTATATGTCATGTGTTCTATGTTATATATATTTTGATACTGATTATTCCATATCATGTTATTTAAATGGAATTTATGTTTATTTATTTACCATTTCATATTGATAATGATAAATCATCCTTGATATCTTTTAATATACATTACCCATACAATGAAATTAATCACACCCTTATTTAAGATCCATTCAACCGGATTCTAGGATGTTTATTATGGATGATTTGGATGGATAAGCAAGATAAAATAAATTTATTCCTTAAAAATGTGTTGTAATTTGTGTATTCGTATGTCATTCAAAACTGAATTATGTTTCAAGTTAACCAATACTACTAAACTATTCATTATATAAATATTTGTTTCTTTGTATCTTATTCTAATTTAATGAAGTAAAAAAACATCTCTCTATTAATGAAAATATGTATATAATAGCATCCTAGTGTTTTGGATAAGTAAATATTATGTAGCTTTTATTATAAATTCATCACTATATATATAATACTAGAGGATGAGGTTTTGGAGAAGATATATATAGTTGTAATAACTCAAAAAATGGCCCATTGGGTTTAACTCCGTCATCACATAATGCATGAAAATAGTCACCACTTCACACTAGGCATGACATTCCATTAAGATATTCTTAAGAAAATTAATATACAAACCAATATGAAGGGTTTTAATAGATAATAGAAACTATTAATCTAGAATAGACCATACACTATAGAAGTCCTATATTGGAAATAAAATGGATTAGATAGTTATGTATTTGGGTTTAAAAAATAAATTGTGGATTTATTTTACCAATTAAGTTTTTGGATTTAATAATAATGTAAAAATTGGGATTTTGTTAAATTTTAGTATCATATATGTTTTCAATAAAGTAATAGTTATGGATACCATCATGAGATTATTAGGATAAGATTGAACACATTTTCGATGTCTTAAAACCCTATTCTTATGTTTTATGTGATCATAATCTATCGTGATTAGAAACATTTATGGATTAATTTATTGGAATACAAAATTATTTTTTATTATTTTTCGGAGAAAAAATATTTTTGGAATATTTCATTTTGTTTTTTAACCACAATTTTTATGGAATTTAAAACCATTAGTGATAATATATTATATAATAACATTGTAAAAAATGTGAAAAATGATTATATTTATATCAAAAAATTATGTTACATTAAAAACCATAATAAAAAGATTATTTATTTATTTATTTATTTTCAAGGATACACGCCATTCTATTTTGGGAGTGTGATATGAATTATATTAATATGGATTGAGAATAGAGACATCCCATATTCTGGGTGAAAACCCACCACATATATGAATGCACTGGGGTAAGAACCTATGACCAAAGGATGATAAGGTTTTATCACCTAACACATTCCTACACTTTGTCAAGGTTAATATAAAATTAGTTATAAGATTTTAAAAATAAACACTAACAATGAAATAGTAGTATTAATTATTATATTTATAGAATAATTTGTTGCATTGGATAACTGTTTTTGACCTTCTTAGTTATGGAAAATAGTTAGTGGTATATATAAATACTTTTCACTATATAATGGATCTTATGATCTATTAAATGTGAATTATAATTATTCAGGTATAAAAAATACATTTTTAGATATTTATTTTTTTGAATAAGTGATTAATTTCTGATTCATCAAAACAAAACCAAAGGATAAAATTTTTTCTTCTGAATCATAAATGTATATAGGTAATTTTATTTTGATAAATTATTAAATAGTAAAATAATTCATGATATTTTAGAAGAGGTTCTCAAAAGAAAATTTTATCATATTAAAGTCATATCAGATTCATCGTATATTATTTTATATCATAAAATATTTACTGTTTTAGGCCATTAACTTTTCATTTATCAAACTCATTTGGGTGATGAATTACTTTAGTCACTCCATATATTTTTTCACTTTTCATCTAAGTCTATATCTTCTCTTTTCTCCAATGTTCTCCTACATAGAACCCTATATATGGGTTATTCTATAGGACAATTTTACCTAAATTAATCATCTATTAAGTATATATTTTATTAAATATTTTATTAATTGGGGTTCTAAATATTTATTTTACATACATCAACCCTTTGACAACCATAAACATGTATAAATTTCCTAAACACAATTTATTTAAGGTGGGAAGAATATATCAACCATGCCATTATAAAAGAATAAAATTTTATTCTATATAATATTTGAAATTAAAGACCTATATTATAAGAAAAGATTACATAGCAATACATTAAAATTTATTTCTTTTAGAATAAATTTAATTTCTTTGATATCCTATATTACACACAGTGATGAGTTTCTTTGATAACATGTGTTACATGAATGGTCGTGTTTTACCAAACAACAACATACTAATAATAATATGATAATCTAGATATTGGATTGATGATAGTGAATGTTATTAAATAAATTATTATAATATATATTTTATAGATGTTTATTAATTATCTATTTATTATTAATTAAATAATTATCATTTGAAAGAAAAAGAAATTATTTCAAAATTAAATGTATTGTTCTAAAATATTGATTATTAGAGCATTGCGAACATAATATAAAATTATTTTTAACATATTTTTTAAACTTTATACGATAAAATATTTTTTTTATAAAATATAGAAACCAACATTATCTTATCCTTAATAGTTAGGATTTCTATAAGATTTTTCATAAGAAAAATTACAAAATATAAATTCAAAACAACTATTCGATTTAAATTACTTGTATTGTCAAACTATATTATAAATTTTTTTATAGTGAAATAATTTAAATTATTTAAAAATTTATCCAATTTAAATAATTATCATTAATTTAAAATTTAAATTGTATATAAAAGTTTTTTATCCTTATAAAAATTTCCTCTTTAAAATCATTAACTCTCTTCAGGCCTATGGTATTCATTTTAAATTAAATTAATCAAATTATAATAGAAAAAATTTAAAAAATCTATATCATATTTGAAATAAATATTATATATTTTGAATAATAAGTTCAAAATAATTTTTTATAATAAATATACGGAAACAAATTAAAAATTAATTACTTCTATTATTGTCGAAATGAGGTTTAACAAATTATATGTGTTTGTATAAGAATTAACTTTACACACATATTTGTTTTTTATTTAATAAATTGGTTTTAATATATTTAATTTGTAGCTTTATATTTTCTAGTAAAACCCATTTAATTATAGTAGCATTTGAAAAGTTACCATGTTAAATAAAACAATACATGTAATAATGGTTCAAACGAAAAGGTGAAATTGAGTAAATGAAAACACTAAGGATTTTCATGATAAAAATATAATCTATTTTGGTGTTTTGGAGGGTTTTATTAATGAAATAAACCATAAACTCCATTATTATTTTAATTTTTATCCTCATTATCTGAGTGAGACCTCCCAATATGGAATACATTTGACTGTTTTCATAAATGACACTTCTACACAATGATAGAAGGAAGATGCCTCTCCCCCATTATCGTACTTTCAAATGTCATTGAATTAGAAAATACCAGACCATATATCATCCCAATTACCCAAACTAGTCGTAGAATCCTTTGTTTTGGAATTAATAATGCTTTTAAAGGCTTTAGTAAAACCATAAGATGATTCTATAAGTATAGGTAATGTTCTTCAACAGTCATTTTTACATTAAATACTAATACTCCTATTTAAATTCCAATTATATAATGATTATAAAATAAACATAGTATCATGCAAATAATTAGATTATTTATGTTTTTATTATGGCCTAAAATCATATAAACAACTATCAATTCAGTTATAAAATTATTGTTCGTGTTCACTGTAGACATCCACGATTCGAATTAATATTATTCATTTTTCCATTACCACACCTCATCAATGCGTATAATGATGAATCTATATTACATATAATTTTATTATAAAATCATTATTACTGTTTAGGAATTTTATAATATATAAACATTTACATTTCATTCTACTGGAGATAGGATAACAACACTCGCGTGTAATGCAGAATACCACGTCGAGAAGTGATGTGAGTCATCTTTTAATAACACTACAAAAGGATGGTGATATAAATATAATGATTAAATGTGAAATACATGAAATAATTATTATATAAATTAAAAATTTATAATTATTGTGTGATACTATATATATAACTTTATTTCCATCATTTTAACTTAGGTAAAAATTATAATATCGTTCATGTGTGGGTGCACTACCACTTTCACAACGCAATGTGACTCACTTTTCATTAGCACGTAAAATGGTTGATATATAAGAACAAATAAATATTAAATATGGTTATTATTTAATTATTACGATCCTAGAGATGATGGTATATATAATATGTGCATAAATTGGATCTTTCATGGCAAAACATGCAATAGGAAATGATGAAATTAACACCCAAAACAATGATAATATTGATTATTATTCTAAAATGGATAATAAATTGAAATAATACGATAATATATGATATTATAATTATTAATATTTTTTTATATAATCCAATATCAATCAAAAAACCATTTCACCTAAGGATAATGTGTATTTAATAAAATGGGAGAGTAATGTATGATATTTTTTGTCAATTTCATTTCATTGAGTAATGTTGAAATGTTATGCACCCAATCTCTTTTATATGGTGTATATAGATCCCATTTTAAATTTTATATCAGTAATAAATCATTATTCATGAAATTTTAATTTTCAATTTTCAGTTATTTAACTTAATGGGATTTCACATAAGGGTTACCAAGTGTTAATGAGTTCCATAACTCGATTTCTTTATATTGGGTTTTATAACATCTTTATTGTCTTTAATATGATATGATTAGTTGAATAATGAGTATTTGTTATAAATTATTGTATTCACAGTTGTTTTAAGCACATTAATATTTTATACAATTAATAAATTCATTGAGTAATTCATAAATTGACTTTATTATCTTTTTATTGGGTTATTTCAAAGTCACATTTTAATCGTCATTTTTTATTCATGAATTTTAATTGAAAGAAATTTATTGATACATTTTTCATAATAATTTTACTATTATTATAAAATACTAATTCATATGATATTTCTATCAATAGTATCATTTTATTACTCCATGGTATTGAAATTGATTTAGTTTTTTTTTTGAGAAAATTTGAATTTATTTCACTCATCGGTCGAAAATATGTTTTCATCCAAAACCATGTTTTTTAAATGTTAAAAAAATGCTTTTAACATATCCCGAATGATTTATCAACATAATTTTACCCCATTTCCACATTTCAAAAAAATTTAAAAATAATCTTATTTCATTTTCAAAACAATTTCATTGGGTTTTACTGAAAATGGGAATTGAATCATCTTTTCTTTTCCAAACAAGGAACATACATAAACGCTTAATAGATTAATTGAATGTTTTAATATTTTATGGTATGAAAATAATTAACCCCATCATTATTCCATTTTTTATTCTTTATTTATGATTTTTTTATTTTTTTCAAAGAATTTTTTATGAATTGATTTTCAATGAATTGGATTTTAAAAATATTTTCAAAATTAAAAAGATGTTTTCCATATGAATTTTTTTATGATAAAATTATGGTATTTATAATCATGAATGACATAAAACACTTATCTGTTCTTAAATGGGATAATTTTGGAACCATACTTGTTATTCCATTGGATGGTTTATAATTATTTGTACTACTTATATTATTAAAATTTAATATCGTATTTAATTTTGTATTCATTGACATACCCTAAAAATATTAACATTACTATGATCATTAGATAAAAAATTTCCCCTAAATATACATATTTGTTTCAGTGGATTTTATTATTACTTAAAAATTATCTCATTTCAACATATTGTGTAATAAATTGAATGTTATTTGTTTTATTGGAGAAATACTCATAAATCTATACCATTTTATCAATTTGAATATTTGAAATTTGGTCACATTGACTTGTGAATTAAATAAATTATTAGATTTATTAGAAATGATTTGGTCTCAATGTAAAAAAGGGAAAATCATTATATACCCCCTTGATGCATTCGAAATTATAATAAAAATAATCTTTTAATCTGACATTAAAGAGTTTTCAGGTTAGTTTAAACTGTCTTGTAAAATGACGATATAGTGTATGTATTGTGTTCTTAAAAGATGACATCCAATTATTAATAGTTTAAAATATAAATATTTTATTTATTATTATCTATGGTTGTTTCATAATGATATTACTACAAAATTCATTTCATTTTCTTCTTTTTAGTTATATTGAATGTGTTTTCAGTTGTTAACCTTCCCATATTGGTTATTTCATATCCATTTATTTAAATAACATGGGTGTTTAGTTATTTACCATTCCATATTGATTATTTCATATTAAATTATTTAAATGGAAGGTGTTCTTAGTTTTTTCATTTCCATGTTTCCTATTATTTATCTATTTACATAAATTAAATGTGTTCTCTATTTTGTATCATTCCATATAGTTCTTTATTATTGGTTTGTGATAGCTTCCATTGTATATAACACTTACTGACGATTTTAGCTTCGGTTTTTTATTATGTTCCCCACGATTCCTAGAATAATACAATTACTGATATGTAGGAACCACTATACAAAACAATGATATTATTTTAAAAATGTTTTATTTTTTGTATCCAATTGTAATTCAAGATTAATCTAAGAGTCAATTTTACCTTGACTATTAATCTAGTCAGCACACTGGGATAAAAATTTTTATCTCTTATTCCATTTTATCACAGTACAACATCAGGTTTTAGGTGTTGGGGTTAGGGTCACTAATCCAACTGATTAATATGTAATATATTTCTTTTTAAATAAATTTAATCTCTTCAATATCTTGTTATTCATGAAAACCTAAGATTGAATAACCTGTTTTACTATATTTAAATGTTATTATTTAAACATGACTACAATAACATATCAATTATGTATTTAGGTTAGAATTGAAATAAATAATTTATAAAAATAATATTGTTTTCACAGGTATATAAAAATAAATGGATATATATATATTATCAATAAAATCAATAACATTTTAATGAGAAAAGAATTTTTAAGAAATTTGTTTTTCAAAAAGTTTATTTTGTCACACATTGTAAAATAAATTTTAAATTCACCATTCATGGTTGAATAATAATTATTTAATAAATTAAAAATCATTTTTTCTATATTAATTTCAAAAATATTTTCTTTTGAATTTTTTTAATATTTGATAATGATTAGTTTTTTTGACGAATATTGAAAAATGATTATTTTTAATGGAAACAACCTTTTTTTTAATATTTATGAAGTAAAAATATATTTTAAAATTTTTGAAATGTGAAATAATTTCTGTAATATTATAATATAAAAAATTAATTCCATTTTAGTCTATTTTATATTAACCAATGATATATAAGCTTTTAAGTATTTTTAATGTTTTTCTTTAGAAAAACAATTCCCTCAATGCGTATAAGGGAACAATTTTAAATTAAAATCTTAAACTTCTATCAATTGAATTTGGAAAATGGGATCCAATATTATGAATCCTCATGATTAATATCATATAATAAAATTAATGGAATTTTTACACTATTGAATAAATGTTAATGTAAATATTGTTTATTTTCTTTAGTGTATAAAAATTTTTATGGGGGGTTATACAAAAAAGATAAGTGATAAATAAACAAAAATTTTTATAACATCTATTATTTTTTCCATATTTAGAAAAAATCATATATAATAGTAGATAATGAGCCATGAATGAGGATTTTTAAATTAAAAAAAATTTGCATCACATTGTCTTTTCAAAAATTCCTTGTGTGTCCTCTCCCCCACTAGTAAAAGGGAACCAACTATCCTCCCCTAATAAAATGTTTAAAACCAATTGGATCATAAATCACATGCCCAAATATCTTCTTTACTTAGATCCCCAAATCCTTGATACCTCTTTTTATTATAAATTTAATTTGGAAGTCTTTATGCTAAACCTAATGAAATTTTCCTATGAATAGAAAATTTTATTAACTATATGTTTTCATTTTAATTCTTCTTAGAAATCCCAATAATATTATTCATTTATAATAATATTGTAACACCATTATCTATCTTAAAAATATATGTTATTATGATAGGTTAATGACTAATATCTCTCACTTATTCCGTTAAATGGGAAATGAAAATGCCGGTCATGTATAAAGTAGACTACAGCCTCTCAAACCAATGTAATTTCTTTTCCATTTCCTGTATTTATGGAGGATTATTATCATGACCCCTCCCTCCAAATATTCCCTGCATTTCTATAATTGAATGAAAATAGATAATGACCCCCAAGTCTCACCTCTAGTAGGCGTCTGGGTGGCGACCAACACCAAGTGGATAGAATCTCACAAAATTGGAGACATTACCATTTTTGTAAGGAAATAATATCAGGATATAAGATTTTCCATCTCAAAGAAACTATAATAAATATATAAAATAAACACCAAAACCCATCCCAAATGTATTTTTTAATTTAAAACTACTAAAAATACAATGTAAAGCACTAATTTGAATAATGTTTTATAACTTTGGGTGAGCATACGAGTATACATAGTAGGAAAACCAAATACTCTCATTCATAATTGGAGAAGAATATTATTTCCCCATTGAGAAAATAGTAGAAACCAGCAGCACCTGATAAGGTATACTAGCCACTGTATCCTCTCTAAAGGAACACTAACCAAATAATTCAAGAAAAGTAAAGTAATATAGATCAAATTTATTATTGAATACCCTTCCACACTTTCCCACTTATTATCCACACTCACTCTCTAATGGAAAACACTGAGGCATTCACACTTCTTCTGAAATTACAATGTCACTACCCAGCCATAGACACCTAGGCCTCACAACTTGTCTCACAACCAAGGAAAATGAATCTCACCACATATCAATACAAACACATGGGCCAAAAAACATGTCACTCTAATAGAAACCTAGTTCAAAAACAATGTCACATCCTGAAAAAACATTGGAAATAAAAAGACATATCATCCCAAATACAACTAAGAAAACACAACTCGGCCAGACACACCTAGTCTTCCCTAACCACAGCCAACCTAAAAACTATTTGGCTTTAAACCCTTTTAAGAGGGGGCATGGAAGAGTGGGGGGGGGGGAATCCATACATCCCCCCACATGGGTTTTTGGGAAAGATAACATGCCCTTTGACAATGGGAGTGTTCGGAACATAGTTCTCAACTAGGGTGGTAAGAATATAGAAAACATAATGTCATTACATGTATGTATATATAGTATCAAATAATCAAGCCCAAACTATTGGTTATGAATGAAACTATCAAACACAATATGATATTTCCCACTATACTGCTACCTAAAAATTCATTTATTAATGCAATTAATACTCACATCGAAAGTTGATAAAAGAAACCCATTCAAAAATATGACACAACTCAAACATACCCCCCAAAATCTCATCTAACCAAGTATCAATCTGTATTATGGATATCATTAATCCATTCAAACCATAATACAGAAAGTACTAAACACATCTTGCAGTATGCCACCATGTATAAACCATGTAGTGGAAATAGAACCTCAGAAAAGGGACTCACTTCATATTTCTACTCAGTTAAAGACCCATCCAGCCACTACCAGAATCATTCTTCAATGTCATTAATCACTATCATTGCTATAAATAGGAATACCACCAAATTTGATCCAAACCCTGCAACACATGTCATCACAACCAAATTGGAATTCCAGATGTATAATAACACCACACCCATAACACCTAGTAACATATACATACACCAACCCCAATATGTAGCCCTTCTACATAAACATTGCCTAACCATTCCACAATAAAACAATCTCTCAACCTAAGATACCTTGTCTCCAACCTTATCGCTCTCAAAATTAAAGTGATCTCAACCCCAAACCCACACAACCTTATAAGAAATAATTCAAGACAAATCCACACAAAACACATTTCCACACCAACAAAGTAATGTGTATTCAGAGTTATCAAACATGAATTCATTAATTACACTTTAATAATTAAGGGGGTTTCAAAAAGAAAGTTTGATCTTTAGGCATCCATTTATTTCACTGAACATATAATGTTAACCATTTTTATATTTATACGGTCGTTTACTAATGATCAAAAATAATCATACACAAGTAATCATAGGTGTGCAAATAAATACCACCAATTTATATGATTTTCAATAGTCATAAAGAACACACAGAGCACAAAATCTGTAAAAAATAATACATTGGCATTATTCACTTTTCCCTATCCTCTGTATAATGATATAAAATATTTCGATTGTCATTATTTTTTTTGTAATTATTCTATCTACACAAATGAACATTCATAAACCCAACCTTAATGATACAAAAATTAAATGAGACCAAGGGATCACTACCAGAATGAACATAAGATCGACGACTCATCCTAGTATCATAGTAGGGGGTTGGAAAGTAGTAGGAGGAACATTCAGAGGGATGTGATCCAAGGGTGCAACACAGACGCATGATTCCTAATTAAAGATATGGTCTAGGATTATCACTACTAAATGAAAACACACAAGGTTGAAAGGATATTGGATTTACAAATACCAGATTTTATATCCAAGGATGGATGGTTTTGAAATCCATTATTGTCAGATCATGATCAAGAACGCACATTTTGACTTCCAGGAAGCCTCTTGATCACTAAGAAATTAATGATATATTTTACAACCATTGTAACATCATCAAAAGCACTATAATATTTTATTAAAACTACTTTACATCAATGAAAACATTAAATTAGAAGAACTAGAAAAACTATAATTTTTAAAAACTATTGGAAAAAGACTCACTATTGTGTAAGAACTGATGTGAGTCGTCAATGGTTTGGTCCCTGGCACGACTAACCAATGTCACTCACCGATACCACATACCAACACAACCTACTGATTCTACATGTCGGTGAGACCAACTAATGGATAAATCACCTTCATGACCCTACCATTAAAGAAAAACTATAATGAATCACAGATGCCACCTACTGATTCCACCGTCCAGCTCTACCTAGAAATGTCATCCACCGATGCCACCCATATATGCAACCTACCAACACCACCTACCAATGTCACCAACCAATTCCACCTACCAATGTCACCTACTGATGCCACCTATTGATGCCACCTAAGAAATAACTTTTTGATGCCACCTACTAGTCCCACTCAACATTAGAAAACTAGAAATATAAGAGAACTCTCAAACAAAATCCACTGAAACTTCCATAACACCCTAAACAATGGATTTTAACAGTGAAATGGACTTGGAAGGTCTGGTCCATTACATCAGATACCTCTCAAATTGTTCTCATCGTCAGGAATTCAAAACCAACCCATAATAAAGAGGGGTCCAAGAAACCACCCAGTAAGATACCTCTCATGGGTCTCTCTGTACTTGAAACACAACTACTAACATTGAAGTTCAAAAATAAACCACCCTGTGTTGTCTAAAAAAATAAGTAAAACCTCAACAAAAAAGATCACCTCAGACATAATAAATTCCAAAAAACATGAATTCAAACCACAAAAGTAAAAAAACACATTTTCATAAACACATGAATCAAGGAATTCCTTCATCCTTATCAAGATACTCTCATCTCTTGGTGACACTTACTCACCCATATAGTTTAAGTCACATCTAAATTAATACATCTTAATTAAGAATCAGGTGCTCCCCTTTACACATATTTGAACATTATCACACAACTCAAAACAATAATACAACTAATCTCATAACAAACCTATAGCATGTATTACGTTACAAAGGAAAACCCAATAAGGCACAACTAAAAACAATTCTGGATACTAGGCATGAATATGTATATCCCCTTCCCAACTACTCCCCTACATGACACCATGCCTCCCAAATAAATGAACCATGGGAATGTTTAGTTGAAGCAGCACCTTCTATCGACAATCCTAGATCACTACTATCTGATCCACAAACGTCACATCATATTCAACATCCAACTCTACATAGTTAATGACATGAGTCCCATTGTGAAGATAATGATGAAGATGAGATACATGAAAGATGTCATGGATCCATTATAACTACAGTAAAAATGATAATAAGTATGCCACATCTCCAAATTTCCTCCAACAACTCAAAAGGTCCAATGAGCCTTAGAGTATGTCTGCTCCCCTACCAAACCTCTGCCTCACACATCAAGGGGAAACCATTAAGAACACATGGTCCCTTACCTCAAACTCCAATTTTCTCCTCCTCTGTTTAGTGTATGAGTTATGTCGGCCATATGCTGACTTCATCATCTCAAAAACAAGTAGCACTCTCTCAGTTGTATACAAAACCATGTCTAGACCAAGAACAGATACCTCCCAAATTTCTATCTAGAAAAAAAATGAATGAAACTGTGGTCTATAAAAATAATTGAATGGATCCATGGAAATGGAAGTATGATATCTATGGTTGTACAAAAACTTCACCAAGGGAATGCGTCGAGCCCAAAATCCAAAAAGTCCAAGATCCATTCCCCCAACATTTCCACCATCTTTTGGATGGTTTGCTTTGTATGTCTATTCGTATGTGGGTTAAAAGTAGTGTTGAATAGTAAATGAGTGCCAAAAACATGAAACAATATCTTCCAGAATTGCCTGGTAAATTTCACATCCTGAGTTGAGATAATGGATCCCGTAACTCCATGCAACAAAACCACATCATCCACATACCTAATGGACATGGAATCCTTTTCACATGACTCTTTAATTGCTAATATGTGATCCAAATTCATCAGTTGATCCACCAATACCCAGATTACATCACATCCTCCACAAGACCTTGGTAACCCTGTGAAGAAATACATTGAGATTTCATCCCACATCCACTAATAGACATATAAGGGATGCATTTAAAAACTGGGCATAAGGTACTTATCATTAATGGTGAGTTTTGAAACTCACAGAAAAGTACCTCATGGATCACCACTGGAACAATCAGCCTCCAAGTTAATATCATCTGATTCTGACCATCCTCCATCCATCCCTCTAATGCATCACCCTGGTCAATGAGATCATCATCACCTCTACCTTTGAATCTCTTCATTGAGATTAATCCACCTACCACATCAGATAATACTCCTCCATAATCTAAATAATGAATTCTTTACCATTATATAGTCTTTCATCTAAGTGAATGGCTTCAAATTCCTCCACCACCATCCCAGAATCAACAAAATATTGAATAACCTCACTCTGTGGCTTCGGAATCAATGAATCAGCCACAACATTCCCATTTCCAGAGGTGTAAGAGATCTTGATATCATAATCTTGAATAAATTTGATCCACATAAAATATGGAAAGATCATATCTCAATGGTATAATTCATACCTCATGCTCTTGTGATCCATGGTGACCGCAAAGTCATCCCCAATTATTTAATATTGCCATAACTTCAGAACAAACCTTAATTCCTCTAGTTTCAGATCATGGGTGGAATATTTACATTCATGGGGATGTAATTTCATAGTCCAATAAGAGATCACTCCTTGATATTTCATTATTACACAGCCCAAACCCAGATTAAAGAATCACAAAACTAATCGAAAATCTCCCCTTCCTCTAGAAACTAGAGGACATGATCATTGACCAAATTTCCTTTTAGGTAGGTAAATGATTCCGGACACAACCCACTATACACAAAGGGATTTTCATTCCTATTAATGGATTTCAATAGAGCATATACATGATAGAATTCTGGTAGGAATCCTGGGTAATAGCCATCCAGTCTGAGAAAATTGTGAACCTATGAAACATTGTTGGGTCCTATGTACGAAAACACCACCTCAACCCTCGACTAGTCCACTTATATAGCCCACTAAGACAACACATTCCCAATGAATTGTTCCTCTGAAGTTAAAATGCATGAATTTGGACAATAGTCCCTAGAGCGAGAAGTGTCAAATAACCTTCAAGATGGTCCTGAGATGCTCAACTTGTTCCACCCATGACATCAAGTAAATCAAGGTGTGATCAATGTAAAAATGATTAGATAATATAGAAAATCATTGAATACACAGTCAATAATTCCCTTGAATAAGGTCGATTCATTCGTGACACCAATTCGAATGACCAAAAACCCAAATTACGCATACCTACATCTGAAAGAAGTCTTTGAAATTCGTCCCTCCTTCACCATAAACTGGGGATACCAAGAACGTTGATCCATCTTAGTGAACGAATATTCTCCCCTCATATGTTCTAAAAGATCTTATATCCTCGATATAGGGTAATGGTTCTTGACTGTAACCAGATTCAACCTTCGGTAGACAATGCACAACCATAGAACACCATATTCCTTCTTCAAAAACAAGACAGAATAACCTCAAAATGAAAAACTAGGCTATATAATGTACTTATTCATCATATAATCTATCTTGATCCTTAAATCCTGAAGCTAGGTTCCATTTGATAAAATCCATCAAAATCAAAGAAGCACTGGTCTACAAGTTTATCCGAAACTCAACACTCTGTCGATTGGGTATAGTCACAACCGCTTCAGGGAATACATACATGAGCTCCCCAACAATTTTGGTGACTTATTCTATCTCACTATCCACATATTCCACTAACATCTCAACCAACATGGATGAAGGGGCCTCATACACTGATTTCCCATATGATAACTCTACTCACCAACAAAATCCACACGCTAGCCAGCCATGTCTAAAAACGAAACACTCCTACATATCTATTCGATAAATACATGAAAAATGTAAAATTAGTCATTGCTATGGATGAAATCGTATAGTTTAATTTTTATAAGGTAAATATCCACACATGACAGATGTGATCTCATTAAAAATCAAAATCCCCATCATAGATCAATCAAGCCTGTCTAACATCCAACTAGTGTACTAAAAATAGTGGTATGAGAGGCCTATCAACATATAGTCTTATGCCATGGGATTGAATGGGTGAAACAAAGTTGTTTGAATCTCTTGAATCATACAAATATCAAGCATGATTACTGAACAAACTGATCGTATATCGAATGATCTCCAACCCTATTGGAACTACTACCTCTACGACCCACAACTGATCATTCCCACCCCTCTCCCCTCCGTTGAATACTTCCTCCTCGACCACACCTAGGATGAAGTCCCTATGAAAGACCTTGAGATTGGATTCTGCTTATGATGTATCCCCTCAGTAGAGTTTCAGGATATTTTCCCCATTGCATGACCTTCCATGCCATCAATGGAAAATGATGTGAGCACTGGACCTACCCACACCCACCATTAGAATCTCTAAGAGACACTGTTCATCGACTCTAAAAATGCCCATATAATCCACATATTAAATAGACTATCCTTAGGCCCATAGGATATTCAGGAGGACTAGGAGGTCAAAATAGAAACTGATGAGGTTGCCTCCCCACTGGTCAGAAACTCGATGTCCATAATTCTTGAGACCTACTACTATTAACAATTCTATTAAAAGAACTTGGTTGAATGGCCAATTATAGTAGACCCCCACAAGAGTTCATACTCTAAATTACTTTATCCTTCTTCTGAAAACCAATTATGTTGGTAAGGTAAAGGGATTAACTACATACTATATAGATGGATGAAGTTCCACCTCTATGAGTCTCAAAAGAGACTCCCCCTCCAGAAGGAGATCTGGAGAAAAATAAAGGAGATCCTTGAATTTGATCCCTACCTCCCACACTGACATACTCTCTTGCTAGAGGGAAATTAACATTTGCCTCTTCTCAGCCTTCATTGTGGATGAGAGGAATTCTTCCTGAAACTCCTTCTCATTGTCAACCTAGAAAAGATCAGCCTCCTTTCTCTCTCATAGGTATATAGTCCAATACTCACTTTCAACTATCCATATCTCACTCACCACCATAGGAACCATGTACTCTATCAGATCCCCTATTAGGCACAATGTGATCACAAGATCCTCGAGCCAAGTATTTATCTCTATGTTCGAAACCCATCCCTTGTACATACCTGGAGTTTGTCACTGGAAAGCGTGAAATGTTTTCTACCACTATTAATCCTTCTCCACCGGTTCAACCCTCCTTTGATCAACTAGGTTTTCCTACTGATCCTCCACTGTGGGGAGTACACATATATGATAACAGGGTTCCCTAGATGAAATATATACTATGGATTCCTAACCCTGAGTAGAATTTAATTTTATTTAAGATTTATTTTAACTCATTTAAATTATTTTTTATCCAATTCAAAATTTATTGAACACCCCAACTCAAAAAATAAAAAATTCATTATGATGCATGTTCCTTTCCTAGGGTATCTACCCTACAAATGGTATATCCCCACTTGGTCTTTTGGTAGGCTCAAATTCATTGGGTCAGATCATTGGGGGAGGGGGGCTAAAATCATATGTCCTAGTAATTGTTCCCTATCCTATGTCATGAAACAAGATCGAAAAACATTGTTTCCTTACCAAACCATGAAATACTCACTATGCCTAAAACCAAACACCATCATATCTCTCATCCATCACATCTGATACCATTCTGTCATTACCCCCTCCCTCTAAAGATTCCCCTAATATGCTGGTAATTAAGGTAGAGATATAATGACCCCGAGTATTTCCTCAAAAAGGCACCATGGTGGAGACCAAAACCAATGGTATAAATCTCATGAAATGGGAGATATTACCCTTTTTATATAAAAATGATATCGATAGATATGATGGACCATATATAAACAAATCCACGAACTATATAAAAAAATAACAAAAAATCCATCCCACATGCTTGTTTTATAGAAAAATAGCTAAAAATACATTGAAAATATCCAATGTAAATACCAAATGAACAAATATACGCAGAAAAATAGAGGTTGTCCCCACGTATGGGCTAGTAATTCTATGAATGGTCCATGTAGTCCTCCGGGTATCTTTAATGCAATTTTTTAACATATATTGAGAATACATGTATATTCAGCAGGAAAACCCAAGTCTCTTGTACAGAAGTGGAGAATCATAATAAGGCCACTGTAAGAAAACAGTATAAACCAACAACATAAAACAAGGTATACTAGCCACTCCAACCTCACCAAAGGCATGAAAAATAAATAATTCAGGTAAAATAATGGAATACAGAGCACATCGATGATAGGTTACCACACCCCAGATTCCCACAGATTAGATACTCTAACACCCTAATGGAAAATATCACGGCGCTCCCACCTCATCTGAATGTACCACTACACAATGTTCAAGAGAACACCCGGGCCTCATCGCTAGTCCCACAACCTGATAAAATGTATCTTATCACATCTCTCCCACACAAACCTAGGCCTCAAAACCAAGTCCTTAATATAGACACAAGGTCCGTATACCCCACAAAATCCTAAAAAACAATGGAAAACATTATAACTCTTCTCGATGACACCTAGGAAAACGTAAATCACCCACAAAAACCTAGGCCTCCCAAACAACTACCTGCTAAATGAATCTTGGGCTTTCATTACTTAGAAGTGGGAGCATAGAAGAGCCGCTGGATAGAAAAACATTCTCCCATCAAGATGTTTGGAAAAGAAACAATTCACATGAATATGGGGGTGTTCATCACATAGTTCTCAACATGGATGTGGTTCATATAGAAGACACAAGTAAATTACATGTATGTAAATATAGTAACAAAAACCCAAGCCCAACATATGGGTTCTCAATCAAACAATTCGATAATCTATGATACTCCAAAATCTTCTAATACATCAAAATTAATTTATTAGTACCATAAAATGTCAATTTGGATGTTGGTAAAATAATTCCACTAATAACCAGCCACAACTCAAACATAGCCTCATCCATATCATCTAACTAATTGTCATTATTTATTAGGTGTGACATTTAGTCATTCAATCACTAATTGGGAAACTACCAAACACAACATTTAACAAGCTAGACAACATTAAAAAACTAAGGATAAATAGACATATCAAATCAACTGACATAAAATTTCCACATCGTTCGACACCCATACCAACAACATCCATCATCATTCTTCAATGTCATTCTAATCTATCCGTCCTGTCACTAAAAATAATCCTCAACTTACTACCAAAACATAAAACATTCCTCCTCACAACTAGCCTAATTGCCACGTTGTATAACAGCCCCACACCCATCACACCTAGTAACACAAACATACCCCAACCTGAACCTGCAACCCCACTAATCAAAAATTTCCAATTCATTCCACAATAAAACAATCTCTCAATGAGAGAAACAATTTCACTGACCATATCACCCTATAAATAGTCAGGATCTCAACCCTATTGCCACACAACCACCCAAGGCACAATACATAACAAGACACAAACATAACACATCCACACTAACAAACTAAGGTGTATTAAGATATCAAATAAAAACTCTTTCTTTAATTCCACTTTGATAATTCAAGATTTGTCACAGAAATAGATTGATCCGAAAGATTCCATTTATTTAAAAAAACATACATGGTTAACCAATTTTATATTAATACATTCGTTCATATAGGATCAAAAATAATTATCCAAAACCAAATCACAGGTGCGCAAATAAATACCACCAACATCAATGATTTTCAGTTGGCATATATATTATACAGATAAAAATATCAATATATAATAAAACATAAACATGTATCTCTTTTCCCCTAACCGTGAATATTTTTATAAAATAGATTAAATTATCTTTATTTATTTTAGATTCTAGTGTCTTCACAATAAAGCATTTATACACCGACTTCAAATGATATAAAAATTAATAAGAGAGGAAGAGATCCCTAACATAAAGAATAATTAATCGGTAACTACTCCAAACACCCAAACAGGGGGTGCACAAGCCGTAGGAGGACCGTACAGGGAGACATGATCCATGGGTGAAACAAAAATACTCTGATCCTTAGGAAAGAATAATTTTAGGAGGCTCTGTAGTAAAATAATTCATAGAAGGGTGAAATGATATCGACTTTAGAAAGGCCAGATCTAATATCAATGGAGGAATGGATTTAAAATCCATTAAAATCATATCGCAGTCAATACCACTAATGTTTACTAAATTAATTTCTCTGGGACATGAAGTTATTAAATATTTAGTTTACATCCTTTGAAAAAGCATCAAAACTACAAGAACGAGATATTAAACTCAATTTACGCTAATTAAAATGCTAAATGGGAGGAACATAAAAAACATGAATTGTGAAAAACTATTGGAACATTACTTTCTATTGGGTCGGTAACTGACGTGAGACACCAATGGATGATTCAGTGTCATGTCTCACTGATTCCATTCACCAACACCATCTACCGACGCCACGTGCTGACGCCACCTACTAACGGATGAATCACCATCGTGATGCACCGTTCGCAAGTCAATATTGCAACTCACCAAAACCACCAATCAAGGAAACCTACCAATTCCTTTTACCGATTCCATTTACAAATCCTGACTCTACATTAACAAAATGAAAAATTGGAAAACGCTAAAAAAGAGCCACTTTGGCATTTAAAATACCCCAAGCAGAAGATTTTCACAAAGTAATGGATTGGGCTGGTCCGAGACATTGCAGATATAATGATGTCTTTAAAAATATTTAAATTATATTTATGACATTATTATATTTATAGATTTATTATATCACATATACCATTTTAATTTTCATTCTCTAGGGGGTATGATAATGTCGCTCATGTGTACGGAGGAAAACTGCTTTCTGAAGTGATGTGATTCATTTTTCGCTTACACATTACATGGAAGGTAGTAAGGGTAAAGTAGATGAAACTTTTAATATTTATGAAATAAACATAGTTATGATAATATAATATTATATAATCCTTCTTACATTTTAATTTTTGGGGAAAAATAATGCCATATATGCATAATTGTAGACTACCACATCAATATAGCGATCTAAAAGGTTTTTTAATTTAATTTAGCATTATTTGTAATTGGGATAGATTTGAAAAATATAAATTATATATATAATAAAATAATGATTATATAAATGTTAAATATCATTTATTTTGTTTTCATTCCATCCACTGAGATAAATGTAAGCATAGTTCTTGCGTTTGTACACCTTACCCTCCCCATGAAAAGTGTAATCCTTTTCCAATATCACAATATTATATGTTACTCTATATATATATATAATTAATATATTTGATATATATTTATATATATTACAGTTATTTATATTATTTATCCATGGTCAATGTAAATGGATTGAAATTACCATATCGAAATATATGTGAAAAATGATTTAAATTTCAAAAAAATATTGATTTCAACAATGAATAGTTTTTAATCTTGTAATAAGAGACTATAAAAAACTAATATATATTATATCATATGTTTCTGTGGTAATATAATAGATTTAATATACATATATATATATTTATTATATTATAGTTTCATAAATGTGTAATGGAAATTGTACCTGAGGCAAGGGTCTGTCATCTAGTCTTTAATTCCATGAGACATATGAAATATTCATAACATATTTTGTGTGTTGTATATACAAACATTTATATATATATAATTTGGAATTTATTTATATTCATTTTATATAAATATTCATTTGATGTAATTGACTTTATTGACTTATTGTTCATAAGTTTCCAATGATGAAAGGATTTATTTGACAATCTAACCATTGTTTGGGAATTTTTATATTAATGTCTAACATGGGAGAATTTTTCAATATTTATTAAAGTCAATCAATTTTATCTCACCTAGTTATTAAATAATTTTTTTAGATACTATTACCATTTTCATCACTTTTTTTCTAAAAATGATTTAGAAAATGTTTCTAACAAAATATGACTTTATTTGTCACTTTATTTTAAAATCCTTTTTTCAAAACCATGTTTTCAGAAAATGATTTCCAAAAGAATATTAGAAATATAATAATGGTTTATAAAATAATTTTTTACTAATTTTTTTATATTAGAAGAATATTTTCATTGGATTCTTAATGTTATTTTCTTAACAAGGCTTGTTTGTTTTTATTGAAAATATGAAAGTAATCATTTTTTATACTTTTACTGAATGTAATAAATTTTTACATCGTTAAAATTAAATATTCAAATGATTGAATTATATATTTAAACTGTTCTATTCAAAATACATTTTTAAAACATATTTTTTCAACATTTATTTTTATAAATATTCTAAAATTTAAAAAACTTATTTTCCTAAATAATGTTTTACTGAAACATTAATGGAATTTATATTTCTCGATGTCATAAATACTTTGTTAAACATATCCTATACTAGGGATAAATTTTAATTATTCCAGATTTATTATTTCTCATAATATATTGTTGTTAGATTCATTGGGAGGTACCAATTTGATACCTTTTATATTACACTGAATGAATTATGAATATATTTATTGATTGGAAAAAAATATAACATTTTGTATTCTAGATTTTTATATAAATGTTTCTATTGGTTATAGACCCCCCATTCATATGAGGAATTAATTGTCCTTTTTAAATGGTGGGAAGTGAAATCTATTTTCTTTTTACGCATCAATATGTCTCTTGAGAAAAACTATCATTTTTATCTAAGGTCTTATACATTTATGTAATATATCATGGATCAATGCCTTGATGGTATAGTTATGATGTCCATCATTATGAATTCACCCATTATTATATTAGTAATTGATATTATATGTGATTATTGGATTAGTTGTTATATCCATGTTTAAGTTTCAATTTCATGTTATTTTTTATCTGGAATTATTTGTTCATCATTTATTCCTTCCATATTTTTGAGATGTCATTGATTAAACGGAATGAGTTATAGTTATTTTCCATGGAAAATTGATTATGAATATTTTTTCATGATATATTTTTTAACATGAATACCCTTATTTATATTTGGACCTTACCCATTTCTTATTTTTCATTCTCCAAAATACGAAGACGAGTATTTTGACTGATTTGAAGGGGTTTCCTTGAGTTAATAATGATACTCATGATGAAAACCCTTTTATGTAATTTTTGTATTAATTTTTAAAATGATATTATGGTGTGTATATATTTTACAATACTATAAACATTTTGACCCTTTGATATTTAATTACATGTATCTTATTAAATCGTAATATAATAACCACATACTTTGGGAACTTTGAGTTGGAGTCTTTCAGTTCATATAAAAGTAAATTTAGTAGAGTCCTTTTGAATTAGATTTTGTAAACAATAGATTATAAACATAACCCTGTGATATACGTTGAGGATAAATATATAATTGAATCCAATAAATTTGTAGGTAATAGATTATTTGGCTTTCAATTCAATAACATTCCAACATATATACTCAATATGGATGTGGGTTCAAAAAAAAATTTCCTAGTGTTAATAACTCCTAAGAAGGAAAATCTGTATTGATTAGACAATTACATATCTATGAAAATTGGACTCACTATGCTATGGTTTTGACACATATGATAGATTTTCATGGGTTAATACATAATTTTTTAACAAAGCATTATAATATATTTGGAAATATTTTATTTATTTAGAATCATTCTCAGTGAAACATATTTTATGATTACCCGATTAGTTAGGAATAAATTTATCCATTTATGTTATGTTTTTCATTATTTGAGGGATGATGCAATATGTTTATTAATATTACAATCGAATGTTATATATTCCAACATTCAAAAATAGTTCAAAAATATGGTATAGTTGAATAACCAATCCACATAATATATACTTGGATTGATCTCCTATAAAAGATAATAAATATGGGGCTCGATAATTAAATAGAACTGGTCAAATTAAAACCATTTTAGGGAAGCTGTATTAGATTATAATTAATTTTATACAATGTATAAAATATCATACTAATACACCATGTAGTGGAATGGTATTAGAATGGGACATGTTCCAGAAATACCCATAAAACAATTATAATGTATACCAATTTTTTTATAAATATACATGTTCATTAGATTAGATTTTTCACACTATGTATGTAATAAACTAAAGAAGGTTTTCATAGCTATTTATCATCTCTTAGGTGATGTCGATCATAAGTTGTCCTCGATTCTAGACACTATGGATATGTAGTAAATAAAAACATAAATTTGACATATTTTTAGGATCATTCTATGGAGAAATATTTTCATCATAATAGAAAAGAAAATATTGAGTGATGATTATTGTTTTTGATACAAATGAAAGATGAAAAGTTTATTAATTATGAATCCAACTTTTCTTGGATTTGAAGGAATGATACAGACTTCATATGTAGTCCAAAGTGAATGATTATATGTTTAACTGATGTTCTTAATCCAAAAGTCATTGGGAACTCTTCTCCTAATCATTTCCATCAAATGAGGAAATGTTATCATTTTTTTGAAAAACATTTATATTATGTCTCCAATTTATTTTATATTTGATCAGATGGAATCAGTGTGAAAATGGTAGGGAAAAATATTGAGAATAAAAAAAAGGAAATAATGGTTTCCCCACTTTAATAATTATTGAAAAAAACACCTCATCATTTTCATGAATGGAATGATATTTTACATCAAGTATAGAGAGAATGAACACCACAGTAAAGATTTAAATGGATTGAATAATATTTCCAATGTTCTATTCATTAACATTAAAAATATGGTGTAATATTTAATTTAATATCCATAGAGAAAAGAGAATATACCTAAAATTATATAAAGTGATCAGGACCATGACTATACTATTACTATAGATAAAGTGTAATGATTTATTTTCGTGTTAATTTAGACTCAAGATTTTTATTTCTGAAGTAATGTTTTAATGATATACTAATTATAATAATGATATGATTCATAATTCTTGTAATATTGTTAGTTTCCAATAAGTATTTTGAGAAAAATATTGAATTGTACCATGAAAATCAATTCAGTTTCTAGTTGATCTTTTTGGATAACACATGATTGGGGGAATATTAAAGTTAATATGTTATCAATGTTAATATAATATTTATTAATGTCTGATTATGTGATATTATTGGTAACATTGATATATTTTAGTGATTGGATGGATTAGTTTATCTTTATAGTAGTTTATTACATGTGTAAATTAGACAAATATATTTTAAAAATTGAAATTTTATTTTTTGAACAATTCATATTTCAATGAATTTTTATAGTGATGGAGATATTGAAATTTTTTTTACTCAATATTACGAGATAAATTGTATTTTTTGGGAATGTAATGTCATGATTATATTTGAAATCTAATAACCATGAATTTATTTATTTAGGGAATTGTATTTGGTCAGACAGATTATTAAAGAGTTA
Source organism: Viscum album (assembly GCA_963277665.1). Taxonomy (NCBI): domain Eukaryota; kingdom Viridiplantae; phylum Streptophyta; class Magnoliopsida; order Santalales; family Viscaceae; genus Viscum; species Viscum album. The sequence continues at coordinate 2,095,667,491 of OY728163.1, read as the reverse complement.
CTATTTTTTAAATGGGTTATGTTGAACCTTCGGTGTAACTATTTAGTATTAGTGGTCAATTCATTATATTTTATGAAAAATTATGACTATTTAGGTATTTTTATATATTTATAGGAAAACATAAGGAGATAAAACGATTTTATGGATCTTGTGATCTATTAGATGTTATTGGTCGTTCTTTTAGAATTTAAAATTCATATTTGGATACACATTTTATAGAGTAAGATATTTAGTGGAAATTGATCAAATAAAATCAAAATTATGGAATTGTTGTTATGAACTAGAATAATGTCATGTAAGTATATTAGTTTATGTTTATAGTCTACATGGTAGTTTAATTCCAAAATCAATGAATGGGATTTTCAAACAAAAATTAGGTTAAATTACGTAAAATTATAATGAACTCATGGTTCTTTCATTCATTTAAATTTTTTGATTCTTGGTCATTATTGTTTTATATAATTCACTCTTTATTGATCAATAATCCCCAAATCTCGCAAATTTTTTTACTATTTTCTTCTATATCTCTATCCTAACTTCCCAAAAATGTTATCTTACATGGAAACATATATATGTATTATTTCAGATGATCTTTTTAAATTCTATTATCCCTAATATAAAGGATTTTTTTTAAACGTTTTTTTGATATGGGTTTCCAATATGTTATTTTTCGAATTTAAAATCCTTTATTTCCAAGGTCAATGTTAAAGTCGTAGAATGATATTTATTTAAGTGGGTATATAGTACTATGATATAAACAAAGAACATCATCATTAATACAGTATATGAAATGAAATATAAATATTATAAGATAATGAAACACAATGAGGCTTTTCGATATTTTTTATTTTTAAATAAATTTAATCTCTTAGATAGAGTGTGATGCACACAACGGTAGGTTTAAACAAAACATGATACTCAAATAAAATATTTTTATATAAAAATAACATTATGATCTTGTTGTTACGGTTAAGGATAATAAGGCAACTAATTAATTACTAATATTTCTATTTAGAAAATTTCTATAAAAATTAAATGGGTATCTATTTATTATAAACAAAAACTATTTTAATGAAATGGGAATGATTTTTGAAAAAACTATATTTTTATAAATATAAATTTATTCGTTCTTGACAAATATGATTTAAAATTTATTTCTACAAATTTTAGAAAAAATAAAAAATAAAATGCATTTTATAGATCAAAACAATGAAATTACAATTTCGTGATTTTCATAAATTTTTCTACAAATATTAATTTTTTGATGAATAGAGATAAATAGTGATTTTTATAGAAATATAACACTAAGATAAAATTATTTACAAGGATATACAATATTTTATATTGTTTTCGAGTAAAATTTTAAATATTATATTAAAAGTTTACTAATTCGAATATTTAGATTCAATTTAATATTTAATAGTTTAATAAAAAATTCCAAATCTTATGAACACTGTTTTCATAAACTGATTTTTCAATGAGGTTTCATGTTTTCTTATATATTATGTTCTTACAATTATATAAATTTAAATTATATAAATTCATTAAATATTTTTAACTAATTTAATTATAATATTTAATATCATCAACTTATTTTTATAGCATATTGATTAGTAAAAAATAATTAAATTAATTAACTTGGTTATGGAAAAAATGATTTTACTAGGTAGTTAACCTAATATAATAATGGATAAAAATTAATTAAAACTTGGTGACACCCATTATATTATAGTTTTTGAACTTGATCACCTCTATTTGTCTATAACTGCATATTCTGGATGCATTGGGAATGAGAAAATTGTGGTTATCAGTTTATCTATTCAAAATTTCCATGTGTGTACTCTCCCACACATATAAAATGCCACCCATATCATAACCTCATTACACATAAAAATAAAATTGGATATTAATATATAGGAAAAATATCATCTGTAATTCCTTGCCAGCATAATAAAAAAATTTCTTATTATATAAATACAATCTAGAAAAAATTACGTTACACCAAACATGTTTTCATGAGGAAGGGGTATATTTCACATTGTGTTTTCATTTTATGTCTTATAATAACTACTTTGAATATTCTCCATTGATGAAAATTATATGTTACTATTATCTCCCATATTAGGAGATGATATTGTACTCACTAAATGACCTAATTGTATCTCAGATTTCATTAAATTGAATATGAAACTATCAATTGTGTTTACAACAGTCTACCACCTTATGTATCGATATTATGAATTTTCCATAATCATCTTTTTAGATACATACAATTTTTTAATTAAAAAAATTTATATATTAACTAGGGAATTATTATACTCCTATATTATTATATCACATATTACTTCTTAATTTTCATTCCATTAGGGATACGATAATGTCACATTATATAGAAGGTAATATGGATAATTTTAATTAATATATGTTATATTTTTTAACTAATATTATAAATATAAATATTATATCAAATATTAATAATTACTGTCCTGGTGGTTGTAAAACAATAACATCGCACGTCAATACCTGTGGACTGCAACATCAATTTAATGAGGTTGAATGTTTTCCATTAACTATCACATGGAAGAAAATAAAGATGTATTTGATTAGTATAAAATACATCTAGAAACTTAATAATTATTCTAGGATGTTGAGTTAAAATTTATTTTCTTTTAATTATATCCATACTGAAAATTGGAAATAGTGTTTAGATATATGTATGGATTTTGATCTATATAAATAGTGTAATTAATATTCTATCTATAACATTTATATATTATTATAAATAACATTATTTTGAATAAATATGATATTTATATCTTGATTATAATTTGTGAAATTATTTATCCTTTATCAACATAAATGTTGTGAAATTATCAAACAAATCATATATGAAAATTGAAGTAATTATGACCCAAAAGAGGGATTTTAATATAGATTTTTTATGGAACAAAAAATAAAAGACTATAAGTAAATCATATATGAAATTAGATATATGGGTATTATTTTGTTATATAATTATAATAAAACTATATTTATTATACAATATTTTAAATCACGTACAATGGAAATCATGGATGATGTATGTGTTTCTTTTTTCAATTTACATCTATGAGACATATTCCATATTCACCACATGTTTTTTTGGTTTTTTATATTCCTCCCATTTGATATGATAGGTCATTAATAAATTTATCTTCATGTTGTTTCATGTTTCAATTTATCTAATTTATTTTATATGGACTACATTTCAGATGTTACCAATGTGGTATGTGTTTATTTCACAAAGTCATAATTATTCAAGATTGTTTGTGAATAAGTCTCCCCTTGGGTAATTATTTAATAATTAATGTCACAACCCGTCCTCAGGGCCCGTGTCGTGGCTACCCCAATCCCGCCTTCCATAGGCCATGGGCTGGCGACTAGAACCAAGGCGTAAATCCCGGTAAAAGGGAAGGAATTGCCTTTGTAACGTAAACCACAAACACCATAGAGCATGCTGGCAGATGTAAACACTATGTAAAAACTGGTAGAACAGTAAGTGCAGAAAAGTTTGTGGGCCAATATACAAAACCAAACTGAAAGTAAAGTACAACTGGAAAGGAAAAATAGCAACTGAAAAGTAAAGCAGCAATGTCGAGCTGTCCACTAGAAATCCAACCTGAAGGGAGGGTACATATATCCTCCACTGCTCCTCGGGTCCAGCTGACCACTCTGAGTACATCCCGCCCAGTGGTCCACCTCCAGGTACCGTCCTGCTTCGCAAGCCTCAACCACGATCAGTGTTGTCCGTCATCTGCAACCAACACAACGTAGTGCGGGCATAGCCCGTGCAGGGGTGAAGATAAGAAACTCATTAGGGACCCATAGACCTCCGAAGGTCTCCCAGAATCCACAAAGGATAATCCACAATGGAATGATACAATCACGAAGTAACATCCGACACTGCTTAGATATATGCCCACACATAAACCTAAGTCATCAATTCTCGTTCGGCTCCAACATCCGATCCCAAGTACAACCCAGTCCACATAGGAAAGAAAAATTTAAATCCACATTGGATAGCACAACACAATCCACATAGGAAATAAAAACATGATTCAGCTCACACAGGTATACTTTTTCGAATGACGATAGAGATGATCAGATATAGCCACTGATTCATCTAAGTCATCAGACCCACAAAGGATCGATAGATACTAACCCCTGCAATGACCCACAAAGGATCTGACCCACACAGTATCGATAGGTAACTAACCCCCGCAATGACCCACAAAGGATCTGACCCACACAGGATCTATAGATAACTAACCACCACAATGACCCACAAAGGATCTGACCCACACAGGATCGATAGGTAACTAACCCTCGCAAAGACCCACATAGGATCGGACCCACACAGGATCTTGTAGGTGCTAGCCCACACAGGACCGCTGAACACTGACCCACATAGGATCGGACCCACATAGGATCGGTAGCAATGATCTACAAAGGATCACTGAGTGTTGTAGTCGTCGTCGAATCCACTGAGGATCTCTGTAGAGTCGTCGTCGTCGTCGCAGTCGCAACCAGCTATAGGGTTCCCGCACACAGCAAGCTCATTCGGGAGGGTCTGCTCCACGAGCTGAGAGGCTGAAACATCAACTGACACATAGTCCAGAGTTGATGTATCCAAAAGATCCGATTCGACAACACGAACTCAACGTCGCAGACGGCGCGTCAATCGGACGCCCGGTCTGAGAGTTAGTGGCCTTTTTGTTCCAGGGGCCCGGTTGGTTTTTAAAGCAGAACCAATCTGACCGTACTCAACCTGCGTCCAAACATCGAGTGGAGTAAGCCAAAAGATCTGTCTCATTTAGAGGAATCAATCAAATTCGATGGCACGTCAATCGGACGTCCGTAATTTAAGATATGAGCATTTCTGCTCCGAGGGACCGGTTGGTTTCGTGTACGAACCAACTCGGGCAAACTCAAAGTACTCCGAAACCTTCAGTGCAATATACCGAAACGACCTTCTCGATCCAAGGATCATATCGCCACTGACGGTGCATCGATCGGAGGGTCGTAGCTCATGTTAAGAGCAAAATACCAAAAAGGTCCGAAAACGGGGGTATGGGCCCGGACCGACCCGGCCCGACCCGCCCACCCCCGGGTCGGCCCTAAATGAGTCCGACCCGGCCGGTGCGGCCAGGCCCTGCCAGGGTGGCCCGGCTCGGCCTGGGTGCGACAAGGCTGGCCGGTTGGCCAGCGGGTCGGATCGGCTGTTACGGCCGAGCCACGGGCGGGGGGCGTGCTGCCCCCACGTGAAGAAGTCGCGGCCCTACGTGGGGCCGCCCTTGCCAGTGGACGCGACAGCCGGCCACATCCCGTGCTCCTCCGTCGGTCCTGTGCGGTCGCGGGACGGCCGGCCCGCTGCCGCGGCTTCAGCCGCGGTGGGTCTCCACGGCGGCGCACCGTCGGTTTGCTCCGCGGACCACCGGACGAGTTCCGGTGGTTGGAAAATTACGCCGTCTTCGCCAAAATGTCCTCTCGGGGCCCGTTCTTCACTGCGAGGACCCCGCATCGCCCATGCGGCCAGCTTTGTTAACGTCCACCATTTCGATCCCATTTCGTAAACGCCGTTAATCCATGCATCAACGAAAAACTGCGGAGGGTTGTCGGGCTCTGTTTGTTTGGCCCGCACACTCCGCGTTATGTGATAACAATTGGGAATAATAATCAACACATGAAAACATTACAAGGCACAATTTTAATAAATTAATGTTGAACCTAGTTCCCAAAAAAACTCCCGTTAATAAAAATTCTCGTCCCGCATATAAAAAAAACGTGGATCTACTTGATGATGAGTTGATCCGGGTTCTTTGTTTTAGAAGGAAACAACCATGGGAAAAATTTTTATTCTCAAATAAAACCCCTACCTCGTAGATGTCGTCGGACGTGAGTCCATCGCGGGATTGACCATCGCGGATGAAGAGGATCGTCGCGTCATGGAAGGGGCGTCGCGTCGTCGTGGTACACGGCATTGCGTCGACGATCTCCGAGGCTTAAAGAAAACACACATATTTAATTTCAAGAATTAAATCCATGTTGAGGATAAAATCCATAAAGGAAAATTTAAAAGATCTGTAATCTCATACCTCAAGTAGTTGATCGATGATTTGTCGCGGGGAAGGAACGTCGAAGAAGAATGTTGCTGGAGGAGAATCGTCGGCGTTCTTCATCGCCTTTCGTCGAAAGCCGGCATTCTTCGTCAGCGATGGTGCGTTCTTCTCATTCTTCGCATTATTCACGTTCTTCACGATGGAGGATGAAGATAGAGTATCTCCAAATCCTCTCAACAACCCGCACCAAAGAAAATAGTGTGTTGGTCTTATTTTATTATTATGCCAACAGTTTGAAAACAAGTTTAGAAACGAACCGTTAAATTGGTGAATTAATGGTAACATCTTGACTGTCCAATTAATAGGACCGTTAAGAGTTTTAGAAAACGCACCAGTTGAATTTCATTAAAGAGGAGTTTTCGCGGGTGTGTTACATGGAGGAAAAGAAACGGTGGGGCTTGTGCGGGCCCCACCTCACAAATATCCTACCATGAGGGTAGAATATTTTGGGTTACACCCTATCCACTTCAACTTAGATTAAGTGTATTTATGTGGCTTTAAATGGCATTAAGTGAAATAAAATAAAGTTGTTGCACCACTTTATTTTATATTCTTAACTTAACCCCAAAAATAACAAACCACACCCGAGAAAACGCAACTTCAGAAATGGAGTTTCTATGCAAATATCGGCGCTGTGATTCCATCAGTGCCCTCAGAATACGATTCCGAGCACCGGTTCAAATGTTAGAAAAACCCGCTCGTTCGTTCACTGAACGTACTTGAGCCAAACTTCGGAAAATGATTCTGGGCACACTGGGTTGCGGAATCAGGTGCCGTCAGAAACTGCGTTCTTGTTAAATTTCCAAGAAAATTAAGAAAAAAATTTCCTTGAGTTTGACGTGTCTTTACATCACTCCCACCTCAGGGATTTACATCCTCGTAAAGATACATCATAAACTAGGGAAACAAATGTGGGTACTGAGCAGGCATCTGAGCCTCCCTCTACCAAGTTCTCTCTTGGAGGTTCTCGTGCTGCCATATGATGCGAACTAGAGGAATCGACCATCCACGTAGGACCCGCTCTTGTCGATCCTCTATCTCCACCGGGACCTCCGCAAATGTCGCCCCATCATCAACATCTTGCTCCCCATAGTCAATGATATGAATCGGGTCGTGCACGTATCTCCTAAGCTGTGATACATGGAAGACGTCATGCACTCAGTGTAATTGAGGTGGTAGAACCATGCGATAAGCCACCTCGCCAATCCTGCTGAAGACCTAGAATCGTCCGATTAAGCTCGGAGACAACTTTCCGCCTCGTCCAAATCTCCGTAATCCACATCGAGGTGAGACATGCAAGAAGACGTGGTTGCCATCCTTGAACTCTAGTGGCCTCTACCTCTTGTCAGCATAAGACTTCTACCATCTCTGAGCTGTCCTCATCCGCTCCTGTATGACTTGGACCTTCTCTGTCATGGCCTGGACCATCTCCGGTCCCACATGTGCTGACTCCCCAGGGTCTGTCCAGCACAAAGGAGATCTTCAAGGTCCGCCGTACAACGCCTCGTATGGTGCCAACCCGATAGAGGAGTGGTAGTTGTTGTTGTATGAAAACTCCAACAAGGGTAGGTGGTCCTCCCAGCTGCGACAAAAGTCGAGGACACTTGTGCAGAGCATGTCCTCGAGAGTCTGAATGGTCCTCTCCGTCTGACCATCCGTCTGAGGGTGAAAGGCGGTGCTCAGACGTAGCTGCGTCCCGAAAGCCTCCTACAACCCCTTCCAAAGCTGGGAAGTGAAGCGAGCATCTTGATCAGAAACGATAGATGAATGCACACCGTGAAGCCGTACAATCTTCTGAAGGTAGAGACGTCCCATGCTCTCCACTGATCCCTGCTCTCTGATGGGTAAGAAGTGAGCTGAGTTGATGAGTCGGTCAACAATCACCCAAATGGAGTCATGACCTCTGTAGTGCGTGGTTATCCAGTCACGAAGTCCATAGATAACCCATCCCACTTCCACTCCGGGACCTCCAAGGGCTTTACCAAGCCAGCTGTTACCTGATGCTCTTCCTTCACCTTCTGGCAGGTGAGGCATTGAGAAACGAACTCCGCCACAACCTTCTTCATGCCCGGCCACCAGTGCTGTCATCTGAGATCCTGGTACATCTTCGCCACTCCAGGATGTACCACCAAAGGAGAAGTGTGAAACTCTCTCATCACCTCCTCTCGTAAAGCTACTGGTACCAAGGTACGTCCTCTGAAAAGTATGTCGTGCTATGCTCCAAAGGAGTAACCATCAGGTGCATGTCCTAAGGATATATGTGTATGCCACATCTCATAGTCAGCGTCCACACGATGTGCCTCTCTAAAACGCTGTAGTAGTGGAGGAGAGACTGTAAGTGACTGAAGGAAAGCTGATCCATCTCTATCCACAATGGATATCCGCAAAGTGGCTAGCTTCTTCGTCGCCTCTTCAAGTAGCTGAATGCATGTCCTCCTACTGAGGGCATCGGCAACCACGTTCCTCTTACCAGGAGTATATACTATCTCAAAGTCAGAGTCCTGGAGGAACTCGAGCCATCGCCGCTATCGAAGGTTCAGTTCATTTTGAGAAAAGATGTACCTGAGACCCTGATGGTCAGAAAAGACTGTAAAGCGCTCGCCCATCAGATAGTGTCGCCATGTCTTCAAAGCGAAGACCACTCCTGCTAACTCCAGGTCATGGGTAGCATAGTTTTGCTCATGCGACCTCAACTGATGTGGTCCATAGGTGACCACTGCCCGCTCTTGCATCAGGGAACATCCGAGTTCAGTCCCTAATGCATCGCAGAAGACTACGTACCCTACTCCCTCCTCAGGAAACCACAAGATAGGGGCGCTGGTCAATCTCTATCTCATCTCCTGAAAGCTCTCCTAACATCTTTCTGACCACACAAATGGTTTCCCTTCCTTCTTAAGAGCTGAGAGTGGTGCCGAAACTCTGGATAAGTCTGGCACAAATCTCTGATAGTATCCAGCTAGTCCCAAGAAACTATGCACCTCTGTCACGCTCCTGGGTGGCTCTCAAGCTAGTACTACCTCGATATTCGCAGGATCCACTGAAACTCCCACCTCAGAGGTGACGTGACCCAAGAAGAGGACCTCAAGTATCCAGAACTGACACTTTGAGAGCTTTCCATAAATCTGGTGCTCTCGGAGTGTGTCTAGTACAACCCGTAAGTGGTAGGCGTGCTCCTCCTCATTCGTCGAGTATATAAAAATGTCGTCAATGAAGACTACGACAAATCGATCGAGGTATGGCTGAAAGATCCTGTTCATGAGGCCCATGAACACTGATGGAGCATTGGTTGAGCCGAATGGAATAACCAAGAACTCCAAGTGTCCATACCGACATCTGAAGGTCGTCTTCTGCACATCCTCGTCCCGAACTCTGAGCTGATGATAGCCTGACCTGAAGTCTATCTTCGAGAACCACCGTGCTCCCTTGAGCTGGTCGAAGAGGTCATCAATCCTCGGTAGCGGATACTTTTTCCTCACCATCACCTGGTTCAGGCAATATTAGTCGACACAAAGTCTCAAGCTCCCTCTGTCTTCTTGGCGAACAAAATCGGGGAAGCCCAGGGTAAAACACTAGGTCAGATGAATCCCTTTCCCTGCAAGTCCTCCAACTATACCTGTAGCTCTCGAAGATCAGCGAAGGCCATCCGATATGCTGGAGTCGATATCGGGGTTGTCCCAGAGTACATGTCAATATAAAATTCTACCTCTCTGCGAGGAGGTAGCCCTGGAACGTCGTCAGGAAAGACGTCCGCATACTGATCCACCACTGAAAGAAAACTAAGACTTCGTACGTCAACTGCTCCTACGATGAGGCTAGAAAACTGATGAGTGATGGGCTATCCTCTCCTCTACGAGATTCCATCCTGTGCTGCGAAGGCTCCTTTCTCGGCAGAGAAGGTGAACATGCTCCCGTCGGTGCGTACACATCGCACCTTGCACCTAATACAGTCAATCTGTGCATGGACTGTAGATAACAAATCCATGCCCAAGATGACATCGTAAGGCCTCGACGCCGCTACAAGAAGATCACAGCCGAAGCTCTCACCTCCTAGAGTAAGATCACACTTCCAGCACCAGTGCGTAATCGTCGATTCTACTCTCGTAGGAGTCTCTAGCCGTAAGGATCGAGCCAACGGCTCTGTCAGAATCTCCGAGCTCCGAACAAGGGCAGCGGCTATAAAAGAGTGACTCTCTCCTGTGTCTATAAGAACTGCAGAAACGGTGGAATAGACACAGATAGTACCTCGAATCATCTCGTGCGCGCCGTGGTCATAGGCCTCCACTGCTTGGAGCTATGCCTGTCTCTGACCGCCAGCTCCTTGTTGTCGGGGTGGACCTCATGGTGGTGGTGGTGGTAGGGCCTCAAAGTGCCACCCACCACCTGCTGCTCGGCCAGCTCCTCTGCCTCGTCCGCCTTCTCTCTAAGGAATGCCACGGTCGACCCTCTGCCTCTACCTAGGTGGCCTCTCAACCGTCTACTGCTTCTCGGAACGGTGGGTTGGGAAGTCACGAGCCATGTGGCCCTACCCACCGCATGTGTAGCACTGCCTGCCTATCGAAAGACTGGCTCCACGCAGTGTGCCCCGCACTGCTGATCCAGTGTCCTAAGGACGTCTGCGTGAGGGTATGGTCTGCCTGGACTAATGAGTCATCCATCGATTGCCAGCCGCAGAAGACTCTTTTACATGCCGCCTCGCGGTATGTCTCGCTACTGATGAAGGCTCAGCAAGGAAGCTCTCGATCAAAAGGGCTCACTCCAGTACTCCTGCCTTAGTCGGAATGTTGAGGGAGATCAGCGATGCCCTGATCTCATGTCTCAATCCCTGCTCAAAGGTCCGGGCTTGGAATAATGGGTCTCATACCATGTCTGTCGAGTTGCGCGAGAGATCGGTAAATCTCTCCGAGTACTGGGCGACCGTGAAGCTGCCCAGCCGCAGCTGAAGAAGCTCCTGGATGTGCACCGCATTGAGGGTGGCCGGGACGAACTCTGAGCGGAAGAGGATCTCAAAGTCTTTCTAGAGAAGAGATGCCTCATCGTGCACCTAGAGCATCATGCTCCACCATCGGCTCGCTGCCGCGTGCAGTAGGCTCGCTGCGAGGATCACCATGAGGTCTGCTAGTGTCCTCACTAACCTGAAAACTCGTACAACTCCCTCCAGCCAGTCCTCGGCTGTCTGGGGGTCCGTCTCCCCGCAGAACCTAGGCGGTCGCTGGCATTGGAACTCATGCAGTTCACTAAGGCGACGTGCATCGTCAGCGGTTGGGGCTGGAAGAATCGGTGGCTCGATGGGTAAAGGTACCGCCAGTGCCTCAGCTATCAAAGGACCCTGCACCGATGCCTCGTCACTCGGTGGGCTATCATCACACTCAACTCTCGGAACCCTAGCTGGCTGCCGTCGTGGGGCCATACTGAAAAGGAAACATGTGCTCCACGGTCAGAACAATATACCTGGTTAGCTGATACAAAGTAATCACAAAGACAACTTGAAACACACGTGTAATCAATGTTTTCGTGCATTAAGTTGGAAATCAGAAGTCAGGGTCCTAGTGTTCAGATACATCAGCCGCCGCACCAACACTAGACTCCCTGGACTGATAAACCCACCCAATACGCTTAACACTATTGCTTCACATAGAAAAGATCAGAGTCCCAAGGTTCTGCTGTAGAACCTCCCTCTGATACCAATTTGTCACGACGCATCCTTGGGGCCCGTGCTGTGACTACCCCAAGCCCGCCTTCCATAGGCCATGGGTTGGCGACTAGCACCAAGGCGTAAATCTCGGTAAAAGGGAAGGAATTTCTTTTGTAAAGTAAACCACAAACACCATAGATCAAGCAGGAAAGAGTAAACACTAAGTAAAAACTGGTACAATAGTAAGAACGGAAAAGTAAGTGGGCCAGTATACAAACCAAAACTCAAAGTAAAGTACAACTGGAAAGGGAAAACATAAACTAGAACGTAAATTCGCAACGTCGAGCTGTCCACTGGAAATCACACCTGAAGACTGGGTACAGATAGCCTCCACTACTCTTCAGGTCCAGTCGACCACTCCGATTACGTCCCGCCCGGTGGTCCACCTCTAGGTACCGTCCTGCTCCGCAAGCCTCAACCACAATCAGCGCAGTCCGACGTCTGCAACCAATACAACGTAGTACGGGCATAGCCTCTGCAGGGGTAAGTATAAGCTACTCAGTAGGGACCCCGAGACCCCCGAAGGTCTCCCAGAATCCATAAAGGAAAATCCAAAAAGGAAAGATACAATCATGAAGTAACATCCGACACTGCTTAGGTATATGCCCATACATATACCTAAGTCTTCAATTCTCGTTCGGCTATAACATCTGAGCCCAAGTACAACCCAGTCCACACAGGAAAGAAAAATGTAAATCCACATAGGATAGCACAACACAATACACATAGGAAAGCAAAACATGATTCAGCTCACACAGGTATACTACTTCAAATGACGATAGAGATGATATGATATAGCAACTGAATCATCTAAGTCGTCGGACCCACAAAGGATCGATATGTACTAGCCCCCGCAATGACCCACAATGGATTTGACCCACACAGGATCGATAGGTAACTAACCCCCGCAATGACCCACAATGGATCTGAACCACACAGGATCGATATGTAACTAGCCCCCGTAATGACACACAAAGGATCTGACCCACACAGGATCGATAGGTAACTAACCCCCGGAAAGACCCACACAGGATCGGACCCACACAGGATCTGTAGGCGCTGGCCCACACATGACCGTTGAGCGCTGACCCACATAGGATAGGACCCACACAGGATGAGTAGTACTGATCCACAAAGGATCACTAAGTGTTGTAGTCGTCGTCGAATTCACTGAGGATCTCTGCATAGTCGCTGTCGTCGTCGCAGTCGCAACCAGCTCTAGGGTTCCCGTACACAGCAAGCTCGTTCGGGAGGGTCTGCTCCATGAGCCGAGAGGCTGATATATCAACTGACACATAGTCCAGAGTTGAGGTATCCAAAAGTTCCTTATCGACAACAGGAACTCAATGTCGTAGATGGCGCGTCAATCGGACGCTTGGTCTGAGAGTTATTGGCTTTTTCGTTCCACGGGCCCAATTGGTTTTAAAAGCAAAACCAAACCGACCATACTCCACCTGCGTCCAAACCTCGGAAGGAGTAATCCAGAAGATCCGTCTCACTTAGAGGAATCCATCAAAGTCGACGGTACGTCAATCAGACATCCAGAGTTTAAGATATGAGTGTTTCCACTCCAAGGGCCTGGTTAGTTTCGTGTACGAACCCACCCGGGAATACCCAAAGTACTCCAAAACCATGAGTGTGATATACCGAAATGACCGTCTCGATCCAAGGATCGCATCACGGCTAACGGTGCGTCTATCAGAGGCTCGTAGTTGATGTTATGAGCAATAGACCGAAAAGGTCCGAAAACGGGGGTATGGGCCCGGACCGACCAGGCCCACCCCCCCCCCCCAGGTCGGCCTTAACCGGGTCGACCCGACCCGGGTCCAACCTGGCTGGCCGGTTGGCCAGCGGGTCGGCTCGGCTGTTACGGCCGAGCCGCAGGCGGGGGGCGCGCTGCCCCCGCGTGAAGAAGCCACAACCCCGCGTGGGGCCGCCCTTGACAGTGGACGCGGCAGCCGGCCACATCCCGTGCGGTCGCGGGACGGCCGACCCGCCGCCGCGGCTTCAGCCGCGGGGGGTCTCCACGGAGGCGCGCCGGCGGTTTGCTCCGCGGACCACCGGACGAGTTCCGGTGGTCGGAAAATTACGCCGTCTTCGCCAAAGGTCTTCCCGGGGTCCGTTCTTCACTGTGAGGACCCCAAGTCGCCCGTGCGGCCTACTTTGTCGACGTCCGCCATTCCGATCCCATTATGTAAACGCCGTTAATCAATGCGTCAACGAAAAACTACGGAGGGTTGTCGGGCCGTGTTTGTTTGGCCCGCACCCTCCGTGTTAGGTGATAACAATTGGGAATAATAATCAACACATGAAAACATAACAAGGCACAATTTTAATAAATTAAAATTGAACCTAGTTCCCAAAAAAACCCCCGTAAATAAAAATTCACATCCCGCATATAAAAACAAACACGGATCAACTTGATGATGAGTTGATCTGGGTTCTTTATTTTAGAAGGAAAAAACCATGGGAATAAATATTATTCTCAAATAAATCCCCTACCTCGTAGTTGTCGTCGGACGTGAGTCCTTCGCGGGATTGATCGTCACGGAAGAAGAGGATCGTCGCGTCGTGGAAGGGGTGTCGCGTCGTCGCGGTACACGGCGTCGTGTCGACGATCTCTAATGTTTAAAGAAAACACATAGATTTATTTTCACGAATTAAATCCATGTTGAGGATAAAATCCACAAAGGAAAATTTAAAAGATTCGTAATCTCCTACCTCATGTAGTTGATCAAAGATTTGTCGCGGGGAAGGAACGTTGCAGAAGAACGTCGCAGGAGGAGAATGGTCGGCGTTCTTCGTCGCCTTTCATCGAAGGTCGGCGTTCTTCGTCGGTGACGATGCGTTCTTCACGTTCTTCGTGTTCTTCGCGAAGGAGGATGAAGATAGAGTTTCTACAAATCCTCTCAACAATCCGCACCGAAGAAAAACGTGTGTTGGTCTTATTTTATTATTATGCCAACATTTTGAAAACAAGTTAACAAACGAACCATTAATTCGGTGAATTAATGGTAAAATCTTACCTTTCCAATTAATAGAAGAATTAAGAGTTTTAGAAAACGCACCAGGTGACTTTCATTAAAGAGGAGTTTTCGCGGGTGCGTTACATAGAGGAAATGAAACAGTGGGGCTCGTGTGGGCCCCACCTCACAAATATCCTACCAAGAGGGTAGGATATTTTGGGTTCCACCCAATCCGCTTCAACTTAACTTAAGTGGATTTAAGTGGCTTTAAGTGGCTTTAGGTGAAATAAAATAAATTTGTCGCACCACTTTATTTTATTTTGTTAACTTAACCCCAAAAATTAAAAACCACACCCGATCAAACGTAACTCTGGAAATGGCGTTTCTAAGCAAATATTGGCACTGCGATTCCATCGGTGCTCTCAGAATACGATTCTGAGCACCGGTTCAAACGTTAGAAAAACTCGTTCGTTCGTTCACTGAACATAACCGAGCCAAACTTCGGAAAAGGATTCTGGGCACACCGGGCCAGGAAATCAGGTGCTGTCAGAAACTGCGTTCTTGTAAAATTCCCAAGAAAATTAAGAAAAAAATTTCCTTGAATTTTACGGGTCTTTACATTTAATAAAGTCAATATTTTTTTATCCTATTTTTGTACATCGAATTTTTCATTTCATAGTAACATTTATCATCTCTTTGGTAATTATATAGATTGGGAATGTTTTTATGAGAATAGATCTTTATTTATCTCATCGGTCGAAATTCATTTTTTATAAAATCATGGTTTCTATCAAATTTTTTAGAAATGTTTTAAAAATTATTTATATGATTTATTAATGAAATTTTTACCCATGTTTTTATTTTATTTAAAAAAATTATAGGAATATTCATATTAACTTCCAAATAAGTCCATTTTAACTTTTATCAAAAATAGGAAAAGGAATATTTACATTAATTTGAAACGTGTGCGGCTAAATTCAACCTAAATGAATAATAAATGTTTTAAATAATCCATTATATGTTTTTAGTGTTACTTAAAATAATATTTTATTGAATGTTTTTTGAATACATTTTTAATTATTATTTTCATTGTAAAAAAGGGCATTTTCTACTAGATTATTTCAATGATATTTTGATGGTATTTCTAATCCTCAATGACATCAAACCTTTATTGAAAATATACACTACTAATTATCAATTTTCATGATTTCATCCTTATTATTTCTCAAAATGTTTTATGATTATTTTTGTTGGGGATGAACTAGTTTTATACAATTAATATAAATCTATATGCTTCATAATTATGTTTATTGATTGGGTTAATTTTTATAATTTTTAGGTTATTTATTCTATAAAAATGATTTTTTGAATAATTTTATCATCTTTTATATGATTATTCCATTGGACATAGTAAGTGATGGGTGGGGCGCACTATATCCCTTCAAGTCATTAGTTTGCCTCATGAGACAAACTAGCATGGGTTTTTGGCTAAGTCAATACAAATTTCTGTAATATGTCATGGACCAAGGCATTGACATTAGAGTTATGAGGATCAAAATTATTCACTCCATTATTATTAGATTATTTATTGATATTTCACATTATTATTCAATTAGTTATAATTAATCATGATGTTTCATGATCATGGAATTATTTATATGTATTTATTTTTTCATTTTTTATGCATTTATTTATGATCATGTAATTAATTGAATTTATTTTTTGATAGTTATTTAATATTCCCGTTTGATTATTCATATTTTTTCATGATAAATTCTGATATACACTTACTCTTCCTATTAATTTTATCTCACCAAATTCTTATATTTCAATACCAATCCATCCAAGATGTGTATTATTGTTTATTTATAGGGTAACTCTATAGTTAAAAATGATTAACAGGTAGAATAATCATTTTTAACTCTATGTATTGATTTTCAAAATGAGATTAAAGTATAATACCATTTAATAATACTAATATACTATTAATTCAATAGGGATGTGATTAATTTTATATAATTCTAGTGTCTTAAATTACTACAAACTATGGGATACCAGGTATAATTCCATGCTATTAGGAGTTACTATAAATCATAAGTAGGATTTATCCAAAACATAAAAATGTAAATGTGTTAAATTTTTTATTCATATATCAATTTGTAAATGTACATTTTGTACATGGGTGTGTTGTTATAATAGTGAAGTCAAAATTTGGAAGTGTAGTGAAATCAAGTTAATCGTTTTGTCACAGTGTAAGAGTAACTCATTTCATAAAATAAAAAATATGGCAGAAGAATAAAAGTCATAAGAGTTATATAAAGAAAATTGGATTTTAAATCCATATTAGTTAAAAAAATTTGTCAATGTAATTGGTACAGCAAAGTAATATTAAGAGAATTTTTTATACATTATGGTGATATCCACATCATATAAAATTTAATATTTTGTTAATGGTTGTATGTCAAATATTTGTCAAAGAATAATTTATTTTGTAAATTAAAACATTTATTGTTTTTTAAATATCATGATTATTTATATAATTTTTACTCAATGCATAATACAATGGAGATTAGAAAATTTTATTTAAAAACACACCATGAAAAATAAGACCACCTCATATAATAATTCTTCCGAAAAATAATGCAAAACATAATAAATAAGATAGTTGGTTTATTAGTATTATGAATGTAGAGAATAAAGAAAAAAAGATATATACTATTATCATATCACGGAATAAGTCTCATGTGATCAATTATAAATGGTAAATGCTTGAATATTACATCAAGAAAATGAGTAAGAACATTATGTAATTAATTAAAAAATGTATTTCAAAAATTCCATGATTCTTGAAGTATTTAAAAATTCATGAAAATATAGTTACTATAAATTAATAAATCTTTAATGAAAAATTAGATATAGATAATTGAAATACATACACACAATCTCATTTAAGTTCTCTACTAAGATGGTTAAAATTAAATTTTGAGTATTAATGGGTAATAAACTGAATATATGTAGTCAGAGAGAGAAAATATGAAATATAATTGAGATACAACAACATCTAGGACTAAAAAAACCAAATCATTAATATTATCCCAGAACATTTAATTCATGGATTCAAAATAATCCATTTTTATATGTTTGTGTGGTTGATCACATGCATGAATTAATCATTTTATGTAGCTAGTAATAAATATGATCTATATATAGATCCAAAATTGTTTTTTACTCACATTTTCCTACAAAAAATGTGTTATTATTTGGTGATGATTAGACATCCAAAAATAAATATGAAAATATTTTTCCTTGATTATGTGGATTATTATTTTAATTTGGCAGGAACATGTATAATAATTACTATATACATGGGGGTATAATACACAATTGGATGTATGATGATACTATCAAAAAACCACTTTAATTTATGGACAATGTTATTAGTGGAAAATATATAGAATGTATTGAATTCAAAAATATCATGGATTGGGTTCCCAATTCTGTAATAAAAATTGAAAAAAACTTCTATGCTTTCTTATGATTTTTATTTAAATAACATTGATGTAAGACAAATATTTCCAATTTAAAAACATTATGGTGAAATTGAAATTAATTTCAAGAGATAAATATGTAAAATAAGTACCCTTAATTCAACCCCTCATTTTCATAATCTATTAACAAGAAATTGTAATGTAAATGAAAATTTTAGAAAATCAGATTCAATCAAAAAAGAAGTGATGGGTATCCCAATTATATAAAATATAAAATGAAGATAATATTATATAATATGATGGTTTATTGAGGAATAAATATTAAAAATAAATTATTTAGAATGGGTTTGATCATATTTTTATTTCAATATAATATTAAAATATAAAACAAAAAATAAATTAGATTATATATAGAAGAAGCATGTTTGATTTAGTAAAAGATGAAATTGAAATTATAAGATAAAAATCATGTGTATTGAAGAAAATGATGAGATCTAAATAAAATAAAAATTATATTTTATCGTTTACTTTTCCAAACTATTAACAAAATTTAATAAAATAAATTTTTTCGAATGTTCACCCATTGATCCATGAGTAACTAAACCGAATTGTATAAACTAAATATTTATAGTGTATTCTTTCAAGGGATTACATTGGTTACAATGTTTAATATGTTATTTTTATGAAATAAAATATTCTAAATAATAGAAGTAGGTTAA
The DNA here is from genome assembly GCA_963277665.1 of Viscum album. Lineage (NCBI taxonomy): Eukaryota > Viridiplantae > Streptophyta > Magnoliopsida > Santalales > Viscaceae > Viscum > Viscum album. The sequence goes on along the minus strand of OY728163.1, from coordinate 2,095,648,468 downwards.
TATTTATAAAACCTGAACTATCAATCAAAATAAATGTTTTATAATTTTTACAATGATTTCATTAAACATTTCTCAGAATTTTACCATAGTATATGCCAATAAAAAATAATGTACAAAATGATGAGTTGATGTACCTGATTTTTTATGATAAAATATAAATGAATGAATCATTTTTTCTTCTCAAGCATGTGGATCAATGAGGATGATTAAATGAAATAATTTTTTATTAACAAATTATTCAATATATATCTATTTCTTATTTCCACCACACTTATATTTTTTTGACCCCGAGGATATATTAATCTATAAATTGATATTCCCAACACAACAAATAAAAAAAATTGTAATTGGTTATAATATATTATAATGTTTTGTCCTAGACTATTAATCAAGATTCATATATATGAATAGATCTCCTAACCTCTTTTATCTCGCACATACAGAAAAATTAAATTTATATTTAAATTCTTGGAGAATGTGTAATCCACCACCAAAAAAAAATAATTCAATCTGAAATTAAGTGAAAATATATAGATTGTTTTATCCTTAACATATAATACATAGTTTTTATAGGTTTTTGTTTCAATCATGTCTCTAGTCAAAATGGTAACATTATTTACCAACTATAAGGAATTTACTATGATTTTTATACTATAATTTACATAGGTTACAAAAAAAATTAAGAATTATTATGTGGAGTATGAATCCACATTAAAAATAGATCACCCAATATAATCCTGGCCTTTTTAAAATGTGTTTAAAAAATAAAATTACTAATGTAACTATGAAAATGTTCATCGACTATAATTTTTTTAATTTTCATATAAAATTTTATTAAATATTTTGATACAATTATTTATATTTTTTCCTCTTAAAACAATTATTAGAATATATAATTTATAATGATATGTGATTAGTGAACCCTCTGTTAACAAATGTTAATTTAATCTCCCTGTATTCTCCAAATATATTCATTTTTCTTTAAATAAAGGATAAAATAATTCGTACCGTAAAGAAATTTTGATGTGTAATCATGAAACTAATCATAAGAGATCGAAAAATAAGAAAATATTATATTTTAATGTACCTCTCATATAATTATATTATCAAAAAAGGTTTTATTAAAATATAGTAAAACTTTAAGGTCATTATGATGGAATTACTAGGGGATAAAATCAATTAATGTCCCAAAATCACTCTATATAAAACATAAACTGAAAAAAATAATGGTAAACATATCTTGTTTACTGTGCATGAGACATGAATATATCAATAAATTAGGATATTTAATGAGTATAAAAAAGTTGTAAATAATTCATCTCAAAAGCATAAAATTTTTAATTGAAGGACCCTCAGAGGCAAGGAGTTCCATAATCAGTCAAATTAAATATATATTTTTTAAACTAAAATAATGAAAGTAGTATAATATCCTAAGAAAATTTAAATCAAATTAATAAAATTCATATATTTTATTATAAGTAAATATATGATGATATATTATTTTTTATTCAGTTAATGTGATGATTTATTAATAAATAAATAAAAATTGTAATTTTTTTTAAAAAATATTGATAATAAACAAAAACAATATTTATCTTATAATAAATACATTTTACTCCTGCCACAACTGTAAAATATGAAACTAAAATCATTGAAACCAAATAACATTACAAATAAATAGGCAGTTATTGAACTTTAATTAGTTCAAGAATCATATAAATTAGAAAAAACAAAACAAACTAATGATTTCATGTGTTTATTGGGTCATTCTATAAAATGAAATAAATATTATATGTGGAAATAATCTAAAAGTATTAAATTAATCTCTTATAATTGACTATAAACATCATTATCGTTGATTAAATTTTGATCTCAACTACAGCACACGGAAAAAACATGTGATACAACTTAGGGACTTGACTATATAGAATATAACATATCTTGAATGATTTTTACAGTGAAACTATTATGAAAGTATTGGTACCCCAAATCAAATTACCTATTCTGGATCATCTCATAATTATATTCTTTGTGAAATTATTTTTAGATTCTTGATTTCTTATATGAAAACTATCAGATACTCTCAAACTCTAAATGGTTAAACTTAATAAATTACCTTTATTGTTCTATGTCTATGTTTCTTTTTTTGACATCCAAAAATTCTCAAGGCTCAAAAACCACATAAAAATTAATGTACATCTCAAATGGTACCTCAATTGTTTATATATTGATCAAATAATTAATAAAATAAAATTTACTAAAATAGTATCATACAAATATTTCAAAACTTTTTTACTAGGATATATGATTTTGAAAAATATTTTATTCAATTACTCATTTGAAATATTTTCATTAACATTCATCATGGACTCATAAATTTCTAAAAAATTTAGTTTAGTTCATTATATTAATCAAGGGAACCCAAATTCTACTTTCAAAAGAATAACCCATTTTCACTAATTATTTCTTTTGGTTTTCTCAAACTAAAAAAATATGAATCAGAATATAAAAAAATCCAAAAAGATAATTTTTATTCTATTGATACATGTAATCTAAGTAAATTATAATATAATAGAAAATAATTTAATTGTACGTGATGTAATACTAACTAATAAATAGGTCCATAAAATCAATTCCACAAATATTAAAATTTTCTCATCACAAAATAGTATATTGAATTTTCAAGTTACTATTATAATTATTAAAAGTTCATAGGAAAATAATTGATTTTAAAACTCTTAGGAATCATGAAGAGTATAAGAGAATATTAATATAGAATCTAATATATTTAAATCAATATTTTGTTTATATGATCCAAGCATAATATTGTTTTTTCCTTATAAAAGACATACTCAAACTCATTATCAGTTATAAATATCCTAATGACATAGTTGGTATAGATAAATAATATTGGAGGCCATCCCATGTAAAATACCAAGGCATGCACCACAGTTTATAAACATAGGGGTTTATAAATGTTATATACATTTTTAGGTGCTACAATAGTTCACCAAATAATTATATCGATTATGTGTATGTGATAATATTAAATAATTAATTAGAGAATATATCTGAAATAGATACTCTAAATGAAATTTAATCCTTTGATGTGTGAGGGTTCCTAGTCATATAATATTCTACAAACATCCACCATAATTATTTATCTCATATTTTGATTTCAAATGTTTTTTAAGGAAGATAACATTCCAAAAATAGTATGTATCCCTTATTGAACTTGGAAAAATTAAATTATATATGTATTAAATAAATCCATTAAAATATTATATTTATAAGAATGAAAATTAATCATCAATAAGACTAGTGTTCTGAATCTTGTCACTTTCAGTCACCCAATTTCATTCCATCCCATCAGCCATAAAATTGGCTTCACCATATTAGTGAGTTACGATGATGTTAATGGATGAAATAGTTTACATGAATTTTAACTAATGGGATGTTTACTTCTATAAAGAAGAAGTATTACATTATTGATATCTTAATAAATGGTGGTAGAGTCTCATTTCAACAAAAAATTGTTCCAAACTCGTTTCTAGAAATTTCAACAACCATTATCATGAAATTAATTCCCCATATAGCTATAGTACAACCCGACATGGTCTGTAAAGATGTACCATAACACTACATTTAAGATTTGTAAAAAACATCAATACGTGACGGTCCCGATTTCCCTCTTTAACCCTCACCACTTTTCATTTCCTTCATTCAAATAGTTTTTTATCCCATAGAAACAAAATTCCATAAGTTGGGGTCCTAGAAATTTCCAATAATACCATGATGTTTAAAAACAAAAAAATCGTGAATATAGTTATTACATTCAGATTTGGAATTTAGATTAGATTATTTAATATAACTAAAATTTGGGGAAAAGTAAAATTAATCTTAGATGAGACATTATCATAAATGAATTTATTTTACACTATTCCATATAATATTGATCACTTATACTATATTCACTTAATTTAAATTTGAAAGCTAATGAGAATGTTTGATTAAAAAACTCTCAAAAATGATCTTAGATTGAGTATTTTTTAGGAGACTGTAAAAAAATATCAAATATAATATGCCTTAATTCCAAAACAACTACACAGATAAGGAAAATTTCATTTTTATCATAATCATAATTGTGATATAATACACATTTGAAGAATATCTATATTCCCATATATGTGAGGAATGAATTAATCAGAAACATAGCATATAATAGCCTCCAAATTAGTGTATACTAGGTAGGTAATATCTATCTATTGTCCATCCAACTCGTTTATGTATGAAGTTGGTTAGTAGAAATATAAAAATTACCAAAATCTATATGATATCTAATAGAATTATTTTGATGCCTAGAAGTACCATACAGATGTCTAGTAGCATGTATATTTCCAGAATCTATGTAAAAATGTTATGTAGTAACATACTTATAGTTTAATATGTATGTAATAATAACATTGTTATATCATTACCAAATCAGAAAATAATATTTATTAACAAAATTTTAATTACATCCCTCTATTTGTATAACATTAGTCACTATATCTTGTGACTCTTCTAGCTTTTCTTTGAACTGAGTGTCCACATCCCTCATGTAATCATAAGAATTTATAATATTTAAATGAGTCATACTGGTCTATTTTTTCATTTATATTTATTGAGAAGATTTATGATTTTTCAACCTATGTGAATGATCTAGTATACCAGACAATAAATCTTGATCAGTAGTCCAAATACGAGATTTCATATTATTTATGTTTTCAAATTAGATCATACTTTGAAATATTGACCTAAAATATACTTTTTTTCTATCAACAATCCATTAAATTTTTTTAACTTTCATGAGTTTTCATTAACTGAAGTGAAGTGATGAATGACTAATAAAAAAACTTCCTTATTAAAACATTATTAAATATAGAATAAACATAAATAAATTTTTATGTAATGAAACTTGTTTTATATTTAATGTATTGTTTACTTGGGATGAGTAGATATTCCCAAGAGAATAGTAAATTTTGAGTAAATTTCCCTCTACCATCACTTATAAGACTACCCCAACTAAATATTTATAAAAATACATGAAAATTCTAAAATGGGGTCTCCAACTATTGATTCTATAAGATAAAGAGGGGATAGTTTTTCAATTTTTGTTCACCTAATCAGATATTGATATTAAGAAATTATAAAAAATGGATATATATTGATTGATATAAGTTTATGGTGATCATAATGAATCATCATTTTTAATCATTGATAAAAACATATAGATTTGAATAAAAATAAAAAAAATTATGAATTTATATGGTACATTAATGTGTAATCATTTCATCCTTAGAGATCTATAAACCATCACACAATTTAAAAAATCAAATTTCCCCTACAAAAATCACAATTAATACCACGAAATAAAATATGTTAATTTTCAAAACATAGAATCTATCAACATAAAATGTTGAACAATAACTATAAGTGATTTACATTGATCCAATAAATTTCTATATGTAGCGAATTGACCCATTATTGCCACAATGAATTTCAAATTAAATATTTAATAGATAATACCTTATAATTTATTGATGGGACATTTCTCATTTAAATAAAATAAAATCATATGTGGGTAATAAAATGAACTAAAAAATGAATTTAATTTTTTTTTGTAATTCAGTAGAAATAGAATCCTAATTTTTTTATAAAATACATCATTGAATTAATAATATATTCTATATATGATTCAGTATTGTACCTTTTCAATTAATATGATGTTATATTGAACCTATGAGTGGATCGATTTAGTTTTTATAATCTATACACAGTCATCATCTATATTTCATTCACATTATAACTCATTTCTCTCATTTTATAACAACATAATAGTATTTTTGTTCATATAACCATAACTAGTATAACCTATTAACAACCTAGGATGGAATAAATATTACCTAAATGAAGTAAATTTTATACCTATTTCATTATAACATAAAATTTACTAGTGATAAAGCACCATTCAGTTTTCCGATTTTTTTTAGTCACAACATAAAAAACGATATTTTTTATGGATATGGAATGGATAAAGAATTTTATGAAAAATTTGATCATTATAAAACCTATAATTATACCTTCAATGATCAATATGATAAATCTATGAAACCTGGGGGAAATTACTAACAATAATGATATGTAATTATTCATTAATTGTATGTTTTGATTATTAAAAATTAAGTGGTAGTAGAATGAGTTTGAATGTGGCCTTGATATATATAGATGATAAAAAAATCACAATATTATGTCGACAAATAATGTTATGATTCTAATATACTACATCAACATCGTTCAAAATTTCCCCAAAAATGTTTTTAAAATCAATAATAATTACACTATTATAAATAAAGAACATATTTCCAAAAAATGAATCAAAAATACAAATCATAACAAATAGATTATTCATTTTGAAAAGTAGTTATTGAGGTTTTCTAAGTCATCAAACATACTGACCAAATCCTATTCTTCATAAGAATTATATAGTATTATTTTTTTAATATTGTAATTTTGAATAAGAATGATCACTCCATATTGTATTAAAATGAATGAGAATTACAGAACACTGTTTTTTTGGAGAAGAAGTACATGGATTCAAAAAAGTAATATCATAAAATTTATAAACTCCAATTCATTGAAAAATTAACTTCATGAACATTCATGATTGTTTAGGATGTTTTGTGAAAGGTACTATACCCAAACATGAGTATATAAGAACATAAATTATCATCCTCCAATGTTATTCATGGAAAAATATATGGTAATGATCACATAAATTACCCAAATCAGTAAATACTTAAGAAATATATCAAAAATTAACCCAATAAAACCATGATCTATGTTATTGAGTTTGTCTATGACATATTATAATGTTTATAAACGATTCAAAAAATATTGAACAATGTTACAAGGAATCATGAATTATTCATTAAAAAAATTCCTCCATGATATAAAATATTTTACATAAAGTGTAATTCTTCTTTGAATATGACATATCATGTCCATAAATTAGACAACCATGAATAAAATAATAAAATATTTAAAATAATAAAAATAAATATAACGTGAAACTAAAAATAGGAATGAAACCAAATATTAATGAAGCATAACTAGGAGAGAAACCAAAATACATGAATAATAATTTCTATCTTACAAAATAACTTAAAAATAAAAAATTATAATATCATCAATATTTAAGCTCAAAATACATCCTAAAATTGGACATAATCTATAATAATCCTTGAGATATAATCTTACCTGTGGAAGTATCCAAGAAATATGAAACAATAAAATAAATAACGTAGCCTATATATACTATCTGGTGCATGTAGGGTGTGATATCATATCCCAATGGGCATTAACCAAAGAGTTTACTAAATTATATGTGATAAAAAAATCAAAACATTATTTCAAATATTATATTTTAAATTAGGGATTCAAATTATTTTGGAAGAAATCACTTTTCTATTCCACATTCAACATTTTCAACAAAACATTATGCTTAAAAAATCCTTATTTTAAAATTTTAAACACTATTTCAAGATATACCTTCCAAATCCATCATATAAAAAATCATTCTAAAAAATTTATATTTCAATAATATGACACACCCCAATAAATCATAAAAATGAAGAAGAAAAATATGAAACAATACATATAAATGTGAAACTAAAAATATGGATAAATAATTATTAGAATATGAATAGAATAATTAAATAATTTCTAGTCATTAGATACACATAAATCATCCAAGATAGATATCAATATAAAAATAATATTAAATTTTGATGGAAAATATAATTAATGAATTAAAACAGAATCAATTATAGAAATTAGTAATTCCATGAAAGTAATGATGTAAAATCATTTTACAGTATAATAATAATTGAATGAATGTAATGAGAAAATGATCAAAAATACATTAATATAGAAAAAATGATGTCAATGAGTAGTTTATATAATTCAAGTAAATTCAAAAAAAAATCTAGCAACACCATTATAAAACCCACGCATAGAACCATATATTTTCCAAATATTTTAATTTCCTAGACAATACGAACTTTATATACTCTAACATAACTCACTAATGGAACCCCTTAATAGGGGATGTAACACAAAACTATGGGATGTTTGTCAATTTATAAGAATCGATATTTTAAAAACCATCTCGAAATTTATCACTATACCATTAAGATACCCATGATACTACTAACATATGGTGTGTAAGTATGGGTGATATTTGAAAAAATACAAATAAATAACTTCAAAGAAATTTGTTTCCACAATATAGCTGAACTCATCCTCTTTCACCTCTCTTACCCAAACCCCATTTAAAGTCCACATAAATATCAAAAATACCAATTTTAAATCTTCAAAATCAAGTATAATCATATTTTATAGGTCTTATGTCAAGGTTGTTTCTACATTTACTAAAAATAAATAATATAAGGTTTTATCTAATCCATTATAATAAATAGAATTAACATATAAAAACCCCTTGTGAAAATAGTTTTTAACTACCATTGTCTATAAAATCTCACATCTGAAAGTGTCAAATGGGGTATTGGATAATGCTTTAAAATTATCATTATAAACCCCCATTTAACCCCATAATCAATCTCATACCTCCATTTAAAAAATATTTTACATATTGAAAATAAATATATTTATAAAACATTGATTGAAACCATTGGAATGTCCGAATTAAAACCCATATATCTAATAAGCTAGATATAATGGTCTATAAAATTATATAAAAATTGAAAAAAATTCTATTAAAATTCATAGAAAATAATATATAAAAAATTATGTCAAAAAACTCATTTAGGTATATTTAAAATAACATCTCAAATGTTATCCCACAAACCAATAAGATGTGCCACGTAAAATCTATCAATAATTCCCCCCACCTTTTAAAATTAAAATAACACATATGAAAACATTATAATCACACATATAGATTCATTTCATGTAAAATTACTAATGAATGTGATTTATAAAACCCACACATATCAATGATTTATAGGTAAAAGATAAAATCACTAAAACACCTATGTAGGTAAAGAGTATGTAATATAAAACCATTAAATATAAAGATAGAAAGGACTAAGGAAGAATCTGAACATCCTAGTAACCAATTCCACAAGATATTAAAACAAAAATCATAATTTGGTTTTTTTAATTATTACGCATAAAATGATAATGATGAAAAACGTAATAAAAAGGAATAAATGAAGAAAACAGAACAAACCTTGTAAAATATAATAAAATCAAAGAAAAATATCCCTAGAAGTTCTCAATAGTAGGATGTTGTAATTCTCCCTAAGGCACCTTAAGTCAGGTCTCATATGAATGAATGAAGAAAAGGGTTGAGGTTTAAAATTTTAAAAGAAATAAGAAAGTAATTTCATGAATTTAAATATTTGTGTAAATTATACAACGGCTTCACGGAATGAAAAACACTACTCTTACCATGTGTCATTTACTAGGCAGACCAATGGTGTATCTCACACATTATTTAGATAGTACCAAAAAACATGTGAAATTTCAACTATATACTGCAAACCCTTAGACACAACTACATCACAGTTTACCCTAACTATATGGTATATAGGTATTTGGAAAAGATATTAGGTATCTGAAAATTTATAAAATAGGGAACCATATCCATAAAATAATAATAATAATAAATTCAAAAATTAATAAATAAATAAAATAGATGTTTTAAAATGAAAATATTCATAACCATTACACTTCATTCCCCAAAAAACTCACTAATGTTATATATAAATATACTAAAATGATGGAGTAGTATAACAGACATAACTCTTGATCAGGAAAGAAATTAATAGGATTAAAATCCCATGTTAAATCCATAACAAAGTTGCAAAACAATAGATAAAAACTAATAATAATTTACATGGAATAATATAAGATATGAGACAACTAATTAGCCTCTGTACTATATAAGGCTTCAAATGAGAATGGTTTTTTTATAAATAAATACTGGATTTATTAAAAATAAAATAAAATAATATATATATATATATATTTAATTAGGAAACCAAAAAAAGAAAACTAAACCTATAATTTCATAAATCATTACATTAATGAAAATAAGTGTATCTAAAAAAGAATAAATTGTAAAAAAATTAAAACAAAAAACACTAATCATCAAATATTGGAAACTCAAAGTAGAAAACTGGAGTACCGATGAGGTATCTGGATAATTATTGGTTATTATATAATCTCGATCCAAGCTAAGATAGGGATTCAATATTTTACAATTTCCCAAACATTTATTTAATGTAAATATGTATTAAAAACCATAAATTTAGAGTCTATTTGTGGAAATAGAACATGAGTTCATATAATACACAAGCTAACCTAAATATTCTCATACCAATAAAAAAAATTTTACCTGAGGAATAATAATTCAATAAAAAAAATCATGTAGATTTACCAAATCAATTATATTCTATTTACGATTGTCAAAGGATGTTTCACCTTACCTAATTCAAAAAACATGTGGTTCATCACTCCATTTAGTTTTCCCTATAGGGACCCACTCCCTTATTAGGGGAATATTATCCAAATAATCAAATGATTCTCGATTAAATAAATAAATTAGAGACCTATGCACTGGATGCAGACTATTTATAAAAATAGTAACCATCAATGAGTCCTCAAGTACTAACTCATGAGTGAAAGATATCTAAATATTAAAATATATTGCATACACATTAAAAATTGAATCACATTGATGGATTCTTATAGTGTCTATCTCCTTATATAAATTCATCTTATATGTAAAATTTAACAAGATGATTGTCGATGTAATGATTTCCCCAGACCTAATAAACTAAAGAAGACTTTTAATGATGTTCATCCACTACTGTTACCATATTACTTCAAATAATCTCAAGATGGTATTCACCCATGACACATATATAGTTTTCAAAAAAATTAATATCCCTTCAATTTTATTTATCTACAACATATCCATTTATGTTATTTGGTCACTATATAAGATAAATAATATTACGAAGGGGTTAGGTTTTCAACTCTTCCTAGACTCTCGTTGTAGTATAAGACAATAAGGACTAAATTTAATCTATATTAATCACTATGATATGGAGTTCTCCACCATATTTTATTTATCTTATCCCACATGTCATTTGTAGGGAGTCATGTTCTCAAAATGTAAAAAAAATATAAATCCCAATATAAATATTTATACTTAAAAATAGTATAATTAATAAAAAAATTAATTTTTATAATATGTACCCTTATATAAAAATGTACTCATATAAGTAATTTAATATTTTACCATTAAAACCATTATAATCATTTTATTTCACATAAAAATATCTAAATCATAAATTCATGGTTATAATTCATTTTTAATTATCATCATGCATTTTTTAAAATATTCTTTTAGAAAATCTTTTTGATCTCCAAAAACCCTCTTCTTACATTTTTAAATCATTACCAAAATATTAATGGAATTGAGCTAAGCAACATAAGAACACCATAAACCCTAACTACCCCATCTCAAATAGTAGTAACACATTACCAAAAGGAATTCATAGGGAATTTTGTTCAAGAAAAAACATTTTAATTAGGTTTTTAATTGTGAAAGGTTTATCGTCATGGTTTTGTTGATTATAGTCAAATCGTGAAACAATAATAAGTATTTTTTTAATATTATATGCATGGACATGATGTATCTTTCTTAAAATGTGAGGTAAACATGTGACCCTATTTTAACTACCATTTTAACACCCATATATGAAAAAAACACAAAATATATTTCATAACATAAAATTAATTCATATCACTACAATTAGAGTCATAATACAACAAATAAAAATTAAAATGAATAATATTTAACCATAGATACCAAACATCTCTTAGTAAATTTATTTTCATCTTGATATGTGATGATCATGAACCAATTATTGATCTACCCCCTTTTTATGATCACATTTCCCATATGAGAGACTCTCCAAATATAAAAGGTTCTTATATGTCATTCAGTACAAAACTAACCATGTATTAGAATTATTTATGTTTTTGATACTATCAATTATATAGAACCAATAGAATTCCTAATTCCCATAGGCTAACAAAATGATCATCGACCTCAAGACATATATGTTTGAAATTATTTTCATAAAATATAAATATATAACATGGTGATTAATTCTAATAAGAACCTAGAATGATGATTCCATACATTGGATGTCCTTGAATTAAGATAATAAAAAGATTCATATATTATCATCACAAAAGAGGCCATACTAGAAATAAACAACCATCTCAAAATAAATATTTTAGTACAAAGTTGTGGTCAATTATATTAAAAATTGATGTCTTGGATGATACATCAATGGTAAACAATAAAATTAAAATAATATAGCAAAATATCCATGTGACAGATGTTAAATATCCATCCTTAATTAATATATGATCCCTAATAATCCAAGAGAGATAATCTTATATGGATAGTTATTCTCATCAACATGAATTGGTAAATGAATACACTCATCCTAAAGATAAATATTAGATCATATTGGGTGTGATCCAACAAACCAATAGTATTTCACCAATGTTTATATGGATTTACTTTTTCAAAATACAAACACATCTAGTTTAAAATGCGATATTTTAAAAGATTATTTCTAACAATTTAGTAACAAAACTACAAAAAATTTCACAAACTGTTTATGTAAAATGAATAATTATTAGAAATAAAAAATTTAATATTCTCTATCATACCCAGTTATAAATGTTTACCCAAATTCCATTTCAAAATATTTTTTTGGGAAAAAATATAAAGATACAAATATATTGTCCAAAATAAATCATCTAACATATCAATACAATTGTGATGTTGTACACAAAATGAGAAACATAATAAAATAAGTCAAAATTTTTAGAAAATAATTAATATAATCAATATAAAATAATTAACCAATTTATAATAAAATTGATATGAATGTTCTATAAATAAGAGGAATAAAACATGTAGATGAATATTATATTTAATGATGAAAAATATCTATCTTTTATAACAACGAGTTAATAAATAAAAAGGATGATGTAAAACAATTTCACTGTATAAAAACAATGAAATCACATATATGTTAAAATAATTACATATATATATATATATGACAAAAGGGGAGTACAATATAGTTTTATAAGTCCTGTAAAACACATAAAAAATATTGTGACATAATCATATATGTACTGAACATGAACACTTTAATAAAAAAATTTGATAAAGATAATATAAAATAATATCATTCTCTAACCAACTTCACTTATGGAACTCCATTGGAAGGTATCGTAACACACAACTAAGGGTTGTATGTAATTGAATGTATATAGATGGTATAAAAACAGTCTCTTGATCATTGAATAATATTGATAGGATTCGCATGATATTAAAAATAGAGGATGTTGAAGGATGTGAAATAGTTTTAATTACATAAATATCCAACTAAAAGGAATAAAATATAAATATAAATCTGTGTCCCACCCTCTTACCCCATTCATACTCATCCCCCACCTATTATCAGTTACCCATTATCAACAATAATGAGGAATACTAAAAATATTATATAATAAATTCCTATGGGGATTATGAAAATTGGTTGGATCAATTTTTGAAACAAATATTTATATAAGGTACCAACCAAGAATTATTTTTTAAAATGGAATTACCATTTCGAAAACAACCCTATAAGACCATTTATAGACAATATTATTTCATACTCTATTCCTTTAAATGTTTGAAATATTTATTTGAATCATACATCTATAATATCAATAGAAAACCCCCTTGAAACCCATTTCTAAAACTTAGTATAATTTTTAAACTACATTGAATTATAAAAAACAAATTCATGTTAAAATAATCATTGAAACCAGGTTAAAATCCATTTAAAAATCGTTATATCAAATAAACCATAAAAACAACACTGAGGAATATAAATAAAAAACTACACAATCTTCATCACGAATAGAAAAAAATTATTTTAAATTAGTAATCCCTTCAATAAATACCCTTGTAATCATAAATAAGATAATTTCATGTATACTTTTTTATGGAAATAGATTTATAAAACCCATCTATATAAATTATTTCTTAAAAAAGGAAACACATTGAGAGACTCAAGTTATGGTGTAAATAATAGAAGAAAACTGTTAAATATAGGGAAATAAATAACTAGTGATGATTTAACACATCATAAAAACCAAGATAAATATATATAAAAATAATTTCCCACCCCTGGTTGGGCTAGCAACAACATATATCAATAGATCAAAAATAAAAAATATGAGATTGAAATTTAGAAAAAAAATCCCAAACCCTGGAGAAATCACCATAAACTATAAGAGAAATGACACAAGTTACAATAATTGAATGAGGATAAGGTTTTTAGTGCACCATGAGTTTGGTATCACTAGAATAGATAGAGATAATAGGTGAATAATATTAAATTATAAAATGGGATTGATAGTAATTTAGAGGTAAGAAAAATACTACTAGCTCACACAATTTTCATATGGTTTATCATACCATGCACCGACCATGATACCTTCATAATAAAAACCTAGGTAATGAGGAATTGTTTAGTCACATGACGAGATAAACCATACACCATCCTTATTAACAACTATGTAAAAAATAAAATGGCTCATACAAAGTTACCCAACATATTACCCCAACCATGAACTAATAGTTAAAATAGAGGCAAATTATTTTAAATTATTGTATCCATCTTCAATATTGTTAATATATACATTTATAAGAAGTTATTTTAACTTATGTTTCATTTTATTATTAGACTTTAATATTTTGAATATGATATATTCATCATTATGGTTAATTCAATTTGAAACCAATTTTTGAAAGGGATTATCATGATCAGATTATTAGTAACCATTATATTAAATTCTTATTTATATTTTATATTTATACACATCATTTTATTACAAAAATACTGGAAATAATCAACTAAGTCTATCTCAAATTTTTCTTTTATAGTATTATTGTTTGATTAATTCATGAAATATATATCTAAATTATGGTAATATTTTAAAATATACTATTGTATGTGCTTTCCCATCAACAATAAATGAAAAAAAATTGGATCGTAATATCATGAGAATAGCTTTAAATTAATGGTCTTATAAGAATATGTGATAAATTGAAAAGAAATGAATATAAGTGAAAAAATAGACATCATGTTATGACATAAAATTACGATTATAAAAGATAAAAATAATTAATATGTTAATTACAATATGATGGAAACAACATTGTCTCGTTTTCAAAGATATTAATTTGATATGTGATGTCATGGACACATCCAAAGGATAACATATTATGAATAAGTGTAGTAAATGAGATAAACATAAATATTGTATTTATAATAATGTGTATTAAAAAGCATTCTCTCATTTTAATAAATAAATCTATGTATATAAAAGTGCAGAAAATTGGGATATGGTTTTTAAGGACTGTAATTTAAAAAAATCATGATAAATAAATAGAATTCATGGAATAATAATATATAATAAAGAATAATTGATGGAATATACTATTCAAATTATTTATATATCAATATGAATTGTGTTAACATCAATTTATGTTTGATTCTCACATTTATTAACATCCAAATTCTATATATCTTTTCATGATCATTGTTACTCCCCAAGCATCCTCGACACTTTTAATTTTATACAATTCAATTGCTTGCGTTGCACGCAACATTGAGTTCGATCCCACTATAACCTATAAAACTAGCCATTTAATAAGGGTTTATGAATTATATTTTCCAAATAATGAAATTTACAAATTTTATTTTTAAAAATAGACTTAATTTTTTATTTTTAATATCAATATTATCTTATAGTGAATTATTGGTATTTTTGGAAAAGTTTAAATTTATGATTAATATTGAAAAATATTCCATTTTAGTTAAAAACTGACCATTTAATATAAATTATTTTTTTACTTTAAATTTAATTTAATTTCACAATAGATAGAAAATATATATATTAGTCCAATTTAGTTTAGAGGAATCATTTTCAAAATATAATTAGATAAAAATTTTATTAAACATTTGCACATCCCTTTTACCAACATTCTAACCACATCTACATATTAACATTAAATGTAATTTTACCACTTTGGTGAATTTAATAAACAAACAAGGATATTGGAGGATGTAATAGGTATTAAAATGTGTTCTAGTAAGATAAAAATAATTTTTGGTGAATAATAACATTTTAGTTTTATTTACCGCGTTGAGAGATAAATAGGACAATTAAAACTAAAAATAATATTACAATAAAATAATATTACCCTAAAACATGTCCTAATTTCATTAGATAATCTTTTTCGAACATAATATACCTTATGTCGAAAATTTGATCATGTTTAAGACACTTGTGTATGATTTGGACATTTATTATATTTTATTTAAAGATGTGCTGAAAAGGTCAAATTAAAATGTTTATAAAAGTATCATTTTTAATATGAGTATATATAATGATATGATCGACTATAAATAGTATTTTGAAACATAAAATGATTATATACATAATTGTAATTTATTTAAAAATTTAGGAAATAAATTATTAAATAATATGATGATAAAATAATGATGCAGTAATTGAATTATTAAAGTAATAATCAATTAAATGATTTTAAAACTATTAAAATAAATATAATTTTACTTAATTAATGACATCAAGTATTTTTATTGACATCATGGACATGTTATTGAAATATTTTATGTATTGGTTCAAAGTTATCATATTGTTTTGATTTTTTTAAATATAAATATTGAATAGAATCCATATTGACATAAATGATTCTTTAAAATAAATAATAGTTAAATCAATGATGTAAAATTTATAAAAATTCCAGGATTGGAAAAATTACTAGTAAAATGTTAGAAATTTCATAAATAATCATCTTTTGGTTCATTTCGAATTTTACAGTCACTATATAATCCCTATAATATAAAAATAAAAGTAGATATAGTAGGAGTTAAACTATTTAACTAAGGGTTAAAACCTAAAGATACGGATAATTTTACACCATGAACTGTCTAAAAAAACTAGTTTATAGAATTTATACTCACACTCATATTATCCTATAAATAAGTTTCTTTTAATATATTTTTAAATGAAAATAAATTTTTAATAAATTAATCTTTTAGGAATTTTCAAAACTGACACCTCCCCTCAATTATAAAATTAAAACACCCCTTCTCTTTAATTCCAACCTATAATGAACATTGTCTTGGCCAAAACCTACCAAAATCTCCACCCAACTTATCTTTTTTATTTATAGTGGCCATAACATGGGTATAAAGCCATTCTAAGGTGTCCTTTTGTGAAAATCAAAATGAGATACTCAAGGAAGAGTTAATTGTTTTACCAATTCCATTCAATTTGTTTTTCTACATACTATAACTATGTTATATATATAAAAATGAAGAAATATAATATAATCTACATTTTTATATATTAACATAATTATGTAATAACCAAATTTTACCATTCAACTCGCAAATGATTAACAATATCACCATGCATGTGTGTGTTCGACATACCATATCCAAGTCATTGTGTAATTTGTTATTCAAAAGTACATTTTTTGGATGAGTATAATGGTTATAATTAATGGATATAAAATTATAATGATTCTGTATAATTTATATACCATCAAATTCCAATCCATTTAACCATTAAAAATGATATCGGCTCTCGTACATATGTACGACCTACCGTCTCTATGACACATTGAGATTCATTATATACATTAACCATTCAAGAATGATCATTATATTTATAATACGATACAATTTAATATTTATGATCTTAATATCATTATTTATATGAATACATTACAACCCATTCATAACAATAATGACTTAAAAAAACATGCATAGAAAAAACAAAGTAGTTAACCCCAAACCAATGGTAATATTAAATAATTATTTACAAAACCATATAAAATGATCATATATGAAATCATAAATATGTATATGGTTCTGGTATACTTTAACAACACACTTTAACCATTACATTACATGTTAACTCTCCCTCTACAAATGTAAATTGCAAGGTAAGTGTCCATTTCACAATATTCTTATCTTTTTGGGTTGTTTATATGTAAGTATCTAATGGGACTTCATCGCCATCCTTCTCCCTGTTTCTTAAAATTTATTTCAAAATATAATCATATATTAATTAAATTAATTTTTACCTATGTTTGAATTTTTATAAAATATTTCTATTGGACTAATATCATTGTTTTCCAAATGAGGTACTTTATGACCTTTTAGAAAAATTAAAGAAATGTTTTTTTAAACCTATATAGCGTGAGAGGATATATTCCACCGTTATAATGCCATATAATTTTAAAGGTTCCCTTATAGATTTAAAAATTTATTTTCAAAATAAAATTTTCCTTTCTTAATTTCATGTCTTTTAAATTAATTCAATGTATAAAATTGATATTTCTCTGAAAGTGTTTTAATGATTTTGTTAAATTATTTTCACCTATGTCAACATAAACTATTGAATATTATGTTCAATTAATGATGATTTATTATCATACAATATTCCATATTGTACTGAAGGTTTTATTATATTTTTGTCTATGGATGTGCAATTTTGGTAATAATAATTGTTTATGGTTAATGTATTACCATTTAATATGTTAGTTGTAATACAATTGTTTACATTATGTTTTACCCCTTTTATAAGAGAGATTTATAGGACGTAATAAGTGAAAGGTTAGTGCTAGTATAGCCCCATGATGCATCAGTAGGTATCATTACACAAACTAGTATCTTATAAAGAGGCTTTGGTGGTATCATTTTTAACGGTCTTGGAACGAGGCCCTGACATTATGGTTATGATGTCTGGTATTATGACTATCCTCATTATGAGATTAGTTATTTTTATTTCCTGTTATTATTCATCAAATTTAATAACCAACTAACTGTGTAAATGTAATTACATGACTTATACATTCCATATTATGATAAAAATTATGTTTAGATGGATTTTTATTTGTTTTATAACTTTCCTAAAAATGATTATGATTATTTATGAAATATTCTACTATATTGTTTATCCTTACTAATCGTCTTATCTCACCCATTTCATATTTCTCATTATTCCATAGGATGAATATAAATATATTGTGGCTGACTTACAAGGATTATCTAAGGTATATGAGTGTTTTCAAAGGAGACACTATGTTGTTTTCATTTCAAGATGTAATGTAAAACATACATTTGTATCTAGTTTTTCTATGGTTATTAAACTGATTGTTCCTTCAGGATTTGATTTCTAATTTTCATTTTAATGTAATAAAATAATGCAACGAATCTATTAAACTCATGTCTTGGTGTTACAGTTGGTATCATTTGAAGTTTAGTTAAAAACTAGGAAACTATATTTAATAAACCTTGATTAGATAACATTACCCAAAGATAGTCATGGAGGATAAGTATAGAATAACATCCTAGAATTTTGGTAAAATGGAGATTGTTTGGGTATTACATGAAAATAAATCACTTTTTGGATAATTTAATTTGATGTGGCTTTCACATAGATGTACCAAGGTGTAATAACTCTGGAAAGGTGTTCTAGGAATGACTCGGGGTAACTTGGTACCCGGAAACATGCTTTAATGTGCTCCTGGTTTGAAACTCCAGTGGGATATCCATAGGATAATTCAAATTTTCATTAAAACCCACTATAATGGATTTGTGAGTAAATATGTCTCCAACGAAATATTTTTATTATTATATATTAACTATGATTATATTTTTTTAATTTATATTATGTTTTTTCTGGTTTCAAATTATGCATTATGATTTATAACCTAATATAGCGTATTACATTGTTTATAAATGGTGCATAGTGGATGGAATAAAAACAATATCTATGAATGGAATCCTTGTAGGTATTTACCTATTTTATAAGATACTGATTGTGGTGATGGAGATAAAATTGGAACAGAACAACTTACAACTATATCAAGACTACTAAATCAGGTTTTGAATAATAAACTTAGACAAATAGTGCTAACTGATCCACTACATTGTGGATCAAAGTTAGACCAATTCATGAGACAATTACATCTAGCATTCAATTGGATAACAAATTTATTTTTATATGAGGAATGGATACGTTCCTTTGAGTAAATATTTATTTTATTTGGGATTAAACAAACAGAAATTTTTTTAGGGAAGTATGTCTTCTATCAATATATGTAGATCAATGGTGTTCATTAATTCAAACATGAAGGTGGTTTAAGAGGTAGAAAATAAAGAATGGATGGAATTTAAATAAATATTCCTTGAAAAAATACATTCGTTGTGATCTATAAGAGGATATTGAGAGTAATTTTTTTTCTGAGGAAGGAGGGGGAAATGTTTCAAATTATCAAGCTATATTTACTAGGTTAGAAAGGCATGTTGTATATTACACACGTAACCCAATAAGTAAGGCTAATCGATATTTGAAATGCTAAAAAATTCTTCCTATGGGAAATGGTCTCACAATATTTCTAATTATACGAAGATGTAGTCTCATGTGCAATCAAGAAACAAAAGAAATTATCTAAATCTTATAACATTAAAGAAAATATAGAGAAGAATGTAGTTTCTGAATACTTTGTAAAAATAAACATAGAGAATAAGGGAAAATAATAGATTCGACTATAGAGTAATTGTAGAATGAAATAACTATGTACTTGCTTAAAGGGAATTAGATATTTTTATATATTCTGAGTTTAAGTCCATAAATATCATGATTTAATGGGGTATAAATAAGATATCAATGTATAGTGCATCAATTTTAAAGAGATAGGACATTATTAAAATAATTTTCTTAAGCATCAAGGAAACATGCCCAAAAATAGGCCAAGGCAGAAAGGCCAAGCATTTGTGATCACAATTGTTGGGGTTATAGTTATTAATGATGTGGTGACTAGAAATTTAATAATTTCTCCCGTATTGAAAAATAATTTTTTGATTATTCATCCTCAAATTCCTTTATATATTACCATTATAATTTAAAAATTAGATATTTATAGTTCCCTTTAAAATGGTACTAGTCAGTCAAAACCCCTAAGGTAAATGACATGGAAATAAAGATGTGTTATGAACATCCCATTATGGAATATAAATGTTCATTATCTACAAATAATATCATCATTATTATGTTCAACATTGATATATTCAAATATATGGGCATTCAATAAAAATATGATGTGAAAAAATATTGCAAGAAGAAGGAAGTTTTTATTTATGGGGAATATTTGGAGTCCATTATCTTTACAGAAGAAACATCATCACCAGAATCTTATTAAAATCCACCCCCAGTAGCATTAATGAATGGGATTCTTTGGGAGGAAGAAGAATTAACTTTTAGAAATAAAGAAAAAATATATTCAAATCATTGATATACTAATTGTAATGGAATTCCTTTATGATTTTCTATAAAATTTTCTTAGACATCCCAAAAGTATGATGTTGTGTTTTGTATTGATTTAATCCCTTATGAAAGACAAATATTAAATTTTATCTATATAATGGCTATAGTGGAATTAGTAGAGGTGAATAAACAACAAGAGGAATTGAGTAATAAGGTTTTTATTTTCCATAGTGTTTCTCCATGGGGATCCCGTGTTTTTTTGTTAAGAAGAATGATGATTCAATGAGGTTTTGCATTGAATATAGGGAAATGAATTCCATTAAAATTAATTAAAAGTATCTATGCCTCAAAGTTATGATCATTTAGAAACATGATAGAGCTATGTATTTTTCAATGATTGAAATTCATTGAGGATATCATCCATTGTGTGTAAATAAGGAAGATATTTTAATGATAGCATTCCGAATGAGGATTGGCCATTATGAATTAATGGAAATTCCATTTGAATTGACTAATTCACCCTATGTTTTCATGGATAAAATGAACACAGTGGTCATGTAATGTATTTATTATTTTTTATAGTATTTATTGATGATATCTTATTACACACCAAAAGTTATGAAGATGATGAGAACGACAAGTGGATTGGTCTGAAAACTCATAGAAGAATTGTACTATATGAGATGTTTATCATGTGAGAATTATGGAAATGATAAATTTATTTTCATAGCCATATTGTCTCCAATGATGGAATCTCTATTGATCTTTCTAAAAGAAAATTAATCCTTTAATGCCTAGATATGAACATTATAACCGTGGTAAACAGTTTTATAGGTTCATCAGGTTATTATCGTCGTCTTATAAATAAATTCAATATTGGAAAACCCATTAACCATGATCACATGTAAATGGTATATATTTATTGAGACAAAATACTCTGAAGAATATTTTGAATAATTGAGGAGAATATCTGTCAATGATCCAATATTTACATTACCATCTAGGAATGATGGGTTTGTGATTTATAATGATGCATCAGGGAAAAGATATTGTTGGGTTCTGATAAAGAATGAAACGTTTATTTCATAAGCATCAGGTCTATTAAAAATTAATGAAAAAAATTACAAAACTCATGATCTTGAGTTATAAGTAGTAATCATTTCTATGAATATATGGAGACACTATCTATATGGTGAAATATGTGATATATTTATAGATCACATGAGTTTGAAATATATTTTTTCATAGAAAGAACTCAACATGAATCGAATGAGATGCCTTCAGCTACACAAGTATTTTTATTGAACAATACTCTACCACACCTGGAAGGGAAATAAGGTTGTAGATGCTTTTAGTAGAAGGGACCATGGAGTTCCAAAAAATTAGAGTTGAAAATGACCATATTTTTATGGATCTAATGAATATAAATATAGAAATTATCATGGATGGTTAAACATAAATACATTTTGATATGGTTTCTAATCCTTCATTATATTAAAGGATAACAAGTTTATAGTATGTTGATGAAGATTATCAATAGAATAATAAAGATTTGAATGATAAGAGATTGATTAAATTCATATTTGAAGATGGTATTTTCAAATTTAGGATGAGGCTTTGCGTTCCTGCTATACCTGAGCTAAAAATGGAATTATTGGATGATGCTCATAACTCTAATTTCTCTGTATAGTTCGATAGTAGTACGATATATAGTGATTTGAAGGTAATTTTTTGGAGAAAACATGAAGAGGGATATTTCTAATTATGGGTAAAGATGTTAGGTTTTTCAACATGGTAAGGATGGGAGATAACACCCTATAAGAGTAATGCATCCTATTACTATAGCTATTTAGAAATAAAATGATATTATGATGGATGTTGTCATGGGGATTTCAAAGAATCCAATAACAAATGATGTGATGTTGGTTATTATTGATCATCTTACCAAATATGATCATTTTCTTTCTATAAGATATAATTTACCAGTTAAAGATTTATAAAGACATAACATTGAGGAATATGTAATCCTTTAGAGTTTATCTATATCAATTTTTTCTGACCGTGATCCTCATTTAATATCATGATTTGGGAAAGGTATTCATAATTCATATGATATTGAGCTACGTTTGATCACTACCTTCCACCATCAAATTTATAAAAAATCATAAAATACTATTGATACCATAGAAAACATGTTTAGGACGTTCTCACATAATTTTCAAGGTATGTAGGATCAGTATTTACCACCACTAGAATTTTCATATTACAATATCTTCCATTAATGTATTCATATTGAATCATATAAATCATTATATGGAATGATATTTCATAGCCCAACATAGTGGGATGATATTAATGAAAGATAACTTATAGGCTCTGAACTTGTTGAGGAAACAACGAAAAAGGTAATGAATATTGTGACCCATATCAAAACAGATCAATAACGAAAAAATTACTATGCCGATAACTGAAGGAAGGATTTGGAATTTAAAATGGGAGATCAGGTTTTTTGAAGGTATCTTCATGGAATGGTGTTATACAATTGAGTTACAAGGGTAAATTATTTCCTATGTACTTTAGAACATTCATAATTCTTAAATGAATTGGAACTATATCTTACCATTTGAAAATGATGACAACTGTCTCAAAAGTTCATGATGTTTTCCACATTTCACTATAAAGAAAATACATGTTAGGCCCATTGAATGTAATCACCAACAAAGAAATAGAACTAGAACCCAATCTATCTTCTTGTTAATATCCTATCCGGATTCTTGATACCAGAGAATAAGTGTTAATAAATTTGATGACTCATTTGGAAAAAGTTCTTTGGAAAAACCATAATATGGAAGATATGACATGGAAACCAGAGAAACATAAGATGAAGAACCAGTTGAATAGTTTTATGAAGTGATATTATATAAATTTCTAGGATGAAATTATTTTATGTAGAGAATAATTTAACACTTCATAATTCCACGTTACAGTTTCTTTTAAATAATTCAATATCATGTGTTTCATGCAACATCTATTTTGAGTGCATCATGACCTATCAAACTAGGCATTTAAAAGGGGTGATGAATAGTATTAAAAAAATTAAGAAGTTTTTTAATTTTATTTTCGAAAATTGTCATTATTTTGTTTATTCATAATATAAAATTTTGTCTATGGTGATTTTATGGTATTTTTCTGGAAGATTTAATTTTTGATGAATCATGAAAAATACTACATTATTGGTAAAACCCCACTTTTCGTTTAAATAATTAATTTACTTTAAATTTATTTTAATGAAAAAAGTAGATACATTATTAAAATATTATTCTAATGTAGGTCATAGGAATCCTTTTTAGAAAAGAATTATTCATAGAAATTTTATTAAACATTTCAAGGTCTCTTTTACCTTCCTTCTACCACATATGTGGGTTAGAATTAAATGTAATTTTACCACTTCTATGAGTTGAAATTTAAAAAATAGAAAAAAATTGTTGTAATCAGTATGAAAAATTTGTTCTAATAGTATCTAAATATTTTTTTGGGGATATTAACCTTTGAATATTATTTACAACTGTTAAAGGTTAATAGGGTAATAAAAGGTAAAAAAAATTAAAAATATAATATTACCCTAACACTTGTCATAATTTCATTTAATAATGGGTTTACAACCTGAATCAACCCTATGTCAAAAATATGATGCTTTGAAAGATGATTTTTTTTAGATTGGGACATTTATTATATATTATTTAAAGAAGAGTTAATAATATCTTATTATAATTTTTATAACTATATCATTTTTAACTTGGAGATATATAAGTGGTATGGTAGACCATGTATAGTATTTATAAAGCTAAAAAAAATTATCTACGTAATTATATTTTATTAATAACTTTATAAAAGAAATATTTAAATTAATGGTGACACAATAATGATGTAGTAATTGAATAATTAATGGAAGAGTAAATTAAATGATATTAAGAATATTAAAAAAATATAATATTACTTAATTTCTCTCATAAAAAATTTTATAGATAACATAGTCATGATAATGAAATTTTGAATGTATTGGTTTAAATTTATCATGTTTGTATGATATTCATAAAAATGCAATATTGAATAGTATCTAAATGGTAATAAATGATAAATTAAAATAAACAATATTTAATTAAATGTTATAAAATTAATAAATTTATCAATTGTGATGCATTGAATATAATAATGTTAAATATGTCAATTATTATTAAATTGGGGTTATTTTGGAATTTTATTCTAACAATATTAACCCTTGAGTATAAAAAATACAAATAAGCCAAAACAATTAATGTTAATTTTGGGACCAATACATGTCAAAATTATTAGATGATAGGATTTAAATGCATATTTATCATTTCATCTTAATAAATCAATATGGATTTATTTTATTCCGAAAATAAATTCATAATGAATTAATAGTTTTTTTGTTTCCAAAAGTGCCCATCCCATATATTATAAAAGGGAACATCTCATTATCTTTTATCCACATATCTAATGCCCTTTAGAATGGACAAACCCTTCCCGCATATCCTCCCAAATTATCTCACATCATTATAGAGGATATAATTTGGGATGATATCCTTTCTATGGAGTCCTTGTGTCAAAATCAAAATAAAACTCGCAAAGAAGAGGTAATTGTTTTAACAATTCCATTCAATTTATTTTCTTCTTCTACTTACTCTTAGAATTTTGATTCAATAAAAAATAATAAATCCATTATCATATAAATGATGAGATGTTATGATAATTATGTAAAAACCATATTCCCTTGTTTATTCGTCCTTTGAATAGAAATCTCACCATGTGTGCGTACGTATAACTTTCCATCTCCACGTCCTGGTGTAATTTTTTATTCAACACTACATTACTTGGATGGGTGTAATGGTGAGTATAATGGATATAAATAATAAATGTAACATGATAATTATTCTTTATAATTAATATATCATCCAATTTCATACAGTATAATAAATAAGGAAATGATACCATCGCTCGTGCGTACGTACGACCTACCATCTCCACAATGCGGTGAGATTCATTTTTGACCATGAAATTTCAAGAATGAAAAAAATACTAATATGATTAAAAATAATATTTATGATATTAGTATCATTCTAGATATCAATAAAATAAATCATATTTTAAAAAACATGACTTATATAAAAACACATGCATAGGAAAATGATGTAGTGAACACTCAAAACAATAGTAATAATGAAATATTATTAACAAAACAATACTAAATGTTCATATATGATATAATAAGTATGGATATGGTTCCAGTTTAATTATGTAACATACTTTAACCATTATAAATTAGGTTAATATAAAATATACTAATGGCGATTACAAGGTAAGATTCATTTTCACAATCTCATTATTGTCTGATGTTGTATATATATAAGTATATACTGGGATGACATCATCATCCATGTCAATGGTTCTTAAAATTTATTCCAAAATTTTATCGACTATTGATTAAAGTTATTTTTACCCATGTTTGAATTATTAAAAAAACAAAGGAATATTTTCTTTTTTTCTAAATTTGGTACTTTATTGACCTTTTTAACAAATTTAGGAAATATTTATTTCAACTCATACAACACAATCTGCTATTTTCTTCCATTATAACGCTATAACACTTTGAAACTTCCCTTGAAATCATACAAATATATTTTATAATGACGTGGTCTAGTATATATTTACGAGGATTTTAAATGATTTCAATGTAAGGAATGTATATTTCTTTCTAAGAGTTTTAATTACATTGTTAGATTATTTTCACCAATGTCATCTGCAATTGTTGATTTTATGCTTAATTAATATTTATTTGTTATGATAAAATCATCTATATTTTATTAAAAGTTTAATGAAATATTTTAATATGGATGTTCTATTTTATTACCATTCATTGTTTATGGTTAATGTATTAAAATTTCTTATGCTAGTTTTAAATAAAAGTACGTTATGTTTTACCTCTTTCATAAGAGGAATGCATTGGACTAAACAAGTGATGGGTGAGGTTCGTTATATCTACTCAATGAATTGGTAGGTTCATATAGACAAACTACTACCTTATAAGGAATCATTTGTGGTATAGTTATTACTTGTCTTGGCAAGATGCATTGATGGTATGGTTATGATGTTTGTCAATATGAATTTCCTCATTTTGAGATTAGTTAATTGATATTGAATATGATTATTCAACTAGTAGATGAACCATTGAATTTTTATATGTAATTATTTGATTTATTTATTACATATTATGAAAAAGATTATGTTTAAAAGGTGTGTGTTTTTTCTAATACATTTCCATTAAGGGTTTGTTCTTATTCATGATAGCTTCCACTATAGGTTTTATCCGTACTATGAAACTAGGCTCACCGATTTATTATGTTTCATTTTCCCCAAGAAGTGAAGTAGTATATTATGACTAAACTGAAGGTACAATTTGAGGGATATTAGTGTTTTCAAGGGAGACAGTACATAGTTTTCATTTCAAGAAAAAATATAAAACAAATTTTTGTAGTTAATTTTTCTATGTTTGTAAAATGGATCGGTACTTCAAGATTTGATTTCTTATGATCATAAAAATGTAATAAAATTATGCAAGAACTTTGGTAAACTAGGTTTGAGGCATTACAATGAACAATAAAACCATTTAAACCTTATTAATCAAATATTATTGACATGTAATATACTATTCTCGACCAACCAATATTGATATCACAAAAGATTCAAAATTTATCTTCTTAGTTAGTAAAATTTGGTTTTAGGAATTTGTATTTAAACTATTGTTTTAATAAACATATGATGTAAATAAGTAGTGGTAATTTTACTTAAAAATAAAATTTTAATAGTATAAATTTGGTATGAAAAATGGTAGAATTTATATTTGGAAATTTTAAAAATCATATTTACATATGTGCCGATAAACATTTTCAACCTTCAAGGTGACATTTATCAAATAACCATAAGATTAATCTCAATCAAAATATTCACTATAATGTTTTGTATTATGTATTGATCTTTGATAAATATAAATTTGAACCCAAATTTCACCATAATCAATTTAATTCATATATATTTAAACTATAAGTGAAATTAATTTAAAAAATATTTAACACAAATATTAAATTATTTACCCAAATAATTCCAACCATCGAAATTATGTAATAGAAATTGAAAGACCATGTATCCCATTTAAATCACTTTAATTTTTTTATTTTTTACATAACTATATTCAATATTCATAAATTATTTATTTGAATTAACATTTACATATGAATGATAATTAAATTATTCATTTTTTAATATGATATCATAAAATCATATAAAAATAATAATTCTAGACGTATAAAATTTTACGAAAAGTAGAGATAATAAAAAAAAGAAAAAAAAGAGAATATATCGATTGAGTTCTACCATGGTTAGGCTACCAAGTTGGTTTATCTATTTATGGATATGTATCATTGAACAACTAACTTTTCCATATTCTTCACAAAAAAGAGAAAAATGAGATGAATATTTATAATTCAAACTATATCTTTTTCCATCCCATTAATATCTCAATCTAAACAATTATTCATTTGATTCCTTCACAATATGGGTATTGAATTAATAAAATTTCTATTTTCAATAAAAATTTTAGGAATATATCATTCCTAAATATATATTACATTATAAACAAATAAATTCTTATTAGATTGATTATAAATAATTAGTAACAGTTTACATACTCATCTTATATTCACTCTAGACTAGACAAGACAATATTTTTCTATTTTCATTTAATATTACCTCTATATCATAAAAACAAAAATTTGGATCTAACATTTAAAAATATATACCCATCATATAAAATTTTGTATTGGTTAATTTCTCCCACAATAAAATTATACATCAGCAACAATGTGAAATTTTATGTCACACATATCATACATTTTAAACTACTGAATGGGGTATTTACCATAAACCACAATTCCTCATCTATGATTAAAAATTTATATTTTATCCCTATTAGTTCCACAATAAATACCCTCTATAGAGTATCCCAATTTTAAATATTTTATTAGAAACTCTATAATAATATATCTAGCACAAAATTCCGTCTTATTCATTCCCTAGTAAAAATAATTCCTAATTGAAAAACAAAATTATTACAGAACGAGAAAAAAACTCTTTACATGGATGTTAATTTATTATAACAAGTTTCATGACATACAAAATTATATATTAAAAATTTGGGAAAATACATTATCTTAGGTACACTATAAAAATAGATATAAATAATCAATTGTGGTCATGATTCTGTAAAATTTTTATCATTCAAAATGAATATATCTCTCCCAAAAAACACTTATTAATTAATATAAATTATAAAATATAAATATTTCATCATGGGTTATGTAGTAAAATAAGGTCATACACCCTTATTTAATTAATAAAATACCAGGCTCTCTGGAACAGATATTCAATATGGGTTCATCAGACACTAGATCTATTTTAATCCTAACATTAAAAGAATGTTTCCTCTATCTTCCTCTAAAATCAATATTTACTTAAATAGGTTCTCCTAAAATATTATTGATTTTCCATTATTTTTTCTATAAATGAATAATATTATAAAACCATATTTATAAAAAAAAATTATAAATAAAATTGTCTTGAACGTGTTATGGTCAACCTCCACTATAATCCCTATCATCTATGTCACTTCTAGTGGATTATAAGAACATAAATAAAATTTCCATATGTTTGCAGGCTTAAAAAATAATCACAACCCAACCATCAAGCATAGAAACGTCCTCATATTGTATTCATTAGTTCACCTACTAAGCTATCATAACTTTCTAAAATGCAGTCTCACACCTACTTCAATCAAAATATTCTTTATATAATATGTTACATCCGTTTTTAAACATATTCAAAAATTCAACATGTATGCTGACTATTAATTTCTATAGTATTCAAAAAAATTGAACAAAAATACATATATATGGACTGTAATTTTAAATAAATTGTGTTATAATAAAATATTATATTGTTAAAAAAATATTAACACAAATATAATTCCAATATTATATTAAAACACATGGATTCGTTAAAAACACAAAATTGTCTTAAAAATCTATTTCTTATTATTAGTAGCATAAACGTGAATATTTTTCATATTAAAAAATCATAATTTATCAATGAATATTACTCAATAACAAGACAATAAATATGTAAATAATTAATCCTATTGATTACTATAAAAAAATGAATCATGTTTCACTAAATTTAGTCCCTTATATGTTAACAACATATAACGTAGACAAACATTGTATAAATTATTATATTTATAATTGTAAAAAAAGTAACTAGTTTTTGTATACTATAAAATAAAATATTTTCATACTCAATTTTGGGTAGACTATACATCCTAAAAATGACTTATATAAAAAAATATAGAGAAAATGTATGATTTTTTTGGTATTGTCGCTATTATTCCTTAAAAACGTTGAAAATCAAAAATATTCTAATTTAAGTAAAAATTGTAACTATTTGTTATATAAATTTAATAAAATCAAGGAAAATACACTACAATGTTAAAAAATATGTTAAGGGACACTTATAAGTGATACTTGTAATAAATAATTCCTTCTTATAGATGGTTAGATAATTTTAATGAAATCATATTAAAAACATTTCACCCCATTGTATCTTGAAAATACAGTTAAGATATTAAAATTAAAAATTTATAATGTAGATATGATCTATGTGTAAAATTTATAAAGGGGAGAATGTAGAATTTACCCTAATATTTTACTCTATATATATCTTATTGGTCAACCATAATAAACCATAAACTCACTATGTATAATAATAAATAAATGTTCCTATTAAATTCCATTCATATACATTATAATATTATAGTAAACCACAAATATATTAAGATGATATGGCCAAAATATTTTTGTGGTTCCTTTGGCGATCTATTAAATATTTGTTTAATTTGATGTACCACATTTTTCTATAAGATAATATATACAACATGGAAGATCTTATTGAAAATTTTAACTAAATTTGAGAATATTCTTGTTAAGAAACATAATTTCTGAAAACAAATAATAAATATATTTATCAAAAATACTACACTATTATTTAAATGGTATCAATTAAATTTATCATGATATTTATATTAACATTTTTCATTTGTAAAATAATATTAATTAATAATTTTTTATTAATTTTTTATTATTAAATCATTTATATCGAATTAAATATGAATTAAAGATATTTTCAATCAAATATTACATGTCAAGGTACCATGAGATTCTCACTCAACCTCCTAAGAACTTAATTTATCTATTTCAATCCATACTATATGCACATATGGAGTAACACTCAGTCCCAAAAACCCATTTCCACTCAAGTAAAAAATATAATATTGGAATCCTAAAAAATTATTAAGTTTGATAAAATCTATTATGGAATGGTAGAGGAAAGTAATAACCTATGGAAATTTACAAAGAACAAATATCAATCGATTATGACCTGATGCATCCCTCATTCCTATCATCCTAAGTCCATTATAATACTCACCTAATAACTACCTAATTATAAAAATTATGCTCACTATTATATACTTTACTATAAACTACCAGTATATATCAAAAATAAACATTGAGATTATATATTGTGCTACTATTCCTACCTTCACCTACAATATCATAAAACATGATTTGTACTACGTTAAGTAATTAAAAAACATCATTCCCTTGATAAATAAAATCTTATAGTCTATACATTATGATATTCCTCCTTAAAAAATGTAAAATTATTAATAATTCACCTATAAAACTCAAATGTGATCATTGTGCTTTTTATATTGTACTACAACACAAAAATGGATTACTCAATGTCATATTTCTGATTTGAAAAATTCATTCCCAGAGGAACAAAATATTCGAAACAATAAATTATCATCCTAGGTCATTATTATTTATTATCACCCTCAAATATATATTTTATATATTCTTTCTATAACCAATCCATAAATCAAAATATTATAAATTTTCATTTCTTCGCTTAATAAATCCCTTTTGATGATAGAAAATTTTCTAGTATTATTATGACCCACCTATTTAATGTTCATGTAAACCCCTCCTAGATTCCCATTTTATTCTCAATAAAATTATTATTCTTACAAGGATATATAAATAAACAAAAGGAATCACATAATTATTGGATTGATGCTTTATAGGATACTATCCTTTAATGATTTAACAAACCATGTTTCATTTCGTCCTTCCCAACCATTCTTTCTCAAATTATTTTTCAACACATGAGAACCTTTGTCCACAAAAAATAAAAAAATTATAATTTTTTTAATTATTTCCCGACAATTAATTCAAATGGAAATATTTCTCAAATTTAGAAAATGAAGATCATTTTATAAAATTTGAAATAATGAGATATAATGTTTTCCCACAATTCCACATGTACTATCATATAGATAGTAAACATCACTCACTTTTAATTAATCATATTTTTTAATAAAATGTTGGAAAATATACTTGTAAAATAGAAAAAAGAATTTTTTTCACATAAAAAATATTATCAATTATCATAGGATCACTATAGTTGGTACGTCCATGATTCCAAATAAAAAAAAATCGATTTCATTCAGATTTCAAGTAACCAAAAACTAAATCAAAAACATTGAACATCAAATATTGGGTGAAATAAAAATGGTATTGGGAAGAAAAATGATGGGAATAATTTTCTAAATTCCATGAATAAGTACTCTAGTTAAATCATAAATTAATAGAAAAAATAATGGAAGAGGGCAGAAGAAGAAGGTTTGTTTCCATAAATGTTTTGTGTCTTTTTTGAGTGATTCCATAATGGTTATCATGATTTTTATGGAAATAAAATAACATTAAAAAAATTATATGAAATCTATGAACTTACACCACTTAGTACAAGGTGGGTATTTACGAGATAATTTATTCCATCAGTTCAGACATCTTATTGACACTAACTAACTGGTGTCATGCATAGAGGTTATATAACAGTCTGTAAGGGACTTTCTGTAAAAACCCAACATGAAATATTACATAATAAAGTCTTTTTGGACAAGAAACAACATTATCACATTCTAAAACATCTCTTATAATTATATTTTTTTGATCATTAATTTATAAATACTACAACATATATGATATATTAAAAGGTTTATGTTTTTACTATGTATTGATTTCCACACTAAAAAAATTTTAAAATATAAAATTATTTCATTTCATGAAAATTATTCTTGACTTTCATCTTGTATTTTTCATTTCTATTACCCAACCATAAACACAATGATTCTCTAAACATGGTATTAGAAAAATAGTTCCATATGGTTTCATGGAATATTTTAAAATCACATGAAATAAATTTCCCAAAGTTATTCTTTTCAATCTTACATGTGGAATAATAGTCCGGGTAAAATTAAAGGTAAGAATCATAGCAACTCATGGAACACGATCATGGTTTATATAAAATAATTAATATAATGTAAACATAATAGATAATGATGTATTAACCATAATAATTAATTATGTAATAACTATAACAATATATTTCCATTATTTTTTGGAGAAACAAAATCACCCCATTCCATATTTGGATGAACTATATTGTTGACATCCATACAAATTGCATTGGAGGACCATCTTTGATCCAGTTGTGTTGGGATTATAATGGAACTAGCAAACCTTAATATATAATGTAACAACCCATCAAAATAATAAATTTCCAATAAACATAACAGGTTTCATAAAATCTGGCATCATTAAAACATTCCTTGAAGAAACAAAATTTTCCATCTTGAAATATCATATATAAAAATCTGCATAATTATTAATGAAAATAGTTTATTTGTAGAGTTTCTTAAAAACATGTAATGGAAGCATAAAATGAAATATTTTTTCAGGAAAATGGGAAAATAAAATCATGTCATCTATGTTAAAAAATCATTTATTACCTTTGTCAAAAATATAAAAAACTACTTCATTTGGTAAATGGAAAAAATATTTCGTTAGAAGCATTTTGTGTAACAACCCAACACATTACAATATTTTCCTTTTAAAATAATCCAACATTTTGTTCCTAGATTTTTATTCTACAAAGAACCATGTTGGTAATATATTTTATTCAATATAACTATTATCTTTTTCTATATAGAACATCATGATTAACATGTATTACATGAAACATTGGCTCTCCTCGACGACTTCCATAACACACAAGAATATGTTATACAGAACAGTAATATATTATTTAATATGTTATTATTAAATATAATAAGATATAACACTGCTAAGAAATTATATATTTTCAATATTATTTAATAACATATGAAAATTTATGTTTTACGCAATTATAATATGAATTCATTGGATTCAAATTAAAAAGAAACAAAATTATCAACCAATTTAATATATTAGGAATAATTTTATTTTTATTATTAAAAAGATGTTTTATTATAAAAAATTGAATTAATTACTATTATTGAATTATATTATTTAAATTTATATATTATATATCCATTGAAATATATTTTATACTTATCAAATAGATTTTAAAGGCATTAGAGAAGAACAAACCATATTTTATGCATAAATACTAATAAAGGTAGTTATACAACCTTTTATTGGAGAACACATTTTAAATACGAATTATTGAAATTTTATTGATTTAATGTGAAAAAACTAATTTTTTCAAATTTAATTATAATAAAAATTTAAAGATAAATATTTTTATGGATTATTCTTCTTTTTATGATTATGAAAAATATTGAATATAAATTCAAATGTACCTTTTCATCTAATTTATTTATTAGAATAAATGATATTATAGATTAGTTTAAATGATAAATTATATAAATTATTTATTAAATAATTTAATTTATTTAAATTTAATATATTCCAATTTGAAATAGGATATAAAAACATAACAATATGTTGAACCATTTTACATCTAAAATTTGCATTATCCTCATGTCAGCAAGATTATTTTTAATTTAATTCCATCCAATTATGTGATTGGATTTTGAAAAAATTGATTTTATAGTTGGAAAAAGTTTTATAATTTATTATACGTTCGACTTAGTTTTTGATAAACATGTTTATAGAATGTAATTAAAATTAATTATATTAATTAAGTTAATAATCAGTTTAACAAGAGATAAAAACATAAACATAAGTCTGAAAATAATAAATATAAATTTTCAAAATCCATTATCATTAAACATTTAGACCTTAAAATATATTTTATATAATTTATTTCATTTTTTGATCCACTTTTTATAACACATATTTTTGTGTAACTCTCTTTTAAAAAAATTTAAAGAATTCCACTCCTATGCAACTATAAAATCATT
Source organism: Viscum album (assembly GCA_963277665.1). NCBI lineage: Eukaryota > Viridiplantae > Streptophyta > Magnoliopsida > Santalales > Viscaceae > Viscum > Viscum album. Next base: position 2,095,612,503 of record OY728163.1, on the reverse strand, counting down.
TCACAACTCCCTCTTCCTCACACTACTCATGCCACATTAGATCAATCATGATATTTGAAAATATATCCTAAAATTCCATCCCTTAATTCCATAATAATAATTTTCATCATAAGCGCATCAAATAAATTCCATTTGTGAAAAGAAAAAAGAAGTTACACAAAGAAGTGGTGACATCCTTCTCAAGATATTATATTATATTTCTATTATCCACCCCAAAATTCATTTTATTACTTTATTATACCATAATATAATTAGATTAAATATAATAATATTTTATTATGTAAATTTTTATACCCTAACACACACACACAACTATATATGGGATAATGAACATTCCGATTATATGTCTAGTGAACTACCACCTCACAAAAAGAGGTCGTTCATTTTTCCGTTACCAACTCTCAAGGTTAGTAATTATTTTGGAAATTATATTGTAATATATTATATATTATATTAATAATTATTATACTTTTTTATTTCTTATATAACACATACATTCGTTCATTTATTTATTTGGGGATATGATAACATCATTTTTTGAAATGTTGACTTCCGCCTTCACAGTGAATCATAAATTGTTCACAATATACATCGAACATATAAAGTATGGTTTGAATTATAAATATGTAACATAAATCTAATATATATTATATTTAAGTCATAAATACCATCCTAGAAACAAAGTACATCAATTTCTTTATTACCCCATTTCACACACTATGAAGTGATATCGTCGGTCGTGGACATGTGGACTACCGCCTCCCTGACACCGTGTAATTCAATTTACATCAAAAGAATTATATTTATAAGTATATTATATTACAAATAATTTTATTTATGATATAATTATAATTATATAATGATATAATTTAACTTAAATTCATTCCTTAACGGTCATATATAACTTAAAATGTTACTCATGAGTCCATATGGCCTACCATCTCAATGATTATAATTTTGGTTTATTTTTCGTAACCATTATTCATGATTTATTTTAAAAGTATAATTGAATTATATTATTATTCTCTATATGTTTATATAATATCCCCTTTTACCATAGTTGACCTACCAAAGTCATTTTTGACTCAAAAAAACTAAATACGATCAAATCTTCTTTTTCAATACTACTATATAAGTAGTTGTTTACCACATTATAATAATATAAATAAAAGTAACTACATAAATTAAAAATTTTGTTAATAATTTAAATAAATAAAAAAAATTATTATTTAGTAATATAAAAACACATGTTACATGTGAGACTCAAGGTTTGGGGTTATATCTCAATTTACCTTACATTGAGACGTATTTGTTATTATAGACCAATTCACATTATTTTGGTGTATAATCTTCCTCGTTGTCATTTAATATAATGATTCACTAATTATTCATCATATTTTATGTTTTATTTTGAATTTTATCACAAAATTTGTTTACCCTTAAAATTTCTAACTGGAAATAGTTGCATTTTCAATCAGGCATTCTCTTATCATTTTTATATTTCCCCTGAGGCAAACCTTTTTAAAAAAAATTGTTTTTTATTAAATATTCCAATAAATATAAAATTATTGGGTAATTTATATTATTTTTGACTAATCCCTGTACCATATTTATATCTGGAATTCACTTGATCATTTATTTGACTAATTATGGAATTACTAATAAATCTCTGTCTTCTATTCAATATGGATACATTTTGATCAGGGATAATTTTTTGAATAAATCGGTTATTAGATATATTTTGAGTTCTTTGGAAAAGAAATAAATAAATTGGGTCCTATTTAATTCAATGCTTATGTGTTGGTTTTTGGTTAAAAAATCCCTCCATATAACTCTCGGCTCATGAGATGAATCAGTTTCACATATCAGATTAATTTAAACAATATTATATTAACAATGAAGGTATCATGTTCTTATGAAACAAGATGTCCAATATTTAAGATTTTACTTAATTGAGAATTAATTTATTATTATTATCTATGATATTATTGTGTCGGCATATCAATTGATGCATTTAATTCTCATCATATTGATTAAATGTCATGTGTTTTAGTTTCTCACCTTAATATGTTGACTATGCCTTATCTATTAATTTAAATTGAACGTGTGATCAGTTATTTACCTTACCATGTTGATTTATGCTCATAAATTCATTATATATTCATATTTACATTTCATTAATTATCATTTTAGCTAAACCTACTTTTTTTTCATTCCCTAGGATATGAAGATGAAATATTTGGATAAGCCTTTATAGATGTTGATTGTTAAATTTGGTTTTGATTTATTCTCCTTTCCCATGGAATATGGGTATCTTGGATGTGATATGGTTTTCCAAAAGAGGTAAATAGTTCATGACCTTGGGATTTAAAGATTTTATGTATGTCAATGTATGAAATTAATTCACATACTGTTGGATTTTTGGAGTTGGCGATTTATAGTTCATTTAAGTTGAAATTTAGAAAAATCCTTGGAAAATATATTTAGAGTCCCTATATTATGGAATATAACAATAAGATATAATTATATAATATGTATAAAATAACATCCATGAATTTTGATGTGATATATATAGATTGTACATTCTTAGCGGTAAATCAATCTTTAGATACTACATGGGTATGTGGAACTCGAATAGTTTTATCTGGGGTTAAGAAATCAACAAGGTGTATTGTTCTATTCTTGGTATAACATGGTAAATGAAAATAAGTCTTACTACACATCAGGTATGACACTATTGGGGTATATTCTTTGTATAATTCCCATTTTCTTTAAAAAAAATTATTACGGATTCGAATGAATAGATATCCCAAACTAAACCATGTTTATTTTTAATTTTTTATTTTAGGAGAAAATTTTAAATATTAGATTAATGTTTTACTATTTTTGGGATTATTCATTTGGATAAATAATGTAATGATATAATCTGGTATATTTTATTTTTTAGAGACGGTTCCTATAAGGAAGATCTATATCATTACTCTTGGAAAATGTTTCTAATGTAATATTTTAGCAACCAATAAACCTGGTATTGGAATTGGAATTGTTATGAAAATATTAGAGAATATTAATCTGGTTATGAAACAAAAACTTTCTATGATGGAGAAACATATTTGACAGTGAGACTCTCCAATATCAAGACTTTTTATATAACAGATACCCCAATCATTTAGTGTGACAAGTGATATACTAGGGACTAAGTGAATGATTAATTATGTTGATAATATATTTATGGCATTGGGAAGCGGTGTAAAAAAGTTTACACATTTAGTATAATATCAAAATGGCGATGTGGATCAACAGTGGTTGTTGATTCAGAATACTTGGGAAGAAGAAGAAATAGAAATATTGGAATGGTGAAGGTTTAAAGATATATTATATAATAAATACTTCCATCATGATCAATACGTGAGATGAAGAAAAAGTTCATAATTGTAAAGAAAAATGATTAAGAAATCATTTTTCATTATAATAGTACAATTACTATTATTTCAAGGTACACTAAATATTTAATACAAAACATGGAATATAATATTATAATTCTATTGTAGGGAATATGCCATGCCTTTTAAGGGTTTTTTATATCAATCATTTTCTTCATAAAATGAAGTAGTTTTTCAAACTGTCATGATAGAGAATGTTTTCTAAATGTCCTATTGTTTATAATGAAATAAAGAGAATAATATAAATAAAAAAAATTAATGATAAATGGAAAAATGAAAACAAGGGTTCTCCAACATGTGAAAAATATAAAAAAAATCACCCAGGTAAAATCATGAACGGATTGGGAGTTTGTTATATGTGTGGAGAAAATGGTCACCTGAGAGAAGAATGTAATGGGAAGAAGGAAACAACTATTATTCTGTGTTGAAACTACAATGATATGGCGAAATATGTAAACGAATTCCCCAATTGTAATGTTAGTATACCGTAGAAGAATCTATGGGGTCATAGTTAATCATATGAAATTATCGCAAGAGAAGTATAATAATTATTCTACTTTTGTATTTGGATGTTTTTAATATGTTCTAAAAGTATTTTATTAGATACTTTCTCATCAAATGATTTATGAAATATATAATAATATTACATTAATAGTATTTAATTTAGGATTTAATATCATATACTTAATGGTAATAATAAATGATATTCATTAGAAATTAATTTTTTGGAAAACACAATCTTTAGTGAATGATAAGAATTAATATATTCTTAATTATATGAAAACTATGTTGTTATAATGAAATATTTAGTTTGGATAATTTAAATTCGATATGTTCTAACTGACTATGAATGTAGAACTGATTTGTTAACAAATGGGGTTTTACTATCATTTACGGAGTATACATTGTTTTTGTATTTATGGAATATATCTATTAATAAATGTCTCGTTTAAGGAAAAAGATGTATTCATGATTTCAATAAGGTTTTAAAGTATTTATAGTTACTACCATATTCAAATGTTTGGTATGTGATTATTAAAATCCAAAAAATGTTCGTTAAGTTCATTTTGGAAATTCAGTTAAGATTTTTCTAATTTTCTGGATCATAATATTTTAGAATATTTAGATATTTATGAAATGGTTTATGTTTATCTATGTGTGAGGATTTAAGGTTTAATGTATTTCATCACCATATGAGATAACTTATTCTAAAAAATGATATAGAAATAGTTCTATTTAGAGCCAATGGATAATATTATGTTTATTAAGAAACATATTTTTTGTTATATTTGTATAGAGAAAATGAGTTTCGTAAATATGAAAAAAATGGTATTGAAACAAAAAAAATTATACTATTATAATCATTTCAAATTATATAAATGTTTATTTCATAATAATGGATTATTTAATATAGGTCATCAACATTAAGCTAAAAATGTTTTATGTTTCTCTCCATCAGAACATGACTGTTATAGTTTCCTTATGTATCCATGATTCCTTTTTCCATCAATGTTCTCCTAGTAGATGACCTAGTTACTTGGCCATTGTACATCTAATTAAATTTTATTTAAATGATATGGTATTAACCATATTAATGATATGGGTTTTTAAGAAATGTTTTATTTTCAAATATTAGTCCATTTGTTATATATAACATATTTATATTATGGGGGTTCATTTAATTTAAGGCAGGGAGAATTTAACACCCCAAGACATTACAATACTTTTTTTTGTAATAAATTTAGATTATGATCCTAGATTACATTATATGAAACACCATATTAATATTATATTTCCAAAATATAAATTTAATATTCTTATACAAGTAACACTAAGGATATATTGTGTTATATACAAGACTAACTCTTTCATATCACGCAGGACCCAGTTTTACCGAACAGAATTATATAATTAAAATTTTTATAATTTAATATAATAATATATATCCTTTCTATTAAATAATTTTCATATGTATACTATTAAATAATATATGAAAATATATTTTTTACAAAAATATAATATGAATTCATTTGGTTTCTAATTAATTAGAAACACCAATATAAACCAATTGAAGATAAAGTAAATATTTTTAATTTTTTTGCTCAAAATAGTGTTTTATCCTATTAAATTTAATTTATATGTATTATTGAATTATATTAATTTGGTTTATATATATTATATCCAATCATATATTTTTGATGCACATCCAGTATATTTTATAGGCACACTATAAAAATAAACCCAATTTTAGGAATAAAATACTATAAAGGATGTTTTAACCCATTTCAATGGGGAACCCATTTCAAAAACAATTTTTGACCTTTTATTGATTTTATATGAAATAATTCCATTAATTTCGGAAATATATATATAATAATTAGTTTAGTAATATTTTTTGAAAATTTTCAAAATCCTTTCTTTTTTTGATGAATAGAGAAAAATACTAAATATAAATTAAAATGTTCATATTCATTTTATTTATTTATATGGATAAATTATACATTAAATTTATTATAAATTATAATTAAATAAATTATTTATAAATTAATGCAACTTATTTCATTTTATACAATTTCACTTTCTAATTGGATATATAAACATATAAAACTTTAGAAACTTTTTACTTTAAAAGTTTGTATTGTCGTCTCATCATCCAGATATGATTTAAATTAATTTCTAACACTTATGTGATTGAAATTATAATAAATGGATTCCATATTTTCAATAATAATAATTTCTAATTTCCAATAAGTTAAACATAAATTTGATAAAAATAATTTCTGAATGCAATTAAAATTAATTAGTGCAATTAAGAGAAAAAATTATTTAATAAGATACTAAACTTTGATCGTAAGGCCCCAAATGATATATAGACATGTAAAAAATACATTTTATGGTCTTATTTAGACACTATACTCCATATTCCCTTATTTTATACATTTTTTGAGACACATTTCAATTAATGAACATTGGTATAATTCATTTCTCAAAAATATAAAATAATTCCACTCATCCGTTATTAAAAAGAACTAACCAATCCCTCTTCCAAATAACACGTAATCCGATTTTTATTGAACAACATCTACCCAAATATCTCCAAAAAATGTCTAACATAGTCCTTGAATTTTTTATTATTTCAAACACTTATTCATAGTATCTCTTTGGTTAAAACCCAAAGGTGTTACCCAAAGAAGAGGAAACATCATTCGCTAAACTATTTAATGTTATATTCATCATACACCCCATAAACAACTCCTATTATATTTTTATATTATAAAATATATATCCAAAATATAATAATATGTGTTTATGTTATGTTTTCTACGTTCAATTTCATAAATTTCCATCGAATGGGTGACAAATATATATTTGTATGGTGAACAACCTACTAAAAAAATGATGTCATTAATTTTTCCTTTACCACCTCTAATTTTTTGTGAATTATGGTTAAAAAACTGTTTTAAAATGTTATATGTGATAATAATAAAGTATTTTTATTTTTCTTATTCTTATATAACATATAAATTAATGTGTTCTATTTTTTTGTGGATATAATAAGAGTGTTTGAGGAGTGTCGACAACCACCTCCCCAACGGGATTTGATTCGTTCACACAATACAAAGAACATATAAAAGACAATTTTAATTAAAATTATTTATAGAAAATAAAAAATATATGATATTAATGACATGATTACCTTTATATAAACTTAATATATCATTTTATTTATTACCCCTTTTCACACAATAAATAATGTCAATGTCGGTCATGGACAAGTGTACCACCACCTAACCAACAGAGTGTGATTCCCTTTACATCCCAAGAATTATAAATATAAGTACATATGATTAAATAATATGAAATATATTAAATAATAATTATTATATAATGATATTTTTTTACTTACCTTCGGCACACAACGATCAATGAAAAATAGGTACATTACTCATGGGTACGCACGACCTATCGTTTCTATGACTGTAAAGCTCGATAATTTTTCTTAACAGTCTTTCATGGTTTGTTGCAAATGTATATTTAATGTATAAATATGATAAACTTTTAATTATTATTATTATTTATATATTAATATAATGACCCCTTTGACAAAATTTGACCTAACAAAGTCATTTTTAGACATATAAATCGAATATCGTAAAAACATATAACGTAAACATAATTATTATGGTGGATGCCTAAAACACTGTAATAAGTGAAATGAAATTTAATGATAATTGAAAAAAAAATTCAAATTAAACTAAATATTTAAAAATTGAAGACTATTTATTATAATAATTAAACAAGTGAAAATTTAGACACATAGTAAGGATTTTCAACTCAATTATAATTCCATTGAGACTTATTTGTTATTATACACCAATTCACTTTATAATTGTGTATATACTACTAATTTTTATTTAATATAATTATTTACATATAAATAATGTTATTCTATGTTTTAATTTCAATTATCTCATGCAAGGGGTTTAGCTTGGAATTTTTAATGTAGTAACAGTTGTATTAGATATCTTACATTCTATTGTGATTGTTAACTTTCTCCAGAGACAATGAATTTATTGTAATAATGTTTCATTGGATATTAAATTAAATATCAGTATTTTTCAGTTATGGATATTATTTTTTTCATTAACCACACACCATATCTATAAACGGTGTTCACATTGAATATTATTTGATGAACTGTGGAATTATATATTAATTCATATGTTTTATTCAATATCGATACATTTTGATAAGGCACAATGTTATCGATTTTTGTAGATTATTCTTTATATGATGAGTGAATTTTAAATTTTTTTACATTGGTTGGTTACTATTTAATTCATTCTGTCTGGTTTGCGATGGGTTAATGAAATCACCGCGATTCATCGATTGTATCTTGAGATGACACAATTGACCAAATCAGAATAGCTTATTTTCTCTTATCTTGATGTTATATGTATAATGTGGCTTGGAAATTTGACATCAAAATTTTAAGCATTTACTTTATTTATAATTCATTTGTTATTATTAACAATGGGATTATTTATTTTCTATATCTATGGATTCATTTCTTTCTTATATCATTTTTTAAAGGGAATGTGCATTAGTTTATAACCTTTATAAATTTATCATTCCTTATATTGATATTTTAAATTATTTTGTTATCATATATTAACCTTTAAATGTTAAGTAAAACTCATTAATTCATTATTTATACAACTTTAAATTCCCTTACTTATAATTTGAGATGGCCATTATTTTCTTTTATTTTCCCCCAGATTTTGAAGAAGAAATATTTGATTAAGATTTCAAATATGATAATATTTTACTTATTTTCTGTTTTGTTTTATTATCCTACTATATTATAGGTATAATAATTGTAATCTGGTCTTCCAACACATCTAAATTGTTTGGTCCCTTGGGATTTGAAGCTTATATCTATGCTAATATAATAAATTAATTAACCATATCTTTAATTTCTGGGGTCGAGATGTTATATTTTTTATAGTAAAAAATGGGGAAATTGACATTAAAAATCATATTAAAATAAAAAACCATTCAAAAAAATAATTTCGTAAAATTTGGACATGTAATAAAAATATAGTTTTAAAGGAATCATTAAACGATGGTTTTTTGAAAAGTATGTCCATTACCTACAGAATGAAACATCCCATATATTAATTAAAATTTATAAGTAATAAATAAAATTTTAATTTATAATTTATGAGAAAAATATTAAAATTTCATTATTAAATTATATAAATTAATTCCATGAAATATATAATAACTTTATCAAATAAGTAAAAATCAAAAAATCAGACAATATTTTATATATATTTCCAAAATGACATCAGTAGGTTGAAAATGGTCAAATATTTCGATAATTCATCTTCAACAAAATAATAATCAGGAGATATTTATTGTTTTTATATTCTAATTATTATTTTCAAACCAATTGTGAATTATGGTTATAAAAATGGACATCTTTATAATCCTGGAGACAGTATGTCATATATACACATGTGTAAAATATCTCTTTTTCATTTACCATTATTTAAAGAATGTAAGAATAATTTTATATTAATAATATGAAAAGAATATCATGAAATTTATATTACCTCATAAAATATGGATATATATATATAATACATTTAATTAGGTGATGATGAATAAATCACATCGCTTCATGGAGGTGGTAGTCCACATGTACGAATAGAGAACATTTTTATTTTTAGTTAATGAAAGGGTAGTATTGTAAATGATATACTATCATGATATAATTATAAATATGTAACTAATATAATATATAAACATGAATTACATTATTGTAACTATTATTGAGATATGTTGAAAGTAAATTAATTGTATCTTTTCATAAGGTTGTAGTTCTTAATAGAAAGGAATGATGCTTTCCTTTCCCATTTGATGGATTATGTGATGAATATAGGTTATTACATTATCAAAATGACATATCAGTATATGTATTATAATGTTTTTATTATATTATGTTATTTTAATAACATTATAAGGAGTGTTGTGATGAAATTAATCAAAAACATTCCATTAAATGACGATAATCCTTCTTCCATAAATCTCAATATCTTTACATGATGTGAACAAATTTTTTTTTGTGATTACCTAACTATGGAATCTAGAATTAAGTATGAATTATTGGAGGTTATTAATGTAGGGATTTTCTAAACCTCATGGGTTTTGAATTGTGAAGTAACGATAAGAAGAGCCGTCCTTTTGTAAGGGATGGCAGGGGAACTCTTCTAATTTTTAAAAATATTAAACTAATATAAATAGAGTTTAATGAAAAATTTATTAAAAATGATTTATTTTCATGAAAGAATGTGTATGGAAAAATATACTATCATTTAATAATTGTTTTCTACGTTGTGTCACATTTGAAACCATTCAATTGGGTTTTGACACCTCGTTAAACATTTTCAATCTAATAATAACAACAAGGATCTTCATAATTTGAGAGTCTATATAGATAAAATAGAAGACAAAATACAAATGAAATGGACCATGTTAGATACTATAAACAATATAATAATCATTTTGGAAGAATATACATATTTAAATAATTTCATATCATTTAATATAATATTATTTATTATATAAAATCAATATAGTAAATGTCTTTAAATAAACATTACTCTAATTTTAAGAACATAATGAAAACATGTAATGTTACAACCTAATATTTTTTATATCTATATAATTTCATCTGAATCATGAAAATTCTTTCATCACACTTTTTATCTCAAAATATATTACATTTAATATTTTTAATATCATTTATTTTATTTTTCTAATTATTTGGATAATTATCACATCAGCATTGTGTATGTTTTGTGAAAAATAGGTCACCATTAAAGTTAAAACTAAACTACCATTATGAATAAAAATATTATAGTTTCAATATAATATTTATAATTAATCATATACTCTAGTAATATATATGTTAAAAATAAAACTGTTATTAAAAACTAGAGTCTGATATTTTTTTCATTTGTGTAAATAATATATTATAAAGGTCGTAATCACATAAAAAGGAAAAAATGTCGTTTATTTGACATTTTAATGATTATATATCATATATAAATGTATAATAAAATTTATTCATGATTTATAGTAATTTTATAGTTTTTATCATATCATATTTATTTCTTAATTACGTGATTTAATATTAACCATGAAAACCAAAATTACTATGGTTATTATATTTATGTATGAAAATTAAAATCTCAATTATTTAAAAAAATTACCCTTTATTATAAATATTTAATCCATTCTATCAAAATTGAAAATAAATAAGTTGAAGAATTAACTTTCATATTAAACATAATTAATGCGAGGAAATAACATTTTTTCAAGGTAATTAAATTTTTAAATAGAAAATTAAATTATAATAAATTAAAATATAAAAAAATTTCAAAAAAATAATTATTATTTAAAATAAAACATTACTGTTAAATTTTTAAAAATAATACAAAAAAATCTATAACTTTTTAAATAGTTAAAAATTATCTTCAACTATCAATATAAATCAATATTTTCTATAATTCATTGAATAATTATTGTTTTCATAAAAATATAAAACATCATTATAATATAATTATTACATGTTGATTTCCAAAAAAATATTTTCTCCCAAATTTTTTTAAATGTTAAAAAAATTAGTTAAATTATTTATCAAACAAAATTAACAAATATTTTAAATAAAGTTTATTTTTTGAAGAATAATATGACCTTAAAAAAAATTGACTACTTATTTACATAGAATTAATTAATACATTATAACTATATAAGGACATAATATATTTTTTATGTTATTTATTCTTATTCATATACATGAGTTAAATGGCTAGGTTATAATGGTCACATTTAAATAAAAATATTACATTCTTCATTTGTGCCTTGTGTTTCATATCTTTTACGCTATAAAATCTATTTTTAAATTATCAAGATATTAAATTCTCCATATTTTAAGAAATTACATCATTGAAATTTAATCTCATGATTGAAAAACATGGCTATAAATTATAAAATAATTTTTTAAGAAATCCCACAATATAAATATGGTGAATTAAACTACATCGTGATTAGAGAAAAAGGGAAGTATGAAGGTCGTCAGAATGACAAATAGTAGGATTCCAAGAAGGATAACATAAGTGGGAAGAGAAAATATATATCTGTAAGAAAATATTACATTCATGATATTTTATAGAATGATGGAAAAAATAGTGAAGAGAACGTTAACCATAAAAAATCCATAAATCTGTAATTGGTTAAAATATAATATGCTTTCATGAAATGAAAATTAAATAGAAGATGTTTTTTATTCAATATACATTTCATAAATTTTTAGATATTTAATACTACCTATTATAAGAAAATAATGAAATATATTTATTAAAAATAATAATGTCTTCCATTAATTAATTCCCTACCACAAATTAAATTTTTTGCCTAAATTTTGAGTATTCATAAATAATTTTTGATTCATGAAGGATTAAAAAAATTTTATGGAATCATATAATCTATTATAGAATGAAAAAATATTTCTCTACTATTTTAACATTAACATCATTTTTTTTGAAAAAGTAATGGCAATCCAAAAATGAATATAACATAAAAATAATAAAAACAACATTATTTATCCAAAAACCAATATTAATATTAAAATTTCAATATATATCCATCAATATGTAACATTATATAAATTTACAGAAAAATATTCAACACTATGACTAAAAACCAAAAATTAGGAAAATTTAATCACATATTATTCCAATAAAATTTTATTATTTATCGTCCATGAACTCAAATTACACATAATGTATCAATCCTGACATACATGCCATAATATTGTTATATCTAATATATATTCATGTCATTTACATAAATAACCCAAATTTATATAAAATTAATCTAAATTCATATATTATACCAAAATATAATTGATCATTTATTCCTTAAAAAAATCCCAGATAATTATCTTCAACATAATTATATAAGTTTCCCAAAATTATAGTGATATTATTTTGGAATAACCTTAATCTCTTTATCACCAAACCTATTTCAATCTCGATGGTAAATATTATAAAATAAAATATATGTTCCAATTTGTTAATAACACATAATTAAATCAAAATTAGAGAACATATACACCCTAATAGATACAAATACAGTAATCATATGTCAACAAAAATTCACAAAATTCTTCCAAAACTAAAATATTTGGCATGTTAATTTTAATGTTTTCATATACCTTATAAATTTATCAAAATTCAATAAATTTATACTCATAATTATCACATTTTCACACATCCACTATTTAATACTATAAATTCCACCTAACATATGATTCCAAACATTTGAAATAGAACATAATATAGATTATTAATTATTTGTTCCATAATTATCATGATATTTTGAATACTTCAGTATATTAGTGATAAATAAATTATTCACTCATTACCATTCCTAATTCTTTAACCATGTTTTTTGTATTATTCTTTAGTAATTTATTACAAAAATTAAAATACATGCAATATAACCCTATGATTTTTTAAACACCAATTCAATAATTTTAATTACAAGGTGCATAAGAAAATATATCATTCTATAAATCCAGACATCAATGACTTAAATTATGTTACATATATTCCCTGTTTATTCTATAATGAATTATATATCTACCAAAAATAAATAGTTAAGTCCTTTATGTATTTAACATGCTAAATTATATCAATAAATTGAAATTATTAAATCTGATAAGATAATCTATAATATCGATATAATTTTTTGAGAAATGAATGCCTATTGAAGGATCATACAATTTATTATTGGTGATTTGGATTTTCAAAAAGAAATGGGGAGGATTTGAAATGGATTTTTCCATGGTATTGATTATTAAAAAATGTGGTAGTGTTAATAAGGTTGGGTAAGATCCTTTAGTATTTATTATAAATCATTAATATATTAAAAAAAGTAATCCAAACATTAAATGAATTATTTTATATTGAAATAGAAGTGGACCATTTATAGAAAAAACCGCTATGTACTCTGGGATAAGTCAACCTGGAAATCATTTACACCTATTCCAATTGAAATTCTAAATAAAATATTCATTAATATCACCAATATTATAAATTAAATCACTAAAAACTATAAATTTAGTTTCTAATAATTTTAACTTATGATCAAATATAATCTTTTAAACCCATGATTGTATCCATATATATTATGTAAACCTCATGAAATCATCCTACGGTCCAAAGTTATCTAAGTCCAACTATGATACTAAATATAATGAACATATGTTAAAAATTACATAATCTAGTTTTGTTTGATAAGAATTCAATTTTCTCATTCCTTAATATCTTTTTGGAAATTAGTTTTAAAGAATTAGTTCATAAATCTTACAAAAAACATCATATATTAAAGGGGGTATTTCAACTTTATTTCAATCTTTTCCATCAAATAAATACCTAGAAATGAAATGTGATTTTTCTCCATGAAAATTCTTCAACAAATTAATAATTTTTTATTATTTTCCTTCACCCATCCATAAACCATATAAAATCCATTTTAAAAACATCGTATCAACACAAAAGTTCAATAATATTCATAATAGAAGGAAAGAAATAAGTGGTTAGTGAATAATTATAAAATGTTTCCACCTCTAAATAAACACTGGGCTCAAATTAAATCCTATTATAACAAATGAAATAAACACCTCAACCAAAGGGTCATAAAAAATCATTATAAAATTTAATTTAAAATTAACTCATACTTAATTTTTTTTGAAAGATTTTAAATAGTATTAAACTTTTTCAAAAATGTAATTCATTTCACTCTAATAAATGGAATACAAATCATAATTAAATTTAGAGTAACCATCATATATACTCATACAATAAATTCACAATTAACATTTTTACATTAAAATTTTATTACTATAATATCTACTAATGAATAAACCATCATACTCAATCTAGGAATAACAATAACTGTATATTCGAATTATCCTTTCTAAGAAAAAAAATCATTTAACTCAATTTCATATTTGGAATAATCATAGGGTTGATATTCATACGCAATGTATTAGAGGGATATCATGGTCAATCCCATTAATAAATTATAACATAACCACCCTTCCTTGTTCAATAATGTAAACACCCATCCCTATAAACAACTACCAGGAATAATAAAACTAAAACATGAAAACTTTAATTATATTTTTCTTTAGGAAAATATCTTTTATATTTCGGAATAATTTATTTTAAGATATGATATATTATAAAGGTAAAAATTTTCTAGTAATCATGGTTTGTAAACAATTAAATTATTCATCACAAAATTATTGGTTATGCTTGTCATAAAACCCAATCATTACATATATGTTAAAAAATCCTTCAATAGTATTGTCGGAGAAGTAAAAATATACCTCTTTTAGAGAAATAAAAATATATTAATTCAATTCCAAATTGTAAAAAGTAAAAAATGGGAAAAGTGAACTAAACAGTTATAAAATAGTATAAAAATATTTATTTAATTTTAATTTTGAAAATATAGATATTTATAGAAATGTTATTTTCAAGGGAAATATTAAATGATGATATTTTTAAATAAAGTCCCTTACGGTGATTATAAGTCACCATGGATGTTCTTCATCATCATAAATAATAAACATATATTATATTTATAATCTCTCAACAACCTTTAAAATGTTAATAATTCCTTTATTTTTTGAATACCTAGATATTCAAAATTACTTAATCATATAATATTGCATCGAATATTTTGACTATATTTGATATATTATTGAAAAATTCCATCATTCAATTGACTATACTCAATGATTTTGTCAATTAATCATCTAAGTATTACAAATCTTGATGTCGTTATATTTTTTATAAATATATTGCAAATTAAAATCTAATCATTTAAGATTGCTATGTAAAATGAACTACGTTAAAATCACCGAGACAGTAGGTCATACGTACAATGAGTTAGGTTATCAATTTTCAATGATCATTTTGGAAAGAAGGTAAGTATCACTATAACCATTAATAATGAAAAATATATCTTAAATATCACCTTAAATTTTTAAATGTACTTATATATATAATCCATGTGATGTGGTGGTGAAAAATGAATCTCGTCCCTTTGTGGAGGTCGCGCTTCATATTTAAGCAGGAACAACATTATTATTTTTAGTGAATTTTATTTTTTCAATGTAAATGTTCTTTTATATTTTAGGAAATATATTTATTTAATAAATATAATATATACAAATTAATTCAATATCTTTGAAAAAACTTGATATATCATGATTTAATACCAATTACATTAGTTCGCCCGATAGTCGTTCATTTTAATGATGAATGCTGGTTTTATTTCCCATTTTATGGATTTTAATATTGAAATAGTTAATTCCATTGAAAAAAACAACATATAATATATAAGATAACGTTATTATTAGTTTACCATAGTTAAATAATATTTTTTGTGGTGTTATTGAAAATAAATCTAAAACATATAGTCAAAAGACGATACCACTTATTTAGAAAATCTATATTTATTAACACCTTAACATTAATACAGTTGAATTAAGTAATTGAATTATTACTAAAAATGAATGTAAATATTCTAGATAGGGATTAGTCTAAATAATGGCTTAGAAAATGGGGTATGAATGTGAAGAGGATGTTCCCTTTTATAAGAGGCGGGAGGGGCACTCTTGGAATTTCTCCAAATATTAAAATAATATAAATTAATTTTTAATTGAAAATGGATCCAAACAACTTAATTTTGTATATAGTTTAATTATGGGTCTAAATAAATATAATCAAATTATTTTTTACTTTTGTATTTTTGATTCTTCCCTAATCATTTGGGTTTAACAAAACCTTAACCATTTTTTAATATAATGCGAAAAAATATGATTTTTAGTTATTGGGTGTCAATATATTTATCATAAATTGACCCAAATACCTTAAATGAAAAATTGTTCGTATTATAATACATATATTAATATATTTACTGAATCAATGTTTTTAAGAATTTGATACATTTAATAAAATGATATTTATTATAAAATATCATTAATTTCACTGCATGGAATTATTCATTAAATTGATTTTAATTACCTCATGATATAATGTAAAATTTGAAAAAATAATTTAATTATTTCACTAATATGTCATTTTCATCTATAATGTTTAAGGATCACATTATTTTTTCCAAATTTTTAGATGTTTCACATTTCTACTATCATCAATTTTTTATAATTAATTTATTAATTATTATATCATTATTATGTAAGAATATAATATAATTAATTCTGATGTATTTTTTTAAAAAGAAAATTAAAATGATAAATATGAATCTTCTCTATTTCGACATTCTATTTTTATCCAAATAAATCCAAAAATATTCTCTATTTCAAAATTATTATAGTCATTAAAACCAGAGTATTAAATTTTTAACTTTTCGTTAAATAAAATATTATATTTGTCATAATCACATATAAAATGAAAAATATGTATGAAATTATAAATTTTGATGATTATTTATGTGATATAATTATCCAATAAAAATTTTAAAAGCGATGGTGTAATTTTATAGAACTTCACAAATCATTTTTAATTCTTAATTACTTGATTTACCAATTACCTGGGAAAAAAATTAATAAGGCTATTATTAATATTATCTAAAATTAAAAGGGGGCTTATTTACCAAATCTGAATCCTCAATTTCAAAATATGGAATACATTTGGAAAAATTAAAAACTTGAAAATGAAAATTTTAATTTAAAAATAACTAAAGAAAACCCAACCATTATTTTTGAAAAATGATCTTTTTAAATATATTATTTTATTATTATTTTAATACCCCCAGTTTGTAGTATGTAACCATTTCTCAATTCTCTTAATGGTTATAAAGTTAAGGGTGATGAATGGGAGAGTCAGGAGAACTTGGAATAAGGTTTTTAGGCAAAAGGGGAAGTTGCACGGGTGGCCCACGGTTTGTCTAAACCGTGCGACCAAACCGTGCATAGTAGGTCTTGGGGGAAGTACCTTTCACATGTTTTTCCCATGGTTACCGTGTATCCAAACCGTGTGAGAAGGGTGGTTGAGGCAGTAGCTAACGCTCGGTTAGCGCACGGTTTTCCTAACCGTGTGAGAAAAACATGCGGCAACTTAAATGAGATCCTAAAATAGTGGATCTCACGCGTTATTTTTTCTATGTGCCTCATTTAAGCTCTTAAGCGGCCCTAACCTGATATTTTGGTTCTCCTATGGTCAAGGATGGTTCTCCCATCGTTCTGGAGGCAATCTGAAGGCTTGTCTTGGCAAATCAAATCTGGATTCTTGAGGCACATGATCTTTCTTCATTGTTCTTGATCGGTTTCTTAGATCCACTTAGATCTATTTCTGCTCTTCTCTTGGTTTCTTAGATCTACGCCCATAATGGGTTGATATATGTGTGTGGATTCCAAATATGGTGAGATTTTGTCCTGATTTCTCAAGGAGTAGTGATCTAAGGCGGGTTTATGGAAGTTCGACCTGAGTTTCTTGAGCATTCTTCGACCGTTATGGTTTTCATCAAAACCTTTGAGGTAGGAGGATTCACTCTCGACCCCTCTTGTTAGAATTGATTTCCTAGTTAAAAATTGGTTTATTTGAAAGATTTCGATTGTGAAAAGCATGTAATAAATATTCTTTAGTGATGATTTATGGTTTTGATGTAATTGTTAAATCATGGGGAATTATAGTGCAAAGTCATTTGGATTCATGAATTTTAAAATGTTGATTTTAAATTATGATTTCTGAAATTGTAAATGGTTTGATGAAAAATGGGTTTTCAATAAAAACAACATTCTATTGAAATGGTTTGAGATTGAAATGACTTTGATGGATTTGGTTTTCAATAAAATGGGAGTTTTATTGAAATGGTTTGGAATTGAAATGGTTTGAGATTGAAATGACTTTGATGGATTAGGTTTTCAATAAAAAGGGTGTTTTATTGAAATGGTTAGGAATTGAAATGGTTTTGATGGAAATGGTTTTAAATAAAAAGGTTTTTTTATTGAAAGGGTGTTTTGGCATGACCGTTGGGAATATGTGGTCTGTGTTCATGGTGCATATACGAGGCATGGTTGAAATTATACCTTCTGCTCTATGCCAAAGGTTCAATGGTCGATGGGAAACAATTACCTTTTGATGCCTTGGTAGATAGACGAGAGACTGCTCATGCGTATGGAACTATCATAACAAAGCATGCAGGGTTGGTAGCATGGGTTGGGAAATGGTTGGGTATGCCCAAAATGATTTTTTGTGAAATGGTCTTTAAAGCTGGTTTAGTTATTTTTCTGGAAAAATAACTTGTTTGAAAAATTGGTTTCAATTTCACTTGGATGCTATTGTGTGTGAATGGTTTTGGAAGCTTGTTTTATCTTGTTATAAACGGTTTTGAGAAAAATTTAATATAAACTATTTCATATAAATGTTTCTAACTCTTCTATCCTAGTGGCATGAATAGGGAAGTCATTGGGGAAAACCCACTATGTTTTATACTCACCCCTCATTGGCTCATTTGTGCTTTTGAAGATGTCGTATTTGGGGACACAGGTAAAGGTAAAAAATTTTATTGAAAGTTACTTGTAGTGATTCTGGGGAGATGTTGTAGTGCATGGAGCTTGGTGTCGAGTCGTGGAGTGTTTCTTGGATTGTTTTGGGTCTTTTGTTTATTCTTCTTCTAGGCACTCTGATATTGTGTTGGTTATGTATTGGTTTTTTGAACATTGTAGTTCTCTTTTGCTAATTCATGAGTTGGTTGTTTCATTAACATGAATCATATAGTGGTGGTTAGTGATGTTTTGGTTGGTTTATTTCTCATAGGGTAAATCGTTCCCCACTTGCATTGAAACCCTATGGCATTTATTTCCAGCTTTTGGGGCCTTGTGGATTTTGAATAAGGCCTAATAATGACTTGTGTAGCTCTCCAGACAATGGGAATTGGAGGGTCATTACAAATGGTATCTTCTTGTTCGTTCCTTGCCTAACAAGTGGTCGTCGATGTTCTTGGTCTTGGAGTTGAAATTATTTCTTGTCTATTCCATGGGAAATCTTAGACAGGAGTAGGATTGTCAAAACTTGAAATTTATAGCATAAAAGGATGTATTTTACACGTTTATGCAGAACCTCAAGTTATAATGGGGTTTGGTACATAAGTGTTTTGGATACACTTCTAGAATGTCGGAAATCACATTGTCATGGGTTTAGCCAATGATATGATAATGACATGCATTATAGTTTAATGACTTCCAACAAAGATTGCATATCTCATTGTGAGGAATGAGTAAGGATTTAGTGCAAGGTTCTAATTTTTGAAAAATGCAGAAATTGTTTTCAATTAAAATATTTTGAAAACGTGGTATTTGGTGTATTTTGAAACCGGTTGATTTTTAATAGGCATGAGGACTATTTTAAAAAACAATTAACATGGGAAAAAATATTTTTTCGAAAAAAATGATGTGATAGATGATCTAATAGAATTTGAAATGTTATTCCATAAGTTTCTAGAGATTCATATTGACAGAGGTCGTTATTGGTTTACAAAATGGAACCTAGTAGGCGTCATTGGAACCGACCCGAAGAAGCTGTGGAGAATGTGGTTGCACCTGAACCACATGTGAACCATTAGCTGGTTTAGAGTATCGTCCAAGATCTTCATGCTATGGATACGAGGAACTAGAAGAATAAACCCAGGATTGTGGACCATACCATCCAATTCATGAAGCAGAATCCACTAAACATTCGGGGTGATACTGAACTGAGAAGGAGAATGTGTGGCTAAGTAGGATGAATCATATCATCGATTTCATCGAAACACTAGTAGATCTGAAAGTAATGTTTGCGACTTATATGCTCGAGGATCTTTCACGTTAGTGGTGGGATTTAGCGATGCAGGTTAAATTGGATGAAGGAATTAGATGGGAGGATTTTGAAGAATTCATTAACAAACATTTCTACCCTAACACGTTCCATATCCAGAAAATGACAGACTTCTTCAGCCTCAATCAAGAGAGTCTCTCTATCATAGAGTATGCATCTAAATTCATGAATTTAATTTGTTTTGCAACATAGGTTGTGGTAAGTGCGTCGTTGAAGGTACGCATCATTGAATCGGGGCTAAGGCAAGAGATTCGATCGAATATTATGGTGCTCTGTATTAAAGATTATACATAGATGGTGAACAGAGTGATTGTTGCTAAATGTGATATCTCGGGATCGATAGGAAGAGGAATGATGATACCTATGTGAATCTGTGGGAACTCAACCACTTGGAATAAGTGGAAAAGGGAAACTTGTTTCACGGTGCAAGTGGAAACCACTATCAGACACCGGGATCAGTGATCCTTCCTCCATGACCCCAAAGCGATGCAGTTTTATTTCAAAGTGGTTTGATTCACCACATAAAGCGAGATCTTATGGCACAACCTAGAGCATTCCACAATTTCATTTAGATGGGGCATCTACACCGCAATTGTAGGAATGCTCTGAGGTTGGGTGAACGTGACACTTCTCAGGTGTCGCAAGCATCGTTTGCTTCGACAGGACGAGGACAGTAGAATCAGTCTCATTAGAATAACAGATTTAGCTATGGTGATACCAAAAATACCATGAGTCCTTATTGAGGACAATCTCAGAAAGGCAACAAGGAGAACAGTGTAGTGACAAAGAAATTGTATGGATCTGAGTAGATGATGGTCGGTGATCAGGCTAGACCATATAAGGTGGGAGGTACAATTCTTTTGAATTCTACCTTTGTGCAAGTGTTGTTTGATACTAGTTCATCGCATTCCTTTATTTCTAATCATGTTGTTGACTTTCAATGTTTAAAACTAGATATGATGCCTTCATTTTTGAAACTAAAAACTCTTCTTGGTGGAAGAGAACGTTATGCCTTTGTCTGTAGATCATGTGTTATAACTATTGATGGAACTTGGTTTAAATGGGACTTCTCAATATTGGACATGGATGTATATGATTTAATCAAGTGTATATTTTGGTTGACAATTTTTATGGCTCACATCGACTGTTATAGGAGAAAGGTTAGTTTCATGACTTAGGACGACATCGACCATCTATTCACAGGAGAGAGGAAGGTAAAGAAAGGTGAACAGAGCTTGTTGGAAACAATGGAGGGAATGATCTCTTACCAACTTGTTTCATTGACTTTGGAATCAATAGAAAATATTGAGGAAAATATTTTTCCAACTGTGGTGGATCAATTTCTAGATGGATTTCCCGACAACTTCTCGGGGTTACCACCTTTAAGGGAAGTAGATTTTACGTTTGATCTCCTTCTGAGGACTAGATATATTTATCTTACATATTATAGGATGGCTCCAACAAGGTTACGAGAATTGATAGTGAAATTAGAGGATCTGGAAAGCAAGGGTTTCATTCGAACAAGTACTTCTCCATGGGAAGCACAAGTGTTGTTTGTGAAGAAGGCTGATGGAACTCTTTAGTTGGGTGTTCATTATCGTAATCTTAACCATGTTACGATAAATATTAGATATCCACTTCCATGAATTGATGATCTCTTTGATCAATTAAGTGGAGCTCAGTCGTTCTCCAAGATTGTATTGCGATCAGGATATCACCATTTGGGGGTTCAGAAGGATGATATTCCATAGACAACTTTTAGAAGTAGATATGGCCACTCCATATATGTATTATGCCTTTCGTTCTAACAAATGCACTAGCGGTCTTCATGGATTTGATGAATCAGATATTTCTGCGATATGTGGATTCATTTGTTGTGGAGTTTGTGGATGATATTTTGATATATTCAAAGACAAGGGCTGATCATGAGGTGCACCTGAAAAAAGTGTTATAAATCTTGAGAGATCATTATTTGTATGAAAAATTATCAAAGATTGATTTTTGGATACAGGAAGTACATTTCCTTGTCCATGACATTTCTGAGAAAGGCGTTTCTGTTGATCCTGAAAAGAAAGAGGCCACTATCTATTGGAAACCACCAAAGAATGTGTTCGAGATACGCAATTTTCTTGGTCTAGCTGGTTACTACCGATGATTATTGCATGATTTCTCATGACTAGCCTCACCAATGATAGTTCTGAAAAAGAAGAACGCTCCATTCAAATAGACGGAATAATGTCAGAAGTCTTTCCAGGAACTGAATTGTTGGCTTACATCCGCACTTATCTATATCTTTATAGAATCAGGACAGGGGTATGTAGTGTATTGTGATGCTTAGGGATCAGGGTTGGGTTGTGTTCTCATGCAATTATATCATGTGGTTGCTTATGGGTCAAGGCAGTTGAGGGTGCATGACAAAACTTACACAACAAATGATTGGGAGTTGGCTGCAGTCGTCCATGCTTTGAAAACATAGAAACAATACCTCTTTGGTGAAAAATTTACTATGTTTAGGGATCAAAAAATCATGAAACACATTTTATCACAGTGATATTTGAATCACAGGAAAAGGATATGGATAGAGTATCTCCAAATTTTTGACTTTGACTTGATGTATACATCGAGAAAAGGAAATTCGGTGGCAGATGCATTGAGTAGAAATTCGTATGCTCAGTTGGCGAAAGAATCTTCAAAAGAATGGCAGTTGATGTCATTTTTAGCCAACATGCATGTGGAATGTGAAGACCGAGGTAGTGTATTTGTTTTCTTTTCTGCTACATGTGTTCCTGATTTAGTAAAGATGATCAAAGATCCACAAACATCTGATGCAGACTGTGTGGTTGTACGTTCAAAACTCAATGGTGGGGACACCGTTGATGGCTACAAACTTGATGGGTGTTAGGATTTGTATTTCAGAGATCAGATGGTTGTATCTATGGTTTTTCATGAACAAATCATTCATGCTTACCACCATTCAAGATGATTTGTACATCCAGGTACATAGAATATGTATAAGGCGTTGAAGGTGCAGTTTTTGTGTAGCGGCATGAAAAAAAGGTGGTCGAGTTTGTCTCGCGGTGCTTAACTTGTCAGTAGGTTAAAGAAGAGAATCAAAGACCAGGATTTATGTTACAATCTTTACCTATCCCAGTGTGAAAATGGGATTAGAAAACAATAGATTTTGTTACAGGTCTTCCAAGAACAGTCCAAAAACAAGATGCCATTTGGGTGATAGTGGATCATCTAACCATGTCGGCCGATTTCATCCCTATTCATGAAACCCATACAGTGGAAGATGTTTCCAAAATCTATATTTGAGAAGTGGTAATGAGGAATGGGGTACTAGTTTCTATAATCTCAGATAAGGATCCAAGTTTCCCATTTTATTTCTGGAAATCATTACAACAAGCCCTTGGAACTCAGTTGACTATGAGCACGGCGTATAATCCCGAGACGGATGGGAAATCCAAGCGGACGGTACAAATTATGGAAGACATGTTACGGGATTTTTTAATGGAATTTGGTGGCTCATGGGAGGATCATATAGCCTTAGTGTAGTTTTCGTACAATAAAATCTATCAAGTCTCAATACGCATGGCTCTGTTTTAAGCATTGTAAGGGTGTCCTTGTCGTTCTCCACTATGATGGGGGGAAACTATTGAAACATCACTATTCAGACCAATCCTCATCCATGAATCAACAGAGAGGATCCAATTGATTAGAAAGAATATGGAGCTGGCTTAGAGTCGTTAGAAATATTATGTGAATCACCATCGAAGACCGTTGTCGTTCATAGTGGGTGATCATGTCTTTTTGAGGTTATCTCCAAGGGCTGGACAACGTCGTTTCTGGAAGCAGGGAAAGTTATATCCTAGATAAATTGTCCCTTTGAGATATTAGAATGGGTTGGAGTGGTGGAATATCAGTTGGAATTACCACTAGGGTTTTGTTCGGTGCATAATGTGTTTAATGTATGTCAGTTGACAAATTATCAGCCTGATCCTAACCATGTGATCAAACAGGATCACATTGACCAAGAGTTGGATGATTCATTGATAATTATCCTAGTACAGATTTTGGATAGGGAAGAGAAATCCATGAATTGAAAAACCATCTGTCTAGTGCGGGTTTTGTGGCAGCATGGTCAGATTTAGGAAGAGATTTGGGAACGTAAAAAGGAAATCAAAGAGTAGTGGCCAGAACTCTTTCAGTTGGCTGAAGGTTTTCTACTTTATGAGGATGGAAATACCAATGGTGGGGAGAATGACGTACCCCCGGTATTCTATTATGTAACCATTTATTGATGCTTTTAATGGTTATAATGTTAAGGGTGAGGCATGGGAGTTTCGGGAGAACTTGTAATGAGGTTTTGAGGCAAAAGGGGAAGTCGCACGGGCGGCGCACGGTTTGTCTAAACTGTGCAGCCAAACCGTGTATAGTCGGTCTTGGAGGTAGTAGCTTACACATGGTCGGCACATGTTTTGTCTAACCATGTGGCCTAACTATGTGAGAAGGGTGGCTGGGGTAGTAGCTAAGGCACAATTATTTCACAGTTTGTATAACCGTGTGAGAAAACCGTGCGGCCACTTAAATGATATCGTTAAATTGTGGATCTCATGCAATTTTTCCTCTAAATGCCTTGGCTAAGATCCTAAGAGGATATAACTCAGGATTTTGATTTTCCTAAGAACAAGGAGGGTTATCCCATCATTCCGGAGGCAATCCGAAGGCTTCTCTTAGCGAATTGAAGCCAGATTCTTGAGGAATGTGATTGTTCTTTATAATTCCAGATCAGTTTCTTAGATCTACTTAGATAAAATTCTCATATTCTCTCAGTTTATTAGATCTATGCCTGTTATGGGTATATCTATATGTGTGAATGCCAAATATGATGAGATTTGGTCTTGATATTTCAAGGATAAGTGATCACAGGCTGGTTTCTGTAAGATCGACACAGGTATCTTGAGCATTCTTCAACCATATTGGTCTTAATCAAAACCGTTGAGTTAAGAGGGTTAACTCTCAACTCAACTTGTTATAATTGATTGTCTTAGTTTCAAATTGGTTTATTTGAATGGGTTTGATTGTGAAAAGAATGTAATAAATCTTACTTAGTGATGATTTATGGTTTTGATGTAATTGTGATATCATGGTGAATTTTTGTGCAATGTGATTTGGATTCTTGAATTTAAATTTCTGATTTAAAATTATGATTTCTAAAATTGTAAATGGTTTGATGAAAAATGGGTTTTCAATAAAACGGGAAATTTATTGAAATGTTTTGAGATTGTAATGACATTGATTGATTTGGTTTTCAATAAAAATGTAGCTTTATTGAAATGGTTTGGAATTAAAATGGTTTTATATTTAAATGACTTTGATGGATTTTGTTTTCCATAAAAATGGAGTTTTATTGAAATGGTTTGGAATTGAAATGGTTTTGGTGGAAATGGTTTTCCATAAAAAGGTGTTTTTATTGAATGGGTGTTTTGGCATGACCATTGGTAATATGTGGTGTGTGTTTATGTATCATGCACGAGGCTTGGTTTAAATATGACCTTCTGATCAGTGCCAAACGTTTAATGGCACAATGGTATCTATATGTAAGAGGCTTGGTTGAAATATGACCTTCTTATCGGTGCCAAAGTTGTAATGGCACATGGGAAACAATTCCCTTCTGATGAGTTGGTTGATCGACGAGAGACCGCTAATGAGTATGGAAATGTCATAATGAAGCATGCATGGTTGGTCGCATTGGATGGGAAATAGTTGCGTATTCCAAAAAGGAATGTTTGTGAAATGGTTTTTAAATATTGTTTGGTTATTTTTCTGGAAAAATAACTTGTTGGAAAAATTGGTTTCAATTGCACATGGATGCTTCTGGGAATAAATGGTTTTAGAAGCTTGTTGTAACTTGTTATAAACTGTTTTGAGAAAATGATTTATATAAATTTTTTTATATAAATGTTTCAAACACTTTTATCCTAGTGGCGTCAGTAGGGAAGTCATTGGGGAAAATGTACTGAGTTTTATTCTTACACCTACTTTGGCAAGTCGGTGTTTTTTCAAATGTCGTATTCTAGTACACTGGTAATGGTAAGGAATATTATTTCTTGTGACTTGTGGTGATGCTTGAGAGATGTTGTGTTGAATGTATCTTGTTGTGGAGTCGTGGAGTGTGTCTTGGATTGTTTTGAGTATTTTGTTTAGTCTTCTTCTTGGTACTTTGATATTGTGTTGTTTATGTAATGGTTTGTGAAATAATGTAGTTCTCTTTTGGTAATGCATGAGTTGGTTGTTTCATTATCATTCATCATATAGTGGTTCTTAGTGATGTTTTGGATGGTTTATTTCTCAAAGGGTAAATCATCCCCCACATGCAATGAAACCCTTCGGCTTTTATTGCCTACCTTTTGCACCTTGGGGATGTCGCTTAAGGCCTAGTAATTACTTTTAGAGCTCTCAAGCCAATGGGAATTGGCAGGTCTTTACAATTATATATTAATGTATAAAATGCATTTATAAATGGTACATATAAAATGTATATTATTTTCATAGAGAGAATTTTTTTTTGAAATAAAATTATATTATCAAAAACAAGTTCTTATTATAAAAATAATTAATTAATACATTTGAAATGACTAGAAAAATTTAATATTTCATAAATTAGTTACTTATTTTCATACACTCAAACTTATCAACTATGTTATAATGACGACATTTAAATAATAATATTTTATTTTTTCCTTAAACATTGTGTTGTGTATCTTGTATATTATAAACATTATTTTTATATTATTGGGATATTACACATTAAGTATATGGTTTCACTATAAAATTTATCTTTTCCTATTATAATAAACTTTTACACTATCCCATTACACTCAAATTATAATAAACACCACTTATCACCTCAATATTCTCA
Organism: Viscum album; assembly: GCA_963277665.1. NCBI lineage: Eukaryota > Viridiplantae > Streptophyta > Magnoliopsida > Santalales > Viscaceae > Viscum > Viscum album. Next base: position 2,095,584,652 of record OY728163.1, on the reverse strand, counting down.
AAACTCATCAATAATCATCATGAAGCTAACATCTATCCTGATGATATTTAATGAAGAATAAAAAACTAAAGAATCCCTCGATCAAGTTATATAAAACCATTATAAATTTAAATTTTACATTGTGTTTTATAGAATATATGTTATGAGACAATGAGCTTAAATGTCCCACAAAAAATATTATAACTTATTAAAATTAAAACAGATACATTGATTTTTTAGAAACAAATAGGGTTAACCAAATAATGAAATATGTATATATTGGTCCTAAGAAACATAAATTAATTTATATATTATTTTTATATAATCAATACAATCAAAAGAATTATTATTTTTTCTAATGACTATTTGTTTTCATCGAAAAAGGTTTATATTTATTTTTTAGAAAACATTATAAATTATTTTTGAAAAACAGAGAAAAATTATTTTACAAAATTGTTATAAATTTTGAAATCATAAAATCAAAATAAATATATGGTGATTTTTTCTATTTTTACAAAAATGGTTAATTTTTTAGTAAATATTGAAAACTATAGATTTCTGAAATAATTCCATTTCGCTTCATTTGATTAAGTAATTTAAAATACCATTAGGATATGAATTTGATTACACAGTCAAATAATTATTTTCTAGTAACATCTAATATATTCAATTTCTTTTTAATTTTCATTATCCCTGAATACGGTATATGATTACTTTTAGGCCTTGAATCCCATTTTTTAGAAGCAGTTTTTATGTATATATTTTTTCTCTATTTTAGTTAATTAAAATTAAAGAAAATGACAAAATATTTGAATGAGATTTATATTATATATATATATCAATTTAATGATGATTAATTATCATGTAGGTAAATTAAGATAATCAAATTATTGCAAGGAAACATTTCTTGAAAAAACATGTTTCAACATGAATTGTTATTTTATTTATAAATTCAATTATACCACTTTTAGGATTAGAATATCATAAAAAGATTCCATATTTTTTATCCCCATATTTAAAATTACAAAAAAAGTTAAAATATATATTTGGACAATATTATTAGCAATCAAAATAAAATTTAATTATCTATATTAATGTTCAAATGGGTTTTTTCACATTACATGCAATTATGTTAAAATTAATTTTTCCAACACATGGAATTATTAATAGGTATATTGGAATTGATATTAAAAATCATGGATTTTAAATTATAAAAGAAGGATAAATTAAATTTATTCATAAATATTAAATTACATCACATAAAATAACATTGTATTCAATAGACTATGTTAAATGCAACATCAAGATTAATAATCCCATGAAATTTATTTTCCTAAATTTGATCTCTTTGATTGAGTGAGGAACACACTACCCTAAGTCTAAATGAACCATGATATTGTATTAAAATTTAAATTAGATTCAATTTAGGCATATTTTTATATAAATTATTAAATTTATGGTTATAATTGAATAATTATAAAATAAAAAACATTTAATATAAAAATGAAATGTCTTCTCAAAATATATATTTTTTTCTAAAAGATGGTCTATGAGCTCATTACGCACCTAGTATAATTTTGTTTTACCTTGTTAATAAAATTTATTTTGTTAAATTAACAACTCTATTTAAATAATCACACCCAAATTAACTAATGTTTTAATTTTTTTATTTTTTTCAAAGGTTTTCTTTTCTTGATGAATTGTGAAAAATACTAATTTTGAATTGGGAAATTCATTTTTCAATAAATTATATATAAAGTTATATTGTATATTTAGTTAGTTATGATGTATGATTCGGTCGAATATATATATATATATATATATATATATATTAATCCAATTAATATCATTGGATTCAAATTCATATTTAATTTTAGTATAAAAAATTATTAAACATTAACTGTTTTCCATTTATACTGCCACATGGTCTTGGTGTCTTTGGAATTAATTTAAATTAAATATATAAAAAACGTAAATATAATTTTAAAATAGGATTACCTAATTTTAATTAACATAATTATATTATCAAATATTTTATACTTTATTTCAGACAAACATGAATAGTATAAGTAGTAAAAATTATTTACCAAGGAAAATGAAAAAATGGGTTTACAGAGAGTTAAACTAAATAGATAAAGGTTTAAATGACCAAATAACATGTATAAAATATATTTGTGGACATATATAGACCATATCTAGGCTATTTATTGATAATAGCAAATTGTATGCACATTGTTTATGTAAAAGATGACGATATACATTTTTCTTCACAAATATTATGGTGTGGCCGTCACCTAACTTATAAAGGCCATGCCTTCTCATTTATTAATCCGATAATCAAAACTCCATGTTTTATTCATTTCCAAAACTATCCCTCTCCCAAATGACATCTTATAATCCTGTATTCCATTTATCGGTATGTAATTTAACCATGGATGGAAGTGGGTGAAATCCCAATGAGGATACCTGATGAAGAGGTAATGCTTTTGAATAAGAATTTTTTATTTATTCCTCCATATATATAAATTATTTTTAATAACTTATTATTTAATATAGGAATTATATTACATATATTTATATTTTTTATGTAAATTTATTTACCTTCAACAATCCCCAGTTCTATAAAATATGTTACAAAATCATCATTTGTGGGTACAACAGACTACCATTTAACAGACCATTGTAATATTTTCCATTTCCACATATCATATTGGGGTATGATCATGAATATAAAGTATATATTTTATATTTTTATCATCTTTATACCTATTTTTTCTTTATTTCTAATATAACTTTTTTTCTTTTTTATGGATTTATGGTAACATCACTTGTGTGTATAGAAGTGTAACACATCCTAAAGAGATGTTATTATTTTTTTAAGAAATGTGTTAAATAGATGGTTATAATGAAATAATAAATTAATTCATGTGATATTCATAAACTAATAATGATAATAATGAAATATTTATCATTTTTAGAAGAAAATATATCATTTCTTATCTTACAATTTCACTGTAATGGCCCAGGTTTTTTGGGTCCATTACATTGTGAAAACCTCATGTTGAGTTTTCTGGTCTGGGAATCACGGTGGTGTAGGCATACCGGTATCCTTAGCCTACCGGTAGCAGGCCTACCCATAGTTCGGTCTACCGGTAGCCGCAGCCTACCGGTAGCTCTATCTACCGGTAGCTCGGTCTACCGGTAGCTCGGTCTACATGTAGCTGCCTCCTACCAGTAGCTGCAGCCTACCGATAGCTCGGTCTATCGATAGCAGCGGCCTACCAGTAGCTTGGCCAACCGGGGGCCATGGCCTACCCCCGTGGGTTCTTTCCAGTGGCGTTCCTTCTTGCGCAATTAGGGTTTTAAACCCAAGTTTGACTCCTTTAAGCGTGTTTTAAAGCCCGATAACACACGTGAATGTTTTAATTAATTAATTAATGAATTAATGAGTTTGTTTAAACAACCAGAACCCTTGAATAACGTGTGGGGTCATGTGGCCAACCCACGACCTCGCGCCTTACACGGTTTCACGTTCTTTTCTCAACCGTCTGCGCCCCTTATAAACCAAAGGGTTAGGCATGGTTTCTTCTTCCTCGATCGATTCTTTTCACGAACAACTCTTGGTGCATCGGGCGAGCCGCATAGTTATCTGTAATGTTTCGCGCCTGGCCTAAGAGTCGATCGTCTATCAAAAAGTAGAGAATTTTCTCCTTCGTCTCTCTCTTTTGTGTATCATGCGGGGTGGGCGTGCTTTTGTTTCTGTAGAATTGGATAAACTAGACCTAAATAAAGATAATGAATAGATTCTATAAGGAAAGAAGGGGGATGTGATCATTTATGTTGTTTATATTATGATCATCTTTCGGAATTATGCTGTCTTGCGCCTTCTGAAAATCGAGGTCGTTGGTGGTCGTTTTCTGTGCACTAATGAAACCCTCGTAGTGTTTTGTAATTGTAAACTACTGCTGTGAAAAGTAAATCGGTTAATCATGTATACCCTGATGAATAAATTTAAAGCACCATGATTTATCCTTCTGTGGTAAACCCTGGTTAAAACACATGGAAATTAAAATCATGGAGCATGTAAAATCTTTAAATCTGAAAATACTTCATGGGCCTGTTTTGCTTGATGGTAGTGGTTTTGTCTATTCTTATTCAATGGGTCGGTTTCTAGGGATGGGATCCCCTATTTTTTTACTCTCGATGGTTGTGGGTTCAGGGATGTGATCACCTATTGTTATGGATTTAGTATTTGCGAGTTTTAAGACCGGGTGGTTACCTTGTTTATATCACCAATTGGAGTGGGATCCTCTATTGATGAAAAACTTTTTTGGGGGAGGGGACATGGGGAAGTGTCCCGGGGTTTTCTGGTACCAATACATCGTGGGTTCTCACATTTCCATTGTTTTTGTGACTTTACAAGAGAACCAGGTATGGATTCTTAGTTGATGTTTGGATAGTTTCTTTTCCATGGTTATACTTATGGATTAGTTTCCCAGTAGTGCATAAACTTATTTGAACATTATTACTGAACATGAAAACAAGAATGGGAAAAATGGGCTTTGTTGGAGAGATTTGTGACTCGGACTTGACTGTCATTGTGATCTGTAGGTTGTCTAGATAAAAACCTAAACCTTGGGTAAGTGCATGTTACCTATATCTATATTTGTAGTTTTGTGTTTCTTTTTCGCGCCCCACTCATGTTGAGCACTTAGTGCCGAACACCCCCATTTCATGGGGGGGTGTTTTTCCCAACACTATTCTTTGTGGCTGGTTATTAGCTCATTTTCTACTCCCTTTCCCAGATATCCCAAGTCTTTTCAGGCAGGCTGTGATGGCCTAAGGTCCATTATTAGCCCAAGAACCTTCAGGCGGGGTAGTGTGGTGGCTGGCCAGGTTTGTGTGGAAGGTGGTTTCCCAAGTTTCTTCGGGATGAGGCCCACGTGTCTTCGGGTGTGGCAGTGGATCTTCAAGCCCAGGTGTCTTCGGGAGTGGTGGTGGTTGTTCTGGCCCAGGTGTTTGCGGGTGGGATTCGGCAGTGGGACTACATGTGGTTATGGACCAGGTGTGTGCGGGAGGGTGTGGTAGTGGGACTGCGGGGAGAATGGAAGAATTGGTTCAATTCATAGGATGTCTCAATAACCATAGGGAAAGTGGCGCGGGGTACCCAAACATCGATGTGCTCTTATTATATATATTACATGGCTTGCGTTATTTGGGGAGTGTGCCCTGGTGAGGCTTGGGTGGATAGTTTACCTTGATAGGTGTTTGGATTACACCTTTTCTCATGGGACATTAGTACGTTTCCCCACTTGTGCACGAGAGTATCTGGGTTTCCCTACTGAGTGTACTTGTATGCTCACCCTACGTATATAAAACTTCTTTCAGGTTTTCAGGAGGACTTCTGGGATCGCGCAGGACCATACTAGCTCGGACCTTTGGGGGCAGTTGTTGTTGCTATTTTTCTTCCTTTGGTACTTACCTATGTAGTAACCTTTTGTACCTTGTGTCTTTTACTTTTGAAACATTCATGTGGGAATGGTTTACTTGTTGCTGTACTTATTTTTCATTTTTGGAGTTTTTGGGTTCCATCATCTTTTATCCTGATCCGGTAATACAGAAAAAGGGCAATGCCTTCAATTTACTGTGTGATTCTAAACCCTTGGTGCTAGTCGCCACTCCGGGACCTATTTAAGGCGGGTTTCTGGGTCATTATCTCTCCTTCAACATAAAGATGGAACAACCTTTATCATCGCTAAAATGGCCTTTATCGGTGCTAGAAAAGTTCTGCTAAAGCCAGTGTATAAAGGGGGGTCCCCTTTATCAGCACTGCAAAAATCGCTGATATAGGACCCCTTTATCAGCGCTCAAAAAAGTGCTGATAAAGGGGTCCTATATCAGCGCTCCCTTTATCAGCGCTTTCGTTTTACTGCTGATAAAGGACCCTTTTATCAGCGCTTTTAAAAAAGCGCTGATAAAAGATAAAAAAATTTAAATAAATTAAAAAATATTATAAAAATACTGCCAATCGAGGGGGGGCTTTTATAGCGCTTGACCCCCCCCCCCCCTTTTACTGCGCTTTTCGGCCCCTATACAGCACCCCACGCACCCCCCTCCACCCTTTAACAGTGCTTGCTCAAATATTCCCCATGCGCGTGCACCCCTACCTCCACCAGGATTTGAACTCGAGACCTCCCCCCTGCGCGCCTAAGCCCTTACCACTACTCTATTTTGATTTTCTTTCCAAGTCATGATATCTTTATATATATATATATTTATATATTTAGTTATATTTATTCGTATAGTAATATATATTTATATTAATATATATATATATAATGGTATTAATATATATCTATCTATATATTTATATATATATTTTTAGTTATATTTATTCGTATAGTAATATATATTTATATTAATATATATATATATATAGTTATATTAACATATATATAGTTATATTAACATATATATAGATATATTAACATATATATAGTTATATGAATATATATTTATATAGTTATATAGTTATATTAATATATATATAGTGATTTTAATATATATATTTATGGTGATATTAATATATATATTTATAGTAATACTAATATATATATATGTAGTTATATTAATATATATATAGTTATTAGATTAATATATATATATAGTTAGATTAATATATATATATATAGTTAGATTAATATATATATATAGTTAGATTAATATATAGGTATATAAATATTCATATATTGGTATTTTAAATAAAATGGATATTAGTTATTATTTAGATAAAGCTAATATATTTTATATGTGAATATGTTTAATTATTTATTTAAACAATATAATTTTTAGGTGCGAATATATAAAAAATTTATACATATAGTTATATATTTGATTATAAATAGCAGTTCATTTTAAAAAAGGATTAAATTTCAAAGACATAATATCAATATGAATGTAATACCTTAGAATAAATTCATACCCTGCCAAAAAAAGCCAATAATACCCCCTTAAATGAGTTTCAAAATCCACAAAATGTGAAAAAATATGGGTACCCCAACAAAAAACTCGGTTTTGGAGGCCTTCTGGCCTATTTTGGCCTCTAAAAACGCTTGGTCGTCGTCCCCCACGATCACAACGACGTAGAGCTCGTCGCAGGCTTCGATTTGATATGTGGTAGAGCTCAAACGGACACCCGGATCAAAAGATAGAGCCATTTGAAGTTTGAGTTGCGTTTTCAACATGTTTTGGATCTTTTTTTAATATTTTTAGTCCTCAAATTGTTATTAAATGACTATTACTCCATAATTATTATCAAATTATTAATTAAAAATATTATTTTAATTTTTTAAGAAGTCATTTTCACTAAATATCTTATATATTAAGTATAATAACTGTAAATGTACGTTTATAATTATCTAAAATATATTTAAAAATTATATATTATATTTATATAATAGTATAACTATATTTATATATTAATATATTAATATATGAATATATTTTTTAATTATTTTTTGAAGCCGACCCTTTATCAGCGCTAACAAAAGCGCTGATAAAGGGGGGCGCTGCGAAAAACAGTTTTTGTGGTAGTGAATTCCCTCCTTTTGGCGAAGGCGGGTCTTGACAGAATGGTATCAATGGTGAGGTGGTTGAGAGATAGGATGGAGTCTGGAGTTAGGCACAGTGAGTATTTCATGGGATGGTAGGGAAACAGTGTTGCGTGACCTCGGTGTGTGAATTAGTCTAGGGAAGACCGGCTAGGACACAGGATTTTTGGGCCCCCGTGATCCGATGCAAGGACTCTGGACCTACCGAACGACAAAGTGACGCCATGCTGATTATAGGGTAGAGACCCTAGGAAAGGTACATGCATTATAATGAATTCTGTTCTTGTGTTTCTTGGGTGTTTTGGGAATTAAGAATATACTAAAAGCTTAAGAAGTTTTAAAGACAAAGTTCTGCACTACACGGGATTAGGCATTCCTTATTTACCTTGCAGTTATGGCACCTAGAAGGAGACCGTGTGTGGTACAGGCGATCAAGGCCCTGCAGACTGCCTTGGCCGATCGATAGAGAGCTGACCGTGAAAAAGAGGATGACCAGTGGTAGAGTATTCATCGGCCCTTTCAGTCACAGACCCTTGAGAAGTATGAGGGAAGCACCTCTGACATGAAGACGGAAGGCTGGTTAGAGGATATAGTGATAGCTTTCAGCCTGATTCGGGCCCCGACCGAGTACTGGGTTCCTCTGGACATCAGCCAAATGCGGGAAGTGGCGCGCATGTGGTGGATGCTTTACCTGGGGGAGAGGAGAGAGTCCGAGGTGGCGTGGACTGATTTCGAGAGGGAGTTCCGAGCGGAATTCCTCTCTTCGACGATGAAGTCGGAAAATATACAGAAGCTACTCTCCCTCCAACATGGGAGTATTTCCGTGAGGGAGCTAGGGATCAAGTTCAAGGACCTCCTACATTTTGCTCCAGACCTCTTTCTCGACGAGGAGTCTCAGGAAAGTCGTTTGGAGGAGGTGTTCCGACCCTCCCTCCAGTATGTTGTTACCCCCATTACCCTTCGGACGTACTTGGAGGTCCAGAAGAAGGCTGAAGTGGCGGAGAGGATGCATTCTCTATGAGGAGTGTCATGAGAGGGGATCCAGCTAGGACCATTGAAGGGCCTTCAGCACCAGGCCTCCAGCGTCAGGACCCTCCAGGTTCGGACTATCAGGAAGCAGACCACAACAGTTTCAGTTTCGATCCCTTGGTCCTCGCCCTTTTCCTCAGGGACCGGGACTGCGGTTCTTTGTCTGTGGGAGCCTTGGACAGCTCCGAAGTCAGTTCCCGGACCGTGTACAGTATGGTGGTGGTGGACAGCCCCACCACCCGCTGCAGCAACAGCTTCCAGCCAGACATTTCCAGCGGCAGAAGCAGGGACCACGAGCTCCTGCTCCTCCGAGGGCAGACGTAGGAGGAGGTGGCCGACCTCAGGGTGCACATCAGGGACCTCGACTGGGGCGTGGTCAGGGAGGTGGGCAGTAGCCGAGGGGCAGAAGAGCTGGTTGTGGACATTTACATGCTGCAGAGGCAGCAGTTCCAGCAGGGCTAGATGTTTTTTGAGGTATGATCAGTTTGTTTAGCACTCTTGTTTATGCCTTGTTCCATACCAGAGCTTCTCACTCCTTTGTTGCACCCAGTCTAGCCCGTGCTTTGGGTCTAGATGTCGAGAGACTTATAGTGCCCCTGGTGTTCAGCACAGCAGTCGGAGGTCAGACCGGCATGTTGTTTGTTTGTTGAGGATGCAGACTAATGATAGTTCCACATCAGTCGGTTAGGGATCATATTCTGCTACAGATACAGCCATACGATGTCATTCTGGTCATCGACTGGCTATTCTCAGTGTGTTCTGTCATCGACTGCTTCTGAAGAAGGGTCATGTACTGAGAAATGGGCGGCTGACGTGTTGTTTTCACTGGCGAGCGGAGCAGTCAGGAGGGCGACATCCCGAAGATGACGTTCAGATGCAGATATGGACACTTTGAGTTCGTGGTTATGCCCTTTGGCATTACGAACTCCCCAACTATGTTCATGGGGCTTATGAACTCCATCTTCCGGGAGTACTTGGATCGGTTCGTGGTTGTGTTCATTGACGATATCCTGATCTATTCGTGATCAGAGGAGGACCCTGCAGATCACCTGAAGACGGTTCTGGAGGTCCTCCAACATCATCAGCTCTATGGGAAGTTGTCGAAATGCATTATCTAGACACGATTAGTGAACTTCCTCAGGAACGTGGTGTCCGAGCCGGGAGTAGCGGTGGACCCGACAAAGGGTGAGGTAGTTTTTTCTTGGGCAGCACCCAAGAATATGGAAGAGGTCTGTAGTTTCCTCGGGCGGGCAGGTTACTATCGGAGGTTCGTACCCAATTTCGGTCGAGTAGTAGCCCCTTTGACAGCTCTGACCAAGAAAGACCATGTTTTCGTGTGGAGTGAGTAGTGCGAGTCAGCCTTCAGCTATCTGAAGGAGAAGTTGGTCAGTGCCCCAGTGCTGAGATTACCATAAGAGGGGGCAGCTTATGAGGTGTTCTGTGATGATTTAGGGCGGGGCGTGGGATGTGTGTTGATGCAGCGACATGGGGTGATCTCTTATGGGTCCTGGCAGCTACGCCCTCATGAGCGTAATTACGCCTCCCACTACCTGGATCTTGTAGCGGTCATTTTTCCACTGAATTTATGGTGGCACTACATCATCGGAGAACAATTTGTGGTCTTCACGGATCACAAAATCTTGAGGTACATTTTCTTCCAGTGGGACCTAAACATGGGACATTGGAGATTGGTGGAGTTCCTCCAGGATTACAACTTCGAGATCTTTTATACCGAGGGAAAGGGAAATGTAGTGGCCGATGCCTTGATCAAGAGGATGCAGAAGGATGCGGTCCGAGAGTCGGCGGACTCCTAGAAGGCAATGGAGGCGTTGGATGCCTTACACCTGGATGCGAAGATGTATAGCGGTAGAGGTTGCCTATATCATATGACAGTGCAATCATCTCTGTTTCAGAAAGTGGAGGAGTCTCAGTGGGGAGACCTAGAGTGCGAAGTAATGCGTGACCGAGTTGACCAAGGAAATGATTCGGAAGGATGGACAGAGGATGGTCAGAACTGGATGCTTTTCCAAGGAAGGTTGTCGTCTCGGAGGCGATGCGCGGAAAGGTTCTTAGTGATTTTCACAACTCACCCCTGGCGGTACACCTAGGAGTTTCCAAGTTTTACCAGGGACTGAAGAGTCAATTTTGGTGGCCCGGAGTTAAGCGATTGGTGGCAGAGTTTGTGGGCAAGTGCTTAGTATGTCAACAAGTGAAGGCTGAACACCGTGTTCCAGGGGGCCTGCTTCAGCCTCTAGTTGTCCCTGAGAGGAAGTGGGACGATATCTCGATGGATTTCGTCACGGGACTACCCAGGGTCCAAGAATGATACGACGCCATCTGGGTGGTAGTGTACAGGTTGACGAAATTGGATCACTTTTTGGCGATAAGGGAGTCGAGTGCAGTGGACGCTTTGTCACGAAGGTACGTGGATGAGGTGGTGCGGTTGCATGGTATTCTGAGGTCTATAGTATTGGATAGGGATGCACGATTTACCTCGTGAGTCTGGAGAGGATTGGGGCATGATTTTGGCACCCAGCTACGCCTTAGCACTACTTTCCACCCCCAGACAGATGGGCAGACAGAAAGCACCATCCAAACATTGGAAGATATGTTGCGAGCAAGTGTTCTAGACTCATAGGGATCATGGGTGTGATACTTTCCTCTGGTAAATTTTGCCTACAATAATATCCACCACTCTACCATCAGTATGGCCCCGTTTGAAGCTTTGTACGAGAGGCCATGTCGTTCACCTGTGTGTTGGACCGAAGCAGGAGAGGCAGGCATCCTTGGCCCGGAAGTGGTGCAGAGCATGACAGAGTAGGTTCAGCTCATACAAGAAAGGATGATGGCGGCCCAGGACCTACAGAAGTCATATGCGGGTACTCGGAGGAGGCCCTTGGTGTTTGAGGTTGGGGACCACGTGTTCTTGAAGGTCTCCCCTCAGCGTGGACAATAGAGGTTTGGAAAGGGGAGTAATCTTTCTCCCAGGTTCATTGGACCCTTTGATGTGTTGCGGCGGGTCGGCGAAGTGGCTTATCAGCTAGCGTTACCACCGCCGCTACTGAGGATACATGATGTCTTCAATGTGTCACAGCTCCGCCGGTATCTGCATGATGATTCACACGTCCTTTATTGAGGTGATCTGTACATTGAGGACGACATGGCTTTTGTGGAGAGACTAGTGATGATTGAGGATCTCAAGGAGAAGTTGCTTCGTGGGAAAACCATTCCCTTGGTTAATGTGTTGTGGTGACATGGTGGGATTTAGGAGAGTACGTGGGAGAGGGAAGCACTGATGCATACCCAGTACCTAGAGTTGTTTTGAGTTTTGTTCTTTGTTGTACCTGTTGTAGTGGAACGTTTTGTCTTTTGATATGGAATGTACTAGTTTTCATCCTCTGGATGGTGTAAAAATCCCTAGCTATGGGGGAGGAGAGGACCCGACCCCTAATCAAGACGCATTAAAGTGGATGTGATTAAACCTGTGTGGGCGAGTAAGTGCTGCCCAAAGCAGATAATATCTTGACATGGGGGAGGAGACTCCCCAACCCACATGCATGGGCAATTTGGCATGGTATGTTGCTTTGTTCTTGACAGAGATGTGTTTTTAGTTAGCATGGGTTCACTCCTAAGAGTTACCTTTGGAGGTGGTTGTTCGGACTCTCTCTTTCCTTATGGTTTGTTTTGATTCTCGAGGACGAGAATCATTTAAGAGGTATCTAATGTAATGGCCCGGGATTTTGGGGTCCATTTCTTTGTGAAAACCTCGTGTTGAGTTTTATGGTCTGGGAATCACGGTGGTGTAGGCCTACCGGTAGCCTTAGACTACCAGTAGCAGGACTACCGGTAGCTCGGTATACCAGTAGCTATAGCTACAGGTATCTCTGTCTACCGGAAGCTCGGTCTACCGGTAGCTGGAGCATACCAGTCGCTCGGTCTACCGGCAGCTACAACCTACCGGTAGCTTGGCCTACCGGTAGCTGCAACCTACTGGTAGCTCGGCCTACCAGTACTTGTAGCCTACTGGTAGCTCAGCTACGGGATGCTGTCACCCACCGGTAGCTCTCAGCTACCGGTAGCTCTCACCCATCGGTAGCTCTCAGATAGCTGTTGCTCTGGCCTACCCCCGCAAGTTCTTTCCAGTGGTGTTCCTTCTTGCGCAATTAGTGTTTTGAACCCAATTTTGACTCCTTTAGCCATGTTTTAAATCCTGGTAACGCACGTGAATGTTTTAATTAATTAATTAATTAATGAGTCGGTTTAAACCACCTTACCCCTTTAACAATGTGTGGGGCCGCGTGGTCAACCCATGACCCCGCGCCTTACGTGGTTTCGCGTTCTTATCTCAACCATCTGGGCCCCTTATAAACCAATGGGTTAGGCATGGTTTCTTCTTCCTCGATCGCGGCATTTCACAAACAGATTTTGGTGCATCCGGAGAGCCGCATCATTATCCGTAATGTTCTGTGCCCGGCCTAAGCGTCAATCATTTATCAACATGTAGTGAATTTTCTCCTTCGTCTCTCTCTTTTGTGTATCATGCGGGGTGGGTGTGCATTTTTTTCCGTAGAATTGGATAAACCAGACCTAAATAATGATAATGAATGGATTCTATAAGGAAAGAAGGGGGATGTGATCGTTGATGTTGTTTATATTATGATCATCTTTCTGAATTATGCTGGCTTACACATTCTAAAAATTGAGGCCGTTGGTGGTCGTTGTCTTGGCACTAATGAACCCCTCGTAGTGTTTTTTAATTGTAAACTCCTGCTGTGAAAAGTAAATCGGTTAATCACATATACCCGGCTGAATAAATTGAAAGCACCAGGATCTACCCTTCTGTGATAACCCCCAGTTAAAACACACAGAAATTGAAATCCTGGAGCATGTAAAATATTTAAATCGTAAAATACTACATGGGCATGTTTTGCTTGATGGTAGTTTTTTGTTTTTTCTTCTTCCACGGGCCGATTGCTGGATATGTGGGAGGGGATGGGATCCCCTATTTTTATACTCTCGATGGTTGTGGAATCGGGGATGGGATCCCCTGTTGTTATGTATTTAGTATTTGCGAGTTTTAAGACTGGGTAGTTACCTTGTTTATATCATGAATTGGAGTGGGATCCTCTGTTAATGAAAAATCATTTTGGGGGAGGGGACACAAGGCAGTGTCTCGGGGTTGTCTGGTTCCAGTACTTCTCGGGTTCTAACATTTCCTTTGTTGTTGTGACTTTACAAGAGAACCGTGTATGGATGCTTAGTGGACGTTTTGATGGTTTCTTTTCCTTGGTTATACTTATGGTTTAGTTTCCCAGTAGTGCATAAACTTATTTGAACATTATTACTGAACATGAAAACAAGAATGGGACAATTGGGTTTTTTTGGCAAGAGTTGTGACTCGGACTTGAGTGCCGTTATGATCTGTAGGTTGTCTAGATAAAAACCTAAACCTTGGGTGAGGGATTTTTACCTATATCTATATTTGTAGTTTTTTGTTTCTTATTCTCACCCCACCCAAGTTGAGAACTTATTGCCGAACACCCCCATTTCATGGGGGAGGGTGTTTTCCCAACACTATTCTTAGTGGATGATTATTAGCTCCTTTTCTGATCTCTTTCCCGGATAGCCCATGTATCTTCAGGGTAGGATGTGATGGACTGAGGTCCATTATTATCCCAAGAACCTTCGGGCGGTGTAGTGTGGTGGTTGTCCAGGTGTGTGCGGAAGGTGGTTTCCAAAGTGTCTTCGGGATGAGGCCCAGGTGTCTTCCGGCGTGGTAGTGGATCTTCTAGCCCCGGTTTCTTCGGGTATGGTGGTTGTTGTTCTAGCCCAGGTGTTTGCGGGCAGGATTCGGCAGTGGGACTGCGTGTGGTTTTTGGCCAGGTGTGTGCGGGCGGGTGTGGCAGTGGGACTACGGGGAGAATGATAGGATTGGTTCGATGCGTATGATGTATCAATAACTAGCGGGAAAGTGGCACGGGGTACCCAAACATCGATGTGATCTTATTATATATATTACTTGACATGCATTATTTGGGGAGTGTGCCCTGGTGAGGCTTTGGTGGATAGTTTAACTTGATAGGTGTTTGGATTACTCCTTTTCTCACGGGACTTTAGTATGTTCCCCCACTTGTGCACGAGAGTCTTTGGTTATCCCTACCGAGTGTACTTGTATGCTCAACCTACGTATATAAAACTACTTTCAGCTTTCCAGGAGGACTTCTGGGATCGCTCAGGACCATACTAGCTTGGACCTTTGGGGTCAGTTGCTGTTGATGTTTTTCTTCCTTTGGTACTTACCTTTGTATTCACCTTTTGTACCTTGTGGCTTTTACATTTGAAACATGAATGTGGGAATGGTTTACTTTTGGCTTTACTTTTCTTTCAGTTTTGGAGTTGTTGGGTTCCATCATCTTATCTCCTGATCCTGTAAAACAAAAAAAGGTAATGCCTTCCATTTAGTGTGGGAATCTATACCCTTGGTGCTAGTCGCCACTCCGGGACCTAATGAAGGCGGGTTTCGAGGGTCATTATCTATCTTTCAACTTAAAGAAGTAAGGGTCTGGCAGTCTGCTGACCCTTCCCTCATTTTGGTGAAGGCGGGTCGTGACATTCACTCACATAAAGATGATAACATTATTCGTCTTTGTGTGAGATACCACCTATATGAAGCGATGTAAATCTCGTGACATCACCACGATAAATGAATATTATATATATATATTTTAAATAAAATAAAATGGTGTTTATGATATTATGATCATTAAGGAGAAATAAATTATTACTCACCTCAATTCCAAAATTTTCATTGAAAAACTGGAATGTTACACATGAGTACGTATTCCATACCATCTCCATGATAGTAACGTACTAAATTTCTCAAAACCAACATTCATTAGATTTATTTAAATTATTATTGATCTATAAATATTATAATTATATAGTAATTTTTATTTTTGATATGATGAAAATATATAATATATTTAAGAACCAGATAATTCTTGATAAAAAGATTATTAGAAATCAAAAAAATTAACCCATAAAATAATGAAAATTGTAATTGATTATATAAAAATGGGTGAAAAGATGTTATAAAATTAAAATATATGATACTATAAATATTAAAATAGTGATTTTATAAGAAAATAAAATATTTGAAAACAATTTAGTGGAGGATAAATCATGTTCACCTATAAGAAAGAATGAGGTAATGGATTTATTTAATCAATTTCCATTCATTTGATTCAACATATACCTTATTAGTAATTTCATAATATGATTATGTGTGTCATAAGAATTTATTATTTTATGATTAATTTCAACTAATTTTTTATGGATTTATAACTGTAGTGATCATCAAAGAGAAGGTTAAATTACCGTCATATTTGGATTATTCTGTAAGGAAAATTTGGTACATCATAAATTAGAGAATTTATGTTGGCCACACTTTGAGTTAAGGGAACATCACGATAGATGCTTTAGCCAAAAAGGGGAATATGGAAGAGATAATTATCATTTAAAATAGTCATTGATCCTTAACTGATTAATGTAAATTATTTTTTATTGTTTATTTGGAAGGAATCCACCACTTTCATACTCCATGAGCATTTCACATCTTTATTTTCATGCATGTATTGTTTTTCATCAATAAAAAATTTTAATTTTTAGTTATTCATTTAAATCGATATTAATTAATCATGATTTTCAGTTAAAAGAAATTATTTTTCCATTTCCTACCAAATAAAAATAATTTTATACTACTGTAGATATTAATTATATTTTCAAGTAATAATTCCCTTTTAGAAATATTTATTATCTAAATGAATTGGTAAAATGATTTTAAGAAAATCAAACATCGTTTCCATCTTTTGTGAGAAATATTTTTTCCTAAAATACAATTAACTCTCAAAATAGTTTCAAAAATAAAATATATTCTTTTCTGAATAAGTTATTAATGTATTTTTTAACGAATTTTGTCAATTACTATTTTTTAATGTATTTTCCTTGTCATTTTCATAAGAATAAATATTTGGATTTTATCGAGGAGGTGAATGGAATCATTATTTTAACATACTTAACATTTATGAAACTACCATCTATATAAGAAACATCATTTTTTAAAGATTCTATTGTAATATTCAAATATTATTTTCAATGAAAATAATTTTTATATTTATTTCAAACGTAAAAAATTAATTATCAAAATGAAAAGAATATTTCTCTCTAGAATATTTGTAATTCTCTTTTTTTTTATATTTCCTATTCATCAACAACATCAACCCATTATTCTCACTCCAATGGGTGTATATTGGTATTTATTATATTATGATAAATTCATAAATTCAAAGTATTACATAACTTATTTACATAATAATCATTGAAAAATGAAAACATTACCCATGTGTACATTCATCCTACCATCTCCATGATCATGACATACTTCATTTATCAAGAATAAAATTTCAAGAATTATTTAAATATTATAATTGATATATAAATATGATAACTATGAAATTATTATTATAATTCATATTATCGATCTATATAATATGTGAAATAAATAGATCTTTTATGAAAAAACACACATGGGGAAACAATATATTTACGATATGAAATAATGAATATAATTAAAGATTATTATTGAATGGTTGATAAAATGTTATAAAGGGATAATATTTGATATTATAAATATTATATAGCACTTTTATAGGATACTAACATGCATAAAACCACTATAAAAGAGGTTAAATTACATTCAAACAATAGAAGGTGTGAGGTAAGGAATCTCTAAACCAATCTTTCATTCATTATGATAAACATATTATTTATTAATTATGTCTGGTTTTGATCATGTGTGTAATTAAAATTATTTATTTTTTGTATTATTTAGAGTTTTTATGCGTATTTATATTTAATACACATAATCAAATATTTAATGAATCAACACTTCAATGATATGATCTTTCTTAAGGGCTTCATCTCAATATCCATTCATTGAGTCAGATTGTAATATTATGCTCATAATTTCATTTAAAGGTTGTATATAATTTCCATTTGTATTTTAATATCATCATTCTATAATAATTCATGGTATTATAAATTTAATTTTGAATTATTTCATCCAAGGGTATTTGACGTAATATTTACCATGTGGAAAATAATTTCATAACTCAATTTCTTTTCATTTAGATGTATTACATCTTAGTAATCAATGATATTTTAAGATAATGTGTGAAATAAATTTTTATTATATTATTTTGTATTTAAAGTTGGTTTATATTTATTCATACTTGATACACATAATCGATTCATTCATCAATTATCACTTCAATGGTTTGATCATTGAATGGGTTTATTTATCAATCTAATTCAATTCACGTTTTTTTTAATTCATGAATTTTTTTGTATGAAATTATTTAACTATTATATATTAAATACTTTTAATTTTATTAGCCTATGGTTATTTGATACATTTTAATGTTAATTTACCTTTTTTAACTATTTGGTACATAATATTATAAATAAAATGATTTTAATTTTCATGACCACTCCCCTCATTGTGTACCCCAACTAGGATGGAAATGGGATAAGAGAGATAGTGACACCCATGTCCCGCCACTAGTAGCCACGTAGAAGATTTCCTGTTATTAATGGATTTCACCCTTTTCTAAATATACATATATTTTCTTTGGCAATCCATTATTTTCTCTATGAGATATCGTTGAGAAATCATTTCAGAAAGGATGGATGATTTTCCTACCTTTATGATTCCCTTGTCCATCCTCTACAAATCTAGTAATATTGGCTCCTTTTCAATTTTCATCATTGACAAAGAAGAATGATTATTTCTACTTAGAGAATCTACCACCTTGTTTACCATATCAGGATGGTAGTGGATTGAGCATTCATAATCGTTGATGAGATCTATTCATCTTCACTAGTGCACATTAAACTCTTTTTGTGTGAATATATATTTGAGACTTTGGTGATCAATATATATCTCAAACTTCTCCACATTGAGATAATTCCCCTATATTTTTAATGCACATATCTCATATCCAACTCGACATCAGGCATAAGATAGTATTGCTCATGGATTTTCTGAATCCCTGAAGAGTAGGCTATATCGTTATCATTTTTCATTAGCACTCAGACTAATAACTTCTTGAAGCATCATTGTACACCACCAAGAGTTCTCCACTTATTGGGAGTGTGATTACTGGTGAAGTGATTATCCTCTTTCTATACTCATTAATTTAGTCTTCAAATTCCAGATTCCAAACTAAAATAAATCCCTTCTATTTCATCCTGTTCATTGGTTTTGAATATCATCAAAAGTTATTGACACATCGTCGGTAACACCCAGATAGACCCATATTGCTCTGGATATCCATTACAGATGTGGTCATGGGCCACTATTCTATCACCTTTGTCTTGGTTGATTCCACATATATCCTTACGATGGTGATAACATGCCCCAAAAATGATACACCCTCTATCCAGAACACTCATTTATTATACCTTACATACAACTTATCTCTTCTAAATGACTTCAACATTGTATTCAAATTCCCCTCATGTTACTCCTTTTTCTTGGAGTATATTATAATATTATCAATAAATAATACCAAAACTTTTCCAAGTTATTCTATAAAGACACGATTCATTAAATCCATGAAAATTTTTGGATAATTAGTGACTCCAAATAAAATCACTATGAACTCATAGTTTTCATACCACGTTCAAAAGGTGATCTTTGGAAAATCATTCTTTCCTCACCTTTAATTTGTGATATCCTGACTAACGGTCCCCCTTAGAGAAATAACATGCCCCATAAAGCTAATCAAAAAAGTCAAATATTCTTGCTAGGGGATACATTTGTTTATCATGATTTAATTGTGCTCATGCTAATCAATATTGAGGCGCATATATCTATCCATATTCAAGACAAAAGGGACTGGTTCACCCAAAAGAGAAGCACTCAGTTATATAAAACCCTACCATAGATTCTTCTATAATTACTTCTTCAGCTCTTATAGCTCTATGGTGAAAATTATATAAGGTGTATTTGATATAATAAAAGATCCAAGAATAATTTAATTTGAGAAATCAACCTCTCAATGATGAGGAAGACTATGAAACTATTCAGGAAATACATCAGTGTAATCCCTGCTAGTGATAATGTCTACAAGAATGAATCTCTATTTTTTATCAATTATTTGATATAGATATGAATGCTCATATATTTGTAATATCCACACATGAGAGGATGATTCTAAAGGATAATTATCTTCCTCCATACACTTGTAATGAATTGTAGGATTCTTTAGGAAGTGAAGTGTGATATTCCTTTCTCGACAGATGATGTTGGATTTGTATAATGATAGCCAATACATGCCCAAGATAGCGTCAAACTAAACTAAAAGAAGTATTATGGGATTTTTGTGGAGTTTTTGTCAACAAATGTTAACTAGGAGGGGATTTATATACCATGGTCTCAATAATTCCCCCATTCATTATTCTCACAATTAACATATCTTCCCAATTTTGAGGTGGTTTTTGAATAGTTCTTCTAAACATGAATGATATTAAAGGATGATTAGAACCAGAATCAAATAGTATGTTTACTATTCATGTCTAAATTACCAGTGTACCAATCACCACCTCATTTTCTAGATCCACCTTAGTAGTATCGGTAGAATAATCTCTACCTTATAAACATGGAGGTTGTAGTTGATTTCCATTAAAAACCCTTGGATTATGGCATTTATTATCATAATTATCATGCTCCTTGTTGTTGTAACACTACACTATAGCCTGATTGTTGTCATTAACAATCATTTACTCTTCCACATTAGAGGGATTCTTCATATCATGATGGAAGTTTTTACCCATATGTCCCAAATTTCCACATTTGAAGCAATTCTTTGTTCCCTCTAAAATATTTCCAAGATGCTTTTTCCCACAATTTTTACACATGGGTTGATCAATATTATTTCCATAATAATTTGTTTTACAAAACCACCCACAATATATTCCATTTTCCTTTCCTTGGTATTGTCCCATGATGCCACGAAGAGTCTCCAATCTCCATTTGAACCTTAAGGGGACAACAAAAAACCACCTCGTAGTTCTCTAAGTCTGGAATCATAGATTCTGTTTTTATTCTACACATTAGTCCAATAAATATGAGATCCACTTTTCATTCATTTTTCATTAAAAAGATAGAGCTCTACCTTGAGGTCCTTGTAATATTTTTTTTATATACCCGATTTACTCATTTTACTTCTTCTTGAGTCTGAGTAACTCTATAACAATCTTGAGACGGAGGGATCGAGGAAAATATTTATTGAAAAACATTATCTTAATTTACTACCAATCCATGGAATCAGTTTCCTCCTGGGACTTCTTATTCATGATCTGTTCCCACCACTGATCAGCTTCCCCATTAGAACGATAGACTGACAGTATAAAATTATGTTATTTTGAGCCCAAGAAGACAGATAATATCTTTTTAATTGAGTTAATCTACTATTCCGTGAGGAGGAGATCCTAAGATCCACTAAATATGGGTGGCCTTTTATGTATGAAGTATTCAACATCAATATGATCATTCTATGGAGTATGATGGTTTTCCACGTGATTCATCTTATTATTCATAACTTTAACAAGCTGAGCAAGTGTTGTCATGACGTTTTGAGCACAATGTAATGTTATATCATTCATATCACTAAGGAAATTTTCGCATTACCTATCACATTGATTTTTTTAATGTGTTATTCGATATCCCGACATTAACTATGAAAAATAATGTAAAATTATAGGGCTTGAAGACAGAGTAATTGAGCATAAAAAGGAAAATTTGAACATAAAAGGATAAACTTATAATGGGGAAGTATATCTTACCTAATGATTCCATAGGTTTAATTCTTGGTTATCCTTGATCTATTTCTTAACTTATATTCTTATTGTATTTTTTTATTACTATAATAATGGATTATATAATTCTCATTAATTTACCAAAGAATATCCCCAGGGAGTGTTAAACAAAGAGTGCAGGAATGCCCATTGTCCTGCACTGGTTCTCATTTGAATATAGGTCAAAGAGGTGGTGTTGGGTTTTAACCCTTGATACATCAGTGTCAGAGCCACCTCTATTTGTTTTTATATAGATAGGGATGTATTTTTTTGGTAAAACACTTACTTTATACTTATCTAAATTTAAGGTCTTTTTCTTATACTTAGTCTCATACTTATGGTTCTTACTATAGTTCTCTATTCCTAATCTCTAAAAATATATAGAACATCCTTTGATACCAGCTATAGTTACCAATAAATTTTACATATAACATTACAATATTTTAAGTATAATTATACCTCATAGTACAATCCATGTATCATAATGTACATCATCTTAAGAAAATAGGTACATAAAATAGAAAATGTGGGAATAAATAAGACATTTCTTTATTTAATCATTATATGGAGCTCTAAACTTCGATTTTTCTTAATCCACATCAATAGGTACCATGGGGAACACATGAATAATGGCATGAGCTAAAGAGACTAGTAAGGGAACAAACATAAGAACAAATCATTAGCACATGGGAGAGAAGGAATAACATGATGATATAAAAAGTAATGTAACATATCGTATCATAAAATATGAACATGGAGTCATAATAAGGTGACAGATAAATAAAACATCTCTTTATCATATTTCAAGGCTAATCTCTATGACCTTCTCACATGGTAGAACAATACAAGGCTAATCGCCAAGACTGTCGAACATAATGTCTCATGAGACTAACATTTTCCCAATACATTGGAGAAATATCTTGGTGCACCCATAATAACTTTTCATGATTATTTTTTTCCACATAAACAATCATAAATAATCAATCAAACATAAACATAAGGGTAACCCATGGAAAAAAATTTCTACCACAATCATGTCATAATGCATAATAAATGGGAATACCTGAAGGTATCCTTGAATTAAAGGAACTATAATATACATGGACATTAATAAAAGAAAATAGGCATGTATCATGCTAAGTGATGTCAGGTAGAAGTGAAAATATGTAAGAAATGTATTTAATAAATTTTAGGATTAAAACATTTATTGGATGTTTTATGGAAAACACAATAGATCCATTAAAATAAAAAAAGGAACAACAATTTATATAAAATAATATGTGGACCAAAAAGGTTTTCATAATAAAAAATATTAAATTTTATAATGAAAATGGTGGCTTAAAAAATAATATAGATTGTAATTCCAATTGGGTAAGAATTCGGGAAGATCCCTTACAATAGGTTCGCTTATCTAGATGTATTGAGAGGGGAATCACATAAAAACATGTATGTCCCTAATAGATAATTATGAAAGGGTATTAAAAATGAATTTTGTAAATGTAGACATAGTTTATATTATGATCATAAAAATGATAAGATAACTTAATTTTGGTAAAATAACGATAAGGCAACCCGAAGGAACAAAGGAGATTGAGGTGGAATCTCTTACAAATTTTCTATATGGTATCGGGTGTATATTACTGGGATTACTGATGGAGAAAAGTGGTTTATATCAATTATAAATCACGATTAAAGTATGGTGGAGGTGTGAAATCATACCCCATCATTAAGTTATACACCTAAAAGGTCACAACATAGAGAACTTTCTTGAATAAAATTGAAATAGAGAGGATCTTTTAACATAAGTATGATGTTGTTCTTCTCTTGATATTAATGTCCCAAATAATCAATTTACATTTATTAATTAAAAATTATAGAACCTATTATATACTTAATGATTTAGTATAACCTTTTTATTTTTATTAATGACATTTTTTATGTGTAAACTGGTTCAATTTAATTGTTTGGGTCTGTTTTTTTCATGTTTTTTTACGATCGGTTTACTTATTTTCATGATTGAAGAATCCTATAAAATGGGGACAATTTTCCATAATTGGAGTTATGTTTTATTTAACATCCATAATTTTACGTGTTAGTAAATTCATTTTAATAGTGAAGGTGAATCATTATATTATACATTAATGGTAAACACATGGATTAATTTGACGATTTTTCTCAAAATTTACATGTTTTGTATAGTACTTTTACATCATTTGTGAAATCAGATTCTTGAAAATCACATAAGATAAAATAAATATTTAATAATATATTTCAACCATAAAAAATGGCTTCATGACCATAATTGAAGATGGTAATAAAAATTGAAAACCCATCGTCCTTGAATGTGGTAAATTTACAGATCTCAGATGGTGTTTTTACTACTAAAATAAAGTAAGGGTAAATAATAGATGATAAAAAACTATCCCATTATCATAAAATCAGTTTAGAACACATAATGTTCTGGATTTTTCATAACATTTGGATTAATATAGTTTAGGATATAAAATAGAACATAAAACCTGAAAAGAGTGTGAATGAAAAGAAAAGAGGAATTTACCTCTTGAGTTTATCTCATTTGATAGCCTTTTAAGAGGAGAGGATTTGTTCTTTTGAAGGAAGAAATGGGTGCTGGGAAAGGGGTAGGATCATTGAGATAATATTTGGTAGAATTTTTGGAAGTAACAAGATTTAAAAAGAGTGTAGATAAGAGGGGGTGTGGGTGGTTTTTAAAGTGGAGGGGATGAGGGTTCTATTAATATTTTAATAATTAGTGTATTAATTTTTCATAATACAAGAAATTGTAATGATTATTATGAAAAAAATAGTAATATGTGCATTTGAGTTCAAACCAATGGCCATTTACATCATCCATGACTCATGCATTATGTGGAAATTCCGGATTAAGCATTAATTGTAAATTTTTGTATTTTACTATTCATAAAAAATTATAGTATTTTCAAAAAACTAACAAAAATTAACCTTAACTCTTTATTGACATTTAGAATCCAAAAATAAACACTTTTTTATGAATAATATTCTAAATAAGTATACTTTAATTTATTTCAAATTCATAATTTACTTCAAAATTACAAATTTAAAAACTATAATTGATTTTATAATGCTTTCAAAAATTACATGAGATATGATAAAACTAACATAAATATAGAAGAAATAAAATTGTAAATTTAAAAAAACATTTCAGGAAAATAAATTTTCTTTTTAATTAATTAATAAATTTCAATTAATTATTTATAACTAACTCAAATACAAATGGTTTTAGAAAGGTCATATTAGCACTTATAAGATGCCTAAATATTATTTATACATTCATGGATGAGGATAATTTTTTTTATGTTTTACTATTAATAATAGAACTAATACTATTCATATGTTTATGTTACTATTCCTAATGGTAGGTTACTATTCACTATAAATTAAGTTTGTTCCATTACACTCCAAACAACTTACCAATCAGTACTGTGTAAGTCATATTTTTGAAATTCAAATAACATAAGTGGAAATATTATGTTTAAAGGATACATAGTACATATTATATCATTGTGTTGTGATTTCATGTAATTATATTACATAATGAAAGAAGGTAATTTTCTTTGATAAAACATTAGTTCATTAAATTAAATCATTTATACATTTAGAGCATTGTATAGAATGATATTTTGTATACTATGGGAATGTTGATATTATATATTATATATGCATTATAGATTATTTTATAAGTAATATTATTATAGATTAAATCAATAAATAAATATAATAGGATTTTATTGGATATGTATTTTTAATTAGAGCTTAGAATTATTTGTCCCCATTCATGAATTGATAGACTCAGGGAGAAAATTAGTAATGATTCATTTAATTGGTTTCGATTTATGCCTACCCACCTATTTAACTATCATAGATAAAGTTATTGATAGAATAGATATATTGAATCCAAAACATACAACCTCTAATATAACGAATTTACTTCATTTAGAAGTCATTAGGTATTATCCTTGTGATTTCTGAATTGATATTTTCCTTGTATCCATTTTGCGAACAAGTTATGGATTCAATGGAATGTGTGTTCATTTATACACCTTATCATATTGATTTTTATCTTATTAAATCATCAGATTATATTTCATGATTAAATAAAAAGAGCATTCAGTCATTAACATTCTTGATTTATTTTAAATTTTCAAATCCTAATTGTCCCCCTATTCATTAATTGGAATATGTTTTTTGTTCTTCACCATGTAATATTCATTATTCCTTATAAATTGATGATATTCAAGATATTGATTAAATAGATTTTTTTTAAGTAATTTACATTGAAATATTAATTATTCATTATTTATTTGTGATATATTTTACTATATATAACCCTTACTGATAATTTCATCATTCCATTATTTTTACCTTTACTCATATATTAAGAAAGAACCTTTGTATGAGTTCAAGGGTGAATAAAACTTACCTTCACTATTTTTTAATTAATCTCTTCAAATATAATTTAAGACTATTTTTTGTAGCTTTTTATCCATAAAAGTAAACTATATGGTCTATTAAGAAGTGGTCGGTTTTATATTTAGCCAATGTGACAAATTAACCATCTAAACTGGGATACTATAGTTTGGGTATTTGCAACATACAAATTTACTTGTTTTATATATTTTTTATATACCAATTTATATTGTAAAATATTAACAATTATAATCTAAAAAATTCTACAAGTAGACAATAGAAAAAAATGAAAATAATTTAATGAGATATGGGATAATGCCACTTCTTTAAGACTCATCCTATATTAAATTAATATCAAATTATTTTTTAGATATAGTGAAATCAAAACATTAACATGATTAATATAATGATTAATATAAGAATTATAGAAACACTTCGTGACATGGAAGAGTTTTTTCAATTGGTTTCAAAATAGAGGTGGGAGGAGGTATTTATATTTTATGGGACATTAAAATTAAAAATAGGGAAATATTCCATCATATTAACCCATTTATATGTAGATTTTACTAATTTTTCATTAATAAAAAAATTATTCATAAATAACTTTTTTATCAATTCAAAATATGGAAAATAATTGAGGGGGACAAATCCCTTACTAGGAAAATTTAAATTTATTTAGAATAATACTAATATTCTTAAAAATCAAATTTTTATCCTGAAAAACAAATCAATTTTCTTTCCAATTTTATATAATGTGACACAATTACGTAATATGATATTAAATATTTTACCATTTTCAATATAAATTATTTAACTAATAAATGAAATTTTTATTATTATAGAGACTTTTATAGTATATATTGTCGAATGAAATTATTTATTCACCTGAATATTTAAAAAATTGTATCTATTCTGTATTGGAATCTATTTGTGCTATCTTTTTCAATTTTTACTAACATTAATATTTGGTTATTTTGGTATTGTTATTGGATTTTTTTCTACATTTTATGTTTTAATTACATTAGGATATTTCTCAATGTAATGTTTCATCAAAATGGAATCTCATGGACTTCTTGTGGATTACATGAGTATTTCGAAATGGGTAATTTTATTTAGGGACATGAACAATATTTTTTAATATAAAATATAATCTCTAATGTGTCCCAAACAAAAGATAATACCTATTACAAAAAAATATTATCTTATTTTAATTTTATATATTAAATTATTATATTTATTCTATAAACATTTCATATTTATATTCTAATATCAATAAAATTTTAAATTTATTTACATAGATTCTAATATTGGAAATTCAATTATTTTAATGGTAAGGTTTGAACTCCAATAGTTGTATTTATAATGGATATTTCACCTATTATAATAGTCATATTTTCTATTACTATCTTACATACCCCATAAATCTTATATACTATAGTAACATTATGTTCTCCAATGGTTCTCTATATTTTCCTTCCAAAAATCCTTCATCATTTCTTATATCTTCCCAAATATTACATCCATGTTTGAGAGTTTGGAATTTCAAAGAAACCATGAACCATCATATTTCAATATTTATGTTATAATATTTAAATGGTTTCACTATCAAATTTTAATAGTATTATAATTATTAAATGTATATATCATTCATTTATAAAATTTTATATAATACTATATATTTTTTATTATGATAGGTTGTGCATGTGAATCATGTTTTATATGACCTAGACACTACTTCATAATGAAAATACATCTATATAAGACACACATATATGTTAATAATGCACTCTCCATTTTTGAAAAAAGATAATAATTTATTACATTCATCACCACCACTTATCAAATTTCACTATAGAAATACTCATTTGGGAATAGATGGGTAACATATATTTTATTTCAACCTTAGCCTCCCATGTTGTTTTTTATCCTCTAACATTCACTAATGTCATAAACCTCTCCCCATAAGGTGTACCCCTCCTTGCCTGGGAATGTGAGAAGAGAAATAGTGATCCCTGAGTCTCACCTCCTATAGGCCCTAGGTTAGAAACTAGCACTGAGGGTATAGAAAACCCACAAATGGGAGGTATTACACTCTAAGATAACACATGGTAAATTGAGGGATACAATAGATAGAAACATAATCCATCTGAGAATTCAATATAAAATAAATCCAATGAACAAAAATTTGATTTCATACAAAACTACTACAACTAAAATAGAAAACTATAAGTACTAAGGTAACTAAAAAACAAGAATGACAATGAAGCCTGAATAGCTCCGACAACCCCAAGCTAGTAATAACCAGCCTAATCTCGAACCATTTCATATTTACCTAAAAATAGTTTATATATACATAGGGTGAGTATAATATTATACTCATTAAGATCCTCCACGGAGCCTCTCATGAAAATTCAAGAAAGCATGCTAAAGAAAAATGAACAACAAGTGAAACCAACTCATCACCAAAACAGGAATACCATGTTACTAGACTCACCATGGTTACTATCACTAAGTATAGAATACATTAGTATATAATATAATAAATAATATCAAGGTACCCCCTACTACTTCCCCACTAGTTTTCCACTTCTCCAAAACATCACACGTCCTACGCACCTCTCTACAAAAGGATTTCCCTAGACACCTTGGTGACGCACCACAATATATACCTCATGTAGTATAACCACAATGTTAGTGTAACCCAAGAAACAATATAGTTTTTGGGATCCAACATAGCTCACATAACTTGTATCATACGTCGGGTATTAAACATCAAGCCATTATATCCCATTTACTGAGTAAGGATCCTCAAGCCCTTATAGACAATACACATTACACCTATAGTATTCCATATTAAACTATATCCATAATATTTATACATCAATAAACACAATCCATTACATCCCTCTAAACACATATATGGGGATAACTGACCACTCTTCCTACCAGCAAAGGTATCTTCCACGAAAAGAGAGCGGGGCCAAAGGGGTTATTCAGTCATTCATCGACCCACTGGGATGTTAGGGAAAACACCACCCCCAAGGGCTCATAATCCCCAGGGTGTTAGTTTCCCTAACAGATTGGATGGAGTATCATATAAAAACACAGAATGTTTAGAATATAATATATCTAACAACCACAATATAGGAATAACCTAGTGTTAGACTCAAATTTCTTCTAACGTGCCTCAGACTCCCGGCTTCCACTTCTAAGACTAGGTATCCAATAAGCACACAACCATTTAAAAAGATTCATTGGATTACATTATCCCTTTTTATCATTTGGAATTTATGTCAATTGATTATTTAAACATTAATTAACCATTAATAATTCCACCATCTTTTTCAATAAAATGACACCCAAGGTCCATTTTCCCTTTAAATTGCAACCTCAACATTGCATCCCAACAAACTCAAACCCCATGTGTCAATCATCATTCATTCAATAATTTATTAAAATCATTATTAATTTCTAATATTCCTAAGAATTATAGAAAAATCATTCTAAGATACTAAACACTAGGGGGATTAAATCGGGGAGTAAAAGAACTAACCAACATGTCTTTTCCACATATAATAAGATTATAGACCCATCCTCCTACGAGAAGCTAAACAATGAAATCATGTGGCCTACCCTGTCCGTCTTTTACTATTTTGGAAGCATGGTAAGAAAGACCATCTTCCTTGAGCAGTGAGGAATTTAAAGTAGATAAATAACCAAAAAGAATCTGTAAGCATCCAAACATTCACATCCAAACCGTTTCATCATCTCTGGTGTCCTCCGCAAAACCCACATGCATAAACTGATGCATCTCACCATTCTAGGACTTAATCAATTAAACTACCAATGGTCCTCCCTACCCCCACATATCACCACCTCCTTCTAGTCTCACATCACAAGCAGCAGAAAAACAAAAATCATATCAATTACGCTCTTCACCCTTAAACAGGGCATCCGGCCTTCAAAAAAACAATCTCTCAATGATCCCAAACACAATTTACTTTACCTTATAAGAAAGAGCGTAACTCAGAACCAAACCAAGAATTATCTATTATCAAAAAACCAATTCTTTAATCTATATTGAATTATCCAGTTCATTAATAGTAGGATCCAACTATGGGCAACCTAAACTGAATGCAATCATAGTTATCAAAAATTGATTAAACACGATTACTAAATCAATTTGATTAACATAAAATTTCAACAACAACAATAATATTCATTTAATTTCGTATTTATCGTTGAAAAATAATTAAAATTAATCTTATTTTACATGATTTACCAATTTTCATCAAGAAATTCATGCTAAATAGGGAAATCATTGATTACAAACTATCTAGAAATTAAAGAGGCAATAACACATGATCTATACTAATTTAATTATATGGTTCAATTTGTTTTATGTGAATTCCATTATAGTCAAGTGGATAAATCATGATAACTCTATGAATTCACGTAAATGAATAGACAAGAAATGAATCTCCTACCTCAAAAGGATTCTGATTCACATTGAACATACTAACAATACAGATCATGATATCATATCTTTGAGGACTGAATCCACCCAAGGATGAAGACACACCACCACATTGGTCAACACCCAAGAGAATTCCATTAAGAACGTGGATATATTTTTTGATAACATGGTAAGGAGAAACAAGAGAATATGACCCCAAAATAACGATGATAGATCATACCTTATATTGAAGATTGATAGATACTACTTGGATGCACCAAGATAGGGGGAGCACCTGGAACAAGAAAACCATCAACTAGAACCAATCTAAGGTGAAATGTTTGATCGCATGACTCCTATGGGATGGAAGAAATGGTTTGAGTGTCTTTCACAACATAACAAGATGGACGAATAAGGGAGGAAGCCATCTCATCCTTTAATATGTTTTTACGGAGTAGCGGTTTAACATACGTTGTATTTTCTATTAAAATAGGGTTGCATTAAACCACATTGTTTGAACAAGTAAAGCTACCCAAAATCATAAGAAAATTAAAATAGGAGTTATAAGCTTTGAATTGTCCTTAAAACCATTAAAACAAGGCCTTGAAATAGTTTATCTTTAAATAAAATGTTAAATATGTGAAACTGATTTTTTTTTTGGAAATTTGGAAAAGGAAATATGGAACAATATCTGTTTGATATTAACTATGGGAATGTATAGGTGACACCATTTCTATGACATCTTTTCTATGACCCCCTTTCTGTGAAACTGTTTATGTGACACTGTTTATATAAAACCATTTTTGTGATACCATTTTTGTGACATCGTTTCTGTGACACTATTTCTGGGATACTGTTTTTGTGATGCCGCTTCTATGACACCATTTCTGTGACACCGTTTCTATGACACATTTTCTGTGACCCCATTTTTGAGACACCATTTCTATGACACTACTTTTCTAACACTGTATCTATAACATCGTTTCCGTGACACTATTTTTGTGACACCATTTTTCTGACACTGTTTTTGTGACACTGCTTCTGTAACTCCATCTTCGTGACACCATTTCAGTGACACAGTTTATATGGCACCATTTATGTGACACTATTTCAATGACACTATTTCAATAACACTATTTCTATGACACCGTTTCTGTGACACCATTTCTATGACACCATTTCATTGACATCGTTCCTCTGACACCATTTTCTGTGACAAAATTTATGTGACATAGTTTCACGAAATAGATTGGAAATTTGGAAAAATAAAAGTGACACAGTTCATGAAACCGTTTGGAATTTTGGAAAAGTAAAAGTGAAATAGTTTCATGAAACAATTTTGAATTTTAATAAGAGAATAGTAACATATTTTCATGAATGATTTTGGGAGTTTGGAAAAGGAAAAGTGACAGAGTTTCGTGAAACAGTTTGGAATTTTGGCTAAGGAAAAGTGACACAATATCATGAAATAGTTTGTAATTTTCAAAAAGTAAAGGCTATAATGTTTCAAGAAATATTTTCAAATTCTAAATAAAGAAAAGATACATAGTTTAATGAAACAATTTAAAATTTTTAAAAAGGAATATTGACCCGATTTTATGAAATTTTTTGGAATTTTGGAAAAAAACGTTATACAATTTCATGAAATCGTTTCATGAAACAGTTTGGAATTTGGGAAAAGTGTTGGGAATAAGTCACCTTGACCTCCCAGAACACCTCGAACTCTAAATTTCAGCAAGTAATGGACTAGATTTGTCCATCCATTACGAAAAAATTTTATTGACTATGTGATTTTCCTTTTTGGTCATATATTATTTCTATTATCCATGATCATCAGGATTCTCCATATAAGATACATTATTCTCCAATTGTATGACTATAGGGTCCTGAAAAATCTGTAAAGGAAATTTTACCCAAATCCCACAATGAATTGCGGCAAATAATCAAAGAAGAGACACAAAAAGGACCGGTCCGCAGCCGGTCCATAGAAGAATGACGCGGCCAGGCACAACGAGGCACCCCCTGCACGAACGCGGCCATGCATCCCCTCCACGAACCATTATTGTTCACGAAATGGAGGTGGAGAGACTCCACTATCGCGAGGCAGGATGGACGCGAGTCCGGTTCATCGTCACGAACTTCCCCAACCGCCGACTGTGTTGGCCGGTTCAAGCCACACCCGCTGTCCTTCACGGAATAGATGCGGAACCCTCCGCAGCCACGGAGCACTCCCTGAGTTTGCCTCGTGGAGGGGGGGAAGCGTTCAATACCCACCACGAATCGCACATTTTCTGAGTCAAGTGTGAACCAGGTATTTGGTTATGGGCCTCCGCAAAATGTGTCATGTGGGCATAGATACATTCCTTTCCCCACTCTATAAAAGCATACCTAGGGGGGAATGAAAAAAGAGGTTGGAGAAATGGAATCTGATTCAGAGGAAGGAGATCGGTTGAAGGAAGGATTCAGATTTCGTAAACAGCGAACTTCCTATCTGTGAACCACAGCATGTATATGAATTAAGAAAGAATGGGAAAACGCATAATAATTCAGTGAACCACGAACCTAAAATAACAAAAAAAATGAGAACCGTGAACCATACCCCCTCTGCGGATGAATTCCCCATGGACCAGGGAATTTATGCCTCTTTTCCCATTCGTCGTACCGTGGAGCACCCTCCTCCACGGGCGAAGCCCTGACCGACGAACCTCCGATCGGTGTCTCCCTTGGCCGCCGCTGGCCTCCTGGAACCCTCAGCGAACCACCCTAGTTAACGGATTGAACCCGAATCCGTGAACCATCCTGGTTCGCGGATCGAACCTGAAGCCGCTAACTATCCTGGTTTGCAGATCGAACCTGAAGCCGCGAACCACCCTAGTTCACGGGACGCCAATAAGTCTTCGGACCACCCTGGTTCGCAGACGGCTTCTCCACCCACGTGGCACTTCCCCACGCGAAGGGAAACCCCACCCACACCTCTCAGTGGCTCACCAAATACTTCGGTGTTCTCATTTCCAGAGCCAGGTAAAATCCTTCCAATCCAGCCAGGTCATCGGTGATTCCCTCGTGGGCCTATTCATTGGCCCCAAAATGAG
Source organism: Viscum album (assembly GCA_963277665.1). NCBI lineage: Eukaryota > Viridiplantae > Streptophyta > Magnoliopsida > Santalales > Viscaceae > Viscum > Viscum album. The sequence continues at coordinate 2,095,551,104 of OY728163.1, read as the reverse complement.
GCCACCACCAGAGCCACCGGATCCGCATGGTATAACTTTCAGGCGCATCATCACACCATTTTGAGTTCACATACCCACTGTATGCAGGGAAAAGGGGTTTCCCCGACCCTTGAGTTGATTTCCGAAGCATTCATGTGTTCACATTCACATGGTAATGTGGAGAATGAGCTTGGGAATCCCTTTTATGCCCCTCCACTTGTTGTGGGTTCCTCGAAGATGGTAAAATATCCATCCGAAGGAAGCCTGCGTGCACAGAAAGAGAAGAGATGGGGACATGAGCACCCCATTTCCCTCTCCCGCTGGGCTTTGTCGCCCCAGGCATCCATCTCGGAGTAAGCCCCGACCTTATGGGCCTCCTCAGAGTGTAATCCCCAATCCATCACCCTAATCCGCCCACATGCATAAGCCCCACTCCACTTTTCACGGATGCACATTTCGGGACGTGATCCTCTGGTCCCTGCTACCTCTTGTTTCTCACACCGAGCTTGACTAACGTGGCCTTAGAGTAAGCATCGACCATGGAATCCTTCTATGGGCGTCCTTAGAGTGTAAGCCACATTCCATCATTCTGGGCTGCCCCATAGTGTAAGCCCCAAGCCAAAGTGAACTACGAGGACTTTGATCCCTGCCTCCTAGACAGGGTACGTAGGAAGCCTCCATGAGATTCAAGCCCACCACCCATCAAACCACCTGGTCTCTCTTCACGTCATTACCCCGAATCCTTTGCAAACAATGTGGACTTTGATCCCTACCTCTTAAGCAGGGTACGTTGGAAGCCTCCACAAGTTTCAAGACCACCACTCGGTCGTTTATTCACATCGAGTTCCACCCTCATCCAGCATGACGTTAAACTGTATATCCGAATTACATGGACATTGATCCTGGATTCCTAATCAGGATACATAGGATGCCTCCCTGAGGTTCAAGCCCAACATCTGGTCGATCTGATCATCTCCATATCGGTTCACCATGATACTCCTAGTGCTACCACAATCGAGTTCCAACCCTTCGGGGTCATTAATCCAATGAGGGATGGTAAACCTCGGGCATAAATGATTCCTAAACCCTACGTCCAGTTTACCATTTCCCACCAAGGTTAAATCCATGGATACAATGTTTGGGTATAAACCAAAGATTCTCGAACATATGAATATGTCTTAAATCTATAAGAGAGTCCCAGAACAGGCAATAATTCCCCCCCAAAAAGGTTGTGATGAGCTCGACTTCCCATCCTCTCAACCAATGTGAGTTCTTAAGAGTCGTTGGTCAGACCATCTGGCGAACTCCTGCCTTTGGATAGCAGGTCCATCAATCATTGGATATGGATCCGTTGGGTGTTTCGTGGCCCAAAACCAGGACCAAACAAAAAATGTTGAACCCGACATGAATCTTTAACTAAACACGACAGATTCAACTTAATCCCACCCTGTTCCCCCCTATGGTCTAAAGGAGGGTCAAGGATGTTAATTAATTCCACATGGGATTATGATATGGTGCTTTAAAGGGTTTGCTGCTTGTATTTTCTAAAATGTTTCATAGGCACTACTTTCATAACTTCATTAGATCCAATGGCATCACAAAGTAACTCACAAGTGCACGCTTCCAACAAAGCAAGGACGAGACTTCCTGAACAACGGAGAACCCTATCACCCACCTAGCGTCTTCAACACTAGGGTTCAGATGCGCTGATCCGAGAATACCATGCGAATGGTACTCTCATAACGGTGTAGGCGGCCATTCACACCCTCCAATCCATCAAGAGTCGTCATTCGCCTGCCAAGCTGCGACCGCAAAGGCGGATCTAGACAAACCCATTCGATGTCTCCATCCGTTTCGGGATTCTCTCCCCAGAACGTGACAATGAATACCTCCCTTACCTTAGGGAGGTAGATGAGGTCGACGTTGAGAACTTCATCCCTGTTGAACGAGGGTTCCACTCTCAGGCCCCCGCCAAAATTCTTCATCACGGTCACGTCGCGACTCAGTATCCTCAAGCTGAGGAGGATGTCTCTCCAAGGATTCAGGCCCACGCTCCCCCGAGTTCTAGCCCCTCGGACCGCCCGATGAGGGTGGCAGACGTACAATCGGGGACCGGTCATCACCCTGGTCCATGAGGAGAAACTACACTGCCCAGCCATGGAGACATACAATGAACAAGAACCTAAACCTGTTCGATCCTCCCAACCCCTCCATCTAGACATGGCTGCGTCGTACGATCCGGCGTGCATCCCCACCGAGATCCATCAAGCCCGTCTCTCACGAAGGACGACACTTACCAGGAAGGATCCTCTCCCTACCTAGGGTCGTGAAGCCCACCAGCTTGACATGGTGGCGACCTGGAACCTGCAGGACTAGCTCCTAGCAGTTGCTTCAGATGCCCTCCATCCTGATATGGAACCGATCAACAGAGCCTGCCACCCAGATGTGGTGGAAAATCATTGGCGGGCTCGTCTCCCCGCTAACATAGGTCACCGACTCGATATTTTGGGAAGTCAATATATGTAGGTCCAGCCCCCTACGGATGCAAGTAAAGTCCGCCACCCCAATGTGGTGGCAAACAGAGAGAGAAAATGGTGTATCCCGGTACATGGGTAGATTCGTTCACCTACCATGATACATGAGAATTGTCAGTTCCCACTGACCACTAGAGGACTGGAGCAGGATATTCCTACTCTGATACCAGAATGGGCCTTCATACCCGTTCCACCCAACGATGTCTCTCTACATATCCTAGAAATGATGGAGGAGTAGGTATCGATCCCAGATCACATCTTGCAGACTTTCCAGCATGCAATTTCATCGGCGGAAACTGCAAGGAATCGGGCATGTGATCCCATCTCCCCAATTTAGGCGACTCATCTAAGAGATGAGATATACACCTCAAAGCAGATCTGAATCCCTTCTTCATCCTAGGAGGGTCTCCATCTATATTCTGCGACGCAAGGGAAACCAGATCGATCTGCTTCACTCGTTCCAACTGGGGGACACCAGTCCATTACGGTGGATGCTCCAGAGTAGGCATATATCCCTGCTAAAAGTCAAGATGTTCGTCGGCGTATCCCGGAAACGTCACATGAACCAATTAGATACTGACCCAAAGGTGAAGGTTGTGCTCAACAGCAGACCGTCCCCGCTTCCCGCAAAAGAGCGCCCCGAACGCGCCAAAGGAAGCCAGAAAATAAAGAGCGGGTTCATAACCCCGCTCTACTGGAAGATGGGGTTTCTGACGCCGATAAAAACGCATCAAATGCTCAAAACCCTGCCCACCCATTACCATATTATAGGAGTGGCAGTAGAATTTGCGAATGTCCTCCCCGCAATGTCACTACCAGCAGCTCTGAAGGTCCTCCCCGGAGCACCCGTGGGGGCCTCCCCCGCAGGCATATAACGATTGGTCACGATAACTTCTCTCTTGATGCGAGTCACAGAAATGATTCACGTCACCAGAAGATTGAGCAGCAAGATGGTCCTCCACTTACTGCAGTCCACCCTGAAGGTCCTCCACGGGGTATACACTGCAATCAATCTCCATGCAGTGGGACCACAGATTATGATGGTAGTCCTTGCTATCATAGTCGCAACTACAGAGGTCCTCCCCGTAGTGACGTCTCATCACAACATGAAGGCCCTCCCCTTGCTGTGTCCTACCCTGAAGGTCCTCCTTAGGTGTTATGCTGCCACGGAACTCCACACAGCCATGAATCATGTCATGGTGGTAGTCCTCTCCACCCTGATAACAGAGGTCCTCCCCGTAGAGACGTCGAGCAACGAGAAGGCCCTCCCCTCATTGCGGTGCATTCTGGAGGCCCTCCCCAGGATGTATCTCGTAGATATTCTCCATGTGGCAGCAGTAATGGTAGTCCTCACCATTTCCCAAGCTGTGATGGTAGTGCTCACCACCATGGCTGCCATTGCGAAGGTCCTCCCTGCAATGGCACCAAGAAACAAGAAGTTCCTCCCCATGTCTCAGCGTGTTCTAAAGGACCTCCCCATGATGCGCGTCGAACACCAATCCATGATGGTCATCCTCACCATGATGGTAGTTTTTGCGAAGTTCCTCCCCATGAAAACACCACGCAGCCAGAAGGTCCTCCCCTTGCTGCAACATGCCTTGGAGGTCCTCCCTAGGGTGTGCACTGAAAAATTACTCTATGCAGTGAAGCATAAAGAAGTAATGGTATTCCTCTCCATTACAGCTGTCATTGTGAAGGTCCTCCCCGCAATGACATATTATATCGACAAGAATGCCCTCCTCCTACCGAATCATGCACCGAAATGCCCTCGTATTCCGAGGCACTCAGAAGGATGGGATCGAGCATGTCTGATTCCTAGCTTGTCTCTAACGACACCCTTCTTCGATCAGGAGCTGTTAAAGGGCCGCGTTCATCTTCTGAACCACCTCAGAATCTCCCACAAGACAATTCAATACATACCGGTCTAACTTCCTCCGACTCCAATGAGAGCCTTAGTTGGGCTGACCAGGTAGAGGAATCACTGGTGGAGGAGTATGCCGATATGTTGCACCTGAGGAAACGACTGGCCAGGAATGATATACCAGTTATGTTTTGGCCCACGACCACCTCTCAATACTACATACCCAAGGAGTTGTCTGATGAATTCATGGATGGCATCCGCCATAATATGTGGACGACCCTCCGCTGGCTTATGTCAAGATTCATGCCCTATGATCGGTATGTTGACCACGTCACGTTGATAGGGGACCTCCTGTGTCACATCGACCTTGAGGCCCTTTCCTCGACACGACAACAGCGCCTCGATAGGCGCATAGGGAATATGGAGGCAGCTTGCCTCCTTGAACTGCATGAACTACACCACCTCATCGGTGATGCTCTGACGGGAGTCCATATATGGGGATGGGGGGAACATGGAGCTCTTCATTTCACTTTTCTCCCCACCAAGAAAAAACCCATTCGGCATGGTATCGTGTAACGTCGTCACATCGAGACGGCAACCGGGTGGACCCCCTGTTCGGGATTGGAAACACACCCAACATATTCGGGCCTCGAGTAAGTCCCAGAAGCTTCAGGCCCATCATGAACGGGTCAGCCAAGAACTCCTGAATCAGGCCACCGAGAGCATACATCATGCCTATCACCTAAGAGAGGCCAATCAATGATCTCTACCTGCCTCCCCAGAAGGGACTGATCCACAGGTGAATTCGGCACCAGATCCGATTCACCCCTGGATGGGGGCATGTGAGAGTAGGCAGGTCATGATAGCCACATCCACGACCGTAATCCGGGGTGAACCCCAACCTACAGGGCTGGGAGAATTTTTAACAACAAATTCCCTCGTAAGACTAATAAAACTGGGAAGAGACTCAACGTCCAGGGAACGGAGCTAGCCCCAGCCCTCAGGGCTGGGGGAATTATTACCCCTTCAAGAACAACCTCCCCCATGAGAGTCGGTATTATCTTGTCTAGGGAGGACGGTCAGAAGAGGAGGTTCTCATCCAATCTCGTCATTTCAATCATCATACCCTCTGAGAGGAAGGCGCACCGTAAGGTCGCATCAAAGAACTCTCAGTTTCACCCTTTGTCAAGATGTCTGAGGGAAATCCCAGGTCATGAATGGGAAGTCCAACCCAAGACATGGGAGATTATCTTCCTATTTGGAAGATTATGTCCCCTCCACCCCGCAATATGCGTTCATCAATGCCATAGAGGCTCACCACGCAGGTGACAACGGAGAAAATGCAAATCCGGACGGATCGGGAGATGACAGTTCCTGTCAGGCTGTGACTCACAATGAACCCCCAGGTGTACACACCTGGAACCAGATGGCTGATTTAAATATGGCCACCCCTCTATCTAACCTCCCACCACCTACCCTGCGAGATTCCAACAAGGATAAGAATAAAGGAACGGTTACCCTTAACCCGTCCCCCGCTCTCGAAAAAAAACGAGCCACTCACGCTCGAATGGAGGTTTTCTCAATAGGAAGAAGAGATGAAAGAATTGAGGCACCTTAACACCGACCTATTCTAGAGGAACCGCCTTATTGAAAGTGCGTCCCAAGAAGAGCCACTTCATGCACTACCAGCAAGTGCACCTCAAAGGATAAAGATTGCCCTGACAAACGAAGCACGATCAGGGCTCCAGCCCAATGAGGCACCTGGTTCGTCCAACTACCTAAATGTGGATGATGAATACCAGTATTTTCCTCCACTTAGGAGGCAACCGGAGCAAGTACACCTAAATCCTCCGAGGGTACACTGAACGGAAGATGCACCCTTGGTGCCAGCCAACCCGGATCCTCAGGAAATTCCTCGGGATATGCCTGCCTAGGACTGGGCCCAACAGGATGTAAATCAGGGACTCAGCAATACCATTGAGGGACTAACAGCTCGATTGGAAGCGATGGAAGGTCGACGTGCTCCGATACCACCGGAGCGGAAACCCTACCCAGATTGGGTGACCAACACACCACCTCCACCCAATTTTGGGAGCCTTTTATTCCCCATCTTCAATGGATCAGGCGATCCAGAGTAGCATTTGATGCACTATGAATCCTATTGCGACCCTATGATGGGAACTCTAGAGCAACAAGAAGCATTGAAACTCAGATGATTCGTATGGACCTTGCAAGGATCCACCTTCATCTGGTATACGAGTATGCCGGCCCAGTCGATAAATAGCTTGAAGGATCTCCGACAGCAGTTCCTGATCCATTTCAGCTCAACGCTGCCTAAAACAACGGTCAGCGATCTCATGAACTACAAGTAGAGGGAGAAAGGGAAGGACTCAGATTTCATTTCCAGATGGAAGGGTCTGGCATATTCTCTGAACAGGCCAATGCCTCAGGATGAGATGTTAGCCATATGCATCGATAATCGTAGAGATGAGCTATGAACACCGCTCATACCGGTGGAGTGCACCACTGGCTTCCGCCATCTCTCAGCTATTGCCCACTAGAACTGAGGACTCCATACAGCAGACTAATTCAAACTTCCGAATTGCCTCGCAGGCTCCGATGAAGAGAGATCCTAGAGCTAAAGATTCTGCTGTCACACTCGGGCCAGCCCAAGTGCCTGCTCCACCGCTCACGCCTCCACCATATCATCAAGGGCCCCTTGTATATCAGTGGTCGCCCCCGCCGAAATGGGACGATCAGAGAGGACCGAAGCGGAACCAGTCTGAGGAGCGAAGAAAAAAAATTATACTCCTTCCGAGACAATCTAGTTCGTGGCTATGTCATTGCCGCCCTGAACTGCAACTTTCTCCGCCTCCTGGAGCCGAGGGGACCTGAAGATGTCGGTCGCGATGACAAGACAAATTATTTTCCCTACCATCGAATATTGGGGGATAGTATCCGAGAATTCTTCGTCTCCAAAGACCACATGCATAGGATGGTAGATTCCGAACAAGTCGACCTGGGACCACCCCCAGCACATGTGGCATGTATCTCTACCACTGACTCCAACAAAGGGGAGGGGTGGTAGAAAGTCACCAGCAAGAAAGGGCAGAAATTTGACAACTGGATGACTCAGAAGACTATCAACCGAGCCCAGGGCATACTCCGACCTCAACTACAGGAGCCTTTGTTCCCACCAGCATCCCCTGGAGTCGTAAATATTGCCACATCAGCCTCACAGCCCTCCACAAGCCGTTCATCTGGACGGAGCCGAAGGAGGAAGCAATCACAAGAGGAGCAGTCTGCGACGGGGCCAAAGTTTGTCTCGACCTTGGCAGATTTCATACCCTCGAATTTGGCACTACGGGCACCGACCCACCAAACGACACCATCAGGGACAACCGACCAGGTTGGCTTATTAGAGGATGAAGAGCCAATATTTGTTTCTATCAACGTCATCCATCTCATGGAATCATTACCTGACGAAGGGTATGCTTACGAACCTGAGTTTCCTACACAAGGAGCAGGGATGAGGAATCGCAGAGGTAGGGGATACCAGGGGAGGTGCAGCCGCGGCCGAAACAAACCCTATGGTTGGACCCCAACCCAAACCGTCAATATTGCAGAAACCCATGGGAGTGCCCCTCAGCGAACTCAGCGGGAGAGGGAATACCCCTCCACCTCCACAAGCAGCCACTCTGGCCCTATTGTTCTGTGATACCCACTGGAGGAGAAAGTGTTTGGCCACCTAGTGCGCACAAATGGACCGGCCATGCCAAATAATCAAAAAGCGGGAACACCATCGACATCCAACCCCGCGGCCGGTCCCTCCTCTTCAAATGCTCCAGCTCCCAAAGCACCCACTAAGACTCTCCCGCCCACAGAGAATCGTCGACCACTGGAGCCAAAATACAATATCCTTAAGTAGCAGGCATTAGTACCATCCAAGTTGTCAATCCTGGATGCCATGGGTTTGTCATCTGAACTTAGGGAGGTGCTTATCGAAGCTTTGATCAGCCCCAGGGAATTCCAAGCCGAGGTAGCTACCTCCGAAATTTACAGGACGGAGACTGGCTCGGCTGAATGCAATGCTGTGATTTCCTTCACCGATCTGGATGAAGATGCCATCATGCAAGGACAAATCAGACCACTATATGTGTCTGGAACACTGAATGCTATTGAGATACAAAAAGGCTTTATAGAGAATGGCTCTGGAGCTATCCTCATTCCCCTATGGACACTCCGTAAGTTGGGATACAGTGAGGACGATCTAATTCCCTCAGCCACAACTTTTTCAGGTTACGACAAGAGTGAGTTGAAACCAATGGGGCAGATTATGCTAAAGACCCATTTTGGTGACCTGGTAGCCTACACAGAATTATTGGTGGTCAGGTAGAGCATAGAATTCAATGCCCTACTGGGAAGGCCATGGATCCATAAACACATGACCATTCCTTCATCCGACCACCAGTGTATCAAGTACTGTGTCAATGGACAAAGCGGGACATTTCACGCCGACAAGGAACCTTTCGAGCTCTCCGAGTCACATTACATCAACGTCGGGTTCTATGGGAAAAATAAGAAAAATACTTTGTTCGACGGCGTCGACTGGATCCCCGCTCCAAATGGCCAGGAAATGGTCCCCGATGACCCCCTTAGGCAGCTTGGAAGAGATTATGTCATGCCTATCAACCGTGTTGAGAGTAGGAGTTCATGTCCGGACATGCATTCAGATGTCCTCATGACTTCAGCCACGATGGCCAAGCATGAAAATGCAGGAACATCTACCAACCTTCGATTTGGGTACGAATACTCAAGCATGGATGCCCACGATGCCTCTCCCTCAAACCCTCGAAGGATCAGACTGGAAAGTATCTTCTCGTCAGATCAAGAAGATGAGGACATGGGGGATGAAGAGGGGGAAGATCTCAGAGATGCACCTCCCACATTTGAGGAGGGTATCTCCACCGCTGTGGATATTCTCAGGGAAAGAAACATGGGTACCTAAGAAGACCCAAGGCCCACTCTCATTAGCGAGGCCATCTCTCCTGAGGAACACGAGGTATATACCTCCTTCCTAAGCCAATATCAGGATGTCATTGCATGGAATTACACAGAAATTCCAGGACTCTATCCCTAGGTAGCGACGCATCACCTGGGTCTTCCAGAAGACCACTGAGGCTACAAACGGGCTGCTAGAAGGACACACCCCTCACATGATTCCAAGATAGAGGCTGAAGTCGATAAGCTCAATAAAGCATGCTTCATCAGGGTGGTCCAGTACCCCATTTGGTTGGACAACATCGTCCCTATCAAGAAAATGAATGGGCAAATCCATGTCTTCATTGACTTTGGAGACCTTAATCAGCATTTTCCGAAATATGACTTCCCGGTTCCAATCTCTTAGTTGTTAATTGATGCAACGGCCGGGTATGAGGCTCTATCCGTCATGGACGTCTATTCTGGATATAATCAAATTAGGATGGCCCGAGAAGAAGACGAAACTACCTTCAGGGCCCCTCAAGGGGTATTCTGTTACAGGGTCTTGCCCTTTGGTCTCAAGAATGCTGGCACCACGTATCAGCGTGCCATGCATCGGATCTTTAAGCCATTCCTGGGGAAATTCGTTGAATATTACGGGGATGACCTAGTGGTGAAGTCCAGACAGTGCTCAGATCACCTGTCGGACCTTGAGACCATCTTCAACAAGCTCCGACAACATAACTTGAAGATTAACCCCTTGAAAGGTGCCTTTGGGGTTACCTCAGGGAAATTCCTTGGCTTTGTCATATTCCATTGTGGCATCAAAGTCGACCCTGAGAAGACAAAGGCTATCCTAAGCCTGCCACCTCCTGAAAATATCACTGAGCTGAGGGGATTCCAGGGACACTTTTCCTATATTAGGTGGTTCATAGCCAACCCGGCAGGCAAATGTTTTCCTTTCACCAGGTTGATGAAAAAGGGGGTCACGTACCAATGGACGAATGACTGCCAAGAGGTGATCAAAAACATGAAGAAGTACCTCTTAAGCCCACCGGTGCTCATTCCCCCGGTCGAATGAAGGCCTATCATTCTATATGTAAAAGACCTAGAATGGTCATTGGGAGCCTTCCTCACATAGAAGAACGACACCGGCAGTGAAAATAGTCACTATTACCTCAGTCGAACCATGATTGATGCTGAGACTCGATAATCAAATATCAAGAAGAGATTTCTGTCTGTGGACTTCACAGTTCAAAATCTGCGACATTATCTACAGCATCATGAGGTCCATTTTATCTCGTGGAGTAACCCACTCAAGTACATCCTCAGTCGCTCGATGCTAACCGGGCGCCTATCCCGATGGGAGGTCATCTTGCAACAGTTCGACATCTGGTTCGTGCCTCAAAAATCCATCAAGGGCCATCCATTAGAAGACTTTCTAGCATAGCACCCTTCAACAGGGACCACTACACCGAACGCTGAACTAATTGATGAAGATATCTTCTCTGTTCAAGAGGAGGTCCCAGTATGGGAAATGTACTTTGATGGCGCGTCCCAAAGCCCCACCGACAAGAGGATGGAGGATCTCAGATTCAACAACAAGGGTCTGGCGATAATACTCGTGTCCCCTGAAAAGGCAGTTTTGCTGTATTCGTTCCTCCGGTCAAAGGGATGTGCGAAAAATAAAGCGTAATATCAAGCCCTCATTGCAGGCCAGGAACACGCACTCCAAGAACATGTACAACACCTAAAGGAAAAAAGGTGACACTGATCTAGTCATCAAGCAAGTCAATGGGGACTATGCTATAGAAAACGAGGAGCTTATCCCCTTGTTTGACCATGTCTGAGGGTTAATGGACAAGTTCGTCATAGAACCAACATTGATTTATATTCATAGGTCCCAGAACGCTCAGGCTGATGCATTAGCCAACGCGGCCACAACCCTAACCGACCCAGACCAGGATGAAACGGTTATCAGTATTGCTCACCGTCGAATGGAATTGCCATTTGTTCAGAATAAGACGGAAGATATCCACAAAGTCAGTCCTGTCCCCGATCCATATGATGATACTACAGGCCGGATGAGCCCCATCATAAACTCCATCAACAGGGAGAGCTTCAATCAGACATTGGTGAATGAGAGCAAGTACGGAGAAGATAAATCAATTTTGTCTTATACGGTGGCGCAGGTCAGCCAGAGGTCCTCTAAAAATGAGGCCTCGATGGAGTGCTCTAAAATGCATTGATTGAGAAGAAACTGATGCCTTCCTGACTGAAGTACACGCAAGAGCATGTGGAGCACATCAACCAGAGACCAAGCTTTCCCATCTGGTTCGAAGGATTGGGTAGTACTGGCCCACAGTGGCACGATACTGTGAGCGTTTTACCGCGAAATGACACTCATGCCAGATTCATGCAAACCTCATACACCAGCCCCTGGAGTTACTTCATCAAGATAAGTATTCCTGGCCGTTTTCTATCTGGAGGATGGACGTCGTGGGACCATATCCTCCTGCCACGGCCAAATAGCTGAAGTATATCCTCACAGCGACCGACTTCTTTTCCAAATTGGTAGAAGCTGTACCCCTCAAGGACGTTGGGGCAAGAAATATTTTCCGCTTCGTGTAGACCAATATCATCACCAGATTTGGTGTCCCTCATACACTACTGATGGACAATGGCACCAATTTCTGCTCTACTAAGGTGGAAAAGCTATACCATGAGTTTGGTATCATGGCTAACCACTCATCCAGCTACCATGCAGCGGCCAACAGACAGATAAAAGCATTCAACAAGACCCTGTCCAACATCCTCTAGAAAATGGTGGACAAATACATGAAGTCATGGACTGATAAACTCCTCCATGCATTGTGGGATTATCGAACCACAATCTGAACCGCTACTCGGTCTACCCCGTACTCATTGTTGTACGTCACAAGGGCGGTCCTGTCCATTTTACTCCGACTCCCCTAACTCCTTGTTGCCATATGTGATCAATTATCCGATGATGAGTAGTCATAAAAGCGACTAGGTGAATTGGAACCGCTAGACATGAAGCAGCTGCACACTCTTCACCACCAGGAGGTGTACCAGAACCGGATCGCACAGGCCTTTAACAAAAAAGTCCACCTCCGGTATATCTTGGAAGGAGAATTAGTGTTAGTCCTTAGGACCCCAATGATATCTCAAAAGAAGCATCCAAAGCTGGATCCCAAGTGGGGAGGACCATATATTGTACAGAAGCTCTACTCCAACGGAGCGTATGCCCAGATATCCATGGATGGGAAATCCACAACTGCTCCTATGAATGCGAGATTCTTAAAGAAGTATTTCAGATAGAAACTGTATGGCCATCGTCTTGACCAAATGATATTAAATTGTATGGCCCTCGTCCGAGCTGTATGACACTAAAATTCCAAGAACCTCATCCTCACCGCATGACGTTAAACTGCACGGAATCTAATAATCCCCCCTCGTCCTGACCACATGACGTTAAAATATATGGCCCTCATCCGATCTGTATGACACTAAACTTCCATGAACGTCATCCTCACTAAATGACATTAAACTGCACGAAATCTAATAATCCCCCCCTCGTCCTGACCACATGACATTAAACTATATGGCCTTTGTCCGAGCTATATGACATTAAACTGCTAAGCACCTCGTCCTCACCGCATGACGTTAAACTGCACAGAATCTAATAATTATCCATCGTCCTAACCACATGACGTTAAACTCTATGGACTCTTTCCTCACCGCATGACGTTAAACTGCACAGATTTAATAGAACTACGTATGGATTGATTCCTGCCCTTGCAGGATACATTGCGATGTCGGGATTCCCTATCCTGGCCCAGCCACTTCAAAAAATAATGTCCTCTTTCCCCTGTGTATGGACCAGACCTGCACAGGGTGTACCATCTTTACAGAGAACTACGAATGGATTGATTCTTGCCCTTGCGGGATATGTAGCAACACCTAGATTCCCTATCCTGGCCCATCCACTTCAAAAAAAATGTCCTCTTTCCCCCATGTACGGACCAGACCTGCACAGGGTGTATCATCATTACAGAGAACTACGTATGGATTGATTCCTTCCCTTGTAGGATACGTAGCGATGCTGGGAATCCCTATCCTGGCCCAGCCACTTAAAAAAAATTCCCTCTTCCCCGATGTATGGACCAGACCTGCGTAGGGTGTATCGTCTTTCAGAGAACTATGTGAGGCTTAATTCCTGCCCTCGTAGGATACATAGTGATTCCAGAATTCCACACCCTTGCCCAGCCACCTCAAAAAGAAAAAAAATTCCCATTCCCCCATGTATGGACCAGACATCCATGGGGTGTATTTACGTCCTTACCACATGACATTAAGCTTAGTGGAGTCCGTCCTTACCGCACAACACTAAACTGCTCGGACAAAAAGAATTAAGAATGCCCTTCCCCCATGTATGGACCAGACCTGCACGGGGTGTACTCATTCTAGAGAACTATGTACATCTTGATTCCTGATCTCGTAGGATATGTAGCGACACCAGGATCCTCAGTCTTGGCCCAGCCCCTTGAAAAAAAGATGCCCTTTCCCCCCGTGTGTGAACAATACCAACACAGGGTGTGCCTCTTGTCCTTACAGCACGATGTTAAAGTGCACGGACAATGATGTTATAAATCCCCCCTTCCCCCGTCTACGGACCAGACCTACATGGGGTGTATACATTAATTATCATTGCATGACGTTAAACTGTGAAGACCCCCTGTTTTCTTTCACGTCGGGTCACCTTTGTCCTTACCACATGACGTTAAACTGCATGGAGTTCGTCCTCACCGCATGATGTTAAACTGCATGGAGTTTTTCCTCACCGCATGACATTAAACTACATGGAATTCGTTGCGACCCACCCACGACACATGGCGATACAAGATAGAGATACTCCTTTCACATTTGGATACATCCTTTCCATACATCAAACTCCACGGCCAGGATAATTATGGATCTTCATAACCACTAATGGCCTTCGGAGGTGGAATGTTATCGACCCATGGACACCTTTGTATGACTATGCATACCATTCCCACAGCGGCTCTGCACATTGATAGCCCATGTCCCGTCTACCAAAAGAAATATTTCCACAGGCGACACTCTTCCTAGCTCCGTTTGTTTACCGGTCTCAGAGCCCCCATACCATACCTCTTGATCCAGAAGTTTATGGACAAGTGGTTTACAAGTTCATTACCCTTTTCCCATTCAGGTGCTTCCAGGGTTTCCCTATCTGGCTAGCCTATGTGTCCCCAGTGGTTAACATAGAGACTTGAATCAACTAACATCAGTCCAGGACAAGGCTACATTGAATCAATGGACAATTGCAGTGAAGATGTTTTCTATATACCCAGACACCATTATCCCCACATGCTGAACTCTGCACTGTGAGCAATCACGGATTTTCATAATCATTCATGGCCATCAGAAGTGAAAAGTTATCGACCATGGGACACCTTTTTACGACTATGCATACCATTCCCTCAGCAGCTCTACATAATTATATCCTATGGCTCATCCATCAAAGGCATGATTTCCTCGGGCGGTACTCCTCCTAGCACCATACGCCTACCGGACTCAAAGCCCCCACACTATACCTCCTGATCCGGGAAAGCTCAAATTCTCAGTTTACGACCATCATCCCCTGCCTTGTTCTAAGTATATCAGAACATCTTGAGTCAATTATCCTTCGAATGACTGCAACAATAGTCACCCAATGGTCCGGGCTCTATGACTGATAAACTAGGAGTACTTAGTCTTCATCGCAAGAAGTTAAACTATATGGAGTGAAGGTACACCCCCCGCGAACAAGATAAATCAGCACAGGGGGGATCTTTAAGCTTTAACATCTACCAGGGACGAATATCCCCGACATGTCTAGATATTTCCTCACCAGATGATAGACTTCATGTCCAGGACAATTGTGGGTCCTCATAACCATTCATGTCCATCGGAAGTGGAAAGTCATCAACCCGTGTATACCTTTGTACGACTATGCATACCATGCCTTCAATGGCTCGACATAATGATAGATCATGGCTCGTCCATCAAAGGAAATATTTCCTCGGGCGACACTCTTCCTAGCTCCGTACGCTTATCGGCCTTAGAGCTCCCATATCATCTCTCCTGATCCAAGAGGCCACAGAACCAAGATTTACACCATCTACCCCACCCCCCTTCCATGTCTGGGGCATGTTGAGGTATTCAAGCCTAGTTATATTCTGAGAAAGTGTATCCTTGGCAATAATTCCCGTCTTCCTCACCGCACAACGTTAAACTACACGACAACCTTTATAGATATCCCTCTCTTTAGAGCATGATGCTAAACTGCACGAAAGTCGTCCTCGCTGCATGACGTTAAACTGGATATAAACCTTTAAAAATTCCCTCTTCCTCGCTGCATGATGTTAAACTGCATAGAAATCTTTATGAATGCCTCTCATCCTTGCCGCATGATGCCAAACAGCATGAATTATGTCCCAACCACATGACGATAAACTACACGGTCATACTCGTCATGGGTTCAATGAGAAACATAGGCTTTTCTTCATCTATTAGTGCACGGGTCAGACCTGCACGAACCAGAGCCTCACACCAGTGTGAGAAAGAATTAATTCACCCATTCTCATGATGTTTAGTCTAGATATTTCCCCTGTGTTCAGGAACCCTCCCATCATAAACCATATTCTGTACCCAGAAAAATCCGAACTCTCATAAGCCACCTCTGGTGGTTCCAAATCTCAACTTCCCTAAAGTTTCTCGGATATCGGAAGTGGATAGTCATTGACTTAAGGAAGGATTTGTATGACTATGCATACCATGACCTCAGCGGCTCTGTATATTGATCAACCCTGGCCCGTCTACCAAATGCACGATTTCATTAGGCAATGCTTCTCTCTGTATTGTTCTTGGCCTCTGAGCCCCCATTTCTATCCCGGGATTCGGAAACCCTCTGAGCTATAGTTTATCAACCTCTTCCATAATCCTACATGAATGTGGCGGAATGTCTTTGATGCGATTACCAAGAACCAGGAGAAGTCGTTCCATTTCAGATGATGTCCTAGCCACATGAATTTAAATGGTGTCAAACCTCAACCATCCCTTACGCTATCTAAATGAGTAGGGATGTGGTCTTCGTACCATGCACCTAATTAGTACAGATTCTCCCAAAACCCTTTCAGATGTCATATTTCCCTTTTGAGCCATCCCTAGTGGTTTTCATAATTTTCCATGCCACCCATCGTGGTTTCCATAAGCCGGACGTCCATGAAGTCCCCTGGCCTTCAGAAATGGATTGTTCTTTGACTTAAGGACACCTTTGTATGACTATGCATACCATGCCCTCAGCGGCTCTACATATTCATTTCCCCTGGCCCGTATACCAAAGGAAAGTTTTCCTTAGGCAATGCTCTTCCTACCTCTATACGCCGACACAAATCCCATGCCTTGAGACATGCCATGCATGACACTCAAATTCAAACACATTCCCCAGCCCCATGTGCGTTTGAAGGGTATTAAGAAATATTTTAATCGGTTGAACCCCATTGGTTCCCTTGCCCCACCATATTTGGTCAAAACTGTTCAACCTAAATCATCAGTAATGATAGTCTTGTCGGCAGGACTTTAAACCGCTCACATAAAAAAGAGTCACAAAGCCTGTTAGGCCGAAAACCCAAAAAGGGAGACTTACGAAAAAACGGGGTTATACCCGCTGGGTCTATACCGAATGGGGCCAAGTAATATCATGGCATTAAAAAAATAAAAAGACAAAATGTTTGTAGGGTTTTCCTATAAAACCCTAGCAATAGTCTGACTACGCTCACTGGATCCCATGGTCCAGGCAAAAATTAGAGCTTGTTTTCCTGAGTTATGATTAGTTCGGATTCACTGAATTGTTATTTTCTCAACAATTGTTCTAAGTAACAATCAAATTCCACAGAAACGAGTGATTGACAGAGACTGTGTTTCGTTCGAATAAAAAAAAGAGGGGTGGAGGACGTCCATAAGCCAGGGTCTCTCTATCACACAAAAAAAAGGGGAGACAGAGGGGTAAGTAAAACAGGGATACAAATGTAGATCTAATAGTTATAATGGATCCCAACTTTCTCTCCCCACCAGATCAGTGAATGCACGATGAAGGTTGTTGCAGGATTGTTCCAACACTTCCTTCTCCCTAGTTTCAACCTCAGCCACCGGACGGATACGCTCCACTACGGTTTGGAGATTGTCGATTCCTTTTCTGGTAACTTCAAGACGACCAGTCATAGCCGATAACGGATCCCTCAGCATCGCGGCCCGTCCTTCACATTCATGAAACTTAGAGGATTGGATGGCCGCCTGATATTTAGAGATTGTCTCCCGTGCTATCAGTTGATGGAGTTTTGTTGTGGTTTCCTCCAAGGTTCAGGCCCCATAATGAGTGGTCTCGAAGTGAGCATGCTTTCATTCATTAGTGACAGCTTCCTCGCGAGCCATGACAACTTGGAAAGAAAGAGAATGGAGCTGTCGATAGTCCAAGACACCCGTCCCCAATCCTAGGAAGAGATGACAAAGAGAATCAGTTTTCGTTTCCATTTCAGCTAAGGAGGTTTCGGTGATGATTTCATAGATTCGGGGCCAGGTCCACCTGTGCACTTCCCGATGGTCCACCATGATATGAGGATCTTTGGTATCCTCGCTGGACGACACGAGAACAAAGTCTGGCATGGAAGCCCGTGCGTGTGTGTGCTCACTAGATGTTGACTCTCAAGCTGGAAAGTCTGGTGCCCCTAAACCCGGTTCAGGCTTGGGTTCCATGTTTCTAATCCCGGTATCGACTGGCGGAACCTCCAGGATGGTCTCACTGGGACCCAACACCACAAGTTCGTCCTCATCCACGCACGAGAAGGATGAATTTTCCTGAACTACGGCCACTGTAGGGTTGGGAGAGGAAAGTTCTCTGAATCGCTTTGATCGAAGAGCCATTAGTTGATCCTCCCTTATAGCTGATGAGTAAGGTGTAGTGGATGCAGAAACCACCATACCTCAAAATTTGGTAACCTGTAGAATAGCCTTCCCTAGGATCCCATCAGGATAGTATTTTACCCATGTTTTTGCATACTCCATGGAAAGGCCGGCAGCCACGCCCGTATTAGGCAGGGGAACGCTTGCGTCAGATCCCTCCCACGTCAGCATCAGCCACCACTGATGAAGTATGGCTGGATGCAGTCCCTAGGCCCGAGAAGGGGGAAGGGAAGGTTGGACATGCATGCACCTGAACTGGTGAGAAAAGTGATATGAGACGTTCCCCTACCAGGTCCACTATTCTACCACAAACTACCTCAGTTTCGGGACCAATTTTTCATCGGAATGGCCTCCTCTTCGTTCCGATCGGACCCCATTCTGATGGGGAGCATTTTTAGGGTCTTAAAAAATATGCAAAGGAAATTTTACCCAAATCCCCTAAAGAATGGGGGAAAATAATCAAATAAGAGACACAAAAAGGACTGGTCCATGAACCGATTCATAGAAGAATGACGTGACTAGGCACCGCAAGGCACCCCCTCCGCGAATGTGGCCAGGCACAGCGAGGAACACCCTCCGCGAACCATTTTCATTCATGAAATGGAGGCGGAGAGCCTCCGCGGTCCCGATGCAGGATGAGAGCGAGTCCGATTCATCGTCACGAACCGCCCCAACCGCGGACCGCATTGACCGGTTCAAGCCACACCCGCTGTTGTTCGCGGAATAGAGGAGGAACCCTCCTTAGCCGCGGAGCACTCCCTGAGTTTGCCTCGCAGAGGGGGGGAAGCATTCAATAACCACCTTGAATCATGGATTTACCAAGTCAGTTGTGAACTGGGTATTTGGTTATGGGCCTCCGCAAAAGGTGTCGCGTGGCCACAGATACATTCCTTTCCCCACTTTATAAAAGCAAACCGAGTGGTAAAGAAAAAGGAGATCGGAGAACTGGAATCGGATTCGGAAGAAGGAGATCAGTTGAAGGAAGGCTTCAGATTTCGAAAACAGTGAAATTTCCATCCACGAACGACAACATGTATATGAATTAAGAAGGAATGGGAAAACTTTTAATAATTTGGTGAACCGCGAACCTGAAATAACAGAAAAATGAGAACCACGAACCATACCCCCTCCGAGGATGACTTCCTCGCGGACCAGGGAGTTTATGCCTCTTTTACCATCCATCGTACCGCATAGCACCCTCCTCCGCGGGTGAAGCCCTGACTGATGAGCCTCTGATCGGCGCCACCCTTGTCCGCAAATGCCTGCCTGGAACCCTCCGTGAACCACCCTGGTTCACGGATTGAACCCGAAGCGGCGAACCATCCTGGTTCGCGGATTGAACCAGATGTCGCGAACCATCCTGGTTCGCAGATCAAACCTGAAACCACGAACCACCCTGGTTCGCGGGACGCCAATCAGTCCATGGACCACCTTAGTTCGCAAACGGCTTCTCCACCTGCGTGGCACTTCCCCATGCGAAGGTCGCTGCCACCCATACCTCTCGGTGGCTTGCCAAATATTTCGGTGTTCTCATTTCCAGAGCAAGGTAAAATCTTTCCGATCCATCTAGGTCCTCCGCGATTCCCTCATTGGCCTATTCATCATCCTTAAGACGAGGCCTCCACCAGATCCACCGGATCTGCGTGGTATAACGTTCAGGTGCATCAGCATGCCATTTTGAGTTCACATACCCATGGTAAATAGGGGAAAAGGGGTTTCCCCGACCCTTGATCATATTCCCGAAGCATTCCTGGGTTCACATTCCCACGGTAATGTGGAGTCTGAGCTCGAGAATCCCTTTTCTGCCCCTCTACTTGTTGAGGGTTCGTCAAAGATGGTAAAATATCCATCAGAAGGAAGCCCACATGCACAGAAAGAGAAGAGATGGGGACATGAGCACCCCCATTACCTATCCAGTGGGGTTTTGTCGCTACGGGTGTCCATCTCGGAGTATGACCCGACCTTATGGGCCTCTTCAGAGTGTAATCTCTAATCCATCACCCTGGGCCGCCCTTATGCATAATCCCCACTCCTCTTTTCACGGACGCAACTTTCGCGATTTGATCCTCTGGTCCTTACTACCTCTTGTTTCTCACACCGAGCATTACTCATGTGGGCTTAGAGTAAGCATCGACCATGACATCCTCCTATGGGCCTCCTCAGAGTGTAAGCCCCAATCCATCATTCTCGGTTGCCCCATAGCGTAAGCCCCATGCCAAAGTAAACTACGAGGACTTTGATCCCTACCTCCTAGACAGGGTAAGTAGGAAGCCTCCATGAGGTTCAAGCCCACCACCCATCGGACCACCTGGTCTCTCTTCACGTCATTACCCTGACTCCTTTGCAAACAATGTGGAATTTGATCCCTGCCTCCTAAGCAGGGTACGTTGGAAGCCTCCACGAGGTTCAAGTCCACCACTCGGTCATTTATTCACGTCGAGTTCCACCCTCATCCAGCATGACGTTAAAATGTATATCTGAATTACAAGGACATTGATCCCTCCTTCCTAAGCAGGATACGTAGGAATCCTCCCTGAGGTTCAAGCCCAACATCCGGTCGATCTGATCGTCTCTGCATCGGTTCACCACACCACTCCTAGTGCTGCCTCAATTGAGTTCCAACCCTTCGGGGTCATTAATACAATGAGGGATGGTAAACCTTGGGCATAAATGATTCCGAACCCCTGCGTCCAGTCGACCATTTCCCACCAAGGTTAAATCTGTGGATACTATGTTTGGGTATAAACCAAATATTCACGAACATATGAATAAGTCTTAAATCTATAAGAGATTCCTAGAACAGGAAATAATTCCCCCCCCCAAGGGTGCGATGAGCCCGACTTCCCATCCTCTCGACCAATGTGACTTCTTAAGAGTCGCTGTTCAGACCATCTGGCGAACGCCTGCCTTTGGAAAGTAGGTCCATCAATCATTGGATATTGAGCCGTTGGGAATTTCTTGGCTGAAACAAGGATGAAACAATGTCCTATGGTTTCAGTACATCCAATGGATCAAGTATATACTTTCTCAAATGAGACACATTGAATATATTCAAGAATCAGACTTGGTTTAGTGAAATTAATAGTCAATATTCCACATAAAAATCATTATAAATAATTTAAAATATTATAATTTAAAAAAATTGTAGCATCCCAAAACAGATTAGTGATTATCTACATTGATCTTATCAAATTTGAATTTCATTCATGTGACACATATATTCATAAATTGTGTATGTAGTTTGATATATAATTTAATTAGTTAAGAGATTTTATTCACAATATTTATCGTGAAACATTACAATTATTTATAAATTCCCATAAACATGTTTATATTAAAACATATATTAATCGAGTGAAATATTTTTTATACGAGAGCCCAAATAGTGGAATATGTCAATCCCAAACTCCTTTTAAAATCAATCGAACATAATTTTATCATTTTTTATGAGTCCGACTAGAAATTTTTTATGGAACATATTGTTAGGGGTGATATGTTATACTGTATAATATCAATGTGTTCAATTAATATTGAATAACTTTTAAAACAATCTGGTGAATCACCAATTTTAATAATATAAAATTGCAATTTATTCACAATGAATCCTTAACCCCTTATTAGTATATATGATTGTGATTTGATAAAGGGAAATTTCATATCCAATAGAAATTATGTAAGAAATCATTTTACATCAACCCATGATATACCATCTGGTGTTTTCCTTCATATATATTTAGAATGCCCATATATGAAACCATAGTGATATTCTTCAAATTTCATTTTCATAAAAGGGATGGTATCATAACACAATTAGTGTGTAAATGATCAAACATAACATTCTAAAATACCAACTTGATTGAGCTATATATATATTATTCATTATAATATTATCCCACCAATAGTGATGTGAATTTTTCAATATTCATGGGACATCCATAATGGTTGGTGAATGATAGTATACATGTGTATCATCCATTAACTAATTTATGACACTTTTATGGATAAAGAAATAAATGATTTTAAAACTAAAAAAATCTATATATGTTTATCTCAAATAAATATTCATGACTCATTTTCACAAATATTTTTTTATAATCTAAGTTGATCTGTTGCTCCATATTTATTCTGTATTCGATTAATGGTTATAAAATAATTAGTGAAGGTTTAGATTTCATCCCTTTATTTATATTTTAATAATTCATCAATTTCATTTAAACTGGTATTTTGTATATCTTATTCACATTCATGGATATGGTAGAATATGCATTTCTATTATGAGATCCATCACCTTTATTCCTCTAGCAATAATGGTAATTTATTGATCATACACAGTCATTGATCAACTATTACGATCTTCACTTATACAAGTTCATATCCTTTATTTTGAATATATACTTTTAACATCAATTATCCTTATATATATAACAAAAAACAATAGGAGTAATTCCGATAAATTTTTAATGAATATAAAAATTAATCGAACACTAGATCTTGTGTTTGATAATTTTAGTCCCAAATCATTAATTCTCATATATAATATACTATTTATTAAATTTTTTAAAATAACACTTTCTAAGTCCTTTTTTCAAGTATCCATATATATCTAACAACATTCTTCAAATTATAATAGTGTGAGTACATGTTTAGTGACCAATCAATTCATTTTCTATTTCATAATAACATAGTATTATTATATAGAAACATATATTACACATTTAGATGATAACATTGTGGTTGTGTTATAAAATGACTGATAAATTCTCTATAACTATTTATAATACACATATTATCTTTGATAATTATAGATATATTTAAAAAAAATTGGAATAGTTTATTCATAAATTTAATTTATATTTAAAGGATTTATGGAAATCAACATTTTTATTATTACATTCCCCTGAATATGCCAAACATAATAAAATAGTAAATTATATTAGATTTGATTGATAAAATTCTATTTTTAAAATGTTTTTGAAAAATATGATCAAATGTTCTTTATATTTATCATTTCACATAGAGTATATAAGAATAAAATTGAAAAAATACACAATAGAATCATGAAGGTAATTTATAAATAATGTATATATGAAGTAAATAAGTATAGATGGGGTGTCTAGAGTGTAAATAATATCTCTATATAATAATATTCATTGTAACTTGTATTGACTGATTTATTCAGAATTTTACTCTCTTCAAATTTATTTAATTTTATCAATACGGAAGACACACATTTAAGATGTACTTATCTCCATGTAGTTGATTGAACGAGTCACTAATCATTATTAGAGGACACATGTTCATTATATTGATCCTATTTAGCTCTAGGTAATCAATTTTGGGGTATATTGTCCCATCCTACCTACTGATGAAGATCAATGGTGTACCCAAATATGATATAATAGGTTGTATAAAAACTTTATCAAAATTCTCTTATAGTTCCTTTATTAATTCATTATATTCTATACATCCAAATTTGTAGGGTCTCCATGATATAAGTGTCTCATAAAGTATTTTTTTCTAATGATAAGTATTCCCTATAATTCATGAAATTATTATAATTCCTTTTTAAAAATAAATTCCTCTATTATATCATCATAGTAATTTCATCTGGATTAAAAAATTGTTTTTATTTTATTATTTTAGAGGGATATGATTCTTCATTGGGAATAAATATTGATTTATCAAAATAATATAGTAAAGAAAATTCATACTTATCCTTGAATATATATGTAGATATTATGAATGTTTTGATATATGCATAGATATTTAAATTTAATAGTATTTGATATGAGATGTATTCAAGGAAATCTAATCAAAATCAAGTATTGTATCACCCCAAGCTTCCACGGTACACTTGTCTTTCAGTAATACAATAGTTTCCATTGTACACAAGTTCAGGATTTTAACACACCACGACCAATCAAAGTAGCCGTTATGAATAGTAATACCCACTTTTTGAATTATATAAATTTTAAATCTCAAAATGGACTTCATTTTTGGATTCGGAATATCAAAATTATCCTAATTTAAATTTTTCGTATTTTTCTAAGAACATCCAATTTTCGATGAATAGTGAAAAATACTTAAAAACCACTTTTTAATAAAAATAATTTATAGTGATAAATTATACTATTGAGTTGCTTTAAATTATAATTAGAATATAATTTTACAATTTTATCCAATGGTGGTCATCATGATTAATTTAACTTTGAAATTGGACATAAACAATTGTCAATCTTTTGATTAATATTGTTTCGTGAAAACACGCTATTTGTTTTGACAATGAGAATTAATTATAAAATTAATTAATGAAACTTATATGTTTTGAATTTTGTAAAATAGACATCATTTTTGAATTCTGAATATCAATTATTGCTTAGGGTGAATTTTGGGTATTGTTCTAAAAAACATCAATATTTGATGAATAGTGAAACCACTAAGTGGTAGTTAAAAAAACTGATTATTTGTTTAAATGAATCTTTACCACTTCTATGAAATAAATTTCAAAAATAATACATACATGGTTTTAATTAGTAAGTAAAATTTGGTTAAATGTGATAAAAATAATTTTTGGTGAAAAGTAACTTTTGAGTTTTATTAACCGCGATTAGAGGTAATTAGTGTAATTTAAGGTAAAAATGATGTTATAAAAATATAAAAATATCTTGACACATGTCCTACTCTTATTGTATGAGTCATGTCTGACCATGAAAAACCATGGGACTATTTTTCGGAACCCATTGAGCCACTTGGGTAAGATAATGACATTAATACCTTTTATTTAATGTAAAAATTAAAATGTCACAAACATGTATTGTTTTACTAAAACAATTTTTTTAAGTGGTTATAAAAGATATATTTTTGACTATAAATATTCATTTGAAAGATAAAAATATTTCCTACATCATGGTAATTTTTTAAATATTTTTTAGACATTAAATAAAAAACATATTTATGACACCAAGATGATTCAGTGATTACCTCATTAATGAACGGTTTAAATAAAATGAAAAGATCAAGTAAAATCTAAGGCATACACTTGTAAAACCCCTATTTGATGGGTGTATTTAAAACCATTATCACCTTATCTTATAAATATATCATTGTGGGACCTTTATAATCCGAAAACCATTTTATAATAAAATAATATTTTCAATCTTTCCAAAAGAGCCCCTCCTCTTCTCTTATAAAAGGCCCCCACATCTACCACCTTATTCACACCATAAAAGCAATTTTTATCGGCCAAAATCTGCACAAATACCCTCTCAACATTTCTACCTTCATCCTAGAAGCCTTACCTTAGGCAGAAGGCCCATCCAGAGTATGTTTGGTTCAAACCAAAGGGAGTTACCCAAACTAAAGATAACGATTTCTCTTAACTTATTTTCTTTTATTTTACTTCTAAAACCACTAAACTATTTGTATTATTTTATTTTGTAACAACACCAGTATCCTCTATATACTTGGATGTTTTTATGAGAATTATTCAACCTACACTTACACACACCTCCATCTAATAGGTAAAGAGCATACAGTTTCTGTGGGTGGCGAATTACTGCCTCATGAAACGATGATTGTTCAATCTTCTTTTAACACCTCTCATGGTGGCCATTAAGATGTCACTATATTTATATATGATATATATTATTTTTATTTATTCATTATGCTTCTTTATTTTTCATTTATGTCATACCTTTATGACTTTCATTATGGGTAAACGCGATAATTTCATTTTAGGAAGTTCGGACTACCGCCCCTCAATGTGATTTGAATCGTTAATGCCATATGAGGGACGTATAAAGGATGGCGTTAATGATATTATACTGGAATTATAATATAGCTTTATATCATTATGATTTCATTCCATTAAATAAGAAATATAAATGAAAGTAGTGTTCATGTGTACGTACGACTTACCATCTCCAGGAACGGTGCATTTCATTTCATACATCTAAATGTTTTGTAATATTATTAATGGATGTATATACTGGATATATATGAAATATATGATATCTACATCATCAATATAATTATGGAGATAATGTATATTTTACCACATAACCAACTTGTAATTATAAGAAGTTTATTTTTGACTCAAGTACCAAGGACCGACAAAACGACCGTTATTAAATTAAATGTTGGTATAACGTTCATAACATGGTAATAAGTGATGTAAAATGAATAATTAACTTGAAAAAGGATCTTAAGATAATATAAATTAACTATTTTACTATTCAAGAGATTAAAGAAAGATCGAATCAAGTCCGACATGAGGTAAGGGACTTCGTCTCAATCTCCTTTCATTGAGGCATATTTCTTTTATACGGTGTATAAAACCCATTGACTTTTACTATTATTCAAAAGTAATCATTTTATATAAATAATTTTACTATACGAAAAAAATAATTTTTTTCATACGTATGCGGCAACAACAACTTCTCCTCCGCTGTGACCATTATTTGAGTTTTGACTTCCTCTACAAGCCATAACATTTTTTAAATGAAAAATAAATACCATGTTTTAATTTTCTTTTATTTTGGTATTGAAAATGGTTTTGATAATGTTTTTATTATATCAATATCCTGTATTGATAAAGTTTGATTGAAATGTGAAAATTTTATGTTTATTTTATGCATGTTTTATGTGATAAGATTATGTTAGGGTTATTGGGAATTGTTTATGATATGTTTAAACCTTTTCTAATAAGGAATGAATTGGACTTAGTATGTGACAGGTGAAGCCCTCTATAGCTCCTTGATTCATAGGTAGGTCTCATGAGACAAACTAGTGTCTTGGCACAAGGAATTGACAAAAATATTATATGTAGTCTTCACACAAGGCCTTGATTATGTGGTTATGATAGTCTGAAATTATGAATTCCATTATTATAGAAGTGATTACTAATATTGGATGAGATTATTTAACTAGTAGAATATCCATGTGAACAAGTAAATGGAATGATTTCATTTTATTTTTTCCATGTTATTCTGATGTTCAAGTTTAAAAGGATTTTTTTTAGTTATACAATTGCCTTAAATGTTTATGCTTGTTTATGAATGTTTCGGCTATATTGTTATCCTTACCGATAATCTGAGATCACCCCTTTCTATGTTTTATTTTTCCCCAAGATGTGAAGAAGTATATTATGATTGACCTGTAGGGATAGTCTAAGGTATAAATTTGTTCAAAGGGGAAAATATGTCATTTTTTATTTTATTTCATGATGTAATGTAAAACTTATGAATGTATCTAGTGTTTCAAGGCTACTAAACCAATCGGTCTTTTGAGACATGATATATTTTTATCATGCCAATGTTATGTAATAATGCACCGACTCTGGGTAACTAGGGTCGGGGAATTAAAGTTAGTATCAAAGGCAGTTTAGTACTAACCTTGGAAACTCGATTTATGTAATCTCTGAATAGAGCATGTAACCCTAAAATAGTTTTTGAAGATTAGTATAGAAGAACATCCAAGAATCTTGGTAAAGTGGAGATTTTGTGTATTTTCCGAGCAATACATCCTTTTCTGGATAAGAGCAGATAGAGGTGGCTATGGCACAGATGTACCTAGGAGTGAAAACTCCGACAAGGAGTTTCTAGCTTAACCTAGGGTATTCTGGAACATGACAACGAGTCTTTTTGCACTATTGGTTACGAAACCCTTGGGGGATATGCTTATGATAATTCATGATTTCATTACAAACCATCATGAGGGGTTTATGACTATTTACTTCCTTAAAGAAATCATTTTTATGATTATAGATTATATCTATAAACGTTTCCATTTATGTTAAGGGTTTTTCATGTTTGTTATTATGTATTTCGATTCATAAACTTATCTAGTTTAGGAAATTGTTTATAAATGGAGCATAGTGGAAGGAATGGAAACAGTATCAATGCACACCCTCCATGTAGGTATTTCCCACCTGCTCAAAATAATTATAGTGGAGCTGGTGATACAACTGGTGCTGATCATCTTATCACCATACTGGGAAAACTCAATCAGGTTATGAATAATAACCGTATTCGTATGGAGCACCCTGATCCACAACACAGAGGATCAATGTTAGACCACTTCATGAGGAAAAAACACCAACATTTAATGGGGGGGTACAAATCCATTAGTATCTGAGCAATGGATAAATTCCCTAGAGAAAATATTTCAGGCTTTATGGAGTATTGAAAGGAAAAAAGTTGTCATGGAATTTTATCGCCTCACTGAAGATGCTGATCAATGGTGGTCATTGATTCAAAATACAAATAAAGATGAATAAGTATCAAGTATGAAATGTAGAGAGTTTAAATATATTTTCTTAGAAAAATACATTCCTCATGACCATCAAGCAGATATAGAATGACAATTTATGAGTCTGAGGCAAAAGGAGGACGATAATGTTGAAAAGTATGAGTCTAACTTTACAAGGTTAGAGAGGCATGCTGCAGATTATATACATAACCCAAGAATTAATATTGATCATTTCTTTGATGGGCTAAAACCATTTCTCTGTCGAGCTTTAGTATCACAATCCTTCTCATCATACAAAGATATTGTCTCATGTGCTATCAAGATAGAAAAGGAATTCTATAAGTCTTATGACAAAAAAGTAAAGAAAGAGAAGAACATAATAGTGGTGAAAGAGATAGATAAAATAAAAAATGGAAAGTAGGATTAACCATTATGTGATAATTGTGGTAATAAACACTCTGGTACTTGCCTAAAAGGAATGGGAGTTTGTTAAAAATGTGGAGAAAAAGGTCACCAGACTCGTGATTGCAAGGGAAAGAAAGAGTCTGTCAATGTTGAATGCCACAATTGTAGAGAAATGGGTCATTATGAAAATGAATTCCCTAAGCGTCAAGGAAACATAATTCAGAAAAGGCCAAGGGAGAAAGACCAAACTTATGTTGTTACTACAGATGTCGTTGAATAATTATTGTATTTTTTTTTGGAATCAAGAACTATATTATGGTTATAAGAATAATGTGATATATATAAGGATTGAACTAATGTACTTGTTGTTTAAATTAATAATTTAATATGATGAAGGAAATCATATTTTTAGTATATGACAATAAGAGAAACTTTACTTTTTGTCAAGAATCTGATGTTACAATTGATTTTGAAATTTATAGACCTTTTAGAGAATGTCTAGAAAGAGGTATTTTGGATAACTACAATGGTAGTAATGGAGTAAGTTGAACTTTGGATAGTATTTTTTATGTTTAATACAATTCTGAAGATTATTTTTTGGAATATTATAATACTATAGTTTTATGGAAAGGACAACTTGCGGGTCAGGGGATAACTCGTCGCATCGGACTAACCTGTAGTAATCGAAACCACAACCATAGTGTTATAGGCCTTTATTACCTACCACTTTCCTATAGGAATTCATTGGTTATATAAAAAATAGTTTTCCTAATCTAAATGGTATGTGATAATATTTGGAACCTTTTACTATCAGGATAAATATAATATTATTGAGTTCTATTATCTTTTTGAGTGAAAGATGAGTTTGCGGAAGAAATTAGTTGAAGGTTGAAACTCTACTTATAAAGAATATATATATACCAATCTCTTGTTCTATGACTAAATTCATTCATAATCTTTAGGAAAGGTATATTAAAACAAAAAAAATTATCCTAAAACCTTAGGTTTTGTTGAACTGATGATATTTTAAATCACCATAGATTGAAGGCTTTGAGGCCCTCAATTTTACACTTATTTGTGATTGATGACCTCAATAACTCACTAAAAATATTTATTTTTTTCCACGAATTTTGTGTCTCTAATTTCCACCAATGTTCTCTTAATTGAGATCATAATTTGGTGGTGTCTTTTTCATTTCACTTTCCTTCTAATTAAGGCTAAATTTTCTTAAGCTTATTTCCGATGTGGCTTTTCCACAAAGGTATTTTCTATTTTCAACCTTTTATTTTTGAAGAACAATTTCAAATTATGAGGACACAATTTATTTAAGGAGGGGATAATGTAACACCCCAATAATATGTGGTACTCTTCTCTTTCAATAATGCAATAGCTTGCATTGAACGCAAGTTCGAGATTCTAACACACCGCGACCAATCAAAGTAGTCGTTATGAATAGTAATACCCACTTTTTGAATTATATAAATTTTATATTTCTAAATGGACTTCCTTTTTGAATTTTTAATATCAAAATTATCCTAATTTGAATTTTTGGTATTTTTTTGAGAACATACAATTTTCGATGAATAGTGAAAAATACTTAAAAAAATCTATTTTAAGAAAATTAATTTATAGTGATAAATTATAATATTGAGTGGTTTTAAAGTATAATTATAATATAATTTTACCATTTTGTCCAATGGTGGTCAATAGATTTAATTTCAATTTGAAATTGGACATAAACAATTATCAATCTTATGATTGATATTGTTTCTTAAAAACACGCTATTTGTTTTGACAATGAGAATTAATTATAAAATTAATTAATGAAAATTATATGTTATGAATTTTGTAAAATATAAATCATTTTTTAATTTGGAATATCAATTATAGCTTAGGGTAAATTTTTGGTATTGTTCTGAAAGACATCAATTTTTGATTAATAGTGAAACCACTAAATGGTACTTAAAAAATTGATTTTTCGTTTAAACTAAGCTTTACCACTTCTATGAATTGGATTTCAAAAATCAGACATAAAGTTTTGTCATTATTAAGTAAAATTTGGTTCTATGGGATGAAAATAACTTTTCATAAATAGTAACTTTTTAGTTTTATTAAACGTGATTAGAGGTAATTAAGATAATTTAAGGTAAAAATGATATTATAAGAATATAAAAATTTCATCAAACATGTCATACTCATATTGGATGAATCATGTCCGACCAAGACAAACAATGGGACGATTTTTGGGACCCCATTGAGCCACTTGGGTAATATAATGACATTAATACCATTTATTTAAGTAAAAAAAATGTCACAAACATGTATTTTTTTACTAAAACAATTTTTAGAAGGGGTTATACAAGTTTTCTTTTTGACTATAAATATTAATTGGAAAGATAAAAATATTTCCTACATCATGGTAATTTTTTTATAATTTTTAGACATTAAATAAATATATTTATTTATGACACCATGATAATGAAGCAATTACCTTATTAATGAACGATAAAAATAAAATGAAAAGATAAGTTAAAATCTAAAACTTACACTTGTAAAAACCCTAGTGGATGGGTGGATTAAGAACCCTTATCACCTTATCTTCTAAATATATCATTTTTGTACCTTTATAATCCTAAAACCATTTTGTAATAAAATAATATTTTCAATCATTCCAAAAGAGTCTCTCCTCTCCTCTTATAAAAGGCCCACACCTCTACCACATTATTCAAACCTTCAAAGGAATTTGGCTCGGCCAAAAACTGCCCAAATACCCTCTCAACTTCCCTCCCTTAATCTGGGAAGCCTTACCTTAGGTAGAAGTCCCTTCAACAGTAATTTTGGTTCAAACCGAAGGGTGTTAACCAAACTAAAGGTAACAATTTCTCTTAACTTCTTTTCTTTAATTTTATTTGTACAACCCCTAATCTATTTATATTACATTTTATATAACAAAACCAGTATCCTCAATATACTTGGATATTTTGATGATAAGTATTTTAACTACACTTACACACACCTCCATCTAATCGTTAAATAACATACAGTTTGTGTTGGTGGTGAATTACTGCCTCATGAAATGATGATTGTTCAATATTCTTTTAACACCTCTCATGGTGGCCATTAAGATGTCACTATATTTATATTTGATATATATTATGTTTATGTTTTAATTATGCTTCTGTATTTTTCATTTATGGAATAACTTTTTGATTTCCATTATGGGTAAACACGATAATTTCATTTTACAAAGTGCGGACTACTGCCCCCTCAAAGTGATCTGAATCGTTAATGCCATATGTGGGATGTATAAATTATGGAGTAAATGATATTATATATGATATGATACTGTAATTATAATATACCTTTATATCATTATGATTTCATTCCATTAAATACAAAATAGAAATGAAAGTAGAGTTCATGCGTACGTACAATTTACCGTCTCCATGAACGATGCATTTCATTTCTTACCTATAAATGTTATGTAAAATTATAATTGAATGTATATACTAGATATATATAATATATATGATATCTACATAATGAATATAATTCTGTATATAATGGATATTTTACCACATAAACAACTTGTAATTATAAGAAGTTTATTTTTGACTCAAGTACCAAGGATCGAAAAAACGACCGTTATTAAATTAAATGATTACACAATGATCATAACATGGTAATAAGTCATGTAAAAGGAATAATGAACTTGAAAAAGGTTCTTAATAAAACATAAATTAACTATATTTTATTATTCCGGAGATTAATGAATGATCGAGTCACGTCGGACATGAGGTAAGGGACTTCGTCTCAATCTCTTTAAATTGAGGAATATTTCTTTTATACGGTGTATAAACACCTTTGACATTTACTTTTATTCAAAAGGAATATTTTTATATGAAGAGTTTTACTGAACCACAAAAGGAATTTTTTGTCTTACGTATGTGGTGACAACAACTTCTCTGCCCCCGTGACCATTATTTTAGTTTCATCTTCCTCTAAAAGTCGTAACATTTTTTAAATGAAAAATAAATACCATGTTTTTATTTTAATTTATTTGGGTATTGAAAATGGTTTTGATAATGTTTTGATTATATCAATGTGTTTTATTGATATCTTGTAATTGAAATGTGGAAATGTTTGTGTTTCTTTTATGCATGTATTATGTGATACGATTATGATATGGTTCTTGGGAATTGTATATGAATGTTTAAACCTTTTCATATAAGGAATGAATTGTATTTAGTAAGTGATGGGTGGAGCCCGTTATATCTCTTCAATGCAATGGTGGGTCTCATGAGACAAACCAGTGTCTTGGCACAAGGACTTGGAAAAAATATTATTTGTAGTATTGGAACTAGGCCTTGAATATGTGGTTATGATAGTCTGGCATTATGAATTCCATCATTATGAAAGTGGTTATTGATATTTCATGTGATTATTAGACTAGTAGAATATAAATGTGAATAAGTAAATGGAATTATTTAATTTTATTTTTTCCATGTTATTCTGAAGTTCATGTTTAAAAAGATTTTGTTTTAGTTATACAATTTCCTTAAATGTTTGTGCTTGTTTATGAATGTTTCCACTATATTGTTTTCCTTAATGAGAATTTGAGCTCACCCTTGTTAATGCATTATTTTTTCCCAAGATGTAAAGAAGTATATTATGATTGACTTGCAGCGATAGTCTAAGGGATGAGTGTGTTCAAAGGGGACAAGATGTTGTTGTTGTTTTTATTTCATGATGTAATGTAAATCATATAAATGTATCATGTTTTTCAAGGCTACTAAACTAATCGGTCTTTCGAGACTTGATCTTTTGTGATCATGACAATGTTATATAATAATGCACCAACTTTGGGTAACTAGGGTCTGTGCGTTACCATTAAAACATTTAATTCCACTAAATGAAGAATTATATGAATTTTAAATAAATATTCTGAAATAAAATTTTCACATATAATTCGTACAAACAAAAATATAATTTTAATTTGAATTTTTTATTTCATATATAAAAAATGCATACTTGTCAAGTAGCTGATTAAATTTTTTTTGAAAACCTATAATATATAAGGGAATTCACTAAACCAAATTCAAATCATTGATTTTATTTCCTAGACAAAATTCTTGTGTAATATTCAAAATTTTACCTTTTTCATACATATAATTTGTGGTAATGGTGTAATAAAATTCCTTATAATTTTTCTTTTGGGTTATTTTTGGTAATTATAATGATTATTTTCCATTTTCGTTACAGATATAGAATTGTTCCATGGGGGTTAGTTGAGTGAATCTTATCCATCTTAAAATGTATTCAATTTCATTTTTTTGTACCATTAAATATTATATGAATTAATAACCCATGTTCTATGCTTATAGAATTTCTATGTTATCTTATAGTAGTTCTTTATGGGATTCATTCTATGTTTTCATAATGTGTGTAGTTGGATAATTTTAATTTTATGTGGATTAAAATTTTATCCTCAATTATAAAATACCATCCTTAATATCTTATCTCTTTGTTCATTAGGTGGTTCTATAAACTAAATACTTACATTAATAAAATATATAAATACTGACACATATAAAAAATATAATGATTTACTATTATTTTCCATGATACTTTTTTCATAAACTAATTATAGGTGTAATTTCACAATCATGTAAGATAAAAAATAGTATTACATATTATAATTCATCTAAAACACAACTCAAAAATCACATTTGATTCATTCCTCTTTTTAGAGTTCGTTTAATAATATCTATCTTTTAATATAGATAGTATGTGGAAAATATTTGTTAAGAAATGTTTTCATTAAACTCCTCTCAATCTAATGTTTTTACTTCCTCATTCATTATTATATTACTCACCAATTCCCATTATTTATTCACTTCTCCATGCAATTGGTACATAGAAACAATAACCTTCTCTTAATAAAAAATTAAATGAATACAAATATCTTTACTATGGTATTGAACATTTTTTAACAAGTGGTTATGATGATTGATTAAGAGATGTCAGTTTTTAATGTGTGAAGGAATATATGAATAATTTATCATTAATTAGTAAAGGTGGATTCTATATATAGGTTGGGTTATTATTAAAAATATAATATATGATTTTATGTACAAATTTTAGGTTGTGAAATATTTTAACTATCCAATAAGGAATATAATTTCAAAAATAATTACATTATATATTATATTGGTTATTTAATCAACTTATATGGGAATTAACAATTTTAATGACTTGAAGTTTTTTTTAGAAATAATATTAAATTTGAAAATAATGGATACATATCACAATATTACTGACAACTATGACACATACATCCCAGTCATAATTATAACCTCATTTCAAAATTATAAAAATTAGATAAAAGTAATAAAAAATTGAGGTTAGTGTCTCACAATATAATGTTCATATTATATTATCAATTAAATAATTATCATAATTTTAAGTAAATCCTTACTGATGGTCCTCATATAGAAAAACTAGAATCTTTTTAAAACGTAATATGACATTGGTATATACATTAATGAAACTATGATCTCAAATCCCTAAAAGGGGGGAATATGAAAATAAATAATACATTAATCAATATGAGTATGTAAATTGTCATATATATTATAACCACAATAATAAAATAAGAACATAATAACAACTATAATAATAATAATATGAAAAATATTATAATGATACATGGATTAGGTCACACCCAATTTAAAGAAAAATCATAAGAATGTGTCAATGAAGACTTACAATAGAAAAAAAACTTAAATAAGATAAGCACTTTTCAGATTCACAGTACATATTTTCTCATGAGATAACAGCTTTATCCTTTATATTGGGGTTATGGAAAAAAATTAAAGTCAATTTTCATCTAATGTTATTCTATAAAACATTTATTCCACAATGGAAACTGTGATACAAAAACCATATATTAATGTACATGAATAACATGGATAACCTATTCTTGAATCAAAACATGTTTCAAATAAACATCATACTCCATATCATATAATCAATATAATTAATCAGTGTAATGAAAATTATTTATAAATAAGAAATAATATAAAATTTTTTATAGGTTATCTTGGTTGGTATATATTTAGTTATAATTTTTTAAAATGAAAATAATCACATACATAGTATTGATGATTAATCTAGAAAGAAATTAAAAATATATGCACTAAAAAAAATTGATGGGATATATAGGAATTATGAAACAATAGATGAAATCGAGTGATTACATTAAATTAACAATAGTAAGAATAATATGTTATAAATTTTATGAATAATGATGAACACATAAAAATATTTTGAAATAAAAAAGAGGAAGTTTTAAAGAGAAGATGAAAAAATGTTTCGGTACAATGTCATAGTAATCATAATTGTGATATAGATAAGAAGTAATATCCCATTACAAGAGGTTATATACTATAATATATATATATTTATATAAAAAAATACGTTAAATAATAAAGGGTGATAATAATGTGTTTGACCCCAAAATAATGGCTATCAATAGGGAAACCACATACATTATTACCAATGTTACATCACCAAAAATAAAATTCTTGTACAACTAACTTGTATTTTTTAACAAATTTATAGAAAAATATTTTACATTAATTTATGATATCATTTTAATTTATTAGAATTATTAAATATCTATTATCCATTAATTAATGATAAAATCTATGAGGGAATGTTTATTTAAATCATTTTCTAGTTATTTGGATGTAGAAATTATTATTTTTTAAATCGATTATATTATGTCCAATATTTTAGTAATAAATAAGTTAAATATATATTTTATATATACTACACTAAAAATCCATGAATAGTATGATAAATATTTAGACAATAGCCTTTTAAATTGTAGAAGAAACCTTGATGTTTCTTATCAAGTGAATAAATTCTAAGATAAATTTTATTTACATTTTATAATATTATTAAAATACATAATAATGTTTATAATATGATGAATATAAATTAGTTATATTCTAATTTTTTTATAAAATGAAAAAAATAATTTAAATAAATAAAACTATTGACATATATGGTTCTAGATCTATTTTTAACTCATCCATTACTAAATACATTATACTATGGATTTTTCGGGTGTTGAAAGATAAGAATACCATATTATTAGGAAATAGTAATATGATTGGGAATATATTTAATTAATGTACTTTGTGAGTTCTTCATTAAATGGGTATCAAATGGGGGGGACAGGTGTATTTATAGTAATATGGGATGATTATTTTAACTCAAATTGATGAATATAATATCAATTAATTACTATGAACTAAAATATAGTTATTATATTTGAATCGTGACAGATTTTCCCCCATTTCATCTATACCTATGTCATTTAATCATGTTTGATTATTAATTTTCATTAATTTTTTATTGTTAAATATATTTTTTCATCATATTTAACCATTTATATATTTATTATATTTATTTTTTTAAAAAATACCAAAACATCTATGTAAAATAATTCGTAGATAACTATTCGAAATATGAATCTTATATTCTTTGAAAAAAAATATCTATCAATTATATAATTATTTTTACATAAAAATCACCTTTCTATAATAAATATTAACTTTTTATTATATGAATCATTTTTAATGAAATAAAAAAAATTATTTTCGGCTTATAAAATTAGATTCTTCCTTATGAAAATTATCTTAATCATTTTAAAAAAATAAAAAAAATAAAAAAATCATATATTTGATTTATTGAAAATATATTTGAAAATATTGAAATCATATGATATTATTCACAAGAAAATTCAATTATTTAAAAAAACTAAAA
Organism: Viscum album; assembly: GCA_963277665.1. NCBI lineage: Eukaryota > Viridiplantae > Streptophyta > Magnoliopsida > Santalales > Viscaceae > Viscum > Viscum album. The sequence continues at coordinate 2,095,513,217 of OY728163.1, read as the reverse complement.
AAAATTATTCGGTATTTTTTACATGAAAATTCATAATTATTAAAATGTTTTATCAAAATAAATTTTAATATAAATGTAATAAAATTTATAATTTCAACTCAAAAATAGATATAAAACACAATACTCAACAAAAATAATTCATATGAGACATATGAATTAAAAATTTTTTTTTACTAAATTAAATTGTCATTTATCGCATTTTAATATCCATTTATAAGTGTTCATTTCATTTCTTATTTATTTGAACAATATAACTTATTGGTTATTTTACTAATAGAATGGACAATTTACATTCCTAATGACTATATTTCTAATGGATAACATACCCATAAGAATGTTTAAGTAGCTTTACACTATAATATATATATCCATTAATGTAATATATTTTACTCACGAATAATTATCTCAAGGTTATCTATATTTCCATTACATAATTAATTTCATTTTTAAATATGTTCCTTTTTTATCTGTATGGTATTTTTATATTTTATTCATGTTATGTATTGTATATATTTTTCATTTATAATGTTGTATATTAATATAAAATTTTTTATTCATTTTGTTCCATTATTTATGTGATTTATTTATAGTAAACCATATACAGTGTTATATGAAAAAAAAATTTAAATATGAAAAACATAATGATTATGCCAGTAAATTTTATTTTTGAAAAAAATTTGTCATCACACAATCAAATTTCGAGGGGTCTATATTTATGTTCGAAATAGAAAATTTGTGGGTGTGAGGGAATATTTCAATTTATTTTATTATGATGAAATATTTTCTTTGGATATTATTAGATGTTATATTTTTTGGGAGAAACTAGAATGTTGAGGAATAATTTCAATTGTATCTAAGGGGTGTTCGATGGTACATGGAATAATTTTAAGGGTTTTTCCAAAAATACAATTCTATAATTTCTCAACATAGTACCTAAAAGAATGTGTATGCATGAATCAAACATGAAAATTATAGTATTTAGAAATTTGTATTTAGGGTTTTTAATGAACTGTTATGTGTAATATATTTCATAGAGGATGATTTGTAAAGATAATTCCATTTCATACGACCTTTACATCATTAAATATAGTGCAATGTGATCCTTTTATTTTTGAAAACCAATTAATAGGTGGTGGTTAAGGATATAGTGATCAGGAATTCCTTAAAACATACATATTCAATTTAGTAAGTTATTTTTCATAGTTGAAAATGAATAAAAAAAGTTGAGGGGAGATGTAATTTTTCATGGTAGTTTATTTTCAAACTTATGAATGGAAACCAACAACTTACCTCTTGTATTTTTTCTAGTGATAATAATTACAGACCATTTTTTAGGATTTTAAACATCACTTGTTTTCTATTTAGTGGTTATGAAAATCAATGGTTCTTATTCCCTTCCTATTATATTGATCGCTTACAGTTTATAAATACAATGGTGTAAAAAGTATGATATTTTCCATTTCCACATCAAATATAGACACCAAAAATAATATTGTATAAAACAATAGGATAAATGACTATTAATATCACTAGTATAGGAAAATTTTTGAGGCGGATATTTAAGATATGTTTTATAATCTCAAGGACGTTGATTGGAGTGTAGAAAATGTTTTAGTAGACATATTAGACAATAATGTGAAGGTGTTTGATGAAAAAAAATAGTATACACTAGAGTGATAATATTAAGAAGAACCACTTTTCATTTAAGATACTGTATTACCCTTTGGTATCCATAATTATACATAAAGGTTCTTAAAATAATTTTTTGATCATTCTTTGTTTGGGGATTGATACGGTAGGTAGATGCGCTTCATTGACAATTTCATAACCAATATTGTTGGTTGTAGGTAAAGGTAGGGATAAGTGTGTTATGGTTTTGATAATTTAGTAATAAAATATTAGTAATCATAGTACTAATTCTTAATATAGATTTCACCATAATAAATTATTCCTTTCATGGATTTTTCACTCTATACTAGTCTGTATATATTTCTATCGACATTATGTTCTCTTAAATAATATTGAAGGAAATGATATTAAAATATATTTTTGGTTGATAACATAAATATACTATTTAATTTTTAATATAATAAAATTATACCTACATAGAATGATGTTTTTGTTTTAGATGTCGGGATATAGGTGTTTCTATGGGATATAAATAATATAATGATCTTTTAAGGGACATTTGGGACCATACAACCTCTTCGTACGAAAAAATAGGAATATTAAATATAAACATGGTGTCTAAAATCTCATATTCACATTATAATATGGTTTCCCTAGATATTTAGAAAGTAAAAGTAGAAATTAACAATTTTCTCTAGAAGGATTAAATTCAGAATAGTGTGTAGAAATGGGGAAATGTAGTTGTATATGTAAAACGTCCAGTTGGAACATTTATTTTTTATCCATTATTTATATTTCAAATAAGAGATATTATTTAATAAAAATTATTTACTTGTAACTCCCTAATAATATATTTTAAGAAAATTGTATGATCGATAGATTTCTAATCATGTAACAAAGTGCTTTAATAAAATTGACACATATTATAAATATTTTCTAATTTGAATTTGACTTTTATAAAATCGCTATTTTATTGGTAGATAAAAATATTAGTAAAATAATTATTAATCATATGTGTTATTATCGTAATAAATAAAATTTATCGATTATTTTTTATGAAATAAGAACTCGTTTTTTGGTGAATTTATTTTTCACTTCATTTATTAAATTTCCAGAAAAATGATTTTTATATTATTTTATATTTGGAAAATTATAATTGTTTTTTCCTAGTTTTTGATAATTTAATTTAGAAAATTTACTCATCTATTGAAATAATCAATCAAAAATAAAATACGATGAAATTTTAGGATTTTTCTAAAATGATTAATTTTTCAGTTAATATATTAAAATACATATTTTTCAAATACTATCATTTATATCAATAAATAATTAATTAAAAAAGTCCAATTATTTCTAATTTTACATAATGTATAATATGACCTGTTATATTTATAATAATCAATTTAATATTATTTGAATCAGCAAATATTAATGGTTTTTATAAAAGATAATTTTTATTATTAAAATTAATTTTCCTAAAAAATTATTTATCTTTTTGTTTTATAAATTTAAAATATCATTTATTTATAACACGTATAGATATACAGTCATGAAAAATAGATACCAAATATGAAATTAAGAGTTTCAAATTTTGATAATTGGAAATTTTATTTTTGTTCAGTGTTAATGGTAATGTAGGTAAATTTTTGTCACCATGATATATGAAAGCACAAGTAAAATGGATTGAAAAAATTCAGGTATGATTATAAAAGGTATCTATAACTAGAGACTATCCAATTTAATGTATTTAATTTTATTATTTAAATCCATTATTTTTAAGATTTGGTGAAATTTGACTTCTGTTATGACTATTAATTTTTTAAGAAAATAAAAAATAAAATATATCACCATGTTGATTTTGATATCTATAAATGATTTTTAGAAGGATAAATATTAGGTTTGTTCATTTTAAAATTATTATTTGAAAGAAGAATAATTTATTTATTAAATTGAATAATTTTTAATTTTTAGTGAATGGTCAATTACATCCAATATTTTCACAATACTGATTTGTTAGTCATTGATTTAATCAAAAATTATAGTTAATGATTTTAAAAATATAAAAATTAATTAAATCTAAGGGAATTATTATGGTTAAAAAAATAGATAACAAAATCATATTTGAGGTATATTGATGGTTTCTATTCTAATTCCATTATAATTATTGTCAAATTTATGTCAATATTAATGGTTAGTTCCAGAAATGAAATCATTGATAATTTATAATAAGGTAATTATTAGATGAATTAAAAATCATAAAAATCATATATTCAAAATAGTGAGCGTCTTATGATTAGAAATATCAACCAGGATCCATTTTAGGGTTACTTTTCTTTTTATAGAATCAGTCTAGTCTGTTAAATAGTAAAACAATTCTACATTATAGTTATTGTAAACGGATGAATGGGCGTTAAAACCAAGATATGAAGCTAAAAAAACACATAAGCATGTATAAATATTATTTTTAGGGTATTTAGACTTATTATAACATAATATTATTATTATATCAATTTAGAGGAACATTTTCATTAAAATTCAATAATATTAATTTAATGCGCTATTTAATTCCATGAGTGCCCCTCCACTCACTTATATCAGGATCCACCTCTCCTCCCGTCCTCACAAAATTTCAGTCTTTAGGTTTGAAAATTACCTTAAATAATAAAATCATATATTTCATACCAAAGTCTTGGATCTTCATTTTTATCCAAATAAACCATCATCCCAAGTCTTAATGTGTAATCTAAAAGATGTTATCCCCATGAAGGGGTATGACTCTAAACCAACCACTATCAATTATTTTTATTATTATAACATTTCAATATACATTTTATACCCAAACAAATAGTGAATTTATTGACTTAATGATATTATATTTTTATTAATATCTAACAATCATTATCCACCTTCATTTCATCATATGGGAAGTAAAAACATAGCTAGTGCATAAGTACAACATACCTTCTCCATGTAAAGTTGTAATATATTGTTCATCACCAATTTACATAGATATTTACAATGAGAAATTTAACAAATATACTTTTTATATAAGATACTATTTTGTTTTTTTTAATTTATATTTTCATTTAACGTTAATTTATTTCATTCGTCGAATAATAGAAATAACATTCATATCTTCTTATGAATCGGCCCATAAGGAATAGAGAATGGTCGGCCATGTCCCGGTCCTCCCTGGACACTTTCAAACGGATCCTCGTCTGCACAAGTCATGACACATGTGGGTAGAGCCCGTGTAGGGGTCAGTATAACTATACTCAGTAGGGGACCCCAAAACATAGAAAGTAATACACAATGAAAAGGAACAGTCATATCTACACATTATATGTCTACTGAACATATAATTGGAGAAAACAATTCAGATATACCAATGATTCAGACCCATTGTCTAGAAACATGTAACAGAACCGCCAAACCCTACTAGGGATTCAATTCGAAGGTTCCATGAAGAACACATTCCGGGAGAACACACTCCACGAGTCTGGTAATTATGATGACCTCTATCCAAGAAGTACTATTCGTGAATAAACATCACTAGAGGTAGACACACTCATTACAGGAGAACACACTCATGAGTGGGGAAGATCATGATAGATAGATGCACTCATGACAGGAGACACGCTCCTGAGTGGGAAAGATCACAATACATAGATGAGGATCACTACCAGGGCCATGTTGGATACCGAAACACATCAAGATTCACAAGCTAGGTAGAGGATCAGTGCCCAGTAGAGTTGGTCACATCGATGCCTCACTCTACCTTGGGTCAGGAATGGATTGAGGACCTCTCTCTGGGCCTCTCGAAGGGATGGCATCTCCATCACAGAAAGTCCTGCTGAAAGGATCATACTCATGTTGAAGGAAAAAATACCTGACAATCAGGGTAACACGAAGAATGGGTGCTAACCCAAAAGAAACATGTCCAAGATGCGGTGGACAAGAGGATCATGCCATTTTCAAAAAAAGTACACGACGTGCTGAAAAGTTACATGCCGTATCGTCTAACCCCTTATACTGCCCGTGTACAACGGTAGGTGTCTAAAGAGTGGTCATGTTGAAAAAGTGAGCACACAACATGTAGTACAGTTTACATGCCATGTCCGAGTGACAGGTGTAGGCTCCGTGTATGCTGTCCATGTTCTTGTACAGAGCCTAAACCCATGTATTCTAACCAGTGTATTGGGTACACAGGGTTCCCTTCATTACTAGCCTCTACTGGCCGTGTGGTGGAGTACACGGTCACGTACTCCATCCCGTGTTCGTGTATCCCCTGGATACACGCCGACTCCTATGTAGCCGCCTCTACCATGCTGCGTAGAAAGTACACACCGTGTTTCGAAGCCCTGTAGTCCATCCCATGATTTTGTACTTTCCAAAATACACGATGTGCTTTGGGGAAAGCCCAACACTCTATGTGACTAGGGTCATAGGTCATGTGATTCCTTTTTAACCCCCATAACCCTAGCTGATGCCGCTAGTACTACACAGAGTGTTATTCAGAAGTACACGTCATGTATTCTGTAAATTTCCAAAATCGTGGGCTTCCACTGCTGAGCAATTCATGGTACCCTTTTCTTCGATTCAGCTGTCTATTCAACATAAAACTTTGAAATAAAGGTCTCCCCCACATCCCGAGGACATATCCATTGTTTTTGGGCCTCTGATCGGCTCCGAACACATATTTTGATCCACAAACACGAAGAATGGTTGAATAACTCTCTCTCCTGATGTGGTCCAATTGGTCGTCTGCTATCATCGTCGCACCACCTCGAGGCTGTCGTGACATCGAATGTTCAATTTGGGATCGTTGCATCACAAAAAGGATATGAAACAATCCATTTTTCATCGCCCCATGAAGAACATTAAAAACTCACGAGATAAGAAAGGGGGAGGAAATCTAGAAGAGAAAATGTGGAAGGATCCTCCACCGTCATTCATCACGGTGTTGATCTTCACCCGTTAGTAGCATCAAACAGAGCAGGATCAAAATAAGAAACAATAATCTTGGATTAATCCCAAAAAAAACAACCCAATAAAACCCTCTCATAAGAATATATGAATCTGCAGATCAACATGTTCCTGGTTGATCCGCGTTCATTGTTCAAATTCAAAAACGGGGAAAGAATAATCAAAATAACAACCCCAGCCTCAAAAAGGATTGATTGCCCTAGAAGGGGTCGTGCTGTCGTCATAGTCAAGATCGTTCAACTTGTTTGCGTAGTGATTTTCAGATTCGGTTCATCGTTGTTCATCGCCGAGAGTTTTCTCCAAGGATTTATGGTTTCCTCAGAGTTTTAACACAATTTTCTATCAAAGACCATCGTTTGATTAACCTGTTAAAAAGGGGAATCATTTTTGGAAATTCTATCACGTTTTGGCATTAATGAGTCAGTGTTTCTATTTTTAGAGTCATTATTAAAGGACATTAAATAAGAAAACAGATTCCTCATCCCTGTGATGTAGCGAATGTTTCCAATTAAAATAAAATAAACATGGATTATTTATTTTATTTTATTTTACTAGAAACGTCTGAAAATTTACTTTTTCCCTCGACCCGTACCGGATGAGGATAAACCAGTTCATAGGTAAATTTTTCCTCCCAGACACAACCGTGCCCTAAAATTTTTATTTCAGGCATCCATTTGAAAACTGCCACAACCGCGCACAAGTGCCGAGTCACGTAACTTGAATAAAATATCGAACAACCATTATGGGATCACCATGCCTCAGAATGATGTGTCGTCTCTACACCTGTTATCTTAATAATTCCATATAATTTTTAAAAATTATACATGGAAAATACGAGACATTACATTCTCCCCACCTTGGGGCTTTGAGTCCCTGAAAATCCAAAACAAGACTACTCAAAAATATGAGGGTACTGGGCGCGTATTTGAGCCTCCCACTCCCACGTGCTATTCTAAAGATTCCCATGCGGCCAAAGAATGCAGACCAAGGGAATATATTTCCCACGAAGGATCATATCCTACCGATCCTTGATCTCCACAGGGTAATCATCTAAGGTCACTCCATCCTTGATGTCCAGCTCTCCCTAGACGATGACATGTGATGGGTCGTGCATGTACCTCCTCAGCTACGACACGTGGAAGACATCATTTACCCGATGTTACTGTGGTGGTAAAGCTAGGTGGTATGCCACCTCACCAACTCTGTTTAGTATCTGAAAAGGCTCGATGAACCTTGGAGATAGCTTACAGCCTCAGCCATATCTCTGTATCCCTCATCAAGGCGAGACCCGAAGAAAAACATGGTCTCCCTACTCAAACTCCATTGGTCTACATCTCCTGTCATCATAAGACTTCTGCTAGCTCAGTGCAGTCTTCATCTACTCCCAGAGGATATGCACCTTATCAGTGGTAGCTCGCACCAAATCTGGACTGATGAGTACTGACTCTCCGGGGTGGGTCAAGCAAAGCATTGACCGGAATGGTCTCCCATATAGAGCCTCGAAAGATGTCATACCAATGGTAGAGTGGTAGCTGTTACTGTATGCAAACTCCACCAGTGGTAGGTGGTCCTGCCAACTACGACCAAAGTCGAAGATATAGGCCCGCAACATATCCTCCAAAACCTGAATGGTTCTCTCCATCCCACCATGAGTTTTTGGATGGAACGTCGTGCTCAAGCATAGTTGAGTCCCAAATGCCTCCTGCAATCCCTTCCACAACTGGGATGTAAATCGGGCATCTCAGTCCGAGATTATCGTCAAAGTGACACCATGAAGATGAACTGTCATTTTCACGTAAAGGCGTCCCAAGCTCTCTACAGAACTCTGATCCTTGATAGCTAGGATATGGGCCGACTTGGTGAGTCAGTCAACGATCACCCAGATGGAATCATGCCCCCTAGACGTCCGTGGTAAGCCTGTCACGAAGTCCATTGATATTCCATCCCACTTCCACTCTGTATCTTCCAGGGGTGAGCTAATCCTATAGGAACCTAGTGCTCAGCCATCACCTGCTGGCATGTGAGGCATCAAGAGGAAAACACTACTACTACCATCTTCATGCCTAACAACGTGAACTACCGTCGGAGATCCTATTACATCATTTCCACTCAAGGATGTACCGCCAAGGGGGATGTATGAAACTCCATCCGGAACTCCTCCTACAACACTACTGGTAAAACAGTACATCCTCTAAAAAGATGTATGTTCTACCCACCTTGTGAATATCCATCAGGATAATGTCCAGTGGATAACTGAGAACGTAAATCCTTACAGTCGACATCCCCAAGATGTGCTTCCCTAGCTCTTTCTAAGAGTATAGGTTTGTTAGTCATCGACTATAGGTAAGTTGCATCCTCCACATCCATGAAGGATAACTGCATCGTGGCTAACTACTCTGTCGCCCCACTCAACTACTGTGAGATCAACCTTCTACTAAGAGCATTCACCACCTTTTTCTCCCTTACCCAAAGTATAGAAGATCTCAAAATCATATTCTTATAAGAACTATAGCCAACACCTCTACCTCAGATTCAGATCCTTTAGTGAGAATATGTACTTGAGGCTCTTGTGGTTAGAGTAGAAGATGAACTGCTCGCCCATAAGGTAGTTTCTCCCATCTTCAATTCCAAGACTACTGCAGCCAACTTGAGATCATGGGTCACATAGTTCTGCTCATGTGGCGTAATCTGGCGTGAACCATATGAAATCACTTCTTGCCTCTACATCAGGACATATCCATACCCGGTCCCTGATGTGTCATAGAAAACTGTGTACTCGACACCCTCCTACAACAACCACAATATCGGGGTGCTCGTCGAACTCTGTCTCAATTGCTCAAAAGCCTACTAGCACTTCTCGGTCCACATGATGGTTTTCCCCTTCCTAGTCAATGATGACATCAGTGCTGATATTCAGTAGAAATCATTAATGAACCTCCAGTAATAACCTTCCAACCCAAGGAAGCTTCACACCTCGGCCATTCTTCGAGGTGGCTCCCATGCTAACACTGCCCCCACCTTGGATAGGTCCATAGCTACTCCATCTGCTGAGATGACATGTCCCAGAATGTGGACCTCTAGAATCCAGAACTAGAACATCGAGTGCTTCCAAATAAAGTTGGTTCTCTTGGAGTACTTCTAGAACTATCCGTACGTGTCCCACGTGCTCCTCCTCTGATGCTGAGTACACAAGTATGTCTTCAGTGAAGAATAGTATGAACAGGTCCTGGTACAACTGGAAGATACAGTTCATCAGTCCCATGAACACTATGGGGGTTTTTGTCACGCCAAAAGGAATCACCATGTACTCATAGTGACCATAGCGACATCTGAAGGTTGAATTTGGTATATCCTCACCCAGTACTCTTAACTGGTGATAACCAGATCTATGGTCAAACTTTTAGAACCATGGTGCCCCTTTCAGCTTATTGAAGAGGTCGTCAATTCTGGGCAGGGGATACTTTTTCTTAATCATTACCTAATTCAATTTTCGATAATCCACGCAAAACCTCAAACTTTCATCTGCCTTCTTGGCAAACAATACTAGGGCTGCCCAGGGTGAAACGATGGGTCTCACAAAACCCTTTCTCTACAAATCCTACAGTTGCACCCTCAACTAGCGATGATCTGTGAAAGCCAAATGATATGCTGGTGAATACATCAGTGTCATCCTAGGGTGTAAGTTGATGTGGAAGTCTATTTCCCAGTGGTGAGGTAATCCTGGAACATCTTCGGGAAATATTTACTCTTAATCTGCCACTATTGCTAGGAACTGAGAGAAAACAACATCTACTACTCTGAGGGGAAGTATATCCATCTCATGAGTGATCGGCTACACCCCCCTCTGCATTATCGCATTTTGTGCTGCCTGGTTCTCCTTTTCTCCGACAAAGGAAAACCCCGTCCCATCACGGAGGACACACTACACTCTTTTCCTAAAATAGTCAATCTATTCATGGACCGAAGATAACTGATCCATATCGAGAATGATTTAGTAAGGCCTCTACTCTACCACAAAGAGGTTCCAACCGAAAATCTCGTCTCTAAGGGTAAGATCAGACTGTCTATAAGGGTGTGTGATCGCAGAGTCTCCTCCCGCAGCTGTCTCCAAACATAAGGATCGAGTCAAAAGTTCTACCAGAATATCAAGGATTCACACAAGACATGTGGCTATGAAGTAATGATTGGAATATAAGACTAAAAGTACAACATATATGGTATAGAAGACACATATCGTACCTCATATCATCCCTGAAGCCCCTGGGTCGTACGCCTCGATTGCATGCAGTTGTCCCCTCCCCTATCCCCCAGCTACCTGAGCCTTGTGCAGACTTCCTGGGGGTGGTGGTGGATGTACGTCAAAGTGTCTATAACCACCTACATCTCTCACTACTCCTCCGCCATGTCCGCCGCCTGGCGAGTCTATCTCCTCCACTCTTTGTCTCTACCTCGGTGGTTCATCCACTTCTCCCCTATCAACAGCTCGACGGGTCAGAAAATCTTTAGTGAGATGTCCCCAACCATGACAGGCGTAGAACCACTTCTCCCTAGGATGACTAGATGTATCCTGAGAGCCATTGGCTGTCGATACCTTGTCTTGGTTCCTCCTCTGATGTCTCTCATGTTTTGATCCCTACGTCCGACGTCGGCTCCCTACTGCCGATGTCTCCAGACCTATCTGCCTGCTGCTGACTGTCTTCAGCTGTCTCGGCTCCACCAAGAAGCTATCAATCACTGAGGCCCACTCGAGCACTCCATCATAAGTTGAAATTCATAGAGGCTGGACACTAGCTCAGATGTCTCGTCGCATACATCACACGAAGGTCCAAGCTTTGAAGTGCTGATCACGGACCATATCAATCGACTATCGGGCGAGGATGGTGAAACATGATGAACAGTCTGCTACTATCAAACTTCCCAACTAGAGATGAAGATGCTCCTGGATGCACAGATATCTTAGCGTACCCAGAGAGAACTCCTCCCTGAAGAGTCGCTAAAACTCTGTCCGTAAAAGAGTCTCATCATCGTGAGTCTGTAAGATCAGACTCCACCATCGTCTCGCCGAACCCTGAAGAAGGCTCTCTGCTAGGATTAGCATTTGGTCTATTGGTGTCCTCACTAGACAGAAAACTATGTTCACTGACTCAAGGTAGTCCTCAGCCACCTGTGGGTCGGGCTCGCCTTGGAACCTGAGGGGTATCGGTCTCTAGAACTCATGGAGCACTCTAAGAATGTGTTCCTCGTCGATCGGTACTGCACGTACCATGGGCTGCTCCACTAATGCTGGTTCCACAGGTGCATCACCTGGTGGAAATTCCTAGGTAACGTGTCCCTGAATCAAAGCCTCGTCACTGAGACGGTCATCATCGTGATCGCACTGCTGAATCCTAGCAGGTATGTGTCACAAAGGATTCCTATAAAGAAAAAATATGTACCATGAGTATATCTGGATTGCTGACTCGAAGAACATGGAAAACACAACCCATTCCTATATAATTCATGTACCTTTCATTCATTCCCCCTAAAACCAGTGGTTTCATGTACCTAGTCGAAAAGCATGTTATCAAAGTCCTATTGTATGGATACATCGGCCGCCGCACCAACACTGGAGTCTCTGGCCTGAATGTCGTGCTTGGAACACTTAACAGTGTTTCCCCCGACCAATCTTACAGACTCTTGGTCTTTGGGCAGAACCGACCACCTCTGATACCACTCTGTCCGAACATGTCCCAATGGGACCCATACCGTGACTCCCGATGCCCGCCTCCAAAAGGCCAGGGGCTGGAGACTAGCACTGATTAGGAATATTGATAAAATGGGAGGCATTTTTTAAGAACTAGTACACATGCACGCATCTCCAGGCACACAAATACTGAAATGTAATAACCACTAAGGAACAAAAATGCATGTATACAACTAATTCCAACCAACTAAGTACGAAAAAAGTAATGTACTGAAAGTAAACTGGGCCAGAATACAAGCCCACTAAAAACAAGAGTCTGTAAACTATAAAGTCCAACCTGTAAACAATAGAGGTATTGGGACTACTGCTTATAGCAAAAGGATGGCCTCGGTATGTAGAGAACTTAGAAATCTCGGTCCTGTCTCGGTCTACCTTGGACTCTGTTAAAATACAGCTCGTCTGCACAAGACACGACACGTGCGGGCAGAGAACATGCAGGGGTGAGTACAACAATACTCAGTATAGGACCCCGAAAAAACACAAAGCAATACTCAAAGAAAAGGCATAGTCAGCTCTATAAAGTATATGTATACTAAACAAATAACATGACAAAACAATATAGATATACCCAAAACACAGACCAGTATTCTTGAAACAAGTCACACAACCACCTAACCCTGCTAGAGATTCAGTTTGAAGGTTCCACGAAGAACTCGTTCCAGGATAACACACTCCATGAGTCTGGTAGTTTTGATGATGTCCATCTGAGAAGTATTGTTCATTGGGAAATGTCACGAGAGGTAGATACACTCATTGTGGTAGAACACACTACTGAGTGGGGATGATCATGATAGACAGATGAACTCATTATGGGAGACACACTCTTGAGTGGGAAAGATAACGATACACAGATGAGGATCGTTGTTCTGGCCATGGAGAATACCGAAACTCATCCGGATTCACTAGCTTGGTCGAGGATCAATGCCTGTTAGAGTTGGTCACAACGATGCCTGACTCTACCAAGGGTCAGGAATGTATAGAGTATCTTGCTCCACGCTTCTCGAAGAGATGATGACTATATCACAGAACGTACAGCTGAAGGGACCATACTTCCATAAAAAGAAACGATGCCTGGCCTTTAGGGGAACAAGAATAAGGGGAGCTAACCCAAATGAAACATGTCCATGATGCAGTGGGAAAAAGGATCATGCCATTTTCTAATAAGTGCACGACGTGTAGAAAAGTTACATGTCGTGTTGCCTGGCCGCATGTACTGCCCATGTACAACAACATGTGTCGTAAGGATGTTCATAAAGAAAAAGTTAGTATAAGGCATGTATTATGGTGTACACGCCATGTCCGAGTGACTTTGGTCAGCTCTATGTACGCTGGCCATGTGCCCGTACATGGCCTCAACCCATGTGTTCCAACCCGTGTATTGGGTACACAGGGTGCCATGCATTATTGGCCTCACCTGGCCATGTGATGGAGTAAATGTTCGTGTACTCCATCCCATTTCCGTGTATCCCATGGATACATGACTAGTCTTGCGTAGCCGCCTCTACTGTGCTGTGTAGAGAGTATACTCCATGTTCCAAAGCCGTTTAGTCATTCCCATGTCTGTGTCCATTCCAAAATACACATTGAGCTTTGGGGAAAGACCATCACACCGTGTGGAAAAGGCCACACACCATGTAATTCCTCTCTAACCCCTGAAAACCTATCTGCTGCCACCGGTACTACACAGTGTGTTCTTCGGAAGTACACATCGTGTATTCTGGAAATTTCCAAAATCGCGGGCTTCCATCGCCGCGCCATCCGTGGTGCCTCGTTCAATGATCTGGCCATCTGTTCGCCACGAAACTCAGAAATCCAGGTCACCCCGACGCCCTGAGGATGTCTCTGTTGTTTTCGGGCCTCCGATGGGCTCTGAAAACGCATTTTAATCAACCCACACAAAGAACAGTCGAAAAATGACCTCTCTCGATCCGGTCTAATTCGTCATCTGCTATCATCGTCTCACCTCTACAAGGCCGTCGTGACATCAGATATTAAATTTGAGATATTTGCGTCATAAAACGGATGTGCAACGATCCGTTATTCATCTCCCCTTGTAGAACTTGAAGAATGTGTGAGATAAGAAAGTGGGAGGAAATGCAGATGAGAAAATGAGGATCGAACCTCCGTCGTCATTCGTCACAGCATTGATCCACTCCGGTTAGTATGATCAAACGGATTAGGATCAAAATAATAAACAATAATCATGGATTAATCCCCAAAAACATCCCAATAAAACCCTCCCATAAGAACGTATGAATCCACGGATCAATATTTTCATGGTTGATATGTGTTCGTCGTTTAAATTCAAAAACAGGTAAATAAGAATCAGAATAACAACCCCTACCTCAAAAGGGATCGATCGTTGACGAAGGGGTCGTGATGCCATCATCGTCGAGATCCTTCAACTTGTTGGCATAGCTATTTTCTGCTTTGATTCGTTGTCGTTCAACTATGAGAGTTTTATCCAAGGATCCACGGTTTCTCCAGAGTTTTCACTCAGTTTTCCATCCGCAACCATCGTTTGATTAACCCATTAAAAAGGGGAAGCATGTTTGGAAATTTTGTCACGTTGCGGGATTATTGAGTCAGAGTTTCTATTTTTAGAGTCATTATGACATGACATTAAATAAGAAAACATATTCCTCGTTGCTGCACTGCATCGTTTGTTTCCAATTAAATAAAATAATCATGGATAATTTATTTTATTTTATTTTACTAAAAACGTCTAAAAATGAATTTTTTCCTTCAACCCGCACCGGTAGAGGTTAAACCCATTCTTAGGTAAACTTGTCGTACCAGATGCAATGGTGACCTAATATTTTTAATTCGGGAATCCATTTAGAAATTTCCACAACCGCACACAAGTGCCGACTCACTTAACTTAAAAAAAGTTTGAACAACCATTCCGAGATCACCGGGCCTCAGAATGATGTTCCATCTCTGTGCCTTGTCTCATAATAATTCCATATAATATTTAAAAATAATACATGGAAAATACGAGACATTACATTGTGGCTTGAAATGTTTTTAGGGTTTACATTATTTATATACATTGGTTGCATTATTGTATTTCTAACATTATTACTTGTTTGGATGCTTTCCTAGATAAATGTGATATGCATCATTTATATATATATATGCTCCAGTTTTTTTACTATCTGTCTTTCATTCTTTACTTCTATATTATGGTATTACTACATCTTCTATTGTTTACTATTTTCATCCTGCTATGTGTAATTTTCCTATATGGGCATAGTTTCTCCACTATCAAACCATGAACCTTGCTTTTAGTTGGAAGCCTCTATCATTTGGGGAAATGCACGTGAGGTTATGTCACCAACTGGGTTTAGGGAACCTTTAGGCAGCCCCTGGACCGAGGATGTTACGAAGTGGTATTAGAGGGAATTTTATTTGACTTTTCTTTATTATTTGGAGACGATAGACTGAGATAGGATGGACTAGCTAGTTGGTAATAAGCTGTGCATGAGATTATCTAACCAATGTATAAGGAACTTCGATGTGACCTCGAATATGGGGGTTTTTCTGGTTTTACAATTATTACAGTTGATTTTATTTCCCTGTGGGGTGACACACTTGTTTTGTGTTATTATGATTGATATAATTATGGATTTATTTCTATTTCAACATGATTGTATGAGGTCATTATATCTCATTCATTATATAGGAACATGTTATAAATAACATTTCATGAATTCTTGTCATTCCATTTAGGGTGCATTTCTAATTTCATGTTGTTATGATAGATGTTGTGATATATTTTCATGCTGTTGTGATAGATATTGAGATATAAATACCTACTATTTTTATAGGGTATTGGTATATATAATGTTTCATTTGGATGGATTCCAAACTTTAGTCCCTCATGTGTTATGGGCCCTCATGGATGGAAATTTGGTGGATTGTGTTTGAAAATTAATTAAATTATATAAATATTATATGAGTAAGGATGCCAAACTTTGATTCACGGGGAGTATAGTCTCTCCCGAATTGGAACATGACATGTGTTGTCCAAAATTTTAAGGTCTTTTGGGTTCTAGAGAAGTTATATAGGCTGAAAATCCAGAAATGTAGACAACAAAGCGTGTGATGTTGTAAGCACAAACAATTGTTTTTCTATTTGAGAATAAACATCTTTTCTTAAGTTCATGCCATGTACCGTATATAAATTTCATGTAGTTTTTGACAGTGTGACTGACTGTGTGAGAAAAGATACAGGGTTGATATATGATTGGTAGAACACACTATGTACTAGGAGTACACGTCGTGCAGTAAAAGACCATATATCTGGCCGGGTGACTAACGACACTGGGGGATGAAACATTAGTAGTAGATGTTGTGACTATTTTTTATACGTCATGTAGTAACCGACCATGTATATGACCATGTGACTAATGGAATGGTTGGACGGAACCTTGTAGTATATGTTGTGTCTAGATCATACATGTCATGTAATGTTACCCCCAGAATGAATCGTGTAATTATAGCCTTATAGAAGAATTTCGTATTGAGGGAATATTCAAGAACCTTTCATGGCTCATGTGGAACATGGAATCTATAAGGTTTGGTACATGACCAGGTGGGAATATGTAAATGAACATGTTAAAAGCTTAAGGTAACATGGCGATTAGTGGTTCTACATGTAGTGTATCTTTCTTTTGTCAAACATGAATGTTTTCCTTCTCTTATTCTGTTCTTAAACTTATAAGTTGCAGTCCTTCATAATATTTAATGGAGGTGTCTTATTGACCTTGCATAGTCATTCCACCAAGACGTCCTCTGGTTGTACGCCATATACATAGCAATGATCAAACACCAGAAATGAGAGATCATGAACTACATACAGATCTTCCCATCGTGCATGTATTGGGACCACCTATTATATCATACGTAAGTGCCAATGCTTTATTTCATTAAGGCTTCATGAGGATTATGCAGAGCATTCATGGAGCATCATATCCTACCTCGACTATGGTAGAGTTGACCTGGGTGTTTCAGTAGTCACTTCCTCAAACGTTTTCAGGGGATGGAGGACCAAAAGCTGTAGAGTCATGGTTAAAGTCCATGCATTCTATCTTTGATCATTTGGATATGCCTCCATAGAAGATAATGAATATCACAACTTACATTCTATGTGATTCCTCCAAGACATATTGCATTGTTATCACATATCCAGGACATCATCAGGATATGGCATGGGAAGATTTTCATAGATCGTTCTATGATTACTTCATCCCCGAGATGTTGGCGGCAGATCGAGCCTGGGAGTTCATGCATTTGAAGCAGGGAACATTTTCAGTGATGGATTATTCTTCTCACATTACAGAGAATCAGTGCTTCGCAACAGTTCAATGAGATAACAATTTATCACTCTCTCAAAAATTTAAGGATGGTCTTAGGTATGAAATCCAAATGTAGGTGAATGTTTTCAGGCTAACTTTGGTGATTTCTATAGTAAATAACACGTTGTATTCTGAGAGAAATTTGAGTGATTTGGGAACTGCAAGCTACTGTGGTTCAACATCCAGGTCTGGTACTCCATCATTTGACAATAGGAAGCACCATTGGGAGCCTACACATGGTGATTCCAGTGGCAGGTATGTATCTTCAGGTGGCCAGGTGAGGTGCTACCAGTGCTGGAAGAGTGGTCACACGATACCTCATTGCCTGAGGGATCCATTTGAGTTCCAATATTGTGGAAACATGGGTAATCTTCAGCATTGCTTCCAGTTTTTCTCACCAATAGCTAGTGAGATGGGATATTCTATGACTCCACATTCAAGAGTAGGATCACCAGTTTCTCTTTATACAAAGAACTAGAGTACATTAGGGTATTATGGTTGAGGAGGTGGTCATGTACATCATATCAATGTGATAGGTTTTCTACAACAAAAGGGTTGATTAGCTCAGGATAGTCAGGTAGGGTCACATGGCCGCAATACATCCCATATTGTTGTGATGAATCAGACTCAACAGAAACAGGATATCAGAACTTCAATGGTTAGTGGTGCGATTCTAGTTGAAACAGTTTTAGATTCTTCCCTTTTTGATACAAGGGCATCCCATAGATTTATATCATTACTATTGTGGAGAGGGTTGGTCTTTATATCGTTACTAATTGAGGATTTAAAGATGCTAGAAACTGTTTTGGGGATTAGGACGGCTAGTGTACGTCAGTGTAAGGAGATCCCTATTGACAATACCGGGTGTCACTTCATATGGGAACTCTATGTCTTAGAGTTGATATTCATAGATTTTCATTCTTGGAATGGACTCGATGGTCTCCTTTAATGCCTTTTTTGAATTTTATCACAGTAGGTTGAGTTTCAATTTACCATAGGGAGAATCGTTTCTACACAAGGGTTAATAGGATTTTCAGACGAGCTGGGCGGGACCCGAGCATCATTGTTTGGGAGGAATTTCATCCCAGATTTATAGGTTATATCTGGACTACCAGGGGACTTCACAGATGGACTTTCCTCCAGTGGTGGATTATTTCACAGATTTCTTTTTAGATGAATTTATAGGTTTACCTACGGAAATATAATTATATTTCTCCATTTATCTTTATTTTTTCATGAGAGGCACTGGTGTCCATTCCTCCTTATCGAATGGCTACACTATAGTTACAGGAGATCAAGAATCAGTTATAAGAGTTTTAGGCGAAGGGTTTCATAAGACCCAATACTTCTCCTTGGGGATATCTTGTTATTTTTGCAATGAAAGCAAACCATACCCTCATATTTGTGTAGATTATCGGAAGTTGAACCATTTGAGGTTCACAAAATGATATCCCTTACGGGGGATTGATGATATATTTGATCAGTTTCAAGGATCTCAGGTTTAGTTGAAGATTGAATTCAGATCTGGTTATCGTTTGTTGCATGATAGATTATTAGATATACTACTTATATCCTATTAGAGAAGGTATTTCCTATACATGTATTTGGTTATGCCAATCTGTCTCAAGAATTCACCGATAGTTTTCATGGCACTGATCAACCGAGTGTTCAATATATACTTGGACTCATTTTTGGTAGTCTTCATGGATGATATCATGGTGTACTCTCACTATTGAAAAGACCATTCCATCCATATTTGGATCGTATTGAGTACACTTAGAGATAATTAGTTATATGTTAATCTCCCAATGATCCATTTTTGGATGGACCCAATTATTTTATTGGGTCATGTTATCTCAGAGATAAAAGTATCATTAGACCCATAGAATGTGAGAGAGGTATTTTCCTAGGAGCTTCTGATGAAAACCATTGAGGTATAGAGTTTTCTAGGCATGGATGGTTACAAAAAACACATTATACATGATTTTTCATCTTTGGCGTGCCACTAACGGGCCTTACTAAGAAAGGTGTGATATAGTTTTTGATAGATTTTGCGATTCATCCTTTTCGGAGCTGAAAGGGAGATTGAACTCATCGCCAATTCTAATTTTTCCAGAGCCAGGAAAGAGTTAAACTATTTATAGTGATGCACTAGGTATCATGCTGGGATCATTTCTTATACAGGGGGAGGGAGTCATTGCATACTGGTCTGGGTAGCTGAGGCCACATGAGAAGAATTACCCAACATACGATCTCAACTTAGACACAGTTGTGCATGCTTTGTTCTATTTGAGGAATTATCTTTTGGGAGAAATTTTTTTTCAATACACAGACCATAAAGCCTAATCTATATCATTACTCAACAAGAACTAAATTTCAGGCAGTGATGGTGGGTTGAGTACCTTCAGTCATTTGAAATTAATCTTGCCTATGTGCCTAGAAAAGTCAATGCAGTGGCAGATGTGTTGAGCAGGAGGTCCCAAGTACATGTAGTTCTAGAGGCCAGTAGTGTGTTACTCTTTATGGCTTAGTTCGTTGGGATTCATTTATAGGTTCTAGACAGATATGAGAAGAAGTTTCTTTCTTATGAAGTTATTACCCCTACTCATTTCGATCGTGCGAGAATGAGGAAGCTATCCAATTTTGAAGGCATATCCCTAAGGGAGATTGTGTCAGGCATGGACCATATTCTTTGGTGGACCATAAGTGATGATGAGGTTTTGTGTTTTCTAGGTCATCTATTTGTGTCAGAAGACATTCTTGGGGATTTGATGGAATATTATTATTCCCCAATTTGGGATGTTCATCCTGGTGACACCAAAATGTATCGACATTTACATCGTTGCTACTGGTGTCCAGGTATGTAGAGAGATGTATCTTTTTTTTTTTGAAAAATTCGACATTTCAGTAGGTGATGGTGGAGCATTAGTGATTGACATGTCTTTTAGAATAGTTACCCATCCCTGAGTGGAAGTGGAATGATGTAAGGATGGATTTCATGATGGGCTTACCAAGGTCACCTTGAGGAAATGATAACCTATGGGATTTTGTTGAAAAAAACACAAAGGGTGCACATTTGTTGATGATCAAGGAGACCTTCAGGGTTTATGGGCAAGGAAACTTGTAAATACAAGAGATTTTACATTTTCATGGTGTTCCTCACTCTATAATTTCATACAGGGATGCCCAGTTTACTTCTCATATCTGGAAGGGACTATAGAGAGATTTGGGTACATAGGTACTTCTGAGTATTGCTTACCAACCCCAGTCATATTTCCAGTCCAAGCGCATGATTAAGGTATTGGAGGACATGCATCGAGCATGTTTTGTGGATTTAGAGGGATCATTGGAGAGACATGTAATCCTTTTGGTGTTTTCCAACAATTGTAGTTTTTAGGAAATGATTAAGATGTAACCTTATGAGGAATTATACAGTAGGCCTTGTTGATCACCCCTATGTTGGCTTGTGGAAAGAGATGTCAATATACTGGGACCTCATATTGTCCAGGAGACAACTGAGTATGTGGAGCTGATTCAGAAGAGCGTTTCTAATGCCTAGTCTGACCTAAAATATTATGTTAATCGACTAAAATAACCTCTATTGTTTGAGTTCTGGGATCTGGTTTTCTAATGTGTCACACCAAGGTTGGGACACAAGAGGATTAAGATACCATGGAAGCTTTTATTAAGATACATTATGTTGATTGAGTTTTTGGAGAGAGTCGATCTGGTTGCCTATTAGCTATATTTACCATAGAGGTATCAGGCTATGCATGATGTATTTCTAGTTTCTCAGTTACGGAATTACTTTTTAAACCATTCGAATTTTTTTTACCTAAGGAGGATGAGTTACAGGATGATGCATCCTACTTTTAGCACCATATATTGATTGCGGAACACATCACGAAGGTGCTCTATAGTCGGTCTATTCCTCTTGTATGAGTGTTATGGCAGCACTAGTGAGTACATGATGAGACTTGGGAATGGGAGGTCAATGTATGATCACAGTGGCCTGGGTTTTTTAAATATTCTTCTTCACCACTCTTTAAAGGGAAATTCAGTGATGAATTTCTTTAAGGGGGATGTTTATAAGAACATGGATCTTTATTTTGGGTATGGATCTTTATTTTAGATTTTTCTTGTGGGAAAACGTATAAATAATAATTTTTTCCCATGTATAAAGATTGTACATATGAGAGTAAGTCGTTTACCCAGGTACCGTGTACAGCCATATACTAACCATGTTATATCTAAGTATGTGGCCATGTAGGTTACCTGGAAAACTGCTTAAGGAAGGGGCCAGATAAGGATACTACACGGTGTGTTCCATTAATAAACATGATATGTTGTTTTATTGTTATTTGATAAATCCGATTGGGGTCGCATCTCACCTTTGGAAACATCTTTTTCTAACCCTTGGTTTTTACAAGAGAGAGATAAAAGTGTCGATGAATTCTGAACCCCTCCCGATTCTCTGCATGAACACCGATTGAGACTTAGTCAGGTGCATTGGAATCCCTCCACTGAGTTGTTAATTCCCCTAGATCATTTCATCATGAATCATTATCTATATTTAATTCTTCTATATTTGGTTTTTTATCTTCTTATAGATATACGCCATTCTAGTCCAATTCAAGTGACGAAGTTCAATTTTAAGAATCATGATACATCATGGTAGGATGCTTATACCTTTCTTTCTTTATATTTGGATTTTATCTGCAAAATGTTAGGCATACCCACCTTTAGGGTATTGTTTTTCTTAAGATTAAACACAATTTATAACCTTTTATAGTTTGTTTGATTGAAAAAGGTTAGTTTCTTATA
This sequence comes from Viscum album, assembly GCA_963277665.1. Classification (NCBI taxonomy): domain Eukaryota; kingdom Viridiplantae; phylum Streptophyta; class Magnoliopsida; order Santalales; family Viscaceae; genus Viscum; species Viscum album. The sequence goes on along the minus strand of OY728163.1, from coordinate 2,095,490,675 downwards.
CATAAGGTTAAATACCTTGGTTATAGGACAGCCCATGGGTGTCTTTCCATTGAGTGATAGTTATGGTCATTTTTTCTAGTTTTTCTTTTTGCAATGACTTATTTTCCATACCTTGTTTTGTTATGATAGTGTTACTGGTTATATAAAATGTATGTGATATGTTTTTTTGATTGTTTATCCATGTAATAGTTATAGATTACATGTACTTCATTGATATGGTATGGGAACTATTTTCCCAATGGACTATGAGAACCTTGTACCCAGAAGACTATGGGGACATCCGCATTATTTACATGGGACCGTGAGATCCTTGGTGTAGATCATTGTCACAATGAGATTTAACCGTGATAGATTTCCAAGGTGGTCATTTAAAATTTATTTGATATTATGTTGACCTAGTGCTATTGACCACGAGAGCTACCCAGTATGTCATTTATGATTTGTTTATTCTATGTTGACTGAGGTGTATTGACCTTAAAACCTACCCAAAATGTTTTTTATAAATTTTTTATGCCATGTTGAACTAGATGTATTGATCGTGAGAGCTACCTAGGTGGTCATTTGAATATGATTAGTGCTACATTATAAAAAAGTGGCTAGACCTTAAGATATTTCCAATATAGTTTTTTTTATTAATTTAATGATTGTGACGAGTATTCCAAGACAAATCACAATCTTCTCCTCAGTCATACAAGATTTTTTAGATGGGTTTTTGAGAAATATATTTGTTACATACAATGGGGGAATATAGAGCTTAGTCTAGATCTCGAGATTTTTGGATTCTAATGATTGAATAATAAATGTATATGAATGTAATTGAAAACAATAGGATTGTTTACTTTTGATTACTTCCTAGTTTATTGCTAATTTTCAACATATTATCTGATTTATATATATTCACTTACTGTTTGTCACATATCATTAGGTGGTTGCCTAATGGGATTCGTCTCAAACCTATTTGGGGTCATGATTTCAGACCCAAAAAGATTAAATGGTTGTAATTATAGATAAGGGAAAGAACTTTTCTTCATCAGGAACATGATTGCTGATGGAGATAAAGAGTATGGACCAAACTGAAGCTTGGATGCTATTGGAATTTACTTAATTTAAGTACATTGGTTTTTATATTATATTTCCATGGTTGTGACATGTTTGGAATATTTCCTAGACACATCTAACATAAAATATATATATATATATGGGCTCCATTCGTATTATTACCATCATTCTTCAAATGGTTACTTCTATTGTATGATATTATTGCTTCCCCTATTGTTTACTATTTTATTCCAACTATGTATACTCTTCCAATGAGGGAATATTTTCCTTGTTCTCACACCTTGTTTCTCACTACTAGTCGAATGACTCTGGTATTTGCGAAAATTCTCTTAAGGTTATGGGACCAACTGGGTTTGGGGATCATTTTGGAAGAACCCAAGTTTGAGATTTTACAGTTTCTTAATAAAATGTTATTGTAATATTAGCATATTTCACTTCATGTTACCTAAAATTATCGGGAAAATATTTTTAAGAAATAATGAATTTGTTTCTGCCTTGGTCAGGAATATTTATCTTATATATGAATAATTTCTATTAAATAACATAAATAACATTTTATCATTATATTGTGAATGTTTCAAGTCATTTATATAATTTTTTATTCAAAATATTTCAATGTAATAATCTTAAATTTTTCATAATAATATACATTCAACTTTAAACAAAAAATGTTAGATAAATAATTATTTAAAAATAAAATTAATGAACAAAATGACCATTCATCATGATCACTCACTTACATGAATGGTAATTTGAATGTATCCAATGTTATATTCCAATATAATAATTTGATAATATTTTTTGAAATATTAAATTTTTTTAATAATTAATTAATAACTAAATGGTTATCCTTCATCAATAAAGATTCCTACGGATCTTTTACTAGAATATTTAATTATGATACCATACATTGGGTTCAATTACACTTTCTTGGTAAATTGATCAAGGTATAGAATCCCTTGTATTTTTCTTGATTTTTTAGGGTTTTCCTTATGAGACATTTATGAACCCCATTTTGTTTTCATATGTTATAATACGATGAAATATTGAAATGTTTATGACAATAACTTCCTCTCCATGTGTTTTGACATATGATGACTGATTTATGATCTCAAGAAACATACATGAAGGGATTATGATTACAAACTAGGATTTAATAGAATTATATATCCCTATAATGGATTGGTTAATGATGGATATCCCATGAGATAAACATATTAAACATGAACCTGATCTCCTATTCAAAAATTTATGAAGGGTCCAGGCTATCATATCCATAATATTTTTCATAGACATGTATTTCATATCTATAATTTTATGTGTGGACATGGTGTAATGTCTGTATAATTATGTGGGGTCCTAATTTCAGGTCCATGACATTATCAGTGTACCTATATCTATTTATATGTAGCATCATGATAGGATATCCACTTAACATGTTCCCCGAGATGATGGGTCACAAGGCCTCCAGTGATCCTGCCCATACACCATTAGATACCCTCAAATAGTGGAGGTCCAAGGTGGTATGGTGGTTATAATAGACCTCTATATCCTATTGGCATATTGGATAACATAAATAAATACAAAATAGTGTATGTATTAATTAAATGGTGGTGTAGCGAAAATAATATATATTAAAGAACAACAAAAGTGAAAATATAAAATAACATTAAAAATAGTAAAAATACCATAGGATGAGTAATATAAATGATAATGTCATGTAATAAAAATATGAAAAGGTAAATTTTGGAAATATGTATAAACATGAAAAACACATGATAAACAAATATACAATAAGGAAAATATTCTACTCCATCCCCATCTCAAGAATAAAGTTGGGTTTCAACACCCATACACTATGTTATATGTAAAAAGAACCAAACATCTATAACATGGAACATTTCATTCTCCATGACTATAAACATGAGTTCTAACTTCTATACCATGGTGTCAGGAGTAGGGTGTGAGATAATCATAGTTTTCCATAACTAAAACTATCTAGAAATAATGTTACCAGCGTAAATAAAAAAATTCATTTGTAGATAAATGATTAATAAACATAAAATATTATAATTAGTAGTTAGATCATGCTACATCAGGACAACTAAAATACTCTACATGCTTTTTCATTATCCAAATGATGTTTGATCTGATAAAAATATATATAAGTTATATATATATATCTATATATAGTATAAATGTATATATTATATGTTTGTGTGGACAAATGTATTAATATACATGGACACCGGGTTATAGTAGGACCTGGGTAGAGCTCAGTCATCCATAACTAGTCTAATAAGCTATAGGAATCAACAAGCAGTATATTCCCTGAATCACATGGTGACTATGAGACAACATTCTTAGCACATGAGAAAGGTGGTGTGGAATTCATGACCAATACCTCATGAAATGGAATGTGGAACATCATGGCCTTTGCCTAGATAAATATATGATGATGAGTGATGTAATCATCAACACCCTATGTAAGGGATAGTGAGACATCATGCTTAAAAATTCCTTTACCCATCTTCAACATCCAATAAATATAGAATCATTATAATAATAATACCCTTGAGGAATCACCTCTCATGTTGTTCTATATAAGTAACAGAATATCCAATGGTAAAAAAATTATAAATTATTAATGATTGTAATTATATTACATGAGGCATCGCATTGAAAACCATTTCAGGAACATTGAAATAGTATATTTAATTCATAAAGAAATGCATAATTAAAATCAAGTTAAACATATATTTAATGAGGTGATATCCACTGGGAAATTACACAAAGATGGAGAATTATATTTAAAACCCAATCCGATAACATAGAAGGTGTTTGGTATATCTAAAAATTTATATAAAAGAGTGGAATTTATTTACACTCCCAAATGTGTGGTAATTTAATTTTCCCCAACCTTTTATCATTTATTAAGGGTCCACAAGAGTATAACGACTTTCTTAAATTTATTTAGAAATAAATTACTCATTAAATGTGAATTAATAGAAATTCTATGAATGTTGTACGATAAAGAGGCTATAAAAACTCAAAATTTAAAGAAAATTACTAGACCACCTACCTTTTGGAATTATAATATTCCATGTCAATCATTACCTTTACATGTGAATTATATCAGATTAAATCAATCAAACAATCCAATTCATGGAAAAAACAGTGAAAGATATGAGAAAAAATAGTGTTATTTATAGGAATAGAATAAAATAATGGATGAATGTTTATTATTTTGATTACCTATTAATATAAAATGATTTTGATGACAATATATTTAGATTTTGGATGAGTGATTCAAGAAAATAAATAGTTTATTCCATGGGAGAGCTCAACGGGAGAGAAGACATGTGCTTCATTATATTAAAAAAGGTAGAAAGGTGGTTCGTGTTTTTATAACCATTAAGGGAAAAATGTTAAATTCACCCTCTAACATAATGTTTCATTTTATGGATATAGGGTTTTCAAAACCATGTCACAACTGGGAACACCTCACTGTCTAATGAGGGACCATACATGGTTTCTACAAAAAGTTTTTCAAACTTTTCCCACACTGTATGATTCAACTATTTCAAGATGTTTTTTATTTCTACAAGAACATGAAGATTCTATCACAATATTTGAGAAAAACATGTGACTCGATTCTCCCCTCTAAAATCCCTAGCATGATAAGGATAATATATATGTGATTGGGGGCCGAGTTTCCCCTAATAGTGTGGCCCATTCTATTTCTCAAAATTATAGGGTTCCAGGTTCAAAAGAAAACTCTAGACAACCTCAATACCACTATTACTCCATTAATTAACAATATAAGGTCTAAAATAGTTAATTAATACCAAAAACAATGACATGTACATTTGAAAACAAATTGAGTCATTATGAACACCCCTCCTTAAATAAACACATCACTTACTTGGGATTTTGAGGGTATAGAGTTGTCCCCAATGAATAAATCTGGACACTAATAATGCATATCAACTTAGAACTCCCAGAATGTGTCATGTAAGTGTATATTATTTTATAAAATATGATGTAAATAAAATGCCCTTCCTCAAATTGTCTTAATTCTATGATCAACAATATGCAGAAGATACACCGTAAAAAATAATATTCCACCAACTCGAACTCTTCAAGATACAAAATAATCAATCATTCATGATTACATTGAAGGAGCACTAACACCTGAAATACATCAAGCACTAACCAGTATATCTGAGGATGAGTTATAAGATATGATTTTAGTTAGAGTCATTTAAAACCCACAAATGGTACACCAATGAGATTCAAAATCTTTCCATTCCTCTAAATACATCGATGGCCCATTCCAGACAAAACACACAACAAAACCATAAATCTGACATTGAACTCAATAGGTCTTTGGATTCTATTTCCATGTGAATTATTTATAGACTAAGATTTTAACATTAAATTTTTGATCAACTGGAACTCCAGTGTCACCACCTAGACAAAAAGTGGTCCATGTAATGCTACCTCCCCTACCTCTCTCCATCATTGAGTAGAATAAAAAGTCCTACATTATAAGAAATGTTTTTGAGACATCTTAATGTTATCATGAAATCTATTATTATTATATAACTCAATATTGTGTATTTTTTTCTTTTAAGAGCATCAAAAAGTATGGAATCAATAATGGATAAAATCATCTAACAGCTGATAAATAACTTACGTATTTTAATCTATCTATTTGTTTAAGGGTGATAGGTTGTGTATAAATTCACCTATATAATCATGGAATTCATCATCCCCTACTAGAATCTAGTTTTTAATGGAGAATCCCTTCAAGATATGATAGAATATAGATATTCAGGGAGATGTATTACCTCCCGGGTTTATAGCCTCCATATACCATCTATAGTGAATGTATCATGAATAGGTATGAAGTGTGAGACATTTTTCAAATTTTCAATGACAACCCATACTATATCATTCCCTCTAAATGATACAGGAAAACTAGTCACATATTATAAAACTAAATCATCCCATTACGACTCAGAAATGAAAATTGCTATGTAAATCCTACCATTCATTGATATTCCACCTCCACCATGTGATAGGTGGAACACCAAGTGATAAATACAACTACTCCCATTTTATACCAGGCCACAAATTCTAGCGTTGTAGGACTTGACAAATCTTGGTGAGAAAGGTTTGTACCACAAAAACTAAGGCCTGAAATTCTAACATAATTTTCTATTATGATATCTAGTCATATATAAACATTCCCATGAAAATATAGGGTTTCATCCACATCCCTAGTCTAACTAAATGATGAATAATTATATGATATACTGTCCTGTAAGAATAAGACTTTAGGATCTGAATGTTTCTTTATTAACCCCCATTCTAGAAGGGTAGATCTTACTTCCAATACTGAGATTATTGTATTCCAACGATCCCCATAAACCTAATCAATAATATATGAAAACAAGAAAATTATCCTCAACTCACCATAGGCCTCTTTAACTTCATGTGTCTGTGTCTTCTGGATCAAATAATTGGTTATATCATTTCATTTCCCAGGTGTGTAAGAGTGCCCAAAATCAGTGTATTTTAGGTACATAACACATCAACATTTCTTGAGATTCAGATCATTCTCTTTTAATATATACATTAGGATATTATTGTCTTTGAACACCAAAAAATTCTCTCCCAAAATATAGTTCCTCCAATAGAATAAATCATGAACTATGTTTACTAGCTCAAGGCCGTTTATCAATAAATTTTGCACGAGAGGCCTCAACTAATGAGACTCGTATGCTATGACTCAATTATCATTCTTAAGAACTACTCCTAGAATGAATGATTATGTATCACATTAAATATTATAACTTCTATTTTGATCCATCAAAATCAAGATCGGTGTTGAATTTAATTGTCACATCAACTCATGAAATGCGAATTCATAATATTTTGACCATTATAATTTCACACCCTTTTTACTAAAGGTTATATGAGGCATTTCTAGTGATAAGAAATCATATTTGAAAAATATTTAATACTCGAACAACCCAAATAAAATCTTTATATATAATTCATTCCTGGGATTATCCTAGGAAAAAATATCTCTTGCATTCTCTAGATCAATTGAATCTCATATATCTGAGATTATATGACCTACAATGTGTAATTCATCATTCCAAATGGCATTTAGTGAGATTAATTAAAATATGGATCACCTTATATGTATTCCACATAATCGTAATATTGTGTGAATAGTAATGTCATTAATGTAAATATAATAAGTTGTTTTCTGTGAAAACTGCAACGAATGAATGATGATATAGGTGGAAACACCGATTTGTTAGATCCGTAGAAATAGAAGGTGAGTTCATGATTTGGCAAGGCATCACTAAGCACTCATAAAGAACATACCTTCTCCAAAAGTATGTGTGAGGTAGATTTCAATATATTTCCTGTACATGATGATACCCATTACTCTAATCAATCTTTGAGAAAACCCTCACTAATTGAATCTGATAAAATAGGTCGTCGATTTTAGGAAGTGGATACTGGTGAACCCCTAGGATAAGGGGTGGGGCATTTAAATCCTTCTTCCCAAAAATCATATAAATTTTTCATTATTCGTATAACCCATATAGGTTTCATCATGTATGTAGGAATGAACATTAGTCCAGGTCCCAAAACATTCGCAATGGAGGATTAGACCTCTATAATTGGAGATATCCTATAATGGATAAAATGGAATATGTTTGAAAAATGATCCACTATAGGAGGGAATGCCACATGACATAACACCTAATCATCCAAGAAGAGATTTGAAATTTGGTCATTCACTCTGTATATCTAATAATGGTTCGGTTCATCTATATATTCCTAAATATCTCATTCTCTATTGTGCACATACCTACCACCATCTTGTTATGTAAATGTCACGCAAATTTGATAATTGAAAATATGGACGTTATAGAGTACTAGATAGTACGTCCAAATAATTACATCAACCCTACCATTTTAAGGATGAAATGATCCGATATGAAGAGATATCCTCTTATCCAAAGGTTACAATCTTTACAATAGAGAACACTCTTGGATCTGATACCCAACTGGGTATCAATATTCATCACAACAAAGAAGTGTTTTTCTTTATCCCTAGACTCTCCATTGTTTCCTTCGATATAAAAGAGTGAGATATGCTAGTTTAACATAAAGATGACCCTATGGTTGAGGCTACTAGAATTTTACATTGAATAATAGGAGGCATGGTTCTTTACACCTCTGGAAAATTTGTTACTACATGTAACTTTGCAATACCACTACCGTAAGTCACAACATGAATTTACTAAGCAATCCTACACTACTTGCACTGTTGTTTTTGAGTTCCAGTACCTTTTCCTCAACCACCTATTTAGCATTAGAAGCTGGTGGTAATCCGTTTTCTTTCCTAGAGATATACTACTATCCCTTCCACCGAATTTATGGTAAAATTATATCCTGATCACTATGAACTAATGTAATGTTCATGTAGAAGCTCTGGCTATTCCTCATCCTACTGCAACCTCTACATTCCATTAGATCCACCAAACACAGTGGCTTCACATGTATTAGTTTCTCACACTAGTGACATATGTCGAATCATTCAATACAAGGATTCTTACTATGGCGAACCCCACAAGAAACATTGAAACAACAATTCCTTCAACAAAAAGAACCACTCACTGGCTTTGGTTCCAAAACATCATGGATCACACCCTCAACCTCCCTTTAATTACTCCCAGTCATGATGTCATAGTGGATTATCTCAAAAATAGTGGTCAACCAAAATACATTTACTAGTGATCATATTATGTATACCATCCCATCCTCCAATATCATAGAATTCATAAGATCACCACCCTATAGATTCATGACTTGTCTCTTTTTCTTAGTAATATGAGAAGAATATTCCATGAAGGGCTTGGCTCTCTATTAGAGGTCTGTAAACTTTATATCCTTGTCATACCTTATAATTTTGGGAAATATTTAGTCATAAAATATCATATGAAATTCACCTAGATCATATCATGATTATACTGTTATTGTTAAATAAATCCCATTATCACATACTAGAATCATTTATCATATAATCTATAAGAAATACAATCAAATATATATGGGTCTTTATATGCACAAATATAGAAAGAATGGCCTTTATATACGATTCTGCAACATGAGGATTTCCATTCCTGAAAAATGTTGGAGGATTTTGTAGCTGAAACTCCCAGGAAAACTCTACAAATGATGGGGAATGTCAAGGGACATGTTGAATAGAACAAATTATGTCAAAAAAGACTTCTCAATACTAGTCCTCATTTCCCATATTAGGAATAAAAGGTTGTTCCATAGGTGTCATAACAAGAGGACTCCACATAGGATGAGGGTCCTCCCACTTTGATTCATTTTCATCATCATGTTCTTGGAGCATGACAAGAGGCTACTATAGAGGAATGATTATAATATTCCAAATTCATACATTATAAGATAAATTGTTAATTTAAAATGATCCAAATTAAATAATTAAGACATGTATAGAGCCTTCAAATGAAATGACATCACTTATCTTCCAAATCTAAAAATCCTTATTTATTCAATAATGGAGACCCATAATAGGCCATAATGATGTTAGAGACTCCAAAATACCCACTAAAATAGCCATGTTTAGTTCAAGGTCTCATATCATAGTATGGGTTATTTTATATAAAGTTTAAATTGAATTTTATAGTTTGAAACACCCATTATTTTTCAATTAACATTACATTATATGTAACCATTTCACTTTTAATTATTTAAATTCCTATGATCATGTTATCATTGTTTGAATATATATATATATATATATATATATATTTATATCATTGATTCCATGACATGTATTATCCATAACACTCAATAGGGTACAATTAGATAATTATGGTTTCATCATAAATTAGTAGTTCAAAAACCATTTACATTCATGTAAAAAAATCAATTAATCCAAATATGTTATCCCTGTTAGAATAGATATCACAATTCAATTCATAATAATCATGTCACTAAAAACACGATGAATAAAAATGTGGGAATAATGTAGATATATAATTAAAAGATACATATAATATAAAATATAATATTTTTATAGTAATTTATGTGATTGATATTCCTTACCTTAATATGAAATGAAAAAACTAATTTCCATAACAATAGAAACAACAATATTTATATCATAAGGAATGTGCATCACCAAATAGTGATGTCATAGAAGTTGTAAATGTCAAAAAATAAAAAGCACAATAACGAATCCCCTATAAATAGTGTTTCACCAATATATAAGTTAGCTACTACTAGGAACTGAATCATTACGAAATTCCAATATATCATTTTCTCATATATAATTCCCAAACAATAAGAAAAAAGACATGAAGGTTACTTGATACTAGTTTTTAAGGTTCCACCCGATGATCCCCTTTACCGGTTCCTCAAGACAGTGGGTCACATGGCCTCAAACACACCTCCCCATATGTCGGTGGCATCCAACTTGAAGTGAGGGTCCATGTTTTTATGGTGGGGATATTATACCACCATTTCATAGTGGTGATGTTAATAAGAAAAAAAATCATACAGTACCATAACAAATAATAAATAGATGGCACAATGAACTGAAAATAAAATGAATAACCAAAGATGTTTGATAACTAACAACAAGAAAAATAATAATAGTAATTTCATATGATTCATATACAAGATTATGTAATTTAATGATGAATTAAAAAGAGAAACTTTGGATACAATGGAAACACATATAAAAGATGCTATAAAAATGGAAAAAATACTACTCCACTGTCATCTCAAGCCTATGATCATCCCTTTTATCCCATGCGCCAATATATATTTAAAAAAATTAACCATATATAATAGTGTTATTTCCCTTATCCATACCATAGGCATCAGGTATACTAGGGTTCCAAATGAGTCCTGACTGGGGTGTGAGATAAAATTATTTGGCCATCATCAATAGTGTCTTGAAATAATCCATGATGTGTACATATTAATAGTACTATGCAGGTTAATTAATAATAAACTAAACAAAATTATAAATACCAATGGTATAATTTTCTATATGTACACCGGTCAGACTCTACCTACTTTCTCAAAGGCAATAAGATCGTCGATCCACATAACCTTTATATATATTTAATATATATATCTATATACTATATATATGTGTATGCACTAAATATGTGTGGACATATATAGGAATTTACATAGATACATGGTGATGGCTTGACATGGGATGTATCTCAGGCATCCATAACTAGTTTAAGGAGAAATTGGCTTTTAAAAATGGTACATTCCATCAATATATAAATGAATGTGAGACATGATGCTCAAAACTCATGATCGGTAGGGTGATAAGTCATGTCAAACACCTAATGCATTGGATTGTTGAACATAATTCCCATTATCTAGGTAAAAGTATAATGGTGTGAAATGTCATGGTCAAAAGTTGATGTAAGGGATAGTGAAAGTCCCTGATCAATAAATCCTTCAACCATAATAAAAAACCATTAATAATTGAATAATAATAATAATAATAATATACATGAGGAAACACATATCATACAGTTATATCCATATAACACTCCATAAAATAATAAAAAATTAAAATATACATCATGTCATAATTATAAAACATGAGGCATGTCGTTTCCAACCATTTCTATTAAATTTAAACAATCCATTTTATTCATAAATGCATTGAAAATTACAATCAATCTAAACTAATCACTTAAGAGGTGAATTATTCAATTGGATAATTACAAAAAGAATGTTTATTTCTATTTAAAACCCATGTCAAGCACTTAGAGTTTTTTGTTAATTTATTTTATATAAGGGAATGAATTATTTTTATCACACCCAAAAAGGTGGAAAAGTGAAGGCCAAAACACATTTACCAATTATCAAGGGTCCACAGATGTATAATGACTTGATTTAATTAATATAGAAAGAACTCACACATTTAAGGGAGTTGTGTAGTAATGGATAGTGTTAATTATAATGACAAGTCATTGAAAAAATCTCACTATTTTTGAGAAACTACTATAACACCTACATTAGGGACGTATATGAATCCTAATCCCACATCAACCTCAAATTTTAAGTAGATAGGATGAAACTGAAGAAACATGACAGTGCCCTGAAAAGTTGGTGAATGAGATCACACTAAAATAGATCATGATAAATGAAGTGTAAAAATGAAATGATTCATAAGGATTCTACTTCATACAGATTGAAATCCAATCTTTAGAAAACACTTGAATTGGAGTTTGGACGAGGGAGTCACCAAAAAACCATTATTATAAGGGATAGCTCAATTATTAGAGAGAATGTTTATTATGGATATAAATACTTAACTAAAATAGGTTTTGATTTTTTATTTCCATTATAGGTAAAATTTGAAGTTCACCCTCTATCACATGGTCTCACAGTTTTCCAAAAAAGTTGATCACACTTTGTGCCAAGTGTGTGCACCTATCTATATATGGAGGGAGCCCATATGGTTCATGCACACATTATTCAATAATATGAACAAAATATATGATTCAGCTCAATCATGATGTTTTCATGTTCGGAAAAAGCATTCTTCTTGGCTCAAACATTTGTAGACAACTATGCAGGTCCCTTCTCCACTCTAAATGGATTGCATGGTTAGGGGATTCTATGTACGCTGGGAAACACGCTTTCTTCTAACCATGAGACAACTATGTTTCTCCAAATTCAAGGTTACATGATCTAAAAAATCATTTGACACCCTCAAAATCATCGCACCTCCATTAGCATGTTCTTAACAAAATTATTTATACAAAATAAAGATCTTTAACATTGATAAAATCCATGTTGTTACATTGTAAATGTTCATCATGTTATTATATTATTATTTTCCCCCATTCATATGTATATTATTTTCTCTTCTAACCCTTCAGATATTATTGGTGATTCAACACTCTATTTTATATTTTCTTATAATATGATGATTTTTATACAATTACTAAACATTAATATCTATGATAGATTATGAACGGACATTGTAATTTAGGACTATAATCTCATACCATTATTCTTGTATTTTTCTCATTGATTGATATTTCAAATTATTTTCAATACTGAGCATATGATCTCACCAATTTCTTATGTTTCCATTTCCCTTTATTCATATGATATTTATAATGAGTGATATGAATAGATATTTCTGATAGAATGATTGTTTTCTCAATGAAAATACAATATTTATTTAGTTTCTCAAATATAATGTCATATTCATGTATGATTCTAGTTTACCAGGACTACAAAACTATTCGGTCCTTTGGGATGAAATGGTTTATATTTATAGACTATGTAATAATGTAACAATAGGATTTGGGTTATAGGGGTCTTGGTATTTACTGTTAGAAATAGTTGTTGTTTAGTAAGAAATATAAAGAGTAAATTTACAAAAACAAAGGTTATAGAACAAAACCTTTTAACTAATATTTATTATATGTATAATAATAGCATAATATCCTAATGTGTTTTTAAATTAGTTTCGGCGTGGTTTTTTTAATAATAGATACATCTTTGGATACTACAAGTGGATGTTGATTTAGAAAAAATCATCAATGTGTAATAACCAAAAAATAGTATCTTGGGTATATTTCAGCAATAATTATAGTGAATGGTGATCATTCACTTACTGAACCCATAGTATGACACTCCAATAGGATATTATTGGGTTAATTTACATTTCCACCATGAATAAAAATGGTGAATAATAAATTATAACCTATGAGAACCTATAATATGCTATATTAATTTTGGATGAACCTAATGATTCATGAATTGTTATGTCTATGGATTATTGTAAGTACGAATTCAAGGATAACAGTTTAGATGTTTACTATGATGGGAATTTGGTATGATTATTTATATTTATAAATTAATTTATTGGAATATAAAATTTTAACCATGTATATGTTTTAGTGAATGATTTAATATTGTAATAATAGTATTATAATTTTTTTGGTAATACATTAAATTAAATAATATCATCTAACATTAATATGATTTGGGGGGGGGGTTATTTTTGAATAATTGGGATAAAATTGGTTTAATATTTTGGAAACATATTTTTATCATATAGATAATTATGGGATTTAAAAGTTACAACATGGATAAATGATTAATTAACAATTAAACTATATTGGAAAGATTATATGATTAATGTAAGAATAATTTTAGGAATTAATATTGAGTTAATTTATGGAATAATCTATATTTCCGTTATTGTTTAATGTAATTTTTGTTCATTACCATATTTAGGGAAAATAAATTATCATGTAATTAATGTATTTTTTACTCTAAATGATAGATTTTATGTTATTTAGGGGATTAATGTTATAATATAATTTTAAATTTAGTGAACTTATTTCTAAAAATATTGATTTTAAATTTGGTTATACATAATTTGTAAGACATTTAAGGTTCAGTACTTATGAAAGTGTTTGGGTAAACTATTAGATTTTGATATCAATGTATGATTTAACCATGTTGTATAAGAAGCTCATTTAATTATTGTTTTCATTAATATCTATAGTGTTGAACAATTAATTGTTTTTATTTTTTATATCTTAAGTCCCAAAAAAATTATTTTATTTCTGAAGACATAAAAAATTCATCTTATTTAATGATTTTGACATGAACCAGCCTGGGTACCCTGTTAACCCGATAAACGAGCGTCCCTAACATGAACTTAATGGAATTCTCAGTCCCAACAGGTTGGTGACTAGCACATGTAATCATACAACATACATGTGGGAATAATTTTTATGCAAGAATGCGGAATCAAATGATAAAAGATAGCATGCATATCATTAAGAAAACTCAAGAGGGAGTAAAAGTACCAGAAATATAGTAACGAAGAAAAGTAAAAGTACTACAACCTAAAGTGATAAATAAGAAAATAGCCCCAAGGACCATAAGGACAGAACTTACTATGTCCAAATCTCTACTACTGAATCCACCTCCAAAATATCCCTTCCCTTTGTCTGATCCTAGAAGAAGAACATTTAAAAACACCAGAAATCAAAAGTAGGGTGTTATCCTAAGAATAGTAGGATACCAAAAAGAATTTCATAAAAGATTTAAAATATATATTATACAAATAAAAGCATTTAATTTTCAAAACAAGTAGTTTTGGAAATTCAAAATAATTTAAAAAAAACATTCTATACATTAACAAATTGATGGAAAATAAACTCAAGGCGCATGCCTTACTTTACGAGAGATGAAACTTTTCTAAAACAGATTTTGTAAAAAATTTATATTAAGGAGTGTATATAAATTTATAAGGCATGTAACAAAGTATAAATCACAGTGGAATACATTTATATCTCAAATATAAATAAATGAGAAAGAAATATGGTCATCTACCAAATGGTATGATAGTATTAACATTCTATGGGATTCTACACACTCAATGCGAACTTAGAAAAATGTTTATACACACTTTCATATAACACTAGCCAACAAGACACATCACTAACTCATCAGTGATGTGATCTGATGTATTTATATTTTAGAACGTTTTCATAGCATATCGTGTAACCAAATAACTCAATAACTAATTAAGGGTTTTATGTGCTCTTATATGATGGGAGAACTATTTTAACATAGAATAAAATATGATCAATCTTATTCTTCCATTTAAAAAATTCCAATTCCTTTCCTTTTAAAACCGAAATAGGTTTTTTAAGAACATTCCTTTTCACAAGATAAACCCACTGGATTTCTATAAAATCATTTTTAGTTATTTCCATGCACTTGAAATCCTTTTAAAACCAATTAAGTTATTTTAACTATTAATTTACACAATTAAATTCAATAATTTAATTGAAAAAATTTCCTTAATAATACACCATTTAAATTCAACAATTTAAATTGGTTATATTTCAACAAACCCACCCCAAGTCATTGTAATTGTGGAATTGTTTCCAAATTTCCTTGTGAAAACCATTTTAAATCATCTATTTCATTGGAATTGGGATTATTTATAGAATATGAAGGAATATTTAGGAATGTGTACATATATCAGCAATTAAAATAAATCTTGAAAAGCGATGGTAATCAATTTGTCATATCAGGACAGAACCACCTACCTTTTTCCTGAAGAATGACACTTGTAATGACACCTGTCAACGAAAAATAAGGTGAATGAGATATTGAAACTCAACCTAGAAGACATATCCAATGCCACATTCAAAAAATACAGTGATACCTATATTATCCTTTGAAAAACGAAGAGTAGAGAAAGTGATAAACACGAAGAATGTGATAGAGCCCTTTCCTAGGAATCACACCATAGAAGAACCGAATTTCTGAAGCCAATCAAATCTATCCAGATGTTTTTGAACCTATTAAAAATTACTAGGGAGAGTCTAGGGTCGATATCCAAGAGGTATGGGAGTAATGGGGTGAATTATACTACTAGACCCATTACTTAAGGCTAGGTGCGGGCTGAGTCATGATGTGTACCAAGGGGTCAAAAATTTTAGGACACACTATATTAGTACGTAGAAAAAATCATAGATTTGGGTTGAAAACATGATATTAAATCTCAACACCACATGTACCTCTATTAAACAACATGTACTAAAACATAGTATGATCTCCCCATTCCCAACATGAAACCAGCCCCAAGTACACGACATGTACATTATGTACAGGGCGTGTACCTGTTCTGCAGTCAGCAGTAATCCAAGAAAAATAACATGAAAATATTATTAAGCAAACAATATCATAGAAAAGATGGAAAATTGACTTATTATGGAAATGGTATGTTAAAAACTCCCCACCATAAAATATTTCTTGCCCCATATATCCTATGAATATGCTTCCATGCTAAAGAGATAGGGAAACTTTTCTATCACTGGTGCCTCACATTCCCACATCTCGTGATTATCAGCACCATGATACCATAACATAGAAACCAATGGTATCATCCTCCCAATAAGTACCTTGGTCTCTAAATCAACTATCCTGAATGGGTTCTCAGCCAAAGATAAATCAGGCTCGATTTGAAGAGCACTCCATCTAAAAACATGAGATGGGTCAAATAGATACTTTCTCAAATATGATACATGGAATATGTTATGTATCTTTGCCTACTATAGTGGTAGAGCTAAATGGTATGAAACTTTACTCACTTGATCGATAATTTCATAAGGTCCAACAATACGAGGAGCATGCTTCCCATACCTCCCATGACATTGATGACCAAACCTGGGTGAAACCATTAAGAAAACCGGATCACAAAATGAAAACTTCAATGTTCTATGGCGTCGATCAGCATAAGACTAATATCTTCTTTGTGCCTCCAACATCCTCTAACGTATCAGTAGAATATTTTCTATCATCTCTAGAACCATGTTTATTATAACCGAAGACCTTTCACCAACCTATGAATAACACAATAGAGACTTAGAAGGATGATCATAAAAGGCCCCAAAAGGATACATTCTGATCGCATACTGGTAAAATTTTTTGTATGAAAAATAATCTAGCCCTATGTTATTATCCCCAGTACTACCGAAATCAAGGACACATTCATGAAGCAGTTCCTCAATAATCGATATAGATCATTTTTTAAGGCCATCTGATTATGCATGGTAGGTTGTTCTCAATCAAACCAAAGATCCCAATGCATCTCGAATGCCTCTCAAAAAAATAAAAGTGAACAGAAGATCCCCATCCGAGACTATAACATATTGAACTCCATGTAAATGAACAATCTCTTTCACATAGAGATTTCCAAAATCCTAATCTTTGGTCATATCTTGAATGGGGATATAGTGATCTGACTTGGTCATCTAAGTGATCACAACCCATATTTCATTATTCTTTATCTGGGTATGAGGAAACCCAACCAAAAAGTCAATAGGGATATTGTCCCACTTACAAGTGGGTATTTAAAGTAGTTGAAGAAATCCAGAAGGTTTATGGTGCTCGGTATTCACTTGTTGGGACACATAGACATGAGAGACAAACTCATCGTATGTCTCATCTAATAACTGGCCAGCAGAGACGCCGCCTCATGTCATTGAACATCTTATTATTTACCGGGAGCACAAAATAGTAAGAAATATGGAAAATCCATATCACTACCTTTCTATCCACCAATGACACAGTGAAGCATTCCTGATATAATAAAACACCAACATTGGAGAACAACCACTGGGAAAATGTCTCCCCACCATAAAGGGATTAGTAAATTCTATGAAACTCAACATCAATATCATGAACATGATGAATCATCTTGAGAAGGGTATAAATCATGTGCACACTAGATAATGAAACGTCATCCCCTTCCTCCTCAACTCCAATATGTAACCATGCAAAGAGAACCATCATGTCGCACTCTTCTAAAGATTATTTCACTACCTAGGTGGGATATTTCCTACTCAAAGAATCAGCAGTGACATTCCATTTCTTCAAGGAATAGGTGATTTCAATGTCAAAGGACAACATATACTCCACCCAATGCCTCTGCTAAAGATTCCAATCTTTTTTAGAGAAGATGCAACTCACGATTTTTTGGTCTGATTACACCATAAAACATTCTTCAGAAGGTTAGTGCTGCCAACTTCTAAATGTGTGTATCAGATATGCACATTCCAGACATGGTGTTGGAAAATTATTCTCAAGTGGAATATGAAGAATATATCCATATACTACTACACAATCAACCTAGATAAGAACATAGCCCAATCCAAAACTCAATGCTTCACAAAAGACCACATAACCCAGCATGGCTTCTGGAGTAGTTATAATTGGTGCAGTAGTCAATAGACATATCATCTCAACATAAGAACTCTATCTTTCAACATCCCACACAAACATCACTCCCTTTTGAGTCATATTAGTCATTGTTGAATCCAACATTGATAAGTACTTTACCAAAATACAGTAATATATAGCTAAGCCCAATAAGCTCTGGATCTTGAAGACATTTCATGGTTTCTTCGAATTCATAAAATCCACCACCTTCTTAGGATAAAATGATACACCACGTTCAGGAACCACATTTCCCAATAATTTCACTTCATGAATCCATAAATCACACTTTTTATTATTGGTATAAAGAAAATGATTTTTTAGCAGGTTCAGAACTATTCATAGATGTTGCCCATGATCCTCCCCATACTTGTAGTAAAAAATAAATTCATCCATAAATATACCACAAAAGTATCTAGATGCTGATATAAAATATTATACATTAAATCCATGAAAACTACAAGAGCATCTATTAGGACAAATGGCATAACAAGGTACTCAAATTTCCACAACCGTCTCCAAAAGGCGGTCTTCTAAATGTCTAATTCTTTTATCCTAAACTGGTCCTAACTAGATCGAAGGTCGATCTTTGAAATAAACTAATCCCCTTTTTATATATCAAACATATCATCAATATTTACCAAAAGATATTTTCTATTTATCGCAACATGGTTGATCATTCAATAATCAACATATAATGCAAGATAACCATCAGCCATCTTAGCAAAGAGAACTGACACTACCAAAGGATACAAAATTTGATGAATAAATAATTTCTCAATAAGTTCATCCAATCGAGACATCAGATCAATCAGCTCATCTAGTTCCATGTGGTAATAGATGATAGATAGTGGTTGAGTGTGAGACATCATGTCAATAGAAAAATCAACATATTTCACTAGTAGTAGACCTGGGAAATATGAAGGATACATATCAGAAAACTTGGTGAAAAATGGGGGAAGATCACAACCAATTGTGTCTTAATCCAGTTCAAAGGAAAACATAGATATCACTTTCCCCAACTCTAGATAAGAAAGTTGGGCTCTTCTTGACCTTAGGAATCAATCTCTCTATAAAACAAGAGGCACACCACTCTGTGTAGTAATGTAGACCCATTGTAGATAACAATAAATTCAGGACTTACTAGAAACGAGCCAATCAATCCCAAATATGATGTCAAGATATATCATATAAAGAACCAGAAAACTCAAAGCTATCTCTACATTAGATAGAGAGAATACACATGAATGATGAAGAAGGCCCTACACTTTCTTCGTACCATGGGTTGTAGTAATATCCATTGCACAAGATAGTTTCTCCATAGCATGAATAAACATATTTACAATATGAGTTGAAATAAAAGAGTGAGATGCACCAGTATCAAAAATAGAATTCACTAATGATTATTATATTGTAATGGTACCTCTAATAGTAATTGGACCTATATCTACTTTTTTTGAAGACTCTTCCACTACGTGAATAAGCTTCATTAGGGATTCAAGTGGCTAGAACCCTTTTAGCAGTAAATCTCTAGTTTTCCCCACAGTGTTAAGGGGATCTTTTAGGACCCCGGGACACCCTGAGAGGGGAGGGGTGAATCAGGGTGTCAACATGATCTTTTAAAATCAAGGATCTTGTTCCCACATTGGAAGGAAATAGTTAAACCTGTATGATGTATATGATCAGTAATGAGTCATTCACATGCAAAGAGATGGGACATCAATTTTTACATAGTTCACCACTAAGGTCTATTTCCAAGGAGTATACGCCGACAAGTTTGCGGTCATACCAAATTTCACTAAACTTCATTAGTTGTGGATTAAAATGGTTCAGGAACAGTCACACTGTACCACGTACACTGCCTTTACAAAGGTTCAAGGATAGCTCACTACATCCCTCGGGTCACTCCCGTTGACTCCCCCTGTCTCACTGCCTTTGGTGAATTCTCACTCAGTTTATAGATTTCAAGGTCTCTTCACCATTGCAAGAGAAAGCATCATTTCTTTGTATGTAGATGCTCTGTTGAATTCCAACTCTCACCAGTAGACTAACCTCACTTTTCACCGAAGGTATTGGGAAATATTCCAGCTTTTGTGCAACTCTAATGAGACAGATGTGCTCCAACAACACATGGCCCTCTTCTTCAAGACCAGCGCGCATGTATCCCCTTGGAACTCATGTTTCGGCATGCAAGTCCAAACTAGAACACAAGTATCACCAAAACCCATGTGCGACACCACCTTCCTCAACTTCAACCCTACGCGACTCACTTCCTTTCTCTCCCAAACCACCTTTGGTGCGCAGCCAACATCTGGCACGCACCTTCTAAAATCTAGCTCGTAAGTCTCACCAAACCACTTGCGCGACCACTCACCACTTGCGCGACCACCACACCTACGTGACTAGAGCTCTGATTTTCTCTAAGTGTTGAGCTCGTGCAGAATGAGGAGTGGTTGACATGTATTTATAGGCATTTGGACACCCTGCGCAGCGGCGCAGAAGTCTCCGCTCGACACTCAAGTTTCAGCACGCAAGTCTCTGCCCCTATAAGTCACTTACATGACCAACTTACAAACATGGTCTCATTTCTCCCTTTTCCATATTTTCATGTTCTGATATTGAAAGACAATAGGCGTGCAAGTTCCCAAGCCTCCAAGTAATCAGTGCGCAAGTACCTTTTCCAAAAACAATTTTCAAAACACTTGTGCGACCAAACCCAAAACATGTGCCAACCTTATCCATTTTCCATATTTTTATGTTATGATCTTTAAAAACATATGACGCACAAGTTTCATCTCATTTAAATACATGGCGTGCATTTCCCTTTGCCAAAAACCATTTTTCATCATTTGTCAATTTTCAGGCCCAAAAATTTGGCAAACAGTGGAAAACGGCGCCACCTTGTATCTGCTCTTTTTGTCCCACCTCCAGATCATCCATTCCATTATCGACATTCTTGAATCAAACATGGATCACTAAACACAGCCCTTGAACTCTACATGCCATCATGAAATCCCCTTTTTCAACAAATTTGTATGTCATTGTATTCTTTGTCAACAAGAACAATCACCTCAAAAAACATCTTTTGTGTTATTTGCCTTCTTCATCAAATATTCTTATTTCATCACAAACTATACTATCGTGATATATATCTTTTGATAGATCAGATTTATCATCCTCATATTTTGATACAATGTGAAGTGCATGGCCATCTCATAATTCCAATCCCTTCCACTATGTCTTCTTCTTCAATCGTCAGTCTCTACTTTATGAAAATCATACGATTATTTTCTTAAAGAAGTCCCTTGAATGGTTCTAATGCAATCGTGAAGAATTTCATGGTCTTCATGAAATCCTTATTCTTCTTTAATCATTCTAGGATGGATTATACCTCACCATTCTTCACTGTTGTAAACACTGTTTCACCTTTGAACATGTTCTTTAAACGTATGATCAATACAACAATTGTCTTAATTTTCATTCCTCCATTTCATTGCAGTACGACTAGATCTCCTTCATTTCGATCTTCATTTAAAACTATTAACATCAAAGACAACCTTATACAAAAATTAGTCCCAACAATATCCCCCTTTTTATTTTTTTCAATACCTTCCATATCTTCTGAAATGATTTCGTTAATGTCAAAATGAGAATCTTATCTTCAATCAACTTTTCTTTTCAAACATTCATTCCGCTTTCTCTCCCTCTTATTGATGAGAAGTACAAAGCTCATGGTACGGAGGGTATCAATCAATTATTATGAAATATTTCATTAATAATTTCACTCTAAGTCTTCTTGAGAAATTCTTGATGTAGAAAATCAGAGGAATGATTTAGACAACATGGTTGTCCATTATTCATAGATCGTGATACCACAGGAGATGAGAACTCATGTATTTTGTCTTCATTGGTTTACCACTTTCATTTCAGGCTAAATAAATCAAATGTGACAGGATATAATCACCTGAAACTCCTGCACTCACATCCGAAAACAGATCAAAAACATTCAAGTGCAATTGGCAGGATAAGTGGCCTTGGGGCATTTTCATTCTTCTTATGTCTCTGATTAATTCAGTTACTCCCCCTTCGTAGAATGATCTTTATTATGAGTAAATAGGTTTGAGATATTGTGAAATTACATACCTTCTTCAATCAAATTTTCTTCAAGAAATTTTCAGAGTAATTTTCCTTTAACACTAGTTAGAGTTGATACTGATTGAAACAATGATTTTGGAAGCTTCTTCATTTTTCTCCCCCTCAGGGGAAACACACATCATTATCTTCATCAAGTGTAATCCTTCATAATCTAAATCATGGAATATAAATTTAATAATCTTCCAAGAATGTAAACTTCTTTAGATTAGCTATCAAGAGTTGACAACATTCACTAATTCTCAGGTTATCCCTCTAAGAGCATGCTTCACCATTAATTACCTGCATTATTAGCACAAATAAAATAAAAAAATGATTAAGGGAATAAGGTGGTTCCAACATGATTCATCAATATTAGTTTCATGGTTGAGGTTATTTTCTTAACCAAGTTCCTCTGTTCACCACAGTCTTCATTTCTGCACATTTGATCATATGTTCGAATATTTGTTGAAGTGGCATGGCTCTCTTCACATTCTCTTCTTCTTTGTGTGGAGAATTATTCTGCTTAATAGATATCATATATGATACATTATTTCACCTCTTAAGGACTAATTATTGCTCTACTATTAAGGTTAGACAACCTTTTTCAATGTGACCAGATTTCATGGATCTGTCACACAGAACTTCTTTGACATGTGTGTTTCTATTGGTTTGCAATCTCTCATGCACTCTGTCTTCATCACGTGAAATCTTTTCTTTTCCTTTGCCACTAGCCCTAGATTTTTCATTTTCAAGTATCCTCATTCTTCCTAAATCATATGGCTAGATGACCAACATGTCATTTGGAACTGTTGCAGCTAGATTGGATCTTCCACCTATGTTCATCTGAGTTTCATCCCACATAGTTTTTCTTTTGGATGAATGACCCTTAAATTTTATGGATCTAAAATCTTGGGTCTTCTCAACATCCATGCCTGAGATCTTCTTGGGGAAATGTGTGTTCACCACATTCTTCTGATTTCTTCCCAAGGGAGATGCTTTATACTTAGTCGGAATCGGAGGTCTTCTTTTATTATCAATAGTGAAATCATGTTGAGATGGACATGTGCCTACCTTCTGACCGCTGCCGTTGCATGCATCACAGATGTTATCAAGAATTCCAAATCTATTTGCTGCAAACAAAAGCTTCTGGACCTAAAGATGTTGCTTCTTCTCTGGATTTCTTCTCTTTGATACAATATTTCTTTGTGCTTTTTCATTAAAGGGATTGCTCCAACAATACAGTGCACAATGCCCAAATCTGTTGCAGCACCAACATTGACCCTGAAATCGTTTCTTCTTTTTATCTTTTGTATGTGGTTGTTGGGCCTTCTTCTTAATCATTTGTGCTCTATTTGAGGAACCAACTTCCTCCTTTATCTTTCCATCCAACCTAGCTATAGTGGTAGGTTTCTTATCCTTCTCTTTTCTCACCCATACTTGTTTAGAATTTTTCTTCCAACATGCACTTTTTGAAGGAACATATTTAGATACAATAGTACAAGTTTGTATGGACGGTACATTCACTATCATAGTTTCTTGTGATAGATAAATGAGTTAATTCATGATCTTCTTATCACATGTTGGAGGTCTTTTGACTGTAGAATCATCCAGTGATCATTGAGTACCAGCAGCAACTGATTCTTGAGATGGATAATCAAGAGTTGTTATAATATTTTTGTCACATGTTGGAGGTATTTCAACATTAGAATCCTCCAATGAACATTGAGTACACGTGTCACCTGTTTCATTATTTTGTGACGTCTCAATATGTGTCTTCTCAAGATTTGTCAATTGGGATTCCAATTTATGACATTCAATATTGAGGATGATCTTCTGATCTACAAAAATGATCATCTTCTCTTCACAATTCTTCTTCATTATTTCGACCTCATCTTTATGTCTCTTGACATTGTTTTATAACAAAGATTCAAGTTCCTTGAATCTACTGAATGTTTCTTCCAATAAAAAACTCTTGACTACAGTGCTCTTCTTCATCTCAACTTCTAGTGCATGGATCTTTTCTTTTAGAGTCTTATTGACTCCCTCTTTTTCTTCAAAGACATTGACCTGTTACATGACCTTTAAGCATTCAATAATTCTTCCTTCGAAGCCCTTTTCCCAATTATCAGCTTCTCTTTATAATCGATTGATCTCATCCTTATTGCATTGAAATATTCTAAAAACAGCTGCAACCATTTCTTCCAAAATATCATGTAGATAACTAATTAATTTCTCCGGATCACTTGAGATAGAAGTGTCTTCCTTTGCTATGGTAGGAACTTGGGCCACCTGATCAATACTATCCAAGCCTGATATTTCATCTTTATTGGAAGGGCATGGATAACACGACATTGTATATTCATTGGACATGAGGGACTTCTTCAACTGCTTCTTCTCTATCTTTTTCCTGTTTGTCATGGTCTTACTGGATGAAGGATTCTGCTCGGAAATTACCGAATCTTCATCAAGACGGCACCTCATTATTGGATTTACGAAAGAAACTCAAATCCACTTCTTGAATAAAATTACTATAGAGTATCCAACATACGTGAACCTCCTTCTGATACCACTTGTAGGACCCCGGGACACCCTAAGAGGGGAGGGGTGAATCTGGGTGTCAACTTTTTTTTAAACCAAGGATATTGTTCCCACGTTGGTAGGATCTGGTTAATACTATATAATGGATATGATCAGTAATGAAACATTCACATGCAAAGAGATGACAAAACAATTTTTACTTGGTTCACCACTAAGGGCTACGTCTAAGGAGCATATGGTGACATGTTGTCGGTCGTACCAAATTCCACTAAACTTCACTAGCTGTGGATTACAATGGTTCAGGAACAGTCACTCTGTCCCAGGCTCACTGCCTTTACAAAGCTTCAGGGATAGCTCATTGCGTCCCTCAGGTCACTCCAGTTGACTCCCTCTGGCTCACTGACATTGGTGAAGTCTCACTCAGTTTATAGACGTGAAAGTCTCTTCACCATTGCAAAAGATTTCATCCTCTGTTTTATGTAGATTATCTGTTGAAGTCCAACTCTCACCACTATACTAACCTCACTTTTCACCAATGGTATTAGGAAATCTTCCAGCTTTCATGCTGCTCCATTGAGACGAGCGTGCTCCAACAACACCTGGCGCTTTTCTTCAAGCCTGGTGCACAAGTCCCAATACGGCGCGCAAGTCTTCGGTGCGCAAGTCCAAAATGGAATGCAAGTATCACCAAATACCATGTGTGAAACTGCCTTACTCAACTTCAAACCTGCGCGACTCACTTCCTTTCTCACCCAAACCACCTTGGGCGTGTAGCCAACATTTGGCGTGAAATATCTAAAATCTGGCGTGCAAGTCTCACCAAACCACTTGCGCGACCACTCAACACTTGTGTGAAAACCACACCAGCGTGGTGGGAGCTATGGTTTTCACTAGTGTTGAGCTCGTGAAAAATGAGGAGGGGTTGACCTGTAATTATAGGCATTTGGACACCCTACCCGATGGCGCGCATGTGTCCCCTCAATGAGAAAGTTTCGGCATGGAAGTCTCTGTCCCTACAATTCACTTGCACGACCAACTTCCAAACTTGGACGCCCTTCTCCCTTTGCCATATTTTCATGTTATGATCTTGAAAAACAACAGGAACACAAGTTCCCAAGCCTCCAAATAATCAGCGTGCAAGTACCTTTTCCAAAAACACTTTTCAATACACTTGCGTGACCAAACCCAAAACTCACGCAAACCTTATCCCTTTTCCATATTTTGATGTTCTGATCTTGAAAAAATATGGCAGGAAAGTTTCCTCTCCTTTAAATACATGGCACACAAGTCCCTTTTCCAAAACCCACTTTTCATCATTTGTCAATTTTCAGGCCCAAGAATTTGGCAAACAGTGGAAAACGATGCCACCTTTTATCTTCTCTTTTTGTACAACCTCCAGATCATCCATTCCTTTTTCGACGTTATTGAGTTAAACATGGATCATTAAATACATCCCTTGAACTCGACATGCCACCATGAAATCCCATTTGACAAAAAATTTGTATGTCATTGTTTTCTTTATTAACTAGCACAATAACCTCAAAAAAACATTTTTACGTGATTTTCCTTCTTCAACAAATCTTCTTCATTCATCACAAACTCTACTATCATGATATATATCCATTGATAGATAAGAATTAGCATCAACATATTTTGATACAATGTGTAGTGCATGGGAATCTCAAAATTCCAATCCCTTCTACTATGTCTTCTTCTTCAACGGTCATTCGCTACTTCATGAAAGTCGTACGATTATATTCTACAAGAAGACTCTTGAATGGTTCTCATGCAATCATGGAGAATTGAATGGTCTTCGCCAAATCCCCATTCTTAATTATTAATTCTCAGAAGGATTATACCTCACTATTCTTCACTGTTTTAAACACTATATCACTGTTGACACATATTCTTCGAACTTATGATCAGTACAACAATCGTCTGAATTTCCATTCCTCTAATTCATTGTAGTACTTCTTGATCTCCTTCCTTTTTATCTTCATTGACAACTATTGACCACAAATACAACCTTATACACAATATGGTCCCAACAATCTCCCCCTTTTTATTTTGTTGTCAATACCTACCATATATTCTGAAATGAATTCCTCAATGTCAAAATGAGAATCTTCTCTTCAATCAAATTTTCATTTCAAACGTTCATTTATCTTTCACTCCCCCTTATTGACTAGAAATACAAAGATCATGGTAGGGAGGGTATCAATCTATACATAAGAAATGTTTAATTAATCATTACACTCTAAGTCTACTTGAGCAATGCTCGATGTAGAAAACAAGAGGATTTTATTTAGACAACAAGGCTGTCCATTATTCATAGATCATGATACCACCTGAGATGAAAACTAATGTATTTTGTCTTCAAGGTTTTACCACATTCATTTCAGGCTAAATAAATCAAATGTGACAGGATATAATCAACCTGAAACACCTACACTCACATCTACTAACATATCAAAAAAATTCAAGTGCAATTGGCAGGATAAGTGGCCTTGGGGCACTTCCATTATTCTTATGTCACAGATCAATTCAGTTACTCCCCATTTGTGGAATAATATTTGTTTTGAGTAACTAGGTTTGAAAGATTGAGAAATGACATACCTTCTCCAATGACTTGTTCTTCAATATATTTACAGAGTAATTTGCATTTAATAGCAACTCGAGTTGATACTGATTGAAACAATGATTTTGGAAGCTTCTTTATTTTTCTCCCCATCAATGGAAACACTCTTCATCATCTTCATTAAGAGCGATCCTTCATTATCTAAATCTTTGAATATCAATTAAATAATCTTCCAAGGATGGAAACTTATTTAGATTAGCTATCAAGAGTTGATAGCATTCACTACTTCTCAGGTTCTCCCCCTGAGAGTATTCGTTGCCTTAAATTCCCTGCATTATTAGCACAAATACAATACACAAATGAATAAGGGAATAAGGTGGCTCCTCCTTGCTTCATCAATATGAGCTTCATAGATGAGGTGCTTTTCTTAACCAAGTTCCACTATTTACTCCAGTCTTCATGCCTACATATATGAGCATATGTCTGGATATGTGTTGAAGTGGCATGGCACTCTTCACATTATCTTATTCATTTTGTGGAGAATTATTCTGCTAAATAGCCATAATATATGATAAATTATTGCTCTTCTTAAGGACTGTTTCTTGATATGATATTAATGTAACGTCCCAGTTCCCAGTGCCACTCAATGGGTGCCCCGAACCCAGTTCTCCACGTGACCTCACGCGCATTTCCCCAAACGCCAGAGGCTGCCGACTAGCGGTGAGGGACCAGTTCTAATAATGGGTAAACAATGCCCTCATTTTTCAATGTGTAGCTCAACAGAATATAAGATAAACTTACAACAACAGCAGAATAAGATAACCATACATAACTAAAATAAACAACATCAGTAAATATAACCAACCAGTATATAAAAGATGATACAAAATGCCTCAATTCTATGAAAAACAGCCAGAACATGTCACAAAAACATTACAATACAACTGAAGTACAAGTACAGAAAGCCAAATAGAACAGACCACGACATCTCAAGCCAATGCTCGGTCCCATGCTCTCCTACACCCCAACAGCAATCAAGTACCTATATAAGGACCCTTTCCCTTATCTACACCTATAGAAATTTATTCTGTTTGGGCCGAAAAGCATGGCCCAAACAGGGTGTGAGAAATATATCTCAGTAGGCACCCACCAATGGACTGTGCCCAACTATGTGAAAGCATGCAACAATAGTGTGCTGTAGAAAAATGAAATAAACTAAGCAATACTCAAAAGTAACTAACTTAACAGTTAAATTTCCATTTAATTATTAATTTAATCCATTTAATATAACAAAAAAACACAGTGCATTTCTAAGTAAATAGTTACTGTCCTCAGACATGCAAACATTTACCCTCAGGTAATCAGAATCCAACCCGAAGGTATTTCTCTCGGGCATAAAAGAAATTTCCCTCAGGAGTATGATGTGTCACCCTCAGGCATAGAATTCAATCCCTCAGGCATGGAAGTTTTCCCTCATGCAAAATAATATGTCACCCCCAGGCTAATACAATCAGGCCCTCAGGATATAGTAAAACACAACACTCAGGAATAATTAAACGGACCATGCCCAACATATAAACAATCAATTTACCTACAATTCCTCTCAAGGAAAAAGTAATGCATAATTTTAACATGGAATACCCTCAGGTATCCTGGCCAAATAGCTAAACAGAGGAACGCACGCCCTGGGTGGTCCTGGATCCAAGCACTGATCCCAAATAACAATTTTACAATTTTATTTAATTACCTATACAGTTCTAGGTAGTTCAAAGAGCCACGACCTCATCCACATGACACCCCCACATGGGTTCCTGACACTAAAATACACAAAACACACAGCAGTTGGAAAAATAATCACCAAGCCACTACCTTAAACACTAATGAATGATATACACGAACGACCCTTATGGAAATGTCTAAGGACACCGTTGATCTTTGGTAAAATAAATCTTACTTAAATGTAAATAACTCTCATTATGGGATGTATTGGTGAGAACGATTAAAGAAGAGTGGAGCGATTACCCATGCGGTTCCAATGAGATCGTCCGAGGCAGAAATGGATTCCCGGCATGCGCTCGGTGGATCTCTGAAGCTCCGGCCTCCCTCTACCGTTCTTTCTTCCCGTTCTAAACCATCCCAGTGAATAGGGGAGTCTACTGCCCATTTTACACGAAAAAAGTACACAATGTGTATTTCAAAGTACAGGGCGTGTACCTCCCATTTTTTTAACTTTTCCTCTGGTGGCTTCCCACCAGTGTGGCACTGTTCACCTGCCAACATGACCACACGACGTGTCTTCATGAGAACATGGCGTGTTCTATCACACAACTGGCCACCGCCTTACAATTCGCCTACCGACTAACTACACGGCGTGTAAATAACCTATACACGGCGTGTAGTCGGTTTCTACACCCTTCATCGCTGACATGGCCACACGCCCCGTGTACTAATTCCACATGGCCAAAAGTACACGGCGTGTGGAAAAGTACACGGCGTGTACTTCCAAAATTTAGGATTTTCCCCATTTTCCTTACTTTCACAAAAAAACTTATGGAAAAGATAAAAGAAGAAACCCATAACTCAATAATAAAAACCTGGTTCTTACAAACTCCCCCCCTTAAATAAATTTACCCCTGAATTACCCTTACAAGGGTGGTGAAGATAAAGCTCAGCACAGCTCTAGCCACTGAGCACGTATGTCGGTCTCCCACTCCCAGGTTTCGTCCTGCACTCAGCCATCATGCCATCGCACCTGTACGAGAGGAACTGATCGGCCTTGGAGAACATTCGTTCTCCTATCAACAATACGAATCAGATGCTCCTCAAAAGATGCATCCATATGAAGCTCAACATACATGGGGTGAAGGATGTGAGACGAGTCTGAATGATAGCGGTGCAACTGAGATACATGGAAGATTTCATGCATGGTCTAGTACCTATAAGGAAACTGCAACTGATAGGGAACCCGCCCGACTCTCCCCAGAATCGCAAATGGCCCCACATACGTCGGTGAATGTTTACCCTGCCTCTTGATATGTCTGTGTCCCAGCCTTGGAAAAACATGCAAGAAAACCTGATCCACAACCAAAAACTCCAGAGGTCGTCTGCGGTAATCAGCGTAAGATTTCTGACTAGACTGAGCAGTTTCCATCCACTTTTGAATCAACTAGACCTACTCAGAAGTCTCCTTCACGAGACGTGCTACCAGTAAAGCTGCCTCACCTACCTCTAACAAGCACAAAGGTGATCGGAATTTCCTACCATATAACGCCTCGTGAGGTGTCATCTCGATAGTTTCATGAAAACTGTTATTGTAGAAAAACTCGATTATGGGTCAATGCTTCTCACAAGAGCCCCCAAAGTCCAGGACGCATGCATGCAACATGTCTTCTAGTACCTGAATCGTACGCTCTGACTGTCCATCTGTCTGAGGGTAGTATGTTGTACTCAGAAGCACTTGTGTACCCAGTGACCTCTGAAAACTCTGCCAGAAACGAGACGTAAAGCGGGTGTACCTATCGGAAACAATAGAACGAGGGACCCCATGACGATGTATGATATCATGGATATACAACATCTCAATCTCTTTGACACCGAAGGTCTCCATGATCTGCAAAAAGTGAGATACCTTTGTGAGTCTTTCCACAAGAACCCACACGGCAATATTTCCTCGAGGTGACCTCGACAATCTCATCACGAAATCCATCATGAAATCATCCCATTTCCACTTCGGGATGGGTAACTGATGTAATACTCCTGCTGGCCTCTGGTGCTCTGCCTTCACCAACTGACAAGTGGAACATCTCATAACAAAACCAGCTACATCTCTCTTCATACCCGGCCACCAGTACTGATGTCTTAGGTCACAATACATCTTGGTAACCCCGGGATGAACTGCCTAGGCTGATGCATGAAACTCCCACATCATCTCCTCACGTATATCCCCTAGAATCCATACTCGTCCATGGAAACGCAATACCTCATCACCGCCTATTGTCCAACCTGGAGGAGGGTCCTCAATTTCCATTGACTCCCTTAGAACTAGGCCTTCTGAATTAGATTGCTGCCTCATCTTCACTCTATCCAGTAGTGTAGAAGTCATAGCTAATGAATAAAGATAAGTATTCCCCTGATTGTCATGCACTTCCAAATGCATCTCAGAGAACAAAGCCAGAAGCTTCCACTCACCACTGGCCTCCTGCACTGCCTGTATCTGATTCTTCCTACTCAGTGCATCAGCTACTGCATTACCCTTACCAGGTGTATAGGAAAGCTTAAAATCTAAGGACTGTAGGTATTCGACCCACCTACGCTACCTCAGATTCATGTCACGCTGAGTAACAATATACTTGAGACTTTTGTGGTCGGTGAAAACCACTAAACGTTCTCCCAAGAGATAACGTCTCCGACAACTCAACACATGAACAACTGTAGCTAACTGGAGATCATGTGTCGGGGAATTCTTCTTGTGTGGCCTCAACTGGAGAGACCCGTACACAACAACTCGATCTCCCTGCATTAACATTGCTCCTAGCCCAATACCTGATCCATCACAATAAACAATATAGCACTTCCCCTTCTCTGGTAGTATCAGGACCAGTGCTGATGTCAACTTCCCTTTCAGGTCCTAAAAGGCTATCTCGCAAGCTTCTGACCAAAAAAAATTCACACCCTTCATTGTCAAACCCGTCAACGGCGCTGCTATGTGGGAGAAGTCCTATACGAAGCGTCTATAGTAACCAGCCATCCCTAAGAAACTCTGTATCTCAAACTCATTCATAGGATGCTCCAAAGAAACTACTACTCTCACCTTCTCTGGGTCCACGAAAACTCCTACCTCTGATATGATATGACCCAAGAAGTGAATCTGGTCCATCCAAAAGTGGCACTTTGAGAGCTCAGCATATAGTAGATGCTCTCTCAGTGTACTCAATATGATCTCAAGATGGGTTGCATGGTCGTGTCGAGTGTGAGAGTACACCAAGATGTCGTCCAAGAATACTACCACAAAATAATCAAGATACAGATTGAACACACGATTCATCAGAGCCATGAAAACTGCTGGCGCGTTCGTGAGTCCGAACGACATAACCATGTATTCATATATACCATACCTGCTCCGAAAAGATGTAACCAGTATATCCAATGGTCTCACACACAGCTGATGATATCCTGGACTCAAGTCAATCTTTGAGAACACTTGTGCTCATCAAAGTTGATAAAAAAGATCATCTATCCTTGGAAAAAGATATTGGTTCTTGACCGTCAACTGGTTCGGCTTCTGATAATTCACACAGAGTCTGAGGGTACCATCCGCCTTTTTCGCAAAAAGTACCGGCGAACCCCATAGAGAAGTACTGGGTCAGAAAATGCCCTTTTCCTGTAACTCCTCTAATTGCCTCTTGAGCTCTTGTATCTCAAGTGTGGCTATCCTATAAGGAGGAATAGACACCGGTGATTTTCCTGGTACAAGCTCGATAGAGAAATACACCACTCGCTCCGGAGGTACACCTGAAAAGTCGTCCGGGAAGACATCCCTGAAACGATCAACCATTAGAGGGAAATATGTCTGACAAGTCCCCTGATCATCCAGATATAAACTCAAAATCTAGGCTATGACTGCACCTCGCCCATGATGCTTTGGTCCATCTCGACTTTCCTGAACATTCTATTCTCCCTTGTATAGAAACTCTCTACCCTTTGGTGATGTGGAACTCACTCTGTGACGATATAAATCTACAAAGGCTCTGAATGGAACCAACCAGTCCATCCTGAGAATGATGTCATAGCATGCCATCTCCAAGGCATAGAGGTCCCAAAGAAAGTGACACCCACCAACCTCAAGGGGGCACTCCTTGAACTGACGCACACTAGCTGTTCTAGTCCCCAACGGAGTGTATAGCGTTATAATATCGGAAGAAGAAACATCGATCCAAAAGCTCTCCACAATGGGAACAGATATGAAACTATGTATATCACTGGTATCGAAAATTACTGAAGATAAGACTGAAGCTACTAGAATAGTACCTCTGACTGTAGAAGGTCTGGGATCCTGCTCCTACTAGGTCTATTTCACTGCATATACCTGCCCATCGTCGCGGCCCTGCAACACAACCTGGCTACCCTGAGCTGTCCTACCCTGCTGCCTCTGAGATCCTGGTGTCTGGCTACCATGACCACGACCACCATCTCTGCCAGCATGCCCTGACGTATTCCAGTTCCCTGACTGGTAAGAAGCCACTGGTCCTGATCCCACACGCGGAGTCTGCACATAACCCCTCTCACTTTCCATCGGTGGAAACGCCCTAAAAAAGCACTGCAGATGACCCATCTTTCCGCAAGCTCAGCACTCCACTGGGTCACATGGACACTGCGGTCTCTTGTGCCCCTCTCTGCCACACAAGTAGAACCTGATCGGGCCACCTGTAGAAACTACCCGGCTGGTACTGCCACCCTGAGAGAAATCCATTTGTCTCTTCCACTTTCTAGTAGAAATAGTACCAATAACTGGTGTTGAACCACCCTGTCCCACACCACTAGCTTCCTGTAGTCTCCTCACTGTAATCAGAGCCTGGTTCACAAAAGCGTGTACTAAAGGCTACCTGAAAACATTCACCAGTGCTCGGATTTCATAACGATGACCATCCTCAAAATGTTTATCTCCCAACGTCTCATCACCCACTTGCACGGGTGAAAAGCACTAGATCTCAGTGAAACAATCAGAATAGTCCATCACCAAAATAGCGCCCTACTGCAGATTCATGAACTCTCGAGCTCTATCATCACTCAGCATCTCCGGGAAAAATAATTTATAGAAGACTGCCTGAAAAGCTTCCCACGCCATGTCCATGTGATGTTGTGACTAGGTGGTAACATCCCACCACCTTATGGCAGAATCACACATCATATACGTCTAGAGCATGACCATCTGCCCTGGAGTCATCTCAAGATACTCGAAAATAGTTTGCATCAACCCAAGCCAAGACTCCGCAGACTGTGGTCTGCCATCCCCTGAAAACATAGGCGGATGCTGCTGCTAGAAGATACGAGTCAGCTCGGCCATCGATGTAGCAGTATGTGGTGCTCCCTGAAAGGTCTGCATGAACCACATAAAGCCTTCACGGAACTGTGCCTCCTCGCATGTGTCCAGTATAATGGCTGATTCTGCATCTGGGTGTGCTAGAGGATCAACTGGTAGCCCAAGGACCACCATCTCTGGAGTATAGTCGTTGCTGCTCTCCTGGAAAACAACGCGTGGACGTCGAGGCGGAATGAAACTACATGGTCAAAAACACGCCTTAGATTCAAGATTTATGAAGACTGGAAGTGAAGGAACCATAAAGGGAATAAGAGGAAGATGGAATTTCATGAATTGAAAAACAAGACAACACGACATGTATACCGACTACACGGCGTGTTCCTGACTTCTCCTCCCCTGACCGGGTCCTTCTACATGGCTAAGCCACACTGCTTCTGTTGGAAAAAAACTACACAGTGTGTATAATATCTACATGGCGTGTATGGTGTAATTTTCAAACTGCCCGCATCATTTGAAACACGTCCGACTACTTGGATTGAAACTACACGTCATGTTACACCTGCACACGGCGTGTACACAACTCCGCCTTACAGCCACACGGCTAAGTCCACATGGTCTGTCCTTGGAAAAGACTACATGACGTGTCCCACAGTACACAGTGTCTACGAGATGAGCTATGCCAACCCGTGTTGTTTGTTACACGGTCGGGCACACGGCTCAACCTACATAGCATGTTCTAGATACACACGACATGTACACAAAGGGATTACCCTGACCCGTGTTGTTAGTTACACGGCTGGGTCCCTAGGCCAGACTACACTGCGTGTTCATCATTTACACGTTGTGTACTAGAAAATTTTCCATCGACCCATGTTGTTAGTTACACACCCGGACTCCGAGTCAAAACTACACGGCGTGTACAGAAGTTACACGGCGTGTTCGCCCCAAGCTCTTCCCTTCCCCTTGTCTCTGCCCACACAGTTTGGGACACAGGAAGAGACTACATGGCATGTACTCAAAAAGTTAATTTTTCTTCCCGAACAGAAGGCCATACACGGCGTGTTTAATGATAATACATGACATGTATACTGGGTTTCAGGATAGTATGCCTCAGAAACGTTCATACAACCCAAAAAATACCGAAAAACAACACCTGAGTGTCAAATTTCGACCCGTGAGGGCCCATACTCCCCATGAATCAAAGTTTGACATCTTATCTGTGTTATAACAAAGAAATAGCTAATGAGCCACCATATTCCGGTCAATGAGTGCCCATACTCCCCAAAAACCAAAGTTTGGCATCCATTCTTTTAACAAGATTAAAAAAAATTACCCTATCACATAGAAGGTATTTTTCAAAGCAGCTATCACAACAACATGCTTTTCTAGCACAACTACTATCACAACAACATGCAATTTCTAATGCACCTACATGGCATGGAAAATATGCATGGAATGTAATTCTAGCATGTTCCAAAATGATGCATGAGATGGAATACCCTCATCTCATTGGGTTACAACTAAATAGAACCCATAGATAAATATAAACAGCACAATCACAAGTGTGTCACCCAACGGTGAAATCAAATCAACTGTTAAAATTGCAAAATCAAAAGAATTTCAAAAATACGAGGTAGATTGGCTTTTCCCTGTACATGGATTAGCTATGCCCTGGAACAACCTATTACCAACTATCGTTCGTCATATCCCTGACTGAGGAACCAAATAGTAAGTCAATGAAAAGAACCCTGTTAATGCCACTTTTTAACGTCCCGGTTCTAGGTGCCACTCAATGGGTGCCCCGAACCCGGTTCGCCACGTGACCTCAAGTGCATTTCCCCAAATGCCAGAGGCTGCCGACTAGCAGCAAGGGCCCAGGTCTGATAGTGGGAAAACTATGCCCTCATTTGTCAAAGTGTAGCACAGTGGAATATAAGATAAACACACAACAACATCGGAAGAAAATAACAATACATAACTGAAATAAACAACTACATTAAATATAACCAACCAGTATATAAATGATAATGAAACATGCCTCAATTCTTTGAAAAATAGCCAGAACATGTTACAAAATAAATAAAATACTACTGAAGTACAAGTACAGAATGAAAAACAGAATAGCCCGCGACATCGCGAGCCAATGCTCGGTCCCATGCTCTCTTATACCCTAGCAGCAATCAAGTACCTGTATAAGGAACCTCTCCCTTATCTACCCATGTAGAAACGTAATATGTTTGGGCTAAATATCATGCCTCAAACAGGGTGTGAGAAATATATCTCAGTAGAAACCCACCAAAGGCCCATGCCCAACTGTGTGAAAGCATGCAACAATAGTGTGCAGTACTGAAATGCAATAAAATAAGTAGTACTCAAAAGTAACTAACATAACAGTTAAATTTCCATTTAATTAATCATTTAATATATTTTATATAAGAAAACACCACAGTGCATTTCTAAGTAAACAGTCAGTGTCCTCAGACACAAAAACCTTTACCCTCATGTAATTATAATCCAACCCGTATGTGTTTCCCTCAGGTGTAACATAAATTGCCCCCAGGCATACTAAGTGTCGCCCATACGCATAGAAATCATGCCCTCAGGCACGAATGGTTTCCCTCAGGTGAAATAATATGTTGCCCTTAGGCTAATACAGTCATCCCCTTAGGCTATAGTAAAACACCGGCCTCAGGCATAATTAACCGGGCCATTCCCAACATATAAACATGCAATTTACCTAAAATTCCACTCGAGGAAAAAGTCATGCATAATTTAAACATGGCATACCCTCAGGTATCCTGGCCAAACGGCTAAACCGAGGAACGTACCCCCGGGGTGGTCCTCGCTCCAATCACGGATCCCAAACCACAATTTTACAATTTTATTTAACTACCTATACATTTCTAGGTAGTTAAAATAGCCACGGACAAAGCCACATGACACCCCCACATGGGTTCGTGGTACTAAAATACACAAAACACACTGCAGTTGGAAAAATAAACACCAAGCCACCTACCTTAAACACCAACGAACGATATATGCGAACGACGCCTGTTGAAACGTCCCAGAACGCCGTAGATCTGAGGTAAAGTAAACCTTGATTAAATGCGAATAACTCCTATTAGGGGAA
Source organism: Viscum album (assembly GCA_963277665.1). Lineage (NCBI taxonomy): Eukaryota > Viridiplantae > Streptophyta > Magnoliopsida > Santalales > Viscaceae > Viscum > Viscum album. Next base: position 2,095,452,326 of record OY728163.1, on the reverse strand, counting down.
TAATTGGCGAGAACGATTAAAGAAGAGTAGAGGGTTTACCAGTGTGGTTTCAACGAAATCGTCCGAGATGGAAAAATATTCCCAACCTGTGCTCGTCGGATCTCCGAAGCTTCGGCCTTTCTCTCTCGTTCCTTCATCCCGTTCTAAACCTTCCATGTGAACAAGGGAGGCTATTTTCCATTTTATGAAGAAAAACAAAGTACACAGCGTGTATATCCAAGTACAGGGCATGTAATTCCCATTTTTTTACTGTTCCTCTTGCGACTTCCCGCCAACATGGCACTGTTCACCTGCCGACATGACTACATGGTGTGTCTTCATGAGAACACGGCGTGTGCGGTCGCACAGTTGGCCATCACCTTACTATTCTCCTTCGGACGGACTACACGGTGTGTAAAGGACCACTACACGACATGTAGTCAGTTTATACACCCTTCATCGCCAACATGGCCACACGTCCTGTGTACTCATTCCACACGGCCAAAAGTACAGGGCGTGTGGAAAAGTACATAGTGTGTACTATCAAAATTTAGGATTCTTTCCCATTTTCCTTATTTTAAAAAAACATAAAGAAAAGATAAAAGAAGAAACTCATACCTCTAAAATAAGAACCGGGTTCTTACAATTAAGGTTAGACAACCTTTTGCTGTGTGACCATATTTCCTATATCTCTCACATAGAACATCGTTGAAACGTGTGTTTCCCTTGGTTTTAAATCTCTTAGTAAATCTGTCTTCATCATGTGAAAGCTTTTCTTTTCCATTACCACTATCCCTAGAATATTCATTATAAATAATCCTCATTCTATCCAAATATTATGGCCAAATGACCAACATGTCATTTGGAACTGTTGTAGCTAGTTTGGGTCTTCCACCTGGGTTCATCTGAGTTTCATCAAAAATAATTTTTATTTTGGATAAATGACCCTTCAATTTCATGGATCTAAAATCATGGGTCTTCTCAGCTTCCCTATGTGAGATATTTTTGGAGAAATGTGTGTTCACAACATTCTTTTGATTTCATCCCAAGTTAGCTTCTTTATACTTAGTCAGCATCAGAGGTCTTATTTTCTTATCAATAGTGAAATCATGTTGAGATGGACATGTGCCTACCATGTTCCTGCTTCCGTTGCATAAATCACAGATGTTATCAATTATTCCAAATCTGTTTGCTGTAAACAGATTCTTCTGGACCTGCAGATGTTTCTTCTTCGTCTTCTTTGGATTTCATCCCTTTGATATAGGATTTCTTTGTGCTTTTTCATTAAAGTGATTGTAACAACAATACAGTGCACAATGCGCAAATATGTTGCAGCACCAACATTGACCCACAAATATTTTCTTCTGTGTATCATCTATATGAGGTTTTTGGGCCTTCTTCTTAAACTTTTGTGCTCTATTAGAGGAACCAACTTCCTCCTTTTTCTTCCCATCCAACCTAGCCATAGTGGCAGGTTTCTTATCCTCCTTTTTCCTCACCCATACCTATTTAGAATTTTTCTTCCAACATGCAATTTTTTAAAGACAATATTTAGAAACAATAGCATAGGTTTGTATGGATGTTACCTTTACTTTCATAGAAGATTGTGATAGATGAATGAGTGAAGCCATTATCCTCTTATCACATGATGGAGGTATTTTGACATTAGAATCCTCCATTGAGCATTGAGTACCATTAACAACTAATTCTTGAGATGGATAATCAAGATTTGTCATAATATTTTTGTCAGGTGTTGGAGGTATTTCAGGTTTAGAATCCTCAAATGAACATTGAGTACAAGCTTCACCTTTTTCATTATTTTGTGAAGTCTTAATATGTTTCTTCTCAAGATTTTTCAATTGGGCTTCCAAATTTTGACTTTCGATGTTGAGGATGATCTTCTGATCTTCAATTGTGATCATCTTCGCTTCACAAGTCTTCTTCAATCTTTCAACCTCATCTTCATGCATCTTATCATTTTTTTAACAAATTGTCATGTACCTTGAATTTTCTGGATGTTTCATCCAAACAAAAACCCTTGACTTCAGTGCTCTTCTTCAGCTCAACTTCAAGTTCATGGATCTTTTATTTTAGAGTCTTCTTGACTCCCTCTTTTTCTTCGAAGACTATAATCTATTTCATGAGCTTTAACCATTCAAGAATTATTCCTTCCAATCCCTTTTCCAAATTATCAGCTTCCCTTTCCTATCAATTGATCTCAACTTGCAAGCATTGAAATATTCAAAAAACAACAGCAACTCTTCCTTCTGAAATATCATGCAGATAACATATTAATTTCTCTTAATCACAAGAGATAAAAGTGTCTTCCTTTCCTATGGTAGGAACTTGGGCCACCAGCTCGATACTCTCCAAGCCTGATATTTCATCATTATTGGAAGGGCATGGAGAACACGACACTGTATATTCATTAGACATGAGGGACTTAATCAACTGCTTCTTCTCTTTCTTTTTCCCGATTTTCATTGGCTTACTGGTTGAAGGATTCTTCTCAGAAATTACTGAATCTTCATCAAGACTTCACTTCATTGTTGACATTTGGAAAGAAACTCAAATCCTCTTCTGAATAAAATTATTGTAGAGTATCCAACATATGTGAACCTCCCTCTGATACCACTTGTAGGACCCTGGGACACCCTTAGAGGAGAGGGGTGAATCCAGGTGTCAACATTATAATTTAAAACCAATGATATTGTTCCCACGTTGGTGGGAACTAGTTAAACCTATATAATGGATATGGCCAGTAATAAAACATTCACATGCAAAGAGATGACCCAAAAATTTTTACTTGGTTCACCACTAAGGGCTACGTCCAAGGAGCATACACCAACAAGATTCTGGTCATAACAAATTCCACTGAACTTCACTAGATGTGGCTTACAATTGTTTGGGAATAGTCACTCTGTCCCCAGCTCACTTCCTTTAAAAAGATTCATGGATAGCTCACTTCGTCCCTTGGGTCACTCCTGTTGACTCCCCCTGGCTCACTACATTTGGTGAAGTCTCACTCAGTTTATAGATTTTAAGGTCTCTTCACTATTGAAAAAGAATGTATCATCTACTGTATGTAGATGCTCTGTTGAAGTCCAACTCTCACTAGTAGACTAACCTCACCTTGCATTGAAGGTATTGAGAAATTTTATAGCTTTAGTGAAGCTCCAATAAGACGGGCATGATCCAACAACACTTGGCACTTTTCTTCAAGCCCGACACGCAAGTCCCAATATAGCGCGCAAGTCTTCGGTGCGCAAGCCAAAACTGGCACGCAAGTATCACCAAAACCCCTGCACGACACCACCTTCCTCAACTTATAACCTTCCCGACTCATTTCCTTTCTCGCCCAAACCACCTTGGGTGCGCAACCAACATTTGGTGCGCAAATTCTAAAATCCAGTGCACAAGTCTCAGCAAACCACTTGTGCGACCACTCACCACTTGTGTGACCACCACACCTATGTGACAGGAGCTATGATTTTCTCTATGTTTTGATATCATGTAGAATGAGGATGGGATGAACTAAATTTATAGGCATTTGGACACCCTGCGTGATGGCGCGCAAGTCTCCCCTCGGCGTGCATGTTTCGGCGCACAAGTCTCTGCCCCTGCAAGTCACTTGCGTGACCAACATCCAAACATGGTCACCCTTCTCCCTTTGCAATATTTTCATGTTCTTATCTTGAAAAAAAAACAGGTGCGCAAGTTCCCAAGCCTCCAAGTAATCGATGCTCATGTACCTTTTCCAAAAACACTTTTCAAAACAATTGTGCGACCAAACCCAAAACTTGCGCGACCCTTATCCCTTTGCAATATTTTGATGCTCTGATCTTGAAAAACATATGGAGCGCAAGTTCCAATCCTTCAGCTACACGATGCATAAGTCCCTTTTAAAAAAACCACTTTTCTTCATATGTCAATTTCCAGGCCCAAATATTTGGCCAACACTGCAGAACGACGCCACCCTGTATCTGCTCTTTTGGTACTACCTTCAGATCATCCATTACTCTGTCGATGTTCATGAATCAAATATGGATCATTAAACACAACCCTTTTACTCGACATGCCACCATGAAATCCCCATTTTCAACAAATTTTTAGGTTATTGTTTTCTTTGTCACCAGCACAATCACCTCAAAAAAACATCTTTTAAGAGATTTTCCTTCTTCAGCAACACTTCTTCTTTCATCACAAACTGCACTATTGTGATATATATCCTTTGATAGATCAGATTTAGCATCATCATATTTTTATACAATCTGAAGTGCATGGCCATCTCAGAATTCCAATCCCTTCCACTCTATCTTCTTCTTCAACCATCATTATCTTCTTCATGCAAATCATACGATTATATTATTCAAGAAGAATCTTTCATGGTTCTCATGAATTCATGAAAAATTTCTTGGTCTTCATAAAATCACCATTATTCTTTAATAATTCTTAGATGGATTATAACTCACCATTCTTCACTGTTGTAAACATTTTGTCACCTTTGACACATGTTCTTTGAACTTATGATCAGTACAACAATCATCGGAATTTCCATTCCTTCATTTCATTAGAGTACTTGTTAATCGCATTCATTATGACCTTCATTGACAACTATTGACAACAAATAAAACCATATACACAAAGTCATCCCAATATATATGATGATCCTCTCCCACTATTTAGAGGAAATAAGTGATGGAGGAACCTCTATAAGTGTCCTAAATGTCGAGAGGGGCTGGAGTTATTAGGTTCTGTAGTGAAAAACCTCCAATAATTTCCTAGAATTATATACTGGTATAATGTCAAATAACTTCTTCCTGGAGCATTAGTAGTTCTCTAAAGGCTATGTCATCGATAAATTCCCTGAGTATCATAGCACTTTTTTCCCATTGAATGAACAAACACGTCCACTGTGTGAAAAAATAACTCCCATCAACCCTAACTCTCAAGACAAGTCCATCTCAACCATCATCACCCTATCTATCACATCATCATATGTGAGAAGATTCAACAATAAAACCATAGGATTGATATCTTATCGATGTTCCAACTTAAACTGTTGATCATTTATCCTCTCATTAGATAAAATCTTATGAGAAAACTACCCCAACTAAAAAAAAGCAATTTGAATACTCGTTCGTGGTTTTATTGACCTGTTCATGATTGAAATATTTATATCCATGGCCAACACCATTGAATCTAGATAGAACTAATTGTTGAGAAGAACCTTGAAGTATTTCCAATGTATGCTCTCATGTTTTCATCCAGTCACCATCATTTCCCACTATCTTCTGCCCAGTCCCTCCAGTGATAAGGTGACACACTTCACCATGATCACTTATAGTGTCTCCACGAACTCAAACAGACGGTCTATCATTCCCAAAAATTTCTCATCTTGTTGTGGATATGTGAATCCTTAGAAGAATAGTGGATTTTAGTGGTGGAACTATTTGGAATGAATTTGAAGAACATCCCCCTAAGGATTCAAAACTGTATCCTATACAGGAACTAGAGGTTGTGCCTGTCCCAGAGCACGGACAGTGCACACAATCACCTCAACAAAATTCAGATCAATAGAAGGACTTTCTTTTGTGGTTCCGCATCATCCTTTTCTAGTGTATAATTCTAACATCCTTTCAGAGGCATGATGCCACAAAACATCAATAGATAAAATGATTATATTAGATTAACATGCATACTGAGTGACAAGAGAAATTATTCTCAATATAAGAGATAAAAAATATTTGGATTTCAACCTATCCAAATATCTATGGGGAAAATACTAGAACTAATCCACAAGTCATCTTTCCCTAACATCTATTGGAGACTTAAGGTGCATTTCATTGAGAGCTATCCCATAACTCAATCCCAGCTACATCATATTTCCTTACAAGACATAAAAAAGAATATAGTCTTCAAGAAAAAATAAAGATCGATAGACTCCTCTGATACAAAATTGTTACAAACCATCTTGGGTACCCTGGTAAACTGATAAATAAGCGGAAGAAAACATGATGGTAAGGGAATTCTCGATTCCCATAGATTGGTGACTAGAACACGACATCACACAACATAAAAGTGGAAATGATTTTCCCATAAGAATGTGGAAGTGAAAAGATAAAAGACAGTTTTCATATCAATAAGAAAATCCATATGGAGTAATTGTACTTGAAATACAATGAGGAAAAAATCCAATGTACTTAAACCCAAATTACTAAAGAAGAAATAAATCCCAAGGCCCCTAAGGAAACGTGTCACATAATCCAACGATCAATTGATGGATCCTCCTCAAAGAGAGTGCATCCCTTTCCTCCATCCTGGAAGAGGAAATACAATAAACACCCGAATAAAAGGTAGGGTGTGATCCTAATCCAAGTAGAACACCCCCAAGGATTCTATAACAAAATTATAAATATATATTATCTCAATAAAATCATTCAATTTTCCAAATGATGATTTTTGGAAATTAAAAATATTTTTTAACAAAACATGTAATAAATTTCCATAATCATGGAAAATACATTGAAGGAACTGGATTTACTTTATCAAAGATGAGAAATTTAAAAAAAAATAGCTTATGTATGTCATTTTTATAAAATATTTTATATAAATTTAGTAGGAATTTAATGAAGTTTAACCAACATTCGAATACATTTATATATCATATATAAATAAACAAGTGTGAAACATGGTCATCTAAAAATAGGTATGATAGTATTAACCTGCTATTGTATTCAAAACCCTCTATGGGACCTCAGAAAAATTTGTATATAGATTTCCCTATGACACTGGTCAAAGGAAAGTTTTCACAAACTAGTCGTGGATGTGACCTGCAGGATCTATGTTTTAGAACGTTGCAGTAGCCTAGAGTGTATCCAAATAACTCATTAACTACCTAAGGCTTTCATGCTATCTTAAATGATGGTAGAATAATTTTAAGACTGCTTAAAATATGATCAATCCCATTATTCTATTTCAAAACTGCCAATTCCTTTCCATGTAAAAATAAAACAGGTCTTACTAAAAAAACATGTCTTTTTCCTCATTATAAAACCACTGGGTTTCTATAAAATCCTTTAAAACCATTTTCATGACATTGAATTCCATTAAAAACCAATTCTATACTTTTCACAGTTTATCTTTAAAATTATATTCAATAATATAATGGAAACATATCTATAAAAATCATCCATTTAAATTCAACAATTTAAATTTTTATCTTTCTAGAAACCCACCACAAGTAATTAGAATTCTGGATTTCCACAGATTCTAATGCCAAAACCATTTCAAATAATCCAACTCATTAGAATTGGGTTTCATTAATGAAATTTAGAGAATTTTTAGGAAATTAAATATAAAGCAACAATTAAAATAAATCAAGAAAAGTGATGGTAACCCACTTGGAATATTGAGGTAGAACCACCTACCACGTTTTCGGTGAACGACACTCATAACGACATCCAACATTGAAAACGATGGTGAAGGAAATTGTGAAACTCAACCTAGAAGAATGGTCCAAAACCACATGGAATAGATCTATCAATCCTTAGATGATACTTTGAAAAGAAAAGAGGACAGAAAGAGAAAAAACATGAAGAACGATGGAGAACCATTAATGTGGAATCACACTGTAAATGCAATAAAGATATGAATCCTATCGGATCAAACCGAAAGGTGGGAGACCTTCAAATAACACCTAGAGAGAGTCTAGGCTCAGGATACAAGATGCATGAGAATTATGGACTGAGCAGTACTACCAAACTCAATACTTATGGTTGGGTATGGTTCGAGCCCTTATGTATACTAAGGGGTCATAATGTGTAGGTTGTGATGGAAAAGTACGTTGAAAACCATGTCTCCTCATGTTAAATACCACTATTTAATCCCTAAATGATGTGTACCTAGGGTACAAGATATGTACCATCTCACTGTATGATATCCCCATTAAATACATGAAACCAACACCATGTACACGACGTTTACTTCAGGTACACAACATGTACCTATTCTATAGTATTCTATAAAATTAGAAAATTCATATAAAATGCTTTTTTTATAGAAATGAGAACATAGAAATGGTTGAATATTATCTGATCAAGGTAAGATGATGTTGTAGATTTTTTATGAAAAGAGATAATGTTCTATTTCATTGATATGCAACCAAATAGTGGAATTTTTCTTTTGAAATGAAAATAAATCTTGTAATTATATAATTTCATGTTCATTATATGATAGTAACAAACTACCTCAATAATAAAAAAATCTTATAATATAATTTTTATTTCATTACATTATTGTTTGATTAATTGAGGGTATTTTACCCCTAACAAGTTTATGGATATTTTGTTATTAAATTTATCATGGCCACATTCTCTATCACTCTCTATTATCTGTTGGATGTTATTTTATTATTCAATTTCTATAAATTAACATCCCATTAATTTTCACCCTATCTAGTAACTTGATTATATTTCATTTCAGGTATCCTCTGTGTCTTCCACATCCTCCTTTCAAATGAATTATTATGATTTCTTTCTACAAAGTGTGTTCTCAATAATATTATTCCCACATATTAAACCTTCTATGAATGAGATAAAATTAAAGTTTAAATTTTTTAAGAAATATTGAATATAATTCCTACACATTATGTTTAAAATTATGATATTATTGGCATGTCTTTTAACATTAATCATCGATCTATAATAAAATTAAGATATATTTTAAAAATATTATTATTTAATGTGACTATTATAATAAAACTACTGAATTGGTCGGTATGATTATAAGTAACCACATTATGAGTTATATTTATAATGTTCATGTTTAATAAAGCTTTATTTACTAATTAATTTAAAATTATCACTCAATTTTAAGTGAAATAATTTTTTGTTTCAAAAATTCATTAAAAAAACTGATTTTTATTTAGTTTTATATGTGGAAATTATAATTAATTTCTCTGATTTCTATAAATTTTATTTTATAACAAAAAATAATTTTTTAAATCAATATATTTAAAATAACACTAGGTGAAATTTTAGGATTTAATATTAATTATTGATTTTAAACTAAATAATAAAAAAATATAGATCCTTCTTATACTATCATTATTTTCATTAAATCAAGTAATATAAAATAGACTTATTCTAATTTGGATCTGGTATTAATTTTACATATGATCACTTTATTTTTAAAAACTATTTAATTCCATTTTAATATATATTCATCAAGTATTTAATATAAGTTAATATTTTTGCATAAAAATATATTTTTATAAAAAAAAAACTTGTGTTTGGAAATATGAATTTATAATAAAATGGATTTCATAAACAACTAGATAAAAAATACTAAACAATTTAAACCATATTTAGAATCATGATTTTTTTTATAAATATTCCCCTTTTCTTTTTCATCGCTATGAATAGTAACTTTAGTAAATATTTGTTACATATGTAAGGGAAAAACCAAAAAAACAATGTTAAAACTCTATGATAAGGATTTAATGTTTCTAAAAAACAATAATTTATTACTTTTTATTAGTTTATTTTTGTAATTTTCAATAATGTTTTGAAAATTTATGAACTTGGTTCCGTTTCCCTTTTGATTGTAACTTTTAAATTATTTTAATAAAAGCCAAAATAAAAAATGTTAATCTGTAGACTTTAAACTCTTGAAAATTTTCACATAAGAATAATTTGATAGTATTTTCATTTATAAATTTATTATTCAAAGATATATTGATTTTTTAGTATAGTAATTTATTTATTTATTATAAAATGATTAATTAAATACTTACAGAACACTAACACATGTATCATTAAATTAATAGAAAAATATAATTAATGTGTTAAATATATTAGAAGTAACACAATTGGGGTGAATTATATGTTCAATGAATTTTTAAAAAAATTATAACATACTTGGGGTCTTCAAAATGGTTAAATATAAATTCCATAACAATCATTTTGACATTGAAGTCCTAGAAAATTAATAGTTACAAAAATTACAGCAATAATTTTTTATAATATTTAATATTTCCTTATTTGATTTACAATTCATAAATATATTATCATCGTACAAATGAATTTGATGAGGTTTATAATATGCACAATGGTCTGGTTAGGGGTAATGTTTCTTTTTATGAAAACATTCTTGAACCTTAAAGAGTAAAAAAATTAATATTGAGGTAATTGTCAAATGTTTGAACAGGGGTCAAAACTATGTGATGAGGGTTACAAAAATAGTTATACTTGAATAAATAATATTTTATAATATTAATTATACTTATATTAATCTTTTTTTTAAATGAATTTTAAGGAACATGATTATGAAATTTAATTTCTATTATTTTTAACACTTTAATTATTTCCAAGAGAGCCCCTCCCATCAATTATAAAGGGGATCCTCTTCTCCTCTCTTCCTCTCAATTTTTGAGCCTTCTAACATAGTAAAGCCCTACCATAATATCATAATATATTCCTTCCCCACTTAAAGGATTTTATGTTCCTTCCAAATAACCATCCACCTAAGTATTAATGTGTATGCAAGAAGAGGTTTCTCAATAAAGAGGTGTAACTAGTAACTATTTTTTTATGTTTTCAAATTAAAACTAATGTAAATCAATGGAATAAAATATACAATATTTATTTTAGTGCCTAAAATAATCAGAATTATTCATATTATGTTGTAACAATCATTAAACCATTTCTTTATAACATACTAGAATTGAAAACACCACTCGTGATTAAGAAAAAATTTATTATCACCATAGTGAGGTTCAATTTGTTTTTGATCCCCACATTAATTGTATGGATATAAGATGGATTTATGAAATATTTGTGTTATTTATCATATATTATGGGTTCAGTAAATAAAAATTACAACAGACCATTCTTTCGTTTGATCCTTCAAAATATTAAAAAGATATTCAAGCATAAGTACATCATACCATCAACCTGAAAGGTGCAACTCATCTTTTATATATACCATTATAATGAAAATAAATATATCTAAAATGAATATATATGATATTTATATCATTATTAAAATAATTTATATTATCGAACCATGATCAATTATAAATATCAGTTATTTAAAACAAAAATATGTATTAAAAACAAATATGTTATCCCCAGGAACATGTGATTTTAATAAAGAATTATTAATTCAAGGTAATTAAATGTAAAAATAAGATCATATATGGTACTATATAAATAATTATGATTCTATGATATATTTATAATAAATCTCTGCTTATTTTACAATTGTTTCGAATACATATGATTTAAGATGTGGCTTATCGTAAGAGTTTCTATTCTCACTTCTTCAAATGTGAAACAGATACCATATTTTCCACTTTTTTACTTTTATGTGGTTTATATGATTCAGATAAGTTTTTTATATGATTTTTCACATGAAAATTTTGTGGGTATAAATATTTACTTATTCTTCCCTCTTTAATATGGGGCTCATTAATATTTTAGATATGATATAATATATTTATGCAATAATAACATTTTAATCTAAATTGATTAGTGTTGAATTACTATTGGATAAATTATATGATACATATAAATTAAATACACATTAATTTTCATCTCAAATTTTTATTATATAATTTTTCATGTAATATTAAAATTTCCATATATTGGGAACTTAATATGATCCTGAAGATGTTTTTAATTAAAAAAATTTATATCATATTTAGTGACGAAATATAATTCTTCCATGTCGAAAATTTCAGGAAAATATTTTAATGAACAATTTATAATTATACTATACCTTATAAATATAATTTTTACCTATGTTTTTTTTATAAAAATATTTCAAAAGAAACATAATTTTATTTTAATTATAAGGCAGTTTTGACATCATAAAAATTTATAAAGGAAAAATTGTTTCAGAATATAGGACATGAACATAATTTCACACCATCTTGATGTCTAAATTCATTGAAACATTTGTTACATGATTGGGAGTTTCTTTTCAGATAAATTATTTCCCTTAATAATTTTTATTTTTTTATTTTAATGATATGATTCAAAAAAAAATTAATATTTTTCATTAATAAATATTCTATGTGATATTTTAAAGGAATATTTATATATTATAACATCCATTACTATTAACATTTATTTATTGGGGTAATGATTAATGGATATCATCCCTAATTTTTATTCGGATGGTTTAAGCTTAATATTGTGATTTTATTTTTATGAATTTTTTTTATTATCCATGGTTTAGGTGATTTTTAAATGTAAACATGTTTATTAAACATGTCCCCCTCCAATGGGTTATGATAAATGATAATTATTTATGATCATCTGTTTCATGTGTGAATAGATTATTAATATGTGATATGTGGGACCATATATATATTGACCTAGAATGAAATTGTAAATTATGGATAACTCATGAGATAAATATGAAACATGTGACTTTATTTCATTTTCATAATTTTATTCATGGAGATATCTTGTTTATCAATAATTTTATTTGTGGAAATTGATTTTTAGGATATATATATAAATTATTTTTCATATTTTCATGTATATTGTTTTTGAGGTCCTGATATCATGTACAAAACATCATGAATAAACCATTTTTATTTATTTATGTTATCCATGTTATATGATTACGTTTTTTGAACATCCTTATGTTTAAGTTATGATCTCATGGAAAATATATGATTATTTTATAGTCCTAACTCTTTTGAATAATTTTTATTATAAATTTAGTTCCAAAACAGAAGTTTATAATCATTAATAATGTAGTCATTACCTCTATAATTTCTTATCATGATCTCTCACATTTATAATTTTATTATCCTCATTGATTGATATCTCATATGTTTAACCAATATAAGAAAACACTCTCATTCATTTATCATGTTACCCTTTTACATAATATCCCATGATATTTACTATCAAAGAGACAAAAACATATTCTAGAAAGAATTATTCGTTTCTAAAATAAAATTTTGTGTATTATTTTTTGTTTTCAAATGTTATGTGATATACATATATGTTTCTAGTTTACAAAAGTCTATTACAATTTTTGTTCCTTTTGAATTTGATCATTTTTTTATTGAAAACAAGATAATGTATCCAACATCTCATGGACAATAGGACTAATTTTATTATAGTTGGTATGAGAGGAAGTTTAGTTGAATTCATGAGACGTAAATTTAAGGAAAAAATATTATTAAACATAACCATTAGAAATAAATTTAGGATAATTATATGTATAGGATAATATCCCAATGTTTCTATAACATGGTAATTGTATTGTTCAACTTGAAATAAATCTACGTCTTCATAGTAGAAAATTATTTTGTTTTAGTGTATATGCATATAGGGTAAATAAACACCAGAATAGTTGTCTTAGTTTTTTCCAAACATATTTCTTCTTCGTGGAGAATGTTTCTTTAATGTGCACTTAGTTTTACACTTTAAGGTAATATTCTTGGATTAGTTAACATTTTTTATGATCAAAGATAATGAATGAGATAACAGAACCATTGGATTCATATGATATTCCATAGTAATGTTGTATAAAACTAAAGATTAATGGGTTGATAAGTCTATGGTTTATTATATGTTCAACAAAATAGATACCCCTTTTGATTTTTATGTGATGAGATTTTATAATAATTAAGGGTTTTTTGTTTGAAAATTGTGGTAATTAAAAAAAAATTATTAGAAAATGTTTTAATAAAACTGATATTTAAGGAATAATTATTTTATATTTTTTGGACATTACGAGAATTTTATTGATAACATCTACGGATAATGATATATTTTATGAGGATGAAATTTTAATTAATTTAGATAAAAGGGATTTTATATTTTCGGAGCAATTTTTAATTTATAGATTACCAAGGGTTTGAAAAGTAACCTTGTGAACAAGTTATTAATGAATAAGTACACTATATTGGGAATATTATTTTATTATTATAAACATAATGTATGGAATGGATATAGAATAAATTTAAGGAATCATATATATGATTTTCTTATGGTTTTATGATCAGTTAAGTTGTTAACATGTTTTAGTGTAAAATAGTATTATGGTATTAATATATTTTGTATATAACACTAATATCTATATTTTGTTTTCTAGGTGATGAATATTTTCTTTTATTTTTATATTTAGTTACATTCGTTACAAATTTTAGAATATTTATTTTTCTCAGACATATTTTAGAAATTATTAAAGTTTAAAACTAATGTATTTGTTTGTGTTAAAAATTGAAATTTAGATATTAATGTATTATTTATCTATATTGGATAACCTATGATATTAAATTTTATTTTCTTAAAAATATTGATAAGTGTTGAATGAAAATTCATTTTTTATATCTAATGATCGGATAAAAGTAAATTTTAGTTCTATAAGCATGAAAAAATCATCTTGAATGTTCAATGGTTATAATAAGATATGATGTGTAAATTCATCTAAGAATAATCACAGGATGAACTCATTATTATTAAATATAAATAAATACATTATATATATATTTCATGATCTCTAACATGAAAGTAAAATAACACCAAAAAAATTAGGAAATTGATTCCAAAATAAATTTTTTTTAATATTTTACAACATTTTGCAATGAATATATGGTTTCTCACCCATATGTAATTTTTTTGGACATTATCTTTATCACGTTCATATAACCTCTCGCTATATATTAGACCATAAATGATAGTTTTTTGTTCTATGTAGAAAATTAAAAATGAAGCCAATGACACCCTTATATAGGATACCACTAATTTTTTTCTAGTAACATTTATCTTTCCCACTTTCTATTATTGAATGAATTTTTATTGTCCATCTGTACAATTTTGGTTTTCAATAAAATTACAATCAAGTATTGACCAATTATTGACTTAGATAAACATTTGAAGGGAAAATTATTTAATTTTGGTATAATATAATACCATAGATATTTCCTTTAAAATAGCACTCTACTCATTAAATTTCATAACACGCAACACCAAAAATTATTGAAATTAATATACATCACATAAAAATTATTATTTAAATTGGACGATCACAACGGTGCCAGTGATTTAGAATTTATGAGTACGAGTGTGAAATTATTATTTATATTTAAAATATACCTAATAAATATAAATTTATCAATTAATTCTTAGGAAATAAACACTTTATATTTATGGGGGCTTTTATGATTCAAAAATGCATTAGCATAAAATAGTTTTTAAATAAAATTTTTTACATAGAAAACATATTTAATTTCAGAAATTTTTAGAAAAATTATTTGATAATATGTAGGGTATTTTTGATTTCGTCATTTGAAAATTAATATGTTCTCATCTTCTATTTTTTTAATAAATTGTTGATTATTTTTTTAATAGATTAAATATGAAGTTCTCAAATACTATCAGTTGTTTATTAAATATTTTAATTTTAGAAAACAAATTATATTTATTATTATTTTTAAATTTATAAATGATCAATTTTATTTATAATATTATAATAATTACTCTTTAACTCAAGAATATTCAGCACATTTATATATTTTTTAATGTATGAAAACATTGTTTCAAAAAATAATTTTTTTTCCAATTTACACATTTATATTAAAATTTAATTATTCAAATTATATATACTAAATATAGAAAATTTGATAATATATTTGGAATTATGATGTTTTAATTTGTTAAATTGGCCCCTTTTATTTTAAGTCATTATGAATAGAAACCTTGGATATATTAATCCCCTAGAAAAAAAAATGGGTAAAATAGGGAAAACCCATTGTGAAATAACATTTAAATTCCAATAAAATGTTACTTTGTCAAATTATTTGAGTTTATATAGATCATTTAAATCCATTTTATCTAATTATTCAAACATGGGTTATATTATTATTTATTTATGTCCATTTATTTTATGAAAATAATAATTTCAAAATTTTATTCTGTTGACATTGATATCCCTCACATTTTTACAAACTTATATAAAAAGGTTCAATAGGATATAAATGATTAATTTAAATTTATATTCAATTTTTATATGTTTTTTAATTTTAATTTTTAATGATTGAAAGATTGCCTTTAATTTATACTGACTGTTAATAGAGTATTTATTCAATTAATAGAAAGAATAAAATTATGGATTTAAACAATATTAAATGTTGTTCAATTTGTGTGAATTATTATTTTCTAGTAATTATTTTGATACATATATCATATTTTTTGTGCGATAATGTTTTATATTTAAATTATTTAACAATAGTGATGGCATTAATTTCCATGAAAATTAATATCTCCAAAAATTAAATTAATGTTATTTTTTAAGAAACAATATTTTATTAATTTATTAAAATTTAGTAAATTTAATATCTTTCTCCATGTTAATGGTATATAATTTAAAAAATAAATGATTATAAATTTAAATATAAATTTTCTTTTAATGGTATCATTCTGGGACCTTAAAGGGTAAACACTATATTGTTCTAGTAATTTTAAAATATGTGAATGGGGGTCAAATCATTGAGATGAAGGAAAAAAGAATTTAAATAATCCTAAATATTAATTTTTGAGTTAATTTTGACTTTTAGTCATTATTTCTTATAAATAAATTTATTTTGATTCAATTTAGTATAAATATTAATTTACATTAATTTAATAAATTATGTAATTACATATGTGCCACTCCCCTCACTTATAAAAGGTAACCACTTCGCTTATCTTCCTCAAACTTTTGGTTACTTCTATATTGTAAAAAATATAAAATTATACCTTTATATATTTATTCCCACAAATATATATCTTTAGTTCTTAGAAAAATATTATTCATCCATCTATTAAGGATTAATCCATAAGAGTATTTTCAATGAAGAGGTATAACTCTTAACCATGTATTTTCAAATTTATTTGTTCTCATAACTCCACTAAATCCATTAAATAAATAATGAATTAACTAATTAATTATCTTAAATATAAATAATTATTCTTAGGATTATGAAACAACTATTATACATAGTATTTCTATAATACTAAAAGTAAGAACCCCGCATGTCCGTACGTACGACTTAACATCTCCACGTAGAGGTGCAATTATTTTTAATCACCATGTCACATGAAAGGTTATAATATCGGATTATATATGGATATGTTTTCTTTATTATATTATTATTGTTATTTAAATTCTATTTATTAATTATTTATCTTTCATTACATCCTTCAAAAAATTGGAGTAATATTTATTCATATTCATGGCCTATCGTCATAATGAATAGTGTAATTATTTTTCCATATATATATTTTATGGATTTGTCTAAATTTTAATTTAATGTATATATGTGATATTTAAATCATGATTAAAAGTACATATAATATGTATCAATGATCAATGTATTAATAATAGGACTTCCGCAACAAATATTTTATGGAAAACAATGTAGTTGCGATAAGGAATAAGTGTCTTTAATAATAAATTTTTCATACACATGTGATAAAATATTATAAGTAACTAATATATGGTAACATATATATATATTAAAAATATTTTTAATAAATATATAATTAATATAATTTTTTTTAAACTCATACAATTAATTATGGGAAATATTCTTTAATAAATTATTTTCAAGGGAAAAAGACATCATTTCATTTTTTATTTAGGGATATTTTCCTTCCATGGAAATTTTTCCCCCATGTTTTAATCAAGAATATTTTTTATTTTCTCCATGGAATTTTTTATGAAATGTTTATCCATGATGTAATTTTTATAAATATATTTGAAATTAATCACCTTCTAATTATGTAAAAGGGTGTATTTTGTCTTTTTACTGAAATTTTGTAAAGAATATTTGTTTTTATGTACACATCATGAATTTCACTTCCTACAATATTTATGCTCATAGTTTTCAATAACCATTTTTACGGATCCGATTATTTTTTCAATGAATATTTTTTCTTTAATATTTTGAAAATTCTCATATTTTATAAAAATGTATCGAAATTAAAACTTGTAATATTTTATTAAAAAATATTATGAATGTTTTCAATGAACCTTTTATATATAATAAAATTCTTTGATGTTGCTTATTGTTTATTTTGCACATTATCCAGGGTTTTTATGTATATTGTTTAATGGAATTCATGATGATTAAGATGTTGATATTTTTATAAACCCAATTAATTTTACTCATGAGATATATATTTTATGGAGAAAAATATTTCATATTCACACTTTTATGTATATACCTACAATTCATGTCTATATATTTATATGGGGACCTATCTTCCATGTATATAAGTTTATTCCTAGTAATTCTTCCATGTAAATAAATTTATGTGAGGAAATAATTTCAAATCCTTTACTTTATGAATTAACATGTCTCAATTTTTACAAATTAAAATTTTTTATGATTATTTTTTCCACTTTACAATGTCTATGTAATTATCTCATAGAAAATGATTAATTATTGATGTTTCCATTCCCTTTTTAATATTTTCAATTATTATGGTGATGTTTAATGTCCTGACTTCTTTTATGCCTCATTATCTTGATCTACAGCTAATTGGGAATGATATTTTATTTTATGATCATGAGATCCTACCCTTATGTTTATATTTTAATCATTTACTAATATCTCCCATGTTTACCCTTTTTGATCATATGAGAAAAAACCTTACATACATTTTTTTCTCCCCATGATTCAATGATGTTTAATATTAATGATAAGAAATTATATTATTGAGAGAATAATGATATACCCAATGAAAATAAATTCTTTTATTTTTTTTAAATGTGATGTGAGATTCCATTATGTATCTAATTACCTAGACTACTAATTTATTTTATCATTTATGATGTAATTCATTGTATCTAGTGCCAATTTAATAATTTCATTAATAGATCTAGGTCACTAGGGTTGGGTTATTTACATGAATAATTTTTTAAAATAAAAGGGGGCTATATAGTTTTACAACATATATTGGTTGTTAAAATATCACCATTTTATATTAAGTGATATTCATATTTTGAATATGAATTTTTAATTTATATATGTCTATTTTGAGATTTCAGTGATTCCCATTAGAGATTCAAATTTATTTTAAAAGTTACCATGATTGTTGAATTTTATATTTAATTCTTATCTTGACAATTATTAGTAATATTTCCTCACAAAAAATTGGTTTACTATACTCTAGGAGATATACCACAGGTCTTTTGAAGATTTATTTAGGATTTAACATCCCATATCTATGATTGAAAATGGGTAAAATTGAATGGTTTAGAAGAAAAAATCCTTTTCCATTTACAAAATATCTACTATTGAGGTGTATTTGTTGATCCATAAAATTTTAAGTCATTTTTTTATTTGGATGTACCATATATAATCACAAAATTATATAATTTTCCTAATTCCACTATTTTTTATTTATGCATGCATATTCTTACCCCTAAATTAAAATATTATAACATCTCAAACAAATAAATTGAATTCCATTATCAATATGAATTAATTAAAGATGTGTCATCCCCATCCCAGACTACCCAGACATTAACCTACTATTTTTAAAAAATTATCTCATGTGTGCCACTCTATATTCTAAATGATGCTGAGTAGAAGCAAGGCTCTGATAGAACATATGGGAAGATGATAACCTCTAGTATCATTAAAAAATAACTCTAAATTTAAATTCATAATTATTGTAAAAAAATATTAAAAAAATATTGTGTTATATTATAATGAAAAATATGACAATAACCTACTCATGTTTAATAATATGTACATGTAGTGGATGTTATAAATACTCAAATGTAAGAAAACACCATCATCTTATCATATATTTTATAGGAATAATACTAAAATAAAAACTAGGACTGTTTTCTATCTTTCACCTACCATTGATATATTTCCTCAACTCAATTGATATCTTCCAACTCATCAACCTATACCCAGGCCAAGAAACCATCCTATATGTCAATGAAAAGTTCTGAAAATTCTAAAATATTCCTATGGATTATGTTAGAATAAAAGTCATTAACCCACTATCAACTTTGACCCGCATAAATACTAATATATATTATAATGCATTAAATAAAGTAATTGAAAGTTAAAAAACATTTGAATAAACCAATAAACATATAGGGTAATCATAAAGCCACCAAAATTTCATTTACATACATGCATAGTCAACTGATAGAATGTGATTATATATATCTTCTTTGAATACAACCTTATTGTGAATGATGGATCCCTATTAATATTAATAGTTAGTTAAATTAGATAAATCTTTTCCATAACACGGTGAAGAATGATTCATCTATAATGATGTAATCACATGATTGATACATCAATATATAATGTCCAAGAAGAATGATATATCACACAACCATATATCAAGTGAAATATATATCAAAATTTCCATTAAGGGTGGATGATTTCCTATAAATAAACATCACGGGGTAAATGATACATTGCAATAACCAAATTTTTGTAGACTATATGCCACAAATAATCACCACTCGGTGGATAATACACCACTAATGAACCCATAGGAAGATGAAATGCCACATATCTAGTATTTGTTGAATAGGTGGTGCAATACATAAACTGAACAACATTGGCGGAATATCTTCCACCACTAACTAAATATTGATGGGTGATGTACTACCATTTCTAATTCCTATGTAGAAAATGTTACACTAATATAATACTAATGGTGAATGATCTATCACTAAAAAAATGAACATTTAGGTGAATAATGTATCATATAGTCCACGATATATTACTATGCTTATCAGAGAAAAGAAAATATTGTATATTTTGGTAAACAAGGTATCAGCCATTAATGAAAATATAAATGATAATTATCCAGGTGAATAACATATATCTCAGTCCCATCATCAAGTTTAAATATCATTCTTCATGACACACTCATTAGTAAAAAATCTATCAACAACACAGAATCATTAGGTGGATGATAAAAAACATCGTTATAATTTCCAAGTGAATGATACTTAATGATAAAAAATCATGAATGATTCATCATTAGGTGAATTAGTCTCAATCCCAAATCATGAATGATTCATCATTAGGTGAATGAGTCTCAATTTCATGATGTTTTTCTTCAAATAATACCAATGATGTAATGGATTTTTACATCAAAAATATTTTAGTAGAAGTCGATTGGTGTTGAAATTCCCTGGGAGAAATTATAAGATAAATTTCTCTTAAATACACTTTAATTTTGATCTCTTATTATTATTATTTACTTTTTAAAATAATTTTATCATTTTCCTCTACTTAGTACTTAAAATGAATAAAAAAATATTTTCAGTTAAAACAATCATCATATCATATTATGTCAAGAATATATTTCTTTCATGTATACGATTCATTCAAATATGTTCATGACTATTTTATAATTACAAACTAAATTATTTATTTAATTTTTACAAATTTTGTTAATTTTAATAAATATTGTAAATAATCCTTCTTTATATTTTCCCAATGAGGTTCTTTTTAATTTCCTTCCAAAAATATGAAATGAATCATTGTTTTAAAATATATGAAATGAACAGAATTTTAGACCTTCTAGACCCCTCAAGGCTTTAATTCATCATTTACAAGTTTCAATGATTAATTTCAAATAATTTTTTCCCTTAATATGTGGGAATTTTATTAATTTAATTATGTTAATAATAAATGAAATGGGTATTTTTCCCAAATAAATATTCTAACTTATCTTTTAAAAATATATTTATTTATTATAAAATCCTTTAATGTAACTTATAATTTTGTGTTGATATGAGCAATTGATATAATCATTATTATTTCAATGGATGGATTATTATAATAATTATGAATATATTCTTATGAACCCTTTTTATTTTGCGAGTTTAGGAAATGATGAATAGTAAAAAATGTTTCTTCAACCAATCTCCCTTTGAATAGTTATGATATATGGTGAATGATAAATGATAATATCCCACAGATGTGGATGGGTTATTATTATGTGAATGGTGGGATGATGTAAATATAACCCAACAATGTAATGGTTAATTAAGGATAACTCATGTTATAAATATAAAATGTCTGAACTTGTTTTATTGTTCATAATATTATATATGGGCATGTCTTTTATATAAAAAAAATTTATGAATGATCATGGGTTTATTATCTCTATGTATATTAATGGGTCCGATTTCAAGACCTTATGTTATTGTGATGGCCTAATATAATATACATAATATTATACAATGACCTTTTTTATTTATTCAATTTCACTGTGTTATAATATTATGTTTTTCCCAAAAAAAATTATGTTATGATACCATCAAAAAAACTATAAGATATTCCACAATATTTTTTATATTTTATTTTATTATGATAAATATTTTTGTTAAGACCGAGGTTTATGATCTATAAATTTTTTTTATAAACTCTATTTTTTTCATGATTTTATAGCCTTATATTTTTCATATCCTAGTTTATTAATATCTAAAATGCTAACTCTTACTGGGAATACAATATCTTCCCTTGGTTAAGATTAACTTTCCATAAGATCCCATGATATATCATATTAGTCATACAAAAGGATATTCCAGAGATAATTATTAATTTATGAAAAAAATATCATGTTTTATGTTATCCTTTCAAATTTCATATAAGATTAATTATGTATATAACATAAATAATATATCAACACTACTGGGTCCTTTAGGATGTGCTCATTTTTATATTTTTAAAATGTAATAATGAAACCAACGGATCTGGCAAAATATGGATGATATATTTATAGTAGGTATCATATGATATTTAGTAGAGAACATGGGAACTAGATTCTGGGGAAATTTATTAAGAAAGATAAACATTTGACATACTTTAAGGATAAGTCTATGTATGTGATAACATCATAATTATTCCCTAAAGTGATGAATGATTTTTATTCCTAGAAATTCATATCCATCTTCATTATAAAAAATCATGTTGTTTTGCTATTGATTTGTCTAGGGGATGATAAACCAAAATATTGTTGGAAGATTTCATATAAAATATAATTATGGTTCATAAAGAGTTTCCCATAACTATGAAAATATTTTTACACTCTATTAGACTATTATTGATCTAATTCTAATTTTGATTCTAATCTAATATGATGAATGAGATAAAAGAACCATTGAAAACATATGAAATTATGCGAAAATATGAGAAAAAACATATTTTTCTTAGCTCTATAAGTCTAGGGTTGATCATAAGTTTAATGGAATAGATAACCCTTTTTATATTTTATGTGGGAGGTTTTTAGAATGATTAAGGGGATTTTGGAAGATATTTATGGGAATACAGCCATTTATATTATTACTTGTTTTAGTGAAAATGATATTTGAGGAATAATTCTTTTATATTATTTTGAAATTATATTTATGTTAAAGATAACATTTAGAGTTAATGTGATATTTCAAGTGGATTTATTTTTAATATATTTTGATAAAATATTTTTTTCATTTTGGGATCATTTTTGTATCGTATAGATAACCATGGTATTAAAAAGTGACATACTGACTATGAAAATAATGAATAAGTAAAATATATGGGGATAATTATATAAATATGGTAAACATAATTTAAGGAATGGATATAGAATAAATGTATGGATGAATATATGATTTTTTTGTGGTTTTTTTTCATTCGTGTTTTTAACACAATTGATGATAAAATATTATCAAGGTACACATATATCTTTAATACTACATGAAGATAATATATATGTTGTTTGTGAAATTAATTTTATGTTATATTTTGATATTTAGTGAACTTATTTATAAATTTATGTATTTAAATATGGGCACACATTTTTTTGGAAAAGTAATAACGTTAAATACTCCTTGGATGGTTTTTGTTGAACATTAGTATTTATTGATTAATGTATGATTTATCCATATTAAAGAAAAAATGATAATAAATTTGGTTTTGTAAAAAATCTTGATATATGTAGAATGAAATTTTATTAATTTATATATCATTTGATCAGTTACAAGTTAATTTTAGAGTTTTATGAAAAAAGAATTCATGTAGACGATTAATTTATCATAATAAGATATGATATTTAAATTCATCATAGAAAATCCAATGGTTGAGATTATTATAACTCCATAGACGAAATATATTACCTAAAATTTCTCATGTTCACTATGATGATAGTAAAATAGTCCCTAAATATTGGGAAAATGGTTCTAAAATAAAAATATTTATAATTTTATAATTATATCTGGGGAATTGATGGTTTCTCACACCCTCACAAATTTAGGATTTTATGGCCATTAAATTTATCTTGAACATATAATCTCTCACTCTATATTAGTTCATAGACTCTTTTTTTCTTCTATATAGATTATTTAACATAAAACCAATTTTATCCTTATTTGGGAACCCATTTATTTGTAATTTCATGAAAAAATTATGCTTCTCACTTTCAATTTTTAAATGCTTTTTTATTATCCCTCTGTATAACATGGGTTTTCAAAAAACGGTTTTACAAATATTTAACATTTAATGACTAAAACAATTTTTGAGATAGTTAATTTAAGTGGGGTAAAATGTAACACCCCATATATTTAGATATGAATAATTAAAAAATTGTTATCTTTCTTAACACTTAATAATGATTTTATTGAAATTAACATATTTAATGAAAATATTATTATATAAAATTGACTCTTAACCCATATACATTGATTCTGAAGTTATAAATCTCAGTACTACTTTAGTACACATATTTATAATGGTCTTAATAAATAAAAATTTGTTGAATATTTATTTGAGAATATCATCAGCATATTTAGTGATGTTATATTATGCATTAAATATGAATTATCATCAAATACACATTATAATCCAATATTAAATATATTTTATTTTTTTCATGGAAAAAATAATTAATTTCAATTTTTTTAGAAAATTTATTTGACAAAACGAACACCATTTTTGAAGTATTCATATAAAAAATAAATTATTCTTGAACATACTAATTTTTTTGGAAATGCATGTTTTTTCTATGAATAGTAAAAAATATTTGTTTTTCAAATACTATCATTTCTTTTCATTAAATATGTAATTTGGAAACACATATGATATTTTTTGTTTTTATTAATGGTTAAAATGATCCATTGTTCTTATGATGATATAATAAGTACCATTTTACTTAGGAATATTAATTATTTTTTATATAATTATATTTTTATTTTTTTCTACGTTTTTTCTAGAATTATTTTCTATTGTATTTTAAAAATTTATATTGAAGTTGATTTATTCAAATTATAGAAACTAAATCTTGAAAAAATGATATTATATGAGGATTCAATTATTGTAAATTTTGTAAACAGGCCCCTTTTATGTTTATTCCTTAAGTATTTTGACATTGTTAAATACGTTTCCACTCAATAAACATAAAATTTTTAATGTAGGGAAAACTTTGTTAAATAGCCTGAAAATTTCTATAAAACATTACTCTATCAAATAATATTATTTTTATAGGTAATATACATCCATTTTTTGAAATTAGTGATTCATGGTTCCATGATTCTCTAATTTTGACCTTTATAATATTTAATGTAAATAACAAGTATATAATGTTAGTCTCTGGACAATAATATCTCTAAAAAATTTTACATATAGAAAAAAGTGGTTATGTTATGATATAAATATAACATTTATATTCATATTATTTATATAACATGTTAGATTATTTTTATTTTTTAGTTATTTAAAAATGACAATAAATGTTTACTGAATTTCGTCGGAGTATTTATTCAATTAGATGAAAAATAAAATAAATGATTTTATGTATAATAAAAGTTAAAACAATTGGGTGAATAATTATTTTGCATTAATTATTTAGAAATCAAAATATTAATATCATCATCCAGGTGAGTGTTATATATTTTAAAATATCAACTATTTTCCATTAATGTTTCAATTGAATTTTTATGCTAATATTCATTACCCTTTGACATGTAAAAAAATATTTTGGTGGTAATTGTCACCGTGTTGAATGAGGGGGGTTAAATCATAAACATGAAGGCAAAAAAACCTTTCAAGATTCCTGAAATATTATTTATTGAGATTATTTTGATTTATAATCATCATATATTATATAATGATTAATTTTTATTCACTTAACTATAGCTATTTATTTATATTAATATAATACATTATATAATTCCCTTAGTTCCCTCCACTAACTTATAAATGGAACCATTTCTATTTTCATTCGGATTCTATAAAAAGATTCTATAATGGAAATAACCTAAAATTATACCCCTTTATATTCCTTCTTAACTTCCTAGTCTATATGGTAATGAAAAATATTGTTCTTCAAAGTCATAAGGATTATTCTGAAAGAAGTTTCTCAATGAAGAAGTCTAACTACTAACTAGGTGTTTTAAAATTTATTTCTTATTCTACCTCATAAAAATAAATTGTATATATGATAAAATAATAAATTAATTATGTTAAATATAATTTAATATTATTGTGATAATAAAACAACAATTATGAACCATATTTTCATCATACATGAAGCACAAAATCCTCTCATGTGTATGTACAACTTACAGTCTCCATATAGTAGTGCATTTTTTTCACAAACATTATACAATGATGCATATAATGGTGGATTTTATATACATATATATTATTTTTGGTATTATTATGGTATATTAAATGTTATCAATTAATTAATTTTCATTCACTCTATCCATAATAAAGTGGGGAACACATTTATTTGTACTTATGACCTACCATCACTATAAATTGTGTAATTAATTTACTATAACAATATTTTATGGATGATTCTTAATATAAATATAATTAACATATATTATATTTATATCATGATTATAATTATATATTTATTGTCTCTGTGATTAATATATAAACAGTAGAACTAAAAAATTAAAACTTCTATAAAAAACAAAGAAATTATCCCCGGAAACAATTGTCTTTGATAAATAATTGTTTACACATGGGTAATAAAATATTATAAGTAAATAATATTTGGTTTATATATATATATTTATAGTTAATTAAGTTATTTAAAAAAAATATAACCTTATTGTACATGTGTTTTAATCTCATATAAATAAAGAAGATATTTTAGGAAGGGGTTTGTCACCTCACGTCTACATCATTGAGACACATCCCAAAATTCACCAGTTTCTTATTTTATGTTGGGTATATACTACCCATTATTTTCATTTACTATTGTTTCATTGAAAATTGATGGGGTATAAATATCCTCATGAGGTTCAGTAATTTATGGGGATTTTATTCTAAAGTAACCAATGTTGTAAGTGATTTATGTTTTAATACCATTTTTGTCCGGGATAATTATTATTGAGTTCCTATTGAGGAAATTGTTTGAAAATAAACTCATTAGTAACACTTAATTATCTTATCCTTTAGATAGAAATGAATTTTTCATGTTATATAAAAAATTTTCATTATTTTTAATATAAAATAATTATGAAATTATTTTCAACAGAAAGAGAAATTATTTCTTCTTCTTTTATAAATAATTTTTTTATTTGGAAATTTATTCTTCTAATTTTCAATTTTTTACCATTATACAATGTATCATTCATTTCATTTTTAGCTATGACGAGTTTGTTTTAAATTTTTTTTAAAGGAATCATCTTTGTAATTTTATAAAAGCGGTTGCACTGTCTATTAATAAAAATTTGAAAAATATGCTTTTTAATATAAACATCATGAATTGAATGTCATTCCATCTTGAATGACTAAAGTTTTTAAGTATCCTTTTGTTGTTTCCAAGGACATTTTCAATGAAATTTCATTACATTATATTTTAAAAAAATTATATTTTAAATACTTGATTCTAAAAAGATAATTTTATTATGCATTAATAAATATTCTGAAGTATCTATTAAAGAAATTTGAAATTATCAAAACATAATTTTATGTTACATATTCATTACTGTGTAAATTATATAATTATTTTATCCTTACTATTTCATGTTCATTTTAATGGTTGTGATATTGATATTTATATGAAAACTAATTATTTTACATAATTTATGATATGATAAAATGATACAAATTTTATGAAACATGCTTCCCTTCATATGGTTGTGAAATATAATGAATGACTTATGATATTATGGAAGAAATATGAATGAATTATATTATGCGATAGTTGGGAAAAAAATATAGATCACACCAATGAATTTGGTAAGGATAGATAACTCTTTTTATAAATATGTTATGATTGAACATGATTTCATGGTCACCCATTTATACATGGACCGTTATTTCATATACACATTTTTATGTGTTGACCTAGCTTCAATGTTCATAAGATAATGTGTTGACCTACTTCCATGCCCTCATATTTATGTGAGGCCCTGATTTCATATCCATAAATTTATGACTGAACATGTCTCTAATTGTACATGTTTAAAATATAATATGGTTAATTTTTTTACTAGATTCTAATATCTATGTTATGAATTGTAGTATGATGTGTGAAAATTTACGATTCCTCATACATTTTAATTTTATCATTTATTATGGTTACATTTTATGTTATGCTTCAATTTTATAAACAATGTATGATTTGGTGGGAAATTTGAATTTTATGATCATGATATCATACCCTTAGGGTTATCTTATGAACCTTTAGCGATATATCATATGTTTACACTAAGTAAGCATATTAGATCAACCCTATATTAGTTTACAATCCCCCATGATTCATGTATGTTTATTGTGAATGATATGTAATGATATTCTTGAGAGGATAATGATTTTCCCAAAGAAACTACTATTTTTTAATTTTTATTTTTTAATGTAATTTGAATGTCAATTGTGTTTCAAGTTTACCAAGACTATTAAACTCTTCCATCATTTGGGATGCAATAGCATGCATTTTGTGCCAAGATAATAATTTGACGACCATCTCTAAGATACAAGGGTTGGTTTATTTACATGAATTATTCTATCAAATAAATGGGGTTCCCATGTTTTTGAATATTTTCGTGTGGTTATAATATCACCATCTTATAATAGAAGGATCATGATATTTGTTAGATCAATTTTCAAATTTGAGTTTTCTATTTTGTCCATTTAGTGATTCCAAATAGAGTTAAAATTTTATTTCATATATTTTTCAATATTTGATGAACCTTATTCTTCATTAGTATCCTTATAATTATTTTAAATATTTATTTATAAAAAATAGGATTACTATAATCTATTAGGAACACTACCAATCATCTGAGGATATGTTGGTGATTTAACTTCAAATGTTAGTTTAATTAAAATATAAAAAAGTGAATATATTAGATGTAATTTGATATCTTATATATGCACATTCTCCATTAATGTGGTGTGTTTTTTGATCTATAAAATATTGAATTTATGTTTTTATTTGGATGTACTATATATCATTTCACTAGTAAATAATATTCAATGTTCAACATGTTTTTAATGATTCATATAGATTATTTCCCCTTATATAAAATACTATATCATCCATAAAAAAGAAATAAAATTACAATATCAATATGGAGAAAATAAATATGTGACATCCTCAACCTAGACTACCCATTATTTACTAGACTGAGTACTCTAAATTTAATTTGGCATGCACATTAGTGTTCCAATGGCTGCAAACTAGTAGTAAGGCTCTAATAAAACACATAGGAATACTATAACCACTATTATATAGTAAAAATAATTAAAAACATACATAATTATCGTAAAATCATATTATAAAATATATCAATATGGAGAAAATAAATATGTGACATCCTCAACCTAGACTACCCATTATTTACTAGACTGAGTACTCTAAATTTAATTTGGCATGCACATTAGTGTTCCAATGGCTGCAAACTAGTAGTAAGGCTCTAATAAAACACATAGGAATACTATAACCACTATTATATAGTAAAAATAATTAAAAACATACATAATTATCGTAAAATCATATTATAAAATATTGTACTAGATATGAAATAAAACTATAAAAATATCATAGTCATGTTATAGTTATTTGTATGTATAGAGGCATTTAGAAATAATAAAATGTAAAAAAGTCTCTATAATATTTTCAAATATTTTATGTGATTATAACTAAAATAAAAAAGAGAGATACTCATTCTAAATTTGGCCTCTCATGGATATGTTTCGTCAACATAATAGATATATTCTTTCTCCTCAACCTATACCCAGAATGAAAAACCAACCTATATTTCAATGACACGTTCATCACATTATCCCAAGTGCAGGTAATGCTTATGATAATAACACCTAGTAACCAACTATCAATAATTTAAATAATAAAAATCTGTATGTATATATATGATTATTAATTTAGTAAATGCAATGAGAGTTATAAAATCAAATGAATAAACTAGTAAGCATATTTTCTAATCATAACACCACTGAATATATAATACATACTTAATTAGTCAATTAAAATAATGGGGTAAAATAAATATATATATATTGAGAACAACAATAGTGGTAATGATTTAACAAAATTTATATCCCTAGGTAGTCAAATGTTATATATCTATACCACAACATGAGGGTGAATGTTTCATCTGCAAAACTCTAGTCTCATTATTGATAAATCCCTAACAAATTTACAAGATAAATGGTATACCACCTACCAATATATCAAGTAATATATATATAATCATTTTTATTATGGAAGGATTATGAACCAAAAATACACATCTCTATGTCAATGATGCACCCATACAACAATTTATTTTGTAAATAATCCACCACAAGAACACATCAATTAGTGGATAATTCACCACTGATGAAACCACAATTTGATGATATACCACATATCTAGCCTTCTATGAATAGGAAGATAACTAATTAAACCAAAAAACATTAGTTGAATATATTCCACCATTGAAAAAATCATTGTTTGTGATTTACTACAAATAATAGTTTTTAGGTGGAAGAAGTTTCACCAATATACTAGTAATGATGAATGATATATCATCGAACAAATGAACATAAATGTGAATTACGTATCATCCTATCAATGATCAATCAGATTGATTATCCCAGAAAAGATAACATAGTATATTTTTGTAGATAAGGTATCAATAATATATGAAAATATACACAGGGAATCTTTAGGTGAATGAAATATCTCATAGTACCATCATCAAGGTAAATTATGAATTTCCATTTCAGAATCCTTAATTAAAAATATATCATCAAAACACATTAGACGAACTAAATTTTCACAATATCAGTCATTTATTGATTTAAATGGTATTTCATATAGCAACCTATCCCATAGGGGTCAAGCCTTTGTGTAAATATGCACTCCAATGTATCATGACAATAATAATTGTCAATAAAAAAATTAATATAAATGATTCCATCAACTAAAGAATCATATCAATTCCCCATAAGTACCATATCACAATATTAGGATGTGCGACCCCCTCATAAATCTGATCCCCAATCATCTCTCTACATACACAATGATATAAATCATTTTTTTTAAATTCCCACATGAATTCATTGATGGGACTACCATGATAAATGTAGAATAACACATTATAAATATTACAAGGAAATATCATTTGGTTCCAACATATTGTTTTTATAAAACTACACAAGATTATATCTCACAATATATATTCTATTTCACTCAAGTAGACTCACCACTATGGATAACCTAGGGGAGCACTACATAACACTTCACAACCCTCATATGTCGTTATACTTGTATCTTAATGGATAACACATATCACATATCTTACTCCCTACAACCATGACTCTCACATAGGTTAGATAGATATTAGTGTCTTATTTATATATCCAAGTAAACATGCTATCCATGCCTTACAAAATGGATTTAACTGATGGTTCCATTGTAGGTATCTCACACCCACGTAGAAACACGTATATTTCAATTAATATATGAAATACCATATAAGGATGTAATATCTCGATTATCCTATTTCAACAATTGATTCATCGGCAATCGTAATGAATAGACCACCATAAGACAAGGACATCAAATCACATACTAAATATCTACATTATTCTAGATACCCAAACTCCATAAATTCCCATAAGAATTCATTATAAATTTTTTAACAAGTTAAAAAAATTAATAAACATGATATAGTTTCTGAATATTCACTGATGACCTCAATATATAACCTTACATGGTCTAAATGTTTTTAATATAGTGTGGTATGACACTAGCACATCCCATAGTTTTTTGTTAACTGAAACCCCGATATATGACAACACATTTTCTTTTCAAATAAACCTTATTGAATGTAAAATAAAAACCAAAAAAATTATTGATTTATCCATTAAGAAGCACAAAATATCTCATGTGATATACCACTCATGACCTCCTATGGAAACATATATATATAACCCCACCATCTAGGAAAAATTCCTGCTTTTCCTACTGATTTTATTTCATAAATATTTATGTAATTTAAATAAATGAATATATAAGGAATATAATAAATAAATTAGAATATTAGAATAAAATAAAACCTTGAATACCTATCCAAGACACTGTAAAGTATCCTAGATCCTTTGGAAAAACTAACATGTGATGCTGGGAAAGTTGGGTCCAGTCTTATTAGGTCTATATGATTATGAAAAAGACTTGATAGATGTGTTAATAGTGATTCATACAAAACTATACAAATTCATAAAAACCCTCTTGGGATACAATCTATTTTATTTATATAAGTAATGTAGTAGAGAAATAGATGGGAATAAAAGAAAAAAATTATAGTGTTTTGGGGCACAAAAACCCCATAGTCCAATCCACCAATAGTCTCTCAATGATATTTATTTTATTAACTAAAAATATATTGTTATTATAAGACCATAAAATCTATGTTCATGATGTTCACAAATTTACAATTAGGTATTTACAAGACATTCAGGTTCATTTATAGGGAACACTAAAGCCACATCATAGATAGAGGAGATGATAATCCTTTAATATAGTGACCCGGGATTAACATAAATTGATATTACATAATTTTAGATAAATATTCAAAACATTAAAAAAGTAAATTTTGGAGGAACATAATAGTTTATTTTATTTGGAAACATGGAATCACAATATTCTATCTTGGAGAAAGATCTTCAACATCTTTATTAAATATCTTTTATTTTAAAAATCCTACTAAAAAGTTTTCTTCATATCATAGGGAATGGAATAATGGGAAGGGGTGAACATAGATGATCAGAAAGGGTAAAAAAGGGAGATATATAATCATAACATGTGCATAAGGGTATGAGAACATGATCATAATATTAGAAGATAATTGATGCATATAATATATCAAAATCATGAGTTAGAGGATGATGATTGTAAATTCATAAGACATGAATCATAAGGGAATAAATATAATATTCCTTGAGATTATAATGTTGGAATAAGACATGAAATTATGTCATATAAATAAGAAAAACTTCCTTTGTAAAGGAAATCAATAAATAAACTCATAAAATGTTGGGCATGAAATAATAACATGTGTACCTTATTTGGATTTGGGATGATGTACTATGTACCATCTTATTTCAGGAAAGGTATTTCATCCCTTGTAGCCTCTTGTTATGATCTTAGGATGCCCTCCCATTTGTCATATTGTTTTGGAATTGTTATTCCCTCTTATATACCCTCTTACTACAGCCTCGAGATTCCCTCCAATATACCCTATTTTTAGTTGATTAGGATTCCATCCCATATAACATTTTGTTATGGTTCTGGGATTCCCTCCATTATACCCTATAATTATGGGATTGGTATTCCATCACGTCTACACATATCTTATGGGCTCGGGATTCCCTCATGTATACCCTATTGTTATGGGAATGGGATACCCAACATTAAACAATTTGAGGTCATAGAACATTTAGCATTAACTAATTAATTAGAGGGATATACAATTCTCACCCATTATACAATTAAATCATGCATATCTATTCCACAATATAATAAATCACTCATCATATCATTACCCATAAAACGATATGGATTTCATAAATATCATATAATTAGCCTTGAAATATAATTTGGTTCACAAACATTTCATTATATCATAACATCTATAAAAGAGATTGATTTCATATTCATTTCATCATATAGTAACCCATTGAATAATGTAGGTTTGATAAGAATTTTAACAAGGTATATAACATGGAATATAAATGGGTTTCATAAAATAATTTCCATCTTAAACATAAACCATTCAGAGAATGAATATGAAAGGTACCATTGGATCATAAACATATCAAAGAATATTTAAAATAAATGTATTTCATATGAGAAGGAAAATTATTCTAAAATATAATTTTAATAATTTTGTAAGGATAATAACCTTTCCACTTTCAAAAAAAATTATTAGAGATAACATTTCGACAACCTTTGTACTTAAAGATATCCATGAAAATGTATAAAATAAGTTTTTAAAACCCTTTAAAAACTTTTATGAAAAAATATTTTTCCTTGAAAATGAGACTAAAATATCATTTTAATACATTTTGAAAATATTTTTTGAAAACATCATTTTTAAAAAACAAAAATTCCAAAATGAATTGGGAGATAAAGTGGGATTCCATAAAAAATAGATTATTTATTATCTTATGAACAAAAGAGATGTAAAATGGTTCAACTACAAGAGGTGATCATAAATAACAAAATGATAAGAAAATTCATGAGTATCCTAGAGATAAGAATCATAGTTTTTCATCAATTGATGAATAATCATACATACTCATGATAATGGATGATATAGTATAAAAAACTATTAATAATTTGGTAACATTGAAATCTAATCCCCATGAAATATTATCATTACATTAATCTTAAAATATCATAAAATTAAGTTTGTTCGTTGTATAAATTTTAAAACTAGCCGAATATAGACAATATAAATGACTATAGGTGAATTTTATAATATATGACTCAAAGAAAGAAAATTGAGACAAAATCCCACTATTGATTTGGTAAATTTTGAAATGTAAAACCCATGATAGTAACATCCTAAAAAGGATATTTAAATCCAAATTATGAAAATTATATGCATTCGAAAAGACATATTTGAGAATTATGAACACCACATATGATAAATAGGTGTACAACATGGCTTGTGTCTCCTGAAATATAAAAGTGATAATAGATATCCCCTTACTACATGAGTAAAATTTTAAACGTGAGATCCATTAAATAATAACCTGAAATAATAATTTTAAATTCATGAAATAATGTATATTCATGATAAAACATGTCATAGGTCATTATATACCACACACAATAACAATAAATGGTGAATATAGCATATATCTCAATGAAATAGACGTGATATGAGAAAACCCATAACTTATGTCTTTATTTTATTTGTACACATTCAAACATACTGTATAATAAGTATAAGTTAATCATAAATTAAATAAATTACCATGCTTTATATATTATCCCTTATATGATTTTTTATGGAATTATATCAACTGTTTATTAATAATTGCATGTTCATGTTACATTTTCGGTAATATCAACTCTGATTTTTGTATATATATTTACTTGTATTCCTTAAACCAATTTCTTACATCATTATTTATTTATTTAAATGAAATTTAAAATGAAATAAATATAAGAAATAATATGTATATAGGAATTAATAATAATTTATAAAATATAAAAATATTAAATGAAATATACCATTCATCAAGATAGTATGTCGTACCTGTGCACTAACGTTGTTTCCATGTTCTATTTTATTCTGATAGATGGAAAAGTAAATTATATATATTTATATATTATCTTTATAGTCAACATATTATTTCATATTTATCACATATATTTATTAAAAATATTTGCAATACATTCTAGTGATATGTTATATAAAAACTACAGATGCATAAATACAAAACATATAACATATATATTATAAAAATAGAAATTAAAAACTTATTTCCAAATATTAGATGTTGTAATGTAATTATTCATCCCATCAGTTTGCGAAGCAGTAGTCCTCTACCCACGTGAATGATGATTTCATGTCCCATTTGATTTAAGTGAGTAAAATTTTTTCTCACACCAATATCATAAATAATAATTTTGCTGAGGATACTGATGATATTATATAATTAGGGAATAATAAAAATTTAAAGGACGTATACTGAAATGAAACAAATGTTCTCGTTGAATAATGTTACATATTTTTTAGGTGATACCTTTTTTCACCGATGGACTAACATGTATTGATTTATTCCCAAATTGAGTCCTCTATGATGATATGGGGAAATATGAGAGCTTATTTGGTATGGTTTTGGAAGGGACATAAGTGTTTGTAAGGGTAAATAATTGTGTGGGTGGGGGGGGGGTGCATTCCCTTTTATAGTGGATGAGTCACATTCTTGTTAATATAAAAATGTAAAGACTATTACGAGGTCTCCCTTGTAAAATTTTCCCCTAATAAAGGAATCATTTACATCAAATGGAGGATATAATCAAAATATTCCCATCTAATAGAATTTATACATTTCTCTAAGTTATTTGGAACGAGAAGATAATGTTTAACCACCACATTAACTCATTTTAAATTTGATCAGTGTAATTAATTTTAATTAGTTTTAATAATATTTTCTTCAAAAAACATAGATTACAATAAAAGAAAAAATTATTTATTTTGGTTCAAAATATGGAAACAATTTTCCAATTTTTTGATCATATAATTGGAATAAATTATTCTAAAATTAGTCTTGTAGATGGGATGAATCAATGGGTTTTAAATGTTAAAATGATCAAAAGATTGAATTATTTTTATATCCTTTTTCTAAGTGAAAATGATTCCAGTGACATATATATGATTTTTTGATGTATATTTTAAGTACATAAATATTAAAAATATTTCAAATATAGTTTTAATACATAAATTTAGAAGATAAAAATGCATTTTTTAATTAAAACTTAGTGTTTTATATTATTTATCAAAAAATGAAACATCCTAGAAAAGAAATAATAATTTGCCAAAAGTTTATTTTGTTAATATTAATTCATAAATAATGTTTATTTTCTCACATATATATTATAAATGCTTTATTTTTTTAAAAAAAGCCTCCAATTTAAAGATATTGAAATCTTTTTTTAGAAAAATCTATATTTTTTGATTTAATTTGGATATTTTCATATTTCATTTCTATCAATCATATTGGATGATCCTAAACTAAATTTTATATAAATGTGCAACACATATTTTCAAAATTTAGTTTATTCATATTCATAAAATTCATTCAAATGGAATGGTGATGTCTATAATAATATTTAAATAATAAAAAAATAGTATATTTTAGTTAGGTAAATCTCGGTCTTGCGTGCAATGAATGTTATCGTATGAACACACAATTGTGTGCAACATAATCAAAACATAGTGATTCTAGAACCATGAAATAATATTTTTATTGTGTGAAGTTAATGATCTACCTCTAGTTATTTACAAAGAAATAATAATGTTGTGCTTTCATATAAGAAAACATATATTTAATGTTATGTAAAATGAAATTTTTTAGTAATATTAAATTAATTAAAAGAATATATTTCCCAATATTTTATAGTATTTCATTTTATCCACCTTAAAATTAATTTATACATAAAAAAATCATAATAAATTGTATAACACTTGAACATTGTATTCATAGAGTCATACATCATAGAAATAATTCTTAGACATCCTTTCAAAAATAATGTTGGAAATATTGATTACCCAAGTTAACACATAACTATGTTTCCAAATATGTGAAAATTGGTAAATATTTGGATAGGGAATAATATTATAAATAATTTTAGATATTGATAAAGATCAATGGTCACAAAATTTTTGGTAATCTAGATAAAGTTAACAATAAAAAAATACCCAAGGATGCATGAAAGAGTTCATTGTTATCATAAAAATTGATGAAAATTGGAAAATATTTTAATTCATGACCGTTATTCATACGATGGAAGAACATTCATGTAAAAATTGTACTTACTTGTTTTAATTCCATTTAATAACCACAATATCATCCTTATATTTTTTTCATTGACTAATTTTCACTTCATATATTCATTTAAGAAAGGATGGTGGATTTTTTATGCCTAAATTACTAACAATTCCTAGATTCCCAAAATATTATGATAAGTCAGTTCATTTCTAATTAGTAATCATCATAACAATATTATAATCAAAGGCCATCCAATATGAAAAAATCATCATACGATGAGATAAAAATTAAATCTCTAAAACCTCATCTGAAGTATAACATAATCCATTCTATAAATGGTAAGCCTCAAAACCTATATAAATGATTAATATCAAAAAAAATAGAAACAAGGTTACAAAATTTCACAAAATCAACTTAGCATTTATCCTATATATAAAAAAATTTAACTCCACGATTTAATATAAAAAACGTGTTAACACTTTTATCATGTTTTATATTGAAACATGGTTATAACATGAATTATAACAAAACCATATTTAAAATATTAATATTTTCAAATTTGAATTATTTTCTGATATATTTATAAAATAAATAAAAACATGTAAACATCATCTATGATGACATGGACACGTCTTTCAACTAATCAATTATTACTTACAATGTAACCAAAACGATAAAATTTAATTTATCAAATTTAATTATATATTATACCAGGTTAGGAACAATTTTCTCACAACCATGAACCCATTACAAGTTAAATTCCCCAAATCCATCTATAACCTTTCTATTATATCACTTTTCTACGTCATCAGAACTTATTTTTTTTCTAAAAATCCATAATAGAAAACAAATTCAATCTAATTCAAATAAAATATGTATTTAATTCCTATTCAAATTCATATCAATCACATATATTTAATATTAAACCATTACTTAGTTGTCATCATAATATTATTTAATATCACATTCCTAGAAGATAAAATACGAAACATTTATTAATATTTTTCAAACTCATTTTCTCCATTCCTCTTATTCTTAAGGTAAAGCATATTTTTACAACAAGCCACACCTATCACATTTCATTCATTTTCTATTTATCTTAATCATTATTTCAAATACTTTTTACACTTTCATAATTCACTTCATATGATTTCCATTTCGGAATGAAATTTATAATACCCATTCATTTCACATCTGAAACATTAAATGTTTACCCAATTCCTCTAAGTCCTCACTATTGATAAATATAATAATCCAAGTGTGAGAATCACATATCATAGGGAAAAACAACATAATCATAAATATTACTTATAGGATGTATAAATAATTTCACATTCATTTAAATCTATGACACCTCAGTGTTATCCTCAAGTACATTCTTAGATATATCCTTATAAATTCCAATATGGATATCAGTGATGATTTATCATCCTAGTTTTGAAAGGCTGGTAGTCTTTTTGTTACCTACTAATGTAATTAAATCTTGGAATAAAAAGATATTAAATAATTTTAGATTAATATTCAGCAAAATAATAAAGTAAATATATTAATATTATAATAGTTTTGTGTCACTAGAATCTTTGAAACATAATATTCTATCTTGGTGAAAGATATTTAACATCCTGATTAAAGATCATCTCCATTAATACATAGAATTAAAACCTATTTTTCATTTCCTGGATTAAGGAAACCTAAAAACTGTGTGATATCAGATGCTTATTAATTGTTTACAATGGATATGTGTATGTATAACAAGAGCATAATGGTATGACAACATGATAAGAACACTAAATGATTATACCATTCATATAAATGATCATAATCAATATTAATGGAATAAATATGGTTAGTTATTAAGAGATAAATCATAATGAAATCATGATAATAATGCATGAGATAATTACATTAGTATAATACATAAAATTTGGGAATACACATAATTATATAAAATAGTTTGTCAAGACTACCTAACATGACCCTTATTGCATGTTAAGCTTGGTCTAATCACACGTGTACCTTCTTCAGTCTTAAGATGGAATCTTTTATACTATATTGTTTTTGTATTTGGATACCCCCACTTGTAACATCATATTATTAGCTTGGTATTTCTTCCCATGTACCCACTTGATATGGTATTGGGATTCACTACCATTTACCCTCTTATTATGGGATTGGGATGACCACTTATCAACCCTCTTAATATAAGATTATAATTTTATCCCATATACATAGGTATACCCTCTTATAATGGGATTCAAATACCTTCCAAAATACCCCATTGTTACAGGCTTCAAATTCTCTTCACATACCCTCCTGTTATGGGAATGAGATTCAATCATCGGTACCATTTGATCTCAGAAAATATTAACCACTATGAAATTATTTGGAGGGGGATAAATGTCTCACTATTCATATAATTAAATTATATATATGTGATCCTAATGATTGTAAAAACTCATTTTATCATGAATTATAAAGATAGATGGGTTTCATAAGCATAATATCATAAATAATTAAATGAAATGGATCACATAATCATTTCATCATATCATAAACTATGGAAAATATTCAAGTTTCAAAATAATTTAATCATATAATAACCACTAAAAATAAGTAGGTTTCAAATGTATTTTAACCTATTATAGCATGTGGAAGGGAAATAAGTATCAAAGAAAACGTATCATATTAAACACAAACCATTCATATAATGATTATAAAATGTACCCTTAGATAATA
Organism: Viscum album; assembly: GCA_963277665.1. Taxonomy (NCBI): domain Eukaryota; kingdom Viridiplantae; phylum Streptophyta; class Magnoliopsida; order Santalales; family Viscaceae; genus Viscum; species Viscum album. The sequence continues at coordinate 2,095,411,600 of OY728163.1, read as the reverse complement.
AGACTAATAAGGAATAGTTAATATCAATTGATTTCATCTAATATATAAAATTACTCAAAAATATCATTTAAATATTTATTTATCAAACTATCATTTCCACTTTGAAAAATTAATTTACAAACATAATTTATTTGGAAATCTATTTTCTTTAAAAATAACCTAAAAACATAGAAAATATTCTATTAAATACCATTTAATTACTTTTTAAAACATAAATAATTTTCACAATCCAATTCCTTGAAAATTATCTTAAATGATATTTTTAAAAAATAAAAACATTTTTTGAAAACACTGTTTTGAATGAAGACATATTTTAGAACGAAGAAGCATATAATGTCAAATTCTTTTAAAAAAATTTATTTTTTATATTATGTACCAAAGATTGGAAATGGTATAATAATATAAAGATATAATGAATAAAAAAAGGATAAGAAATTTCATGAGAATTATTCAGATATGTATCAGATGATTTCATCAATGGAAGAATAAACAGAAACAATGCTGAAAAAAGATTATATTGAAACAGTAAAATCTTAAAACATTAGTAACATTGAATCATAATACCTAAGAAATAATAACATTAAATGAATATTATAAATGATTTAAACAATTATATTCATGATATAACATGTTATAGTTGAATTATAAATGGGTTTTAAAATAATTTTGGTTTATAACATAATTTATGTCTTGAAGAGTGTTGATTAACTCATAATTCATTTACATATTTCATAAAATTTGAATAGAAAAACACATGAATGATAAATCCCAAAATAGATATGAAAATCCCAAAAATTATCAGTATAATAATTTCAAAATAGATGTGTTGGATGTATACACACCACATACAACAAATATGTGGTGGATATGGCTAATTATTCACTAAAAATAAAAAGGAGACCATAAACCCCCTTACTACATTAATAACATTAGAATCGTGATATCGATGAAAGAATAACTTAATTTGAAACATTTAGTATAATGAATAAAATTAAATTCATGATATAAATTTTCAAAGGCTAGTATATACACCTCCCATTATGAATAAGTGATGAATATAGCATATATTTCAATGAAATAAATGTCAGAGGAGAATTCACATACAATAATACTTATCTTTCATCATACACATTCAAAAATCCTATATAAGAAATATATTTTTATTATAAATATACCAAACATCGATATTATTATATCTCATACCATATATTATTTTATTATGAATTTATATCACCAATTTATAAACTATTCTATTGTAATGTTACATTTTTTGTCATAGACACTTTGTTTTCCATATATTCTTTGACTTATTATTGATGATCCTTTTAATGATATCACGATTTAAATAATTAAATAATTTAAAATAAAAATAAAAATATAATATATATTTACTTTATAATTATATAATATAATATATAAATTAGTTAAATATGAAATGAAGCGCATAGTTCACGGAGATAATAGGCCATACATTGGCTTGAACACTATTTCCATTTTCTTATGGTATTTTGAAAAAAATAAAATCTAATTACCTATATATATATATATATATCTCTCTATGTTTGTGTGTTATTATCAGTAGAATTATTATTTCATATATATCATATATTTTTATTAAACGAATCCTTAATATATATAAATATTGAATGAATCACATCTCCTTGAGGAGGTGATTGTCCAAACATTCAGAAACAATGTTAATGTATTCACAAAAAAATATAAATAAAAAAGTTATGTGTAATTAAAAAATTCAATAATCCTAAAATAAATGAAAAAATAACATACATATCACTTAAGAAATTACTTCCATCATTATTCCCAGCCATGATAGGTGGTAATATAACAATAAATTACATTGTTTGTCAAGGTGGTAGTCCACTCTATATAAGAACTATGATTGTGTATTCCAATTTATGGATGTGTAAGAAAATATATGTCAGACACATAACCTAGATATAGATAAATACATTAAGAATACATAGGTTATTTTATAATCTTGTAATAATAATAATTTATGATGTGTATTAATAAATGGAAAAATGTTTCTTTTTAAAGAACATTGGCCCTTCTCCGGGTAATTCCTTTTGTTTCACACCAAAGGACTAACATGGTTTGTTTTCTACAAAAAGTCACCGTTGTAGGATGATATGAGGGATGTTTTCAGCTTATTTTTTATCGGGATTAAATATAAAATAGGATTTTGAGGTTTGATAAAGTGAGGGGGGGGGGGGGGGGTGAGTACCTTTTTATAGTGGTGGAGAAGTGGCATTCTTTTAAATGTAAAATAGAAAATACTATTTAGAGTTTTCCCTTATATAATGTTCCCCAAATAATAGACCATTATAGATTAAATGAATTATATAATCGAAATGTTTCAATAAAATGGATTTTATACATTTTTGAATTTTATATGGCCCCTTAATTTAATTCTTAACTACTAAGTAAAATTTTTGTTTCTTAATCATTGTAATTAAGTTTTATCAGATTCATTAATATTATTGGTGAACAAATAAGAAGAAATTAATAGAAATTATAAAATATAATGATTTAAAATAAGGAATGAAATTTTCCAAATTCAAAACACATATGTGGTACAAAGAAATATAAAATTAATCCAATAGAGGACACGAATCAATGGGTTTTTAAATTTAATTTTTTAAAATGATTGATTATTTTTATATATATTTTTAATAAAAAAATTCTGAATTACCAAAATTGTGTTGAATGATATATAATTTATCTGATTATACAATATCTATAATTCTAAACATAATATAAATATTTAAATAAATATGTCAGAATTTTTATTTTTAATTAATGTTCGTTGTTTTTTCAGTACTCATAAAAAATGAAACATCTCCGAAAAGTACCAAAAATCTACCCAAATAAGTTTTGATATTAATATTTCAAAAATGAAATTTATTATTTCAAATAGAAATTATAAATGTTTCCGATAAATATTTTTAAAATAACTCTTCCATTAAATGGCATGAAAACTATGCTATAGAACAATAAAGATTTTATATGTAATACTAGATTTATTCTTATTTTATGACTATAAAACTAGTTTGATAAATATCAATAAAATTGGTCAAATCCGTATTATATAAATTTTATTTAAAACCTTCTTCAATTAATTTTTAATTTTTTAACATAAAACATGTATGTATATAGAAAAATAGTTTTCTATAAAAATGATTTTATTTAATTTAAAATAGTTTATATTTTTATTTAAAGCTAATTTATAACAAAATTATTTATTTTAAATACATGTTTAATCCATATTTTCAATATTTATTAAATTAATATTTTTAACTTCTAATCTAATAGATATGTCAAAACTGTAATAATACAGTAATAATAATTCTAATAATATAATTTAGTTCGGTAAAACATTATCATGTGTGTAATGAAAATCATCGAGGGAACATGACATTATGAGTAACAAAACCCAAACATAGTGTTATGTGTTCCATAATATTTTCATTGTATTTCATGTAGCATAATCATAACATGGTATTTCATACAAATAATCAATAAATTTGTTCTTTCATATAAAAAAATCTATATTCAGTGTTTTGTGAAATAAAATATGGCCAAAAAATAAAATTGTTTTGATTTTTTTTACAAAATCATAGGGTGTAACATTCTCCGCCATAACTAAAAAAAAGAAAACAAAACTCTAATAAATCAATAGAGATTTATTTTTCTAAGATAAAAGGATTCACTCATAGTTGCATCATTTAATTGATTGATGTGAATGATATTCAATAATGTTAAATAATAGTAAAAAGATAATTAATTTATCACAGGGTTTCTTTAAACAGTAGTTGAGAAAACAGAAGATATATTAATAAACATGAATTTATCCAAAGTGTAGCATTGAAAAATAATTTTTCAAACATGAATAATATTATTTAACAATAAGTTATAGCATAAGAAAAAACATTAATATCCATTAAATCAAAACGTGTCAGTATCCAAAGTTAATCTATGAAAATAGTGAAACCAAAGCACACATCATTGCATAAATCTCTTCCTATATTCTGTTATATTGTCTTATTATTTATTTAGAGGATGATTATCTTAATATTTATTATGAAGGTCCAACATACCAATGTCAAAATGATTCTAAAGACACCACATAACAGATAAAATATATTTGAATGCAAATTTATTCATGGGTGTTTTAACTTCTCCTAGAAATTAAAATGATTTTAACTATTTTTTATAAGTCTTTGAATTTTTCATTAAATTTATTTAATACTAATCTTAATTATATCATGAATATTGTTCAAAAACCAAAAATTATATTTAATTTAAAACACCATTGTTGACTAGAAAAATTTAGAGTTCCCTCACATAGAAACAAACTCTAAAATTATAGTTGCAAAATGAACTGTTGTTTTCAAATTTGTGGTTGATAAAACATTAATTTATTCCTTCAAATTTATAATTTATTCTAAATATAGGTTTTTCATCTGTACATTTCAAACAATGCAGAGTACATGATCCATACAATTTTTTCCAAATATTTGGTTACCAAACCACAAGTTATTCTTAAAAATTTAGGTTATAAACAACGATTTTAGAGTACATTTAAACACATCTATAATAATTAATATAAAATACCATAGATTAATGAGTTTTTATTTATTCTATAATAATAAATAATATTATGAATTTTATGTTACTGAAATTCAAAAAAACATTATTAGTAACATAAATGTGGGTTTTTATGATCATCAAAATAAAAAAAAATTAATGAATGTTTTGAATCGATACATTCATGAAGATAACATAATTATTGATGATTTAGAATCCCATAAAACCATAAAATAAATATTAAAATTAAAATAGTTAAATTTTTCACTTCTTAAATATCTTCCCTTCATAAATTTCTCACCCATTTTTCTCATTTATCTCTAATCGGTTCCCTATTTTTAGACATAAAAAATATTTTCTTTTCAAATGAAAAATATATCTTGAATATATATTGCCATAAAAAACCCCGAAATTATTATTTCCTTTAAAAAAATAATATGATATAATCTATGATCCATGAAAGCATGTAACAAATTATTCAATCAAGAATAATTGTTTTTAATAAATGTAGTATACCATTTAATTAATTTAATTGTAATAAAAATTTTAAGGTAACCCCTTATGAGATATAATAGTTTTAAAAAATATTCATATAATTAATTATATTCACATTAGAAACCCTTGTTTCAAAAGTCAAAAGTGTGTAGAACATTAAAATATATTATGTCAAATAATTTATTTTTTAAATTATTATTCGAATTTTATCATGATTTTAGATATTTTCCATATGTTTATAAGTAATATAACATAATATTATAAAAGAATTATATAAAATGAAATAATAAAATATTTTATAACATATATCTATACTAAAGAGAATTTTTGAACCGAAATTCAAAAGATATTTTTTGAATCATCTACAGGTATGAAGATAATTAAGGGATTTATAATAGATTATAGAGATCTTCCAAACATCCCAACTGTGGAACCATTTTATGTAAATATGATAAAACTTCTGAAATGTAATCTATGCTACTTTTAACATCTATAGTTCTTTGATATGGTGATTAGGATAAAAACTGGTTAATTAGAAAATCTAAAATCTTTTCAAGATCCTATATAGTAACATTTTCACATATTATTGTCACTATCTGAGTTAATATTTTTACTTTAAATGCATTAAATCATTATTCTAAAATTAAACATTCATTCATATTATAATACACTTTGTTTTAACTCTTCATCCAACTTTCAAGAACAATTCATACCTATAAGAAAAATAATTTTTATTTATATAAAGTAACAACCTTAAACAATTTACATTTTATGTAAATTTTACTTTTTATCATTTTAGATGAATAAAATCTTCATATTCATAACCATGTATATAATTATCTTTTGTAGAATATTTTTATACTAATACCTTAACATATAAATGCAATTTTTCTTTTAACCGGAAAGAAGAAATATTACCATTTGTTTTTTTAGAATGATTGTTCTCTGAACATGATGTTCTTGGATGCTTATTTTTTTCTAAGACTAATAGCAGTATAATTATAAGAAGATAATTTTAATACAATAAAAATTTATTTATTTATTTTGAATAATACAAGAGGATTCTAAATGAGTAATATGACATGATTTTTTTGAAAAAATTAATGATGACACTTCACATTCTCGAGCGAAAAATATCATATAATCATTTATTGAAATAAATTTTAAAAGGAAATTTTAAATAAGAATATTTTTCTATAAAAAATAATATTAATAAATGAAATAAAGTTTTATGATTACCAAAATAAAATAAAATAATAAATTTAATTGATATTACAAGTAATGTAATTTTACATAACCATGTTTTACTATTTCTGAAATAGAATTTGGTAGATTTGGATTCAAATGTATAATTCAATGAGGAAGGATAGATTATAAAATTTTATCATAACATATCTTTCACTCCCTATATATGAAACAACTAATTTAATAAATTCATATATATGAAAATATTATTTAAATATTTGTTGTATTAGAGATTTATAATTCTAATGATTTTTTGATAAAGGACTACTTTAGAGCTGACCAATCCCTTAGAATATACTAATCATATGACCACCAATTTATTTAATGATGTACTTCCATTATATATTTCTGAACACATCATATAAATGTTCTTTGTTTGTACCCATATGTAGTTGGGTATGGCAGTGTTAGCAACTATTGTCTTGAGTAACCAAATATCTTTATCATGTGAATAATTTTTAATATACACGATAAAAAATTATTTTAAATAATATATATAATTAACAACATAATTGTGAGGATTTATAAACAATCATATTCATATTGTACACTTGGCATCCAAAAGACCCATGATCAAATCCAGGCATGGACTAATTTCTAGATAACTATATCCGGGCACAAGGGTACTGTAGCAGTAATGTAGCAGCGGTAGAACTGTAGCAGTAGAGACAATGTAGCGGCGGAGAAATAGTAGCATGAATTGTAGTGGTGGCGGTACTATAGATGGTACAATAGCAGCCTGGGTACTATTGCAGTATTGTCCACCGAAGGGGCCTTTGGGCTAAAAATGGGTGTTCAAGCCTTATATTCTTGCCACTTGGCCTTGGTCCTTTGGACTATGTAATGGGTCTCCCTCTACCCCGTTAAAAGTGGTCTTTGCTTTAAATAATAAAATGAGGCTTCATCCCCAAACATAAGAAAACTAATATAGAATTCAATTACATTTATCATTTGACATGATTTATATAATTTGAACCATAAACAAAATAATTCCTATAAAATTTGGATCATTTAAAATTATTAAATATAAAAATTCTAGCTTTACTTTTTATATTTTATCATTGAATTTTAATAATTTATTTTCACCTTTTGTAATAACACGTGAATCTTTCATTAAAGTCTCTTCTTCAATGAATATTTTTCAAATTTTTGTTTCCTGAAAATCAGAGGAATATTTCGAAAAATTAGATTATAAATATGTAATTTTTATTATCATTATATATATAATAAAGTATCACCATAAATTTTTATATTTTTTTACGTTCAATCATTAGTTATTAAAATTTATATTGTATATGAAAGTAATTATTATTTAATTGATCAAAAGAATGTTTTTTAGAATTATATATTTGAGAGTTTAAAGATTGTACCTCATTAGAATGAGTCATAAGAAATACCAGTCATTCTGTATTTTCATCATCAGATCATGTAAAATATTAATTATTTGAGCTATAATAAATACTGTGGTTATACTTTATAATGTTATACCTTTTCATTTATTATCATATTTCCTTTTAGTTTTGTGTAATGTACATTTAACCTTTGAATTAAATTTTTATTTTCATTCAAAAAATATGATCTCTTTAGTGCCATTGATTTATTTGTGGTATAGTTTTTAAAAGCTGTTGAATGTATTTGATAAATATTTATCTAAATTTGGATGAATTTAATTATATGATTCATCCAATGTAGTTTTGAGGTAATATTATTTATATTTGATATGTTATTTTTCATTGTCTTGCATCTCCTATTCATACATAATTAATGTTCCAATCCATTATATCATTGATACTTATTAAAAAAATTTATATTTACATATAACAGCAGATATTCCATTTCATTTAGTGTGTAAAACACTATGTACATTCAATGGATGATCTAATTTTGTAAATAGATCTCTTTAAGTATAATCATTGTTGAAAATTTCTATCAATCTCACATTCAACTAAGTAATTCATTCTCCATTATTTATTCTGAAATTATAAAATTTTAACATTCCATTATTGTATCTCAATTATTTAATATTCTCATCTTTGTCATAGGAATCAAAAGTATTCTTGCATATATAACATGTAGTATAACAATTAAAAACATGTTTAAACTCGTTAGACCCTAAAAAACATACACTAAAATTTAGTACTTTCGAATTAAGATCATTTTATTTTCCTTGATCATAATTATAATTCTCGAAATCCTCTTTATGAATTATTTAAATAATAAAGACCATCAAATGAGATCGTTTTAAAAAAATTATCATGTGAGATTCCTAGAATAAATAACTATTTCTATTAATGTTGGGATCATGGATCATTAACATGCCTACATTGAGATCATCACTTCATAGATTTGACTTCATCTGAATCTTTGAGTTAATCTTGTTGTAGCCTTTGATATAGCACAATAGTAAAATTCCTTTGATATTTCTTCTCGGAATGTTGTATAACAATAGATCCCAACCATCGACATATACATACTTTTTGGTATTTAAAAAAGAAGTATATTATCCAAGTATTTTTAGTAATATAATATTTAATTAGATACCATCCCTTTGATACCTCTTCTGAGGTCAGTTTGATTATGAAAATGAACCAAATAGGGGTGAATTGTAATTCATCTAAACCTTCAACAATTTCAAATAAACCATCTTGTAATTGAATTTATCTTTTTTATATAAGTTAGGAAAGAGAAAAATAGAATTGGATATAACATCAATTTTTTATTATTTTGGGGGACAAATATCTCGTAGTCCACTCCCCCAACACTTTCCTAGCGAGAAAAATGATTTTCAATAGATAGGCCCTCTTATCACCAGACCATAAAAACTGAGTAAATTTAGGTGACACAATTATTATATGAATTTTAGAAGGCCTTATATTTCTTTTAAAGGGAATCATAAATCCACACCATAGTTTGAGAAGTAGATACTCATTCACCGCCACCATTGAGCATTTGTACTAAAAACTCCTACCAATCAATAGTTATTGATTTGATTTGGAATAATATTTTCACTCATAGTTACAACATTAAACTGATATATGTGTTTTATCTTTAAAATGTAATGTATAAGAAAATATATCTTAATTGTTTCACAAGAGTTCAATAAATAACATTACTAAAAATAGAATTCATATGAATAAATAGGAATGTATCCAATGTTTAACTTAGATAAAAATAATTTTTCAACTAACAAAATAATATTTAAAAATAATTTCTAACTGAATTAAAAACATTAGTACAGACTAAATCAGAAAAATATGGAGCCATAATGTATCTCTGGGGATGAATAAAAATAAGGACACAACATTTCATAAATACTTTTCAATATTCTATTCTCTTGTACTCATCGTTTTTAAAGGGATGACAATCTAAATATTTATACTATAGTTTAAAAATATTCAGGCCAATACTCTTCCATAAATACAACATGATAACTATTGAATATTAGAATTTAATTTAATTTAATAGAATAATTAAACCAATTATAAATATTATATATTGAATACATTGAATATAATCCTTGGAAACATTCATGAAACAACTTTAAAATAGTATTGACATATGCTGAGGCCATTTCAGAAAACATATATAATAGTTATTTTAAAACATTATTTTTGACTAGTCGAACGTTGGGTTCCATCATATATAATTAACTATAATTGTATGTTTCACTACATAAATGTTTTTACAAAAGGATGGCTGAAGAACAATATGGTTATTCCTTCAAATATAGTGTTTTTTTTAAAAACGTGGTTATTGGTCCAAAATTTTCTTACAGCATATGGTAAATGATCCATATATGTTTATTCAAACATGGGGTTTTAAAACCATACATTATGAATAATAACATATGTAATAAATATTGTTTTTGGAATACATTAAAACACATTCAAAATACGTAGTAAAATATTTTTAGATTGATTGATGCATTGAGTATTCTTCCTAAATAATAAGTAATCTAATGCACATTATCTTTCTAACATTCTCATCAAAATAAAAATATTTTCAACATAAATGTGGATTTTTGTGTTCACTAAACTAAAAATTCAATTAAATAAATTTATGAAATTAAACATGCTCAACAAGTCCCCTTTATAATAATCAGTATTGGAACAAAAACCATTATGTGGGTATGGAATTGAAGGAAATAAATTAACCATTCTTCCTCAATTTAAAAAATGTTTCATGATCACACATTGTTATTTTTTCTACTACACCAGCAACTTGGTGACCCTTTATATGGGACCTACAACCCTAGTATCTTTCTAGGTACTGAGTTCCACCCAATATGGTATCATTTTACTCACTAATGAAAATATCCTATAAAATCAAGAAAACATAACACATTAAACTCAACCAGGACCTCTTGAACATGAGATACCATCTCAATACCAACCAAAATTTATTTAAAATATTCTACTAAGTCTAATTCACCATAGGAAACCAAAATATATTATTATCACCAATTTTTTTGAAGCTATATTTTTTTCTTCATCATACATTAATTACCAGTTCAAGGATTTAAAACCTCCCCACTATAAAACCACTCATCGATGACATTCCACCTCATAAAATTCTATGAAAAAATATTTTTCACCAGAAACCAATGCATTGTCTGAATTTTTCTCTCTATTTATAATAAAAATTAAGCCACATCCAAAATTATTAAACTATATAACACAATGATACCTCATTATTTTAACTATCATAAACAATGATCATCACCTAAATTATGTGCATGGATAACTACCTATGGAATTTCACTCCATAACATGTAAAGAGAGATTACTAAAATTTCACCTCAATAATCACCCCAAAGCTCAATAACCTGATTATAATTACACCTTCTATTTCGACAAACTCTTAGATTTTCCCCCAATTCCAAATTTTTTTATAAATTCATGATCAAGAAATTTCAAATCATTAAATAACAGTCACATCATAAACAAAATATTTTCTTATATGGATCAACACCTATGAATCTGTAAGCCACATTATTTAAATTTTATCTTCCCACCAATGATACCATACTTGCAACACAATTTTTCATTCTATCACCCCAATAATCATATTATACTAATAGAATCAACACATTATTAATCTCTTTACCAAAATTATCTATTCTAGTATTTGAAACGCAACTTATCCACTAGAATACAACCCAAAAAAAATCCAATTAGTTTTAGAAAATAAAAACAGTTCATTTTATCAATCTATTGATACCCACATATTATGATTTACCATTAAAAATTATCTTATATTTCTTCCATGAATCACTTGAATGAATGTTTAACCAATAATAACACATTTCATCTAAATGTGTCATATTTGATTACACCATATCAACCCAAAAAAATGATCAAAAAATATCATAAAATTAATTCTATCTTCTATATTTTCTATTTTATTTTTGAAACACGAGAATGAACGTTCACAAAAATAATTATCTTACATGAGATAATAATCATGTTCCCATTTAATTTTTTATATATAGAAATATCCTATGAGTCTAACTCTATGATCTAAAACCTAATGAAATTCCATGTCACCTTTTCCCAATTTAATAATGATCTAACACTATAATATCCACTCTCCTACGCCACACCGTCATATTACTCACACATTAAAACTCACTAAAAAATCCTCCAAATAATACATTTATTTAAATAGATAATCATTTCTTATATCACCATAGTTTATCCACTCTCATGATTCCCCAAAAACCCATTTTTAGAAATTTATCCCCATGTTTTTTGACAATAATTTGAAATCATACCACTTCCATGTTCTATAAAATTGTCACTAATCATCTCATATATGATATTATTGACCAAATATGATCATAAATTTCATAGCACATCATACATTTAACCATTTATCTATAAAGACCACCTCTTGTTCATTATTCATATGATAATAAATTGGTCCACACACCCAGAATTCCTTGAGAACATGTATATCTAACCCAAACATGTATGATTAAACATCAATGGACAACACAATCACTCATTCATGAATAATGAAAAAGTGTCTCATACCATACAATTTCGTATGAATACTATGACTACCAAATAAATATTTATCACCAATTTGGAAAATTCCAAAAACATTACCTCACTTCAAGAAGTTAAGAGAATCAAACGATTTCATATACCCATAAAAAAAATCTTGAAACCTAGGATCATTCAATATATGATTCAAGTTTAATGTAAAATAAATCACTTCCCACTAATATATATCTCCCATATTCCATATAGGATAATTAATCCCAACCCCACTAAGGTCATAGATCCCCCAAAACTCTTCATTCACATATATCAACATACTAAATTTGACAACAAGAAGCAAACTCTCTTGTTTTTACCATAAACTAGTTTTAAATAAATATTCAAAATGGTCTTAAATATCCCGTATTTTCATAAAAAGAATATTTTATAATGAGAACACCCTTCTTCCACCCTGCAATAACTATGAGATCAATTGTTCCTAAGATATATCCCATAATTATTCGGCTTAAACACCCGATTAAACTATAAATAATGCCCCTTATACATGTTAAATTAATTCCATTCATGAACCACATTCTTTGGATTCATTCAAATACATCTTTATGGTATACACCCCCTGGCATGCTTATAACAAAATAGGGACACAACTCTAATGAATCGATCCCAACTATCTACTTTCAGTACATCGTTAAACTCAAATTCTAAAATTTTATAGGAGAAGTATGTTGTAGGAAACACTCATTTCTAGTGTATACAAACCATACAATATAAGGGTAAAATGTATCTCAGGAATGACTCTATCCCAACAGACATTTTCCACAATGATGTATCAAATACACATATGATCATAAAGAAAATAACGATATACGAGATAAGAATGTGTAACTATGTTTCATATAGATAAATGCCACCAAAACATTAGATAGATATAAATAATTATTGATAATATAAAAATTGTATATCCTCTTAGGACTCAATCAGTCCCAAATAAGAATAAAGGTGTCATGTGAAAAGTATAAGTTTATTTTAGGAAATCAATGAATTATTCTTTCGATCATAGGATTTGAAAAAAATACTAAATCAATAATCCTAGAATACATTTGGATTTATAAAATTGGTTAACTTTAATATAAAATATTAGAATTTTAATCCTAACTCAATGGTAATATAGTATTCAACTCATGTTGGTGTTTCCCCAAAATAATTAGAGAATAATCAAATGTTCTTTCCAATTATATATCCACTTAAAATATCTTAAAAAAGGGTCATGTGGAAATCTCCATAGCCTAAAATACACTTATAGTAGTGGATAGGGGTCTCCCTTGGACTTCATGAACTGTCTCTCTTCTCTAGAGGCTTCTGACTAGTAGAAAGGGGTAGATAAATCACATTGAGAGACTATAATCTCTAGTAACATTGTCATAAAAAATATATAGACTTTCAAAAAAAAGTATAACAAAGTCTATCATATTGGATTATAGTTGAAATAAAATTATAACAATATCACAACAATACAATAAAAATTTGAACATGAGTGGCAATATGTAATTCTATTAAATATAGAAACCCCATGCGATAGTCATATATAGAACCTATATAAATCTAATACCAAAAAATGGCAGATAAATTTTCTCGTTTTCATTTCATTAAACATCCACCTCATCAAACTAAATTCTCAATAATAATTAACATATATCATAGATAATTTCCCAATATTTGTTTCTATCAAACATTTTATAGGAACAATATGGTGACCCTATAGGGTTTGATCCTAACACAATGTTGGATTCCACTGATTTTCCCCTAAAAACCTAGTTTATATGTTCATACATTCACTCAATAAATCTTAATATATATCTTCTCTTAAATAAAGTATTCACTCTATTGGGAACTAATGATGCAACGTTAATAATCGATTTATATTTTCTTCTACTATTGTCTAAACTAGATGATATACACCTATTATGAGAATGATATGAGTGTGAATGATTTATCACTAATAATATAACTATTTATAAAGAAGGTTCTATCTCTATATCATATCATATGTGGGGAATGGTTGTAGTGACCAATGATTTTGGAAACATTAGATTAATACAATCTTTAATAACTGTCATCACATGAATCATTGAATTAATACCACACTGTTCAAAAAAAAATCAAGGATATTAAAAATACATTTTGAATATAATAATTAATATATTTAAAGATATATTTCATTTAAAATAATTTATTATTATTATTTTTCCTTGATTAATATTTTTAAAATGATTAATTTTTAAATACTATTAAAATTCCATGGTATTTTACCCCGATAGATTAATTTTATATTAGAGAAAATATTTTTTAAATATTTTTTATTTTAATTTATAAACTATTATATAAGTATTCAATTATTTATAAATTTATATAAAATAATATTAAATACTCTTGATGTTTGAAAAGATCATTTTTTGTAAATGTTTTCTTATTATATATATATATTATTTTCATTTGAAATCTATATTAATAATTTTTTAAATCATACATTTCCCAAAAAAGAAACATTTTTTGGATAAAAATGGTAGTATATTCTTAGGTTTATGTTTTGAGATTTATTAAAAAAAACTTTAAGTTGTGATAAAAATACTAATTTTTTTATACCGTATAATTTAGGGAATAAAAAATTCAAAAAATATTTTCTATATATATATATATATATATAAAGAAAAATATGTTAAAGAATATTGTCAATTTAAAAAACACATGTTTAACATTTTAGAACCAAAATTCATATATTACAGTAGAAATTATTTTTTCACTTATATAAACAATTGGTCCTCATAACATATAGAAATTAAATATAAAAAATTGGAATTAATATTATAAATTAACATAAACATATTATGTAATTAATTAAATATCATTTTTTTGGAATAAATGTATTATTATTATGATTTAATTTAGTTATACATGATATTATTAAAAGTTAAATTTTTAAAGAATCATTTTATCAATGTTGTGTAATATTTGTCTAATAAATTAAATTGACGTATTTTATACAATGAATTTTATTTTATTTTTAAACTAAAATAATAATAAATTACTTTTAAATCAATTGAAAATTAATACTAAATATGATTTAAGACACATAATCGTAAAACCATCCATTATTGTAAAAACGTTATTTGAATAGAATAGACTTTAATATAAATGTTAATTTAAACATATTTATATATTTACATGGATTAAATATGTGTTTAGTTAAAATATTGAACATATAAATTTTCTAATACTGGTTATATCATTTTTTTGTGAATCATATAATAATTTTTTAAATATTTGTCACTATGGTGAAAATAAAAATGTAAAAATGTAAAAAGAAAGTGTTAAAATGATTGAAGTGTTTCTGTAACAAGTATAAAAATGGGTATTGGATGATTTATCAACACTATATCATAGTAAACTCCAATATTAATGGAATTTAGAATGATTTACCATTGAATAGTCTCATTTTATTATGGGAATATTATTGGTGTTCACAATAGTCCATTTTTCATCAAATAAAAAATGGGACAATTATAACTATTCTTGTCACTTTGAATAATCCAAATTTAAATATGAACCCTAATTTTTCCCCAAAATTAAATACCCTTTCAATTTCATATGCATATGTTCTCAATTATTTACCCTAATAATTTTTGATCCATGGGTATTTTCAAGAGAATGGTCAAGGTACCAATGTGAGTGTTACTTAATCTTTATCAATAACTTCTTATTCATTCCATTCAAAATATATCGAAACCATTTTTATATAGTTTATTCAGTATCCTTGCTATATTTATCTTTATTTCAATCAATTTGAAAACTCATATTTAAAATTATACTCTCACAAGAAACAAAGTAATATTGTTCAGGCATTGTGTTCACTACTCCTTCAACAAAGCGTCATATTTAGTTTTTCACCAACTCCAACATTCACTGGTTTTAAAGATAGAGTTGAATAATAAACATCGAATCTATAATATTATTATTAATATGATGATAAAAATTATAATCCACATTCATTTTATTTGATCTTTTTTAAAATGAATATGTTAATTATACATTGTGTGGACTACCGCCTCCATAAAGAAATGTTTTTCAATATTCCTCTACATTTTCATTATTTTTAAAATACACATAAGAAATTATTCAAATTCATAAAAATTATAAATAATATCATTATTCTTCTATTATGTAGATATTATGTCAAAATAAATAATTTTATATTCTTTCCCACCAATGGAATTATTGTATGTTCATTTTTGGGTTAGTGTAACAACATACTTGAAAATTGCTATAAAAATATATCATGGATAAATATATAAAATTCAATAATATTTTTATCATAAATTAATAATAAAAAGTTTAGTTCTTTATAGATATTTATGGTAAATATTTATTATTTATCTTGTTATTAATGTATATAGTTCATAAGATAAAATTATTGAAATAAGAGAATCCTGGTTACATTTAATATAAAAAATGTAAAAAACTATTGAAATTAAATATTAAGATTATAAATAAATATAAGTAATCCTATATATTAACATAAATTATCTCATAATGATTAATGGTTTTAGGAGAATAAATAACTACACCAATATTATGATACTAGTTCAAGAAAATTAGGATAACTGACACCCGATATAGATATTAGAAAATAAATAACTATTATAAATATAGAATATATATAGAATATTTTTATAAAATTTTATTGATATGAATAATTTTCTAAAATAAGACATTAATTTTTTTATTATGTTTGAGTTTATTAAACAATTGAGTTAGTGGGAATACATTTTAATTGATTCTTCTAAAAAAATTTAATCCTCTAAAAATAATACTTATTACATGAAAAATTTTACTTGAAATTTTTAATGTACTACCTATTTAATATTTTTAATCTTCTACACTCATTATTAATGGTATTTAATGATTCATTAGAAATAATGTCCTTCATGGTGTTTCCCTTCGAATGTTTTTAATTTCATAAGGTTTTTCGTAACTCAACTTCATTTATTGAGTAAAAATATTTTATTTTTAAATATTTTTATAAAATATATTTTTTATCCAATTCAAAGAGGATAATATGTTAGCCCCTCCTTCCACTAAAATTGAAAATTTTAATTCATTCTATTTCCCCTATTTCATTACCAATGTGACCTACTACGAATTATTAGATCCTAGCAACTAGTTTTGGATTCTTTGAAGATTAAAATATTGGTGGAGTTGATCTGATTTCATCAAGATCCCTTAAGTAAGTGGGTTTCCTCCATTCATCCTCGCATTTTCATAGGGTTTATTTCTTTTACTTAGGGTTTCATCCATGTTTTCTTAATGTTACTAATTTTTAGATGCTAGGGTTATTAACTAGCGTTAAAAGATATGTCTTTTTGGTGAAATCGTGTGGATTTGGTCTTGATTGCACTCCCTTATGGTTCGATGGTGGTAAAGTTGATGTTCTGGCCAATGGTGTGGGGTTTTTGGAACAAATTTTAGGTGATTCCATCTATAATATTTATTAGATGGGTTAGTTTTTAATGATTTATAATTTTATAATTCTTCTCTTATATTGTGTCTATTTCCTTAATTATATTTGTTATCATTTTTTAAGTGGTTTATTTTTATGTGGAAGTATTGTGGATAAAAGAGTGTTTGTCATATGTATTTCATATAATATAATGTGGGGTTATTCTAAAATTCATGAAATGGTTCAATTAACTGTTTTTAGGGATTCCTATTATGGTTTTATGTTATATTGGCATGCCCTTGGTCTCAAAATAGGGGTTTTTGAAGGATTTTTGTGCAAAACAAGGTTAGGCTTGTTGGATGTGTTTCATGACGATTTTAAGTGGTTTCTTGATCATTTTAAGAGGTGAAACTACATATCCAAACTGTTTTGGTAGGATTTTACATTTAAATGGTATATTTTAAGGTGAATGGGATGTTTTTTGATGTGTTAAATCTTTTATAGGTTTTATAATAACTGTTTATAGTATTTATTGATGTAAGAAAGAGACGTGAAACATGTCGTGGGTTGTTTTTTTATTAGTATGATATCAAAATGAATTTGAATGAAAAAGGCGATTGTGTGACTTTTGGGATATATGTGAGGTACGTTTGGTGTGAGCTATTTTTAGATGGACTTTTTATGTATATGTGGTACTTTATATGATGTGGAACTTTTTTGAGCACATAGGGGAAGTCTTAGGTATCTAGTTGGGTGGATGAGTACTAGTATGCGGGTGTTCCGGTGGGGTTTGTCCCTTGTTTAATGTAGCACGATTTGTGTGACAACACTAACTAAACAATGATGATGATGTTGTGGGAGCACTAGGTTATGATCATGCATCCTATTAGTGGCTCATGTTCAATAGAACCTAAATTTATTATGGTTACTTTCACCGAGATATGAGGTACCTGGAACTCACAGTGAGCTAGTGCCTAGAGGTATTTCCCATTTCTAGTTCTAATTAAATAATTTACACTTACCATCAAGAAAATGGTATTTTTTCTAGATAAATTCAGTATCTTGTTTGTTTTATTTAAAAGTGGTCAAACCTTAAAATATCCCAGTTGAAAACTGGTTTTATGTTAGTTTCACATTTTTGAAATTGTTAACACCATTTATTGTTTAAAAAACATGCAAGATTTGTGTCTTATAATGATTATCACATGGAATATATTAGTGATGGAATCCTACAGGGATTTTCCTCACACCCTATAAACACCTTTGAGTGTAAGTAGGATAAGACTTTTTTTATATGTTTGGGTAATGATTTCAGTGATAGTGGTTTGGGTATATATCTGTCCTTCTTGGTACAGTGTCTTGGAGATGGCTTGAAGGTGGTGCCTCTTGCCATGAGGAGGTTATTGTGTTGTACTTTTGTATTTGTTCCCTTTTGATAGTATTTGTGTACTATATTAAATTGTGAAACTCAATTCAGAAATTTTGTAAAATATAATTTGGTTTGATAAATTAAAATTTGATTTATAGGATTTGTTTGTTGTTTTATGGTTATAATCCCAGGTAAATCGTTCCCAAAATTCATTTTATGATTCTCGGTCACTTGTTCAAGCCCGTGGGGATCGGTAATCCCTTCGGCCATTGCCACAGGCTAGTTTGGATGTTGGTTTTATGGACGACTAGATTCATTTTGTGACATATTTTATATTCCCCTCAATATTAATTTTAATAACATATAAATAATTGAAATGAAATTTATCTAAAAATATTTTTAATGAAATTTTTTCCCAATTATTTCACTTCACCATTCCTAAATTAATTTTTAATGTAATCTAAAACATAATCAATTATGACTTATGAATGATTTTGAAAAAACTAAATTTTAGTTACATTTCCCATTAACTCATTATAATTAATAGATTTAGTTCAGAAGACCTTTTATTCTTGACTCACTCTATAAATGTAATTAATGAAAACACTTTTTGCGTGATTGAATTTTATGTATCAATAATATAAATAACAGGGGTTAATATTTTTTTTAGAATTTATAAATATCATGAACCCAATTTTTTATTTAAATGGATATTTTTGATATAAAAGCCGAAGGATTATCATTTCCATATTTTAGAAGACCCATTTTATTTCCATGGGATTTTATTCTGGGATATGTTAATTATTTCCATGTGGAACTCATTAGTTTGGATGAATGATATATGGTTTTATATATAATCTACCAATGAAATATTAAACAATTTACTTCCCATGATATAATGTTTCGTGGGCCAAATTTGATATAATCACAATTTAAAGGGTGATACATCATGGATATGTTTAATAACAAAATCAATAACCATATTGGATATTCTCAAAATTTAAATACCAACCACTATTTGATATTATCACAATATAAATGGTATACCGTCATATTTATTCTCTCTAGCATTAGGGTGAGACATCCTTGATAAAATCAAAAACTAAATGGTGGGATTTATTGAATATTTTCATTAATAAAATTATTTAATTTAAAATATATAATAAAAAAATCAGGTTATTTCATAGCTGTTCTCAGAAACTAAACCATGGGTCATCTAATATATTTTTAAATTATTAGGAAAACCTATGATTATGTTTATTCCAATGTCTTGTTCTTAGTCTTTTTATGATGATGTGATCTCAGGGAAAATTTTAATTCACTTATGTTTTTGGGAATGTATTCATTTCCAATTTTCTAGCATTTCATGTATCATCAATAATTTAATTTTATATATGATTTGTTGGTTATGATTTTCATAAGGTCAATGATTATACAAATATCATCATCAGATTATAAATTAAGATATTTTTTTGTTATCACTTTTTTTACCATTATTGTTTATTTTAGCACACATATTTCAAAAAAGAACAAATTTCCTAATGTTATGAAGAATTATAGTACATAAAATGTTTCTAATAGATTATATTATGTTTATATTTTTTCAGAAATTTGGAAGATATTTTGTTTGAAAGGATGTTCCTTACATAGTGATAAAAATTTCAAATTAGTGGGAAAAAACTATATTTTTCGCTAAAATTTTAAAAAATTATCCACAAATATAACACTCAAAGATGATGGTATTTTATTTAGAATAAATATATTGTTCAAGTTTTTTACTAAATTTTGTCAAATCGAGGAGCTTTATAAATTTTATCAGAATCAAGATAAGAAAAATATAAATGTTAAGATGTTAGTTCTAGATAATTAAACTATTGTTAGGTTAGGGTTAACCATAATTTAAATATTATAGGTAAGCCTTTAGTTTTATTTTGGTAGTTTTTAACATTTTATGGATTATGATTAAATACCAATACTGAAAACCATATGTATATGTTTATAATAAAAATATTGTTGTATTGTAATATCATGAAGTTTTATTACCATTTTAACAATATGGATTTCATAGAAATGACATCTCTATCTGTAAATAATAATTTCATGTAGGCTCTGCAATTGTTTCACTGAGGGATCATTACCATGAAAAGGGAATGTTTGGTATTAACTCAATTGTCACGACATGGGTGAGAAAGAGGCCTAACATTACAAATTTTTTGCCATCCACTGAGATTTGTAGTGGTTATTTCTTATTTTATTTATTAAAACATCATGATGTATTGTGTATGATGTTGACTTATTTGGGTTGAGAACCTAATAAAAATTATCATGGATAAAATCGGATTTTAAAAAATAGATTCAAAGGTATAACCAGAAGTATTATATTTTACATATAAAGGTGACATCTGATTGTTCCAAATGATGTTACATCACTAAAAATTATATTTATTAACCTACAACAGTATAGTAGTGAAGGTTGAATCCTAAGGGAGTGGGGGTGAATATTTTAAAGATTATGAATTCTTTATATTGATGAATACAGGACGAAAAATCATTAATTGAAAAATTGTGGAGCATATATTTTTTTGTGAATAATGGATTAATGATGTAATAGAATGGTGTTATGGAGTTGAAAAAATGGGTGATGTTGTAGACACAGGTAAATTATACCTATGGGTTCAAAAATGGTTTCTTATTTTAAATAAATTTCTTTAATTTTCACATTTAAAAAATTGGTTGTGTTAGCCTCCCAATACAAGAAAATAACCAAGAAGTAGAATGTTTTTTGATGATCGCCTCTTTAAAAAACATTCAATCCACTATAGTCATTGTAGTTTTATCAATATGTACTATCCCACCAAAAGGTACTAAAGATATTGGATTTAATGTTTGATTAAATTCACCCATGATCAATATCTCTGAATGATAATGGAGTTTATATTAATTCAAAATAAGTGAACAACAATTTAACATGAAATCAGAATCGATCTGGACAATCAATTCCGATTTGAATAAAAAAATAAAGCTAATTAGATGAGAAATTTTACATGTAAAATAGAAATTCCCTAAAGGTATATTACTCAATACATGTTTTCAAGTCCATACAGAGTAAATGTTTAAATCACATACTTATAGTGCATAAAATAGAGGGGTTGTGGGAATGAAATTATTAAAAGTACATCCCTTGGAAATGCACCTTGACCCCATTGGTATATCTCACCTCCTACTTAAAGTCTAGAGCGCATTGGTTTGTGGTGGTGATGTGTTGAAATTAGGTCCTTATATCTCCCCATATCGAATAAAAATATTGAATGAATCTTCTATCTCCCACTAATTTTGCCTCTATATTTTAATGTTTATCATTGTCACTCTTCCTTTTTCCCCAATTTCCTCCAATAAACATAGGTCGATATTCCTCAAAATCAGCGAAAACGTATGACTTTCTATGTAGCAATGGTTACATTATAATCACCTATGTAACAAAATATATAGACCCAGTAGTGGAATTTTTGGGTTGAACATGGATATAAATTAGGCTCTAGAATTAATCTACAACTAATAGATAAATAAAAATAAAAATTAATTAATCATTACATTATTTAAAACAAAATTCTATTTAATTAGTTATTATATAAATTTAATATGTTAATTAATTAATAGTTATATATTATATATTATTATTAATTTTTATTATTTATTATTCTAATTAATTATTACTTAAATTAAAACATTTATTAATTATTATTGAATTATTATGTTATTTTATTAAAGAAAATATTTTTATGATTTAATAAAAATTCATTATATTAGATATTTATTATAAGTTATTATGATATTTAATTTGTAATTATTTAATAATGTTCATACTTTATTTATCAAGTCGATAAAATATTATTGTAGATAACTAGATTAATTATGATATATATTTAATTAATTGATTAAATTTATTTATTTTAAAAAATAATTTTATTAACTATTAGTTAGTATATTTTAATTAATTATGAGTCATTAATTATGGTATTTTAGTTTTATTGATTTGTTTATTTATTATTTATTTATGTTTTATTCCATGATTAATAGTTCCCTAGAGGGGTTGTGGCTTCTTCTGCAGGCCTTTTGGCTTGCTTCATAGTCAACTCATCTATTCCAGGTGGCAATGAACTTATCTTTCTCCTTCATGATGCTGTAGTGGAACCACAACTTGTCGATGTACTCCTTCATGGCATTGACGGTTCCAGATCCTTCGACGACGTCTTTATTAGATGGTGGTGACATCTATAGACTTGGAATGTAGGATCGACAAGCTCCTCTACAACATCGGCTGTTGACCATCATTATGTATAGAGAACCTTCATCAACATGATGGATCGTAGATGTAGATTTTGTAAATTTCCTTATATACGAAGACATAAAGTAGGTTAGTGGTTTTGTCAAATCCAATGATGGATGTGTGTGAAGGTCAAGTAGTGGATGAATCCACCTTTATTATAGCGTGTATAGAAGGATTCAGATCTTGAACTCAAAGCCCAATGGCCTCAGTTCAGGTTGATGGTGGATCAAGAAAGTAATAAAATCAATATCTTTACTCGTGGTCGGTGGGTAAGTTGTGGTGAGATATGGCAGTATGTAGTGGTGTTGAAGATGTCTCGTGTGAAATATTTTGGTGGAATCTGATGTTTGAAAATGGATCGTGTCTATGGATGTTTCAGTGATGCATACATTTGGCATTCGTTAGTGTAGAAGGAAGGTTGACGGTGTCTTATGAGACACCATTGGCTCCGATGGTATTTTACGACACTGTTATAGGTTGGCGGTGTCTCATCCTCCAATGGCCCTAAGGTCTTTATTTTTTTTATTGATTCTGATAATCCACCATTCAAGGGGTGATGTGGAAACCATACAAGGCTTAGAGGCGTAAGTATTACATGGCATGTAGGCCTTCGTGGAATTCATTTCCCATATGCATCAAACATTACATTCAACCGAGAATAATTACATGGAACGTATACTATCTAGCTTCTTCATCGTGAAATTAGCTCTCCACCGTCACATGGCTATTCAGCTGGGTTTTTCCACGCATGCACAGTCTTGTCTCAATGGTAGGTGACATACCCTCTCATTCTTGCAATCCATTTAACATCTGCTATGGTGAAAGATCCTCCCTCATCCTCATTCTAGAGTTTGATACTTGTAGGTCAACTGGTTTTCATATGCACTTAAGGTGGCTCAAAAGCCTTGTGGTGTCATGAGGTCCTTTTTGACTTGAAGGCATAGGTGGCCTGAAGTCCTTAATGTACTTGGGGGCCAAATGGGAGGCCCGAAGGCCCAAACAGGGAATATTCATGCATGCTACAGTGCCTAACAGTAGTAGCTACAATACCTAGTACAGTCCCTACTACATTATTGATACAGTCATTGTTACAGTACTATTATAGTCACCCAGAAATATTCCACCACCTACATTTGATCTCAGGACACTGGGATGCACTTAAAGAGTCCTCCCCAACTCAGCTGAGGCTCATGTGGAGGCGGTGTCTCATCCTTTACCAACGGTGTGTCCAATTAACTGAAACCTTGTTGGTGCCCCGCAGAATATGGGTTGACAGTGTGAAGTGTAATTGACATAAGAAATTTAACATTGAATATTAATCACCCAATTAATTTACAAATATTAAAATAATTATAAATTAATGAAAATTTAATTTAAAAATATAATACAAATAATTTGAAAAATAAATCCTAAACTGAAAATTTAATTAATTAAAGCAATTAACAATTTAATAAATCCATAACAGGAAACTAAAAACTAAAAATTAAACATACTCATAAATTATAAACTAACATAAATCAACAAGTAGATCAATTGACTAAATTGAAACATTATTTTTAAAGTGATTTAAAACACTAAATTAAATAGATATAATTTAATAAATTAAATTAAAACAATTACTTAAATTGAAAATTAATTTTCATTAATATTATAGATAAAAAAATATAATTAATTAAATTAAATAAGAAGATAACTAAAAAACAATTGAAAATTTATTAACAATCATAAAATTAATATGTCATGTAGATAAATGAATTAAAAATTAAATAGATAATTATTGATCCATAAGATTATGTAAATAGAAATTAATGACTACAAATTAAAAAAATAATTATTTATTTATAAATAAATAAAATATAAAATTATTATAGTGAAAAAAAATTAACATAAAAACCAAAATTAATAAAATAAATGACTAAAAACCTATTAAAAAATATGTTGAAAATCAGTTCATTTTATGGCCACATTAAATTCCCTCACACATAATCATTTATTTTCCTCAATAAATAAATTCAATTATTATCTTTTAAAAAAGAAAAATGTTTTTAAACAATAATCTTTAATTGAAGCGTGTTAAAAAAATTATGAATAGATGAACAAAAATTGAGTATTAGGCTTTTGAGATGACATGTTAACATGTTTTCCTAACCAATTTCAAAAACTTACAGTTAATCTATGGAACAAAAAAGCTTTCATTGTTGTGAATTTAATGCCTCTTATACAAAGTTGACTACTAACATAATTCAAATTTTGTTCATGTTGTATATCTAAGAGTGATAACTGGTTAAACATCAATGGAATTATTTTCATCACAAATGGTACCTTATAATTTGACTTCATACTAGTTTCCAAAAGAACAATGAAAATATAATTAAATCACTTTATTCATTAAATATATATGATTTCATATAAATCAATTGTTTCCTTCTACATTTGGTGTTCATAATTTCTTTAGCATTAATTAACTCAATTTTGAAAACTATGAAATTTATTAAATGTTTTTAATTTTTATCATCCATGTAACATGTTATATGAATTCTGAATATGAACATAATATAATTGTACATAGTAATTTCTCATAGACACTTTGTGTAGTGTCTCAGTTGTTCACCATTGTTTTCCAAAGGAAAATTTTACTCCAGTTTCAAATATTTTATAGAACTACAATTTAAATTACCACATAGAAGTGAAAAAGTTTTATTATCTAAAAAATCAGTCCACTATAATAATGTTCCAAAATCCAGTTTCCTAATGTTTTAATATCAATGGCACCAACATTATCCTACATCACTCACAAACATAGTTCCTAAATAGAACATAAATAAAATTCGTATGAACATTTACTCAGTAATCATTATTCCTAAAAAAATTGATTAAAAAAACTCTTATCTATGAGTAAGATATTTTACTTAGGAAGGACAAATTTTATGTTCATTGTGAGTTCTAATGAAATTCAGATTGTGTAATAATTTTGAAAATTTAAACCATTTTTACAACAAATTAGAGTCTGACATATTTGATGCGATTAAATCATAGATAGATCAAAAAAATTCCCCCCATAGATATTTAAAACCCATATTTTCCTTAAATCTTAATTCAATGGTTTAGAAGACAAAATATTTCATTTTAATTCTCAAAAAAAATTCAATTTAGTAGAATAATTCCATGTACAAGAGTCATAGTGTCATTCGAAAAAAAAATTCCTAAAAAAATATTTCCTAGCATGAACGCAAGAATTTACAATTAAGCCAATGACAAAAAAATTCTATTAAGTTCAAAAAATAGCATGTGAATAAATTGAGTGCAGTGATGTGGGTGTTTCTAGTTTAGCAGATTTTCTTTAATTAGACTTACAATAGAGCTGAAAAGAGGAATTCTAAAAAACTACCAAAAAATAAGATATTATCTTAAAAAAACTACCAACAATGTTGTTATTCCTTCCCATGACTTAAATTTATGTTGTATGAAAATTTAAAAGATTTAAAGAATGAATTTCCACAAGTCAAATGCATGCACAAAAATTTTAGTAAACCATCACATGCAACAAAGAAAGTAAAACTATGAATAATTTCATCAAAGAGAATGTGAAAATAAAAACTCCAACTTTTAAGATGTTTTAGCTTTAAAGTAAGTATAAATATAATATTTCCATATATTCTAAATGAAATCCCGTATTTTATTCAATTCATGTACCTACAAAATGAAAAATATTAAAATATGAAATCAACACAAAAAATTAAATGTAATTAAAAACCAATGGTATAATTAAACATAATTTAAATCTAGCAAGGATCCGAAATGTATTATCTTGTAATTTGAATACAAAGGGGATGATTTACATTTATTTAAAATAGTAGGAGAAGGCTACTTAATGTACTAAATCTATGAAGAACAATATCTATAAATCTGTATAAACCAATAAGACAATGTTAGGACTAGGTAAAAATTATTCAAAATACAAAAATTGAAGTAAAAAATGAGAGAACATGGGTTGACTCCAATGAAGAAATATGTT
Source organism: Viscum album (assembly GCA_963277665.1). Classification (NCBI taxonomy): domain Eukaryota; kingdom Viridiplantae; phylum Streptophyta; class Magnoliopsida; order Santalales; family Viscaceae; genus Viscum; species Viscum album. Next base: position 2,095,384,045 of record OY728163.1, on the reverse strand, counting down.
TAAATTCATCATTTAGAAATTACAAAAGCATAAAAATATCAATTAATGAAATAAAATCACAGGTTTCCTCCTCTTTAGCACTAGTTTTAACATCACTTTTTGAACTCCCCTAGAAACTAACTAAAGTAACTAAGAGCTTTTGGTCTCCTATGTATTAACCAAAAAAATATGGGTTTCTATTGTTTTATAATAGAATAAAAAGATTTTTGGGAACCTAATATACTTTAGGAATACATGTATCCATTCACAAAAAAAATCAATATGAAACAAGATTTATCATTAAGTAACTCCTCAAAGGAGACATCTAATTGAGAAGCAGATTCACCACCCATGTTCCCATTTTTTGTATTTTAAAAACATTTAGGTACATGGTGAAGAATAGAGAACTCCCTCAAGCTCTACCAAGAAGATTATAGGCTCAAACACATCAATTTTACTATTGGAAGTAGTGCTTTCCACTTCTGAAAAAAACTAATATTTTACCAAATTTGAATTCACATTATGGGTTAATAGTGCAGAATGTGATTCTAAAGGTTTATAATGATCCTCAAAGCTATATATCTCAAATTTTACCAAATAAACAAATACAAGGGTTCTTGTGGATGATTTATCACTAAAAAATTCATAAACAGTAGAAATAGTATGTTCAAAAGATTTAGAAATATTAGAACTCATATTAAACTCCCCATCTAAACTACTATCATCTTTTAAATGGTATTATGAACCTGACTCTTTTAAGGATGGATATGAAAAATTGGGATTACAATTTATTTGACCTTTGACATATTCATATTTTACAATATTTTAAATTTATTCTTGAAGATACTAATTAATAAATTCAAAATCATCAACTACTTCTACGAAAAAATCATTTCTACTTAATTCGTCTAGTGTTTGTTGATAATCTTCATTAAGTTTATTAACAAAAATTTATTTCTAAAAAAATATATTTTGTTGAATATTTCATAATGTTTATTTCAGGGTTAAAAATTTTCAACTCTGGTCCAATAAATTCAGTTTCAAAATTTTAAAATTTAAACTAATTTTCCCATGTTGGTCAATAATTTTTTTCATTTAAGTTCACAAGGTATCAAAAATGATTAATATAAGATTATTTATGTGAATGATCATATATAAACTTTCTTCAATAACCATTACTTTTTCTATTTCATCATAATTCATTTCAACAATTTTTGGGTTTAAACAATCAAAATAAAGGAGATCACATTTATTAATAGTTTCAAATATATCGTAGTCAGTGGAATTAGGATTATTGATCTGTCAAAAAATATACCCAATCACATGTTCAGGTTTAATGTAAAAAAATTAGAATAGGTTGGTGAAGTGATTTTAATGTTTAATATGTCATTTTCTTGGTAATCTTCAACCTGATAAGTCACTTTCCCAATGTTTCTATAACAGTGAACCTTTTAAAAACTAGTAATCATGTAGAAGATGTTGAATTTCTCTTCAATCAATTTTAGATGCATCTAAAAATTTTCAAATTCAATTCCCTTTATATTCTTAATGTATTCATTAGTGATTTTTTATTCACTGATTGAGTTTGTTTTTTCCTCACTTTTTTTCATTAGATTTAGATTCATCCATATAAATTATATTTCATTAATTTTCCTCCCCACTTTTATCATCAAATTTTCCTCAAAATAATCAAAATTCAAAAAAAAAAATTTAAATATAAAATTGTGTTATATTTTTTGTTTTTTCTTGCCAATAATTTTTTTTAGTCTTCGTGTTTTTCATTTAGGCTACATGAGCTTTATCAAATTCATTAAATTTATTAACAATTTTAAAAATCATTTGTTTCTTTATTGAGAAATCATTGGGTTTAGGTTCATAAAATTTAATATTTTATTTATATCGATATGGGTTTTATGTAATGTTATATGTTCACTTCCAAGAAGTGTGTCAATAATATCAACAACACATACAATATGATTCATTTTCTTAACCCCAACCCACATGATACTACATTTTTTTTACCGAAATTACAAACAAAAATTATAAACTATTTTCACCTTAATCAAAAAAACTTATTGAAAAAGATACAAACAAAAAGAAACATAAATCTTTTATTGAAAAAAAGTTGTGATTTAATGTCTCAACACACTTGGAAAACGTAACAAAAATTTCAAAACAGCTCGAGCATCAATTTTTTTAGTAGACCTTTTTTAAAATTTTGTCTATTTGATTTTATGGTTTGTTTTTTAAACCCTTATATACTCAGTGAATGACTTCCCCATAAACAACACCAAATCTTGACAGATTCATAAGATGTCACACCCTTCAATATTAAATTTATAACCACACACTAGTATAGTTGTTAAGGGTCAAACCAAAGCGAAGGAGGGTAAATATTTTTAATGCTTATTTAATTTATAATAGAATGATAACAATAATAAATATAATTAATTATAAAATTGAGGAATATTTTCTTTTGGTGTAATATTTGTTAATTATGTAAGGAAATTCTGTAAAGGATTTCAAAAAATAGGTGATTCTTCTAACTAAAGAATATTATACCTACTCATTTAAAAATGAATTCATATTTCACTAAAATTTATTTCATTTGCATATTTCGACAATTGGTTTGACTAGTCTCCCTCACGAAGAGACCAATCAACTATAAGAATTATTCATGATGTTCTCAACTTCAAGAACCAATAAAATCACTAAAGACATTACAAATTTTTCTATAAGAACCATCACGTTGATAGATACTAATTCTTTTGTATTTAAAGATGGATTAAATGAAAAAATGGTCAATCACACATAAATATCATGGAGTTATGAATTAAATTTAAATAATTGAAATGAAATTTAAATTGGAATTAGAATAGAACTCTCCAATAAATTCTGATTTCATGAAATAAGTAAAATAGAAATTACCCAAATGAATATTACAAAATATTCATGTTAAAATCCATACATAGTAAATTTTTTTAGCACATACTTCATGTAATGAAAAAATAGGGGTTGTGGAAAAGAAATTGAGAAAAAATAATCCACATTGAAAAACATGTGAAAAACCTCTAGTATGTATCGTCTACTTATTGAATTCCACAGCTCCAAGTTTAGTGGTGGTGATTTGTGGAAATTAAGTTTATCTTTCTCCCCCCATCCAAAAAAACTCGAAGTAATATACCCTCTCTCACTGATTATCCCAAAATATTTTAAATTCCATTATTATTGTTCTTCCTTTTTCTCTAATTTCCTCCAACCAACTTATGTTTTTCATCCTTTCAAAAACCAAAAAATAATTTCATTCTATGATGTTCTCATGACATTAGAAACTCCTATGTAAATAACTCAACACACCAACCGGAGCTCTGTTTGAGTTGAACCTAGATGTTAATCAACCTCTAGAATGAATCTTCAAATAAAAGTTATGGAAAAATAATAAGTAATATCACATTACATTGTTAAATATGAGGAACATAATTAATTAAACATTATCACCATTAATTATATTAATTAGTTTATAATTTTTTATAATTATTAGTCATATTCTTCAAATGGTGGTGGTATATCTAGATCTGAGATGAAGGCTCTTGAAGATCCTCATAGAAATTGGTTGATGACCAGCTTCAAGTAGAGAGATTCCACATAGCAACGGTGGTTCTCAAATGGATTTATGGTTCATTTTTTTTTCTTACGATGGTGCGAAGCTAGTTTCGAGTTAGGTAAATTCATGTGATAGTTGTGTCAGAAGGTCATGTAGTGGATAAATATGCATCTATGGTGGAATAAACGAAAGGCATCAGATCTAGAAATCAATGACCGATAGATTTGATTGATAGTAATGAATTCTCAAGAATGTATGGAATCCAGATCTATGCTTGGGGCAGTGAGTGAGGTTTTGGGATTACTCGAGGTATGTTGTGCTGGTGATGGTGTATCATGTGAAATGTTATGGCGGTGTCTTAATCATGATGGTGGAATATTTCTATGGCAGTGTCAATGGTCCATATATGCAACAATGTGAAGTGTAGAAGGAGGGATGGTAGTGTCTTATGAGACAGCGATGTATCTGGTGTCATGTTAAGACACCGTTGTAGGATGGAAGTGTACAATCCATTTCCAACATAGTGTAAATGTAGCTGAATCCCTAGCAGTGCCTCATAGAATTTGAGATGGCGGTGTGAAGCGTTATGAAAGTAGAAAATTTATCTATAAAACAAGAACAAACAATTAATTATCTACGATTAAAACCATAAAAAATTATAGAATCTTTATTTTAAAAACATTACACAATTAATTTTAAAAATTAAATTTTAACTAAAAATTTAATTAATTAAATCAATTAACTAATTAATAAATTCATAACATAAAACTAAAAATTGAGAACTGGAAGAAATCTAAAATTAAAAACTAACGTAAATTAACAAGTAGAACAATTGACTAAATTGATACAAATTTTTATGTTGATTTACAACATCAAAATAAACCAATTCAATTTAATAAATAAAATGAGATTAATTAGATAAAATGATAAATAAATTTCATTAATATTAAGGACATAAATATAAAGAATTAAAATATGGAGTAACTTAAGTAAATTAAAATAGATGATAAATTCCTTAACAAACAAGAAATTAATAAGTCAAGTAGAGTTAAAATTTAAAAAATAATTAGAAAATTAGAGATCCCTAAAATTAAGTAATTCAAATTTAAGAATTTTAAAAGGTAAAAACAAAAATTTTATTATAAAAAATCATTAATAAAAAAATAATCTATTTTTTTATGGTGAAAACAATTAGCATGAAATAAAAAAATAATTAAATAATTGATTAGAATATTATTAAAAAATGTGGAAAATTAGTTCATTTTTAGGCCACATCATCTTCGAAGTAGGATACTATATATTGTTTTCATCATTTTCATATTTTGGATATTTTCATAACTTTTAGGGATTGAGTTTTTTTAAACAAGATGAAAAAATGAAACTCTGAAAGGTATGTATATGGAAATGACTATATATTATAAATCAATAATATAGATTACATAAAATGTTTAGAATTTATATATATTCCTTTTATGATGGGAAGGGTGAATTTCATATTTCTACCTGACGTTGTATGGCTAATATCTTAATAAACTATAAATCATAATACTCATTGATATTTTCATTAGTTGGTGAAATTTATGGATTTAGTTTTTGTATATTATAAATCTTATGAGAATTATGTGAATTATATAATGTTTTTTATTCATTATTTTTTACTTAATGGTTTGGAATCATATATTACATTTTTTCAATATCCTTCAAAATTGATTTTATGACAAAATAGTATTTTTAGATATAAAAATTGGTTACCACATGATTGAGGTGAGGATGCCTCGTATGTTTAATATATTCTTTATATTGAGTTAATAATATCTTGATTTATATTGAGAAAAGTGAAGTAGATATTATTAATACCCTTTATATATATTATTTATTCAATTGAAAAATTCTAAATATAATTTAGGTGATATTTGTCTCATTTTATTCATTATGATATATATTGACAACTGTGTGACATTATAAATTACTATATGAATATAATAGATAATTGTTTGAAGAATATTTTTTTTCCTTATTTAATGACATTTGGATTCAGGTAGTTATGGGAACAATGTCTTTTATTCAATTTTTGATTTGGGTATAAACATACATGAGTATACTATTATATTGTAGATTTAATCTATTTGAATAAAAATCTTTAACATGATATATCCAAATAAAGTATTGTAGATTTTGTATTCGAATTTATATCTAAAAGGATTAATATGTCATGAATACCCTTACCAAATATTTTTAAATAATTAAAAAATAAAAAAAAATCAAGGATTCACTTCATTTATAGTGTAGAATGTAATGACCCAATATTTTGGAACCTTTCAATTCATATTATCTTCAGTAGATAGTGTCACAAACAATATGAAACTAATACATCATCTGACTAAAAATAACATTGAGATATTAAAATTAACAAAATAATATAATAATTAGTTTATAAAAAATTATTTATCAGTAAAAATAATTACCTATTATAATTTCTATTTGGATAATATTTTTAAATGGAAACATTATTTAGTTCAATTAGAAAAACCTAATATATTTTAGCATAATATATTAATTTTATTATAGTTAAAAATTTATAATAATAGGAAATATTTAGATATATATAATAATATATCAATATTAAATTATTTATAAATTTATTTTCAATAAGATGAATGAAACATGAAGTTTTAAAAGGAATTTTTATAGAAATATTTTGTTATATTTTATAATCATCTAAAAAAATTGTAATTTTCCTAATTTCATTTAGAAAATAGTAACTTCAATTCTGTAATAAAAAATAAATATTATCTTAGGATGAAATTTGTAATCTTTTCTAAATCATTTCTTATTTAATAGTGAAAATAATACTCATGTTACTAATGTCATAAATTTTTAGAATTATAACTACATGAAAATATTATTTCTATAATTAATTAAATATATTTAATATAAAATATCTTAATTAAGAATTATATGATCTATTTATAAAACCCATATTTATCATTTTCGATTGATATGTAATATAATACTTTAAAAATTATTTGTATTCTCCTATATTAAAAATTAGTATTCAAAACATTTAAAAATTAAATAAAAAAATTGTATTCATTTTAATGTCAACATGATCATATTACATTGTATGTTCAATACCATTTTATGCATTAATTATAAATTAATACGAAAATAGTTAAGGAATGTGATAAAAGTGAATTTTTTATTTTAAAAAAAATTATTTCATTAATAATGTTCCCCATTTTTAATTTTTTTAATTGGCCTATTTTCTATAAATATTTTTTCTTTTATATTTAAAAAGATATTAAATTAAATTATCACTCATTCATTTTTTAATAATACTGAATATTTATGAATAAAATTTAGTTTCAATATATGTTTTCCAAAAAATGACTATATTATATGTTAAAATTTTAATTTAAAAGTAAATATCTATTATTTTTATGTTTATATGGATTAAATAGAGGTTAAATTTTTTTTCATAACACCCAAATTTTTTTAATAGTATATATTTTCTAATTTATTCAAATATATATTAAATAGTTAAAAATTATATACCACAATAAAAAAAGAAATGATAAAATAGAAATTGAAATTTTTTAAATGTTTGAAACAAGTTTAGAAAATGTAAACAAATGTGGGTTGGTGGCTGGACCGACATTATCCATACCACAATCAATTATTCATCTCAAAACATCATTACAATCCCATGTAATAAAATTTCTTTCTAAAACTCTAATGTATTTCACCTTCTATGATCTTATGTTATGTTTTAAGACCCTAGACTCATTTATTTATCATAATACTTTCATTTCCAAAGATACTATAGGGAAAGGTTATGGTCCCAAATGATTAATACTTAATCCTTAAATTTTCATCTTTTTATTTCACATCAAATACTTCAAAAACATAGTAATATAATTAAATTAGTAACATTAGTATAATGATGTTTTATTATGTTAAATGAACAACCCTAATTTATTATTTCTAAGGAACATTGAAACAAATAATAACACTGATTGTGTGTCTTGTTGACTACCACATACACAAAATGACATCTTCAATATATCACCACCTCCAAATTTCACATATTATTAAAAATTAATTGGAAAATAAAAGTGAAAAATATAAAATAATTATAAACACGAAGATGAATAATATAATAATCCAATATTACCTATCATTTGATACGAAACGAAAACATTAACCTTACATTGAATGGATTATTTCAAATAAAAAATAAATTTTTTTATTTTTCATCATTATATACAGTCATTAAAAACCCATAGAAAATATTATTCAACACCCTAATGACATCTATATAATATTTTTATAAATTTATTACAATGATATTATGTCAATATAGATAGTTTATTAACCATACTCACCCATCATATTTTGTTATGTTCATGTTTGGGTCAGTCTAATGACCTACTTGAAAATTTACAAAAAACCATATCATGTATTAATATAGGAGCATAATTTATAATATTTTTAAATGAAAATAAACATAACATGACTTTGATATCATTATTAATATTCCTTATTATAAATTTACCATACTGTTATTAATTCTACATCGATCACTAAAATAACATAAATAAGCTAACTAAAATTCCATTTTCATATAGCATAAATAAAAAAACCATTGAATAATATAATATCATTATAAAAAAGTATATTTTATCTAATACAATCCCTTTAATTATCTTGTAATGACGTACTTTGTGGGAATTATAAAAACTACATCCAGATTAAGAAATTTATTCGAAATGATCAAGATAACTCATACCCGATATTCAAAATATATAGTATCTAATGTACACACATCTATATAATAATTATTAATTAACATTATAAATTTTAATTAATAATAACGTTTTTAAATACCTGATTAATATATTTTCATTTCTTATACATAATGTTAGTGGGGGCTCGAGTAAATATGAATACGAAATTAAGGATTTATTATCCTAATTTGTAATCCCATGAGAATAAATTTATATCATACACCATGTTTTCATTGTAATTTATTATATACTTCTTATATAGTAATTTTTATCATGATACTATAATAATTCATGGTATTTAATATTTCATTTTAAATCAAGCCCTTCAAGGGTTTTTCATTCGATGTTTTCTAATATAATAAGGGTAATTATGAACACAAATTGTTATCTCATGTAATAATTATTCCATGATGACTATGGTTTTACAAGATTGATTTATTATACTTTATGATTAAACTTTAATTCCTGGTCTCTTATGTAAAAGTAAAATTTGTAATTTGAACGTTAAAAATGTTGTATTTCTTTCGTAAAATTATACAACTGTTGATAATAATTCCTATAATGTATAATAACTATTTTCCAACCTCTTCTAGATATCCATTTCACACCAATGTTCATATTTTTATATTGAAGAAAAACTATTTTTAGTCCATGGTGATCCTCATATTTTCAATACCATATTCAAGAAAATGATTTCTTATTAGTACTTTTACGATTTTGGATATCAATAGGTTAATAAAAAATATAAAAAATGATTTAATTTATTCCATAAAGAAATTATTATATCATCCACTAAAAATTCAATTTTCTATCCTTAATTTAATTTTCATGGAGATTTTTTTCTTGTATAATTTACTATAAAATTATTTCTTTATATTAAACATCATGTTTTGAAAAATTAATTTTATTTAAAATAAAAAATAATTAATTTTTGAAAATGCAAAATTGTTTTCTAAATGCGTTATTGTGATATCCATTGCATTTTCATCACTATCATAATGTTTTTTTTATAGAAATTATGTTTCATTAATATCCCACTAAACTTACTCATTGAATTACCAATTATGGTAATTTATTTTTAGGTTTCAACCCTTTAAATTTATAAAATAATTTTTTTGTTACATTTTGGAAATATTTTGAAACCCACTTATCTTTCTTAGGGTTTTCGTGCAATAAGCGGTCAATTATTTTAATTTAAAATATTTATTAAACCAATATTATATATACAGTTTATTAATGATGTGAAAATTGCATAATTTTCAATTTTAATTCATAAATATGAATGAATGATGAATGGGGTCACATATCACACTGAATCAAATTGGATAATGGATTATATCTAATTAGATAATGTATGGTGGTCCCTATTGGATATGAAAAAAAATTGTGTTCATTTTTGGATATTATCATAAAAATTTGTGACACTTCTTGGATATTCTCATATGTTAAAGGGTTATCATAATTATACATGCTCGCAAACTAAAGGGGGGTCCTTCTTGAGTATTTTCAAAAACTAAAGGTTGGGATTTCATGTATATCCTCACTAACAATGGTGTAGAAATTATTGGATATTATGTCAAACTAAATCGAAGTTTTCATGGATTTTATAAAAATATAAATCATCATACTTCTTAGATATTATCATAATATGATGATATTATATGCTTTTGTCTGATCCAATGTATCATTCTTATTCTTATAATGATTTTATTCTATGTTGGAAAATGATTGTTGAATCATGTTCCCATAGTCTCTTGATTTATTTCTTATGTTATTATATGTTATATTCCAAGACTCTTGTTTTATGATCTATGATTTCTGGTATGATTTTATTATATATCTTTATTATACCCACATAAAAATGTTATTCTCAATTATTATATTTGACTGTTATCTCTCATGTTTACCCTTACTGAAAATATGATCTCCCCCCATTATTATGTTTAAATTTCCATAGGATATAAATAAAATTAAAACATATGATGTTTCTAGAGGTGTATCTTCTATGGATAATTTGAATGTAATGTCTATAACTTATTATAGGATAATTAGTTGACTATATAGTGGAAATAATTTCCATTGGGTGAAAAAGGTATGAACTCTTTTAGTTAATTTTTTTTCCTAATTCTATAAAACTATAAACCCAAAAGGTTATTGAAATTTATGGCAAGAAAATATTTTCATTCTTTTATGTATTTGAGAAGGTCCCAACTACAATATGTCTCAAAAATGAATCATTAACACACTAATTCATTGAATTATACATCACTAATCTACATATCAGGTCAAATACATATTATTGAATGATATCATAGGTGAATTTTATACCACTATTTCAATCATTAGTGTTTGAAAAAACAACAATATAGTTATCTAGTTCGTTTACATACCACCATTCTGAATCCAAAGGTTGATGAATCATCATTGATACATATCACCTGGTGGATAATGTAACACTAATGCAACATTATGTACATGATATACAACTAAAAATAAAATCCATGAATGGATTCTGGTAATGACCCAGATTTCCTCGGACCATTCCTTTGTGAAAATCTCGTTCTTCTGGTGTTCTAAGGGGTCATTGTGGTTTGTTTTAGGAGGTTGTTAAATATCCAATTTCACAGAACTCTTTCACTAAAATGGTGACACTATGATGGTGGAACACCAAGAAGGTGGAACCATAACGAGGGAACACGGAAATATTTGCACCATAATGAAGTAACACTAAAATGGTGGCACATTGAAACAGTGGAACACTATAATGGTGCTCCCCCTCTATCAAATTTCGAGTTTTTTTTAGTTTTTATACATTTTCACCCATTTGACATTACATTTAACATAAAATTCATTCAAACACTTTTTAAGGGATTTAATTACTATAAAAATAACATAATTCCTATATTAATTTGTCTTAATGGTCATGAATCCATTAATTGGTCAAAACACGTGATCTTTTCCAAAATAGATCATATTGTAAAATCCAGCGTATCTTAATCCGTTGCTCTATTAAATCTTAAAAAATGATGAGATATCAACCACCTTTTTTCATCCTTATTGATCCCTGGTATTATATTCTTGAACCATTCGTTACATATCGTAGGATTCATTCATTGTTTTGTATCCCTGGATTGTGTCTTCGTTTGAGTATTTTCCTTCTACATGTTCACCCCTTTTTCCAGTGCAATCTATAATTGTCGATATGTATTTTATATAATGTAATTTCTACATTTGACTTTCTAGGTTCCTAGATAGGATTTATCTTGTTTCCCTTTTTCCTTGTTATGGAACGTGTTCTCTATGTTCCCAATGATGCTTCTTGGGTTTTTTTTTTGGTGGGGTCTTTGCATCCTCGGGTGGATGTAGTCCTCCAGAAGTAGGGATCATGATCTACAATGTCGGTATAATCTCGTGCAAAGAATGTTTAAAAACCTTTTTAGGTAGGGGATTCATGAATTCTCTATTCTGTTTTTATATGGAAAATTAGAGTTAGAATTATTTTCCAACTAGACCATAATAGATTTGACATACTAAATATTTGATCCGGATAATAGAATTTTTATCGATCATATATTGATGCCTATTTTTTCCTGATACTGTGTTATATATTCCTTGTTTTTAGCATGTCATTCTTAATAGAAATTGTTAAGGAACATAAATATGGCTTTAATTATAAATTAAAAATCCAAATAAATGGGTCCTATAAATGATTTTGGTTGTTGTTGTATTTTCATGATAATCAAATTGATGCAGTAAGCATGTTTAATTAATTTGTGATAGATATGGTAGATTACTGGTTAGGTTACCCATAGTTGGAACATACTAATATTTAATCACCTAATTAAAGTTGGATTAAAGTCTATATTTATCAATAAAAATATAATTCATTGTAGGGTTATAAGTTACCTTATTTCTTGATAGGCCGACTGCCTTCTACAATAGTTAAATAAGAACTTGTTGCGTGTGAAGGTTGAATGACTTGTTTAGGGACAAGATCGAATTTTCTTTGTTTTTTTCTATTAAACGTGATGTTTTATATTCTAGAATGGATGTTTTGAGATGTGGGGGTAGGTATGCCTTGTTTTTATGGAAGGTGTTTATTCCTAAAGTGACAATATGCATCGGTTTATGCATGTGGGTGTTTGGGAGGGCGCCAGAGATAATGAAACACATTGGATGTGAATGTTAGATGATTTTTAAATATTATTGTGTATATGTATTCTTTATCTTCTCCACTACGTAACTAAAATAGTCTTGATTACCCTTCTCCCAAAAGAGGTGATGACCCATGATGTATGCCTTGTTCGTTTCATGTTTAGCATCTCACAGATGGATGGGTCTACCCTCCTACTATAGGTGGTTAATAATCTTTGGGTAGTTTATCTACACATTCTGAGGATCTTATCTTGTTTTTTAGTGTAGAATGTTTTATTAGAATACCTCGAATTATGGAAAATTGATAATGTTGTTAAATAAATGATTGAATACATTATTTAACCCCATGGGGTTCTAACTGGGTAGAATAAAATGATGAGGATACAATTAAAAGAAACTATAGATCATTGTTGGAATGGTAATGAAAGGTAATATGGATTGATAATTTTTAATTAATGGTTAAATAATTAATTAAAATCACTTTAAACTAAAAAAATGGGATAATGTAATATAATTTAGCTCTTAAAATGGTAAAATTATTGTAGTATACAAAGTATTAGTGGTGATAGTCTAGATTCCAAGAGATGTTAGCTACAATTTAGTATAAAAGAAGGTTATTCCCATAGTGTGGTCGTGAGATATAGAATATTTTATACTTTGGTGATTTTATACCCTACTCTACCATATCAGTTAGGTAAATGGGCACCCAGGGGATTCTGATCACTAGGTAGGGGGAGGGGATTCCTAACATTCCGGTGGGAGGATGGATGAATGACTAACCCCTTTGGTCCCACTCTCTTCCTATGGTTGTTATTGTTTTTTATTCATGTTAGTTAGTTTTTCTAAAATATTTTTGTAGTGGGATTTAATGTCTTGTAGTTATTCACCCACATATATTATAGATATATTCTTCAAAGGACTAATGTAGGTTTAACATGTAATGGATGTGATGGATTGGGGATATTTCCTCCGAATATGGGCATTAATGAAAATAGGTATAATACCCGATGAATGATACTCATTATGCGAGTTGTGGTAGATCCTAGAAAATAAATGGTTACATTGGTTACATGGGTGTAGTGGTTTTGTTGCAAGAGGTGAATGTTTTGGTTCTACTCCTAGGTGTCAGTGGGAAATCCTTTTTTGGAGATAGATGATTAAGACGTATGGCATTGGGGAAAAGTGGAAAAGCAGAGGATAAGTGGTAGTGGGGTACCCTTGATATTAATTGGTTTATTATATACTCTTGTATGTGATACAAGGTGAGAGTAACCATGGTGAAGTTGGGAACATAGTATACATGTCTAGGTGGCGTTTTAGTTTCACTTCTTATTCATTTTTATTTAGCATGCTTTAATTACTTTTCCTTGATAGGCTCTAGGGAGGATCCTATTAAGTATACTCTTTTACTCACCCTACATTTATACAACAATTTTCCAGGTCACTTGAAGGAGGTTGGAGATCAGGCTGGTTACTACTAGCTTGGGGTTGCAAGAGCTGTTCAAATGTCCTGGTTGTTTTGGTTTTACATCCTTTTGGTACTTTCAGTTTTTCATTTATTATTTTAGTAGCCTTTTCCGGACATTACATAAGTGTACTTATGTTTCTTTTTATATTTTATTATAATTTTGAGTTGGTTGGTGTCAATTTTATATCTCTCTTTCGTATGTCTTCTCTTAGAGGTTAATACCTCCAATCTATTGTGATTATTATACCCTCGGTGATATTCACCTACCCAGGGCCAACTGGAGGTGAGACTAGGGTGTCACTATCTCCCTTCTCACATTTCTGGAGTAGTAGGGGCACACTTTGTGCTAAGGGGGTCATGACAGAGTGGTATTAGATTATTGGTTGATGTATAATAAGGAATTTATAGTAAGGAACATGTATGGTTTCAGGGGTTTGAATTGTAACAATGTTATTAATGATTAAAAATTGATTTAAAAACTTGAGACCAACTGAGAAACAGTTTTTTAAGGCCCCTTGGTTCTGACACCCAGACTATTATGTTTACACTGGCTACAAAATGGGGAGATACTTGTTTCATTAGAGAGAAATATGAAAGGATAGTGCATTATTATTCCTTTTTCTTTTTTTTTGAATGGGTATACCTTGGGATATATTAACCTGAAAATTATAAAATAAAACAATTCATTAATGTTGAGTCTTCTATATTCATGTTTTAAGAGCTTTAAATATTTTTTATTTTTTATGTATGGCTCCAGGTAGACATCCTTGTCTGGTTTTCACGGAATATGTCTGGCTGGATGAACCAGTAGATCATTGTATAGTGGAGGTCGACGATGATGAAACTTATAGGAGGACACTCGGAGATTTTCAATGCCATAGTCTACATAAGGACGAGAGCTCCTTTTTAGATACAGTCGTGAAATACTAGTAAGAGAAGGTCGAGTTAGCTTTCAACTCAATCTGTGCTTTGAAGGAGCACTGGGTATTGTGCGTTTTGACAATGTATTGCGTGTGAGAGAGGAATTGGTGGTTATATTTCCTCAGAGATCGTAAGGAGTCAGTGATCTCATGGGAGATGTTCCAAGACAGGTTCAAAGTCAAGTTTGTTTTTTCAACTGTGAAGCCATTCAGTCTCAAGTATTACCTTGTCGTTCAATTGGGGAGATCTAGTGTGTGATAATATGAAATCCATTTTCGGATGCTTTTACAATATGATTTATAACATTTTCTATATGATGAGGCTATTTTACAACATATTGATGAGGATTTCTATCCATATATCTAGCATCAGGTCACCCCATTTATGCTGAAGACATATCTGGAGGTACTGGTATGGGAAGGGAACATCGAGAAACGTTATCCATAACTGGATCTTCACAAGAGGTGAGTTTTTAGGATTTCTAAAAAATTAGTGATGTGGTATGGGATTCCTAGTTTTCTAGGAAAAATAGTTTACTTTCGGCAAGGGGTAGGTCCCATCCCTTTGTATCTTGTTTCTCTGGGGGCAAAGAATCTTAGGCCTATGTCAACAGATTAGGAACATATTTTACTTGTTGAGTCCAAGGTCATCATTTGTGAGACTATTTGATATTTTAGAGAATTCAGCATGCACTGAGTGTTCCACTCAAGCTTATTATATTGATGTATTTCCATCCAAGGAAGCAATAGCAGGTTGCACTAGTTTTGGATTAGAAGAGAGAAGATTGGGCAGGTAGAGGGTAGCCCCTGGATGCTTCCCATCCTTTGAGATCCATGTTCATCCATGGTGGTGGTCATTTTTTGGGTTAAAGAGGTCATATAGTAGGTTGTGGAAAACTTCAATCTTTAGAATTTCTTGTGCCTAGTGAGCTAGGCATCATTCCAGGTACCCTTTCATCATTATCTTCTTGGGTGTATGACTTGTTTGACTCTAGAACTGCACTCTCCTTTATTTCACATATTGTGTTCCATACTTCGGGATATGAGGTAGAGAGGCTTCTATTTCCCTTGGAATTTACTATACTTGTTGGAGGTCGATATGACATGTTTGAAGTATGTAGATATTGTGATATATTCTTGGGGAATCACCGCTCTTGGGGATATTTCCTATGTTTACAGATAAAACCATATGATGTGACCCTCAATATGGATTGTCTATATTTGGTTCAGGATATTGTGGATTTATTCCAAAGGAAGGTGGTGTTCATCGATGATGATGGAGAGCCATCAATTTTTGTTCGCGAGAAAAACCCTCGAATGGGTCAGAGGCGTGTTCCTTCTTGGACATCCATTATAGATGAACTAATATTGAGTTCATCGGAGGTTCATCAGTAATTGTTCACCGGGTTCATTAAATAGTACCCTAATGTATTTCCAGAAGAGGTTTTAGTGTTACAAACTCGATGAGAGATCATGTTATGGATTAATCTATAGGAAGGCCTATCTCATTTCACTATATCTCCATATAAGAAGGAACATTTTTTGTTATGGGAGCTATGAATACATCATGATGATCTATTTTAGCACGGTTTATTTCATCTGAATGTGTCCATATGGGGTGCACTAGTTTTGTTCGATAAGAAGGATGATGGAATTTTGTAGTTGTGTATCGATTATCATCTCTTGAACAATGTGACGATGAAAAATAACTATCATCTTCCATGAATTGATGATTTATTCAATCAATAAAAGGGAGGAAGTTGGTTCTCTAATATTTATTTGTGATCCTGGTATCATCAGATGTGAGTTAAGGATGAATATATTCCAAATACCACTATCTATTGTCTTCTTGAGAATTAGGAGTTCTCGGTGATTTCGTTCAGCGTGACTAGTTTTCTAGTTCTGTTCATGGGGATGATGAACGCGGGGTTCTATGAGTTCTAAAATAAGTTCGAGTTGGTTTTCCATGACAGCATCTTTATGTAATCCAATTCTAAGAAGCAGCATGCAGAGAATCTGCATGCCATTTTGGGAGTTTCGTGGTGAGACTAGTTTCTTGGAAATTTTTCAAAGTCAGAGTTTTGGGCTTGATAAGTACATTTCACCGGGAATGTCTTATCCCAACATGGTGTTACTGTGGATCCATCAATGATATAAGTTGTTGTTTCTTGGGAATCCTACCAGATAGAAGCAGATGTGTAAAATTTCATTGGTCTCACGGTATTTTATATGAGGTTCATAACTATTTTCTATTAGGTTGTGCCACCTATGACAACATTGAACAAGAAGAACCAGGTGTTCCTATAGACTAATTAGCATCAGCATTCTATTTTGTATCTGAGAGAGAAGTTATTCAGTGCTCTGGTTCATTTTCTTCGAGTAGAGGATGTTTAGTTTGATGTTTTTTGTGATGCTTCACTTATTTGGTTAGGTTTTCTTTTAATTTAATAGTTATCTGTCATTTCTTATGGTTCATTGAATTTATTTTCCCATGAACATAAATATTCCACTCATGATCTCGAGTTGGTAGAAGTGGTGTTTGATCTGAGGTTGTGGATGCATTACCTCATCGGTGAGCACTTTGTGGTTTTCACCGATCATATAATAATGGGGAATTTTCCCCCCAATGTGACTTGAACATGCGGTAGTGTTAGTGGATGGAGTTCTTACAATATTACGATTTTAAAATTTTGTATACACCTAGAAAGGGGAATTTTTTTACCTGATGTGATTAGCAGGAAGTCACATAGTGAAGTAGTGCATGAATCAGGTCATTCCAGGAGGGTGAAGGAAGAATGATCAAAATTAAATATAGATATGGGATAACTTAGGGGTAGTGGTTGACTTTTATAGATGATAGTGCATTCATCTCTGCGGTAGTAGGTAGATGAATCCTAGTTGGTAGATCTTGAGGTTGAGGACTGGAGATACATATTTTTTTATGGTGAGGCACCAGAATGTTTGTCTAAGGATGAACAACACCGAGTGTTATTTTTGGGGAGGCTTTTCATTCCATTGAAGTTGTGGGAGAAGGTTCTCTAGGAGTTCCATAGTTAACCTTTAGAGGTACGTCGAGGTTTGACAAATATGTACCAAGATTTGAGGAGTCAGTATCAATGGCCTGGATTGATGCATACAGTTACATAGTTTGTGTCTTAGTGTTTAGTTTTCTAGAATGTGAAGGCCAAACATCGTGTTTCCAGTGGTTTTCTACAACAGTTACATGTTCATCAGTAGAAGTTGGAGGACATATTGATGGAATTTGTTACCAGTTTACATTGAGATCAGAGAGTCTATGACACTATATGTGAGGGATTGGATAATTTTACAATTTTATCCCACTTCATTGAGATCAGGGAGTCAATGAAAGTGGAGTTTTTGTCAAGATAATATTTGGAAGAGGTGGTGAGACATCCTATAGTCCCAAGGATAATCATTTCTGATCAAGATCATCGTTTTACCCATTATGTGTAAAGAGTTATCTAGCATGATTTTGGTTCTTAGTTATGCCTCATCACTACTTTTCATTCACAAAAGAATGGTTAGACAGGCAGGATCATCCATACTCTTGAAAAAAAATCACTCATGCGTCCTATATTTTGAAGGTTTTTGGATGAGGCACCATCCCTTGTAAGAGTTCTCTTTCAAAAAAAAATTCAACTCCAACATCTTTATGGAGATCTTTGAAGCCTTGTAGGGATGATCCTTATGTTCTCCATTATGATGAACTATGGACAAAGATTCAGCAATTCTCAGGCTGGAACTATTATAGAATACGACATAGATGGTTTAGGAGATTCACAAGAGGATGAAAGCAGTGCAAGGTTGTCAGAAATCATATGTTGATCATAAGAGGTGACATCTGGAGTTTGACATTGGCGATCATGTTTTTCAGAAGGAGACTCCCCATCATGGGATGAGAAGGTTTGGTCTTGGGATTATAATTTCTCCCTAATTGTTTCTGCCTTTCAAGGTGTTATCTCATGTTTGGTTCCAGGCATATCGGGTAGCACTTCCACCACAGATGATGAGGATACACATTGTTTATCGTGTTTCGCGACTCCATCATTATCTTCATGAAGACACTAAAATAGTAGATTGAGATGAGATCTATGTTGATGATGATGCAACCATCTTGGATCATCTAGTAGATATGTATGACCATAAGGATAAGGTATTTCACAGGTGTGTTATTCCCTTGGTTCGTTTCTTGTGGAATCACAGTGGCGTGGAGGAGTGTACTTGTGAGTGCAATTCAGTGATATGTGCCAAGTACCTTGATCAATTTGATGTTTAGATTATTTCATGTAATTATATTCATTGTGTGTGTTTATTCCTTTCCTTTTAATGAGATGGATTTTTTTTTGACTTTTGTGGCTTTCTATGTTCTAATAGGTATCTCACCTAGGAGAGTGTTTTGGAGCTGGTTGTGGCTTCCACAAGTTTCCGATTTGTTCCATATAGGAAGTGGTTGAAATCTTCTTAGTGGATAGAGCCTCTAGAGGCATCTCGAAGGGTGTTTATTTGTACCTTGTCATTTTATGTTTCCTCTCTGGGTCAGTTTTGAGTTCTCAGGGATGAGTATAGTTTTAGAGGTATAAGATATAATGTCACGGATTTACACGGGAAATTCCATTGTAAAAATAGAGTGCTTTTGGTGTTCTTGGTGGTAATATTGGTTTGTTTTGGGAGGTTTCCCAAAATCTAATTTCACCAAACCATTTCAAAAAAATTGTGGTACTAGGATGGTAGCATCGTAATAGTGGCACACTAAAACGGTGGCACCTTAACAGATGAACACAGAAATGGTTGCACTATATGATGTGAACTTAAAGGTGGGACTCTTATCATGGAACACTGACATAGTGGCGCCATAATAGTGACACCAAGACTATGGCACACTGAAACAGTAGAACACCAAACAGTGGCTCACCCTTGGACAAGATTCTAGTTTTTTGGATTTCATTCATCTTTTCCTATTTAATGTTTCCATTTATGTAAAATGAATTCAAAGACATGTTTTAGGGGTTTTAAGGCCGATTAAATTCCTATAACTCATATCATATTTTTTCATAAAGGTTGAGTAGCCTTTTCTCGGTCATAACACATGATCTTTGATAGATTCGATCTTAAAGAAAAATTCAGGGTATCTTAAACTACTACTATATTAAGTATTATAACGTGCTGAGATATCTTCCCCTTGTTTATCCTTATTGTTCCTACGTACGAGATGATAGAAATTTCCTTCCTTCTTGTATGATTAGTGCGTAGTTCTGTAGCCTTGGATCATATCTTCCCTGTAGATTTTTCCTGCTACTTGTGTCCCCCCTCATTCGGTGTAATCAGAAATTGTCAGTCCATATTTAATATAAGTTATGTTCTACCACTATTCTTTTGGGTTTCAAGATAGGTTCCCAAATTGTTTCTCCTTGTCCATTTTATCAAATGTGTTCTATATGTTCCTAATAGATCTTCTTGGATTTTTTGATGTTGTGTTGGTGTCTCTACATCCTCGGGTGGATTCAGTCTTCCAGGAGAGGTGATTGTGATCCGCCGTTTTGGTCTACTCTCCGGAAAAGAATGTTGGAAACCTTTTGAAGTAGGTGATTCATGTATTTTCTATCCTTTTATAACATGTAGTAGTAGATTTAACATGATTTTCACACTATATGACATTGTAATTGGGTTTATAAATATATGAACCATTTTAAAGAATTTATATCAATCATATTCTATTGCCTCTAGTTTTTTATAGATAGTGTTTTTTCTATGATTTGTTGTTTAGAATGTCGTTCTGAATGGAAATTGGTAAATAATAAAAATATGGGATTAATTGTAAATTAATTTTCCAAAAAAAAGAGTCATGTAAATGAATATGCTTGTGGTTGTAAATTTATGATAATCAAATTGATGTTTTAAGCATGTTTAATTAACTTGTGATTGATATTCTAGATTACTGGTTAGGAATCCCATATTTGGAACCTTATAATAATGAATTGTCTAATTCATGACGGATTATTCAGTCGGTTGATCAATAAATGATAATTCCATGTAGTGTTTTAATGTTACCATCTTTGTCGTAAGGTTGATTGCCTTCTGCTTTGGAGCTATGAGAACTCATTACGTGTGAAGAAATAATGCCTTTTTAGGGCCAAGAGCCCAATTGCTTTTCAATATTGCTTCTTGTGATGTGTTATGAGCCTCGATGGATGTTTTGAGATGTTAGGGAAGGGAGGATTAATTGGTGTGGTAACCGTTGATGCCAAAAGTGGCGAGGTGCATCATTTATTACATGTGGGTGTCATGGAAGACACCAGAGATGATAAAACGTGTTCGATGTGAATGTTTTAAGATTTTTGAATATTATTGGTTGTTTATTTAGAATACCTTCACCACTCCTTGAGGAAGAGGGTATTCTTAACCCTAATTCCAAAAGTGGCAATGAAAAACAAGGTAATCCATGTGCTTCCCTTTTTTTCTCGAGGATTGATGGATCTGCGCTCCTGTTATAGGTGGCGACGAATCGATGGGTAGTTCATATACTAAACATGTCAATCCCCTCATGTTTGGTAACACATAATGTTTTCTTAGAATACCTGGAATTATAAAATTATTATAATGCTGTTAAAAAAATGATTGAATACATTATATTAACCAATGGGGTTGGTGCTTGGTGGAATGAAATGATCAGGCTACAAATTAAAGGAACTGCGTATCTTGGTTGGAATGGTAATGAAATGTAATGTTGAATGATACTGGTTAATTATAGGTTATATAATTAATTAACATAATGTGAAACTATTAAAATTGAATAATGTAATATAATGTACCTCTTTAAATGGATGTGCGATTATAGAAAACCTAGTCTTAGCAGTGATAGTCGGGAGTCCAAGAGGCATTAGATACAGTTCAGTCTAAAACTAGGTTAATCCCAAACTGTGGTTGTGATTTATATTATATTATTTACTTTTTTTGTTTCAATATGATACTCCACTATGTTGGTTAGGGGAACTGACACCCCAAGGATTCCTACCCCTAGGGGTGTTTTCATAACATTCTAATGGGATAAAGAATGGATAATAATAATCTTTGGCGCTGCTCTTTTCTCGTGGTAGTTATTGTGCCAGTAGGCACGTCAGTTATTTTTTCTCATATATGTGTGTAGCGATCTGTATTGGATTGTGGTTATTTGCACACACATATTCTAGAATGTTTTTTTATGGACTATTATAGGTGTAACATGTATAGGTTGTGATGGCTTGAGGATCCTTACTCAGCATATGGAACATAATGGATTATAGTATAATACCCAACATATGATACACATTATGATAGTTTGTGTGGCTCCCAGAAACTACCTAGTTACTTTGGTTACATGGGTATAGTGTTTTTGTTGCCCAAAGTGCAAGATTTGGTTCCATGACCAGGTTTCTGTGGGAAATAAATTTTTTGAGAGAGATTCTTAGGAAGTGCGATGTTGGGGAAAAGAAGAAAATCAGTGGGGAATTTGTAGCTGGGTAGCCTTCATATTATTTATTCTATTATATACACTTTTGTTTGATACTTGGTTAGAGTATCCATGATGAGACTATGAACATAGTAAACCAGTTTAGGTGGTGTGTTATTTTTACTTGTTGTTCATTGTTCTTTAGCATGCTTTTGTTACTTCTGCATGAGAGGATTCGAGGAGGATCCTAATCAGTATAATTTTATAATCACCCTATGTATATAAAATTGTTTTTTATGTTACATGGATTCAAGTGGAGATCAGTCTGGTTACTAAAAGATTTGGGTTGCATGAGTTGTTTGGGCTTCGTGGTGCCTTTTGTTTTACTTCTTTTTGGTACATGCAGTTTCCCTACTTAGTTCTAGTAGTAATTTAATGGCATTACACAAGTGTAATTTTGTTTTTTAATATTAAAATATTTGTTGGAGTTTTTTTATGTCTATATTACCTCTCTCTTTTTCATGTGTTCTCTTATAGGGTAATTCCTCCTAACAGGGTGATTATTATACCTTTGGATCTAGTCTCCAACCCAAGGTATCCATAATATGGGACTCGGGTTTCACTATCTCCCTTCTAACATTACTAACCCAGGAGGGGTTCACTTTTTGGGGAAGTATTTGTGATAATGCAACACCACCAAAACTAAACTCCTTTAGTGTGTGATATATTTACACTAACTAACTCTATAAAAATTATTCTCCACTTGTATTATTACTGATTTTATTTATACACCACCAACACCATGTTCAAGGCTAATAATATTCCAACATCCGAATGAAGATAATTATTAGTGATGAATCATTGAGTGAATAATAAATTGAAATAATTGTTAAAAATGTTAAAATATTATATCTCTTGGTGAATAATAAATCACATATCAATGATAAGATGAATAATGTTTTTTTGTATTATATATATTCCAATCTAATTATGAATTTGAATGATCCATCACCAAGTAATGAGCCAAATTGAATGATTTTATAACAATATACAATCATAAAGTGGATGATATTCAACTATATTTTTATATTCATCTAGAAAAATTGATAAAGACACAATATCAGGGATAATGATGCTCATAAAATTGAATTATTTATCATGTTATTTAAAAATAGTGAGAATATCATCACATTCCACACAACCATATGTGTAGATAAATAACTACAACTATAAATAACAATTGAAAAATCGATTAATAGTCCCAAAAACCCCATTATACATCATAGGAATGGGGAATTTTTCATCACCCTAAGCATCTGTCCAATTGAATCAAATTAATACTAAGATAACTAATTTCAAGATTTCATACACTGAGAACATTTTTCCAACCTTATCCTTCCATATAAGAACTAAGTATATCATATAACTGCCCATCTAAAAAGAGTCAATCCTTACTGGAATTAATCACACCAAAGTAACATCACCTATTACAAATGGTGCTTGGTGACATCACATACTCCCTGCCTTAACATGGTTGTCCATTCTTGGTCGGCCAGGTACCACCTGTTGCCCCGAAAACATGTGGTCCCCACCTGGGGGCCCACCCACGTGCCCAAATAGGTCACCTAAAAAATGAAAGTCCCCACATGCCAACAAATTTCCATTTAAGTGTTATTATTTTCACCCCACAAACCCTGGGAAACTTCCTAGAAGGTCACCCATATTGACTACTAATCCAAATGAAACACACATAACGATGGAGTTTTAAACTTATTTTATCACAAAAATTAAGGTTCACTTTGTTGACCTGAGTCATATTATTTATTCATTTAACTCGTTATCATTATGTGGTGTTACATTCACCCCCCATAGCACAACATCATCTTTATGGAACCTATATTTCAACCCAGGCAGTGCACCACACTTCAAGTTGGGTAACTCCTTTGATACCAAATGAGACAAGTAGGTCATAGTGATAGCACATCCACCACACCATAACATGGTTATCGGGTCATGGCCTGCTAGTTACCACTTGTTTCCTCGCAGACACGTCGTCCCTACCCTAAGGAACATCCACATGCCCGAACTGGTCATCTGACTAATGACAGTCAACATAGGCCAAATCGTGTCCTTTCTAGTGTTATTTTTCCTCACTCACTCACACCATAGGATACTTCCTAGAAGGTTTCCCGTCTGGATCACTACTCCAAGTGAAGCACACATTACTGTGGTTTCCAAATCAGATAGGCTCTCAAAAAGAAGGCGCACCAATTTGACATTAGTCATATCATATAGTTATTTTACACTTTTTCATTCTGGGGTGTTACATCACTATTATAACCCAATAAATCATTTATATTTGAAAACAACGCAATGTTTTATAACATACAGGATACTACACATCGAGGTTAAATTGACCATGAAATATAAGGATTTCAACATGAATATTATAACCTAGCCATTTAATTAGAAGGGGTTAATTGTGTAAGATTATTTTAAATGTTTATATAAACATTCTATTAAACATATAAATATTTATTAATTCTTATGAGAGGAGTATTCATTTTTTATTAAATCAATTTTTTCATTACAAACTAATTTTCCATAAATTAAGGATATTATTAATTTTTGTTTAGAATAAAAATTATAAATAATTCCATGAAATTTTAGAAATATTATTTTTTTAAAGGATAACATTTTTGAAATCATCATATTAAAATTATATTTTGGTGATATTTGGTATATTTATTAAAGGACTGATTTTTTAGATAATAGTTAAAAAATTAATATTTTATCAAAAACTGCCATTTTTATCATAAAAATAATCATTATTAGCAGATTTTACCTCAATTTAACTAAAATATTATTTAATTTTAAATATTACAATAAAATCCTTTTAATCATATTTATTCCCCATTTGGTATATTTTCATTTTTTGGATTCAAAACGCATTTATCTACACATATTTTTTATTTCCATTTACATATTTACATTAAAATTATTTTACACCACATTTAGTAGTTTATTATTTAAATATGTAACTATTTTTTTAGACTTTTTAAATAGGTAAATTAGTAATTTTATAACTAGGGTAAAGGGAAAATCACGAAATTAAGGTGAAAATTTAAAATATGAAGACTAATGAATTGCCCAAACACTTGATAGAGTTTTATTATAAGATTATATTTTGTTTGTAAACATCCAAATTTTTAATATATGGGTGTTTTCCATTTCGACTAAACATAGTCCTTTTTTACTATTTCATGGAATATAAATCCAAAAAACTCACCCTCTTACTCTTAAAAACTATATTATATTTAATATAGGGATTAACATAGAATATGTTATGTTATAAATAATAATTTTAATTCTACCTTATTTTTAATAATTTTAATTTATTTTCAATTTTTCCTGAAAAATTAATTACATTAAAATATTATGGAAAACTATTAGGGTAATTGTTCAATTAATAGGAAAATAAAAAAAAATTATCATAAAAAAATTAATTCTTAAATGAGTAGAATAAATATTTATGTTATGAGATTTTTTAGATAAAAATTACATATTATATATGTGTGAATTTATTTTATTTGAATTCCATTGTTTTCTTATAGTTTTAAAATTCAAATGAAATGAATATTTCTATAATTGATATTGATGATATTTTATAACAAATCATATTCTATTAAAAAAAATTAAATAAAAAAACACTTATTATCAGCTAATTGAATAGAAAATGGTTTGTGACATCATCTATGTTCCATTTATGATCTATTTTTCTTATAAATATAAATATATCTACCCTAAAAAAGCAATATTAATTTCTTCATAAATTTTAAAAGATGTAACAATGGGTTAGGATAAAATTATATGGTTAAAAATTTCTTCCAAACTAATAGAAACATTATTGGATTATATTATTCTGACTGATAATCATCGTATATTTTAATTGTATTAAATATTATTAACATGGAACTCAAAAATGTTATATATTAATAATTATTTAAAATATTCCAAAATTTACCCTCCCATCAATTATAAAAGTTTTCACAAACATTAAATTTACTACATTACTCAGACCTATCTATATCAATAATCCCATACAAAAATACCTTATAAAATTACATAGCCACATTCTTTGGGTTCTGGAATTCCCAGAAAACTACCCCTAGGATCCTTGATAAGAGATCTAAAAGTGTTTTTTCAAAGGGGAAGATTTTATAATGTCTATAAGGGAATTCATACCTAAAGAGGGGGATTCTCGTCAGACTTTTATTACTATAAGAAAGATGACATATACACCAATTTTTTCTTTTATGTGGTATATATTTCTTCCATGAATAACTATTATGGTGTTTCTTATAAAAAATATGTGTATTTAAATATCCCTATAAGGATATTTCTTTCACGTGGAATTTTCTTCAAAACTTAATAACGTCCTAGGGGATTTATCTTTCAATTCTATTTTAATTAGGATTGTTTAAGGTTAAATTTCCATTAGATATAATTATATAATCATTATCTTATTAATACCCTTAATTTATTTTCTCTCGTACTGATTCATGAATTCTTCACGTATCAGTACCATTCCCCTCTCATTATGACATAAAAATATTGAGAGATTTTTTAAAGGAAAAGTATTCTTTATTTCTATCTTCAGACAAAAATCCTACATTTTCATATCCATGTTTTATAAAATCTATTTTCAATAATGTTTTAAAAATTCAAAAATTGATTTATTAATGGAATTTTGTTAAAAATTCCTTTTTACATAATGATTTTAATTTAATATTATTTTCATTTTTTGAATGAGTTACATTAGGAACAATTATCAATTTTTTGAATGTAATTTTATTTCACTTATAATGAATAAATGGAATTTCCATAGATCAGTACCACTGAATGTTTTGAAATTAATTTAAATGTTTATAGTGTTCTTTTCAAAGAAAATGTTTTCCACATTATTTGGGAAATATTTCTATTTTAATATAGATATTCAAAATAGATTTAATATTTTACTCTTGAAATATTTTCATTTTATTCTAATGAAATTTTGATATATGACAACACTCCTTGATATTTATTATGTTTACAATGTATACGATCTAATGATACCATTCTTACTCTTTCTCTTCATGGTTAATGATTATATTGATAATAAAATTATTAAACACATTTATTTTCCATTTATTAAGCTATGGTGAATGGAATAAATGTCTATGAATCCATTTTTTTGCCACAGGTTTTAATTCTATGATATGATGAATGTTTAATTATCCAATGGAAGAAATATGTATGTATTTCATTAGGTGATATAGGTTACATTATAACAGTGGAAGGTGATGGCATTATAACAAAGGATAGTGGATACATCATAACCCAGGATGGTGTTAACATTATAAATATGGATATTGATTATGTTATATATCGAAGATGGTGAATAATTCCTTATTTCATTCCATTAGGTCTTATTTTTCCTTATTTTGTATCATCCTTTTATTTTTTGGTTTTGTATAGAATCGAGGAGAATCCCTCTCTTCTACCAATTTTGACAATATGTAATGGTTATAGGATGTGAATAAGTAATTGGGAATGATTCATCTCTCCCATGTAGGTTGTAAAATCATTACTTGAATTGAATTGGGTTTATGTCGTGTAGTGGTAAATGTATTTCTTTCTATTTGTGGTCAAAGATTTTTTGTTATCTTTTTAATTCATGGGATTAACACTGTATAAATGATTTAGGAGATGTAATCCACATAACTAATGGTTCTAAAATCATTATTAACCTATTTTTTTATTCAATAAAAAATCATTCAAATCAATTACCTTCATGATTTTGGTTGATTTTGGTGATATCCACTCCTTCTTTATCATTCATTCAGTGATTTATAATCATTCTGGTTTCAATTTGAATTTTCAGATAAGAATCCTTATATATTTTCAATTACATTGGTCATGGATATTATGTTTGTGGTATTTGTCATTCATATTTGTGATTGAGTGAAAAATTTAATTGATTAATTTCAATTTATTATCATTAATTGTATTATGAAATATGATCCATGGTTTTCCATTTATCGTAGGAAAAGTGGGATAGAGTTACATCCTTCATGATGTAGTTGTTTTTATAAAATGGGACAATTCTGTGAATTACTTTTTTTTTATTTTAAATTTCCATTGGTTTATTCATTTAATTGATGTGAATTATGGTTTAATCTGATGAAATGGATATATGAATTTTTTTAAAGATTGATTCTTTAATAAGGGGGGTTTTCACACAAATTGCATTATTAAATGGTTGAATGCTTGTTTTTACATAAAAATTGATTTCTAAACTCTCAAGAATATTTTTCATTTCTTTAAAAATGTTTTATTTTTTCTATCATGGTTCTAAAATAGTTTGTTACAATCATGGGACATTGGAGACCTTGGGTGTGTTGGGGAATATATTTTTGTAAATTTTGTGACCATTGCACTAATAGGGGTTACCTTTTGGATATAAATAGACTATGGTAGGATTCGATATTGGTGTTTACCAATGTCCTTCTAATTTTGGAACATTTATTTCTATTACATAATCCAATAGTTTTTTTTCCAAAATGGAGTTCTTTATATTTTATTATTTCTTTATCACATGATGGATTATTTCATGAATATTTACTCACATGTTTAATTTTCTAAATTTTCAATTATACATGATATATTCCACTTTAGAAAATATGGTATACATCTATAGAATGTATGGGAAATATTTAAACTGTGGTTTTATTTAAGAATTATTTGTAAATTGGTTTTTCCTTTTACGGCTAGAACATTTACATTCTTATCATTAGACCTGTATAGACACTATGGTCATATCCTACTTGTATTTGACCTTACATGCCACTTTTTCCTTTAGGTTTTTCTGTATTTTTCACTGTATGATCAAGGTAAATGGATGATAATATTATTTCATTTAATATCATCTTTCTCCATTTTGAAATATTGATTGGAGGTGATGGATAACAACATTGCGACTTGTTGGTCTTCTCTGATTCATAGAATTCTGGTTTTTCCTTTTTGAATTTTTTTGGGATCCAATTTTATCTATTTTTATACACTTTATACTCTGGTATACATTGAATTTTCATTATGTTCATGACTTGATTCTATTTCATTTTCCCACATTACCACCATGAAGGGAAGAATCATATGGCTTGTCTAACTGACCTAGAATGGTTCATTACAATTTTTTGTCAAAGGGATGCTCAGCCTAAATAATGTTAATAATACATGAGTGTGGTTCTATGTATTGGATATATAGTGGCTAAAATAATTTGAGTTTTTATAGTATGTGTGGGAGGTTTCGTGGGAAGTTCACTTCTCTGTCTAAACATTATGATACGAGGGTTGATCTGTAAATTTTTACTATGTTTTAGTCTTCATGTTAGGGGTATTTTTAATTACTAGTATGGAATGTTAATTAAAATATATTAGTTCCCTTCTAATGAAATCCTACATTTTGGAAGAATTATGAAATTATTTTAAATATTATCATTATAAATATATGATATTAATAATTATGGTTATCTCTATGATTTTGGAATCATCACATCACTAATTTGTTTTTTTCTTATGTTTTTTAGAAATTTCCTCCTAAAAGGGATCATCAAAATTAAAAGGAGGAATATCTGAGATAAGATCTTGGGTAACACCTCCTATCAGAGGACCCTTAATCATTTGACATTTTAATACACACCATTCAGACTATTAGTCATTCTTGTGAGAGGATTGATAGGATTTTCAATCATATATAGGCTATTAAGTAATCTATGTTGGGTTTTTTCAAATATATTCTTCAAGGATAAGGGAGGATATAGCATCACCCAACTATGAAAACAAAGTTTTATGAGGATAAAACTTAGATTTATTTCAAGAATATCATTAATCACATGTTTCATCTGTAGACATTATGTGTAGTTAGGATGTGAGATCTTTTGACCTTATAGCATATATAGAATATCGTTTTTCTATATTACACTAGTTTTGATGAGTTTGTAATATAGGAAGCAGAGAATGTCCGTAATAAGTACCTAAATGATATGATGTTTGATTTGGGACTTATGTCAGGTATTCAATTGAGGTGGATTCTGATGTTCCTTATGAATTTTTTGATGGAATTAGGTAGACATAGTTGGGTAGACAATTATGGGCCGAGAATCACATGGAAATTCCATTTTACAGGGATTATCTTCTGGTCATAAAAGGTAGTGTAGATGTAGCTATCTATCATTGGGATATTTTTATGGGCTTCATCTGGATAGAAATATATTGTTTTTTATTAGTGTGGGTTTCTCGGGTCTACCAATTCTAATTGTTAAGAGGATCCATGGACTTTTTATCATTGTGGGAAAATGAGTATTCTGAAATGTTTTTTATCGTACAATGTACCTAGGATGTAAAGTGGTATCCACATTCAACAATGGATCATAGGTTCATACATATAATACTATGGGTGGGGGATCTTATCCATAGGGTATGGGAGATGGGTAAATATTATGGATGATGTGAAACTGGACACCTTTATGAAGAAGAGTAAACCATAGAGGATTCTGATGTAGGTATAACTACTATTAAAGATAAAATGATTATTTCATCTTCAATATTGAACGATTTTTTTGATATAGGTTTTAAAAATTATTTCATACAATAAAAGTTAGTTTATGTATTGTGTTTCTATTCTATGATTATTTTATTCAAGTTGTATCCTTCCTTGCCTTTTAGAAAAAGGTCTAAACAAGTATCATGTGTATCGTGTGTCTGGTAATGATTATATACCATTAAGTGATATAAGACTTTTTAGTTATTTATATCAAAATATTTTACCTGAAAGTTGAAACAGACTGGCTGATTATTGTTAACTACTAGAGAGACAATTATCATCATCATATTTTTTTATCATCTAATCGGCTCAGTCAAGTTTTTCAGGGTGAATGGGAATGTAAATCTGGACGGGAGGGGCATATTGTTTTTTATACTAGGGTATTAAAATTCCAATTTTTTTTGTTTTTCTGTTACATTTTTGACCCTTTTTGGGTAGTCTTCTTCCTTTAGTGGTATGTTCATACCCAATAGTTTTTCTAAATGATTTTAATTGTTTACCTCATCATATAAAGTTTGAGTTTACAATTTACATTTACCCAGGTATGATGCCCATTTTTATTCCATATTACTCTATAGATCCTTATTAGTTATTGTAATTGAAATTGTAGCTTGAGGATCATTTTGGGAAGGGATTTATTAACACTAGAATGTCACCATGGGATTTACTAGTCCTATATAAAAATATTGAAGATGGAATCCTTAAACAATGTATTGACTATCATTATTTAAATCATCTATACGTCAAGAAAAAAATATCACATTCTCAGGATTTATTATATCTTCGAATATCTTATAGGGTAATGTTGGTTTTCAGTTATTGAGAATCTGTATCGGTACCATTAGTTGAGAGTCCAAAAAGATTAAATACCATAGAAAAATGTTAGGACCCAGTATAGGATTTTGGAGTTTCTTGTTATTCCATTTATTCTCACTAATTATCCTATGTTATTTATGGATTTGATTAACCCAATCATCCATTATTTCTTATACATATTAATCGTTGTTTTCTTAGATGATATTTTTGTTTACTCTTAGTCAGATGAGCATCACATGGACCATTTGAATATCTTTAAAATAACATTAATGGATAAAATTTATGATAGTAATCTTTGAAAATGTGAGTTTTGGATTTAGGATGTAATGTATTTATGGATTTTTATATATGATTGTGGTGTATCCATGAATCTAAAATTTACATGAATTTTTATATTGGGATCAGCACATAAATGGGTAAAAGATCTTAATATATTAGGGGTTTTTGGTTATCACATGCCATACATTTGGGACTTCATGAAGATCTCATCTAAATAAAAACAATTACCCTTAATGGTGTAAAGTTTGAATGGAATCAAAAATTTTAGAGACCCGTTCAAAAGATGAAGGTGGTGTTAACATTAGAACTAGTATTTATTCATTGAGGAACTGGGTTTGGGTTATGATTTTTTCTATGATTCATATGGTATGGGTTTCATATGTGTCATGATTCATGGGAAAAAAGTGTGGGAATCCGACTCTTGATAGTTTTAATCATATAATATGAATGACCCTACCCACGATCATCGGTTATTAGTAGTAATGCATTAACTTACACCATAAAATCACTCTCTCTTTGGGGAGATTTGTATAGCGTATGCTGATTATAAAAGCCTAAAATATATTTATAATCATAGGGATATGAACTTGAGACAGAGAATATGGTAGGAGTATATCTATAATTATTATTTTGATCATTTATACACTCTTGGGAAAGGTAACATGGTTTACATTTTATTGAGAAGAACTTCAATAACATTAGTAGTGAAGATATTGTTTGATGAGTGGTCTCTATTGATTTTTTTGCCAAACATAAGCATGGGAGATAAAGAGCTTGGGGTTAAGTGTTATTTAATTTGATGATAGATGACTCATCATTTGAAAACATAATTTGGATTCCGAATATTGTTGACACTAAGTTCAATATATTTAGTAAAATCCTTTACAGTGGGGAGACCATGGGTGAGTGGAATTAGTCACCCAGTGGTACTATATGCTTACATAGAAGGATAGTTTTCATGTTTTCACTAAGGTAGGAGTTGATGGATATTTTTCACCAGTCATATTGGTTTATTCACCATGGGGATGCTAAGATGTATTATGATTTGAGTGATCATAAGTTTTTTACATGGATGGGAAGGATGATTAAATATTTTGTATCAAACTGTCTTACATATCAGATAATTAATGTATAACACTAGATCCATGTGGGTCAGATTCATCCATTACAAATTTTGGTATGGAAGTGGGATTAAATAATCATGAATTCATAAATTTATTTTTCAAGTATTCCTACTACTTTGGATGCGGTATTGGTGGTCATTGATCATCTTAAAAAATTAGATCATTTCAGTCTTGTCATGGAGATGATGAAGGTGGAAAATCTTTGTGACATGATTGCCCAACAGATTGTGATACCTTATGAGGTTCTGTAACACCCCGGGTAATTAAAGAATATGACATTTTCATATTTATCCATATTTGTTAATAAAGTATTAATATTACTTTAAAGGGGACTCTATGCTCGATGGCGTACCCAATACGCAACAACGAGTTTCTTGGGAATCTTACGTTGCACTCCAATAATAAAATAATATTATTTTAAATGGTAGTTAACATGTAGCCGTTGTAATGGCGGGAATGGATAGAAATAACTAAAATATGATTATATATGTTTTTAAATGTTTTTAAATTTATACAATAAAATATAAAGGCTTAAAATACGGAAAGAATTCAATTTTAGGCGTATATGCCCTAGTTTTCACTAAATGTTTACTTGTCGCCTTTTGATGGAGAAACGTCATTAAATATAGTTTTGATAACTCTTATACATTCTTTTGGACCAAATAAAACTCTTATTAAGAATCGGGACATCAAATTTTACTTTATGTAATTTTTTCGTATCTTTCCAATAAAGTTCATTTTTTTAATGAATAGTGTAAAATGTTGTGTTTTAATTCAAAACCTCTTTTTAATCTAATTTATTTATATGATTAGATAATATTTTGAATTGGTTTTAAAGTGAAATTAGAAAATATTTTTACCATTAAATCCAATAGTGGTCGTTGGAATTAATTTCACTTTGAAATCGGACTTAAACTAGTGTCAATCTTTTGATACTTATTGTTTCATAAAAACACGCTATTTGTCATGACAGTGGAAATTAATTATTAAATTAATTAATGTGACTTATATGTTTTGAATTTTGTAAAACGTACTTCATTTTTGAATTCAGAATATCAAATATAGCTTAGGGTGAATTTTTGGGATTTTTCTAAAAAACTTCAATTTTTGATGAATAGTGAAACCACTAAGTGGTACTTATAAAAACTGATATTTCCGTTTAAATGGAATTTTCCCATCTTTGTGTTTTGAATTTCAAAAATCCGACATACATGGTTGTCATTAAGAAGTAAAATGTGGTTCAATGGGATAAAAATAATTTTTTGGTGAATAGTAACTTATTATGTTTTTAATCGCGATTAGTGGTAATTAGTGTAGTTTAAGGTAAAAATGATATTATAAGAATGTGAAAACACCATGACACTTGTCCTACACCTATTGGGTGAGTCATGGCCGATCAAGACAAGCCATGGGCCAACTTGGGGACCCCATGGGGCCACTTTAGTTTGAAAATGACAATAATATATTTTTATTTAATGTTAAAATTAAAAATGACACAAACATGATATGTTTTAATAACACAATTTTTAAGTGTGGTTATACAAGTCATATTTTTGATTATAAATAGTCATTGGAAAGCTAAAAATATTTCCTACATCATAGTAATTTGTTTATAATTTTTAGACATTAAATAAATTAAATTATATTTGACATCATAATGATGCAGTGATGACATCATTATTTAACGATTAAAATAAAATGGAAAGATAATGTAAAATCTATGAACTACACATTTCCAAAACTTATTGGATGGGTGTATTTCGAACCTTTATAACCTTTTCCACGAATTATATCAATGTGGTACCTTTTAAAACTGAAACACATTTTCAAATAAAGTAATATTTCCTTACTTTCCAAAAGTGCCCCTCCTCTCCTCTTATAAAAGGCCCCCACCTCTACCTATTTTCACACACTCCTCAAGCCTTTGGCTCGGCCAAACCCTGCCCATTTACTCACTCCAAATCCCTCTCCTCATCCTAGAGGATTCCCTTTTGGCATAATCCTTTCAAAGGAAGCCTTTAGGCTCAAATCAAAAGGACTTACACTTTTAAAGGTAATTCATTCTCTCATGTTCATTTGTTTTATTTTGATTCTGCAACCCCCTAAACTCTTTTTATTTACTTCTTTTGTAACAACACCAGTATCTTCAATATACTAGGATGTTTTTATAAGATTTATTCGACCTACACTTTCACACAACTACATCAAATGGTTAAAGAACATACAGTTTCCGTGGATGGAAAAATTCTGCCTCCCGAAACGATGATTGTTCAATACTCATTTAACACCTTCAAAGGTGTCCATTATGATGTCACTATTTTTATATATTATATATAATATGTTTATGTTTTACTTATGCTTCTGTATTTTTCTTTTTTGTCTTACCTTTATGGCTTCCATTATAGGTATACGCGATATCTTCATTTTAGGAAATGCGGACTACCGCCCCCTCAAAGTGATGTGATTCGTTAATGCCATACATGGGACGTATAAAATATGGATTTAATGTTATTATATATGATGTTATACTGGAATTATTATATACCTCTATATCATTATTATTTCTTTCCATTAAAGTATGAGATAGAAATGAAAGTAGCGTTCATGCGTACGTACGGCTTACCGTCTCCATGAACGGTGCATTTCATTTCATATCCCCAAATGTAATGTACTATTATAAGTACATGTATATAATGGATATATATGATTAATGATATATCTAAATGATGAATATAATTCTGTAATTAAAATACACATACCTCTCATTTAGTTTTAATTCCATTAATATGACAAAGAAATGAAAGTAGCGTTCATGCGTACGTACGACTTACCGTCTCCATGAACGTTGCATTTCATTTCTTACCTCTAAATGATTATGTAATATTATAAATACATGTATATGATAGATATATATGATATATATGATATCAAAATCAGGAATGTCATTCTGGATATAAAGAACCTTTGAACACATGAACAACATGTAATTGTAAGAAGTCCACTTTCGACTTAAGAACCAAATATCGGAAAAACAAATATTATTAACTTAAATGATTACATAATGTCTATGACATGGTAATAAGTGATATAAAAGGAATAATTAACTTGAAAAAGGATATTAATGAAGTAGAAATTAACTCAAGTTTATTATTCAGGAGATTAAAGAACGATGGAGTCAAGTCGGACCCGAGGTAAGGGATCCCACTCCTCTCTTTCTTTTCAAGTACACACTTTTATGTCATTCCTTTTAAAGCTCATATTTCTTGTTATTGGGATGATCTTTTATATTAAACTTACTGTAATTTTTATGTTCATGTGATGAGAGACCCTATTCTCTCTCATAAATCCATTTTGGAAGTTTTGAGTGGCGCCGTTAGGCTGCCGAACTTTCGTAAGAGATCTAACCTCTCTCTTTCTTTTTATGTACTCTCCTTTATGTCACTTCTTTTAAACTCATCTTTGTAATGTTGGGGAATGTTATTTTATTTTCCTATTGATTTACATTTTATTTTAATGTGATGAGATACCCTATTTGATCTCATCAATCCAAATTCGGAAGTTTTATGTGGCGTCGTTAGGCTGCCGAGTTTTCGTAAGGGATTTTTAATCTCACTTTTATTCCCATGAGATTTATGCTACATTTTCCACAAATTCCATTGAGTGGTGTATGTAATGCACATTATTCTATTGTTTGTGTAATATACTTTCGTTTATGAGTATTTACAACAATGATCTATTGTCCTTCTTTCATGGGGTGTATGTCTTGAATGATACCCAAGTCGGTAAGGGAACCTTTCACCCTCCTCTTTTTTAAAAGACTTCTTTTGTTGGGTCTTTTAATTTACATATTGTTATGTTGGGATATGTTCTCATATATCCTTATTGATGTAAATTTTATTTCCAAGTGATGAGATACACTTTTTATCTCTCACCAACTCATTTTGATGTGATGTCGTTAGGCTGTCAAGGGAACTTTTTAACCCAATTTCGATTTCTTTGGGTTCAACATGTAGTCATTGAATATGTCATCCATTGAATATGTGTGAATGACCATTCATTGTTTTACACATAATATCCACTTATATTGGGTGTATTTATATTTTTCACACATATTTTTGAGATTGATTTGTCCTTAATTTAAGGATACCTTCTTTATAAGGGATTTCATCACATTTGACATTTCTATTGAGGGTTCATTGTTGTTACGCACCAATTCACTCTTATATGGTGTACATACTGTTCTATGGAGTATTATATCATGAATCCATTTATTCTCATGATATTATAATGTTCTGACTAAATGTTATTCCTCAATTATTGTATTCAAGTGTCACTAATTTTGGTAAAACCCCTTTAACCAAAATATCGTTTTAAATGTTTTAATTATTTGTTCATATTAATATCCATGTTTTCAAAATGGTTTTAAGGATTTATTTATATGGATATTAATGGTTTAAAATTTTAAGCTTCAAGGTGGTATGGG
The DNA here is from genome assembly GCA_963277665.1 of Viscum album. NCBI lineage: Eukaryota > Viridiplantae > Streptophyta > Magnoliopsida > Santalales > Viscaceae > Viscum > Viscum album. Next base: position 2,095,346,339 of record OY728163.1, on the reverse strand, counting down.
ACACTTTGATTGAAAAATCACTTTATTAAATGTTTTAAATGGTTTTGGAAATGGATTCTTTTTGAATGGATTCATTATTTCAATATACTAAAATGTTATATTGTGATTGAAATGTGGAAATGTTATGTTTCCTTTATGCATGTTTTATGTGACACATTTATGTTGTGTTCCTTGGGCATTGTTATAAAAACGGGTTGTTCTGTGATAAACTAAGGGCGGGTGAGCCTGATATAGCTCTCCAATGCATTGGGTAACGCAAAGGAGTGAAACGTTAAGGTTTCTCCGAAGAGATTTAGGGAATATACTGTGATGGGTATTCCAAACGTAACCAAGAGGGTTACTCCCTATGTAAGAATGTTATGAATGCCTCAAGTTACCTTTATGTCTTATGTTTTCTATGATTTATTCATGGTTTGATGAGGTATGTTAAAGTGCCTATGTTTTATGGGTAAAGTATGATTTCATTCTTATGTATATATGAACTCATGTTTCCTTTCCATATTTTTATAACCCTTACTGAGCTTTTTATGCTCATCCTAAGTTTTTTAAATGTTTTTCACAGGTCAAGGGAAAGGTACATTATGTGATGATAGTGTCAAGGATGTGTCAAGAAAGAATCCATGTTTTATTTTCAATATGTTTTCGTTGATGGGAAGAATGAATACTGTCTTTTATGTAACCACTTTGTTTAAATGTGGAATGTAATGAAAGTTTCATGATCTAATTCTCTAAAACTCTAAACCTGAAAAGATCCTCAATGTGTAATCTTGTAAGAACTCAAGATTAAGTAAGGTTTAAGGCTGGGGCCTTATAGTTGGTATCAAAGGTCGGTTTAGATAACTTTAGAGGTTAGGTTATTCTTTAAGCATAAGTGACATTACCATAATGGTTAGGATTTCAGAAAGAGTCCTAGTTTTAGATAAAGTGAATGAGTAAGTGTATCTTAGTGTTTACCTTCTTCATTAGTACATGAGGATTTTGTAGATATACTCACACTGACATTTCTGTTTTTAGTGAATGGATGGATCTAGCAGGCACCAAAGTGACAATTGGTTTGAAGGAAACGGTGGTGGTTCTCTGATTAAAAGACTCGATGAAATGGGGTATTCAATGAGGAATCTCATGGCTGTTCTAAACCAACTATCAAGGATTCATGATCAACCACTTCAACCTTGGTGAGTTCTCTAATGCATCATTTACGAGATGGACAACATGATGTGGAAATTCAGGTAATAATTATTAAGGTAACCATTATGGTTTATATGATCCTTACTTTTTAGGTAATTATGGGTTACTCTATGATATGATGGAAAATTAAGGGCATGAGATAAACTTGAGGATAAAATATGTTATGATTATTCTTGAAGATTTTATCTCATTTTGGGGAATGTTTTAAGAATAATATAGTTTTGGAAAAAGGACAACACGCAGACCATGTGACAACCCGTCATGTCGGACAAAGCTGCGGGAATCAAACCCACAACCAAAGTGCGACTGGTATTTATTGCCTACCACTGGACTACGTGAAGTCCTTGGTTAGTTTCACTGATTCTTTTTAGTTATATGATTTTATGAATTAAGAGTAAGTTGATTTTGGGTTATTTATGAAAATGATTAACCTATCATAGAGGATATGTGATTAGGTTAATTACTTTTCAATACGAGACTTTAGGAGAAACTGATGTTGTTTGGAGATAAATGTTATGATTTAACTTGGAAGACTATGTGACTAAATCCTTCAAATATTTGGGTTTCAATCTTATATTGGTTTACTTTGAAGAATTTTACGGACAAATTGTTTATCGGATGATCCTTGTTGATCTTTGGGTTTTGTTTGACAAATTTTGGAGATTAAGAATAGATTTTCTTTTTATAAAGGGTTATCCTTTTCTGGATTATCTGATCTTGTACTAGCCTGTTTGGTTTTGGTTAAATTCTAAAGACATGGGAAGTATATAGTTCTCTTTTGTGGATTAGGTGATTCTCTAGAAGTTGATTATAGTACTCTTAATGCGAACAAGTCTCCCTAAATACTTGTCTTTTGGAAAAAATATGAGTTTGATTAAGGAATCTAGTAAAAGATGAAAGTCAACATGATAAGTGATTATGTTTCCTTCTGAATAAAATTCCTCAATAAAATTAACTTAAAACAAAAATGGTGTCTATTATCTTTTCCTACTGGGGAACCCAACACCGTTTAACCCATCAAAAGTTTGTGATTTTCTTATTGTTAACTTTCTACTAAACATGTTTTCTATCACTCTACATCAGAACATGACCCTATGTTTTCTCCTCCATATCCATGTTTTCCTACATGGAGTCCTCGTATGGGTTAACTCGGGTGACCTCTTTACTTATCTTTCTTTATTTTAAAGTGATTGTTTTACCGACTCTTGTTCCGATGTGGGACTTTCAAGGATGTTTCCAAGCTCAATTTTTTTAAAATTGCGAGGACGCAATTCCCAAAAGGGGGGAAGGATGTAACACCCCAGGTAAATAAAGAATATGACATTTTCATATTTATCCATATTTGTGAATAAAGTATTAATATGACTTTAAAGGGGACTCTATGCTCGATGGCGTACCCAACACGCAACAACGAGTTTCTTGGGAATCTTACGTTGCACTCTAATAATAAAATAATATTATTTTAAATGGTAGTTAACATGTAGCCGTTGTAATGGCGGGAATGTATAGAAATAACTAAAATATGATTATATATGTTTTTAAATGTTTTTACATTTATACAATAAAAGATAAAGGCTTAAAATACGGAAAGAAATCAATTTTAGGCGTATATGGCCTAGTTTTCACTAAAGGTTTACTTGTCGCCTTTTGATGGAGAAACGTCATTAAATATAGTTTTGATAACTCTTATACATTATTTTGGACCAAATAAAACTCTTATTAAGAATCGGGACATCAAATTTTACTTTGTGTAATTTTTTGGTATCTTTCCAATAAAGTTCATTTTTTTAATGAATAGTGTAAAATGTTGTGTTTTAATTCAAAACCTCTTTTTAATCTAATTTATTTATATGATTAGATAATATTTTGAATTCTTTTTAAAGGGAAATTAGAAAATATTTTTACCATTAAATCCAATAGTGGTCGTTGGAATTAATTTCACTTTGAAATCGGACTTAAACAAGTGTAAATCTTTTGATACTTATTGTTTTTAATAAAAACACGCTATTTGTCATGACAGCGGAAATTAATTATTAAATTAATTAATGTGACTTATATGTTTTGAATATTGTAAAACGGACTTCATTTTTGAATTCAGAATATCAAATATAGCTTAGGGGGAATTTTTGGGATTTTTCTAAAAAACTTCAATTTTTGATGAATAGTGAAACCACTAAGTGGTACTTATAAAAACTGATTTTTCCGTTTAAATGGAATTTTGCCATCTTTGTGTTTTGAATTTCAAAAATCCGACATACATGGTTGTCATTAAGAAGTAAAATGTGGTTCAATGGGATAAAAATAATTTTTTGGTGATTAGTAACTTATTAAGTTTTTAATCGCGATTAGTGGTAATTACTGTAGTTTAAGGTAAAAATGATATTATAAAAATGTGAAAACACCATGACACTTGTCCTACACCTATTGGGTGAGTCATGGCCGACCAAGACAAGCAATGGGCCAACTTGGGGACCCCATGGAGCCACTTTAGTTGGAAAATGACAATAATATATTTTTATTTAATGTTAAAATTAAAAATGACACAAACATGATATGTTTTAATAAAACAATTTTTAAGTGGGGTTATACAAGTAATATTTTTTATTATAAATATTCATTGGAAAGATAAAAAGATTTCCTACTTCATAGTAATTTTTTTATAATTTTTAGACATTAAATAAATTAAATTATTTATGACATCATAATGATGCATTGATGACATCATTATTTAACGATTAAAATAAAATGGAAAGATAATGTAAAATCTATGAACTACACATGTCCAAAACTTATTGGATGGGTGGATTTAGAACCTTTATAACCTTATACACTAAATATATCAATGTGGGACCTTTTAAAACTGATACACATTTTCAAATAAAGTAATATTTCCTTACTTTCCAAAAGTGCCCCTCCTCTCCTCTTATAAAAGGCCTTCACCTCTACCTCTTTTCACACACTCCTCAAGCCTTTGGCTCGGCCAAACCCTGACCATTTACTCTATCCAAATCCCTCTCCTCATCCTAGAGGATTACCTTTGGGCATAATCCTTTCAAAGGAAGCCTTTAGTCTCAATTCAAAAGGAGTTACACTTTTAAAGGTAATTCATTCTCTCATGTTCATTTGTTTTATTTTGATTCTCCAACCCCCTAAACTCTATTTATTTACTTCTTTTGTAACAAAACCAGTATCTTAAATATACTAGGATGTTTTTATAAGATTTATTCGACCTAGACTCTCACACAACTACATCAAATGGTTAAAGAACATACAGTTTCCGTGGATGGCGAAATTCTGCCTCCCGAAACGATGATTGTTCAATACTCATTTAACACCTTCAAAGGTGGCCATTATGATGTCACTATTTTTATATATTATATATAATATGTTTATGTTTTACTTATGATTCTGTATTTTTCTTTTTTGTCTTACCTTTATGGCTTCCATTATGGGTATACGCTATATCTTCATTTTAGGAAGTGCGGACTACCGCCCCCTCAAAATGATGTGATTCGTTAATGCCATAGATGGGACATATAAAGGATGGATTTAATGTTATTATATATGATGTTATACTGGAATTATTATATACCTCTATATAATTATTATTACTTTCCATTAAAGTATGAGATATAAATGAAAGTAGCATTCATGCGTACGTACGGCTTACCGTCTCCATGAACGGTGCATTTCATTTCTTATCCCCAAATGTAATGTACTATTATAAGTACATGTATATAATGGATATATATGATTAATGATATATCTAAATGATGAATATAATTCTGTAATTAAAATACACATACCTATCATTTAGTTTTAATTCCATTAATATGACAAAGAAATGAAAGTAGCGTTCATGCGTACGTACGACTTACCGTCTCCATGAACGTTGCATTTCATTTCTTACCTCTAAATGATTATGTAATATTATAAATACATGTATATGCTAGATATATATGATATATATGATATCCAAATCAGGAATGTAATTCTGGATATAAAGAACCTTTTAACACACGAACAACATGTAATTGTAAGAAGTCCACTTTCGACTTAAGAACCAAATATCGGAAAAACAAATATTATTAACTTAAATTATTAAATAATGTTTATGACATGGTAATAAGTGATATAAAAGGAATAATTAACTTGAAAAAGGTTCTTAATGAAGTATAAATTAACTCAAGTATATTATTCAGAAGATTAAAGAACGATGGAGTCAAGTCGAACCCGAGGTAAGGGATCCCACTCCTCTCTTTCTTTTCAAGTACACACTTTTATGTCATTCCTTTTAAAGCTCATCTTTCTTGTTATTGGGATGATATTTTATATTAAACTTACTGTAATTTTTATTTTCATGTGATGAGAGAACCTATTCTCTCTCATAAATCCATTTTGGTAGTTTTGAGTGGCGCCGTTAGGCTGCCGAACTTTCGTAAGAGATCTAACCTCTCTCTTTCTTTTTATGTACTCTCCTTTATGTAACTTCTTTTAAACTCATCTTTGTAATGTTGGGGGATGTTCTTTTATTTTCCTCTTGATGTAAATTTTATTTTAATGTGATGAGATACCCTATCTGATCTCATCAGTCGAAATTCGGAAGATTTATGTGGCGTTGTTAGGCTGCCGAGTTTTCGTAAGGGATTTTTAATCTCTCTTTTATTCCCATGAGATTTATGCTACATTTGCCACAAATTCCATTGAGTGGTGTATTTACTGCACATTATTATATTCTTTGTGTAATATACTTTCGTTTATGAGTATTTACAACAATGATCTATTGTCTTTCTTTCATGGGGTGTATGTCTTGAAAGATACCCAACTCGGTAAGGGAACCTTTCACCCTCCTCTTTTTTAAAAGACTTCATTTGTTGGGTCTTTTAATTTACATATTGTTATGTTGGGATATGTTATCATATATCCTTATTGATGTAAATTTTATTTCCAAGTGATTATATACACTTTTTATCTCTCACCAACTCATTTTGATGTGATGTCGTTAGGCTGTAAAGGGAACTTTTTAACCCAATTTCGATTTCTTTGGGTTCAACATGCAGTCATTGAATATATCATCCACTGAATATGTGTTAATGACCTTTTATTGTTTTACACTTAATATCCACTTATATTGGGTGTATTTATATTTGTCACACATATTTTTGAGATTGATTTGTCCTTAATTTAAGGATACCTTCTTTATAAGGGATTTCATCACATTTGACATTTCTATTGAGGGTTCATTGTTGTTATGCACCAATTCACTCTTGTATGGTGTATATAATATTCTTTGGAGTATTATATCATGAATCCATTTATTCTCATGATATTATAATGTTCTGACTAAATTTTATTCCTCAATTATTGTATTCAAGTGTCACTAATTTTGGTAAAACCCCTTTAACCAAAATATCGTTTTAAATGTTTTAATTATTTGTTCTTATTAATATCCATGTTTTCAAAATGGTTTTAAGGATTTATTTATATGGATATTAATGGTTTAAAATTTTAAGCTTCAAGGTGGTATGGGACACTTTGATTGAAAAATCTCTTTATTAAATGTTTTAAATGGTTTTGGAAATGGATTCTTTTTGAATGGATTCATTATTTCAATATATTAAAATGTTATATTGTGATTGAAATGTGGGAATGTTATGTTTCCTTTATGCATGTTTAATGTGACACATTTATGTTATGTTCCTTGGGAATTGTTATGAAAACGGGTTGTTCCGTGATAAACTAAGGGCGGGTGAGCCTGATATAGCTCTCCAATTCATTGGGTAACGCAAATGACTGAAACGTTAAGGTTTATCCGAAGAGATTTAGGGAATATATTGTGATGGGTATTCCAAACGTAACCAAGAGGGTTACTCCCTATGTAAGAATGTTATGAATGCCTCAAGTTACCTTTATGTCTTATGTTTTCTATGATTTATTCATGGTTTGATGAGGTATGTTAAAGTGCCTATGTTTTATGGGTAATGTATGATTTCATTCTTATGTATATTTGAACTCATGTTTCATTTCCATTTTTTTATAACCCTTACTGAGCGTTTTATGCTCATCCCATGTTTTTGAAATGTTTTTCACAGGTCAAGGGAAAGGTACATGATGTGATGATAGTGTCAAGGATGTGTCAAGAAAGAATCCCTGTTTTATTTTCAATATGATTCCGTTGATGGGAAGAATGAATACTGTCTTTTATGTAACCACTTTGTTTAAATGTGGAATGTAATTCAAGTTTCATGATCTAATTCTCTAAAACTCTAAACCTGAAAAGATCCTCAATGTTTAATCTTGTAATAACTCAAGATTAAGTAAGGTTTAAGGCTGGGGCCTTATAGGTTCCCTCTCTGGTTATTTTCTAATAGTGGCTAAAAGATTAACATCATGGTTTTGGAAAAGTTCATAGGAGGTGATGGGATCCCAATTGAAATTGATCATTTCTTATCAACCATATATGGGAAGGCATAGTTAGTTTTAGAGTTTGATTTTGGTGTTCTTGTATTATTTTTAGAGTTTTACCACACATGGGACATCATCATGGTGGTAAAAAGGATATGTGGGAACCAATTTTTGTGGTTCCCTTTGATATCATTAGATTATTGTGGATGGTAACCTATCAGTTGGAGTTAATATCTCACTTGAGTTCTATCCAAGACATGTTTCATGTTTCTGAGATTATGAGGTATTGACCAGACCCTTCCCATGTGGATTAATGGTAAAATTTCGATCTTGAATCTGATATAATAATTTTTGAGAAACCAAATAATATTATAGATTCGCATGATATGGTACTATGCGGTAAAATGAATCCTCTTATCGATGTATTATAGTTATACATATGAGAAATCTTCAAGACATTGGAGAGGAATCACAGATGAGGGTACAATTTCCATTCCCTTTTTGTGATTGAATGATATTGAGTAAATTATAGAGATATATTGAATTTATTGGTGGTATATTGTAACACCTAGGTACCCACCATTCAGTATTCTTTTTACATTTTTGGTTTCCTTTTTGATTGATGTTTTATACAGAATTGGGGCGTTTTATTTTTTTATTGTGGGTTTAAACATTGCATAATGGTTACTTGGAATGCATTGGTCTTTTGTCATATGGTATGGGTCTCTTATAGGTAATGAAAGAATGACATTATGTGAGTTGGTTTATGGAGTGTAATGATTGAAGAACATATTTTTATCTATGGAGAAATCCATTTTGGGGTCTTTTTAATTCACAATATTTCACACTATGTAGTGGATATATGATGTGTAATCCTTGATCCCAATTGTTTTATAAGAACTGCATGGAATATTTTTTTCATTCAGTCTAAAAACCATCTATTAGAACCACTAGATTAATTTGGATGACATAGGGGGTCTCCACTCTTTCTAGATCATTCTTTTCAGCAATTGATCATCTTTGTGGTTTTAATTACTGTCGTTTGGTATAAATCCTTCTATTTATTTTTTTCTTTTGGCCAAAACTATTTTGTTGGCTATGATCATGTTTTAGATTTTTGATTGATATGTTTTTTTATTTATCATTTGTAGTTAGTTATAGTACCTTGTCATACAAAGGCTAATATGTCATTTTCCAATCCTGGTTAACAAATGTGGATCGCGATCCATCATTCTTTATGTTTATTCTACTATAAAATTGTATAATTATATGAATTAATCAATTAGATTTTATCATTATTTTGTTATTAATTAAATTGAATTGATTTATGGTTTCAATGGTTTTCATGTAATGGGTCATGTTTTAAAGGGTTTTTTTAAAATGGGGTTTTATACTCCGGTTTCATGATTAAATGAATGAATGATGTTTTTATATAGAAATATATTTTCAAACAATAGCTGATATTGGAATGGAGTTTATTTTTTTTAAATTGTTGTATTTTGACTAACATGGTACATTGGTAACTCTAGGTGCATTGGGAAATAGACATGGGTGACCTTTGTGAGTGTGTAACCATGGAGTGTGACTTTTGGGATATCAATAGAAAATGAATGACTCTATATTAGACGGTGACAACATATCCTTTATTTTTCCTCTATTATGGAATGTATACAGTCATACAGGCTATGGCAAAATATGGGTTACTTTTTAATTTAAGATTTATTTAATGCATGATGAATTTTTTGTTGGATATTTTGTCACATGTTTAATTTTCATATTTTTCTTGTATAACTAATATATTCCTATTTGGGTAATGTTGTATAAATATATGTAATAGAAAGGAAATTTTTATAGATGGTTTTATTTGAAAATTCTTTATATAATTTTTATTAATTCCAGAACAATTGAATATTTGTTATTACACCATGTATAGTCTATGTGTTGGTGTCCAACTAGGATTTATGCTAACACCCTAATTTTTCTTATAGACGTTTATAAATATTATACTGAAATATCTAGGTAAATGGAATGAAATAATATATCATGATAGAGTATATTTAGTTGTCACCTTTTTAGTAGGATGGTTTAGAGGTGATGGTTGGTCACATTTAGTCTTGTTGGTCTTGATTGATACAAACGTTTCTGGTTTATCAATTTGGTGTAGGTTATGATGGATCTAGTTGTGTCTATTCTTCTTCCTCTTTATACACTTGTTTTATGTCTAGTTTAGTTATATTTAAGAGTTTTTTTATTTCATTGTTCCATCTTACGACTGTGATGTGCTGACTTAGATGATTTCTCTTGTTGACCCAAGTTGGTTTACCACACTTTGGATACATTATAAAAGAATTTTGGGTTGTACAAAAATTTTATAGGCCACCAATTCAATGGATAATGATCAATATTTCATCAGAAACATTGGAATAAAATTTTAGTGAACAAATTTCCGAAAGGGTATTTTCTAACTATTTTTGTATTGCGGATGAACCTTTACTACATTGATGGTTTGGGGAAGGAATGAAATATATTATGAGATTTATGTGAATAAACCTCCACTACAGTAATGGTTTGGTAGTAAGCCCCATACAATTTTATAGTCCTTCAAATACAACCTTGAAAACTACGGAATTAATTTTTTATCCTTATGGGTATTCTATAATTCAATGTATTATGCCAATGTAATATTACGAGGGACCATTATCATTAAATTCTTTATGATTAATGTTCTTATTAATTGCCATGACCGATTATATGACTCTTGATTATGATAAATGAAATACAAGGTATAGATTTGAAATATTACGATCATATTCTCATAACATTATAACCATTTTATGCATATGTAATTATTGATATGTCCCCTATATTTCCCTTAATGAGCATCTAATAACACCCTTCATTGTGAATACATTTTTTTTAGGTTTTGAAGAAATGTTTTAGGAATGATATGTATATGAAGGGAGATAATTACTAAGAATATATTGGGATACACTTATGAAAAATTTTATTATGTGTCCATGTTTCCAGAACCACTTGAATTATATGATTCTAGTGCGGATCATTAGGTTATATAATCAACATTCATCTAAATACATTAATAATATATGTATGAAAATAAGTGTTCCATGAAGTTGGTATTAGTGATATTTTTAGTTTTCCTTTGTAAACAAGTATGAGAAAAAATTTGTGAGAACCGTATAAAAAAGTATTTTTTATATGGTAACAACATAATATTTTGGTAATGCTCATGGAAACCCTAGGTCAAACCTATGGTTTCATAAATTGAAAATGAGTATCCATGGTTTAGACATACTATAATTGATTTTTAATTATTTATTACTTGTATAATTGTTGATCACACAATGTTTTTTTTGTCTTACTCAATTACTAGAACAAGATGGATTCATTTTAACACAGAAAGTCAATGGAATGATTATCCATATGAGAAAACAAATGAAAACAGACATGGAATGAAATAAATTTTGATTATTAATAATTAGGTATAATGATATATGATTAAAAACATTCACATTAACCACTTATTTGACTCATAAAGGAAGATGCAGATTGAGTTCACTGAGCTCTTCAGAGATTTAGACTCTGAGGGAATGAATATTTATCTATGTATATATATAAAATGTTATAAGAATGTCCCAAGTGAATTCCTTATATAAAAAATAATATGTTTTCTATGTGTATTTTATGTGCATAAAGAAATATATTTATGATTAAAAATCAAGACATTAAAGGAAAAAAAAATTAATTCCATCCTAAGGAACCATTCATAGTTCATTGTCTCAGGTGTGGGGAATATGGGATTAATTACATCCAATCCATAATTTATGTGTAAACTATTAGACAGTGGTAAGACCTGTAATGTGAATTGATTGAATTGTTTGTGTGTATGGATTTGTGAGTCACTATTTAGAAGTGATATATAGATGATGTTTTGGATATTTATATTATGTAACATATAAGTAATATTGAACATTTGAATTAACAAACATATATTTATTTGGTATAAAGAGATGATTTAAACTTGTAAGATAGTATTTGTGACATTGAAATTGATTTGTGAAAAATAATAATTATCCTTACTTCAATTTTTTTCATTCAAGGAATATATTTAATAATTTGTTATATTAATTGATGAATAAGGATTGTATTAATTTTTTTAAATATATAGGTTTTAATTTTACGTTAACTGTATTATTATGGATATAATCATGGGTTTATAATTTTATGATTTATCATAAGTTTAAAGGAATCAACAACTTTTTATGGTTTTAATTATTGGGATGACAAAATAATTTGAAAATTGTTCTATATATTAGGAAGAATAATCTATTGAGAATTAAATAACCTTTTGGGGATAGTAAATGATTGTTTTATAATTTAATTATGAACTATTATATATTGGATTATAAGTAATGTTGATGGTTGAAAAGTTATTATTTTATATGTCGATATTTACAATGATATTTATAGTCAAATAATAGATTTCCATTCAGGTTAGTATATAATTGTTTCATGAATTTTTGAGGATGTTCACTACACTGATTACTATATAGTGAATTATCATGGTAAGAAATGATATTTGGGGGGGGGGGGTTCCCTGGGTTTATGTATATGTAAGATTTTGATTTATCATGGATAATTAATTAGGAATAATAAGCATTAAATTATTGTTATGTAATATAAAAGGTTTGAAATCACCATTATGGCTAAAAAATTAATTAAGGTTAAAATTATTAAGGATATTTTTATTTTTGGTTTATTTCTGAAATGATATATGTGGAACAATTTATGTGATTTTTTAAAATATTGGAGTTATATATATTACTTCATGATTAATTAATTTTTGGAGTTTTTATGACTTCTGAAAAACCATTTTGGTTTTTGTTAATTATTAAATAGTAGAGAAATAACTTAATTATACTTTTTATAACTTCATATTATTATTTTAATGATTATATGATAATAGATATTCATTTAAAATACACACTTTTTTGGAATAACAAATTAGATTGTAGTGAAAATTGATTAAAGGGTGAAATTATATATATAAAGCAAATATATTTTCTTATTTTTATATATTTTAATGTCTTTAGTCAACTAAAGAAAAGATATTAATGGAAAATATTTCATATATACATTAATTTCAATGAAGTTATGGTATTTTATCTACTCAATGATTCATGGTTTTGTAGTTGTCAACATTCTCATGAACATGTTGTCTATAACTCACTATTATTCCATCGGAATTAGTGCTATCTTCCATGTCCATATTCTCTCTACCCATTGATGTTCACCTATTTGGAAACCTAGTTTCATAGCGACCTTCTTATTTTTATTTCCCCCTTTTAATAAGATGTTTTATAATCCCTTTTTATGATATGGATTTTCAATACCAATAACTTCCCAATATCCAAACCTATATTTCATGGAACATAATTTAATTGTGCGTAAAAATTTTTTTTAGGGGCTAAAATGTAACAAATTTCGGTTTTAAAAGATCATTTTGTTCGATAGTAGAAATTATATGTAATACCGAGCATAAAGGGATCATGAAATATTTTTATTTAAGAATGATATTTATATCCTTACCACTTATTTGGAAGGTTTTATTTATATTAACTAAATTATGAGAAATATATAACGTTCCTACAAAATATTAATTTAATGACTAATTATTATGAAAAAATTAATCAATTTTTATTATAACCATCTTATTTTGTAAAACATGTTTTCTTCATAAAGGGATTTTAATACTCTTTTGTGGAAAAATGATTATAAATAACTTCTTGAACGTCTATAAATTTAATTTTATAAATAGGATATCATTTTTGAGATCATAATTTCAAAATTATATTTTTTTTGAATGAATTTTTTCTGTAATTTTTGACTGTTAGTTAATATTGGAAAATAATTGTTTTGTTCCAAAATTTTCATTTTTTCATTAAAAAGTATCATGATAAATTGAATTTTATCTGAAATAAACCTAATTATTATTTAATTATATTTAACATAATTAACACTATTTTAATCACCATTATTTATAATTTTGGTATGAGTAGATTTTTTTGGCATAAAAATGCATTTTTCCATAATTTATTTTTTATGATTCTTATATTTTTATTAAAATTAATTTTTGAAACCTATAAAAATTAATTAATTATTTTTTTTGCCATATTTTTAATCATGGAGTAATTTTTTTTAAATTGGATCATTTTATTTTGGTACATTGATAATAATAGTAATTTTTTGAAAACCACAGTATAGTATAAAACAGGTAAATATGATTAAAACAGAATGATAAGGAATAAATAATGACCTGCATACATGGACAAATTTTATTTTTGGAGAATATATCATCCAATTTCATCCAAAAGAAAAATATATGACCATATGTTTCCAATTGGACATTATTTTGGCCTTTATAAAATATAGGTGAATATAAAGAAAAAATTTCATACACTTGCATTTAATAAATATATTATATTTAATATTAGGATAAACAAGTGACAATTTCTATTATGAATAATTGTTTGAAATATAGATCACTATTTTATTGTAATTTATTTTTAGTTTTTAGTTAATAAATAATCACATTAAAATATTACACAATGCTAATGAAATTATTATTAATTAATAGAGGAATAAAATAAAAGATTTTATTGATTTTAAAGATAATTTATTTTTTTTGATCTTTTTGTTAAATGATATTCTGATAAAAAATTATATATTTGGGTTGTTTGGACCCATTTAATTCAAATACCAATGTAGTATCATAGTTTTAAAAGTCCAATTAAATTAATAGTCCCATAAATTAACATCTGTGTCATTTCATAACAAATAATGTTTTATTAAATGAATTAAATATTCTCACAATATTATCATTGGAAAATTTAATGGGACATGGTATATTATATCATTCATGCCCCTTTTATAAGATGTTTTTCTATTAATTTCTATAACATTATCCACATAAGACTAAAAAATATTAATAGAACTATTATTGTGAAAATGGATAATAATTGTTCAAAACAAAAAATAAATGGCTAAAACACGTATTTAATATTAACAAAAAAAGTGAATGGGGGATTTTAAATCACCCTAATATTATCATATAATCTTCTAAATTTGGTGAAATTTTTACAACCATTTTTTATTAACTATTTTATGAATTTCCAAAAGTGGACCTCCTTCGAATTATATAGGGGAAACCCCTACATTCAATTATTAAAAAAACATTGTTCCTTATAGCTCGACCATCCCCCAATAAATTCCCATATAAAACCACTTATTAGAATTGTAGCGTTTCTTTTCTTCCAAAAAACATACCAGAGTTTCATTAATTTGAGATTTTAAAATGTTATTTAAATTAATAAAAAGTTCAAATGCATATGAATGAAGTCAGACTTAAGGTAAGGGTTTGTTATATATAATTTATTTTTTTGGGACACAATCCATATTTAACTGTTTTTTATTTTTTATGTGCTATATATACATTCCATGAATTTATTATATGACACTTATAATTAAAAATATGAAGATTTAAATACCCGTATATTATTATTAATTTCACAGGGCTTATATTCAAAAGATACATAAGTGGATTGGGATATATATTTCAATCCAATTTCAATCAATATTGTTTATAGTTGAATTTAAATAAGAGGATATTCTATAATAATTTTCTGATTAATACCGTTCATTTTTATTCTCCAATTATTATTCATCAACTTTTCATGTAATATTACCATTATTTATCCATCGTTACATAAATGTATTATGAAAATATTTATAATGAAATATGGATTTAAATCTATCTTTGGTCAAAACTCATTTTTCTTTCATGTCCATTTTTTTAAAAAATAGTTTGCTATATTTTTTTAATATTCTATAGGATGTTTGTAAAAGAAATTTATACATATATTTATCTTTTTAAAAATAATATTATTGTAATTTTCTTGTCATTTTCCAAATGAGATACTTTATTACCTTTTTAAAATAGTGAAAAATTAATGTTTTTAAAATATATGGAATGACATGAAATTTTTTTCATCAGCAAAGCTCAATGATTTGAATAATGAAATAAATTTTTCCTTGTTTCTATTAAGATAAAATTTACTCCATAATATTTCGGAATTATATTAAATTTAAAATGTAATTTTTTAAATGGAATATATATTTTTCTCAAGAATTATTTCAATGATATTTTAATGAAATTTAAATTTCGAGATACATCTATTGATGTTAATTATAATTTAATTGGCATATGATCCTAATAGATCATTCACACTCTATTGGTGCATGATTAATGTTTATATTGATGATATGTTTATATAACCCATTTATTATCATTGTTTTATGCTTTTCTTAATGGATGAAATACTTATGAAACATGTATTATTTGTCTGGGTTATGATTTGATGATATGTTTACTATTTTTTTATTGTTCCAAACATATGTAATATATTCATTATGTTATCCTGGTTACGTTATAAAAATGGATGATAGATATGATATAGCCATGGAGGGTGGTTACAATATAAATCATGTATGACTGTAACAGTATAACCATGTTTGTGTAGGCCAAGAAATAAACAACACTCAAATTCCTAAATATTGATATCTAATGAGTCAAATAGGACATGAATAGGGAGTGAACATATTTCATTAATTGAATTTCTCCTCTATTATTTACAAGGATGTTAACATTGACACTATGATGGTTTGGGGAGTGAACCCCATCCACTATAATAATCATGGATTTGTTCCTTGAATGCTCAGATGGTTCTGGCAGTGAACCAATCCAATATGATTTCACAATTAGCGAATCATTGACGAGTGAGGAAATTATTGTCTATACATGTGTGTATTCAATAATTTCATGTATTACACCATTATTATTCACTGGTGGATCATGTTCATTGTTTACTTTTCGATTCTTATATTATGAACTACCAATCATAATACCACAACTCAATATTTTGATCTATGATATGTTGTGTATAGATTTCAAATGTCCCGAACAGGTTTTGATACACTAAATCTCATGTTATGCTTATGTAATCATTTATCTCTCCCCTATTTACCATTTCAAGGCATTTGACTCAACCATTATCATATTTTCCTCTACAAAATTATGAATATTGTTTTTATAAATGATATCACTATGAAGGTAGATTATTTTATGGATCTTAATGGGAGGCTCTTATAAACTAGTTTTTTATGTGTCCATGTTTCAAAAGGCTTTGGAAATATAAATATTTTGATGGATCATAATGTTTTATAAAAAAATTCATCTAACAAAATTAATTATCTTGGTATGAAACATATGGGTCACTATAAAATCCCATTATCCAAATATATATTTTTGGATTAAACCATCAATGATTGCTCAAATATGAGTCTGTGGCCAATTAAAGAAGCACAGGGTGGTGAAACACCCTCCCAAATCCCCTCCATTATAATATTCCGACAAACCTAATGTGATAAGGGTATAGATGTCCCTTTGACCAATAACCTAGCCTTTAGAGGCATCTCATTATATATGTATCCCAACACAGCACCATAGAGGAAATAGACCCCCCTATGGTTATAACATCTTCCATTCATAAAAAACTAATCAATCCAATCTCTCTTATGACTAATTCTATAACATTAAAATAGACTCACCACTAGCTAATTCCCTTAGTAAGAACCACTTAACAATCTCTAGTCCTCTTATTTCATTTGAGTTATATATCAATGGATATGATCCTCTTATGGTTTAATATCCATATAATAAGGCCTCCTAGATAAGACAAATGGACATCAATAGTTATTTCATTAATGCACATCTACTATGGATAACTAAGAGTGTCAATAAAATATATATCCACCTATAAAGTCTTGACTCGGGTGCCATACACCGGTTCCCACATAAGGTTTTCTGCATGACCTTAGGCATTCCTCCCTTTATCCAAGAGGCTTTCGACTAGTAGTGAGGGTCCAATATGAATCATGGGGTGACTATATCCTATTTATCAAAGTAGTCCAAGAGTGAATGTAAAAAATAATAACCAAAATATATAACCAATAATCCACCCAAACCAATATCACCTGATGACCAATAATAGAAACGAAATATCCTTATTTTATAGTAGATATGGCATGATAAATATGTGTCCATTGTCAATATGAAAAAACAAAAATAAATAAAGACACTAACAACTCCCTAGTGGGATTTAACACCAGGTATAGTTCCCCCAACCATGATCCATCCCATATTAACCACCTAACACGTGGCTTTTCCCCTTCTTATCCTGAAAGCATGAAGTTTACTCGGGTAATAATTAGGCTGTCCAAGAAGGGTGTGACTGCTACTCATTAGGCCACTGCAAACACCTTCTAAAACAATAACTATTCAATGACATTGTATTGATTTTTTTAAATAGTAAAATACAATTCATAAGTTAATAGTTAAGTCATTTTGAATTATTCCTTAACTAACCACATATACCCCAAGGTTCCTAAGGACACCCAAATAATCAATACATGATTCATCCTATGCCAGAGTCTGAACCATATCACAGATTCCATTCATAATTCATTATTACAAATCAGCCACCATTATCCATTTCATCTCAATTAAATATCACAACTAACTGAAACCATAGGCAAATTACATCATTTAGGGCCTGCATTACCACAGATCGGACCCCATAGGTATCAATTGTAGTATTATATATCCCATAACTCATTTATCAAATAATCACAATGGTGGAATTTTTAATTTGTAGTATATATCCCACACTCATTTATCTCTATGGACTTTTGATGAAGGACACCATCGCCCACACGCATTTACCATTTCATCACTACTGGATTTTGATGTAGAATATGTTGTACATTGCACACATATCACATATATCAAAAAATAATTATATCACATCAATCAAGCTTAATAGATATTTACCTTCTTATCACATTTAACAATCACAACATATATTATTTAATTCAAGAATTAATTAATCAAATCCAATAAACTATATAATCAAAAAACAAAACATTAATTAATTAAAAAATAAATTAATATATATTTCACAATTCCAATATCCAAATTATTAATCAAATGATTAATTTATCCAATTTTCATAATTCTGATATCCCATTAATTAATATGATAAATAATTAATCCAATTTCAAAATCGCAATTAAAAATTAGTTAATGAAAAAAATAAAATTACCCAATCTAAATATCTCATTAATTAATTAATCTATTAATAAGAACTGTTTAATATTTCCAATATCTCACTAATTTATTCAATTATTAATTAATCATATTTAAATTAAACTAATTTCCTTAATTTAATCCAATTCATTAAAACATTGAAATTATACTACATCAATATGATTATCAATGAAATTTCCTAGTCATGGAAATTGTAAATTTACAACTACATAAATGTAATCAAATCTATAATGTGGGATTTCAATTTAAACCACAAACAACAAAATTGATCACTAATTCTCACCAATGAAAATATCTCATTAAATAGATTATTCAAGAACATGATGAAGAACATGATCTAGATCTAAAACCTAGATCCAAAATCAATTGAATCAAGAAACATAAAAAATATGTCAAGATCCAAAAAAAATAAAATGTCCCTCAAAAAGATGAGTGATTTATGGAAGAAGTATGGGAAACCATCCACCGAGAGGTGGAGAACGTCAATTCGGGCATTCAATTGTCATGAATGGAGTTAAAAGCCCAATTAATCCATATGAGAACCTCCAAAAAAGATACTAATAGGTGAGGTCTGAGTTGTGTTGAATTAGTGTGATGTCTAGGGGGTACAAGATTTTAATATATAATTTTTGCATTAAATTTAAAATGTGTGCATTGATTTCTATTGAAGGTCATACGGTATACAAAAAATGTTCTTTAATGGTGTTCCTCTTCAATGTGGTGCACCATTACTCATAAGAGGGAGAATGCTTTGTCTATCCATGTGACATCCTATAAAATCATCAATGTTTGGGTCTGTACAATTTACTTCACCGGACCTATGGTTTGGGAAACCCTTATTCCAACCATGTGTTATTGTATAGACCCGAAGCATGACGTACATGGACATTACATTACTTTGGTGGAATACATAATAAATAACAAAAACAGAAACACATGGACCGTAATAGTTTAGTGTCTTTGGAAACTTGGAACGTAATCATCTAATCGTGGTGAAAGATCTTCAAAATCTCCCATAAAGATCTTCCACATTTGTTTTCCTTACCTAAAACGTTTCTTTTAATCATGGGGGAAAATAAAACATAAAAAGGGTGAGCTAAAATTCTCAATAAGGGTAAGCATTGATAAAATAAAACATACCATATAAATTTTAACTTAAAAACATTAACATAATGTTTAAACATCAAAATGTTGATCAACAACTTAAAATATGGAGGAACATAAGGCATAGAACATAATGGAACATAAATCATGATAACATAACATTGGAATAAAACATGTAATTGTGGCATCAATTAAGAACATGTAATGATTTATATAGTAGCCAAGGCATTGCTGCTAAGACCATCTTAAAGGAAAAAGTTCCTTTCTGAATCGAGTTCACTCCTCGCTCCAGTCCTGTAATACTAAACCGGATTAAATTACCGTTTCATCCATGTCTATATCATGAGATATAAATATTTACCCAATGCATTGGAGGGAGATATAGGTCCCACCCATATCATAAGGAAATAAATCTTTCCTGTTCCACAAAATAGACATACTTCATTCATAATAACCTAATAAATTAAATGGGTTTCATAAACATCATCCCATCATTGCATAATCCATATAAAAGAAATGGATATAATTTCATAATAAGGAAATTGAAACCATGTACATCATATATACATGATACTTGAAACATACATATATGAAATAATGTCATCTTAGATGAAAAATGGTTTTGATAAAACACTTGAAATGAATTCTTGAGGAAAATATCCGTTCTTCTTCAAAATCAATTTATTTTCAAAAATCGTCATGCAATTTTAAAAGAAAGTGATTTTGTTGAAAATAGCATGAAATATTTTGGAGTAAGCTTAATGAAAATAAGGCTTTATAAAACCGTAAAAATCCGTTCACGCTGTATAAGTTAAAAATAACATTTTTCTCGTACTTTTGTCAAAAAAGTCAAAAAGTACCTCGTATGGTAAACAAAAGAAAGATTCATTCCATCGATGTGGTAAAAGTAGAAAAGGTTAAAATGAATTTAAACATACATAGAAGATAATTAAACATTTTATGAAAACATTTTGAGAATATATGGACATGGATAATAATCATAACCCCAATAAATACTTACAAATAAACAATCTCGGATAAGAATGAGATAGGAATAATTAACCCTTACCGTAGGTCCGATATGTTTCGTACGTATCCTAACCTACTATATAATGATTTAAATAATATCATTTACTTATTACAGAATCATATTCATCGTTATGATATCATATATTGTTCACTTATGACTTTATATTACCCGTTCTTTTGTAAATTCCATGTTAAAGAGTGTTTTGGGTAAAATCGTTTCATTTGTCGTCCGTGTTTTGACTTTTAATTATTCATATGATTACTTAGATCATGATTACATAATTCCAGAATATAAAACATGATTTATATATACTATATATTCATAATCTACATATATATAATAGATCAATAAATGGAAAGAAATACATCGTTCATAGAGATGGTAGGTTGTACGTACGCGTGAACGTTGTTTTCATTTCCTCATAGAATTGAATGGAATTTATTGGATGACATAAATATATATATATATATACATAAATACAGTATCATTATTATGTCATATATTTCATGATTACTTATTATATATACTTTATAATCATTCATTAATGGTTAATCATTGAGAATGAATCCCATCGCGTCGTGGAGACGGTATTCCGTACGTACGCACGAGTGATGATATCATTCCCATGATCGTGTAATTTTATTGGAGTGGATGTATACTATTACAGAATAAATATAACTTTACAATAATCATATATAGTTATTATATACACCATTATACCCATCCAAGTAAGGTGGTGGTGGAAAATAGATTACACCACGGCATGGAGACGGTATTCCGTACGTACGCACGAGCGGTGATTTTGTTTTCCGTAGGATGGATAGATGCTGAAATAGGGTTGTTTCATACTTATAATAACATATAATTATATGAGTGATACTTATGTTATTACTTCATAATGAAACAACTAAAGAAGAAGAAGTGGAAGAAGAAATAAAGTTGAAAGAATCGGTAACAGACATTACCTCTTCTTTGAAGTGCCTCTTTGAGACCTCCTCTTAGGGAACTAAAATTGGTCTTTGAAGAAGTCCAGAACCTCTAGGATGTTTCTATGGAAGTGGAGAAGGGAATTTCTCAGGTTTTTGACGATCTTGAAGGCTCAAATTGGTGTGAGGAAGAGAGGGAGGAGGTTCCCTTTTATAATGGAGGAGAGGGGCACCTTTGGAATAACAAAAAATATTATTTTATTATAAAGTAATATTCGGTTTTTAATAGCTACAAATAGATATTTTTAGAAGCTAAGGTTGGTATGGGTTTAAAGCCTCTCATATAATAGAATTTAGACAAGTTTAGGTCATTATATTAACCTTATCTTTTAGTTTTAACTCTTAGTTAATTAGATTGACAATTCCCATGTCACTTTGTATTTTTAAATTATATAGTTAATAAACATACCATATACATCCAAGCGACCCCCAAGTGGTCCATTAATGATACAACTATCATGATATATTTATCTTTTATGATCCTTAGATTTTTAAGAATATAATAATAATTAATAAAACAATATTTTTTTAAAAAACTATTTTATGTCAATTTTGACACTATTTGGTAAATTATTTTTATGAAAATCATAACGGAATGATTAGTTTGAAAAAAGTTAATTAAATCAATAATAACATGTCATGTTTACATAGAAAATTATTGTAATTCATAAAAAGTGTCAAATTAAATTTATTTGGGTATTTATAACATCAATTATGTCAATATTTCATTAATAAGATAATTAATGCAACATCATTGTGTCATAAATAAATTAACTTATTTTAAGTCTAAAAATTAAAAATAAAATACCATTATGTAGGAAATATTTTTAGGTTTCTAATGAAAATTTATAGTCGAATTTATCCTTTCTATAACGCTATATTAAAAATGATTTAGTTATTAAACTTTGATTTTAACTATTTTGACCCTTCATTAAATAAATTAATAGTAAATGTCCTAATCTAATCCAAGTGGGCCTAAATGGTCATATGTTATACCTGAGGTTGTTTTTTGCAGAATTACACTTATCCAATAGAATTAGGACATGTGTTAGGGTAATAATAATATCATATTTACCCTTAATAACCTTATTTACTTTTAATCGTTGTTAAAAAAAGTAAAAAGTTACTATTCACCAAAAATTATTTCATCTCATTGAACCATATTTTACTTCTTGATATTAACCGCGTCTCTCAGATTTTCTAAATTCCACTCACAGAAGCGGTAAAATTATGTTGTATGAAAAATTCAGTTTTTTTAACTAACACTTAGTGGTTTCACTATTCATCAAAAAATGAATGTTTCTAGAAAAATACCAACAATTAGGCCTAATCTATATTTAATATTATGAATTCAAAAATTATGTCTATTTTAACAAATTTAAAACATATTATTTGCATTAATTAATTTAAAAATTAATTCCCATCGTCAAGACAAATAGCGTGCTCTTAAGAGATAATAACTATCAAAAGATTGACATTTGTTTATGTTGGGTTTAAATGTGAAATTACATCCAATGACCAAAATTGTAATAAATTGTAAAAATATATTCTAAATATACTTTAAAACAACTCAAATTAATAATTTATCACTATTAATTATTTTGATTAAAAATAATTTTGTAATTAAAATTTAGTAATTTTCACTATTCATCAGAATATGAATGTTATCCGAAAAGTACCAAAATTTCATCCTAAGCTAATTTCGATATTTAGAATCCAAAAATGAAGTCAATATTGAAATATAAAATTTATAAAATTTCAAAAAGTGGGTATTACTATTCATAACGGCTAGTTCATAATAATATTATAATAATATATCGTTTAGTGAAATTCGGTATTGCGTACTACACACGCTATCGAGGAAGGTCATGATTGCGTGTAATGAAAGGAAAGTCAGGGATGCGTTTTGTGCAAGCTCCTTTTGGTGTAGCGTACAAAAAAAGACATTAATGAAATTAAAAAGAATATTTTTCATAAGATCTCGGGGTGTTACATTCTACCCCCCTTAAAATGAATTTCGCCCTCGAAATTCGTCGGGGTTATAAATGGTTTACTACTCAAAAGATTATTTAATAGAAACCCACATCGTAAA
This sequence comes from Viscum album, assembly GCA_963277665.1. Taxonomy (NCBI): domain Eukaryota; kingdom Viridiplantae; phylum Streptophyta; class Magnoliopsida; order Santalales; family Viscaceae; genus Viscum; species Viscum album. The sequence continues at coordinate 2,095,322,292 of OY728163.1, read as the reverse complement.
AAGGAATTCCAAAACTTGGATTTAAAAAATTAAAGTATGAAACGTAACGGTTACCCAAATTAACTCATCACTGGGTTTCCACGTAGGAGAACATAGGTGAAAATATGGATATGGAAGAAAAATCAAACCATCAAGTTCTGATGGAGACTGGTAGAGAACATGGATATGAAAAAGCCAACAATAAAAAAGCCATAAATTTGTGACGATATAAGGTACCATCTGATTCATTGCATATAAGACCACTGGGACAACATTTTTGTTTTTCAAGATCATTTCCCTAAAGGTGATGACATTGGAATTAGAAGAAATACTTTCGTGATTTTGGTACAGTCTCACCGTTGGTCATTCTTTGTAAAAATTACACTTCATATCTTAAACAAATGAAGTTGAATTTTTCATTCATGAAGTGTTAGTAGATCATGTGATAGAATGATGGGTCATTCTATCTGTTTCAAACAAAAGGTTAGAAAAGTTATCAAAAAATACATAAGTCCATCTATAGTGAGATTAATCATATATGGTTCCTAAAATGGATTTATACTTCATATATCATACTGATTAATATAATAAAACTAGTTTCTACTAAACAGGGACTTCCTGTAGGCTAGTGGTAGGTGATAAAGGCCCGTCGCACTTCGGTTGTGGGTTTGATTCCCACATCCTTGTCCGATGCGGTGGGTTGTCACCCATCCTGCAGGTTGTCCTTTTACTAAAACTACATTACTATAACATCCCATCAATAATATAGAAAAAAAATTCTATCCTTAAACAATATTAACTTATGTCCAACATAATCCATTCCAATCTTTAAGCTTATCCAAAATACTGTTGTCCACTCTCATATTATACTGAAAAAGATTACCAGAGATTTCATATAACAAGCATGTTAATTCCATCGTTGATCCCCATATATCATAAGATATGTCTTGTTGGTCACATTCCAAACATTTTAATGCCTTAATCATGTATTCTCTTGAAAAATGAATACCCAATAAATCTTAGTGAAAACATGAATGTTGTAAAAAGTTAACTCTTTCCACATACCAAAATCCAAAAATTCTATATACTCAAACCATGATATAACCTTCTCCTTATATCAGTAATGAGCTAATGAATACTATCAAACATTTAATTTTCTCCTTATCCCTTCATCATGAACATATCATCTACATTCCAAAAATACCTGAATAACCTTTCATGGTAACTAGTACCATTAATCATACACTTTCAAAACTTAGGAAATGCAACAATGTAACAATCCTTAGATGTCTCTTTATTCCATAGTACCACGAGATTACTTATACAACATTACACTTGATAAACATGTAATCATTCCACTACCTTCTTAAACCATTGACCGAGCTTCAACAATTCTTTCATCTCACATATCATTTGTAGTCTCTTCATCGTCATCAACATAAATACTACCCATACGACCGTACTGATTCTCTTCATGAGACATTCCCTTAGGGAATTGTTTTGCATAATTCCCATACATTCCACATTTAAAACATTTAACCATTGTTGATGTTGTAGAAATACCATTATCCTCATCCATGGTGTTAACTGAACCTTTTCCTTTGCACTTGCTGGCTTTGTGTCCTTATTTTCCACACCCAAAGCATCTTCCAGTTCCTTCGAAACAATCTCCCCGATGTCTCACTAACGTTTTCGCATCCTAGTTTCCAAAGGTTGACCAAACCTTTCCACTTTTTGTTTCCTTACCTAAAACATTTCTTTTAATCCTTGGGGAAAATAAAACATAAAAAGGGTGAGATCAAATGCTCAGTAAGGGTAAGCATGGATAAAATAAAACATACCATATACATTTGAACTTTAAAACATGATCATAATGTTTAAACATAAAAATCTTGAGCAACGAATAAAAACATGGAAGAACATAAGGCATAGATCATAATGGAACATAAATCATGATAACATAACATGGGAATAAAACATGAAATTATGGAATCCATTAATCACATGTAATGATTTCCATAGTAGCCAAGGCATTGCTGCCAAGACCATCTTAGTGGACAAAGTCCCTTTCTGAATCGAGTTCACTCCTCGTTCCAATCCTGTAATACTGAACCGGATTAACATACCATTCCATCCATGTCTATATCATGAGATATAAATCTTTACCCAATGCATTGGAGGGAGATATAGGTCCCACCCATATCATAATGAAATAATTCTTACTTGTGCCGCAAAATAAACATACATCATTCATAATAACCCAATAAATAAAATGGGTTTCATAAACATCATCCCATCATTACATAATCCATATAAAAGAAATGGATATAATTTCATAATAAGGAATGTGAAACCATTTACATCACATATACATGATACATGAAACATACAAATATTAAATAATGTCATCTTAGATGAAAAATGGTTTTGATAAAACACTTGAAATGAATTCTTGAGGAAAATATCCTTTTTTCTTCAAAATCAATTTATTTTCACAAAACGTCATGAAGTTTTAAATGAAAATAAATTTGTTGAAAATAGTCATGAAATATTTTGGAGGAAGCTTCATGAAAATAAGGCTTTATAAAACCATAAAAATCCGTTCACGTTGTATAAGTTAAAAATAACATTTTTCTCGTACTTTTGTCGGAAAAGTCAAAAAGTACCTCGTATGGTAAACAAAAGAAATATTCCTTCCATCGATGTGGTAATAGTAGAAAAGGGTAAAAATAAATTTAAACATACATGGATGAAAAGTAAACATTTTATGAAAACATTTTGAGAACATATGGACATGGATAATAATCATAACCCCAGTAAATACTTACAAATAATCAATCTCGGATAAGAATGAGATTGGAATAATTATCTATTAGCTTAGGTCCGATATGATTCATACATATCTGAACCTCATATATAATGATTTAAATAATGTCATTTACTTATTACATAATCATATTCATTGTTATGATATCATATATGGTTCACTTATTACTTTATATTACCCGTTATTTTGTAAATTCAATGTTAAAGAGTGTTTTGTGTAAAATCGTTTCATTTGTCATCCGTGTTTTGACTTGTAATTATTCACATGATTACTTAGATCATGATTACATAATTCCAAAATATAAAACATGATTTATATATAATATATATTCATAATCTACATATATATAATAGATCGCTAAATGGAACGAAATACACCGTTCATGGAGACGGTAGGCCGTACGTACGCATGGACGTTGTTTTCGTTTCCTCATTGAATTGAATTGAATTAATTAGACAAAATAAATATATATATACATAAATGAAGTATCATTATTATTTCATATATTTCATGATTACTTATTATATATTCTTTATAAGAATTCATGAATGGTTAATCATTGAGAATGAATCTCATCACGTTGTGGAGACGGTATTCCGTACGTATGCACGAGCGATGATATCATTCAAATGATCGTGGAATTTTATTGGAGTGGATGTATACTATTACAGAATCAATATCACTTTACAATAATCATATATAGTTCTTATTTACACCATTATACCCATCCAAGTAAGGTGGTGGTGGAAAATAGATTACACCACGGCGTGGAGACGGTATTCCGTACGTATGCACGCACGGTGATTTTGTTTTCTGTAGGATGGATAGTGGTGAAATAGGGTTGTTTCATATTTATAATAACATATCAGTATATTAGTGATAATGATTTTATTACTTCATAATGAAACAACTAATGAAGAAGAAGTGGAAGAAGAAATAAAGTTGAAAGAATCGGGAATGGACATTACCTCTTCTTTGAAGCGCCTCTTTGAGACCTCCTCTTAGGGAACTAAAATTGGTCTTTGAAGAATAAAATAACCTCTAGGATGTTTCTATGGAAGTGGAGAAGAGAATTTGGCAGGTTTTGGCCGAGCATGAAGTCTCAATGTGGTGTGAGGAAGAGAGGGAGGAGGTGCCCTTTTATAAGGGAGGAGAGGGGCATCTTTAGAATAACTAAAAATATTATTTTATTATAAAGTCATATTTTGTTTTTAATAGCTCCAAATAGATATATTTAGACGATAAGGTTGGTATGGGTCGAATTCTTCTCATCTAATAGAATTTAGACAAGTTTAGGTCATTATATTTAACTTATCTTTTAGTTTTAACTCTTAGTTAATTAGATTGACATTTACCATGTCACTTTATATTTTTATATTATATAGTTAATAAACTTACCATATACATCCAAACGACCCCCAAGTGGTATATTAATTGTACACCTATCATGATATAAGTATCTTTGACGAACCTTAGATTTTTAGGAATATAATAACAATTAAAAATATAATATTTGTTTTAAAAACTATTTTATGTCAATTTTGACACTATTTGGTAGTTGATTTTTCTGAAAATTATAACAGAATGATTATTTCGAAAAAAGTTAATTAAATCAATACTAACATGTCATATTAACATATAAAATTATTGGAATTCATAAAAATTCTCTAATTACATTTATTTGTGTATTTATAACATCAATTATGTCAATATTTCATTAACAAGATAACTACTACATCATCATTGTGTCATAAATAAATTAAATTATTTTAAGTCTAAAAATTAAAAATAAAATACCATTATGTAGAAAATATTTTTAGATTTATAATTAATATTTATAGTCGAATTTATCTTATGTATAACCCTATAATAAAAATGATTTATTTATTAAACTTTGATTTTATCTATTTTAACCCTTCTTTAAATTAAATAATAATAAATGTCCTAATCTAATCCAAGTGGGCCTAAATTGTCATATTTTATACCTAAGGATGTTTTTGGCCGAATTACACTTATCCAACATAATTAGAACATGTGTTAGGGTAATAATAATATCATATTTACTCTTAATTACCATATTTACTTTTAACCGTGGTAAAAAAAAGTAAAAAGTTACTATTCACCAATGATTATTTTCATCTCATTGAACAACATTTTAGTCCTTGATATTACCCGTGTGTCTTGGATTTTCAAAATACCACTCACAGAAGCGGTAAAATTATGTTTTATGAAAAATTCAGTTTTTTTAACTACCACTTAGTTGTTTCACTATTCATCAAAAAATGAAATTTTCCAGAAAAATACCAAACATTAGGCCTAATCTATATCTGATATTATGAAATCAAAAATGATGTCTATTTTACCAAATTCAAAACATATTAGTTTCATTAATTAATTTAAAAATTAATTCCCGTCGTCAAAACAAATAGCGTGCTCTTAAGAGATAATAACTATCAAAAGATTGACACTTGTTTATGTCTGGTTTAAATTTGAAATTACATCCAATGACCAAATATGTATTAAATTGTAAAAATATATTCTAAAAATAATTTAAAACCACTCAAATTTATAATTTATCACTATTAATTATTTCGATTAAAATAGTTGTTTTTAATTAGAATTTAGTAATTTTCACTATTCATCAGAATATGAAAGTTATCCGAAAAGTACCAAAATTTCACCCTAAGCTAATTTCGATATTCCGAATCCAAAAATGAAGTCCATTTTGAATGATAAAATTTATAAAATTTTAAAAATTGGGTATAACTATTCATAACAGATAGTTCATAATAATATTATAATAATATCTCGTTTAGTGAAATTCGGTATTGGATACTACACACGCTATCGAGGAAGGTCGTGATTGCATGTAATGCAAGGCAAGTCAGGGATTCATGTTGTGCAAGCTCCTTTTGGTGTAGCGTACAACACAAGACATTAATGAAATTAAAAAGAATATTTTTCATAAAATCTCGGGGTGTTACAGTTATCTCCCTGCTTTTAATTCTCTCCAATTTCCACACAAATGCACCGATAATAATTCCCAAAAAAACTCAAAATACATCCAAGAGACTATCTTTAAATGTGACTGAGACATATCCGAAAAATTATGGCATCTTTCAATCTACCATCCTTATAACATATCATCCTAAAGCTATACTCTCAAGCCACTCTATGATTCGAGGTCAGAAATATTGTTCCACTAACCCTACATGTCTGCTTCTTTATTAAATATTCCCTCTTTCATAGACCCATATTGCCACAATACATAATCTATCTCATTGGCCATTCTAAAAAACACTTAATCACTATGACCCAAGACATTTATTAGATCCTCCTTAAAATAATAATTTGTCTGATGCTCTACATCATACACATACATCACATGAGAATGGTTGGGGTGACACCACAAAATTTGTGACATATGAATAAAATCATGCATAGAATTGCACCTCTATGGAAGACCCAGTCGATACAACACCTGCCAAATTCTATTCCCAACCTCAAACGTTCCAAAAATCCTTTGAACCAACATTCCCTATCTCAATATTTTTCTGTGAACCAATCTAAGATACAACTAAAGGAGTATAATTTCTCCCTGTACAAAAACTATGGGTTCTCTATATCTATTAGTATACTGAATCTTTCTTACCTTAATGATCTCAATATGCATCCAAATTAGTTAATCTGGTTCTGATGTATCTGTCATGAGACTTGGTCTGAAAAACATTGTCACACCTTCCTCCATCCAACATATATGTGATCCAGATGGCCTATCGTAAAAATCATCATATGGTTCCATATAAATAGTTTCATTACAATAGTAGTTACATGTGAAGTCCACCAATGCTATGAACTTCTCCGAAGACCAACTAAAGACTATGAAACACACCCAAATCATATCATCATGCAACTATATTGTAAATTATAACTACCAATATATATCTGTGTGGAGTTTTGAACATAGTACAACCTGGTACCGTGATCCTTCTACAAAACCATCGAGATGTGTTAGGTAAATAACATTTCATGGTCTGAAACTACAGTATATATCAGACTGTTTATATGGACTATCTCCTAAAAAAAATCTCTTTGAACTAATCCATTGATAAAGTTTTTCAGACAATAAATAAAAGTTATACCTTTGTTGAGCGGTACAAAATCACACAAATAGAGTCACTCTTCTAAAGTTTCCTTGGGAGACTGATCACAATGTCTATATTAAACATATCCAACATCCATTATCCAATGGTAAATGGTTGTAATCAACCTCCAGTCATTTATGTTGAGCCTTCACCTATTGATAAGAGTAGCATTATTTCATGAACATAGATATCTCCTTTTTCATTCCCATACACCGAAACATTCACCATACGCCACGGTACATTTTGGTCACTCCTATATGCACCACCGACTTTGAGGCATGATATTTAGGCATCACCTTCTCTTCTATTTTTATAGGTACTACATCCAAATTTATGACATAGGTGGTCTCATATAAATCTATGGTCTAATATGAAGGTGTCTCCCCACATTCAAGGCTTTCCATCATGGCCAATCATTTTAAATCCTCATACTTCCAATCCCTAATCCATCTAAAAATTGAAGACTCAAATGAGATGAATATAAGATTCATCTACTCTTGGATATCATGAACTAGAAAATGCATATTTTCTAGTAAATTAATTATATTACTCTCAACATTGGACACTTGCACAATCTCAGTATGAGTTTTTATACTTTGATCATATGTAATGATGTTTCTATTCCTGGGAATATGTGATAACTCAAAATAAAATTACTACATATAATCACCCAACCTATGATGTGACATGTTTAATTATCATTGTGAAAAGAAATAAGTTATCCTCTTGTGATCAATATAAAAATTAAAATATTCATCAAATAAATTATGCTACAAATATTTTAAAGCATACATCACTAAAGACAATTTAAGTTCATGCGTAAGTAAATTTTACTCATGTCTCATCAACTATCATGACCCATATTCCATGACTCGATCTCTATATTTAAACACTTCTTGAAGACCATTCCGTGAAGAATCTGAAAAAAAATATAATCCTAACCTAGCTTGGTTATGATCATGATTGAGGATGTAGTCAAACACATATTTACCTCCTGGAAGGCATTCTCACTTTCTTCTTTCCATTTAAATAGTACTCCCATCTTGGTTGAAAATAAAAATGGTGCTTGAAAATACAAAAATTCTAGGACAAACCTCTTATAATAACCCACAAAAAAATAAAATCTATGGATATCAAAACATTCCTAGGATGATCCAAAGAATCCACTACCTACACCTTCTTTGGGACCGTTGACACACCTTATTATGAGTTGATGAGACCCTATAAGTGTTCTTTGTTAATCCATAATTCACAGGTAGATAGATTGGAATATAGATGATTCTTTCTAATAGTACTTGATATAATTTCAAGGTGTTGTGTAAAATCATTATGAGTCTTATAGAATCCCATTATTTAATAAAAAATACAATGAAAACTGATCAGGGTAAATATGGAATATTATGTCCATCAAGGCCATAAACACTTCTTGTGAATTTTTCATCCAAAATGACATCATGCTAAACTCATATTGGATATACATTCTTTTTAATGTGTCCTTATGAATATCAGAATGTCTAAATATCAACTAATGATTTCTTTATCTCAATTCGATCTTATAGAAAACATAATCTCCCCTCAACTAGTAAAATTAGTCATTGATAAGTAGAAAATGTTTCCAGTTAATCAAAATCATGTTATTCAACATCCAGTAATCATCACATAATCTAAATGTCCTATCGTTCTTCCTTGAAAAAAAAATGGTGAACCACAAGTCAACACAATCGGATAGATAAACCCATTATCCTCCAACTCTTACAGCTGATTCTTGAGCTCATTAAGATATGTAAGTTTCATTTTATATGGTGATATAGAAATGGTTTAATCCCCTATAATGTCTTTTCTAGGATGTAAATATCATATAGATAACAATACAACACAATAATTAGAGACCACCCCTTCCACAAATAGATATTCCCCAATGGTACTCCCAAGGGTGTATTTAACTTCATCAACCCACTTGGAAATTCCATAACCAGGCTCAACCCATTCACACGTTTCATAGATATAAATGAATAGGAAGAACCTTTATTAAATATGGCACATGATAGCATATAAGATACAATAATAGTATCTCTAACAATTGAATTCCCAATATTCTATCTACTAGTGTATAATGAACTGTGTTTAACTGTTATGTACCTCTTCTATGTGTTGCAATCGGTGTCCCATATGATGCACGAATCTGCTAATACGGGAAAAATTTCATAGAAAGACCATGTCCAATATCTGTACCATCATGGAATATAGAATTATAACAATTCTACTGGTATGGTGTATAATACCCTCTTCATATACTCTGGTTCTTCTTAGCTCCCCTATCATTACCTTTCATTTATAGGTTCCTAAACAACCTATATGGATGTCCCGTATTTCAGTAAGATTAGAACTCTACTAGCGGTTTAAGGAACTATATACCTATGTTTCATAAAATACAGCCCTAGTGATAGATCAATAGAGGAAGGTCCTATGTAACTGACCTTTTTTTCCGGTCACTCTACATTCCACTACTCTGAATAAAATTGGTGCTATCGATGTGAAACAATGATCTTATATCGATCCTGTAGAGACTATACCTTATTTATTAAAGAAGAAAAATGGAATTAATCTAAAAATAAAAAAATGTTATAACTAATAACCAATCCACAAAATTATCACATGATCATCAAAACATAAAATACAATATCAAATTTATAATATTTTATTTGGAATTCCAAATACATGTCAGGTGTTAATAGGAAAATCCCACTATAAATAAAGACAATAAAAACTCTTGAACATGTTCTAGAACTTGGTATTATACCATAATCCATGCTCCATCCCCTATTATCCATCTTACACATGGTATTTTCCAATATCTTATCAAGAACAAGTGAATCTAATTTGGTTAATGATCAAGAAACCCAAGTAGGGTGTGATTATAACTTAGTTGACCACCAAAAATGGTGTCTAAAAAAATATATTGTGAATAATAGTTTTTTCTATTGTATGAACAATAATGTAAAAAAATATGTGAATCGTTATCACATTTTCAATTATTAATTAATTAACCACATATACTCTAGGGTTCCTAAGGACACACTAATTATAGATGTCTATTAAGGCCCATACTAGAGTCTAAACAATACCACATATTAAATTCACAATTCATTAATTAAAATGGACTTTTTTTATCAATTTCATGTCAATTATTGATCCTGGTCAATGGGAACAATGGCCCAATGACAACATATTGGGCCTAGATCTCCATGCATAGAACCATATAGGTATTTTAAGTAGATGTCTATGACCCAAACTCAATTATCAAACAATAACATAAGTGAGATTTTAAGCAGCAAACCTTTTCCAACACTCGTTTATCACTAGGGGATTCTAATGCAGCAGACCATCTCCCACACAAGTCTGTAAATTTATCACTATGGGGTTTGATATAGACAACCATGTTCCAAAATAACATTTCACATATATGTCACAATATCAAATATATTACATCCATCGATGATAATTGAAATTAAACATATTATCGAATTTACCAATAACAACGTCTATTAGTTAATTCAAAATATAATTATTCTAGTTCAATGAATTATATAATCATTAAAATTATAATTAATTTCTTCAATAATTAATTAATGAAAATTCTACAATCCCAACATCCCATTCAATAATTCAGTTATAAAATAATCAAATTACACAATCTCAATATCACATCTATTAAATTAAAAAATCAATTAATCTAATTTTACAATATCAATATCGGATTAATTAATTCATAAATTAATTAATCCAATTTAACAATCCCAATATCTCATTAATTAGTCAAAAAAATAAATAATCCAATTCAATAATTTTTAATTACCCCACTTTAATCCAAATCATAAACACGTGTAAATTAAATTAAATCAACATGATTATCAATGTAATATCCCAATAATGTAAATTGAAAATTCAAAATTACATTCATGTAATTAAATCAATATTATCAAATTACACTTTCGACAACCAAACTCAAAATTGAGGAAAAAATATCACCAATGGGAATCCATAATTAATGTTGAATGGTCAAGAACATGATTATGAACACGATATGGATCTAAAAAAATGATAAAAAATAAAAATAATCTAAATCCATCAGACCTAGATCTAGATCCCTAAAAAGAGTAAAAAAATATTTTAATTGATGATAGAAATATTGGATAATAATGGGAAACCAATCGAGATGATATTCTCTTACTCCGAGAGGTGAAGATCTTTAAACAATTATTTAAATCGTAAAAAATAGAGATCAAGAGTCCTAAAAATCCATATGTGATCCTCCAAAATGAGAATAATCGGTTAGGAGACATTTATTTTGAATTGGGGAAAAGTCTAGGTTGATTGGGATTTCATAAACAAACAGTCAGATTAATTAAAAATCACATCATATTTCATCAGAAGGGTTGCATGGTTTACAAAACCATGATCCATAACTCTATTCTTCTTCTAGGGTGTGGTTCATAGATACAACCTAAAGGGAACATGGACTGAAAAAAATTCTAGTTGTGTGAATTCCCTATTTTTTGGTTCTTATTATTTTATGGGTGAGGTGCATGGTTTGGGAAAATCGTGTGCCAGTCAATCTCTGTGTAACATATCCCAATAGGACAGTATGTCACCGGGCTAGAAAGGGTTGGTCACAAGACCTCAAGAGAACATTGTCACACTTCAGAGCCTATGACTAGGAGGGTGGGTGTGATTTATAGTGGGGATACTATAACGCATAGTATAAAATGTCATATAAGTGTAAAAAATCATAATAAAATGAAAACAAATCAAACATAAGATATAGTAGGAGAATACAATAAAATTCAACTGAATAATCAAATAAATAATAAAGGAATTATGTAATGATGTGATAGAATTTAACTAATTTTAATGCTATAACAATTCAATAAATATAATTTCATTCTCAAATAAATGAATTTATCATGGGTCCCTAACCTTATGTAGGCCCTATATCAAAATTATATACCATATGAAAATAGGATATCAACAACACCAACTTTTCCCTTATCGAAACCTACATCCATGAATCTTCTCAAGTCCCAAACAGTGGCCTAAATATGGTGAGAGTATAACTCAATAGGTCGGAACCACCATGTCTAAACAAAACATGTCTAATAAAATTTGTATGAAGAAATTTTACAACCATTTGTATTAATTAATTCAATAATTAATAAAGTATATAAACAACATGCTTGAGCTCCCTGTTGTAATATCTCTGATCTTGCCTTTTGATAAAGCAAACCAAAACCATATTATAAATAAAAATTAAACTTTTCAAGCACTATTCTACAATCTCTATGATCTTTTTTAATGACCATTCTATCACCAACCATATAAACATTGTATAAGCCCAAATATCCATGTCAAATCCCGATAATCATTACCAAATCTGGGATATTGAATTATAAGCATTACATCATGGTTCTGGGAAAATCCTTCTATCTTTATAAGCATAATATAATGGGACTAGTCAATGCCTGCTTTAATTTATATTAGTGTGAATTTGCCTCTACATATCTTGATATATAAGAATTACATCATGAAACATAGTCCCTATCATATTGCATGGATATCAGAATATCACATCACAATTTTTCATTGTAAATTATGTGATTTTCCATTCTCCATTCATATTACCCTAGTATTTTAATTAAAAATAATGTAAAAAATACATAGATAAAAATAATCATCAATTTACAGATTTTATAAAAATAAATAACCATGGATGAATTGTCATATGAAACAAACATTAAGTTGTTTTCCAATTCAATTATAATCATGATTGGCACACATCATGGGTAGCCATAAAATTGTTAAAATGAATTTGAAACAAAATTATTTATGGAATAATCCTGTTCATTTATTTAATTAAGTTGGGTTCACTCAACAATTATGGTATCACAATATTATATAATCATTGTAATTATTAAAAAATAGGGATAAGATTTAGACCTCATACCTTTAATCGATGATCCAACAATGCTTTTGATAGCTAATGACCATGACAAAGAATGTAAGGAGGATTACAAATAAGTTATTATATAATAAATGTCCTAGATAATAACCAAAAATGAAATAAGTTAATGTATTCCACTGCAATAGTTGGAAAAGAAAAAATATAAGGAAGAAAGCAAACCAAAAAAAATTAAAAAGTATCTCTCGCACAAATACTATACCTATATGTAAATATTTCACCCCCAAATCACCTAGATAAATATTTAGGGTCAATAGGGTAAGATAAAAAGATGAAACAAATGATTATTTATCCTCACTACACGCATAAAATAGCAGGTCATGTGTTTAAACATCGTATAATGTGATTAAATGTCACCTAAATTTGTTTAATGTATTGGAACAAAAAATGTGTCTCCATTGATTTATTATATTAATCCCATTGAAAAATTACATGATGTGTAATCAAATTAAATAACATGTTAATGATATACATGTTCTTTTTATACCAATTTTTAATTTTAACAATCTGATCCTCTTTCAAAGATTCTCATCTCATGAAGAACACATGAAACCCAAAACCCATTTTTGATCTAACTCCATTAATTTAAAAAAGAAGACATACCTAAAAATTAATTCATTTTATCCAAAACATATCACTAAATAGTTACTATCCAATCATTCCCAACATTACTTTCAACCTAAGAATATGTTTTTTCAAATGACAGACTTTCACGATGAATTCTAAAACAAAAGAAAATATTAACAAAAACTTAGAGAGAGAGATACTGAATAAAATATGGGATCTTAAAAACTACCCACCTTATAACATCTCCTCCCCATGATACTCCAAGAAACCCTGTGAGGTCTCAGTGAACAAGAATTCTCATTGTGTTTGCATATCAAACTCCCTCTCCCATGTCTCCACCTAAACTCACCCATGTTTCCACTACACCTGAACCAATGGTAGAGTCCTACCCAAAAGATATTTATAACTATGATCCACTACCGGTATTATAACATCCTAATATAATTCCTCAAAATATAGTTTTATGTATGATATTTCTATCACATGGTAAGTGTGATGATGATATCCTCATAGTTGTGAAATGTGAAACACATTATTTCGAGAATTGTAGTGATATAAAGTATATGGTATTTTCAAAGGCCACAGAGACTTCTTCATCTAAAATGACATGGACCTAAAAGTTTCCTTCATTAATACAGAAACTATATTTGGTTAACTTGGAATATATCAGTTTCTTTCTCAATTTACGAATGATGAAATCATTATTTTTGGAATGATCATCTACCGGATGATAGTATACCAAGATAGCATAAAAAATACCTCAAGATGATCTAGAAGAGGATGAAATATCATATTCATTATATCCATGGAAACCGCATGAACATTAGAAGATGCTGATGTGAAGGTAGAGAGCCTCTATCATGATGCATATGCTGTGGAGGGGCAGTTCAATGTAGATAGTCTGGTTAAATTCTATAATACCTTTGGGTCATGTAATAACCTAAGCCTACGAGCCATGTAATCTATGAACCTACGGTCCTTGTAAGGGTTCCCCCTCATCCCTTGAAAGGGGGGTTATCAAAACTCAATAAAAATGAAGGCCTTCAGAAAATTTGGGAATATTAAATACATACATACTCATAAAAATTATGTGGAATGAATGAATGTATCACGTTTATCGGATGATATGTTAATCTCAATACATTTTTGAAGAAGATATTATCACCTCAAACCTGATTGAAATGATCATTAATGCATATAATAGGATACAGGTTATGGAAAATCATCTAGTTCAACCTCTGATAATCCACACATATGCACAAAGATAAATATTCCTTTTGGAAAATATGATTAGAGAACCCCAAGGAGATGTAGTAATTCATATAAAACCATTTAGTTCAATACCCTATAACTAAATGTTCATTTATTGAATCTCTATGGGGGCCATTCGGTAAGGAATGATAGAAACTATATTTTCTCCTAGTACCAACTAGATCTGCAACTAGGTATGCCGCTCGGGCAGTACGCCTTTTAAAACATTAGAGAAAACATTCTTAGTAAAATCAACCACTCACAGAAAATAACCATGCATCTTTCTAAAATTGTCAATTGTGATACTGGAAATCTAATCCAAGTGATAATCTAATCTACACAAGATTGGTCCCACATGACTAGCATAAGATTCCACTCACCCTGGTGAGAATTACTGCATTATTATGAATGTAACAAAGTTACTATCATCCTGTAATAGTCGATATGATCCTGGTATTGGTGTTATCAATCAATACTAGGAATCAATTTGAATCTTTTAATTTCTGGATTGAATGGTTCCCAAAATAAATGTCATCCACTAATCGATATAGAATGTGTCTTACAATGTTTGATATTCTTTGACCACACTCCCAAGCGTGTGTCATTGGTTAAAACACCATATAATAGTTCTAAATAGATGGAAAAACCATTTTCAAAATGATTTTAGAGAAAATAATGTGATTCTCCTATATCAATCAAAATAAGATATAAGGTAGGAGATATGATAATTTTACATCTAACGGTCGATGTTCCTACATCCATGATAGCTGGAGTAGTATTTATAACATAGAACTGACTTGTCCCTCTCTCTTGGGAACCAATATGAATATCATAAGATTTTTAAAATTACTTATATTGTTACTCATGAACTGTGATACCATGTCCTCTGTCTCGGCCTAAATGACATGTGGAAATCCAGCTTCTAGCCAGTTGAGTGGTAGTTGATCTTTTTCATGACTCAAGTGCCTGTCATTTTCCTCTTCCTGTTGTATTCTTGGTAAAATTCACATAGAACCTCTGAATATAAACCATTATTACACATATACGATAAATGACAGTGGCGTAAGGATACTGTGGACACTTGTGGCCTGAATTTCCTCATTGATAACACAATAATGTAACTCAATCTTGATATGGTTCTCCTTTTACCTGACTATGATTCGCACCATATATTTTTTGTAACTATCATACGGTCACTTCATACCACTCAAAGATGAAATCTAATATTTCCCTTTTTAAACATCCTGGCTGCTACTTCGGGCCTCTCCAAAATTATTATCCATGATGATTTCCTCATTCATCGCATCATAAAAGATACTTTAATGGAGAACATTTACCCGTGACCTTATCTCATAATGAATACCATCTATGAAACATCTTTTAGTGGATATCTCATCATCTACCAAAGACAATGCAAAACATAATAGCTCAATAAAATATCATGTATATAATAGTACTGACAAACCCTCATGTGTTATTTTCATAATCTCATGAACCTTTTCATCCATTAGGAAATCAGGATAAAAATGTATCTGGAACGTTATCTCGATTTAATTTCATGATATCTCAACCGTATATCCCACTTCCTCAATAATATACCACCAATGCTTGGTTGGTCCATGACATATATATATATATATATATATAAAGCATCACCCTCTTATCTGTGGGTGTCCTGAGATGCTCGAAGTTCATCTGGACTGGCTCAATCTACTAATTGAATGCTTAGGGTAGCCCTTTCCTAGTAATCATATGTGGATACTAGAGTTTCAACTCTCTTTCCGTCTATGTTATCGACGGAGCAGTACAAACAGTCTCCCTTTACATGGATTGCATGACCCTCATGAAACTGTTGTTATGCTAAACACACACCTACTCTTAAATAAATACATGAATCTCTTATTCTACTGTATTATGATCATACTAATTTCTAAACATATAAATCTCATTTGGAAGATGACCATGATACATTTTCTATACAATGGAAACCCAAACCTTGGATAACTGGAAATCAATAAGGTCCACCAAACAGGTGACTCCAACAGAGAAACACTAACACATGGTATCTCTAGACAATTATTTCCAGTCTTTTAGGTTGAAATATATACTAATATCATTTATCCATTGAAACAAATATATCATATCACAATTCTACTCGCATGTATATATCAGATTAAAAAATAGATATCCCCTATTACGAACAATTAATGTCAATATATCTCAATATACCTATTATGATGCATGTATTATTATCTCATGTCATAACAAGCCACTATTATAATTATTAAGAAATAATAAGACCATAAACCAATAACATCACACAATAGATGAATCAAACTACTGAAATAATATCAACTGTATCAATCTCACAATAGAAACAGCAATCCCATCCTGGTGAACTTAGATCATCCCTCAGACATGGGTTAGCTGCACCCATAAGAATGCTCATTATCAAGTCCCAAAACATCCATGTATCCTTTATACCTTTCTCATATAGTCAATAATAAAAAATTAAACCTTTCTTCTTATACAATTTTTTAACATCACCTAATCTGCTACTATCTCGTGTGGCCAAAAAGGGTGGGTCAGGGGATCTAAACCACACCTCTTTATATGAAAGAGGCTACAAACTAGTAGTATGAGTGTGACATATATTGTGGATACTATAACCCTTGGTATAAAGTGTCATAGTAGTAGAAACTAATTATAATTAAAATTTATATAATTAATGTATGTACATTAAATATGTTAACAATAATATCCAACTTCATAACCCAGTAAATAATAATGGAATAATGTAATTGTGTGATGTAATGTATATAAATGTATAGATAGAAAAATACAATAAAACAACATATGGACTCAAATAAAAATCATTTCTTAGGTCATGAACCCCACATTAGT
Organism: Viscum album; assembly: GCA_963277665.1. Lineage (NCBI taxonomy): Eukaryota > Viridiplantae > Streptophyta > Magnoliopsida > Santalales > Viscaceae > Viscum > Viscum album. The sequence goes on along the minus strand of OY728163.1, from coordinate 2,095,304,603 downwards.
ATCATCTCCAAACTCTAGACCATCTACAAAAAAGAAATCAATAGCAAAAACATTTTCCCATTTCCAGACCTGTATCCATTAAATTTAATCAGTTACCAAATGACAGCCCAAATAAGGTGTGTGTATAAGTCAGTAGTTTGGCACCAATGATTCTAAAAAACTAGACTAACTATTAGTGTATGAAATTAAGAGACAACCAGTTATATTAATTAGTTTCAAATTAATAAAACACAAAAAACCCACTTCAACTCCTTTTTAGAATATCTGGGAGCATTTTTAATGACCATTACAACCACAACCCTATAACCATTGTAAAATAACATTCCTATGGTCCAGGTTGTAATGCCTCTATGAATGTAATGTATCCATTACAATCACATATATTTAACCACTTTATAGTCACAAAAATCTGATTTATAGCCCTATAATAAATGCATCATCTAGTTCAAGCACTATATGAATGAAAACATGTGACTGGGCATGACCCGCTCTCTATAGGCATTACAACATGAGAATATGCATATCCTACTCAAACCTTGGGCATCCATAATCCAATTAAAAATCTTTTTGAAACTAAAGTAATTCAAGGAATAATTCCATTCATTTAATTAAATAATGATGGTTTATGCAATGATAGACCTATCATAATATTGCAGAATCTTGTTAATTATTAAACAATATGGTGATGATTTGGACCACATACATATAATCGACATCCAAAAATGATTCCAACTATTAATTAACATGATAAAGAAGGTTCCAATTATTTCAAAGAGGTTCTAAGAAAAAATTGATCAAGATGGAATCCAAAAACTCAATCTCTCAATGGTTTTCACGGCAACAGTTGGTGAAGAAAGAAAAATAATGAAGAAACAAAACCGAAAAGGATTTATGATGGTTGATAACACAAATGAGACTTCTATAAGGGATGTAAAATTACCAAGAGGCATCAAAATGTTCAATAAGAGAATATTTGAAGATGAAAAAAAATATAATTCAACCACATGACATGTTTAAAATAGAAGGTCGTGGTGTAAAATGTGATTACAGATTATATATCTATTTTTTATGGAATATTCAAAAAAACATGTCACCTAGAATTTATTTTACTAGAACCATCAACATATTACAATATTTTTAATCCCTTTACATAGAGTGTAAATGTTATTTATTTTATTTTTATCCCATTTTCATTTTAAAGAATTAAAACCTATATGAATGATTGTCATCTCACAATTATACCTTGATACAATTATCCCTTTTAAGCCCAGACTCAATTAATTCAATAATTAATACATCCCCAAAAATTAATACATTTTCTCTAAGAAATATCTCATTATGGTTACTCTGTGGCCTTTCTCAAGGTTCCTTGAAACTCAATACTATGTTTATTCACACAACATACTCTCATGAATAAAACACAATAGAAAGAAATTATTAATGAAAAAATCAGTGAGAGAGAGAGATGTACATGGAAAAATAAGGGATCTTAAACACTTCCTCTCCTCTTTAATTTTTCTCAATCTTCCACCCCAAAACACCCAAGATACAACCCATACAAAAAGTACTCAAAATGTGGAAATTGAGTTCCTCTAAACTTGACCAAACTTCTCCTTAAAAATTTAGGATCTTAAAAAATTCCCCATTAAAGGCACACCACACATTGTACCTTCTAAGAATCCTAGAAATCCTATGGAGTACATTTTTTGATGGATTTATTTTTAAATTTAATTTAGGGATCTAGGAAGTGTTGTTTTTTGGAAAATTTTATTTTGATCATATCATATAAGTAGATCTCAGTAAAGTGAATAAATATTGGTCTTGGGAAGATCCATGAAATGTTGTTGTCATTCAGAGCCTCTTCAATATTTATATATATTATTGGTGGTTATTCAAGTATTTATCAATGATAGAATCACCTTTTACTACCAATTACATGATAAGGGTAGGATTAAGATGGGATTTAATCTATCAGTCTTATTTGGAGGATCTAAAATTTCGTTTTACTAGAGCTCCTATTCTTATATAACAGAAATCCAATTAGGGGTAGGTGTCTTTCTAAGATGGTTATTATGTTATTTTGGGTTGTGTTATTATGCATGATGATAATGTGGTGTCTAAAGTCTCTCTTCATCAATGAACTCAAGAGAAGAATTACTACACTAATGATTTAGAGATTATTGTCCTTGTATACGCACTTAAGTGTTGGGACACAATCATTCTGTTGAATAGTTCCTAGTATATTCAGACTATGATTTTAATATATATTCTATCTCATAATACCATTAATATTATATAATGACTTTGGGTGGAATAAAATTAAACATTGTACTTTGAAATTTAATTGACCCTATGGATGTGGACTCTCATTGTAGACACCCTTAGTAGGAATGTAACATCGTAGTATTTTCTAGAATCGAAGGAGGATAGAAACCTTTTGGGTCTCTTCACTCAGTATAACCCATATTCTTAAGAGAATGTTTCGGGTATGGTTGTGACCAATGTTTATTCATCATCATCTATCCCTCATTCTATTCAGCACTATCAACAGCATGATGATGAGTTCCATGTAATTTGTCAAACCCTATATGGCGGGGAGACAGTTTTTGGTTAGCCTCTCTATTCATATGGTATTCTCTATTATTGGGATTTGTTTTTATCCCAATATCAATATGAATATTTGTATTTTTTTTACTTTTATAGTTCTTTATGGTTCATTCATTCATAAACGTGTCAGGTATATTATGATGTGAGAAAATGATTCTGGTGGTTGGGGGTAATGTGTGGCATCATTGATTATGTGTCATAATGTTAATCATACCAACAGATAAATTATAAGCATCTGAAACCTTTTTTTCTTCTCCACCCAGTTTCGGTGGTATTTTAGAAATGGTAAGAGGTGTCCATCAAATATTTTTTGATTACATTGGACTACACAACTGAGATATTCTATTACGGTGGTGATTAATTAGTTGGACAATTCATCTAATTTTATTCTGATAATGATTACCAATAATGTTAAAGAACTAGGTATGGTATTTGTACAGTCCATTGTCATGATATATGGGGTTACTTATTTTATTGTTTCAAATAGGGAACCATGTTTTATATTTTTTTATGGAGGAGTCACCATGAGGCAATGATGACACATGTTATGATACACGGGTTTCTGTAGCCTCATTATTGCAATGATATTGGAGAAGCCTATATGGTTGGTTTGAATCTCATTATGGATGTGTCATATTGGATTTGGGATATACATCAACATCTGGTTGTATATCAGATTGGATAGAGATATTATGTGGGTCAAGAGATTCATCCTTTATTGTTTTTTATTGGTTATTGGGTTTCTTGAATGTTTCTCCTCTGTTTGTTCACTATTATCTAGAAATTTTGGGGAAATTTTATTTGAGATATGTTTGACCCTTTGAGGCCACTATGTGTTATAGAAACATGGATTAGACTCTCATGAGGTGTTGGAGTAAAAATCAATGATGGGGGGAGGGGTAGCAGCATCACCTCCTTCAAGAAACCATTCTTCCCCATGATTTCCTAATGATGGAGAATCTAGAAATTTTCTTGTGATAAGGATAAATACACATCGTGAACCATTTACAAGTCATGTATTGGTCCTAATTTTTTTTCATGATTTTGGTTCAAAGTAGGAAAACATAACACATAGTTATATGTTCACATATCATGAAAAGTATTCATATATCTTATTGGGTATTAAAATGATGTTTTGAATGGGTATGTGGTGTGAATGGACCACATTCCCTTTACATGTGTCTCTTTATGAAATGGTAAAATTGATATTTTTTTTTCCAAAAAGATTATTTTTTCAATAATATTTTAATCATGAATTTACCATCATGAAATGAATACAAACCTTGTAATTCGTATGGCCTGGATTTCTATGGATATTTTTGGTTGGTAATTTTAGTATTCTACATCATAAACCTTATTTCATGACATATGAGATCACCCAAGTCATTTTGGAGACTTTTACTCATTCTATATCCCCTATTTCAACGATTGACCGATATGGCGAGTCTCTTTGAGTAAGATACATTCCTTCTTATTTATTATCATTGATCACTTTATATATGTTTTGCCTCATTTGAATTTATTCATTTTAAAGGATAATATTATTATTCTTTTCTATATTCATTGTACAGAGAGTCTGACCATTGTGTTGTTTGTGGTGTAGTTTGCTACTTTCATCAAGGTATATTTTGATATGTCCTATTCATCGACCATTTTTTCTATTAAACTGATTTTGATATGTGAGAATATATTCTTGGGCCTCTATTATTGTATTTTATTTCTTCTATATTCAAGGATCTAGAAATGGGTATGTGCAACTGAAATTTTATATAGGTGATTTCACCTCTATCATATTTTTGATGAACTATATTTTTTTGTTTTATAAATTAATTTATAAATTAATTTGAATGATTGATTTGTGTTATTTGAAATGTTTTTTCTTAAAAATGATTGATTTCTATATGATTTGGAAAAATAAAATTTTATTTTCAAGGCATTATGATAAGGTTTTCAAAAAATTATTTTAATAATAATAGTATGATGAATGGATAACCGGGGAATCCATGGGTACTTTGGTGGAAAGGAGAGAATAAGGCCAACATCCTTGTCTTTATGTGGGATTTACTTATAGGGTATTCTTATACACACTAAGCTTGTTTTTATATGGAATCGATTAAAATTTTGTGTGTTTAATAATGCAGAGTTTCTCTTTTCATTGGGTATGTATCCTATGGATTTGAGTGTGTACTATTCATTCATTATGGTATAATTATTCAGCTTACATGGACTACAGTGATCCATGTTGTAATGATACCAATTCATTATCTTAAAATGTTATGTATTTTAATTCCATAAAGTTTATATGATATATGATAAACAATTTTCATTGATTAGAATAATGTGATGTATATAATCGGATTTGAACATATTTATCCTTCATTATTTGGGAATGTATAATAAAGGAAATAGTTTTACCATTCTATTGATATAAAAACCCCTTGATTTATTTTCATTCCTTGATTTATTTAATTTTTATCACTATTATAATTTTTGTCAACAAACTTGTTATAGATCTCCTATGAGGGATCTTATTGAGATTTTTTAGAGCACACCCTAGGACTCCCTTTGATGGTGCATATACCATTGTATTAATATCAATACAAGGAAAGACAAGGGAATTCAGTGAGGCAGAGAGGTTTTTGTCTTATTATTATGGGAATCATGTTATGAGATGGTGGGATTTTTTCCCCTATGTCAAATGAGGTATCTATTTTTTGTTTTCTTTTCTTTTTTTGACTTCTCTCTTCGATATTATATTGATAATGATAGTTTTTATCACTTTGATTCATTAATTTTAGTTATGAAATATATGATTTATTATTCTCTAGATGTTTTATTCGATCATTACTGTAAATATATAATGTTTTATCTTTTGGTAGTATAAAATAATTCTTTTTGTTTTCTTTTGACTTATGAATTCTAGTCATCATCCCATGGAGATAGAGAACACCCTTCATGTACGAGGAGAATTTGTGTTAGGTTCCATTTTGGGAGGGTATACTTGTTGGGTTCATCATAGTGGTAATAAAGTTTCTTAGTTGTTAATATTATATACACAGTGCAATATAAGATATGCAATTTATTATAAGAATACTCCAACTATAATTTAATATAAATAAAAATTTGACAATGTCTTAAATGATATTGACTCAAAACACCCCATTATCAATTAACTTCATGAAGCGACTCCATCAAATCCAAAACTCATTAACTTCACCATATCATTAGAATCATCAATCTGCTAATTAAACCCAATTATACCCATTTTATTTGATTCAAATTTTCTAATCAATGTAATAAATGAAATCTATGAACTTCATCATTAACTACATACTCCCAAAGTCTCAACCATGATCATAACTAGAAAAAATGAGAGTCTTCCCTCTTTACAAGAAGTGATTATTTTTTGTTTTTCATATTTTTTATTAAATGAGAAAAATAATATACAGAAATATACTAAGAAGTGATATATGTATTTTTGTTTCATTTCTCTCCCAAAAGAATTTACTTGTGGTATATTTAATCCATTGATAGATGGTTTATCAATATAATTGTTTCATTCTATTTTGGAGAAACATACTCCACTAAATTTTGATAATACTATACCTTCTCTATGAAGAATCAGATCTTAATATGAATATTATATATCAATGAATATTTTAGTAATTTTTATGAAATTTTATTTCACATTATTCATCAAATAAAATAATCAATAGGTATGATACATTCACTCTTAATTATAATATTTCTGACTTCATCAATAAAATTGAGGCCATAGATTATATTTCCAATACATATTCATATTATTCTTTACCCATTGTGATATAATTTTTCTACATGACTTTTAATGTAACACATCCTCATCTAATAACAAATGTACCATGAAATGTACACTTTTGATCTCCCGTGTCAATTTCTCAATTAGCATGAACTAACTATAAATATAAATGGATATTCTCTTTTTATGAATAATTCAATAATCAAGATTTACTCTAATATAGGGTAATAACTGTATCACTATTGTAACATGTAACTCATTGGTATTGATATAGAATTGAAGGAACCTTATAGCATTGAATAAAAAGTAAGTACTAGATGTCATTTAATAAAATAGACAATAAATATGTCATTGGAACCTTATTTGACCTATATTCCATCCTTCTTTATTAATAAACAAATCATTATCATATATAATAAAATTTTATATCTCTCTGTAGTATTCCAAACCATAATAAATTTTATATCTTGATTATACTTATCTATTGAGTGATAGATAGAACCAAATGTATTTATGAAATTAAAACAAAATAAAAATATTTTATTGCTGATTATTTCAACTATATATGTTTCCTTATTTAGGTAAATATTTAGAAATGGATTCCTTATTTTTTATTGTGAAAATCATGTAACTAACAAACAAAATAACTATAAGTGAAGTTAATTCATCTCATTGAAAAAAATGATTTTATTTTTTATTTATATTTATGATTATCAGGCTTCTTAAAATATGGTATAACATTAACTACCATTATTATGTGACTTGATTAAGATTATATGATATATTAATTAGATTTTAATCTAAATAGTCATAAATATAAAATACAAAACATTGCAACCCTTCAAGGGATCCAGCATACTAAGTTCTTCCATATTGTAATGAAGAATTCATGTCAATTCAAAAATATTTATAATTTTTTTGCGCACATATCATAATAATTATTTTAATAACTTCAAACCATATGAATGAAGAAAAGTCTAATAAAAACTATAACCATAATATAATGGTATCTTTATAAGCTAAAATATACATTCATTCATGTTAGTTATCATATCCCATTGATTTCATTTCTAAAAACAGACATCATCCTAATCAAATTATTGTTTTTTTATACAGGAAACCAAATACAGTGTATTGATCATATATATTTTACCAAAACCCAATTCTACTAATTTAATTAATCCCCTATGTTTCCAAGAATCTTATATAATCATTGGATCATGAATACAATGTTATATAGTGTGATGAGATTTCCTAAAACTCCTCTGGGATTAATAAATTTTTTATATCTATAATGATGTTACCAAATTCTAAATGATTTCATTGTATTATACACATAATTATATTTTTTTCAATGGGATAATTTTTCACTAAATAATATAGAATCATCCTTACTATTATAAGAATAGGGACACTTAGTACATTAAAAATATTGATGCATGAATTATTGCCAAACCAAGACTCACAAGGAATGTTAAATTAATTTGGTTAAAATAGGAACATTTTAGTATTGTAGATAGTCATTAGTATGGCCTTTTTCAAAAATAATATTTATGATCATTCTATGATAAAATATTTTTTCCAATTTCCTACATACATTTGTTTTTTTCTCAACTACACAATTTTATTGGGTCTTTATAATGAATTATATTCATTCATTTTTCTATTATTTTACAATATTATACTCAAAAAAATATCTTCTTACTCGTAATAGTTGTGGATTGAAATATTATTTTATAAAATCCCACTATAAATTGAGAAATTATTCAAAGGGTTTTAAATCATTTAATATCATATAACATACTATACATAAAGTAATAATTATTTTTGAAAGACAAATAATAATATAAAATCATGAAATTTTTATATTTTTCATTCAACTTCAATGTTATTGGTCCACACACATCTATGTGATCCAACTCAATATCATTATCCATTTTTATCTATACCATATTTTTGATTTAATTCACCCTTATATCTTCCTAATATGTGGCACAAGTGTCGATTGTCTCATTATTTAGCTATAGTAAACTTTTCATAGAATCATGTTTGAAAATATTTCACATTTTCTATTTCCCAATATGGGCATGTATTCAATGAAATAATAAATATACGACCCTAAAACTCATGAATAAAATAAATTTGTCATGGTAAATTGAAAATATATTTCCACTTGTTCATTTTCCATATCTGTGATTAATACACCCTTAAAGGTCCATGTTAAATATACATCATTTTTAAATTTCACCGTGTTCCCATTATCGCAAAGCTGGGAATCACTCAACAGATTGTGTTTTAATCCGTCAATAATTTATCATTACTAAATTTAGTATTCATAATTTTAATAAATCCAAATCTTTGAAATTAAGTTATCTATAGTTACTAAAATTAATATATTTTCCACCATACATTAATAAATCCATGATCTTTTTTATAGGTTATTAATCATGTTAATAATTTTATAATTCTTCATTGATTTAGATCATTTGGAATAATTATAAGAAAATTTTAAACTGTGTGACTCGGTAGATCTCACTGCATTAAATTTCCATAAAGTGTATTTTATGTATTATGCAATTGAACCATAGAATATATAGGTTGTCTTGGAGAGACTATAGTAACATTAGTTTAATATATTTTACCGAAATCCTATTATTTATTGAAATAGTGATAAATTATACCTACACATATTTTCATTATGTTGATTATAATATACAACCCAAACATCTTTCTTCAATATAAAATCATCATAGATAATAGATAAATTATTTTTAATATAAATACTAAAAATTCCTCTAATATGAATTCTATACAAAATTAAATAATATAATTCATAGAGTCATTAATCAACAAATTTAACATTACCTTTATCTATTCCTAAATTTTCTTATTCTCCCACCAAACATATAGTTGAGAACCTGATAAACCATTTTATTAAAAGTCAGTGTTCTCTCATCCATAAATAGTTAAAAAAGTTCTTCGTCACAATATTTCTAATTCCACCATTTGTAATTCATTCTTGGAATTTACAAAATAATAGTTCTATAAACAATGAAAATATATCTAACTTTATTAGTATAGTTGGAACAAATATCTATTGTCTTATATAATTCATTTATTTGAATGATATAATTTTGAAACCCAAGGAATTCACTCCATAATTAATTTTCAACATAAAAAATCTTTACCTATAAATCATTGATATCATAATTCATTATATTGAGATTTATTATTTACATATGAAGAATATTATCACTATTGTACTAATCTATTATTCAAATACTTGGGTCTTTCATTTTTTTCAACTAACCTCTTTTTTTTATTCCTTCATCATTGAACAATGGTGGTGGAGTCTTGTTGATTATCGAGAATATGTTATGGTGGAAGTTACATAATTTTTAATGGGTTTATATTTTTATTTAATTAATATATTGTAGTTTAAAAAGTTTAAAATGATTTTATGATGGTCTCCCATGAGTTTGGATGAATTTTCAGGTGGTTTTTGGACATATATAGTAATTGGGATTAATGTTGCTTGAAGTGAATTTTCAAACCATGTACATGTTATAGGAAATATAATTATCACATGGAAGAATTTTTGAAAAGGTTATGGTAATTAAATTAAATTCTATAAAAAAAATTAATGTCATGTAATGATATATTGTGGTTATTGTGACTTTAGTGGATGCATTTTTTTCAGAATAACTCATAATTCAAGAAATACACAAAATGTAAATTTTTCATTCCATGGATTTCTTGTCCTGAGTTGTTTTAAAAAAATAATACACATGTAATTTCATTCATGATAACATGAATCCATCCAAACATTATAACTGAGTAAAATTTATTTTATTTTTGGATTTCATGATCCATTTCGGATGTCTTAATAAATTGTAAGATCCCCAGTTAGTGGTTTCACTTTGGTTTTCCTTAATCATTCACGCTTTCTTTTTGCTCAAGGTATAATATTTAAATGTGGGGGAAATATCAATTTACCATATTATATTGTTATAGAGATATTCTTTTGATCTTACAATCCTTTGTTCTTGTTGATTTTATCTTTTAAAAGTGTTTTGTTAATCGCAGATTAAAGGTAGGAGGTCAAAAACATAACCCTATGGTCTAATTAATTTGTTAAATATGTGCAATATTTTTATTTCATCACAAAAACAAAAAAAATATTTAATTGAATTATGAATGATGATAAATTAGGGGTGGTCTTATTTTTTGGATACCAATATAATCAATAGTGATGAGACATAGTTTGCGGCTATTCAATAGGTGATCTAATACTTGAATAACAATGAACTATAAAATAATTTAATATTGGTTTAGAAAGATATGAGAACTTGGTTGACTCTCTTGTAAATTTTTAACCTTGAATAATTTTTAGATTTATAATTTAAATTGCTTGGTTTGTCATGATATGATTTCATTAAAGATTTAATGTTAATGGTTTAAGACCCCCTAGTAAATTAAATTTTTAATTGAAATACAAATACCAAATGGAATAATTAACCATTGAGGCCTATGACATGAAATTTTGATATCCTTCCTACTATTACGTGTGTGGTGATTCATGTTGTAATGCTTTTAGATTGGTCTTGGACTATTTCTATGATTTAATGATTATATAGTGGTCTTTTCTTAGAATGATGATGCAATTATAATATAGAGGAATTTTATTGGGATTTTGTAATGGATATAGAGATGGATTAACCTAATAAGTTAAAAAATTTATACAGAGTCATATTATTAGGAATATATAATAATTCAGTAGAGGTTTGTTCCTATATTTATAAATGAATATATATATATATATAGGGACTTTTTATTATTGTGATTATAACATAGTTTGTGATTATGGTTTCCATAGTTTGGCTATATTCTTAGTGATATTATGGCATGGTTTAGAATAAGGCTGATTCTTGTATTATATTATATTGATCGAGTAATAAACCAATTAATCAATTTACTTTATGAACACATTTTTTAGATGGGTTTTCTTTTGACATGATGGTGTTGACCTACTAAGTTTTAGTCACACCCAATATAGACTGCCAATTGGTACCAAAGATGATTACACGGTTTCAGGTTTCAAAAATGGTAAGGGACCTTTTGGGTTTTCTTCCCTAACTATATGGTTTGATGATTAGAGATTGGACCAACATTGGGTTTATGACATGAGTCTTTTTTGTTATTTAGATCAACATGTAAAATTGTTTATATTATGTTTATTTTGATATTTAGATACATTCATGCTTTTCCTTACATGTTTTATTACTATTTGTTTATTTCTTATTCCATTACATCCCAGTTGAATATTGTACAATTTTCAGTATTTTCATTTCCCTAGTATTTATTTATATTTTACACTTATGTCTTATTGTAACATTATACTAGGGGTATAGTCTTACCACTATTTTCTTCCTATCCCTACTACGTGATGGTATCATCTAGAATTTGGGGAGGCATCTCATAGGAACTGTACCCAACCTGATTTGGCAATGCTTGAGAATTTCGAATTTGGGGAAGCTAAAACGTGTTTTCATAATATATGTTTTTTTATTTACATACTATTTGGGAAAGGTATAACGAATACTATGTTGTTTTAAGAAATGTTAATGAACTTGTTTATTAGAGTAGCTAACACATGTATGGGGGAAAATCAGAGTTCCCAGGTATGGGATTGATGTTCATGTTATTCACATGTTATGATTGATGTTATTTCAGCTATGGTGATTCACTTGTTGTGTTTTCTTTTGGTTTATTTCTATGTATAGTTGTCTCCAGGTATGTTTTGAGATGAATATTCATGCATTATGATAGAATCATATTGATATATTATGAACTAAATTATTCATAATATGGGAATATTTATTACATGTTTAAATATATGTATGTATGAACAGGGAAATGGGATAAATGTTACATCTGAAAAATGAAAATTATATAATTTTCATGTAATGCTAAAAAACTTATAGACCATATTTCAGGAGAACATGAACTAATGACTCTCTGTTCATGTCACATATTGAGGATGATGTTTTTGGTATCCACTAATCTATGGTGTGTTTTTGTTTTGTAGTTAAAATTACTCTTAATCAAATTCAAGTTGAATATTATTAGAGTGGATATCCTTGTGCTCTAATGATATTTTAAAGGGAACTTCCATCAACTCATAATGATCAATAGATGTTCTTCTTTATTGAACCTTCTTAAGGGTCATGCAATCCAGGGAAAGGGAATTTTTTTACACTATTCCGTCTTTTTCTGATCTAATTAGATGGTTACATTGATATTATATTACTACATTCATTCGAGGTGGAGACACTTAAGAAGATGAGTTCTATATAAATTCAGTACATAAGTCTTCCCTCACCTAAATACATCCAAACACACGAGGGATAAGATTTCTGCATACAAGATTGGTGGACCCGCCAATCATTGGTGGGAGAAAATAGAACAAAGTGGATAGTAAGATGAGTTATCCTAGAACAATTCGAGATGATCTTTTTGATCCACATTTGTGTGGAAAAATTGAGGGATGATAAGTCATATTCAGTCATGAACATTACATGGGTGGGAAAGTCAATGATGGACTATGATTGATGTTTCACTAACATGTGACCATTTTCACCATATTTATTATCTAATGGGATATCCTGGGGGAGATGTTTTTATCATGGTAATCAGTATGATCTCATGTCCCAATTTTGAAACATTCACTGGATTACCTTTTAGGACCCGATGAATCAGAAAACCATTATGGTAGAAAATATAAGATAGGCCCTGAACAGCCACCATGTTGTTTTAGTAGGGGGAAATTGGAGCTCCCCTTATGGTATAAAATAGTGATTATAGGATAGTTATTACTAATAAAAAATATTACAGAGCATTTAGGGTAGTGGGAAGAAATATTAGGAATATGTTCTATTGTAGTGCTATTGGTGTGATCTGTTGGTCCATTAGTTTCTTATGAATATGCACATTTATTTTTAATTCCACAATTATGGTATAATGATTCAATTATAGAGGTTTTTTAGGATAATTTAGTAGTGGAATAGTGTAAGTGGATCAGTAATGGTACCAGGGTCTAGAAAGGAAACAACTACCCCACCCCTTCATATTGGTATATTCTGTTTAACTAGATGTTCTAGTTGTGGAAGTGGATGTATTAACCTAGTGTAGGAGTGAAAATACTAAGTAGAGGGAATAGCCCAAGGTATTAATATTGGATACTAGGGAAGAAGGAAAATTCAGTATTATGCTATATAGTCTATATCATCAAGGGTGTATATAAGACCATCTATCGTTAAAGATAAGATTATTATATAATATACTCTTTTTTTTAATTTTATATTTTATAGGATCATGACATTCCTTTTTTCTTTTTTCTTTTTGTAAATGGTTTTTTCTTTGTTTTTGAATTCTTGTATTGTTTCTTTTCTATTGACCTACCATTGGGAGTGCAGTCAGATAAAATTAAACATTTCAAGGTGTGATATTAAGAAATTGGCGGTTACCTTTTCTTTTGGGAGCCATTTATGTTTGAAATGATATGATTAATTTTAATTCAGAGTATATATTGAAATATTATATAATAGGATCATATTTAGTATTATTGGAGGATACTTATCTTTATATATCTAGAAGGTGGGAGTTGTTTCCACCAATGTGTGTGGGGTCTTCATGTTGGTCATACGAGACCAAATCAGTGATGATTTTTTTCTAAGATATCTAATAACCGGTTGTACTCTAGATGATTTTCTAATATAGAAGGATAATTTTCCACCAGTATTTGATCATTTTTTGGATGCCTTTTTTAACGATTTCTAAATCATACCACCTAAGATGTACATCGATTCACTAATCAAATTGGTTCTAGGGACAATGTTACCATCTACTCCACCTAATAGGATATCACTAAAAGGGATTTTCTAATTTAATTTTAATTTGACTATATATAATCTAAAGGTTTAATACATATTCTTAAATATCTACAAGGATTCATTGTTCTTTTTTCCAAGAAGGATTATGGGAATTTTCACTTATGTGTGGATTACCATTGATAGAACATAATGATGGTCCTAAACCAGTTTCCTCTTTTTTCATTTCCAATTTCCTTAATAAACATAAGGGATATACGATATAATCAAAGATTTATTTGACCTCAGTATACCACTAGTATAGGGTGATACTATCAGGAAAACATTGGATATATTTTAGGTAAAGTTATGGCTTGTATATATTCATAATGATTTTATTTGGATTAATGAATACACATTTGGTGTTTATTTCCTCGAAGAATCAAAACATTCATTCATTTCTAGATCATTTAATTGTTATTATACATATTAGTTTACTCTCATTTAGTGGATGATCATTCCACAACTATTAACATCATCTTTAGTACATAATTGGATAAATGTCTTTATACCAACGTATCTTATTGTACATTTCAGATTGATATATTTCACTTCTTGGGTCATGTCCCCTTTAAAGGAAAGAGTGTTAATAGACCTAAAGAATTTTGTAGCTATTATATTTTGGGAGAATCCAAATAATTTATTTTTTATTGTCAGTTTTATGGTATTAGAAGGGTATTATTGGTGCTTCATCTAGGACATCTCCTATCAGGCAGCACTGATGTCTAGGATCTCCATGAAAAGGGAAAAATATTTTTTATATGATGATTGGAAGAGATTTTTTAAGATTGTGAAGAGATTTAATACCTCTGAACTTATGGTCTCATTACTTATACTAGGTAATACATATACATTTTATTGTGTTTCATCGAGAGTTAAAATTAGACAAGTTCTAATGCAGTAGGACCCAAGGGTTGCGTATCGATCCCGATTTCTATGAAATCATGAGAGGAATGATTTATGTCATGAACTACAGTTGTAAATAATATTACATTCCCTATGATGTTGGGGAAATTATATTTTGGGTTCTATGGTTGTGGTGTACATAGACCATAAGAGACTCAAGTATATATCTTTTCAGTGGGATGTAAACCATTCATACATGATATGGGTTGAGTATCAACAATCTTTGAACATTTTGTAAAATTCTACATCTGGTATGGGAAAAAATTGAGTCCTTGAGCTGAAAGGCACAAATAGAAAGAGTGTGGGTGCCTTATAACAATTGACAGATGATAGATCGCATTGAAGATATAGGTAAATATGTTCTAGAGTAATAGGGATTAGTGGAAGTGACATTGATATCTATAATACACTTCCTTAAATAATGGATTTGGATTTAGAATTTATCCAATATGGGGGAATTAGTTTGGAAAGATAAAATATATATTGGAGATACAATAGCTATGTATAATCTTATAGTGGAAAATATATCCATTTTTGTGGATGATAATGTGTTAATATGGTGTAGTGTGAAGAGATAAGGATTGAGTTTCTTGAACATGAAGGGTTGTATATCCTGGATTGAAAAATTTGTATTGTGATATCTATAGACAACAATTGGGGTCAACAATGAAGAAATAGGTAGTAGGCTTCATGGAAATATGATTGAAATTTTTGTTTGTGAAAGTCTAGCATCAAAGACTAGATGCGATTTTATAGCCCCTACCTATTCTGAAGTGGAAATGGGATGATATCACAATGGATATTCTAATAGGATTACCCAGGAAAACTCCCAATAATGATGTAGTATTGGTTATTATAGATCAAATGATTATGGTATCCATGTTTTTTCTAATCATGGAGATCTTAAAAGTAGATGATCATGGTATTATTTACATATGGGATAAGTTTTCTTTCCATGGTGTTGTGAGGAGTATGATTTCCAATCAAGAATTTCATTTCCATTCTTTGTTTTGAAAAAATCTTCATAATTATTTTGTATTGAAGGTTCTTCTCAGTATGCCTTATCAACTTCAAGCTAATAGAAAATAAAAGTGAAATATTCAGATTCAATAATATATTATATGATGTTGGGTTTGGAATTTCTATTGTTCATGGGGGTAAAATATGGTACTCATGGTGTTTTCATATAATAACATCTTCCAGGAATCGTTCCAAATGAATTATTTAGGGAACTATGTTGATGCATCTATAGTTTTAACCATTTTTTGATGGTGTAAGGGGAGTGAGCTCTTTTTGGACCTAGTATCATGTTGGAGTCATGTGATTAGGATAAATTGACCAAGTATTGACTGGTGACCACAGATATCATGTATAAATATTATGCTAACTAGTAAAGATGACCTGTATAGTTTGAAGTTGGTAAAAAACATTTCCTATGGGAGTCTAATAGTATTGGTAAACACTATATCAAAAAACATTGAAATATAGTGCCCAATTATTTTGTTCCATTTCTGATAGTGGAAAGGGTCAGTCCAGTGTGTTACCAATTAGCCCTTCCATTGAAAAAACGTGGCCATAAATGGCATGTTTCAATTAGTATAGCTTTAAAGACATCAACCAGGACCATCTCACTTGGTATACATTGAGGAAATTAAGATTTTAATATATTCATCAATTGAGGAGAATCCAATATGGATATTGGACCATAGTGAGAAGTATATTTGGGAAAAGACTATAATTAGGTTTCGATTACAGTGGTAGAACATGCGTGTTAAAGATGATGACTAGGATATAGAGTCTGATCTGCAACCATAGTCTCCAGAAATGTTCACAGAGATGTTGTAGTTATTATTTGAGTAGCTCAAGGAGGATATGACATATTGTGAGGAGAATGTAATATCCTATCTTTTTCATCATTTTCCCCTCTTTGAGATTCTTTGGGAAACAATTTTTTTGGGTTCTCCTTTATCCTCAATACATTTTGGTCAAACTCATTAAATATTGAGTGAATTTACCTTGAAAATGACATATCAGTCAAGGATTAATGATTGTTTTAATTAATGGAGTTCATCTATAAATTTGTTTAATGGGATAATATGGGTTTCCCATGGCTTTGGAAAGAATCAAAGGGGGTTCTGTTTGTTTGAAATAAGATGATATTAATGATATTTATATGGAACATACACATCATAGAAATGAGACACGATATGTAACTTTCACTAGGAATATATTCTAAAATGGTCCAGGTTATGAAATAATATAAATTCCAGGAAAATGTTCCTCATCATCTAATGTTTGATATAAGTAATTTAAAACCTAGGTGATCCATTTTTTCCAGTAACTCATAAATTAGAATTACATGCTTTTGAAATATTAAAATATATGAATTTCATCAACTAAGAAGGTTTAAATTCACGCTGCACAATTAATTTCATTTTTCATCATGCGAGTACCTCCTATAATTATTCCTAAGTGTTTTCCATGAAATTTTAGACTGACTTATTTGTTTACAGATGTCTTAATCTAGCATTAAACCCATTATTAGATTTTTTCTATTTTGTTTTCCCATCTCTTTCACTTGTTCCATGTCCTCAAGGAGAAATATTTTAACCATGTTGGTGACATTTTTTATAAATAACTTGTGAGATCAGGATTCTCATCTTATATTACACTCCTTGTTTCTTGTTGGAGTTATTGGTTTGAAGTGTTTCATAAATCATTGGTTAATGGTAGGTGGTCTAAAACCTAACCATATGGTGTGATTAATTTATTAATATGGTGAGATATTTTGATTTCGACAACACAACGTGAATATTAATTAATTGAATGATGAATAATGATAAATCATTTATGGTTTTATTGATTGGATACCTTTAGATTCAATAGAGGGGAATCCTAAATTAAGGCTACCAATTAAGAAATACTACACTTGGAATAATATTGATTTTCTTAATAATTTAATGTGTGTTCAGAATTATTTGGGATATCATGTGATTTTCTAGTGATATATTCAACATAGAAAATAGTTAAATTGATTATTTAAATGGATAGTTTTGATATGATGTGAAGGGGTGAAAATGAGCATGTTAATGGTTTAAGACCCACTTGATAAAGGAAATATATTAATGAATGAAAAACTGTAGTTGGTAGAATTATTCATTGAGTTCACAAGTTGATATTTGGGTATCCTTACTATTATTATTTCTATCGTGATTCATTTTTTAAATCTTATATATAAGGAATGGCCAAATATGATTTTATAACGATTGTATAGAAGGGTTTTCCTAGTTTAACGCTATAAGGATTATATATAGGGATTGGATCGACAAGATATAACTCTTATATATAGGGCTTGGTATAGGATTATAAAATACTTTTATAGAGGTCTATTCAAGGGTCAATGAAATTATTTAATACATGGAAATGCCTAGGTGTAGAAATACATATACAGAGGGATTCGTCTGGTTGTTTTGATTATACTGTGGTTTGTAGTAATAGATGTAATGGTTGATCGACATAAGAATAGATGTTTTGGAATGGTTACAAAGTAGGATTATGTTTTTATTATATTATGTTAATATTTTAATATATATATATATATATATATATATTGAATGCACTTATTTAGAAAAATAGTTTTCTTAGGCATAGCGGTGTCAACCTACTGATTTTTATTCAAATTTATTATGGCCACCATTTGGGACCCAATAAGATTACACATATCCATGTTTGTACAAGAGAAAGGGACATTATTGTTAATTATTACTTTTGGAATGGGTGGGAGTTTTAAAATGGGACAAATGTGGATTCAGGATAAGGTTATTTATTTACTTTTTCCCTCTTTTTCTTTTAGTTCTATTACGTTCCAGTTTCCAATTCTATACATTCCATATTATCATTACATGGTGTATTATTAAAAGTTTTTTTTATTCATTTTCATCCTGGTCATATGTTCTATAATTTCATCTATTACCATTAGTATGAGTTTTTTTAACTGTTCATTTTCACTATATTGTATCTCTATAAAAGGGGGCATAGTTTTCCAACTATATTCTTCCCACCCCCACCAAATGTTTCAACTTCTGGTGTATGGGGATGCACATTTTAGGTTATGTAAAATACCTACTTTGGTTATCTAAGACAGTTCTATATTTGGGGACATTACAACAACATTCAAGGATATAATTGAGATAACATGTCATTTAAAAAAATTATAATTTATTGTATAAATTTATTTTTCATTTTATTCATCATGTGTTTTCTTTAAAGAATCATTCTAAAACCTTAGTGATTTCTTTCCTCCCACAAGATAATTATTTTCCATTAGGTATACCAAAATATTCATTGTTAATTGAAACTATTAAGGTTACCCTATAATTTTTTTTCTTCAGAATGGTTTTCTTCATGGTCAATCAAGGAATCATTGGGTTGGATTTATTTAGCCATGAAGTTCATTGAACCTTCATAATATTAAATCATTTCAAATTTTTCATCACAATATATTTCTAATTTATTAGAGAGAAAATTACCCTTTTAGTATACCAGCCACTACATTTTCATTTAATAACATTTTCCTAGACTAGCCACATTCCACCATGTTTTTTACATGACAAACATAAATATTTTTCATCTTCATTATTATACTTTTCATTATCTATGAAGGTTTTCATAAAATTTTATATATTTATATAACTAAAAAAGGTAACTATGAATTTATAATTATATAGACCTTTTCCATACTTCACACCTTTTTTGAATAAATTTATAATATTATTAAAGTCTATATAATTTTATTTGTAAATGATTTCATCCTCTAGATAATTATTTGGTTTATATAGTTTTATAACTTTTAAATGCAAAAAATTTAAATACTTTATATAATTGAAATTACTTTTTAGGTTTTTACTGTTATCATTTCACAAGTAATCAAGATAGTATTAGGTTTTTTGACTCATCCATGTCATATACCCTAGGATAAAAAAAATAACTAGTATCTATTCAGGTGGATCATAAATAATTTAATAACTATAGTAGAATCATAAAAAATATATCAATATTTTCATATTAGGAAAAAAAATTATTGAAACAATAATTCATCCATATTTTTATCCCCCCTCACTATAATTTAAACATATTAAGGTAAAAAATTATAATCATGGATCTTTCACCTTTCTGAATACTTTATTGATATCATGGAGTTCTCAATATATTTTATTCAACATTTGTGTGCCAAAAACTCAACTTAAATTCTTATAGAGGTGGGAATAATGTAACCCATTAGGTGCTCTCCATCATCTTTAATGATCACCATTTCCAATATTTTAAATTCTCTCCCATCATAAGATATATTTGATAAATCATGGTGATTAAATGTGTTCCCAATCTAATATATAATAGATATGAACCATAATCTCTCTTGATAGATGAAATATACTCTCATCAAATATCGTAACTACATTTTTATTTTTTTTCATTGATGTAATAGATATCACAAATAAAATCCATATAATGTTAAAAACAAATATAAATGTATTTGAATTTACTTGGTACAACATGTCTAAATACTAATAGTACAATAATATTAAATGTGAAAAAAATAAAAGGATGGAATACTCTTGTTATCAAGTGGAAAATCTATAATGTTTAAAAATTAGTATCCTACAACCCACATTCCAATTTATTATAATTATTAATAAAAAAATAATTAATTAAATGGACTGAAAATATAAATAGCATATAAGAAAAAAGGTAAACAGTCAATCAATTTCGAACTCCCCAACCTAGAGTACAATTAAAATTTTGATTTTATGAGAATCAACATTCTTCTCGCCAAATATGAGTCAATCCAACAAAGTTACACCAATGTAAGGAAATATTAGATAACGTATAGTTTTATCACAACTACTTTGACATTAATTTTGGTGTGACCCCCAACTATGTATAATTATTATGACATTACCACTTTCTATTTGGTGTGATAAAAATCATGAGAAATGTTGATGTTGAATAATAAATTTTATTTATGGCCATATAGTAGTTTATAAAGGGTTTTTAACTTGGGTTTTTTAGTTTTAACATCAGTTATAAAAGAACATAAATCAAAAATAAATTTTAAATAATGTTTTTACATTAATTTTGTTAACTAATGTAAAACCCCTTTTTCATATCAATAATTCATATATCTAACGGTGAAAATCCCTTAAAATTTAAAGCTACGACACATACCACATAATTAATGTTATAAATGTCATAAAAAAGATTTTTATATTTTTTCTATTTTAACTAAATGATATTAAATTAAATTTACTATGAGAGATACATAATTACTAATGTGGAATCAAATTTTTATGGTAGTTGTAATAAAAATCATTTTGAAAATAATTTTTTTGAAATAAACTAAAATAATATACCATATAAAAACATATAATACAAGAGAATATCAACAATAAATATGTGAATTCATTAAAAAACATGACTTCGAATTAATTAAAAATTAATTATTTCACACATTTTTTAAAACCAAATCTATTTTAAAATTTAACTTGTAAATCAAGAGAAATAAATTAAAAATGAAAATGTAGATAATATAAAAATAATAAAATTTTATGTATAATTCACCAAAACAATATGTGGATGATTATTCTAATTCCGATTATATCATTGAAAGTCATCAAAATTCGATAATTTATAAAATAAGCTATTCATCATTTTTTATTATTATATTATGACAATAATTAAAGAGAAAGGTGTTAATAAATCCTAACCCTATAGAAAGCTAAAATTTTACATGTTGTAATTATTAACACATAAATCATAGTACATTACTCTAACATTAAACTCCCCCATTATTATGATAGGAATTATATTTAAAAACAATTACCAATTCAAAAAAATCAGTATCTAATAAATTATATAAGATAAAAATTACATCACATTTTCACCCAAATAATATATAGTTCATGCAAAAAAATGTTTCTGAATAGTTATAATGTTTTCATCTTCTATATGGAAACTAAAAAAAATTAAATAAAAAAGTTATTATAATATATAAGAATTATAAAAATTAAAATAACTTCTTTAGTAATAGTTTAATATTTTCATTCATGTCACAAATAATTGACTACAACCAATAAGTGGGTTTTATTATAGATTAAAACACACAACATCTATTTACCATTGATATAAAAAACTAAAACATGTGTTTTTAATTTTGTTAACAGAAGTTTCAAATTATAATGAAATATATTCTTCATAGCTGTAAAAATAAATAACTATCTGATACATTACATCATCCTTAAGAAATCAATTGTAATAATACTAAATTATTTATATGTAATACAATGTACTTTATACTGGTCAGATAAATTATCATCCTTTTTACTTGTACAATCACGTCATGTCATATTGAATGAAAAGTTAATGAAGACCCATAATAAAAATACATATGTAGTTACTCAATTAAAATTTTATAATTGAATGAAATATGAAAATAAAATTTGAAGTAAGAAACACCCATAACTATAAGTCCTAAAATATATAGAGCAATGATCTTCATTATATCTTTTATTTGAATAATAATCACAAAAATAAACCCCAAAATTTGCACTATCATTTTCATCTCACAGATATCTGACAATATAAATTTATTTTAAAATAATTTCAAAAATAATCCATAACATGTTCCCTGAAATTAAAAGTAGTCACAAGTTGTTGTTAAATTCTATAAATAATTCATTACATAAAATTTATTCATTATATATATATATTAAAATAAATTTAAATAATAGTTAATTTATTGTTGATTATCTACAAACCACACGTTTCTTTTATTACAATAGTCTCGATGGAAATTTTGACTAATGTTTAACACTATATCAGACAATAATCACCACATTGATAGGTAATTAACCTCAAGATGATTCATATGTGACATCTTGTACCATTAAATTATGTGGATTCATCTGCATCTACTCATGGTGTAAGGTAACCCTAATATAATGTATGACTTCATATGGTAAAATATTATATTCAAGATCATAAATATATATCTCCTAGTAGATTATCAACAGTTCTAGAGGAGGTCAAGGATTGGAATATATAGACTTAAACTCTCTATTTAGGTCAGTAAACATTAACTACACTGATGGTCTATTCATGTCCACTAAATTCTCAATCGTATCATGAAATTTGACTTCTATTGAGTCTATAATACCCATATAAACTTCTTACACCATGATGTATTGGATGGATGAAGAAAATTATTATATAAACCTTTTATTCATCCTCATACATGACCCATTTGTTCTTCCCATCCAAATGTACAACCCAATATATTTTTATTAGAATTGGTTATAATTTTCTCATGTGCCCTCTAATACATAAAAATTTCCTATAAGAAAAAATTGAAAAATAATTTAATTTTAAAAAATAGAAATCATTTTAAATTAAATTAAATATCATCATAAAATCATTTCAACATAGGCTATTTAATCTGGTATATAATATAATTCCCCATTTTCATCTTCCATGACTTTTAAAATTTTTCATTCATCAATAGTTTATTATGTAATAGATTACCTACATGTGATAATGTATGAGGTTGAATGATCTTCAACTGGATATCTAGATGGGATCTCTTTAGTTCTTTCTAACAAATGAAAAAAATCATTATTATTGTTTCTTATATAATATATTAAAAACATCATAAAATTGTTGACTCGTTCACTTACCAAAATTTATTCATGTGGTCTACATTCAACAAACATTATTCATGCATCTTTATCTACATATAAATATAATTAACTTGAATTGTTATATTTTAACTCCCTAAAAATGAAATATGATGTTATTGTTTTCATAAATTCCCACCATATTTTTGTAGTAAAATATAAGTATATCCACCTAACTCCATTAGTGTATACTGAATCATATAATATTTGAAATTTGTTAGACACAAAATGATCTATATTATTAAAAAAAAATCAATATAAATAATTTAATACTAAATTATATTACCAAAGAAGTATCCATGGTTGAATTATATTTTTCTTCTTTAAATTTCATCAATAAAAAATTAAAATTATTAATTTAAGAAAAATATTTAATTGAAAAAAAACACTACAATTATTTTATATTTAATGATGTAGTATTACAATTATGATCAAACTCAAATGTTTCCCCCTACTCCATTATGTGAGTAAGATATAAATTACAAAATCATTTTATTCTATATTAACCAATGTTTGGAATTATTTTCTATCCCTATTGAATTATGAGGGACCTATGTAGTGTTGATATGAGGATCCTCAATTGATGTACAAAAAGGGTCCACCATAGAATAATGAGATGAATCATTTCATTGATATATGATATATCAACATGTAATATTAATTAAAAAATTATTGAATGATGATACAAAGCATGGTATTGTAATAGGAAGTTGATTTTAATTTTTGAATTGTATTAAACAAAAAAACATAATTTTTATCACATTTTAATTTATTTAAGTAAAATAAAAATAAGATGACAAAATTTTATAGGAATAAAATTATATTGAAAAAAAATCCTAAACTACATTTTCATGTACTAAATAAACATTTTATAATATATGGTTAAATATATATGTTAAATAACAAATAAAATTTTAATTAACTAATCTAGAATTTCTTTAACCAAAAAAATATTTATTAGGAAAAAAATAAAGTTCACATAATATTATTAGTTTACTATAATATTTTATCCCATATTACATTCCTAAGATCATTCCATATGGAAGGAATATTTCATTTATCATGGATACAAATATCCACTAATAATCATTCTAATGAAGTTGGTATCTCACATAAGCCATCATTGTCATCAACATTGATAACAAAAAACATACATTATTCTTTTAAAATTATAGTCCATAGAACTTTTGGTGGATCCATAACATAGAATAATATTTCATGTGTTTTTATAGTAAAACGGACATCTAGAAACCTAAATATTTTAATATTTCATAGTTTCATTCCGAATTCATCATGCATAACACTTCTATTACTGTAAAAAAATTATAGTTTAACGTAGGATATCATAATTTAATAAATAAATCATTCATATATATTTTACAACTATATGATATTATCATTAGTTAAGGATTTTATTTTTATTTTTTTTACAAGAAAAATATATTACTTCAGTGAACACTAATACTCTGATATTCTGAACTGCACATCTATATTCCTGTTCTTCAGTATAAATTATATATCCATTAATTTAATACCTATAACCTGATGTAATATTTTAACATGGTTTGTCATCTAACAATATAATTACTTTTGACATATAATATCTACTAATAATCATCCCTTCAAAAAATTGAAAAAAATATTTTTCCATGATTATTAATTACCAACAAATATTTTTTATTTTAGATAAATTGGATTACTACACTAAAATTAAATGTTATGTATTATTGATTTCATATGTGTTATTCAAGCTGTATAAATGTGAATAAATGATTTTATTTCATAGAAGTGATTTTATTTCTATGAAACAAATACCCTTTAATTTAAAACTATATCATTCATAGTTAAATGTAGGAAAATTATGTGATAAAAAATAATCACATTTTGTTGAAATAACTCAAAATCCTAATGAAAAATATAATTCTAAAAATTTAGGATTCTATTCAATATCAATTATTAACATTACCATTTTATATCATCATATAACTTCAAATGAGATAAATCCAACATAATATAGAGGATCATATAAATCTATTTATCACATCGAATATATTATTAAATTTAATATCATTTTAATGAATATTATGGAAAGTAAATCATTTGTTGAAAAGGTAGGTTTGTATGATTAATGTATGCACACAACTGCACTCTATATTGATGATTAATTTCATTGATAATGATTGACCTGAATCCCATGAGAAATACGCTCTGAGTTTTTCTAACTAATTATTATAAACCTAAAGGATTCAGAAATAATTTATCCCACATAAAATGGTGTACATATCACTATGTTATTATTAAAGACCCCTTTTTTCAATGTTTTCTCCTTGGATTTCTTATATCCAAAATCATTCTTCTTATAGTTCTTAGATTAGCCACTTTCGTACACTCAATGCGATAAAGGATCCAATATGTACCTTTGATCTAGTGTAGGACCCAACCCTTCCTAAATGGTAAATCTACCTAATGAGTGTTGTTTTACTTATGCAATTCATTACTAGTAGATACATAGTTCAAAGATTTAAATATTTCGTTCTAAAGATGTTTAATACTTAGTTTTACCCTCTACTATATAACTATAAACTAATAGGATAAACATGGTAGGGTTTTCTATCTGTCATCCATTATTAATCTCTAATTGTCACCTTTTCATGAAATCATAAAATTTATAGCTTGAGGATAATCTAAATAGACTAGGAGTACCACATGAATTTAAATTGTGAACGTGAAAATTTATAAACATAAAATCCTATCAACCAATATATGTTTAATGAATCTATGAGGTTCAATTTCAATCTCTCAATCAAAATTAAACATCCATAAAATGTACATAAATCATTTATGGCCGCACAACTAGGAAATATATCACTATGGTTCATGTGATAAATTCAAGAAAGGTGTGATGTGTACTATTATGTGTCATTGAGCTATGTAGTTTCTATTTACATTCATAAGGATAAAGAGAATCCCCTTTAGGAATGATAAAAACTCTTTAACACCTACAACAACCATGGATAGTGAAAAAGTCAATAGTTTCCACCTATGAGGATTGAAACTAAATTATAATAAACTATAAATACGTAGATCATGAACATATAATACATAAATATGTTCTCATAAGAGAATTGTATTGATCAATATTTAACATTGAGGTAATTGGTATTATTACTGAAAAAGATTCCTTGAATATCAATTAAATCTTTAATAGAATCTCATAATAGTAAAAAAGATTCCATAAATGACGATCTCACCTCCCAGTATCCCAACCAATGTGATTCTTAATAATTCACTATTATATATTAGAGATATACTTCCATTTGAATTTTGTTTGGCATTGGCTCAAAGAAATAATTGATGTTGGGGAAATTTTTTAAAATTAATGGTTAACCTATCCTGAAGAAATTAACCATTAATGTGATCAATTTACCATTATTTTCCCTATGATATATCATTAAATAATTTTTTACAGTATTGTTCATTATTTTATATCTACTATAACATCTAAATGAAATATTGGAATACAACATATCTTTTTAAGATCCTAGGATATCCAGGTTGAAATCATTACCCACATCAGTATGTGGGGATAAACTACAAGGTCCCCCTCATATATACCTTTTCAAACTTGATTTATATAGTTTGGATTCTTAAATATATATTTTCACCAACCCAACACATCTATAAATTTTTAGTATATGCCCAATATGTGAGTACTATATCAATGGTTCCATCCAGACATTAGAGGTGTCTTGTGAAATCCTCCATGAGATGAAACCCATATAATCATATTATCAATGATGGGTTATGATGAAGCAAGTGGCCCCTATAAAAACATAAAAATGATTCAATGGAATTTTCCCAAATCATAGAATCATGTTCCACCCTCATATTAGGGAAATTGATGTGGATATTAACATAGAACAATCTACAATGCATGATTTTTCTTGTAAGGTTCCTTCCTACTACAATTTTTATGTGGGCTACTTGGCCCTACCTCCTATGTAATGTGATAATGAGATGACCACAGGGATATGGGACCTAGTTTTCTCAACATGGAAAATTAAATTGGAGGACACCCAAAGGGAAATAGGAAATAATGAAAAAAGAGCGGTCTTATATCACTATTCTAATCCCCTCCATATAACATTGATGAAATAATCCATTATCTACATAGGATATAGATTATATCTTCATTCTTACAAACACCCACTAATCCAATTAGAATATTATGATAGTAATTAATGAGAAGTCTCATATTCATACTCAAACCTATGAATCCAAATAATATATACTTATTGAAATAAATAGAAGTATCATATCCATATTAACACTTATGAAGATAGTCATTATATCTCAAAAATTGGATTAGTATGATATAACAACTCAAACATATGAATAATAAGAAAATATCCAGATAAATTCTAAGGAGTGGAATCATATACTTACTAGCACTTATGATTTCTATTGAAATATCATAATGGTTACCTATGAGAAATATCATATATATTCTTATACATATGAATCAAAAAAAAGTACTAATATCATTTAAGGAATATGGAAATAACATTGATCTCACTTTGGAAGACCATAAGCATATAAAAATAAGAACCAATAATTAAGATGATATCCATAATCTCAAAAATTATGTTCAACCAAATATTCTATTGTATACTGGGGATTTTCTTAAGAGGATACCTAATCTATAGTTTTTATTCCCACACAATGCGATTACAATTCTAATCAAGGATCCAATCCCATTATCTTGACCTATAATCACTAAAAGGATATATCTATAGTGAAACTAATATTATAGGTAGAGAAATATACTATTGATAAATCTAATATCCATGAGGATCCAAAGTATGTTATCTATAATGCCTAATTAAATAAATATGAATAATTTTAGGTTTCATAACAAAGTTTCTTTTATTAAATTTTGATGTTCTCTTAAAATTAGATATCTAGAAAATATTATAAAATCATTACATAATAGATTTTAATTTTTAACATAATATTAATTTTTTCCAAAAATAATTATCTTCAGGTTTATACCCCTATATTATTTTATAATCTTTTTATTTGTTTAAGTTTAGTATCCATTATGTGAAATATTGAACCTTTTAAATTTTTTATTCGTTATTACATCTTATAATAAATAATTGAAAATATAGGATGTGAAAAACATCATTATAGTGTATAAAAAAAAAGAAACCATTTTTGTATTAAAAAAATCAAAACCAATGAAAAATTTTCCATTATCTATATAAAACATTATCTCATAAATCCTACATTTTCACAAGTAAAAAAACCAATCACTTAAAATATTAAATTTTATGACTATTATAAATTATCTGAAAACTATGGATTAATCATGAGGAATATGTGTGATTATGAATATGTTTCAAATAAAAACAAAAAAATCACATTAATCACTGCTTACATCATGAAATCTTATGACTTCCTTAAAAATTATGTTTTTCAACTATAATATTGGAATTGTGTGGTATCATTTACAAAACCTAGGTTCACTCATTTTAAGCCATGGTAGAATAAATAATTCCTAGTTATTTTATAAAAACTATGGATTTTAAAATAATAATACTTTTTTCACTATCTTCTATGATGCGCAACACTAAGCTAAACCCAACACCTGAAATATATTTTTAAACTTTAATCTCTTCGACAACTTATGAAACACGAACCCTCGATTTAAATTGAACTATAATATAGTTTACCATTATAACCTAAAAATATAAAATTGTGTGTATTTCTAGTAACAACTGTATTATGAAATTTTTTTATCTCTATATTCTAAATAATATAATAAATATTTTAAAAAAATTGAGAAAAAGTTCTTATATACGATGGTGTAGAGACCTTTTAGAAAAATATTTTGATATTAATTTTTTACACATTTAGAAAATTTATTTTCAAAATAATTTTAATTTTTTGAATAAATATATAAAATTTATCTTACGGCCAGTTTGTTTAATTTTTGGGAAATATTTCATTTTTTGATAAATAGTGAAAAAATGCTAAATTTTAATTGAAAATTGCCTTCTAGTTTAAATTATTTATAAAGATAAATTATATTTTGAATTGATTTAAAATTAAAATTAGTTAAATAATATTAAAATAAATTCAATTTAAATATTTTTATTTATTTTAATACTGATAGTTTATGTAAAAATATGGTAATCATTTGGAAAATATTCCCTTTGAAAAATAGCTTTCACATTATGTTTGAAGGATTATTCTGAAATTAAAAGTTTCCATAAATTTGAATGAAATTTTATAAAACGGAAAAAATATTTGGAATAAAAATATTTTATAATACATAATATGTGGAGCATAATTTTTAAAAAATATACCACTGAAAACAATCAAGGTTATTTACCACAAATAAGTAAATATTGGATTATAGGGGGTTAAAATGAAAAGATAAGGGCAAAATTGACCTGATAACGTGTCTAAAATATATTTTATTGAAATTTTATGACCCTATATTTTTTAATAAATTATTATACTCCATTTTATACTATTTTTCATTTTGAAAACATAGGTACACATTTTTCTTTTCAAAACTTTCTAGTGTTCCAATCAACTCACTTATAAATGGCCACCCCCACACCTCTCATATTAACATGTTCACACACATTATATTTCTAAAATAAACGAATAAAATAAAAACCAAAATTCTTATTATAATCTTATTTGGGATATATTATTCATAAATCCATCCTTAAAATGATTTTGGTGCAAACATGAGGATGTAACCCATGGAAGAGGTAAAATTTTCATCAAACATTTATATTTTACTTCATCCCCTACCTTCATCAATTACTATTAAAAAAATATGAAATAATAACCTAATTATATTTCATTAATTTTTTTCATATTGTGGTAATTTCCTACATCTATCAATTATTCAATCAAATGGTGGATAAAATAATTATTCGTGTGTATGGTGAACTACTTCCTCACGAACCGATGCCATTCATTTTTTCCATTACCACCTATCAAAATTGGTAATGATTTTGTATATAAAATATATAATCCATATTTATAATAAAATAATACCTATGGAATCAATATAGCATATATAAATGATTTACATTCCACACTATAGGTGATTCGATCATGTTTCTTATGTGTATGGGAGACTACTGCCTCATGAAGCGATGTGATTTTTTTCATTAACACATTTAATTCAAGGTAATTAAGATATTTTTATCGAATATATGTTATATAAAATATATAATAATGATATTAATGGAATTTAGTAAATTATTAAATTGTATAATATCATTTTATTTCATACAATTTCATTCATATAAAGATGATAACATTGTTTGCGTACGTGTGAAATACCGCAATCACGAAGCGATGTGTCTCTCTTTTCATCACCACAAAAATTGGATGATATATATTAGTATATTAGAAAAAATAATTTTTTGTATGATAATATTATAAAAAATTAATGTTAAAAAATTATTTACATCTATACATTAATGATCATTAGAAAATGTAAATGTTACTCATATGTATGTACGGCCTACGTTTCAACAGTCATGACACAAATCATTTCTCAAAACCATCCATGATGATTGTTAATAAATGTATAATTTATTTTTAAATATGATATTAATTTTATTATTATTCTACTGTGGATGATAAGAAATTTATTATCTTCACAATTACTTGAGATTTCATGGCAAAACATGCCTGGAAAAATTTGGCAACTAACCCTCAAAAAAATTATAATAATAATTTATTAACCCCAAAAGGGTGATGAGATATAATAGGATGATCATATGTGATATAATAAATTTTTATATTGTTATAATAACATTTAATAACATTTTCAAAAACACTTTACATGAGTATAAATTACATTCAACCCAATAAAATAATGAGGTAAGGGATTATATCTCAATTTTCATTCATTAAGAAACATTTGTATGTTTCGCACCAATTTATTTTTTGTTGTTTATAAAAAACATATTTATAGTTAAATACCATTAATAATTAATAATTCATAAAATTTTATGATTCAATCTGAATTATTCAAGCCATGTGGATTTGGATTGAATATTTCCATGTAGAAATGGACATTGTCACAATTTCACTTCAATAAGGAATATTGTAGTGTCATACCCTTAATTTTGATTATATAATGAATATACAATACCTTATACATTTAATATCATGATTCTATAATATATCATTGTATATTAACATTAAATTTGATTTATTTAATCTGAATCTATTTTTGACATAAAAATTAGAAATTGGTAATGAATTTTATTATTTAATTTCTTTTTACTTGGTTATATTACTTCTTCATTATCATTAACATTATATGGTATTGTGTGTAAATATTTTTTAATATATTATGTTTTATTTTCAATTATTTATATTGATTTACATTTGATACAAATAATTTATTCATTTATTAATCCTTACATTACTGTTATGACCATCTTATGTGTTTATTTCACAATATCATTTTAATTTGGAATATTTTAACATGAACTCCCATTGAATGAAATTATCTAAAATTTTTATAATAAAACCATTTTCAATTACTTTCCCTTTATTATTCATAATATTTTCACGTAATAAGGCCATTTTTTTACAGTATATTTATAACATCCTTTATTTTTATGAATTATTTTTTTTTCAAATTAATTAAATTTATTTGATGGCCCGCATTGCATGATACCAAATTTCATGCCTCGATTATATGGAACTAAAATTTAATCTTACATTATATGGAAAAAAAATTTTGTATTCTTTTACAATAAATTCCCATGTCCCTCGATATTTTGTGTTACATGCAAGATCAAGTTTTACCAAACTATAATATAATATTAATATTTTTATAAAATGTTATCTACTTTTCGTTGGGATAGAAGATATGAATAATAATAACTATGTAATAAAACTATGGTTTAAAATATTTTATAAAAATAATTAAATAGTTATCAAATATTTAGTAATGAAAATAAAAACCAACTGAATATAAATTATGTCTTTTATAAAAAAACTATTTTTATTCCCAAGAAGGGGTTTTATCATAATATATTAAATTAATCAACATAATTGAGAGATATTAGTGATTTATAAATATTAAAAATCCAATCATTTTTTTTACATTCATATAAAAGGTTTTATAGGAAAAATATGAGAACATATCTGATTTTTTGCATAAAAACTTGTATTGTTCTAAAATAATATTTTACCACCGTTTAATGGAAGAAATTTATTTAAATTAATTTTTGACAATTATAAAATATTAATAATAAAAAATAAATTTAATTAATGAAATTATAATATCCTTATATTCTTTGGATTAATTCTTTGTATTTGTCTAAAAATTTCATTTATTGATTAATAGAAAAAATAGTGAATGTTAAAGGAAACATAATTTTTATCTAATTTATTTATATAGTTAAATAATATTTTAATTTTTTAAAATTGTAAATATTTTAAATACAAATCAATAAATTAAATTTATGAAATAGGAATAAATTTAACTTTCAAATTTGACATTAAAACATTCCAAACTATATAACATTTTCACCTTGAAACCAGTTGTCTCATCTCGTCGGCAAGATTACTTGTAAATTAATTTCTGCCCCTATGTTCAATTTAATTCATAATTTTTTTTCCATATTTGGAATAATAATAATTTATATTTCCTAGTAAGTATAAATTAGTTTTTTAATGAAA
The DNA here is from genome assembly GCA_963277665.1 of Viscum album. Lineage (NCBI taxonomy): Eukaryota > Viridiplantae > Streptophyta > Magnoliopsida > Santalales > Viscaceae > Viscum > Viscum album. The sequence goes on along the minus strand of OY728163.1, from coordinate 2,095,270,920 downwards.
AATATTACTAAAATCAATTAAAACAAATTATAGTGATTAAGCTACAAAAGGATTTTAATAATGGGTTAAACATTAATCTGAAAAATGACAGAGAAACATGTAAAAAATCCATTTTCAATCCATATTTATACCATAATCACTTATCTATATAATAGTGAAACCTTATTTGTAGAAAATTGTGTAAAGAAGACCTCGAAATAGTGTTTATCATATCATATTTATAGTAATTCCTCTCCGCCACGATAAATGGAATCTCACCCCCCCCCCAATTCTTCAAACTAATGATGCCCTTTTCTCACCCAAAAACCACATAAGTAAGCTACCAATATCCTTCATATAAAAATATATGTCTCAATTTTTTTAAAAAAATACCAACGACTTCTTTTGGTGAAAACCAAAAAAAGTTACCTAGAAAAAGAGGCAATGTTCTTCAATGAGGCCTTTTGTCTTATTATTTTCTCCATCTGCTCAATTAATTTTATTAAATTATTATATAATACCCTTAGTATCCTCATGAAAATAATATATTATTTATTTTTATTTTATGACCTAAATCATTTCAAACTTCCATAAAATTGGATACTCAATCATCATCTATGTTTATGAGAGACTACCTCCTTGTGAACTGATGTCATTGGTTCTTCCATTACCACATCTAAAGGTGGGGAATAATGATTGAATTAATATTTATATATAATATATATATATATATATATAATTTATTATTTTTTTATTCTTATTTTATTATATACAAAAAATACCAACATAAATTCCATTTCTTGAGAATATGAAAACATCATTTGGGGACGTGTGGACTACAGCCACATCAAAGTGATGTGACTAGTTCACAAATTATATGTAATGAAATATAGATCAGTTAAATAAAATATCTGATATATATTAAATTTTTTTCAAAATTAATGGAAATATAAATACATATATATATTTTATTTAATTTTATCATTTTAATATGATAATAAAATGGAAACAACGTTCAGGCGTGTGTACGGCATACCATCTCCTTAAACGTTCTTTTAAACTTATTATTTGTTTATTTTATATGCAATAATAAATAAATATTTATATAATATATATTATATTAATATAATTTCTTAATTTACCAATATAAGTAAATTAAGATCTACATAATAGGAATTTTAAGGACATGTCAAAACATTTACCAAAAAAACAATGTGGTTATTACCCGAAACAAACCATAAACATCAAATTATTAATAAAAATGTAATATAAAGTAATAATAAATTCATTTATTATATGTAAAATAATAATATTATTATGTGGTATATTTATGATAATATTATATTTATTATAAATGAGGTTTGAATTTCTATTATAATTATAAAAATTAAAGTAAGGGTTTTCACGTCTCAATTTTATTTTTTGGATATATATGTTCTAAAAACTGCTTATTCTAGTTGTGTGGTGTATATACTGAGATATGAAAAGTTATATAATAATTTAATCATTTTAATAATATTAAAACATTATTTTTATTCTATTCTTTCATATAGATCCTGATTCAAAAGTTACACAAGTATTAAAGGGATTTCTAGTCTCACCATTTATTTATATGAAACATATTCCATATTCAACACTCAATTAATATTTGTTGTATTTATACTTGAAATTAATATTTTATATGATTTATATACTCATATTAATTTTTATTTACATATTTGTTTTATTACCCCACTTTAATGGGGTTTACGGTCTAATAGCTACCAAATCTATTGGGTAATTTTTTCTCAATTTGACTTCTTTGAGAAACATGTTGTGTTATACACTTACATTATTTTAAGAGTATTTTATATTACCCTTATAAAAGTTATTTAATTTTTATCGTTATTATAATGATATTTTATGCTTCATGTGATGTTGTAATTTCATGGTGATTGTGTTTTAAATTAACCAAAGTGGTTTGAGATTATTGCTACAATCTCAACATTTATCCTGATTGATTTTCATTATTATTTCATTAATGAAATATTATGATCCATATTTCAATAACTATATTTAATTTTATTATCCTATTGTTATTACTAATATATTAAACTAATAAAAAAATTTCCATTTTTTGGTACATAATATAATTAAGAAATCATTTTTTAAATTTTTTACTTTATCACACTATTCTGACAAGAATATTGGTTATTCAGAAACCATGTTTCCCGAAATATTTTCAAAAAAGTTTTTAAATTATATATTAATATCAATATCAACGAAACATATTTTAAACAAGATTTATAATTTAATTAAAATTTAAATTCTTTTCAAATGTTTTGTAATAATTTTTAATTGTTACTTTAAAAGAAAATGTTTTTCAAAATGTTGTCTGTTTTAAAATGAAATTTTTAAAGAAGAAAGTATATTTATCTCAAGAAATGTTTTAAATTATCGTTTGAAAACTATTTTCAATCAAATTTAAATAACATGATTTTTTTAGGAATTAATATGGACATGATCCATGTGCATGGATATAAACTAATGATACGAATCTTATTAATTATTTTTATGGATTATGTATATGATGAAAATTTTCTTATGAAACATGTATCTCTTATGTGGTATATACTAAGATAAAACCCATTTGAACACTCTTTCCTTTAAAGGTATATTGTATTATGAAATAAATATGAGAAAAATACCTTTTTCAAATTTTATTATAGGACGAAGCATTTATAGTAAAAAATTAATTTCATGTTTTCTGATAATATAGGAGTTTAAGTTCTTCTAAAAACATATGTATGATTTCATTATGTGATGGATAGAACCTATATCTTTCTATAATGCATTGGGTAATGATTAAATGTTTTTGAACTCAAAGGTTAAATTAATTTTATCTTATATCTTGAAAACCATACAGTACATGGGTTGTTTCACACTATCAAAAAAAAGGGCACACATATTTTATCCCAACCCCACAAATAAATGTGGACAAGAGTTCTAGAGAACGAAAAAAAAAATGGAACATGGGTTATTATCACATCCATAAATAATAGGTTTAAATAGTTACAGAAAAATCAGGGAAAAAGGTTCATGTTTTGTATCCCAAGCCTGAAAATAAGAGAGGACATGAGTTACAGCCCTAGCTCAAAATCGAGAGGCTACATGGGTTATAGACCAAGAAGAAATAAATGGGGGTACATGGTTTGTAGAATAATAAAGAAAAAATGTGGGTATATGGGTTTTATCCCAATCTATAAATCATGATTGTATATGTTTTGAATCCCAATCATGAAAACAAGAGGGTACATAAGTTTTTATCCCAAGCTCAAAGTAGGTGCACGGGTGATTAGACCAAGTCTAACTGGTTATGAAGGCCTTGGTTTATAGAACTGATATAACATTTTTAATGATTAAGTATATATGAAAAATTCTATGTCATATAACTTTGTATGATCTCAAAGCATATGATCTTTGATTTCATATTTGATTTATGCAATGTGAACAGACAATCCTTATTCTATGACTTAAGATTTTTATCCTTCATACGTAGGGTATGATCTTCAATTATTTGGCTCATGTTCTCAAACCCTTATTCTCATGTTATACATATGTAACTAATTTATTTATAACTACCGAGCATCTTATTCCACCCTTCATTATGTTTCAATTTCCTATCTTATGAAGAACATTTTTATGTAGGAGTATTAAAAGGGGAATATCCTTGTTATAGATATTCTCACCCTTTCAATAATTATGAAGAATATGTTCCCAATATCCAAATACACATAACTATTTTTATCCTAACGAATTTAATATTTTAATGTTATGATATTCATCTAAAATGATCTAATATCTAAGTATGCTAAGCATGGCCCATCAAAGATGGTATTAATGGAAGGTTAAAGTCATCCTTTGGAAACTAGGATAGGAAACTTTAGTGGTATCACTAAGTATATTTCTATGTATTTTTCTTGGGAAGTATCGATGGATAATTTTATAGATGAGTCGGTGAATTAAAAAATGTCATATATTATTGGTAAGGAATTGATAGAGTGGTATCGAGGAAATTAAACCCCTTTCTAGATAATACAATTTTATGTCTTAGGGGAACAAGATGATGTTTTGAATAAAAGGACATAATGAATGTAACAGAAAATTGGAAATTGAATGATTATTTAAGAAAAATTATGATAATAATGGTCTCTCTATTGTATCATTTATTGTTGGATGCTATAAATGTGGAATATATTGGTATCATGAAAATCATAATATTTTGGGAAATACCATGATGGAAATATGAAAGGTTGTAAGAGTAATGGTCTTGTTGATAATGGAAAAGGGACCATGAGTGACATAAGAAAGGAATTCACTTATTTCATAATATTTTTTACAAGTGGAACTAAATTTAATAGAAATTATTCACATTTATATTTAGGAAATAATGATTTCGGAAAAATATATTAAATATTAGTCAATTTATAATGGAATTAGTGGAATTATCTATGTATTAATGCATTTGAATTCAAGGATTATGTTATGTGAAACATGAATTATATAAGGAATGTTTTTTGAAGTTTTTCCTTAAGGATTTTATAAATATTTTAAATTAAATAGAGAACATATAAATGTTATTTATTGCAAAGGATGACTTCAGGTAAGGAACCCGTTTTCAGGTTCCTGTATATGAGAAAATGATATTAAGTATGTATAAGGAGATAATGATATAGATAATATAAATCAGATAGTATAATTTTCCTCAAAACCAATAATGGATATGTTGAGAAATTAGTTTAGTTATAAAGGATAATGTTTAAAATATTTTTGGATTAATAGAACATGTCCAATAATCTACATAAATAATGAATAAGCATGAATTTATGGTAATTTAAGTTATTACCATGATTCAATTGATTACATGAAGATGATATTAAATGTTTTGGTATTTGACAACCATGAGCTACTTAATGATAAATAAGGGCTCAATGATAATATTGTTAATATAAATTTATTAAACTTCTGCATAATATTTTAGACTATCACCCTTCAAAAGGTATATAAGGTTATCCAATAATATAATGGTTTACGTTAATCTTTGGAAAAGGTTTCAGAGATTAATGTGTTATCTCTCTATATGAGTTTTTATTCATGTTGGATAATCTATTGTAACCATTTTTATTTTTTTATAAGTGAAGAAGAAATAAATGAATTATTGTTTATCATAAGGATATTATAATTCATTTGTTCATGAGGGGTAAAATTTTCACCTTAATTTCTTGAAGTAAGTGATGAATTTGAAATAGATCAAGTAACTACCAAAGGGTGAGATTGAATATATAAAATAGAATGAAATAACATAAATATATCCCCTTATGAAGATTATATACCTTTAAGATAATATTTTGGCGTGTAATCATCATTGTGATGATATAAATGACAAATTAAATCCTAGCTATGATATGGTTTTATTATTTCTAACTTTACTAGATCACCCATTTTCATATGATTAGTGATCGCTATCACTCCATATAATCATTAAACATATCCTTGTATGTCCATTTTTTCACTTTCCAGGTATGTTTTCAATTGGGGAAACCTAGTTATAAGATCCTTTGGGTAACTATTATGTTTTCAACATTTCCTTTTTAAAGTGAGTTTTAGTATTGATTTTTAGGATATGGGTTTATATAAAATAATCATTCATTGATTAAATCATTGATAACACATATGAACTTTTAGGGGAAATTTCATTTTAATGATGATAGAATGTATCACCACCTGTTTTATGGAATTTTTTATCAAATATATTACATAAATTTTATGGATTTTAGTTCATGCTATACCATGATATACATCCATAATAGGACACACCAAGACAGGATTTCACTTCATACTACTCTATGTTTGGATTCTGTTAAAAACACTACTGATTTCCTTCGAAATCATGCATTACATTCAATAGCGAGTTTTACCGAACTACAATATAATATTAATATGTTCTATAAAATATTATCTCTTTGTATTTGTAATGACAGATATGAATAGGACTAAAAAAATAAAAAACAATAGTTTATACAATTTTATAAAATGATCTATTTGGTAATGAATTAATTATATAGGAAAATAATAAACCAATTTAACCTAGAGGAATATTATTTTATGAAAACAAAATGTATACCCTAAAAGATTTTTTATATTAAAATAATAAATTAACCACTATTGGTGAGATTTTGATGGCTCGGACAACCCCGGTCTTTTATTTTGTCAAGATCCATTGTTTGGGGTGTTCTCCTTGGAAACTGTGACACATATCATGTGTTTTATAAATGTATAGTTTTTACACTTCAGAGTTAGCCATTAGTGGGTTTTTTCGGCAGATTAGTGCCATTAGTTCGAGGTGTTATTAAGTTGAGGGAACGATAGGCCAGGTTCCAGTAGCTCGAGGCGTTAGTAGTTCGGCCATCAGTAGGTCGTGGAGGCGGTGAGTCGAGGCATCAGTGTGTCAGGCCTCGGTGAGTCATACATCAATGAGTCACTTCTGATGAGTCACAATAATGGATTAGTATAAGTGTCTCATCTGTTGATGAGTTATTCATCCGTGACTGATGTTTGCGGCTAACCCATCAGTGACTCATTTCTATTTACCCAGTTTTTTCAATTTCTCCCCCTCGATGTTTCCTTTGACGTTAAAAGAGTTAAATTTTGTCTTTATTGATTTTATTGGCTATCTAAATTTATATTTCTATCCTAAAATACTATATTTATATTTTAGTCATAAACCTTTGGGTCTTCATTTTGATATTCCATTAATGGCCTTTGAAACAGTTTCCCTGTAGATGTAGGATATGGCCTCTCTAAAGCTGAAATCATATCTTCCATTAAACCCTTTCATTTTCTCTAGGTGTGTCGAGAACCTTTCTTCCCCCAAGAGTAGTGTTCCTATTCTATATGTTTCTATTTCGTTTTCTGATATATTAATTCATGCTACTCATGAGACCTCCTAGTTTTTATGCACAGAAGAATTGATGATCGCTGGTTATTCCAGTTATGGATTTCCTTCATCTCTCTTTTAATTGTGTATCATGTAGGGTGTGTGTACTTATTTACCCTTGTCAATATGTTTGGACCCATATTTGAGTAAGATAATAAGAAAGAGTAAATATGTTTTTGGGAAGACAGTGATGATTTCTTTGTTATATCTCTTATTCTTGATCCATGTCGTGTTTTGTATGTTTTGTATGCCTTCTGAAAATAATGGATATTGTTGGTCTGTATTTTCACACCGGTATAGATTTTGAATACATTTCATTGATACTATGTGAAAAACAATATTATTGTGAAATTGGTAAACCATGTATTTTTTAAATAAATGGATTCCATCATATTTAACGTCTTCTATGATAAGAGTTTATTTATCATGTGGAATTAATGAACAAGTGTTTGTGAAATCTTAATAATACTTTCCTTATTGGCGTGGTTTTGGGTTTTTAGTGTTTTTTTCCATGGGTCTATTCTGGTAGTGTGTTCATGTGGGTGGTAGTGTGGTTGTGGGTATGGGGAAATACGGGTGATGTGATCGTATCTCAGGCTGAGAGATTGGATGATTGTGGAATTGATGACCTTTTTATGTAGTGGGACTACATCTAGGTAGTGGTTGGGAAGCGGGGTTGGAGGATTGGGTTGTGTAATGATCATCTTTATGGGTGTGCTAGGATTGGTGTTGATGTGAAGTGGGGCTTCTAAGGATAGTTTAGAAGGTATTATTTTGATTAAGAAAGGTGTTACATTGTGCAGGACTTCCACTCAGATTTTATAGATACTGATATTTCATGAATGGGTGATATAATTGATTCTTTTACCATGACCCTTATTTCATTGTTTATCTTTGGCATTGGTTTGGATGGTTTCTTCTTCTTATAATGTTTGTAGGGTTTTTTATTTTCTTGGGTAGGTATGGGATAAATAAATGAATAAATTGACAATGAAGAATAAAAATTGATTAAATTAATTGGGTAGGGGTATGTTTCCAGTTGTGGATTGTAGTGAAGCTGAATTCATTTATCAAATTGGGAAGTGATAATCATTCATTTTGAAATGTGCATTTAGAGGTGGCATCAAGGGTTGTTTTGTGTCACCTAGTTTTTTAACCAAAACCCCATAGGTTGGGCAGAGTGTTTGGTACCTACATATATATACATGTTGTTCTATGTTTACTCAATACACACCCCACTCTCATTGTGCACTATATGCCAACCCCTCCCCCTAATTCGTATAGAAGATGGTGTCCTTTCCCAGCATCCCAGTGTGAGGATGGATTGCTCGTTATTGGAACTTCTCTGCTCCCTGTTCTAGGAATTGGTAACCCTAGAATTTTCGGGCAGGTTATGGTGTGGTTGTGAGGACAAAGTGTCTACAGGTTTGCTGTTCTTCCCCAGTTTTCTCAGTATGTGTTTTGTGGTGATTCCCAGGTGTCTTCGGGATGTTTTTTTTGGTTTTTGGACCGCACGTTTGTAGGAGACATTTGATGTGGTATGGGGACTAAGTGTGTGTGGGCAGGTTGTGACAGTGGGGCTTGTGGAAGAGTTTTGGGGTGTTAGGATTTCTTCCATTAGGGATGATATTTAACCAGTGGGAAGTGGTGATGGGTACCCAAATATCAATTTCCAAACTAATTTACTTCACTTGACTTCTGTTATTTTCTGATATTTCCTTGTAGAGGTTGGGGTGGATGGTATACCATGTTAGGTGCTTTTGAGTTGCTATTGTATTCTCATAGGGGAATCAGAATGCTTCTCCAACATGTGCATAGGTGATTTGGTTTTTCCCTACATAGTATACTTGTATTCTCACCCTACATATATAATATTTTTTTCCGGTTTCCATTGAGATTATATGTACCATGCTAGACCTTACTAGCCAGGATGTTCAGGATGGTTATTATGTCATTTCTAAGTTTCATTTCTATTTCATAATATACGTGTGTCATGGATTTTTTTGATATTAAAACATATCATGTTATGATTTGGTTACTATATAAAGGGTAATGCCGCCCATTTTTTTGATTTTTATACCCATGGTATCGTTCGCCACCCGAGGGCCTATTAGATGTAGGACTCTGAGGTCGTTACCTTTAATTCATCGTGAGGATGGAATATATTGGCATCTTGTTATCCCATCCCTTGTATTGATGAAGGTGGTTCGTGACAAAATTGTATCAGGGGGAGGTTGTTGAGTGATATGAGGGAGTTTTGGGTTAGGCACAATGAATATTTAATGGTTTGGTTGGGAAATAGTGTTAGCTGATCTTGGTGCATGGCATAGGCCAAGGAAGACCAGATATGACACATGATTTTAGGGCCCCATGTGATCTGATGCAAGGACACTGAGCTTATTTAATGACCAAGTGAGGTTACACTGATTTTGGGTTACATACTCTAGTATAGGTACATGAATCATGATGAATTTCATTCTTTTATTAGGTGTTTTGGGAAAATTAAAATAAAAAATGAGGTAAAATGAATCCGAAATAAAATAAAAACTACTAGGGATTTGGAGTTACATTTTTTCCTACAAACTATGGCTCCCGAACATCACATGTGTGTGGTACAAGTGGTGGAGGGACATCAAGAGAACCTTGTCGACCAACGAAGGGTTGACTGAGCGGAGGAGGATGATCAATGGTAGAAGACCCTTCTTTCATTCCAGTGACACACTCTAGTAATACATGAGGGAAGTATCTCATACATGGAAATGTAGGGTTGGCCCAAGGAGTGGGTGATCACTTTCAGCTAAATCCGATATCTGAAAAAGTATTGGGTTCCCCTTGTAGTGAGCTAGATGAGGGGAGCAGCGCTTTAGTTAGTGGGGGATACTTTACCGAGGGGATAGGATGAAGACTGATTATTTGTACACTGACATTGAGGACGATTTCCAGGCATAATTCCTCTCTTTGACGATGAAGGGTGAGAAAAGTGAAGAGTTACTCCACCTCCATCATGGTGTTTTTCATTGAGAGAGATGGGGATAATATTTAAGGATCTCCTTTTGTTTTCCCTAGATCTATTTCTAGATGAGTAGTATTAGGGGAGTCTTTTTGATGAGGCACTTTGTAATTTCCTCTATTATGTAGTTAATCCCTTCACCATACTGACATAATTGTAGATTCAGAAGAAGCCTATGGTGGTGAAAAGGGTATAATCACGAGGAGGCTTACCATAAGAGGGGATCCGACCATGTTATTTAAAGGGGAAGACAATCAAAGTACGTCTCTAGCATCCAAAATATCTAGGATTCTATTGATGTGGAGCCAACCCCATCAATGTCAGATCCAACCATTGGGTCCTCACCCCTACACCGTATGCTTGGGACTAATGTGATTCACTTGTGGAGGCCATGGGTACCTTCATAGTGAGTTCTGCATATGAGATCAGCATGGTGGAGTTGGGAAGGTCCAGTGCCCACCTCATAAGTAGTTGTCGGCTAGGCCCTTTCTGGAAGAGGGCAGCAAGATCCTTCTCCACTGAGCAGAGATGGACTAGGTAGAGGCCGAACTCAGGGAGTTCAAAAGGAACCTCATCCTGGTCATGGTTAGGGACATGGCTGATAGTATAGGGGAAGAAGAGTATGGCATGGCCAGTTACACACCATAGAGGCATCAGATCCTGCGGGGCCAGAATAGTTCCTACAATAGTTATTCACATTATTCATCAATAAAATCTTGATCTACTTAACATTAGAGGATGATCATACCAAGAATCTCAAGACTATCCTAAAGTATCTTTGAAAATAATATCTCTTTAGAAATCATTCCATGTTCATGATTTAGACAATAGTGGTCCACATCCTTGGACATGTGGTGTCTCAGTATGGTGTTGTAGTGGACCCATCTAAGGTCGATGCAGTTTTTTCTTTGGTAGCACCCTAGAATGTGCCATAGGTTTTCAATTTTCTCAGTTTTGATGACTATTACCATAGATTCATACATGAATTATCTTGAGTAGGATCTTTGTTGATGACTCTGACCAAAAAAGGGATGAATTTAGTGTAGAGTTAGTAGTTCTGTGAAATGTTCTACTATCTAAATGGGACATTGAATAGTTCCCCAATGAGCAGGTTTCCATAGAAAGGGGTGATGTTTGAGGTGTTTTTTTTACTCTCGTTTGGTATTGGGGTGCCTACGGATACATCAACCGAGAGTGATCTCATCTAGGTCTAGATAGTTACATCCCTACAAATGTATGTATTACACCCATGATTTGTAACTGGAAGCGATCATATTTGTGCTAATTTTGTGCTGACATTACCTCATTGGGGAGCAATTTGCGTTCTTCACGAATTACATGAGCTTGAGGTTCATATTTTCCCATAGATATATGATGTTTCTATAGTAGAGGTGGATGTGGTTTCTAAAAGATAATGATTTTGAGATCTCATACACCTTATGAAATTGGAATTTTGTGGATGATTCGTTGAGAAGGAATTCATAGTAGGAATTGGTTTGGGGATCTATGGTGACTTAGAGAGAAATGAAGGATTTTATTTCCTTGATCAAATATGAATGAATTGATAGTTACATAGGTTTTCTATTTCAGATGACAGTGTAGTCATATCTGATCCAGTAGGTGGAGAAGTCTTAGTAGGGTGACTCAGAGGTAGATGTAAGGAGTGATCTCTTTGAGTAGGGTGATAATTCATAGGGATGGTAGGAGGATGGAAAGATTTGGATTTTCTTCCATGAGTTGTTTTTTTATAGTGGAAATGCATGAGATATTTCTATGTGTGTCTCATAAATCACCCCTAGAGTTACACCCGAGAGTTTCCAAGATGTATTGTGGAATGATAGAGCAATTATAATGGCCTATGATAATGAGTGAAGTAGTGGATTTTGTGGAAAAGTGCTTGTAATTCCATCAATTTAATGTTGAACAATGTGTTCTCGGTGGTTTATTTCAGCACTTAAATTACCTCAAGTTGAAGTGGGATGAAAACAAAATGGATATCATCATAGGATTACCTTGGGCTTAGTAATGGTGCAATGAAATCTTGGATGAATTTTATCAGTTGAATAAATTATCTCACATTATAGAGATCAAATAGTTTAGAACAGTGGATGAATTATCACATAGGTATGTGAATGTGGCGGTACAACTATATACGGTTCTGATTTATATATTCTATGATCGGGAAATGCATTTTACCTTGTGAGTATGGAGGGGATTGTTGTATGGTTTTGGAACTCAGTTATGCCTCAAAAATACATTCCACCCTGAGATGGATGGTAAAATAGGAAGGAACATCTATACATTGGAGGACATGCCGCGGGCATGCGTTATAAACCTTGGTGGATCTTGGGTGTGAAATTTTTTCATTGATGATTTTTAATAATATAATAGCTATCACTCTTCTGTTGGAATGGCTCCATCACAAGATTTATACAAAAGACCATTTCATTCACCTTTTTTCTGGATTGAAGTTGGGTATGTAGTTGTTCTTGTTCAAGACATAGTGTAGAGAACTTGAGAGAGAGAGACACATATGTGTTCCCAATACTCATTGTTATTTTCAGTTTTTCTAGGGTCTTTTTCATTGTTAAGTAGTTCTTCAACCATGTTGGCTATAATATGGGTTTCTACCTTGTTCTGTAGTCTCAAAAGAAGTTATAACATGTGAAAATGGTGGGACCTAATTTCTAATCGAGACGTATAAATTTGAGATGTGGTGAAACCCATGTGGGTGAGTCAGTACCGGATAGAGTGGATAGTATATTGACATAGAGGAAGGAATTAATTAATTTTTACATATGAATAGTTGATTATTGTTTAGGGTATCTTGTGCATGTTTTGGAAATAATCTGTGGGATGGGTGTTCATTGATTTTGGGGTTTCGCTCTATCCTTTAATCCAATCAAGGTGGTTTATCCTTGATATGTATCTTACGAGGTGGTTGTTCCATCCCCACTTTCTTCTAGGTTTGGATTTGAATTCCCAGAGATTGTAATAATTTTAATGGTATCTGATGCAATATATTTGATCTCCCTAAACTATTATATTTTCAAAATCCTATGTTTGGGGTTTTCTGGGAGGTAGTGGTGACTCATTTTAAGAGTTTTCCAAATTTAACGTTTTTTCATTAGTGAGTCCAGAGTTGGTGGGTCACATCAGTAGCTCAACAACAGTATGTGGTGTAATTGGTACGTAGATGCATAGGTAGGTCATTGTATTAGTAGTTCCATTTCCAATAGGTCGAGGCATTGATAGGTTGAGGCATCGATAGGTCATGGTGTTAGTAGTTCGACGTGTCAGTAGGCCAAGCATAAGTTGGATATAGAGTTGGTAAGTCAGGGCATCAGAAGGTTTGGTGTCGTTATTTCAGCCATTAGTGAGTCGTGTTGGTGACTCACTATTTGTGAGTTGCATCGGTGGCTCAGTGTTGGTGGCTTATTCGTCAGTAAGTCAGGCTTCGGTGACTCACATCGGTGACTCACCCATCCATGATTGATTTCCCATTTTTTTCCATTTTTTCCATTTTCTCCCCTTTGACATTTTCTTTGACCTTAAATGAGTTAAATGCCATATATAATTAGTTTTGGGCCATTTTTAATGGTATTTATCTCCTAATAACAAGAATCTTTCTTTCACTCTTAAACTAGGTGGTCTTGATCATGATCCAACATTATTGGCCTTTAAAATATTTTCCACATAGAATTAGGATTTGGCCTTCCTAATGACAAAATCCTATATTCCTTTGAACCCTTCAAATTTCTCTTTGTGATTAGAGAACATTTATTCCTCATGGAGTCATGTTCTTATGATGTGACAGTCGATATAATTTTACCATATAGTATATCCAACTACTCTTGAATCCTCGTGTTTTTTATGCAATGAATAATTATTGATATTCGGTGGTTAAATGTTGGTATTTCATTTATCTCCCATCAATTATGTATCAAGAAGGGTGGTTGTGATCATGTACATTGTGAATACAGTTGGACCCAATTTTAAAAATTATAATAATAATTAATAAATAAGGGGTTGGGAATATGACAATGATCTCTTTGTTTTATATGTTTTGTTTCATCCATGTTGTTTTTTAAGGGATGTAAGATTTCTGAAAAGCATGGTCGTTGATGTACTATGTTTTCACAATTTTATAGATTGTGAATAATTTTTTATATTCCTTGAAAAAACGTATGATTATGAAATTGGTTAACCACATATATTTTGTTAAATAAATGTTCTCCCCATGATCGAACTTGTTTTATGACAACCCATATTTTATCAAGCTGAATTAAAACATGAGTGTTTGCTAAATCTTAATAAACCATGCATTGTTGGTGTGGATATGTTCTACCTATGGTAATTATCATCCCTATGTATATTTTAGTAGTTTAGTGTTTTGGTTGGGGGTGTGGTTGTGTGTATGGGGTGGTTCGGACAGTGTGATGGTATCTCAGGATGATAGATTGGTTGATTATGGAATGAACAACCTTTTTATGAAGTGGGACTGCATTTGGGATGTTGTTGAGAAGTGGGGCTTTAGGACAACGTTATGTCTTGTTTATGTTTATGGGTGTTCTGGGTGTGGTGTTTTTGTGCAGTGGGTCTACCGAGGATGGTTTAAAAGGGATGTTTTTTTAAGAAGGATGGTGTTAATTGTCATGTGACAGAAGCCAAGAGTTTCCAGAGAACATTATTTTTTGAATTGGTATTAGAATGGAATGATATATCCAATCCCTTTTTCCTTGTATGGATTTGTAAGTGGTCGGGATGGTTGTTTCACCTTATAATTTTTGTGGTCTTTGGTAGTTTCCTGGGTAGGTATGGGGTAAATAAATATCTTAATTGATAACAGTGAATGACAATTTGTTAAAAAAATTAGCTATGGTGTGTTTCTAGTTGTAGATTATAGTGAATCATATTTGATTTATCAATTTGGTAAGTGATCATATTTCATCTTGATACGTGCATTTATATGTGGAAGTAAGGGTAGTTTTGTGTGGGCTGGTTGTTTTTCTGAAATCCATAGGTTTGGCTGAGTGTTTTGGAACCTACAGATATATAAAAGAATATCATTTTGTTTTGTATATGTACAGAAACTTTATTGAGCACTACAATACGAACACCCCCATTATTTTGGGGGAGGGTATCCTTTCCCAACATCATAACATGAGGATGAATTGGTGGTTAATGAATCATCTATGGTCCCTCTTTTGGGAATTGTTTCCATAGACTCTACATACAGGTTGTGATGTGGTTGTGAGGACCATGTGTCTAAGGGTTAGGTGTGATTCTCTGGTATCATTGGGATGAGTTTTGCGGTGATTACAATGTGACTTTGAGATGGGGTTGTGTTCTATGGACTAGGTGTTTACAGGATAGATTTGATCTCGTATGTTTCCAAGGCGAGCGCGGGCAGGTTGTGATAGTAAGTCACGTGGAAGAGTGTGGTAGCGTCAGGACGTTCGCCGTTTGGGATCAGAAATTAAATAGTAGTAAGTGGTCTAGGGTACCCAAATATATATGTTTTTACTAATTTATTTTATTTCAGTTGAGTTATTTGGTGAGTGTGCCTTTGTGAGTTTGGGATTTATTGTAAACCTTGTTAGGTTCTTTTGAGTTTTTGTTGTTTTCTCACTAGGGAATTTGTATGATTCTCCCACTTGCGCACAAGTGAATTTGGTTTTTCCCTATTGTGTATACCTGTATAGTCACCCTAGGTATATAAAACCTTTTTTATTCTTCATGTGATTTTATTCGAACAGTTCTAGATATTACTGGCATCTAGTTTTGGGATGCTTGTTGTGTCGCTACATAGTGTTATTTTGGATTCTAAATATATGTGTGTCTTATAGTTTTTTGAGGGTGATACATATTATCTCAAGATATTGGTTACTATTAAAAGGTTAATTCCTCCCATTTTTTGAGATTTATATATCTTTTTTTCTGGTCTCCACCCCAAAGCCTATTGGAGGTGGGACTCAGGGGGTCGTTATCTATCCTTCATCTTAATGAAGGATGGTCTCAACAACTTGTTATCCCATTCCTTCATCATAAAGAAGTTGGGTAGTGAAAAAATTATTTTAATGAACTTTTTATATTATCAATTCATGAATATATTTTTACAAACATCTAATAAGTTTTATAGTCTTGAGTTAATAACAAATATATTTTTTGGCATAAAAATATATCTCATTCTAAAAGGAAGTTTTAATGCCTTTTAATTGAAGACTTGTATTAAATAAATTGTTTCAATTTACATAAATATTATTTGACTATATTGAATTAATTTTTTAAATTTGAATATCATAAATTACTTTGGTTAAACTTTTTTATTTTTCTGAGATGCTTTATTTTTTGATCAGTAGTGAAAAAAATGTGTTTTAGTTGCAATCTACATTTTTATATTATTTATTTATACAGATTATTTATATTTTAAATTAATTAAAATTAAAATTAGTTTAATATTACCTAATGAAATCCAATTTACAATATTGGGATCAATTTCATATTGAGATTTTATATAGAAACATTTTACACAATTTAACATTTTCACCATAAAAAGCAGGTGCCTCATCCTATTTCGAAGAATTATATTAAATTAATTCTGCCAATTCTGTGATTGAAATATGGAAATATGAATTATATATTTTTATGTATAATACTCTATAAATTATAGTAAGGAAAATTTTGTTTTTGATCAAAAATATTAGTGGATCAATTAAAATTAATTACAATGGATAAGTTAAAAACAAGTTTACTTAGTGGTTAAACATTAATCATAATGGGCTAAATGACCAATAACATTATCAAAAATATATTTTATTTCCATATTTCGACCATATCGTCCCTTTTATAAAATATTTACCATTATTTGAGTCAAAATATGTAATATAGGCCTCTCCAAATTATTTTCCATTTTCATTTACAAGAATGTCACTCATCCTCCACTATAAATAGAACTAACCACCCCTCCCCCTAAATATTCAGTCCTAGTGGGGACATTGGATTATAAAATACCAACAAAAATAAGGTTCTAACATCCATCCTCTCATGATATAAGCCTCGGTATGGGATTAAAAGAAAAAAATGATGTCTTTTACTGTAAAACAAAAGGAGTTACCCGAAAAAGATGTAACTTTCTTCAATGAGAACTTTTGTTTTTTTCATTGAAACTTCCCTTTAATTATTCCTATACAATTATTATATATTAACATATGTATACTAATTATACAAGGATAAATTTTTTATTAAGGGTAATCCCTACACCGTTACACAGTTCTATCAACTAGGATATGCAATCAAAGTTTTTTTGTATGACATACTGCCACCACTACAGACAAAAAACATATTAGAGGGGATTTTTTGAGGGGTTTATGCACAACACCATATAAATTCATATTTTATATAATTATAGTGGTTTACTCAAATCCCTCTATAATCCTTAAATTTAGAGGGGTTTTGAACACATTTAAATTCATTTTCATTAATTATTATTGGGGGTTATGTACACCCCTTGATAATCATCAAATTTTGAAGGGGTTACAGACCCCAACAAATTTCTTAAATTATCGGGGATTTTGAACCCCATATAAATGTTTAAATTTCATAATATCAGGTTATATTTTAAATGGTGTTGAAAAACCCCCTCTAATATCTTAAATTATAGGTGGTGGAAAACTCCATCTTATTTCTTAAATTTGGGGACATCCAAAAGCCCTGTCAATGGCTTTAAATTTGAGGGAGTTCAAAACACCCTCTAATTTAAGATATTAGAGGGAGTTTTAAACCCCATATATATTTAATAAAATCAATAATATATATATATAATTAAAACACATTATATAAATGTATTTAAATAAATTATTTGAACATATTATATAAAATATTTCTATTATTTCATTTAAATATATTTATTTTTATACAAGAATATAATAGTATAATATCATGTTTAGTAAAATATATTTATTTTTTTAAAATTCATATAATATAATATTAATTATATATAATATAAGAGCATAAAAATATTATATAAACATATACATAATTATAAATATTTTAAAGGAATAATCATATAAAAGCCCAAGATTAATGTTTTCATATTTTATATTATAAGGAAAATTTTCTTAAATAATATTTTTATGCTTTTATATTATATATAAATGACATTATATAAAATAAAATTTATAAAAATAAATATATATTAATGACCAAAATATTATAAATATATATTTATTGAAATACATATATGTTAACGTATATAATAAGAAATATATATATTAAAATACATTATATAAATATTTTTATAATTTTTGTTTCATACAATATTAAATACATATTTGTATAAATTTTATTTCAGATAAAATTAGATATTTTTAATATAAAATTTTATTCTATATTTCATTATATAAATATTATTATCAATTTTATATCATATAAAATATTTGTATAAATTGTATTTCATATAATATTAATTATATGTAGTATTAATTATATATAATATTAAAAAATTAATAAAAATAAGTATATATTATTGTTCATAACAGAAAATATATGTATTAAAATGTATTTCATAAATATATGTACTGAAATACATTATGTAAATATATTTTCAAATACATTATATAAATATATCACATAAACACAAATATATATTATAAATAAACTTTTATGTAATATATAAATATGAATTTAATCATAACAAAAATCTATATAGATATATTTATCAATAAATAAATATAAGTGTTCTTATATAACAAAAATATAATTATAAATATATGTAAAAAATTGATATTCAAATGTATATAAATATAAATATAAATATATTATGTTTTAATATATATATATATATATATATATATATCATTTAAATGTATTTAAATATAATTCCATAATAATATTGATTTTATAAATAAATAAATTTATATAAATGCACTGATGTTTATATTTATACTAGATATCCAAATGAAATAGTGGAATAGGTTGTGGGGAGACGCTTGCAATCTATCATGGTCAGTGTTTAAATCCCCACCGAAGTGAATTTTATATGGTTGGGGGATAGGATCAATGCATAATAGTTAGGATTCCAGTGGAAGGAGATGTGAGAGAGGTGGAAAACAGGTTGGGAGAGAACTTAATGGTGTTATGGATCTACTGGGGGTAAAAAATAGAATTCCTTGTCTTGTGTGTTGATTCCCAGCACTAAAAAATTTGTGGGAGGGATTGTTATATATTTAAATGGAGGATAAAATTGTTTGTAACATGAGGGGTATCATGATTTTACAAAACAAGATGTGTAAAATAAAATATTTTATAAAAATGGTGGGAATATTCAAGGGTAGTTCAAACAGACCCTAAAACAATATCTATTTATAGGAGGTTGTTAAAAGAAAATAAATATGTAAATTAAAGGTTGTTCTACAAAACTATAAATAATAAATAAATTATATAGGCGTTTAAACCCCTTCTAAAATTTCATTTTACCCTGAATTAGAGAAGAATTAGAATTGGTGTAAACCCCTTCTAATAGAACAACCACTAATTCATTTCTTCATTTACCAGTGGTTCCCAAAATCTACATCTAACAAAAGTATGAATCCACTATATCAGTGGTCGACTATAAAAACAGCTAAATCATTTAGTGGGGGTCAAAACCACCCTATTATTAAATTAATGTTTTTTGTTGTGCACCTTATGAAATGATGGTGTTCGTTCTAAAATGGAGATGTTTGAATTAGATGTTTCGAAGACATGTAATTTATTACCTGAAAATAAATTCATTACATTAACTTATGTAAAACATGTAATGGTTAATTAAGAAATAGAATCTCGAAAATGTAATAACAATAAAATTAATATATTAAATACACATTATAACTATCCATGTTAGGTAGTCATGAAAAAAGATCCATGTCATTTCACAAAGGCTGTATTCGACACGTAAATATAAATGATGATTTTATATTCTTAATCAATTTAAAAAGTATAAACTAGAGTGTATTTTAAATTAATAGAATCATTTAACTGTTATATATGACTTATTTATTCATTATTTCCCTATTTATATCTGTACAGGTATACCGGTGATGATAAATGAATCAGATCGCATCATGGAGGAGGTATTCCACAAGTAAGGGAAAGTTGCGATATCAATTTTTACTTAATGGAATATGTATGAAAGTAAGTAATAAATTTTGTTAAAAAAAATATTTATTTCATTAATATTATATTAATTAAATTTTTCCATAATATTAACTATCCAAATAATCTATTGATGAATAATTAACATATATTTTTTTGATGTGATAGTACACATGTATGCAATATCTGTGTTTTCATTTCCCATTAAATTGAATAAGATGGGATAAAGGGTTTTTCCATTTTTATAAGTACATTTAAATATATGGAATATATTTATGACATTTTTTTAGAAGTTTTATGTATTCTTTGAAGGAGGTATATTATAATATAAAAATTATAAAAATTTGATAAGGGAGATACATATTCTGTTGGAAAAAACTTTTACATCTACATTAATGATTCTATGATTAGTCATTTGGGGATACCGTGATGCACTAGGATATCTAAATGACAACTGGGAAGATATTTGTCCATGGGATATCCAACATATAGTGATCAAAATTTATGATGTAGGGTATATAGGAGGTAACTTTTATATGTGAGTGGAGTGGCACACTTTTAATTGTCATTTGTCATAAAGTAATATTATGTCAAACTCATGGTAAAGTCAAACAAAAAAAATTATCATAAAAAATAAGATGAAAAGGGATGAAATAGAAAATTATAATAATAATTTGGCTAATAATTTTGTTCCTTATCACTTGTATTTTACCTTGTTTACATGCATTTCCCTTTTATTGTGATGCCATATTTTTACAATGTTTACTTTTTTTAATCACCAAAAGTGAAACAATACTCATTGATAAATTCGAAACTCAAAATAAGATAAATTGAATATATTTGTCTAGATTACATTTATAAATTTTCATGAAATTTAGTTTAGTATATGTATTAATATTTTAAAAAAAACAATTTATAGAAAAAATTATTTTTGAACAAGAATATAAACTTATAACTGAATAAAATATACTGTTATTTTCATTTAATTATTCTAATTAAGATAAATAATATTTATTTATTGATATATTAATACCAAATAAAAAATATATAGGTTCTTCTAAATTACATTATTTATCAAAAAAATGATTGTTTCAATAATATGTATTTTCACAATAAGCTCAAAAATGATTCTTTTCAGAAAATCCAAAAAATTCATCTTATGATATATTCAATATTCTTATTTAAAAAATTATTTCATTTAATAAAATTATTTTCATAAAATCAATAAATTTATCTTTCATATAAAACCCTGTAATTCATATAAAACCATTCATGTTAAATAAAACTATTCTATTTTTACTGAAAATATTTTCAAAATATTTATAAAAATATAATGATCCTGAATAAAAAAAGTTAATACATATAAATCATTTGATTTATAAATTTATAGTACTATATATTTTTTCACATTCTAACCCCCTAAATTTTTTTTACAAAAATAGTATTCATTACATAAGTATGTGATTGAATTTTATAGTAATATCATTTCTTGATTCCCATGTTACTTCCCCAGGCCTCAGAGTCTTCCATGTAGCCTTTACCTGGTAAACCACCTTATTTCAATGAACATTATCTCTATTATATAAAACGTAAATATAATTTTAATCTTAATATAAATTTTACTCCCACTATACCACAATGTGGTTCAAAAGAAGAGATACATCAGGTATGCTATTTCATAGAAAGAAACTAAAAAAACATCATGTAGTTGAGAAAAATATGGAGGTAGGGCCACTCAATATGTAGCTAATACAACTTTTTTAAGAATTTCATATGAACTAATCAACAATTGAATTAAATTTCCCCTTATACAAAAAACATAACACTCATCATTGATATACATTCTGAAATACATGATCTCCTACATTGAATGATAGACCCTACATCCAATTATCTACATAAATATTTTATATGCTCCAATATGTCCTCATGTGATACTGAATCATTATTAACATCAATTACATTTATTACTTCTATTATGGTCCCAAAAACATTTTTTTAACAATTATGTACCAACATTATAGAGATTGAACTTCCTTCTATATAAATCTTGAAAAATTCCCATCGACATAACATAAATGATATTGTTATTATAAGAAAATTCAACTAATAAAATATATTTTTTCCAATTTCCTTGATGATATAATGAAAAAAATTTAATCATATCATCCATACTATAAGTATTTATATATGATTTTCCTTCAAATGAAATATGTAAGTATATACTAATATTAAATTTTATACCCAAATACTTTGGAGGTAATTTCCCAGAAATCATGGAAAACAAGTGATCAAAGAAAGAACAAATAGAGAGAGTGAAAAAACATTATTATGAGTCTATATCGTTCTGAAAAATTATATCTCGCTGATCCAAATATATATTGTATAGAATAGGAAGGAAATGTGCATAAATATTAAATCTATCAATAATAAAAAAAACCTTATTATTACCTTGATATTAATTTTGCAATTAAACCATGAAATCCTTATATATATTACCTCATTTCCATTCTGGCAATGGATAAAGATTTAGAATAACATTAGGTTGTTTTTATCTGCTAGAAATTTTTGATAGGTCAATAATATCATTGGAAATTCTATAATATATTTATTCAAACATCCCCACTTATAATATTTCGCATTTTTCTTATACATTTCAATACTACGAGGACGAATGGAAAATACAGAGTTATGAGGTTCACTCAAAAAAAATTTCTTTAACTACGGATCACATGGAACACATAAATTTTTTCTGAATATGATAAAACCTTACGTATCGAAACTAAAATCAAGAAACATAACTTTCTAAAAAGGTTCATCAATTTATTTAAAACCATGATCTTCCAACATAGATTTTAGATTTATTTCTATTAAGGGTAACCATACAAATATCAAAAATAAAACAGAGAGATTTCCTACAAACATAATTCCTAGGTTGGAATTCATTAAATAATTAACCAAAATATCCTGGTATATCTGTTACGTGGTTAGTAATGTTGTTTATTTTCTTGATCATAGATTCAACATTATTTTATTATCCTGGGAGATATAGATTCATTAATTCTAAATCATTTTTCAGTTCCAAAAATCTCTTATAACCATAAATCTTAGATTTCTGTCTCATTTTCAATGATTAATGAGTCTTTGTCTCTTCAACATATAATGATTATAGATCTGTTCATGCATTATCATCCATTGGTGGAATAATTTTATAGGTTTTTTTCTATTCATTAGGAGTATAGGATAAATTTACGGTGGCTCTTTTAAACATCCAGTTCATCATGATTCAGTTTTCAATGAAGTCTAGTGTAATCTAGTATTGGTGTATTGCACCATGCATATTCAATGGATCCATATTTTTTTATTCTGGTAGAACATTGATTTTTAAATGATGCATGACTCCATGATTATGGTTTTTTGGGTTATATTTCTTGAAATAAAACACCATTTTCAAAAGCCATTGATCATTCAGATGTTATAAAACCTCTTGGGCCCATACTTAAGCTCTGATAGTGTAAATCATTCTATAATTCATCCAATTTATTGAAGAATTTATAATGAAATTGAGGTATCTAGAGTGCTGAAATTTTTTTGAGGATTCATGTTGGAGAACTGTTACCAAACAAGAAACCGGTTTTATTTGAATCATTAGTGGACTTTTTTCTCTTCATCCATGAAATTGGGGTGCACATTGACTATGTGTCATTCTGAGGGTATTAACAAGATGTGTTCATGACTATATAATGGGGTGTCTTCATTTATTTATGGATTGAAAGAGAGATTCCAGATTGGAGAAACTTTTGAATGAAGATAGAACTCAAAGGATATGCGTGTTTGAAATCTTTTGGATGAATAGAATATAAGAACCTACTTTCCATCACATCTTTTAGGTGAATTAGTGATTATCATTGCATCAAAGGATGTCATCCTTTAGAAGGAAGCACATCAGTTGCCTCCACATTTTAAGGAGGTCAAATCCTTTAGATGATTGAGGCATGACATAAGTATAGTACGTTTTATAGGGATATAGAATACCCTTAATTTATCTCCATAATATTTTACTGAGGAGGCATTTTAATCTAACAATGGTTCTATGTATATGATGGTGTCTCTAGAATAAATAAATGGAGAGTCTATTGGAAGTGATTCTTCAAGAGATAGTGGATAGTGTTTTAAGGCTATAAGAAAGGTGAGTTCAAGAGAGATCAGGCCAGCCATTTGGGTGCATAATCATTTTGGGAACATGAATTTCAAATTTTATTCACACGATCAATGGTATGTATTGATAGAAAGAGAACAAACAAAAAATACAACGGAGATCCTCTCAGACGATCATGGCTTCTATGGGACCGGTTCAGGGGATGATTTTTCTGGCCAAGAAAATACAGATTTTTTGGTTGAAGTGAACGCAAGAGGTATTCACAGACCTATGAATAATTAGTGGATTAACATAAATATGTAATTAGGGATATGAATTGTTGTAAAGGGAAGTAATCCAAAATCCCACAAGGTCTACTTTCATTTATAAAAACTGATTAAAACTAGGTCTCCCAAAATAAATAAAGTGGTTAAAAGTGAAACCAATGATCATGTTTTTATAGAGAAGAAGAGTTCAGTTTTTCATAATAATAATAAGATGATGTAGTGTTGTGATGAAAAGGAACCCCAAAATGTTACTATGATGTTGGAGGATTCATTCCAAGAGTAGGCGGGATCCATATATTTGTCCGGACAACCAATGATGTTGTCTGAGACAGAAGATAATATTGGGAGCTCATACTTTATTCCATGAAATATATGTTAGATGGATAATTTTAGTTAATGGACACATAAGAGGAATATGAATAGATGGATGAGGGGTATCTTCGAGTGTACATCAACATGGATCAGTGTGCATGGATCAATAAGAAAATAAGCATTCAGGATAGTGGATTAAACAAAATGAATATTTATATGGAAAAATTTATCCAATCATGGGGAAAGATGGCCATTAATTTTGAAGATCCCAACATTGATAACCAAGACACTATGTTATCTATTATACAACATAGTATTTACAAAGGTAATGTTTCTAATTTTATTAAACCTTACATCAATAATTAATTCATTTTTTGTGGTAGTTAATTTCATACATGGAACCTTATAGTTTTCACACATTTTCCTTAAAAGTTCCTGAATGATAATTTTTTTTATTTTCAATGATTTACAAAAGTCACTCAAAACTTTCTCACATCCAAATATGTTTAACTCATTTTAGAGCTAACATCGGTTGTGGTATAGATAATCCAGAATATTTATAAAAAAATTATCAGTAGTTAGAAAATAAGTGAAAAATATTTCGAATCATAGTTAAATTTATATGCATTTCTAGTTATTAAACCATTCTGTCTTTACAAGGATGTACATTTATACTATCATTTGATAGAGTATTCCTAAGAGAAGATATATATCAGTACCAAAATTCTCCTTTTATAAAAAAAATCATATAGTTCATTTATTTCAATGATTGTTAAACAATTCATAGATATTTCTCATATCCCTCATGCCTCTTAGAATAAAACATAATTTCATCAATGAAAATCACATTTAATCTCCTAAATACTCATGTAATTATTTCTTCATATGTTCCACAATTATATATGATTCCCTGGTTAGCATGAATTTCATTACCACAAAAACCTTACAACCAAACCTTTTACAAAATGTTGGCCTTGTAATATCTTACTCCATCACCTTTAGCTGATGGTAACTGAACCTGATTCCAACATTCAAAAATTTCTACTCTCCCAAGAGTATATCAAATAAATAAAAAATATGATCAATACAAACTTTTTATTTGTTTTGATTTTATTGTATTCCTTATAATCATCGATAAGTCTTATAGAACCATCATTCTATTCATTAATAAAAATGGGGAACCCAAAGATAAGTGATAAGGATGTCCAATCCCTAATCATGAAACTCCGGATGTAGATAACCCAATTCTAATAAAATATCTAAATTTATTGGAATATTTTATTTTAAAAATTTCTTATAATAATGTAATAATTTAATAGTAAACATTAAATCAATGTCATGAATAAAACTAGAAAAATTCAGTTCAAATACATCATTATTTTCAATCACTATCGTTTAATCACTGATTGGAAAAATTTATTTCATTGTAACAATATTAATAAGATAAGATTACATATAATCATTAATCAGACTCTCAGATTCTATAATATATTATCAAATGTATCAACTTATCATTATATTGTAATTAAACATTGAAATTAAATATGAATATGAATTCATAAATATTATAACATATCTTATCATGATGATAATAAATCCAATCCATACATCAAATAACATGAAAATTTATAATAAAGGGATAATATATTTTCCCTGACAAATAATTACACAATTTATAATAGTATGATTTATGAAAATTCATGTTTTATATACATATCCCATGTGTATTTTTACCAAATGTGTTTTCATTATTTCTATATATGGTATTTATATATTAAAATAAAATTTCATAGATGTAAAATAAATTGTATATGTCATGTAAAATAAAACATTTTCATAATGTAAATAAACTATTAATATCCAAACACCACTTCATATGATTTCCAGGTATCTCCCACAATTGTAGAGAAATATTTTACAATATTAATTATTTTAGTCATGTTAATTACCTCATAAATTAAAATCTTCATACATGACTTAGTGTAATTATTAAAATCGTTGAAACTATAGAATCCAACAACTAACTGAATTTCTATTTTGGAATTACTAGATTTATTAGAATAATTTTCCTTAAAAGCATGATCCAAATAATTGATCTTACCACCTTAATAATTATTTCAGTTTCGTAGAAAAAATTACGAATGGGTTTCCAAAATTTTGAACATTATGGGGGCTTACATCCATATTATTTTGTTGATTGCTTCTCTATTTCTTTCTATATTTATAACTTCTTACAGTTGGTTTCACAAAGTATATAACTAGACGAAATCCCTTTTTCAATATTAGATTCATAATAAACCACTCTACATATCATTAAATTTACAAAAATTATTATACACTTCATAAATATGTTTTTATACCTATTTAAAAAATTCCATTTTCTTACTCATGATCTAGAATCAAATTTGTTTCCTACCTAGTGAAATGGTAAAAAAAAATTATATGTTCCCCATCCTTCTTCCCCCAGTTTATTCTCCAAATAAATTGTCTTTCCTTTATAAGATGATAAATTTTAGGAAAATAGATATCAATCCACTATAAATAATATGTCATAAACTTTTCCCTAGTATTATTAATTATCTATCGCCATTGACTAGATTAACCATCAAATTATAAATATAAAGAGTTGGTTAATGATATTTTTCATAACACAAAAACTAAAAAAATATTTTAAGGGGAATTTATCATAACTTCACCTCTAATTGAGTTATAATATAGATTAAATTTTTTAGGGTGTGGATTCATGAAATAGTAAATTATATTCATGTTTCACTATATAGAATTTAATCTCTCTATTTTTTGAGTTTCACCATAAATACTTTGTATCATCTGAGTCAACATAACCACAATGTACAAAATTCAAAATATTGTTGGTTTCTAATTCAAATTTTTATTATCCCCTTGATGGCATATAAATTCTATTATCTTTCTTCTTTTGATTAAATCCAATCCAAAAAGATATGGATTGGACGATGTAACATGGAAATGTTTAAAATAAATCTCATAATAATGAAAACACAAATTATAGTCTCTTTATGGTTTTTAACATTTATATAAATTCTAAAGATATCTAAACCATTCCTTTGATACCAACTATAACACCTCCAAACCTAAATAACATCTAATTTCATTGATTATAAAAATTTAATAACATTATTATATATTGAGGATCATTTTGGATCATTTTTATACCAAATTAGTTAAAATATTTAACAAAAAATTGAAAACATTCATAAAGTATACTATTTTCCACAAAATATAACATTATTATTATACTCTTCTTCTATTTTAAACATTTTATCAATTTTTTATAATGAGTCACCATAGCATATATCATGAAATTTATAATATTAATATTCAAACATATATCCTATGGAATGTATTTTAAAATAATGGGACGAGAAAAACAAATCTCAATAATAAATATTTATAAATGGAATCTAGTTAGTATAGTGAAAAACATGAAATCCTATGGAAATATTTACCTTTTTCACAAATTGAACATTGTGATCATAAATATAATATTTCCATATATAAAATAAATATATTAACTCAATAGAAATTATTAAAACCCATTATAAAGAATTATAAAAACCATGATAGAATACTGTGGAATATGGGAACTCATGAAAACATCATAATTAAAAAAACCTTTTATAATTAAATATTATTTATGCCCTGAGGTCAATATATTTATGTGAAATAAATTTTTGAAAGCATATTATATATATAATTAAATATAATATTACAACCCATTATAACTTTTGTTTACCACAAGTAAATATAAAAAAATACAATTTAATATAATAGGTGTAATTTACCTCGTTATCTACCTCATTTTCACCTTTTAGTACTACATCATTACCCCAATCATTAGACATAGTTTTCATGAAAACCCATCATCATGTGTTATATCAGTATCACCGATAATCATATATATATATATATATATATATATGTACCATATCATTTAAAAAATATTTTTAATATTTTAATATTCATCATAAAACCCTTGAAAAACTAATTTTAACCCATAACTGAAACACTTTCAATTTTCACCTATCCATAATAATATTATCATTATCCATTGAAAAATATTAAAATGTAAAAATTACAAGAAAATATGGTACACTATCAAATATAAAAAACCATATTAACTGGTATTTGAACCAAAATAATTAATAATGGTTATGATGGAATAAAAATGACACCACTACATATATTAAAAAACATTGTTTTTTCACTTATGTAAAAAAGTTAAAAAATAACCAATAGAAGTCATTATTAAAATTGAATTTGAATCCTTTGTAAGAAAATTAAAATATATTCATAAATTATATTTCAAAATAGTGTAATCATAAATAATAAAATTATTTTAACATTTAAAAAAAGTATATGGAGGAGAATCCAGTATAACATTTTAAATAATGTTTTAAAAGAAATTCCCTTTCCTTGTGTCATGTTTACCTTCATACACTCTCTTATTATTTAATAATAAACATATATTATTTTATTAATTATTTATAGGTTTTTTATTTTTTAATTTATTGAAAACAGTACATTTATTTCATTAATTTCTTATTTTCATTTAGTTTCACAAATTGCTAACTTCACAATCAACATTATGAGAACATTCGTCTTATAACCAAAAAATAACATCAGTGTGTTCATCATGGTGAAGGGGGTTATGGTTATATTTACCCTATAATTTAAATTTTTTCAGAATTATCATATTTAAACCATAAATAAACATTTAAAACCAATTTCCTAAGGATATAAGGAATAATGACCAAAATAATTTACTTAGTATGTCAGTATGAACATATGCATGAATGATGTTTTAATTTTTACAACATATGGGAAAGAAATAAAGTAGATAATATTTTACTAGACAAAAAAATCTCAGAAATGTCATATTTATCGAATATTTCCATCTTTACGAACAACCTTTTATTATGGGGAGGAAAAAAGAATCGCATATCTTTATAGAAGTGGTATTACACACATACACAAGTGAGAAATTAACAATTTACAATGGATGGAATGTGTTAGATGAAATATAATGTATTAACATTATATATTTGAAATTATTTCTTAAATATCGTATATATTTATCTATTCCATAATTTTAACCACCAATAAAATCAAGTGATAACAAATGAAACAAACACATTACAGAGATCATAGTCTATACAGACATACTAGTGATGTTTTCAATTCCAATAAGATGGAAAAAAGATAAAAATTCCCAAACTATAAACATAATTGATTTTTTATACTTAAATTACTTATGTTATTATATTGATATGGTTATTTAAACTTTTTAGGTGGGGGAAGATGAAATAAACAAGGAACCGCTATATTAATAGTTTTACATACTCCTTGGGGAACCTCCTTTGGATTACACATTTATCCTTCTATGCTTGGTATTATGATGACACCAACACCTCTATAAAATATATAGGGATACTATAGGATATTTATTAATTTATTGATTAAAGTAGAGTGCACAAAGTATGTGATTAATGAAGGATATAATTTTCTATTTTATAAGTGTGGAGTGTAGAACACTTGTAATTATTGAAGCATTTAATATAATATTATGTCACTCTCATGATCAAGTGGAACAAAGAAAATCAAAATAAAATTTATTTGTATAAGGGTATAAATCCCATAATTGGATAATAAATAATATAATATTTTTCTTCCATATCACATAGTTTTTTCTTTAATTAAATCGATTTTCCCTTTTATTGTAGTGACATATTTTTACCATGGATAATATTCATAATAACAAAAAATAAGATAAAATTTAATAATAAATTTTAACATCATGATAAAAAATGGCTAATCTATTTTTATGGTCAAAATTTGTGTATTTCCTAGAAAATAATTAATATATTATTGAGAAAAGTGCAATGGAAATTTTTTTAAGAATATTTCTATTTAAAAAAAAATTATCATATTGAAATATAAAACGAGAAATAAATTACTGTGGAAAAATTATATTGTATTAAATAAAATGTAATTGGTGATACATTAAATAAAAATATAAATTATAATTTAAATACTAAATTAATAAATTTAAATAATTGAAATGGATGTTTTGCAACAATCTGAATTTTCAACTATTTAGTCTAAAATAAATTTATTCTGAAAAATTTTAGAAATTCAAAAAATTAGAATTTTGAATGTGTTGATTTTGAAAATTAATTATTTATAATAAAATTTAATTTTTTAAATGAATAAATTTATCTTTTAATAATAAACATTTAATTTATGGAAAGAAATATTAAAAAAACAAAACTATTCATTATTCGATTGAAAACATTAATAAAATGATTTTTTGAACTACTGATAATTTCAATCCATAAAATAAGAAATGTAAAAATCATAATATTGAATCATATTTGGTATTAACTAGAAATTTATATTCATATATGTCCTTAGGGATTTTCTAGCATATCACAAATACAATATGAACACTATAGTATCAGAAGACTTCCCCACAGTTCAATGATAAAAAAATTTTAGAATCACCAATATTTTACTTCTAAAAAGCCACACACTTAGTTATGATAAGAGCAGTAATAAATGTAATTATCTTAATTCCATCTATATATTCCCTCCTCAAAACACAAATTTTATTTGGCTTTGGGGAACTCTATTTTCTAACTCATTAGCAATCTGGGATCATAGAACCCCTTGAAAATGAGCGTGTAATACTAGGGTTACTCCTCATATCATGTATAATAGACTTCATTTCTACTGTAGTTGATGTTAAGATACTCCTTGAAAATGTAACAATCAAGATGATAGTCATAGAGTTCCTCCTAAATTTTTATGTCATAGATTTCATCCATGTGAGGTGACATCAATTTAGAATAAAGTTCCTTACCAAGAAAATGAAAATAGAATTGACCGTGGTGTTCATATCCATGGGTCTCATTCCAATTTTTTTCCTTGAAATGAATTTTATTATCGACATGATTGGTTTCCCCACATTGGACCTGCTATAAATTCACTCTCAAACATAAAGGTAGTAGAAAAACCATGATCGACCACATCTAATGACTCATCATCAATAAAAAACATCTTATTGTGTTAAAAATATTTCGAAAGGAAATAGTACTCATATATTAATATCTTAAATCATGTACACTATAATTAATGTGAGATAATTATGAATAACGACAAACCTCTATATATAAAAATAGGGAAACCACATTTATTTTTAGATCTGGTTGAAGAAACCCAAATAGACTGTGAGTGTAAATCCAAATTCACATCAAAATAAAAATAATAGGATATAATTTCAACAATTATTTTGATCATTTAACCTCACCGATGTTAAATTTAGGTGTTTTTTAGTGAGGATTTAATAAAACCACTTCTATAAAAATTATGGGTGATTCTTTATTCATCTCAAAGCCAAGAAATTATTTATTTAGAGTAATCTGACTATATCAAGGACATAAATTAGATTCACTATAAGGATGATCTATATAGATTTTTAGTCGAGAATAGTCATACATCATGAAAAAATGTGATTATCTCCAATATTCAAACATCGGCATTGTAAAGGCTCTCTTCCGAATAATTTCCACAGGACCAGTCTCAGATATATGGTCTATAAATATTTTTGGAACATATATATTATTCATCTTATTCATATTTATCAAAGGTGACATAACTAGTAAAAGGGATTGGTTGGTAGGTTTCAATATCAATTTTTAATGAATGATAATCATGCTTATTTTTTGAGGAAAAGATTCAATAAATCCAAAAACCATCCTTCGAGGTGGAATTTTGTCACCCGTAATAGCAATTAAATCAAAATCAGGTTAGAATATCATACAAAAAATTGTTAAAATATTTGATGGTGGCTAATTCAATAGTATGATGAATCAACCTGATCGTTGAGGGAGTGGTAATTTTGACATCCACCATCACCCTTGGTATCATCAATTCTATAGAAAATTTAGGACATCCTTTTAGCTTAGTATTACAATCATATCTTATAGAGTTGCATGAATTATTACATCCCCCTCCACTGAGGAAGTATATATCTTTTTTCTAAGGAGGAACTTCCCTGGATGAACCATCATTGTTTCTATTTCTTCATAATCTATCTCGTTTAAAAAGAGAATGCCCATTGTGAGCCTCGTGGGTCTTTTTTAGAATCCCATTTCGTAAATTGGTTTTAGAGAAGCACAAAACATAGAATATAAGTCATGTTTGATCTTTTAAATAAAATAAAGAACCTTCTAAGGGAGATTATGTCAAAAACAATTATCATTACATCCTTTATTGATTTTCATAGCATTATGATTCCTTTTATAAATATATATTTGAGGATAAATTTATTTTCACTTCTCTATTTATGTTAATAAATTTCACTAATTACATCCCCATGGAAGAAATGTATCATAACCCAAACATAAAAGAATATTGAAACGATATATATGATCAAAATATGGTCCACAAGAAATCATGTAAAACTTTTGTGTATTCCTGACTTCTGTGGTAGACTCAAGATCAAGGATTTACTCCAAAAACTATTTGTTACATAATCATAAAGATTCAGATAATTATAATGGGATGGCTGAGGCTATATAAAAATCTTACCCATCACATGAATAATATAACTTTGTTACTAGTAGAAAAAATATAGATGAATATGAAACTTATTAAGAAAGGTTGGGGACAAAACACCAAATTAAATAGAGAAATATTCCTCCTATATGTAGATCATAAGAAATGGGATTTACATATCCTTTGGTTAACCATCTTCACGAAGAAGGAACATCTCAACCAATGATAGTTAATTCTATTTAATTAGTCGACCAACATACAAGATAACTTGTATACCTAACTGTGATTGTTGTGGAATGCCATGAGTTATTTCCCCTAGTGTAGAAACAATAAAAATATCATATAAAATATTCTAAGATGACTCATAATGGATTTCAGCTATAATTATATGTGATATTACTATAAAAGGTTTTTCTAATGACCCCAAAGGGATTGTTGACATATGAAAAAATTCTAAAAAAATATTTTACTCCATTTAGTAACATTCAACCTAAATTGAATCCATGGTGGGATGGAATGATCTTGTAAAGACAAAGAGGAAACATTATCTAGAGTAATTAGACTCGACTCTTCCTCTATCCTTATTTATAAATCCTATATTCCTTATATATAATGGGATGTTATATCATATGAATATCCCATTAACACTGAATCTTAGTGTGGCCCTATAATGGGAACCCCAGAGCATCAATATATTGTGAATCTTTGATACATTGTATAAACCAATAACAGTCCAAATTTAGTAATATATCTTTAAGGGAACTTATTTGTCCATAGTTTTTATACCAGTTAGATTCTATATTGAGGTAGATAATAACCCTTTGTCTCTCAATTTACAAAAACATTGAAATTGATGTTGTCTTAGATGCAATCCCATGGTGGAAGTTGTTGACTAATTTGAAATATATAAAACATCCCCATGAATTTATTATTTAAGACTCCGTATGAAATTTTTGAGATGATCTATATGATCCACACATTCTTTTTCAGAGCCTTATTGATTTTCAATAGTGTTCTACTATGGTAACGTGACTGGATAATTTTATTTGATACTCTACGGAAATATTTCATCAAACACCACCAAAATATGGAAGGAAACATTATGGAGAATATAATATAATAGAGGCACTTCAACTAACACTGATTCTCTTTTTATTCCCATATCTAGATCAAAAAATCACATAGAACCTCCACTAGAACAATGGTAGGTTCAATAGTGCCTTATCCATGTGTTAAAAAAATAGAAATGTCTCTAACACATTTTTTTATCGAATAATATAGATTATTAATTAAAAAAATTAATGGGGTCTTCATCACCTACCTAGATCAAAAAATGGTTGTGTTTCTTGAGTTCAAGAGTTCTAATGAATTTTATCAGAATGATCAACATGATTATGGTCCCTTCCAACTAATGGTGGGAATAATATACAATAATTCATCATATTCAATGATATAATCTAAAATATTGTCAAATAAAGATATTTTATATTGGATAAATACCGATTAATTTTATCTCCTATACTCGACTAAATAAATACGGAGAGTTAGAAATGGTCTCTCCCAGATGGGAACAAGAATTTGATTAATGGATGATCATGGAGTAATTCTTTTGGGAATATGAAATACTTAGGGATTAAATGATTGAACCAGTCATGACCCTAATTCCATTTTTTATATTATAGGTTTTATAATAATCTTCACAATTATTAAAGAGTTTGTGTAACAATCACTATAAAAAATCATACAGATAAGACCCATTACTGGTACATAATATGGTCCATATTCTCTTGAATTTCTACACCCCGTCACATGGAGCATGGGAACCACTTTACCACATTGATCATTCATCTGATAAAGTGTGGTAATATTTTAATTTAAATGTTATTCAATTACCATATCCTTTTTCTGATGAATAATATTAATATGAACCATATTTATTAATCAATTTACATTAAAACGGCTATAGATGTTAGGGAAGACAAAATCATGTTGGGCCTCGATGGCTAGTCGTCATTTCCGTTAAATTTATATATGTATCTAAAATATAAGTACATTAAATCCAACATAATAAAATAAAATATTGACCTAGTTTTAATCATTTATGGATCATTAAAGATCATTTTAACAATAAGATAATATTTTCAACATATAATTACCATATCCACATCATAACATACGATTGTCGGTTCAACACAACCTATAGATGGAACAGTGTCCCATAAATTAAGTAATGGAAAGAAATCACAAACATACCCTACTTTGGACTTTGACTTATATAATAGATATTATGCATAGAAGACGAAACCCATACCCTTATCCAAAATGTTTGACATTTTAAATCATCTCACATTCTTCTGATCTAGGTAGTCAATTATGGATTTTCATTACCTTTAAAAACAACTCGAAATATCTATTATTGAGCATATTTCAATATCTCACAATTCTGAGGGAAAATATCTTATAGTATAGACACTTAATCAAGATTATGGATCATTTAAATTGTATATGATATTTTATTTCATTGAAAAAATACAATGAGACAACCATAAAAGTGAATATCAAGAACATTTATATATCAGGAAAGATCAATGATATTAGAATTCAGTGAGAACTATTGGATAATAGTTCTTGGGTGACTCTTATTTTAACTATCCTACATGATTGATTACATATTTCATTTCCTTTAGAACCTGAAGTGTTCAATTTCTAATGATGCATGCAACCCAGAACCAAAAAAATTAGTATAATAATGCATTATCATTAAAATTTATTCATAGAATTGATGAGTTAAAATTGATGTATTCAAATTATGATATATATTAATAAATAAATATTGAAGTCATTATCATTTCTAAGGCATTGATAAATCATATTAGTGTATGTAAATAACAAATATGTCTAATTTTTGGTTTAAAATATAACCGTTCTACCACAATATATTTTTTTATTTTTTGAGAATCCACATTATTGAAAAGATGTAATCATAGAAAAACCTCCACAATCCACTTGCACATACCTCACTTATAATATCAAAATACAACACTCTATATATGAAAATAAAAATCATCCATCACTATAGACAAACCCAATCAAAAAAGCACCACACTGCATTCAAATAATCCTCAAAATTAAAAAATTAAATTAAATATCATTATCACCCATCATGGTAAACGAGACATCTCCAATCACATATCTTCCTTGATTCTCACTACCATCATGATAACCACTCTATGAGACAAAACTCATGTCATACAACCATTTTCACATCTAACGAGATAGTCAGTGAGCTCCCACATGTGTCCATAGTCACTATCGAAAAAATCTTCATCATCTCCACCATACTCAAAACATGAAACATAAATCCTTGAACATCTTTAGCCTATTTCATACACTAGACTACAAGAAAAATTTTTTTTGGCTTAACACCACCATCATCATCCTCGTACAAACAACACACATTACACATCATCATTGTGGGAAGAGTAAGCAAGTAGAAAACCTAACTAGATGATGAAGTCGAAACCATCACTAAAAAAACCTCATTCATATCCCCCTTTGTTGTAGGTACACATAATTATTCATCAAAATGATTGAAAACATATCTCATGAGAAGAAAAAACTTCAAACAGATCCCTCCCCCAAAACCATTGAGGAATCACCGCTCCAGCTACAACTCGGAGTGGAGCAGAGGGCCTTGGGGTCATGGCCGAGATAAGGTCACTCGGTGCATTCAAGCAACGACATCTCAACTTAAGGGTGTTTTCCATTTAATACATTAAACTTATTAACTGATATTGTTTGTTTTATTAAATTACCATTTCAATTAGTTATTCATTGTGAATAATATATGTTGTGGGTGTTTCAAGATTTCTATGGAATATTGGATGGTTAGTTTTGGGTTTTCCACATGGGCGTCACTTGTATGTCTTCTATATGTTTGATAAAATGGTTCAAAGTGGTTTTGGGATATATAATGAATTTATAATATTGTTTTATAAATTATTCTACCGATAAAAGTATGTTTTCTTAATTACAAGTGCATTTATCTAAAATTACATTGGTTATATCCTGATTAATATGGTCACTTATCTATGGATGTGCTAGAATGGAGTAGAACATGGGTCAACTGGGATTGTTAGTGAGAGGTTTTTTATGTGACCTTGTGAGACATCATAGGAGAGACTATGTGATATTCCATATTTGTTTTTGTAGGTGGTAGAATGTGCCATTAGAGGGAGGACTCTGTGATATCCAATTTGGATTCCAAGGGACCATGAGTGCCTTTGGTTATGAATACAGAGAGAGATTTTGTTTCATATATATTTAACAAACATGTATAGTCACTCATGATAGGATTTATTGTTAGATACCTATGGAAAATTAATCATTTTAATTTTTTTATATATGTTTAATAGATTTTTTTAGATTCCATTTTTATGTGATTAGATATATTATTCTTATTACTAATTTTCTTTTTATATGTTTGCATGATGTTTTATGTTGTTCGAAATTGTTATTTTTTATTCGTATATATTCAGGTGGTTCCATTTTCCTTGTTTATTTATTTCAGTAATGTTTGGAAGTTGACAGGGAAATGTCGTGTTTTTTTAATAGAAAACCAAATGTATTTAAATGATGCACATGAAAATGGAATGTTTTCAATGTTTTTCATTTTGAAATTTATTTTAAAACATCTTTTTGGGATTTCATGGGTGGAATACACAAATAGATTTATGGTATTATACTATAAGTATTTTTTCCTCACAACATTCTTGGTCCCTTTTTGGTGGTTGAAGATTTCATTCTTTAGAAAACAGGTAATGGAAAGGGAACCATGTTCAAATGTAGATTTTTTTTAATTACCATTATTTAGTGTTTTGTGGAGGAAACATCATATTGTATGGATAGAATCATATGAATTTTAATTTAGTATTTTTTACCATTTTGGATGAAATTGGTCCATGCTAAGAATTACACACTTTTTGAGTTGGGTTGTTTATTTTGAGAACTCCTGTTTATGTCCAGTTATTGTCTTCTTCGTATTTTATATATCTCATTTTTATGGTATATTTATATCATATACTATTGAATATTATTATATGTTTGGCCACCATAATTTAGGAATATCCCATATATGTTTACCTATAGAGAAATCATTCCAAAATAAAAGTTGGTTATGCATAATTCATTTTTCTAGTACGTGGTGATCAGGAACACACTATGTACTGTATAATTAGTGGTCTCAGGTGACATATTGGGTCATCTTATGTCGGTTCGAAGACAAATGTAATAAACTCTATTTATTATTTGGAGTTTAGTGCTAAACATGACCTTTGACCATGGGGGTATGAAAGTTTTTAATGGGGGAGCTCTATTCCTACTTTGATTATTTTCAAACCTCAAGCAGTTAACAAATTTCATGAAATTTTGAATTTTTTATTTTTTATTTATTTATTGGTGTTTGTGATGTTATTTATTATTGTTGATAACGATCAGAAGGGTTTATTTTAGATCATTATTCTTGTTTAATCATTAATTATTCATGACGGCACTTTTATTTTTTTTATGTCTTGTAGAAAATTCATCCCAGAAGGACCTTGTCCAAGTATAGGGAGTGTGCAGTAGAGAGTACCCTACAAGAGAACAATCCAGTTGATCTATCATTGGAGGACTGGGTGATTTTTATTAAGCAATACTTGAGTAATTTGGGTTCTTGTTATCAATTATATAATATATACTATGCTCAATATTTTTGGAGAAATAAACCATTAGCATTCTTTGTTGACAAGGGGCCAAATGATCCTAAGGAGTTGTTGGATCAGGTTAGGTGTGTCTTTTGATTTTTTGAAGTCACCTAAAACTATTTTAGTGGTATTTTCCCTGTACATGATAGAAGAATTGTGTAGGAAGTGGTGTGAGTTGATGTTTCTTTCAGGGAACCTTGATGACCTCACATGGACCACATTGAAAGTGTCATTTAATAATCTGTTCTACCCAGATACCATTAGAGAGGAAATGTCCAGCGATTTTCTCATGTTTCGGTAGTGTGATCAATCGGTGATGAAGTATTCCTCCATATTTATTATGTTTGTTCATGTTTCAATAAATCACTTCATAAATGATTACCTTGTGGGCCTTGTTTTCTAATTGTCTTGAGTCTAATGATTATATCTATTATCATACATCATTGTCTTCAAACTGATCTAAACGTAGTGGAAATAACATCAATAGTAGAGGGGAATATGACTGGAATGAAAGGTCTCATTTTTTTCCTTAGTGGTTTGTATCCATAGGTCATGTTTAGCGTAGAAGATGAATCAAAATGAGTCTCAGAGAGGTAGTGTATTGATTTTTTGGCACTCTTCCGGATCATCATATGTGGATCCTTTCGGGAACATACAAGTTATCAATTGTCTAAATGGGAATGTAGGATACGATAGGTCAATGTTCCTAGAGTTTTTGAGTTTTTTTCAATTACTGTGTCCATTCAGGTAATTACCATAATATATTTCCAATTGGATTTTCATGATAATGGTGAGGGATCCACCTTCTGTAAGGGGCCTAACGTTCAATAATAGGCTTCTAAGTATTGAGGATCTTGTACCCATGGTAAAAAGAACATTTCTATATGATGAAGGCATAATTAGAGTTAAATACTGGGAATATTTATGCAGTATAGGTTATACAGGAGGAATCATATTTTAGTTCTTCCGCTGTTTGAGGTATAGTATTTATTGTTTCTTCTATGTCACTGGTTATTTTGACACATGTGAATACAATTCATTATTTTAAATTATGCTGATTGATTCTATAATAATACAATATGATTTTATGTCATATTTATTGGATTTTATAACCAAAGTGGGTATAAAAATATAAAAGGATTCATGTTCCCTAGATATGTGTTGTGGTAGTTAGTGTGGAGGTTGTTTTTGACTTCCTGGTTTGGGACCTTGACATGTTCAATCACATTATCACCATGGATTAATTTGTATTATTCAAGGATTTGGTTTACTATTATCATTTTAGTGTCTTACTGAATATTATTAATGGAATCACTCATGTATTTTATGGTGTGTGGGATCCATGTTCATGGAGGATTAGACCAATTTTTTAGAGTTATATTTGATCTCATGTATGATTTCTAGGTTATTTCATGAAGTTGTTGAGTTGAATTCTTTGAGTTAAATTCTGTTTGTTATTGATAGGTACCCAGATGTATTTATTTTGGGATTTCATAGTATTTCTATCCTAGTGAGAGGTCGCATTTACCATGATTATTCTCCCAATGATGAGACTGTTTTCCATATCATCTTATCAGATTTCTCTGGATTAGTCGATGGAGAAGAAAATCCAATTATAGGATCTTGAGGTTAATGATTTTATTCATCATCATCATTCACAATGGTATATTATAGTTCTATTTTTATCAAATTTGGATGGTATCCACTAACATTAGATAGTATTACATATTCTTTACTAGGTGATTATAATGAATAAATGCCCATTTCCCAGAATTGATAATTTTTCAACCTGCTTTGAGGGGATCATTAGTTTTAAAAGATAAACATTATATTAGGGTACCACTAGTTGGTGATTCATGGTAACTATGTTCCAAATACTTCCATTAAAATTTGGTATATAAATTTTGTGTAGATGTTATTTAAAATTTGGACTACCAATTATTCTATATTCATTATGGTGTTGATGAAACAGATATCCCATATCATTTTAGGATTCTTTATATTGGACATTATAAATGAAATATTGTTGTACTACAAGTTATATGAGGAGAAAGATGACCATATTGTAGTTTTTTGTGTGTTTAAGAGGGAAAAATATATATTCCTTGGTTCCCAATTCTAATTCGGGGATTCTAGAAATTTTTTCTTTTGGGTCACGTGATTTTTGAGAAAAAAATATTTACTGGATCAAGATAAGTATCAATAAATTATGTATTTGGAGTTTACTAGGAGCTTGTTCTAGATCTATGTAATTCCAAGATTATCTATGAAATAAATATGACATTTTATAACATCTTGAGTATATATTATCAATAGATGGGGTTTTACTATAAAATTCATAAAGATTCATTATGATGATAAGTGATAAAGATTTTTAAAGTATTCATATACCTATATAAAATATTTACATACTTTGATTCCTCATGATCCTTGAGAGATCTTATTCTTTATATTATGATTCTTCTATTGTGGGTTTGGGATTTTTGATGATGCAGTGTGACCATGTTTTATCTTACGACTCTATGTATCTAGGCCCACAAGAGCCTGATTACCCCTTCCAATACATGGAATTGGTAGTATCCATTACGAAAGATTTAAAGAAGAGGCACCACTAACTATTTCGAGAAAGATTCAGATTGTATGTATATTGTAGGGGAGTATTGTTTAATTTCACCCAAAGTGACATGAGCCTTAAGGATAGGTTTCGGGTAGAGTACCTTTAATATTTTGATTTTAACATTAAATACACTCTTATGAATTGTAATATGGTCTGCCAATCATTGACCATGAACATCCCATTCAAGATGATTGGGAACTAGTGGATGAGTGGGATCTGATGACACTAAATTTTGATCTGTTACAGGACATGTAATAATATGGATGGTAGTTATTCTTGGATAGTCAAAGATTATACCATATCTTATCAATCAACTATGTATTAAGAAGGTATCTACAAAATATTTAAACTAATTATAAATTCTTTAAATTGTAGAGGGACCTTTGGTTATTTGTCCTGGTCTCGTAATGGTTGTCTTATATTTCAATAGGGATCAATAAATCTTCAATTATATGTCTAGAGGTGATATAAGAGGTTTATAATTCTAGTTCATCCATTAACTATTTGAAACTATGATTTTCTATTCCTTTATGGTATTAGTATCACGTGATAAGAATATTTGTGGGATCATTATTTCCATATTTATGACCTATTAGAGGATCAGCGATAAGAATTTGTGCCATCCAGGTTATTACATCCACATCCATTTCAAGTGTGAAAGTGAGATATGATATTTATGGATTTTTTATCGGAAAACCATGTACTCTGATTGGTAAGGATTCCATTTGGGTGATTTTCAATCATTCAAAAAAACCCCATTTTCTACTCATCAGGTAGTCTACGAACCTAATAGATCTAAAATTCCATTACATTTGTGAATTTTTTTGACATGATGGATCTCCATCATTGATAATTTCATATCCGGTTTCTTTCTTTACATATAGATTTTGGAAGGGTCTCCCTGAGGATTTGGGGGCCCAGTTGAAGTTGAGTACTATATATCACCCAAAAATGGATATCCAATTAGAGTGTAACATCCATACTCTAAATGATATGTTGTGGGGGCGTGTCATTTATATTAATGATTTCTAGGAATGGAACATTTCATGATATATTTTTCATATAATTATAGTTATTATATCTTTTTGAAAATGTCCCCTTTTCAAAAATTATATGGTAGGTTATTCTAATCCATGTTGTGCGAGGCTATGTTGAATGATAATTCCTTAGTGAGGCCACACCACATCTTGGAAAATACTCATAATATGCGGCTAATAAAAAATTAATTAGTGACCTCTAAAATCTTCTAGACATAATATTCTATTCATCTACGTCAACCATTGTAGTTTTAGGTTGGTGATCATGTGTTTCTATAGTCAATAGTTTAGTTTTTTACAAGTCATTTGGTAATGCATGCGAAATTGGTGCCAATTTTTTCTGATCATTTAATATTTTAGAGAATCAGGGTATTGTAGACAACCCATTCAATATACCACCATGGTTGAACCATGTTAAATACATCATCCATGACTCTGATATGAAGAGATACGATCCAAAACAATCTCTCATATTGGAGTAGAAGGTCAGGTAGTTAGTTACTAATGTGACCATTATGGAGTAGCATGTTCATATCGTGGATGTTAAAAACAATGTTCTACATGAAATATTAATCCCATTGGTTTGTGTTCACTTCCATCTTTGTGGTGAAAACAATGAGAAATATGAGTTTCATGTTTGGGTGAGGGAACAATGGCCTCACTTTTTTCCTCTAATGAAGCATGAGGGATTTGTATGGTATATAAGTATCATAAAATCATTTTGTGAACCCATTTTTGTAACAAGTATAACTAATTTTGAGTTTTATTTATCCTTGAGTGTGTAAATGTTGTTTATGGGTGTTGGGGATCAAAATCGAGAGTCTATGGGAGACCAAATAGGGTGTACAATTAGTAAAATTCCAGTATAAACCATTTAGAAACTATATTAGGGTTGATGTAGTTTTTTCAAAAGTTTTTTTAAATTGTTTGATAATGTTTTTTCAAACTACTCAAAAAATCGAATGAAACTATGTGAAATATATCATGTTTATAGTGGAACCCACACTGTTGGGACCCTAATTTTCGAATAATGTAGCCAAACCATGAAATCATACCAATCTCATTAAAAATTTTATACTTACCATAATAAAACTATCTAGTTTTTATCATTTAGACCTTTTTTATCCTCCCCCATAATACAGAACCCTCCTTCCTTGGTTGTAGATCTCTCCCCCTCCATCAATTGTGGATTTATCTGAGAATATTGGTGGTTTTTGTTGAGTTATGTTAATTACTTTTAGTTATCCTCGTTAATTCTCATTCAAAACAAATTTTCATCCATTTTCACATATGTATGGAAGCCTTGTCTTAGTGTTAACAAAAAATAGTGTATGTAGTTGTGTTTGTAGTCTGTTTTCCAATAGAATAGTTCAGTAAC
The DNA here is from genome assembly GCA_963277665.1 of Viscum album. NCBI lineage: Eukaryota > Viridiplantae > Streptophyta > Magnoliopsida > Santalales > Viscaceae > Viscum > Viscum album. The sequence continues at coordinate 2,095,226,713 of OY728163.1, read as the reverse complement.
TCTTTTTTATTCCTCTTATTGGTGGTATACATAATGGATGATGATAATAGAATAGAATTCTAGCTAGTTATCCCAATTTAAGGACTTGTTTCATGGAATTCTTTTTATTTATAGAATACCTTTGGGTTGTTTTTATTAAATATCTATTTAAATTATTTACGATTTTTTCCATGTTTTCTACATTTCCTATATTATTATGCTAATTTGGTTGTTTATTGTGGGGGTTTTTAAATGTTTCTAGTATACAAGCCCTCAAAGTGTTCAATAAAATGTCACAAATAGGAATTTTTTAAATTGATTTATAATGAATTTATAGAAATAAATTGTAGTTGAAAAATATATTTGGTAGATTATGAATGATTCATTATGAATTTGGTTCTATTATAACATGATTAATATGAACACTTATTTGTGGATTTGTTGACATGGAGTAGCTAATTGGAGAACATGGACACGAGATATGTTTTTTAAGGGACTCTGGTAGTCTTTGGATGAAAGACCATGTGATTTTATGTATTTATTTCTATCTATTCATAATATGAATGTCCATATGAGCCTCCCATTCGGTGTCCAAGGGGGTGTTAGAGCCTTTTTGCAGGAATACCAAAAGATCAATCATTTCATAGCTCAGTAGATAACATGTAAACTCAATCATGCTACGATTGGTGGGTAGAAACCTCAATGCACATTACCGATTCTATATTGGATTATATTATTTATATATTTTATTTGTTCTATTTTGATGTTCTATGATATATTATTACAATTTTTAATTTTCCAATTATATGGTAATATGATGTTGTATTTATGGCCAACCTTACTGTTTTTTCATTTGTATGAGTTGAGCATGTTGTGCCTTTTATCCTTGTATGAATTTTTTATGGAAACCCCATATATTTGGGAAATAGAAAACAAAGTATATTTGAATTGTTCATTTGATAAAGGTATTTTTTCAAGGTGGTTTTTTTTAAAATTTTATTTCAAATTAGTTTTTTGGTATTCATTGGTTAAATAAATAAATATATTATTGGTGGTATCATATGTGGATTCATTCCTCACACCCACCTTGGTCTGTTTTGGGTGTTTTCATATTTCATTTTTATGGAAATATGAAAAGAAAAGGGAACTATATTCCATGGAAGTTCGTATTGATTATAATCATTGAGTTGTTTCTCTATAATACATGGTATCATAGGGATTCACTCATGTGTATTCATCTCTATTATTTTATACCCATTGGTTTTACTTGGGCTTTGGTGGGATTTTTACCATTTATTTTGAGTTAACTTTTTTTAGATACCTTTTATATGTCTAGTTATAGACTTCATTGTATATTATGTATATCATTAGTTATGGTATCTATTATCATCTTATATTGAAATTGATTATAGTTTTTTCCATCATGTTTTAGAGATGCGCCATTTCAGTTTACCCGTTGGGAAATCATTCCCACAAGATAGTTTGTTATAGAAAATACTTATCACTAAATAGTTCTGATCCAGAATTTCATTCTTATCATGTGTTGGGGTGGATCTGTGGTTGATTTGGGTAAAACCTTTTTTTATTAATGTAGTTACTGAACAAATCAAATCCACATCTTCACTATATTACATTTTTTAATCTTCTTGACATGTGAAACATGTGGTATCTTAGTTTTATGTCTAAAAATTTATAAATATTCCATTATCGCACATTTTAAAGGTGGTCTCTCACCACTCATTCAATAACACCATAAAAATTATGTTTTCTCTTGGAAATATTCTGTTTATGATTCTAATATAATCATATCCATTTTCTATGATACTATAATCATATGTTATTGGCCTAATACAACTACTTATAAGGATTCCTCTAAGGGATATCCAAATGACTCAGTAATTGTAATATTGTTTTCTGCTTTTCATATCTTTTAATTCATATATTACCAGATATAATTTTATAATTCTTATATAATAATAGGTATAATGATTTTATATTTAGTTTTTTCACAATTAAATAATTATTTACAACCTTTACAATTTTTTATTTATAAAAATGAAACTTTCATTCGTGCATTTTGCAGAATAACACCTCCAAGAAGCGATAACAACAAAATTTCATCTCCACCTATATTAAAATTGTATAAGTTTGAAATTAAATAATAAATTTTTTATGTTTTTTATGTTTTTTTATCAAGATAAACAATATATTTCACCTTTTTACTAATCATTCATCGATAAATGAATAGGTAAACCATATATTGTGTTGACTACCATGAGCATAATGTAACAAAACTCGTTTTTCATTATGTTTCTTCCTTATTTAGTTATTCTATTATAATGATTTATACAAAACCAAAAAAATCATAATAATATCATTTTTCTCATTTAAGAATTTTAATATTCCCAAAATTAACAACTTTTACAATAATGACCATCCATTACTTATGGTATGTTCATGTTTGGGGTCGTCTAACCACATATATGAACAACAACATAAAATAATAAAACTGATGACTACGAGAAGTAAAATAATAATAATGAATTATATATGTAAAAAAATAAAAATTTTATTTCGTTTTTTTAATGGAAATATTAATTTTAAAAAAAAAATTATTAAAATAGCAATATTTTTTCATGATAAATCAATAAAACATTATCGATGTTATTTTCATATTTAATTATCATAATAAAAGTACCCATAGAATTTAATTATAACACTATAAATAATTATAAAACCAAAATTAAACTACCTTATGTGGTCATGTAATTCTGATCTTTTATATAATAATTAATAATAACACATCCTTTACAAAACTAGTTCAAGACAATCATTATTACTCATACCCAATATCGAAAACAAGTAATAACTGGCTTATATTGATGTAGATAATAATTATAAAAAATTCTCATTAAAGGTAAAATATGTGAGAAAGGTATTAAAATGGTTGGTTAAGGTATTTATTTTTTTATACAAAAGGCCATATCACATTTATATAAACATGTAATTATAGTAAGGGTTTGTTCTAACTCAATTAAAATCCATTAAGTTATAATTCTTCTTACTGTACACTATCATTACAATTTCTTATTTTTATACATAAGGAATGAATTTATTTTTTCTCATTATTCTCTATGGTTATATAGTTCTTCTCTATAACCTCATTATATATTAATTTTTAACCTCAATGATTATGTTACCTATAAGGGTTCATTCCATTGATTTTCAATTCCAAGAGACATGATTACGTTATACACCATGTTTTCTATATTATGGTGTAATTACAACCCCATTTATATTTTATACCATAACTATATAAATATACATGGAATTTAATGTTTTATTTGGAATCAATTCCTTCCCGTGGTTTTTGATTTTAATGTTTGTAATTTCATAATGGTTCCTTTATATCATATACAATTCCATGAGTCATTTTTGATATTATGCACCATAATTTCATTTATATTATGTATTTAAATCCTAATTACATTCAGTTCCAATGAATATATTTCATTTAATTATTTTTTATTTCATAGTATCCCTCTTATGATATTTTTATTATTACATTTACATTATCTTAAGGGTGTATGAAAATCTATTATGCTTCATTGAGATATAGTTTATTTCCACCCCTTATTTCCATTTTGTAGTGTATATATGGACCATGTGTTACCTAATAAAACCTTCCATTATATTATCATTAGTAATTAAAGTATTATAAATCAAGCAGTGAATTTTTCTTAACATATCATTTTCTCTAATAGGAATAAGTTTTCTTCCATTTCCTTTCCTTTGAAAATATTAAGTCTTTATTTCCAATCATTGCAGGGAATTCAGAAAGATTCCACACATAAATTTATTTGGAAAATATTAACTTATACATTTATCCCCCTTTCAATATAATTTTATTTTGATGGATGTTATAATGGACCCTATTTTTCTATTATTTATTGAATCTTTTTTTTTCTATTAATTTCCATAAAATAAACATTATTTGAATGCATAGTAAGGATAAAGATGGTAAAAGTGTCTCGAAGAATTATTTAAATCCCAGAGACCTATTTTCTATTGAAAAAAACTACTCCTCGAGGTTATTATAAAAAATACATTGCATTCTTCATGGTTATTTTAAACGATGCAGGTGTTTCGGTGCATAGTTGAGGGCACACAGTGTTCCCTAACCATGTAACCCCAGCCGCACGCCTGTGTGATTTCTTCATGTTTTTTAATAGAGTTAAAATTCATTATTTGTAAACATTTTTTATAATCATGTGAAATGACCATGTGGGGGAGGTATTGAGTTTATGTTGGGCTCATAGTGGGTGCAAGATTTGGCCAAACATACAGTCAAACCATGTAACTTTGTTTTAAATGGGTAAAAGTCCATTTTTACTAGATTTATTTAAATATCTCGCCACATTTTATTCTCAATTCCAATAGGAAACTTCTTCTCTACCATTGAGATATCCATATGAATTTAACCTGGGATTTAATACTAATTCACTATATGGATTCTGAATAAATATTCATTCATATTTTTGGATTTCCAATTGGGATTTCATTATTTCATAGGCTCATTTTATTGCCTTTATTTATATTAGAGATGCTATTTTGGTACAAGACAATATGAATTAATTATAGGGTCTTCAACTGTTCAATTATTTTCTTTATATATAGACTGAATCAGTAGCTAATAATAAATTATCATTCTTCCACGGGATTAAGGTAGGTGTTCTATACCTTTTCCCTAAAAGTGTCATCTTTATAGCCCATTTATGTTTCACTAGGAACAATACATTCTGGGATATTATACCAAAATTAATAAACCCTTTCATTAACTTATAAATTCATGATTAAGAAGTTTTATTATGGATTCATGAAATTTAGTGGGTTTTGACCTCAACCGGAACCTCCTATGGTGTGGGTTTTTTACATTTTCTGTGATTATGTCACCATTAGGGTCATTTGAGTTAGATATTCATTTAGATAATTAAATTTGATAAATAAATATATTGGTAATGGTTGTAAGTAACTTATATTACCTTTTCATTTATAGACTAAAAGTTTTAAAAGGATAATTCTCTATGTTTTCCATTATTATGAATGGATTAGGGAAATAATTAAATGGATCATTAATGAAATATTTAATGTTTTGGTTATGATTATAATTTAGTTTTTTTTGTATAAAATAGAAGATCTATTTTGATTCCATGAACATTTCTACTCACTTGCACTAATTTATCTAGAATAATATGATGCCTTATACATTTCTTCAACTTTGATTTGGAAAACTGTTAAGTTGACATGTACATTTCTACGCCTTGGATCCAATGACTTGTTAGAAAGTCTTGGGAATTTATACTCATTGGACATTATGACCTAATAGATTTCCATATAAAAATCCACTTCATTAATCCAATGACCTATTTTTTTCCTCATAAATTTCTAATCCTTAGATCCAATATAATCAGTTTTCATGGATTCCTCATATATTTTTACTAATTGGATTATGTTTACTTAACATAATTAGATTATTAGGATTCCTTAGACAGTTATCCTCCATGCATCTTCCTTATTTGACATAATTATCTTACCTAGTTTCCTTGGACATTTGTACTCCTTGGATCGTAACCCATTTTGTCCCGATACATTATTATATGGCATAGGTCATTTATGTTTCTTGGCATGATTTACAAATAAACCTTTTGTTTTATTTGATTGAACATAGTGAGAGTTGATAGACTGAAATGTTTTTATTCCATTATTTTTATATGTAAACATGTTATACTTTCACACTACCTCGGGTAAAATATAGACTTTGTATATATTATAGATACCATTTGTAGTGGACTATTATGTGTTGTCTCACACCCTATTAAGGATGCAATTCGGTACCCATACAGACTCCATTGCTATATATATAGATAGGGGAAAGCGACAACTTGGTGATGATTGATCAATTGTTTCATATGATAATGGGATCATAGGATTGAGATACCTATATTGATGATTCTTTGGGATAATGTTGATTGTTATTTTTGTACATTAACATATGTATTTTACTAGATTCATATTTCTATGTATTACATTCCTTTTTTGTTAAATTCCATAATTATAATTTGTATATGTAACGTATTGATGAGATTAATAGGTTATCTATATGATGTATTCTTATTTTTATATTGGTTAGATATCATTAATACTTCGACAATTGATTGATTTGATATAATGATGTGCATCATTATATTATAGAAGATACAGTCTCCCAACGATTCCAATATAGACCATCTCTTCTATTTTGAAACCTCTAGTGTATGGGGATGGGAGAAAGATTCTATTCGGGAAACTGGGTTAAGTAACACTTGGGTGGACAGCGTCTGGGAGATGACAGAGTGTATTAGAGCACTTCTTTTCTTTTGTATTTCTATTTGGGATTTGTAGAGAGGAGGCATGGAAATATATAGGGTTTGGTATTGATCTTATTATTAGGTGTAGCTTACCCACATACATGGAAAATCCATATTACAAGGTTTGTATCTTGTTGTTCAAGATTGAGATTATTACAATTTCTTGATTTAACTATTTCGTTTGGAACATGATGTTTGATGTTCCTTATGATTACTTATTTCTACTATTTTCACCATATTTAAAGGTATTATTTAATCATGTATCATCATAGTATCATTAATATTTATATTCCAAACATATATCTTGTCATATTTATATTACCACATCCATTTTCTTACTTCATGTTTCGGTGATTTAATTTATATATCAATAAAATTGTTCTATCACTTCTACCAGGGAATGAAAAATGGTCCGTTGTGACAAAATAAATTTGAAACCTCAATTTATAATGTGTATGGGAACATATTAATTGGAAGTGGTGGTCCATATATTTGAACCTTTTAAAGAAAATATCAATATATATGTGAATTAATTTAAATGGAATTTAATTATAAAATTAAATTTTTACAATTAAATGGGAATAAATCATTAAATTGAAATTATTATTCTTTTATAAATTATGATTTACACTCTATATACCAATAAATTAATTTTATTAATTTGAATATTAACCCTAACCATACCATATTAGTGTGATGTAATAATTTTATCTTGCATTTTAAATGATCTGTATATCACCTAGACATGGATTTAGGGGTAGGAAGTGGGGTATGACATATTTTAATTAATCATTTTTTCCTTTAAAACATTTATATTTATTATTTTTTAGATTTTAAATATTTTATGAGGCATGTGAATTGAATTTTATGTTACATTCCCCCAATATGGCCTTAGGTTATGTTCTAGCAGGGTGGTAATGACCATTCCATAGAGGTGGTTGGCCCAGGTCTACCAGTAGAACTTTCAGTAGTGTCACATGCTTCACAACCTATAATACATGATATTTGTGTTTATAACTATTTTCAAGATGAGTTTCTACACTTTATGAAAACCATTTATCGATCCCTTTGACCTTCCATAACTAATGAACAATTACTGCATGACTTATAATAGTATCATTGTCCCATGTTTTCGGAGTATGGAATACCACTAGCTAGAGATTCATGGATACAGGACAGGATATTAATTTTCATGGGTCTCGAGATAGTTTCTGGGAATATAGTTAGCCACACAAGATATATAATTTTGGATTATACCAAGAATTGGTGGGACATGATTACTTAGATAGATCATCCTCAGGATATGGCTTAGAGGAATTTCTAGATATCCCTCTATAATTTCATATTTTCTGATATGTTGAGGTTTGATATATCAAAATAGTTTAGGCCCTTTGATTGGTTATATTATCAATCCTAGACTATTCTACTAGTTTTATAGAGATCCAATGTTTCACACATAATCTATTAGGTGACATGTTCTCTAATGATATGAGATTTCGTGGATGGTCTCGAGTATAAAATCCAATCGAATGTTAAACCTGATTAACAAGAAACCAATTATGAAATAGTAAATTAGGTTCTCATTACTGAGTGTACCCTAATGAAATCTGGGGTATAGGGTTCAAATTTTTTGGATTCGTAACCCAGTGGCATAGTGTTAGGTTGTACAAAGAAACACTTTGACACCACATGTGTGGGGAATACTAACCAAATTATGAGTGAATGTAGTTGTGTATTATATATCCAGTTTTAGAGGTAGAAACATATGGGGAGTATATGTGAAAAAAACCTAGTTGAGTGTCAATTATGTGGAAGAGGGGTCTGCAGCTTCTCATTAGGAATGGAGCTGGATTGTTTCTGTCCAATCATGTTGATATGGTGGTCAAGGATGGGGTATCTAGACACCATATTTATTGGAATAGAAGATTTATCCTTCAAATATTATCCATCCTATATCGCAGGGCTATAGTTTAGGATAGGTGTATATAGTACAAGTGATACATATGAATTAGTGTGCCAGACATGTACCATGAGACATAATATTCAGGTAGCCTCTAAAATAGTTTCTTCCCTTTTCAATAGAGGTTTATCTCATTCTTTTATATCTATTCTTATTGTGAAGAGTCTCGGTCCTAATGTTTTTTTTAATGTTGTGATGAAACATAATACTCTTATTTGGATTGAATCATAGAGTGTATGATATTCTAAAGGAGTTCCTCCTTGAGGTTGTTTGGTGTCACTTCATATGGAACCTATTTTTCGATGACATTATAGTTTTTAAAATCATTTTAATGGTATACCTATTGGTTACTTATAATTATTGTGTTAATTTTTATCACTGAATAGTGATATTCATATCACTAAAGGGTGTATTTATTATTCAAAAAGTTGAATGAGATTTCTATTTGAGTAGATCCAGACCTAATAATCATTGGTAGGGTGGATGAAAACCTATATTTCTATATTATATATAATTGGTTAGGGAATACATCATGTAGATTATCATCCAATGGACAATCATTTCAGGGATGTTTTCCTGGAATACATTTCAATAAATCCATGTGAGAGTGGGGTAGGGTTATCCATTAAGCTAGTGTCTATAGATGAACTAGTATACATTACTCTTTACTAGATGGATACTGTTATGTTTTATGTTCTCAATATATAGCAAGAGATCATAGAACCAAAGGGTTTTATATGAACTAGTAATTCTCAACAAGTTTTTAAATCCTATATCCCAAGAAAAATTATGGAACCCTTCATTTATGGGTGGATTTCCAAATTTTGAATCAGTTGATGGTTTTGAACCGGTACCACTTTCCTCATTTGGATGATCTGTTTGACCAGCTCTCTGGATCTAGAGTGGTCTCTAATATTAATATGTAATCAGGTTACCATTAGGTGCATGTTATACCAATAATAATACCTTATATAGCCTTCCATATGTGGTATAGTCTTTATGAGTATCTTTTAATGTTTTCTGGTATCATTAACACACAAGAAGTTTTCCTTCAAATGATAAAACAATTTTTCTATCCATATCTTGATTCAATTTTGGTTGAATTTTTAGAAGAAATATTTCTGTATTCTAAAACTCAAAATGAACATTCATATCATCTTATGATCATATTGGATAAACTGAGGGAAAATAATTTATATTCTTTGCTCAATAATTTCCACTTTTGGATTGAAAAAATCAATTCCAAGGTTATATTATATTCGATACATGATTATATGTTTACCCGAAGAAGGTGAGAGTAGTAGTTTTCGGTAAGGATCCTAAGAACTACATTGATATAAAATGTTTCCAAGGTATATATCGTTATTAAAAGTGAATCATAATATAATTCCCATGCAAAAAATCACCTATTTTGAACATGATTAAAAATAGTGAGATTTTTATATGGTCTGAGGCCTATGAGAGAACCTTTCATGAGATGAAGAGGACACATAATTTAGTGCCAATCCTAATTCTTTTAGAGTTCAGTAGAAGTTATACACAACATTATAATTCATTAGGTATTATGTTATGATACGTTTTTTAGTTATAATGAGGGGGTTGAAGAAAATTAGTCTCATCAAATGAGTCCATGATGAGAGGAACTATCTGACACACGGTCTCAAGATAGCTGATGTTGAACATGATTTTCTCTTTTGGGGCCATTACATACTAGGAGAGAATTAGTGGAATACACAAAATTCAATAATATCATCTGTATATTTACACGGTGAGAATTGAATATTAGTAAATTATTGTGGGTTCAATAACTATGTATTTTTAAGTTATTATGCCCATATTCCTCGGAAGGGAAATGTAGTCTCTGATTCTCTGATAGACGGATTGAAATGTATGATTTTGTTAAGACTAGTAGTGATTGGAAGGTTATACACCTATTTTTGAGATAGATATGATGGTTAAAGACTACCATTGATAGTCCATTAATTTTTCATTATCAGTTTTTTCATTTATTGAGAGTATGAAGGTGAGGATGAAATTATATTCAAATGGCTTGGTCCTTAGAGAGAGAGTTGCAGGTGACGAACCACCTCCATGTTTCATCTTTGATGATGATGAGATCATTTTCATCCATGGATGTTTCAGGGTTCTTAATAACATTCAAGAGGAGATTAAGAGATATCCCCATTCCACTATATGGGTAGTACGTCCCTATCATACCAAAATGATTCTTATCATACACTATCAATATTGGTGGTTGGGGATGATGTAAGAGACTGTCTGGTTCATTACATATTGTGTGAACTATCATAATGTCAATGTGGAACTTTAGTGAATAATAAGTATTTTACAACTATTTCGTATTACTGAATGTAAATGGTACTACATCTCAATGGATACCACGACATAATTTCCAGGATCAACTCAAGGTTGTGACTTCGTATAGGTGATCAAAAATAGGTTGAAAAAAGTCACCCATTTTCTTCCTATTTGGGAGACTCTATTAGTGGATGATCTTGGAAGTATCTAAATTCAGGAGATCATATGCCTCCATGGGGATCCATGTTCTATCGTATAAGAAAAGGACGCTTGATTAATTTTGTGGTTTTGGAAGGGGTTGAATAATGCACTAGATATATACGTTCAGGTGGTTATGTCCTATCACCCATAGACTGATGATCAGTGAAACCCTATGAAATTGTTTTTGGATGAAATGCTCCAACCATGCATCCTTGATTTTGGGGTGTTCTTGGGAGAAACACAAAACTCTCAACACAATATCATTTAATAATATCTTCTGGGTTACCATACAGATCGATCCATTAGAGACCCTATATGTTATGCCTTTTCATTCACCCATATTCTATTTAAAGGAAGGTGAGGAAGCCCTACTAGGTCCTAATATAATTTAAGAGACTTTAAAGTAGGTTCATCTTCTTTAGAATTAGATGTATGTTTCTTATACAAAACAAAATTCATATTCTGATTATCATCATCATCCATTAGAGTTTGATGTGGGGATTTAGGTTTTATTATGTGATTATCCAAGATTAAGGATAAATGGATATAGAAATAATATAATCTATCACCTCATTATGTTTGACCCTTTATGATTTTGTATACATTATAGTTGGTAGCCTGTCAGTTACAAGTACACTAGAGAAACTCTTTTACGCATGATGTCTTCCATTTATCTAAAATTCACTAATATCATCCTTATTTTTTACAAACACATAAATATAATGAGGTTGGGTTATTGGAAGATGAGCCTTTTCAGGATCATCGTATCTTTATTGTTGATTGATTCATGAAGGTTCTATTAGGATGTTCAGTTCATCTTGAATGGGTTCTATGGAAGCATAGACATGTACAAGAAAAGACTTAGAATCAAGAGGATCATGTACATCACCAGTGTATATATTTATTTTAAAACAAATTGTCAATTTTTGGAAGGAAAATTATGTGATTAATATAAATTATGGGAAAATATTTTATGAACCTGGATTTTCTATGAGGTATGGAAATATTTATTTATTTTTAATTTACTTAAATTTACACTTATGTGAACGCATGGAAATTCTATAGATGGAATGAGGGTGTATGGGTCCTGTTGGAATCATGGAACCCATCATTTGGAAGAAAAAACAATGCCACTTAGAGAGTAGAAACCATTCACCCTAGTATAAATGGTAAGAGTAAATCAGGTGGGGTGTTTCAGTGCATTGTAGAAGGTGCACAATTTTCCCTAATAGTTCTACCCAGGACACACGCTCATGTGTGTTATTTGTGGTTTCTAATGGAAACAAATGCTTGGAGAGTGTAGGATTTCTCTAACAATACACCATGACCATGAGAATTGGACTTTTGGAAATGATTGGATCATATTTAGTGTACAGTCTGTCCACCGATGTTTCCAGACCAAGCTACATAGTTTTAATTGGGTATGAAGACCATTTTTTCATTATTAATTTAAATCCCTCACCACAACATTATTTCCCTTTCTAGTGGTCATATTTTTATCCTCCTTTGAAATATACATAAGCCTTTAATATAGGATATGATCCTAATTCACCTTTCATCATCAAAAACAAGATTCCTTTATCTCATTAGATAGACACTGGTGAGTTCTTTATTCCTTATGATTCGCTCTTTTTTTCACTATCTATCAATAATTCTATTTAGGTGTAAGACAGTATGACCTATTTAATGGGACATAGTATTTTATTATATTTTCTTATGATCTGGACTGAATCAGAGGACATTGATGGATTTTTTTTCTTATACGATCTTACAGTACGTAGTCTATAACTTTTCTGAAAAGTTATAGTTATTTATTGATCATTTCTCTTATTCATTACTCAGGAATTTCCAAGATATTCCTCCTCACATAATAAACCATCGAGATAATTGATATGTTCTGGTTTAGGACATTTTGTTAGATATTTATGTAAGGTTCTATGTTTTTGACCTCAAACTGAACTACCTAAGGGGTTGGTTCCTCCCCTATTCCATGATTGTATTTCCCTTAGGGTGAGTTGAGTAAGAAATTATTTTGGATAATTAACTATGATAATGTTGTGGATTATTAAATGTTATACAAACCTTATAGAACATTTTCATTTGAATATGAAAGGTATGAAATGGATAATTCATTGTCTTGTGTAGGATTATGAAGTGATTTGTGAAATGAAATAATGAATGTTTAATGAAATGGTGAACATTTTGGTTATGATGATAATGTAGGGTTTGTTGTATGGAATTGATGACCCATATAAATTCCATGTACATTTCTACTCTATGGATAATATTTCATAGCCTTTTAGGATTCCTATTACATGTATAATCCTTAGATCTGATGAGTTATTAGGATGTCGTGGTCATTTAAACACCTTCTATTTAATAACCTATAAATATGTATTGTACATTTCTACTCCATGAATCAGAATACCTATTTGGATGACTTGTACATTAATACACCTTAGATCAGATAACCTATTAAGATTCAATAGAAATTTATAGAACATTGGTCAAATTTAATAAACTTACTTGGATTCCTTGGACACTTATACTACATGTATCCTATTTACCTAACCTAATCACTTGAATATTATTATTTATACATTTCCAATCCTTGGTTCATGTTTTAATTATTATATTGCTTTATCTATTTCCATGAAAATATATACGCAATGGATAATGGACTATATAGGCCTGATACATGATGATATGGTGTAGGTTGTTGATGTCACTAGATATACATTGCATATTACCCTAACATGTTAGTTTCCTAGTCATAGTGATTCTTAATAGACTGTACAACTTTAGTTCTATTATTAGAATGTGTAATCCAATAATATTTGCACATTGTTTCATCTTATAAATAGATACCGAACATGTTTTAGAAAACATTAATGGTGGCATAATAAGTGTTATCTCACACATTACTGAAGACATTTTTGGGTACCTAGAAAAATTCATGGATGTAGGTTGGGATAGGGGAAATTTCCCACTTGGTGATCCTTGATTGATTGTTTCATATTAGCAGGGAAGTACAGTACCCAGTTTTTGCTTATGCTACTATATAGGGATAGTTCATTTTGGCCTTTATCTATTTTGATACTTGAATTTTACTGGATGAAATATTAGAATCATTACATTTTTTGTATAACATTTTATGTTCACCATTTTTATATGAAACTGATGGATGAGATTTCATGGTTATTTACATGATGGGTTTTTTTCATCAGTGGTTCAAATATCTCATTTTATTCTGATATATATTGATATGAATGTTACAATGTGATACATTCTAATCATGAGGGTATATTCTACCTAAAATCCAACTATGGACCCTCAATCATAGTTTGTATCCTCTGTCATATGAAGAGTCGTTCTTGAGGACATTTGGCCAACTGGGTCTCGTGACTATAGAGTGAACCCAGTTCGATATGTCATTATTTCTTAAATGAAAATATATTCCCATTAATTATTATGGATATATTGAAAATCTTTATATTTTTTGTTTCAATATAGTTTTTGTATTACTAAGGTCAATTGATAATGGGTTTTTATCCATTAATATTCTTATTCTAGTTATATTATGTCCACATTATCACATTTAATGATAGGGAAATTTTTAATGATCATTATGTTTGTATCTCAATGATGATATTTACTTATATTTAAGTAATGTTTAATGTTACTTTTATTGATGTTAATACCTTTCATGTGGTTAATGTATTATCATTAAAGTGTATAGCATAGGAACCAGTATTATATAACCCCTTGATTCGTAAATACATCCCGTGAGATAAAATAACATGAAAATTTTTGTTTCATCATTTCAGGAAAAAAATATTTCCTTGACACATGGAATTACCGGTATGATCATGATGTCAATGATTAGTATGTATTGCATTTTCCCATGTAATTAGCTATCTATAATTATAAATTTCATAAATAAGGAATTATTTATTGTTATTTATGTATTTATTTATTCATTTATCAACGAAGTATATGGTGTGGTCATAGTTTCACTTGATTATGGAATTATTAAGGTTATCTATTTTTCAATACAATTTATTCTCATCATTGGACCCCTTATAATATTTTATTGTTATCACTTATTATTAACAATACTTCTAATTTTTGCAAGGACCTTATTATGTTTCTTTTTCTTGAGATTTTGAAGAAATGTATTACAAATGATATTTTTGACTAAATAGATAGAGTGGACAATTTTTTGGGAGTATATAAATACGTGTTAAGGATATAATACTTTATTATGTAGTGTATTGTTCTTGATATGATGAAATATACATTTTATTGAATTGTTAATAGTTTTCCCGACTCTATAAAACTATATACCTCGATGTAAAAAAAATCAAAGTGACTCACTTTTTTCATGTGATATTAGAATAGAATATGGTAAAATTTGTTTCACTTGGTTATATTCCAAATCCTACCTATAAAAAAGTGGGTATATTCTAACAAAATTATGTGAGTGTGGGTTTTTGGAATCATTTTTGGTATCAAAGAATAGTTTAGATATGTATATAGTTTGGTATGTTGGTTGAAAATAATTTAATGGATGATAAGTTAAGGATGATAATTATTTCAATGTTATAGACAACTCTTTCTTCCTATTGAGGAAATATTAAATATTACAGGAAACAATATAATTTATTTTTATTGAAAACCCTATGTTAATATTAAGGGATATGTGTAACTATTGAATAATATAGTAAAATTTTGGTAATGTATATATTGTGAGGTTACCTTACTATATAAATGCACTTATCGATACTACATATAGATTAAGGATCTATAATATATATACCAAGGAGTAATAACCTAGAAAATGGTATATTGAGTATTTACTTGATCATCCCCCGAAGCAAGAAAAAAGAGTCCAACTTACACAAAATGTTTAACACTCTTTGGGAATATGCTTTTGTTAATCATGTTCTCTTACTGAAGGATCATAAAGTATTTTTTATGATATAAAAAATTTATGTTATATAACCTTTTACAAAAAGACCATGGAAAAAAATGAATTAAAATAGTTTCATAGGATGAAATGAAGAACTATATTTTTTAAAAAAAAATCATTGTAGAATGCATTTTCACATTGATGTTCTTACATTCATATTATTGATATTATCAAAAAAATTAAGGATTTATTAATTAGTAAAAAAAGACCGTTAAAATGATTTTGATAAAGGTGTATATCTAGAAACCACATTGTCTTATAAATAAATAAAGAATAATTTATTAATTGTATATAATATTCATAAATTTCTATTATGATAGAAAAGTATGGTCCCATAGTCTTACATAATGTAGAGATATTGACATCTTATTATAAATTAAATATTTATAGTATGGTATATTTTTATTAGTGAATGATATTCCAATATATTCTGAAATTCATTAGGATAATGTGAGACATATAAGTATTGTTCTTAAGTGGTTTTTCTTTATTGGTTGGGAAGCATATATTCAATTCTATAAGTATCCCAGAAATGTTATTTTATTAAATGGTTGTTTTATATAGATTACTAATGATAAATCCATAATTGAGGTATGGATACCTCTTAGGTTTATCATAAACATGATCATGGGATAATACAAGGTTTATTAATTTTGTAAAATTATGTTAGACAATATTGTTAACATGGCTATTGTAAATTGTTTCATGGTATTTTTGGTGATGATCATCACATTTTTGGTATTGTGGTATGTATTGGATTGTGCATTATATAATGAACTAGGGATTTATGGAATTTAATTGATATAGATAGTGTAAATGTGTAGAATTATTTATATGTTAAAATGTAACATTATAAAAATTTACATTTTATGTTTTATAAAGAAAAAAAATAAATTACAGATAAAATATCTTATTTTTTGAATAATATAATAATAATAATTTTATTATTAATTGATATTAAATAAGAAAATAATTAGTTAATTATTTTTTTAAAAATTATTACATTCATATAAAAAATTATTCATTATATTTTTATTTTTATTTTTATATGAAATTGAAAATTTTTATAATTTGAATTAAAAAAAAAAAAATTAGATACATAATTTAAAAACTTATCATAAGCTGAATTTATTAGTTTTTAGATAAATAGTTGATTCTAAGGAGAATAATGAGCAATAATGTTTTCCCAAAACCGAAACTTTTATGAATTTATCAATATATAATCATCAAATAGAAGTTTATAAATCATTTTAAATGATCATATATGAGATTAAAGTGTAATAATGTATATTTTTAAATTCCATTTTTTATTTATCATAACCTTTTTAATCATTTTTTGAACTACAATAATACTTTCCATTTAAAGAAATTTTTCCTTCATTTTTATTTTATTATTTTTTTTGGTAAATTGTTTTCATTATATTAAAAAAATTATTATTTTTAATTAAATATTTTCCTCAATGTAACCAAATAAATTTATAATTTTATCCTGGACATAAAAGGTTATGAAAAAAAATAAATTTTACTAAAAATGGGTTCTTATGTGTAACATGTTATACTATTAAACATTGATTTACCCTAAACATTTAAATTTTATATGATTAAATGGTTTTTATTATTATAATAAATTTTTACAAATTATATAATGAGATACATTTTCTTAATAATTAAATGTAATTAAGTACATAATCACTACATATGATAGTAAAACAAAAATTAGTAAATTTCATAATTCTATGATTGAAGGATTTGAAAACATTTTTAAAACATATAATCAAAGGATTTTTTAAATTATAATCCAACAAATAATATACCATGATTTAATTTTCTCCCTTTTGGAATCTTATTTTCATGTGGAAAGTGTTCTATCTTTATATTAATTTGATAAATTAAAAGAAAATCATTCTCAACCAACATAAAAGGGGTCAGTCACCACCCTTTCCAGGAAACCCTAACCAATTTATTTACACTTAAATATATTCTCTTGTTCCTTCTAATATAATTCTATTAATTTTATTTGAGCGCCTATTAAAAATATATTTTCCTTAGACATCCATTTCTTTGGTGTCGTCTTAGAGATAGCCGAAATCCAAAACATGAGACCAATTTTTTTCTTTACTAATTGTTTTCAAAAATTTCATTCCCAAATTTAATTTTCTAACTACTATTAAGTGAAATAGGTTTTTTTGTATAATTTATTTTATTATTCCATAGTAAAATATATTAACCCACTTTTACCTTTTCAATTATTAAAATTGAAATAGCAATTTGTTTGTGTGAACTACCTCCACCAAAAAGTGGTGACATCATTTTTTCAACACCAACTCAATAAGATTGTAATAGGGGTAAAATATAATAATAAATGAGACACATAAAATATAGTAAGAATTAATATTAGGAAAAAATACATCATCATTACATCTAATTATTTTAGAAATGAAAATGTTAATCATAGTGTAATGTCCCGTGTTTTTGAATGATGGGAATTTCCTAAATAATTTGAATTTTTTGGTTTTTTGTATGGAAGGTTCATTAGAAAAAGATTTGGAATGTAAATTAAATATTTCAAATAGTAAATGTTTTTTTATTTGAATTTATTTAAGTCCTGAGAGGTGTCTCTGTAGTTTAGATGACTTTCAGGAGTATCAAGCTCTAAATATTAAAACTGAGAGAAGCTGGTAAGGGAACACTATTTGTCTGAGACTATATGACCTGAAAGGATAAACCCTTATTATTATTTAGAGAGACTGAGGGAGATTCATTATTTACAATAAAAATGTGAAATATGAGACATTAGCATTCTTCTAGTTCATATTTCTTCCTATATGATAAATTCGTATTGTGTGATAATTTTTTCAAAGCATGTGATTGTATATGAAATCCCCATGAATAGGAAATCACACATCCCTATTTGGCACAAATTTTGGCCAATAGTGAATCCAAACCATTTTCCACATTAATGTTGGTAAAATAAAAATTCCACCCCCATCATTTTAATCCCTTTTTACACCTCTTATATACCACACATGGATTAACTCACCCCTTCAATGGAACTTTTCATATTCTCCTCCAAGGAAAATTTATATCTCTTCCATATGGTTTCAGATTCGACCATCATCTATCATATTGGATAGCCTATAGAAATATCTCAAATGCACTTGATAGAATTTTTCCTTTTACTTAATTTAAATGGATTTATTTTGGAATCACATTATCTTCCCTATTTTCTTGACATTTTTTTTATTTCTTTTATTTCTATCAAACCAACAAAATTCAAGAAATAATGATGGATGTATGGGCAATCTATGGAATATATTAGGTTTTTTATAGATTTTCCCCTAAAGTATAGATAATTTATAATTACACATTTTCTGCTACTTGTCATTAATTCTATGTGATGCCTCCTAAATATTAATTTATTTATCATGAACCTAATTTAAAAGTTCATTAGCTATTTTTATTATGAATTTAACTGTTTGACATTGTTCACCTCATCTAGAATCATGCATGTGGGAATTTTTCCTTTAATTTCATGGCCAAATCTTTGTCTACATGATTTAATCACCCTTCTCGAGTGTTGATTTAAATTCTTATAATTACAATGACATGCCTTTATTTTCATCACCTAAGTTGTGTTCTATTAAATGATATATAAGGGTTGTATAAATTGAATAAAATTATGTGGTCTATTTCATTTTCCCTTATCTAATAACCAAATGTCCTTTGTGGTTTTTTGACTTCTCTAATAAAAGGGGACTAATAAATATGAGATGATAAATATGAGGAATTGCATTCTCAATTACATAGCCTTTACTGTTATATTTGAAATGAATAATGGTCATGAGACTTATTTTTATACTTGGGTTTTGACATCATATTTATGAATATTGCATCTTTTGAAAATTGAAATTAAATGATTAAATGATTTTTGTATTCCTTAATAGATACATGGAATCCTCTTTTCTAAACACCAAGGATGGGATTACTAGGATACAACTTATATGACTTATGGGATACTCTATTTTTCTTGTTGGAATTTCATGGACGGGATTGTTGGTTGTTTTGATATTATATGTACAATGAGTGATAATTGGGGTTACTCTTTATGGAACACCATAGAAGAACACAATGGTTACTTTTCTTATATTATTCCTTGGGAGATACTTGGGGTTCCTTTTTATGAAACACCCTGTATAGGATCCTATGATGGATTACATTCTACATGCTTTGAGTAACACATGGTAATTTTTATGAAACTCCATATATAGTATCATAGGTAAGTTTGATGTTACGGGTTATTCTGGGGTTTCCTTCTTAAGTAATTACATAGATGGTCAAATTAAATAAACTGCATTACATGATTCCATAAGTGATATTTGGGTCTATATTTTTCAGGATTCATAGGATGGGATCATTGGATGAACGATTGATATCATGTATGTTTATAATTGCATATTATGGGTGGTTTATCCTTATGATAGTTGTTGTGGTGGGATGCCTTGTCCATATAACCTGGGTCCCTAACAAGTTGACAATATTTTCTCATATTTATGTGACTAACTAGATCTTTATCTATGGTATTAGAGCCTATTTTATGAACAACAACATTGTATACATGGGTCCTAGGAATAAATTATCATTATCTAATTACCTTTTTGGATACCTAGAATTCTCTCTTGCTTATGTTTATACTGGTTATATCATTTGTCATATGTTACTATATATGTATAGGATTGTGTGTTCAGAGACATTTCCTCATGTAATAGAGGTAGAGTGGGCCAGGTGTCCTTGAAAAACTTGATCTAACATCATTAAATTTATTTATGTATTAATTTATTTATTTATAATATTTAAAAACCATAGTATTTATATTCACTTATTGGATTTTTAATTAGATAATTTTTTTGGTGTCCTAGAAAGTGCATCCTGCACACTTTTTAGGCCTTAATTGCTCTATTGTACCTATAAAGACCTTATGTTTGTATGTTAAGGTTTATAATTTATGATTATTATATTCATTTTTTATATGTGATCTTAGGATCACTAGTAAAGTTCAATTCTCAAAGAATCTCATTCAGTTATCCCATGGGGAGTTTTTTGTCTTCATTATTCTTGTACAATATCACCTACTTTTTTATACTATTTCATATTTTTACTATCATATAGACAAGAATGTGTGGTTATGTTTTTGTTGTTAGCCAATTTACTTATCTACATAGTTTCTTGTCTTCAAATTTTCATCAATATTTATTTAAATTTATTCTTATATTTGTTGATTTATAGATCTTATATAATTTTTCTACTCTCATCATAAGGTCATAGTAACCCCATAATCCCATCATTAGACCCTCACTTCTAGTTGGCATCTTATAGTGTTTGGGGTGGCATGCATAACGAAATTTGACTGACTGGATCGAGGAAAATTTTTAATGGATCGTTGGATGGGATGCTACAAAGTGGTATTAGATTTTTTTTCTTTTATGTTATCTTATTTTTTATGTATGGATTATTGGATACTAGAAATATATCAGCACTTGGTAGTAGTTGTGTTTGTGATTGATCTCCCCATCCGTTGGGAAATAAATAAGTGACCAAGAATTAGATTTTTTTTCATAATCTTAGTTGTTAGAGTTCATTTTGGTTTCACCTTCCATGATTAGTTTACATTATACTATTACTAGATTATGATATATAAATTATTTTACCCATGTTCTATTAAATAATTGAATTTTGATTACTTCAATCATTTTAGGCTTATATTTATTTACCTTCCATGCATATTTCATTCCTTTTAGGTTTTTTGCATGAATGTTTGATAAAATATTGGACGTTCCTTATGTATTTTGGTAGCATCCTGATCTATATAATACATTTATGTGATTATTTAGATTTATTTTCTAATATACCATGCTTATATGGATTCCTGTTTATATGCCAATATTCTTTTTTGTTGTGTAAATAAGGACTAATTGTTATTTTCATATACAATAGGTTATTGATGTGTTAAAATCAGACTAAATAGTTTTTACAAGCATATATTGGTGGAGAAACCATAACTAACCAATCATAACATGTTTGATCTATGTAAATTTTGTGGAATATGCGAAAACATATTGGTTCTGATTAAATAAGAGCTAATTTTTAATATATAAACTGCATGGGAACATTACAAATTTAATAATTGTGACCCTTATAGATGGACCATCATATAAGAGCTCTATTAAAATTAATATTATTGTAAATAAAACAGTTTTTTACTTTTTTATCTTAATGTACCTATATGTTTCATTAGTTAATTAAACATACAATAATCACTTGTGTGATGTTTTCCTAGATAGATTGGAATTTAAATTTTCATTAACTAGGACCTTTTTTGATAATGATTATAAATGTAAAAAAATGGATAAAACGAATTTGTGTGATGATTTCTTAAAATAAGATAGGATGCAGGTTAGAAAAATAATGCATGGGACAAATTTAGATATAACATGTATGTGTTCTTGAAGGATTTTGAAAAATAATGTTCCAAAAACTTTTTTCCTGTGATGGGTACTATATTGTATTTAACACTATGAATTTGAAAATTTAAAGAGAATAATTCAAATTCATGAAATAGGTTAAATGTAACAATATGTTTTGTTCATAGTTTCAAAAATTTGGTATGGTTAGTTTAAATTATTCAATGATTTCTACCTTGAAACATGAATGTGAGCATTACTCAAGGGCCTCTTCTTCTATATGATGAAAAAAATGATGGAAATTAAAAAATAGTAATATTTTTTAGGAATGAACTCCTTATAGGATTAAGACTTTTGGTTTTAGTATGGAGATATTTCAAGGTAGTTAGTGGAATCTAAACATTAATAGCCTTCTTAAATTCATGTAAATAATTTGAAACAAGAGGTTTCATTCTGGCTCTATTTTTTCCGATTATAAATTTATTTTCTAATAGGATCCATGAGAAATAGGGGCGGTAATTTAATTTTTTGACCTTATTTATAGTCATTAGAAACATGTATTCCTTATGTTTATATGTCTATACTTCCCTAGGGAATGGTTGGTCTTATAGTAAGTCATGTGATCATTCTTTTTATTAGAGATATTATAAATTTCTATCCCATCAACCTATTTTACAATAGTATAAAATAGTAAGTCTTTGGGAAAAAAGATTCTCTTCTGAGTATTGAAAAAAGAAAAATGGATAGTATCACGAATGTGTCATTTTTCTTATGAAATATCTTGGTAGTATTTATGATAAATGAGGTACCAATCGATTATCTAAAATTGAACAACAAATCATATGATTTATTTGGTAATAGTAAAATATTTGATCTATAACACTATCTTAACTGTCCATCTCTTGAGTAGAATGTCCTGGTAGTTAGAGGAAATTATAAATACCCTCTTTCATGGAATGATATCACAAATGGATCAAATATATAGACACACTAAATGATTTTTTTTTTGATTTTATGAATGATTCTATGTTGTGTGTGATTATAAATTAGGATGAATGTCATGTTTATATCTAAAATAAATCTATATTTCTACAATGTTATGTGAATGTTCAATCTCCCATTCAATTTCACACTTTCTAATCATGTAGGAACCCTCCAGGACCCGCAACCAGTGATCAATATAATATGTGATGCTAGATCAATTACATTTTTTAATAAGTCCAACAATAAGGAATCTCTTAATGGGGGAGAATTTCGACCCTTAGAGAAATATTTTTCATTTTAAGTAGAAGAAAAAAATGATTCTTCCATTTGAAAATGGTCAATACTATTTTCATACTATTTTGGAGATTGATTTTTTAGAAGTGGTCAATGCTTGAAAGGCATCATGTAGATGACATGGTTTCCTATGTATATAACCATTAAAAGAATAATTATTCAGGGGTATACTATGAACGTTTCTCTATAGTTATCATATGATACCTCAGATGGTAAAATAATAGTTTTTATTTAATGTTGAAGAATCTAAGGATACAACCAACATAATTTTATAGAAGACATCTAGGAATGGTTTAGCTACTCTTCTTGTCTACTTTTGGATGTGTTTGGTTGGACTGACACCATACCGATAATTTTTTTTTATAATGTCATTGTATTATTTGTTCCTAGAAATTCTTGTAATTATATTAGTGTACTACATTCATAGTGATGATCATGCCCCCAACATTGGTATTGAACATGATTCATTGAGAGAGTATTAATTATACACCCACTAAATTAAAGGCATCATGGGGACAATTTAATGTTCCTACCACATGAAAGCATTATCTATCTACTATAATCTCACATATTAACTTTGGATGTGGACTACCTTGGTTGATATTTTGTGTATATTAATTAAAGATTATGAGGATATTATATCATTATTTAGTCTCTGATGTGTTTCCTTGTGGGTGAAAATCCATGTTTTTATGATCGCGTATACACCAATGTTTCTGTTTTTGTATGAAAACATAAACTTTTTGTTGGATAGTAACATCAACAAAAATATAGTTACGGGGTTCAGTTATCACACTCATAGAAAAACTTGTAATTCCATTGTTTAAATTCATTTTTATCTAGTTATTAAATAAAAAATCCATATAAGCTAACAGTTTATCAAATAGTTACCCAGTAGTGGCTCAAATTGTTTTTTCTATTTCAGTTAATGAGGTTAGTGAGGAAACATTTTAGGAATGTCATCGGGTTATGGAAGGCTCAATATAAATCTCTATGGAGGTTTTTCATGAAAGTCATGCTTAATTAAGATAAATAAGGATAGTTGGGAATTGAACATGGGATAAAATTAGGAATCATGAAACGAGAGATGTTATAGCTCAATGTGAATTCCTAAATAAGAAATTCGGATGGTGAATGTACCATAGACCGATGTTGGCTGCGAAATAATAAATACTACAGTGGGGAGAGATATTTGTAGAATAGTGAAAGAGAGGATGAAATTATAATGTATTGATATGGATGTCCTTTGGTAAGTATTGTATTAGTGTTTTAGTTTTACAATAATGAAATTGGATTGAGTTTTACTATCTTCTCCTCTATTCTCTTCATGTGATGATTGGTGGAGAATTTGGCATTTGGAAATTCAATGTGACCATTTTTAGGAAACATTGCAACCTGAGTAGTTATTGTTCTTTTTTCATTATCCCCCAAATATTCTTGGGGATAGGAAGTTATAAGGAGGGGATATTATAGCATCTAGTGTTTTGATCCATGAAAATTTACAATGCAATTTGAGTTTTATATTTGTTGGACCAATAATTCTTCCAACCAGTCATTAGAATGTAAATAAAAGAATCATTACACAAAAAGGTGTTGTTTGTAGACATGGTTTAAGGGACAAAAAGTTCCTCATGTATTTGAATAACTTTAAGAAGAATGAGGATTTTAAAACTCAAAATAAGAGATCATGGTAAGGGTGCATGGTTATATAAAAATAGTTTGGCCCACTCGGAGAACCTCTACGGCCCCCCAGAAATGATCAGGTGGTTTAATGTTTCATCTAACCATG
Source organism: Viscum album (assembly GCA_963277665.1). Lineage (NCBI taxonomy): Eukaryota > Viridiplantae > Streptophyta > Magnoliopsida > Santalales > Viscaceae > Viscum > Viscum album. The sequence continues at coordinate 2,095,201,353 of OY728163.1, read as the reverse complement.
TGAAACAAAACAAACTATCTTATGGCTGTTTAATATCTCATACAAGATGATAAATTTGAGTTTCACATTGGGTTTTTTAAACTATGAACCAAAACCATGAAATCTTTATGTATTGGTTGTATCCTATGCATAGTTTTCATACTGCTTGGACAACCATGTGACCAAACTGTATGCCTCATTTAAGGGGGTGAAATACCCATTTCTCCTCCAAAATTTTAAATATTTTCCTCTTCTAGTCTAACATTTATGTTGTATGTCTCCCCCTTTTTGGGATCATTTCATCCTATCCTACTAGTCATGGAGAGATCGCATCCCTCCGATGTCAATTTTGGTCATTTTCGTTCATGTTGGATAGCTGTTAGTGTGTTGTCAACTCAACATTAATCTTTTTTTATAAAAATATATGAAGAAAATGTTATTTGGATATGAGATAATTCAACATATTGTCATGTTTTTTTCTGATTTCTCTTGAATCAACTCGATTCATTCCACTATGTCATACATGTATACAATCTTTGTTATTAGGTAGGTGGTATCAAGTTTTTTCTATAATTTCTAGTCATTTTAAAATTTATTACATTATGTCACATACAAGTATTTTAAGGTGAAACCATTAAAATATGGTTTTAACTATATAGAACTTAATTAATGAATTAAATATCCATTATGATTTATAATATAACTGTATGAGGTTGTTCAACCCATCCCAAATCATCAACATGGAATGTTTCATATTTATTTCATGACATATGTTTCATCTAGGTGACATAATCAACCTTCATGGGTGTTGTTTTAACTGATTATAACATTAACTCCTTTCCTTTTTTATCTCTTTATGTATTGTTTAATTCATTAACATGTACGGTTTTATATATTTAATCAAATGATTTGGTATGTTATCCATGCCCCGTTTTTATAATAAAATGATCAATTAGGAGTTCTCTCTTCTCAATTAAGAAAGGGCCAAAAATATGGGAGGTGAAATATGGTGAATTAGAATCTCAAGTATTTTTAATTCACTATTATAATGGAAATGAATAATGGGAATAACCCACTTTTGTATACTTGAGTCAATATGTAACAATTACGAATATGAAATATTTATTAACATATCTTAAATTATTAAATGAATTGTTTATTCCATGATCAATACATAGTTACCACTTTACAGAATTCCAGGTATGGGATCTGTGGGATATAACATATACACCATGGGATATAGACAGAATCCTATATAGGAATTCATTGAATGATCTCATAGGTTTATTTTTGATATTTTATGTAACTAGTCTAATATTTGAGTTTCTTCTTTACTAAACTCGAATGATGGCTAACTAGTTACATGAATTGTATTACACTTTGAGTGATATATGAGTATTATTTTTATGAAACATCTTAGAGTGGCTCATAGGATGGATGAATTTACACACGCTCGAGGCTATAACTAGGTTTCCTTTATATTTAAAACCATATACAATATCATAGATAAGTAGGATGTTATGATCAATACATGAGTTAACTTTATAAAGAACACCATTTTTGGGCTCGTTATTTAAACTGAATTACATAACTCCTTGAGAAATAATTGGGTTTTCTATTCTACTGAACAATTTGGACGGGATATTAGGAAGAATGATTTATATCATGTGTGTTAATAATTAAAAATGGATGGGGATACCCTCTTATGATAGTTGGTTTTTTAGGAAACCACTTACATAAAACTTGTGTCCGTGACCAGCTAGCAGTCTTAGTACAGATATACATGACTACCTAGATCATTCTATGTGTTTTTATAGTCTCCCTTTTATGGGTTTCTAAGATTTTATCCAGGTTTCCAATGAATTTGTTATCCCTATTTCCTTGCATTATGTAGATTCCATTGGTTCTCTATAGTGTTTGTGTATGCTTGTATATCTGTTTACTTATGTGCCTATATATTTTCCGGAGGGTGTGTTCAATGGAATTCTATCCATTTCCAAATTGGGTATAATCAGTCTTGGGTGCTTGGGGAACCAAATCTGAATTATATATAATTATTTTTTGATTTATTCACTACATTATTTATCATACCTAAAAACCATATAATATTATATCCATGAACATGATTATGCTTTATACTCCATTGGTGGTGGCCTACTAAGTATATCCTGAACCATAATCTGGACACAATATCATTGGGATAGGTGAACAGCCCTCATGTTCGTAGGTCCAAGTTTATGGATTAAGATTTTGTACATGGAAGCAAAGGAGAACATGAATGAGCCAGAGCATAGGATGCTCATGGAGTTGGACCTAGGATTTTTTTTTCATTTTCATTGTTCTTGTAGTGTATCTCCTTTTGAAGGGTTACTATTTTACATTTATAAATTTATCTAGGCATGCCTGAGTGGTTGTGTATTTGGCATTGTCCACTTAACTAATGCAGTTTGTTTATTATATTATTCTTATCTTCATTATATATTTTCACTCCTTCCACTATCTATATGTTTATACCACTTGTTCCACAATGATTCTTTGACCGTGCAGGTACAGTCTCCCAATCGTACCATTATTGTACACTTTCTAGCATTTGATATAACTTGGAATATGGGGAAGAACATTTGGTTTCATGTGATTGGATGGTTGGGGGCACTGTTTCAATAGATGTTGGGTTTGGATTTTAAACACAATTTTTGGGGACTACCACCTCAATGAAACAATGTATCTTGTTTTCCTCTAGTATTATTCTTATTTATTAATACCATGGCAATTATGATTCATAACAACAAATGTGTCTATATAAAATCATTATTCTTCAATAATAATGATATTATGCACAAACAAAACAACTTTTGTAACAACCCATGATTTTTAAAGGATGCACTATGTTAGATAGCATACAAGATTCACTACAACGTGAAAAAATGAACAAATAAATATTATTAATTTTAAATTTATCCCCAAGTTGATATATTGAAAGATATTAATGGGACTTGATGTATTATGGTTACACACATTTATGTAATGTTTTTTCATTCATTAAATAGATTTTATAGAATGTAATTTTATTAATTCTGATGATATATTAGTATATTGATGTTATTTTAGAATATAAAATATTTATATATAATGTGTTATTTTATTTTTAAATTTTTTTTGAATAAATATTTCCTTGAATAATGATACAATGATGATGGAGTAATTATTTTATTAATGAAACAATCATATTAGTGATAAAAATTCATAAAATAAATATAATTTTAAACAGCTAAAATGATTCAATAATTATTTAGATTATTATAACATATTAACGTGGTGTCAAATTTTATATTTTAAATTTATCATATTTTTTGTTTTTCAAAATCCTAATCTAATGAATAATTTAAGAATTCACACAAATGATATTTTATCAAAATAAATTTTCCTGAAATTACTAAAAATTTATAAAATAATGTTTTAAAAATAGTGATTATGTTGTGGACAAAAATTTCATAAATTGGCCATTTTCAATTTAAATTTTTTAATTACAAATTACAATCTTTTTAAATTTAAAAAAATTATTCACATAATTAAAATTACAATAATTTAACTAATGAAAATTAAAATGATATGGTTTTAAAGAAAATAAAAAAGTATCATAAATTTATGGGTTTATTATATTACAACATTATATCATTTTGTCTTATAACCCCTGGCCATATTGTGTTTTTATGTAAAATGAATTTATTATAATATTATATGTTATGAATTTCAATATTTCCACTCACCTCAATTATAAAAGTGCATTCCCTCAATAAATTAATTTCGAAACAATGATACTTAAAGATCAAAAAACCTATTTTTTCTATTATAAACATCTTAATTTATGTTTATTAGGATATATTCTTCCAAAAATACAAACCCTATATTATTTTAGAAGATATTAATGGAATCCCACCGAAAAAGACCTAATCGTTCTTATTGATTCTATTAAGATTATTTCGTCATCCACATCCTCTTCATTTTCCGTTTCCATGAAAAATTAATAAATCCATTTTAATATATATTCAGAAACATTATTAATGTTATCCTATACCAATATTCCACCTTTAATCTCTCCTATTAAAAACAAATGCACCACACATGAATATATACGAAATATCATCTCAATGGAGTGGTCTGATTTGGTATTCGACACCAATTTACTAGGAAGGTCATAATGATGGAAATTAAGGATATATACGGTGAATGTGAAATGATATTAATTCTTTAAAATTAAAATAACACCCACATTCTAACCATTTCAACAATTAAGGGAATGATATTATCCCTTGTGTGTATGTACATCCTAGCATCTTCACAATGTAATGTGATTCAATTTACATGATCAAAATTTGAGAATGATAAAAAAAGTGTTATTAAATTATTATTAATCATATTTATAAAATTAATATCATTACACAATTGATGGATACATTTCCAAAGAAAAATAGCGAGGATATTCAAGAAAAATTATACATACGAAAAAGGCATTTAACACACAAAGAAAGGGAAATAGATACATTTTATTAACAAACATGTGAAAAAAATGATATAATAGGGTCATATATTACATAATAATTAATAATATAGTTCTTGGAAAAAATAATATCATTTTAAAATAATTATACATTATATTGGACCATTTTTTTTGTTAACAAAACCTAAGGTGAGAGACTCTTTAAATAAAACACTATTTTAAATATTTGATTGATTTCTTATTCAAAATATTTATCCTTTATGTTAATAATATCCAAATGGGGTTTTTGGTTTTATTTATATAGACATGAACTATTTACAAGCATAATTTTTTATTTTTTATAGAGTTTTTTAAGAATATATTTCTTATGTTTTTTGTAAGGGAAATTCTTTTTAAAAATCCCCTTGTAAAGTAATAACTATTTTTGCCCAAGAAATGTTTTTTAAATTATACAAATTTAATATTTTTTCCCTATTTCATTAATCCTTATTAATTTTATGTTTTATTCAAAATTTTATATGTTTATTTTAAAACCAAATGATTTAATTTATGAGGGAATCTCTTTTTAAAAAATGAAAATTGATTTGAAATTTGAAAATTTTATTTTCCAGAAAAATGTTTCTTTAATTCAAGACAAAATACAATATGCTTGTGTTATTTTTATTATGAATTTTTTATCTGTAATAGTTATACCATAATAAATTTACGAAAGGTGATCCTAGTATAGCTATCTAATTCACTGTGTAATGGGAAAGGGTAAATTGCCTAACTTTCTCAATATATCTTTTAGGAATAATATTACAGTGATTATTCAAGATTAAACCTTGATGGTTACTCCCTGAGTAATTGGGACAACTACATTATTTTTAATATTGATAATAAAATTATTACACACATTGCGTATATGAATTCTTGATATAATTTATTTGGAAACTTATGATTTCATTAGGTAATTTAAGAGATTAATTTTTATGGGTGAAAGTGAAAACATAGGATTTTTTAAATAAAACTAAATTATTTTTATGTTTCCTTTATTTTCTCTTGTCATATGTATTGTGAAAATATTTAGTCAAGAAAGAATATTTCTTGGGTAATAAATCAATTATTTTGAAAAAGTTAAATTTAATATGTGATTGTAGAATAATGATTTCCTTATTACACTTTTGTCCTTTACTAGAATTTTGTTCTTATTCAATGTTTTAAAATTTTTTCCATAGGGTCAAGTATTTGTAATGGTAAAGAATATTAAATTATGAATGTGTTGAATATTTTTTATGAAAATTAAACATTTTTAAATTTAAAAGGGTCGCCATTGGTGAAAAATTGGATATTGTATTGCAGTATCCACTTATAATATATGGTATTACTTTATAAGAGAATGCATAAATTATATAAAACATTAACTATAATAAATCACTGAGAATTAAAAATAGTACGAGTAAAATGATACAAGATTAGGTAATGTTTAAGGTTTTGTATTTATAGTTGGTATTAAAGAAATGGTTAATTAATATTATAGATTAGGATGTTTTATTAAGAGTTATTGATTCCATCATGTGTTTACAATTTTTAGGTTGATCATAAGATCGGTGTCCAAAAAAATATTTGGAGGCTTTATGATATGAAATTTTAAAGTGAATAACTATATTTTTTAGAGAGATTCATTTTTGAGGTATTTAGTACCTATTACAAATTGTAATAGAAAATTAATATTATAAAATAACCTTATAGGTAAAAATATATTTAAGATATTTTTTAGGTTTTTTATTACATCTTAAAGTAAGTTATCCAAATTTATATATTAGAAATAAAGAACGATAGCCCATAAAATGGGAGACAACCCATCACATCTAGAAAGGCCATGAAATTTTAACCCATAACTAAAGGGAAATATGGTTTCATTAACTACCACAAGGCTACGTGATGTAATTGTTAGTATGATATTTTTTTATTATTCAAACTATCCATCATATAAAGGTTTAGTTCTTTTTTTGAGTATTGGTTTTATCAAATAAGCAACCATGGGATGGGAATATTATTTTGGCATTAAGTAATTTATGTTATTTTAGAGGAAATTTTCTATTTTGGGAATCATATTTGATTAAGTCAAGTATAATATAATAAGATTTCATTTGATTATTAAAAGGATTATTTTTATTTTTCAACCATATAGGATTTTGTTGTCGAATTATAAAGATTCATACTATTTATGGACGTATATAGAATTTCAAGAACATTATGGGATTATATAAATTACATTTTGGTGTAAGACCATAATAGTGATTAGAGTTATTTAGAGATAAATGCTAAAATTATCATGGATGAAAATGTGATCAAGTATTTCTAATTTTTTGGTATCAATCATCATCTAGAATGATATTGAGTGGTTTTATTGATATTTTAATGATATATGTTAATCATCACCATTTTGGAATCAGTCATCACCATTTTGATTTTTTAATGTTTCAATATTGGAGAAATATATCGATAATATATTTTGGGATATTTGATTTTTAAGAAGTTTATTCTAGTGGATTAGGTTTGAAAACATCATCATCAAAACTCCGTGTTTAGAGAAAAAGATGAATTTTTGTTGAAAATTGATTAATGGATGAAAATATTCATTTAAACTAAGTATATAATCATGTATTCTTAGTATATAAATATCAAAAAAATTCTTTAACTCTAAGAAAAAGTATCATAAAATAAAAGTGTTATCTATTTACTTCTCTTTCTCATATATCAATAGCCTTTTAACCCAACATGGATTTATGGATTTATGAAGGATAACATTATAAACAAAATGTTATCTATTACTCTTCATATAAACCGGATATTTATTTTTCTATTTCATGTCCAGGTTTTCTTATGAGGAATCTTAGAACGTGTTATCTTAGGTAACCATTTTACTGCCATTACAATATTTTAAGTCAAAGCCTTAATAATAATTTTTTTGGGATGTGGGTTTTCAAAAAATGTATTTCAATTATTTGAACCATAGTTAGTGGTTATAATATCAAGTTTAAAATATTCAATTCATTAAATGGGTTTGAAAATGTATCATCCAATAAATTTAAAATGAAAAACTATGTTAGATATAATATAATATACACAATATTGATCATAAACGAACAACGAAACATTATATTTATGGTAGTTATGTACTATATTATATATTAGAGGGTATGAATTAGACTATATGTATTATGTTTACAAGTATTTTTAAAATTTTTAGAAATTTATTCAGTACATTTGATAAGAATAAGAAAGGATCAATTCAATCTTTGCGCAAAAAAATGCATTATTTTTCTAAAGGCAGTTTTACAGCCATTTGATAGATTAATTGTCCAAAAACAGAAATATTAAAATTAAATAAATTTTATTTGGAAAAATCATTTTTTTGAAACTATAATATAATGATTTATTGTGGTTAGTTTTTTAAATTATTCTGATATGTTTTATTTTTCAATAAAATGTGAAAATGGTGTTTTTTATAACAAATTAATTTTTCATGTCCTTTTAATGCCAAATTTTATTTTGGATTAGTTTTATATTAAAATTAGATTATTTTTTAAAACCATTAATCCAATTATGGTTTATTAAATGTATTTTAAACAATAACTTAACATAAATAATATTTTGTGTATAAAAATGCATTTTTCTAAAATATTGCATGTTGTTGCGTTTAACCCATTCAATTTTAAATGGATTTCTAAAAATTATTTGTTTTGAATATTGAAAAATGGATTTAATATTTTTTTTATAATGTCATAATTTATTTAATATTCCATTTTTATTTTTTCAAACTTAAATAATAAGATTGGTAATTTTTTTTCCCATGGTAATAGGTAAATTTAATAATTTAGGGAAAAAATAAATTTATATGCAGTATAAAATTAACCAAAATCAAGTTCCAATTTTATAACAATATTTATATTAGTTCTTTAAAACATGAGTTCTAATTCATGTTATTTAATATACACATTACCATGAAAATGACTTTGATTTGATTTTAATTCAATGAAATCACAAAATGTCACATCTGTGGTCTTAATCATGTCTTATGTGTCTAAATGGGGATAAAGGTTGGTTATGAAAGGTTATAAGATTCATTTTTGAACATAATAAAATTATTTTAATGATAATAATTTATTTATGATTTTGAGGACCATTTTGATGTGCTTAAGAAACATATAATTTTTTGTTTTAAGAAAAGGCTAGGTTGTGAGAGTCATATTTTTAATATCTATATTATTTTTATTATAGTGTTATTATAAAGACATATTTTATGATAGATATTTATTTTATATATACAATATTTCTATATATAAATTTTATTATAGTGAAGAAATAATTAACTTAATAATTATCAAACGATCATACAGTAATTATTTTAATAATAAAACAGTCAAATTAAATATAGTAAAACTATTAAAATAAATATAATTTTAAATAAATAAGGAGATACATGAATGCTATGGATTGTTATTTCAAATTATGGTTTAATTAATAATTTTTTGTTCAAATTTATCTTATGTATTGTTTTTCTTAGGCCCAAAGTAATCAATAGTGTCAAAATTGACAGAAATAATATTTTTTCAATATAATAATTTATTAAATTATTAAAAATTCATAAAAATTATTTAAAAATAAAAAATGATTATTTTTAGTTATGAAATTTCGTAAATGTATTATTTAATATTCAATTGACATGTTATAAGTTCAAATTAAAACCTTTTATTATTAACTAAATTTTTTATATAATTAAAATTAAAATTAGTTGACTAAGTATAGTCCAAATGATAGGGTCTAAAATAAAACGAAAACATATAAAAATTGATTTTTTGTAAATGATATTAAAACCTTATATTACCTTAAATTATAATCCATTGACATTCTTTTTTAAGAAAAAAATTGATTTTATTATAATATAATATTTTAATAAATTTCAAAAGTTCCCCGCACCTAAATTACAATAGGGCACTCCTTCCTTCATTTAATTTCACTACCATTATCATTATATTTAACCGTAAATCGATCCATTTATCTTCTAAACTAAATTATTGAATTTCATTATGAAATCTTATTTCTTAAATACAATCCCTATATACTTTATGAATATATTTAGTGATGTTTCCTAATAAAGAGGTTATCATTTTTATTGATTCTTTCATGATTATTTCTTCTTTAAGTTTATCATCATAGGTTGTTTCCAAGATAAATCAGTAAATTAAATTTCAAATATTTTTTATATGGTATTATGGCTATGTGATATTCGTATTACACCTTTTATCTCTCTAACTAAAAACAAAAGCAACGGGCGTGTGTGTGTATGTACAACATAACGTCTCCACAAATTTGTATGATTTTTTTCATCACCACTTTAATTTCATGGTCATAATGATAGATATAATGGATATGTATGTTAATTATTAAATGATATAAATTATTTAAAATTAATATATCACAAACATCCAAACTTTTTCAACTATTAATGGAATGATATTTCCACTCAGGCGCACATATGACCTACCGTCTCCATGATTCGATGGGATTCATTTTCCATTATCAACATTCAAAAATCATTCTAAAAAAGATATTAAATTATTAATAATTATATTTAATAAATTAATATAAACCTTTAATTTATGGTTCAATATTAAATTGAAAATAATACGGTTGTTCATGGGAAAACATACATGCGAAAATGAGACAGATAACACCCGAAATAAGGGTAATAAAAAATATTATTAAGACATGGGTGAAAAAATGATCTAATAGGATCATATATGATATTATAATTTTTAATATTTTTTTGGAATAAATAAATATTAATATTTAATGAATTATAATGTAATTTTGAACATGTTTTAAGTAATCAACACCTATATTAAGGGGATTTTTAACATAAAAATCATTTTAAATGATTTGAAAATTTACTCTTTTAAATACTTCTATTTCTTGTAAATGTGTTTAAAATAGTTTTTATGAATATATTTATATGTAGATGAATTATTGGAAAAGGAAATTTTTTAAATTGTCTCAAATGTTTCTTAAAACATGTATCTCGGTATTTATGAATGTTATATTCAATTAAAAAATCCTCTTTTAATGTATAAAGACACATTTAAAATGTAATGTTTCTAAAATTATACATCATGATAAAGATTTTCTATATTTCATCAACCATAATTAATTTTATGTTTACTTTATAAGTTTACAACATCATCTATTTCAAATAATATGATTTCATTTAAGACTGTGTGTATTTAAAAAGCCGAAATTTTATTCCAAAATAGAATATTTATTTTACAAAAAAAATTCTTTTTTGAAATCAATTTTTTTTATTCTGATTTTATTGTTCTTAGAAATTATTTATACGTGTGGGTCGTTATGAAATAAACTGGAGGAGGGGGTTCTATTATATCTCTCCAATTCATTGGGTAATGGGATGGGGTTAACTGATTAGGTTTATTCTAAGAGATTATAGGAAGAATAATGTGGTGGTTATTCCAAATATAACAATTATTGCTACTCCTTGAGTTTCCAAAAGAGCTAAATTATATAAATGAGGGTTATGAAAATGATACCACATGTTACGTATATTTAATCATTATATAGTTATACTGAAAACATATTATTTATTAATATAAGTTTAGATATTATTTTTTATGGGAGAATGTTATAAATTTATGAATATATTTAATGAAAACATTATTAGTTTTTCTTTTTCTATTATTTTCACCTATGAAATGTATTTTTGAAATTATTTAGCCATGAAAGATGATTTATACTGTGGTATATGGTTTATTATGAAAAGGAAAAATATTATATGTGATTGGGGACTAACAATTTTCTACATAATGTTTATTTAATTTACTAGGATATTGTTCTCATCATAAGGATTAAAATGTTCTTCATATGTTTAAACAATGTTAAGGAAAAAAAATATTTCACAAATAACGTTTTGAAGATGTGTCATGAAACAAAATAATGCTTTTATTTAAAATGATTTCATTTTGTGAAATTAAATAGATACATTATAGCAGTGTCCACTTCGAATGTATGGGTTTACATTATAATAGTATGTAAAAATTCATTAAACCATAAGATTAAATGTTCTTTTAGAGTTAAATAAAATAAATTCTAGTAAAATATTATTAGAATATGTAATTTTTACGGTTAGGTCCTTATATATTTCATAATTATTACTTTTAATTAATTATTTTCTTTTCATGTTATATATGCTCTAAAAACCTAAATGTAAAATTTTATAAAATAATATAATGGTTTTGTTTTTTATTGTTCAATCATGAAAAATCATATAATTGTGCAGATTGGTGGTTTAATATTTTAGGATCATAAATATAACTTCAATAAAAAATAATTATAACATTAAAAATATTATAAAAATATCTATTATAGTACATTATATTATTTGGTAATGACTATCATTAATAGAATAACAAAGCATAACATCGCTATTACAAAAACAATTTAAAAAATTCATGATTACTCACACCTAATATAAAAAATAGATAATTAATAACTAATTCTTGTGTTAAAAGTAATGATAAATTATGTTATTACATGGTTATAGAATATAAAATTTTCTAAAATGGGTGGTTAATATAGTTTTTTTATACCAGAGTTTATAATGCATTTTGATTCATCAAGAAATAACATAATGGTTTGTTCTAACTTCATTTTCATCCACTTAGTTAAAAAAATTTATCGAATTATATCCCACTATGTAAAAATTATTATTCCAAATGAATAAATTGAATTATATTTCCTCCTTATTTTCAATGGTTCTTTTTTTCTCATATATAACCTCATTATTAAATAGTTCTTACCCTGACGCTCATGTTTCCTATATGGGTTGTTTGTATAAAATATCAATTCTATAATACATGATTAGAATATATAATGTGTTTTTATGTTTTCTTTTTTACTTACAACGCCATTTATTTTTTCTTTGATTATAATATCATTATTCATTCAATTTAATGTTTCATTTGAAATCATATCCTTCAGGGGGTTTTGATTAGAATGTTTCTATTGTAGTAAGGTTTTATTTTCCCCAATGAACATTTCTAGAGGCATGATTTATATTAAACACTAAATTATCATTTTTTTAATGTTTTAACCACATTATTTATTAAAAGGAAACCTAATAACATTCATTTCATTATATATGAATCTCTCAGTATCCCCATATCATTATTTTTATTTATACATTATTATTACCGTACGGGATTTCACATCCCAATTTTTATTTATTCAGATATTATTCACAATTACCACTTGTCTCTCTGACATGGTGAGTACATTATTCAAGAATTAACTTCTAAATTCACTCATAATATATTATTTTTTTATATTAAACTTTGGAAAATTCATCACTATAATTTTATTACCATATAATCCTCTATTACAAACATAATTTTTCATCAAATTACATTCCATTGTGAACTCTATATACTTTATTTTATTGATTAATGGGTGTTCAAAAAAATTGAATATGTCATTTGATTAGAAAATTATATATATGAAAATATTTCCTTTAATCAATATAGTGTTAGTATGAGGAATTAGTATACAGAAATATATTCCATTTATGTTTAGGGAAAATATTGATAATATGAGTTCTTTTTATATCAAATCAAATTTATGTGGATTACTAATGTATATTGACTATGTATTGTTTCACACATCATCATATTCATATGGATGGTTACTGTACATGTTTACCCAATTTTTTACTAAGAAAGTATTAATGTTTTGTATGACTGAGTCTCAACATTGATGTTTATTGATTCTTAAGGAAACATTACATTACTGTGTATCAATATCCATATCATTCATATCGAGACATCATTGGAATTAATATAGTGAAGGGTGTGTCCTGTTATTATTTAACCCATCAATGCATTGATGGGTCTTATCAGAAAAAATAGCCATGGTAGTGTACTATATTCATACCTAGAATAGAATATTTCCTTGATTGTGGGTCTTGATAGTAATATTATGATGTCTAAGATCATGATCTATTAGCACAAGGAATGGAATTTTCTTCCAAAAATATGAATTTATTTTTATATAACCAGTTAATATTATACAACAATTTATCGATAAATCAATCAGCTATGGATGTTTTATACAAATCGTTTATTTGGAATACATTATTATATTTATTGTCTATTTCTTCCATATTATTTATGATCATATTATTGTTACTTTTAATCTTATATTATTATCAATTATGTTTACCCTTACATAATTTTTTACCCAACCCCTTCATATGTATCTACTTCCCCAGGTTATGAAGAAATCTATTAAATATGATATTTCTAATAGAATTTCTTTTGTGGAAGAATTTTTGAGTTATTTGATTGAATTATTATTTTATATGTAGTTTCTCAAATCGTGGAGAAAATGATTTCCATTAGATGAGAAGGGTATCATAATCATTCATTTATAATATTTTATAAAACTCTTAAACACTATACCTAATGGTAATATTCTATGTAATATAATCAACATTCTATAGTGAGATTATAATTTTTGGTGGTCGTAATTGGGTTACACTATTTTATTTAAAATACTATATATAATAGATTGTGTTTAATTTTATTAGATTCCCTGATTATGGGTATGGGGCATCACGCATCCCAATATAAACGATCTGATAGATAATCTATTATGAAGGTGTCTTATCTCCAACTATCCTGACAATTCTGAGGTATGATAAGAGTGAGAAGAAACCACAATGAAGGATTTAAAATAGATATAGGTTCATGGATATATTACTGATTTTGAATTTATGTTGGACTTTGTAGAAACAAATTTATATTCCTTATTGGGATTCTTTTTTCATTATATGCTTGTAGTGGTGACCTCATCATAACATTCATTCTATAAGAACTCTATTGATGTGAAATAGAAGGTATATTGTGGTAGTAGTTAATCAATGGAGTTATGTGAATATTAATAAATAGACTCATGGAACTATAAAATAGAGGGGGAAGAATGAAATAATACATAATTCTATATAGATTAAGGATCATAATAGAAAAAAACATCAATTGATCTTTATAGCCATCCTGGTAATGATATTGGCTTCCCAAATAAATTAGGGCATGAAATCCATCTCAAGGGATTTATGAGATCAATTTGGTTATAATAAACAATGAATTAAATACCCATTTAATTTAATGAAAATATAAGGTTTATAAATGTTATTTTAATGATGACCCACTATATCTAGAGGAAACTTTTCCCATGTTATCCATGTGTATCAATCTATCTCACATGAACAATTGTTGTGTCTTATTTCTAAAAAACATTCATCAAACCTATAAAATACACTTTTGTTAGGTATATTTGAGCTATAATATAATGTAATAGAGATTTTAAGGATCCATTTTATTCTCTAGAAATCATAGAAATGTTGTGAATCATTCTATTCTAATGGAGGATTTGATATTAATTGATATAAAAAATAATACCTCATTCTCTTCTTGATTGGAAGATTTTAGTCACATGTCCATTTTGGATAGTGTTGAATAGGAAAAATATTACTAAAGGACTCTCCACCATTATTAAAAGAACATATTTCAACCACTGTTGATAAACTATTGTAGGATAATTTAGACATAGAGGAATATTGTTGACCAATAATGATTAATGTCACCATCATCACCAAGGCACAGGACATGTATATATCCTTTATAAAAAAATATTTATATGTATATTTATGGAAATATATAAAAATACCCATATTTCATCCCTATTTGGTTGACCATCATTTGTGTTTTTTGAGTGACTACAATTATCAAAAGAAGGAAAAGCGGAAAATGAAGCTAACTCAAGCTATTAAAGTGGATTTTGATATTTATAATATGATCAAATCATACTATATTCTAGACTTTTAGTACCTAAATTGGATTACTACAATTTTCCCTCAATAAGAATGTGAATGGTAAAATATGACTCAATATTTTTTTCATGGATGTTTACTATCACTACACAAGGATAATTTCCATTCCCTAATTATATATCTAGAAATCAATGCAATAGTGGGATTCCATGCCCCATTAATATGGGAGGGTTTTCCGGATATAAAATAATATGAATAGACCATGAAGAAGAAGAGTCACGAGGATTATACGATCCCCAAGGTGTATACAATTACAATATAATTCTCTTTGTGTTAAAGAACATAGGTGCTACATAAAAAAATCTCATCCACAATTACTTTATAACATTCATGGGGATAATTGAATAATGAAATGATTTTTTTTGTAACTTTTTAAAAACCTAGTGATCATTTTTTATTCTTGGTGTAACTTCTAGTAAATAGTGGAAACATAACTTTGAGTAGTACACCATGAAATTTTGATTAAATTTGATATCAAAGAATTTTATTTTGTCTATATGGTATTCCTTCATGGAATAAAATTAGACACTAATAATACTTTTGAAATAATTCACATGCCACCCCTCAAACCCTCATGTACTATAGTGGACTCAACGAATGAATTTATTTTGTAAAACATCTCATATAAGATATTATTGAAATGTTATTTCATTTTATAATTTTGATGAAGAAAGGGTTCATCTATCACTGGAACAAATATTTTAAGATGGACTTCAATGATCTCAAGTGTTATCTCTTACCCCTAACATTCTTGGTGTCCTAGGTAGAAGAAATGCCTCCAATAATCTATGTGGAAACATTATAGTTATGTAATGAGACACTTTTTTATTATTGTAATGATTTGTGTAGGGATAGAATTTTTTTTCCTTGATATAAGAGTTATGGATACTGATACAAGAAATTATAATATTTGGAAGAGACTCCTAGAAGTGATCTATATAATGAAAATTATAAGGCCCCAGCCTTAAACCTTACTTAATATTGAATTAAAATAATAATTCACGTTGAGGATCTTTTCAGGTTTAGAGTTTTAGAGAATTAGAACATAACTATTACATCTCAAAAGATTACAAAGTAGTCACTTATACTAAGTTTCCATAATAAAAGAAACTCTTGAAAGAAACATGTCTAGTTCCATGTTTTATATAGAATGACATTCCCTGGATCCCATCCTTGACCTTATTCCACATTAAGTCCTGTGAAAAACATTTCAAAAAAAACATGGGGTGAGCATAAAAAGCTCAGTAAGGGATACACAAAGAATGAAAACTGTTAGTTTTTCAAAATCAAGTAAACCATGTATACTCTATCAAAGTAATACCTTCACCTTCATGAAGTAGTAAAAACTCTTCACTGAATAAAGTATCATTACTCACCTTTTTGTAACCAAAGGATTACCATAAAATCCATAAAAAGAACACATAACATTTATAATGGTAACTTGGGATATAAACATACTTAAGTGGAATAACCATACGGTCGACTTCCACACATATCACTTAATGTAATAGCCATACGGCCAATTTCCATACATACTTAATGGAATAGCCATACGGCCGACTTCTATACCCAATGCATTGGAGGTTATAACGTAACCACCCGTCCTGGTATTCACGGCACCACCCATCATATGGTTTATAACGTAACCACCCATTAAAATGTCCAAGTACCAGTATAAAATCATAAAACATAAAACCAATATAAAGGAATGATAACATTTCCACATTTCAATCACAATATATCATAAATATATTGACATAATAGAATCATTTTTCAAAACCATTTTCAATACCAAAATACATAAAAGAGTATATGGTATTTATTTTATTCTAAAAACATTACAGTTTGTTGAGAAAGCCAAAGACCAAATAATACTCGCGGCAGCGGAAAAGGTCGTTGTCACCGCGTACGTTAAAAAAAACATTCCTTTTTGTCGTTTTGTAAAACGCTTCGTAGAAAAAGATTCCTTTTGTATAAAAGTAAAAGTCAAATGGGTTTATACACTGTATAAAAGAAAGTTGTGTATAAAACTAAATAAGCCTCAATGAAAGGAGATTGAGACGAAGTCCCTTACAAAGATCATTTTTTTAAATAAAATAGATCTATTATTTGTATTCACTATAATTACACATAATGAAAGTACAAATAGACGATAGGACATAATAATATCATGACGTAATTTTAAAGTAGGAGATTAACCCAAAGAATGGAAATTGGGTTAAGAAGTTCCCTTACAAAGATCATTTTAAAATAAAATAGATCTATTATGTGTTTTCACTATAGGTACACATAAAGGAAGTAAAAATACAAAATAGGACATAATAATATCATGACATAATTTGAAAATAGGAGATTAACCCAAAGAATGGAATTTGGGTTAAGAAATTCCCTTACCTTGTGTCCGACTTGATTCGACCGTTCTTTAACCTCCTGAATAATAAACATGAGTTAATTTATTATTTATTAAGAACCTTTTTAAAGTTCATTATTCCTTTTATATCACTTATTTCCATGTTATAAACATTATGTAACCATTTAAGGTAATAATGTTTGTTTTGTCAATATTTGGTTCTTAAGTCGAAAGTGGACTTCTTACAATTACATGTTGTTCATGTGGTCAAAGGTTTTTTATATCTAGAATGAAATTCTTGATTTGGATATAATATGTATCATATATATCCAGCATATACATGTATTTATAATATGACATAATCATTTAGATGTAAGAAATGAAATGCACCGTTCATGGAGACGGTAAGCCGTACGTACGCATGAACGCTACTTTCATTTCTTTGTCATATTAATGGAATTAAAACTAAATGAGAGGTTTGTATATTTTAATTCCAGAATTATATTCATCATTTAGATATATCATTAATTATATATATCCATTATATACATGTATTTTAAATATTACTTTACATTTGGGGATAAGAAATGAAATGCACAGTTCATGGCGACGGTAAGCCGTACGTACGCATGAACGCTACTTTCATTTCTATCTCATACTTTAATGGAATGAAATAATAATGATATAGAGGTATATTATAAATCCAGTATAACATCATATATAATAACTTTAAATCCATCCATTACACGTCCCACCTATGGCATTAACGAATCACATCACTTTGAGGGGGCAGTAGTCCGCACTTCCTTAAATGATGATATCGTGTTTACCCATAATGGAAACCATAAAGGTATGCCCAAAATGAAAAATACAGAAGCTTAAAAAAAATAAACATATTATATATCATATATAAAAATAGTGACATCATAATGGCCACCTTTGAAGGTGTTAAATGAGTATTGAACAATCATCATTTCGGGAGGCAGAATTTCGCCATCCACGGAACCGTATGTTCTTTAACCATTTGATGTAGTTGTGTGAGAGTGTAGCTCGAATAAATCTCATAACAACACCCTAGTATTTTGAAGATACTGGTGTTGTTACAAAAGATGTAAATAAAAAGAGTTTAGAGGGTTGGAGAAGCAAAATAAAACAAATGAACAAGAGAGAATGAATTACCTTTAAAAGTGTAACTCCTTTTGATTTGAGTCTAAAGGATTCCTTTGAAAGGATTCTGAACAAGGGGAATCCTCTAGGATGAGTAGAGAGATGTGGAGAGAGTAAATGGTCAGGGTTTGGCCGAGCCAAAGGCTTGAGGAGTGTGTGAAATTAGGTAGAGGTGGGGGCCTTTTATAAGAGGAGAGGAGGGGCACTTTTGGAAAGTAAAGAAATATTACTTTATTTGAAAATGTGTTTCGGTTTTAAAAGGTCCCACATTGATATAATTCGTGGATAAGGTGATAAGGGTTCTAAATCCACCCATCCAATAAGTTTTGTACATGTGTAGTTCATAGATGTTACATTATCTTTCCATTTTATTTAAATCGTTAAATAATGAGGTCATCGCTGCATCATCATGATGTCATAAATAATTTAATTTATTTAGTTTCTAAAAATTATAAAAAAAAACTATGATGTAGGAAATATTTTTATATTTCCAATGACTATTTATAATCAAAAATCTGACTTGTATAACCCCATTTAAAAATTGTGTTAGTAAAACATATCATGTTTGTGTCATTTTTACTTTTACATTAAATAAAAAGTTATTTATGTCATTTCCCAACCAAAGTGTCCCCATGGGGTCCCCAAGTTGACCAATGGCTTTTCTTGGTCGGCCATCACATATCCAATGAGGTTAGGACATGTGTCAAGTTCATTTCATATTATTAAAACATTATTTTTACCTTAAACTACACTAATTACCACTAATCGCGATTAAGAACTTAATAAGTTACTATTCACCAAAAAATTATTATAATCTTATTGAACCGCATTTTACTTCTTAATGACAACCATGTATGTCGGATTTTTGAAATTCAAAACAAAATGATGGAAAAATTCCATTTAAACTGAAAAATCAGTTTTTATAAGTACTACTTAGTGGTTTCACTATTCATCAAAAATTGAAGTTTTTCATAAAATTACCAAAAATTCACCCTAAGCTATATTTGATATTACGAATTCAAAAATGAAGTCTATTTTAAAAAATTCAATACATATAAGTCACATTAATTAAATTAATAATTAATTCCCGCTGTCAGAGCAAATAGCGTGTTTTTATGAAACAATAAGTATCAAAAGATTGACACTAGTTTAAGTCCGATTTCAAAGTGAAATTAATTCCAACAACCACTATTGGATTTAAGGGTAAAAATATTTTCTAATTTCACTTTAAATCCAATTCAAAAGATAATCTAATCCTATAAATAAATTAGTTTAAAAAGAGGTTTTGAATTAAAATACATCACTTTACACTATTCATTAAAAAAATGAACTTTATCAGAAAGGTACCAAAAATTTACACAAAGTAAATTTTGATATCCCGATTATAAAGAAGAGTTATATTCGGTCCAAAAGAATTTATAAGATCGATCAAAACTATATTTAATGACAGTTCTCCGTCAAAAGATGATAAGTGGACCTTTCGTGAAAATTAGGGTATAAATGCCTAAAATTGAACTTTTTCCGTATTTTAAGCCTTTATCTTTTATTGGGTAAATGTAAAAACATTTAAAAACATATATAATCATATTTTAGTTATTTCTATCCATTCCCGCCAGTACAACGTCTACTCATTAACTAACATTTAAAATAATATTATTTTTTTACTTGTGTGCAACGTAAGTTTTCAAAGAAACTCATGGTTGTGTACCGAGTACGCTATAGAATGTAGAAACCCCTTTTAATTAAAATTTATATTTAATTTCTAAATATTAATAAATATGAAAATTATTTATTCTTTATTTACCTGGGATGTTACATCCTTACCCCCTTTTGGGAATTGCGTCCTCGCAATTTTATTCACTTATCAAAATAAGTGGGGGTATTTATCCCTCATATCATTTTCAGATTCCCACGTTGCCTCTTCAATCACATGGTTTTTCCACAAAACCTTTACCTGATGAATCACCTTATTCCATAACACCTGCTCCCTATGGTCAAGAATCTGGACCGGTTGTTACTCATAAGAGAGGTTTTCTTCCAGCTGAACTACCTCTGGACTCAAAACATGAGATGGATCTGGCATATACTTCCTCAACATTGAAACATGAAAAACATTGTGTACCTGAGATAAACTCGGAGGTAAAGCCACCCGGTATGCAACTGATCCAACTCTCTCCAGAATTTCATTTGGTCCAATAAACCTTGGACTCAACTTTCCTTTCTTACCAAATCTCATCATACTTTTCCAAGGAGAAACCTTGAGAAAAACATGATCACCTACCTCGAAAGATAGATCCTTCCACCGGTTATCCGTATAACTCTTCTGCCTGCTCTGAGCTGTTGTCATGTGCTTTTGAATCAACTGAACTTTTTCTGCCATCTCTTCTACCAATTATGGTCTCATCAGCTTCCTTTCACCCACTTCATCCCAAAATGCTGGAGTTCGACACCGCTTCCCATATAATGAATCAAATGGTGCCATCTGTATACTGGAATGAAAACTGTTATTTTAAGAAAACACAACCAAAGAAAGATGTTGGTCCCAACTTACCTGATAATCCATAGAACAATCTCATAGCATATCCTCCAAGGTCTGAATTGTTCGTTCTGACTGCCAATCTGATTGAGGATGAAAAGTTGTACTAAAATTTAATTCAGTACCCAACGACTTCTGAAGGCCTTTCCAAAAGTTAGAAGTAAACCTGGGATCACGATCTGATACAATGGAGAGAGGAACTCCATGTAACCTGACTATCTCTTTAAGATACAAACGGGAAAGTTGATCAAAAGAGAAATTATCTCGTATAGCAAGGAAATGAGAATATTTGGTCAAGCGATCAACAATAACCCAGATTGCATTATTACCTCGAGATGTCATTGGTAATCCCACAACAAAGTCCATGGATATGTTTTCCCATTTCCACTCTGGCACTGGTAAAGGCTGAAGCATCCCTTTCGGTAACTGCCGCTCTGCTTTAACCTGTTGACATGTCAAACACTTCATAGTAAAATCAGCAATATCTATTTTCATTCCATCCCACCAGTAATACTCCTGCAGATCCTTGTACATCATAGTACTTCCCGGATGAACTGAAAACGGGGAACTATGAGCCTCACATAACAACTCATTCTTCAACTGTGAATCACAAGGCACACATAATCTCTTCCCAAACCTCAAAACACAAACACAAACTTATCCAAGAACTCAGGGAAAATTTTATTCACAAGGTCCATGAATACAACAGGTGCATTGGTTAACCCAAAAAACATAACTACAAATTTCTAATGGCCATATCTAGTAAGGAACGCAGTCTTCGGAACGTCTGCTTCTTTTACTTTCAACTGATGGTACCCCGACCTCAAGTCAATCTTCAAAAAAATATTGAGCTCGCTGGAGCTGATACCACCTCATTTGATGGCCCAACATCTGTTGAAGATGTTGCAAAGGATTTTACCACCCCTTTCTGCTTGTAGTCTGGCTGCATTCCCCCAGTTGAGTTCTTCGTTGGACACTCGTTTTCATAATGACCCATTTCATTACACTTAAAACATCTTACCATTGGCTTTTCATTTCCTTCTTGATCATCTTCCTTACAGTTACGAGCAATATGACCAAACTTATCACACCGAAAGCACTTACCGGACATGGATAATCATTCTCCAGGATGCATTTTACCACACCTCTCATAGGATGGATATTTGGTTTTCTTACCTCCTTGCTTCTTTGAGGAATTCTTCCCCTTTGCCTGCCAACTAGACCTCTTATTCTATTGTTTGCCATAGAACACCTGATCATCGGAAAACTCCATTTCCACCTTCTCCGCACATCGAACAAGTTTTTCACAACTTTTGAACTCACGAGAAGCTAAAGCCCTTCGATACTTTGGCTTTAACCCTGAGTAAAAAACGGTTTATTTTACTATCAAGATCTCGTATGAAGTTTGGAGCATACCTTGCCAATCGAGTGAACTTTTCTTCATAAGCAGCCATTGAATCATCCTCCTGCCTCAATTCTAGGAACTGTTTTTCCATCCTAAGACGAACCGCCTTAGGAAAATATTTCTCAAGAAACATACCTTTGAATTCGTCCTAGTGAAGATCCTCAATCTCATCACTATCCCTTATATTTTTCACCATCGACCACCACTGATCAGCTTCACCTTCAAAACGGTAAATAGCAAGACTAACCTTTTGATGTTCTGAACACCCCATGACATCAAAAATCTTCTCTAGTGCTTTAATCCACCCTTCATCTTGCACAGGGTCAGATGATCCTCTGAATGATGGGGGATGTTGTCTCATGAAATGTTCCACCACTGACATGTTCCTCTGCGGTTGATCTGGCTGATCTTGTGCATGGATACCACCACCATTTATAGCCTGAGTCAAATGTGCCATCACTGCAACAAACTGTTCAGTTCCGATTCCGACCATCTCAGGTTGCTGATTTGGAAGGTTATCTTCCTCCTGATGTCGTCCCAACATAGCTGCTTTGTTTCCTCTGCGGAAAACCATTCTGAACACAGAAATATCTTAGTCGAAGCAACATGGTAATCCGTAAATGCTACATCATTTCAATCATATTATAATTTAACACTTTTCTAACTCCTAATGTTGTCCAAACCGACCTTTGATACTAACTATAAGGCCCCAGCCTTAAACATTACTTAATATTGAATTAAACGAATAATTCACGTTGAGGATCTTTTCAGGTTTAGAGTTTTAGAGAATTAGAACATAATTATTACATCTGAAAAGATTACAAAGTAGTCACTTATACTAAGTTTCCATAATAAAAAAAACTCTTGAAAGAAACATGTCTAGTTCCATGTTTTATATAGAATGACATTCCCTTGATCCCATCCTTGACCTTATTCCACATTTAGTCCTGTGAAAAACATTTCAAAAAAAACATGGGGTGAGAATAAAAAGCTCAGTAAGGGATACACAAAGAATGAAAACTGTTAGTTTTTCAAAATCAAGTAAACCATGTATACTCTATCAAAGTAATACCTTCACCTTCATGAAGTAGTAAAAACTCTTCACTGAATAAAGTATCATTACTTACCTTTTTGTAACCAAAGGATTACCATAAAATCCATAAAAAGAACACATAACATTTATAAAGGTAACTTGGGACATAAACATACTTAAGTGGAATAACCATACGGTCTACTTCTACACATATCACTTAATGGAATAGCCATACGGCCAATTTCCATACATACTTAATGGAATAGCCATACGGCCGACTTCCATACCCAATGCATTGGAGGTTATAACGTAACCACCCGTCCTGGTATTCACGACACCACCCGTGATATGGTTTATAACGTAACCACCCGTTAAAATGTCCAAGTACTAGTATAAAATCATAACACATAAAACTAATATAAAGGAATGATAACATTTCCACATTTCAATCACAATATATCATAAATATATTGACATAATAGAATCCTTTTTCAAAACCATTTTCAATACCAAAATACATAAAATAGTATATGGTATTTATTTTATTCTAAAAACATTACAGCTTGTTGAGAAAGCCAAATACCAAATAATACTCGCGGCGGCGGAAATGGTCGTTGTCACCGCGTACGTTAAAAAAATATTCCTTTTTTTCATTTTGTAAAACTCTTCGTAGAAAAAGATTCCTTTTGTATAAAAGTAAAAGACAAATGGGTTTATACACCGTATAAAACAATGTTGTGTATAAAACGAAATATGCCTCAATGAAAGGAGATTGAGACGAATTCCCTTACAAAGATCAATTTTTTAAATAAAATAGATCTATTATTTGTATTCACTATAATTACACATAATGAAAGTACAAATAGACGATAGGACATAATAATATCATGACGTAATTTTAAAGTAGGAGATTAACCCAAAGAATGGAAATTGGGTTAAGAAGTTCCCTTACAAAGATCATTTTTAAAATAAAATAGATCTATTATGTGTTTTCACTATAGGTACACATAAAGGAAGGAAAAATACAAAATAGGACATAATAATATCATGACATAATTTGAAAATAGGAGATTAACCCAAAGAATGGATGTTGGGTTAAGAAATTCCCTTACCTTGTGTCCGACTTGATTCGACCGTTCTTTAACCTCCTGAATAATAAACCTGAGTTAATTTAAACTTGATTAAGAACCTTTTTAAACTCCATTATTCCTTTTATATCACTTATTGCCATGTTATAAACATTATGTAACCATTTAAGTTAATAATGTTTGTTTTGTCAATATTTGGTTCTTAAGTCGAAAGTGGACTTCTTACAATTACATGTTGTTTGTGTGGTCAAAGGTTCTTTACATCCAGAATGAAATTCCCGATTTGGATATAATATGTATCATATATATCCAGCATATAGATGTATTTATAATATTACATAATCATTTAGATGTAAGAAATGAAATGCACCGTTCATGGAGACGGTAAGCCGTACGTACGCATGAACGCTACATTCATTTCTTTGTCATATTAATGGAATTAAAACTAAATGAGAGGTATTTATATTTTAATTCCAGAATTATATTCATCATTTAGATATATCATTAATTATATATATCCATTATATACATGTACTTTTAATATTACATTACATTTGGGGATAAAAATGAAATGCACCGTTCATGGAGACGGTAAGCCGTACGTACGCATGAACGCTACTTTCATTTCTATCTCATACTTTAATGGAAAGAAATAATAATGATATAGAGGTATATTATAATTCCAGTATAACATAATATATAATAACTTTAAATCCATCCTTTACACGTCCCACATATAGCATTAACGAATCACATCACTTTGAGGGGGCGGTAGTCCGCACTTCCTTAAATGAAGATATCGTGTTTACCCATAATGGAAACCATAATGGTATGCCCAAAATGAAAAATACAGAAGCTTAAAAAAATTAAACATATTATATATCATATATAAAAATAGTGACATCATAATGGCCACCTTTGAAGGTGTTAAATGAGTATTGAACAATCATCGTTTCGGGAGGCAGAATTTCGCCATCCACGGAACCGTATGTTCTTTAACCATTTGATGTAGTTGTGTTAGAGTGTAGCTCGAATAAATCTTATAACAACATCCTAGTATATTGAATATACTGGTTTTGTTACAAAATAAGTAAATAAAAAGAGTTTAGAGGGTTGGAGAAGCAAAATAAAACAAATGAACAAGAGAGAATGAATTACCATTAAAAGTTTAACTCCTTTTGATTTGTGCGTAAAGGCTTCCTTTGAAAGGATTCTTCCCAAGGGGAATCCTCTAGGATGAGGAGAGAGATGTGGAGAGAGTAAATGGGCAGGGGTTGGCCGAGCCAAAGGCTTGAGGAGTGTGTGAAATGAGGTAGAGGTGGGGGCCTTTTATAAGAGGAGAGGAGGGGCACTTTTAGAATGTAAATAAATATTACTTTATTTGAAAATGTGTTTCGGTTTTAAAAGGTCCCACATTGATATAATTAGTGGATAAGCTGATAAGGGTTCTAAATCCACCCATCCAATAAGTTTTGGACATGTTTAGTTCATAGATTTTACATTATCTTTCCATTTTATTTAAATCGTTAAATAATGAGGTCATCGCTCCATCATCATGATGTCATAAATAATTTAATTTATTTAGTGACTAAAAATTATAAACAAAATAATATGATGTAGTAAATATTTTTAGATTTCCAATGACTATTTATAATCATAAATCTGACTTGTATAACCCCATTTAAAAATTGTGTTAGTAAAACATATCATGTTTGTGTCATTTTTACTTGTACATTAAATAAAAAGTTATTTATGTCATTTCCCAACCAAAGTGTCCCCATGGGGTCCCCAAGTTGACCCATGGATTTCCTTGGTCGGCCATCACATATCCAATGAGGTTAGACCATGTTTCATGTTCATTTCATATTATTAAAACATTATTTTTACCTTAAACTACACTAATTACCACTAATCGCGATTAAGAACTTAATAAGTTACTATTCACCAAAAAATTATTATAATCTCATTGAACTGCATTTTACTTCTTAATGACAACCATGTATGTCGTATTTTTGAAATTCAAAACACAATGATGGCAAAATTCCATTTAAACGGAAAAATCAGTTTTTATAAGTACTACTTAATGGTTTCACTATTCATCAAAAATTGAAGTTTTTCAGAAAATTACCAAAAATTCACCCTAAGATATTTTTGATATTACTAATTCAAAAATGAAGTCTATTTTACAAAATTCAATACATATAAGTCACATTAATTAATTTAATAATTAATTCCCGCTGTCAGAGCAAATAGCATGTTTTTATGAAACAATAAGTATCAAAAGATTGACACTAGTTTAAGTCCGATTTCAAAGTGAAATTAATTCCAAGGACCACTATTGGATTTAATGGTAAAAATATTTTCTAATTTCACTTTAAAACCAATTCAAAAGATAACCTAATCATATAAATAAATTAGATTAAAAAGAGGTTTTGAATTAAAATACAACACTTTACACTATTCATTAAAAAAATGAACTTTATCAGAAAGGTACCAAAAATTTACACAAAGTAAATTTTGATATCCCGATTCTAAAGAAGAGTTATATTTGGTCCAAAAGAATTTATAAGATCAATCAAAACTATATTTAATAACGGTTCTCCATCAAAAGGTGATAAGTGGACCTTCCGTGAAAAATAGGGTATAAATGCCTAAAATTGAACTTTTTCTGTATTTTAAGCCTTTATCTTTTATTGGGTAAATGTAAAAAAATTTTAAAACATATATAATCATATTTTAGTTATTTATATCCATTCCCGCCAGTACAACGGCTACTCGTTAACAAACATTTAAAATAATATTATTTTATTACTTGTGTGCAACGTAAGTTTTCAAAGAAACTCATCGTTGCGTAATGAGTATGCTATCGAACGTAGAAACCCCTTTTAATTAAAATTAATATTTAATTTGTAAATATTAATAAATATGAAAATTATTTATTCTTTATTTACCTGGGATGTTACAAAAATGTTGAGACCCTATATATAATACCACATGGTCCACATGGTATCTCTTTTATATCCACAAAAATATATCATTTTTCCAATTTTTACTATCTAAATAGCATGTTTTACGGATACGATATAGAGTATATATCTCGTTAGTATCTCATAAGGTAGTTAAGTGGTAAAAATTAGTAGATTTACTTATTGAGAACCAAATCACAAATAAGTAACTATTATATATAGGGATCCGGAAAAAACAAGTTTTCTTCAACTGTGAATAATTTAAATCAAGATATATGTACTACTATGGGGCCTCTAGGCTCTCAATTGTTAGAATGATTGAAACTGTGAATCTCAAAAATATCGGCATGGGGATTTTATTCATCTCTCCAGAAAAAGGAGTTTTGATTTTTTATTTCTTGTTGGAATAAGGATACACAAATAATTATGTAGAATACCAATCACACATTACAATAATAGAAAGATAATTGAAAATACGTGTGGAAACAATTGAATATCAATTGATATACGTTGTTTGGGGATATGAAAATCAATGATGACTATGCTGTATTTATGAAATAAATAATTCCCTTTCAATATTATTTGTGAGGGTTGATGGATTAATTCCCCTAGGATATTAAACATTCCCATGTATTGTATAGTTATCATTTCTCAGAGGATGCATTGTCCTAGAAAACAATAGAAATGGAATATCCAAAAAAATCATGACATAATTAATCACATCACATGACTTAGATAAGTATTTTAAACTTTTAATAATCACATGGAAGTTATCATTGAGATTAATACCACACTTGATCAATGAAAACCTTTACTCACCCCAAATAAAACCACTACCTAATGTATGTATACAATAGTGGAGAACCATCATGATATGATTATAACATTTAATGAAACTAATATGTTTCATATATATCGGTGGGTATAATTTTGTGCCCTTTATAATGGATTTAATTCTAGGAAGGCTCCATATAATATATTATTCACTAGACTCATCGTCATATGAATAAAAAGAGGAGAAAACATAAAATTTACTAAATATGTATATATTATTGAATGTGTCAACAATCAATTCAGACCAAACCACACCAGTAGAATCGGTTGGCTTCGATATTTTTATTAATTAATTATGTAGGACTTCATGGAATTCATGTAAAACTATCTTATATTTTAGATAAATAAAAAATTAATTCATCAACATAAAAAATTATTACATAGCAAAAGATAATATTGGACGTTTTACATATAAGGAATAGATGTCATGGGTCTATACTCTAAAACAAAAACTAGGAGGATCGATTATGTTCTTACTAACACTAGTTTTTCTATATTTTTTCCATGGTTGAGCTCCATAATGTAATAATAATGAATTGTGTTATTAATTTCATGAATTCCAATATCATTAGAATATTTTGTGACATTCATATAATATTTTTGAAAAATATCTCAAATTCATATGATTTGTAATTGATAATGTATTATCATGAGTAACATATAATGACTAACCATTCATCCCACTATCAGGTAATAGCCAATAGAAAGGTATTGCAATTCAAAAAAACTCTATGTAATATTCATTAGATGATATTAGATAAATATATTATGTTTAAACTGGATAATATCTAAAATTATTTTTGCGATAATAAAATAATAATCCAGTCCTCCATAAATGTGACCGCATTTTCTCTTATGTACGGGTTAGAAGCATTCTTGAATATAAATGTTCAAATCAAATCAGTCCATATAGAAATATATAATACATTGTTTAAATATTATATTTAAAATATATGGAATGATAATTTGGAATGAAACAATGTGAAAAAAGGATATACCTATTGAATAAACTTCTGATTCCTCAAAATTTAGTCTCGTAAACATTTTTAAATAATATATTTCTCTATTTGTTCATTCATGTAGATTTGGAATTGCCTCTAAAAACTCCGATTAAATATGGGAATAATCTCACAATATTGTATCCACAATTGGATGGTCCTTATACCATAGATAGTTTCTACTCTAATATAGGCCACTCCTAGATCAGCATGGATATAGATAATATCACTCAATCTATTATTGAAATTATTTTCAAGAAAATAATTCTATTTTCTCTTGTCTGGAACATTAATATATCATTTCATGGATTTAAAATACATAGTCTATATTCTGTTCTATATTACTATAAACTCATTAGAAATATTGCAAGTTTTATGACCCTAATATAAAATAAACATGACTCTTTTTCATATAATGGTAACACACACATCATATAGTTCATAAAATATGGTTTTTAACATCTGTAGTAGTCCGAACTAAATGATATTAAACATCATTGATATGTCTATTTCTTACACCCCCCAACTATGAATCCCCCTCCTATTTGTGTAACGCCCCGACACCAGCTACCCAGAGTCGGTGCATTACTTCGTAACATTGGCATGATTACAAAAGATCAAGTCTCAAAAGACTAATTAGTTTAGTAGCCTTGGAAACACTAGATACATTCATAAAATTTACATTAAATCATAAAGCAAAAAACTAATAACAAAGTCTTCATAGTCCACACTCATATCCTCTCCTGACTATCCCTGTAGGTCATTCATAAAATACTTCTTCACATCCTGGAAAATATTAAAACATTGAAATGGGTGAGCTCATATGCTCAGTAAGGATAACAATATTGTGGAAGCTTTCATAAATGAACATTAACATTGAAGGCAGTGTATAGCTAAAACAAAAGCCTTTTAAACATGAACATTAGCATAATATGGCAAAAGTAAAATGAAATAATTCCATTTACTTACTCACATTGATATTCTACTAGTCGAATAATCACATGAAATATCAATAACCACTTTCATAATGATGGAATGCATAATGCCAGACTATCATAACCACGTATCCAAGGCCTCGTGCCAAGACCAAAAATAAGATTTTTGTCAAGGCCTCGTGCCAAGACACTAGTTTGTCTCATGAGACCTGCCGATGCATCGAGGAGCTATAGCGGGCTCCACCCGTCAAATATTATGTCCAATGCATTCCTCAAATTAATAGGTTTAAACATATCATAAACCATAACATAATCGTATCACATAAAACATGCATAAAGGAAACATAACATTTCCAAATTTCAATCACAAGATATCAATACAACACATTTTATAGTAAAAACGCTTTCAAAACCATTTTCAATACCAAAATAAAAGAATGTTAAAACTTTTTATTTATTTTTCATTAAAAAAAGTGATGGCTTGTAGAGGAAGCCGAAACTCAAATAATGGTCACGGCGGCGGAGAGTCATTGTCTCCGCATATGTACAGAAAGAAAAACATTCCCTTTTTGTCGTTTAGTAAAACTCTGTGTATAAAAAAGATTCCTTTTAAATAAACGTCAAAGTCAAAGGGGATTTATACACCGTATAAAAGAAAGTTGTGCATAAAACAAAATATGCCTCAATGAAAGAAGATTAAGACGAAGTCCCTTTCAAAGATCATTTATTAAATAAAATAGATATATTATGTGTATTAACTATAATTACACATAAAGAAAGTACAAATACAAGATAGGACATAATAATATCATGACGTAATTTGAAAGTAGGAGATTAACCCAAAGAATGGAAATTGGGTTAAGAAGTTCCCTCACCTCATGTCCGACTAGACTCAACCGTTATTTAACCTCCTAAATAATAAACTAGAGTTAATATCTACCTTATTAAGAAAAATTTTCAATTCATTTATCCTTTTTATATCACTTATTACAATGTTATGAACATTATGTAATTATTTAAGTTAATAACAGTCATTTTGTCAATCTTTGGTACTTGAGTCAAAAATAAACTTCTTATAATTACAAGTTGTTCATGTGGTGATATATCCATTATATCCAGAACTATATTAATGATATAGATATCATATATCTCATATATATCCAGTATATAAATTCATTTATAATATTACATAACATTTAGAGGTAAGAAATAAAATGCACCGTTCATGGAGACGGTAAGCCGTACGTACGCATGAACGCTACTTTCATTTATATTTTGTATTTAATGGAATGAAGTTATAATTATATAAAGGTATAATATAATTCCAGTATAATATAATGTATAATACCATTTAGTCATCCTTTATACATCCTACATATGGCATTAACGATTCAAATCACTTTGTGGGGGCGGTAGTCCGCACTTCCTAAAATGAAATTATCGCGTTTACCCATAATGGAAATCATAAAGTATGCCACAAATGAGAAATAAAGAAGCATAAGGAAAACATAAACGTAATATATATATCATATATGAAAATAGTTTCATCAAAATGGCCACCATTAGAGGTGTTAATAGAATATTGAACAATCATCGTTTCGTGAGGCAGTATTTCGCCACCCACAGAAACAGTAAGTTCTTTAACCATTAGACGAAGGTGTGTGTAAGTGTAAACCAAATACTTATCATAAAAACATCCTAGTATATTGTAGATAATGGTGTTTTTACAAAAGAAATGAATAAGAAGAGTTTAAGTGGATGGAGAAGAAAAATAAAACAAAACAACATTAGAGAAGACATTACCTTCAAATCGGGTAACTCTTTTTGATTTGAGCCAAAGTCTTCCTTGGGAAGAATTATGCCCAAAGTGAGGCTTCTAAGAGTAAGGCAGGGAAGTAGGGAGAGTATTTGGGTAGAGTTTGGCCGAGCCAAATGTCTTGAAAGTGTGAATGAGGTGGTAGAGGTGGGGGCCTTTTATAAGTGGAGAGGAGGGGCACTCTTGGAAAGTAAAGAAAAGTCACTTTATTTTAAAATGGTATTCGGATTTAAGAGGTCCCACATTGATATAATTCGAGGATAAGGTTATAAGGGTTCGAAATACACCCATCCAATAGGTTTTGGACATGTTTAGGTCCTAGATATTACATTATCATTAAATTTTATTTAAATCGTTAAATAATGAGGTCATTGCTGCATCATCATGATGTCATAAATAATTTAATTTATTTAATGTATAAAATTATAAAAAAATACTATGATGTAGGAAATCTTTTTAGATTTCCAATGACTATTTATAGTAAAAAATATGACTTGTATAACCCCATGTAAAAATTGTTTTAGTAAAACATTTAATGTTTGTGTCATTGTTTACTTTAACATTAAATAAAAGGTATTTATGTCATTTTCCAACTAAAGTGTCTCCATGGGGTCCCCAAGTTGACCCATGGATTTTCTTTGTCGGAGATGGCACATCCAATGAGGGTAGGACAAGTGTCAAGCTCATCTCATATTATTAAAACATTATTTGTACCTTAAACTACATTAATTACCTCTAATCGTGATTAAGAACTTTAAAGTTACTATTCACAAAACAATTATTTTAACCTCATTGAACCACATTTTACTTCTTAATGACATCCATGTATGTCAGACTTTTTAAATTCAAAACATAGAAGTGGTAAATTTTCATTTAAATGAAAAATCAGTTTTTATAAATACCACTTAGTGGTTTCACTATTCATCAAAAATTGAAGTTTTTCAGAAAAATCCCAAAAATTCACCCTAAGATATATTTGATATTCCGATTTCAAAAATGATGTCTATATTACAGAATTAGAAACATATAAGTTGCATTAATTAATTTTATAATTAATTCCCGCTTCCATAACAAATAGCGTGTTTTTAAGAAACAATTTATATCAAAAGATTGACAATTGTTCATGCCCAATTTCAATGTTAAATTAATTCTAATGACCACCATTGGATAAAATGGTAAAAATATACTCTAATTATACTTTAAACCACTAAATAGTATAACTTATCGCTATAAATTATTTTGATTAAAAAAGTTGTTTTAAGAATTTTTCACTATTCATAAAAATTTGGAAGTTCATAGAAAATTACAAAAAATTCAACATAGGCTAATTTAAATATTAGGAATACAAAAATGAATTCCATTTTGAAAAATATAATTTCTATAATTTTAAAAAGTGGGTATTACTATTCATTACGGCTACTTTGATTAGTCGCGGTGTGTTAGAACTCGAGGTTGCGTACAACACACGCTGCTCTATTATTCAAAGAGGAGCGTACCGTGGATGCTTGGGGTGTTACATTCTCCCCTCATTCAATAAATTTCATCCTCGCAATTTGAAATTTTTCTTTGAAAATAAAAGGTTGAAAATAGAAAATACCTTTGTGGAAAACCCACATCGGAAATAAGGTTAAAAAATATATAACATTAAAAGAATGAAAGATAAGTACAAAGGTCACCCGAGATAGCCCATTCTAGGATTATATGAAAATATGGATATGGAGTAGAAACAAACCATAATGGTCTGATGGAGAGTTGTAGAAAATAGGATTAGGAGAATGTTTAACTACAAGAAAATCGCAAACTTGTGATTGGTTAAACGATCATTGATTCCACAGTAGGAAAAGTTAACCGACAACGTTTTTGTTTTAAGATACCTTTTATAAAGTTGAGGAATTTATTTAGGAGATTTACTAAGAACGTAAGGGAATAAACATACTTATTATGTATACTTTCATTCTTTAATAAATTTTTACCACAAACCCATCTTTTACTCCAAAAGGTAATAGAACACAAAAATATTCTATTTATCCTAATTGTATAAGGTTCCAAATATTACACATACCATTTAGATTAGTAAAAATATTTTGAAATAACCAGGGACTTCATGTAGGCTAGTGGTAGGTAATAATGGCTTGTCGCACTATGGTTGTGGGTTCGATTCATGCAGCTTTGTCAGATGCGACGGGTTATGCCCCACCCTGCAGGTTGTCCTTTTCCTAAAACTATAGTATTATAATATTCCAAAAATAATCTTCATAAATGTTTTAACATTAAACAATAATATCCAAAGTTCAACTTAATCCATTCCAACCATTATAGTTATCCAAAATACCTTCGGCCAGACTTTCTCTAAAAGGTCCTTAAATTCCAAAATCAATTGTAACATTAGATTCCCCAAACAATGTAATGTTCCTCTTATTGTCACATACTAAAAATATTATAACCTTCATCATATTAAAACCTTAATGAAATCAACAAGTTCTGTAGTACAATCCTTATATATATATATATCACATTATTCTAATAACTAGAATATAATCCATGAGTCCAAAAGCACCAATACATTAATTATTCCACTTCAACTGTAGTCACATCATAAGATTGGCCTTGATCCCTTGGCCTTTTCTGAGGTAAGTTTCCCTGACGCTTAGGACATTCATTTTCATAATTCCTCATTTCTCTACAATTGTAGCATTTAACATTGATAGCCCCTTTCTTTCCCTTGCAATCACGCGCCTGGTGACCTTTTTCTCCACATTTATAACAAACTACCATTCCTTTTAGGCAAGTACCAGGGTGATTCTTCCCACAATTATCACATACTGGAAAATCCTTCTTTCCCTTTTTCCATTTATCTATCTCTTGTTCCACCATTCTCTTCTTCTCTTGCTTTACTTTATTGGCATAAGATTTAGAGAATTACTTTTCTGTCTTGATAGCACACGAGACAATATCTTCATACGATGCGAAGGATTGTGATACTAAATATCGACGGAGAAATGGTTTTAACCCATCAAAGAAACGATCAATCTTACTTCTTGGGTTATGTATATAATCTTCAGCATGCCTCGCTGACCTTGTAAAGTTAGCCTCATACTTTGCAACATTCTCATCCTCCTTCTGCCTCAGACTCAGAAATTGCCTTTCCATATCTGCTCGATGGTCACATGGAATGTATTTTTCTAAGAAAATATCTTTGAACTCTCTCCATTCCATACATGATACTTCTTCATCTTCCTTTTCATTTTGAATCAATGACCACCATTGATCGGCATTTCCAGTGAGGCGGTAAACTTCCATGATAACCTTCTCCCTTTCGCTACTCCCCAAGGCATGGAATATTTTCTCTAAGGAGTTTATCCATTGCTCAGCTACTAATGGATTTGTTCCCCCATTAAATGTTGGCAGTTGTTTCCTCATGAAGCGGTCTAACATTGATCCTCCACGTTGCAGATCAGGGTGCTCCATACGAGTAAGGTTATTATTCATAACCTGAGTGAGTTGTCCCAGTATGGTAATAAGTTGATCAGCACCAGTTGTATCTCCAAATCCACAATAATTATCTTGAGTAGGAGGGAAATACCTACATGGAGTGCGTGCATTGATATAGTTTCCATTCCTTACACTAGGCACCATTTTTAAACAATGGCATAAACTAGATTAGTTTATGAATTAAAATACATAATTCCATATTTGTAAAACACTTTACATAAATTGAACTATTTATGGATATAATCC
Organism: Viscum album; assembly: GCA_963277665.1. Classification (NCBI taxonomy): domain Eukaryota; kingdom Viridiplantae; phylum Streptophyta; class Magnoliopsida; order Santalales; family Viscaceae; genus Viscum; species Viscum album. Next base: position 2,095,165,068 of record OY728163.1, on the reverse strand, counting down.
ATAATCATAAAAAAAATGTTTTCTTTGCGGAAGTATATACTCATAACCCTTCATAGTGGTTTGTAAAGAAAATGAGAATTATCCTAAGCATATCCCCCGGGAGTGTCGTAACCAAGAGTGCAGCAAGGCCCGTTGTCGTGCACTAGTTCCCATTCGAGTCTAGCTCAAAGCGGTGTTTTCGGGTTTTACCCCTAGGTACATCTGTGCCAGATCCAGCTCTACCTTCTCTTATCCAGACAGGGATGTATTGCTTAGAAAACTCACAAAATCTCTATAATACCACAATTCTAGAAAGTTTTTCTATACTAATCCTCAAAGTCTATCTTCAGGCTATGTGCTCTAATCAGAGTTTATCTAAATCTAGCGTCCAAGGTTAGTACTAAACTGCCTCTGATACCAACTATAACGCCCTGACCCCAGCTACCCAGAGTCGGTGCATTACTTCGTAACATTGGCATGATCACAAAAGATCATGTCTCGAAAGACCGATTAGTTTAGTAGCCTTGGAAACACTAGATACATTCATAAATGTTACATTAAATCATAAAGTGAAAAACTAATAACAAAGTCTTCATAGTCCACACTCATATCCTCTTCTGACTATCCCTGTAGGTCATTCATAAAATACTTCTTCACATCCTGGAAAATATTAAAACATTGAAAGGGGTGAGCTCAGATGCTCAGTAAGGATAACAATATTGCGGAAGCTTTCATAAATGAACATTAACATTTAAGGCAATGTATATCTAAAACAAAAGCCTTTTAAACTTTAACATTAGCATAATATGGAAAAAGTAAAATGAAATAATTCCATTTACTTACTCACATGGATATTCTACTAGTCGAATAATCACATGAAATATCAATAACCACTTTCATAATGATGGAATGCATAATGCCAGACTACCATAACCATGTAGCCAAGGATTCGTGCCAAGACCACAAATAAGATTTTTGTCAAGGCCTCGTGCCAAGACACTAGTTTGTCTCATGAGACCTGCCGATGCATCGAGGAGCTATAGCAGGCTCCACACATAACTTATTAAGTCCAATGCATTCCTCATATGAATAGGTTTAAACATATCATAACCCATAACATAATCGTATCACATAAAAAATGCATAAAGGAAACATAAAATTTCCACATTTCAATCACAATATCTCAATACAACACATTTATATAGTAAAAACGCTTTCAAAACCATTTTCAATACCAAAATAAAATAATGTTAAAACTTTGTATTTATTTTTCATTAAAAAAAAGTGATGGCTTGTAGAGGAAGCCGAAACTCAAATAATAGTCACGGCGGCAGAGAAGTCATTTTCGTCGCATATGTACGGCAAGAAAATCATTTCCTTTTTTTCGTTTAGTAAAACTCTGCTTACAAAAAAGATTCCTTTTGAATAAACGTAAAAGTCAAAGGGGGTTTATACACCGTATAAAAGAAAGTTGTGTATAAAACAAAATATTCCTCAATGAAAGGAGACTGAGACGAAGTCCCTTTCAAAGATCATTTATTAAATAAAATAGATATATTTTGTGTATTAACTATAATTACACATAAATAAAGTACAAATACAAGATAGGACATAAAAATATCATGACGTAATTTGAAAGTAGGAGATTAACCCAAAGAATGGAAATTGGGTTAAGAAGTTCCCTCACCTCGTGTCTGACATGACTCAACCGTTCTTTAACCTCCTGAATAATAAACTAGAGTTAATATCTACCTTATTAAGAACCATTTTTAATTTCATTATCCTTTTTATATCACTTATTACAATGTTATGAACATTATGTAATTATTTATGTTAATAACGGTCATTTTGTCGATCTTTGGTACTTGAGTCAAAAATAAACTTCTTATAATTAGAAGTTGTTCATGTGGTGATATATCCATTATATCCAGAACTATATTCATGATATAGATATCATATATCTCATATATATCCATTATATAAACGCATTTATAATATTACATAACATTTAGAGATAAGAAATGAAATGCACCGTTCATGGAGACGGTAAGTCGTACGTACGCATGAACGCTACTTTAATTTATATTTTGAATTTAATGGAATGAAGTTATAATTATATAAATTTATAATATAATTCAAGTATAATATAATGTATAATACCATTTATTCCATCCTTTATACATCCCACATATGGAATTAACGATTCAAATCACTTTGAGGGGGCGGTAGTCCGCACTTCCTAAAATGAAATAATCGTGTTTACCCATAATGGAAATCATAAATTATGCCACAAATGAGAAATAAATAAGCATAAGGAAAACATAAACATAATATATATATCATATATGAAAATAGTTTCATCAAAATGGCCACCATTAGAAGTGTTAAAAGAATATTGAACAATCATCGTTTCTTGAGACAGTATTTCGCCACCCACAGAAACAGTATCTTCTTTAACCATTAGACAAAGGTGTGTGTAAGTGTAAACCAAATAATTATCATAAAAACATCATAGTATATTGTATATACTGGTGTTTTTACAAAATAAAGGAATAAATAGAGTTTAACGGGATGGAGAAGAAAAATAAAACAAAACAACATTAGAGAAGACATTACCTTCAAATCGGGTAACTCTTTTTGATTTGAGCCAAAGGCTTCCTTGGGAAGAATTATGCCCAAAGTGAGGATTCTAGGAGTAAGGGAGTGAAGTTGGGAGGGTATTTGGGCAGATGTTGGCCGAGCCAAATGGCTTGAAAGTGTGAATGAGGTGGTAGAGGTGGGGGCCTTTTCTAAGTGGAGAGGAGGGGCACTCTTGGAAAGTAAAGAAAAGTCACTTTATTTTAAAATGGTATTCGGATTTAAGAGGTCCCATATTGATATAATTCGAAGATAAGGTGATAAGGGTTCTAAATCCACCCATACAATAGGTTATGGACATGTTTAGCTCTTAGATATTACATTATCTTTCCATTTTATTTAAATCGTTAAATAATGAGGTCATTGCTGCATCATCATGATGTCATAAATAATTTAATTTATTTAATGTCTAAAATTATAAAAAAAATACTATGATGTATGAAATCTTTTTATATTTCCAATTACTATTTATAGTAAAAAATATGACTTCTATAACCCCATGTAAAAATTGTTTTAGTAAAACATTTAATGTTTGTGTCATGTTTTACTTTAACATTAAATAAAAGGTATTTATGTCATTTTCCAACTAATGTGGCTCCATGGGGTCCCCAAGTTGACCCATGGATTTTCATGGTCGGTGATGGAACATCCATTGAGGGTAGGACATGTGTGAAGCTCATCTCATATTATTAAAACATTATTTTTACCTTAAACTACACTAATTACCTCTAATCGCGATTAAGAACCTAAAAGTTACTATTCACCAAACAATTATTTTAATCTTATTGAACCACATTATACTTCTTAATGAAAACCATGTATGTCGGATTTTTGAAATTCAAAACATAGAAGTGGTAAAATTTCATTTAAACGAAAAATCAGTTTTTATAAATACCACTTAGTGGTTTCACTATTCATCAAAAATTGAAGTTTTTCAGAAAAATCCAAAAAATTCACACTAATCTATATTTGATATTCCAATTTCAAAAATGATGTCTATTTTACAGAATTCCAAACATATAAGTTGCATTAATTAATTTTATAATTAATTCCCGCTCTCACAACAAATAGCGTGTTTTTAAGAAACAATTTATATCAAAAGATTAACAATTGTTCATACCCAATTTCAATGTTAAATTAATTCTAATGACCACCATTGGATAAAATGGTAAAAATATAATCTAATTATACTTTAAAACCACTAAATATTATAACTTATCACTATAAATTATTTTGATTAAAAAAGTTGTTTTAAGTATTTTTCACTATTCATAAAAATTTGGAAGTTCTCAGAAAATTACAAAAAATTCAACATAGGCTAATTTCAATATTAGGAATACAAAAATTAATTCCATTTTAAAATATAAAATTTCTATAATTTTAAAAAGTGGGTATTACTATTCATTACGGCTACTTTGATTAGTCATGGTGTGTTAGAACTCGAGGTTGCGTACAACACACGCTACTCTATTATTCAAAGAGGAGCGTACCATGGAAGCTTGGGGTGTTACAATTTGATAGTGTAATTAATGTAGGTTCTTTCACTCCATATGATGTTGATAACTATTAATAAACAACCAAACCCTAATTTCATGTATCATATAACTTATGAAAAATTATCCATCACCATAATAATGTGTGTCTTGACTTACATTATTTTGAGATAGGCAGTGACACATAGACCTATCATACCATTCCCATACATAGATTTCATATACTTTTCTAACCATACAAAGGTAAAAATACATGTTATATAGTACAATAGATAGTCTCTTGGTCATGCCTTAAGATTAAACAATTTTACATTATCTTAGACTTAGGATATTATTCGAAATGAGTTTCCTCCCTTCCAAAACATGGAAAAAAATAAATTTTAAATTCCAAATATTTCATAGTCAGATATATTCAAGTATATATCTTTTAATATAAACGTTTTAAAATATTTTTTTTCACTTTATTGTACATTGTTATGTACATGTCTATTACCTCATATCCAATGAGTGTTTATATTAGATTTCATTTTCTTCAACCTTCCAAATGCGTTGTCCATTAATTCACATTAGTTCATTCTATATTTTGATATATGTTGGGATAATGATTTATAAGAAATATATGTTACTTAATTATTGTAGCCACATGATACATAGTGATTATTTGATCTCTTATACAATGTCCATTAAAAAATGTCCATCATCATCTCAATCTATGAGTCTTGACCATAAATAGTGTGCAATTATCCTTACTGTAGTTAATACTGGAACTAAAAAATCATGTTATGTAATTTTTTAATTGTCCATATTTATATATATATATTATCAACTATTTTTAAAATTATGTGAGATTAATCTTCATCCATAAATCACATAAATTTATGTAACCAAAAAACACTTAAAAACATAAAGGATAGTTATGTTGAAATTCCATTAAAGATCACCTACTATAAAGTCAAATATTCACTAAATATGTCATTATTATCATAGATTAAAAATAAATTGGGGAAAAATGAATATGACAAAAATATTTTCGGGTCTAAAACACATTTCTGTAAAAAAAATACATGTTTCACATCCAATAACCACTAGTTTATGGAAAATTTTCATAACTATTAGCTTAGTGGTTGAAAACATAAAATGTTACATGGGTACATTTTCATTCAAGAAAAGTAAAAATATTCAGGATGAGTATAACATCCATTTCAAATTATTGTTTACTTAATAATATTCATGTTACATCACATCACACTAAAATTGAGTTCAACACAAAGAAAAATAACATTTAGAGTGCTTAAACACATCTCAAATACATTTTTACACAAGAATATACTTCCAAACATTATTCTTTGATTCAGCACAAATTTTAATGACCTTAGTTATGATTTCTTGTACTAGAATTATTGGAAATTAAAATATTCAATTATAACCCACTATATTATAAATTGTAAAATAAATCATCCAAATCTAAATGGACACCTCAACTAGTAAATTATTTTCATTCATACATCTGTCCCAACCCCTAGAGGCATGTTTTCTGAATAAATAAAAATTCCACTAAATGTATGTACTATTTCATAGTAGTGTAGCATTAATCATTTCATTAATAGTTTTTCACTAACTCTGACTTATAATCACTTTCAATTGATCAATATATCTGCATTTTACAATTAAAAATTTAAGGAACCAACTATATAAGTGGATTACAATACCCTTGACATTATAGATTTTTTCATTGTACATATATTAAAATTAATAATATGATATTTCATTTAATATTCCGTTTATTTTGAGGGTACTAATTTTTCAAAATGTAAAAGACTCGAGGTGCAAAGATTTTTTCTATGCATGTTTCCCATATTATGAAAATTTTCAACTTGCAAGACATTAAACTACCAATGGTAATCTATCATCCATGTCCAAATTTCATTACATATGATAAAAATATTTGTTGTGTTTTCAAATGAATGGGGTTACTAACTCATGATGTGTGTTATTTTTTAGTCCTACAATGGGGTGAAACCATTCTATTTTTTACTAGATATGAGTCAAATTTGTGTAGCTATCTTTTCATAACAATGTGTTGCATGACTTCCATTTCATCAGGGAATGTAATTATGTCTATATTTTCTGTATCGGACATCAAAATATTTTTTATCTCAATGAAAACCCTTGATTAATATTTTATTAATATTCCTCAACAATTCACATGAAGTTATATCCATGGGTTCTTTTCTATGAAAAGATCATTTAATTTTGTTCACAAGAGTCAAATATTTTAAAGAATCCCATATAGAGGTATTATTTGTACGAAAATAAATATCATGAACCCAAAAACTACTTTCATTGACTCTAAATATCATGGTATTGTAACCCAAAATATAACCTTAAACATGATGACATCTTATTCATTACCACATGATACTAAAATACATAAAATATGGTCTTTCCTGCACTACGCTTAGACTACATGGTGTGTTGTATTGTGTATTTTTTTGTTTCCATGCATGAGATCCAAAAATATGTAAGAGTATCTATAATATGATCTCTTATCCTTGATTATAACATTTGGTAAATATTCCCAAATTCCAACCATTAACTAACTTAGTGCTTGGGATTTCATTCAATTAAAAATATTGTGTGCTCCCATTATTCACATATGGTATCCTACTTTGATCATTCATGAGAATATTATTTATATAATCCCTAATAACTAATATTTTTTATATCTATATAACCTATACTTTTTATACAATTAATGATAATAAAATTACCCATATGGAATCTATGTTTTCCATGATTCATAAAATTTCAGGATATATAGAGAAATTTAAAGTAAATTGTTTATCCTAAAACATATATTATAATCCACTTAAACTCCTTTTCAATATCCCATAACAACCCAACAATATATAGTTTTAGACTCAAGTTAACCAATAACATTATAATATACTCTTCTCATAGAAACATATCCTATTTAATGTGTTTTAATCAAATTAATTCATTCCTAGATAAGGTTAACAAGTGAATTACAATATAAAAGGTAACTTGTACATGATAATGTTATAGGTGACACAATATCTATCCCACAATTTATAGGTATGTTTCATCCTAAGGATAATATCCTCTAACACTATGTCTCATTAATACAATTGTGGTGGAACCCACAACTCATGTTTGTTTAGAAGTCATCCTCACTATAGTTATTTCATATTATAAGACTATGACTCGAATACTTTATGTTATCATTTACATTCCTTGTCCAAACGTTTTAGGCGACCCGTAGTGCTTGATCCTCATATGGTATTTCATATAAAATCCTTTTTCATAACCCAGACATCGTAGAAATATACTAGAGGAACCCCAATCCAATATGTTCTATATTACTATTGTTCTCCCATGCATGTCCATCTGTATAGAGCTGTATAAAATATTTCACTATTTCATTATATCTTTCTGAACATAAGCATCATCCATTATTTGTTTGAATTATATGACATTAAACTAATAAATGTCAATTGAATATTACTAAATGGGATGAATACAAAAAAAATTAATGCAGCATAAAGTTCATTCCTCTTCAAATAGGACACACACCTTATATAGTGTAGGAAATAAATTTTTTCACTTGAATAAAAAATAAAAATGAATTAAATTTTCAGGTTGAAAAGAAAAAATAGTAAATTAGGAAAAAAAATTAGTCTCCACCTTCAATGTATGTATCCAACATAGTCCAAAAAAATTATGATTTTTTTCATAATTAAAAGTCATAAAACATTCCATGTTCAAAAAAATAATTAGAGGCCTAAAAATGAATTTCTAGCATATATACCTCTATCTATAAGTGGTTTTGGAAAAATTTATCATGAAGATAAATTTTATAAAATACATAATGATTGTACCAACCACCATCTAAACCTAGAAAAGTTTTATATTTGGTCACACTGTCCTTCATCATGTGAATGAGATAGCGTAAACTTTAGTTCCACAACTATTAACTATCTTGAATGAATTTGTATGTTTAGGGTACATAAAAAAATTAGCATAAAAAAAATATTTTTACTTTGAAATATAATAATTATTATTATTCTCAATCATTTATTTCTTTCATTTCAAATTGGGATAACTTTGGCTTATTGTAATGACATATGTTTCTCCATATATGAAATGCATATGTCTATTTAAGAATAAAAGTTTTGAATGAAACAAAATTACATAGTACTTTGTCTCATGGACTTATGAGAGATTTTTTTATGATATATGTGAAAAAATATTCATCCTAATTATAATACATTAATATTTTAAATGAAAATTTTGTAATATAGCATATACAACATGCAACAAAGATATTAAACGAACCAAAAAATATTATTATTTAAATGTGCCTTTTATAACCTAGATATTGAAATAGTGGTATTAAAATGTATAAAAATAATTTATAATTATATATAAATTAAATACACAATATAAATACATTTCTTAATACATAGAAATCTTTTTCTCGTTTTTAGTAAATTTATTTTATTCTTTAGAAATACATTTTTAAATGATTTTTTTGATAAAATTGTATAATTAATTTCATGAAATTTTATCCTATAATATTATAAAAATCATATATTTATTAAATATTCATATAAGAAATATCATATGGAGAAATTTATATATGTTTTGAAAGGATTAATTTTCTTGTGAATAGTGAAAAATACAGATTTTTTTTTTGAACAAAGTATTTTTTTTAAAGAATATACATTGTGAAAATTTGATTTAAAATTTTTTAAAACTGAAATTAGTTCTATTATATTATTAATAATTTAATTATTTTTAATATAATAATTTTTTGGTTGGATTTGGAATAAAACACTTTTTATACATTCGAAGGCACATTTCAGAAGAAAAATTATTTTTTATTTCATTTTTTTTTTTGAATTTAAATTAATTTCTACCACATAGAGAAATTTTAAATTCAAAAATATATACTATATTTATATTTAGGTTGCTCAAATATGTAAATTGGCCTCGCTTATTTTCTCAACTTTAATAGTATCCTTCATATATTTATTACCTTGGTAAAGGGTATATTGTGTTAATTGAGATTAAAAATAAGTTATGATTACATATTTTTTAATCCTATTTATTTTAGGTTGATGGTAATTTTACAATAATCAACATAGGCTATAGAATAATTTTTTAAATTTAAATTCTTCCATACAAAATACTATTATACCAATTAAATCGCTAAAGGATACAAAATATTAGTCACTTAGTTACAAAAATCTCTTATGTGTTTACATAAAATAACATTTAGTGGATAATGAATATTCAAGGTATTTTTGTGAAAAATGGAATAATGTCCATTATTTTAATTTATTTCAAATTTTTAGAAATTAAATTATTATCTGGAATTCTTTTAAAGTGCTAATATATTATTAATTCAATCTACCGGAAAAAAATAAATCATATTGAATATATTTAAAGTGAAATTACTTGAATCAATTTAAATTTAAAATGAATTTTATAGAAAAATATAAAATTTAAGGGAGTTTTGAAATGATTATTGTTGAATTTCCCCTTTTCCATGCTGTATTTGAAATCAAATTGAATAAATATAGTTATACATGGAATAAATGTTATATTAAAAAGATTAATATTATTAAAATATAGAAAATTCAGAAAAGTATTTTTCTTTGTCTTAGGGACATTATAGTGTTTTAAATATCATCCATAGTCAATTTATGTGGTGTTATTTAATTTTTAAAACATTTTTTACCCTTAATATATAGAAATCATAAATATTATGGTGGCTTCCAAAATGGTAATCGGAGTTTAAAAGTAAAAGAAAAGGGAAAAGGTAATCACAAAACATGCCAAACTTCTATTATATTATATTATTTAAACTTATACTAATATTATATTATAATTATATCAAAAATTTTAAATAAAATTAGGAAATATAAATAATTGATATTAATTTAATAAATTAAGAAATGAAATGAATTCCCCTATCCTAAATTATAAAGAAAAAATTTTATTTTCTCTTCATTAAACCAATTTTAGACAGTTATATCGACCAAAACCAAGTTATTACTCTTTAAAACATATTAATTTTTGTTATAGATGTACTTTTAATTCATATACACCAACCATATATCCATCGTGAAGAGATCTAAATGAAGTCTTCCGAAGAATAGGTAATCATCCTTACTGACACCATCAAGTTAATTTCTTCTTCTACATCATCTTAATATGTTTTTCACATCATAAAATAGTTAATATAGTAAAATAATTAAACATTGATGTTATTATCATAATGATGAGAACATTTTCCATATCTTTTTATTCATATAAAAATAAAAAACATCCCTCGTGCATTAATAATGCTTACCATCACCAAATAACGGTTTAATTCGTTTTCATCACCAATTTACATGGATGGATATAAAGATATATATAATTAATATATATTATATTTATGAAATAAATACTATTATATAACTATAATATCTTATATTACTTTTTACCATTAAATCTTTTGGAAAATGATAAAGTAACTTGGACGTATGTGTGGACTACAATCACTACGAATCAATGTGATCCATTTTTCATTTAATATTTATGTAGATGTTAATATGGATATATTTAATTACTATATATAATATATATTATATAATATTTTTTATGGTACATTTATTTTTTATTAACCTATATTTTATTCCATCTGATAAAACATGACAACATCGATCATTCGTACGTATGGATTATGATCTCTGTGAACAATTTAATTCATTTCTATATCTATACTTTTCTTGATGAATAAAAAATTCCATATAATGAATATATATTATATTAATATCTTTGTTAATATTATTTAGATGAATAAGCCATTATCAATGTAAAATTATCGAAACTACAGTACCAAAACATACATGAAAAAAGATTTACTTATCACTTAAAATAATGATTTAAAATAGAACAGTTGGTAAAATACTGATAAATGGTTTTATATAAATAATATATGGAATGATATATATTATTAAGGTTCTGAAATATTATTATAATTTACATATATTTATTATTCAAGATGTTCTGAGACATTTTAAGGACATCATACCTAAGGTGATGTTCTATTTTATAATCTCATCATTATTCAGGATTGTTAGTGATAAAGCATCTATTGGAGGAATATATTTAGATTTTTTAAAATATATATAATTTATTATCCTTTAGTCATTCATTATTCTTTAATGTAATGCTGTTATTTTTCTCTATTTAGAAGTTCAAATGTTTGATAAAAAATTTTTAGGAAAAGAAAATATTTTTATCCCATCAGTAAAAAATATTTTTTGTAAAAAAAAAAGAAAATGATTTTAGTATTATTAAATACTTGTATAAATTCAATGTTAATCCTATTTGAATTTTAAAAAAAAATTAAATAAATCTCTAAGTAATTCTTCAAATTATATTAGTTTTTAAATTTTATAAAAGTGTGAAAGGGGTATTTTTAAAATATATAGAATGAAATTAATTTCACACTGTCGGGGAAAATCATTAATTTGAAGCTTCATTTACTAGTTTAAAATGCTATTTTAAATTAATTTTTCACCTTAGTATTTGGGAAATTTTTTAATTTTAAATATCATTTTTTTAATGTGGAATGTATATTTTCCTCATCAATTTTTACAGTATACATTAGAATTTATTTTCATCTATATCTATATCATTTTTCTAATCATATTATTTACTGAGTCTACTCAATTATGACACCGTCATTTTTATTTATTTGTATGGTTTATGATCAATTTGACTAAGGATGTACTATTTTTAAACCATTACCGAAATTACTATATAGATTTTATGATTGTGGGAATATATTAATAATTCATATTCAATTTTTTATAATATTAATATTTATGTTAATTATCATTCACCCATTTCATATGATAAATGCATTAGGCTTATTAAGTAACAGATATGGGCTTCAATATAAACTAAATTCATCAATAGGTGTCGTGAGACATACTGAATAGGGTTTAGTAGAATGACTTGGCTATTTTTTATAGATTCCATAGCCAATGGACTTTATGGTATTGTCAGATATCATCGTACAAGTCAATATGATTTGGTTTAAATGTTTATCATTATGAGTTCTATCATTATAAACTGAATTATTTATGACAACGTGATTATTTTATATGGTATTATATCCATATATAAGTTTATATTTCATGATATTATTTATATGGAATTATTTGATCATTATTCATTATTTTCAATATTATTCGTGTTATATTTTTCTTCTTTTGTATTCACACACTTACTGAGCATTTCCGATCTCCCTTATTTTTTTTCTTTTCACTAGAATATGAAAAAAGAATCCCTAAATTTTTAAAAGGATTTAAATATTTAAATTTCCTATGTATTTTATTTTTTAATTAAAAATGGAATTTGATATTTAATTATGTTTCTAGTTTATAAATCCTATTAAATTTTTGGGTCCTTATGGATGTGTTCACTTTTATTGAGTGCCGGTGTAATAAGAAAACCATAGGCTCTGGGAATTTGGGTTCTTGTTATTTATAGTTATTATCAGAGAAATATTAGAAAAAACCTTTTGTACTATATTTATGAAATCATAGATTACAAAATATGTACCTATACCCTCATTTTAGAATATTTCAAAATATATTCATTGTATTGTTTTTAGATTAGTTATACACAATTTTTTAATTTATATTATGTGCTTCAATATTCTTGAAATTAAATGTTATTATTCATAATGTTATGATATACATTTGTGTTTTACCTTATTTAGTAATGGTGAATTTATGATGGAATGGAAACCATATAAACAAAAAATTATCCTTGTAGATATTTCCTTTCTCAAAATGATTATAAAGCTGCAGTAAGAGCTGTAGCTACAGATGGAGCTACAGTTTGAGCAGAGAAAACTATAAATTTTTAAGGAAATTTAAATTAGATTATAAACAATAAAGTTTCTCATATATATAAATATATTGAAACAAAACATAGTTTACTAAGGTTACACTATTTCATATGATAGAAATCTATATCATTTATTAGGACAATAAATTTAGTTTTAGCTATGTGTTGGATAAGTTCCCTAGAAAAGATATTTACTACTTTGTAATGTCATCAAATAGGTAATATTGATATGTTAGTATATTTAACTTAGGTGATGTGGATCAATGGTGGTAATTAATACTAGAAACCAAGTATAAAGTTGAAATCTGACCATTTAATGGAAATATTTTACGGATATTTTCTTGGAAAAATAATTTCCTCACAAACAACAAGAAGATATAGATAAATAATTCTCGAGTATAAGACAAAAGGATGAAGAAAATGTTGTTAATTATAAGTATAATATTACAAGGTTTTCATATAAATTCAAATTATTTATTTAATCCAAATTGAAATATTATCCATTTCTTTGGTGGGTCAAACCCAATCCATAGAAGAGAACTATAAACCTAAACATTCTAATAATATGGGGGTATAGTGTCATGTGTTATAAAAAATATACTGAATTATCTAGGTATTATGGATCATAAAGGATGAAATAAAAGAAAATGATAAATTCAAAAAATGGATACGGGGAAGAGGAGAAATAATTATTTTCTCTCATGTGATAATTGTGGAAAGAAAAATCATGGTACATTCTTAAATGGAATAAGAGTTTTCTATATGTGTGCAAAGAATTTACATTACACTTGTTAATTAATGTTTATTAATGAAATATATAATGTTTAGTGCTTCAATTATAAATATATAGGGAACTACACAAATGAATTCTCAATTATTCAAGGGAATACACATCAGAATGAGATAATGAATCAAGGTTAAGCTTATTATATTACTAATACTTATGTGGAATGATTAAATTAATTGTGTATTTGGTTTCCTTATTTATTTTTTCAATGATATTATAGTCATAAAAATAATTTATCATATAAGAATTTTAATCTATTAGTTTATATTTATGTATTTGAATTCATATATTGAATGGTATTGATAACCAAGAAAATTGAGTTAGGGGTAATGTGATATTTTAGAGAATAGATGAATAATGTAAAGATAAACCTAATATGTTTTTATGTAGATTTTAAAATGTATATCTGGGTTAGTATTAGTGACCATGAAATTGGTAATCTATTTAATGAAAATTTAATTTATGATGAAGTTTAAAAAAAATGGATGTATGAAATAAACTTGATAATAGGATATGTTATTTAAGGAATGAAGGTAGTGTTAATTTATGGAATCGTTTATGTTTTTATTTAGGATTTGATAAATTACCATTTCTCAATATAATGTGTGATCTGTTAATTAACATATTTTTATTTGAAAATATAGATATACATTATGGATAAATTTATTGTTGTTAATTATTTTTTTCAGACTTATTTTGGAAGTTCTATATGGTTAAATATTATTAAATGTATTAAGTTGGTATTTTGGATTCACTATAGACGTTTTATGTAACACCCCAAGATTTCATAGTATGTACTTCTTAAAAACAAGTCAACAACCTGCACTACACGCAACACCGAGTTCAAGCGCACTATGACTTACCAAACAAGCCGTTAAAAAGAGGTTATGAATAGTATTAACTAAATTTTGAACTTTATATAATCCTTATAATTTTACAATCCTTATTATGAGTTTCATAGACATAATTTAAGAACAAACTCATTTTTTTTCAGATAAAATATGTATTTTTTAAAAATGAACTTTTACCAACTTTTAATAGTGAACCCTTTTTAAATTCTATATTTTAAAATTTAATATATTCAATTTGACTAAATAAATTTATTCTTGAGAATGGAGAAATCAAAAATTTACAATGTAACACCCCATGCTTCCATGGTACGTTTCCCTTTTAATAATGCAATAGCGTGTGTTGTACGCAACTTCGAGTTCTAACACACACCACAACCAATCAAACTAGCTGTTATGAATAGTAATACCTACTTTTTGAAATTTTATAAATTTTATCTCTCAAAATGGACTTCATTTTTTGATTCTGAATATCGAATTCATCCTAGGGTGAAATTTTTTTACTTTTTGGAAAACTTTTATATTTTGATGAATAGTAAAAATTACTATATTTTAATTAAAAACAACTTTTTTAATAAAAATAATTAATAGTGATGAATTATTAATTTTATTGGTTTTAAAGTATATTTAGAATATATTTTTACCATGTTGGTCATTGGAAAAAACTTCACAATTAAACCGGACATAAACAAGTGTCAATCTTTTGATAGTTATTATCTCTTAAAAACACGCTTTTTTGTTTTAACAATAAGAATTAATTTTAAATTAATTTCTGCCACTTATCTATTTTGAATTTGGAAAAATGGATTCCATATTTCTTATCAGGATATCCAAATTTTTTAAGTAGGTAACTTTTATTTTTAGACATTTTGAATAATTACTTCGGTAAAAATTATATTTACCATGGTTAAAAGCTAAATCCGGTAAATAAAGGTTAAAAATAATATTATAATAATACTAAATTACCCTAAAACGTGTCCTAACATTATAGTTTGATACATGTCTGACCATGGTCATCTTTGGGACGATTTTGGGACCCCATGGAGCCACTTGTAGGTGATAGGGACACTTTTTTTTAATTAAGTTTAAATAAATACCAAAATGACATAAGCATATATCTTTTAGGAAACCAATTTTTACATAGGGTTATATATTTTTTATTTTAGACTATAAATATTCATTAGAAAGATAAAACGATATTTTAAATAATGGTATTTTATTTATAATTTTTATACATTAAATAATTTAATTTATTCATGACACAATGATGATGCAGTAATTACTTAATTAACGAAAAATTAGAATAATTGAAACTATAAATACCCAAATAAATGTAATTTGAGATTTTTTATAAATACCAATAATTTTCTAGGTTAATATGACATGGTAGGATTTATTTAATTATTTTTTTAGTAATAATTCTGTTATAAATTTTACAAAAATAAATTATTGAATAGTGTCAAAATTGACATAAAAGAGTTTTTAAAACAAATATTATATTATTAATTGATATTAAATTCCTAAACATCTAAGGTTCGACCAAAAGACTTATATCATTATATTTGTATCATTAATGGACCATTTGGTGGTCTCTTGGATGTATATAGTACGTTTATTAACCATATAATATAAAAATACAAAGAGACATTGTAAAAGTGAAACTAATTAACTAAGAGTTAATACTTCCAGATAAGGTTAATATAATAACAAAAACCTGTCTAAATTATATTTTTTGAGTGGTTATAGACCCATACCCACCATAACATTTAAAGAATCTACTTTTTAGCCATTAGAAACCGAATATCAATTTATTATAAAATAATATTTCTAGCTTTTCCTAAAGAGCCCCTCACCCATCTTATAAAAGGGTACTCCCCCTTCTCATTAATTCACACTTTCAAAGCCTTTTGGTTCATCCAACCCCTTCACAAATACTCTCTCAACTTCCCTAACTTCATCATAGAGGCCTTACATTAGTCATAAAGCCAACCTATGTATCCCTTTTGGTCAAATGAAAAGGAAGAACCCGAAGAAGAGGTAATGATTTCACCACCCTTTTTCAAGTTCCTTTCTTCTTCCACTTCCTATTTATTTGTTATTACCATTATAAAATAATAAATCCAGTATATTATATATAAATTTATGTTATTATAAACATGGTACAACCATATTTCAGTATTCTATACATACTTTGAATGAAATGTCACCATACGTGCGTGCGTACGGCTTACTGTCTCCACGTCGTGGTGTAATTGTTATTCAAAACATTATTATTTGGATGTGTATAATAATGATGTTTAATTCATGTAAATAATAAATATAACATGATAATTATTCTGTGTATATGATATACCATTCAATTATATATTATTTTAATATCAAAAGATTGATATTGTCGCTCGTGCGTACGTACGGATTACCGTCTCCACGACGGGATGAGATTCATTTCCAAGTTCACCATTCATCAACGATTATAAAAATATATATTACTAATAAGAATGTAATATATGAAATTATAATTATAATGTAATTATATATATTTATATTTATATATATAATGATTTATTTACTTACATATATCTTATTCACTTACTTCCGTTCAATACTATATGGAAACAGAAACAGTGTTTATGCATACGTACGGACTACCGTCTCCATAAACGGTGTTTTCCATTTCATATATATGTCTATTATAAATATTTATATTCTAAATATATATAATATATTTATCATTATTTATATTCTGGAAGTATTTAAATCATGATCCGAGTGATACAACCAAGAGTAACAAGTTAAAACACATACGATAAAGAAAGCGATTATTACCCAAAATAATAATTTGACATGGAAATTGTTATTAAATGGGAAATATAAAGTAATAAATGAATCATGTATGATATCATTAATATTAAAATGGTTCTTGTATAAATTAATAACATACTACGATCTTCGTATAGGAGGATAAATGTACCCTCGGCTAAAGGAAAGTGCAAGGTAAGGGGTTTTCATCTCACTCCTTATTCCCGTGAGATTCAAGCCATATTTCCACTATTACCTTTTGTGTGGTGTATGTACTACCCATAATTTTATTCTATGTGTAATACACATTGATTTATCTGTATTTTCATGTTAATTGTAGGGTACCTCTTTAATGGGTTGCATGTTTCGTAAGTTACTAAATTGGTAAGGGTTAATTCCTCAATCTCATTATTACCCGAGATTGTTTTTGTATAAGTATTTACCGGGACATTTTTATCATCCATGTCCATTTTTCATAAAAATGACTTCAGAATGAAGATTTTTAGGATTTTTAAAGGTACACTTTATCAAGATCATAATTTCAAATGTTTTAATGATTTATCTTTTTAAATCTTTTTTAATAATGTCCATGTTTTCAAAATGATTTTAAGTATTTATTTATATGGAAATGAATGTTTTGAAATAATAATTCTTTTCCAAAGTTTCAAAGTGGTATGGGACACTTTGATTCAAAAATCTCTTTTAAATTACTTCCTTTATAAATGTATGAATTTTATGTGATTTTACAAAAAGGATATTTCTGTCAAAAAGTTTTACTCATCATTTTCATCTATGTCAACATACGTTGATGGATTTTAAGCTCATTTGAAGTTGATTTATTATACAAAACATCCATTAAAGATTCTGTGATATGTTTGACTATGGATGTGTTATTTTTATACCGTTCATGGTTTATAGAGAAAGTATTTACATTTCATACGCTAGTTTTAATACAAATGTTTATGTTATGTTTGAACCTATTCATGTGAGGAATGCATTTGACTTAATAAGTGAAGGGTGAAACCCACTATAGCTCCTCAATGCATCGGTGGGTCTCATGAGACAAACTAGGGTCTTGTCATGAGGCCTTGACAAAATCTTATTTGTAGTCTTGGCACGATGCCTTGGCTATGTGGTTATGAGAGTCTGACATTATGCATTCCATCATTATGAAAGTTGTTAGTGACATTGCATGTGATTATTCGACTAGTAGAATATCCATGTGAATAAGTAAATGGATTTATTTCATTTTATTTTTTCCATATTATTCTGATGTTCAATTTTAAAAGGATTTTGTTTTAGTTATACATTGCCTTAAATTTTTATGCTTATTTAAGAATGTTTATACTGTATTGCTTACCCTTACGGAGCATTTGAGCTCACCCCTTTCTATGTTTTATTTTTTCCAAGATTCCAAGAAGTGTATTGTGACTGATATGCAGTGTTAAGACCAGGGAATAATGGCCTTCCTAAAGGATTATTTATGTTGTTTTGTATGTTATTAAGTGTAATGTAACATTCATGTATGTAATCTATTTTCCAAGACTGGGAAACTGATCGGTCCTTTGATAATTGATTGCTTGTAATCATGCCAATGTATTAAAATAATGCACCGACTCTGGGTAACTAGGGTTGGGGTGTTACAGTTGGTATCAGAGGAAGTTTAGCAATAACCTTGGAATCTAGATTTAGATAAACTCTGATTAGATCACATAGCCCTAAGATAGACTTTGGGGATTAGCGTAGAAGAACAACGTAGAATTTTGGTATTGTAGAGATTTTCTGAGTTTTCCAAGCAATACATCCCTATCTGGATACGAGCTGGTAGAGTCGGCTCTGGAATAGATGTACCTGTGGTTAAAACCTGAAAACACCGCTTTGAGCTAGACTTGAATAGGAAATGGTGCACGACAATAGGCCTTGATGCACTCTTGGTTACGACACTCCCGAGGGATATTCTTAGGATAATTATCATTTTCTTTACAAAGAATTATGACGGTTTTATGAGTATATACTTTCTCAAAGGAGATATTTTTATGATTATAGATTATATCCATAAACTATTCAATTTATGTTAGGTATTTTACATGTTTTGAATTATTCATTGCAATTCATAAAATGACCTAGTTTATTCCATTATATAGATATGGTGCTATGTAGAAGGAATGTGAACTCCAGCAATACGTATGATCCAAAGAGTAAGAAGGATCATATCTTTCATGTTATCAAGCCATAATTTAGAAGGTAAATAGTCTCCCATGTATTATCATCATATGAAGAAAAAGTATATTGTGTTGATAATATATGTAAAGAGTTTACTGAGTCCTATGGATTTGAAGGGAAGCAAAAGAAGAAAAGGATGGAAGATAGAAAGATGGATAAAGGGAAGAGGGAAAAGAAAAATTTCCCCATATGTGATAATTGTGGGAAGAAACACCCTGGAACTTGCCTGAAAGTAATGGGAGTTTGTTATAAGTGTGGATGATAAGGGCACCAAGTACGTGACTGCAAGGGTATGAAAATGGTTTCAAATGTACAATGATTCATTTGCAATGAGATTGGACACTACGTGAACCTATGTCCCAGTCATCAGACTATGCCTCAAATGATGCTATTGGATAATAATCAAGTTATGATACTACCACAGATGAAGAGGAATGATTGGAGTTCTTTTTTTGATTATGTTATTTGAGTGTTGTATCAACAATGTACTTGTTATAATAATTTTGGAGTATATAAGGATTGTACTGCAGTATTATTTCATTAAGGACTTGAGGTTGTGTAGAACAACGAAAAGTGACTCAATAGTAGGTTAAATTTTTGGAAAATATATAGTTGAGAGAAAGATAAACCAAAATATGGTTCTGATACCGAGGTAGTGATATTAGAATAATACATGATTGATTTTGATAAATTATATTGGATATTATTGACTACCTTGAAACTAATTAATGATTTGTATATTCCATCATTGTTGGGGTTTAACACATTTTTGGATTGAAGGAGTATATATATTATTCTTTAAGGAATAAGGGATCATGAATCTAATCAATAAGGTTTTATGGTAATTTAGGATGTTTCAATGTTTTAAAAGAATACATGATGAAGGTGTTCACATGTTATTACGTGGAAAAAATGATCTTCATGGTGTTTACCTTCCTTGTAAATTTTGGACTGAAGTATTTTGGATAGTTCTAGTTTGTATTATTTTGGATTGCCATAAAAAGGACAACCCAGAGGTCGGGTGGAAACTTGTCGCATCCAGCAATGCTGCGAGACTTGAACCCACAACCGAAGGGCGACAAGGGTTTATCACCTACCACTAACCCACGCGATGTCCTGGATTTAATAATGTCATTTTTTAATTGGTTCTTCTTGATGATTTATAAATTCATTTTTTAACCCTATACGAATAGGATATATTGAATATAAATTTTTATGTTCTATTATCTTTTATAGTTAAAGATGATATTGTGGTAGAACTTTGTTAAAGGATGAGACTCTACTTGTCAAGTATATATTTTTCTTCTTCTCTTATTCAATGAAGAAATTAATTCTTATACATTAGTGAAGGGATCTTAAAACATAAAAAAGTGTTATCTGAATACCATATGTTTTGTTGAACCGATGGTATTTTAAATCATCATAGATTGATGAATTTAAGGCCCTCAATTATACACTTGTTTATTATTGATGACCTCAATAACTACCTATAAGTATTTAAGTTTTTTCTCCAATTATAAGTCTCTAATTTCCACCAATGTTCTCCGAATAGAGATCATAATTTGGTGGTGACCCTTTCATTTCTCTTTTCCTGTTATTAAGACTAAATTTTATTAACCAAATTCTGATGTGGGTTTTCCCACAAAGATATTTTCTATTTTCAACATTTATTTTGGAAGAACAATATCAAATTGCGAGGATGAAATTTATTGAAGAAGTAAAGAATGTAACACCCCAAGATTTCATAGTATGTACTTCTTCAACACAAGTCAATAACATGCACTACACGCAACACCGAGTTCAAGCTCACCATGACTTACCAAACAAGCCGTTCAAAAGAGGTTATGAATAGTATTAACTAAATTTTGAACATTATATAATCCTTATAATTTTATAATCCATATTATGTGTTTATTAGACATAATTTAAGAAAAAATTCATTTTTTTCAGATAAAATAAGTATTTTTTAAAAACGCACTTTTACCAACTTTTAATAGTGAACCCTTTTTAAATACAATATTTTATACTTTTATATATTCAATTTGACTAAATAAATTTATTCTTTAGAATGGGGTCATCAAAAATTTACAATGTAACACCCCAAGCTTCCACGATACGTTTCCCTTTTGGTAATGCAATAGCGTGTGTTGTACGCAACTTCGAGTTCTAACACACACCACAACCAATCAAACTAGGTGTTATGAATAGTAATACAAATTTTTTCAAATTTTATAAATTTTATCTCTCAAAATGGACTTATTTTTTGGATTCAGAATAACGAATTTAGCCCAGGGTAAAATTTTGTACTTTTTTATTAACTTTTATATTTTGATGAATAGTGAAAATTATTAAATTTTAATTAAAAACAACATTTTTAATCAAAATAATTAACAGTAATAAATTATTAATTTGAGTGGTTTTAAGTTATATTTAGAATATTTTTATACCATTTAGGTCATTGGAAAAAATTTCACAATTAAACTGGACATAAGCAAGTGTCAATCTTTCTATAGTTATTATCTCTTAAAAACAAGCTTTTAGTTTTAACAACGGGAATTAGCTTTCAATTAATTTCTGCCACTTCTGTGTTTTGTATTTGGAAAAATGGATTCCATATTTATAATTAGGATGTCCAAAATGTGTAAATAGGTAACATTTATTTTTATACATTTTGAATAATTATTTTGGTAAAAACTTTATTTACCATGGTTAAAGGGTGAATCCGGTAAATAAGGGTTAAAAAGTAATATTATAATAATATTAAACTACCCTAAAACGTGTCCTAACATTATTGGTGGATCCATGTCCGACCATGGGCATCTTCGGGTCAATTTTGGGACCCCATGGAGCCACATTTAGGTGATAGAAACACTTTATTTTAATTAAGTTAAAATAAATACAAAAATGACATAAGCATATATCTTTTAGAAAAACAATATTTACATAGGGTTATAAATGTTGGATTTTCGACTATAAATATTAATTAGAAAGATAAAACTATTTTATAGATTATGGTATTTTATTTATAATTTTTAGACATTAAATAATTTAATTTATTTATGACATAATGGTGATTTAGTAATTACCTAATTAATGAAAAATTAGAATAATTGATATTATAAATACCCTAATAAATGTAATATGAGACGTTTTATAAATAACAATAATTTTGTAGGTTAATATGACATGTTAGGATTTATTTAAGTAACTTTTTTAAGTAATAATTCTGTTATGAATTTTACAAAAATCAATTATTCAATAGTGTGAAAATTGACATAAAAGAGTTTATAAAACAAATATTATATTATTAATTGATATTAAATTCCTAAAAATCTATGGATCAGCCTAGAGACATATATAATGATATAAATATAATTAATAGACCACTTGTGTATCACTTGGATGTATATACTATGTTTATTAACCATATAATATAAAAATACAAAGAGACATTGTAAATGTGAAACTAATTAACTAAGAGTTAATACTTAAAGATAAATTTAATATAATAACCCAAACCTATATAAATTATATTGGTTGAGTGGTTTTATACCCATAGCCACCTTAAAATTTAAATAATTCACTTTGGATCCATTATAAACCTAATATGAATTTATTATAAAATAATATTTCTAGTTTTTCCTAAAGAGCCCCTCACCCCTCTTATAAAAGGGTACTCCCCCTTCTCATTAATTCACACTTTAAAAGCCTTTTGGTTCGGCCAACCCCTACCCAAATACTCTCTCAAATTTCTTCAATTAATCCTAGAGGCCTTCCTTTAGTCATAAAGTCAACCTGAGGATCCCTATTTATCAAATAAAAAGGAAGAACCCAAAGAAGAGGTAATGATTTCTCCACCCTTTTTCAAGTTCCTTTCTTCTTCCACTTCTTCTTTCTATGTTATTACCATTATAAAATAATAAATATTTTATATTATATATGTATTGATGTTATTCTAAACATGTTATGACCATATTTTAGTATTCTATCCATCCTTTTAATGACATGTCACCATACGTGCGTACGTACGGCTTATCATCTCCACGTCGTGGTGTAATTGTTATTCAAATCATTATTATTTGTATGGGTATAATAATTATGTGTAATTCATGTAAATAATAAATATAACATGATAATGATTCATTATCTATGATATAAATCCAATTAAATATTATTTTAATATCAAAACAATGACATTGTCGCTCATGCGTACGTACGGATTACCGTCTCCACGACGCGATGAGATTCATTTCCAAGTTCACCATTCATCGACGATTATAAAAATATATATTACTAATATGAATGTAATATATGAATTAATAATGCTAATGGAGATATATAAATTTATATATATAATTATTTATGCACTTACATATATTATATTCACTTACATCTGTTCAATACTATATGAAAACAGAAACAGTGTTTATGCGTACGTACGGACTACCGTCTCCATAAACGGTGTTTTCCACTTCATATATATATCTATTATAAATATTAATATTCAAAATATATATGATTTATTTATCATGTTTTATATTCTGGAAGTATTTACATCATGATCTAAGTGATACAACCAAGAGTAACAGATTAAAAAACGTATGACAAAGAAAGCGATTATTACCCAAAATATTAATTTGACATGGAAATTATTATTAAATGTGTAATTTAAAGTCATAAATGAATCATGTATGATATCATTAATATTAATACGGTTCGGGTATAATTTAATAACATACTACGATCATCGTACAAGAGGTTAAACATACCCTCGACTAAAGGAAAGTGCAAGGTAAGGGGTTTTCATCTCACTCCTTATTCCCGTGAGATTCATGCCATATTGCCACTATTACCTTTTGTGTGGTGTATGTACTTCCCATAATTGTATTATTTTTGTAATACAATTTGATTTATGTTTATTTACGTATTCATTGTATGATACCTCTTTAATGGGTTGTATGTTTCGTAAGTTACCAAATTGGTAGGGGTTAATTTCGTAATCTCATTATTACCCGAGATTGTTTATGTGTAAGTATTTACTGGGATATTTTTATCATCCATGTCCATTTTTCATAAAAATGACTTCAAAATGAACACTTTTTTGATTTTGAATTCTAGTCTTTATCATGATCAGAATTTCAAATGTTTTAATGATGTATCTTTCTAAATATTTTTAATTAATGTCCATGTTTTCAAAATGATTTTAAGGATTTATTTTTATGGACATGAATGTTTTGAAATGATAATTATTTTCAAAAGTTTCAAAGTGGTATGGGACACTTTGATTCAAAAATATCTTTTAAATTACTTACTTTATAAATGTGTGACTTTTAAATGATTTTACAAAAAGGATATTTCTCTCAAAAAGTTTTACTCATCATTTTCATCTATGTCAACATACATTGATGGATTTTAAGCTCATTTGAAGTTGATTTATTATACAAAACATCCATTGAAGGTTTTTTGATATGTTTTACTGTGGATGTGTTATTTTTATACCATTCATGGTTTATGGAGAAATTATTGACATTTCTTATGCTAGTTTTAATACGAATATTTATGTTATGTTTGAACCTATTCATATGAGGAATGCATTAGACATAGTAAGTGATGGGTGGAGCCTGCTATATCTCCTCGATGCATCAGTAGGTATCATTAGACAAACTAGTGTTTGACATGAGGCCTTGACAAAATCTTATTTATAGTCTTGGCACGAGGCCTTGGCTATGTGGTTATGAAAGTATGGCATTATGCATTCCATCATTATGAAAGTGGTTAGTGACATTTCATGTGATTATTAGACTAGTAGAATATCCATGTGAATAATTAAATGGAGTTATTTCATTTTATTTTTGCCATATTATTCTAAAGTTCGAGTTTAAAAGGATTTTGTTTTAGGTATACATTACTTTAAATGTTTATGCTTATTTATGAAAGTTTCTAATGTATTTCAAACCCTTACAGTGAATTTGAGCTCACCCCTTTCTATGTTTTATTTTTCCCAAGATTCCAAGAAGTGTATTGTGATTGATATGCAGAGTGAAGACAAGGTAATAATGGAATTCATAAAGGATTATTTATGTTGTTTTGTATGTTATGAAGTGTAATGTAACATTCATGTATGTAATCTATTTTCCAAGACTGCTAAACTGATTGGTCCTTTGGGAATTGATTCCTTGTAATCATGCCAATGTATTGAAATAATGCACTGACTCTAGGTAATTGGGGTCGGGGTTTTACATTTTAGAGATTAATTTAATATTAGTTAAAATTTTCTATAAAATTGTGTTTTTGAAGATACCTATAGATAAGAGGAATTACTCTTCATTAAATTATATATTTTATAATCCATTAGAAGATAGTTTTGGTGATTCTAAAAGAAAAAAATGTTTTTTCTTGAATACTAATAATTAATGTGGATAGTTATATTTTTATGAAATTTTATTAAATGATAAAATAAATCATTAAAATTAATTAAATTTTCTTATATTATCACTCAAAATGGTAATGAAATTTCCTAACTATAGGTGATGGATCTTGAAATTATAATTGTTTTTTATTTCCTTCAATTTTTTCATTAACTTTATCACAATTATTCACTTACTTATGATCATTTATCCTTATTTCTATCCATCATTATTTGTAAATTATTTTTATCATGAATTTACATATTTTAAATTTCTAATAATTTTATCCTATTTATAGCCCTAGATTTTTTCCATTCTGGGTGACCTTCATATTTCCCAATCCCTCTTTTTAATATGATGATTTATTAAACTTTACTATGATGTGGGTAATCCACAAAATAATTGTCATATTTCAAACCATTATTACCAAACATAAGTTCAAATTTGATGTATGAAATTTATTTATTTGTGTATAATGTAACATCCATATATTATAAAATAAAACAATATTCAATATATTTTAAACATGCAATAACAAGTTTACATGAACCATAAAATATTACTATTTAAATATCAAAATTATAACCTAGCAATTGAATTGGATGGTATGGATTGTATTAACTGAATAATTCAATATATATAGTGATTTTAATCAATTAAAATTCATTGATTAATTCATTGAAATATGATCCCAATTTTCATTTAAGTTATTTTATGCTTTAAGAATTTGTTTTCATAAAAAAATTGATTTTCCTAGTTTTTATGTAAAGGATAAAAATAAATTTATTTAAATTATTTGAATATAATTTTATAAAAATAATATAATTTTTTAAATTATCCTAACAAAATTATATTGGGGTGATTTTTTTATTTTTATGTGAAGATTAATTTTCCATTTAATATAGAAAATAATATTTTTATTGAAAACAAAATTTTTGTATCAAGCATTTCAATGTTTTCATTTTTCAAAAATGTTTTCAATGGAAAATATTTTATTTTATATTATTATTAATCAAATTTCATTCACTGGAATTAATTTTTAAATTTAATTTTCCCCAAAAATTATTTCACTAAAATAAAATTTGTTAAAAATTTGTTGTTCGTTGAATTTTGAATTTTTAGGTTAAATTAATTAAATATAATTGTAGAAATTGAATTTTGATAAATAAATTCCATAATTGGAACTTCTATATTAAAATATGGGATATTTTCCCCATTAATGTTTGGTAATGGTAATTGTAACCTTGGAAATGTTAATCACCTCAGTAAATGGTAAATCACGTAAATCGAGGTTAAAACTAATTGGTACAGATATAATTTTTTCATATTATTTACAAAATGAATTTAATAATACCTTATACACATTGGTAAAAAACTTTATTTCTTTTATAGGAAATTTTTCATTAAACTAAAAAATATAATATTTAAATCAATGAATGTTATAAAATGTCACTTTTAGTTTAAAATATATCTTATGTGTTTGCATATGGAAAAAATATAGTTGGTACCTAATAATAATGGTATATATTTATGTTTTTAATATATTTATAATTTTTTTGTGACTAAATAATTATTTTATTTTTTGTTACAATACCAATAAAATATTTTTTCCACTATTGAATAAATAAAATAAATCATTTTAAAAATATTAAAAGTGATGTTATTTGAATTATTAAATGATTATCATGAATTTTCTAGATATATATGAAGTTTTATATAGATTTTAAAGTATTATATTCTAATAACCCCTTTGTATGGATGTATTTATTGTTATATTAAAGGAATAATATTAAATATGACATTTCTCGTGTTTTATAATAAATAATATTTTAATAATTGATTTCAAAATCATAAAAATAAGATATTTTTATAAAGGAATGTGATATAGTTTAAAATTCTAATAATGGTACATTTATATATATTTTTTATTTTATAGTAACTCTATTAATCTATAAAGGGTAAAAAACTTTAATATTATTGTAATTGTCAAAATGGTTCAAAAACTGTTAATACTAAATCATAAGAGTGATAACATAACAAAATAATAATTTTTTATTTGGGGTATTATTTAAACAAATGTTCATATTATATAATAATTTCATCAATATAGAATCATTTTAGAATATAAAATTTACTTTAGTTTAAAACAATATGAAATTCCAATAACTCACATCAACTCTATTTTATGGTCACATTTCATTTCTCTTATTTAAATCACATTAATCCATGTATCTCAACAGAAACCTATAAATTCCTCTTAGAACCATATTAATACTTGTTTTATATGTTTTATTAAATCCAAAACTCTAATCTTAGTTCCCATAGGAATATATGTAAATAAATTCTATCGAAAAGAGGTTATAGACTTTACTTAGTATTTTATGTTTATTTATTCTTCTACATAATTTTTTTGTCTATTGAAAAAAAATATAATAACATTAGTATAAAAAATATACTAATATGTCATTATTACTACATTAAAACCATATTAAATCTCTTTTCTATCCTAGAAAAAAACAACATTCTTGCTAATGTATTTATTATCATCACTATGCAGTATTGCGCATTATTTTTCACCACCACATTACATGGGTGGTAACAAATAATTAAAAAACTATAAAAAACTACATTTTGGATATAACTTTTTTTTGAACTATAATATAATATATATAATTTTACATTCAAACCAATTGAAAAATGATAACATCGCTCATGCGTACTTGTGGACTACCACCTCCATGAAGAGATGTGTTACATTTTTCATTTAAACATTACATGGATAGTAAGAAAGAAATTTTTAAGGATTATATAATATATATATATATATATATGTTATAAAATTAATTTTAGATATATTAAATACTATTACCATTCTTTTGATCCATCCAACAGAAAATAAAATCAATGTTCCCAAATAGGTATGACCTACCATCTCCTTGAATGGTGTAATTTATTTTTATACATTTACTTTTAAAAATGACAAACAATATATATATAATTAATTTATATTATATTTTTATCATTTTTGAAATTATTTTTATTGTAAAACCATGATGAACATTCACGAACCAAATCATCCAAACAAAAACATACATGAAAAATAGTACTTATCACCTAGAATAGTGATTTAATAAAGATTTATTAATAAGTGGGTGATAAATATTCATAAATAAAAAATATTTATAATACTATATAATTTTATTTTTATTTAAAATATTTATAATAAATATTTCATTATTATTCAATTGGCTTACACACGTATGAATGAAATAAAACTTGAGGTTGGGGTTTAAAACACAAACACAACAATATTCAAGATTCTTTATGTTAATTTACACCATGGGGTAATTGTTTTTTATTTATATTTCAAGCTAAATATAGTTTATTCACTTATAATTATTCTTTATCTTTTCAATTAATGCTACCATTTTTTTCTATATAGTGCTAAAAATGATTGAAAAAATGTTTTAAGAAAATATTACTTTATTTCTATTTTTTTTTTAAAATAAATTTTATAAAAATATTTTCAATAATGTTATTACTACATTAAAATTATTTTTTAATGTTTTTTAATTATTTTTTTTATAATGAATTTTTTATAAGAAATATTCTTATCTTTATCATAATGGGGTACCTTTTGACTTTTTTACGAAGGTGTGAAATGAATTTTTTAACTTATACATAATGAATGGAGTTTCCCATCTTCCTGATCTATAAATGCAATGAATAATCCTTTACAATATTAAAATTTTATTTTCAATAAAAAGATTTATTTAGGAGAAATGCTTGGATTTTAAATATGTTTTTCTAATTTAAAATGATATTTTTTTCTCGAAATTTTTGTGTGAATTTTTAAATTATTTTTTTCAATGTCAACATACTTTATTAAATATTATTATTTACTTCGTTTATAATATTATGATATCATATTTTCTATTTATTTTTATAGTTTATGATTATTGTTTTAGGTGATGTAATATTTTGAAACCATTTTTCATATTACTATAAATGGTTTATGACTATGGAAAATTGTTAACAACTAGTAAAATAAATTTACAATAAATTTTTTGACATTGATTAGATTCCACCCCATCTATATGAGGAATTAGTTGGACATAGTATCTGATAAGTTGGGTTTAATATAGCCACTCAATGCATTTATTGGTCCATTGAGAGAAACTATATTGTGTTTTGTATTAGGCCTTACCAATTTATATAGATATATTAGAACAAGGACATGAATGTACTTTCATATGTCTTATCGTAATGCATTAATAGTACACTTCATATGTCTTAAGTAATGCATTACATCATTATGAAATCATTAATTGATGTCAATGTGTTGTTATATTTGTTAATATATCCATGGATAAGTGTTTTTATAATGAGATTATTTTTATTCCGTAATTGTATCATCATTTATTATTTATTTATTATTAATTAATTTTTTAGATCCATATTTATGCATACCTTTCTGATAATCTGATATCACCATTATTATTTTTTCAATTTCCCCATGAGATTCTTTAGGGATCATTTAACGAGATAAAGGATTACAAATAATTATTTTCACTAGGTTTTTTACTTTTTGTTTGAAAACATAATGTGAGATTCATGTATGTATCTAGTTTTTCACGACAACGACACTATTTGGTTCTTTTGAGATTTTATTGCTTATATATAATGCAAAAATAATATAAAATCAACCATATACAGATACTATGGATGAATTATTTTAACACCAAATATCTATTATAGGGCCCATTTTTAAAGTATGATGGATTGATTTATACATTTCATCATTGTCTCGTGTTTTTTGGAGTAAGGATTTACTATATCTATTTCAAATTAATATTAAATTGTATTCAATATTAAAAAATTAAAATATATATTTTATGTTGAATATCTAAATTAATTATCAAGTCGACACAAAAATTTTAAATATGTCATCATTTTGTAACTGTGATATTTTTCAATCATTTGGAATACAGAATAAGATATTCGAAAGATTGTTGTATTTCATACATAACTTATAAGAAAGTGGAATAATTCAAAATACTGGTTTAAGAACCACTTGATAGACTGTCAAAGTGGCATCATTTAATGATACACATCAGTAATGGGTTAGTGTAATTGAATAATTTTTGTAGCTTCTACTTCATCAACAAACCATCATGCCTCTTTCCTTGAAACATAACCCATTTCTACCATATCAAAATACTTTAAAAAAACACTAATACTACACCCCCTACATAGTGATGGAAATATCTTGATTGTGTTCATTTATGAATTATGTTCCTTCTCTGATTTTATGATTCATCATATCAACCACCACCGCATGGTGAGATAATATATAAATCCATGTAATATAAATTATCGAATATTGTGTTTCTAAATATTCCATGGAAATAAACATTTATGATTCTTTATAATGGTCATGATCATGTATAATTTCATTAATGATGTCATGAATGGTCCAATACTCAAACCAACCATTTCATACTTTAATGAAAATTTTGTTAATCCAATATGAATTCTTGAAAAATAAATATAATAGAGTTTAATATATCAACATCCATATGTTTTTACACATAATATTATCTAAAATTGTTGGATAAGTGATTAACTATTCGTCTATCACAGAGTCACTCCCTAAGACTAAAATTTTCTTTGGGGTCTGATTAGTCAAATGTATCATATAATCATCACCCTATATCTCAATAGTGATGAAATAAATTCCTTCATCATTCCCCACTAATACTTTAGTTTTAGGATAACATACTCCTTCCCATTTTCCTCTATGTCAAATAAAAAACATATAGATCACATGAAATATATAATGTCTGTATATATCATTAAAAAGAGTTTGAAAATATTCACCCACTCCCCATATATATTTATCCTCTTCAATTATTATTGTTTCATATAGACGTGAAACCTATACATCCTATGTAGTGGATTATACATCTTCTATTACCATTATAAAGTCATCCCACATAGTCATCACAAAATTTTTTTCATCATAACATCCTCCCCAAGCATGGATTGAATAGATAGTAGATCCTGGAATCATCCATGTTGGTTTCTACATTATTTTTTTTGGTTGTGATATCATGATGGGGAGAAAATCTTGGATAACATCATATTTCATTCCAATTTGGTCAAACTATCCCACCCTTTGTAACTAATGGTTTGTTGATTTCTATAATCTGAGAGGATTTATGGTAAAAAACTCTTATAATCATATCAGTTTGTAAATATTTTATAATTAGTAGGAAATACAATCTATAGTCATGTTCAACATGAAATTAAATATGTTATATAACTAATTATAATGTAAAGAATACTTATAACGTTCTAACTCTTTATCGGTGTCACTAAACTCAAGCAAATAATAATGAATGTGTATCATTGATATAATATCATGTGCCATTTATGTATCTTCATCTAGTATTATGATACCAATAATGATGAGGAAGGCAATTATTGTAATAAATAATTTCATTGTTACACCCAATAGTTGTACCTAATCCAACTGCTCCCTCCCTAATAGGAATTTCCAAAACGTAAAATTTTTATGTCCACCTGGCTACTGATATAGCTATTTCATTAGTTAAATATATGTTTTAATAATTAGATAACCATTTTCTACCTTGATTGACTCATATTTGATGGAATTCATTTGATATTTTTTTGCAACCATTTTTCCATTATCTAAAAAAAATATTACTGACTCTATGAATATGAAGTTTTAAAATACCACTACA
Organism: Viscum album; assembly: GCA_963277665.1. Classification (NCBI taxonomy): domain Eukaryota; kingdom Viridiplantae; phylum Streptophyta; class Magnoliopsida; order Santalales; family Viscaceae; genus Viscum; species Viscum album. The sequence continues at coordinate 2,095,132,191 of OY728163.1, read as the reverse complement.
TTATGATGATATCCAACAATATGAATACCCATTTTTTATCATGATAAATTCATTTAGGGAGGAAATTATAATATTTTATATGTTATTTTCTACGTCCATCATAATCCGTAGCTTACAAACCACTGAATACTTATTCTATCTCCACATCTATTCTTGGAAATAATAATTATTTTTGAATGCATCCAAAATGATGTTTAAATTTTTATAGGATATTCGAAATATAATAATTTTTTAGTCGATCTGTGAGACTGTGATGAATCCCTTATTCCAATTTTATATAAAAAACATATTACTCATCATGGAAACCACTGATAATTGTTTGAATGAAGGTATCTTTTAATAAAATAATTTTGAACTCTATGTGATAAAATGTGAGATAATAAGTCTTAAAATCCTTCAATTACAATGATTTAGTTTATGAAAAAAAAAGATAGAAGTTCTAAAACTTCAACATAATATCTATACCTTGATATAGAAATTATATGTTTTAATTTGATCCCATATCTATCACCACAACACATGAACTGTTCTTGATATATAAAAAGGAGACATCTCATTATACATGTGCAATATGAATTATTAGATCTTATCAAAAACATGTACATCCCAGATAATTTATGTCCCCTTTTTATAGCCAATACACCATCATTAATTTTCTCGAATGTAAACTCATGTGTGTTATGGGGAATGGAAGAATACACCCATGGAGACATATAGAGAGTAATCCAACAAGGTGAATTTATGGAGGTATCTTAGAGATCAAATCATCGACCGACCACTTATAATAGAACATTACACCTCATTCTTATATTTTCTCAAATACCTACTCATTAACATGAAGGGAACCTATTAGGGTGTTTTGAGGTTAGTTTTCCTTGCTATAGGACTATGAATATCATTATCCAATTTTGAAACTAGATGTCAGTCAATGGGTGAGGCCCCTTCCTCGTAAGATTGATGGTTTCTTAACATAATTTCGAATTTAAGAATGATAATCAACCTATATCCCATAAGGTATCCTTTGGAGGGAGAAATTAGTCATAAATGTAGTTAAGGATAGATTATCTAAAAACATTATATACATTTGACATACTAATTCTCACTTCTCCATGAAAAAATTAGAATGTGTTAAACAACGAGTTCCTATGAATGATCTAATATTGATTAATATTTACACTCTTATATGATTCTTGGAATCACTAAACATGTGCCCAACTCAAAATGCACACAACCATTTTGGCATGAATGTGTCTCTAAGGAATTGGACCTAAACAACATAACATCATTGAACTCTATCAGTTTCACATATTTAGAATATAAAGGAATAATTTTTTTTTCATAGTTTAGTATTTTTACATGGTTTAATTGAATGAAAATATTATTTCATATTATGTATTTATGGTCACTCTCAAATAATTTATATTTCATCATATTTATGATATGTTTTCTATATCAAAATTGGCATACTCGATCAACTAGAATTCTGGTAGATTTTCATCTTACCTCAAGAAATCAATTTTAGTAAGAAATTTATAACCATGTAATGGAGAATATATGATATTTGGATATTTCTTTTGTATACTCCCATGAATTTTGTGTGATATGAAAAATTTTCCCAAAAATATATTGATCATTAGTAACAAATTACTCAAAAAAAGTATTCAATATAGAAATTTTTTTTAGTATTTGGTAATTCCATTGAAAGATGATCCATTTTAAATAATTTAAATACACTATAATATTATTTATATAGATATGGAAGAAATGATAATGAATTTTAATAGGGGTAGAGGATAATAATGATTCCATCAAATTGATATTTTGAAAAAAAAACCAAGGTTGGTTTTCCTTGGATTACTTCTCACTGGTGACATCCCTCAAAACCATATTTATACAGCACGTTAAGCTTATGTGGGGTTGTGTTAAAAAAGGACATGCCCATTCATAGAATTATTATTCCATACTAAAGTAGATAGTAGTGCTCAAACATAGCATATAGGGTGTGTGACTTGAGTGAAAAAGGGATATCACAATCTTCTGGCTTCACCCATTTCAAAAAAGAGGAATTGGTCCACCAAAATTTATAATGTCATAAACATCCCATCCCCACATACTAGAACACAATAAATTCTTATCATGGACACATCTGAGGCCCTATTACCTTATTTTTTTATATGCTCGTATTTGAGTCCATCATTACACCAGATATGTTTTATTCCACAAAATTTAATCCTTTTGTTCTAAATATATTCAATTATGGAAGTTTTTATTGGAGAAAAGATTTTATAATGATATTTCATTTGATTCAAGAGGTTAATATGTTCAATTAAAATAATGAGTCACCTTTACAAATTCCCTACATGTCTACACATGGGAATATTATGTTTTCTATATCTTCCTTGCCGAAGTACCTTATATGTGACTCAATAATTTCGAAGCCCACTTTCATAAGTCCCTCACTAAGTAGGATGTAATAATTTGTTATCTATTATACATACTCTCTCATTTATAATATACATACCTCATGACATCTATACTATGGGAACATCTATCCTTGTGTCCTCATAATTCATTTAAACATCTTTCATACACCCCAATTATCCCAAAATTAAAACAATTGGGAAACCCTTGGTCCATGCCTTCATACATTAGAGACCACTCTAGAGGGCCTCTATACTATAGATATCCCTCACCTATGACTCTATTCTATGGATACCATAATCCCATGCTTATATACTAAACTAAAACTTTTTTCATTCCGGGTAACTAGGGTGACACTTCACCCTGTCCTCCATACCTGGGATACCCTTTTTCCCAAGACTCTATGAAAGGTATAAAAATCACCCACATATCAATATATTGGTTTCACATCACGCTACTCCCATGCTAGGCTAACACCTCCCCTTAGTCCCATTATAGGGTGACATTATCCATAGTGTCATACTAGAGCGCCGATTTATCATTTCCCCACACCGAGGAACCATTTTTCTAGGTTATTAATTCAAATTTACTCCCTAATGATCATTTATTACTTTTATAATTTATAATATCCCACACATGAATATTTATCCATAAGTATCTCTCCCGGTTTTTTAGGAACCATTGGGATTCAAAAATCATAAATTCCTATGATAATAAGGGCCCATATAAATAGGTAGTTGGTGAAGACACCCTTAACTCAATGTATTTATTCGGGATAACCACTATCATTAATATTTCATAATTCCCATAAGTTACATAGCCTTATTTCTATTATTATTTATCAAATTATCTATATATGGGCCCATGTTATAGTTGTATCCCCAACCCATTCTCAATGGTGCATGCCCATTATGAGTCTCAATTTCAATCCAAAATTATTTTCCTACAGATATGAAGTAAAAATCCATATATAGGTCTCCTACCAGATGTAGTCCTATGAAAAACTCTATAATGTCTATTGAAAAATATAAAGAACAAACAATAAATATTTGACTATAAATTTTCCCCACTCAATCTATTATTTCTACCGATTTTCGGAAAGTTGCGTCCTTCCCTCATGACATTATTTGGCAATAAACTGGTCATAATACATGAAATTAAACTATTAAAACTGAAAAACATAACCTTAAATTCATATCAATCGTGATATGATGGATTCCTATCAATTTTTCAATATGGGTACCCATAGATCTCGATGAAAAAAAGAATATCAATTTATCCTGGTTTCAGGAGCGTAAAAGGAACCAACGTACTCCTTGTAACATGATATTAATAGTTATGATGTTTCCAATTTAGTGGAATAAGAAATATATGGGTTTTGATTCCAATTATTGGGATATATTGGAATTACCTATTGTCTTGGTCCATATTATTAAACATTTATCGGATCACTATATAAAGATAAATTCTATATATTATTTTTGTGTGACATTAAACTATAGTATAATCAACTAGCATGAGATAGATGTATGATCTCATAAACTTACATATTTTGACAATGAATCTTGATAGCTATTTATCCCATGCATGGATGTACTTGTATCACTTCTATTAGGAATTTTATGAATAAATTTTAAATATAGGAGGGAGTCATGGAATAATAAATACTACCCCTTAAAGTGTGATTCGACCTTCCATAATCTTGACTAATTTAAAACCTAAAATGTTCAAAGTATGTCCTAAAAAATTATGCATATGGAAATCATGCATGCGTCGACTAAAAATGCAATGATGTGACCGGTTTGTCCAAAAAATATATAAAATATAATCTCACAAAAATATGATTTTGACAATATTTTTATTTCATTAAAATATATTGTTTCATTATATATGAGACATTAATGTTAATCCACCTCCATAAATATGAATCAATAGACACAATATTTGATGTTTTAACAAATTCCAATTAATTGTTGAGAGAATTTTTTAATATTTATCAAGAATTCTCATATATAGAAACATTTAGTGGCCCATGTATAATTTCTACCCCAATTTTATAAATGATAATATAAAGTTCCTTTTTTGTTAAATGGATAAGCTTTATACACCTTAATGCTATATTGAAAATTTTAATATGATTGAAATTTATTTATAGAGAAGAACATAATTTCATTAAATTGGATGTATGTTTTCCATTAGATATTATAATCTAGTACCCTCATCCCATAAGAGTTTTAAATAGTCAATTAATGATTATTAGTAAGAATAAACATTGTTTCCATTATATTATGGCATTAAAATCATTAAACACAACATGATACATTTTTTCTTCTAACAAAATATAGGATAAGAGATGTAAATAACCAAAAAATAGGCCTAAAACTGTATTTATTTTTAAGGAATAAATATAGATTCATTTGATATATATATCATCCATGTATGTGATATCTATCATTATTTCTAAATGTATTGTGTTTTTTAAATTTTATTCTATTGGTGACAATTAGCTGGAAGATGTAATTTTTCATTAAAAATTATCTCATAGATATTTCATTATAACCTTTTTAAAACATTTGAATTATAAAAAAAAAGACAATTGGAAAAATACAATAAGATTTAAATTTACTTTATATGTTGTATTATTAAATGAAATATTTAACAAATTAACCTATTCTTTTTCTTATAACATATACTCTGATTTTCATATTTTAATACACAATTATTGTCATTTTTCTTTCTTCCTATTAAAAACATGGAAATTTGGGAAGACAAATGACTTAATATACACCAATCTCTTACTTAATATTTTTTTTAAATTATAATTAAATTATATCATTTTTTTTCTTCAAGATGTATGACTTTTAATGGTACTATCTAGTATAGTAATCTCTTTTCACTCAATCCATTCCAATATTTGATTTTAACCAACATCAACATTGTTGATAAAAATTTAAATTTTACACAACCAAGATACTATGGTATATCACTATCCCCATATAAAAGCTCAGTCATCATCGTTTTTTTAAATTTATCCTACATTAATATCATAAATAATTTTCTTAATTTGATGACTATTATCAATTTGAAAATATCTATGATTGTTATTTATTGAAATATTCTAAATTCAACATGTCATACATGGGGATTATAAGAATGATTAAACCCATTAAAAATTAAATCATCATCAATTTCTCTTATTCAATTATTTTTCAATTTTAAATACACTATGCAAGGATAGAATAACATGACTCTCTTCAGAATATTTATTTTTTTAAAATTTTATAAAGGCATCAACACCGTCCCCAAATTCATTGCTTGTTCATCATGTTGTAATCATATTATAATTCATTATCTACAATAAAAATTTATAATTATTGAATATGACATTAAATATTTTAAAAATATAAATTCAAATCTAGTTTTATTATTAAAAATAAAATATAAAAATTATTTTCAAAATTAATAATTAAGTTATTAATTAAAAAACTAATATGAATAAAAATTATATTAAATATTTAAAAAATATAACAGTATTAATACATAATTTATCTCCATATACGTTATCCAAGAAAAATTTTAGGCATATTTGAAAACTCCATACTTTAAATATATATTCTATTTAGATCTATGGAAAATATTTTTCCAATAATAATACTTTCTAGTACACACTTCCATATAATATGGATATTAGGAATGTTTTGTATTATGATTTATGTTTATTCCCAAAAAAATAAAAAAAATTGTAAATAGTTATTTTTTTAAGACATTTCACTAAAAATGTTAAAACTACTTTAATAAAAAGTGAAAAAAAATCCATTATGAAAAAATAATAACAAATAAAATCACAATCTTTTATCAAACCAAACACATGTTTATGTACCCTTGTAATAGGATATAACATTATACTTCAATTAAAAAAATAAAATTTATAAAAATATAAATTTATAAATTCAATCAAATTTATTTTTCTTTAATAAAATTAAAAACAATAAATAAATATAAATATTACTGATATAAAAATATCAATTTTCAATTAATATAAAACATATTTTTTTCTATAAACACTATGAAATTAATAAAATAAAAGATCCTAATAACTTAATGCATCACTCATAGTAATCTATACATTATTATATGAAAAAATATATAATTTTAATAAATATTATTTTCAAAAAAAATATATACTATTTATAAGAAAAATACCAATATATTTAATAAAACATTAGTAATAAAATTATCTCATGTAATAATCACAGAACATAAATTGAAATCTGAAAAATAAATATTTTTAAATAAAATTTCAAGAGTAGAAATGACCAAACAATATTTGTAAAAAAACAAATGTACAAATATGCTATGAATTTTTAATATAATTCATAATAATTTTTTCCAAAAATGATCATGTTTTATTTACTAAAAAACTAAATAATAAAAATTTATTATATTATTTATGAAACAAACTATATATATAACAATATGTTCAACAATCTGAACTATAAAACATGAGGGTAATGTTATCAAATAACTATTTAATAAATTAAACAAAAATAAATAAAATTTTCTATTTCTACATACCTTTTTATTTAATAACAGAAAAAAACTAACGCACATTAATAGTGGAGAGAGAAGATAGATAGAAGATGATGATAGATGAGGGTTTTGGAGAATGTACAAAATGAACTAATAAACGATGAGGGAGGTAGTTGATGGATAACTAATGAGGGTGAAAACTAATTGGGTTAGTGATTGAATGGATTTGGTATTTTTCTAGTGAAAAGGGATTGATTTCTAAAAAGGGTCGAGATATTAAAATGTTATATTATTTTTTAATTATATTACTTATTTTAAAAAAATTAAAAATATGTTATTAAAAAAATAAGAGCTGAAAATAAGTATTCTACATCGATTATTCAATTTGTGATGTTGAAAACAAATTTTTATACATCATTTATTAAATAACTGATGCAAAGACATCATCATATGGATTTTTAGACCAGCTATAAAATAAATGAACTAAAACAAAATTTATATAAATGGTTAAAATAATTAACATTATGACATAACCATTTTAAATATATTTTAATATAAACAAAATGGTGTGGAACACTTACTCATTGTATGTATCTCATATCTACTCAAATATACATTTATTTTTGGAAGACAACTGGTGGTATGAATGTTGATCATATAATGTGAGCATTGTGCCTCTTCATTTTAGTGAGACACAAAATTCTCCCATCATAAGAATTATATTGTTTCTCAATTTTGTAGTACCTATATCACCAAAAATTATGACATATGGGTACATATTTCCATATGTAACTAGAGAATTAATCTCATGTGTCTTCATTTTAATGTTATTTGAGTTCGATTAAGGTGTCATACTTCCCTCTATGGTGAATCTATCTATCTATCTCACCATAACTACACATAAACAAGGTCGGTTTCTTCATATAGAGTCCAGTAGTGGTATTCTTTACTCTGAAAAAATTGATACTTTCACCAAAAAATTCATATTTTGGATTGGTATAAACTATTTATTCAATTATTAACTTCTAATAATAAAATTAAATTTATATACATTTTTAGTCAATTAAAAAGTTCATATTACTGATTCAAGATAATTTTTTTACGAATTTTACGTTAAAACACTTCGATGACTCATGAATGATTTACTAGAATAGTGTAGTCATAGAATTATTCAAATTCAAAGTGTATCTACACACTAAATTATATGTTAAATTGATGTTTATTATAGTAATACATCTCTCACTATAATATCAACAATAAACATTCCATGTCATAATTGATATTAAATCACATAAAAAATTTATTAATTCACTTTATGAGGAGGTTCTACAAACATCAACACTCAAAAACACCCCTAATCCTGAAAAGATCCTAAATCACATGTGGAACCATTAGTTGAGGAGATAATTCCATATTTGAATCAAATTATATAATTTAGGTATCAATATAAATATTTTTTTATAATATTTAAAAGAATAATAAAATTTTTTTAGACATGGTTTTGGGTTTTAAAGAAGTGGAGAGACAAGGCAATGGGACTTGGATATTTCTGTGGAATATTAGTTTATATTTTTTATTTCTGGAGTACATGATGATGTATTTTTTATTTTTTATTACATTTACTTATTCAACATATATCCATGGATATTAATCATTCCAATAAACTATAAAATTTGATCTGTAATTTGTATAGAAAATTGATCAGGTCATTAATGTAGTCACTATAAGGATATGTCAATAATCACGGTTTAGAAATATACAAGGACTATATAATTACTAAACTTATGATTTTAATAAACCCTCACAATAGGTAACAATAAAATATATTATTTTAGGGTTAATAAAATAATCACTATCTAGTTATCATATTCATTATTTTTTAATAGTTAAAATCAATGGATGTCCTAAACACATGTTTATTCATATCCCAACAAATGATTGATTTTTTAAAATAAATGTACATGAAAAAAACAATGTTATTGAGGGGATATTTGAGCCACAATGTTTATTTATGTTTTTATAATCAAAATATTATGAATTAATTTTTGGATAAACATCATTCATAACATTGGTGGGTAGTTTTAATTTTCTAAGTTTATTATTAGTATTCACTTGAAAATATGAAAATGTCTGGAAGTGACCTTGAGTAAAAATTTGATATAGTATGGTAGTGTTTGTTAGTGAAAATTCTATAAAAATATATAGGTGACATTGACTGAAAATTTGAAAATTCTATAAGTTACAACCAAAAGAAACATTAATTAAATTCATTAACAAAATTATAGTGTCCATAGGAACAAAAATTAAGTGTCCTCATGATGAAAAATGAAGTGTTCCTAGAAAGAAAATGTAGGTGACAAAATGAATAAAAATGAACTGTCCTCATGAAGAAAAATGAACATGTCATTTAAATAAAAATAAAGTTAATGATATAGAAGAAATTATGTGGTTATATGATGAAAAATAAAGTTTCCGCATAAAGAAATATGGTCAATATATAATGAGAATAATGAAGTCAATGCTCGAAGAAAAATGAACCACCCCCAATAATAGTAAAAATATTATTATTGTATGTTTCGTTGACCTGATGTAATAACCTGAATAAAATATCAAAAATTCGTTGTGAATCATCCATATTAAACATGAGGTCACATCACAGCTGATGGAATGCCAACTGGATGACACATGCAGAAGTTATGTAGGGTAAAATATTTAATAATATTATTAAATATAATATTTCATGAGCGTTTCCTGCCCCCAGGCTAGGAGCCAGTGAAAATTGTCCAAAATGATTTTAAAATGATAATATCATCAATGGGTTCATGTCTCCACTGATGGAACAACAAATAGACACCTCGCGGGGGAGATTGGTGGTTTACATAAAAATTAAAAATTAAGAAATAAAAATTAATAATAATATTGTTGTTGTTGTTTTATTTTTTTGTTATTATATCCCCCGTCTCCCTTCCATAGGGTTTCTCATCCCCTTGCTTTCTATATATGTCGCCACACTATCCCACCCTAATCGTCGTCCTTCCAGCCTGCCACCTCCAGACTACTGCCGTGCATGCCACCGCGTGGACACCAGCCTGGACTAATCACCTAGGTGGCCTACTCCTCCCACCCCCACCTCGTATCCCATCATTTCAACACGTCAAAGAGGCACACTTCGCATCGCCCGACCCCTATCGGCCCCCGGTTGCCACACTTGACTACGCCACCGAACTCCTATTCCCCGGTCGCGCTGCCTTGAAGCTGGCCTAGTCGTCGGCTCGCTTGCCAACCGTATTGGCCAGCTATACCGCCTCACTCCCTTTTGTCACCACCCACCCACAACTCGCCATCCGGGTCACCATCATGCTCACACCCATCCGTGATGGAGCCCCGCAACCGCCGCCTCCATGTAGCTTGTCATCATAGGACACCGTCGCCCAGAGGCCCTCTATTAGTCACTTCCACAAACCACCGAGAATAAACCAGATTTCTAATTTCTGATCTGATAATAGATCCGTAATCCCTATGATGAGATGTTCAGATTACCATAATTCGATCGACGTTCCGATCGTGGATTGATGCGTCTGAAAAATTGAGTGAAAAAAATCTTCAAACAGTTGATGAATTTTAGGATAAAACCTGGGATTTAAACACAGATCAATGGTTATTCTTGTGTGAGCATTTATTATTCATGATAGAAACCAAAAAATTCAATTAAAATTATTTTCCATTTTAAACATGAATCAGAAATCAAACATAGAATAAATCCAACCTAGATTCATTCATCTATCGTTGGTGACACATCCACTGTGTTTCAACTTCAATCCGCCAAGGTTTGGTAAGGGATTTATCAATGATACCATGAAAAACAATTGAGATAGAGATAATATACACACTTCGTAGAGACACTTAGTAGATATGTAATATAATGGGAATAACCCTAATCCAAAATCATTAAATCTATATTTATAGGTACCTGCTTTGTGAGGAATATGAAATTTCCATGCCTCACATTTTATGTCGCCCCTAGGAAAAACACCCCACTAGAATGTTAATAGAGGTCTCAAATTTTATGTCTGAGTCCTTGTTGGAATGTTATTTTATTTGTATTTCAAGATAAAATAAATAAGTTTGATTATTTTATTTACAATATCCCCCCTCATGTGACTTTTCTCAATAATGTTCAGTGCTAAAAACATTTATGACCCTCATATGGTTACTGAAATCTTCCATACTCAATATTGTTTTAATATTTATGATCCTAGTTTCTGTTTTAGAGTTATAATGATTCGTTTTCATTCAATTTATAAACTATACAATTTTTTTTATAATTTATTCTAGGCACACCGGTCCTCGGAATCACACACCGTCTGCAATGACCTAGTTATTCAAAGTATAATACATTTTCATATCTATTAAATATTTATAAATAAGATATTAATTTTATTTTAAAGAGTCATTTTGTCTAATAGCATACTAAATATGCAACAATAGGTTTCTTTTAAATCATACGTTGCACAAAACTTTTAGTTATACCAGAAAGTTATAATACATATAATATTAATATTTTAAATTATAGTAAATTCCTAGCCATTGTATTGGTAAGAATGAACAAAGATAACTAAAATATTATTATTAAATGTCTTTACACATATCCAACAAATCTTATAAGCTTAAAATAAGAATGAATATTATTTTGAGCATGAAAAATGAGAAATTTTTTAAAAGGTTGTTTTACCACCTTTTGATGGAGAACCCTTTTTAAAAATATTTTTATCACTTTTATATGTTTTATATGACAAAATAATATTATTCTTTAGAACTGAGACATAAAAATTTACATTGGATGAAATCTTGGTATTTTTCTGATAAAGTTCATTTTTAATTAATCGTGAAAAACACTGAATTTTAATTCAAGAATGCATTTTAATCTAATTTATTTATATAGTTAGATTATACTTTTAAATGGTTTTAAAGATTAATTGGATTATATTATTATTATTTAATCTAATTTTGGTCAATTGATGTAATTTCAATTTGAATTTGTACATAAACGCAAGTCAATCATTTGGTAGTTTTTACTTCTTCAAACACGCTTTTTTGGTTTTGACCACAAGAATTAATTTTAAATTAATTTCTGAAACATTTATGTTTTTAATTTTTAAAAATGTATTCCACATGTGGAATCATGAGGTAATAAATGTTAAAATATGTATCTTTTATTTTTAGACATCATGAATTGTAATTTCAGTAAGTATTTTATTTTCCATTGTTGATGGGTAAATCTACTAAATAAGGATAAAACCTAATATTATAATAACATAAAATTACCATAACAAATGTCATAACCCTGTTTTATGGGATATGTCCAACCATGGGTATCCTTGGTTAAATTTTAGGACCCCATGGAGCCACTTTTGAGTGAAATTTACATTTAATTAATTTTAATTTAATGTTAATAAAAATATAGCCTAATCATATATCTTTTAGTAATGTAATTTTTTTATGGGGTAATATAAGTGATATCTTTGACTATAAATATTTATTTGAATTATAATACGATTCCTTACTTCATGGTATTTTATTTATAATTTTTAGAAACAAATAAATAAATTTAATTATGACAGAATGGTGATGTAGTGATTGCTTCATTAAAAAAGGATTCAAATAAATGATCTTATAATTTTTAGAGTAAATGTAATTTTGTTGTTTTAATGTCATCCAAGAATTTTTTGGATGGTAGTATCATTTTATATTTATACTAATGAAATTTTTCTTAAGTAATCAAGTTGTTATGGATTTTTTAACAAGTCATGATATGAATAGTGTCAAAATTGATATAATTCATATTTTGAAATATAAAATATTTTATTAAATAATTTAAAATTTAGAAAATCAAATATTAAGATAAATAGTTATATTAAGTATACAATTTAAATATTTACACTTTAATTGCATATTTTTTATGTTTTGTTAACTTTCTTGATTCTCAATGTGTAAAATGATTGAAAAAAAGGTAAGATTAAAAAGGGTTAAATAAAATAAAGTAAGGAATTAAAAATATCCTAAAACTATATAATTATTGTTGGGTGGTTTTATTTGTACTTATATTCATCCTTTATTCTAATATAATTAGTTTTGGACTCTTTGAAACTGGTATCCTTTTTATAATAAAATAATACTTTCAAAAATTCCTAAAGTGCCCCTCTGCTCTCTTTTAAAAGGCCACCACCTCTAACCCGTTAGTCACTCCTCTCAAGCCTTTTTAATCAACCATAATCTTCCCAAATAATCTCCCAACATCCCAATCTTCCTTCTAGAATCATTAACCTGAGTATAAGGTAATTAAAGAAATCTTTTTAACTTAAATCTATATGAGTTACCAGATTTAATGAATGTCTTCTCTCAAACTTCTTCCATTTATTTTACTTCTCCAGCCCCATAATCTCTCATTATTCGATTATTTTATGACACATAAATTATATTCATTATAATAGGATGTTTTTATGACATTTATTAGAACTAAACTACCAGACACCTCCATCTAATGGAAAAAACATACTGTTTTTGTATATGGTGAACTACTACCTCACGAAATGGTGATTGTTTAATTATCTCCTACCGCATCTCATGGTGCCACTATTATGACATGATATTTAAATATGGTATATAATATATTTATAATGTATCTATTATTATTATTTATTTTTCATTTATATCATACCTTTATGCTTTCCATAGTGCTTAAATACGACAATTTCATTTGATGAAGTGTGGACTACCTCCCCTCAAAGTGATATGACAAGTTCATGTTATACATGGAACATATAAAAGATGTAATTAAGTAACATATGTAACATATATAACAAATATATTTTATTTTATTTATAATATACATGTGTATTATTTATTTTTAATTCCTTTAAAAATGAAAAAAAAATGAAAGCAGCGTTCGTGCGTAAGTACAGCTTACTGTCTCCATGAATGGTGCATTTCATTTTCTTATATCCAAATGTCATGGACTTTTAAAATATATATATATATATATATTGGATATAAATACATATGTAATTAAAATATATGGTATTTAATTAATGAATACAATTCTAGAGGTAATGGATTTTTGACCACATGGACAATTTGTAATTATAAAAAGTTCAGTTATGACTCAAGTACCGAACATCGACAAAAGACCAATTTGAACAAGGATAATTATATTATTGTTATTTCAGGGTAATAAGTTATATAAAAGGAATAATAAACCTGAATAAGGATTGTAATAATGAAAAATTTACTTATGTTTACTATTCATGGAGATAAAAAACGTACAAGACATGTCAAACACATGGTAAGGTAGTATTTCACTCTCCGATTTTAGTCAAAGGCTTATTTTGATTTATTTATTTAAATTTCAATTTTGAAATGTTGGGATATGTTATTATATATCCTAGTTGTTCTCCATTTTTTTCAATGTGATGAATGAAACTTTTCACTCTAATCAACCAAATTTCTGAATTTTTATGTGATGTCCTTAGGCTTTCGAAGTATTGTATGGGAACTCTTAACTCAATCAGATTCCATGGAGTTAAATATCCATGCCATTAGTATTTTTATTACAAGAATATTTGTGAATTAAGTATGATTTTTTTACCCTTAATATCCATTTATATTGGGTGTATTTATATTTTTCACATATAATTATGTCTTTGATTTATACTTAATATAAGGATATGATCATTGTAAGGGACTTCATTTTAATTTCCTTTGATTGAGGCATATCTTGTTATTGTGCACATTTATTATCCTATACATTTTATATACAACAATTTTGACATATTATATCACGAATCTCCTTATTCTCATGATATTTTTGTATCTTTTGTTTGATTTTATTCTTAAATAATTTTTATTCAAGTATTTATAAAGTGGTAAGGGACTCACTAACTAAAAGATAGTTTTAAATGTTTTCAAGATTTGTTATTCAAAATATTTATCATTAAATTCCATGATTTAAAAATGGATTTAGGGATTTATTTATATGAACATTTATGATATAAAATTTTAATTCCATTAAAATATTCAAAGTGGTATGAGAAACATTGATTAAAATATATCTCTATTAAATGTTTTAAATGTTTTTGAAAATGGTTTTGATAAATCATTGATTTTGTCAATATCATGAAATTATATATTGTGATTGAAATGTGGAAATGTTATATTTCATTTATTCGTGTTTTATGTGACATGAATATGTTATGGTTCTTGGGAATTGTTTACGTATAAGTGTGGTTCCATGATAAACCAAGGGTGGTTGAGATGAAGATAGTTATCCAATGCATTGGCTGACATGAAAGAGGTAATATTAATGTTTCTCCTAAGAGATTTAGGGAATATGTTGTGATGGGTATTCCAAACATAACTCTATATATAGATGTAAAAGCTAAAATGTATATATGATATGGATTCCACAAGTTACCTTTATGATTTATGATTTTATGCGTGATTAATAAATCTAATGATCTCATGAGGTATATTAAAAAAATTATGTTTTGTGATTGTAATGTAAGATATCATTGATTTTTATGTATTGATAGAATAATGTTTTCTTTCATTATTTTATAACCCTTACTATGATTTTTATGATCATCCCTTGTTTTGGAAATGTTTTTTCACACGGTATAAGTATGGGTAAGTTAAAAGAAAAATTCAATTATATTTATATCAAGAAAAGAATTCTTGTTTTATTTAAGATGTTTTATTATTGTGAAAAATTATGGATAAAGTAGAAGTGTATAATTTGTAATATTTTGAGATATAAGTAAATATTTGTGGCCTAATTATCTAAAACTCTAAACCTGAAAAGATAATTAATTTTAATTCTTGACATACCTCAAGATTATGAAATGTTTAAGGCTAGGGCCTTATAGTTGGTATTAGAGGTCGGTTTAGACAAATTTAGGGATTATGAGTTTTTTTAGACACATGGTTAGTATCCATTTCTACATTTTAATATAAATCATTAATTATTAAATTTATCATATCATGTAATGTCTCTTACAAATGAAAGGAGGATGATAACAAATTACATTCCTATCTCCTCCTGATGACATTCTTGCAATAATTATTACAATGTCTTGTCAAGGTGATTCTATAACATTTTCTAATATAAAACTCACTTTCAAGAAATTTTTTGAGATATCCAAAACCTCCTCTATACCACGATACCATCATGGATCATGGTTTATGTTTAATCAAATAACATTTATCAATAATCTCATATTTTCATGAAAGGTAAATATTATCATGAAATTTTTAAATATTTTTCTCTATCACAAGATTCAGAAGCATATTATGATTTTGAAAAATGTCATGAATAAGGAGTACTTTTCAAAACCTATTTATATTTTATTTCATCACATACTTATTGTATTCTAAAATGACTATTGATTGAATGTTTCAACCCAATCTTAGTTTTACTGTTTTATAAAAAGAATTTTTTATCACATATTTTGAAATTATTTGCCATATATGATTATTTTCCGAAACTATTTTTCTATGAACACCCACATGACCTAGGTTTTATGAGGTGTATTTGGATAAATGAAGCAAGTTATTTTGAAGGAACTCTAAATCATTATTGAAATTCATAGACCACCTATCTACATGAAGAGGATGAAAATGAATCCACGTGGACACCATGATCAAGGTACAATGTTCTTTCATTGGGAATGGTGTAATTTTATGGAGGAAAAAATGTCAATATATATAAGACATCATGAATTAAGATATTGCGGTAATTTTGAGTTGGCATGAAAATGATAGGTATAAGAAAATCATTGAGGTTAAATCACATTATGGTTATTTTTGAGGATTATAAAAAGAGACAACATGAATGATGGGTGGTAACCTATTGCATCTAGCAAGCCCACAGGAATTGAACCCACAATTGAAGGGTGACAAGGGCACATCACCTACCACTGGCCTATGTGAAGCCACTGGTTAGTATGACATCTTCTATTATCTAAATGATTTTCTAGATCAAGAATAATTTGATTTTGGAATATATTTTTTATTAAAAGGATATCATTAATATAGTAAAATGATTATTTAATTAAATGATAAATGTTATTTTCTAAGAAGTTCTCTCTTTCGGATAAACTATATGCCTAAGGAAAATTGAATACTATGGGATTTAAATTGAGGAGTAATGATGGAAATTTATTTTGGATGAATCTATGTTATTATTATGGACTTTTAGGGATTCTATTTGTTTATGGAAATGATTAACCTATTTTAGAGAATATGTGACTACGTTAATTACTTTTCAGTATGAGATAGTAAGAGTTGTCGACGTTATTGGGAGACAACTGTTAAGATTTTTTTTTTGTGGAAGACTATGTGATCAAATTCATCTGTGTTTTGGGTTTCAATATTAGTTTGGATTATTTTGAATAATTTTAAGTGTAATAGTTTATTGAATGGGCTTTGTTGACCTTTAGGTATTTTTTGTTAAATATTCGAGATTAAGAGAAATATTTCTTTTTCTAATGGATTATCCAAGTTGAATATTATCTGATCGTGTTATAACCATTTTAGTTTTCGTTAATTAATAAACAAAGGGTAAATATATAGTTCATCTTTCATGGATAACTAGATTCTCTAGAAGTTAATTCTACTGCTTCAGGTGTGACCAAGTCATCTTGAATACTCACAGTTTGGAGAAAAGTTGAGTTTGTGGTATAAGTATTTTAGAAGATGAAACTATACTTGAAAAGTAAGTATATTTCATTGTGTTCTTAGTCTATATCATAAATAAATTATGCACCTTTATGAAAAGGAACATAAAACAAGAAAAACATTGTTTGTTTACTTTTCCTTCTCTTCCATATCCCTGTTTTCTAACATGGTATCCTAGTATGGGTTATCTCAGGTGACCTTTGTACTTTTATTTCTGTCTTTTAAAGTGATATATTTATTGAATGTTTTTCTAATGTGGGACATTCAATTAAGTTTCCTAGGAAAATTTTAAAATTACGAGAACGGAATTTTCAAAAGGGGGGAGGATGTAATGACATAAATATTTGTAAAATACTATATTTTCATATCTAATAAATATTTATGAATAATATATTATTTTTATTTTACATAGGAAACTTTTTCTATTAGCTTTCTCAACAAGAACCTAAAATGTTTCATTGAAATCTTACATTGCACACAATATTGAGTTATACCAAAAAATAATATATTATTATTATTATTTTAAATGATAGTTAACTCCTAACCATTTTATTGGCGATAATGAACAGAAGTAACTATAATATGATTATCAAATTTCTTTACACTTATCCAATAAATTTTATTGGCTTAAAATAAGAATGAATATGATTTTAAGCATGAAAAACATTAATATTTTTACAAGGTTGTTTTACCTCCATTGATGGAGAACCCTTTTTAAATCTAGTTTTTTCACTTTTATATGTTATTTTTGACAAAATATTATTATTCCTTAGATTCAAGAAATCAAAATTTACATTGGAAAAAATTTTGGATTATTTTTGATAAAGTTTATTTTTTAAATGAATAGTGAAAAATACTAAATCTTAATTCAAAACAGAATTTTAATAAAAAATTATTTATATAGTTAGATTTTAATATTAATTGGTTTTATTGTGTAATTGGATTAAATTTTTATTATTGAATCTATTTTTTTTCATTGGATGTTATTTCACATTGAAATTGGACAAAAACTCATGTCAATATTTTGGTTGTATTTACTTCTTAAAAACACATTTTTTTGTTTTGAATAAGGAAATTAATTTTAAATTAATTTATACAACTTCTGTGTTTTGAATTTTGAAAAATAGATTATATATTTTGAATCAAGGGGTCTAAATTTTTTAAATAGGTAACTTTGATTTTCGGACATTATGAATAAAAACAACAGTAAATATTTTATTTACCATGGTTAAATGGTAAATCTAGTAAATAAGGGTAAAAAAATATTATAATAATATTAAATTATCCTATCACTTGTCCAATCCCTATTTTATGAGATATGTTCGACCAAGAGTATCCTTGGGTCGATTTTAGGACCCCATGGAGCCACTTGTTTGTGAAAATGACATTTAATTGCTTTTAATTTAATGTTAAGGAAAATATATCCTAAATGTATATATTTTAGTAAAACAATTTAAATATGGGGTATTATAAGTGATATATTTGACTATAAATATTAATTTTAAAGATAAAATGATTTCCTATTTCATGGTAATTTATTTATAATATTTAGACATTAAATAAATAAATTTAAAAATGACACAATGGTGATACAGTGATTGCTTCATTAAAAAGGGATTCAAATAAATGATATTATAAATGTTAAAATAAATTCAATTTTGTTATTGTGATGTCATAAACTAAATTTTTGGATTGTATTTACATGTTATATTTGAATTAATTAATTTTATATTATGTAATAATATTGTTGTTGATTTTTTACAATGTCATTATATGAATAGTGTCAAAATTGACATAATCTATATTTTAATATATAAAATATTTTATTAAATATTATAAAATTTAAAAAATATATAATATTAGAATAAATAGTTATGATAAGTTTAAATATTAATTATTATATATTTAATTGGATATTTATCATATTTTTAACTATTTTTATTCTTAGAGTGTGAAATGCATGATAAAACGGTAAAAGTAAAAATGTGTTAAATAAAAAAATGATAAGGATTAAAAAATATCCATGACCAATATAATTCTTATTTGATAATTTTAGTTAGACTTATATTTATATTAGCTTCTAATTTTATGATATTTTGAAATTTTGAAACTGAAATTCATTTTATAATAGTATAACACTTTTAAATTTTCTAAATATCCCCTCCTCCCTTTTATAAAAGGCAACCACCTTTATTCCATTACTCACACCTCTCAAGACACTTTTCTAATATAACCACGGTCTAAATAAGCTCTCAAAATCCCTATCTTTCTTCTAGAATCCTTACCTAGGGTAGTTGGAAATTCAATAAGGCCATTTATTTTAAATAAAAATGAGTTACCCTATTTAAGGTATAATCTTCTATCAAGATTGTTCCAATTATGATCCATCTCCAACCCCCTAAACTCACTCTATTACATTATTTTATAACAACACCTTTATATTAAACATACTATGTTTTTAGGAGAAGGATTTTGACTACACTTTCTCATACCTCTATCTAATTAATATGAACATATTGTTTCTACGGATGACGAACTAATGCCTCACAAAATGTTGATTGTTCACTTATCTCATACCACCTCTCATGGTGTCCATTATAATAGAAATATATTTATATATGGTAAAATATGTATTCATATTGTCTCTCTTATTCTGTATTTTCATTTACATCATACCTTTTTGATTTCCATAACGTGTAAGTATGATAATATCATTTGAGGAAATGCATACTACCTCCCCCTCAATGTGATATGACTCGTTCATTCTATATATGGAACGTATAAATGAAGGAATTAAAAAACTTATTAAAATATATTACATAGATATTATAATTGTATTATAATATACCTATGTATCATTTACTTTTCATCCCTTTAAAAATGAAAAATAAATGAAGGTAGCGTTAATGTGTACATACGACTTACCGTTTCCATGAACGGTGAATTTCATTTTCTTATATCCAAATGTTATGGAATGTTCTAAAATACATATATATTGGATATAAATTAATTTATTCTGGATATATATGATATTTAAATCGTGAATACAATTCTGGAGGTAGTGTACTTTTGACCACATGGACAAGTTCTAATTATAACATGTTCATTATAACTCAAGTACCGAACATCGACAGAACACTGATATAAACTTGAATAATTATATGATTGTTATAGTAGGGTAATAAGTGGTATAAAAGGAATAAAAACATGAAAAATGTTATAAATCAATGATAATTAACAGATTTTTTTTATTCAGGGAGGTAAAGAACAAACATGAAAAGTTGGACACAAGGTAAGGGAACCTTTCACTTTCCTCTTTTATTCAATGACTTATTTTGTTTATATCCTTTAATTTAAATTTTAAAATATTTGGATATGTTATTCTATATCCTTATTTCTATATATTTTATTTCCAAGTGATTAAGGACCCCTTTAACTCTTATGAACTCATTTTTTAAATTTTTATGTGACGTTGTTAGACTACCGATGTTTTGTAAGGAAAATCTTATATCGATCTCATTCCTTTGAGTTAAATATCCATGTCCTTGGTTTTGTTATTACAAGTATATGTGTAAATGAAATCTGATTTTTTTACACATAATATCAATTTATATTAGGTGTATTTATATTTTTCACACATAAATATGTCATTGATTTATCCTTAATCAACATATACGTTCTATGTAAGGGACATCATCTCAATCACCTTTCATTGAGGCATATATTGATATTATGCAACATTATAATTCTATAAGGTGTATATAAAACCCTTTTGACATATTATATCATTAATATAATTATTCTAAAGATATTATAAGTATTTTTATATTAATCTTTAATTATGTTTATTCTTGTATTTCTCATGTAGTAGGGGTCTCTTAAACTAAAACATAGTTTTAAATGTTTTCAAGATTAATTATACTAAATATTTTTCATTAATGTCCATATTTTCAAAACAGGTTTAATGATTTATTTATATGTACATTAATGTTGAAAAATTTTAATTGCATTAAAATATTCGAAGTGGTATGTGACACATTCATTCAAAAATCTCTTTATTAATTGTTCTAAATGGTTATGAAAATGGTATTGATAAAGAATTGATTATGTCAATATGTGGAAATGATATATTGTGATTTAAATGTGGAAATTATATCTTTCCTTTATGCTATTTTTATGTGTTATGAATATGTTATTGTTCTTGGGAATTGTTTACGAGTACAGGTGGTTATGTGATAAACCAAGGGTGGGTGAACAAGAGACAGCTCCCCAATGCATTAGGTAACATGACGAAGTTAAATGATAATGTTTCTCCTAATATATTTAAGGAATATACACTGATAGTTATTCCAAATATAACATCCTCTTCCAAATCCATTTTTTTTTCAAATCCCCATTGGGGATAATTGGTAACCTCACCATCCACTAAATATAAACAAAAAACCTCCCATATCCAAAATTTAAATACAAAAAACAAAATTTGAAATTAAAAATATTCCCACACTATCCCAACACCACCTAAACACCTCAAGCCTTGAGATCTTGAGTAGAAAACATTGATTTGTTCCCCCAGAAAAATTACACCTTCATCGTCATCGATCATCTATGAAAACTTTATGACTTTCCATTGCAATATCAGAAAACCATTAAGGATAAAAAACGTCATCAAATTATAACCATTTTTATCTCATCACTATCGAAGAATTCTGAAATCATCCACCACATTTCGAAATGATAGACAAAACATGAAACACAATAAAATAACCGCGAAGAAGAATAAACAAGAACATGTGTCGTACAAAACAAAACATAAAAACCTTCACTAATGGCAACAAATGTAACTCATAATGTAGCTGTGAAAGCTACAATGTATGTATGATATGGGGGCCATAATCTACCATTATGATTTATGATTTCGATGTGTTATTCATAAATCTTATGATTTCATGAGTTATGTAAAAGATATTATGTTTATTGATTGAAAATTATGATTTCATTGTTTTACAAGTATTGATGGACTAATATTTTCATTCCTTGTTTTATAACCCTTATTGATCATTATATTCCCTTACCATGCTTTAAAAATGTTTTTCAAATGGTATAATGAAGGTTAAGTGAAAGGAAGAATAAACAAGATTTATATCATGAAATTTATTTATTTATTTAAGGAGTTTTATAGTTGTTAAAAAAGTGGGATATGGTAGATCTTTCTACTTAGTAATCTTTTGAGATCCAATGTAACTATTACGGCCTAATTCTCTAAAACTCTAAACCTGAAAAGATCCTCAATGTGAATTCTTGAACTCATTCAAGATAATTTAATGTTTATGGTTGGGGCCTTATATAAGATAATTTCCTAACTATGGAAATATATGTATAAATGTTCCAAAGCCTTAAAAACATAAAATTAGGTCTCTACATCATTACCTCCTTCAATATTTTCTCCTTAATAATAAAAATTACAGAATCAACTCGGGTTACTGAGCTCACAATTGGATCTCCCAACCCTATGAAAACATGCAAGAATCCATGATGACACAAAACATGAACCAAAGGGATGGTCTATCCTCAAATTTTTGGCTCCCATCGATAAGGTTTATAAGAATATGCATGTATCTCCTCATCTTCGGCTTGTGAGATATGTCCTACACTAACACCAGTTAATAGGGGTTGGGAAAGTATTTTGGAAACCTCTCAACCTCTTTTCGTAGTCCTAAAGATTTTTTTGAAACTCAGGGGTTAATTTGCCTCCCCAACTGAACCACTACATCCCACATCACTGCATGAATCAATTTATGTCCCTGGAATAGGGCCTCAAGATTCCCTGTATCAAAATTTCTATCTAGTGAAACACTCAAGGATATCTGGTCACAATATATTTATCAGTCGATGTCTCATAACGAAGACTCTATTACATGGTCTGGAATCTAAGGAGTCAACACCATCAACTTAAAGGAAAAGGTATCCTCTTTTTCCACTTTTGTCAGCTATAGCAAAGTTAACTTCTCTAAAACTACTACACATGGTGATCTTGGGACTTCCTAATAAGGAATACGTGTGACATTGTCCTTCCCTAGAGTATATAATACCTCGATGTTGTAGTCCAGTTGGAATTTCAAAAAATATCGTTGTCTTAGGTTTAAGTTACTCATGGAGAAGATGTACGTGAGACTGTTGGTCTATGAAAACCACCAAGTGTTCTACTAGAGGGTAGTGTCTCCACATCCACTTTGAGGAGACTAAAACTTCAATAACCAGGTAGAGAGTCACCTTGTTCTATTAATGGGGTCTCCATCACCTCAACATGTACTTGATAAGTGTAGTATCAAGACCTTTTGTTGAGAACACGAGGTACAAATAGACATGGATGTTGATTAAACTCATCCAAAAAATAAGAGTCTATACATATAAATCACATGGAATAATTTCAGGTCATCAACTCTCTTGGAAAGAGAGTAACCCCAAACTAGGAACTCTTCCACACCCCCAAGTCGCACCTCAAAATTGGTAAAGAAGAAAACTCCACTAGAAATACCCGTACATTCTCTGACACTACATCACAAAACATCACCTTGAATGCGCAAGTCAATTGATCTCTTCCACCACACCACGATACTATACGATTTGGGTGTCATTGTCTCACTCGTATGGTTTTGATATCATAAAAAATGCATCTTAGTGGTGGAAGGACACCTATTCCTCAAGCATTTAAATCTATTTGGAAAAACACTGAAAAAGGGTTACACTGATGCCCTGCATCACCCTGGTAAAACCTCACGCAAGTTGAAGGGAGATAGAGTACATTAACAAGTACCTAAAATTTTCTGCTGTAAAATGTAGAAAAGATATAGGACGAAAATTTTATCATTTCATGCTCTACATGATTGTAGACATTCAATGATTTTGGATTGCCATAACCCTATCTCCCAGCTTCCCGATCCTAACATGGGCCACATGGTGGTGTTTGAAATACTTCATTGCATCTTCCACAACCCATAGTTTCTCATATTACACTGCTAGTAGAACCTCTCTAGGGATTACCCTAATCACAGCTTTTTTCAGCCATAGTGGTTCATCTGATGCATGCCTGAGATTCTCAACATGTATGTTCAGGAAGTCCCCAGAAAGGTCTCCTCACCCATCAAAATCATTACAATGCATCTACTTAGTATGTCTCTACACTCTACGTAGTGTTATACCCATTAGACTACATGTCTAAGACAAATTATGGGTAGGATTCCCGTGTTGATATGTTGTTGGATGGCCTCTACTTGCAATGACAGATGTATCATCTTTGTTTCACTCACTACCAAAACAATCTGTACAAAATTATAGTAAGATATTTGTTACTAATGCCTACACCAATGCCCCTGCATAGGTGGAGATCCACAAGGGTACTGTGATATCACAGATCACTCTACGGAGTCCCTACTAAAACATTCTAGCGTGGAATTAATCTTCAAGGATCATTTCAAGAGAGTAGATTTCATGGAATGTGAACCTAATTGTGTAGTAATCTGCCATCATCCATCCCTGATGAAACTCAAGAATCCCCAAAACCCAGATGGATCAAAAGAATTAGGTTAGTAATCCCCAAAAAATAGCTTCGAGATGTCATCCCACAAGAGTGCTAAATCACTGTGTTTTTGAGTAACTAATCTCCACAAATGCCTTGCTGATCCTTGTAAAAATATGGCTACCAAAATCACCATCTGATCTATTGGTGTCCGTATAAGACTAATTCAGTGGACCACCATCTCTTGAGAAACCGCAGTTTTCTAAGGGTTTGGCTCATCATAGAATCTTAGTAGTCTCTAGCATTGGAAGTTGTGAAGTACGCTCTGTCTGCTCACTTCCTCATCTTGTTCTACTGGGGATGTCTGCTAATCAATATGATGAAGTGCTTATTCATGCTGACCTGGAGGAAGGGTATCGCAAGATGAATTCGGAATTGAGTCCTCATCTCTTATAGGGTCGTTCTAATGACTGGAGCAAGTATCCTTCTTGGATAACACAGTGGAGACATCCTGAATGTTATCAAGGATTTATATTCTAAAATGAGTATGTGTGTGTGTGTGTCAACAAAATAGAGACATTACTCAAGTGGTAAAATCAATGACCCAATCCTATATGATGCATGTACCATTCTTCCCTTCATCAAAAGTCTCATCTTTCCAAGAAACAAGCATATAATCAGGGTCCTGGGGAATGGCTACATCAGCCACCACACCATCATTGTACTCGATAGGCTAACAGTACCTCTTGATACATGTTGAAAATGTTTCCCTAAACCCAAATAAGACTATTTTATGGAAACATCCAAACAACTTTTCATGGTATGAACCGTATATAATATAACCTTTTTAGGACTGAACCCGTGTTGGGGCTCGACCCACAAAAACATCGTGCCTACATCCATAGGACAGGGGGTGACGAAAAGTGATGAAGGCACAAAAAACACAGGTATTCCTTTTCCAAATAAAATGTACAAACTCTCACAGAAAAATAAATTCAAAATTGTAGAGGGAATGGAAAAAAATTCAACACTGCTATAAATAAACCCAACATGCATGAACCACTAAATATTACAAGTGTAGTAAAGTAAACTAAAAGTAAAAAGGGGGAAATACATACCAAATCTGAAAGGTTCCACATCCTAGAATAAACTAAAAATTTAAATTGTTGAGAGAGCCCCTCTCTGGGATCCTAATCTATAACCACCATATGTGGTTCAAGAACTTGTATCTCTAAGATCCACAAAATTCACAAGGAATATGTCCATCGTCTGCATTAGGAATGTCACATGCGGGAAAAAGCCATGTATGTTTGATTATAAAAATACTTAGTAGGATTCCCTAAAAAGGGGAATGGTAGAAGTAATAAAGGCTATGAAAAAAGCTGTAGATATGTCAAGGTACAGTAAAAGGAGTTCAACTCAACCAAAAAAAGAGTAATCATAATATCATCCAAACACAAGGATCTAGAAACATTGAGAATATTAAATTCTCATAGAGTCATCACAAAATTTAGTAGGATTGTATAATAATACAACTACAAAAACCTATAAATAGAAATCATGTGGCATACCCCACACATCTCTACCTCTCTAGGAAGAAGAGTAAATAAAACACATAAAGTAGTAAATGGAAATATAATATATATATGTATATATGCTCAATCAAAGAAACCCAAACAAGAGATAATGGGGATATCCATTTCAAAAATCATCCCAAGAATGTGATTATTAAATAGTCCTAGAAGTAACCACCCTTGTTTCCTAGCATCCCACGTGTCTTATATGAACTGCTAATAAAAGGTTCTCAATCACCACAACTTTATCCTATTAAATGTCATGACCCGTCCTCGGGGCCCGTGCTGTGACTACCCCAAGCCCGCCTTTCATAGGCCAGGGGCTGGCGACTAGCACCAAAGGCGTAAATCCCGATAACTGGGAAGGCATTTCCTTTATAAAAGTAAACAAAACACCACAGAGTACAAGCGGAAGCAAAACACTAAGTACAAAGGAAAGTGCTGAAAGGTTAATGGGCCGGAATACAAACCCAAATGAAAGTACAACTACAACTGAACAAAGTACAACAGGAAAAGATAACAGCTGGAAGAAAGGAAGAAGCTCTTGGGTCGTCCTCCTCGGATCCTAACTGAAGGGTAGGTACAGATGGCGCTGCTCCTGGATCGTCCACTACGAATCCTACTTGAAGGGTTGGTACAGATAGCCTCCACAATGCTCTCGCCCGTCAACCTCCTCCGAGTGTCGTCTCGCCGTGAAGTCTACCTCCAGATACTGACTCGTCGTGTAGTCCACCTCCGGGTATCGACCAGTCTTTGAACACTCGGCCTCCGTCAGCACTGTCCGTCGTCTGCAACCAACACATCAAGGTGCGGGCATAGCCCGTGCCGGGGTGAGTATAACGATACTCGGTAGGGACCCCGAGACCCTCAAGGTCTCACTAAAATCAACATGGATATCGACAAAGAAGATCTCAACAGATAACCTCTACTTAGGTATATGCCCATACATATATCTAAGTTATCAAGTAACCCATCTCAATCATGAGGAAACACAAAGATCATGAAATCAACGGATAACCACTACCCAGGTATATGCCCATACATATACCTAAGTTATCAAGTGACTCATCTCAATCAAGAGGTAAACACAAAGGTCAAAAGACTCAACTCAAACCAGGATTTTCATTATCGAAACCGAAACTGCTGAAGAGCTCCGTCTCTCGAGTGTACAGTGGTCCTTACACGACTCCGAGGTACTGTTCACTAACCTAAGACTGCTGGGGTACTCCTCCTGTCGAGTACCGCGGGTCTGCGGCCTACTACTGGGCGCTCTGCCCGCTATGGGTCTGTCGCCAAATATCGGGTGCTCCCCCTAATACCCTACAGAGGTACTCCTCATGTCGAGTACCGTGGGTCTGTGGCCAACTACCGGGCGCTCCATCCACCATGGGTCTGTCGCCAAATACCGGGCTCTCCGTCCACTGGGCTAGTCGACTCACTCCAAGTCGATTCGGTCAAGCAGTCGTCAGGTTTTAGCCTGCTTCACAGTCTCCGTACTCCGTATGCTCGTCTCCGGGAGGGTCCAATCCACGAGCTACAGGTCGATACTCCAAGTATCACAAAGTCCCATGAAGAAGTATCTCAAAGGACTGCCTCATCATAGGGGTCTCAACGCAACAGTCGGCGCGTCAATCGGACGCCCAGTCTGTGAGTTACTAGCCTTTTCGTCCCCGGGGCCCGGTTGGTTTCGTGTGCGAACCAATCCGGTCATAACTCAACTATACCCCGAACATTCATAGGGTATACTCATAGTGACCGTTTCTCAACGTGATCACCAACGCCACTGACGGTTCGTCAAACAGACGTCTGGTCTGAATGATATCAGCTTTTCCGTTCTAGGGGCCCGGTTGGATTTCGGGTACAATCCAACCCGGACACTATCCAACAGCAACCAAAACTCGGGTGAAGTAATCCAAAATATCTGTCTCACTTTGAGGAATCCAACAAAGTCGACGGCACGTCAATCGGACGTCCGGAGCTCAAGATATAAGTGTTTCAGCTCCGAGGGCCCGGTTGGTTTCGTATCCGAACCAACCCTACCGAACCCAAAGTATTCTGAAACCTTGAGTGTGATATAACAAAACGACTGTCTCGATCCAAGGATCTCATCGCCGCTAACGGTTTCATCGATCGGAGGTCTACAGCTCAAGATATGGGCGAAAGACCGTGAGGGGTCTGTAAACGGGGGGTCTGGGCCCTGATCGACCCGGACCGACCCCCCCCTGGGTCGGCCCGAACCGGGTCGACCCGAACCGGGCTGGGCCCAGCGCGGCCCGGCCAGCTGCGGCTCGGAAAGCGCGACCGAGCAGAAGCTGCGGGCGGGGTGCGCGGCTCCCCCACCCTCGCCGCTAATTGAGGCCGGCGACAACCACCACCGCCTTCCGCGAACCACCGGACGCGCTCCGGTGGTCCGTTTCTCCTGCAGTCGTCGCCAACGGTCCTCCTGGGACCCAACCTTCACTACAAGGCCCTCAAATCGCCCGTGTGGCCCCATTCGTTGTCGCCTGACAATCCGCACGTCAATTAACAAAATGTGCCGTCTTCGTGGTTCTCCGGCACGACGCGATGGCGTCGCTCCCCTTCGCCATGGCCCGACTCCGTCCGCATATGTCTTCGGGTTTCTCCAATGCGGTACGACGGCGTCGTGCCCTTGTTCGTTTTCACTATGCGGCGCGACGGCACCACACATTCCTTGCCACACGTTCCGCGCGGTGCGACGGCACCGCGCCATCCCCGTTTAAATCCACAAAAGAAACCCACAAGGATAAGGAGGTGGGTCGGCCGTGTTTGTGCGGTCCAGCCCCCTCTCGTTAATTGATAGCAAATGGTCATATTTCACGAATATCGTCAAGATAATAATCACGAACAAATTAAATTATAGTCCTCAACATCAATCTGCATGAACGAATGATCCGCGGATCAACCTGGAATTGGTTGGTCCGCACTCGTCGTTCTTTTCTCAAAAGATAATAGAACACCAAAATAAAATCCCCTACCTCAAGCATCGTCAAGCGAGGATTCGTCGCGGATTTCCTCGTCGCGGAGGAAATCGTCGCGGAAGGAGCGTCGCGGAAGAAGCGTCGTTGACGTCGCGGTACACGGCGTCGCGCCGTCGATCTCCGAGGGTTTGGCGTTCTTCGTCAGAGGTCGGAGCATTCTTCGTGTTCTTCGCGTTCTTCATCAAAGAAGAACGCTTTCCTCCAAATTCTCTCCACGCCACTAGACCAACTAAATAAAATAAGATCAACCCTTATTTTATTATTGACCTAAGCTTTTGAAATTAAAAAGATAAGAAGCGAACAATAAATTCGTTGAATTAATTGTAACGATTTAACTGCACAATTAATAGGAGCGTTTAATTGTTTAAGAAATGCCCCAGTTGACTTTCATTAAAAAGGGTTCTCGCGGGTTCGTTACTAGCGGAAAAGAAACCATGGGGCTCCTTCGGGCCCCACCTCACAAATATCCTACCAAGAGGGTATGATATTTTTTAACTGTACCCTATCCACATTAACTTAGATTAAGCATCTTTAAGTGACTTTTAAGTGGCTTTAAGTGAAATAAAAATAAAGTTGTCGCACCACTTTATTTTATTTCTTAACATAAAGCTCAAAAATTAAAAAAACACCCCAGCAAAAGAAACTTCGGAAGAGGCGTTTCTAAGCAAATACCGGCACTACGATCCCATCGGTGCCCTCAGAATTTAATTCCGAGCACCGGTTTAAAAGTTAGAAAACCCCGCTCATTTTTTCACTGAACGCACCCGAGCCAAACTTCGAAAAATGATTCTGGGCACACCGGGCCTCATAATCAAGTGCTGTTAGAAACTGCGTTCTTGTAAAATTCCAATGAAAATTAAGAAAAAAATTTCCTTGAAATTTCCTGGTCTTTACATTACTCCCACATCAGGGCTTTACGTCCCCGTAAAGCTTCAACACAAACTAGGGTCACAAAAGCGGTATTGAGCACGCATCTGAGCCTCCCGCTCTCATGTGCTCGCCTGGAGATTCCCGTACTTCCAGAGAAAGTGCACCCGAGGAATCGATCGTCCTTATAGGATCCGCTCCTATCGATCCTCGATCCCCACTGAAACCTCCGTGAAAGACACCCCATCGTCATCGTCCAGCTCCTCATGGTCGATGTTATGCGAAGGGTCAAGAACGTATCTTCTCAGTTGAGATACGTGGAAGTCGTCGTGCACCTGGTGCAACTGCGGTGGATGGGTCAAGTGGTAAACCACCCCGCCTACCCAGCTGAGGACCTAGAAATGTATGTTGAACCTCGGAGATAACTTGCAGCCTTGGCCACATCTCCATAAACCTCGTCGAGGTGAGACCCGTATATGGACATTATCGTCATCCTCGAACTCTAGAGGCCTCCATGTCCTGCCAACATAAGGATTCTGTCGGCCCTGTGTTATCCTCATCTGCTCTTGGATGACCTGGACCTTCTCTAGTCTCACAAGAGCTGCTATTATTTCTTCTTTGCCGATAAGAGAAATCAGGTCTCATCCCCTGGATAAACCACATTCATTGCCTAATACAGTCAATCCTGACATGAATGATGCATTCATGCCATGGATGACGTCGTAAGGCCTCGACGTAACAACCAAGAGATCCAATTGTCACTCTCACCTCCAAGGGTCGAGTCACACTGTCTGCATCAGTGTGAGGTCACTAGGTCTCCCCCAGTAGAAATCATGAACGTGAGGGTCAAGTCAACAGTTTTAACCGGGACCACTCAGTATCAACCAAACAAAAGGACATGAAATCAAACATCACAAAGATAAGTGTCTTTTTATTATATCAGCTCATAGAACAAAGACACGAAGAAACTATAGACAACCTCAACAAAACTAGAAGCAACAGGATCAATAGCCTCCAGGTCTGGAGCGAGTCCCGCTCCTGTCCATCTGATTCTGGAGCTCCATGACCATAGTCCTCAGCTGCCTGAAGCTGAGCTGTCCCATGTCTTCTTGTCCCCTGCGGTCGTGGTGGGCCTCCTGGTGGTGGGGGTGGAAACACCCCGAAGCATCTTCCACCTCCAGCTGCATGACCATCTCCTCTTCCATGCCCGCCTGCTCCTTGCGGTCTGCCCTGATCGAACCTCTGCCTCTGGCTGGGAGGTTTTTCATTTAACTGCTGGTCATCTTCATGGCGGGTCGGACAGTCACGTACCATGTGACCAATTCCGCCGCATGAGTAACACTGTCCACTCTCGGCACACCTGGCTCTAACTCCACCCCGGTTTCCCCACACAACTAAACCTGAGTCATGCAGTCAGCCACCAGTAGGTCTGGTCCTCTTGGACCTCTGCGTCATCTGTCTACTGCCTGCTGCAGAAGACTCTGCCGCAAGCTGGCTAGTGGTGGGTCCTGCTGCTAGAGACTGCTCAGCAAGGAAACTCTCCACTAAGAGGGCTCTCTCCAACACCCCTGTCTGGGTCGGAATGATGTGAGAAGCAACAGAAGCTCTAATCTCTCGCCTGATCCCCTGCTCGAAGGTTCGGGCCCTGAAGAACGGTTCCCGTACCATATCTGTGGAGTAGCGCGAGAGGTCTGTGAACCTCGCTCAATACTGTGCCACTGTCATGCTGCCCTGCCGCAGCTGAAGTAGCTCCTGTATATGCACCGCTTGAAGGGTGGCTGGTACAAACTCTGCCAAGAACAGAATCTCGATGTCTGCCCAAAGAAGTGTCGCCTCGTCATGCATCTGGAGCATCAGGCTCCACCATCTTCCTGCTGCTTCCTGAAGAAGGCTGGCCGAAAGGATCACCATGAAGTCTGTCGGCGTCCCCACTAGCCTGAAGACTATCACCACAGCCTCTAGCCAATCCTCAGCCACCTGCAGGTCCGTCTCTCCCCGTAACCTGGGTGGCCTCTGGCGCTGGAACTCGTGCAGTGCGCTCAAGCGACGTGCACCGTCTGCTGTTGGGGTTGGTGGCATCGGTGGCCCAACGGGTAGTAGTACCGCTGGTGCCTCCGCTGTTGCCTCAACTGGAATAGAGCCCTATATTGAGACCACGTCGCTCGGTGGGCTGTCAGTACGAACAACTCTCGGGGCTCTAGCTGGTCGTCCGTGGGGAGGAATACTGAAAGAAACAAACACGACATGGTAAAAAGACTTATACCTGGTGAGCTGACCTGGTTTGAGCTGACATTTAAAAACTTTTGGAAACACACACGCAATCAGTGTTTTCGTGCACAAAGTCGGAAATCAGTTGTCAGGGTCCTGGTGTATTGATACGTCGGCCGCCCACACAAACACTGGACTCCTTGAACTGAAAACCAAACTCGGTACTGTTAACACTATTTCTTTACAGAAAGAAAATTTCAAAGTTATATGTTATGCGGTAGAACTGACTCCTCTAATACCAAGTTGTCACGACCCGTCCTCGGGGCCCGTGCCGTGACTACCCCAAGCCCGCCTTCCATAGGCCAGCGGCTGGCGACTAGCACCAAAGGCGTAAATCCCGATAACTGGGAAGGCATTTCCTTTATAAAAGTAAACAAAACACCACAGAGTACAAGAGGAAGCAAAACACTAAGTACAATGGAAAGTACTGAAAGGTAAATTGGCCAGAATACAAACCCAAATGAAAGTACAACTACAACTGAACAATGTACAACAGGAAAAGACAACAGCTGGAAGAAAGGAAGCAGCTCCTGGGTCGTCCTCCTCCAATCCTACCTGAAGGGTAGGTACACATGGCGCAGCTCCTGGATCATCCACCACAGATCCTACATGAAGGGTAGGTACAGATAGCCTCCACAACGCTCTCGCCCGTCAACCTCCTCCAAGTGTCTTCTCGCCGTGAAGTCCACCTCCATATACTTACTCGTCGTGTAGTCCACATCCGGGTACCGACCAGTCTTCGAACACTCGGCCGCCATCAGCACTGTCCGTCGTCTGCAACCAACGCGACAAGGTGCGGGCATAGCCCGTGCAGGGGTGAGTATAACGATACTCAGTAGGGACCCCGAGACCCTCAAGGTCTCACTAAAACCACCATGGATATCCACAAAGAAGATCTCAATAGATAACCTCTACTTAGGTATATGACCATACATATATATAAGTTATCAAGTAACCCATCTCAATCATGAGGAAACACAAAGATCATGAAATCAACAGATAACCACTACCCAGGTATATACCCATACATATACCTATGTTATCAAGTGACCCATCTCAATCAAGAGGTAAACACAAAGGTCAAAAGACTCAGCTCAAACCAGGATTTTCATTATCAAAACTGAAACTACTGAAGAGCTCCGTCTCTGAAGTGTACAGTGGTCCTATCACGACTCCGAGGTACTGCTCACTAACCTAAGACTGCTGGGGTACTCCTCCTGTTGAGTACCGCGGGTCTGCGGCCTACTACCGGGCGCTCCGTCCGCTGTGGGTATGTCGCCAAATACCAGGCGCTCCCCCTAATAGCCTACAGAGGTACTCCTCCTGTCGAGTACCATGAGTCTGTGGCTAACTACCGGGCGCTCCGTCCGCCGTGGGTCTATCTCCAAATACCGGGCGCTCCGTCCACTGGGCTAGTCGACTCACTCCAAGTCGAGTCGGTCAAGCAGTCGTCAGGTTTCAGCCGGCTACACGGTCTCTGTACTCCGTGCGCTCATCTCCGGGAGGGTCCGCTCCACGAGCTACATGTCGATACTCCAAGTATCATAAAGTCCCACGAAGAAGTATCTCAAAGGACCGCCTCATC
The DNA here is from genome assembly GCA_963277665.1 of Viscum album. Lineage (NCBI taxonomy): Eukaryota > Viridiplantae > Streptophyta > Magnoliopsida > Santalales > Viscaceae > Viscum > Viscum album. Next base: position 2,095,097,700 of record OY728163.1, on the reverse strand, counting down.
ATAGGGGTCTCAACGCAATAGTCGACGCGTCAATCGGACACCCAGTCTGTGAGTTACTAGCCTTTTCGTCCCCGGGGCCTGGTTGGTTTCGTGTGAGAACCAATCCGTCCGTAACTCAACTATACCCCTGAACACTCATAGGGTATACTCATAGGGACCGCTTCTCAACGTGATCACCAACGCCTCTGACGTTTCGTCAAACGGACGTCTGGTCTAAATGATATCAGCTTTTCCGTTCCAGGGGCCCGGTTGGATTTTGGGTACAATTCAACCCGGCCACTATCCATCATCAACCAAACTCAGGCGAAGTAATCCAAATGATCCGTCTCACTTAGAGGAATCCAACAAAGTCGACGACACGTCAATCGGACGTCCGGAGCTCAAGATATAAGCGTTTCCGCTCCGAGTGCCCGGTTGGTTTTGTATCCGAACCAACCCGGCCGAACCCAAAGTATTCGGAAACCTTGAGTGCGATATACCGAATCGACCGTCTCGATCCAAGGATCGCATCACCGCTAAAGGTGCATCGATCGGAGGTCTATAGCTCAAGATATGGGTGCAAGACCGTTAGGGGTCCGAAAATTGGGGGTTTGGGCCCGGACCGACCCGACCCGACCCCCCCCTGGGTCGGCCCGAACCGGGTCGACCCAAACCGGGCTGGGTCCGGCCCGGCCATCACGGCCCGGCCAGCTGCGGCTCGGCCAGCTCGGACGAGCGGAAGCCGCGGGCGAGGTGCGCGGCTCCCCCACCCTCGCCGATAATTGAGGCCGGCGACAACCGCCACCGCCTTCCGCGAACCACCGGACGCGCTCCGGTGGTCCGTTTCTCCTTCCGTCTTCGCCAACGGTCCTCCCGGGAGCCGACCTTCACTGCAAGGGCCTCAAATCACCCTTCCGGCCACGTTCATCAACACCTGAAAATCCGCACATCAATTAACAAAACGCGCCGTCTTCGTGGTTCTCCTGCACGACGCGATGGCGTCGCGCCCCTTCGTCGTGGCCCGACTCCATTCGCAGATGTCTTTGGGTTTCTCCTATGTGTCACGATGGCATCGTGCCCTTGTTCATTTTCACGATGTGGCGCGACGGCGCCGCACATTCCTTGCCGCACGTTCCACGCGGTGTGACGGCACCACGCCATCCCCGTTTCAATCCCCAAAAGAAACCCACAAGAATAAGGAGGTGGGTCGGCCGTGTTTGTGCGGTCCGGCCCCCTCTCATTAATTGATATCAAATGGTCATATTTCACGAAGATCGTTAAGATAATAATCACGAACAAATTAAATAATAGTCCTCAACATAAATCCGCTTAATCGAACAATCCGCGGATCAACCTGGAATTGGTTGGTCCGTGCTCGTCGTTCTTTCCTCAAAAGATAATAGAACACCAAAATAAAATCCCCTACCTCTAGAATCGTCGAGAGAGGGTTCGTCGCGGATTTCCTCATCCCGGAAGAAAGCGTCGCTGAAGGAGCGTCGCGGAAGAAGTGTCGTTGACGTCGCAGTACACGGCGTCGCGTCGTTGATCTCCGAGGGTTTGGCATTCTTCGTCAGAGGTTGGAGCGTTCTTCGTGTTCTTCGCGTTCTTCGCGTTCTTCGTCGAAGAAGAACGCTTTCCTCCAAATTCTCTCCATGCCCCCAGTCCAACTAAATAAAATAAGGTCAAACCTTATTTTATTATTGACCTAAGCTTTTGAAATTCAAAAGATAAGAAATGAACAATTAATTCATTGAATTAATTGTAACGATTTAACTGCCCAATTAATAGGAGCGTTTAATTTTTTAAGAAACGCCCTAGTTTACTTTCATTAAAAAGGGTTTTCGCGGGTGTGTTACTTAGCAGAAAAGAAACGGAGGGGCTCGTGCGGGCCCCACCTCACTAATATCCTACCAAGAGGGTAGGATGTTTTTGAATTGTACCCTATCCGCTTTAACTTAGCTTAAGAAGCATTAAGTGGCATTTAAGTGGCTTTAAGTGAAATAAAAATAAAGTTGTCGCACCACTTTATTTTATTTCTTAACTTAAAGCCCAAAAATTAAAAACCACACCTGAGCAAACGCAACTCCGGAAGAGGAGTTTCTAAGAAAATACCAGCACTGCGATACCATTGGTGCCCTCAGAATTCGATTCTGAGCACCGGTTTAAAGATATAAAAACCCGCTCGTTCTTTCACTATACGTACCCTAGCCAAACTTCGAAAAATGATTCCGGGCACACCGGGCCTCGGAATCATGTGCTGGCAGAAACTGCATTCTTGTAAAATTTCAAATAATATTATGAAACAATTTCCCTTGAAATTTCCGGGTCTTGACATAAAATTTGGGTGTAACTATCTCACCCCCATGGTTTTACATCATGTTACAAGGATACGCCTCATTTAGAAAATAATCCCTCTTCCTCGTGAGTTCAAATGGACGTCGATAAACACCTCGTCACAGTGTCATGCAGTTGAAAGGTCTTGCCTCAGGGTTAGGGACCCATTCCCTTCCTAGCTTGATGGTTCCACTCTAGTCATCATGTATCCATGCCCTAGTAAATTAGGGGGGATCATCCCCCAGATTTCAATGGTGACCCACTACCTAACCCCTCTAGAACGAAGCCCAGAATTTCCATCAGGGACCATTACCCAACCTAGCTGGAGGTAACACCCGAACTACTATCAGAGACCATTGACCATCCTAGCTTGAGGTAAGCCTAAAATTGCGCTAACCATACCTCAAGGACGGTATCTCTTAGAAATAATTGACAATCACCAACCAACCCTTATAGATGGTACCTCTTGAAAATCATCGAGGAATATTGGAAATACCTACTAGACATTATATCTTGGAATGCAGGGTTGTAGTCATCGAGTGTCAACCTGCAAATGCATCACATAACGAACATATCACATTGTAACTCATAATCCACTATAGAGGGAAACCTCACATATTACATAATAAATACTAATGATTGGTTACTCAGATGACAGAATATGAGTTCATAATAATATATAATGAGATACAGAAGATTCGTAATGTGGTACATGGTGCATGTGGATCCCACACGATGCGTGACCCAACCTCAGTGACTGGTTATGTAACTATCCATACTTTTGTAGTTAATTGCGAACAAGTACCCCTAGGCATGCCAGGGTACCCCCAGAGTTCATTGAACATCTAGTCTGAAGGTAGTCGAGTGCATGAGGCTCGTTATCTATCTGGAGGGTGAAAACATAATTTTGCTAACACGCCTCCACAAACGTCCCCAAAACATTTTTCCGCATCTCTTCATACATCTTCTCTAGTCTCAAAAGAGTCTATGCTGTAACAATATGTTTTTTCTCTTAAAACGTTGTAGAAGAATCTTACACCAACATTCTATTCATGTTTACATGAATAATGGGATCATGAATATGACTCCACACATCAATATGTTTCTTTCCTTTGCAATCCTAGTGAAAAATGCACAAAATCGACTACACATTTTCCCTAAATGGACATTCAATGAAAAGGTTGTATGTCCCCTCATTGCACTCAGAATGGGTCTTATGTGTCCCATACCTCAATCCAAAAAAAATAATTGTAGGGATCACATCATTACGATCCTTATGAAAAATACACATAGGATCAACTACATGATCGTCTAAAATGAATACCCTATAAAGAACCTGCATGCCCATGACACACCATCCCAGTCATCATCCTGCCCTTAGCCAGACGCACTGAATCCCCTCAGCCTCCCCCTCCACGAAGAATATTTCTTCCATGCATTGTTGGAAAAGGACCTTACAATGGACCCTTCTATTAACCACCGAGACTCCTCCAGTCTCAAAATTTTATATCTAACAACAAATCAGTGATACCTAAGATGAGACCTTCACAAGTCCATCCTCTGACAAACGATCCAATATTGTATTGAAGTGTATGAAAAATTGGGTGATGGAAAATACTCAAAGAATGGATGGATATTCATATAAAACATGGTATTTAAACATAGACCATTGGCGGTGTTCATGCAGCCATCAACGAATGAAGATATAAACAACTAACAAGAGTAAAAAATGCTTTTAAATTTAAAATTTTAATCTGAACTCAAATGTAGATGAAATTATACCTTGATTAGTTTGTCAATCATTGGAAATGGATCCACTATGATCCTTCTTTGATCCTATGAGGATTCAGTAGATAATTCTCCTCGATCCAATGAATAAATTGAGGGATATAAGAAAGAGAGAGAGACTTAGTAGAGAGAGAGTCTTAGTAGGGAGAGAAGTTATTCGGGTGAACCCAAATCCAAAATCCTTAAATCTCTATTTATAGGTGTCCCGATTGACGTGAAATATCAAATACCCAAGCCCCCTCATTTTATGTCACTCCTAGAAAAAACATCCAATTTCAAGGTGAACGTCGATCTACAATTTCCAATTCGAGTCCCCATTTTTAAATTATTTAATTTAGCATTTGAGATAAATTAGTTATGTTTAATTAGTTTATTTACGATTTTCCCATGGGTGGATTTTTCTCACATAAGTTCTGAACTGAAAAATGTTATGTCCCACCATGGGTAAACGCTACGTTCTAGACTCAAACGTGGCCTTAGATTTCTGATCCGAGTTATCATTTGAGAGTTATTTCATTTCCTTTTGATGCATAATATAAAATATACTAAATATTGTTGTATAATTTATTATGGGAACACCAAGGCTCGGAATCGCATGTTGTCTCGGTTTCTATCACTATAAAAATATGTATAAATATTCTAATGTTTTACAAGGATAAATAATGGTCCCTATATTATAATATTGTTATAATAAAATGAAATGTTGAATATTTTTATTTGTTTGGGAATCATTAATCATATATAACTGTGATCATTTTACACCATATTGTTTTATCTTAAATATTATTTATATGACTGAAATGGATATTTTTTCTTGTTAATTCAATGAAGAAAACATATATTATTTTAGGAAAGGTGAAATAAAATGGTTTTCATGATTTGAATTTATTTAGAATGAAATGAATATATATATTATTTTAAACAAAATATGATCAAAATGATGTTTAAGAATACTCTCTAACTATACTATGTGATACACCATAATGATCCAATACTACTTTTTGATGAAAATCGATGGTTTGATCAATCACTTCTGGATATAACCTTACAGTATTGAAACTATATCCATACTTATTAAACTTTTTAATTAAGTTAATTCATTTTTCTATTAATAACTATAAATAATCATCAATAGTTATTCTTCAAATTTAAATGATGGATAGTGGGTTTTTTTCTCCCAAATTAATGTTAGGAAAAAAATAATACCATAATTTAATATAGGATGGAGATTTAGTTTTTCCATGGAATAAAAGGTTTCTTACACCACTTAAATAGGTGGATTTTGGGTTGTGCCTCCATGTTTTAAAAAGGAATGTTGATTAATTTAATTACGTGAATAATGAAATTGATTTAGGTTCTTCATACATATATTAGGAATTCATTGAAAAGGATTGTGACCCCTACTAAAATCCAGAGAGTCAATTTTAGTTGGTGTCATCCCTCTCCATATATGAGAGGGGTGACAAGTGGGGTAGGAGCATTTATATAAAAATAATAATAAAAACATTATGTTCATCTCCCATTATTTTTCATCTTCATTAACATAACATTGAAAAGTGGTTATAACAATTCTAGAATGTCAATACCCCTCTTAACAATTCATAAAATCCTAATATGAAATAAAAATTGGTATAAAAGGGTGTTTCCTTTCATTAGATTATATTTCTAATATTTTTTCACATAAAATCCTGGAATCAAAATTTCTTAAGAAAATATATTTTTTGATATGGATGTAATTAAAGAAAATACTTAATATAAACCTCAATTACCTCTACTCTTAAATAGAAATTATTATGGATACTTGGAGTCTCGTATGGGGGGTTTTCTAAAACACTTGAGAATTAAAATTTTGAATATTATGGTGAAACCAATAACGATACATAAATTTAATCCTAAAACATCAGTTGGTAAAGATTTAGTAATCTATATTCTAAATTACAATGTGATAAAAAATATTTGTACTTCAATTAATTAGATTATATATATTCATATTTTTTATGAAAACCAGCACATGAAATTTTGAAAAAACAACACGTTAGTCATCTAGGTTTTGATATTCATGTAAGAATTAATATTTCCATTTTATGTGTTGAATATTAGGTTTTAAGAATGGGATAATAAAACATAATAATTAAAATGTTTCAATGAATAATGAAAATTTAATATGAATTAAATTATTTAGGAGAAATGATAAATAATTTTATTTTAGTCGAACGAGTTTCCATAGATTTATTAAATAAAAGGGAATTACAAAAAGTTATCAATTGAAAAAAGGGATATTTTCAAATAATTTAATATATATGATTTTATTAGATCCTATATTTGAAATGAATTAGAATTTAAAAAAATTCCCATGAGTTCAATTTAAAAATTATCGATATTTTCAATAAATAAAAATTTCCTGTTACCACTCACCCTTCAAATTAAGAATTAAAAATTAGTGTATGTGACCATGTTATATGGGTTTTCAAAAAATAATAATCAGTGGATACTCAAGAAGGCGCAAAAATAATGACCCTCAAAAATAAAGAAATCATGAATTGTAATGGTGAATTTGTAATTATCTGCTATGAGTATAGGGAAAGGGGTCACATCATTCCTATATTTCTAAAACAAAAGACTCATCAGAGATAGGGTGAACAAAAATAGAAAATAAAATACTTTTTAGTTAGTTGGTGTTACAAATTAGACTCAGATTATAATCATGAATATGGAATGGGAAATGGGATAGTAATACTTAGTTTGGTGGCCGTAAAAAATCTAGATATAAATATTATTTTTAAACATATTTGGAATATATCTTATTTATGACGATTTGTATGAATATATTGAGAAAACCAATCATAAAGTAAACAATATTATTGGATTATTCAAAAATATTAATAGAAAATATTGTTATTTTCTTATTAAATAAGAAAAATTGGCAAATATAACCTCGAGATCAAATCAAAAACTATAAGTAGCTTCATAAGGTGTTCATTTGTAAAATATTAACGGTAAATAGTTTCATTACATATTTATTAAAGATCAATTAATTAATTATTATTCTATTTTAAAATAAAATATTAGGCTTATAAATTAGATTTGAAGCTCAAAAACTGAACTCTGCAGATTTTTTCAAGACTGTGAATGTTATGATAAGATAATTGAAAAGTAAAAAATAAATATATCATATACTGTTCATGATTATGGAAATAAATTACCAAAAATTTATAATACCTTCATAGTTAAATTCTAATGTTTAAATATTTCAAGTGTTACATTATATAGATGTCACATGAAGGCACATAATAAAAATTATAGAATATTGATACTTGAATATGCTCTTGATCACACTAGGGATTTATTATCAAAAAGAAAACGATTTCAATATTTCTTATAATATCCTTCATGGAATCAGTTCATATTTCCATGAATTCTTTTTCTAGATTAATAAGACCATTTTTTAATAAAACAATGACTTTATAAATATATTTCTATATGAAACATGTCTTTCAAGCATAAAAATGAATGTGTGGTAAATAGATAGTGGGCTCCCCAGACATACGGCTTGTAATATTTTGAAACTTATATCCCTTTACAACTATGATTGTGTTAGTGTTAATTTTAGTAATTCAAAGGGAAAAATAAATGGTTTTGGGTAGTTTTTAATTCCAAATTGAGTTTTTTTTCAAAGTATTAGATGTTTAGAGGATTAAAATATAATTTAATTAGTCTGTCATATATTTGGGATGATTCTATGAATTTGAAATATGAAAATGAAAAATTAATTATTTTCAAATAATGAGCTATATTATTTTATGTATAAAATAACTAAAAATATTTATTCATTTAATTTTTTGGGATAATTTAATATAATTGAAAATTTTAAATATTGTGAAATCTGAAAAAAAATAATAGATTATTGGACCACGAAAATTCATGGTTATTACACAAGATTTACAAAATTAAAAAGGTATTGGATATTAACAATTTAAAATTGGACATCACATACCACTTTGATTTAGGATTAAAATGTATGTGACATAAAAAGTCATTCATATTAGTCTATGAGGTAAAAAAATAAATAACACTTCAAAATTTATATTTTTATTTAATTGTAATAATGAAAATTATATGTATGTTTTGGGAAATGTATGTTTATATTATTTTTGATGACTAATGTGTATTTAAATGGTCTAATTATCATTCAATTATATACAAAACATTGTATATATTTATTTCATATTTAAATTTTTTCAAAAAAAAGATCAAAAGATTTGAAAATTTTAAATTGACATATGATATTTTTTCTCAAATATATTATTTGAAAGAATTTAGGATGATAATGGGAATAGTAATAACATTTCATCCTGTAGGACCCTATAAAATATATTTTATTATATTTCAATAAATAATACATTATTGGAAATGGATGAAGAAATATTTCATGAGTACTCCTAAAAAAACAATCCAAAAGATATTATATTATCCTTTTAATATTTAAATATTATTCAAAATTGGCCATTTTTAATGAATATGCCTTATGAAATATAAAAATGATGGAATCCTAAAATTTAATATTTTATAATTTGGACGAAACGTTCATATTATTATTACTAATTATTCACATGAAAATTTTGATTCAAGAATAAATAAAGGTACCATTCTATGGTATTCGGAATCATGTAATGATTATAGAGTTCATAACCAAATAACATTAGTATTTCAAGAATAGTACCATGTTAGATTTGATTAAAACAATTTAATGTAAATTAAATATGAATTAGAACATGTTTTTAATGAGATTACAGATTTTAACCTTATTAAATCTTAAAACCAGAAATAGATAAATCAATTAAGGGGAAGATTACATATCTCCAAAATACATCAAAGTTCTATATTGAAAATACTATTGAAAATGTAGTTAGTGATATATATACTATTTTTCAAACTACAAATTCCATTAGAAGTGTTTTTTCTTTTCAATGTTTTATTTATAATATTATAACTTTATATATTGATTAATAATTAATTTATTCAAACTGGATAATGGAAATTTGTAAATAAATTAATACATTTTATTAGCATAAGTTATTGTCATTTATTGATCCCCAAAATGATCAAAATATTATAAGAGTGAAGTGGATCTTTATAATATTTTAATACGAGTCTAGTAAAATAAATAGAAACAAGGACTGATTAGTTTCCCAGGGGTATGATCAGGAAAATGGGGTTGATTTTGAGGAATTTTTCTCTATAATGTCCTTATAATAATAATTAATAATTCTTTCAGAATATGCATCTAATTTTATAATTATACTTTTTCAAATGGATGTCAAAAATTCATTTTTGAATATATATATTTCTAAAACAATTTTTATAAAGAAGAATCACGTTTTTCATAATGAATCTAAATCTACCCATGTTTTGAAATTATAAAAATATCATTTGGATCTAAAATTTTATGCTTAATCATTATATGAGGTGATTTTTTGAATGATTATTTTCAAATGGAAAATAATTATCTATGATTATTCATCGAGGGTGATTTAAATGTTGTATTGATAGTAAAAATATATTTCAATGATTTTAAAATTCATTTTCAAAATTATTTAGAATATAATGAATTTTCAAATATACATTATCTAGAATTTAAAAATAACCCAAATGTTTAAAATAATGTTTTTTGGGTTTCAAAAAAAATCAATGAAATCGATTTAATTTTAATAATAAATTAAAATATAATAAAAAATTAGATAAATGTTTTCATCAGGATGGTTGTAAAATAACAAACATTCCAATATATATCAATTGTGAGTTGGATTCTAAGGATTCTATAAAATATTTTTATAATAATATCTATAGAGATATGATTGGTTGTAATCTTTATTTGACATCATAAAGTCTATAGTTAATGTTAATTAGATTTATATGTGCTAAATTATAATATATTCATAATTAAACCTATTAAAAGTAAGTTAAAATATTAATTAGGTATTTTAATGGATATGTGAATCTTTCATTATTTTATCTTACTCAAAATTCATTAAAGATAACATGTTTTTCATATTCTTATTTTGGTGGTTACAAAATAGATAGATAAATGACAATATGTATGTGAAAAATCATTAGTAAATTTTTAGTTTATTATTATTCAATAAAAATATATTCTATGTATTTATAAATTAATGAAATTGTGTGTGTTGTTTCAGTTTATTTTTTCACTATCATTATAGAATAACATAATGCTTTCCTGTTATAATTTTATTTTTTAGATTATATTATTATATTGAGATAGTAAATAATTATTTTTTATCAATAAAATACTATAATATGATAATAGGATAAAAGAAATTAATTTGTGGTATCACTTTTTTAGAGAACATGTTCAGAAAGTAAATATTAGTTTTGAATGTTTTTTCTAAAGATTATAAATATAGTGACATTAATACTAAAACAAAAAATTTATCTATTTTGTAAAATAAAATTTAAAATTATAATATTGGAAATGTAATCATTAAACAAATATCTAGTGATACATATGCACAAATTTTGATCTAAAACAATAAATGCAGTCCATTTTTCCATTTTATATAATTTATCTATTTTACTATTATTTTTGGATCATTAGAATTTTCTTATATGTTTGGAAACTATTTAATACATTTCTAATCTATAAACTTTTCCATTAATATATTGAAATTATATCAATGAACCTTATGGATTATAACATATTTTCGAAAATAATTAATAATTTTATTCACAGTTTTTTTGTCTATATATAAATTTTAAAAATATATGAATTTGGGGGAAGCCTATTTATGTGTTTGATAAAGATTTTAATTTAGTAACCATTTAGGTTAAGCTTTCAATGTTCAATTTTAATTATAAATTTTAGATTCATTCATAATAATAACTACTTATACTTATGATAATATCCTAAATCATAAAATATTTTTACATTTAAGGAGGAAACTTCTATACATTTTGGATCAATATCAAACATGGGGTGATATTTGAATTTATATTTTTTATGTAATTATTAAAATGGTTTCAATGGTAAGTGGCTCCCTAATCTAAATGGTTTATTATTGTTTTCATAATCACAAAATTATGAATTGATGTTGGAGATAAAAAAATTCATAATATGTTTTAATTGGAAAATTATTAGTATTCTATTGAACATTTTACAAAATATACAAGTGACCATGAGTAAAAAAGAATAAAATGTATAATAGTCGCATTGAGTGAAAATTTTATAATGTATAAAAATAACATGATTGAAAATTTTACATTGTTAGGAAGTGACTATAAATGAAAATTTGACAAAGTCATTATGTGACCACATGATGTAGGCAGGCTGTGAAAAAAGGAATAATGCAGGTAGTTTGTGATGTAGGCATGATGTGGGCATGACACTACACTAGATCGTCAGGTCAGATTATGGGACATTGGGATATGTAATGGTTTTCATATCCACTGGGCATTCGGGGCATGTTGTAACATACCTGACCCAGGTTCCACTAACTAGTCCACTAGGAAAGGTGATTACCTGACCTTAAGAACACCTCCCCGTATGCTAGATGTTGTCTCCTAGCCGTGAGGGTCTAGTTATTCATGTGGTGAGACTATACCCCCTTTTCTAGAGTATGGAACATCAAAAAAGATATAAATAGTGCAAACACTATAAAAGAAACAATATAATGCATAAATAAACCACTCCCAAATTGGGTACAACAGGAACAAACATATGTACTTCATGCCTTGCTACAGTTAAAAATGAACAAAAACTGAAATGAAGAAAAACAGTGAAATCCACAAAATATTCCTAACTCTATGTCCTGAAACTCAACTAAACTCATCTCGAATCCCAACTAAATTCCCAAGCACTTGGCCCTTTCCCTTTTCCTGACATGCAACCATGAAATTTGGCAGGGTACCCAATGGCAACCCGAGCAGGGTTTGAGTTAAACTCAGTGGGTAACCACCAATAGTGTCTACAAAATATACAACAAATAGATATTGCATATTGTGGTAAACAATAACAAGTAAAGGAAATAGATTATAACGGAAATCTTAATTATGTTTTTTTCATTTAACCAATGAAATAACCAACACTAATTCCAAGAAATAGTATTTATCAATTCACCATTTATATGTGATCAATGGAATATGAAATATCAAAATTCACAACATGAGAGAATTAAACAAGTCATATCTCACTAGGAATTATAACACAATAATTTTCAATATCCCCACATCAAAGACATATTTTGGGTGGATGCAATCGTTACAGAAATGGAACTCTCTCTACTTCCCTAACCCATGAATTTAGTGGGTGGATTTTGGATCCTCAGTCAAAACTCGATAATGGGCGTAGAACCTCAAGTATATACCCCACACTACCAAGCCATATGAACATGATTTATTTAACATTAATCACATTCATCCAAAATTCACAACCTAGCATCACTAATGTCATTAGGAACATAAAAAAATATCAATGAATGGGAATTTAACATTACGCCACAATCCATTAACACATTCGTCATATCAAACCCATAACATTCATCCTCATTTCCCATTTCCCATGCCTATATCTCTATACATAATCATGTATAAAGCTAAACCCTACTCATTTTCCCCATATCTAACTTAACACCTTTTTAATCCAAAAAAACCCACATAGGTCACTACCAAACCAAGTTGTGTTTATATGACTCTGATTCACACCCTTCACGATTAATATCATATTGACCATGGGCTCTATGTTGCCTCACAATGGACCTATATTTACATAGCTATACTCTACGTCCCGAAATGTGGGAACACCCCATGTGTGGCCCTAATAATGGTTGTGTAACACCCCAATATTTTATAGTACGTTATTTTTTCAATGTAATTCAATAACTTGCACTACACACAACACCGAGTTCAAGCACACCACGACTTACCAGACTAGTTGTTCAAAAGTAGTTATGAATAGTATTAAATGAATTTTTAACATTATGTAATCCTTATAATTTTAGATCCATATTATGAGTTTCTTAGACCTAATGTAAGAACAAACTCATTTTTTCAGATAAAATAAGAATTTTTCAAAAAATAAATTTTAATTCCTTTTAATGGAGAACATTTTTTTAATCCAATATTTGAAACATTTATTTATTCCATTTGAAAAAATAAAATTATTCTTTATAATCAAGACATAAAAATTTAGTTTCGATAAATTTTTTGTGTTTTTCTGATAACTTTCATATGTGGGTGAATACTGAAAAATTCTAAATTTTAACTGAAAACATCTTTTTTAATCAAAATAATTTATAGTGTTCAATTATAAATTTGAATGGTTTGGAAGTATTGTAATATTATATTTTTACAATTTAATCACATTTTCGTCATATGATATAATATCACTTTTGAAATTTGACATAAACAAGGGTCAATCTTTTGATAGTTATTATTTCTTAAAAATACGCTTTTTGGTTTTGACAACGGAAATAAATTTTAAATAAATTAATTCAACTTATAGGTTTTTAAATTGGTAAAATGGACTAAATTTTTGGTTTCAAAATATCAAAATTATCTTAGGGTGAATTTTTGTTACTTTTTTGAAAACATTCAATTTTTGATGAATAGTGAATAACATAGCATTATTGTTAAAAACTAAATTTTTTAAATAATTATTTATTTTATTTAAATTTATTTTAGGTAAAAAAATATAAATAATATCTATATATGTTCAACGTAATTCATTAGATTCATTTTATAATAATATTAGATATATAAAATTTTATTGAACTTTTTATCGTCTTTTACCCACCTTTTAGAAGCATTTGAAAATTTGCATAAAACCTAATTTTACTGCTTCAGTGAGATTAATATCAAAAATCCTAGATACACGGTTAATATCAAGAAATAAAATGTGGTTCAATAAGATGAAAATAATTTTTTTTCAATAGTAACTTTTGAATTTTATTTAACACGGTTAAAAGTAAATAGGGTAATTAAGGGTAAAAATAATATCAAAATTACCCTAAAACATGTCTTAATTCTATTGGATAAGTGTAATTTGACCAAAAAAAACCTTATGAATAAAATATGACCCTTTAGGTCCACTTGGATTACAATAAGACATTTATTGTTATTTTATTTAAAGAAGAGTTAAAAGAGTTAAAATCAATGTTTAATAACTAAACTGTTCTTAATAGAGGGTTATACATAAGATGATGTAACACCCCGGGTAAATAAAGAGTATGGACATTTCACATTTATCCATATTTGTGAATAAAATTTTAATATAACTTTAAAGGGGACGCTATGCTCGATGGCGTACCCAACATGCAACAACGAGTTTCTTGGGAATCTTATGTTGCACTCTAATAATAAAATACTATTATTTTAGAAAGGTAGTTAATGCCTAGCTGTTTTGATGGTGGGAATTAATAGAATTAACTACAAAATGATTATAAATGTTTGTCAAATAGTTTTACTTTTTACAGTAAATGTTAGAGGATTAAAAATTTGAATGAATCCAATTTTAAGCGTAAACATTCTAATATTCTTTAAAAGGTCGATTAACCGCCTTTTGATGGAGAACCTCTTTTAAATACACTTTTTGATAATTTTATGTATTATATTTGACATAATAAAATTCTTCTTTAGAATCGGGACATCAAAATTTACTTTGTGTAAATTTTTGGTATTTTTCTGATAAAGTTCATTTTTTTAATGAATAGTGAAAAATGTTATATTTTAATTCAAAACCTCTTTTTAATATAATTTATTTATATTATTAGATTATCTTTTTAATGGGTTTTAAAGTTCAATTAGAATATATTTTTACCATTTAATCCAATAGTGGACGTTGGAATTAATTTCATCTTGAAATTGGACTTAAACTAGAGTCAATCTTTTGATACTTATTGTTTCTTAAAAAGACGCTATTTGTTTTGACAGCGGGAATTAATTATTAAATTAATTAATTCAACTTATATGTTTTGACTTTTTAAAAATAGACGTAATTTTTGAATGATTAATATCAAATATATCTTAGGGTGAATTTTTGGTATTTTTCTAAAAAACTTCAATTTTTGATGAATTGTGAAACCACTAAGTGGTAGTTAAAGAAACTGATTTTTCGTTTAAATGAAACTTTTCCAAAACTGTGTTTTGAATTTCAAAAATCTGACATACATGTTTTTCATTAAGAAGTAAAATGTGGTTCAATGGAATTAATATAATTTTTTGGTAAATAGTAACTTATTAAGTTTTTAATCACGATTAGAGGTAACTATTGTAGTTTAAGGTGAAAATAATGTTTTAATATTATGAAATGACCTAGACACATGTCCTATCCTCATTGGATGTGTCATGGCCGAACAAGAAAATACATGGGTCAACTTTGGGACCCCATAGAGCCACTTTGGATGGAAAATGACATAAATACCTTTTTATTTAATGTTAAAGTAAAAATGACACAAACATGAGATGTTTTACTAAAACAATTTTCACATGGGGTTATACAAGTCAGATTTCTTACTATAAATAGTCATTGGAAAGATAAAAAGATTTCATACATCATAGTATTTATTTTATTATTTTTATACATTAAATAAATTAAATTATATATGAAATTATGATGATGAAGCGATGACCTCATTATTTAACGATTTAAATAAAATGGAAAGATATTATAAAATCTAAGACCTACACATGTACAAAACCTATTGTATTGGTTGATTTAGAACCCTTATCTCCTTATCCTCTAAACACACCAATTTGGGACCATGAAAATCCGAAATGCATTTTAAAATAAAGGAACATTTCATTACATTCCAAGAGTGCCCCTCCTCTCCTCTTATAAAAGGCCCCCACCTCTACCTCCTTACCCACACATCCAAAGCCATTGGCTCGGCCAACCCCTTCCCATTTTGTCTCTACACATCCCTCTATTACTCCTAGAAGCCTCACCTTGGGAAGAAGTTTTCCCAAGGAAGCCTTTGATCTCAAATCAAAAAGAGTTACCCGATTTTAAGGTAATGTCTCCACTTGTGTTTTTTTGTTTTATTTTTCTTCTCCAACCCCCTAAACACTTCATTAATTTATTTTGTATCAACTCCAGTATCTTCAATATACTAGGATGTTGTTATAATAATCGTTTGAGCTACACTTACATACACCTACATCAAATGGTTAAAGAACATACTGTTTCTGTGGATGGTGAATTTCTGCCTCACGAAACGATGATTGTTCAATATTCTCTTAACACCTTTCATGGTGACCATTAAGATGTCACTATACTTATATATGATATATAATATGTTTATGTTTTAATTAATCTTCTGTATTTTTATTTTTTGGAATACCTTTATGGTTTCCATTGTGGGTAAACATGATAATTTCATTTTAGAAAGTGCGGAATACCACCCCCTCAAAGTGATTTGACTCGTTAATGCCATATGTGGGATGTATAAATGATGGATTTAAAGTTTTTATATATGATTTATGTTACATATAAATGATTAATATAATTATGTAATTAAAATATACATACATCTCATTTATTTTTAATTCCGTTAATATGACATAGAAAAGAAAGTAGTGTTCATGCGTACGTACGGCTTACCCTCTCCATGAACAGTGAATTTCATTTCTTACCTCTAAATTATTATGTAATATTATAAATACATGTATATTATGGGTATATATGAAATATATGATATCCAAATCATGAATATCATTCTGGATATAATGAACCTTTGTCCACACGAACAACATGTAATTGTAAGAAGTTCACTTTCGACTTAAGAACCAAATATCGACAAAACAAACATTATTAACTTGAATGATTACATAATGTTTATAACATGGAAATAAGTGATATAAAAGGAATAATGAACTTTAAAAAGGATATTAATCAAGTAGAAATTAACTCATGTTTATTATTCAGGACGTTAAAGAACGATTGAGTCAAGTCGGACCCGAGGTAAGGGATCCTACTCCTCTCTTTCTTTTGAAGTACACTCTTTTATTTCATTCCTTTTAAGCTCATATTTCATTTGATTGGGATGTTCTTTTATATTACTCTTACTGTAATGTTTATGTTCATATTATGAGAGACCATATTCTCTCTCATCAATCCATTTTGGATGTTTTGACTGGCGCCGTTAGGCTGCCGAATTTTCGTAAGAGATCTAACCTCTCTCTTTCTTTTTAAGTACTCTCCTTTATGTCACTTCTTTTAAGATACTATTTGTTATGTTGGGGGATGTCCTTTTATATTCATTTTTCTGTAAACATTATGTTAATATGATTAAGGACCCTATTTCCCCTCATCAATCCATCTTGGATGTCTTAAGTGGCACCGTTAGGCTGTAGAGTTTTTTTAAGGGATTTTTCATCTCACTTTTATTCCCGTGAGATTTATGCTACATTTGACACACTTTCCTTTGATTGGGGTATGTACTGCCCATTATTTTAGTCATTGTGTAATATAATTTAATTTACGAGTATTTACATTAATGTTGTATTTTCCTTCTTTCACGGGGTGCATGTCTCGAAAGATACCCATGTCGGTAAGGGAACCTTTCACACTCCTCTTTATAAAAGACTTCTTTTGTTATGTCTTTTAATTCACATGATATTATGTTGGGATATGTTCTTATATATCCTTATTGATGTAAAATTTATGTCCAAGTGATGAGATACCATTTTTATCTCTCATCAACTCATTTTCTGAATTTTAAAGTTAGGTCGTTGGGCTGTTGAATTTTACCAAGGGAACTTCTTAAACCTATTTCGATTTCTTTGGGATCCACATGTAGTTATTGAATATGTCCTTCTTTGAATATGTGTGAATGACTTTGATTTTTTACACTTAATATCCACTTATATTGGGTGTATTTATATTTTTTCACACATAATTATGAGATTTATTTATCTTTAATTTAAGGGTACCTTCTTTACAGGGGATTTCATCTCATTTTACATTTCTATTGATACTTCATTGTTCTTATGAACCAATTCACTATTATATGGTTTATATAATGTCCTTTGGAATATTATATCATGAATTGATTTATTCTCATGATATTAAAAAGTTTTGATTAAATGTTATTCCTCAATTATTGTATTCAAGTGTCTCTCATTTTGTTAAAAACCCTTTAACTAAAATATCGTTTTAAATGTTTTAATGATTTATTCTTATAAATATTTATCATTAATATCCATGTTTTCAAAATGGTTATGAGGATTTATTTACGTGGATATTAATGTTTTAAAATGTTAAAAGCTTCAAAGTGGTATGGGACACTTTGATTCAAATATCTCTTTATTAAATGTTTTAAATAGTTTTGAAAATGGTTTTTTAGAATGGGTTCATTATTTAAATATCTTAAAATGTTATATTGTTATTGCAATGTGGAAATGTTATGTTTCCTTTATGAATGTTTTATGTGATACGATTATGTTATGGTTCTTGGGCATTGTTATGAAAACAGGTTGTTTCGTGATAAACTAAGGGCGGGTGAGCCCGATATAGCTCTCTAATGAATTGGGTAACGTGGTGGGGTTAAACGTTAAGGTTTCTCCGAAGAGATTTAGGGAATATACTGTGATGGGTATTCCAAACGTAACCAAGAGGGTTACTCCCTTTGTAAAAATGTTATGAATTCCTCAAGTTACCTTTATGTCTTATGATTTCTATGATTTATTCATGATTTTACGAGGTATGCTAAAGTGATTATGTTTTATGGGTAAAGTATGATTTCATTATTATGTATACATGTACTCATGTTTCCTTTCCATATTTCTATATCCCTTATTAAGATTTTTATGCTCATCCCATGTTTTTGAAATGTTTTTCACAGGTCAAGGGAAGGGTAGATGATATGATGATAGTGTCAAGGAAGTGTCAAGAAAGAATCCATGTTTTCTTTTAAATATGTTTCCGTTGATGGGAAAAATGAATACTATCTTTTATGTAACCACTTTGTTTAAATGTGGAATTTAATTCATGTTTTATGATCTAATTCTCTAAAACTCTAAACCTGAAAAGATCCTCAATGTGTAATCTTGTAATAACTCAAGATTAAGTAAGGTTTAAGGCTGGGGCCTTATAGTTCGTATCAGAGTTCGGTTTAGATAACTTTGGAGGTTAGGGTATTATTTAAGCATAAGTGACATTACCATAATGGATAGTATTTAGAAAGAGTCCTAATTTTAGATAAAGTGAATGAGTAAGTATATATTAGTGTTTATCTTCCTCATTAGTACATGATGGTTTTTTTGATATACTCACACTGACCTTTTTGGTTTTAGTAAATGGTTGGATCTAGCAGGCACCAAAGTAACAGTGGATGTGAAGGAAACTGTGACAGTTTTTTGAGCAAGCAACTATATGATATGGGAGAGGCAATGAGAACTCTTGTGTTTATCCTCAACCAACTATCTGGAGTCATGATTGACCACCTAAACCTTGGTGAATTCTCTAAGGCATCATATATGCGTGAAACAAATCCCTACGGAACTACAAGTAATAATCATAAGGGTAAGTGTGTTCAAAAACCTATGTGTCAAAGATGTGGAAACAAACACCTAGGAAAATGTTTCAAAGGGATGGAAATATGCTATAGATGTGGAAATGAAGGTCATAAATCAAGAACCTTCCATGGAAAAAGGTAGAATCCAGTTGACTCGAGGAAAGGGAAAGAAGTTCTTTCTGTGGGATCAATTGAATGTTTTAAATGTGGTTTGCATGGTCATTATGCAAAAACATGTCCTATGAAGTAGTTTCGTGAATGGGATCACCAATATCGTACAAATATCCGTTTACAAATACCTAATTCCATTCCGATTGAGGATGAAGAAACTGACAATGACCAATCAAAGGTATGTATTATTTCATTACTTTTGTTTTCCTAGTTTGAAATCTTAGGATATGATTCATGATTTTGTTTGTAGGAAAGAAGTATTTCAGAATAAGTTGGAAAGGTTTGGTTAATGGATCATGAAGAATGTTGAATGAGTAAGAAGTCAACATATAAGGGCTTCAAGAGTTATGGTGAAATTTTTAAGAATATTAAGTCTCTTTTGATGATGGGGTTACATTAGAAGACTTTCAATAGTATGTGTAACCATGATGTTTAATATATGAAAATTCTATTCAAGGAATAGTTATCTGTTCTTTTGTGGAAATATTTATAAAGAACCATTTGGGTTTATATGATCCTTACTTTTAAGGTAATTATGGGTTACTATATGTTATGATGGCAGTGAAAGGCATGAGATAAAATTGAGGTTAAATTATTTTATGGTTATTTTTGATGATTTTATCTCTTTTTGGGGAATTATTTGAGAATAATATAGTTTTGGAAAAAGGAAAACACGCAGACCATTTGATAACCCATCCCGCTAGACAAAGCTGTGGGAATCGAACCCACAACCGAAGTGCAACTGGTATTTATCGCCTACCACTTGACTACGTGAAGTCCCTGGTTAGTATGACTTATTCTTTTTAGTTATGTGTCTTTATGAATTAATAGTAAGTTGATTTTGGGTTATTTATGAAAATGATTAACCAATCATTGAGGATATGTGATTAGGTTAATTACTTTTCAATACGAGACTTTAGGAGCAACTCATGTTGTTTGGAGATAAATTTTACGATTTAACTTGGAAGACTATGTGACTAAATCCTTAAAATATTTGGGTTTCAATCTTAGTTTGGTTTACTTTGATGAATCTTATTGAAAAGTTTCTTATCGAATGGTCCTCGTTGAACTCTAGGTTTTGTTGGACAAATTTTGGAGATTAAGAATAGATTTTCTTTTTGTAAAGGGTTATCCTTTTCTAGATTATCTGATCTTGTACTAATCTTTTTGGTTTTGGTTTTGGATAATGTCTAAAGATATGGGAAGTATATAGTTCTCTTTTGTGGATTAGGTTATTCTCTATAAGTTGATTATAGTACTCTTAATGTGAACAAGTCTTCCTAAATACTCTTCTTTTGGGGAAAGTACGAGTCTGTGTAAGAAATCTAGTAAAAGATGAAAGTCAACATGACAAGTAAGTATGTTTCCTTAAGATCAAAAATAAATTCCTCAATGAATATTAACTTAAAACAAAAGTGTTGTCTGTTAACCTCTCCTATTTGGGAATCGAATACCGTTTAACCCATCACAAATTTGTGATTTTCTTATGGTTAACTTTCTCTTAGACATGTTTACTATCACTCTCCATCAGAACATGACCGTTTTTTCCTCCATGTCCATATTTTCATACTTGGAATCCTAGTATGGGTTAACTCGGGTGACCTTTATACTTATCTTTCTTTATTTTAAAGCGATTGTTTTACTGACTCTTGTTCCGATGTGGGATTTTCAATGAAGTTTCCAAGCCCAATTTTAAAATTGTGAGGACACAATTCCCAAAAGGGGGGAAGGATGTAACACCCCAGGTAAATAAAAAGTATGACATTTTCACATTTATCCATATTTGGGAATAAAATATTAATATAACTTTAAAGGGGATGCTATGCTCAATGGTGTACCCAACACACAACAACGAGTTTCTTGGGAATCTTACATTGCACTCTAATAATAAAATAATATTATTTTAAAACGGTAGTTAACGCCTAGATGTATTGATGTCGGGAATGAATAGAACTAACTACAAAATGATTATATATTTTTGTCAAATATTTTTACTGTTTAAAATAAATGTTAGAGGATTAAAAATTTGAATGAATCCAATTTTAAGCGTAAACATTCTAATATTCTTTAAAAGGTCGATTAACCGCTTTTTGATGGCGAACCTCTTTTAAATCCTCTTTTTGATAATTTTATGTGTTATATTTGACATAATTAAATTATTCTTTAGAATCAGGACATCAAAATTTACTTTTTGTAAATTTTTAGTATTTTTCCAATAAAGATCATTATTTTAATGAATAGTGAAAAATGTTATATTTTAATTCAAAACCCTTTTTTAATCTTATTTATTTATTTGATTATATTATCTTTTGAATTGGTTTTAAAGATAAATTAGAATATATTTTTACCATTTAATCCAATAGTGGTCATTGGAATTAATTTCATCTTGAAATTGGACTTAAACTAGAGTCAATATTTTGATACTTATTGTTTCTTAAAAACACACTATTTGTTTTGACAGTGGGAATTAATTATTAAAATAATTAATGCAACTTATATGTTTTTAATTTTGTAAATTAGACTTCATTTTTGAATTCTTAATATCAAATATAGCTTAGGGTGAATTTTTGGTATTTTTCTGAAAAACTTCAAATTTTTTGATGAATAGTGAAACCACTAAGTGGTAGTTAAAGAAACTGATTTTTCGTTTAAATGAAACTTTTCCACCTCTGTGTTTTGAATTTCAAAAATCAGACATACATGGTTTTCATTAAGATTTAAAATGTGGTTCAATGGAAATAAAATAATTTTTTTGTCAATAGTAACTTATTAAGTTTTTAATCACGATTAGAGGTAATTATTGTAGTTTAAGGTGAAAATAATGTTTTAATAATATGAAATTACATAGACACGTGTCCTACCCTCATTTTATGTGTCATGGACGACCAAAAAAATACATGGGTCAACTTTGGGACCCCATGGAGCCACTTAGGTTGGAAAATGACATAAATACCTTTTTATATAATGTTAAAGTAAAAATGACACAAACATGATATGTTTTACTAAAACAATTTTTACATGGGGTTATACAAGTGATATTTCTCACTATAAATATTCATTGGAAAGATAAAAAGAGTTCCTACATCATAGTATTTCTTTTATAATTTTTAGACATTAAATAAATTAAATTATATATGACATCATGATGATGCAGCGATGACCTCATTATTTAACGATTTAAATAAAATGGAAAGATAATGTCAAATCTAAAACCTACACATGTAAAAACCTATTGGATGTGTGGATTTCAAACTCTTATCACCTTATCCTTGAAACACATCAATTTGGGACCATTAAAATCCTAAACACATTTTAAAATAAAGGCACATTTCTTTGCTTTCCAAGACTGCCCCTCCTCTCCTCTTATAAAAGGCCCCCACCTCTACCTCCTTACCCACACTTCCAAAGCCATTGGCTCGGCCAAACCCTTCCCATTTTGTCTCTAAACATCCCTATATTACTCCTAGAAGTCTCACTTTGGACAGAAGTCTTCCCAAGGAAGTCTTTGAGCTCAAATCAAAAAGAGTTACCCAATTTTAAGGTAATGTCTTCACTTGTGTTTTTTTGTTTTATTTTGCTTCTCCAACCCCCTAAACTCTTACTATTTATTTATTTTATATCAACTCCAGTTTATTCAATATACTAGGATGTTATTATAAGAATCATTCGAGCTACCCTTACACACACCTACATCAAATGGTTAAAGAACATACTGTTTCTGTGGATGGCGAATTTCTGCCCCACGAAACGATGATTGTTCAATCTTCTCTTAACACCTTTCATGGTGGCCATTAAGATGTCACTATACTTATATATAATATATAATATTTTTATGTTTTACTTAAGCTTCTGTATTTTTATTTTGTATCATACCTTTATGGTTTCCATTGTGGGTAAACACGATAATTTTATTTTAGGAAGTGCGGACTACCTCCCCCTCAAAGTGATTTGATTTGTTAATGCCATATGTGGGATGTATAAAGGATGGATTTAAAGTTATTATATATGATGTATGTTACATATAAATTATGAATATAATTCTGGAATTAAAATATACATACCTCTCATTTAGTTTTAATTCCATTAATATGACATAGAAATGAATGTAGCGTTCATGCGTACATATGACTTACCGTCTCCATGAATAGTGCATTTCATTTCTTACGTCTAAATTATTATGTAATATTATAAATACATGTATATTCTGGATATATATGATATATATGATATCCAAATCATGAATATCATTATGGATATAATGAACCTTTGACCACACGAACAACATGTAATTGTAAGAAGTCCACTTTCGACTTAAGAACCAAATATCGACAAAACAAACATTATTAACTTGAATGATTACATCATGTTTATAACATGGAAATAAGTTATATGAAAGGAATAATTAACTTGAAAAAGGTTCTTAATCAAGTATATATTAAATCAAGTTTATTATTCAGGACGTTAAAGAACGATCGAGTCAAGTCGGACCCGAGGTAAGGGATCATACTCCTCTCTTTCTTTTTAAGTACACTCTTTTATGTCATTCCTTTTAAGCTCATCTTCCTTGTGATTGAGATGTTCTTTTATATTACTCTTACTGTAAGTTCTATGTTCATATGATGAGAGACCCTATTCTCTCTCATCAATCCATTTTGGATGTTTTGAGTGGCGCCGTAAGCCTGCCGAATTTTCGTAAGAGATCTAACCTCTCTCTTTATTTTTAAGTACTCTCCTTTATGTCACTTCTTTTAAGATCCTATTTTTTATGTTGGGGGATGTCCTTTTATATTCCTGTTTCTGTAAACTTTATGTTTATATGATGAGAGACCCTATTTTCTCTCATCAATCCATCTTGGATGTCTTAAGTGTCACTATTAGGATGCCGAGTTTTCGTAAGGGATTTTTCATCTCACTTTTATTCCCGCGAGATTTATGCTACATTTGACACACTTTACTTTGAGTGGTGTATGTACTTCCCATTATTTTACTCATTGTGTAATATACTTTCATTTATGAGTATTTACATCAATGTTGTATTGTCCTTCTTTCACGGGGTGCATGTCTCGAAAGATACCCATGTTGGTAAGGGAACCTTTCACCCTCCTCTTTTTAAAAGACTTCTTTTGTTATGTCTTCTAATTCACATGATATTATGTTGGGATATGTTCTTATATATCCTTATTGATGTAGATTTTATGTCCAAGTGATGAGATACACTTTTTATCTCTCATCAACTCATTTTTTGAATTTTAATGTGATGTCGTTAGGCTATAGAATTTTACAAAGGGAACTTCTTAACCCAATTTCGATTTCTTCGGGTTCAACATGTAGTTATTGAATATGTCCTCCTTTAAATATGTGTGACTTCCCTTTGATTGATTTACACTTAATATCCACTTATATTGGGTGTATTTATATTTTTCACACATAATTATGAGATTGATTTATCCTTAATTTAAGGGTACCTTCTTTACAGGGGATTTCATCTCATTTTACATTTCTATTGATACTTCATTGTTGTTATGAACCAATTCACTCTTATATGGTGTATATACTATACTTTGGAATATTATATCATGAATTCCTTTATTCTCATGATATTACAAAGTTCTGATTAAATGTTATTCCTCAATTATTGTATTCAAGTGTCTCTCATTTTGTTAAAAACCCTTTAACTAAAATATAAATTTAAATGTTTTAATGATTTATTCTTATAAATATTTATCATTAATATCCATGTTTTCAAAATGGTTTTAAGGATTTATTTATATGGATATTAATGTTTTAAAATGTTAAAATCTTCAAAGTGGTATGGGACACTTTGATTCAAATATCTCTTTATTAAATGTTTTAAATGGTTTTGAAAATGGTTTTTTAGAACGGGTTCTTTATTTAAATATCTTAAACTGTTATATTGTTATTGAAATGTGGAAATATTATGTTTCCTTTATGCATTTTTTATGTGATACGATTATGTTATGGTTCTTGTGGATTGTTATGAAAACGTGTGGTTCTGTGATAAACTAAGGGCGGGTGAGCCCGATATAGCTCTCCTATGCATTGGGTAACGCGAAGGGGTTAAACGTTAAAGTTTATCCAAAGAGATTTAGGGAATATACTGTGATGGGTATTCCAAATGTAACCAATAGGGTTACTCCCTACGTAAGAATGTTATGAATGCCTCAAGATACCTTTATGTCTTTTGATTTCAATGATTTATTCACGATTTTATGAGGTATGTTAAAGTGATTATGTTTTATAGGTAAAGTATGATTTCATTCTTATGTATACATGTACTCATGTTTCCTTTCCATATTTCTATATCCCTTACTGAGCTTTGTATGCTCATCCCAAGTTTTTGAAATGTTTTTCACTGGTCAAGGGAAGGGTACATGATATGACGATAGTGTCAAAGAAGTGTCAAGAAAGAATCCATGTTTTATTTTAAATATGTTTCCCTTGATGGAAAAAATGAATACTATCTTTTATGTAACCACTTTGTTTAAATGTGGAATGTAATGCAAGTTTTATGATCTAAATCTCTAAAACTCTAAAATTGAAAAGATCCTCAATGTGTAATCTTGTAATAACTCAAGATGAAGTAAGGTTTAAGGCTGCTGCCTTATAGATAAATTCGACTATAAATATTCATTATAAAGATAAAAATATTTTCTACATAATTCTATTTTATTTATAATTTTTAGACATTAAATAATTAAATTTTTTAATGACACAATGATGATGCAGTAATTACCTTATTAATGAAAAAATCAAATAAATGGTATTATAAATATTAAAATAAATATAATTTCCATGTTTTTATGACATAAAAGAATTTTTTTGATGAATATGACATTCTAGGTATGATTAAATTTATCTTGTTAGAAGTAATCAAGTTTTTTTGACTTTCACAGAAACAAAATACCAAATAGTGTCAAAATTGACATAAATTAATATTTAAAACAAATATTATATTATTAGTTGATATTATATTCCTAAAAATGTAAGGCTGGGCCAAAAGCCTTAAATAAAATTATATATGTCATAAATGTTCTACTTGATGTTCTCTTGGACGTTTAGAGTAAGTTTATAACCATATAGAGTAAAAATACAAGAAGACACGGTAAAAGTTACACTATTTATCTAAGAGTTAAATCTAAACGATAAGGTTACCATGTTAACCCAAACATGTCTAAATCCAATTGGATGAGTGGATTTAAACCCATAACCACCTAAGGATATAAATAAATTCATTTGGAACCATTATAAACCGAATATGATTGTATAATAAATTAATACTTTAATCTTTTCCTAAAGTGACCCTCACCCCTCTTATAAAAGGGCACTTCCCCTTCTCTCAAAACCACACCTCCAAAGCCATTTGGATCAGCCAACCCCTGCCCAAATATCCTCTCAAATTCTCTAAATTGACCCTATAGGCCTTATTTTGATCATAAAGCCGACCTATTGAGCCATTTTGATCAAATCAAAAGGAAGAACACGAAGAAGAGGTAAATATTTCATCTCATCTTTTAAGTTCTTTTCTTCTTCCACTTCTTCTTTCTTTGTGGTTTCCATTATAAAACAATAACTCCAGTATATTCTATATACTGTTATTTTATTATAAATATGGTACAACCATATTCATTATTTTATCCATCCTATGAACGAAATGTCACCATACATGCGTACGTAGGACATACTATCCCTATGTCGTGGTGTAGTTGTTATTCAAAACATTATTATTTGGATTGGTATAATAATGATGTATAATTGATTTAAATAATAAAAATAAAATTTTATTAATTCATTATTTATTATATAACATCTATTTACATACTATTTTAAAATGAAAAAAATGATATTGTCGCTCGTGCATACGTACAGATTACCATCTCCACGACATGATGAGATTTATTTCCATGTTCACCATTAATCGATGATTTTAAAAATATATATTACTAATAATTATCTAATATAGGAAATAATAATTCTACTTTATAAATATATATCTATGTATGTACTTACATATATCTTATTCACATACTTCTGTTCAATGCGATATGAAAACAGAAACTATGTTTATGAGTACGTATGGACTACCGTCTCCATAAATGGTGTTTTCCATTTCATATATATGTCTATTATAAATATTTATATTCTAAATATATATGTTATATACTTCATTTTTTATATTCTGGAAGTATTTAAATCTTGTTCTATGTGATACAATCAAGAGTAACAAGTTAAAACATGTACAATAAAGAAAGCGATTATTACCCAAAATGTTATTTTAACATGGAAATCATTATTAAATGGGTTGTATAAAGTCATAAATAAATCATGTATGATATAATAAATTTGAATATGGTTCTGTTATAATTTAATAACATAGTATGTTCATTATACAGGAGGTTAAATGTACCCTTGACCAAAAGAAAGTGCAAGGTAAGGGTTATTTCCACAATCTCATTAATATCTGAGATTGTAATTGTGTAAGTATTTTCTAGGACATACATATCATAGATACCAATATATCATAAAAATGTTTTCAAAAGGATTATTTTAAGTTTTTATGGGAGGTTATATTTAACTATATCATCATGTAAAATGTTTTAAATATATAACTTTCTAAACCCTTTTAATTTATGTCCATATTTTCAAAATGTTTTTAAAGTATTATTTATATGGACATGAATGTTTTTAAATGATAATTATTTTCAAAATTTTAAAAGTTGTATGGGACACTTTGATTCAAAAATCACTTTTAAATTACATCTTCTTGAAATTTTGATTCTTACAAATGATTTCATGAAAAGGGTATTTCGCTCAAAGAGTTTTACGAATCATTTTCATCTATGTAAACATCCTTTTTTGGATTTTAAAAATGTTTGAAGTTGATTTATTTTGATAAAAATATTCCATATTGTATCATAGGTTTTGTGATATGTTTGACTATGGATCTGTTATTTTTATACCATTCATGGTTTACAGATAAAGTATTGACATTTTGTATTCTAGTTTTAATACGAATGTTTATGTAATGATTAAACCATTTCATATGAGGAATGTATTGGACATATTAAGTGACGGTTGGATCCCGCTATAGCTTCTCGATGCATCGGTAGGTCTCATGAGACAATTAGACGTGGAATTGGATGAGTAATTTCCCAATTTGATATAGGGTTTTTTCCGAGTCCTTAATCATTTTTAGAAATCATGGCTGATGCCGTGAAAAAATGTTTCAGAATGACTGGAATTATACATCCCCTCATTATGAAAATAATATTAAAGGTTCATGTGGTTATTCTACTAGCAGAGTACCCATGACTATGTTTTATTATGTCGTTATTTACTCAGCTCATATTCCAACCATAAAGTGTTCATGTTTATTATTTTTAAAGACATGTGTTTTTAATTATTCACCATGCATATTGTTTTTGTTATCTTCCGCTAAATTATTTACCCTTACTCAGCATCTGAGCTCACCCCTTTCTTATGTTTTATTTTCCCATGATCCCAATAAGTGTTTTATGTTTGAGATGAAAGGTTAATTTAAGGGAAGAATGGCGTTATCAAAGGAATTTTTTTTGTTGTATGTTAGAACGTGTAATGTAAATTTCAGGTATGTAATCTATTTTCCATGACTGCTAAACTGATCAGTCGTTCGTGACTTGATTCCTTGTAATCATGCCAATGTATTAGAATAATACACCGACTCTGGGAATCTAGGGTCGGGGAATTACATTTCACATCTTCTCCATGCATCCCATATCGAGCATGAGGGTTCTATTAGGTTGTTTAGTCACCCTAAACATCACATCACAATAATGGCACAAAGAACTCATCATAAGTGGGTAAGAATCAAAACCCTACATGCACAAATATCCATAAAACACATGGGATATAACTTTTATACCACCTAACTCAAATCCATTGATGAATGAACACTCATCCAAGGAGATAGATCATGATCCAACACCCCTTTGATGCCTCAACCTATATCTCACCGAAAAATAGTGGTTTTAAATATTTAGATGGAAATCACCCAAAATACAAGACCTAAAGTTAAAAATATAGGATATATGAAGATTACACTCACCCAGATCTTCAATTATCCTCCAACATCACTCCAAATAGTCAATATTTGAAGTAGATCAATCCTTGTAAGATGTTGGTCACTTTGATTCGTTACTAGGGTTGCAATGAAGGAGGAGGAGGAAAATCCTGAGTGAACATAAAAAACCCAGAGTGGAAATTTTGTAATCTTTTTAAAATTTTATGAACCACATGGGTTTCCTAAACATTTTTACAAATAATTCAGAAACTATGTAGATGCCACTATCAAAATTCCCACCTCTGGCATGGTTTCCCTAGATTTTCTGCAAGGTTAGCACTAGTCATCCGCAGATCGTGCGGCCTACCCGGAAAACCCATTTTTTCTCCTTCTTCATGTCTCGAACCATCCAAAAACCCCATATCCTCCATAAAGAAATTAGTAAGCACATAATTATCCAAAAAAGGGATTAAAATGGAATGTAAGTATAACATACCTTACGATGAAATCAAGGAACTTACATTCTCCCCACCTTACAACGGTTCAACCTCGAGCTGTTTTTCGAGCAACACTGAGTTTATAAGAGAAGAGTTCGGGCCACTGATCATGAATATCTTATTCCCTCTCCCATGATTCCTCCTAAACATTTCCATACATCCATAGCACATGGACCAAAGGCAGAACCTTTCCTTGCAACCCATTCTCACTACGGTCCACAACAAGAACCGGATGCTCCTCGAAGGATGCATCAACATCAAGATCAGCATCATCCGCATCTAGAACATGAGATGCGTCAGGGGGATATTTTATACGATTTGAAACAAGAAACATGCAATGCATCCCACTATACCACTGTGGAAGATCCAATTGGTAAGCTATCAGCCCGATCCTCTCCACAGTCACAAATTTACACAAAGACATGTGTGACAACTTTACCTGCTTCTGAATTCTGTGATGACCCAACCTTGGAAACACCTAGAGAAACATACTCCCACCCACCCTGAACTCCAAAGGTCTATGATGCCAATCTTTGTTATACTCCTACCTACTCTGTGTCATTTCCATAAATTTTTGAACCGAACTAACATTCATAGATGTTTCCTTCAC
The DNA here is from genome assembly GCA_963277665.1 of Viscum album. Lineage (NCBI taxonomy): Eukaryota > Viridiplantae > Streptophyta > Magnoliopsida > Santalales > Viscaceae > Viscum > Viscum album. The sequence goes on along the minus strand of OY728163.1, from coordinate 2,095,066,740 downwards.
AAGAATTAGTCCCAAAAACTTAGACTGTCCCTCCACTAACCAACACATAGGATATCTACATGTTCTCCCATAGAGTGCCTCAAAAGAAGACATCTGAATTGTATCCTAAAAACCATTCTTGTACAAAAACTCAATTATAGGCAAGTGTTTCTTCCATGATCCACCAAAATCCAAAACACAAGCTATAAAAATGTCCTCTAACTACTAAATCGTTCATTCTGATTGCTTGTCCGTCTGCTGGTGATAAGTTGTACTCAACAAAAACTGTGTTCCAAGAACCTTCTATAACCCCTACAAGAAGTGCGAAGTAAAACAAAGACCACGAATATAAACTATGGTTCTCAGAACATCATGCAACCAAACTAACTCTCGATCATATAACACACCCAGCTAGTCAACTATAAAGGTCTCTTGGATCGAAAAGAAATGAGACTCTTACATTAATTATTCCACGACCACCCAAATTGCATCACTCTTCTGAGGTGTCCTCAGAAGACCAACCACAAATTCCATCATCACATCATTCCATTTCCACTCTTGACTAGGAAATGACTACAAAAATCCTCCTGGATTCTGGTGCCCAACCTTCACCCATTTATAGGTAAGGAACCTAGGATAAAGGTCACAACTTCTATCTTCACACCAACCCACCAAAACAGCCTATGGAGGTCATGGTACATATTAGTCAAACTTGGATATACTACCCACTTTGATGTGTGGAACTAGTGCATACTATTCACATACTCCTACCAGTACCACACCATGGTCTTGAACACGGGCAACACTATCAGCACCAATAATCCCCCTTGAAGGTTACTCCCCACCTTTAATACATTCCATCATAGATAAAAACTCCGTATATGCCAACTAGATCTTTTTAATCTGGATCAAAATCTTATATTAAACAGTAATGGATGCAATATTTTTCTTCCACAAATCATCATGTACCTCAATGTTAATCGCAGCAAATAAGGTTCTTAATATCCACTCTGAGTATGATTCATAGACCACCTGATTTTGAGTCTTCTGGCTCAAAGCCTCAAAAACACTATTTACATTTCCTAGTGAATAAAACAACTCAAAATCGAAGGATTACAGATATTCAAACAACTTTAATTGTTGAAGACTCATATCCGACTAAGAGAATATGTAATTGATAATTTTATGGTAAGTAAACATCGTAAAAGGTTCTCCGAACAAGTAATGCCTCGAACATTTCAAGGCATGAAGCAATGGATCTAGATGAAGGTCATGAGATGGGTAATTTATCTCATGTTGTCTCAACTGTCTCAAAACATAAGAAATAACCCACCACCAAAAATATGATTTTTTTATTAATCCCAAGAAACCCCATACATAACACCAAAAACAGCAGAACAAAAACAAAGACAAAAACAAACGCAGACCCCCCTACGGAGGGTGAAAATAATGTAGTCCTAGTGTATCTCCCCTAATCAGATTGACCCCCTCAGGTCTAATTGGCAACGCGTTATCCACCCAAACTGAAATATCCCACAGAGCTACACTAGAAGCAAAGTAGTCCTCAACCTTGTTCCCTTCCCGCCAGGTATGAGTAACCCTTATGTCGTTCCCCATAATCGCCATGCACTGTCTGATAGTATAACCGCCCTGCACCAAGTCCTACACCAGATATGTCACATAACAAAGTATAGTTTTTTCCCGATTCATGTAAAACTAGAATCATTGCAGTAGTCAACTACTTTTTTAGATCATGAAAAGAACCTTCACATTCTCCTAACAACTCAAACATCACTCCATAATTTGTCAGACCGAAGATTAGTTCTTCCAAATGAGATAATTCTTTAAGGAACCACTAATAATAGCCATCTAAACAAAGAAAACAATGAACATTAGATATTATCTTGGGCTATTCCCAATACACCACATCTTATAATTTCTCTGGATCCAACCATACACTCGATTCTGATATGATGTGTCCTAAAGAGTGCACCCCACCAATCCCAAACTAGCACTTTATTTGCTTGTCAGAAAGCCTATTTTCTCACAGTGTACTAAAATGATGTCAAGATGTGGGAAATGATCATCATGACTCCTAAAGTACACAAAGATATCATAAAAAAAACCACAATTAACAGGTCATGATATGGGATAAGTATTTGGTTCATCAAATCCATAATCACAGTTTGTGTGTTGGTCAACTGAAACGGAATTACAAAAAATTCATAAAACCCATACCTTCTTAGGAAAGCTATCCACAGTATGTTAAAAGGTCTTACCCTAAACTAATGGTATCCCGATATCAAATTGATCTTAGAAAACATCGAACCACCTCCGAGATGGTCAAAAAGATTATCAATTCTAGGAAGATGGTATCAGTTCTTCACTGTCATCTAGTTCAACCTCCTATAATCGACAAAAAGTCTATGTGACGCATCAGCCTTTTTAATAGAAAGCACAAGTGATCTCCATGGTGATATACTAAGACGAATAAACCTATTATCTTTTAATTCTTCCAATTGAACCTTTAGTTCATGGAGTTCTGTCGACGCCATATGATATGGAATAATTGAGACACACTCTACTCCTAGTAACAACTCAATGGTAAAATCAACATCTCTCTTGGGTGGTAACCCTGATAAGTCCTCTGGAAACAGATTTTAAAACAAATCCATTATCAGTGGGAATATTTTCAAATAATTCTCTACATAATTTAACATAAGGCATACTTCATGGGCCTTGAGATCTCCCAACATCATGAATGGAGGCTGGACATGGCCAGATCGAGCATCCCAATCACCACAAAGGACATAGGTGCCTGCATCGAAAAGCGTAAATGTTACCTAGCCTCGATAACAGTCAATGTTTTCATGATAGAACACTATCTAATCCATGCTCATGATCAAGTCAAAACATGACATGTCCAGATCAAATATAACCCATAGCCAACGATAACCCCCAATCTCTAGAGAACAACCTTTACATTGCCTGATGTTCTCGACACGTACTCCCAACAGAGTATCAAGTGACATTACCACACATGCATTCTCAGTGGCCAAACCAAAAAATACTATAGGATGAGCATAAATAAAATAATTTTTAGCAACTATATCAAATAATTCACTAGAAAGCGTGGAAGCTACAGGAATCGTACCTCAAACAATGGACGATTGTACCTCACTACCCTCAGTTGTAGTCTGAAATGCATGGGGTTGACCCTCCCCTATACCCTAGGCCCCATCCGGAGTACCATAAGCTACACTACCCTGATGGTAAGAATGGTCTTGACCCAGAGTTCCACATCCACCACCCCTACTGATAAGACCTGTAGAGATCCAACAACCATCCTGATATGGGGTAACTGACTATCTTTCTGCACTCGTCATATTCTTATGAATTTCTACATTTCTCGACTTATGTGGGTTACTTCAGAACTTCTGCACGTAGACTAACCTACCGCACACCTAAAACTCAATTGGTGGTATGGGACACTGGCCGCGCATGTTCCTTGGCCTACCACAATGATAGAAAAATATCTAATCGCCACTCTGAGAGGTTTCTCCCCTATTCTGTTTACTCTGAAAACATCCACCTGGTTGAAAGATTCCAAAACAGCGCTTCCTACCCTCAAAAGACACACTAATGGTCTGCCTAGATTCCCCCATAAGCTCACTACACAAGTACCCCTTGAGGTTTCCCTCCGAGATAAGAGCATGGTCTACTAGTTTATCCAACCTCTTTAGATGAAATATATTTTCCTGAGACCTGATATCATGTCTCAACCTGTCCTAGAAACATCTTTCTATAGATTCCTCATCTCCGGTCAATGCCAGATCAAAGAGACACAAATCGGTGAAATGATAAGCGTAGTCTATCCCCAACATCACCACTTGAGTCAAACTCATTATGTACACCACCTCTTCCTATATTACGGTCTCTGGATAGAAGTTCTCAAGAAACATCTCCTAGAATTCCATCTATAGCATTCCATCAACCTTTTCCGTTTTAACCATGATGTCCCAAAAAGGATTCGCTTGGCATCTCATCATATAAGTTTCCATCTTGACTCACTTCTCAACATGACTATCTAGATGATCAATAATATACTGTATAGGTTCGATACAAAACTCTGCTAATCTGGACCACCCTATCTGATAATGATCGGAAGTTGTTGTAGCTGAAACTCTCTGGTCAGCTCGAACATACTTTTCACGACCCGCCCTGGGTCCTGTTCCATCATATGCATAAAACAAGTGAAGTTATAATTTAACTTCCCTTCCATATCCCGCGGAACCACTGTATTCCCCTACTCAACTACCAGAGGTTAATTCTCGTAAATTTCTTCAAATCTCCCAACATGCACGTGTCTTCATGGTGGCACTTCTCTAAAATTCCAAACATAACCTTAGAACTATGCACTAAATATATAATGAAATAAAGAGATAACATAGTAAGTATCATCACTAGACATAATAAACCATTTTTCATTCACGATTCCAACACACCCTTCACATCTGGAACACTGCCCTTATCCATTCCACCTACAATAATGGACAACTTTGTTAACCAACCCACACAATTGGAAGACATTATTTCTTATACCATTTCAAACCATTCCACATTCCAAATTACTTTAAAAACATCTTAAACCACTATACATTTTTATTAAGAATGTTTCGTGATTATCCCACAACCTTTTTACACCCATTGTTACCCATTCACATCATCTTATTATGCATAACATCATCACTTTTAAAGGAAATAATGCATCCTAACCATTAAATCCAACACAATCATTCCATGTGTGTGCCTACCATGATGCATGGCACTTGTATTTATAGGTTCCTAGGATGATTCATGAATGCACAACCTCATTTTATTCAGGCAATGAGTTAAATATCAATAAATCGTAAATCACACAACATGTGCATCACCCGATAGTTAAATATCATCAAATGTAACAACACAAAACATGAGCAACAATTCCCACCAATGGTGACTTGGGTTTTTCCCAATACATGGATTAGCTACTCCCAACCAAGATCTCATTACCAAGGCCCGACACTTTCCGAACCTCCATCTACCATCCCCAAATAGTATGAAAGATAAAGTTCCTCATTTGATACAAATTTGCAACATCCCTAACCAGGGAGCCACTAACCGATTCCTAGATTTGGGTGGTTACATGACCTCAAGTGCACATCCTCGTACAACAAAGGATTCCAACTATCAGGGAGGGTCAAATTAGTCATGTGGGGAGACTATACACCATTTTAGCAAAGTAATCCACAACAATAAAAATATAAATAGTGGAAACTATATAAAACAAAAAACATAATGCATAAATAACATTCCCAAACCGGGTACAACATGACCAAGAGTATATATGTCATGCCATTATACAATGAAAAGTGAACAAAAAACCTAAATGAAGACAAACAATAGAATCCCCAAAATGGTCCTGACACTAGGTCACAAACCTAAAACAAGCTCAACCCGAATACAGACTCAATTCCCTAGCACTGATCCCTTCCCCTTCTCCTGACCTGCAATAATGAAATCATCCCAGGTACCCAACGGCAGCCCAAGAAGGGTGTTGGTACAACTCAAAAGGCTACCTCCAATGGTGTCTACAAAATATTCATCTCATATATAGTGCATGTTGTGGTAAACACAAACATGTACAGAAAACATATTAGAAGTCCAATCTTAATTATGTTCTTTTCAGTTAACCAAAAAAAAACCCAGACTCATTATGAGATAAATTATTTGTCAATTCACCCTTTATATGTGTTCAATGGATTAGCGATGATCAACAATCATAACATGGTAGAATTAAATAAGTCTTATTTCACTATCCATCTTAAAAAAATAATTTTCATTATCTTCACCTTGAAGCCTCAGTCCCGGTGGATGCAACCGTTAGGGGAATGGATCTTTTTCCCCTTCTATAACCAATGTATTTAGTGGTTGGATTTTGGAACCTCAATAAAAACTCAGCCCATGGGAGTAGAACATATATTCTATACCCCACACTACCAAACCTAGTGTACATGATTTATTTAACCTTAATCACATTCAACCACAATTCACAGCAATGCAATGGTAATGTCATTAGAAACATAACACCAATATAAATTAATTGGAATTTTACATTATTCCATAATATGTTAACACCTTATTCATTTCTATCCCACAAAATTCATCCCCATTTCCTATTTCCCTATCTTATATCACTATGTATAATCATGTATAAAGCTAATCCCTTATAATTTCACCTTATCTCACATAAAACCTTTTTAATCCAACAAAAAACCCACATAGGTCACCGCCCAACCAAGTTATGTTACTAGGACTACCATTCAAATCCTTCAAGATTAATATCATCTTCACCCTGGGCTCTATGATCTCACACAATGACCCTACATTTACATAGCTGATCTCTAGGTTCGAGAACGTGGGTACACACCATTGGTGGCCCTAACATAGTTCACATCTTCCTCCATGCATCCCGTAGGAATCTTGAGGGTTCCATTATGTTGTTTTGACATTAGAAACATAACATCACAATAATTTAATGAATAATTCATCACAAGAAGGTTAGAATTAAAAACCCTTCATGAAAAAATCTCCATAAAATTCAAGGGATATAAATTATCGACCACCTAACTCAAATCCATTGATGAAATCCCTCTAAACGAAGTCCTTATATCCAAATCAAACACCCATTTGAATCCTCAATCTAGATATCACTGAAAAAGAGAGGTTTGAGAGCTTCAGATGGAAATCTCCCAAAATACAAGAGCTAAACCGGAAAAAAGAGAGAGGATGAGAAGATTTGACTCACCTAGAACTTATTTTTGCATCCAACAACACCCTAAATGGTCAAAAATAGAATAATATCAATCCTTATAAGTTCATGGTCCCTTTGGTTTGTTTATAGTGTTTCAATGGAGGATGAGGAGAAGAATCCCATGTGAACATAAAAAACACGGAGTGGACAATTTGTAATTTTTTAAAAAGTTCTTGGCCTCTGGGATTACCCACATGGTTTTCCAAACCATGTGCAAAACCTGTGGATGCCAGAGTCCAATATACCACCTCCTGCATGGGTTCCTAGGTCTATCCACATGGTTAGCACTAATCGGGAAAAAACTCTGCGATGTACCTCAAAAACCCCTCTTATTTTTAATGTCCCGAACCCTCACAACACCCCCAAGCCTCCTTAAGAACATGGGTAATCACATAAATAACCAAAAAAAGTGCATAATCTAAAACATTAGTAGAAAATACATTATGGGAAATACGTTATCTTACACACATAATGAATAAATTAAGTTCTAATGGGTGGGCTATCCCTGGTGGGGGTTCCATGGATGACCTTTACGAATTGTGTGTGTGGTGTGTGTGTTTTTAGGGTAATTGTACACCCAATCACCAAACATATATGAACATCCTACCTAATGAAAAGTAATTTTCACATAGGAATCAAAATAAAGTGATTGTAAAAATAATAATTTCATAGCATGACGTCAAAGGAAATGGCCACAAGGGAAAACATATGGTGACCACAAAAAGAAAAATAAATTCACTATAATATATTAATCCTAACCCATTAATTTGAAAAATGGAAAAAAAAATTAACCATTTTATTTACCTATAAAAACATAATTCCCTTTTCATATTTTAGAATATAACATGCATTATTTTGTTTACCCTACTATATTTTGAAATAATGAATATTTGTTTCACTTGTTTTTTTAATTATCCATTAAATACTTATTATATATTTATGTACTGTTGTATTTTATTTAAAATCATTATATTAAAAAATTATTGTTACATTGGTTTAAGTCGAATTCTAGTTTCTTGGAAAAAAGCAATGTTCTATATTTAAATTATTTGAATTTAAGCTGTTTAACATGAATACAATATTATTATATTATAGGTTAATTTCATGTTCATTATTAATATGATATGGTTATATAGTGATTTATATCATTGTATACAATGTTTACCACAATAGATATTATTAATTTGACTGGTGTGGGTATTTTTCTCATGTGAATTTAATAATAAAATCACATGTTTCTTTTGGAAAGAATAAATGTAATGGTATTTATAATTTGAATCTATTTTGTGTAAAAAAACCCAATATATAGAGTTCAATAGAACTAGATCAATACAATGGTTGATTATATTCTCAAACAATATTGTATGATACACCTCAGTGATCTAATACATCTCAATTATAAACATAAATGGATTGATCCACCACTTCTGGAGATAAAATTGATTCCATTACACTTAGATTCATTCTTGTTCATCTAGATTAGGTGGTTGTCACAGTTTTTTTTATTCTTATACATATTTCATACTACTAGGTTATATAACTCATTTGAAGGTTTTATAGTTTTTTTTGAATCCCAAAAAAGTCAACAACCTCTTTCTATAATAATCAAAAAATGTTTAGTGATTCAGTTTGTCTATAGACTAGTTAAACCATTTCTTTATTTTCTACCAGTTAATAAAAAGGTAGGTTCATGGTTATAACTAAAGTTATTTAATATTAAGCATGATCAAGTTGACCTACAATGTGTGCATATGGCTTTTAATTTGGCTTTTACCAATGTGTATTAGAAATTATTTGATATTTTTGTGATTAACATCAAATGCCTTAGAATCTATTATAGTGTATGTCTCCTATCTTTATGATTGAGAGTTGTAAATATTAACATAGGACCATTTAGATATAAACTACTATTAATATAGATATGCGATTTTCTATTTACTTTTTAATTAAAATAACATAACTTTAATAACAAGATAAAATTAATTTTAAAAGGTAAATTCTCCATGTTGACCATTTGTTCATTTTGTTTATGAACTATCAATATTAAAAAATTAATGTAATATTACCTGAACAAATTTAAATTTTACTTTTAATCATTACTCACAGTCAGTTACTATATTCCAAAAAAATTATATGAAATATGAAAGGAGATTATTTATAAGGGTAAACTAATTCAAAAATAAACCACAAAATTAATAGTAATTACCACATTCCTATTAATGAACCCAATAATATAAAATTGTAATTCCTATAAAAAATCAATAAAACATACAAAAAATAGTGCTGGGATGACCAGAAATGTATCCCAATTGGGCTCCCCAAAATTAAAAAAGTGCATTCATGGTCACCACAGTCTAGTGACAAGAACCAGGGTATCTACATACAATCAATGGGAATGGTTTGTCAATAAAATTAAAAACAAACATATCACAAATTGTAATTGGAAAACCATAATGACATAACCATACATTGTACATCCATACACAAAATAAATAATATCAATAATAAGTCGAGTATATAATAGAAATCAATATAAGTATCCAACATCACATAAAAAATGAAATAATGGGATTATAACATGACACATTCTATACCATATTATTGAAAATTGTGGTCAATTTGGAAGTTACATAAAAACGCAAAAAAGGTTAAACTTTTTTAGGACATCTAGAGCATAGAGTTATGTAGATTAGGATTTATATGAAACTGTACATTAGGGATGCTTTTGCCTCTCAATATATTTTTGCAGCAATCCATTTTCTGATCTACATGGGGATGAGGAAAGTGGATCTACTGGAATTGAATTTCAGTTGTGGTAATTACTACATTTAATAAAATTTCTTAGTGATGGTCAAGATATATAGTACCACTCATAATCAGAATCTTTAATTTGAGGTTAAAACTTACCAACTACATAGATTATGTCTCTATTCAATGTGACTTTTTTTGTTTTTTTTGTGAATTTTTTTTGATGGGACTATAAATGATCCAATGAAGAATGATTTATTGATATACACTGAATAGTTTATTTTCTAGATGATTAATTAATGTTTTATGTACATGAATACCTACCAACCACAGATCCCCTATATAATCAGGTATACACATAACCCATGGGTTTCTGAAGTTTCTCAGGAAAATACCTATATAATACCAACATGAATGTACATAATATCATTATTATTGATAACTATTAGTTCTAGTTAGAATAAATTTTATGAAATACATTTTATTGAAATCATTTGATAAATACATTGTTTTTATAATAAAAACACACATTTTATAAATTACATAAACAATAAAAACAAAATGATTCACTAGTAGAAACATTTCATAATCCAAATAATAATTTAAAAATAAATAATTTATAAATGAAAAAAATATTGTAATACCATATTATTTTATTACATGTTTATCATTCAATAAATTTCATTTATTTAATATCCTTCGTAAACAAACATTGATATACTATTGATATATTATTATTTAATGAAATAATAATTTTTTCTAAATAATTTTGGTGAGTAAGAGTATGATTTGATAAATTATATAAAAAATATTTTCCACATATTTATAAAATTAATTCATTGGATTTCAACTAACTATAAATTAAAATAAAAACTTTTTAATGTTGAAAGAGATATTTTTCCTAAAAAAATTATATGAACACTGAATTTTTATCATTATTAATAATAAATATATTGATTAATTATCTTAATTAAATTTTTAAACAATATAATAAATAAATTTTTTATCATTCATCTAAATGTTTTCACTAGATAATGAATAAGAATAAAATGATGTGTAATCTTAATTTTTTTTTAAAAAATGTTTTTGATGCACATTTTCATTTATTTTAATATTAATTTTATCATCATAAATCGATTCCATTATTTGGAATTATCATCATTAATATAATTTAATCAGTTCAATAAAATTTTTCTATGATTAATATTAAAAATATTAAAAATGGGCAACCATGGTTAGTCTTAAAACAAGTTTACCAGGGGTAAACTGAATGATAAGGGTACAAATTCCTCTTATTGGGTCAATAAATTTTGACCTTATATTATATTGACATATATTTCATTTCCATGTTTCCACATTTTCATGAAATTTATATTATATTTATTAAACCATGTAGGTAATTAAATTTGTGTCTTTACGCTCAAATAAAAATGAAACCTATTCTCCTATATTATTCACATAATTTCATCCTTATCACTCAACCATTCAACAAAAAAATTCTTGTATTACATACTTTTGTTTATGATATTGTTTTCTTACACTAGGAACATCCTTAGAAGGATTACAGTTTAATCCAAGGGCGACCTCAATTGAATAGCAAATAGTCTTAACTGAATCATTCATCTTTTATCTTTACCTATACATTATAATAATTTATTTTATTCGCACTGATATGATAAATCCATTATCATAAAAATACTGATATTTTATTATTTTTATTTAAAAATAATTTTCCACCTATATTAAATAAAAAAAGAAATGAATATATTTATCTTACACAAATGGGGACTACAACATCCATATAGCCATATGATAATTTTTCCACTACCAAATTTCATGGATGGTTATGATAATGGAATTGATTACTTTATATTAAAATTAAGTAAAAATATTCTTTTATAATTATAAAATATTATATTCTTTATTACCTTCCCATCTGTTGGAGAATGATAAAGTCATTCGTGCGTATGCTTAGACTACAACCACTATAAATGGATGCGATACAATTTTAATTTTCTATTTAAATGGATTATAATAATGTTATATATAATTAATATATGTGATATTTGTTTATAATTATTATTTTTCATAAGGTAAATTATTACTTATATTTCATTCATTCATTCCATCAAAATGTGTATACATCACTCATGCATATGTGTAGACTACCATCTCCAAAAAGTTTTTTAATTAATTTTCCATCAATAGATTATATGATTGGTTATAAAAGGGAATCATATGAATATATATGATACTTATTTCAATAAAACAGTTAAGGATATGAAGAAAAAATGACCATGGGGTATTTGTTAGAACCATTAAATGGAATCATTCTAGGGAAATCTAATAGTATTCCCCCAAATTCTCATTTTCATAATGAAATAGTTTATAAATGAGTAACTAAATTATATAAAGAAAATAGAAAAATTATTTCATGAATGAATATATTTATAGATTATATGTATAAAAAATCTATATTTGATATATTTTATTTTGGAAGGTGATTTAAAAAATAAGGGACTAGAGGTAAGGGATAATGTTATAGTCTTATTTGCTTTTAGGATTTCCTATGAAAGACTTACATTGTGATAAATTATATAGATCTTAATCATTATACAAAAAAAATTCTTCTCATTTTGTTATTCAAATAATATTTATATAATAGTACCATTTTACACTCTATGGTATTGACAATGTTTGAGAATTTGTTTAATAAAAACACACCTTTTCCTCATTCATTGATTATCATTTTCGTTCGTTTACAAGATATTTTAAATGATTTCAAAAATGTATTTTTATATAATCCAACGATTTGAAAAAATCATTTTCAACAAAAAAAATATTTTGAAAAATAGAATATATATTGATATAATGTTTTTTAAGATTATTATTTATGATTTCTTTTAAAGTGTGAAAGAATAATTCTTTTAAAATTTTCCACATGAATGAAATTTAAAACCATAATGAATAATCATTAAATATAACCTTATTTTAAATGATTTATAGGTGATTTTAAAACAAATACTAAATATTTGTGGGATTTTTAGCTTTTAAAACTAATAAATGAAAGTTGTATTTTACCTATTTTAAATGAACGGAAAAAATTTTGTTGTAAATTTATTTTTCATCTATTTGAAAGTACTTAAAATATTGTTATTGTTTTTTATGGTTATGATCTTATGATACAATCCACTATTTTTATAGGGATATTTTATGATGATTATAATTAGAGGATTATTATATGAAACCTTTTCCTTTCCCATTAGTTAATTAATTTAGGATAAAATCACCATGAAACCCAATTGTTTTTACTGGTTATGATATTCTTAAATGATGGAATGAAAATCCTTTTGTTTTTATAGGTTATGTTATGATGATGTTTTCACATCTTTATGTTTTTTTGGAAGAAATGTGAATGGTTTTCATTATTTCACCGGTAGTCCAAAAATTATATAACCATATAATACATAAGGTAAATAAAAGCATCTCATCGGATAATAAGGGATGAAATGGCGGTAAACCTAATTGAGTAAGGTAGATTTCCCACTACGGTAGTTTTGGTAGTTAACCTTAACAATGAAAATAATGGAATGGAATGAATACCCAATCCACTAGTATAGTCTTATAAGTGATACTTGACTAAGAAAATGATTTTCTATGATTATTTATGTGTGAAAACAAATTAGTATTCTTACAATATATTTTCATAATCCATGATTTATTACTAATTATTCCACAAAATTATGATTTATATCATTCATTTATGAAAAATATTTATTCCATGATTAGTGACTAAATATCTTTGGATGATTGGGTCATATTTTTATAGCCTATGTTCATGTTATCATACTCTAATTTTTATTATATTCTCACTTATTATCGATGATTTTTATCAATTATTGATACCTTTAAGATGATTCTAAAGTCACCGTTCATTACATTTCCTTTCCCTATGTTATGAAGAAACGTATTATTTAGGGTATGTCTATGAAATTTTCTAAGTGATATGAACATTGTTGGCTATGTTTACAATAATCTATTTGATAACATAATTATATATCTTGTCTCAAAAATACACTAATACATAATAGTTCTCTGGAATTTATATTTATGAGATGTGTTGAAATTCACCTAATGTGATATAATATGTATGTAAAAAATAACGGGGTTACCTTATGTTAATAAAATGGAATATACCCAACCTACGGATCACACCATGAGATCTTAAGAAACTTAGATTATCTCATGATACAATAGATATCATATGCTATTGTAATAATTTTGAGATATAACTCCATCATGATAGGGTTAAAACAACCCTTTTACTACACATAGTCCAATCGGGACACAATCCGTAGCCAGTGCACTATCTGTCCAAAACCCATTCAGGTTACCAACTCACGCTAAAGGTCTCCCATGTGAAAACAATAACCATTGATATCTAATAATAATTAAGCATTAAAAATTAACATGATTTCACATAAATATGGGCCCATGGTCTTGAAAGAATCAGTCATTAATGAAAACCAACATTGATATATTTTTTCAAAAAACATTTTGGAAGAAAACATATTTATGAATACACTCTTTCAAATAAAACATTAATCCTAAACATAATTTAAAATGCACTAAAAAGTTCACAAAACTTGTCAATAAATTATTGTTTGAATAATTTATCAATAGTTCTAATGGAAATCCAGTATACCCCATGTAGGCTATTGGAATGACTAGTTATAGAGGGAACCCTACCTCAAATTCATCATAAGCACATATCATTCACTGTAATCCATATTAATTGAAGAGAATGAATTATCACATCTATAAAAACCCATGATCTTACATTGTACAATCATCTCAAGTAATATTTTTGTCCAAAAAGACCTACTTGGCCTGGAATACATGATGTAAATGGATGAACACAGCAGTAATAGGGAAGAGGAGTAAGAATCCATAGGGAATCAAATAATTCCCTTGAAAATACAACTTTAATCTAAGGGATACCCCCAAATCAGAAAAGAGGAGAAGTTCTATACAAATGGGTGGTCTAGGTCATACTAATTGGATTAAGAGAGGAGAAAAGTGTTAAAATCACCAAAGATAAAGGTGTAATTTTCTTATCATTGTGTACAGTAATAATAGGCCATGATATAAACCCCACTAATAATTTCATATGTTTCTATTGAAAACACCCCATCCATCTTCTTGGTGTAAACAGTGACATAAACATAAATGGGGATGGAATTTTGTGCCTCCTCAAATAGAACATCCATTTTTTGAGATATGTTGTTGCACATACCCCATTATTCTTTGAGTGAGACACCTTCTCAGAAAACACCATTTTTATCTTTTTTGAGCCCCAATGTGACCGATATTTGTCACCATGTAACCTATTACAATCCAGAACATCGAAATGTCCTATATTATATAAATTAAATGGAATATAATAAATAATTTATTAAAAATATAAAATTAATTAATAGTCAATTTATAAACAAAAAATGTTATCGTGGGTGTCACAATTCTACCTACCGCATAAATGTTTCCCCTATAATGTCTGCATCACTCCACCATGGGAAATAATCATGGATATGGTTATCAAACTGAAGTATTATTCACCCAATCCTCAAGGATATCATAATAATTCATCAAAATAACCTGGACTAGATAAATAGAATTACCTCATAGATCCATATTTTAATAAACTACTTCATAAGGGAAATTATTATATTTTTTACATGTAAAAGTGGAACACATAACGAGTTTATGTCATATGATATTGTAATTATGCTAAATATATAACTCACTCAAGATACACAATGAACCAAAATATAATGAAATACAATATAATTAACGAACATTAAATTTTTTTTGATGATGTTTCAATCATGTTGAATCATTAAGGAACACCTAATAATAAAATTAATACTTCAATGGATAGTGTTGATGGTCAGATGAACGTTTTAAAAATATTTGAACTATATCCAATATTTTTTGAATTATAAAAATAATCATCATAATACATTGGATAATTCTTGTCCCATTCATGGATAACTCACCCAACTCTGACCAATAATAAGAAGACAATCATGGTTACACATAAAAAGATATTAAGGGAACCATATGTATCATAGATTGATAAGTATTATTATAAGAAAATTATATAACAATATATTCTTATCATATAAGACAAAAACATGATGCACACACACTCATAGATTATCCTTATTAATCTAATAAAATTTATTTAACTGTCAATGCATCTATGGATGTCATTTTGTACACAATTGTTTCTGAGAAATCATCAATTCCTAGTTAAACTTTTAGAAATAATAACTACATAGTGGGTAACGATCATATTCAGTCTCTAAAAGAAAACCACGAAGCATCCTAATTTGAAAAATGTACATGTTTTTGACCACCATCAACCACATTATCTCTATAGTTATGAGAAATGTTGGTGAATGTACAAAATGGTCAATAATTAATCTTATATAATCCATCTAAAAAAGAGGCTGAGGAAAAGTAACCATAAAATTTCTGGAACCTACATTTCACTTACATATAGAAATAAGAACTAGTCATAAAAACCCATTTGCTAATGGTCCCCGATATAATACTCTAATACATTAGGCACTGATATTGAAAATTAGCAATCAGGTGAATCATCCTATTCCACCAATATCATCATCTGATACCCTGACACATCATAATATCCTCTCAGTAAACAATTGGAATTATTCCCACCTTAAATAAAATTTTATCTAAAGATGAAGGGATAAACAATCCTCTTTAAAAAATATACAGACCCATTGTGAGACCTTAACCAATCTCTTAATGTATCTCAATATTTTAAGATTTAATAAATGTATGATAAAAAATATTTTTGGCCATATTATTCTAGATATAGTGTTATAGGAGTTTCTGGAATTCCCACTATCCATCAACACTTGAGAATCCTCCTTTTGTGTGAATACTTTTAAAAAATGAATACTTTCATCAATTATCACTAGTGCAGAAAACGTTTTTTACGTCGGTTATTTTTTATTATTTATGTCGGTTTTTAGGCGACGTTAATACGGACGACGTTATAAATAACGTTTTTTACGTCAGTTATTTAAAACTGACGTAATATCCCTAACATCACGGTGGTTATCACGTCGGTTCATATAATAACCGACGTGATAAATATGCGCGGGGGGCTTTATCACGTCGGTTATTACCTAAACCGACGTGATAAAACGCCTGGGATATCGTTTATCACGTCGGTTATGTCATAACCGACGTGATAAACCCTTCCCCTGGCCTATTATAACGTCGGTTATTTAGGAAACCGACGTGATAAAAAGGCCTGGGAAACGTTTTAGCACGTCGGTTATTCAATAACCGACGTGGTAAATCGATTCCCAGGCCTTTTATCACGTCGGTTATATTAAGAACCGACGTGATAAAATCCTCGGGAACGGTTTATCACGTCGGTTCTAGAAAAAACCGACGTGATAAACCCCTACCGATTTATTTACCACGTCGGTTATTTTATAACCGACGTGAAAGAAATTATTATTTTTTAAATAATTGCACTGCTCTCACCAAAAAGCAACCAGAAACCAAACAAAAATAGCCATTCCAGCCCTCCCCCAAGCCCCAACTGAACCCCACCCTCATCTATACCCACCTAACAACCTGGCCAGCCCTCCCCCACCACAACCCTTGGACACCCCTCCCATATCCCTTGGACAACCTCCACCCCTTGGACACCCCCCACCCTCATTTACACCCCCAAGACCCCTAGTACAGCCTCAAACACCCATTGGACACCCCCCCACACCTTGACAGCCCTCCCAGACCCCTTGGACACCCCCCCCCCTCATTTACACCCAACCTGCCCCTTGGACACCCCCCCCACCCCTTCGACAGCCCCCCCCACCCTCATTTACACCCCCCGAACACTAGGACAGCCCCAAACACCCCTTGGACACCCCTCCCATATCGCTTGGACACCCCCCCCCCCCCCACCCCTTGGACACCCCCCCACCCCTTGGACAGCCCCCCACCCCCTGGACACCCCCCCGACCCCTTGGAAACCCCCCCTACCCCTTGGAAACCCCCCCATCCCCTTGGACAGCCCCAAACACCCCTTGGACACCCCTCCTATATCCCTTGGACACCCCCCCACCACTTGGACACCCCCCCACCCCTTGGACAGCCCCCCCCCCCCACCCTCATTTACACCCAACCGACACCTTGGACAGCCCCAAACACACCTTGGACACCCCTCCCATATCCCTTGGACACCCCCCGCCCCTTGGACACCCCCCACCCTCATTTACACCCCCCCCGACCCCTAGGACAGCCCCAAACACACCTTGGACACCCCTCCCATATCCCTTGGACACCCCCCAAACACCCACCCACCCCCTTGGAACCTCTCCCCCCATACCAAAATCCAGACCAGAAAAACCATCAACAGTAGACCAAAACAAGAAGTAGAGAAAAATTAAACATTCACTTATATAACATTCAAAACTTACAATGTCAACTTCAAAAAAAACTAAATCCAACCTAAACGACTACGAAATACACAATTACATTGACAATATTCAAAATTACATTTTACATTACAAACAACTAAAAGTCAATCAAACCTGTAAAATAATTTGACCACTCCACTTGTAAGTGTTTGATATCTTCAGCAGTAAAGGGTTGAGGGTCATCAAAAAGCTACAAAGGAAAAGGATAGTAGTCAACGTGTATAATGAATAAATCAAATTGAAATATTATTAGAAAAAGGAAATCGTACCAGGTCAAAACTCAGAATTGTCCCAGTTGTTATTATTTCATACATAAATCTTAACATGTAATATCCGCATTCGATGATGCCTTGTTGCTCATGACATTTCTGTTTGAATGAGTGTAAATTCAATATATTATTTTTATTTAATAAATCAAAATGTACAAATTATAAATGGATATTTACCTTCGCATGTACATATTTGATCTTGTAATTCCTTTTCTTTGTGCTTTTTCGAAAGTGGACCCATGCCCTGTTAGAAAATAATACGAATGGGGTAAATTTAAAATTCATTATAATATATAAAACTATTGTGAAATTGAAACTTACGTTTCCAATATATTCTTAAAACTTTCTCGCACATCATCATGGAGAGAGCATATCCAATAAAGTGTTTTCTCCCTAGGGCAAAAAACCCCTAAGATCCAATGACCCCTGAGAAAAGGAAATTTAACGTTAGTGGTTTTTTATGTTAAAAGATAATTAACTCTTTGAGAGGGATGTGTTTCATACCTCTCACAAAAAGGCATCATCCAACACTGTGTGATTACATTCTTTTCAAATCTATCAGCAATATAAAGCATTCTTTGTTCCTCATCCAATGCACATGCTTCAGGGGAAATCAATTGTGGGTCCACGAATCCATATACATCTGTCAGCTCATTCCTCTCACAAATTTTATACATATACCTAATACAAAGCAGACATAAGTATACATTTTTAGTAAATATAACGCAAGGAAAAGGAGTTAAGACTTACATGATAAAAATTTGCACCACGTTGATGCCCAACTTATCTCCAGTGACAAACTCCATGATATCAGTTTTCATAATCCCCACACATAGTTCACGTCCACAGACATGAGCTTCCATTGTAAAGTCATAATGATCCGCCAACAAATTTGAATATCTTGACAATTTGTCAAGACTGCTAGTATCTGCATCTGATGTCATAGCTATCTGTCTTTGTTGTTGTCTATACAGTATTTCTTTACCTTTGAAGTATTCCTGTAAAAATAAATTGAAAAATATATTAGTTTTCAAATGATAAAACATTAATAAAAATATAAAATAAAAGATATAACATCCATACCTCTATGGTAATGAGTCGAAGAAGTCTGGATGGCCAAAGTAAAAAATGGCCGATACTATGTCCAACTGTCGTCACCTCATCTGTAGGTAATGGTATCCGAGCTGATCTATCTATAATATCCTGTACAGTGACCCTCTGATTCTCTACCTCTAACTGTTGATGATGAACTGTATCTCCTATACAATATACCATCCCATATGCAACTATATGATGTTGAGGATCATCAACATACAACTCACAATAAGTAGGTAGCTGCGGCGGAGGAGGAGGATCAAAAATGGGGTCCGCAGGCTGAGGTGGGGGAGTGGGAGCTACTGGGAGAGGTGGAGTGGGAGCTGCACCCTGAAATTGTCTTTGCAAGTCTGCAAACATTAACTGCACCGATGCTCTAATCTTGTCCTCCATTGTCGCATTAATATTATGGACTTCAGCCTCCAACGATTCTATTTTTTTTATAAACTCCTTCAACGTTAGAAGTTGAGGAACGTGGCAACACTTTTCTTACCGATACACCTGCCGGATATCCTCTTACACGGCCAGGATGTTCGGGCTTTCCCAATGCCATAGATAAAATATCTTCCCTCCCAGATGGTGTAAATGTCCCCTATGAACTCTGCTCCTCAAGAGAGTCCTGTAATAAGTAATTGAACTTTTCTATAATGATTGGAAATATATGACGAAAATAGTAAACTTAAATAAATAAAATAGATATCTTACAATCCTCTCAACTACGAGTCTCGATTCTTCCGAAAGATATTGTCCTTTTTTGCCCTTCCGAGCTCTTTTCCATTTCTCATGTCTAGATGGAGGGGATGGAGGGGCCACCTCTCCAGAGCTTGAAGACTCAGCTCTTAGTTGTTGAAATTTTTCTTCCATCATTTGTTCTTCCAATAATGCATACCCTCCCCGAGATAAACTATGAGGGTATACATTTTTAGATTGGATCTCTTGATGAGCTTTCCTTGTTTGCTGTAAATTAAGAATAAGTAATCATTAACAAAACAATAATAAGATCATTTATATAAGAAAGCTTATAAAAGTTTACATTGCCCTTACCAAAAATGATTCTTTTCTTCTACTTTCAAAAAATTCTCTCCATGTGTCTTCATCTATAAAAGGATATATACGACATGGATTCTCACGACTCCTATGACCATAAATGAAATCAGATGAGAGGGTAGATTTGAAATCCCTCCATCTCCTAGCAGCCAACGATAAGCATTTCTTCCTGACTCCTCCAGTGTCAGGAATATCAAATGTCATCTGATAAAAAAGAGGTTAAAAATATTATATATACTAGAAACATTTAAAGAACAGTCAAACAATAGCAAAAGATCTTACCAAGATGGTCTCCCACAGCTGAGAAATTATCGCCTTATCCACACTTCTCCAATCATCATAGAGAATGCTTACTTTGCTCTTAGCCTGAGTTGCTACAAAACCCTTAAAATCTTTAGCATTTGGACCTCTAGGAAGATCATCCTCATCAAACTCCACGACTATCCTCTCCTCCTTCGTACGGGCAAGTGATAATTTTGGTAAACGTGTGCACCCACGCTTACCAACCTTTGAACTCTTTTTCGTAATAGGAGCATGTGAATGTTCCTCCCCAGATGTATGACCAATATGCTCATCTCCAGAATCATGTGGCTGATCAACTGATTGATCTGTCATTTTCCTTCAAATCAAAAAAACAAACATTAGTTCACAAATAGAAAAGTGTACTAAATTACATAATAGTAAACATCGGTAATATGGTAAGCATGTTAAACAATGATAAACATGGTAAACACAGGCAAAATGTTGCCAAGGAGTTGGCATAAGAAAGCTGAAAAGTGGAATCACTGATGCCACCGGCCGGCCGCTGGCTCACCACCGGCCGGCCGTTGGATCACCACCGGCCGGCCGGTGGACCAGACAGAGAGCCTTCCTCTCTGTCTAAACCACCGGCCGGCCGCTGGCTCCTCACCGGCCGGCCACTGGTGATCCAGACAGAGAGGAAGGCTCTCTGTCTGGTCCACCGGGCGGCCGGAGGTGATCCAGCGGCCGGCCGGTGGACCAGACAGAGAGCCTTCCTCTGTCTGAACCACCGGCCGGCCGCTGGCTCAACACCGGCCGGCCGCTGGTGATCCAGACAGAGAGGCTCGGTCTCTGTCTGGACCACCGGCCGGCCGTTGGCTCAGCACCGGCCGGCCGGTGGACCAGACAGAGAGCCTTCCTCTCTGTATCCAGACAAATTTCCATATGCTGGGAAGTCATTTATAGTGAATAGAAGCACTGCATGCAGTTGAAAATATTCCATTTTATAAGAATCATACACCCTAATACCATCAGCCCATAAAAGTTTCAAATCATCAATCAGCGGTGACAAGTATACATCAATATCATTGCCGGGTTGCTTTGGACCAGAGATCATGATACTCAACATGACATATTTGCGCTTCATACAAACTTAAGGAGAGAGGTTGTAAATTACCAATAAAACAGGCCATGAACTATGTGTGCTACTGAGGGTTCGGTATGGATTCATTCCATCTGTGCACAAGCCTAGTCTCAGATTTCTAATTTCATTTCCAAATGTAGGGTACTGGGCATCAATTTTCTTCCATTGTGGACAATCAGCTGGATGACGTATTTTTCCATCACATACCCGCTCATCAGCATGCCATCTTAACCATTTTGCATCATGTGAATTAGCAAATAAACTTTTGAAACTAGGAATTATAGAAAGATACCAAAATACCTTTGAAGGGAGCTTTGTAATCTCTACATCAGCTTGTGATTTTTCTTTCACCTTATACCGTGATGTCCCACATTTGGGACACTCTTTCAGAAATTCATATTCCTTCCTATATATAATGCAGTCATTCGGACATGCATGTATTTTCCTGTATCCCAATCCCATCGGGCATAATATTGTTTTGGCCTTATAATGTGAATCTGGAAGATCGTTATCTTTTGGAAGAATGTCTTTCATCAATTGTAGCAGCTCTGTAAAACTTCTGTCACTCCATCCATGTTTCGCCTTCGGGTTAATCAATCTTAACACCGCCGACAAAACCGTAAAATCTGTACAACCAGGATATAATGGTTTTTCGGCATCACCATATAGACGTGCAACTCTCGGTTCTATCTCAATTTGTTCTGCTACAATATCGCGAATCATTTCTTCAATTCCATCGGAGTTACCATCTTGCGATTCATTATCATCAGTGACATTCTGTCCAGTTTCGCCATGCCAAATCCAAGGGTTGTAACTCGGATTGAAACCATGACAAATCAGATGATCTTTTATCTCTCTACTTTTCAACTTCTTCATATTCAGACATTTCAGGCATGGACAGAAAAAAATGTCACTACTTGGAACATTTCGTTTAGCAAATTCCAAAAAGGCATCAACACCTTCCTCATATTCATTGCTCATTCGATGTGCCGTAATCCAACTTCGACTCATTATTACCTATAACAAATAGAAAAAATATATATATTTTTTAGATAAGACAAATATATGTTTATATGAAAAAAATCATAATTTGAATATAACAATTTTGAAATATAAAACAAATCGATGTGTAAACCCCCCTGGACACCCCCCGACCCCTCTGGACAGCCCCCCACCCCTCCTGGACACAACCCCCCACCCCCGACCTGCTTGGACACCCCCCTGGACACCCCCCAACCCTCTGGACAGCCCCCCCCCCCACCCCTCCTAAACACCACCACCCACCCCCTACCCCCTGGACACCCCCCAACCCCCCTGGACACCCCCAACACCCACCCACGCCCTTGGACAGCCCCCCACACCCACCCACCCCCTTGTAAACCCCCCTGGACACCCCCGACCCCTCTGGACAGCCCCCCGCCCCTCCTGGACACCACCCCCCACCCCCTACCCCCTTGGACACCCCCCTGGACATCCCCCAACCCTCTGGACAGCCCCCCCACCCACCCGGACAACCCCAAATACCCTCTGGAGAGGCCGCCACCCACGTGGACAGCCCCCCACACCCATCCACCCCCTTGGACACCCCCCTGGACACCCCACCGACCCCTCTGGACAGGCCGCCACCCCCTTGGACAGCCCCCCACACCCACCCATCCCCTTGGACACCACCCTGGACACCCCCCGACCCCTCTGGACAGCCCCCGACCCCTCTAGAACGCACCCCCACCCCTCCTGGACACAACCCCCCACCCCCGACCTGCTTGGACACCCCCCTGGACATCCCCAACCCTCTGGACAGCCCCCCCACCCCTCCTGGACACCACCCCCCACCCCCTACCCCCTTGGACACCACCCTGGACACCCCCCAACACCCACCCACACCCTTGGACAGCCCCCCACACCCACCCACCCCCTTGTAAACCCCCCTGGACACCCCCGACCCCTCTGGACAGCCCCCCGCCCCTCCTGGACACCACCCCCCACCCCTACCCCCTTGGACACCCCCCTGGACATCCCCCAACCCTCTGGACAGCCCCCCCACCCACCCGGACAACCCCAAATACCCTCTGGAGAGGCCGCCACCCACGTGGACAGCCCCCCACACCCATCCACCCCCTTGGACACCCCCCTGGACACCCCACCGACCCCTCTGGACAGGCCGCCACCCCCTTGGACAGCCCCCCACACCCACCCATCCCCTTGGACACCACCCTGGACACCCCCCGACCCCTCTGGACAGCCCCCGACCCCTCTAGAAAGCACCCCCACCCCTCCTGGACACAACCCCCCACCCCCGACCTGCTTGGACACCCCCCTGGACACCCCCCAACCCTCTGGACAGCCCCCCCACCCCTCCTGGACACCACCCCCCACCCCCTACCCCCTTGGACACCCCCCTGGACACCCCCCAACACCCACCCACACCCTTGGACAGCCCCCCACACCCACCCACCCCCTTGTAAACCCCCCTGGACACCCCCGACCCCAAATCCATGCACCTATGCCATGGTTGTGTGTGAATAAAGTAGTAACAACTGTAAAAGGGCAACCCATCCAAATGGACACGCCCCAACCCTCTCGGAGATTTATAGAAAACGATGAAAAATTAGTGAAATCATAAAATTACTCAATATTGCAAGTCGAACAAATAGATCTAGGGATGATAAATAAGATTATGGTGCCAAAACGAGTTAAAAGGGTTCGCAATCGAAGAATCTTAGCTAGTTTCAACAAAAAAATCACAACACATATATATTTACTATCCGCGAAAAAAAACGAACGAGTGGGAGGATTACCTGAGTGCTGCGAGTTTAGATGATTGATCCGAGGAGATTAAATATGAGAAACGATGATCGCAAAACGAATCTAAACCAACGAAATGGACGAGCCGATTCGGGTTTACGCGCGAGAGAGACGAGTCGCGACTGTCGAAGGTAAACTCGCGAATGACAATCCACGGGTCTGGGTAAATTTTTAAATGAGTTATCACGTCGGTTATTCAATAACCGACGTGATAATTGTTTTAAAAACATTTATAACGTCGGTTATTTCAATAACCGACGTCAAAACCTTCCTCCGATTCATTTTTTACGTCGGTTATTATATAACCGACGTAACAAATGGCTCAAAATCCGCGTTTTTTTACGTCGGTTATGTAATAACCGACGTCAAAAACATCTGCGGATTCTTTTTTGACGTCGGTTATTTTATAACCGACGTAAAAAAGCCTTCAAAAACCGCGTTTGTTACGTCGGTTATTCAATAACCGACGTCAAAGGGCCTTCGAAAACCGCGTTTGTTACGTCGGTTATAAAAATAACCGACGTAAAAAACGAAGCCGCGCGATTAATAACGTCGGTTATAAAAATAACCGACGTTAAATGTGTACCGAACACAGGTTTTTACGTCGGTTATTTCTTAACCGACGTAAAAAACCTCGTTTTACATATTATGACGTCGGTTTTATATAACCGACGTAAAAAATGGTGATGTAAAAAACGTTTTCTGCACTAGTGTATAAATCCACAATTGATTCATTCACTTTTAATGTTATAATTTCATGCTCAAAGAATCAATAGTCATAATACCATTACATTGTGTTTTAATGAAATGAAAATAAAAAATCATAGATATACTCCACCCATCACCTCTCCCCAAAATTCAAATCCCGCTGATGGAATTTATATTTCAGACTTTAATAATCAAATATACCATAATCCTCACACTAGTACGGATATAAAACCATTTCATAAAGAAAAACCAAATAACCACTAACTAAAAATCATTGATTTGGTAATTCATCTCATCAGTAAGTAAAATCCAAATTACTATAATATAACACCCCAAAATTTTATGATATATTTATTTTTTAAAAAACATCTTTAATATCTTATGTGACACACAACACTAACCCTAATTGAACCAAAATATATTGTAGCGTTATAACCTAGTCTTTTAAATTGGAGGTATGAATGGAAATAACATCATTTTAAACATATGTATAATGGGTTTAGATAAGAAGAATCTATTTTTTAGTAAAGTTTTCTATTGCTTAAAAAATAACCATTTTTTCTTAATGTAGTTTTTTATTCATTTTTTGAGTCAATTATATAATAAATTGGTGAAAATTTAGAAAATACAACTGGAAATATGGGGTAATTTTTAGAAACCAACATGTCAAATTATCTTCTAATGAATTGTATAATTTTTTTTTTGAAAATAATAATTTTTAATGATTATTGAATTAAATAGATTTTTCATGAAAAATTTTTCATTTCAAGAATTAATAAATTATAATTTTTTATAAAAGTATCTTTAGTTCAATTATATTTTTATTAATCCAATTTACTTTACTGTAATTTATTTAATGCTCAGTATTGATATAAAAACACTTTATAATAAAGAATAATTTTTATTTAGAAAAGTTTTATTCATCATCCTTGTGAATTTTTTACATTAAATTATTCCACATATATGAATTGAATATTATGAAATTGATTCTATATTTGGAATAATAGAAATATGTAATATGTATCATGTTCAAATTAATTTTTTTCCACAAGGAATTGTAAAATTTGTAAAACAAATATGTTTCCCTCGTTAATGATACAAGAAATTTCTCAATTGCTTCAGTTAAAATTGTAACGGTTAAAAAGGCATAAATACTTATCTAAAGTCAATTGTATAGCTATATTTCATGCTAATTCTATCTAAGGATAAGTATTTATCCATTTTGGGATGTTTTTCATTGAATGTGACTAGACATTTGTAACAAACCAACCCCCATAAGACCTTTCCTAGTGCCTACAACCTTTACATTTGAAGAAGAAATATGGAAACCAATCCTAATGTATGGATCATTATAATATTTTTAGTAAAATATATATGTATATAAGTCATATATTACATTGTAATAATAAAATAACCACATTGTTTATTCAAGAATAACATTTTCCTATCTATTGTGTCCATGTATATTATTTATAATAAACATTATAGAATCCTGGTTAAAAAACATAGAATAACGGTGAGAAAAATTTATTATTAATGTTTATATACAGAAGTATACATAATTAATCAATGATAATAATCATTATGGAATGGAGAATAACCAAACACACTTTCATGAAATCAATAAACTGATAAAGAAGGGTGAAGATAATATTTCATGGTAAATAACTAAAACACATTTAATTTAAATAACATGGATATCATGTTAATTTTAGTAAGAATATACATGGGGGGGTAAAAATTTAAGACACATTTAATTTAATAAATAAAATTACCATGAAATGAATCCATTGATTTTGTGAGAGTGAAAATATCATTGATAATAATAACTATATTTTTAATGTTAGTATTACTTAATTATTGGATATCATGTTACCCGTATAAAGGTAGTCTTTAGCGTTCATACCTTTCACAAGATGGTTTAAAACTTACCAATTTCAAGACCATTCATAATAATTTTTAATGCTTTTATCACAAAAGTGTTGGGTTTCTTTCAAACTTATTTCATCACATGAGACTACTTATGCACGGGGGTGGCTTACATTAATCCGTTCCAAACCTATGACATACAAGTCCAATGAATTACACATATATAGAATAATCTATTTTAGAATTAAATAATGTGCTTTTTAAAATATCTATATTTTGTAAAGGATATGGATTTATCAATATTTCCTCATTTATTTGATGACACTCAATGTAAATATTGTAAGTAAAATTATTATTTGGTATAGAAAATAAATTTATCAATGATAAATAATATTCACATTTAGCTGAAATTTATTTTCCATTTCAAATTGAGTAATTACATGTAAATTTGATGACTAAAATAAGAATCAAGGAAGTGAATTTTGGTACTTTACTTGGTCACTGTGAGAATAAACTATCTTTGATGATGTCTAAGGATATTATTAACACAATATATACCAATTATGTTATGAAAAATGAGTTGATATCATTAGTGAGTAGAAATACTACAAAATATCTTTAAAATTATTCTTGAGGAAAATATCCTTTTCTTTTGTAAAATATTTTGAAAATCCTTTTCTTTAGAATTAAAATTTAAAAACTATAATTACATAACTAATTTTTAAAATACTATTATTTTTAAATAACCATTATAAAATTATAAAATATTATTGAAAACATTGGAGTGTTCATGATGGTTTGATATTATTTTCATATCATAAAAATTAAAAAATGTTTTCTTTCTCTATTTAGGTGAAATCTAGAAGATAAATTTTTTGAAATAAACAATAATATTTATTTGAAAATATAATTTAAATAGAAAAAATTGGTGAAAAATATTTAATAAATAATTTAAAAAAGTTTAAAAAAAATATTGAAATTATTTTTAGAAAAAAAAGGTATTTGTAACAAAACATATTTTTGACTAGAGAGATAAATAGTGTCATATTGTAATAAAAAAATTTCATAAAACATTCTAAGTACCATAGTGTAGAAATTGTTACTATCATGTCTAAGAGTTCATTATTAACAAACTGACAAAAATGGAAGTGTTTATTAGGAAATGGTCAGGTAATTTTTAGTGACCCAAATACAGCAATCCTAGAGGAAGTTCCTACTTCCATTAGGTAAGCTTGATTTCAAGGAATAAAATCCTAAAGGACCAATCAGATTAGTATTATTTGTACAACAGATATATACATGAGTCTTGCATTAAAATTAATCACACTAATTTAAATATATTTTTATTATATTGAGGATAATTTTTTTATTATGGAATATCATTGAATAACATTATTAGTAAACTTCATGGAATATATGAATTGAAACAAAATAAGTGTGATCTCAAATTCCCTATAACGGTTAAGTTTAATAGAAGAAATAATGAATCCAGTAGCATAACTAATATGGAATGGTAAAAACATTCCACACATTATCTAAAATCAATAAACTAATAATGAAATGTATAGAAAATATGGAAAGGTAAATAATTTAACACAAATTCTGATTAAATAACAATAATACATTAATATATAATTAATAGTGAATATTTAAGTGTGACTAATTTAAAACATATTTTATTCAAAAAATAAACTGATAATGAAGTGCCTCAAAAAAATATATATTAGTAATAATATCAATGATAATAAATATTTAATCTAAATTAAATAAATTATTAATTATCCAACATCAAGTAGATGGAACATGGACCACTATATCATTAATAACAATACTCATGATTTTTTATTTGTTTGGGTAGAAACCCATCTGAGTCTTCTTAGGAACAAACTTATAGGGTTTTTCAGCAAGTGATTTCATTACAAGAAACTATGAGTGCCTCGAGGGGATTACATTAACAAGTCCCCAACCCATGTAGTGAATCTCTAAATCATTCCTCATATACCAAATAATTTGTTTAATTAATAAACAATGTTACATATC
The DNA here is from genome assembly GCA_963277665.1 of Viscum album. Lineage (NCBI taxonomy): Eukaryota > Viridiplantae > Streptophyta > Magnoliopsida > Santalales > Viscaceae > Viscum > Viscum album. The sequence goes on along the minus strand of OY728163.1, from coordinate 2,095,037,415 downwards.
ATCAAATATCTATATTGAATAAAGGATACATTTTTATCAATCTTTCCTTAATAAATCTAATAACAGTCAAAGTGAAAATTGTACGAATGAATGGTATACGGTTTAGTAAATAATAATATAAATAAGAAAATAGTATTTATATTTCGGAATCATGTAATGTAAAATAAAATGTTCATAAGGAATTGATCATTTCAAAATAATGTTGAAAATAAAAATAAGAATGTGACACTAAAAAGATAATAATTTCAACATTGTAATTTTCATGTCAAAGCCCATTGGATTATATTTTTCAAATTTAAACTCAAAATAACTTGATTTATGAGTTAATATTGATATTAAACTAGAAATGGGTTGTATATAAACTTCATTAAAGTGAATTGGTTCATAATAAAAACTATTTCTTAATGGAATGTAAATTGAGACAAAATTTATGACTACCTTATTTATTTTTCTTAAAACCTCAATGGATGAAATAATTCAAGGTGAAATATATAATACTATAAAATATTAGTTATATATGATATTACATATCAATGTAGCAGTATCAACACAATATAAAATTAATTTACTGCTTAATAATAAATTATTCCAAGAAGAATATAAATTGAGACGAAGTCCATTACTAATTATAAGATTAAAACTATAATCCAAATAAATTAAGTAACATCAAATTATATTATTAATACAATAATGATAAATTAATTCATTATATAAAATAAAATAGGTGACGTATATACACCACACATTAGAAATAATTGGTGAAAATGGTGGGATCCTTAGGGAAGAAAAATTGAGATATTAATCCCACACGTTACACTTCCTTTTGGATGATCACTATCCCCAATTGCCTGAAAGCCTTCTTTTTTATTTTATTATTGATAATCCTCCTTTTAAGGGTTGAAGTGGAACCCGTACATGACCCATAGCCCCAAGTCACAAGGCACAACTGACTCTCAATACATGACCTGATGTTCGTGAGGCATGCCATGCCCAATACATGACTCGTAGGCCCAACCCTCATGAACTTCCCCTCCCTAGCTTTAGCATCATTGTTCACCTAGCTCGCCACCTTACATTGATGATCAGATAAAATTTCCTCATACACAGCTGCATGGTTCCTGGTCTTGATGGCGGCTACCATAACCTCTCATTCTTCTAATCTGGTTAGCTCTGCTTCTGGTGGCTGCTACTCTTGTTCCTCTGATCCTCTTGTAGGGCCTATTCTGTGTGAACTGGGCAACTCCATGGGTGGCGTGGCACAAAGGCAATGTGGCCCGAAGGCCTTTTATGACTCAAAGGCCCTGGAGATCCTTAGGCCCAAACCGGTGGCCCGAAGGCCCAAATCGGGTGAATAGTTCTGTCTGCTACAGTACAGAACAGTAACTGCTACCGTACCGCTACAATAACATGAAAATTCACCTCCACCCGGTTTTGAACATGGGTCTCTTGGATGATAACTATATAAACTCAAAAATAATTGTTTAGAACATGTTAATAAATTATTAAATAATTTTATTAAAAATCATTATTTCATATATGATCCATTTATAACATATTATTACTCATTCATTAATAATCATTTATTTTTTTCATTGTTTCACATGTTACTTTCTTTGTTTTCCATGGATTTTTTGACATGTCAATTTTTGATCCTCATTATTAGATAGTTATTTAATCATATCAAGAATTTAATACAAGTTTTAAAAATTAAATATATTTATCACATATTTATTTAGAAAAATCAATAAAATTTATAGAAAGTAAATGGAATGCACTTTTCAGGGACGCAGTAGGTCACACGTATGAACGAACGTCGTGTCCATTTCCTTATTACATTAAATGAATGAAAAGTAAAAAGTATATTTATATATTATAATTATCATATAATATTATATATATATATTACATATTTTTATTAAAACCAACCTTTATACATTCCATTTAAGGCATAAATGAATATAAATTTTTTGAGGAGGTGGTACTCCATATGTCCACAAACGATTTTATTATATTCTTACAATACAACAATATTAAAGGTAAAAATTATATAATAATTATAGAAGATTAAATATATTATAAAAATACTATATCACATATATAAACTATAAATAAATTATCATTTCCTACCATGGATGGCAGTAATGGAAGAACGAATGATATCAGTTCGTAAGGTGGTAGTACGTCATACACACAAATGATGATTATTTACGACATTGTTGGAAGTGTGTGAGAGATTAAGGAGTTACCGGGAAATGTAAAAATATATTTATATAAATCATACTTATTTTATTATATAATTAAGACATAATAATACATTATGTGATGGAGAAATAAATAAATTAATGTGTTTCTTGAAGAACATTACCTCATTTTCAGGTAACTCCATTTGGATAAAACTGATAGTCATCCATGGTTATATTTTATCAAAAACCAAGTATTCAAAAATGAGGGTATTGTAACAACCCGTCCTCAGGGCCCGTGTCATGACGACCCTAGGTCGGCCTTCTATAGGACAGGGGTTCGCGACTAGCACCAAAGGTGAATCCCTGATAAAAAGGGAAGGCATTGCCTTTAAACCTATAACGCACACAGTCTAAACACATGAATTAGAGGAAAAAAGTAATAAAATAGAAAAGTATGGTGTCCTGAAAGTATGTGGGCCAGTATACAAACCCAACTAAACAACAAGTACCAGTAAAAAGGGAAACCAACTCCTTGATCGTCCACCGGGGAATCCTACCAGAAGGGTAGGTATAGAACTCGAACAAATCGTCCCTACGGTACGTCCCGTCTAGTTCAGATCCGATCAGCCTCCTGTCCATCACTCTTTGCCTCGATCATTGTTATCCGTCCTCTACACAGAACACCACAAGTTGTGGGCGAAGCCCATGTAGGGGGAAGTATAACAAAACTCAATAGGGGACCCTGAGACCCCCGAAGGTCTTCCAGAATCCACAAAGGATAAACCACATAAGAAAGATACAATTACAGGATATCAACTAACTCTACATAAGTATATACCCTTACATATACCTAAGTCACCAATCAAAGAACGACTCCAACTCTCGATCCCAAGCACAAACCATTCCACAAAGGAAGTGAGGTCAATTACCATGATGATAATGGTTGAAAGAAAAGACTCAGCTCACACAGTTATACATATTTCATAGAGTCATAGAGGTGATTAGATATAGTCACTGATTCATCTAAGCTATCAGACCCACACATGATACAGGAACAACTAAGCTGTCGGAACCACACAGGATACATGACCAATTATTCTTTCAGACCCACATCGGAAACAGGAAGAGAAGTCAGAACTGTCAGACCCAAAGAGGATCCCGGTTTAGTAGTCATTGTTGTTGAACCCATGGAGGATTCCGGTACAGTACTCATCTTTGTCGAACCCCCAGAGGATTCAGGAATAATATCATCATAGCCAGCCCTAGGGTTCCCGCACACATCACGCTCGCTTCTAGGAGGGTCCGCTCCTCGAGCCAATTGTCGATATATCAACTATCAGAAATACATGAGTTGATGTATCCCATAGTTCTGTCTCATCATAAGTAACCCAATGCGATAGCCGTTGCGCCAATCAGATGCCCGATTTCAGAGTTATTGGAATGTCTGTTCTAGGGGCCAGGTTGGATTTTACGCTCGATCCAACCCAGAAATTTTCAAAATTTGTCCAAAACTCACTTAGAGTACTCTAAATTGACTTTTTGGTTGCAAGGGTCCCATTGCAGCAGACGGTGTGTCATTTGGACACGCGGTCTAAGAGATATTCGCATTTAAGCGAAGACGGGCCTGGTCTGTCAAGCCCAGTGGGCCGGCAGGTCGGCCACCAGACTCGGCGAGTCCAACCCGGCTAGGGGTCAGCCCGTCATGGTGGGGAACACCCCACCTGCGGAGCTGGCGCGCACTGCGGGCCGGTCCGGTCTGCCAAAAGGCACTAGGCGGTGCCGCTTCCTCATCTGCCCGGCCGGCCGTAGGCTTCCAGTTAGGCCTGGCGCACGCGGCCCACGCTACGGGCCCTAGTTATCCATACATGGAACTTCCAGGCGCCACGGTTCTCCAGATCGGCAGGAAAGCGGTCGGCCAATTCTCCCACCCGATCAGCCCGCGGAGGCGGGCCGCATCCTCCTCCACACGGCGCCTACGGGCCCTCGGTTCTGCAACGTACAGGACGATCGACCGGCCGGTCGTCCTGCAGATCAGGTGGCCCGAGTGGCCTGCGGTACCTTTGTGGGGTCAGTGCGTGGCCCCCGCTGTCACCGCCACCTCCAGTTACTAGCACCACCACCTCTTTCGTCCACCACGACCCATATGGCCGCGACCCCCTTCCTCCGGGGCGGTGCGACGACACCACGCCCAATCGGCTCTACCTCCATCGTCAACACAATGTGAACAACAACAAGGGGGGGGGGTGGACCATGTTCATGTGGTCCGAACCCTCCTCGTTATGTTGTTAACATTCAGCATCAAGAGCACAACAAACGATTTTGAAAGAAGAGTATAACTCGTACATAAATATAATCCATTTTCCCCTACCTAGTATTGGTTGTTTTACGTTGACGAGTCATGGAAGACGGACATTGCGAAAGTCAGAAGTCATTCCATCAACATCAGTGGAAGTTGAGCTCAGTGAATACAAGTCAAGATGACACCATCAATGTACTTCGTGGTCGGCGGTACTTCCCTTCCTTGCTCTGGTTGAAGAAGGTAGAAGATGAAGCTTCACGATCTTCCGCGACGAGAAGCATTATTTGTTTGAATAGGTCATTCTTCCAAGAGTTCTCCCAAGCTCCAAAGAATAATCACCAAGCCAAAATAAAATAATATCCACCATATTATTTTAATGTTCCCATGCATTTAAAAAGAATTCAAAATAATTCATAACACTACAAATTAATTAAGGCATTAATTAATCCTTGTGTTGGCACCATTAAGAAGGATGGTGGAAAGGCTCCACCATTAATTGGGAGTTCAAGAGTTAAAGGGGGGATTCAAGGGAAGTTGAAGGGTTTATGTTCATGTCGACCCCACCTTATAACATCCTCCAAAGGGAGGTTATGTGCGGGTGGCCCCACCACCAACCTCCCTTTGGAGGTTTTAACTTACATTCAAATAAAAATGTGTTACCCCAATTTTTATTTACTTTAAATTAGAAACCCCAAGAAATTAAACCCCAAGAAATTAACCCCCAATCACGATAAAGTGAAACTGCGGTAAAGGTCTCCTTAAGATAATACTGGCGTTGTGAGTTCAATTGTTCCCTCGGAATCAGGAGACGTCAGAAACCGCAAACTCGTAAAATTCCCATGTAGTTATGAAAAAAAATTCCCACAGGATTTACGAGTCTTTAAATTTTCCCCACCTCAGGGCTATACATACCCATAAGCTACTACACTAACTAGGGAAAAAAATGGGGGTAATGAGCATCCATCTAAGCCTCCCGCTCCCATGTGCTCTCCTGGAGGTTCCCATGCTTCCAACGAACGTACACAAGAGGAATAAACTATCTACACATGACCCTCTTCTATCGATCCTCAATCTCCACTATAACCTCCGTGATTGTCACCCCGTCATCGATGTCCTGATCCCCATGGTCAGTGATCCGGGACATGTCGTGCATGTATCTCCTCAGCTAGGATACATGGAAGACATCATGCACCCGGTGTAACTGAGGTGGAAGAGTCAGACGATAATCCACCTTGCCTACTCTGTTGAGGACCTAGATTGGTCCAATGAATCTAGGATACAACTTGCCGCCATGGACAAATCATCACATACCTCATTGAGGTGAGACCCGTAGAAGACGTGGTCTCCAACCTCATACTCTAGTGGTCTCCGTCTCCTATCAGAATAGTACTTCTGTCTGCTCTGTGCAGTCTTCATCTGCTCTTGGATGATCTGCACCTTCTCCATCGTAGCTTGCACCATCTCTGGTCCTAAAAGTGCTGACTCACCTGGGTAAGTCCATCATAGAGACGATCAGCAAGGTCGGCCATATGTTTCCTCATAATATTCCATCCCGCTGGTAGAGTGGTAGCTATTGTTATACGCAAACTCTACCAAGGGAAAGTGATCCTCCCAACTGTGACCAAATTCAAGGAATCATGCACGGAGCATGTCCTCGAGAGTCTAATGGTCCTCTTAGTCTGGCCATTCGACTAAGGATGGAAGGTGGTTCTCAAGCAAAGATGCGACCCAAAAGCCTCCTGCAACCCCTTCCATACCTGAGAAGTGAAATAGGCACCTCGATCGGAGATGAATGTCAATGACACACCATGAAGTAGTACAATCTTCTGTACGTAAAGGCATCCCTGGATCTCTACTAATCTCTTCTCTTGGTTCAGTAGGAAGTGGGCCGACTTGGTGAGTCGTTTCACGATCACCCAGATAGAGTTGTGTCCTCTGGATGTATGGGGAAGTCCCGTCATGAAATTCATGGATATCCAGTCCCACTTCCACTTTGGGACCTCTAAGGGCTGAACCAAGCCTGATGGAACCTGGTACTCTGCCTTAACTTGCTGTCAAGTGAGGCATCGCGAGACAAACTCTGCTACCTCCTTCGTCATACCCAGCCACCAGTGTTGTCGTCTAAGGTCCTGATACATCTTCTCCACTCATGGATGTACCGCTAGTGGGGAGTTGTGGAACTCCCTCAACACCTCCTATTGTAGTGCAAATGGTTTCGTGGTACGTCCTCTGAAGAGGATGACGTGCTCCCCACCTTCAGAAAACCCATTAGGTGCCTTCCCTGAGGATATATGAGCACGTCACATCTCAGAGTCAATGTCCCCACCCTGTGCGTCCCTGACTCACTGAATAAGTGGAGGATTAACTATGAGAGACTGCAGAATGGATGCTCCATCTCTATCCACAACGGATATCTGTAACACAGATAGCTACTCCGTCTCCTCTCCTAAGAGATGAATGCCTGATCTCTTACTGATAGAATCTACTACAATGTTCCCCTATCCAATAGTATAGATTATCTTGAAGTCATATTGCTGGAAGAACTCAAGCCATCGCAGCTATCGGAGGTTCAGGTCCTTCGGAGATAAAATCAGCCTGAGAATCTGGTGGTCAGAGTAGAATGTAATATGTTCTCCCATAAGATAGTGTTGCCACATCATGAAGGCCAAGACCACTACTGCTAACTCCAGGCCTTGGGTAGTGTAGTTCTACTCATTTTTTCTCAACTTACGAGAACCCTATGCTACTACTTCTTTCTCCTGTATAAGGACACACCCAAGTCCGGTCCCTGATGCATCATAGTAAACTACGTACCTAACGCCCTCCTCCGGTAGCCTCAAGATGGGTGCACTAATCAACCTCTTCCTCATCTGCTGAATGCTATGCTGGCATCTCTATGACCACATGAATGGTTGCCCCTTCTTCTTTGTAAGTCCATCCTGCACTACAAAGTCTCCCTTCTCACCGGTAAAGGTGAACATGGTCTCATACGTGCGAACACACCGCACTTTGAACATAATACAGTCAATATGAGCATGAACTGTGGATAACCAGTCCATACCCAAGATGACGTCGTAAGGCCTCAATGCCGCAATGTGGAGATCCCAGCGGAAGCTATCACCTAATAGAGTAAGCTCACATTTCCGTCACTAGTGCATAATCGCCGAGTCTGCTCTCGTAGGATTCTCTAGCCGTAAGGATCGAGACTTTAGCTCCGTCGGAATCTCCGAGCTCCGAACGAGGGCAGTGGAAATAAAATAATGACTCGAACTTGTGTCTATAAGTATTTCAACAAGGGTGGAGTAGACACAGATAGTACCTCTAATCATCTCAGGTGCACCGTGGTCATAGGGCTTGACTTCCTGGAGCTGAGCCTGCATCTGTCCGCCAGCTCCATGTGGTTGAGATGGACCTCCTTCTGGTGGTGGTGGTAGCTCCATGTGGTTTAATGATGAATGGGATTTTTTGGGTATCAAATCTATAAATATGTTCTTATTTAAAATACCATCACATCAACAAAAATTAATGTATTTGAGTGACTTTATATTATGGATCATTTTTCTAATGTTGAGAAATTCATTAACTATATTTGTATATATTTAAATATACTTATATAATATATTTAAATTAGAACAATTTCTTCCATTGGTTGTGTTTTCATCAATTTTAAATTTCACTCTTCACTCCAAGAAATGAATAATTTTTTTCTAATGCACTAATGATTAATTTTAACTGACTTTAATACAGATGAAATTGTGGCCTATTTTTTATTTCTAAAAATATATTCCAAAACCAATACAGTTCATAACATATTCTATAATCTAAAAATAAATACTTTTGATTCATAAATAATATTTATTCAACATATTTGTTAAATGAAAATAGTGATATATTAACCAGGACATCACATATGCTTGTGGTAGGTATGAAACCCTTTTCGTCTGTTGGACATTGGTTCATGCCTCACAAACTAACCATATTTCATTTTTCTAAACCCATATTAATTTAATTTGAAGAATAACTTTGATGGTCATCTTTGAAATTTACTCATAAAATAACCTTTTCTCTATGGATTTCAATACAAATTTTTTTTCAAATCCTAATAATATTATTTTACTATTATGAAAATGTAATTTGTGATCATAATAACTCTAAAAGTTATCAAATAGTTATAAATAATGTCTCTAAAATTTAGGGGAATTATTCTTCAAATATATTTTCCTATAAGACAAATATTGAATTAATGAGTTGTATTGCTATAAATTTCATCAAAAATGTCTTTAATCATGGTTGAATCACATTACATAAAATCATAAATGATTTTTTAAGACATCAGACATATGATGATCCTTAATATATATCATATAATATATTTAAGATGATCTTATATACATATCCTTGATGTCTATCACTGTGTTTTGTTCCCTAATCAATGATTTTCTAAATATAGATCATGTGAAAGCCACTAATCATTATCTAATAATAACTTTAAAACCACAACCCTGTAGTCAGTTCCTAATAAAATTAAATTATTGATATTATATGGAAACAAATCCCAGAGGAATGATTGGTATAGTATAATTGGTAATCAATATACATACATGAGTTATACATTAAGACTGAATACAATAATTGAATTATAATTTTTCACCTTCAAGGATAAATTTATATCATCTTAAATATCATTGAATATATTTCATTTTATTTTTCATGGAATATAGGGGATGGAAAAAAATAAGGGGCTTCTCTGATGCTCAATATAGGTTTTGTACAACATAAGAAATAATGAATCAATTAGTATAATCAATATAGAAAAGTAATAACTTAACACACATTCCATATAATTAGTACGGTGCTAAAGAATTTCAAAACAAATATTGAAATTTACATAAATGAACACACATATCATTTTAATACTTTTACTACATGGATATAAATGGTAGTGTAAATACGGAAGATTATTTAATTGAAAACATGTTTCATTTAATCAATAAACTAAGTATGAAATGTTTCCATATATTTATTCATAGCATAAACATCATAGATAATAAATAATTAATATGAATGAAAGTAAATATTTATTATAGGAATTTATGTATATGGTACATGAACCACAATAACATCAAGATCTATCATTAGGATATTTTATGTCTATCGGTAGAAACCTGTCTGACTCTTCTTTGAAATAGACTCGTAGGTTTGTTGCCAAATTATTTAATCTCAAGAGACTACATATACATTTAGGGGATTTTGTTAACCAATAAACAACCAATATAGATCATGTCTAAATAATTCTTCATATATCCAATAATTTATTTAGGTAGTAATTTTTTCCCATATCATCAAATATTACCACTGAATAAGTAATGTCGTTTTTTATATTTCCCCAATTAATCAAAAAAATTGTAAAAGTATAAACCATACATAATAATGGTATATGAATTTAGAAATAATTATAGTGACCAGATGAGAAAATGGATATTCATGAATAATGTAAGTTGACTAATAAATTATCATAAGGAACTGATTGATTTAGGTGAGAGTTCTCAATCAAAAATAAAACTGATATTTAAAAGATAACATTTAACACTTATAAATTTTCATGTTAGAACAACATGAAAGAGATAATATAAATTGAAACATAAAATATCATGAAAGATGAGTAAATCATGATATTAAATTAAAAAGGGGAAGTATGTACACCATAATAAGGTGTATTAGAGCATAATAACAAATAAGTCTCAAGGGAATGTATTTTGAGATGACATCACTTACAACTTGGTAAAATTCCAATAAAACACCATAATATCAATTAATTAATATTGAAACATAAAAAACAAAAAAATATTAACTATTCATGATATAAAAGGTCAATGTGTAATTTTTTTAATTATATATAAGAAATTATGTGGGTAACAAAAAAGTATGCCTCATAGAATAGAAATTTAGATGATGTCCCATACAACTTCTTAAATTTTTAATTATAATCCAAATGAAAAAAGTAACATAAAATGAAATTATAATTTCCAAGAAGATAAATTTATTTATTTTTTTAAATAAAATAGGGTAATTATATATTACACAAAAAATAAATAAGTTGTGAAAATGGGGGAATGCATCAAGAAAGTAAAAGTGAGACAAGAATCCATATCGTATCATTTCCTTTTGGTAAAATTCTAATTAACCTAATATATATAACAATTAAAAAATGGTAATAAATTAATAAATATCAAAATTAATAGTTCTAATATCATATATTATCCTTTTAAAACATATTATTACCCATTTGTTAATAACCAGTCATTAATTTTACCATTTCAGGTGTTAATTGTCTTGTTCTTCTAGTATATTTTGACATTAAATTTTTTGTTGATATTACACAAATAATGATTTAATCATATCTGAAATTTAAATCAAGATTTAAATATAATAAATTTTAAATAAATATATATTTATATTAATACATTAAATTTTATGTAGGAAATGGAATATACCATTCATGAAGACTGTAAGTCGTACGTACACATGAATGATGTTTCCATTTTCTTCCCATATTAAATGAATGAAAGGTAAATACTATATATTTTTATTACATTTAATTTATAATATTTTTATAATATATATCATCTATTTTTATTAAATTTATCATTTATACATTCCATGTAATGCGTGAACGAATCACATTGCTTTAAAGAGGCAGTAGTCAACAAATCTACAAACAATGTTATGATGCTCTTACAAAATGGAACGAAAGAAGGAATATCTATGTATTCATTCATGAAGAAAAAATTTATAATAAATATCATATAAAACATATATATACTATAAATTTATAAATATTTACAATAATGAGAAGTTTTAACTGAAAAATAAATAATATCAGTTGGCAAGATAGTTGTCCACTGTACACATGAACGATGATTGTCGATCCCATTTGATTAAAGTGTTTTAGAGTGAAAAAAGTACCCCTAACATAAAAAAAATATAATTATATTGAAGATAAATTTTTTATTATATAGGATATATATATATAATGAATGGGTGGATAAGGAAGTAAAACAAATGTGATTATTGAAGAACATTGCATCTTTTTCTTGTAAATCTTATTGGTGAGTACGAAAAGACATCATTGGATGGATTTATTCCAAAGGGTAAATTATAGTATGATGGTAGGTATGTTTGGAGACTATTTTTTCCAGTGTTTATGATACAAATAAATTAATATGTGTGAAGAAGTAAGGGTTTGGAGAATTTTTATCGAATAGGAAGAGTGACATTATTGTAAATATAAAAGGTAAACAATATTGAGAGGTATCCCTTACATATTGTTCCTCCAATAAAGAAAAAAATTAAAAAAAATGGATAATATAGTCCAAATAATTCATCCCAACTATTTCTAACAAGTATATATATCATTTGGAAACATAATATTATTGTTTAACCACTGACTAAACTCATTTCACCTTAATCTCTTTTATTAATTTTAATTTCATTCATTAATTTTTCTTATAAAAATAATTGTTCACAATACTGAATATTATAAATTATGATGATTCAAAATAATAAATATATTTTTACTTATTCTCAATCACATAAGTGTCAGAAATTAATATAAATTTAATCCTATAGAGGAGATGACAAAGGCGATTTTAAAAGTAAAAATTTTCAAAAAGTTGAATGGATTTTATATCCAATATCAATGTGAAATTAATTAAAATGACCTAAATTGGAGTGATATAAGTAAAAAATATCAAATTAAACATTAAAATAAATTAAAAATATAATATTATCTTATCTCTAATTTATACGAATTGTCAGTTTACAATTAAAATTCAGTTTTTTTAATATTCAACCAAAACTGAAATATTTCATAAAAATAGTAAAGATTCACCATAAGTTAATTTTGATGTTCGAATTTGAAAAAAAAAAATTATTTTTTATATAATATTTAAAAATGATTCAAAATATATTATTAATGTAGGTGCACCATTAAATTTTGGTAAAACCATCATTTGAAAAATATAGCTTTTTTGCTTAAAATTTTGTTTTTATGTTATTCTATTAAATCTATATGTTGAATATAAAAATTATTTTATTGAATATATAATATATATATTTAATTAATATCATTCAATAATAGTTAATAAATTAATATAATAAAAAAAATTCTTTGGTGCATAAAAATAGTATCATATCAAAAGTTATCTATTATATTAAATTGGGTTTAATTTTCTATTAAAATAAATTGATTCCCAATGATGTCCTCTGCGTATTCTCATAATATAGTCAACAGTTTTCATTAAAATTAAATTAATTAATAAAATATAATTTTCATTTTAAAAAATAGTATTAATATTATTTGACAGAACACACTGTTTTATTTAACATAAATTATCAAAGAAACACATTGTTGTATGTGACTCAAAGTGACTACATGTTGCGTTCATTACAAGATATAGAATATATTAAATTTATCTAAATATGTAAATATATCATAATTTATACAGGTTTTATATTCCATTATATTCTTGGTGTTTTTCTTCACACAAGTTATCAAATAAAAGTTATTCTTTTAGAATTTTCTAGGTGATATATAATTTACTTCAACTAATATTAAAGAATAAATAACCTCAATTAGAATGAAATTGTGAAATAAACCCTTTAAATGATCATAATATTTAAGTGATAATTAGTAAATGAATAGATTAAGTTTATACACTATAAATACATATTATAAATATTAAATAAAACATTAGAAAATCAAGGGTCATTTTACACATAATCTTATCATGACAAAATCATCAATATAGATGTTTAACCTATGAAATGAAAATTGAGTTAATAAATCATTTATCTTATGCTTCCTTTTTATTGAGAATTCATTAACATACTATATAGTGGTTTTAAAAAATTTAATAAATTATTCCAGAACAATATTAATTTTTATGATATTATATATGATCCTTTTATAGTATATTATCGACCATTCATTAATACTCATTCATTATTTTCATTGTTTCAAGTAATAACTTGCTTTTTTCATTGAGTATGTTTTGACTTGTTTTTTTATTACTATTACATATAAATTTATTTATTAATCTCAGAAAGTAAATAATGATTTAAATATCATATATATTCAGTAAAATTTTATTTAGAGTAGTCCATAATATTTGGTGATAGAAAATGAAATATATAATTCAAGGGGATGGTATGTCATAGTTACACGGGTACATTGTTTCTATCTTACTATAATATATATATTTATAAATATTAAGTTTATATATATAGTCATTCAATTATCATTTTTCTGTTGTATATATCATATTTTTTTTAAACTCATCCTTAATAGATTCCATGTATAGCTTGAATGAATCTGTTCAATTCGTGTGGCAATAGTCCACCGTACTCATGAGTGACATTATCGTATTCCCATAAAATGGAATTCATAAAGTTATGTGTTATATAATAGTTAAAAAATCATAATGGAATCAAAAAAATCAAAAAATTTATATATATACAGTTTTCCCATCATTATTTAAAACCTTGAGAGTTTGTACTGGAAAAATGAATGACTTCGATTCGTGAGGCGGCAGTCAACTGTACAATGAAACGAATATTTTGTAACCGATTTTAAGAAAGTTTGTGTGTTTATAGATGGTAACATTAACTTAAATACATATATTTTTATATAATATACTTATTTTATTATATAATTATGAAATAAAAATAATTAATGGATGTGTAAAAGGAAATAAAATAAAAACTCATTTGGAAAAACATTAATTGTTTATCAGGTATCCTCCTTAGGTTTTCCCTAGTGCATACTTATGGTGGAATTATACCCATGATAAGGATTATATGATTTGAGGATTAAATTTGTGGTTTCAATTGGTAAGTGAATGTTCAATATAATGATGTTTGAGAGTGTGTATAAGTGGGGGAGATTGATGATATTTATAAGTAGGAAGAGTGGAAATCATGAAAATTTTTTAAAGTGTCAATTAAAAAACATTTTTTACATGTCATGTGGATACAATAATGAATAAAAATTATAATATAAGGATAATTTTATAAATATTTCCATCCAATGGGTAATTGAAATGTTTTTAGGCCAATTTTCCCATGTTTAATGTTTAGTACCTTAGTTAACTCATTTTTATCTTAATCATTAGAATTAATTTTAACAACCTCCAATAATATATTCAGAAAAAATTTAAATTTAACTAATAATATCATATATATTATGATTATTCCAAATTTCAAATCAATTTTTACGAATGTAAACAACTTAATTTTAAAGAAATTACTTAAAATTAATCCCAAAGATCACATGAGAAACCGAAGGTTTAAAGTGAAGATGTTCAAAATTATACAATGATTATATATTTTAATTGAATGTAAAAATTATTAAAATGATCTAGATTGGATTAATAGATTAAAAAATAATATAATTTTATATTAAAACTAATTTAGAGTATAATTTATCACTATAAATTATTGTGTTTAAAATTTGGATTTCAATTAAAATTCAATTTTTTTCAATATTCATCAAAAATGAAACATCTCATAAAAATTCAAAACATCCGCCCTATGATAATTACGAAATTTCATTTTAAAAAATTATTTTTATATTTTCAAATAAAATATATAAATTTAGAAAAAAAATACAACGAGTGTTCCATTTAAAGGCAACCAAACTGTCTTTATAAAAATATTAGTTTTTATGCATAAAATTAGATTGGTTCTTATCTTATACCTATAAAATATATTGGATTAATAAAAAATATAAATTAATAAATAATATATAAATTTTATTAATATATTTCACTAATATATATTAATTTAATTTATTTTCATAAAACTCATTTGGTTCATAAAAATATTAGTTTATAAAAACAAATTCTTTATATTAAATTAGTTTTTATATTAATTTAAAAGTAATTTTTAACCAATTTATTCAACAATATATTATTATAAGTTTTTTATTATTATTTATAAAAACCAATTTACATACTATTAGATATCTATTAAACATAATTATAATATTATTATTATATTCTTGTTAAGTAATACCTGACCTCGCATATAGTGGAAGATGATGAAAAAACTCATGGTTACATATAACGAAAGCTAAATCCATGTTTCATGCACTTTAAAATATATAATATATTGAATTTATTTAAAATAGTATATATATCTTAAATTCTACTAGCATTATATTACAACCTATGCTTTTTGTTTTATGTCATAGATGACATCTAATTTGATAATGTTATTTTAAAATCTCATGGTGTTACATTATCCTCACCTTAAATATATTGAATCCTTGCATTTTTAACATGGCCATGGTAAAAAAGTATTTTAAATTTAGAAATACCATTTTCAAAAAACCCACATAGAAATGATATTAAAATATATCCTCTTAATAAGAGAGAATTGGATGTACAGAAGGTCTCCTAAAATAACATATAATTAAGTTTCTATGTGTGAGAAAATTTGTTCAAAATGAATATATAGACATAAATTAAGAGTAAATATATATTGAGTGTGATTGAGTTCATTTTTCACAAACACGATAATGATCAATGTAAATTTTAGGGCTATAAGGCCATAAATCTAAGTTGATTTTAATGACCATAAGTTCAACAAAAATGACATTGAAATGATAACATTTTTTCATCAAAACCCTTTCTCATAGAGTTGAGGAATTCTTTCCACCTCTAATAATATAATGAAATATAATTATTTTATATATTTATATTTTCTAGAAATAATTTCATATTTTTTTTCATTCATCAATTTCGAATTATCAATTACTCTAAAAAATGGATATAAAAAATTATCTTTCATTCCTAATTACCCATTTACTAATCATATGATCCATAAAAGAGTAACAATATAATCCTATTGTCCAAAACTCAAATGATCAGTAAACATTATCTAATAATAGATAAAGTTTAACATAATACACTTAAAAATTACATGACCTTAATTCTCATCCAAAATATATATTTTCAAAATTTAGATGGAATGTTACTAAATAAAAATTATACTCCCTAGAAAAACTAATGTGACACTTGATCAAAATATAGAAAACATGTGAATTTTTTCCTTAGGTATTCTCTTCAAACATGAAAAAAACATGAATTTCCTTAAAAACTTATTGATAACATTCATTAATCCGTATTATTTTTGGGAGACATTGGTTGTTACTTATATTCCTTAATTTAAAAATTGTTATAAACTCCATCAATGACGGAATTAACGACCTAAATAATAAATCATTAATATATACCATGATTTTGAGTAATATCTAATTTATATTTTCCATATCAATCAACTCATTATAAAGAAATCATCATCTCAAAATAATTTATATATTAATGGTAACATTTACCTTAACAATATGTTTTCTTATATGTTCAATTATTCATAGGTTGATGTTTCTGGCTTATAAGTATGGTTCAAGATGTAGTCTCAAATCCTTAATCACTATATATTATTGTAAAATCCATATACATTTCATAAATATTATAAAAATTACATCATTGAAAAATTACTCAACTCTAACAATTCATGAATGCAATCCAAATCAAATTAATCATTCCTTTTTGGTTATATAAATAGAATAATCTTAACCTTAATCCTTATATTATTATGAGGTATATTCTCTTGAAACATGGTATATTCATTTGTGTAGTTGACCATATCTCTATTTTTAAATAATTTCATGTTGCAAATTATTTTATTCCATTTAAATAAAAAATAAATTCATCATTTATCTCCACACTTTTTATAAACTTACAATCATTTTAAGAATGTACTTTTCTTTTCTTTCCACTATTATCACGTAAGGAAAATACATCATTCCCTTTTGTCCCATTATTGATGTTTTCACAGTTTTATTCTTCTTCCTATCATTACCTTCAAATTTGCAATACATAGATATACTTTTCTCAATATAACATGATACTATGTTGACATATGATGAAAAGTCTTGTGATAATAGTTCTATTTAAAATATTGGCTTTAGACAGTATCATATTCTACTCGATGGATTACATGAATTGATGTGGTTCTTTTTTTTCTATATATCATTTACAAATGAAGACATAAACTAGATTATATAATATCATTATGAAATATAATATATAATCCCAAATATAGGTAAATAATTAACATAAATTGAAATATTTATTCAAAACTAATCTCATAATCATAAACATTGTTTATGTGGTACGTTCTTTTATAATTATATTCAAAGTCTATCTTAGGGTATTTTTATGAAAAATATTTTTTTCCAAATCTAGTTCCCATGGATACTAATAAACTTCCTCTAATACCAATAGTAGAGACCATAAACCTAGAAGCTGAGATCCAATTCCTAGTACCATTACATTTTCATGGGATAAACAGAAAAAAATATTGAAGGACCAATCAATTTAGTAGTCTTATAAAACTACATACATTAATTATTCTTACATAAGATTTGAATATCAAAATTTTAACATTTTTATATCAAGAAAAAAATTATTATATATAGTTTATCCATTTATATGAGTCGTATTATTCATTATAGAAACCTAGGGAAAAGAAAAAAAATAAAGGTGAGCTTGAATTATGAGTAATGGTGTAGTATAGCAGAAGAAATAATGAATCTATTAGAATAATAAATATGGAAAGGTAAAAATTGTACAAAAATGCCATTTAATGAATAAACTAAGAATTAATTTCATAAATAATATGATAAGTTAAATAAAAAAATCACATTCAGTTTAATTAACATGTATAACATTTGATGATAATGAATAATAAATATGTAATTTTAAATAACTGAATTGACATGACATTTAATCACTAAAAAGAGAATAAAATACATCTATTGATATTTTTATAATGAAACCCTCATGGATAATAATTAATAAATTATAAATTCATGAAATTATTAATTATTAGATGTTATTTTTCCAAGGTACACAAAGTAGTTACCATCGATACATATCACAAGATGATTTAAACCATACTACTTTCATGACCGTTTAGAAGATATTTTGAACTGCTTGGCCATAAATTTGAAGTGTTTGTTTCCAACTAATTTCACCTAGTGAATGCATCAAGGTGATTACATTAAATGGCCCCCTACCTATGTAGTGAAATTCAAATTCAATCATTATATATCTAGTAATCTATATTTCTACAAAAATGTGCCTTATATAATATCTATTTTTAGTAATGGATATATATTTATCAATATCTCCCAAGTTAATCAATAATTGTCAATGTAAATATTTTCTTTAAAATTGGAATATGATTTATGAAATAAATTTATCCATGATAAATAATATTAAACAAATTAGGATATTTAATTTCCACATGAAAGTGAATAATTCAAGGTATTGTTAATGAAAACAAAAATGAATCAACAAATTAAATGATGAATCCTTCCTTGATGAAAATGAGGTTAAACAATCCATATGATGAATAAGTATGTTATAAATAAAATATAAACTGATTAGGGTTAAAATAAATGTTTGCTGACAATTATGAATGTTAAAATCATAAATGGACTTTTAAAAAATAGGAAAATATCCATTTTATTTTTTAAAACTCATTTAAAAATAAATTTCATTGAAAATCACTTTTTAAAATAGGAATTTCAGAAAATATTTTGAAAATAAATGTATTTGAAAATTAATTTTAGAACTTGAAAATTAATATTGACATTATTTGAGTGTTCATGACATCGGTAAATTCCAATAATTCCTTATGTGATAAAAATAATTTTACGTACAATTTTTTAATAAAAGAAAAAATTTTAATTATCATAAAAATGTCATAATATTATTTTGATTATATTTTTTATATATTAAAAATAAAACATAATTCAATAAAAAGTAATTATTAAAAGTATAAAAACATTTATTAATTTTATTTTTAGAAAACATGGTTTTCGAAATAAATGATATTTTCAACAGAAGAAAGAAATGAATTCTGGTTTTTTTAAAACAAAACCAAGTAACAATGAGTAGAAATATTGTAATATTAATTGAAAGAGTTAATGAATATCAATGGGATAATAAAATGTAAGGGTTTATTAATAAATGTCCAACTAAATATATTCAACTAATATTCAAGAATAAATGATCTCGATTGGAATGAGATTATAAAATAAACCCTTAAAATGATCATAACATTACAGTGAGAATTAATAAATGAATATATTATGTGTATCGAATGTAAATAAAAATAAAATAATGTAAATAGAAAAGAATATTATCATAGGTAATTTCACATATAATCACAACACGAAATCATTATCAAAGTATGAGTTTCACATATTGGGTGGAAACTAAGGTATGAAATCACATAACTTACACCTCCTTTTGATTGAAAATTATTTTACCTCATACATATTTGTTCTAAACATGTTTCTAACTTATTACATAACCATATTAATATTTATTATATCACATATTTTCTTTTGGTAACATATTATCAACCACTCGTTAATAATCATTCATTATTTCCATTGTTTTGTGTAATGACTTGTATGTTTTTTAACTATGTTTGGACATTTTATTTTCTTTATTATATTACATAAAACATTATATAATAATAAATATAATATAAAAAATTATTTAAATATAATATATATTAATTATAAATATTTTTTGGATAAATCCAAAATATTTTGTCATAGGAAATGAAATACACTGTTCGTGGAGATGGTAGAACGTACATACGTATGAATGTTGATTCCATTGTCCTTTCATGTTGAAAGAAATGAAAATAAATTCTATATATATATATATATATATATTATACTTAAAATATCTTTTTTATTTTATATAAGTTACAATTGTTTTATAAACATTTTAATTCATTCTATTTAAATCACGAATGTATGACGTCGCTTCACAAGGTGGTAGTACGCCACACACATGAGCGATGTTATCGTATTACCATAAAATTGAAAAAATTAAGGTATGTGTAATATAATTTTTAATGAATAAAAAATAAAAAAATAATATCATAAATAATATATCTGTATATATATATATATATTATTTCTATCATTATTTGCATCCTGGATAGGCGGTAATGGAAAAAATGAACATCTCTTTGTGAGTTGGTAGTCCTCTGTACACATGAATAAAGATTTCATAACCCATTTGATGGAAGGGTATGTTTTTTAGTCACACCAAAAAAATAAAAACATATCAATGTTTTTATGATACTGATATTATTAAATAATCATTACATTTGAATATTTGGAGAAAGTAGTAAAATAAAAACATGTTTACAGAAACATTACCTCTTTTTTAGTTAACCCCATAGGTTTACACAAACTAATTATTATGATAGATTTATAACCATTATATGTCATATAAAATGAGGTTATAATGTTTTTGGAGTTATTTGATACTGTATTAACTGAGATAAGGTGGTCAGGTATGTTGGAATAAAGGGTTAAGTGCTTTTAAAACCGGGGTTAGTGGAAAACATATAAATTTTTTAAAGATTGAATTACATGAATTATTTTTCAATTTCAAGTGACGAAAATTATAAAAAAAAATATAGAAATAAATATGACTATATAATGAAAATTGTACATGTTTTGAGGACATTGGGACAATTATGTTAAATTCTTAGTCCCATGATAAAATAATTTTTTCTCTTAATTGCTGTAATTAATTTTCAGAACATTCACTAATAATTTTGGACCAAAATTATGTTTACATTATTATAAATTATGAATTATTCCAAATAAAAATAGATAATAATTTTTTCAAATTGAAAACACAGATTTGTAAAAACATATTTTAAAATTAACCCCACATACGTGATGAGAAATCGGGTCTTTAATGTAAAAATGTTCTTAGGTTTACTATGTTTTTATTACTGAATTAAGTTTAAAAAAATTCCCATGAAATAAATTTAATTAATGTTTATAATTATGATCAAATTTTAATTTAATTTTTTTTAAATATAATTTAACATTATAAATTATTTAAAAGAAAATTCGGGTTTCAATTAAAATTATTTTTTTAATATTCATAAAACAATGTAACCTCTCATTAAATATCAAAACAAATAACACTAAGATAATTTTTATATTCCTATTTAAAAAAAATTCACATAAAATTTATTAAATTGTCAAAATTTATTTTTAAAACAAGTGTACCATTAAAAAGTGGTAATACTTCCTTTGGAATTAGACATAAAAAGGGATTTGTTTTCACTCATGGCTATAAATCAATTAGACGAATTTAAAAAATATGAATAAATATTTAATATATAAATTTCATTAATATTACTATGTAGTAGTAATTAATTTCAGTTATTATTATAAAACATCTTTGGCGCATTAAAATGGTTTTTAATAAAAATATTTATTTTATAATTGATTTTTTATATTCATTTCTAATAAATTTTTAAACATTTAATTCAGCCAAATATTTTCATAATTTAGTAAATCATATTTTTAACAACCAAATAAATGGATATGATATAACTTCCACTTTAAAAATATATTTATAGTATATTTCTGTTTGAAAAAATGATTTGTTTTTTGTAATGCGAGCTGTCGAAGAAACTAGAGGTTGTGGGTAACTCAAGATTACTCTATATTGAAAATTAGATTGAATTAATTTCAAATTTTAAATATATATTAAAGTATTAGGGTGTAATATTCCTTTATACTATTTTTTTTCATTCCATTCTTACTATCAAATATGATTTCCTCATTTTAAAATTTTCGGGTTTTACAACATTATATTGAAAGTTGATGAAATTACAGGTGTTCCAGAAACCTCGATTATAGAAGGGAACATCCTCCCCTCACTTATCCACACCTATTAAGAAATTTATATCCCCAAAAAAGTGGAAAAAATATCTTACCAACATAATTATCCATATTCTAGTTCATCTATTATTCCCAAAATACCAACCCTTGGGACCTTTATAAGAGATGAAAAGGATATTTTTATAAGTGAAGGCAATATTCTATGAAAAGGCATTTATTTTTAACTTATTTGTTTAGTAGCCTCAATTAGGTATTAAAAATATTAATATCAAAACACAATTATATATCATTTATGGTGATATTAGGATTTTTTGGAATATTATTTATTTATTTCAATCAAATGGTAAAAGAAACAGTTGATCACGTGTTTGGATAATTATCACCTCATGAAGCGATATAATTTGTTTCCCATAAACAAATCTCAAAACTAGTTTTAATTATATATTTATATAATATTTTTGATAAATACTTATTGATTATAATTCATTAACTATAATATCTCATCTATATTCTTACCTTCTAATCAATTGGTAAATAATAACGTCGCTCGGGAATACATGTGGACTACCACCTCCTTGCAGCGATGTGATTCGTTTTTTCATTTCATCATTAAATGGATAGTAATAAAAATATATTTAAATAATATATATTAAATATGATATAATAATTAATCAATAATGTTGAATTAATATTTATCATTCTTTTTTGTATGGTTTGAAAATTGAAAATAGCTTTCAAGTATACATTTGACTTAGAGTCTCCATAAATGGTGGAATTCATTTTTTATATCAATATTTTATATAAAACCCTATATATATATATATATATTATTATTTATGATATTTGTATCTTGGTTAAATTTGTAGACATATCGTATATGTTATCAATGTGTGAGGATTAGATTTAATGAATATATAATCACATGAAAAACAAAAAAATTAATCCCCAAAAATGATGATTTAAAAAAATAATTTCTAATAAATTAATTATGAAGAATTATAAGTGGATAAATTATTATATTATATTTATATAAATAATTTTTTATAAAATTATAATTAATTTAAATTTATTATACAATAGGTTAGAGTTCTTTTAATATAAGTGGAACTCGAGGTAAGGAATTTTTTTCTTTGGTACATGAGTTATTTTATTATCATATATTATTTTATAATATGTATATATATATATATGGCCTTTTATATTTCATATCATAAATTCTTTTATAATAATGAAATTTAAATTCTCTTTAATATTTATCCACTATAGTGGTTTACAAATCAATGTTACCAATGTGGTAAGGGATTTAGGTTTCAATCCTTTTTTATTACGATTGTTTATTTCTAAATATCAACTGAGGATATTATATGATCCTTATTTGATAAATTATATTAATTTTTTTATAATATTGTTATTTTCTTTATATATATTTTATTTTCATTTTCCTCAATTTGATTTCTTAAGATATTTAACTATGATTTTTATTAGAAAAAAATTTATTTCTCTCTTAAGTCAAAAATCTATATTTTTCTATATCCAAATACTCTAAAATAATTAAAAAATAATTTCAAAAATATAATATGAATTTTTTTAAAAAAATTACCATTGAATAAAATTTTATAAAAATGTATTAAAAAAACTTCATATCTGTTTTTTAATGAGAATTTTTTTTATTTTTACAATTATTTGAAAGGAATTTTTTCTTTTATATTATAACAGTTGAAGGAAATGTAACAAAATCATAAAAAATCAATGATTTAATTCATAAATTATTTTCTTCCAATATCATTTTCAAATAAAATACTATATTTAATATTTAGAAATTTTATCTATATTAAAAAATTCATTTCAACATGAAAATGGATTATTCCACAGAAAATAATCCACTAAATCTTCTAAATGAATTTCCATCTTTGATAACATATTTTGATATTCCTTTTTTTACAGGGAATATGGTCTTATGATTTAATGCTTAGTCTTTCTTTGGATGGTTTGTGGTGATGATATTTCTAGGAAACCCAATTATTTTTCATGGGTTATTTTATGGGGAATTAAACATAATGTTTATGAAACTTATTTTATTTTAATGGGTAATTGTGAAATGATTTGATTAATTTATTAAGATCATGTGTCACATGTTTGTATGATTTTGATAATGTGGAATGTGGTCTTGGAATTATATAACCTTATAACGAATTGTTTACATTTTTATATCACATGAGATAATTAAGAGAAAGAATTTTTGTGTATCATAAATTATGAAAAATAGGTCGATATTCTTGATTTTTTACTCCAATAATGTTTATTTAATTGATCCACTATGGGAAACATATATGGATTCATGTTCTGTTTTTAATTTATGGACTTTGTAGTTAACATTGACATATTAAAATTGTTTTTGTACTTTTGATGGTTCTATATGTTTATGAAATGAAAACATGGTTCATTATTGGTTTATGAATATTCTCTAAATCAAGATTAAAGTATTTGTAAATGATAATGATTTATTACAAAATTTTCAGTCATCAAATAAAATTTTTAAGTTATTTTCATAATATCATACCCTTAAGATGATCTTATAGTTTCTTTTTTTAATCAATTAATATATTTCATTTTTACCCTTAATATACATCTAATAATTACCTTTCATATATTTCTATGACATAGGTTATGTTTAAATGTGTGTTTTGGTTATGACGATGAATAGTTATAAATGACATGATATTTTTTAGAGATGTCGAAGAACATTCATGGAAAAAAGAATAGTTTCTATCATGCCTCTAAAGACACTAAACCTTTATGGTCCTCGGGTATGTATATGTGATATTTATCAAATATTAATCTAAGAAGATTTAATATTTATGTATGAAAATATAGGACACAATAGTTTGTATTAGATCATGGTTTTGTAATACATTTGAATATTGTATGAGAACACATTATTGAGAACTAGTAGTATAATCCTATATATTATATAATGTACTATGTTATGGTAATTAATGATGTTTGGGTTTCCTAGTAACACATATATCTTGGGATACAACATGTGGACTTATTTTTAATAAAAGTATCTAGTGGTAATAACCTCAAGAAGAGTTGGTCACATATATGTTTTCCATCACTTAGGTGCATGGTTAGTAGGCCATTACAATGCACATGGTTTGAGACACTAGTGGGATATTCTTGGATTACTTAAATTTTTTGTATGAACCATTGTGAAGGTTTGAATATATGACCACCATGAACGGACTTGGATAAAAACGTGGTATCATAGGAATAGTATATTTTTTACTGATTTAAACATCATATGAATTATTTTTTATTATTGATCCATGTGATCAAAATCTCCTAATAGTCTCTCAACCGATCAGTCTTAGTGTGGGACTGGAGGTAGAATAATGAAGTTGGTGTGGTAATTGGTATATTAAAATATTATATTACCCTATTTGATAATTATTATATGAATTTATATAAATTGTATAATATTTGGAGGAATGTTAATTCAAATCCACAATGATTACATGTTGAATTATTAAAAAATCATTTAATGGTATGATGATATCATATGATGTCTATGATTCTTCTCTGGTAAAGTATTGTGGGAATTTGATACGTGAAAATAATTTTATTTTCCATTTAGTTTAATTGGATGTGATTATATTTGTGGATTATTTTTCTTTATATGAATACCATATCAAATTATGTGAAAGGAATTCACATTTTCTAAACCAAATAAATCCCTAATCATTTTTTTCTGGGAATGAATAAAAAATGAAAAATAAATTACTTGTATTTTATGGGTCTTAATTACATTATATGGAGGAAAGTTTTCTTAGATGGTTGTAGAGAAATTAAACAACAAATAACAAGATAACTATAAATAAAAAGTATCTTCTAACCCCATATAGATGATTGTTTTGAACATTTTCTAGGAGCTCAAGACTTTTCCATGATTGATATTCAATGTTAGAATTGTAAATTGATGGTGAAAATTGATGTTATACACAAGAGAGCCTTCTATACAAGGTATAATCTCTGTGAATATATAGTTAATCCATTTCATCTTACAAATTACACTTATATCTTCATGGATTTAGTTAATAATGTATTTAGATATTACTATTAGTGTTGGTTTCCTTGGAAAAATTATTTCTTCTTTTATTAGGAGAATATTTGATATATTATGTATTAATGAAACATATTATTAAATATTTTTCATTGTTCTGTATGACCATAATGTAATAATGTTGTAGATTATACATTTCATTAATAAGGTCATATCAACTCCCTACTATGATGATAACATTTATGTTCCATGAAAATATTCTCAAATAATATTTTTCAATTGGATAACATACTATGATGGGACACATAGTTCATATACTATCATGTGAGATTACTCCAAAGAAGAAGAGGCTTTTTATAATAAATTTCCTACATGGAAATCTTCATGATGGGAGATTGTGATAATTGAACCGCCATTTAGAATTCAACATGTTTTAGCAGCATTGGATATTCCTATCTATAAGCATGTGTGATGGCATTTAGACATTAATATTATCATTTATTCATGTTAAAATCATGTACATGAAAGTATGTCATAAACCATGAAAATAATAGTTCATGATAAAGATGGATGCATTGGGTGAATCATAAGTGACATATCATTAATGAATAATTTCAGGATGGATCTTTCCCTTCAATCCATATAAAAACTTATATCTCGTCCCTTTTATTGAAATAGAACCATCACATTACATTCTATGGTTGTAGTGTAATGATGTTTTTATTTCAGATAGTCATAGGAAAATACATCAAGTATGTAGTTTGGTGACATAGTTATGAAACATTCATGTTGAGATATTTTTACAAAGGGTCTATATTATATAGTGAGTGTTCATATGTGGTTGAAGTTGTTGTGACATTATATTCTTTATATATGGTTCCTTGACCTGTTCCATGAAACAAGTCATGGAATTTTGTCAAGAAAGACTAATTCCGATGATATAGAATCCTAGAGGGTCACACACTAACTGTTTTCATTGATCATGAAAAAAATGATTTGAAAATAATTATGGGACTAAATATATTTCAAAAGTCTGAGGAATAATTTTATTTAATATTTTTTGACCTCAAAAAATAAAAACATTTTTTTTTGGGAAGTCAACAAAATTTTCAGTTTATATATTTAAAATTTTAGTAAATATTTATTCCCCCAATTGTGAATAAAATTTCTATTTATTAATAAAATATATATTCGGTTTTACAATTAATAGTAGAGAAGTTCAAACAAATAGTGATCATGTCTGGTGACAAATATTAATTGACAAGACTGTTACATTACTTTATTATTGTGCAAGATAGAGTGCCCAACAAAATAATAATATTATTATTATTTTTATGTATCATGGAGTTTATTAGTGGTAATAATTATTATTTAATATATGGTCAGTAATTAAATAATATTTTAAATTATATCATATCTCTATAAATAGACGGTTATATTTATTGTGTAGAGTATCGATAATTGAGAATAGCGAATTTTTCCAAAAAATGAATTTTCTATCAACTCCCCATTCTCTCTAACTCTCAATAATAATAAGTTGATGAGATATTTTCTTTATTTACGAAGAACATGTGTTCAAGAATGAAAAACCCAATAAATTTGACTTGTCGCATTATCACCTGGAGATTGAGTGGTGTTACTCGGATATCGTAGTAACATGAGTATATCACCAATAGAGGTATTATATCTTGGATACTCACATAAGAACAAAGGTAATCTGAAAAGGTCATTCCAGGTTAATGGAATATTAATCATGTTCAATCACTATTTAATTATCTAAAGGGTATAAGAAAAATTGAAAAATGGTAGAATATTTCATTAGGAAGTGGAAAATATATGGATAGTAAAACTGGGTTACACGACATGTGGATGGAGCACACAATATATAGACATGAACATTGTATAAACATGTACCAAGAAATAAAGTATAGTAGGTTCTTTTATTTTACACAATTTTTTGATCAGGCCTAACATAGAGCAAGTAGACATAGGGTGCATAGCTGACGTGTACATACCATATATTCCAACCATGTTAACATGCGGAAGTCCCAAGCATGTGACATGTATATACATTAACCGATCTAAATGGGGTGTAGTTTTCCTGTACATTCTAAGTAGTCTCCCATTAATGAAAAAATTAATATTACATTTAATTTAAAAATTGCATCATTAAAACCTAATTTTATTGATTGGCACATCGTTCTTTGTTTCACAATTTTATAATAAATTTAAATAATTTTAAATTATCAATGAATTTATTGTAATTAATATTTCAGTATTTATTCTTCCATTTATTTTTCATAAATTCCATTAATAATGAGTATCCCCAAAATATTATTGGATGGTAATTAATCTTAAATGTTGTTAATTAATTAATTATTGAACATGTGTTTATCTAAAATAATAACATAATGAATAAATAAATGAATTCTAGTTTATTTTTTTAGATTTGTTCCATATGTTACTATTCATGAGTTTGACAAAGAACTATATACGTGTTGGATGTTTTAAATTAATTTATTTCATGGGTATGAAAATATTTAATATTAAATTTAATTAAGGATTATGATTCATACCTTTTTCCATTATTATGTATGACGTATGTGTACAACTATTTGTGTTTCCCCCTTTAACCAACCCTTTGGTTTCCCTAAACAATGTGGGAAAAATAAATATTTATAATGAATGGATCTTCCTATGATTTGTGAATCTGTTTTATGATAATAACATAACGATTCCAACATAGGTGATACATCGGTGAATTGGAGGAAAGTTGTAACTAATTCCAAGACTAGCAATATTAGTTACTTCACCTTTTATATTGTTTTTTTAATATCAACTCATTAAATCATGTTTTATATAAAGCTCATGAATGGGTCATTTAATTAAAAAAATTATTTATTTCAATACAATTATTTATTTTAATTATGAAATTTCGTGATCACATAAATAAATAAATACATGTCAAAAGACAAAAATTAAATAAATCAATTATGGATAAAACAATTTGTCTAACATGGTTAATTAATTAAGTAACGTCCACATAATATTATCAAGACATGTAAAGGATAAAACAAGATAACATTTTATGCGTATTAAATTAAAGTAACTCAATTAAATATTTTGTTAGACTAAAAATTCAATTACTTTATTGTGAATGAATACTTATAACTAAGTGGACTGCATGGCCAAAGGAAGGACACTTTATTTTATTGAGGAGTTCTCATGAGAATTTTTGGATGAATTAACCAAACCTGTATTGATTTTTATGGCCAAATTCTTCTAAATAAATATTCAGAGAAATGTTTTGAGAAAATCCATGTCAAGATTTTAAAATAGGGGATTACAGTCATTGGATCAAGGATCTGCAAGTCCACAGTTCCAAGACCGCCTACCTAATTACAATATTTTGGTCTTCATGGAAAAATACTGGATCATAAAGAAACATAATGGGGATCCTTTCCATTATATTGTAAAATCATCTAGAAATTTCATCTTCAATGTTGAGGGCTACTGAGCTTGATAAAATAGTGAGATATTTATTAAATAAATTAATGAAAACATTTTATTTTTTATATCTCGCTTGTTTTATAATCTAGAAAGTTATTAATAATATTATTTTTCTATTTTAAAAATAAACTGAAATTTTTTTCATCCACATTGTACCTATGATCAATATTTGAGAAAGACAACCTCCTACCCAACAGTAACTTCTAGGAGTGGTATTGAAGCCTTTGTGTTATGTTATTCCATGAATAGAAATCATACATGATTGAATCCTCATTGCCTCAACATCCTAATGATGAGGTGAGTGGTCACTCCTAGACCTCAGATACACTTTTATTTTTATCTATTTATGGTACTTGGTCTTTTTATTGAGGTTCGGATTGATACCCAGTAGAATTTGTCAAATTTTTTAAAAAATGGGATGATTTTAATCGTGTCGCACGGTTTCCACATGATTATTAGTAACAGTTCCGAGAGGATATCTGGTAGGGGAAGGTCTGACAGAATCAAACGCACGGTCATCCAATCAATCCTAGGTACGATTTTTGTTTTACCTCCATGGGAAGAGGGGTCAACATGGTTACCACATGGTTTGGAAAACGTTGTTCCCAAACTGTGTGGTCCGCCCAAAATATTTAAAACATAAAATTATATTTTAATATCTCCCTATGTTTCCTCTAAATTGGGCCTCCACACATCACTTTATTTTTGTCACACCAAGGGGTCTCAATACCTCTTCTCCCTTGGCTCTCCACCCCCATGGACGTCTCCTCATTGATTCCAACGTATGTTTTGGTGTTTTGGGTAGATTTTCCTCCTTTATCTCTTCCTCTCCTCTATTTCTTTGTAATATTTTGGTTACCTTATTTTTTGATGAACCCTAATGATAGAGTTGGTGTTTTATCTTATATTTATTAGATTCCATAGTTGGAGGATTCACTTTAGTGGCCTAATATTTTGTTACCAATAGCTTTATCATTTTTTCAAATGACCGGATGGTGGTTCTGTGTCTTTTTATCAATTTTCAATTCATTATATACTAGTGTTTTCTTGATTAAGTCTAAAATCATGTTTCCCACCCCCATTATATTGATAGTTTATTATTGGTATAATTTTCTTGTATGATGGTTTTATTAAAAATAGTTTTTAAATTTTCTGTCTATTTTATCCCATGTGTATCCTTGCCATTGAGTTGGATAATTTTCATTTCCTATAACAATTGTTATGTTGGATTTGTTTTGGGGTGTTTACCTTAATATTTTTTTTGTGTAAATATATTAGCTTGGTTTGGAAGGATTTATGATATATGGGGTATTAATGTAAACGGTTTATTCTGTTAATAAAAGGTGTATGTGTGGTTTCATTAAAAATGCATGGGATATGACCACTTGTGCTATGCTATTAGATGATGGCATATCCATTGATTCATGGAGTGAACCCTTGTATGGTATTATAAATGGTGACAAAATTGGAAAGGGCCTTTTTCATTAACCTTGGTTTTTTTAAATAAATCATGTCTTATCTATCCATCTCATTTGATAAATGATTCTATGGTTTCAAAAATGTCTTGGGTAGTTTCAAAAGTGTGTAAGGTTATAACATGGATGGTGTTTGATAAAAAATGATTTTTTTTTTCTGAAGATGGTTCAAAACTGTTTGGTACCTTTGTGTGCATTATGTATGTGTCAAACAAATTTTGATGGTATGTCAGATTTGATATAAGGTATCTTTTGGAAAATGTGACATGTTTGGGTGTGCGTTTGAAACATAAATGTATAATATAAAGTTCCTAAAAAATGGAATTTCGTATGGTGGGAAATGATTTTATATTGTTTCTTACCTTTTAGTAAATATACCTGGGATGGGTAGATCTAATGGACCGTTTGTAATTTTGAAATGGCTTCTCTAACCCCCCCCCCCCATTGAGTTGGGTATTTTTCCTCATCATTTGATCGTGATATGGAAGGGTCCTCATTATGGGACTTCATTTTATGGTAATTAATTTTTGGCAAGGGACTACCCATTGAGGTGGCTAGGGTGGTGTTAAATTGGGTGACTTGTTTGGATATATATCTGCGTGTGGGGAAGGGAGTTGTTGTTGAATTGTTTGGAACACCCCCTTTAGAACTATACATCGAAACCTAGCATAAAATTGTGGTTTACTGAGAATAATTGATACACAAGTCTTGTATATTTTACTAGATTGTGGGACATAGTGGGTGGGACATGGGTGTATTGCTCTAGGATTGGGACCCTCGACCAGGCTAGGTAGGGAGATGGTCGGGTGTCAGAGCGTTATCTCATCATTGAATAGGGAAGGCCTCGATGATGAGTCACATGTATAGTTTTTTCTAGTCTTTCTTGGAGTTCGGTAAATATCTCTTGTTTCCCTATTATGAGAACTACTATAGTTGTTTCCCTCATTGTGTAAAATCTTATTCATGCACCTGGTTTTGGTATTTTTTTGGAATGACTGTAAATACATGGTTGGATTAAAAGAAATTTATATGTTGATATTTTAAAAATAAATCACATTTTCATTTTTCCCTTCTGCACCTCATTTTATATTATGTGGGAAATGGTGCAGGTTTAATGTTTTAAAATATAAAGTATGGAATCTTTTTTTATAAATTTATTCTAAAATATTATTAATGGATTTTTTTGTGAATAAGTTACACAGATTCAGTTTTTGTTGGCTACTATGTTTTTATCTCACACCCTAATTATACCACTTGGGGTCGTTATACCCGATATTTTTTATAGGTTTAACATTTTTTCAGGTTTCTTAGTAGGTGATCACTATTGGAGCATGTTTGGTCTTCAGGTTGGAGGTGAAAACGTGGTCACATATAGATTTTGTGTGGGAAATTCATTTTGTTCTTTGAGTTTCAGTCTTGATATTTCAGTTTTTAGCCCCTATGTTGTATCATATAAATGTGTCTGTTTATATTGTTGTTTTGGATTCAGTTGTTAGATTCTATTATTTTAAGTTGTTTTGGATTATTTTTTGGGTATTTAATTTCTTTTTTGGCTGAAATCATTCCCGTGTGTATTTTTTGATGCCTGGCACCAGTTTCTATCCCAGTGGGATTGAGAATGCCCCTTAGGACTTGTCGTGGACCAACTCAGATGACCAGTTCAGGGTCAACCCAGGTTAGTTCATCACAAAATTGTATTATAGGAGGTTCTTGATATTTGGGGGTGGCCTGTATATGAATATTATGACTATAATGACGTGGGAGGTAGGTGTTGGGAGAGAATCTTGAACAAATTCTCATACTGACCCTCAAGTTACTATGGATATTATGGTGTTAGAGACAATTTTCTTGGGTGTTTTTAGTGATAAAAATGGAGGTGAATGAGGTTTTTTTTTTGACCATACATAGGCTGGAGACAAAGGTGGATTTCAGTAACCTTTTTCAAGGTCTTCTTATTGTTATGCTTTGCTTGGAGAATCAATCACCACTATGTCGCCAGGTTTGGTATAGGCACTAGTTCCTCATTATGGTGGTTTGTTGTGTGTTGTGTTTCTTTTCGATATCAATTGATGTGAGAGTGTGTTAGAAAAATTGAAGTATTTTTGAAATTTAAAAAGGATTTCATTCGAGTAATTTTGGAATTGGCTAAGTATGTTTTTAAAGGGAAAGTGTTTTGATTTTGAAATTTGGTTATCTTTTTGGATTTTATAGAGAAAAAAGATGTTTGAACCACGGTTCACTTTATGGAGGGTCACATATGTGTAGGTGTGTACAGAAAGTGAATGGGAGAACTTGTATATGGATGATGTAAGTGGGATTATATGAATGTACATGAGATTGTTTGTAAGATTCCATTGGTGGGGTTTTGGAATTTAAGGCTGGGCATGTTCTTTCTCTAAAAAGAATTTGAATAAGAAAGCAAAATTAAGAAATTGGTTTTTCATAAAAATTGTTTTCTCTATTTTAAAAGTGTCTTCGAAATGTGTCTATTTTGATAATTAAAATGAAAAGATAATTTTACAAATGGTGTTTTTAGGTTTGTTTGTGTTTTTTTGCTTGATAGATGGTTGTTTTGGGCTTGGGGAGTTTCTTATGATTGTGTTGTGGATTGATGTCGGTTTTAGATGGAGGTTCATATGTTATTCAGGAGGTTCTCCCAAGAAATTCTACCAAGGTTGCAATGGGTTATACCCAGTTTCTGGTTCTCTTGAGTGCTTATTGACTATCGAGTTTATCAAGGTTTATTAGAAGTAGTTATATGGTTGTCGAAGGGATATGTCTTAGGATTGTTGCAAACTCCTATGGTTGTTAAGGCTCATTCCTTCTTGGGTATATTTGAGGGTTAAATTTTCCACTAGTACATGTTGAATTTCTCACCATCGTTTGAATTTAGGGTGCAATTGGTGGTGGTCAGTCTTCATGGGTGTTCCCCATCTCACAAAGAATTTATGCAAGAAGATCCTATTTGTGAAATATTATCTTAGTTGGCTATGATGTCTAGTTCATCTAACATCATTCTAGTATTCCAATCCTATGTTCAGTTTGTGCATTCTAAGTCATAGTGTTTCATCCCTCTAAAAAGATATCACAATTTAGGTTGATTAAATCATTGAGAGGAAGAACGGGTTGGGATCGGGGGATTATAGTGCCTCATTTATAAGGAAAGAGATGCTCCAACAATCAAAGCCCTAGCTTAATGTCTCTAGGTTAAGTTCCCACCAAATTAGGAGTTTCTGGCGGTGTGTGGAACCTCATCCTGATATCATGTTTTCTACATTGTGATGGAAATATTTATCTCTTTTATGATCCATTCGTTTCATCATTTTAAGTTCATCCTTGTCTGGTGTTGTGGTGAACTCTTTCTACCACAATCCAAGAGGATTTATCTGCTTCAAATATTTATTTAAAATCTTTTTTGTTTTTTGGAGGGGTATTTGGGACATAAATTAATAGACTCTTTTTTGGTTTTTAGTTTTCTTTCAACCATGTTTTTTAGTGGGAATTTTGGAATTGTGAGATTTATGGGAGGTGTTTCTAGGACCTTTCTTAATTTGTACAACATTTTGTGAGTTTTACTCCTGCGTGTTTTAGTTCTCATAAAGTACTTATCTACTCCAGCATCCCAGTATACTTGGTTTCTCTATAGCATATTTCTTGATCCCTACATAAAGTAGAGTTTCTATATTTTCATTGGGAATGTAGGTCTAGCTTGGGCTTGGGATTCCCAAGTTCCCTATTGTGGTAAGGGATTTAATGGAATGTTGAAAGTGGTTTTGATGGAATTTGGTGGGTGGGTCTACTTGTAGAGATATTTATATTTATTTTAAAGGGTCATAAATCAGTTCATGTTGAAAATATTATTTATGTTTGGTTTGGGGAGTTCCCTCATTGCCCACCCCCAGGGGGTGGTGTTTTTTTATTTCATGGCCTCCCTTTTAGTGGAATTATTATAGAGGGTAGAACCCTCCCATGTTTGTCACGACCCATCCCGCTGGGCCCGTGTCGTCACTACCACAAGCCTAAATTCCATAGGCTAGGGGATGGGGACTATCACCAAAGGCGTAAATCCATATAATTGGGAAGACATGGACTTTATAAAACGAAAACTCACACAACTAGAGAACAAGCAGAATAAAACCAGTAGGTAAAACTGAATACAAAAGTAGCACTGAAAGTAAAAGGGGCCGGAATACAAGCCCAACTGTAAAGTACAAGGAAAATGACAAAACAACTGGAAGGTGACAAGAAACACCTGGATCATCTACCACGAATCCTACCTAAAGGGTAGGTACATATGTCCACCTCAACACTCCACGTTCGTCCGTCCATACGTCTGTCTCCTCCGGGTACCAACTCGTCGTGAGGTCCACCTCTGGGTACCGTCTTGTCCACGTACACTCTACATCGGTCAGTGATGTCCATCTTCTACATCCAACACAACGAAGTGCGGGCATAGCTTGTGCAGGGGTGAGTATAACGATAATCAGTAGGGACCCCGAGACCCTCAAGGTCTCACAAAATCCAACTAGGATAAAACACAAATAAATATCTCAACAGATAATCTTTTACTTAGGTAAATTACCATACATATACCTAAGTTATCAAGTAACCCATCTCAATCATTAGGAAAACACAATGGACATTGACTTAGCTCAAACCAGGATTTTCATTATCTAAACCACAACTACTGGAGAGCTTCTCCTCTTTCGAGTAGAGTGATTCTGTCGCGACTCTAAGGTGCTTCTCACTAACCATAGACTGCTGAGATACTCCTCCTGTCGAGTACCGCGGGTGTGCTTCCAAATACCGGGTGCTCCATCCACTGTGGGTCTGCCACCAAATATCTGGCACTCCCCCTAATAGCCTATAGAGGTACTCCTCCTGTCGAGTACCGTGGGTCTTCTTCCAACTACTAGGCGCTCCATCCATTGTGGGTTTGCCGCCAACTACTGGGCGCTCCGTCCACTTGGATAATCGAATCACTCCGAGTCGAATCGGTCAAGCTGTCGTCAGGTCTATAGCTATTAGGTCTCCGTACACTGTACGCTCATCTCCGGGAGGGTCC
This sequence comes from Viscum album, assembly GCA_963277665.1. NCBI lineage: Eukaryota > Viridiplantae > Streptophyta > Magnoliopsida > Santalales > Viscaceae > Viscum > Viscum album. Next base: position 2,095,001,014 of record OY728163.1, on the reverse strand, counting down.
GCTCCATGATCTACTGGTCGACACTTCCACTATCAAATAATCTCATGTGGAGGTATCTCAAAGGACTGCCTCGTCATATGGGTCTCGATGCAACAGATGATGCATCAATCGGACGTCCGGTCTATGAGTTATTAGAATTTCCGTTCCAGGGGCCCAGTTGGTTTCTATACTAAACATACCCGACCATAATCTGACTATGTCCAAACCTCAAGTGGAGTATTCCAAATTAACCCTCTCATCAATAGGAATCCAACATAGTCGATGACACGTCAATCGGAAGTCCGGTCCTTAAGTTATAACCATTTCCTCTCTGAGGACCTCGTTGGTTATGTGTTTGAACCAACCCGACCGTACTTCAAATGAAACCAGTTAACCAAACCGGTCACACCATTGCGATCCACATGAAAAAACACACGAGACGGCCTACCAATTGGTCCAAAATAGGTAGCCGATGAAAAGGTTTCATTTCCCTACAACACGTGCGAACCGGGCCACGTGGGACAGACGCCTCGACCACGACTTAAATATCCAAAACATGCCTTGAAACATTCGTATTAATTTCAGGGTCGCAACATCGCAAATGGTTCGTCATTGCGACATCGTATGAGAGAGATATTTCTGATACAAGATCCCGTAATAATAATAATAATAATAATAATTTGTGTCTTGTGGCCCCGAGCTACGAACCAGAGTTTATTATCCATAATTAGACTTCAATTGACCGTATTAATGACGGGATTACATCGCCACTGATGGAAATCCAATCAGACGTCGCACGCATGAGTTATGGCTGGGCGAAGATTTAATAATAATATTAAATCTATTATTTTCTGAGTGCTTCAGGTACCCGATCCAAAAACCCTAAAAAAAGACATCCAATATTGGACTCGGAATGTCCGTCTTGAAATCCGGGTCGCACTGCCACTGACAGTTCATGAATCCGAGGTCGCACGAAGAAGATATCTTCAAAATATGTTTTTACCAATGAAAATAATTATAACATTATTATATTATTATTATTATTATTAATTTAATTTAATACTTTAGAATCTCACACCCAATTCCACGCACCACCAAAATAAGTCCGCCTCCCTTGCTTGACTCCAAGCCAATCACGCCCCAATCACTTGATTTATTTATCCTTTTATTTTATTTAAATTTTTTCTATTATTTTCTATTCTCACTCCAATCTATCTCTTATCCCACGAATCTCACCTTCACGATTTCTCTCCTCCAAACCCGTGGGCTGCCTCCTCTGCCAAATATGCTGCCTCCGGAATTCAGTCATCCTGGCCTACTCGTGTGGCCGCCTTGAACCACTGTTGGACCCGCGCCATGGGATCCATCTGGATGCCATACTGGCTTCGATTTAAATCCGAAAAAAAGATGAATGTGGTTTTGTGATCCTCGTGTCGAGACCTTCGATTCTTTATGTCTCGCTCAATGAAACAGTATGTTTCTAGCGCACTTAATTATTTTGGGATGCAAAACATGCAAAGAATGCACAAACAGTGAATAAGGACTGATCATGGTCAACGTGCAAATCAATAGCCATGTTAGTTTGGCCATGATTTTTTAGAATCAAGAACATGGGGGATTGGAAATTAAATATTTATAATGCTTCAAGAATCTCAAATACAAGATAACCAATAATAAAATTAATTCAATCAATTGTTTATCGATCCACGAATTAATTAATTCAATTCGCGTTCATCATGAGAAATTAAATCGAGGTAAGGAATCCACAAAGATAAATCCTACATGTAAACGCTCAAGATCGAGGATATAAACCACATAAATGATAAATATACAATATTACCCTACCTCAAATAAGGTTCACGGTTGACAAGCATCATGGATGACTATGCTATTTCCGTCGAAGTCAGTGTGCACCCGAGGAAGTGACGTCTCATATTTTTTCACGGAGAGAAGAATAGAAAACGTGTCGTCGCTAGCAACTTCCCGTGTCGATGTCTCCTCCCTTGACATGGATGAAGAAGTGGATGAAGAACTGGGGTCGCCGAGTCGATGCTCTTCGTTGGAGAGTTGGCATTCTTCAACAAAGAAGATGAACCATTCTTCGAAACCCAAGACCTCTCTCCAAATCCTTTACACAACAATTGTCCACCCCTAAATAAAATAAGGCTTCTCCTTATTTTATTTAATCTTTCCATGTATTTCAAAATTTCAATTTCAAACATCAAATTAATTATTTTAAGTGGTTCAATTAATTGATTAATGTGTGTTGGCAAGAGTTAAGAGGGAGAGAGAGAGGAAGTGGAAAGGTTTCACAAGTTTTGAGGAGTTTACAATTTTATGACGGGGTTAAGGTGTTATGGAATGCGAAGGGTTAGGATCGTGTGGGCCCCACCTCACAATTATCCTCACAAGGGTAGATAGGAGCTTGTGGGTCCCACCCCAACTCCCCCATGTAGCATTTAACCACTTTAAATAAAAATAACATTGTTCCATAATTTTATTCACTTCTCATTAAACCCACAAATTTTTACTTCTCATTCCGTGCAAATTCAATTATGGTAAAGGTCCCCTTAAGCGATTACCAATGATGCGAGTTCATCGGTACACTCAGATTTCAATTCTGAGCATCAGTTCAAAAGATAGAAAAAACCGCTCGTTCGTTCACTGAACGTACACAAGCTAAAAATCAGAAATTGATTCTGGGCACACTAGGACTCGGAATTGAGTACCGTCAGAAGCCACAGACTCGTAAAATTGTAAGGTATTTATGAAAAAAAATTCCATGAAATTTCTGTTTCATTACATTACTCCCACCTCAGATATTTACATCCCCATAAAGCATCAACACACACTAGGGAAAACAAATGTGGTACAGAGCACGCATCTGAGCCTCCTGCTCCCATGTGCTCTCCTGGAGGTCCCTGTGCTTCCAAAAAAAGTGCACCTGAGGAATCGACCGTCCTTGGAGGATCCATTCCTGTCGATTCTCGATCTCCACCAGGACCTCCGTGAATGTCGCCCCGTTATCGATGTCCATCTCCCCGTGATCGATGATGTGGGTTGGGTCGTCCACGTATCTCCTCAGCTGTGATACGTGGAAGACGTCATGCACTCGGTGTAACTGAAGTGGAAGGGCTAGGAAGTAAGCCATGTCACCTACCCTACTGAGGACCTGGAAAGGTCCGATGAAATGCAGAGAAAACATTCTTCCCTATCCAAATATCTATAGACTCGGTCGAGGTGAGTCCCTTAAGAAAATTTGGTCGTTTTCCTCGAACTCCAGTGGTCTCTGTCTCTTATCAACATAGGACTAATACATTCTCTGTGCGGTCATCATCCTCTACAGGATGTTCTACACCTTCTTCGTCATAGGTCATACCATCACTGGTCTATAGGATGTTGGCCGACCTGGTAAGTCGGTCGACGATCACCAATATTCACCTATGATATTTAAGAGCTACTAAGATTTTTCCTTTTCTGAAATGAGATACTCAGTCTCATCCCCTGGATGAACCACGCCCATTTCCATATATAGTCAATCCTAACATGAATGATGCATTCATGCCTTGGATGATGTCGTAAGGCCTAGACGTTACTACCAAGAGATCCAACCGTCGCACTCACCTTCAAGGGTTGAATCACACTGTCAGCATCAGTGTAAGGTCACTGGGTCTACTCTAGTAGGAATATCGAAAGTGAGGGTCAAGTCAACAGTTTTAATCGGGACCTCTCAGTGTCAACCATACAAGAATGACCGAAAAGTAAGTGTCACAATGATATGTGTCTTTTATTACTGCATCTCGATGTAAAAAGACACAAATGCAACAACAACATGGAACTAGAAGCACTAAGAACAAAAGTCATCAACTAGTTCCGCTCCTATCCACCTACTTTCGGAGCTCCACTTCCTTGTCCACCACTCGGCTATTTCCCAAGAACCTGCCACTGATTCTGTCTCGATGGCTCCTACAATGCCTTTGGATCAACTGTGTGGGGATTCAGACAGTCATGTGCCATGTGACCCTTCTTGTCACATGCATAGCACTTCCTGCTCCTCGTATGGCAGGCTCTGTTTCGTGTGCCTCGCACAAACAAACCTGTATCCTGAGGTTTCCCACCTGCTGGTCTGGTCCTCTTATACCCCTAAATCATGTTTCTACTACCTACATATGACTCGGCTACTGATTGAAAATCATGTCACAAAGGCATTAGCTCATGAGAACGCTCAGTGTGTAGTGTCGCTGGCATAAACTCCACCTTGAAGAATGTCTTCAAATCTCCCCAGGTGAAGGTCGTCTCATCGCCAAACTGGAGCATCTTTCCCCACCACCTCTCAGATTCTCCCTGAATGTGACTAACAGCTAGGTACACCATCAAGTCAGCGGGTTTCCCAACAGTTCGGAAAGCTTGTGCAACAAACTCCAACCAGTACCCAGTCGTCTGAAAATCTGTCTCTCCTTGAAACCTTGGAGGCCTCTATCACTAGAACTCGTGAAACACACTCAAGCGGCGTGAACTCTCTGTTGGTGTCTCAACTTGGGGAGGGCCATGTACTAAGTCCTCGCTGCTCAGTTGGGTATCATCGCGCTCCCCAATCGGTACCCACACTGACTGACTGGGTGAGGACATCCTGAATGAAACAGTTGTGACACGGTCAAACGACTATACCTAGTGATCTGACCTGGTTTGATGTGATTTTAAAAAAACTTTTGAAACCACACACGTAATCAGTGTTTTCATGCACTGAGTCAGAAATAAAAAGTCAGGGTCCTGGTGTATGGATACGTCGGTCGCCCACACCAACACTGGACTCCATGAACTGAAAACCACACTTAGTACCCTTAACACTATTTCTTCACAAAAGGAAAATATCAGAGTCCTATGTTCTATGGTAGAACCGACTCCTTTGATACGAATTTTTCACGACCTGTCCCCCAGGGCCCGTTTCGTAACTACCCCAAGCTCTCCTTCCATAGGCCAAGGGGTGGAAACTAGCACCAAAGGCATAATTCCCTCTAACTGGGAAGAAATTGCATTTATAAAATGAAAACTCACACAACCAGAGAACAAGCGGAACAAAATCACTAAGTAAAACTGAATACAAACGTAGCGCTGAAATTAAAAGGGGATGGAATACAAGCCCAACTATAAAGTACAATGAAAAATACAAAACAATTGAGAGGAGATAAGAAGCTCTTGGATCATCTACCACGGATCCTACCGAAAGGGTATGTACAGATGTCCTCCTCAGCATTCCACGTGCATCCGTCCGTCCGTCTGTCTCCTCCGAGTATCGACTTGTCATGAGATCCGCCTCTGAGTACCGTCCAGTCCATGTACACTCAACTTCGGTCAGTGTTATCCGTCGTGTGCATCCAATACAATGAAGTGTCTACATAGCCCTTGTAGGGGTGAGTATAACAATACTCAGTAGGGACCCCGAGACCCTCAAGGTCTCAGAAAATCCAACAATGATAAACCACAAAGAAAGATCTCAATAGATAACCTTTTACTTATGTATATTCCCATACATATACCTATGTTATCAATTAACCCATCTCAGTCAGGATGAAAACACAAAGGTCATTGACTCAGCTCAAACCAGGATTTTCATTATCCAAACCACAACTGATGGAGAGCTCCTCCTCTGTCGAGTACAGTGGTCCTGTCGCGACTCCGTGGTGCTGCTCACTAACCTTAGACTGCTGAGGTACTCCTCCTATCATGTACCGAGGGTCTGCTGCCAAATACGGGGTGCTCCGTCTGTTGTGGGTCTACCGCAAAATATCGGGCACTCCCCTAATGGCCTACAGAGGTACTCCTCCTATCGAGTACCGCATGTCTGCTGCCAACTACCCAGCGCTCCGTCCACTATCGGTCCTCCGCCAAATACCAGGCGCTCTATCCAATGGGATAATCGAATCACTCCGAGTTGAATTGGTCATGCAGTCGTCAGGTCTACCGCTACTAGGTCTCTGCATTCCGTATGCTCATCTCGGGGATGGTCCGCTCCACGAGCTATTGGTCGATACTTCCAAGTATCACATAATCGCATGTGGAAGTATCTCAAAGTACTGCCTCATCATAGGGGTGTCAACACAACTGATGACGTGTCAATCGGACTCTCGGTATATGAGTTATTAGCATTTCTGTTCTAGGGGCCCTGTTTGTTTCTATGCTAAACCAACCCGACCATACTCTGACAACATCCAAATCTCAAGTGGAGTATGCCAAAAGAACTGTCTCATCAATAGGAATCCATCATAGTCGACGACGCGTCAATCAGACATATGGTCCTTATGTTATAAGTGTTTCTGCTCTGAGGGCCCAGTTGGTTTCGGGTTCGAACCAACCCGGCCGTACTTCAAATGACACCATTTACCCAAACTGGTCACACCATTGTGATCAATATGAAAAAACACATGAGATGTACTACCCATTGGTCAAAATGGATATCCGGTGAAAAGGTTGCATTTCCCCGCAACACGTGCACATAGGGCCTCATGGGGCCCGCACCTCGACCTCAACATAAATATCCAAAACATTTCTTGAAACATTCTTCTTAATTACAGGGTCGCAACATCACAAGCAATTCGTCATTCCGAAATTGTATGAGAGAGATATGTCTGATAAAATATCCTGTAATAAAAATAATAATAATATTATTTGGTGTTTCGTGGTCCCAAGCCATGAACCAGAGTTTAGTATCCAACATTAGACTTGAATTGACTGTATTAATGATGGGATTACATCTCCACTGATAGCAAGCCAGTCAGATGTCGCACACATGAGTTTTGGCGGGTCGAAGATTTAATAATAATATTAAATCTATTATTTTCCAAGCGCTTCGGGTACCTGATCCAAAAACCCAAAAAAGGACCCCAATATTGGACATGGAATGAACATCTCAGAATCTGGGTCACACTGCCCCTAAAGGTTCGTGAAACCTAGGTCGCACGAAGAAGATACCATCAAAATAAGATTTTCCCAATGAAAATAATATTAACATTATTATATTATTATAATTTTTAATTTAATTTAATACTATAAATTCTCACACCCAATTCCACGCACCACCAAAATAAATCTTCCTCCCTTTCTTGACTCCAAGCCAATCATGCCCCCATCACTTCATTGATTTATCTTTTTATATTTCTTTTAATTTAATTCTATTATTTTCTATTCTCTCTCCAATCTATCTATTATCCCACAAATCTCACCTTCATGATTTCTCTCCTCCAAACCCACTGGCTACCTCCTTCTCTAGATATGACTCCTCCAAAATTCAGTCGTCCCATCCTACTTGCGCAGCCACATTGAATGGTCGTTGGACCCAGTCCATGGGATCCTTCCAGACGCCATACCGGCTTCGATTTAAATCGAAAAAAAGAAGAATGTGGTTCTGTGATCCTTGGGATGAGACCTTCGCATCTGTATTCCGTGCTCAATGAAAAAATGAGTTTCCAGTGTGTTTAATTATTTGGGGATGCAGAACACTCAATGAATTCTCAGACAATGAATAAGGAATGATCACATTCAATGTGAGGATGAATGGTCGTGTTAGTTTGGCCATCATTTTTGAGAATCAAGAACATGGGGGGTTGGAAATTAAATATTTTTCATGCTATAAGAATCTCAAATCCAAGATAAAAAATAATAAAATTAATTCAATCAATTGTTTATCGATCCGCGAATTAATTTATTTGATTCACGCTCATCATGAGAAATTAAATCGTGTTAAGGAATCGAAAAAGATAAATCCTACAAATTAACGCTCAAGATCAATGGTATAAACCTCATAAATGAGAAATATACAATATTCCCCTACCTCAAATAAGGTTCGTGGTTAACAAGCATCGTGGATGACGATGCTGTTTCCATCGTCGTCGGTGTGCACCCGAGGAAGTGATGTCTCCTCTTTTGTCATGGAGAGAAGAATAGAAGACGTGACGTCGCTAGAGAGTTCCCGCGTTGGTGTCTCCTCCCTTGCCATGGAGGAAGAAGAGGATGAAGAATCGGGGTCATTGAGTCAATTCTCTTCATTGGAGCTTTGGCGTTCTTCAACAAAGGAGATGAACCGTTCTTCAAAACCCAAGAGATCTCTCAAAATCTTTTACACAAAAATTTTCCACCCCTAAATAAAATAAGTCTTCTTATTATATTATTTAATCTTGCAATGCATTTCAAAATTTAAATTTCGAAAACCAAATAAATTAATTGAAGTGGTTCAATTAATTGATTAAAGTGTGTTGGCAAGAGTTAAGAAGGAGAGAGAGAGGAGGTGGAATGGTTTCACAAGTTTTGAGAAGTTTACAAATTTAAAAGGGGTTAAAGTGTTATGGGATGTGAAAGGGTTGGGCTCGTATGTCCCCCACCTCACAATTATCCTCATATGGGTAGTTATTAGATTGTGGGTCCCACCCAAACTCCCCCATGTAGGAATTAACCACATTAGATAAAAATAAAAATGTTCCACAATTTTATTCACTTCTCATTTAACCCAGAAATTTTAACTTCTCCTTCCATGCAAATGCAACTGTGGTAATGGTCCCCTTAAGCGATTACTGGTGTTGCGAGTTCATTGGTGCCCTCAGATTTCAATTTCGAGAAGTGGTTCAAAATATAGAAAAACCTGCTCATTCATTCACCGATGGAACCCGAGCTAAACTTTGGAAATTTATTCCGAGCACACCAGGGCTTGGAATCGAGTGTCGTCAAAAGCCACAGACTCGTAAAATTCCAAGGTATTTAAGAAAAAAAATTTCTTTGAAATTTCCAGGTCATTACAATGTTATCAATTTATTCTTGTGATGTGGTTTTCTGAGAATTTTTCAGGTGTGACATGTGGTTGGAATAGTCACTCAAGGATTTTGGTTTTCATTGGTTTTACCTGGGCACGGTCTCAAGTTGTTTTAAATGTTGTATTGGTAACTTTCTGGGGGAAGATAGTTTATGTTGTAGGGATAATTGTTACTCCCCAACCATATATAATCCATTATTTTGTTTTTTTTATAATTAGGTCATTTGGTAGTGGTTCAAGATGACATTCATTAGAAATTGTCAACGTTTTAGAAAGTTCAGGATGATTTTCTTGGAGCTGTATGAATTCAACACGATTTGTAGTAACTGTGCGAAGAGTCCGTGCAGTAATGGAAGGTCAGATAGAACTAGTTGCATAGCTTGTGCATCTCCATATGGTTGATCCCAGGTAACCATACTGTTTTACCTCCATGGGCATAGGATTTCGTATAGTTACCACACATTTTGGAAAATCGTGATTCCAAATCATGCGGTCGACCAAGAATAATTAAAATATTCAATTATTATTTTTACCGTCTCCCCCTTTTTACCCTAAATCGGGCCTCCACCATCCCCTTCATTTTTTGAACACCATGGGGTCCCAATAACCATTATCACTTGGCTATCCTCCCCATAGATGTCTCCTCTTCTTTTCTAGGATATGTTTTAGGGATTTTGGTAAGATTCTACAACATGCTTTCTTCCCCTCCACTATTTCTTTTTTCTTCCTTAGCCATATTTTTTCAGAACACTAATGCTAGTTTTGGTGTCTTATCTTGTGTTTGTTGGATTCTAGGGTTGGTATATGGTTCCTGGTGGCCTAATCATTTGTTTCAAAAGGTTTTTTTTTATTTCTCACATAATCGGTAAGTGTTTCCATGTCTTCACCTCCATTTTACATCAAATTAATGCTTGGGTTTTTTTGATAAATTATTAAATCATGTTTTCACCCATATTATAGTCATATATGATTATTGGTAGAATTTTCATTTTGTAAGTATTAATTAATAAAATGTTTTAATTGGATTTTCGGTTTATGCCCATGTGTTTCCTTGCCTTTGAGTTTGGATAGTTGACATTTACTTTCGAAATGGAAATGTTGGATTTTTTGGGTGGTGATTTCATAGAGAAACATTTTTTTGTTGGAATTGATAGTCTTGGGTTAGTTAGATTTATGAGTCATGGTGTTCTAATGTGAATGGGTTATTGTAATACTAAATGGTGTGTTTGTGTGGTTTCATTAAAAATGTTTGGGAGATGACCACTTGTGTTAAGCCATTGGATGTTGTAACATCTATGGATGCACAGAGCACACCCATGTATGGGCCTATAAATTATGATGACATTAGAGTGGCCTTTTTCTAAAACTATGATTTTTCTTAAAATAAACCATATCTTCACTTTCAATTTCATTTGATAAATGATTCCAGAGTTTCAAAAATGGCATTTGTATATTCAAAATCTTGTTCAATTTTACAAATCATCTTGTGTTTTTCAAAAAACAATTGTTTTCTTAAAATGAATGAAATCCCATTCGAAACCTCTTTGTGCATTTTTCATGTTTTATAATAATTATTATGGTAAGGTAGATTAGAGATAAGGGAACATTTGAAAATTTTGACATGTTGGGTTGTGCCTTTGAAACATAAGGTCCAAATATAAAAGAAATAGAAAAAATGGAATTTCTTGTGGATGGAAATGGTTTTAATGTGTCTCAATTAATTTTTTTTAAATGTACCCAAGATGGGTAGAACTAAAGGACCATTTTATATTTTAAAATGGATTCTGTAAAATACCTCTTGAGTTAGGTCTTTTTCCCTGTCGTTTGGTCATGATATGGAAGGTTCCTCTGGATGAGACTTCCTCTTAGCGATTTTATATTGGGGTAGGGGACTTTCCCCTATGGTGGTCGGGGTGGTTTCATATTTGGTGATGTGTTTGGATATATATATCTGTGTGTGTGTGTGTGTGGATTTTTGTTTGATAGTATAACAAATCTTCCTTTAGAAATATACAATAGAACCTACAATAACAAAGAGGTTTTCAGAGAATGATTGTTTCACTAGTATAGGTTATTGCACTAGATAATGGACTATTGTTAGTTGAACATGGGATTATTTTTTGGGATTGGGCCCATCGACAAGGAAATGTAGGGCGACAGTCGGGGGTGAGGGTGTTATGAAGTCATTGTGTAGGGTATGCCTTCATGACGAGTCACATGCATAGTATGTTCTTGTCTTCCTCTCAGTTCCTAGGATTTCCCTTGTTTCCCCCTTATGAGAATTACTAGTGTTGTTTCCTTTGTTGTTTAGAATCATATTCTTTGTACATAGTTATAGTATTTCTTGGAAAACATGTGAATGCATTTTTGATCAAAATGAAATTATAAGATGATATTTTGAAAAGAAATAAAATATTCCCTTTCCACTTACTGTTCCTCCTTTTAAATTATGATGGTAGTGGTGCATGATTTTGGTTTCAATATACTATTTAAGAATGAAATATATTTTTAAAAATGTATTTTAAAAAAGTATTTATTGAATATTTTTGGGATTAAGGGACCTGGATTCATCGGTTGATGCTTACTGAGTTATAAGATCACACCTAACCTATACCACTCAGTGTTGGTAGACCCGAGTTATTTTTCAGGTTTAGCTTTTGTTCAAGTTCCTTAGTAGGTGATTATAATTGGAGCATGGTTGGTTATGTTGTTAAAGGTAACTAAGAGGTCACATGGAGATCTTGTGGTGGTGGTTCAATTTTTTCTTTTAGTTTCAGTTTTTTATTTTTGTTTTTGGCTACTAAGTTGTATCTTATAACTGAATCGGTTTATATTGTTGTATGAGATTTAGTTGTAGGCTTGATATGTTTTTAGTTTGTTTGGATTATTTTTTAGTTCCTGAATTATTTTTGGTAATGAAATCATTCCCATGTGTATTTTGTGATGCCCAACAATAATTTTCATACTGGGGGATCTTAAATTATCCTCAGTATATTCCATTGAACGGATCAGATGACCAAATCTGGGTCAACCAATGTTTGATCATGACATGACAGATAAACAGTTCATTGTATATGAAATACATTTGAGCAATGTGGAATATGTTCATTTTTTGATACATTCCTCAATTTCTAGTTAACTAATGAAGTATCATGAAAACATGGATGTGTATAGCATGCTAGAACACCTCTGTGGTATTTACCAGGAGATTGATAGACATGAATGGTTTTAGATTTTCAAGGTTCCCTTTTTGAGTAAGCTTTGACAGGGTTCTGTAGCTGGGTCCCACATAGTCAAGCTCATTGGAAATATTGACTGCTTAGAGGTTCTACATTTTAAACTAACTTGAAGAACTAGGCACCGACCTCAATCTAGAATCACCCCCATATATTTTTAGATTTTTTTTTTTGAATTTTAATATAAAAAACATTTAAAAGTATCTTCCAGATATTATTACTCGAATTCAACTTATAATTAAGGATAAAGTGTAAAAAAATATTCTTTTCATATTGGGAACAAACAGAAGTGGAAAGAAAAGGGGTTTAATCCCAAATATTCTTCACACCCTTCCCAGAAGAAGAAGATCATGTGGAAAGAAAGGGATCATGATTTTTCTAATTCCACATGTGGAATGAAGTTCTATTGGATGAAAAAATTAAATCCATACAAATAATCAATAGGAACCATCTGGTGTGTTTATTATTGATTGCAATTTATTTCATTATACAACTTCGGTTTCATATACATCTTGTGGTTCACACACATATACACACAGATATATATATATATATATATATATATATATATATTAAAATATAGAAACAATGTAGATTCAGAAATATTGATAGATGAGAGTTAGATCATCGAATAACCAATATAGAACTAATTTATATTATATGTATCAAGGACTACCACCTCACATTGCCAACCAGAATGAACTTGTTTTGAAGGGTTACTATTATATTCCTTCAGTTACAAAAACAAAACATTATTTTTGTATCCAAAAATGATATTTGAAGATATATTTTAGAATTATATTATAAATGGTGTTTCCTTTATAAAGAAGTGATTTTTTATTGTAATAAACATTTAAATAATGGTATTTATGTGTCGACTAACCAAAAAAAATATTGATAATCAATAATGAAGATACATCACATGAATCGTACTAGATCCAACTTTGCCACCCCTAGTTGGGTCATTTGAACAAAAATTTCTTAACAAATTTACACCAATATTTACATTTAAATTACATTAAACTAAAACCTCATGGTGTATGTTAGAAATGTTTTTATAGAAATTCACCAAAGCCCCATTTTTTGGGAATAATGTTGGGGAAAAAGTGATTTTTAAATTAGTTCATACTGATATGTGTAGACCAATTCCTATAAATGCATGGGTTGGGTACTAAAAACATGTTAGCTTTTACTGATAATTTTTGTAGATATGTATAAGTCAATATACAGAGGTATAAGTCAGATTATTTTAGGCAAAATCAAGGAATACATTAATGATGATGTGAACTAGATTGGTAACATGATTGAGAAACTTCTCCCAAAATGTGGTGGAGAATATCTTAATTATGACTATGTTGATTATCTATAGGAGTTGCAGATTTTATTTCAAATCACTGCTCCATATTGGAATTAGTTGAATGGTGTAAGTGAAAGGATGAATCACACCTTGTTGCACATGATGATATTAATAAAGATCCATGTGAGTCATCCATTATCATTTTGGGGATTCATATTACAAATAAAATAATATGTAATAAACATGGTTCTAATTAGAGGAACAGACGGTATACCATACCAATCATGGAATGGAATAAAACCCATGTGGTATTACATACATTTTTTGGGTTAAGAAGAATTTTTTAAGGCCCCTTATGGTTTCAAGAATGTTACTTGAAGCACAAAATTTATCTTTATAGTATATTCAAATGAATCAAATCGATAATACCTATAAAATCCTCTATAAAAAAAGATTGTGGTTGAAAGGCGTCCCACAATTCATGATGTGGATCTTATCTCTAAAAGAGATAGTGGGATGTGACTTTGATGATGTCCAGGAAAAAGATACACAAGAGTTGGTACATGATAAAAATCCCCAAAGCCCTGAGGAATAAGAACATGTTTTAGATATATATTTACTACATAGGAATACTATATAGGTTAGTGAACAATAAATTTATGGTTTTCTAGTCACCAAGGATGGTGACTCATTTTTAGTTTGTAATAATGATCCTTTATCCTTGAATGAAGAAAAAATTAACATAGATGTCTCTATGTGGAAAGAAGAAAAAAATATAAAATTTATTACATGCACCAACACTAAGGATATATTTTGGTAGACCGTCCAATACATGTAAACCCTATTCGTTTTAACTAGGTATTCTAGACGGGACAGAACATGTAAGAACAATTCAGTACATATAATGCCTGAATGGTTGTAAAAGGGTTTAAACAACATTATTTTATTGACTTCAATGATCCATTTTCACTAGTTTCAATGTTGAAATGCATTATAATTAAACATTTCATTACAGATTAAATGGTTATGAGATATGTGAAATCGATGTCAAAATAGCCATCCATAATGGGAATCATTACGAAGATTTTTATAAGACAAAACTCAAAGGGTTTTTGACTCTAAAGGAGGCGAAAAAAGTATGAAAGTCGCAATTATCCATTTATGGATTTGAGAAAGCATCCAGGTGATGAAACATTCATTTCAATGAGTCTATAATGGAATTTGGATTCATAAAGAAAAAATATGAGAAGTGTGTCTATAAACGGTTTAGTGGGAGTGCAGTTATTTTAATAATTTTATATGTTGATTACATATTACTCATTGGAAATGAAATACCAGTCCTACAGTCTATAAAGTCATAGTTAAATAAATGATTCCCTATGGAGGACTTGGGTGATGCAACACATATTCTTGGGATCAATATCCATTCTAATATATTTATGTGGTTTATCGACCTAGATCAAATTACAAACATTGAAAAGACACTAAATAAACCCAGTATGTAATAATCTAAGAGGGTATTTTTTTCAAAAATAATATGTAATTCATCTTTGTAGCAAAATGTATTCTCAACCACATAAGTAATTAAAAATAATTAAATGGATTTCTAATGATTCATCGATTGTGCCAGTCATGTTTGTTATTATTTATACAAGGCTAGATGTCTCCAATGCATTAAGTGTGGTATGAATATACCATTCTGATCTATGTGACCAGAATTTGATGCCAGTACATACTAACCTTTATTATATAATTTTCACTAAGGATAATTTGATGGTTTATATAGTATATTTGGAACTACTCATTAGAGGAAAAAAATATCCTAGTTTCCAAATTGATCAAGATGACATGAAGTGAAATAGGATATATATCCACATTTAATGGAGGTTATGTGAGCAAGAAGAGCTCAAAGTAGGTTGTGGTTGAAGATTCTACACGAAAGTCAGAGTATATTACAGCTTCTGAGACAGCCAAATAATATGTATGGATGCACAACTTCAAAAAAGAACATGATGTGATTCCTAGTAGTAAATATCCCATCACACTCTATTTTGATAATACTATACTGTTGGATCTTAAAAATAAGTCAAGGTTACATTTTTAAATGAAGCATATACTTTGAAAGTTTCATTTCTTGACTAATTGTTCTCAGTGATTTGAATTTAATGATTTTATCATTTCCATGGAAGAAAACATGGTGGACCCCTTCACTATATCCTTGACATAGTGAAAACATGACTATAATGTGAGGTCTAGTAGACCGAAGGTCATATGAAGGTATCTCTAGTCCATTTTAGAGTTAGTTTGAGTTATTTTTCTAGGAAAAACATTTCATTCATTGATTACATGAATATTCAAAAAAATTGAATATTAATAAAACTTTTTATTACATATTATTTATTTTAATGCAAGAATATAATGTAATAATGTCCTAAATTATACGTTGAATTGATAAAGTAATATGAATTCTACGCAATGATGAGAAACATGATGTGTTATGAATATTTTCACAAATATAGTTTTTCAGTTGGATAACATACTGTGATTAGACACATGGGTCATAGACTGTTAAGGGTGATTATGCGTATGCAGAATATGCTTCTTCTCAAGAAGTCATAACATGATAATCTTCAAGATGGGTAATTATGTGGACAAAAACACCAATAGTAATTCCACATGTTTTATTATCATCAGATATTCCTATCTATGAGTGTGTGTGATGGTCCTCAAACTTTTACAATACTATTATTTCATGTTAAAACACACTTACTAAGAAGTATTTCATAAACCATGATGATAACATTTCATGGAGATGTTGGATAAGTTTGGTTCTTCGTGGTTTACATAACATTAAGGAATAATTTGAGGAAGGATTTGTCTCGTACATATTTATTGATGTTGATATATTATCCCTTTGATTGGCATATAACTGTCACATTAAATTCCATGTCCATGGTGTGATGTCTTGTTTATTTTAGATAATCAATGTAAGTCATATCGATCATATAGGTTAGCGACATGGCTATGAAACCTTCTTGAAGAGATATTGTGAAAAAGATAACATATTACATAATGATCATTTTTATGTGGTTTTTGATGTTGTAATATTAAACCCTTTCCCTTGGGTGATTTGATCCATTGCTATACATTGATATTAGACTTTCGACAAGAACACCTAATTCCAATGAGAAATAATCCTAGTGGGTCACACACCATGTGTTTCTATTGATCTTGATTTAATTATATTTAAATAAAATTAATGTAATAAATATTAGTCTCAGTTCTACGCACAAATTTTATTCATGTTATATCAATCACATTAATTAAATAAATATTAATTTTCAAAACATCTGAATAAAATATTCAATTTATTTATTGAATATTTTAATAAATACTTGTTTACTTGATTGTGAATAATTTTTTTTATGAATAAAATATTCATTTGGTTGTCTAATAAATAATAGTGTAGTTCGAACAGATTAAGATTGAGTCTGGTGGAAAATATTAATTAACCAGACCGTTACATAATATTTTTTATTGTGCCTGTTAGTTCACACAACAGAATAATAATAATATATTTATTCTTATGTGTCGTGGGATTTATTAAAAGTAATAATAGTTATTTAAGGGACACTGTTCAATTAAATAATATTTTAACTAAAATCATAACTCTGTAAATAAATGGATATGTCTATGGTGTATAGTATCAAAATTAGAGAATTGAGAATTATTTCACATAATGAATTCTATATCAACATCTCATTCTCTCTCCCTCTCAAGAATGTTACGTCCAAGGGGTATTTCTTAAAGGATGAAGAATGAGTGATCATGAATGAACAGACCATGAAATTTGACTTTCCATGCTATCCCTTAGAGATTGATCCATTTTTGGTTGACATTATAGATTATATTAATGTATATTCAAATAGTTATTAATATCATTGAGAAAAATTTATAAATTTTATAAAACCCCTATAGAAGCATGTTCTATTTGAGAAAATTACCAAGTGCGAATATTGGGTTCATAATGTGTAATTATTAGGTGATATAATCTAACGTGAGGGAATATTGGTAGACACTTCAATAGAATAGTTATTGAGAAATGTTTTATAAAAACATGGTTTTAGATATTCATAGTTTTCATGGTTTGGATAGATATTATCAATAACTGATAGAGAATTTATAATTTCTAACTAATCTGGTCACTATGTTAATTGTAAAGGTTTCCATGTTTCGTTGGATAGATGAATGTGATGTAGATTTCAAGAAACTGAAGAGAAGATTAGATAGAGAACTTGTGGCTACATTACCCAACAGCGGAGAAGGATTTTTAATCTATAGTGACTTATTGTAAAATTATTAGGGATGTTTTCTCAGGTAGAATTTTATTTTTATATTTTTCACCTTATGATAATTGATTGTTCTTAAAAAATTACCCAACGAATGGTTTAGAGTAAGCTGTGTTAATTTTTTTATTAAAGATGTGGACTATTTATCATTATAGATAATGGTATGATATATATATCAATAATAAAATTATAATATATAGATTCACTAAATAATTGTTTAATATGCGCTTGAGAAGATGGTTAGAATTGGTTAAATATTATCATTTCATTATACATTACCACCCAAGGAAGGGGAATGAGGGGGTATATTCACTATGTTAAAAGGATCATTATTTATTATCCATGATGAGGATTATAAAAGAAAAAATATTTTATGATTTTCAAATAATGGATTTAGAAATCATAAAATAAGTGTCAGCACCCGTCCTCGGGGCACGTGCCGTGACTACCCCAAGCCCTCCTTCCATAGGCCAGGGGCAGGCAAATAGCACCAGGGCGTAATTCCCAATAAAAATGGAAGGCATTGCCTTTATAAAGTAAACAAACACACAGAGTAAGCAAGAAGAAGTTAACACTAAGTAAAACTGGGTAAAATAATAAGTACGGAAAAGTAAGTGGGCCAGAATACAAACCCAAACTGAATGTAAAGTACAACTTGAAAAGGAAGTACAACAACTGAAAAGTAAACCCGCAATGTCGAGCCGTCCACTGGAATTCCTACCTGAAAGGTGGGTACAAATAGCCTCCTCAGCTCCTCAGGTCCAGTCATCCGCTCCGAGTACGTCCCGCCCAGTGGTCCACCTCCAGGTACCGACTTTCTCCGCAAGCCTCAACCACAATCAGCATTGTCCGTTGTCTGCAACCAACACAATGTAGTGTGGGCGTAGCCCGTGAATGGGAGAGTATATGCTACTCAGTAGGGACCCCGAGACCCCTGATGGTCTCCCAAAATCCACAAAGGATAAACCACAAAGGAAAGGTACAATCACGAAGTAACATCCAACACTACTTAGGTATATTCCCATACATATACCTAAGTCATCAATTCCTGTTTGGCTCCATCATCCATGCCAAGTTCGATCACGTCTACATAGGAGTACAACCCAATCCACATAGGATAACACAACCCAATCCACATTGGAAATCAGGTCAATAATATCGAAGATATTGATTGAAGTCAAGACTCAGCTCACATAGGTATACTTCTTCGTAAGACGATAGAGATAATAAGATGTAGCAACTGATTCATCTAAGCCATCAAAGCCAGACAGGATTGATAGGTACTACCCCCCGCAACAACCCACATAGGATGGATAGGTACTAACCCCTGCAATTACCCACATAGGATCGATAGATACAAACCCCCACAATGACCCACACAGGATCTGACCCACACAGGATCGGTATGCGCTGGCCCACATAGGACCACTGAACGCTGACCCACACATGATCTTATCCACACATGATCAGTATGAACTGATCCACACAGGATCGCTGAGTGATGTAGTCTTCGCTGTAGAACCCACAGAGGATTCCCATGCAGTCTTCATCGTCGTCGCAGTCGCATCCAGCTCTAGGGTTCCCGCACACTGCAAGCTCGTTTCGGGAGGGTCTGCTCCATGAGTCGAGGGTCTGATATATCAACTGATAGGAAGTCTGGAGTTAATGTACCCAGTGTTCCGTATCGTCAAAACAAACTCAACGTGACAGACGGCGCGCCAATCGATCACCCTGTCTGAGAGTTATTGGCTTTTTCTTTCCAGGGTCGCGGTTGGTTTTAAAGTCAAAACCAACCCGAAAGTACTCCATCTGCTTCCAAATGTCGAGCATAGTAAGCCAAATGGTTTGTCTCAAATAGAGGAATCCAACAATTTCGACGAAACATCAATCGGACGTCCGGAGCTTATGTTATAAGTGTTTCCACTCCATGAGCCCGGTTGGTTTCATGTTCGAACCAACCTGGCCAAACACAAAGTTCTCCGAAACCATGATTTTAATATACAAAAATGACCGTCTCGATCCAAGGATCTCATCGCAACTGACGTTGCATCAATCAGAGGTTCGTAGCCCATGTTATGGGTGTTTGAACGGATCTGTCCAAAAATAGGAGGTTCGATCCCGGTCCGACCTGACCCGATACCCCCTGGGTCATCCCGAACCGGGTCCGGGTCTGGCCCATTAGGGCGCGGCCCAGCCTGGCCCATTCAGGCGGCCCTCGCGGCCCGCTCGGACAGTGCCGAGCTGAGTGAACAGGGGGGGCGCCCTTCCCGCATGTTTGTATAACCGTGGCCCCCACCTGAGGGGGGCCGCTCCTTTGGCAAGCCGGGGATTTCGACCCCCCGGCCTTCCTTGATCGGCCGGCCCGGCTAGCCGGCCATGCTCATGTCGCGGGACCCTGCGGTCCCGCCTCTTCGACACACCGGCGGTAGGTGGTTCCGGCCACCGCTCCTTGCTCCGTCGCGGCCTTGTTCTGACCGGTGCCACGCGACGGCGCCGCGCCCCTCCGTCGCGGGCCCTCTCCAGCCGCGGTGTCATCAAGGTTCTCCGGAACAGCATGACGGCGTCATGCACCTTTGCTGCGGCCTGACTCCGGCCATGGGTTCATTTGGCCTCAACGGCGCCGCACATATTTGGCGCATGATTCTACGCGCTGTCGTTGCACCGCGCCGCCTTCTTTCGAACCGCAACAACACGACAACAAAAGGGAGAGGAGATTGGGCCGTGATCGTGTGGTCTGACCTCCTCCCGATAAGTTGATATCAAGTGGCTCAAAAAAAGACTAATAATGACAAAGGATAAATTCACGGAAAAAAACAATTAACCCCTACCTTGATAACGAGATGATGTTCGAAGTGCGTCGCAAAAAACGGCGTCGCGGGGGAAGATGTTGACGTCCCTCACCGCAAGCTTCCACTTCCGAGTTCTTGCGTCGGTGTGTTGACGACGAGGAGGGAGGAAGGAGGGTCGTCGGAGAAGCACCATTTCAGAAAGGGGGGCTCCGAGGAAGAAGGACGAAGAAGGTTGGGGAAGAAGCGTCGCCAGCGTTCTTCGCGTTCTTCACTGGAGAAACAAGTTCTCTCAAGCTATACACCAAAATGCGCAAGAACGCACCCAAAATAATATAATATAATATATTATTCTTGGTGGAAGAAATTAAGTAAGTGGGCCCCACTTAATTAAGTTCACAATGGTTTGCACAATTCAAATTTCAAAAAGTGGAGAGGCTCCGCCAAATTAATTGCCCGAGTGGATGACATAGTTAATTTGGGGAGTTTCGAGGGGGTTTAGGGGAACGAGTGGTCCCCACCTAATTAACAAGGAGAGGTTCAAGGAGTCTCCCCCCATTAAATTGGGGGGGGTGAGGAGGTTTTATTCTCATCCATTAAGAGGGGATTTAGAGACCCAGAGGCTCTCCCTCATTAATGGGGGATTATTGAGAGATTTCCTCCCCTCCCATTAAATGGGGGGTTAAGCCCCATGTGGACCCCATGTCATAACCTCTCGTGGGAGTTTATGCTGCTCGGGTGGTCCCCACCCTAATTATCCTCCCATGGGAGGTTAGGGTGTGGCGGTCCCACCACCAACTCCTATGTGGAGCTTTTAACCAACACTATCCACATGGTGTGGGTTCAACAAAGATAAAATAAATTTTCACTTAATTTATTTTATTATTCCACAAATACCCAAAAACCTACTCTGAAACCAGATCATCTACTGTCGAGGTGAAAGTCCTATTACGTGAAAACTGATGTTGTGATTCCATCGGTGCCCTCAAAAATCAATTCCGAGCACCGGTCCAAAACATAGGAAAACCCGCTCGTTCGCTCACTGAACGGACCCGAACTAAACTTTGGAAAATGATTCTAGGCACACTGGGCCTCAGAATCAGGTGCTGTCAAAAACTGTGTTCCTGTAAAAGCCCAAAGAAAATTATGAAATAAAGTTTCTTGAATTTTACGGGTCTTTACATTACTCCCACCTTAGGGATTTACGTCCCCGTAAAGATACATCATAAACTAGGGGAAAAAAAGTGGGTACTGTGCATGCATCTGAGCCTCCTGCTCCCAAGTGATCTCCTGGAGGTTCTTGTGCTGCCATCTGATGCGTACTAGAGGTATCGACCATCCACATAGGACCCGCTCCTGTCGATCCTCAAAATCCACTAGGACCTCCGCAAAAGTCACCCCATCATCAATGTCCAGCTCCCCATGGTCGATGATATGTGTTGGGTCATGCACGTATCTCCTCAGCTGAGATACGGGAAAGACGTCGTGCACCCAGTGCAACTGAGGTGGTAGAGCCAGGCGATAAGCCACCTCACCTATCCTAATGAGGACCTGAAATGGTCCGATTAAGCATGGAGACAACTTGCCACCTAGACCAAGTCTCGGTAAACCTCGTCGAGGTGAGACCCGCAAGAAGACGTGGTCATCATCCTCGAACACTAGTGGACTCCATCGCTTTTCAGCATAATACTTATTCCGGCTCTGAGCTGTCCTCATCCGCTCCTGGATGACCTGGACCTTTTCTATCGTGGCCTGGACCATCTCTGGTCCACACAAGTGCTGACTCCTCAGGGTCTGTCCAGCACAGAGGGGATCTGCAAGGTCTACCGTACAATGCCTCATATGGTGCCATCCCGATGGTGGAGTTGTAGCTGTTGTTGTACGTGAACTACATCAATGGTAAGTGATCCTCCCAGCTATAACCAAAGTCGAGGACAGATGCACGGAGCATGACCTCAACAGTCTGAATGGTTCTCTCCATCTAACCATCCGTATGAGGGTGAAAGGCGGTGCTCAGACGTAGATGCCTCCCAAATGCCTCCTACAACCCCTTCCAAAGCTGGGAAGTAATGCGAGCATCTCGATCAGAGATGATTGATGATGGCACACCATGAAGTCGTACAATCTTTTGAACGTAGAGGCATCCCATGCTCTCCACTGAGCCCTGCTCTCTGATGGGTAAGAAGTGAGCCGACTAGGTGAGTCTGTCAACAATCACCCAAATAGAGTCATGACCTCTAAAAGTAAGTGGAAGTCTAGTCACTAAATCCATAGATATCTCGTCCCACTTCCACTCCGGGACCTCCAAGGGATGTACCAAGCCTTTTGGTACATGGTTCTCTACCTTCACCTGCTGGAAGGTGAGGCAATGAGAAACGAACTCTGCCACAACCTTCTTCATATCTGGCCACCAGTGCTATCGTCTGAGGTCCTGGTACATCTTCACCACTCCTGGATGTACCGATAAAGGGGCAGTGTGGAACTACCTCAGAACCTCCTCCTGTAATGCAACTAGCACCATGGTATGTCCCTTAAAAAGGACGTCGTGCTCTCCTGATATAGAGAATCCATCAGGTGCATGTCATGAGGATATCTACGCATGCCTTGTCACACAGTCAGCATCCCCACGATGTGCCTCTCTGACCCGCTGTAGTAGTGGAGGAGTGACTGTGAGTGACTGAAGAAATGTTTCTCTATCTCTATCCATGAAGGATATCTACAAAGAAGCTAGTTGATCCATCACCTCCACGAGTAGCAGAATGCCCGTCCTCCTGCTAAGAGCATCGGCTACTACGTTCCCCTTTCCAGGAGTATAGACTATCTCAAAGTCATAGTCTTGGAGGAACTTGAGCCATCGTCACTGTCTCAGATTCATGTCCTTCTGTGAAAAGATGTACCTGAGACTCTGGTCATCAGAATAGACTGTAAAGTGCTCACCCATCAGATAGTGTCGCCACATCTCCAAAGAGAAGACCACTACTGCTAACTCCAGGTCATGGGTAGCATAGTTTTTCTCATGCGGCCTCAACTGACATGATCCATATGCGATCACTGCCCTCTCCTGCATCAGGACACATTAGTGTCTGGTCCCTGATGCATCGCAGTAAACTACATTCCCTACTCCCTCCCCCGGTAGCCTCAAGATAGGTGCGCTAGTCAATCTCTGTCTCAGCTCCTGGAAGCTCTGATGACATCTATCTGACCACACGAAGGGTTTTCCCTTCTTCATTAACGTTCTGCAAATCTTCAAAGATTTCTCCTTTGTCTAAAAGACAAATCTGGTATCATCCCCTGGATGAACCACATTCTTTTCCAAATACAGTCAATCTCATCATGATCAGTTAATTCATGCCACTGATGACGTCGTAAGGCCTAAACGCTTCTACCAAGAGATCCAACCATTACTCTCACCTCCAAGGGTTGAGTCACACTATCGGCATCAGTGTGTAGTCACTGGGTCTCCTCCTGTAGAAATCTCACATGTGAGGGTCAAGTCAATAGTTTTTAACCGGAACATATTAGTATTAACATACAAAAGAAAAGAAAGGAAATGTCACTATTACAAGAGTCTTTTATTACTGCAACTCAAATAACAAGGACACAAAGAAACACAAACAACGAAGATAGAGGCATTATGGGCAAAGGCCTCCATGTCTGGAGCTAGTCCTGCACTTTTCCACCTGCTTCTAGAGCTCCATGATCGTAAGCTTCAGCTGCCTGAAGATGTGCTCTCCCCTTTGGTCGGGGTGGACCTCCTAGTAGTGGTGGTGGTAGAGCCTCAAAACGGCGTCCACCACCTACCGCTCGACCAGCTCCTCGGCCTTGTCCACCTACTCCCTACGGACCGCCATGGTCGAACCTCTGCCTCTGCCTGGGTGGTTCCTAAACCGTCTATTTCCCCTCTGCATGGCAGGTCGGGCAGGCACGAGCCAAGTGGCTCTGCCCGCCGCATGCATAGCACTGTCTTCTAATTGTAAGACTTGTTCTGATGCGTGTACCCCGCATCTCTGAGCCAGTATCATGTGGTTGTCCGCCTGATGTCCTGGTCCACTTGGACCTCTGCGAAATCTGACTACTACCGGCTGCAGAAGACTCGGCTACGTGCCGCCCTACGGTAGGTCTCTCTGCTGGTGCTGGCTCAGTAAGAAAGCTCTCAATGATAAGGGCTCGCTCCAGTACCCCGACATGTGTCAGAATGCTGAGGGAGATCATTGATTCCTTGATCTCATGCCTCAGTCCCTGCTCGAAGATCCGGGCCCGGAAGAATGGGTCCCGTACCATGTCCTTCTAATAGCGCGAGAGGTCGGTAAATCTCGCAGAGTACTGGGTGACCGTCATACTGCCATGTCGCAGCTGTAGAAGCTCCTCGATGCGCACCGCATGGAGGTTGGCTGGGATGAACTCAGAGAGAAAGAGGCTCTCAAAGTCCATCCAGGGGAGTGATTCCTTGTCGTGCACTTGGAGCATCATGCTCCACCATCTGCCTACTGCCGCATGTACGAGGCTCGCTGCGAGGATCACCTTGAAGTCAGCTAGTGTCCCCACTAACCTGAAAACTAGCACAACCGCCTCCTGCCAATCCTCAGCTGCCTGAGGGTCCATCTCCCCACGGAACCTGGGCAGTCTCTAATGCTCAAACTCGTGCAGTGCACTAAGGCGATGTGCACTATCAGCGGCTCGGGCTGGTAGCATCGGTGGATCGGCGGGTAGAGGTATCGCTGGAGCCTCCGCTGTCAAAGGGCCCTGCACTGAGGACTCGTTGCTCGATGGGATGTCATCTCGCACAACGCTTGGAACCCTGGCTAGTTGTCATCGTGGGGCCATCCTGAAAAAGAATCAGGTTCTCTATGGTCAAAAAGTATACCTGGTGAGCTGACATAAAGTAATCACAAAGAAAACTTTTGAAACACACATGCAATCAATGTTTTCATGCATTGAGTCGGAAATCAGAAGTCAAGGTCCTGGTGTACAGATACATCGGCCGCCGCACCAAAATTTGACTCCCTAGACTAATAACCACACTCAATACTCTTAATACTATTGCTTCACATATAAAAAGATCAGATTCCTTAGTTCTGTAGAAGAACTGAACTCCTCTGATACCAATTTGTCACGACCCGTCCTCGGGGCCCGTGCCGTGACTACACCAAGCCCACCTTCCATAGGCCAGGGGCTGGAGACTAGCACCAAGGTGTAATTACCAACAAAAAGGGAATTAATTTCCTTTATAATGTAATCAAACACACAGAGTAAGCAAGTAGAAGTAAACACTAAGTAAAACTGGGTATAATACTAAGTGCGGAAAAGTAAGTGGGCCAGAATACAAACCTAAACTGAAAGTAAAGTACAACTGGAAAAGGAAGTACAACAACTGAAATCTAAATCTGCAATGTCGATCCGTCCACTAGAAGTACCTCCTGAAGGGTGGGTACAGATAGCCTCCTCAGCTCCTTAGGTCCAGCCGTCCGCTCCGAGTACGTCCCGCCCAGTGTTCCACCTCCAGGTACGGACTTGCTCCATAGGCCTCAACCACGATCAGTGATGTCCGTCCTATGCAACCAACACAACGTAGTGTGGGCATAGCCCGTTCAGGGGTGAGTATACGCTACTCAGTAGGGACCCCGAGACCCCCAAAGGTCTCCGAAAATCGACAAAGGAAAGGTACAATCACGAAGTAACATCCAACACTACTTAGGTATATGCCCATACATATACCTAAGTCATCAATTCCCGTTCGGCTCCATCATCCATAAAAAGTTAGATCACGTCCATATAGGTGTACAACCCAATCCACATAGGATAACACAACTCAATCCACATAGGAAAGCTATTCAATCATATCGAAGATATTGATTGAAGTCAGGACTCAACTCACACAGATATACTTCTTCGTAAGACGATATAGATGATCATATGTTGCCACTGATTCATCTAAGCCATCAGACCCACACAAGATCGATAGGTACTAACCCCCACAATGACCCACAGAGTTTCGATAGGTACTAACCCCCGCAATGACCCACATAGTATCTATATGTACTAACCCCCGCAATGACCCACACAGGATCTGACCCACACAGGATCGGTATGCACTAGCCCACACAGGACCGCTGAGCACTGACCCACACATGATCTGATCCACAAAGGATTGATAGGCACTGATACACACAGGATCGCTGAGTGCTGTAGTCATCGCTGTCAAACCAATTGAGGATTCCCATGAAGTCTTCATCGTCATCGCAGTCGCAGCCAACTCTAGGGTTCACGCACACTGCAAGCTCGTTTCGGGAGGGTCCGCTCCACGAGGCGAGGGGATGATACATAAACGGACATGAAGTTCGGATTTGATGTATCCCAAAGTTCTGTATCGTCAAAAGATACTCAACGTGACAGACAGAGCGTCAATCGGACGCCCAGTCTGAGAGTTATTGGCCTTTTAATTCCAGGGCCCCAGTTGGTTTTTAAGTCAAAACCAACCTGTCCGTACTCCATCTGCGTCCAAACCTTATGTAGAGTAAGCTAAAAGGTTTTTCTCACTAATAAGAATCCAACAAAGTCGACGGCATGTCAATCAGACGTCCGAAGCTTAAGTTATAAGCATTTCCTCTCCGAGGGCCCGGTTGGTTTCGTGTTCGAACCAACCCGGACGAACCCAAAGTTCTTCGAAACCCTGAGTTTAATATACCGAAATTACCATCTCGATCCAATGATCGCATCTCAACTGATGGTGCATCAATCGGAGGTCTGTAGCCCATGTTATGGGCATTTGAACGGATCTATCCGAAAATAGGGGGTTTGATCCCTGTCCGACCCGACCCGATACCCCCCCCCGGGTCGGCCCGAACCGGGTCCAACCAAACCAGGTCCGTGTCCGTCCCATTAGGGTGCGGCATGGCTCGGTCGGTGCGGCCCAGCCAGGCACGCTCAGGAAGCCCGTGCGGCCCGCTCGGCCGGTGCCGAGCTGAGCGGACAAGGGGACGCGCTGCCCCCCTCTTTGTGTAACTACGACCCCGACATGAGGGGGGCTGCTCATTTGGCCAGCCAGGGGTTTCGACCCCCGGCATTCCTCGATCATTTGTCCCTGTGAGCCGGCCATGCTGCTTCCGCGGGACCCCACGGTCCCACCCCTTCGACGCGCCGGCAGCTGATGGTTCCAGCCGCCGCTCCCTGCTCTATCACGGCCAAAGGCCGAGGCCTTGGTCCGACCGGTGCAGTGCGATGAAACCACACCCCTCCGTCGCGGCCCCGCTCCAGCCGCAGTGTCTTCGAGGTTTGCCGGCACGGCGCGATGGCGTCGTGCCCCTTCACTACGGCCCGACTATGGCCACATGTTCATTTGGCCTCAACGGCGCGGCGCGACGACGCCACACATCTTTGCCTCATGATTCTGCACGGTGTCGTTGCACTGTGCCGCCTTCTTTCGAATCGCAACAAGACGACAACAGAAGGGGGAGGAGAGTCAGTCATGTTCGTGCGGTCCGACCTCCTCCCGATAAGTTGATATCAAGCGACTCAAAAAAAGACAAAGAATGAAAAAGGATAAATTCACGACAAATACAATTAACCCCTACCTTGATAACGAGATGATGTTCGAAGTGTGTCGTAGAAAACGGAGTCACGGGGGAAGATGATGATTTCTCTCATAGCACGCTTCCACTTCTGAGTTCATGTGTCGGTGCATCGATGACGAGGAGGGAGGAAGGAGAGACTTCGGAGAAGCACCATGTCAGAAAGGGGGGCTCCGAGGAAGAAGGCCGAAGAAGGTCGGGGAAGAAGCGTCGCCAGTGTTCTTGGCGTTCTTCACTGGATAAAGACGTTCCCTCAAGCTCTCCACCAAAAGGTGCAAGAACGTGCCCAAAATAATAGAATATAATCTATTATTCATGGGGGCAGAAATTAATTAAGTGGTCCCCTCTTAATTAAGTACATGAAGGTTGGCATAATTCAAATTTCAAAAAGTGGAGAGGCTCCTCCAAATTAATTGCCCGGGTGGATGACATAATTAATTTGGGGAGTTTCGAGGGGGTTTAGGGAACCGAGTGGTCCCCACCTAATTAACAAGGAGAGGGTCAAAGTGTTTTCTCCCATTAAATTGGGGGGGGGGGTTGAGGAGGTTTTATTCTCCTCCTTTAAGAGGGGAGTTAGAGTCCCAGAGGCTCTCCCTCATTAATGGGGGAGTATTGAGAGATTTCCTCCCCTCCCATTAAATGGGGGGTTAAGCCCCGTTTGGACCCCATGTCATAACCTCTTGTGGGAGGTTATGCTGCTCTGGTGGTCCCCACCCTAATTATCCTCCCATGGGAGGTTAGGGTGTGGCGGTCCTACCACCAACTCCCATGTGGAGCTTTTAACCAACACTATTCACATGACATGGGTTCAACAAAGATAAAATAAGTTGTCACTTATTTTATTTTATTATTCCACGTGAACCCAAAAACCAACTCTCAAACCCGATCATCTGACGTCGAGGTGAAAGTCCTCTTAAGCGAAAACTGGCACTACGATTCCATCGGTGCCCTTGGAAATCGATTCCGACCACCGGTCCAAATGTTAGGAAAACCCGCCCGTTCGTTCACTGAACGTACCTGATCTAAACTTTGGAAAATGATTTCGGGCACACCGGGCCTCGAAATTAGGTGCTTTTAGAAACTGCGTTCTTGTAAAATCCCAAAGAAAATTAAGAAAAAATTTCCCTTGAATTTTACGGGTCTTTATAATAAAGAAGGAATTAGCTTTCTCATAATAATGTTAAAAAATCTATGTAATTAATGATTAAATAGGTGAAAAATGATTACGCATTATTTATAAATAATGTGAGAAATGTTCATATGTTAAAATATGATTTTATAAAGTTTTAACATTTTTGAACTGTGTATATGTTCTATCCATACTGGGTTTGGGGAATTAGCTATTAGAAGAAGCTCCTAGTTCATGATTCTCTATTCATCCTGGAAGTAGGAATATGTATAGATATTTGAAAGTGTATTTCCATTGGGAAATAAAAAACAATGATATTATATAGTAATTTTTTTCTAGTGATTGGTTTGTTTTCAAGCTAAAGAATCAATAGAGATGTGTAAGGGGATGTTTCATCTATTACCTAGACTATAACAGAAATTGGAAAAATCACTATGGATTTTCTCATCGGAATTATACAAATTTATAAGGTCTATAATTCTATTTGGATTATAATAATTTTACTTACAATGTCAGTAAACATAATTTCTTTCAAAGAAGATGTAAATATTTATAACCATTAAATAATATATATTAAGTAAGTTTCATGGATGCATAGTGGACTATATTCCATTGTATCTGACTGATATCTGATCTTTACCTTAAGGTTCGGGGGAAGTCTTCAGTAGGATCTTGATATAGAATTGAATTTGATCACCTCTTAAAATCCTAAAAAAGATGTTTAGTCTGATAGGACTATTCAAACCCTACAACATAGTTTGAGATCTTGTTATATATATTTAAAATTTTGTTGGGGTCAAATCCAACCTCTAATGGGGTTTTCATATTGAAATTGTTCTCATTTGGTAATTTATATGGATCCTTTTTAAACCTAATATGAATGTAAGTGTATAACTCTAAAATTATAGGATTATTTTGGAAAAATAAATCTATTGGGATCTGAACTATATTAGAAAATTGAAATGAAATCAAGAACTATTCAAAAACACATAAAAATAAGTTATAGTATATAGAAAATTAGGATGATAATCATCGATGATATATGGAGTCTCGATTTGGTGAGAAGGTTACAATAAATATTTTCGAAGGGGGTGGTTATGAGATTCAGAAAGAAAGGATTTTTGGGTACATTTGTATTTTTCTCTTTGGGACTCTTGATTGAGAGGGGGTAGTAGCTTATTACAAGTTTCTTCCACTATGACTCCATCATGTTCATAATGTGTTCCATGTGTCCCTACAGAAGAAGTACATACCAGATTCTTCACAAATATGAAACACATAAGTCGCACCACTAGAGAATGGTCTTTCTTAGGATGAATGACTAGAATAAATCATGTACCATATAGATAAACTGCTATGTAACATTCTTACTCACCTAGTTTAAGTTCAATGTAGAAATCAGAAATTTTATGAATCTACATGAGAACTTAAGAATGCGATTAAATTGATATTTCCCCATTTTTTTGTTTCAAAATAACTTAATTTTTAGGGTGTAATTCATTTTAAGGGGGGTATAATGTAACTCACTATGAATTTATGATAAATTTCATTTTAAATAAATCTCATTGATTTCTTTAGACACATACAACCATGAGTCTAAATGATCTATAATACAGTATATTGTTATAAACAAGCTATTATATTGGCACAATAAAAATGAATAACTATATTTTATAAATATGTATAATGTATATTGATATGGAATGTATAATTTGTTAGTAATGTCAATATGCTTTAAAAATTTAAAATAGTTTGTATTTAGTTTTGTGGGTAAATTATATAATTAATTTTCCCATTTCTAGAAATATATTTTAAAAAGTAAAATTAATTTACGAAATCAACATGTTATAAATATATTATTGTTAATTATATATATTTTTTTAAAGTATTAATTTATTAATAAATAGTGAAATACTAATTTGTATAAAAAATTTGAATTCTCATTTAAAAATTTAAAAAATATAATATTTTCTAATTTTTTTAAATGTAATATTATTTCAATGATATTATTCTTAATAAAATTTTGGTAATTGGAATTAGTTTTAAATGTATTTTATATATAAAAAATTGTATACATCTGAAAATAATTTCTTTGGAAAGTCATTTTTTGTTTTGATCGTGGTATTAATTTTAATTTAAATTGTGATAATTATTTTAATTCAATTTAAATAAATATATTAAATATTTTTAATTGTAATTAATTAAATTTTATGATTATTTCATCATAATATTTTGTTCATGATGAATCGTAATGTAGTGAAAATCAATTTCCATGATTAAAGATAAAATAGGTTTACAATGGGTTAATATAAAATTATAAGGATTAAAATTACATAAATAAATGTATACATTATATTTCATAACCATATTTTGAAATTATCTAATATTAATATTTGTAATATTTCATTTTTGATACATTTATTTAAGAATTTGATTTGACATTTTTTTAAAACATTGATAATTTTTATATCTACCACTATCCTCATTTATAAAAGCTTATCACCATACCTCAATTTATAATAATTGTTAAGAAATTTATCTTGTACAAAATATACTAAAATATAGTCACGATAACCTTATCCAAGTTATAATTATTCTATTAATTTGAATAGAACAACCCTATGGTCCTTACTAAGAGATCTAATAATGTTTTTCTAAGAGAAATGAATTATCTTCATCAATCTCTTTCTTTTTTTACTTCTAATTTTACCACCAAAAAATATTTATTAATAATAAAATATTAATAAAAAATATTATACCATATATTTATGTTTGATAATGTTCATTTAGAAAGCGATATCCATATCATCTCACATACAATTGTAAATAAACTTGTTGATTGTGTGTACGACACAATACCACCTCACGAACTGTTGTAATTAATTTTTCATCACTGACTATCATAGATTGAAATAACGATTTATTTTAAGAATATATATAATATTACTTAAATAATTATAACTTATAAATTATTATATCCCATATAACTTCTTACCATACAATATGTGGGAAAACAACAATGTCGTTTGTGCGTACGTATGGACTACCCCCTCTTTGGAGCAATGTGATTCGCTTTTCATTTCAATTTTACATAGAATGTAATAAGAACACATTTAATGAATATATATGATTTAAATTTTATAATAATGACTCATTAAATGATAATTAATATTTTACATTCTATTTTTCTTCAATATAAATGTGAAAATGGTGTACATTCTTGCACATATCTTATTGTCTCCATGAATAAAGTAATTAATTTTTTTATCTCAATATTTTATAGATAATTATAGATATATAAAATTATTATATATATTAGTCTTATCATTATTATCATTATATATATTACGTAACCAAGATAAATGTACTAGTAGTGGGACTACCAAACTGAGACTCTCAAGAAAAAGGAAACAATTAACAACCGAAAACATTGTTTTTACAAAGATGTTATTAATTAATGGGAGTTAAATTATTCTAATTTGAAAATATATTATATTATATGAATTTACATGATTATTAAAGATGTAAAAAAATTATGATATTTTATATTTCATTTATAGTTATTCCTTCACGTGGATTACTATTTAAAATTAATTAAAGATGTAACGGAGATATGATTCAATCCAATTTTCAAACGGGAGAGTTTATAATTGAAATATCTCTTGAGAGAATTATTTGATTATTAACTGATAAACAATTTTCTTTTTTTATTTTCTTATGGTTATGTTTTGAAAAATAAATATTTTGTTTTTTAATCATTTTAAGAACTCAAGAGACCAAAAGAATTGTTTAACGAAAAAACTCATGTATTTCTTTCTTTGATAAAAAACCATTTTTATTCGATATCAATGATTTATAAAATTATTTTCAATAATTGCTTTAACAATATAATATTATTTTAAAGTCATTTTTCCCATTACTATATATTTTTAAAAAAATATTATAATTAATCTTCATGTGATTTTTTGAATGGGATATTTTTCCACATTTACAAAATTATGAATTGAATGTTTTCATTTAATTTATATTCCATGAATGGGAGTTCCTAAAATCATAACCACTAAATGATTTTAAGAACCTATAATAAATTACAAGGTCCATTTAAAATAAAAAAATTTCTTTTAATATTTTGTATAATTTATGAATTACGATAAGTGATTTCAATGTGAAAAGGGTATTTCCTTGGGAAATATTCTAGTGATTGTTTTAATATAATTTTCATCCATAATAACACAATTTCATAGAAATTATGTCTTCCTCATGAAAAGATACTATTATAACATTCTTATTACTTCTATTGATGGTTTATGATGATGATATTATTTTCAAACACATTTATTTTACATGGGTTATGATATGATTATTTTATTAAATGTTTCTAAAAATAATTTTTTATTCATTATGATGTGATAATTTGTTAAATGTTATATGATTTTGTGGAACACATATTTATGTTTTCATTTTATAATGAGTGTTCCCAAAATCATATATCTCTCCAATGCAATGGGTAATGTGTAATATCTCATGAGATACTAATGGGAAAAAATCTAAATGATTTCCCTATTATGGAATGCATATCGATGTAATTGATCTGCTATGGGGAAATAGTCGTTATGCTTGATCCACTAATGGAAATAGGTATTTATTCTCCAACCATTATTATTTTATAGTATATATAGTTAACCAGGACATATTAAAATAGTTTTTATTTCTTTGATGGTGAAACAAATTTATGACATGAAACTATGGTTAATAATATATTTATGAAGATTAATAACATGTATGATTCTTTTATTTTCAAATGATTTTTATTTTTTCCATGACTCAGGATTATAATTTTTCGATATATTATCTATTGAATTTTTTTTTCAAGTCCATGTTCTCATAATATTATTCTAAACTTATTCTTTGATATGATTATGGAATAAAAACTCCCATGTTAATCCTTATAAAGAATCTGAGGTCGCCCTTTTTTTGATTAATTTCTCTAGGTCATGAATAAAGTTTTATGTATGGTATGTCTATGAAGAGTAATATTTGGGAATATATTTATAGGGGAATTTTATGTTAATTCAGGAAAAAACAATTTTTTTGTAACTAGTCTCCCAATACAATAAACCCTTGTGGACCCTGGGTATGTATTTACCAAATGTATTGAATACTCATCTAGAAATATGTTATATTTATGTATAAAAAGATTGGTTTGTTATATATAAGACATAACATGATCATTCTACATCAACACAGACCACAATTTTGAATAATAATTATCAAAATAAAAAAAACATATCACAATCATAGGTCCACAATAGTCAATGTAGGAGTTGAGGTGAGACATTCTATCAAACCCTATAAATATTTCATGAATTTATCATCATAATAAAATTTAATACCCTTCATGGTTAATGTTATAAAGGGAGATGCTAACTAGGATAAATAATTCATGAACCATATATATTACCCAATTAGGACCATTAATAACAAAATATTTTAGACATTCCCATGCCTCTCCAAAAACATCATATCTTTGATCTTATTATGATCCAGAAAACATCATTTATTTGACACAAAATAGTCCAAAAATAAGACAACTAGAATCTAGAATTGGAAATTTAAATGCATATCATTTATGAAATGATCACTTATGGTTCCCAAAATTATGTCCATGTGATACCCATTCTCATAATTCATTATAATAAAAACAATATATTTTCAATAATTACCAAAAAATCATGTCGAGGTACCAAAATGAAATTTATTTCAACATGGATAAATGGAATAACCAAATTTTCATAATTTTTTTACATTCCATTAAAGGTGTTATGGTAGATATCTAATTTGATCATACACTACTTTGGGATTCCCAAATTGAGTTCATTTATATAGAACAACCTCACTCCCCTTATATGGTTATATAGATCTTTAATACGAGTCAAATAATACTTATTATTGCTGGCCACTGCATTTGGGGTTTAGTAATTAATATAATCTCATTTAATCCCATGAAATTTATTTTCAATTTTCACCAATGATTCTCATGGTGACTCTATAGGGAAAATAAAACACATTATTTTGATACAATATAGATAAATATTTAATACCTCCATCATTGGATAATCTATATGAATAAATGGTGTAATGATGTGTATGGTCCATAGTAATATATAAATACAATTAACGACCTATCGATGGGGTGGATACCTAGATAAATCATTAGGAAAAATATCCGGATTTCAAATCTTCTTCTTTAATCTAACCATCTAAAATCCACTCAATAACATCCAATAATAGTTTAAATATCATACATAAGTTTGACATAACATTCTTAATAATAAGACCCTCCCTTGATAATATTTTATCTAACTAACCATAAAAGAGAAAAGTATTTATATCTTGTGAATATAATATAATTACTTTTTTGGAAGTAGTCAATTTATACATTAGTGATTCCCATTTAATAAACTGATAATTATGATTAAAGATATCCAAATAAAGAACTATGAAATCGAAAACACACTAAAAATAAATGATAACTACACTACATTTTTGAATAATAAAACATTTCTCTCTCACCATTCTCAAACGAGTAAAGATATCAATTATATACACTTTTAACCCATTCCATAACCCCAAATCATCAATCAACATAAATAAAATAAAGTAATATCATGCAGCTATGTCATACAATTCCATATCCTGAGAATATTCAACATACACTATAACTATAATGTTTGTTTTCCTAGAATATGATTTCTCTTTCACATCATCTTTTATATATAACTATTTAATTTATACAAGGCCTTTAAAATCATGACATAATGAGAATCCACAACAATAAAAGAATGATACCCTTTTGTCTAAAATGCACTAGACCTCACCTTATATCCTCTAGTAACATAAAATCCAACTCAATTATGGTATGGTAGTAAATGAACCAATGTTCTACACTATTTTAATGTCATATTGGAATCCTTATAGTTGGGAATGATGTGTCCTATTTTCCCAAATAAGATGCTCACGATCGAATTACTCCCTAAGGATGCCTCTAGTATCGAGTCAAATGAACTTTTCAAACATATACCATTATCCTAAATGTATTATACTCATTTTTACATATATTTAGATGAGAAAAATTATCTTCATCACATTTAAGTAAATGCTTTACTTGGGTTGTTCAATATTAGAATATCTATTTTTTCATTGTTATTTCTTCATCAAAATTATAATAATTCAATGAGAAAAATAAGAAAACCAATTTATTTAATAATAAACTCTATTAAAAAATCTATAAGTTTATCTTTAAGGTATTTATATCTTTAAATGTTAAGATTATGTTTTTCCAAATCCAAAATATATACATAAATTTAACCAGTAAATATCTCTGAATAAAAATATCAAATAAAAAAATACATGAACATAACCTATGTTATACATTCAAGTATCATACCCTATATGATATATTCACACAATGTAGAAAAATGTTACTCCAATTTTTTCTTTTGAAAATTCATCATATACATTCTCATGAGAGTTAAATATTTTAATGTTGGGTTCACTTATAAATAACCATTCATTGTGTTCTTGAGTCCCTCAATCAACATAATAAATAAGTGGATTATTCCTAGATAAATTTTGATCATGATCCAGTTGTGGGAATTGACCTCCTTCTCATAACATGAAGGATGAAAAATATATCACGGATAATCTCTATAATATAGAAGTTGATTCCCTTTAATTATGTTTATTATATTAAAAAATGAATATACCCTAGGGGTATATGACTATTGTGAAGAAAATCCCAGTATCAATCCACCGTGAGTATATATGACATAATTCTCAATGAAAACCATTAGTTTTGGTTTATAAGAACATTTTGAAATAACATTTTAAAAATTATTTTATAAAAACACTACATTATGTAAAAATGCTATCGGTTACAAAAATAACATAAAAAGAGAACCACAAAGTATAAATTAACTAAACATGGCATACTACACGTCATGATATCTAAATAAATAAAATGGTATGGAATATTAACAAATCACAAAAACATACAACATACTCAACACGGGGATCTACATTATTGGTCTAAAGAAATATGGAATCACACAACGAACAATATTAATAATATGTGAACCTAAAAAAATTTGGGAAATCTCTTATTCTTTTAGATGTCAAATCCATCATATTAACTCACATGGTCTAATTGGGCCATAGTCCCTCCCCATCCCTCAATCAACACTGGTGTATAACCTGTCTATCTTACCAATGTGAACCCATGTTCTCTAATTTGCAACTAACAATAAAAAAATTTATAATCCATATCACAAATAAATTAATAATATTTATCATAAATTAATGGAAAAAACAAGGAAATATCAACAACCAAGAAAACATTCTTGGAAACATTTTATCAGAAAACATTTTATCATAAAACTGATTTATAAATAAACCAGGTCAAAATAAATTATTTAACCAAAACCCCCATTAAAAAAATTTATCAATCACTAACAATAAATCAATAAATCCTCATAATAATAATTTAACAATAAAGGTAATTAAAAAAAATAATTCATGATATTCAAATTAAAATATAGTTTATATATGTATGCCTACATTTAATTCATCATAACTAAACCTCTTTCTTTGAAAGTAACTTGAAATGAGAACAATAGATTCTTACAACCTTAAAACCCCACAAAAGTTCATTAGACACACATATTTATCTCTAGTTGTATCCACCACGGTCATCTAATTCATGAAAACTCAATAAAATGGATAAAAATGATAATATAATAGTATAAAAGAAAAAAATAATAAGGAGTAAAAAATTTAACTTAAAGAAACCACTTATAGATATTGAAAACACAAATATATAAAAATGGATAAGTGCTTCATTAAAGGGAGGGCTAGGTTGCAATATTTGGCGATGTGAGGGAGGAATGTGTTAATATTGAATAATGGAAGAACATTAATTTTTTAATTTTTATGTTCATAAGTATCTATTTTTGACACAATGCATTTCATAGAAAAATAACCCACTCCCACTCACCAACTTTTAGATGAGATTTATAAAATTACCATTCCTTGTCCCAAACATTTATAGATCACACCAAAAATCCTCAAGAGGAGTTGTACGATGACATTCCTCAGTTTTAATGTGATAATAATTCTTTGAAAGCACCTTCACTTTTTACAGAGTTTAACTGAATGACCTAACTTAGAAATGATTTGATAAGAAATACTCTAGAACTTCAACTTCCACAAAATGCTAAAAATAACACGGAAACAATAAATTAAATTGATATGTATAAAAAATTAACAAACAATAATTTTTTACATGAAAATAGAAAGGTGTGTATCATAGAACCACAACACAATATGCATATTTAGTTATATTATTCAACATGGAATAAATAATTTTTGACATTTATGATTCTCAACCAAACTAATCGCTACATATTTCATGAAAAATTCAAAAAATAACAAACATTCAAGTGATACTCCTTCAATCCCATCATATTCCTACTTCAATGATTTATTATAAAAAATAGAAACCATTAAAAAAACTCTACCACATTTATAATGATTGAGATCACAACCATAAAATTTAAAAAAACATAATATATTAAAAATGAATATAAAATATCAAAATATTTACATTTCTAATCCACCGACCAAAGAAAACATTTTATCTAAAATTTTAAACACACCCAAAAATTCCCACACTCCTCATAAAAGTTTTTCATAAATTATAAAATAATTCATCCACAATAACACTAATGAGGTATGAGTTGATATTAAGGATAAAATAGATATTTGTATCCATATCTATTACATGTCCTCTAAAAAACAAAAAATAATCATCATAACATTATACAATTTATTGTAATGGTGACAAGGCTATTCAAGAACACAATATTCTAAATTCAAAATTCACAATTAACATTTGTCATGTGACATCCCAATATGCATATTCAGTCATATTAAATGGAATTAAATCTTCAATTATAAGCATTCGATCTATATTAGACTTAAATAGACCTATGACACAAATGTTTTGGATAATAGTTCAAAACAAAATCATTCAAGTAACATTGTATCAATAAATATAAATTTATACTTTAATTCTTTATTATAAATAATTTAAACCATAAAATAATTCGATTATCCTTACAATTATCTAATTAACCAATTAATATGTTTTATAACACAATATATATACAAAATAATTGACACGATCAAAATATTGAAATTTTAAAACCACTAAACCCTGAAAAAACATATCTAGAAATGCAAGCACACCTAAACAATTCCATACAACACCAAAACATTATAAATGAATTGTAAAATACATTATAAACTATTGGGATAATGAATAATTAACTTTTATATGGTATATTATACCTAATTGGATTCATCTTTGGTCAATAACTATGAAATAAAAAATCTGAAGAATTAAACCCGCATACATTTAATTGTAATTAATTCATGGTTATTAAAGAATAATGTATATAAAAAGAAATAAATATCTTCCAAAAATCATCAAAACTAAACCCAATATTAAAATTTATTCAAATTACATTTAATTTAAGAATAATTCCAAAAAATTAAATTAATGTGATGCCCTAAATGACCTATCCCTCATATTTATTGAGGACAATTCAAAGTAAAAAAATTTCCTTGTAATTTTCCTACAATCCAAACACATTGCAAATTCAATGCTTCCACATAATTATTTTAATCCACTATTAAAATATAGTCACTTTATTTATCTTTTAAATAACAAAGAAAATAATTTACTACAACACTGATGAATTTGAAAATGAATAAAAATGTTCAAAATGATTACATTTCAAAAAATTAAAACCATGAAAAGATTATTTTAGAAATGAAAAGTCACCCAAAAATGATATGAACTTCAAAAAAATAATAATTTAACGTAAAAATAATTTATCAAAAATAATACGAATGATTAATTAGTTTTAATTAAGGATAACATATGCATTTCAAAAATCAAAATTCATTAAAAATTGGAAATGAAAAAAGTTTTTGTTCAATGAGGTATAGAAAAATCATAATTTTGATAGAAAAATATTCCATAAAAATTGTATATATATATATATTGATTTATTTTCAATGAAATTAAAATTTATTCACAATAGGATATTTGTGAAGATATTCAATATTGATCTTAACAGATTATTTTTTATAGATATTGAATTGTTTCACAAATAACATGAAATATATATATATATATAATATACAATTAAATAACAATTAAAAATAAAGAATAAGTTTTACAAATTTTTTTAAAAAATTATATATAACTATACATGTCTAAATTAATAAAAATATTACACATTATTTGTTCTTTAAAAATTAATAATAAAATGTTTTTAAAAAAAATATATCACAAAGGATGTTTTGGTTCTTCTTGAGGATAAGTTATAGGGATCTTAATCCATCTACGATACATCAGTCCTCGCATGTACAACATCATCAGCTCTTTCCACTGCTCCTACCATCGACACTGTGGAACCTCCTTATACTCTTAATGTTGAAGAAGATCATCTTTCTCTCTATTTTGGGTCTCTATACCTCATTACAAGGCCAAATATCATATCATACACTGCATATAATGATTATGAATCCCCACAATATTATCTTCTGTTAGAAGATGACCACAAAGTAGTCTTGAAATAACAAGAAGGATTTAATCATGAACTGATATGTTCTACTAATTTTTTCTTGATAGCATATTGAGCCAACTACTTCCCTAATGTCTCATCACATCATCATGCAGTGCTCTCTCAGACCCCAAACTTGGATAACTATAAAATGGTTTGTGATTAGTCACAACCAACAATTCCACCTTTAAATGAAATATGAAATTAAAAAATTATAAATATCTTTTTAGGATATTTTTAAAAATAAATAAAATTATACATACCACAATATGTCACTTTCAAATGACAATATTCTATCTAGAGGATTTATCACTAAACATTCTCTTAAAAACATCAAACTCTGTACATTTGGATTCTCAAAAGGCTATATTTAAATAAAATAAACAATATACATTTAAATTATATAATTTTTTTATAAAAATAGTTACCATATGTTATTGATGATTAATAAATGAAAAAATACAAGATCTATGTGTGACCTCCAACCTACCACAAATATATCGACCTAATAATGACATCCACTAAAAACTACCTCCCATATAGTAGGATTACAATCCATCCTAAATAGTATATTAAATGTAATTATGTCTACATAAGAAACAAGACTAATAAAAAATTATTCCTCCATATTTATCTATAGATATATTACTCAAATTATGAAAAAAAACCAAACCCTCACACATTTTGATCTCCCATGTATCCCATAGAGACACACATATGCAATATTAGAAGGTATACTATAAACCCTATAAATAATTACTAATTTATATTAATAATTAATTTGATTGAAAATAATCAATATTTATTTACATACCATCAAATTCTAAAACATTTTATTATGAACATCAATGGGAATAAAATTTCACATCACCCAGGGTATAGAAAAATTATTACATAGAATCACACTCCCATTTCCAATAGTTATATGTGAAAAACTATAGAAAATAATTAATAAATAATTAAATATTTAGTTCATAATAAAATTAATGAGATTTAATGATAATAAATGAAAATTAACTAAAATAAATAATCGAATATACCATAAAATGTTTTGTTCAAAATAATGGTTTGGACGTCACTTGCAAATATAGTCAAGAATCATATATCTCGCTAGACCATAACCCCTAATAGTGAACGATGAACATGAACCAACTTGCAAGTCCAATGATGATGCATGAAGTCGATCACCATGAATCACAACATCCTTGAGGCTATACAACATCTCATCGAAACCATTTCCAACCAAATGAAACATAAAATGAATGTTATCTAAAAATAAATGAAAATGTGTATTATATATTAATTATGACTATAACCAGAATGTAATTTCATCAGAAATCATATTCTTCATCATCTCCATATTAATTGATTCCAATGTATTCATTTTTATCATTACAATTATCAATTTCTATTATATCTCTTACTTCATTATATCTTACTGT
Source organism: Viscum album (assembly GCA_963277665.1). NCBI lineage: Eukaryota > Viridiplantae > Streptophyta > Magnoliopsida > Santalales > Viscaceae > Viscum > Viscum album. The sequence goes on along the minus strand of OY728163.1, from coordinate 2,094,958,738 downwards.
TTGAAATTAAATTGTAACATTATCAATGTTATCATTACCATTATTCCATTACAATGGGTTTGCATCATCTTTATTTGATTCTCTTTGTATAAAATATGTACATGGAACTATCTAAGGAAAAATTTATATTACTTTCACTTTAAAAGGACCATGATCACATTCTACAAACTGTTTTTCCAAGCATTTTACTAATATACTGGTCAACCGGTCAATTAACAATCTTGAAGCAACAAAATAATTTTCATAATAAAATCAATTTGCATGATGATACATCATAAATTTTTTACTTACTACAATAAGGATATTATATTTAATGTCAACTATTCCATTGAATAGATGAACATACAACCCTCTGTTATTATAAAACCAATAGAATTTAAACATTGTTAAATGATTCGGCCCTAGATAACAAGAGGCATTTTTTTCATCCCATATGCCATAAAATGAAACTTCATTTTTTATATGATGGTATCCTCTCAAGAAAACACCACTACTAATTTTTTTAACCCCATATGTATTTATCTTAAATATTACAACATTCATCACAAATGAATTATATGATTTAAGAATTTTGAATGGTGATTTATTAAATAGACACAATCAAAAATATGTTTTATCAACATGTTTTGATATATAAAATTTTTAAAATAATAAATTGATTTTATATATTAATCCATATAAAATTTAAATTATAAATTCTTTAAAAGCATTAGTAAAAATTATGTTTCCAATATTCTTCAAGTGATGTTGGGGTAATTTGTGGAAACTATTTCATGATACAACGATCATATAATCTACAAATAAAATAAGATTAATTTACGTTTTAAAATATTATGAATAAGTAAATGTAGCCTCCATTTAAATAATTGTGTCACTTATCAAATGTTTATAAAACCATATTCTTGAACCATGTGATGTTGATCACCTGATATACATCTATAATAAATAAATTTTCTTCATTTTATTCATGCATCTCTCATATGGATTCATCCATCATAACTATATTGTCTCTCATCATTTTTCATCTTGCGGAAAAGGTAATATCATATTATGCATTAAATCAAATAAATTTCATGTAATTCCTTTTCTATTTTACATAAATGTTTTTTAAAAAAAATCTTAGAGTATACACAGTGTATCATTGTCAAAATTCCATACAAAAAAAACTCATAAAAATATGATACATATTGCTAGAGTATAAAAAATAGAATTATTCTACAAGTCTCAAAATACAATTGGCAAAAAACATTCCATTATGACATGATAATCATTTATTTTTTATCTGGTAATATGACTATTTCTAATATATCAGTAAAAATGGAAAATGTAACCAACTGGTTTCTAAAATATTTAATCCACATAGAAGATAAAAAATTTTATTATTAGAAAAATGTTTTAGATGATTACAGCTTCGTCGACTACTTTTATCGTTCATTTTAAAACAACTCCAGTTCTGGCCCAATAAAAATTTGTGCAGGATCTAATTATCCCTTTCATATTTCTTTAGTATTAAAATTTTTGTGTGAAGCTATATAAAATATATTTTCAAAAATTAAAATCTCAATATAAAGGACATACAACACGTATAAGTCCAATAAATAATAATAATATGGATGATGCCCAAAAAATATACTATTTTTTCTAATTGTGATCTTTCATAAATATATATATTATTTTAGTTCATACAAACATAATGGGTGGTAATGATGTGACATAATATTTTAAATCAATGTATCAGATCATTTCTGGAGGCCCATCTCTTTCAATTATACATTTTCAAATATTATTTTCGTTCTTTCAGAAATGATGGTCTGTAGTATGAATTCTGTGAAGATGGTCGAAACATTTTTTTAGGGGTGATCATAAAATCATTGCATTCATTCATACAGTATATATAAGATTTTGAACCATGTCTATTCTTTCTAGATAACATGTCATATTCTAGGAATTCTTTAATTTTCCACATTAAACAATCTTTAATTATGAAATTCTATTTCTCAACAACATAAAATGTAGCATCATCATTATTTGATAATAAATTTAACTCATAGATCAATGGATTCATATTAACATCAATGTTATTTTTTAGATAAACTAGAATTAAAAATGTAAAAAATGTATATGGTTCATTCATTAACATCTGTGGAGATAAGATGTATGATGTTATAAACAAGGGACAACATGATTATAGAAAATTTTATGAACAAAAAGGATATAAACAATCAATATAATGAAACAATAACATGTTATAAGATTCAACATTAATATGATGGATTCAACTTATAAAAATAAATTCATTGAATCACCATCACTAGGGTGATTTAACCTTTCACTAGAAAAATTCTTTGTTTCCTTTCATGAGATCAATGATGATGTGTTATGAGACAACTATATATGATTAAATCTAGGAATAAGAAGAAAATAACTTATTTTCATAAAATGAAAAAAATTCAAACTTCCCTTGTTGTGCCATTTTGTCCCTCAATCTTCAATATATAAGAAAACTAACTTATAAACCATATTTACCATAATATAGGATATTATAATTGTGACGAGAATGAATATTCTGATAACTGTGACCCAAATTATGGGCCAACATCATTCCCTTATAGAAATTTATAGGAATGTATTTTTATCAGTTAGCTGTTATTTATCCTACAAGGAAATTTCATCAAAATAGTTGTTCTACCTTCCATTATCTTATTTAATAGCCATAAGTTTTGTAATCACTTAAAATTTTTCTAATCATGAAACCAACATACAATATATCCTCAGCAGATATCAAAAAATCATTAAATTAGGATGGGTCTAAATCAGGAATAGAATAATCATTTTGCATTTCTATTTGTTGAAAAGACATACCAGTAACCTCATGTACTAATTATAAAATGATGATACTTACGGAACAAAACAATTAGTATCATATTTGAAACTGTATTCAACATGATGATAATATAATACATAATATTTTGAAAAAAATGCAATAGCTGGACCCCAACACTGTAAAATGTTTCAATCCTTCTCAAATAACATGTCTTAGAATGAAACATAATATTCCCTATTGAAACATATTCATGTTTATATGGTTCAAATTATAATAAAAAACATCAAGACCCTCATAATATATATTATTTATAATAAAAATTTTATTTCCTTTGACTATTTGTTAAATCATGATCATAAAATAAAAATATTTTTCTTCTTCCTTTTTCATATTTCATTAAAAATGGAAAATAAAAACCATGATTATGATTAATCTTATTGAAGGAAGAGATGATCTAAAAATATCAAAAAATAAAGAAATAAAAAATTACATTCAAATAATACCAATTATCAAAAATTAATAGTATATATAACAAAATATCAAAAATTATTATGAATATTATAAATAATTCAAAACTAATGGATTACACAGTAATTTATGACAATTGTCCCAAAGTATAATAATTTCTGCCTATTTTAACTAATTACCCCTAATTATAGGTATATTTTACTATATAATAATAATTTTATATATTTATTAATAATTTACTCTATGTTTTACTACTTTATTCCTATTTTAATTTATTTACATTATTTTTTCTAATTACCACTAATTCTTCATTATTATTACATGTTTTTTATAATTACCCATAAATTTTAGTAATTAGAACTAATGACCATTAATTGATTCTAATTACAATTAACTTTTTTCTAATTATCTCTAATTATAGCTAAAATAAATATATGGTCAATGAATAGGTCCGATGGAAGCCAGGAGTAGAGGGGATATAGGCGCCAACAGAAGGAGTGGAATTTTGGTGCCCTTGGGTTCATAAAAATTAGTTGAGAGGCATCCATCCATTAATATATGAGTGATGATGCTGAAAACATGGTTTAAATGATCACAAAATCAGGTATTTAATACTACTAATTAATTTCAAGTTTACTTGTAAGAAATCCATAATCTGAGAACATGTGATAAATTTGTATGTATGAGACATTGTTGTTCATGACACAACACTAGTACAAAAATTATCTATGTCTGAGATATCACCAGGACCATGCACTGTTAGACTATCATACTGATAGACTAAAGAAATAACAATGTATGAGACACCATTGAGTCAAAAACCATTGATCTACAAACAGCTAGGATTTCATGTTTTCATAACACAAAAAAGAAATGTTTGAGATACCACCAGAAGAGACATCTTCAATATAATGTCATATTACAAATACACCTCTGAACCATACACTGTAAGTTGTGACACCTCCAATGTCATTGCACTAGGTTCATGGAAATTTGGATAGGTCTAAGGCACCTCCAGTGTCACACTTCTAGAAACAAATTCCTCTAGAGAAATATACCATCTGTATCATACCTACAAAACATGAGACACTTCTAGTTCTTTAGACACAACAAATATTTGTATTCAATTACTTATTTTGTCTTCAAATATATCATTAAATTGGATATATTTATTTATATTAATTATATTTAGTATTTTTAATGGTTATTACATTAATGTAAGATATAAATTATATCAGAACTAGATGTACGAGGAAATAGATCGGGATGTTCCCCTTACTGTTATTGTGGATAAAAAGTGTAGCACTCTACATCATCAAGAAAGGGGACATGAAAGAGAACACATTAATGATATAGTAGATAAACCTAAAAGTTTCAAAAGTATCCACCTGAACATTATTGCAATTAAAAAGACATGACTTGCGGTGAAATCTTGAACATGAAGTTAAACATCATTTAGTGCCTTTTTCAATTCTGGAAACAAGAGTTTTCGTCCCTTTTTTATAAATATTTCATGATAACTCAACTTGAGCCTTATTTTTGAATAAAATCAAGATTCAAATGCAATATTGAAATTTACATAGCATTTATAAACTCTATATAGATATATTTATTGTTTATTTCTATATTTTATTACATTTGAGTAGTGTGTTCTTTATAATTTTTTATATATTAACACTATCTCCTGAGATAATTTGGAAGATTCACAACAACTTCTAAATCATTATTCTTAATTTTTTTCTCCCATATATAAGAGTGTTAGAGGAATATATGTGGCCTATTAATCTATACTCCCATGAATAACTATGGAATAGGTTGTGTGTGAACTAAAAAAATGTTATCTACTGTAAAACTTGATCTAGGTTGTGGATCATATGTTATTTTTATATAAACATCCTATTGGTGTGTGATCACAAGGTGGAGACAACTATGTCTTCACATGATATTGAAACTCTTATATTCAATTCCTCCACTTTTTATTTTCAAAATTTTTTCAATTTAAAATTGAATACAGTTTTAACTATAATGAAAGTCTTACTATGGTTGTTTATATTAATTTGTTTTCATATAGTATTTTGATCAAGTAATTTTTTTTCAAAAGATTCAGTAATATTATATATATTATTCATCTAAAACCTAATAAACCTTTACTGAAATATTTAGATCAATTAAAATATATATCATTTTTCTTATTTTGATTAGGTAGGTTATTTTTTGAATATTTGTGGGACATTAAAATAATTCATTTTGAAAGAAATTTTTAATGGGTTCTCTATTCATCCCATTCTTTTGATACTCACTCTAACCAACATTTGGTATTAGAGGAACTAAAATATTCTCCAAATATCTTTTTAACTATGAATTTCATTGAGAATTAAGGACATTAAAATTTTTATTAATTCAAAAAAATTAATTCTTTATATATATATATATATTCTAATATTTTTGTTTGGATGATCATTAAAAAGGTTCTATTACAAACATTCCTTATCTCTTCAATTGACTAATTATTCCCAATGGAAAATAAAAATAAAAATTTATTTTGAATTTTCTGAGATTTAGTCTTATATAGTAGATGAGTATAAACTTCATACTACTTCTAGAAATACAAGGGATGAAAATAATTTGTATTCTTATAATAATAATTGAAAATCAATGAATTCCTTATATTTTTCCTTAGGTGATGAAGAGTTTTATAGAATTTCCTCATGTTTACCAAATTTTCAGATTTAGGATACTTAAGTTTTCTCACATGAAATAAATGAAAATGTTAAAGAAATGTGACTTAATACATAATATATATATATGTGCTAATTTTTAAATCAACCATAATGTGACTATTTATGATATATAACTCATGTTTAATGAAATTATCCATACCATGATCTCTCTTGGAAGTAGTATATCTGGTAAGGACCACATAATTATATTGCTGATATTTCTAGCGGAAAGTTGGAGAGGCCCTTCAATACCAATTAGATAATCATTTGATATCGGTAAACTGGTTTTAAAAGAATGGTTTTGTAATATTATGATATACAAAGAAGGCCTAAAATTAAATGGTGAGGGGGATGAGGAGACAAATAGAAATTCATTATATTTCAAAACTACTACCCCTAGATAATAGAAGTGAAAAAGAAAAAGAAAACGTACAATATATAGATTCATGTGATAATGAATCTACTACTAATAGTGATGAAGACATTTCTTCCTTAGAGATATTATTTAAGAAGTTCAACATGAGGAATTGTTTTTTCCAAAAAAATACCTATAATGGAAAATATTACAATGGATGGTGTTGGAACAAAAGGTTGATGATTCAAATAGAAATTTTTTTTATGCATGAAAAAAGGAAAGGACATATAAAATCTGACCATCCTATGGTCAAATAAAAAAAGAACATTGAGGAAAAGGAATGAAGAAATAAAAAAGAATTTAAAGCCACTTGGGGTACATCTATATATAGTTCATGTGACTCATATTCTTCACCTTATGAAAAGATGGATAGAGTAAATAAGTACTTTATTACTAATGGTAGTGATATATCAGCTTTACACATTGTTTCTGAAATTCTTTCTATGCATAATTCATATGAATTAGGTAATTATGATAATAGTAATCGTAATGAATAAAATATGAAAAATTAATAATTATTTGACTACTATAACTTGTTGTAAAAACATTAACTGAATTAAATGATATCTACAATGATTTTAAAAGATAGAATTGTCTATCTTTAAATAGTAAGCTCGAGCTGTCTATAAAGATAGAGAAGAATATTCATATTCTAAAAGAAAACATGAACTCAATCATTCAAATGAGGAATTAAAGAAAGAATGTGAATATTTTTCAAATGTTAGAGAAACATAGCCACAAATCATGGGAAATACTGATTCCCCAATATATGTTACTGGAATAGGATATGAACCTAGAACAGAGAAGAATGACGAAAGATACTTTTTTCCCAAAATCTCGACCTGAAAACTCTAATTCCAATCACTTTTCAAAAACACATATCAAAGTGTTTGTTTCTAAGAGTATGTAATAATTTTATTGAAAACCAATGAGTCAAGTATGGGTTCCCAAATCTTTTATTACTAACATTTCTAGACCCAAACTAATTTGGGTACGAAAATCATTATTTGTTTAAAAGCTATTTTGTAGGAAAAATTCTTATAGATCTCTAGTAGAAGTCTATATTTCTTGGATAATTTTTATTCAAGAAACTTTTTAAGACATTATTCATTATTTATGATTCTTATCAAGTTTTATAGTGGCCATGTCACCTTTGGGGAAAATGAAAAATGAAAAATGATTGACCTAAGCGAGAATGGTATCAAAATATCTACTTTAATTTCCAAAGTTATATATATTTATTGTTTAATATATAATCTTCATAGAATTTTTTATTTGTGTGATGATGTTTTCCATGTTATGTTTTAGAATAATTCTCATAATATTTTAATTCAACAGATTCTTTTATCCTTACTACCTTGTGAAATGACAATGTTTATTCTATTGATTTAAATTCTTTAGTTTCTCAAAATATTTCATGCTTGAATGTTTTTCATGTGGAATAATGGATTTTGAATAAAAGACATGGACATTTCAACATTATCTCACTTAAAAAGCTAAATATTAATTCTTTAGTTAGTGATCTACCTAAACTTGATATCATTATTAATAATCTATTTACACTATATCAAAAGGGAAACAACACAATGTTTCCTTTAAACAATTGAGAGAAGTTTCAACTTATTATCCTCTCGTATTGTTTTACATGGATTTGTTCTGACCTTCAAGAATTTCTAATCTTAATGGGGAGAAATACATTTATACTATTCTGGATGACTATTCTAGGTATACATGGGTATATTTTCTATCTAAAAAAGTGAATCATATTCTTATTTTACTGTGTATTCTGATTTTTTAATCATCTTAATTGAATTGGGAGTAAAACATTAAGAATTGGCCATGATAATGAGTTTAAAAATCATTATATTGAATAATTTTGATCCGAAAATGGTTACACTAATAAATTCACTACTCATAAGACTCATATTCATAATGAAATTATTGAAATGAGAAACCAAACCATTCAAGAGATAACCCAGACTGTGCTAATAGAGTATGACATGAACATCTATTTTTGGAAATAATTAGTCAATACATCCTATTATATCATAAATATAGTTTTTATTAGACATATTCATAATAAGTACTCCAATGAGTTTTGGAATAATAGGAAATATAAGGCTTAATACATTATAATTTTTTGTTTCAATGTTTTTATTATTAAAATTGAGGATAATTTTGAAATTTTTTCCTCTAAGATTGATGAAGGAATTTATATTGGTTACTCAGTTTATAGTAAATACTATAGAGTGTTCAACAAGAAGAATAATATTATGGAAGAATAATCCAATATAATTGTTTATGAAAATGATCCCCATGAGACCAAGACTTTATTAGAAAACAATGAGGATGTCTTTTCTTTTCTGAACATAAATTCCAAACCACTCAATTCTACTCTAAAACATGTAAATGAATCATCATGTTGTGAAGAATTTCAAGAACTTCCACATGATAATATAGAATTAATCCATACTAAAGTCTATAGATATATTATAACTCCCTAGAATCATCTTTTAGATGATGTTGCTGGAGATCTAGATAGAGGAATACAAACTATAGATTCTTTTGAAATCCCATTGAGCATCAAGCTTTCTTGTCACACCTTGATCCTAAAAACAACATTGAAGTAATTAATACTGAGTTTTGGGTGATAAAAATGAAAAAAGTGTTGAATCATTTTGATATAAATAATGTGTGAAAACATGTAGAGAGACCCAAGGACACCCTGACTATTTTAACTAAATGGGTATTGTGGAATAAAGTGGATTAGTCAAGAATAATGAATGGAATATTAAAAAACCTTTTCACTAGTAAATGGACTTGTATCCATAAGAATAATTCTATCCTATGAAACTCATCTATATTTCAAACACTATCAAATGAATGTGAATAGTGATATCTTTAATCATTATATATCTGAGGATTTTTTTGTAGTACAACCGTTGGTTTTCAAAATCCTCATCTTCCTAATAATTTTTTTAATTAAATAATGATTTATATGTTTTAAAACAAGCTCCTAGTGTTTTGAATGATAGGATTAAAAAAATTTGATTTCAAAAAGTCTTTAAAAGGAATGGTTGATCTTACTATTTTCATGAAATGAACATTGAAAGATATACTAATTCTAAAAATCTATGTTGATGATATTATTTTTGGATCTATAAAAAATTATAATTTTACTAGTTTTTCTAAGATTATGAAAAATAAACTTGAAATGATCTTAATGGGAGAACTCAATTTCTATCATGGATTTCATATTTTTTAAAAAAGGTATGAATTATTTTGATCCAATGTAAATATAGAAAAGATATTTTAAAATGATTACCCTGGATAGCACTAAAAGTAGTAATACTCCTCTGAGTACCACTTATAAATTGGATCTTGATAAAACTTGAAACCTGATTGATAAAAAACCATTTTAGAGGTTTGATTAGACGTCTTTCATACATGACTACTAGACATTGAGATATTATTATAAGCGTGTGTATGTGTTATTAGTTTCAAGAAAATATAATAGTGTCGCACTTACTTACCATTAAAATAATTTTCAAATACCTCAAATATACAACAAATTTAGGATTGTTTTTACCTTGAGTAAAATTATATGATTCGATATGTTATTTTGATGCTAATGTTGGAGGATGCAGGATAGACAGAAAAGGAACCTGTAGAACCTATCAATTTTTTTGGAAAGACTCTAGTTTCATGGTGTAGTAAAAAAGGGAATTTTTGTTGCATTATCTGTTACCAAAGAATAATAGATAGCTATAGGTTTCCATTGTACAAAAATTTTATTGATGAACAAAACTCTACTATACTATGAATATCATTTATGACATGTAATTATAAATAGTGAAAAGACAACTAACAAAAACATATTTAAAAAACCTTTCTCTCATTCCAAAAATCATATTGATATAATACATCATTTTTTGAGATATCATTTTCAAAAAAGGAGATATCACCCTTGAATTTATTTATAATGATCATCAGCTAGCTAATATATTCACTATGTCTTTGAATTCAAAGAGAATGAATCTTATCAAACATAAATTGGGAATGATATATTTCACGTTGGGTTTACCATTGTTTTCTAAAAATTGATTGTCATAATATTGGTTGTTAAAACATTGGTTGTCACACCGATGAGTTTTAATTCCATTGATTCTATGACATCACAAAAATTTTATATTTTAAGACTTTACAACCCACTAGTTTATTTGTATGTTTAGATTCATTACTGAAACCGATTTGTGTTTCTCTATCTTGATTTTAATTTTGATTTCCTGTATTATTTAGGTTGTTGAATACCTAATATCCCACTGGATATTAATACATCATAAGTATTCTACCAACAAATTATTTTCTCGTGCTACATTTTTTGTATATCACTTGAGCTGAGAAAAACTCTTTTCATTCTTCATTTTAAACATTCACCATACCGTAGACCAAGTCTACTGAGCTGATCTATATTCCAAGAATAAAGAGACATTTTGGGTATTCACTATTTATGTTGAGATCATTAATGAAATAGAATAAAGAACCAAAATAACCTTCTCTGGTTCCTCCATTTCACGACTCGTCCCTCGGGGCCAATGTCATGAATACCACAAACCTGCCTTCCATTGGCCAGGGGTTGGAATCTGGCACTGGAAAGGCATATCCCTAAAATGAGAAGGAATTTCCTTTAAACCTGTACAAACACATAGTACCAGAACACAACAATATAAAACCACAAAGAAAAGCTGCAGTAGTAAAAGTGTGTATTGAAAGTAAAGGGGGCCGGAATAAATGCCCAACTAAAAATATAAAACTACAATAGAAAAAAAAGAAAACGGATCCTGAGATCATCCACTACGGATCCTACTAGAAGGGTAGGTACAACCTGTCTCTATAGCTCTCTACGTCAACCGTCACTACTGAACACTAACAGGTCCTAGGTACCCAAGTCTCATTCATGGCTGCTCATTGCCTGCACAAGACACAACAAGGTGTGGGAAAATCCAGTGAATGGGTGAGTATAACAATACCCAGTAGGGACCCCAAGACCCTAGTAGGTCTCTCCGAATTCCAAAAAGAAAAACCACAAAGAATGATCTCAATCAAAAAGTTCAAATCAAACGACTCAACTCAGACTAGGTATATCATAAGTACATAAGTACATATAATTAGTCGTAAGGCAAGATCATATTATTCTCTTAAGAGGCTCAGCTACTGACGCACATAGGATCTATATGTACTAACCCTCGAAACACCCACATAGGATAGGTATGTACTAAACCTTTCAAGACCCACAGAGGATCGATAGGTACTATCCCCCACAAGAACCACAAAGGATCAGTAGGTACTAACCCCCACAAGACCCACACAAGATCGGTATAACATCGATCAACACAGGGTATCTATAATGGTAATCCACATAGGGTCGCCGTAATGCTGATACACACTAGGTTGCTATGATGTTGATCCACACATGGTCGATATGAAGCTGATTCATGATAGGCCACTCTAAGTCTGGTCATAGTCGGGTCTCTATAATGCTCATCCACATGGGGTCTCTATGAATTATGATACACACAGGGTCTCTATGAATGTTGATCCACACAGGGTCGCTATTAATATTGATCCACACAGGGTCACTATGAAGCTGATCCAGGACGGGCTGCTCTAAGGTTGGTCCACATTGGGTCACTATAATGATGATCCACACAGGTTCTGTATGAATACATATCCACATATAGTCACTATGAATTCAGATCCACATAGGGTCGTTTTGAATACCGATCCACACAGGGTCTTTATGAAATGAAAGCCCGCCCCAGGATTCTCCGCACCCGGTGTACATTAGTTTTGTAGTATCTGCTCCTTAAGATATCGATGGTTCCTCAACTACCAAGAAGTCCAATTAAAACGTTACCCAATGATCTATCATGTCATATGTGTTTCAATGCAATAGAGGGCGTGACAATCGGATGCCCGGTCTGAGAGTTATATGGATATTATTACCGAGGACCAGGTTGGAATCGAGTACGATCCACCATAGACATAATCCAACTTTTTCCAAAATTAATGTGGAGTATATAAAAAGGATATTATCTCCCCAAGGATCCCATTTCCACAGAAGGTTGGTCAAATGGATGTTTGGTTTTCAAGATAAAACTCTTTAAGCGAAACTGGGCCTGAAAGGGGTACGGGTCAGGCCATACCGACCCAGCAGACCCGACTTGGCACGACCCGAACTGGCTGGGGCCGGCATGGGTGGGATGATCCATGGTGTGATGGGTCTGCTGGTCTATGGTGAGCCTAGCCCACTGGGCCGTGGAATGGGCCAACCCACTTTGGCTGGGCGTGACACCCAGCGAGTGGCCCGCGTAGTGAGCGGAGTTGCTCTCCCTCCTTCCCAAATGACTCAATGAGTCGTTACGATCTTTAATTAGAGGCACCAAGTGGTGAAACCCTATTTGAACAAGGAACCCACAGGTAATAGTTCTGCTGCCTTCGGCGCAGCATTGAGGTCGCGACATACCTCTCTGCGGCATGCGACGGGGCGCCGCCTCCCGCCTCTACGACGTGATGAGATCCAGCCACATGTCTATCTGCTGATGCGTCGAGTGATTCCGCCCTCTTCCGCATTCGATGAGCGCCAACAGCCGTCATCGCTTCTAGCACCGGTCACCGGTGTCATGCTAGCGGAACCTACGTGGTCCACCGGGTGAGCTCTAGTGGTCTTTTTTGTCTTCCGCTCATGCCTACAGACCTCTGGGGATGTCGTTGTCACGGTGCGACTCCCAGTTTCATTGTTCTGAAGATTTTAAGGTTCTTCCCCTAAAGAACACGACAAGAATGAAGCAACTATGTATTTGGGCCTTGTTCATTTTTCTCGCTCCCTCTTTATTAGCATTATATCAGGCATTATAAATTTAATTCATCAAATATAAACTTTAATAAACCCCTACCTCACGTTTTGTTGGAGGCTTCACGGTGGTTGAAGAAGATTCCTCATTTGATGAAACCGCCATGGTTATTCGATCCTGGTTCATTACCACCCAAGCCTTCATCCTCTGTTAGTGTAAGGTGTTATGGTACTTCGTTAGAGGTTCCTTATAGTCGTACCAAAAGCCCACGGCTGGGCATCAATTGAATAAATAGAAGAATCAACAGAGTTTCACAACATTAATGTAGTTCATTTATGAACAAAATTTAATGTTTCAACGTCATGGTTACAAAAACCAAGAGTCAAGCCTTTAAATGGATTGACAACTCAGTGGTCCCCCCACCACCGCTCAACCACTACAGAGAAAGTAAAATAAAATTTTCATGTAATTTTATTATTATTTTAAAAGTTCGAAAAAATATCTTTTTCTCCCAACCTACTGTAGTCGATGTGAATCCTCCCTTAAGAGAATCACAACACTGTGGATTCAACGATGTCCTTGGATTTCAGTTCTGAGCAACATTTCAAAATTTCGATTCCCAGAACACCTGGCCAAGGAATCTAGCACCTTCAATTTTCACAAACATGTAATAATCCCAAATAATATTAGTAAATGTTTTATGGAATTTCCAGGTCATTAAATTCTCCACACCTTAGAGATATTTATCCCGGAAATCTAGAAAAAAAAACTAGGGGAAAAATGGTGGTACTGAGAATTTATCTGAGCCTCCCACTATCATGTACTCTCTTGATGGTTCTTGTGCTACCAATGAATTCGCACTAGAGGACTTGACCACCCATGAAGGACCTTCTCTTGTCGATCCTCGACCTCCACTAGGAACTCCACAAACGTCACCCCATCATCAATGTCCAGCTCACCCAAGTCGATAACGTGTGCTGGATCATTCATGTTCCTCCTCAACTGTGACACATGGAAAACATTTTTCCCCATGGGCATTTGTGGGGGAAGAGCTAGATGGTACACCACATCTCTAATTCTATTAAGGATCTGGAATGGTCTGATGAACCTTCAATATATCTTGTCACCCCGGTCGAACCTCTATAATCCTCTTTAGGGCGAGACTCGTAGGAAGGAATGTTCTCATTCATCAGACTCATAGTGTCTCTGTCTCCTATCAACATATGTCTTATGCCTCCTCGATTTAGTATTCATCCGCTCATGGATGATCTGTAGTTTTTTCATGGTTACCTATAACAACTCTGGTCCCATAAGTGCTGACTCCCCTGGGTCTGTCCAGCATAGAGGCGATCTGTAGGGTCATCCATATAGGGCCTCAAACAGAACCATGTTGATGGTGGAGTGACAACATTTGTTGTATTCAAACACCAAAAATGGCAAGTGGCCCTCCCAAATATAGCCGAATTCAGGGAAATAAGCATGAATCATATCCTCAAGTGTCTAAATGGTCTGTTTTGTCTGACCTCCTACCTAAGGATGAATGGTGGTGCTCAGGCATAGCAGAGTTTTGAACGCCACCTGCAATCCCTTACACAAGAAGGACATAAAACATGTGTCATCATCTGAGATGATCATCGATGGAACCCGATGAAACCGTACAATCTCTGGTATGTACAGGCATCCCAAGCCCTCTAATGATCCCCGCTCTCAGATGGGTTGGAAGTTGGCCAACTTGGTGAGTTGGTCAATGATCTACCAGATAGAATCGAGGCCCCTGGACATATATGATAGTCTCATCAAAATGTGCATAAAGATACCATCCCACTTCCATTCTGGAAACTCGTGTGGCTTTGCTAAGCCTGCTGGAACATGATGCTCGACCTTCAATTGCTGACAAGTGATGATTTGCAAAACAAACTCCTCCACTTATTTCTTCATCCCTAGCCATCATTTCTGACATCGGAGATCCTGGTACATCTTCGACACTCTAGAATTTACCACTAAAGGGGATGTGTGGAACACACTCAATACCTCCTCCCACAACATCATTAGTACCATGGTGAATCCTCTAAAGAGGATGATGTTCTACCGACCTTCAGAAAATTTTTCAGGAGCTTTTCTTGAGGATATCTGAGAACGTTGGATCTCACAGTCAACGTCCCCAAGTTGTGCCTCCCTAACTCGCAGAAGAAGTGGGGGAGTGACTATCCTAGAATGGGGGTAATCTACTCCGTCACTATCCAAAAAGGATTACTATAACACAACAAGTTTCTATTTCACCTCACTCAGTAGGCGTAGACCCAACATCCTACTGAGTGTGTCTGCTACTACGTTTTCCCGTCCCAAGAGTGTAGGAAATCTCAATGTTATAGTCCTGGAAGAACTCCATCCATCACTGATGTCTCCAGATTTGGTCCTTCGGAAAGAAGATATACCTGAGACTCTTGTGATCGAAGTAGAAAATAAACTATTCTCCCCACTATACTCTCAGCTCTCAGAGCTCCGTGGAAGCCATCTGATGTGAAGATATAGATATCGGCGGTGTCTTTGGGTACAAACTAATGCAGAAGTCCCTCTTCATGTGGGGACGTAATCTTGGAAACATCTTTTGAAAAGATATTCTCGAACTACGTCACTTCTATTTGGAACTGAAAACTCAAAACATCTGCTGCCACGAGGGTAAGGCTAGTTGACTCAAGAGTGATCGCCCGCACATTCTTATGCATGAGTTTATCCAGTGCATCCTTTGTTTCCTATTTCACTGACTAAGGAAAACCCCATTCCAATGATGAAGATATACCAATACCTTTTTTCCTAAAATATTAAATCAGAGCAAGAAATGTGGATGACCAGTCCATACCCAAACTAACATTGTAATTCCTCTACGTTGCCACCAAGAGGTTCCAACGAAAAATCATGGTCTGGAAGAATATTCATGACAATATGGAATGATTTATACCTATTTCAATTAATTACAGAAGAAATTAGAAGACATAGACCGCACCTTGAGTCATTCTTGGAACCCTTGGGCCACACACTTTGACCGCATGTAGCTAATCCCTTCCCATATCCTTCAGATCTCTAAGCCTAGTGCGTTCCATATTTGGGAGGTGGTTGTAACTTCTCAAAATGTATACCACATACTATTTATCTATAGATTAATCTATACCTATCACTTCTTCTTCATCAAACATTTTACACGTCCAAGTCTCGGAGACATACGTCAGTTTCCTACATTCCCACTGCTAAAATTCATTGGATGTATCTACTCACCTGAATAATTTTCATATACCAAAGATCACTCTAGAACCCTTAAATAAGTATGAATGCACAATGTAAGAGTTCTATCTCGGATTTCCCTAAACATATCTCACTCAGAGGTCTATTCTCTAAAGCACTGGTCGAATTGTAATCCTCGTGTACCTAAAATTTTCAGTACGCCTCGATGAATAAACATCTACCGACATGATGCCATTTCAAAGATCTAGAAGATCTTGGAGACACTAACCAATTATCTTTTCAATGAAAGACACCCCCTTCTATGAGGAAGGTTCTAATGATCTGTCCACAGAAAACTCACCTCATCGTAATATAGGGGAAATCTGAACCCGATAATCTCCCTAATGAGCCATTTATAAGGATCACTACCAACACCGCCATATGATCTAATGGTGCCCTGGTTAGATAAAAACTCGATCACCACCTCAAGATAGTCCTTTGACTCTTGTGAGTTGGGATCCACTCAAAACATGAGGGGTACCTGTCACTAAAAATTGTGTAACTCATGAAGCTTATATGTGTCTTCTACCGGTAGTGCCAATAGTAACTGGAGACCAATGAGTAGTTGTATTGCTGGGAGACTAGCTGAAGGTACCATCTCGGGCAACCGTCTATGTACTGAAGAATCGTCACCCTGGGAAAAATTCTCATGGTCATGCATTGGAATCTTGGTTGGCTGTCTGTGTGGAGGCATCTTGAAAGAGAACCAAGATGAACGACGATCAATATGTGATACCTGGTGAGCTAACTCAAAATAGATCAAATGAAAAAATTAATAAACACACGCAATCAATGTTTTCATGTACCGAGTTAGAAAAAAGGATTCATCGTCCTTGTGTATGGATACGTTCGCTACCACACCAACACTGGACTCCCTAGAATGAAATCCAAACTCAAGAAACTTTGCACTATTTCTCTATTGAAAGCATAGACTCTTAGTTATTCTGGTACAACTGACATCTCTTTGATTCCACTTGGTCACGACCTGTCCCACGGGTCCCGTGATATGACTACACCAAGCCCGCATTCCATAGGCCAGGGGTAGGAAACTAGCATCGGAAAGGTGTACCCCTTAAATGGGAAGGCATTTCCTTTACACCAGTACACACACGCACAGTATAAGAATACAACAAGATGCAACCATGAAGTAAAACTGATGTAGTAAAAGTGTGTACTAAAAGTAAAGGGGTTAAAAATACAAGACCAACAAAAAAGATACAACTACAACAGAAAAAAAATAGATCTTGAGATAGTCAACTAATGTTCCTACCAGGAAGGTAGGTACAGATTGTCTCGACATATCTCCATGTCAACCGTCGACACTGACCACCATTAGGTCCTTGCTCCCCGTGTATCATTCAAGGATACCCATCGTCTGCACAAGAAAAAACAAGGTGTGGTTGAATCCCATGCTGGGGTAAGTATAATAATACCTAGTAGGGACCCTGAGACCCCCAAAGTTCTCTCAAAATTCCACAATGAAAAACCACAGAGCATGATCTCAATCACATATCCCATATAAAAAGACTCAGATCAAACTAGGTATATCATAATTATGGAACTATAGATGATTAGTCGTATGGCTAGATCATATTTTTATATTAAAAGGCTCTACTATTGACCCACAGAGGATCGATTTGTACTAACCCCCACAAGACCCACATCAGATTAAAAGGTATTAACCACCCTTTAAGACCCACACATGATCAGTAGGTACTAACCCGCACAAGACCGACATATGATCGATAGGTTCTAACCCACACTGAATCCGTTTAATGTTTATCCATAGTGGGTCACTATAATGCCGATCCACACTGGGTCGTTATAATACTGATCCACATAAGGTCCCTATGATGTTGATCCACACATAGTCTCAATGAAACTAATCCATGATGGGCCGATCTAAAGCTGATCCTTACTGGGTCGCTATAATGTTGATCCACATAGGGTCACTATGAATGTTGATCCACATAGGGTCGCTATGAATATTGATCCACATAGGGTCTCTATAAATGCTGATCTACACAAGGTCGCTATGAAGATGATTCGTGATGGGCTGCTCTAAGGATGGTCCTCATCAGGTCACTATAATTATGATCCCCATTGGGTCACTATGAATGTTGATCCACACATGTTCTCTTTGAATTATAATCTACAAAGGGTCGTTATGAATGCTGATCTACATAGGGACGTTATGAAACTACAACCAGCCATTGGATTCTATGCCCTTAGTGCACTTGTGTTTCGTAGTATCAGATCCAGAAGATATTAGTCTTTCCTAAACTACCAAAATGTCCCACGAAGATGTAACCCAATTATCCGTCAAGTCATATGGGTTCCAACACAGTAGACAACGTGTCAATCAGATGCATGATCTGAGAATTGTTGGTTTTTTAGTGCCGAGGGCCTGGTTGGATTTGGGTACGATCCAACCGGCTGTACTCCAACATTCTCCAAAACCCAAGTGGAGTATCTCAAAAGGACTGTCTCACTCCAAGGAGTGCATCACCATAGACGGTTTGTCAAATGAATGTCTGGTTCCCAAGAGACAGCTCATTAAGTGAAACAGGGCCCGAAAGGGTTCCACATCTAGTTCGACCCGGTCGGACCGACCCGGCCCGACAGGACTGGTCCTAGGTGGGCTTATCCTAGTTTGGCTGGGCGCGGACGGGTGGGTGGTCCGACCCGATAGGAGGAATGTCACACAGTTGGTGGCCCATTCTAGGAGGGGGGTCGTTCCTCCTTCTTCCCGAACTACTCAGTGAGCCATTCATATTTTTAATTGGTGGTGCCTGGTGGAACTGCCCTGGTCTTCCACAAGACCCGTAGGGAGCAGGTACACTTCATTCGTGGTGGATTTGACACCGAGGCCTGCCTCCCCACAGCACGAGACAGTGCGTCGCCTCTCGCCTCAGCGGCCGGCTGACAGTCGGCCTCCTGTCCCTCTACTGCAGTTCCGAGCAGTGCCACCCTCTTCCATTGTCGGCGGGGGTTGGCCGCCGCCATCGCCGCTGGAACCGGTAGCTGGTGTAGCTCTAGCAGAACCTCTATGGGACACCAGGTGATCTTCGGTGGTACCTTTTTCCTTCCAATCATGCTTATGATCCTCCTGAGATGTCATTTTCACTGTTTTCCTCCCGGATCCATGGTTCTGACGAGTTGAAAATTCATCCCCTGAAGAACGCGACAAGAATGAAGTGGTAGAGGGTCCATGCCTTGTTTATTTCACCCACGACCTCTGTGTTAGCATCATAACATGCAGTATCAATTTAGTTCATCAATTATCAACTTTAATAAACCTCCTACCTTGAGATTATTTGGAGATGCCACAGTGGTGGAATAAGATTACGTTTTTTATGAAGTTGACGACGTTCGTTGATCCCAGTTCATTGCTGCCCTAGCCTCCTTCCTCTATCAATGGAAGGTGTCGCGGTACTTAATTAGTGGTTCCTCAGAGTCATACAAAAATACGATTCCTGATTATCAATTAAATAGACAGAAGAATCAACCGAGTTGCACGAAATTAATGTTGTTTATTTATGAACCACATTTAATGTTTCAACGACATGGTTACAACAACCAAGATTAAAGCCCTTAAATGGATTGACAACTTATTGGTCCCACAACCCCTTCTGAACCACGAGAGAGAAAATTAAATAACATTTTCATGTTATTTTATTATTATTTTAAAAGTCCAAAAAAACTATCTTTTTTTCCCGACCCACTATGGTCAAAGTGAAGACTCCCTTAAGGGATTCTTGGCGTTATGGAGTCAGTGGTGTCTTCAGATTTAAATTCCAATAACTGGTTCAAAATTAGAAACTATTTCCCTCATGTTTACTGAACGTACCTTAAAAAAAGTTCAAAATTCTGTTTCGGGCACACCGGGCCTCGGAATCGAGAACCATCTATTTTGGAAAACATGTAATAATTCCAAATAATCTTGAAAAAAACAATGTAATTTCTGGGTCATTACACTCTAGTAAACCCCGAGAATGCAATAAAAATTGTTTTTGTATTAATGGAATTATATTTGAAGGTTCTATTGTCGAGTATACCTCTAGTACTCAAGGTTCTCAAAAACCACGAATGGTTGGAATGTTTCTCATCAAACTAAATTCCCTTTTACTAGAAATTGTTATATGAGTTCAATCATTAAGTGCAGTTTTCATTCAATCATGATGGTACAGATTTGTTGAAAAGTTTTGTAAGAGTTTACTTATTTTTTTCTCTTAAATAAAGTGGATAAGTTTTGGAATGTACACTATATAGAGATTTTTTTATAATAATCAATGTAACATTCTCAAAGAAAGTGACCTGTTCATTTTTTGAGTAATCCAATGCTATGATAACATTACATGGATCAATAAGAATACCTATTTCATCTATACTTGATGGAGAGTGTAGTATTATTTTCAAATTTGTGATACATATGCTTTATCCTTGGAAGGGGTATTTTTCTACTTTGAGGTACCATGATTTTTATCTTTTATACCTTTTGATAGAATCCATAAGATTGATCTTTATAGATACCAAATCGTACATATGTGGGAAATATCCAAATCATCCACTAGATGTAATTTTTTTATCTACACAATAACGACATTTACTATATTGAGGATCGAGGACCCAGTTCACGATGCTCGTGAATTGCTCATTGATTGTGGTCTTTTTGGTATAAAAATATCCACTTTTTCTATAATGAAGATAATCTGGAATCTATGGACAAGAATGTGGGATAAAGATTTGGTAATGTTTTATAAAGATTACATTCCACATGATCATCCTAGAAGACTTAAGGATGAATTTTATTCTATTTGGTAACCAGATGAAGTTTTTATTTACACTGATGAAGATAAATAATATGTTATCGTTGAGAAATAAAGATAAGAATTTATTAATGAAGGGACTAATCCTGATCTGTCTGCCAAATATTCTTCTATCGCAAATAGATCTCCAAGTCCACCTAAGAGGTTTCCTAAAAGAGATAAATTCCCCAACATTTATAAATAAGAGACAAATGACACAAAATAATATAAATATGAAATTTCAAAGTTAAATTAATTTGTTGATAATAATGAATAGGAAGAAGAAAAAGAATAATTTTTTGGTAATCAAAGGGAGGATACATGTGAGAAAATTAATCTGAATCTGATAATGATAATGTGTTAATCAAGAAGAAAGTGGATGAAATTACTTCTGAGGTGAAAGATTCATTTTTTGATGGGTAGAATTACCCATTAGGGAATATTTTTCATGAGAATACAGGGGGTGATTATAGTGAGGCTATATCACTTTTGACAGGTTATAAAGATTCAAATATAGTAGTGACTAAATATTTTAGGTTTATAGATAATGTTGAATTGCATATTTCTGAGAAAGAGAAAAATGAGATAATTAAGGAAGAGTCAGAAAATGAATAGTTAGTTCATGTTCAAAAATCCATTTGGAAATAAAATGAACAAGGATATTTTACTGGTGTTGAAACATATAGAGATGTTGAGATACAAGATTTATCCACTTTTAATACACATTTAGAAGCCAAAACTGCCAGTTTAAGACATACTTTGTCTACTCAGTGATTTCAAAATCATAGAAATCTATAAATTATATTTGTTTTTTCTTGTGTGGTAAATGATATTGTAGTTTTTGTTTCTAAGGGATGTGTTGATCCTATAGAAGAGTAGAAGGGAAAATTATATATTGTTTTAATAATTCCTATAAGTGTTAACAAAACAAAATTCATAATGCAATGTGATCATAAGGGATCCTTGATAGTCCATATTTATTTTGAAGAATTACTTGAAGAGTTCAGTTATTTGAGACTTACTGTACATTAACCTTCTCAAGTTTTTCCCTTGGATGATTTTCAGTCAATGTGATATGATGTTGTTTGGTGAAATCTTGATGGATGAGTTTCAAAAGTGTTTAAAAAATCAAAAACCTATTTTGAAAAAATTAGTGAAAAATAAAGAAGTAATTTATTTGAGTTTTTTATACTGCATCACCAACCAGAAATGGTCCATCACATTCAGGTTGTGGAACATGAAAAAAAGATAATTGAAAATGAACTGAATTCTCTCAAGTCATTTGTTTAGTAAATGAAATACGAGTTTAGAGATTATTTGTATGGTATTCTAAAAATTCATAGATATACTTATTTGGATACATATTTTATGATATTCCTCCCCTAGTGGTTGATGTTGATGTCACTCATTAAATATTTAAAGATTAATTTTCATCCCCCTTAATTGGTCCCTCTAGTGGAGAACCTATAATTTTTTAAAAAAATTATGTAAAATTGAATAATGAAATGAGAATGACCACATTATCATATGAAAGAATGCCAATGATATGATTGCTAAAATGGAGAATATTAAAATGTTTATTTAGTTCAATCTCTCAATAATTTATACTAAATATGCATGGATGCTCGGTTTATGTACTTAATTGAGAATCTGATATTGCCTTTGGTGACTTAAGCCTTGAAAGATAAAGTTATGTAAATCATGGAAGTCACTCCTTCTATTCAAACATTCACAGATAAAAAAGATGATTTCAACAATGATATGGAAATAAGAAGACATATTATTATGGATTTTATCATTCTCTTAAAGTTATATCTTCCTATTTAGAATTTTATAGTTATTGCTCCAAATGCCATTCATATTCCTTCAACCTCTTCTAGACTCAATGTTGGACAGTGTACCCGTCACCTCATCCACACTACCATTATACCATGATCACTAATCCATTTTTACCATTTCCTTCTACCCTTCAACCTTTTCAAATGTCACATAATGAATTTCTTAGACATCTTGAGTCAATTCTAATTTTAGATGGACATCCTAAAACTACTGCAGGAAATTCATTTAGTGTCCCAAATATTCTGCCTTTGGTCAATCTTGCTACCTTGGCTCTAGACAGAGAGAAAGACCAGTCTAAAGTAAAAAACCAATGTACCCTTCATCTAACCCTTGATCATTGTTTTCTTCTGTACTAGAGTCTTATGTATTGTATGGTTTCTAGCTTGTAATGGATTTATTTCATCCCATTACATATATTTATCTGTTAATATTTTTGATATTTTACTATTATATACCTCTTAAAATGCCTGTTTCGATTTAAATTTTTGATAATCCCAAATGTAAGAACAATTTATGTCTTAATTAAATATTTTCTTTAAAATTATCTTCCTTACATATTTCCATCACTGTAATATTGTATTATTGAATCAGTGATACCATCTCCACAAAATGTGAATGCCAGGTCTTCTTGGATATCATTTTTACTCTTGACCAGTACCAATGATGCATTGTTTCTACATTTATAGTATTCTTTTTATTCCATGATTTGTTATCATTGAAATGGGGGAGATTGTTGACTGCTTCTCTTTAATGATCCAAAATTCATATATTTAATAAAACTAATGAATTTTATTTTTACCTATAAGAAACATGTATTATAAGAACAAGTGATAAATTAGTTATTATGAGAAACCATTAGACATGAGACACTACTAGTACAAAAAGTCTCAATGTTTGAGATACCACAAGAACATCGCACAGCCAGACTGTCATACCACTGGACAGAAGAACTGACAAATTCTATGACACCATTGATCGATACATTAATAGGATGTCCTGAAATCAGAATACATAAATGGAAAAGTATGAGATACCACCACATGAGACACTATCAATATCATGTCATCAAAATCATACACCACAAAACCATACATTGTTAGTTGGGACACTGCCTGTGTCATACCTCAATCTTTCTGGAAAATTCCCTATATCTAAGTCCCCTATAGTTTCACAACACCATAACAACATTCAACCAATGCAACATACCATCAATATCATTCTGCCAACATCATACTGTCGGAACATGAGACACCACCAGAACATGATACATCACCAAAGATTAAGGCATCATTACTATTTATATTACATTACTAATTTTATTGAATTATAACATTATAATGACTATATTTATTGAATTTAATGATATTTACTATTTTAAGGATAATGAATAAAATTTCTAAAAGAAAGTATGTTGAGAACTACTTGTATGAGGAAGTAGATCCAGATATTCTTCTTACAACTATTTGTTGATAAAAAATTGAAAAACCCTTCATCATTGAAAAAATGAGACATGAAAGAGAAAAAGTGCATGATATAGTAGAAAATCCTAAAAGTAAAAAATGTATCAAGAAAAAAATATTTCAAATTAATATAGATGACTTTCTTTGAAATCTCAATAAGGAAGCTAAACATCATTCATTGTTTTCTTACAGTCAGAAAACAAGAGTTTGCGACAATAATTTTTTTGGAAGATTTCAAGAAAACTCGACTCGAGACTTATTTATGAATCATATCAAGATTCAAAATATGTATAGGAATAGACTGAGTATTTCTAAAATCTATACTCTTTATTTCATGTTTATGATTATATTTTATTACATTTGAGTAGTGTGATATACTCTTTTTTATATATGCACACTGTCTCCTAATCTAAAATGAAAGATATATGATATCTTTCCAAGCTTAAATATTATTTTTTTCTCCTTCCAATAATAATAGTGGTAGATTTCCTCATCTAGATAATTTATCTTTACTCCCATTAATATTTGTGTATAGGTCATGTGTGACTAGAACATTGTTATCTATTATATATCCTCATCAAATTTGTGGATCATATGTCTATTTTATACAAATTGTTTCATGTCGGGTGATCACCAAGTGGAGAGGACTAAGTTTTAACATGATATTTAACCTCTTGTATTCATTTTCCTCTACTGTTGGTTTTCAATTTTTAGAATTTGAAATTAAAAAGTGTTTTAATTAAATTTTTTTACTTTGATAGTGTATCTTAATTTTTGTTCATATAGTATTTTGATCATGTAAATTTATTTCATAGGATTAAATAATATTTTGGTTATTATTCATTAAGACTTAATAAATCATTATAAAAAAACTTTATAATGATTAAAATATATACCATACTATTTATTTGGATGAGCTAGGATTTTTTTTCAATATTTTTGGTATTTGAAAATAATAAATTTTAGATAATTTTTTTGGTAACTCAATTCGCCCCACTTGAGATATTCACACCAACCAAAAGATGTAAGTGTAATAATATTTGAGAGAGAAAAATGACATAATTAGTGGGATTTTCCCCTTTTTTGGTCACATATCACATCCTAATAAAAAAATATTTTTTTGATAATCATGCATTTACATTATAAATACTGGTAAACATTATTTTATCACAATGAAAGAATGAACCAAAAATAGTTGGAACATACTAATCATGTCATTATTATCTTTCTCATCTTATCCATATTCCATCACAAGTAGGTTTACTTATGACTCCATTTCCTCAAAACGGTCTGAACTCAACGGAACTATAATTCATTCCCACTGAAGAATCCTTCATATTTTCTGTTGTATGCTTCCCTAAGGCCATTTGGCCAGCCTTCTACTTCTAATATATGATGCACTCCGGGGCCCAATTCTCAACACACCTCCCCATTATTCCCGATATAACTCACACCCCATGATCACACAATTAATATTAATTATAGGGATTTGGGGTTAATTATTGTTATTTAAAATTAATTATGATTAATTGGGGTTTATTATGTTTAATTACAGTTAATTATGGTTAATTATTACTAATTACTTCCATTTATTGGTGATATGGGTAATTAATAATAATTATTTCTAATTGTGGGTAATTGTTACTAATTGTTACTATTTATTTTTTGTTATAACTAATTGTTTTTAATTATAACAAATTTATGATAATTATTGGAAATTATTTTCAATTATTAGTAATTACTATAAATTATTACAAATTATGATCGGTTAATTATAATTAATGTTAATTTGTACTTATTATGGATAATTATTACTAATTATGGTTAATTGTTACAAATTATTCATACTTTTTACTATTAAGTCCTAATGTTTCTAATTAGTCTTAATTATTATTTATTACTGTTTATTTTTACTAAATATTGATCATTAATAATATTTACAATTAATTAAAACAATTTCTTGTTAATTATAATGAATTTTTAAAAATTATTATTCATTTATTATAACCTTTACAAATTACCATTATGGTTTAGAAATTATTGCTTATTTATTTATTTACTATTAATTACTAGTAAAGTTTAATAGTTTCCACTAATTTTGTTTATATTTTAACTACTTGCCACTAGTTTTTTCAAATATGAATTTATCAGTAATTTAAAAAAATTAACACTAATTTTCACTAATTATTGATTATTCATGCTAAATTTTCCTAATTTATTCTACATTATTAAAATTATTATTTATTATAATTAATTACCAAAATATTATTAGTAATTTTTAATAATTACCACAAATTAACACTAAGTAACTCTTACTTCTGTATTTAACTATAATTTTTAATAAATACAGATAATTTTTACTACTTTTACTAATTAATGCTAATCAGTGATAATTATTACTAATTAAATATACTTGACACGAACTTTTACATATTATTACTAACTACCAATAGTTAATGATAATTTTTACTAAATTTTATTAATTTTTTATAATTATAATTAATTACAGCTAATTTTTAATAATTTTATCTAGAATTTACTAATTAGCGCTACGTTTTACTAATCCATAAAAAATATTTTCTAATAATAGGAATTATTTAATAATTCTTGTAAATTATTATTAATTGTGGCTATTTTATAATAATTATCATAAATTAACACAAGCTTTTACAAAATACAGTCACTTACCACAAGTGTTTTCTATTTACTACAACTTTTTTCAAAATACCTCTAATTTTTTAAATTATAGCTACTTTTTTTAATTATATATATATATATTACTAATTTTCAGTAATTATTCATAAATAACTATTAATTTTTTAAAAAAATAAATAATTTTTTTTCTAATAAGAGCTACTTTTTTCAAATTTCCATTATTAATTATTAATTATCAGTAATTACTATTAATTGTCACTAATTATTCTAAACTGTTATAATTTACCAAACATTATTTACTAGTTATCAATGTTTATTTACCCTTTTTTATAAACATTACAAATTATTTATCAATTGTCTATATTTAATATCATTAAAAATTAAAAACAATTAATTATTGCTATTAATTTATAGTATATTATAAAATAAATAAACTACTAATTAATAATATTTATATAAGTACATCAAAACAGATGTGTTCACATATTTAACATAGCGATGTGTTGCTGATAACATCGAATCAGGGGAAAAATCAAAATTTCTAGATAGACAAAATAAAAATAAATAAATGTAAGGAGTGGAGAGAGTGATTGGTGAGGATATGTGAGAATGGTGGAAAATTATTTATGGGGCATATATATTTTTCAAATTATTTAATACAATATTCTTATTGAAAAACATTCTATTGGTGATGGTTTATGTCACAAAATCTCCCATTTGTGACTTGTTTTGTCAGAAATGTATCCCTCCACAAATAGATAAGGTAGAGATATAAAAGTATTTTCAATGATGACCATCACAAATAACTCATTCTGAGAGATTGTTCGGGATGATTGTCATCGCAGATAAATGATTATGGGTGACAGATCTGGTTACAAACGATTCATATTTATGACTGGTTTCTTGGAAAATAATCTTAAAAGTATTGAATATACCATTGATTTAAAAAATTATTTGGAACAGGGAATCAACTTCATCATGGATAACCATTACCACAATATGGTATGCATTTAGTTGAAAGGTATTTGATACGGTATTGATTTCCAATCATGAAAAATATTCAAAAAAGTTAACTATTATGAGAAATCATTTCATGTAACATATAAATACATATCATAGGAAATGTAAGAAATGAATCCTTATTTTTTTCACATACACCCACATCACCAAATCAATGACATATTAGTTGTCTTATCCAGTATTAGTCTCAATGTCTATGTCCAAGGTTCCAACAAGTTTCTTAGTTGAGGGATATGGATTCCAACATGAAAGGAAGCCAGTAAACCAATGATGTATGCTGATAAGTGCCACCCCTACCAAAACTATATATTAATACGGTATATACAATTTAAATAGGAATAATGACCAATTGATTTATACTATTTTTGTCTTGGTCGTCTTGAAATTTGCACATGATCTGATGGATATTTTATTTTAAATTATCTTGAATCCAATGAGATGGTTTGATTCTGATTTTTGAATTCCTCATAGTTCTTACAAAACCTATATGTCTTCCTGGAAACAATTCTTCCTTTCCATAAGGACTAAATAGGAAAAACCCTATGAACACAACATGAGAACAACCCACTATGGTATAACATTATCCTAGAATAGGCATAACCCAATGTTATATTTCTAAATTCATTTAGGGAGTTAATTGTAATCATGTATCGATTATTGTCTAGGGTCATCATAACCCATAGATTCGACACCACCATCAAATGATTATTTATACTCTCATATATTTGTGGCACCGTTTCCTTTTTTTTTAATGAATAAAAACTGAACATTGAATCTCTACAGCTCATTGGTCTCACAAACACTATCAAAATCGATCTGTGACACCATGATGAAATACCATTGGGATATTTTGTATAACAACATTTCATACCCACTATGGCCATCATTATTATTTTTTCATGTATGAGATCTTTATATATAAGAATGTAGATCTTTGAGTGCAATCAAACGAGCTTTAAATCCTTAACATCCTTCATAGACAATGACTTCATTCCAGAAAAAAACAAGATGCACATCTAAAAATTTATACATAGTATTTTTCACTATGCATAGAGTTTATATGTATTAAAGTGTGGCCCAATCTAGACCTTGGGAACTTGAAACAGTCTAAACATATTGAAAGGGGAAATCTCATAATTTCTGTGTACCAATAATTATTAGATATTATCAAACAACGGTATTTCCATACTTATTTATATCCCCTTTACTAGCCTATCTAACATCATTATTTTTTTGGAACGTACACTCATGTGT
Organism: Viscum album; assembly: GCA_963277665.1. Taxonomy (NCBI): domain Eukaryota; kingdom Viridiplantae; phylum Streptophyta; class Magnoliopsida; order Santalales; family Viscaceae; genus Viscum; species Viscum album. Next base: position 2,094,929,142 of record OY728163.1, on the reverse strand, counting down.
GAGATGTGGACAAAAATAATATTCCCATAGATTGGAAAATATATAAATCATAAAAGGTATATTTTAGGAATTATTAAATAGATGAAATCATAAACCCACTCCTTTTAATATCTGCTTTCTATCCCTATCCAGCATGTCCTCAAAACACATCTCTATTTCATGATAGGGCACCTCATCTGGTGTTTTGAAGTTTCATTTTCTTATTGTGAGACTAATATGATCCTCATCCAATTTTCAAACCATATATTGGTCAATGGGTGGGTCCCAATACAATTAATATTGATGGTTTATATTAGTAATTCCTATTTCAATAGTTATAGTCACCATACATATCCCTAGACCACCTTTAGAGTACGATATAGTATATCCATTGATTTAATGATATATGATCTGAATAAATTATATAAACCCCATTGACTACTTCCAACCTCTCCATCTACTAATTGGAATGCATTCATTAGCAGGCTCTAATGACTAATATGATTTATAATAACTTTTTCACTCCTGCATGTATAGGTCTATGAGAACCAAACTACTTCATAGATCACCTCCTCTTTCATATGTTTATTGAAATCATAACACATTTCTAAAACTCAATAGACCAACAACCATTCCAGAATGAAACTATCTCTAGGAAACATTACCAAAACCTCATAACATCCATGATATATGTTAGTTACTAATATATTGAATATAGAGGAATAACTGTTTGTTTGGAAGTACATTACTTATAAACTTTTTTCCAGAGGGACATTAGAGTGTCATAGTAAATACGTAATTTCATTTTCCCTTGACTAATATGTTGACATCTTTATGATATGTTTTCTTTACGCATATTGGAATACTCAATGATCTAAGAGTATAGATTATTTTCATCTAGACCAAGGACAATAAATTATGTTAGAAATTTTTAACCATGTAATGTGAGGAAATATGACAGCAGGAACCTTTGGTGGTGTAATCATATGTCTTGTGGGAGAGGTTACATATGTTTCCTATAATGTCTGGCTTCACATTAATCGATTTCTTCAACGAACTAGTTAATATGAGAAGTTATATTATTATTTTGAATTGTATTTAAAATATAAGAAATTTTACATTAATTAAATATTCAAAAATATTAGTTGTTTAGATAACAATAAATTCTGAATGAACATTAAGAGATAGAAAAGATAATCATGAGGAAAATTTTGAAATTTTGGCAAGAAAAAACCACACATGTTGTTTTTCTCAGCTTCCTCTTCTCATGCCACTTCCACCAGAATCCATGTTTATAAGACTGATTAGCCTAGATAGTGTTTAACTAATCTTGGACATGTGCATTCCTAATTTTCCAAGGATAAATTGAAGGATAGATTAATACTTCAACACAGTAGAGGTTGGTGTGGGTCTTGAGTAATAAGGAATATCATGATCTTGAGAATTCACTTATTTCATGTGATGCATAAAGAAGAATTGGTAACCTAATATTTTAAGATATAAACACATCACATCCCAGATACTAGCACACAATTAATTCTTACAATAGAGACATACTATCCATATTCCTTGATTTCAGTGCACATGCTCTTATTAGAATACACCTTCTAACCAGAGTGGTGTTATCCTTAGAATTGGATCCTCCTATTCCAATAATAATAAATTATGGGGGTATTTTTGTCGATAAATTTTTATAAAAATATGGTACTTATGTCTGGATGGATAAATTTTATGATGAAAATAATGACACATGTTTCCCATGTCTTTATATGTCTGCACATTCCTATATTCTGGGTTCCCAATATTTTTTGTACAAATCTCTTCTGTGTTCCTTAATGATTCCCATGACCACGTAAACAGATCACTCAATTATAATGGTGTAAATGTTGAATATCTAGACACCATAAATTTTCAATTTATATAAATATGCCTCCCAAATCCTATTTTTGGTTGAGAGCCCAAAAGACCCAAGATCATAGTTTTGTTAAATTACTCACATTTGTGTGCACCCATATATTATATATATCCATCGAGTAACTCGTTGAGAATATCCTTAATTAAAATAATGGGATTGTGGGGTTATTAAATTGTCAAAATGATTTAACATGAACCCATCATGAATTAACGATTCCCGTATGTTCACTTATGAATTTGGATATGTTCTACATTCTCAAAGACCCAAACTGGGGTTCCACATGATTGATGGTTCTTTAAAGAACAGTAATAGGGTACAATGTGTTCAAGTATCGTCATAAGTCATATATTCACATGTTATACTCCCAAATTAACCCAAAAGGCCCAGACTAGGTAAACCTCTGACCCAAGCCTCTATTCATGGGAGAGAAGTCATGCAAGCCTCCAAACAAGATCGACCCCACCCCCATGGATCCATACCAGGGAGACCCTAAACCTATAAAGCCATACTAGGGTGAAACATTACCCATTCCTCAATTCTAGGGTGACACTTACTTGATCATCCATTCAAGGGAATCCCTTTACAAAATCCTCCATACATGGAGACACATCAATTATATATTCATTATAGGGATCCACATTACCCAAGAGTCATACTAGGGAATAACTACCCCTTAGTTACATTCATGGGTGAAACTTTTCCCTAGTATCATACTAGTGTGTTGATTCACTAATTCCCAGAATTAGGGATCAATTTTCCTAGTTCCCAATATATTAATTGTATACATCCAACATGAAATCACTATTATTTTATGTACCATGGAGAAGGTAAATCAATATCTCAAAAATCCTTTTTAACACTCTATAGTTCAATCCTACCCCCTTTTGAGTTACCTACACTAAGGACTCATACCCAGGCACCATAGTAACATGACTTGGTTATGCACACCAACTTACTCTATATCAATCATGTAATCCATTGATAATATGGATTTGACATCCTATGATATTGTATCCTTGATTTTTTATGCCTAATTATTAAGAACCTTTTGTTTCAAAAAACTGGTATTCCTCTAATTATAAGGGTCGGTATCATTAAGTCATTTGTTATAAAACACTAATATCAAATTTTTTATTTTACATACGCAATAGAAATAATCATCAATGATTCCAATAAATGGATTAGCCTCATTGGAATGATTACTAAAACTATGATTGATTTGTGGGCCTTTGATCTAGTTTTCTCTGGAACCCATCTTCACTATGTCATGTCTATTGTGAGTCTAATTTTCCATGCACATTTGGTAACCTGTAAATAAGAGTAAATATCAATATGAAAATATCATACAATGTGTAATAACATGCCACACTATATTATGCTAATTTAACAATATATAGAATGAAGTAGAATTATTTTCCCCTACATAATTATTACTCAATATAAAAATTCCACCCCTTTTAGAACACTAGTTTTATTCCTTGTGTGACAATAATTACTAAAAAAACTAGCCCTACATAGGACATTAAATAATGAAACATGAACATCATGGGATTTAATTCCTATAAAATGGGACATATAGGATTCCTTTCTATAGTTAAATCCATGTAATATTAAACACTAATTCAATCAATCAAAATCAAATTCAATTGGTCATATTTTGCAAACATTAAAAAGAACCACAGAGTTTCTTTATGAAAATAAATTAAAAATTTTGATGTATCCCATTTGGTGAAAAAATTTATGCTTTCAGATTCTAATTATAGAGATATATTGGATGTACTTATGGGCCCGATCCAAATTATAAAACACGAAAATCCTCCCTAATTAGTGATAAAATATAGAGTGGATTTTTTTGTGAAATTAAAAAAAATATTTATGAACTTGTAGACATAAATATAGAATCTATTAAACGTACTGATATTTATGAAGAATCTTGGTTTTGATTGATCATGAACATAGATAAACCAATATCATTTATTTAAATAATTTTATAAATACATTATAAATCTATATGAGAGTCATGAAATAAGAAATAATACCATTCAAGGGTTGAGTCATCCTCTAATCATCTCGATCAATGTGATACCAAAAATTTCTATAGTATGTCTTGGAAACCATCTACCTTTTTAAAGAATTTTCATTGACTACAAATTCCTGGACTCGAAGGCCACACCCAAAAAATAGGTAATATTGAATCTCAAAAATATTGAAAATTTCTATTATATATTTCAATCACTAATATATCATGTTCCTTAAAAATGAGGCATTAATGTTTTACACCCTATCAAAACATTTTCAATTGATAATGGATGTAGATTAATATAAAATTATCATATACCATGGAAATCATTTTTAAATATATAGTAAGAGTGATCCGTATATAGGAACCAGTATTGTCACATCTATACTCTTTTCTCCCATTTAAAATATGATATGAAAAAGTCCATTTTTTTAAAATATGATAAAATTTATTCACATTAACGCTATATCTAAAAACATTTCCATATGCCCCGATTTTATTTATATTGGACAAAAAAAATTCATTAAACATAAAATATTTATTTTTTAAGAATCTTTTAATCTGATACCTTCCCCCAAAAAGAATTTTAAACGACTATTTAATGGTGATAAGTGAAAATCATTATGATTTCTGGGATATTGTGGTGTTTAAATTAGTAATGTTGATGTGACATTTTTCTACATCATACATAATTTAAAATAGAAGTTGTAAATGAAAAATAATAGTAGTCCATCGACTATGATTGTTATTCTAGCATAAATATTGATACATTCAATATATGAATGTTACATGCCTACGATATATATCTATAAATCGAATAATTTTATGTTATTAATCAATTTTCGTAAATTGTAGAATTACATTTGATTGATGTAATTTTTTATTATTTAATCTCTCATCGGGATTCCATCTTATTATTTTTTTCATAATTTGGATTCGAAATTAAACCATTTAATTGGAGAATTATATGTTGAAAAAATCTCATATTTTGAGTGTAGGAAAGTGAGATAATTAAAAAATTGACCTTGGAATTTTATTCTAATTTACATTTTGATTTACCTCATTTAGGAGACTTTGAGATTCCTTTTTATTCCTTCCTATATAACATAAAGAAATTGTAGAGAATATGTATCTTCTAATACCTCAATCTTATGAGGGATGATATTTTTCCTCCAAAACAATTTCTATCTTCTCTATTGAAATCTTCAACAAGTATAACTTGCAATATCACTATAAATTATAAAGAACTACTTTCAATTTTATTGACATAAACACTTTATATAAAACATTAAATTTTATAAAACCAATATACACTGGTTTATCAGCATCCCTATATAGACGCTCAATCATTAATGTTTTTAAATCAAATATTTAAACATATATTAAAATCATTTCAAGTTAAATCATATTTAATATTTAATATTTACATAATTGTCAAATTTAAACACATCATACATAAATAATAAAAAATTATCTATTTAGATTTTTTTTTGAAAACATTTGAAATAACATAAACCCCTTCCCCAAATTCATTACTTGTTCACTAAGAAGTCATAAAACTATAATTCATTATAATCTATAACAGCTACTATGTATTTAAAAGAAGTTTATAGTTTTTAAAATCATGAATTCAAGTTTATTTTTTTATTAAAAGAAATAAAATATTTAAAATAAAAAAATAATATTAATAATTATACATATCATGGAAACCAATACGAATAATAATTATATTATATATTTAGAAAAATATAAAATATTAATACTCTATTTATGTAACCATTCTCTTTAAAAAAAATTATGCATATGTGAACACTATGTGGTTTAAATTTATATTATATTTATATCACTAAAAATCATCTACCAATACAAATTATTTTTAATAATCTATTGAATATATTATGCATAACAAGTATGTTTTTACATTTTGATTGGTTGTAAATTGAATAATAAAAACATTATTACATAATTAAATAGTAAAATTCAATTTTATATATACTTTAGTAAAAAAATTATAACGAATTTTAAAACACTAAAAGAAAAAATATATTATGAAAAAATAGTGTAAAAATTATATTATCTTATGAGACCAAAAATGGAAAATGATCCAATAAAATATTAATTAACAATATCTTTATATTAAAATAGTACAGAATTTTTGAAAATTAAAAAATAAATTAAATTGATTTTTAATAATTAAAATAAACTATAAAGAAGAAATAATTTTAACTATTTTTAATTTAAAAATAATAATTTTTATCCAAAGAAAACATAGGTTCTTAGTTAAACATTATTTATTTGTTAAAATATATTAAATAACACGTAATTTCACTCACAAAATCAGACATTGTAATGAAAAACCAAAAAGAGTGTTTATTAGAAAAAATTATTACATAAACGATATCCAAATTTCTAAAATATACATATATATTTAACAATGGACTGGTATGTAAATTATCTCCAATAATAACCATGGTACATTATCATATATTTAAAAAAATACATTAATCATTTCTTTAAAAGAATGTAAAAACACTAAATATAAATGTAAAAATAAAAAAATAAAATGAATTTTATAAATATTTTTATGAATAATATTTTAAAAATAAAAAACTCATTATTAATTAAAAACTGTTGAATAAAAAATCATGTGATTTAGAATTAAAACATTAAATATATGTAAAAAATTAAAATATTCAATAATTCAAGCCCTAAAACATGAGGAAAAATATATCTAATAACTGTGTACTAAATAAAAAAATATATCACATAATCATAGGCTAAATACCTTATGATTAAAAAAATGGGTGTACTTTTGCAGAGGAGAGAGAAGTAAGAGTTAATAGAATGGTTAATGATAGGGGTTGAGGATATCCAAATGAATCAAAAAAAATGGATGATGGAATTATCTAATGGGTTAATAATGAGGATAAATACTAAGAGGGTTAGTGATAGAGAGGTTTAGGGTTCTATTCAGGGAAAAAGTAGAGTGTGTTTGAAAGGCATGATTGTTAAAAAATTAGGAATGATTCATCAACAGTTTTAAATTTTTTTGTTATATATTATTACAAAAAATCAACATAAAAATATATTCTCCACATTGATTATTCAACAAATGATGTCAGAAGCCTTTTTTAACTTTATTTATTAAAATAAAAATTTATAAATATACACATAGGTCTTTTTACATCAGTTATAAAATTAATTACCTAAAATTAAATTTACTTCATTAGGTATAAATAAGAGACATTATAATGGCATCATTTAAAATAGGTTTTTTTTGCTAATGATCGGTTTTTGAGAACCTACTCAATGTGTGATTCTCCTCTCCTAAAATATACCTTTATTGTGGGAAGAAAACATGAGGTCTGACTATAGTACTCATGGTTTGAGCAATGTGGCTCCTCAATCTAGTGAGAGATCTAATAATCCCAAAAAATGCACTATGTTTCAGTTATATGATCATTACATCACCATACATTGTGTCTTATTGGTTGCTATTAAATCATTAATCTCAAGAAGTTATTCCCACGTATTTTTATTTTACTATTATTTGGGTTCCGTTGAGGGATGATACATCAAACCATGGTGAAACCATAAATCTAGAACACCATAACAACTCATATATTGTGTTTCTTTTATTATATTTAATCTTATTTTGTTACGGTTCCTCCAAAAAAATTAATCATTACTAGTATAAAACACATAATGTGGCAAGGTATATACTCTTCATGATATGATTCACTTCAAATAAAAAACACTCAATTTCTATGCATATTCACTCAGTTAATAAGATATTATAGCTCTTCCATGATCTTTTTATAAATAAATTGAAGATGAAAAAACAAAAAAATCATGAATTAATTTCTTGATGATTCTAGTTATGACATGCATACGATTTTAAAGTTATCAACAGAACACATTATATAATTAAAGGATTTTTATGAGAATAATCATACTCTAACTATACATTCAATACTAAATTTATCATGTCATAAATATCATTAAATCACATTAAAACATTATTAATTCACATCATGATGGGATTATACAATCCTTAACACTCATTAAATACCATATTACTCAGACAATCTTTAATCATTGAAGGGCCCATACTTGTTGAGAAAATTTGACTTGTGAAAGAAACTATAGAATAATTGAATCCTTATAAGTTTATTTGATAATAATAATGATATGAATAATAAAATATAATAGTCACAATCTATGAATTCATTTATGCACTCAGTATAACGATAGGTCAAAAACGTTTTTTCAAAAGAAACTTTGACTATAGACATATTGTAATCATTATTATATGAAATCACAACTATACATAATAAGAAAAACTATTATATCTTTTTTAATAAAATCCTTACTAGATATTAATTATATTTATGGTATTATAATAAATTGATACTATATATTACCTAAATTCATGGTTATTCAAATAAAAACTACAATGATAGATTTTTTTTTTCAAAAAATATGATAGAAAAAATTACCCTTCTTGAGTTTATCATGGATCTAAAAAGTATATTTATGTTTTTATAATTAAAAAATTATTAATTTATTTTGGAAACAATTGATTCATAATATGGGTTGATATTTTATATTGTGTTTTTCTGTTGTTAGTATTCTCTTAAAAATTTGATGAAGTTTGGAAGTGATCATGAGTGATAATTTAAAATAAAGAATTGAAGTGTCCATGAGTGTAAATTAAAACAATTATATAATATAACTATACTGAAAAAATGATAATAATATGAAGTGAACACATAAATAAATGTTAAGTGACCTCATTAAAAATGATGTCGTGACCAAAAAAATGAAAAATTAATTGGCCACATAGAGTAAAATGAAATGAAAACATGATATAAAATGAATTTTCAATGTAAAAAAAATTATAGTGACAAAATTTATAAAAACCTAAGTGGATGTAAAAGAAAATTATTTTTATGTATAATGTAATATAAAATAGTAGTAAGAATTAAATTATTTCAAAAAAATAAAAAAATGATCTGAATTTTTTTTCTCTGAATTCGCATTATGAAATTGAAATTTATAAACATATTGAACCAACATTACAACCAATATTCAGTTAATTAAATTGTATCCTAATTCCATTTTACTAACCAGATGCTCATAATGGGAGTTAAAGTCTCACAATTTTATATTAGGAAAGCAAGGATTAAAATTTTAAATTGGTCAGAATTGGAATAGTTTATCTCTACTACATTCGGGGAATGTTGTAAGACAATTTAATATTGACTATTGTTATTTGTTCATACTTAATTAATTATTCTATCATGTTATCATTATAAATCATGTTATTAATATTAATTATTTTACTAGTGATAGGAGTGGATATTTTTATTGATTAATCAATGAAGGAAACACGTGTTTTTTATGATGGATGAAATGAAATGTTTTTCATGATTTCAATTTACTGTGAAAGAAATTCCACATTATATTTTTTTAAATAGAGTCATTTCAACAATAAGATTAATAATATTATTGAATAGTACTATGAAATACTCTTTGGTGATCCAATAATTCTTTTTCAAATGACAAATGGTTTGATCGATCACTCCTAAAAAAAACCATTTTACCTTAAACTCAAATTCAATCTTATAAATCTTGTTTTTTATAAATGTTAATTAATTAAATTAAAAATTATAATAAATCTTTTTTTGGTAATTATTATGAGTAAAAAGATAGAATATTAGTTGAAACTCCCCAATATAAGTTAATAATTATGTTCTACTATAACTCGAAAAAGGATAGGGATTTTGTTGTTCCTTTTATTTCTTGGATTCAATCATAACTTCAAATGGTTTCTTTTGTGTTGTATTTCCAAGGATGTATATGGGGAGGGGATCAGAAAAATCAAAAGATTTTCTAAACCCTATTTATTTTGTATTTTACTCTAGGGTTTAAAAATTTAATATAATGGGTTGTGGCTCCCTTCAAAAAAATGATATTCAATTATTGTGGGATTCATATATTTCTGTGTTTGATAGTGGTGAAGAGTAAAATAAAATCATTTAGATAAAAACAACTATAAACAAAATATATTCATATCAAATTATTTTTAAATAGAACTAAAATAATTATCTAAAGTAATAATTTTTTTTAAAAGTCAATTCACCCCATCACATCTTAAACAGTCATTCATTCTCATTAGGTCCAAAAAAGTTTTATTATAGGGATTCCATAGCTATATTAAATATTTCCATTATTTTTTTATAAGAAATCAAGACATAAATTTTCATGGAGAAATATGTATTTTGATATGGTAAGAAAGAAATTAAATAATTAGTGGACACCTCGATGATCATCACTTTGGGAAGTAAATGATTATGGGAACTAAAAATATCATATGGTGGATTTTCTTAAACAATATAGATTTAAAAGTTGAGAAATAATGTTGAAAACCTATATGATTCTTATAGTTGATCATAAAATGTAGGGTGATAATAATGTCAAAATGTATGTGATAAATAAAAAGGATATTTATATTTTATACTTTGAAATTCATAGGAATGTGAATGGTCATATTTCAATATAATACAGAACCCGTGAAATTTAGAAAATAAAACAACTTACTCTTCTAGGATCTAATATTATTATAAGTACTAAACAATGTTTGAAAATAGTTTTGTATCTATATTTTAATATAAGAGAAGAATAAATAGGTGACCTGTTTTTTCACAGATTCTTAACCACTGTAAATTGTTTTATTTCTCTGAGAGAAAGATTAGATAATTTTATTCAGGTTAAAAGGGTTTTTATAGATTCCCATTTTAATGGAACTCTAAAATTGAATCAATTTATAAATGTTAAAATTTCAAATAAAATACATTATATGAGTTTATTGGTACTTTAATGTAATATAAATTAGAATTAAAAATATTTATCAAGAAGTGAATTATAAAATAAAATTTGAATTTTTTATTTGTTTGTTCATACTCTCACTAGTCTAATTCAAAAATAAAAATTTTATTAAGGGACCAAGTTATATATTTTTAAAGAATAATAATGAAAGCGTACTAAAGAGGGAACAAAAATGATAAACCTCAAATAATAGAAACAAAAATTTTAATGATGCTGATAAATTTATTTGTTATGAGTGTAGAGAATGATGGAATATCAAGACTAACCATCCAAAATTCAATAGTGACCATACAAAGTGAGAGAAATAAAAAAATTAATAAGATTAATGGTAGTTGGATGGAGTTACACATCTGACATAGAATGTTCTAAAGAATATTAAACTGAAAAAGGGATAGAAAACCTTTGATTATTGGCTTCTATGATGCAATCAATAAATCTAATTACACTAAATTATATAAAGATAATTTTTTTAAATTTTATTTGTAATAATTATTGATAGAATAAATAATAAATATAATAATAATACATTATTATTCAATAATATGATGAAATAATCTAATGAAGTTATTATTGGAAAGAAAAAATAATAAAAATATTTTAAGATCAGATGATTAATTATATAAATCTAGATAAACATTTAATCATGAAATAATTATAGTTAAATATTTTTATATCACACCTTAAAAATCATATTTAATTGAGTATTTATTCTATTTTTGAATTAAATTATATTATTATGAATTATTTTATTGGTTAAAACGAATCAATCATGATTTTTCCATGGAAGGTAATGATATGATAAAATTGTAATAATGAGAAAGTTGAAAAAATAAGATACTTATCATAGTATTGGAAATAAATTAATAACATGGGATAATAAAATCATATTTAAATGATCAAGTGGAAATGTTTTGTGTGTTACATGATTTAGATTTCACATGTAGGTGAATAATGAAAACTGATGTCCCATGATTTTTCTACAGTCACTCGAAGACACCAATGGTTTCATAGAAAACACTTTGACTTATATAATTTTTTTAATTATATTCATGTAATCAGTTTTGGTTCTAATTAATACTTATAATATTCTAATTGGAGTAATATTTATTTATATATCAAATCCTTCTTAAATCACTTTCTATAGAAAACATTTCTTAGAAGCATTAAAAACAATGTATGGGAAATGGAAAGTGGATTCTACTAAAATATTATTAGTGATATTTCTAAATTTATATCATTTAAAAAAATTTATTTTGGAAGTGATAATTTCAATGAATGAAAGAGAAAAATAAATGGTTTTGGAGAAGTTGGAATTTCAAATTTTGATTTATTTAAAATGTTATGTTTATTAGTTGTTTAAAAAAAATTAACAGTTCACTCCATGTTTTGTGTTGCCACTATGAATTTTATAATTTTAAAGGACAATATTATTATTATCAAAGAATAATAATATTATGAAAAAATAAGAGAAATTTTTGTTAATTTATTTTTTTTGAGTTGATGAACAAAATTTTAATTGTTTAAATACAATGAAGTATAAATTTTTTATTGTGGCACAGAATACTAGGACATGAAATATTAATGTTATTACACAATATGTATAATAGTAAAAAGGTGTTTGATCTATATAATTTTAAATATGATAGATAACACCTATTTATATGATTCTTTCTTAAAATTTATGTAATATAAAGAGTCATTCATGTCTTTCCAAGAGGTACAAACTTCCAGAAAACATCAAATTTATTTTTTTCATTTAATTAGATTAATTAAAATCAGAAGTATATGATGAAAAATTATGTTATTTTTATTGTTTATGAAAATATTTTATTCACAAGAAAGTATTTTCATAAATGTAATACTAAAACATTCATTATATTTAGTTCTATATTTAAATTTTTTCCAAAATTAAAAAGATTAAAATAATTTTGTAAATTAACATTGATAGAAGCAATTAGTTTTAAAATATATTTTATAAAAATTATGTGATTATGATGGGTATGAAAATAATTCATCATCCCCTGGTGCTCTATAACAAATAGTTTAAAAGAATGAAAAAAATAAGGCAATATAATAAATTACCAATAAAATGTTTATTTACTACTACATGCCAAAATATTTCTGGATAGAATCTATTATCTCATCATTTTATAGGTTAAATATACTTGTTTCCATCATCATTGATGTTTCCTTGGGAAATATAAAAATGATGGAATCCTAAATTTGTTTATTTTTAATTATTTAAATAAAAAGTTTATTTTCTTAATACTAATGATTCAATATAAACATTTGATTCACGACAAAATAATGTTATCTTTTAATGGTATTCTAATTTAAGTAATAAATATAGAGTTCATAAAAAATTAAAAATTTGTAGTTCCAAAAGTTATCCATGATAAATTTGTTGAAAAAAATTTAATGGAAATGAAATATGAATTAAATAAATATTTGGATGATATTTAATATTTAAACTTTGGTGAATCTAAATATTTAGAGTTAGATGAATATATTGAGTGTAATATTACTTCTCATGAATAATGTTCATCAGTATATAATGAGAAATGAGTTGAAAATAAATTTTTGGGCACAACTATTGGTATTAAATCCAGAAATTACATAAGAAACTATTTTTCATATCCTAATTTTATTTATGATTTTTCCCTCAACATATTGATGAAACCATATTTGATTCAAGCTGGATTGTAAAAATGTGTAAATAATTAAATCTGCTTTATTGTAAAAATTTCTAGACTTTAATTGAATTTGATAAGGTCAAAAATATTCATAGAACCAACTTGATCTTTAGAAAATTGAAATAAGAGTTTTGTAAAATAAATAGGATCAAGGCCTGGTTATTGGTCCAAGGTTACAATCAAGAAGAAAAAATTGATTTTGAATACTTATATTCCCATTTTCTCTTTTATAATAGATAAATATTATTTTGGAATATGCATCTCATTATAGAATTAATTATTTGCAAATGGATGTTGAAATTTTATTTTTCGATGGATATATTTCTGAAAATGTTTATGTCAAGAAATGTCCTGGTTTTCATAATGAATCCAAATTTTTACAATTTTTTAAATTATCAAAAGATCTTTGTGATGTAAACAATATCCTCATGTGTTTTATGAGAGGTTTTCTTTATTTAATTTAAATAATACTTTTCAAATGGAAAAATTGTATCCAACCATATTCATATAAAGATCTTCAAAAATTAATTTCATACTCTTACTATATGTGTATTATATAATCGTTGGTTTTTCAAATAAAATAAATTATAAAGAATCTTCAAAATTAATGAATTTATAATTTAACATGGTCCATATGGGAGGTAAATTATATATTTTTGGTTTGTAGATAATTCAATGAAATTATTTTTTATTAATTTTTGAAAATATATTAAAAATTTGTTAAAATAATTGAGAATTCTAGCTTTAAAATCTCAAACATTCCAATATGTATCAAATGTATGTTAAATATAGATGATGATATAAATTTTTTTTACAATAAAATTTTTATTTCAATGGTTGGTATCACAGACTATCTGACAACATCAAGACCAAATATGATGTATATAGTATATATGTCCAAGAGTCCAGTCTAATCCTATATAATTCCATTTAAAAGATGTTGAAAGAGTAATTATATATATTAATTAATGTATAAATCTTGGATTATCAAATCCTTTGAATACTTAATTGAGATAACATTTTTTCATATTATGATTTAGGTAGTTAAAATATATATAAAATCACAAAATATATGTGTCACATTATTAGTACCTTTTTGAGTTCTTATAGTTCAATAAAATTAAATTTTATGGCTCTATCAATTAAAACAAATGACTATGTAGTTTATTATTCTTGTTGTGCACTATCACTATGGATTAATTTAACATTTTTTAATTTTGAGTTAAATTTTGAGAAGATGTACACATATTGTGAAATACATCTTTAATCTTTTTCATTAAAACCATTAAATATTCATAGACTGAATACTTTAATGTAATGTATCAATTTTTTAGATATAATTTTGAAAAAAGAAATATTTTTTCCAAATATTTTTATATCGACAATAAATATGGGTACATTACTATGACACCCCTAGATTTATCTACATTTGAAACATAAATTATGACTATATATCAAAGAAGATTAATCAGACCACAAATATCATTGGATAGTCTGATGCATGTTTTGATCCATGAAATTAAAAATATTAAATATGTTCTATGTATATATTTCATCTATGGTATTTTTATTTTTTTTTCTCAATATAATGTGCTTATTTTGTTAGATACCATTTAATTCATCTATATTCCATAAATCAGTCCTTGAAAATATTTCCATGTTTTAATGGATCCTTATAGATTCTAAAATATCATTCCAAAAGAATTAATAATACTATAAAAAGTATATCTTAATTTCTATAATTAATTTTTTGAGAATTTAGGAATTTATTAGACGCCTAGTTCTATATTTGATGTATATTTTATGTAATTAATCATTTAGGGGAACATTTAATTTTTAATAATAATTATAAAATAAAGTCACATTCATAGTAATAACTATTTATCATAAATAGATCATCATTATCCTCAAACTAGTTTAACATTTATGCAGGAAACTGATAGATATTTTTGACGCATATTGAAAAGGTTTGAAAATATTAAAATTTACATTTTTTATGTAATTAAAAAAACTAGGAATGTTGTGTGGATCATTTATCCACATAGTCTATTTATATTTTGTTATTTATATTATTATGAATTAATTTTATTGAAAATTAAATCATAATATGGGTTTATATTTTATTCAGTTTTAGTTAATTATAAGTATGGTGTTGAAATTTTACAAAATATGGAAATTACCTTGAGTGAAAATTTGCAATGTTTAAAAGTGACCTTGATTAGAAATTTTATTAAGTTTCAAAGTGACATTCAGTGAAAATATTATAATTTTTTTTAAGTTACCATGAGTAAAAATTTAACAATTTCAGGAAGATCCCGTATACAAAAAATTAAGTGACTACATTAATAATTATGAAGTAACCGTAAGAACTAAAATGAAGTGACCACTTTAAGAAAAATAAAGTGATTGCATGAAGAAAAATTAAAATACTATAGGAATAAAAATGAAGTGACCACATGTATGAACATGATGTGACTGGATAAATAAAATTAATATGACTAAATAAGAAAAAATGAAGATATTGAATGATGAAAAAATTAACAGACCTCTTGAAGAAAAATTAAGTGACAAAAAGAATAAAAATGAAGTCATTACGAGAAGAAAAAATAAGTTACCATGTAACAAAAACTGAACTGGCGATAAGAATAAAAAATTAGTGACTATAAGAAGATAATTTAACTGACCACAAAGTGTAGATCTATCCTTATGATGTCTAAAAATGTGACAGTTTTTTTAAAAAAATTATAACTTATGGACACTTAATGAATTTTTCGTATTTTTGTTGAAAATACGTTCACTTTTATGTACAGTCCTATATTTATAATTACTTTATATTTGTTTCACTTGTTTATAATGTTTTAATTATTCATTAAATACTTAATAATTAATTCATTACTATAGAATTTTATTTTCCTGAATTCTATAGATTATAAAATTATCATCTTGTAGCGTAAATTCACATGTTAGTTTCTTCTAAATATGCATGTTTTAATGTCAATTATTATTATTTTTTAATTTATTAATTATTCGAACATTTCATAATTTTAAAAAATATTAGTAATAAAAATTATCATTATAATAGTTGTGGTTATATATTTTATTCAAAATTCTATATTGAAACGATATGTTTTTTTGGATTGTAGAAATACAATGGGATTTATGATATGAATATTTTTTTTATAAATAAACTGTATATATTTAGTTTGATACAAAATGAAAAAATATGGTTGAGTATATTACTATACTTATACTCTATGATACACATTGATAATCTGATTATTTTTTTGGATAAACTTTAATGGTTTGATCCCTAACTACTGGAGAGAAACATGCTTTCTTGAGACCTAGATCCAATATTTTTCATCTAGTTTCTGTAGCTCCCACTTGTTTCTATTCTTATCTAGACATGATCTGGCTAGGTTATAAACCTTATTAAATTGTGGCATATTGGGATCTGACTCCAAAACAAATTGGGTAATTTGGTTCTTATATAAATAAATTTTTTTGGTGATTCCGTAGTTCCATGAGCCTATTTAATGGAGGATTTGGTGTCTACCACCAAATGAAATGGAATCATCAAGGCTATTTATATGCGTGTCAATAAACAAGGGTGATCGGGTTAACCCACCGGGTGTGAAAATCATTATTGTCATGGGTTCTATCAATGATTATTAAAAAAGAGTTGTAAAGTGTTAATACTCACATAAAATGTTATAATACCCATGATAATGGGTGTTATATCTCTTGATGGTTTCTAAGGAAAATATTAGTGTAGTATCATTTAGATCAAAACAAAAACAAAAACCACTACATTCATTTCTCTTTATTTTTTTACATGTTAAAATAAAATAGGTAAGTGGTTAATATTGGTTTTATAATTTCAAATAAACATCCACCCCCACCCCTTCGTGACTATTTTTTATTATCTTCGGGAACTAACAACCATATCCCGATGAATTAAGATCAACTAATTTAAATTAAACATTTAATAACTACTAACAATCGACTAAAATATGCCGAAAAACTATAGGAAATATCACATGAAATATTTTATAATTTTAAGATACATGATAAGTCTATAAAAAATTAATATAAATCACAACAGTGGTATCAAAGAACACAATATAATATAATTAAAATTAACAACCAAGAAGAACCAAACCAATAAAAAATCATCTCTAGATGACAATACAAGTTATCTAACATGGATCCCCACCATGAAACAATTGTGTTCCCGGTCACCAAGTTCTAGAAATAATATCCAAAGTATGTGAAAAAATAAAGGGTAATTGTCCCACTATCAAAATACAAATTAATATATCATAAATTATACATGGAAACACAAAAATAAAATATCCATATATTTTAATTCCATGAACAAAATTAATAGTCTCAGTTGAAAAAAAACAAAAAAATATTGTATAACAAAATAAAAATAATTATCAACATCCAACATCATGTTAAATCTAAAAACCAATTGACTATGTATTGAAACATTCATATAAAATTATTAAAATTTAAGGTCTTGATGGATAAAACATAAATAAAAAATAATTGACCAACAATAAAGGATCTATAAAATTATCCAAAAGATCCATCTATATGTGGAATGTGGTCACCACATATCTCATACCTTTAAGTATGATGATGGAATTAATACCAACATCCCTAATATATTTCACCCATCCCATCACACATATCCTACAAAATATTGTCTGTATATAATCCATGGGTATATACATATATTGAAGAATATCATTATATAATTACATATATAATCTATAAAATATATATATAAATGAATACTATTAGTTATAGTTTGAAAAAATAGGTTTATGTACGTTTATTTAAAACATTTAAAAAATACTTTGGATTTCACAATCACAAAGAACATTTAAAAAATTATATAAACAAGGAAACCGTAAATTATAACATTGGGAAACATAGCATAAACCACATCATAATTTTAAACTAAACTATTTATAATAAAAAATTACAAATCTAATGTGAAAACCCATTATTTTATGACATATTTGTCTTTAAATAAATTTTATTTCTTTAATAGCATGCTTAAAAATCTATGACATGGTATAGAAATATTATTATTTAATGTGAGAGTCATTTACTTTCTAATATATAGTTGGGTGGGAATAATATTAACAAAATTATGATGATATAGTATTTACATATGAATAGAATTATATTATTGGTTCCAAATTGTTTATAAATTAAAATAAAATCATTTGAAGTTAAAAAGAGATAGTTTTCTAAAATAACAAATTTCATGCAAACAGTTTTTTTATCATATCTTATTAAATCCATCCCTACTTAAAAATTATTTTATTTTATTTTATAAATTTTATACTCAATAAAATATTTAATCCGTAATATAACAAATTATACCAAACAATGAATTAGAATAACTTCAATTTTATTTGTAAGAATGAATTATTTTGAAAATGGATTTTGATGCAGTTTCTGCACTTATTTTATTCTTAATTATCAAAAAAAAATGAAATTTAATGCAATAAATGGATTCAATTTTTATAATCATCATATTTAAAATAATTTATTAGGTTCTTCTTACTTTTATTCTTAATGAGATATAAAAACTATAAAAATACTTACCACAGTTTGGGTAATGACTTGTTTACCAGGGTTAACCGAAGAGATAAAGGTAAACATTCATCATAATGGTGGATAAATTTCGATCTTCTATTATCCTAAATTTTAATTACTTTAAATTTTGTTCAACTTTCACTAAAAATTAAATTTATATTAATTAAATCATTTATTTAATTTCATGTCTGTCCTTTCCCTAACTTATAAAAGGGAAATAATTCTTCTCCCTTATTTACCAAATTGGATCCCACTTGATCCACCATTACATTCTAAAAAACCTTACTATATTCTCTAATATCATTTTTTATCTTATTATCTTAATCTAATACTCTCATTGGAAGGATTATTCATTAATCACAAGGTGGTACCCCAAATAAAGGGTAACCAACTTATCTGAATCTGGGAATTCTTATATATCTCTTGTACTTCATATATATTTATTGTATCTATAATAAAATGATTAATATAATATCATAAATTTCCTATGATTTTATTATGATTATGGGAAATCCAGTTTCCCCCCCCCCATTAAATGAAATGGGAAACGAAAGTATCCATCGTGATTGTATCTGGATCACCACATCCATATAGAGATATGATTCATTTTCCATCTCTGACTTTCTTAGATAATTTTTATAGTGGATATAAAGATTATATATTATGTTTTTAAAATAATTATTCTTCTTTTATAATAATGTATTACCTATCTGATTACCTTCCAATCCATTTGAAAATGATTACGTATCTCAAGCGTATGTTTGGACTGCCACCTCCATGAAAGAATGTGATTATTTTCTCATTTGTGATTTACATGGATGTTAATATGAATATATATAATTCATATCTCTGATATTTTTATATAATTGTTTTTCAAATATAAATAATTATGTACCTTAACTTCATTCTGTCCATTAAAAAGTGAAAAAATCACTCATGCAAATGTATAGACTACCGTATCTACAATGTGATGTAATTCATTTTCTATCACTTCCATATATGATAGGTTATGAAAGTGTATATGAAAAATAAATTTGATAATTATTTAATTTTAAATAGTTTTTATATTACTAAAACATGAAAAAGTATATGTATTGGAACCATCAAACTAAAAAATTCATAGAAAACTGAAATGTTTTCACTGAAATGATTATTTAATGAGAGAATTATTGAAAAAAGGATAATTAGATATTATAAAGGAATATTAAAAAGTAATTTATGAATGGATATATTTATTTAATATATTTATCGTAAATTTATATTTAATATTTAAAATTTTTTTAAAGAGAAAAAATTAATATGGGACATGAGGTAAGGGTTTATGTCATAATCTCTTTTCTTTTCAATATTTCTTATACTAAATTTCTGTGGAGGGAAATTATGTATATCATATCCATTAAAACGCATATATTTTATTTTTATAAGTTTATTTATGAAAATATAATTTAATAGTACCATTTTTTCACTCTATATTATTTAAATTGAATGATAAACCGTTGTTGTGAAAAAATGACATTATTTCCAAATTCATTGATGATATGTTGATTCCATTCCCTTGTTCATTAAAGTGATTTAAAACATATTATTTTATATTATCCAATTTTTATTTAATTCCATAATCAATACTAATCAAATTTATTTTCAATTTATTCAAATCAAATAATTAAAAATCATTCTGAATCAGTTATTTATGAATTATTTCAAAAATTTTGAAACAAACATTCTTTTAAAATTTTCCACATGATTTCATTTTACCATAATAATGAATATTCTTTACATTGAATACTCTTATATAAGATAACAATATTATTTTAAAATAAATGTTTTTCTCATTATTCAAAAATTATTTAGCATTTAAATATAATTAAATAAAAAGATATTTTCTTATTTTTCAAATAAATTTTTAAATTAACTTGTAAAATAATTTTTAAAATTTGTTAACATCGTTTAAGGTTTTTTATTCTTATCTTGGGAGGTGATATTATAATAAAATCCCTATTCATTCCATGGATGTCTTATAATGATTAAAGTTTACAGATGATTCCATTAAACTTATTTCATTTCGATTGATTGTTTAATTTATCATGAAATGTTCATGAAACCCATTTCTTTTAAGTGGGATTTTCTAAGATTAAATAATGGAAAAAACCCTATTTCCATTCAATATTTTATGATATAATGAATTTTATAGTGTTTGTGATCTTGTCATACAAATATAAATCATTTTTATTATTTGACTAGCAGTTCTAGAATTTTATATCCTTCATTACATTTAGTAAATATTTATATATCGTAAGATAATAAGGAATAGAATGGGGAGTGAACCCATTCCAGTAATGGCAGATTTTCATTATGATAGTCTTGGGAGTGCACCTTAACTATTGAAATAATGTATAGGTAAGTGAACCCAATTCACTATAGTAGTCTTGGAAATGATACTTAATTAAGGAAATTATTTTCAATATATGTTATTATTGAAAAGAAATATATATTATTCTTATGATATATTATCCTGGACCATGTTTTATTATTGTTTATTCCACACATATTATTTATGAATTTTTATGATAAATAATTATTCCGTAGTTTATGATTAAATATCTTTTACTAACTGAGTATGATTTTCATGGGTTATCATCATGTTCGCATCACCTATGATCGTTGGACAATATAACTTATGATTAAGATTTTTGAGAATCTAAACTCACCCTTTATTATGTTTCCTTTCTATAGGTTATGGAAAAAATTATTAATTAGGATTTTTCTATGAATTTTACTAAATGAGAAGAACATAGAAGGAGATGTTGAAGATCATTCATGAAGTAAGATGATTATGTATATAGTATCCAAATAAAATATACATTTAAAATTTCAAGTAATGTATTTTTATGATATTAATTGAATATTCAACTACAGTGATATAATATTTATGAATGAAATGCTTTCATTTTCTCATATTAACTAAATACAACATACCCAACCTAGGAATTTGACATTTATATATAAGGTAACATGGATTCTATCAAGTAACAGTAGAAATCATATGTCAATCTAATAATTTTGGTAGATGACTCACTCTCATCTTGGTTAAATACTTCCTTCTACCACACATAGCCTAACATGACTTCAATCCCTAGCCAACACTCAAACTAACTGGTGAAGGACCCATCTATGTTACCAACCCACACATAAGTTATCCAATTTTAAAACAATTGTCACGACCCATCCTCGGGACCCATGCCATGACTACCCCAATCCCGCCTCCCATAGGCCAGGGGCTGGCGACTAGCACCAAGGCATAAATTCTGACAAAAAGGGGAAGGCATTGCCTTTATAAATAAACAAACACCACAAAGTAAGCAAGAAGAAGTAAACACTTTGTAAAACTGGGTACAATAGTAAGTGAGGAATAGTAAGTGGGCCAGAATACAAACCCAAACTGAATGTAGTGTACAATTGGAAAGAAAGTACATCAACTGAAAAGTAAAGCAGCAACGCCGGGCCGTCCACTGAATATCCTACCTCAAGGTTGGGTACAGATATCCTCCTCAGCTCCTCAGGTCTATTCATCCGCTCTGTGTACGTCTCGCCCAGTGGTCCACCTCCAGGTACTGACTTGCTCCACAAGCTTCAACCACAATCAGCGATGTCCGTCGTCTACATACAACGCAACGTATTTCGGGCATAGCCCATGAAGGGGCAAGTATACGCTACTCTGTAGGGACCCTAAGACCCCGGAAGGTCTCCCAGAATCCACAAGAGATAATCAACAAAGGAAAGATACAATCACGAAGTAACATCCAACAATACTTAGGAATATGCCCATACATATACCTAAGTCAAAAATTCCAGTTCGGCTCCAACATCTGAGCCCATGTTCGATCACGTCCACACATGATTGCACAATCAAATCCACACAAGATCACACAATCCAATCCACATAGGAAATCATGTCAATCATGTCGAAGATAATGATTGGAAGTCAAGACTCAGCTCACACAGGTATACTTATTCATAAGGTAATAGAGATGATCATATGTAGCCACTGATTCATCTAAGCTGGGACCCACATAGGATACTAGACCAGCTATGTTGTCGGACCCACGTAGGATACAATACCAGCTACTCTGCCGGACCCACGTAGGACACAAGTACAGAGTGAACACTGCCGGACCCATGAATGTTTCAATAATAGTAGTACTGCAGGACCCACGTAGGATACAAGAACAATAGTCATCGCCATCGACCCCACGGAAGATTTCAGTATGGTTGTCATCGCTGCCGAACCCATGGAGGATTTCAGTGTAGATGTTTTCACTGTAGAACCCATGGAGGAATTCAGTGCAGTCGTCATCGTCGTCGCAGTCGCAGCCAACTCTAGGGTTCCCACACACAACATGCTCTATTCCAGGAGGGTCCACTCCACAAGCCAAGGGGGTTCGATAAATCAACTGAAATGTAGTCCAGAGTTTATGTATCCCAAAGTTCTGTCTTGAAAAATGGAACTCAAAACGACAGATGGCGCGTCAATCAGACGGCCAGTCTGAGAGTTATTGTCTTTTTCGTTCCAGGGGCCTGGTTGGTTTTTAATTTCAAACCAACCCGCCCATACTCCAACTGCATCCAAACCTCTAGCGGAGTGATCCAAAAGGTCCGACTAACTAAGAGGAATCCAACAAAGTCGACGGCACGTCAATCGGACGTCCGGAGCTCATGTTATAAGTGTTTCCGCAGCGAGGGCCCGGTGGGTTTAATGTTCGAACCAACCCGGCCGTATACAAAGTTCTCCGAAACATTGAGTGTAATATACTGAAACGACCATCTCGATCCGAGGATCACATCTCAACTAATGGTGCGTCAATCGGAATTCTATAGCCCAAGTTACGTTCATTTAAACAAACATGTCCAGTTTTAAGGGGTTTTGGGCCCGGACCGGCCCGGCCCAAGACCCCCTGGCACGGGCTGAACAGGGTCGACCCAAACCGGGTCTGGGTCTGGCCCATTAGGGCGCAGCACGGCCCGGCCCAGCCTGTGCAGGGCGAGCGGGGTGGCTCGGCGCCGGCTGCGCGGACGCGCAAAGGGGGGGCGCGCTGCCCCCCTTGATTGAAGAACGACCCCCTTGAGGGGGGGGGGGGGGGCGCCTCTTGGTCAGTCATGGGTTACAACCTCTGGTCCTTCCGAAAAGCAGGCCCGTCTGGCCGACCGGTGCTTCCGCCGTGGTACCCCGCGGTCCCGTCCCTCCGAAGTGCCGGCGGCTGGCGGTTCCGGCCAGCCCTCCTTGCACCGCCGCGGTTCTGTGTCGCGGACTTGTCCAACCGGCATGCCGCAACGGCGCCCTTCCCCTCCACCAAGGACCCTCTTCGGCCGCGGCCTCTTCGCGGTTCTCCCGCGCGGCGCGACGGTGCCATGCCATGCCCCTTCGTCGCGGCCCGAATCCGGTCATGGCTTCGTTCGGCCTCAACGGCGCGGCGCGACGGCGCCGCTCATCTTCACTGTGTTCCTCCTTGATTCTGCATGGTGTCGTTGCACCACGCTTCCTTCGTTCGAGCTGCAATGAATTCAAAAAAAGGGGGAGGAGGGTCAGTCGTGTTCCTGCTGTCTGACCCCCTCCCGTTATAATGATAACAGGAGGCCCAATATAAAATATCTTCATCAAATCGAGCACAAATTTAATCCAATAAAAACAACTCAAACCCCCTACTTCGATAAAGTTGTCAAATGAGGATCATCATGGGGAAAGGACGTTGCGGGAGACGGCGTCGCCGAAGACGGCGTCGCGGATCGAGGCTCCGTAAGTGTCGTCGGCGTTCTCCCAATGAAGGATACAGCGTGTCATCGTTCTTCGAAGTAGGTGTCTCTCACTGGCTGCGGAGAGGGAATAAGACAGTACGGCGATCTCCTCTTGCGGTGACAGAGTTCTTTGTCGTAGACTCAGTGTTCTTTGCGTTCTTCGACGAGGAAGAAGATGTTCTTCAGAGCGCAACAGTTCTCCCCTCCTCCTTCTCGCACAACAAATCAACCCCCAATAAAATAAGACATTGTCTTATTTTATTCACTCACACACACTCCAACATTAATTTGAAATTCAAAAGATCTCATTAAAATAATTAAATTAATTGAAGATCCCTTAGCAGTTTAATTAATATCGAGAGTTGACATGTCATTTAGAAGCGGGTGCGGGTGTGTTACACAAATAAATGCACGAGGGAAGTTTTAAGGGATTTGATGGAGTGGGGATTCTGTGGGCCCCACCTCACTATTATCCTACCAATTTGAGTTAGGATGTAGTGGGTCCCACTTCAACTTCCATGCCTAGGTTATAACTTCTTAGAATAGAAATAAAAATTGTTGCACAAATTTTTATTTTACTCCTCAGTTATCCTATTTATTTAATAACCTCACCCGAGCAAACGCAACTCTAGAAAAAGTGTTCCTAAGCAATCACCGGCGCTGTGATTCCATCGGTGCCCTCGGATTTCGATTCGGAGCACAAGTTCAAAAGTTAGGAAAACCCGCTCATTCGTTCACTGAACGTACCTGAGCTAAACTTTGAAAATTGATTCTGGGCACTCCGGGCCTCTGAATCAGGCACCGTTAGAAACTACGTACTTATAAAATTCCAAAGAAACATAAGAAAAAAAATTTCCCTTGAAATTTAAGGTTCTTTACATTACTCCCTCCTCAGGGATTTATGTCCCCATAAAGATAAAACACAAACTAGGGGAAAAAATGAGGTTACTGAGCATGAATCTGAGCCTCCCGCTCCCAAGTGCTCTCTTGGAGGTTCACATGCTGCCATCTGATGCACACTAGAGGAATCGACCACCCATGTAGGACCCACTCCTGTCGATCCTTGATCTCCACCGGGACATCTGCAAAAGTTGCCCCATCGTCAATGTCCAACTCCCCATGGCCGTTGATATGTGTCGGGTCATGAACGTATCTCCTCAGCTGAGATACGTGGAAGACATCAGCACCCAATGCAACTGAGGTTGTAGAGACAGGTGGTAAGCCACCTCGCCTATCCTGCTGAGAACCTAGAATGGTCTGATGAAGCACAGATATAACTTGCCTCCCCGGCCAAATCTGCATAATCCACGTCGAGGTGAGACCTGCATGAAAACGCGGTCACCATCCTCGAACTCTAGTGGTCTCCACCTCCTGTCAGCATAAGACTTCTGTCAGCTTTGAGCTGTACTCATCCACTCCTGGATGACCTGGACCTTCTTTGTCGTGGCCTGGACTATCTCTGGTCCCACAAGTGCTCACTCCCCAGGGTCTGTCCAGCACAAAGATGATCTGCATGGTCGGTCGTACAATGCCTCATATGGTACCA
The DNA here is from genome assembly GCA_963277665.1 of Viscum album. Taxonomy (NCBI): domain Eukaryota; kingdom Viridiplantae; phylum Streptophyta; class Magnoliopsida; order Santalales; family Viscaceae; genus Viscum; species Viscum album. The sequence continues at coordinate 2,094,902,689 of OY728163.1, read as the reverse complement.
TCCCGATGGTGGAGTGGTATCTGTTGTCGAACATGAACTCCACCAAGGATAGGTGGTCCTCCCAGCTGCAAACAATGTAGAGGACACATGCACGAATCATGCCCTCGAGAGTCTGAATGGTCCTCTCTGTCTGACCATCCGTCTGAGGGTGAAAGGCGGTTCTCAGACATAGCTACATCCTGAATGCCTCCTACAACCCCTTCCAAAGCAAGGAATTAAAGTGAGCATCATGATCGGAGACGATAGGTGATAGCAAACCATGAAGCCGTACAATCTCCTGAACATAGAGACGTCCCAATCTCTCTGCTGATCCATACTCTCTGATGGGTAAGATGTGGGCCGACTTGATGAGTCGGTCGACAATTACCCAAATGGAGTCGTGACCTCTGGAAGTGCGTGGAAGTCTAGTCATGAAATCAATATATATATCGTCCCACGTCCACTCTGGGACCTCCAAGGGCTATACCAAGCCTGCTGGTACTTGGTGCTCTGCCTTCACCTACTGGAAGGGGAGGCATAGAGAAACGAACTCTGCTACAACCTTCTTTATACCCGGCCACCAGTGCTGTTGTCTGAGATCCCGGTACATCTTCGCCACTCCAGGATGTACCGCTAAAGGGGAAGTGTGAAACTCCCTCAGCACCCCCTCCTGTAAATTAGATGGTACCATGGTACATCCTCTGAAAAGGACATCGTGCTATCCTCCTATAGAGAATCCATCAGGTGTGAGTCCTAAGGATATCTGTGCTCGACCTGTCTCATAGTTAGCATCCCCACCCTATGCCTCTCTGACCCGCTGCAATACATGAGGAGTGACTGAAGAAATGGTACTCCATCTCTATCCATGAAGGATATCTTCAAAGCGGCTAGCTGCTCTATCAGCTATCCAAGTAGCTGAATGCCCGTCCTCCTGTTGAGAGAATCGGCTACTACGTTCCACTTTCCCGGAGTATAGACTATATTAAAGTCATAGTCCCGGAATAACTCAAGCCATTGCCACTGTCTCAAGTTCAGGTCTTTTTGCGAGAATATGTACCTGAGACTCTGGTGGTCAGAGTAGACTGTAAAGCGCTCGCCCATCAGATAGTGTCGCCACATCTTCAGAGTGAATACCATTGCTGCTAACTCCAAGTCATGGGTAGCGTAGTTCTGCTCATGTTATCTCAATTGACGTAATCCATTGGCAATCACTACTCGCTCCTGCATCAGGACACATCCGAGTATGGTCCCTGATGCACCACAGTAGACTGTGTATCCCACTCCCTCCTCTGGTATCCTCAAGATAGGTGTGCTGGTCAATCTATGTCTCAACTCCTAGAAGCTCTGCTGATATCTATCTGACCACAAAAAGGGTTTCCCCTTCGTCTTCAAAGCAGAAAGTGGTGCCGCATCTCTGGAGAAGTCTGGTACAAAACTCTGGTAGTACCCAGCTAGCCCCAAGAATCTCCGCACCTCCATCAGGCTCTTGGGTGGCTCCCAAGCTGGCACTGCCTCGATCTTCACAGGATCCACCGCAAATCCCACCTCATAGATGATGTGTCCTAATAAGTAGACCTCACGTGACCAGAAATAACACTTCTAGAGCTTACCATAATGCCGGTGCTCTCGGAGTGTGTCCAGTACAACCTGCAAGTGGTAGGCGTGCTCCTCCTCAGTGGTCGAGTATATCAATATGTCGTCGATGAAGATCACAACAAATCGATCGAGGTAAGCCTGAAATATCATTTTTATTAGACTCATGAACACTTATGGAGCATTGGTTACGCCGAAAGGCATATCCATGAAACCATAGTGGTCATACCGACATCTGAAGGCCATCTTCTGCATGTCCTCGTCCCGAACTCTGAGCTGATGATAGTCTAACCTGAGTTCTATCTTTGAGAACCACCATGCTCCCTTGAGCTGATCGAAGAGGTCGTCAATCCTCGGTAGCAGACACTTTTTCCTCATGGTCACCTGTTACAGGTGACGATAGTCGCAAGCTCCCATCCGCCTTCTTGGCGAACAAAATCAGGGAAGCCCAGGGTGAAACACTGGGTCAGATGAATCCCTTTCCCTGCAAGTCCTCCAGCTGTACCTGTAGCTCTCGATGCTCAGCGGGAGCCATCTGATATGCTGGAGTGGATATCGGGGCTGTCTCAGGGTATAGTTAAATATAAATTTTGACCTCTCTGCGAGGAGGTAGTCCTGGAACATCGTTAGGAAAAATGTGCGCATACTGATCCACCACTACAGGAAAACTAGGACTTCGCACGTCAACTGCTCCTAGGATGAGGCTAGCCAATTTATGAGTGATCGGATGTCCTCTCCTCCGCTTGAGTCCATCCTGCACTGATAAGGCTCCCTTCTCGCCGGTGAAGGTGAACCTGCTCCCATCGGTGCGAACACACCGCACCTAGCCCCTTGTACAGTCGATCTGAGCATGGACTGTAGATAACCAATCCATGACCAAGATGACGTCATAAGGCCTCGACGTCGCTACCAGAAGATCCCAGCCGAAGATCTTGCCTCCTAAAGTAAGCTCACACTGCCGGCACCAGTGCCTAATCATTGAGTCTACTCCCGTAGGAATCTCTAGCTGTAAGGATCGAGCCAAAGGCTCCATCAGAATCTCCGAGCTCCGAACAAGGGTAGCGGAAATGATAGAATGACTCGCTCCTGTGTCTATAAGACCTGAAACAAGGGTGGAGTAGACACAGATAGTACCTCGAATCATCTCTGGCATTCCATGGTCGTAGGAATTTACTGCATGAAGCTGATCCTGCCTCTGTCTGCTAGCTCCCTGTGGTCGGGGTGGACCTCCTGGTGGTGGTGGTGGTGGTAAAGCCTCAAATCGTCACCCACCACCTCCTGCTTGGCCAGCTCCTCTGCCTCATCCGACTACTCCCTGTGGATCGCCACAGTTGACCCTTGCCTCTACCTGGGTGGTCCCTCAACCGTCTGCTGCTCCTATGCACGACGGGTCGGGCAGTTACGAGCCATGTGGCCCTGCCCGCTGCATGTGTAGCACTGTCTGTTCCTCGGAAGGCTGGCTCTACATCGTGTGCCCCGCATCACTGAGCCAGTATCCTAAGATCGTCCACCTGATGGTATGGTCTGCCTATACCCCTGTGACATCCATCGACTGCCAGCTGCAGAAGAATCAGCTACATGCCGCCCTGCGGTAGGTCTCGCTGCGGGTGTAGGCTCAGCAAGAAAGCTCTCAATGAAAAGGGATCGCTCCAGTACTCCTACCTCCGTCGGAATGCTGAGGGAGATCATCAATGCCCTAATCTCATGCCTCAGTCCCTGCTTGAAGGTATGAAACCGAAAGAATGGGTCACATACCATGTCCATCGAATTGCGTGAGAGATCGGTAAATCTCGCTGAGTACTGGGCTACCGTCATGCTGCCCTGCCACAACTGTAGTAGCTCTTAAATGTGCACCGCACGGAGGGTGGCTGAGACGAACTCTGAGCGGAAGAGGCTATCAAAGTATGTCCATAGGAGAGATGCCTCGTCGTGCACCAGAAGCATCATGCTCCACCATCTGCATGCTGCTGCGTGAAGGAGGCTCGCTGCAAGGATCACCATGAGGTCAGCTGGTGTCCCCACTAACCTGAAAACTCGTACAACCGCCTCCAGCCAATCCTCGGCTGCCTGAGGGTCCTTCTTCCCATGGAACCTGGGCGTCCTTTGACATTGAAACTCATGTAGTGCATTGAGGCGACGTGCACTCTCAACTGCTGGGGATGGTGGCATCGGTGGCTCGGCGGGTAGAGGTATCGCCGGTGCCTCCGCTGAAAAAGGGCCCTACACCGAGGCCTTGTTCATCAGTGGTATGTCGTCTCGCACAAAGCTTAGAACCCTAGCTGGCTGCCATCGTGGGGCCATCCTGAAAAGAAACAGGTGTGCCACGGTCAATACAGTATACCTGGTGAGCTGACACAATGTAATCACAATGAAAACTTTTGAAACACACATGCAATCAATGTTTTCGTGCACTGAGTCAGAAATCAGAAGTCAGGGTCTTGGTGTATGGATACGTCGGCCGCCGCACCAACACTGGACATCCTGGACTGATAACCACACTCAATACCCTTAACAATATTTCTTCAGATAGAAAAAAGATTAGAGTCCTGAGTTCTGCGGTAGAACCGAACACCTATGATACCAATTTGTTACGACCCGTCCTTGGAACCCGTGCCCTAACTACCCCATGCCCGCCTCCCATAGGCCAGGGGCTGGCGACTAGAACCAAAGCGTAAATCCCAAAAAAAGGGGAAGTTATTGCCTCTATAAGTAAACATACACCATAGAGTATGCATGCAGAAGTAAACACTATGTAAAACTGGGTACAATAGTAAGTGCAGAAAAGTATGTGGTCCAAAATACAAACCCAAACTGAAAGTAATGTACAACTGGAAAGAAAATACATCAACTGAAAAGTAAAGCAGCAATGTCGATCCATCCACTAGAAATCCCACCTGAAGGGTGGTTACAGATAGCCTCCTTAGCTTCTTGGGTCCAGTATTCCGCTCTATGTACGTCCTGCGCAATGGTCCACCACCATGTACCGACTTTCTCCACAAGCCTCAACCATGATCAGCGCTATCCATCGTCTGCATCCAACACAACGTAGTGCGGGCATAGCCTATGTATGGGTGAGTATAAGCTACTCAGTAGGGACCCTGATACCCTTGAAGGTCTCCCAAAATCCCGAAGGGATAATCCACAAAGGAAAGATACAATCACGAAGTAACATCCAACACTACTTAGGTATATGCCCATATATATACCTAAGTCATCAATTCCAGTTTGGCTCCAACATCCGAGCCCAAGTTGGATCACGTCCACACAGGATAGAACAATCTAATCCACACAGGATAACACAACACAATCCACATAGGAAAGCAAGTCAATCATATTGAAGTTAATGATTGAAAGTCAAGACTCAGCTCACACAGGTATACTTCTTCTTAAGGTGATAGAGATGATCAGATGTAGCCACTGATTCATCTATGCTGGGACCCACATAGGATACTAGACCAGATAAGTTGTCGGACCCACGTAGGATACAAGACCAGCTACTCTATCGTACCCACGTAGGATAAAAGTACAGTTTCAACACTGTCGGACCCACGTAGGATACAAGAACAGAAATAAAGCCGGACCCATGTTGGATACAAGAACAATTGTCATCCCCGTCGAACCCACAAAGGATTTCAGTACGGTCGTCATCGCTGCAGAACCCACGAAGGATTTCAGTGCAATCAGCGTCACTGCCGAACCCACGGAGGATTTCAGCGCAGTCGTCATCATCGTCGCAGTCGTACCCAGCTCTAGGGTTCCTGCACACAACATAGTCGATTACGGGAGGGTCCTCTCCAAGATCCAAGGGGGGTCGATACATCAACTAACACATATTCTGGAGATGATTTATCCCAAAGTTCCATCTCGACAAAAGGAACTCAACACGATAGACAACGCGTCAATCGGACGCTCGGTCTGAGGGTTATTGGCTTTTTCGTTCCAGGTGCCCGGTTGGTTTATAAGTAAAAACCAACCCGACCGTACTCCAATTGCGTCCAAACCTCGAGCGGAGTTATCCAAAGGGTCTTTCTCACTAATAGGAATCCAACAAAGTTGACGGCACGTCAATCGGATATCCGGAGCCCAAGTTATAAGTGTTTCTGCTCCGAGGGCCCGGTTGGTTTCATGTTCGAACCAACCCGGCCGTACCCAAAGATCTCCGAATCATTGTGTGCAGTATACCAAAATGACCATATCGATCCAAGGATCTCATCGCAACTGATGGTGCGTCAATCGGAGGTCTGTATCCCATGTTACGGGCATTTAAACAAACCTGTCTGGTTTTAGGGGGTTTTGGACCCGGTCTGACCCGACCCATTAGCCCCTCGTTCGGCCCAAACCGGGTCGACCCGACCCAAGTCTGGGTCCATCCCATTATGGCATGGCCCGGCTCGGTGGGCACGGCCTGGCCCAGCCGGGGCGGCGCGGCCCCGTCGTCACGGCCCGGCCCGGCCTGGGCAGCCCGGCCCGGTACTGGCTGGGTGGGGCGGCTCGGCGCCGGCTGAGCGAACGTGAAAAGGGGGGGAGGGGTGCCCCCCTTGATTGATGAACGACCCCCTCAAGGGTGGCCCACCTCTTTTCCAGCCGGGGGTTACGACCCCTGGTCTTTCCGAAACAGTCGGCCCGGCTGGTCGGCTGGTGCTGCCGCCGCGTCCCGTCCCTCCGAAGTGCCAGCGGCCGGTGGTTCCGACCGCCCCTCCTTGCACTGCCACGGCCTTGTCCGACCGGTGTAGAGCGATGGAATCGTGCCCCTTTGTCGCGGCCCCACTCCGGTCGTGGCCTCTTCGCAGTTCTACGGCGTGGCGCGACGGTGCCGTGCCCCTTCGCCGCGGCCCAACTCCGGCGACGACTTCGTTCGGCTGCAACGGCACGGAGCGATGCTGTCACGCTTCTTCACTGTGTTCCTCCTTAATTTCGCGCGGTGCCATTGCACTGCTCTGCCTTCGTTCGAGCCGCAAAAAATTCAAAAACAAATGGGGAGGAGGGTCGGTCGTGTTCGTGCAGTCCGACCTCCTCCCGTTATAATGATAACAGGTGGCCCAAAATAATATATCTTCGTCAAAGCGAGCACAAATTGAATCCACTAAAAAGAACTCAGACCCTTACTTCAATGAAGTCGTCAAGCGAGGATCATCGCGGGGAATGGACATTGCGGAAGACAGCGTCGCGGAAGTTGGTGTCACAGATTGAGGCTCCGTAAGCGTCGTCAGCGTTCGACCGTTGAAGGATGCGGCGCGTCGTCGTTCTTTGAAGAAGGCGTCTCTCATTGGCTACAGAGAGGGAATAAGACGGTACGACGATCTCCCCTTGTGGTGACGGAGTTCTTCGTCGTAGACTCGGCGTTTTCGCGTCTTCGACGAGGAAGAATATGTTCTTCAGAGCGCAAGAGTTCTCTCCTCCTCCTTCTCGTACAACAAATCAACCCCTAATAAAATAATACATTGTATTATTTTATTCACACACACACATGCCAACATTAATTTCAAATTCAAAAGATCTCATTCAATTAATTAAATTAATTGAAGAGCCTTTAACAGTTCAATTAATATCGAGAGTTGACATGTCATTTAAAAGGGGGTGCGGGTGTGTTACACAAAGAAATGCACGAGGGGGGTTATAAGGGATTTGAAGGGGTGGGGATCGTGTGTTCCCCACCTCACTATTATCCTACCAATTTGAGTTAGGATGTAGTGGGTCCCACTTCAACTTCCATGCATAGGTTATAACTACTTAGAATAGAAATAAAAATAGTTGCACAAATTTTTATTTTACTCCTCAGTTAACCTATTTATTTAATAACCTCACCCGATCAAACACAACCCCAGAAAAGGTGTTCCTATAAAATTATCGGCGCTGCGATTCCATTAGTGCCCTCGGATTTCGATTCCGAGCACCGGTTCAAAAGATAGGAAAACCTTCTCTTTCGTTCACTAAATGTACCTGAGCTAAACTTCGGATATTGATTCTGGGCACACCGGGCCTCAGAATCAGGTGCCGTCAGAAACTGCGTACTCGTAAAATCCCAATGAAAATTAAGAAAAAAAATATCCCTTGAAAATTATGGGTCATTACAACAATTACCACTAGAGTTTGATAATTAATATTCATTAATAATAAACATGATTTCACCTAAATTCATGCCCACATTTTTGGAAACATCAATCACCAGGAAAATCTATCTCCGAAGCATTTAATAAAAAACCATTTTACGTAATACATATTAATAAATATTACATTTTAATAAAATATTTAGTCCAAAAATTTCATAATTTTTTTTAAGAAAACCAAAAAACACTCCAAATATTATCATAGGAATAGTTTTTCAATAATCTCAATTAATTGCAAACTAATGATCCTCATAAATGCTAATGTAAATATTGGATATGTTTATACACCTACATCAAACTCATCCAAACCATGTACCATTTTTTGAGATCCCTAATAAGTGTGTATATTGGATTATTCGAAACCAAAAAACCCATTTAATATCATTATACATTCATCCCGTACCATTAGGTTTTCCACCATGACAAACTAGGTCTCCAAAACATGATAAAAATGAATAAAATGTGAATAGAAGGGGAGAGGAGTAAAAATTCCTGGGGAATAAAATTATTACCCTGAATAATCCACTTCAATGTAAGGGATATAATGAAATAAAAAGTAGAAGAAGATATATATATATGGGAGAGTGGGAAACAAGTCAATGTGTTTTTTCTATTATAATAATAAACTAGATGTGTTAGTTAAACTTTGGGGAACAAGTTGATGCACTTGGTCCACAATGAGAAGTATTTGTACACGGAAAATCCTTGATGATTTCATGTTATCTACAGTTAACCTTGACATATAAAATGGGTTATATAATTAGGACTATTTCTAACTTTTATGACTTGAAATTATGGTTTATGATTGATTTATGATGATATATCACTCTCATGATTCTTGACCTTTGAAATGATAATAATTTATTCTATGAATCATGTTTATGATATTTGAAAGATTTGTTAAGAAACTTATATGTTATGGACATGATTAAATACTATTATGCTTATGTTATGATTTCATATGTTCAATTATTAATATCTCATATGTTTACCATTAATATCCATATAAGCTCACTATTTATGATGTTTCATTTACTCGAGTTATTCCATCAGAATTTTATAATTTATTTGAAATTGAATATAAATTTGGGTAGAAAAAATCATGGGGGGAAAAATATTTTTCCCTAAGAATATATCCCCTAATAATATATGCACTCCATGGATGAGGGGATCCAAAACTAAAATAACATTTTCATGATTTATCATGATAAACATTGGAAGAAAAAATTTAGTAGTTTGGTTATCGTAACTCCAAGTATTATGTACGGTAGTACTATCGATATGCATTGAATATAAATGATTAGTAAGGAATGTAATAGACCAAAAAAATTGGTTTGACCTTGTAGGGATTTCAGAATGATCATAGAGTCAGTCTTCACAAAGTATAAATCAATGTTTTCCCCTTTTCACATTCCCAAACCATCATGCATTGAATATGCGTATGTTGTGAGAGAGTCTCCATGACCATAGGATTCACTAAATTAGAGAAACCATATTTCACCACGATAACTGACTATACCAACTCAATGTATAAATCCAATTTTTCCAGACCCATCAAAATTTAGTTTAATGATGCTGGTAGGGAGACACAGTAGATCATACATCATTGAGTGGATGCACATTATCAGGAGGGTGGAGGTCGAAATGGTGCTTTATTTTTCTAAGAGATAGAGAATTTACCCACTTCTTAATAAGAGTCATAATATCTACAACAAAATATCTATTTCAGGACACCAGGGACTGACACGTTGAAAAAATACCCTCACGATAGGATTTATTCCTTAGTTCCCAAAAACCCCAAAAACTTACCTCCATGATAATCACATGTGAATTCTTATCAGTGATTTTCTAATAAGACATTTAGACCAAAAATATAGAAATAAATCACTTATAATATCATGATTCTCAACACTATTGAAATCACCAAACACATTCTAGATAGAAGTAGTCTCGACTCTTTCAAAGAAGTGATGATTAGTAGTTTCTTTATGGGTGTTCCTATAGCATGTTCACCTATGGGATAATAGGATACCATTGTGTTTGACCTCCTCATTAATGTGGAGTGAATTTTCATGTATCATCGACATCATAAATGTAAATATTGGATGGATATCTGTTCACCAAAGAGTAATTACTCATGTGTTGTGATGTATGTTGGAATATAAGAGCAGGAAATATTCGTTCATAGAGAAGGATCCATAGGAAGAGCCTATATACATAAAGAATTCATGTTCCTCAATCATATAGATACTACCAAAAAATAGTGATTCTGATTATTCATAATAGTACAAATAAATAAAGGTAGGTCAGTAGATTTCTTGAAAAAGATGTCTGAGATCAAAATCCATGTAAACCCATGAAAATGACAAGCTCAATCATTGCTCGAAAAATAAATTTACCCTCATCCCTTGATCTAATGATAATTTTTCAGAATAATCAGGATGTGCCCTTGAATAGAGTTCCAAAAAACACATACTGACCCTATTATATGACACAAATCCAACCAATATTTTTTGTTGATGAAGTTTCCCCAGAGATTTATCCATTCAATGGCTTCCCATGAAAATTTGGCTTGCATGCTATAAATTGTTTCATAAACATCTCTAAGGGTGATGTGACCTTCATATGAGGACCTAACCAGCCCCACTCATAATTAATAATGTTATATTATATTAGAGTGGGAATCAAAAATAAAAGACAACATGATTTTTTTATCCTTGTTAACTTAATTCTACACCATAAAAACTGATAGAACATTCATTGGTATAAATGTGAGAATGCAACTAAACAGAGTAATATTGCCACCAAAAAAGAAGAAATAGTTCCTATATTTTTAAATATATTGTAATTGTTATCAATGATTCCATAAAAATTATGAATAATAATCCTTTCTTGTGTGATAGATACACACAAATACTCCATTGGAGTAACCCTTATATGAATTCTAATGAAGTCTAAAATATTATTAGAACACCTCATGAAACAAGTATCCAGATGGTGGAAAATTATCCTCTCTTGTTAAATGATTTCTCCACTACATCTACAATAATCGTCCTTAATGTTATTGGATCCTATGATTCATCTTCTACTACTGTTCATAAAGTAGACCATGTCATCAAAAAACATGAGATGAGGGAAACTTATGTAATCAGCCATACTTTTGAAAGGATGAGTTTCCCATTATGAATAATTTTGTTTATACATTTTTTAACGAATTCCAACAAAAAAATAAAAAAACATTGTGGTGGGTGGGCCCTATTCCCTCAATCCTGTGACCATCATCACCAATCCATAATTATTTCCAACGAAAGAATTGGAAAGCCACATAGAGCTATAACAACTAAATAGGAGATCTGAGACTTGAACAGATAAGACCATGAATCTAATAAAAATGAGAATAAAATTCATTTCAATATGGTCGTACACATTGGCCATATCAACATTGATGAAAATGCTGGTTCCCAATAAATTTGAGTTAATATATCCTATCATCTCTTATGCTATTACAATTCCCCAAGAATGGAATGTCCCTATATGAACCCATGTTTCTCCCCATAAATCTAAATAGAAAGTAGGATTGAGAGCCTTTTATTTAGGATTATTTTAAAAACATTGTAAGTGAAGTTACACATACTGATGGGTGAAAATTACTGAGGGATAAGGGGTCCTTCCCCTTGGGAATAAGAACCCGTTTATTGTAACTTCCACCAGAGGAATAATTGCATAACAAAAAATATCTCGGATTAAATCAATAAGATCTTTCTTGAACAAATAAAACATTTCCATATATAAGGATCATTGGGATACATCTGGACCATGGTAACTCTCTGTATTTAAGAACATGTCAACCTCTCATATTTAACTTTATTAGGGAACACCCTCAAGCTTGAAATTTATGAGATTTGTCACAACATGAGAAATAAAATCAAATCTGCATGGAATATTACTCAAATAATCCATTTTCATGAATTTATTGACATAAAAGAGATGTGATTTAAAAAAGGAATCATTCATACCCCCGACAACTTCTGGGTCATTGGAATACAATCCATCCTTCAAATGGATATTCAGGTAGATAGTGTATCTCCTATAATTGATGGAAGCATGAATGCATGTTGTGTTGAGTTCTCCCTCCTTCAGAATTGTTTCCTAATATTGATCAAAATCATCCCACTCCTTTTCTAGTAAAATCTCTGATATTTTCATTTTTTTTAAATTAAGAGCTTCGAAGATCACATAATCTCAGCCATCCTCAAGTTGAGAATCAATGAGAATAAATTCTACCATGATATAATTCAATGTCCCAATGGGTGAATTATTATTTTTTCATGTTTGGAGGTCCCATTTCAAGTGCCTATTCTTTTTGTGAAGATGAACCAACAACCTTAATTTCTTGAGTTGGTCTCAAGAAGCATGTTGCTCTAAAATGTTACTAGGTTCATGGGACCAATGATTACAGAAGTAGAAGAACCTACACCCTCCTCTATAATAGACAAGTTAATAAGAAGTGGTTAATGTTTAGTTAAATAAAAATATAGGTAGGAGATAAAATCATTTAGATACATGAATATGACATTCATATTATAGAAACACAAGTATAAAGGACACCACATCTCCATGTTAGCCTTCTGGTTATTTAACTAAGTAAAATGATCACTGGTGGATCCCATGTACAGAAGTTTCTCATGAGAGGAAAAATATATAAAAATATCTATGATCCTTCTATGAGTATAATTATTCTTTTTTATTGCATGATATCAAGGAAAATTTTAAAATCACTTACAGTGAACTATATTGATTCTCTCGAGTTGAAGGAACCAAGTTCAATCCACAACTTATCAAAAACATTCACATAAAACATGGATTAACAAATAATAAAATGTAACATAATAAAAATTTCATGTTAATGGATAGATACTTATTCAAGGAAGTAACCATCTCAATTGTGGTAGTTCACTTTTAAAAAAACCCTATGTATAATGGTTAAGAGGTTCACCATGCCGTTATTCATGAACGCTTAACCTTTGAGAAAACTGTTAGATAATGGAATGGGTATTTCTTATGTTCCAGAATATCCATGAGATACACTTTATTATTATGATGTTTAGTGGTATGTAAATAAGTTTTCACTTATTCATTGAGGCCCAGTCGTTCAAAATAATATGTTATGTCATTGGATAACAAGTGGCCTTACCATAGTTCTTAGAATTTTGGAAGCATTAAAATGAGACTGGAAGACAAAAAACCATCTTCCAGACTAAAAATTTGTACATACCCCTAAAGGGGGTGAAACCCCTCCACATACATTCACTATATGAGCCTCTAACAACCCAAAAACAGGTTGATCCTTGGAGAGAACGTCAAAATCCTTAGTCAGATGGATAGGGTAGATTCTTGAGAAACCTGATCCCACAACTATATGTCCTTACAAAGACATAGAAACCACATAATTTCCTCAATAAAAAATAACTATAACATATAGGGGAAGAATGTTGGGAGACGATCTTGAAGACTTAAAAAGAGGGATGCCTTCTAAACACTATTATGACAATGAACAAATATACCTTAACTAAAGTGTAAGGTATAATAAGAAATAAAACCTTGGTAGATGAGGGAGAAGCACCATAGGAGGATTAATTGATGTAATTTACCTATAACGAATATCATTTTGTTCCAAACCCACCATGGCCGATGAACCCTCAATGCCAATACCCTACACTAGAAACACCGAAGTCGTTGAGGCTAAAGAACCTATAAAACTAGACCCTTCCATCGATGGATTCATATCCTTAGACAACAAATTAGGGAGGGATATTGAGTATAATATTATACCCTTTTCATAATTCCATATAATTCTCCTATATATAAAATTTCAATCATAAGCGAGATTGAAATGTCTAAAAATGAGTTTTCACTATGAAACCAATTCACTATCACTACAAAAACATGTGAAGTTTGGGGTTTGACCATATCTATCTCTATGAAAATTAAAATTAATAGGGAATAAAAAATCATATTAAATGGTCCAAACATATAAAAAATATACAATAACATATCTAATTATTGATAGATTTTATAGTACAAGGAAAGGGAGAGGTAGGCCAGAAATATCATGCCAAACTGCTGCCTGTGATGATTCCCAACAAGAATGAAGAGAATTTGACAATGTGGATTAGTAATGGAGATGTATGGAAATTAAAGTAGGATATTGATATCATGAATTATAGAAATTTACCCTATATTGATGATCCATAAATAATATCTTTTGATAAATAACAAACACCCAAGTAGGACAACATAAACCCTAGGATTTGATGAAGAAAAAAACTCTACCAGAGAAGGGTAATCTATCCCAAATCAACCCACCATATTCCATGGATGAAAATAAATATATGAATAGAATAATAAACCAAAAAACAGGATCAAATTGGATCCAACCATTGAGAATAGATACATGGACTCCTTCACGATGTCAAGGATCCCTGGGAGTGGCACCAACCAAGAAACTCAATGAAGAATTTTGTTCTCCGAAGGCATATAGAGGCCATCACATAAGACAAAAATATAGTTGAAGCAGAAAAATGTTGTGAAATAAACTTCAATATTAAATAATATTGTAGGTACAGATCGTTAATAGAAAAAAATGAGGAAAACCCCACTATACTATAATGAAAGCATGATAGGAAATGGTAAAAAAATTAAAATAAGGGGCACATTGGGAACATTCTTGGGATTATCCAGGAGATCCTTACTTAGCATTCATCATGTTATAATCATATGTGTGTGAAGGGAATATCTTTGAATAGTATCAAATTGGAATATCATTGTGGAAGATGTCAAAAATCATTCTTGAAAAAAAATGATTTTCTATCTAGATTCCTAAGACACTAAACATTTACTATTTTCAATCTTCTATATGTTAGATATATTGAATACTCATCTAAAAAAATGTATTATTTATATATAAAATTATTATATTACTAGAGTTGTTATCAGAGAAATTATTAATTAAATTTTTTAAACTAGGATGCGATATATTTATTATGAAAACTTTTTAAAATACTAGGTATTGTATAATGAATTAAACAATGGTAAATAAATGACTATGGATTTCGTAGTCAGACATACACATCTTCATACTAAAATTAAATGTGGACTTGGGATAGAATCATTTAGGTATAATGTATCTAAGAGGATTTGGTTGATTTTATCTTTTCCACCATTCTATTTTGAGGTGTGTGTACTCGTACTATGTGCATAGATTGACACTCTCATCATATATTGATTGTTAATTCCCATTTTATTCACTAACCTTTATGAAGTAATTGAATAGATGATGACCATTATTGACCTAGATTAAACTTTTGGTGTTAGAGGATGAATAAAATGTATCATGATTTAGTCATTCAATGAATTATTTCACTTGACTTGTCACTTTGATCATGGATTCCGGATGGTCATGCAAACTATTTTATTTTTAGAATGGAATTGGAGATAAAATGATGCAGTTGAGGTGGTAATAGTTATAATAAAATATTGTATTTTATTATTTCATATTAATTATTCGAATTCTTATATATCATTAAAATTCTAATGGAATTTTAATTCATATCCCAAAATTATTTATACTGAACTAGTAGGGAAAACACTTATTGGTATGATGATCGCATCAAAGACCTATATTTATTCATCGGTTAATTTTTTTGAAATATAATTCTTGAAAATGTTGTTATTATAAATTAAGTTTAATTTTATGTGATTTTTAAATTGAATTGGATTTATTAACATGGAGAACATACCAAATTAAAAGGATGTGAAGTAACATTTCATATATTAAATGAACCCAGTATCATTTATTGTTGTAGAAATTAATTTAATCTTCCAATTGAAATTATTTTTATCTGGTGGAGCTAAATTCATATCAATGAAAGAAATTTGTATCATATGGTTGTGGAGGATTTAAAAATTGAATATATTGCTATTTTTAGATGATTTCTGATGTACTTATATAATAATTTGTTGGTCTTCCTCCATGTCATGAAATAATTTTTTTAAAGTATTCAAATTTAGTGTTTTATATATTTCAAAAAATACATATAATATTGATCTGATTGGGTTGTATGAATTAATAAAAACTCCAACTGAAACATCACATGGGATTTAATCTTATTAGTGAGTCACCTTGGGGTGTACTAATTATTTGTTTCATAGAAATACAGATCAATGTTATATAATAAATTGAGGGTTTAATGTGATGCTAAACCTAAATGACCTTCTATATGAGGTATAAAAATAATGATTTATAGTGATTCCATTTCTACATTAAAATTACTATTCAATCTTCATAGATTTAATGAATAATGTATTTAGAAATTACCTTTAACTTTTTTTTGATAGTCCTAATAGATGACATTCTTATATATATTTAATGTGTAATGAGTATCATTAAGATAACATTATAATTTTGTTGAAACAAATGAGGAAGGTGAATTTATAGGAAAAATTTACCAAGTCTGAATTTTGGCTTCTGGTAGTTTCATTATTGTATCATATAATCTCATGTATGTGTGTAATAGTGGAAACATAAAAAATTGAAGTTTTTGAGAAGTGGAAAACATCAACCACAGTTATGTAGATTCATAGTTTTATTGTTTTGTATGGATATTTTCAATGATTTGTGGTTAATTTATCATTTTCTAAAATCCAATCACTTGGTTTTTTAAGAAGAGGGCTAAGCTACATAGGATAGATGAATGTGAGGAAAATTTCAAAGAACCAGTGAAATGGTTAGTTAGTGAAAATGATATTTACTTCACATTGTGGAGGTGGATTTTAAATCTATAGTGATGCCTTAATAAATGGATTGGTATGAGTTCTAATGAAAAATGATTTTATAATATCTTATGTCATAATAAACAGAAATTTTCCTGAGAAGAATTAATCAAATCTGGATTTAAAGTTAGTTAGAGTAACATATTAATTATTTATATGAATGAATTATCATTGTTGAGAAATATCTTACATATATAAAAATAAGAAATCTTAAAGTATATTTTGATGATGAAATAGATGAATATAAACAAGGGAAGATTGTTGGGGGTAATTAAATATTATCACTACTTAATACATTACCACCCTAGGAATGAGAACAAGGGGGTAGATGCTCTGATGAAAAAGGATCACACTAACTTATCTATGGTGAGGATCCTGAGAGATATGATATTTCATGAATTGAAACAAATAGATCTGTAAATCTTGTTGGAAGGGGGTAATATTTTTTTCTACTGAATGTTCAATCATCCATCCATTTTTTTATTGAAGAGGCACAAATGTTGAGATTTAATAGAAGGTGCGAAATTTCCCTATGTTCAAACATGACTGTGAATGAATGGCCATGTTCATAAATGTATTTTCCATCCATAATAGATTCAACATAGGATCTATTAGAAGAGGCTCATGGTTCATCATTATAGATTCATCTTCTCAGTATGAAGATGTATAAATGTTTGAAAGAGTATTTCTATCAGGAGAATAATAAGAGCTATATTTCATAGTATATATATCAGTGCATGGGATTTCATAAAATGAATGCTACGTTACTATAGTAGAAGGGGATGATGCACCAATTACCCATACTAAAATGAAATTGCAGAACCTCACCATGTATTTTATCATCACAATCCCCAAAATGACTAATGCCTATAATTCTATTTTGGTTGTAATCATCCACCTTACAAACGTAGTACACATCATGGATACTATGTAATATTTATATCTTGATCATCTTTTCATAATATAAATTAAGGAATTTGTATGGTTTCATGGATTGGAACATTCCATTGTATCTGATCGTGATATGAGGTTTACAATAATGTTCTAGTGAAGTATTTAGAAGGATCATGATATAGAATTTTTTTTCCGAACTGCTTATCATCCTCAGATAGATGGTTTGACTGAGAGGACCATTATGACCTATGAAGATATACTGAGATATTCATATATATATTTCAAATGTTTCTAAGATCAAAACCTTACATAAGTATAGTTTTCATATAATAATATCTCTCCATCGAGCATTCATATGCCTCTTTATGAAGAACTCTATAGAATGAAGTTTAGAAATACACTGATTTTGGTTGAAGTTGGAGGAAAAAAACCGCTATGCTCTAAGGTGATTGAGGAAATGGAAAATAAATCCTGAAGTATTCAATAACACATTTAGATAACTTAGAGCCTATTGAAATGTTATACTGATAATATTTGAATAGATCATGTGGGTTTATTTTATGAGATGATATTTCAATAAATTTCTCCACAGAAAATGATTACGATATTCAGAAAGAAAAGGAATTTTTAGCCCTATGTATATTGGCCTCCTTGATATTCTTGACCGAGAAGGGATAAAGGCTTATTGTATAGGACATGCACATATTATAACTCATTCATGACTTGTTATATCTGTCCCTCATGACTAAGTACATACAGAGTCATTCACATTTACTAGACATGGATGGCATACTACTGGAGCATAATATTTCCAATGAATAAAAAACTAGTATGATTCTTGTACCATGGAGATAAATTACTACAGAATAAGCCTACTCACCTAGTTAATATTCTATGGGGGAATCATAAACATGAAGAAGCTAAATGATAAACTAAGGATCTAATAATATAGGGATATCATCGTTTTTTAATATCATAATTTCATGGGAATGATTCATTTTATGTGGGTATAATGTAACACACATATATTTTATAATATATTTATTTTTAAATAAATTATATTCTATAAATTGTGACACACACAACCTCAAGTATAAATAAATCATGATATATTATATCACTGTAACCTATCTATTGAATTCATAGTATGAATAGAAATAACAAAATTTTAAAAATATTTATAATGGTTTTTGGTATAGAATGTATATTTTTTTAGTAATGTATTTCTATGACTCAAAAATATTCTGAAAATTGTTTTTATTTCTTTTTATGTGAAGAACATAATAATAAATGAACTGTAATTTTAAAAAATTTAATAGGAAAATATAAATTATTTTCTAAATGTAAATGATAAAATTATCTTATAGTCAATGTTTTATAATTTTCATAAATGTTTATTTTTTAAATAAATATTAAAAAATAACGATTTTTAATATAGAAATATTTTATTCATTTAATAAATTTAAAAAAATATTTTTTTAAATGATTTAAGAATTCAAAAATAGTCTAATTATAATATTATTTATCTAGTTTTGGTACTTGGAATCAATTTTTTATACAATTTTCATATAAAAACATTCTATGCATAATAAAAAAATTTCTTTCAAAAATTGATTTTCTTCACATTTGTACGTATAATTTCAAATTAAAATCTACCAATAATATGAATTTATTTTGAAAAAAACTAAATTTATATATTGAATCAATATTAATAAATTATATAACAATTTGAGCTTAATTTTTAGTCATAATTAATCTTAAAAAGACTAAAAATATGTTTCCATGGTAAATGTTAAAAACTATTCACTATATGATTAATCTTCACATATAAGGGCTAATATTACATATATACTTGAGTAAAATAATTTTTTATAAAATTATATTAACCCAATATCATCTTATCTTTAAAAATGGTTCATTTTGGGACAATTATTCGAATAAAGTGAGAGGACATTATTTTTAAACTTTTAAAACTGCATGTGTTCCAACCACCTCACCTATTAATGGGAACCTCTTCCCCTCACTTATTCATAGATATTAATCCATTTTGATACACCAACATTACCAAAATATCTTCCCAACATCCTTATCCATGCTCTAGATCAAAATTTATTTCCAAAATACCAACCCTAATTCCTAAATAAGGGAATTGATTGAGGTTTTTTTATGCGAATGAAATTGTCTTCATCAAACTATATCATTTTTTCATATTTTTCACCACTATAAATTATGTATAAACAACTGAAATGTAATAAAAATAGTATATATGATATATTTATATTCTTTTATGTTGTTGTTATAATCTATATCTGTCTCCCCTACTATATAATAGAAAATAAACAGTCAATCATGTGTATGATGCACTACCGCCTGACGAACCGATATAATTTGATTTCCATCAAAACTTCTCACCAATAGAAATAATTATGGATTTAAAGTATATATTTTATATTTATGATATAATTATACTTATTTACTTATAATTTAACCTTTAAATTCATGCCTTCTAGTCCTTTGAAAATGATTGTGTCCTTTGCCTGTGTGGGTGGACTAACACCTCCACGAAGTGATGTGATTTTTTTTCATTTTTATAAGAAATAGATACAAATAATTATATATTTAGTGAATATATATGATATTTATGATATAATAAATACGATATACTTTATAATAAATATTAACCATTCTTTTTTTCCACCCATCTTAATGAAAAGTCAATTTTCATGCATTTATACAGCTTTCCGACTACCGGGACGGTGTAATTAATTTTTTCCCATATATATCGATTATGGATGACTATATATATATTATAATTTATATTAATATCTTGATTTAATTTCTATAGATAATGGATCCATTATCAAAGCACAATGAATGTATCTTCTGTACCATAACTCCTATGAATAATGAAATAATTAACACTAAAGCGACATTTTTTATAAGGAATTGTTATAAATGGGTGTTAAAGTATTATAAGTGAATAAATGATAGTATTATAATTTTTTTAATTTATTATTTTATAAAATTATAATAAATTTAAATCTATTATATATTATTTTAGTGTTCTTTCTATGCCAATGGAACAGAGGAAATGTATTTTCATCCAAAATTGTCTCATTGATACATAAGTTATGTTATACACCTATATTATTTTATGAGGTATGTGTGCATACCCTTACTCCAGTTATATAATAAATTACTAGTTTTTATAATATTCATATCTTAATTTAATTTTATTAATTTATGGGGATTAAGATTTAATGGATACCCAAGTAATAGGGGATTTATGTTTCAATACTATTTTTACATGGGATTGTTTATGCTTGAATTTTTGTTGAGGAATTTATATGACCATAATTTTCAAAATAAGAATTATTATTATTACTAAAATGGTAACTTTTTATTTTTATATGTTTTCTTTTCATTTTAATCATATTTTTTACTCAACAGATTAAATGAAATTTTTTAGGAAAGCCAAAAATATTTATTTCTTCTGCTCAAAATTATATTTCTTCCAAATCCATGTTTTCTAAAAATATTTTCAAGAATTTGATTAATAATGTACTATGAATGTTTAAAGTAATTTTTTACAATTAATAAATTTTTAAAAATGGAATTAATGGAATCTTCATGTTATTTCTCTAATGATGTACTTTTATATATTTAGAAAAGTGAGAAAGGAATGATTTCATTGAAAGTATACACATTGAATGTGATTTTCTATATTATAACATCCTTTGATATTAATGGTATTTAACATGGTATATGATCTAATTATAGAGTCATTATGATTATTTTTCATGATTTTTTATAATTATGTGATGTTTTTAAACCAATTTAATATTCAATTGGTCATTCTATATTGAATTAATGAAATGTTAATAAAACTTGTTTTCATTGAAAAAGATCTAATGTGATGATATTATGAATGTTTTATGATATTTTGGAACACATATTTATGTTATTTATAATGGGATGGTTGGTAACAGAATTATATATACCCACTAATTAATTGGGTAAAATATTATATCTCATGAGATAATTATGGGAAAACATTATATATGATTTATCTATTATAGAAAAAAGTAAATGTTCTTGATCTTCTATGAAAAAAATCTGATGTGCTTGATCCACTATTGGATGTAGGCATTGATGTCTGACCCATTTTTATATGCTTGTCTCTGTAGTTAAATATGACATATGAAATGTTTTCAACACTTATGATAGTGCCACATTTTTAGACCTCAATGTATGGTTGATTGTTTTTATATAAATATTTATAAAAATTCTGATTCATGTCTTTTGAAATGATAATGTTTTATTACATGAATAATGTATAAGTTATTTGATATATTGGTTATGAACATTGTATGTTATGCTCATGATATCATACCCTAAATCGAATCTTATGCAATCATGTGATCATCGACTGATATCTTCCATGCTTACCTATAAAAGGAATCTGAGATCAACCTTTCCAATGTTTCCATTCCCAATGTTTTGATTAATAGTTTGTGTGGGGGAATTTTTATAATGATTAATATATTGGAAGATCATTATTGGAGACGTTGAATATCAATAATGAAAAATGGATCTTCTGTATCTAATATTCAAATACACTAATCCATTATTTTCCATAGGAAACTATTTGTAAGATGTATTGAATATTAAAATAAAAATATATAATATATATGAATAAAAATATTAGGTTCATATATACAAGCCACAACAAGATCAAACTTTATCACAAAAAACCACAACCCTGAACATGATTCATAGAAATAATCAACATAGCCTGAGCCTAGTTCTAGATAAATCAATGAAAGTGTTGAATTCATTTATAATTTCAAATCCTATAAATATATCTTGAATCAATCCTCCTCGTATAATTTCATAGCCTTACACATAATTTTTTTGAAATAGAGATTCAAACTATGTCAAATCACGCATGAACTATATATAGTATCCATGTAGGGCCATGAATCTATAAATATATAAGATATTTTGAGACATATCTAATGAAATCATAGCTTGGATAATCTTAATATCCATATAAATCATTTCTTGGAAACCAATGGGAAATAAAAATGACCACCCATATCATGAATTGTAATTTTTAAAACAATTCATACAAGAAATGATCAATTACAATTCCCAAAATGATGTCCACTTGGCCCTCATTCACATAATTCATTATAATGTAAACCATGATATCTGCAAAAAATATTAACAAAAATTTTTCAATGTACCATTTGAAAATATAATTAGACATCTCCAAATGGAATTAACAAAGACTAATAATTTCTATACAATATCATCAATGTGGTATAGGGGATATCTTCTTGGCCACCTTCATCCTATGGTATCTTGACCTATGTTCATTTATGAAAACCCACTATACACCCCTAATATGCATAGATAGATCATGTATTTGAGGCAATGAATGATTATTATTGAAATTAAATACGTTGATCATTCTATAATCAATGTAATGTTAGAGAATCCCATTCACCTTATTTTCAACAGGAAAAAATGATTTCTATGGTGACTCACTCGTAAAAATAAATCCCATGACCTAGATATAATTTGTCTAAATATATTATTCTTACAAATTTTTTAAGTTATATGATATGATATTATAAATATGTAACTCATAAATGAGAGTATATAAATACAAAACTCTACTAATTTCAGAGGTGGAAACTAAGAAAAATCAATAGGAAAAAAATTAGTATTCCAAATAAACACTTCTAGAAACTAACAATCAAAACACATCTCAAAAAAATCCAAAAAATATTTTGGATATCATAAATGATATTGACATAATATCTAGAATAACATGCCCTTTATTGCCTTATATTGGATCTCAATCACATTATAAGTGATTAGTGTCTCTATTAGGTGGGAGGAATAGAACCTTTTGATGGTATTATTCTATCTCAACATTAGAAATCACTGTTCAATATATGGAAAAAATTATGTTCAAGGACATCCATGTTAAGAAATATTAAATTTCGAAAAATATCAAAAGAAATGATAACTACCAAAAAAGTGGGAAACATAAAACCCTGATCTCTCATACTAATTAAATGAGTATAAAGATACATTATATATACTTTCAACCTAGGTCACAACCCCATATATTGAATCTTTTCTTTATTAGATGCGACAGACCTCATGAGGTAGCCTATGGAATGATAATTTCACACTCTATAATGCTACAGTTTTAAATGGCCCATGTGTCCACACTTGTGGCATGTCTTAGGCGTATCCTCAATACTTAAGAATGGTGCGTATTGTTATTCCATGATAGAAGTCCACTACTAGATTATTATAAAATGATGTCATTGGTACTGAGTTTCATGAATAGTGCACACTTCCACCGCCATCCTAATTGACTTCTCCTCATTTCATCTTTTATACTAAGGTGGAACCCTGTATTCCCCCATCAAATGAAAAGGAACTACCCAGTTCATTAAATATTAATATATCTATGTATCACCACAAAATAAAAAAATAATTATTTAAAAATTAAACGACACACAACACTGACTTGGACTAGAATTATAGGAAATATTTACTTTATCTTATATCACACATAGCACCGAGTTTATACAGGACAAATTATTATTATTTTTATTATTATTATAATGATAGTTATCACCACGTATATATATTAGAGGGTATGAATAGGATTTACTGAATTATGAAATTATGGTTAACACATACATATATAATGAATTATTTTGTGATCAATTAATTTGAAATGAAAATAAAACCCCTTTTAAAAAATAATATTGAATCTTTTTCAGAGTAATTATTTTAACAGAAAAAATTTTGTATTATTCTGATAAATATAAAATAACAGTATTATTGGATTATATTATTAAAATTTATATATTTAATATTATGGTTACCATTCATACTATGTGCTTTCTATAAATGAGAAAATAATAAATACAATATTAATCTTAAAACTATATTGTTTAAAAAATAATTAATTCTTCCAACTTTTTATGGTGAAGTTATTTAAAAACTACTTGTTTGAAATTGTATAAAATTTATTTGGGAAAAAATAATTTTACAAATATGAATACAAAATTTATCATTGGGTGAATTATTTATATTTTTAAGGGAAGTTTCAATTTTTGATGAGTTTTAAAAAATACTGAATTTTAATTGAAAAAACTATTATCTTTTAATTAATTTATAATGTTGAACTATATTTTAAAGTGGTATTAAATTTTAGTTAGTTAAATTTTAAATATATTAATAAAATATATGAAATTGGAATCTTTTTTATTTTTAATTTGGATATAAAATTGTTGTGAACTGTTTAAGGATTTCTTTTTGAGAACCTACATTCTCATTGCGCCTGTGAGATTATTTTTAAATTGAATTCTGCAACTTAGTTGAATAAAATTTGGAAAATTTTATTCCATAATTTTAATAATGATAATTTTTAGGATCTAATAATTTTAAATTACTTTTTTAATATTACTAATAGTGAAATAAGATAGAATTAATTAATGTATCTAAGGTCAAAACAATATTTTGTGTATTAAATGCATTGGTATTAATTTTAATTTTACACACACATGATATTTATTTAAGGAATTTTATTTAATATTTCTATTCACAATGTATAAATTATATAATAATACTTATATTACTTATATTCTTAAAGGAAATATTAACTAGGAAAATAAGAAATATTTGTTTCCATGGTAAAAACAGAAAGGGTAAAATTTCATAAACTTAAAGATTGTGGAACTACATGATAAAAAAGAGATTATGTTTTTGTAAACTTGATTTTTATAGAAATAATATTCCTTCCCCAAAATTATGAATCAATTTGGGTGGAACATGAGGTAATATTGACCTCCCAATGGTGAATATGTTATGTTATTAATAAAAATGAAACTCCTCCACAACTATAAATTGGAACGCACTCCACTCACTTCTTCACAGAACACATTCCATTTTTATCAACCCATATCTATCCAAAAAAATGTATCAAATTCCATCCCCTAAAAATATAGGACTTATTTTGGGAATAAATATATCTTTCAAAGGATTATTTCAAATCCTATCTAGTATACACAAATAAGAGGAAATTTTCTTCAATAATTATTCTTATTTTAATTTAATCTCAAAATAATTAAATTATTATTCAAATGTGATTATATAAAAACCTTGGTATATTAAATATTTTTTTTTGATTTAAAAATATGAAAATGTCCTACAAGAATCTCCACTTCCATAAAATGTATTATGAAATTAGTATTTGTCTCTACAGTGTACTACTGCCTCATAAATCGAGGTCATTATTTTTTCCACTACCATCTATAAAAATTGTATATGATTATGAATAAAAATTATATATATGCTATTTATAACGTAATTATACATATTTTGTCATTATATATTATATACATTATTTTTTTCCATTCGGTATTGGATACAATAATGTCTTTCGTGTGTACGAAGGACTACCACCTTGCAAAGTGTTGAGATTATTTTTGTTATTTCTTTAAATGGAAGGAAATAAAGATATAATTAATTATTAAATGTGATATAGATGAAATTATTATGATATAAATTACATATTTTTATTATTATATGATAATATATTATATTGTTATTAACACTAAAAAGATGTTAAAATCATCTGTGAACGTGTGGAAAACAACCTTTAAAAAGCGATGTGACACTCATTCGACCCCCACCCACATTGATGAAATATATAATTATATATAAGGAAGTAATAATGTATATATGATATTTGTTTCATTATATAAATATAAAATATTACTTACATCTTTTCCATAATGATCATTGAAAAATGAAAACATTACTCATGCACATATATGACAAACCATCTCCATTATAGTAATATACTTAATATTTCGTAACCATATTTCATGATTGGATTTAAAAGTAAAATTTTTCTATAAATATGATAATTATAAAATGAATATTATTCTGTATATGTTTATATAATGATTTCTTTGACCATATTCAACTACCCTTTATCATTTTTGACACATAATCCAAATATGGTCAAAAAATATGACATAAAACTAATAAATTATATAATCATATATAACATGGTAATAAGTGAAATAAAATTAATATTAAAGCTTAATTTTTTTATGTAATAAAATAAACTACATAATTTAATTATTTCAGATGATAAATAATAAGTGAGATAGTCAAACACTAGGTAATGGTTTTCAAATCTCATTTTTATTTCTGTGAGATGTGTGTAATATTTACCACCAATTTTTATTTTGTGTTTTATGTAATAACCAAGAATGATTTTTTTGATTCATATCAATAAATTTACAGGGATTTACATATTAATTTTATTATAGATCTTTCATGGGTCTTACGATTTCAATATTACCCAAGTGGTTGGGTATTTTATCTCAATTTTCCTTCATTGGGATGTATGTTAGATTGTACACCAATATTATTTTAAGATGTGTATAATTTAACCTTTGAAATTTTATATCATGAATATCATTATTGGTTTATGATATTATAAGATTAATTTAATGTTATAATTTCATGGGGATAATTATTCAATGTTACAAAATTCATTAGGGACCATTTTTACAATCTCATAATTTATTGGGATTATTTATGACTATAAAAAAAATGATGAGATCTTATTACCAATATCTATACAAACACTTCAATTTTTATATCCTTGGGTTTCATAATGATAATACATATTTCCCCTTCAATTTTCTTCAATTTATGTAATCATATGTTTAAATAAATGTTTTTGAGAAAAAAAATATTAATATATATTTTTGGATGAAATCAATATTTCTTCAAATTTCCATGTTTTCTAAAAATGTTTTCAATTGTTTTTAATTCATTGAAAATTATTTATTAAATACATTTTTACCAATTTATTAATTTTAAAAAAATTATTTAAAATAATATTAATGTCATTTTCAAAAACAATTCATGATTTTATTTTAACAAAAACGATGAAGGATTTTTTATTTTAATGTGTCCGGAATGAAGAAAATTTCACATAATCAAGACCATTATTTTAATTTAATTTTCTTTTATATATTTTAATTTTTATTTACAATGCAAAAGAATATGAAAATTCATTCTGTTTAAAAAAAATTTCGAAATGAAAACATTATTTTCCTCAGACAATGTTTAAAATGATTCTTAAAAAATCATTAATATATTTCCATGCATCTTTTAAATGAAAAATATTTTAGCAGTATTTTGTGAAATTTAGTTTAAGACGTGATTTACAAAATGGAATGGTTATTTTCTCAAAAATGAATTTAATAATATTTTAATGGTATTTCAATTCATCAATTTCAACAACACTTATTCTTATTTATGGTATAATGGGGATATTCTGAAATGATACAATCCTCAATATTTGTATTGATGGATAACAATTATTTCAATGTGATTGTTATGGAACTAGTTTATTTTCCATGTGTTAACAATGTATTAGTGAGATTTTAAAGGAACTTGTTTCCTTTACATGGGTTAACCACGATTGAAAGATATTTGTATAGAAGTCGTTTAACATCGATGGGTTAATAATGTTTCAAAAATATTCCAATAAAACCCTTTTCATTTCCACAAGTTAATCATGTTTCTAATTTATTGAATTGAAACTCATTCATTTCCAAGGGATAATTACGTTATGAAAAAATAATTATTGTTTCAATTATTTTTATACTGAAGTGAAATATCTATGAAAATTATTCATTTTATGGTTATTAGACATTATATATAATGGATGTACCTATATAGTTTCGGGTGATATTGATAAATCTTATATGAATTGTTGATCCCCAATATAGCTCATCAAAAAAGGGTGATCCTGAACTAGATTACATTAAGGGTGCACCGCATTATATATCTCCAATGAAATGGGTAATGATTATGTTCTCTAGAGGATTATATTGGATGTCATCTGTATGATTATTCCAATTTTTAGTGTTCATTGGATATAATGTCCTAAGATAGAAACATGTCTTTAATAAGCTACCAATGGGTTTAAGATGTTTCATTTGATCATGATTAATATGACATAGATTGTTATTATTGATTCTTGTGATTGTTTAATTTATTAAATACTTATAAAAATTTTCCATGTTTGATTATATATGTATTTATGGGGATTAAAATTATTATTTTGTACTCATAAACTTGGATTATGTCAACATACCCATATATTCTTCTTTTTCTTGTAGATGATATTCATTTATTAATTCATTTGTTTTCCATGGATGTGAATTTGAACTCACATTTATTAGGATTCAATTCCCACATGTTATTAAGAATACTTTTGAAATAATTATGTCTATAATGGGTTTTATATGCACAATGAAAATGAATTATTGTTAAATAAGAAACTCTAGGTTAAATGAGAGAAATTCTCATTTAAGGTAATGGTGATTTTTTATGTAAGAGTTTTCTTAATTCTCTTAAACTCTATAACTAAATGTTCCTTGATAATGTCCACGATATATGTTTCATTTTAATATTTTATTTTATATATAGAAACCAATGGGTCAAAATTATCATCATAAAATTTGTAATGGTCATTTTTACAATATTGTCACTATATCCAAGAGTGCGGGTTCTAGGTTATTATAGTTGGAATCAATGGTCGGTTTATATAACAATGTATATTATGTTGTTTTAATATGATTTTATATTATGAGTTATGGATACCATCATTGGTCTAAAAGATTATGTTTGATCATGATTTAAATTTCAAAGCCATTCAATTTGATATTTTATGTAGTAAATCTTTTTTAGGTTAGTAATGAAATATTTTTAGACATTTTTTTGTGGGGATACTTTTTTATGATCCCAGGTCATTATATGAGGTAAAAGTATTTTAAATTTAATTTTAAACTATATTTTATGGTCAATTTGAATACCCTATGAGTTCATGGGTGTATCCATTATATTTAATCCTTTTTCGAAGCCCAAAACCAAAATTTTGGGGAAAATAGGATAGGTCGCACGGTTATTAGAAGCCATACATGACATGATATATAGTCTGACTAACTATATGAGACTTTTAAAAAGGTAAATATGAGCCCACATAGATGGAGTATATTATATAGATGGAGGTGTACACCCATATGGGGAACATATAATTTTTAAAAGTTCCAAAATGAATTGTTTTTGCATGGTTAGTCGAACCATCCACAGTGATCATGTAGGTGCCCCATATGCATAGGGGAGGGAACATGGTAAGAATTCAATTGGGCCAAAAATGTGGCCAAACAATGAGGCCTATAATTTTGTGGTAAAATGACCAAAATAACCATAAAACGTTTTATAATCTAATTTCAAGTTTCATTATCCTCTATTTGCAGAATCATGTCCTTTAGTTAACCATTTTGAGGTTTGTTCCTAGTATTTTCCACTGATTCGCAATATAAGCTTGGAATTCAAATTCATTCATCTAATTGAATCTATACAGACTAGAAATCCAATAATTTTTTGTCATTATTCATTATTTTTGGTATCAAAGGTGTTATTTATTTTCATGCTAATATTACCTAAGTCTAGGTTCATTATTTTTCACTCGATTTGAGTCAAATCAATAGCTGATACTATATGATCCCAACACTACATACCTATAGTAAGTGGTATATAATTTTCATTAATGTATTGATTATTTATAGCGGTAGTTTCCATTATACCTCGCACCAAAATTTTGGACATGGCCTCGTAAGTGAATTGGATGATTAAATCAGACATAAATGAACTTGTTAGGAATGATCACATGTTCCTTGAGTCCTCTTGGAGGTTTTTTACTTATCCAAGGCCACTGATGGAATGTTACATTGGTTTTTCTTCTTCTATATCACACATGGGGTGTGTCTTTGAGCTTTCCTTGATAGAGTAACATAATTTATAAACGAAATTAATTGAATTATGTACTTAAGAGAGGGTTTTCACAATTTCTATGTTGATTCCTGTGATTAAATGGTTCATATGGAATTTCTATTTGTGAGGTTGAACTCATGGAATATAATAAATTTTTGAATTGTTAAATGAGTTGTAATAACTCAGGAGATGAAATGGTATGATATGATAATTGTAAAGAAAGATGAATGATTGCGTAGGATTAAATGGGTGTGCTACACCATGGGTTATGATCACTGTATAAAATTACTTGAACTTATATGCTCCCTATATTTTGATTAAATGGGATTCCCTAGGCTATTCTACCCCTCAGATAAGGATTTTTTGAGGTTAAATAGCACATTATTTATTGTCATTCTCCTTGGACCACCATTATATTCTTACCATGCTTCCATTGAGATCCTCCTGGTAATCCACAAGGATTTCTTGGTTCTCTACACATTGGATCCCTTCCAAATATGCTTTAAACATTTAATTGTATAGAAAAACCATGGTAAATTTTATATGTTTGATTGTACAGCTCAGTCGTGTATGTAATGACACTTTTGGTTATACAGAATGGTCATGGTTGATTGGGTATATATGGTATATAGAGTGGTCATGGGTGATATAATATATTTTGTACATGGAATGGCCATGTTTTTTACTTCTATTTTTTCTAGTAATACCTAGTTATATGATCATGAAACTTTTTTTTCTGGGAGCCTTGAGTGGATGCGCAGGATCACCTACTTGGTTACATTTTCCCTAGATGCTTTACATGTATTACTTCAATACTTATTATGTTATTCATTATGATTTACATTATAGAGCATATCCAAGACATGTTATGTATGCATTGTGTGGTGACCTAGTGGATTATATTTCACACCGTATTTGGGTAGTTGATGGGTACCTAGACAGATTATATCGATGTAAGTAGGGACCGTGTCTAGAACCCACAAATCAATGCTACACATTTGGAAAGTCTAGGATTATCTGAGAATATGACTGAGATAAGGATCATGATTCTAGTTGGGATATTTTATATTTGGTCTTTTTAGTATTTCTATACAAGTATTATACTACAGTATGAATACCGATTTTTGTTTTTTGTGGAAAAAATACATGATAGATAATTGTCTATATGAGACTACTTCTGGTGTTATTGTATATATCAGTATATAGATGTTTAACTCATGTTCCATTATTATATTCCTTCCGTTATTGATCTATATAATTAATACTATTATGTTACACACTAGTAATTAGGAATAGTTTCAACAAAAAAACACATTAGTCCCTCCTTACTAGTTGGTAACCTCTAGCATTTGGGGAGATGTGCTTGAGGCCATGAGGTCAACTATGCATGGGGTATAGGTGAATAACATCTGGGTTTGGGATGTTGCAACATGGTATCATATAATTTTATTTTCTATTTAATTTTTTAATAGAATAATAACTGTATTATAAATGATTTAAATTTAAAAATGAGTCGTTCTTGGGAGTATCTTGCCCATATATTGGATAAAGACCAATTCCCATGAATGAGAATTGTTGTTTTTTAGGTTTTGACAATTACAATTGAATTGATTCCAACAATGGGTGACAAAATTGAATTAGGATGTTATCATTAATATTATTTATGGTTCAATTTTCATTCAACCCAATTAGATGAGGTTATTACTTCTCAACAATCATTTTAGAATCTTTTCAATGTTCACATTCCATGCATATGTCTGGCCATATTGGACGTGTTCCTTGATATCATGAAATTTTGATATATTCCCTATGTGATATATTTCA
This sequence comes from Viscum album, assembly GCA_963277665.1. Classification (NCBI taxonomy): domain Eukaryota; kingdom Viridiplantae; phylum Streptophyta; class Magnoliopsida; order Santalales; family Viscaceae; genus Viscum; species Viscum album. Next base: position 2,094,870,557 of record OY728163.1, on the reverse strand, counting down.
TATATATGCTATTCTGATAGATATTATTTGTATGTAATTGAAAAAAGGCTGGTACATAGATTTACTGTCATAACCTAAGATGTTTGTTCCTGATTAAGCTATCACAGACACTCTATGCATCCAATTGTGACACGTTGAGCCATATACAATGAATCACATTGAATATAATGTGTTACAGTGTGGATTTGGTGTATTTCATTTTTTATTTCATGAGGAGTGTGGTACCTTATGGATCAGACGTGGTGAAATTCTTCCTTCAACAATTTAAAATTATGTTTTAAATGAAAATAAATTCAAATGGAAAATTGACATTGATGATAGAAGAAACATGACCTGGACCAATATGTTTTATGGGAACTATGTATCATATCTATTTACCTTTACAGCTATTTATTTTTACCATACCTAGATTTAGGGAAAGGTTGTGTGGTATTCCCTATTATAGAAAAGATTAAACATGTCCTTCTCTTTCAGCAGTGATCTATGTTTATCAATCGTTTCAGAGTTGTGTGTTTTGAATTATAGAAAAATTCTACCATAAAGGCCTATAGTCAGGTTCTGGGTGGGTAGCAATGGATATTATCTGAAAGTAGTGTTCTATGGTCTACTAGTGGATCATGTGATAGTTCAAGATAAGGCACTAGTATTTATTTTGTACATAGTTATTGAGTAATTTTTTATTCGAGAGGATTTTTCATTTTCAGTTGTCTTTTCATTGAACATCATAGCCCGTCTAGTCTATGGAAGAGATGAAATATGTGTTATAGTAGAATAATCCCCCAAATATTCATTGAATCATTGTCCAGATGATACAGATCTATTTATTGATACTACACTTTTGATCTTTGATCATCTGAAGACATCTTCTTAGAGAAGAGTGAATCTCTTGACTTATATACTTTGGGGAGCCACAAATCACATTTGGGATGTTCTAAACTAGGGTGAGAGGCTATGAGAGGTGAGTTAGATGGATTTCGAATCCTGAGTCTATGATTAATTTTTCTAGGAAGCTATGATAGAAACATGAGATTGTGAGTTCATGTGTTTGGAGCAGGGAACAATAATGGTTATGGATTATTCAGAATGCTTTACAATGATACATGATTTCTCATCAATATAAAATTATAATGATGCATAAAGGTGTAATATTATTCAAGTAAGGTCTTAGAAATTTCATTCGTTATCATGTCAAGAAGTTCATATTGGCCTTTATTACTGAAATATTGAATTAGGTGCTTATTATAGTAAAAAATATGAGGGAATCCTAGTGCTCAAAGCCGAGTGATATAGTCTCTTGGCCTAATAGTTTTTTAAAGGTTGGGACTGAAGCCTTAGTTGTTATAAAAGAAAAGAAAAGACCTCTTTATCTGGGAAGAGGGAGACCCATTACATAGCCCGAAGGCCGAGTGGGAATTTACCCCATTACATAGCCTATAGTCCCAAATTTTGGTCCCAAGGCTCTTTCTGTGAATAGTACTACTACATTACCACACTGATACTATAGAACACACTACCCGCCACTGCTATAGTAACCTACCACCGCTTTAGTGGCCGCTGCTGCTACAGTACGCTACAGTCTCTGCTATAGTACCTGTGCCCAATGGGTTTTGAACCCCCATTTTCAAGTAGGATTACAGGGTTCTTACCATGAGAGGAGTAACAATTAGACCACTAGTGTTGCAAGTGATGTTTTCTATCATCTTTGTTTCATATAGGGACATGTGTGGAATCGGTATGATCACAAACCAGACAAGAATCGTGCCGGCAGTAGGATGGGTAACATAGAGAATTTTAATTGGAAAATCCCTCCTGTAGTTATTGGTTTCGGCCCATCTTCATCTTTTGGTTCAGGATTGTGTTCGAAACCTTTGCATCCAGCAGGGAACTAGAGCAGGACCGATCAGTCAGGATGAGGTGGTGGTCATGGATGAGGCATCCAGACACCATTTTTACGAAGATAAAAAAGTTGTCCTATAATGGGTAGATGGGAAATGACATAGTGTCGTGCTAAAAGAAAAATATATTATTTGTTTCCTACACCTAAGGAGTATGGTTTCAGGTCATCTACTATGAGATTTTTTATCTTACTACCATGTAATCTTTTATCTTCTCACTTTGATACAGTTACATCAAATAGTTTCATATTGGTTCTTATGGTAGAAATCCTAGGACTTTTGGTTCAATTTTCTTAGGGATTTTTTATGCATGAAACATAATTATGGGTCAGAAAAGAGGATATACATTAATTAAGGGAGTTACCCCTTTATATTTGTGGTTGTCACTTCATCTAAAATCTTTGTTTCTTCAAGATAACTGGGTTTGACATAATACTCAAGATGGACTGACCAGAAGTTTATCAACTCTATGTGGGTTACTCTCGCAATAGGGTTACATTCACATCCCCGGAATGAATTTTTAATACACAAAATCATGAATGGGATGTTCATGTGTGTCGAGATTGACCACAACATAATTGGTTGGGGGAATGACATCTCAGATTTCGTTTTTGTATTTGGATGTTGAGGGAGTGAATCTCTAATATTTTCATCCAGTGTTTTATCATTTTAGGGATGTCTTCTTTAATGGATTTTCTGGTTTAACATCTAATATATATGTGCATTTCTGTATTTATCTTGGACTAGGACATCCATCTGTATCTATTATACCTAATAGGATGGATACTTCAGGGTTGCAAGAGATCTAGAGGTATCTATAGTAAATGGAATAAAATGGGATTACTTGATCTAGTATATCTCCATGGGGATCAAAGGTTCATTCAGTGATAAAGATAGATTTAACCCCTAGCCCATACATGGGATACCATAAATTTTACCAGTTGATGATTATGAAATGGTATCCCTTTAAAGGGTTATATAAACTTTTAGACCAACTACATTGAGATAAGGTGTTCTTGAATATTGACTTGATATCTAGATTTCATCACGTGTTCATTCAACCTATGGACATACCTTATAAAAATTTTCATATCAGTGTATCTAGTTTTGTTGTTCGGTCTCATGAACACACCATCAGATTTCATGGAGCTAATGAACTGAGTTTTCCATCCTTATGTGGATTCATTTTTATTGTTTTATTGATGCTATCTTTGTGTATTATCATAATCAATATGAAAATTCCAAACATCTTGAGATAATATTGGATATATTATTAGAGAATCAGTTATATTCTAATATCAAAAAGTGAAATTTCTAGATGGATATAATTTAGAACCAGGGTATTATTATCTCAGACACATGAGTATCAATTGACCCAGAAAAGGTGAAAGTTTTAGTTTCCTCAGAGAAGAAAAAGAATTTATTTTTTATATAATGTTTCTTAGGGATAGATTTTTATTATAAGTGTTTTAGACAATACATCTTAAAGATATTGGTTCCACTCATGGGATTGAATAAAATGGGTGTGATGTTTTTATAAATAAATAACAATGTCACTGCCTTTCCGGAAATGATAAGGATATTTACTTTAACTTCGGTCCAGATTCTTGTAGAGCAAGGTAGAAGGTAAAATTATTATTTCGATGGTATCATACATGGATAAATTATGATGTAAGGTTAGTTTTGGGGTGTACAAGTCTCGTTATTGTATGAAAATGATAGGAATTTCAAAAAATAAGATCTTGAGTTAGCCATAGTTGCTCATGATTTTAACTATTAGAGACAATATTTATAGGGAGAACATTTTTTGGTGTAAAAGGACCAAAAATCATTATTTAAAAAATTACACAACATGAACTAAATTTTAGAGTGTGAATGTAGGTTGAATAGCAATAGTCTATTTAATTTGATCTTTCTTATATAGAGGGAAAATGTAATGCTATAGTTAATGAACTACGCTTGAAAACTCAGATACAATAATTTTAGGATTCCATTAGTGATTGGAATCCTATATATTTTTTATTTGACATGCACCTTGGTGTGTAGTAAATTTAGTGAAATGATATAAATTTGTCCTTAGTGGTGACCTCTACGCTTATGTATAGAGAAAAGTTGTGGAAACTATAAGATTTTGAAGGCCTAGACCTATGAGAGAGTGTGGATGGTGAGTTCCCACCTCCTAGTCAGATCATATGAGAGGATGATATCTTGTGTGTCCATCATCGTGTATGGGTTCTAGTGTACATGCCTAAGAACTTGTTGTGGGATTTTCATTCCCCAGTTTGGAGGGTGTATCTTGGATTTACCAAGACATATCATCATTTTGGTTTCCAGTATTGGTTTCTAGGGATGAAACATAAGGTAGATGGTTTTTTACCTAGTGTTACACATTTCAATATGTGAAAAAATAAACTCCATGACCAACTAGACTTTTACCACATTAACCTATTCCTAATTCGAAATGTGATGGATTTGCGATGGATTTTGTGACAGTTTTTATCGTCGTTACCTCGATGTAGTGATATTGTGTGGGAAGTTTCCAATAGACTCACAAATATTTCACATTTAATACTGAACATGTATACCTTAAATGTGTATGAGTTTGGGAGGTTATATATATGTGAGATAGTAAAACTTCTTGGGGTCTCATGTACAATCATTTCAGATAGGGTATCTCAATTTACATCTCATCTCTAGATGATTAAGTAGAGAGTATTGGGTACATATGTTATTTTGAGAAACACAACCCACCCTCAGACTAATTTCTTCTTAGAGAGAATTATACAGTAGCTTAAGGACATGCTTCAAGCATGAGTTATGGTTTTTGAGGGCTTCTAGGAACCGAATATACCACTGGTTCAGTTCTCATACAATAATAGATATCATAAAACTATACAGATGAAACCATATGAGTCATTGTATGATAGGCCATGATGAAAACCCTTTTGCTGGTTAGAGTTAGGTGAGACTATTTTACTAGGATCGTGTATTATTCAGGAGACTTCTGTGCAAGACTTGTTGATCGGGAGTAGTTGGCATCCATAAAATTTCAAAAAAAACTTATTCTGGTCATAGATGATGATATCTAGAGTTTTTGATTGGGGATTAGTCATTTTTATGTGTGTCATTGGGGTTTGGAAGTAGATGGACCCTGAGACATGCTTAGAATTCAGCATGACATTTATGGAAATTTGATATTTTGGAGAGATTCGTGATAGTAGCATAATAGTTGAAGTTACATAAGAGGTACCAAGACATGAACGATGTATTCTATATATTTCAACATCTCCACTATCACTCAGACACTTCTAACACTCTGTAGTCAGATGAGGTAGAGCTACATGTTGTTGTTTCCTTTTAATATGATCTTTTTCATATCATTGACTGGATCATAGAGGTTCCTTGAGGATGGTCACTTCCACTAGTGTGGTTTCTATGTAAGCACGGTCATTTATAGGATGATACATGGGAGTGGGAGGCTGATGTACATGATCAGTGGCTGATGTTATTCACAGGTGATTCTTGAACACCCTTTATAGGTAAATTTGAAGACTAATTTCTTTATGGGGGAGATTATAAGATCCTGGGTTTTCATATGAGGTATTAATATTTTTAGTTTTAGTTTATATGTTTTTTGTATAATGTGAATAGCCTCTCAGGTCATGGGGGTATCTAGGGGTGTAAGGGGGTTTTCAAGGCCTAAAATCATACTTTTTTTTAAAAAAATAAGGTTATTTTTATGGCTTGTCGAAACTATGAGAGACAAGCCGCACAGTCTTATTAACCAAGCAATACCTGGGTAGAGGGAAAGAGAATCCCCCATGGTTTCACGCAACTATGCAGATGGAGACGCATTCCCATGCGGAAAAACTACATTATTTATCAGATCCAAAAAACATGGATTACATATTTTTAGTCCAATCATGCACAGTGACCATGCGGGTTCCCCATTAAAATAGTAGGGGATTCACAATTGGTGCACATTTTAGAAATCATATGGCCTATTATTTTCAGGTAAAATGACCAAATTTACCTTAAAATGTGTTATAACCTAATTTGGACTTTCATTATTCTCTATTTTAAGAACAATACACTTATAAGCTATATTTCAAATCTGTTTCCTAGGAATTTCTACGTATTCGCCATCTGAGCATAGAATCAAATGCCGTTCATCTCATTGGATCCACACTAGTAATTACTCTATTCCATTTGTGGTTTTCGTCATTCCTATTTCTATCAATGAAGTTATTTATATGGAATCTATTGTGCCTTATTTCTAGGTTATTATTACACTCTTCATTTTCCTCAAGGTCTATGTCGAATACAGAGTTGATATTACCCTATCACTCCACTAAATACTTACGATAGTGGGAAAAATCACATTTATAAATGAAATTAATAGAATTTTTTTTTGTTATATGGATTTATTCCACTAAATGTTGATTCCATTGATTCAATGGTTTATATGGAATTGTCATATCATTGGGTAAGCTCATGGAATGTAATCGATTATGAATTGTTATATGAGTTGGATGAACTGATGAGATGTAATGGTATGAAATGATAATTGTAATGAATTATGAATTATTTCATAAGATTCCATGGGTGTGCTACACCAAAGGTCATGATAGAGTTAGATAATGCCTCTTATCAAAATGCTCCTTGTATTTTGACATTGTTGGATTACATGGGCCTTGATACCCCATGAATCCAACTTGTTTGGGATCACAATGGACCCGGTATATTGACATGATCCTTAGAACCCAATTCATGTATAACCAATATTACATAAAGATGCATCTAGGAATTGATGGGGATGCATTGATTCTAAAAACCTTAGATCTGACACCAAGGATTCTGAAACATCTAATTCTGTGGAACGACCATTCTAAATGTGACATGTTTTATTATATGGATCATTTGTGGTTTTTAAGACACTTAAGGTTACATGGTAATTCAATGGTTGATTTGATTCAAATTTTATATGTTGTGTTTTTGGGTGATATGATACATTTTTTATATGGTATGTTTCTAGTGTTTAATTTATTTTTCTCTATAGCTACTTTGTTATAGTAGCTTGAAACATGTTTTGCAGTGATCCTTGAATGTGTCTACAATAACACTTACATGGTTAGTTTTTTATTGGGAACTTTACAATTATTAATTCCCTTATTTTTTTATTGTGAAATGTTCTTTAGCATGTAATTCCCAACCAGGACATGTTATAGAAACCTTCGGTGGGGAACTACTATGATTTTATCACACACCAATTTTGTGCCACCATTAGGTAACTAGATAGGTTATATGGATATAATTAGGTACATGGAAAATAGAACATAGCTTAATTCTTTAATTAGTTCAATTATTAAGAGAATGCGAGATTGGGACTCAGCATAGGCTCGAGATTCAAGTTGGGGTAGTTTAATTTTGGTCTTTCTGTTATTTTAATTCTTATACTGTACTAGTGTCTGAATACCTCTTTTGGATGATTTTTATAAACATGTAATGTCATATAATTTTTTATATTAGATTAATTATTGTATTATTCTACATTTCCATATTCATATGACAATATCATTTTCTATGTTTATATTGATTAAACTATTTATTTGTATTATTTCTACCATTATGTTACACTCTCATAATAGGGAATAATCTCTCCAAAAACACACCATAGTCCATCTTTTATAGTTGGTGGCCTTTGGAATTTGGGGATATGCACTTGAGGCCACGTGGCCAACCTTGGTCAGGGAAACATTCAATGGCATCTAGGTCTGGGATGTTACATTTATAACCCCTATGATCAAACTAATGAGTTATTTAGGGATAATTTTTTTCGTTGAAGGAAAAAGGGATAACCCAAAGTCTAGGTGAGAGCCAATCACTTCTAAAAAGGTTGTGTGGATTATTCCCAAAACTGAAGTGAGAAAAGGGTATAACTCATATAACTGGAAATCATAATGTCTTGGTTAACATGACATTTTTATAGGTAAACATTATGTTTATTTTTTAAATATATGGTGTTTTATTTGAGGAACTATAATTTCATTTTCTTTGAATAATATATAATAAAATTCTTTTAATATTTGGGTTTTGTACTTAGCCTGAAATTGTTTGAGTCGTTTTAAGGACAGTTATTTATTCGATGATTTTGTTTTAACATTATATATTTATATTATTATTTATAGACTAAGGTGTGAAGGATTACATTTTTGAAATTACCTCACTATGTGAAAATAATTTTGGTTTTGGATAAATTCTACAGACATGATAAAGATCATGTTATGCTTATGTAGATTATTTGGTCCTTTAAAAGTTTACTTTATCACATCTAGCATTGAATATTCATCCTCAATACATATCACTTCGTGAAAAATATGACATTGTATTTGATATTTATTAATAGATGAAGTTATACTAATCAAGTATGTATATATCCAAATTATCGTAGTTTTGATGATTACATAATTGCATTACTCTATTAAAATGATACTAAACATAAAATATTACCCTAGTACCATCATTTATGGGGAACCTATTTCCCTTTTGTGACCACATATTTATGGTTTTTATAACCTTAACATTGTATTAACCATTCACATTCATTTGATCAATGACCTCAATTACACTCAATAGTTATTTATTCTTTTCTTAAATACCCAAATTTTTCACTTCTTTGGAATCATAGTAAATTACTATTCCATAAAACATTTTTTACATTCCATTATATCTTATTGTTAAGATTTTTTATTAACCCTTTATCTGATGTGGTTTTACAAAAATATTTATTTCCAAATGTCCAACCTTTGATTACAAATATAAAGTTCAAATTACGAGGACACAATTTGTTGAAGTGGGGATGATGTAACACACTAACATTTATAAATAATAAAATTATTTTTGACAGAATAAACTACATGGAACACTAATTTTTTCTTTCATTACCTGCAATATCAATTTTTGATCTCCTTACATGCAATAACGAGTTAAATCAAAACAAGTTATTATTATTATTATTTAATTTGAAAGTTATATCCAAGCCATAATAATGGAGGGTATAAAACTAATTAAATGAAATATGAAATATAGTTTACACATGTTTTTAAAATGATTTATTTATTGACCAATTAAATTGAAATGAAAATAAAACACTTTTTAAATTAAAACTTGTTTTTTCAAAAAAAAATAGTTTTATGTGCACAATTTTGTTTTATACAACTAAATTGAAAATATTTCTCATTATAGATTATATTAATGATATATATATATTAAATATAATTTTTAACATTTATACTATGTTTTTCCTCAACAAGAGATAAAATAATATATCGAATTTTATTCATAGAACTATATTTTTTTATAGAAATTTGATTATTCATTTCTATTGTACAAAGAAATAATTTTAGAAACAATTTTTGGAACACTCATAAATTATATTTGGAAAAATAAAATAATTTTTTGAAATTATAATACGAAAATTATCTCATAATTATTTTTTTATATTTTAATGAAAAGTTATCATTTTTCATGAGTAGTGAAAAATATTGACATTAAAATGAAAAATGTATTTTCGTTTAATTTATTTGTAAAGTCAGATAATATTTTAAATTGTTGTTAAAGTATAATTTCATAAATAATTCTTCAATTAATCTATTTAAGGTATTTTCTATTAATATATTTTTGAAATTGGATAAAAAAATGTTAACTATTGATCTTTTTCCATTTCAAAACACACTTCCTCATTACCTTTATGTGATTTATTTTAAATTATATCCTTATAGAGTTGTAAATGGAATTATAAAAAATGGATTCAATAATGGGAATAATCATGATTTATATTTTCTAATAAGTTTAATTTATATTTTTACCATAATTATTTTTGAAATAGACAAATTATATTAATGTGATTAAGGTCAAAATGGGGTTTTGTGCATTACATGCGTTCATATTAAAATTAATTTAAAAAACAATTTTTTTTCATTTAGTAAATATTATTTCATATTTATAATAATTTTTTATATTTTATTAATAAATATAATTTTAATTATAGTCTTATAGGGTAAATTACAAAGGTATAATAAAAAAATACCAGTTATCGTGGTTTGAAAAAGATGTGGGTCGGGAAAACATAAAAACTAAGGAGTAAAATGGCACAAAATGTGATCAATTTTCTATTTTAGATAAGTTTATACAACATATAAATCCTAAAATCAATTACAAATCAATTTTTGATGCACATGAGGTATTATTGACGTCCCAATAGATAATACTTTTGGGTATTTACAAAAATGCCACTCCTCTACAATAATAAATGGGAACTCACTCTCCTCACTTCATCACACAACCCAATCCATTTTTATTGAGAAATATTATCCCAAATGAATTCCAAAAATCCATAATCTTATAATACCTATTATTTTAATAAATCCATCCTATTAATGATTTAGTAAAAACCTAAATATAATTCCAAAAGATGAGGTAATGTTCGTCAATGAGTGTTTTCAATTTATTTATCTCTCAAACTCCATAAATTATTATGAAACAAAGATTATATAATATCTTCAATATCCCCAACATACTATGAAGTTTTAATTATTATTTATTGACATACTTCTCTGTCAACTTCCATTAAACGGGTTTTCAAATGATCATTCATTTGTACACCAGACTACCGCATCATGAACTGATTTCATGTTTTTGGGATTACCACCTATCAAGGTTGGGTATGATGATGTATTAATACTAGATATATAATATTTATTTAATATTTTAACCGATTAAGTAATTATATAATTTATCATTTGTAAATTTACCTTCCATTTTAGATACGATAATGTCACTCGTTCGATTAGTGGACTACCGTCTCATGAAGAAATGTGATTACGATTTTCACCAACATTGTAAATGGATTGTAATGATGATATATTTAAGGATTATATGTGATATATATGAAATTATTATTATATTAATTACATATTTTCCTTTCATCAATTATAATATATCTTTTTTTACACTAAAAAATTATAACATCATTCAAGTACGTGCGACAATAGCCTCCACAAAGTGATGTGACTCTCTTTTGATCCCCACACCACATTGTTGATATATATAATTATATCAAAATAAATGATATGTAATGTGTTCTATTATTATAATTCTTGAAATTTGAAATAATTCTGTCCTTTTTTTCATAATGTTCATCGATATATGGGAATGTTACACATGTGTATGGATGCATACCATCACGGTTTTCATAAATTGTATAATTTTTCATAACCATATTTAATGGTTGGTTTTAAAAGTGTATTAATGATTAAATATGATAATTATTTGGTTAATATTATTATATATAAGTCTATATAGAGATTTATTAAACCATAGTCAACTTACCAATATCATTTTTGACGTATAAGCCAAATATGGTCCAAATAGATAATGAAAACATAGTTGATTAAATAATAATATATAACATAATGATAAGTAAAATAAAATTAATTTACACCTAAAAAAAAAATCCTGAATTAATAATTATAATATTTTTATTATTATTGAAGATAAAGAACATGTGTGATGAATCATACTTGATGTAATGGTATTTCGTATCTCACATTTATTTATGTGAGATGTATGCCAAATCCCCCATGTATTATATACTATCTTTAGTATATACTATCCATGAATTTATTTTATGATTATTATCCTTAAATTTATATGGATTTAAATATCCATTTGAGGATATCTCTCTTTCATAGGGTTTATGATTTATACATTTCCAAAGCGGTATGTGATTTTGTCTCATTTTTTACCTCTTTGAGCCATATGTTAAGTTATATACATGTATTCTTTTAAGAGGGGTATATAATACCAATTTCACATGTAATATAATTAATATACTTATTTTAATCATATTTTATGTTTCATTTAATGTTATTATTTCCAATGGATTATAATTTAATTTTATAAAAGTGGAAAGAGTCTTTTTTTCCAATCTCATCATTTTCTAGGATTGTTTATGATTATACTACCAATGAGGATATCTTATGATCCATCTTTTAAGAAACTAATTAATCTTAATATCCTATGGTTATTTCATAGGAATACATTTTTCTTTTCATTTTTTCTCTCCTTTATTACCTCGTATTTTAAAAAATGAGATTTTAAAAAATGTTATTTATCTCTTTCTTCGGTCAGAAAACATTCGCTTCCAAAAATCATTTTTAAAAAAAAAATTAAAAAACGTTTTCAATATTTTTCAATGATTTATTAAATAAATTTGTACACATGTTTTAATTAAAAAAATAAATGGAATCTTCAAGTAATTTTCTAAAACATTTTCCAATTATACATTATCAAAAATGAGAAAGGATTATTTGTTTTAACTTGTACAACATAAACGGTATTTCCCGCTGTCATGAAAATTATTATCCTTAAAGAATAATGTTTTAGTTTTTATGGTGATTTTCAATGAAAATTATTTTTTAAATGTTTTCTATTTTATAATGTTATTTTAAAAAGATGAATGGATAAGTTCTCCAAGAACTTTTTTAAATTGGTTTAAATTATTCCTTTATATGTTTCCAGGATTTGTTTCAATGAAAAGTACATTCACAATATTTTATGAATTTTATATTTTAAAAAAACTATTTTATAAAATGAATATTTTATTTTTCTCCATATTTTTTATTAATATTTTAATTGTATTTCCTTTCATCATTATCAATATAATTATTTCTGTTATTATTTAGTTTGGATATTTTTTATTGATTTTATCCTCATTATTTATTTGAATGGATTAATATTATTTAAAGGAGATTTTTAAGGATCTATATTATTTTCCAAGGGTTAACCATTTTCAATGAGATTTTTATATAACCAATTTCATTTCCATTGGTTAACCATGTCTCAAAAATATTGTTTTGAAACTTTTTTATTTTCAATAGTTAAATCATGTTTGAAATTTATTTTTATAAAACCCATTACATTTCCAAGGGTTAATCATGTTTCAATGAACTGATATTAAAATAATTTATTTTCCATGGTTTAATCACATTATGAATAATTAATAATTTTTTATATGAATTTTATAAATTAATGGACGTTCAATACACATTATTAATGTTGTGGTTCTTGGACATTTAATATAATGGGTGTGCCAAGGTAGCCTCGAGTTAGCCTAATATTGGTTATATAAAGGGTTAATCCCCATTATTGATCACAAAAAATATAAAAACATATTTTAACTTATACAAATAGTGACCCCGTTATAGCCACAAATTCATTCGATAACAGCTATATTTTCCGTAGAATTATAATTTAAGTTGGATGAATGGTTATTCAAATTGTATGGTCTCTATAGTGGTTTTTTTAGTTTTATATAAATATGATATCCCAAGATACCAACACATTACATCCATACATGTTATGGGTTTATGATGGTTCATTTGATAAAGATTGATATCACATGGCCATGAATATTTATTTTTAGGAATATTTTATTTTTCTAAATCCTGATGCCAAATTTTCATGTTTGATGATACACATTTTTATAGGTAGTAATATTCTCATGTTATATTCATTAACATTGACTATGTCATCATAACCATATTATCTTCTAATTCCCACTGATGACATTTAGTAGTTAATTCTTACATTTTACCTTACTAAGAATTTGGCATCACCCGTATTATGTTTTCTTTTTCCAAGGTTATAAACAATGAGTTTTAAATAATTATATCATTAAGGGAATTAATATAGATGATGTTATTGAATTAGTTTGAAATTAAAAATCATGGTCCTATAGGAGAAATTCTTGGGGATTGTTTATGTTATAGTTTTTCCCATTTCTCCAAAACTCATAAACATAAATTTCCTTGATAATTTATCTGATTTAAGTTTCAATTTTAATATTATAAAGTATATATGGAAAAAATGGGTCACAATTATCGTCATAAAATCCAAAAAATTAGAGCTTATGATTTCATCTCTAGATTCGAGAGTATAGGTTCTAGGATGTTATATTAAATATCTATCATGTTTCTTTATCAACCACTTCTACAAAAGCCATAATAAATTAAAAATAATCTTTGATCAATTATCATGGTCTATAAGCATCTCAAATTGTATATATTTATGGAATTCATTCATGAAAATATCAAAACAATGTTTCCCCAAATCTGAAAATCGAGTTTCATATTCCATCACCAAGTCATTTCCATATACTAGAGTCCCAAATTCTTTATCCATTTCACCATTCAACATATCTGGATAAAACTTTTGATTAAAAAGCTACATGAATATAACCTAAGATAGTTTTCTATGTAACTTAGTTCTATGTAGACTCACACCACATAATTAAATTTCCCAATATAATAATGGTATAATGGCTGGACTCTGAGCTCTCATGAGTGTTAAAAAGGTTATATATGTGTTCAGTAATATCTATAATTTCTATTGAATAGTTATTCCCCAGGTCTCCATAAAAAAATATTTTAATTCTCCCTTGTTAAATACAAATGATGATTCACTAGTCGGGCTATTCTGTTGTCACCACCTTGGACTGGAGACTTGATCATCTGGATTAATGACTCAATGATAGTACGGATTATCATAGCATTATCCACTTTTTTATGCTCTAAAATTACCTATATATTATTGATAATATCCTTTCAAGGAAGATCATTTTATAAAAAACAAAACAATATACCATGTCGTAATAGAAATCAACCCCATAAATATTGATGAATAATACAAGTCCACCCAAGTACTCCTAATAATTTATCAAATGTGAATCACATAAAATAATATCTATATTACCAAGTATAATACTCAAAACCAAGAAAAAATTGACAAACACCCAAGTCCCCATGAAATTTATCACCGAGAAGAATTTTCCTAGAACCCACCCATCCATCCATAAACACACTCAACTTGAGCCCCAATGTTCCTATATCCTTATTATAATACTCACACTATAACTAAAGTGATCATTGATACCATGTTGTAAACAACTATCCAATGATGACCCGATATGTCGCCCGACCTTACTTTAAATGTGTATTGAACCACATTATTAATTCCCAGAGCCTAGAGATAATCACCAAGGTATAAAAATATAATAAATGGGAATAATTTTACCCGTGACGTCCATAAAAAATTTCATGGGATCCACATAGAATTCTATCATAACCTATCCATACTTTAGAATTCCATGAACAAAATAAATACCCCCAATAGAAGAAGACAACCATATATTATATAATGAAGCCCAAAAAATTATAAACAATCATAATCACATTAAAATTAGTAGTAACGAAATTAAAATATGATACATACATAAATAATCAATGAAACTGAATGATGGGATAGATATTACATAGTCAGTCCAAAATAAACCTTCACTGCATGATCAAAAAAATACTACACATGTTCCATCTATGAGTAACCATCGAGCAACACCAATCTCATAACATGAATAATGAAAAATTAATCAAGAAGCATCTCTATATGATAGACCTCAATGAAATTAAATTATATCTATTATAATAAATTAATCATATACCATTGGGGTATATGCCATCTATAATGAAAAGCCCAATACCGTATAACCAGGATTTTATATAAAATATTTCTAAATGAAAACTGTTTGTTTGGGTTTGGAAGAATATTTTGAAATAAAATTTTAGAAAACTTTTTGTAAATTTGTTTTTTATAAAAACATGCAACGTTACATAAATATCAGAAAAATGGAAACCATAATGAATAACTAAAGAAAATATGGAATAATGTACATCATGATTTCCAAATAATGAAAAGGTATTTTAATAATAAAACATCATAAAAATACAACATATGAAATATGTCACTCTAAATTGTGGGTATAATTTTAAAAGGACTCATTGAATGAACACAAGTCATCAATTGTGAACCTAGAAATTTTGGAATCCCCCTTCATTTATCATGGTTCATATCCATAATATTATTTCACATGGACTAATTAGGACACAATACCTATCATTAATATAATATACATCAGTGTAGAACCTATATATCTTACCAACACACTTCTAAGGTCTCTCATTATCTGGAACCAATCTGGGTCTACCATGAACAGGTTACTCGAGCCAGTTTATGGCATGTCGTGAGGGGTGTTTCTGGTATCCCTATGGTAAAAACTAGTTTTGAGCATCAAAATATACATATGGGAAAGTTTTAAGCCCATAATTATTAACCAGGACAAGATAAAAACATAAAAATAACTAAAATTACACCAAAAATATATAACTAAACCACTAATAAATAACATATTGGTTTAGATACAAGATACGACTAAACAGACTGTGAATTAAAATAAGAAAATTAAAAAACTACAACATGATATCCATGAAATCCTAAGGTTTCCAACAACCATATGACTAAACATGTTCAAACAAGGAGCAACTAAACTATGAAGCTGAAAAAAGGCTGTACCTATAACTAAAAATATTTGATAGGTGAGAGCATAGAGATGCATAGTAGGGTTTCCAAGATAAACCATAGAATCCAACATATCAATTCCCTAAAACAATCCAGAAACACCAGTTTGAAATAATGGTTTGAAATTATGGTTTTCACTTTTATGTAAACTACATCTTTTTCTTGTTTTAAAATCCATCTCACAACACATTCCAGTTTCAAAACCGTTTACCATTTTATAATCAAACTAACAGGTAATACCAAGGTTATTCTAATAGAAATAAATAAACACTAAAAGTTGTAAATAAACTAATAGGAATAAATGAATGTAAAAAATTCAAAGAAAGAAACAACCATGGGCGATCCTAAACATCCCTAGACAACCCTTGGACAAGCATGGTTTGAATCCACCAACTGGCATATGGTGAAGCCCCACAATTTATAACCCACTGATCGCCCTTTTGAAAAAACTAGCTGCAATTCCCACTTGGCTTCTATATCTACCATGGGGCGTTGAACCATCTAATCAGTGCTTGTGAGAAACCATAACTTGATCATCTAAAAGATTCCCAGGATACCATGGTGTAATAATAGGAAGCCCTCACACATGTGACTCACCTTACCTACTGTCACTGCACTTTCCTACCCCAAAAACGTACACTCTATATTATAACCTATAATGGGATATGCCCTATATAGGTTCCCCATAAACGCACATATACTTTTCAAAAATCAAGTTTCCAATCGGGTCGTTATACTGTATAATCATTCAAAACATTTTGTAAAAAATTTCGGGTTGCCAACTTGAAACACATTATTGTCAAAAAACAATCCTTTCTAAAAGTTCATAAAACCTCACCATTGAATTTAAAGTACCCAACATTCCTTTGAGTCTACAATTCAAAAAACTGTACCCAATATTATGCAAACCACACCTCTAATTTCGAAATTCCAAATGAGCCCTTACCATCCAGACACACACCCAAACAATTCACATTCCCAAAATGGGCCTTTTCCTTTTGGAAACTCACACCAAAACATGTTTAAAATCAAGACAACCAAATCAATGGACTCATTCAAAGCCATGTTTTTTCAAAACACATGAATCAATACACTATAAAATCTCATTTGAAACATTATTTATAAACCTCAAAATAGGGACAACATGGTTGGAAGTTTAAAATATATCTAAGAAACCAAATATTAGAGAGAATATCATTTTCCAGTTCCATCATCTTTTTAGGGCACCTCCATTTGTGCACCTAGTGCACCCATGGATGTTACAACATCAAATTACACATTTTATGGTTTTAAAAATCACACAAAATTAATTTCCTTAAAATGGACACTCACATTCTTTTAACAAGGAACAAGAACCCTTCCCAATGAATTTTAACATACACCACATGCAACGACACTACTCATACCAAATACACCAACCAAAAAAATACATCAAAATATCCAAAAGTCCTAAACATATATTAAAATACCCAATTACAATTTATAAGAGATAATTCACATTAAATAAGCACTCTCGATACCCTAAATCTAATAAATTTACACCAATAAAAAAAGAAATCTATTTCTAAAAAGTTCAATCATCAAGAAACCCACATTTTAATTTTTCTATGAGAATAAAAAATGTGCGAATAACATTTTAAAATGGATTAAAAACATGATAGTGATAAAGATCATTCTAGAATGGGAACGTTAAATCTTCCTACGTCATGACATTTTTGACTCGAATGATACTCCAAGAAGAGGATTAATAGGGCCCCATTGGTGAACTGTGCACCCTAGCTGCAAGAAATTACCACCCACACACAACCCCTAGAATTGAAGTTCAGATAACATGAAAAAAAACACAAAAAGAGTTGAAATATAATTTTAAAAAAACGAGATGGATACCAGTAGGGTTGAGGTCATGTGCCAGTGGAAAGAAGGCTGGATGATGGGATCATCAGAATCAAGGAGGTGTGCTGGGAGCTGGGTGCTTTCGGAAGGGTTTCGGCCAAAAATCATTAGTGCAAGGAGGGAGTCTAGTGGGGAGGCAAGTGGGATGAATGCCAAGAAAGAGAGAGGGGCTCTCTAGAGCCTTGTCAACCAGGAGAGGGAAGCGATGTAGGTGAGGGCTCAGGTTGGGATGGTTGCGCGTGCAGCGAAGGGTAGCATTGGGGGCTCGCTGTGTGATGGTGGATTGGATTAAGGGGCGACATGTGAGAGGGATTATAGAAGTGGCGTACACCAGAGGAGATGCCCAGAGAGGAGGTAAGGAGTGCACAAAGAGACCATGGAGAGAGGGTGTGATGTTCTCCATCATGAGGGAGAAGGGTGGGGGGGGGGACGACGCCACCTTGGGATTAAACATTTTTAATTTAAAAATATAATTCTTTTAATTATAATAATAATAATAACACTAATGTTAATATTTATAATAACCTAATAAGAATAATAATATCATATATTCAATTTTAAATCATAATGACAATAATTAATATTGTATAATGGTTATATTAATTACAATATTAAATGAAAGTAATATTATTAACAAATTTTTAATAAAAATAATATTAGTATTATATACTCCATATTATTATTATCATGTTATAAAAAATTTCATTATTTTATTCATATAAAATAATATTATTTTAAATAGTGGGAATGTGAAGGGAACCCTAGGATGACCGCACGGTTATTGGAAACCTTACTCTACCCATGCACCGATCCCAAACCCATAAAAAATATTAATCTTTAGAAATTTTAAACTGGGACCCCAAACCCAACATTTTCCAACTGATGCTAGTTTGTGAGAAGAATTAAATAAAATAGAATATGAGGTTGGGGTGTGAAAATTATTCCCACCATAGACACTTTCTACCCCAAAAATGTCACCAAGCACATATTTAACACAACTCGGGTCCTTGCCTAGACAAACCAATGGAATCTAAGAGCCTGAGGTAGTTAAATTCCAAGACACGCCACACCCGACCAATTCAATAAAGATTACATCCCATGATTGAGGGGAAACCATTCCTAGGTTGTCCCCACCACAATATTTCATGAATGAATAATCCATAAATCCCAAACACACCACCCGAGGGGGGGGGGGGGTCAACGTGGGAACTCCCAAACCAAACTCATTCAATTTCTCCATGTCGATAGAATAACACACCAGGAACATAAACATGATGCTTCCTACCAATGACCCAGCTACCTGATGATAAGAAAATAATTCAAAACCTCCCTCACTTACTAAATAATATCCTCATTGCAACTGGATACTAGGAAAATCCTATCCCAAACTCAACCCACATTCTCAAGGATAACATAACAACTCCACGATTAGCATTAAAACCATTACATGGAATACTGGTGCACCAGGACACTATAATAGAGGAATTCCCTACATAACAGAAACACAGTAGTTAAAAACCCCATGGAGAGGCATCCAAACTAATAATGGTCCCAGAAACACCACCCATTAATTTCATGAAACCAAACATCCCCCTAACTAAGACAAATGAGACCAAAGTCAAAATAAAAATGGGTCAGTTTATTCATAGGCCCAACACCATTCGGGTAATCCGAACTATTTGGAAACCACACTAAGAGTAGATAAGGCTTCATTAATGGTGGTAGAATGATCTTATCACACCACCACCACAAGGACAAGGTTACGACATTGACAATATAGGAGAAGGAGACTTTAGATACTTCCATCCCAAAGCTAAAAACATGATCTGGACTGAGGATCCACACACTAGATAACTTCCTACTGTGTGAGAGCTTCACCCTAAGACTTGTGGATGGGGCCCTTATGGTTGAAGCATCCCCTTCTTCAGAGTCAGGAATTTTCATCCTTTCGTCCCCAACTCCTTTTTCCTCCCAATGATTCAAATGAACACAATGGGAGTATGTTTTTAAACAGATGCAACATGAAATCTTAGAATGATAGAATCATCAATACTGGTGGTAGAGAAGAGAATATTCTGAAAAACTACAAGCTAACATTAATAGAGATAGATTCATAGAGTCAGGTTCCTCTAAAATACACTCCTTCTAGATATGGAACACTTATGAAATCTAACCACCCCCACCTAAAACCCAAATCATAATGACAATGGGACATCACATCTTTACTAGTCTAGAACTAAATTCTCAAATATTCTCAAGACAAGACAAACCATAACACCCTCGGAATTCAGCCACAAACCAAAGACACACTATATCTCCACTAACAGCAAAAATGCCTCCAATGGACCTAGATTACCTTGAGAAACACATAACACATGAAAAGAACCAGGAACTAGGCATGACTTGCTGGAAACCAAGGGGAATCTTTCTAGGTAGCACATCCTAAAAAATGTGAAGAAAACAATTGAAACTGACATCAATCGCAAAAAAAAATTAATTGAAAACACCTCGAGCTCAAAACAACCAACTCGTATTCAAAAGAAACTCAAGAACAACAAAAAACAACCTTTCAAAAATTAAATTTCGTATTAATTTCAAAAATAGACTTCTTTCCAATCCACTTTCAAAAAATGGAACCCAACTTTTAAACAAAATTTAGTTTCCAAAAATTAATTTCCCCTTTTTATTTTATAAATCCCAACTATGGTACTTTATGATGTTTTACATGTGAAATCATCCAATCCTTCTTATATAATCCATATAAAAGTTTCCCCATGCACTCTCTGTACATACCCACACACATGTGACCCTATGTAAAGAGTGCGATGGTTAAAGAATTTTTTTCCTTATCAAATCAAAATAGATACCAAATTTTAAAAATCGAAACACTTCCTCTTTAAAACCCCATTTTTCTCTTTTAAAAACATTTGATACAAACCATTTTCCATATTCAACCCACTTTCATTTCTCACGCACACTCATATCAATTTATATCAAAACCAAACACAACCAACAATACTCCACCAAAATGAGGAACTAGTGCCTATGCCTAAACCGACGACATGGTGTTGAGACATTCCCCAAGTAAGGCATGAAACTAAGAAGACCTTAAACCAAGAAATTGGACTCCACAATAGTCACCACACTATGTGAGGCTGCAACAAAACCCTATTTTCATCCTTTGTCATCACCCAATCCAAAAAAACCCTATGAAAGTCCCAAGTCCGGGACTACCCCAGGTAACTTGAGGATATATTTATGAAAGAGTTCGTGATTCAATTTGGAAACCTACCTCCCATGTCCTGAATTTTCTAAAATTTTTCTACCAGATACCAAAAATTGAAAAAACCTCCCTCAGATACCATTTTTTCATGAACCAGTCCGATTTGACCATGTACTGGTCAGCCGACCCGGTCTGCGGCATGTCCCAAGGGGAGTTTCTGATCTAATGGTTAGAAACTAGTGTCGAGCATCAAAACATACATATGAGAATGGTTTATTCCTAAAATAATTAACTAGGAACATATAAAAAGAATATAGTAGAATATAATTGAAACAAAATTAAACAATAGAAATAGAAACAAATAACATACTGGTTTAGATAGAAGATACAACTAAAAAGACTAAGAACTAAAACAAGAATACTAAACAACTGTAACCTAATATCCATGAGTCCCTGAATATTCCCCCAACTATATAACCTAACCTTCTCCCACACTGATAAACTTAACCAAGAACCCAAAACAAGGTTGGACCTCCAAATAAAATGATAGTATAGGCATGAACACCGATATTCTAAGTAGGGTTTCCAAGATAACCCATAGAATCCAAAATCACCTTTCCCAAAATAATATAGAAACACCAATTTGAAATACAGATATGAAAGAAAGGTTTTCATTTTTCATGTAAAAAATATCATTTTTTGAATTTTTAAATCCAACTCACAACATAA
The DNA here is from genome assembly GCA_963277665.1 of Viscum album. Classification (NCBI taxonomy): domain Eukaryota; kingdom Viridiplantae; phylum Streptophyta; class Magnoliopsida; order Santalales; family Viscaceae; genus Viscum; species Viscum album. Next base: position 2,094,848,345 of record OY728163.1, on the reverse strand, counting down.
AACATTTTCAATACAGCTTACCATTTTGTAAGAAAACTAACAGGTAATACCAATATTTTTCTAAAAGTAACAAATAAACATTACAAATTGGAAATAAAATAACAGTTATAGTTGAATATAAATAAGAAAACCAATAAATAACCATGGATGATCCTAGACATCCCTAGACAACCCTTGGACATACTTGGTTTAGATCCACCTATCAAAAGATGGTGAATCCACATAGTATATAACCTATTGATCAACCTCATGACAAAACTAGTGTCAATTTTCACCTAGCCTCTATATCAACCCGGTTGAAATGACCCATCTAATCTCGGATGTGGAGCAACCATCACTTGATCATCTGAAAGATTCCCAAGTAACCATGGTGTAATAATATTATGTATGTAGGAGTCCCTTGTATGCATGAATCACCATACCTTCTATCACCATAATTGTATACCCCAAACACCGACACTCTATATAAGAACCCATAATAGTATATCCCCCAATAGAGGATCCCTATAAAAACAAATTCATTTCTCAAAAATGAATGTGAAAATCATGTATTTATATAGTATAATCATTTAAAACATTTCATAATACATTACAGATTTTCAACGGGGCACACATGCTTGTCATACAACAATCCTTTCTAAAATTTCACAGAAACCTCACATTTGAATGGAATGTACCAAATAGGTCATTGATTCTACATGACTAAAAAAAATACTGAATATGAAACAAACAACACTTTTACTTTCACAAGGCCAAACAATCCCTTACCATCCAAACACACACCTAAAAATTTCACATTCCCCAAAAAGAAATTTCCCTTTTGAAAACTCACACAAAAACTTGTTTAAAATCCAACACACAAATATATTGAATCTTTAAAAGCCATTTTTTCAAAACAATTGAAATAATACACTATTAAATCCTATTTGAAGCCTTCCATAGAAACCTCAAAATAGGTAAAACTTGATTGGAATATTAAAATAGATTTGATAAGAAAAAGATTAGAGAAAATACCACTTTTTGGGTACCATATTCAATTGAGGGAGAATCCATGCGTGCACCTAGTGGACCCATGGATGTGCCAACATCGAATTTAACATTTTAATGTTTAATATTACCATTAAAATAATTTAATTTAAATCACCACTCAAATTCATTAAAAAAAGAAAAAAACACATTTCCAATGCAATTTAACACACATCACAAGCTATAACAATACTCAATCCAAATATACCATCAAAAAATGATATCACAACATCACATAGTCCTAAAAATTTCATAAAAGTATCAATTAAAGTTCGAAGATTAAGATAATTTCTAATAAACACTCTCATTACCCTAAACCTAGGTAATTTGCACAAATCACAATAAAAATATATTTTTAATAAGATAAATCACCATGAAACCAACATGTTCATCTATCCATGAGAATAATAATGGTGCGAATATAATTTTAAAAAGGAATTAAAAACATAAAAGTGCTATAGGACCATATCCTAAGGGAAAAGTTGGATTCTCTTACAATAACCAATGTGTGAATTGAACGAGGATCCAAGCAGAGGAAGAATCGGGCCCATGGATATGACCAAAAACCCTAGATATAAGAAATCACCACCCATACACTAACCCTATCAATTGGGTTTGGATAACTGAAATAAAAACACGTAATGAGTTCAATTTAGATTATACATGTTGGTCAGTCTAAGACACTCATTTTAGGGGTGAATTGTGTTCTTATTAAAATTTATATCAGAAACATTATTTGAAGAAACCCTAATTTAAAAAACAGAATAGGCCAGTTAATAAAGATAATAGATTTATAATAGTTTTACTATTCAATTTTTTCCCATGAAAATTATTATTTATCAATTATAAAAATTTTAAATTTTAATATATCTTCTCAAACTAATATACTAAATAAAAATAGTTATAAATACTATCTAATACTAACTATAAAAGTGACACCGAGATTACTAACATTTGACAAAAAAATAGAGTAAAACTAAATTTAAAATCACAGCATATTAAAAAAGTTGTTCTTTCTCATGAAGAGACCTAATCTACTCCACCCGGTGATAACCTCCCACCAAGAAAAATATATAAATATTTGATCCACACCATGGATAAAGGTTTACACAATAGTACATAAGCCTGTCCTGGTCACTTAACCTCTTCCATAGTTCTAAATGTGAAATATAACAACTAAGTCACACATGAATTCTTCTGCTCTAATCAGTAGTTGAAACAATGTGTAAAAATAATTTTGTGTGATGAAATCTTGTATCCTCCAGTTCAATGTCTGAGACTGTGTCTCTTTTTATTAAAATCACGCACTACTTGAAATATTAATTAAAAAGTACAGAACAGATCATAATATAATAATTAGTGATTAGAATTTATCCGAGTGTTGTTATATTTCATTATGGACTTCAAGGTTGTACCAGCTTTGATGTTACAGTCCTCTTCTGAACGAAGAATCAGAAACAGTGTGTCGTTAGTTCTGCATTATGGTTTCTAGTTCAGCTAGTTTCTCTTATTTTCTTCTTCATTTATTGTTGCTTAAAATCAATTTTATGTTTTTTATCCACCACAATATATATAGTAGAAAATGAGAGTTCTTCATTTTTTTCATGTATGTATGTTGTTCTCTAACATCACTTTCACTCCCTTCTTGATTCTTTTTTCCTACTCATGAGCCACAATATATTTAATCTTTCAGTGTTTGTGTTAAGTCCCACACGTTTTCCGATCTCCACACTTCATACCTCATACTATCAGGTTTCATTCCTAAAAAAAATATAATTAATTATGTTAGTGTCATTATATGACACAATTATGATTGTTAGAATAAACTTTTAAATTTTCTTAAAAATGAAAAAATCTTGTTAAGTAAGGAATAGATTAAAAGTCGATGGTGAGATAGAAGTTGTTCCATATTCATGATGAGTATTAAGTGGTTCCAAAGTCATGGTTTTTGGTCCTTTGAAATTTTTGTAATTAGTAACAAGGTTACGGTGTCTAGGAAATGGTATCTTAGGTAAAGGTGTCTAGTCCTTTGTCAAAATTCTGAACGATATCTTGTTTTGGTGTCACAGAACTAGGGTTTTAGAAATGGTGTCTAATCTTTTTCAATTTCTGGAACCGGTAGCACGATTATAGTATCATGTAAAAGGTGTCACGTGCAATGTTGTAATGGACATTTCCAATTTCTATTCTAAACTGTGAGACAATTTGATCATAGAAACAATGTATCTTACATTAGAAATTATCTACCATATATATAAAGAAGTAATATTCACATAATTTATTAAAAATAATAGTAATAATAATAAAACATCATATATCATGAGGAAACACACTTTCAATGATTTAAACATTATTTATATGATTTTCATGATTTTCATGATTTACACGATATACATGATATGTATGATTTATATGATTTTTGGTCATTAAAAAAATAGGAGTTCAACAATCTCCCCCTTTATATCATCAAAAATCATTGAATTTTGAAGCCATACAACATATAAAGGAATAAAAAAATTTCTTAATATATCATGGTATTAGAACATATATGTCAAAAATATAATAAATGTTGTTCTTTTCACTTACTGATCATTTCCCATAAATTCCTAAAATAAATTTATTATTTTTTCCTTTAGCACAAATGCCAGATCATCTCCCCCTTTGGTATTATCAAAAATAGAATAAGAGAAAGGAAAAAATAAACACTAAATGAAATCAACAAGTGAATAAAAGATATATAACACTTTTTATTGAATATAAAAATAGAGAAGAGTATAATCATGAAAAGAGAATAAATCACATCCCAATGATAAATTATACTTAAATCCTATTCATATTCTATATCCTTCTCTTAATCCTTGTCAGATACAACCTACAGAGATGCAAGAGGTGCAGAAGTGGAGGCGATAGAAGAAGTAAGAAGGGAACGAATTGACAATCCTTCAATGATTGAAGGGACATGGGTTGGTCTGGTAAAAGACCGAGGCAAAGGTTTCTCAATAATAACATGTCTAATTTGGATCAGAGCTTGAGAAAAATACATGGTTAATGGTGAAAATTAAGTGTAAGAGGAAGGATTAGTAGAAGTAATTGAGCCATGTTTGAAGGAGATATTGTAGGATCCACGATTGTTGTAATCTAAACATGCAGATAATGCTTCAACAGATTGATAAAATATGTGATGATTTCTCCACCATACTTCATTGCATTTTCAAGGTCATATTCAAGTTCCATGAATTTATCTATATTAGGTGTGAGTTCTTTTTGATTATGAACTTGATCCTTGAAATCTTGAGTTACATGAAGCAGCTTTAAATTCTCCACAGGATACTGGAAATTATAGTTTAACTCATTCTTGGAATAGATCCTCTTGAATTAGTAATTCAATTTCATAGAAAAATAATCATATAAAGACATCCTTTATCCAAAACTTCATTAAATGAATGAAATGTTTCTATAACTATAGATATGACCATTTCACTATACAATGGATAAGATAGTAGAGTATAAGTAGATTGAGTAGACACATCTGATGTGAGAGTCTTAAGCTGATTTAGAATAGTTTCTAAACATCCCTTATATTCAGTGGTTATTGAATTATTTCTGGATGTAAGACAATGCATCTCATTTGATATTTTGGTATTGTTCTCAACCACTTTTTCATATATAGTAATCATGTTTCATTGAAACAGAGATACAAACCTGTTTGGGATCTTATCAGTTGCATCCTCACCGAGATGAAAAAAGTAATTGAGCAGATTGTAAGTTTTTATTAATTTCCTTAACCATATATATTAATGTTTTCACCACATCACTCAACTATCTATTCTCAATCAGGACTTCCTGATTTTCAAGAAGCCTCATGGTTTGGATATACCATATGAAATTCTGTAGAAGTAATGCAGCACCCATTTCGCTGAGATTTGTTACAGGTGCTTGTTGAGTCTTCATAAGGTTCTCAAAACCAAAAAACATTGTTTCTCAAATAAATTCCAGATCTTCTAGACTTATATTACTAGGAGTTTATTGGGTAGGTTCAAGAGCATGAACTTAAACAGGTTGTGGTTCCTAATTATACATAACTTTAGAGTTTGGTTTCATTTGAAACATAGATGAAAGATCTAATTCCTGAACTAGGATTCCTTGAGACTCATCAACATCAAAATAACATGGAAACCTATACCAGGTATCCACATAAAATGAGCCAACATGATTTGGAACATAAATACTTTAAATGTTTGGTTTTCCCCCTCATTATATGCATCTGTTTCCACACCGTAAACTCTATAAAATTAGACTATACCTCTAGCTAATTGAAATGCTTTCTCAATTATTTATTCATCCAATGAAATTACTTCTATTTATACAAATCCTTACCCTATCTATACATAAGTAGCATCAATATCTTCCACAATAGTATTTTTTTATTCAATAGCAGCTTTACTTTTATGGACAAACTCACCTCATTTTCTAACATCTTCATCACATTTAGAGTAAAGAGATTATCTTGAGGGAACATCCTGAGGTTCATAAGATTCATCCATATTTTCTTCACTTCCATCTGAATCATTTTCAGCTTTAGATCTATCAAAATCTATTCCTTCATCTTAGTATTCTACTAACTCATATGACTATAAAGTGGGGTCAGTGACATTTTTATGTCTAGACTTGTTCTCAAGAGGATTAGAATTATCATACAGTAAGACATTATCATCAAACTGCGATCTCATCCATGGATTCCAACTGATATTCATCCTTCTGCGCGTATCCTTAGATATTAATAAAATCCTAATCTTCAACCACTTCTTCATTATTATCAAACACACCTTTGTCTAGAAGAATTTCTATGATAAACCATGAATAAAATAGAGAAGTTTACTTTGATTCTGTCTTGATCATGTCACAAATTTGAAGAATCATATACTTGAACAGATTAATATGGTGACCATTCATCAGAATATGTATCAAAAACACATCTTGATATATAGGGGTATAAAAGTCTCCATTCTATAGACAAATTATGTGTTTAATAAACTTATACAAAAACCTAGTCTCTCCATCCGGTTCAATGATTATATGCCTTCTATTATTATTTTTCAGTCAACTCACCCAATGCCACTTCTAAACTAAATATGTCACATGGATGAGGAGGCCCCCTTTGATAATCCTAAAAAAAATCATGGGGTATTTATAATAAGGAATCCCCCAAACATGATGAAAAGGTACATATAGGTCCATTAACCTAGTCTTTAACCAGAAATTAATCTTCAGAGTTGAAATAAAACAAAACATACTGTTAAAATTTGAAAACAAGATTCAGATTAGAGGTCTTTTTTCTTTTGAAACCCACACTAACCATCCATGTTCTTAAAATAATTTCATCACAAGTGACTTACTTAACCGGATCGATTTTTCCTAAATTTCATTCTCTAGCATGACTGTATGACTAACAAGTCATGGGTTTAGTGGTTTCTCAGGAATGGTAATTGGAGAATTTTTCTGTTTCATTAAATAACAGTGCTTTATAAGAGATGATGAATATGGATTCTTCATTCTAGGTATTCAATGCAGGGTCATGAAAGAAGATATGTTCCAGAGAAAAGAGAATCACTTCAGGTGTAGAGAGTATGAGTGAAGAGATAAGTAAAAAAACCTAGTTTTTATCATTTAGGGAGTTCAAATTTAACAAAACAAAGAAACATAGTATAAAAGAAATATAATAATCAATTCAAATATATAGGAGAAAATATGTTTATAAAAAAATGTATGAGTCATAACACAGAGACCGGAACAGTCAGTCGCGATGTTAGTGTAATTATTTGACTCTAAATGGTGTGACTGTAAGTAGTGAGACTTCAAACATGAGAGAGAAAACATGAGAGATAGTAATCATGAGATAGTAACTGCGAGATATTAACTATTAGAAATTAAATTGTTCACTCAATAACGATCATTCTTAATTCATTTATGATGTAACTCGTACATTTATAATTTAAAGGCTTATTGAAAATATCAACAAGTTGATGTTTTGTGCCATGGATGTCTAAAGTAATGTCACTTTTGAAAATGATATCTCAAATAGTCATGACATACATCAATGTGTTTTGTTAATGAATGAGAAACACTTTTTTTATAGATGTTAATAGCACTGGTGTTATCACAATTTATAGGTATATTTATAAATTGATATCCATAATAAAGCATGGTCTGTTTTATCCAAAAATATGAGCACAATAACTACCAGTAGATCTGTTAGCATCTTAGATAGTCGAAAATGAAACATAATTTTTCTTTTTACTAAACCATGATACTAGTGACTTGCCCAAAAAGTGACAATTTCTAGAGGTTATTTTTCTATCTAACGTACAACCACTAAAATCATCATTTCAATTGATAAATATGTCAAATAATTATCCTCTAGGATGGAACAGTCCTATGTTGGTAGTATGTTTGAGGTATTTGAAGATACTTTTAATAGGAAGAATACATATATAGTATGTTCTTAAAAATGAACCCAAAAACACATGCTAAACATAATATCAAGCCTTCTAGCAGTTATGTAGAGTAATCTCCCAATGATTCCTTAATAAGTGGTCTGATCAATAGAATTACCATTTCTCATCTTGATCCAACTTACAGGTGGTATTCATTGGAGTGCTAATTCATTTCGTACTATCCAAGACAAAACTTTTAATATGATATTTAGTATATTTAAATTGATTTATATATTTTGAAATATTTCAAAACCAAGAAGTAATTTTAGTTCACCCATAAAACTCATTTCAAATTCTTTTTAAATCAAAGTTTAAAAATCAAAAAATAATTAACTTTTTAAAGATCCAAAAATAATATCATAAACATAGATTTGAACAACTTATTCATATTTATAAATTATTTTTATAAAGATAATTGGATCAACTATACCTTTTTTAAAACCTTTTGAAATTATTAAACTACACAGTGTATCATACCAAGATATTGGATCTTGTTTTAAACCATATAATGTTTTTGATAATTTAAAAACAAGATTTAGAAAATGAGGTTTAGTAAAACTAGGATTTTTTCCAAAAGAACATCCTCAACTATATACCCATTTAGTAATGCACTCTTAACATCTATTTGATACAGTTTGATATTTAGATGTGTTGCATATGGAAGAGTGATTCGAATGGATTCATGTCTATAAACTAGTGAAAAAATTTATTCATAGTCAGTTCATTCTTTTTTACGATAACGTTGTGAAACCAATATAGATTTTTTTATTAAAATATTTAAATCTTTATCTGCATTATTTATAAAGAACCATTTTGTTCCTATAGTCAATCTGTCTTTTGTACTATCCACTAGTTTCTCGAATTTATTTATTTCAAAATGATTTAATTCTTCGTGTATAACCATCCCACAAAATTCATCATTGATAGCTTCATTTATTTTTTTAGTCTCAAGATGTAACAATAAATCTTGATGTTCAACATGATTTCTTAGAGAATCCATAGTCTTAGTTTATTTATATATGTCTCCAACAACAGTCTAAAGGATTTATCTTAAGGGTTCTAAAAGATATAGAAAAAATAAGGCATAGAGATTTTTGGTTCTTCAATAGGTTTGGCTTAATCATGACATGAATCTAATGAATTTCCATGAACAGAAGATTTTACAAATTCCTTGACAGTAGGGTCAAAGAATATTTCAATTATGCCCGGATTTGACATATCATCCTCAAGGTTTTATAGGGAGGTTATTGGTTCATATGGATCCATTTTGACAAATTTAAAATTTACAGATTCTTCCACACATTTGGTTCTTTTATTAAGAACAATATATGATTTAATAGGTATTGAGTAAACTAGAAGGATTCCTTCATCTCTTTTCGATGAAATTTTTCCAAGATTGACCTTATTATTGAGAATACAAACTTTTAAAACAAAAATATTGAAGTAATTAACTTTGGATTATCTATTGCTTAACAAAATATAGAGTGTTTTCTTATGAATTGTTCTGAATAATACTCTATTCGTAATATAACAAGTTTTATTGATATCTTCAACCCAAAAGTTTATGGGATGGTCATATTTATTAAAAATGGTTCTTACTATAACTTGTACGGTTCTATTTTTTCTAGCAACAACACCATTTTATTGAGGTGTCCTAGGAGAAGATAAGTTTTGACAATGACCATTTTTTGGTAAAAAAGATTCGAACTCTTGGTTTTTAAACTAATGGTGATGCTCACTTCATAGGGTTTTAATTTTAAGACCTCTTAGGTTCTGTACTTTTCTAGAATACTTAGTCAAATTATAACAATATTCACTTTTGTGATCTTGTAAAAATGTCCAAGTATATCTAGTAGAGTCATCTAAAAGTAAATATCCATAGTGCTAGCCATTTTTACTTGAAACTCTGGAAGATCCAAACAAGACCATGTGAAGAAACTCGAGAGGTTGAAAAGTTGAAAGATCTTTATTTAATTTGAAATTGATTTTTTACTCTTTACCCTTTTGACAAGGATTATAGAATTTGTCATTTTTAAACTCAAGTTTCGGTAGATCCTTGAAAAATCGTTTTCTAGTAAAATTTATAAGAGAGTGTATATTGCTAGTAATAGTCTATTTTTCCAAACCAAGAATCGATGTGAATGATACCTAAGAAAGAATTTTTTTTAGAAATTAATGAATCTATGTTAACAGCATAAACATTTTCATTTATAAATGGAGATAAAACCAATTCATTTTTATAATTAAAAACTTTTCATATATCATCTTCAAATTTATCATGAAAACCATCATCGTCAAACTAAGATATAATACGAATATTATATTTTAATCCACAAAAAAAATTACATTAGATATTAAAACTGAGTAAGAGTTACCAATAAGGCCAAGGAAAACTATTTTTCCTCTATAATTGTCCCCAAGGGTGACATGTAATCCATAAATCATTATCATATTCTTAATGTAGGAGTATTATCTTATCATGTGTCTTAAACATTAACTATTAAAGTACCGTAAAATTATACATGATCTCTTCCAACATCTTTACAATAAATGAATTAATCAATAGATGATATTGGTACCCAAATCTGTTTGGGTCCAGTAACAATAGTAATAAGTTATTTGGGAATCCAAACTTTTGTCACTGGTTTTTTATACATAGTATGTTGGGTATTATCAAAGTAAACATTTTTTGGTCTAGAGAAACTAGAAGAAGTGAACGACATCCTAGGGCATGAACTAGAATATTTTACAGTTATTTTTATGAAAACTCATTTTTCATATTTTTTTTCAAATGAGTTTTAGCTATGTTCATATATCCAGGTTGGTATCCTATACCAGTAGTTTATTTGGGAGCTACATGTTTACCTATAATTTTTGTTAGAGTAGTTTTTTCCATTGGTAAATTTTTTATGTACTTTTTCAATTTCTCATTAGACAATTTAGGTTCATTTTTCTCTTTAGGTAATTGAGCATTCTTTGCGGTTTCTATTGTATGATTATATTTAATAGTAGAAATGAGAGAACGTTGTTTCTTTAAAGATTTACATTTATCTTTTTATTAATTTCATGTATCTTCATTAATTTTTTATTATTCAAATATTTATTCTCTAATCATATTTTTATAATCACTTTCATCTAAAGAATAATATGAAGTTTTTACATGAGACTCAAGAGTTATGTTAGATGTGTTTGTCATGAAACACATATTGGATTTGTCAGCCTTGAAATCAAGTGATGATTTTGTGTCACTTTAGGTGTTCTCAAAAGTACTCCATGTTGCTTTCATTTCATTTTTATACATTCTATCATTATCCTCGTACTATTTTTATACTTTTTCTTTGGAAGGGAAAATTTTACAAGTCATTTTATCTTAAATTAATAGATGACTATTTAATTTGTGTTTTCATTCCTTTTTAAGTCCTTATTTTAGTTTCCCTTCTGATCACATATTCCTTTATAGCTGAGCTACTTGAATAATTTATTCCTCCTATAAAATTTCATAAACCATATAGCTAATTAATCCATTTCCTCATCACTATCAGATAGTTACTCAACATTACTTGTACTATCAGAATGAGTATCTATCCTCTTATTTTCATTATTTTTTATGTAGTTTTTTTGAAAGACACTAATTTTTTCTTTGGTTCATCCTCTTCCACTTTATTTACATTTAAATCTTCCTCATACATCATCTATTTACCGATTAGCATCTTTACAAGTAACTTACTAATTTCATAGGATTATATAATAGATATTGAGGTTCCTCTCCATCTTTTTGGTATATATTTGAGTAGCCTCATGATTTGTTGTTTAGAACCCACTGGATTTCTAAGAGATCCCATTGTATTATCTATTTCATTAATCCTAGGATACATATAAAAATTTGTTCCATTAGGTTTAATCATAAATTTTTCATACTTAATATTATAGGTATTAAGTCTTATTTCTTTAAAATTTGTAATCCCTTTATGTTAGATATCTTTGGAATCACAAATTTCATAGGAAAATTAACAAGTAGATATTAAATTAAGCTCTCCATCCCTTAAATCAAAAAAGAATTCATTCATATCATTACAGTTATTATTATAAGTAACTTTTTTATCTTCACTCGATATAGTTCCTCGAGTTATTGGTGTCTTATATTTATATTATATAATTTCAAAATATCAAATCCCATACTTTCTAAGTGATTTTTTATTTTAAATTTCCACTAATCATAATTTGTTACATTAATTTAGGGTGGTTTGTTGGTAGAATCACCTTCCTGTCTATTATCCATAAAAAAGAATAAAGGCGTGATTTTAAAGAGATTGAAATTCAGAACTTACAGAAATTTAGTGAGATTAAAAAAACAACTAAACCATAGTTAAAATGTTTTGAAACAGTTGAAAACAGCAGTTTAGAAACAAACTATTATAACAAATGTTTGTCGGAGTATGACACTCAATAGGGGGTGAATTGAGTTTCAATAAAAATTTCGGGTAAAAAATTATTTGAAGATCCCCCAATTTATAAAACAGTCTAGTTAATCAATTTAGTGACTTTATTAAATTCATAGTTTTTAAATAGTTTCTAGAATGATTGATTATTTCTCAATTATACAATATCAAATATTCATATAACTTTTTAAACAAATCAACTAAATGAAAATATTTATAACTACATTCTAAGACTTACTATCAATGGGAAACACAATTTTCTAAAATGTGTTTTAAAATAGAGTAAAACAAAAATTGAAAAAACATTTGATTAAAAAAAGTGTTTCATTCTCAATTTGATACATAATCCATTCCAACTGCTGGTCTCCTACCACTAAGGAAAATATATAAAGCATTGGTCCACACCCCGGAGCAATTTTTACACAATAGTATACAAGACTATCTTGGTAACATGACCTCTATCATAGTTCTACATGGGAAATATTACAACCAGGTCATACATGACCTCTTCTATAGTTATACGTGGGTGAAACAAGGTGTAAAAATATTTATGTGTGAGGGTATATTGTATCATATAGTCCAGTGCATGAGACAATGTGTGTTTTTAGTATAGACACACATGCTGCTCAAAATATTAATAAAACATTACACAATAGTGAATAATATAATAAAATTGGATTAGAAATTCTCTTTGAGTTGTTCTATGATGTTCTGGACTCCTAATATGCAACATATTTGTTGTTCGGGTCCTCTTCGAAAACCAGACTTCGAAACAGAGTGTTGTGAGTTCTATGTTGTGGTTTCTAATTCAACTAGTTTCTCTTCAACTATTAGTTTTTTCATTTCTGTGATGGTGTTTGATGTTTTTATCCATATAAATATAGAAATTATATAATGAGAGTACTTTGTCTGTTATTTCATGCATTTATGTTGTTCTATAACGTCACATTCAGCCCCTTTCTTGAATCTTGTTTCTAGCTTAAGGGCCACCTTGTATTTACTCTTTGTGTGTTTATGTTATGGAAGTAAATGAAAACTATCTACAAAACTCGTACCTAGTACTATCATGTTTCATTCCTAAAAAATAGCATTAATTATGTTAGTGTCATCAAATGGTTCATATTTGACCGTTACATTCACATTTAAAATTTAATTTAAAAAGACAAAAAAAAATTATTTTGTAAGGAACAATGTAACCATTTATTGTGAGACTGAAGAGGTTATATAGTCATGGTGAGTCAGAAGATATTCCACATTTAATTTGTTTTTTCCATTTTAATTTGTAGAACTGGTATCAAGTTTATAGTGTCTTGGAAATGGTGTCTTTGGTAATGTTGTCTAGTCCTTTTCCAAAATTCTGAACAATGTCTTGTTATGGTGTCACAAAAACAATGGTACGGAAATGGTGTCTGGTCCTTTGTAATTTATGGAACCGATAGTATGGTTATAGTGTTAGGGAAACATTTTCATAAGTAATGGTGGTATGGACATTTCCAATTTCTAGACTAAATGGTGAGACAGTTTGATCCTGTAAACGACATCTCATACTTAAGAAAATATAAACCGTATGTCTTAAGAATTAATACTCACAGAGTAGATTAAGGTTAATCATAATCATAATAAAATATAATAGAACATGAGTAAACATGATTTATAAGATTTAATCATGATTTACGTGATTTACATGATTTTCTTGATTTTCTTGATTTTTTTTGTTTGTGAGCATTAAAACAATAGAATTCTTTTAATACCGAAATAGGAGATGGCTTATGGCTAGGGGGAGGTCGTATGCCGGTGGAGAGCAGGTTGGAGGATGGGATCACTGGAAATAGGTAGGTGTGCTGGGAGTAGGGCACTTCTAGAAGGTGTCTGGGAAAAAGTTGATGGTTCAATGAGGGATTTTGGTGACGAGGATGGTGCACTACAAGCCGAGGGGGAGGGGGATCATTGGTGGAAAATCGACGAAGAGAATAGAGCTATGTATGTAAGGGCTCTGGCTAGGCTGGTCGTGTGTGCACATGAGGGTAGCTAGGGGGCTTCTTACGTGAAGGTGGAGGGGAGAAAGGGGCAATGCATGAGAGGGTAGGGAGCATGGTTGTGTGTTGGTGGAGTGGTTTAGAGAGGAGGGGCGACGTGAAGCAGGAGGCTGAGGGGAGGGGTGTGATGTGTTGTGCCACGAGGGAGAATAAGAAGGGGCTGATGCACCCTATTGTTTCAACTATTTTTTTTGTTTAAAAATAATAGTTCTAATAAAAATAAAAATAAAAATAAAAATAATATTTATATTTATAATCACTTGATAATAATAATAATAATAATAATAATAATTTCATGAATTTGATTTCAAATAATACGGACTTTATTAACAATTTATTAATTATTATATTAATAAAAATATTAAATGATACTAATATTATTAAAAATATTTAATATTATTATTATTATTTCTACTCAATAATATTATTATTATTTCTACTCATTATTATTATTATTATTATTATGTTTTAAACAATTACTTTATTTTATTCCTATAAAATTTTATTTTTTTAAATAGTAGGAAACTATACGGGAACCCAAGTTAAACACATGGATAGAGCTAACCATGCGGCGTCCATGCACTGGTTTGAAACCCCTAAAAATATTAAACATCAAAAATTTCAAATTTGGACCCCAAACACACTTTTTAAAATGATGCAAGACCACAAGAAGAATAAAATAAAAGAGAATAAAAGGATTGTGTATGACCCTCATGTTCAAAAAATTGTTATGAAAATATAATTATCATTATCAAAAAAAATGTATATTCTTTTTTAACTAAATTTGTAGCCATAATCCTATAAACATAAATCACCAAGAAAAACTTTCTTTGAAACATTTTATTGGGAACACAATGAATAAAAAATATTTATGTAGAAAACTAATTGAAAAAATCATTTAACTACAAATCCCCAGTAAAGACATTTATTAGTCACCAAGAAACCCATAATAAATTATCACAAGCATAATTTATCAACAACCAAAATGTAAAACTCAATAAGCCATGGTATTCCAAATAAAAGATAGGTTATATAGAGAAACCTAAATAAAATTCATCAAAACAAAAAATTCACTATATAATGTAATAATAAATGAGATTAAGGGATTCATAAAACCATAAAAACTATTAAATTTCAACAGACACTGATCTCTAGCTCTATATTTTTCATACAAAGAAAAATAGTTCATGAAAGCTCAAAGAAAATATATTTAATGAAAATGGAAGAGTATATGAGGTAAAACCAATATGAGATCGAATATTTACCTTAAATAACCTACATTATTCAACGGAAGAAAACCAAACATTAAAGGAGGATAATTTCTACATGACTTGGAGGGATATGTCACATGAATGGGGGAGGATCTGAGGAGTTAGTGTGTTAATTTTAGTAATTGTAAAATGTTAATTTTAAATTTTTTATATTCAGGAAGATATTTCGTTGATATAATGAATTTCTAAAAAAATACACCCATGCACCCACCCACTTCTTCGGGTGGGTCACGACACAACCATTCATGGTCACAGACCTCCCAGATCACAACTCCAATTCATGATTGCAGTTGTTGAATAACCTCCATCTATTGAGGTGAAAAAGAAATTCAATAACACCCTACTCTTTGTGGGGGTCACTATGAGACCTACCTTAGTTATGATGAGACTAGAACCAGTTTTGAACTACATCTTCAAAATCATATTATATAGTACATGGAATAAATGAAACAAAGGGATTAAAATATAATAATAATTGGTCAAATTATGTACCTAAAAATAAAATCGTGGGTGTTACATAACTATAACTCATCATTCATATTTAGTCATATGATTCATGATATAATTAAAAGTTCTGAACACTTTTAATTCTTAAAGAAGTTATTTCCAAAATATTTTATGAAAAAACCAATTAAACAGATTCTAGTAAAATTCCTTTAATCTATACATATTTTAACTTCAATTTTTCATCATAAAAATGGAAACCATTAACAAAATTCAGATATATTTATAATTTTTGTAATGAAAACTAAAACATTTATCAATAAACCAAAGAATTTAAAATTACATATACAGGATCAAAATATTAAAATTTAAAGTCCACTAGAATAGAAAACATCTTTTCTGATTTTTAAACACACCTAAAATTTTCCAAATACCTCATAAAAATTGTACATCCATTACAAAATAATTTATCATCTATCATATAAATGAATGATGAGTGAACATTAGGATAAAATAGAAATTTGGATTCATTTTTGGTTCTTGATCTTGCAAAAGATATATAAATAATCAATAATTTATATAACTACTAGTAAGTAAGAAATGTATTTTCAAGAACTCAATATTCTAAAATAATAATTCACAAATAAAAATATTAAATATATTTTCTAATATGGAAATTTCGTCATATTACATATGATTCATGAACTAATTACTGGTTTTCAATATATATTATACTCAAAAATGACTACCACTCGAAATTTCCCTTAAAAGATTATAAAAACACACTTTAAATTCTTACACTTTTAATATAAAATAAATTCTACATAAATTAGTTATTATAAAGAATAAAAACATTTAAAACAATTATATAAATTTTCTAATGATCAAAATCATCACTAACATATTTTTGATATATATATATATTTATATATACAATATAACATACAACATAAATATATCAACATTTAAAAACCACCAAACACTGAAAACTTCTACTCTTGAAATGAAAACTCTCCCAAACAATTCCATACAACACAAAAACATCATAATCTATTTATAAAATAATTTATCAGGAATCATACAAAAAAATAAAGAATTTCAATTTAGTATTAGATAACCATTTGAATTTATATTTAGTTCATCAACTATGAAATGAAAAATAGATGAATCATAAACATAAAAAACTAGGAAATAAGAAATGGATATTAAAGAACTCATTACCTAAAATGCCACAATTCAATTCCAATGACCATCAAACCACAATACAAAATGTAAATTTAGTCATATTTCATATAATTAAATCATATGTAAAATACTTTCAATAAATACTAGACCCAAAATTTAATATCCCCACAAATATCCGGAAAATAATTAAGTAAACATTTTCAAGCAATACCCCTTTAATCCAAACATGTCACCAATTCAATGCATCTTTATGAAAATTGGAAAATAATATCATAATTCAATCACCTTTATAAATTTTGAAATCACCACCGAATAATATTCATCCAAAACATTGAATATTGAAATGAATATTCATATTCAAAATAATTACATTTAAATAACACCATACCATGAAAACATATTTCTAGAAATGAAAATTCATCCAAAAATGTAGTACACCTAAAAAAATATTACATTAATTTTAAAAATTCTTTCAAAAACCATTCTATATTTTGATGAGTTGATATTTTGTATCTGAAAACCATTTTGATTCATATTTGTTTCATCTACTTTGAAAAATAGAATCAATATAATTATATCAATATATGAAAAATAGTTAAAATGGAATGCCTTCCAAATATCATATTTTTTTACATAGTAATTATGTATTGTGTTAATCACCACCCAAAATAAAAAAAGTAAATAATTTATAAATTGAATGGTAAATTAATTCTCAAATATTAATTCTTGAATTTTAATTTTACTTTAATGTCATTTTATATATAATCGAAATACTTAAAAGCATATTTTTAAAAATTATATGATTTAGACCACTCTTTTGGTCATTAAATTTTCTTTTAATGTGACATGAAAAATGAAATTTACCAATTAATTCAACAAATAAATTTAATTGAAAATGAATCATATATTCAATGTTAATAGATTGAAAATATACTTTCCCATTAATATTAAAACTTCTCCACTATTTATGTATTCAATGATCAACACCTATACCATTATTATCAACAACAACTATTAAAATTCATTAAAAACATATCATTATCATAAAATAATACATGACATCATCATTTATAATATTGAACTAGTAGTAGAATATTTAAATTGTAAACCAACCTCGTTATTTAGTTATTACATTCAAAATTTACTATTTTGCGATAGTTCATTTATATTAGATCCCAAAAAATTGATCTTATAATGAAATAATATATGACACAAAATATGGAAATGGGTATTTAAAATAAATTATAAACTTGTAATTTCATATACAAAATAATAATATTTTAAAAAATCATACTAATGAGTTTTAGTATATCATCAAAAATATCAATCAGGATCATATCTATCACCACCACCACCACCACCACCACCACAACAACAATAACCACCACTATATTCTTATTATATATAATTAACTACAAAAAAAATAATTGTGTTACCAATAATATCATAATCATTAGTAGAAGCATCTTAATTATCATTATATATTTGGTGGGTTAAATGCTATATTGAAACCACTAGGAGTCAATGATGTCTGCATAGAGGCCATCCGAGCAGTAAAAAGTGATGAAATGTCTCTTCAGGTCACGTATAATAGAAAATAATATCTAATAGTCATATTATGTTGAAAAATATACATATTTTTTGTTGTATCTACTAATTGATTCTCTTTAGTAGATTGAGTGTAACGACCAGAAAATCTAATGCCTGAACATTGTATTCGATATCATGTATGACACCCAACACCACACAGTTAAGGGTATATAGTATCCAAAGAATTTATTATATATTTATTATTTTAAATAAATTCAATATATTGTATATCCTAAAATGCACATGAAACTGAGTTAGCATATATCACAGACAACAAAGAGTTTTTTAATGGCTTGTGTAACACGTGAGACTGAGTTTTTCCAAACAATAATATATTACTAATATATTATTATTTAATATAATAAGAAGTATAATAACAATTAAATTAGTGTTTATGAATAATATTAACTAACATATTAAAATATATTATTTTAAAATAAATGAAATGAATTCATTGGTTACTAATTAATTATAAATTAAAATAAGAACCAATTAAATATAAGGGGAATGTTTTTATATATAATTATTTTCATTCCCATAAATTCATTTTATCCTAATAAAATTTACTATATATAGTGAGTGATATTATTGTAATATATATATTTTATATCCAATCAAATATTTTTTATATTCTTACAATATATATGTTAGGTATTAGAAAATAAAAATTCCATTATTTTATATAAAAACCTATATTTTATATGGCACTTTTTCATCCCTTTAGTGGTGAGCCTATTTTAATAGAATTTTTTGAACCTTTATAAATTATATATGTAAAAATAAAAATTATTTTGAAATATAAACATTAATATTATGTTAGGGTGATTTTTTTGTATTTTTCAATGGGTTTTCCATTTCTAATTAATAGTGAAGAATAATGAATTGTAATTCAAAAGTGGTGTTTCATCAAATTTATTCATAGTGTTAAATTATAAATATAATTGAACATAATGATTAATTTGATTAATTTTCTATTAATTATTCCAATTCAGTTTGTTGTAATAAATTTCCCTTTTAAGATGAATATAAAAACATAGAAAAAATTTGAGAATTTTTACTTTCAAAACCTACATTGTCATCACATTTGTGAGATTAAATTTGAATTAATTTCAACCAATTTGAGGAATGGAATTTTTGAAAAATGCAATAAATTTTTTTAATCATGGTAATTTATAATATGTAATTATTCTAACAGATTTTTTGATAAAAGAATAATATGGGAATGTGATTAAAATTATTTATTGTGATTAAGAGAAATATTAGTGAAACAAAAAACTCAATCAAAACTTAAGTGCCAAAATGACCTAGAAAATTTTAAAAAATCCATTGTATGGATATTTTTTGAATCGATCATCCATTTTATATAATATTTTCTATTATTTTATCCATATTAAATTTTGAAACCAAGTGTGTAATTACCTATTCTGAAATTTACAAGTGTGCCACTGCCCATCCACAATATAAAGAAACTGAAGCCTCCCACTTCCTCGTACCTCTCAAGTCAATATGTCATGACCATTTTCTTCCAAAATAACTCCTCAAAATACCAATAATAATGATATAATCATCTCATTAGTCATAAATTAATCCATGGAATCCATTTTGTTTAAAAAAAGGTGTTACTTGATTGAGAGGTAACCTCCATCCTCAAGATCTTTAGTTTTATTTCATTCTCCACTCATTAAATTATTCTTATTAAATGGTTATATAGAAAAAAATATTATAATAAATGTTCTTGTGTTAAGGTTTATACCTACACATAAACACACATCCATCTAATGTGTAATGAACTTACAATTTATGTGTATGGAAAACTACCTTCTCAAGAAACAATGTTTTTTTTCAATAAAACCTCTCTTGGATAGTCATTATGATGAAAACTAAATTTATATATGATATATAATATATTTATAGTATATTTATTCTTATTTAATTCCTTTATAACACATACCTTTATTTTTCTATTATGTGTAAATATGATAACATCGTATATGGATGTGTAGACTACTAGCCTATCAAAGCGATGTGATTTGTTCACACAATTCATGGAACCAATGAAGGATAGTTTTAATATAAATATGTAACATAAATGATAAATATATGATAATAAAATTATATTATAAATATATATAATTTTATTTTAATTATTATAATATGACAACTAATGGAATGTAGCATACCAACGTATATACGCCATATCATCTCCATGAACAGTGTATTTCATTCTTTTATCAAAAAATTATAAATTATTATACATACATATATACTAAATATATATAGTTAAATATATTTGTACATAAAATAAATTATTAAATCAATATCAACATAATAATTAAAACACATAACAATACAAAACATACTCAAAAGACTAGTCAATTAACACCTAAAATAACGAAAATAATAAAATATCGTAATAAAAAAAGTAACAAGATATTGTAAACTTGAATATAGCTTTACAATATGTTATTAACACTATGAAAAATATTATATAGGATTTTAAATTCCATTCACAACAATTAACTTTATATTAATGGATTTCTTCTAATTTTACATTACATCAAGACTTTTCTTTGTTGTCATGCACATAGTTTCTTTTATATGGTATATATTCTACCCTTTGACATATTATATCATGGATCTCTTCATTATCCTGATATTATATGTTTCATTTTATTTTATTCCTTAATATAAATTATTATTCAAATGTTTCAATGTGAAATGTTACACTTTGTAATGTTTAAATATCATTCTTCTCAATAATGTTTTTTAAAATTAACTTCGCTATCCCACTTCATTTTGTGATTGTTTACATTATCTAGGTATAATCACTATATTATTGTGAACATAATTTCTTATATACAGTGTACATAATTTCACATTATCATATAATATTATAATTCATTCCTTCTTTATTATATTTTGAGTTTCAATTTGAATAATTTCAGTTAAGGGGATTTGAGTTAAAAGTTACCAAGTGGAAAATAATTTCATAACCCAATTTCTTTCCATTATTTTATACTAATTCTTTGAAGTAATTAATTTTATATTATTATTTTTAATAATAAATTGTATTATATCTTAATTTATTACCACTTCTATTATGTGCACTTATAGTTGATACAGAAAATCAATTCTTTGATTGATTATCAATTAAACATTATGGTCTATTAAATGTTTTACAATACAATATCTTTTTTTGAGATTTATTTTTGTTGGATTTACATAAGAAGAAATTATTAGATAATTGTTCAATAAAAAATTTAATATTCTTATAATATTGTTATTAATGACATTTTTGAAGTATTAGTACCACTTTTCAAATATTTGGTGCTAAAACTGTTTTATAAAATGTTTTTAATAAAACATGACATCATTCTATATTTTGTCAGAGAACTTTTTTTCTTATAACAAATGTTTTATAAAAAGGTTTTCAAAAAAATTAAACAATCCCATATTTTTTATTAATAAAAAAATTACACTTTTTTCCTTTAACCGTTTTTTCAAAGGAATCCTCATGTCACATTCCAAGCATGGAATTTTTATAACCTTTTTACAGTGAACAAGGAATGTTCTTCTCAACTCATATAGAATGTATGGATTTACTAGATGATATTTCGTTGAAGCTACCATTGAATTCAAAAAATGTTAATTTTAAATAAAATTTTATCATAAGTGATTTTCGACGAAATTTAGCTTCAAATGGTTTTTCAAAAAAAGGATTTTTTCTAGAATAATATTTTTTGTGATATTTTTATATTTCTTATTTTCATCGATCACAAAAACCCTTTATTTTTTTACTACACTATATTATTTGTAGTGATACCATTATTATTCTTTTTCTAGATGGTTTCTTATTTATTTTTCCATGGATAGTATTGACATTAAATTTTGTGATTACTTTTAGTAACCTTGAAATATTCAATATATTATGATCATTTTGCATTAAATTTACCCTAAATATCCATATCAGTTTTCATGGATATTATTATTTTCCTAAATATATAATATTTTTGATACGGTGTTTTCTTTGACTGTTATTTGAATATTTGGTGAAATATGGATAAGGTTTTATCCTTTATTCAATACAGATATTTTATAAGGAATATTTTATATTGATTAAACCAATTATTTGATATGAGGAATTATTTTGACCGGTATTGACGGGTGGGGCCCTAAAATTATATATCCTCTCAATGAATCAATAGGTTCTCATGAGAAAAAATATTTTCAAATGTTATACAATTTCAACCGATAGTTTTATACCATATTATTAATGGTCTTGATGTTATATTTTTTCATATGATGCATACATGAGGTAAAATAAATAAGCATTGTTTAATTTTTATTTAGATATTATTTTTCCATGATATTTTCCATTGACACATATATGGATGAATTTCATTATGAATTCATTGACTACATGGAATGTGCTTCAATTTATTACATTTTCATAATTATTTTTTTTCTAGTTATTTTAATGGAATGCTTTTCAATTTATTTACCCTTACATATTTATTATACATTTCCTTGTTAGTATGTTAATATCATCAAATGTGTGTTAATATAATAACCTGGGAATTTGATTATTCTACTAGATTCATTATTTATTTCTCTGTACATTATCATTACTGATGATTTGAATTCATAATTTTTTCCCATTCCATGTGAATCCAAAAAGTATACTAATAAATATATCTAAGGATATTCTATATGGAATAAAGTTATCTTTGAAAGAAAAAAATCATTTTATAATTAGTGTTTTAATTAATAATAAAATACTCATGAATGTATATGGTTTATCAAGAATACTAAACTCTTTGTTACCTCAGGATTTTATTCTTTGTAATCATGTCAATTTAATGGAAGTAGAAAACATCTTTGGTCTCTCCAATGTTAAGAAACTACATTTGATATTGGAGGATGTTTAGTATCAACCCTGTAAACTATATTTTTAAAAACATAGATTAGAGGACAAAAACCAAATATAGAATTTGAGGATATATAAGGAATAACATCCTTGAATATTGGAAATGTAGAGATTGTGTGGTTCTTATTAGAAAAGCCTAATTTTTACGATAATACAAGTGTAAATGGTTTTGATAAAAATGAAACTAAGAGTAACAACTGTGACAAGTTGTGTCAGACTTGAATTGGTGTAACCTGGTATATGACAAAATGACTTACTATGCAAAAGGTTTGACACTCCCAGGGGTTATGATTAAGATATTTTACATCTTATTTATGAAATTCTCATATATAGGATAAATCCAAAATTAAGGATATACTTATGAGGAAATTTATGGATGAAGTATTTATGTATTGTAATTATACTGAGAATCTTAGTGAAACATCTATTTCGTTGAATAACCTTATTTCAAGGATGTCCATCAATTTTTTTTTAAATTATTTCAATGTTTTTTTAGTAAAGGAAAACGTGTTTTATAGGTGATAAAACATTAGGTATATAAATTCCACAAGAAATGATCCCATGACTGAAAAAAGATAAGGGTTTCACACCACTCACTGAACTATGTAATGTTCTCGTTATATTGTCATTATTTATAGTTTAAAAAATTGAAGAATAAAGTTTAATGACGTAGAAACTATGTTACTTTTAGTTTGATACATTAATGTCTATACTATATTGGATTTTTAGAATAGTAAGAGACAAATATCATGAGTTTCTCTCAAATACACTAAATTAATACATTAGTTTTTAAAAATGGGGTTCATTCTAGGATATCCATTTCACGGAGTAAGGGGTGAATTAGAATTTGATCATAGAACAACCAAAAGAAGAGATTTTTCAAATTAAATTAAACCACATCATTTGAGTAAATTTCATTATTTTCATAAGAAGTAAAAAAATTAATCAAAATTAAAAAAATGATAAAAAATGTTTTCTTAATACATTAATTTGTTTGAATCGATGGTCTTCTAAATCCTTGTCGATTTATAACATTGATTCACTCAACATTCCGATGATAATTCACTCATTTTTGATTAATAACCTCAATCACTCCCTAAATGTATTTATAATTTTCATCTATGTATGTATCCCTACGTTCCACTAATGGTATCATACATAGAGACCTAGTTATACATTATTACTTGTGACATTTATACTTTTCATTCTCTCTCATCATTTGGATTTCTTACAAACCCTTCTCATGTGGTGGGTTTAAAAAATATCAAATATCAAAAGATCTTTTACCATGATCGAGTTTAAATTAAAAAAACATATTTTAATTATTGTGGTAATAATGTAAGACCTCAAAAATCTAAAGTATTAATAATTTATTTGATAATGTGTATGACACACAACACCAAGCGCATAAGGGAATATAATGTCATTAAGATTTATTATATATTTACACTTTTAAATAAACTAAATATACCATATACCTTAATATTCATGAGAGGCTAAGTTAGCATATGTCATGTGCAATAATGAACTCCCCAGTGGCTTTTTTACATATAAGACCGTGTTTTACTTAATAGTAATATAATATTAGAATATAATTATTTAACATAATAAAAAATATCAAATCTATTAAATTAGAGGTTATGATTAAGATTATCTAACTTATGAAAACATATGGTTTACAAATATATTAAATGAATTCAGTAGTTTCTAATAAAATAGAAATGAAAATAAGAATTAATAGAATATAAAGTGAATGTTCGTGTAGAAAACAATCTCTATGCCCAAAAAGTTCTTTTATCCTAATAAATTAAATTAATTACAATCAGGGATTATTTTTTATTTAATATATATATATATATATATACAATAAAATATTTTTTATATTATAGTAATATTTTTTATAGGTATAAGGCAAGAAGAAACACACAATTTCACAAAAAAACCTATATTTTTATTAAGATAGTTTTTCCTCTTTTTAATGGTGAACCTATTTTAAATAAAATTTCAAGATATTCAGTAATTTATATATGTAAAAATAAAAATCTATTTCAATACAGAAACATAAAAATTATGTTAGGGTGAATCTTGGGTGTTTTTCTGTGAATTTTTATTTTATAATGAATAGTGAAAATTAATGAATTTTATTTCATATTAGCTTTTTCATATAATTTATTTATAATGTTAATTTATAATCATAATTTGGTTTTAAAATTTAATTAGATTAATTTTTTATTAATAAATAAAATTCCAACATTTTAGTCAATTTCAAATCAAATTTTTATATAAAAAGATAAAAAAAACATTTGAACGTTTTTTCATTGAACCTATCATTGTCGTCCCATATGTAGGATTATATTTAAATTATTTTCTACAACTAATATGATTGGAATTTGGGAAAATGGATTTCATATTTGAAATAAGAATAATTTAAAGTGACTAATGTTTTCAATATAGTTTTTAACCAAAAAAATAATGTATTTGATTAAAATTAATTACACTGATTAAGAGAGAAATTAGCTTTAAAAAAGACAAAACCATAATCTTAAGGGACAAAATGACATAGACACTTTCGAAAATATATTTTAATGAAATATTTCGTCCCTATACTCTATTTAATTTAATTTTTTTACATTATTGGTGGCAATTTAAATGGGAAAACTGTTGGTGGAATTCCATTTTCTAACTTTTACAAGAGTGACACTCCTCTAAGATAAAAATCCACGCAAGCCTCCCACTTACTCACACCTCTCATGAAAAATTTATTCAAAAAAGATCATAAAAAATATCACCTCAAAGTAACTCCCATCAACATAGAATTCGAAATTTTTTCATAAATCCATCCACATAATTCCTTTTGGGAAAGCCAAAAGTTGTTACCTGCTTAAGAGTAACATCATTTATCAAGATCTTTAGATTAATTTATTTCACCACTACTTAAATTATTCTTACTACATTATTATATAACAACTAAAGTATCATAAATATACTGATATGTTATTATGTTAAGGGTTAGACCTACACTTAGACATACATTTATCTAATGGGAAAAAGACTTACCATTTATTTGTATGGAGAACTACCACCTCACGAAACAATGTTGTACCTTTTTTATTTACCGCTTCTCATGGTTTGGAATTATGATATAAAATATATTTATATATAATATTTATTATACTTATAATCTATTTATAATTATTTAATTATTTTATAACACATACTTTTATAAATTTTATTCTATATAAATAAGATAACATCATTTGTGGAAGTATGGACTTCCGCCCACTTAAAGCAATTTAATTCACTCACACTGTACATGGAATGTATACATGATGGTTATAATAGAGTTTTGTATCATATATAAAGTATATATGAAATTTTAATCATAATAATAATATATATAGTTTCTTTTTCATTCTATAATTATGATAAAAAAGAAAGCAGTGTTCATCCATACGTATGACCTACCTTCTGTAGGAAAAGTGCATTTCATTTCTAGTCTCAAAATATTATTGATTATTATAAATATATATATAT
This sequence comes from Viscum album, assembly GCA_963277665.1. Classification (NCBI taxonomy): domain Eukaryota; kingdom Viridiplantae; phylum Streptophyta; class Magnoliopsida; order Santalales; family Viscaceae; genus Viscum; species Viscum album. Next base: position 2,094,821,399 of record OY728163.1, on the reverse strand, counting down.
AATTAATATATATAATTGTATTATATTTTACAACTTGGATATTATGAAGTCATGATCTATATAAGATGAAAAAAATGTAATAATTTAAAGCACACATGAAAGGCTAGACAATTAATACTCGAAATAATAAAAGTAATGAAAGATTGTTATACAAAGGGTTATGAGATATTATAAACATGAATATGGTTCTGGAAAAATATTGTAACACTCTTAAAACCATTATATGTTATCTTAAATACTGATAAAATAAATTAAATACAAGGTAACAGATTCCATGTCAATTTGTATTCTCTTGAGACAAATTTGTTGTCATCCATCTAGTTTCTTTTATATAGACTATATAATTCACTTTGACATTTTATATCATGAATTTCATTGTTATGATGATATTATAAGTTTTATTTAATGTTATTACTTCATGGATATTATGAATCAATATTTTAAAATCACTGTGGTACACTTTGGAATGTTTAAATATTATTCTCCCCAATAATGTTCTTAATGATATCTTTATAATCTCAAATCCTTTTTTATTATTTACTTTTTCTTGAAAAAATAAAATTATTATTATCAACATAATATCTTATATATAGTGTTAATTATTCTACATTATATTATTATATAATTATTCATTCACTGTTCATGTCATTTTGTGTCTCAATTTGAATTGTTTCATCTAAAGGGATTTGAGTTAAACGTTTCCAAGTTGAAAATAATTTCATAACATAATTTATTTTCATGGGGTTATAATACTTCCTCATTTTTGGTAATATTATATTATTATGTTTATAAGAAAATTTAAAATATTTTTATTTATTTCAAATTCTATTATGTTGATTTACAGTTGATACACATAATCTATTCTTTATATTTGTTATCACATTGAAATGATGGTATTTTAAAGGGATTACATTACAATATCATTGATTCAGGATTCTTTACACATGAATTTCCATTAAAAGAAATTGTAATAGCATTGTTCAATAAAAACATTCATTGTCCTCTCCTCTAGTTATTCATGATCCTTTTCATGTTTTAGTACCATGTTTCAATATTTGGTACTCAAAATTATTTCGAATATGTTTTAAATAAAACATAACATCAATATCCCTATAATAAATGATTAAGTTCTCTTCTAAAAACCTATATCCAAATATGGTTTTCAAAAGAATGTTTTTAAAAATTAAAAAAAAAGATTGATTAAATTCGTTTTACACTTTTCTTCTTGTACCCATGTTTTCTAATAGATATTCTTATCAGTTTGCGAGAACTTTATTTTTCTATCTTTTTCACCTTGAAAAAAAATTTATTTTTACTTTGTAAGACAATTAAGAATTTCCCTCCACTTTTTCATTGAATCTCTCTTTTTATGTTTAAAACAACTATTATTAAAGAATATGTTTTGATTATTAATTTTCGATGAAAATGGTTTTCAAACTATTTTCCAATATAAAAGGGCATTTTCCTCAATAATGTTTTTAAAATAAATTTTTATAGTTTTCCTATTGATCGATGACAACATCTATTTTTTTGTACCCCAATTTGAATTTTTTGTATCGATTCAATCCATATTATTATTCTAGATGGTTTGTTATTGATTTTTACAAGGTTAGTATTGAAGTTTTGTTCCTTGATTCCTTTTACTCCACTAATAATATTCAACTCCATATAATCATTTGACATTGAATTTCCTCTAAATATACATATAATTAATCCTAGAAAAAGTTATTTCCTAAACCATAAATAATTTTTCATATGGTTATTTTTATGTTTTATTTGATTATTTAGGGATATATTTAATAAATCGATATCTTTTATTCAATATGGATATTTAATAATGTGCATTTTCTATTTAATAAATATATTATTCGATACGAGGAATGCTTTGCATGGAAAATAATGGGTGGGTCTGGATATTTTATAGTGTGTTGATGCATCAATATGTTTTCATGAGACAAATTAATTGTGAAAAATAAACAGGTTTCTACATATAGTTTTAAATAATCATTTCATTGGTATTTATGGTAAAAGTTACCAAGTTCCTGATACATGACTCCCAATAATTAATAACTAGCACTATTTTGATTTAGTTATCATTTATCCTTGAGATTTTGTATAGACATACCTATGGACCTATTTCATTCTCATTTATTTGATTAAATGTTATGTGTTTTTGTTTCATAAATTTCGTTATTTATTTTTCATTTTCTAGTTTTTTGAATGGAATGTGTTTCCATTTATTTATCATTTTGTATTAATCATTCACATCCTTCCCAGTACATTAATATCACAGAATATGTGTTCAGCTTTTTACCTTAACATTTGATTATTCTCATTGAATTATTATTGCTTCCGCTATACTTTTCCGGTACTGAACATTTGAGATCACCCTTATTTTCATTAATTTCCCAAGGAATCAAAGTAGTATACTAAGAATGACATTAAAGGATATTCTACATATAATAATGTTATCCATGGAATTATTTTTTTTAAATAGTGTATTCATTTGTAATACATGACTCATGTATCTTACAAGTGTATTGATGTTGGTAAACTTATCAACCCATGAAGAGTTGATTCCTTGTAATCATTCCAATGTAATAGTAGTAGACACTGACTCTGTGCTCTTGGTGGTTAGTTCACTACATAGAATTGAATAACTATTGGTTCTAATTCATTCCCAAAACATTATATGAGAAATAATTATTACAAACCAATATCAAACCCACCTTGGGTTATTATGTTTTAAAACCAAACTAAAATGACCGTTAGAACCAAAATGTATCCTCTCAACCAATAAAAGTTATCTATTGTGGACTGAAAAATTATTTAAAGAATAAAAAATAAAAATATCATTAAGTACTAATGTTTACTAAATTATTGATATTATTATATTTTCCCCCATGGACGGACTGTCATGAATGTTGTCCCCTCTCTTATGGATAGAGAAAAATAGTTGAGAACATGGTACCTAAAATTGAATTTTAATACTTTATTAAAAATATAAAATTTCTATAACATGATAAAAAATAAAAATATTTTTTATCTTATTATGCCTGTATAAATATGTCTAAAAAATTAAATAAATAAATACATATATCGACTCATGGTTTTATGTATAAGTTCACCCTAGAGAGTGATAATATTGTATCATTGATGCATTTATTATTCCTATATGACAACTCATATATGGAAATATTATATACATAATTTATTTCAAATAAACTTGTTTAATTAGTATATATAGTAATTGATAAATATTATATATCTATACCTAAAATAAAATATTGGAGTTTTAGAAAATCATTATAGAATATTGAATGATTATCTAATCACAACATCAAGGAACATGAACCTTTGGGGATCCTTTTCACATTAAATAGCCCTAAAATATGTTACATTATTAAATGATCTAAAGGATACCTTCATAATTTTTTTGAAAAATCCTCAAAATCTCAATGAAAATAAAATTGCTACACCATTTCAAAAATTGAAAAATTGAATTCATATAACAATATTCATTATAGTCAGTGAAAAAATATAAACATATTTATACAGAAATATTTTTCAACACTACATTTATTTACATTCGTTTTTTATTCCATGGAACTTCTGTCATTTTTAAGAAATCACTATATTTTAAAATCGATCCCCGGGAACCTGTATATTTCTTTCCATGCATCATAATGATTTCCCAATCCATATAACACTACAACGTTATATATTAATTTCATGATTGACTGTATCCATGCATGAACATGATTTCTTATAGTTGAACCTGAATCAGAACCACTAATAGAGAAGAATATGTTTGTTACAAAATAAACATAAAAACTAATTCATAATATAAATAAATGTGATCCAAATTCACCTAATTCATAATTGAGATCAACATGAGTATAATTTTTTTTGATTCGTATCTCCTACATCATCAACATCCAAGATATATCTAGTTCCCTAAAGGGTGGTAAGAGGAGGATTCATAGTAGTATGAGTAAAATTATTAGGGTTGGGTAAATAATTAATATATGGAAGTTGGTATAATAGGAAAAGTATCCCATACTATGGATACTATATCCACAAGATCATAGTGAAAAAAGGGTCTCCCTTGATGAAATGTCATTAGGACCTCCAATACGGGTTTACTAGTAATGGAATTCAATGATGTAAAAAAATTGGAAAAATAAATATAAGGAGGAGGGGGAGAAATAAGTCACTACATCCTCAAATATTATAAAAATAATATTCACGACAAATTAATTTGATAATAAATGTATATTTTTATTAATATAAATAATGAAACTCATATGCTTCACTAGTGGATCTAATCTATTATTCCAGTGACAGATTTTTTTGAGCTATTTCCCTCCATATAATGTTTTTTATCCTCACATGATCTATTATAAATGATGATATATATATTGTAAAGATTATAAAAATTTATAAAATGTATCTAGTTAAGGGTATAAAATATGTTTAAAGGTATATAAAGCATAATTAAATTTATTAAATTATATGTAATATAGAAAATAATAATTGATTTATAAATTTATTTTACGATTTTGATTAATAATGAAAATTTTATAAATTTACAAAATTTAAATTTCAAAAGGTACATATAGATGTAAAATGTATTGAAGCATACAGATTAAAAATTTATATAACTATAAAGGAATATATAATTTACAAAAGTTTATAAATAATTTCCCTAACTATGTTACAATATATATTATAATATTTAGATGTTTATTAAACTATAAAAAATATATATAAGTATAAAAGTTTGAAAATAAATTATAAAAATTATAGTTATTTTAAAATATGATATAAAATTTATAAAATCATCTATAATCAATATTTATCATTCCTAAATACCACCCAATTGTTTTAAATAAAATATTTAAAACCAATAATTGAGGGTAAAATTTATATTCAAACTATCGAAAACCAATAAATAATCAAATACTAGAAGTAAGCATCAAAACAACTAAACACATCAATAATTATATACCAAAAATAAAAAAACAAATGTAGTTTTGGTGGGGATACAATTTATATAAATGGAGGGCTCGCCAATGAGGAAAAGTAAAACAATATCTAGTGAAAGGAGTTGTGATTTTTTAATGTGGGATGGATGTATTGTATGAGAACAACATTTTAGAGAATTGGTGGAATTTCCACAAAATTAAATATAAGGAGGAGGAAAATGAGTTTCAAGGATAGATTGATATACCCAAAAATCAAAATCTTTAAAAGAATTATTATCGTTTTTCAATACCATAACCTTATTTTTTACACTATTGAATCATTAAAATGAACCATCATACTAGTTAATATATTTTTATTGTTTTATATTACCATATTATTTGAATATATTTTTATTGTTTTATATTACCATATTATTTGATATGAGAGTTAAATACATTAATATTACAACATTTTATATGATTTTTCATTAGATCTCACAATAATACAAGCTCGACGACTACAAAGTATTAGAATCATTAGATATTATATACATAATAAACAAATTTCATGAAATATATTCAAAAGATCTCAAAAAAATATTCTCAAATAGTTCCCTTCTTTAGGAGAACATACTATAAACCATTATTCATAGCTTACGGTAATGTAAACATAATAAAGGTAGAACTCTAGTGCTTTGTATGGGTAAAAAAATTAAATTTAAATTAATTATCCTTGAGTATAAGATAAGCATAAGGGTATGATAACATGATAAGAACTTAGAAAATCCATAACCAATCAGTAAAATAGCATTAATCATAATTCACCAAATAATGAATTTACCTAAAAAAGAAAAAAAATTCATAATAGTGTGGAATTTTAAATAATCATTCATGATCCATGAGATCATATTATAATTATAAGACATGATGTTTTACCATTCACATAGGTAATGAAAATAATTTCCTTATTGAAAGATAATTATCATGATTTCCGCATTACAAAGTGTCCCACAGTTTATTGGGACCACTAATTATTTGATAATTTCATTAATCAAGGATCACTGGCAAGACTATCAAAGTGGGCATAGTATCGTTATAAAAAAGGTCCACACCCTATTCTAGTGTATATAATTTCATGGGTTATTGTTGCTTATTAAAATAATTGATGGATATATAATTCTAAAACCAACCATAAAATAATTAAAACTATATATAAGTGTGCCAAAATATTCTTAAAACATTCAACATTTTATATAATATTGGAAATAAATGGGTTTCACAAATATTTCAACAAAAAAATAATTATAGCATGGGAATGTAATGTGTTATGTCAAATCATACATAAGAATCCACATTATAATTTATCTAAGGAAATAAGATGAATTTTTTCACATAATGAAATCTCCACTAAAGCAAAACAATCCTTAATTTTTTTTGACAAAGATGAAAAATATCCTCTATAAAATCATTTAAAATATACATAAAAATTTAATAAAAACACACATTTTCTTTTAGTATCATTTTATATTGAAATTCCAAGATAATTGGGAAATTATTTTCTTTGTAAATCATTTGAAACTTGTAAAAGATAGTTCAGGGATAAATAATTATATGAAGGTAAAAATTTTATATCAAGTTTCATACATTAAAATAAAACATTGTTTTCCACTTTTATAAAAAATTAAAAAGTAATAATTATGGAAACCCCATAAGAATATTTTTTTTCATAAATATTAATGAAATTAAAATTTTTTTAAAACATGTTTCTCAAATGTTTTCTTCTAGAAAATAATATCCAAAAAAATTAACAACATTATCATAAAGGACAAATATTCCCAATCCTTAAATGTATAAATAAAGTTGTCTTTTAATAAAAACATTTTCTTGATAATTTAAAGTACCAAATAGAGAATAGAGGTTAAAATATATGTAAAAATCCATAAATAACCTCATTAAAATAATATATAAGGGGGAAAATATAATGATTCTATAATATCCCTCAATAGAAATTTCACACAAACTATCTAATAAAGATTTTACATTGTAACATAAACTGTTACCAATTTAGAAAAAATTCAATCATATACCTTATGGAATAAATGAAATAAAATGGATCTTTAAATACCATTAATATAATGATATTCTTTGTATGATATTTCAAATTTTTTGTATATACAACATATAAACACAAATATGAGAATACGCAGTAACATTTCTCAACAAAATAAGTCTGAGATGCAGATCCCTTATAGTTTTAATATTCTCCAAATAATTACCACATAAAAGATTGAACATTGAACTAAAATATATATATAAATTATTTTCATGAATATAATCATTAATTAAATTCTTGGGATGTATATACCTCCCAAAAAATGATACCAATGTTGAATATTTATGATGTATTAATGAAATAAAATTTAATTGAGAAAGTTATACCTCATGTCCCATATTGCTTCACCCGTGCTCCTAACCAGTTAATTAATAAATTTAGATATATTACAAATATAAAATAGAATAATATTAACACTTATAAAACTATATTTTATTCACATATTTCATATTATCATCAATTTATTAATTAGTATTCATTAAAATAATTATTCATGATAATAACAATTATAGTTTTAATACATGTTTTATTTTGCGGGTTTGAGTAATTTCTTCATGATCATATTAATATCATATAAATAATATTTATCATTATATAAATAACATATTTATTCACTATATGATATTTTATAACCTTTTCTATGATAATGTAATTAAAATTACTTACATCACATTGGTGATATGGCAGTCCATACATACACATGAGTTATGCTTTAATTTTACAATGAATAGAAAGAGAAAATGAAAAATTATAATAAAAAATTATAGGATCGTAATAATATATATATATATATATAATATCTTAATTAACATCCATGATAATCATAAATTAAAAATGAATCATATCACGTTTTGGAGGTGGAATTCTGCACGTACACACAAATGTTGTTATTATTTTCTAATAGATGGAAATGTAACATGGTAGATAATATTTTATCATTTATTAATAATAATTAAATTATAGAAATCACATATATTCAAAATATCAATTATAACCACTATCCAAGATATGAAATGATGGAATAAATAAATACATCACTTTGTAATGACTGTAATTAATATATACACACGAGCAAAGTGTCCAAATAATATTGGATAGAAGTTGAGATGAATATGTGTTATGATATTCAAATAGTAACATTTAATTATAGGTAAGATACTAAATTTATTTTATCATAATGTGTATAGATGATTTATAAGAGTTTTAAGAATAAATTATCTTTAAAACACTCATTTAATAGGTAAACTTATTCCATTAAAAACCTCTTATTGATCTCTTCTTAAGAACCCTTTAGTGGGTATTTTAAAAATTATATAACATATAAAACATGGATATGAATTTTTTTATTATATTTCGAAGTATTTTGTCTGAGCTATGTTTCCCATGAATTTATAAATATGTGACGAGGTGAAGTGGGGAGTATATTGATGCACTTGTAATTACTTTCAGAGATAAAACAAATATAGAATCACATCTGAGAAAAAGAGTCTTGAAATTGGATCAACTTAATATTTTGGTTTATATTGGGTAAAAAATATTTAATCAATAGGGTTTCGAAAAAAAAATTCTTAAACATTATAACATTTGTTTAAACTAATGTTATCCCTTTTGTCCTTTACAGTAGTAATGATTGTTTTCCTCGATTACTATTATTTTTTAGAAAAAAAGTGAAATTGTCCTATTTACAAAATTTGGACATGATCATTTTAGATATATAATAATTTTTTCAATATTCAATATTTATATGATTTATAATTTATTTTTAATATATAAACGTAAAAAACAATTAAAAATTGTTTTCTTAAAAATGAATCTTACAAATGAAAATATAATTATTCTAAATATAGTATAATATTGATTATAAAAAAATTAATTAGTATATTTTTTAAAAAAATGGGATTAGTTTTAATTTAAACTAATCCCACATATAATCTTAATTTTTAAACTCGTGAAATGAAATGAAAAATTTAATGAATATCAGTATTAATCACTATTCACCCAAGAAACATTATTTTTAATAAAAATTCACTATGAGATATTATATATAGTAAGATAGTGAAATTTATTTAATCTTTATCAAATAAATTTTAAAAAACTAGTCATCGATTAATTTCAATACACACAAAAAAAATGCAATAAATACTATTTTCAAGGAATATATATTTTATAGAATAAAAAATTATTCTCATTCCATTCGTAGTGAAAATTATTTGACAAAATTTAATTGACATAATTTCAAATATTATCTTATAATTTTAGTCAATTAATTAATAAAAAATGGTTGGGTAAATTTATTAATATTAAAACACATTATTCACATAAAAATAATTGTCTGGAAAACATCATTTTTCACCATCAAAAGATTTTACCCTATTTTATAACCATTTGTTAATAATTTAATGATGGATAAATTATTTTCTCATGTATAAAAATTATTATTCCATAGGTTTAACACTAAATATAAAATAAATTTTATTTAATGAAAATAAAATATAGATATATTATTTTTATAAAAATCGTTTCTATTTAGAAAAGGAATTATCAAACTATTATTATATATCATTAATTAATCATTTCATAGATATCATTATTTGATTTTATTATTAATTAAATTTACATAATGATAAATAGTATTTATATTATTCCACAAAATTATTAATTTTAAAAAATTCACAATTTAATAAATTAATTCAAAAATGGATTCTCATGAATTAACTGTATTTCATTAAGTAAATCTCACCCATTTTTAAAAAGGTTTTTTATCTTATCAATATAATTTAACTAAATATTAATTAATCTAATTTTATAATTTAATAAATAATTATTTACTTATTTTTTATGTTATGTGCATCAATGTTATTGAAAACATCAAAATTATTAAATTGAAAATATTATTAAATCATGGGATATTATATTCTACCACCATTAAAAGAACTTGTATTCTCACAATATTTATATTGAATGGTAAAATGTTTAAAATAATTTTATAATAAATTAAAATGAGATAAAGATAAATATACATAAGTTGTAAGAAAGACATTTTAATCCATGTGCCTAATAATTCCTTTTAATTGTCACTTTGATAACCATGTAAAGACTATAAAACATATAATTTCATAAATATTTATTAAACCCTTTAAATACTAATATTATATATATACCTGTGAATAGGATTCCAAATTTATACCTTTATTGTAGAGTGATTTGAGACATATATGACTTAATAGATTTATCATGATCTTTCATGAGTTAAGGAATTATATTTCCAATATGAAACAGATTATGTGAATATATAAATACTTGATTTCATTCCACATCATAAGTGGAATTTCATCCATCATTTTTGTTTCGATCATTTCCCATTTATATATCATATCTTACTCAAAGTAATGAATGATTGAGATGACTTATTCATTCATAAATCACTAAATGTAACATCTAATGGATTAGAAGATCCAAAAAAGGGTGAATAGATATTTCTCTTGTTTCTGAAAATTATCCTAAAAATGGTTAGAAAATGTTTTATGAAAAAAATGAATTAACCATTAACCAATAATCATTAATACCTCATCGATAACACCTGAAATTTTACTTTTATAATTTCATTAATAACTAACCATGAAAATTTCCAAATATTTATGGAAATGTTCTAAACCCAAAATCATAAATATTTGATCATGTCATTAATTCATCATCTTTTCTATGAGGTATGGAACCATTTTATTTCTAATTTTATTCTTTAGTTTTGACATATTATAGATTATAAATTAGGTTATAGAGGAAATGAGGTTTTTAGTTCCTTGCTCTGATCCTAAAGCCCTAAATTTTAGAAAATACTGAGGGACTAGACAATTTTTACAGACCGTACATACCAGGACACACGATTTGAGTAAACTATGTTTGGTGACCCCTCCCATAATTTAAGGCTACACAGTTTCAGGAAGCCATGCACCTAGAGCCACAATCTAATGTGTCGTTGTTGATGTTTTTGAAATAGTATACATGAACAGTTGATGGGCCGTTTCTTTAATCATGAGATAGGACATGGAAAAAGGGGTTCTTTGGAAGGTATTTGTGCATGGTTGGTGTACAGTTCTACCAACTGTGCATCCAAAATGTGTAAACCTATGCTTTTAGGGAAAATGATCATTTTTGAACTACTGCCTAAAATGATTTACCCACTTCATACTATCCATTTTTTCAAGTCGTGGACACTCCCATATTCTCCCCTTGAGCTCCCCAACACATCATATCTTATTTGATCATATTCATGCATATGGATTCTATAATGACCCGAAATTTTGAATGAAATTTTGTTTCCTAATTTTGTGTGTTATTTTAGATTATACTCAAAAAAACTATGTTCTTTAATTAATGATGTGAGTATAATTAAAATGAGACCGTTGGTTTTCAACTGTTATATGACTGTTGGTCAATATGACCGTTGGAAAGTAAATGTTGTGATTGTTGTCTCTAAATACAAGTGATCTTGGTTAATTAATACAGAAATAAGATTTGATGGCCTCATCCAGTTTTCTGGAGCCGATCGAAACCCATCTGACGAAACTTGGGAAGGAGGTAGCACCATTGGGCTTTACTTTGGACCAAATCGAAGCCGAACTTCATCGTGAGAAGCATAAGTGGAATCTCCTTTGGGAGAAGTTCAAGATTATATAAATCACTACTCGGGTAATGTTGGCTGATCCACCCTTGGATTGTCTCACCTTAGCACACCTTACACTTAGGTCATATGGTTGGGTTATAAGGGGCTATGTAACGAGACAGTATCTACTATGTGTAATCCTTTGAGATAAATCAAATTGTGATTTCTTCATAGGGTGATGTTTTTATTTTTATCAGATTTTAGAATAAATATAGGATGTATATTGATGAATTTTGGAAAAATGGGATATTTTAAAATATTAATGTAAACCTTAAATAATCAATGATGTGTAATGATTTTCAAAAAATTGTCTTCTGAAAATGTGATCAGTAAGAAATTTAGAATCTAATAAGATCAACTTAATTTTTTGTGAATAGTAAATTATGAATATTGATTTTATGCTTATGATTAGTAATGTGACCAAATGGATTAGTAATCTCACATAAATAATGTATTAATATAATATAGGCACCCTGATTAAGTAATGTGATTCAATAAAATTGGGAAATAACTGTTTTAGAAATAATTTAGTCAAGTATTAGTTTTTTCAGGTGAATAGTTTTGTTTGATAAAAATTAAATTAAAAATATTTAGAAAATTATTTTTATAAAATGGAGTTCATTTTTGAATTCAGATCATCGATATTAGGTTAAGGTGATTCTTGGGGATTTTTCTGGGAAAATGAATTTTCGGTGAATTGTGAAAATACAGTTTTTAGTTTCGGGTGTTTAATGACATCATTAAGGATGAAATAATTATTTAATCATTCTAGTCGACTTATTAATAGTTAGATAAGGTATTATGTGTCCCAAGTGGCCAATACCATGGGAAAATACCATGGGCAATCCCATGGTTTTTCCAAAACCACCGGTGAGGTACCCCTTGGCCATTAATGACTTGTCAACTCAGTTCTCCTATAAATACCAATACTTTCCCTCATAATTTTGAGGTACCCCTTGGCCATTCATGCTTTCGAAGTTACTCTTCAACGTAAGGGATTCTTTCACCCTCTTATTTTAAGCCATGACTTCCATTATATTGTGTCTTCTAGTTTCCATCTATTTTTTAAGGGTATGTTCTTATATTTTCCCCTACCTATCCATTTCATGTATAATTGTTTAGAGACCCTTTCTTCTCTCATTAATTTATTTTCTGAAATTTTAAGTGACGCCATTAGGCTGCAAATGTTTTCGTAAAAGAAATTACATCTTCTCTTTTCTTTCATGTTTCCTTTTCAAGTGGTATGTCATCAAAATATCCATACCATGATCTTATTCAGTACCCATACTGTATTATGAATTATTTATGAGTGTTTTAACCTTGTCCTATCTCTTATCAATGTTTTCTACAACCATGTTATATAGCCGTTATGATGCAGAAATTTCATCTCAAAATATCCATCTCTTTCTCTAATGAAATCCCCTTGTTTATTTATGTGAATACCTAGACCTATTTCATTTCAATGGGTTTTCAGAAATATAGAAATCGGATATATTTGATTCTGGAATTGACATACATATAACCCTCACTCATTTTCCATGGGTTATAAATGATATAATGATCTTATTTTTTAGAGATTTTAAAACGTAGCTATTTTGAAATGAATCCCATTACTTTTATTCTCTATGGGTTATTTATGAAATGTTTCATTTTGATCTATGCTGATCACATGTAATTAAATACATGTTAAGGGTGCACCTTGATAGCACTCCAATTAATTGGGTAATTATTTAATCTCTAGAGATGACAAGTTTCACGATACCTTGGTGAATAACCTTGGTAATTTTTATGACACCATAGGGATGGACCTTGGTGATATGTTCAGGAATTTCTAAAAGAAATGTTTTAGACACATATTCAAGTTATGTTTCAAGTTATATTCATTATTACATGACTATAATTCCATTTCTAATATCATTATGTTGTTATTCAGGTTCTTATTGATATCACAAGTACACTAATTCCCTGGTTTACCCATACTAGGGCTTCCCCTCACCCTTTCATTTGATGTATGTCTCTAGGATATGAAAGTCAGTAATTATACTTAAGATGATCTTATTATGAAGCATTAAAAGTGGATTAGAAGAATGTTTTATGTTGTTTTCAAGTTTTTTTGTTCTTTATTTCCAAGACACAAGATTTTAAAGATCCTCTGTTTGTAAAATGTAATGAAAAGTTGTGTAATAAAAAGGTGGGATGCCATAACTTCTAAGTAGAATGATTATCATGTAATTGGATTCATGCGGGTGAGTTATCCATTCCTTAAGAACCTTTTACTGTTTTATATACTATCAGTGATACTATTTTGGAGCAGGATCTTTTTCCCTATTTTTAAGAACTTCAATCATTCCTTTGTTTTATTCCGATCTTGATCGAATAGAATGTTGATATTGGATTAGTGTTCTAATAAAAAGATATTGTGAGTGTTTTATACCATTTCCAACATTGTATCATTATTTATAGATTATTTTCATTTTTCTGCACATCATACCTTATGGAAGATTCATTGTATATTAATTTTTCATATTTTTAATTGATACAAACAATTTGCGATATTTAATTGACATCATTTTTCATATTTTGTGGTATTAAACCTCAAAATGAGCTTCCCATGGGGTCTATTATTCCATTATATTGTGTTTATTCCACCTTTAGGGCGGTACGGGCTTTTATTGAACAATTGTGAATTGACTGGTGTATTAAAGTGAATTATAAATGGTTGTGAACACCTTATAGAAAAATTTTAATTATAATTGAAAGGTATGAAATGGATAATCAATTTCTATATTCATGATCATAAATGGATTATTGAATTGACTAAATTATTGATTAATGAGTTTGAAAATGAGTTGGTTATAATGCCTTATACATTACTAATCTTTGCTTTAGACAACCAAATTAGGATTCAAAGGACTTCTATACTCCATGGTTCCTCCTTAAATTGATTCCACAAGCATTTATACTCCTTGGATCCTATTAACGAGGCATGTTAGGAGTTTTTGGTCAATTATAATACTTTCATCCATTTCACATGACTTGTTGGGATGCCTCTAACTTTTCTATTCTTTTTACCAGAATATCACAATAGCATGCCATTGAAATTTCTCATCCTTGGATCTAATTCACTTGTTAAACGTCGATTCATTTAACATTAAATCACCAATTATTTATTTAATTACTTTACATGACATGTTAATATTCCTTGAAAATTTATACCTCTTGGATATGATGACCCTTCAAGATGCATTAAAATTTTCAAATCCTTGGATCTTGTTTACCTATTTTACTTAGTTTTTGGACATTTCCAATCCTTGAAACCTTGCTTGTATAGGACTAGCATGTGGATACATGGATTAGTCCATTAATGTTTAAATTTATATTATTTATATAAGTCCTCATGATTTAGTTTATTGATAACAATGAGGCTGGATAGATTGGATAACATCACTTTAGCTGTTATTACTTGAAAAACTATTATATTTGTAAAATGATTCATCTTATTTTCACAGACATGAATTTTTTGAAATATCAGTATTGGTTTCCTACTAAGTATTTCCTCAAAACATGTTTTAACCTCTATTTTGTAACTAGAAATATATCATTAAGGTTGGTAGGGAGAGGGGAAACATCCCTCTTGTCGATTCTAGATTGATTTGTGCATATGAGAAAGGGACTACATGACCGATCATGGGGAACATGATGCTATCAGGGGATAATTTTTTTTATTTTTGTACATTGGATATAAGTATATTACTAGATTGATATTACCATGTTTTACTAAAATAATATTGTTTTCAGATCATCATTTTATATGACTCTATTGGGTGAGATTACTTAGTTACTTATATAATGTATATTTATTCTTTCACTGCACAGTTATTTCTTAGGCTTCTTCTATTTTCAATAATGATTATACCTCAATGATCAAATATGATTATTAGTGTATTTCTTCCTTAATAATCCACCATAGACCCACACTTCTAGTTGGCACCCTTTGGAATACGATGAGGTATACTTGAGTCTATCTGGCCAATAGGGTTTGGTTATTGTTTAGTAAATGAGGTACAAGAAATCAAAAAGTGGTATCAAAGCACATTTCATTTACTTTGTCTTATCATTTGGGAATATTGTGTAAGATAATATTAATGTGTTGGAAATTTTTTAATGATATATTCTTTGGAGTATCTAATACACATAATTGGAAAATCCAAATTTCATGGTATGGGATATCGTATTTGGATTTATTTTTATTATTAGTTATTTGAATTCAGTGTTTCACGACGTACTTGATGTTTGATGTTACTTTTGATTATTTATTTTTCACTTTTAAATAGATTGATATTAATTATTGTATCATTCATTATTATATATACTTTGGTATTATATTCCATTCATTATACCAGTACTAGTTTATATAAATACATTCATTTCTTATAGAATTTTTTGGGGTCTTTATTGATTTGAACATGAAATTTGGTTAATATTTCATGTAGGGACATGATAAATATGTTTTTTGGATTTAACTGACACAACAATTCAATTTATATAGTGTATGGTCCCTTATAGATTGGAATTGGTGATCCTTACTATTCAACCTTGTAAAGAGAATTCCTTTATTAATGGGTGTGAATTTTAATTAAATTGACTCTTGAAATGAACTAATTCCATAAAATGGTGAAGTAATATATCATTTTTAGGGTTTATTCATATATAAATTAAAATATACACTCTATGTACTAGAACCCTTGAATTTTAGAATAGAACATGACCCTAACCCATCCTTAGTAGTGGGTAGTATATAGTGTATCTTTATTATATTATGAATTTTATATCACCCTTACATAGATTGAGGAGTAGTAAGAGAGGTGTGACTCTTGTTAGTAAGGAACACACATCTCCTACTTATATATGTCCTTGATCCTATTGTTTTCAATACATAATGGAGACATTTCCTTTATATTTTTAGTGATATGTCACTATGATGGCCTCTTGTCGTGCACCAAGAATGTGTAGGTGACTATGCCCTAAAGATGGTAGTCCATGGGATGCTAGAGGAACCTCTAGTATTTCCTCTTATCACACAGCATTTTGAACCCTAAATGGGTTTTGGATCCTAATTCCTATAGGGCATCTTACATTTCCATCAATCAATTCCAAGAGCAAAGCAGCCTTCCCTGAAAAAAGAAGAGTTGGCGTTTGAGATTTACCAGCCTCATCTACCCAGAATTTTGGGATGTAGGAAGAAATGTTATATATTCATGGACATGGACCATGGTATCATTTTTTTAGTATCTTGAGACTCCTCTTGAGAAGAGATAGAATATCACTATATATATGCCATAAGATTCTTCCAAGGGAAGGTGGGATGTGCTTAGTCAGATAAGGCATCCTCAAGATATGGATTATAGGTATTTCTGGATCACCTTCATTGTTTTTTCCCAGGATGTTTAGGGCCAATAGATCTAGTGATTTTATGCATCTAGAGAAGGGTAACTTATTATTAATGGACCATTCTTCTCGTTATAAAAGGCTCAAGAGTTTGTCACATGTTAGGTTAAGTGGAAATTTATTGAAATCTAGGTGATTTGAGGATGTTCAAATGTAGAAATATGATAATAAGTGAATATTTTAAAGCGTAGTACCAGGAAGGAAATAAAAAATCAGGACCTGATTACCAAGTTTAAACTAAGTGAAATTGGAGTGTAGAGTAGGGTAGATCAGCTTCTAAACCAAATGGTTCCATTTTATGTGGTAGGAAGTGATGTTTTTATGCATCTCATGAGGGGAGAAATATCCAGATTATGAGTCTTTAGAGCTCTATTTTTTATTATATATGTGGGATGTCGGGACATATGGGGATCCAGTGTGATAGAGACCTAGTATATTACCGACCTTAAGGTGGAATGATCCATCTATATCAGTTTTGTAGGTTCGTTCATCAGGAAACAAATGATAGAGGTTCTTCACCAACTACAAATTTAGAAGAGGGTCAGTAGCATCTTGTAGTGTAGGGATGTGGATTTTGAATGGCTCATTATGATGAGGTAGTGGTCGAGGATACGATATCCATACACAAAACTCACATCGATAATAATGAGTAATTTCTTAGGGTGGTCAGGCTATATCATAGGGTTTCAATTTAGTACGACTGATACCTAAGGTGCAGAGTGTTTGGACTTCTATCATGAGAGGTACTATTATGGTTGACCCTACATTAGAATCTACATTTTTTATATAGGTTCTTAAAATTATTCCATATATTTGAATATTATGGTGGGCCTCTATCACATTCTTCAATTTTTCTAGTGGTGTGATGACCTATGATACTCCATCGGGGATCCTATCAATGATTAAATTCCATTGCAGGTAGTTCCCCTTGGATTTTGGTGGGTGTCACTTCATAGTGTACATATTTTCCCCCAAGACGATAATGTTTGACATCATTATTTGTATATACTAGTTTGTAACCTATCATGATTAAAATTATTTAAATCATTAGATGGTGACTATAAAATCACATTATGGTTGGGTTTTTGTTCTCAATTGCTAATTCGATTTCTAGGCGAGACGAAGTAGACCCAATATTCGTGAGATTGGCAGGATGACATCCCAGATTACTAGTTTATATAAGGAGAATTAGGGAACAATTAAGAAATATTTCCCTATAGGGGTTGATCATTTTAGTGACCTTTTTTATGTTGAATTTTCAGGTCATCCCTCAAACAGAGAGGTAATTTTTTTACCTTGAGATAGAGCTAGGGGTTGCAGTGGTATCAACTACTCCTTATAGGGTGACTGTTATGGAGTTTAAGGAGATCAATAGGTATCTAGAGGACTTGGAAGAAAATGGGGTTTATATGACCTAGTACATCTCTATGGGATTATCTAGTCTTTTTCATCAAAAAATAGATTAATTCATTAATTTATGTGTGTATTACTATAAATTGAACCAATTGATTATTAATAATCGGTAAACCTTACCACGAATAGATGATCTCTTTTACCAGCTCTAAGGTGATCTAGTGTTTTCAAAGATTGATCTGAGATTGGGTTATCATCAGGGTAAAGTTTTACTTTTGGATATACACTGTATAGTGTTTCATAGATGGTATGATATATATGAGAATTTGGTTATTCCATTAAATATCACTAACACGCCAGCATTTTTCATGGAATTGATGAAATAGGTTTTTCAACCATATCTAGGTTCATATATGGTGGTATTTATAGATGATATCATGGTATATTCTCATCATTGACACGACCATGAAAAATTTCTTGAGATCATATTGGATACGCTGAGTGAAAATAAATTATATTCTATGCTAAAAAATTTCCATTTCTAGATGGGTATGATTCACTCTTGGGTTATATTCTCTCACAGACATGAGTATCAGTTCACCTAGAGAAGGTGGGATCTTTAGTTTCCTAGGAGCATCATAAGAACATCATTGATATATAGGGTTTATTTGGGTATTATGGATATTAAATACATTTCATACAGGACATCTAATACTTATCAGTACCTCAAATGGACATGAAAAATAATATTTCAAAGTTATCTTGGTCAAATTCCTTTGAGACTGCCTTTAAGGTGTAGATATGGAAGTCTACAACATCACCAATTTAGATTCTGTTAGATATGATTGGAAGCTATAGAGTATAATGTGATGAACATTGTATTATCCATATAGAATTTATGATGTTGGTGGAGTGATTTTTATAATGTGAGTTTCATAAATTGAGGCCACATGAGAGGAAATACTAATTACATTGTCTTGATTTTTCCTTCATTATACATTCCGTGTGTTTTTAGAGAGATTATATAATGTGAGTGCTTTGTGGGGTGTACAAGGACCACAAAAAAACTCAATTAAATATTTTCATAGCGTGACTTGAAATTGAGTCAATGAAGGTGGGATGAATACCATCAGTCCATCGAATTTGATCTTTCCTATAAAGTAGATATGGGAAATGTAGTTTCCAATGCACTATGAAAAATGACTTAGATATAGGCCGTTTGAGAGGCTAGTAGAGAGTGGCATCTTAATGAATTTTTTCAAAGATTGAAATGTTTTTACAAGATGGTCATAATAAGGTTTCACTCTTCTATTTAGTGTTTACTTGCACTCTCCTAGATAGGGTGAGGATGAGATAGCTATCTGATTTAGAAGGCTTGGTCATATGGGAGAGAATGGCAGTTGAGGACGTACCACATATTTGGATTATTGGAACGGATGTGATCTAAGGTATCCACATATGTTTCAAGTTTCCAGATGACATTTTGGAGGAGTTTTCACGAGAATATCGTGCCTCTATATGGTTTGTTCATCCTAATAATACCAATATGTAACAAGACATTTGTATTAAAAACTGGTGTTCGGGTATGAAGTAGAGATAAATGGATTCATTACACATTGTTCCACCTATATGTAAGCCATGTCAGAACACCAAGCACCATTTAGTATATTATATAAATTTCATATTCCTAAGTTGAAATGGGGTGACATCACCATGGATTTCATTACAGGACTTACTAGATCACCTTGGTGAAGTGATGTTGTATGTCTAACCCAATATATGTTGAAACATGTCACCCATTTTCTTCTTATTCAAGAGAATATATCAGTGGATGAGATTGGGATTCCCTACATTCATGAGATCATAAGCTCTTATGGGGTTACATATTATATGAAATGGGAAAAATTCCTCTTTTCACATCATGGTTTTACTAGGTAGTTGTATAGGGGGTTTGGATCATAGGTACTACTGAGTATAACCTGACTCCCACAAACCGATAGTCTATTTGAGCATACAATATAGGTTTTAGAAGACATTATCCAATAATATGTCCTTGTTTTTTGAGTTTCTTGGGAGAAAATCAGACCTCTCACTGAGTTCTCCTATAATAATAGATTTTAGGTGACCGTACAAATAGAGCCTTATGAGGCCCTTTATGGTAGGCCATATCGTTTACCCTTGTTCTCTTTTGAGGCTAGAGAGGTGGTAATATTGTGTCGTCATCTCATATAAAAGACATCAAATAATGTTCATCTTATCCTAAAGTAGATTTCCACAACTTAGTCTAGATAGAATTCCAATGCTGATCACCATCATCGACCAGTAGATTTTTAGGTGGGGATTTGGTTTTTCATATGATTTTCTCCTACAATGGAGTATATACAGATTAAATAATGAGGGATGTTATTTCCTTATAATGTATATCCTTTCATGATTCTAGAGTGTGTATGGTTGGTATCCAATTATTGTTCGTCATCATAGAGGTATCATGCTATTAACAACATCTTTCAATTGTCTTATCTTATCCAATGTCATTTTCATACATCACATCTTCTTAATCCCTAGGAGGTTTAGTTGGTGCCAGATGTGGCATTTGATGAGAATTTTATCTGTGTGTTTTATAAGAAAAAATTATTCCATAGAGGATTACTAGTACCTTGAGTGGAAGTAATATAGAAGCATGGTCGTTTGTATAATGGGACATGGAGTGGGAGGTCAACTTACCAACACAGTGTTATAATTTATTCACAGACAACGCTTGACCTCCCATTGATGGGAAATTTGGGGAATAATTTATTTATAGGGGAAAGATTATAAGATCCAATATTTTTTGTGAGGTATAGAACTATTTTATTTTGTTAAAATTATTTTTTTGGACCTTTTATGAATTCCTAGTGAGGCTATAGATGAAATGAGGCTGTCTTTGAATGATTCAAATCCCAATGTACATGTTTTTTTAAAAAATAATTGTTACACATTGTTTGTAGAAACCATGTGGCCCATGCTGCCTAATTTAATTAAACATTGCAGCATCATTTACCCACTCTCTAGGGCTGCATGTTATAAAGAAACAGTGAAACCATGGCAGCAGGCTGATGCGTGGATGCTATAGTTTTTGATAGAATATAAATGCATGGTTAGTGCACAATTTGTCTAATTGTGATCCATGACTGTGTGAGGTAAGTTCTTGGATAGAGATATGGACACAGTTGGCACATGGTTTTTACAACCATGTAGTGAAACAAGGAGACAAAGTGTTTTAGGGAAAATGAAAATTTTCCACTAACTATTAAAATGATTAACACATTTCTTTATTTTTCATTTTCTATAGTAATTTCCACTACACTCTTCTCCCATTGATCTCATCAATCCATCTTGCAGTCTTTGATAATATTCCTCCATCTATCATTTGACTCGAGTGCGGTTTGTCTTGTTGTGTATACACCAATGATCTCTATCATCCTTTTGAGAATTTCACTATTTTCCATAATATCAGTGGAACAACTTTAAAGCATTCTCTTTTTCCCAATTTTCATGGAATTTTATTTTTCATACTTTTTCCTCTAATCTAGATCAAATGAGATACTGATAATTGAAAATGTTTCATTTAATATAATATGGTTGGTGATATATACCTTTTCTCATTATTTCTATTTGGTTATATCTTGTAATCATTGTTCCATATTCCAAACATTATAGGTGACAATTTCTAAATTAATTGAACCCAGGGATAATTGATACAATCATGTTGACAAGTTCCATTGACACACTTCATCATGGTTAGAGGTTATGGAACTCATCCTTAACCAACCATGGTGTTTGTTATACCCTTACACCATGCTTATTCCACCCATTGTGTATAATGATATTTCCTTGAATAATTGGGAAATGAATGGGGTATTAAATTGAATTATAAAAGGTTTCTAACAACTTATTTCTACATTTCAATTGTAATAGAATGGTATGAAGTGGATAATCTTGTAAATGTTTATGATCTTGAAGGGATTAGTGAATTTATTCAACGAATGGTTAATGTTTCATAAAATGAGTTTGTTATGATTCCTTTTTCATTACTAATCCTTGGATCATATGACCATATTTGGATGCCATAGAAATTTCTAGTCAATGGATCTGGCTTATTTGGATGCCTTGAACATTTCTACTGATTGGATCCTATTGAATATACATTTTAGGATTCCATATACATTTCTAAAACATGGATCTAATTTATATGACTTGTTAGGATGCCTTGAAAATTAATAAATCTTCGATATGATTGTTATACCAGGATGTCATATACATTTTAACTTTTTCGATCTGATTAACTTTCCTCACTCAGAAGCATTGGATTTATACTCCATGGATATAGTTAAATTTGATTACTTGATATACTTGCGATCCATTGAAATTTATAATCCTAGGATCTGCTGACCCTTTTGGATGCCTTGTACATTTCTACTCCTTGGATCCAATTTTCCTATTTTAACCATATTATGTGGTTTCCTTGGAAATTACCACTCCTTAGGACCTATCTCACGTAGGCCTATAATGTGATTACATGGAATAGGCCATTGTTGTTGATACATTATATTATTTACAGATAACCTTATTGTTTAATTTATTGATCATATTGAGACTATATATATGGGATAACATCACTTATATTGTTATTAACATTAAAAATATATAATTGTAAATTACTTCAACATATATTTTTTTTTTACATGACTACTTCTAGACACCATTTTGGGTGGACTATTATGTGTTATCTCACACAATATTCATGAATTTTTTGGCTTCCTAGAGAGAATTTTTGGGTATATTTAGTGTTTGGTGATAGATCCCTATTTTAGATACTTGATTGATTTTTCATATCATTAGGGGAGCACAAGACAAGGCATGGCGATCATGGTCCTATCTGGGGATATTTATTTTTTATTTTTATACTTTTGATACATGTATTTTCTAGAATAAATTATGATGTACTACTATATATTGTATATAATCCAATAATCACCATTATATATGGTGTTGTGGGATGGAATTACATGGTAATCTATATAATGTGTGTTTAATATTCAATTGATCTTTCATCTCATATGCTTCTACTATTGACTATTATGATTATACAGTTGTACTATACTCTGATCATGAGGGTATTATCACCGCTCTTTTCCACAATGGACCTTCCCTGCTAGTCGATAGCCTCTGGAATATAGGGTGATGAAATTGATGATATGTGAAAAACCAATATTGGTTATTGTTGACAAAATATTAATTGCAATGTCACAACATATTCTTCCTAGATTAATTAAACACATAACAATCATGAATTCACACCCCAAAAATGTATATAACCAAATTATATAATCTATAAAAGATGAAAATATTTCCAATAAATAATTTGAATCACCAAAAATACAGAAAACAAAACATATATGTTTACCAAAGATAAATCAATATTTTCTCCTGAAACAAAATATCATCTTAACAAATAGTATTTTTTTACCTTAATCATATTTAATTCTTAATATAGTAAAATTATTCATAAATAGCATCAATCACCTGATCGCCAAACAAATTTCCAATCTCAATGATTTCTAAAATGTAATAGCCATTTTATACCAAATGTCTATTATTACCTCACTATTAAATATAATATTAACCTTAATGGGTGGTAATAAGTATCAACTTATATCCAAAAATATAAAATTAATATTCTTTAATTAAAATTTTCTAAAAAACTCAATTTAAATTTTCACGGTATATATACCTCAAACATATAATTAAATCAAATAATTACCTCTAAATTATTCTCATTAAATAAAGAATCTAAGTGTTTTATTGAATTAAAACTTATGATTCTCCTTGAGTTTATTAACCCCTAAATAAAATTCCACAACATAATAAATATCGAATACCTATATATAGGAACATTAATCATTCAATTTCTTCTAGAATTCATTATCCAATATTCTCTACCATCTGTATATGAACTTACTATACCATTATTAATATGGTATTGATGATCCCATTTATGAGTTTTCTAGCTAGTGAATAATTTTGAATAATTTCTACACTCTCAAAATTTTAATCATATTCTTGTTCCTTCATGACATTTTTTTATGTGCCTTTTCCTGCATTCCTAAAACATTTTAAATTAAATCATTTTACATATATGGTATTTCTTATATAATCTCCCATGAAACTTCATTTTTCTATTATTTTCATGTTAAGACTCCCACATAGGTTCTAGTTTTCAATAATAATATGAGATAGTTGGTCAAAAACATCCCTAATAATTTTTAATCTACCTCAAATCATGTTCAGTTGATTTTTCAATCTTCCACTGTATTCTCCCTCATATCCATTGATAACATAGTTACTATTGGTTGAAAATATTTGTTAACATGATAAATAAATGTTTGAGTATTAGGTAAAAATTAATAAATCATATGATTATGAAAATAATTCCTATAATTTCATAAATTATGGTACCTTTTTATCAACCATTAAGACATTTGGTTCATCTCAAAAAACATTTAGTTCAACATAGGTTATCAGAGATTCTATCTACTCATTACTCAAAATGTTTAATAAAAAATGGGAGCTAACAAAAGTATATACTTTGGGAGTCTCATGCTTGGTTTTCAGTTAGGCCTCTTTTCCATGCACATGGTGAAGGGGGGCTTAATTACCAACCTTCAATTTCAGGTTTTTACCCTTAGGTTATTTTTTTCTATATCCAATTTCAACAAGAATTTATTAAGATATGGATTTCATTTCTATTAAACCATAAAATCTATACATTACCAAAAAATGAATCTATTCCTAACAGAGACATATCCATAGTATTTAGTCTAATTTTTTTCTGATCCAACTCTCTAAAAATAACTTGTGTGATAGTAACTAATGTGATGTGAGAATTACAGAAATAAATATTTATTTATCAAGGATGAATATTAAATTTATCTCTCAATAATACAAGGCCAAGGACCTTAAATATTTATTGTATTTATAAAATGGTAATTTAATCGATTTATTTCATGAATTATCATAAACATATCCAATAAAATACATCTAAAATATTACCCTTAATAAATATTCCCTATTTAAAATATTTTTCATAACATGGGAAAATAAAAACATAAGAAAGGGTAATAATAGATTCTTAGTAAAGGTAAACATAATAAATATCAATCAATGCTCATAAATTATCATAAGATAATCAAAAATTAATAATAACTTGATTATTACTTCTAAAGTCACACCTATTCATTCAAATATAATCAATCATGAGCTATAGAATAATTCTATTCCATTTTAAGATAAAAAATTCATAATAGGTTGAATCGTCAATAATAAATCATTATCTATGAGAAAATATCATGTTCTTAATAAATATGTTTTTATAATACACATAAACCAAGAAAATCATTTCTACAGTCAAGGATCTCTTAAATGATTATCAGGCTGGAAAATATCCAATATTTGATTTGGTTCACTCCCCATTCCATCATTTCCTTAGTCAAGGATCGCTGTTAAGACTATCATAGCGGGCAGATTCCCTAACTCAACAAGGTCTAATCCCCTTTCACGTTCATATTTTATAATCAGGTATCATTATTTTCCAAATTAATTATTGTTTTATATAATTTTGGTATCAACCATGAAATAATTAAAATAATACATAAGGGTTCTATAAGATCAAAAAAATTTAGTCATATTATTACCCATGTAGAGGAAATTATTTTCATAAAATTTCATCATAAATTACTTAACCCATTGAAATGTTACAAGTTTAATAAAATATTTTTTCAAATCTCATAATCATAATCCATACATAGAAAGAAATTTGATGGTATCACAAGATTATATACCCATTTAAGCCCTATAATCTTTATTGGATGATGAATGAGAGTAAAATCTCTTTTAAAAATTATTTAAGATATGCGTTAAAAATACTGGGAAAAATCCCATTTATTTTTTTATCAATTATACCAGACCAACTATGTTATGAAACCAAAGACGGGGTGAATTAAGGTAGAAATAGTAAAACAACTATCTTTTTTTGATATTTTTTCATTGTAAAAAACACAATGTTCTCTCATTCCAAGTGCACCAAAATAAATGAGAATTGATACATGAACAGGACACAACAATTTTACATGGTTTCTCTTTTTATTCTATGTACAAGGAGGATATAAATTCTATGTTCTAATGTATCAAATCAACTAAAGAGAACTACTATAATAAGATTCAGAGCGGACCATCTATCTCTTCTAGTTTACAACCATTCAATATTTGAAAGCTCTATACTATCTCAAAATAATATTTAGAAATATTAATTCCTATGATACTTTTGAAGCTATTAAACACCTTGAAATGTTATCACAAAATAGATTATATATTATTCAAATTGTGGCGATTTCCTTGGGGATATACATTTTGAGAACTATTTTTTTTCTTTTTGAACTCTTTTAAAACCTTTATGAAATACCTTACACCTTGTAGCATGAGTGATTCACAAGATAGAATTATATCATAGGTAAATGATTCATCATGAACTGATTTTACTTTAAGGACTATAGTTCCTCAAAATCACATTCTATGAACTGAAATTTCATTATGGACTACCTCATTCATGATCTTTTCTTCTCCACGAACATCTTTCAAACATAGCTGAATTCTCCTATTTATAGTTATATTTAAGGAAATTATATATATTAAATCAATTCATTAGAGTTTTATAATTTAAAAAATATATAGAAGGAAACCCTAATAATTAAAATTACCATTAACTACATTTTGTACTATCCTTCACTCTGAACAGTACTCACAATATGTTTTTCATTGCACATGATTTCTCATATGGAGGCCTTCAAAACATCACATTCTTTTGTAAATTAAAATAAGATTTCCAATATCCCTTAATTCACCACAATCCACTACACATTACAAGGTCCCTTTGAAATTTACATTGAATTGATTATATGTGGAATCCATTCCATTACTAATTTTTCTTTACAGTTATATATACTTATTTTAGGATTTTTATAGTCAAACTCATATATGTTCCAGATTCCTTTTCCATAAAAACCACCAAATACTCTTTCAAGTGTTATGAGCTCTACCAAACATTTAGTGAAAGGAACCACCTTTTTCACACAATTTTCTCTATCACTTTCAGAGCTTCCATACCTCTTCCTTCAATATTTTTCGATATTATTGGAATTTGTTTTTATGGAACACCAAAACTAACATCATCATACAAACATTTAAAAAAACATAATCAACCAAAAGAACAGCATGATTACCTTGAGGGATTTTTTTTAAATAATCTACACCTTTGGGTTTTTTAACACTCTTCACACATTTATACCACATTAATGTTTCTATTTAAAATTTTATGAAAACTTGTAGTAATCTTTTATCTTCCATAAAAATATTCTTCATGCGATTCCAAATAGTGATTTTAGATTCAGTGAACACACACTTTAATCACACAAGATCCATACTCTATGTGAGATAAAAGATTAGCATTCAAATTTCATTAATGGTAGAATTCATATATAAAATAAGAAATTTGTTACATCAAAAAACCATTATTCCTTAATATATATACATTTATCGAACATATCCAACCCCATTATAATTAACCCCCCCCCCCAACTTCATTGTTCCCCTTATTAGATTTTCTCGAATTCTTCAGTCTTGATTAAGAAATTTTATCTCCCTTTGTTAATGAAGCTAATGGTCACTCCATTATGATCAGAAACAAATATATACACATATGAAAAAATAGACCATACATATTGTAGATATTCTTCAACATCCACTCTTATTCAAGTAACAAGAGTCAATTTAAGTCTAAGATATAGTCAATGATGTTCAAATGATAATTAAGGTAATGACTCTTCCATAATATCTACAATATTTACTTCTTAGGCACCCAACACAAATTCACAATCTTATCCTCGTTCTCCTTGATAAAGTGATACTTGATTTCAATGTGGTTCATATGTGACTGATTGACAATATTTTTTCTATGATTTATAATATTTTAATTATATAGTGGTATTCCAATTGAATAATTACTTTAAACTCTCATATATTTAAACTATTTCACCATCAACAATAAATTCATGTAATCATGAGTAGTTTTAATATATTTAGATTCTATTATAATAATTGAAATACAATCTTGTTTCTTTCTTACCCAATACATACACAATTCTAAAATATATAATTTACCACATAATGTTGATTTTTTGTCAAATTCTGAATGGGAATATTCTATATGTGCATACCGAAATAACTCATATTGAGATTTTTCATTGTACAACAAACTGAAATCCATAGTTCCCTTTATATATTGAACTATTCTATTCACTGCAAGAATGAGGATATCCTTGGTATTTAATTGATAATGAACTTATTGAAATATTGATGAACAATATGAGGTCATGTCTCTATTAGGTACAATAAACTAAAAATTATCTTTATATATTCTTAGACATTAACCTCTTTTCCTTTATCATTTATTGAAAATTTAATATAGGTATCCACCAGTGTATTCATCTCCTTGGAATTATACATTGAAAATATTCATAGAATCTCCATGTAATATTTGTATTTAGAAATGAATATTTCATTCCTTAATTATGTCACATATACGCTACGGAAAAATGCTAGTTTTCCAATTATTTACAATTTGAACTTATTTTTATTGAATTGAGAGAACTATTTTCAGTATGCATTATATTATTGACTAAGCATTATGTATTTTACATACAATATAACCAGCATCCATTACAGAACACTACTATTCAAATCTATATATTGATCAAATCTACTATGGTGAAAATTGAGGCATTTCAAGAACAGATAAAATTTGGAATACCATACTCTCGGTTCATTCGTAAACCTATATAGGAACTACCTTGAAGAAATTTTTTCCCACATTAATGGTAATGAAATCCATATGGTTGTTTGATGTACACCAGTTCCTCTATAGCCTAATTCAAAAATATTGATTTCACATCCATTTTGAAAAAAATAAATTTCCATTTGAACTGTTATGGTTAATAGTAATCAAATTGTAACCAACCATGAAACAAATGTAAATGATTCATATACATAACTTCCATCAATCGTGAAGTAACCCATTCACGTTGTTCATGCTTTAATCTGAATTATTAATTAATATTCATTCAGTTTTTAAAAAAAAGTAATATTTGGTCTTTATGAATTTCTTATCTTATGGTCTCAATATTATTTCTCACCCATAGTGATCTTCGTTTTGGTTAAGATATTCATTAATATCATAAACATATTTATATCCCCATATTCTAATTTAAGACACATTGTGTATAAATGAGATAGAAGGGAAGCATATTGTAAATACTTTATTATCTATGCTTAAACAGGCGATGTTGACTCACTTTGTCTACCACCCTCCGTTTCTTTCTTCTTTGTCATTATAATCATGAACTAATCACATGGTTGTGGAATATTCAATTCATTATAAACCATAGTAACATCATTTAATTCATCTATGTTTCCTATCTTCTTACTGAAGAGTTTATTTTCTATTATTTATCCTGGGTAGAAAATTATTTCCCCCCCACCTTCTACAAGTAACTCAATATTTCCCTATTTATCATTATTGAGAAGTAATCAAATACAATTAAGTATTCAAAAGTGTTACAATTTGGTCTTCTTTCCATTGAATAGATCATACAGAGTATTTTTGTTTCAAAATTCTCAAAGATCTATTGGATAAGTAGGCTGATGTAAACACTTGTTCCATCTTTAATTTCTCTAGTATGTCATTTTGAATATGAATTATTCTAGCTATGGTGTTTAGGATGTAATTACTCATCTCAACCCCACTATTTCTTATAGGAGTTCTAACTTCTAAAACATGTTTTCTTATCCCATGTTTCATGAGATAGTACTCCACATGGATTTTTAAGAATTTCATTCCCTTATTAGTTCATAACTTCATAAACATATATCCAACCATCCTTTCCACTTCCCTCTGATATTGTCTTATGAATCTAAAAACACTGGACATGTGAGAAATGAAAACAAATCATGTTTTCATACTGAAATCATCAATAAAAATAATTAAATACCACTTCATATTAATGGATATTGGTGAGATTGGTCCACACACATTTATATGAAAACATTCAATCACTCAAGTTGAATTTTGTTCTTTTTCCTTCTTCGACATTCTAATAATCTTCCATGGTTTAAAAGGATTTCATGTGTGAGTAAGATCATATCACTAATTGGGGAGATATCAAGATACATTAAATTTCACCAGATCAACAATATTTTTAAAAAATATGGATATCATATTATTGAAAAAACACGTTTTATTCTTCTATATATAGAAAGAAAATATATTCTTCTCCCCCCACATGATAGAGTTTCACCTTCGTGTGGTTACCATACAAAATTTTTTAACCTTATTCTACATTGATGATACACCACATCATGGTAAATCTTGTAGCATGATCTGAGTAAGAAAATTGGTTAACAGTTACTAGGTTGTTACTAGGAACATCAATGACCAATAAATTAGAATGTCTTATATCTTCTCCCCAAACCTAGACTTTATTGAGAAAAAAATATCTATGAATTCATCATTACCAAATTTTGAAACACCTTACATTCCATATTTCAAGCATATAAATGGATCCTCTATCCCCGTAATATGCGATGTGCATCCACTACCAAGGACTAATATACAATTGTGATCTTATTCTTTATGGG
Source organism: Viscum album (assembly GCA_963277665.1). Lineage (NCBI taxonomy): Eukaryota > Viridiplantae > Streptophyta > Magnoliopsida > Santalales > Viscaceae > Viscum > Viscum album. The sequence continues at coordinate 2,094,790,069 of OY728163.1, read as the reverse complement.
AAATCTCTACAACCACTTCCTTATCTTCTATTTTCTTTTTGATACAAACCATTGGATTCATATTTGTCATAGATAGATATTGTTGATCATCCTTATATTACGAAAATCCAACATCATATTGAACATCTAAAAATTTATTTTGAGTTTTGAGCTCATTCTATTATTCTTTTATCTTGGACATACGAAATAGATTGTGTCTCATCAAGATCATTCATCTACACAATCGATTAACAGTATCAAGACATGGGAATACATACTCCGCAATAGAAACAATGTCTATTAAGGACATTCTTGGAATGTTGAAATCTATGAGGCCAAATTCTTTTCCCTTCCTTGATTTAATTAATTTTTTATACGGAACAAACATTTTCGAAAATTATAATTTTCCTTAGTAATAAAACATGCTATAAGGTGAATTCCAGTGATTCATTATTGTAGTACTAGTTATTCCTTAGATTCTCATAACTTATAATTCAGAATTATACCCAAATCAATTATCAACCATATAATCGGAGCATGGAGTCTGACATCAATCATCAAAACATTCTTTTTGTGCTCAAGACACATACTAGTATTTTCATTTAGGTATGATTATTGCTTTTATTTTTATGAACCATAACTCTACACTTCCATATATTTTTTCACCTTAGTTTTCTTATTTACCTATATTATATCATGATTCCAACATATATATGGATTATTTATTTATATTTTTTTGTTGAAAAATTTATCTTAATCATCATTTAAATGGTTGATTAGATCTTTTTCTATGTTACACGACCCATAAATAACCCTTTTCTATTCTTAACATTTAATTTGAACTCAATGATATTTTATAAGTTCTCTCTCAATGAAAATTTATGATTTTCAATTTCATCCATTATAATAGACATCTATTATTTTTAATACTGTATATAGAGTTTCTAATCATGAACCAGTCTACTGGATTTCTTAATTATAGCTCTCAAAATATATATCTCATAAAGAGTGGATTTTAATTATTCATGTATTTCAATCATTTTGTCAACATCTCCCTCGTTATTTTCACATTTCTCCCTTTGTTGAGAGTTTTCTTCCACTACCACCATATCATTGTATCCACAATCCATTCATTCATCCACTAATTAAACCTCAAAATATTCAACCATATTATTATCTTCTAGAAGTGGGATTTTTTCTTGATGATATTTGACTTAAAATTTTTCTTTCCTATCACATAGTCTAAAAAAATCATCTTGGATATTTCAACTTCATCCTTATTGTCATATTGGAATATAATTTGGAACATTTCTGCAATGTTTCCAACCTTTATCTATCAAAATCATTCTAGGAGAAGTTTCCCTTTGAAAATTCCTTTTTCTCTTCTCATATGTGAGGAATGTCATAAATTGAATTTATATATCTCTTCTTCTTCCTCCACATCTTCAATAGTTATCACTTTCATGGAATTGAATTCCACCAATTTGGGCTTCCATTTTCCGAATACATATTTTCATCATTTCTTATAATATATATGACAAGAATACTGTGCAATCTATCCAAAATCATCCCCCTTGGATCATTATTTTTTTGTACATATACATTGAAATTTATCTAAGGTGGAAATCACCTGAATAAGCACTTAATAATATTTATATCTTCAAGAACTACTCCAAGACTATACGTGTCTTCCATAAAACAAAAACCATGTCCAATCATTAATCTACAGACTCATTGGGATGTATTTCTAAGTCCTTATCTTTTTTCAACATAACTCTTAATTTTTATTCTCTAACTTTGGAATTGTTTTCATAGATATTTGATATCTTTTCCTGCATGGAATACATCAACCTAATGGGAAAATCCTTCCTGTAGATTTTTTTATATTATCCTCTTCCTAAGGAATCGATTCCGTTAGTATTTGTATCAAATTCTATTAGGTCTTCTTATAATAAAACTGTAATATCCACACTAGCAGAAGAAAGGTACATCATAGCTACAAAGATATACATTCCTAAATATCAGAATTAGTGAAACAACTAATTCTTCCATAACTCAAAACTATTTCTATCATAAATTGGAATACCTTTATGTAACGTCTCGATTCTGGAAGCCACCCAGAGGTGCCCCATAACCGGTTGGTCACATGGCCTCAAGCGCAATTCCAAAAATTCTAGAGGCTGTCGACTAGCAGTGAAAGCATTGAGTGTGATAGTGGGGAAACTATGGCCTCATTGGAAGAGTACACATCGGATGAAAAATAAACATGCAATAGCGGGAGTAGTAATAACCAACAACATAAACATCCGAAGACTAAATCAACAAACTGGAGAACATATGTATATGTGAAATGATGCATGATACAAAACTAGGAATGCATCCAAACATGTCACAGTACTGGAAATTACTACAGTACAAAAACAAGTACAAATGAAAATAAAACAGCTCCTCAGCATCACAATCCAAGCTTTGTCCCATGCTCTCCTGCTTCAAGCTATCAAGTACCGGAAGTTGAAGGGCACTTGCACTTGTCTATACCTCCAACAAAATAGAATGTTTGGGCCCAAAAGCATGACCCAAACAGGGTGTGAGACAAAATCTCAGTAGGAATTCACCCGAAGATCTATGTCTAATAGTCAGTGAGTATATGGCAGTTCAATGTACAATAAGCAGTAAATGACAACAACAAGCAATAGGCAGTAACAATAAACAGTAAAGTAGGATGATACAGCAACAATAAAACCACAACCAACAACAGTAGTGAAGAAAAAAACTAAAAAGCAGGAAACCCTCTAGGAAGTAGCCGCATCCATCTCCTCTAGCCCTATCCAAGAAGTAACACAACCCTCTGGGCAGTGCACTCAGCCTAACCTCTCTGGCTTGGTCATACGAATTTATCAAACTCTCTTGGAAAGCGCACTCTGTCAATTCACCTTATAGTCTAGGGTAGTCAGGGACTCTCTTGAGGAAGATCATGCAGTCTAACACTCTTAGCCCCAAGGTCTAGAGACTCTATGAGGAAGCTATCTCAGTCAATTCCTCCTATAGCCTCAGGTATACCACAGACCCCATGAAGAAGCTCACTCGGTCAATTGTTCCTCTTGCCTGGGAAGGTTCTTATAGAGATTCAAACAAGGTAAGACTCTCTAAGGAAGCTCACTCGGTCTACCCTCCTATAGTCTATAAAATCCAAGACTCTCTGGGATCTCACTCGGTCCATCCCCTATACTCTATAATATCTAAGACACTCTAGGAAGATCACTCGTTCTATCCCTTATAGTCTATAGCACCAGGTTCTCTCAGCCCCATCCCAGTCAGTTCAAATAATGTTATAAGGATAAATTACACCTATTGAACTACTTGGCTGGCCAAATTACACCTATAGAGCTACTTAGCTAAACAGTCTACTAGGCAACAAGCATTTCGTGAGTTTCACTTCAACCTATAACCACAAGTCATGAAGCAAGTGTAGCAGCCAAAGGCAAACGAGACCCAAAGGTTGTAAACCAAACAATGCAAGGGAAAAAGCATCCAAGCACAACAGTTATCCTCTAACATGGTCAATTTACCTTTACACAAGCATACAATCAAAGTAGGAAAACAACAAGTGCAAAAAAGGTAAACACGCAATACCCCTTTCACGAGAATTGGTAGAATTTTCACATAAAACTAAAAGACTTTGAACGATAAGGCACAAAAAACCTACCCCGATCCTAGGAGCTCGATATACTTGAACCACGATGACTGATTCTTCCTAGAACGTCATAGATATGAGATAACGCACAAAACATTCAACCTTAGATAACTTGAGAAAGAGGATGAATGGAAAACAAGGCGCAAGTAGAAGGAATAACTCACTGCTACGCTTCCAACGCAATCGACAGAGCTCGAATCGGAGAACTAATGGATGCTCAGGAATCCGGAGAAGTTTCGCGGTCGTATGACATCTCTCGGTTGAACCAGACCTAGAAGAAGACATTTTCGATGATGAGGCGCGACCCCGGTCCATTTAGTGAAAAAACGAAAATTACACGGCTTGTATTTTTAAAGTACACGGCGTGTAGTGGGTTTTTCCGTACTCCGCCAAAATCGGCCTCCACGTCATCGCTACACACCGTGTATGTGGTATGGACACGATCAACACACGATATCGAGCAGGAAAAGAGTACATTGTGTGTACTCAAAAAGTGCATGGTGTGTACTTCAAAAATTTCCAGAAACTCCAAAAAAATCTCAAAACTCTAGAAAAAGAAAGACATACCTGAAACGAAGATCCGGGTTCTTAAAAACTTCCCCCTTTAAAGAAATTTATCCTCGAATTTCCCTAGATAGGCATAGAAGAAGAAACCCCAAACAGCTCCGGCCACTACGACCGAACCTCGGCCACCCTCTCCCAAGTCTTGTCCTATACTCACCCGTGCTTCCATAGCACTCATACTAGAGGAACCGACCGTCCTTGGAGAACCTTCGTACTACGATCGACAATCCGGATAGGATGATCCTAAAACGATGCATCTGCTTCAAGATAATCCTCCTCGGGCTGAAAGACATGAGACGAGTCTGAAATGTAATGTCGGAGATGAGATACGCGGAAGACGTCGTGCATAGCCTGGTACCACTGAGGTAGTTGCAACCAATTGGAAACCGGCCCAACTCTCTCCAACACCTCAAACGACCCGACGTACCGCGGTGAAAGCTTACCCTGTCTTCAAATCCTTGTGTGTCCCCACCTCGGTGCGACACACAGGAAAACCTGATCTCTAACCTCGAACTCCAGAGGTCGTCTCTACTGATCAGCATAAGACTTTTACCGAGACTGTGTTGTAGCCATCCACGTTCGAATCAACTCTATCTTCTCTAATGTCTCCTCAACAAGACGATGTCCCAACAAAGATATCTCTCCTGCCTCAAGCCAGCGTAAGGGTGATTGTCATGGTCTACCATACAGAGCCTTGTATGGTTCCATATGAATTGTTTCCTCAAAACTATTTTTGTAGGAGAACTCCACCAGTGGTATATGTTTTTCCCAAGAACCACAGAAGTCTAAAATGAAAGCTCATATCATATCCTTAAGAACCTGGATCGTGTGCTTGGAATGGCCATCAGTTTGGGTATGGTATGCCGTACTCAAAATCACCTGTGTACCCAAGGCCTTCCGAAGTCCCTTCCAGAACCGAGAGGTAAAGCGCGCATCCCTGTCTGAAACAATGGAGTGTAGAACTCTATGTAGATTTATAATCTCTTTGATGTACAGTCTTCCCAGATCATCAACACTGAAGGTATCCTTTATCGTAAAGAAGTGTGCTACCTTCGTAAGCATGTCGATGACAACCCAAACAACATCACTTCCCCGAGGTGACCACGGTGACCCGATCACGAATTCCATCGTGACATCATTCCACTTACACTTTGAAATGGGTAACTACTACAAAATCCATGATGGTCACTGATGCTCTACTTTCACCTGCTGACAAGTAGAACAACTCAGGACAAAAACAACAACATCTCTCTTTATACCTGGCCACCAGTACTGGCGATGAAGATCCTGATACATCTTGGTGACGCCCGAATGAATTTCCCAAACTGAGGAATGAAAATCCCACATAAGCTCCTTGCGTATATTGGATGGCACCTATATGTGTCCCTGGAAATGAAAGATCTCATCATCTCCCACTGTCCATCTAGGAAGAGAGTCCCCTACTGACACACTCTCCCACATGACCAAGGCCTCTGAGTCTAATAAATGTCCCATTCGAACAAGTTCAATAAGTGTAGAGGTAATAGCCATAGAATAAATGAAGGTATGTCCCTTCCTATCATGCACCTCCAATTGCATCTCAGAGAACAGAGGAACAAGCTGCCACTCACTGATGGCCTCCTGAACTGCCTGAATCTGATTTCTCCTACTCAACGCATCAGCCACTACGTTGCCCTTTCCCGGCGTATAGGCGAGCTCGAAGTTGAAAGACTGAAGATACTCGACCCACCTGCGCTGTCTCAGATTCAGATCACACTGAGTGAAGATATACTTGAGATTCTTGTGTTCGGTGAAAACCACAAAGTGCACTCCCAGATGATAATGTCTCCAATAGCGTAAGGTATTAACAACAGATGCCGACTCTGGATCATGCGTTGGGTAGTTCCTCTCATGTGGCCTCAACTTCCAAGACCCATACTCAAAAACTCCATCTCCCTGTATACGCACAGCTCCCAGCCCGATACCTGAAGCATCACAGTAAAAAGTATAGCCTCTGCCCGGCTTTGGAAAGACTAGTATAAGTGTTGATGTCAACCTCCCTTTTTACTCTTGAAAGGCAGACTCACAAGAATCTGACCATAATAAATTTCCCCCTTCTTGGTCAGACCTATCAACAGTGCTGCTAGGCGTGAGAAGTCTTGAATGAAGCGTCTGCAGTATCCAGCCAACCCTAGGAAACTCCGCACCTCAAAGACGTTCTTCGGATGCTCCCAGGAAACTATAGCTCTCACTTTCCCTAGGTCCACTGACACTCCTATCTCCGAGATAAAATGACCCAAAATGTGAATCTGATCCATCCAAAAGTGGCACTTCAAGAGTTTAGCATACAACCGATTCTCTCTCAGTGTACTCAGAACGATCTCAAGATGTGTGGCATGGTCATGTTGAGTGTGAGATTAAACCAAGATATCGTCCAAGAAGACCACGCCAAAGGAGTCTAAGTATGGATGAAACACTCAGTTCATCAGTTCCATGAAGACTTCAGGTGCGTTCGTGAGACCGAACGACGTGACTGTATACTCGAAAAGAACATACCTGCTTCTGAAAGCTATCAGAGGTATATCTAATGGCCCAATGCTCAAATGATGATAACCAGACCTCAAATCGATCTTCAAGAACACCTGAGATTCTCTAAGATGATCAAATAGTTCACTGATCCTCGACAATGGATATCGGTTCTTGACCATCAACTGGTTCAGCTTCCGATAATGCACACAAAGCCGAATGGTACCATTTGCCTTCTTCGCAAACAGGATAGGCAAACCCCAAGGAGAAGTGTTGGGTCAGATGAAACCATTTGCCTGCAACTCCTCCAACTGCTTATTGTGCTCCTACAACATAGGTGTAGCCATCCTATAAGGAGGAATAGACACCGGTGACCCTCCTGAAATGAGCTCAATCGAGAATTCTACCTCACGCACCAGAGGTAAATCTGAAAACTCATCTGGAAAGACATCCCTGAAATGATCAACCACTAGAGGAAAGTCTAACTGTGATGTCCCCTGGTCATCCAGATAAAGACTGGAAATTTGGGATGTAACTTCCACTTTCCCATGATGCTCTAGTCCAACTATACCCTCCTGGACATCCCACTCGCCTCTATGAAGGAAAGATCCACCCTATGGTGATACAAAATTCACCCTGTGACGATAGAAATCGACAACTGCCTGGAAAGGAATCAACCAGTCTATACCAAGAATGACGTCATAGCCCGTCATCTCTAGGAAATAGTGGTCCCATAAGAAATGACACCCCACAACCTCAAGAGGGAACTCTATGCACTGACGTACATTAGATGTCCTCTTTCCCAATGGTGTGTCCAGAGTCAAAAAGTCGGCAGATGAAAAGATACAGAGCCCAATGCTCTCCATGACAGCAACAGAGATAAATCTATGGGAACCACCAGTATCGAAAAGATCTGAAGATAAAAATGAGGCTAATATGATCTTACCTCGAACAACAGAATGTCCAGGATCCTGCTCCTTATAGGTCTACTCCATGGAGAAAAACTAGCCTGCACCACGACAATGCGCCCCTAGATGACCGCTCTGAGATGATCCACTCTGCTGTCGCTGATGACCTGGTGACTGACCACCACGGCCGTGACCTCTACCTCGGCCCGAACAGCAGGAAAGACTCAAGTTCTCAAACTGGTGGGAAACTGGTGAAGCATCTCTAGAACGCGAGGTCATAGAGGCACCCCTACCACCAGCTGAAGGTGAGAAGATGCAATAGAAATGCTGAAGATGGCCCACCTTCCCGCAAGACCGACACTCCATCAGATCCTTCTAGCACTGAGGCCTAGTTTTCCCACTCCTACCACACAAGTAGCATACAACCTGGCTTCTAGAAGACGCATCCGACGAACACCGATCTCCTCGAGAGGACTCTCTGCAACGCTTCCTACTATCCGTAGGAGGAACACCAGCCCTGGATATCGAACCATCGTGGCTCACTGCTCCAAAATCCCTTAGATTGAACTCGGTGATCGGCTCCTGGTTGATGATGGAGGATATAGAAGTCAACTAGAAGATATTCACCTAGGAACAGTTATCCTACCTGAGTTCATCCTCAAACTTCCTAGTAAGAAACAACTCCTCACCTGCTGGGATCAGTGTTAAACACAGTAGCTCAGTGAAGCAAGATGAGTACTCTATAATAGAAAGAGTACCCTACTGAAGACTCATAAAATCCAAGGATCGATCGGCCGTCAGGGTCTCTGGATAGAAGTAGTCATAGAAGCTACGTCGAAACTCGTCCCAAGACATATCCTACTGACGCCCTGACTGTGAGATCACCTCCAACCACCTCTTGGCAGTGTCCCGGAGCATATAAGTAGCAAGCTTTACCCTTTTCTTAGGAGGGATATCTAGGTCCTCAAAGATGGTCAGTGTGGCATCTATCCACGACTCTGCAGCCTGGGGTCATCCATCCCCTGAAAAAGTAGGAGGATCCTGCTGCTGGAAAACCTGTGTCAACTCAGCCATCATCGGGGTAGGTGGGGGTGCTCCCTAGAAAGTATGCATCATCCTTAGGAAGACCTCCCTGAACTGCGCATCGGCGCCTGTGATGGGTATAACTATTGGTGCCAAGGCTGGCACAACAGGAGGATCTGCAGGAGGTCCCTAATCGGCTATATCCAGTGCCTGATCACCATCTGGAAACTGACGTACAACCGGAGGACGTCTCGGAGGAATAGATCTGAAAGATCAAAAACAAACCTTTGATCAGGATTAAAAAATACTAAAAACACAGGATTATAAAATGGGAACATGGGTAAGAAACTATCAAGTTTTACAAAACACGACTACATGACATGAATAAAAACTACACGACGTGTCTACTTAAGCCATTTACATGGGCATGTAATCCTACCCTAATGGTCGTGTAACACCCAAAACTACACGGCGTGTTTTCCCCATAAACGGCGTGTACATGGACTTTAAACCCATGCCCAAGTATCCTTACATGGAAAACCCACATGGTCCAAACTAGCCCCAGACTACACGGCGTGTTCTCAAGGGACACGGCGTGTACTAGATGAGGTCTCAGTGGCCCGTGTTGTTAGTTACACGGCCGTCTACACGGCTGCCCCTTACACGACATGTTCCGAACAAACACGGTGTGTATATGAGAAGGTGACACCAGACTGTGTTGTTCGTGACATGGCCAGATACCTGGTCAAGACTACACGACGTGCTCCGAAAGCAACACGGTCTGTCTAAGAGAAGGTAACGTCGACCCGTGTTGTTCGTGACATGGCCTTGTACCTGGATAGAACTACATGGCCTGTTCCTTTACAACACGGCGTGTTTTTCTCGATCTTTTGTGACCCGTGTTGTAAGTGACATGGTCAGGTACACAACTCTAAACTACACGGTGTGTACATACAGTACACGGCGTATTTCTGAAGTTATTCTACAACACCGTGTTCCTGCACACACAGTCAGTAACATGGCCTGAAAACTACACGGCGTGTAACTAGAAAGTACACGCTGTGTATTTTGGGTTTTTCATGGCAGTAGCTCAGAAACTGCACAGAAGCCTAGAAACACTGAAAACAAGGCAAATAGGTGCCAAATTCTGGTTTGTGAGGGCCCATACTCCCCGCGAATCAATTCTTTCCATCTCATACAGACATGTATAAGAGAAAATAGGATCATGATATACCAACTTCCGATTAAAGAGGGCCCATAACACCTCAAGAATCAAAATTTGGTGTTCATTTATTCATAGTACAATACAAACAATTTCCCTATCACAATAGCATGGATCCTATCAAGTATCTATCACAACAGCATGAAAAATCAACATAAAGTCTATCACAACAGCATGAAATCACTAATGCACCCTACATGGCATGACAAGAATTCATGGCATGTGATTTATACAAGTGCCTATATGATGCATGAGATGGCATACCCTAATCTCATCGGGTTGCGACAGAAATAGAACCATAATAGTCAATAAAATAACAACACAAGCATGTGAATAACTCAAGGTGAAATCATATCAACTGTAAAATCCCAAAACCAACAAACTGCAATTAATGAGGTAGTCTGGATTTTCCCTGTACACGGGTTAGCTACTCCCGAGCACAGCTTAATACCAAGTACCGAATCTGTCCTATCCCTAGCTAAAGTCTCCAAAAAGTATGTCAAGAGAAAAGAACAACCTCTGATACCAATTTGTAACATCCCGGTTTCGGAAGCCACCCAGAGGTGCCCCGTACCCAGTTGGTCACATGGCCTCAAGATCATTTCCACAAATTCCAGAGGCTGCTGACTAGTAGTGAGGGCCTTGGGTGTGATAGTGGGGAAACTATGTCGTCATTGGAAAAGTACATAGCAGAAGAAAAATAATCATGCAATAGTGGAAGAATTAATAACCAACAACATAAACAGCGGAAGACTAAATCAACAAACTTGAGAACATATGTATATATGAAATGATGCATGATACATAATTAGGAAAACAGCCAAACAAGTCACAATGCTGGAAATCACTAAAGTACCAAAACATGTACAAAAGAAAATAAAACAGCTCCTCAGCATCGCAATCCAAGATTGGTCCCATGCTCTCCTGCTCCAAGCTATCAAGTATCGGAAGTCGAAGGGCGCTTTCCCTTGTCTATACCTGCAACAACATAGTCTGTTTGGGCCCAAAATCCTAACCCAAACAGGGTGTGAGACTAAATCCTAGTAGGAATTCACCCGAAGATCTGTGCCTAACAGTCAGTGAGTATATGGCTGGTCAATGTACAGTAAGCAGTAAACAGCAACAGCAAGCAATAGGAAGTAACAGTAAATAGTAATGCAGGATGATACAACAGAAATCAAACCACAACCAATAACATCAGTGAAGAAAATAGATAACAAGTAAGAAACCCTCTAGGAAGTACCCACATACATCCCCTCTGGTCCTATCCAACATGTACCACAACCCTCTTGGAAGTGCACTTAGCCTAACCCCTCTAGGTTGGTCATACAAATTTATCAGACACTTTGGGGAAGCGCACTCGGTCAATTCCCCATATACTCAATGGTAATCAGGGACTCTCTTGAGGAAGATCACACAGTCTAACCCTCTTAGCTCCATGGTCTAGAGAATCTCTGAGGAAAATATCTAGGTCAATTCCTCCTACAGTCTCAGGTATTCCAAAAACTCTTTGAGGAAGCTCACTCGGTCAATTCCCCCTCTAGCCTGGGAAGGTTCTTAAAAAGATTCAAACAATGTAAGACTCTCTAAGGAAGCTCACTCGGTATAACCTTTTACATTCTATAAAATGACAGACTCTTTGGGAGCTCAATTGGTACATACCCTGTAGTCTATAATATCTTGGACTTTCTGGGAAGCTCACTTGATCTATCCATTATAGTCTATAGCAGCAGGTTCTCTCAGCCCCATGCCAGTCAGTGCAAATAATGTTATAATGCCAAATTACACCTATAGAGATACTTTTCTAACAAAATACACCTATAGAGCTACTTAGCTGAATAGTATAGTAGGCAACAAGCATGTTGTGAGATTCACTTCAACCTATAACCGCAAGGCATGAAACAAGTGTAGCAGCTGAAGGCAAACGAGACCCAAAGGTCGTTAACAGAACAATGCGAGGGAAAACACATCCAAGCACAAAAATTATCCTCTAACATGGTCAATTTACCTCTACACAAGCATACAAGAAAGGCAAGAAAACAACAAGGTCAAAAAGGTAAACACACAATACCCCGTTCACGGGCATTGGTGGAATTTGCGCAATATTCTCAAAGACATTGAATGGTAAGGCACAAACCACCATCCTCGATCCTAGGAGATCGATATACTTGAACCACGATGACTGATTCTCCCTCGAACGTCGTAGATCTAAGAAAACTCACAAATCGTTCAACCTTAGATAACTTGAGAAAGATGAAGAATTGGAAAACAAGGCTCAAGTAGAAAGATGAACTCACTGATGCGCTTCCAAGGCAATTGACAGAGCATGAATTGAAGAATTGATGGAGGCTCGGGAAACCAGATAAGTTTTGCGGCCGTACGGCCTCTCTCGGTCGAACCAGACCTAGAAGAAGACGTTTTTGACGATGAGGCATGACCCCGGTCCATTTAGTGAATAAAAAAGTAAACGACATGGATTTTTAATGTACACGGTTTGTAGTGGGTTTTTCCGTACTCCTCAAAAAGAGGCCTCCACGTCAACCCTACACATCGTGTGTGTGGTCCAGACATGGCCAGTACACTGTTTCGAGCGGGAAAAGAGTATAAGGCGTGTACTCTGAAAGTACACGACATGTACTTAAAAAATTTCCATAAACTCCAAAATATGCTCAAAACTCCAGAAAAGGAAAGACATACGTGAAACGATGTTTTGGGTTCTTAAAAATTTTGACTAAAAACCTCTATTGAAACTATTAATAGATAAACAATGAGTTTAACCCTTCTTTATGATACTAATTGTTAACCAAACTATGCTAAATACCATATGAGGGGGTGAATCATGGTATGAAATATAAAAATAAATGTCTCTTTGGATCCTTTTTCTTCATTAAACAAAACTCTCTTCTATTTCCTTCCTATGGTACATAATTAATGATAATTAAGTCATATAAAGGATATAGTAATTTTACTTGGTTCACCCACACTAGGATATGTCCATGTAGAATACAAAAGAAATGTTTCAAAATACCGAATCCACTAAATCTCACTACGATTGTAAGGTATAGAGTGAACTCACTATCCCTACAGGTTTACAACCATTTATAGTTTGAAATCTCATTAATCTATCAAATGATGTGATATAAATAATCCGTCGTATTATTATTATATAAATATGAAATACCTTAGACTATTTTCACTTATAAGGGTGCCATGAACTTCTTTTTTCAGTGGATAAATGAAATAATGATCCCCACATGGACCTTTCATTGTGAATATACCTTTCATGAAGAATTCATATTCCTCAAAAACAATTTTCAAGCCTTTATGAGAAAACACTATCCTCAATCAATGATTGATTCATGAGATACCTTTACCACAAGGATGAATGGAACCTTATGAACCCCTTATCCATTGAAGACTAAAGATCCCTACAAACACCATCACCAAACCAATATTTCTGTATAGTCTTCATTTTTCATGTTCTTAACTACCTTATGAACTACTTTTAGACTTAGTATAATTGTATTAGTGATATTTCTCCCTACTAAAATTAAACCAATTGAATCTATTAATTAAGGTCCTTTATATAAACAAAAAACACCAGAAAATACACTAATATTAATTTTGATTACCTTTTTTATATATTAGAAATCATTGTGAACTACACTTGATATGTGGTTCTCATAGTGCAACATTTCCTTTTTAGTGGCCTTTGAAACATTACTTTCATCAACAAATGAAATAACCCTTTGCGTTAGCATCTAATTCATTTCCTTTTACTGAAAATGAAAAACTCCTTTTTCAATTTTCATTGCAGATTTGTTATGAAGAATCAATTCCTCTAATAAATTCACTACAAGATTATTCATAAATGATTTGTGGCTAACATAGTCAAAATCCTATGTGGTCCAGATTCTATTTCTAAAAACACAATGAAATCCTTTGGGCGCTACTGGGTTAACCAAAATTTCTACGTACTAATTATTCCATTTCAATACCTCTATGATGAAAATTTTCCAACATAAATAGTCACAAATTATGTTCGATCTCTAAAAGTAGCCATTTAATCCTTTTTTCAAAAAATAAATCATCACAAAAATTCTACAAGGTTTCCTTGGGGGATTTTTTCCAATCATTTTAATTTTGAACATCCAAAATAGTTGGTAATATATGATTCTTTGAACATAAAAAATAATAATTTTCAAAGATATTCAAAAGTTTAAAAATTAACCTTAATCCAAACATTTTTAATTAATAAAAAAATCCACAAAACATTTTGAAGAACATGGTAATTGAGATGAATGTTTCTTATCCCAATAATAATTAATATGGTGGGATATTTATTAAACCAGTTTCTAGATAATTTTAGTAAAAAAGAGATGAGAATAGTAAAAATATATAAAAACCCAAGAAGAAATAGGATGTGGTAGAAATAAATGGGGATTATAATATTAGGGTTATATAATTTCCATCAATGGATGTTTAACATTGATAATCCCAAAAATATATAAATATGTGACATAAACCCTTACCAATTTTGGAAAAATTGAATAGTATATCCCTTGAAATAAATAACTTAAAATGAAAATTTAAATAAAATTAATATAATGATATTCCTGATATAATATTTTAATTGCTTAATATATATACTATATAAAAAATAGTTGCATAAAGTGATTGAATCCAAAACAAAACATTATTGAGATGAAGTAAACTCACTGTTTTTTATCTCTGAATCAAAACAACGTAAAATAGATATCCATAAATAGATTTTTATATGAAAATAATTTAAATTAAAATAACAATTAATTACATTCATTGGTTTAATATTCACCACATAAAATAAATAAGTGGTGAATATGGCATATGTCTCACAAAAAAATGAAACGAGGAGAGAAGCCATTATATTATGTCCTAACTTAAATCTCACATGATTTTATTATATGTTGTAATAAATTGAGATATATTATACATAAATAATGTAACCATATTAAAAAACTATCATACCATATATGAATCATTTATGTCATCTTATTACACATTTATTAATTTTTCTTCAATAAATTCATTGTTCATGTTATTAACTATTACGTTTTCCATTCAGGTTTTAGATTAGTGGTTCTGGTCAATGCATCAGGATCATAATTTAATCATTTTAAAAAATATTAATCATGAAATAAATTTCATTTTTATTAATTATATAATTTTTATAACCTTTTTTTAATATATTTATGAGAATTTTAATATATCACAACATGGATATGGTAATCTTTGTGTATGCACGAGTGATGTCTTCATTTTCAAATAAATTGATTGAAAGGAAGATAAAAAAGAATATATCAATATAGAATCATAATAAAATCATTTATATCATATATTCATTAAAATAATCTTTATTACCATCCATTTCAATCAGAAATATCAAATGAATAACAACGCTTGAGGAGGATGTAGTCTACACATATGCACGTCCTAGGTTTTCATTATCCAAATATTATGAAACAAGATTGATATCAATTTATAAATATTAAATAATTATTATGTTATAGAAAAATATATATCTCTCAAATCCATCATAATAACCTATCATTAATTTTTTTGATTGAAAGTGAAATACATCGCTTCGTGGAGACCGTAGTCGGTATGTACACATAGGCAAAGTGATCATATTCTATTAGATGGAAAAGATATAAAAATGTTTATGACATCGTCATAATAACATTTATGTATTGGGAATGAATGTATGTTATTATATTTCAACAGATATATAATATTTCATGGATTATTAAGAATAAATAAACCTAAAAATGCTTGGTTAAGTGTAATACCTATTCTTTTAGAAACCTTCTATGGATATCTTATTAATTACCCACAGGTTTATCTTTTAAAAGGATGAGAAACTATTTAACAATTATTGGTATATTATTAAGTGGATTTGGAATAGTATTTAGAGTTAATTGTCTCAATAAATTCTTAAGAATATATGATAGGATGTTCCCATTTATAAGTGTGGGGAGTGGAACAATTGAAAATATTCAAGAAAAGAAAATAATATAATGTATCATTCATTGAGAAGTGGATCTAAATTAGCCCAATTTATAATTTTGGTTGATATATGTTTGAAATCCATTCAACCAATTGGATTTATACATTTTTTAGGTCATTTAATAACTTATGTGTTTATTTTAACCCCTCATTAATCAT
Source organism: Viscum album (assembly GCA_963277665.1). Taxonomy (NCBI): domain Eukaryota; kingdom Viridiplantae; phylum Streptophyta; class Magnoliopsida; order Santalales; family Viscaceae; genus Viscum; species Viscum album. The sequence continues at coordinate 2,094,773,970 of OY728163.1, read as the reverse complement.
TTTTACATTTAGTATTGTAATGAATTTTTAGCTTAGTTATTATACATTAAGAAAAAAATGAAATTAACCTACTTACTGAATTTATAATATTTTATTTCAAATTTGGAATCCATTTTTAAATATTATATTTTTATAATTATCATAAATTAATTAAATATTAGAACATAAAATGGAATGAAAAATTATTTTTTTCAAAAAATGTTCTTAGGCCTAAAAATTAATTTATACCAAATTAATGTATAATATTTTTTTATGATATAATTATTTGGAAAATTTTTAAATAAATGGGGATAACCTGAAACAAATTATAATATATATTTTTAAATTATTTAATGGAAATGAATTATTTTTATAAAAATTTTTATTTTTACTATTCACCAAATAATTAATATTTTTAGGAAAAAACATATTCGTATTGAGTATTTTTATATAAAAAATTATCTCCATTTTAAATAATATAATTTCTAATAGTTTAATTATTTAATCTTAATATTCAAATAATAAATTCTATAAAACCCATTTTTAGGGATATTTCTTCTATGAATAGAAATTATTTCATTCTCATTTATTTGATAATAAAAACCATTAGATTAATTTATATTTATTTCATTAAGTATATTATCAACTAATTATTTAAAAATAAATAAATAATATTGATAAATTTAATTTATTATTTTTTAAAAACATTTCACACTACAATTTTTTATTTAAAAAAATTATTGTTTAACCTTATTCATTTTTTTAAAATAAATAAAAATAGTGATTAATTTAACTAATTATTATTAAAACACATTGTGCACAAAGATTCATTTTTACTACATAATTATTAATCTATCATCAATAGATTTTATCTTTATTTCATATCATGTGGCAATTAATTTATGATTGAATATTAATTTTTCATCACATAAAAATAATAATCCTCAATGGGGATAATTATGAAAATAAATTAAATTAATATTTTAATAAAAACATATACGAAAAAAACAATATTTCTAAATAAAACATTTCCATTTAACCAAGATTTATTATAGTACTATTTTTTATCCTCCATTTAAAATTTCAAGGATACCCATGATTGATTTATCAATATATTATATTTATTTCATTCCTTAATGTATTAAATTCAATAAAGCATAATAAATTAATAAATTAGTAAAAAAATTATAGATAATTATTGGTATTTCAATAAGTGAATTTTATACCATTTTAAAAAAGAAATTTATCTTATCCATTAAAGTTGAATCTAATATAGTGTATTTAATTTTATATCATAACAAATTATTAATCACTTTAGTTTGATTTTGTTTACAACAAAAGATATGAAACACCTTAAAATTACTAAAAGGAAAATATTCAAAAATAACATGGCATTACACCATAAATAAAGGATTCTTAATGTCAATGTTTTATAACACATAACTATGTATACCTGTTACCATGGTTTATAGAATCCTTAAAAATTTCTCAAGGGAATACCTTAAAAAATTAGTGTATTGAGTCACCACTTGAGTTTTTTATGCATAATCCAACTTCCATGTTGAATTTTATTTCATGTTAAAACCAAAATACATATTATATAGGATGATCATCTATAGACCATTATTATTACATATGTGGGATATTTTATTCCATCGATGGGTATTTTATTTCAATGAAATATATTATTTATGGGGAATTATATTCACATTATTATTTTAAGTTATCTAAATTTTAATATTCAGTAGAAAGAAGATTACGAGGTCCATTTTGGATATATTATATTATGGAAATTAATTATATTATATAATTTATTCTAGGGGTGTTTTATTATGGGTAGACTTGATAAATTATGGTATTACCTTTGAGACAATGTACATAATCATGTTATTTTCTTTCATTCATTGATTCATTAGTATTATTTATCCACATTCACAGTAGATTGTTCCTGATATGGAACCTATAAGTATACTTCTTACTAACCCATACTTTTATCATTCATTTTGAAATACAAAATACCATGTTGAAGGCTGTGTTGGGACACACTGGTTGGACAATATGGGGGTTAGATAATGTAACAGTAGTTCATTTATTTTTTTCCATTCTTTCTGATTATGACTGTATTGATTTTAATGGAATTGTTTATGGTCTGGATTTTTCTATTTTTTGTGTCGCATGTCATATTATGAAATACTTTTTTAGAGATTATTTTAAGTACCTCTATTATGGTCTTAGTAATTATTGATGGTTCAACGTGTCATATTCAAAAATTAAATTGTTAATGCATACAATAAAGTTATTATTATATCATTATTGCTAGTTTCCACTCTATGGTCTTCAGAATGAGGGAATCAAGGGCCAATATCCATAATGTTCATGATTCCATAGGATCTTGTTCTGGTTTAGGTTACTAAATAACTTCAAAATAACTTTATAAATAAAATAATATGGATGGAATAATACATATATTGATAAATTAGAAAAAAACCACTTTCAATATTTAATGTATTAAATATAAGTTTTTATCAAAAAAAATCCTGAAAACATTTTTAATTGTTTGGAATTATTTACATTCATTCCAATAACGAAATAAAATATTTAGAAATTTATTGCTAAATCTTATTTCCTAAAAATGTTTTGAAATCATTTTTCTAAACATAAACATATTTTTATAAGTAAATTAAAAAATTTGAGGACATAATAAAAAATTACCCAATCATGGTTGAGTCAAACCTATTTCTCGAGGTATTTATTACTTTTCATTAAATGAAAAATGGGAAATATTAAATTATATATTTCACAATGTTAAATTACCACATAAAAAAAATAAAAAATTTAAAACTAACTGTTTTCATTATTATCTAAATATAACTTAATCAAGTACTGATAATATGAAAAACTATTTTTTCATATAAAAATAATACATCAAAGAAAATGGTAAAAAGATAAATAATGAATTTATATTTAATCCATTAATAATGATGAAAAAATTATAAATTGTATTTATGCTAATTATATTTTCCCAAAACATTTTATTTTTTTATGAAACCTTTTTCTAGTTTTCTTCTTTTTTGAGTTCATCCACGTTTTCATATAAACTTTGGAAGTTGAAATGTATTTAGGAATCCTAAATATGGGTTTCAGTTGTTTTTTCCCCAAAATGGGAATTACCAATATTGTAGTACATGTTGTGGTGGCCTATTTTTTATCTTGGTGAAAATTAAATAGGGGATAAAATTTTTGAACAAGTCCTGGTCAAGTATTGGTGAATAGACACAGACCTTATCAGAAATTTATTAGGTAGTAACACCACACCCATATTAAATATTTTTTAATGGAGTAAATGGATATATTTTTAGGGACACTCTATTTTCTCATGAATTTATGGATAAGTGACCAAGAGCACCACAACCATGGTTGGGAGATGGTGGATGTAATCTCAGTATTCGGGGTAATTTTTCAATTTATATAATCCTATCCCTTGTTATAATATCTTCATTATATGAAAATAGTAATCAAAATGTTTTTGAATTGTGTTTTAAATTTTATTTTCACTAGTTTCAATGTCAATTAATTAATTTTCTAATATCTCTTTTACATTCCATGAAATTATAAATAACATCCTAGGATTTATGTTTTTTCATTGGATGAATAGTTTTAGTAAATATATAGACATGGTTTATTCGATATTTCCCTACCATTGAAAAATATATGTATTCCATCCATCCTCTTTTTTTAGGGATTATATTTTGGGGTGATTCAATGGAAAACAATGCGAGTTATTATTTTTCCAGTCGAATTATTTTTATCCTTATTTAGATGATGCTAAATAGATCTGTAATAGTTATGGAAATGATATATAGTGTTATATATTTTAGATTTTTCTATGTTAATGGAGTATATAAATTTTCAAGAACCATTGGAATTATTTTACAGAATGGTGGTGAACTTATGAGAAATGTTTTCATTGGAAATGGTCTCATGTTGTAGATTTAACATTTCTCTCTAAACAAACATGTATTGTTCCACTAAAAATGATTGTAAATCTATATGTTTTTTCATAACCCTTTGTGTTTCTTTTATTTCATGGTATAATTTATGAACCTATGTCAGATTTGGTTGGAAATAGTACTATGAACTTTTGGAATACATGCTTGTTCTAGTTGTTGTGTGAACGTGGTTTGGGATATAGAACCCTTGAAAAACCTTGATGTAGACATTTTCACCATTTAGGTAAGATGTTATTGTAATTTTAAAGGTTTTTATGTGGTTTTTAATATGATATGACTTCATATTTTCATGTTATTTAGACTATGTTGAGTTTCATCAGATGTGTTTTTATTTTGGATATTGTCTCACACTTATTATATGATGTATGTGCCTTGATATTTTATTAATTGTTTCATTATATTATAATTGCTATATATTGTATTTTAATTCCATCCATATTCAAAAAAGTGATAGTTGGACTCATCATGGATCTCTATCCCTAGAGGGGGAGCGTGTATTGAAACTGTATACGAAAGGATGAAAGGACCAAGATATATGGTTAGGTAATATGGCCTAGTGTGGAATATCTTGGAGGCTTGATATTGATATGTGATGTTACCCATTACAAATGAAAGTGTATGGAGGTCTATTTGAATGAAAAGGGAGATAACCATATGGAATAATGAACTTTTGTGGTATGACCTTGAGGCCAATGTCTTATGTGGCTATTGATCATCTATGACACTTGTCGCTTTTTGTTTGATGTTTCTTTTACCACTCTCATATTATTTTGTTATGGAGAATAAGTAGGTATTGGCAGGGTTCATGGATGATTCATTGTCACACAAAAACATGGTATAGTCACTAATGTTAAGGATTCATTTTTTTTGTTTGCAAGGGGTTTATTAATCTTATCTATAATGAAATATTGATGCCTTTGAAGAATACATGTTTCGTAATCTCTGAAAGTGAAAGGGGCCATGGAAGAAGATTTTTTCAAGGGTCATCGACCATGGAGTACATTAGGGATATACTCTATAGGATACCATGATTTTCATTTATTTATATAATAGAACATTTTCTTTAGTTTCATTCACTACTCAAGGATCCCATTTATTTATTTTATGATAGGGGTATCATTTTATAATATTTACTTATAGCTTATAGTATGAGTTGTTATTTTTTATTTAACTTTTTGGTGGAGGGATATTATACCGACGGTATAAATTCCCACTGAAATCATTCTAACCATCACTTATAGTCAATAGATTATTATATTGGGGGGAATTATTAATGTATTGTGGCACTCTAGATTAGTACATGTTTTTCTGTTTGGGGCATCAAAATTGAATCAAATTCAATACCCAACTAGATTTTTGGTGGAACATCCGGGGGTAGAGGTGTTCCGTTCACAATGAGGGTGTTGATTATTAAAGGGGGTGAGTGTATAACCCTTATAATAGTGAATATTAAAGAATTAAATATTGAAATCCGTGTCATAAATTCACACCGTTATTTGTAATATCCTAACAAATTATAAATCTATAGTTGAGAAGGTTTTTTTGGGAAAATTTTCAAGATGGGTGACCCTTGGGTTGTTTCTAGAGGTATGTGGGATTTATAAAAAATCACACTGAATGATTTTTTTCACCGTATAGGAAAATTCATTAATTAGATATGTGACCATATTAGGAACTGGAATCTAGTGTATTGGGAAGGAAATATGTATTTATATTAAAAACATTAGGTTAAAAGACCATGTTAAAGGTTTAGGGATTACAGGTCATTAAAAAATGGAATTTGAGCATTCTCCTCTAGTTTTTATTTTGAACAACCTATGAAAATTTTGAAATTAAGTAGATTGGGTGGGAATTAATTAAGTTAGTTTCAATGTGAAAATATATTTCATGTGTAATGGACCTCATAGTTATCATTAAAATGATTTTCTATTATTATTTTATGTTATTTGGGTGCATTAATGCATTATTAATAGTAATATAGGATCAAATTCCATATATATACATCTTTTTTATAATATAATAGATCGTAAATTTAATTTCTTGATTATACTGTTGATCCTAGATATACTTGTATACTTTGATGAGTGACATATCTATTTTATGTTATATATAAATATATATTTTTTCATTAATTTGTTGATATTGGGAATGTTGTTATGTTTTGTATATGTATATGTGATTGTAAATAATGTTTAGGGATAGAGAACAAAGTTTAGTTATATTTAGGATAGGAAATGTGATTGTGGGTAGCCTCTTAAGAGAACTTTTTTGAAATGTAGTAGACTAGTTGGGAACAATCTTGAACTAATGGATAAGACATTCTCAGTGTTTTCTTCACGTTTCCAAAATTTAACCATGAAGATGATTGACTATACTAATTGTTGGAGTATATGAGGACACTACATATTGGGAGGAAGTTCTATTTATACCACCAGTCATGAAGTATAATTTTCTCACAGCCGCTTTAGTAGACCAAATAAAAATACAACTTCATACTTTATTCTTCTACATAGTGCCCATCCATGGTGGGTAATTTTCCAAGAATGGCGTCGATAATGAAAGAGGCTTACATAACCATTATCATCTGTATTTATATTTCACTAGAGTCCCCCAAGAAGTATATGAGTTTATACAGATCACTGACATGATCATCAACCAAGTAGCGACCTTGGAGGATCAGTAGGTAAAGATTGAAACCATTATTATCTTGGGAAGTGATGGATACTAATGGGAAATTATTATTCAGGATAGAAGACATGATTTTACTCTATGTGTCTAATTTGAATACATTTACTTGAAGGAGTTCTTAGTAGGTACGATGATGTTTGAATGAATGCAGATGTTCATAGAGAATTTTTTGGGTATGATAATGGTGTCTACTTACTCAGTACATTTTTTGGGGTTACTACACTTCACCCCTCATAATGATGTTTTTGAATCCTATAAATCTATGATTTAAAATATCTTTATTGGGATAAAATTGAAATATCAGGTCAATAACATCAGCCTAATGAAATATGTGTCATTGATTTGTGTGGATGGGATGATCAAGATGGTTTTGGAGGAGGAAAATGTTACAGGACATCATTCATCATTTGGTGGAATTCCTAAGGATACATATATAAGTTGGAAGATGAAGGATAAAGAATCACATTTGAAAAGTGTACGATAGTCAGTGTTGAGAATATACACTTTATAACCTTCTAAAGGGGAAGAAATTCCTCAGTATTTTAATTGGGAAATGTGGGAAAATTATAATAATTTTTCCCATGGAGTCAAATAATGATTCTTCCATGATGAAATACATGGAATCATAAAACTTTCTCCATTAATGAATCAAAAATAAGGTCTCATAATGTTTCAAATAAAACATGGGAATCAAGTAAAATATGATCCCATAGTCTTCATTAATAGGTTCATACCCCTCATATGAGGATGTCTCTGTTGACTCATACAAATCTGGGAAAGGGTTGGGGATCTAGGACATGATTAAAATATAATATATGTCAAACACCAATAGATAATACGGAGGGCCACATAATGTTTGGGTATATTCTTTATTGAGGACACTTTTTCTTCTCCTCTAATTAATAATGTTGATTCCCATTAATTTATTTTTTACATGCTATTTATAGATTAGACATACTATACTTATTGACTTCAGAGTTACCTTCCATTAATACAGTGTTGGTGATGAAGGAAACCCATATTCACTTGATCATAGAGTGTCCCATAGTCATTTCCAACTATAGAATTTGATGGTAAATCAAGACTCTTGAAATGATGAGTTTCTATGTGAGTCTTTGTATAAACGGGTTGACTATATTCTATAATCACATTTATTTATATTAGATATTGGTATCATATAATTCACCTAAGATATAGAATTACATGATTAATAGATAATAAGAATTCTGATCTGGTAGAGTTAGTATATAAATAAAAAAATTCAGGATGATCGTAGCGTAAATTCCAATTATGGATCATTTTTTTGGATTAGTGGAAACCCACTTTTACTTTCCTCCAATTATGGATATATATCTAGAAATCATTACTTGTTACTACAATGGACTTTCTCTTAATATAGTTGTTGATTTTGAGCTAGATCCCATACTAGGTTCATATCCCATTCTCATTCCACCATATCATAAGGATCCAGTTGAGTTGAAGGAGATCATGGTATATCTATAGGATATGGAGCATAAGGGAATAATCTGGATGAGTACATCATTGTGGATTTCACCTATAATACTCCTCAAAATAGATACAAATAGTATTTTACTCTGTATATATTATCAAAATCTGAAATAGGTGGCGGTGTGGGATAAGTATCCCATGCCCTGCATTGAAATTTTTTTAGATATTTTATGGGTATCCAGGTGGTTATATATGATGGTCCCTTCATCGGTCTATCACCTGTTGAAATTTATAGAGTTGATAATCCAGAATATGATTTTTCATAGATGGTTTGGGAAATAATAGTAAATTGTGTTGTTGTTTAGACTGATGAATGTTCTTGATGTGTTCGTGTATGTCATAAAAAATATATCCCACCCATATCTATAATTGTTTTTCATGGTTCCCATTAATTATATCATCATCTAGTCACCATCCCTATAACATCATACCATACATATCAATATACTCATGATTATCATTCGAGTTCATTAGCATTACTCGAATATATTAATGTGTTGCTTTTGGATATAAGAGGTGAAATTTTTGGGGCATGTGTTGTCTAACATATGTATGTTTATAGACCTAGAGAATGTTGAAGTGGTCATGTTATGGGTACATCCTCTGAACATTTCCAAGATTATGATATTTATATATATATCGATATATTACCAATGATTTATCTATGTATTATCCTATTTAAGAGCAACAATAACTAAACTGATAAAGAAGTGGGTGAATCTCTTTTGGTCAAGTATGTGTTATGGTACATTTCATGAACTAAATAGGATTTTGAATGTAGCCCCATTTTGACTCTTCGTATTCTTGGTATTAAGTATTCAATATATTGTGATGAATTAGGATTTGGTTTAGGAGTAATACTGATGTAAAAAGTGAGTTAGTGGCTTCTTCGCCACATCAGATGTGGCCCCTTGAGTGGAAACATCTATCCCATGAATTGGACCTATTCATTTTGGTCCATTATTGGAAGAATTAGGGAAAATATCTCATTTCTGAGAGGATTGTTTTCTATAAATAACATAAGAACATTGTCTATATCTTCACGTGGAATGGGAGCAATTTGTGGGATTTGAACTGGGTAGAGTGATAGAATATGTTTTATTTAGATATGTCATATGCACTAGGTAAAGGAAATTACATTTAAGATACTCTTAGTTATAAATTTAGGGTAGTATAATCCCTTCATGAATGTCGTTTGAATGAATTGTAGGACTTAATAAGCTTTTGGATAATCGGAGGGTGGATACTACACAAGACTAAGGATCAATGAAATTATCTATGTTAGTGTTCATGTCATCATTTATAGACAAGGTAATTCCTATATAAAACTCTTACTCTAAGAGTGTTGTTACTCATGATAATCTAGGATCTGTAACCTGATACATTGGTGGTTTTTATACAGCGATGATCTAACACTAGTGAAAAGGAGTTTCCGTACTTTCTCTTATCAGAGAACATTTGATTAAAGACATCCATAACCCCAAGTGGATGGTATGTATTGGGGATACAAAGATGTACCCTAACATTAAGAAATAGTTCATGTATATAGGGATGAAAAGGGACATTTTTGGATTCATTTCTATATTGCTTACTTACCAGTGGATAAAGTCTATACATCATCAACATGGAGGACTTCTCCATCCACTTCATATTCCCATGTGTAAGTGGGATGATTTCAACAGGAAATTTATGATGGGGTTACCTAGTAACCTATGATATTTGATGTTTTATTTGTTATTATCCATAAAAAAAAGTTTCATATTTATTAAAAATATGTGACACTCAGTCAGTAGGTAAGCTAGTAAACTATATGTTAATGACATAAGACACTTTCATGGTTTTCCATTAATAATCCTATCTAACTGAAATACATATTATCTGTTTTGATTAGGTAGGTCTTATAGATGGCGTTATATACTCAACTGATATTGACCACATGGTACCATGACTAGATTGTCAGACAGTTAGAGAAGACAACTCAAACATTATGATATATTTTTAATATTATGTCTTATACCATAGAGGATCATGGTATGAGCACAATTCCTTGGTGGAGTTTTTTAATAATAATATTTGTGTGGTTATTTTACCAAAGTAACCCTATGAGCCTCTAAGTAGTTTACCATATCACCCAAAATTATGATAAAATGGTTTAGGTGAGGATGGTTTTGTGGGATAAATCCTACTGCAAGAGAATTTGGAAAGAGTGTTACTAATGTAGAAGTATTGGGTAACATCTTAGAGTAAACAAAAATATTATATCAATAGTAAAAGGAGACATTTTTATTTCACTATGAGTGATTGGGTTTTCTTGAGGGTGAATCAATGGTTGGGTCATCAATGACATGAAAATAAAGGAAAGTTGGATCCAAGGTTTGTTCATCCATTTCAAATCATTGATCATATTGTGATAGTGGATTACCATTTGGATCTTCATACCCACTGTGGAATTACAGAAGATTTTTTTTCATGTGTCTTGTCTCTATAGGTATATACTTTATCATATAAATGTTATGCATTGTGAGGATGTAGAGTGAGATCCTAACACAAATTTAGTGTACTGCCTTGTGCGGATTATATATCGGAGTGAGAATTTTTTATGAGGGAATATATTGCCACTCATGTGAGTATTATAGATGTATATAAGAATCCACGATGAGGAATGTGATTATAATTAATATGATTGAGCTCAGTGGCCTTAGTTGTTTGATCAGTAACTCTAGAGACAAATCATAGGGATGAAAAGTCTTTACAGGGGGTGATAGTAAAATCCTTAAAATTTTATTTCTTTTATGTGAATCGTAGATTACCTTCATCTATTTGTTTTTCCATTCTTGGATGGAACCTTGAGAGCCTTGAGAATATTTTAAAAGATTAATTATGGGTTTCATTTTAATGGGGCCACAATAGAAAAAACTATAGTCGTAGTGTATACTATAGGGATCCATGGATTGTCTTAGTGTATAATTGAAAGGGGGATATGGTTGTCCATGTTTTAGCCAACCCGTAGAGAAATGTAATTGATCTAATTAATGAGAGACTGGTAGTCACACCATGGCTGTTTTTGATGGAATAGGCTGAGGGAATAACCAACCCAATGGATATATGTCTTAGGAAACTTCCATTTTGTCAAGGTGATCAAGAAAACTATTTTCATGGTTAGGCAATGGTGGAAATTGTTTTTATTGGTGTAATGTTTTTTTACAAACCCATATATGTTATCCATTTCTATTGGATCATTACCAAATTAAAATGGATATGTGTGTGGATTAATAGTGTGGTTTTTAATACATTTTTTAACCAGTTCCATCCTATAAAAATTGATTATTCCATATCTCTTTATCATCACTCTTAATTTTAGATGACTTTTGATCTTTACAGGATTGGATTTGGATAAACATTATTCATAAATATATATCCTTATATGTTTACATATTTCCCTAAATTTGATCTATTTAATGCCTCCTTCCATCCTAATTTTATAGTAATTCTCTTTTCTGTCAATGCTATGGAGATCTCGTTGACTTCCACTTATTCTAGACAAAAAAATATCTTTGTTTTGGAGATCCTAAATGGGATGATTATGGTTTTAGAAAAAAATAAAATTTTATATAATGATGGGTCAAACAATTTAAATGTAAGGTATATTTTATTGAGTATAATTGGAGATATTTTAAATCATATGGGTGATAGTATTTGAGAATCCTTCTTTGGAATGTTGCTTCAATTCGTGAATAAAATTTCTCTTCAATTGGATGCGGATTCCATAGTTGAAAGTGTTTTTTTATTTGACAAGAGGCTATCCTATATATTTTCATTATCCTTATTTATTGTTCCTATTATAGAACCCATTCCATGTTTTATTAGTGTCTATTATCAGAACATTAGATAAAGGAACTTGTATTAGTTGATGTGTTAACATGGTTTGGGAGATAACACTATCCACAAACCATGATGGTGACATTGAAAATGATGTTATAGGAAGTTACTTAAGATGTAGAGTAAGTGTATATGATCTTTACTATGATATGAAATTCAATGTTGATATGATTTTTACCATGTTGAGATTGAATAAAAGTGATCATGTATTGTTTATTATTTGACACATAAGAATAGATTTATATTTTTCTAATGTGTTAGACAATATAATAGAAGAACCACATTTCAGAAGGAGTCTCCCTTACTGGAGATCGTTCCTGTCCTAGGGCATCCTAGGTTTTGTATTCTCGAGTTCCTGTAGTGGTGGATGACGGCCTCCTTGATTCCTCTCTAGTGGTGGACTTTCGATGATAGCATCCTTGTCTTTCCTTGGTTGCAGATTTGTGACAGCAACTTATTTTCTTCCTCTATGGTTGCTGATTCTTGAAGGCGACATTACCCCTGTGCTGGTGTTCTTCATTCGTCTTTCACTATTTTGACTCCTCAATGATTTGAGATTTTTTTCTTGTGACCTTAGGTTCTTCGTTTTTGACGGATGTTTGATGGATCATTGATGATTCTGCATCAGTTTTTGATTTCAACAGATATTCTAGAGACCTATGATAGATCGATGGATGTGCGATAGATCAGTGATGGTTTTGATTTAGATGGATCTGCAATGGGGCATGACGGACTGGGAGCTTGGAGTGTGTGACTGCATAGGGTTGGGGCTCTAATAGGCCTCGCCCCATGCAGATCATGGTCTGCAACTGTTGTTTGTGTAGCGTGACAATCGTGAGATTTTTCTTCCATTCAGGGTCTTTCCGCGCAGGGTTTTGGCTCGCGCGACATCTGGTGCTTTTTTCAGCCGCGTAGGGTGCTGGTTCATCTGCGCAGGGTGCAAGTTCAAGTATTATTTTTCAGCCGCGCAGGGTGCTAGATCGACTATTTTTTAAGGCGTGCAGGGTGCTGGTTTGAAATTTTTTTCCACTGTGTTGAGGCTGGTTCGTGCTGGGGTCAGTCCCGTGTAGTAGAGTTTGATCGCATTGCGGCTGGTGTGTGTTGGGTGTTGGTTTCAATAGTGGGGATTGTTCGCAAAGGAGAGTTTGGTAGGCATAGAGGACTTGGTCCGTGTGGGGTGGGGCTCGTAACGAGTTTGACCTAGGTTGGACTGAGTTCGCAAAGTGCACGATCTGGGTTGTGTGTGTTCCTTGTGGTGGCAAGTGTGAGGGGGTTTCCCACAAATATTGGGCTCGTGATGGGTTGAGGGGATGAACCTAGTTGTGACGGTGTTTTGTTGGTGCCTAGTGATTCCCTCTCTCGAGACCTATGGACCCGGATGTATTGACTCGATGGTATAACCATTCTTTTGTTGATAAATAGAAATCGACAATTGTCACACAGAAGAGTGAACACGTTTTTCTTTCATATCGGATCTCCCTTCGGTTCATTGATATATTTTTGACATGCAGACCCTTCAACCCAGGTGCGCTGAAAAATACGATGTACACCATCTAAATATTGGTGGACGATGTTGCTATTAGAGAAGTGGGAGAGGTCCTTCTAATCATTTAATTCATTAATGAAAAAGGAAAATAAGGTCCTCAATGGTTGACCATGGTGCTTTGACAACCAGAGCATCCTAATGGAGGACCTTCACGGTGAAGATGATATCCAAAAAATTAATTTGGCTTGTTCACCTTTATGGGTTCGGATTGCAGGAATCCTGTTTCATGGTAGAACTAAACGTGTGATGCATGATATTGGGGACCGTACTGGTAAATTCATGGAATGAGATCGGTCTGATCCAATTCAATGGGGACCTTTTATGCGGATCCGAGTTTCGGTTGATGTCACACATCCTCCTACGAGGGGAATATTTTTTTCAATAGAGGATTCTGATGTCTAGATTTCTTTTTAGTTTGAAATGCTTCCTATTTTTTGTTTCTTTTTTGGGTTCCTTGGACATTTAGAGAAGGACTACGATGTGAAGAAGGAGGATGGACAAGGTAATCTTATTCTACAATACGTTCTTTGGATTTGTGCAAAAAACTCTTGAATGGCTATTATATATGAACATGAAAAACAAAAGGATCGTGAAAAACCTGCAAAGGAACTTTGTAAGAAAGTTGAAATTAATCATCCTAATATCATCAGGCTCGGGCCGCTGAATCATTTTGCTGATAATCGAGGGGATCAACGGGTGGAAGGAAGGAATGTGCGTAGGCCATTGTCGTTGGTCGTGTCTCGGGAGCAACAAATGTGGCAGGGGCAGGATCCAGCTGTCACCCCAAGTCGGTCTCCCACTGGGGTGAAGGACACTGCCTCCACATATGTTGGGCTGCTATCAAATTGCAAGAAGCCACCAAACCCAGGCTCAAGGATTCACCAACATTATGAGGAACCACCAGACCTGGCTTCTGGTTTAGGTGATGTGGCTCCTGATGCTTCCTCTCCTAAAAAATACAATATGCATGGGATAATGTTGACAAGTACTGTCAAACATCGGATGTGGAAAAGGATGGTTGGTGGGAATAGGGGTGTGGATTCGGTCAAGACACAACCCAGTGATCATAAACGGTTCTTGGAGGCATGTCAACTGACCGAAATCCTGCCTAAGAGGTGGAAAGTGGCAGATGACAGACAGTATGTCGAAACATCAAAGGTGGTGGTGGGCGCGTCCCAACCTCACCTAGGGCAATGAAAATCTTATGCGGGAAATGTCAGGGGCTTGGAAACCCTCGAATGATTCGTGTTCTCCGTCACTGGAGTTCCAAATATCTCTCGGACATAGTTTTTGTATCCAAAAATATGCTGGATTGCAAGGATGCTGGCTTGCTGGGTTTGAAGCCTAGTTTCACAAACGTCTTTCCCATTAGATGACAAGGACACTCTGGTGGAATCTTCCCCCTATGGAAGGCAGATCTTGGGGTCTAGATTTCTAATTATCCAAGTAATCACATTGTTGTGACAGTTGAAGGCCTAGAGTCTCCTACTTGGTCATTTGTTGGGTTCTATGGGTTTTCAGGTGGGCATGATAAACAGAAATCATTGGCCCTTTTGAATTGGCTGCAACACTCTTTACATGTCCCTCTCATGATCAAGGGGGATTTCAACGAGGTCCTCTCTCACCATGAAAAATAAGGGAAACACGTGAGGATTGGTGCTGATATGGAGGAGTTTATGTATTCACTTTTTTCGAACTCTCTTCATGAACTTTGGTTTTCTGGATCTCCATTCACCTGGAGGAAGGGTCGATTAGTGGCGAACCATCTTACAGAAAGGTTGGACATATTTTTTGGGGATGATGAGTGGACATCTCTTTTTCATGCTTTCTCTATTGTTCACCTCCCCCAGTCTCTTCTGACCACTGTCCCATCATCTTGTCGACGCTCTCTCAAGGTAAACAGAGGGGGTCTGGGCGGACCTTTCGATTTTAAAGTATGTGGCTCCAAGACAAAAACTGTGAAAAGGTCATCCAAGCAGCTTGGGAGGGACTGAATCGGTGCTTCATGCCTAATATCTGCAATACTGCATCAGTCTTACAAAAGTAGAGTGTTGTGAGGTTCGGAGACATTGTCAGACGTATTAGTGAGGATGAGACTCTATTAAAGTGACTCCACTCTTCTCCTTGTTCTGACTTTGTCCTTGAAAATATCTCTGTTGCAGAAAATCAACTTATTTCAACATTGAGGTAGAAGGATAGTTTCTGGTTTCTTTGGGACAGAGAGTCTCACATAAGAGATGGTGATCAAAATACCATCTTTTTTCACCAAAGAGAATCCACAAGGAGAAGGAAAATTCATATTGGGCATATGAAGGATCCCAACGGGAGAGTTTTTCATGACACCCAGGATATTCACTTTATCATCTTTAACTTTTTCAACAAAATCCATGAAGCGGAAAGTATCATCACTCCTCCAAGTCTGACTAGATGCATCCCAAAGTTGGTTATGGGTGATAATAATCGTCAGTTGGAAAGAGATATCTCCAACGATGATGTTTTTAGGGATCTTCATCTTATTCACTCTAATAAGGCCCCGGGGCCTGATGGGTTTCACGCCCTATTCTTTAAAAACATTGGAATATCATTTGTCCTGATGTTGTGGTCCTACTGAAGGAGGTTTGGGCAGGTAGAGAATCTCTTGACTCCATTAATGAAACTCTTATTACTCTTATCCCAAAAACTCGGTGCCCCCAAACAGTCTCAGAGTTTTGGCCAATCAGTCTATGAAATGTTGTTTACAAAATTTTCTCCAAAATCATGGTAGCCAGACTTAGGGACTTCCTCCTGTTGATTGTTTCAAATAACCAAAGTTCTTTTGTCCCAAAGAGATCAATTACTGATAATGCTTCCATTGCTTTTGAAGTGTTCTACTCTATGTAAACTAGTTCTTCATCTAAGTGAGGCATCAGGGAAATGAAATTAGATATGATGAAAGCTTATGATAGAGTTGAATGGCCTTTTCTTGAACTTGTTCTCTCTAAGTTGGGCTTTGAGACGAAATAGATTTTTAATATCATGAATTGTGTTACGTCTGTCTCCTACCGAATTAATATTAATTGGTCCCTTCAGTGAGCTTTAAACCGTCGAGAGGTTTGAGATAAGGGGATCCCCTGTCTCCTTATATTTTCATTTTGGTGGCTGATGTTTTTTCTCACCTCCTTCTGAAGGCAGAGGATCGAGGAAGTATTCATGGTGCTCAGTTATGTAGAAATGCCCCCTATATCCCATATCTTCTTTGTAGATGAAAGCGTTTTTTTATCGTTCTACCCTTCAGGAATGCAGTTCAGTGTTGCATACCATCAATCTGTACGAAAGGGATTCTGGGCAACATCTTAATCCTTCATAATTGGAGTTATCTTTCAGTAGAGGCATATCACAATCAAGAGGGAGGTCTTTCAGTGAATGTGTGGCTTTCTGCTAGTGGATAAGCATCAAAAGTACCTTGGCATCCTGACCCTTGTTGGGTGGTCAAAGTAACAAGTGTTCACCTCGATTGTGGATAGGTTGGATAATCTGATTTTCCCTTGGTCTAATAAGAATATATCCAAGGAGGGAAAGGATGTTCTTGTGAAGTCAGTGGCTCAAGCAATACCTTCTTATGCTATGTCACTGTTTAAATTCCCGAATACTCTCGTCAATCAAATCTACTCCCAGTTGGATAATTGTTTGTGGGGCTCTCATGAGGGGAAACATAACTCACACTGGATGTCTTGGGAGAAGCTATGCCTTTCAAAATTTCTTGGGGGATTGGTTTTAGGAATCTCAAATGGATTAATGAGGCTCTTCTTACGAAGCAAGGATGGCTCCGCCTCTCCCATCCACATTCCATGTTCTCAAAGGGTCTGCATGAAAAACATTTCCCTCATTCTGAATTCTTGCATGCCCAGCTGGGGCTATGAACGATTTTTATGTGGAGAAGCATCTGAGGTGCAAAATCTCTTCTTGACAATGGATGTTTCTGGAGAATTGCTGATGGAAATAATGCTCATGTTTTGAAGGATTCTTGGCTTCCCAATGGCGTTAACCATATGGTCTCCTCGTATGTTGTTCCTAGGTTTGAAGATGCAAGTGTACGTGATCTGATCAACGACTTGCTCGAGGACTGGGATCATGGGAACCGTCTCAGCTAGTTTAATGTGGTTTATCATCAACTCATCCTATGTATTCCTCTCAAACTAGGGATGGAAATTGACCAACTTTACTGGATAGGGGAATCTCCTAGAAAATATTCTGTCCACTCTGGCTACAAATTTCGGGTCCAATGTGTGGCCTAGGCCTTTCCTGATAATCAATGGAAGAGAATTTGGTCGCTCTATGCTCCCCCTAAGGTGAGAGTTTTTTGGTGGAAGGTCTGCTGTGGGATTCTCCCTACCCCTGACTTTTTGGTGCGGTGACATTCAGTAGAGGATGATACCTGTCCATTGTGCTTCCAGAAGGTGGAATCCCCTCTGCATGAAATTATTTCCTGTTGTGAGGTGGAAGGGCTATGGAAGGCCTGGAAACCAGATTTTGGTTGGTTCTTTGATCTTTCATTGTGGATGGTCCAAAATCTGTTAAAATGGGTGTCATCTCTTGAACCAGGAATGGTGGGATTGATTCGCACAATTACTTGGTTGGTGTGGACTCTACATAATGATTGTATTTTCCTAATGAAGGTGACCCATGATTATCTTTGGGTGGGCAGAGCTGGAGAATGGATGAATGGTTGGAAGAATAATGATATAATGCCTTCTTTGGGCAACACTCAGCAGACAGTCTCTTGCTGGTTCCCCCCACTCGAGGGGTTTCTCAAGATCAATACTGATGCAGCGGTCTTCACTAATTCCAGGGTCAGTATTGGACACATTGTGAATAATAGTTGTAGACAGATTGTGGAAGCTCCATGCCAGGAAGTTCCTTGTTCAGGGAGTCATTTGGTTGTGGAGGCCTATGCCATCCTTCATGGGATCATTTTAGCCCGTTAAAAAAATTGGTCCAAGGTTTTGGGGGAATTCGACTACCTCGAGGTGGTGAATTCTCTATCATCGAAGGATGATGAACTACTGGAAATCGGATCTTTCCCAACACTTCTATACCAACGGTTTGTAAAAACCGTTGGTATAGGCACCCTTTCCCAACGGTTCTCCCAAACCGTTGGGAAAGGGAGCTCAAAACACCCCTTTCCCAACGGTTTTGGAGAACCGTTGGGAAAGGGTGTCCCAAAATCCAGCATACACCCCGAAAAACATATGCACCTATCCCAACGGTTTTGCAAACCGTTGGGATAGGTTCTTCGATTTTTTTTCCAGGTCTACTGCCCGAGAACATTATATAAATCTAAATTTTAAATAATTATTATAATACATATATATATATATATATATATGAAATTATGTTTAAAAAAGTCATATTAGGTTAGTGGTTAAGTCGTTCTATTATAAACGAAGGGTTCAGGGATCAAATCACACCGAATATATTTTTTTGAAATACATATACCAACTATTTTATAACCGTTGGAATAGATTTTCATATTACCTATGCCAACGGTTTTCAAAACTGTTGGGATAGGTCTATACCAACGGTTTTCCCAAAACCGTTGGTATAGACCTATCCCAACGGCTTACTTCGCCACGGTTCTCCAAACCGTTGGTATAGGCTATACCAACGGTTTGGAGGCCTATACCAACGGTTCCAAACCGTTGGTATAGGTTAGTTTTCCAGTAGTGATGACTCTCAACCTTGTGGCCATATCTTGAGGAAGATTTGGTCTTTAACTGAAAGCTTCACTGCATGTAATTTTTCTTTTATCAAGCGAGGAAGGAATATGAAGGCTCATTGTTTGGCTTGTTTTGTAAAATCATGGGGTGATCATTGTTGGGTGGACTCCTTTACTGCATGGATTTGTTGGCCTCGTTTGCTTGATTAGAAATATAGCTTATCTTTTCTCAAAAAAATATTCTTTAATGTATTGTTTATTATTGTTAGGTGTTTTTTGTATATGTTGAATTTTTATTCCCTGGATAGTACCAAAGTGTTTGTTGGACCTATCGTGGATCTTTGTCCATTGTGGGAGAGTTTTTATAGATATTTCATATGACATAATAATACTATCAAGATAGATTATGGGGTATAATGTAATAGTATGGACTCAACTAGGGGCATAATGGTCATAGGAGATATTATTCATGAATTAATTGGGGCACGATGGTCTATGTTCCCTATCTATAGAGATAGAGATATGGAATGGTTCCCTATTTTTGCTTAACCTAGAGACCTTAAGCTTATACAACTATTTATTAGCTTCAAGGATAGACCTGTTTTTATGATGCTTCCATAAAAACACAAGTGATATTTCCATATTGAGATAATGTATGTTTATTTTAGGTTCATAGAGTCTTTATTATTGCATGGATTCTTGTTATCGCGTTTTTCTTGAATGATTTCATTTATAATCATGATATACACTCTTATTCTTGTTAACTAATGTAATAGATGCATTTGGTGGTGTCCTACTGGATTTATTACTCACAACCTACACCAGAATGTCTTTGAAGATATAGGATACCTGTATAGGGGTCCATTAAAATTAAAGGGAGAATGGATGATGGTTTATTTGAGTAGAATTGAGCTATAAATGGAACATGGTTGTACTCTGTAGGATGACATAAATTTATTTATTAATCTACTTAAAAAATTACTTTGATTCATATCTTCATTTATGGATCTTATCTATTTATTCTATGACATCTATATCCTTTGGTACTATTTACTCTCACCTTTTACTTTGAGTTGTTATGTTTTTTTATAATAGTATTGAAAGGATATGATTTTTAATGTATATTATTTCCATTAAAATAATTCATACACCCACTACAAGTCGAAAACCTTTTGTGTATGGGGAGGCATGAATGAGATCTTATGGATATCCCTCTTGGATCCAATGGTTTTGGTTGAGGTGTTACATAAATTAAAATAAATGTGATTATATATGATTTTTTGATGTTTTGGTAGTTTTAATATGATTATTTATTTTCCCTACTTTATTTCATTATAGTTTGATATTAATAACCAATTAATCATGTTTAATTATCACATTGAATATATTTTTCTTATTTAAAGAACATTTTGACATATATGATAATAAAAAATAAGTTGTTTTTTATTAATAATAGTCGGGTATTCCAATTTAATTACATTAATTATTGGTGAAAGATTAATTCATGGCACCAAAATCTTGAATATATACCTATATGGAACAATATAAATTATAATAAATATTGATTTATTTTTTATTAATATCAATAAAATTTATTATCCTTCAAATATATTTTCCAAAATGTGTATTAAATCAGGGTAGTGAGTAAATATATGTGGAATAAAAAAATGTGAAAACCATTAATAATGGTAAAAAATTCATTTAAGAGAATATTTTCTAGTTTCCTTTAAATTTGTTATATACGCTATCATATTAAATTTGTTAAACTATATTTTTATTAACTATGTAATAATAATTGTAATATATGATTCTTTGAGTCATCATGGATCAATGATCATACGAAACAATGTAAAAAAATTTATCGATCATACATAGGATGGTAAAAAGTATTTTTAACAAAAGGATTTCTCATAAACTACTTTTTCCTAGTGAAAATAAAATTATTGGACCATAGTCCTACATTTGTTTGATTGAATCCAATATATTTTAGGATATAATCATTGGTGATATTCTTAGTGTTTTTAATCCACTATATAGACAATTTAGAAATTTTTTTTGTCTTGATTAATGTATTTACTAGATAGTCTAATGTGCGATTTAATCAATATTAAGTAGTTGGTTATGGAATTATCTTGACATATTACTATAAAATGTAGACAATTAAGAAACTACCCATTTTAGAATATTCTAAATATACATTTAATTGTTTTTTATGTATAGTTAATTTATAATTATAGACTAATTTGGAAAGGATTTTGTTTCATTGAAAATTTTTTATATATACTATAGGATATTTATTGGTTGTTTAAAAAGAAAAAAATACATTTTAATATATATAAATAAGATTTAACTGATTTTAATTGTTATTCAATAAAATTTATTATACAATTATAACCTCTTTTTTATAATTATAAAAAAATTTGAGAAAAACATTCTAAGTGAGATTTATAAATTCTAAAAAATCATATAACAATTTTTTACAAATCCTTTTTAGTGTATTTAGAAAATTTTGAACATTTAATTATATTATTTTTTAAGTAAAAAATTATATTCTTGAACAAGAATATTTAATTATTTTTTAGGAGTTACATTTAGGTTTTTTGATTTTCAGTTAAAAAAGTTCCAGTTATATTATGTTGGATTCAACATATTAACGGTCAGTTGAGAGTGATGATATAATATTATATAATTTGTGTTGTTGATCAGATAATATGGGAAATTATGTTAATGTTTTATGATTTTAAGAGATTTATTTTAGGTATAAAAGATTTATGTTTCACTTATTGATGTAAATATTCCTTCGATGTGGTATAAAAAATGTTTATCAAGATCAAATGGAAATTGATGTTTTTGTGTGGGATCATGGGATCATTTACACATGTAATATTTCGTGGGATAAATTAAATGTTTTTATATAATAATTAGACATGGATAATGATAATTTGTTAGTAAGAAGATAAAGGTGCACAATGTATTTAATATGGAATATTTTTTATATTGAAAAACGATTGCAGATTTCTCATTATAACATTGCTGTGTAATTATTTTCTCTATGTCTAATAAAAAATATTGATATAGAAGATTCCAAAATATCAGTTCCCTAAATAATTACTATTACTAAATAAGAAATAATAAATTTATAGTTAATAATAACTAAACAAAAATTAATGGAATTACATATTAATGAATGATATATTATGATATTATTATCAAATTAATTATTTGATTTTGAGTGTAGAATATATTAACATGGATTTATTATTTGTGTGAAATCACCTTGTTTTTGACATGTTAATTCATATATTAACCATTATAAATAGATTTGTATCATTGAGGGACCTATAGATTAAAGTTAATGAATTGTAATCAATATTATGGTAATCATTACTTTAGTATTAGTTAATTTTGACAATAGTTCATCATATAGTGATAAAAAATTCCAACTTTCCCTCATACTATCCAATTTAATTTATATTTCAAACTTTATAAATACATAATAATTAATAAAAAATAATTTACATTCATTCAATTTAGGAAAACTTGAGAATTACAAGGACATTATATAAATAATTTCTATAATTCAAAACATTATATCTCAAAATAAAATCATATTCTTAGAGCCAAAAGTTTTAGCATATTTATAGAGATGTTAACTAAACATCATAGTTCACATTATTTCTTTAATACCTTAAAAAAATTCATTACACTTGACTAGTTTTAAAAAATATTCCTACATATGATTACATGGAAAAATATGAAACATAAAAAGGGGTTATATCCAATTAACATTACGAGAAAACATTTTAGGATTCATGAATATGATCAATCATATTCAAATTATAAAACATGATAAAGAGATAATTCCCAATTTAAACTGATATATAAATCATAAGAGTTTTCAATAAAAAAATTGAACAAAAAAATGACCTCAAAATATAATATATATACAATGTAATTTGAATATATTAATATAATTTCGTTATTTTCTTCTATAGAACATAATATATTTCTAAATGATACATATAAAAGTGGAATGATCATAATCAAAATAAATAATTAAAAGTGGATCAAGAATTGTAATGCTACATCTCATATAAATAATTCATGAATCAAAGTCATGTTTTCCATAACATAGTTGGTCAGGAAATATAATTTTGAATCTCATAGTGGATCATGTCTCCCAAATCATGTCCTATAGTAGATTAAGATTCATAACTCATGTCTCATTGTTATATCTTGTGTTATAGATTATTAACCATTGAATTAGAGGTTGATATAGGAACCCAACAATCAAATAATGATAAATTATATATATGTTTCATATTAAATAAATAATGAATTATATCCACTAAAAACCCACAAAAAAATTAGTTCTAAACATTCTCAAATGGGATCCCATAAAATAACATCATGACCATCATCGATTTATATTGAAATTAAATCTCCCAAAAATATTCTATCATAAAACTAAAAAGAGGATGATGATTAAAACTACCCCATATGAGATTTATCGTTTAGTCATTGTGATAAAAAAGGAAGACAAGTCATAAAAAAATTCTCCCTAAACATTTTTACCATTTTTTTAATTATCAAAAGGAACATGATATTTAATAATATTAATTTTTTAGATGGGATTAATTTTTTTAAAAATTAAAATAATCCCTAATAATTGAAAATTCAAAGTAAATAATTTTTATGTAAAAAGATAGAGTATAAAAAAATATTACATAAAAACATGATAAAATATATCTTCTCAATCATTTAGGTTGCTACCCATATAAATTAAAATATGACTATATTTAACTTTTTAAAATAAATAAAGTGATATTTGAAATGTATAGAAAATAATATATATTTTTATTTCAAAATAAAACAATGAAAACATTTTTTGTAAAAGGATTATGGAAATTAATGAGAATGATCCCTTAGAAAGTATTTTAATTATTATTGACAAGGTAATATATACTTAAGAAATAAATCCATAAAAAGTAATAACTAGATATAGTAATGTAAATTCTACAAAGAAGAAGGAGGATATTTAATAAAACAATTATGGTGGAATAAAATAAACATTGGTTAATTTTGTTTAAAAGTAATGATAATTACTCTAAGAAAGGTATTTGAGTTAACAAAATCTCTTATATACATCTTAATTATATAAGTTATAATAATATAGAATTTTATTTTTAGAAAAAACTTTATATCAAAAAATATTATAATGAAATATAATATAATGCCTTCATAGGACGGAATAAATAAATCTATGAAACCAATTGAAAAAGATGAATTATTATGACTCAAGAGGAGGAGTTTAATTATAAAAAAACTTTATAGCTAAGAAAACGTTTATATAAAGTGATTATAAAGGAGTGATCATGAGATGGACATAGAAATATCCTGATTGAAAACATATGTAATACAAAATTTAACAATAAGGCACTAATTGAACCATATCAAAGAATATATGGCCTAAAATATAAAACATGTCTAGTAGATATAAAATTGAGAAAAAGAACCATTTACATGGATTCATGTTTGGTCCAATACATTATAAACTAATTTATAATAATAATAGACTCATTTACCATATATTTCATATTATCATGAATATTTTTACCATTTATAATAACATTTTATATTAATTTATTACATGGTTGTTACTTATTTTTATTTAATACTTATCATCGATTTGGAAGTGGTTTTAAAAATTCATTTCTTGTTTTTGGTATAATAGTTTGTGTTATCATGTTATGTTAATTTGGTTATAATATTTTAAATATTAAATATCCTTGAATGTAAAATCCATTATGATCTATGAAGATCAAATTTTTATCGACGTGAATTTAATATATCATTTGAAAAGAAGACACATGTGGAGAGATTATTTTTCTAAATTTCAATGATCAAAACATGGGGTATTCATAATGATTTAAATATTGATATTACTAATATAAAACCAAAAAAACATTATTTACTCACTAATATCATATCATACATTTAATTAAATATTCAATTTCATCCACGATAGAAATTTGTTTCATCCTTTGTGTAGGTTGTCAAACCATCCTAAACAAAAAAAGTTAAAATTTATGAGTGTGAATGGTTTGGAAAGTTATAATTCTATTACAAACTCATTATAAAAAAAGTATAATGATATTATTTTAATTTTATTAGGATTATTATTCATATTATAGACTAGGTGGATGGAAAAATATTGATGAGAAATGACAACGGATTAGATAATATTCATGTCGATGTCTTGAATATTCTATTGGAAGGCCTCTCGGAAATGGAGGATTTGGGACACCTTCATGTGAAAAAATGTTGAAAAATGTGCAAGAGGAATTTTGGAAAGGAAAAAAAAAAATTGTTTCCAGAGGTATTTTAAGGATATGTTTTGTTTTGATTTCATTTAAGAGTGATCATTCTATAAGTGAAAATAACGGACATTCCTTTAGAAACTTTTATTAGGTGAAGGTTAAAGATGTAATCGTGTGGGAGTTCAATGAGTTTGGTAATTAAATTTTTGTGATATATTTTGGATTGAATCCCACACCTATAAAGATATTTTATAATAATTTTATATTATTTTACTAATCAAAAATTTGATCCCGTTTCAGTTAACCCTATTTCTCCCATTTGGCTCGCAAAAATGTTTACCATGGTTCCTATAATTTTCCTAAAAATTAAATATGAAATACATTACCTAGTTTTTATGTGGTTATTAAAAATTTAGTCTCCATTTAATGTTATTAAATTTATAGATAATATAAAATTAACTATTAAATTAAAACATATGATCTATAGAAAACTATTTTTTTTGAAAAATCTCATTTTAACAATATATATTCGTATTCTTATTTTTTATAAATTAAAAATATAAATTTATTATTATTTTATATTTATATATATATATTTAATCATTAAAATAGATTCATCATTCAATATAGAACAATTAAATTTATTTATATAAAATTAATATAATATATATATTAAATAATTCTTTAAAAATAAATTGTTCTACAGATACTTTGGTAAAACAATTTCCCTCAATAACTTTTTTTTCCAAAAAATTAAATTTTTCATAATACCAAATTTTTATATTCAGAGTAGAAATTTTAAATTATTTTTTCACTAAACTAATAAATGTGTTAAAAATTAAAATTATCATAAAACAAATAAAAAAATATCTTGAAGAATATAATTCTATGAAAAAAAATTATTTTCATTTATTATCATTTATAAAAAGATATTTTAAAGTTATATTATTTTATAATCTATGAATTTCATTAAAATAATTCAATAATATTAAATAAAAAATATGATAAAAATACATTACACCCTGAAAACCCATTCATTAAACAAATATCTAATTTTATAATTATATAATTGTTTCTTCATTTCAACCAATTGATAAAAGAATGCATGAATTACCATTCATTTTTTTATATTTATATAAAATATATTTCATTTAGACATCGAAATTTTGATAATATTAGCATCTAAATACAAACATATAATATATAATAATAAATTTTTATAAATAATAAATTTTTATTTATCTATAAATTAAGAAATTAATATTTATAATAGTTTCTTAATATTTAATGGGATATTGCATTTTTTTTCAAATCCTTATTATAATTCAGCCAATCTAGTTTACTAAATTAATAATTCAAATTTTATAAATATATTAATTTATAAATTGAAAATTTTATAAACAGTTAAAATAAAAAACTAATTTTCCATTCTATGAGTGATTGTATATAATCATCCATTAATTATAAAATGAATAATAAAGAATTTTTTATACATATCAAATAGAATTTTTGATATACAATGTTATATAATTATTACTTGTTAAAATATAATTTATAAAATTGTTTTAAAAAGAATGTTTAAAATAAAAAAATATGCAATGTGTTTGTCATTAATCAATATTTTGAGTGTCATACACCCTTTTTTAGGATTTATAATTGATTTAAAAATATTTTGGTTTTATATTATTCTAAATATTTATTTTATTTTAAATTACCACACCCATAGATACATTTTTTGTGTATTTCATGGTACATACTTTTTGCATAATAATCATTTTAATTGTGAATGATTGTTTAATAAATTTTTTACTCATTTTATCATCGATTAAATTTTGTTTGAGTGTAGATAATTAATATTTATATATAATATGAGAAAATATAGAAATTATATTTATCTTATCATATTCATTTATTTATAATTGAAATAAATTTATTTGTAATAAAATAAAATGAAAAATAATAATAGTTTTTTCATACCTGTATTAATGAAATATAGTCTTCAAAAAGATGGGTTATCTTATTTTACATCCTTAAAAAATAGTGTCATTGTATATTTATTCTACTTTATTAGGTAAGGGGGAGAGGTTATACATAATTTAGAAATTAATATCACCAGATGGTCA
The DNA here is from genome assembly GCA_963277665.1 of Viscum album. Taxonomy (NCBI): domain Eukaryota; kingdom Viridiplantae; phylum Streptophyta; class Magnoliopsida; order Santalales; family Viscaceae; genus Viscum; species Viscum album. Next base: position 2,094,746,221 of record OY728163.1, on the reverse strand, counting down.
AATCCCATTTTAATTATCTTCTTCCCCATGATACACTTGTTTGTGTCCACACATTGGTAGAACAGTAAAATACTTTTTAAAATTCTTCTAGATCTTTAATCAAAGTATTATTGTCGTATTTAAATTAAAATGGGTGTATATTGAATTTGAAGGATGTAAATAATCCATTTTTTATACTCTTTTGAACTATAATTTTAATTTTTCAATAAATATTAAGGATATTATTAGTTTTCAGTTATTTAAAAATTGTTACCCTTTATAATAATAAAAAATCATATAATAAGACAAAAATACAATCTTTTTGACTTTCACCCTCCTCTATAGATAAAACTTGATTTGTAAGGTCTTCATTTGAGTGTTTCATTAAAAAATAATTATTTATTTCCAAAAGGTATTATCCAAAATGACAAAGATTGGATAGATTTATTTTTAAAATGAGTTAAAATAACTCCCATGATCGATCACTGTACTAAGGTATAAAAAGAGATTATGATATGTTTTAGATTTCTCTTCATGTGATATTAATTTTGAAAAATGATCCCAAATCATTTAAGATATATTGATAATTGAATATTGTAATAATATCATCTACAGCAGAGTGTGGGGTTCTATAAAGCTTTTACCTATCTATATGATGGGTGACATCAACTGTAAAAGAATATTTTGAAGTCAATAAATAACTTATATGAAAAATAATTAATAACAAATTTAAGAAAAAATATAATAAATATAAAAACTATATTTTCAAAAATTATGATTCCTTTTTTCTACATATGAAATATTTGGTTCGTTCAACTTCGAATTGGTTCTATCATATGTGATTTAAATTGGGATCTATTATACTTTTTAAAATAAAAAAACTAATCCATTCATTTATACGAATTGAGAATACCTGATGTTTACATGAATGTATTTTAATTGTTTCATGATTAAATAAAGCCCATAATTTTGTGGAAGGAAAATGTGAAACACTTTTGATGGTGAATTATATAAACCACATAAACTAATACATTATGAAGATAATAATTATTACTTAATGAACAGGAATTTGGATCATGAAAACCCTAGAAATTTATATATATATTTAATTAATATTTCATGAATAAGATAAATAAATAATATAATTAAATATCATGATAAATGATTCATCCAAGATATAATATTTTAATAGGTGAAATATATATATTTTATTAAAGTTAGAAAGTTCATAATATAATAGATGTCTAAAAGAAACACTATTAAAATGAATAATAATTACAGAGAGCATATTTTCGTAGTGAGAATTTATTATATAGTTGATTACATATTACAATTATAAAACCACATAAAACAAGTGACCATGAAAAATAACATACTAATTTTTTATCTCATGAATAATCATTGAATAATGTATTAAATTAAGTATATGTACAATCCAATGAATTTAAATTGAGTACAGAAACATGATAGATCGAGTCCATAATTTCTATGTATGTCTATTACATTCCTGTATAACAAACATATATTATTAATTCTATGACATTAATTTAATTTTATAAAATTTATAATTTCTCATTAAAAAATTCATTTCATTTTCTATATTTTCAAATTAAATTACTTAATTGGATAACTCCACATCATATGTGTTTAGGATGTTGAGTATACATTTTCAAAATGAATTTTGTATGTTCACTATAGAAAATTAATACATTGCTAACTATTCTACAAAATAATAATCAGTTACAACTATAGCATTTTAATACATAAAATTAAATTTATATTTTTCCATGAAATGAATTTATAAAAAAATCATTTTACGAGGGGATATTCCAGACATAATGATGAGAAATTTTTTTTAAAATTTTAATTTAATTAAAATGCAGAATGAAAAAAAATCTTGATCCAATATCATTAGAATTGTAAAGACCTGAAAATTTCAAGGAAATTTTTTTCTTAAACTCTTTACAATTTTATGAGTCCGTGGCTTCTGACGGCACTTGATTCCGAGGCCCGGTGTGCCCGGAATCAATTTCTAAAATTTAGCTCGGGTATGTTCAGTAAACGAACGAGTGAGTTTTTTCTATCTTTTGAACCGGTTCTTAGAATTTAAATATGAGGGCACCATTGAACTCACAGCGCGGGTTTTTGCTTATAGAGACTTTCACCTCGACGGCAGATGATTGGGTATGAAAGTTAGTTTTTGGGGTTCTACGTGGGTTAATAAAATAAAATAAGTGAACAATTTATTTTATTTTGTTAAACGCATGTTGTGCAGATAAAGTGGTTAGAAGCTCCATTTGAGAGTTGGTGGTTGGACCTCGACACCCTAACCTCCCATGAGAGGTTATGGCGGTGGGGCCCACTGAGATCCAACCTCTCAAGTGAGGTTAATTGTGGTGGAAACCACATGAGGCCTCCCATTAATGGTAGGGGAGTCATAACTCCTTGACTCCCCCTCATTTATGAGGGAGAGCCTCTAAGTTTAAATCCCCCTCTTAATTGAGGAGGATGAAAACTCTAAATTTAATGAGGGGACCACCCATGCATTAACCACCCCCTTTCCTTTTTGTGGTTAATTAATGGTGGGGCATGCCATGAAATATCCTCCAATTGGTGGATATTATTCTATGGAGACCACCCGGGCCAATAACACCCTTTTTGACTTCCTCCCCATTTTAATGCTCCACCGAAGGAGATTAATTGGGTGGAGCCCTCTTCTATGGGGACCACCCGGGCCGTTCCGGTCGGGCTGGGCCATGCCGGCCATGGCCAACCACACCGGACCTGGACACGAGTCGGGTCGACCTGATTCGGTCCGACCCATGGGTTGTAGGGCCGGGTCGGACTGGGCCTAGACCCCCTATTTTTAGACATTTTTTGTTTAACAGACATTTATTAAGATATGAAAGTTTGATCGACACACAGTCAGTTGCGTAGGATTCCTTGAATCGAGACGGTCATTTTAGTATATTACAATCAAGGTTTCGGTGAAGTTTGCATATGGTCGAGTAGGTTCAAACCCGAAACCAACCGGGCCCTTGGAGCAGAAACGCTTATAACATGAGCTCCGGACGTCCGATTGACGTGTCGTCGACTTTGTTGGATTCATTTTGATGAGACGGTTCTTTTGGCATACTTAAACTGAGGTTTGGACCCTGTTGGTGGATGGCAGGGTTGGATTGGACCCAAAATCCAACCGTGCCCCTGGAATGGTAATGCTAATAACTCACAGACCGTGCGTCCGATTGACGCACCGTCTGTTGCGTTGAGACCCCTATGACGAGTCGTTCCTTTTAGATAATTCCACATGAGATTAAGTGACACTTGGAAGTGTCGACCAGTAGCTCGTGGAGCGGATCCTCTTGGAGACGAGCGTACGGAGTACGGAGACCTTGTAGCTGGCTGAGACTTGACGACTACTTGTCCGATTTGATTCACAGTGACTTGTATAGCCCAGTGGGGAGCACTAATCTGTGAGGTGGCAGACCCATGGCGGATGAGCACTACATTGTGATGTGGTAGAACCACAGTACTCTACAGGAGGAGTACCTATGTAGGCTATGAGGGGGAGCACTACTGTGTGAGGTGGCAGACACATGGCGGAGGAGCACTACTCTATAAGGTGTTAGACCCACGGTACTCGATAGGAGGAGTACCTCAGCAGTCTATGGTTAGTGAGTGGCATCTAGAAGTCATGGCAGGACTACTGTGCTTGAAAGAGGAGGAGTTCTCCAGCAGCTATGTTTTCGTCGTCATGAATAAAAATCCTGGTTTGAGCTAAGTCAATGACCTTTCTATTTTACCTCATCATTGAGATGGGTTACTTGATAACGTAGGTTTATGTATGGTTATATACCTAAGTAAAGGTTATTTGTTGAGATCTTTATTTTTGGTTTATCCTTGTTTGATTTTGTGAGACCTTGAGGGTCTCGGGGTCCCTAATGAGTATCGTTATACTCACCCCAGCATGGGCTATGCCCGCACCTCCTTTTGTTGGATGCAGACGACAGACACTACTGACCGTGGTGGAGTTTAAGAGGTCTGGACAGTACCCAGATGTGGGTCTCCTGACGAGACGGTACCTGGAGGATATGGACGGATGGACGGACGCGGAGTGTTGCGGAGGACATCTGCACCTACCCTTCAGGTAGGATCCGTGGTGGACAATCCAGGAGCTTCTTGTCACATTTCAGCAGTTGTCCTTTGAGTTGTACATTTCTTTCTGTTGTAGTTGTACCTTTCAGTTGGCCTTGTATTTCCGTCCCCTTTGTACTTTCAGCACACTTGTTACTTCTTTAATTAGTGTTTTCTTCCAGTTTTACTCTGGTTGTGTGTATTTACATTTCATAAAGGCAATGCCTTCCCTTTAATCGATATTTACGCCTTTAGTGCTAGTGGCCAGCCTCTGGCCTATGGAAGTCGGGCTTGGGGTAGTCATGACACGATCCTTGAGGACGGTTCGTGACAAATTGGTATCAAAGGACGTTAGTTCTACCACAGAACATAGAACTCTGATATATAATTTTTCTAAAGTAATAATGTTAAGAGTACTAAGTGTGGTTTTCATTTCTGGGAGTCTAGTGTTGGTGCGGGTGGCCGACGTATCCATACACCAGGACCCTGACTTCTGATCTCCAACTCAGTGCACTAATATAATGATTGCATGTGTGTTTTCAAAAGTTTCTTTTAAATCAGATTAAACTAGGTCATCTCACCTGGTATAGTCTTTTGACCGTGTCGATTCTGTTCTTTCAGGATGCCTCCCCGCGGATGATCAGCTAGAGCCCCGACAGATGTACGTACTGATAGGCCATTGAGCGAGAAGTCCTCAGTACATGGCCCTCTTCTAGATCAGACACCAGTAGAGAGTGCATGTTGCTTGAGCGGGATGCACGAGTTATAGCGTTAGAGGCCTCCGAGGTTTCAAGGTGAGTCATATTTTCAGATGGCTGGACACTGGCTGGAGGTTGTAGCACGAGCTTTCCACACAACTGGGACACCTGCAAACATGATGGTGTACCTATCTGTTAGCCTCTTCCAGGGAGTAGCTGAGAGGTGGTAGAGCCAGATGCTCCAGTTTTGCGATGAGACGACCTTCACCTAGGGAGACTTCGAGACTTTCTTCAGGGTGGAGTTTATACCAGCGACTCTACACAATGAGCATGCTAAGGAGCTTCTACCCATACCGCAGGGTTTTCCATCATTAGTCGAGTCATTAGTAGGCAGAAGATAGATTACCAATAAGTCCAAGTAGACTAGGCCAACAGGTGGTCGGCCACACAACTCAGGATCAGTAGTGCAAGGCACCCAAGGTGGAGTCAGAGCCAGGTGTGCCAGAAATAGACAGTGTTTCTCCTACGGTGGGCATGGTCACCTGGAACGTGACTATCCAACCCGTCGTGCAGATGATCAGTAGATAGATGAATGACCTCACAGGAAGAGGAAAAGGTCCACCCCGACTACAGGGAACATGGCGATATGGGAGAGCATAGCTTCAGGCAGCTGAAGAAAACGACTGTGGAGCTCTAGAAGCAGGTGGACAGGAGCGGGACAAGTTCCAGGCATAGAGGCCTTTGTTCTTGGTGTTTATAGTTCCATGTTGTTGTTGTTTGTGATTGTTGTGTGTCTTTTTACTTCAGCTGCCGTAATAAAAGACACTTGTCTTTGTGATGTTTACTTTCCTATCATTTTTGTGTTGTTGATACTAATAGGTTCTGGTTAAAACTGTTGACTTGACACTCACTTGTGATATTCCTACTAGAGGAGACCTATTAACCACATAATGATGCTGACAGTGTGAATCACCTCTTGGAGGCGAGAGTAACAGTTAGATCATTTGGTCGTAGCGTCGAGGCCTTACGACGTGGTCTATGGAATGAAATAGCATCGTTCATGTCAGGATTGACTATATTAGGTGCCGAACGTGGTTCATATTTGGGATGAGACCAGATTTCACTTTATGGTAGAGAAGAAATCAGAGTAGCTCTTGAAGAACGTTGACAAAGAAGAGTGTTGATGAGTTCTTACAATTGGATAGTCACACCCTTTTTTCTTTGAGTGAACGGTTTAAGGTTCTCTCCAACTCAACAGTCTCAGGTGTATCTTCTCTCAGAAGGACATGAAACTGAGACAACGGTGATGGCTTTAATTCCTCCAGGACTATGACATCGAGATAATTTATACACCTGGGGAGGGGAACGTTGTAGAATATTCTCTTTGTAAGAGATCGGGAATTCAGCTGTTAGGAGTGGCGAGACAGCAACTGGACACGTTTCAGATATACATTGTGGATAGTAATGGATTCAGCACGTGTAAAACCAGAGATGGTTCAGTATACAACGGAGAAGGTGCAGATCGTCCTGGATCAGATGAAGACAGCACAGAGAAGACAAAAGTCTTATGCTGATAGGAGACGAGACCACTGGAGTTCAAGGGTTACGACCACATTTTTTTACTAGTATCACCATGACAAGGTAATGGGAGTTTTGGATGGGGGGAAAGTAATATCCGTGTGTCATAAGACCTTTTCAGGTCCCCAGCAGCATTGGAAAGGTGTTTTACCACCTGGCCTTTCCACCTCAAATTCACTAGGTGCATGACATCTTCCATGTATCTCAGCTGAGGAGATGTGTGCATGAGCAAGACGTCATCATCGACCACTGAGAGCTAGACATCGATGACGGGGCGACCTTCATAGGGATTCAGTAGAGGATGAGGATCTACAGGAGTAGGTCCTACGGGGACGTTCGATTCCTCTTGTATGCTTTCTCTAGCAGCACATGAACCTCCAAGAGAGCACTTGGGAGCGGGAGGCTCAGATGCGTTCTTGGTACCTCCTTTAGTTTCCCTAATTTGTGTTGTATCTTTATGGGAACGTAATTCCCCTGAGGTGTGAGTACTATAAAGACACGGAAATTTAATGATTTTTTTTAATTTATTTGATATTTTACGAGTTTGTGGCTTCAAACGGCACTAGATTCTGAGGTACGGTGTTCCCAGAATCAATTTCTGATGTTTAGCTCGGGTACGTTCAGTAAACGAATGAGAGGGTTTTTTCTATCTTTTGAACTGGTGCTCGGAATTGAAATCTGAGGGCACCGTTGAACTCGTAGCACGAGTTTTATCTTAAGAAGACTTTCACCTCGACGGTAGATGATCGGGTATGAAAGTTAGTTTTTGGGGTTTTACGTGGGTTAATAAAATAAAATAAGTGAACAGATTATTTTATTTTTTTAATCACATGTCATGCGGATAAAGTGGTTAGAAGCTCCACATGGGAGTTGGTGGTGGGACCGCCACACCCTAACCTCCCATGAGAGGTTATGGTGGTGGGCCCCACCAACATCCAACCTCCCATGTGAGGTTAATTATGGTGGAAACCACATGAGGCCTCCCATTAATGGGAGGGGAATCATAACTCCTAGACTCCCCCTCATTTATGAGGAAGAACATCTAGGTTTAAACCCCCCCCCCCTCTTAATTGAGGAGGCTAAAACCTCCCATTTTAATGAGGGGACAACCCAACAATTAACCACCACCTTCCTTTTGTGGTTAATTAATGGTAGGGCATGCCAGGAAATATCCTCCATTTAGAGGATATTCATCTATGGGGACCACCAGGGACAATAACCCCCTTTTTGACTTCCTCCCCATTTTAATACACCATCGCAACAGATTAATTGGGTGGAGCCCTATGACATAAATATTCCATTTATGACTTGCGTGCCAATGACGAACCCTCCCACTCCTATATAAAGGAGGGTAGGGGAAGGAGTTCTGGATGGCTTCTTCAAGTGGCGGAATGCTAGCAGCGAAACATGGCCCCCAGCACTTGGAGAGTTTTCCTCTTCCTCCAATGAAGAACAAATAACGAATAACGCCAATGCCACCCTCTCCTCCTTCCTTCCCGACATTGACGGAACGACGCCTGTCTTTCGCGATGCCCGTCTTCCATGACTCTCCATCGTTTAATTCCATTTTACGAGTTATGGGATGTTACATTCATGTTTTAATATCGTTCATTATTTTTCTTCAAATCTTGAGTTTCGTTTGGCCGCATGATACCATCTTGATGATGAAGGGCTCAGACCGCACGAACACGGTCCAAACCTTCCCCTCTCATTTTTTGTTTGTGAACGATGGAGGCAGACTGTGAATAATTGTCCAGCGACGGGCCGACCACAAGCGGATCATCAGCGCATGATTGCATGGTCGCCGCAAAGGCGCGACACCAACATGCTTCACGGAGTAGAGCTGGGCCACGGCCGGGGCGGGCCGTGGCGGAGGGGCGCATCACCATCGCACCGTTCCAGAACATCAGGGGCCGCGACCGGGGCAGTGAGTCGCAGTGCCGTCGCGTCGTGCCATTTGACCGAAGCCACGGCCTAAGGCCGTAGTGGATCTGGAAGGGCAGTCGGTTGTGCCAGCCGCCAGTGCCATCAAGAGGCCGGACTCGAGGGGGTCTCGTGGTTACCCAAGGGCTGACCATCATGGTTGTCCGTTTCGTTAAACCGGGGGGGGGGGTGGGGTGTAACCCATCGCTCTTCGCAACACTCGACCGCGCTGGACGAGCCACAACCGGCACCGGGCCGGGCCACCAGCGCCAGGCCGGGCTGCGCCAGTCGGGCTGGGCCGCCCCAGCCGGGCCGGGCCGTACCAGCCGAGCCGGGACGAACCCAACCAGGCCGGACACGGACCCAAGTGGGGTCCACCCAGTTCGGGCCGACCTAGGGGGTGTTGGGCCTAGTCGGACCGGGCCCAGACCCCCTATTTTCATATTGTTTTCTGTTAAACAGACATATCTTGAGCTACGGACCTCCGATCGACGCACCGTCAGTTACATAGGATTACTTGGATCGAGAAGGTCGTTTCAATATATTAAAATCAAGGTTTAGGCGATGTTTGTGTACAACCAGGTTGGTTCGAACCCAAAACCAACCGGGCCCTCGGAGTGGAAATGCTTGTAACTTGAGCTACGGACGTCTGATTGATGTGTCATCGACTTGGTTGGATTACACATGATGAGAAGGTTGTTCTGGAATACTTCAACTGATGATTGGACACAGTTGGAGTATGGACAGGCTGGATTGTATCCAAAATCCAATCGGGCCCCTACAACGGTAATGCTAATAACACACAGACCGGGCGTTCGATTGATGCGTCGTTTGTTACGTTGAGACCCCTATGATGAGAGAGTCCTTTTATATACTTCCACGTGAGATTACATGACACTTGGAAGTATTGACCGGTATCTCATGGATCAGACCCTCCCAGAGATGAACCTATAGAGTACAGAGACCTTGAAGCTGGCTGAGACCTAATGACTGCTTGTCCGATTTGATTCAGAGTGACTTGTATAGCCCGGTGGAGAGAACTACTTTGTGAGGTGGAAGACCCATGGCGGAGGAGCACTACTTTTTGAGGTGGCAGGCCCATGGTACTTGAAAAGATGAGTACCTCTGAAGGCTATGAGGGGGAGGACTACTGTGTGAGGTGGCAGACCCATGGCGGAGGAGCACTACTTTGTGAGGTGGCAGACCGACGATACTCGATTGGAGGGGTATCTCAGCAGTCTAAGGTTAGTGAGTGGCACCTCGGAGTCATGGCAGGACTACTGCGCTCAACAGTGGAGGAGTTCTCCAACAGCTGTGTTTTCGTCGTCGTGAATAAAAATCCTGGTTTGAGCTGAGTCATTGACCTTTGTGTTGAACCTCATGATTGAGATGGGTTACTTGATAACTTAGGTATATGTATGGGAATATACCTTAGTAAAGGTTATCTGTTGAGATATTTCTTTGTGGTTTATCCTTGTTGGATTTTGTGAGACCTTGAGGGTCTCGGGGTCCCTACTGAGAATCTCTATACTCAGCCCTGCACGGGCTATGCCCACACCTCATTGTGTTGGATGCAGACAACAGACAACGCTGACCGTGCTGGAGTGTATGAGACTGGACGGTACCCGGGGTGTGTCTCAGGGCGAGACAGTACCCGGAGGAGACGGACGGACAAACGGATGGACACGGAGTACTGAGGAGGACATTTGTACCTACCGTTCAGGTAGGATCCGTGGTGGAAGATCCAGGAGCTGCTTGTTAACTTTCAGCTGTTGTCCTTTGAGTTGTACTTTTCTTTCTATTGTAGCTGTATTTTTCAGTTGGGCTTGTATTTCCGGCCCCTTTTTATTTTCAGCACACTGGTTCCTTCTTTACTTAGAGTATGATTCCTCTTGTACTCTGGTTGTGTGTGTTTACGTTTCATAAAGGCAATGCCTTCCCTTTTTATCTGGATTTACGCCTTTGGTGCTAGTCGCCAGCTGCTGGCCTATGGAAGGCGGGCTTGGGGTAGTCACGGCATGGGCCCCGAGGATGGGTCGTGACATGAATGATATAAATAACAACTTAATTCATTATGTTCATCCCTATTACCTTCCATTGTAAGAAATTTTTGAAAAACAATGTATATCGCTACATGGAGAGGGTAGTCCTTACATACGCAAATGCGAAGATATCATTTTTCAATATTATAATGGCATTGAGATTGAGGATATATTATATTATCTTAATCACGATTATTTTATGAATCTAAAATTTATAAATTACATATATCATAATTAATATCCATGAAAGAAGGTGATAAAAACTAAACACATCACTATGTGAAAGTGGTTGTCCACATGTATGTAAAAATGATACTTTAATTCACCATGGGATGTAAAAAGAGGAGAATAGTGGTGATTAAACCATCGTTATAGAATTTTCATTATAGGTAATATATTTTTGTTATTATATCAAAAATATAAGAAAATACATGAATAAGGTTAAAAAAGAAGTTAAATGAAAACTCTCAGTTAAGTTGATTCTAAACTCTTTAAAGAACCTCTTTTGGATCTCTATTTAAGGACAATAGGGATGTTATTTAAAGAATAGCCTAACAATTCTAATTTTTATTATGATGTTAGGAAGAGTTTTTCTAGTTTTTTTAATGAATTTCCTCATATAGTGTGTTGAAGATAGGATAGGTGGTTTCATTATAAAAAAGAGGGTAGGGGATCCCTAGAAATTACCAAAAGTATTAACTAAATTGAAATTAACACTCACGTTAATGTTCCATTAAATAGAAAATATTTTGAATATAAGAATAGGATAAGTATAAATAATCTCATATGTTACAATTTAGACAATTTTATGTTTAATTTTAAAGCTTATTGAATAGTTTTTAACCTCTCGTTAATCCCATTGATGATTTCCAAGATAATTTTTTTTACACATTATACATTAATAAAGATATAATAAAATACAAGTGACCCATAATTGTATTATTTAATTTATTTAAACCATATCCCATTAAATTTTCTAAATATATTATTTTTATGAACTGTAAATAATTTAATGATGTATTATTTAACATAAAATACCATTATAGTCTTTTTCATGACTATTCACAAAATTTATATTTAATGAATATCAATAATGAAATTTAATTAGAATATAAATTATTAAAAAATTAATATTATAGTATATTTATGTATAAATTTTTTTACCCGATAAATCATTGAAAACATATTTATTTAAAATTATTCAAAATCAAATAATTGATTTTTCTACTACTTGCAAAAACACTCTGTCAGCGTTGCATAAAAATATAGGGAAATAATATCATTACTGAAAATAATATATAAATTAACAAAAAATATATATTTATATCTATTCAAAACTAATTTCTTTCCCCATTAGAAACTATTATAGATATTTAAATAAATAGAGTGGAATTTTGGTTTTTAAACGTTATTTATAATAATAATATTTTCATATTCTTCGAAAAATAGAAATTTGTTTTCATATAATGGAATTTTGGATGATTAATGTTGAAATAAAATCATAAAATATAAATAATATAGTTTTTAGATTTATTTTTGAAGCCTTTTCATATTTTTTAACCTTAATTAACAGATTTATCCATACTAAGGTGAAAAATACTTACTACAGATAAAACTCATTATGATAAAAATATAAATGGTTGCTATTTAAAAATTATGAACATCATAATTCCAATTATGTATCCTTTTTTAAATTAAAGTAATATGTGTATTAGATTACATTTTAGATAAACATAAAAATGAGATCAATAATGATTTTCTGAAAAATGCATTTTTAAGCATAACAATATTTTCCATCCAAAATTTTGAATAATATAGATTGTAAAGAAATTATGTAGATTTTAAAAAAAACTACTGAAATTTTAAAAACATTTAAAATTCTGGTAATTTTTATATACTTGAATGTAAAATGTTGTTTTCTATAAAATCATTATTTTTTAATATTCAATAAAAAATTAATCATCAACTCCTAAATTTGAAACTTATGTTTTTTTGATATGCTAATTTTAAAAACAAAATTATCCCTTTTATAAAATAAAATTTTAAAAAGTGTGTGGAAATTGTTATAATATTTTTAGATGAAAATATATATAACCCATTTTTCAAGAAAAAGTTACTTGTAAAGCATAAACAAACATCACTAAAAATTAATGGATTATTTCCTAGAAATTAATCAATAACAATTATATAGTGGGACCATTTAAACTATAATTTATAATTCAATTACTCTTATTCATACATTCTAAGGAAACTTTCTTGTAATATTGTTCAAATGTATAATTATTATATTGGGTTCATTTTTTTTCTCATTGTAGTGTGGTGTATACTATATCAAACATTATATTAATTTTATAGTTTCAGTCTATTGTATATCAAGTTAAACACAAAATAAATTATAACATTTTTAATATATTTGGTGTCTTATGAACAAATATATGGTGATATTATCCCATTTTATTATAGGTAGGAAATAGTCTTTATCATGCCCTTAGACTCATTTCATTGTTCCATATCATTATTGCATACTATGAATCAGGATATATACTCTGAAATACAAATCTTCATTTTCCCCACTATAAATTGTCATTTAAATCAATATACATAATGTTTATAATGCGACACATAAACAATGATCATCTATATGAATAATAAAGTAGCTCTTTATTTAATTATAATATATAATGAAAACGTATTTTCTTCATAAATAATATAATTTTATAAATTGAAACTTAAAACTATAAAATTTTCTAGACCATACTCTATATATGTATATCACCCTTTTCCACCTCTTTAATCCTCACATAGATAGATGGTAGAGTATTTATTTGGGAATGAAGTGAGTTTTCCTCTTCCATTAACATTACTAGGTATATACATTACATACCCGTGAGTATTTGGTACCATTAAATCCTCATTGAGGATATGGTAGCATGATCTTTATTGCGTAGATAATCTTCCTTCATGTTTTATTTATCAAGGTTGTAATATATTGAGAAGTCTAAATCGTTGATCAAATCCAACCATATCCTTTCCCATAAATTCAATTCATGTGTGGATATATACTTTAATATCATGTAAATATAATATAAATCATAAATTTCTCAATTGAGATAAAACCCTTCCGTATTTAATTAAATATTATCGCTACTATATCCAAATCATCATTTAGATAATTATTTAAAAGAACCATTAAATAATATGAAACCTAAGCTACCACCAAGTCATATTTCCCAAGGAAACAAGTGAATACCTTATTTGATGCATAATTTATGGTCACAAACCCTTAAATAATGATAGGTTGTATCTTTATAGGCATAATAAATAACCTTCTCTAATTCTTTTTTAATTTTTCATTGCACTAATCTTTTTATAGGAGGTTCACTCCATTTTTTGTTATCTTATACATTGGATTTTGATGTTTTGAAATGTTATAAAAAAATAGTTTTTGTTATTTAGCAAATCAATCAAAAAAATTGGTATTTTTTACTATGATTGGTATAGTGAATTCTTTAATTACATATATCATTATGGTATCCAAAAATATACTTTCTCTTGTGTGACCGACAAAAGATAATTTTTATTTCCAAAATTTACCCCTTTAAAATTTAGCATGTAGTTTCTCATTTTTCAGTTTTTTCAGAGAAATCCTAAAATATTATCCATTATATTGCTTTATATTTTAGTATATCATAATACTATCTAAAGATACTAAAAAAATTGATCAAGCTAATATATAAAGAATAAATTACTTACATCCCTAAATATAGTAGGGTAATTTTTATGTGTAAATGGAATGACTAGGAATTGATAGACAATATATCTTATATAAAAGGATATCAAGCATAAAACCTTATTTTTTACTCTTATTCCATTATATAAATTTTCTATAAATCTCTTTAAGAAGTATTGGACACATTTTAGATGATCATATAAGTGATAAATATAGGAAATCATGTAATGTTTTTAAATAATTTCCTTTTTATGTTCATGATAACCTAAACATTTATTCATTTATACATATATATTTTTACAAAGAGAACTAGTACACCTTTTTTGGATCACTATTGTGTAAAAACCCCTTATATTGAATATATTTGAGTTTCTACTTCAATTGATCCAATTGAATTAGTTTTATTTAATAAATAATAATTTATTTTACAATTAAAAGGGTGTTATTTATATAGAAAACTAAACCACATTTTGTTAGGAAAGGTCAAAAACAATTCAAAAAACATCAATATATTGAAAAAAATCAACATATCCTTATTATTTAATTTCTGACCAAAAATTTTCTAATAAAAAATTAAATAATATTCTATTAATTCCCATATAAAGTATGTAATTTACAAAGGGAGTTCATGGTTAACCCTAAATTGATAAATGATCATAGGTTGATTTTTATATGATATTTTTCATTCCCTCACCAAGAAATTAATTTCTTCTCTTTATAAAGTGAGCCAATACCTTCCCAAAATCACATAAAATTAATCTAATGGGAGAGTGAGAATATTTTCAAGAAGCACATTCCCACAATCTTTTAGTTGAAAGGAGTTATATAGTTGGGATATAATCACCATACCACCAAATATTTTCATTTATAATTCAATATATATCCCATGGGGTGGTGAATTTATGATCTTATAAAATATTAAAAATTTAAAGGTGTTGGTTCCACTAAATTAAAATGAGACATTTTCAGTTCTTGGGTTGTTTATAAGTGTACCTTCCGAAACATTATTTTTATAACCCATGTCAGAAGTTATGATTTCAAATATCTAACCTTTTATTATGGTCTTAGGAGTTAGTTAATATAGATTTTCATCCTTAACCCTTAATAGGGTACACTAGTTAGTGTAATTCCCATATTCCATACTATTAAATCATTAGATATTGTGTGTTTAATTGGGTTTATATTTATTTCTATCCAATTAATTAGGTGGGCTCTTCATATAAATTCATTACTCTTGTGAATAATAGACTTATCTTTCACCCTTGAACTATTTTTGTGTTCCTTTGAGTCAATTACCACCATGATTATTCACACATTTTCATCTTGTAAGAATATAAATCATCTTTAATCCATGGGTTTTATCATTTGAGTTTCCAAAAAACTATATTTTTTATTTTTTTCATGAAAACAATAAGAATAATTGGGGTCTCCGATTTCCATTTCCATATTAATATCACATCAAACAATTAATTCCTGGATACCAATGTCCATTAAAAAAACTCTTTTCATATGCTTGGTTTTACGATAATAAGGAAATGATATATTTTACTTTCAAGGGATGTGACAAAACTGAAGAACTAAATGAATTTATTGTAATTGTTTCCTCATGGGTACCAATGGATTTATCCCACTTTTTTTAGATTAAGTAATTATTTGTTTAATTTTTTTGTAGATTTTGGAGAAAATATTTTTTATAAGATACATTGTCAAAATCCTCCCCTTTTATGTGTTCAAATTTCCAATCATTCCCTGTGTTATTTATTACAACCAATCATTTATCTACAACACATTCTAATGTATCATGTTATAAAAAAACAACTTCATTCTCTATGAACTAGATAATAGAAAATGTATTTCCCATTATACTAATAAAATTATCAACAATTAGTTTACTAGACTAATCACTAAATAATTTTGGATGTATCATTATAATGGGATTAATAGATATTTTATCTTTACATGGATCATTTCATATTTCGATACAGTTTTAGTTATTATTAAAGCATGATAATTTAAAGAGATAATTTCTTAGTTAATTTTCACTCCTATTCTCATAAAATTTGATTTTTTATATGGAAAATCCTTACATTTTCCCTTTCATAAATTGTTTTCTTGATTCCTCTCGATTCTACTCATTGACAAAAAAAATTGATTAGTTTTAGTATCATGCAATAATTACTAGATTAAGAAATGATATGATAATTGAAACCAAGTCATATATGTTCTAAATTATTACACATTCATTTTAACATCAAAATTTTAAGGTTATCCTATATAAAAAATTTTGTAGTATAGGTATCTTAAAATTATTAACCCTTATTAATGAAAGTATAATTCTTGAAAAAACTAACCCCCCATAATACCAAGTCAGATGAACCAGCCATAACATACATACATTTTAAATCATTTTAAATTAATATTGATTTCAACTAATAATAAATAAAACCTCTTTCCATTTCGGTTGATAATATTTTGATATTAGATTCATACCCAGAATATTTTATAAAAATTATTTTCCAAAAATAATATTCTCACATGATACCCATTTAGAAACATCATGAATAGTACTCATCTTCATTACATGAAGAAAGGAAATGAAAGTAATAGGAGAGCTCAGATGATCAATAATGGTTTAACATAAGATATATAAATTTAATATCATAATTGAGCTTAATAATAATAGGTATTTCATCAAAAAAAATCATGTTACACAATCATAACATAAAGAGATCATACCAAATGAAATATGGATCATAAATCAAGAATTGCGATTTTATGATTTTATAATAATATATGAAATGATATAATGGAATATTTAATAAAGATCAGTATATAAATAAATTTATATGTTAAATATCCATTCCAATATCTTTATAGAATAGTGGATAGATTCATTTACGGGTTCAAGATCACACCCTATTATCATAATCATAGTTCATATAGTCAAATAGGTTTTTTTTTCACTTCGTAGTCCCATACATGTCTTTTCATGATATATAAATATTTACCGAATGTATTGAGGACTGTATAATTCCATTCCCAACGAACAAATAATGAAAAAACTAAACACATTTGGGCAAAATAAAAATTACAACAATCATAATTTCATCATAGATTAATTAACCCACCATAGCTAAATGGGTTCCAAGAATATATATATATATAACATGATTATAATCCCAAAAGAGATGCATGGATGACGATACAATTATCCCAAATCCCCAAATAAGAATAAGAAATGTTAATGTATATATACACATATGAAAGACACTATATAATATAATTAAGAAATTGTTTTTAATAAATAAATAGAAATCCCATTTACATTTTTAATAAATTTGAATTAAAAAGGAATAAATAATAAAATAATAAAATTAAAAATTAATTTCCTAACCTTAAAAAATTGAAAGGAATATTGTTAAATAAAATAAAAAAATGTGATATAAATTGGAAATTGAATAATTTATAAAAGATTTAATCATTTCACATTTTTGTAAAGAAATTCAATGACAATAAAAAATGGATCATGCAGAGGAAGATTAAAAAAGAGAATCCATTCAAACATTTGTGGTGAATTCAAAATAAAATAGGAAAATATCTTAACTCATTTGAAATGTTTAAATATTTAATTCCCCAAAATTATATAAAGTATATATACTTAGAAGAGAAATATTCCCGGTATAAGAAAAGATATACGGTTAAATCCACTTATAGGCATCTGTATGGTTGAATTATGAAAAAAACGATGCAAAATGGAGAGAGGATATATAAAATTTATAAAATAACCATATTTAATAAAATAAATTGGGGTTTTAGAGAAAAAAACATATAATTTCCCCTAATGTAAATTTATTCAATAAAAAATAGGACTTCAAAGTGAGATTGGAGAGAAACCCTTGAGGATTTGGTAACTTTGGAATCAAGAGACATTGAATTAGAATAACTAATATATTTTTTATAATACGTGGAATTTAATGAGATGTATTATAGATGAAATATTATTAATATTATATACACTATATAAAATAAAATAAGTAATAAATATAAAGTATATCTCAATAAATGATAATTGAGATTAGAATTTTTAACCCTATACTTCTACATAGTCTGGCATAATATAATTCAATATATAATACATTTAAATTTATTATTAATATTTATAATAATAATATTAATGTCCATATTTAATTATACCATTCATTTATCATTCTACATTTCCCATATATTAATCATTTATTTCTAGTATTACAATTTTGGTGTTTACTATTCTATTTCTTCAACACATTATTTAGTTTATCAATTTATGTTATTCTCTATGATCATGAGTTCATATGATCGAAAATATTCTTGAGGAATTATTATTTTTTTATGAAATATTTTTTAATTCACTGGGACATTAAATAGAAATAATAATGACAATACTAATGGAATTCATTAAAATATCTTTTTTGATGATTACTAAATTTACTAAAGAATAAAATTAATATTTGAATATAGTTAGGAATATCTAAACTCTATAATTTTTAAAACATAATTAATATATAATTATTAAATAATGATATTACTAGTTTATTACTATTTTTCATCAAATATTTATACATTATAATGATTTTAATATAAGTGGTAAAACCGACCCAAACATGAACACTTTATAAGGACTGAATGAGTAAGAACATTTTATTGGATAATATTAATGTCAATTTTTATAAAATATTAATTTTTAAAAAAAAATTTATTACAGTTTTAAATTTTATTTATGAAGTGGGGGATTATGAAAATAAATAATAAAGATTAAGGGGAGGATGAAACTTATATTAAATTTTTGATTATTCTCTCTTCTAAATGAGAGATTTATGACATGTTTTTATAACTAGAGGCTTCCAAAATCTAGAGAGGGAAAATATAGAGATAAATTTGGAATTTATTCAATTATAATTTGAATAAAATATATGGGTTAATGTGGGTAGATTAAGTGTTCCTTTTATAAGTGATATTTGGAAACATTTTCACAAATACCCATTAATTAATGTGTAATGAAATTCTTTTTTATATGGAATGTGCATCCAAAGTGGATAAATAATAGAGATACAAAAATTGGGCATTGTTAATTCTCTATATACTCATTTATAAAAAAATATTTTAAGATAATTTGGGTCTTTACACATCAGTCAAACCCTATTACCACTTTTACCATGATCATGAGAAATCATTTTCTACATCGGTAAATTATTTTTATCACTAAAATTGAAGTAGATCATATTATATAATATAGATATGATTATTAAAAATATGATTTATATATTATTAGAGTAAATTTATACCTCCATATTATTAGAGTAATTTTCTAAAATAGATACATATTAATTTATATATAAGAAATCATAGTGCCTAAAAACATTTCTTTCTGGAGAATGATTTTTTAATAATAAAAATAAATTTTATCAAATTCATCACCGTGTTATAATAATAATTTTATTGGAAGTGTTTTTTAATATAAATACATATAATATATAATTTAATCTGAATCACTCCTTTTTGGATGTTAGGTTAATTTATAAATATAAAAATACACAACATATAAAAAATAAATTTTTGAAAAAATATGTATTCTAAACATTAAACGATTTTAATAAAATTCATTTAATTTTATATCTTATAAAAATTATATTTTATAAACAAGTTTCTATTATAATATTTATTATAATATATTAAACTCTTCAAATAATTCATTATTAATAATAATAAAGATTTATTGTGAAAATATACATATTTTATAATAAGTAATTTTAATTAATTATTAACTTTTGGATTCGATAATTATTTATTATTTGTGAATTATATTATATTACATATTATAATAAAATTTTATCAATTATATTGTACTTAATGTTTAAAATTATATCCAATGGTTGTATAACAATTTTCCATATGTCCAACGGCCAGGGGTCCAAAAACTACATTTTTAACAACCATATATGAAATGTTCCTATTAAATTCATATATATATCCTTAAATAAATAACTAAAGTCATTAATTTTATAATATAGTTTATTTTTAACAATTTTTATCATATTTTTAATTTGTTCTATTCTTCATATACTTATCATTGTTTAAATAATATTTCTAAAATATTGTGATGATTGTAGACAAAAAAATTAGTATTTTCATTTACATGTGGTTTAATCCTTATTAAAATTTTATTAATTAGGTTTCATTTAATTATATACTAAATTATTTAATTTTAAAATGTAATATTATACCTTTATAAAATAATGCTTCTTAAATTTGGTTTTTTATTAATATAACACAGGATATTGAACACAGATGATTTATTTAAAGGCTAGACACATTCTAGAATAATTGGGTGTTAAAAAAATACATCATCAATAATATATATACTCTGAAATCATCCACTATACCACATATCCATATAGAATAACATCCAATAAAAAACCGTTAATCCATATAACATAATCCACTTACACATACCCACTTAAAAAATGATATATTAGTAAGGTAACGAGAACATTGAAGACATCAGCCTCATGTTTTCCTCCATCCATGTACGCCAACCACCAATTTTCCCTCATAACCACATCCTCATTATTATTGTTGTATAACTTGAACATGATGAAAATCAACCCCATTCCCTTTCCATCCATTTTGAACCCCCGATTTCTATAACTCCCTCTATCGCAACATCATCACATCAATGTTTATCCTCATACAGGATGTTATATCCTATTCATAATAATTAAGGGCAATGATAACTTATTTTTGTTGTCATTGATAAATTAAATAACATATATATATTTATAAAGGCACACACTCAGTCACTGAATATATATATTCAACATAATAAAACTTATACATTGAATTTATAATCTTTGTAAATTACAACCCATGAAATTCCACCACATCAAATCCAAAAATCACATTCAAAATATAAAAATAAAAACAAAGAAAGAACATGAAAACCCCCTTACCATGATAAATAAATAAATTATTGGATAAATGTATCCCAACAACAATAAAAAAACAACTGTTACCATGATATTTCCTATCCAATAATTTACTATTTAAAACCCAAATTATGTTCTTTATAAAATTAATTTCTATGAAAACTTATTTCAACATAAATATTCTCATTTATTTATTTTTATTTTGTTACCACAATCCATTACCCATATTAATAATAGATTCATTAAATTTTTATACTAATTCCTACTTATTATATTTCTATCATCAATGATAATAACTTCAATTACATAAGAAAATAATAGGGAACAAAATAGAAAACACACTAAATAGTATTTTACTAATGATACTTTTATAGTAAAATGGCAATGAAATTATAGATTTCCAACAAACCAATTAATTACCACCATTGTTTGATTAATATGTTTTAATAGATGATCAGGAAATAAAATGGGAAAAAATAAAATAATTTCATGCCATAAAAATCATTACTCTTCTTATCATATCTCAAATATGAAAAAATCATACTAATTAAAATGATTACATACACCCTACCAAATAACATAACTACATTGTCTAACTATCTGTGTAAAACATGAACAAGGATGAAAAAATAAAAGCACTAAAATATTATAACTCTATTAAGACATTTACTAAGATAGAAATAATATGGCAACACCTCCAAAACATGAAAAATATCCATCATCCTCTAACTCAATTTGAAGTTTCTATATTCATTAATATGATAATAATTCAACATAATTTTCATTCCCATTTTCATTATTTCATGTAAAATTTAATTTGGTAATACATACTAATGAATAAAAAAATAACAATTAATATCTATTCCTAGAGAAAAACAAATCCACAAAAGGGTACCTTAATATAAAAAAAGAATAATCAAATGCAGAAATTTATGTAGTTTATAATTGAATATTAAATCATTATATTATAGATTTTAACATCTCTATTTTTTTACTATGTTCATGTTATTCTTCAATTATAATGGATATTGTGTTCATAAAAATAACAAGAAATTTAAAAATCATGAAAATATAAATTAATAATAGTCAACAAATTGAATAAAAACTAATAAAATATAAGAAATAATCGGTCTACTATAAATCATATTTCCTGGTTTATTGTCTCTTTTTAATTAATTAATCTTTAAATTAATTATTCCTATGTTCCCCCTTCCTATCATACATTTAATAATTAATATAAAATTACCCAAACAATGTGGTATAATGAAACACTAGAATATGAGTGTCTAAACCCCCAACTACAATCAAGATTCAATTATGAAGCAAAATAAACAAAAAATAAATAATGATCATTCTCCAAAAAATTTAAAGGATTACCCATAGTACCTAACCGCAACAAACTCTCATTAATAACAAGACCAAACACCACCGATGATGAAAAGAAACCCCAACCAAAACACATTGAGAATGATTAAAACCATAAAATATAAAGGGTTGGGATAATGAGGGAATGAAAACATTGAAATTTTATCATATAAGGGAATCCCAAATTAAATAAGGGTTTTATGACCCATAAAATAATGATTTAATGCATCTATATAAGAACTAGATTTATTAGGGTTTAAGAGAATAAAATAATGTTTAACCACCAAGAGATATTAAACCATATTTATTAAGACAACCTAGTCGACTTCCAAAATGATGTGTTAGTTTTTAAAATGGATGTTATAACCTTAATCAAATCATGTAAAATAAATATATCATTTTGAAATAGACTTATCCTCTAAATATCACGACCTTTTGACCATTTTAAATTGGGTTTTATCATCCCCATTTTGTGGCAGCACCCAAATATACCATATCGACCTCCTCCATGACTTCATCTGGAGATTCCACAATGAAAAAATGAAAGGAGTCTATTTTTTATAATAATCCTAGAAAATATGATCATGTTTATAAAGCCTCATATATGTGGAACAATATCACTGTGGCTCCTAAAACTATTATCCCCCTCTATCATATTTCTCATATGGATTTCCACATAAAAATCCAAGTTCCCAACCTAATAAAACAAGATTTTATATGCCTTGGAGAACCACAATGGAATTCGAACTATCCAAAATAAGCATTTCAAATCTCTGATCCAGGAACTATACAAAACTGTTAACTCACCATAGTCATAGTACTGCCATAGACACCCAAAATTGATAAAGAATAATTAAAATGGGTTTTTTGAGTTTCAGAAGGATAAAACCCAACTCCCCAACTCTGAACCAGCTCTAAATCCCTCTCAAAATCTCCAAAACATGGAGAAAAAAAATAAAATGTTTATGAATACCCATAAAGTAATATAAAAAAACCTTTCATTTATAGATATAAATTCAAAGATGTTGATATACCAAAGGATAGAAGTAATAATGATTTATTTACATGACTAAAAAATTTTTAATATAAAATTTGATGACTTGTAGGGAAAAAATAATATTATATATTAGAGGATATAAAAGTTTTATATTATTGAGATTGTGTAATTTTATAGGTATAGTAGGCATGGATGAAGCATCCTAGTTATATTTTAGGGGGTATTCACTAATATGAATTTTATGAGAATGGTTATTGAAATCATGATACTATTTGGGATATGGATTTTAAATTTAAATAGTTGTGTGGGTTAGTTAGTGCTTCTAGTGGTTGTTTTAATTTAATTATGGATCCATATAGAGTTATTTAGAATTTATATAGTCCTATGTAATGGAAAGAACTCATTTGTTCATTTCTCATTCTAGGATATATCGCCTATCTCCAGAACAATCATTATCAATTTGATTAAAAGAAAACATAGACATAGAATTTAAAATTAAATAGTTTAGGGGACTTATATTTTTTTTGGGATTAATTTCTTTGGAGTAAAGGAATATTCTTCTTCCCAGATGTTCAATATTTTAAAACCATGTCTATTTTGTATGTAAATGGAGTATTATTTGTGTTTATTGTCAATAATTAATGGTTTGATCAAGAATATTGAAAGGAATGTGGTCTTACAATTATGTTTTAAAGTGGTATTGTAATAAGGCACGTGAATCATGAAATATGGTATGTGAAATGATGAATTTTTAACCCCAAAGTGGGAATGGTATGATGACCATATAGGTGGAATAGTTTATAGAGTGAAAGAGGTTCTTAGGAAGGCTCGCAGAATATAGAAGTCGTGATGGTTTAAGGAATGGAGTTTCTTTTGTAAAAACAACGCGAATTTTTGAGAAGGCATAAGGGGTGTTATTTTCGGAAACGAGGATATGATATGTGTTGTCGCGTATATAGAATGGCGTTATGTAGACTGACAATGGAAGCGGTTTGTATGTGATGCATTATACACAGTAAAGGTGGTGTTGTATGAAAGATTTGTTAAATCTTGGTCTAGCATATTATGAGTATCTCTTTTCCTATATAAGGATAAATAATCCCTTATTAAAGATGTTACTCTTAGATAAAAAATTCAATAGAAATTCAGAAAAATCTTGAAGTGGTTCAATGAAAGTCAACCCTATAATGATTTATTTAAAAACTGAAAGGAATTGGGTGTAGTTAATAACTATTTAAAAAATATAGTTTGAGGAGGAGGTGTTTTTTATATAGAGAAGAAATAGTATAAAAAATAATGTGGTATTCAAAAAACGGTTCACGAAGGAAAAATTTTTCTACGGTGAATGAGCGGTATACAGGAAAAGAAATGAAGGTTGTACGTGAAAGTACATTGAAAAGGAATTATCTAATCGTGGTTTTCAGATGTAATACATGGATGTTATTTATGGAGGTGTTCTGCAGATGTGGTACATGGAGGTGGTATGCAGAGAATTACAATATTTAAAGGAAGAAGGCTAGTTCGTGGAGGACAGCCTTATGAATGGACAGTATGTGGAAAAGAATATTTTATCCAAAGGGTAAAACAAGACATCAAATTCGACTCTATCTATAGAAGTATATGCAAGATTTAATTCCAACCCATTGAAGAGACCTGGATGTCAATAAATTGAGATCAGATTCTACCCATTTCATTGAGTAAAGGGAGTGAATGTTAGTGATCCAAGGGATACATTTTTTCATCCCTAAAAAATTATAAAGGCATTTCACCAGGCACATAGTGACTTGGATAAAATTTTTAAATCCAAAACTAGTGAAGTTTAGTTGACATTGGTTTTACCGACAACATGTCGATGTATGTTCCTTTGATGTAGCACTTAGTGGTGAAACAAGTAAAATTGATATGATCTCACTTTTCCTGTGATTTTATTTTCTATAGTTACTCATCCAAAAGGATTAATAGGTTCTTACCATCATGGGAATAAGATCCATCATTTCAAAAGAAAATGTTGACACCATGATTCACCCATCCCCTCTCAAGTAGTACTGTTGTTTTTCACTAGAGTGGAGGTATCTGGTCACGATATTCAGATGATTTTTGGAATGAGTCTAATTTAGATTCTAAATTTTGTTACATACAGTGATTTTTTTTAATTTATGGGATTGATTCATTTCTATTTATTGAATAATTTATGACTATTGTCAGATATTATTTCTTCCATGGTGTATAATTTTATTATATTATCTTGTGTAATTCAATTATTATATATATTGTTTTCGATTTTTTTGAGGATGTACCAAATCACAGGTTTTAAGTCTCATTTTGATTGTTTGGGACACATCCAAAAGTTTCGAAATTCTAGTGAAGGATGAGGATCATCCTTGTGTTCAACTTTAGGTGATTCGATACAGTTATTAGTACCCCGGTAGATTAATTTATTGGATAAATTGGTTTTACAATGATATTTTATGTAATGGAAAAATGACTTGTATGGTTTTCTAAATTAAAATTTTTTTTTATTATCCATTATAGTATTTTTTTTTAATGTATTTTATAGTGGTGGATGAAACCTCCAATGTTTTTACATATAGCATTAAGTTTCACTGGTTGTCTATGATTCTGAGATAAGATATGAAGAGGCTACACAAAAAATATATTATAGATGAAAATAAGTACCCAGTGAGAAATATTGGATTTCCTGTGGGGATAAATAGCATGCGGTGAGTTCTTTAGGGAACGTCAGGTAATAATTTTCCCTTTAACAATTATCTAATAGACCAAAGTACTGGTTTTTAAAAATAGGGTTAATGTGGTCATTTAAATTCATTCATTTTACCTTAAATAATGGTTCTCTTTAGCCTCAAATATTACCATATAATATGAGTATCATTATTGTATTCTGTTGGGTTATATAACCCTTACCCATCTTTATTATCAATCAATATAATCTAATTATTTTTTCCATCAAAAAAATATTGTAAACCTCATATATCATTTATTTATTTCCACATTTACTGTATACATGTATATTCTATAAAATAGACTAGGTATATATATTTAATTTCAGTAAACATTCATGAAATTCATTCATGGTTAAGAAGAAATCATTAATTTTGGATATAGATAATCAATTGGGGGTTTTTTCATAATGTTCATCATTTTTTCAAAGTAAAACAATTAAAATTGATATAAACAATGTATTTATGATTTTGGGATAAATTTTTATTTCTATTTAGGCTAGATAGTTACTAATTTTTTATTTCATAATATTTCGTGTATATTAGTGGCAGTTTTTTGTGTTTTTTATTGTAGTTTAATATTATTTTAAAAAGATGTATGATTTATTTGATTCTATTGGTTATAAAATCATATTTTATGAATTTTATATATATTATATTGATTAGGGATACTTTCAAAAACCACTGAAAATTATGGTATGTATTCCTTACCCTTAAAGTGAATGTTCATTCTCAACTAGGAATTTGTTTTCTAACTGTTTTCTAAGCCAATAATAAATTTTAAATACTTATTTTGATATTTATGAAATTATTAAATTTTAATATTATTTATATATAATGAGAAAAAAAATTATTGGTATTCCAATTGAAAACATGTGATGGTATTATTCATTATTCTTTTATAGGGGAACCATGCATTGTAACTTTAAATAAATATAATTTTTAGCAAAAAAAATTCAATTCAAAACATAGTTTATTAAAGTAATATCTATTTTTTAGAACCTCGTCATTTGATTGGTATTGTGTGATTCATGTATCATTATATATTTCTAAAATTATTATTGAAGTGTTAATGTACTATTTAATTGTTTGTGATTTTTTCAAATTTGATGTTTTCTGTTTATTTTCTTTTATAATTTTTATGAATAATGTTTTTTACCCTGTTTTATGTTTTCAATTGGTTGATGTTATTTTACCCAAATTATAATTCATTTTATAATTATAAGTTTTTATGCTTAGAAATTTTTAAAATTAAATTTTATTCAGAAAATATAAGAGGAAGTTATTGGTATTATAAATGATTGATGTCACTGGTTTTCTCAAATTGAAGATGGGTTATGCATGTTATATTAAAATTTTAGTTTAAAAACTTATGTTTATAATACCATAATATTTTTTTGTTATTAATCATCCCATAGACATTTATCAAAACTAAGCTGAAAAATTATAAGTCAATAAAACATAATTAACCATTTTTAGTTGATTTATTCATTTGTGAGATAATTATTAGGCTTATTATATAGGGAAAATGGTTTGATTTGATAACTGGTTTAGTATCCTAAAATTGTTTTATTTTTTAACATAATCCCAAAAATTTGAGAATACAAATTGTGTTGTTTAATAAATAATTCAATATGAACTATATTTTTTCCTAATTAATTATGATATCTTATTTTATTTTTAATGAAACCATATACATAGTTATTTCATTCTACCAAATGATTGAATTAAAATATGTGTTTCCATAGTGAATTAGATATATCACATTATGTTTTAAAATATTAAATTTGAAACAATTATTTCTCAATATTTGGGCCACGTAAGTAAACTATAAATTGAATAAAAATATTCTTTTGGGTGTTATTTTACCTAAACTGATATTTTAAATGGAAAAGGTATATTTTGAAAAAGGAATATTAATTTTATATTTTTATTTTTTCAATTAATGTTTACTACACATCTTATACATATTTTATACTATTTTGAAGATGTGTAAATTAAGCCCTGTTCTATTCTTGATAACTCACTAGAATCACCAATATATTAGAATATATGGTTTTAATTCCATATTTTTATTATATTTTTAATTTATTTTCATCCATTTTTTAATTCATGAATGGGTATGCATTCTTTAATGTGTATTTGTTAAAATCGTAAGACCCATTATACCATGTGACAAGGGAGAATTTAGATATATTAATGTTTCATTTATATCATATGATTAAATGTATATTGCATTTTTATTGATAAAGACACTCAAAAAATGATATGATGTTTTCACAAAAATGAGAATCAAATGAAAACAAAATAAATATGAAATGATATAGTTATTTTTTTCTTGGTTCACTCATTATATTCTACACCCATGGAGAATATATCAAAAATTTTTTGATATTCCAATTAAACACTACTTCACTAGTATTTAATTATAAAATTAGGTATATATCATTAATAATACAAGTTTCATGACCTCTTCCACCCTTCCATGTTTGGATTTCATTTGTTTTACATTGATATAATCCATGCACATATCTAACTAATAAGATATAAATTGAATGAAAAAATACTTTACCATAAGGGAATTAACCATGATTCTCTAATATTCACACATATATTTTCCTAAGATATGTATAATATATTACTCTTTATGTTTTGATATTTAATGGAACTCAGATTAATTTCACTATAGTTTACAATAATATATGATCAATACGGTTCACTTTTGATACACTCTTTTATCTGATCTTTGAAGTTCCCTACATTGTCCTTGGGGTGTGATACCCTTCTATTTATTATAACATCCCAAAAAAATTCTTCTAAAACTAATGTTTTTAATATTCAAATTTCAAATTAAGGCTACTTAAAACTATAATTTCATCAAGTTTCGTCACTTTTTTAATTTTATATGAATCATTCACCCATTAATTTAAATATATGACAACCATTTTCCCAAAAAGAACTGAAACATAATTATTTTTCCACTTCATCAGTATTTTTGAAACATCTTACATTTTACCCCTTAAGGCAAGAAATTATTCTCAGTAGCATGTGAGGTCTGTTTCATTTTCAAATTACATAAACTTCTAAACGTCCCATAGTATTTATTAATGAATCCGGAAATTCACCTGTTAACACAAGAAAATTATTATAAGAATATAATTCCATAGGACAATATATATTTCATGGTGGGGGATCATAATTTGTTTCCATAAAGTAATATTTGAAGAATTTTTTCTATCATAAATCAAAATAATTTATAAAATAAGAATTAATTTTAATAGATTTACTAAAAATAAAACATTACACATCCTTTTTCATTCCTAGTATTCGAACTAGATTGTTGTCAGGAACACCCCCAATAGAGTAATTTAGTTTTTGTTAGGCCTTTTAACCCCTGAATCATTAAATAAATGAATCCTATATATCTCAACAAATTCAAATTGTTATCCCAGTTAATTTATACTTATCTCCCTTTGATAATAGAATTTCACGGTTGGTATTATTAATTTTTTCATGGTTTTGATGTTTTCGAAAAAAAAAATCTCATCTCCAAATCTGGCCAAATTGTTGTGAAGGAGTTCTCTAAGACTACATCAGCCTATGATCACTATAGATAGAATGATAAATGATTGATTATTGTAATTTTTTATATATGAAACAAATAGACCTACCATATTATATTATTCTAATTCTACACTCATGATGTATCACATATTTACATAAACCCAATTCTGATAAATCACAATGATCAAAGATATGTGCAACCAATTTTTTTAATATATCTACCACCTCCCACTCAGTTTTAAAATATTCAATTTTTACTGTGTTTATTTATACAATTAAATTTTATTAAATGATAATGAAACTCAATATAATTTATGTGATACCATGGAACTATATTATATGTTAATTTGATAGCAATTTTGTTTTTACAAAATCAACATTGTATGTTTCATTATCTCAAAAAAAATCTTCTTATTGTTCCTTCATAAATATAATCTGTATAGATGGAAGAATAACTGAGATATATTATGAATCTATTATATACAACGAAAATATTATATTTCTTACATTTCCAGAAAACATAGTATCATGTAATCTAAAACACTCTACTTCTTGTTTATTTCATATCTAAAATATCACTAGCCTAAAAAACATATAAATAAACCAAAAAATTAAAATATTTTCTTCCACTGAACAAAAAACAATTATATATTGTCCCTTAAACTACATCATTCTTTTATTATATTCTATAAGGTTAAATTCTATAGTAATACTTTTAAAATTAACTTCTAATAATTTAACATATAAGATATATGGTCGGTTACAATTAGATAGATACAAATCCTAATGATTATTCAATATAGTTTTTACTCTACAATTTATATGTCATCACCCCTTCATAGTTCCTTTCCCACATCTATCGGAGATTAAATTAACATACACTCTTCTATTCTTAATTTGATCAACACTCTTCTTGTACATTTCATCTTTGGGAAAAATATATAACTTTTCTTTTAATGTATTCTAATACATTGCAAGTAATTCAGTTCTCTAACAAATGATATCACAAATAGTATTCATATTAAATGAAAAAACATATCAATTAAATTCTTATAGTTTCCTCTAAGGATTATTATATCTAAATATAACATCATAATAAACTATTATTTTATTGGTATTTTCAAATAGAGTTTTCCAAAACCCGATGATAGATTAAACGCTAACTATCTCAAAAATATCATTCATTTATATAAAGAATACAGATCATAAATTTGGTTGTAAAAATACTTTTGAAATAAAAAACATTGAATCATCTTCTCTAATTATTAATTAAACTATTTTTTTATGTATATCTATTCATTAAATCCTATATAAAAAATGTATCCTTCAATTCTATCTAAAATACTCTAAATGTATTTTGAAACTATTCTTCTTGAAAAATATAAATTTAGCACCATGTGTTTTTGTGAATTATTTTTTCAAAGATATTTAATTTTTTGATATCATTTATGAAAAAAACATTAGGCTACACTTTAACTACCCATAACACTAGGTTGTATTACATTACACACAACACTAATTTTATAAAAACCACAAAATATTATTTAAAATGACTGTTATAACCTATAAATTAAACCTATAAATATGAATAGTAATAAGTAAATTTTATGTTTTTTTGAAATTTTTTTATATAATTAAAAAATATTGAAAAAATACTTAATTTTTCATTAAAGTAATTGTATGTTTCAGAAATAAAATTTTCTAAAAAAATTGTTTATTTTCTCTTTGTGAAAAATAATTTAATTAATTTTTCAGACCTTTAGAAAATTAAATTGGTTAAATAAAATTCATTTTTGAAATATCATCTCAAAATTATCTTAGAGTGTTTTTTTTGGATTTTTCTAAAAAAATTATTAATAGTTAAAAATACTGAATTTTAATTAAAAATTTTCTTTTTCAGATAATTTTTTTATAAAGATAAAAAATTATTTAATGTTGATTTTAATTTTATATTTTTTCATTTATACATACATGGATCTAATTTACATAATTGGAATCATATTGTTTTTGTATTTCGGTATAATAACATCTTAATCTATTGAGCATTTTCTTTGTAATCATTTCTATGGAATTAATTTAAAATTAAAATTTGAAACATATATGAATTTAATTGGGAAAAATTTATTCCATGTTTTGAATTAGAATAATTTAAATTATAAAAAAATGTTAAATTACTTATTTACGATAATGAATAGTAAAAACAATAAAGAAAATTACTGCAGTTAGAATAAAAATGGGTTTTATAGGGGTTAAACTTAAAGGATAAGGGTTATAAATTACCCAAAAAATTTCAAAAACCAATTATCTATTAATATATAGACCTTATATATTCTAATATCGTGAATTGAAAATTATTGGAGCCCTGGTGTATGAGAAAAAACTTTGGTGAAATTCTTTATTTTAAAAAATTTACCAAAGTACCACTGACCTCCATTATAAAAGAAACCCTTTCTCCTCTCCACTTCAAATCTTGATACCATTTTATTCATAAAATACCTACATAATAACATCTCATATTTCATTATAACATTATTTAATTTTTTTGGACATTAATATATCCTCAGATTGATTTTTAGGAAACCCTAAGAAAGATGTCTGGATAAGAGGTAGTATTCATGAAAGATCATTTTTGTTTTATTACTTCCTACACACCCTTAATTATTATTTAACCATTATTATATAAAAAACTCAGTATATTACACATACATAAATGTATTAATTTTATGTTAATGACCTAAAATCCTCAAAACATCCATCTAATGAGTTACAAAATCATTTTATGTGTATACAGAAGATTAACGCCTGACTAAATATTGTCATTTGATCTCCCATTGCAACCTCTCTGGGCTATAAAATAATGACGGATAAATTTTTTTATAAGATATTTATGATATTATTATACTTAATTAATTATTATATCACACATAACTTCATACACTCTTTATTGTTGAAATATGATTATGTTTCTCATGTGTACGGTGGACTACCACCTCGCAAAGAGATGTGATTTATTCATGATTTAAATTTATGGTTTTATGGATGGTATTAATATAATATGTGATTTATATGAAATAAAAAATTTTATATAATTATAATAAATAATTTATCTTTCTTTATACCAATCTAAAAAGAAAATGGAAACAACATTCATGCGTATGTATGGTTTACCGTCTTCATTAACAGTGTATTTGATTTTCTATGACTAATTTTTTGGGATTACAAAAAATAAATATATACATAATATATATGATATTTAATACATGGTAAAAATTATTTAGATGATCAAAATATTATCTGATTATATTTACCAAAAATAATAAATCGTATCATATTTGGAAAACCAAACGGTTATTACCCAAAACAGAACTTTAACACTAAATTGTTAACAAAATTGTAGTAAAATTTCATAAGTAAATCATATATCATTTGATATATAACAATATTTTCTGGTAATAAATGGAAAATATACATATACTAATTGTACATAAGTTTTTGAATTATATTACATAAGACAATACTTAAGGTGTGGGTTTTCTATCATCTCTTTTATTTCTAGAAGACATAAACAAATTCACCACTAATTAATTTTGTTTGGTACATATAAATTCCATTTTACATTTTACATAATGAATACCATTATATTAATAACATTTTATGTTTCATTTAATGTTATTAATTATTTAGGATTATGATTCAAAATGTTATTAAATCGGTAGGGGGTTTTTTGTATTAATTTTCTTTCATTGAAATGTATGTTATGTTATAAACCAATATTTTGTCATGAGGTGTATATATATCCACTATTACATGTTATATCATAGTTTAATTTATAATATTAATATTTTATGTTCCATTTTATGTTATTCCTTCGTGGGTATTGTGATTCAAACATACCAAAGTGGTAATATTTTAATGTAACAATCTCATCTTTTATCCGAAATGTTTATGATTATGTTTAAAATGATAAATATTATGTTCCATATCTCAATAAACTCATGATTTTTAATTTAATATAGTTATTCATGATATTTTTCCAAAATAGTACCATATTCCAACTGTTTCGTTCTTAAAATAATTGAGCAAAATGTTTTTAATAAAATCTGACAATATTACTCTCTTTAGACATAAATCTATTTTCATCCAAACCATGATTTCTAAAAAAATTCAAAATATTATGTTATTATCATATGGTTTTTAAAATACATTTTTATCAATTTTTTACATTTTTATAAAAAATGAAAGTAAAATTCATGTAGTTTTCTAAAAAATTCTATTTGAATTAAACCAAAAATGTTAAAGTAATAATAGTTTTAACTTGTATGGAATGAACGAAACATCCAATAATCATGAACATTATTTGTTTTAAAATATCCATAATATGTTTTCATCTATATTTTCAAAGAAAAATATTTTTAAAATGTATACTTTATTAATATTGTTTTTCAAATTTGAAAGGACATTTTCTTCATGAAATGTTTTATTGGATTTTCAAAATCATTTTCCATCTAAGATGACATTTTTTATATTACCTATGATTTATTGGGGATATAATCTGAGGATTTCGTTATTATTCATTATTTGAATAGTTTATTATGAAAATATTATTATGAATAACATTTTTATTAAATTGGTTATGCCATGATAAAATTGTTAAGAAACACACTTACATCTCCATGGGTTATATAACAAGGAAATGATAAAATGATTATGAAACCTTTTACTTTTTCACAGGACATGGTATGATGAAATGTTTATGAAACCCATTTCATTACATGGGTTATCATATGATGAATGTTTTATTATCTTTTACCACACAAAAATATGGGGTTCATTATATCTTTAATGGGACATATATCAACAATTCAAGGCAATGGGATAATATATATATATCTTCAGATATATAGGAATAGAATAGAGAGTGATCTAGGACTAGTAAGGGAAATGATTAACTATGATGGTATGGGTTGTGAACCATGACTACTATGATAGTTTAGGGATTAACCACACTACACTTTGATAGCCTAGTAAAATTTCATTTACAAATACTGTAATGATTTTCTATATTTATTCTTATACCGTAAATATAAGTTATATACCAATTTTAGGATTTCAGGGATCATGTTATTTCATTCCCTTATTATTCATGTCTCATGAACTACCAATATTTCTTCCATTACTCAAGATTATGATCATAGATAAATAGGGAAAGGTTTCAAAATGTTATCCTTAGGTTCAAACACACATAGGTTCATATTATGCTTATGTATCTCCATTATTTACCCTTACTGCTATTTTTAGCTCACCCCTTCAAAATTTTTACTCTACCTATGTATTAAATAACATTTATTATGTATGATATGTCAATAAAGGGTTCTTGTTATGAAGATCATACAGGTATGTGTTCTTTATTATCTATGGAATAATTATTTGTGTTTACATGTTTCTAAATAAAATATATTGGTACAGTCCAAGAGCGTGTCCTTGTGTAATGTAATGAATATTCATAAAAAATTCGTGTAATATATATGTATAATAAGCCTGGGTTGAAATAGTTTCTATAACAGGATAGGTTTTTTTAACCATTGTAAACTATGATGATATATCCAATGTGATATCCCTATAGATATGTATAAAGATATTTCTATGGATGTTTTAAATTATAGGAAAATAGCCTATATCTTTTTTATAGGATATAGATTGTGGTATCTAAGAAATTAGATCCCTATGTGGAAAATAGAAAAGGACGTGGCTTTGGAAGATTTGTACATATGATTAATAACTCTAAAATAGACGCCTTGATCAGGACTCAATTTTCATCCAGTGTATTGTAATGATCATTGATGTAGACCTAGTTCGACACTCTTGGGAATATTATTTGGAAATTCAAAATCTCTCCATGAACAATCCTGGTGTATTTAAATAGATGATGAATCGAAATGAAATATGAGAAACCTATGGTGTCATATATTAAATAAGGAGTCATGATTTAGGCATTCTATTAGTGATTTTTTCATAATTATTAGGTTCCCTATCCCGAATATTGTTTATTACACTATTGTTTTTGGTTTTATCCAATTGTTAGAACCCTTTGGAACTAGGTAAAGGTTGAGTGTGATGAAAAATTAAATGATTTACTTAGGAGAGTACAATTATTTTTGGAGATGTAATTTGAAATCATGTTTCAATTCACATATAAATTTCAAAATGTATAAATCTTGCTGTAATTCCAAACAAACAAAGGAGGGAACATCATTCTATTGATTACTTCTAGAGAAAATGTTCACCATATTTTAGTGGGTCTCTATATCCACTTATTGTTGAATAATGGATTAGTTATACATAAAATATATTTCCCTTTCTCTAGTGCTAAAATCATGAAAAAATAATTTTAATTGTTATACTTTTTGAAATTTAAGTGGACAAATGTGGAATCTTATCAGAAATACAATGAAATAAGAATACGTTGATTCCATGGATATAAATGAGTTTAGTAAGTTATTTTTAAATAATTAATTTTTCTATTATTCTTCATAGGAAGAGGGATGAGTAATTCCTTGAGATAAGGAAAGGTATGATGAAACTATTTGTACCTATGAGGTAAATTGTACACGACATGGAAGGTACACTACTGATATTATAATCCAACATGAAAGTAAGGTTGAGATACTCCTAATTAGTTAAAAACAAATTATATAAGTGGAATTATCCATAAGATACTTCAATAGATATGATGTTATTGTTCGATATTCTTTAAAGGTGGAAAAAGATATTTGATTTACGTAGCTTGCACTTGGTTTTGATAAAAACAGAACAATGGAATTCAATGAAAAATCAAAGATCCATAGAGAGAATAAGTCGATCTTACCTTCTTGTATAAATTGTGGGAATAAGCATAGAGGAAATTTTATTTAATGAACTATTAAATGATTTACGTTTATATTTTATGGTAATCGGGGAATTTATTGACAATGTTATGGTAATAAGTTATCTATTAATGAATGTATAGATAGATTTTCACTGAATGAACTAACCACATTACCATTTTAAAATTAATGGAGTACTGGAATTAGGCTATCCAATCCCTAATATTATGGTTAATGATGGTGATCAATGTTAAAAACATATTATGCTAAGAGCAAATGGTATATATAATGTGATCACTATATATTTTGAGGGGTGTGATAACGATATAGTGAAATTCATACTTACCATCCACTCTAGAACATTTATTTAGTTAGTTAACTCTTTATCTATTCATTCATTCATATATAAGTTATTTTTATTGGTATCTATATGCCACCAAATATATTAGATATAGAAATAGAATTGAACTCCCATAATCGTATGCGGATCACATCTCAAGTTAAAATTCATCTCCAATTGATGTTGGAAGAAATGCCCTTCCTGAAAATCTAATTATTCATCCTCTTGATAATTTTTATGTTATCGTTGGTATGGATTTGATTTCTCTAAATAAATCCCAAATCAATTTTTGAGGGATGTAGGTTGTGTTTGATATTAAAACCAACCTAATATCTTCTATCAATTTGGTAATATGTATGAACTTTTCATAGATATCACATCCATTTAGTGGGTCTTAATTAATATTATGAATGGGTGTTTATATCAAATGGTTTTGGAGAAACATGAAATCAATGATATTACAATTGTATGGGATTTTTATTATATATTTCATGAATATTTTTCTATCTATATGTCATGACCCTCTCCCATCAAAGATGCCCCCTGAGCTGGCAATGGTGAAAGAGAGATGATGACCCTCGAGTCCCGCCTCCAGTAGGCCCCGGGGTTGCGACTAGCACCAAGGGTATGAGTTTTCCCAAATATGGGAGGCATTACCATTTTTTTATTATTTTAAGATCGGGAAATATGACAACTCAACCACAAAAAAGGAAAAGAACAAGTGTATAAAATAAACCCAAACCAAGCCCACATGCATGTTTAAAGAATTTTATAACATGGTGCAAGTACAAGAAAGCTCAAAGTACAATACCAAAAGAAAACAAGAGTACAACAACTGCAACAACTCCAACTGTCTGACTAGTATGGTCCCGCACGGCCCTGGTAGTCCTCCTGGAAACCTGAAAGTAAACGTAGGGTGACCATACAAGTATACTTAGTAGGGAAACCTAAAGATCTCGTGCACAAGTGGGGAGACATCCAAATGTCCCGTGAGAATAATAGAAGAAACCTAGCAAGGAATTCTATCAACCGATCCTCACCAGCCACACTCACCAAAAACGCAATCACAACAAATAGTATTAGTATATAAGAACAAGAGTATTGGGTACCCTTCACCATTTCCCATTAGTTAGGTGCTCTTCCTAATGGTGAACATCCTGATGCTGCCACACTCTCCCTGCCCGCACACACCTGGGCCTCACAAACCACACATCCCGCCCGCACACACTTGGGCCTCACAACCACGTATCCTTCCGGTACACACCTGAGCCTCACAACCAGGTATCGCGGCCCCACACACCTAGGCTTCACAACCACGTATCCCGCCCGCACACACCTAGGCCTCACAACCACGTATCCCTCCCGCACACACCATGGCCTCATCCCGAAGATTCTTAGGAAACAGTAGAACATGCCCGAAGAGTCTTGGGCTAAAACCACCCCAATCGAAACCTACCTGAGAAGTCTTAGGTGTAAGGTCTCCTAAAGCCATCATAACCTATGGAAGAAGTAGCAGGAAGGAGCTAGTAACTAAGGGGAAAACACCCTCTCCCATGAAATGGGAGTGTCCGGCACTAAGTGCTCAACATTGGTGGGGTGCGATAAAACACAAAAGATACAGATACATATATGTATACCAAACACACAGAAAAACCTATGGCTTTTAGACAGCGAAAATGAGAATGTGCCTCGGCACTGCTACTAAGAATCATTCATGCAAAAAACAACCCCAACCCCATTTAGGTCTTCCTATTTCAGCAGAATTAGCTTTATTAGTTCCCTAACTACTGGGAAACTATCCACAACCAACCACGTCAATCATTCATAAAGAATATCCCTACCATCCAAAAATCAAGTTAGGAAAAAAAAGCATCACAACAAATCCCTTCTTATCAACCAACCAACCCATAGTTCGTTCACATTCAAACCCATCCCTGCAGCCCCGCTGCCAACTACCGTAACCACAACCACACCGAAACCCGTATATCGTCATCCCTTTAAAACCATTTATCGCAGCCCCTCTTCCCATAACCAACATAACATTTAAAACAACCCACAACCAATCCAACCGCATCCCCGCTGCTCACCCTATCCACAACATCCCACAAAACACCCCCATCACATGCTACGTATCCAAGCCAACACCCACAAGTTCATTATTCCATTTTTTTCAACCAGGGTGATCACATAAGGGTTCCCGATTTTAATCATCCAACATTACGTGATTAAACAAATTCCACATTCCACAAGGTTCCTTTCACAGAAACGGTCTAGAAGATAGAGAAACATTTAATTCTGCATGCAAAGGCCACCAACGACCATGATTTTTAGTATGCAGAAGCACATTCAATTCACAACATAATATCACAGGATATAAAGATAAACATAACAACTTCTCCATCCCCGTTCCTTAACCAGTTATTATCTTTGTTTATTAGTTCAACTGTTTCTCATTAAACAAGAGGATACCCACCCCATATGATGCACAAATTAGAGAGACGAATGTAAGATCCCTACCTCAACAGGTTCTGATCATAACGCTCCCCCAGCTCAACTTTAGAAGGCGTCTGTCGGCATCCGTCACTTCCGTCGAGTCCCGAGAAAACCTCCTCGGGTGGATGTTGGAAAGGAAATGGTGGAGGAAAGACAATAGATATATGCTCAGAAGTTCCGCCTTGTCGTTACGATCTTGTGGTCGTTGACTGATCGTAAATGGGAGCTTGGATGAAGAAGTTATGGATGAATAGTACCCTTCGAGTCTCTTGGGAGAGCTCTGATCAGAGGAATGGGGAGGAGAGGGTTGAGTTTAAAAGGAGGAGGGGACCCCTACTTTTATAGGTGAGAAAAGAAAAATTACACGGCGTGTAATTTATGGTACAGGGCATGTACTTGTCCGTTTCACACGGTCACCACGCGGCTTCCAACATGGCCTTCAACGCGGAACGCGGCCGTTGACTGGTCAACACACAGCTTGAAGGTAATTCATACGCGGGGAGGGACTACACAGCGTGTAGTATTGGATACACGTCATGTACCCATTTATTTCACAAGGCTCCAACACGGCACACGGCCATTGACTGGTCAACACATGGTAACGTGTACGCGGGGAGGGACTACACGGTGTTTAGTATTAGACACACGGCGTGTACCCATTTATTTCACATGACAAGGACACAGCCTTGAACACGGGGTATACCCGGCGAGGGGGTACACTGCGTGTACTCAAACTACACTACGTATAGTTTAAAAATTATGGAAAGTGTGGGAAAAGTCCATTTTACCCTCCAGAACACTTCGTGACCTTCTTTTTGAAAATGGAATGAACCGGAGAGGCCTGGGCCATTACATCAGATACCTCTTAAAACATTATCATCCCTGAGAATTCAAAAACCAACCCAGAGTAATCTCAACAAGACACCTCTTAGGGTTCTCGTTATAACATGAACCCAACCAACAACCCCAATCAAAGGTGTTAGGAATTCACCCTCATATGTCGAGATATTATCCACTTTAGGCGGCACTAACTCGCCTGCACGGGTTTAATTGCATCCGTGTTAATGCGTCTCAATTAAGGGTTGGGTTTTTTCTTTTCCCCACACATCCGGGCATGTTACACACTTCTAGAGATCAAGGAAAACAAAACATCTCACAACTGACAAGCCAAGAATTCCATATAACAAAGGTACAGAGTACAACCTCAACACAAAGCTTAGAAGAACAACGGAAAACACAAGTAAAAACAACTCCGGGTACTGAGCATGAATCTGGGTATCCCGATCCAAAGTGCTCTCCTCGAGGCCGCCATGGCTCCACAACACACGAACCAATGGAATGGTTTTTCCACTGAGCACCTTCTCTTTACGATCCACGATTCTAACTCGTCGTTCCTCAAAGGTTGCGTAGTCTCCCATATCTAACTCTCCCCAGTCGATAACGTGAGAGTCGTCATGTAAGTACCGAAAAATCTGGGAGACGTGGAAGACATCGCAAACCTTCTCCAACTGAGGTGGAAGGGCTAGCCGATATGCCACCTCGTCGACTCGCCTCAGCACCTCAAAAGGTCCGATGAACCAAGGTGAGAGAATTATTTCTTTCCAAAACCTCCGCTACCCCCATCGAGGGGAAACCTTCAAGAACACATGATCTCCCACCTCGAACTCCAAGGGCCTCTTCTAACGATCAGCATAAGACTTCTGTCGATACTGAGCCGCTTTCATCCTCTCACGTAAAAGATGGACTTTCTCTGTGGTTCCCTGCACTACCTATGGCCCAAGAGCACCTGTATCACCAACCTATGCCCAGAAAATGGGTGAATGGCATGGTCTTTCATAAAAATCCTTAGACGTTGCCATGCCAATAGTAGAGTGGAAGTGGTTGTTGTAAGAAAACTCTACCTAAGGCATGTGTCGTACCCATGATCCTCCGAAATCCAGAACGCATGCTCGTAGCATGTCCTCCAATGTCTGGATAGTCTGATCTGTCTTCCCATCGGTCTGGGGGTGGAACATAGTGCTACGGTGTATTTGGGTGCCAAAATCATGTTGTAACCCCCTCCAGACTCGTGAGGTAAATCGAGTATCCCGATCTGAGACGATAGTCTTCGGGACTCCATGAAACTGCACAACCTCGTCTACATACCTCTGTGCTAAGGTACTCACCGGGCCTGACTCCTTAATTTCTAAAAAGTGAGATGATTTCGTCAGTCGATCCACCACTACCCAGATAGCATCATAACCACCCTGAGCTATGTGTAGTCATGTGACGAAGTCCATTGAGATGTCATCCCACTTCTACTTGGGGGAAATCTAAAGGATGCAACAAACCACTGGGAACATGGTGTTCAACCTTCACTTGCTGACACACTAGGCATTTAGGCACAAACTCTGCCACTGCCCATTTTACCCCGGGCAACCAAAACTGTTCCCTCAGGCCTCGGTACATTTTTGAAACTCCTGGATGTATCGCCAAGGCTGAGCTATGGAACTCACGGAGAACTCCCTCACGCATTGTCTCCATGACAAAAAACCTTCCATGGAAAAGCATCTGATGTTGGATGTCCTCTAACCATCTTTCTGGAGCGTTCCACTAATCGACACGATCCCGCATCACTTCAACCTCGGAGTCCCCCCAATGAGACTCTTTCACCTGCTGCAACAATGAGGACGGCACCGTCATCTGAAACAAAATGTTTCTAACACCTTCTACTCCTGCATCCAAGTGCAAGGTGGCCAACTCTCCCATCGCTTTCCAAGCATCATTGGATTCCCGAACCACTTCCTTATGCGACTTCCTGCTCAGGGAATCAGCCACAATGTTACCCTTACATTCAGTGTAAGAGATCTCAAAGTCATAGTCTTGGAGAAACTCAACCCATCTCCACTGCTGCCGGTCCAGGTCACGCTGGGAGAAGATATAACCCAGGCTCTTGTGATCTGAGAATACCAAAAAGCACTCCCCAAAGAGGTAATGTTGCCACAAAAAAAGTGCAAACACTACTGCTGCAAGCTCTAGGTCATGGGTGGCATAGTTATGCTTGTGAGGGAAAAACTGCCTAGACCCATAACAGATCACTCCCTTCTTCTGCATCACCACGCACCCCAGAACAAGGCCAGAAGCATCACAAAACACCTTATACAACAACCATTCCTCTGGAAACCTTAGTACGGGAGCACTGACCAACTTATCCTTCAGGTAGTCGAATGCTTTCTAGCACTGCTCGCTCCATAGGAGGACCTGGTTCTTCCTATTCAAAGCTATCAATGGAGCAGCAACTCGAGAGAAGTCCGAAACGAACCTATGATAGTAACCTTCTAACCCCAGAAAACTACGAACTTCTGCCATCCTGTTGGGTGATGCCCAAGAAACAACTGCCTCTACCTTCGAGGGGTCAACCGACACCCCATGCTGAGACACCACGTGCCCAAGGAAGTGTACTTCTTACGTCAAGAACTTACACGTTGACAATTTCCTGTAATGATGGTGGTGTCGAAGGACTTAGAAGACTGCCCTATGATGCTCAATGTGATCCTCTTATGATCTTTAGTAGATCAGGATTTCATCGATAAACACAACGACAAACCGGTCCAGAAACTCTCGGAACACAAAGTTCATAAGTCCCATGAACACAGTCGGTGCATTTGTAACTCCAAACGGGATCACTACAAACTTGAAGTGCCCATATCGACACCTAAAATCCGTCTTCGAGATGTCATTGTCCTTTACCCTCAGCTAATGTTATCCAGATCGTAAATCAATCTTGGAAAACCAACAAGATCCCCACAGTTGGTCGAAGAGATCATCTATCCTTCGAAGGGGGTAACGGTTCTTGACTGTTACCTAGTTCACCCTTCAGTAGTCTATGCATAGCCTGAGACCACCATTTTCCTTCTTCACAAACAAAACTGGAGCACCCCATGGAGATACGCTGGGTCGAACAAAACCCTTCTCCATCAAATCATCAATCTTAATCTGCAACTCGCGCAACTCTGAAGGTGACATCTGAAAAGGGTCCATCGAAATCGGACGAGCACCAGGCTGTAAGTCTATCCCGAACTCAACATCATGTCGGGGGGGGGGGGGGTAGAGTCACAACCTCCTCAGGAAAAACATCGAGAAACTCCCCAAAAACCTCCGGGAAATACATCATCTCTGTATCATCTGGAACCACTGATAACCCGCCTAACCAGGAAAGGAGAGGCTTCATATGTCTGCTTCCTACCGGATAGCTCCTCTCTCCAACAAAAGATATGTGCTGCCCATCCACGTCGTAGAACATGACTCTTCTCCGGAAGCAGTCGATAACGACACTAACCGAAAACAACCAGTCAATGCCTAGGATGACATCGTATGGCTACATCTGTAACAGAAGAAGGTCCCCACTAGATTGATGTGGTCCCAACGTCAGCCCACATCCCCAGAAAACAAAAGATATGCTGGTCTGGCCTCCAACTGGTGTACTCAGCACCAGTGGTACGGAAAGTCTCTCTACGTCTAGTCCCAAAGCATGGGCTATACTAGGTGCAACAATGGAGTGTGAAGCTCCCGAATCAAAAAAAGTATAAATGAGAGTGCTGAACAAACAAATCATACCTCGAACCACCTCTGGTCCTGCCAGAGCTGTCAACTATGATGCGTGCAACTGCCCACGCCCAGCTCCTCTGCCTCCTTGATGTCTTCCACCTCCCCGACCATGCCCTGGTCGAGGTCCCTAAGGAGCACCCCGAGGTAGGCCTCCTCCCGCAAAGTCTTCCCTCGGAGGAGCATGGTCATTCTACTGCTGAAAGGGCCTCGCTGGCAATTGGTGTTGCTGAGGTGGGCGCTGAACCTACCCACCTCCACCGTACTGTGCTCGGGTCGGGCACCGACTCTAAATGTGCCCGAAACCTCCAC
Organism: Viscum album; assembly: GCA_963277665.1. NCBI lineage: Eukaryota > Viridiplantae > Streptophyta > Magnoliopsida > Santalales > Viscaceae > Viscum > Viscum album. The sequence continues at coordinate 2,094,701,919 of OY728163.1, read as the reverse complement.
ATGAAAAACACTTCGGTCCTGGGCTTGTGAAAAATGGACAGGGACCTGAAGATATGAACTGGAACTATTGGGGCCTGCTCCCCACTGGCCTGAACCTGGAAGGTCCCATCGCAGGAGACCTGCTGCTGACTGCCTTCTCCTTCGACGAACCTGGCTAGATCCCCTCACGTGGTGCACCCCCCTGTGAGTGAATCCTCTCTACAACCTCTGCCTTCTTCTGTACTACCAATTATGTCGGAAGAGTGAAGGGGGTGACATCATACTAGAGCGAAGGACGAAGAGCCTCCTCCAAACGTCTCGCCCGAGACTCCTCATCCGGAAAGAGATCCGGAGAAAAGCGCAAGAGATCCTTGAACTTGATCCCCAACTCTCATACAGACATACTCCTCTACTGAAGGGAGAGTAACTCCTTCCGATTCTCCACCTTGATCATGGAAGATAGGAATTCCTCTCAGAATTCCTTCTCAAAGTCATCCCACGAAACCTCTTCCTTTATCCTCTCTCCGAGGTAAAGCATCCACCACTGTCTTGCCACACCTCTCAGCTGACTGACTACTAGGGGAACCCAGTACTCCCTCGGAGCACGGATCAAGGTAAAAGTGATCCCTAGCTCTTCAATCCAACAATCTGTCCCCGTATCCGAAGTACTACCCTCATACTTCTTGAGGGTTTTCCGCAGGAAAGAATAGAGAGTGTTCTGCCACTGGCTATCATCTTCCTCCCAGTCAATCCTCAACTGATTGACCACCTGAATCTGTTGGGCCTTGGCCGTCTGAGCCACAAGGGGATGACGTCTAGGTGTCATAGCTGTACGGTAAACAAATATCGCCTAAGCCCTAGTAGTAATGAAATTTCTCAGGGTTTCATTTTATAGTTTTATTTCAATTTCTTTCCAATAACACCCAAATCAAGTAAAACACAATCATGATGATGCATGTACCTTCCCTAGGGTCTCTACCCTGATATCGATGTAGTCTCACTTGGTCGTTAGGTAGGCTCAGATTCCTTGCATCAGATCATGGGGGGCCCTAAAATCCCAAGTCCTAGACGGTCTTCCCTGGCCTATGTCACGCACCAAGATTAACTAACATTGTTTCCCTACCATCCCATGCAATATTTACTGTTCCTAACATCAGACTTCATCCTATCTCTCAACCATAACCTCTGATACAATTCTTTCACGACCCCCTCCCACCAAAGATGCCCATCCTGAGCTGGCAATGGTGAAAGAGAGATAATGACCCTTGAGTCCCGCCTCCAGTAGGCCCCGGGGTGGCGACTAGCACCAAGGGTATGATTTTTCACAAATATGAGAGGCATTACCCTTTTTTATTATTTTAAGATTGAGAAATAGCACATGTAAACCTCAAAAAATGAAAAGAACAAGTTTATAGAAATAAACCCAAACCAAGACCGCATGCATGTTTAAACAGTTTTATAACAAGGTGAAAGTACAAGAAACCTCAAAGTACAATACCAAAAGAAAACAACAGCACAACAACTGCAACAACTCCAACTGTCCGACTAGTAGGGTCCCGCACGGCCCTGGTAGTCCTCCTGGAAACTTGAAAGTAAACGTAGGGTGAGCATAAAAGTATACTCAGTAGGGAAACCTAATGCTCTCATGCATAAGTGGTGAGACATCCAAATGTCCCGTGAGAACAACAGAAAAAACCTAGCAAGGAATTCTATCCACCCAACCTCACCAGCCACACTCACCAAAAACACAATCACAAAAGATAGTAGTAGTATATAAGAACAAGAGTATTGGGTTCCCCACACCATTTCCCATTATTTAGCTGCTCTTCTTAATGGAAAACGTCCTGAAGCTGCCACACTTTCCCCACCCACACACACCTGGGCCTCACAAACCACACATCCTGCCCACACAAACATGGGCCTCACAACCATGTATCCCACCCGAACACACATGACCCTCACAACCACGTATCCCGCCTGCACACACCTGGGCCTAACAACCACGTATCCCCCCCGCACACACCTGGGCCTCACAAAAACGTATCCCGCCCGCACACACCTGGGCCTCATCTTGATGATTCATGGGAAACAGTAGAACCTGCCCAAGGAGTCTTGGGCTGAAACCACCCCAAACGAAACCAACCTGAAGGGTCTCATGTGTAAGGTCACCACAAGCCATCATAGCCTAGGGAAGAAGAAGCAGGAAAGAGCTAGTAAATAATGGGAAAACACCATCTCCCATTAAATGGGAGTGTCCATCACTAAGTGCTCAACATGGGTAGGGTGCGATAAAACACAAAAGATACAGATACATATATGTATACCAAACACACAGCCCAACCTATGGCTTCTAAACAGAAAAACTCAACACGTGCCTCGACACTGCTACTACGAAGCATGCATACAACAAATGACCCCAACCCCATTTAGGTTTTCATGTTTCAACAGAATTAGCTTTATTAGTTCCCTAACTACTGGGAAACTATCCACAACCAACCACGTCAATCGTTCGTAAAGCATATCCCTGCCACCCAAAAATCAAGTTAACAAAACAAAAGAAGCACAAAAAATGCCTTCTTATCAACCAACCAACCCATAGTTCGTTCACATTCAAACCCATCCCTACAGCCCCGCTGCCAACTACCGTAACCACAACCACATCGAAACCCGTACATCATCATCCCTTTAATCCCATTTATCGCAGCCCTGCTGCCCATCACCAACATAACATTTACACCAACCCACAACCAAGCCAACCGCAGCCCCGCTCCTCACCCTATCCACAACAACCCACAAAACACCCCCATCACATGCCACATATCCAATCCAACACCCACAAGTTCATTATTCTATTATGTTCAACTGGGGTGATCACACAAGGGTTCCAGATTTTAATCAGCCAACTTTATGTGATTAACCAAATTAAAAATTCCACAAGGTTCCTTTCACAAAAACGGTCTATAAGATAGGGAAACATTTAATTGCGCAAGAAAAGTCCCCCAACGATCGTTATTTTCAGTAGGAAGAAGCTCATTCAATTCACCACATAATATCACAGGATATAAAGATAAACATAACAACTTACCCATCCCCGTTCTTTAACCAGTTATTATCTTCATTTATTGGTTCAACTGTTTCTCATTAAACAAGAGGATACCCACCCCATATGATGCACAAATTATATAGATGAAGGTAAGATCCCTAACTCAGCAGGTTCTGATCACAATGCTCCCCCGGATCAACTTTAGAAGACGTTCGTCGGCGTTCGTCACTTCAGTCGAGTCCCAGCAAAACCTCCTTGGGTGGAATATGGGAAGGAAAGGCCGAAGGAAAGACAACAGATTAAAGCTCAAAAGTTCTGGCTCGTCGATACGATCTCGTGGCCGAAGACGGATCGTAAATCGGAGCTCGGACAAAGAAGTTATGGAAGAAAAGGAGCATTCAAGTCTCTCGGGAGAGCTCTGCACAGAGGAATGGGGAGGAGAGGGGTGAGTTGAAAAGGATGAGGGGACCCCTCCTTCTATAGGAGAGAAAAGAAAAAGTAAACGAAATGTACTTTATTATACACTGTGTGTACTTGGCCATTTCAAACGATCACCACGCGGCTTCCAACACGGCCTTCAATGTGGAATGCGGTCGTTGACTGGTCAACACACGGCTTGAAGGTAATGCATACGCGGGGAGGGACTACATGGCGTGTAGTATTGGATACACGACGTGTACCCATTTATTTGACACATCTCTAATATGGCACACGGCCGTTGACTGGTCAACACACGGTAACGTGTACGTGGGGAGGGACTATACGGCGTGTAGTATTGGACACACGGCGTATACCCATTTATTTCACACGACAAGGACATGGCCTTGAACACGGGGTGTACCCGGCGAGGGGGTACACGGTGTGTACTCAAACTACATGGCGTGTAGTTTCAAAATTCTGGAATGTGTGGGAAAAGTCCATTTTACCCTCCAGAACACTTCGTGACCTTATTTTTGACAAAGGAATCGGCTGCAGAGGTTTGGGACATTACACTATAAACCAAAACATGTTGTGGAGTTCTCAATATAAATAGTATATGTTGAAACACCAATTTTAATGACTCCATATAGAATGGACATGGTTGAGTTCTAGGAATTAAAGAAGAAACTATAGGAAAACCTTGATAAGAGATTAATTCAGCCAAGTGTATCACCATGGGGTTCAAAAATTATTTTTCTAAAAATAAATATAGATCAATGATACTCTACATTTACTTTATAGAAAAAAGCATGATCAAAATTAAGAAAATGTATCCTCCTCCCCACACTAATGAATTTTGTTATCATCCTTTTGAAGCTGAATACATTGCTGATATTGACCTTCATTATGAATATCATAAATCATTCAATAAAAGGTTATGAACACTATGAATATATAGTTATTACATTCATTCTTAAAAATCCCATGTTATCTTCCTGAACATAATGAATAGAGTCTGTAGAGATTACCTTGATCAGTTGATGGTAGTCTTTATTAATGATATTCTTATCATTTAATATATAAATTAATAGAATTATGAATACTTAATAAATATACTAAATACACTAGGGAAAGAAAAAATATATGAAAAAACTAAAAAAATTTAATTTTAGATACTAAAATATTGAGTGTTGAGTCATATAATCTCAACGGTGGGAATATAAATATATCAATCAACGATAGTGGCTATTCAATGTTTCTCCATACTGACCACGGTGACTAAGTTCCATAGTTTTGTTGTTCTATTTGTATATTATCAATGGTTTGTGCATAATTTCAAATTACACTCTAATAATATGACCATGTTTACTCATAAGGGATAAAAAAAATTCTAGACATATGAATTTGAGGAAAATTTCCTGAAACTGAATATAATACTTGTCAATGCACCTATACTTACATTACCTTATAGTGGAAAAGGATTTTTAAACTATATAGATTTATCAAATAAGTGACTGGTATTCATTATTATTTAGAATGAAATGGTTATAGATAATTCCTTAATAAATTTTTGGATTCATAAGAAATATTACCCAACTCATGGTTTAGAGTCATATATGATATTTTTTCATTAATGAAATAGAGGAGTTTTCTTTATGGTGAAAATCATGATATATATATATTGATCATAAAAATCAAATTATATATTAACATTGATGTAGTTGAATACGTGACAAAGAATAAGGTTATAGAAAATTAAAAATTATGACTTCTCAATACTTTACCACCTTGGGAAGGAGAACAAGGTGGTCAGTACATTGAGTCAATAGAAAAAATATTGATTATCTATGATGAGGATTATAAACGATCCAATATTTATGAATTTTCAAATGAGAGATATGGAAATCCATAAGTAAGGGGAATATATTATTTTCCTCAATAGAAAATCCAACCATCTCTACAAGTGAAGATTTAATAATGTTAGAAAGAAGATATAGAGGTGAGAAAAAAGGTTATAAATGTTACTAATTTTAACCTTGAACATGATGGAATGATAAGGTTTAGGAATTGTGTATGGATTAAATATATACTAGCTCTGAAGGATAATTTTATAGAGGAAGATCATATTTATTCATTCTCTATTCATTCAAAGATTAAAAATATGCATAGATATTTCATAGATTATTTTCGGTGGGATGGAATTAATGGTGATATCGCAAAGTTTGTATCTCGGTTCTTGGTATGTACAAAATCTAAGGCTAGAATAAAATATCTATGGGGATGTTACTTCCAATACCTATACCAAAATGGAAATGGAAAACAACACCTTTTATATTGTCATTAAAATCCCCAAAATGTCTAAATAAATCCAAGATATATGGGTAGTAGTTTATCACATTACTAATTCAGAAAATATTATCACTATCATAGAGAACTTATCTTTGGATCGTATTTACAGTTTGTACATTATGAAAATGGCATGGTTTTATATAGAAGTTCATTAAATTGTGCCTCATTGGGATCTATGGTTTACATCACTACTCTAGTGAAATATTCAAAAATATCTTCCTACATAGTTCTGTTTCATCATTATGTATGATCCTCATACAAATTCACAGTCAAAGATTACAATTAAAAACCTAGAGGATATATTGATATTTTTTTTGGATTTCAAAGGTGTTTTGGAAAAACACTATCCTTTAGTTTATTTTTTATAAAAATATCTCTCACTCAAGAATTCATATGTTCCTATATAATGTCCTTAATGGAAATAAATTAAGAGCTCCAACATGCTGTAATGAAGTTTGATATAGAAAGCTATTAGAACCTATGATATATGAGGAAATGGAATAGAATTTTAAATGTATTTAATAACACGTAATGGTATATAAGACTCAGAATAATATTTATGCTGATAATCTTAATCATAGTCTATAATTTAGAGATAATGATAATGTTATTCTGATAATTTATCGATATAATAAGGTTATGTGATTTGAGAATAAAGGTAAAATTTGGCCTAGGTATATCAGCCCCTTTAAAAATATAGAATTCATCAAGAGGGTAGATGATTGGATATTACTTCCACTAAACCTCTCTCAATTCCATGATGTGTTACATGTATCTTAGAAGAGAAACTGCACACATAACCCATAATATGTAATGAACATATATGTCATAAAACTAGAGAAAGATATTTATTATGAGGAAAAAACAATGTATATTACAGAAGGTATAGATATTGATCAGTAAAATAAAACCACTAAACTGGTGAATGTTTTGTGGATAAACTACTAGTTTCAGAAAGCCTCGTGGGACGATAAGGATGTGATTAGGTGGAAGAATCCACATTTTCATTTATTGAATTGATGAATTTTGATGGTAAAATTCATTTTAAGGGGGTTAGAATGAAAACCCATAGGTTTTTATGAATTAAATATTTTTCAACAAATTAAATTTCATTTTTATCTTTCATTACATGTAAAATAAAGTTAATATTATTCTAGATTCAACTCTTGGTTATCTTGTGTTATGCACAATAGTTAGATTAAACAAAAACAAGATATATCATTAATACCTTATCATTATAACCTAGCCAATCAACATAGAAATATGAACAGTAATGAATACTTTTTAAATATTTTTTATAATGTTTTTATATAAGGAAACCATATTATCAAAAATATTTAATATTTGGGTAATGTCTTTATATGTTTTGAAAATAATATTTTCTCAAAAAATGCTTCTGATTTCTTTTTGATAAAAATAATAACATTAATTTTTTAAAATTTTACAAAACTAAATTGATAAAATAATATTTATTTTTTGAAATCATCAGTTTATACTTATCTTAGGATGATTTTTTTCAATTTTTTTGGAATAGTTTCATTTTTTGATTATTAGTCAAAAGTACTAAATTTTAAATGAAAACTTCTTTTTTTAATTTATATATAATGTAAAATTACATTTTATCTTAATTTTTAATTTAAAATTAGTTCAATTATAGATCCTTTAATCAAATTAATGTTTTTTGGAATTATTTTTATTTTAAATTTAAATATAAAAACATTGTGATCCATTGAACATTTTCAGTTTAAAACCATTTTTTTCTGGTCGCATTTGCGGGCTTATTTTTAAAATAAATTTTTCCACACATGTGAATTGTATTTTATTAAATTAATTTAATATTTTTAATCATAATTATTTTCATTATTGAGTAATTTAACCAAAATTTTTGACAAAAAATTAATTGTAAAAATAGTAAGAATTATTTTTCAGAGTTAAGGTGGAAATGGATTTACCGGGGGATAAATTTAAAATATAAGGGTTAAAAATAACCCAAAACATTTAAATTAACAACTTGATTGGTATATTTATACCATAAATCTTATATTCTCTATAATGGTGCATTATTAGATCCACGTGACATGGAAAACACTTTGGTTGAATTCTTTCATTCAAAAAAATATGAAGTGTGCCACTCACCTAACTTAATAATGAACACCCCTTCCCATGTCCTATTAATATCCAAAAAGCATTTTTCAGTCAATTAATTCCCAAATTACCTCCTTTAATTCTATAGGACTTGTTTTGGATAGAAAAACAACCTAGTAAGGCTTTTGGTTAAAGCCTAAGGACGATACTCGAAGAATATGTACCATTCATCAACGAGCATTTTTGTTTTATTCCTTCATCCATCCACTTAAATTAAAATTATACTCAGTTGATATAATAACCTTATTATTTTATATATAATAAAATTTTTTAATTTAATGTAATTAACTATAACCATATAATCTTTTATCAAATGGGTAATGAAATCATCGTTCTTGTGTACTTTTGACTATCACCTCGTGAATCAGTGTCATTCTTTTTTCCAATTTCACAAATCAAGGAAACACGTAATGATAGAATAAATTTTTACCTATTATATTTGTGATGATACAATACTTATATAAATCTTAAAACATGAAAAAATTTATATTATACATATTGTGTGAATATGATAACATTTCTCATGTGCATGGCAGACTACCATCTCACAAAGCGATGTGATTCTTTCACGCTTTACCTTTAAATTATTATGGATTGTTTTAATGAAAATATTTGATATATTTAAATATAAATTATTATGTAATTAATATATATCATTTATATTTATTTATTTTAGTGTTACATGTAAATGTAAAAAATATTCTTACAAATGTATGGCTTACCATCTCCATGAATGATGTATCTCATATTCTATCTCAATATTTTATCGATTACAATATGTACATATATAATGAATATATATGAAATTTATGTCCCCATTAACGTTATAAAGATGATTAAATTTTGGACAATGTAATTTTACTAAAAATAAAAAATCAACACATATATGAAAAACAAAACGATAATTACCCAAAATGCAACATTAAAGTGGAATTGGTAATAAATGGGTAATAAATTTCTATAAGAAAATAATACATGGATATATATATATATATATTATTATATGTATAATAAAATTATATTTATTATAAAATAGGATTAAATGTGTATGTCAGAAGTGAAGAATTATGCTAATAGATTTCTTATCTCCCTTTTATTTCTTGGAGACTTGTGAAAATTTACCATTTCTTCCTATTATTTGGTGTATATACCTACCCTTTCACTAATTTTATCATTAATCCCATTATTTTAGTGGAATTAAATGTTTAATTTTATTTTATTATTTATGGATTATTACGATTCAAAAGATTACTAAAGTGAAAATGGTTTTTTGTCTCAATTTACCTTCTTAGAAACATACATTATGTTATGCACCAATATATTTGAAAAAGGTTTATATAGAGCCCCATTGGCATATAATATCAGGAATTTATTTATCCTTGTCATATTATAAGTTAAATTTAATGTTATTCCAACATTGGGATTGTAATTCAATGATATAAAATTGGTGATGATGTTATGTTACAATCTCATCGTTTATCTAGATTTTTTATGGTTATGTTTCCAATGATAAAATTATATGATACATAACTCAATAAACTCATCATATTTATTATCCTCAAGTAATGAATGATATATTTTAGTAATTTTACAATTGTTTTTTCGATGTTACCTAAAATAGTAGAGAAAATGTTTTTAGGAAAATTTTACATTATTTCACTCTTTAGTTGGAAATCCTTTTTAATGCCAAACTATGATTTCTAAAATAGCCTAAAAAGTAGTTTTTATTATTATCTTATGAATTTTAGAATAATTTCCCATGTTTTTTCTTTTTTATAAATTTTTTTAAGGTAATATTCATGTCATTATCAAAATATTTTCCTTTTATATTTTATCAAAAATGATAAAGGAATTTTTTCATTAATGTGTATATTAAAAAAATATTTATATCATCAAAACCATTATATTTTAAAATTATTATTTAAATATGTATGAATTTATTCCGCCATAAAATATTTTAAACATTTTTAAATCATTTTCTATCTAAGATGACGTAAGATGATGTTACCTATTATTTAATAGAGATATAAACCCAGGATACCGATATTTTTCATTATCTTATTTGTGTATTATGAAAAAAAAATTATGAAACCTATTTCAATTCCATTGGTTATACCATGAATTTTTTTTATGAACCCCACATTTTTAAACATGTTTTGTTATGATGAAAGAGTGAAATGATTATGTAACCAATCTCTATTCAACATGTTATTAAATGATGAAATATTTATGAAACTCATTTCATTTCATTGGTTATAATATGTTGACTATTTTTATGATATTTGTTCACACATAAATATGGTTTTCATTAAAGGATTGGTGAGGCATGTATCTCCCTCCAATGCATTGAGTAAATATTTATATATAATGAGATATATAGGATTGGAATAAGGAGTGAACCTAGTTCAATAAGGGAATTTGTTCACTCTTAGGTTCATGGGAATGAAACATTTATACTATAATGGTTTTTTGAGTGAACTCATTCCACTATGATACCCCTGGAAATGAGCCTTAAAGATATTGAAATGATTTTTTATTCTTATGTATATCCCAAAAAAATATGTAAAAGGCCAACATAATTATCTCATTCCTCGTGTTATTTGGTTCCATTAGGATTCATGTCTAATAAACTACAAATATTATTTAATTACCTAATATAAAGATATTTTATATGAATAGTATGGTTTTCAAAAGTTAAGATCCTATTCTCAAACCCTTATCTTCATATTATACTTATGTATCTCCATTTTTAACTCTTGTTGAGCATCTTTCTCACCCTTTATTATATTTCCTTCCCTTAGGTTATGATGAAATGAATTAACCATGATATTTATAATATGGGTTATAGTTATGATGTTCATAGTGGGAGATGATGTTATGGACAAGTTTTTTCTATTTCAAAGTTTCAAAATATAGTTAATTATTAAGGTCACCAGGCGCGTGTTTGTGAAATTTAATTAATACTCAAAAAAATGATATAATAAAAGGATCCATTAATACTGTTTCTGTAAATTTTTTCTTTAATATTAATCAACTTAACCTATTTATGACCATAACATTTCAGCTATTTTTTATTCATAACCACTCATCAAACATCTTCTAGTATGTTCTTGAATACAAATTCATTATATTAAAATTATTTTGTCTACTCACAAGCACCAATGTATAATTTTTATCAATATTGTACAACTTTTTATTAATGGAATTAACCATGATTCTTCCTTTACAAATTATTTTTATGTAGTGGGATATATATCTGTTAATAGAGTGGTCTGATATATTATTTTAATATTTTAGGTCTATATTAGAGCATATTTGTATTCAATAATATCTTTAAATAAAATTGAAACCAATCATTTAATACTTGGTTCATTGTGTCACCCACTTATTTATATTGTTCTTCTACAGATTCGACTAAAGAATCACCATCATTTTCAATATTTTTTAGATACCTATAAATATAATTATATATCTACATCTTAGTCAAGGAATCTGATAAGAATGAAATCATATAACATTTATTGGCTTCATTTTAAATTATTAGACATGTATACTAGCAATATTCCATCATCAACTACATAACTATATTTTACATGATTTCCATCATTACCTCGGGAAAAACAATTATTCCAAATACTCTATGATGATTCAATTTGTTATTATTTCATGGAAATGGTGGATTTTATAATTCTATGTTATATAAATATCTAATATTAATATACATAGGATCTTTCAACACTTCATACCTACAGTTATGTGAAATTGTAAAACCCCGCGTTTGTATTAAATATTTTTCAAAACAAATTAAAAAATATACATAGATTGCATTTCATTCTACCCCATGTTAATCAATATTTATACACAACACCATGATAATATTTAACTAAATGAAACACTAATTTTATCTTGTGGTACATGAAACACTCAATTGTTCCTATATTATTCAAAATAACAAGATTATATTTTATTACACAGAACACTGAGCTTAGTTGTGTTACATACAACACTAAATTTAAACAAAAATATAAAATATTATTATAAGTTTATAATAGTATAATTTATCTGTGGGAATGGAAGTCTCAAAAATATTAAATAAAGTATGAAATTTCTTTATGAAAGTTTATAAAATGAATTATTTTATAACCAATTAATTATAAATTATATTAAGAACTGTTGGAAATAAGGAAATCATTTTTCAAGAAAACTAGTTTTCAATGAACACAAACTTTTAATCTCAATAAGTTAAAAAACACAATTTCATTATTGATTATAATTAATTAAACTATATATATAATAAACTATTTAATATTCATCATGTGTTTTTTTAGAGAAGATATTAGAATAATTCCAAAGTTATGCATAAAAACAAGTTTAATTAGATGTTAAATATAGAATGTAAAGTGTAAAAATACCCCAAATGTTTTCCAAAAACCATTATCTAGACATATATATACCATATCACGTATTTGGATTCAATTTTATCTATTTGGGAAAAAATTTATAGGTGAAAATTGTGTGTGTAATTCTCTCTTTCAAAACATTTCATCTTTACCACTCACATCCCTTCTAAAAACCACCCACTGATTCCCTAACTTCACACCTCTGATTAAGTTTTTTCCAGTAAAGAGATATCTAGATATATTCTCAAATTTTCTCCACTAATATTTGAATCCTTACTTTGGGAATAAATCTAATCAAAAATGTTGTTGGTGAAAACCAATATAATATACCTGAAAATGACGTAATGTTCATCAAGGAATGTTTTTGTTTATTTTCTTCCTCAAAAACCATTAATTATCATTATATCACGATTTTACAGTAAATTAGGTAACATAAAAATAATGAGATTTTTTATTTTAAGGTTATAACCTATAAACACCCTCATATCCATCAAATGGGTTATTCAATCATCATTCGAGTGTACGGTGGACTAAGTCCTAGTGAACCGATGTCATTCATTTTTCTATTACCACACATTGAGGCTGTTGGATCGAATAGTAGATATAAGTCTATTAGATGGAACAATACAAGAGGGGGGGTGAATTGTAGGTTTAAAAACTTAGTAACAAAGAGATTAGTTTAAATGATCTTAAACTAATACAAATACAAACACCCACAATTGTATTGAATGTAAAAGGTATGATGTATTGTAATACTATTGTAAAGCAAAACAATTGTATTCAAGGTGAACACAATAATCAGAGTAATACAAATGTGACTGATTCTACCTTAAAGCGTATAGAACCAATCAATACAAAATGTAATAGAAAGATTGTAATTGAAACAATTACAATTGAATATGTAAAGAAGAAAGGAAACAACACAAATCCCTTTCTAATACAACAGCGGAAATGTAAAAGTAATACAATTCTTTTAACCCAAAGAGAAGGGTTATCCTTTCACCTAGGATAAAAGGTCTGTCTCACCAACACCTTGGTGAGCCCTCGATACGATGATCGGCACGTCTGTGTGCCTATCCCCGGCAGCCCTCGATACGATGATCGGCATGTCTGTCTGCCTATCCCCGGCAGCCCTCGATACGATGATCGGCACGTCTGTCTGCCTATCCCTGGCAGCCCTCGATTTTGCAGGTAATCGGCACCTCTGTCTTTCAATTACTTGAAAGCCCTCGATACGATGATCGGACGCACAAGGCTGATGAGAGAAGTCACAGTGTCTCTCTCTAGAATCTTTGTAGTTCACAGAGTCTCTTCATTCGTTCTCTTCGTTCATCGTTGTGTTCTCAGCTTCAAATGACCTCTTATTTATAGGCCTCGGGTTCCAACGGTCATATTGCCTCCAACGGTCATATTGAAACAGAAAGCACGACATCGTTTTGATTAGTTTGTAACTAACTCAACGACATCGTTTTGTTAGGACAAGAGATATATAGAAATGTAAAACATGAGTACGATTCATATGCAGAGAGAGTTTTTGACAAAGTACCAAAACAAATAATGATCATCTGAATAGCAGAGTCAGTACGATATGATTGACAGAGTCAGTACGATACGATTGACAGAGTCAATACGATACGATTGACAGAGTCAGTACGATACGTTTGACAGAGTCAGTACGATACGATTTGGTCGGTACGATCAACATCGTACGATACGATAAACATGATAAAAGACAATTGTAATATACAAACATATGATAGAATACATTTGTGATTTCCAAAACATGATATAGAAGTCAAAAGAAGACCTTTGACTTAACAATCTCCCCCTTTTTGGAAAGCACAAATACACAAAGTAAATGAAACAAGAAATACTTATCTCCCCCTGAGTTTAAAAACTCTTCTGAATAAGAAAATTGAATACAACTAACTCCCCCTTAGGTATTGACTTTCCTAAGGATTGTATTCGTAGATTTTCCTTAAAAGCATTGTAATGCATTCTCCCCCTTTGTAAAACAATCTTTGCTTTGTAAATATTCTCCCCCTTTGTGATTTACAAAAAGAGAGTAATCTCGAATTGTCTGAAAGAGTTAGTGAAGTAATACAAGACAATGGATTAAAGGAGAAAGGATTATAAGAGTTATTACAAAACAAACAAGTTCCAAAAGAAACAAATACCACAATCATATGTTATCCCTTTCCTTCTCTTTCTTTATAAGCTCATGAAGCACAACTTTCATCTTCTTGATCTCCTTCTTGTCTTCAGAAATTGATTCACCCTGAGTTTTGAGAAGCTCTTGTTGATCCGCAAAAATCTGATCTTGATTTCTGATGGTCTCCTCATGTACTCTGATTACTTCTTCAAGGGTATCAATTCTGTTTTGCAGAGACTTGTTATCCTTGGACAACTCAGAATTTTGATTCTTCAGTAAAACCATTTCTTCTTTGAAAGATGAAACCTTCGAGAATTAAGATTGGAAAGCATTCATCCTATCTTGCAAGTCTTTTACTGAAGGAACATCGGCTCTTTGAGAAGATAAAAGGTTCAGCCTTTCAACCGTTTCTTTATCAAGCTTGTTGAAAGCAATTGCTAGCTCGTTTGATAACCTTCTTATATCTTCAATAGCTATTTCATGATCATTGATTGAGCTCTCTGTTTTGTAGGACCACTTTGTCATCTTATTGCAAGCCTTATTATGAGCAACTGAGCTTTCAGAAAGAACTTTCAGATCGACTTCTACTGACAAAACATTCTTTCTCAATTCTTTTACAGAGCCAAACATTTTCCTTTGATTTTCAGTAATAAAATCAATCTTCCCTTCCAGCCTCGGGAAATAAGGAATTGTTTTCTCCACCCTTCTCAAAACATGAACAATGTAATCACTCTTCTTGAGAGAGATTGTATGCTCTGAATCAGTTTCTTCATCGTACGATGCTAGTTCATACGATCTGCTTGAATCAACAACTGGCTGTTTCCCTTTCTCTTTTTCTTTCTGCTTTCTTTCTTCTACTTTGTCACTAATGACAACAACTTTATCAGACTGAGAAGATTGAGCATCTTTCTTTTCTCGAGATGACATCCTGTCCGGAGATCTTTCCTGATCGGCATGAGGAGTTTGTTGAACACCTTCGCTCAGCTTTTGAAGCGATTCCTCTCTACTTTTCTTTGAACTTTGAAGAAATTCTAACAGAAAATCTCATTCTTCCACTTCTTCTATCACTTGTTTTACTTTTTCTTTCTCAGGTAGACTCTGTACGATGGGCTCTTGGTGCACTTCCACAGTTAGTTGAGCACTAGCATCTTCAACTGCTTTCAAGACTTTAGAGATATCAAAGTCCTGAGCCTTTCTTTTCAAAAGAGTCTTCTTTTTCTTTTCAGCTTGAAGGGTTTCTTCTACCCTTATTCTTTCTGCAAAGGCCTCAGCAGGGTCAAGACCAAACTTTGGATCACCTTCCTTTCTCTGTTCCTTGTCCTTTCTCCATTTGGCTACAACTTCCTTACTGTACCTCGGCTTCTTCTTTGGTTTTGAACTAGTTTGAGGATCAGACTTTCGAGTAACACCGGTGGATTGATTGTCCTTGGCTGGCATAGGTGCCGATTGATTTTGAGCCAATTCAGCTTCTACATCTCTGACAAAAAGTTTTGAATTTGAATCAAAACAAACATTCAGCTTTTTCATCGTACTCTTATTAATCAAAGATGGCCTCAAATCCATAGGTTCTCCTTTCAAAGGAATGTTACAAAACTTCATACTCTCAAGAATGAATTTCGTAAGGATAGCTGGATACATTATTATCTGGGATTTAATCCCTCCTTTCTTGACATTCTTGATGGTTTCAAAAACATATCCCATGAGATTTACTTTCCTCATATTCACAAGATAGTCGAGCATAAAGACATCAGAAACATTAAGGGTTTCTCTATCCCCTTTCCTTGGGATAAGAAAACCTTGCATCCATAGAGTGACGAACCGATTGTCCGGTGAAAGATGAGAAACTTTCCTCTTTTCCTCATTAATAACAAACAAAGTTTTTTCAGCACTTTCTCTGTTAAACGTACCAACTTCCTCTGGTAGTTTGTGAGATGGACAGAATGCATCTCCTTCTATAGAAACATTCAGAAAATGTGCCGCTTGTTTCACAGACATAGATAATTTTCTATCGTACACAGCGAAGTTAATAGTCATATCTTTGTCAAAAGAAACGGTTTTGTAAAACTGACAAACTTTATCAAAAAGAACTGGATCTTGAATATCAGGCTTTTCCACACAGAGATGTTCCCAACCTTGAAACAAAATGATCCTCTTGATTGTAGAATCGTACATATCGAAAAAGTCTCGGGATACTAACCTTTCTCTGTGAAAGTCTTTCTCTGTAAAAGTCTTTGAAGACATTTCGGCAGGAGTATTAGCAGAAGATTGAGACATAAAGGTTCTGCTGATGAGAAGATCGTACGATTGTTTATAGCTGGTGGAGCAGAGCTTCGCCTCAATTCCTGAAACTTCAATGTGGGTTTGGGGAGGGGAGGGGGGTATTTATAGGCAATAAAGAGATGACCGTTGATATTCTACGGTCAAGATTAGATAATACCATATCAATGGTTAGGATTAAAGCAAAAAAAAATTTTAAAAAAAATGAAAAGAAACCTGTCGGAGAACATAAGGTGATTGCTGGTTTTGGTATGAATCAAAAGTAAACACAATCGTAAGGAAAAAAAATCATGATGCCGATGGAAAACAAAGTCATTACTATGATCGGATCGTACGATGGAAAAACAGTTGTTACCCTTAACTGACAGTACGATGGAAAACAATCTCAACACTATCATCGGTCGATACAAAAAAAATTGAAAGATACGATGGAAAAGAATTTCAATACCATCATCGGTCGATTCAAAAACTATCGAATGGTACGATGGAAAAGAATTTCAATACCATCATCGGTCGATTCAAAAACTATTGAATGGTACGATGGAAAAGAATTTCAATACCATCATCGGTCGATTCAAAAACTATTGAACGATACGATGGAAAAGAATTTCAATACGATAAACAGAAAAACTGAAATGGTCAATATGATAAACAGAAAACAAAACAATCCAAAGAGTAAATAGTTAAATAAAATAAGATAAAATAAGCATAAAGACAGAAAGAAATGGCCTCCCCCTTTTTACGAGGAGTTTCTTACTATTAGGAGAGATGTAAACAGGAAGTAGATATGAATGATTATTTTAATGTAATCATTCCTAGCTTCTGTTTTATAAATTCAAATCTATCGGAAGGTAAAGGTTTTGTAAAAATGTCAGCAAGTTGTTCTTGCGTTCCGATGAATTGTAAAACAATATCTCCTTTTTGTGTGTGATCCCTAAGAAAGTGATGCCTAACATCTATGTGTTTTGCACGAGAGTGATGTGCTGGGTTTTTACTAAGAGCTATGGCACTTGTATTATCACACAGAATTTGAGTTTTGGAGAAACTCAAACCATAGTCAGTGAATGTGTGCTGCATCCAAAATACTTGAGCACAGCAACTTCCAGCTGCTACATATTCAGCTTCAGTAGTGGAGAGTGCTACTGAGTGTTGTTTCTTGCAGGACCAAGAAACCAAAGAGTCTCCTAAGAAATGACATGTTCCAGATGTACTTTTTCTATCCATTCTACAACCACCAAAGTCAGCATCTGAAAAACTTTTTAAAACAAAATCATTTCCAGAAGAGTAGAAAAGTCCTAAATCCATAGTGTCTTTTAAATACCGAAAGATTCTCTTTACGGCTTTTAAGTGAGACTATTTTGGATTAGATTGATATCTTGCACATAAGCATACAGAAAACATCAAGTCGGGTCGACTAGCTGTCAAGTATAGCAAACTCCCTATCATACCTCTAAAAATTGTTTGATCTACTGGTTTCCCAGTTTCATCAAGATCAAGAGTATTTGAGGTACCAATTGGGGTGCTAATACTTTTAGTTTTGTCAAATCCATACTTTTTGAGTAAGTATTTAATATACTTATGTTGAGATATATAAGTTCCTTCTGGTTTTTGAGATATTTGAAAACCAAGAAAGAATGTTAACTCACCCATCATACTCATTTCAAACTCAGATTTCATTAAATTTGCAAAAGAATCGGTTAAAGATTTCTGAGTTGATCCAAATATGATGTCATCAACATAGATTTGGACAATCAAAACATTTTTGTTTTCCATTTTGATAAAAAGAGTTGGATCAGCTGTACCTTTTCTATAATTGTTTTGTAAAAGAAATCATGTGAGTCTATCATACCATGCTCTAGGGGCTTGTTTAAGACCATATAGAGCCTTGGTAAGTTTAAAGACATGATCAGGATGTTTTGGGTCTTGAAAACCAGGAGGTTGTTCTACAAAAACTTCTTCTTGAATAAAACCATTTAAAAAAGCACATTTGACATCCATTTGAAATAGTTTGAAATTGAAATATGCTGCGAAGGCTAATAGAATTCGAATAGATTCAAGTCTAGCTACTGGAGCATATGTTTCTTCATAGTCTATTCCCTCTTGTTGATTATAGCCTTTAGAAACAAGTCTTGCTTTATTTCTTACAATGATTCCATTTTCATCACACTTGTTTCTGAAAACCCATTTTACACCAATTATAGTTGTTTCTTTAGGTCTTTCAACTAAAGTCCAGACTTGATTCCTTTCAAATTCATTTAGTTCATCCTGCATTGCTTTGGATCCAATCATCATCACCTAAGGCCTCACTTGGACTTTTAGGTTCAAATTGGGAAAGAAAAGCAAGATGTTCTATTTCATTTCTTAAGGAATTTCTGGTCCTTACAGGTTGATTTATATCACCAATGATGTTATCACTGGGATGATTCCTAAGAAACAATTGATTTGGGTTTTGTAAAACCTGTTCATCAACATATGGTAGAAAATCTTCTGTGGTAAATGTTTCAGGAATACTTTCGTGAACATTTTCCTTATCAGAATTCTCTTCTAATAAAGGTTGATAAACATTTTTAGAAAACACATCCGAGGATGTAGGATTGGGTTCGTTGAAAACAAAAGGGTTAGTTTCATCAAATTTTACATGTACTGTTTCTTCAACAGTACAAGTGTTTTTATTGAAAACTCTATAAGCCTTAGAGGTTGTGGAATAGCCTAGAAAGATTCCTTCATCAGATTTTGGTGCAAATTTGTGTAAATTATCTTTTGTATTCAGAATGAATACTTTGCATCCAAAAACTTTGAAGTAAGAAACTTTAGGTTTTCGGCCAGTCCATAACTCGTAAGGAGTTTTATTAAGAAATGGTCTAGTTAAAACACGATTTATAGTATAACAGGCAGTACTTACAGCTTCAGCCCAAAAGTGCTTAGCAATTGAGTATTCACTCAACATGGTTCGAGTCATTTCCTGAAGAATACGGTTTCTTCTTTCAACAACCCCATTTTGCTGAGGAGTTCTTGGAGCTGAGAAATTGTGAGTAATACCTTTCTTACTACAAAAAGTTTCAAAATCTGAATTTTGGAATTCACCACCATGATCACTATGAATAGTTATCAATGGTAGGTTTTTCTCATTTTTAACTTGGGCTCTAAAAGTTTTGAAATAGGAAAAGGCTTCAGATTTCTTTGTGAAAAAGTCGACTCATGTAAATCTAGTAAAGTCATCAACTAAAACAAATACATAGTATTTGCCTCCAATGCTTCCAGATTGTGAAGGACCAAATAGATCCATATGCTCAAGCTGTAATGCATTAGAAGTTGAAACTTCATTAATTGGTTTAAAGCTAGTTTTATGTTGCTTGCCAAATTGACAAGGATCACAGACTTTTGAAGAATCATATCTAAGATCCGGTAGTCCTTTTACAAGTCCTTTCTTTGAGAGTTTTCTTAGGTTTCTCAAATTACAGTGTCCTAGTCTCCTATTCCATAGCCACGATTGGTCTTCTATTACACTTAAGCAAGGTAAGTTTTGGTTCCTAAGGTCTTATAAGTTAATAGTGTAAACATTCTCTTGCCTATGGGCAGATAGAATGAATTCATCCTTGGAATTGTGAACTAGACACTTATCATTTCTAAAATTCACAAGGTAACCTTCATCACATAATTGACTTATGCTGATGAGATTGTGCCTAAGACCTTTTACAAATAAAACATTTGAAATAAGAACTTTTCCAAGAAAAACGATATTACCTATACCAACAATCTTTCCTTGAGCATTATCTCTGAAGGTAACTTTTCCACCTTTTGTTTTGATAACCTTTTCAAAGAAATCTTTGTTTCCAGTCATATGTCGAGAACAACCACTATCCATGTACCAAATGTTCTTATTGATACACTTCTCGTTTCCCTAAAAAAGAAACAATTAGATTTTTGGAATCCAAACTTGTTTGGATCCAGAAGGGTTAGATAAAAGAATTTTAGGAATCCACATTTGTTTAGCAAAATGAGCTTTATGAAATCCTAAGGATTGAGTTTTGTTAAGAGAACAATCTCTTCTCCAATGTCCACCACATTGACACTTGGAACAGAAAATGGTTTTTTGAGGAACAAAATAGATATTACTAAAAACAGGTTTGGAATAAGTATAACCAAGACCAGAACGATTTCTCAATGGTCTAATTTGAGAATACATCCTATCAAAGTTTTCTTTTCCATGAGTAAAGTTTGACAAACACTTTTTCAAGGATAAAATCTCTGACTTTAGTTTTAAAACCAAATTCTTGTTTTCTAAAACATTTGAATTTGAACTAGAGTTAGACTCTAAAAAGTTTTTCTTTGAAATTTCAGTTTCAAGATCCTTAGAAAGTTTATCCTTTTCAGATTTGACTTTCTCAAGGGTTTTCAAAATGCTTTCAAAATCAGACGTTTTCCCATCAAGATCTTTAGAAAGATCTGATACTTCTTTAGTCAAAATAGAAATTCTAGAATTTGCTTTTTCAAATCTCTTTTTGAGTTTAGAATTTTCATTTTCAAGTAACTTAGCAAATCTAGAAACTTCTTCAAAAGAAGGTAATGTATCATCTTCTGATGATGAGGGTTCATCATTTGAATATTCATAATATCTATTGTCAACATAATTTGCATTTAAAGAGACATTTGTAACAGCTTCAGCATTATGTACCTTAGCCATGAGACAATGATCTTCAATTGGTAGTCTGGCTAGAAGTCCAATATTCCTTTGTCCTGACGTCTCATATTCTGAAGAATCATCTGTGGAATCACTACCACTTGCACTCCACGTATCATTTGCTTTCAAGCCTTTCTTTGTCTTATAAAACCTTTTCTTGTTTCATTCAGAGTGTTTCTCTTTTCTATCTTTCCTCTTCAGTAAAGGACAATCAGGACTTATATGTCCTTCTTTCTTGCATTCATAACAAGTTACCTCTGAATCTTTCCTATCTTTCCTGTCTTTATTTTTGAATCTATATTGAGAATCTTTCTTTCCCACAATCTTGTTCATCCTCCGAGCAAGATTGGCTAACTCATTATCCGAAAGATTACAATCACTTGAATCAGATACAACAACTTTATTGGATTTAGACCTTGTAACCCTTTCAGGTGTTTTAGCTTTAGATGCAAAAGCTACACTTCCATTCCCATTCTTCTTCTTATTGAAATCAGCATCTCTCTTCATTCTTGTCTCGTGCTGTAGAAGAGTTCCAAAGAGTTCATCAAGAGTAATCTGGGAAACTTTTCTATTTTCATCATTAGCTGTTCTTTTTGACTCCCATTCATTTGGCATAATATCTATAATTTTGTCAACAAGAGCTTCATCATCAAGACCTTTTTCTCCCATAGATTGTAAGCTGTTGACAATTGTCATAAACCTTTGTTGCACTTTACATACTGGCTCTCCATAAGGAAAAACAAATCCATGATACTCTGCTCGAAGCATTGCTCTCCTTGTTTCTATAACCTTGGATGTACCAAAATGAGTGACTTCTAATTTCTTCCAAATACAGTTGGCTGCTTCACATGAAGATATCTGACTATATATATTCCTGGTCATAGAACATAATAAAGTATTGCGTACCTTGTAATTCAATTGATATTCTTACTTCTCTAGGTTGGTAAAAGTACTAACTTCTTTGTCAGGAATTTTGTAACCCCCAGTAAGCATAATAAAATTGTCTACACCAGTATTGATGACGAAAGTCTTCATACGATCTCTCCAATACTCATAATCATTCCCATCAAAAATTGGTGGTCTAGAAGGATTCAGATTATCTATTGATCCGATATTCATTCCTGCCATCTAATATAACAAAAACAACTTTTCCACTCCACATGTTAGTGTAGTAAGTATTCAAAATAGTAATAAGAAATAAAGCTAGTAATACAAATCAGTGGAAAACCTCCTCTGATACCAATTGTTGGATCGAATAGTAGATATAAGTCTATTAGATGGAACAATACAAGAGGGGGGGTGAATTGTAGGTTTAAAAACTTAGTAACAAAGAGATTAGTTTAAATGATCTTAAACTAATACAAATACAAACACCCACAATTGTATTGAATGTAAAAGGTATGATGTATTGTAATACTATTGTAAAGCAAAACAATTGTATTCAAGGTGAACACAATAATCAGAGTAATACAAATGTGACTGATTCTACCTTAAATCGTATAGAACCAATCAATACAAAATGTAATAGAAAGATTGTAATTGAAACAATTACAATTGAATATGTAAAGAAGAAAGGAAACAACACAAATCCCTTTCTAATACAACAGCGGAAATGTAAAAGTAATACAATTCTTTTAACCCAAAAAGAAGGGTTATCCTTTCACCTAGGATAAAAGGTCTGTCTCACCAACACCTTGGTGAGCCCTCGATACGATGATCGGCACGTCTGTCTGCCTATCCCCGGCAGCCCTCGATACGATGATCGGCACGTCTGTCTGCCTATCCCCGGCATCCCTCGATATGATGATCGGCACGTCTGTCTGCCTATCCCCGACAGCCCTCGATACGATGATCGGCACGTCTGTCTGCCTATCCCCAGCAACCCTCGATTTTGCAGGTAATCGGCACCTCTGTCTTTCAATTACTTGAAAGCCCTCGATACGATGATCGGACGCACAAGGCTGATGAGAGAAGTCACAGTGTCTCTCTCTAGAATCTTTGTAGTTCACAGAGTCTCTTCATTCGTTCTCTTCGTTCATCGTTGTGTTCTCAGCTTCAAATGACCTTTTATTTATAGGCCTCGGGTTCCAACGGTCATATTGCCTCAAACGGTCATATTGAAACAGAAAGCACGACATCGTTTTGATTAGTTTGTAACTAACTCAACGACATCATTTTGTTAGGACAAGAGATATATAGAAATGTAAAACATGAGTACGATTCATATGAAGAGAGAGTTTTTGACAAAGTACCAAAACAAATAATGATCATCTGAATAGCAGAGTCAGTACGATACGATTGACAGAGTCAGTACGATACGATTGACAGAGTCAATACGATACGATTGACAGAGTCAGTACGATACGTTTGACAGAGTCAGTACGATACGATTTGGTCGGTACGATCAACATAGTACGATACGATAAACATGATAAAAGACAATTGTAATATACAAACATATGATAGAATACATTTGTGATTTCCAAAACATGATATAGAAGTCAAAAGAAGACTTTTGACTTAACAGAGGCTAGAAATAATGATTGAAAAACTATTTATATATTAAATTAATGAATTTCATTATGTTATTTTTATTATTTAATTTTCACATCACATATACACTCAAGCTTCCCATTTTTTTCTAATACTATAACATCTTTCATGTGTACGGCGGACTACCGCCTCGTGAAGCGATGTGATTCATTCATGCTTTAAACTGAATGTATTAAGGATAATATTCATAAATATATGTTACATATATGTCATAAAAATGATTAGGTAATGGTAATATATCATATACATTTATTTCCTTCCATTCGACAAGGAAATAAAACAAATTTCATGAATACGTATGGCCAACCATCTCCATCAATGGTTTATTTCATTACATATTTATATATTTTATAGATTATTATATATACATATATATAAAGAATACATATCATATAAAAATAGTCGTTATCATTCCAGAGGTCATGAATTCATGATTAAGGTTGTAGAACCAAGAATATAATGAATCCAAACATTTAGTAAAAATAAAACGGTTATGAATTGAAAAATAACATTAACATGCAATCGGTAAAATAAGGGTAATATAAAATCATAATTAAATATTATATGGTATTATATATATGAATATGGTTTTATAATACATTTAATATAAACATATAATTAATATATAGTAGTTTTTAATGTGTAAAATAAGAGTCAAGACTTAATGTAAGGGCTTTATGTCCTTATTCTTACTTTAGTGATCCAAATTATTTATTCATCACCTCTTTATTATATGTGGTTTATATACAACACATGAAATTATTTTAGGATTATTTTAGTAAATTTTAATGGTATTAGCATATAAATATTGTTATCTATATTTAATGTGTTTTACAATTCAAAAGCAGCCAAATCAGTAAGAGAATTGTTTTCCCAATTTTACTTCTTTGAGTCATATGTTTTCTTGGGAACCTTTATTATTTAACAATGTGTATATAATAACCCATTAAAAAGTAATTTCATGAAATTATTCATCCAATTGATATTTAATTTTTTTTATTATTCCTTCATGGGGATTAATATTCATGTTTACCCATGTTGTAGTAGTTTTCTGTTACAATCTCATTGTTTGTCGAGATTGTTTATGGTCACTTATCGAATAATGAAATATAATAATCTTCCTCTAAATAATTATCAACAATTTTATTCCCCTTTGGTTACTGATTATATCTTAATTTAATAGCACCATTATTCCAATATTTTGAACTAAATATAATTAATATAATGCTTTAAACAAAATATAACTTTATTTATCTCTTCAGTAAGAAATTAGTTTTCTTCAAAAATAATTTTTTCTAAAAATATGTTCAATTTTTTAAATGATCATTTAAGATAATTTTGAAGAAAATGATTTTAATTTTTTTTAATGTTTAAAATTTATTTTAAATTATTATCAAATAATTCATTATATGTTTCAAAATGTTTTTTTATATAACAATATTTCAATGATTTTCAAAGAATCTATTTTTTTCATTTCTATTTTCAAAGAAATAATATTCAAAATGTTTTATGTTTTAAATTGTTTTTTCAATGTGGAACAGATTTTTTCTAAATTAATTTTTTAAATGAACTTTGAAAATTATCCTCCATATATGATGAACTCAATTTGTGCTACAAAAGACTCACATGGGATATAATCCTAGGGTTCATTAATAGTATTTCACTAAATGGTTTTTTAATTTAATGACATAATGTTCATGAAACTCATTCGTCTTTCAGTGGTTATGTTATTATGAAAAAAAATTCTCTATCATGGGTTATATGCTTATGAAATCAACGTATTCACATGGGTTATTCTATAATGAAATTATTATGAAACCTTTATCTATTAAAATGGTTAATATGTGATGAAATGTTTATGATGAGAATTTAATTTATGAGTTATGATGTGATGAATTTTTGTATTCTTTTGGAACACATATATATGCTTTCATTATGTGATGCGTATGACTTATATCTCCCTCTAATTAATTGTTTAATTATGTGTATCTTATGAGATAGAGAGGAGTGTAATAGTGAGTTAACTAGGTTTAGAAACACAAGGCTGGAATGGAAAGTGAACTTCGTTCAGTAATACATTACTGGAATATGGATTGAACTCGATTCAAAATTACAGGTCCAGAAAGGGAAGTGAATGCGATTCAGTAAAAGAATTCTAGAATAAGGATTAAAACTGGTACATTCAAACTATTACTCCACTATATTGGTCTTGGTAACGATCTTTAAATAATATGAAAATGATTTTCAATGCTTATGCGAATGTGAAATATTTTATGCCTTACATTTCATAGATAAGTTTATATTATTTCATTATGATTCATGTCCTATGGGCCACCAATATTTATTCTATGATTCATTTTTATGATATTTGATATTCATGGTATTGTTTTTTAATTTTATGCACATGTTAAAATACCCTTATGCTTATGTCATGCTTAAATATCATACATTTTTTACCTTGTTGAACATTTAATCACACCTTTTCTTATGTTTCATTTCCCTATGTTATGAATAAAGGTTATAAGTAGGGTATTCCTCTAAAGAGTACTAAAATGTATGATATTTATGGGAGAATTTTATAGTCATTATCGAATTCATAGAATTATATTTCCAAGAATTCAAATTCAATAAAATATCAGGACCATGGGAATTTTCTTTGAAATGTAATAAATATTCATCCAAAAAGACATAATATACATGTAGGAGATGCCTAAATCCGTAAAGTTTATAACAATGAAAATTTTTATTTAACCTTTGGAAACTAGGATTAGAAAACATTTGAGTGATCCCTATGGATATTTCAAACGATATGTCTAGGTGTGTCTCTAAGGATAAGTCTACAGATGAGTCAATGAATTGAAAATTTTCAGTGAATTTAGGTAAAAGATAGAGTGTGTGGTATCTATTCAATTATATTAAGTCATGTATAGTACATGTTTATGTGGCTATATCACTGATGAACCTATGGGTAAAAACCTTGAAAACACCATATATTGGTAGACTTGATCGGGAACCCGGGCAAGAAAATAATCATTATTGAACACCTAGTTTTACACTTTTGAGGGATATGTTTTGAAAATGCACAAACTCTTTATAAAACATCATGAATGGTTTAAATATATTATTACTATGACTGTACTAGGATAAACCTAATTTTTCATATATTAAATATAGTTTCATGATTTAGAAATCATGTAATATACTTTTATTGATTATGTGGTTCTCTACTATGACTAATATTGTTCACAATATTATTTTTGGCATTAGTCAATTGTGGAAAATAGGATTTACTGGGTTAATCATCAATGTGACAGACAATTTTGTAATTAGAACTACTTTGGGATCATCACTAGAGTGAAGGATGTTGTGATATTGCTTAGTAATTTTTACTGAACATTATTAACAATATATACATTATTCATCTCTCAAACTCACTAATGAATAGAAGGATAGAGTTTACTAAGAATTCAAATAATGGATACGATATAAGAAAAAATATTCAGTATCATTTGTGTCAAAAAAGTGCGAAGAAACACCCGAGGGTATGTCTTAGAGGAAAATGCAGATGTTTTAACTATAGAATACAATGATAGAAATCATGTAACTCTAAACGGAAGATAAAAAGTTCAGTTAACCAAATGTATAAGAATAATGGCCTCTCTATGGTATCATAAACTATTAAGTACACTAAATGTGGAAAGTTTGTTCATTATTAAAATCATTGACCTAAGTGGAAATCTTAGGAAGCGAATTAACTAGGTGGCACAAGTAATGGCTATATCGTAGATGATGAAAATATTATTGATGAATTATGATGAAAAATAGGTATTAAGGAATAAGATGATGAATACTAGTTAATAAAATAAGTAATAGGTGGAATTATTTGAGAATTAATATATTTTAATTAATGGATTATCTTATATGAATCATTAATTTCAAAAGTATTTTTAGTAGAAGGTTTACATTAATGATTTACAAGAATATGTTATATGGTAATGGTGGACCACAAAATTAATTTAATTTAATGGGAATATTTTATTGGAAAAATGGATTAGAAGAATTTAAAATTTATTAATTATTATAAGATAAGAAATTGGTGTTTTGTTTGGATAAATATATGTTTTATTTGGATAAAGAAAATTGGATAGTATCTATAACCAAAAAAATGATAAAGGATTTTCTACCAAGTAATTTATAATATCATTGATGGTGTTTAAACAAAATAATTGGATCAATGGATTATAAAAAAAAAATTTTGGTTTTGTTCAAGGAATTTGGATTAATTATTGTTTCCGTAAATGTTCTATATAAATTCTGGTAGTTATCATGTTTTAAGAGATTATATGATAAAGTTATTA
Source organism: Viscum album (assembly GCA_963277665.1). Taxonomy (NCBI): domain Eukaryota; kingdom Viridiplantae; phylum Streptophyta; class Magnoliopsida; order Santalales; family Viscaceae; genus Viscum; species Viscum album. The sequence continues at coordinate 2,094,673,562 of OY728163.1, read as the reverse complement.
ACATGTTCGGTATGTGAAAATCCCATTCTAAATTATGTAATATGAGGGATTAATGCTTTATTTATTTTATGAAATTGGGTTACCTTATTTATAATGTTTTATATTTTAATATTTTTAAATGGTCATAAGTTTAACCGTTTTCGAAATGGTTTATATTTAAATTTGATTTTTTTATAGACAAAAGTATTATTTCACTATGTAAATATTTTTTCATATTGGATAACTCATGTAGACCAATTTTCTTTGATGATTATGAATGATATACAAAATTAGTTTTCATTTTATCAATGGATATTATGATATGTTTGTGCTTTTGAGATGTAAAATACACCTTCATTTCTCAGAGTAGGAGATGAAGTGTAAATTTATCAAGGATAACCCAAGGGTGAGATTATGCTTATTAAATATACTGAAATAAAGTAAGTATGTCTTATAGTGAATATTATTAAACTTTAGGAAATGTATGATTAAAAATATTTTATCCCAACACCTTAATTTATAATAAATCAAATGATCCTTGAGAATATCATAAATTTACGGTTTTATGATCACTAATATTCTCTAGATCACCAAATTGTTTATGATCTGGGATTATTATCACTCTATATAATTATTTATGCTTTTCTTACAAGGTCAAATATTCACTTCCCATCTATTTTCATATATTTTTAAAGATATATGTGAGTTACTTTCGGCAACCGTTTGGTTTCTAACATTCCTTTTTAAAGGTAGCAATGTTATTAATTTTTATGAGGTGAGTATCTAAAAAAGAATATTTCACTTATAAAAACATTTATAATGAATATGAATTTTTAGGGAAACATTAATTTTAATGGTTTAAAATGTAATTCTATGAGTTTTTATGAATTATTATTTTTTGAAAAATTAAATATTCTATAGTGGATTGCACAGTGTGCTGAACTAAGTTGAATTTGTTTAATAAATAACCAAAAAAATAATATTTCACTACAAAAACACTCAATTAAGCTTATGTTACATGTAACACTGAGTTTTTCTTTTCTTTCATGCAATAACATGTTTAAATTTCATTACATGTAACACCATTCTTAGCTTGGGTCACACTCAACATTGATTTTAAACAAAAACATTACATATTATTAAAATAATATAATAATAATCAAAATCATTTTGGAATAGAGGGTATGAAAAGGATTAAATAAATTATTAAATTAATATTTATTAATGTTTATAAACATAATTATTTGGAAAAATATTTTTTATAACTGAAATAAATAACTATTGTAAAATAACAAATTCCTTTTCTATGGTACTATTTTCTTATGCACAAACATATTTTGTCACAATAAATTAAGAAACCAATTTTTATGAATTATTTTAAAAATTACATATATTCCATATTCAATCAAGTTTTTGACAATAATCTTATGTCTTTTCTATAAAATAGATAAGAATAAACCCAATTTTATATATAAAAAAATGTATTTTTCTAAATATTATTTTTACCTCCTTTTAAAGGAAATATCATTTAAAAAAGTGATGCTTTTATAATTTATATTTCAAAAGATAAAATTAGTTTTTAAAATTTAATCATCAATATTATCTTATGATAACATTTTGGGGATTTCTTGAAAAGATTTATTTTTTATGAATAATGGAAAATAGTAAATTTTAATTGAAAACGTTATTTTGGTTTAATTTATTTAGACAGATAAATTATATTTTCAACTAGTTTCAAAGTTTAATTAGTTACATAATATATATATATATATATATATATATATTTATAAAATATATTCCATTGTAACCAATTTCATAATGAAATGAAATATAAACACTTTGTAAAATTTTGACCTTTTCACCTTTTTTTCTTTAAAACCCATCTTTCTCGATACATCTACATGGTCAATATTAATTTATAATTTCCCAATTCTGTAAGCTCAATTTGAAAAATTGAATTAAATATATATAATCAAGATAATTTTTAATTTCAAATATACAAACATAATTTTTTCAAAATTAATATGTGAAAGAAATTAGAATAAATAATAGTGATTAAGATAAAAATAAGATTACATAGAGGTTAAATATAGAATATAAAGTTTAAATATTTCCAAAAACATATAAAATTGAATATTTCTAGACATATTGTGTCCTAAAAATTTAGAAGATTATGAGTTTTTCAATATTGGACACTTTTACATATGAAAAACATGGTTGAAATTCAATCTCTCCAAAATTAATGCATTTTCGATACACCTCCCATATAAAAGGTCTCACAATATTCCTCTATATTAACAAATACCAATCCATTTGGATCCCCAAATACCTATCCAAATATCTTCCCAACATACATAACCTCATCCCAGAAGCCTTATATTAGGAAAAAATTCAACCAAGAAATGCCTTTGTTGAAAACCAAAAGGATATACCCGAGAAAGGAGGTAATGTTCATCAATGAACGTTTCTATTTTATTTCTTTCTAAAACCCATTAAATTATTTTTATATCAAATATAATTTAGTAAAATAATAATTTTAAATATTATAAGATATATTTATGTTAATTTTATGACCTAAAAAAACACACATATCAATCAAATAGGTTATGATATCATTGGTTGTGTGTATAAAAGACTACTATCTCATGAACTGATGTCGTTCGTTTTTCCATTACCATCAATAATGGTTGATAATAATAGTGTAAATAAAATTTATATGTGATTTATATAATTTTTATGTTATTTTTAGAATTTTTTAATTGTTATATCAAAAATAAATTCTTGCTTTCAATTTTTGGGAAATATGATAGCATCGTTCGTGTGTACGACACACTACTGGCTCACAAGGTGATGTGATTCATCCATAATTTACATGGAAAGATATAAGGATTATTTTAGTAAAAATAAATGGTATTTATGAAATATAAATTATTCAATAATCATAATATATTATATACGTTTATTACTTTTAACCCGACATCGAAATAGAAACATCGTTCCGGAATACATACTGACTAACATCTCTATAAACGGTGTATATCATTTCTTATTTCGATAAACTATAGATTATAATAAATACTAATATTTACATAATTTATTTTAATTTTTATAAATTTTATAATATTATATATTATGAAATCAGTATTATGTTAATTGAAAAAAAAATTATGAATCAAAACATTTAGGATAAATGAAGTGGTTATTACCCAAAACTTAACTTTAACATGAAATTGTTAAATCATCAGTAAAAAAAATTACTAATTAAATAATATATTGTATTATATGTATGAAAATGGTTTTTTATATTTTTAAAATAATCATATATTTATAATTCAAGAGGTTTTTATGAGTATGACCAGAGTCAAGGCATAAGGTATTGGCTTTCCATCTTGCATTTCACTTTTTTGAGGCACATGCTATAATTACCACCTCTTTCTTTTTTGTGGTGTGTAAAATTATAATTAATTTATATTATTATTAATATAATATAATTAATTGGTTTTAATATATTAATTTTATAATCCATATTTCACGGGGTTTATGGTTCCAATGTTATCACATTAGCAAAATATTTTTTTCTCAATTTTCCTTCTTTGAGACGTTTGTTATGTTATATGCCTAATTATTTAATGATTTGTATATAAAGCCCCATTGAAATGTAATATAATTAATGTATTCATACCTATGATATTTAAATTCCATTTTATTTTATTCCATCATGTTTCTTAGGATTCAAGCTTACCAATGTGGTCAGAGTTTTATGTTACAATCTCAACGTTTATGGAGATTGTATAGGATAAAGTCTAAAATATTGAAATTTAATGAAATACAAATCAATAATTATCATTATTTTTGTTCCCATATTGTTATTCAAAATATCTTCATGTAATTATTACATTATTCCACTACTTGTAACATAATATAATTATGAAAAAAATTCCTAAAATCTGAATCAATTTCTCACTTTAGTCGGAATTAATTCTCTTACAAAATGGTGTTTTTAAAAAATATTTTAAAAAATATTTTTAATATATTTTAAGCTAATTAAATGGGAATTTATTTTTTAAATTTTTTCTTTTTATTTAGTGTTTTATATTTTTTTCAAATCATCTTTTATATGTTTTCAATGCTAATTACAATTTTGAGTGAATGGTTGTTTCTAAATAAAAAGATTTTAATGATTTAAAATCTTCCTTCATAAGTTTTCATCATTATTCTAAATGAAACTTATCTACAAAAAAATTATATTTTAAAATGTGTTTTCAATGTGGATAGAATATTTTCCTCCAAAAGTGTTTTAAATAATCTTTCCAACTTATTTTTCATCTATGATGACATCAGTTGGTCTTCCTCATGCCTTATAGGGGATATAATCTAAGGGTACCATTAATATTATTTATAAAAATGGAGTATGTTTTGACCGAATGTTGTTTTTAATAATCTATTCTCTTATAATGGTTATATTATTTTCAATTATTTTTCTTTTCCAAGGGTTATATGAGTATTCAATCTAATTATTTTCATTGGTTATCTATGCCAAAATAATATTCTCTTTTCCACAGTTTAAGATGTGGTGAAATGTTTATGACAACATTTTTATTTTTAGGGGTATGAAAGGATTAATGTTTATGATCCTATGTAACAAACATGCATGATTTAATTATGTGATGGTTTTAACCTATATATCCATCAAATGCATTTGGAATATATTAATAACTCATTAGATAGATGGTTTAACTAGGTTTATTAATACTAGGTTGTAATTGGAGGTGAAATATATTCAGTAATATATGGTGGGAATATGATGTGAACTAGGTTCAGTGACAGAAGGTTGGAATGGGGAGTAAACCCAGTTTAATTAAATAATTTGTTCACTATGATTGTCTTGCAAGTGATTTTTGACTTAAATAGAAATAATTTTCTATTCTTATGAATATTCTAGAAAATTTATTCCCCCATGGGTCATGTTATTTTATTTCCTTATTATTAATGTCTTAAGATCTTCCAATCTCTATTCCATGATTCATGTTTATGATCTTTGATTTGTAGGGTATTGTTCTCAAATGTAACGATAATGTTCTAATACTCTTATGAATATATAATGATTATATATCTTAATTTTTTTAACTTATTGAGCATTTGAGATCACCCTTTCCTATGTTTCCTTTCCATGAGTTATGAAGAGGTTTTTTAAGTAGGGTATTTTAATGAATAGTACTAATGGGGGAGATCTTTATGGCATATTTTAAAGACCAATCACCAATTTAAAAGATTATGTTTCTATGTTTTAAAATGTAATAAACTACTATAGTCCTCAAGAATTAACTTTTACAATGTAATGAATATTCATCTAATAATAATTAATATCCATGTATGATAACATTATGTCCCTATAAAGATGAAATAATATATCACTGTGGTTCCTTCCATGTTTTCACAATGCAGTTTCATCTTTCCACAACCACATTCATTTGAGGATTTATCACTAATGATACATCATGATTGATACCACAATATATATTTGTTAATTTTCAACCTCATAGGATTTTTATATAGTATATTTCCTGATAACAATACCCTATTAATACATTTTATTTAATTTTTTTACCTTCTTATAAACCTTATTTTGGAGTTAATCACTTCCATTTTTGATCATATGAACACACCACACATCATCCTTCCACAATCATCAATGAAAGAATAATATACCTATCTCTATATAATATGTCCTATATGATAAAACCATAAACATTGGTTTTTAATAAATTCAAAAAATTCATTGATCTCTTCTTCTTAGTATAATAATAATTTCATACAATCTTTTCTCTTAATCAAGAATCACAAGCATTTTCTATGTTTCAATTCAATAAATTATTATCAATAAAATCCTTCATACTATACAAGTTATACATTATTATTAATGAATATATACCAGAATCTTGTTCTATAAACAATATTATTCATCCTTATATAAAATATATGTATTTACTTTTTTATTAACCTGATATATGTTACCATTATTCATCAATTCTTTTGTATGATATTTTTAATCATTTCCATTGACGTTATAGCCCTATTGATTGAGTGTGACTTTGAATCATGAGTTTCAAAACAAATTAAAAGTCAATTAGTTATAATAATTCCCATAAATATAAAGTTCATGATTATTATTCAATTTTTCATTGGGAAAATTGGTTTCACCACAACCTTCAAATATTTATAATAAATCATTTTTTAAATTGAATTTTCTATAAACTCTTACCTCTACATTCACCCACAGATTCATAATACCAATCATATAAGATAAACACCCATTATTAGAATCTGGTTGCTACTATTACTAGATTCGTATAATGAAATATAAACCAAATATTCCTTCATACTTATCATCATTTTATTCCATTATATTACCCAATTATATGATACTTATGTTGATTTATTCTAAATTTCTCATGCAAAATCCATCAAGAAAATTTCATATTCTTCAATTTGTTATATAATGTTTTTAAAAGGAATTGAATTGTAATTTATTATAACTATATTTCGTTTAATTCCAAAATACTATATATCTTTTATTTTACAAAAATATATTACTTTATTCCCAATGTTCAATCAATTGATAATAATAAAATAGAATTAATTTAATCTCTAATAAGAATATTATGTTTCAAATTCCCGTTTTCAACATCAACTACCTTATATTCTTAAATTAGATTCATCTCAACCATATTATGGAATATTTTGGCCAAGGGAACCAGAAAACTAAACATTAATTATTAGAGATATCCTCATATTTTCAACTCCCCACACATCTCTATCATTTTAATAACTCATTGGTTGTTGATAATTCTTTGATAATTGTGACCCTTATCCTTTAACATGTTTTCATTTTCTATCAAAATTTAAAACCCCTATATGTATTATATATAAAATGTAACTAAGAACATATTTTCCCATTATATTGTATCTTTGAGCCGAAAACATTTCCCTCCAATATATTATTCCTCAATCTTCCCTTTCATTTAAGACATATTCTGGTAATTTACCAAAATGGAGTTTCATTATTTAACCATCAATTATAATTTATTATAAAATCTTATTTCTCAATGATGCAACATCATCCACCTGTTTTTCTATTCTATTAACATTTTCATTAACCAATATATTAATATCATAAATGTTCTTGGTATGTTCTTCAATATTTAACCCATAGTTCATAGATTCTTCATCATTCACAAGATTCATCATACATTATTATATTACCTATTAATTATGATCAATTTCTTCTTTATGTTCATTAAAATAAAAAAATACACACCAAATAAACCTCCAGTTTTTTATTCTTCTTTAACCATATATCGTTATCCTCAAGATCTCATTGTAATTTCACTTTGAGGTCTACAAATTTTCTTTATAGATCATTATATTCTACTTAAATTTTAAAATTCTCAACAAAATCCAATTTTATATCATAAAAATATAGAATAAATAGTTTTCTAAATCCTTATAATATATCATTCCCTATCTAATATTCATCATTACAAAACAACATGTTTACAAGAATATTTTTTCCATTTTAATTTATAGAATTGTGATTCTTTATAGGGGAAATATGATCATCTATTTTGGGGTTAATTGATGTTTCCCATCCCCTTCGTCAATATTAGTCATAAATCTAGTTGTAAAGTTACCATGCCTTCCTAAATTGAGTAAAGTTAATGGTATCTTTCCATCAAGTACTCATTTTTTATTTTGGATGTCCTTTCAACAAGTAATAATAAATCACTACATGTATGTTATTAAATTTAAATATCCTAAAATTTTCATTTTTAAATAGATTCTCATGTTATGTTTTTAGATTAATAATATAATTATCTATTTATCTTTCCATGTATTTAATAAGCTTCAAATTTCAAGGTAATAAATCATGATAAAATTCCCTAAAATTCATTTCTTCATGTTCTGACACTTTTAGGTTGTTCATCAGTGGTAACCTTCTCCTAATAGTCTTTACAATTTCATAATTCTTGATCTAATGTTTACTGAATTGATTAAAATGACTAATGTTTTGATATAGTTAAATAATTCATCCACAAATTCTATTGACTAGTCATATAAGTGTATTATAGACTCCCCTCTAATGAATTATATTCCTCAATATGTAAATCTATAGTTTTTTCAAAAATAACTCAGCCTCTCGACTAAAATACTCATTCACTTGGACTAAACACCCACATTAAAAAATGGTCCTATATCATGGATACGTTCATGAAAAAAACTCTAGATTGAGGTTCTACCCTTCCCCATATACCTTTCTTTATATTAGTCAAAACATGAATTTGACACTTTTCAAAATAAGCACATACTTCATACCCAACATTTCCACTATTGGTCTACACACTAAGTGTGCCTCACTCCTCAAATCCATGTCACCAAATTATCATTACTATCCATATATTATAACTCTAACTAATACCCAGTCACATTTTGGCACATAGTTTCTCTTTGAATCAGGTGATGAATTCAATAACCCCGAATAGAGGGTTTCCTAATGGTGCTGGACTCACCCCAATATTTTCTATCAAAATATCATACATGATCATCTCCAATTAAAACATTATCAAGGTCATCTACCGTTCATTGGTTTCACTCAAATATTGTTCTGTCAATGCATTTAATAACTTTAACTACCCTTCGGTAATGTTATCATATATCTTATGTGCAACATGAACTAAGGAATTTCAATTTTTATCAATCCACTAGAATGAACACACCACATATTAACTAAAAACCAACACTAAAAATAATGATAAAATTATTGTATGGGTTCACCTTTCCTGAGTCCCGATCGATCCATCTCAAAGGTCATGCCCCTAGATTCCCAACCACTATGTTAGGATACCACCTCATTAACAATTTTCTAAAACTAGAACATATGACACCAAATGATCCACCACCTATTCCATTAATTCATCAACCTTGATATTTTCTTTCGTGAAAAAAAGACACATAAATTTACCCAACTTCTATATCACCTCATTGAACATTGATATCTTCCGTTTTGGGTATAATATCCACCATACACCCATTAAAAGACTCTTAAAACCCATTTTTTCAAGAAACCTCAACCCCAGGTGCTAATCATGTGTCATACAATGCCAATGGTATAACAACCATTAATTAATTTGGATGAAAAATTGATTTAAAATCATCAATAACATCCTATATTTTATTTTGAAAGACCAATATGATTCCACTGTGAAACTCTAAACACCGAACCCATAGAATCCATATATCCTTAAAAACTCAATATAAATCCCAAACCCAGATCAACCACATCAAAAATTACGTTACATATGTTGTATTAACATCACCGCATTCATTTACATGCCACAAAACTAGTTGTTACTTCTTTGGATGACTTCCCCTAATGTCTAACAACTTCCCTGATAAAAATTAAATAATTTCTCATCCAAAATGACTAAGAAAAACTGATGAATATTTCAAATATTCAACAACCATATTAAATTATGGGCATGAATCTCAATTCATCCCCATATTCAGATTCCCAAGTAGGATATATAACTGTCCCTCTATAATAAAAAGTACCAACACACATCTGATCTGAATCACACCCATATAACCCCCGCACTCTATTTAATATAAAAAACCTTAGAAGGGTCCAAAAATAAACTACTTTCCCAATACTAATGTAGTTCCATATAGAAAATAACATCTAGGGAACCTCCAACTGAACTAAATTTTCACAAAAAAAACTACCCACTAGCATCACATGCCAACACTAAACTGCTCACTAAAACTACATTTTCAATAATCTATCTAAATCCCCATGTTTACTCAACCCTTGTAACTATACATATTCAAAGTAATTTCAATACACCTCTCTATACAATGATCCTATAATTATACCACATGAAAAATGAATCTTGCAATGCCTCTTCCACTCTATAGAAAACTATCATAATTGTATCACTCCAAGCCCCAACTTTGGATTCTAATATGAAACCACAAGCCAACCATCCACATTAGACGTTCTAACCAACTTCGTAAAATTATCATTACCCCACTCATAGTTGGAACTCATAGTTCATGTCATGATCCTTTGTAGGAATCATTATATCCATTATTGGATAGTATTATTTTCAGTGTAACACCTCAAAGAAACTAACTATGCTAAAAAATAGGAAAAAATTATTAGTCAAATACTAATATAGAATTCCTACATAAGGCCTCAACAACCATGTTTTGGCATGATCTCCCAATTCCAAAACATCTCATCGCTTGCTTCTCAAGGAAAGGAAAATAACCGAATATCATGCCCCTCATGTATTGAGAATCCAAACCATTCAACTATTTGATAAAAGAATAGTGTCCAAAAGTGAAACCATTTTTCTCAGATTACAGTTACCATGGATCTAACATTAAGTTTCATGTTGTTATAGTCTAGGGAAAAGTACCTAAAACTAAACTATCTTAGGTTTATCTACCCTAAACAGGACCCTATTTGCCAAATTATTATATGATTCCCATATAGAGCAATCACACATATCCATCATTAGTAAAAAACCCTTCTATTCACACTGTAGATATAACCACACAACTAAAACATGAACCCCACTGAAGCCAACCCGACCCTTCCAAGGGATGATTTATAATTTGGGATCTATGCCAAACCGATCAACCACATTTTATCCCATCTCCTTAGGGAGGCTAGTCACCAATACCTCCAACCAATGTAAATTATACACCTGTGTCCTTACTTTAAATAAAACACATCAACCATGGGTCCCCCAAAAGGTATATCATGCATATCATAAAAATAAAATTTTATTCCACAAAACATGACTCAATAAAATCTCATCTCAATGATCCAGACCATTTAAACAAATTTAATATCCCAATTTATAACACATTTTTAACTATGTAATTTGAGAAAACACATTATATCCATTTCAATAGAATTAAAATTAAACTCTCATGTTTATTTAAATCCATAATATGAAAAAACCCCATTTTGACCATCTAAACCCATTCCATAAAACCATGTAATTTAACAAGATGACATCTTAAATAGGGTGAACTGAATTTTGAAATTAAAATTATATTTAAAAAACTCATTAAAATAATTTTCATGACCACCTGGTATTTAAATATATATTTAGATTCCCCAAATCCATTGCAAAACTATTTAAAAATATTTATTTATAAGTTGTTTTTCCATTTTTATCACATTAAAATAATTAATAACTTTTATTGAACTAAATAGAAAAATAAACAGGATACCTACCATCAATATCAAGGCTCTATTCCATGTCATAGACACATCTATGTTGTTCAAAGACACATGCCTATTGTAAAATTACTACATTCATAGAATAAATTAAATAAAATCCTTTAAAAATGTATTTTGGAAAACAACAAAATAATTTTTATTATAATTTAATTAATTTAAGCCAACAATAATGACATCAATCCAATAACAATATATATGAACATATATGCATTTCCAAGATGCATACACTCACTCATATTTTCCCATGATGCCAAGTGAAAATCCCATAAATCATTAACATCCAAATCATGTGCACCACTATATGTTCAATTGTTCAATAATAATAACATGAAAAAATAGAAATCCCACCACTAGAAACTTGCAAAACCTTAATGTATTTTCTATCTACTCCTATAAAGGAGTTTCATACCATGTCTTAAAAATTCCACATATCTTTTCTACTATGTCCCATATTGTTAGATAAAGAAAAAGTCTTGTGATGCCATTTTGTGATGCCCCTTCCTAAATAACCTTGCCAGGGTCAAGAGATTCCACATTGTACTCGTGATAACCTACATATATACAGTATTTTATTGAATAATTAAGAGGAATATGTTGAAATAACGGGAGACTATAAATTTAGTAATGGTTACCCAATTATTGTATAAAATCAAATAATAAACTATCAGAGTAAACAATGTTACTAAAATATGTAAATGATGAAAATAATAGTAATAATAACAACTCGAAAAACAATATATTATATATAATTCCCAATAAACATTATCAAGAGATCCATACAATTGGAAGATAATTATATAATGAAAAAAAGAAAAGTAATAAAATAATTAAATCCAAACTTATCCAGGTGTCTATCATAGAATCGTATCACCTGACTTGTTCCTCTAGCACAGCTACCATAAGAAGAAACTAAGACCTTATAAAAATCCTTAATCAAATAGGTTTCATGTGAACCAATTTTTCACTTCAGGGCATGAGTATAAACCATGTAAGGTACTACTGATATATCTTGGGAATAAATTCCATTGGTCCTATAAATGGGTATGTGATGATGGAAGGTAAAACATAAATAAACATACAACCGACGAGGTGATCATGTTTTAACCCAGCTTCCATGAACCTTGGTTCTACAAAAATCATCCCATTATAAGGTGTAATGATCTATTTAAACACAATTGAGTACATATAATTGGTTACTCCTCTCACTAAGGTCACAACCTCATTAAAAACCATGACCATTCTGATTATACTCATGGAGGTTAATTAAGTCTCCCTAAACTATGAAATGTCTTCCACGATCTCTGTTAATGAAAATCCATTTCCTATCACTATGGATGTTGTCACCCATGCGTTATCACTCAAGGTAAGGGCCCATTCCATAATTACTACCCTATCACAATGTGTATGATCTATATTTATTTATAAACACATACTTATCCATACTGAATTTGGGAAGGTTGTATATACTATAACCCATCCTAAAAGGTTTTGGGGAGATACATCATGCATAAGTAGCAATAAATGATAATACATACATGATTAAACAAGTAATTAAACATCCCATCATAACCCTATCCAAACATCTCACTCATGAAATCCATCACCCAAATTGAACCAAACCACTACACTCAGGGTTTTCACCTCATCATTATTCCTATTAAACCATGTCACCCATGTTAATCCAACATCTCCAAATGAAACAAATATCCACCATGATTAATCTCTATTTTAGAAATTGGAAAAACTATTTGACACCTATTTTCAACAACCTGTGTAATTCTAGCCTTTAAGAGAAAACATGTATCAATATAAGGAAAAATAACCATGTGGAGAGCACAATCCCAAAACATCAATATAACTGTGACTCTTACTAGTTCATGCCACACAACAGAAGGGGATTCTCTCTCTAAAACACGCCATTTAAAACCCAAATCATCCTAGGAATATCTACACTAGAAAAATTCTTTATGAGCCCATTTTATTAATTATATATCCTTACCTGTACCATTGTTGTTGACATCCCATTCATCAATTCCTTAATTTGAACTCTTAGAAATTTACAACCTAAACTCTGACATAAATTACCACAACCACACTAGAATCAATTAGACCCAAATGGTCAATTAAAAGCCTAAAATCCTAAACTAAAATTTATAAATTCATCCACACCTTGTGGATCGTTTTTACTATTTCTATGGAATACATGTCATACTCCCCCTTGAAAAGATCAGCTATATAAAATCGAACCTCACTCGCTTTCTTCTACATAAAAAAAGGTATCCAAGGGAAATTAATGAACAAAAAATGTAATTCCATTTTATATAAACTCTATAAAATGGTAAGTATGTCCAACCTAAAAATCTATTATGTTACCATGATAACAATATCTTCTTGAAAAAAATATTCTTAACCCAAATCACTAAAACCAAGAACAAATTCCTTATATTAAGAGTTTTTGTAGGAAAACCTAAAGAGAAAGAGAAATTGGATGTATATATGAGGTTATAAATACAAAGAGGATTCTATCAAAACCATGTAGATTAAAATGGGGAAGAAACAATAGATATGAGGGTAAAATATATAAGGAGGATCTCCATGGTTCATCAAGTTTGAGCATAGTCAGAGGAGAATAGTGGAGGAAAATAATGGGTTTGATGAGGGGGAATTTACTTTTGATAACTTTCAAAAAAACATCTGAGGAACCCACCATCTTGATAAAGGGCTTCAAAAGTGGTCCAGTGAGCCTATATGGACCCTTTTTCAATGGGTCAGCTAACCGGCTTGCTGATGGAACCTCTCTGAAAAAAGGGGCATCACGCCAGTTATCTTTTTTCCCACAAAAACAAAAAAAAAGTTTTAGTCAACTATAATAAATAATAAAATTTCACTAAAACCTCCTCACATGGCTCTATAATCCAAAAAAAATGTTCAAACACATCCCATAAAAAAAGATTCTCATTTATTGGCATAAAAAAATTTAGGTCTTTACATCATTCTTCATGACTGGACCGTGGATGTATTTGTTTTTGTGAATAACTATGTATATCAATATTTTTTGTGGTGTGCATGGTACATGACCCTAAAATATGTAAAATAATGTCATGATCCAAGATTCTATGGATCATGGTTGTGATAGGGGTGTTTAGGGGTTATGGGTGGGGTTTAATGTTATATATTTCCCTATTTATAGTATATCATTAGTAAACATGGTATTTGGTTCTCAATGAGATACCTCCATGGAAACCTCCATTAGAGCATTAGAAGGGTGTAGATATGGTCAATGATCATTGTGATTTATCCAAAACAATTTATCAATGATCATTGGGAGATTATCCATCAATATAATTCCTAACAATGGTGATCCAATCATAAAATCATCTTTTGTTAATAAGATATTTTAGACCTCAGGAATAAGAGTATTTGATTGATTTAAAATTGATTTTTTTTATTTTATCAAGATAACTTCATGGTCGATAGTGATGATGGATATAAATATTATAAAAAATATGTGAAATATTAGAGGAATGTACAAATATAGATGTTTTTAAATGTGGGTATGATGTGAAAATTTATTGATCTGAGATTCATACATAAACATTATATTGGAAGAAAAAACACAACATTTTTTGTAGGGATATATTTAGGTCACAGAATGTCCCTATATGTTCATAGAAATTTTATAGTATATGATAATGTTGGTGAGGCTTGAGATTACCAATGTTCAATTATTCAAGGTGTTTTTTGGAATGGTATAAAGGTATAGGTTAATGTCTTTAAATAAAGAAAATTTTGAATCTGGTCAACCAAGTATATAAAATGAAGAGGAACAGAGTTGATGGAATTGTATTGAGAAAGGTAGTGGGGTCCGAAAATATGGGCAACAGATCTTTGGTAACTAGAATTAGGAAAAAACAGATACCCATTATGACAGTTAGAGAATTGGTTCAATGATTCCATCATAGTGTGATACATCAACAATGGGTCTCAAATTTTGTCATACAATGCATGTTAAATCCCAGTATGATTGACCACTAAAGGATTTTTGGGTGTCCAGCCTAAGGGAAAATTGAGATTATTTTTTTGAGAATATCTCATATTGACGTGGGATTAAAGATTCAGATAGACTCCTAAATCTAAGGGTGGATTGGGAGTAGTATAGTGAATCATTATTCGGGATTTTTATTTTTATTGTAGTTAATATAGTGGATGATATACATAGAAATGGGGGAAATTGATCATAGTTATAATGACATGAAAGGGAGGAAACATATTTGGCAATCTATCACTTGGTTGCTTTTAAGAGATCGAGTTTATATGTCCAGAGAAGGCTTGGGGAAATTGATTATAAATGTTTGACCATGTTTGTAATGACCTTTTCAATGCTAGTTAATAGTTCACAATTTTTGTTTATAATAAGCATATTTAATAGATATTTTAGGATGTGTGGGAATTGGATATAATTCATAATAATTATGGGATTCATAAGTATCATTTATTATGTGAGGCATAAAATTTGATGTATTATAATTTTTGGGTTCATTGGAACTGGTTAATATGTGTGGAATCATGTATGATTCGAGGAGATTGTTTGAATTTGTATTATGGGAATTCTGTATGATGTAGGATGATAGTGGGAATCAGATATGATATAATATCATAGTGGGCACCGGTTTTATGAAGGAATATGATGTATAATGGTTGAAACATATGTATTCCAGGATGATGGATGAGTTTGATATCATCATCATATTGACTAGATTGGTTGTGACATGACAAGGTAGGTGATTACAATGGGGGATTGGACAAAAATTGAATTAGTCAACATGAGTTTGTTATTCAAGATAATCGAGATCAAATTTGTCTATTCATAATAATATTAGGGTTTTGATAATGGTAAGAATAGGAAATGAGGGTTTAAGAAAGGGTTTGTTGGTGTGTGGCCCTAGATTTCATAGGGATGAAAATCATATGGTTAGGAGGTTGTAATGAACCAAGTATTCATGGATAATAAATTCAGTTTAATATTGGATAAACCTGGAGGATTTGAACCCTTTAGGTGCTTTATGGGTGTTGTAATATGCCAGGAATCTTGTTTTGGAGTTATCCTAAGCTTGGGGTTTGAGTTTTACAGCGAGAAGAATTGTAACAACCCATATTTTCTCCTTCGATGTGTTGAATATATTTATTGAAAAGAAACATCAAAATAAAATGAATCATGATATACATTATTGGGATAAAATATTAATATTCTATTAAAACATTAATGCATTATGATATTTCAATATGAGATATCATTAATAAAATTTTAAATGGAATCAAACTATAAGTAAATATAAATATAGTGAGAATTAAATCTCCATCATAATTATTTTAAAGTACCCATCACGTGATAATGTTTATATATTTTATTTTTGAAAATAGTTTTTAAAAATCTCAATGAGTACATTGAACGTGAAGTTTCCTATAGATGTTTCAAATTACGCCCTTATAAATTTCATACACTGGATAATTGAACTATCAGAATTAGGTTCACCATATATAAATGTTCTAATTCTAAAATATGAAACATAGTATGATAATTTGATCTAACTAGATGATAGTTGAATGTGATGTAATCATAGGTAATGTAGATAAGTGAAGACATTTCCACTAATGGATGGAGTTGGAATTCATGGAGAATGTTCATGAAGATAATTATATATAAAATTAGTTGTATATGTATATATATGATGATGACTATTGTAACACCCTGAGATTTAAAAAACAGTTTTTTCAATACCATACAAGATACGGAACACTGTGCCTAAACGAAGCATGAAATATTATTATTTAAAAGTGGTCGGTATAGCGTATCTATTTAAATAGAAGGTATGAATAATATTAAGTGACTAATTAAATATATAATTTTCCAAATCAATATAAATTTATTGATTAATTCTAAGTAAATTAGTATTTAATATTTAACAGAACAATTTTATAATTCGAAAAAATGTTTTCTTCAAAAATGGTTTATATTGTTTTCCAAAGTAAATAACTATAATTAATTTATTCATATTTTCGATATATTATTTGATAAAAATTATATAATTTTCTAAATAATAATATCAAAAATATATTTGGATGACATATTGTTATTCTTCATTGATAATTTATTTTTAGTAAATATCGAAAAATACTAATTTCTGACAAATAATCATTTTATTTTCATTAAGAATTATCATTACTCATTTAATTTTTTCTCAATGTAAAATAAGTATTATTTAATTATATAAGATATAATTATTTTTAATTTAATAATAACTATACAATATTTTGTTATAAGTACATTTTTGGTCTTAAATCCTATTTTTCTAGAACATGTATTTCGTTGAGATTTACTCAATTATATTAAAGGTGATTTATACAACTTATATATAATGGGTCATTAAAAATGGATTTCTTATTTCCAATTAAGACGTCCAAATTTGGTATGTTGGTAAATTTTTGTTTTTGGATATTATGATTAATAACTTTAGTTATTTTTTTACCACGGTAAATGGTAAATCAGGTAATTAACGTTAAAAATAAAATGATAGAGACATAATAATGACCCTAAAACATTATTTAATTTTATTGGATGACAATATAGCACCCATAATCTTGAAAAATTCAAATATATGTCCTCATACTCATGCCATTAATATCAAACGTATTTTCCAAAGAGGGGTAAATAAGGGATATGTTCCATTATAAAAATATTAATGTATAAATGAACTTTTCTTATCATGATAGATTATTTTTAATTTTTAGTGAGGAAATAATTACCTTGAAATATTACAAAAAAGAAATGTAGTTATTGTAAAATCAATAGTAAAATAAAATAAATGATATTAAAAATGACAAAAGTAATATTATTTGATAGTATCATTATATTCAATTATATATTCGAAGAAAATGACATATTATCAAGGTTTGGATTCATTTTATTCAAATTCCATTATTGTATTGTATTTTTAAAATTCGAAATAAATTAATATTTCTAAAATATATATTAATATTATTTTATAAGAAATAATATTTTTATTACAAGATTTAAAATTATTAAAAATATTATCCTTGGAAAAGTAAGTGGTATAAGGCTTATGAAATAAACCATGGTGATTTTTTTGGGCCATTTTATTAGTGTAATGATGTTAACCCCAATAGAATAAAAACATTTATATCACAATAATTTTCTATAGGGTTAATGAAGGTTTAAACCAGTAAGTATAACATTACAAATGTGATCCAAATTTATCAAAATTTCATTCTATTTGAGGATTGTCTCTCATATCTGTATTATATTCTAATATTAACAATTTGGATCCATTTCGATATAAAAAATAATTTATATTATTTAAATATCTTATAAAATTCCAAAAGTGGCCCTCCCATTAATTATAAAAGAGAACCCATCCCTTATCTTCTTTACACCACATTTTCCCCTTTATCTTCACCATAACCGACAAAAATACCTTATAAAATCCCATATAGAAATTTTATTTTTTCTGATCATCCCAAAATACCAACCATCATATCCTTATTAAGCTAGCGAATGGAATTCTATTAAATGTGTGGTAATTGCCTTTACTTATACCATTATTTTTAATTATTCTCTTCCCTCTAATAATTATTTTTTATTCAACATAAAATACTAAATTCAAAATCCTCAATATACCAAAAATTTTATTATTATTATGAAACCCCCTTTATACAACCCCTTCCATTCAAATGGGAAGTGAATGTATCACCGCTTTGAAAGTATGGCTTACTGTCACCACCTAGTGACACAATTCAGTTCAAATCGCCATCTTTTATGGATGGATACTTTGATGGGATTAATATTTTTTATTCTAATTATTAAATAATTATACCTCTATTTTTATAATATCATATATACCTTCTTACCTTTCAAATAGTTGGAGAATGATAATGTCGAACATGTACACATGTGGACTACCACCTCCTCAAAGTGATTAGATTTTTTTTCATTAATTTAATACTTTGTAGGTAATGAGGATGGATTTAATGAATCTGGAAGATATAATAATAATTCTAGAATATGTTAGTTTTCATTTACCTTTTGTTCATTCAATCCATAGAAAAATAAAAACAATGTTCATGTGTATATAAGACCTACTATCTCCATGAACAGTGTCATTCATTTTTCTATCTATACATTTATAAATGAACCAAAACATGCATAAAATGAATATATAAGATATTTATATCATTATTTAATTATTTATATGATGTTACTATGGTCAAAGTTCAAGTACCAAGACAATTGAGCCAAAAAAAACATGAATAATGAAGCTAATATTACCCCGAATAGTGATTCTAATAAAGAATTATTAATTAACTACTAATAAATGATAATAAGTAATTAAGATATTTTATGATCCATATAACTATGGTAATTGAATATATGTTTAATAAATCAATATTTATTACATATTAGTTTCAAAAGTTAATTAGAAAATTCACATATTTGGTAGTGGATTTTCATATCAAATTGTCTTCTTTTGGATATATGTTATCCTATTCACCTATATTATATTATGATTTTTATATAAATATCATTTGACATTTTAGATCATGATTTTATTTATTCTCACGATATATAATGTTTGATATCAATTTATTCTTTCATGGGGCATATGATTCAAAATATTTCATAGAAGGTAGGATATTTTAATCTCACTATTATTTATATAGGACACAATCCATATTCACCACATATTTATTTTTTATGGTTTATATACTCCCCATAAATGTATTTTACTAATATTATAATTAAATTTATTGTATATAAAAATAAATATATGGTTAATTAATTAAACTCCCTGTTTTTTTAATATTTCATTGAAATATATCAAGGATTATTTTCAGATAGAGGCGCTAAGATGGTTCATGATTCTAATTCCTGAGGTTCCAAGAATTTATTTTATAAAAATATTTAACTTTTTTTATAAAATATACTTATGTTTTTCAAAAATAATATATTTACTCCTAAATAAGTCTAAAATTTAAAATATTATACCATTACTAAATTCGGAAGATGGATTTTACCATATGCATGCCAAATAGTTGGTCATCATCATACATCCATCAGTGGAAGTCATTTATGGGTGTTCTTAATTAAATAACTAATTAAATTATTTATTTTGAATTAAAATTACCTAAAACGATTAAACATATCAAAATATGAAATTATAGTGAATATTTAAGGTAAGATACAATACCCAGGGATCATTGAGAGGATGATTCCATTATTCATTGATGGTGGATAGAGATCAGATGATAACCAACATATAGATCAGTGTGAATTAAGGAAAAAGAAAATACAATGAATCTTAATCATAGTTGGTGAATGTGAAATTCACCAAAATAATCCATTATTGATGTAGAAAATTAATTTTTTTTGCATTTAAACCACTTTTAATCAATCAAGCATGTATTAATTTATCTTCTTTGATTTCTGGTGTTTGAAAATATAATTCATGTGCTCATGTATTGAAATAAATTTTTCTTCAATTTATTTTTCCATTATGCCATGAAATCCTCTATAAAACCCACCATTTCATTTATATTTGGACATAGAATCTTGGAAAAATACGATATCATAATTGTTATTGTTCCGTTCTCTTACTCGTTCTTCATGTTTTTCATCATTCCACCAAGGGGTCATGTTCTCACTATTTCCAAGTTGTTCTGAGGGCAATCAGACCACTAGATTCATATTGGATGTGCATAAAATGAAATTATTGGAGTTTCAATGATAAATCATTGAATTATTTTGGTAGATATGATCGATTCATCGATTTGGGATTCTATTAATTGAAGGTTATTTAATAGGATGTGTGCCAAGCATGTGGTATCTTCAAGTAGAGGATCTGAATCCCAATTTTTTGCCATCGAAGGCCTGGAAATCAGTGTTCAAATTGTTTTCCATTGTATCAGATGAGATTAAATATAGAATCAGTTAGTTCTTCCAGTTATCAGAGCTTATTTTGAATCAACATAGTTGATCTGGGATTCTATTAAAAATTCAACTACACAAAATGTATCTCTAATAACAGATGTCGTGTATTCCATTTCCTACAAATAATAGAGTTTTATTTTTTAGTTACATATGAAATTCCATGTGGAGGACCCACGTGCCATTTGAAGTCTAGTTTTATAACTTTTTGTGTATAGGAAGTAAGCTTCTAGGATCCCATGTTTCCCAACCCCCCTTGTACAGTGACTAACACAAAGTGTACTAGCACATGGCCAGTGTACATGTCCATGTCCTGAAAGAAGAGGGCCCAAATATGAAAACACAACTCATCCTTGGGTTATTGGGTACCTTAATCATTGTGTACTCCATTATGTAAATTATTCCTCTAAGATCTCTTTTGTTTTGAATCATATTTTAGACTGTCATCAGTCGATAATTAGTTTTTTTTATGTAGAATGTAATGGTTTCATTATTAGTTTCTTTTGATATATGATGTGACATATTTGAAGTGTGGCACGTCTTTAGGAAATGCTTTATGATGGTAGTGAATGGACATGATCATAAAATTGGAAACCTTTTTGATGAGACAGGGCATGGTCCCTCTATCAACAGAGTGGAACCCTTATATTGGGATAGGTAATAGTTTCTATATCCCTAGAGTGGAACCCTCTAGTAGGGAAAGGGAGGTGACCCTCTATCCACATAGTGGAAAACTCATGTTGGAAAGGGCATGGGAATTCTATCCAAAAGTGGAACCCAGATTTGGATAGTTTATGGGACCTAACCCAATAAATTTTAACCTGAGATATGGACTACGGAATGGGTCCTCTATCTAAATTTAGAGTGTATCCCTTTTGATGTGTCAAATCTTAGGTCCTCTACCTATAGAATGAAACTCCCTAATATTCTAGGGAATAATTCCTCTATCTATCTACCGGGTGGATCCCATCTATCATATCAGAGCGTGGGTCCTCCATCATTTTAGTGTAACCCTGTTATCATATTAGTGCATCAGACTTATATCAAGATATTATTCCACCATAACTGTGTGTCACACTAGTGAGGTATATCTCTACAAAGTTACTCTCCAGACAGAAAAGAAAGATATATGGTATCAATGAAAAACTCTTGGAACTATAGGTTGAATCTTTTTCGGGGATGGGATATGATATGGAGAACCAATTTGTCTCTCATATAGGTTTCTTATTTGAGAATATATTTTTATTGTTCAGTTATATTTCTCTCTAGTTAGGGGTTTATCTATCTACTTATATTATGTCCCCTATTATTCCCCTTTCATTTTTCAGGGTGTCTTATAGGTATGTATAAACTCACCCATGAATTGTCTTTCCCACACATTTAATTCTTTATGAAGATTACGGACTTGTCTTCACTGATTACAGGAGTGTATAGTGGAAACCAATATGCATTTTTTCCTATATGAGTGTTGAATCGTGGTGATATAGAGATGGATTCTCTCCATAATTATTTCCCTTGTTATTTACTTTTTGGGTCATATTTTTTTATTAAGAATGTACATTCTCTCTTAAATTTTATGATTATTCTATTTTACTCTTTCATATTCCATTGAAGTTGTTGCATACAAGGTTATTACACTAAATTTTATTGTCTTTACATTTTATAACTATGCACTTCTACCTGGAGATGGTTGGGTATGTGCATATAATTACTTATTCAAAGGCCTTCCATTTTATTTATGACTTTTGTTTATGCTTGTTAGGCTCAAGACTATGAATGTGCACTAATTGTAGTTAGGGTTCAACCATCTGGAATCTGGGAATCCCCCTGCGGGTTGGGTTACGAGAGATTCATATCATATATCATTAGAAAATGGGAAATTTTTTGGGGTTATTTCCCAATGAGTGTTTTTGTTGGGAAACTAGAGAAATTATGACAAAGTTTCTTGTGTGCTTCTTTGAGGCCATAGAACTAAGTGTTGGTGTGGCAGAAGACTTATACATTCTCCATAACTCTGTCCACCTAAATTTAAACCCATAATACTGAGAAATTTTCTACAGAGAACCATGTTACATGCATCATATAGGATTTTTTATTTTGATTGTCCTTCATGAGTCATCTCTATATATATATATATACTGATATGTCTAGGGTACCTATTGATTAAATTTTTAGGATACCTCCATAATGACATCCATCTAGGTTACCAATTTTGGATTGTGAAAATGATCAGACCAGTGATGATGTCATAGTTCAGTATCCATCCCAAGATATCATTCAACTAGTGGACCAGGTAGAATTATAACTTCTTATCAAGAAATTTATCTTACCAAAAGTGAAGGATGAGGATTTTTGAGGGCATAAAACACTATACTTGTTTATGTAAAATAGACTATTGAGGTTTGGTAGTGAGCTAAAACCATAGCCAGAAAATGATTATAACTATTTTGAGATCTGGGTTATTAACCTTTTTATAACAACAACTAATCATGTGGATGTGCTAAAAAAATTATTTTACCAAGATAAATAGTGTTCTAGTTTATTCTTGTGACACATATATGTATTTATCTGAAAAATTCATTATCATAATTCCAAAATATATTTAAAGAGGATTGTTACTCATCATTTCAATTATTTCTTTGGATTCATGGTATTCTAATGCTTTTAGAATGAGGGATGATATTTTATGAGTATATTGTGAGGTTCATTGATACCACAAGGTATTCCCTTGAGATGATTTGGGAAGACTACTTCTAATCATAAAAGATTGATCAAGGTCCTCATATTGACATCTATTGTAGTTGGGTACCCAAGTGCATTCACACTTTGGATGGAATATTAGAGGAGGTGAGGGTTATTGAGGTATTCTTATTTGAGGGACACCATGCAACTCAATCTAGTAGTAGGGATCATAGTTTTGAGTTTTCTGTTGAATTTAGAATGTGTAAATCATTAAGATCTTAGCAAAATAGATTTTATCATGAACAAACATAGACATGTAGACATGTGGCATAGTGACCACAAATTGAAATAGGGAAACCTTGAGAGTAGTGATGACATAAATGTTTTGTGTGAGGTCAAATTGTATGTGATTTCCCCACCCAATGCGCAGAGCAAGGTAGGTAGATAATTGAAAGACCACCACAGTAGAGGAAACGTCATGACCATGTTTCTTGAGGAATGTTTATAAAATCATCTATTGAGTTGGAGCCAGAAGAGGAGTTGGTGGGGATCTAGGAGGAGGAGATTCTTTTTTTGGATGATGTTATGTGCTCCTTCCACCAACACTAATAGTTAATCCATGTCAAGATCATGGAGATGGACATCAGGGTCATGGGAAGATGTAGTCAATGGAGGCATGTTACCCAAAAATTTAAGAAAGGATTAGAGTTATGATATATGTTTATTAAAAAAATTCTTTAATATTATAAATATGTTTGAGTTAATCCTTCATCTATTTCGTCCTTGAATGAGAGATAGATATCCCATTTGATACATTATCCCATCATCATTGGACCGAGGTTTCTACAAGTAATGCCTCATTATTATCCGTTATATACCAACTGAGCAAGGTATCATTTTTTGGAGAGAGTTTCAAAAGGTACCACATGGTCTTCATGATGAGACCTTTTGAAATCATCCTTAGTGTCGAATATTTTCCCATAGTTGGAGGCCATATTTTCTGTCACCATAGATGAGTCAGATGCTTTTGGATGGTTTGGATGAGATTATCCATTGTTCATGGAAGAGATATCATGGATTAGTGGGTGCATCTTGAGAGAAGGAAGAAGAAACCCATCACCCATCACTTGGTGAGTTCATCCCTTAGCATTGTGGGGTCTTAAGGGATCTGGATTCCTTTAGTCATGGAGGGTTGTATGGATGTCGTTTTTGAGGATATTGTGCGACTACCTCCGATGCAAGAGATGGATTTTTTACATCGTCTTGCATACATGTACCACTATAATATTTTCAATGGAATATCATATATCCCCTAATGAGCTTCTAGATATGTGGGTATAGTTAGTGGACTTTCTAGATAAGAGTCTCATCAGACTTGGTGTTCCCTACTGGGTAGTTCTAGTGTTATTTTTGAAGAAGGTGGATAGGGAAATGTGGATATTTTTATTTATCATCACCTAAATAAATCCATGATAAAGAACATTTAAAACATTATATGTATTGACGGTCTGATTGATTAGTTGTGAGGTGAAATATGGTTCTCAAATATCGATATTAGGTCCAGCTAACATCATTTGAATGTTTGTGATGCTGATATTCAAAAGCTATGATTTGGATTTCGCTATGGGAATTATGATTTCTTAGTGAAGCATTTTTGTGTGAATAATTCCCCCTCTATGTTTTTTGGTTGATTAATATGACCATCTATCCACAATAAGAACAATTTTTATTGGTCTTCATTGATGACATACTCATCTATTTTCCTTTAGAGGAGGAGTATATAGAGAATTTTAGGATGGTATTAAAATTGTTTTAGGAGAACAATATTTATTGGAATATCTCAATGTGATATTTATAGTTCAATTAGGTTCACTTCAGGATTCATGTCATTTCTAAGCATGCATTAGATTTATACATGGTATAGGTCGATGTAGTGCTTTCTTGGAAGCCACCCAATAGTGTGTTAGATTTGGGGAGTTTTCTTTTTTGGAGAGGTATTAGAGGAGGATTGTTCCATATATCTCTAGGATTATATCTCCTTTTACTAACCTAACCTAGAAAGGGAAATATTTTACCTAGACTATGTAGTTTCAATGTGTCTTGTAGGATTTGATGCTCAAGGTGTCAAGTGGCCCAATTTTGAGACTATAGGAGCAGGGTGTGGAGTACATATTATATATTCATGAATCTATAGATATTATCATCTATATGTGTGTTTAGAATAAGTTAGTGACCATATA
The DNA here is from genome assembly GCA_963277665.1 of Viscum album. Taxonomy (NCBI): domain Eukaryota; kingdom Viridiplantae; phylum Streptophyta; class Magnoliopsida; order Santalales; family Viscaceae; genus Viscum; species Viscum album. The sequence goes on along the minus strand of OY728163.1, from coordinate 2,094,647,347 downwards.
TAAGTTGATGAAATTGAGACCCCATACGAAGAAAAACATGACTCACAACCAGTATTTATCGTCGGCGGTCTACACATGGAAGATGTAGAGGCACTAACTTATAGGAGTGATATTTATTGTTTACCTAGACCATATGAGTCTAATGAATGTATTCATGAAGAGAAACCTAACCTAGATATAGAGGTTCTATATGGAGTTCATATTGGACTATAATTTTGAGATACTATATACTCTAGTGAAGGTCAATGTGGTTGAAGTTTCCCTTTGTATAATGTCCATTTCTCCCCTGGTTGATGAGGTGTCATAGTAATTGGTTTACATGCGGCTAACCCTATTGGAGGAGGATGTGGATGATTTTCATTAGTACATGGTTTTTAATCCTACACACCATCAATGTGGGTGGAAGGCCTAATTGAGCGATGTCGACTGTGAGGTACTATGTGACCAGAAATCTTCAGTAGAATCACAATATAAATTTTATGATGGTGATATTGATGTTATCCATTTCAAGAGAAGGATACTGGTCTCAATCATGATGTGAGGGGAGGTGATGAGGGAGTTTCACACTTCTTCTTTGGCTATATATCCCAATGTAGGTAAGATGTAATGAGACCATAAGCTGTAGTTTTTCTGATCTAGATTGAGTCAGAGTATGTCTATGTTCATCTCCTAATGCCTCGCGTGTTAGTAGATGAACGTCATACAATGGGTTCCTACATGTTTTCTAAAACAACTTCTGATCCCTATGTGAATATGAGATGGCATATCCCTTTACATTTTATTAGGCTTCCATGAATAACAAGAGGCTATGATTATATATGGGTGATAGTTGATTGACTTATGAAGTTTGTACAATTCCTAGCTATAAGTTACCATAGTTGTGGTAGTGTTTGAGGAAGTTTTATTTGGAGATGATAGTACACTTTTTGTATTTTCTATCAATGATAGATTCTTTCCATCATGTTCAGTTCACCTAATGATGGTGGAGAAGCATGTAAGAGGAATTCAAGACCTAGCTGTAGTTGAGTACATATTTCCACACCTGAAAAAATCAGTAGACTAAGAACATTATCAATTCAAAGGAGGATATTCTGAAGGATTTCAAGTTTCAATTTCGACAGAGTTAGTATTATCATTTATCCTTGGTGGTGTTTACATATTACATAGATTTCACTCTACTTTCTGCATTACGCATCTCAAGGGCTTGTACGGGAAACCCGACATGTTACCCTTATGTTTCGCTAGGATCAATGAGGCATATTATGTTGGGTAATAGATGGGGTAACTGATGAAAGATAAGATCTAGGTGATTCACGAGCCATTGAGGACTAAATAGAGGAGGCTTAAATGGTATACATATCAATATCATAGGCCTTTTTACATTTATTGGGGAGACTATGTTTTCTTAAGTGTCTCTCCATGGTGAATATAAATTAGGTTAATATAGGGAGGAAATCTACCCTTGAGTTTCATTGACCAAATGAGATATTTCATAAGGTTATTTCCACCTCTCCTTACACCCAAATTGGGAGAGGGTTTATGATTTCTTCTGTGTGTCATGGATGAGGAGATATCTACATTATCCCATCGACATTATTGACCAGGGTGATATGGAAATCAAGGATGGATCCACATTCAAATAGTACCCAATAGAGATCATGGACCGGTAGGAGAGTATCCCATATGGAATGACCATTACCTTGGTTCATGTGTTTTCCTAGCATGGGAGCATACCAAATATCTCTTTGGGGTTAGAATCCAATTGCAGGATTAATATCTCCACCCCTTTCTTTAGCCATTTCATTTCAAGGATGAAAATTGTGAAGTATGGAATAATTTAGAGACTATTTTTTTTCTTGTATACTTTTAAATATATCACGAAATACATTCAAAGCCATGTGTTGAGATATCGCATGATTTGGAGGCCCCATGCACCTAGATTTTAATGTTTAAAAAAATTAAGTATATTTGATATCAATCACGCATTGTTTTTCAAAAAAATTGAAATATATCATTTACTAAGACTTGAATTCAAAATTTATATCATGGATGAATATAGAGGGTAGGATTTACCCCATGTGTGACCTAAATTTTGACAAAAACAGACATTTTCTAGATGAGTTTCATGGGCAGTATGTTTTATTAAATAAATAATTAAATTATTTATTTTCAATTTAATGACCTAAAACACATAAATATATATAGATACCATATTATGGAAAATATATACAGTTATCTATGTAACTATAGGTTTATTTATAATATGAATACATGATTATTAATTGTAATATTGAGATCAAATGACGACGGACATCCAGATCATGTTTTATTGAGGCACAACTGTTACGTCACATACTCTGATGCTACATAATGGGTCCCATGATCCCATTGGTTCACATGGCCTAAAGATCATCTCCCCAAATGAAAAAGTTGTCAACTAGTAGTGAGGGCCTTGGATGTGTTATTAGGGAGTCTAATTCCTCATTACCAAAGTAAACCATAGTGGATAAATTTAAACATAGGTAAATAGTGGAATCAATATAAGCAAATAGTTAAAGCATACAATGTAATAAAAAACAAGGATAAGAATAATTGTATCAACTATAATTACAGATTATGATATTTCATGTCACTAGAAACTTTTTGAAGTGTGGATACATGAGGACAACAATATCATGATCCACTATAGTATATAAAAAAAAAATTACTATCCTATGTATCCTATGATCCGGTTCGGTCATTATTGATCTCCATCCAAACAATAAGAAATAAACTGTTTGAAATTGTATTCTTCCCTTTTTCAACACCTCCATATATGTAATCTACCACATAGTACCAAACTATGTCCATAGTGGGTGTTAGATAAATATATGTGGCCCACAATCAATATTGTCTATAACATTCATCCCGTTTAATGGAAATGTAACAGTGTGTAGGCATGCATATATAAATTAAAGAAGTAAAATGAAACTAAACACCCAATTACATACTTTATCCCTCAACTGATGTTTGAACATATAACCAAGTAATTATTTGATTGTAAAAATTGGAAAATAAGTCACACATTATCAATGGTGAAGGTTCTAAGATGTAATAAGGAAACTGTAGTTGATAGTTAATAACCAATGTTTTTATGATCGTAACCAAGCAATACTAGACGTTAGGGGTCACTAACTCCAGAGTAACTGGGCCTAGCTAAGGGTATGAGTTTAATCCAAGTATCATAGTGAAAGCCTTTAAACAATAGGATTCTTACATAATCCAAGGTGATCATCAAAGGTAAGACATGGTTAAGCAGTGACTAGGGACTATGGGATTTAACTAAGGGACCAACATGTCAATATTGGATCAAATGAGTGTATCCATTGAATCCTTTAGTACTATGTGATGAATCCTATGGTGTCATATCGGCCATCCAATAATAGTCAAGGATAAAGATCTATGTTGTTATAATCCTAAACAACCCACATCCGTGAATCATAATGGGGTTCCTGAGTACTCACAACATTCCATGATAAGAATCCAAGGTAAGCTCGAGTCATGTCACTCATTTTTAATAATGAAAACATATATAATTTCAACTTGCTCAGGCCTTTACTTTCATTATAGTTACACATACAAGTATCACGAAAACTTAATAAAATCCATTTAAGGAATATTAAATAAATTCCATTTTCTACCTTTTATCAATGTGGTAAGGGGTCCTATAGACATGCAGCCTATTATTTATTTACATTTAGTCTATTCAAGTCATTTACATAGTGTATCTATCAATTTTAATTTCAGATTTAATTATCAATTGAAGAATATAAATATGGTGGGATAAGTGGTTAGAATATGTGGTACTTTCTATTATAAAAATCAAAATATAAATCAAGCCATTTGATATAGAAAAGTTTACCCATAGAAGGGTAATTCCAAGTCACAACTGAATGGTGGCCCAAACATGTCAAACACTAATAATACAATTATTCCATAGCATCTTACATGCGATGGATCGATTTGTGTGAGTAACCAAAAAAAATTACTCACATGTTTTGAAAGTTCATAACCGTATAATTCTAATGATTATGAGCATGGAATAGAAATTCAATAAATAGTAGCAGATGAAATTGGTGGGCCCCACATGATATTTCAAAAAATCAAAAAGCAATAGGGATGAGTTATAGACTACCCACTATAGGCTTGTAAAACTCACCCCATCAGGCATGAAAACTTTGTTTGGCTTAAACAATAGTATACCTATGAAAAAGTAATAATTCTCACACCTTGATAACTTGGTTGAGATAAAGATATAAAAAGAAATACTAAAACGGAATCGAGCACATACTCTCACGCACCCAATGTGACAAACAGAAGCTCGATCAGATCCCATACGAAAGATATTTTTTAATCCCACCGTAAGCCCTTCCAAGAGGACCAAAATGAGAGAAAATAGTTTAATCCCATAGGAATTCTATAAGGCCCCATCCTTAAACCTTACTTAATATTTAATTAAATGAATAATTCACATTGAGGATCTTTTCAGGTTTATAGTTTTAGAGAATTAGAACATAACTATTACATCTTAAAAGATTACAAAGTAGACACTTCTACTAAGTCTCCATAAAATAAAAACTCTTAAAAAGAAAGATGTCTAGATTCCATGTTTTAGATAGCATGAAATTCCATTGATCCCATCCTTGACTTTATTCCACTTTATGTCCTGTGAAAAACATTTCGAAAAACTTGGGGTGAGCATAAAAAGCTCATTAAGGGATACAAAAAGAATGAAAACTGTTAGTTTTTCAAACATCAAGTAAACCATGTATACTATATCAAAGTAATACCTTCACCTTCATGAAGTAGTAAAAAAAATCTTCACTGAATAAAGTATCATTACTTACCTTTTTGTAACCAAAGGATTACCCTAAAACCCATATAAAGAACACATAGAATATATAAAGGTAACTTGGGACATAAACATACTTAAGTGGAATAACCATACGGTTGACTTCCACACATATCACTTAATGGAATAGCCATACGGCCAATTTCCATACATACTTAATGGAATAGCCATACGGCCGACTTCTATTCCCAATGCATTGGAGGTTATAACGTAACCACCCGTCCTGGTATTCACGGTACCACCCGTCATATGGTTTATAACGTAACCACCCGTTAAAATGCCCAAGTACCAGTATAAAATCATAAAACATAAAACCAATATAAAGGAATGATAACATTTCCACATTTCAATCACAATATATCATAAATATATTGACATAATAGAATCTTTTTTCAAAACCATTTTCAATACCAAAATACATAAAAGAGTATATGGTATTTATTTTATTTTAAAAACATTACGGCTTGTTGAGGAAGCCAAAGACCAAATAATACTCGCGGTGGCGGAAAAAGTCGTTGTCACCGCGTACGTTAAAAAAACATTCCTTTTTGTCATTTAGTAAAACGCTTCGTAGAAAAAGATTCCTTTTTTATAAAAGTAAAAGTCAAAGGGGTTTATACACCATATAAAAGAAAGTTGTGTATAAAACGAAATATGCCTCATTGAAAGGAGATTGAGACGAAGTCCCTTACCTTGGGTCTGACTTGACTCGATCATTCTTTAACATCCTGAATAATAAACTTGAGTTAATTTATACTTGATTAAGAACCATTTTAAAGTTCATTATTCTTTTAATATCACTTATTTCCATGTTATAAACATTATGTAACCATTTAAGTTAATAATGTTTGTTTTGTCAATATTTGGTTCTTAAGTCGAAAGTTGACTTCTTACAATTACATGTTGTTCATGTGGTCAAAAGTTCTTTATATCCAGAATGAAATTCCTGATTTGGATATCATATATATCATATATATCCAGCATGTACATGTATTTATAATATTACATAATCATTTAGAGGTAAGAAATGAAATGCACCGTTCATGGAGACGGTAAGCCGTACGTACGCATGAACGCTACTTTCATTTACTTGTCATATTAGTGGAATTAAAACTAAATGAGAGGTATGTATATTTTAATTCCAGAATTATATTAATCATTTAGATATATCATTAATTATATATATACATTATATACATGTAATTTTAATAGTACATTACATTTGGGGATAAGAAATGAAATGCACCGTTCATGGAGACGGTAAGCCGTACGTACGCATGAACGCTACTTTCATTTCTATCTCATAATTTAATGGAAATAAATAATAATGATATAGAGGTATACTATAATTCCAGTATAACATTATATATAATAACTTTAAATCCATCTTTTACACGTCCCACATATGGAATTAACGAATCACATCACTTTGAGGGGGCGGTAGTCCGCACTTCCTTAAATGAAGATATCGTGTTTACCCATAATGGAAACCATAAAGGTATGCCAAAAATAAAAAATACAGAAGCTTAAAGAAAACATAAACATATTATATATCATATATAAAAATAGTGACATCATAATGGCCACCCTTGAAGGTGTTAAATGAGTATTGAACAATCATCGTTTCGGGAGGCAGAATTTCGCCATCCACAGAAACCCTATGTTCTTTAACCATTTGATGTAGTTGTGTGATAGTGTAGCTCAAATAAATATTATAACAACATCCTAGTATATTGAAGATACTGTTGTTGTTACAAAAGAAGTAAATAAAAAGAGTTTAGAGGGTTGGAGAAGCAAAATAAAACAAATGAACAAGAGAGAATGAATTACCTTTAAAAGTGTAACTCTCTTTTGATTTGAGCCTAAAGGCATCCTTTGAAAGGATTCTTCCCAACAGGAATCCTCTAGGATGAGTAGAGGGATGTGGAGAGAGTAAATGGGAAGGGGTTGGCCGAGCCAAAGGCTTGAGAAGTGTGTGAAATGAGGTAGAGGTGGGGGCCTTTTATAAGAGGAGAGGAGGGGCACTTTTGGAAAGTAAAGAAATATTACTTTATTTGAAAATGTGTTTCGGTTTTAAAAGGCCCCACATTGATAAAATTCGTGGATAAGGTGATAAGGGTTCGAAATCCACTCATCTAATTTGTTTTGGCCATGTGTAGGTTTTAGATTTTGCATTATCTTTCCATTTTATTTAAATCGTCAAATAATGATGTCATCGCTGCATCATTATTATGTCATAAATAATTTAATTTATTTAATGTCTAAAAATTATAAAAAAATACTATGATGTAGGAAATCATTTTAGCTTTCCAATGAATATTTATAATAAAAATTTGTACTTGTATAACCCCACTCAAAAATTATTTTAGTAAAACAATTTATGTTAGTGTCATTTTCACTTTAACATTAAATAAAAATATATTAATGTCATTTTCCACCTAAAGTGGCTCCATGGGGTCCCCAAGTTGGCCCATGGATTGTCTTGGTCGGCCATGACTCACCCAATAGTTGTAGGACAAGTCTCATGGTGTTTTCACATTCATATAATACCATTTTTACCTTAAACTACACTAATTACCTCTAATCGCGATTAATGAAAAAAAGTTACTATTCACCAAAAAATTATTTTAATCTCATTGAACCACATTTTACATCTTAATGACAACCATGTATGTCGGATTTTCAAAATTCAATACACATTAGTGGTAAACTTTCATTTAACTGAAAAATCAGTTTGCTTGATTACCACTTAGTGGTTTCACTATTCATCAAAAAATGAAGTTTTTCAGAAAATTACCAAAAATTCACCCTAAGCTATATTTGATATTACGAATTCAAAAATGAAGTCTATTTTACAAAATTCAAAACATATAAGTCAAATTAATTAATTTAATAATTAATTCCCGTTGTCATGACAAATAGCGTGTTTTTGTGAAACAATAAGTATCAAAAGATTGACACCAGTTTAAGTCCAATTTCAAAGTGAAATTGATTCCAATGAGCACCATTGGATTAACTGGTAAAAATATTTTCTAATTTCACTTTAAAACCAATTAAAATAATAATCTAATCATATAAATAATTTAGATTAAAAAGAGGTTTTGAATTAAAATACAACATTTTACACTATTCATAAAAAAATGAACTTTATCAGAAAGGTACCAAAAATTTACACAAAGTACATTTTGATGTCCCGATTCTAAAGAATAGTTATATTTGGTCCAAAATAAAGTATAAGAGTGATCAAAACTATATTTAATGACGGTTCACCATTAAAAGGTGATAAGTGAACCTTTAGTGAAAATTAGAGTATATATTCCCTAAAATTGAACTCTTTCCGTATTTTAAGCCTTTATCTTTTATTGGGTAAATGTATAAACATTTAAAAACATATATAATCATATTTTAGTTATTTCTATCCATTCCCTCTAGTACAACGGCTACTTGTTAACTAACATTTAAAATAATATTATTTTATTACTAGTGTGCTACGTAAGTTTCAAAGAAACTCATCGTTGCGTATCGGGTACGCTATCGAACATAGCAACCCCTTTAAAATAAAATTAATATTTAATTCGTAAATATTAATAAATATGAAAATTCTATATTCTTTATTTACCTGGGATGTTACATCCTTCCCCCCTTTTGGGAATTGCATCCTCGCAATTTTATTCACTTATCAAAATAAGTGGGGGTATTTATCCCTCATAGCATTTTCAGATTCCCACGTTGCCTCTTAAATCACATGGGTTTTCCACAAAACCTTTACCTGATGAATCACCTTATTCCGTAACACTTGCTCCATGTGGTCAAGAATCTGGACCGGCTGTTCCTCATAAGATAGGTTCTCTTCCAGCTGAACTACCTCTGGGCTCAAAACATGAGATGGATCTGGCATATACTTTCTCAACATCAAAATGTGAAAAACATTGTGTACCTGAGATAAACTCGGAGGTAAAGCCACTCGGTATGAAACTGATCCAACTCTCTCCAGAATTTCGTGTGGTCCAATGAACCTTGGACTCAACATTCATTTCTTACCAAATCTCATCACACTTTTCCATGGAGAAACCTTGAGAAAAACATGATCACCTACCTCGAAAGATAGATCCTTCCTCCGGTTATCCGCATAACTCTTCTACCTGCTCTGAGCTGTTCTCATGTGTTTCTGAATCAGCTGAACTTTTTCTGCCATCTCTTCTACCAATTCTGGTCCCATCAACTTTCTTTCACCCACTTCATCCCAGAAAGCTGGAGTTCGACACCGCTTCCCATATAATGCCTGAAATGGTGCCATCTTTATAATGGAATGAAAACTGTTATTATATGAAAATTCAACCAAAGAAAGATGTTGGTCCCAACTTCCCTGATAATCCATAGAACAAGCTCATAGCATATCCTCCAATGTCTGAATTGTTCGTTCTGACTGCCCATCTGATTGAGGATGAAAATCTGTACTAAAATTTAATTCAGTACCCAACGACTTCTGAAGGCCTTTCCAAAAGTTAGAAGTAAACCTGGGATCACGATCCGATATAATGGAGAGAGGAACTCCATGTAACCTGACTATCTCTTTAAGATACAAACGGGAAAGTTGATCAAGAGAGAAAGTATCTAGTATAGCAAGGAAATGAGAAGATTTGGTCAAGCGATCAACAATAACCCAGATTGCATTATTACCTTGAGATGTCGTCGGTAATCCCACAAAAAGTCCATGGATATATTCTCCCATTTCCACTCTAGCATTGGTAAAGGCTGAAGCATCCCTTTCGGTAACTGCTGCTCTGCTTTAACCTGTTGACATATCAAACACTTCACAGTAAAATCAGCAATGTCTCTTTTCATTCCATCCCACCAGTAATACTCCCGTAGACCTCTGTACATCTTAGTACTGCCAGGATGAAAAAAACAACTCATTCTTCAACTGTGAGTCACAAGGCACACATAACCTCTTCACAAACCTCAAAACACAAACACAAACTTATCCAAGAACTCATGGAAAATTTTATTCATAAGGTCCATGAATACAGAAGGTTCATTGGTTAACCCAAAAGGCATAACTACAAATTCATAATGGCCATATCTAGTACGGAACGCAGTCTTCGGAACGTCTGCTTCTTTTACTTTCAACTGATGGTACCCCGACCTCAATTCAATCTTCGAAAAATACTGAGCTCCCTGGAGCTGATACCACTTCATTCGATGTCCCAACATCTGCTGAAGTTGTTGCAAAGGATTTCACCACCCCTTTCTTCTTGTAGTCTGGCTGCATTCCCCTAGTTGAGTTCTTCGTTGGACACTCGTTTGCATAATGATCCATTTCATTACACTTAAAACATATTACCGTTGTCTTTTCATTTCCTACTTGATCATCTTCCTTACAGTTACGAGCAATATGACCAGACTTACCACACCGAAATCACTTACCAAACTTGGATAAACATTCTCCAGGATGCATTTTACCACACTTCTCACAGGATGGATATTTGGTTTTCTTAACTCCTTGCTTCTTTGATGAATTCTTCCCCTTTGCCTGCCAACTAGACCTCTTATTCTTTTGTTTGTCATAGAACACCTGATCATCGGCAAACTCCATTTCCACCTTCTCCGTACATCGAACAAGTTTTTCATAACTTTTGAACTCATGAGAAGCTAAATCCCTTCGATACTTTGGCTTTAACCCTGAGTAAAAATGGTTTATTTTACTATCAAGATCTCGTATGAAGTTTGGAGCATACCTTTCCACTCGAGTGAACTTTTCTTCATAAGCAGCCACTGAATCATTTTCCTGTCTCAATTCTAGGAACTGTTTTTCCATCCTAAGACGAACCACCTTAGGAAAATATTTCTCAAGAAACATACCTTTGAATTCGTCCCAGTGAAGATCCTCAATCTCATCACTATCCCTTATATTTTTCACCATCGACCACCACTGATCAGCTTCACCTTCAAAACGGTAAATAGAAAGACTAACCTTTTGATGTTCAGAACACCCCATGACATCAAAAATCTTTTACAGTGCTTTAATCCACCCTTCAGCTAGCACAGGGTCAGATGATCCTTTGAATGATGGGGGATGTTGCCTCATGAAATGTTCCACCACTGACATGTTCCTCTGCGGTTGATCTGGCTGATCTAGTGCATGGATACCACAACCATTTATATCCTGAGTCAACTGTGCCATCACTGCAACAAACTGTTCAGTTCCAATTCCGACCATTTTTGGATGCTGATTCGGAAGGTTATCTTCCTCCTGATGTCTTCCCAACATAGCTGATTTGTTTCCTCTATGGAAAACCATTCTGAACACAGAAATATCTTAGGTGAAGAAACATGGTAATCCGTAAATGCTATATCATTTCAATCATATTATAATTTAACACATTTCTAACTCCTAAAGTTGTCTAAACCGACCTCTGATACCAACTATAAGGCCCCAGCCTTAAACCTTACTTAATATTGAATTAAATGAATAATTTACATTGAGGATCTTTTCAGGTTTAGAGTTTTAGAGAATTAGAACATAACTATTACATCTTAAAAGATTACAAAGTAGACACTTGTACTAAGTCTCCATAAAATAAAAACTCTTAAAAAGAAAGATGTCTAGATTCCATGTTTTAGATAGCATGAAATTCCCTTGATCCCATCCTTGACCTTATTCCACTTTAAGTCCTGTGAAAAACATTTCGAAAAACTTGGGTTGAGCATAAAAAGCTCAGTAAGGGATACAAAAAGAATGAAAACTGTTAGTTTTTCAAACATCAAGTAAACCATGTATACTATATCAAAGTAATACCTTCACCTTCATGAAGTAGTAAAAAAAAATCTTCACTGAATAAAGTATCATTACTTACCTTTTTGTAACCAAAGGATTACCATAAAACCCACATAATGAACACATAGAATATATAAAGGTAACTTGGGACATAAACATACTTAAGTGGAATAACCATACGGTTGACTTCCACACATATCACTTAATGGAATAGCCATACAGCCAATTTCCATAAATACTTAATGGAATAGCCATACGGACGACTTCCATACCCAATGCATTGGAGGTTATAACGTAACCACCCGTCCTGGTATTCACGGCACCACCCGTCATATGGTTTATAACGTAACCACCCGTTAAAATTTCCAAGTACCAGTATAAAATCATAAAACATAAAACCAATATAAAGGAATGATAACATTTCCACATTTAAATCACAATATATTATAAATATATTGACATAATAGAATCTTTTTTCAAAACCATTTTCAATACCAAAATACATAAAAGAGTATATGGTATTTATTTTATTTTAAAAACATTACGGCTTGTTTAGGAAGCCAAAGACCAAATAATACTCGCGGCGGCGGAAAAAGTCGTTGTCACCGCGTACGTTAAAAAAAAATTCCTTTTGTCGTTTAGTAAAACACTTCATAGAAAAAGATTCCTTTTTATAAAATTAAAAGTCAAAGGGGTTTATACACCGTATAAAAGAAAGTTGTGTATAAAACGAAATATGCCTCAATGAAAGGAGATTGAGACGAAGTCCCTTACCTTGGGTCCGACTTGACTCGATGGTTCTTTAACGTCCTGAATAATAAACTTGAGTTAATTTATACTTGATTAAGAACCTTTTTAAAGTTCATTATTCTTTTTATATCACTTATTTCCATGTAATAAACATTATGTAACCATTTAAGTTAATAATTTTTGTTTTGTCAATATTTGGTTCTTAAGTCGAAAGTTGACTTCTTACAATTACATGTTGTTCATGTGGTCAAAAGTTCTTTATATCCAGAATGAAATTCCTGATTTGGATATCATATATATCATATATATCCAGCATGTACATGTATTTATAATATTACATAATCATTTAGAGGTAAGAAATGAAATGCACCGTTCATGGAAACGGTAAGCCGTACGTACGCATGAACGCTACTTTCATTTCATTGTCATATTAGTGGAATTAAAACTAAATGAGAGGTATGTATATTTTAATTCCAGAATTATATTCATCATTTAGATATATAATTAATTATATATATACATTATATACATGTAATTTTAATAGTACATTACATTTGGGGATAAGAAATGAAATGCACCGTTCATGGAGACGGTAAGCCGTACGTACGCATGAACGCTACTTTCATTTCGATCTCATACTTTAATGGAAATAAATAATAATGATATAGAGGTATATTATAATTCCAGTATAACATTATATATAATAACTTTAAATCCATCCTTTACACGTCCCACATATGGAATTAACGAATCACATCACTTTGAGGGGGCGGTAGTCCGCACTTCCTTAAATGAAGATATCGTGTTTACCCATAATGGAAACCATAAAGGAATTCCAAAAATGAAAAATACAGAAGATTAAAGAAAACATAAACATATTATATATCATATATAAAAATAGTGACATCATAATGGCCACCCTTGAAGGTGTTAAATGAGTATTGAACAATCATCGTTTCGGGAGGCAGAATTTCGCCATCCACGGAAACCGTATGTTCTTTAACCATTTGATGTAGTTGTGTGAGAGTGTAGCTCAAATAAATATTATAACAACATCATATTATATTGAAGATACTGGTGTTGTTACAAAATAAGTAAATAAAAATAGTTTAGAGGGTTGGAGAAGAAAAATAAAACAAATGAACAAGAGAGAATGAATTACCTTTAAAAGTGTAACTCCCTTTTGATTTGAGCCTAAAGGCTTCCTTTGAAAGGATTCTGCCCAAAGGGAATCCTCTAGGATGAGGAGAGGGATGTGGAGAGAGTAAATGGGCAGGGGTTGGCCGATCCAAAGGCTTGAGAAGTGTGTGAAATGAGGTAGAGGTGGGGGCCTTTTATAAGAGGAGAGGAGGGGCACTTTTGGAAAGTAAAGAAATATTACTTTATTTGAAAATGTGTTTCGGTTTTAAAAGGTCCCACATTGATATAATTCTTGGATAAGGTGATAAGGGTTCTAAATCCACTCATCCAATTGGTTTTGGACATGTGTAGGTTTTATATTTTTCATTATCTTTCCATTTTATTTAAATCGTCAAATAATGATGTCATCGCTGCATCATTATTATGTCATAAATAATTTAATTTATTTAATGTCTAAAAATTATAAAAAACTACTATGATGTAGGAAATATTTTTATCTTTCCAATGAATATTTATAATCAAAATTTGGACTTGTATAACCCAACTCAAAAATTATTTTAGTAAAACAATTTATGTTAGTGTCATTTTCACTTTAACATTAAGTAAAAATATATTAATGTCATTTTCCAACTAAAGTGGCTCCATGGGGTCCCCAAGTTGGCCCATGGATTGTCTTGGTCGGCCATGACTCACCCAATAGGTGTAGGATAACTTTCATGGTGTTTTCACATTCTTATAATACCATTTTTACCTTAAACTACACTAATTACCTCTGATCGCGATTAATGAAAAAAAGTTACTATTCACCAAAAAATTATTTTAATCTCATTGAACCACATTTTACTTCTTAATGACAAACATGTATGTCGGATTTTCAAAATTCAATACACATTAGTGGTAAACTTTCATTTAACTGAAAAAACAGTTTGCTTGATTACCACTTAGTGGTTTCACTATTCATCAAAAATTGAAGTTTTTCAGAAAATTACCAAAAATTCACCCTAAGCTATATTTGATATTACGAATTCAAAAATGAAGTCTATTTTACAAAATTCAAAACATATATGTCAAATTAATTAATTTAATAATTAATTCCCGTTGTCATGACAAATAGCGTGTTTTTGTGAAACAATAAGTATCAAAAGATTGACACTAGTTTAAGTCCAATTTCAAAGTGAAATTGATTCCAATGACCACCATTGGATTTACTGGTAAAAATATTTTCTAATTTCACTTTAAAACCAATTAAAATAATAATCTAATCATATAAAAAATTTAGATTAAAAAGAGGTTTTGAATTAAAATACAACATTTTACACTATTCATAAAAAATGAACTTTATCAGAAAGGTACCAAAAATATACACAAAGTAAATTTTGATGTCCCGATTCTAAAGAAGAGTTATATTTGGTCCAAAATAATGTATAAGAGTGATCAAAACTATATTTAATGATGGTTAACCATTAAAAGGTGATAAGTGAACCTTTAGTGAGAATTAGAGTATATATGCCCTAAAATTGAACTCTTTCCGTATTTTAAGCCTTTATCTTTTATTGGGTAAATGTATAAACATTTAAAAACATATATAATAATATTTTAGTTATTTCTATCCATTCCCGCCAGTACAATGGCTACTTGTTAACTAACATTTAAAATAATATTATTTTATTACTAGTGTGCTACGTAAGTTTCAAAGAAACTCATCGTTGCGTATCGGGTACGCTATCGAACATAGCAACCCCTTTAAAATAAAATTAATATTTAATTCATAAATATTAATAAATATGAAAATTCTTTATTCTTTATTTACCTGGGATGTTACAAATTCAGATTAGGAGAACGTAGGAGGATTAATTTGATAATTAAGGGGAAAAGAGTAAAATTACCGGTAATTTTTTTGTGCAAGGCTTGTCTAAACAGTTTGAAAAAATGTGGGCAGACCATGAATGGGTTCATGGGGAAGAGGGAAACTAGAATTTATAAGGCACTCTGTTAGGGAAACTGTGCACCAACAGTGCGGCAAGGCTCTTTCCAAATTGGAACCACTAGTAGGGTTTACTACAAACCATGCACCAGACCGTGTTTTCCCAAAAAGATTCATTACTGGATCTAAATAAGCCCTAGAAACCCTCGTATAGTTCACTCAGACATTTGGAATCTATATTAGGTCCAAAATAAATATGTATAGCTAAATTTAAATGATCCAAACCTGAGTGAAAAATCTGGTTCTTACAGTCTTATCTCCATAGACAAACTCGGTCAAAAGTTCAACTTCTAATGGTGAAGGAACACTATCAGAGAACAAATATATCCAGTGGGAATGTATGTTGGCCTCCCTCCACCCAGAATCACCATGAATGCGGACTTTCTACCATGGAACCCATACTAGGGTGACAGACTATCCCTGGAGAGCCTTCGTGCTCCGGAAAATGATGCGTACTAGACACTCTTCAATGGTAGCATCCGCATCTAACTCAATATCCTCAGGATCAAAGGTATGTGTTGGGTTAACATGAAATTTTCAATGCTTTGAAACATGGAAGACATCATTCATGGTGTGTTACCTCTGAGGTAGTAGAAACCAATATGCTATAGGTCCAACTCTATCAAAGATTTCAAATGGCCCTGCATAATGAAGTGAATACTTCCCTTCCTTATATGAAACATCCATTCCCTAGACTAGGTGATTATTGAAAGAAAAAAAATTATCCTTGACCTCAATCTCTAGATGTCCTCAATGATGGTTAGTAGATGAATTATGTCAAAATAAAGTAGTATTCATGTGATTTCTGGTCAGCTAAACCTGTTCTGATGCCTCCATAAGAAGATGAGGGCCTAATAGTGTTGTGTCACCTGACCCTAGCCAGAATGTGGTTGAATAGCACGACCTGCCATATAAGTCATAAAACGGAGCTATCTAAATTTTATCTTGAAATCTATTATCATAAGTGAACAAGAAGAGAGGGATATGATTCTCCCAAGAACTTCCAAAATCAACGACACATGCTTGGATCATATCCTCTAGAACCTGTATTGTCTGTTCTAATTGTCCATTGGTGTGAGGAGATAAGTTATTCTTAAAAGAACTTTTGTTCCCATCACCTTTTTCAATCCCTACTGTAATAGTTTTGTGAAACAAGTGTCCTTATCTAAAAAGATAGTTCAAGGGACCCCATATAGTCATATGATCTCATGAACATTCAGTACTCCCATATCATTAACTAAGAATGTATCCTGAATAAGAATAAATTTAGATACTTTTGTTAGTATGTTAATGAAAAGTCATACAACGTCTCTACCTCTAGGTGACCTTGGAAAAATAAGTACAATTTCCCTGGAAACGTCATCCCATTTCCATTCTAGGACTAGAAGTTAGTGTAACAAGCCAGTAGGCCTCTTTTGCTTCGCCTTCACCTAATAACAGGTGGAACACCGAGTGATAAATTCTGGTATCTGAAGCTTCATCCCATGACACCAATAATAGAGTCGCATTTCTCGATACATCTTGGAGATGACTATTTTAAATACCCACCAAGAAGCAAGGGACTCACACATCTAGTCATCTCTCATATCTATAGGAACCTAGAAAAGTCGAAAAAAATTAGGATGTCATCTCTATCCACAGAAAAATCCAGAGGGGTTATCTCTTGATAAAATCTCACGAAGAACCAAGAATTCAAGATATAAAAATCATAAAATCTTTACCTTTTCAAGGAGGTAAGATGTAACTACTAAATATGAGAGATGATACTTTTTGTGACTATCATGGTGCTCAAGATCCAGCTTAGAGAAAAGTTTCATTAACTTTCATTCATCACTGGCTTCTCGTTCTACCTTTTCCGGAGTTTTCGGACACAGAGCATCTGCAACCACATTACATTTCCCATTGGTATAGGCAAGGTCAAAATATAAGGATTATATTATTTTACCCATATCCACTGTCTGAAGTTCAAGTCATGCTATGTAAAAAATATTTGAGGATCTTATAGTTCATGTACAAAACGAAGTGATCACCAAACAGATAGTGTCTCCAGTGACATAAGTCGTGGATAACTACTTCTAGCTCAAGGTCATACATCTGTTAATTTTACTAATGGGGCTTCTATTACCGAGATCCATATGCAATGACTTTTTCCTCCTCTATTAGAACAATTCTTTGGCAGATTCCTCATGCATCACAAAAGATGTAATAACCTACACAAAGATCTCAAATAATTAGAATATGTGCTAAGACAAGCCTCCCTTCTATCTCCTAAAAGGATTTCCCACATGCTTTTGACTAAAGTAACTTGACACCCTTCATTGCAATTCTAGAAAGGGGTTAATAAATGCATGTGAAATATGGTATGAAATGCATGTAATATACATCCATCCCCAAGAAGTTTCATATATCAGAAAATTTCTTGGGATAGTACAAGGAGACTACAACACTAAGATTTTTAGGGTCAATAAATACTTCTTATTTGAAATTATATAACAAAAGAACTAAACTTTTTTGACCTATAGATAGAACATATCAATCATGGAATGAATTTGATGCTCTATTACTGTACTCAGAGTTATCTCAAGATGTTTAGCATGGTCGTTACATGATAATACACCACGATTTCATCCACAAATACATTAACAAAAGAGACGAGATAGGGATGAAAATCCATTTTAATTAGATCCATGAAAATGGAGGGAATGTTCATAAGGCCGAACAACATAACAAGTTAATCATGCTTATCATACCTACTAAGTAAATTTATAAAAGGTATGTCTCATGGAATTACTCACACTTGATGATAACATGATCTTAGGTCAATCATAGGTCATCCCTTAGCTCCTCAGAGTTGGTTGAAGAGATCTTCTATTTGAAGTAGAGTATACTTTTTCTTGACCAAAATTTGGTTCAACCATCTATAATCCACACATAGACATAAGGTTCCATATCCATACTTAGAGAAATGAATGAGCGAACCACAAGAGGTTGTATTAGGCTATATAAATCTTTTGGTGTCTAAATCCTCTAACCTTCACTTGAGATCCTGAAGCTCTATAGGTTCCATCCTGTAAGAATGAATAGACTCTAGAGATGCTACTAGAATAAGATCGATTATAAACTATACCTCTCTCTCATGAGGTAATCCAGAAAAATTTCCCGAAAAGACGCCCATGAAACAATCCACTACAGGAGGGAAATCATCTTTATATAAACCATAATCCTCCATGAAATGATTTGTAATCATGGAGGTCACTCCACCTAGACCGTGATTATTTGGTCTCTCTCTACCATACAAGACATCCCACTCATCCTTATATAGATAACTGCAAACTTCTATTATTGTAAAGGATACCATGTGGGGATAACAGTCAAAAAAAGCATGATAATGAACCAAACAGTTCATCCTGAGAATGAAATCAAGGTGTTTCATGTTGAGAATAAAGATGTTATATGAGAATGTATATCTGCCTATCTCAAAAGGATAGTCCCTACAATGGTGCATTCCCTCTATTTGTGCCCCTAACAGTATATATTGGGTCATTACAACATATTAGTATTGTATATTCACTCTGAGACTCTCCAAGATATATACAAAGATAAAAGAGTTCTAAAACCCATTATCAAATAAATAAAATACTATATTATATGCTACAAGAATAGTAGCTCATACTGTAGATGGTCACGCAATATGATCCTTGGGTATCAGCTATAGTTCATGAAACTGACCTAATTTGTAGCCCTATTAAATAGTTGGACAACCATGATAGTAACTGATATGTTGCTTCTCCTGGTGATCGGGGGTCTGGCTACCACATCACAACATCCTCCTCGATGAATTCTTTCTGTGCTTCAACAACTCCCTCCCTGGCTCAGTGAAAACAATCCTTCTCCAAAAGTTGGAGGTGTCTTGGATTCTTTTCTACTTGAGGCTGGTGAAATAGATTGGTACAAACACTGATTATGACCCATACTTCACCATGACCGACACTCCATTAGGTTTCTACTATAAAGGGGCTTCATGTCCCTAGTCTCCCATACTGATCACACAATATTGCGCTACTGAAACAGTAACTATGCTTGTCACTTCTCTAATGATAATCCTTGAGGGAATGTTTCCTTCCACCTAGATATCTACTAGCATGACATGACATTTATCCTAAATATGTTGTGCTATTGTCTTCCCCCTTGTTTTGAATAGTGATAAGATCCTTATTGACTATTGTTGATAATGTAGGTAGGTTAAATACATTAACATGCTTATAGAATACGTACTCAAAATCCATCCTAGAAATTTATGTCACGTGAAATCCCATAACCAACTAGAAGTGGTTATGTGCACTTTAACTCAATCAAAACCTTTAAATATTCGATAACCAACTTATATCTCAGCCCGAGATGCATGAACTCTCTAGATCTGTCATCTCTCATCATGTGAGGAAAGAACTGATCATATAAAAATTTCTAGAAATCAACCCATAACATTCCTTGATGTTAACTATCCGGGGTAATCACATTCCAACAACACTTCGCTAAATCTTGAAGCATTTATGTATCTATTTTTACCCTCTCTTTTAGAGGCATCTCTATATTCTCAAATATACATAAGGTGGAATCTAACAAAGACTCTGTATATGGTAGACTTCTATCCCTTGAAAATGTAGGATCATGATGCTTCTAGAATTCAAGAGCCAGATCATCCATTGTAGGAGAAAATCATGGAACACCAATCATGGACTACATCAGGCATAGGAATATATCATGAACATGGGCATTTAATAATTTAAGGTGGTGCCTCAAATGGTACACCTGGTGGCAATATTGTTGGATCAGGGCCCAAAATTTTTGGAGCATGATCGTCACTACCATCTAGGCATACGACATGAGGATTTCGTGGTGGCGTGGGTCTAAAAATTCAAATCACAAGCCAAAAAATGAGATTTATGCAGATAGATATCATCACTAGAGGAGGATGAACATAATAAATATCACTACCCAAGGCATACTGCACCAACATCCAGCTTTGAAGGCCAAGTATCAGCATGCTCTCAAGTGTATGATTCATTTAATATTACATTAAATTACATGGTTCGCCTATTTAACTTTCATAAACATGACAAAGATGGTTAAGGATGTGAAACCAATTCGTTTTAGATGACATTATTTTCTTTTTAATGGATAGAAATTCCCATTAATCAATAACCATACACATCATTAATGAAAATGTCATCCAATTTTTTTTAGCATTATGGCTCGACTCAATAAATTACTCATCCAAACCCATGAAGGACCATACACCTCATGAATTATGATAGGAAATCACTCAATCACAACCATGATTAATACAAGAAAAGCTAACTATAACATCATTACTCGACAATCACAGCCATATAAGGAAATGAAAAGTAGTGAAATGCACAAATATGGCAGGGAGATTTCCAAGACAAGTGAATCCTATATTCCTATAAGGATTCATGTGAAAATTATTCTTTCCCTCAGGTCATAAAGCTAATGATAAAATAGAATCTCAATCAGAATGATATTCAATAACACCATATAGCATGTTCATCACCCAACGTTGAAATAATGTCAACTATAATAGTTGAAATAAGAACAACAATTGTATTTTTGGTAACATGGTCGTTACCCAAAACCTACATTTGCGACACCAAATCATAGCGTACGAAAAATTCCTAGGTGTTCCTAATCACATGACCATTATTTAAAAATAGTAAAGCAAGAAAAAAACCTTCTCTGATACCTCTTTTTGATGTACCATAACCAGAATCCACTTAATTGGTTCCACGAACCTGGTAGGGAACATATACTCAAGCGCATCTACACAAATTCTAAGGGTTTCCGACTAGTAGTGGGGGTCTACGGTGTATCTATAGGGAGACTATTCCATCATTAGAAGAGCGTAGTTTAATGCATAAATGTAAATAGAGGTTAATAGTTGATGTAATATAAGTAAATAAAGGATGTAGAAAATGTAATTTATAGATAACGTTAAAAATAATTGTATAAACTAGAATAACTGATAATGATTGGTCATGTAAATAGAAAACTAGAAAATATCTATACAACATGGAAGTTATAACATGTTCTAGATAACTTTAACAAAACTAAAATTACTATCCCAATCACCCCTAGCTCTGGATTAGTAATCTTATATGAATCTCTATACTAACAACAATAAATCAATTGTTCAAAGCAGTATGCTTCCCTTTGTCAGCACCTGCATACATGTAATCTTTCCCAGGTACCAAATGGTGCCAAGAGAGGGTTTGAGATAAATCGTACTGGGTTGCAACCAATTTATTCTACAACATCTATCTCATTTAATGGAAACGTAATAGTGTGAAGGCATGCATATATAAAGTAAGGTAGAAAAAATTAACTAAAAAACCCATGTACCTTCGTTATCCATAGTCTGGTGTTTGAAAATATAACCATGTCATTATTTGATTGTACCAAATTAAAAATAAGTTAAACATTATCAATGTTGAAGTTTCCAATATGTAATAACGAAGCCATAGTTTAATGATAATAATAAGTGGTTCCATGGTCTTCACTATAGCAACCCTACTTTTATTACATTACTTTTATATCATTTTAGTGATAAAAAAATAAAAATATTACACATTGAGGATCCAGTGGATTAGTGTGTTGGGAAAACCAAGACCATATAAAACATTTACAACCAAAAACTTTTATTTAATTCCTTCTTCTCTAGCGTCTTATTGGCTCTTGACCTATCCATAGTACATGTAGTTTTCTCAGGATATACATCAAAAGGGATGATCTAAAATACCCGTAAGAGGGTATATGATAACATAAAAAAATTTAACATGTATTGATCATAATCATTATTTTCATAAAAAAAGACACATGATCATAATCATGAGAGGAAACATTAAAAAGGTATCGGAATGTGGCAATGCATAAAAATGTAACATCATGTCTCGGTGGTTAACTGTCACACATAGTTTTGAACAAACATAGCATCATGTTCACCAAAAATTTTACTTTAACTCATGAGATTCATAAATTTTCCCAATGAATTTGAGCTCTATATAACTCTTAGTAGACCCGTCACCTTAAACATTCATATTTTCTTATATAATTCTTGGTGCTCCTGTCACATCATAACATTTACGTTATCATGCATGCCACATAGAAAATATGTCAAAAATGAACATAAAATAAATCATGGAAATAAATATGTATTTAACTCATAAATATTACATTTGTAAAATTTATTTTTTGAAAGTATATAGGTAATATCATTCTTGACATAGAACCATTAACCTTGATTGAAGAGTGAAATAATCTTTGAGAAGTAAAAAAGTGTGTGTTTATTTGAAATAAGAGTTATTTTGGAAAACATTGGGTTATTCATAAAATCATTAATAGAACATTTATATCCCATAAAAGGTAATTTATTAATGAAAAAATTATTTCTAATGAGAAACTAGACCGAAAATAGAGTGAAAGAAGGAGATCCCAAGGAAATAAAGTTAGGTTCGTGAATTTCTGCTTACCTTGTATCTGAACACTTTATTCAATTTATTAGCATGTATAATCACATTATATTAATTAATTAAAAAATAAAGAACAGTTTATGCATGAATATGGTTCATTTTTGTTTTATTACGTTATTTTATGGGTCTTTGGATGATTTATAGAGTTTAAATTCATTGTTCGGGAGTGTTCTTTTTCATAGTTTTCATGAACGGTTCACCTATACAAATGAAGGGATATTCGTGTAGAAAATAGATAAACATAAAAAACTGATATAACATGTTATTAATGATATTCAGGAATTTAAATTAACTTTTAAATAATTATTATAGATACCATGTGGATGATTCTTTAGTTGATATTTAATGATGATCGTTTTAGGTTAATTTGGGCTGTTTTTGGATCAAGACAAACATGTTTTGTTTTATCAATTATTATTTTGAATAAATTTTTTTTATAGAACATAAAATGGGTTACAAAAGAAATATTACAATATTTTTCTAACCATAATTTTTTTTTATTTATACCATTTATTAATTTCAAATAAATTTGAAGTGCATCACCTATAATGGAGACAAATGAACACATCAAGGGCAACGATTTCATTTTTATTAACAAAGATAGAGAAGAAAGAGTATAATGAATAATATTCCATTAAAATGAAATAATAATAGTATATCAAATATAATCGAGTTTTTAGGGAATTTTTATAAGATATATTGAGGATAAGAAAAGAAAATATATGAAATTTGAAAGGAAATTGAAACAAAATAGAGAGGAATTACCTCTTGAATACTCCTCTTGAGATCCACCTTAATGAATTTAGGATTTTTCTTTTGATGATACCAAGATTTCTTGGTTGTGGGGGAGTTCTATCGATGATATTTGGGTATAATTTGGAGAAGGATTGATGCTTGAGAGGTGTGAATAAATGAGGGTGTGAGGGGTGGTAAATATAGAGGTGGGGGAAGGGTTTTCTTAATATTTTAATCATTTGATGGTTATTTTCCACAAGAAAAAAAATATTGATGATTCCATGACCAAAAATAGTAATAAGGGCATGTTATTTCTATATTTGGGTTCTTATATAACTTATGATGTCAGTAATAATGGTTTTAAATTATATTGTATTCATACGGTAAATTATTGTATTTTACTATTCACCAAAAATTCAAGTATTTCAAAAAAATATCAACAAAAATCCCTTAAACTTTTTTCATGTGGGGAAACCAAAAATGAAATCCATTTCATGAAAATATTTACCTAAATATTTTTATTTTAATTTTTAATTAAAATAAAAATTTATAGGAAAAAATATAGTTTTTAAAATTAAAACTGATTTTATAATGCTTTAAAAAAGTATATATGGTCATATAAAATTATCATAAAACCCGAAGACATAGAATTTTTAACTTATGAACACATTTTTTGAAAATAATTGTTTTCAATTAATTAATTGGTATTAATTAATTATTTATGGCTTACAAAAAATACCATACTTTTATTATAGTCATATTTTCACTTATAAGATGCCAAAATTTTATTTTTACATTCAACGATGAGCTTACTATTCTTTTGAAATATGTACTATTACTAATGGTCATTATACTATTCAAAAGGGTAGGTTAATACTCATAAGGGTAGGTTAAAATTCACCAGAAATTAGGTTTGACCTATCAAACTCCAAAAATATTACTGATTGCAACCGTGTATGTCAGATTTTCAAAATTCAAAACACAGAAGTGGAAAATTTTTGTTTAAAAGTCTCATAGTATATCATTTAAGAATGAATTGGAATTGTTTTTACTAATTTTATTTTATATGACTATGACATTACACCGATAAGGCATAAATTTCATTGATAAAAGTTAGGGTCGTTACGTTTTTCTCCATTTTGAAATTTCTCCCTTGAAATTTAGTATTAGATAAACAGGTGGGGGAAATTCTCCTTAATTGCATTATCTTACTCTGATGTTTCTTCTTCATACTTATAGTTCCTCCACAACTCTTTGAAAAGGTGTTTGTTTTTTGCATAGAACCTTATCTCTCTAGTCTAGAATCTTGACTGGATACTCCTCATAAGAATGATCATCTTCTAGTTTTACCATTCACTATCACCACATCCATCAAATATATCTTTATAAGATGTTCAAGTGATATATCATCCTGAATAATGAAAAAATGGTATGTCTTGGTGAGTCTTCAATAGAAACCCATATCATGTTATTTTCTTTGGAAATTTTCAAAAGACCCATGACAATGTCCATTATGGCATTATCCCACTTCCACATGGTTATAGGCAATGATTTCATCATCCCATTTTTAATTTTTATTCATTCTGATTTAACTTGATGACATACCTAGAACATTGATATATCTTCCACAATCTTCTTAATCATGTTATCGTACCAGATGTGTTCTCAGAGATCTCGGTACATCTTGGTGCTACCAGGATGGATAGAGAATGTTGAGCTATGTGCATTTTTCAATAGCTCCTTCTTTATCATGGGTGGTGAAGGCACCCAAATCTATGTTCCATGCCTAATCAAACCATCATCATATATATGGAACTATTGTAGCTTTCCTTCCTTTACTGCATTCAACTTATTTTGTAACTCCAGATCATCCCTTTGTTCCTTCTTAATCATTTCTTGGACTGATGGTTGTGAAATAATTTGGGAAAGGTAAGATGTATACCCTTCCCTTATGATTTTCAAATCTATCCATTACATATCTCAGAATATAGGGTCTATCTAAATTTGTAACATGGATATAGCAGCATGTTCTTTTTTTCTTATAGCATAACCTACATTGCTCACCATTCTATAATGATACTAAATAGAACAATTGTAGTCCTAAATTATCTCTAACCATCTTCTTTGATTCATGTTGACCTCCTTTTGTGTGAATATATATTTTAGGCTCCTTTAGTTGGTGTATATGTCACTCTTATCCCCATAATGGTTGTGTCGCCATATTTTCAAGTAAACAATCACAACTACTGGCTCTAGATCATGTGCCGGGTAGTTCTTCTCATGGAACATCAACTGCTATGAAGAGTATGCGATCACATTATCATTTTTCATGAGTAAAAAACCAAATCCTTTCTTTGAAGCATCACTTTATATCACAAAACATTATTCAATTTTAGGTAATGTGAGTACATGTGTAGTGATCAGACTTCTCTTTAGATCCATGAATTATCCCTCACATTCTTCTCTCCAGACATACTTTTCTGCTTTCCTTGTTAACTTAGTTTTTGGGAATGACAATCATAGTAGGTTTCCCAAAAAAATGCCGGTAGTATCCAACTATTCCAAGAAAAATATGGATTTCAGTGACATTATAGTGTCTAGGATATTCCTCAATTACCTTTGTTTTTTGAACGGTCGATAAAAATTCTCTCACTTGTGAGCACATGTCCCAAGAACGTTACTTGCTTCACCCTAAAGTCACACCTGCTGAACTTGTTGTACAACTTCCACTTTCTCAATGTCGCCAACACAAGTCTTAGATGTCCGTCATGTTCCTCCATTCTTATGAAGTAGATGAGAATATCATCGATAAACCCATCCACAAATTTGTCGAGGTAATGTCTAAATACACTACTCATAAAATCCATCAAGATTTCAGGAGAATTAGTAAGTCCATAGTGAATCAACAGAAATTCATAGTGCACATACCTTTTACGGAAGGAAGTCTTGTGAATATATACCTTTTTAACCTTTAGATAATGATATCAATAGTGAATATCCAACATTGAGATGTATTGATCTACTTTTAACTGATCGAATAATTCATCAATTGATAGAAGATGATACTTGTTCTTTATTGTGATGTGGTTGAGTTATTGATAATCAATACACAACTACATTGTTCCATCCTTCTTCATGAAGAGCACTGGAACACCCTAGGTGATTAACTAGGGAGTACAAACCTTTTTTCCAAATTCTCCTATAACTTATACATTAACTTCTCCAGTTCAATAGGAGTCATCCTATAGGGAAACTTTGTGATATGTGTAGCTCCAATTATGAGCTCTATGTATAAATCTACCTCACGATCTGAGGGGAGTCTAGGTAAATCTTCTAAAAACACATCACCTAATTCCCTCATGATGGTATTTTCCATTTGGTTGACACTTTCCTTTGAATCAACCATTTGAGCGAGGTATGCCTCTTCACATGGAATAAACATCCACACCACTGAAGGGGTTTTCAAATGACTTTCAAGATCTTCATTGAATTTTTAGAGGATCATGGAATGGTTTGAATATGAAAATAAATTTACCTTTCTGATTAGTTGATATGTTCTCTATATAATGAGATCCAATACATTATTATTATATCATCGAATTCCACCAAGGGAAGTATTAAGAGATTCTCTGGATGAATATTTCCACAAACAAAAATGGGAGAAGATTGAAACTCCTGGGCTAAAATTATTTCACAACATGGTGTTTTTATAGATATATGTACTTCAAGGTTTTTGGGCTTCAATTCTATAGTTTAAGAAAACTAGTAAGATATAAAAAAATGTGTAGAACCAGAATCAAATAAAACTTCTTCTAGTATTTAGTGAATTGGAAGTATACCTTGTACGAAGTAATTATCTTCATCCAAATCTATAATAGTGATGGAATAATCCATCCCTTGTTCCTTTGGATTTTGTGGCTTCTCGTGTGGATTACCCTCAAGGACTCAACATTTAGCACACATGCTTGAATAGTGCCATTTCTCTCTACAGTTGTGGTGTTAGATCACAGTTGGTTCTCTCCTTTCTTCCACTACATTCTCCTTACTTCTCATGTCATTTCAACACTCATGATCATGGTGTTCATATTTCCCAAACTTGAAGCATCTCCTTATCCCTTTGATTTAGTTCCCACGATATATCTTCCAAAACTTTTGGCATATGGGTGGTTGAGTATTCTTCCTAACACTATCATTAGATCCCCCAAATTGAAACTCGTTATTTTGATTCTTATCACCATATCCATGGGACCATTATCCAATATTAATATCCACTTTGAGATAACATCTAAAAACTTCTTCACAAATACCAATTTTTTTAATTGTAAGAAACTTTTGAAGGACTGGTTTCACTCCATTAATGAATCTGTCGATTTTTCTATCATTGTTGATACAAAACCAAAAGAATACCGTAAAAATATTGTGAAATTTTCTTCATATGTTGTGATAGATTCTCCTTCATTTTTCTTGATCTCTAGGAATTATTTCTCTATCATTGTATGAAGAGTTCTTGGGAAATAGTTTTTAAGAAACATGATCTTAAAGTCTTTCCATTCCATCTATTCAATTCTGTCTCGTGACTAGGTGTTCTTAATCAAATTCCACCACTGATCGGTTTCTCAATCTAAATGATAAACAGTTAGTGTCACCTTATCCATCTAAAAAATTGAATCAATGAAAATATCTACTCTATGTATTTGACTCACTGTTTTACAACTAGTAGATCATATGATCCACTAAATATCAGTGGTCTTTGCCGCAGAAAACACATGATGGACAATTTCTCCCTATTTGGTGAAGGAGGATGTTCGTCATTATCTAGGATATTATTCATAAACAAAGATATATGGGTAATAATTTCCCGAAAGTTTTAAACTCCACCTCCCAATGAATTGGGGATATAGTTTGGGAAATCGTTGCATTTTCCCTCGCATTGATTTTAGTCCTAGTTTAACATTGTTCCAATAATATTCTAAAATAGAAAAGGTTAGTGTAAAACATAAGTTAATGAGTCATGAATAAATAAATTAATCATTTTTTCAGTTTACACTAAAAGAATATATTTTGGAATTCCTAGGTTTATAAAAGAATCTTCGGTGCATATTTTTACTTAGTCTTATGTTAGAGGTTTTCTATAGGGTTCAGTAATCCTAGTTCCCAAATTAACTAAACCTTACCTCTGATAAAAACTATATTGACTCTACTTTTTTGAAATTAGTTTTAAATATTTTTAGTTGTAAACAACATAAAACCATTACTAATTGAGGATAAAAAGGTTTACTATCATGGGAAAACTAGGACCATACATAAAATTAACAAAAAAAAATTAATTCCTTTTCTCTAGCTTGTTATTGCCTCATGACCCCTCCTTAGAACATGTAGTCGCCTGAAGATGTACATGAAAATGGTGTGAGCTAAAAGCCCAGTAATAGGATATATGAGAACCTGAAACAATGTAAAATGGGGTGAGAAAAAAAATTATTTTCATAACATAGGTCCATGATCATAATAATGGGAGGAAACATTAAAAAAACATGGAATATGGAAATGCATAAAAAAGAAACATCTTGTCTTAGTGGTAAAATACACACATAGATGTGCACAAAGCTAGCATCTTGTTCACATATAATTTCACTTTAGCTAATTATATTCATCAATTTATCCAATGCATTGGGGATCTTTATAATATCAGGTTCACCCATCACATTCAAAAATTCATATTGCGGTATATAATTCTGGGTGTTTCCATCACATCATAACATTTATATTATCAAGCATGCCACATAAAAAATATGTAAACCTTGAACATAAGATAACCATTTGAAAGAAATGGATTCCAGATAATAAATCATACATTCATAAACATTTGGTTCTAAAAATAAATAGGGAATATCATTCTTGACATAGAACCATTAACCTTGGTTGAAGAGTGAAACAATCTTCGAGAAGTAAAAAATGGTGTGTTTATTTGAAAGAAAAGTTATTTGGAAAACAATGGGTTTCTCATAAAATAAATTAGAGAACATTTATATCACAGAAAAGGTAATATACGGATGAAAAAGTTATTTCTGTGGAGTTACCATACTGAAAATGTAGTGAAAGATGAAGAACCTGAAAAAAGGAAGCCGAGTTCGTAAATTTCCCCTTACCTTTTAACCGAACGCTTTATTCACTTTAATGTATTATATAATCAAATTAGACTAAATAATTAACAATAAAATAACCTTTTATACATTAATATGGTTCATTATAGTTTCATAAAGTTCATTTATGGTCCATTGGATGAGTTGTATAGTTTTAATTCTTTGTTCGGATGTGCTCTTTTTCATAGTTTTCATGAACGGTTCAGTTGTACACATGAATGGATGTTTGTGTAGAACATGGATAAACATAAAAACCAATATTATATGTTAATAATAATCTTTAGGATTTTAAATTAACTTTTAATGAATTATGTTAGATACCATGTGGATGAATCATTAGTGAAAATTTAATGATGATCATTTTGGGTTAATTTGGGCAGCTTTTGGATCACAACAAACATGTTTTGTTTTATCAATTATTATTATGAATAAAATATGTTTATAGAACATAAAAGTGTATACACAATAAATACTACAATATTTTTTTAACCATTTAATTTTTTCATTGATATCCATTATGGAGATGAAATAAATTGGAAGTGCATCACCCATGATGTAGATAAGTGACCACATCACGAGAAATGATTTCATTTTTATTAACAAAGAGAGAGTAGGAGGAGTATAATGAATAGTCTTCCATTTACATGATATCATACCAAAATATCAATAATACTATATTTATCATGATATTTGGATAAGTTAAGTTGAGGATAAT
Organism: Viscum album; assembly: GCA_963277665.1. Classification (NCBI taxonomy): domain Eukaryota; kingdom Viridiplantae; phylum Streptophyta; class Magnoliopsida; order Santalales; family Viscaceae; genus Viscum; species Viscum album. The sequence goes on along the minus strand of OY728163.1, from coordinate 2,094,616,670 downwards.
AGAAGAAAATAAATGCAATTTTAAAGGAAATTGAATGAATATAGAGAGGAATTACCTCTTGAATATTTCTCTAGATATCCTCTTTAAAAAACCTAGGCTTGGTATTTTAATGGGACCGGATAGGTAATATAATTGGGAACAATTTTTTGAATTCTTATATATTTATTGGTGTGAAAAATGAGGGTGTGAGGGGTTGTATTTATAGTGGTGGGGAGAGGGTTCTCTTAAAATTTCACTCATTAGTTTATTATATTTTACAAGACAAGAAATAGATTTGAATCCATGCCAATGAATAGTAATAATTTCACGTGATTTCTTTATTTGGGTTCTTAAATCACTTATGATGTCAGGAATAGTGTATTTAAATTATAATGTATTTATACGGTAAACTAATATATTTTACTATTCACCAAAAAATCATATATTTCAGAAAAATCTCAACAAATCACTCTAACCAATTTTTGAATTGGGGAAACTCAAAATAAACACCATTTTATGAAAATAATTTTCTAAATATTATTAATATAATTTTTAATTAAAATCATGATTTACTTCAAAAAAATACAGATTTTGGAATTAAAACTGATTTCATATTGCTTTCAAAAATTACATAAGGTCTTATAAAATAATCTTAAAACCAGAAATCATAGTATTATTAATTTCTGAACACATTTTATGAAAATAATTTTTCTTTTAAATTAATTAATTATTTACAATTATTGATTTATGACTTATAAAAGTGCCAATAATTTTACGATGGTCATATTGTCACTTATAAGATGCCTAAATTTTATTTATGCATTCATGTGTGAGGTTACTATTCATTTGAATGATTTACTATTTATAAAGGTAATATTACAATTCATAAGTGTAGGTTACTATTCATAATGGTAGGTTACTATTTTCCAAAAATATAGTTTGTTCTACCGGACACCAAACATCTTACTGATCACAACTGTGTATCTCATATTTTTATAATTCAAAACATAGAAGGAAAAAAATTATTCATAATGGTCACATAGTAGTTCAATTAAGAATGATGTAGAATTATGCTTCCTAATGTGTTTTTATATATTATGACATTACTATAATAATGTTGAAATTTCAATAATAAAGGTTTGTGTCATTACATTCACCAAGGGAACCTAGACCTCAGGGGTCACTAGCTCAGTAATAATTGGGTCTAGCTAAGGTTAATTTTGTAATCCATGGATCATAGTCGAGGGCCTTACCCAATAGGATGCCAAAATAATCCAAGTGAATCATCCAAGGTATGATGGGGCTATGTAGTGACTGGGCCCTATGGGATTTAACCATGGAACCTACTTTTCACTAATGGATCCAAGGATTGTACCCATGGAAACCTTTAATACTATGTGAGGGATCCTACAGTGTCATATCGGGCATCCAAGAATATACAAGTATCAGGATCTAGGTATGTCTCAACCTAAAAAAGTTGTGTCCTTGAGTTGTAATGGGGTTCTTGAATGCTCAAGTAATTCCCCGATAAGAATCTAATGTAAGATCGAGTTAGGCAACTCCTCTTTAATATTGAGGTCGTGTATAATTTCAATTGTTTCATGCCTTACCTTTAATTAGTGTGACAAGTAAAATTATCATGTAACCTTTATTAAATTTACTTATATCATATTCAATAATTAAAGTTCATTTTGATTTATTCATTTAGTGTATTATTTGGTTCTCTGGACATGAAACCTATTATATATTTTTATTAAAACCGGTCAAGTCATATACTTAGTATACATGGAAATTTACATTTCATATTTAATTATCAATTGAAACACAAAACATAGGTGGGTGAAGTGGTGAGAATATATGGTACATTATATTATGAAATTCACAATACAAATAAGGCCATTTAACATAGAAAATATTACCCAATGAAAGGTCAATCCATGTCACACCCGAATAGTGGCTCAAATTTTTCAAATACTAGGAACCCAATTACGGCATAACATCCTACATTGGATGGATGGATTTGTGGGTGTAACCACCATAAATTAACCTTTAATTAAGGAAGAGTGTAACCATAGGGTTGTATGGAATATAAACATGGAATATAGATTCAATAAAAGACACCGAATTAAATCGGTGGGGCCTATACGATAATTCCAAAATCAATGAACTTGAGGGATGAGTTATAAAACACCCACCTTAGGCTTTTACGACTATACTCATCTAATATCTTCCATTGGTTTGGATCGGGTTAGAGTATATCAAATAATAGGGGGAAAACACTATCACCTTGATATATAGTTCTAGATAAATAGATATGATTAACAACCAAAAAAGACTCACATATATTCCATTGCGCATCCAACATGATGGACAGAAGCTCGATGATATCCCGGAAGAAATAAATCTTTCAAACCATAACATTGGACTTCAAAGAGCTCCAAAAATGAGAGAAAAATAAGTTCATCACACATGAATTTGGATTATGAGGAACTATTGTAACACCCCAAGCTTCCACGGTACGTTTCCTTTGAAATAATGCAATGACGTGCATTGTACGCAACTTCGAGATTCTAACACAACACAACCAATCAAACTAGCCGATATGAATAGTAATACCTACTTTTTAAAATTTTAGAAATTTTATCTCTCAAAATGGACTTCATTTTTGGATTTGGAGAATCGAATTTAGCCTAAGGAGAAATTTAGGTATTTTTCAGATAACATTAATATTTTGTTGAATAGTGAAAATTACTAAATTTTAATTAAAAACAACTTTTTTAATTAAAATAATTAATGGTGATAAATTAGGAATTTGAGTGGTTTTAAAGTATAATTAGAATATATTTTTTACCTTTTATCCAATGGTGTTCATTAGAATTAATTTCACTTTGAAATTGGACATAAACAATTGTCAATCTTTTGATATATATTGTTTCTTAAAAACACGCTATTTGGTATGACAGCGGGATTTAATTATAAAATTTATTAATTCAACTTATATGTTTGTAATTTTTTAAAATAGAAATAAGTTTTGAATTCGGAATATCAATTATAGCTTAGGGTGAAATTTTGGCATTGTTCTGAAAAACTTCAATTTTTGATGAATACTGAAACCACTAAGTGGTGGTTAAAAAACTAAATTTTTCATAATACTTAATTTTTCTGTTTTTGTGAGTGGAATTTCAAAACTCCGAGAGACACGGTTAATATCAAGGAGTAAAATGTGGTCCAATGAGATGAAAATAATTTTTGGTGAATAGTAACTTTTTACTTTTATTTACCAAGGTTAAAAGTAAATAGGGTAATTAAGGGTAAAAATGATATTAATGTTACCCTAAGACATGTCCTAACTCTATTGTACAAGTTTATCTCGACCAAAAACAACCTTAGGAATAAAATATTTTTATTTAGGTCCACATGGATTAGATTAGGACATTTATTACTATTTAATTCAAAGAAGAGTTAAAAGAGTTAAAATCAAAGATTATTTAGTAAAACATTTCTAATATAGGGTTACACATAAGATAAATTCTATTATAAATATTAATTAGAAATATAAAAATATTTCCAACATAATGATATTTTATTTATAATTTTTAGACATTAAATAATTTAATTTATTTATGACACAATGATGATGCAGTAATTACCATAATAGTGAAAAATTAAAATAATTGATATTATAAATACCCAAATAAATTTAATTGGAGACTTTTATTTAATTACACTAATTTTATAGGTTAATATGACATATTAGGATTGATTTAATTGACTTTTTTCGAAGTAATCATTCTGATATGAGTTTCACAAAAATTAATTTTTGAATAGTGACAAAATTGACATAAAAGTGTTTTTAAAACAAATATTATATTATTAATTGATATTAAATTCCTAAAAATCTATGGTTCGGCCAAGAGACTTATATCATGATATGTGTATCATTAATGGACCACTTGGGGGGTCTCTTGGATGTATATTGTATTTTTATTAACCATATATTATAAAAATACAAAGAGACATTGTAAAAGTGAAACTAATTAACTAAGAGTTAATACTTAAAGATAAGGTTAATATAATGACCAAAACCTGTCTAAATTGTATTTTATGAGTGGTTTTAGACCTATCCCCACCTTAACCCTTTAAATAATTCACTTTGGATCCATTAGAAACCGAATATGAATTTATTATGAAATAATATTTCTAGCTTTTCCAAAGGTGCCCCTCACCCCTCTTATAAAAGGGCACTCCTCCTTCTCATTACTTCACACGTTCAAAGCCTTTTGGATCAGCCAAACTCTGCCCAAATACTCCCTAAACTTCCCTCAATTAATCCTAGTGGCCTTCCTTTAGTCAGAAAGACAACTTAAGGAGCCCTTTTGATCAAATCAAAAGGAAGATCTCGAAGAAGAGGTAATGTTTTCACCACACTTTTTCAAGTTCCTTTCTTCTTCCACTTATTCTTTCTTTGTTATTGCCTTTCTAAAATAATAACTCCAGTATCTTATATATACTGTTATGTTAATATAAATATGGTACAATGATATTCAGTATTCTATCAATCCTTTGAATAACATGTCACCATACGTGCGTATGTACGGCTTACCGTCACCACGTCGTGGTGTAATTGTTATTCAATAAATTATTATTTTGATGGGTATAATAATGATGTGTAATTCGTGTAAATAATAAATATAACATGATAATGATTCTATATATGTTATATACCATCCAATTATATATTATTTTATTATCAAAAGAATGATATTGTCACTCGTGTGTACGTACGGACTACCGTCTCCACGAATGTGATGAGATTCATTCTCCATCGTATCCATTCAAGTAAAATTCTCATTTGATGATTAAAAATAATTTTTAAGGACTTGGTATTATTCTGGATATGAATAATATACAACCTATCCATAAGAAACATGGCTTACGTAACAATGAATATAAAGGAAAACGAGTAAGTTAACACTAGAAATGACGATAATACTAAGATATTATTAACAAATGAATATTAAAAGATCATATATGATATCATATTAATGTAAATGATTCTTGTATAATTAAATAACAATTATTTCACCATTATACAGGAGGTTAACCTACCGTCTACCAAGGAATAAGTACAAAGTAAAGGGTTTCTTATCTCACATTTAATTTTGTGAGAATTCCATTATTCACCACTTATTTATTACATGTGGTGTGTGTACTGCCCATGTTTGTATTAATTGTGTAATATAATTTAATTCATTTATATTTACATCATCATTGTATGATCCTTCTTTCATGGGTTCATTTTTTGTATGTTACCAAATCAATTAGGGAATTTGGAATTTCAAGTTCCACTCATTCGGCTTCACGCATACTTCATTTATTATTTTACTCCAAGATTGTGTGTAGAATCACTATTAATTTGATTATGTCATAATTTCCACTCCCATTTTTTTGGATATAATATTTATACACATAATCACTCCATTGATAAATTCTCAAGTCATAGGTATGATCTTGATAAGAGTAATTTTAACTCAATCTCCATTTGTTGGGTTAAATATCCAATTCATTGGTGTTGTTTTTTTACAAGAATATGTGTGAATGTCATATGATTGATTTACAATAAATATCCAATCATATTGAGTGTATTTATATTTGTCACACATAATTATGTCGTTGATTTATCCTTAACCAAAGGATATGGTCTTTATAAGAGAATTCATCTCAATTTACATTCCATTGAGACTTCTTTGTTATTATACACCAAATCACTTTTATATGGTGTATATAATGTACTTTGACTTAGTATATCATGAATCCCTTTATTCTCATGATATTATAATGTCTTTATTACCTCAATTATTTGTATTCAAGGGTCTCTCTTTTGGTTAGAAACTCTAACTAAAATACATTTTTATGTGTTTTAATGATTGATTATTCTAAATATTTCTCATTAATGTCCATGTTTTAATAATGGTTTTAAGGATTTATTTTTATGGACATTAAAGTTTTAAAATAAAAATTCCTTTTAAAAGTTTCAAATTGGTACGGGACACTTTCATTCTAAAATCTATTTTAAATGGATTCTTGACAAATAGTGTGTCTTTTAAATGATTTCAAGAAAAAGGGGGATATTTCACTCTAATTGTTTTGATGATTATTTTCATCTATGTCAATATCTTTCATCATTCTCGATTGAGGTTAATATGATATAATACAATCTTCTATATTGTATCGAATGAGTTATGTTTGACTGTGGATGTGCTATTTTTATACCATTCATGGTTTGTGGATAAATTATTGACATTTCATATGCTAGTTTTAATATGATTGTTTATGTTATGTTTAAAATTGTTCATATGAGGAATGCATTGGACTTATTAAGTTACAGGTGGAGCCTGCTATAGCTCCTCGATGCATCGGTAGGTCCCATGAGACAAACTAATGTCTTGGCGCAAGGCCTTGGAAAATCTTATTTGTAGTCTTGGCACGAGGTCTTGGCTATGTGGTTATGATAGTCTGGAATTATGCATTCCATCATTATGAAATTGGTTATTGATATTTCATGTGGTTATTCGATTAGTAGAATATCCATGTGAATAAGTAAATGGAATTATTTCATTTTTTCCGTACTATATTGATGTTCATGTTTAAAAGGCTTTTGTTTTAGTTATACATTGCCTTAAATGTTTATTCTTATTTATGAAAGTTTCTGTTGTATTGTTATCCTTCCTGGGCATTTAAGCTCACCCCTTTCAATGTTTTATTTTTACCAGGATGTGAAGAAGTAATTTATGAATGGCCTGCAGGGATAATATGTGGGGACATGAGTGTGGTCTATGAGGAAAATATGTTGTTGTAGTTTTCATTTTATGATGTAATGTAAACCTTATTAATGTATCTAGTTTTTTCAAGGCTAATAAACTAATCGGTCTTTCGAGGATTGATATTTCTTGAGATCATGCCAGTGTTATGAAATAATGCACCAACTCTGGGAAACTGGGGTCAGGGCATTACAGTTGGTATCAGAGGAAGTTTAGTACAAACCTTGGAAGCTAGATTTAGATAAACACTGATTAGAGCACGTAGACCTAAGATTTACTTTAAGGATTATTATAGAAGAACTCCCTAGAATTTTGGTATTGTAGATGTTTTGTGAGTTTTCCGAGCAATACATCCCTGTCTGGATACGAGCAGGTAGAGGCGGCTCTGGTACAGATGTACCTATGGGTAAAACCCGAAAACACCGCTTTGAGCTAGACTCGAACGGGAATTGGTGCACGACAATGGGCCTTGCCGGACACTTGGTTACGACACTCCAAAGGGTTATGCTTAGGATAATATACATTTTCATTACAAACCAATTTGAGGTATTATATATATAATATGAGGGTAAATGACCTCGGTTAATCCTAATAGGATTCAAATTGAGAGTATAGTGACATGCTAATATCTAAATGATTTTGAGACTACTGTTACTCACATAATGCTTTCTGATTTTAGTCAATGGATGGATTCCAAGGAAGTCATAGTGACTTTGAGAATTATGTAAAAGGTGGGAACGATGGTGGCAATGAGCAACAAAATGGGATTTTGATAGGCGTAAAAGATATCGTCTTTATGCCAAATCAATTTTCCAAAAATATGACCAACAATATAAATATTAACCAATTCCCGGACTCAACAAAGAAAAGAAATGTGATGAATGATAAGAGCTCCAGTAGTGGAGACCATGGAGAAAGGAATCCTCAATTTCTATCATGCAGGAAATGTGGAAGGAGACACCCAAAAAAGTGTCTCAATGGGACAAGGAAATGCTTTACTTGCGGGAAGAAATACATAAAGTGAAGAATTGCTGAAGAAAAATGAAGATTATTATAGAAGAAGATAAAAATGGTCCCAAGAATCCATTTACAGTCATTTTCCGTAAATGTAGGGGACCTGACCATTACCCAAGTGAATGCCCTATTCTATAGGATATTTTAGTGGTCAAAGAAGAATCTATGTGGAAATAAATGGTTGGAGAAATGTTTAAAAATTGTTAGTGCTCCTTGTTGATGGGTTTGCTTTGGAATAATTTTCTCTTGTATTTGTAACCCTGCAGTTTTCCATGTGAAGATGATATTTAAGGAATAATTATCTTTTCTCTTGTGGATATAGTTATGAATAACCATTTGGTTTTATATGATCATTGGGTTTGAGGGAATTATAAGTTATTATACTTTGGGATGAAAATGCAAGGTATGAAATAACATTTGGGGTTAAATTATGTTACGGTTATTTTGAGAAATTTATCTCATTTTGATAATGTTATAAAATATAGTTTTTGAAAAGGGACAACACGCAGACCGTGTGACAACCTGTCGCATCGGACAATGCTGTGGGAATCGAACCCACAACCAAAGTGCGATTGGGATTTATCACCTACCACTGGACTACGTGAAGTCCCTGGTTAGTGTGACTATTATTTTTAGTTAAATGATTTTATTGATCATTAATAATTTGATTTGGGATCTTATGTCTTATCAAATGAATACCCTTACTATAGGAAAATTATTTGGTAATTAAGTGATAAATGTTATTTTGGAAGTTGTTCACTATGTTGTATGGAAAATAGAATAGTATGGGATTTCATTTGAGGAGTAAATGGTGGATTTTTATCTATGTTTTTATTGTGGATTTATAGTGATTTGGGATGTTTATGGAAATGATTAGGTTAATTACTTTTAAGTATGTGACTTTAAGAGTAATTAATGTAATTTGGAGATACAATTTAACATGGATGACTACATTCTTATAAGTTTTGAGTTTCAATATTCGTTTGGATTATATTGAAGGATTTTAAGGAAAATTGACTTTTGAATGGTATTTATTTAACTTTGGGGTATTGATGGTTTAATTTTAGAAATTAAGATTAGTGTATTTTTTCTCTAATGGATAATCCATTTAGGGGGTCATCATATATTATACTAACCATTTTGGTTTTGATTAATCTCTAAAGACAAGGTAAATATATAGTTTGTCCTACGTGGATCATGTATTTCTATAGATGTTTATTCTAGCTCTTCTATTATCACCAAGTCTTGTTGAATACTCATTGTTCAAAAAAAATAAGGTAGTGGTAAAAAGTTATTAAATAATGAAACTCTACTTAAAAGTAAGTATATCTCTTTATTTTCTTAGTCAATATCAGAAATTAATTCCTCATCCTTATGTAATGTAACTTAAAACAAAAAATGTTGTCCGTTTACTTTTCTTGCTGGGAGACTAAGGACCGCTTGTCCCAACACAATTTTGTGATTTTCTTATTGTTAACTTTCTCCTGATCATGTTTTCTATCCCTCTCCATCAGAACAAAACACTTAGTTTATAGTTCATATCCATTTTTCCTACATGGAATCCTAGTATGGGTTATCTTGGGTGACCTTTATACCTATCTTCCTTTCTTTTGAAGTGATAGTTTTATTGACTCTTTTTCCAATGTGGGACATTCCATTATATTCTCAAGCCCAATTTTAAAAATTCTGAGGACGCAATTTATTTAAGGAAGGGAGAATGTAACACCTCTAGCTTCTACGGTACGTTTCCCTTGGAATAATGCAATGACGTGCATTGTACGCAACTTCGAGATTCTAACACACCACAACCAATCAAACTTTCCGTTATGAATAGTAATACCTAATTTTTAAAATTTTAGAAATTTTATCTCTCAAAATGGACTTTATTTTTGGATTTGGAGTATCGAATTTAGCCTAAGGTGAAATTTTGGTACTTTTCAGATAACTTTAATATTTTGTTGAATAGTGAAAATTACTAAATTTTAATTAAAAACAAATTTTTAATCAAAATAATTAATAGTGATAAATTATGAATTTGATTGGTTTTAATGTATAATTAGAGTATATTTTTACCTTTTTATCCAATGGTGTTCATTATAATTAATTTCACTTTGAAATTGGACATAAACAATTGTCAATATTTTGATATATATTGTTTCTTAAAAACACGCTATTTGTTGTGACAACTAGAATTAATTATAAAATTAATTAATGAAACATATATGTTTAGAATTTTTTAAAATATACATCATTTTTGAATTCAGAATATCAATTATAGCTTATGGTGAAATTTTGGCATTGTTATGAAAAACTTCAATTTTTGATGAATAGTGAAACCACTAAGTGGTAGTTAAAAAACTAAATTTTTCATAAAACATAATTTTACTGCTTCTGTGAGTGGAATTTCGAAAATCTGAGAGACATGGTTAATATAAAGGAGTAAAATGTGGTTCAATGAGATGAAAATAATTTTTGGTGAATATTAACTTTTTACTTTTATTTACCACGGTTAAAAGTAGATAGGGTAATTAAGGGTAAAAATGATATTAATATTACCCTAAAACGTGTCCTAGTTCTATTGGAAAAGTTTATCTCGACCAAAAACAACCTTAGGAATAAAATAGTATCATTTAGGTCCACTTGGATTAGATTAGGAAATTTATTATTATTTAATTCAAAGAAGAGTTAAAAGAGTTAAAATCAAAGTATATTTACTAAAACATTTTCAATATAGGGTTACACAAAAGATAAATTCGATTATAAATATTCATTAGAAAGATAAAAATATTTCCTACATAAGGATATTTTATTTATAATTTTTAGACATTATATAATGTAATTTATTTATGACACAAATGTGATGCAGTAATTACCATAATAGTGAAAAATTAAAATAATTGATATTATAAATACCCAAATAAATATATTTGGAGGCTTTTATTGAATTACACCAATTTTCTAGGTTAATAGATTATATTATTATTTATTTAATTGAATTTTTTCGAAGTAATCATTCTGATATGAGTTTCACAAAAATTAATTATTGAATAGTGTCAAAATTGTCATAAAAGAGTTTTTAAAACAAATATTATATTATTAATTGATATTAAATTCCTAAGAATCTAAGGTTCGGCCAAGAGACTTATATCATGATATTTGTATCATATATGGACCACTTCGGGGTCTCTTGGATGTATATAGTAAGTTTATTAACCATATAATATAAAAATACAAAGAGACATTGTAAAAGTGAAACTAATTAACTAAGAGTTAATACATAAAAATAAGGTTAATATAATGACCCAAACCTGTATAAATTATATTGGTCGAGTTTTTTTGACCTATCCCCACCTTAAACTCTACAGAATCTAATTTTGAGCCATTAGAAACCAAATATGAATTTATTATAAAATAATATTTCTAGCTTTTCCAAAGATGCCCCTCACCCCTCTTATAAAAGGGCACTCCTACTTCTCATTACATCACACCATCAAAGCCTTTTTCCTCGGCCAAAATCTGACCTAATACTCTCTCAACTTCCCTCAATTCATCTTAGAGGACTTCCTTTAGTCAGAAAGCCAACTTAAGGATCCCTTTTGATCAAATCAAAAGGAAGAACCCGAAGAAGAGGTAATGTTTTCACCACCCTTTTTCAAGATCCTTTCTTCTTCCACTTCTTCTTTCTTTGTTATTACCATTATAAAATAATAACTCCAGTATCTTATATATAATGTGATTTTATTATAAATATGGTAAAATCATATTCAGTATTCTATCCATCCTTTGAATAACATGTAACCATATGTGCGTACGTACGGCTTACCGTATCCACGTCGTGGTGTAATTGTTATTCAATAAATAATTATTTTTATGCGTATAATAATGATGTGTAATTTATGTAAATAATAATTATAACATGATAATGATTCTGTATATATGATATACCATCCAATTATATATTATTTTATTATCAAAAGAATGATATTTTCGCTCGTGTGTACGTACGGACTACCGTCTCCATGAAAGTGAAGAGATTCATTCTCCATCATATCCATTCAAGTATAATTCTCATTTGATGATTAAAAATAATGTTTAATGAATTGGTATAATTCTGGATATGAATAATATAAAACCTATCCAAAACAAACGCGGCCTACGTAATAAAGAATATAAAGGAAAATGAGTAAGTAAACACCCGAAATGACGATAATACTAAGATATTATTAACAAATCAATATTAAAAGATCATATATGATATCATATTAATGTAAATGATTCTTGTGTAGTTCAATAAAAATTATTTCACCATTATACAAGAGGTTAACCTACCGTCTACCAAGGAAAAAGTACAAAGTAAGGGGTTTCTTATCTCACTTTTAATTCTGTGAGAATTCTATTATTCACCACTTATTTATTACAAGTGGTGTGTGTACTTCCCATGTTTGTATTAATTGTGTAATATAATTTAAATAATGTATATTTACATCATCATTGTATGATCCTTCTTTAATGTGTGTATGTTTTGTATGTTACCAAATAAATAAGGGAATTTGGAATTTCAATTTCCACTCATTTGGCTTTAGGGATACTTCATTGATTATTTTACTCCAAGTTTATGTGTAGAATCACTATTCATTTGATTATGTCATAATTTCCACTCCCATTTTTGTCGATATAATTTTTATACACATAATCACTCCATTGATAAATTCTCAATTCATAGGTATGAACTTGATAAGAGTGATTTTAACTCAATCTCCATTTGTTGAGTTAAATATCCAATTCATTGGTGTTGTTTTTTTTTACAAAAATATGTGTGAATGTCATATGATTGATTTACACTAAATATCCAATCATATTGAGTGTATTTATATTTTTCACACATAATTATGTCGTGGAATTATTCTTAACCAAATGAAATGGTCTTTATAAGAGAATTAATCTCAATTTACATTCTATTGAGACTTATTTGTTGTTATACACCAAAACACTTTTATATAGTGTATATAATGTACTTTGACATAGTATATAAGGAATGCCATTAATCTTATGATATTATAAAGTTTTGATTACCTCAATTATGTGTATTCAAGTGTCACTCTTTTGGTTAGAAACTCTAACTAAAATAAATTTTTAAGTCTTTTAAAGATTGATTATTCTAAATCTTTCTCACTAATGTCCATGTTTTAAAAATTGTTTTAAGGATTTATTTTTATGGACATTAAAGTTTTAAAATGGAAATTCGTTTTAACATTTTAAAAGTGGTATGGGAAACTTTGATTCTAAAATCTATTTTAATTGGATTCTTTGCAAATAGTGTGTCTTTTAAATGATTTCAAGAAAAAGGGGGATATTTCGCTCTAATTGTTTTGATGATTATTTTAATCTATGTCAACATCCTTCATCATTATCGATTGAGGTTAATATGATACAATACAATCTTCCATATTGTATTGAATGAGTTATGTTTGACTGTGGATGTGCTATTTTGATACCATTCATTATTTGTGGATAAAGAATTGACATTTCGTATGCTAGTTTTAATACGAATGTTTATGTTATGTTTAAAACTATTAATATGAGGAATTAATTTGACTTATTAAGTGACGGGTGTAACCCACTATAGCTCCTAGATGCATCAGTAGGTCTAATGAGACAAACTAGTGTCTTGGCACAAGGCCTTTGAAAAATCTTATTTGTAGTCTTGGCACGAGGCCTTGGCTACGTGGTTATGATAGTCTGGCATTATGAATTCCATCATCATGAAAGTAGTTATTGATATTGCATGTGATTATTCGATTAGTAGAATATCCATGTGAATAATTAAATGGAATTATTTCATATTTGCCATACTATGTTGAAGTTCAAGTTTAAAAGGCTTTTGTTTTAGTTATACATTGCCTTAAATATTTATTCTTATTTGTGAAAGTTTCCGCTGTATTGTTATCCTTACTGGGCATTTAAGCTCACCCCTTTCAATGTTTTATTTTTTCCAGGATGTGAAGAGTAATTTATGATTGACCTGTAGGGATAATATGTGGGGACATGAGTGTGGTCTATGAAGAAAATATGTTGTTGTAGTTTTCATTTTATGATGTAATGTAAACCTTATTAATGTATCTAGTTATTCCAAGGCTACTAAACTAATCAGTCTTTCGAGACTTGATATTTCGTGTAATCATGCCAATGTTATGTAATAATGCACCGACTCTAGGTAACTGGGGTCGGGGCGTTACAAGGATAAATAACAATTTGATTATTAAGGGAAAAATAGAAAAAAATTCCATAATTTGTCTGCCCACGGTTTGTCCACATGGTTTGAAAAATCATGCGAAATCCATGAACTGGTACCTGGGGAAGACTGTAACTAGCAAAGTTTGGCTACACAGTTTAGGAAACCATGTTCCAGCCCTATAGTAAGGCAATAAATAAAATGCCACCCCCACACTATTTTATCTAACCATGTGGCCTTCCCACATGGTTTACTACAAACTGTGTGCCAAGCGTATTATTCTCAAAAAACTATGCTCTGGGATCTGAAAAACCCCAGACACCCTCAAAAACATTACTAATTCATTTTTAATCCATATTAGGTCCAATATAACAAATTCGACCAAAATTTAAAGGATCCATATATAAGTGAAAAAACCGGTTATTACATTAGAAAATGAAATGAATCAATTACAACATTTGTGTACAAATTATTCACAAAAAATTTATACAATCATGAGGTAGGACATGGATTTTTTATTTAATACCATTCAAAATAATTAAGAATTTATTATTTTATCTTCATTTATTTTTATCTTTTTTCAATACTTCACTTAAGCTAGTGTATATAAATAAATTATTGTTTCAATTTATTTCTTAATTATTCAACGAAATAACCCATTACAATATGAAGATTCACGATCATTGTAAAATAAAACATATCTAATGATGATATCACCATTTTTATTATGACATTTTACCACTTGTTATTTGTGTTATTCATCGTTTCACTATGGGGTCACGTTTCAACTATTACTGAGAAGGTCCGAGATTGATCAAACATCGGGGATGCATAGTAGATGTGTGACCAATGACTGAATGGTAGTTTCAAGGATGTATTGGTGTGGATTGTGGGTAGTGATGATGGATTCAAATATATGGGATCCAAAGTATATAAGAAAAAGACTTGGGAGGTTCACAAGAATCTTTTTAGTGTCGAGCGGAGGATCAAAATCCCGATTTCTTACAAACATAGGCATGGAAATCAATGTTTAGAGTCATTTCCATTGTTTTTAGTAAGATTGAAGGTGAAATAAGGATGTTTTGGAAGTGGAAGCATTTGATTTGGAATGCATGTAGAATATATGTAATTCTTAAAAAACCCCGACTATATGCCATATAGTTCGATGAACACACACCATGTAATTTGGTTTCTATGGTGGATAGGGATTTGTGGTGCCTTAAATATCATAGGCCTTGTGTAGGACCAACATTAAAATTTACCCCCTCAGTTTTCCTTTTAATATAAATGAATTAAATAACCTCAATCCCATGTACCCTTACATTTCGAATAGTTTGGGGCACGCGTCCTTTATTATCACTTGGACAGTGTACATGAACATAGCCTAAAGGATAGGAGAACATCTAGGAGAACACGGCTCAACCCAGGGTCAGAAAGACATGCCATGAAGTACTCTAGAATGACATGTTTTACTACATGCCCAGATATCCATGTGTTTTAAACGAAACATCGTGGTAATAGAGATGTACCACACAATATTCACTCCCTTATGAGTCATCATTCTCTTTAATCTCTTTCATTTTTAATTTATTTTTTCCCATGAGTATTATTTGATGAGTTTTTTTATATATATAACACAATGGTGGAAATTATAGTGGATTTTTAGATATGATGTGATATGTTCCAAGATTAATGATTACTTAGGTTAAATTCAATGATGGCATTGATTAGACCGGATCATCAGAGTGGAAACCTCTAACTTGCATAGGGCATACATATTCTATCCACATAATGGAAAACTCCATATATGACATGACATGGATCCTATATCCAAAGTGTGAAAAACTCATAATAGTATAGGGCATGATTCCCCTATGCATAAGGTTGAAATCACATGCTGAGATAGGGTATGAGTTCATTATTCACACTGTGGAACCCTATTATTGGTATTGGTCATGGGTTGTCTATCTACAGAGTGGAACCCTTCTACTGGGAAAGGACATGGGAACTCTACCTATAGAGTGGAACCCATATGATAGTATTGGGAAGAGGTAATCTGCCTATCTATATACTGGAACCCACCTGATATTTCAAGGCACTGTTCGAATTCCTATAGAGTGGAACACCTCCCCCGTGAAGGACTAGGGCATGGGTCCTTAATCTATCAATTGAGTGGAACCCCGAGTTATATCCAGGAAATATACATCCATCAATTAAGTGAAACCCTCCTATAAATCAAGGTAATGGGTTCGATATGAAGATACTATTCCACCTTGACTATGTAGTAAAGTGGAAAGTAGTGTCTCCACATAATTACTCTTCTGACAGGCATGCTAGATATTGGGCATCGATGATGGAATCATAGAATTATTGGTATACTCTGTTCCAAGTCTATGATAAGAGATAGATATCACATTTCACCCTTTTCTAGAATTATTATATGATAATATATCTTCTTTATTGGATTCCGTTTTATCTATTTATAGTTATATTTTTCTAATTCAATCATGTTTCTAAATTCTACCCCTCCCGTGTTTATGTGTATCCTAATGGTTATGTATATACTCACCCCTAAATGGGTCGTTCCCGCACATATTGTATCTTATACAAACAATATATGGTTCATAAGTTACTAATAAAGATAATCGGGGATACCAAAGTTTATTTATCCATACATGGTGGTTGTTTATTGGAGATCCGGAGTTTGTATCTCTAAGTATTTACTTTTCTAGTTATTTTTTTATTGGGACTTATTTTTTCATAGGGAGTGTATCTTTCCATATTTATTTTCATATTAAGTTGTTTTACTCTATTTTATTTTTATAATATTATTACAATCATGGTTATTACCCTAGATTTTGTTGTTGTTCCCTTCTATTCCTATTCACTTCTTCATTGAGATGCTTGGGTATGTCCGTAGAAGTACATGGAGAAATCCCTCCCATTTTAGTTGTGCCTTTCAGTGATGGTCGCAATACCTTGACATATATAGATGGACATTGGGTAGTAGTGACTCAGCTTTCCATTAACCAGGTGGGACCTGGGGGGGAAAGTCAAGAAAAATTATTTTATGGGGCTCATGATTCAAAAATATTTAAATGTGTTGTAGGTTATATGATCAATCTCATTATTTATCATGATTGTTTATGATTCTGATTCTGATGATGAAATATTATGAAATATCTCTCAAGAAACTCATTAATTTTATTTTCCTCCAGTTATTTATTGAAAATAATTTTTTTTTATTTTCATTTTCCATTCATTATGTATGCATGATTATAAGAGATATATTTTTTTAAACATGAATTTATTTTGCTTTTTTGATATAAATATTTTCTCTTCCATGACCACGTTTCCAAAAAATGATTTTACTATTATCCAGGGATTGTTTAATGTCCTTTTTACCCATGTTTTTAACTAAAATAAATAGAATCTTATTTTTGTTTTTCCAATGAAGTGATTTTGACATTTTACTAAAAATTTCAATGTTTCCTTTGTTTTAAAATACATGGTATGTACATAATTTTCTTCTATTATAAAGACTCAATTATTTAAATCCCAAATTACATGTTTTCAATATTGTTTTAGGTGAAAAAAATTTATTTAATTTTTTAGAAATTTATAGATTTTAAATAATTTATTTAAAATTTAAAAGGGTATTATCCTTATGAAATGTTCTAAGTAATATTTCAGAATTATTTTCCATTTAAGATGATATACTAAAATTTTACATAATTTGTACAATGTATATGATTCAACTATTCAATACTTATATATTATTTAGATGGTTTATTTTTATAATGAAAATATTTTTATGAAACTAATTACTTTAAAATGGGTTATGCTATGATGAAATGATGAAATATTTAGAAAGTACATTTCATTTAAATGAGATATGCTTGGATGAAATGTTTATGAAACCCATTATCTTTTTATTGTTTATAATATGATGAATATTTAATTATATTTTGTAATTAATTTTATGATTTTAATTACATTAATGTGGTCCCATAATTATTGTTTCCCTCGGAATTCGGGGAGGACCTCTTGTATGGGAGATTCAAACGTTCCGATTGGTTTCTAACGGGTTTGTTCGTAGAACCGGAAACATCCAATGATTCCACATCCATTTGGACCAACTTTCCAAAGGTAGGCGCTTCATTAGTTTGTGAACTGATAAGACTTAGGAATTTGCATTGGTCGAGAGGATGGGAGGTCAGACTCATCACACCTTTTTGAGGGGAATTATTGTCTATTCTGGGACTCTCTTTATAGATTTATGTTATGTTCATGAATCTTTATTACATTACCAAGAATAAAATGAGCTTTCCTTCAGTTTTGACAATCAATGATTAAATATTTAATAAATTTAGAGAATATTTTATATGTATTCGAGGTTCTTCATCAATAGAGAATCATCTATATCTATTTAGAGATTCTTGGTCAATGGTATCCTTCAAAACATTTATATAAAATTCTCTTGGTCATTATGAGGACCAGGCTGGTTTTAAAGACACTCAGTGGGGCACTTGAAGTTTATTATCATTCAAAAGGACATGAATTATTTTAGAGTTGGGATCGAACCCGTAGATGGGCTACCTACGTATCCTTTGTTTTGGAAAAGGAATCAGAACCCACGTAGTTCGAGTAAGGGAGAATGCTTTTTATGATTCACGGCTCAAAGAAGGATGTCATAATTAATTTTACCCTCTAAGCTCACGTGAGTCATGCTCGGTGTGAGAAACAAGAGGTATTGGTAACAAAATAGACAATTGGGCCATGAAAGATGTAATCATAAGAAATGGTTTGGGGCTTATGTATGTATGACTGCTCAGATAAATGAAGGTTAGGATTTACTTTAGGGAGAAACTCCAGGAACAGGGTCCATAAAGGTATATGTGCTTCATGTAGATTTGAATACTTTAACTTGGGACTTATTCCTGAAAAGGAAACCCAAATTAGGAGAGGATTTATAATTGGGTTTTACTCCTGAGAAGGAATCCCAAATCAAACGTAAATTAGGACTGGTTTAAGGGACTTGGGGCTTATTCCTGAAAAGGAAGCCCAAAATTATGACTGGGACTTATTACTGAAAAGGAGGCCCAGGTTAAAAGATTATGACTAGGAATTATTCCTAAAAAGGAGGCCCAGGTTAAGGATTAAGGTTTGGGGCTTACTCCTGAGGAGGATGCCCAAATTAAAGGACTTATAACTGGGGATTATTCCTGAAAAGGAGACCCAGGTGAAGGATTCTATCATCTTAAAGGATGAGGTTGAATTAATGAACTTACAATCTTTAGTGACATAAAGATGTATAAATCACTATATTTTGAGAGATATTCCGTAGAATTCCTTTCAGATGAGGAATTCAAATCAAGAAATCGTGCCATAAATGGCTTTGTAGAGTGTCTTGAAGACTGAATATTGAATAGGAAAGGTGTAATGTCTTTAGAGGGGTAAAATGGGCAAGATGGGCACCCAAAAAGGAAGGGGTGTGCAAGTCTTGGAAGCCACGCAGGTACTGCGTGGGCACGCAAGTATTGGTCGCACAGGTATACCTGTTCGACATGTGTGGGATACTTGCATGATGTTCAACCAGTATTGAAATGCTTGAGCGAATCTTTATTAAAGCCTTTATAATCCTCTTGAGGTTCTTCCAGAAAAGGGACATGCAAGTTCTATCGATGGAGTAAGGCGGCGCGCAAGTGTGGTCACTTCCCTTAAGGGCTGACCACTCAGGCACACAAGTTTTTATGAGTTTCAACACTTAGGCTTTACTCCCACTCTTTAGATCTTCAGTTCTAGGTATGAAACTACCTTAGAAGTGTTTCAGAAGCTTTGATAAGAGACTTGGGCGTCGGGAGCTTCAATCTGAGTTTCTAAAAAAAATCCTCCCGAATGGGGGGCCCACAGGGTCTATTTATCGGCAGGAGAAGACCCCAGGCGGTTACCGGGCGGTTATCACTTAGGTCACGCAAGTCACTTGCGCGCCAAGGTGGGTCACACTAGTGACTTGCGTGACTATAAGGAAACTTGCACGGCCTATGGGAAAAGATCCCCTTGTTCATCCCTTTGCCGATTTTTGATGTTTCTTCAAAGGATGAATCACTTTGGACTAAGGTATTTCCATTTTTCAGTCGTTAGATTCTCTGACAGAAAGGAGCGTCAACAAAAGTCCCCCCTCAGAGTTGGATCCAGAGATAAAAGAGGATTTGACTCTGAGGTGAAAAAGAAAAAACAAGAAATCTGGCAGTTTAAAGTCATGCATGTCGGACATTAAAAAAGGCTAATGTTGAAGGTCGAAATAGCTTTGACCGAAATGGATTAGAATGGACTCAATTCCTTGACAACTCATCTGAAAATATAATACCATAATCAAGTATGAGGGAAAATATGTAAGCTATGACTTAAGAATATTTGAATATGAGGAATGATATGAAAGAGAGATAAAAGGCATTAGAAGACGTAGTTTCCAAGAATGAAGTTACCATTATTTAACAAACCCATTAGGGGGTTGAATTATACAGGGCCACCTAAGGGAATTGGCTGCATAGTTAAATAAAATAGTATCTTTTGGATAACAAGTCTGTTATGTAGACTATTTATGCAAGGCCACCTATGGGCACGTGCTGCATAGTCAGGCAAAAGAACTCTCAGAAATTTACTTTCCTAGTGCTAAAATCCAGTGAAAGTTTATGGAGATTCAAATATTCCAAAGTATAGAGTTTGTTGTATGGAAAGAGGTACTTGAATATGGAAAAGATATTTCCAGACAAGATTATTGAAGAACTGGATGAATATTACTCCTACGAAGGTCTAACCCAAACGTAGGGAAGGAGAATATAAGCCATAGACTTGAATACTTTCAGATCTTGAAAAAGGATATGGGACAAGTATGTTAAGGATGACTATTTTTGTGGATCCCTACATACTGTCATTTAAGACAAATAAGGACAAAAGAGGAATTCTTCCCAAGAATGAAGTTACCACTATCCGACAAACCCGTTAGGGGGTTGAATTATGTAGGGCCACCTAAGGGAATTGGCTGCATAGTAAAATAATAGTATCTTTTGGCTAACTAGTCTGTTATGTAGACTGTTTATGCAAGGGCACCTATGGGCACATGCTGCATAGTCAGGCAAAAGAATTCTCTGAAATTTCACATTTTTGTGACTATAAGTCATGAAAAGGGTTATGAGGATCTGAAAATATTTAAGGTTTGGATTATGACACATAATGATGGGTATTGTTCAATGTATACATAGATACACGGATCAATGCTAACCATAATCATGTTGTGGCTGGGTCCTGAATTGAAATGTTGGACTTCACTACGTATCCCATAAGGATGAGAATCGAGCCATACGTAGTTCGTAAACTATAGTTTAACGTCGTGTGGGACAAAAGGATTAGAGATCTTAGTTTAGGGTCATAGAGCTTGGACCATTGTAAGAAATACACAGTGTGTGTTTTCATGGGGACTTTTCAGCCAAGGGACTGAAAGTGGAATTTGGGGTTAGGCCCAAAGACTTGGGAATGAATTCGAGGGACACTCGAACGTTCCTACGTATCCCATAAGTATGGGAATCAAGCCCACGTAGTTCTAGAAATACCCTCTTTACAAATTTGGTTTTTACATGTGAAGGGTGAAAGGGGACTTTAGTGAAATGATGTTTTAACCCAAGATAAAAGGTTCGGGAATTTCCATGTATGCACGTAGTCTTTGAAATGAAACATGATTGAAAAATCAATGAAAATAATGGTTCCCTCTCATGTGAGGGTATCAAAGAAATTTGTAGTTTATTGTCATACTGGACAAAATTGTTGTATAGTTTAATGTCGTATAATAAGGACGAATGTGAACCAATGTAAAGATATTTATTCTAGGGGCGGTTTCACAAATCAAAATCGTATGAGATGGAGGTGAACCAATGTGAAGAGATTGGTTTTAAGCTTGAACCTTGGGAGGTTGCCTACTTACCCATCCTAGAAGGCAAGGATCAAAGTCCGTGTAGTTCAATTAAAGAATGAATTAATGATCAAGTTGTTCTTGGGGACAATGACCTAAAAAATGTTGTTGGGACTTACACATGGTTAGCGGCTCAGAGAGAGTGTTATGGTTGAGGTTTGCTCTAAGCTCACGTGAGTCATACTCAGTGTGAGAAACAAGAGGTAACAACAACCTTAACGATGCATAGTTTAATGTCATGTAGGACATATAAAGGGACTATGCAGTTTAAAGTCTTGCAGTTAGGACTATTGGTGCTACACAGTTTAGTGTCATGTAGTAGAGACAAAATACAGTTTAATGTCATGTAGGACATATCAAGGACTTTATCTACAGTTTAGCATCATGTAGTTAGGACGGTGGGGACAATACAGTTTAACGTCATGTTGGACAAAAAAGGGGGACTGCGCAGTTTAATGTCATGCAGAAAGGACAAAATAACACACCATTTAGGTCATGTTGGACGCATTGGGGATTTTTTCTACAGTTTAGTGTCATGTTGGACAAAAGGGCGAATAGTTTAAGGTCATATAAATGGACCTTGGATGGTGTAGTTTAATGTCTTGCTAGACGGTGGTGTTGTTTTAAGGCCATACAGGACCTTTGATGATTTTGTAGTTTAACGTCTTTCTGGACGTAAGGGAATTTTAAATAGTTTAGGGTCATATTCATGGACCATGGACGGTGCAGTTTATTGTCATATAGGACCATGGTGTAATTTAAGGTCATACAGGACTTTTTAGGGAACTTTTTCACAGTTTAATGTAGTGTGGGATGAAGTTGCGGTTTAAGGTCATACTGGACCATTGTTGTATAGTTTAACGTCATATAGCAAGGACGAACTGGTGCCACACAGTTTAGTGTCATGTTGAGGGGACAAATTTTTGAATACTATGTAGTTTAAACAAAATAATTCATCAAAAATCTGGCATTAGTTGGAGTAGTAATGAGTTCTCCATCCATCGAAATTAATGAATAAGCTCCATTGGAGTAGACCCTATGTATTGAATAAGGTCCTTCCCATTTTGGCTCAATCTTGGGAGATTTATTTCCTGGTATCATTGGAGATCTGAGAACTAATACCAATTCTCCCTGAATGAATGAGCGAAGATGAGCTATTTTGTTAAAAGCTCGTGCTATTCGTTTCTGATAGATTTCCAAGTGGTGCAAAGTGCACAATATTTTCTCATCTAACCATTCCAATTAATTCAATCACTTTTGGGATTGCTCATCTGTAGATAACTGATCACAAATGGCTACTCTGAGTGAGGGAAATTGAACTTCAATTGGAATGACTACTTCCGTTCCATATACCAAAGAATATTGAGTTTACCGCGTTGCATTGCGGGTGGTAGTCTGATAAACCCATAAAGCATGAAAGATTTTATCAGGCCATGACCTCTTATCTTTATCCACCATCTTTTGCAGTATATTTGAATGATTTTTATTAAAGGCTTCTATTTTACCATTGGCCGCCACATGATACTGAGATGAATGGTTGGATTTAATTTTGTATTCTTGATACAATTTCTTCACCTCACAAGATCAGAAGTTGGTGCCATTGTCCGTCAATATGGTATGAGTGACACCAAATCTAGTAATGATGTTAGACCTGATGAAGCTAACAATACATTTAGAACTAACTTCTTTAAGAGGTACTGCCTCTTCCCATTTGGAAATGAAATTAGTAGGAGTAAGAATGTACATAAACTGCTTGGCCGTAGCTGACGGGTAAGGTCCCACCACATCCAATCCCCATGTGGAAAGTGGCCACGAGTATTTAGCTGTATGAAGCAACTCTGGAGGTTGATGAATGAAGTTGGCATGTACTTGGCATGAATGACACTTCTTTGTGAAATTAACACAATCTTGTATCATTGAAGGCCAAAAGTATCCAAGCCTTCGAATTTGATTAGACAATCTATGTCCAGACTGGTGGGCACCACAGATTCCTGCATGCACTTCTTTCATGATAGCGATTGTCTCTTCACCATCAATGCATCTGAAGAGAACTCCATCAAAACCACGTTTGTAGAGAATTTTCTCTAGGTGGTTTGGGCTATCATAAAGAGTAAAATTGACCACACGTCACCAGATTTGTTCTTTATTGGCTCTATCAGGTGGAAGTGTTCCATTTTGAAGGTATTCCCTGATAGGTGACATACATCCTGTAGTATGACCATACGGTTTAGGAATGGTACTAATTTCATTAATTTCCTTTGTTCTGGCTTGAACATAAGGTGAAATTGCACGATGGTGGGCAATACTGATGGTTGTCTCGTCCCGATTTGGATCTTCTAGAGTTGTGGCTATATTAGCCAGCGCATCAGCTTGAGCATTTTGTGATCTTGGGACATAAGAAAATGTCGGTTCTGAAGGGAATTCCTCCATTAACTTTCTAAAATAATCATACAAAGGGATTAATTCTTCTTTTCTGATGGAATAATCCCCATTGACTTGTTTGATTACCAGGTCTGAATCACCTTTCACCTTTAAGTGATTCACTTGTTCTTGAAGAGCTAACTCCAAGCCTGTGATAAGAGCTTGGTATTCGGCTTCATTATTGGTACCACCTTCCCACAATAAAAAGGAATAAGGTAACAATTCCTTATCTGGAGAAATGAGTACAATTCCTAAACCAACTTTGTTGAATTTAGGATTTTCCATTTTCTTCCATGTTGGACTTCTGGAAGCACCATCAAAATACATTTCCTATTTTTGAGGACACTCTTGAATATAGAAAACTTTCTCATCAGGGAGTTCAATATCTGAAGACGTGTCTTCCACTGAAGGATGATCAGCCAGGAAATCAGCCAGAGCTTGGCCCTTTATTGCCTTTTGAGATACATACTGAATGTCGAACTACTGTAAAATAACATCCCACCTTGCTAGACGTCCTGTAAGCATTGGACGACTAAGGATGAATTTGAGCGTATTATTGCGAGATACCAATTGGACCTCGTGATGTTGCAGGTAGTGTCTCAGTTTCTGAACTGCAAAGATTAATGTCAGGAAGCACTTCTCAATACTTGAATACCGGGTTTCTGCTTCAAGCATAGTTCTACTGAGATAGTAGAGGCTATTTTCATTCCCAACATCATTCTTTTGAGAAAGAAAGGCACCCAATGATCACTCTAGAGCTGTCACATAGAGGATAAGTGGTCTTCCTTCAATAGGTGGCATGAGTACTGGTGGACTCAAGAGGTATTTCATGATAACATCAAATGCTTCTTGACATTCTTCAGTCCACTGGTAAGTGACTCCTTTTTTCAATAATTTGGTAAAGGGTAAACTTTTTCCGGCCAAATTGGCGATGAAACGCAGAATATAGGCTAAGTGTCCTTGAAGTCCTCTTAATTCTTTCAAATTCTGAGGAGGTGACATACCAAGGATTGACTTGGTCTTCTCAGGATCGACTTCAATACCATGATGGCGTACAACAAAGCCGAGGAATTTTCCTGAGGTTACCCCAAAAGCACATTTTAAGGGGTTCATCTTCAAATTATGTTGTCAAAGCGTGTGGAATATGAGATTCAAATCAGCCAAGTGATTAGAACATTGTTTGGATTTAACCAAAAAATCTTCTACATAGCATTCAACAAACTTTCCAAAGAAAGGTTTGAAGATACGATTCATGGAACATTGATATGTTGCACCTGCATTCTTTAAACCAATGGGAATCACCCGGTAACAAAACACACCCTGAGGGGATCTGAAGGCTGTATATTCCTCATCTTCTGGGGCCATTCGGATCTGATTATATCTGGAATATCCATCCATGAAGGAAAGTACTTCATAACCAGTCGTCACATCAATTAAGAGTTCTGTAATCAGAACTGGGAAATCATCTTTAGGACAATACCGATTAAGATCTTTGAAATCAATGGAACCCCTAATTTGTCCTTTCTTCTTCTTTACAGGGACAATATTAGCCAACCACGTGGGATACTGAACTTCTATGAAGAAGTTAGCTTTGATCAACTTATCCACTTGAGCTTCAATTTTGGAAGCATAAGTTGGGTGTGTTCTTCTCACGGCTTGCTTAAATCCTCGATGTTCTTTTGGTAAACCCAAATGATGAGTAGCAACATCAGGATCAAGACCAAGAATTTCTATATAGTTCCAAGCAAAAATATCTTTATTTTTCTTTAGAAAAGAAATATACATCTCTTTCTATTCAAGGGTCGTGGCCGCACTAATTAATGTGGGGCGTGGATCTTTCTCTGTACCCAGATTTATTTCTCTGAGTTCATCCACAGTGGTAGAGATACCCTCTTCAAATGGTAGAGGAGCATCTCTAAGATCTTCCTCTTCCTCTTCATCAAGTGCTATTTCTTCTATTTCTACATGCATAGTAGATGACAAAACGAAATTTTCACGATCAGAAGAGATGTCAAAATTTGCACATTTTGAAGAAGAAGCTTCCATTTCCGACCCTATTGATGATAAAGGGCCCTCTTTGGGAAATAAAGAGGAGATGATGGATTGAGAATTGACATCATTATTCACCTCTGATGTTGCTATAACTTCTTCCAGCCTGATTGGTGAAATATAGACCTATTGGATTTCAGCAGATGAAATGAAAATGTAACTACTTGTGTTTTCATCACTATTTGGTAGGTTACCAATTTCTCCCATGTTGTCTGGCTCGATTGCCGTAATTGACATTATGGATCTTTCCATAAGAGTATTTTGATATGGGCCTGTTTTGTCAATTTGACTTATAGGTAAAACATAATCTGTACTCACATGTGTAAATGGATTTATTGGAATCTTCTCTAAACCATATGGAGCATTAACTTTGGTAATTTGATTTATTGTAGATTTCTCTCTTCCCTTCATGTGATAAAATTCCGCCTCAATGTATTGAGACTCACATGTCTTGAACGAGGTCTTATCACCATACAATCTTCCAACTTGACCATTGAAATAGTATTTGAGACATTGATGGTATGATGAAAGGATAGCCACATGCTGATGTAGCCAGGGTCTTCCAAGCAAGACGTTGAAAGCTGAGTCTTGATCAACAATCATGAAATCTAAATTGGATACAAGATCTCCAAAGTGAGTTCTGTGTGTAACTTCGCCCTGTGGTTCTTGTTCATTTTTATCATATCCTTGTAACATCATGGTAGAAGGAGATAAATCAGATTCCATGAGGCCCAATCGACGAAGTGTACGAATGGGCATGAGGTTGACTCCTGAACCATTGTCAATGAAAGCTCTTCGGATATCTACACCATTGACTTTTCCAGATAAGTACAGAGGTTTTATGTGCCCATGCACAACATCATCTTCATCTTTATCAGTAAAAGATATCACTTCATGGCATTCTGCAGGATTATTCTCTATGTGATAGACTTCAACTGTAGCAATTTCAGCTTCAAACTCCTGAGGACTTGACAAAGCTTTGATGAGTGCTTCCCGAAGATCTTTTGACAGATTCAAAGCATCCAAAATTGATAACTTGTCTGGTACTTGGGCCAAGTGTTTCAATATATCATACTTTTGATCTAGAGGTCTGCGTTTCCCAACAGGAATACGCGGTTTAGTAGGTACCTTGGAAGCAGATGCTTTGGAAGCTGATGCATCTTGTATTGGTATAGAAGTTGGCAACATCCTTGGTTTTGGAAGATTAGACCGATTAGATCCATTTACTTGCTGAGATAAAGAAGATGGAATCTTCAATCAGTCTTCCAAAATAACTGTTCCAAGACTGAGTTGACTATTGGAAGAAGAACTTTCTTTTTCTTTTTGAGCTCGCTGAAGGGCTCTACCCCGAGTTTCTGCTGCATACACAGTGCTAGCAGGGGTAGAATTGGAGTAGTGGCTTTGGAAAGATCCACGTCTTCCCCTGTATCCTGAACCTCTGGAACTTTCTCGGATTCCCTTATTTGATACAGGGAATTCAGGCTCATCAAAATTGAAATTACGACTAGAATACGGATCTGTTAATTGAATCATATTAACAGAACCGAAGATTAACTCTTCGTCTGATAAAGACTCTGCCTGAATAGCCTGTTTAGGTTGTTCCGTTTGATGGGGCGGTGCCCGTGGCTTTAAAGTAGATGGCATAAAGTCTGCCAGAGTCAAAGACAATTTATTCTTTGACACATACTCATATTCTTCTGATTCTTTTTCCTTCTTTGAATCAAACCATTTCTTTGAGGACTTTCCCTCTGACGAAGAGGGTTTTACCGCAATGTTCATGGAAGAAGACACGATTGGTTTCTTTAATTGTGTTCGCAAAATGGAATGAGTCCGATTGATTGTATTTTTGACCATCCAATCATCATAGTTCTGTGCATTTCTGTTTTTGACTTGTTTCCATTCACCTTCCTCCTCTGGAACTGTAGCAGTAACACATGCTACCTGAGTCGAAGAACCTTTCAACTTGAATTGTCCCAAGTCGACCATCTTTTGTAGGAGGTCTTTGAAGACAAAACACTCCTGGATGGGATGCCCCAACATTTGATGAAAGGGACAATAATTGGGACGGTCTTCATCTCCTTCCTTGTTTGGCCTCTTGGGCACTGGTAATTGAACCAAATTGTTTTCCAGAGCTGAAATGAAGTAACCAGGAACTGGCTCATTTTGGAAAGAGTATGTTTTACTCTTCAAATCCTCAAATTGTTTTTTTCATTGATCTATTTGATTAATTGGATGAAATGGCCTTTGTTGTTGGCGTTCATGAGGCAGAGACCTTTGAGAAGATGACGGTTTTGAAGTAGAAATAGGTACAGGCGCTATTTTAAGCATAACTGTAGCAGTTTTTTCTTTACCCATTCTCCTTCCTAGAGCTGATGGAATTACACGAGATTTAGCCTTAGCCTGTATAAGGGAATCTTCAATCTACTGATCGATTGAAGTAAGGTCTCGAAACCCTCCTGTGTATTTCAAAGGGATCAATGGTGTGCGTAATACGTCATGCAAATTTGCCACACAGATTGGCAATAGCTCCTCCTGAGGGAGTTCTAAACTCAGGGAATATGTTAATCCTTTCCAGCGAGCAGTGAAATTAGAGACTCTATCATTCTCCCTTTGCTTGCAGTTTGTAAGATCGAAAACTGTCATTTTTGGAAAAGTTGAGCTGAACTAAAGAAGGAATTTTTGGCGAAGATCCTCCCATCCAATGATTGACCGGGATTTCAAGCTTCTATACCAGACAAAAGCTGGTCCTTGCAAGGTTCGCACGAAGCATCTGAGTTTCACCGCTTATTACTGCTCTGGAGTTCCCATCATAGGATCACAACAAGACACGTAATTTTTCAAATGTTGTTCATGGTCGCCTGATCCATTGAAAGTAGGGAAAACAGGGTTTCCAAAACTGGATGGAGGAGAAATTGAATCTACCCATTCAGGGTAAAATTTCTTTTCTGGTTGAACTTGCACCCGTTTCCCTTCCATAGTTTCTAACGGAGTTGTTAATTACTCAATAGTAGTTATTAACTTTTGAGAAACATCTGGTTGAATTTGGTCTTGAGTAGGTGCAATGAATGGAGCTTGGACTGATGTGGTGGTTGGTGCTGCAACTGATGGTAGCACTGCCAACCGTTGTTGCCCTTGGCCCATAGGATTAGACCTCTGAGGGTGTACTGATAAATGAGGATATTCCTGATCCATCTCAGTAGTTGCAACAAATTCCTTCAGCTGTCGGACTCCATCATTCTTAAGAATAAGACTACTCTGAAGTAGTTCTGCATTCAACCTTCTTAATTCTTTCATTTCTTCCTCCTGTTGTGCAAACCTTTGCTCTAATGAGAGCGATTGACCTTCTCCAGAGGAAGGATATGTAACCTGATTCTTTCCCCTCCCATTGTTGGATACTTTTTGGAGAGAGGGATGTGGATTACCTAGGTTCTGAGTAATCCTTTGAATTCTTGTATGCACACCTTCCTCATTTGTATCGGTGCGTACATTTTCTGGAGCAGGACGCTCTTCATCTGAGTCCCCTGAGTGAGCCTCCTCTGGTGAATTAGAAACAAATACATTGATGACATTGATTGATGTATAATTCATCGCATCCCTTCTATCAACATTTATGTGATATTGTCTTCTTTCATGTCTTCGATGAGACATTGCCTTTTGTTGATTCAATCCTTTAGGAACTTCTTGACGAGCTATAACTTGGAGGGAATCTCCTGATAATTTGGCTCTTCATTCCTCTTGGGGATTCTTCCCCAATCGAGAAAAGACTGACATTCTCTGAGGAGGGGATTGATGATTTGAATGAGTCCCCAGTCTCGTGGACTGGGGATGTTCCTGTTGTTCCTGATCAACTCCTCGAATCCTATTTGTTGATTCTGAGGGTTGGGTAAAAGGAGTCCCCAGTCTAACAAGATGGGCTGGCTTTTGACATGCTATGTCTGAGACCTTCTTAAAAGCTCTCTTGATCTAGCGAACCTTAGTTCAGAAATTAGCTGGATGCATTAACCTGTATCCACTTTTATCACCTGGTTCAATAGACCGTTGGATGATTTCTGAAACTTCTGTCACTTGAGGATGTGTTCGCTCCATACGAGAGGATTGTGCAATATTATCGCCTGTTTGATGTAAGATCAATTCAACAACTTGTTCTCAATATGATTGATTTTGAGAGGAACTAGTTGAAGCCTGTTCTTGAGCAAGCTTTTGATTACAAACAAAGCCCATTGACTGTGGCCATCCATGGGCAATAACAATTCATGAGACCATTTTCGGCGGGCTTTGCTGACTGGAATGCACTGTGAAATACAGTGCTCCGTGAACACCCCATCCTCTGATATGAACACCAGATGGGGCATTGGCAATTAACTGACGCCATTTTCTTAGTGCGCCAAGGCATGAACATTGAAGGGTTCTCTGCTGTTTTACAGCCTTCGGATACCGAGAGACTGATAGAGATGCCAAATTAATCTGACGGTGTAGCCCTTCTATTATATTAAGATGATTTTCATATTCATCATAAGATAATACCTTCTTCTTCAATTGAAAAAGTGTTTTCCATATGTTGAGACGAATATCATGGATTCCATCTTCCATCAACATCTTTGGAACGTCATACTGGGAGTCAGCCAAAGGACAAAACATGACTGGTACCTCACATTTCGCCAGTTTTTTCCTCATGTTCATCATTTCCTCTTCATCATTAAATGAAGATTCTTCTACCTGTTTTGACCAGAGTTTGTGTTTCCTTGTTGCTTCATCGGATTCAACAAGATTGGTAGAGAGATCATTGATCAAACTAAAAGATGCATGAATTAAGGGTGGTTCAGAGAATGACCTACACCCTAGACTATGTTCTGATTGATAAAGTGTTTCACTTGCTAGCGATAAAGCATCAGACATGAATGGTTTCACATTTGCAGGTGCCTCAAGATAAGAGGGCTTTCTCGGCACTACATTGTCCACTGGAGTATTTTCCAGGCAATGTGAATCACTACTGCGGAGAGGACTTTCAAAGCGAAATTCATCATCATGGGAAGGACCACCATAATGGGTTATAGAAAAAGATGAGATCTCTTGATCCTCGGTCTTTTGACCACACATATGGTTCATGTGGCTCTCATCTGAAGACGAAACGTCAAGATTGACCGAATTGTCACGAAGCAAGCCTTCATGAGGAAGTGTCTGTTGAAGACCTTCGGAATTAATGTTCTCGTTATTGGGAACTGAGGGAGTAGAATCTTGAATTCCAATAGATAAATGTATGAGGGTTTCAAGAACTCCATCATCGAGCAAGGCCTTTTACAAATTGGCCTTTGATCTCCTAATTGTGTTGGGCGGATCTTTTTCTTAGATTCCTTCTTACTAATTTTGGAAACCACTTGTTGACAAAAGTGGTTTCTCTGAGTAGGTTTATGTGCCTGATCAGGAAAGATGGTCAGGTTAGGCTAACGATCTCCACTCAAATCAGTTGTATGTGCCTGACTTGGTTGTCTGTATGATATGGGGGAGTATGCCCCATAACCCTCTTGGACTGGAACAGATGTGTGTGTCAGTTTCGGAGTGAATCGTTGATGTGTCACTCCATTGCTAGGGATAGATTTATGTGTCTTTCCCTGATATGATGCTGAAGTTGTTATGATATCCTGGCAAGCATCCAGAATATGAGCGGGAATTTGCTTCTGCTCTTTCACCATTGAAAAATTTGCTTGGTGACTTCACCTGCCGGAACGGGGATATACATCCATTCCGGGCATGGAGTAGGTGTATGTGCCTGCTCCTGTCCTCCTTTTCCGGCCAGTGAATCCTGACAGAACTCAATTGTGGAGGAAGTGAGTTGAGTCTGCCTCCTGTTTGTCATCAGAGCTTTCCGACTGACTTCTCTGTGTGCTACCAAGCGAGACTGTTGGTAGGCTTGATTAGTACTCGCAGGTGTATGTGCCTGCTGATTACACTTCGCCAAACGCGGTTGACGTGATCCATTATATGTAGTCATGCGAGCCTGCTGACTAACTGATGATGTATAAGCAGGTGTATGTTCCTTCATATAGTACTCCACCGGAATTTCCTGGCGGGATTGGCGTGATGCTGCCAGACGAGTCTGCTGGAAAACGGAATTAAAACAGATAGGTGTGTGTGCCTGCTCGTTGTTCGCCAATAAGTTAGGTTGGTGGACTTCTCCGGAGATGGCAGGGATGAAAACCTACCCATTGTTAACCGGATTCCACCTCTGTAGGTTCGTCTTGCCTGCTTGGGTTCGAGGAACCTGAGCCGAATGCCGGAAGTCAATACCCTCATCATGTTGAGGGCACACTGCCGCACGAGTCCGGCGGAGATTGTTGATGGGAGCCCTCGGGAAGGACTCCTGTCTTTTTGAATTAAGGCCCTGAGGGACCTGCTCATTCACTTCCTCAGAGTAAGGGAGAGAATGGAAATTGCGCTCTAGGGATAACGACCCGAAACGGTTGGAGACGGTAGTCAGCCCTGCCTGCCTCTTGATCACTGGTCATCGTTGTCCGGACGACCTGTGTGAGTTTTTCACTTGGAGGTCCTGTCGGGCAGCCTCCAGAGTTGGGATGGTACTGTGTTGACGATACTCCTTAACCAGCGCATTTGATACCCAGCATTGAAGACGCTGAGTAGGTGATGTCATCCTCAGAGCAGATGACGGTCCAGTAGGAATAGCAGTAGTGGTATTTGCAGCAGCTGTATTCACAGGTGTGAATTTGAGAGAAGACATTATGGAAATACAGAAGATCTTGGAAAAGAGTGCCTTTTTGATATAATAGACGTAATCAAGATAAATTTAGTTACTTCATCCTTTGGATGAGCACACATGTCAATGATTGTTTTTGTTAGCCCTCTTATTGAGTTTTAAATAGGGTCTTAACAAATAGGTAAAAAATCATTTTAACTTGGTTAAGGATTCACATCGGGTTCACCATTTTTTGTTTCCCTCAGAATTCGGGGAGGACCTCCTGTATGGGAGATTCAGACGTTCCGATTGGTTTCTAACGGGTTTGTTCGTAGAACCGAAAACATCCAATGATTCCACATACATTTGGACCTACTTTCCAATGGTAGGCACTTCATTAGTTTGTGAACTGATGAGACTTAGGAATTTTCCTTGGTCGAGAGGATGGGAGGTCAGACTCATCACACCTTTTTGAGGGGAATTATTGTCTATTCTGGGACTCTTTTTATAGATTTAAGTTATGTTCGTGAATCCTTACTACATTACCAAGTATAAAATGATCTTTCCTTCGGTTATGACAATCAATGATAAAATATGTAAGAAATTTAGAGAATCTTTTATATGTATTAGAGGTTCATCATCAATAGAGAATCATCTATATCTATTTAGAGATTCTTGGTCAATGGTATCCTTAAAAACATTTATATAAAAGTCTCTTGGTCATTATGATGACCATGCTGGCTTTAAATCCACTCAGTGGGGCACTTGAAGTTTATTGTCATTCCGAAGGACATGAATTATTTCAGAGTTGGGATCGAACCCGTAGATGGGCTACCTACGTATCCTTTGTTTTGGAAAAGGAATCAGAACCCACGTAGTTCGAGTAAGGGAGTATGATGTTTATTATTGATGGCTCAAAGAAGGATGTCATAATTACTTTTACCTTCTAAGCTCACGTGAGTCATGCTCGTTGTGAGAAACAAGAGGTATTGGTAATAAAATAGACAATTGGGCCATGAAAGATATAATCATAAGAAATGGTTTGGGGATTATGTATGTATGACTGCTCAGATAAATGAAGGTTCGGATTTACTTTAGGGAGAAAATCCAAGAACAGGGTCCATAAAGGTATATGTGCTTCATGGATATTTGAATACTCTAACTTGGGACTTATTTCTGAAAAGGAAACACAAATTAGGAGAGGATGATAATTGGGTTTTACTCCTGAGAAGGAATCCCAGATCAAATGTAAATTAGGACTGGTTTAAGGGACTTGGGGCTTATTCCTGAAAAGGAAGCCCAAAATTATGACTGGGACTTATTCTTGAAAAGGAGGCCGAGGTTAAGGGATTATGACTAGGACTTATTCTTGAAAAGGAGGCCCAGGTTAAGGGTTAAGTTTTGGGGCTTACTCCTGAGGAGGATGCCCAAATTAAAGGACTTATAACTTGGGATTATTCTTGAAAAGGAGACCCAGGTTAAGGATTTTCTCATCTTAAAGGATGAGGTTGAATGAACGAACTCTCAATCTTAAGTGACATAAAGATGTATAAATCACTATATTTTGAGAGATATTCCGTATAATTCCTTTCAGATGAGGAATTCAAATCAAGAAATCATTCCATAAATGGATTTGAAGAGTTTCTTGAAGACTGAATCTTGAATAGGAAAGGTATAATGGCTTAAGAGGGGTAAAATGGGCAAGATTTCCACCCAAAAAGGAAGGGGAGCGCAATTCTTGGAAGGCGCGCAGGTACTGCGTGGGCATGAAAGTATTGGTCGCACAGGTATACCTGTGCGACATGTGTGGGGTACTTGCAGGATGTTCAACCAGTATTAAAATACTTGAGAGACTCTTTATTAAATCCTTTAGAATCCTCTTGAGGTTCTTCCAGAAAAGGGACGCACAAGTTCTATCGAAGGATTAAGGTGGCACGCAAGTGTGGTCACTTCCCTTAAGGGGTATCCCCTCAGGCGCGCAAGTGTTGATGAGTTTCAACACTTAGGCTTTCCTACCTCTCTTTAGATCTTCCGTTCTAGGTAAGAA
The DNA here is from genome assembly GCA_963277665.1 of Viscum album. Classification (NCBI taxonomy): domain Eukaryota; kingdom Viridiplantae; phylum Streptophyta; class Magnoliopsida; order Santalales; family Viscaceae; genus Viscum; species Viscum album. The sequence goes on along the minus strand of OY728163.1, from coordinate 2,094,581,450 downwards.
ATTACCTTAGAAGAGTTTTAGAAGCTTTGAGAAGAGACTCGGGCGTCGGGAGATTCAATCCAAGTTTCTAGAAAAAAAATCCTCCCGAATGGGGGGCCCACAGGGTCTATTTATAGGCAGGAGAAGACCCCGGGCAGTTACTGAGCGGTTATCACTTAGGTCGCGCAAGTCACTTGCGCGACTATGAGGAAACTTCCGCGACCTATGGGAAAAGTTCTCCTTGTTCATCCCTTTGTCGATTTTTGATGTTTCTTCAAAGGATGAATCACTTTGGACTAAGGTATTTCCCTTTTTCAGTCGTTAGACTCTGTGTAGGAATGGAGAATCAACAATTATCTAACCCCATAATGAATTTTTTAATGATTGATATCTCATAAGATATATAGGACTAGAATGGGGAATAACGTAGTTCAATAAGGGACATCACCCACTATGATAGTATTAGAAGGGAATGATTAAAAATATTATAGTATGGGGGAGTGAACCCAATCTAGTATTACATTATTGCGAGTGAACATTGACTAATATGATGGTTTTGAGAGTGAACCCAATCCACTAGGATTGTCCTGGTAGTGAATACTTCACTACTAGGGAAATGACGTTCTTTTCATATGTGTATTCTATAATTCAATGAATTACACCAATCTTATTCTCTCATGGCATAACTTATTTTATTTATTTATGATTCGTATTTTATTAACATCCCTGATTTATGCCATTACACAAGGATAGGATCAATGAAATATAGTGTTTTGATTTCATATGTTAAGATCATGTTCTCACACCATTATTCTGTTATTATTCATATGTAATCATTTTTATCATGCATGTTTACCCGTACTGAGAATCTGAGCTCACCCTTACAAATTTTTCCTTTACGTAGGTTATGAAGAAAGGTTTTAGGATTGATATTTCTACGAAGGGTTTTAGTTGTGAAGATCTTAATGGGTTACACTTATGAAAAGGTTTTTTTAATTATAATATTCCAATGGTAGTATAAGTATATGTTCCTAGTGTGGATCATAACTTTATGTAATGAAATTTATCTAAAAATGATTTATATTCATATGAAAAGGATTAGTCATTGTATTTTATATCAGATAATGGATTAGTTAATCTTTAGAAACTAGGGTGATAAAACCTAAGTGAGAATCCTATATATATATTTAATTAAAGGAAAACATCCAAATTTTTTGGTAATGATCATGGATAACGAAGGTAAAACCAATGGTTTCATATATTGAAAAGGAGGTTTGATGATTCAAACATCCTATAAATGAAGTTAATGATTCTTAACTATGTTTATTGTTTCCCACAATATCATATTTTGTTATAATAGTTGATGGAACTAGGGGATTCATGTTAATTCTATTAGAAAATTGAATTATTTTTATTAAGAGATCCCATATGAAATGGTAGATAGAATGTGATACATTGTTATTATAAAAAATATTTTATCATTATATATGATTAATTAAATTCACCTTAACTAACTCTTGGACTCACAAAAGAGGAGAAGGATATATTTCACTAATATCTCATATGGTGTTGACTATGAAAAATAGAATATTTTTCTTCCTGTATATATAGGATGTGGGAATAAGTAATCGGGATAGTGCATTGTTAGAACAATAATATTTTTTATATCTGTAAATTAAGGGAATAAAGAAAGTAATTGTAGAGGAAAAATGAAGACTCCTATAAGGAAAAATGAAGTCAATCCAAAGTCACCATTTATAAATCAAGGTATCATCTCTAAGGAATATCGGTGTTATCCATTCCAAAAACCTAATACATGATTCATATCCTAGACTAATTAAATTCCATGAAAGTGAATTGATTAAATTTTTTTTATTAACATTCAATAATAATTTTTTTGAAGTGTCATATCGATGATATTTTCTATATAATGATCATGAAGAATCTAAGTGTTATCTTATAATAAAACAAGAAAACGTTTGTTTAGTTAGGATAAATATATGAATAACAGGGGTGGGATATTATTTGAAACATTTAAATTTAATATTGTATGACCAAGTGATGATATTTATATTCTTTTTGAATTTAAGGAATATAATTTATAGTTTATGGAATTATTCAATGAATAAGGATATTGTTATTTTTTAAAAGAATATATGTTTTCATGTGTGGTTGACATAAGAAACATTGATACCATCTTGGGTATATAATTTTAGGATTGATCTTAAGTTCAAAGGCATCAGTACCATTTGTTAATGTTTTTTGTGATGACATTTTGAAGTGACATTAAACTTGTACATGTTGTTAGGAAGATTGATAATTTTATTTTTAAATAACCATTGGGATTGTTATAAGATTTTATGTTATGTTAATTATGGAATAATAGACAATGGGATTTTGATAATATTGATGTTTGAGATGTGATTCACTGACAAGGTGATATTTTCATAGATATTTGTTGTCATTCTATAGATGACCATTTGTGATAGTATATAAATTTAATTCATGATATCATGGAGAAAATCACTGAATTAATATATTATATAGTGAATTATCATAGGGATTAATAATATTTGGGATATGTATCACTCTGTTGATTCAAATGTAACCTTTAGGATAAACATGTTGTTTTACATGAAAATTGAAATGTGAAAAATAAAATTTACATTTTAGAGATGTAAGATAAAATGTATAACATCACCTCTGAGGTTTAATCATTATTTAATGTATATGTTTTTATTTTTATGTGGGATATTTGATTATTTATGAAATGATCTAAGTGAACCCTTTGTTGTCATTTTTCAAATTTTTTTAATTAAATATATTGGTTAATGTTATATTAATTTAGGGAATTATATATCCTTTTTCTAATCATATTTTGTTAAAGTAAAAACCTAAGTACTATATTCAAAACAGGATATACTCTTTAAATCTGTAAGAAGTTTATTTTATTTCTTATAGAATAAAGCAAATTCTTCTCCAATAATCATCATTTGGATAAATAGAATATATTGTAGAGAAAATTTTAAAAGGATGAAATTATAATTTTAGGTAAGTATATATAATTATGTTCATTGTCTAGATGGTAACAAATGCCTCAAAAGTAGTATAAATATATTAATCCAAAAATGATGTCTTATAAGATCCATTTCTAATGAATTGATGGTCTTCTTATGCCTCACTGATTCATGGTATGTGGTTATTAACTTTCTCATGTAAATGTTCTATGTCACACACTATTAGTACTTGGGATATATTTTTCACTTCCATTTCTATAATTTAACTTACCCATAATTTTATCCAATTTGGAAACTGGGTTTTTTGGTGACCTTCATATTTTCCTTTAACCCTTCTTAATAGGATGTTTTATAAACCCCTTTTATGATGCGGGTTTTCAATAAAAGAATGTCCAGATATTAAACCCTTGATTACCGAGACAAATTTCTAATTTTGGGGATGATATTTAAAAAATGGGGGTATAATGTAACAACCAGATATTTTAAATTATTTCTACGCTTGTTAACATAAAATATACATGGCATCAATCCTAAAAGAACTATGAAATATTGTTATTTAAATATGATCCTTAACATCTAGTTTTTTAATGTTCTGTTATGAAAATGATTAACTTATTTGAAAAATATCTATAAATTTTGTACTCAAAATATATGTAATTATTATTTCTTATGAAATAAGAAATGGACATTTTTAAAATCCATTTTGTTCTTCACAAACATGTTTGTTTCAAAAAAGTTTTTTATTAGTTTTTGTTATAAAAAAATTAAAATTATTTTCTTTTACATTTATACATTTTATTTGAAAAAATGTATATAATTTTTTAAATATTCATATCAAAATTATAATTTTGGGATTTTTTTAATTTTTCTAAATGGAGTTATTTTTCAATGAATAGTGGAAAAATACAATTTTTTGTAAACCTTTCATTTTATTTTCATTTAAAATTATCATTATGATTTTAATTTGATCAAAAATTTACATAGGTATTGTTTAATTATATATAATATAATTATCTTTATTTGAATTATCCTAATAATTAACTTTTGTATAAATACATTTTCAGATTAAAAAATAATTTCTCCTAAAAGTATTTTTCATTTTGATTTATGTATTTATATGAAAATTAATTAATGCCACTACTACATATTAAATATTGAAAAATTGTTTCCTTATTTTTAATCAGGGTTCAAAATTTTGTTAATAGTTACTTTATATCATTAAAAATTATTAATAGTTCCATAACTAATTTTATAACCACATAAAAGGGTATGTAGGGAAGTTAAAGTTAAAAATAAAATGATAATGACTATAGAGTGACCTTATACTTTTCATTAATATTATAGGATGTTTATATAAAATAAACTATCATCAAATTTACTAATATTTGATCCTTTTATTCCTTTTGTACATGATATTTTCCTTTGTAAAATTTTTGTGAATTTAAATCCAAAAAGGTTACACAAATTTTTTTCATAATAATAATATTCTTAATAAACAGATAAATTCATTATATTTTTGTTATAAATAACAATTTTAAATCAAAATTATTATTTATCAAGATAATATTTTTTTATTAATGAAACAATTACTTTAATAACTTACGCAATTATTGGGCAGTAATTATTAAATTAATATGAAAAAAGAATAAATGATATAAAAAATGATAAAAATAATATGATTTAAATTAATCACAATTCTTAATGTTTTTAGATACATATGAAATATTGGAGATTTTTTTGGCATTTTATTTTAAGTTCCTTATGGTCTTGTTGTTCAAAAATCCAAATTAAATGGATAGTTCCAAAATGGATACTAATGTAATTTTATAACTACTAATATTGTATTTAACGATATAAATTAATAAACATATTATCATTACACATGTGAATAGGATATGGTTTTTGAAATAATCCATGGTCCATTTACGTAACAATTTTCTTTTTATTTTAACTATATTATCCTCTCATGTTAAGAAAAACATTGATATCGTCGTAATTCTCAAAAGGGTTAACCGTGGTATAAAATATAAAATTCGCTTACATATTTTATTTAAACTTCTATAAATTTTATTTTAGGATATTATTTTTTCTCATTATAATATAATATTCCAATCTTATCAATTTATATCTACTTTGACACCAAAATAAATTTATATTAATTTCATATTTTATGAAAGTCTAAAAGTGCCCCTCCTCTGAAGTGTAAAAGGGAACCCCTCTTTTATCTCATTTATTCCACATTGAGTGTAATGGATCTATATTAATCCGAGAAAGATACCTTATAAAATTATTTATACACATTCTATCTATGACCTTATTCATAAAATATCATCCTTGTGGTCTTTAAGAAAATATATGGAGGTGTTCTCTCAATAGAGAGCAATCGTCTTAACAGGTCACATTCTGTTTAAATTTTTTCTTTTTCCACTAATAAATCTAATATATTATTCATAAAATAATAACTTTAGTATCCAAAATATACCAAAATGTTTTTATAGTTATCAATGTACATTTATTCCTCCCATTCACATCAAATAAGAAATAAATGAATCACATGTGCATACGTATGGATTATTGTCTCCACATATCGATATAATTCATTTATGATCTCAATATTTTATGGATGAGTGTTTTGATTGTTTTGATATTTATATATGAAAATTATGAAATAATTATTCCTCTAGGATGAAAATATCATATCTACATTTATACCTTAAAGACATTTGGAAAACAATAACGTCTCTCGTGTGTTCATGTAAACTACAACCTCTATAAAGTGATGTCATTAGTTTTTCATTTCTATTATACATTAATGGTAATAATGAATTATTTAATATATATATATATATATATTAATGCTATATATGATATAATGGTGATTATTAAAATGTTCATTTATTAATTTTCTATCTTTTGATTATTTTTTTGAAAAATGGAAGCATTGATCATGCATACATACAACTAACCATATCCATGAACTGTATAATCGATTTTTCTATCTATACATTGTTGAATGACTATAAAAATTAATTCCATGAAAATATATGGTATTTATATCAAAATATAAACTCTTTATATTATGTAATCATTATCAATGTATAAGTATGAATAGTACTGAACCAAAATACACAAGAAAAATGTTGTAGATATCACCTTGAACATTGATTTTAATAAATAATTATTAAAAAAGTGGTGATAAAATATTATTTTTAAATCATATACGATATTATATATATGATTATTAATATGAAATAATTTTATAATAAGTAATTATTTATTATACCATTTTTAATACATATGATGGATTTCGGACCTAAGTTAATGGATTTTCCCTCAAATATTATTCTTTAAGACATATGGTATATTATGAACCTATCATCTCTCATAATGTGAATATAAATCAACTTTGAAATTTGATATCATTAATTTATTTATTATAATTATAGTTATTTTTTAATTTAAATTTATTCATTCATGGGGAATATGATTGAAAATTTTCAAAAACCGGTAATGGATTTTCGTATCACATTTATTTTTATGGGATACATAACATATTTACCAGTTATTTCATTTGTGTAGTGAATATATTACCCGTGAATGTATTTTTTGGACCATTATCACGAATTTTATGTGATATTAATATCCATATATTGTTTTTGATTTTATTTGGATTAAAAATTCAATGTTTACAAAGTGGTAATGGTTTTATAATATAATCTCATGTCTATCCGGATTGTTTGTGATAATATTTTTGAAAATTAAATATTAGTATTTATATCTAACTAAACTCAAGACCATATAAATATTATAGTTATTTCATGAAAATAAATTTCATTTTTTTTCATTTTTCACTCTTTATGAACTCAAGAGTCTGAAAAACTGGTGTTATTGAAATACCAAATTTTATTACTCTCTTCAGTTGAAAACCCTTTCTCTTTATTGATAATGTTTTCTAAAAAAATTTAAATAATGTTTTTTAATATTCCAAAAAAAATTGTTTAAAATCAGTTTTAAACATTTTTACTCTAAAAATAATTAAAAGGAATATTCTAGTAATTTTCTAGATGACTAGATTTTGATGGTTTATAGAATATGGAAAAAAATATTTGTAATAACATACATGAAATGACCTAAATTTTCTACCATCATGGGGACTCCATTATTTAAAGCTTCCATTACCAGTTTTAAAGTTTATTTTCCAAAATAATTTTTCTTTAATTTTTTTAATATTTATAGATTTAAATTAATTTATTTCAAATTGAAATGATTATTTCCATTAAAAATATTCCCAGTAATCTTTCAAAATAGTTTTCTATCTAATATTAGTTAAATTGATCTTACATACCTTTTATTGGGGATATAATCTACTGATATTGTCCTTATTATTTCTCTATATTGTTTGTGTTTATGATAAAAATATGTTTATAATATTTTTTCCGTTTTCATGGGTTATTCTGTTATGAAATGATTAAATGATTATGTAAATCATTTCATTTCTATTGTTTAAGTTATGTTGAGAAATTAATAAAACACATTTTTCTTTAATGGATTATCATATGATGAAGTTTTTATGATCTTTTAGATAAGATTTTTAATATATTAATTTTTTGATGGGTGGGCCTAATATTATATAGTACTAAAATGCATTGGTTAAATATTGATATCTCATTAGATTAATAGGTATTGAAGGGGAATTAATCACATATTTATAAGGGACATTGTACATAATGATGGTGATAGTCTTGGTATTGAACCTTGACTACTATAATTGTTTTTGGAGTGAACCAAATATGTTATTGTAGTTTTGAGTGTGAACCTTGACTACTATTATGGTTTTGGGGGTGAACACAAATAAATATGATATTACTGGAAGTGAATACTTATCTCTTGAGGAAATGACTTTTGATTCCAAGGTGAATTACATAAGTCCATATATTACACTAATGTTCTGATATCAGTGATCATTTTCATTGAATCTATTATGACTAATGTCTTATAAACTACCACGATTTATTAAAATAATCATGAATATGATCTATGATAAGTAGGGTATGGATTAAAAAATTTAAGAAAATGTTCTAATATCGTTATTCTAATGTTATACATTTTTAATCACTGATATATCAAATTTATACTCTTATTAGAATTTAAGATGACCCTTTAGTATATTTCAATTACCAGGGTTATGAATAATTTTTTAATGAATGATATCTCAAAAAAGGGTTATATTTAATAATATCAAAATGGGAGACTCTTAAGAACCTATTTTTATATTCCCATTTTTTCAAATTCACTAGACTTATACGATTCAAACATGTATTATTATACTATCTAATATACATTCATATGGAAAGATAATTTTTATATGTATGAAAAGTATGGGTCACTATAATTAATTTCACTATACCTAATTTTATCAATCAAAATTTTTGAAGAGTGAAGAAGCACTATCAAATAAAATTATGTTCAATAAAAAATTTTTTGGGAAGAGGAGATCTGGAAGACAATAATGTTAGATAAAGAAAAATAAAATTGTTCCTATAAGAAATGTTGCTTTTATGGAAGATGGGATTTGGGAATAAATTAGAATCATAAAATTAAAGGTTACTATAATATTATATATTATAAAAATCCATTAATATAATATATATATGGATTTATGCAAGAATATGTGATGATATACTATAATGATTTTCATCATTTATGATTGATAGGAGGTGATGTTCTTCAAAAAAGTATATAAATTATTATATTGATAAGTATTTGAGGAAACATCCTGAGATAATAATTATAAAATTTCAATTTTAATATATTTGAATTTGAAAATGATTATACCAAAAAAAGATAAAATGTGGGTTGAATGTTGAAATCACCAGAATATATGATTGATAATACAGTTAAGGTGACTAGATGATGATAACATCATGAAGTGTCAAACTCATACATGATGATGATTTAATTTAGTTCATTAAATAATAAAATATAGTATGAGTTTAGGGATATGATCAAAATAATGATATTCATGCATCAAAATGTTTTGGGAAATAATAAATAACATTTCAATGATGCTGATGAAATTTTTTTACATAAAATTATATTCATGTGATTTTATTAGATGATGTTTTGTGATTTCATTGCAATATTATTTTTTATTTAATTAGAGGAATATTAATATGTTGGAGATAAAAAATAAACGAAATTCTATGATTCAACATGAAGCCAGAATTCATATTATGTTAAATATTGAGTGACCATTGGGTTCGCAAAGTCAAAAATAAAATGTTCAATTTTTTTAAGGCTATAAGAGGATGAGTTGAACAAAAGATGAGGGGATAACCCAAAGCACATTAATCAAAAGGTTTTCACCATAAAAACATTTCAACAAAATCTTCAAAGATACTTTATATAAATAATATTATGTCACAATAATTAGGATTACATTGAGTTTTACATTCAAATTGGAGAATTTATAAAAAGAAATTTTGGATTGTAGTTGAGTTTTGATGATATTTTCAATAATATTTATGGTAATTTTTTTTGGAGAATTTGTTGAAGTCAATGTATGATATATTATGAATATATTAGATGTATTGACTATATACATGAAGTGATCTAGAGTTTCAAATCAAAGACCACTCATTATGATAATTTATCAGAGGAAGCTATGATATATATATATGGGGACACTTTATGAGTAATATTGATGAAAAATTGATAGAGAGATACAAACAATTTTGAGAATAACACAAATAGAGAAAGACGATAATGAAGTACACTCCAGAAGATCGGAATTGTTGATGAAGTGAGAATTCCAAAACATGATATTATGAGGAGTTAAGTGTGTTATTCATATTTAAATGATTTAAAATAGGATAGGTAGACTAATGTCAAGTATCGACCTACATATTCACTAGTTTTGTAGTTTGAGAGAGAAAGAGTTCTTGGAGTTTAGTCTACCAAAACATTGTGATATTCCTATATTATTAGCATTTCTATTTCATTTTCACCCTATATAAGAAATTAAATAAATAAGTATGTTAATGGGGAACCCATGAGCACTAGTTATTCTAGTATAAATAATTCCTTCAATCATACATGGAGGTAGAAGGATATTTTAATGATATAGCTCAACTAATTGAAAAATATTGTGGATTCAATGATTAGGATGAATAAAAATCTTGGGTTTTAGGATAATGTCTTTTCCCATTGTAATAGTTATTATAAATTAAATAATCTTTGATTTATACATCTTGAGTGTAGTAGTTATCATGTTTCCCACATAGGAGTTGAACCTTGTAAAAAATAATTCTTTGTTTTTAATTTAAAAAATATCTTTTAAATGAGGGAGTAAGTGTTTAGGTTAAATAAAAAAATAACCATAAATTAGAAATTACAATAAAGGATCTATTAACATATAGGAATACTATTATAAGACAAACAAATTTGGTAAATGTTCACTACACCAAATTCACACCAACTCTCAATGACACATTATGATCTTCCATGATTATAAATTATTATCTATGGGTTCCCACTAAATTTATCTAAAGGTAAATTCAATATTTTTTTTATTTTTCCAACATGAAGTTCAATATTTTAAATATTGAAGAAAATTTACTGCTGGATCGTATGAAAGTTAAGAATGAGGTAAATAAAATAGAACATATCCCTAGTTATAGAAATATAGAGGTTTTAGACACATCAATGAAGAACATGAAGATTAAGTCACATATTAATGGAGGAATTTAATCTCTTAAATTCATAGAAAGAAAATGCATCCCTGTAAGAAGATTAAATTAATAGAATTTTTATTGAAAAATCTATTTTAATTTATTAATAAGAAGTAGCAAATGGATCATTATATAATGAGTATTATTAAATTGATTCTATTGATGAATAGTACATGTAATTAAAGGATTAAAAAAATAAATTACCAATTGAATTACTAAATTTTATATTTATCACCACCAAGGGAATATATATATATAAGAATCAAATCATAAATGGAAATGCGATGAAATATAAGATACATTGGGAAAGATGTTGTGAAAATAAAAAATATCCAAATATCTCGTATAAGAAAAAGAAATTTTTTTTCCAACCCTGGAATATAATATTATCTCAAAAAATTAATAATTTTAAAGAATCCTATATGAGATGAATATGCATTCAGATGTTTTTTTCTAGTCTTCAAAGAATTAAAAGACACTTTTTTAGATACAAACATTTAGATGGATGATAAAACTAGAAGCATAAAGTGCTCAAAAAATAAATTTTGAATATAAATAAAATAATGATAATAAAAAACATTTAATGGTATAAATATAAAAAAATTACACATAAATATTGAGTTTAATGATCAATCAGTATCACTCTTGGAATAAAAGATCACTCATATAGAATAATATTTCTACAAGAGTTTGTTTGAAGAAGCTATATTAATAGAAGTTGTTAGTTAAAATATAAATGTACTAAAGTAAACTCACAAATAATGCTTTGCTGTTAAGAATACTAAGAGATCAAGTAAAAATTTGTAAAGTAACTTCATAATTCCATAAAATATTTTTGTGAGATGTATTAATAAAAAATACAAAATCTAGGCATTTAATTTGATAATAAAGTGATCTGATTATAATATCATATGAATACATTAAATTCAATGCTTTTAGTATTAATAGTGTTATTGAGAAAAAAATAACATATTAAAGTTGAAATTTTTAAATCTCAACTCATGTATCCCATAGTTGGTCTCTACATTATTAATTTTTCCTAAGATACATTGGATCTTATCCAGAATGACCGATCATTTATGTATTCTTGAAGAAACATATATATATATATATATGATTCCAATATTAAATATCGAATATACAATTAATATAAAAAGAAACATTATTGAATTTCTAATGTTATTGATAATATCTATATTCATATAATAGGGAAAGGAAAACAACTAAATGGTGATCTCAGATACTTAGTAATGGTTATGTAAAATAGTAGATGTCATGAGTAAATAAGGAATAATCAGTATGTGATGTAAAATAATTTTAAAAAAAATTCATCTGGTTAATAACATTATACAAAAATTCATCCTTGGATAATATCAATGATGTAATATCAATCAAATAAATAAATTAATTATAAATTGAGGGGACTTTTAAAATTGGATGTTTTAATTTTAAAAATCACGATATCATTCTCATCAGAGAATTGTGTCAAGACAATTTATAGATAAGTTGGTATATACTAAAATACTATTTAATTTTCCCCACTAATTTTTCTCTAGAGACATATTAATGTTTCAAGGGGATATCTATTATTGGGCCCCACCCATCACCACATTTAAAATTCATTCCTCATATATTAAATGATAAATTTAGTTTATAAATAGTATTTCCTATCAATAAATATTATTATTGAGTAAAGAATCCAAATATAAATTTTCTCTATCCTATCAAACAACATTAATAGTAAAATACCATATATAGAAATTTTATATGATATTGATAATAATCATATCCATTATATATGAAATATGGATATTTAAGAGAAATGTAATTTCCATTTAAATTTGACCAAAATGAGTTAAATTTTTCATTTGAAAGTTAATAACCATAAAATTAATTAATGATAATAGATAAGTATAAATTCATTAGAAAGGTAGATTTCTGATTAAAATTAATTTATATTATAATATTTCTAAATGGAAAAATAAAATTTTCAAATAAGTTTCCCCAAAATATTTTCTTTGTAATTCCATCAAACAAGTGTATATGATATTAAATATTATAAAACAGTTATTGTAGCTAGAAAATTCGTTAATTAATTTTTTGTTAGAGACCATTTCTTTTGAAATCATATAAAGGGTATTGAAAATTTTTAATTCAGAAAAATTTAATTATTCTATTCCAACCTCAAAAAAGTCAAGGATATAGTATAATTTCCTAATTAGATATTTTTAGAAAATAAAAAGTACTTTTGTAAAATTATTTTTAATAATATAGACATAGAAGAAAAATATACCTAACCAACAGAGAAAATTGTTCAGATTCTATATTAAAATTTTCATTTATTGATTTATGTTACATAGAGAGGAAATTTTTTTAAGAATATATGTAAACTCTTTATATATCTATAGGATAAAAAAATATGTTTATTTTATGAAGTAAATAAGATCAATACCATAAAAATTATATTAAAATAAATATTACCTCTTTATCTACCTTGAAATATTTTTAGAGAATTGAATCATCATGATCAATGAATAAATAGGTGTAAATCGTAAATATACATATATTGGGTAGTATATTAACCAATTAAAAGTAAATTGGTGTATAATAACAAATATTTCTCAATGGAGTGGAAATCGAGACGAAATCCCACACCTGAAGTTTGAAATTCTTCTTAATGGATTTAAACCTCATGTATAATAAATTAATATACTTTTATAAATACCTAATAGAGCTACATACATATATATAATATAATATATGATCTATTTAAAAAAATTAACACCTATTTCTAAACAGCTATTTATTATAATCATTATTTTGGGTGTTAACTGCTTCATTCTTCTTGTATATTTTGATTCAGATGTTTCGGTGCTTGCATATTCTTCATGGGTATATAATTTACATAATTTTATTAATGATATAAATATCAAAATAATTCCATAATATATATATATATATATATTCATATATAAAATATAGATAAATAAAAAGTAACTAAACCATTTATGGATATGGTAGGCCACATGTATGCATGAATGTTGTTTTCTCTTTTTAATGAATGAAATGAAAGAAAGGTAAATAATAATATTACATAATATTAAACTTTTCATATAATTTATTTCATATATATTCATTAATTATAACATTATTATCATACATGTAAATTAGAAAAGAAAAAATGGATCACATCACTTCATTGAGGTGGTAGTTCACATGTACGCACGAGTGATATTATCTTTATCCAACATATTAGAAGTTTAGAAGGTATATAAGATATTAATAATTATGAATCATAATTATGTCATAGATATCATATATATTCATTATTTTCATCATTCTAATGATTTAATTATAATGGTTTTGGAAAAACACAGACCACTATGTGGAGATGGTAAGGCCTATGTTACACAAGCGATTCTCTCAGATTTCTGATAAGGAAAAAGAGATGGAATAAAATAGTCTAGTAATCATAATTACATCACAATATATTTATAAAATATGAATTACTATTTTATTATGGTTAAAATATATTTATATGATGTAGAAGAATAAATGAACCTAAAATATTTGATAAATATGATTACACATTCATATGTAGACTTCCTTTATATCCCTTCTAAAGGACCATTTAAATGGTCTTTTAAGAAGAAAATAAACTCTATATCATTGATAGGTAATTTTATAATATAATTATCTAGTATTCTTCCAATCTAGTTTTCTAAATTTCGAGTAACAAAAAGAGAGAAGGGGTTTCCTTTTATAAGTGAGGTTAGGTATATTCTTGAAATATTCTAAATTATTAAATTAATGGAAATTAATTTTCGTCTAAAAATGGATCCAAATTTATATAAATAAATATAATATTGTTATGATTTTAAATACTCTCATCTAATATTTTTTTTTCAATTTTTTGTTAATGCTTCACAATTATATTTTAGTTTTAACCCCTATGTAATTCATTTTACAATTATTATAATATTAGATATTTCTACTATTTGAGGTTAAATAATGTTATAATAAAAACCCCATAAATAGATGATGGTTGATTAATTAACAAATTAACATTAATTTGGAATAAAATAATATTTTTATTACTTTTCAATAATTTAATAATATATAATTTATTATAGAATTTAATCAAAGTCATTTTTATAACAATCTATTTAACTGGACATTGAAAAAAAATATTATTGAAAATGAATTCAAATATATACCTTTCACATATCCCAAATATTTTATATTTATCTATAAATTTTATGGAATAAAATTACTAATATAATTTAATTACATTTAAAATTATTAAAAATCATTTATTTTATTTTTTAAATAATAAAGTTACTATATTTCAGTGTTTTATAAGTATTTAAGCTAATTATTTCATCAATAAAAATTAAAAAACATTAAAATGCCAAAAACAATTAATTAATTGTAATAATAATCATTTAAAACATCATATATCCTCTCATTATCCTTTTGAAAAAATATTTATGATAATAAAAACTAGAGTATGACATTGTGTATTTATTCTTTTCATTAAATAATTTAAAGATACAAATCAAAGCTAAATAAAAAAAGTTATATTTTGGTACTTCGGATTATTATGAATGAAGTAAAATAATCTAATGAGATAAAGTAAATAGTTGGATATATTTTTAATACCCTATCTCATTATTTTTAATAGTAATTACCTACTTTAGCCTTTATCGAGGTGGTGAATTTCACCATGGTTGTTATTCATAATGCCAAAAAATAGAATTAAACTATTTAAAAAATAAGAACCTGTTTATTCCAAATGTAGAATACATTTTGTCAAATTAAATATCTATTAGTTGAAGAAATTTTATATATAACTACCAAACAAGAATGATAAAATTTGTTTTCTAAAAAATTCCTTTTTATTTGAAAATGTATTTTTATTCCAATATCAACTGTAATATTTATCCAATAGTTATAAATTAAATAATTCATAAAAAAACTAATGGAATTTCAAAACAAATAGAAATCAAAATTAATCTCAAAAAATTTTAGAAAATAAATATTTCATTAATAATTTACATTTTCACTATTATCCAAAAATTATCTTTTTCGAAAGAATCCCTAAACATCAACCATTGTTAATATTGACATGATTATTAAAAAAATTATCTAACCATCAGGTTAAAAAATAATAATTATCCCATCTCAATTCGTTTAAAAATAGTTTTTCTTGTAAAGAAAGTTATCAATGAAAATTTATTTAATGAAATATATATTATAAAATCTTGGCATATTATTTTATACTCCCATAATAGGAATTTCAAACTTGAAATTTCATTACATTAATAGAAGAATTGATGATGCTTCTACATTATCACATCCTCCATTTCCCCAAAATATCCATCAAATTTATGGATTCACCTTAAAATTTTAACAGATAAGTGGTCTTTTTTCCTATAACATTTTCTATATAATCATGAATATAATCTATTTATTCCTCATGAGATATATATTTTTCTAGTGGGATAAACTATGAGTTTTTATAATATAATGAGCAGGTATGTACATCGTTAGGAGTGATACATGAAACATGTCATGAACAAGAGATTTTTTTGTATATTCTAATCGATAGGCTACTATCATGATATGATAAATAATTTATAATATATAGAAATATATAGAACTCAAGTTTCCCTTATTTTCAAAGATCATATCCTTATTCAAAATATATATTTAGGGGAATAATAGTCCACAAAAATCAAACTCTATATTTCATTGATGATATGTCAGCCTAACTTTTTTTGACTCTAAGCTTCCCTAATGTATTGTTGAACTCAACGTTCCTTACCTTCAATTTTTTCTACCAAATATTGTTACAAAAACATTCTTTCCCAAAAAATTTCCAATCATGTAATAATTTTGTACTTCCTTACTTATAGGGATTCATAAACAGCCATCTAATTTCACAAGTTAATGCTATTATTGTAATAGAAGTACACCAAATGATGGTTTTGATCTCAACGACCTCTAAAATTTATATATAATGATTTTAACAAGTATTCTATATATTTAAAGGTACTATCAGACTATCCATGAATTTGAGGATGATAAGTAGTTTTGAAACATCACTATATATTAAAATAATACTAAATTATACTACTAGATATAAATATTCTCTAATGGAAATAAAATTTTCTAATTTTGAAACATGGTTAATTGTAACACAAATAGAAATATTCAATTTATATTTTTTGGAGAGTCTAATGATGAAATCCATTGTAATGTTTTTTTATTTACATTATGATATGGGTAATTATTTTAGTACCCCATTAGACTTTTTACACTCTATAATAACATTATGACACATCATGCATCATTATAACAACTCAATGATAATCCTTTTTTATGTTATCCCATAAGAAATCTGCTTTCATGTAAATATACATCATTTTACATCTATGATGAATTGATATTATTGAACTTTGAGATCCATCAAATAAATTATTAATTAACACTCTTATTTATGAAAAAACATACTCATCTTCTGATAATTATCATTCCATCATGATATAGTTTAACATGAGAACAATAATCAATATATTTTTTAATTCAACATCTTCCTTTTGTTCCTTATTAGTCATCTCATGGGTAGATTCATGAACATTCTTTTAATAGAGATAATATATGTCCCATTTCCCCAATATTTAAATATCTTACTTCTATAAATATATAAATATTGTGTCTCTTTCAATCCTCATCATAGAGAAACTAGCAAGGTATTTCTAACTCAATTAATCATCCATATTCTTCGATTATCCTAGGTGATAATATATTGAGCAGTCAAAATATTGGATCCATTACAACCACGTTATTAGATACATATTGAACTCCTTTTGTGAAAATATATAATTAATGATTTTATAATTAACATATACAAATATATATTACATCTTTTACCTACCAAATAAAGCCTCTAATTTATCACTGCAAAAATTTCCACACCCATAACCAAATCATGAGTTTGGTAATTATTCTCAAAAAATTTATTATTGTGATATGAATATTATATCACCATTTAATTATTTGTAGGGATTCATCCAAGTCCCTTCATTTAAACATCACTAAATATCACAATCCCTTTTCATCCATTAGTATGTATAATCACTATAGTATAGACCATCCTTGTGTTTATATATTTGAAATTCTACCCACATTCATCTATTGAGAAAAATATAACACCATTATAATCCAAAATTATACATAGATTAGATAGTCATGATAAATCTATCAAAAAATATATAATAAAAATATATCTTGAGAAATATATGGATTTCGGTTATCATGGTGTTTCCATGAGTTTTCTGAATAACATTAATCTTTGAAAGATCCACTAATATACCCAAACATGATATTGTATCACACGAGAATTAATATTTTGAAATCTAAAATTCAGACATAATAATTTTAACATATAAATTATGCTTATTAGGGGCATTTAAAACAATTATAAAATGTTCTTCATGCTCATAATTTCCCTTAAAATATAAAAGAATATCGTCGATATATAATACCACAAATTGATCAAGGTAATAATAATGAGTATATTGATTAAACATAGAAATATAGTAGTGTATTGTTAACTATAAATGGAATTACTATAAATTCAAAATGACTATACCTCATATGGTAAGTTATCTTTAATATATCCTATCTATTCACTCTAAGTAGATGATATCTAGATTAAATATTATTCTTGAAAAAAATTTATGCTCCCCGTAATTGATATAACATATCATAAATATGGGTTATAGAATAGTCATTCATTATTGTGATTTTGATAATTTTATGATAATCAATGTAAAGACTCATTTACACATCTCTCTTATTAACAAAAAGTATATGTGTACACTATGGTGATGTAAAGGGATGAATGAATCATCTATCTAGGATCTTCCAATGATTATTATTCAATTCTTATAAATAATTTGAGATCATTCTATACATATTATATAAAATAGTTGTCTAACGAATTATGAGTTCTATTGAAAACTCAATCTCATAGATCAGGTGAACACTGGGAAACTAATTTGGAATGACATCATCAAAATGGGTGTTCAAGTTCATCCTCGCACCAAGAGAATATCATAGGTTGATTTCGAATATTTAATATAACTTACCTTCCTAAACCATTAATATGATATATATACTAATATAGGTAATCCATTTTCATAATTACATCAAATTCATCTACATGAATAATAATATGATTTCTCTGAATAATAGCCCCCTAAAATCAAATAGAAATGTGGAAAGTATAAAAGATATTATCATATTACAATTATAATATTTCACTACCTTACTAACATCAAATAATTGAGGTGGTGATATGATACCATTAGAAAATTCCCCATATATAATATTTTGTGTGTAACCTGAATCAAATAAAACATTTTCACTTCTATAGTAGATGATAAGTTTACCTCTGAAAACATAACTAAAATATTCTATATCTACTATAATAATGATATATTCTTAGTATTATTCCCATGTGTTCTTAAATGGTACTTTCCATATTCACTTGGTATATTATATTTAATAATTACCCATATATTTATTGAAGATGCACTAAATGGTATTGTTTTTTTTTTGAATTACAATCATTAGCTAGATGAACCTTATTTCCATGCTTATATAAAACTCCCTTAACTTTTAGTAATTATATACGATGTTTCTTTAAAATATTTTTACATTATGGAAACTGATTTGTTCCATTATTATTCTATGATTCATTCCCTTTTTCTTATTTCTTAGATAAAATATTCTAATCTTCATTTACCTTGACAATGTATGATCTCTAAAATTATTAATTTTCTTTTATGGTACTTGAAACTACATCATAATACGATAAAAAAAATTGATAAACTATTACCTTTATGGGTATCTTCATACACCTGTACAATATATATCCAATATTCCATTCGATATTATGCATGTAGTTCGAATAATAAACAAGTAATCTTGTAATGTTATCTTTATACTCTGCCACATTTTATTATTCCTTCTATTATTATGTGAGGATAATCCTGTCTAATTCATCTCATTATGCTTGGGGAAATAATTTTTCAAATAATATCACATTAAAATTTCTAAATTCTATTCCTCGTATTTATTCATCCTATTTAGTGCTCTAGATTAGTTTTCACTATTGGTCAGAATCCCCTTTTATAAAATACACTTCTATAATAACATTTTGACTTTCATTACCTCCCAATGCATGTAATATATTTTTTCAGGATAGAATCCATTAATAAGCTACCAATGGTTTAGTATTTTATGCAAAAGTATGGGTTCTTTTTTGAATTAATTGATCAAACATATGTGAATCATGACGTGGATTAACAATTTAATGTATATGGGAAAGTTAATTATTCATAACCTAAGTGAGCTTCCCTAATATATCAATGATTTATTTAGTTCTAACATTATAATTATTGGATTTCATTGTATCTAAATTTCTACATGGTTTATGGGTGTTTATTCCATTTCTTTCATTAGTTTCCATCACAAAATAATCTCACACACTATGTTATCTGAAAATCATCATGAATATTGATCCAAAAAATAAAAACATCACTTAGGATAAATGTTTCTAAATATTATAAAGCATTATCCTAATTATTATGTAATCTATGTTCATTTAAAATATTCTCCACAAGGATTTACTGAACGTCCTATAATTAAATCCGTAGAAACCAAAAATCGTAAAACCCAGATTCAATATATACTTTAATGTATTAGAATAAGATACCAGGGATCTCATCCTGAAGGAACAATAAGTTTTCTAGTCTTAAAGAACCATATACATACATGGTCCCATATTAAATTATAAATACAAAGTAATTAGTATAAAAAATCATAAATACATGATATTATTCATAATATCCTTATTCATATCATTGGGAATGGTAATAAATTATCTTAGATGCTCAGAAAGTTTCTAGTACAATAGAAGTTATCATATATAAATAATGATAAATAAGTATGGTAATGGAAATTACTAAACACCAAAATCAATTTTATCAATAAATTGTGGGAAAAAAGAATCCTTGGATAATATCAATGTATTAATCTTAATGATTATAACAAATAAATTCTCAAAAAAGAAAATTTTTAATATAGGAAGTAATGAATTCATACATCAAGATATAATTACTTTTAAATCCTTGTGGAATGATAGATTAATCAAAGGGTAGGTATACATAAAAATGTGATTTAACTATGTCAAATGATTTATCTAATAAGACTTGTCAATGCATTGAATCCCTATAAATAACAGTGCCCCACATATTACTCCATGTATAATGAATTCCTTATATATTGAATGATCAATATAATTCAAAAAAAATATTTATTATCAATAAATATTTGTATTGAGTAAAGAATACAACATATCAATATTTCCCCATCCAATCAAATAATTAATTTAGTAAAATAACCTATTTCAGAATGGAATATTATATAGAAAATAATCATATTAATGATATATGTAATATAAACATTTAATTTAAATTTAATTTCTAATTAAAATTGATCATAAGAAATAGAATGTTCCTAGAGAAATATAATGACCATAAAATTAAATAAATAAAAATGATACCAATCAATTCATTAGAAAATTACAATTTTTAGTAAAATTAATTTTTTTAGTGATTGGGAATAATTGTAATTAAAATAATTTAAATAAATCCAAAAATTGTATTCCTTGTAAAAACATTGAAAACATTTTAATGAAACAACATAGTGTAAAACATTTATGGCGGCGGGAAACCGGTTAAATAAAATTTCATTAAAAAATTCCATTTAAACATGTAATATGAAATAAAAAAATGAAACATTCAAAAAATAATATAAATATACATTTAAAACATTATGAAAATTCATGGATAAAAAAATTTCCATAATAAATAATTTCAGTAAATATAACTGGATTTTTCGAAACATTTTTGGAAAATATAAACATTGATGAAAAATATTCTCGATCAAAAGAAAAATAAGATAAAAAATATTATAAAAACATTAGTTATTGATTCATACTTCATAGAGTAAATATTTCATGACAATTTGTAAAATCCATGGATATCAAGATGATAATAAAATATATGGAGTTTATGAAGTAAAATACGGTAAATCCCAATAAAATGATTTTAAAATAAATTATCACCTATTTGGAAATATTTAAATTCAACCCCTTGAAATATTAAACTCAAATTAAAACATTAAACATAATCAATAAATAGTTATTTATGTTTAGTATATCATTGTTATATTATGTACACAATTTAAAAGTATGTAGGTGTATATTAACAAATATGTCTCAATGGAGTAAAAATTGAGACGAAATACCTTACCTCAAGTAGGAATTACATTGTAATTGATATTAAACTCATTTATAATAAATTTATATTTGTAAAAGATACATTCAATATCCATATAAATATCCACAATATGATATATTATCAATTTATATCATTTTACCATCTATTTCCTCATAATCCTTTATTGTTATTAATATTTTTGTTGTTAACTGTTTCATTTTTCATGTATGTTTTGATTCAATATTTTTGGTCCACAAATATTTTTCATGGTTCCATAGTATTCATAATTTTATAAATAATATTAATATAATATATATTAAATATCTACATATTTACTTTCATCCATTAAATATATTTATAAAAAAATTAATTATATGGTTCATGTATAAAATAGGTGATACGTACACATGAACGATATTTTTCTTTTTTGAAATATAGAACCAAAGAAAGGTAAATAATAATTTTCCATTACAGGATAATTTATATATCATATATATTATATATATACATTATTTCAATTCTTATTATTATCTATGTAAAGAAGAAACGAAAAGGTACCACTTCAGTTTGTGGAGGTGGTAGTCCACACGCCCACATGAGTAGTGTTATCATTTTTTTAATAAATGAGAATGAAAGATAATAGATATAAAATATAAATTTATAATTATTATTATGTCATAAATATTATATACATTCTTTTTTTAAATATTTATAACCATACAAGTAAGGCGGTGATTTAGAAAATTAAATTGTTACGTGGAGATGGTAAGTCGTACATATCCATGAGCGATATATTTCAATTTAATAGCATGAAGAACTGATATAATATGGTTATATACAACCAAAAATAACATATCAGTATATTTATGATACTGTATTTATTATTTTTCGATGGTTATAACGGATATAGGTGAAGTATAAGAAGAAAAAACATAAATGAGTAGGTAAATACGATTACCTCTTTTTAGGTAAGCAACCATTATATCCCACGTTCAGGGTCCATTAAATGGTATTTTAAAAAGAAAAACCTCTAAATAAAGTATAAGTAATTTTAATATGTAATTCAAAAAGTTTTCGTCAATATAGGCTGCTCAATTTTGTGTTTGGAAAAGAGAGAATGGGTATCCTATTATAGTTGAGGGGAGTGGCATTCTTGAAATTTATTAGAAAATTAAATTAATATTAGTTTTTTTTCAGATAAAAATGGATCAAAACTGTTATATTGAAAATATAAGATAATTATGATTCAAACTAATCTCATATAATAAGATTTTTAGATGTCTTGGTTACATTTCTACCCTAGTATTTTAATTTTATCTCACCATTATCCATATTGATAATTAGCATAATATTAATGTTTTTTCCATTTTAGGGTCAAGAATGTTACCATATAAGAAATAAACTACCCATTAATGGATAATGGTTGAATTTTTAAGCCATGTCCCATTCAATTTGAAAATTATTAGGTTTTTTTTTATTTTTTAATCAAATAATATTATATGATTTATTTTATAATCTCATTAATGTCATTTTTCAAACTATTCATTTTAGTTGGCATTTAAAACAATAGGAAAACAAATTATTCCAAATATAAACCTTTAAAACAATATTAATATGATATATTTAATTATATAATAAAATTAATAAATAATTAATCAAATATTAATTACATTTAATATTTTGGAAAATCATTTTGTTTTTTTAATAATTCAAAAAAAATATTCTGTCGACATAGCATAAGAATTTAAGATAATTATTCAATCACTAAAAATAAATAGTAAATTACCATTAAAAAAATTATTAATATTTTCAATAATTATTTTAAAATGAGCATAATCAATTTTATCACAATGAAGAAATATCAAAGATTTAAGCTCAAGAGAGTGACATTTTGTTTTTTTTCTTAAAATAATGTAATGGAAAAAATCAAACATAAATTTCAAAAAAAATCCATATTTTATATTATAATATTAGTATTGATAAAAATATATTCATGCTATAAAATAAATTCATGTTTTTGGTATATTTTTAATGCACTATATTTTTATTTTTAACCATAATTTCATAATATACCTTTTACTAAAGTGATAAATATTATCACAATCACTATTCATAATGATTAAAAATAAAATATGCCAATTAAAAAAATAAACTAAATTATCTAAATTATAAAAAACTATACAATTCAATCAATATATGTGGAATAAATTTATTTTATAATAATCAGACAAAGTGTGGTGAAAAATGATTTTCTAAATAAACTTTTTTTTAAGTGTAAAAGTATTTCAATAAAAAGATAAAGTATAATGTTAAAATAAGAGTTTTTAATTTAATTATTTTTAGTAATCATAAACTATAGTCATTTGAAAACAAATACTAATTTAAATTAATCATTAAAAGAACTGGAATTTACAGTTTTATTTAAAACGATATTTTCATTATTCTCTTAACTAATTTTTTTTTAAAATTACCAAAAAAAATAAACCTAAGATTATATTGACATTATGTCTTCATAATAATATAATTTTAACATAATAATAAATGAATATCCATTCCTAATTTATTTAAACTTGGGGTTGTGTGTGAAGTACTATATCAAAAATATTATTCAAAGATATATATATCGTAAAATAATATGTTCTTACAAAAATAATCACATGAATCCCAAGAAAGAGGAACTATTCAATTTCATAAGGAAATAATTACCTCTCTGAAATTTCATTATATTTCTATAAATTATTTGAAATCATTTTAGGTTCCATATTTAGATAGAAAATTGTATAATGTAACCTATTTCTTGAAATGAAAATGCACTAATTCTGATTCTATAATTTTATAAGATAAAATTGCAACACTAGAAATAAATGGGTAATGAAAAATATAGAGAAACTAACCACATACAATAAGTTGGAACAAAGAAACAATGTTATAAAGTGTTCCTCAAATGTTTTCTAGAATTATGAAGTATAAAAAAGTTTTATGTACTAACCAAAACTCTACATGACGGATGAAACCAAATCTTATTGGTTAGTATTGGTTCTATAGAAAATTTAGAGAAATGGATATTAATTATTGGAATAATATTCCAAAATATCAAAGAAAAAATAATATAAAGAGATTTCATAGAAAAAGTTATGAAATATTTAACTAACTGTATTCAATAGTTATGATAGAAGTAAAATTTGTTGACATCCAAGAGAATTGAAAATCAAGAAAAGTTATATGTAAGTTTAGAAATAATTGGTCATGGTAATGACAATTATATCTCTAAATCTACCAAGAATAATTCATATAGTTATAATATAATGATTCCATGACAACTATATGAATTCTAACTGATGATAAACTATCTATATTCCATATAAATTATATGAAAGTAAGATAAAAATATGGTTTCTCCCAAGAATAATGTAATAGGAGCTGTCATAACTATGAAAATATACTACTTCTATGAGAGAAAATGTAACTTCATATAGAGTTGTAAACTTACCATGATTGTTCAGGTTAATGGAAGAAAGATCATGAAACAAATTTAGTCAATATGAATTAGACACAAGTTGATTGGAATGGAGGAATAAATATTTAATGATAAAGTAAAGGTTCACCATAAGTTACCCCATAGGGGAAACAAGAAAAAAGTTATGAAAATGTGTTGGTGGTGTAAGTGAGTTGGCCTAGTTACATTAAAATTCATAACATGGTAGCAAGGGAAGGGGAAGGAAATAAATATAATGAACTATGTTTTTAAAGATAAAAATTTTATTGTGAAAGATAAATCATAGTGAAATAAGAACACAACATTTACTCTATAATATTCCAAATTCGTATGGAGAGAATAATTAGTGGACATAGAAAGGATATAAGAAGAAGAAAAAAAGATTTATTGTATCTTATAAGTAGATCTTGAGAATAATAATCTACCTAATATGTAGAATAATGTAGGAAATAAAATTGAATCCCAGCATCCCATGGAAACTAATTCTCGGAAAATTTAGGGTGAAATCAAGAGGAAATATCACACTCTAGTGAAGGTGTTTTTTTGAGTTTGAGAACATCCTCTCATTTCCATTACTCTATCGAATAAGGGAATAAATGTACAACTTATTATTAGATGTGTTGTTATGTGGTACAATGAAAAAGGTTAATTTAAGGTGATCCAATCACTGTGGATTTTTCCAAAAATATGGGTATAAAATCTAATCTGTTGATTCTAAACATATTATATGTAGAGTTTAAAAAGTTAAATTTCTATATGAAAAATAGTTAATTAATCAGATGATGAAAATTGAGTAAATTGAACATGGAAGTACCTAGAGATTGATTCTCAATATGATTATGATAATGTTTTGGATTCTAAAAAATGGATAATGGAAGTTACTATAATTATGAGGTATGTTTTCTATACTCTCCAATTCACATATAAAAAACATATGTTTAAGTTAAAAGTGGAAAATTGATTTATTTTTAAAAATTACGAATTTTCCGGAAATGGGAGATAAGCCAAAAATTTTGGAATAAATTTTTATTATCTATTTTTTGGATGGTTTTAGTAAATAATTTTTAAGAAAATCTATTATATCTTCCTCATGAATATATTTTGTTATTTGGTCTCATTAGATGAAAATTTTATTGATAAATCCATTCTCTAAATGAATCACACTAGATTTTAACATCAATAATTCCATAGGTAGACTTTGAGTTGGTATATTTATAGATCATTACATAAATATTGGTGATTCCATCATTCCCATAAAGATTTTAATATTTCATCAAATTCGTTGGAATAAGGTATAAAACAATAAAATAAATTAATAATATCCATCCATCAACCAAAGAAGCTAATAACTGGGATTCAAATTAATATCTTTGTCGGGGAGAAAAAAATGACCCCTCCCATGGAAGTATTTGAATTTACATTCAATGTGGGTGAGATAAAATTGATTAAACCTTAGGGAAATTTATTAATGATAACCAATAAAAATTATAATACTAAATTTCACATCAGTTGTGATGATGATTATATATTTTACATTTTTCGATAGGTTAAATAATATTCAAAGAGTATGTTAAAGGTGAAGTTGCATATGGATGATTCCAAAGAAATTTTGTTGGATGTTCATACTCTAAATGGAGGAACCATTGAAATAAATTACCCAATATATGAATTATCAACATCCAAAATATTAAATTGTGGAATATCAAAATATCTAAATGTTTTTTAAGAGGAATTCAGGTCACCAAAACTAATGAAAATAAGTGAATTCCGTGCGGAAAATGGATGTATGTGGAATTACTAGAGAGAATCGATGGAGTAAATTAACAAATAGAAATATACCTAGAATAAAGTTAATATATCTATTTATTGGTTACATTTTAACTTAATGTATTTATGATTAGTCTTGAATAGAGAAAAATAATTTTTATATACATTTTATTGTGACTAAGTATATTCCTAAAAATTTGATATTCAACAGAAGATAATGTCATATAGTTCTTGATCCACTTATTCAATGATGTAGCATCACTTTAATAGAATATATGAGAAATGATTATATTTAACAAAATAATTAATAGATTATACAAAAAAAATTGATATTTAAAACCATCTGAAGAAGATACAGATAGATTTGGATAAGATTATGAGAAAAATTTCCATAAGACTAAGTTTTATCGCTGATGATTGTAAGTTTGTGGTGATTTTGTAGATATAATGTGAATTCTTATATTATGAAATAACAGATGAAGTGTATTTATATGATACTTCGTCAATAAGGTTTTGTATATCTCACATGTATTATTTTAAAGTACCAAAATAAGATACAATATGGTTTCAATGTTTACTTCAACATAATATATTGTGTGTAATTCAAATAAGGTGATTGAATGATGGTCACATGACTATATATTATATGCATACATGTGAAAGATTTTATTTGAAGAAATAAAGGCCATGTGGAAATTATAGTTCAAATATAATATTGTAATAGTGATATTAATTCACAAAAAGTTGCATGAAATAATAAAAAAAAGGTGATTTTGAGTGATGTTTTGTCTAAATAATAAATTTCATTTGAGTTCAGTAGACTTTTCTTTATTATTTCACCTAAAAAGTATATTTCCTTCTATGTTAATGATATTACTGTATTTAATATTGATAAATATCTAAATTGGATGATTCTATATAATGTTCCAATAATTGAGACAACTGGATGCACATAGTCATGTCAAAACTATTCAAAGTGATGAAGGTTGTGGGAGGATGAGTTGATCTGAAGTAGTGGGCATAATCAGAATTATATTCACTAAAGTTACATTAAAAAAATAAATTCATTAAAAGGTTTTGAGGGACTATATATGAATGTTTCTTATACATGGTAATTATAATGATGTTGATATGTACTTTTAAATTTGAATATCAATTAAAGTAAGTTCAGGATTATAGCTGATTTTTTAGAAAACGATGGAGAATGGTGAAACCATTTTTCATATAGGATTTAATTAAGTAAAAAATAAAATTACATCGGATTCTATTCAAGGATGTTGTCTAGAAATTTTAATTGATTAAATATTTTGAATCATATCATATGTGTTAACAAAATTTATTAATAGAAATGTAGTTACATAAAAGAGAATATTATGTGTATAAGACTTGTAAGGACATGCCCCCTAGTTACCCAGAGTTGATGAATTATTATATTACATTAGAATGACAATAATAAATATAATCTTGAAGTAATAATCATTTTAGAAGGCTTGGAAAAACATGACACCAACATATGTTTTTCATTACATCATGAAATGAAAATAACATGTTTTCTCGTTTAAAAACACTCATATCCCTTATATTGTCCCAACTGAAAATTATTAATATAATTCATTGAATCCTGGTGAAAAATGAAAAATAAGTTATTTGTGAGCTCAGATTCTTAGTATGGATAAACAATATAACAGAGGTTATCATACATTTTCAAAAACTTGTTAAGGAAAGGAGTAAAACTGAAACACAATCCTTTTAAGAAAAATCTTCAGCATAATATGGAAAGAATTTATCAAATAGTTCCATTTAAACATTCACATGTATATTCAAATATTTCAATAATATCATGAAATATCATTAACTAATCTCATAATAAGGAAATTCATAAAGTCGGACATCAAAACCATACATCTAGGGCCCTTTTCCAAGACCATAAACAATCACACCATCAAGGCGTCATTCCAGGACACTATTTTGTATCATTAGACCTACCGATGCATCGAGGGGCTATATTAGGCCCCACCCATCACTTACTATATCCAATGAATTCATCTTATAAAAGGGGTAAGACATAACATAAATATTCTTATTAAAACATGCATATGAAATGTTAACACTTTAACCATAAACCATGAATGGTATCAAAATAGAACATCCACAATAAATTATATAATAAAACCTTTAATAACATATAGAGTATTTTATCATAATAAATCAAATGCAATTAATCATAAATTCAAATAGATGATGTAGACATAGAAGAAAATAATCTAACCAAATTATTAAAACACCTTGAGAGAAATATCCATTTTTTCCTTTGAAATCATTTAAAATCCACCCAATTATAAATTAAAACAATTTTTTGTAATAAACATGTATGATTTTATATTTTTCCTTGAAATTTGATGGTGTCATAATGGCACAAAATAACCACTTTCTCTGTATGTGTTAAAAAAAATTCTTTACGTAATTTTTCGAAAATGTCATAACGTACCTCATTTTGAAAACAATAGAAGGATTCATTTCAAAACATTTTCTAAAAAGTAAATCATGGGTAATTATGACACTAATTTTTTTTGGTGATATATTGAAATATATTTTATGAAACATGGACATTGATGATAATGATATCTGAGTAGATACTTAAATATAAACAACCTCAAGTAATAATGAGATTGTGAAATTAACCCATACCTTAAACTTTCCATTAGTAAAGGGTGAGTTAAACACCTATATAATTGTAAAATAACTTAATTAAATTATACTAGGACCATATCCATATTTTTGTTTTCATATATGATCTTCTTATATCATTTTGTTAATAGTATTTCATTATTATCATTATTCCAGGTGTTAACTACTTCATTTTCCCATTATTGTTTTGAAATGTAAGTAATGTTTTTTAAGAGAATGTATTTTATTCATATACATAATTATTTTGAGTTCATGATAAATATTTTTAATTATCATATATATTTTATAATCATTCTTTAATGGCTAAGGTGGATAATGAATCTCACTGTGTCTCGAAGACGGTAAGTTGTACGTACGCACAAGTGATGGTTTCATTCTATTAATGGTTAAATGGTATGGAATTGTATGGTATAGTAATTATAAAGAATAATTATCATTATATATTCATTATTAAATCCATTATAATCATCAATAATTTCATCCAAGTAAAGTAGTGTTGAATGATAAATTATACCACGAAAAGTAGACAGTAAGCCATTCGTACGCAGGTGTAATGATATTTTTATTCATAGGATGGCTAAATAGAGGAGTATGGTTTTTTCATTATTATAATAAAATATCAGAATTAATATTATACTTTATTAATTAATTTTTTAAGGAAACAACATAGGAATATGAAGTATAAGGATAAAATAAATTGAAAAGGAATTGGTAAAACAATTACCCTTCTTTGAGTGTCTTATTTTTATTTGCACAAAAGGACTCCATAAAAGGATTTCGTCCCAATGTATGACCTCTAGGATAAATTTATGGATATTTGGAGCAATAATTGTGGATGTTTTTTCTAAGACAAATTTCATTAGATGTGTGATTAAAATATAAGGAAGGGAGACCTTTTATAAGAGAAGGGAGGGGAAATTTTAAAAACTCCAAAACCATTAATTTATTATAAATTCAGTTTCTTTTTCAAATATCTCAAAAGTGAGTTATTTCAAAGTTAATATGAGTATGTGTCAAAATACACTCATCTAATGATTTTTATACATGTTTTTTTCAAGAAATTAACCTTATATTTTGTATTTAACACTTAGTTAAAAAATTGAACTCTTAACGTGTTTACTTGTCATTAAATAATATAGGGTTAATATAGTTACTTTAAAATGTCGAACAAATACCAATTGGATAATTTATTACATATTTAACATTATAATATTTATTTGGCTAAACTGTATATTTTTATGAATTTTATAAAATATAATTAAATTTTTTTTTAAAGTATCATTTGTGACATTTTTTATACTATTCTATATTTTCATTTTTAAAACTATCATCCCAACCTCATAACATCAAACCAATACTTCAAATATGAAACTGAAATATCTATGTTATCTATAAAATTCATTGATATAATTAATGAATTAAAATTAAGTTTATTTTAATAATTTTAATATCTATCAATTGATTCTTCCTTTATTAAATCAATTACTAAACAATTATTATGTCACTATTTAATTTAATTATTTATTTCCCAAAATTATAAAATAAATTACCATCATGTAGATAATAATTTTAAATTTTTGAAGACAATTTAAAGTGTACACTATTACTTATATATCCTCATATGACAATTGATATAGTTATTAAAATTTGAATATGACATTTTTAACTCTTATTTAAATAAAATACAATAAATTTCATGATCTAAAAAAAGTGGCATAAATGGATCATATTTTTTTAACTAATGATGATTTTGGTCGAAATAACTTATCAAATGATTTTAGGATTGGTTTATGGGAAATATTATAATATTATTTTTTCTTTTAATTACCCTCTTTACCTTTAACCACGGTAAATAAAATTCAAAAGTTAATATTAACCAAACATTATTTTGATCCAATTATACCAAATTATTTATACCGATTACAACCATGTATGACTGTTTTCCAAAATTCAATTCAAAGATGTGGTAAAATTACTTTTAATTATAATTCAAAAATGTAGTTATAACGCATATAAAAGAGACATTTGAAAGATTAATAAATTTTTTATATCTAATTATTTTATAAATATGATTCATATAACCTAAATTAGACTAATATATTTAATATTTATCAATTTAGGCTTTAAATAAATTTAAAGTAAGATATTTATTTAAATGAAAAAGAATTTTTTTAACAATAATGCAGTATTCTTTACTATTAATCAAAAATTCAAAAATTTCAGAAAAATATTACAATATGATAATTTTGATATTCCTACATCAAAAGTAAAGTCTATTTTTAAAAAAAAAATTTAAATTTTCAAAATTTGGTTAATGTTGTTCATAACCGCTTTTTTAAATGGCTCGTTTGATAGGTCATGGTGCGATCAAACTCGATGTTGCATGGGGAGAAAGCTATTTAATTGTTTAAAAGTAATTGTATCATTGAAGATTGGGTGTTACATTCTTCCCTCTTTAAAATTATTTCACCCCCTAAATTTAAATAATATCACTTCATAAAATGATTTGCATGGTTCTTCATAATAACATCCTTCGGTTCTCATTTATCCTCTTCAGTTTTTTGGTTTATCTAACGAACATTTCTCATACATGTTATTTTCTTTCTTAACACGTCTTATCAAGTATCAAGAATCTTTATAGGGTCTTCACAATAAGACAGATCAGATTCGAGTTCTATTTCATCATAGGTTAGTACATGCATTTTTCTTGTCATGTATTTCCTTAAAAGTGATATGTGGAACACATAATGTTCTCTTGATCGACTTGGAGCCATTTACAAATGGTAAGATATATTTCCAATTCATTCTAGAATTTATAAAGGTCTGATGTACCAATTACTTAATTTACCCTTATTACCAAATTGTATAAAACCCTTCATTTGTGATAACTTCAAGAAAACATGACCTCCCACTTGAAATTCCCAATCCTTCCTTCGGTTCTTGGCATAACTCTTTCCCCTACTTTGATCTGTTTTGATATAGGTCTGAATTTTCTTTACCATTTCCATTAATTCCTTAACATGTTCTGGGCCAATGAGTTTTCTTTCACTAATATAATCCCAGAAACTCAGTCTATGCCATC
This sequence comes from Viscum album, assembly GCA_963277665.1. Classification (NCBI taxonomy): domain Eukaryota; kingdom Viridiplantae; phylum Streptophyta; class Magnoliopsida; order Santalales; family Viscaceae; genus Viscum; species Viscum album. The sequence goes on along the minus strand of OY728163.1, from coordinate 2,094,548,337 downwards.
CCTTTCTATATAATGATTCTTAGGATTCCATCTTAATACATTAATGGAATCAATTATTGTAGAAACATTCTTCTAGAGGTAAATACTGATCCCACATACCTTGAAACTCATGTGATAAAGATCTCAATAAGACTTATAAGGTTTAAATAGTCCTTTATTATTGTCCATCAGTTTGAGGATGGTAGGAAGTTCTCAAACAAAGATCAGTATCATGGTCCCTCTAAAGAATTTTCTATACATGTGATGAAAATGAGTATCATGATAAGAAACAATCGATATGGCTACACCATGAAGTCTTACATCTTAATTATTATCGTTCAGGTGGTAAATCTTCTCTTATACTAAGAAAATGTAATGATTTTGAATGATGATCAACAATAACACACATCAAATCATTTCTTCTAGGATTATTTGGTAGCCCCATGAAAAAGTAAATCATAATATCATCCCATTTCCACACAGGTATACGAAAATGATGCCTGACTCCTCTAGGATGTTGTATTCTTCCCTTCACATGTTTATAAACCAAACATCATGACACATAATCAGCAATCTCCCTCTACATGTTCTACAACAATAAATGATCCTCAAAATCCCTATACTCCTTAGTTCCACCACAGGGTATAGAAAATTTGAGTTATGAGAATCATCTAATAATTCCATTTTTTAGCTAAGGTATATAAGGAAGACAAATCCTATTCCAAAATTAAAATATTCCATATTCATAAACAATGTCTATCAACCTCCCATCAATCACAACATTAATTTTATTTTGAAAACCCAAATCATCATACTAAAAAACATTTTTACTTTCTATTAAATATAGTTCGGAAACCATATGAAAATATATTGATGTTTCACTTCCCATGATAATTCCAATATCCATTTTTACTATATCCATGACCATAGGATTCTTTTCAACTCAAATTTTGTTTTGAACTCTATGGTAATTTCTTCTCAAAGCACACACAACCATATTTTCCTTCATTGGGTGGTATTTTATTGTGCAATCATAATCCTTGATTATCTAAAGCCATCTCTTTTGTCTCATGTTGAGTTCATCATTTGAAAAAATATTTTTTAAACTCTTGTGATATATATACATATCACATATTTCTCCGTAGAGATAGTGTAACCATATCTTTTGATAAAATATTATTACTGTGAAATCAGTATCATGTGTTTGTATGTTTTTTTCATGGATTTTTAATTGTATTTAGGAATAATTCTTAACTCAATCATTCTACATAATGGAAAAACAAAATCGTTTCCTTGATGAATCACTATAAATCACAAACCCATCATTCAAATAAGGTAGATTCAAGATAGAATCATTGAATATTATTCTCTTTAATTATTCAAAACATTCTTAACACTCTTTTTTCCAAACTAATTTAACCCCTTTACATGTGAGCTTGGTTAACGGGTTTGCCTATCCATAAAAATATTTGATAAAACGCCAATAAAATCCTATTAAACCAACAAAATTGTGTACCTCCATTATACTCATTAGTGTTTTTAATTATTGGATTACCTTTGTATTTGATAGATCAATAGAGATTACATCCTTTGAGAAAATATGTCAAGAAAAACATTTCCTAAAGCCATAATTCACACTGGTTAAACATCCCATATAGTTTATTTATTCTCAGAGTCCTCAGAACAATCTAGAAATTGTTCTTGTGGTCTTAGTAGCCTTTATATTACACCAAGATATCAAAAAAATACAATGATAAAATAATCATGCTGTTTTTTTTTTGAACACTCTATTCATTAGATCCTAGAGAACAAAACTCATAATTCCCATACCTAGTTTAGAATATCATTTTTAGAATATCTTCCTTCTTTACAAAAAAATTATTGATATCCAGAAGGAAGGTCAATATTAGACAAATATGGAGCTCATGTATTTGTTCCAAAAAATCATCAATTTGTGTAAGAGGATACATGATCTTAATATAATATTATTGATTTCTTAATTGTCAATGAATATCCTCATTGATTTATCATTCTTCATTAACTAAAATAATTGGGGATCCTTATAGAGAAACACTATGGAGAAAAAATCCCTTCCTACTCAACTCCTCTAGTTGTATCTTCATCCATACTAATTCTAATGTGGCCATTATATATGGGTTTTTGATATTTTACTTGAATCAGGTATTAAATCAATCAATACTCAACTTCAAACTGTAGAGGATGTCTACGTAAATCCTTTGAAAAAACATCAATATAACCTCATACAATAGGTACATACTCCATTTGAATATTTCTTTCTTAATCCATAGATTCTATTTCCTCTTCTACCTCGAGATTATTATTTAGTAAATCTCATGAGGGTGGTTTTTGATAAGAATCAGGTGTTGAATTTTATACTCTAAATAAAATTGATTCTAAATTTTCCCCAAAAATAGAAACATCCTTCTACTTCAATAAATTTTTTCATCCCATTTTTATATCAAGTCCATAATGAGGATTATATCAAAGTAGAACATAGTTATGATGAATATGGTAAGCATATAAAGAATGTTTATATTCCATAATCAGAACTTTCTGACACATCTTTGTTATAGTGAGACATTCATTAGGTGTTTTTACAGACAATGCCCATGTTAATGTAAAGAGGAAATATATAATTTTTAATGAATACAGGGATGATATAAAGGAATGAAAGGATCCAGAATCAAATAATGATTTCTCCAAATTCGAGGAAACAATTAAATTACTATCCACTATATCATTAAGAACCTCAACCTTTGCAGTTGTGATAGCAAAATATTTGCACTTCTCCCATATCATTTTTTTGGGAAAGTTTCTATGATTCTATGGAAATTAATTTGAATAATGTATAATATCTTTACAAATATAGATTTCATAAATAGAATCTTCTATCTTACCCTTTCAATCACGATATTGGTGGCCTCTTTCTCCATACTTGTAACAAACTCACATTTTAATTAGGCAGTTACAGGGGTGTTTCTTCCCACAATTTCTATAGGTTAGAAATTCAAAATTTCCTTTCCTCCCCTAACTTTATTTTACAGAGTGTTCAGTGGCCCTCTTCTCCTCATGCATTACTTTAAAGTCATAAGACATTGATAACTCCTTTTATGTCTTGATAGCACATGAAGATATATCTTCGTATGGTGAGAAAGATTATAAGACCAATTCCTATAATAGGAATGGTTCTAACCCATAAAATAATCGATCATTATTAGTTCTTGAGTTATATATATATTTTACAACATGCCATTCTTACCTTATGAATTTAGATTCTAACTTTTCAACATTCTCATCCTCCTTCTACCTCCAACCCAAAAACTGCCTCTCCATATCTGCTTGTTGATCACGAGGAAAGTATTTTTCATGGAGTTGTTATTTAAATTACCTCCATTCCATATTTTCTACATCTTCATGCTCCTTAATGTTTTGAATTAATGACCACCATTGATTTGTATCTCCTAATAGACAATAGACATCTATAATTAATTTTTCACATTTATTTCTCCCCAAACCATGAAATATTTTATTCAATAAACTTATCCATTTCCTGTATACAAATTGATTTTAAGTCCCATTAAATTTCAGATGTTGTTCTCTTATGAAACAATCTGACACTGAAACTCTACATTCTAGACCAGAGTGCTCCATATGGATACAATTATTGTTCATAACCTGATTTAGTTGTCCCAATTTTTTATAATATGTTCAGCGCCAGTTGTATCACCAGTACCACTATCATTATCATGTATATGAGGAAAATACCTACATGGATTATGTGTATTGATAATGTTTTCATTACTTCAACTAAGCACCATTTATATATACTGGCGTACACTACAAAAGGTTATGAATCCTAATTCATAACTCCAAATAAGTAAAATACTTACCATAAATTGGAAAAAATTATTCATATATAAACAATAATAATAAAAAGGGTTTCTTTGGGGACAGATTTACTTATAAATCCTTCATAATGGGGTGTAATAAAAATGTGAATTATCTTAAGAATATCCCCTTGAAGTGTCAAACCAAGTGTGAAGTATGGCCCATTTTCGTGTACCATGATACACTGATTCATGCCCAAAACAACTTGTCGTTGTTGTTAATCCTTGTTACATCTATGTCAAACCCATGTACACATGTAGAATCTAGAAAAGTATGAGTTTTCAAGGTATACTCACATAATATCTACATTTCCAAAATTGTAGGATATTCTTATATACTTATCCTCAAAATCCATCGTAGGGTAGTACCCCCTAATTAATGTATTTTATGAATATATTTTCCCTGGTTGTAGTAAAATTCCTCCAATACAAACAATGACATATGAACCCTAGTTACATAGAGTTGGTGCATTATTTTATTACATTGGCATGATCACAAGAAATCAAATCCAGAAGGATCCATCAGTTTAGTAGCCATGAAAATACTAGATACAAACATATGTTTTACACTATAACTTGAAATGAAAACAATATAGTGAATCCTTTGAAAACACTCATATACCATAGATTATCATAAATAGTCATTCATAATTTACTTCTTTCCATCATGGGGAAAATTAAACATAAAAAAGAGTGAGTTCAAATGACCAGTAAGGATAAACAATATAGAAAAAGCTATCAAAAATAAACACAACCTCTTTAAGGAAGGGTGTAAAACTGAAACACAAGCCTCTTAAACATAATATTTGGCATAATATGGAAAAAATTAATCAGATAATTCTATTAAAACTTTCACATGAATATTCTACTAGTCGAATAATCACATGAATTATCAAAAACGAATCTCATAATAAGGAATTGTATAATGTCAGACATCATAAAACTATTGTCAATGCCTCGTGCAAAGACCATTAATTACCATGTCGTTAATACCTCATTCTTGGAAAATATTTTGTTTCATGAGACCCACTGATGCATAGAGTGTCTATATCAATCCTCACCCATGACATACTATGTCCAATGCATTCTTCTTAAGAAATGATTAAAACATAACGTAAACATTCGTATTAAAAGTATCATATAAAATATTAATACTTAAACCATAAACCATGAATGGTATCCATATAGAATATTCATAGTCAAATATATCATAAAACCTTCAATACATTATATAATATTATATCATAAAAAATCAACCTTAATTAATTATAAAATATAACAAATGATGTTTACATAGATGAAAATAATCCAAAAAAAAATCATTAAAACTCTTTAAGAGGAATGTCCGTTTTTACTTTGAAATAATTTAAAAGTATCAAAATTATAAAATAAAACATTTATTTTGTAAATAACATAGTATGATTATAAAAAAAATCCTGAAAATTTTAAGGTTTCATAATGGTGGAAATTATCTCCTTGCACAGTATATGCTAAACAAAACATGCTTTCCTTATTTAATTGAAAAGGTTATATAGTGCCTCGTTTCGAAAATAACGGAATGATTCCTCTAAAAATGGTTTATAAAAAGTAAAAAATGGATAAAATGATTTAAAAATTATCAATATTATATTGAAATACATTTAATGAATCATGGAAATTAATGGTAAATAGGCCACAGTTGATACTTACGTATAAACTGCCTTGGATAATAATGAGATTGTGAAATTAACCCCTACCTTGTATATTCCATTAGTAGAGGGTGATTTAACCACTTGAATTATAGTTAAATAATTTAATTAAATTATACTAGGACCATATCTATATTTATTATATCATATATTATCCTCACATATCATTTTCTTAATAGTGTTTCAGTATTACCATTACTTCGGTTGTAAACAACATTGTTTTCCCATTCATGTTTTCTGGTGTAATAAATTTATTATTCATATGATTTATTTTATTCATATACCTAATGATATTAAGTTCATAATAATTATATTTAATCTTCATATAAATTTGATAATTATGCTTTAATGGCTAACACGGGGAATGAATCTCTCCGTATTGTGGAGACGGTTCGCTGTACATACGCACAAGCGACATAATCACTCTCTCAATGGTTAAATGGTATGGAATCGGTTTATATATTAATTATAAATATTAATTATAATGTTATAGTTATTATTTTATCCATTATATTCGAAATTATACCCATCCAAATTATGTAGTGTTGAAATACAAATTACACCACTACGTGGAGTCGGTTAGTCATACGTACGCTTGCATTGAGATATTATTATTTTTAGGATTGATAAATTGAGGAATATGGTTGTTACATAATTATAATAACATATAATCATGAATATGGTATTATATTTATTACTTGGTGTCAAAAATAGGAATAGGATGTATAAGACGAAAATAAATTAAATTGAATTTGTAAAACATTTACCTCTTCTTTGAGCATCTGTTTTTGATTTGCACAAAAAGAATCTATAGGATGAATTTGTGCCCAATGTATGGCCTATAAGATGAATTAAGGGATTTTGGGAGGATAATTGGTCAGTTTTTGGATGATCCAAATGGCTCTAGATATGTGATTAAAAGAGAAGGAATGGTTGCCTTTTGTAAGAGAGGGGTCACTTTTGAAAACTCCAAAACTATTAATTTTTTTAAAAATTAATATTCAGTCTAATATAGATAAAAAGTGATTAATTTCATGTTAAATATAATTATGGATATAAATAATATCAAATAATAATTTTTAGATACGTCTAGGTCACACACACAAAATCTTATCTTTTAGATTTTAGCATTAGTTAAAGATTTTAACTCTTGTTGTGTTTACTTTTCCTTTTATAATATAGGGTTAATATTTTTTTCATAGCATTCCAAAAGAAACCCCATTGGATCATTTATCAGATATATAAAATATCCTAGTTAGGGGGACTATTTTTTATTTTTATGAATATTAAAACTTATAATTAGATATTAACTATTTTAAATTGTCATTTATATCAATTTTGATACTATTAAATATTTTCATTTTTAAAAATATAAAAACAACATGATAAATTCAAAACAGTACTTCAAAAAATCACTAAAAACTCATGTTTATCAATAAAATCAGTGTATTTCATTAATTTATTCAAATTATATTTATTTTAATATTTTTAATATCCTTTAATTGATTCTTCCTTTAATAATTCAGTTACAACATCATTATTGTGTCACCATTTAATAAATTATTAATATTATAAAATTATAAATAATTTAAATTAAGTATATAATCATTTTATCTTTCTAAATAATTTTTATAGTTTCCCATAAAACTTATATGTAAAAATATTAAAAATGATTTAGTTATTAAAATTTGAATATGAAATTTTCAAATCTTCATTGAATAAAATATAATAAATATTTTTATCTAACACAAGTAGCTTAAAAACATCATATTTTTTACCTAAGGTTTATTGTGGTCGAAACAAACTTATCAAATGAAATTTTTATTGGTGTTAGGTTATTATTATATTATTAATTTTTGCCATTAATTACCCTATTTACCATTAACTATGGTAAATAAAATTCAATATTTACTATTCACTAAAAATTATTTTTATCCCATTAGACCACATTTTTTATATTTATTACAACCATGTATGTTTATTTTTTGAAATTAAATTCACAAAAGTGGTAAAATAACTTTTAATGGACATCTGTAGATGTGGTTAGAAGGTCAGTAAAAGAGACGTTCAAAAGTTTTTAAAAAACATTATATCTAAGAATAATATAAAAATGATTCATATGACCAAAATTAGACTAATATATTTGTTACCTATCTATTGTGACATTAAAATGAATTTAAATTAAAATAATTAATTAAATGAAAATGATGGTTTTTTAACAATAAGGTTGTGCTTTTCACAAGTCATAAAAAATTGAATATTTTAAACAAAATTACAAAAAATTCAACTTAAGATAACTTGGATATTACAAATTCAAAAATGAAGTCTATTTTGAAAAATAAAATTTATAAATTTCATAATTTGGTTCATATTATTAATAAAATCTTTTTAAATAGCTGGTTGGATAGGTCATGGTGGGATCTAACTCATTGTTATGGGTAGAAAAAGCTATTTAATTTTTTAAAAGGAAGTGTATTGTGGATTATTTGGGTGTTAAAACACTATTGGTAAAGAATATAGAAAGCGAGAGATGTAGATTTACTGAAATTCCTAAAAAGGACTGATGGATATGACGAAGTTGACCATATATACTCCAAAAGATTATAAGGGATAAATAAGTGAGATGAATGGAAGGTGAAGTTTCATGGTGTTAAATGTGTTCTTTGGATTTAGAATAATGAATGGAGGAGAGAGATAAAGACTTCAATATTAAATCTATAAATATTTTGGATGTTTTAGTTCAAAGAAGTGATATATCTAAGAGATTATTCTATTAAACACAGAAGATTGTCTGATTTGTATGTTGATCATTGTATATATTCACTTATAATTCAATATTCCATCCATTGAGAATTTCAAGGAGAGTCCACTAATACTGGTGGTTCCAGTATAAATAAGTTCATCATTCAAATAAACTGCAAGATTCAAAATTTTGAGAGATAGCTCAACCACATGAACTGCATTTTGGTTTTGAATTTTGTGTTTAATCCTACTGTTGTGTTAAATAATAGTGAATTTTCCAATTGTACCACTTATAAAAGGGCATAATAATTTACATGTATATTTGAGAATATAATGCATCAATTTTCTTATATTGGGGTAAACCTTGTTAAAATCCATGAGTTTTTATCCCCTTTATTTATCCTCACTACACATAACGTCCTGGCCCGGGTTCTATGTATATATGCCATGAGTTGAACTGCCACATGACCTTTGGCATGCCTCCCCATATGCTAGAGGCTACATACTAGCAGTGAGGGATTGTAATGTCAGTTTTTGGGAGACAATATCCTCTTTTATCAGAGTAAAACACCATTGGAAGTAAATAGGCAATAGAGAAAGCTATATAATCGTAACAATAAAATGTCATAAAAATAACTAAGACAAAAATTAAAATACTCCACTAAATGGTAAAAATGAAAATCCTATATAGGTATAATGTTTCTATATATTAACGAAGCATAAAAGATAGTAGTGAATCCAAATTTGGTTCAGAATCACGTCAAGTTCCCTCGACAAAGCTCCATCTCGAATCCGAAATCTAAATCAGGGAAATTTCCCTTAACATGTCCCGCGACAATAATTTCTATTCGGGGATGGATCAAGTCTCCTGAGTAAGGTGTGAGTAAAACTCATTAATCCACCACAAAAGGTGTCTAAGACAATACAGTAAAAATATAGTTCATTAAAGTCTATAAATAAATAAGTAAAAATTCGTAAATAATCAATTCTCATATTATCATTTATTCTATATTTTATCATTTTATAACCAGGGATCCTATAGACACACGTACCTCAATACTAACTTCATCTTATACCAGATCAAGATGTGTTCCCTCGTTAATATCACATATTAATATCTTCTTTTACTCGTGTCGGATCTTGAAGTATTTAAAGGTGATATAATACCTCGACTCCAAATTCGACTCTTGTCAGAGTTCTAATTATTTTCATGTGATTCCATAACTCGAAGAACCCTATGTAAGAAGGCTCACATGGTCCCTTATGAATCAATCATACGTGTATATAATGGGTATAGAACATCATCTTTATACACCCAAAATCCATTTGTGTGCATGCATTTACTAGCGTATACATACATCTACCACTCAATTAACCATGTATTTATATCATCACCTGCTTGGAACGTCATGTCTAGTGCCCAATCCATCAGAACCATTATTTAATTCCTAAATTAATTAATCCAAACCTAATAATTAATTCAACAATTAATTAACTGGTCACATAACTTTTCCATTATCCAATTTCATAAATTTATTAAACATTCGCAAATAATAATTAATCTTCTATTTAATTATTACCAAACAAACAATTCATCTTTTGATCATTATCCTATCAAGTAATTACCCTATATTCAAAATTCTCAATATTCAATAAAAATCACTATTTCTTTATTCATGTATTTTTAATTAATTTATCAATTAATTTTCCCATGCCAACAAATCCTTAAAACTCATAATTAATTCTCAAATTAATTATCATTTTCATTTGTTCCAATTTTTCACAATTCCATAACAATCTGTAAGTATTTAAATTATCATAATAATTAATTTTATTTAAACATACAATTTCTAAATAGATCTGTAATATTTTATAGGTTGAATATGTGTAATAAAAATCACCAGTATGGTAATTTTATTTGGACCACCAAACTTTTACCAAAGATGATCCACACGTCAAAATTTGTGGTATGGTTCGTTCTTGTTTGAGTGGAAACGAAGAATCGATGAACACCTTAAAAAATCACGTTTTCTGATGATATATAACATATATTTATATCTTATATAATTATTATTTGATAATTAAAACATATTAGCATAAAATTATCATTGTTATTATTTCAAAATTATTGTTTAACAAGATGACATAATGATTATTTTTAAAAGACAATTTCATAAAATTATCATTTGATAATTTCTTTTAAATTCAATTAAATTATCATTTGAAAAATATATATAATTATAATTTTATTAAAATAAATCTATATTTTTCGTTCCATCCCTTTTTAAAAAAAGATTTATTGAAAGGAAAGGAAAAAATAGATAATAAAATGACTACAAAATAAGAGAAGGGAGAAACTTGTTGTTGCACACTAATAGGTCGCGCGGTGAGGGGGCACCGGTCTCAAAGGAAGAGGAGGGAGATTATTGTTTTACCTAGGGAACATCTACGGATTTTTTAAATTGACCCTATCTACCCCAAAACTCAATAATCTGCACATTTGTATAGACGAAATATTAAATCATGTGACCCTAAATAACCCAAAATCTATCCTTTGCATTTGTTGTCTATTTCAACTGATCTTTGATAAAAGGGTGGTTTAATTCACCTCTAAAAGACATTTCATTTTTCATTGGGGTGAAAAAATTCCAAAATTAATCTTCCCCCTTCTTTGGTGGTAACAAATGGAAAAACCATGATGGAGATGAAAATGAATCGGGACTCAATTTTATTTATTATTAAATTTATTTATTTAATTTAATAAAACAATTATAATAAGTTAACTAACTAATACGCCTATAAAGTATAGATATTTTACCCCACCTATGGGAAAACCCGTTTTCCGGACCCATCGGTGGACTATTATTTCTCGTATGATTTATAGTTTGTAAGATATTAAATTTATTCAATAAATATTTTTCTATAAAAAAATATTTAATATTTTATCTTTTTAGTGAGGCATCAGATCATTTGATGCCTACATATTTCATACCCTATCTAGGGTAAAAACCAAATTTTCTTATCTAATTGTGATCTCATATTTTTTATATGATTCATCATTTTGTATTTTTTACATTTTGAATAAATTGTGTGTGATTACTATAGTATAATTAATGTATTTATTTCACCTTCGCTGAGGCTTTTCAGACCTCAGAATCATATATTACACTGTGTCTAACACTAACAATATTCTATTAAATATTCCAAAGTGTTAAATAGAAATTTTTAATTATCTAGTGGATTTAACACAATTATTAAACTATTTTCCTGATAAAAAATTTATGGGAAAACATACATGGAAAACAGAAATAAATTACAATCTCACCACCTTATAATAGCTCGTCCTTAAGAGGCACTCCCAAGATTGTATAAGATTCTTCGCTAAAATTATTGGGTCACTGAACCTGCATATATGCCTCCCTTTCCCAAGTCTCTTCTTGCCCACGTCCATATTTCCATACTACATGAACTATCACCACAGTCTTTCCACTCAACACCTTCTCACTATGATCCAACATGTGCATCGAATGCTCCTAAAAGAAAGATTATATCTCAATCTCAACATCATCCACATTGATCACATGAGATGTTTTCGGGTGATACCACCATAGTTTATATACGTGGAATAAATCATTTATAGCCTTGTATTTATATAGAAGAGAAAATCAATATGCAACCATCCCGATACTCTCCACAATCTCAAAATGTCCAACAAACCTGGGTGAAAAATTTCCTGATCTCCATATCATGTGGGACAGAACATCTGAGTCACCCGAAGGAATACACTATCACCGCCTATGAACTCTAGGCATCATCTACATATATCATCATATAACTTCTAATTACTCCTAGTCATATCCATATATTTCTAAATCATCTGTACTTTCACGGTCATCTCCTACACGAGACTCAGTCCCAACAACTATGACTCACCTACTTCTATCAGGCATAGTAGTAATCTTTATGGTCTACCATAAAAAGACTCATATAGTTCCTTCTTAATTGTTTTAGAATAACTATTTTTATAGGAATACACCAAAAAAATCCAAGTGATTTTCCCATGACCCCCTAAAGTCATGCACGTATTCCCTCAAAATACCATCAAGAACATGTATAGTAATCTCATATTGTACATCTTTTTGTGGGTGGAAGGTATTACTCAATAAAACATGTGTTACAAGTGCCTTTTTCAAGCCCTACCATATGTGTGATGTAATGTGTGAATCGCGGTATGAAACTATATTCCATGAAACCCTAATAAAATAAAATATATCTTATACATACATTTATCCCAACTTGTATACTGTAACGGTTTCACTTCTAGGAAAGAACTGCATTACATTTTTTTTGTTGATCTACAATGACCGAAAAGGTTTCATTCTTCCTATGTCTCTTCATAACTAACCACAGAGTCCATGGTTATGTCATCCCACTTTCACCCTATAATAGGAAATGGTTTTAGTAAACCTCTAGGTCATTAATGCTCTATCTTCCCTAGCTAATAGGTGAACTATTGTGTCACAAAACCTAAAATATCATTTTCCATTCATGGAAACCATAATGGTTGTCTTAGGTCATGGTACATTTTGATACCCTCTAGTTTTACCACCCACTTTGACGGATGAAGTTCCCACATGACTTCCTCTTGAAAGCTTGTGGGCACAACAAACTGATTCTTTACATAGATAATTTCATCCTCCTTTTTCAGCTACTACGATGGTCTCTCCCCACCTTCAAGGGTTTTCCTCATGGAAAACCATTTTGGGTCCCCATAATGCCTATCCATAGTCTATCTAAAAAGTGTAGATTCTTCTTCATCATTCATGAGTGTCTTCTTCTCTTATATCTCATAAATTACAACATGCATTTTAGCTAGCAACGTCATCATCTTCCAGTCACCACTTGATTCTTCAATGATCTGATTCTGGTTTTTCTTACCTAAACTGTTAGCCACATTTTTCCCTTTCCTATGTGTATTTGCCAGCTCAAAATCAAATGACTATATATACTCAGCCCATCTGTACTGCTAATTATTCAAATAGAGTTGTGAAAAGATATACCTCAAGATCTTGTGGTTAGTATAAACTGTAAAATTTTCACCCAAGAGGTAGTTTTTCTGAAACTTCAAAAAATAAACCACTACTTCTAACTCAAGGTCATGTATATGGTAATGTTTTTCATGTTGCCTTGTCTTATAAGACTCATATTCCATAATATTATCCCTTTTCATCTACATAGCTCTATGTCTTATCCCAAAATCATCAAAACACATCATTTACTATTCACCTGACTCAGGTAGGGCCAATATTGTTGTAGAATTCAAATACTCCTTCAACTCCTAAAAATTTTTCTCATCGTCATTTTACTATTAAAACTTTACTCTCTTTTTGGTTAATCCCAAAAGTGGTTCTTCCAAATTTTAAAAGTCTTAGATGAATATCCTATAATATCTAGTTAAACCTAGAAATCTTCAGATATCAAATTCATTCTTCAGCTGCTCTCAAGAAACCATTGTCTATACCTTCTCTAGGTCCACTAACACTCCTTTATCCAATATATTGTGAAAAATAAGTGTAACTGTTCATTCATAAACTTAAACATCAATATATAGGTGTATATCTATTTCTATCTCAATGTTCCCAAGATAATGTCAAGATATTGGGCATGATCATATTGAGTCTTGGAGTACTCCAAGATGTCCTCCAAAAAGACCACCACAAACTGGTCCAGTTATGGATGGATGATCCAATTCATCAAGGCCATAAAACACTGATGGTGCACTTTTCAACCAAAAATGCATTTCAAGAAACTCATAAACACTATACATGTCTTTGAATGTAGTCCTAGATATATCATATGTTTTAACACTCAACTAATGATACCCCGATCTAAAGATGATATTTGAGAAAAAAAATCTCACTTGACCTACACAAATAGGTCATCAGTACACAAAAGATTATATCTGTTATTCATGGTCATCTTATTAAACATCTGGAAATCGACACAGAATTGTAAACTCCCATCAGACATCATTGTGAAAAATGTAGGTGATCCCTAGGGTGATGTACATGGATGGATAAATCCTCTAACCTTAACTTCCTCCAGCTGAGTTTTGAGTTTTGAATCTCTATATTTGCCATTTTTTATGGTGTAAGAGATATTATCTTAGCCCCCAGTATGTCTCAATAGTAAATTCCACATATCTCTGGTGGAATCCTTGATAAGTCTTACAGAATGAAATAAAAATATTATTCAACCACTGGTGGAATAAAATATTTCCTAGCACCTTCTTCATTGAGTACAAGACTAGTAACCTAGGTTGTGAGCTCTCGCAGTTGCTGGGTAATTGGCCCTGCTCATCGAGGATGGATATCCCACTCCCCAAGGTAAATTTAATGGTTTACTATAGGAGACCTAAATGAAACCCTCCATTGGTAACAATAAATGTGGTCTTGGTATGAGACTACTCATTCCATACCCATAATTAGGTTTAAGTATGTCATGTCATGTATATAGAGATCCACAAAAAATGGAACTCCTCGTTCTTAAGAAAACATGACTTAAAAATAAAAATTTCCCTTGATTTTACTCCCACAGTTCAATCTATCATAATAACCTCAGTCAAAAAATCCACCACTAGAATCAATCCATTTAAATATTTTGTATATATAATTTAAATAGAGGCACCATTATCAGATAAAGAAATTGAAAACGTAGAAGATACTAGAATAGTACCTCTCACTTTTGATGGATCATCCTCACTCTCCACAAGTATAGGTTGTAAAGCATGATGTTTTCATGCCCCTCTTCCAAAAGATGTTTTATAACTACCCTGACTTGAACCACTCTACTAATATTGATATTGTTTCCCAGAAAAACCAAATCCCCAACCTCTACAACATTTTCCAATAGAACTCTAACTATCAGATTGATATGGTGTTGAAGATCTCTTTACAACACTCTGGCTCTGTCTAGTTACTCCATCACTAACCATATTTCATGGGTTTCTGAAAACCCATTGAGGATTTACCAAAAAACTACAATCTTGGAACTCCACTGGTGGTTGAGTAATTTTTTTTATAGTTTCTTGACCTACCAAACTAGTAGAAAATCACATGAGTAAGATCTTGAGCAACGGATACTCTAAGTATCCCACATGGCATTATGTTACCATGAATAATGTTATCGTAACTATGATTCTTTATCTAAGATGTCACACCTCATAATCATTAAGTAGAATCTTTATTTATATCACTAGAAGCTGCCTTCAGATTCCTCTTTGAAATAGATCCTGATTTACCACTTCTAGGAAATTCTTCAGTATGATGATATTCACATGGATATTAATTTCAAATTTAATTACATGCTAAAATAATTTTTATTAAGTAGAATAATATTCCCCCAACACTGGAGAAAAGAACTATAAATTCATAAAGAATATATTATATTCCATCATTGACATGTTCTCCTAAGTCAGTCTCCTGAACTGGGCTACTCCTTCCCACCACAGTGTCTTTGGGTAAAAATTTTTGAAGAACGTATCCATGAAGTTACTCTATTTCATACCATTAGTCTTACTAGTCCCCACCTCTACATCCCACCAATGATTCATTTATCCTCATAGCATGCAAGATTGAAACTTATCTCTCTACTCCACATGAGTCTCCAAATGATCAAGTATCATCTCGATCGACTCAACCCAAAACACAGTTTCCTCCGGTCGAACTTCTATAGTAATCATTGGATAGTGCGGAAAATGAAAAGCCCTCTTCAGATTAGAAATTATTTTCAAATCCCTCTATGGGTCTCTATCCCAAAATTCCATGAAGCGATTGACATTCTCTTGAAACTACAACCATGATTCCTCCCCCGGCACTATCAGTGCCTCAGGTATAACTACTTGAGAACAATTCCTAGGCATGCCCCCCAGTTTTCCTCTCAACAAGCACTATGGATTTACATTTCTAAAAATACTAACATGCACATTAGGGAACATGTCAAAACATTAACATGATTTCATAAGATGGAAACATAACAAGCTAAAATAAGTCTCTTTCCCAAGTCTCTCCACATGGTAAAAATTGAGTTGTTATCACTTCCCATAACTATCATACACCATATTCATGGTTAGAAATTGTAAACACATTTAATTTTGTCATTTAGACACCAATTTATTTACTTCACCTCGTCATTTTTTTTTCAATATCACATTAGGAACCATTTTCATTTCAATTTCACAAGCATGGAAAATAGTTTAAGTTCAACAACATAATAATAACCCGTTTTTTTCCATGCATGACTAAAATGATGCTTGTCAAAGTAATCTAGAGTGCCTAAAATTATGAATAAAGACTCGACACTCCTACCATTATTTTCGAACAATAAATAATCATGAAATTTTAGAAATTATAATCATATCACACATCAACTGTGTCACCCAAGGTGAAATAATAATCAATTGTAACAAAAAAAGAAATAACAAAAAACCCACCCTGAGTACATGGGATTTCCCCCATATATAGGTTTGAACGTCTCATGAATGAGCTCAATACCAAACCTCATCTCTTCCTAGTATCCTATATACCGTTCCCCAAACAATAAGAAAAAATGAGAAGAATGAAAATATTATATCTGATACCACATTTTAACATCCCAACCTGGGTTCCACACATCGATGCCCCGAATCAGATCACCACATAAACTCAGGCATGCCTCCCCATACACCAGAGGATACCGACCTGTAGTGATGGTTTTGTACGTCAGTCAGGGTAGAATATACCCTATTTTATCATATTAAAACACTATTGGAAGTAAACAAGCAATGGGGAAATCATATAAAATTATAAAGTACAATTTCACATGAAAACCCAAGACAAGAAATACTATACTCAACTAAAAGGGATTCATGAAATTACTATATAGGTATCAAGTGTGTAGAATATAAACTAGATGAAAAGACTCTAGTGACTCCCATGCGGGTCTCGAATCACATCATTCACTCTCAACCAAACTCCATACCCAATTAGTAATCTAAACTATGACTAATTCTCTAAACCTATCACGAAACAATAAGGCATGTTCAGATACTGATTAGGTAGCCAAAGTACGGATTGAGTAAAAGTTAGTAGGCCACCACCAAGTGTGTCTAAAATAATCCAGTCAAAAGATAGTGTATGAAATTCTACAAATAATGTAATAAAAATTTGTAAATGAATGGTTTTCACATTATCATTTATTCTTTATTTTATCATTTTAACTCCAGGGTTCACATGGACACCCGTACCTCAATACTAACTTCATATTGTAAAAGATCCAGAAGCATTCCCCGGGTAATATCATATAGTAATACTGTCTTTGACTCATGGTGGAGCATTAAGTATTCGAAGGTGATATGATATCTCGACACCTGATTCGACTGATTCTAGAGTTCGAATTGTTTTTAGGTGAGTCCATAACTCAAAGTACTTTGTGTCAGAAGGCTCACATGGTCCCTCCGAAATAAATCATATATAGATATATATATAAAAATGGGAATATAAAATCATGTCTATAACCCCAAAATCCATTTTTGCGCATAACGTGACTATTGAATACATACATCTAGTGTATAATGCCATGTCTAACACCCAAAACCAATTTGTGTAAAAACAGTCTCTAGTGTAGATTGTCATGTCTAACATCCAAAATCCTGATTAATATATCAATAGAATATTAATCATGTCTATCCCTCATTTATACATGTATTTATATCATCTCTATCCTGGAATTACATGTCCATCACCCAATCCATCACAACCATTAATTAATTAAAAAATTAATAAATCTAATCCCAAAAATTAATTCAACAATTAATTAATTAGTCACAAAAAATTTTCCTTCGACCAATTCTGAAACTTATTAACCATTCACATATAATAATTAATCTTTCAATAAATTATTCCCAAAATTACAATTAATCTTTTGAAAATTAACATTTCAAGTAATTATCATGTATTCAAATTTCTAATTATTCAATCAAAACCATTATTCCCCAATTCAAGTCCTGATAATTAATTTATCAAGTAATTATCCCAAGTCAACATTTCCCAAAAAACCCCTTAATTAGTTCTCAAATTAATTATCTTGATTATTGGTTCAATGTTTTTATAATTCAATAACAAATATATATTTAATCAATTTATCAAATTATTTAATATTAATTAGAAATCCTTTTTCCAAACAGATCTATGAAATACAATAGGTTGCATATATGTAATCAAAATCTCTACTATATGAATTGGAATTATACTACCTAACTTATTACAATTATTATCCAGACAATGATAATTTATGTATGGTTCTATCTGGTTTGAGTAGAAACAAACATTTAAACACCCTAAATATAGAATGTTATCTATAGATAAATATATTGTAATTATATATTATATAATTATTATGTGATAATTCCACAGTATAACTTTATAATTAACATTTATATTATTTCACAATTATTATTTAACTAGTCGATATAATGGTTATTTTTAAAAGATAATTCCATCAAATTTTTGTTTGATAATTTATTTTATATTCCAAGAAATTCACATTTGAAAAAAATAGAATTATCAATTTATAGAACAAAAAAATCATTTTTTATTTACATCCCATTTTAAATAAAATTAATTATTTAAAAGGATATAAAATGGATAACAAAAGATTTAACAAATAATAGGTGGAACCTTCTTGTGGCACACCCGCAGGACACACAGTAGGGGGTCCCGCACCTGTCTCAGAAGAATATGGAGAAGATTTCGGGTTTACCAAAGGAATATCTAAGGATGTTTTTAATCAACCAGATATACCTTGAAACTCAGAAATTGGTTCATTTTTATTGAAATAAATTTTAAATCATGTGACCATAACTGTCCCAAAATTAAACCTCCACATTTGTTGTCTGTTTCAACTAATCTTTGATGGCGTAGTGATTTTATTCACCCCTAAAATATGATTCATGTTTCTTGGTGGTGAAAATGGTCAAGAAATGAATATTCCCCATTCTTCAGTGATCAAAAATGGAAAACCACATTGGAAAACAAAATGAATAGTAACACAATTTTATTAATTATTTAATATAATAGAACAATTTTAATTGGTTCACTTACTAATATCTCTATTTCATATTGAAATTATACCCCACCTTGGGTAACCCCCCCCCCCCCCCCCGTTACGAGCCCAACGAGGGGCTTAGATTTCTTGTAAAATTCATGGTTTGTGAGATATTAATTTTTTTCAATAAAAATAAATAAATAAATTTATTTAAAAATTTATCTTCCAAGAAAGGAAACCAAACATATATGGCCCCTACATATTCCATACCTTCACTAGGGTAAAAACCACATTTCATATCTAATCATGTTATAATAATTTTCATATGATGTACCATTTTGGAGTTATTAAATTATTTTGAATTAATATGTACTTACTATAATATAATTAATATTCTTATTTCCCCTTCACTAAGGCTTTTAGAAACTCATAATCTCACACTACTTAGTGTCTCACTCCAAAAACATTCCATAAAATATTTTAATGTGTTAACTGGTAATTTTTTCTTCTGAAATGCCTTTAACTCAATTATTAATCTATTTTACAGATATAACATTTATGAAAAAACATGAATGAAAAAAGGACATAATATTTCACTTCATAAGGTATTATGTGTTGAGGGAGAACGTGAAAGATCCATTCACCCTAATTTATGAAATGGGATTGATTAACAAAAAGGTATAAATGGTTTATTTTTAACATAATCTGTTAAATTTGGTCACCCCTACACCCCCTCCCCCTCAGGGTTCCAATATAATACTCGTGGACTAATAGTTCTCATAGAAGATCATCCCACTTATTATAACTATAGAAATATGGGGAAGCATTATAAATATAGTATACATTTTGGGATAAATGTAAAAATGTTGGATTAATGCTTTCAGAGATATGTGTAAGGATATCTATAGGAATGTAAAATGATCAGTTTATAAGTCTATTTGAAAAAATAGTCATTTGATATATAGAGATACGACATATGGTCATTGGATATACATGAATTCAATTGATACATAGAATATTTTTATCTTTTAGTGAATCATTTATAAAATATCATTCAAATATAATAAAAAATATTGGAATGGAATGAGAAGAAAATAATTATCTCAAGTGATTATTTATAAAAATATGTGTTTTTTTTTACAGATATTATTAAAATTTAAATAAATTTACGTGTTTATAAAATTAAAGTAATTATTCTAATCACATAATTTTTTAGAATTGATTGTTTTTAAGATAAATAATTTATGTGGTGTGATTATTATCATATAATTTTAAAACTTTATACCTATCAATGAATTGTTTTATATATGTTTGGTATATTTAAAAATGATTTACATAAAATAACAATTTAAATTTTTTTAATTATATATATATATATATATATATATTCAAACACCATGTTAATCCTTTAATGATTATTAATTGGTATCCAAAAAAATATTTTATTTTTATACATAAATATACCCTTTTCAATAAATTTAGATATTAAATCCAATAAAATATACTATTTATTTTTAATAAAACTTTTTAAATTGGTTATTAATTAAAATAACATTTATAAAAATAAAAATAAGTTCCATATATAAAAATTTAGTTACAAAATTAGAGATAAAATGATGTAAGTTTAAATTAATTGTAAGGAAAAAATATTAAATAAAAATATCTCTAATTGAGACTATGAGAGAAATATATAGATCCCCTTATCTCATATAAATTATATTTCCAATTTTGGTCCAATTCTATGAGAAATTTCATTCCATATTCATTATAGAATAGGTAAGATTAAAAATATCACTCAATATCACATATAAATGGACCCATCCTCTACCATCCTCAACACACAACTTTAGTTCTTTTTTCTCTCAAATATCCTACTGAATCAACTCCCTAAAAATCTTCTCCCTCATATATGAACCATAATAAATAAAAATGAGTCCTAAATCAATCATTAAAATTTCTCTCATTGAGAAAAGATTATAGTATCCAATATAAGTGTTACCCCCAACTTAACAATTATTATTTATCTTCATCTTCCTGCACTTATTAAATTAAATTTATCCCTTTAATAAAATTTAATTATAAAATTTAATTTTCATTTGATGTTAGATTAATGCATTCGTATTTGGGTTAGTCTTGACACCAATATGATTTAGGATATAATATATACATCAATGAATGGATAATAAATGAACTGGTTTTAATATTATCCAATTATAATTTATTTAAACTTTTTTCAACGTTTTTGGGTTGAAATATTATAAATTCAATTCACTAATAAACTCAATTCTTTTTTCACTTAATAATCATTGAAAAAGATATATGTAATTGCTCTATGTAAACCATCACCATAAGCTCCGAAAAATTTCCATGGATATAAAGAACAACATAAAACACATAATATATATATTAATTATTACTTTAGATGGTATGAATTTATAATCCAAAAATAAATATTGGAACGAAAAGACTAAAGTTAGTACAGAATAAGAAGGAAAAGTACCTGAATATTAATTATGATAAATTATTATGATTAAATGGGTAATAAAAATAGAAAACATTTTAGTTGGTTAAAATTAATTTAAATATGGTTTCAATATATATTAATGATAAACTTATGTTTATTATATGTGGAGTGGGAGTTTTTCCCCCGAAGAGGAAATCTGAGGTAAGGGTATTTTCAACTCAATTTCCTTTATTTGAGAGATGTATCATATTATACACCTATTTTAATTTATATGGTGTACATATGTCTAATTTGGAATATTTTCTCATAATTATATTTTTTTATTGTTAAGTTAAGTTCCATTTTAATTTCTCTCATTTAACTTCTCATTACTCAAAAGTTACCAAATCATCAACTTCATCTTTTCTAGTTTTAGTTTGAAATAAGAAAACCAATGTTCAAATTCCAATTAGGGGAAATATAATGTTATTATACCTGAAATACCATATATTCTTACTGTATTTATTTATTATCTTACATATTTATCATTAAAATTTCACCACAATTCCTTTCACAGTTTAACTAAAATAATTCTGATAAATAAACCGACCATATCTCTTCTTTTTTGGAAAGTATCTTTCTCATTCAATTGATATTTTTTGTAACCTCTATGGATATTATTATTTGTACATTTATTAATTTTTATTATTATTTTCTATTGAATGTATCACTATTTCCTAAAGTGTCAATGGGGTTGTAGTTTTAATGATATATCCACAGTAAATCTTTCCGAGAACATTTTTTAGTTTTCATTATGAATATTATATTCCAAATTTTAAAATAGTTCAAAACTAAACGTTATTAACTTTTTTATTATGTTTTTTAAAAAAAATTAATTATATTTCAATTAAAATAAAAATTCTTAATAAGTAATGGATATCTATGCATATTTTTTAAATAAAGTTTTTAATTTTTTTATAAGTGTTCTTATGTCTATATAGACATTATTTAATGATTTTCAGAATGCAATGAAGATATGATCCAACAAAAAATCAAATATTATTTTTTTGATGGAAAGTTATCATGCCTTGATTATGACATCCTGAAACGCATTTCATTTTTATTGGAAAATTATACCTTAATGGAATTATGAATGTTTCATTCTCGTAAGATACATATATATTAAGTTTATTATTATGTGAAGAGATGGGTCAAAATTATATATCCCTTTAATTCATTGGTTATATATTTATATATAATCATATAAGGATGTTGTGTATTTACATTATTAG
Organism: Viscum album; assembly: GCA_963277665.1. NCBI lineage: Eukaryota > Viridiplantae > Streptophyta > Magnoliopsida > Santalales > Viscaceae > Viscum > Viscum album. Next base: position 2,094,525,203 of record OY728163.1, on the reverse strand, counting down.
GGTTTTCAATGTAACAAATCGTTTTTCGGATATTATTCTGGTTAGTTATGTTCACAATTTTTGGTGTAGATAAGAATGTGGTTAGATATGTTCTGGATGATGTGTGTGGACATGATTTTGATTATCTATGTTCACATGTTTTTTCATCTAAATGATCTTGGTTAGAGATATTCAAAATGATTTGTGTGGACATTATTTTTGTAATCAATGTCGATAATTTTGATTATGGACTTGATTTAATTTATTATATTCATAACTCCATGGATGGAAATGGTTTTTGTTATCTATGTTAAAAACTATGTTCACAGACTTAATTGTAGTCAGATATTCTAACAACTATATTCATTTATAGTATTTTGGTTATCTATGTTCAAAAATTCATTAGTGTACAATACTATAGTTATCTATCTTCACAAAATTCTCCGTAGATGTGATTACAGTTTTCTATATTCATAACTCTATTTATGGTCATGATTATGGTCACATATGTTCATAACCATTTAATGATGTTTGTGGAAATGAGACATTTCATAATAATTTTCTTTCTAATCTTGTGTAATTCCATATTCTTTTTCCATAACTATTAGTTATGCAACATTAAAATTTTATTATCCACCACTCGTGAGTATTAATTAATTATTCCAATTCTTATGAATCACAAATTATATTATTCAAATAGCCATATGTCATGAATTGATATTTATGATCGATTTTTTATTAAGTAATAATTTCATATGTTATGTTGATTATGTTTTTATATGCTCAAGGATATCTTATTCTCATGTATTATCTTTATCTGTTATCTCTTATGGATACCCTTACTAATCATTTATGCTCATAATTTTTATATGTTTCCATTCCCCAAGAAATGAAGTGGATTACTATGTTGGATATTTCATGAAGTATATCATGTGTTGTAAATTTAATCAAAAATATTGAATAATTATTATAAAATAAAAAATATCATCGAACTAATCACTAAAAATAATTAAACTATATATTATAGGGTGCCATTTATGTTGAGTTAAAACGAATATTATTGTAAAAAGATGGAATATGTATATATTATAGTTTTCGATCATGTTAATTTTTCTAAATTCAATGATTAGTAAATTTTTGGTATTGTGTTACGAATAATATGATAATAGAACATGAAAAAAACTTATATTTAACCAACATTAATGTATAAAGAAAGTCAACTAACATAATATAAAATGAAGGTACTACAATTTTAAATATCATAGGATTTATTTTCCTTATAATATGATCGATTACTCTGGTTATTATTACTTTATAATCACATGGGAATTTCTGGTATTAATAAATTTGTGTAACTAAGTGGAATAAATTGAAATTTTTGTTCAATGTAAAAAGTAATATTGGTTCTTATAAGAAACCAAATTGGATGGGAGAATGAGTGATAATTATCTTGGCTATACTCACTAGGATCTCCTAATATTTCAATAATAACATGAACCATGTTCAATTCTAAAAAATCACCATGAAATGAGAAAGTCCCTATCGAGTCCTTCATGTAGAAACCTCCACCCTCATTTAGTAGTCCTTATGATCCAATCGTTACAAAGAAATTGATCAACATAGTATAAAAGATATATTATATTCTCCATAAATTGAATCAATAATGTATTGTTTTATCCATTTATCATTTTTTTGGTGAAGCATATTAATGATGGGGTATTATCTTGAAAAAAATATTAGAGGAATAAATTGATTCCATAAATAGGAGGAGTTTATGATGATTTTTTAAATATATATTTTTCATGTACTATTAATAGTAAAATTGAGATAGAATTATCATAACTTAAATAAAAGTGAAATAAATACATTATTACCAATAATTAAAAATTCAAAATACATGTAAGTTATACTTTTGGTTTTATCATCAACCTTAAAATAAAAACATATCATTTAATTTCTAACCTAAAACTATGTCTCTAGATATCATTAACTTCAAGGTAATTTGGTAGCTATGGAAAAATTGATCGATGTGCTCTCAAAGAAAAATTTGAAATTTTAAACCCGCAATATACTCATAATTATGGGTATCAGACATGAAAAATGTGTTTTGTTCAAACACAATTGATAAATTCCACACAGGAAATAAAATTATTCATCATACATGATAAAAATGTGGGATGAATAATGGGATGAATGACCTAAAAGGACTAAGGAAATGATTTATTTTTAAAAGATATGTCCATCAAGAATGTGAATGTTGAGAGAAATAAAAAGGATAAGTACAACAATAGATGGAAATTAAGCATATACTAATAAACCACACACATTCTATTGACTTAATTATAATAATTATACACATTATTCATATTTGTGCAATAAACTATAGGATAAAAATAATTTACATAACCAATATTCTTATCGAAATGATAAAAATAAATCCTATGAAATCTTGACAATGGAAGTGGGTCCAAAAAATTTAAAAATCTTATTATTTCTTGTTCTGCATTCACCTTCAAAACTAGAATTATTTTAACAATATTAAAATAATTTTCATAAGGGTTAGATATTGAATTTTTAGTGAAAACATGGAATGGTATGATGATTTGGTCCCTTGTTTATAACTACACTCTAACAGTATTTTAAGGGGATGTTCTTCCTATGAATATTATAATTGTACCTTATGTAAAAATCTATATGATTTTTTGCGTGGAATAGAACCCTCTTCATATATATCATCTTAAAATATGGGATATGAAAATCATATTTCATTTCAAAAATCGATCTATGATCGTCTATTAGTGCAAGGTAGACTATAAACTCTCTCTATAAATTAGATAAATTATTTGACAATTAATATACGATAATGAGGGGTATTATGTCCAAATGGTTGGGTTGAAACTCCATATTGAGGACATCATGACTTCTATGTAATAAGATTATGTTTTCATCATGGATTTGCATCTCCTTTCCTTATATTCTAAGGTTGTGTTATCAATACAACTCATAAATATTGTTATTCTAAAATTAAAAACTCCATGTATAATAGAACCTATTGAGTTTGAGATTTTAACAAAACAATAATAGAATGTAGATAAGTGATTTACACACCAAGTTACATCACCATGGGATGAACCTATCATCTTTGATAAGAAGAGGGATTTATCAAGGCTTCTTTTTATTGTTTATTTAGAACATATTAATATCATTATTAAGAGTTGGTATCTTCTTCCCCATATTGATGACTTATTCATTAAACAATGAGGGGCTTAATACTTATCAAATAATCACATTTTATTTTTATATAATCAATTAGTTGTGAAAAAATTGATTTATCCAAAATATATATTCATATAAGACAACGAAACCATAAATTCATAATGTTTTCATTTATACATAAACATTCCTCTTCTATATGTATGGATATAATGAAATAATTATTTATAAATTACCTTAATCATAATATAGATGACTATATAGATGAGATTTTGATATCATACAAGAAAAATAAAATTCATGGATATTGTTTTTGTATTTTCTTAAAGACCAAGAGAAAGGATACATTATATCTGAAAATTTACATCATTGAATTATATTGTAATAAAAATTATCATTCTTGGGTAATGAAACCATAATAAATAGTATACTTTTGGATCCTTAAAAATTAAAAGTAATTTCTGAATGGATGTTATTATTTATATTAATAGAGATCTTAAATTTTCAAGTATTTGATATAAATTATCTACGCTTTGGGAGAAATTTTTCATGAATATATAATCTATTAACCATGTGATCTCTAAAGGGATTCAAGTTCTTCTAGACTGATGAATATGAAGAAAATTTCAAATATTATTAGTTAAGGTTATTCATGACACCTATACTCACACTAAATTATATTTTGTATGGTTTTGACATATATATATAGATCAATGATGGTATTGGTATCTGTCTTCCTGAAAAATGAAATGGTTGTATCATATGTGTCAGGTCGACAAAGGACAATGATAAACATTTCCCAATACATGACTTGAAGATAAAAGTGGTAGTATTTTCCATAAATATGTACAGGAATAATCTATATAGTGAATATATATATATATATATTATAATAGAATAAATTATATACAAACATAGATTGAGTTGTACGTTTACTATATGGTCGGATTTGATTAAAGATTATGAATGATTAATATATTGCAACCTTGGGAAGGTATAAAAGGTAGTTGATTCTCTAGGTAAGAATTATCCTGCTACATTATCCATGATTAGGAATAAAAACCCCAATAGTAGTGCATTTTTAAGGGATGGACCTAGAAATAAAGAGTACATGGAAAAAATCCTTTCCTAGCCAAATTATTTCTTCACCATCTATCCATGGGAAGACCAAACTTGATCAAAAGGTTGATTTAGAGCTATGTAAAATTATAAAAAGTATACCATTGTTAAAAATTTATTTAAAGGGAATTATAGGATTCCTAAAATGATTATTTTTCCCTTTTATAAAATAATTGAATAATGATATATTATGTGGTGTTAATAGAAAAACATTCTCTATACATTTTAGAGGCATGGATATCTAGAAACATTTTAGGGTGTATTTATGATTTTAATAAATTAAGAGGGTGATTGTATGGTATATATTCTAAAACTCTGTATTCTAGGAATTTTAGGAAAAATGATATAACATTACCAGTGTATTGAAACCATTACTTATAACTAAATAAAAATTGGATAACATCACCATATTTCTCCTCATAAGAAATCCAAATACTTCTAATAACCAAACATCTATTTTATTTATAGTGGATTTTATTATGAATTCTGCAAATTTTGTTACTATTATACAATATTTTTAAATTTATAAACTTGAATATTTATTAATAAACTATTTTTAGGGATACCTAAAGTACGAATCACATCTTTATCTAATCATGAGTTGAGGATCACCAAGATGTATGTGATAGTATTAAAAAATAATTGGAAATAAAGTTGAGATTTATTATAGTTTATCATCATAAAATAAATGACCAGTCTAAAATGGCTATTAAAACTATGTAATACATATTGATATCTTATTGTTTTGTATTTCAAATGAATATCAATTCAAAACCTTCCCTTGATAATTTTATAATATGATAATAATTTCTATTTTATCAATAAAAAAACAAGATGTGGGGATCTAAATTAGAAGAAGTTCATAACTACAACATTTTTTAATGATGTTGGAGAGTGTAAGATACTTAGAAAAGTTTATACTCAAGATATATTATAGAAGATTCAAACCATTAAAGAAAAAAAATTATAATTTCACAATGTTAAAATAAGTTCTATGCTTATAATCATAAGCATGATTTATAATTTCATGTTGTAAAGAACATATTCCTTCAAATATCACCATGGAAGATGGTTATGAGATTTGAGAAGAAGGGAATGTTTATACCTAGAAACTGTGGACCCTTTTATATCATGTCTCATGTGGGGACAATAGATTATCATCTTACAAATACATGAAACCTCTCTGGAGTTCATAATGTTTCCATGTATTACAATTGTATAAGAACATACCTAATCCATCACATGTTCTAAACTCTAAGACAGTACCAATGGGACCAAATCCCCTTTAAAATAAAAAATTGGTAGAAATAATGGATATTATTGAAAAATTACTATGAAATAAGATCACTCAACTATTTAAAATTCAATGAATCAATTATAATTATGAGGAAGTTACATGGGAACTAAAATATGTATCAAGGTATAGTAATCTCAATTTTTCATTAATGTGAAATAAATTGGGGGTGAAATTCCTTTTAGGGGGAAGAATGTGACCCTACCATTTTCTCTAAAAAATATAATATATTTCAACCCACGCAACACCAAACTATAATGAATCCTGATATATTTTATTGATATAAAATATTTTAAATTATTATTAACATTAATACATTATGAGAATGAAAATTGAAATATAAATATGAAAACTATAAGAGGAATAATACCATAACTAAATAAAATGGCCATAAACAAAAAAAAATATTTATCCTCAATGTTTTCAATCTTGACCATACCTCTAATTATAACTATTTAAATAGGAAGAATTCTTTTATATATTTATCTATTGCTATATATAAGAATATATATTGACTATAATATATATGTTCTTTGGGAATGTGGTCATTATATATATGATCAATGGAAATATGATCATTCTATATATCTGTATTCAATATAAATATTCATATTGTGTAATTTTTCAAGAAAAAATTATAGATAATATGATTCAAAAATAATGAATAATTATTAAATGAAATAAAAATATAATAAATAATTAAAACGATTAATTGTAAAAAAAATTTATTCAGGGAATAATATTGTAATTACATTAATGAAATGGTAAAATTTTCAAATTATTATAAATGGATCAAATTAAAATTAATTGATAAAATTTAATTGTAAGAATATAACTAATAAATCGGATGTGACTAAAATCAATTAAAGTTAAAAGGACATATCATTCGAGGAATTGAATTCTATTTTTTGAAAAATTTTATAAATATTCTATATAAAATAATGATTTAAAAAAATTATTATTTATATTTATATTAATATATATATATATATAAATGGATTATCACTTCATATGAAATAAGAAAAAATTCATTTTTATACCTAAACTATCTTTTCCAAAAACATTATGGGTTATGTATTCTTATTATAAAACTAATATTTATTAATTTTACAAATTTAATCAAATAAAATAGACTTAAAATTTTTATTCATAATTTTAAAATTATTTGTTACCATTATTTTAGTTTTTAGGCATAAAAATTTGTTAACTTGGAAAAAATTGAGCTATTACAGTAATTGTAAAATGAGGTAAAAATATTTAAATAAGGCGAAAAGACCCAAAATATCATAAACAATTATCTCTATATGATTATATGATGTAATTATTTACTTATATATAACTTATTTCAATTTTTTCTCCTTTTGTTCCACTTTACAAGATAAATTACACCCCTTATGCATTAACGAATAAGTAATTGAAAAACTCCCATGGAATCTCACCTGTAAAAAGACTCATCCTATACCCAACTCATCAAAAAACATTCCTCTATTTTTATCTAAAATCCAAACTCATATTATCACCTTAAAAATGCATTCCCATTTTTTAGTGCCTTTGGTCATAAGAAGAAGTCCCAATTCCCTCATTTCTAATAGGCTCTCTAAGAAATGATTCAAATATGGAACGTAAGTATTTTCCTCTTATCATCCATTTTTATTCATAAAATTCATAATAAAAAATTCGATATGATATATCACATTAATAAAGTAATTAAACAATTACATTTATATAAAATTTATGTTATTACTATATGATAACATTTTCTTACTCTATCATTCATTATAACACATTTCTGTTTGGGCCAGTTTTCCCACCAATACGAATGATGTTATAATTTTTACTTCATTAATGAATGTAAAAAATTGAATAATTAAAACATGAAATTTTAAATTTTTATGATATATATTTTTTGAAATAATTATTTTTAATATTACAACATATTTTAACTAATAAATATATTTATTTTGTTAATTCAATAATCACATAAATTGATATTTTTACATGTTACATGTGATAAATCACCATAAATTACATGGAATGGCCATGAGAATTTTGAAATATGTCAAAATATTATGCTAAATCACAATTAATTTTCTCTAGTTCATTTACCCATGATCATGGACTAATGACTAGAACCACCAAATTGAACCTTGAAGAGAACAGATGGTACAATTAACACCTGAATATTAATATCAAAAAATAATAAATAATAAATTGGTAAAATGAAACTATAAATGAAAGGTATATATTATAATATATTTAAATATATTTATAATATCGATTAATAATTAACTTATAACTATTGTACTATGATTTAGATTGTATTTGACCAAGTGAAAGCTTGAGTTAACGGTTTTTCATCTCTATTTCCATTAATTTTGACATGTTTAATATTATGAACCTATTTTCTTTTATATTTTGTATATAATACCTATTTTCATATTTTGAAACAATTATATTTTTTAAAATGGAATTTAATGTTCAATTTTAAGATCTATCTTTCAATTTATTTTGATTCAAAAGTTACCAAAACTCTATTATTTTTGTTTCAAATCAAAATTTGAACTGAGATTGTCAGTTTTTAAGTTTAATTTAATGTAAATTTAATGATATTTAAATATAAAACATATCAAATTAAATATCCACTAATTATTTCTAGTGTTTACATATATCCATAGCATTTCATCTCCCTTCGATTCAAAAATCACCCAAAATAATTCTTGTATGTGGAGAAGACAATATCACTTATTTTTAATCTGGAATATTTCATCAAAATGTACGTGGTTTTTATAAGATCTTATATATATCCTTATCCGTAATTCCATGATTTTTAGGTCTATTTTATTATTTACATTAACCCACTTTAAAATAGGGTGAAAAGAATCATCTTTTAACATTTTCCACACAATTAATTTCTCCTATTATTCTCTTTGTATTTATTCATGGATAACTATTTACAAGATATAATGGTTTTAAAATGTAAATTTTATTTAATTTTTCATAAATTTTAAAAAAATAACTTCCAAATTTTTTTCATTTAAAATAATTTTTTATTAAAAAAATATTGATATTTTTTCATCTTTTTCAATGTGATTTTCTTTTGATATTATGAGTATTTTTTATTCTATGTTAGAATCTTTTAATGTTTCATATGATTTACTTAATATATAATTAAATGAAACTACATCCTTCTTTATGTGGATTGATTTTTGTAATATATTGTGGGGGTCATCTTGAAACCTATTTATTTCCCATGGGTTATGTTTGATATGATGGAATTATAAATATGATTTAGTAAAGATGATTCAAATATATATGGTTTATTATTATGTGATGGATAAGATAGAAATTATATATTCCTCTAATACATTGCAGAAAAATTATATCACTTGAGATAATGATTTTTTTCTAGTACATGATGATGATTATCAATTTTTACATTTTTATTGAACTTATTGTGGTTAGTTATGTTTCCAGTGTTGTGTGTGGACATGACTTCAATTATATATGTTCATAATGGTGTTCATGAACATGATTTTAGTAATTTATGTTTACAAAGTTTTCAAGGGAAATTATTATGCTTAGAAATTTTCACAGTGCTCTATGTGAACATTATTTTGGGTAGTTCTATTTACAACCATGTGCTTGAACATGATTATGGTTATGTATCTTCAAAACTATGATTATAGAGATTATTGTGGTTAACTATATTTACAAATATGTTCATAAATGTGATATAAGTTATCTATTTTGAAAACTCACTTTCAAAAAATGATTTCAGTTAGATATGTGCATATCATTCTTAGAGACATTATTGTAATTTTATATGTTCAAAACATTGTTAATATACATGATTGTGATAAGTTATGTTCACAACTCTATGTGAATACATTGTTTAGGTAATGTATGATCATAGAATAGTGATGAGGGTCTTGGCAAGGATCCTTGTTATAAGAAATGGTTTTCTATGCTTATGTATAATCCATATTTATATAACACACATCTCGATTATGTAACAATCCTAGGATATAATACATGGATCATGATTAGTAGCTCATGTTTCTTCACTTCTATGGCATAGGTATTATGTTATACTGAATGTATTATTTCATGAATCATAATTTATTATCTTATTTTGGGTCAAAAAATTTATGTTATATTCATGTAATATAATTATATTCACATGCCCACAAGTTCAGATTATTCTCACATATGAACATAAATTTTTATCTCATATGATTACCCGTACTGAGTATATGAGATCCAAATTTTCTTCGGCTTTCATTACCTATGAAAATGATGAAGTGTATTAAGTGGGATATGATTAGAAGGATATATTCTATGCATAATTTTATGGGCAACGTTGAAGACTTATTATAAAATAATAAGTTCATATAGATGATATCTAATTACACTAAACATACAGTTTATGAGGTGTTATATATTATTACTTTTAATGAATATTTGTATAAAATAATTCGATATATTTGTATGTTAAGGTTGGTTTTTCTCAATTAAATAATGTTGGGATATAGGGAAACATGGAATTTTGAATGGATGTGTAAGTAAATGAATAGTTTGGGATAATCAAGGCTCATATTATCAGTAATGGGAGATATTGTGTGAATGATGGGATGAAGGGTGTAGGTTCTTTTTTAGGTTGGGTATGGTATAGGTCATTACCAAGGGGAACCACGATATGATGAAAACTAAAAATTCTATGAAATAAATTTCATATTCCCTAAGGTATAAAGGTATACATATTTAAGCTATATCCTCATATATAAGGTTTCATAACTTATTATAAAAAATGGAAAATTATCATAAACCATTATATATATGGTTTAAATCTAGGTGACCCAGGGATTTATAAAGGTTGATGTGTAAGGGTCACTTTTTAATCACTTTATGAAACATAAGAATTGATATATAATGGTTTATAGAGTTAAATTTAAAAAATGGTAAATTTTTTGATAATAAATGTGTAATACATATGACACTAATAGATTAGGAAAATGTTGTATCATGGTCTATAATACAACATGTCCTGTATAGATCATTTATCCATAACATTATCAAATAGAATAATTTAATAATTTTAAATTGATCAATCTAAATTTATTTTTTATGTCATAATATTGAAATAAGATTAATATTGATTTTTGTTTTTTTTCTGAAGTGGACATATTTTTGTTGAAAAATAAGGTGTTCACCAGACAAGTAATTTATATGAATTTAACATTATATAATAATGGATTAGAGGATGAGAAACTTTTTTAATATAGAAAATATAAATTTGAGGAATAAAATTATACATTTTTCAATATTATTTTAACTTATTTTACCTGTGGGAAATATTTTTAGAACTAATTAAAGTGTTAATTTAATATAAATATATTTTTCAGCATTTTCATATGATCAATTGTTATTAAGGGAGATCTTGTTTTTTCTTTCCATCAAACACAAATAAATTTTATTTAGTCTGTAATAAATAAATTTATTTCATTAAAATCTATATTCAATATAATTTTACATTACATATATGAAATTAGATCATAAAATGTTATTTATCTGAAAACTATTTTTACACAATTATGTGTATTAATTTTAAAATTATCATTTCACATAGTAATGAATTTTATTTGAAAAAATTATTTAATTATAAAAATCATTGGTGTATATTCAGTTGAACAATCACTTTTAATATTTTTCATTAAAATTAATTACTAAGATTATAAATTAATTACCAATGTAAAACTAAATTGAGGAAAATTCAAAATCATAAAAAACACCTAAATAAAAAATCATTCTCTAAAAAAGGAGTGTTTGAGGTGTTTCTTTACCCACACCAAGTTTCCATTCCACTTTTTCCAATTTATTCCTTCGAAACATGGATAGAAACGTTAAATTGTTTAAATTTTAACGGTTACTCCCAAAACTATTATTCCATTCACTTATAAAAGGGTAACAGCATTACACCCTCAAGTGTCACATATCTTTCAAATTACATATATATAATATTCAATTTTTCTCTCCCTAGAACTATATCCTAGTAACATAATCCCCTTACACTCATTTTCACCTATTTCCATCAAATTCAAGGTGGATTTTATTGAAAATTCATTTCCCTAACATGAATGTTATATTACACATAGTTTTCTTCTTATTTTTTTATTTCAAATTTATTATTGAAAAACTAGTATAATCATGTTATTATCACTGATATAATTTAATTTTACTATATAATGTATATTACCATTATTTATTCTCATACCCCCTCAATAAAAAATAAAAAAACAGTTATTCCTGTGATGTGTGGACTACCGCCTCCGCGACATAATGTGCTTTGTTTTCCATCACCTCCTTACAATGTTGGATATAAGGGGAGTATTAAAGAATAAATGTATTTTTTTTATATTATCATGTTTTTTATTAATAATTATAAAACATATTTCTTATATGATTAATAAATTATCATCTATAATTTAGTCATTTAAAATAATTATATTAAGAGGATAATTGTTTATTAATTTTTTTAATATTTTCATATCAATTAATTCTTCATAAACTTGCATATAATTATGAGTTATCACTATAAGGGATAATAAAAATTTCATAATTATCCTCGTATAATTGTATTTCCACAAATTAGATCATATACATTCATTGCATAATGGTATATTCATGTTTGGGCCGGTTTGACAACATAATTGAACAATAATATGAATTTGTAAAATGAATGTATATGATAACATAATTAACTTTATAATATGATTTATGTGTAAAAATAGAGGTTATAATTTGGTTCTAGAAATGTTAAATCAATATTTAATTAATTATTTATGAAAGAAAACTCATATCGTCAAGAATAACTAAAAGATGCATATTTTCAATTTCATGTTCATGGACAAACACTAAAACACTCCTAAATGTTATTTGAAACATCATGATTTATTATGAAAGATCCCTAATAAAAAATTTAATGAAAAATGTATGATGAAAATTTTAAGAACAATGAATATGAATGTCATTATTATGAAACTAATATAAACATTCAAAACTATACACACAAGATGTGTAAACTATAGAGAATTCATATATAAAATAACTATTTATGAAGATTATGAATGATACTGGATATGATTAGGTTTATTAATTAATAGATTAATACATATATGTTTATGATACATGTGGTTAATGAACATTTTAAGATGTTCAGACAATGGGTAAGGGTCTTTCATCTCAAATTCGTCTCGTTGAGACGTATTTTGTACTATGCCCCAAATTTCCATTTTGTGTTATATATAAATACAAAATGAGATATTATATCATTAAATAACTTTATTAATGTTATTTCAGGTCTTATTTAAGAATAATTTATACGAGTTTATTTTTTAATTTATACCCAATCCATAATTAGGTTTTTTATCTCAATTTATATTCTTTGATTCTCATGTTTTAATCAACACATTTATGATTTTTTGTGGTGCATACATTTCCATGGAATGATTTTTTTCATGTTGTTAATTAAATTTAATGGATTTAAAATTCTATATTTTTATACCTACCTCATATTCTGTTGGTTCAAGAGTTACCTTTTCTGTGGTGGAAAGACCATACTCTGTTTTTTTAATGTAAAACTATGTGTACTTTCCACGAAAATGCATCTCTAACTAGATACTAGAAATTGGATATGGGTGGGACATATATCAGCCTATGTGTAATCACACAAAAAAGGATTGGTAGAGTTTTTAATGAATCATGGTCCTAAATCATGATGAGTGGGACTAGAAATTTAAACATATAAAGTCACTCTTATAGGACATATGTTAGAATATTCACACACTTGTAATGAACCAATATTAAGGATATTTTCTTCCATTTCTTTTGTATCCTAAAAAAGATATATAATATATCAAATTAATATCCTACATATATAACTCATAAAATATTAAGTATCATGACTGTTGTATTTATTTCAAAAGGGTAATTTATTTAACTTCGATGATACCCCCACAGCATCCAACTTGATTAAGATAAGTTCTATTCAAAATACCCATTATATTATTGAATATGAAATTATTTTATTTCTATATTTCTTCATTAAATAGATAAATAATATTAATTCAATAATAGGTTCCCCATGTAGTGGAATATACGATCAAAAAGACTCTTATAGTCATGAATTGGACTTAATCTATTGATGGGTGGTCCTAGAATTAAATATCCCCTCAAAGCATTGACAGGTGTCATGAGGTAAAAAAATTTGGGTTTCAGTGAATGCTTCTTCCAATGTTTGAAAATTTTATTGGAAAAATGATTTAATTGTATGTTTTTATGTCTATAATTATATATTTTTCTTCATGAGATCAATGATTGGTTGCATCAGTTTTTTCATTTATTGACATGGATTCAGCATGCCCACTATTTTTAGTTTATTATGCCTTAATTTTTCTCATTTTTTTTCATATCAATTATTCCATATCTATTTTTTTAATCATTCTCTGTATGTTACCTCTTCCAGATCATATGAGCTCAGCCATATTTTTTTGTATCCTAATAAAACATATAACACAACTATGTAATTTTTAGGGATATTATGGGAGGGATAATCAAGTTCTTGTAATATTGTATTGTTTTATCTTAGTTTTTAATGTGTTATCCATAGTCTTCATATTTTTTTAAATTATTTATAAACTCTTTTACATTATACCAATAAGGTAATATGACTATCAAATCATTTCCTCTAGTGTCTGTGATGTTACATTTGTTGTCACATGATGTTTTTTAGAAACCTTAGGTATTATATATATTGACCATCTAAGATATAAAATGTACTGTAAGAAGACCTAAATAATTATAGGTAACACTCTAGAAATACTAGAAGGAATTTTACTTTATTATTTTATTTAATGAGCAGAGTATCTATAAGACATTATAGAAATATTGGGACAAAAGGAGTAATGTGAACCATATCAACACTCATAAGGAATTCAAGGATATTCCCCCACCCCCAAACATGTTAATGAAGTTGTAAATGAGTCTAATTAAATAAAAACTAGTTCATGGTAGATGATATGGGTTATTAAAAATAATATCTCCTTTATATATCATACTAAAAATACACATCATGGTGTAACTATTATATATCACCTTATGGGATAATAACCTCTATAATTCAGTGTGACTACTAAAACATTGGTATATTAATGACGGATCAAGTCTCTTGAGATTTCCAATCTTTCATTCGGAGGTATTGAAAGGGAAAAATTCATCATGGTGGTCTCTCTTCTGAAGGGATATGTGGACCAGTGGTTGTAACTAATTAAAAATACTAAAAAGGAAGATGACATCAATTTCGTGGAATGGGGTTTCTTTAAGGAGTTATTCTAAGAAAAATATTACCCTCATGGGAATGGATAAAAAATAGAATGGTTGTTCCCTAATATGAGACAATGGTAGGTGTAAAATGATGCTAAATATAAGGCTAACTAAATAAGTTTATAAATATAAGCTAAGTACTATATATGAAGTCTAGAAAAAAGATCAATAATTTATTTCATGGGGTAAATAAAAGTCTTATATTGGCATTTGTATATTATATGTATTCATATTATGGGTATATAGTCTCAAGTTCTATTATGAAAGAAATTTTTTTCTCCAAGACATATATATATATATTGGATATAACGAGAATAATAGGTTAGTTTAGTGGAAAGGGATGAACAATTTTTCTAAGGGGACTGAATGAAGAATTTTATTTTCTAGATTTGATAAATATTTGATGGAATGGTGTGGGCTTATCGGAAAGGAATCAGGGGTTTCTTATAGTGTAGAGAAAATGGACATCAACCTCAACCAATGTATGGTAAAGTAAAAAAAAGAATATTATTTTCAATTAATTAACTTTATTCTTAAGGAGGGGGGAAATTTTCAAAACCAATTCCCCAATCATCAAGGTAATTTAACTTCGAAAAGTCCAAGGAAGAAAGGAAAATTTGATGAAATTACAACAGATGATGTCAAAGATCCTGATAAAGTAGTTTTTGTTATTTCAATATTTTATTCAAAGTTAGATAATGTTTTATTTGATTTTGAATCTTATCACTCTTTTATATCATCTCTCATTTTCAAAAATAATAAATATTTCCCCATTACCCATGTAGGTAATTTAATAATTAAGACTCCAAGTTGGGATCTTATGGAAGCAAAGATAAGTTAGGTAGTTCTAATTATGATACTTAGTCGTACCCTATTTTTAAAATTGGTTATTATACCTTTGGTTGAATTTGATATGATCATTGGTATGTATTGTATTTCATGAAAATATGGTAAAATTTATTTTCAAGAGAATAAGAATATGATTTCCAATGATGAGGTTGTATCTCTTGTCTTTAGAGGATAAATATCATTTTATAATGAACTATTATTAACAATATATTTAGGGTAGGATTTAAAATTTATTATGTTCCATCAAAGAAAGGTTATGGTTATTTCCAGGTTCATAATTATAGGGTGGTTTTATATATATCAAGGAAGTTGAGAATTTACGAAAAAAACAATCCAATTCATGAAATTTTACTAGAAGCCATAATATTTTAATTAAAAATATAGATACACTACCTCTATAGTAAAATATGTGATATATATATATAAAAACCATAAGAGTAAGAATTACATCATCCACTAGTAGGACCTCAGAATGGGGCATGTAAGATGGTTGGAGCTACTCATGGATTATTATTTCATAATACACTGAAACCCTGAAGATGATAACTATGTGGTTATGAATTGATTTGTCGAGACCATGGATTTTTTACTATGATGAGTATTAAAAAGGATACCATATATATAAATATATATAAATATTGATATGGTAATATTTTGGAATCGAGAGCCATCATCCCTTTTCTAAGAAATTGCTAAATCAGTCTTACTATAAAAGATAGATAAGTCTCAATAGGTTGATGAGGAATTTAGAATTAATATTAAATCCTTTAATAGTTGGAAATTGATATAGTTTAAATATATAGATTTAGTGGTAATTTTTGGAAATAGGTTATTTTTTAAAACCATATGATGGTTAAATAGGGAACTGAAAAGTCATGCACATATCTCAAATGTCTGAATACAACCTAGTAAAACAAACATGTGTAGGGATTTAATAAAATATATCTATTATGATGGAATAATGTTTTAAATTGTATTGTATATGTACATATTCATAGTATTACAGTAGCTAAAGGATGAAATACAACATCATAAGGGAGTTATTCAACTTATTCCTATAACTATAGGGAAGATGGAAAATGTTATAATAGCTATTGTTAATGGAAAAACAAATAATGCATGGGATAATTATTTTATATGTGTTATAATTAGTCTTATTTTTGAGTCAATCCATTTCATAATGAGAATCAAAGATTTACCACATTACCATCATTCATAGATCAGCATCAATGAAGTCATAAGGGTTCATGTGTCACCTCTGTCGATTGTATCAGATAGTTACCCTTCATCTACATTGAAATTACTAAAGGGTATTCGAAAGTCTCTCGACATGGAGATAAATTTATACACTAATTATCTTCCTCAAATTTATGGGAGGTTTGAAAGTACTTTCTAGACATTATAAGAAATGTTTAGATCATGTCCTATTTACATACAAGGAATGTGGGATCATTATCTACTTTCGATGGAATTATCATACAACAATAGAATCTATTTGAGCATCTATATGACACCATGTGAATCATTATTTACAAATAGGTTTCCTAATTAACCTTATTGGTAAGATGATAGAGAAATAAATATAGTTGGACTTGATCTTATAGAGGAGATAACAATTTATGTATGGACTATTGTAGATTGCATTAAAGAAACCCAAAGAATAAAAATATTGATAATAATCATTAGAATGACATGAGATTTCATGTTTAGGATAATTTATTATTAAAGGATTCCCTATTTAGGAGAGTTTCAATATTTGGTAAAAATGATAAGTTAAAAAATATTTACAATTCACCATCTTAAATATGAAAAAGAATTAAATTTGTAGACAACAGATTGGTAATTCCTACAAAAAATTCTAAAATACACGGAATATTCCATGTTTCATCAATAATGAGATACAAGCCAAATCCAATTCATGTGATCAAATCTGGGGGAATAAAGTTAGATCCCTGATTCAAATCTAAAGAAGAGATTGTCCAGATTATTGAAATGAGAGGTAAAGTATTTCGAAATCAATAACCTTCATACTAAAAGTATATAATAAAAAATTAAAATTAAAAGAGGTAAATTGAGATCCTAAAGAAGCTATAACGAAGCATTTCCACATTATTTCAATAGATAATACATAACCAAATTTTGAGTATGAAATTATTTACGTACGGGGGAGTGTAATACCTTCGATGCGACTATAATATGTAAATGTTGTATTTGAAACTATCCTTCAGTGTTCCATTTAAAGAGACTTTATTAATTTTTTTATTTAATATATTAATATAAAAGTTTTAAATTGACCAATATAAATTAAATTTTTAATACATCATATCCAAATTATCTTAGTAAAAAAATTATCTTTTTCTAAAAATTCAAGTTTTTAGGCAAAAAATACAATTTTCTTCACAATCATAATTTATAGGGAGTTAACATTATCTAATAATGTAATAATTGTTTAAAAATACATTTAAGTAGTAAAATAAGATTTTATGGAATAAAATTATATACTTTTCAATATTTGTTGAAAAAAATAAAATAAAATATTTGTATAACTAATCAAAATGTAACTCTAATGTAAATATTGTTTTCAGTCTTTTCATTAAGTAAATTATTTTTAAGGAAGGTTAAATTTTTTATTTCCTTAAAATTATAATATCATGAATTCAGTTTATAATAAAACTATTTCGATCTTTAAAATAATTATCTAAAATAATTTTGCATTCTATTTATAATTTTAGAACATATAACGTTATTTCTGTACAAGTGTTTTTCATGTGATTAAGATTATTTACTTCAAAATTATCTTTTCAAACATTCATAAAATTTAATTTATAGAACAATTTTAAATTGTGATATCAAGGGTAAAAAATTACATAAAATATAAATTGCAATCTTTTTCATTAAAATTAATTTCTATGGTAAGAATTTTGTTTCCCAGGAACATGCACGCGAAAATTTGGATTCGTATTTTCCAACATAATTGGTTGTATTGGAAAAATCACTTCTTATGGGACCTAGACTCGGATATGGGTAATCTAATTCGAATGGATTGATAGACTGATAATCCAAGCTATAGCCATTATGTAAGAGTGTTCATTGATGTTGATATGTCTTGCATGATTGTGGAGGAAGTGGTGTTATCCACATGGATGACACCATCAATTTTCTATTTCAATATGAGTGGAGGCAAAATTTATTCACTAAATTCTTGATTTTTGGTCACATGCCACCTAAATACTACAACTTCTAGGAATGATCCATCTGTAATCAGATGGGGCATGATGTTTCTCAGTGTATGAGGAAGAAGGGGATTGACCCCTCGTCTTCTAATTCTCCTAAAACTTCTGTTGTCCCTAAGAATAATGGAAAGACAGATGATATAAATGTATGTAATGTTATTGTGCATGGTTTGGGAGAGACATCTAGAAGGGATGACCCTCCCTCTGGAGATACTCATCCTAATCCAATTAAGGGTGTGCTCTCTTATCATTCAAATTCTTTACCATATGGTCACCCCACACATTCTATGTCTATTAATGATGAACAAACTACTCATTTGGAGGACAACACAGGTATAGAAGTTGACATTTCATGTAATCCTTGGAAGGATGGACCTGCCTCCCATCCCTACACTTGTGTAGCCCCAGTTGAGATTGTGAACATCAAGGGATACACTCTAGATGTATTTCATGTTGATCAAACTCCAAGATTACGTGCGGATGGATCGCTGGAAGATATTTGAGCTCAGGTGAATATGGAGCATGTGATACCTGCTTGAAGTGAATTGCGCAAAATGAAACTTAACATAATAATTCTCAACCCTCATCAATGAGTAGAACACATGGGTCCTCTTCAATATTGCGCACACCAAGGATTCTTCTAGGGTAAGTGAGGATGGATTTATGGTGGGAATCCAGCCTATGGGCAGTGTTATTGGACCTGTTGTTAATAAGTAGTGGATGGGTATTGTAGATCTTCCTGCATCATGAAACAATGGGGATCATCAAGATTTCATTCTTGAGGTTTCACACTAGTTTAGTTAATCCAAGATTCCAGATCATTAGCATGCTAGCAGTGGTGATATGGAAGATCTGTTTTTATATGTACCCTCATCCAAGTCAGGTAAGAAACATTTTAGTGACACTCAAGCACCTAAGCCTCTTCATCCCCAAAAAAATATTTAGTCCCATCAATGGGAAGCTATGGGCTGATAAACTTGACGAATTCCAAGCCATTTAAGAAGTGAATGATCCTCCTGAAAAAAAGAATGAACTACAACTAGATATTAAAAAACCTATAAAAAGGGAGAATGGTCATTCTTGCATGGTACAGGATGATGGGCCAAAACTAGGGGAAAGGTCCTAAAATAGAGAAACCTTTCTATTTTAATTACATTGGGATAGGAACTCCCTTTACATCCATAGCCCTTATGAATTTTAAAATTGTCCAAGAAACTAGTTCTTATTGGTATAGGAGAACCCAAAATGAATTTTGAGAAATGGAATAACTTCTAATGGGACACTATGGAATATATCTTTTTCTCTCATATTCTATAGAATGGTATTATAGACAATTTGTGAATTTTTGGGCATGATGGTGTTCAAATTTATGCATGAAACTGGGTTATCTAGAGTATTACAATTTCTTTTGATAGCCTAGTCCACTCTAAAAAGGTTTATCTTGTTCATTCTTCAACATATTATGTTAGAAGAATGATTTATCAAAGGAACATGGAGAATTGTCTGAGAATGGAACTCACAAGTGAGTTATTATAGGTGATTTTAATATTTTTCTCACAACTGGGGGAAAACTAGGTTGAATTTTCATAGTCTTATGGTTGTAGAATTCTCAGCATGCATTGATCTTCATAATCTAGTTCAGGTCCCAATTGTTGGAGTAGCCTTTAACTAGAGTATATATACATAAAATGGAAGGCCAACCAATAAACATGATAGATTATTTAAACATATTAATTATAGAAGTATTGTAAGTTGAATCATTGGTAACACTCTTCCTGGATATCACTTTTACCATAACAGAGTTTTTATGGAGTTATTAACTATTGCAAGAACCACTCCACTTCCTTTTAATTTAAACAATGGGTGGATCACCCTATCGGGATGTAGGGAATTTATTCTTGAAGGTTGGTACTCAACTCCTTCTAGAAGTCCCTTGATAATAATAGTTAGAAAACTTAAACACACCAAGAGGATCTTTATGGAATTGGTTAAGAATTCATTTTCAATGCTTGATGTTGACATTCAAAGTTTTGAGACGCACCCTGTCAGTATTAAGAAAAATCATCAGGACCATAATGTTCCTTCCATAGAGGAACATCAATTTCAAGCAAGACATGATGTACTTTTGATTATGAAATAAAGAATTGATAGGGGTTGGCTGAATGTAATATGGATGAAATAAAGGAATAAGATTTAAACAAATCATATCCTCTATTGGGAGAAGAGACTTAAGGTTATAATCAATGTTATATGCTTCAATGGACATTTATAAACTTCAAAAATTGATGTTTCATAGGCGTTGGTTGATTATTATCATAATATATACTGGGATGATTGGATTGATGGCTCCTTGATGATGATTGGGAACATCCCTCACTGTATTTATGATCATCAGAACTGCAAACTGGGTTAGGATCAGGAAGAAGACGAAATCAAGAATTCTTAGTTCTCTTTAAACATGGAAGGTTCTCCAAGACCAGATAGTTTTACAAATAATTTCAATATGGTCTACGAGGATATCATTAAAGATAAACTTGTAAGTGATGTTAGGGTATTTTTGGCTCATTCTCACCTACCCTATGGAAATAACTCAAAAATAATTGTTTTGACTCCCATGAAATAAAATGCAGTTGATATTAAAGACTTCAGGCATGTCTCCCTTGGAAAGGTTATCCCTAAACTCATCATTAAAATTATGGTATCCAGGATGGGTGAAATTTTTAATTCCTTTGATACCCTTAAATATAATTTCCTTCTCAAAATTATAAAAAGATATGTATTTTTAGACACATTTTTCAGACATATCAATGTTATCTTTTCATCTAAAATTTTGTCCATATTATTTAATGGGACTCCAAGAGGCTACTTTTTGTGCACTATAGGAGTGAGGAAAATAGATCCACTATCTAGAATCCGTTTTCCCTTTCTGAAGAATATCTTAGTATATGTGTTACTAATTTTTCTAAACTAGAAATCTATAACGAAATTAATGTGGGAAAATTTTGAAATCCCACTAACTTTTATTTGATGCGGATGATATTCTCTTATTTGGAAAAGCATCAAGTGGAACCATCTCCTCAATTCAGACCTTCTTTATGCATTATAAAGATTTGTTTGGGTATGACATTAGTTGGGATATGTCCTTCATTCTCATCTAGAATAGAATATCTACAAGTAACTTGAACATGATCACTAGGTAACTTGGGGTGGGAAGGGGATCTCTCTGTTTCACTTACATATGTGTCCCTTTGTTTTAGAGCAGGGATAAAAGATAGTTCCTAAGAGAGATTGGTTCTATAATTATTAATCAAATAACAAAACATAAGGATAAATCTATGTCCCATGAAGGTTGAGTGTTCCTTGTAAACATGGTCATCACTTCATAATTGTTTACACATTATCTTTCTACAAGTGGGCCAGATCTCTTTTTAAGTAGCTGAATACATGATAAATTTTATTATATGGTCTGGATCTATGGATGAAAATAAAATGGTTTGAGTTTCGTGGAAGGAATGTATAAAAACAGTTGAAATTGGGGTCTTGGAATCAAGAACCTCGGGGATTCTAACGATTCTATGATTAGCAAATTCACTTGGATCTTGTTAACGACTAGTGACTCTTCCTATGAGTTTGTTATTAATTGATTCAATATGAAACTAGTGTATGGTTACCCACACTACCATGGATCCTCATTTCAGCCTTCAATGAAGATTTCTTTCCATGATATAATGTATAATAATTGGTTTATTTTCAGTCAACAGTCCTCTATCAACTATTGGAACACTTATTGTCTTGATCAATCACATAAATACAAGCTCAATATCCCTTCTTATCAGATACAGATGAAAATTACGAAACTTTTCAAAAGAAGTTATATCCTTGATTTCATATCACAGCAGTCTTCCATGATGAATCAGAGTTATATATTTATGGACAGTGACACACTTTTGTGGAATCACAATTCCTATAGGCTATTCAATACTAAGGATATTTATAAGATGAAATGTGAATGTTCAATCACAGTAAAAATGTGGCTTCTCAAATTTAATGCTAGTGTCATCAAACCCTTGAGGTACACTCTCATAAGGATGATATAAAAAATAGGTTTTCAACACATGAGAAGCTAAAAATAGGATAGTATCTTGTTTTGTCATGTAATATATTCCTCAGGGTGGAGGAAAATGAACAACATCTCTTCATCAGTTTCCATTATGAAACGCAACTATAAAATTAGATCTCATACATTTTTGGGTTGGATTTTGATGAATGTGAATAGATCTGCATTCACATGGGTAAAATCTGTAGTACTGATGGAAGAAAGTATGTTCTCATCCATTTGTTAGTCACTATTGCATCGACCCTTAGGCACATCTGGGTAGTGTGAAACCCCTACCTCTTTGAATGGAAATCATCTTCGTTGCATGTTGCTTAAACAGGGCTCCACCATGAAGTTTATGCGAAATCCAATATCTAGAGTGGGGTGATGCACAATAGCATGGATGAACTACAGGTTCTTCAACTTTTGGGTGTCGTTGGAAGATCAAATCCACCACTTGTCAACAAGGTTGTAAGGTGGATTCCCCTATTAGAATTACACTCAAAGTGAATGGTTATGGTGCGACTTCTGGAAAACTATGACCTTCAGGAAATGGCAGTACATTTTGGTCTCAACATGGATTTGTCAAGGGATGTTTTGATCATTAAATTTGCATTGTTACTACCTATGAAGCAGACCTATGAGCGATCATACAGGAAGTTAAACAATATTTTCATCATCAATGGACCAATATGTGGATTGAGTCGAATTCTAAAAATGCTTTGTGATCATTATCTGAGAGGAAAATAATTGTCTCATGGGGGCTTCTACGAAATTAGATTTTGTGTCTTGAATATGATAATTATTTCATGTTGACTATCTATCATACATATTTGGAGTTGAATCAGGTTGCGGATGCCCTATCAAAGCAGGAAATCATTGAAATGATCCCAATGTGGACATTCGGAGCTCCTACTTACTATGATTCATTAGATGAGGATAATATCAAAGGTGTGATTCACAATCATCTTTGTAGGATCCATTGTACTATATAATCATGTATGCATTATTTTTCATTAATAATTTTAGGGATGGAGACATTCGGATCCTGAAACTTTTTGGTAAGGGTTACTCTCAAAACATTCTTTCCCTTCACATATGAAAAGTTACCACCTTCATCACTTCAAGAATCACCTGCCTTTAAAATTTCATAATTAAACTAAAAATTGATTCTTCCTAGAACCCTCTCAGGTAATCAAATATCTTTATTCAATCAATGTTATCTTCATCCATTAAAATTCAAGTATACATCCAATGAAATGTGAAGTCCCCAACATGACTATTATCAACTACAAAGCTTTCATAATAATTATATTATTTAAAATTTATTCTAAACCCCATATTATATTGAAATAATTATTATTTACAAACATTAATGTCACTATGTTATGGTTTTTATATATTTTTTATTTATATACCCTGTCCATTAAAAAATCAAAAGTATAGCTCATGGGCCATGCAAACCATCATGACCACGACGTAATGTGTTTTTATTCTTGACTGCCTTACAAGGATTTATATAAGGATAGTTTTAAAGAATAAATATGAAATTTATGATATCATTAATTTTATTTAATGAAAGAATATATAACCTATTAATGATATTATCAATAAACCCTCATTGTTAATTTTATCATTTAAAATAAGTGTTCTAAGCAGATAATTGTTCACTAAAATAATGCGTTGTTTTCATATTCATTAATTATTCTTCTACATACTTATAATTAAGATTTATCAAACTAATATACTCTAAATTAAATAATTATTCTCATGGTATAATGAAATTATTACAAAACCATGTCATAATAATTCTTTAAATCAGTGTATGTTTATGTTTGAGATTGTTTAACCACCTACGTAAACAATACTATGAATTCATATCATGGATGACTATGGGAACACAATTACAAGTATAATATTATAATAATATGTAAATAAATGTTTTTTTGGTTCATGAAATATTATATAAACATTTATTTCATTTAATAATAATACACATTAGGATTGTCTAGAATAACTTAAATATCCTTATTATCGATTTCATCTTCAACTATAAAGACAAAAAAGAATCACGAGAGGTCTATGAAACATCCAAAATTATTATAAATATTAAATATTAGTAAATTTAATTATAAAGGGAGAATTAACTTTATAATAAGAAATAATATTGAATATTCTATTATAAAAATAGAAAAAAAGTTCAAAACATTAACACCTGATGTAGAAAATCAAGAGAATTCATATATAAAAAACAATATTTATGAAGAGATTAAATAAAAATTGGTATTTATAAGTTTATAAATTATGTTATTAAGATATATATGTTTATTATACAAGATTTTAATGTATTTTTTAGGAGGTAATGGAAAGCATTTAGGGGTCTCTATCTCAAATTACATTATTAGATAACTATTTTGTATAATGAACCGATCTTCCATTATATGGGGTATATAATGCCTATTTGAGAAACTTAATTTTGAAATGAATTCATCCATAACAATTGATGATTAATTTTAATCCCAATCTTTCTATATATTTTTTTTAAATTTCTACCAAATCCATAAGTGGGACTTTTTCATCAAAATTTACATTCTTTGAGATGAATTTTATAATAACCACTTATTTTTAATTTTATTAGTGAATACATTAACAAGGAATAATTTTTTACAAGTTACTCATGAAATTTAATGTCTTTAAAATTTTATATTATTATACCTCTATCATATTATTTTTATTCAAGAGTTACCTTTTCCATGCTGGAAAGACCATCCAATGTTTTGGTGAAGTAAAAGAATGTGAAATTCCCTTAAAAATACTAAATTTTTTGGATACTATAATGTGAATTATGTTTTTTTCATAAATGAAACATGGGGTAATAACCTAGAAAATGGTTGGTTGAGCATTTAGTTAATCAAACCCCTAATTCATGATGACTGGTTCTAAGACTACACAACTAGTGTGAAACTATAATAGGATATGCTTGGGAATATTCACACATTATTAATAAACAGTGATGAATGATTTTTTAATACTATCTCCTCGGCCATGAATCTATAAAAATTATAAAATAAAATTACACTATTATATGGATATTATAGCACATTTACAGTGCTCTCACAATTATATTTCCTTAATAAGGGCAATTCATGTAACATTGATTATACCCAACTGCTTCCACGTTGAATAAGTGGTGTTCTCCAATACATCTACATTTTTATATTGTATGGGGAAGTATTATTTCACTTTTGTTTCTTCATTATACAGATGGAATTATTTTATTCTATTAGGGGTCCGTCATGGAATGGTTTGGATGGTCTTCATAACCATTTTAGGGAATGGAGTTTATTGATCATGTTATAGAAAGAATGTAATGTTTTGAATTTTTCATTCAATTAATATAGTAGTAATGATTATAATTCTCCCTATTTTAATTTTCTATCATGGATAGTGTGTTACCTCAATTTTATGTGTATAATACCTTTATATTTATCATTTATTCATATCAATTCAATTATTTAATGTTTATATTATATAACACTACACTTAATGTTAACCCTTACTAAGGATCTGATATCACATTTATTTTTTATCTCTCCCTAGGAAAAAAAGGGTTTATGTATAGTCTTCAGGGATTTGATAGAACACATAATCTTGTTCAGACAATATTTTCATGATTTATTATATTATTTTAAGTATAATGTATGAATGTATCTTGTTTTATAAGTTTGTAATGCTATTTTATCCTTATGTAACTCTTGTGATCGATACAAATAATTTAATGTAACTACGTGATCTCGGTCCTAGAGATCAAGAAGTTATATAAGGGTTATAGTTGATGATCCTTAAGTGTTCATCAAATTATACATAATGTTTATCTATTGATGATATTTAAAGGTTTTATTTTTCAATTAGTTAGATTTAGATGATGTGTTAGTTTTCCATAATTTTTTGAAAATTCTAATTGTGATGGTATACAGGTGGAATCAAACAGTGAGTGATGGGTCACATCATGAAAGTCTATAGAGGGAATCAGATCACGATGGAAGGGTTATTCTATATTGTGAATTGTATTAAATTTTTTATAATAAATAAATAATTTGTAAAATTACATCTTTGAGTTTTGTTTTCAATTTTGAATATAAATAATGTGTGTTCAAATTAATTATTCTTTATATAATTATTTCTTCTCTCTGTGGATATCATTATAGATTGTTTTATGTACATCGTGTTTTTCATTGAAGTGAGTAGACACAGGTAAGGATCAATTAAATAATGTTTATATTTTTAGTTTCACTCATCATTTCCTTATTTACTATTAATTCTACCCTAAATAAGCGAATTTTAAAATTATTTTCTTTTTAAAATTGGATTTAGATCATTCAAGGTCTCTTGGTTCGTGGAATCCTACTAAATTCGAGTAGTTGGTGCTTAGCTATTTCTAGTGTTATAATTGTGATATGTATCATGTGATAAATGGGTGAGCATAGGACCATTTGTGTGATATAAAATAGATCCAATTGTGACTTTCACTATTCAAAAAATATACCTTGGAGTATACGAATGAGTAAACTGTTGGGTTTATTCTAGTAAGGCATCACATGCTTTCTCGGGTGGTATAAGGGTATAACAGAGTCCATTTCTTGTGTTCTTCATAATTTTTTTTGATATTTTCTGATAAATATGTTTTATTGGCAATGTTATTGGTGTAACCCAGGTGATTTAGGGTGATATTAATCAAAAGAAATGTAGTGATGTGGTTTATTAGTGAGATGTGGATGGTGTTAACCATTATTTTGGGTCGTAATGGAAGTTTACAAAGGTTTTCCCGTACATTTTTTATGATTGTATCTCCCCATGTGGTTGAGGATATTGGGGTTCAATTCAAAAAATATGGGGACAATTAGGTAGTTTTGACCATGATTTGTTCGTAGAATCCATTATAGATTGGTTTTCTTAGGGGTGATGGTGTTTACCATCAATATGGAGGAGGCATATTCCATAGTCGGCCATGAGAACATAAAAGTGATTGAGATAATTGTGTGGAAGGGTGATTATTACCATATAAATAAGATATATTGGGTATAATGATTCATTCCTAGTAATGGATCAGTATTATCATTCCTTAAGATTCCTTAGGCATTTTATTTATTTGTTGGTAAAGGGGTGCAATGACAATGGTATTTTTAGTATTGTCTATAGATGTTTCGTTCATGTGCCCTGGTTGAATTTTGGTAATTATAATGGTTACTGTTAACATGATTACATTATTCATTATAAGTGTGTGGTAAATTAAAATATGATATACTATGGGTGCATTTTTTCACTCTATTAGTTCATAAAGTGGACAAAGGATCACTCTTGGATAGTCAAGAACAAGTGAAACAGATTGAGTTTTCTAATATTTGTTTCTATTTATATAACATTTCATTTATATATATATATATTATCAAGGGAAACTATTCTATAGACTGATTTATTTCATACACACACCCTAGATGGTCTCTCTTTGATGGGTGAAAACTGTGTGGATGATGATAAATGTTAAGGGTGAGGGTTTGTCGTTAAGAGTATAAGGGGAAGCGGAAGATTTGGTGGTGCACTAGTTGAACATTGTGGTTTTCATATGGTATTGTTTGTTCCTTTACGTTGGCATGGAAGTATATTTTGGTTACTTTTGTTCTTGTATATATATCATAATTATATAATCAATAATTTTTGTTTCTTTATGACTAACAATTAATCATAAATGTTTAATTTTTTTATCACAAGTATTCCATGTATTCTTGTAAAATGATATTTATTTTTTATTCTACTATTATTATTTTATTTTTAAAAATTAAATTTTGTGGGTATAATATCCCAATTATCATTCCGTAAACCCTCTTGGTTAGTTTAAAACCTCTGGAATATGGTAAGAAATTCTTGAAGTCTAGTCTCACACTAATTCAACTATCATTCTGTGATTTGGGAAAGGACCATAAGAGTAGTTTCAAAAATTGGGTAACACAAAGTATATTGAGAATAATTGAGTAAGATAGAAAAAATATGGGCACATATATATTGAATTTATGATGATATTGTTGAAATGGGATGAAATAATAATGAAAATAAGGTATGAAAAATTGGAATTCATGTGCTTTTCAAGATGAGGTGATAAAGGAAGTTCCAAAGAAATGAGAACATATAAATAAAACTAAGTAAATATTTTCCCAGGGGATCACTATATGGAAAATTAAAATAAATATCATTAAGAGTTCAGATAAAATTAGAGCTAAATTTAAAGGATTTTGAAGATTAGGAAGAAACTATCAACTCTATTTCAAATAATTAGATGGAAAACCATCTTATTTCAATATATTTTTGTCTATATTTCTACATAAGGAAGTAAAGATGAAGTGTTTAAGGGGGGATATATATTTTTGTTAAAGTAAAATGATAGGAGGATATTTTGATCATAAATTTCAACTTTTATTGAAAGAAACTTTTTTAAATCGTGTTTAGAGATATTTGGTAAACTGGATATTCATGATGAAAAATTGAAAGAATTTAACCATGAGGGTGAGATTACATGAGAAGTTATCATAAATTTATTTTTGAGATATAAAATCAGAAGCGTTCTTGAAATTTCCCTTATTGTGTTAATTTTGTTTTATTTAACTCTCTTTATATTAAAATAATAAATTTTGGATTTAAATTCAAAATTGGTTTTCAGATGACTTACGTTCGAGAAAGGGTGTCAATATTCCTCTGAGTTTCTGTATAAATTAATTCTATAAAAGGGTGTTGATACACCCCAACAATTTTTGAATGAATATCTTCCTCAGTAGGGTATATATATAACCTTCATTTTTTGGGGGGCCTTATTTCCCCTATAAGGTGTGGGTATACCATTATGTTTCTAGATGAAATTCAACCCCAATAGGGTGCGGATATTCTGTTAATATTCCTAATGATAAATTTTATTTGGATTGGGTCTTCTCTACATTGGATCCATATGAGTGTATATTCTTAGAAAAACATTGGAATAAAAAAAATATGGTATACCAGATATCAAGTGTTATGTGAATAAATGAGTATTAATGGTGAATATGTATTTATAAATCCACCCTATATTTATCTATTTAGTTGGGTATATCATAGGTACATGAAATGAATTATTGTTTATATTATAGACCATGATGGTGATTCCATTCTAAGATTTTCACACACCCTACATGTGTGGATATTGAATATGGGTACCCCAATATATCTCTAATACTCATAAGTTCAAGCTAGAAAGACTCCTAGGTTTAGATCATTCAACTATACTACTTTTAAGGTATTAGAATATAAATGAGGTATGAATCTGGGATGTAGTTAAGAATATTATATTTTATTCTTTAATTTATCTAATATATTTAATTTTCCCATTTGGTGATCATTCATATACAGGTATGATCTAAAGTCTACATGATTCTCTTATTTTATATTCATCTATTAATATTTCCTATTTTTATTATTCCATTTACTAAAATTCATTTTTTATGTATTCCATCTTGTATATTTACCTTTTTATCATAAACTCATATATGGAATAACAACATCCTCATGATATTACTCTATAACCCAAATTATATTTGGAAGCTTATAGAATGTGGGGATACAATCTTGAGGTCACTTTGTGACCCATTACAATTACTATTAAGAGTGAAATGGGTTGAGAATGTAAAAATGAGGTATTAGAGTATTTATGTGACTATTATCATTGAGTGTATCGTATTTTTTGTTATATCATACTATTTATGGAGATAGTAGATCAGTGGAATAGTAATGTATCAGATGTTTTGACATATATTAAACCAGTGCATCATGACCACCTTTTATAGATTAATATATAGGTTACCAAGGATATGATATATCTGTTCCAAGTTTCAACATTTCTAATTTCATGTTTTCACCAAGCATGATGCACTTATGTTATATATTTATGGTTTATGGGGTTTTGGATTTTGGATTATTGGAAAGAATCCAATATTCACGTATCAAATTTGGAATGTATGATACACATGTCATGTCCATTCTTATGTGTCATTGATATCATTGACATTGGGGGATCAACTGTTAAATGAGTTACAGATGAATTATATGGTGTTTTCCTAGAATCATGGTGGTGATATTATATTTTATTGGAAAGCAAATTTATTTTATGATGACAAGTAAATTGGTTCTTACAAAGGGATTCCCCTTATGGTAGGTTATTATGTCCCACTTATGAGGGGTAGATAATGATCCTTAGTAGGTTAATAAAGGAACTAGATGTCGTGGTTTTGGAAACGAAGTTGGTTAGGATTGTAACATAGTAAAATGCAATTATTTTTGTGAAAAATTAATCTTGGTTCATTAAAGTATCTACTGTGACATATAGATAGTTTTCCCATAATGATTTTAAGAGAAATTCTATTTAACTACACCATATGTACTTGATACAAATCATTTAATGGATATCTAATTATATATAAGTGGAATTAGATAGGATCATGGTTCTCAAGGTATTAGTCTCTTATATATATTCCTGGTGAGAATTAGTACTTATTAGGATATTGACATATCATGTGATTTCTATAAGTGTATGTGAGAACCCAATGGTGGTTGATTTTGAATGTGTGTTTCCAATTTGTTTTTTAGTTTTGAATAAGTAGTTGTTTCCCATAAACTAAAAACCTTATGAGATTTTGTTTGTGGACTTAGAGGATAGTCCTTGGTGCAATGAGATGCCACTCTTGATATTGGTCTCCAAATAATTATGGATGAAATTAGTTGTGATATTTTTTAAGGTTAACTCGAGTTACTGGTTATCCTAGGGTAATGGTGGAATTTGATAATGGAACCAGGGTTACACGATTTGGTTATAAGAACTATACATGGGAGGTTCTACCAATTATATAATATAGGTATGAAGATTTATTTTTCCCTTGTGTTTAAAATAACCATGAGTTATTTTGATTTTAAGGAAATATTTTTCAGAAGGGGTTGATTAATTTCCAAAACCTATTGACTCTATAAATTTATTCAACAACATGGGGGGTATGAATAGATGGTTTTGATTTTAGATTAAATTTTGGATTATAGGTATTCATGTAGTGTTCCTCTACTAGAGTCATATTTTAGGATTTGTTTGAAAGTAAGACCCTAGGTTTTATTCTTTTTATGAGGATAAATATTTGAGAAGATAAGGGTTAGTGTTTTAGGCAAATGTTTCTAGATTTGTGGCATGAAAAACATGTAATTATTTTTTAATTTATGCAATCTTATGGTGTCATAGTATAAATTGGCTGGATTTTAATTAAAAATTTAATGAATCAGAGAACTTACATTTATGGGCCTAGGATATATGCATCTAATAGATAGATTGAAATCTAGTTTCCTAATAGTTTTATTGATTTTTTAATTTCACACTGTGGTGAGAGGTGATATTCGAGATGCATCGTCAATATAAATGACTTCTTTAGCATATAATGCCAGGGAGTCATGAAAATGGAACCTAATGAGTTTATAATCGAGGAGTGATATAAATAAATCCTCTAGGTGGGGATAAAAGCATTTTACATTTATGGGTCTGACCATCATTATCAATGGATTTCATTGAATATTGAATATTACATTTCAATTGAGTCAAGAACCATTGATTTTTAGTTATTAATGATGGTTCTTGGGTATGAGCATGTTTATCAATTATATTCATTATATGTACAAATAGATGGTGTATAGTACATAGAGGGATGACACTCATGATAGTAGGTTTGTGGGTTTGAATATATCCATCGTTGATGGATCAATATGAAATTTATATGTTACAGTGTCGGTGGACATGGTTTTATTTGGTTCCTTATAAATACTAGATTTGTGATTTAGATGTGGTGTTGAAAAATTTCTATGTATTGGCACTATGATTAGGATCATTTAGATTTTAGTGATCTGGGTGAGTTCTTGGTATCTATTATTGTTTTTCAGTATTTAACCATGAAATTTTTATAACACTTGAGATTTTAATATATGACTTCCCTTAAATAAATCAATGAATTCAATAGCTTTCTTCACACTCAACGCCAAACAAAAATTAAAATATGCTATCTTTATACTGTTAAAACCTAGGAACTGAATTCATAGGAATATATCGGAGCAAATATTTATGAAATATTTATATGAATAAAAAAAGGTTACTTTCAATATAAATGAAATTCATTTTTTACTGATAAAATAACTAATAAGGACCTTTTATGATTAGAAATTTATTATTATAAAATTTTCATTTCGAAGGAATATTAATTTTCATTTCATGAATCTCTTGATTAATAATGATAAACTAAATTTTGTATTACTACTTTATTAATTCTTATTTAATTAGTAAATACTAGGTTGGTCATGTTGGCCTGAAATCCTTCAATGTTTCAATTTATTTTTTGGATAACCCCATTTTTGATGAGTTGAGACAGAACACATACATGACATAAAGTCATAAACAAATAGTGAATATTACTTGACCCAATGGCCCATATGCATAATGCCCATTAAAAGATCCTAAATTCGTAAACACTAGACTACACATGAATAGTCCCTCCCCAGCATCTGCATCATTGATGGTTCCTAACTCCTCATCATTCATAGATTAATAACCAGAATTTTGTCTTTTAGAGCTTCAAATTTCATCATACCAATGCTGATTTCCATACCCTCTATTTCTTTGAATCAGATTATATTTTCCCTAGTGGCTACTACATTCTCTAAAACCTTTTTTGGGGTCTTCTCTTGTGTGGTCTGCATGGACTACTTCAAGGACCTATTTACCAGATGCCAAAGGTGTCTTGGATTCCCTAAGGACTAATTGATTATGATGGACCAATTAATATATGGAACATAAGGTAAAATTGGTAGTCTGATGGACCGAACCAGATAAATTGTTGATGTTACATAGTATCAAACAATACTAACCACATTACTGATAAATTTCTACAAAAGTAACCAAGAAATATCCCCCCATAAAGTTTCTATCCTGGTTTTCATGTATAATTGTGACGTGTGATAGCCAATCAACTACCACCCCCAAATACATTAGTAAATATATATAAATATTAATTAGAATGAAAAATATTCAAAAAAGTTATTTTTCTATAAAAACAATTTTTTATTATAAATATCATCTTTTTATTGAAAATATAAATTTCAAAAATTTATAATTAAAATACGAGAAATTTAAATATTATTTTTGATTTATCATTGTAATATTTTCTTAAGATATCTTTTTTTGACATTTCTAAAAATAATGATTTTTAGGTAAATAGTGAAAACTACCATTTTTAGAAATAGCATGTCATATATAACAATGAATCATAAATTTAAGTGAAAATAGTACATGTCTAAATTTTTATTTTATATATGACTTTATAATTTCTAAAAATATTACTCTTAATTTAAAAACTCTTGTTTTATATTTTATATTATAAGTAATATTTTCTAAAAAAATCTATTCAATACTGTATTTTTTTATTATAACGTTATTTTTTATCACTTTTAAAATTAAAACAAATTAAATATATTGAGAATATTTAATTATTATTAAAAAATTATATTATAAGGACCATTTTATTTTAGGGAATAAATGATAAATTACCTTGGTAAAAACTAGTTCATGTGGTGAAAACTAAAATAGTAAAAAATGAGTAACTAAAAATGTAATGGGTCAGACAAGTTCATAAATGCTTTTTAATTTACTGTTTGAGTCATGTATTGACCATATATCATCTTTTATAAAACAATTCAAAAAGATTTATCAAGTTTAATTGAGAGTGGCTTCCCATTATTCAAAATATTTGACTATTTATAAAAATTGCATCCTTGCTCCATTAAAAAATAAACACCCATCCTCACATCCCCTAAAAGTAAAAGCCCTTATTTTCATGAAAAACACCTCCCAAAACTCTCGTCAACACTCTTATAAACATTAATGAAATTCATGTCTTATTATAATATCATCTCTCAATGGTTTAACCCCCTGTAAAATGATATAATCCATGTAGTAATGTATAGATTTATAACTACACCATCGTATTTTATATTTCATTATTAACATTTCTTATTCATAAAATTTATTTTCACCACATTAAAATTTAAAAATATGAATCATTATTTTAAATTTATGGTTTTATAATGATGGTATAAGTATAAAAAGCCAAACTATTTTTCACATTAAAAAATGAATAGATGTATCATGTGTTGTGAAAACTACACCCTCTACGTCACAACAAGTTTCATTTTCCATCTCAGACATACAAGTATGGTAATAATAAAGAAGTTAGTATATAATTATGATATTTATTACATATTTTAGATTATAAAATAGATAAATATATTATACATTTACCATATTCTATGGAAAACGAAATCATCGTCCATGCATATGTCTAGACCACTACCTCTATGAATAAATAATTTCAATTTTTATTTTCATTTCCACCATTAATATATGGTACTAAAAATGGGTTTTATAGAAAAATATTATATTAATGAATTCATTAATGTTCTATTAAAATAAATTGGAGATTCTAATAATGATATTACCAATAAAAGATCATCGTTAATTTAGTCATTAAAACATGTAAACTAATATGTAAAATATTATAATTATAATCATGTAATATTTTAAAATAAATTACTTATTCATTTAAATACTTTAAATTCTGAATTATCTTATTGATAAACATTAAATAACATCATTATACTTCTATTATAATGATATTACAACTAAACTACATCATAATCATCCATTAATCATTGTAGGCTCAGGTATAGGTATGCTTTCACTCATACTTGAACTATAATATACATGTATAACATAGATACATATGATAACTAATTTATAGGCATAAATGATATAAATACTTAAATAATTATTCTTTTATAGTGTTTTTAGATCATCGTTTAACTCATTGATTAATAAATATTCTATCATTTGTTAGGAATCATCAAAACACGATCATCATAGATTTAAACTTCATGGTTTTTAAACAAAAAACCATGGAATGAAATTATAACATTATCTCTATCATGGAAAATATATTAAAGTACATTTAATTATCTTCTAATTATTATATTTATAATAATAATGAAAACCAACATCGTTTTTACGAAGATATTTCAAAGCGATAGAGATTACCTACACCCATTATTGAAAAGAGGTAAAAACTAACTAATATTTATATGTATATAATGATTATAAATGATTAGTATAAATTCATATTATTATCAATTATTTAATATAGTATGTATTTAAGGAACCTATTTTAATTGTTCCAGTTCTTTGGTGCAATTGTATAATGAATAAGTACCAAGTTAAGGATTTAGTCTCAAATTCTTTCTTTGTAAAATACTTGGTGTAATGCACATAATTTCATTTATGGGGTGTATATAATTCCTTTTTGGTATATCAGATAATTTATCAAATTTTTATAATTTTATTTAATTTTTAAGTAAAATCTATCAATTTTAAATGTTTTTTTAAAATGATACTCAAGTCCCAAGGGTTTTCTTACTTTTAGTTATAATTTTATGTCATGTGTTATAAGTTATGCACCATGTTTCAATTTTATGGTGTTCTGCTAATTTATTATACCATTAATGATTTATACATTACTTCTATGAAATTTATTATATAAACTAATTCAAATAAATTTCGTTTTTTATATTTCTTTTGACTCAATTGTTACCCAAAATGTAAGATATTTTTTGTAACTTAATTTTCATTCATTGAGTTATGATCATTCTATTGAAATTTTTTCATATAATGTTGGTACACTATACAATTTTTTTACATATTATTGACTGAATATTTTCTAGTGATATGCATTCCAAAAACATAAACCCTTTAACACATATTTCTTAATTCATGGGATATATTCCCTTGAAGGGTTATTGGTAAGTCAAATATTTTTCATGGAGTTATAAGGTTTAGACTTGGAATTTATTCTTATCTAATTTAATTCTCCCATACTATTATATTATTATATGAAATTTTAAAATCAACAATGGTAAAACTATAATTTGACGAAAATATTTTTTTTTATTTTATAATGTGAGTTTTCATGAAATATATTTTCAAAATAATAAAATGGGTTTTTTGTTCACTTTCATATGTCTGGTCTTCCTACCTTAATTTAACAAATATAAAAATTAATAATTTTAGAGTATCAATAAAAATAGTTTTTTTAAAAGTATTGGTTTTTAAAATATTTAACATCGCCTTTTAAACAGTTATCTTTGAAGGAGACCTGAAAATATAAACATTATGTAAATGCTAATAAATATAGAAACTCTTTTAATATATTAGCTATATTTAAATTATCATTATTAATAGTATTTTTTCCTAATTGATTTATTCTACATGTATCATCATCTAGTATATATATATATTTATAATTTGGGGTATCGAACTCACTAAATCAAATAGTTCAAATCTTGATCCCTTGTTTTATGACACTATTTGAAGTGTTATGTTGTAATGATTTTTTTCATCATTTTAACATTATTCTAATTTTACTTTCTTAAACTATGGATACTATTTTAAAACCATTAACTTTATTTCTCTTGATAAATTATATAAAATTATCATATATAAGTTATATGATTCATAATAATATTTTTTAACTCCATTAATCATTTTCTATGGATGGGTTATGATCAGGTTATTTGTTTTATTGAAATATTATAAAGTATGGGGATTCCGTATGTGTTAATTATATTACATATTATAATTGTAATGTTGTAATTTTATAATTTTACCGTACACATTCTCTCTCTAAATAATTTATGGTCATGCCATCCCAATTATTAACATTTGAAAAATTATTTTGAATCATTATATTGTTATTCTAATATGGATGATTATTTCCAAGATGTAAATGTATTTTTTTCACCAAATTTCTGCATCCAAATGGGTATTGATCATTTTATTAATTTAGGAAAAATTATTTTTTATGTTTTTTACCAATATAGGTGAATATTGGAAATGTCTATTATGAATTTTTTATTCATCTTTTCATATGATGAATGCATTGGACATAAACAGGTTATGGGAGGGGGAAATAATTATATGTCCCCACATTAAATCGGTTTTCCTCTTGCGGGAGACATGTATTGGGATTTTGGTGTATCCCTTTCCAGAAAAAGATATTTCTTAGAAGATCATATTATTATGTCATAGAATATGCTATGGAACTTTTAATATTGAATTATGAATTTCAATAGTGAGGGATATGTTATTATAATCCATATAAGTTTTTTGTTTTTTTAACTATACATGGATATATTATTCCTTCAACTTTAGATTATTGTGAAATTATAATGATTACTAGTTCATTCCATAGTATTTTTTCCTTTTATATTCCATGATTTACTTAGTTGTATGATTTCCATTAATGAGTTATTGACACGACCCATTCAAAAGTTTTAATTTCCCCAATTTATAAATAAAATTATTATACATGATATGTATAACTAGATTTCATGTGTGGATGATTTTTTGTAGATATTTAAGACTCATATTGAATTAACTATTTTCATATAAAATCTAAAAAATGTTTTCTTGATACAAAAAAATAGACTTTGTTAGTTTATGTTTTGTCCAAATTATCTAAAACTCTAGACATAAATATTTTTTTTGGAATGTATATAATGAAATATTCACTAAATTTCATGTAACTATAGGATAGTTTTTTCTGAGACTCTATAGAACTTATTTAGTAAAAACAATAAATTATGTGCCCATGAGCCCTGAATCTAGTAGTATGGGTTCGAGACATAATAGTGGGTATCAAATAAGGGTTTATATAACTTTGAAGATTTTGATAATTATTTAGGTTAATTTAAGGATGGATATATTAAGGTTGAAAATAATTTCAAGTTAATTTATACCCTATTATATTAGTATAGGTAATGTTGAATGTTTTAGGGATTGGGATGTGATTGATTCAATGAAAATCCTATGAGTAATTCAATATATAGGAAGAAGTCATAGTTTTTTGGTAATGTTCAAAGTATTTGGTTTTCTTAAAAGTTAAATACATTTATCCATTATATTAGTGGATACAAGATCTAGTAAAGATTTTAATTGGTGTAATATCCCCAAAAAATATATAATAACTCGATCATTACTTGTAGCTTTATAGGGACCCAACCTTAAAAAGTACATAATCTTTAGTTTAATGTCAAGTATTCATGCTCTTACAGTTTAGGATATTTTTATGTTTAGAGTTTATGATAATTAGGTCCTAACAAATTTATTATGAAACCAAATATCACAATGTGGGAACTTCTAATCTGTATCTTTTTTTTCATAATTTTAAAATTTATAAATAAAACATTTTTATTCTTTATGAAAAATACACATGTCTTCTCACTTGATATCTTCATTTCCCTTACACATCATTTAACACTATGTTAAAAACATTAAAACATGGGATGGGAATAAACAAATATTTAGGGTAATAAAAAAGAAAGAAAATACTTTTTTCAGAGAAAATATTAAAACTAGTGAAAAAAACTTTTCTTAAAAACATTCCGCAATACCTTGAAATTTATTCATCTTTATTTTAAAAATATTATCTATACTAACTTTTGAAAATAAGTTATTTTCATGAAAACTCATTAGAAAACATAGAGAATTTAATTATAATTCTTGGGATATAACATTCATAGAACCCCTAAATAGCCCATAAAAATTAGAATAACTATATGATTGAAATCCAATATAAGTCACTAGAAATTATAATCTCCATCCAATGCATTAGAGAACTATCTCGGTGCACCCATCGTATAAGCTATAATAGGATTGTCCAATGTAATATGACAGAACCTATTATATAAAAAATATTTGGATCACCTGTGAGATATAATGGGGTTAAAACCATTATATAAACCATGTAAAAGGAAAATATCATGAATAGAATATTTTCATCTAGAAACAATTAAACATAAAACCCTTGAAAAACTCTTCTAAAACTATATGAAAAACTCTTTCCGATATCAAAATACCCTTTACCTCTAAAAACCCATTTCAATTACAAAATACCCTATAAATGGTAATATGGTTTCCATTTGAATATAACATGAAATATTTTAAAAGAATACAGAAATTAAATAAAAATTATGGTAGTTTGAGAAGTTTCAGGCACCATATACATTGAAATACAATATTACTTTGTCTTTTGTAAAGAAATTCAAACATTTCATAATAACCATCCTTTTTGGAAAACATTGAATATATTTACAAAAATAAATAGAATTCCATTTTTAAATATATCACGACTTCATAAAATTATCTATCAATTTATTTAAAAATAATGGACGTGGAGGAAAAGGGGCTAAAAAATAAAACATTAAAATAATATTTTTTTTAAAGTGTGTCATAACATTAAGTGTAGCTTGTCACGTGTGTTATTTATTTTCCTCAATAATAAACATATTTTAATTATTTTCATTAATTAGAACATTTTTCCTATTTATTATTCATTTCAATTCACTTATTACAATTTTATATTCTGTAACTTTATTCATTAATTTCTTTTCAATCTTTTTGATGATATTTAACTCATACCTCCAAAATGATTTTCATAGATTAACTGTAGTAAAACATTACATTATTACATCATATCTAAAATTATAATAATAAAATTGTTATCATTTATATATATAAATTAATATTTTTAAACCAATCATGAAAGATGGTTATGAAAAATGAACAACATTACAATCATGAGATAGTATGTCATACATACACATGAGTAATGTCTCCATTTTTTCAATGATAATTATGTAATGAAGGTTAGAAATTTTTTATCATTATAAAATGTTCATCATATAAAAAATAATTTATTATTTATTTAAATATAGTTAATTATATCATTCATGTAATGTCATGATGTAAAAAGAATCACATCACTTTGTAGAGGCGGTGATCCACATGTATGCACGAAAAATGTTATCATTATTTTTTTTGAGTGAAAATGTAAGAAATAACGTGATATATTAACTTTTAATAATGATTAATATTCCATTAATATCTTATATAAAGAATAATTTCATCATTATAAGTAGTCCTGATAGACGATGATGGAAAATGAATTACAACAGTTTGTGATACAGTAGTCTATCCTACAGAAAAATGATGGTTTCATTTTAAATTTGATAAAATAGAGATGTATTTAGGTTATAAAAATAACATAATAACATCTCAATGTATGGGATATATTGGTGTCATTATTTCATTCTTGTTAAATAGTATTTCATGTAGGCGGAAGAAGAAACAAAACAAAAATGCTCAATTAAGAATGATACATATTCTTCAAACCAAGTCTTTAGGATTATAGCTAAAGACTTACTAGATTGGATTTTTTATTAAAACATTACACTAGGTAATGGATAGAGATTTATGGAGTGGTTTTCTATAGGTATTTTCCAAAGAAAAAGGATTTTTAAGTTTGAAAAAAAATGAGAGGGGTGTCTTTTTATGAGTCATGGTGAGTATACACATGGAATGTTTTCAGATAAAAAGTTATTCCTTGTGTATAAAGATTTAATTTTATTAGGTATTGTATAAAAAATACTTTTAAACTTTTAATATGAGAGGAGAGGGTCAACTTTTATACGCGAGAGATACGACATGGTTGATTTTTTTTTAAGTTATACCCATGTTTTTTTCATCACACAATGTTCTATAATAGGCTATTCTTGATAATTAGATGAGATAATGTGTAAATATTTCCAAAAATTAGAATTTAGTCAAGATTTATGCTCATTTTAACTATTATTGTTTTTTACTACCTCGATAAACATGTTTTCTCCTTAACCATGGTAAAATATTTTTACAGTTTCACTATTCATTATGACCAAAAAATTAAGTTGGACATATAATATAATATAAATTTTTATGTTTTAATATATGGAATTCATTTTACTAAATTGAATTCATATTATAATAAAAATATAATTTAAAAATAATCCCCTAATGTGATAAAAAACCAGGTTTTCAAAAAATATATTTTTAAAAAAAATGATTTTATATTAACTTGATGACTTGTAATAATCATTATATGAATTTAAATTATTATTTTAAATATATAATAGATAAAAATAATTTAAATAATTCATCCGTATGTGTTGTTTTTACTAATTAAAAAGGACAAGCCTTATACAATTTAAAACAGTTTTTTAGAAAAATACATTTTCAGTCTCAAACCTAAACCTATACTAAAATCCAATATAAATAAAATTTAAATGTAATTATTTTATTAAATAAAGTGAAATTATATTTATGTTACTATAATTAAAATTCAAATCATATTGGGAAATTTCAATTACTTAATTTACTGAAAATAATTTAAAGTTTTAAAAAACTTTATTTTTGACTATTCATTGAAAAATCAATATTTTTATAACAATTCCAAAATTTAGCCCTACATTAATTTTGATATTATGATTTATGAAATGAAATTAATTTTTACAATTTTAAATTTCATAATTTAGAAAATAAACTTTTAAATTAAATCCTTATAAAAAAAGTTTAAATAAAACTATATCTTTTTTCATTTAAAAATAACTTACTATTCTTATAATGAATATAACTATATAATTAATAAATATTTATAAAAAAAATAAATGATTCATTCTATAATTACATGAGTAATAACATTTTCCCCCCATTTTTTAAATTTCATCATCCAAATTGTATTGTCATTTCCCAGCAAAGTTTCCACAAACCAATTCCCCAAGAAGGTCGGTCACCTACCCTCATGAGAAACTCCCTATATAGTAGTGGTTTCAGACTCAAATTGAGTTTCGATATTGATCATGTGGATACAATACGATATTTATCAAAGTATGAAAATTTTGTAAATGAATAATAATAACTAGATTATATAACCAATAATCAACCAAAATAGTATCACATAATGAGAAAAACATGAAATTGAATTCAAACTAAATAGTTGATATTTCATGAAAAAAACCCATGTAAATTTTCAATTTGAATAAAAAGACATTGAAAATTAATAGGGGGTCTTAGACCCAATTTTAGTTCCCTAATCCATGCTTCATCCCCAATCCAATCTCATGGGTGTAGAATGTCGTATCTAGTACCCCATGGGTATTTGGAGAATCATTACATGTCCCATACCCCATGAGTATTCCAATCATTACTCCATATCCTATAAAATTATCCACATGCATGCATTTGGGTCAAGAAAGCAAGGGCTAGGACCCCCCACGTGCATTTAGAGCATCAGTTTATTTCCCACATCCTATTTCTCAATCAAACTCATATATCACAAAAATCACATCAGTCAATGTTAAAAAAACTTAACCTTCTTATCACATTTCATAAAAAAATACATCCATTAATTAATTAAATAATTAATTAATCAATTTTAATAAATTGAAAAAACACCATATTTCCAATTGATTAATTTAATAAT
Organism: Viscum album; assembly: GCA_963277665.1. Classification (NCBI taxonomy): domain Eukaryota; kingdom Viridiplantae; phylum Streptophyta; class Magnoliopsida; order Santalales; family Viscaceae; genus Viscum; species Viscum album. Next base: position 2,094,481,544 of record OY728163.1, on the reverse strand, counting down.
TAAATAATCTAATTTAACAATCTTCATAACCCAATAATTAATTACACAATAAATTATTCAAATAAGGTCCAAAATCATGATATCCCATTAATTTATAAAACATTCAATTAATCAACCCTATTCCATAATATCAAAATCTCATTAATTAATTCAAAAATTATTTAATCCAACCAACTCCATAAGCATAAAATCTCATTAATTAAGACTAAAATTATTAAATATAACACATTCCACAAACTCAATATCTAATTAATTAATTCAAAAATAAATAATAATAATAATTCCACAAACTGAATATCATATCAATTTATTCAAAAATTTATTACTCCAATTTAACAGTCCTTTATTTAATTAATTCCCAAAATTAACTATTTCAAGAAAACGAATTCAATTTCTAAGCATACTATAGAAATTATACAATTATATACATGTAATTGAAATCTATACTTTGGGATTTGAGTAATATACCACCTAAATCAATTTTTTGAAAAGTGATCACCCAATAGAAATCCCCAATTTAAATTAGAAAGGTCAGACCCATGATGAATAACATGATCTAGATCCAAATCCTTGATCCAAGATCGAACAAACTAAGATCTAGATCTAGAACCAATAATGGATAAAAACACTTATTTATTTGGGAAGAGGAGTAGTAGATATATATATATATATATATATATATATATCTATACTAGAAGAAACCACATACATGGGGAGGTGTAAATCATTAATTTTCACATCGATTCACTAAAAAAAATATGTCGGGAGCCATCATAATGTATCCAAGAGCCTATGAAAATGAGGGAAATTGGTTATGGTCGAGCTACGGTTGTTTTGGGGATAATATTTCGGGTTAGGTAATTTTTTAAAAAAATTGAAAATTAAAATCCCACCCACGTTTTCCTGGAAAGGGGTGCAGGGTTATCCCAACTGTGCACCGAAACCATTCAACACTTTTAGGGGGTTAAAAGTTACTCTTAAGAGGAAACCTAGCTGGAAAATCGGGCACTATCAATGAAATCCCTCTCATTAAGAGGGTTTCATGGTTTATTGATCCAATGAAGATGCTCTCAAAAAACCAAGCACCAACTGTGAACTACCCTTCATCCTACCACTTTTCTGAATTAATCATTCAAATGCTCCAAAGATAAAAAAAACTCAAACCAAATACACTCAAAAATAAAGAAATGGATACCTATATACAAGATTGATTCATCATCAGAAAAGGTTTGGTTCTCATAATATACTAAACATATAATAGATCATCCCCAAATAATACTCCTAAGAATCTCTAAGATTCTAATTTTATAATATCATGACACTGACCCCATATATATGATTCCCTCTCCAAATTTTCCTCATGCACATGCCCATGTTTCCTTAACACACAAACTAATGACATAGTTCCCTAAGACACCTTATCACTGCGCTCGAGCCCGCATATCAAATTCTCCTCAAAGGAAGAATCAATCACAAGCTCAACATCATCCACATAGATCACAAGGGAAGGGTATTGATGATATCATCATTGTTGTGACACATGAAAAAAATCGTTTGTATCAATATACCTCTTAGGAAGATCCAATTGGTATGCCACTGGCATAATTTTATCCATAACCTCAAATGTTCCAATAAACCTGGGTTCCAACATCCCATGTCTCTATATTTTATATTGACCCAATATAGTCACCACCTAAATGAATACACTGTCAAACCCTAAAAACTATAGGGTTCTTATTCATATTTCATCATTTTACTTCTTCCTACTCTGATTCATATCCATACACATACAAATCATGAGAATCTTCCTTGATATCTCCACTACAAGAATCAGTCCCAAAACTCTGACTCGCCTACCCCATCAAGAATAGAGGTGATCTACATGGCCAACCTTGTAAAGCCTCATATGTTTCCATCGGTATTGTTTCTTGATAATTTTTTATGGGTGAACACTACCAAAGCTAAGTGATTACCCAAAGATCCAAAAAAGTCTAGTTCGCACGCCTGAAGAATATTTTCCAACACTTGTATCATACACTCATATTTCCCATAAATTTGTGCATGGTAATTCAAATATAATATACCCTACATACCAGAATCGTTCTGTGGGCCCTACCATATGTGAAATGGAAAGAAATAGTCACGGTACAAACCTAGAGCCTATGGAACCTTGCCTAGATGAACTATCTAGTGAATATACATATCTCTCATCTACTTCACTGAGAAATTCTCCTGTACAAGAAATAAAATTTCAACCTTTGTTAAATCATCAAAAATTAAACAAGAAAAGTCATTCTTCTGAGTCTTCCCTGGGTAACCAACCACATAATCTATGGTCACATCATCCCAGTTTCACATTCTAATGTGAAATGATCATAGTAAACCACATGGTCATTGATGCTCAGTCATCGGCTGTTGACAGGTAAAAAATCATGTCATGAATTTCTTTAACTACTTTTTCATACTCATCCAGCAAAACTATTGATGTAGGCCCTATTTCATTTAGGTGAAACCTAGATGTACATCCCACATTGGGCAGGGAATTCACACATCAGGTCTGCATGTATACCCATAGGAATGACAACCCGATTCTTTAAATAAATGATCTTATCCTCATTTATGATCCAATTTGATGTTTCCCCCCCTCCTTCGTGGTTTTAATTCAAGATCAAACATTTTATATAATCATGATTCATGTCTTGGATATATCTATAATGTGTAGATTCCACTGAAACTGATAAGAGATTCATCTACTCCTAGCTCTCCTGAACTACCACATGCATCTCTGCCAATAATTTCATTATCTTCCACACAGCACTAGACTCCTGAACTTCTTGAGGCTATGTTTTCCATCTTAAATAATAAAAAAAAAAATCTTTTCTGGAAATATATGCTATCTCAAAATCAAATGACTTCTTATACTCAACCCAGCCCCACTATTGATGATTAAAATTTCTCAATGAAAATATGTACTTCATGCTCTGGTGATCAGTATACAAAGTGATATTTTCACCCAAAAACTAATGGAACCAACACTACAAATCATAAAAAAATTATCCAACTAGAGGTGTTGTGTAGTGTAATTATATTCATGTGTCCATAACATAGAAGACCAATACACCACAAATCAATCTCACTACATCAACACATCACCAAGACTGATCCCCAAATTATCAAAAAAACATCGTATACTCCTCATCTTTCCCAGGTAGGATCGAGATCATTTCGGATGTCAACTGGTTATTTAAATCCTAGAAACAATTAACACATGCTTTCAACCAGTAAAACCTTATATCCTTCTTGGTCAACCACAAAATAGGTGCTGCTAAATGGAAAAAGTCCTAGACGAACCTCTAATAATATCTCGCAAACCCCAAAAAACAATGGATACCAAAAAAATTCATCAGCTTCTACCAATAAACCACTTCTTATGCCTTCTCTTGTTCCATGAACACATCTTTATCTGAGATGATGTTACCCAAGAAGTTTACCAAATCGATCTATAATTTACACTTAGATAGAATAACATATAATTGATTCTCTTTTAGTATACATAGGATTATGTCAAGATGTTGGGCATGATCATGATGAGTCTTAGAGTAGAAACATTTTTCATATGCCAACACAACCATAAGTTTATCTAGGTACGGATGGAATATTTTATTCATTAAGGCCATAAACGCTATTGGAGTGTTCGTCAATCCAAATGAAATTATGAAGAATTCATAAAGGATGTACCTTCTTCTGAAAGAATTGTATTGAAAATGAGAAGGTATGACTCTCGGCTGATGATACCTTGATCTAAAGTAAATCATTCATAAAATATAAACTCCACTCAAAAGGTAATAATTATTATCAATAGGTGAAATAGGATACATGTTCTTCATAGTCATCAGGTTTGACTTCCAATAGTCAATATATAAGCGTATAGTCATTTAGACTTATTATAAAATAGTACAGGATAACCCCATGATAATATACATGGTTATATAAATCTGTTATCCTCCAACTCTTACATTTGAGTATTAATCTCTTGAGTCTCTTGTGGTTTCATTCTGTGTGGTGGAATAGAAAGTGTCTGAACCCCCAAAATGAAATAAATCATAAATTCCACATCTCTCTCCGGAGAAATCCCTATGAAATATTTAGGAAACGCATCATAAATCTTATCAATTGTGGGTAAAATACATACTAATTTTCACCCAGATCATACAACAATAGACTAAAACCAGGATGGTAATCTACCCAAGTTACTAATGAAATTTCATAACACGACCAGCCTTGATAACCCACTCTCCATAGTCAACATATTTTTCCACATTAGAAGATATAAAAGTCACTCTCCTGTGGTAAAAGTTATTGTCAATTAATTATTCTACTAACCATTATATAACCAATATTATTATAATGATAAAAAAGTCTTGGATGTAAAGATACCATAGAAAAAGACACTACCCAACCTCAAGAGAACACTATTTTCACTAAGAGATGTCTCTAAAAAGTACACCAAATAGAGTACTTATCGTCGTCACGCGACTCATGAAATCCACCTCTAGGGTTGACACATTCAAAAAAATTCATGAAATAATGTAATGGGTGATTCTAGTATAAAATATGGCATTTGAAAGTGTAGAAGCTACAAGAATAGTTTAACTTATTATCAATGGTCCTTCCTCGCTATCCATAAGTGTATGATGAATGAAATATACATTTCATTTCCATATTACTTGTGATACTGTCTGAATCTAATATGTTACACAACTCTACTGATATGGATTCTCTTTCCCAATGTCTCCACATCCACTTCCCCTACCTCCAGAGCCAGAACAAATCCACTAGTAGACTAATTTGATGTAGAATATCCCCTTCTTGCATTTAGGTTCGTCCTAGCTACTTCATATCTACCTGTTAGTCGTGAGTCCCTACATATCCTTTTTAGATGTACCATTCTACTTTATTATTGAAACTCTACTAGTCTTCTAGGGAAATGGCTATGATAAAGGCTTGTCCTGCCGCATGGGTGGAAATTAATCATGTATGATCCAATTTAAATGATCATTACACCGAGAAACTCTTCTTCCCACTTCTTTGGTCAACACTCTCATAATGATAATTCTTATCTTAATAAGACATGCCTCTAAACTATCCAATAGAACCACCTATCCTACAATGGAATCCTCATTCAGGTTCCCCACAGATATGAGATCCGGATTCACCACTACTGAAAACTTCTTCATACTGAAGATATTCACCTGGGACACCTTATCACATTTAATCCCACCCGTAAATCATTTGGATTATGTATATGTATCTCCTTTTAACACTGTAACAAATTGCTACAAATAAATAATGCATCTAGCATATTCCATCACAGACATAATCCCTTATGTCAACTACATGAACTCATCTTCTCTCTCATACTAGAGAATCTCAACTTAAAAATTCTCCATGAAATTATCTTAAAATTATATCCACTCCACAGTCTCCAGTTTTTCATCCTAATTATGGATGTCCTTTCATCCCTTCGTGTGACATCTTGGTTTAAAAGCCACCCCGAGGCGCCCCGTACCCGGTTGGTCACATGGCCTCAAGTGCATTTCCCCGAATGCCAGAGGCTGCCGACTAGCAGCGAGGGCCTTGGGTGTGATAGTGGGGAAACTCTGCCCTCATTGGAAGAGTATTTAGAAGAAGTAAATAGATATACAATAGTGGAATCAGTTATAATATCAAACAACAGTACATAGTGGAAGACTGATAAGGAAACAACTGAAACATATGTATAAATGATGCAAGATGCATATATGTCTAGGAAAGAATCCAAAAAAGTCACATTTCTGAATATAGTACTAATCCAAAGTACAAAAGGAAAATAAATAAGAAACACCTCAGAATCTCAAGCCACAGCTTGGTCCCATGCCCTCCAGCTCAAATGCAATCTAGTACTTGAAGTAGAAGGTCCCTTTCCCTTATCTATACCTACAGAAATATAATCTGTTTGGACCCAGAATCATGACCCAAACAGGGTGTGAGACTAAATACCAGTAGGAAACCACCAAAAGATATGTTCCTAATAGTTAGTGAGTATATGGTAGGCAATAAGAAAAAGGAATGCAATAAACTAGGAAGCAGTCAGCAGTAAATAATACACTATTCAAGCATTCAATTCACACTCAAGTAAGCAGCTAGTCAAAGTAGGTAACAAAAACAGGTAAACCTCTGGGAAGTACTCACAGCATATCCCCTATGGTCTTACCTAGCTACACAAGAAAACAGCTAAACACAAATGGTAACTCTCTGGGATTTACTCACTGCCTAACCCCTCTAGTTCAACCAACAAGTGCTAGCAACCCTCTGAGAAGTGCACACAGTCTCACCCCTCTGGTTTAGCTAAAGTATAGACTCTCTAAGGAAGAACTCAACATCGATTCCTCTTATAGTATCATATTGGTACTAATGGCGCTCTAGGAAAGCACTCTACATCTCATACCCACTTTGGCCCGCTTCAAGGAACTATAGACACTCTAATGAATCACTCAACTTAAATTCCACATGTGGTCTTGCATCGTAAAATTATAAAGACACTCTGGATAATCCCTTACGTCCATTCTCCTTATGGTCTACTACACCAGGTTCTCAGGGCCCTGTGTAAGTCAAACAAGTATAGCATGTGTATTGGCCAAAGTAAACCTCAAGAACTACTTGGCTAGCATTCTATGGAATATCAAAAAATTAGAACAATAGTCACACCATCCTAAAATACTAGGCATGGTAATAAACAATGCATCCTGACAGGCTAAGAAAAACTGAAATCCACAACCAAGACATGGATGGGAAACACCTCCAAAGAATATCAATTTAACCCTATTCACATTAAATTTACCTCTACACATGCAAACAAGCATAACAGGAAAACAACAGGGCTAAAACAGTAAACATGCAATACCCCGTTCATCGGTATTGGAGATTTTGCACATGTAACTCAAATAATTTCAATAGAAAGACACAAACCACCTACCTCGGTTTTGGGAGATTGATATAATCTAACTTCGGCCCTTCGATCAACATTGAATGTTGTAGGTCTACAAAAACGTCTAAAATGTTCAACACATGCTAACATAGAAAAGAGGAGGAATTGGAAAACAATTCACTATGATAAGGAAGAGGTTACTGAGGCGATCCCAACGTAATCAACGGCGATCTAATCGGAGATTTAATAGAGGATCAGTTGCTCGGAGAAGGATCGTTTTCATACGGGGGCTCTCGGTCGAATGAGACCTTGAAGAAGCGTGTTCTGGCGATTAGACGTGAACCCGGTCCATTTAATGAAAAAAGTACATGGGTTTACTATTGAAGTACATAGTGTGTATTTTTGAAGTACACGGCATGTACTCACTGTTTCCGTACTCCACTTTAGGTGGCTTCCAAGTCACCCCCACACAACTATGTGTGTGGCCTTTACACGGCCAGCACACAGCCTCATGTTGCAACCCAGTACCCTATGTGTACTTCAGAAATTTCCAGAAATTCCCCTTTCCCTCAAAAATGGCCAGAAGAAGTAAACATACCTAAAAACAAGGTTCGGGTTCTTATAAACTTCCCCCTTATTGAAATATGTCCTCGAATATCCCTACTGTTTCATAGAAGAAGAAGCCCCTAATAGCTCTGGTCACTCTGCTCGTACATTGGCCTACCTCTCCCAAGTCTCGTCCTATACCCGCCCGTACTTCCATAGCACCCGTACTAGAGGAATAGAACGGCCTCGGGGAACCTTTGTAACATGACAAACAATACGGATAGGATTCTCCTCAAACGACTCATCCATTTCAATCTCAACCTTCATGAGTTGAAAGACATGAGATGTGTCTAAAAAGTTACGTCGAAGCTGAGAAACGTGAAAAAATTCGTGCATAGCCCAGTACCTCTGAGGTAACTGCAACCGATAGGCAACCGACCCAACTCTCTCAAACACATCAAATGGCCTGAAGTACCTCGGTGAAAGGTTACCCTCTCTTTTAATCCTCTGGTGTCCCAACCTCTATGTGAAACACAAGAAAAAAAGATCACCAACCTCGAACTCTAGAGGTCATCTCTGTTGATCATCATAAGACTTCTGTCAATACTGTTCAGTATCCATCCTCTTCCGAATCTACTATATCTGCTCTGTGGTCTCCTAGACAAGACGAGGTCCCAGCAAAGCTACCTCTCCTACCTCCAGGAAACATAAAGTTGATCGACATGGCCTACCATACAAAGCCTCATAAGGTGTCATATGAATAGTTTCTTGAAAACTATTTTTGTAGAGAAAATATGCAAGAGGTTTGTGCTTCTCCCAAGAACCTACAAAATCAAGAATTAATTCTCGAAGCATGTCCTCAAGCTCTTGAATCGTACACTAGGTCTGGCCATCTTTCAGGGGGTGATAAGCTATACTCAAAAGTAGATGTGTACCCAAAGCCTTCTAAAGCCCCTTCCAGACCTGAGAAGTAAAACATGCATCCTTATCTGAAACAATTGAGTTCGGTACTCCACGAAGACGTACATTCTCTTTGATGTACAGTAGTCCCAACTCATCAACCTTGAAGGTCTCCTTGACTGACAAGAAGTGAGAAACCTTCTTGAGTCTATCAATGACAACTCAGACTGCATCGTTCCCATGGGACGACCTCGATAAAACAGTCATGAAATCCATCGTGACATCATTCCACATCCACTCGAGAATGGTTCACTACTGAAAATGCCCTGATAGTCATTGATGCTCTGATTTCACATGCGGACATGTGGAACACCTCATGAAAAAACTAGCAACATCCTTCTTCATACCTGGACACCAATACTGATGGTGTAGATCACGATACATCTTGGTGATGCCAAGATGAACTGCCCAAACAGAGGAATGGAAGTCCCCCATCAGCTCCCCGCATATGTCTGCTGACACTCAAAAGAACCCACGAAAACGCAATACTTCATCCTCTCCTATGGTCCATCTGAGAATAAGGTCCTCTCCTGACACGCTCTCCCATAAGACTATTCCTTCTGAATCTGATAGGTGCCTCATTCACACTTGATTAGGAATATTAGAGGTAATAGCAACCAAAGAAATAAATATCTCCCCCTGTCTATCGTACACCTCCAAATTCTTCTCAAAGTATTGATCCACAAGCTTCTACTCACTTCTGGCCTGCTAAACTGCCTGTATCTGAGTCCTCCTGCTCAACGTATCAGCCACTCCATTTCCCTTCCCAGACGTGTAGGCAAGGTCAATGTCTAAGGACTGTAGGTACTCAACCCACCTTCACTGTCTCAAATTAAGATCATGTTGAGTGAATACATACATGAGACTCTTATGGTTGGTGAAAAACCCAAAATTCTCTCCTAGTAGATAATGTCTCCAATAGCGTAAGGCATGAACGACTGGTGCCAACTCAAGATGATGTGTTGGGTAATTCCTCTTGTGTGGCATCAACTACCGAGACCCATACGAAACAACTCCATCTCCCTACATAAGTACAGCTCCCAGCCTGATACCTAAAGCATCATAGTAAACAGTATAGCTCTTTCTCGTCTCTGGAAATAATTGTATCAGTGCTGAAGTCGAACTACCTTTCAGCTTCTGAAAGACAGACTCACAAGAATATGACCACAAGAACTTTACACTCTTCTTAGTCAGGATTTTCAGTGGTGCTGATAAGCATAAAAAGTCTTATATAAAGCATCTATAGTATCCAGACATCCTGAGAAAACTCTTCACCTGAAAGAAGTTCTTCAGTTGATCCTAGGAAACTACTGCTCTCACTTTCTCTGGGTCTATTGAAACTTCTGTCTCTAAGATAACATGACCCAAGAAGTGAATCTAATCCATCCAAAAATGGCATTTCTAGAGCTTAGAATATAACTAATTATCTCTCAGTGTACTCAAAACGATCTCAAGGTGTGTGGCATGGTCGTTTAGAGTGTGAGAGTACACCAAGATATCGTCCATCAAAACAACCAAGAAGGAATCCAAGTATGGATGGAAAACTCGGTTCATCAGCGCCATGAAAACAGCAGGCATGTTTGTGAGGCCAAACAGATTAACTACATACTCGTATAGACTATACCTGCTCCAAAAGGTTGTAAGAGGTATATCTGATGGTCTAACATGAAACTGATTGCAACGGGACCTCAAGTCAATCTTAGAGAACACCCGGGATCCTTGAAGCTGATCAAAGAGATCATCAATCCAAGGCAAGGGATATCAGTTCTTCGCCACCAACCGGTTCAAATTCTGATAATCCACATAATGTATGAGGGTATCATCCCCCTTCTTCGAAAAAAGGACTGACAAACCCCAAGGAGAAGTACAAGGTCGGATGAAACCCTTTTCCTGCAAATCCTTCAACTGCTTCTTGAGCTCCTGCAACTCTGGCGTAGCCATCCTATAAGGAGTAATGGACACTGGTTCTGCTCCTGGAACAAGCTCAATCGAAAAGTATACCTCATGCTCCAGAGGAAAACCTGAAAAGTCCTCTCAAAAGGCATCCCTAAAACGATCCACTGTTGGAGGAAGGTCTAACTGCGAAGTCCCATGGTTATCCATATATAGACTAGCAATCTGGGATGTAACTCCTCCTAATGCATGATATCTTGGAAAAGAGGAGGAATTTGAAAACGGTGAGCTAGGAGAAGGAAGAGCTCACCGAGGAGATTCCAGCACAATCGACGACATTCGAATTTGAGATCAGACTAAGGCTCGGGGGCTTAGAGAAGGATTGCGTCCATACAGGAGCTCTTGGTCAAACAAGACCTATAAGAAGTATGTTCTGGCAATTAGACAAGACCCCGGTCTGTTTAATGAAAAAAAAAATAAATTACACAGCGTGTACTTTTGAAGTACAAGGCGCGTACTCACCATTTCCATACTCCACTTTTGGTGGCCTCCAAGTCACCTCCACACAGCCCTGTGTGTGGCCTTTACACGACCTCTTGTGTCAACGTAGTACACGATGTGTACTCATAAATTACAAGGTGTGTACTTTGGAAATTTCCATAAATTGTCTATTTTCTCAAAAGCATCTAGAATAAGAAAACATAGATGACAATATGGTCTAGTTTCTTACACTTCTCTTGAACAAAAAACATATAATCTTTCAACTTGTCTATTTTCTCAATAGGAGTCTCCATGTTTCCAAGTAAGAACTTGACAGACACAATCCATAAGTGAACTTCCTCAACTCCACTCTATATGGTGGATTTTGAAGGGTGATACACCTAAAACCCCCTCATTATATCAGAATGTGTTTTCAAAACCCTTCATTGGTCTCATTCCATTAATTACATTAACCATGAAAAATTCTCGTAGAAGATCTCTTCAACTTCCTCACCTTGCACTAATGGTTCCTTACGTTACACAACTAGAGGATCATCTACAACTATGTCCTCATGTAGTCCTCTCAACATGTTCCATTGTGGAGGCATATCTCTAAAATTTCAAGAATGAAAATTATGACACATAATAAAACATTAACACATTTACAAATGCTTAAAATCACAGTAATCCATAATAATTATTTTCTCCAAACCTCACCGCACGGTCAAAAATGACGCACCAACACTACCCTTAACCATCCAAAAGATAGGTCATGGCTAATAATGGGTAAAATCATTCTCATTATTCATGTTTTAAATTAGACACCTAATTTTAATTTCAATTTATTAAAACTTACATCATTTAAAATTATCATATACAGATTAGGCACAATTAGTAGTTCACTTCCTCAAGTAGGTAAAAAATAGTTCAATTTCAACAACTTACCCAAAACCTGTTTTCTCGTGGTTACATAAAATTATGAATATAAAAAATAATTTAAAGTTATTAAAATGATCCATGCATAAAAAAATCTAATTCTATACTAGACCATGAGAAAAATCTCTGACAATCTCATAAACAATAATCACATCACACAATAATAGCATTGCTCGAGGTGAAATAACATCAACTGTAAAAACACACATCAATAATAGAAATCCAACCATAGGTAAATTACTTTTTCCTCAGAACATGGTTTAGAAAATACCATGAAAAAGATCTTAAATAACGACTGACTCATTCAATTATTTTACCAACCTTTTCAAAATAGTGAAAGAAAATAAAATATAATAAACATCCTTTGATACCACATTTTCACCTCTCGATATGGCATGTACACACATGTTCCCCAAGACGGTCTTTGGAATGACCACAAGCATGACTCCCCCTACACTAGAGGCTTCCGACTAGTAATGAGGGTCAATATAAATCATGAGGATACTATACAATCATTGTCAATGTATCACAATAGTGGAAAAAATAGAATATCTAGATTATATAAACAATAATCAACCGAGCTGGAATCCCATGATGACCAAAATTGGAAATACAATATCCGAACTAAATAGTATATATGGATTGCCAAAAATATGTGTCAAGTTTTAATATTCAGAACCCACAAATAGATAAATAATTTGTTCACTCCAAGAGGGTCCTGACATTAATGTTGGTTCCCTCATCTATGCTCCACCTCGACCCAGCCATCTATCATAGGGCCCTTACGCTTAACTTATCAAGGAATAATGAAATTTTATTAAGTACTGGTCATGTTTCCTGAGTAGGGTGTGAGTACACCTCAGTAGGACACCACCAATGGTGTTTAAAAAATTACTCAGTAAAAATATTGTATTATCTATTTTAATAATGAATAAAAAAATTAAGTATTTTACATTTATTCAATTAAAAAATATTTAACCACAAAACCCTCAGGTTCCCAGTGACACCTAAGCCAAAATTCTATATTGGGCTCATGCAAGATTTTGATCCATACAACATTTTTAGTTCACCATTCAATTTGAGTTGAGGGATTTTATTATCTATTTCATCTTGATTCATTCTGATAGCCAATTCGAACCATAGTCCAATGCCAATCTCATGGGATTAGAACATTGTTTCTAGAACCCCATTTGAATTTGGAGCATTATTCCATGTCCAAAATCCCATGGTTATTTAGAGAATCATTTTTATTCCACGCAACTTTTCTAATGCATAAATTTGGGCATGTAACTCCATGGATAATACCCCTATGGGTATTTAAAGCATTAGTCTATGTCCCACACCCCATTTCTCATTAAAACACATATATCAAAATAATCAACATTAATCAATATTATCCTTATATACACATTTCAAAATCACAGAATTCATTAATTAATTTAAAAATTAATTAATCCATTTAAATATATTTTAATTTTACAATAATTCAAATTAATTATTTTAGTAATTAATTTACATAACATAAAAATCCCAATAACCTAAAAATTAATTCAAACATTATTTATTCAAATAAATTGCAAAATATCGATACTTCGTGAATTAATTCAATAATAAATTAACCAAATCAATCCCACAATCTCAACATCTCATTAATTATTTCAATAATTAATTAATCAAATCAAATCTACAAACTCAATATCTACTCAGTTAATTAAATAAATAGTTAATCAAATCAAATCAACAGACTCAACATCTCATTAATTAATTCAACAATTAATTAATCCAATTTCACAATCCGTTAATTAATCCATTCTATATTTTAATTAATTAAACTAAATAAACTCAATTACTATAGATACCATATAAATTATATAGTTATAATCACATAAAATAAATCAAGACATTAGGAATTTAATAATAGACCACCAACCTCAATTTTTTTACGATTGATTGCCTAACAAAAATCCCCAATTTTAAATGAATTGGTCAAGCCCAATATGGTTAACATGATCATGATCTAAATCCTACATCTAATATCTGACAAATAAATATCTAATAACTATAGATCCCTATCTATAACCAATAGGAAAAATATCCCTATTTTATCTATGAATAGGGGCTACAGAGAGAGAGATATATAATCAAGAAGATACTACATACCCATGGAGGTGCAAATATTCAATCTGCCCTATGATTCACAAACAATGTGGGTTGGGAGCCATAGTAATACATTTGGGAGCCCCAAATATTAATGAAATGTGTTATGGTCATGCTAAGGTTTATTTGGGGTTAATATTTGTGGTTATAAAATTTTAAAATATAATATTGGGTTAATTTAATACTTATGTGTGGAATCCATGAAAGGGGTGGACAATTTTCAGAATTTTCCACCTAAAACATGTGCCTCTATAGGGGGTGCAACGTTACTTCTAAGAGGGTGAACAATTTTACTATCCTTATGTCATTCATGAAATCCCACTTTATGTGGGGTTTCAATGTTTAGTGGGCCATAGAACACTATTTGGGAAAACTATATGCTAACTGTGCACTTCCCTTCTTCCTTCCTGTTTTCTCAATTTTTCATAAAGAGGAACCCAAAATAAATTTATCATAACATTGAAAATGAATACCCATAAATATGGTTGATTCTTCTTCAAAGAATTTCTACATCTTAGATTTATTCATTTGTTAATGATTTTGAGATATCTTTCCCTTATAACATTATCATATTTCCATATTGCATCTTAAACCATATGGTTTTTCCTGAAACCATTACTTGGTGAATCAACTTATTTTGAAACAATTTATCTCTATGGTAAAGAATCTTAAAAGGCTATTCTCCATATGAAATATTCTTTTCCATCTTAACTACATGGAGGCTCAAATCATGGGATAAATTCGGCATATAATTCCTTAACATTAAAACATTAAATGTGTTGTGTGCCTATGATGATCATGGAGGTAAAACCACTCATTACGAATTTTGCCTAATGTTCACTTGTATTTATTATGGTCCAATGAGATATATTCGTATCTTTCCATTTTTATCAAAAAAACATAAAGCCTTTCCAAGGTGATTCTTAGATAAAAAAATTATCACCCACCTCAAAAGAAATATATTTCCTTAGATTATCAGCATACTTTTTTAGCTACTCTGATGCATCCTATTATATTGCTAAATCACTACAACTTCTCATCCATTTACTCTACCAAATAAGGTCTCATCAGCTTCGTTTTCCCTATATCATTGCAAAATTCTAGAGTGTGACATCACATTATATATAATTCCTCAAAAGGTGAAATATTTATACTTGAATTAAAACTATAATAGTAAGATAATTCAACCAAAGAAATAGGTTTATACCAACTTCCCGGATAATCCATTGATAAATCACGAAGCACATACTCCGAGGTCAAATTTTTTTACTCAGACTATCAATCTGATGGAGGATGAAAGGCAATACTAAAAATCGAATTCAACGCCCAACAACATCTGAAGTCTTTTCCTAAAATTTTAATGTGAACCTGATATCACAATTAGATACAATATAAAGTGAAATTCTATATAACCTAACAAAATCATCGATATAATTTAATGAAAGTAATTCCAAATACATAAAGTCATGAATGGGAAGGAAATTCATATATTTAGTTAATTGGTTGATAAAAATCAAAATCACATTTTTTCCTCATGAAATCCTTTGAAATACCACACAGAAATCCATTGATATATTTTCTTATTTCCACATCGACACTATATATGGTTGAATTATTCCCTTCTATAATTTTCATTATACGGTAATAAATTGATATGTCAAATATTTCATTATAAATTATAAAATGACACTTTCCATTACATCCCACCAGAAATACACTTTATTGTCTTCATACACCCAAGTACTTTTAGGATGTTTGGAATAAAGGGAGCTATGGGCTTCACTCAACAATTATCTATTCAACTAGGAATCACAAGTCCATCATCATCTCTTTCCAAATCATAAAACACATTCTTAATTAACACTAGATTTAAGAAACATACCCTTCTTATCCAACTCTACCTTTTTCTACAAAACATGATCCTCCTTCATAGAATACTTAACAATTTCTGATAAATATGATTGTATAGATACATGAAATAAATAGAGGAGCTTCTTTCATCCACAAATTCTTGGAAACATTCATCAACTAATTTACTAGAGTGTCATTTTCCAAATGTAAAATGGTTAATGTAGCATTATTTTTCTGACACAAAGAATGGGTTACTTTTTTACCTTTTTGGGATGATAATGATTCGTTCAATTACATCTCTTTATCAATTCTATCCATACACTTGGCCTTAGGTTTAACTCCTTACAATTGAATATATAATTCAAACATTTTTCATTGGTATAAATTTCACACATTAGTCAATATAAATAATTCCTTTAAATTTAAAAAATATATAATTAATTTCTAGATCATGTGTTGGATAATATAACACAGAAGGTTTCAGTTGACTTTAAACACAAAAAATTACCTGATCATTCTAATTTAAGAATCAACCAAGCCCCTTTAAATATAAATCACTAAAAATGATGAATTCCCCATATATATATTTCAAGGAAAAAACTGAAGAATTCACTTATATTCTTTCGAGTTCCAAGAAATATTAATCACATTCTTTTCATATTAATTTAACTCGATTTCATGCTAACTTAGTTAGGGTGACATAAACCCAATAAAAGTTTTTAATAAACTTTCATCAATAACCCACTAGTCCAAGAGGACAATGATTTTGTGTAATTGTTATGGGACTTTTCCATTCCTAATCAACTTTATTTTTAGTGGGTTAAACTATTATTCCATATTTAGAAATATTATTTCCAACGAAAGAATTTTTGGAAACCAAAATTCAAACATAAAAAATTATAAAAATAGTTTATTTTATTTGAAGGTATGAAAAAAAATATTTAGGTATCTCTCATGTTCCCCCTGACATTTATAATATAAAACAAAAAAATCAATAAACACATCCAAAATCTTATCTGATAACTCATTTAAATATCTATACAAAAGGTTCATAAATGTTTTTGGTGCATTTGATAACCCAAAAGAAAATAACTAGAACTAATAATTACCATACCTAATAAAACAAATTATCTATGTAATTATTTCTTCCTTCACATTTCATGGATGGTATCCAACCTAACATTAATCTTAAAAAAAAATATTGTGAACCCTATATATTAGAAAAAAAATCAATATTATTAGCAAAAGGACACTTGTACTTAATAGTGATATCATTTTAGGCTTGATAATCAATTAAAAGTCCCATTGAACCAATATTATTTTTAAAAATAAAAATAGGATAACCCCATGGTGAAGTAATAGTCCAAATGAAACATTTATCTAAAACTCCTACAGTTTGTTTTCAAATTCTATAAATTATACTTGACCCATTAAATAAGTGGGTATTGAAATATTCTTAGCATCAGGAATAAATTAATCTATAAACTCAACCTACCAAGAATGAGTAACACTAGGTAAATCCATAGGAAAAAATCTATGTTTTCATTCACTATTGGAACATAACTAATTAGAATAGTTTCATTCGTTTCCAAAAAATTATATTTGTAACTTTCATCATCATCTATAATAAATTTAACAACTTATTGTTATTTTGTAAAAGGTATTAAATCATTGAATAAATCTATAGAAGCTCTGTAATCTATCTTAACATGATAAATTAACTACCAATCCATACTAAAAATAACATCAAACCCCATTATGTTATTCTCAAGAAGAGTTTCATCAAATTACATCCCACTAATAACAATGTAAGAACCTGGATCTTCCTTTTCAGGTATGTTTTCCCTTTCTTAGTGTTTTTATGAAAAATAGGAATTTTTGGAAATTTCACAAGTACACATTGTGTACTTTATGAGTACACGTCGTTTACTCAGTTACCGCAGGTAGCCGTGTGCTGGCCATGTAACAGTTGTGCACACAGCTATGTGTGGTGACCTGGAGACCGCCTAATGCGGGGGATGGTAATGGAAAACACATGTTGTGTACTTCTAAATTACCCGTCATGTACTTTATTTTTTTCATTAAATGGACCTGCGTTGCGTCTATTTGGTATAAGCATCTTCTTCATTGCCTTCATTGATTGAGAGAATCCGTACAACACAGATCTTTCCCCGAGCCCCTGATCGAGCAATTGTTCTCTGAATCGACCATAGTAGATTGCGTTAGGATCGCCAGAATAAGCTCTTCCTTCTTCTAGAGCTTCATTTCTTAATTCCTCCTCTTTCAAGAGTTATCTTTAGTTGAGATATTTTAGCATTTTTTTAGATCTACGGTGTTCATAGGAAATTCAAAACTCAAGGTACACATATAATTATCCTACAACACCAAGGTAGGTGGTTTGTGCCTTTTCGTAGATAGTCTTTGAAAATTTTTGTGCAAAAGTGCCCAATAACCTTGAACTAGTTTTAGCATGTTTACAGTTTAACCCTTTAAATTTCATTTTATGCTTGTATACTTGAGTAGATTTTAATTTAATATTAATAGGGTTAATTTCTATGCTTTGGAAGTGATTTCCCATGCATGTTTCTTTGTTTTCCATTTGGCCTAGTCTGCCTGATAGGCTGCTGTTGTTTTTTCTGTGCCTAGTATTGTTGGACGGTGTGAATATTTATCTGACATGTTATTATGTTTTATACTATTATCCAAGTAGTTCCTAGGGATTAACTTTCCCGATACGCATTTTTATTCTCATTTAACTTACTCAGGGTTGTGGGAACCTGGTGTAGTAGACCATAGGGAGAATGGACATAAGGGCTTCTCTAGAGTGTCTGTTTTTACTATTACGAGTGAGAACATAGGGAAGATTGACCAAAGTGCTTCCTCAGAGTGTCTGTAGTTCTACAACATGGGCCATAGGGGGAATGAGATGTATGTGCTTCACCAGAGTGCCTTTTAGTTACTAATATGGGACTATATAGGGAATTGACCGTGAGTGTTTCCTCAGAGAGTCTTTGCTTAAGCTGAACCAGAGGGGTTAGAGAGTGTGTACCTTCATGAGCGATGCTTGTGTTGTTTGGTTGAACCAACAGGGTTTAGCTGAGGGTACTTCCTAGAGGGTTACCAAATTTGATTTAGCTTCTTACTTGATATATGGATTTAAATTCCTTGAATCTAAAGGAATGTTTACTTTTGGGTACTTCCTTGTTTATTGCTTCCTTTTTCTTATTGCATGCCATATATATTCACTGACTATTAGGAAAAGTTCTTCTGGGGGTTTCCTTCTGGGATTAGTCTCACACCTAGTTTGGGTAATACTTTTGTGCCCAAATAGATTATATTATTGTGGGTATAGATAAGTTCAACCTCCCTTATACTTCAAGTACTTGACTACATTGGAGTTGGAGAGCATGCAACCAAGCTGAGGCTTGCGATTGTGAGAAGTTGTTTATCTATTTATTTTTGTACTTGGATTAGTTTTTTTCCAGCATTATGACTTTTTTTGTTGTTTTTCATGATATATGTATCCTGCATCATTTATATATGTTCTCTAGTTGTTTCGTATTTTTTGTCTTCCCCTTTTTTCATTTATATGGTATGTTCACTACTTCTTCTATTGTATATCTATTTTTCTTCTGTTTTGTTACTCTGCCAATGAGGGCATAGTTTCACCACTTTCACACCCAAGGCCCTCGTAGCTAGTTGAGAGCCTCAGGAATTCGGGGAAATGCGCTTGAGGCCATGTGAACAACCGGGTACGGGGTGCCTCTAGGTGGCTTCTGAAACTGGGACGTAACAAAGTGGTATTGGAGGAGGTTCTTTTCTTCTTGACTTACTGTTTGGTGCCTATAGCAATGGATATGATGGAATATGTACATGTAAATAATTTTTTCTTGGAAGTAGCTAACCCATGTATTGGGAAAAGCCAATTTACCTCGTTATTGCAATTTTTTTGATTTTTCAATATTTACAGTTTATTTGATTTCACCATTGGGTGATTCACATGCTTTTTGCTATAATTGTTGATGTTATTGATGTTCTATTTCTGTTGCAACCCGATGAGATGAGGGTATTCCATCTCATGCATCATATATACACTTGCTATAAATCACATTTCATGCATTCTTTCCATGTCATTTTGGGTGCATTAGTGATTTCATGTTGTTGTGATAGATGTTGTTATAGGTATGCATGATGTTGTGATAGATGACTTGATAGAATACGTGATTTTGATAGGTTATTGCGTTGTGTAATGTCTTGTTTGAATGAATTCCAAACATAGGTTCTTGAGGTGTTACGGCCCCTCATGGACCGGAATTTGTTGGATTATTGCCTTTTTTTCCTTGTATATAACATTTATAAGATGCCAAGCTTTGATTCGTGGGGAGTATAGGCCCTCGCGGATTAGAATTAGGCACTTAAAGGTTAATTTCATTGTTTTTCAGGGTTCCAGAGTAGTTTCTGAGGCTTACTGTCCGGAAAAACCCAGAATACGTGGAGTGTAATGTTGAATACACGCCATGTGTTCTTTTGTTCGAGAATAAATTGGTTTTCTTAAGTACACGATGTGCACCGTATGTACACAATGTGTAGTCTCTAACCATGTATCAGACTGTGTGGGTAGAGACACAGGGTTGGGAAATCATTAGTAGGACACGCCGTGTACGGGATGTACATGACGTGTTGTAGAACTATGTAACTAGTGGTGTCACTAACAACACAGGTTGGTTGAGTCTTTTCTAATACATGCCCTGTCCAGCTGGAACATGCTGTGTAGTGTAACCCGAGTATATGGTTGTGTAACAAACAACACAGGTCCATTAAATCTTCTTGTACACTCTATGTCTATCATAAACACACTGTGTATAGTCAGTCATATGTTCAGCCGTGTAACTTGTAATGACCCAGAAATTTCAAGGAAATTTTTATTCATAAATACTTTGTAATTTTACGAGTCTCTGGCTTCGGACGGCACTTGATTCTGAGGCCCGGTGTGCCCGGAATCAATATCCAAAGTTTCCATCGGGTACGTTCAGTGAACGAATGAGTTGGTTTTTCTATCTTTCGAACCGGTGCCCAGAATTTAAATCTGAGGGCACTGATGAACTCGCAGCACTGGTAATTGCTTAAGGGGACATTTACCGTAGTTGTGTTGTATGCGGGTTTGAAGTTATAATTTTGCGTTTAATTAAGAAGTAAATAAAATTGTTGTACAATTTTATTATATATCAAAGGAGGTTAATTCCTCCAATGGGTAGTTAAGGTTGGGACACACAGCCACCTAACTACACAAGTGTAGATGTTCGAGAGGTGAGGCCCACACGAGCCCGAACCCTTCAATTTTCCTCTTACTCCTTAAACCCACCTCATTAAATTAGCAACCCCCCTTTTAATTGCCAATGCGTTTAATTAATGAGGATCTTTCCTCTCCCTCTAATTATTTTCCAACATGTTTAATTAATGGGGATCTTTTCTCTCCCTACCTTTAATTATTTTCCAACGTATTTCATTAATGTGGTGATTTGAATTTTCAAAGTTAAATTGTATGTGTAATAAAATAATAGGAGGAGCCTATTATTTTATTTTGGGGAGAGCTTTCATTGTGCTAAGGAAGATCGGGAGAGATCTTGAGATTTTGGAAGAACTCCGGCCTCCGACGAAGAACGACATCTCCTTTGACGAAGAACTCCGATTCCATGAAGAACGACAATGCGCCACCAATTCTCTTCTCCGAGACAAGTGAGGAGATGTCGCTTCCTCCTTGGACGCACTCGGTCGACGTCCACGAATCCTCACCTCGCAATGCCATCTACAGTGACGCCGATGTTCGTCATCGATTGTTGAGGTAGGGGGTTTGATTAATTTTTTTAAAATAAATTACTCCCTCGTTATTATTGTATTCAAGTGAATACCTTGGCCAATTGCTATCGCTTACGTAGAGGGTGTGGGCCGAACAAACACGGCCTGATGACCCTCCATTTGATCTTGTTTATTATTCTTAGAATCGGTAACCGAAGGCGAAGGAGGCACGACGACGTCGCGTCATGCCGGGAACGTGTCAAAGGAAGTTGGAACCGTCATGACGGTTGTGCGGGAGGAACCGCGGCCCGCTACATGGGCCAATTCATCGAAAAAACCTATCAGCTCGTCGGTCGGACGGGTGAAGCGGAGCCAGGAAGCCAGGAGGGTGTCGTGCTAGAGAACTGGTCGGCCCATCATCCGGTTGGGCAGAGCTGAACCGCGGCGCCATGAGGGCGCCACACTGAATAAACCCACGGCCCACCGTGCGCGCCACGTGCGCCAGAAGGCCGGCCAGCCTAGTCGGCCGGTTCGAGAAGGGCGGCGCTGCTTGGCACCGTCAGTTCAGACAGCCCCCCCCCCTCGGAACCATTCGACCTTCGAGCCGAGCCGCTCGGTCGGCTGGTCGTGCCCCTTGGGCCGGGCCGCGCCACTTCGGGATGGGTTGCGCCACTTCGGGCAGGGCCACACCCATTCGGGTTGGGCCATTCCCTTCGAGCATAGATATGTTTTCCTTCGAGCTAGTCTAACACCCCTACTGGGTCGTACCCATCAATCTTGGTCAACCCGACCCGTGGTCCCACTAGGCTAAACGGGCAGGGCCAGTTATTCACTTAAAGTTGAATAACTTAAAGATTGTGCGTCCGATCGACGTGTCGTCTACGGCCCTAGGAACCTTTTGAGAAGATGGTCCTTCTGCGATAATCAAAGTGAGTTTTGGACAACTTTGGTAAATATCTGGGTTTGGGACGAGCATATTTCTAACCGGGCCCCTAGAACAAAAAATCCAATATCTCTCAGACCGGTCGTCCGTTAGATGCACCGTCTATCAAGTTGAGTTCCTTTTGGAGAGACGGAACATCAGGATACATCAACTCTGGAATTCGTGATAGTTTAAGTATCGACCCCTTTTACTCGAGCGGAGGACCCTCCTGAAATCGAGTACAATGTGTGCGAGAATCCTAGAGTTGGATGCGACTATGACGACGATGATGACTGTAATTGGATCCTACGTGGGTTCGGCAGCGATGATGACTGTACTTGGATCCTACGTGGGATCGGCAGCAATGACGACTGTACATGGATCCTACGTGGGTTTGGCAGCGATGACGACTGTACTTGGATCCTACGTCGGTTCGGCAGCGATGACGACTGTACTTGGATCCTATGTGGGTTCGGCAGCGATGATGAATGTACTTGGATCCTACGTGGGTTCGACAATGATGACGATTTTACTTGTATCCTACGTGGGTCCGGCAGCGATGGTTACTTTCCTAGGATCCTATGTGGGTTCGACAGCGATGACTTCTATACTTGGATCCTACGTGGGTTCGACAGAGGAGATGATTCAGAGGCTACATCTAATCATCTACACCCCTCTTCCTGAGTAGTATACCTATGTGATCTGAGTCCTGAATTTCAATCATTATCTGGGTATTATTGACTTATTTCCTATGTGGACTGGATTCTGCTTGGGCTCGGAAGTTGGAGTCGTACTGAGATTGATGACTTAGGTATATGTCTGGGCATATACTTACGTAGGGTCGGTTGATTCTTCGTGTTTGTTCCTTTCCTTTGTGGTTTATCCTTCGTGGATTCTGGGAGACCTTCAGGGATCTCGGGGTCCCTGCTGAGTATCATATACTCACCCCTGCACAAGTTTTGCCCGCACTACTTTGTGTTGGATGCAGACGACAGGCATCATTGATCGAGGTAGAGGCTTGAGGAGCTGGATGGTACCTGGAGGTGGACCACTAGAAGGGACGTACATGTAGCGGACGGCCGGAACCAAGGAGCTTAGGAGACCATCTGTACCAACTCTTTAGGTGGGATATTCAGAGGACGACTCGATGGTGGCTGCTTAATTTTCTGCTGTTGTAACTTCTTCTTAGTTGTATTGTACTTTCAGTTGAGTTTGTATACTGGCCCATTTACTTTTCAGCACTTACTTTTGTACTCATTTTACTTCAACTTGAATACTCTATTGTGTTTGTTTACTTAAATAAAGGCAATTCCTTCCCTTTTATAAGGATTTACGCCTTTGGTTCTAGTCGCCAGCCCCTGGCCTATGGAAGGCGGGCTAGGGGTAGTCACGGCACAAGCCCCAAGGACGGTTCGTGACGAATTGGTATCAGAGGAGTCGGTTCTACCGCAAGAATCAGGACTCTGATAATTTATTTCTGTGAAGCAATAGTGATTAGAGTATTCAGTGTGGTTATCAGTCTAGGGAGTCCAGTGTTAGTGTGGCGGCCGACGGATCTACACACCAGGACCCTGACTTCTGATTTTCGAGTCAGTGCACGAAAACATTGATTTCAAGTGTGTTTCAAATGTTTTCTTTGTGATTACATTGTTTCATCTCACCAGGTATACTGTACTAACTATGGCACACATGTTTCTTCTTAGGATGACCCCACGAAGTCCGTCATCTAGGGTTCCTAGTTACGTGCGGGATGGCAGCCCACCGAGCGATGAGGCCTCGGTGTAGGGCCCCATTACAGCGGAGGCACCAACGGTACCTCTACCCGCGGGCCACCGATACCACTAGCCCCAACAGCGGAGAGTGCACTTCGGATGAGTGCGTTGCATGAGTTTCAGCGACCGAGGCCGCCTAGGTTCCACGCGGAGGCGGACCCTTAGGCAGTCAAGGATTGGATGGACGCTATTGTCAGAGTCTTCAGATTGGTAGGGACACCAGCTGACCTTATGGTGATCATTACCGTGAGTCTCCGGCATGCATCATCAGGTAGATGGTGGAGCCTGATGCTCCAGGTTCATGACGATGCATCTCTACTTTGGACGGACTTCGAGAGCCTCTTCCGCTCAGAGTCTATTCCAGCCACCCTCTGTGTAGTGCGCATCCAGGAGTAAATACATCTATGGTAGGTCTGCATAACAGTAGCCCAGTACTCAGCGAGATTTACTAACCTGTCACACTACTCCAGAGACATGGTACGGGACCCAGTCTATTGGGCCCAGACCTTCAAACAGGGACTGGGGCATGAGATCAGGGCTTCGATGATCTCCCTCAATATTCTGATGCAGGCAGCAGTACTGGAGCAAGCCCTTCTTGTGTAGAGCTTTCATGATGAGCCTATGCCAATAGCGAGACCTACCACAGGGCGACACGTAGTAGAGTCTTCTACAGCTGGCAGTAGACAGATGTCGCAGAGGTCCAAGCAGACCAGGACATTAGGTTGGTGACCTCAGGATATTGGTTTGAATATGCAGGGCACACGGAGCAGAGCCATCCATCCGAGGGGAAGACAGCGCTATGCATGCAGCGGGTAGGTCCACATGGCTCATGAATGCTCGAACCACCATGCAGAGGAGCAGAAGAAAGTAGAGAGACCTCCCATGCAGAGGCAGAGGTTCGGTCGTGGCGGTCCGCAGGGAGTAGGCGGAAGAGGCAGGGAGCTGGCAGGAAGGGGTAGGCTCAGCTCCAGGAAGTCGAGGCCTATGACCACAGTGCACCTCAGATGATTTGAGGTACTATCTGTGTCTAATACACCCTTGTTTTAGTTCTTATAGACACATGAGTGATTCATTCTTTTATTTCCTCTACCCTTTTTCGGAGCTCAGAGATTGTGATGGAGCCGTTGGCTCGATACTTACGGCTAGAGACTCCTACAGGTGCAGACTCGACGATTACACACTAGTGCCGGCAGTGTGAGCTTACACTAGGAGGCGAGAACTTCGGCTGGGATCTTCTTATAGCAGTGTCAAGGCCTTACGACGTCATCTTGGGTGTGGATTGGTTATCTACAGTCCATGCCCAGATCGACTGTATTAGGCGCAAAGTGTGGTGTGTCCATATAAATGGAAGCAGGTTCACCTTCACCGGTGAGAAGGGAACCTTTGCAGCACAGGATGGACTTACACAGAGAAGAGGAAAGTTGATCACACATCAGTTGGCTAGTCTCGTCCAAGGAGTGGTTGATGTGAGGAGTCCGAGATTTCCTGTTGTGGTGGATCAGTATACGGACTTTTTTCCTGACGGCATTCCAGGACTACCTCCTTGCAGAGAGGTAGACTTCTACAGACCTGTACCTCGAGACAGCACCGATATCTACTCCAGCATA
The DNA here is from genome assembly GCA_963277665.1 of Viscum album. NCBI lineage: Eukaryota > Viridiplantae > Streptophyta > Magnoliopsida > Santalales > Viscaceae > Viscum > Viscum album. The sequence continues at coordinate 2,094,455,657 of OY728163.1, read as the reverse complement.
TTGGATGTCTCCCCGCTGAGCTTCGTGAGCTGCTGGTACAACTGGAGGACTTACAGGGAAAGGTATTCATCCGACCCAGTGTTTCACCCTGGGCTTCTTGGATTTTATTTTCCAAGAAGGCGGATGGGAGCTTACGACTATGTGTCGACTACCGTCGCCTAAATTAGGTGACCGTGAGGAACAAGTATCCACTTCCGAGGATTGACGACCTCTTTGATCAGCTCGAGGAATCATGATGGTTCTCGAAGATAGACCTCAGGTCAGGTTATCATCAGCTCAGAGTTCGAGATGAGGATGTGTAGAATACGGCCTTCAGGTGTCGGTATGGAAACTATGAGTTCCTGGTTATGACCTTCGGTGTAACCAATGCACCAGTAGTGTTCATGAGTCTCATGAACAGGATCTTCCAGCCTTATATCGATCTTTTTGTCGTAGTCTTCATCGATGAAATACTGATTTACATGACAACTTAGGAGGAGCACGCCTACCACTTGCAGGTTGTACTGGACACACTCCGAGAGAACCATCTTTATGGAAAGCTCTTGAAGTGCCAGTTCCGGATTTGAGAGGTTTACATCTTGGGGCACGTCATCTCGGATGTAGGAGTTGTTGTGGATCCTACGAAGATCAAGGCAGTACTTTATTGGGAGCCACCCAGGAGCATGATGGAGGTGCAGAGTTTCCTAACTCTGGCTGGGTACTATCGGAGATTTCTGCCAGACTTCTCCAAAGTTGCAGCATCGCATTCAGCTTTGACGAAGAAGGGGAAACCCTTTGTATGGTCAAATAGATGTCATCAGAGCTTCCAGGAGCTAAGACAGAGATTGACCAGTGCACCCATCTTGAGGCTATCAGAGGAGGAGGGCGCAGGGTATGTAGTTTACTACGATGCATCAGGGACCGCCCATGGGTGTGTCCTGATGCAGGTGCGGGCAGTGATCACCAATGGTTCATGAAAGTTGTGGAAGCACGAGAATAACTATGCTACCCATGACCTGGAGTTAGCTGCAGTGGTATTTGCTTTGATGATTTGGTGGAACTACCTGATGGGAGAGTGATTTACAGTCTACTCTAACCACCAGAGTCTCAGGTTCATCTTCTCGTAGAAGGACCTGAACTTGAGACAGCAGTGATAGATTGAGTCCCTCCAGGACTATGACATTGAGATAGTTTATACTCCTTGGAAGAGGAATTTTGTGGCTGATGCACTCTGCAGGAAATTAGGCATTTAGCTACTTGGAGAGGCGACGAAGCAGTTAGCCGCTTTCCAGATATCCTTCGTGGATAGAGACGGGGCAGCCTTTCTACAGTCACTCCACCGTTACTTCAGTAGGTTAGAGAGGCACAGTGTGGGGATGATGACTCTAAGACACGAAATGCTCAGATTTCCACAGGGCAGTCACCTGATGGAATTTCATGGAGGAGAGCACGTCATTCTCTTCAGGGGATGTACCATGGTACCAGTTGCACTGCAGGAGGAAGTGCTGAGAGAGTTTCACACTTCCCCTCTAGCGGTACATCCAAGAGTGGAGAATATGTACCAGGACCTCAAACGATATTACTAGTGTCTGGGTATGAAGAAGGGTATAGCAGAGTTTGTTTCATGATGCCTCACTTGCCAGCAAGTGAAGGCGGAGCACCAAGTACCAGCTGGCTTGGTACAACCCTACGAGGTTCGAGTGTGGAAGTGGGATGAGATATCCATGGACATAGATTATGGGGCCACATTCATGGAGGTCCCGGTGGAGATCAAGGATCAATAGGAGCGGGTCCTACGTGGATGGTTGATACCTCTGGTGCGCATTCGTTGGAAGCACAGGAACCTCCAGGAGAGCACATGGGAGCGAGAGGCTCATATGCGTGCACAGTACCCTCATTTGTTTCCCTAGTTTATGTTGGAGCTTTACGGGGATGTAAAGACCTGAGGTGGTAGTGATGTAAGGACCCGAATGTTTCAAGGAAATTTTATTTCATAAATTCTTATGAATTTTACAAGTCTGTGGCTTCTGACGGGACTTGATTCTGAGACCTGGTGTGCCCGAAATCAATTTTCAAAGTTTAGATCGGGTACATTCAGTGAACGAACAAGCATGTTTTTCTATATATTGAACTGGGGCCAGGAATTGAAATTTGAGGGCACCGATGAACTCGTAGCACTGGTAATTGCTTAAGGGGACATTTACCGCAGTTTTGTTTTATGCGGGTTTGAAGTTATAATTTGGGGTTTAATTAAGAAGTAAATAAAATTGTTGTACAATTTTATTATGTATCTAACGAGGTTAATTCCTCCCATGGGTAGTTAAGGGTGGAACCCACAGCCACCTAACTACCCAAGTGTGGATGTTAGATAGGTGGGTCCCACTAGAGCCCCAACCATTCAATTTTCCTCTAACTCCTTAAACTCGCCTTATTAAATTGGCAAACCCCCTTTTTAATTGCCAATGCGTTGAATTAGTGAGGATCTTTCCTCTCCCACCCTTTAATTATTTGCCAACGTGTTTAATTAATGAGGATCTTTCCTTTCCCTCCCTTTAATTATTTGCCAACACATTTAATTAATGAGGATCTTTCCTCTCCCTCCCATTATTTATTTACCAACGCATTTAATTAAGGTGGTGATTTGAATTTTGAAAGTCAAATTCCCTGTGTAATAAAATAATAGGAGGAGCCTATTATTTTATTTTGGGGATAGCTTTCATTGTGATAAGGAAGATCGGGAGAGCTCTTGAGATTTTGGAAGAATGCCGGACTCTGACGAAGAATGTTGTATCCTTCGACGAAGATCGCAGGTTCCATGAAGAACGACGATGTACCACCCATTCTCTTCTCTACAACAAGTGAGGAGACACTGCTTCCTCCTCGGACGCACTCTATCGACGTCCAGGAATCCTCAACTCGTGACTCCATCTACCGCGACACCGACGTTCGTCATCAGTTGTTGAGGTAGGGGTTTGATTAATTTATTGAAAATAAATTACTTCCTCATTCTCGTTGTATTGAATTGAATACCTTGGCCAATTGCTATTGCTTACGTGGAGGGGCGGGCCAAATGAACATGGCCCGACAACCCTCCGTTTGATCTTGTTTATTATTCATAGAATCGGTAATCGAAGGCGAAGGAGGCATGACGTCGTCACGTCGTGCCAGGAACCTGTCAAAGGAAGTCGGCGCCGTCACATCGGTTGTGCAGGAGGAACCACGACCCGCTACACGGGCCGCTTCGGTGGAAGAATTGGCCGGCCCATCGGCCGGCTGGGCGAAGGGGAGCCACGGTGCCCGGAGGATGCCACGCTAGAGAACCGGCTGGCCCATCAGCCGGCCGGGCGGAGCCGAACCGTGACGCCAGGAGGGCACTGCACTGAAGATACATGTGGCCCGTCGTACGGGCCGCGTGCGCCAGAAGGCCGTCCGGCCTAGCCTCCCGGTTTGGGAAGGGAGGCGCCGCTTGGCACTTCCGATTTGGATAGCTGGGCCCCGCCCCGGAACCGCTCGTCCTTTGGGTCGACCCAGTCGGGTCGGTCTACGCCACTTAGAGACGAGCCGCGCCACTTCGGGCTGGGCCACGCCCTTCGGGCCGAGATATGTTTTCCTTTAGACCGGTCGGACACCCCTGCCAGGTCGGACCTGTCAAACTGGGTCAACCCGACCCATGGGCCCACTGGGCTAAATGGGTCGGGCCTGTTATTCACTTAAACTTGAATAACATAAAGACCGCGCGTCTGATCAACACGCCGTGTGTGGAACTGGGACCCTTTCGATGAGGCAGTACTTTTGCGATACTCTAAGTGAGTTTTGGACAACTTTGATAAACGACCGAGTTTGGGATGAACATATTTCCAACCGGGCCCCTAGATGAAAAAGCTAATATCTCTCAGACCGGGCGTCTGTTAGACGTGTCTTCTGTCACGTTGACTTCCTTTTGACAAGATGGAACTTCGGGATACATCAACTCTTGACTTCATGACAGTTGATGTATCGACCCATTTTACTCGTGGAGGAGACCCTCCCCGAATCAAGTACGTTGTGTGCGGGAACCCTAGAGCTGGCTTTGACTGCAAAGATGTTGACGACTGTACTTGGATCCTACGTGGGTTTGGCAGCGATGACAATTGTACTTGGATCCTACGTGGGTTCGGCAGCGATGACGACTGTACTTGGATGCTACATGGGTTTGGCAGCGATGAAAACTGTACCTGGATCTTACGTGGGTTCGTCAGCGATGACTACTGTACTTGGATCCTACGTGTGTTCGTCGGCGATGACGACTGTACTTGGATCCTATGTGGGTTCGGCTGTGATGATGACTATACTTGGATCCTACATGGGTTAGGCAGTGATGGTTAATTTACTAGGATCCTACATGGGTTCGGTAGAGACGACATCTATACATGGATCCTATGTGGGTTCGGCAGAGAAGATGATTCAGATGCTACATCTCATCATCTATTCCCCTCTTCGTGAGTAGTATTCATGTGTGAGCAGAGTGTTGACTTTCAATCATTATCTGGGTATGATTGACTTCTTTCCTGTGTGGACTGGATTGTGCTTGGGCTCGGAAGTTGGAGTCGTACTGAGATTGATGACTTAGGTATATGTATGGGCATATACATAAGTAGGTTTGGTTTATTCTTTGTGTATGTTCCTTTCCTTTTCGGTTTATCCTTCGTGGATTCTTGGGAGACCTTCAGGGGTCTCGGGGTCCTTACTGAGTATCGTATACTGACCCCTGCATGGGCTATACCTACACTACGTTGTGTTGGATGTAGATGACGGGCATCACTGATCGAGGTGGAGGCTTGAGGAGCTGGACGGTACCCGGAGGTAGACCACTAGATGGGACGTACACATAGTGGATGGCCGGACCCAAGGAGCTGAGGATACCATCTGTACCTACCCTTTAGGTGGGATATTCGGAGAACGACTCGGTGGTGGCTGCTTACTTTTCTACTGATATACCTACTTTTCGGTTGTACTGTACTTTCAATTGGGTTTGTATACTAGCCCATTTACTCGTCAGCACTTACTTTTATACTCAGTTTACTTTTTTTTTACTTCATCTTTCGTACTCTATTGTGTTTGTTTACTTAAATAAAGGAAATTACTTCTCTTTTATCGGTATTTACACCTTTGGTGCTAGTCGCCCGCCCATGGCATATGGAAGGTTGGCTTGGGGTAGTCATGGCATGGGCCCCTGAGGACAGGTTGTGGCATAACTAACAACACGGGTAGTTGAAACCTATAAAGTACACATCGTGTCCATTTGGAACACGTCATGTAGACTGGTCTGTGTATCTGGCCATGTCCCTAACAACACGGTTCGGTGATGCTCGTCTAGTACATGATGTTTCTGGCACGAACGTGCCGTGTTGTCTTGTTCTAGGAGAACCATGTGGCTTACCTGTGTAGAAGAACTTGGGAAAGGATAGAGAATTCAAGTACACGTCATGTGTTAGGACAACATGTCATGTGTTTGGGGTGTTACACGACCAGTTATGGATGGAGTACATGCCCATGTGAAAGGCTTTAGGGAACACGCCGTATAGGTATTATATCCCCTGTGTATCCTTGTTTTTGAAAAACATGAATGTATTATTTCTCTTGTTCCCTTCTTATACTTCTAGTTTTCTCTCCTTGATAATCTTGATCTATGGTGTGCCCTTGACCATGCAGATTCATGCCACCGAGATGTCCTCTGGTTGTATTCCAGTTGTAAGGTGGTGATCAGACACCAGACATGGCTGATCATAGACTACCAGCAAATCCTCCAATAGTGTCAGTCTTGCCACCAGCTATCATTCCAGACATAGGTGCTGACGCACAGTTTTGAGAGGGCTTTATGAGGTTCATTCAGACCATCCGAGGAGCTATTCATCATGCCCCATCTATGGTAGAGTTGGTATGGGTTTTCCAGTAGCAGCATCCTCCCACCTCCACAGGGGAAGGAGGACCTCAGGCTACAGAGTCATGGTTAGAAGCCATTATTTTTATCTTTGATCATCTGGAGATGCCTCTGAATAGGAGGGTGAAGCTCGCTACTTACTTGCTAAGTGATTCCGCCAATAGATGGTGGGATGTGATCTCACGGGTGGGATGCCAGAATGTAATGGCATGGGATGAGGTCCAACATGCCATCTATGACTACTTCTATCCCAAGACTTTGAGGGCCGACTGAGCCCGAGAGTTCATGACTCTGTAGTAGGGCACTCTTTCAGTTATGGAGCATTCATCTCACTTCACAGAGCTGTTGGGATCCACTCCTATTCTAGGAGGTGATGAGTTATTCGTGTCTACGAAGATTTAGTATGGTCTTAGGCATGGCATCTGATCTCTGGTGAACATCTTCCGATTAACTTCTGTAAATTCTATAGTCAACCGGGCGTTGATCACAGAGCAAAATATGAGGGATTCTATAGTTGTGAGATAGGGAATCTTGACATCCGGAGTTGTTATCCCTTATACTGATAGTAGGAAGTGCCGTAGGGGGTCTTTTCTAAGTGATCAAATGAGGTTAGACACTACTTCTGTTAGTCAGGTGGTGTGCTACCAATGCGGGAAGGGTAGGAATACGAGGCCACATTGCCCGAAAGACCCAGTGGAGTACCGATCTTGCGGCAAGATGGGGAATCTTCATCACTTCTGTAATATATTCTCACTAGAAGCTAGTGATATGGGGTCTTCTATGAATCCTCGTTTAGGAGAAGAACCACCTGTTTCTCATCGATATGGGAACTGGAATTCTTTTGCCCGTTCAAGACAAGTTGGAGGTCACGGCAGTGGTAGTCAGTCACCCGGCTTTCAGTGACAGTAGGGTGGATCAGCTCAAATTGGTCAGGTAGGGTCATAAGGTCATGGTATAGGCCATACATTTGCATTGGAGCAGACCCAGCAAGAGTAGGATCCCAGACTCTCTACTGTTCGAGGTACGATTCTAGTTGCCTCTGTTTTAGCTTCTGCATTTTTTGATATAGGGGCCTCGCATAGTTTTATATTTGTTGCTATTTTCTAGAACCATGGGATATGTATCTTTTCTTCTACTGATATATGGATGCTGGACACTCTGTTGGGGACTAGAACGGCTAGTGTACGTCAGTTCAAGGAGTGCCCTCTAGAGGTTGGTGGCTTTCAATTCTCATGGGACCTCTATGTCCTGGAGATGACTTGCTATGATTTCATTCTTGGAATGGAGTGGTTAGTTACCTTCTAGGATTTTGTTTATTTTTATCGTTGTAGGGTGAGTTTCACGTCACCAGAGGGTGGTACGCTTCTTCATAAGGGGGAATGGGATATTTAGGTGAGCAGAGCAGGACCCGAGCATCATGGGTTGGAAAGAGTTACAACCCATATTTCTAGTCTATATATGGATGACTAGGGGACTTAAAAGATGGAATTTCCTCCAATGGTGGATCATTTCAGGGACGTCTTTCTGGAGGACTTTTCATGTTTTCCTCTGGAGCATGAGGTATACTCTCTTTTGAGCTCATTCCAGGAGTGGCACTGGTCTCCATTCCTCCTTATAGGATGTGTAAACAAGAGTTACAGGAGCTCAAGAAGCAGTTGGAGGAGTTATAGACAAAGGGTTTCATCCAACCCAGTACTTCTCTTTGGGGTTCGCCTATACTATTTGTGAAGAATGCGGAAGGTACCCTTTGGCTTTGTGTTGATTATCAGAAGATTAACTCATTGATGGTCAAGAACCGATATCCCTTTCCAAGGATTGATGATCTCTTTGATCAGCTTCGTGGAGCCTGGGTGTTCCAAAATATTGAATTGAGATCCGGTTACCATCAATTGCACGTTAGACCATCATGTGTTTCTCTTAAATCCTTCCAGAGCATGTATGGTCTATACGAGTATGTGGTTATTCTGTTCGGTCTCACGAACGCACATGTAGTTTTCATGGCACTGATGGACCGAGTGTTCCATCCATACTTGGATTCTTTCGTGGTAATTATCTTGGGCGATATCTTGGTGTACTCTCACAATTGACACGACCATGCCACCCATCTTGAGATCGTTTTGAGTACACTAAGAGAGTATCAGTAATATGCTAATCTCTCAAAATGCCACTTTTGGATGGATCAGATTCACTTTTTGGGTCATCTAATCTTAGAGAAAGGAGTTTTAGTAGACCCAGAAAAGTGAGAGTAGTAGTTTCCTGGGACTATTCGAAGAACGTCTTTGAGGTTATGAGTTTTCTGGGTAGGCTGGATACTACATAATTTTCATACATGACTTTTCACACTTAGAAGCACCACTGATAGGTCTAACTAAGAAGCGTACAAAGTTCTTGTGGTCAGATTCTTGTGAGTCATCCTTTCAAGAGCTAAAAGGGAGGTTGACTTTATCATTGATACTATTATTACCAGAGCTAGGAAAGAGCTATATTGTGTACTATGATGCAACTGGTGTTAGTTTGGGAGCTGTGATTATGCAGGTGGAAGGAGTCGTTGTGTACAGATCTTGGCCGTTGAGGCCACATGATAAGAATTACCCGACGCACGATAAGTATTTGGATGCAGTTGATCATGATTTACACTATTAGAAACATTATCTTTAAGGAGATTATTTTGTGGGTTTCACTGACCACAAAAGTCTCAAGTATAAAATCACTCAGCATCACCTGAATTTTAGACAGCGAAGGTCGGTTGAGTACCTTCAGTCCTTTTACATTGAGCTTGCCTACACACCTGGGAAAGGCAACAAATTAGCTGATGCGTTGAATAGGATGAATTAGATATAGGCAGTTCAGGAGGCCAGTAGTGAGTGGATGCTTATGGATCTATTCTCTAAGATTCATTTTGAGGTGCATGACAGGCATGGGAAGAATTTTATTTCTTCGGTAATTGTTACCTATACTCTTCTTGTTCATGTGAGAATGAGTTTTCAATCAGATTTTGAAGGCCTAGTCCTATAGGAGAGCATGTCAGGAGAGGAACCTCTTCATGGATGGACCATAGGTGAGGAGGATATCTTCTGCTTACATGGGTTTTTATGGGTGTCAGCAGACATATGTGAGGAGCTGATGCGAGACTTTTATTCCTCAGTTTGGGCAGTTCATCCTGGTGTCAAAAGGATGTATCTTGATCTAAACCATCAGTATTGGTGGCCAGGTTTGAAGGGATATGTTGTTAGTTTCATCGTGAGGTCTGCCACCTATCAAAAGGTGAAGGAAGGGCATTAGTGACTAGTAGGGATTTTGCAGTAGTTTCCCATTCACTAGTGGAAGTGGAATGATGTTGAAATTGACTTTGTGATAGGTATGTCGAGGTCACCTTGAGGGAATGATGCAGTATAGGTTGTCATTGACAGACTCATGAAGGTTGTTCCCTTCTTGTAGATTAAGGAGACCTTCAGTGTTGATGGGCTGGGAGGGTTGTACATCCAATATATTGTATGTCTACATAGGGTTCCAAACTCTATTACTTTAGATAGGGACACACGTTTTACTTATCGGGTCTTGCAGGGGCTACAGAAGGCTTTGGGAACACATGTACTTTTGAGTATAGCTTACCACCCCAAGACAGATGGCCAATCCTATCATATGATTCAGGTTCTTGAGGACATTCTTCGAGCATGTATCCTGGATTTTGGAGGTTCTTGGGAGAAGAAAAACCCCTTGTGGAGTTTTCCTACAATAATATTTTTCATGAAACTATTCAGATGGAAACTTATGTGGCTTTGTATGGTAGGCCATTCCTATCACCCTTACGCTAGCTGGAGACAGGAGAGGCAGCTATGTTGGGACCTCATCTTGTCCAGAAGACCACAGAGTAGTAGAGTTGATTCGGAAGAGGATGGATACTACACAGTCATGAGAGAAGACTTATGTTGATCAACGGAGACGACCTCTAGTGTTCGAGGTTAGAGATAAAGTTTTCCTAGGTGTCACACCGAGGTTGGGACACAAGAGTATTAGGAGATAGGGTATGTTTTCACCGAGATATATCATGCCATTTAAGATTTTGGAGAGAATCAGACCGGTTGTCTATCAATTTCAGTTACCTCAGAGGTACCAGACTATGCACAACGTCTTCCACATTTCTCAACATCGACTTTACTTCTTAGACCTGTCTCATGTCTTCCAACCCAATGAGGATGAGATAGAGGTGAACGCCTCATTCAAGGAGCATCCTATCTGAATTTTTTATCTAATTATGAAGGTTCTTTGTGGTCGGTCTATTCCTCTAGTACGAGTGCTACGGCAGCACAGGCGAGTACAGGACGAGACATGGGAGAGGGAGGCTGATGTACGATCGCAGTGGCCGGAGCTTTTCGAGGTTTATTCTTCTATTCTGCCTTACTATGGAAATTCGAGGATGAATTTCTTTAAGGGGGAGGTATGTAAGAACCCAAATCTTCTTTTTCAGATATTTTTCCCTCTCCCAGTGTTTTTAAGAAAAAGATGAATTTTTGGAAATTTCTTAACTACACACCGTGTAATTTATGAGTACACATTGTGTACTCGGTTACCATGGGTAGCCATGTGCCGGCCGTGTGACGGCTATTCACATGGCCATGTGTGGTGACCTAGAGACCGCCTAATGTGGGGGCCGGTAAAGTCAAATACACTCCATGTACTTATAAAGTACACACCGTGTACTTTTTATTCTTTAAATGGACCGAGGTCACATCTATTTGGCAGAAGAATCTTCTTCTTCTCCTTCTTCGACCAAGAGAATATGTATGGTGTCGATTTTTCTCTGATCACTCGATCGAGCATCCATTCTCAGAATCAACCGTCGTTGATTGTGTTGGGATCGCCATGATATGATCTTTTTTCTTCTAGAGCTTCATTTCATGATTCCTTTTCTTTCAAGAGTTATCCACTATTGATAATTTTTATCATTTTTTGGATCTAGAGTGTTCTTGGGAGATTCAAGGCTTGAGGTTCAAGTATAACAATCCTAAAACACCGATGTAGGTGGTTTGTGCCTTTTTGTAGATAGTATTTGAACATTTTTGTGCAAAAGTGCCCAATACCCTTGAATGGGGTATTGCATGTTTACTGTTTTAACCCTGTAAATTTCGTTCTATGCTTGTATGCTTGAGTGAGGTTAATTGAATTTGAATGGGGATAATTGATATGCTTTGGAAGTTTTTGTCCATGCATGTTGCTTGTTTTGGCCATTTGGCCTAGTCTACCTCATAGTTTGCTGTTGTTTTTCCCATGCCTAGTATTGTAGAATGGTGTGATTATTTATCTGACATGTTGTTATGTTTTAGATCATTAGCCAAGTAGTTATTGAGGTTTAATTTATCGTATATAAATTTCTATGATCGTTTGAATTACAAAGGGTTGTGGGAACCTAGTGGCGTATAAAATTGGGACAGTGGACGTAAGGGCTTCTCCATAGTGTCTTTTTTTACTGTTATGATGTGATACCATTAGGGGGACTGATGAAAGTGCTTCCTCAGAGTGTTTGTAGTTCCTCAACATGGGCCATAGGGGGAATGAGACATAAGGGCTTCCCTAGAGAACATTTTATTTACCAATATGAGACTAGAGGGGGAATTGACAGTGAGTGCTTCCTCAATGAGTCTATGCTTACGCTGAACCAGAGGGGTCAGACTGTGTGTACTTTCCAGAGGGTTGTTTGTGTTGTTTAGTTAAACTAGAGGGGTTAGGATGAGTATAACACCCAGAGGATTACCTGCTTCGATTTATCTTCTTACTTGTTATGTGGATTTGAATGCTTTGAATCTGTAGGAATGATTTCTTTTGAGTACTTCCTTGTCTACTTCTTCATTTTTCTTATTGTCTGCCATATATATTCACTGATTGTTTTGTACAGATATTTTGGTGGTTTCCTACTAGGATTAGTATCACACCCAGTTTGGGTCGTGCTTTTAGGCCCAAAAAATTATATTTCTATAGGTATAGATACGGTAAAGCGCCCTTCTACTTCAGGTACTTGACTGCTTTGGAGGAGGAGAGCATGGGACCAATCTGAGACTTGTGATGCTGAGTAGTTTTTTATCTGTTTACTTTTGTACTTGGTTTAGTTTTATTCCAGCATTATGACTTGTTTGGAAGTTTTACTAGATATATGTATCATGCATCATTTATATATGTACTCCAGTTTTTTCTTATTTTCAGTCTTCTGTTATTTACTTTTGTATCATATGTTTTCTGATTCCTCTATTGTATATCTATTTTTCTTCTTCTGTGTTACTCTTCCAATGAGGGCATAGTTTCCCCACTTTCACACACAAGGCCCTCGCTGCTAGTCGATAGCCTCTCATGTTCGGGAAATGCACTTGAGGCCATGTGACCAACCTAGTATGGGTAACCTCTGGGTATCTTCTAGAACCGGGACATTAAAAACAACAAAAAGATTCTTACAAATTTCTGGTTTCATTAATATATCCATATAGTGTTCTTACCATAAAATTTTTTCCACCTATTATGTAGTGATATTCTCATTTTAATTTAAATCTTATTATAAATAAAAAATTCAATGACTTAGAATCAAATAGGGACATAGAATAATTGGAATAGATAGGCATCATACCTTTGACCACTTCATTTGATTGTCCTCCATCAAATATAGTAGTAAAAAATGATTTCATCATAACATTCTATCTCTGATCCTGATGATTTATATCCTATGTAGTAAACCTTGATCATGTGTTATCATAATACCCCAACTTGGAGAAAATGAGGCATCTCTCCATCATCTTTTTATTATTCATCTTCTTATTTTCCTTGGAGTAGCAAGACATGTTACCAAAAATTTCACTTTAGTAAGACTTACACAACATTATTACACACTCTCCAATATTAGTTTAACAAAACTTATCACAAGATGGGAAATTGATTTTTTTACCTACTTATTTTTTTGATGGATGCTTCCCAAATTTTTATCATCCAAAAATTGTCTTACACTTTCATTATAAAAAAACATAATTGTCATGAAACTCCAACCCAACATTATCATCCCAATGAAAAACATTCTTCTTGATTTTAAATAACTATATGGACAAATCTCTTCATAAATTTGGTTTCAATATTGACTAAATTATTTTAATTTTCTTATCAATGTCCCAAATAATTTTTTTACATATTTGGATAGTCTTGTAAAAAAATTTCAAAAGTTGCAAACAAAACCTTCATATTTTTCAATAATTAAAATAAATATAACTTTAACCTGATCCAAACCATATTAGGTAAATATTTCGTGAGGTGGTAGTCCATCATACACACTATTGATTGTTTTTTTTTCATTTTATAGAATATGATATATATTTATTTTATAACATTAACATAATATATATCATTATATATGAGATAATTTTTTAAATGTATAATCAGGTTTGAATATGATTTTTAGAAGGCGATTAAGGAAACAAACAAAAAACCCACTTTTAAGAACGATGTATATTCTTTGGTCCACCTCTATAAGATTATATATAATGAATTTGATGATTGGATTTTGATCAAACAAATCCAATAATAAATTTTTAGGGCGGAAATAAATTTATTTGGGTAGGTATTTTATGAAGAAAAAATCATTTTATATGTGAATAGAAGTGGAGTGGGGGTTTCCTTTTATTAGTTAAGGAGAGGAACCACTTTTTTGTTTGTAAAAGAAAACGTTAATATCATGTTTTTATCACAAAAAATGCTCCAAAATGTTCCATTATTAAGAATTATATGAGATAAGTTTTAAATATGGACATTCAATAAAATTTAATCAATTTTTTTGGTCATTTTAATAATTATAATTTTAGTTTAAACCATGGTAAACATTTTTTCACCTTAACTGTGGTAAAACATTCTTATTTATTTTACTATTAATTATGACAACAAATTAAGTTGAAATTATTATATAATATGAATTATTATGATTCAAAATATGGAATCTATTTTTCCAAAAAAAATCATATATGTGTGTGTATTTAATTTAAAATTAAACCCTCAAACATGGTGAAAAGGCAGTTTTTTGATAAATGTATTTTTCCAAGTATAAGATGATTTTATATTTACTCAATGACTAGTAATCATCATTTTATGAATTGAAATTAAAATTTATATATATATATAATCTCTAAAGTTAAATTAAATAATTCCAAATTATGTTTTCTTTAAATTAATTAAAAATGATAAACATTATTCCCATTAAAAAAATTCATAAAAAATATGTTTTGACACCCAAAAATGAACTTATACTTAAATCCAGAATAAAGATGATTAAAACGTAATTAATTTGTTTAAATATAAATGAAAAATACTTATGTTACATTATATCAAATTCATAATATAATGGGGATTTTTAATCACTAAAATTATTTAAAATAAATAAATGTCTTACAAAAAAGTATATTTTTCACTATTCATAGAAAATTCTATATTTTCAAAAATATCCAAAAATTCCCCTGAAGAAAATTTTGATATTCCATTTTAAAAATACTTTTTTAAAAAAAATATTCAAATTAATTATTTTAGAAATTAAAAATTTAAATAGAAACCAAAAATAAAATATTTTTAACCAAATGATTTCCTTTTTTATTTAATTGTTACTTAATATTTATATAAAGAATATAATTATCTAATTCATAAATATTAATAAAAAAAAATTATTTATTCTTTCATTACTTTCACTTTTATAGTCTCCCCCATTTTTAAATTATCTCCTCAAAATTTTATTCACTTATTAAATATGTGGGGATGTCTTTCCCTCAAACCATTTTCATATTCTCATGTTGCTTCTTCAACCATGTGGTTTTTTCATAAAACCCTATGCACATGAATTACCTTATCCCAACACACTTTCTCTCTCAAATCAAGAATCATAAAAGGTTTTTCATCATAATATGATTCATCTCCAACTAAACTATATGGAGGGTAAAAAAAATAGATGAATTCAGCAAATATGTCATTAAAACTAAAAAAATATATGATTTGTACCTTGGATAAATTTTAAATTAAGGACTCTCCATAAGAAAAAAATCTAAATTTATCAAGGGTTTCATATGGTAAAATAAAATATGTACATAAATTTCCCTTTTTACCAAAACACATAACACTATTACATATGGATACTTTGAGAAAGACATGATCACCTACATAGAAAGAGATATATTTCCACTATTTATTTACATAACTTTTCTACCTACTCTGAGACATAATTATATGTTTCCTTCATAAAATATGCCTTCTAATCCATTTACTATACCAAATCTGGTACCATCTATTTACCTTCTCTTAATTCATCTGAAAATACTAGTGTCCAAAATCACTTACTCTATAATGCCTCAAAATGATCCAAATGTATACTAGAATAAATTTTTTATTATAAGAAAATAGAACCAAAGAAATATATTGATACCAAATTCCAATGTAATCTATTGAACAAGTACAAATCAAATTTTACATGGTCTAAAGAGTTTGATCGTATTTTCCATCAGATTTAAGATGAAAATTTTACTAAAATTTTATTCATTTCCCAATGATTTCTGAATTTGTTTCAATTAATTTTATTTAATCATAAGATCATGGCCATATACACTAGAGAGAGGAATTCCTTGTAAAAAAGACTATACCCTAGATATAAGATCATTAAAATTGAACTAAATACATTTTTTCTTGAATTGGAATTAAATTCAAAGAATTATTTATTCAATCAACAAAAACAAAAAATCTCATTGTTACCTCATGATATCCTTGGAAATACCACCATGAACTCTATTGATATATTTTCTCATTTACACTCAAGAATTAGAAAATAATAAAGCATTCCAGTTAGTAGTTATCATTATTCCTTAACCCATTGACAAGTCAATCATTTTATAATAAATTTAGCAATATCTCTTTTCATTTCATCCATGGAATAATAATCTTGAATTTATTTATACCTACTAGTTCTTACAGTATGAATAAAAAATAGGTAGTTATGATCTTCACAAAAAAAATCCCTCTTTAACTGGGAATCAAAATAAACATATATTCATTTTTGGAATCTAAACACATAGTCTATTTTAATATTAAATTCATGAAACCTAACCTTCTTATCTAACTCAATATTTTTCTATAAAATATGATCCCCCTTTGAATTTTTCTAAATTCATTCTGACAAAGATGATTATACTAACACATGAAATAAAATATATAAGGTTCATATATCCAAAAATTCTAGGAAAAAATTTATAAAATCATAAACCAAATGTTCCCATTTTAAATGTTTCACAGTTAATGTAGCATAGTTTTTTTGAATCAAGAAATTAGCTTTTTTTACCTTTACCTAATAATAATGAATCGTACAATCATAATCCTTTATCAGTTCCATCTATCTAATCTACATCATGTTTTACTCGTTATAATTGAATACATTATTTAAAGTTTTGTAATCATTATATATTTCACACTTTACATTATAAAAATTATTCTTCTAAATTTTTGAATTAAAATAACATCAGATAATTCTAGATCATGTATAGGATAATATAACTTAGGAGGTTTCAGTTGAAATAAATCATAATAAATAACCTAATCATCCTAGATCTGGATATCGATAAGTCTTTTAAAATAATAATCAATATGTCTAATTAATTCACCATCTCTAAAGATAAATCACCTAATTGGATGATTTAACAATCTTCATTTGAGTTCATGAAAACAATCATCACATTATTTTTTCCTAATAAATTTAACTCCTTCTTGAGTTAAAATTGTAAGTGGGCTAGACAACTGAGAAAATTTTAAAACAAACCATTTTTGGTAACCCAAAAATCTATGAAATCTATATTCTATATTCTAATTTTTTGTCTTGTATATTCATTAAAATATTATGTTAAAAAGGATCAACTGTTATTTAATATTTTTGTAGAATATTTTAACGGAATGATATTTTTTTGAACCAAAATTTTTTATTACAAAATATTCTATATAGTTAATCTTCATTTAGGGTTTGAAATAAAATCCCTTGGGGTAAAAAATTTACCTTTGAGAATTTGGAATATATAAAAATATCATTATTAATACCAACCACTAACTTATCCAAGAACACATATAAATAAAAATTCATAAGTTCTATAAATGTGGCTGGTGTAATGGAAAACCAAAGGGAATAACTAAAAACATATTATTCCAATATCTGATCTAAATAAACATCTATGGAATATATTCTTAAATTATATTGAAATAATGGTACCTTGAGGAGAGATAGATCTTCAAAAAAAATTCAATCCCTGGATATGCTTAAATAATTCATCGATATGTGGTAAATGATAATTTTTAAATAGTGATGTTATTCAAGGAATGATAATCAATTAAATGTATCATTGAACCATCTTCAATTTTAATAGACAAATCAGTTTCACACCATGGGGAAGTTCCAGGTAAAATAAAACCTTTTTCTATCAACTCCAATAATGTCTTTTTCATTTATAATATTAATACATGAACCATTTGATAAGGGATTTTTAAATAGTATTACCCTTAGGAACGTAATCAATAGTAATCTCAACCACCTAGTTGGCAAGAACACTAGGTTAATCATTAGGAAAATAATCCTTGTACACAGTTACTATTTTAACATCACTTATTTGAAAAGATTCATTATTTTCAATAATATGATCTAGTTAAATTTCAGGACCATATCAAATCAATTTCCCAACACCTAGGTAAGATAGCAATGGTATGAAATCATTCAATAAAACATTATTATATCTAAACGTTATCTTTTCATTGTAAACTAAAATCCAATCCATACAAAAAATAATATCTAAACCCAATATGGGAAGTTCAATAATATTTTCTGGAAATATCATCCCACTAATAACAATAATAAGATTCTTACAAATATTAGTTCTTTAATTCTTCTACTCGGACTTTTTATCAAACGATCCATCTTATTTTCATGAGGTTATATTCCCATTAAAATAAACATTTATCAAAAATTAATAAATTTAAATACATATATTCAAACTCAGACATGGAATAATTTTAATAAACAACTAACATACCTATAACCACTTCATTATATGGTCCAACATCAACTATAGTAGTGGAAAATTAATTTTCCACACTTTTCAATCATTCCTCTTGATGATTTCCATCATATGTATCCAACATCAGATACACATTAGTGTAATTCCCCTACACATTTAAATTAAATAATATTACCATCAAGTTTTCATTATAAATCTTCTAAATTTATTTTTAGTCACAACCCATATGTAAAAACTTTACACTTTTGTAACACTTATCAAATTTTATAAGACATTATTCTATATTATTTTTACCATATTTATCATGATATGGGAACTTTATTTCTTACCTCCATTATTCTTTGATTTATGTTTCCCAATTTATTTCCATATAGACCATTTTGAATTCTTATAATCTCAAGAAACATAAGTGTTGTCAAAAAATGTCTCAAATTTCTCAGCACAACAAACAATATTCTCATAACTTTTTAGTTTCTATGTGGACAAGGCTATACATAAATATTCTTTCAATCTGAAGTAAAATATATTAATTTTACTATCAATGTTTTGAACAAAATTTTGTACATACCTATTAGTTCTTGTATAATTGTCTTCATATACAGCTACAAAATTGTCTTCTTTTTTCTCAATTCCATGAATTATTTCTCTATCTTGATTGGAATAACCTTTGTAAAATATTTCTCAAAGAAAATTTTCTAAAATGTGTCAGATACCATGGAATAAATATATTCTCTCTCTAGAGTATAGTTAGCTAAATATCATCAAGGATCAG
This sequence comes from Viscum album, assembly GCA_963277665.1. Lineage (NCBI taxonomy): Eukaryota > Viridiplantae > Streptophyta > Magnoliopsida > Santalales > Viscaceae > Viscum > Viscum album. The sequence goes on along the minus strand of OY728163.1, from coordinate 2,094,436,936 downwards.
CTTAAAAATTAAAATTGCATAGCATAAGGGTTACCTTTTTATGTTTTGAACACCCCATGACTATTCTAATATTTTCTGGAGCATCGATACATTCTTCAATTATCACTAGGTTTTAATATCCACTGAATGTTAGAGGATCTTTTATTAAAAAAATGATCCATTTTAGACATTCGATTTTATGGTAGATCATGTTTCTATCATGCAAGGATAACCCAACCATTTATATCTTGCATCAACTAAGCCATTACCCAAAAAACTTCTCAGATCAAATTCCAACCATTTTGGGTTAATAATTTGGCTTGATATTGTCTTCTTGTTGCATTCCTAATATAGGTTTCTTGATGACACTATAGAAAACCATTCTCAATAAACATATTTTCTATAAACCAACATAATAATATTTAAATGATATATTATTTCAACTAAACGATTTTGTAAAATATTTTAATGGTATTATATTATTATTTTCCTAGCCTCTAAAGTTATCTAAACTATTCATTGGATGCAAACTATAAGTTATTTTCCTTAAACATTACATAATACTATGTTTTAATTAATTATGTTATTCTCTTTCATTTTATGATATTTTTTAGGTTTTGAGTTTTAGATAGTTAGGTCAAAACTCAAACATAAAAACCATTTATTACAAAGTTGACACTTCTAATCAACATAGATTTTTACGTAATATAAATAATTTAAAATTTAAAAAAAACCGTTTTATGAAAAATATTCATTACTTTCAACATGACTAATTACTTTTCAATACCAATCCTTAATCCCTATGAAAAAAATTTAAAAATTTGGTTTGAGCATAAAATCTCAGTAAGGGACATCAAAAGGAAATGAAACTATTAGTTCATGGAAAAATAAGAAACCCCTAGAAAATACTTTTCATAAAAACATTTTTTTACACAAAAATAAAAATGTCTATATTTAAAAAAGATCATTTATCTTAACCTTTTAAAAAATATGATTTCCATGAAAAATCATTATCAAACATAAACAATTCATTTGGTAACTTAGGACACATCTTCCTAGAAACCTTAAAGAACCCCTAAATTATCCATAAAAAATTTAATAAACATAAGGTAAAGATAAAACATAATTATCTTCAGAACAAATTCATTACCCAATACATTAAATAATTATGTGGGTGCATACATTATTTAATATATAATAGTCATTCCCAACACTATCTCGGTGATCCTATTGTATAATATATGTCAATATCACCCATGAGATATAATGTAGATCCCCACTTCAGATAAAATTTTTACATGAACTATATCATAAATAAAACCCTATAATATTTCAATTTTTGTTTATAAAACCCTTGAGAAACTCTTTCAAACTTGTTTTTAAAACACATTCAAATATCAAAATACCCTTTTCTTTCAAAACCCCATTTTAAGTAATAAAATACCCATAATAAAGGAAAGAGTTTTTTTATTTGAATAAAACATGAATTATTTTTAAGTGATCATGACATAAAATGTTAATTACAGAGTTGGGAAGGTCATTGTCATTGTAACTGTTAAAATAAACCATTCTTATATGACTTTTTAAAAAAATGGAAACATTCCAAAAATAATAATTTTTGAAAAAAATTAAAATAAAGTAAAATGAGAAATAATATTTCCTATATAAATATTTTATTACCTTATTAAAACATCCATAATGTAATTTTTTAAATATGGACATGGAGGAAAAAGAGTTAAAAAACAAATGTATAAATAAGATTTAAAAAAAGAAAAATGAAAGTCTCTTACACTGATTCTGATTGATCATGTGTGTTCGTAATATTCTTGAAAATTAAATATGCTTTATTTAGTTTCTTTCATGAGAACCATTTTTATATTTATTATTCCCTTTATCTAACTTATTATCATGTTTTATACTGTTAATCAAGTTCATGTTGCGTGTTATGATGATATTTGGCTCATATGTCCAAAATGACTTCTATATTTTGACTATGGTCAAACAGATCACTATTCAATCATCTCGAGATTAATAATCATGGAAAAATTATAATTTTTAGATATTCATTATACTTTTTAAAAAATCATCATATATTTTAATGAAAAATTAACTACATGACAATCATATAGATGGTCGTATGTACACATTAGTAACATTTTCATTTGTCATCAATTAATATGGAAAAGAGGTAAGTAATATTTTATTATTACAAAATTATATTAATATCGTAGGTAACATATTATTTATCTATATATATATCATTAAAGTGATGTGGTGATGAAAAAAAATTCACATAACTTCATGGATGTGGTAGTCTGCATGTACACTTAAACGACAATATCATTTTTCTTTTATTGGTATGGTGGAAAGGAAATTGATATATTATCATTTAAAAATGATAAATATATCAAAAATATCATATATAAACATTAATTCAACAAGTATCATAGTTATTTATAGGTGGTGATGGAAACTTAATTACATTTGTTCGAGAGGCAGTGGTCCCCCTTATAGGTGAATGATGGTTTTTTTTACCATTTGATGAAATATAATATGTATTTATATTATGAAATTAAAATAATAACAAATAATTATATGGTTGATAGTGGTTTTATTATATCTATATGTTTTAATAATATTGTAAATTGGTGGAAGAAGAAACAAAATAATAACACATAGTTAAAAATGATACCTCTTCTTCAAACCATCCCTTTAGGATTATACCCAAAGCCATGTTATACAAGATTTATATAAAAAAAATAACTCTAGAAAGTGTAAATGGAAGTAATTAAGATATTTGTAAACGACATGGAACCAAAAAGTGATTTTGATGTGTGTATATGAGAGGATATTAGTGTCCATTTATAAATGAGAGGATACACATAGATATTTTGAAAGGAAAAAGTTATAACCACAGTTTTCTTAAGAAAAAAGTCTAATAATAGACCATAGTAGATAATTAGATAATATAAGGTCAAAATATTTCCATCCAATATCATTTATTCCATTATTTAGTCCATTTTAACCTTTTTTAATTTAGTAGAACCCCCGGTAAACTCATTTTCACCTTATCCTTTTTCAAACATTTTTACTATTTTAACAATTCATTATGAAAAATAATAATTTTAAATTAATATATGATTTAAATAATTATTATTAAAATTATGATATAAATTTTACCAAATTAAATTCATATAATTGGAATAAATTAAATTAAAATCATTCTCACAGACGTCATGAAAGAGCGGTTTTTTAAGATACATAATTTTCCAGAATAAAGTTATTTAATATTAACATTATGACCAATAATCATAGTTATATAAAAAAATTTATTTATAGATATATAATATATATATTTGATTGAAATAATTGATCACTATATGATGTTTTAATTAATTGAAATTGAGAAATATTATGAACTTTAAAACAGTTTTTAGAAACATGTGTGTTTCAATGAAAAAATAAACATAAACTAAAATTAAGTTTAAAGATCATTCATATGTAATTAATTATATTAAATATAAATGCATAATTCTTATGTTACTCTAAATAAAATTCAAATAATAATTTTACTTTAAAATTACACAATTTATTGAAAATAAATTAGAGTTTTAAAAAATACATTATTTTCTTATAATTTATTGAAAGCCCATTACTTTCTAAAAAATTCAAATCAAAAATCACCCTAAGATAATTTTGATTGGGTTTTTTAAAAAATGAAATTAATTTTCTCAAATTTAATATTTTCATTTATAAATTAATCTTGTAAATAAAAAAAATTATATGATAAGAGTTTCAAAAAAATATTTTTTTTATTAAAATATTTATTAACATTTTTACAATTAATACAAATTGATAATTAATAAATATTTATAAAAAAACTATCATTCATTGAATCATTACCTGGTTTTTTTCATGAATAAAAAATAGGACTAACTTAAAACCTTGTTTTACTCTCCTGGGATATATTCTATGGTTTATTCGCATTTTTTCTAATAAACAATTATGATGGACTTTAATATGGTGTTTACTAATTATGTTGGAGAACTAAATAAAAAATTACCATAACTAACCAAGGATTGAACAAAGAAATACATAGGTTCAATTGAGAGTTTTATATGTTAATAATTAAGGAGTAAAAAATATAAAAATTCAGATAGATGTTTTTGTATTCCAATTATTGATGTTGTCATTACCATTTTGGTTTTAGTGCATAGATGAAATCAGATCACAACAAATGAAGCTTATAAAGTTATGTACCCAGAAATTACTATGTCATATAGGTTAATAATACAGAATAGATAAATGGATGATAATTTTATTATAATATTTATTTAAAAAAAATAAGTCTCTTTGTCTTAACTAAGGTTGTGGTGTTTATATATGAATATAAGTTAAACCATGATAATGTTATCTATTTCCTATAAGGATTTATATTTATCAATGGTAATATTATATATTCTAAAACATATGATTATTTCTGAGATATCTAATGATTGTTCTTAAATAGTTACTTTTAAATGGAATGGAAACATATATTAAATGGTATTAATGACCATGAAATGTAATTTCCCCAAAAGTTTATATTTTAATGGATAACTATTGGGGAACACATGATTATAGTATGGATAAATCTTAGGTTTAATATATTCTTAATTTTGTGGTAAAGAAGGTGATTTGATTTTAGATAAGTGAGTTAGGTAGTATCAATAACCTTGGTATTTCTAAATGATCCACGGTATTTTGCGGGATCTTAATTGAATATTTAGGATTATTATATATATTGATTAGTTTCTAGACTCGTGAACTAGTGTTTAATACCATTTTACAATAGAATAGTGAGTTAACTTATAAAGAAATATATAAAATTTTGTGGTTTATTACCATTGATATTCAAGTTTTTTTTGGTAAGGAAATTTTAGAGACAATATAAGATTATGGTATATAAATACATGGGTATATGTTATATGAAGGGATAAAATTGTTTCTATAAATATAGGTAACTTGATATAGCCTAACAAAGTATGGTATATGTCATATTAGGGTTTATAACCTGAATAAAGAATATGTTAATAATACCCTCTCCTGATTTCTTCAATGATTGAAATTTAAAATTTAAACTATGTAATTTATTTAAGGGGTTAATGTAATAACCAAAATTCTAAAATATGACGTCTTTTAAATAAGTCAATGTGTTCGACAGCTTGCTTTACATGAAACATCGTACTAAAATAGAATGGTGATATGTTTAGATTGGTAAAACTATACCTTGAATTAGGATTAATCAATATTATAAACCACTATATAAAATATTTATATAATGAAAATAAATTAAACATTTAATATAATTAAATTCAAATATTATAGCCTAAAGCCTTGATACAATAATTTTATTCACAAAAAATTCATTTTAAAAAAAATTCATTCTATTAAATTTGATTTTTATATTTGAATAATAATATGACTACTGATGATAAATAATATTTTTTATTAATAATTATTTAAAAATAATTTAAAAAGTAAATAGTAGAATATATAAAAGTCAATGGTTAATATTCTAAAAATTTTATTTTCATATAAAAATAGTTTGTCATTTTATTTTACCTATTTATCTAAAATATATATTTAGAAAATATTTAAATTCAATTTGAATAAATTATAATTTTTTTTTAATTTATATAAATATTTTTTTAAACTCATTTTTTATATTTTTCAAGAAATGAATGATTTCTTTAATAATAGAGAAAAATATTGTTTTTACATATAACATTACTTTTATAACATTAATATTATATAAGTATGAATTGTAATTTCAAAAAACAATTTTATAATACCAAATATGTGTTTTTAATGTAAAAATATATTTTTTTTATAAAAAAAATTTAATTTAGATACTGATATTAGATATTCTAGAACATAATGAGTATTTTATAAAAAAATTTATAAATTCATTTTATTTTTATAATTTAAAAATTAAATTTTATCACTTTTCTAAATTGGATAAAATGAGGTACATATAAAATTTGGGATAATTTGGTGAAAACTATATAAAAAGTACCATTTTAATTTTGGTCATAAAGGATATATTAACTAGGTAAAAACATGTTACTAGGGTGAAAATAAAAATGGTTCAAAAGTTTAACATAATAGGTAAGGGGTAAAATGTTAAAAAAAAGTTTTTAATTGATATTTATAGATGTGGACTGGCCATATCAATTATATTATCAATTATTTAATAATTTTGGAAGAACACAACATTAGAGTGACTTCACATTATTGAAGTGTTTTTTTGTATATATAAAAATTCCATCCCATTTCACTTATAAAAGTGTTGATCCTCTCCTCACATATACTCACACCAAATCAACCTAATTTCAGTACAAAATCCTCCCAACACCTTATTAAAAACTCACATAAATATTAATTAGTATTTATTTATTCTCATAAAATCATCACTGAGAGGTTTAACCCACATTACTGAGGAGCTATTCTAAGAGGTAAGGTATATATTTCTAACAAAATCACCCTATTTTCTATTTCTATATACGAATTTCTCTTAATAAAATTTAATTTAACCTTATTGAAGCGAGAAAATATATATAATTTATTTATTTATATGTTGTTATAATTATTTTAAAAGCATTAACCCCCTACCCTTCCATTAGGAAAATCAAATTTGTGAATCGTACAATGTGTGGACTGTGACCTCAATGACAAACCTTGTTTCATTTTCCTTCACTACCTATCATGGATGGTCCAAATAATAATTTAATATATATTTATAATTTTTATTAAAAAATTATCTTCATAAATGATCAAATATATTATATATTCCTCAAAATCTATGGAAAAGTAAATCCACATCCATCATTATGTATAAACTACTACCTCCATGGAACAATTGAGTTCTGTTTTCCTTTTCATTACCACTATTCAATTATCATCCTAATAATATCTTTAATGGATAAATATTAAGATTTTTAAATCAATATTATTTTGTTATGATATGTTTAAGAACCTATTAATGATATGATTAATAAACAATAATTTCCAAATCAATCATTTAAAACTTGTTTGATGAGAGTACATATATTCTAAATCATATTTTGTAATATTTTTAAACCCTTTAATTATTCTTATAATTATTTCTGATAATAATATATCCAAATAATAAACACTAAATAATATAATAATCTTCTATTATAAGGATTTTACAAATAAAACACCTCATAATCGTCCATTAATCTTGGACGATTCGTGTTTGGGTCGATTTGACCACCTACAAGAACAATAAAATAAATTTATGTCATGGGTTTAAATGATAAATTTTATAATATTATAATATGATATTAATATTTTTAATAATGTTTTATTTTTTTTCTTGTTATTTTCGATCAACATTTAGTAAATTAATTAAGTAAAATACTCTCATTCATTAAGAATCACCGAAACATGATTATCATCCATTTTATCTTCATTGTTTATAACCACAACTATGATGGAAAGAAACTATAACATCATAGATATTGAAAAATATATATTAAATTTTCCATTAATAAATTTTAAGGATGAAATTTTTAACATGAATGAACACCATCAATGTTTTTACAAAACAATTTCAAAGCAATAATGATTACGTAGACCAAGTATTGAAAGTAGAAAAAACTAGTATTTATATGTATATAATTGTTTTAAATTAGGAGTATCAATCATTATAGTTTTGAATATGGTTTTTTTATATTTATGTATTGATCCAAATTTAATTATTTATGGTGTTTGGTATAGATTAACAATGTATCTAGATTGAGGTAAAGGTTTTCATCACAAAATACTCTCTTTCAAACATGATTTGTATTATGCACCTAATTTCATTTATATGGTCTATATATTAAATATTTAAAATATATTATCATTATTTATATTTTAATAATGAAATTTTACGTTCAATTATAATCCCTCTATTTTAAGGGGTATTTATTAAAATGTTACTCAAGCTGTACGGGTTTTCTTGGTCTCAATTCTTATTCTTTAAAACATTGAAAAGTTATGCACCATATTTCCTATATAAGGAGTTCTATTGATTTAAAATCTAAAAAATTGTATATTATGTAATTCTTTTTAATTCATGGTATAATCTATTCCAGATCACATAAATTTATTTAAATTTATTTTGACACACGTGTTACCCTAGTCATAAGTGTTTTTTGAATCTCTATTTTTAGTCATTGAGTTATGATCACTCTCTTAAAACTATTTCTTATAATTTGTTTGAATTTTACCCTATAAATTTTTATATACTATTATCTATTTTTTTGGAGATAATTTTTTTCCACATAAAAACATTGAAAAATATTTCTTTCTTCTTGAATATGTTGTCCATAAGGGTTATTGGTAACTCAAATATTCATGTTTCAGTTATAGTAGTTTATCTTGGAATTAATTCTTCCCTAATTTTTTTCATCCACCATAATATTTAATTATATGGTATTTTATAATTATTAATGATAGAATTATTTTATAATAAAATGATGGTTTTATTAATTTTTATGATTTTATTTTTGAACAAATGAATTTTCTAAATATTAAAAACTATCTTGAATTTCACTTTCATATGTTTTTTATTACTCCCCTAATTTATTCAGGGTAAAAATTATGTATTTTCAAGAATATTTTAATTTTTACACTTTATAAAATTAAAGGTATTCAAAATATTTCTTGACACCATTTACAAAGTTACAATTAAAAGCATCAGGTAAATGTTAATATTTTGATAAGATAAAAAATGTTTTCTAAAAGAACTTTTTAGATTTCACTTCTATTTCCATTATCATTTTCAAAAGGATTTAACCCAATGGTATTTATGTTACATGATTTATCCTCTAATAAATATAAATATATATAAATTGGGGGATTGAACTCATGGTATCAAAAAAATCGACTGTTAATCCCCACTTATGTGATATCATTCACAATATTCTTTTCCATGAATTTTTTTTCATCTCTGTAAACATCATTTTATGCTTTCTCTATTTAAAGTAGGTTATATAAATTTAAAACCATACACCTTCTTTCTTTATATGTCTTATGTAACATTATCATTTATCAATTATATGGTCGATCACTTCCTTTTATTTCATTCATATCCAAAAAATTTATCTAGATAGGTTAAGATCATGTCATCCATTTAATTAACACTTTTAAAATTATTGGTGCTACATATGTTGTTATTAAAATATGAATGATTTTTTAAAATTTTATAATATTTTTTTTAACCATTAAACTTCTTCACTTTGAAGGCTTATTACCATGTTTTCATTTTTATTGACCTGGGTGAAGGTATTCTTGTTATGTATGTTATAATTCCAACACAAATGATAATTAGAAAGTTTATTGTGTATTGTTTAACCACCAACCTTATTCCTCTGTATGTTTTATGATTATATTGTTACTTATATTGATATGAGTAAATGTTTTTTTGATTAAATGTTATTATACCTATATGGATGAATATTTCAAATGTTTATTATGAATTTTTTTAAATAATGAGTGAATTGAAATAAAGTCGGTGATGGTTGGGGCTCGATATAATATAACACCTTGATTCATTTATGGGCCTCATCTGAAAAAAAATGTTTGGGAATTATAGTTTACACCTTCAATAAAACCGTGTATTTATTTGATAAAAATATTATCATATCTATGATCATCATGTCAAGGCATGCAGTTTGGAATAAGCTATCTGGAAATATGAATTTTATTTCTAAGGTACTAGTTATTATTATCCATGTGATTTATTTTTTTATTAATATTAATGGACATGTTTTTCTCAATAGTTTGTTTTGATAATTCCATTATCATGGTTACTTTTTTCCATCAATAATAGTTTTTTTCAGGTTTATGCCATTATTTCTATATTTATATGTTTTCCCTTACCGAGCTTTTGAGAACACCCTTTCACAAGTTTACATTTCCTTATGTAATGAAGAAAATAATTTTACATGATATCTCTAATATTATAGATTCTATAATTTATTTATAAGCGATGTTCAAGACTCATCATGAATTAGGTATTTTTCACATATATTATGAAAATGTTTGTTTCATACGAGGTGCACCGAATTTTTTACATTATGATTTTTCCTAATAATCGAACTCAAAAAACATTACTATTATAATAAATGTATTAAATGAAATATTTAACAAAAAATAATGTAATAATTTGATGGTTATGTCTGATAAATAATACGTGGTATCAAATCTAATTTATAATGAATGTGTTTATTAGAACTCAATCCCCGAGTGAGGGTCTGAGGCATTAAAATTGCATAGAGTGTTCAGTTTGGACAATGATGTGGGTGTTTGTATGATCTTTTAATTCTATTAAAAGTATTATAATATTGATTAGGTAGTTAGGGTATGTTATCTATTTCGTTTTATAATTATTTAAATGGTTGTCCAGTAGAGTTTTTCTCAGTGTCGTCATGTGTAATTCAGTGTGGTGAGATGGAAAACACCCTAAATTTCTTGAGATATGGATGGAAGTATGTTTTGAATGTATATTATGATGATGAGTTACCATTTATTATAATCATCCTTGAGGATTTATATTTTATGTTTGAAATCACCAAGATCTAAAGAACAAATTGATTGATGACACCATGTTTTATCAAGAAACATCTATGTGGATGATCATCATCTTTGTAATAAAATTATTTATAGTTGATGTAATGATATTTTATGGGTTGTGGAACTCATTTATATAGTGGTGTAATGGATATTTGTTCAGCATTTTATAGTATAACATGATGAGTTAATACTGAATTGATGATCAAGATAGGAATAAATGTATTTTTTAATTGTATTTGGGACTTCTAAAGGAAGAGAAGTGTTATGGAGGGTTAGTGTAAATACCATTACATTTATGGGTAATGGTTTTCACAAAAATTAGATGTCATATTTTATATAAGGGGAATTTTGATAACTAAAATTCAAATCAAAATTATGAACATTGAAAAATATGAAGGAGGTTCTTTTGAATGGAGAGTAAGGCATGGATGGGTGCTCAGGTTCATAGGTAAGTAGTGAGGAAAGTTCAGTGTCCCTCCAAATTAATATTAGCCACACAACACCACCACAACGTATCCAAGAGGGAAGTACCATGGTTTCTAATTGTAATTCAAGACCATAACATTTTTGGGTGTTCTAAATTATATAGGGAATGGTTTCTGAGTTGAGAGAATGAAAATTAGTAGCTCACCATAGAATCTATCATGGATTGGTTCCCTTAATCATGCAATTAGGGATTACTATTGGGATATCCAAGCTATAGATCTCCCCATGGTGTCATAAAGAGTTTTCGGTGAGAATAAAGTTAAACTATGCACTGAGGTTGGGTGTTTGGTCAATTTTAGGGGCCACTTTTGTGACATGGAACCATTGGGTGAAATTAGAATTTACAACACTATGGTCCCTTATTGTCAACCATTTATCGTGGAGCTCCCATAGTGAGAAACAATAAGGTGGGTGTGAGCATCGCACCAGGTGGACAAGGTTCTCTAGGTATGTTATGAGGAAAATCGAGGTGTAGGTAAATGAATAATGAATTTTATTATTTCCTTTTTTAAATTTTTTTTAAGTGACCTTTTACCCCTATATAAATGTTACGGAATGAGATGCCCTTTTTCTCTTCTCCTCGCATGTATCTAAACTAGTGAAAATCACTTCGTATTTATTTCATCAATCTATTTGTTTAATGAGGGGGATTTTATGGGACTTCTGTAGTTGTTCGTGGTGATTCAACCTCCTCCTTTCTCATTGGATACTTCCTATTTATCTCTCTTTAGTTTTTTTAATTTTAGGGTTTAATTGACAATTCAATGTGTTCCAGGTGGAATCTCATTGATGTGGTGGGTATATAACATGTCTTTTTATAGGATGTTCTGTGATGATGTTTTCATTATTTATTACACATTTTTTAAAAGTAATTATTACATACAAATTTTTTTTATTAAATTGGTAATATTTAATGATTGAATCTATTTCACAAGTTATGTATTTATCCAAGAAGATTTATGGAGTCCATCATGGACCTATCAGTTGAATTTTGTCATAGTTTTTCTGTAATGAGGTCACATGGTGAGTTATTTGATGATTATAGGTAATGTGATTAAATTTAAAAATTAATAATAATTTTAAGTTGATCATAATTTTATTATAATTAATTAATTTATATTATTTGGTTTTATTTAGGGTATTACATGACTTGGTGATGTCTGGTTAGAATTTGATGGACTTTGAACAGGGTGATCAATATTATTTAAAGGGATTATATCTACGATTGAGGTATGTGGTCCCTCTAAAAAATCCTTTTGTAAATTCATTTTATTTATATAGCTTGTGATTTTCAGTTTCACCACTATAGTGATCAACCTATTCAATTTGAATAAATTTTTTAAATAAATTTGGATGCCATTGAACGAAATGAATAATGACCCATGGACCATCTTGGAATCTTCTGCACAAACATGATTCACTGGTCAATGATATTCTAGGAATTGATTATTGTGATGTTCCTTGTTGTACTTAGACCCAGATGGATAATAATTTATTGAACTTGGTTGTTTTTTAATTTCAAAATTGGTTACCTTAGGCCCTTGAGAAGGGATATGTGATGGGAAGAGAACTAATGGACATAGAATTTTTTATTGAACCCTTAATATTTCTAAGAGACTTTGGGAATTATATGATGACTGAAATGAAATAATTCCTATATCATTGAGATTCATTAACCATGTTGGGTGGCCATTTAATATTTTAGTGCATAGATTGGGTATGTGAGGACCAACCAATTCTAAATCGAAAATGAAAAAGGACTTGAGTTCATCTCCCTTATGTGAATTTTATATGAAATAACCTATGAGGCCTATGAGGCCTTGTTGATATCCTAATGATATTGAGGTATGTTATTTATTATGATTGAGGGACCAAGAATCTTGTGACGTAAATGTGTTATGGAACTCGAAAAGGGTGTATTATTAAATATGTGACCGAAGGGCCCATATTAGGTAGCATAGTAATATAAAGACCCCTAAGAGGGGCGTTGGTTGATGGTTACAGAAAATTTCATTTGTCTCCTCAGAATATCAATCAGTGATGTGAGTCTATTATGGATATGTTGATGATAGGTATCCCTTAATAGTATGACCATATATTATCAGTGGGCCTTATCACAAACCATCCCAAGTCGATCCCGAATTGGTCACCTGAGCTGGTCTGAAAAATGTCCTGAGGGGAGTTATCGATCCCCCGGGGATGGAAACATGGTTCAGGCATCAAAACATACAAGATGGAATGATTTATCCAAAAATAAATAAACTCTGATCATATTGATACATTAACCGAAGAAGGCACAAGAAACAACAACTAAACATAAATAATGTAAACATATCTAGCTACAAAATACAACTCAAAAAGCTAAAAACTAAAATAAAAAACAGAAACTAAAGAAAAAAATTAAACCACTAACATGTGATCTCCATGTGACCTCATGGTCACCTCCAACCACATGATCATCCATGCTCCAACCGTGAGAACCTTCTTGGGAACCTAAACAAAAACTGAACTTGCAAAACAGTTCAGGTCTACCAACACCGAGTGGTATAGGTAGAGTGTAACCAAATAGCTGAGTAGGAAACCACTAATGAATCCATGTCATTACTTCCCAAAATCATTCCATTAATGGTAGTTTGGAATACAGTTATAAATATATATTTTTATACACACTTTTCATTTAAAAAAACAACATGCTCTATTTCCCTAATAATTTAAAACAAATCCAAAGAAAAGAAAAATGGATTTTTGCTTACTCTTTTTTACATCTACTTCGTAGTCCTTATAAAGAAATCCCACATTCACAGTTTTCCAATAAAATTCTAAAACTAGGTACAAGAATAAAATTCAACACAATGTGGGAAATGGCTCTAGTTATTCTCATAATAAGAATACATGGGAAGTCCTAAGAACTCTAAGGAAGACCATAATGTACAATACAAGTGACTAATCTTCAAGGCATGCCTTACCTGATGATATCATGATGCACAAATTCATGATCGTCATCGTACCTTGCCAGACCGAGGGTCCCAATCCCCTAGTAATAATAACAAAATTTCCCCTCTGATGGGCCACTAGTCAGCGCGTAATCTAAACTACTGCATCAATTGTTTTCAGAAACCACTTTGTTATGCTAGGTTCCCATGTATATTTCCTAAGGGTGTGTTCCATGTAATTCAACAAACAATCCACATATATAAATAACCAATCCCACCATACAATCCATCACAACTTCAGATGCCTCTAAGGTAGTCCCTTTCTATCAGACAGTCACCACACATGGGAGGTCCCATACTGAGGCCCCTCCCAATATCATGGTTCTACAACTAAGCAAGGGACCCAGCATAAGAAGGGTTTTCTAAAAGAATTTCCAAAATGATAAATATGCTTTTAGTTCTACCCATCCATGGTATATTTACCAAAAAATAAAAAAACACATTAAATACTATTTCTAATGACATGAAATCTCATTTTCACTACACCTTTTCCAATTGGAAAATACATTTCACACACCCAATCAAACACACCGCAGTTTTCAAATGGCCCTTTATCTCAAATACACATTAGCACAAAACTATTTTGAAAACAAACAAGACACACTCAAAGGATCCAAATGGGCATTCAACCATTTCAAGAATCATTTTCCTCTTATCCAATACCAAAAAAGTAAAAAAAACGTTTCACAATATTTTTGGAACCACCATAATTCATTTTGTAAACCATGGAGCCATTTTTCAATAAAGAGGGGAAGGGAAGGAAGGAGTTATTTTAAAATGCCATGGTTTGAGAAGAGAACGAACCCAAATGACATCATCATTTGAAGGCCCATCTATGGGTACACTATGTTCATCCACGAATTCACCCACATCCAATATCATAATGAGTGGTCATTTCCCAATCATTTTTGAATAAAACACACACATACACAATACACAATCACATTAAACCATTTCATTAAAACCCCATGTTCTATATAGACAACTGATGAAAAGAAAAAAAAGATTCATAAAAATGTCTCTAAAATATAACACCACTCAAAACATATAATAATACCATTTTAAGTTAAGACTTTTAATCAAACCCAATTATCATGGCATAAACATGGGCATAAAGAGAAGACCATCCAAAAAACTATTTTTAGAAAAATCTACCAATAAGATAACAATACCATGATTTAATTATGAACATATTAAAGGTGGAAACATGGTTTAGAAATTAATTATGAAAACCGAACTATTAAATGTATTCAAATTAGAGGAAATGGCATGGAAACACCTACCTCAACATGTGGGGATGTGAAAAAACTCAAACTAACGGGAGAGAGAGACCACGCAGACCAATGTATACCCTAAACAATGATTAAAACGCCTGAAACCCAATATAAGGAATTAGGGTTAGGTTAATATGATGAAAAGGACAAAAATGAAATACAAATAGAATTAAGGATGATAGGGCTGTCGAAGATGGGAAACTTGATCGTTCCAGAGCAGTGTGAAGGCACTGCGCATAGTGTTTGGGCCACGTCGGAAAGCTAATGTACATGGGGGTTGTGTTTTTCGAAGGTTCTCCAGGAAGGGGGGATATGTTTTTTGGAGGCACACCGAGGGTCAGGCGTAGCTCAGGATAACACGAGGGGGGAAGCTATAAGGAGGAGGAGGGCACTACTGGGTTGCTGGCTCGCTACTAGTCAAGCGGCCAAGGGGAAAGGGGGTGTGGGTGTGCAGTGTGTAGTGTGTCGGGAAAGGGAAAGTGGGGGGATGACTCCAACTATGGTTTCGACATATTTTTTAATAAAAAAATAAGAATAAATTAATTATAAATATAATCTTAATAGTAATAATTTTCTTCCTAATGATAATATTAAAAAAATCATAACAGTATTAATAATTTTCTTAGTAATCATAATAATAATAATACCAATAATATAATAATAAAACA
Source organism: Viscum album (assembly GCA_963277665.1). Taxonomy (NCBI): domain Eukaryota; kingdom Viridiplantae; phylum Streptophyta; class Magnoliopsida; order Santalales; family Viscaceae; genus Viscum; species Viscum album. Next base: position 2,094,420,910 of record OY728163.1, on the reverse strand, counting down.
TTATTAAGTTATTAATATTATAATAAAATACTTATTATTTTTAAAATATTCATATTCATAATAATAATAAAACATTAATTAAAACACTCTTATTATTATTATAAGCACAATAATATTTATTTCAATTTTTTAACAATAATAATATATATGAGAATTGTAATAATTAAAATAAAAATTGGAAATATTATTATTATTATTATTGTCTACACAATAATATTATTATTATTACAATGAAAACATTTAACTTGTTTTATTTCTATAAAATTTTATTTATTTTGATAATTAGCCAATTGCACGGGCACCTAGGCCAATCATGCGGTTACTGCCTACTGTGTAGTGCCTTCACACCAGTATGAAACAAAAATTCTCATAAAATATCAAAAAAATTATACTAGTGGCCAACTCGTGCCTTGAAGAGGCTATGAAAATCAATGAAATAATAAAATAAAGTAATTTTAAATGATTGGGGTGTGAAAATTCACCCCACCAAAAAAATTTCTACCCCAAGAAATTCACCAAGCGGAAATTTAGTCAATAATTAGGTCTGTTCCAAAATATAACATTAAGAAACAAGAAATACTGAGGTGAATATTTATTCCTCAAGTCATATCTGGCTGATCTAGATGAAACTGCATCCCAAAACAAGGTTGGAAGATGAAGGGGGGTTCTCCCCACAAAAAAAAATTCAACTAATACAAAAATATCAAAATCCAACCAATAACACCAAGACTTAAATGGGAAACCCATTACGAAGGAATCCCAGAAAACTGGGACACCAAGATGAGAGAACCATCATAACCCTTTCTCCACGTAAACAGAAAACAGCCCCAACAAGAATGTGTAACTCACAAGAAGAACATTACCCAAATTGAAAAACTAAGCACAACTACAAACATTGATTCTTTCACTTGTAATTACATCTCCAAACGAATACAACTAAACTAATATCAAATCATAAAAGTTTCAAACACACGTTTGACAAAAACACATGATTAAAAAGGGCCACTTTTAAATAGGTACAAATGGTTTGATTTCATTGGAAGTAGCCCATCACACTTTTAAAATGAAATGATGAACCTACAATGACGGTAACATTTTAATAGGATAAAAAAAGAATGAAAATTATTTAAATGATCCAATCCAATCATGGAACCCAAAACATAGACTGAGTCCTCTCACCCCCAGTAACTCTTGACAGTAAATGAGCTTCACCCTGAGACCTGAGGCTGGCGCTCTGATGGTTGAATCATTTTTTTCCTCACTGTAAAACACTAGAATCCCCCTATCAGAACACCTTCCTCAAATATCACTTCTCAAATAACTTTCCCAAGTGACACGAAATGCCAAAATGACGGCAAGGATTTGGAGGGATGCGAGAGGACAATTGGGAGTTCCCAAACCAACCATACCAATGGAACATCAGAAAGTGGTCTGATGAAATAGAAGCTGACACCAACAAAAGGGATTCTTCAAAAATAGGTTCTTCTCATACACCCCACTCATCATATGGGTAACCCTCACGAATGACGAGAGGTACCAAATTTTCCAGGCACTAGCGCTCCAGATGCCAACTCCTTGAAGCATTCAACACATGCCTTCACAAACCACTAGCCATGATAACTATGAATTGGATCTTACCCCTTTTCTCCTTCAACTCCTTATGTATGATCCATTGGATGAAGATAGACTTCAACACCTCCCACATCATCCCAACTCCAACAATAATGGCACATCAACCTCCTCTAGTACAAGCTTGGAACCTCCACATAACCCAATAAAATACAAACTCGGACATACTTGGGAGTCCCCAGCCACCCGAATACAAGATCCACACCCCTCAAATCACTTTACTTCCCTTAAAGGGTCCCAAACGCCTCGAAGGAAAAGAAACACTCAATAGAAACCATAATTGGGAATGACTCACTAAAAACTTCTAGGGACATTTTTTGGTGTCATTTTCTGAACAACACGAAAAACACAATCGAAACTAGAATCAAGCCAAATCCTAGTAAAAAAACACCCCAATCTGAGACAAGTATAATAGAATCCAAAAATGTTTAAGCACAACAAATAACAACACTCCAGGCCAAGGTTCACATGATAATAAGACAAACATATACAAACACAAGCAATTTTTTCCGAAAAATGGCCATTTATTTTAAATTTCAAAACTAACTTCTTCCCGGGCCAATTCCCAATACCAAAACTAAAATTTATAGAAAATTTTTTCTGAAACCACACCCTCATTAAAATAATTTTTGAAAAAGAAACCAATTCCACCATTTCATTCCAAAACCCCACCCATGGAATCCTATTAAATATTAAATGTTTTTTCACCCATTCCCATCCTTACATGCCCCCATAAACGGTCCGCACAAACCCACACACATGAAAACGCCCACAAGGAACACCAAGGGTTTCTCCCAGTCCACATCCCCAAATCGAAATCATTTTCCATTTTTAAAATACACATTCATGGTTTAAAACCATTTGTGGAACGAAATTTTTTCCCAAACCATTTTCATTTCCAAAATCCATTTTCATATTTAATACACACCTATACCACCAAAACCATGACAGAGAACAACATACACCAAACTAACCCATAATGTTGAACTAGTTATTACACCTAACCTAATCACATGGTTGTGGGCCACGTCCCAAATAAGGTATAATACTAAGAGGGCCTTGAACCGGGAACCTAGGATCTACATGGGTCACTATTCCATGTGGGGTCACAGCTTTACACTAAGACACATCCACTATCATCCCTCAATATAAAAAAACAAAAGACTCAAAACTCGGAATACCCCTAATGACTCAAGTCGCTTCACGAGCAGTGGTGATCATCCACCGACCAGTAACCAACCTCCGGACCCTCGAAAATCATAATCTCCAGCTATTAGACACCCCAAATATCAAGGACCTTCTCTATAACCATTTTTCATGAACCAGCCTGAGTCAAACATGAACTAGTCACCTAAGCCAGTCAGCAACATGTCCTGATGGGTGTTCCCCATCCCCCCAAGATGGTAACTAGTTCCAGGAAACAAAACATATAAGAGGGAACGATTTATCTTGAATGAAAGAAACTAGGACCAGATAGATAAATGTACCAAAAATTCTATAAGAACCAAAAACTAAACATAAATAATATAAACAGTTCTAGCTACAAAATAGAACTCATCAAGATGAAACCTAAAATAAAAAAACTAAAACTGAACCAAACAAACTAATCTACTAATATGTGATCTTATAGTGACCTATTAGTCACATCCAACTACAAGACTTTCCATTCTCCATCTATGATCTCCTTCCTGTAACATAAAAAAAACTGAACCTATAAAATAGCTCAGGTCTACAAACACTGATTTTTATAGTTTGGGTGTAAGGAAAAAACTCAGTGGGAAACCACCAATGATTCCATGCCATTCCATCCAAAAATAATTCCCTTAATACTAGTTTGAAATATATTTATATAAATACATTTTTATACACACTTTTCATTTAAAAGAACAATATGCTTCATTTCCCTCATAATTTAAAACAAAGCATAAGAAAATAAAATAGGTATTTGTGCTTACCCTTTTTTAACATCTACATTGAAATCCTTATAAAACAATCCCACATTCATAGATTTCCAAAATAAATGATAAAACCAGGTGCATGGATAAAATTGTACACAACGAGGGAGATAAATCAAGTAATGATCATAATGGGAAGACACTTGAAGTCTTATTAACTCATACGAATACCATAATGTACTATACATGCGATTCAACCTGAAATCATTCCTTACCTGATGACATCATAATGCCCAAATGTCGGATCACCGCACTACCTGGCCTAACTGAGGGGTCCAATCCCATAGCAATAAAAAATTTCCCCCTATTATGGGCCACTAGATAGTTTACAATCTAAACTAGTGTATCAATTGTTCTAATTAAACCTCTAAGGTTTGATAGATTCCCTATAACATTTCATAAGTGGTTGTTCCATGAAATTAAACCAACAAGACACATATATAAATAATAAATCTCACAACAGAATATGGATCCACCCTAGACACCTCAAGGGTAGTCCCTTGACATTAAACATTCATAAAATAAGGGACGTCCCATACTAAGGCCCCTCCCAATCTCATAGACTAATAACTAGGGAAGGGACCCAACCCATGAAGGGTTTTCCAAAAGCCATTCCAAAATTACAAATGATCCTTTAGTTCTACTCGTCGACAGTACATTTACCAAAAACAAAGAAACACTTTAAAAACCATTTCCCATGATATAAAGTCTCATCTTCACTATGCCTTTTCTAAAGGGACAATATATTTCAGACAAACACTCTAAATAAATGCAATTTACAAATAGGCCTTTATCTCAAATCCCTTTTACTATAAAACCATTTTGAGTACAAACACAATCAACTCAAAGATTCTAAACAAGCATTAAACAATTTAAAGAATCATTTTCCTTTTATCCAACACCAAACAAGCAACAAAATCATTCACACGATTTGAGAAACCACCCTAATTAATTTTGTAAACCATGGTTCCACATGTCAATAATTAGGGGAAGGGATTGTTAGAGTTATTTTTAGAAAGCCAAAGTTCAGGAAAATAACCACCTGAAATGTCATCGTCATTTCAAGTCCCATGCGTGGGTGCACTAAATGCATCCATAGATGTTCCCACATCTAATGGAATAAATATTGGTCATTTCCTAAACATTTTCGAAAACAAAAACACACACCATCCACTAAAATATTAAACAATTTGATTAAAACCCAATGTTCCATAAATCTATCTAATGAAAATCAAACTAAATCTAGTAAAATGTTTCTACAAGAAAACACCACTCAAAACATTTGAAAACATAATTTAATGATAGAGACTTTGAATCAAACCCAATTTGTAAGGCCGAAACATGGACATAGAAAGAAAAGCCTTTAAAAATGTATTATTATAAAAATATATAAATAATATAACACTAACGTGACTTAATGATGAACATATAAAAAGTGAGAAACTTGATTTAGACATAAATTAAGAAAACCCATGCATCAAATGGATTGAAATTGGAGGTGTGCCGAGAAGGGGGGTTGCGGTCTCTGGAGGCATGGTGGGTGTCGGGCGCAGCTTGCGACAACATGAGGAGGGGATTCTAGGAGGAGTAAGGTATCTCTGGGTTGCTGGCATCCTACAGGTCGAGCGTCTAAGGGGAAATGGGGGGTGTAGATGCGCAGTGTAGAGGAAAAGGGGAAGAGGTAGAGTCGACACCTCTAGGGTTTCATTATTTTTATTATAATTATACTATAATAATAATAATAATAATAAATTAATTCTATAGATAATCATTATAAAAATAATTTTATTTCTAATGATAATATTAATAATAATCATAATTGTAGTAATAATTTTCTTAAAAATCATTATAATAATGATAAGACCAATAATATAATAATAATTGTAATACATTATTAAGTTTTTATTATTATAATATAACACATATTTTTAATAAAAATTTCTTATTCTTAATATTAATAAAAAATTAATTAAAACACTTTAATTATTATTATAAAAACAATATTATTATTTCATATTCTTAAAAATAATAATATCAATGAAAATTTTAATAATAAAAATAATAATAATAACACCTTTAATAATTATAATATTTTTATCTATGGAATTTTATTGTTGTTGTTATAGTGTAAACATTTACATTATTTTTTATATAATATTTTATTTATTTTAAATATCAAGGAATTGAACAGGAATTTGGGTTGACCGCGTTGTTACTTCTAACCATGTGGTTCCCACACACCGGTCTGAAATCCAGTAAAATCATCAAAAACCAGTAATTTTAGACCAAAACTCAACCTACACCATGAAGAGGCTAACTGAAGCCAAGAAATAATAAAATAATAATAATTTTAAACGGTTGGGGTGTGACAATTCTCCCCACCAATAAACATTTTACCCCCAAAAAGTCACCAATCCAAACATTAGTTAATAATTGCGTCCATTCACGAACATAACTGTAAGAAACATGGAATCTTGGAGTCATAATTTATTCTTCAATTCACACCTGACCGATCTAGATGAAACTGGAAACCAAAACAAGGGGACACATGAGGGTGGGGGTTCTCCCCACCATAAAACTCATCCAATACAAAAACATCAAACCCCAACAAAAAACACCAAGACATAAAAGGGAAACACATTATGAAATGAACCAAGAAAATTAGGACACTGATATGGGAGAACCAGCACAAACCTCTCTCCACATGAACTGAAAACATCCCCAACGAGGCGGCATAACACAAAAGATGAACTTAACCAAAATAGTGAACCCAAGACCAACTGCAAACATTGATTCTTCCACAGGTACTTACATCTCCAAATAAACAGATCTAAACCAATATCAACCCACATAAGGGAAAAACACAATTTTAAGAAAAACCCACGATTCAAAAGGGAAACTTTTAAATAGGTATAGCTGGTTGGACTTCAAAGGAAACTCACATCACACTTTTACAAAGAATTGATGAACATATAATGGCGGTGAAATGTTAATAGTAGAAAAACAAGAAAAATAGTGCTTTAAATGTTCTAATCCCAACACAAAACTCAAAACACAGACTGAGGCTTCACACCACTGGTCACTCTTGACTATTCTCGAGCTTCACCTTGAGACTTGAGGTTGGGTATCTAACGGATGAGGCATATTATGCTTCACAGTCACACACTAGTATCCCTTGATTATAAATCCTTCCTCGAATCGTGCTTCCTAAAAAATAATCCCCGGTGACCCGAATGTCCACATTGATGACAAGGTTTCAGAGGGATGTGACAAGACTACTTGGAATGCCTGAACCAACCATACTTATGGAACATCAAAAATGGGCCTGATGAACTATAGACTGACACCAATGAAATGTATTATCTATAAATAGGTTCCTCTGGTACACCCCTCTCTCCATTTGGGAACCCCTATAGAATGATGGGAGCCACCGGTTTTTCCAAGCCCTTGCACTTTGAATGCCAACTCCTTGATGTGATCGGCATAGGCCTTCACCCACCTATGTCCTTATTAACTACGGATGGGATCTTACCTCTTTTTGGCTTCACCCCCTCAAGTATGACCCATTGGATGAAAATGGTCTTCAACACCACTCACATCATCCCAAATCCAACAATGATGAGACATCCACCTCCACTAGTCCAATGCCAGACCGTCCACTAAACCCAAGACAATATGAACTCTAACGAACTCTAGAGTCCCCAATCACTGGAAGACATGATCTACTCCCCTAAACCGGCTTCACTACCCCAAATGGTCCCCAAACACCTCTAAGGACAAGAAACACTTGACAAAAACCATAATTGGGAATGACTCATTAACAAATTTTGGGGACATTTCTGGGAGGCATATTCAGAACAGCATGAAAATCAAAATCAAACTAGTATCAAGATAAAACTCAATAAAAAGAAACCCACCAAGATGAGACAACTGGTTACGAATCAAGAAAAAGATTAAACACAACCAAAAACAACACCACAATCCAAGGGTAATAGGCTCATAATCCCAATATATACAATCACAAGAAAAAATAATTTTTCAAAAAACAAATATTTCTATTACATTTAAAAACTATACTATTCCAGGGCCAATTCCAAAATACCAAAACCTACTTCTCATGAAAAACCAATTTTTGAAATAACCATCTCATTAAAATCCTTTTTGAAAAATAAACCTAGACAACCATTTAATTCCAAAACCCCACCCATGGAAACTTATGAACCATTAAAGTTGTGTCCACCCATTTCCATCTTCATGTTCCCACACACACATTCCACACATACCCACACACATGAAAACATCAATAAGGAACACCAAGGGTCACACCCAATCCAAATTTTGTAATCAAAATCACTTTCTTTTTTTAAAATACACCTTACTAGTTTAAAAACATTTTAGGAAATAACTTTCGTTCCAATACCATTTTCATTTCAAAAATCCATTTTCATTCTCAATATATGCTTACACCACAAAAATCAGGATTGAGCACAACTAAAACCATGCATAACTGGAATGAGGAACTGTTGTTTAACCCTATCCTGACAACATAGTAGTAGGCCACATCCTACGTAAGACATAACACTATGGGGGCCTTGAAATGGGCACCTAGGATTCACATGGGTCACTTCTCCATTTGGGGTCACAACGTGACACCGAGTCACCTCTATTGTCATCCCTAAATCCAAAACAAATACAAAAGACTCAAAACTCAGACTATTCTTGGTAACTCAGGTCTCTTTAGAAATGGTGGTGATAAGGCACCAAACCATAACCTACCTCAGATGCCCTGAAATTCCTAATATCCAACTATAGGACACCCTAAATATCAAGGGCCCTCTCTAATAGCAATTTTTCCTGAACCAGCAAGATTCGTCCATGAACCGGTCACCCAAGCTAGTCTGCAACATGTCATCAAATGCGTCCTTGATCCTCCTGGGTTGAAAACTAGTGTTGGGCATCAAAACATACTAGAGGGAAAAAATTATTCCAAAAGAAATAGACCAGGAAAAGATAGATAAATGAACCAAACAGGACACAGGAACCAAAAAATAAACATAAATAATAAAAATAGATCCAACTACAAAATACAACTCAACAAATTGAAAACAAAAATACATAATTAAATCTATTGTGATCAAACTGAACCATGGTCACATGATATCAATGTGACCTCTTGGTCACCTCCAACCAAAAGAGAAGACATGCTCCAAACCTGATCACCTTCTTGGGAACCTGAATAAAAAATAAACCTACAAAACAGCCCGGGTCTACCAACACTTAGTGGTATAGGTAAGGAGGGAGCTAATAGCTCTATCAGTAGCCACCAAAGAATCCATGACATTCCCTCCCAAAACCAATCCATTAATAGTAATTTGAAATTTATTTATATAAATAGTCTTTTATACACCATTTTCATTTTAAAATAAACAACATGATATATTTCACTCATAATTTAATAAAAATCACAAGAATATAAAAATGGAGTTATGATAAATATTTTTCTAGTCTACTTAAAAATCATTTTAATGAAATCCCACATTCACAGTTTTCCAAAACAAGGATACAAATAGGTACAATAATAAAATTCTACACAATGAGGGAAACATCTCCCGTAATGCTCATTATGAAAAGACTTGGGAATTGCTCAGAACTCATAGGAAGTCCATAACATACTATAAATGTGACTCATCCTGAAGGCGTGCCCTACCCGATGATATCATAAGGCACAAACGCCTGATCGTTACCCTACATATCCTAACTGAGTTTCCAAATCCCATAACAATAATAACAAAATATCTACTAGCTATGGGCCACTAGTAAGTGTGTAATCTAAACTAGTCCAGCAATCTTTCTTAGTATTTTTATTTTCTTTTATATCTTCCCATGTATGTATCATAAGGGTGTGTTCCATGCAATTAAACCTACAAGAAACATATATAAATAACCAATATAACCTTACAATTCAGTACCACCCCAAAAAACGCAAGGGTAGTCCATTACCATTAAACATTCATCACACAAGGGAGGTCCCAAACTGAGGCCCCTCCCAATCTCATGGATCAACAACTAGGTCGGGGAACCCACCACAGAAGGGTTTGCCAAAAACCTATCTGAAATACCAAACAGGCCTATAGTTCTACCCATCCAGGGTACATTTATATACAAAGAAAGGATCACTATAAAACCCATTTCTGAGTATATGAAATATCATTATCACTCTTCCTCTGCAAAACAACCATTATGATTCATACACAAACCGAATGAAACCATAATTTTCAAATGGTACTTTTTTCCAAACAACAGTACCACAAAACAATTTTGGACACAAACACAATGCACTCAAAGGTTATAAATGTGTATTCAACCATTTCAAAAATCATTTTCCATTTTACCCAACCAAATATAAGTCACAAAATCATTCACACAATTTTCAAAAACACCCTCATTCAATTTTTAAACCAGGGTGCCCTTTTTCAATAAATAGGGGAAGGGAAGGTCGGGGTTATTTTAAGAAATCCAGGGTTCTAGAAGAGAACCATCAAAAATTTCATCGTCATTTAAAGTATATTCTATTGTTGCACACCGTGCATCCATGCATGTGCCCCCATAAATTGGCATAACAATAGGTTATTTCCCAATTATTTTTAAAGAAAACACACACACACACACCATCCACTAACACATTCAACCATTTCAATAAAACCCCCACTTCCATAAATCCAACCAATGCAAAGAAAACATGATCTGTAAAAAACTTCTACAAGAGAACACCACTCAAACCGTCCTACAATACCCTTTGAAGATAAAGACTTTTAATCAAACCCAATTAGCATGACATAAACATGGGAATAGAGATAAAAGCGTCCAAAAACATATTTTATAACAAATCAACAAATATGATAACACTACCATGATTTAACTATGAACATATTACAGGCAAAAATCATCATATAAAAATTTATTAAGAAAATATAAGCATCAAATGGATTTTAATTGGAAAAAATTGCATGGAATTACATACCTCAACATCTGAAGATGGGATACAACTCCAAATGAAGGGGGAGAGAGACCTCTTAGACCAATTTCACACCTTATACCACAAGGGAAATGCACAAAATATAATCCAAGGAGTTATGGTATTGTTAATTTGATGAAAAACACCAAAAATAAATGAATTAACAACAGACCGAAAGAAGTGAGGGTTGCTGGTGAGAGGAAACATGACTGTGCTGGAGTAGGGTGGAGGCACTATGTAGGGGGTTCGGGCCGTACTGAAATACTGCCAAACATGGGGATTGGGTTCAATGGAGCCACACCAGAAATGGGGGTCGGGTTCTCATGGGGCAGGTCGGGGGTTGGCTACAGCTTAAGATGGCGCAAGGAGGGAGGATTTCGGGAGGGGGTGATGGGATTCTAGCATATTTCAAGTCGAGCAGCCAATGGGAAAGGGGGGGTGTAGGTGTGCAGTGTGTAGGGAAAGGGAAATAGCGGGGTGACACCCCTAGGGGTTCTACATTTTTTAATATAATAATACTAATAATAATAATAATATATTAATTATAAATATAAAAGTAATAATAATAATTTTATTCCTCATGATAATATTAATATAAATAATAAAAATATTAATAATCATTTTAATAATCAAAATAATAGGAATAGGAATAATTAAATAATAATTATAATACATTTTAAGGTATTATTATAATAATAAAATACTTTCATAAATAATATTATTTTTAATAATACTAAAATACTAATCAATACACTTTAATTATTATTATAAACACAATAATATTTATTTATTTTTTTAATAATATTATTATCAATGAAAATAATAATAATAATAATAATAACCACTTTAATAATATTATTATTCTTATCTACACAATAATATTATTATTATTACAGTACAAACATTTACCTTATTTTCTTTCCATAAAATATTATTTATTTTAAATATTCGGAAATTACACAGGTACTTAGGCCAATCGTGAAGTTGTCGCCAACTGTGTGGTACCCACGCACTGATCTAAAACCCACCAAACACATCAAACATCAAAAAAATTAGACTATTGCCCAACTTGGACCTTGATGAGGCTAATAGAAGCCATAAAATAATAAAATAAAATAATTTTTAAAGGTTGAGGTGTGACTAGCTTGAACCAAAATAATTTATTCTCTTAGATGATTTGGGTGGAATGCACTACCTGGAAAGTTGCATTGACATAAAGCCTTGACCCATGTTACCCAGAGTCGGTGCAATATTACATAACATTGGCATGATCACAAGAGATCATTTCTTGAAAGATCGATTAGTTTAGTAGCCTTGAAATTTCTATATACATACATAAGTTTTACACTACATCATGAAATTAAAAAAAACATTGTGTCACTATTGAACACACTCATATCCCTTTGCCTATTTGTACATGTTAATCGTAATATACTTCTTTGCATATTGGAAAAAATAAATCATAGAAAGGGGTGAGCTCAGATTCTTAGTAAGGATAACGTTATAGCAGAAACTATAATAAATAAGAATAAACATTTAAGGCAATGTATAAGACTAAAACAAAAGACTTTTAAATTTAAACTTTAGAATAATATGGAAAAGATAAATCAAATAATACTATGTAATTATTCACAAGGATATTATACTAATCAAATAATCACTTGTAATATCGAATGCTAATATCATAATGATGGAATGCATAACTTCGTACATCATAACCACATAGTCAAGGCCTCATGCCAAGACTACGAATATAAAATTTCTCAAGGCCTTGTGCCAAAAAACTAGTTTGTCTCATTTGACCTACCGATTCATCGTGGGGATATAGCGGGCCCCTCCTATCACTTACTAAGTCCAATGCATTCATCACTCGAAAAGGGTGAAACATAATCTAAACATTCGTATTAAAACTAGCGTACAAAATGTCAATACTTTAACTACAAACAATGAATGGTATAAAAATTGCACATCCATAGTCAAACATAAATCATTATATACAATATGGATGATTTTATTATAATAAATCAACCTCAATAAAGAATAATGAAGGATATTTACATAGATGAAAATAATCAGTAAAACTATTTGAGAGAAATATCCTTTTTTGAAAACATTTAAAAGTATCACTATTTATAAAGAAGTTGTTTAAATGAGATTTTTGAATCAAATTTCTCATTCCAATTTGAAACTTTTAAAAGTAATTTTAATTTTAAAACATTCATGTCCATATAAATAAATCCATAAACCAATTTTTAAAACATGGACATTAATGAGAAAGATTTAGAAGAATAAATCTTTAAAACATTTAAAATTATATTTTAGTCAGAGTTCTTAACCAATTTAGAGACTCTTGAATACAAGTAATTGAGTTAATAAAAACCTTATAATATCATGAGAATAAATGGATTCATGGTATACTATTTCAATGAAATGTATATACACCATATAAACGTGAATTGGAGCATAACAACAAATAAGTGTCAATGGAATATAAATTGAGATGAAATACCTTATAAGGACTATATCATTAGGTTAAGGGTAAATACATGACATAACTATGTGTGAAAAATATAAATACAATCAATATTATTGGATATTCAGTGTAAATAAATCAGAGTACATTCACACATATTCTTGTAAAAAAACACCAATAACTTGGATGTTTAACTCAATGAATGGAAATTGAGGTAAGATTACTCTTATCAAATTCATATCGATGAATTGAGAATTTATAAATGGAGTTATTTTCTGTATCAATATTATATATACACGAAAAGGAGTGTAAATTACTACATAAATAAATAAATAGTGATTTTACACATAATCTTGGAGTAAAATAATCAATGATGTTTTCATAAAACCCAATGAGTGGAAATTGAAATTAGAAATTTTGTTACCGATTTGGTAACTTATGAAACATACACCCCATGAAAGAAGGATCATACAATTAAGTTTTAAATAACCATAAATTAAATTATATTATACAATGAATGAAATCACTGGAAGTACATACACCATAAAACAGGAAATAGTGGCAAATATAGCATGAATCTCATGGGGATAAAAAGTGAGATGGGAACCCATTACCTTGTACTTTTCCTTAGTATAGGATAGTTTAAACACAAATATAATGGTAAAATAATTTTTATTATATTATAAATTAACCACATACATAAATATTATATCATATATGATCTTCTAATATTGTTTTGATAATGATATTTCAGCAGTATCATAGTTTTGGGTGTTAACGGATTTGTTTTCCTTTATATTTGTTGCTATGTGAGTAATGTTTGTTATGGGTAGGATGTATTTGATTCATATAGACAATTATATTATGTTCTTAAACATTATTTTTAATAATCAAATGAATATTATTCTTGAATGGTTATGATGGGGAACGAAATCTCATCGTGTCATGGAGACAGTAAGTCGTACAAATGCAAGAGAAACAATATCATTCTATTAGTGGCGAGATCATATGTAATTGGATGGTAAATTATATATAAATAATAATTAACATGTTATATTTATTATTTACATAAGTTATACTCATTACTATACCCATCCAAATAATTAAGTGTTGAATAACAAACTACATCAAGATGTGGAGACGGTAAGCTGTTCGTACGCACGTATGGTGACTTTTTCATTCATAGGATTGATCGAATAATGAACATGGTTGTACCATATTTATAATAACATAAAAGTATTTATAAGGTAATTTAGATATTATTTTTTAATGGAAACAATAACAAAAGAGGAAGTGGAAGAAAAAAAGAACTTTAAAAGAGCTGATTAAATTATTACCTCTTCTCCGGGATCTTCCTTTGGATTTGATCAAAATGGCTCCTTAGGTTGGCATTATTATCAAAGTAGGGCCTCTAGGTTGAATTGCGTGTATTTTTGAGGATATTGGAGTCGAATTTGGCCGAGCCAAATGGCTTTGGAGGTGTGAAATTAAGAGAAGGGGAAGTACCCTTTTATAAGAGGGGTGAGGGTCACTTTAGGAAAAGATTGAAATATTATTTTATTATACAATCATATTCGGTTTATATTGGCTCCAAAAATATTTATTTTGTGGATAAGGTGGTGCGTGGTCGAAATAATCTCAACCAATAGGTTTTAGATGGGTTTAGGTCACCATATTAACTTTATATTTTAGATTTAACACTTAGTTAAATAGTTTAGCTTTTACCGTGTATTGTTTTATTATTATAATAAATTCTTAATAAACATACTATAAAAATACAAGAGAACCCCAAGTGGTTCATTATCGATATATATAACCTTATAAATGTCTTTTTTCTAAGCCTTAGAATTTTAGGAATATTATATCCGTTAATAATATAGTATTTGTTTTAAAAATCATTTTCTTCAATTTTAAAACTATTTAGTATTTGGTTTTTTTGAAAGTCATAAAATTTTTATCACTTAAAAATAAACTTATTTAATCTACCCTAACATTTCATATTAACCTAGAAAATTATTGTAAAGCATCAAAAGTCTCAATTTACTATTATATAATTATTTATAATATAAATAATTTTAATCTTTCAACAATAAGGTAATTACTGCCTTATCATTGTTTCATAAATAAATTTAATTATTTACTGTCTAAAAATGATAAAAAAAATACCATTATGTAGGAAATATTTTTATATTTATAATTAATATATATTGTAAATTTTATCTTATGTATGACCCTATATTAAAAATGGTTTAGTTATTAAACATTGAATTTAACACTTTTAACACTTCTTTAAATAAAATAATAATAAATGTCTTAATCTTATCCAAGTGGATAAAAAGGATCATATTTTATTCATAAGGTTTTTTTGGTCTAATTACACTTATCCAATATGATTAGAACATGTGTTAGGGTAATTATAATATCATTTTTACTTTTAATTAACATATTTACTTTTAACCGTGGTAAATTAAATTTAAAATTTACAATTCGCAAAAATTTATTTTCATAATATTGAACTATATTTTACTTACATACATCAACCATGTATCTAGGATTTTTTAAATTCAATTCACAGAGGCGGTAAAATTATGTTTTTTGAAAATTGGCAAATGTGCCTTTGAGGTGAGTAAAAGACATTAAACAGATCAATAAAATTTTATACATCTAATTTTATTTTAAAATGACTCTAATTAACTACATTAAACTTATATTGGTATTATGTATCTATTTGGACTAAAAATAAATTTAAATAAAAAGTTGGGTTTAAACAATAACATTGTGTTTTTCGCTATTCCTCAAAAATTGAATGTTTTCCATAAAATACCAAAAATTCACCAAAAGTTAATTTTGATTTTAAAAGTTCAAAAATTATTTCTATATTACCAAATTCAAAACATATAAGTTGTGTTATTTAATTTAAAAAAATATTCCTGATGTCAAAACCAGAAAGCGGGATTTTGAGAAGTAAAAACTATCAACACTTTGATATGTATTTATGCCCAATTTAAATGTAAATTTACTTCCAATGACAAAAATTGAATTAAATAAAAAAAAATTAATCTAATTATAATTCAAAACTATTAAAATTTATAATTTAACACTCTAAATAATTTTGATTAAAAAAGTTGTTTTCAATTAAAGTTTAATATTTTCCACTATTCATCAAAATATGAAAGTTATCAGAAAAGCACCGAAATTTTACCAAAACTAAATTTTTATGCCCCTATTCAGAAGAATAAGTTTATTATGTCAAATTGAATATATAAAAGTGTCAAATATTGGATTTAAAAGGGTTCTCCGTTAAAAGGCGGAAATTTTTTTTTTCAAAAATATTTCTTTTATCAGAAAAATTAAATTTGATCCTATATTATGCCTAAGAAACACATAATATGGATGTTAATATTATATATAGTATATAAAATTCAAAATTCAGTTAATAATCTTATTAACAGTTTTTTGAACAGCTAGTTTGGTAAGTCGTGGTGCGCTTGAACTCGGTGTTGTGTGTAGTGAAAGCTACTGAATTAATTGAAAGAAAATAACTTAAAATGAAATAATGGGGTGTTACATTATTCCCAACTTTTGTAAATTGCATCCTCAAAATTTTAAAATTGGTCTTGGGAACTTTATTGAATATCCCACATCATAAAAAGAGTCAATAAAAATGTCACTTTAAAAGAAAGAAAGAGAAGTAGAATGGTCACCCAAGATAACCTATAATAGGATTCCATGTAGAAAAACATGGATATGGAAGATAAACTAAGTTCCCAGTTATGATTGAGATTGATATAAAACATGATCAAGATAAAGTTAACCACAATAAAACCACAAACTTGTGTTGGGTTAAACGGTCATTAGTTTCCTAGCAGGAAAAGTAAACACACAATGTTTTTTTATGTTTTGTTTCATAAAGTTGAGGAATTTATTTATGAGATTGAAAAAGAACATAGAGATATATATTTACTTTTTACTTATATTTTCATCATTTAATAAATTTCAACCACTAACTCATCTTTTTCCAGATGATGATTATTCATGATTACTTGGTCACATCTGAAGCGCTAGAATCAAATTCTTGAGAATCACATAATCCAAAAAGGATGAACTATATTTTCCCTTTATCTTTAGGTATTAACCAAAACCAAATGGTTAGTATAAGATCGGAGGATCCCCAAAATGGATAATCCTTTATAGGAAGAAATGCTAATCTTAATTTCCAAAATTAAACAAACAATACCCAAATTTCAATAAATAATTGTCCTTAAAATCCATCAATATAATCTAAACTAATATTGAAACCCAAAACTCAAAAGAATTTAATCACATATTCTTTTATAGTAAATCTTAACATTTATCTCCAAATAACCTCAACTACTCTAAAAGTATCATACCGAAGTGTAATTAACCAATTCACATATTCTTTGTGATAGATTGATCATTTCCATTAATAACCTGAATCAATATAAAAAACATAGATTCTTCCAAAAAAAAATTCCACCATTACTCCTCAATTGAAATCCCATAGTATTCTATTTTTTAGGAATATAGTGTTACCAACAAAGAAAACGTCATCCAAAACAAAATTTATCACTTAATCAGCAAATCACATTCTTATACTAATGATATTCATTTGATAAAACATAAGATCCAAAATTAACTTATTATTTTTCAATAAAATAATTTAACTCAAAAAATTAGTCACAGTAACCAGGGACTTCACGTAGTCTAGTGGTAGGTGATAAATCCTAGTCATACATTGGTTGTGGGTTCAAATCCCACATCTTTGTCCGACGTAGTGGGTTGTCACATGTTGTGTCTGTTGTCCTTTTTCAAAAATTATATTTAATAAAATTCGCAAAATGAGATAAATTCCTCAAACTGCCCATAACACAATTTAACCACAAATATTCTCTCATACCTCGCATTTTCATCCCAAAATTAATATCCTATAATTCCCTCAAATTCAAAGACCACATAAATCCAAATGGTTCTTTATAACTATATCCACAAAATAAAATATAATTATTCCTCAAATAGAATTTTTATATAACAAACTACGGCGTTACACATACAAGAGAAAAGTCTTCCAAATTAATCCCATCCACAAAGAGCATTAATACTTTTAAACATTTCTCCATCCATTTTTTTCTAAATAGATTCATCCTTGAGCTAGTTGTTATCCTATAGAATAGGAAATTGACTCTAGTAATGCCCAGGTCCCCCGTATTTAGGGTAATTGATGGTAAATGGAATCTTAGAAACATATTTATTTTCTTCCATAGTACTCTTCATTTTCCTTCAGAAATTATTTACTTTATGTTCGTCTTTCCCACGTATAAATCATTTCTTTGTTCCATTGATACAATTTCCTAGGTGTCTCCTTCCACATTTTCGGAAAGATGGAAATTGATCTTTATTTTCTCCATGGTCTCCACTGCTGGAGCTCTTATCATTCTCTTATTTTCTCTTCTTTTTTGAGTTTTGGATTTGGATAATTTATATGTTGTTGATAATATTTTAGGAATCTGCTTCAGCATTAACACAATATATTTTACGACGATCAACATTCCATTTTGTTTCTCTTCTCCACCACCATTCCCACCTTGTACATCATGTTCATTATTACTATGTATTCCTTGGAATCCAGTCATTGACTAAAACCAGAATTCATACTATGAGTAACAATAGTCATAAAATCATTTAGAGAATACAGTGAAACCATATATTCAATCAAAAACACATTAAGATTTACCAAGGTTATTTATTCTCATCTTATATTAAAATCCTTCAAATTGTTTTGTAAAGAAAATGTGAATAATCAAAATCATATCCCGCGGGAGTTTCATAACCAAGAGTGTAGAAAGGCCAGTTGTTGTGCAGCAGTTACCATTCGAGTCTAGATCAAAGCATTGTTTTTGGGTTTTACACCTATATACATATGTTCCAGATCTGCCTCTACCTTCTTGTATCCAGATAGGGATGTATTTCTTGGAAAACCCACATAATATTTACACTACCAAAATTTTTTAATGTTATTATATACTAATCCTCAAAGTCTATCTTGGGGTAGTTCTTTTCTAATCAGAGTATTTATAAATTTAGCTCCCAAGGTTTTTACTAAAGTTCCTCTGATAACAACTATAACACCCTGACCCTAGTTACACAGACTAGGTGCATTATTACATAACTCTAGCATGATCACAAGAGATAAAATCTTGAAATACTGATTAGTTTTGAATCCTTGGAAGTGATAGATACATACATATGTTTTAAATGACATCATGTAATTGAAAAAAACAAAAAAACATTGTGTCCCCTTTGAACACACTCATATCATTTTACCTATTTTTTCAGATTATTCGTAATATAATTCTTAGAATCCTGGAAAAAATAAATCATTGAATGAGGTGACCTTAGATGCTCAGTAAGGATAACTATATAGAAAAAACTGTCATAAATAAGCATAAACATTTAAGGCTATGTATAAGGCTAAAACACAAGCCTTTTAAGCTTAAACTTCAGCATAATATAGAAATGATTAATCAAATAATTTCATTTACTTATTCACATGGATATACTACTATTCAAATAATCTCATATAATATCAATATCCAATTTCATAACGATGGAATGCATATGTGATCTGATAATACTAATGGTATAATTATGTTATAAATATCAAAGAGTGAGAAGTAAGAATGTATATGTGATATGATAATACTAGAGGTATGATTATATTATAAATATGATATAAATATGATATAAATATGATATAAATATGTTAAATCTATCATTATATCCATCCACGTGAGGTGGTTATGGAAAATGATATACATCATTTTGAGAGGCAGTGGTGCACCAAACACATGATCGAAGGATTCAATTACCAATAGATGGAAAAAGAGAAATTTATAGATCATTGACATAACATAATATCATATCATTATATGGGATATATAAATGATATTATATCATCATGGTTAAATAATATTTCAATGGTTTTGAGGAATAAATAAAATGAAAATGTATAGATGAGATTGTACCCCTTGTTTAGAAAACCCTTTTAGCTTTACACATAAAGCCTTCTTTGGAAGGTTTGATAATCAAAATAAATAATATAACATATTATGGGGAAATTTAGTATGATATTTTGGTATTTATTGGCTGAAAAAAAATTTGAAGTATAAGGAGGAGAAGAGAGGGGTTCCCCTTTATATGTGGGGGAAGGGCGCACTTGAATTTTTGAAAAGGAAACAAATGTACCCATATTTTCAACATGAAACATGGTTCTAAAACGTCTCATTATAATACCATAGATAGTATAAAGACTACATGTCTCAATAAAATGGTATTTGAAAATTTTTCTTAGTCATTTTGAAATTAATCATTCTAATTTGACCCCCTAATAAACACTTTTTAACCTTTACTATGGTAATTAATTTTTATTTTTTTTACTATTCATTTTGACCAAGATTTAAGTTAAAATTATTGTGTAATATTTATAATTATAATTTATAATATGGAATTAATTTTTAAAAATTCCTTTTATATAATATTTAATTTTTAATTTAATGTTATACTCGTAGACGTGGTGAAAAAAGGTTTTACAAGGAAAAATATTTCGTAAGTATATAATGTTTTAATATCAAAATTCAATATGAAATAGATTATATTGACCTAAATAGAATTACTAAAAATATCTTTCATATAATATTAATTTTAATATAATTTTAAAATAAAATGGATCTTGTAAATTGTTTAAATGAAATTGTCATTTTTTAAAAAAATATTTATTTTTTACTATTCATCAAAAAATTCATATTTGAATAAAATTATAAAAAATTCACTCAAAGAAAATTTCGAGCTATAGATCTAAATAATGAAGTTTAATTTTTTAAATTTATTTTATAAATATTTAAAAAATCAATTATTCTTTTTTAAAAAAAATATAAAATACATCTTTTTAGAAAGTAGTATCTTTGAAATATATAAATATTTTCTAAAAAATTAAGTGATTTTTTATATATATTTTTTCTTTCTATAAAACCATTATAAATAATTATTAAAATGAGTTTATTCCAAATAATTATTCTATCTTTAATCACTAGTATATAATGGTCATGTTCAAATAATAATATTAATAGTATATTGTGGTTCGTTAAAACTCAATGTTGTGTATAGCACAAGCCATAAATGAAATTAAATTATTCAAAAAATATATTTCATAAATACTCAGTGTGTTACCTTCTACCACAATTAAAATAAATTACTCCATTAAATTTTTTCACTCTATTACAAAATAATATTTGGATACTTTTTCCTCAAAAAACCCTTAAATTTATGGGTATCTTTTTCAAATTGGATGTTTCACCTCAAAACATTGACGGGGTGACTGGTCATGTGTCATAATAATTTCTCTCCATGATCTAGAAACTCTACCATTTTTCTTTTATTGTAAATATCATGATATATTTGTATGACCCTTATGTTTGTTGCATTTGAAGGATTGGGTATCTAATAACTCGAGAGAGATACAAAGAACATATTATGGACTGGAGACAGCTTCAATGAAAGTGTCAATTATTAAGCTACAATTTGGATACAACCATGAATTTCAATGGGTTTGATATAACTAGGTCTTACTTCAAGCTGATTTCCCAATCTATTTACATTATTCCACAGATAAATTATTAGAAACACTTGTCACCAAATTCCAATTTTGGATCACATTTGATATTGTCGACATAACTTTTATGTCGAACGTGTTCTTCTATAATATGGTATTCAATGGATTTAACTTTCTAAACCATTTCCTTAGATAGCTCGCATCTCAATAACATTCTATCTACTACTTCATCCCAACATGATATATTTATACATTGTTTTACATGGAGGTCTTCATAAGGAACAATCTAAATGCTCAAGCAGAAGCTATTTTTGTAAGAAAACTCAACGAGACTAAGTTATTCATTCCAACCACATTTGAAATCCAGAAAATAAGATCTAAGTATATCCTATTGGGTTTGGATTTTTTTCTAAGTTATAATGTCTCTCTATGAATTATATTTCATTCTAAAACTCAACATTGTATTCAAATTCTAATGATGACTTCACCAAAACTTCATGGTGAACCTCAAATCCCAATTAGATACAATGGTGTGTTGTACTCCATGAATCATTATCACTTCATTAAAATTTATGTTGGAAAGGTGGATAAAATATAAATATTCAATGATAGTGATGAAGTGTTCTAAATTTATAAGGTGGTCGACTAAAACCCATACAAAATTATTTCATAGATGTTTTGGGTGTCCAATAAAAAAATATGATGTCTTTTTCAAATTTCCATTCTATGATGGGTAATGTTTGTAACGTCTCTTTAAACCTTTATCTCCCAGCCATAACATACTGATATTCCAATCAGATAAAAACAAACTCTATAATATATCTCTTCATTTTATCCCAATATAAATAATCATTTAGATCTTTATACATATTTTAACTTCCAGGATTAATAAATATTTAATTACTATAATCTTATGGGTGATATTTATATCTTTTAATATGGTATTCATGGAACATATATATGGTTCTTGAACCTTATCATTATATCATGATCAAGCATAGACTAATCAAAATTTCTTAACTTCAATAGTAGTTCCATATCATCCTTATGAACCTATTTTATAATCACATGGATAGATGGTGGAACACTAATTTGGGACTGAAAATATATCTCCCCTTCCTTCAAGGATCCATGATCCATCCTTTTCAAATCAATAAATGTTGTATCTTCTTTTATCATACTCATATATTAGCTAGTATGATTATTTCATCTTAAAGCATTGACCGCTTTGATCTCTTTCATAGGGTGGTAATGTATTGAGTAGTCGTCATATTTAATCAGCTCAAACTGTCTTATTTGGTATATATTCAACACATTCTATGGGAATATATACTTTATGTTTTATGATTTTTATTTATATTACAATTTTATACAGAATGATAATTTATCCCTAACATTAATGAAAAAATTACCATAGATAACTCAAAATAATATTTTAGTGATTTTTTCTCATAAACCATCGATTTTCATGAAGCAAAAGTTACAACCACACAATTCTTCATGAGACCACATCTTAATTAATTATTGGATGCATCACTATACATTAAATACCCATATACATTATATGGTAATGTTAGAATAAGTTCATTAAATAAACTTTTCTTTAGTTCATTAAAATTTTCCTCATAATCATCTATCAAAAGGAACTTGGATCCCTTATAATTTAAAATGGTGAGTGTTTTAGATATTCGTGATAAATTCTACCAAAACCGTAAATATTATCTACTTAATGAAAGAGAAATACGGGACCCAATCATCGTGGTTGGTTTGGGACAATTCTTAATAGACCCCATATTTTATGGATCTAACAGTATACCATATATTCAATTTATATGACTAAAAAATGAAATATATTATAGACAAAATTCACCATTAGCAAATATATCATGCAGTTCATCCTTCATCAGGGACATTATTAAAATTATAAAGGGATATTCATTCTTTCCCTTTATCATTAAATTAATGATAATATCATCTATAAATACTACCATAATTTGTCCAAGAAACTACTTGATGGGTATATTTATTAAATCTAGGAAGATAGCCGGAGGATCAATAAGATCAAATCGCCTCCTAATATACAAATAGTTTCCACATAATGTATAGAATGTTTTTTTGGTTATATTCTCCATATTCACCCTCAATTGAAGATATCCAAAATAGAGTTCGGTCATGGAAAATTATTTATCTCCATGCAGTTGATCAAACAACTCATTGAAATGGAGTGGATGATGCTACTTTATCATTTTGATTTGGTTCATCTCCTGATAATTAATCCAGAGTTGCGTCAGCCAATCATTATTTTTAACAAAAAGAATAGGTGGACCCCAAGGTGAAACGGAAAGAAGAATAAATCCATTTTCAATATTATCCTTGAGAACCTTATTCAAGTATGGAAACATAATAGGGGTCATTCTATATGGAAGCTTTAAAATAGGCATAACACTAGGTATGCATTCCATTGAGAAATGAACTTCAAATTTTGATGGAAGACTACAAAACTCTTTCTAAAATAATTAAAAAAACACATGTATAATCTGAATATCATCGATATTGAGTTTCTACCTAACCATATTAGATAAATAAATCCTTTAAAATGGGAATCAATACCCATATAATGGATGTTATTTCTATTTAAATTACATATTTATTATCTCACTAATAGACAGTCATATTTTTTTCAGAAATCCAAATGTGACTTCCCTTCCATGTTAATTGATATGGTCTTTGTGTAGTGAATTCTAATACATGCCTAAGATAAAATAGAATTAAACATCTAGATAATAACAAGATTTTTTGGAAACACATTCCAAAAAACTTCAACATGATAAAAATAACAAAATTTAGATGCAATAATCATACCATTAGGGGTTTCCCCCCTTAATTCAACATCAAATCATTAGGGATATGAATTAAAATTCCTATATATATTTCATTATATATGTATATTTATATAAATAATATCAAATTGGATACTTCAATATCAGAGAATTATTATCACAACTCCAACCTAACCAGTCTATCAAGAATCACTAACAAAAATCAAAATGGTTTGTTTAATCACTAAAATTTTTTAATTAAATGATTAATCATGAAAAATAATTCATATAATATCAAAATTATGACACTTTATTTTCAATATATGACACTATAGGATTAAACTAGGTAATTTTTAATTATTATTTAAAAACATGATGGTTCATAAAGTGTTTTTTAGTTTCTAAAACATATCCCTCAGGAGTGATAAACTAGGTTTAATGTAAGACCCATTGTCATGCACTAGGTGATGATAGATTCCATCTCAACACTCCCTATTAGATGTTATGACCCCAAGGTAAAACTATCTAGATAAAAATACTCATTTTGTATCCAGAAAGTGATGCGATTTCTCAAAAACCACTTATTATAACAATCAACAAAATTCTAGGATATTTTCCTATCCTTGGATTTATCCTTATGGTTCTTGTAAAATTTTTCCCATCCTTGTTTCCAAAGGTTTAACTAAACCTTTATTTAATAACAAGAATAGTTACCCACACATTCATATAATGATATTTCATCGTAGTATTCAAATATTTGTTACATAACATAACGATCTATGCTAGAATCATTTTGGTCTAGTGCCTTTGGAAACATGGATGCATAAAAACTATTTTATAGTATAACTACACCATATCCTACTCAATTATTCATAACTATAACCATTTTTGAAAATTAATACATAACACTATTCTTTATAACTTAGGGAATGTAAAAATAATAAAGGGTGAGATTAGATACTCTGTAAGGGTAAAAAGATAGATATCAGTATAAAATGAGAATTATGGAATGACAACATGATAATAACATTTTAAAACCTCTCCCTGTAATTCATAGAACATAAAGATGAAACATGGAATAAATATTTGAATTTAATAAAAAATAAATCGTAATGTAATAAAATAACATGATCCATGATATTATATTTTTAACGTAAGATTTATATTTCTAGAAATCATATTGGCAGATAAAATCTTATGTCAATTTATCCCACCAAGACATTCATAACTTGTTAGGATAGGGATAAGAACCTATGTATCCACATTGGTCATAGGATAAAATTACATGTACCCTATTCTGGGCTTAGGATAACCTCCCACATGAATTCTTTCAGGATTCAGATAACCTCTCATGTACCCTCTTTTATTCTTTGGATAATCTCCCATGTACCCTCTTTTGGGCTTGGAATTACCCCCATGCACCCTCTGAGCTCAAAGAACATTAATCAATACCCACTGAATTATAGGTAGATATAGGTCCCACTAGTTACAAAATACATACATTTATGTTACGTAAGAACATTAAACATGAATAATATCATGACGTATATAAACGAAATGTGTTTGATTATCATTCATCATTACATAACCCATAGAAAAGGAAAAGGTTTTATAAAAATATATTCATCTCAATCTCAAGCCATACATATAAATCACAGCGATGGTATAACTGGATCATATCTCTATCAAAACATAAATGAAAACAATGTTATTTATCATTGATGAATAGAAATTCCATAATATAATTATTGAAACATTCATGAAGAAAATATCCTTTCTATATTGAAACCACTTTTTAAAAATAAAAAAAAATATAAAATATTTAAAAATCATTTTCATTGAAAATAACCCGGCATCATTTTAAAGTAGACATTTTATCATTTAGTGTTCATGATTTATGAAAATATTTTTCATTCTGTAAATGTTAATATGATGCTTTCTTCAATATTTTCGGTAAAAACTAAAGCGATATTTGATTAGAAAATGATATGAATATTCCTTTTAATCCATTTTTTAAAAAATAAATTATGGTTAAAAATAGTATTTAATAAACTATTGGATAATATTAAATAGATTCTTCAAAAAAATTTATGAAAAAATGGACATGGAAGAAAAAGTAGTTTTTACCGATAAGAGAATTAAATTCAATTATTCCTTAAAAACATTATTTTGGAATCTTGCGTACATAAAGAGAGTAAAATGAAATAAAAACATATCATTTCAATAAATAAATGTAGGAGAAGAAAAATAAATAATTTATTTATAGTTAGATCACAATATATAATCATTATAATCATTATCATAAATAACTCTAACAAAAAATGACATTGTAATATCCAAACCATACCGTTATAGAAAACTTTAAATAATAATCCCCATGAAACAAAGAACATTATATACACTTGTAAATCCCCATAAATTTCATAATAAGTGTCACATAATAATTTAATGGTCATTATATTCACTATAAAAATAAGAAAGTGGTGAATATTTCATGTGTCTCATAGAAATAAAATTGAGACAAAAATACCTTACAACATTAGAACTCTTGAATCATAAGCCTCAGTAATGAATAAAATAAGAAAAAAGTTAAAATATCATCAAAAAAATGGTTTTCATGAAATACAATTTCAAATGGTAAATAAATACACCTAACACAAAAAAAATGAGTGGTGAATATAGTACATGTATCCCAAAAATAAAAGAGAGACTAGAAATCCCCAACCTTAAGTTACAATTTCCATATTACATGTTTATACCTCCTCCATAATAAATATAGTTGTATTATAGATATATTATAGAACTATAATAATATATATATTACCATATATGCTCTACTTTCAACCATTAAACACCCAATTTATGACAATTTACTTGTTAATATCATGTTTTAGGTAATAATATCATTGTTCTCCATGTATATTTTGGTTTGGTATTTTCGATCCTTGTTATTTGATCATGGGTACATAATATAAATAATTTCAAAAAAAATTTAAATATAATATATATTCATTATATATCTATTTTTTTAATACATTAAATTTTGAGATATAAAATGAATTACATTGTTCATCGAGATGGTAAGTCATACGTATACAAATATGTTGTTTCCATATTCTCTAAAGATGTTACGAAAGAAAGGTTAATATTATATCACCTTTATATAGACATTATAATTTCATATATATCACATATATTTAAAAAAATTATTTGTATTACATTCCATGTAAATCATAAGTGAAAATTTAATAACATCGCTTCGTAAAGTGGTGGTCCACCATACACACGAGCGACATTATCCCATTCCCATGGAACAGAAAGTAAGAAGGTATCTGTTATATTATAATTATAGGAGTACAATTTTTTAGTAAATATCATATAAATATGTAAAATATATCATTATATATGCCTTTTATATGCGATGATAGAAAATTAACTACATCGGTTTGTGAGGCGGTACTCCATCATACAAATGATCGACAGTTTCATTTCACACTTGATGGAAGAGGGAATATAAGTTGGTCATTAAATTAACATAATAAAACATATGTATATTGTATATAACAATTTAATAATTTAATAGTGGTTAAATAATATATTATTGTGTTAGAAGAAGAAATATCCCAAAAACACATAGGTAAGGACTATACATCTTCTTTAGAAAACCCCTTTAGGATTATACCTAAAGAATTATTAGGGGGGTGTTCTAAATAAAATAATTCATTTGGGATTTGGGTAGGGAATTATTAATGATATTTGTTTTGGTATTTTCTGAAGCAAATGGATTTTAAGTGTTAATATGAGGGGAAAGGTGTTTCCCCATTAAAAGTGGGCGATGGAAACACTAAATATTTTTAAAAGAAAAGTTTGACCACGTTTTAAACATGATAAAATGTTCCCAAATGGATCATTACGGAACCTTAGATTAGATAAATTGGATATATGAACATAAAATTTGTTTTTTAGAAGTTTCTAGATCATTTTAGGCCTTATCCTTTTAGTTTAACCCCTAGTAAACCAACTTTAACCTTAAGAGTAGTAATTAATTTTTACTATTTATACTATTCATTATGACCAAAAATAAATTTGAGATTATAATATTATGTTAATTATTATGATTACAAATATGCAATAATTTTTTTTACAATTACTTTCACAAATTTGGAAAATTTAAATTTAAAATTAAACTAGCAGGCCTGACAAAAAGTGGTTTTCCAAATAGTAAATTTTCATAATAATGGAACGTTTTAATATCTAAATTCAATATATAATTGATTCCAATTACCTAAATTGGATTAATAAATATACAACTGAACTATCTTAATATTAGTCCCAAAATAAAATAAAATTTATCTAGTGAATTATAAAAATGAAAATATATTTTTTAATGAACAACATTATATTTTCACTATTAACTGAAAAATTAATCTTTGTACAAAATTCATTAAAATCAACTCAAAAATAATTTTAACATGAAGATTAAAAAAATTATTTTTTCTAATAAAATTTTCAAAAATTGGAACAAATTAATCTTATTATTTGTTCACAAAAATAAATAAGAATACTTTATTGAGAAAATTTTATTTTCAAAACATATAAATATTTTACTAAAAATAAATACTTGTTATCAATGTGTTTTCATTATATAAAAACAATATACATAATTTCTAAAATATTAATATTCTTATTCATACCACCAATTTTAATTAATAGGTTTTAATGGAATTGTTTAAACAATAATGTTAAAATTATATTGTGTTCGGCTAAAATTTGGTGTTGCGAGTAATGAAAGATATCAGATAATTTAAATTATTCAAAAAAATACTTCAAAAAAACACAACGTGTTACACCCCATATGAAAGAGTTTTAAAAAACCTGAGTTTGCATGGAAACAAGCTATCAAAAACAAATTTCATTTATACATAATTAGTGCATCTATGAAAAAGGTTTGGAAAACCCGAAATTTAATAGTAGAACTCATGTTTGGGGCACATAACATATATTTTATTGAAATCAACTAGAATGTATGATCCCATCAAATAATTATAAATATCTTGAACCCATGGAATATCATCATATAACTGGAAACATTTTACAGTATAATACATTTCATTATTAGAAATTTATTGGGATGAAATACTATTCTATGTGGGAAGTAAATTATTGATTATTTCATCCATGAAATTCTCTACTGATTTTATATCCCTAATTTCTATATTAAATTCCTAAAAAATTAGTAGAAATTGAATGACGAATAGTTTTACTACTATTTTCTTATAGATATATGGAAGGGATTATGGTCAAAATACACATTCATTTTTTACTTAAAAATTTATAACCTATATTTATCCATGTAATGTTAAATTACAAGATATTATTTTTTAGTTGTGGGTTATTTTTCTTATCTATAGTTCAATGTTTTTATGAAACCAGAAATAATAGGTGAAGACCAATTGACACATTTTTTTTAGACTACTAGTACATATTTATTGGAAAAATCACACATGATCTAAAATTGTAAATCCTACCATGGTGGCTGGATTACTAGGTTTATGTGAGGCTCTATTTCAATTTATTAAAATCCTACTCATAGTTATTATCAAACAAAAACTCTTTATCTTTTTGGAGTAACTCGAAGATGGGGAATTAAATATTAAAAAGTCATGAATGAAATGATGATAAAATATCACATTATTAAATAAAGACATCACATTTGGAATATTTCATTGGAATGGTAGTAAATAAATAATATACTTGTTTGATTTATTTTCATGAAAACCTTCCCAAAAAATATCTTTTCCTAGTAATATTCCCTTTAAAATCATAAAATATAATTTCCCAAAAAATTATAGAATAATGTTTCAATGAAATTTCATATTAAAGATCCATGAAAAATAATAAACTACTCAAAGGAGGGAAAATAGATAATAAAATCACCCAAGAAATATTTTATGAAATTCTCTATTTAAATCAAAAAAACATTAACCATTCACTTATACATATTAACTGGAGATTTTTATATATGAATTCACATCCTCCAATATATAAATTTTCTTAAAGGAAAAGTGAAGGTTTTCTCTTCAAGATCCTTAAGTGAAATAAAGATATGTAAATATTTAGAAACCCTATTAAATGAATAATAATGAAATTTCCCTACTAACTACTATATAATTGTTTGAATAAAAAACAATGGGATATTGTACCACATAATATAATACTTTTTTCAATGATATTCTATACATAAACATCAACTATTCTACACATGAGTTGTTAAAAAATTATTATAATAATTTTTTAATGATCTTTAAACCGGTTTTCTTATAAACTACAGACAATAAATTGAACCATTGGCTGTCAAGAATAAGAGAAATTATTTACATATCCAATAATATTATTAACTTCTATTTAATTATATCAATGAGGTTGGGTTTTAGTTATCATTTCATATACCACACCATTGTATCCTTATTATTTGATAAGCTAATTTATTGAAATCATGCATATGTGTTTAGAAATATTTTAGTCCTTTGTTTTTTTATAATGTATTAAAATGGTAAGAAACCATAAAACATACTCTATAGGAAGTTAACTAGTAGTAATGGTAGTAAACTTTTTTTAATCCCCAAGATATGAATATTCTAAATTTTGATGTTGTGGTTTAAGTTGTAATCATGGTGCATTTTTTACTAATATGGGGAAATAGGAAAGGGTGAGGTCTATAATCTCATATAGATATTCAATTTTTACATCCCCACATGAGGAAAAATATTTTACAAGATTTTAAGAATCATCAATGTCCATTTCATCCCCAGTGTAATTGAAATCATAAATAAAAAATTGTGTACTACATTCATTTAAACTATTAAAACATACAAGAAATGAATTATTACTGAACATTTCTATCAATAATAAAAGATATAAAATTAAATTAATGGAAATAAGATATGTTTCTATGGATATATGGTGTATATAAATTAAATTAACAAATATTCATATTCTTCTAAAGGGTTAATGAAGGCATCATGGATGCAAAAGTTCTCAATTGCACCATCAAAATCCTTATATAATATAACATTATATACATTAATTCTTTTTACGTTTTTAAGAATTATTTCCATAATATTAAGGGAACCCTTTAATTCATATAATAATATTACATTTTTATCACATACAAATAAATATTAAAAAATTGACCTCGATGGAACGTCCACCAGAAAAATAGTGAGGCTATCGTACTTCAGTTCACCATTTGAACAACTCTGATTATTGGTTTCAACATTCTATTCAATAAGGATGTGAAATGGGTTGAGGCATCAAACTTATAGGAACTTCCAAATAAAATATATAATTAAAAAAATAAATAATCTGATATGTTGAATAGAATCAAAAATGTTCTAGGTCCTTGAAGTTATTAGAAAGTTATTGTGGGGAAAATTACGTGACACTACTACCTAATATCACCCATTATACAATCAAATTTTTTTTATTGGTTTGCATATATCTCAGTTAGAAACATAGAACCTTCCCTTTTTTAAAAGATTCTAAGATCTCCATATCGTGATTTTTTTTATTTGTATTCATTGGGTGTACCATTTTGTAAATCATTGAGGCATACTAATGATGTTGGGATAAAACATATAAACTAAATTTCTACTATTAAGACTCATCTCTATGAAAGAACATTTCTTGTTTAGGTTTTTAATAATTTTTGTAATGGAAGGTTATTTGGTAGGGTATTTCTCCACTAAAGTGATGATTTAGATTTTAATGCATGTATCACTATAAATTATTATTTTTCTAAAAACTTTATTATCCTTTTCAATTGAATATATGTTGACAAGGTAATAACCCCAACACTTGACTTTAAATTTTCCCCAATTTGTTGGAGAGTTAGACTAATTAATTTTTAGCCCTTATATAGTTTCATGGTTTAGTTGTTGAAATTAGATATAATTTTTTGAATAGTGATATATTTAATTCTTAAAATTTAGTCTCATGATTGAAGGGTAGTTAAAATTTACTTTATTAGAGTTACTAAATATTAGGAAATGGTGGAGGATGGTTATCATTCATCGATTAATACTAAGACTATTTAAAATGGTTTGAGTTTAACCCTTGTTTAAATTATTTTTTTCCTTATAACTAGAATTTTAAGGGTGGTAAGGTTATTACCTTAATTTTAGTTTGTACGATTGCCATAGAAATATTTCACCACGAGTCATACTGGTGTCTCGCTATTGGGGGAATTAGTTATAATAGTGTGTATTAGTGGAATATATACCATAATTTTTTGGATTACGAGGATATGATTTTATACGGTAGAGCATAATTTATAGAATAAAATTTTCTGAATCTATAATCTTTTTGTCCATCTTATTTTTAAAATTATAACTCTACCAAAAATGGTCTCCCCTAATGGATACACTAGACATCAAACAATACTGTTGATTGTTTTGTTCTATGATTCCTGTTAGGTTCCTCTCTATAACTAATGTCTAACTCACTAGGGGAAATTCATAGTTGAATCAATCATACTACAATCTATATGGATAAGTCCTCTATAAAAATATGACAATAATAATTGATAACTATTTATGGTTTATATAACCTGTACATAATCATTAAATCATTTCAATTATTTAATTAATATTTCCCCATGTGAATATATTATTTTATAAAATTTATCTTTTTTTTAAATTGGATTATTATTTTTAAATTTTAATCTGTATGAGTAAATACTCTACATCAGATGAAGTTAATTTTTATAAAGTCCAATTATTATCATCCATGTTATAAAAATTAAAACTTTCAAAAAAAAATTCCCTATAAAAAGAATGGTCTAGAATAATCATGATGTGTTATTTATCCTCCTTTGAAGGTTTTTTCAATGTGTTTCAAGTTTGGATTGTTCTATGTGTTTAAAAGTCGGTGGCACATCATAAAATTTGGTACTCTTGGAAACTTTTCCAAAGGTAGAATATGATATTGTGATGTTTCAAATTATTTAGGAATTAAAAGATGAATATATTAAAGGTTAAACACTTGGTTTTATTTTTATAGATCTTGAAAGGTTATAAGTATTTTCATTGGTTGGTAAAATTAACAAAAATAAAATATGGTTGTTTTTAAAATTGTTGAAATGAAAATGAAAAAACAAAAAACATGAATTAAATTAAATAATTTTAGAAACTAATGATGCTGATATAATAAGATATTATAATTAAATAATTAAAAAATTATAAAAAGGATCGAATGATCATTTTTCACAGAATTCTAATTCTTTTTAAATGATTCCATAGTGAATGTTAACTGAAATCTTGTTTACCCTCACTCCCCTTTAAAATGATACACTAATATGTGATACTTGGAATAAATATTATATAACCAAGATTCTAAACATTTTTAATATTTTTGGACTAAGAAATTACATAAATATATTAAATTATTGGTTAATTAGAGGGTGTATTAGTTTTTAAAATCAGAATAACCCAAGTTTCCCAACTAGGAGCACAAAACAATTATTAAGGTAGATGAGTAAATTCCCTTTAACATATCAAAAAGTAATATTCTAAACACATATTACATTTTCATACAGACCCAGCAGACATTTATAAAAACAAATTATAGTAAACTAGTTTTCAATTAGGTGTCAACACTATTATATCAAGTATATAACTTCCTTAAAAATATCACCCGATGGTCCTCTCTCTATAGAGAATAAAATAATGCTCATCTGAATCACATTCCTCCTTTCAAATATCTCTATTCGAATAGTGAGATCAAAAATATTTATAAGTATGAATGAAGCCCCATGGAAACTCTAAAATAATAAATTTCCCCCTTTGGTTGCACTATAAAAATATGGCGATAAGCATCTAATTTCTATCAAAACCGGAAGGTGGTTTGGGAATAAAAGAGTTCTAAAACCACTCGAATCAAGATTTTTGTAAATGTTAAATAATTGTTTTTGTTTAAAATAATATTATTTTATTACTCTACCTCATTTTATTTCCCACAAAAAAGATAGTGTAAATTCCAGGTCTCCTTCATGAGATATGATCAAATTACTAAAGTGGCTATCTGATTATGAACAGTGAATATTCTCTCTAATGATTCAATCATTTAGGCCTTTTAGTGTATTAATTAGACTTAATGATCATAAAAATTTATTTAAACCACATATTTATGGTTCTATACATACAATTTCACTCTACATTGGATAGTTAAAATGATTACAATACCTATTGTCATCTACTGATTTGTTTAGGATTTTATTAATTTTAGCCCATTTTACACCAATTTTTGCATTTTCACTATAAATCACTAAATATACCATGAAAAAAATTAAAAATTAAAAATTGACCATTTAAAATATTATTTTATAATAATCACTAGAATTATATGATATGTTCAATAGAATATTTTCTTTGAAATTAAAACCTAAATATAGTTAAAAATAGTATAGGGGTAGATAATTGAAGGTCAATAATGTTGACATCTAATAGGAATTAGTTTTTCTGAAAAGATATTATTTTCAGATATATATAATTATAAAAGATTTAAATTTTATTTAATAATAAATTTATTTTTTATTCATGATTATATCATTAAAGTGGATGAATGGGTAAATTTATATTGATGAGGATAGTAATTTAGATATTTTTTAAGATTCTGAATGGACTAATTTAGTTATTAAATGAATAATTAATAGTTGGTAAACAACCATTACTTATTTTAATATGAAATAATATAAAAAGAGAATGTAGTGTACCAATACACTTAATAGAACAATTACATATTCATTTTTTTTCTTTAAAACTAGGAAATTACTTTGAATAATTAGAAATATGTTTTTTTATCACCATAATTAACCGTGTACTCATTAAAAAACCCAAAATTTTGAATTTTGTGGGATTTGCAACTTTTATAACCATTATTCCTAATATGTTCCAAAATGAAAAAACACTCTCTTTCCCTTCCTTTCACAATGATAAATGGATTGATCTTTATCAAATATATGGTATGGAATAATGAAAACATGATCCTCAGTTTTCCCCTTAATTTAAATTTATTTAAATGGAATTTTTTAGGTATCTCATTTTGTCTCTATTGGGGTTTTGATGAATAAATTGGATAATTTCGGATTAATGGCACTTGAGTTGTTATGTAGTGTCAAATATGAATTTATGGGTGAAGAATAGGATGTAAATATATACCTTAGTTATGCAAATACTATTTTATTCCATGGTTTTGAAATAACAAATATTTAATTGTTTTGGGATAATGTGGTTTTAATATATTTTCATTTGGATTTATTCAACTGTTTACATGGGTCCATGTATTCATTTATGGTTCCAGGTGAATTGGTAAGTTTTTAGATAGTTATTAATATTTATGTGTCATGTGGCACTCCAGTAGCACTATAGTGAGATATATTGTATAATTATTGATTATTTAAAAAATTTAGAGGTTTTTTAGTTCAAACATTAGAATTTTCTATTATTTTATATAGATCATGGTCAATTCCTTATTAGTGGTAACTGTATGGTTAAATCATATGCAGTGAGTTTTGTTCAGTTAACTATGCATAGTTAGGGAAAGGTTAGGAAAACTATATCAAGTAACCTTACATGGTGACCCCTCTTAGGAAAATTGTCACATATAGAACATAGTTAATAATTATATATTATTAACCAGTTAGATCATTATAAAGTATGATAAATCAGAG
Organism: Viscum album; assembly: GCA_963277665.1. Lineage (NCBI taxonomy): Eukaryota > Viridiplantae > Streptophyta > Magnoliopsida > Santalales > Viscaceae > Viscum > Viscum album. The sequence goes on along the minus strand of OY728163.1, from coordinate 2,094,384,665 downwards.
GTAAAACACCATTATATAACATTTACAAGTAACTATGCAGATTCACCATACAAATGGAGATGTTTATTTAGTTAATTGGGAATTTTTTGTTCATTGTTTGAAGAACTGTATAGCCTATCCATGAAAGTGATAATGTAGAATTACAGTGGCTATTTAATTTTAATAACATGGAATACCAAATGTTGTGGATAGACCATGTGTCTTGACCAAACTTTAGAAATTGAAATGACAATTTTTTCACAACAGATTTATTAAAGTATAGTAATTATATTATCCCATTAAAACAACCTAGAAGATCTTAATATTAATATATCACTTTAACCTCCCCTCCCATGGTTTAATAAATGTTTTTTAATGGTCATTTATCATCTAAGTCCTGATTTTTGGTTCTATTCATTCTATTCTGTCCTCTTTGGTATCATTTATTCTGTTTTTATTTCCCTTTCTCAAATCCAAGCAGCCATGGTTGTCAAACCCCATATCTTGGGTTGTACAAAATCTTAGGGGATTTTTATATATTTTTTGAAGATCGAATGATGAACTAATATATCCTTATTATTCATATGTTACTCATCTCCATTGATTTGTGATGGTGCCTCTATAAAATTTCTTTTTCTAGAATTCCTAATGTTCTGGACTCTTTGAAACATATTATCTTATCTATGAAAATGAAATATAATATATTTTTAGTTTATTTATTATTGATAATCAATGTAACGCCCCGACCCCAGTTACCCAGAGTCGGTGCATTATTACATATCATTGGAATGATCACAATAAATATCAAGTCTTGAAAGACCGATTAGTTTAGTAGCCTTGGAAACACTAGATACAATCATAAAGTTTTACATTACATCATAAAAAAACATCTTTTCTTCATATCCCCTCATACTATCCCTGTAGGTCATTCATAAATTATTTCTTCATAATCCTGGGAAAAGAATAAAACATTGAAAGGGGTGAGCTCAGATGCTCAGTAAGGATAACATTATAGCAGAAGCTTTTATAGATAAGAATAAACACTTAAGGTAGTTTATAACTAAAACAAAATCCTTTTTAAACTTGAACTTCATCATAAAATGGAAAAGATAAAATAAAATAATTCCATTTACTTACTCACATGGATATTCTACTAGTCGAATGATCACATTCAATATCAATAACCACTTTCATAATGATAGAATTCATAATGCCAGACTATCCTAGCCACATAGCCAAGGCCTCATGTTAAGACTACAAATAAGATTTTTCCAAGGCCTTGTGCCAAGGCACTACTTTGTCTCACGAGACCTACTGATGCATCGAGGAGCTATAGCGGGCTCCACCCATCACTTATTATGTCCAATGCATTCCTCATATGAACAGGTTTAAACATAACATAAACATTCATATTATACGAAATGTCAATACTTTAACCACAAACCATGAATGGTATAAAAATAGCACATCCACAGTCAAACATAACATATTCGATACAATATGGAAGATTGTATTGTATCACATCAACCTCAATCAATAATAATGAAGGATGTTAATATAGATGAAAATAATCATCAAAACTATTTGAGAGAAATATCCCCCTTTCTCTTGAAATTATTTAAAAGTCACACTATTTGTCACAAAGCCCTTTAAAAATTGATTTTTGAATCAAAGTTTCCCATACCACATTGAAACTTTCAAAATGAGTTTTAATTTTAAAACTTTAATGTCCATATAAATAAATCCTTAAAACCATTTTTTAAAACATGGACATTAATGAGAAAGATTTAGAAGAATAGGTCTTTCAAACATTTAAAATGGTATTTTAGTTAGAGTTTCTAACCAAAAGAGAGACACATGAATACAAATAATTGAGGTAATAAAAACTTTGTAATATCATTAGAATAAAGGGATTCATGATATACTATGTCAAAGTACATTATATACACCACATAAAAGTGATTTTGTGTATAACAACAAAGAAGTCTCAATGGAATGTAAATTGAGATGAAATCTCTCATAAAAGATGTATCCTTAGGTTAAGGATAAATCAAAGACATAATTATGTGTGAAAAATATAAATACACTAAATATGATTGGATATTCAGTGTAAAACAATCAAGGGACATTCACACGTATTCTAGTAAAAACAACACCAATGAATTGGATGTTTATCTCAAAAAATCGAGATTGAGTAAAAATTACTCTTATCAAGTTCATATCGATGACTTAAGAATTTATCAATGGAGTTATTATGTGTATAAAAAGTATATCCACAGAAATGGGAGTGTAAATCATGACATAATCAAATGAATTGTGATTCCACACACAATCTTGGTGTAAAATAATCAATGAAGAATGCGTAAAGCCGAATGAGTGGAAATTGAAATTTCAAAATCCCTTATTGATTTGGTAACATAAAAAACATTAACCCATGAAAGAAGGATCATACAATGATGATGTAAATATACATGAATTAATGTGTATTACCCAATGAATACAAATATGGGCAGTACACACACCACATGTAATAAATAAGTGGTGAACAATGGAATTCTCACGGAATTAAAAGTGAGATAAGAAACCCCTTACCTTGTACTTTTACTTGGTTGGGGGTAGGTTAACCTCCTGTATAATGTTGAAATAATTTTTATTAAATTATTCATGAATCATATACATTAATATTATATCATATATGATCTTTTAACATTTCTTTGTTAATAATATCTTAGAATTATTGTCATTTCGGGTGTTAACTTACTTGTTTTATTTTATATGTTTTGTTACGTAAGCCATGTTTGTCATGGATAGGTTGTATCTTATTCATATACAGAATGATATAAAGTTCTTAAACATTATTTTTAAATCATAAAATTATAATTATACTTGAATGGATATGATGGAGAATGAATCTCATCGCCTTCGTGGAGACGGTAGTCCGTACGTACGCACGAGCGACAATATCATTCTTTTGAAATTAAAATAATATATATTTGGATGGTATATTATATATACAGAATCATTATCATGTTATATTTATTTTTTAAATGAGTTATACATCATTATTATACCCATCCAAATAATAATATATTGAATAACAATTACACTGCGATGTGGAGACGGTAAGCCGTACGTACGCACATATGGTGACATTTTATTCAAAGGGTGGATATAATACTGAATATGGTTGTACCATATTTATAATAACATCACATTATATATAATATACTGGAGTAATTATTTTAGAATGGTAATAACAAATAAAGAATAAGTGGAAGAAGAAAGGAACTTGAAAAGGGGTGGTGAAAACATTACCTCTTATTCTGGTTCTTTCTTTTGACTTGATCAAAAAGGCTCCATAGGTTGGATTTCTGATCCAAATAAGGCCTCTAAGTTGTAGTGGGGGAAGTTTAGAGAGTATTTGGGTAGGGTTTGGCCGAACCAAAAGTCTTTGAAGGTGTGAAAAATGAGAATGAGGAGTTCCCTTTTATAAGAGGGTTGAGGTGCACCTTTGGAAAAGCTAGAAATATTAATTTATAATAAATTCATATTCGGTTTATAATGGCTCCAAAGTTTATTATTCAACGTTTAAGGTGGGGATAGGTCGAAAACCATTCAACCAATAGAATTTAGATAGGTTTGGGTTACTATATTAACCTTATCTTTTAGTTTTAACTCTTTGTTAATTAGTTTGACATTTACCATGTCACTTTGTATTTTTATATTATATAGTTAATAAACTTACTATATATATCCAAGCGACCCCCAAGTGTTCCCTTAATGATACACCTATCATTATATAAGTCTCTTGGACGAACCTTAGATTTTTATGAATTTAATATCAATTAATAATATAATATTGGTTTTAAAAACTCTTTTATGCCAATTTTGACACTATTCAATAGTTGATTTTTTTGAAACTCATAACAGAATGATTACTTCTAAAAAAGTCAATTAAATCATTAATAATATGTCATATTATCCTATAAAATTATTTTAATTCATAAAAAGTCTCAAATTATATTTATTTTGGTATTTATAATATCAATTATTGTAATTTTTCACTATTATGGTAATTACTGCATCATCATTGTATCATAAATAAATTAAATTATATATTGTATAAAAATTATAAATAAAATATAATTATGTAGTAAATCTTATTATATTTCTAAGGAATATTTAAAATAGAATTTATCTTATATAAAACCCTATATTAAAAATGTTTTAGTAAATAAACTTTGATTTTAACTCTTTTAACTCTTCTTTGAATTAAATAATAATAAATGTCCTAATCTAATACAAATGGACCTAAATGATAATATTTTATTCCTAAGGTTGTTTTGGGTAGAGATAAACTTTTCCAATAGAATTAGGACATGTGTTAGGGTAATATTAATATCATTTTTACCCTTAATTACCCTATTTATTTTTAACCATGGTAAATAAAAGTAAAAAAGTTACTATTCACCAAAAATTATTTTCATCTCATTGAACCACATTTTACTTCTTGATATTAACCGTTTTTAACGGATTTTCTAAATTCCATTCACAGAAGCGGTAAAATTATGTTTTATGAAAAATTCAGTTTTCTTAACTACCACTTAGTAGTTTCACTATTTATCAAAAATTAATGTTTTTCAGAACAATGCCAAAATTTCACCCTAAGCTATAATTGATATTCCGAATTAAAAAATGATGTCTATTTTACAAAATTACAAACATATAAGTTTCATTAATTAATTTTATAATTAATTCCCATTGTCACAAAAAATAGCGTGTTTTTAAGAAATAATATATATCAAAAGATTGACAATTGTTTAGGTCCAATTTCAACGTGAAATTAATTCTAATGAACACCGTTGGATAAAATGGTAAAAATATATTCAAAGTATACTTTGAAACCACTCAATAATATAATTTATCACTATAAATTATTTTGATTAAAAAATTTGTTTTTAAGTATTTTTCACTATTCATAAAAATTGGAAGTTCTCATAAAAATACCAAAAATTCATCTTAGGATAATTTCAATATTACGAAACCAAAAATGAAGTCCATTTTGAAATATAAAATATATATAATTTCAAAAATTAGGTATTACTATTCATAACCACTAGTTTGATTGGTTGTGGTGTGTTAGAACTCGATGTTGCGTACAACACATGCTATCGCATTATTCAAAGAGAAGCATACCGTAGAAGCTTTAGGTGTTACATTCTCCCCTCCTTCAATAAATTGAATCCTCACAATTTTTTAAAAATTGTTCTTGGGAATATAATGGAAAGTCCCACATCATAAAAAGAGTCAATAAAACTATCACTTTAAAAGAAAGAAAAAGAGTTATAAAGGTCAACCAAGATAACACATACTCGGATTCCATGTAGGATAACATGGATATAGATGATAAACTAAGTGTCAAGTTATGATGGAGAGGGATAGAAATCATGATCAGGAGAAAGTTAACAATAAGAAAACCACAAACTTGTGTTGGTACAAACGGTCATTAGTATCCTAGTAGGAAAGTAAACAGACATCGTTTTTTTGTTTTAAGATACATTCATTTATGATATTGACTAAGAATATAAAGATATATACTTACATTTGAGGTAGAGTTTCATTATTTAATAAATTTCTACCATTAGATCTTTTTTTTAAACGAAGAGTATTCAAGAAGACTTGGTCACACTGGGAGAGCTAGAATAAACCTCTATAGAATCACATGATCCATTAAGGATTAACTATATATTTACATTGTCTTTAGAGATTAATCAAAACCAAAATGGTTAGTACAAGATCTAATAATCCCCCAAAAGGATATTCCTTGAGAAAAATAAACACTAATCTTAATTTCCAAAATTAAACCAACAATACCCCAAAGTTAAATAAATACCATTCAATAATCAATTTTCCTTAAAATCCTTCAATATAATCAAAAAGAATATTGAAAACCAAAACTTATTAAGAATGTAGTCTTCCACGTTAAATTATATCTCCAAATGTCATTAATTACTCTTAAAGTCACATACTTAAAAGTAATTAACCTAATCATTTCCATAAACAACCCAAATCACAATAAATCCATAATAAAAACATAGATAAAAATCCACCATTACTCTTCAAATGAAATCCCATACTATTTTATTTTCCTTGGGCATATAGTGTTCACAACAAAGCGAACAACTTCCAAAATAACATCTATTACTTAATCACCAAATCATTTTCCTATACCAAGGGTATTCATTTAATAAGTCATAATAACCCAAATCAACATATTATTGATCGATAAAATCATTTAACTAAAAATAATTAGTCACACTATCCAGGGACTTCACGTAGTCCAGTGGTAGGTGATAAATCCCAATCGCACTTTGGTTGTGGGTTCGATTCCCATAGCTTTGTCCGACGCGACGGGTTGTCACACGGTCTGCGTTTTGTCCTTTTTCAAAAACTATTTTTTATAATATTACCAAAATGAAATAAATTCCTCAAAATAACCATAACATAATTTAACCACAAATCGTATCGCATACCTTGCATTTTCATCCCAAATTATGATAACTTATAATTTCCTCAAACCCAATGATCATATAAAACCAAATAATTATTTATAACTATATCCACAAGAGAAGAGATAATTCTTCCTCAAATATCATTCTCACATGGCAAAATGCAGGGTTACAAATACAAGAGAAAATTATTCCAAAGTAAACCCATCAACAAGGAGCACTAATACTTTTTAAACATTTCTACAACCATTTATTTCCACATAGCTTCTTCTTTGACCATGAAAATATCCTATAGAATAGGGCATTCACTCGGGTAAAGCGTTTCTTTGTCCCATTGAGACACTTTCCTGGGTGTCTCCTTCCACATTTCTTGCATGATGGAAATTGAGTATTCCTTTCTCCATGGGATCTACTGCTGGAGCTCTTATCATTCATCACCTTTCTCTTCTTTTTTTAGTCAGGGAATTAGTTAATATATATATTGTTGATCATATTTTTGGAAAATTGATTTGGCATAAAGACGATATCTTTTACGCCTATCAACATTCCATTTTTTTTCTCATTGCCACCACCGTTCTCACCTTGTACATCATTCTCAATGTCACTATGACTTCCTTGGAATCCAGACATTGACTTAAACCAGAAATCATTGTGTGAGTAACAGTAGTCATAAAATCAATTAGAGATTAACATGTCACCATATTCTCAATTTGAAACACATTAGGATTAACCATGGTCATTTACTGTCATCTTATATATATATAATACTTCAAATCGGTTTGTAAAGAAAATGTAAATTATCCTAAACATATCCCCCGGGAGTGTCGTAACCAAGAGTGCAGCAAAACCCGTTGTCGTTCACCTGTTCCCGTTCGAGTCTAGCTCAAAGCGGTGTTTTTAGGTTTTACCCCTAGGTACATCTGTGCCAGAGCCTCCTCTACCTGCTCATATCCAGACAGGGATGTATTTCTCGGAAAACTCACAAAATCTCTACAATACCAAAATTCTAGGAAGTTCTTCTATAATAATCCTCAAAGTTCATCTTAGGTCTACATGCTCTAATCAGAGTTTATCTAAATCTAGCTTCCAAGGTTTGTACTAAACTTCCTCTCATACCAACTGTAACGCCCCGACCCCAGTTACCCAGAGTCGGTGCATTATTACATAACATTGGCATGATCATAAGAAATATCAAGTCTCGAAAGACCGATTAGTTTAGTAGCCTTGGAAACACTAGATACAATCATAAAGTTTTACATTACATCATAAAAAAACATCTTGTCTTCATATCCCCTCATACTATCCCTGCAGGTCATTCATAAATTATTTCTTTATAATCCTGGGAAAAAAATAAAACATTTAAAGGGGTGAGCTCAGATTCTCAGTAGGGATAACATTATAGCATAAGCATTCATAGATAAGCCTAAACACTTAAGGCAGTTTATAACTAAAACAAAAGCCTTTTTAAACTTGAACTTCAGCATAAAATGGCAAAGATAAAACAAAATAATGCCATTTACTTACTCACATGGATATTATACTAGTCGAATGATCAAATGAAATATCAATAACCACTTTCATAATGATGGAATGCATAATTCCAAACTATCATAACCACATAGCCAAGGTCTCGTGCCAAGACTACAAATAAGATTTTGCCAAGGCCTTGTGCCAAGACACTAGTTTTTCTCATTATACCTACCGATGCATCGAGGAGCTATAGCGGGCTCCACCCGTCACTTATTAAGTCCAATACATTCCTCATATGAACAGGTTTAAACATAACATAAACATTCGTATTATACGAAATTTCAATACTTTAACCACAAACCATGAATGGTATAAAAATAGCACATCCACAGTGAAACATAACTCATTCGATACAATATGGAAGATTGTATTGTATCACATTAACCTCAATCAAGAATAATGAAGTATGTTTACATAGATGAAAATAATCATCAAAACTATTTGAGAGAAATATCCCCCTTTTTCTTGAAATTATTTAAAAGTCACTCTATTTGTCAAGAAGCCGTTTAAAATTTGATTTTTGAATCAAAGTTTCCCATACCACTTTGAAACTTTCAAAATGAGTTTTAATTTTAAAACTTTAATGTCCATATAAATAAATCCTTAAAACCATTTTTTAAAACATGGACATTAATGAGCATGATTTAGAAGAATAGGTCTTTAAAACATTTAAAAATAGTATTTTAGTTAGAGTTTCTAACCGAAAGAGAGACACTTGAATACAAATAATTGAGGTAATCAGAACTTTGTAATATCATTAGAATAAAGGGATTCATGACAAACTATGTCAAAGTACATTATATACACCACATAAAAGTGATTTTTTGTATAACAACAAAGAAGTCTCAATGGAATGTAAATTGAGATGAAATCTCTCATAAAGGTCATATCCTTAGGTTAAGGATAATTCAACAACATAATTATGCGTGACAAATATAAATACACTAAATATGAATGGATATTCAGTGTAAAACAATCAAGGTACATTCACACATATTCTATTAAAAACAACACCAATGAATTTGATGTTTATCTCAACAAATCGAGATTGAGTAAAAATTACTCTTATCAAGTTCATACTGATGACTTGAGAATTTATCAATGGAGTGATTATGTGTATAAAAAGTATATCCACATAAAGGGGAGTAGAAATTATAACATAATCAAATGAATAGTGATTCCAAACATAATCTTGGAGTAAAGTAATCAATGAAGTATGCGTAAAGTCGAATGAGTGGAAATTGAAATTTCAAATTCCCTTATTGATTTGGTAACATAAAAAACATACACCCATGAAATAAGGATCATACAATGATGATGTAAATATACATGAATTAATGTGTATTACACAATGAATACAAAGATGGGTAGTACACACACCACATGTAATAAATAAGTGGTGAACAATAGAATTATCACGGAATAAAAGTGAGATAAGAAACCCCTTACCTTGTACATTTCCTTGGTTGGGGGTAGGTTAACCTCCTGTATAATGTTGAAATAATTGTTATCAAATTATTCATGATTCATATACATTAATATGATATCATATATGATCTTTTAACATTGTTTTGTTAATAATATCGTAGAATTATTGTCGTTTCGGATGTTAACTTACTCGTTTTATTTTATATGTTTTGTTACGTAATCCATGTTTTTCATGTATAGGTTGTATCGTATTCATATCCAGAATGATATAAAGTTATTAAACATTATTTTTAAATCATCAAAGGCTAATTATACTTGAATGTATATGATGGAGAATGAATCTCATCGCGTTCGTGGAGATGTAGTCCGTACATATGCACGAGCGACAATATCATTCTTTTGATATTAAAATAATATATACTTGGATAGTATATTATATATACAGAATCATTATCATGTTATATTTATTGTTTACATGAATTATACATCATTATTATACCCATCCAAAAAATAATATATTGAATAACAATTACACCACGACATGGAGACGGTAAGCCGTACGTACGCATGTATGGTGACATGTTATTCAAAGGGTGGATAGAATACTGAATATGGTTGTAACATATTTATTATAAAATCATAGTATATATAAGATACTAGAGTTATTATTTTATAATCATAATAACAATGAAAGAAGAAGTGGAAGAAGAAAGGAACTTGAAAAGGGGTGGTGAAAACATTTCTCTTCTTCGGGTTCTTCCTTTTGACTTGATCAAGAATGCTCCATAGGTTGGCTTTCGGATCAAACTAAGGCCTCTAGGTTGTATTGAGGGAAGTTGAGAGAGTATTGGGGAAGGGTTTGGCCGAACCAAAAGGCTTTGAAGGTGTGAAGAAATGAGAAGGAGGAGTGCCCTTTTATAAGAGGGGTAAGGGGCACCATTGAAAAAGCTAGAAATATTAATTTATAATAAATTTATATTCGGTTTCTAATGGCTCCAAAGTTGATTATTCAATGTTTTAGGTGGGGATAGGTAGAAAACCATTCAACAAATATAATTTACACAGGTTTGGGTTACTATATTAACCTTATCGTTTAGTTTTAACTCTTAGTTAATTAGTTTGACATTTACCATGTCACATTGTATTTTTATATTATATAGTTAATAAACATACTATATACATCCAAGAGACCCCCAAGTGGTCCCTTAATGATACACCTATCATGATATAAGTCTCTTGGCCAAGCCTTATATTTTTATGAATTTAATATCAATTAATAATATAATATTGTTTTAAAAACTCTTTTATGTCAATTTTGACACTATTCAATAGTTGATTTTTGTGAAACTCATAACAGAATTATTACTTCTAAAAAAGTACATTAAATCAATAATAATATGTCATATTATCCAATAAAATTAGTTTAATTCATAAAAAGTCTCAAATTATATTTATTTGGGTATTTATAATATCAATTATTCTAATTTTTCACTATTATGGTAATTACTGCATCATCATTGTGTCATAAATAAATGAACTTATTTAATGTATATAAATTATAAATAAAATATAATTATGTAGGAACACTTATTATATTTCTAATTAATATTTAAAATCGAATTTATATTATGGATAACCCTATATTAATAATGTTTTAGTAAATAAACATTGATTTTAACTCTTTTAACTCTTCTTTGAATTAAATAATAATAAATGTCCTAATCTAATCCAAGTGGGCCTAAATGATAATATTTTATTCCTAAGGTTGTTTTTGGTCGAGTTACACTTGTCCAATAGAATTAGTACATGTGTTAGGGTTATATTATTATCATTTTTACCCTTAATTACCCTATTTACTTTTAACCGTGGTAAATACAAGTAAAAAGTTACTATTCAACAAAAATTATTTTCATCTCATTGAACCACATTTTAATTCTTGATACTAACCATGTCTCTCGAATTTTTGAAATTCCATTCACAGAATCGGTAAAATTAAGTTTTATGAAAAATTCAGTTTTTTTAACTACCACTTAGTAGTTTCACTATTCATCAAAAATTGAAGTTTTTCAGAACAATTCCAAAATTTCACCCTAAGCTATAATTTATATTCTGAATTCAAAAATGATGTATATTTTAAAAAATTCCAAACATAAAAGTATCATTAATTAATTTTATAATTAATTCACGTTGTCACAACAAATAGTGTGTTTTTAAGAAATAATATATATCAAAAGATTGACAATTGTTTAGGTCCAATTTCAAATTAAAATTAATTCTAATGAACACCATTGGATAAAATGGTAAAAATATATTCTAATTATACTTTGAAACCACTCAATATTATAATTTATCACTATAAATTATTTTGATTAAAAAAAATTGTTTTAAAGTATTTTTTACTATTTATAAAAAATTGGAAGTCCTCAGAAAAATACCAAAAATTCATCTTAGGATAATTTCGATATCTGAAACCAAAAATGAAGTCCATTTTGAAATATAAAATATATATAATTTCAAAAAGTAGGTATTACTATTCATAACAGCTAGTTTGATTGGTTGTGGTGTGTTAGAACTCGATGTTGCGTACAACACATGTTATCGCATTATTCAAAGAGAAGCGTACCGTAGAAGCTTGGGGTGTTACAATCAAAGTCTTATCATTAGTTTATTTATAATTAAAAAATAAATCTTTTCATTCATGTGCATTTCATGTATAATTTCATGAACACTACATATTTGATAAAACAATAGAATGGGTTTTCTATAAAATAAATAATCAAAATATAATGTTTGAAAAAGAATGAATTATAAAGTGTGGTGTTTTATGGTTTATGTTTTTTACATATTTATAATGTGTATTCTTCAGTGATAGGGATGTATTAGGGAATGTTTTATTTAATTTTTGATAATTTTTTGGTGTCATTAAATCATTTATTAGATTTTATATTTTTTAAAAGGAAATTAAACGATGTTATATGTATTTATTTTTCATATAATTTTTTCATGAATTCAACATCTCTAATAAGTATATGATCATGTTTTCAAGGTAAGAATAATAATTTTATTTTTTAAAGAAACACACTTAATGTGGTTCCCCATGGGTTTTTTACTTGTTTAGTTATTGAACTATTGTTTTCTAAAGGTTTTTTGTTGAATATAATGAACAAAATAGATATTTTGTGAAGGGTCAAATGATGTAGCTTATTTGATTTATTTTTTAAATTTATTTTAAATTATAATGGGATGTTATAATTTCATTCCTACACTAGTTTCAAAATATCATAGAAAAACTTGTGTCTCCATGTGAGTAATAATCAGATGAATATTATATTAGTTGAGATTATGAACTATAAAATATACATAAGTAGAGTTTACTCTATGCCTATATGGAGTTCCTTTGATGAGGCTAGTGAAGATCGTGTTAGGAGGAAATTTTTTAAAGGACTGAAAAGACAACTAGTAGTCTGTTTCAAATAAGAATGTCTACGTATTATTTCTATAGTTCCTAAGTGGAGTGCCATTATTATTATTATGTGTTATTTTTTCCATAATGACTTGTTTTTTATGGGGTAAACATAATATCCTAATTTATTCATGTTTTTTATTTGATGATATGTTTTTGATAATGCATTTAATTTTTGAATTTTCTTAATTATCAATATTCATTTCATTATCATTACCTCAAATTTATTTTTATAATTATCCTTGTTCAATTTGGTCATACATTGAGAATAAAAAATAATTATAACAAATGGGGGATTTATTTAAAATCTCAAATGCTTCCAAATAAAAGAATTTAAAACTCATCTATGAATTATTTTAGTGGTAGGGTTCTCTAATTTGGATTCCTAAAAGTGGAGTAGAAAATGTGTAGTTTTTTATAAACGGAAATTTTTATGAAAAGGAACCTTTTATGTGTTATTTATTTATATATAAATTAAATGTGATGAAAATTATTATATATCCTTTATATTATAACAATCATTTTGGTTTTCCCAAATTAAATGAATGGTATGAATTCTAGGTGGTACCCTACTATGCTTAGTTCACACCCTACATACTCACATTGGTGGGTATGTAGTCTTGATGTGTTATTAAACAATATGTGTTTTGGATTTTTTGTTGGGTTTGGACCACACTCATTTTGGAATATGTTGGATATTGATGGCCAGTGGTGACATCAGGTCACTAGCTGATAGTTTGGGTGGTATCAAGTGTTCTCTGGACAAGTTTTGTTCATATTGGGTATAATCCATTTTGTACTTTATAGGTCTTTTTAGTTTCTTTCTATTTATCCTAATTATTTTTTAAAAAAAACAATAAAATATTGTTAAAAAATTTTCTTTTTGAGTTTTAATGTATTTGAGAAAATGATTATATATTTTTCATGATTATCCAATGTAAGGTTATATGATGTTGGATTCCTAGTTCAATTCCATTGATTATATATAAAATTATAGGGGAATCCATTCCTATTGGGAATATTTGATTCCCTTTATGCTTTTCAATAGCCCATGGCGATCAATAATGTGCTCTGGGCCTTATAAAAAGATAAATTTCAAGATGTGTCAGGTTGAACCAAGCCAGAATATTGTGAATCACTTTTTTAATAACAATTTATGTAAAAAATATTGCTTATTAATTATTTAGAATTCTTCAAAAAAAAATTGGGTGCTTATATTTTTTCATATCATGTGTGATATTTTATGTCATCATTGTTTTAAATATTTAATTTTTTGAGGATTAATATATTGGATATATATATATATATGATTATAGATTTAACATTGATATAAATATATGAATATTTATGCATTTTTAGAGGTTTATTTTATAACCATACCGTAGGATGATGATAAATGTTAGCTTTTATTTATCATGGATCTTTTAATGATTCATATGTGGCTTGAAAGTGATACATCTTGTAAATTAATTAAGTTTTATTATTTTATTTATGTTTTTCCTTGATAAAAAACCCTTTTTGTTTTGTTGAACCATTAATTAGATGTTTATTATGACTTATTTAGGGTTTCATTTGATATTTATTTATGATTTATTTACTTATTTTATTATATATATGGGTGGAAGAAAATTCTTATACCAAATTAACACATTGAGTTTTTTTACTACTTATTTTAGAGGCCTCAAATACATTTTCCAATTGGTGATGATATAACATTAGGCTTAGACATTTATTTTCATATCAAGTAAGGTTCCACTAAAAAATACCTATTTAAAAAACTATTATTTATTGAAACATTAGGATTTATATTTAGTATTGATATTTTCCTCCATTTTTATAGGGTTTCATGAGTGCTTTCAGATTTGGGGATTGATGGGTTATGGGTATGGTTTTTATCTTGGAATATTTATTTATGTTTATTTATATTTATTCTTATTAATTGAGATGAAATAAATGATTTTAATTCCATAAAACTATAATAATAATATTCTTTTATTAATGCATGATAGATCATCATGATCCTTTGAGATATCTTATGTCATGAACCAACAAGGTTCAACCACAAACTGGATACCAAAGTTGGCCTATGACAAGGCTGGAGAGGAATTTATAATACTCTTGGAATATATAAAAGCACCACGGGAATCAGTAAGAACCAATGGGAATGATTTCTACCAATAAATAAATAAAAATTAGTGGAATAAAAAAAAGATCATTGAAAACTAAATACCATAAAAAAGGTAAACATCTATACACAAACATGAGATACAACCAAATAGAAAAGTAAACCAACTGAGCCTGATATCCATTACACTACAATAATGACCCCATGGGTAACTCTTATATTTAATACCCAACATCTCCCATGGAGATCAAAACCAAGTTGAGTCCTCCATTTGAAGCTAAAAACAAAAATTAGGCATATGCATGAGTATCAAAACTCGATAAGCATTCTTGAAAAATATTTTCCCAATAAATTTCTTTTAATTAAAGATCCACAAATTTTCAGTATGAAATACATTAATAAACCTAGGTTTTTCATACATTTTCTACTTAAAACAACATGTTTCATTTCCCTTTTTTATTTAAAACTCTTTTCTTTTCCAAATGGGAGATTTAGAATTTAAAGATAGGAGAAATTAAATAAAGGATAATGTTTTTATTTAAAAATGCTTATAATATGTACATAATTCTTTAAAAAATCCATAAAAAATTTAAGAAACAACTTATAACTTTTGATAAATGGGTAAACAACACAGGGAAGCAAGAGAAACGATCACAGGATAAGGGAAATGAAAACATTTCACACATGAGTAACTATACCAAGTAACGTGCATAAATTATTAACCATAGATAAATGAATTCCTAGTGTTGAATGGAAGTACATAGGAATTAGTGGGTAATATAAAATATACTAAAACATGATTATTCTAATAGCCATGTCTCACCTGATAAAATAAATCTACCCACACGCTCATTATTTCCCTAACTAGCCTAACCGGGGTGTACAATCTTAATGTATAGAAAAGTCTATCCTGGGGGCCACTAGCCAGAGTCATATCCTAATCTGGTGTTGCAATAGTTCTAAAAACAATACACTATCTATGCTAGGTACCAATTCCAATACTAAATATGAGTGATCTAAGCCTTTCCAAAAAACCTACCACACACACATATGTAAATATATATCAAACACATCCTTCACACAACCACACAACGATGAATCATCCTTGGTTCACCCCAAGGGATCTTTCCCACATTTACCTCAACCATAAACACATGAGAAAATTCCCATATGAGGATCTCTCATTCCAATTATCATCTAAAAAGTAAACAGATGTGTTAAAAGGAGAGTCTTCCCAACAACTAATTTTATAAAATTACCAAACATACCTCAATAAACCTTTGAATTCCCAAAAAATCCAAAAGCAGAAAACCACTTCATTCAAAAAATACAAAACCACTTATAAATTATTTTGGGAAGCCATGACACATTTACAAATCTAAAAGAATACCATAGGAACGAAAAATCACTTTCAAGGGCCAATTGGGAAAGAGGTATACTTTATAAAACAATTCTATATGCTTAGAAACAAGAAGGAAATCATGCAATTTCACATCAAGAAAATATTCTAAACATAATACATCACTATCTAACATGAAAAAATAAGATTCAAATGGCATGAAATCAATGATTTATAAATTTCATGGCCAAATGAAAAGGGAAACCTTCCAAAAACCACAAACTAATTAATGATAGAAACCCAAAAACACTCTGTGAATGCTCAAAGAAGTAAAAAAACCCATAGGAAACATAACAACACAAACCCCTAATTTAAACCCAAAAAAACAAAAACCCTAATTTAGAGGATCCAACGGAGAAGACAAACCACAAAGAAAATGGATGGAGAAGGAAGAAGAAGAAGAGAGGAAGAGAATACTATGAAGAACCACCCTAAAACATGAATAAATCCACTTGGATTCTCCATCAAGAGGGGAGGGGATTTTGGAATATGGGAGAAGCCTCCTTGGGGTCACACAACTCAAATGAGGGGAAATGGGTGCATTTGTGGATAAAATTAGAAGAGGGTAGAGTATGAATTTGACATTTTTAAGACATTTGGGCACTATACATGGTTAGGCCATAGGGTTTCCAAAATGGTGTGCCAACCTTGCACCCCCTTAATAGACACATTGGTAACCCACAAGATTTATCCTCACAGTTTGGAAGACTATGAAACAACCATATTATATGGTTCTATCAAAAAATGAAAAACCATTTGCATGCCATTAGCATAATTCAGTGAACTATGATTGGGCCATTCGCCTTTGACCAGAGACAACCAAGGACCCGTAAAGTTTCTCCTAGGAGATTCATGTTTAGAACCAAACCATTTTTATCCCATAAAACTCCAACCATGTGAGTTAAAAAATCACTAAAATGGGACTCAACATCAGGAGGTCGCATGGATTCTCTTTAATAGTGGGCCTAAACTATGAAATAGAAGAAAAACATTCTAAATTTAAATCTATAATTGTTGAAACTCAAAATAGAAACCAATAACATAGTGATAAATTAAAATAAAAATTCAAAATCAAATCTAGGGTGTGATTACTCTCACCATTATTCCACTTTCTTCCCCCATAAATATAAAATGTTTCTAGTTGATCAAATAATAGAATATTTTCAAACACTCACATGATCCAACTCCTAATTACAAAAATTCTTAATCCACCACCAATACAATACCCAATACTCTTATCCACATTGATTCATCAAACCCAAATATTTCATCAAGTGGAAATGAAAAAAATAAACCATGCACTGAAAACCTTACCATACTAGAAAACCACAGGGCTTACTCCAATGGCCCAACATTCACCACGGTAAGAAAAAATAAAGTATAGATAACCTAAGGGGAAAAATAGGTGTAACTACTTATCAATTCATAAAAGGGAAACTATGAAATAACAAGATAGAAAAAATGGATAAACTAAATTAACATGGGAGGCCATGGTGGATGCCCAACCATTTTAGAAAATTTCAGATATATTTCAAACCAAGAACTCCCAAAACACCCCATAAAGATCCAAACAATCCAAACATGCGATGAGACATGCTTCAAACAGAGAAAACAAAATTCAAAAAAAAATGAAATTTTCATTAAAAAAATATTAATAAGGGGTATATAACCTCTATTTTTCCTTCCAAAAAAACAACAACACTTGATATACCTGTAAAAATAATGTGATGATCATATAAAAAAAAGGAACTTTATACCGAACCTCTATAACACCTTAATTGTGAAAATGCGTTTGTCTGTATTTTGAAGAGGTGGATGTAGTTCCATATCACTTTTATGAAACAACCCACCAAAACCATTACAAGTTACCTAGGAATCCATATGTACCACAGGTCTTCAAAGTAGTCGGATATGATGAATTATTGTGACCTAGATTGCCAAATTGATGACACACCATATTTATAAGCTTAGAAGAAGCTGAAGAAAGATCTATAGGACTTTTAATTATTCTAAATGTACTACCCACATCAGGATGCTTCCCAATCCTTACTCTAGAATTACCTTCACCGCTTCTATAAATGGAAGGAAGATTGGAAACCATAGGCAATCCTCTTAACATTGATTCCACACGAACGCCTTTTCTCACGATATCAGTAAAGGAGGACATACTAAACTCTATAACCATTGACAATAGATTATGATTAAGTTCATGCTCAAAATTCCAAGCCATGATAGAGTCATCCTCATCACACTCCGGAAGAAAAACAAATCTATCATCAAAATGACTGAAAACCTCCAACACTAATCTATCACCTTGTTAAAGGTAGAACATCTACATATCCTTTTTTACCATCACATTCATGGAGAAAAACTATTGGATTAGTGAATTCTTGAAAAATTTCCCAAGAATGTGTTCCCAATTCCTGGATCTAATGATCGGCTTCCACTGCTTCCATCTTAGACCTTCAAGAATAGAGGTACAAAACTTCACATTTATTGATTCATGCAACCCAAGGAAACCAAATTACCTTTCGATTTTATACATCCAATGTTATACTTAAAAATGATCTTCTTGACCAAAAAGTAGAGCAAGATTCAACTTTCGAAACTCAAGAAGGACATCCTTGTGTTGATCAACAAGATGGTTTGCTGATAGTGAACCTCCCATAGTTTCACCTCAAATATCCACCAATTATTATGAGGAATAATACACTAAACAACAATAAAACCAAGAACAAAATCAAAAACAACTCACCATATAAATATTACCATAAGAAAACACCAAACGTAAAAGGAAACCAGCTCTTAAATTTCCCAAATCAATTTTTCAATAACTCAATAACCACCACCTCAAAAAAACATTCAAAATTCACAATTCAATATAATTCATTTCATGAGAAACTCCCATGATTTCCATACAAAAACTCAAATATTCAAAATTTAAACAACTTCTTCCCTCTTTAAATGGTCCTCATTTCATCAAGATTATTTAATAAAAACCTACTTCATCAAATATAATTATATTTAAAAATTGTTTTTAAAAAAATCATGAAATATTTTTGAAAAACCATTTCACATTATCAAAAATAAAAACAATAAAACTTGAAATCTATTTTTCACAATTTCAAGACAATGTTTTCAAAAAAAAATCTAATTTAAGAGAACCCCAAAACTAACCCATTAATGAAAATGAGTGTCTGTGGGTGACTTGGATATATAGTGGGTGGACATATACCAATCATAGTACCATCATGGAAATACTTTTAGGACTATGTCCCTAACTCTGCATGGAATTTCATCCCCTATGACCTCACTGAGACAACTAGCCTAAAATCCATTTCATATTCCCCAAATACATAACAACAGAAAAACCCTTACAAGACAAACATAGCTTAACTTACCACGGTAACCCAAGGTTCAACATTATGTTTTGGTCCAAAACATCCTCAGACCTACACACCACTTTCCGACATTCCTACTCCATCAAGCTTTAAAACAAAAAATCAATGGATGCTCTGAAAGTCGGGCCCTCTAAAAAACCAAGGATATGATGTCATTTTCTCAGAAACCACTCCAGGTCAACCATGAATTGGTCACCAGAACTGGCCTACGACAAGGTCCTTGAGGAGTTCCTGGTCATCTTGGTCTAGAGACTAGTTCCATGGGCATCAACAAGAAACAATGGGAATGATTTCATCAAATAAATATAAACAAATTAGTGAAATAAAAAATAGAAACCAAACTGAATTTTAATATAAAAACCTGGAGATACAACCAAACCAAAAAGAAAATCAACTGAACCTAACAACAAATACACCACCATTTGAAACCATGGGTCACTCTCCGATCCAAACCACAATATCACCCATGATGATTGCGACTAATATATTTCATTTCCCATAAGATGAAACAAAGAATGAGGTATACACGTGAGTATAAAAACTCAGTAGGTTTTTCTGAACTATATTTTTGAAAATAATTTCCATTAAATAAAATACCCATAAATTTCATGCTTAAAATAAAATATATAAACATCAATTTTCTCTAAATTTTCTCCCTAAAACAAACTAGGTAGATTTACCTTTTAAATTAAAAAAGTTTTTTTCTATGTTATGATTTTTAGAATTTAATGAAAGAGGGAAAGGAAAAATGGATAACGTTTTTATTTAAAAATGATAAGAGTGTGTAAAACATTTTTCAAACATTTCCAAAAATCGTTTCAAAACTAACATGTCAATTTTAACATAAGGGTAAACCACATAGGGAATTAAGATAAATTATCACATGATAATGGAAATATAAAAATAGCACACATGAGTAACCGAACCAAATAAGGAACCTAAATATCCAATGTAAAAAAATAAGTTTCATTGGTATCATTGGAGTGCCTAAGAGATTAGTAGATAAAATAGAACAAACTAAAAACATATTCTTCATGTAGGCATTCCTCACCCGATTAAATAAATTTTATCACATGCTCGTAATTAACCTACCATTCATAACTAAGGTGAACAATAACAAAGAAAATAAAGGTCTATACAATGTCCCACTAGCCATTGTGAAATACAAATCTAGTGCAGCTAAAATTCTCAAAAAAATCCATTTTCTATAAATGTTTCTCATTTTAAGACTAAATAGGCGGTACAAGCATTTTTAAACAAAAAAAATACACATAAATAATAATATATGTATATATATACATCAAACATAGCCTTCACGTAACCAAAAAATAATAAATCATGCCCGAGTCACCTGAAGGGATCTTTCCCCTCTTTCCCTGAACCATCATCATATGAGGGGAAGTACTATCTGAGGTCCTCTCATTCACATTATCATACTACATGGAAATGGGTGCATCCCAAGGAAATTTATCCAAATAACTCATATTATAAAAGTACCAAACAGCCCTCAAGAAACCCTTGGTCACCAAACCATTTCAAAAGGATTCAAACAATTCATTTACAAATCCAAAAACCACTTAGATACCCATTTAGGAAACTAAGACACCCTTACCAAAACACAACAATACTTCAGAAAACATAAATAAATTATGATGACCTACTATGAAATTTATCAAACACTTGGTTTGTTATACGTAATAAAAAATTCATAAACATAAAAAAAATATTCAAATCACCCCATTTCACATCAAAATTTTAATCTAAAAAACATACAACATAATCTAGTCTGAAAAGAAGGCTAAAAAAATATATTAATGATTTGTAAATTTAAATTATAGATATAGAGCGGAAGATACCTCAAACCACATGTACTTCAACGATGATATCCCAAAACTACCTAAAGAAGGCTCAGAGAATAAATAACATCTAAGAGGAACCATGACAACACAAAACCCCTAATGTAAACCCAAAGAAACACAACCCTAAAGAAGAATAACCAAGGGATAAGAGGAACTACAAAGAAAATATAACAAAAAAGGAAGAAAAATATGACAAGATGATAATACCTTGAATAATCACCCCAAAACATGAATAAATCCAATTTCATTCACAATTAGGAGAGGAGGGGGATTTATGAAGAAGGGAGAAGCCATCCTAGGGTCACATAACTTGAATGAGTGGAAGAGATGGAATTAAGAGTTAAAATTTAAAGAGGGTAAATACTTATTTCCAAATTTAAACCTATCTAAGAACATTCCATGGTATGTATGCATATTTTCATAAACATTTGGACAAATATGCACCCCATTAATTGACACACTGGGCACTCACATGGTTTAGTTGCATGTTTTGGGAAATTGTGCAACAACTATGCAATATGTTTCTATCAAAAATTGTTGAACCATGTTCATTCCTTCCACACATTTAGGATAATTGTTCTCTAGTTGTGTTTCCTCAACTAGGGACACTGAAGGACTCGCATGATTTCTCCTATGAGCCACACTTTTTGAAACAACCCAGGTGCATGTCCTACAACTCAAACCATGCATGTTCAAAATGAACTTAAAAGGGACACAACATCAAAATGTTGGACAGTTTTCTTTATCTGTGTTCCTAGACCCTGAAACAAAATGAAAAACCCCAAAACTCAAAATTTAAATCTAAAACACCCAAAATTTGAGAGAGAAACCAAGGACACTGAGATGAACTGAAATAGAAGAAGAAAATAAAAAAAAATGTGGTTGTGAAAACCCAATGAGTATAATAAACTAACTCAATTCATGTATCCAGGAAAATATTATTTCAATTAAAATTGATGTTCACATATTTTATTTCAATGGAGAATTATATAGTGAATATTTGGAGATGATTCAGAATATTTATTTTTTTTATCTTATATTATGTATTTTCATATTACTTCCATTGGAGATATATTTGAAATTTTTATAGTTATTCTTAAAGAGGATTTTATTTAAAACATGTATTATATTCATTTATTTTTTTATTTATTACCAATAATATTGAGTGTCTTTGGAACAACACTTTTTCATTTTCAATTGTTTTAAATACTAAGTTTGTGAGTTACCAAGTATGGACCCATATGTTTTATTTATCTTTAATTGTTTGGTTTTATTAATATAAATATAACTTAAAATATGTTTTTTATGAGAACTATTGACGAGTAAGTAAATGAATATCAAGGTAAAATATCTCACGTGATATTTATAAAATAAAATCCTAACACAAGCCACTAGAATTCAATGATTAAAGGACATGTCTAAAAAAATTTGTGAACTTCACAGAGGCATCATGTTAATATTGATGTCCAGAAATTGGAATATAGAACTTAGTTTGAAGGATAAAAATAGTTTTCACTAGAAATACAGAAAACTCATGTTAATTTAGAAAGTTAATTAACATAAGAAAATTATAAATTTTTCAAATCATGAATTTCCTTAAGAAACATATTGCCTATATCTTATAATCATGATCATTGAGATTTTCTGTAAATTTTTCAAACACTTGAATTTTTTTGAAGAGAGTAAAGAATACTAATTATTAAACATTTTTACAAAACATTGAACATGATATCCTTAATAGAGATCAATGACAAAAATTACTAGATAAATATTTTTATCAACAAATTTTTGAAATAAGTAAAATTTCAATTCCATTTAAAGTGAACGTAATTTTAAAAAAAAGAGGATATTAGATCAACTGTAAAATCTAGATAAGGATATATAATATTGATTATAAATAGTTATTTTTTTGAATAAAGAATCAAAATTATGAAATGTTCACCTTATTATGGAGTTAAAACTGTAGATAATGTCTAAAAGATGTTTAATATGAGCCTCTAGAAATTTTCATTACTCTGACGAATCTATATCCAAAATTTCAATATTATGCATCTATGTTCTAAAATTACTATGATTCGTCTACTAAACATTTAAAAACCATTAAACTATACAAATGTAATATCCAGTTTAAATAATTCCAAATATTAGTGTTTATGGTAATTTAAATTCATGAAAAAAAAAGAATCTATTTATTTATTAATTATATTGTGTGTGTGGATTTATTAATTTTAACTAGTTAGATATTAAAATATAAATGTATATTGGTTGATTATTTTTTAAAATTGAGAAAATTTTAATTTTTTGTATGAATCTGATTCGACATCATATTTTTTTTGGAAATAATATTAAAAAATAATGTAACTTTAAATATAATTAAATTGAGTGTAGAATGTAATTGTAAACTTCATTTTGTTAACATTGTTAATTTTAAAATGATTAATTATGTTTTTACCAATATATTGATAATGTAGAGACATGTAACCTTGGAGGTGGCCAGATGAGCACTAGGTGAACACCCCACTAGTCACTTCTCAGGATGTTCCTAAGGAGGATCAAATTACGAAGATTACACTTAAGATTTTTTTAGTAATAAATTTGGTGATATAATACGTTGAAGATATTGTTTGTGGTTATACCCTAATATTTGATATGAAATAAATGAATACCATCAAGAGAAAGTGGGGAATCAATTTTATAAGTTTGTGATTGAAGGTGTACAGAGGATGTTCAATCATGAGGGTACCTTAGATGATTATTGGGAGTAATTAGTGACTTATATTCATAGTTTACCAGTATGAAACTATTGTGATATTATAATCTAAGTCAAAAGGATGTTTAAATAACATACCATAATTTCAAATTATTTTCTATGATTATTTATTTTAAAGACATTATAGGTATGAAATTGTATACAGTATATAGGATTTTAATATGGATATATTTCACTGATGTAGTACGTGATTATGTTTAATGATTTATTATATTTTCTACAGAAAATTATAGGAGATAGGTTAATTCAAGCTCAATTATTTGATTTTATATTAAGACCACAAATTCATGTAAAATTATGATTATTTGACCTTTATAAATGTAATACTCTGGCATGCCTTAAACAAATAGTGATCGAGTGTTTGAGGTTTCATGAACATAGGTGCACATGACAATATTAAATAAATTATTGACTAAATTTTTGGTTATATAATAGTCATTGGGAGACTATCAAAAAAACATAAATCTTATGTTTCATGCAACAATATCCCAAAATTTAAGCATGATTCATCTGTATAATGGACATTGTCCAAAACTGTAGACAAAAAACAAGTGTAAAAGAGGGTGTCCCGCATTCCAGAATAATAATAGTGATTAATAGACTATATGTTACATAGTATGAAGACATTATAGACACAAAATATGATTTTTTAGAATAGATATATAATAAATGGAATTCTAGATAATATAGATGTAGTAAACCTAAAAAGAAATTACAATATACTCCAACTAAACTGACATGACTAAATCCTACCAAATAATTGGCCAATAACACTATGATATTCCAAATCCATGAACTCAGATCTAATATGGCACCAATTATTAAGAAAACATGAGGCTCTGCCCTTGAATATCAAAACCCATACATTGTATAAGGGTTGGGGTCAGTCTAGTGACCCACAAGGATACCCACACTAACCTTTACATATTTTATTTATAGTGATCCAGTGGATGTGTATAAAAATATAGAGAGAGAGTAAAATTAATTTCCCATTATAACTATCCCAACCATTAATATAACAAATGAATTCTCATACAAGTTTTACCAAAGTTCCAACATCATATGAAGACAAACACTCTCTCAAGAGTTGACTAATACTACTAAACTATAACACCCGAGCATCAATAATAGTAAGTTAGATCTTTATTTTAATAAGAATATAATAAAATAAAAAAAATTAAAATATCTTGGAACAAAAATTATAATTATATAGGATGAAAATTTATTTTTTACATAATTTTTCAAATGATCCAAGATTTAATTTTGAAAATTTTCCCGTGGAAATAAGCTTTTATAAATAAAAAATGAAGTATTAATTATTTATCCTATTAAATAATATTAATGGGTAATAATATGTTTAATTTACAACTTCAATACAATAAATTTTACAGCAAAAATGGAAAGATCAATCGGAGATAAAACATGGTACTTTCTGTTAAACGGATTTTTTCATAGAATTATTTTTTTTTATAAAGGAATAATTTTTATCCATTTTAATTATTTAAAATAATATTTAATTATGAATGATTAAAATTAAATTTATAAATTATATATCTAGATATAAAAATTTAAATCGATATGGTTATGATTATTAGTCATATAATTAAAATAATATCATTTTATGCTTGAAAAATGAATTTCTTGAAAAATGGTTTTTAGACATGATTTGTGGGGGGGGTTAAACAAAACCACACTAGTTTAATGAATTTAATTTGATAAAATGGATTTTTTATTTTTAATCATAATAATTTATATAACATAATAATTTAAACCTAATTTTTTCCTAATATTTTAAAATTAGTGAATATTTATTACCATGGTTAAAGTTAAAATATAGTTTGGTGGGTTATATGCGCTTCTGTTAATACTAATTTTACAAAAAAAATGTGATTTTTAATTGATAAATTGTATAAAATATTTTTAATAATTGGTTTAAAATAATATAACAAGGATCATTTAATTTTAAGCTAAATAGCTAAATTATCGAAGTTAAAAAAACTAGTTATCACAGTGAATAAAAAAATGGTAAAAGTGAGTTACCTTGGATGTAATAAAAATAACCTATTTAAAACATGTTTATTTTTAGTTTTGGATTTTATTATTGACCTTATATTCCCTAAAAACAATTTTTATAAATATCTTAGTCACTTTGGATGATAGTGACATCCCATTATTAAATAGTTTTAGGTATTTACATATATTACACTTAATCCATTATAAAAGGGAACCCCCTCCCCTCACTTCTTCACATATAGAAATCAATTACGTATGATCAAAATATTCCCAAATATACCCTAAATATACATATTCATATTATATATGTCATTTTCTTCCCAAAATAACAATAATAGGGTCCTTAATAAAAGATCCAAATGAGGTTTCTCTATGTGAAGGTAATGATCTTCACTGAACTCTTTATTTTTACTTATTAATTTTTGAAATTAAATATGGGAGTAAACGTTCAAATATAACAAAACAATATATGATATATAATAATTTTTCATTATTTTTATGTCCTAATATTTATCCTCCACGTTTTCAATCAAGTGGGAAAAAAATTCATCGCTCATTTGTACGCCGAATTGTCATCTCATGAACTGATGTCATTTATTTCCCATCACCAAATCACGTAGAGAGAGGTAATTAAGGATATAATTAATATATATTAAAAATAAGACATTATATTAAGTGTATAATATTAATATACCATCCACTTAAATACCATTTTACTCATAAATGGAATGATATTGTCTCTCATGCATTTGTGCAACCTACCATCTCCACGAAGCGATGTGCTTCATTTTCCATATCCAAATTTAATGAATTATTATAAAAATGTATATTATGAAAAAATATGAAATTTATAAAATTAATATAATTTTAGAGATGATTGATCTATATAATATGAAAAATTACTGGAACATTTTTTATAAAACATATATGAGAAAATGAAGAAATTAACACCTGAATAAATTGAAATAATGAAATAAAATTAATGAATGGATGGTAAGATGTTATAAGAGGATCATATATTATATTATAAATATTAATAAGGTAGTGAAATAATTTAATAACATGTTTAAACTATTATAAATGAGTTTAAAATAATTATCAACTAAAGGAAAGCATGAGGTCATGAAATTTCATCTCAATTTCCACTCCATTGAGACAAATTTTTTATTATGCACCTATTAACATTTGTTTATGTATATAATTCTCACTTAAAAATTTTAAAATTAATACCTATATATTCATGATGATTAAAATTTCAAATAAATTCTATTATTTCAAGGTTTTTGAAATTTAATGTTTACCAAATATGTAAGATTCTATTTGACAATCTAACATTCTTTTGGGATTGATATTATTTTCAAGGAATAAAGATTATAATTTATCCATATGAACCTCTAATAATTTTATTATAAATTGGATATCTAATGAGTTTCCATATATTTTTCAAATATTACCTCTCTTTTTTACAAGAATCATGAAAAGAAAATTCAAAATAAAAATAGATTTATTTCACTTATAATTTGATATATTTTTCTTCCATGTCTTTGTTTTTCAAAATTGATTTGAAAAAATCATTTGGATTGATCAAATGATTTATTAAATAAATTTGAAGTTATCCCATATTTTTAAAAAAATATGAAAGGAATATTTCTAATGTTTTTTAAAATATATTTTTCCTATATCTTTAGAAAAATTCAAATAGAATTTTTTTAGTGTGTATGGTGAAAACAGACATCCCACTAATCGTAAATGATTTATGGAATTTATGTTATTCTAAATGTTTATAATTTTTTAGAAAATAGAAAAATTTTAGAAAATCTTTTTTATTAATATTTCATTTATTTTTACCTTTATTCTTCTAATAGATTTTATTTTATTTAAAAACATATATTGTTAATAAAATGATGGTCATATCTTGTATCTTATTAATTATTTGGTTATTATCATCTTTATAAAAATTCACTTTATTTGATCATTAGAAATTAAATTTACCTTAAATATTCATATAATTTATCAGGCATATTTTTATTTCTTAAATCATATATCTTTTTTACATATGGTGCTTCACTTTGAAATTTATTTAACTAACTACAAAAATGTTTTTATTTGGTATTCTTTAATCTATATGGACATTTTTTCATAAGGAATATTTCTCAAAAATTAAATCATTCATTAGATATATGAGTAATAAATTGGAAATGATGTGATGAGTGTGTACTGGAATTATTTAGTCTCACAATGCATCACCAGGTCCTATGAGACCAATTAGTTGGCAATTTTTAATTGGGTTTTACCTATAGTTTTAAACTATCATGGTTCAAGGTCTTGATGGAATATATATCATGATTTTTGATATCAGGATAACCAATATTAATTATTTCCTTCACTAATAATTTCATTAGTATTATTCATGTTATTTTTGTATTGATATTATCTAATGATTCATTTCAGGTTCAATTTTTTGATTAAATGTTGTAAGTTTTTAGTTATCTATCAGGCCATATTGATTATTCCTTATCAACAAAAAATAAGTTTTATTCTATCTGACCCTTACTAGAAGTTTGAGATCACCCTTATTTAGTTTCCTTTACCAAGTATATGACTAAGAATTATTTGAATGATTTGAAGGATGCATAATTTTTTCCATTACTATGTTCTATATTTTATCCCCAATGTAAAATGGGTATCATGTTTGTATATGTCTCTAAAAGAATACTAAATTGATCAGTCCATCATGATTTGACCCCTTATATCTGTATCAATATAATAAAGTAGACACAGGATATGGGTAACTAGAATTTCGGTTTTTATTATTGGTATTAGATAAAGTTTAGTAGAAACCTTCTGAACTAGATTTTGGAAAATATATAATAGGAAGTAAAACCCTGTGATAGATTTTGAGTATATGTTAAATTGTGGAATAATATTCTAAATTTTTTTTAAGGCATATATTATGTAGTTTTTCCAAAAAAAATACATTTACCTCTATATAATATAGGTGGATATTGTTCTGGAACAATTTTACCTAGGGTAATAACTCTGAAAAAAATGCATTGGAATTGGACACGATCGTTACTTGGTGCATGAAAATAGGTCGTACTCCTCACCTAGTTTGAAACATCCAGGGTATATTTTTATGATAATTCAAATTTTCATTACAAACCATTATCAAACATTCAAATATATTTTTATGATTTAAATATATTCCTAATGAAACCAAGTTTATTATTTTTAGATTAATAATGTATATATTTTCACTTTATATTAAATGTTACGCCTAGTTCATAATTATATATTATGATGTAAAATCCATAATTTTATTAGCTAATTCATTATATTGCATTGTTTAGAAATGGAACCGAGAATAAATAATGGTATCAACACTTATGGTCGACTTAGAAACTTCAATGCTGAAAAAGCCAATACAACTTTTCTTGGAACTTGGATCATGGAAATATTAGTGTTAATTATGTTATGAAAGATAACCTTTACTAAATTGAGAAACATGTCTTTTGATGTCATGACTCTCCTATGTTGGATTCTTTTATATGATAATATCCCAATAATTTAGTGGTACTGTTAATCCTCCAATAGCTAAGAAATGCATAAAGTCCTTTGAAAAGATATTTTTGGCCTTGGTATGTGATGAAATAGAAAAGGTTATACTGGTACCATATTGTTTTATTGTTGATACCGATCAATGGTGTTTTTTGATCCAAAATACTATAGATGAAGATGAAATAGGAAACATGAAATTGAGATATTTTAAATAAACATTCTTGTAAAAATATTCCCCTCAAGAGAAACGAACTAAAATAAAGAGTAAGTTCCTCAGATTATTGAAAAAGGAAGAATAACATATTACAGAGTATAAATCTTCCTTTATGATACTATCTAGGTATGTTATGGATTAAAAATAGAACGCAAAATATAAGATTAACCATTTAATTTAGGGGATTAATCCAATTATTTGAAGGGAAATTGTTTCTAAAATATTTTTTTTCATAGGATGAAATAGTTTTATATGCCAACAAAATAGAGAATGTATTTTATAGATCCTATATTTTCAAGGGGAATCTATATAATAAGAGTTCAGAAGAACACCATGAAATGGGAATTCATAAAATGAGAAGAATAAAATGAATCAATTTTCATCAAATTAAAATTGTGGGATGAAAAATAACAGAAAATATTTGACGGGTATGTGAGTACGTTAGAAGTGTGGAAATAAGGGTCACATAGATAATGAAATAAAATGAAAGAAAAAAAATTAAATATTCACAATAATTAAACTGTAGATAAATGGGGAAATATTCACATCAATTTTCAAAGAATCAATGCATTATGTTATAGAATATTCTAAGGGAATAAGGCCAAGAATATTTGATCACTACATCTGAGGTAGAAGTAACTAATGATTTAGTGGTGGTTACTTTAGTCAGAACCTAAAATTCAGCCAGTGCATTATTTATTGTATATTTTTTCATGGTTTTATATATTCCATGTTTTAAAATAAAATTAGATATTTCCCTAGAATCATAATAAGTTATTTTTCAGTCCAAACTCAATGTTTACTCACTAGAACATGGATGTGTTTGGAAGTTCTCATGATGACACATAAATGTGGTCCGTTTAATGAAAATATTATAATAACTAAGGTTGAATTTGATATAATACATGGTATAGACTAGATTTAAAAATATTATATTAAATTTTATTTGAAGGAGAAGAAAATTAAGATTCATGATGAAGATATGAAATTATTTATTCTTAGATAAGTGACATCATTATATGTGTCATGTCTAGATCCACCCCTCGGAGCTCTACAAAATGATTTTCTTAGGGGAGAAGAGTAAAAAAATATTTGAATGGAAAATATAATCTTTAAATTGATGATGTAGCTATTTTATAGGAATATGGTAAAGTATTTCTGGATGAATTATAGGGAATTCCACCATAGCTTGAAGTTGAGTTTCCCATTAATTTATTCCTTGACAAAATACTGATATCAAAGAATAACTATATAATGGCCACTGTGGAATTAGTGGAGTGCAATAACCAACAAGATATGTAGTGAGATAGGGGTTTAATTTTATATTATTTCACATTGGGGAGACCCTATTACTTTTAATGAGAAGAAAGATTGATTTATGAGGATATACATTGATTATAGGGAGGTAAATTCTATTATTATAGAGAACAGGTATCATCTACCGTTCGTTGATGACTTCTTAAATCAACTTCATAGAGATCAATATTTTTAAAATGTTGAACTTTCTTATGAGTATCCTCAATTTTGAGAAAAGATATAATTCATTCCAAACAGAGTATTAAGAGTGAGATATACACATTAAGATTTTTTAGTAATTACATTTGGATTTTCAAATGATTATTTGTTTTTATAGATCTAATAAATAGAGTATTAAAGGAATATCTTGATAATTTAATTTTGGTCTTCGTTGATGAAATATTATTGTATTGTAAAGGATATTATGACCATGAGAATCACCTATGGGTTATTTTTAAGACTCTTTGAAGAACAAAGTTATATGGGATACTTAGAAAGTGTCAATATGGGATTTATAATGTTTCTTATCTTGTCCATATATTCTCCATGTATGGAATATATTTTGACCCTGTGAATAAAGTGGAAATAAAGGAATGTCCTATGCTAATGAAAATAATATAATTACATAGCTTAATTATTTTCACATGTTACTATTAATGATTAATTATAATTTTTTTCCGATTGGACAACCTATTAAAAAATCTTATATATAAATGGTTTATGTTCATATAGATAATATAATATGAATATTTTATTGGTATAATTAAATAGAATATTGGTTAACACAATAAATATGTATCTTCCATCAAAAAACTAAGTATTTTTTATATATAATTAATCATTGAAGAAGGGATTGGTTGTGTCCTTAATAAAAATTTTAATCTTATTTCATGTTCATGAAGTTAGTTAAAGACTCATAAATAGATCTCTCCAACTCAGGATCCTCAGTTGGAAACTGTAATCATTACATTCAAAATGTGGAGACATTATCTTTAGGGTGAAATATATGAGATATAAAAAAACCATAACAGACTAAAATATATCTTTCCACAATAAAGTGATAAATATAAGGAAAAAGGGATGGCTCCATATACCCAAGTATTACAATTTCTCATTACAAGACCCCCTATGAATGAAAACATGGTAGTTGATGCATCGATCTGGAAATATCACAGATTTATTACCCAAATGTGGATTCTACATGGATGTTAGGTTTATTTATCTACTAAATATGCATATAAAAAATATTAACTAATTGGGGACATCAATACTTCTTCAATTGATTATGACACCATATTTATAAGAGAAGATGATAATTTCCAAATCTGATGATGATAATTTTGATATGAAAATTACAGTCACAAATGATTTAAAACTAGAAAATGTCATCTTTACAAAAGGAATTCTAAAATTAGGAATAACACTATGTGTTCCTTATATACCTAAGCTAAACTAAAGAATTTTTGGAACACATCATGGCCCACCTATTTTAGTTTTGTCTTATAATAATCCCACAATAACATTGAAATTCAATATGATTATTTATAAGGATCTTGATACTAAGCTTCATTTGAGAACCACCAACCATAATCTGAAATATAGATATTTCAAAAGGATAATTCAAACATTATAACTCATGTTGAAGTCATGATAAATTAAATTTCAAGTAATATGGGATCAATATTAACATTTGGAAGATTTATTCTACAATAATAGCAACCATTCAAGTATTCAAATGGTGTCTTATGAAACATTAAATAGAAAGATATGTTTACTACAACTTTTTGGGTTGAAGTTGGTGAAGGGAAACTTGTTGGACCAAAACTAGGTAAGGAGACAATGATAAAGGGAAAGACTATTCAGACTTATTTTAAAGAAACTAAATGTAGTAAAAAGAGTTTTATAGATAATTAGAGGAAATGTTATTAATTTCAAGTGCAATATCATGTTTTCTAGAAATTATCTCAATGGAAGAGCATCATATGGTTCGGTAATAAGGGAAAACTGAGCCCCATGTATATCAGACCCTCTGAAATTCTTGAAAGAATTTGATATATGGATTACAGTTTAGAAATTATAAAAAGTATATATAATGTATATCACGTGTTCCATATATCATTATTAATTAATTACATGCTATACCCAATGAAATTGTTGAACTCTAAAGAAATACAGATTGAACCAAATTTATCATACTATTAAGATCTCATCTTGATTATTGACACTAAATAGTTAGTATTTTGGAATTATACATATCTTTAGGTAAATTTACTTTTTATAAATCATAAAATTTAGAAATAAACATGGGAACTATAGGATTTAATGAATAATAACCACCCTCATTTTTTTATAAAGTAATATCTATGAAAATTACGAGGACGAAATTTTTATAAGAGGAAAGATTTAAACACCTAAGATTCAATTATAGTAAGCAAACATTATAATTTAATAAAAATATAAAACAATGAAAATTTTATATTTAATGTCACAAAAATTATAATTTGACTGCTGAAATATTTATTTGGGACTTTCTTGTTCATAAAAACCTTATAATGAATTTCTAAAATTTTCTCATAGAAATGCGCTTTTATGGTTAATAAAATATGTATTATTTAATAATTACCCAATTTTATAAATAATAGAGAATAATAATTTTTATAATAAAAAATTTATTAACCATTAATATTATATAAACAATTATAATATCATTTGGAGTTAAAGGGAATATTTTTTTATAAAAAGTATTTTTCATTAAATTGTTTTGGTATAAAAATCCATATTGTCTATCCATTTAATTAATTAAAATAGTTTTTAATGAAGAGTTATTTAAAGTAAAGTAACAGATTATATATCTAAATATATGAATTATAATTTATATAATGAATATTACTGGAAATACAGTTAACATAAGATTATTATATACATGGAAAATGTAGTTCTTCAAAACCAATTTTTCGACCCAATTTGTGGGTTATTTTTGAACTAATTCTAACAAATTTTGGGATTTAATTTGATAAAATATATTCCATATTTTAAATAATTATAATTAATGATAGGTGGTAAGTTCAACTTTATATTTTTTGGGATGAATAAAAAAACTTTAAAAATTCATTAACACGTTTAAGGTTAAAACAGGGTTTTGCAAGCTATATGTACTAGTGTTAAAATTAATTTTACACACATATAAGATTTTTATTTTATAAATTTGATTTAATATTTATAATAAGTGGGTCCAAATTATATAAAAAGGATTATTATATTTTATTCTTATGTGATAAATTACCAATGTTAAAAAAAACTAGTTATCATGGTGAAAAATAAAATGGTAAATTTTTCTGACAATAAAGTTAATGGAAATGACACATTTAGAAAAATATTAAATTTAAGTGGTGGAGATTTTTGTCAATATTATATTCCCTCCATTCCATTATTTATCAATTTTTTAGGCATTCGGTTTGAGATTGACTTCGAGTCATTGAATAACTTTGGGTATTTACTGAAACACCACTCCTCAATTATAATAGGGAACATCATCCTTTCCCTAATTCACAATAATCAAGACATTCAACATGACCATGACATAAATTAATACCTCTACAACATCCATATACAAATTCTAGAGGTTTTGGTACTACCAAAATATCATTTTAAGGTACTATAATAAAATTTCCAAAGAAGGTTTGTCGAAGTGAAGGTGATTGTCTTCACGAGGCTCTTTCCTATTTACTTATTATGTTATCATATTCAGTTATTTATTAAAATATAAATTATAAGAATAAAAATATATCTCATATACATAAATTTTATTATGTTTATGGAATACTATTTATCCATATCCTTATCAATTAAATGGATAAAATCCATTTATCATATGTACGACGGACTACAGCCTCGCGAGTAGATGTAATTAGTTTTCCATCACCAAATCACATGTATTGTCTTAATTAACAAAATAAAAAAATATATATGATAGATATAACACGGTATTAACTATGGAAAATTTTTATATCACCGTCTTCATAACCCTTTCACCCATAAGGGTAATGATATCATCTTGTGTACATACATACGACCTATCGTCTCTATAAAGTAATGCAATTTATTTTATTTTTCCAACTATAAAGAACATTTATGAAAATGTATATAATGAGAAAGATATATTATTTTTAAAATTAACGGAATTATAGAGATAATTTACCTATTTCCTATGAACAAGAACCATAAATTCTACGATAAAACATGAATGAGAAAATAAATTTGTTAACACATTAATCAATTATAATAATGAAACATTATTATCTGCTAGATACTTATAGAGTTTCTATATTTCCATCCCTATTTCCCTCTACATGGAATGTGAATCATGAAAAATAAATTTTAAAAGAAAAACTAATCTATTTATCTTTAATAATATATACATTTATTCCATTTCCATTTCATTCAAAAAAAATCATTTTATTTTCTAAAATGATTAATTAATGAACTGTTAAGTTTCCCTTTAATTTTAAAAAATGTTTTAAAGGATTATTTATAATTTTTTCTGAAAGTTATGTCTTTGAGTTTCATTAAAACCCAAAAGTATTTTTTTAATGTATACAGTGATAGCATACTTTCCAACTATAATAACCAATTTATGAAAGTTTGTTTCTTGTACATGATTTCAATGGTTATAAAAAGATAACCCCTCTAGGAAAGATTATTTTTAATATTTCACTTCAATTTCCTTTATTACTCTAAATGAAATTGTTTTATTATAAAACCCATATTCTTGAGGAATGGATTGAAATATATTCTCTTATTAATTATTTGGTCATTGTCTTTTACTGAAATATTGACAATCATGTGATCGTTGTACATTAAATTTTCTAAAAATATCCATGTTATTTATCATTAATGTGATAATTGTTTAAACTATATATCACTTATACATATGTTGTTTTACTTTTATAGTTATTTCACTCACTAGGGAAGTATTTGTATTCCATGTTATTTATTAATTATGGAAATTTGTTGATAAGTATTATTGTTATTGAATTAACTCAGCTATTTAATATATGTGAAATAAATTTGACATACAATGATAGATTTATCCCGGAATTAAATTTCCCCCAAATGAATAATTATGTCCTACAAGAAAAATAAGTTGTCCAAATAAAATGTATTTTTACACATAATTTTAAATTTTTGTATAATAACGGATTGACATTACATATTTAATGAATTATGGGATCATGATATCTAATGTAAAAAATTGTCCTCATTGATAACGAAGTTACTATTCATCATGAGATCGATTAATTTATATTATCCATGGATGCATTTCATGCTAAATTTTTTTATCAAATTGATTGATTTTTTAATAATATACCTTTCTATATTGATTATTCTTTATTTAATCATAATAAATTAAGTTTTATGTAACTCTTAATGGTAATTTGAGGTCACTATTACTTCGTTTCCTTTCCCCGTGATGTGAAAAAGAACAATTTGAATATTTTAAAGGATTTTGAATATTTTTCCTTACAATGTTTTATATTTTAACCCTACTATTGATTTTTTATCATGTATATATATTTCTCTCTCATACTATTAAACAGATTGGCCCTTTAGGATTTTTCCTTGTCTCTATACAAATGTAATAAACTATAAATTGTCTCTAGTTTAATATAGTCATGGTTTTTACACAAAATTAAGATAAGCCCCTCTTTTTTATAATCAATGACTTGCATACCATAAGGTCCTAATAAGGTATGATTCATATAAACTCCCACATTATTATATTTAAACATTTGGAGTTTTATCAATATTCACTAAATATCACTCATCCAGAACTGCCTAAACCATCATTAATCTCACTACCAATAAACACGATCGAAACCCGAAATATTTAAGTGATGATTATAAAATGAGTGCAACATGGTTAATCAAATAGGGACCAACAATAGAATCAAATTAAGAATAATCCTTTTCCAAAAAAATAGTTAATATAAATATAATACCCTAACCTCTTAAAAAATCAATCCCAATATTCAAACTTTTCATCATTATATCTCTCTAATCATCACTAAAAGTATCTTCTGACTATGAAAAAAAAGAACCATTTATTTGATCCCATAAGTCTCGAGTTTGAAAAAACTGTTTTCTCCCACTACAAACTGGTAAAACACTCCATCTACACACTAATTACATGGATTATATAAAAAAAATTATTAAAAAATCTATTCCATTTCCATTATCATAAATTTTTTAGTTCCCTCTAAGGTTTTCAATCAGCTCCATCTCATATACCGACAATATACTCCCCATGTTCAACTACCATCTAAACAAGTATCTAATCTTCCATTGCTATGAGTTATTATTTCCATAAGTATGAGTACACCTATATAAAGTTATATTTAAACTAGGATAATCAAATGTATATGTATCCTATCAAGTAAAAAATACACTAGATTATTAAGAAAAAAATCAAACCCCGATGTCATCCAATATATCACCACCCATATGTATTAAAACTAAGTCAAGATGTTTGTCAGGCAATTTTAACTCTGTTAGGCTACATTCCAAAGCAGTATATCTCATATGGAATAAAAAAACATCAATAAATAAAAAACCAACTATCCTCCTATTAGTAGTACAAACAATAAATTTAATATATCTTATCACATCCACAGACCCATACCATGTATCATCCTATTACTAGGACTACTACTCACGAATCATTCGTAATTCAAATATTATAGGGACTAACCTTCACCGAAAACACTGTAATCAATCCTAAGGCTCTCTTATAAAGAACTAAGGATTCAAACACTCACTTGGATTATCAATACAACCAAAATTATAATTTTATAAAATAATACAAAACACCAATGATCTTTATGACCAACTCTATATGGTCGAATAAACTCAACATTAGTACACTTTATCTCATACTAAAAAGGTATATCATGTTTTTAATAGAAAAATTCTAAAAGGATATGAAACCCTTATATGAATATCACCCACAAAACTAATGTGGGTTTCATTGAATTTGGTCGAATTTTATTATTTTTAAAATCAACTAAAACATGTTTAGAAAAACTAGGAGTGTTGAATAGATGGGCAATGTGAAAAAGAAATTTGCAACCAAAAAAATTAAAAAAATTAAAAAAATTAAAAAAATTAAAAAAATTAAAAAAAAATTAAAGTGATACAATGATGGTGATTTTGAAAAAATAGAAAAATATTGATAGAGAGATATTGATAATTTATAAAATTAGGGCGTAAAACAAGCTATAAATGATTAAAAATTATTTTTCAATTATAACATCAAGATAAAAAAAGGGTTTCACTGATAGTTATGAAAGTGTATTAAAAACCCCAACATTCCCTAAGTGATCTCTATATTAAACTGAAATATCCTGATTTAGTGAGTGGTATATAAAAATATAGGAAAATATTTTGTTATTAATGGACTACAGAGGTATCATCTTTATTTGATTTTATAAACTTCGAATGATGTCCAAAGATGAAAAGATATTTTATCATAATCATTAAGTACATAAAATATAACAGAAATGATTTTCAAGAAGATGAAATGAATATTATAATATAAAATATTACATTGAAATAATTGTGAAAATTAAAAAAAAATATTGAAAGTATAAATATGTTCCAACCTAGTTCCCCTAAAGATAATTATGTTCATATATTCACAAATACAGAAAAAACAATTTGTAAGAAGTTTCATCTCAAAATATAAATACATTAATGGCAAAGATAAAAGAGAAATTTCTATTTCAAATTCATCTTAATCCTATATCTTGGACTCCAACAACTCCTAAATAGATAGTGTTCCCATATGTAGCTCCATCTTCCACTATCACATGTGTTTCTTCACTCTTCAATCATGACTTCTACTTGAATGAATACATCCCCACAATTTTATTTTATTCTGAAATATTTTTTATTAAATGAGAATATTTATTTAATTAATAAATTATTTATTTATCACTTACAATATCCCAAAACACTTTCTTTCTAAGATCCATCTCAGGTATTCTTTTATCAATAGTTCATCTTACAAGAATGTGACAATAGACTCAACCTACAAATAAAAAAATCATGTTCACCTACATATAGCTCATTAAAAATCTAGACAACCTGGAATTATTCATTCATCCTGCCCAAAAATCTATCAAATTCAGCAGTTTTCAATACTCCTCTTACCTCATAAAGTAAATGATTTAAGTAAACGATGTTTCATAAGACACACCAATGGGCCAGCTTCTACTCACACAACTCCATTTATACTATCTTGAGTAGAGAATATTCGTTTTAATATAATTCCGATTTTTGTTTTCACTTCTTCTTATGTCCTCAAAAAAAGTTTGGAACCCATATATGAACCATTTTTTTATAAGGAAGTTGGGTATTTTAAGAAAAATGATGCTCCCCTCTTTAATTGCATGGAAAAATTGAAAAAACCATCAAACACCATTACATAGAGGAATAAATGATATTTAAGTACTATTATCAAACAGAACATCCACTTATTGGAATTGACATCATCAATCTTATTGATAATATGACCTTTCTATTGGATTTGATAGCCTTAAATTAATATGGAGGAAACAAAACCATTATCCTTTGTCTTGATCTATCCTTAGTTTATTTTATATTGGGATAATCCTTATACTGATTTCTTCCTTATATATTGATAACACATTACCCAAGTAAGGTCACTCTCAGCCTTAGTTCTTATGGTTTCTTCAATTTTTGGTTTATCAATAATGAGTCATCCTCCTCAATGAAACATAAAAATTCATTTTAAATCTCATAATCATTAATTAGTACCAAAAAAATTATATATTTGATTGATCAATCATCGATATGTATTTGGTTTTATTTCAGTGTTTTAGTTTATCCCTATGAATTCAGACTCAACATCATATAAAAATCCCTCAATTTAATCAAGGTATTCATTGATAGCCTCTATTATACATTGATTAAATTTCACAACATTATTCAAGTTCTCAATTCATGAATATCACATATAATTGAATTTTTTTGGTGTGGTTCCCCAAATGTTCATCATTTAACAAGCTTCAGACATGTCCCTAATTAGATCTCAACATCATGAAATTTGCAGAGAACGATGTAAAATATATTTTCAAATGTATGATCTATCTTATGATCACCCACTATCATTCTCTTACATTATGGAGAATTAATTGTATTATAAAAATTGTATCCCACGTACTTCTTAAAAATAAGTACATTAATACACTAACATGATGATTTTTTCAAAATTCCATTATTAACAGCACTTCTCAAATTCCTGAAATAATATTATGCTAAATTTATACAAAATAAATCTTGCATGGATGAATTAATTTCACATAGCAAAATATCCATACAGTAATAAAACTTTTGTGATTTAAAATTTTAAAAAACAATTTAACAATATGACCAAAAATAATAAACACTCTAAATTAAAATTTTATACAATATAATACAATTCAAAGAAATAATTAAAAATTAAATTTAAAAAAATCAATAAAAAAATTAGCATAAACCTGAAACCAAAAATATTCAAATTACTTACACCCATAATAAATGAAAACATTTAAAATAATATTTTATAAATAAATTTCAAAATAAAATAATTAAAAGATAAAAATGATAATTTGAACAAATAAAAAAGAAATACTAAAACAAACAATTAAAATAATTTAATATTTCAATAATAATAAACACTACTCTTTGAATAACCATAGAAAAAACAAATTTTCTATCATTTAAAACAAAATTTAAAATACAAAAGGGAGGTAGAAAATTACATGAACTAAATTCCACATCACAAACCCTATCCTAAATGAGGGACTCATTTTATGGTTCTAATGTTACTATATAATATCATGTAATTTTTTTGGTAACAAGGAAATCTTAAAAAAAGTGGTCTCAAGTAGAAAACAAGGTTCAAAATAGTTAATTAACTATGCAAGGGATAAATAACCAAATATTTTACCAAAAATAGAAAATACCATTATTTTGAAACCTTTGTCAAGACCAATTTTTAAAAATCACCATATAAAGAAAAAATATTATAAATTTACTTTCACCAAAACCTTAGGTTAAAATGAATGAATATTTTTTTGAAATTAACTAACCAAAATACCTAATTTAAAGAACTAGTATAAATCACTATTTCTACACCATTCTCTCTGTATATTATATGTTTCATAATTAAAATTCCATTAAAAATTATTTTTTTAATTTAAAACATTATTCACATGAAATGAACTTTAAATCAAAACTTTTTATTATAACATTTACTACATAAAAACCATTCTCTAAATAAAACAAACTCATGCCACCAAAGGATACATAAAATAATCCATCAAAACTAATTAGGCCAAGGAGACACCAATTAATCTCATATCAAGTTTTATGGTCTTTGGG
This sequence comes from Viscum album, assembly GCA_963277665.1. Classification (NCBI taxonomy): domain Eukaryota; kingdom Viridiplantae; phylum Streptophyta; class Magnoliopsida; order Santalales; family Viscaceae; genus Viscum; species Viscum album. The sequence goes on along the minus strand of OY728163.1, from coordinate 2,094,342,678 downwards.
GACTATTAGACCACTGTGAAATCAACCTAATTTATAGGTTGATATCAAGAATTTTCATACAAACATGCCAATAATCATAATGATAATAAAAAAACAAAAATGTAATAACACCAAATGATCTAGAGAATCAATTATAAAAAAGTCTATTGGCCTTATACAATGATCCATATCAATCCCAAGATCATACCAACCACCAATAGTACCATAAGAATATATGTCAATAATAAATTCCCATATATCCATAATTAAATCATTTGAAACAAAATTTCATGTTTATAATAAATGGTGAAAAACGTTATGGGTTCCACAACAAACACATAAACACATATGATATAGTGTAGTCTATTTTCCAAGAATTATTTTATAATGACTAGAGAGAAAATAATCAGAGTACATAAATTTCAAGGAAATTTAGAAATATTCCACTTCTTATATTATTTAAATAATTTTTTACATAATCAGATATGCAATGAAAATAAAAGAGTGAAAATATTATAATATAAGATACCTTTATTATGGTTTTGGTCTAAAATAATATCTCATAATCTACATTACAAACACCCAATATATATATGGTGATTTTTATTTTGATCATTTTCATAGGTTTCACATAACTGAGTGAAATTAGGTATCAATTGAGGTGCATATTGCAATATATTCTACCAAGAATCTCCCTCACAGGACTTATCATCTATCTTCCTCCCATATTATGTATAAAAATACTTTATTTTACAACAGAAATTGAATGATTTAAAAGTTAATAGATATTATTGCGTAGTTTTAAGCTCGAATAATTTATATATGATTAAATATCTTCTGAAGTAAATATAAACCTTCATGGATTAGTTCTAAAAATATATATACATCTATAACACAGTTGTACCAGTGGTTAAAATCCATGTTATCCTTCATACTTTTCAATCAAAAAATATAATGAAACATGAACATTTGAAAAGAGAAATAACTCTATATAGTCTGTATGAATATTAAATCGTGCAATATTATTTATCATTTGAATCTCACATATGTATTTATATTAAGATATATATATATATATTATCTTCAAATAATAAAGTTGATGATTTTTTCTTTAACAATAATATATATTAATTATATACTTTCCCCAATTTATAAAGAACTACTTCACAGTTTTATACTACTTTTTAAAGTATTTTCATATCAAATGGTCCTTTAAATATTGTTTCTAATTTTAGTGTTGAGAATTTTAATCCTGTATGAAATTATCCACTTTACATCACCTAAAATTATATATGTTCGAACATAAATTTAAATCATCATTTAAATTATTCTTATCAATCAGTATTCAGTCTTTGAAAAATCCTAGAAATCTCATAATACTACTCCTTAAAAAAATATAATATTTCTAATTTAAATATATAATAATTTTCATTTCAACAATTATATGCTTTTATTGACAGAGTCACGACACATGAAAAATAATTCATTAGTTATTCATGGAATGATAATCTTCGTCACCATCATGAAAAACACATTATCTAAAAAAATATTGGAAACACACATAAAAGAAATCATTTCTTCATACTTGTATTCTAAAATAGTAAATTATGAATTCATTAACATATAATAAATTTTATGTGATATGTATAAGTAAATACCATTAAACATAAAATTAATATTCTTTCAAAAAATTAAAGTCTAAAATACATAATATTCTTATATAAATTACTCTTTATATATTTAATTCATTTAAATTTTTAAACATAAAAATATTTATAGTTGACAAAATACATAAACGTAAATATCCCAAAATATAAGTGTCAATTATGACTTCCCCTAAAATGAATTATCTAAATTCTATCTCAAAATATATATAATTCAATTCATTAGAATGTAAAAGTAATGTATTCTCACAACTGTAATTTGTAAGAGTCAATTATTCAAACATAATAGTAATTACTTTAGTGTATTTATAAATGAAAAATATTAAGAGTCACATGTATAATACATAAAATTTCAGAACATAGAAAATTAATCAAATTAGAAAACAAAATAATTTTAAAAAATAAAAAACATTGATAATTATATATAAACCTATTTAACACACCTAAAAAACTCGTCTATAAAAGAAATAAGGGCTTTAATGAGAATAAAATATTATCATAGATTTGGATACAATGTAACAACATTACATTTCTATAAATATTATACTTTTGAAGGTCATAAAACCTAAAAATGTTTAATAGAAAAAAAATTCAAACTGATTGGATATGAATAAAAAATAAACCTATAATAATTAATTAATTAATTGAATAATAAAAATTTGTGTTTCCCAACATTATCCCACTTTTTTATATCAATAATAAATTTCTATAAGATGGTCTATATTGAATAATAAAATGATAAAATATTATATTATATAACAATGAGATGAATAAGAAATTTTTTGATCCTTTTATAAATTAGAAATCAATAAAAGAAAAAAACTATAATAAAATAAAACAATTGCAAAACATAGATTATTTTGATTAGAGAATAGTTCTTCTAAAGATTTAGTAGCTTCAAAAAAGGTTATATATTTATATGATGAATGATTATATTAGTATATAGATGCTCCATGTTTATCTGTATCTTTATTAGTACTTCTTAGAATATAAATTACTTATTCATTAGGATTATTGGCATGGTTTTTGTCTTACTTATTAGTTTTATAATACATAAACATATATATTGTTTTTCTAGACAAAGATATAGTTTCATCATGCCTCTATTAAAATTCAATACCATCCAAAGCTTGTCCATTGTATGATTTTGGTGGTTTATAAGGATTACTAAAACCTCCCACTTGTAATTGGATGTAAATTTAATGAAATTAATTTCTATTAAATATATAAACTCATCCAAGGAACTATAAACTTAATTTATCTTCATCTAATATTATCTTGTGAATTTTTTGACCACGAAAATTAATTCCTTCTTGAATTTTTGATATGTATATAGGGTTGATAATTAACTCTTTAACAAATAAATTTTGGCACCCATCATGACTAATTTTGATGAAAAACTATTCATGTGATCTTTAAAGATTATATTTATATTTATAAAATAGATGAAACATCTGAGAGAACATGTTATATGTTATTTATCATTTATGCGTTTCCATTTAGAATATTTTTTATGTCATCAAATTTTTGTTGAACAATTTAGAGTTCAATTCCTCAAAATAGGACTTTTCAATAGAATTAAATTTTCACTCTTTTAATTTATCACTTACTAAACAATGACCTATCTTCAAAATTAAAATTTCATTATTTAATAAATCAATCATTGAAAAAACATCAGTATAAAATTTTTCACTTTTCTGATAAAAAATGATTATTTTCATTCTTTTAGTAGAGAGTGAAGTTATTCACATCACTCATCATCAGAAGTAATAGTATTTACTCATTAAAAATCTACATGTTCATCCAAATAAACTATTTTATCATCTTATGATTCCATACTTTCAACAGAATCAATAAAACATTCATGAGGTCTGATTCTAATCTGCTAAAAAGACTATTCAACCATTAAATCATCATTCACTATGTTTTCTGCATCAACAAACCTAACTTGATTGACATCAAGTTCCAAGAAAGGACATTTTTGTCCATCCATTGGAGATTTAGGTAATACAACTAATTCATTAATTATTACCTGTATACCCATCAATTTTAGATGGGATCTCTTTTTCTTTATTAGATTCTTCCTCCCCTTATTTTTCATAACTATATGTTTATTCAATGAGGAATTCCATTCATTACCAATGTTTTCAATACCTCAAGTAGATAGATTATTTTCAGGGTGACACTTTTTCGTGATCATTTATCTCAATCCCATTATTCTAAAAAAAATATTAATCCTTCCTTTAGGATATAAATATAATTTCTTCCTTCCTTGACTATAATGTTGCATGTTTCTCAAAATGTGACCCAGAAGAATAATCTTATTCTCATTCAATTTATAATATAATAGATATATATCTTGGAAAATAATTTTCTCAAACCCACTATGTCGTAATGAAATATAATTTTAATTAAATTATTTTTGAATATTATTTTTATATTCCAAAACAATTATAGTAATATTATTGTTATTGTAACTTCTAATGATAAAAATGACATGCAATGTTGATAATATAGGACAACTCAATGCACTGCATATAAAAGGCTTTTCAAAAAAAAGTATTTTCATGGTGTCATAATAGAATTACATATTAAATTTATAAAATCACCAAACTAAATTATAGAATATTAAAAAGAGGATAAATGAAAGAAAAGATAAGGATATTATCTTTTATTTATACAATGTATAACTGTTGGGTCACTATTATCCCATAAAGTGTCAAAACGGAACCAAAAATATGGAATAAAAAGAAGGAAGGTCATCTAAAATAGCTACCCTTAATACCATGGATATTAAAATTATATGGTTAGATATAATCAAATGAGGTATCTTCCCCCTTAAAATGGGGTAGAACCCCCACCAAGTACTTGATTTACCTCTACTGTGTACCTTCTGCCTCGCCAAGTCTGTATAAGAGATACAACGACATCACAATAGATAAAAACAATTATAATACCTACTCGTTGGTCTATTAAGTACCTGTTGAAACTAAACTAGGTACCTAGTTCCCTAAAATTATTGGAAATTCCCATAAATGGGTAGATCATATGGTGAGATATACCCTATGTTGTATCATGTGATTCAAATTGGATGCATATCATAGATTATGATATCTAGATATATTATAATAAATGTGTAGACTATATTATATCTTATGATGTGATTATCATATGGGTGAATGGATTTGAAAAATATTTCTTTTGGTTTTCTTCAATTATGAATCATTTAATTGAATTTTTTAGCTATACAGAATCATTTTTAATTTTTAAATGATTATCAAAAATAATAACAATAATCCACTATGGGTAATGAATTATGTAATCAATGTGATGGTAGTCCATATTCAACTATATTTATTTAATGTAGAGTGACTATATAAATGGATGTGATCCCCCTATTGAAAACTCATTATTCTTTCAATATATAGATAAAGCACTGGCTTTCTCTATTGGCATGGTTTCGGACTTTCTTATTAGTTTTATAATACCTAAATTATATATTGTTGTTATTGACATAGATTTAGTTTCATCATGCCTCTATAAGAATTCAATACCATCCATATCTTGTCCATTGTATGATTTGGGTGGTCTATAAGGATTACATAACCTCTCACATGTACTATGTAGTCAAATTCCTGAAATTAATTTATATTAAATACAGAAATGCATTCAAGGAACTATAAACTTCATTTAGCTTCATCAAATATTATCTTATGACTTTTTTTACCACTATAATTAATCCTTCTTGAATTATTAATATGTATCTAGGGTTGATAATTCATTCTATAAAATATAAATTTTGGCACTCATCATGATTAATTGTGATGAAAAAAATTCATGTGATCCCTTATAGATACAATTTTTCTTAATAAAAAAGATGAAACATATGAGTGAACCAGTTATATGTTATTAATAATTTAATATTTTTCTCTCATCATATTATTTATGTAATCAAAATTAGTTTTTTGAAAAATTTAGATTTCAATTTATCAATATATAACTTTAAAATAGAATTTAATTTTCACTCTATTAATTTCCCACTTACTTCACTAATACCTATCTTCAAATTTTAACTTTCATTCTTTAAAAAATCAAACATTGAAAACAATTTGATAGAAAATTTAACTCTTTTCTCATCAAAAACATGATTATTATCATTCTTTTTCATAGATAGTGAAGGGATTTATTCTCATCACTCATCATTAGAAATGATGGTTTATCCTAATTCAAAATCTACATGTTCATCAAAAAAAATTAGCATATTAATCTTATATTCCTTATAAAGAATCTATAAAACTTTGATGAGTTTTAGTTATAGTCTCCTAAAGATACTCCTCAAACCTTACTTCATCATTCACTAACATTTATAAATCAAAAAATATAACATAATTAACATCAATTTCTAGTAAAGGACTTGTTGGTCCATCCATTGAAATTTTGGTAATACAACTAATGCATTAATTATTTCCCACATATACTCCCCATCAATATGAGATGGGACATCTTTTTCTTCATCAGTTTCTTCATCCCCTTGTTATTTATAACTATATGTTTTTGCATGGATTAATTCCATTCATAACCAATTTTTCAAATACCTCTAGTTGAGAGAGTATTTTTTGGGTGACATTTATTCAGGATCATTTATCTCAATCCCATTATTCTAAAAAACTATGAATCCTTCCATAATGATATAAAAAAAATTCTTCCTTCCTTGACTATAATGGATCTTGTTTCTCAAAATGTAACAAGAAAGATTAATTTTATACTCATTAAATATAAAATATAATTGATTTATATTTGGGAAAATAATTTTCTCAAACCCACAATTTCTTAAGTAAATCTGATTTTAATGACACTTTTTAGGAATATTATTCTTATATTCCAAATATTTTTGAGGAATCTCATTGGATATGAATGTTTTAATGAGAAAAATGTAATGTAATTTTGATAATGCAGAACGCCTATAAGCACTACATATAGAAGACTTGTCAAAAAGAAGTAATTCAATGGTTCTCTAATAGAATTACATACTAAATTTTAAAAATCAACGAACTAAAATTACAGAATAGTAATAAGAGGATCAGGGAAATAGAAGATAAGGGTATTACCTTTGATCTATACAATGTAAAACTGTTGGGTCTCTATTATTCTAATAATGTTTTAAAAGGGAACCAAAAATAGAAAATAAAAAGGAAGAAGGACAGCTAAAATAAACTCTCCCTAGTACCATGGAGATTAAAATTATAGGGGTAGATCCCATAAAATAAAAAATCACTTCCCCCCCCCCTAAATGGGGTATAACCCACACCAGGTACTCGGTTCACCCTTATTGCTTACCTTATTTCTCACCATGTATATATAGAAGATATACCAACCACACATTAGATAAAAACAATTGGAATACCTAGTTATTGGTCTATTAAGTACCACTTGGTAAAAAATTGGTATATAGTTCCCTACTACTATTATAAATGCACTTAAATGGGTAGATCATATAATGAGATATGACCTATGTTGTATCAGGTGATACACATTTGATGCACATCATAGATTATGATATCTTGATATAGTATAAGGAATGTGTAGACTCTATAATAGCTTATGAGGGGATTATGATACAGGTGAATGGACATAAAAAATATTCTATGTGGTTTCCTTCAATTATTAATCAATTAATTTATTTGTTTTTACCTGCACAAAATCATTTATATTTCTTAAATGATTATTAAATCCAAATTATGATGAATTATTGGTAATGGATTATGGAATCAATGTGATGTTTGTTCATATTCAACCCAATTTATTAAATGAATAGTGATTGTATAAATGGTTGCTATCCCCATATTGAAGACAAATTATTCTTTCAAGATATAGATAAAGAACATCTTCTTTATATGTTCACCTTTCACCATTGTAGAGAAGGTGATAACATAATTTTGGTGTTGGACGGTCCCATATTTATAAATTAGGAACTTGCTGTTTGATGTCATCCCTTTGGAGGAATGATTTGAAAATCTATTTCTCGATGACCCCTACTAAGAAATGTCAAACAAGTTTGATTAAGATGGTGTTTTCAGCAATCAAGATTTTCATATATTTTTTTGTTCTTCTTTTTTCATGTTGATTCATGATTATATATTAGTATCTATAACTAGGTTTTCTCTATTTCAAGGATCTAAATATGACAATCCAAAACCAATCATTGGTTTTAGAGTAAAAAACATCAAAGAATAATTTTTTTATTTTACAATTTTGTAAATAATATGTGTATCATTATCTACTTGAGGCCAATATATATCATATGGTATACCATGGATGAATACTAATCATTGTATTTCTATATTTATCTTCCTAATATTGTATTTTAGGATAATGTAATTTTCACTTCTCATTGTAGTGTATGACAGGTGTGTCCATAGAGTATGAGACATCAAAACTCTTGGTTTCTTTCCTTAGTATGATAAATTTCTAACATATAGATTACTCCATACATAAAGGACACCTCCTTCATTATGAAATAATTTTTTGATGCATAAGGGTTTGGGTATATCATAAAATATGATAGGTTGCCCATGTTATCACTTACCATAAGAAACAAATATATATCATATCTTATAAAAAATAAAACCCCTTTATCAATATTCAAATAATATTAAATACAAATATTTATAAAAATTAATATTTTGGATAAAATGATTATATTATATTAATCTTTTATAAAAGGTAAGTGTTAATAATTTTAAATAAGATTGCATTTTTCAAAATAAAATATGAACTAACCATATTAGTATCACTTAATAGGGAAATAAATAAAATGTTTCTTAATTTATTTATTCCTTTTTAATATTCATGTTTATAAATTGGTTAAGATATGTGAATATTATTTACTCGTAAATATAATTTGTTGTAATAATATTTCAAATTCATTTATTAAAATATACATATGAAAAAATAATATATAGTTTCCATCCATAATGACCTTTGTTTCTAATTGAAGTTATTATCTTTAATTTAGTTATTTAATATATTTTATTCATCTTAGGTGTTGGATTTAAAATTTATTGGATCCTATCTTGATTAGAGTATCCATATATAGTGGGACATTGGGCCATAATTCCCATTAGACTATAATCTTATTCCTTTCTCTATAAATGAGGATTTTTTATTTCTATGGATCTAGAATTACACATATGTGGATTATCGATCAGAAATTATTTTAAACCATAATATAAAAAAAAATCATATTACATATTCATAGGATGTATGTAGGTATGTATAAATATGTTTGTATTATATTTTTAAGTGATTAAGATAAACTATGCATTGTGTAAAGAGATAAAAATTCATATTGAACATATTAATTTGATTAATGGAATAAGAATTCCAGAACTTTATCATTATAAGAAACATTCATAATGGAATAAAACATGAATAGAAAATATTACATTATATGAAATAGTAATAAATTTAATATGCTTTCTTTTATGTTAAATTATTTAAATATTAAAAATAAAACCCCTAAAATACTATGTGTGATGTTAATTCCAAAGAAACACTTGTAAATACCTCAATCATTCAACTAATTAGGTCATCCCGTTGTTGAGTGCTCGAGGATATTATTGTGGAAGGAATATTAGGTATGGGTCACATAAATAATTTTTTTTTCAACAATGGTATTTGGGTTACACTTGTCTTGGATACCTTAACAAGATTAGGTTATCTGATGAATAAAGTTGAGTTTATCCATATGATGGATTAGTAAAAGAGTAGTCATATAAAATATCCAATATTCATATATAAAATTATTGTTAGGATTCCCAAGCTAAATAACTATGTTGTGAGGAAAATTACATAATAGACATTTTACTTAGTAAAGTATGGATCATGTCTTACAAAATGGATATGATTTATGGAGCCAACATTTTTAGTGGGAGTTATTTAATTAAATATCATTGATGAAAATAAATAAAACATGACACTCACCCATATGTATGTATTTTATATAGTTTATGGAATGAAACTTTTTTATTATTCTAAGATATCATATAGGTATGACTTATTATACTATTCTACATTTTTATCTAAGGTTTATAAACATTCTCAAAAATTATAATTTTGGTCACATGAATGTGAATTTTATATAGATTAATTTCTCTCTGTATGAATTAGAGGTATTTGATACTAGGTGTGCATCAGACATTTTTTAGGATAAACACAGACTCAAAGATAGGTTATAATTTTAAAATTTTGAATTATATATATATGTGTTCTTCTTAGGGATATAGTTATTTCATTAAAGTTCTATACTTTACATTCAATCCTGGTTAGTGGGTTAGTTCTGTAATTGTACAAAGGATTTCATGTACCTGTAATAAAAAAAATAATGTATCTTATTTGAAAAAAGATGGGTTTTTATTTCAATAATAACAATAAATTTTTTTAGATATATATAATGGAAATTATATATAGTTTCAAGAATATGGAAATCATTTTAAGCATTATAGATATGTATAATCATGCCAATAAATTTAGAATCATGAAACAAATATTTATTTTTGACCCCACCAACTATTTGCATTGTCTCCATGTACATATAAATAAGAAATTAATTCACATACTCCATGGAGAATGGTTTTTGGAATCATTTTATTATGAATTCTTTCATAACTATAAATCATGAATAATAGGAAAAATTAGAAAAAAACACACTTTAAGAACAAAAGGTGAGAGTGATAGTGGAAAATTGGATCTCATAGAGATTAATGTATGTGGGCAAATGAGAAATAAATAAAATAGTGGGTTTTGGTAATTAATATATTTTACTGATGGATTTAGTTCGAATAGTTATGTGTTTTTAGTGAGACATAGGGGAATGGTAAGGCTGAGAGACATAATTGTACCCTGTTAGACATAGTTTTATCATTGATGAGTTAGTGTAACCTTTCTATTTGATTCTACATATATGATACAAAAATTTTATGTTCTTAATTAATGTAGTTCTACCTAAATTATTCATAAATTCACTATATAAAATATTTTATGAGAAATATTATTTTTTTTCTATAAATATTTTGGATTGTGAAGCACTTATATGTTTCTTGGATTCTAAAAACCATTACCTTAACACTAAAAAGTGATTATTTTTTGGTTATCCAAAATATAATAGGGTATATTATTTCTATAATACTATAAAACAAAATAAGTTTATCAATTCAAAATTGAATATTTTTTCAGAAGAAATATATGGGATTATGATTTGGTGGGAGTAAATTTGAACATGTGGAACCTCAAGACTAATTAACAGATAGTTTTCATCATATAGAAGTTGAGTTAGTTCCATAAATATTTAGTAAGGAATAATAATATCAAGTTACCCAAAAATCTCATGGGTCATCATGGATTCATTAGGAGACCAATAAATATGGATTTATTATGGAAAAATATGATAAATTATTGTTCATATATGATTAACCTACTACCAACCAAGTGTCCATTATGATTATTGATTCCAAAATATAGTTAAAACTCATGCAATATAAAATGTAATAAATATAAACCAGTCATGTTTAGAAGTTGCTGGATGCACCAAAAATGGTAAGATGAATAGGGTGAAAGTTGGTTTTCTAAAATAAAATTAAAAAGGACAGTATACTGACTACCTATAAATCTCACCTTCCAAAAAAGTCTTACAAAAAAATAATTGTACTAACTGAAAAGAGAAATTTTCATTAGTTATGGTGATAAAGGACATAAAGATATTTTTTACTATAGTAGATAATAATGATTGTGAGATATATCAAATGGATGTTAATACCACTTTCCTTAACAAGAATTTAGTTGATGGAATGTATATTATATATCCCCGTGGTTTTAATATTATAAAGTATTCTTCTATGTTTTTCAAGTCACAAATAACCATTTATGAATTAAAACCTCTCAGATTTTGAATACCTATTTTAATGACTCAATGAAAGAGTTTGGTTTCCTTAAAAAATGGTTGATTATAGTGTAAACATATATATTAGTGATAGTGTAGTGATATTTCTAAGATTTTACGTAGATTAAACACTTGTCATTGGAAATTATATCTCAACTTAACACATTATATATAATTTATTGTAAAATTTTCTAAATAAATGACATCGTTAAAGAATCCTACATACAAGTTGTGAATATCTATAAAGATTAATCACAAAGGATTCATTGATTATGTTAAAACACATATATTGTCAAAGATTTAAAGAAGTTTAGCATAGATAACCCTAATGGATCTTACCAATTTTTTCACGGAACAAACATTTTCAAGATTCAATATACTTTTAAGGAGTTCAAAAGGATGGATTGGATTATTTATGCATATATTATAGGATGTATCATTTATTTCATATTGATTAGTCAACCCAATATTTCTTATGCTCTTAGTATAATAAGAAGATAAAATTTCCATCCTCATGAGAGACACTGGATTTTTTCAACAATATCATTAATAACTTAATAAGGATAAAGGTTATTTTCTAGGTATTTTGAGGTTACGATGTGCTCATTGAGAAGTTTCAAGATGATTTCAATCTATAATCTAGTAAAAATGACCCCAGATCTCAATATGGTTTATGTTTTTACCAAAATAGTTGATGAATCAGTTACAAGAGATCAAAATAAGGTTATATACTGAACTAAAAAACGTGGTAGAGTAAATCAATTCATTGGATCCTACAGAATAAGATATTAATTTTAAGACGTTCATCTATTAACTTGGGATGGTTCCAAGAATCAAGGGACAAATCAAGCTTCACTTTGAAAATAATTGAGTTATTTCTCAAAGGGCCCATGTTCTCACCAAAAGAAGAAACACATACATCAAAAATAACATCTCATTTAATAGATCATTGATAAAAAGTTAGAAAAGATTAATTGGTGGATATATAGGAGGATGTAGTAGATCTATTAAAAAATAATTTGTGTACAAAAATAGTGAGGGACATGTTGAATCTCTTGGTATAAGATGAATGATATATTGGATGTAATTCTTGTAAAATGAATAAAAATTTTATTAAAAAGGAAATGTGTAATTATAATTCTTTCATTCATGTTGTAATTAAGATTATATCAACTATTGAATTATAATATCTCTTCCAAGTGTGACTTCGATTTTTCCCTAATCGATGATCATCATGGGGTGTTATGGGTTTCGATGATATGTTTATTTTAGAATAATATAATTTTGTGTATATATAAAAAAAATTATGTATGATAAAATGAATAGTCTCATTAGATAATAGGTTTAGGTTTATTATTTAGACTCATCCTTCAGAGTATATCACATGCAATGTCATACAGTCATTAATATATTTTTGGGAATATACATATTATAAATTCTCATTATCTAAAGTTGTTGAGACAGTTAGTATGAAAACATTAATAATTTTATATGTTTATTATTCATGACATTAGGTTTATCTAATAATGTGTTGATCGGGTATGTTGCATATTGTGTCATTGGTTAGAGCTCAACCAAGATGGGATTTTCCACTCATATGACAAATTAAATACATGTCAGTCCTTGATTGAAGTAGACTAGGAAAATTTGTGGATTTGATTTGATCACTGACATTTGTTGTTCTTAGAAAATAAGATGAGGTACATGTGATTTTCTTATATTCTAAATTAATTATATGAAACTTACCCATCAATTTGGTTAGTCTATTTCAAAGTGACAAGAAGGTATGTGATTGCCTATTCTAAATTCAAATTTTCCATCTATATTGATTACTTGGTGTTGTAGAAAAAGTGATAATATAAGTATATATTCAATAAATATGATACATTTTCGGGAGGATATGTTTAAATATAGATATGAGAAATTTTCTTGAGATATCCCCAAATCCCTTTGTTGTTTTGGTAACAGCAATTCTTTTCTTGGAGCCACATTTTTCATACATCTAGGAAATTCAGATTTCTTTTTTCAATGTTACAAAGGATCCAAGGGTAAAATAATTTGACCTTAATCATGTGATTAAATTTTTGGAAAGTTATTTATTCCAAAATAAATAGATTTTGACAAACCCAATCCAACATATTTTAGTTGGATTCACTAAAAGTTATGGTGTTTTTCATAAATACCTATGGGATCTTGGTGAAATTGGGAGATTATAATAAATACAATAAACTATTGGATTGTATTTTATGATAATCCTTATGTCATGTACTTTGATATACATTTGATGAATATCAAATTTTTTATATTTTAATACTATAGACGAGAGTAGATGCCTCTATCATAGGTTATAATAGTATTATGGTATGGGTGTATGGATTCAGTCACATATTTCACGTGGTTTCCTTAATTTATGAATAAAAGGGTTGAATTATTTATGGATACACATAATCATTTGAAATGTTCAATCCATTATCAAATTCCAAATGGGCCTTTAAAAACCATAATGTTATTATTACAATTTTTTGGAGTTGTAGCATATTGGACTGCACAACGGTCATTATTTCCTAAGAAACTAATGATATACTCTTTTTAATGATTTTTTGGAATAAATAACATCATGTTCATAAATGATAAATATATGTCTTATTCACTTGGAATCGCATCATCAGCAACCCAATAGTTGTGGTTTTTCTAACGAAAATATTCCTAGGGAAACTCAATCAGGGAAAAACTCACCATACGATTTCATATATCTGGATGGGTATTAAGACTTTGTTTTCCATCATTATGACCCACTCAAGTTATATTTCTAGAAAATATTATTCAATCAATATTTGGTTACACAACTGGATTAAAGATCTCCAAATCAATGAACCTCATCTCAAAGACTCACCCCTAAACCTACAATTTTCTATTATAATATTACTTACTAAACCAAATATTGATTTGTAGGAGTAGTTTTGTAATTTCATCAATAAGTACTTATTCAGAGTCCTTGAGGATATTCTTATCTGGGAACCTACCAAGTCTGGTATTCTTTGTAATCACATGTACTTCAAATTTATCCCAATGTATTTTAATGATAATAATGCTTGGGTCATACGATTCAATAACCCCTGGATCAAGTCTTCACATATTAAATTCATTTAGATGTTATCTCATTATACAATTCCCAATGATTTATTCTTAAAATATTTTAGTATCTCACTCTGTTCTAGGTGTCATCTCTATATAAAAAATTGGGAGGAAATCAAGTACGTGTTCCTTAGCTATTCCACAGCTATATCCATGTAGAAGGAAGTGTTTGATCTTTTCAAAATCCCTCTATTGGTCATGAACTATCTCATGCAGATGGTTCGGTACTATACATGTGTTGTGTTATTTACCCCTCTATGTGGAATGATTCACATGGTAGTGGATGAGATCATTAATCTTAACAATAATAACCATAATACCTCAATTAACAATCAAACATCCTTCAACATTAAAACTACCCATGATAGGATCAATATCATATCCAAGGACACAAATACACTCCAATGTGGGAACTTTGAATATAGAATTCAAGATTTCACTATCTTATGATGGTTCTTGAATGTAAGTATCTTCAAACCTCCCACTAGATCCATTGATGTTTTTTCTAGCGTCCATTTCAGAATTTTGTTAAAATCACTCAGATGGTGCCCCAAAGGCAATCCTCAGTCACTCTGGATGTGGTGGTTCCTACTGGGATTATAATTGAAAAAAATTGGTTGTTTCCTTGGATCTCAAGTTCTTGAATATTATCTCAAGGAGAAATTCATGGAATTATCAATAGATTTTCCTTCTTTATGTTCAAACTTTGGGATAATTTATGGTTCAAAAGTTACTCCACAACCACCATTCAGAATATTTCAAATTTCAAAATATATCTCTTGGGGAGTCTCATAATGCAATGGATGGAGTACTTATGATTTCTGTAAAACCTCAACTATATTGTTTTTTTAAGAGTTTCCACCTCCAGGATGAAAAATTATATTAATATAAAAAACAAATCATTGAAAAATTTTGAAGAGAGGAGTTTTAGTTCAATCTCATTCATGCAGTGGAACCAATTCTTGAAGGTATGTCATCAAACGAAGTGAGTACAATAACAATTACATTGTTGGTCTGACCATCCACCACATAATTTTTTCCATGGTAGATATGTGTGATAATGATGTTGTGACCCATAATAACTTCATTGTATTACATCCATCATGTAGTGAGTCCCCATGATATATTCAACATAGCATTTATAATGGCATGTATTATAGTAGTTAAGTCAGTTTCCAACCATAAATTGTCACATCCCATAAAACATGAAAAATATTATGCATTAATGATACCATCCATTTCAAATTTAAGAGATGATTTCAATCCACATAATTCATGGAATCATCCAAGAATCCTTCCACCATGATCACAAAAGACATCTCTGTATCCCTATATACCTGAGTTCCCATTATATTCCCCATCAGAATAGATTTTTATCTAATTATAAATAGAAGTATTGAAAAACATCCAAGGTTCCAGTTGGTGGATTTTAATTTTCTCAAATACCAAATCTTCTCAATATGATAAAATCATAAACACTAATTTTTTAGTGATTATGTTGAGTCTTATTATGCTCTTTGAACGAGAAAAAAACTTCCAAAGAACAGATTAAATGTTAAAAAATGTACCAAAATAAAAAAAATCATTTCAGGAAAACCAGATAGTGTGAATAAAATCAGCCATCGCAAGGTAAAAATATTCTTTAACTAAGGATAAAATGAAACTTCGATGGCATGGTAAAAAATTAGACCAACGAACTCTACTATAAACATCAGAAGATAAAATATGTCATATAAATTCTTCCAAAATGATAAATAAGTTATGAAACTATAGAATAAATGTTTTATTACCTCATTTTGTAAATTACATAGAGAACTCCCCGAACAAATAGAGACACAAAAATAATTGTGAACAATTATCCCTAGGTATTATGTTACACACTATCCTCCAAATTATAATCCATCGAGAGGGATTGATCCTGTATTTATAATGTGGTTGATCGAATAAATAACAATATAAAATGTTGCCTTAGAGAATATATTAAATGTTATATTATGGATAATTCCATATTAGGCTAGTTCCGAGATTATAACAACTGCTCCTGACAAAAATGTGTAGCTAGTTATAATGTTCCTCACCTAGTCTAGAAGTTGTGGTTATAGAGAAACAAAGAAATCATTAACAGTCATTTTAGAGTCCAGGAAATAGTCCCAAAGACTACACTCCTCAATAATATGGAATATTATCTAGTTATAAAGACAAAACATGAGAGGCGAATTTTTATTCTCAATCTAATGAGATCATATCATGATCTTTTTGTAGGAGGCCTTAACGTCAATCCATTTGGATGAATCTATATAAGAAGACCATTACAATTTTAATATACCCATAATTATAGCTATGATAAATCATAGAGCTATCAAGCTTCTATAAATGATTACCTAAGTAAACCAAGCTCATATATACTCATTAAATAAATTTATTTATTTGATTCTAATGCCTCCATTACCAATCTGTTGATAGAATTGTTTCCATGGGACAGTGTGCATCTTTCATTCAAGTGCACTTCCACTCCAAGATTGATATAATATGCATGAATTAATATTTTTAATCATCCCCATGTGCCACTTATAAATAATTAAGGAAAAACATAATTATATATGATTATAAACATCACAATAAATTTTCTTCCAACCATTGAGATAGCATTCCCTTTCTAGGAAGAAAGTTGGTTTTTAATATGATCTATAAGTCCATTGAAATTGTATAATCATGTTCTCCCCTAGAATAAAGTAACTTTAATATAATCAAAGGTAAATTTCCCCACTCTAATTTTAAAATCTGAAAATACATTAGTTTTTTCGAAAAAAGGAAATCCATTTAAAAAAACAAATGACTTATCCCAAAATATTTATTTCCCTATGTTGTTATGATAATGATTGATAGTATTCCTGAAGGAAAGGATGTTCCTATTATAAAATTGAAAACAAATTCACCGATATGTAATATGTGAGATGGAGAATTGGAAAACATAGAAGTTTCTATGGGTTTGATCTTCCTATGATCAACCATGTTTATTTGGGTTTCAGTTTCCCATGTTCAATCACGCAAGTGAGAAGTCTAATAGCGTAATCTTCAGCGATTGAGAATAAAAAAGTTGAGATGGGGTAACCCTATATTACTCACCCCACTTGAAATAACCATTATATGTAACATTAATGAGAAATTATATGTTTTTAGAGCCAAAAAGGAATTTCACTTAACTAATTAATGTATTTTTAAACACAAAACTGGCCAGTGATTTGTATATGAAATTACAATCCATGGTGTCAAAGTCTATCCTAATATCAACATTAAGAAAAATTTTACCAAATGTAGATGAATTTATAAGGACATTGTCATACTCTAATGTACATCCAATACGCTTCTGAATCCATCTTCTCTTCACAAAACCAAATTGATTTAAGTTGATAATTTTCGTAAGGATAAAATCCTGTTTATTTTTAGGTATCTTAATAATAATCATGTGAATGGTGTTAACAAGAGAAATGGTTATTAAAATATGAATCTCCCAAGAAATTTAATTCTATGTAATCAAAGTGATAAATTGAGAATTGAATCCTTATGGAGTGATAAAAGTAATGAGGAAACTGAGAACCATCTTAAAACCATCCATATGAATAATATTATAAAAACAACTTGAAGAAGAAATTATTAAATCCATACAAGTCAGTAGAACAACAAGTAATATGGATAAAAATAATGTACCTATTTTAAAAATCAAGAACTATACTAGTGAGAATGGTGTTGTCCCCAATGTTGAAAAGGCTAGGAATGATGTCTTGACTTAACTCCCCCACCATTCCATATTGGTGGTTTCCACTTGAACCTATTGAAGGGAGACCTCAAGATAAGACATTTATATATCTATAACATTGAAAGTCTCTCTACTCCAAATTTTTATTTTTTACTTCAAGAATTTCAATTTCAAATAACAGGAAACAACATCATCACCACAATACATGGAATCCCCAAACTCCCTGAAAATAATATCACAGTTAGAATTAACGGCCCATGAATTATTGAATCTGATGGGAATTTTTGGTTTTAAATCCCATAATATGAGACATAAAGCAATTGGGTGAATGTTAGAATTTATTCTAGGGAGTGAAATTATAGAGATATAATCCAATTTATCAAGAGCTATATAATAGGTAAAGACCTGATAAAGCTTTCTTGAAACCATTTTATTGAGATTCCTCAAGTTATAAGATTAATTTTCTTTAAATTTATGAATATCTACCACAAAAATTTCTTCAATGTAGTCTCTAAAGTCTCTGATGATAATAGTTGAGTGAATTGAACTAATTGTTTCAATGGGAGGGGAATCGTGTGCAAATAAATAATAAGAACCCAAGGATCACAGATGCAGCATCTATATCATTAAATTTCCTACCAAATACTCCTTATTTATTTATATAAGTTCTTGGAATAAATAAAATATTTGATCATATTTACATCATGATACTAAACATCATAGGATACCGTCATCTCCTCTTTCTGAAAATATATACATTTCCAAGTGATGAGTGGGAAAAAACTCATTGAGTTTCCACAAGAGGAGAACTTCTCCATTACCAATAATATGGTAACCAATATTATTTAAACCCAAAATGAAAAGTGAGCATGAAATTATTAGCATGAGGATTCCCAACAGATTGGGTTTGTGATTTTGTGTGTACCTTTGTGGGGAGTTATCTATTTGAGGATTATCCACTCCTTGACAATTCCAAAATAGCATATTCATCTTGGACCTATTTTCTTATTTGGAGTTTCATTATTTTTATTCACTTTAGAATTCATTTTACTTGAAAACCTTCTTGTACAATCATCCATATGGGATAAGCACCATTTATTCCATTCCATACAGTACCAACACGAGCTCTGTTAGCATTAGGTAAGGGGTGATTAATTTCGGTGTAGTGTCATCTACAATGATTCAAATAAACGTGGTAGTAACCACTAGAGTATTTTGCGAGATAGTGAAAGAATCTATAAAATCCTCCACTCCCACTTGGTAAAGTCCTGTGTTTTTTATCCGAGTTTAAATATGATGGTTTTCAAGAATAAATAATTTATTGATGGGTTGGTTTTTTAACCATGCCCCAGAAAATTATTCTATGTGTTGTAACACTTAAAGGTGTTGTTTTTGGACTATGGGGAATACCTGATAATTTTTACAAGAGTCTCGATAAGTCTCGGGAGCAGTGGATCTGAAAAATTTCACTTTAATGGATCTCCACGTGCTATGCATGGTTACGTTCAAACCCATTCAGCTTACCTAGTTTAATATTTTACTTATTTCTAATTAAAAATATTAAATGAGAGATTTCCATTTCAATATAAGAATGTGTTAATACTAATAATGTTATTATTATTATTGTATCACAAGTTATCTTAATTTTAAAAGATTTAAATTGGATGATTAATGATGTGTAATTGATATGTGAAATTAATAAGCCCTTTGGGTATCTCAAAGAAATTTTTTATTTAAATGTGGAGTTTCATATTTAATGAATATGCATTTAATTAAATATAGAATTACGAAATTAATAAAAAAGCCTATTTATTTAATAGAGGTGTTGGATTTTATCTAAGGTTGAATAATAATAATAATGCGATTATTATTATTATGGTTTTATGAGTGTAATAATTATTATTAATTATGGTTGTTATTATTGTTATGAAGAATAATAATAATGACATTTGGGGTTTTTATTAAATCCCTGACAAAGGGGGATTTAATTAACTGTTGTGAAACAGTGGCTTCATTTAATTAAATTGAGTTAAACAGAATTTAATTAAATGATGTGTAGTGGGGATTTGGAGGTTATAAAATAATGTTAATATTAAATGGTAATATTTAATAAATAATAAATTTGGAGTTGGGTTTAATTAAATTAAATTCAAGGTAATTATTATTTTAATTAATTAAGTCGAAATCAAGGGTTTTTATAAATTAAATTGATGGTTAAAATAATTTAATTAATCGTTGTGAGGAAGAGGTTTTATTTAATTAATTTATATTGAGATAATTAAATAAATAAATGAGTTAGATTTTTTATTTAATTAAACAATGTTTGAGAGAATTCAATTATTTTAATGTGTTAATGATGTATTTGGTTTTACCTAACAGGGGTGTAAAAAAATTAAGGACAAGGATAATATACTTGATATTTTTATTATTATTATTATTATATTAAATCTATGAGTTTAATATGGTATTAATAAAATGATTGTGGGAGGTGATTGAAAGGAGGAGGTGCACTACAAGAGTAGCACAACCCACATGAGGCCCCCTATGAGGTATGGTACACACCTTCAATAGGCCTCCTCTCCACATGGAGAATCATTCTGTTGTCTTCATGAGTCTTGTCTATTGTGTTGAGGTGAGTCCGTCTGCGTATGCTTCATGATTCGCATCAACTTTTTGGCTCCTCCCTCACCCTGTTTTCTCGGCCGAAACCCAAAGGCTCGGGATTAATTAGAGTTCTTTGTTTCATCAGTTCATTTGTTGTGAAATAGGCACCTCTAGACCCATTTTTTCATTTTTTTACTACAATCTCCAAG
The DNA here is from genome assembly GCA_963277665.1 of Viscum album. NCBI lineage: Eukaryota > Viridiplantae > Streptophyta > Magnoliopsida > Santalales > Viscaceae > Viscum > Viscum album. The sequence continues at coordinate 2,094,321,393 of OY728163.1, read as the reverse complement.
AGAGAAGCATTTAGTCTCAGTTTTGGTTCATCGCTGACATGTTCAGGTAATGTTTTAACCCCGTTATTTTGTTTTGCACCCTATTATCTTCATTCTTATTGTGTTTCTGTGAGACGATTAATATTTTGGGTGGGTGTTGGTCTACGCCTCACTATTTATGGGTGTCGGTTAATGTTGTGTAAGAGCGACTATGTTTCAATTGAAACTGGTAGTCGCCAATTAAATCAAAGCGATGCGTATTAAATCTAGTTCCACCCCGAGTTAGGGTCCCAGATCATTATCTCTTTATTTAAGAATTCATTTTTTCTTCTTTAAATAAATTGAGAATGTGAGTTTCCTTGATTATGTAACTACTAAGTTTTCGTAAAATGTTTATTAAAGAAAAACTACTTGTTAATGGTAATGTCATATCATCTTGTTGTGGTTTGAGATTTTCATATTTCTTCATTCTACTTTTGATATATGTTAGGCCGATGCATGACACCCTTGATGTTATTGAGTGATGCTGCCCACGTGAGACAAATGTGGACAAGACCATGTGTTGGTTTTAAGCGTGTATTTCTGAATTGGTAAAAGTGATACTATTAAAAAAATAAATTATGTTTGGATTTGGATATATTAAGATAATTATGTTTTATATTAACTCTGTGCATGGAGAAATATAATTGAGACAATTAATTGGATTAATAATTATGAGTTATTGAGTGACATAAATGGAGATAATTGATAGTGAATTAATTTTAACCTTTGAGACTGGAATATTAAATAAAAAATCAAAGGGTTATTTGTTAGATATTTATTTAGTTGAATGAGATATTTGACCCGGTGATTAATTGTGATATGTTATTTAATCTAAATATAGATATTTAATGATGGATTAATGACATGATTTTGTAGTGATAATATGGATAATTAATTTTGGGAATTAATTATGGAAAGTGAAATTAGAATGAGATAATTAATTCCGTAAATTAATTAAGATATTTGGTACATAATTTTAATGAACTTAATATGTGTTTTTTGTAAATAATAAATGTTGTTTACCTTGATTAAGGGATACCTTTTGGGTATGTTTCCCAAGTTTGACTGTTTAAGGCCGATTGATCTAATAATTCCATTTGATGTGTGTTTTCTTTCTAAGAATTACGTTGTTTAAGATGGAGTTGTTTAAATATATGATATACCATGTGAGATAGTTGCTAAATATATGATCCTTCTTCAACTTGTTTGAATTTAGATGTTTATGATGTAAATGTTAATTGTTAATGTCCAAAACGAGTCACTGCTTGAGTGGATGGGTTCAGACTTGTTAGTGATTTGGTTGAATCACTATTTAGTAGATGGATCCAAGGGAGAATCACCCTTTTTAGTGGATGGGCTTGGACATAGTATATGAAACATTTAATTGAATATAATATGATGTGTTATCCAATACAAATCACATGATTAGATTCGGTCTTTACATTGTTTTCTTAGATGGTCTTTAAAGACATCTGTTTTGAGTGACTTATAAGGGGGATGTCAGACTTAGGTTGGATCTTGAGACTTATATGATTTAACGAGGCATGAATAATTGATAAATGAAAATGAATGTGTGATTACCATTGTGTAGGCTTGGAAAATGTATAATGCAAGTTCCTAGACCAGTTGATGGATAAAGTAGGTACTTTGGTATATAGTTACATTGTACTTCTTAGTTTATTTATGCATGCTTTCACACTGTTTAAATTATTTATTGAATGTATGTATTTGGGGTAAACAATGGTGGTCCCGACTAACTGAGATTTATATCTCACACCCTACTCGGGTTTCCATTTCACTAGGGTACCAAAGAAGAATATATTTGTTTGTAGGATTATGATGTTTGTGTATACTTGGGAGATAGGATCAGAGGACTGAGCAGAAGATCAAGATGCTCGAGGAGATATCCCAATGGGATTTGAGTCATTATTTATTTATTTCATTGTTTATATTTAAATCATTTTTTATTGTTTATCACTTTTATATTTTTACTCTCATAACATGCATGCATTTTATAACATTGGCATTGGCCATTATGTTTCATTCAGGTTTTATAAAATTATATCTTCTGCTGATTTATTATTATTCACATTTCTTCTTCCATTTTATGATATTGTCCACTATTTTAACTCTTATTAGAGAGTATAGTTGCCCCACTAACTATCCTCATACCCTCGCTACAAGACTGCAGCCCCTGGAATATAGGGATACGCGGTTGATGTCATGTGCCGACCAGTCCAGGCACCGGTTTAGGGGTGAGTTGGGTTTGTACGTTACAAAATTATTCTTAAACTATTCAAATCTATATTTTCCTTGACTCAGTTCAAAAATCATTGATGTAGGTAGTATATTATACATATTTTAGAGGGAAATCATACTTTGGTGAAGAGATTTTATTATTTCCCATAGGTGAGGCATTATGATCTTTCAGGGAGGATAGATCAAAAGGGACCTTATCTCCAACCTTCACCTGCCCATGTTGTTTAACAGAGATAAAATGTTTACGGGGTTTGGTTTAACTGGAATTTCCATTAACTTTCACTATCATCCCTAGGTCACCTTTCGTTTACTCAAGAGACAATACATTTCCACAGAAAAAAACCACAAATAATTTCATTTCATTGTAATTATAATATAGATAAAACAAATCAGATGTAACTTAAGGGTTGTGTTGTAGATGATTTTGATACGTCCAATTGTTAGCAGTATCCATACAAGAGTATTTCCCCTTCACATAATTAACATATTTATCATTCTTTGGCCACCCCAATCCATTCTGGGCATTAAAATTGTCAACCAAAGAGTTTTTCAACTTCTTTTAGATAAACCTATAATTGGATATAATGTACACCTGAATTTTACATTCCTAAAAGAATGGGCGATATTATTCATACTCAAATTTGTTCTCAAAATTTTGATGATTCTCAATCAAATTTATGACATTTGGAAAATTTTCATCAATATTTAATTCAACTATAATTCATGTAAAAACCCAAGTATTCCATTAATAATATGTTGATAAATATTGAGCAGTATACCCACACATTAAGATAGATAACTAAGGGTCTTGGGATGACATAAAAACCAGTTGAGTCCATGTAATAATACCTAAATTTGAGTCATGGTTTACCATTGGGTAAAAGGATTAAAATTTATATCCAATTATGATAACCTAAAAAAACATGTTTGAGAATAATCTTCATTGATTTCCAAGAACTTCATATGTTCTCTTTAATACAAAAAATAATTTGGATATATCATCCTATAATCGGGATAAGCATCCACTATTGTAAATAGTGTCTTTAACATCAGGGAAATGATGTTGGTTTTTTCAAAACCAATGAAAAAGTATGTGTGGGAGGTTTTTCCCATCAATTTCACTAAATACCAACCTATAAATGTTTATATATATGGTTTTTGGGGGTCGGTTTTACTAAAAACGGTTCCAAAACTAGATGATTAAACTATTTATGGTGTCTGTTGTTTTTAAAAACTGATGCCATAAATAAAAAAAATTCACTAGTTTTCACAAAAACCAACTCCAAAATTTTTTTTCCTCAAAGTGTTTGGTGTATAATTTTGTAATAACCAACACCAAAAACCATTGAAAATTATTTGGTATGGGGAAACCCTCATTTTTGTGATCTATGAAACCTCTCTCCTGACTCGTGATGACTCCCTCCCAACTCACGACGACTCTGAAGGCGACCTGGTGATCCCCAATGGCCATTATTATTAACTTTCTTCAATTTTCATGATATAAGATCTCCATTATAAGCCCACTACCATCGAATTAGTTTTTCCTCAAAAACTTATTTATGTCCAACAATCAACTGTAGTTTGATTTTATTTTTTTGTTCATATTTATTTTTTGTTTTTACAATCATTTTTATATAGATCTTGTAGCATTTATTCTTCCAATTTATTAAAGGTATAAATGTTTTTATTAAGGATCCATTTTACTTTTTGAACTCTGAATTTTTTTAGTTTTCTTTTAATTTTGAGGATACATTATTTATTATTTAATTATATTTTTTAGTGGATTTAATTATTAGTTTTAGTTTATTTTGGTTTATAAATGTTGTTGTAAACCTTTTTTATTTTGAAAAAAAATGTTTGTTGAAATTATCCAATGGTCTTGATGATATTACGCAATGAACAATGATATATGTTTTCATCATTCATTAACAAAATGGGAATCCCATGTAATGACTCCATGTTTTTTACCTGTTAAATTAATGCAATCTTCAATACTTTTGACACATGGACCCCCGAACTAATGTAATAAATATATAAAATGAACAAATAAATGCAAGATGATTGAAAATAATTAAATTATAATATCAATAAAACACATGTATAGAATATGAAAATAAAAAGTTTTCTATTTGTAAATGTGTTTCATCTCTGATGTTTTTTATCTGATTATCAATTCTTTTTATTAAATCTGTTTCTATTTACAATTTATTTGTTTATATATATATATTTATTTATTTATATTTTTATATGTTTCAATATATTCACCAATTATATTGTGATATCAAGTATTGAATAGATCATAATTGGATAAATTTGTGATGAATGACTAGTGAATATGAAAAAGAAGTTAATTAATTCTTGGAATTTGCTAAATAAAATCATTAAAACATTGATTTGATTTTTTGTCCACATGAAAAGTGTTTGAATATGATAAATTTAATCTCTATTGAGATCAAGGATCATCTCATTGTTATGTTATTAGCCTTAATTTTACATTTTGGATCTTTCATGGTAAAAGAACTAAAAATTCAATATCCAATGTTGATAAAAATATTCATAGTGAGGCAGAGGTTCATATCGAAGAATTAATTCATGATTTAGGTGTTAAAACCATTGAAAAAAAATAAACTATTGAATGATTGTATAGAGATTCCAAAAAACCACCATACCCAGGTTTTAGTAAATATAAGGTTTTATCAGCCATTTTGAGATTAGTTAAGTTGAAAGATAAAAATGGTGGAGTGATAAAAGTTTCTAATACTTACTTGATCCTTTAAAAAAACAACTTCAAGAAGGCCATAGGCTTCCAGATTCCAATTATTATACAAATAAAATATTATTCCCCGTAGTATTGGGGTATACAAAGATACATGCTTTCCCCAATGATTGTGTGTTATATAGAAAAGAATATAAATATTAATAAAGTTGTCCTACAAGTAGGACATCACGCTATAATATAGATGAAAAAGTCCACTCATATTTATTCTCAAGTACTGTTAACCTCATGAAAAATAAATTTTTTACTTTCTAATGATATCATTCATGATAGTAGTATCATTAATGGACCACTTGGGGGTCATTTGGATGTATATAGTAAGTTTATTAACCATATAATATAAAAATACAAAGAGACATTGTAAAAGTGAATCTAATTAACTAAGAGTTAACACCTAAAGATAAGGTTAATATAGTAACCCAAACCTGTCTAAATTCTATTGGTTGAGTGGTTTTCAACCCATATGCACGTTAACCTTTAAATAATCTACTTTTTAACCATTAGAACCCAAATATGAATTTATTATAAAATAATATTTCTAGCTTTTCGAATGGTGCCCCTCACCCCTCTTATAAAAGGGCACACCTCCTTCTCATTAATTCACACCTTCAAAGCTTTTTGGTTCGGCCAAACACTTCCCAAATACTCTCTCAACTTCCCTCTCTACATCCTAGAGGCCTTCCTTTAGTCAGAAAGCCAACTTAAGGAGCCCTTTTTATCAAATCAAAAGGAAGAACCCGAAGAAGAGGTAATGATTTCACCACCCCTTTTCAAGTTCCTTTTTCTTCCACTTCTACTTTCTTTGTTATTAACATTATAAAATAATAAATCCAGTATATTATTAATACTTTAATGTTATTTTAATCATTTTAAAACCCTATTTCAGTATTCTATCCATCCTTTTAATAACATGTCATCATACATGCGTACGTACGGCTTACCGTCTCCACGTCATGGTGTAATTTTTATTCAATGAATTATTATTTAGATGGGAATAATAATGATGTTTAATTCATGTAAATAATAAATATAACATGATAATGATTTCGTATATATGATATACCGTCCAATTATATATTATTGTCGCTCGTGCGTACGTACAGACTATCGTCTCCACGAACGCGATGAGATTCATTCCATATCGTATCCATTCAAGTATAATTATCATTTTATGATTTAAAAATAATTTTTAAGGACTTGATATCATTATGTATATGAATAAGATACAACCTATCCATTACAACCACGAATTACATAACAAACCATATAAAAGAAAACGAGTAAGTTAACACCCGAAACAACGATAATTCTAAGATATTATTAACAAAGAAATATTAAATGATCATATATGATATCATATGAATGTATATGATTCTTGTATAATTTAATAACAAATATTTTACCATTATACATGAGGTTAACCTACCCCCAACCAAGGAAAATTAGAAGGTAAGGGTTTATTTCACAATCTCTTCATTATCCGAGGTTGTTTATACATAATAATCTACTGGGATCTCTTTATCATCCACATACAAGTTTCTTGAAAGTGTATTTCAAATCATTCTTAATATTTTACAGAATATGGGTTAATTTCATTTATACCCTCGTTTGAATTTTTATAAGATGTTTATAAAGGAATCATTCTGTCATTTTCCAAACAAGGTCCTTTTTAACCTTTTTGACAGAATTAAGGTAAGAATGTTTTTTAACTTATACGGCGGGTGCGACTATTTTCCGCCATTATAAAATTTTCAAAGCTTCCCTTACAATCTTATAAGGATATTTTCAAAGTAAATATTTTATTTTATAATTATGTGACTTTTAAATGATTTCAAAATGAATATTTTAAGAATTTATGAAAGGTACTCTTTATCAAAATCAGAATTTTGAATATTTTAAATATTTATCTTTCTAAATCATTTTAATTAATGTCCATGTTTTCAAAATGATATTAAGGATTTATTTATGTGTACATGAGTTTTTTTAAATGATATTTCTTTTCAAAAGTTTCGAAGTGGTATGGGACACTTTGATTCAAAAATCTCTTTTAAATTACTTCCTTAATAAATGTGTGACTTTTAAATGATTTCAAAAAAAGAGATATTTCTCTGAAATAGTTTTGATTTCATCTATGTCAACATGATTTGATGGATTTTATGTTTATTTGAAGTTGATTTATTATGATACAAATCTTCCATATTGTTTTGAAGTTTTTGTGATGTGTTTGACTATGGATGTGTTATTCTTACACCATTCGTGGATTATGAATGAAGTATTTACATTGCGTATGCTAGTTTTAATACGAATGTTTATGTTATGTTTGAACCTTTTCATATTGGAATGCATTGGACTTAATATGTGACAGGTGGAGCCTGCTATAGCTCCTCGATGCATCGGTAGGTCTCATTAGACAGACTATTGTCTTGGCACAAGGCCTTGACAAAATCTTATTTTTAGTCTTGGCACGAGGCCTTGGCTATACGGTTATGATAGTGTGGAATTATGAATTCCATCATTATGAAATTGGTTATTGATATTGCATGTGATTATTCGATTAGTATAATATCCATGTGAAAATGTAAATGGCATTATTTCATTTTATTTTTCCCATACTATGTTGAATTGTATGTTTAAAAGGCTTTAGTTTTAATTATACATTGCCTTAAATGTTTATGCTTATTTATGAATGTTTCTGCTGTATTTCTTACCCTTACGGAGCGTTTGAGCTCACCCCTTTCTATGTTTTATTTTTTCCCAGAATTCCTAGAAGTATATTGTGATTGATAAGAAGGGTTAAGACAAGGGAATAATGGCATTCATAAAAGATTATTTATGTTGTTTTGTATGTTATGAAGTGTAATGTAACATTCATGTATGTAATATATTTTCCAAGACTACTAAATTAATCGGTCCTGTGGGACTTGATTCCTTATAATCATGCCTATGTATTAAAATAATGCACCGACTCTGGGTAACTGGGTCGGGGCGTTACAGTTGGTATCAGAGGAAGTTTCGCAATAACCTTGGAAACTAGATTTAGATAAACTCTGATTAGCACACATAGCCCTAAAATAGACATTGAGGATTAGTATAAAAGAACTTCCTAGAATTTTGGTATTGTAGAGATTTTGTGAGTTTTCCGAGTAATACAACCCTGTCTGGATACGAGCCAGTAGAGGCGGCTCTGGTACAGATGTACCTAGGGGTAAAACCTAAAAACACCACTTTGAGCTAGACTCGAACGAGAACTGGTGCACGACAACGGGCCTTGCTGCACTCTTGGTAACGACACTCACAGGGGATATGGTTAGGATAATTCTCATTTTATTTACAAACCATTATGAAGGGATCATGAGTATATACTTACTCAAAGAAAACATTTTTTATGATTATGGATTATATCCATAAACTGTTCAATTTTCATTAGGAATTATTTATTGCAATTCATAAACTGACCTAGTTTATGCTACTGTATAGAAATGGCTCCCAGTAGAAGGAATGTGAACTCTAGTAATATCTATGATCCAAAGAGTAAGAAGGATTGTATCTTTCATGGTATTAAGACATCATTTAGAAGGCAAACAGTCTCCCACGTATTATCATCATATGAAGAAATAGTATCATGTGTGGATAAGATAACTAAAGAGTTTACCGAGTTCTATGGCTTTGAAGGGAAGCAAGAGAATAAAAGGATAGAAGAGAGAAAGATGGATAAAGGGGAGAGGGAAAAGAAGAATTTCCCCATATGTGATAACTGTGGGAAGAAACACCCCGGAACTTGCCTGAAAGGAATGGGAGTTTGTTATAAGTGTGGAGAAAAAGGGCACAAAGTATGTGACTGCAAGGGTAAGAAAATTGTTTCAAAATGTACAATGCTTCATTTGCAAGGAGTTTGGACACTACGCGAACCTATGTCTCAGTCATCAGACTATGCCGCAAATGATGCTATTGGATAATAATCAAGTTATGATACTACCGCAGATGAAGAGGAATGATTAGAGTTCTTATGTTGATTATGTCATTTGAGTGTTGTATCAATAATGTACTTGTTATAATAATTATGGAGTATATAAGGATTTTACTGCAGTAATATTTTATTAAGGACTTGTGATTGTGTGGAACAAAGAAAAGTGACTCAATAGCAGGATAAATTTTTTGGAAAATATATGGTTGAGAGAATGATAAACCATAATATAGTTCTGATACCGAGGTAGTGATTTTGGAATAATACATGATTGATTTGGATATATTATATTTTATATTCTTGACTACCTTGAAACTGATTAATGATTTTTATATTCCATCATAGTTGGGGTTTACAACATTTTTGGATTGAAGGAGTATATCCATTATTATTTAAGGAATAAGGGGTCATGAATGTAATCAATAAGGTTTTATGGTAATTCAGGATGTTGTAGTGTTATAAAATAATACATGATGAAGTTTTTCACATGTTATCACGCAGAAAAAAGGATCTTCATTTTTGGACTAAATCATTTTGGATAGTTCTAGTTTGGATTATTTTTGGATTTCCATAAAAGGACAACCCGGAGGTTGGGCGGAAACCCGTCGCATCCGTCAAGGCCGCGAGACTTGAACCCACAACCGAAGGGCGACAGGGGTGTATCACCTACCACTGGCCCACGTAATGATCAGGATTAAATAATTTAGTTTTTTTTAATTATCTGGAAGATGAATTATAAATTCGTTTTTTTACCCTATACGAATAGGATAAATAGAATATTTTTTTACGTTCTATTATCTTTTAGAGTGAAAGATGAGTTTGTGGAAGAAATAAGTTAAAGGTTGGAACTCTACTTGTTTAGAATATATTTTTCTTCTTATCTTATTCTATGAAGAAATTAATTCTTATACTTTATTTAAGGAATCCTAAAACCAAAAATGTGTTATCCTAATACCATATGTTTTGTTGAACCGATGGTATTTCAAATCATCATAGATTGATGAATTTAAGGACCTCATTTTTACACTTGTATGTGATTGATGACCTCAATCACTACCGATAAATATTTACGTTTTTCCTCCATTTGTATGTCTCTAATTTCCACCAATGTTCTCATAATAGAGATCCTAATTTGGTGGTGATCCTATCATTTCTCTTTTCCTCATATTAAAACTAAATTTTTGTAACCAAATTTCCGATGTGGGTTTTCCCACAAAGATATTTTCTATTTTCAACATTTTATTTTCGAAGAACAATTTCAAATTTCGAGGATGCAATTTATTGAAGGAGGGGAGAATGTAACACCCCAAGATTTTCATAGTGTGTTATGTCTTCAAAATAATTCAATAACTTGCACTACACGCAATACCGAGTTAAAGCGCACCTGACTTACTAAACAAGCCGTTCAAAAGAGGTTATGAATAGTATTAACTAAATTTTAAACTTTATATAATCCTTATAATTTTAGAATCCATATTATGAGTTTCTTAGACATAATGTAAGAACAAATTCCTTTTTTTCAGATAAAAGAATTATTTTTCAAAAATGCACTTTTACCAACTTTAATAGTGATTCCTTTTTAAATCCTATATTTTAAACTTTTATATATTCATTTTGACTAAATAAATTTATTCTTTAGAATGGGGACATAAAACAAATTTACAATTTAACACCCCAAGCTTCTACGGTACGCTTCTCTTTGAATAATGCGATAGCGTGTGTTGTACGCAACATCGAGTTCTAACACACCACAACCAATCAAACTAGCTGTTTTGAATTGTAATACCTAATTTTCGAAATTTTATAAATTCTATCTCTCAAAATGGACTTCATTTTTCGATTCAGAATATCGAAATTATCCTAGGTTGAAATTTTGGTACTTTTCAGATAACTTTCATATTTTGATGAATAGTGAAAATTACTAAATTTTAATTAAAAACTACTTTTAATCGAAATAATTAATATTGATAAATTATGAATTTGAGTGATTTTAAAGTATATTTAGAATATATTTTTACCATTTAATTCAATGTTTGTCATTGGACATAATTTCACAATTAAACCAGACATAAACAAGTGCCAATCTTTTGATAGTTATTATCTCTTAAAAACATGCTTTTTGTTTTAACAACGGGAATTAATTTTATATTAATTTCTGCCACTTCTGTGTTTTGAATTTGGAAAAATGGATTCCATATTTGGAATCAGGTTGTTCAAATTGTGTAAATATGTAACTTTTATTTTTAGACATTTTGAATAATTACTTCAGTAAATATTTTATTTACCATGGTTAAAGGGTAAATCTGGTAAATAAGGGTTAAAAAAATAATATTATAATAATAACAAATTACCCTAAAACGTCTCCTAACCTTATTGGTTGATACATTTCCGACCATGGGCATCTTTGGGTTGATTTGTGGACCTCATGGATCCACTTGTAAGTGATAATGACACTTTATATTAATTAAGTTAAAATGAATACAAAAATAACACTAGCATATATCTTTTAGAAAAACAATTTTTACATAGAGTTATATATGTTGGATTTTCGACTATAAATATTCATTAAAAATCTAAAACGATTTCTAACATAATGATATTTTATTTATAATTTTTTATACAATAAATAATTTAATTTAGTAATGACACAATGATGATGCAGTAATTACCATAATAGTGAAAAATTAAAATAATTGATATTATAAATACCCAAATAAATATAATTGGAGACTTTTATTGAATTACACTAATTTTATCTGTTAATATGACATATTAGGATTTATTTAATTGTATTTTTTCTAAGTAATCATTTTGTTATGAGTTCCACAAAAATCAAATATTGAATAGTGTCAAAATTGACGTAAAAGAGTTTTTAAAAAGCATATTGTATTATTAATTGATATTAAATTCATAAAAATCTAAGGTTAGGCCAAGAGAGTTATATCATAATATTTTTATCATTAATGGACCACTTGTGGGTCTCTTGGATGTATATAGTAAGTTTATTAACCATATAATATAAAAATACAAAGAGACATTGTAAAAGTGAAACTAATTAACTAAGAGATAATACTTAAAGATAAGGTTAATATAGAAACCCAAACCTGTCTAAATTCTATTGGTTGAGTGGTTTTAGACACATCCCCACCTTAACATTTAATTAATCCACTTCGGAACCATTAGAAACCGAAAATGAATTTATTATAAAATAATATTTCTAGCTTTTCCAAAAGTGCCCCTTACCCCTCTTATAGAACGGCACTCCTCCTTCTCATTAATTCACACCTTCATAGCCTTTTTGTTAGGCCAACATCTGCCCAAATACTCTCTCAACTTCCCTCACTACATCCTAGAGGCCTTCCTTTAGTCAGAAATCCAACATAAGGATCCCTTTTGATCAAATCAAAAGGAAGAACCTGAAGAAGAGGTAATGATTTCACCACCCCTTTTCAAGTTCCTTTCTTCTTCCACTTCTTCTTTCTTTTTTATTACCATTATAAAATAATAACTATAGTATATTATTTATAATTTGATGTTATTTTAAACATTTTACAACCATATTTCAGTATTCTATCCATCCTTTGAATATCATGTCACCATACATGTGTACGTATGGCTTGCCGTCTCCACGTCGTGTTGTAATTGTTATTCAATAAATTATTATTTAGATGGGAATAATAATGATTATTAATTAATTTAAATAATAAATATAACATGATAATGATTATTTATATATGATATACCATCCAATTATATATTATTGTCGCTCGTGCGTACGTACGGACTACCTTCTCCACGAACGCGATGAGATTCATTCTCTATTGTATTCATTCAAGTATTATTATCATTTGATGATTTAAAAATAATTTTTAAGGACTTGATATCATTCTGGATATGAATAAGATACAACCTATCCATGACAACCACGGCATATGTAACAAAACATATAAAAGAAAACTAGTAATTTAACACATGAAACAATGATAATTCTAAGATATTATTAAAAAAGAAATGTTAAAAGATCATATATGATATCATATGAATGTATATGATTCTTGTATAATTTAAAAACTATTATTTCACCATTATATAGGAGGTTAACCTACCCCGAACCATGGAAAAGTACAAGGTAAGGTTTTATTTCACAATCTATTCATTATCCGAGGTTGTTTATACATAATAATATACTGGGATCTCTTTATCATCCACATACAAGTTTCTTGAAAGTGTATTTCAAAACATTCTTACTATTTTCCAGAATATGGGTTAAAGTCATTTATACCCTTGTTTGGATTTTTATAAGATGATTATAAAGGAATATTTTTGTCATTTTCCAAACAAGGTCCTTTTAACCTTTTTGACAGAATTAAGGTAAGATGTTTTTTAACTTATACGGTGGGTGCGGCTATTTTCCACCATTATAAAATTTTCAAAGATTCCCTTATAAGATTATAAGGATACTTTCAAAGTAAATATTTTATTTTATAATTATGTGACTTTTAAATGATTTCAAAATGAATATTTTAATAATTTCTGAAAGGTACTCTGTATAAAAATCAGAATTTTAAATGTTTTAAAGATTTATCTTTCTAAAACTTTTTAATTAATGTCCATATTTTCAAAATTATTTTAAGGATTTATTTATGTGAACATGAATGTTTTGAAATGATATTTCTTTTCAAAAATTTTGAAGTGTAATGGGACACATTGATTCAAAAATCTCTTTTAAATTACTTCCTTAATAAATGTGTGACTTTTAAATGATTTCAAAAAAAGAGATATTTCTCTCAAATATTTTTGATTTCATCTATGTCAACTTCATTTGATGAATTTTATGTTTATTTGAATTTGATTTATTATGATACAAAACTTCCATATTGTTTTGAAGTTTTTGTGATGTGTTTGACTATGGATGTGTTATTCTTACACCATTCATGGTTTATGGATGAAGTATCTACATTTCGTATGATAGTTTTAATACGAATGTTTATGTTATGTTTGAACCTTTTCATATGGGAATGAATTGGACTTAATAGGTGATTGGTGGAGCCCTCTATAGCTCCTCTATGCATCTATAGGTCTCATGAGACAAACTAGTGTCTTGGAACAAGGCCTTCACAAAATATTATTTTTAGTCTTGGCAGGAGGCCTTGGCTATGTGGTTATGATAGTCTGGCATTATGCATTCCATCATTATGAAAGTGGTTATTGATATTTCATGTGGTTATTCGATTAGTAGAATATCCATGTGAATAAGTAAATGGCGTTATTTCATTTTATTTTTCCCATACTATGTTGAAGTTTAAGTATAAAAGGCTTTTGTTTTAGTTATACATTTCCTTAAATTTTTATTCTTATTTATGAAAGTTTCTGTTGTATTTCATACCCTTACGGAGCGTTTGAGCTCACCCCTTTCTATGTTTTATTTTTTCTCAGAATTCCAAGAAGTATACTGTGATTGATATGAATGGTTAAGACAAGGGAATAATGGCATTCATAATGGATTATTTATGTTGTTTTGTATGTTATGAAGTGTAATGTAAAATTCATGTATGTAAAATATTTTCCAAGACTGCTAAACTAATCGGTCCTTTGGGACTTGATTCCTTGTAATCATTCCAATGTATTAAAATAATGCACCAACTCTGGGTAACTGGGGTCGGGGCGTTACAGGGACAAGGTGAAAAATATTGACTAGAATTTTGGAAAAAAATGAAGTTCTGGTATTCAAAAAAATATCTATAAGAGAGTGTCTATCTTTTCCAAACAATCTTATTAGAGATATTTATAGGTAAAACATAACATCGATGTTGTACTTAAATAACTATTTTATCTCCTTTTTTGGTTGAACTTGTGGTTTCTCATTTTCTCTTTAAAAGTGTTTGATTAATAAAAATTAATGTTTTAGTCAATCACTATGTGGTCTATTGTCGACAACTTTCCCCAAACTATCATCAGGTTATGTAATTTTTTCAAATCCATTTTTAGAAACATCATTGATATAAATTTGTTAGATATGTTGGGGAATGTATCATCTCTTATTATTTTTCAACAAGAAATTTATTTCCCACCTATTTTTTTGATATAATGGTTCATCATGGGATTAATTTGGTACGTTAGATAAGAATATATGGTCCTTTTTATTTATGTTGGATGTATCTTTTTGAAATATATAATAAATTTTTTAAGGGGAGTATTAAAATACTAATCATCCAGAGACTTCTATTTTTCATAAATATATATCAAAAGAGGTGATTGAGTTCTGTATTGATTATTTTTATGAAGTGGATAATATTAGTCTCCCAATATCTCAACATATGACAGTAGATAGTAAATGTAGATTGATCTGATGATTAAAGGTAATGGTCATTCCAAATGATGACATGATGTAAGAAAATTTATACATTTTGAATGAAATAAATGATCTAAAAATATATATATCATCACACATTATAGAATTACTGTTATGATATTCGAAAAGAAATGAAAATTGGATGATGATTGAGAATAAAACTACATTTATTTCATTCTTTAAAGAGAAAGGCATCATAGACATATCTGAATCAGAAACATTGAATTGGTTTTCAGGATTCATCTATTAATGTGATCACAAGTTTTGGTTTTGATATTAATTGGAAAAAAATTACATAAAGAAGCTATATGACAAGTGTACCATTTAAAATAGTCGTGTAATTGTTGTTGCTGAAGTGATGGATTTTTCGATTGAAAAAATAAAAACGCAATTTCAACATCAACTCCATATTTTTTATTTCTTGATGACATATGTTAAATTTATTATATTTAATTTGGACATACCGTGTTTAAGTGTAACTAGGTTTCAAGTAATAGTGGTGTTAAAAATGATGAATATGGGTTTAAACTGGTTGATTTGAAAAGATTTAGTTGAAATGAGTAACCATTTATAATGGCCACACATGAAAAGAAAATATTTTATGGCATCGATCCATTGAATGAAAAGTGGTCCATTATTTTGAAATGTAAAAAAATCCATTTGGTTTATGAGAATGATGATGATGTTAATGATTTATATGAGGCTTCTTCGTCTATTACACTATTTTCGGATAATAGTGACTATAATGCTGATATAGTGCATGAAATATGAAATGATCATGCTAAAGAGATATGGGAAAATACTAAAGTAATATCCTAATTAATCTGGTAATAATATAATTTATATTGACTTTTTGAAATTTACATGTGTAAACAATGCATTATTTAATAACAATTGGATATTTAATTATATATATTTGATTTTTTATTTGATTTTTTGTGTTAAATTTTGATATTCCACGGTTATAGTTAAAAAAATTTCATTGAAACACCTAATATAGATTATTATATTTTGGTTTAATTTAATCTAATGAGAGCACATTTCAAAACATTGATATTTAAATTTTTAAATGTCTATGTCTTTTTAGAAGTAATTTTTATATTTTATAGTTCACCTTGCACATTTTTTTTTCAAGAAACATAACATTATTTTGTAAAAACATACATATGTGGGACAATTTTTTTACTTAGATATTTATATGTTCATGTTTTCTAATTACTGAATTCTCAAATAATATTCATGTACAAAATAATTTCACGGCATTTTCCCATTTCAATTATAGATACATATACAGAGACAGATAAACATCTACTAAGGTATTTTTCTTTTTTCATATTATTAAATATCTATTAATATAAATAGATAATGACAGTTAACTTTTAATTTACAAAAAAAAATCAAGCCTACTGATGAGACATCAGTCGGAGAGCCATCGACATTTAGTATTCATAAATTGAATCCTAGAGTTGGTGAATGTGGAATTACATGTTTACCATAACTACCACATTATCTTGGAAAGGATTAATTTCATATTCGTTTGGATGTTGATAATTGTGAAACTAGCTCAAATTCAATGTAATTTATTAGCTATATTGGCATGTAGAGTCGTTGTAGGATAAGAATTTTATATCCTGATTGGATGTCTGCTAACAAGACGGTGATAAATCACCTTTGGGACTCTGTGAAGGTAAAATATCTCAATTGATTTATTTTATCTCATTTATCAAATATGATATATTCTGAATTTATAATATTTATGTTATGAAACTACAGATGATATTAAATTTGGAAGAAACCAAAGAAGTTAAGAAAAGATGTCTTACTTTAAAATCGATCTGATGGAGGGATTTCCAAATGAAGTTAACAGAACAATATTTGTTTGGAATGTGAAAAAAATAAATCAATTTCCTCAAGTATATGATTTCATATGAAGATACAAGGAAGAAATTTGATTTCACCTGACAAGATAAAACATTTCATCAATGGTAATTATATTATATTTTATTGTAAAATTTCTTTTATATGTACCTAATTACTTATTAGTTTACATTTTATATAATAGGCCTTCGTGAAATCTCATCAATACATTTAGTTGGAAAATTTTTACCCTCATACTTTATCATGTGGAGGGTATCATTTATTGGAGAAAAAAATGATTGAGTAAAAGTTTGAAGCACTAAGAGCTCAATCCTTAAGTGGTTCTGATGAGGTCCAATTCAGTCCTCTATCTCTACCCACCCACCATGACCAATGGAAAATAGAGGGAAGAAAAAAAATTAAAAGTATCTTATAGATAAATCTAAGGAAGTATATGAAATAATTGTAGGTAAATAATTATTATTTTCATGAATTTTTGTAATTTATAAAATAAGAACAGTAAAATCTGATTTTCATTTTTCATTACAGGGTGACCATTAAGAGAAATAGACACAGGTAACCTTTATCCCTGAGGGTAGGATAGACATCCTAACCACAGCACTAGGAAATCCAGAACACCCTGAACACATATGATGATATGAGGTGGGTGTTAGTATTAGAAATGTTTTTGGTCTTCAAAGAAAACACTCAAGAGACCTAGAAATGGAATCCTTAAAATCTTAGTTGAATGATATCAAACAGTCCATGGGTGATCAAATTCAAGTAGCTTTGTAGCAGGTTATGTTAGAACAAATTAAAATATAGTCACAATTTTTGCATCCATCCCTTCCTGCCCAGACTTCCCATCCTACCTACTCATATCCTCCAACACCTCACTCAAACACAACCTCAAACCATGTGTTGTATACTGGAGATCTCGATGTACACATCGTAGCATTTGGAGTCATGAATTTTTTCGGGGATTTTGTACATCACCCGCCTATTCATATGGGCTAGGATAGAGTATCGATATAATGATTATCTCAGGTTTATTATTCCTTCGATAATATCTATGAGTTTCTAATGTCAACCAATATATATGGAAATGACTATCCATTGATAATATTCTGTAATGATATCATGGATCTAATTGGTTTTAAAGATCTCACTGTGAATGTGTGGCAGTTGTCTTCCTTGTAATTAAATTAGCCTTTTAATTTTTATTTTTTAATTAAAGATAATTTAAATTGACTAACTCTATTACTTATTAAATTAGGAATCTACACATGATACTTGGTCAAAATGAAAGAACCGGTGTTTATAGTTTCATAGATCAAGAATATATTTAAATAGATGTGCAATATGTGTTGGCTGAAAATAGAGTGGCATATATATGTGAGAGGTTATCAATAAAGAATATTGGGTGTTGGTCTATTCAATTTCTTGATGGGTAAGAGTAGAAAAATAATTATGAAATAATGTTCATAATAATTTCATTAAATGTAATATTTTTGTATTACAGGGGGAATTGGATATTAGGAGTATTCTAACCAAGAGAAAACACACTATATTGGTTTTTCTTTTTGTTAGGTGGTGTTATATAAAATTTTCTTCCTTTCTAGACAAGTAAGTTTTTTGTTTTTTGTATATTCGTTATGTTTAATTATATTTGTTTATAAATGTATTATTTGTTTTTCTGTATGAAAATGTAAGTCAGGTAAAACATTTAACACTATTCGACTATCAATACGGAATCCAAATACAATCAAATATGTGAAAGTAAAGGTAATTATTTTTTTATCAGGTATTATTTTGTTTATTAGATATATATATATATATATATATGCATATGTATTGGTTTTTATTATCATGTTACTATTTTATTAACTATAGTGTCATCTTTAATAAAGACATGTTGAACATGGTTATTATGTTCTACCAGTCATTTGTGAGATAATCACTACTGGGGTAATGCCTAATTAATATGAGGTTATTCATATTAATTATTTTATATTTTCTATCATAGTATTCCATTTTTTAATCTTATATCATTCAACTTCACTGTAGACATTCAATGATGTTGATTAGTACATTTAATAAGATCTTAACCATATTAGATCATTTTTTTGAAAATTACTTATTTAGTAAGACTATGATTTAATGTTTTTATATTCTTATGTTTCTGATTACTATTATATTTTCCTAATAAAATATGTTCAAAAAATATATATCTCTTTTGTTATAATAGGTGTTTTAATGTAATGATATCTAAAAATTTATTCAATAATAACCAAAAATCGTCATGTAATTAATTTCATGTATGTATTTTTTAATTCTTCAGTATAATACTAATATGTAGATAACTTCTTGACTGACTTGATAACACTATCTATTTTTTGTAGATTTTTAGTCAATGTTACATGTTATTTTATTTCTATATACTTGTTTTTTATTACATTTATTTTGATTATTATGGGTATTTAATATTCAAATATTTCTAAAAATGGAACTTCCAACGTCATTTCTTATAGAAAGGGGTGTTGAATCTTTAAAATAAAATAACACAGTTTTAGCATCAGTTTTTGTGAAGAAGAATTTCGAAAAATATTTTTGGCATCTTTTTTACAGTAAAAATGCAAAAAAGTGTTTTTCGTATCTATTTCCTATAAAACCTGATACCTAAAATCGAACCGAAAACTAAGAACAATATCATTTTTTGCATCATTTTTTAAAAAACCAACACCAAAACCATATTTTTTACATCACATGTATAGACATCAATTAAAAATCAATGTTAAATAATTTTCTCACTAGTGATTCAATTGGTTGAACTCTATCATTGAATGAGCTTCACCTTAAGACAACCCTTATTCCATGGTCTTTTCCCCTGACAATAATGATGTGTTGGAGAGTGGAGAATCTATATATTTCCAATATTTGTTGAAGTGAATATGGATCTTCCACCACTATGAAAACACAATCCTATGATTTTTTGGGAACAACCATAAGTAAATTATCTTGTATCTCATGTTGATTGGAATCTCAAATCACATCTCCAAAAGACACCTCTTCTTCACTTGGAGTGCGAACACACACCCAATACAAAGAAGTTTATTCATTTATTTCAACAATTAGATCAGTTATAATCTACCATTATTGGTTAAATGAAGCCATATATCAGCATATAGTTAATGAAGAAGTTGGATCTAGAGTTTCAATGAACCATTGCATTCAAATATCTTTCTCTGACCCATTTTTGTAATTTTATGCTTTCAAATATAACTCAACTACAATATAACTCATGTCTACCAGGAGGCCAACCATGTATTGGATGTGTTGGACAAAAATGTATTTAACAAACAACTCACTTGGTTTTATGAAATTTTTTGGGTTTACATCACGTTTAGGAAATATTTTTTTAATACCTTATTTTTATATCTTGTAATCTCTTTCTTTTAAAAATAATACACCTTCCATACTTTGGTTAAGGAATCCTATTAAATAAAAATAATCATAGAGAAGTTTCTAGCACACCATTAGTGTTTAGGGTCCTCTATTTACGAATGAGGATCAAAGAAATCAGTCTCATTCCTATAGAAAAAAAGACTTTGATAGATTTTTATCAGTAATATCTATCAAGAAATATCTTGTGAGTTTGAAATTGATGGATACTACAATACTAAAAGAATGATTATTTGTTTTCTTTTCATCAATGTATATATTGATTTATGATTATTGATCGGGCATTAAAAATGGCTTTCTTCTACTCCCATGATCATAAGATGATCCTGTGAAACCTATCAACAACAACCACATGCCTCCACCTATTACTCTCTAAACTCTCAAGAACTGGTTTGGGTTATTTTTCTTCTAAAAATCAACCACTTAAAGATCAAATATATGTACTAAAACGTGAATAAATTTTTTTACTTCATCATAAATCCAAAAAATCAAATTCATCCATCTACCAACTCAAATAAATTCTACACTACATTATGGTTCACTGACACAAAAACTCACAGGGCATTACAAACTCTCCAAGATATCTCTTATCTTGAATGAGAAGTTTTATGGTTTCTTCATCCAAAATTATAAACATATATATGATCCCAACCCATAATTAATTATCCAATTTCAACATATAAAGACCATAACAATTATAATTTTTGACACATAGACCATAGTGCATCACTCACTAAAAATATTATTGTAATTTCCTTGGACTGCTTCACCTCATGGATGATTGAACCAATTACCACATGCCTCAAGCACATCTTCCTATAAACTTGAGACTACTTTCCATATGGGGGTATTTGTATATCATGGGTAGATTATACCCTCTCTGGTATAAATAACTATAAATCACTATGAAATAAATATAAATAGAGCCATAATATAAAATAAAATTTAGTGTGGACAATACAAAAAATGAAAAATGTACATAAATAATAATTCTGAAGCTCTAATAAGACGAGAAATTTCAATTCCACAATGATCATACACATTTCACCAAGACCATACATGGTATAATTGTATTTGGAATGGTCAAAAAATAGATAAAATAAAGGTGTTAGTAAAAAAAATCACCCATTTATAACCAAATATAATCACCAATATTCTATCCATAAACCTGTAGGTTATCTATAAATTATAGATCCTTACCCTACCAAGAAAATTAGTCCTGAAGTCTAATAAAATTCTAAGTTTTCATAGTTGGGTGTGAGTAAAACATAGTATAAAACTACCCATAGTATCCCAAAATAATCCAGAATATATAGGTTCGTGAACATAGTGATATACCAGAATAATTAACATCGATAACAACTGAAAAATTAATCAATTCTTGAAGTGAACAACAAGCACACAAAATATAAATATTCCAACTTTGTACAATGTGGGGGTGTATCTAAACATATCACAACAAACTATAAGGCCAATGGGGTGGTATATTCCCATAACTATAATAATATCAAACCGAATAGATTCTTGAAAATCTTGTATAACATTATAAAGGCAATGAGATATGCATCATCAATCCTATATCATTCTTAGTCCTCATACATCTTCAACAAACCGTGTAACAAGGTAAATACCATGAGAGAGGAAAACCATAACGATCATAGTCATAGATTTCATGCACGGTTTCCATAGTATTGTGATACAAGATCATGGAGAAAATATCTCTATGCCTCTATGATCTTAGTACTCTCACATCTTGATCCAATATCAACATAATTTAATACCTTTGGGATTGTTTCATTAGCTGTAATAATCACAATCCATGATATCACAATTTCTCATTATCAATATCATGGAAATTTTGAAAGCAAATCCATTATTATATGTCTTATCCCATGGGAATATAGGCCCTTGTATATCAATATTTTGACAAATGGGAACAACAGAACCTGTCAACACAGTTTCACCCAATTAGAGTATTGACCCCCAATAAGGTTAGTAAAATATTGAATTGAAAAAGAGGATGTATTCTAGAATGATCTCAGACATTGAAAATATAGATATTGGCTTATATTGGAAGGAAGATAATAGGGAAGGTCAACCCTAGGTCTGTATTTATATCATCATAGAAGTATCCTGATCCATCTCACAATAGTAAGAAGGCCACAATAAATCATTTACATGTTTATATATGTCTCAATTCATAGGTTTTTCAACTCCTTACACTAACCCATTAAGGTTTCTCATAATGAATAATTTAGTTAATCATTTACGTCTTGGAATAATAACCATAACACTGCATACATTTTCAATCTCATAAAAATACTCTTTTCTAAATTGTAACCCATGGCGAAAAATTTTGGGAGCACTTAACC
This sequence comes from Viscum album, assembly GCA_963277665.1. Classification (NCBI taxonomy): domain Eukaryota; kingdom Viridiplantae; phylum Streptophyta; class Magnoliopsida; order Santalales; family Viscaceae; genus Viscum; species Viscum album. Next base: position 2,094,298,330 of record OY728163.1, on the reverse strand, counting down.
TAAATAAGTGGGCATAACACTACTTCTATATGCTAAATAATCCAAATATGGAAATATAAAAACCCATATGATCAATAAGATGGTAAAATCATTCAAAATTTATTGTATGCACACATTTTCCATTAAAAAGAGTATAATGACACTAACAAGGTCTATTATACCAATAAATAACTCAAGGTACCCACCATAAGGTTCTGATTTTTTGTATTAACATATATTAACATAATATCACAACCATCAATGGTCTTGTAATCAATGAACTATTCTCTAAGGGTACTTTTTGGAATAATTCATCCTTATGATACTAATTTAGGACAAAGGGAAAAATTTATATTATTTTTTGTCTATGAGAATAAATTTAGTGTGACCAAATATGAAACATCACATAAATAACATGTATAAACATATGGGAATTTTAGGGACCACCAAGATTAATACACTAGGATGACACTCATTTTGAATTATTAGTAGAATCACATCCAATATATGGTTTCCCTAAAATCTAAAAAACTCTAAATTATAGAATAAATAGGGTACATTTCTAAAAAAATGAGAGAATCAAATAAATAATTCGAGAGTATTGATAGTTATACCCATGAAAACCCTATGGGATATATGGAACAAAGTTCCAAGCTCAAATAAGGGATAAATCGCTTGAAGGGGTAAAATCAAGGGAGATCCCATTGGAGTCCTGAATTTACTATAAAAGAAAATGTACACCCTCATTTACATTCCCCAAATTAAAACTATTAAATTTAAATTATAAAAAAAACTAACTAGGAGTCATTTTATGGTGTTACCAAATAAATTACATTATAACTCCCTTTTCTGGTGTAATATTCAAGCATATCATATCAAGTCATGGTGAAATGAACCTCCTTAGGTAAAATTTACAAAAAAAAAAAAAGATAACCTGGGTTCATTATCACACGATAATGTAACCGCCTCCATCACACTCTAATTCCCCCTTTTCTTAGTGAATCGCGTTATTAAATCAATATATTATTTTTAAACATCCACCTCCACACAAAATTAATCTTATAGATCCCATTATCAATATTTAATTCCTTAGGATATGGTATAAGCCTTAACCTAGTGTATAATTTCATCATAAACCCAGGTACAACTATAAAATTGATTGGACTCACCCACAAACCATTGAAATCATGGTCGCATAAATGTTGTATGTTCTGAATATTTTTGATAGTGTTTTTTGACTCAATGTTAGTTTGACCATAGTATATTTTTCATAGATACACCTTATTATAAATCTCCTACTATAAACCCTTCTAAGATAAAGACACAAATAAAACATACCAATCTGAAATGAAACTCCTAATAAAACCATGAAAGCATATTATCTCTCTAATATAAAACTATGTTATCTCATTAAAGGAGTGGGTCACCCTAATCTATAAAAAATGAGTGACATTTGTAAATTGGGTGAAAAATAACCAATACTACATCTTTTCTTTTGGTTGAATGTTACATCCCCATCAAAAACTCATCATAAAACCATCTTATTTCCACACTAGAATAGAGAATGATTTATTAGGTCTTAAGGGTCACTAATTCATAAAAATAACCCACTGATAGGTAGATCATTTAGCAAAAAAACCCCACTACATCCCTATTCATTCTAAACTACCAATACAATATATGGATTTTATGGTTTATCTTGGTCATCCTAAGGTATGCATGTTGGCACCATAACTTAGTCACATCACACTAGATGAAATTATCAACATGGTACTACTATAATTGTAGATACCCACCATATCTACAATCCTTTATAACCCAAAAATCTAATTTATACAACTTATTATCATTCACCCACTCGAGGAGTGATGAGTTAATTTCCACTATTTTTTGAGTCACCATTCCCTCACACTCATAAACATTAATATGAATATCAATTTATAGGTAGATCAACTACCTCTTGTTATGATCCTTGTGAAAATCCATGATACGAGTCCTTAAAATCGTAGTATTTCCCAATAAATTCCCCTTACCTATGGTATATTTCATCTTGAATTCAAAATATTGAAGATACACAACCTGCCTTCTCTATAGATGGAATAGATCATGCTAGGAAAAGATATACCAGAGGATATTATAGTTAGTATACACCACAACAATCTCTCCGAGAATGTTGTGATTCCAACATCTCAATGCATTCACTACTACTACTAAACTGAAATCATGTGTCATAAAATTCTACTCATGTAACAACAAATACCAAGATCTATCAGTAACAGCTCATCCATTATCTATAATAATGGATCTAAGACTAACCAATGTTGCATCGCAATATAAGATACACACCTTACCTAGGCCTGTTAAGGTGAAATTCGTTATATATTTCAATCTACCCTTATAATCCTAGAAGAAACTCTTATATGGATCAAACAACTTAAATTTTTTCCCATTATGAATCAAAACCATTATCAATTCTTCTAGAAATAAAATGGAATGAATGAATCACTTGTAGTATTCTATCAATCACAAAATTCTTCATGTCTCAAAATTTTAATTGGGCATCTCTCAAGAAACAATGTCCTTGACTTTATTAGGGTCCACTATCATTCTATCATCTGATTTTACATACACTAAGAAGTAAATCTCACTAATATAAAACTAAATCTTTATGAGACTGATATATAGGTGTTCCTAAAATAATCATAGAATGTTGACGAAGATCTTCTCTTATATCGATTATTATATAATTTCTTATAAAAGACAACCATAAGGGAATAAAAATATAGATGGAAGACCATATTTATTATGTCCATAAATATACTCACTTTGTAAATGGAATCAAATTTCATCATAGGATACCCATATACACCATACCTACACATGATGATAGTATAATAAATATTTGATGAACTCATACACAACTGATTAATACCCAACCTTAAATCAATATTGGAGAACCATTTGGATCCCCATATCTGGTCAATTAAATAACTAATACAAATAAGAGTATATCTATTCTTAACTATCACCTCGCATAATCTCTGGTAATCTTCACATAAATGAATTTATTTATCACCCTTCTTTGTAGAGAAAATGATTTCCCTAAGGAGGCATGCTCTGGTGAATAGATTCATCCACCCTTGGATGTTATTACTGAAATTTAAACTCTTTAGTCATTTTATGATCCATTCTAAATATCAATATGTCTATGATATTTATACCTTGTATAATATTAATTGTTAACTTTTACTCTCTCTTAAGTGGAAACCCCATGAATTCCATAGAATAAAATTAAAAAATTCCTCAAAAATTAGAGGAAAGGCCTACTGAGTTATTTCCTCATCTACAAAAAGAATACAAGAATGATAGGTTGAGATCATCCCCATATTCCCATAGTCAGTTCCCAAATACTTTTCAATGTATCTCACCCTCTAAAAAGGGTATAATAATCACCCTCAGCATACAAGAATTGAACTTAGTAGTGATAGCATTCAATATCATCTTCACACTGAGTTGACCAATCTATACTAAGGGTCACATTAAAGTTATACATTTCTATCATGATGAAATAAAATTGAAACATATAACCACTAATAATGATGGTACACTCTGGACATCACTCAATTCCATTATATCACATCCCAAAATGTGTATCAATAGATATCACCTCATACATGTAATTTATAACCAATCCAAGATACTCAAAAAACATAGTAAATATAATCGAACGTGAAGCTCGTTTATCAAATAAAATATAATAAATTGAGGATTACACTAAAATAATAACTTGAATATTTCAATACCCTCATGATGATTATAAATTTTTAAATCAATAGCCTGAAACTAGCCTATCCTGGAGCCTCTTTCTTCATCTTTAGATACCATACTACCCAAAAGTGCAAAACTCAGCTGGCTTTGCAAACCCTAAGAACCATGAAAACATATAAACACAAGTTAGATAGAAGAATTCCAACTACCACATTATATTAAATCACCTAATCTAATCACTAGCCTCAAATCCTGGATATCACCATGACCACTATATGGCTAATAAATGCTTAATAAGTGTGAAAAAGGCCATATCTTCCACAAAATTTACACTCCATAAGTATAATCTAGCTCGGTGGTCATGTTTCCTCCACTCTTCCACACTAATGATGTACATAAGGAGTCATATAAAGATGGATAATAGATAATAAATGAATTAAACTTTCCATACAAATGCTACATCGATTAGAATCATCATAAAATTGCTACCAGCTAACCAAGATGAACTCTAGGACCCATTATGCGGACCATACTAACCAAAAGAACTATCTAAAACAAATTTTATCTCTTTAATTAGAGCCTAGATCATATCCTCTAAAAAATATGTAATCTAGAAGATATACCCCTGATTCCAAATCAAATAACTCAGCCTATCCAAAAAAAATAGAAAACTCAAATAGTCTCCTTACTAACCTGAATTAGAGAAAACAAAAAAACTATGTGAAAGGAGTGATATGGTCAAACCCTAAATTTCTACCCTAAACCATATACTTAAACTACCAATCCATAAATTCTCTTAGTGTATTACAAAATAAATTCTTTAATAAAAAAGCCAAGAATTACTTCTAGTATAGATTTACATATTGATATTCTTATAATAGAACCTCTCACCAGTTATTCATTGGTCCTTAAAGAATATATAAGAAAATATTCACCTAAATCTCAGTGGAATATTTATGATGGTCCCAGATAGTTAACATGGAGTTGACCAAGATCTAAAAAACTAAAATCCACCATTACAAATAGAAAAATTATTTGTCTTGTAACTACAAATATGAATTCAAATATGATATAAAAATAACCACTCTTGGATCTATCAGTCCGATTGATTGAATAACATGCATAAAATTATCTTTAAGATTGTAATTTTAAAAAGGTTTAAGTACAACAGTGTGCTCTAGATTAGAAACTAGCTTGGAATTCTCATCTCCACCCTCCTAGTTTTAAATTGGTGGACATAATTGTGGCATGTCACAACAATTCCATATTAAAGATAAAAAATATCAAAATTATTAATATCATAAATAGGATAATAATTAATAACTTGGGAATCTCAATACATTAAAATTATATCTTAAATACAATGGTCTTAGATAACTCTCAAACTCTCATTGTCCCTATAAACATACTCTTACATTATCCATAAATATACATATAGTATTGACATAGTCAATTATTAAAAAAACTACAATCAAAATAAAATGATATTTATGTATAATGAGACCATCAAGTTATATAGAGTAATGTAATATAAGTTATTATAGAACTATAAAAATTTGAACAGTGTATCATAATCATGGTTTTAAACCACAAGAAAGAACAAAAATGCCATATGAATCCTAAATTCCATGAATTATACCTGAATACACCCCAATCACCACCCCAATATAAAGTTTAACTTATAAATAAATATAACACCTTTCATATTCCAAAAAATCATCAGATTATAACACCAAAATCTAGGAAAAATAATCATATCCTAAGTAACATGGATTAGAGTTAGTGTAAGATAGTGAAGACACACCTAGGGTGTGAATCATGGGTAATAAATTTTTACCAAAAACGAATTTATTATTTAAATTTATTTCCACCACTTTTTCCATTTAAAACTATGTGGTTGTTTGGAAGACAAATCGACATTTTTATCCTTTTTGTATGAATCCAAAACCACATCCAATATAAAATATTAACTAGAAATTAGTATTCGGTATTTTTATAAGGTTCTACCCCAATAAGGGAAAGATATTTTTTTCATTGTCAACTCCCTTTGAGACTTGGATTCTCTACTATAAAATTTTTATCAATTACCATGGGTGGATGGGTTTATTCTGTAACAATATTCACTATATTTAATAGCGGGGTTCGTGATATTACACATGAAAACTTATTTTTATGTCCAATAATTTATTTAAAAAAATTTCTACAAGTTCTCCCTTATAATCCTAATTCTTGAAGTATTCCATCACTAATACACAATATTTCAATGTATCTAAATAATATAACTTTTCCTCACCAAGGAATCTTTTACTACTATAATATATTCTGAAACACTTATTATGACTCCATCTGGGAACATAGAACTGCTTTTAGATCTTATTTATAATTTGTTTCATGAATCCCTTAACTCAATACTTCATGAAACATGAAAACCTATATAGTTTAAATAGGATCCATAGTATTTCAGCCATTATCAATATTTTTCATTTTCTTCACTAACTGAATCTATTAATCTGGAAAAAAAATCATCTCACCCAAATCATCTTCTTCTCTTTTTTAAAACCAAGAAAATTATTCCTTTTTCAACATAGTCTTGGAAGCTCCACCTATTCCTAGTTGAGATGCCAGGTTCTCTCAGATGGATATTATTCTTATTCTTACTTATTTTAGAGTTCACACACTTCTCTCAGAAAACTCTATACAAATTAATAATCTGCAACAGTAACTCTATCTAATGCTCTCTATTATTTATCATATAATTTTCACATATTCATGTGTGGATGAAATAAATTTATATTTTCCTTTTTAATATATATAAATGGGTATTGTAAATTGTTATCATGGAACACTAAAAAATAATATTCAATTAAATCTACTCTAAGATATTCATTTTCCACATAAAGGGTATTACAAAAATACCTTAATTTATTAATTCCTTATTAGATGAACTATTTTATTACTCTAATGATCTTGGATTCAAATTCCACAAAAAATATTCACAAACTCGACACTTTGATCACCCTCTTTATATGCAAATTACACAAATAATATCATTGTGTTATGGAATGCTTTAGCAATGGAAGAGTTCCAATAGATAACTAGTATAGCTATTATGTTTTAAACTATTATACTTCAGCTGGAAATTAAGAACTTATTTATCTACAATATTAAAGAATATATAGTTCTTTTTGATATATCATTATTTTAGGGAACATCAAATAAATCAACTAGTTTTTAATTTTCATATTTTAAAAAATACAATTTCTCTCTTATTATGAATGGAAAATATTTTGAAGCCCATCCTACCTCAATTATCCCACTCCTCGGTCAATAAACTATAATCACATTATTTTTGTGAAAATTAAAACATAGTATCTCCAATCAAGAAGCATCTCAAAAGGACCTCTATTTTGGACACAAATTATAACATCCAAATATTCTCAATTAAAGGTCTTAAATAAATCAAATAGTGATCCATGTATTATTTCATTCATCATTTTCTAAAGCTTTTATCAAGGAAAAAATTAGCTTCATGATGTTTGGAACATGAAAGAACATCTCTTTCATCATCCCATTTTGATTTCCTCTTCAGATTAAAAATTCATTAGACTCTTTAATGTTCACTCTATAGGATCCTAATATTTTTATATGTAAAAATTCATACACTCATCACTCTAAATGGAAATATCATATTAATTTAAACTCATAAATATTCACTATAAAATCCAAACATTCTAAAACCTTTTCAAACTATTATATAATCATGAGTTCCATATGACTCATGAAGTCATACAAAAATCATAAAGTCATACCTTTTGAAAATAATTTATATGATATACCTCTTAAGTCATATTAAATTTTTGTAGTCATACACGATGCTTATGAAGACTTAAAAAATGAATAGAGACTTATGAAATGACATCAAAGTCAAAAAATCTCATTAAACTGAAATCTTCTAATATGAATTGAAGTAATATGATCTACCTCTAAAGTCATAAATACAAGTCAAACACTCCATAAAATTAATAATATCTATGATTTTTTTATTTTTCCTACATAAACTATAATATTCCATATTTATTAAAATGAATTCAAATGGATCCAAAGATTCTAAAAAAAATTTCAAAATTTATCCAAGGTATTATCTCACTAATATCATCATCCCTAAACCTTGTAAAGTTTGTCTAATATTTCTACTATCATTTATTCTACTTTGAATATAATACAAAACTTTTAAATAAATTATTACATGTTGTTCAATATAGATACATTATACAACTAAAATTAAAATATCTCAACTCCTCGTAACTATTGTAGATAGTTCATTCAACCACAACTAATCTTGTATTTTAATGAAGACCATGTCTCTAATCATTATATGTATTGGTTGGCTCACCAAGAAAACAAATTCAATCTCATTTACCCAAATAAATGGTTTATCTTCTCGATTTCTATGGAAACATGTGATAGACATTCCTTTTCATATAAAATTGAATCTACTATCTTATCTTTCTTCACATAAATTGAATTAATTTATATTGAAAACAAATACAAATCTATCTCAAGCTTCTCTAAATCCAAGGGTACTTCAATCACACTGTTTGGATTCATTGTCAGTACCATTTTACATCCCAAGTCAATTAAACATTTATCTCCCATTTACAGGAAAAAAATGAAAAGAATAGAATGTTTTTATACATTTAATTAACATTTTATGAAGGCTTTAAAATTTAATATTTATATTTATTGAAAGGGAGGACTTTCTCAAATAAACTTTTCAAATTTTAAGAAACTCATCCTCTCCCCCCCCCCCCATTTGTTTTCATTCATTTTTCAAACTCTTTAATAATTCCAAAAGAGAATGGAGGTTCCATATTTATCTTCTATCAACCAACCAACTCTATGTATAGTTGGCTAAATATAGTGTAGAAAACAATATCTGATAATTTGGACTAATAATTTATCCATTAACCAACCTCAATGTGATACCACTTCTAAATTTCTTTTTCAAGGGGTTGTTTTTTAAAATTTTAAAAAATATATCAAGAAGCTTCACTTGCTTGAACAGGCACATTAAAAATTTTAAATTTAAATCTCTTCCATCCCTATTTTTATTAGATAATCACTCATTCCTTCATTAATACTCAATATGTACCAAAAAATAAGAGAGAAAGTGAAAATATAACCACATCACGTAAATTTTGAAGGGGATAATCATATCTTTAGATTCAATTATAATTTTATAAATAAATGGATTCTTTAACTTATTAGCTTGATCCCCCACAAGATATTCCTTCCAACCTTCGTCGAATTCAATTCCAAATATTTGATTACATGTAGAAATATATAGAAATAAGTGGAAATTCAATCATCACTATAAGGTGAGATATAGGGTAGAAAAAATATTTTTTTAACTCATAGCCTCTTTATTTGAAGGTATATATAATATTGACCTGTACATGCATGATTCATTCATAGTTATCTGAATATGTACACTTTTGGGAAACATGGTTCTATAATCTTTTTAAACTTCCTTTTTAGTTGGACTAGCCTTATTAGTAGTTTTAAGTAGATAAATTTCCTTATTTTACAATATCTATACAACTTTTATATAATCCAACATATTTTCTCATATGTTTAGACACTCTTTATTTACTTTCTTATATTTCTTCAATGTGATATATCCTATTTTATATCATAGTTCACGAAACTTGGATTCAATTTTATTTTCCCTTTATTTTCCATTTGACAAAAAAATACATCATAACATTAACCATCACGTGCATTAAAGTTTTACAATCCACAAACTTTCTTTTCAAAATTTTATTTAAACTGTTTACGAGTTTATTAATATTATTAATTAGGTATTTTCTCCTCTATATCAAACCTATTATCTGTTTCTTAGTTTGACTCTTATTTTTGGATTCTATATTTCTCTTGTTTAATTTGATATTTATGAATATCATGAAATATTCCCTGATATGGAAACAATTTCTTTATTATAGAAAAATTTCCCCATTTTTTGAATTAAATTTTTATTTTTCTTCATTATCTACATGGGTATACTTTTATTCATTTATTTCTTCTCATTTTTCCCAAGGAAGACTTAATTTTCCTTCATTGTTTCTTAACTGGTTATTGATTCCTAAACCTCTTATTAGAAAAATAATTATTTTGGATTTTTAAATACCATAATTCATCATAAAAATTTCCATATATTTTAAAAGTTCATAGAATTTTTCCAATCATTCAAATATGTTTCCATTGAGATATTATTCTTCTTCTATGAGATCATTTTTCTTCTATCAAGTTGACTCCTTATTCTAGCTCTCGTTCCCACTACACGAGGGATTTTGAATCATGTATACTTAGAAACATTATTTGAGAAATCTATATCCCTATGATAGAACCGTTAAAAGTGACATTATCTCCCAATTAATCTATTTATTATCAATATAGGTGTAATCTATCTTGATTTTTTAGATTGAATACCTTGTTAATTTTGTACTGGTGAACCACTATTTTGGGTTTATTTTGGGTAAAATATTTTATTAGAACTCCCAATATTAACCCTAGAATATGTGGTGAATCTTTTGGTACTTATTAGCTTCTAATTTGGTGTAGAATTTAATATTTGTAATATACCTTTAAAAAATTCATTCAATGAAATCAAGTTGATCTGAAAAGTGGGGTTACTTTATTCAAATATCCTAGGCTGGAGGCTACTACATATTATTTCAATCTACTTTTACCAAATTAATTTTTCAATTATCCTGGAAAATATAACTCAGATAACTAAGTGCAATCACTTTTCACCTAGGTAAATTTGTATGACCCTGATTGTGTAGCTTCCATATTTATTTAAATCCACTTCCAGACATATGAACTTCATATTGTGAGAATTATTTTCATCCTCATATTTTCTCAAACTATCTTACTTTTCTTCCAAAAACATATAATTTTATACCTCATTAGTTTTCCTTTTCTCCAATAGGTAGTTTTCCAGCTCTTCTACCCTTTTTTCTTTACTTACACCTAGGTGGAATTAACAATCGTATAGACATTATGAACTGTGTCCAATGAATGGAAAATATATTTAACAACAATTTAAAAAATTTATTTATCATCAAAATATGTTTGAAATTCTATATTAAACACAAAAATTACATTATTGAAAAGTGTGTAACTTAAAATTTTCACACTCACTAGCTTTGTGAGAGTGTTATAACAACTAACTATCTTATTAATGACTCTTCCATGGAATATATTTCTTCTTCTATTTTGGAATTCCTATAATGTACTCCCTTTATAAATATGAATATATAATTCACCACTTCAATTGGGATATTATTCAACTAACCTTTTACCTCAAGGTATAATTTCTTTGATAATTAAATAAAAACATTCTCACTATATAAAACTCAATAATTATATGAATAATAATCAATAGATTAAAATTATCAACCCTTACCACTATTTTTACCCTTACAAAATAATCTTTACTCAATGAAATATGTAATTTTTTCTATACTTCTTACTCTCCTTTTTCATCACTTTTTGTAGAATATTTCCAAAGACTATGAAATATATTCGGAAAAAGATATAGACGTATTTCTTTAATTAAGAATGTTAAATATAAAAACTTCACTTCATGAAATCATATAAAAACCAATGGAAATGAAATTTATATCTAATTAAATATATATTATTACATTTTTTTAGTATTGATATAACAATATATTATATCAGAGGGAAAATATGTTCTGATACTATTGAAAATCTCAATAGGATTGTGTAGACACACATGATAAGGGTGGTGAAGCTAGTGTGGCCAATTTTCAACTAATTACAATTTTTTATTTTATGTTCTTTACACAAAATTTTTCTTCTGAACCTATATGTATTGTTAGAACAATATGTAACATTCTATTATTCTCATAATATTCCACAATCACATGTAATACAGAATATAAAAAGTAAATTGGTATGAATTATTTTTATAAGGTTTGACCTAGATCTGTGAAACCTACTACATCTCATGCTCAACTCTAGTTGATACATGGATTGTCTTATATAATCATTTTATTAATTATTATGTGTTCCCATAGATTGCATTGACATTGAGTTCACCTTATTAAAATAGTGGGTTCAAAATATTACCCATGAAAATAATATTTTTCATCAAATGGATTCATTAGACTTAAATAAAAAAAGTTCATCCAAAAAATCATCTATGTTGAACTATGAAATTGCTAATGAATAGGATATCAATACATCTATATAATATTCATTATTATACACCTCAGAGTCTTATAATCAAATATGGGTTTTTTCTAACTTTATATAACTTGGTCTCTGCACACATCACTACTTCCAATTCTTATTCAGAATCTGTTTCATATAGCTCACAACTTAATAATACAAGGAACATTTTCTTCAATTCTTCCTTTCTCACACTTCTTCAATTTCTTTCTTGACTTAATCATCACACTTGAAAAATTTTTCTCAATTATATCATCTTTTCAACTTTCATCAAAAACTAGGAAGTATTTATTCATTAGTTTCTTATAATTATCTAACTTCATCTTCCAAGAAAGTTATGGTTCTCTCATATCACATTTTTCATATTATTTCTTCTTCAAGAGTTCACACAATCCTCTAATCAAACTCATTATATCTATAAAATAAATATAAATTAATATTTCTCATACTATATATTTGTTCTTTTACAATTTCTTCATTTGTCTGTATATCTATAATAAATTTATCCAAATATTTATAACATTAATAAAGTGATAATTTTAACTATTATCATGGATCTTCCCAGAATAATATTTATTTAAACAAATCCAAGATATTTTTTTTACTAAAGGATATTCCAAGAATACCCTTATTCACTATTGTTTTCAAGGGTGAATATATTGCTATTTTAGTCATCTAGTATGAACAACTTAATCTTCCTCAAAACAAATCTATAAACTCCACACTATAATCTCCCTAGATATATGGAAATCACAATGCAACTCACCATGCAGTGTGGATAGTTATTAGGGTGTGAGGGCTCTAATAAAAAACCAAAGAAACATCAATGTTTTCAACCTATATAGTTAGGATAGAAAATGATTTATTGTTCATATTAATCATGGTTAAAAAAAATATTCATTATGATATTTGATTTCAAGAAGGTAGAGCACATGAATCAATTTATTTTTTATTTCTATATTTATGCAACCATTAATTTCTATCATTTCAAACCAAAATAAATTCCGTAAAGTACAACATGTCTCAATATTCCATTTTCTCAGTCAATATTATTTTATCACATTATTTATGATGTATTTATACAATAAGTCTCATCTTTATTAGTATCATAAATAGAACCCCATTTTGACAAAAATTATGAATTTGAAATATTCACAATTCAATTTCATGAATAAATAAAATATTGATCCTCATATCACCTCATTATTAATTTTACCAATCATGGATCATGGATAAAATTCGATTCATTATCATTAGAACATGATGTAATAGCTCTCAAATCATCTCATTAGGATTTCCACTTTAGGTTTTTTTAATTTAGAAACTCTATGAACTTCACACACTTGGATCCTGAAATTTTTTTATATAAAAATCCATAAACTCAAACATTTAATTTCCTATTTCATTTGAAATTAATGTAATATTTTCTCTATTAAAAAGTGTAATTTACTCATTATTTCGTCAATATTCTTACCAACATGAATTTATTATTTTTTTATGTCATCCAAAAAAAATTAAGTTACATATTTTTTTAATTACTCCGTCAATCTTCATCTAATGTCTTATGAAATCATTAATGTCATATGTGTTGCCTATCAAGTATTAAAAAATAAACATATACTTATAAACTAACTTAAAATCCATAAATATTTTTTTGAAGTTAAACAATATAACTTAGAATACAGAAAAAGAAGTTATATACTCTTATGAAGTCATATGATTGGGAAATTTCAATTTTTCCTGTATGAAATCCCATATTCATGATTTATTCAACTGAGTAACAATGTCTATGTAAATTCTCTTAACTACTCAAACATTATCTATTGAAGTATCTCATTTATTGTAGTATATTTTAACATTTAATATTTTATTTAATGTTTTATACATATTATCCACTGCATTTAATCCATTTAGAAACTTTTAAAATCATTTTTACATGTTCTTATATCCACTTTTAGTATCCATATCAACTTCCGAATTTGTATCATATAACCTATTCATCACTAGTATTTTACAACAATTTCAACCCTCCATTGGTTACATATATTTTTTCTCTCACTGGGAAACCAACTTCATTCGCCTTTACCTATATATATTGATAGACTTCTAACAACCTTTTATAATATGATATAGATACTATTTTGAATATAAAATTATATCAACTCTATTACCCTTTAGTATAAAAACTAAATTTATTCATATTGAAAGAAAATAAAACAATCACTCATGTTTCTCCACATCCAAGGGAACATCAATAGAATTTGTATATACATGTGCAAACTTCCACCAAAAATAATGAAAATATTAAATTATGAATACTAGCTATATCTTGTCAACCAAATCCTAAATAGTTAGAAAAAAATGAAAAATAAGGATTTGATGCTACTTTGTAGCATCCCCATCCTAGTTCACATCCACAATGAAAAAACGGATTACCTCATACCTCAACCGGACCTCCACATACACCACAAGATGATGAAAAACTAAAAGGTAATATATATATCATAGGGAGAATAAAAACTCTATGGTTTAGATAACCCTAAATCATAATAAAATTAACATAGAAAATAATAAATAAAATATTAATGTATGATAAAAGTGGATATCAATTTAAAATTCAGAATCATGTAAATAATATCCCTCATACTATAATATGAAAATCTATTATAATTTCACATGAGAAATAAAAAAATTTCTAAAACCCCTCATGGGATAATCATATACAACATGATCCAAAAGGCTAATAAAAGAAATGATATGAAAACAAAACTAGTCACGAGTCAAAACCCAACCCCGTCATCGATACTTTATCTATGAACCACTAGCTCATCAATTAAATCCAGGTACCTTTCCCCTAATTGGATAATGTATCATGAAGTTTTCCTACGTACTAGGGTTCTTGAGAAAGGTGTGGGTACAAATAAATTGGGCACCACCAATATTATCTTAAATAATACCAAATATATTTTAAAATAAATGTAAAGTTATTCTAGAATAATGAAAATAAATAATACCCATATATAATTATATTTTCAGAAACACTCAACTAAGAACCCCGTGTGTGACCTTATGAACACTGGCTAGTGTCGTTCTGTCTCAAAACATACCACAATAAATCATAAGTCTACCTGGGAATTAAATTCCTATGTGTGTCAGGATCTTAACCTTTAGGGCATCTTGACCGACATTACTAACAATATAAAGACATTATGATAAGTTCCCTCATACTCATATCATTCATATCCCTTGTATATCTCAACCATGGTATATAAAAATTTAAAAAACGGTTGAGGCATATTTTGACTATATCAGTATCAACTTATAGGTATCTCGACCACATCATGGTGATATAAGGTTATGTATAAAAGTTCCCTATACTTATATGACATTATCCATCATATATCTAGATCCAAGATGAAAACAATTATGAATAGTAGGAAAGTATCCCATGGGCATAACAATATCACTCCATTGTACCTTAATCACTACATATCACACTCAATAAATACAAGAAAGGTAATCCATGTCTACATAGCCTCTCCCCAAGGGCATCTTAACCCGTGCATCTTAACATTGGAACAAAGGGAAAAATCATAAACTATATATATATCATATCACCCATTTGTAATGTTAATCACTGATTAGGTTATTAATATGATGAATGGTAAAAGATGATCAAGCCTAAACTGATCTCATCCCTCAGGTATCTAGATAAGATATTATATATTATCAAATATGATTGAGAAAGGTATCCCTAATTCTATAATGTTCACAACTTTAAATTATCTCCATCAATATCAAAATAGTAAGAAGACCATGTTAAAGTCTTCCTTGGTCAATATTAGACTAAATCCATAGGTCTCTTAATCCCTCATAACAACCCTTTAAGTCTTATAACATAATATGAATTAGTTATGCAATAAATATTTTGAATAACATCCATACTTAAATATACTTGGTTAGTAACCATAATTCCAAACCCATTTTCTAAATTTTAAACTAAGGAATAATCCTACGAGACCACTCAATATAAAGTTGAGGGTATCACACCCTTTATACAAGACATATAATCTAAATTATTTATATAAAAACTCATAATATCACTAAGAGGGTATCTTTAAGAAACCACATATATATACCTTTGTATTCTATTAAAATCAGGATAATGACTCCCAAAAAATGGCCATTATATCAGAATATAACTCAGGGAACCTACCACAAGGTACTGACTATAAGGCTTAACACATATTAATTAAATATTTCTTACACTAATGATCATGGAATAAAATAAATATTCTTAAAGGGTACCTCATGGACCTAAACATTCTTACCATATCCATTCAGGTCCAAGGGAAACTCTTTATATAGTTTTATCTCAAGCGTACATGATTAGAATATCGCATATCACACTTCGCATGAAAAGGATATATAAGTATATGGAAAAATTTGGGACCACTAACCTTGATATATTATGATCCTAATAAATGAGAATATTTAAAATAATCTTTATAAATAAATTTTTTTCCCAAAATCTACAAACATTAATCCGTTAGGGTTTAACCAGTTGATAATTACATAATAAAGAAAGAATCAAATAAAGAATGAAAGTATGGTGATAGACTTATCGGAAAAAACAATTTGGGATAGACACCATGAAAATAAAACTCTAATAAGGGGGTCACTTGAATAAGTAAGAGAATCATGGGAGAGTATATGGGTGTAATGTGGCTACTATAAGCTGAAATGGGAACCCTGATTTAGGTTTCTCCATTTAGAACTACTTAATTAAAATAATAATAAAATATTCTCAGATGATGGTATGGAGTTGATCACATGGATCATAGTATAACAAACCTTACTATGATCAAATTGAAGAAAATCCGATCATGTGGTAATGTAATTCACCTCTCAAGGGCTATACTAAAAAACACAATAACATATTTCAAAGTTCAAGCTATGGTTTGACTACCATTATCATAGTAAAATTCCCCCCATCATTCCAGAATTCATAGTACATCCTCTATACATTGAAATATGACCAACCACCTATACCAAAATTTAATTATATACATACCTTATTTGTTGTATAATTACCTAGTCTTTGGAATGACCCTCGTCCTATATTATAATTTTATCTTGAATCTATGGTCAACTCCTCGAACCAATCCAAGGTCTCCCTCCAACACTACAATGAGCCCAATCCTCTAATTTAGATATGGTTTCCCTGATTTTAAAAAAATAATCCATTAGAAATACATGGTTTGTTACACTCATTACCTAGTCATTGGGACTCCCACTAGACCTCTAGTGATCATCATCACCTAGTTAACATTGTTCCAATATGAATGAAGTATAGAAACTCTCAAGATTCAATTAAACTCACTAGATCACTATTCTCATAAACAACCCTAAACCACAATGTTGGTGTATGAATGCATGAGTTAATCATAAAACACTAATGATCAACCCATATACTTATTTACAACTCTCCCCATTATAATGGCTAACTTACAACAGCAATTTACAACAAATGGAAATCTTGTATATAGAAATCACCTACCGTAACATGTCACAAATCATTAAATCCATGAAACAATAAATTCCAAACCATAATACTTAATTCACACACTAAACACCTACCTATTAATCCTAAATTACACTAATATTCTCTAATCAGACCAAACATAGAAGCCAAAACGCATAATTCATGACACTCAGTTTATATCTAATCCAAATACTAAAACACAAGAAAACATGGTTCAGGTAGGAACCATTGTATTATGTTAACAACCAAACAAAATAAATCATTCATTATAAAACATAGATCATATTTTAAAATTATCCTTGACATTGAATATTTATTTTTTGAAAAAACAACTAAACTTATAAAATATTCATCTAAATTGGTATCTTCTAGAAACCAATCCCATTTTAAAATAATATTTTTCAAATATATTAAAAAATTCATTTTCCTATATTCTCATAAGACACAAAAATAAAAAAACTATGCTAAAAAATCCTCATTCCATAGGAGAATTTTTCATTAATCAATATGTTTTTCTACGAAATCCACATAAAATTAAACTATTGACCTATAGAGGATGAACAAACAATAGAAACTAAATTGATCCAAAAATTTCCTTGTATACATATTAATATAATCAACACTTATAATATAATCTTGAAAAAAATCATTATATCAGAACCATATTAAATATATAATAGATCTTGGATTAGAGATATTGTAAAAAACATCACCCATAATCATGTGTATCATCCCGTAATGATTCCTCTATTATAATGTTGGAATAGGGTCATTGGATATTGGATGAAAACTTGTACTCATCTCGAATCCCATCCATCATGAATTGGGATTATTGATCCAACCCCACACACATAACTAGAGAACATAATTTTAAACAATAAGTATCCCCAGGTAACTTGGGTTTCATCTTAATTCATACTAGTTAGGCAAGCCCTTGATCTTCTTACCAAGCCCTCACATACTAACTTAACCTTTAATTACAGAATACAAAACACATAAATTAACGCCAGTTTATAATAACTTGATCAAACCCACATAAACTCCAATAGTCTTGATGTTTCTTCTATGTTATAGGAACTCCTCTCCATATTCTAGATGTTTACAACTATTGATATAGGCCTAAAAAAGTTGTGAGGAATATATACCCTCAAATATAAAACAAATGGTAAATATTTGAATGTAACAAAGAATTTACATGAGCCATTAATAAAAAAAATACACTTAAACCCTATTGAGATAATAAAGAGAGATTATAATGTGTCCTATAATCTAGAATAAAAACACAGGAAAACAATTTATTTGATGAAAATAAAATAACTGATTATAAATATTTGAATAAAAATAACATGAATTTTCAAAATTTATATACAATAGAAAAATTGGATGAAACATATTAATTATAATTGAAAACTAAATTCAATGTCCTCTAGTCAAACTCACAAGACCCACTCTTACTAAATCATAAGACTACCACATCGTCCTCTTTCT
Organism: Viscum album; assembly: GCA_963277665.1. NCBI lineage: Eukaryota > Viridiplantae > Streptophyta > Magnoliopsida > Santalales > Viscaceae > Viscum > Viscum album. The sequence goes on along the minus strand of OY728163.1, from coordinate 2,094,279,291 downwards.
AATCAACACATATATCTCCTAGATTATTCTTAGGTTGGAAATAAATTCATCCCAAATACAGTGAAACATATATAATGTAAATGGGTTAGTGGATTCTAATGACATGGTAGGATTCCATTTTTACCCTCAAAATACTGAGTTCTAGTGATCAAGTGTTTATTTCATTACACAAATTTTTAATTGATTTTTATACAAATTCCAATCATCTTTTGTATTTTTATGTAATTTTTACTTGTTCTATGGTCCCTTGTATAACTCTAATATTTTGGGAAATAAGGACATAAAAATAATAATACATGAACTGATTCTAATTTATTTCATCTTAACACTGGAATTTTATTTGTCTTAAAATAATTCACTGATTTATGTTTGTGTTTTATCGCATGTAATGAGGAAAAATAAGATTAAATCGAAGAAGGAATGTGTTGTGTAATATTATATTAAAGGAGGTTAAGTCCATATTCAAAGAAGAACAAAAATACATAATGGGAACTAAATTATTCATCCCTTGGATAACATAATTTTAACATAGTTTTATAATATACTACCACCAAGATAATTTAATATCATAGTTAACCTTAATATATAGCTAAATCTAAAACAATTTCAAAGACTCAAACTGTTGAATACATAATTATCAATGAGGCCTCACATTAATTGCCAAGAATTACATATGTGTCAATTTAATGTTATTTTCAAAATCCAGAGACTATGTTTTCTTCTAAATAAGTATTATGTTAACATACAATGAAAATACCATCTATAGTGTATCATGGGCTTCCACTTAATGTTAAGTTTCTTCCAACGATGTTTTTCTAAAGATAACACAACACCTATTTGATACCTAGTGTGTCTTTAGGAACCAATACACATTACATATTCAAATAATTGTTATAAGAATTGTGGAAATACACTTGTTGATAATTATAAATCCAATAAAATTATAATACATTATTAATCCAATGCCACATGCGTCACATCCTCAGGGTACATCTGCACAAAGGTGATCTTCATCACACTCTGAGGTTACAAATTTACTCCCACATAATATATTTCTTCAATGTATTATGTAATTCCTTTCCAATTTAATCTAAATGGATTCATATTTATACGATGTTTCTATTCTAATTCCATGTTAGGAACCAATATAAGGTTTTTTTTCTCTAATGGATGCATAGTTATCTAATTTTAAAAATTATTTTACTTTAAAAAGGGCAATGTCAGATGTTTTTTTAATTTTTTTCATGAACCAAAAACAATATTGATAAATTGAAAATTATTAATTTTATTGGAAGGAAGGGAAAACAAGCCCTAGGATCCAATTACTATCTAATATCCCATATCAATCTTGGTATGAATTTAATTAATTTTTTTTCCAAAAAAACATATTTTTGACCTTAATGAATTCAATATATTTTATGGTTTAAAACTATTAAATAATGACTCGGTATATTTTAATGATAATTCAATTTGAATATTGGATTAACTCTAGGAATTTAGGCCTTTTTCAGGTGACATAGTGTGTCAATATATGATAGGGAATGATTCATGGGGTTTGACTAGATCTTGGTGAAAAAAAATCAGTAATATATTAAATTCCATGTCATAAAACAAGGGTATCAGGAAATAGTAATGAGATATTTTTTGGGAAATATTTCACACAATATCCTAGTTGAATCATTCAATTAAGGTTGGTAGAAATTGATTAAATATACAAAGAATTAAAATAAATGGTTGTAGAAGAATTTTCTTCTTATTTTACTATTAAATGGAAATAATTAATATTTTGGAATGAATCAATAATTTTTTGGGACGAATTTCTATGTTTTGGGTTGAATTTAGACTTAATTTTAAGGTCTAGTGATTTTGTATAATTTAGTAAAACTATCAAACAAAAAATTCATTTTATGGTTCATAAAAGTAAAATTTTATATGCATAAAGTTCGTAGTGTTTTGGAAAATTTTCTAATTCCATATATAAGGGTAACCCTATGAAAGGATTGGAATAAGTGGATAACTTCTATAAATATAGAAGTATCTATGTGTGGATGTTACTCTTACTTATGGGTACTCAATAAGTTAGAGTGACCACCGATTTTGAAGAAATATCTAAATGTGGAAATTCACTTTATGTAAGAGTAACTATTTGTTAAGTAAAAGTCATCATGTGTTATAAAATTTGGATAAGACCTGAAATACCTATGAAAAGTAAAAGTGACTCTCAATTTATACTATGTATGTATGATTAAGTCTTGGATTTCTTTGTGTATATAAAAAAACGTATTCTTATACCAATGGAATATGAAATAGTAACTTCATGGGATATATAAGGGTAACTTTAATTTCTCTATACTATGAAATTTGAATAAGTGTTTTGTGTTCCCTATTATTTGAAATATATTTTTCATAATACATAAGGTTAATATAAGGGGTTCTTTAACTTAAATTGTTTTTATTGGATGACAAGTAACAATTATTAGGGGTGATATGAAGGGTCCCTAAGATTTTCGATAAATGACTTTGATGAATTTTTCCTGGTTTTTATAAAATATTAATTAAATTTAAAAATTAATAATAAAAGTGGATTTAAGGGTTTTATAACCATAATTTGAGATAACTTCTATAATTTCTCTATTATTACTGTTTTCATTTGAGAGTGATATCTTCATCAATTATCATGTTGTATTCATGTTTTTCATTATTAGATGTAGTTGCAAGTAAGTATTAGGTTCCCTTATTTGTTATTCTTGGTTTCTCCTCATTGTTTATTAAGAATACACAGGATATGGATGTTCATGCCAATTTCCACTATCATTATTTACTTTTCCTAATTATATCCCTTTGGTACTGAATAAATTGACGTTCTTCAATGAGAAGATTCTGCAAGAATGCGTTTGGTGGTCCATCAGTTATCCTTTAAGTTTACCCTTATTTTTATTGATTTGTGATGTGTGGGAAAAAAATCCTAATGTATACTAATCAAAAGATTTGATTATATAATATATACCTATAATTTTTTTTTAATTCATATTATTACCTCCATGAGTGGTTAATGAGTTAGGAAAGATCCAAAACCTATAACACTCATGTCGGGTGAACCCAATTTTTTGAGAGAAATGGAAATTTAGAAAGGAAACTTGAGGGTTAACCTAAATGGAATGATGATATACTGAGTTGAATACAGATTAACTAGGAGAGTCGGTGGTACGACAATGGGTAAAAAATGTGAAAAGTGGGAGCCATTATAACTTAGTAGTATCAAATGTTGAGAATAAATGTATTACTCGTTTTAAATTTTTGAAACTATCTAATTCTTTATAAAGTGATTATGGATTGGTATATTATCCACTTAGTGGAATATTAGAGGATTATATGGGGGCACTCCACTCCCCCCCCCCCAATGATGTTGTATGAGATCATTCAAGGGTGGGTTCTCTTTCCCACTGAAAAATGGGGTATATGATGTGATTCTATGGAGGATATTTCTTCTAATTCCCTAATGAAATGGGATATATCTGATGACTCTAGGGTAGGGCACTATTTATCCCTAAGAGATGTGATATATGTGATGATTCCATGACCCCCCCCCCCAAATGATATGGTATATATGAGATGATTCTAGAATGGGGAAATATTCTCCCATAAGAAATGTGATATATGAGATGTTTATGGGGTGGCGTGCTCTTCCCCCTTGTTAATATAGTATTTAGGATGAAACTAGGTTGGGGCACATTTCTCCCCATAGTGGTAATGATTTATTATTAGAGACATCATGCCCTGAACGAATTTGGTGTGGTTGATCTCAAGTGTCACTATAGAACTCAAGGACTTACAATTATTTACTTTATTTTAATTTTATTATGATTATTGTACACTAGTTTGCACTTTTTTAGGTTAGATAAATTTAGGTTAACATTTGGTGGTGGAATAATATGTTTTACGCATACCCTACTTGATCCATCATCAGTACCAGAGTTGACTACATGTTTCAACGTTAAGGTAATATAAAAGTCCTTATGAATAATGGATTATTGAGGTATTTGGGATGGATCATGGTATATTGTACCAAGATAGATCCCATTGATAGTTTTTTAGTTTTAAAAATTTAATTTTTTTATTACTTTAAAACATGTTGCATACTATTCACCCATGTGGGTTCTTATTTATATATTTTTTCCTTTTATAACATGTACAACATTCACATTAATATATCATAGGTATAAATATTTGTTTTTTTTGGAATTTTGTTAGGATGGATGTTATTTTAGTTTCTCTAGAAAAATATTGTTGTTGTTATTTTCAAAATGTATTACTACTCTAATTTGAGGGTATAGTCTCCCAATTGTATACCTTAGACACCTATAATGTAGATAGTAGCCTCTAGTATATGTATTGGATCACTTTAGGTCGGGTTCAACTCTAATCATGTTACAGTATAGTGAACTAATTTGGGGCAATATAAATTCGTATCATAGCATTTATTCTTTAATTATTATTTACTATTTGGACATGCTAGAGAGTAGATGGGATGCGTTAATAGATTGAAATAGATATTATGCATGGGTGTAGCTAACCCATATATAAGATAACTCTATGTTTCTAGGGATGTGACTATTATTCTTGGTTTTTCTATCATGTATCATGCTTGGAATATATGATTCTCATACCATTCATTTGATTTCTTCTGATTAGTTATGTTGGCTATTATTGGCACTATAAACTTATTTTTTTTAATATATATATGTATAAGATAATGGTAAAATATTATAGGAATAATTCATTATTATTCTATTGTCGTCAGTGATTAATTTTCTTGTTTACTGATGGTATTTGTTAAATAAAATGTCAACTAAAACATATAAAGTGTTTTCTTCTATAACTTGTGATTGGAGTTTAATTCAATTGAAAAATGGATACAATATACTTGTAATAAATATAAAAATAAATAAAAATAAATTCATTTAAATCCTAAATATATTTTGCAGCACTATTCTAAGATGATAGACATGGCTAGAGAGAGCACATAGGTGGTAGATATTGTGATTTAGGATGTGTATAGAATAGTGGGAGTTATTCATATTAAATATTTAATTGAAAGTATTATAGTGATATCTATTATATGATTTGACTATTTATATCCCCTGTGAGTTTTTACCTAAAGCAGATCCTTAGTATGTTATGCATGAATTAATCCTATATGTGAAACCCTTTTGTTGTAGGGTGTCTGCAGAGTGGTGATAAATCTTGTGTATTTTATATTTCCCTCTATGAAATATAAATATGATCTGACGATAACCAAAAATCGGTTAGGTGACATTAGTATAATTTTATTAACATATGTACATATATATAAATATAAGGATAGTATAGTGGGTGTAATGGCAATTGAATTTTCTTAGGATATCTGATATGGGAGAATGGATGTGAATCTATGAGATATACCCTTTGGGGGTAGAGACTTAGGTACTAGGTCATTAATATTATTGATGATGACATTTGAATCATTGAATTGGTGTGTCACATGTTTTGGAAGAATAACAAGTTACTTTATTATTATCCTTTCAGAAGGGTTAAGTTTTATCAGGAAAATATAATATAGAGGGGTTAACCAATTAATATGGATAATTTTTTTAGATAAGATGTATTATTAGATTCTTTTTTAGGGGATCAATACACGGATGGTGATTTGTTTAAATAGTTCTTCTGACATACATGAGAGGTATAGTCAACTGTTGACTTTTTGTTTAAGCCTCGAGCTGATGGGATATGACTCTAGATGGATTGAGTTTTATAAAATAGAATAGTAACACAGGGTTGTGTTCCCTCTAAAAGAATGATTTATTTTAGTAATAGGGTATTCTAATAATAGTTTTGATATTGGTTGGATAGGAAACACTTTTACCATAGGTTATGAATCTCGGTGTAATGTAAGTGATATTAGTGTTTGATTTAGAATGTTTGACCTTTTATGACATTTTTTACATGTTGATGGGTTTATTTTGGTCACATATCTCATGTGGTGAGGTATGATGATAGATGAAAAACTAGGGGGATTACATTGGACACTTTTAAAGTGTGTGGGTTTATCCATTTAAGAATGTTTGATTTTGTACCATTATAACCCATTGTATTTTAACCTATGAAAGTAACCATATATTTTTTAATATCAAATTTTTTTATAGTTTATTTTTTTTATAATAAATATTATGTTAAATATCTAGTTTCACATGAAACCCCAAATGAAAACAAACAATGATACAGTTTAAAAAACTCATAAGTAGTAAATATAAACATTATGATGTAGTAATTGAATTAGAATCTATAAATAGAGGTAATTATATTATTAGATCTATCTATAAAATAGTATATTTAATTTTAATATTAATGAATTGATAAAATTTGTTTAGTGTAGCTAAATAAATAATAATATCTTTTTATGTTTGAAATTTATGTTACTAAAATTTGGATTTTTCATAAAAAATACATTTTTTATATTAAGAAACTAAATATAATATTGTTAAATTGTGATAATAAATTGTGTTTATATGACTAAAATTTTGAAACTAATTAGTAATTAATTGATATAAAATAAGAATAAGAGTAGTTACTATTTGAAATAATCATTTTCCTATAAAAATAGATTTTGATTAGATTATATTTTTCAATTTAAAATATATATTTATAAAATTTTAAACTTTTAATTTGAAATATATATTTTTTTGACTCAACATGGAAATATTATTTTATGGTAAATATATGGAATTTTATGGAAAATATTGACTTTTAGATGAATAGAACAAAATATTTATTTTGACAATATCATGAATTTTATGACATAACTAAGACATAATCATGTCTTAATATTTTATTCAACCTTTTTACTAAACAAATATATCTTTTATGAGTAAATAAATATATCTTAAATTATTAATTTTAATTTATAACCAATGCTTGAAATTTTGGGACAAAAGTTATATCTTTTATAAAACAGTTATTATGTGTTATAAATCTGTTATTTTAAAATTAATATTTACTTATTTTAAAAAATTAAAATTATGAAAATTTATTCAGGTTTTTAATCCACATGATAGAATTATATAATAGGGGAGATTTTATTTTTTATCATAAAAAAAATTTATCAGGGTAAAAAAATGAGTTGTCATGGTAAAAGTAAATTATGGTAAAAGGTTAAATTAAGAGGAAAAATAAACCAATATCTTAAACCATATCCCTTTTTATGAGATTTTTATTGAATAATCCTATCATTATCACCATTATTTTCATCTTTTTTAGAAACACTCATTGAATGGTGAATCTCTTATTAAAAAAATATCTCTCCTCTCACCTATTAAAGGACCCCCTTCGCAACCCCAATTTTTATCACACCCTAAGACTCTTGATTTAACCATGTTCTCCAAAACTACCTCCATAATTCATATATGAAAATCCTTTATGTCCTTTTATCATAAAAATACCACCTTATATGTGATTAAATAATTTTAAAAGGGATTTATTCTAGGGAGTAATGTTAAAAATCTAAATCACCAATTTTTCATTTCTATTATTTTTTTATTCTTCAACATCCTAAAAATTTATTATAACCATATTAACATCGTAAATATGTTTCATAATTATAATTAAATGATATTACGTTAATTTAATATTAATTTTTATCCATCCTCTCATCCATTCGGAAAATGAAAACATTGTTCATATTATGTGTGAACTACCACCCCAATGAATGACACTCTTTTCATCCCCACCTTAGCTGGATGGTTATAATAATTTATATAATGAATAAATATGATATTTAGGTCATAATTACAATTATATAAATATAAATTAGGCATTACATTAAAAATATCATTCATTAGAAACTTAAAACATCTCTTGTTTATACATGTGGTTTATTACCTCCACGAATGATGTATTTTCTTTTTGTCAATGCCTTACAAGGATGGTTCTAAAATATATATGATGAATGTAATTGACACTAAGAATTAATATATATAATTAATTTGGTTGTTAAAATATGAAAAGAAAATCATGATCATTATAAAGTAATCAATTGATGCGGGTAAATTGCTAAAAAACGTTTTTCATGGGTGTTGTTCTCTCGAACCATGACCATATTTCCATTAAAATGAATACTGGAATGAATAAATATTTTAAACATTATGATTTTCATATATTTTATAAAAGGAAATGGTGAAATTAGTTTTAAATAAATTTATTGTCCACTATCATTATGAGACATGTGAAAAACAATAAAAATTACCCACATATATTAATGAAAATAAACAATAACTAATTAATGAATATATAATGTGTAGGTAAAACAAAAGAGTATAAAAGTTTATAGATATTAATAAGGTTTTTTACTAGGTTATTTATATTTTTATGTTTATTATACCAAATTTTAAATATCTTTCATGGAATTTGGGATTAATAATTTATGGTTTTTTTCTTACAATCTCATTTTGAATTAGAGACTGATATAAATAAATTACCAGGTTGGGATGTTTTGTTATATATCTCTCAAAAAAGACCTTCAATTTATTATCATATAGTTTTTCATGTTCTTTAAATATTCTACCGCAATTTCACTTCCGTTTTTTTAATAAATCTCTTGAACTGATGCTTTTAAGAGAAAGGAACTTTACCTCTACTTTTAGGTCAAGAACATTTTTCATCCATGGGCATATTATATATTTTATTTTATGAATTTTATTATCTATAATTCCATGGTTTATTAATTTATTTTTCATTTAAATTAATATAATTATAGAAATTATTATAATTTTTTTGTTTGCAACCTGGCCATTTTTCACCAATATTAACTACTTAAAATGTGAAAGGAATATTATTTTTAAATTTTTTCAATACAAATTCATTTTACAACCTCTTTAATCAATTTTATTTAACTAAATTAATATCATGGTTTTCATTTTTTTCAAAAAAAAATATGTTCCCTTTTTATATAAAATATTTTATAAGAAAATATAAGAAATGTAAAGAAAATTTCCTCGTCCATCTCCATGAATATTTCCATTCTCTTATATAAGTTTTTTTAAAACTTTGTTGAAACATTTTAATATTTCTTATGTTTAAAATTATAATATTATTTAATAAAACAATTGACACTCTTCCTGTAGATGTATTGTGATTATCAAATAATGATTTTTAAATCCAGATACCTCAATTGGAATTAAATAAAGTTTTTTTTATTTTTAGGGATTAATTTAATCATTTGGAGGATTAGTAAAAGATTATATGAGTGAAAATGTAACGGGAAAATCCTAAAGATAGAGAAAAATACAAAAATAACTAAAGTATAGAATGTGTTATTTACTAGAAATTGCATACCTACTTGGATATAAACAAGTTGATGGAGGCTTTGGGACATATACTCCTAGTTTTAATATACCTAAACAAGGTGTGTTGGGTATTAAATTGATATTCACTCAGTGAATTAAAAGGGTTCCTAACTTCACACTCATTTTGATACTCTAATGGGATATTCTTTGGTGATTCACATTCTGTTTATGAACTACTATGAACAATTTAAAAATAATTTAAGGATATTAGAGCTAACAAGTTGGTTATAGTTAACTAAGAATAAAACGAAAAAAATTCATAAGTTTGGTTATTAATTCCATTTATTATGTACTTATTCTAATTTAATAGTTTTATTTCATTCATTTGTTAATTTTAACAAACCTTCACTTTTTTTATTTAAATAATTTGATGGAGACTGAAGGAAAAAATATAACTATGGGTGTTGTAATGACCCAAAATTTTCAATAAATCTTGATTATTAATTTTGTGTGTTATTTTATTTCATAGTCAATAAAACATTTTCATCTAATAAAGTGAGTATATTTAAAATGAGACTCTAGGTTTTTGACTATTATATGATCATTGGTCAGTATGACCTTTGAAAACTGAATGTTGGGATTATTGTCTCTAAATACAAGTGATCCTGGTTAATTAATATAGAAAGAAGATTTGATGGCCTCATGTAGTAGTCTTAGGCCAATCGAAGCCCATCTTACAGAACATGGGAAGGAGGTAGCACCACTGGGCATTGCTATGAACTAAACCCAAGCTGAACTTCATCGTGTGAAGCTAGAACAGAATCGCTTTTGCGAGAAGTTCAAACTGATAGAAATTACTACTTGTGCGATGTTGGCTGAGCCGCTCTCAAAATATATCACATTAGCACACCTTACACTTAGGTAATATGCTGGGGTTATAAGTGGATATGTAAGGAGACCATAACTACCTTGTGTAATCCTTTGATTTAAATAAAAATAGTGATTTCTTCTTATGATGAAGTTTGTGAATTTTCAAATGTCCGGATAAATATAGTATGCATATTTTTGACGAATTCTAGAAAAAGGATATTTGAAAATATTTAGGTAAACCTTAAATAATTAATTATGTGTAATGATTTTAAAAAAAATGGTCTTCTACAATTATGTTCAGTAAAACATTTAGAGTCTAATAAGATCAACTTGATTTTTGATGAATAGTAAATTACGAATAGTGATTTTACGCTTAGGATTAGTAATGTGACCAAATGGATTAATAATCTCACTTAAAGAAAGTATTGATATAATCTAGGCACCCTGATTAAGTAATTTGGTTCAACAAAATAGGTAAATAACTGTTTCAAAAATTATTAGTCAAGTATCAGTTTATTTCAGTTGAATACTGTTTTTTATTTAAAATTTAAATTAAAAATATATAGAAAAATATTTTTATAAAATGGAGTTCATTTTTGAACTCATAGCATCGATATTATGTTAAGGTAATTTTTGGGGATTTTTCAGAAAAAAATGAATTTTCGGTGAATAGTGTTTTTAATTAAAAATTAAATTAAAAATATTTAGAGAATTAAATTTATCAAATGGGGTTTATTTTTGAATTAAGGGCATTGATATTATGTTAAGGTAAATTTTTTGGAGTTTTCTGAAAAAGTTGAATTTTCAGTGAATAGTAAAAATACAGTTTTAGGGTTTCAGTATGTTTAATGACATCATGACTGCATCATGATGATTTCATGAGATATTTTAAGGTATGGTCGACTAAAGGGGATTAATTGTTGTATTAGGGGTCCCATGTGGCCAAAACCATGGGCAAATACCATGGGAAGCTCATGGTTTTTCCGAAACCACTAGTGAGGTGTCCCTTGAAATTATTAAAGTATCACCTCCCTTTCCCTAAAAATACCCACCCTTTCCTCCTTTATTTTTCACTCCCAACTCTCCCTCAACTAATATCTGGTCCCATTACCTCTCAAGGAGTCATCCCAAGGTGCCCTCAAGCCCTTCAAGGTCCCAACCTTCGAGTTTTAAGAGTTATGTTTTAGGGTAAGGGGTTCCACCTCTCTCTTTCTTTCCAAGTACTCTAATTGTGTAATTTATTTTATGATCCATGTTATTATGTTGGGGATGTTATTTTATATTCATCCTAATGTTATTTTTATATTCATATGATGAGAGACCCCCTCTTTCTCTCATCAATTCATTTTTTGAATGTTTAAGTGGCGCCGTTAGGCTGCCGAATTTTTAAGGGATTCTTTCACCCTTCTCATTTTCAAGTTCTATTTTTATGTCAAGTATTTCAAAATACTTTTCATTTTGTTGGGGTATTATCTCTATATCTATAATACTGATCTTTTTTGTTCATATGATGAGATACCCTATTTGATCTCATCAATTCATTGTTTGATGTTTTAAGTGACGCCGTTAGGCTGCTGAATTTTCATAAGAGAAATCTTATTTTTGTTTTCCTTCCATGTTTTTTCATTTCATATGGTATGTCTTTCAAATTTCATTACCATGTTCTTATAACCTTTATATTTTTTTCCTCTACTGTTTTATGGATCATTTATGAGTGGGTGACCCATGTCCCCTCTCTTTTCAATGTTTTCTAAAACCCTGTAACAGAGTCATTATGCTGCAGAATTTTCTTCTCAAAATGACTTTATCTTTTTCTAAAATTCTATTATTTTATAAATTGAATACTCAAATATCATTCTTATATAGTATTATTCACATATATATCAAAATTTTCTATTGTAATTGTGGGATTTACATACACGAAACCTACTTTCATTTTTTCGTGGGTTTAAAGTAACATAAAGATCACGTCTTTAAAGCAGTTTTCAAAATGTTATGATTATGAAAAGAAACCGATTTATTTAATGCTATAAGGGTTTTTTATGAAATTATTGATGATTATATATGTATATGACATGATGATAAATGAAAAATTTAAGGGTACGCCCTGATAGCACTCCAATGCATTGGGTAATGATGTAACCATTAGAGATTACAATTTTAACGATACCTTGGTGAATAACCTTTGTAATTTCAAATGACACCTTGGGGATGGACCTTGTTGATATGTTCATGGTTTTCTATGTTAAATTTTGTAGCCACATCTCCAATTTATGAAACACGTTATTTTTATTATGATATGCCTCATGATCTCTTTCTCAATCCTTAAAGTTATTTTTCATGACTTTTTGATGTATCTCAAATTCACATGTAAAATGTTTCCCTTGTTTCCCTTACTAGGTATTCTGCTCACCCTCACCTTTTATGTATGCTCCCAGGTTATGAGATGCTGTAATGAACTTAGGATGAATAGTGAATAAGTCTTTCAAGTGTTTAAGAAGAATTTTTTATGTTGTCATGTTTTAAGTTCCTGGTTTCCAAGACACTAAACCTTAAAGATCCTCAGTTTTGTATAATGTAATGAAAGTTTATGTGATAAAAAGGCGGGATTTCATAGTTGTTATCAAAGTATGGTTTACTTTTTTGTGGAAATTAGGATATGAAAACATTAGGAAGAACCCTATAGAAAATTTTAAATATAGGTAATATTCCTGGTATTTTGGTGAGTATTGAGTAAGTGGTTTATCAAGAAAATATTTCCATGCCTGGATACGAGCAGGTAGAGGTGGATCTGGCACAGATGTACATAGGGGTAAAACCTGAAAACACTGCTTGAGCTAGAATAGAATGGGAACTAGTACACGACAATGGGCCTTTCTGAACTCTTGGTTACAACACTCCCGGAGGATATGCTTTGGTAAATTCATAAGCTTAGAATGAACCAATATTAAAGGAACAAAGATAAAATAAAATAAAGATTCGCATAAGAATATATGATCATGGGTAACCTAGATTGGAACCTTGTGGATCATAAGTTAGGATATACATTTCTTCAACCATTTTATCCTTCTATGCTTAAAGATTCCTTTTCATGATTATTGGCAAAGTATTTATGCCCCCTAATTACACTTTCTTTTCTTAGTTAATGGTGGGAAATGGAAGAACTTGTCCCAACAAACAATGTGATAGGAAATGTGATGATTACCCTATCAATATGACAGAGATGATGAGAGATCAAGTTGTACATATTTTTTTTATGCCAAACCAGCTATCAAAAATCACAATTAATAATTGGTACCTAGTTGAATGCCCAAATTCATCAAGGAAGAAGAAGACGAAGTCTCAAGGATGTTCATCTGATAAAGTTGATAAGGGAAAGAAGACCTAATTTTCTTTGTGAAAAAAGTGTGGAAAGGGGTACCAAGGAGAATGTCACAAAGGAACTATGAGATGTTTTAAGTGTGGGGTGATAGGGTATAAATTATCCAATTTCTTTAAAAAAAGAATAATGTGATGAATATAGATAAGGTTCGATCTAATGTACCTTATACTTTTCAAGGACATAAATGTGGAGAAGTTGGACATTATATAAGGAAATGCTCTCTTGGAAAGGATGAGAAGAAAGATGAGCCTCAAAAATCTTTAAGGACAAGGGAACAATGCAAGTCCTATGCTGAGATGGATCATGATGACTAAAGTACATGCAACTTCTTCGCAATAATTCTCTATGTCATGTTGTATTTTAGTTTGTGATCTATTAGAATATCTTTAATGTTTTCTAAGAACATAGAGTCACTAACTAAGAATTGTTTATATCCTTAAGGAAAAAATCTATTGTTATGTACCACATGTTGATGTTGTGAATTTGTTCTTTAAAAAAAAGATAATTAGGGGATTAAAATATTATTATTATTTTGGAAGGCGTTCACTATTTTGGGAACCCTATATGATCGAGGTAAATGGAATTCTATGGTATTTTCTTTGAGGAGTAAAGGTTGACTTATATTTTCAAGAATCGATGAATTTAAGGTGAACTTATATTAATTTAGGTTACTTATGGGAATTATTAACCTATCTTGGGGAAATGTGATTAGTTGAGTTACTTTTGTTGTAAGACGTTAAGAGTGGTTGATGTTGTTTGGAGATTAATGATAAAGTATATCTTGGAAGACTATGTTATCAAATCCTTAATTTATTTGGGTTTCAATCTTAGTTTAGTTTATTTTGAGGAATTTTAAGGGCAGTTATTTATGGAATGGTCTATGATGAACTTTGGGTAGTACCATGGAATTTTCAAGATTTAAAAGTAGTTTCCCTTTCTATGGGGTTATTTCTTTTTTAAGAGTTGTTTTATCTTACCCTTTCTGTTTTTGGGATAATTTTTAAAGATAGAAGGAATAGATAGTTAATCTTTTGTGGATTATGTGATTCTCTAGAAGATGATTCTTGTGCTTTGATGAGACCAATTAGTTTTGAATGCTCATTGTTTGTAGAAAAGATTAGTCTTGGTAAAACTTATTAAGGGATGAAACTCTACTTGAAGGTAACTATATTTCCCTGTGTTCTTATTCTATGTAGTAAATGAATTCCTCAAAATTATTAAATGGAACGTAAAAAAATGTGGTTGGTTTTAGTTTTCTACTGGGTAATAAAATACCATTTAGCCCATCACAAGTTTGTGATTTTCTGGTGGTTAACTTCTTCTTAGACATGTTTTCTACCACTCTCCCTCAGAACATAACCCTGTGTTTTCTCCTCCATATCCATGTTTTCCTACATCTAATCCTAGTAGGGGTTAACTCAGGTAACCTTTGTACTTCCTTTTCTTTCTTTTAAAGTAATAGTGTCATTGACTCTTTTTCTGCTGTGGGACTTTCAATGAAATTTCCAAGCCCAATTTAAAAAATTGTGAGGATGTAATTTCTTAAGGGGGGAAGATTGTAACGACCCAAAATTTTGATTATATCTTTTATCTTAATTTGTGTGTTATTTTATTTCATACTCAACAAAACTTTTTCATTTAATAAAATGAGTATAATTAAAATGAGACTATGGGGTTTTGACTATTATATGACCATTAGTCAGTATGACCTTTGAAAACTAAATGTTGCAATTATTGTCTCTAAATACAAGTTATCTTGGTTAATTAATATAGAAAGTAGATTTGATGGCCTCATCCAGTAGTCTCAGGCCAATATAATCCCATCTAACAGAACTTGGGAAGGAGGTAGCACCACTGGGCTTTACTTTGGACCAAACCCAAGCTGAACTTCATCGTGTGAAGCTAGAACGGAATCCCCTTCATGAGAAGTTCAAACTGATAAAAATTACTACTCGTGCGATGTTGGCTGAGCCGCCCTTTGATTCTCTCACCTTATCACACCTTACACTTTGGTCCTATACTGGGGTTATAAGGGTCTATGAAAGGAGACCGTAACTTCCTTGTATAATCCATTGATTTAAATAAAATTGTGATTTCTTCTTATGATGAAGTTTGTGAATTTTTAAATGATCGGATAAATATAATATTAATATTTTGGATGAATTATAGAAAAAGGATATTTGAAAATATTTATGTAAACCTTAAATAATTAATTATGTGTAATGATTTTCAAAAAATGGTCTTCTACAATTATGTTCAGTAAAAAATTTATATTCTAATACGATTATCTTGATTTTTGATTAATAGTAAATTATGAATAGTGATTTCATGCTTAGTATTAGTAATGTGACCAAATGGATTAGTAATCTCACTTAATGAAAGTATTAATATAATCTAGGCACCTTGATTAAGTAATGTGGTTCAACAAATTAGGTAAATAACTGTTTCAGAAATTATTAGTCATGTATTAGCTTTTTTCAGGTGAATAGTGTTTTTTAATTACAAATTAAATTTAAAAAATTTAGAAAATTATTTTTATAAAACGTAGTTCATTTTTGAACTTAGAGCATTGATATTATGTTAAGGTAATTTTTGGGGATTTTTCTGAAAAAAATGAATTTTCGGTGAATTGTGTTTTTAATTAGAAATTAAATTAAAAATATTTAGAAAAGTATTTTTATAAAAGGGAGTTTTTTTTTGAATTCATAGCATTGATATTATGTTAAGGTATATTTTTGGGAGTTTTCTGAAAAAGTTGAATTTTCAGTGAATAGTAAAAATACAGTTTTAGGGTTTCGGTATGTTTAATGACATCATGAGTGAATCATGATGATGTCATGAGATATTTTAAGGGATGGTAGACTAAATGGGATGAATTATTTTATGATGGGTCCCATGTGGCCAAAACCATGGGCAAATACCATGGGAAAGCCCATGGTTTTTCTAAAACCACTAGTGAGGTGTCCCTTGAAATTATTAAAGTATCACATCCCTTTCCCTATAAATAACCACCCTTTAATCCTTTATTTTTCACTTCCAACTCTCCCCAAACAAATATTTGGTCCCATTACCGCCCAAGGAGTCCTCCCAAGGTGCCCTCAAGCCCCTCAAGGTCACAACCTTTGAGTTTTAGGAGTAATGTTTTAAGATAAGGGATCATACCTCTCTCTTTCATTCCAAGTTCTCTTATTTATGTCATTTATTTTATGCTCCATGTTCTCAAGTAGGGGATGTTATTTTATATTCATCCTAATATCATTTTTATTTTCATATTATGATATACTTCCTCTTCCTATCATCAATTCATTTTAAGAATGTTTAAGTGGCCCTGTTAGGCTGCCGAATTTTTAAAGGATTCTTTCACCCTTCTCATTTTCAAGTTCTATTTTTATGTCAAGTCTTTCACGTTACTTTTAATTATGTTGGGGTATGATCTCTATATATATCATACTGATATTTTATGTTCATATGATGAGATACCCAATTTTATCTCATCAATTCATTTTTTAAAGTTTTAAGTGACGCCGTTAGGCTGCTGAATTTTCATAAGAGAAATCTTATTTCTGTTTTCCTTCTATGTTTTTTCATTTCATATGGTATGTCTTTAAAATTTCATTACTATGTTCTTATATATATTATATTCTGTTCCTATACTTTTTCATGGATCATTTATGAGTGGGTGACCCATGTCCCCTCTCTTTTAAATGTTTTCTAAAACCCTGTAACATAGCCGTTATGGTGCAGAATTTTCATCTCAAAATGTCTTTCTCTTTTTCTAAAATTCTATTATTTTATTTAGTGAATACTAAAATATCTTTCTTATATAGTGGTATTCACATATATATCAAAATTTTCTATTTTAATTCTTGGATTTACATACACAAAACCCTATTTCATTTTTTCATGGGTTTAAAGTGACATAAAGATCACATCTTTAGTGCAGTTTTCAAAATGTTATGATTATGAAAAGAAAACCATTTATTTTATGCTATATGGTTTGTTTATGAAATTAATGGTGATTATATATGTGGATCACATGATAATAAAGGCAAATTAAAGGGTGTGTCCTGATAGCGCTCCAATGCATTGGGTAATGATGTAACTATTAGAGATTACAATTTTAACGATACCTTAGTGAATAACCTTGATAATTTCAAATGACACCTTGGGGATGGACCTTGGTGATATTTTCATGATTTTCTATGTTAAATGTTATAGCCACATCTTCAAGTTATGAAACACATTATTTTTATTATGATATGCCTCATGATCTCTTTCTCATTCCTTAAATATATTTATCATGACTTTTTGATGTATCTTAAGTTCACATGTAAAATGTTTCCCTTGTTTCTCTTACTGGGCCTTCTTCTCACCCTTTCCTTTTATGAATGCTCCCAGATTATGAGATTTTGTAATGAAGTTAGGATGAACAATGAATAATCCTTTCAATTGTTTAAGAAGAATGTTTTATGTTGTCATGTTTTAAGTTCCTGGTTTCCAAGACACTAAACCTTAAAGATCATCGATTTTGTATAATGTAATGAAATTATATATAATAAAAAGGTGGGATGTCATAGGTGTGATGGCTAACACATTAATTGAACCAATCTATAACTTAACAAGGTAGGGTTATAAATATAAAATATCATGGAAATACTCACCTAAATCTAACAATATATGAACAAAAATTCAAACCATGAAGAGCTCCCAAACAGAACATGGATGGACAGACCTGTTATCATGTAATTTATGAATCAATATCTACTCACATTTAGTTTATTTATAAAACCATTAATTATTGAGAAATGTCTCACTGTTATATAAAATATATTTTTTATTCTCAAATTCTTAGATCATGAGAAGGTTGTATTATTTGTTTTTCATTTAGAGGGTGAGGATAAACAATGGTGTACCCTCATTAGAAATGAAATTAAAAAGAAGTTAACTCTATGGTATGGAGGAGTTTTATGAAATATTTTTTCAATAGATATTTTCCATGAAATCTTCTGTCAAAAAATGGAGTGAGAATACCAAGAGATAAAAAAAGAGGAAAATATATTGTCACTTATATTGTATGAATCATTAAACCCCTAATATATGTGTCTAATTTTATTATTGGCCATGAATGTAATATCTAATGATTATTTAGTGGCCTATAAAATTTAAATAATAGAATTACATATAAGATACTTTTGTAGCTATAAATAAATCATAAAATGTACACTTATGGTTAAATATAAACTAGGGAATCTCATTATTTTGGTGGTAAGAAAAGGAATGTGAAAGTTCATGGAAAATAATAATAATAATATCATATAAGGAATAAAATTAAACACCTATAAATCAATAAATATGGGAAACTCACGGGAAATTTGTTATGATGGTTTGGAAGATTATTTAAATGTGAGAGAGTGGGCCATCATGCACATGAGTGAAAAAAATATTTGTACAGGCCAGTTGACACAATAGTAGAAAATGATGCCACAGTTAATTATCCACTCACACATTTATTATTGAATTGAAATTATTTTTGGAATAATGTAAATCAATTATATAACATAAAGGTCAATAAGGATAATAGGAATCAATAAAATCCTTCTACCAAGCGAACCAAGAAGGGCCTATGTAATCTCTAACCCTAAAGTAGACCATGATAAATAGGTAGTTAATTGTACACTTATTCTCTACTCTAGATCTCAAAATTTCTTATTTGATTCCATTTCGTCACTTTATATAGTATCATAAAAGTTTTCAAAGAATTTTGATTCTCCACCTCAATCCTTGTATGTGGAATTATCCATGAAAAAACCTTGTGATAAGTTGATTGAAAAAAAGGTGTATAAATTATCACTAATTAGGGTTAGTGGGAAGATATTTTCTATGGATATAAATATTCTTCCAATATTGGTGATAGATTTATTATTAGGTATGAAATATCTTTATCTACATAAATTTCATATCAATTTTTGGGAAAAGGAAATCTCATTTTGTATCCTAATCAACCTATTTTCAAAAACCATTACAAGGATGATTGTGAGATACTTCTATAAATGTATCCCTTAATATGGGTTATGATTCCCAAAAATGAGGGATATTTATCTTAAATGTTTGGTAATGAATAAAACATTGAATATATTCTAATTTAATAGAAATATGTTTATTTTTTTTCTGAAATAACATTCTAATATTCCGCCAAAATATGAGTTTGAATTTTAAGTTGAACTCATATCTAGTTCTATGGCTATGTTAGAGAGTCCTTATTGAAGGTGACATATTCAATTAGAAATAATTTAATAATAATCTTCAATAGAATCAAAAAAAAGTTTTATATTTCTAAATGTTTCAGCATGGGGTTCCCAAGATATCCTTATTAAGCAAAAAGATAGGTCAATGTGCCTTTATAAAGATTATTGAGCACTTAAAAAGATACTCACAATGAAAAAGTCTAGTTCACCCCTTATTGATGATCTCTATGTCCAAAATAGTGGATATAAATACTTCTTGAAGGTGTATCATTGATTTGGATACCATTAATTAATAGTAAATAGAGGATATACCCAAGAGAACATTCCACACAATGTATGGACATTATGAATTCATAGTAATTTAATTTGGGCCCCCACATTCCCTATAAATATTAATATATTTGATTAAATTATTTTTATAGATTACCTTGATAAATTCATGCTAATATCTCTCTATGATATCCTCATATATTCTAAGATGAAGGATAAAAATGGAAGCAAATTTGAGAGTTATGATAATGACCCAAAAAAAGTATAAATTATATTCCATGTTTAGACATTGGGAATATTAGATATAAAAATTATTCTTCTAGTGTAATGTTATCAAAAGAGAGGGTATATCTATGAATCCATTAATCATAAGAGTATTGATAAATGGTATGGACTAACCACATTGACAAAAATCCAAATTGTTTCATGTATTATATGTAAACTAATGATGATTTATGAAACAATTATATTTATTGTTGAATACTATATTCATGTTAATATAAAAGGTATTGAAGTTCTTGAATATGGATGAATTTAAGGAATGATTCAATTATATTAAGAAGACATTTCTTACTAAGCCTGTGCTTTCATTACTTGACTATTGAGAAGGATTTGTAATATAAATTGATGCTTCATTAATTGGTTTAGGAAACATCCATATAAAAATTTAAAAGGTATAACCATATGTTTTATATCAATTAAATTCTCATGAGTATAATTACAAAATTTATGAACTACAACTGGACTTAGTGTTCCTTAAATTCAAATTTTCACAGTAGTATCTCTGTGGTGAAAACAATGATATATGTACTAACAAAACGAACTTAATTTATATATTTATCAAATAATAGTTGAAAATGAATTAAAGAAGATAGTTTTAATATGTCAAAGATGTTTATTTCCCAATAAATTATCACCCCAAGAAGTAAAATTAGCTGGTTGATGCTATGATAAGGAATGATCATGCTACTTTTTACGTTATGATGATTAAAAAATTTCCAAATACCAATGGATATTCAAAGGATAGTCATTGGAAACATAAGTTAAAGGGGAGAACCTATTTTCCTAAAAATTGGATCAACCATCCATCCATGTGAAGATCAGGGAGGCATAGAAGTAGGATAAAAATCTATTAAAGAAGGTGGGAAATATTTTGGAGTTCAAATTTGAAAATGATGAAGTCATAAGATTTAGGAATCATATATTGGAAACACCCATAAACTTATAGATAATCCTTATAAGTCAATCGTAATATACATATTCACATACAAGGGAAAAATAAACATAATAAATGGGTGATCTTAGATGATTATAATTGGTAATTAATACTAAGGATGTATAAATATAAAGTATGAGAAATAAATAAGCACCTATTACATTAAAACATAAAATTGAGAATAAAATTATGGAAATTAAAAGGTAGTTAAATAATGAAATAATAAAGCATAAATAGTTTCATTATACTAGTAAAATAATCACATGGGAACTAAATTACTAGTTTCATAATGAGGTAATGCATAATGTGGTGTATCTTAAACATGCAGTCAAGACCTCTTGTCAAGACCATACACTAGCTGATAAAACCCCAAACTATTTTGTCTCACGAGACCTACTGATAAACTGATGGGATATAGATGGACCCAAACAAAACATACTAATTCCAATTAATTCCTATTATGAAAGGGTTCAAACATAATAAACATATACATTCATATTGAAACTTCCATAAAAAATAAAAATAACTTTCCCCAATCAGTAAATATAATCACTAACCATTTTGAATAATATGGTGAATGGTACCAATATAGCACATCCAAAGTCAAACTAAACATAAAATCATCGAGGAATTCTTGAGAGAAATACTCCTTTTTTTACTTTGAAAAGAAGTGTTTTTTGGATGACTATTTTCATAAAAACAAAAATGAACTAATAAAATTTTTACATAATAAATTGATGGATTTTTGAAAAATATTTATGTCTTAAAATAGATTATAGGGCATACATTAAAATGGGTAAAAATAGAGACTATCCCTTTAATCGGGCTTACATGTGGAGAAGAAATGAGAAGGGAACCTTTTAAAACATTTATTATCGAATAATAGAATGATGAAATGAAATAGATATATAATTTTATGGAATAGATATATAATTTATAATATTTATATAAACATAATGAAGAATTACATTGTTTTATAGAAGAAGAAGGAATAAACTAGATGAAAATGGAGGTTTTGGAAAAAAACCCTTACCTTATGTCAGAATGTGTTCATTACTTAGCCTTAATGCCCAAGATAATAAAATTAAATCCATTAATTATTTAATTAAGAGAAATTTATAAATTTATTTTATTTATTATTATTTTATTAAGTTATTTTATGGGCTTTTTGATGAGTTATAAGATATAATTTTATTGTTTGGTAGTGCTTTCTTTTGTGGTTTTCATGATCGGTATACTTATATATGAGTATGGAAGTTCATTTGGAATTGGTATAATTCTCCAGAATTGAATTTATATTATATTAATTAAAATTTAGAAGTGTAAATGTTCATGTATAAAATTTTGTTATATGGTATGAGGATGAATCATTAGATAATAAATTTAGTGATAATCGTTTTCATTATTACGGTGGTTATTGTTCATCAAGAACTCTTTTTATTATCATTTTGTATTATGTAAATATGTTATGTACATAACATAATAAAGGTTTTAATATATATATTAGAGTCTGTTTCAAACCATAAAAATGGCTTCATTACCCACATTGAAGGGGAAATTGAAGAACAAAAATATTTCCCCCACGAAGGTCGTAACTCGGCCCCTCACGGTCGATGATTTCATTTTTTTTAAAGGGAAGAAGTTTGATGAAGGATATTTCATTAACATGATATCATTATAGTATATAGATTATACTGTTGTTATAATGATAATTTGTAATAGATTAGGAGAGGATATAATAATAAAATAAAATAACATGAAAAGAAATTAAAAGGAAAACGAAGAGGATTTTACCTCCTGAATACTTCTCATTAAGAACCTCCTTAAGGGGATTGGTTTTGGTCATTTAATGATACCAAGAGCTCTTGGAAGTGGGTTAGAGGATTTGGGGAGACTATTTTTCAGAAATTTGACAAGTCTTGAATCTTGGAATCTTCAATGAGAAGGGGTGGTGAGGGGTGGTATTTATAGTGGAGAAAAGGGGTGATTTCCCATTATTTTAGTCATTATTTTATTATTTTTCTCCGAACAAGAAATAATATTGATTCATTTCACTAATTACAGTAATAAGTGCACATTAGTTTCAACCAAGTGTTCTTAAATCATCCAAATATAACCTATGGCTCAATAAATTATGTATTAATCATTTATCATAAATTATCGTATTTTACTATTCAAAAAAATAATGTATTTTAAAAAAACAAAAAATATCTCCCTAACCATTTTTCGATGTGTAGAACTCAAATATGAACTCCATTTTAGGAAAATATTTATATAAATATGAGAAATTTAATTTTTAATTAAACCATCATTTACTTGAAAAATAGAAATTTTAAATATATTACTCCTTTTATAACTCTTTCAAAAAAATTATAAGGCCTCATAAAATTATCCTAAAATCATAAGATAAAACAATATCAATTTCTGAATACATTTTATGAAAATTAATTTTCTTGAAAATCATTTAATTAATTGTAAAATTATATTTAAATATTTATGACCCACAAAAATAACAACACTTAATTAATAATTTTAAAAATATTCATTTACCTGTACTATGATATAATTATATCTAACCTTAATTTACAAGATTCATAAATTCTATTTGTACAAACATGGGTGATGTTACTATTCATTCAGCTGATTTTCAATTCATAAGGATCGTATTACTATTCCTAATGTCAAGTTATTATTTCATCGATATAGGTTCCTTTGCCTCTAGAAATACAACTTATTACATAAATTGATCATTTATGTTGTTTTTATTATGTTCTCTAAGTGATTTTATGGGATCTATATTATATAAAATAAAAAAAGAAGGGAAATTTCATTGATAGTGTTCTAGATCATTAAATTCTCACCTCCTGCAAAAATTTTATCCTTGAAATTTCTATATTGTCACCGCACAAATAGATTTGGGCTGTAATTCATCATATTCTCCTTAGGATCCCACATCACCACTTAAATATTATGATTTTTTAAAATTATCTTTACCATCATAGTTGTCTGATTCCCCTATACTTGTTCTTTAGTTTCTAGAATCTGAATTTTATCTTCATAGTAAGATAAGTCAGTTTCCAATTCTATTCCTTCAAAAGTGATTACATGTGTTGGGTCTGGCATGTACTTCCATAACAATGACATATGGAACACATTGTGTACCTTAAAAATTCAAGGCGGTGTTTCTAAACGATATGCCACAACTCCAATTCTATCCAAAATTTCAAAAGGACCAATGTAACTGGGGTTATGTTACTCTTTCATCCAAAATATTATAACACCCTCCCATGGAGGTACTTTAATGAAAACATAATCTACCACTTGAAATTCCCAAAACATACATCAATTATCAGCATAGATATTTTACCTACTTTGACCAATTTTGATATGGGTTTGAAGATTCTTTAACTTTGTCGTTGTTTTCTTCACAAGCTATGGGCCTACAAGCTTACTTTCACCAACTTCATCCCAACATGTTGGAGTGAAAAATATATTTCCACACAATCCTTCATATGGATCCATTTTAATACAATAATGGAAACTATTGTTGTACGCAAACTCCACCAAATGTAAATATTCATCCCACATACCTTGAATGTCAAGTGTGGATAATCTCAACATGAATTATAAAATTTGTATACTTCTTTCTGAATGCCAATCAGTTTTAGGGTGATAAGAAGTAATAAAATGAAGCACAATATACAAATATTTATGGATACATTTCTAAAAAATTTATATAAACTTTGGATCATGATGAGACACAATTGAGATAGGTTCTCCATGAAGTCTTAAAAATTCATTAGTATATAGTCATGTAGAGAAATCTAGTAGAAAATCCTCTCCTATATGAAAAAAAATTGATCATTTGGTATCTGATCCACAATCACCCATATTGCATCATACGTTTTTTGGGATTCCAGTAATCCAATGAAAAATACATAGTAAATTCATCCCATTTCATTATAGGAGTAGCCAAGAATTGCATGAAACGTCTATGATGTTGTCTTTAATACTTCACCTATTGCAGACTAAACATCTTGATACATAATCAAGAATTTCTCGTTTCATATTATCCCACCAGAAATGTTTCATATGATCTTTATACATCATATTTCTATTAGGTTGTGTAGATAAAATCAAGTTATGATCATCATCTAATAACTACCATTTTCGCTCAGGTATAGAGGCAACACATAAGCTCTTACGAAATTTGAGAATTCAATCCTCAAACACTAAGCATGGAAACTTCCCATCATTCAAAAACATTAATTTTCTTTTAAATATACTCATCATCTCCTTGATAACTTTACATTATTTCCAATAAATATGGTTGGGAAAACATTTTAAAAAGTAATGTTGTTCCACCTTCCTTGAAAATTCCCATATCCATATTTGATAGATCCATATACATAGGATCTTTTTCAATCCTCACTTTGTTCAGAACTCGATGATCCTTCCGACTCAAAGCATCTACTGCCTTATTTTCCTTCCATGGGTGGTAGTGTATTGAACAGTCATGAACCGTGAGTATATCGATCCATCTACTTTGCCTCATACATAATTCTTTCTATGAGAAGATATATTTTAAACTCTTGTGATCTGTATATATATCTCATCTTTCACCATAGAAATAGTGTCTCCATATGTTCAAGGAAAATATTATAGGAACTAACTCAAGATCATGAGTTGGATATTTCTATTCATGATTTTTTAACTACCTTCATGAATAGGAAAATTTTTCTCACACAAACATGACCCCATTATGAGAAATCTTGGTTAACGATTTAGCTAATCGAGCGATGTTCTGAATGAAATGCCAATAATAACCTTCTAAACTAATAAAAATACATAACTCGATTATGTTTTTTTGTGTAGTTCATTCCTAAAATGACATTGTCTTCATAGGATCAACTAATATTCCATCCTTAGAAACAATATCTCCAAGAAAATAAAATGTTTGAATCCATAATTCACACATCCTAAACATCATATATAACTCATTTCTTATAAGGTTTTTCAGAAAAATTTTCAATTGATTCTCATGAGCTTCATAGATTTTGGAGTATAACAAGATATAATCAATAAATATCTCAAAAAACTAATAATAATATTCATTGAAAACTCTGTTCATTATATCCATGAAAATAGAGGGTGCATTAGTCAGTCCAAAAGGCATTACTCTAAACTTGTAATGCCCATATTTTCTTTAAAATGTTGTCTTTGGAATATCTTCTTACCCCACATGCAACTGATGATATCAAGATCGAAGGATAATCTTCAAAAAATATTAGGCTTCATGCAATTGATTAAATAAATCATCAATTAAAGGAAGAGGATTCTTGTTCTTTATCATAACAGAATTGATTTCCCTATAGTAAATACATAGCCTCATGGGTCCATATTTCTTGTTGAAAAAGGGAACATGGTATCCCCAGAGAGAAGCACTAGGGAGAATAAATCCATTATCCCTCAATTCCTTTAGCTTTTTTTCTACACTAATTCCACTATAGACATTCTATAAGGATTCATTGATATAGGCATTTCACTAGGAATTAAATTAATATAAAACTCAATTTCCCACTCTAGAGGATGTATAAGTTAATCGTATGAAAATAAATCAAAATATTATTTCTCAACAGGTACATCCTCTATTGAAATATTTCTTTCCTCGCCTATAGATACTTTTTTCTCTTCCTCCCCAACAATTGCATTAAAAAAAGATGTCATGGGTGGATAAAGATAAGAATAAAATGTTGAGGTTTCTTCTCTAAATATAAGGGTCTCTATATCATTCTCAAAAATTGTAAATTCATTCTTCTTGTAATATATATTTTGTAATGGCCCGACCCACCTGGTCCATTACTTTTCCAAAACATGGCTCCAACGGAACGGTGGCACCGTGAGGGTCAAGTACCGGTCATGGTGGCACCGTGATGGTGGGACTGTGACGGTGGTACTATGATGGTGGCACCGGTGATGGTGGCACAGTGAGGGTGGTACCATGATGGTGGCATCGTGACGGTGGCACTGTGTCCTCATTGAGCGGTCTTCTTTCCTTTCCAGTTTCTGACTTTTTCTGCTCTTGTAACATATATTTTGAAGTAAAGATGATTTAATGCCTTATTTCAAGACATTTAAGTCCCATAAATATTATCTAAAATTCCCCAAGAGTCGGGAAATCCTTAACTTACCAAAATGTGTGGTTTTTCCTTAGTGTCACGCCCTTCCTCGTCCCTTTTAGATATGCCCATGTTACACGTTTAATTATGATTAAATAAAACTACTTAATACTTAACCATTTTGACCACCCCTCTGAGGAGAATTGTTAAATGGAAATTAATTCCATCGTGTGTAACTGCCCAACCGCATGGGGAACCACAATCCGACTTTGAAGTCGTTCAAATTTCCATATCCCGTAACAACGGGAAATCATCCTTATATTGCACGGGAATTCCTTCTTCTTCTTCCTCTTGGTTGGTCTCCTTTTATTCATGGTGCGTTTGTAGTTCCCCTTCCCAAGTAAAGTGGCGCGCCTATGCCAAAGCCTTTCTACTCACCCTTGGACTCCCCAACATTCCACCCCAGTATGTCGCGCATCCCCAGTTTTTGGTGCGTGGAGAACAACATCGATCCTTGATCAACCAGGTAGGGATTTTTCCTATGTCTCTCTTTACTGTGTACCATGTGGGGTGGGTACACTACTGTTTCTATCAGAATGTACGAAACCAAACCATAACAAAGATAATAAATAGACTATTAATGAATGATGGGGTGTGTTTGACAATTCTGATGTACTCTTTTATAATTTCTATATGTTGTGAACTATATGGTCTTATGCTCACGGAAAATCATGGTCGTTGGTGGTCTTTCCTTATGCACTAATAAACCATTTTCCTCTGTGATGATTAAATAACTGTAACATAGAAATTGGCTATTCACCTAAACTCGGTTGGTTAAATGGATACCCAGTGAACATCAATCCTTGTGTGTTCACCCCGGTTAACAACCAGAAATAAGAACCAAATGAATGATGTTCTTGAACCTTGATGTTTCCCTACTCTGGTTTGGAAGTATGTTTGTTGTTATTTTTTATGCTTAAGGGGTGATGTGGATGAGGATGGGATCCTATATTGTGTCACGATTGTCGGTTTCGAATCTGATGCTGTGTGGGGAAATATATCGAGGCTTGGTTTGGTTCCAGTATTTTGAGGGATCTCACAGATCCCTTTATTGTTGTGACTTCACAAGAGAACTGGGTGTGAATACTTAAATTAATGTTTGGTGGTTTCTCTTTCTCTAGCTTGTAGGTATGTCGGTTAGTTTCCTAGTAGTGAATATTTCACTCAATGGGGTCACTTGAACATGAAAACAAGAATGGGTTAAATGGGGAATTGATTTTGGGAATGAGTTGTGACTTGGCTATGAGTACTATGATTTTCCTTTATGAATGAATAGTAACGAGGGTGTTTGTGCTTAGGTTTTGGAACCCCAAGGTTGGGATGAGTGATTTTTACCTATATATATATTTGTAGTTTTTATATTTCTTATTCGTGCCCCACCCAAGTTGAGCACTTAGTGTCGAACACCACCATTTCATGGGGGAGGATGTTTTTCCCAATACTCCGATGAGTGGCTGGTTATTAGCTCCTTTTT
Organism: Viscum album; assembly: GCA_963277665.1. NCBI lineage: Eukaryota > Viridiplantae > Streptophyta > Magnoliopsida > Santalales > Viscaceae > Viscum > Viscum album. The sequence continues at coordinate 2,094,250,338 of OY728163.1, read as the reverse complement.
CAGCTCCCTTTCCTGAGTAGCCCAAGACTCATTGGGAAGGCTATGACGGGATGAGGTCCATTATTGCCCAATTTTATTTAGGCAGGGTAGTTGTGGTGGTTGGCCCAGGTGTGTGTGGGCAGGTTGTTTCCCAAGCGTCTTTGGGATGAAGCCCAGGTGTCTGCGGGTGTGGAAGTAGTTGTTCTAGCCCAAGTGTTTTCGGGCATGGTTACGGGTGGTTGTTTTGGACCAAGTTTTTGTGGGAAGGATGTTTGGTAGTGATGTCTCGGGTGTGTGTGGGAAGGGAGTGGCAGTGGGACTACAGTGAGAATGGAGGGAAAAGTTCGATGCATAGGATTTCTTCGATAACCAGTGGTAAAGTGGAATGGGGTACCCAAATATCAATGTGTTGTTACTATACATTACTTGAATTTCATTATATTGGGAGTGTGCCTTGGTGAGGCTTGGGTGGATATTGTTTCCTTACTAGGTTCTTTGGTTACCTCTTTTCTCACAGGGCATTAGAATGCCTCCCCACTTGTGCTTTAAAGTCTTTGGTTTTCCATACTAAGTATACTTGTATGCTCACCCTACATATATAAAACTACATTCAGGTTTCCAGGAGGACTTCAGGGATCGTGCAGGGTCGTACTATCTCGGGCGTTGGGACAGTTGTTGTTGCTATTTTTCTTTCTTTTGGTACTTATTTTTGGCGTTTCTTTTACTTTTGATTCATTCACTTTTGGAACATGCATATGAGAATGACTTGTTTTGGTTTTACCTATACTTCAACTTTTGGTGTTGTCGGGATATACTATCTTATCTCTTGATCCTATTAAATAAACAGGGTAATTCCTTCCATCTTGTCTGTGATTCTATACCCTTGGTGCTAATCGCCACTCCGGGACCTATTGAAGGCGTGTCTTAGGGGGGTCATTATCTCTCCTTCAACTTGTATAAGGAAGGGTTTGGCAATATTTTTCCCTTCTCTCATCTTGTTGAAGGCGGGTCGTGACAGAATGGTATCAAAGGGAGGTTGAGAGATAGGATGTAGACTAGGGTTAGGCATAGTGAGGATTGCATGGGATGGTAGGGAAACAGTGTATGGTGATCTTGGTGCGTGAAATAGGCCAGGGAAGACTATCTAGGACATGGGATTTTAGGGCCCCTCGTGATCCGATGCAAGGACTCTAGGCCTACCGAATGACCAAGTGAGGCTACACTGATTACAGGGTAGAGACCCTATGAAAGGTACATGAATCATAATGACTTGTGTTCACATGTTTCATGGGTATTTTGGGGATTTCAATTGAATAATAAGTCTATGAAAATTTAAGAACAATATTCTACACTACTCGGGCTTAGGCATTCCTTGTTTACCTTGTAGCTATTGAACCTAGGAGACGACCACGAGTAGTGTGGGGGATCGAGGCCTAGGAGGTTGACTTGGCCGATCGGTATAGGACTGACTAAGAGGAGGAGCACGATCAGTGGTAAAAGACGCTTGGTGCCTTTCAGCGGCAGACCCTCGGGAAGTACGAGGGTAGCATCTCTGACGTGGAGATAAAGAGCTGGATAGAGGAGCTAGAGATAGATTTTAGCTTGATCTAAGATCTGACAGAATACTGGGTTCCTATGGATATATGTTAGATGCAGGGAGTAGTGCACTGTTTGTGGACGCTTTATCTTATGGAGAATAGGGAGGCGGAGGTTACGTGGGATGCCTTCGAGAAGGAGTTTCTGGTAGAATTCCTATCTTCCACGATGAAGGATGAAAAGAGGCAGGAACTACTCTCCCTCCAATATGGGGGTATGTCAGTAAGAGTGTTGGGGATCAAGTTCAAGGATCTCCTTCTCTTTTCTCCCGACCTCTTTCTGGATAAGGATTCTCGGGCGAGATGTTTGAAGGAGGCACTTTGACCTTCCCTTTAGTATGTTGTTACTCCCTTCACCCTACCGACGTACTTAGAGGTCCATAAAAAGGCTGAAGTAGTAGAGATGATACACATGCTGGGAGGTGTATCACGAGAGGGAATCCAGTTGGGCTCGTCGAAGGGGAAGGCCATCAGCAGCAGGCCTCCATCATCAGGGCCTTCTAGGTTTCGACCAGTAGGAAGTAGGCCTCATCAGTTCTAGTTTCCATCTTATGGACCTTTCCCTTTTCTTTCGGGCCCAGGGCCGATATGCTTCATCTGTGGAAGCCAAGGGAACCTTCAGAATTAGTTCCCAGACAATGTACAGTACGACAGGGGTGGGCAGGTTCAACGCCCACCTCAACAGCAGTAGTTTCTAGCTACGCCCTTTCAGCAACAGCAGTAGGGGCAGCAAGCTCCCGCTCCTCTAAGGGAAGGCATTGCTGGAGAGGTCCGACCTCAGGGCGCTCCTTAGGGACCTCGACCAGGGTGCGGTCGGGGAGGTGGCCAGCAGCCGAGGGGTTGGGGAACTTTGTGTGGACAGTTACACATCATGGAGGCAGCGGTTCCATCATGGACGGAAGTCATTCGAGGTACGGTCGTATTGTTTAGTACTCTTGTCTGTTCCTTGTTCGATACAAGAGCTTCGCACTACTTTGTTACACTCAGTTTGTGTCGTGCTCTAGGTTTAGACATTAAGAGACTTCCAGTGCCCCTGCTTCTGAGAAATCCATTTGGGGGTCAGACCGACTTGTTTTATGTTTTTCGAGGGTGTAGACTGATGATAGGGTCACATTAGTCTATCATAGATCTTCTACTATTGCAGATACAAGCATATGATGTCATTCTAGGTGTTGACTGGATGTTCTTTGTATATTTCATCATTGACTGCTTCCGAGGAAGGGTCGTGTTTTCAGATTTGGGCAGCCGATGTGTAACTTCAATTAGTGAGCAGGGTTTCCATAAAAGTAGTAGGCAAGTGGAGCCCCTCCTTTCCTTATTATCTGAATTATCAGTGGAGTCGGTGGATGCATAAATGGTGGAAGTCCCAAGGATCGTTAGTGGGTTTATGGACATCTTCCATGAAGATGTGGAAACTCTACCCCCTCAACATGATGTTGAGTTCGGGATAGACTTGCAACCTGGTGCCCATTCGATTTTGATGGATCCCTACCGGATGGCACCTTCTGAGTTGCAGGAGTTTCTGATTCAGATTGACGATCTGATGAAGAAGGGTTTTGTTCGGCCAAGTGCATCACCATGGGGTGCTTCAGTCTTATTCTCACAGAATGAAGATGGTTGTCTCAGGCTGTGCATATACTACCGGAGACTGAACTAGGTAACTGTCAAGAACCGTTACCCACTCCCAACGATAAACAATATCTTTGACCAGCTGAGGGGAGTAGGTTGGTTCTCTAAGATCGATCTGCGGTCTGGATATCACCAGTTGAGGGTGTAAGAGGGTGACATCTCAAAGACTACCTTCAGGTGCAGATATAGGCACATTGAGTTTGTGGTCATGTCGTTCAGTGTTACAAATTCACCATATGTGTTCATGGGACTAATGAACTCTGTCTTCTGGGAATACCTGGATCATTTCATAGTGTTGTTTATTGATGACATCCTGATCTACTCAAGATCATAGGAGGATCACGCTGAGAACCTGAGAATGGTTTTAGAGGTCCTCTGACAAGACCAACTCTATGGGAAGTTATCCAAGTGAAAGTTCTGGACGAGAGAAGTGAACTTCCTTGGGCACGTGGTGTCCGAGCAGGTAATATCGGTGGACCCTTCAAAGGTCAAGGCGGTTTTTTCTTGGGCAACGCCCAAGAACGTGGCAGAAGTTCGTATTTTACGTGGACTAGCAGGCTACTATCGGATGTTTGTGCCCAAATTCTCTTGAGTTTCATCACCATTGACATCCTTGACCAAGAAAGAATAGTAATTCCTATGGAATGGGCAGTGCGAGGCATCCTTCTGCTATCTGAAGGAGAATTTGGTAAGTTCCCCTGTGCTGAGGTTTCCATAAGAAGGGGTGGCGTATGAGGTGTTATGTGATTCTTCTAGACAAGGCCTCAGGTGTGTGTTGATGCAACGACAAGGGATTATCTCTTATGGGTCTAGACAGTTATGTCCTCATGAGCGTAATTATGCCACCCACGATCTGGATCTTGTGGCGGTTGTGTTCGCACTAAAGTTCTGAAGGCATTACCTCATTGGGGAGCACTTTTTGGTCTTCATGGATCCCAAAAGCATGATGTATATCTTCTCCCAGTGAGACTGGATCTTACGGAAGTGAAGGTGGATGGAGTTCCTTCAGGACTTCGACTTAGATATTTCCTACACCTCAAGAAAAGGGAATGTGGTGGTCAATTCCTTGAGAAGGATGTCGCAGAAGGATGCAGTTCGAGAATCAGAAGATGCATGGAAGGCGGTGGGAGAGTTGGTGTCCCTACACCTGGATGTAAGGAAGGATGGTGGTAGAGGGATCCTGTATCATATGATAGTGTAGTATTATCTATTATGTCAGGTAGAAGAGTCTCAATGAGGAGACTCAGAAAGTGATGTGATGTGTGACCGAGTTAACCAAGGCGATGCTCTGGAAGGGTGGATAGAGGATGGTCATAATTGGATGCTTTTCCGAGGGAAGTTGTTTGTTCCAGTGGCGATGCATGAGAGAGTTATTGTTGAGTTCTAAAACTCACCCCTGGCAGTATAGTCGAGAGCTTCAAAAATGTACCAGGGATTGAGAGGTCATTTTTGGTGGCCCGAGGTAAAGAAGACGGTGGTAGAATTCGTGGCCTGGTGCGTAGTGTGTCAGTAGGTGAAGGCTGAGCACCGTGTTCCATGCAGTTTGTTGCAGCCTTTAGACATCCCCGAGTGTAAGTGGGATGAAATCTAGATGGATTTCATCACAGAATGACCCAAGGTTTAAGGAGGTTGTGATGCAATCTAGGTAGTGGTAGATCGGTTGACGAAGTCGGCTCACTTTCTGGTGATCAAGGAGTCGGGTGCAGTGGATGCCTTAGCACGAAGATACATGGATGAGGTGATGCAGTTGCATGGATTTCTGAGTTCCATAGTCTCGGATAGGGATGCATGGTTTGCCTCATGGGTTTTGAAAAAAAATTAGCATTCTTTTGGCACCGAGCTACGTCTTAGGACTACATTCCACCCCCAGACATATGGACAGATAGAGCGCACCATCCAGACATTGGAGGATATGTTGCGGGCATGTATTCTGTACTTTGGGGGATCTTGGGAGCGACACATGACACTAGTATAGTTTTCCTACAATAATATCTATCACTCTACCATTGGCATGTCTCTATTCGAAGCTTTGTACGGGAGGCCATGTCGCTCACCCGTGTGCCGGAACGAGGTTGGGGAACTATGTGTTCTTGTCCCAGAGGTGGTGTAGAGCACGATAGATAAGGTTCAGGTTATACGAGAGAGTATGAAGGTGAATCAGGACCGGCAGAAGTCATATGTCGATAATAGGAGGATACCCTAGGAGTTCGGGTTTGGGGACCACGTATTCTTGAAGGTCTCCCCTCGGCCTGGACAACAGAGGTTTTTAAGGGGGAGTCAGCTTTCTCAAAGATTCATTGGACCATTTGAAGTGATGCGGTACGTCAGAGAAGTGGATTATCAGCTAGTGCTACCACCGTCGCTACTGAGAATAGATGAAATATTCCATGTATCTCAGCTCCGACAATATCTACACGACGATTCACACATCCTCGACTGGGAAAAGATGTATATCGATGATGACTTGACTTTTGTGGAAATGCCAGTGAGGATCAAGGATCATGTGGATAAGGTGCTCTATGGATGAACCATCCATTTGGTTCGTGTGTTGTGGAGGCATGGAGGGCTCGAGGAAAATACATGGGACTAGGAGACGCAGATGCTAACCTAGTACCTAGAGCTGTTTTGAGTTTTGTTCTATTTTATTTGTACCTGTTTTGATGGAACACTTTACCTTGTTAACTAGGGAACATGTGGTTTTCCTTATTCTGTGGATGTGTGTGAAGAGTCCAGATTATGGGGAGGGGAGCACTAGATCCCTAGTCAGGACGCATTAAGGTGGATGCGATTAAACCCATACGGGTGAGTCTGTGTCGCCCAAAGCAGATAGTATCTTGACATGGGGGAAGAAACTCCCTAACCAATATGACTGGACAGTTTGACCCTCAAAAGTTGCCTAGTTACTTGAGGGAGAGGTGTTCCTAGATGTCGATGGGGTTCACTCCTGAGAGGTATCTTTCGAGGTGGTTGTTTGGAACCCCCTCTTTTATTTAGGTCTAGTTTTGATTTTCAAGGATGAGAATTTTTTGAGAGGTATCTGATGTAATGGCCCAGACCCACCTGGTCCATTACTTTTCCAAAACACGGCTCCACAGAAATGGTGGCACTGTGACGGTCGCGCACTAGTCACGGTGGCACAGTGACGGTGGCACCGTGATAGTGGCACCGGTGAGGGTGGCACCGTGAGGGTGGCATCGTGACGGTGGCACTGTGAGGGTGGCACCGTGTCCTCACCGAGTGGTCTTCCTTCTTTTCTAGATTCTGACTTTTTCCACTCCCACAACATATCTTTTGATGTAAAGATGATTGAATTCCATCTTTCAAGCCATTTAAATCCCATAAATAATATCTAAAATCCCCCAAGAGTCAGAAAACCATTAACTTACCAAAATGTGTGGTTTTTCTACAGTGTCATGCCCTTCCCCGTACCTTCCAAATCTGCCCCTATTTCATATTTCCTTATCATTAAAGAAAACTGTTTAACGTGTGGCTATTGTGACCACCCCTTCGAGAATAATTTTTAAATGACAATTAATTCCATCGTGCGTAACTTCCCAACCGTGTGGGGAACCACGATCCGACTTTGAATCCATTAAAATTTTCATATCCTGTAACAATGGGATCTCATCCTTATATCGCATGGGAATTCCTTCTTCTTCTTCCTCTTGGTTGGTCTCCTTTTCTTCCTGGTGCGTTTGTAGTTCCCCTTCCCGAGGCAAGTGGTGCGCCTGTTCCGGAGCCTTTCTGCTCACCCTTGGAGTCCCCAACGTTCCTCCCCAGCAATTCATGCATCCCCAGTTCTTGGTGTGTGGAGAAGAACATAGATCCTTGATCAACCAGGTAAGTATTTTTCCTTTGTCTCTCTTTACTCTATATCATGCGGGGTGGGTACGCTACTGTTTCTGTGGGAATGGATGAAACCAAACCTTAACAAAGATAATAAATAGATTGTTAAAGAATTATGGGGTGAGTTTTACAATTCTGCTATACTCTTTTATAATTTATATATGTTGTTAACTATATGGGATTATGCTCACTAAAAATCAAGGTCGTTGGTGGTCTTTCCTTGTGCACTAATGAACCCTTGTCTTCTGTAATGATTAAATAACTATAACATTGAAATTGGATAATCACCTAATCTTGGTTGGTTAAATGGATACCCAGTGAACATCAATCCTTGTGTGGTCACCCCAGTTAACCAATAGAAAGAAGAACCTAATGAATGACGTTATTGAACTTGGAAGTTTCCCTACTCTGGTTTAGTAGTAAGTGTGTTGTTCTGTTTGATACTTATGGGGTGATGTGGATGGGGATGGGACCCTCTATTGTGGCACGGTTGTTGGTTGTGAATCTGAATCTATGTGAGGCTACATCTCAAGGCTTTCTTTGGTTATAGTACTTTGAGGGATCTCACTGATCCCTTTGTTGTTGTGACTTCACAAGAGAACCGAGTTGGAATGCCTGAATTGCTATTTGGCTATTTCTCTTTCTCTGGATTGTAGGTATGTCGGTTAGTTTCCCAGTAGTGTAGATTTCACTCAATGGGATCACTTGAACATGAAAAAAAGAATGGGTTAAATGGGTAATTGGTTTTTGGAATGAGTTGTGACTTGGCCGTGACTATTGTTCTTTTCTTTTAAGAATGAATAGCAATGAGGGTGTTTGTGATTAAGTTTTGGAACCCCTAGGTTGGTATGAGTGCTTGTTACCTATATATTTTTTTATTTTTTATTTTTCTTATTCATGCCACACCCAAGTTGAGAACTTAGTGCTGAACACCCCCATTTCATGGGGGGTGTTTTTCCAAACACTCCTATGAGTGGCTGGTTATTAGCTCCTTTTTTCGCTCCCTTTCCCGAATAGCCATAGAATCATCAGGCAGGCTGTAACGGCATGGGGTCCAGTATAGCCCAAGATTCTTTAGAAAGGGTAGTGGTGGTGGTTGGCCTAGGTGTGTGCGGGCAGGTTGTTTCCCAAGCGTCTTCAGGATGAGGGCCAGGTGTCTGCGGGTGTGGCAGTAGTTGTTCTGGCCCAGGTGTTTGCGGGCGTGGTTATGGGTGGTTGTTGTGGACCAGGTGTTTGTGGGTGGGATGTGTGGTAGTGATGGCCTAGGTGTGTGTGGGTGGTGAGTGGCATTGAGACTGTAGTGAGAATGGCAGGAAAGGTTCGATGCATAGGATATCTTCGATAACCAGTGGGAAAGTGGCGTGGGGTACCCAAATATTGATGTGCTATTACTATACATTACTTGACTTGCATTATTTGGGGAGTGTGCCTTGGTGAGGCTTGGGTGGATAGTTTTTCTTTCCTAGGTTCTTTGGTTACCTCTATTATCATAGAGCATTAGAATGCCTCCCCACTTATGCACGATTATCTTTGGTTTTCCCTACTGAGAATACTTTTATGCTCACCCTGCGTATATAAAACTGCTTTCGGGTTTCCAGGAGGACTTCAGGGATCGTGCAGGGTCGTACTAGCTCAGGTGTTGGGAAAGTTTTTGTTGCTATTTTTCTTTCTTTTGGTACTTCTTTTTGGGGTTTCTTTTACTTTTGTATCATTTACTTCTGGAACATGCATATGAGAATGGCTTGTTTTGGTTTTACATGTACTTCCGCTTTAGGTGTTGTTGGGATTTACTATCTAATCTCCTGATACTATTAAATAAAAAGGGTAATTCCTTCCATCTTGTGTGTGATTCTATACCCTTGGTGCTAGTCACCACTCTGGGACCTATTGAAGGCGGGTCTCGGTGGTCATTATCACTCCTTCAACTTGAATAAGGAAGGGTTTGGAAATCTGTTGTCCCTTCTCTCATCATGGTGAAGGCAGGTCGTGACATTTTTTATATCATAATTTTAAATCAAATCCATACAAATATTAATAACAAATTAAATCATAGGTATAATGATATGGTCGGCCACTAAATCACTCATATGTGTCATAAAAGGGACAGATTGGCCCATATTTTTTTCAACGATACTTACCTTAATATTTTTGTATGAAAACCCCTTTATTAAATCAAATTAAAAATGTATAATTTTCTTAGATAAATAAGAAGATATAAAAGAATTAGATTATCCAGAATTAAATAAATCATTGGATAATATTGAGGAAATTATAAAATTACCTTCAACCACATCATTAGGAACTTCAACCTCAACAGTTGTGACTGCATAAGATTGGACTTTCTCCCTTTTCCTTATTTGGGTAATGTTTCCATTATGTATAGAATATTCATGTGAATAATGTCCCATCTCATAACAATTATACCAATGAACATGGGAAGATTTTTTATTTCCCTTGCAATCACGGGCTTGGTGGCCTTTTTCTCCACACTTTTAATAGACTCTCATTCTCTTCATACAAGTATCAGGGTATCTCATCCCACAATTACTATAGGTAAGAATGTTAACTCTTCCCATATTCTACAATTCCTTATTTCAATTTCTAGAGTGTTTATCATCCCCATTATTCTATTTCTTTATGTTAAACTCATATGACTTAGAGAATTATTTTTCTGTCTTGATAGCACGTAAGATTGTATCCTCATATGATGATAAATTTTTAGAGACTATCTCCCTTTGGAAGAATGGTTTTAAACCAATAAATAATTAATTAAAATTTCTCCTTGGATTACATTTGTTTTCCATGACATTCCTTCATAACCTTGTAAAGTTTGCTTCGTACTTTTCCACATTTATTCACTATTTATGTCATAGACTCAAGAATTTCTTCTCCATATATGCCTGTTGTTTATGAGGAAAATATTTTCATATGAAAATTCTCTTCAAATCCCTCCATTCCATATTTTTTATTTCTTCTTACATTGTGTTTTGAATTAGTGACCAACATTGATCTGAATCTCCCAGTAGATGATAAAATACCATGACAACCTTCTCCCTTTCGTTACTTCCCAAAGTGAGAAACATCTTCTTTAGGGAACTTATCCACTACTCCGCTACAAATTTGTCTTTGTTCACATTTAATGATGGAGTTTTTTGTCACATAAATTATTCTAACATTTTTAATATATTTTATTTTTTAGGATGCTTTATATGGGTATGTTTATTGATCATAACATGAGCTAGCTATCCCAATATAATTACATGTTTCTCATCACCAGTTTTAGATCCAATGCCAGTATCCTTATCTTTCTTAAGAGAGAAATACCTACATGGAATATGTCCATTGATATGGTTTTCATTCCTTCAACTATGATCCATTTCTAAATATAGGAATACAGTATATTAGTTTATGAAACATATTGTATAATCTCAAACTAAAAAATAACTAAACATAAAAGGAAGTTTTATGAATATCTATTCTCAAAATCATAAACGTGGTATCTTTGGGGACATATTTAATTTTAAATATTTCATAATAGTTTTTAAATAAAATGTCAGTTATCTTATGAATATACCCTGAGAGTGTCAAATCAGGGGTTCAGAAATGCCTGTTGTCGTTTACTAGGTTACCTCGAGTTAGGCTCGGGACACCCTGTCGGAGTTGTTACCCCTAGGTACATATGTTTCAGAACCACATTCACATTTAGTATAAAGATATATATATATATATTTATAGTAATATCCACATAATATCTACTTTAAAAAAAATTAGGATGTTATTCTATGCTTATCCTGAAAGTTTATATTTGGGATATGCTCCCTAATATTTGTTTTCTAAATCTAATTTCCAATGTTTCTACTAAAATTATTCTATTACCAACTATAAAGAAACCAACACCAGTTTCTTGGATCTGGTACCATAATTCATTACATTTTAATGATAAACAAGGAAGTCATATCCCAAAAGAATGAACAGTTTAGTAGATTTGGAAAACAATATACCTATATAAGTTCAATATTACAACTTCAAATTAAGTACAACATAGTAACAATATTGGAAGCACCTATAAACTTCTAGATTATCCTTGAAAGTCATTAATAGTATACCTATACACATCCTAGGGAAAATAAACATAAGAAATAGGTGATCTCAGATTCTCAGATAGGGAATGTAATACAGTGGAAACCAAAATATAAAGTATAGTGAATAACTAAATATGCACATGCCATTAAAACAAAATCTTGTGCACAAAATGGAAGGAATTAAAAGCTGATGAAATAATGACACAATAAAACATAACCATGGATATTATACTATTCAAATAATCACAAGGAAAATAAATTAATAGTTTTATAATGATTTAATGTATAATGTAGGACGTCCTAAAAATACCAACAATGCCTCATTCCAATACCATATATAAATGTGTAAAAACTCAAACTAGTTTGTCTCATGAGACCTACAGATGCACTTAGGGGATATAGGGGGCCCCACCAAACACTAACTAAGTAAAATTAATTCTTCATATGAAAGGGTTGAAACATAATCAACATATACATTCATATTGAAACTAATATATGAAATGTAAATAACTTTCTCCAATTAGTAAACATAATCACTAGCCATTCAGAATATTATGGTGAGGGGTACCAAGATAGAACATACATAGTAAAAATAATCATAAACCATTAAATAAAACATAGTGCATGATATTATAAAAAATTATTCTAATTAAACACAATAATCAACATTTTTTTGAAAATAGATGAAAATAATCTTATAAAATCATCGAGAAATTCTTGAGAGAAATACACTTTTTTACTTTGAAAAGAAAAGATCTTTTGGAAAAAATAATTTCAAAAAACCTGAACTGACCAAATATATTTTTTCCATAATAAAATTACTTATTTTATAAAAATAATTGTGTCTTAATTTATATAATATATTTCACTTAAAATGGGTAAGAAATCGAGACTTTCACTTTAATCGGGCTTGCGTATTGAGTAGAAATGAGAAGGGAACCTAGTAGAAAATTTATTATCCAATAAAAGAATGATGAACTGATATGGATATATGATTTTGGAACATATATATATATATATATTAGATGAATTATATAAAATCAATTAATAATTACACTGTTTCATATAGGCATAAAGCATAACCTAAATGAGAATTGAGGTTCAGGAAGAAAACACTTACCTTATGTCTGAATGTGTTCTGCACATGACCATAATGTCTGGGATGATCAAATTATATCCATTAATTAATTAATTAATAACAATTTATACATTTATTTTATTTATTATAATTAATTAGGTTTTTTATGCCCTTTTTTTGAGTAATAAGATATAATTTTATTTCTTGTGGGCAGTCAGTTTCTTGGTTTGTATGGTCGGTATACTTGTATAAGGGTATGTAAGTTCATATGGACTGAGTGTAATTCTCTTGCATTTAATGTATACGATTTTAAAGAAAATAAATAATTTTAAATGGTTAAATATATCATTCTATTATATTTTATAAAGACAAATAATTAGATAACACATTTAGTGATCATCGTTTACATTATTACGGCGTTTATTGATCATAACGAACTCACTTTGTTTTATCATTTAGATTTATCAACATTTGATACTTAAAAACATAATAATAGTATTAATAAATATATAATAGTCCTTTTAACCATAAAAACGGATTCATTTACATCATTTAAGTAGAAATTGATGATCAAAAATTTTCTATCGATGAAGGTTGTAAATCGACACCCCACGAACGATGATTTCGTTTCATAATAACAAAGAGGGAGAGAGAGAAGTTTGATCAAGAATATAAAATTAAAATGATATGGTTAAATTATATATATGATAATATGGTTATTATTATCATTTATATAGAGGAATTTATTATATAATAACAAAAGAAAATAACTTGATAAAATTTTAAAAAGAATGAAGAGGATTTTTCCTCTTGAATACTCGTCGTCTAGAACCTCTTTAAGGGTACTAGTTTTCATATTTTGATGAGACCAAAAGATCCTTGATGTGGGGGAAAGTATTGGGAGAATATTGGGCAGAAATGTGACAACTATAAATGCTTGTATGGTGTGACAAGAAGGGGTGTTGAGGGGTGGTATTTATAATGGAGGAAAGATGTGATTTCTCATTGTTTTTTTCATTATTTTATGATTTCTCTCAAGAAAAGAAATAGGGTTGATTCTTGTGACTAGTTATAATTATAATCACATTTAAGTTCAAACCAAGGGTTATTAAATCATACAAACATCACCTATGACTCAATAAATCATGTATTAATAATTTATCGTAAATTATCGTATTTTACTATTCACCAAAAATTCAAGTATTTTAGAAAAAAACAAAAAAGGCACCCTCACCATTTTTCAACATGCATAATTACAAAATAAAGTCCATTCTTTGAAAATAATTTTTCAAACAGAAGAAATTTCATTTTTAATTAAAACCATCAATTACACGAAAAATACAGATTCTAGATCTATCTATGATTTTATAAAACTTTCAAAAAATAGCTATGGTCTCATAAAATTGCCATAAAATCATAAGACAATAAAATATTTATTTATGAATAAATTTTAAGGAAATTAATTTCATTTTAAATAATTTTATTAATTATAAAATTATATTTTTATATTTATGACTCAAAAAAATACCAACACATAATTAATAATTTTTAAAATATTCATTTACCTATATTATGATATAATTATATCATACCTTCTTCTATAATATTCCTAAATTTTATTTATACAAACATGGATGAGTTCACTATTCATTCAGCCAATTTACTATTCATAAGGGTCATATTACTGTTAATAAGGTCAAGTTACAATTTCATCAGTATAGGTTCCTTAACATCTAGAAATATCTATTATTTCATTCATTATTCATTTATGATTTTTTTATTATGTTCTATCAGTGATTTTATGTGATATATACTATATAAAATAAAAATAAGTAGGGAAATTTCATTTATAGAGTTCTTGAGTCAAACATGTATCCCTTCAAAATAAGAATTAATGGGATTTTTGGATGATGTAAATTACTCATAATTAACTATTCATCCTCAAAGAAGAAGGATTTAAAAATATATTATAAAAAATTTCTAATGGGATAACATGAAAAGGGAATTTTTTGAATATATATCACATTGATTTGTATGCTAACAAGTTAAGGCTAAATAATAAAAGTTTAAAGAGATGAAACAACCATTCCACATACCAGTATGGAAATGGGAGAAGAGCATAATGATTTCATCCTAAAACTCCCAAAACATCATGGGTACCCAATGTTTTTAGATTATAGTTGATCACCTTTTGAAGTTAGAGTATTTTATTAATATTAGAGAGGATTTATTGCATGAGAAACTTTAAAATTTTAACATTATGTAGGTTATAAGGCTACAACGTATACCAGTTTACATTATATTATATAAAGATATCAGAATCACCTTGAAGTTTTTAATAATTTTTCAACAATATTTGAATACAAAACTATACTTCTGTATTAATTTTTATCCTCATATTTATGGTCAATCCAAATGATCATACAAACTCTCTAGGATATGATGGGATTATTTTTTATGGATTTTAAATGAGGTTGGTATCAACACCTTCACTTATTATATTTTCTAAATAACAATAGTGTCAATTATATTATTTAAATCACACTATATGAGGATTTGTATGGTAATAAGTGTATAGCTTAATAAAATTTAGAAAGGTGGGAGAGCATATGTTTCTTCGGATCAGACTTTTCTTAAGAGATGATCGAAAAAATCCAAACCATTTAGTGGTATATTTAGTCGATAAAAATTTTAAAGAAGATATATCTTTACAACCATCAATTAGATTTGGAGATTTAAATGATGAATAAATTAAAACATAGAAAATTACCATTGTATAAAGTAATGAGATTTGAAAATAAGGTAATGTTAATCCCAATATACATTGTTCATTATGAAATTTTCGATCATCTATGGATCATAACATACCACATTGTACTTCCTTCAAACATATCCCAAGTACATGATGTATTTTATGTGTCACATACATACACAATTAATCATTTGAACATTATATCTCTTCTACGGAACAACTAAAGGAAATATTGGATCATAGAGATAAATTATTATTAATCAATACTGATTCTTTGATTAATGTTTTTTGGAGGAATCAGAAGATTTTGGTAGCATCATGGTAAACATAAGAGGTAATGAGTCTGAGGTTTCCAATTGATTTCCATTTGAATGAAAAATTTCTAGTGTGAAATTCTTTTAAAGGGGTTATATTTAAAATACCAATTATTTTTAAATGCATTTTTATTTAGTAAATACTATTTTTTATTCTTGGTTTCACAAGAAACACAAAACAAAAATAAACCATGATACATTTTATTAGAATAAAATTAGATGTATTAGATAGTACCATCATAATGTATTCATTTAATTATAAGTTATAACTTAAAGTAAAAAAGTATGATATCTATATAGAAATACAAATAAAGGTAATTTTAATACTAATTCATTTATAAAATATAATTTATATAGTTAAATAAATAATAAGATCATTTTATGTTTTAAATTTTATTTTTCCAACTAAAATTATGTGTTATAAATTTTTATATAACAAAATTTATAATATTATATTTAAATAATGATAAAAAAAATTTATGGTAAGAATAGTAGATGAATTCTAATATAATTATTAATTTATAGTAAATAAAATAAAGATTACTCGACTATTGAAAATATAATTTTCAAATTAAAATAGTTTTTCATCATATTCTAGGATTCCATTTAATAGTAAAATTACAAAATATTAGCATTTTAATTTTAAAAATTAAACTTTATTTTGGTCTTAGAATAAAAATACAATCTCATTGTGAATTTTTGGTATTTTTCTGAAAAGATAAAAACAATTGGTGAATAATTCAAAATAAAGTTTTTGAAAAAAATCATGAGTTTGTGATATCATTAAGATGTTATCATGACTTAAAAAATTATAAAACCCTTTTAATATAAAATTATGTATTGAATGAGTAGAATAATACATTATAAAACATGATTTTAAAATTAGAAACCAATTTTTTAAATTGTGAAACCTAAGTTATATTTTTTCTAAAACTCATTTTATGAAATATAAATTTACTATTGTCAAATTTATTTTTAACAATCCTATAAATTTATTATTAATAAATGGTTATAAAATTTTGAAACATCATATCCATAATATATAAAAATGGTAAAAAAATTAGTTATAAAAATAATTTACCTATAGTAAAAAATTATTTATCGTGGTAGGAATAAATTGTTGTAAAAAGATAACCTAAGGTGAAAATTCCTAAAATATATAACGTAAATTATCCATTTTTTGTGTTCTTGATAGTATTTGTGATGAA
Source organism: Viscum album (assembly GCA_963277665.1). Lineage (NCBI taxonomy): Eukaryota > Viridiplantae > Streptophyta > Magnoliopsida > Santalales > Viscaceae > Viscum > Viscum album. The sequence goes on along the minus strand of OY728163.1, from coordinate 2,094,233,855 downwards.
TAATTAATATTTATATATTATTTTTCACTTTTGGATCCACTTTTCTAAAATTGTGTATATCGTATTTCAAAAATGACACTCCTCTCACCTATAAAAGGACCCCTTCACCACCACACATTTCCTCATACCCTAAGTCTCTTGGTTCAACCAAACTCTAAAAGAATACCTCTAAAATAGTATTAAAAACATAATCGAGGATTTTATCTCATAAAAAGTCCATCATTCAAGGTATTAATCTATTTCTCAAAGTAGTTGTTCCAAGGAGTTGGGTGAAAATTCCTCATCATCCCATTTTCATTTCTATTACTTATATTCTTCTTCTATAACTTCCTGATCTATTATAACCATGATAAAAAAATATAATAAGTATATTAAGTATACTAAAATGATATTATATATATGTAATATTAATTTTCTACCATCCTCTCAACCATTCAATAAATGAAAATGGTGCTCATGATACGTGGAAATTACTCCCTCCATAAAAAACATTTTTAGATTTTCATCGCATTCATAGATAGACAATTAAATTGCATATTTAATTAATTAATATGATATTTATAACAGTTTAAATATTTTATAAATATAAATTATAAATTATATTCATAATTCTATCCATTTGAAAATGAAATTTCCTCTCATCCATATGTACAGACTACCACCTCCATGAATGATGTATTTCATTTTCCTCACCACCTTACATGAATGGTTAAAAATATATCTAATGAATATATATAATATTAGGGATTAATATATAACTTTAATAAATTTAAAAAATTATCACACAAAAGTTAATGATAATTTTATAGTAATCTATTGATATTGGTAAATTACCCAAAACAATATTCTCATGGATCTGGTTATCTTGAACCATACAGATTGTTTCATTAAAATGGAGAAACAATATGCACAAATAATTGATATATAATGATTTATATATCATTTCATGTATATTAATGATGAAATTAGTGTCAATTAATAGGGTTTGAAGTTCCCATTATGAGACATGTGAGAAATAATCAAAATTATCAACATCCAAAGATAAAAATTAATAATCACTAACTAATGAATGTATAATAAATGATTATAACTAAATATTATAAAATGATATAGATATGAATAAGTTTTTAAAATATTTTATTAATGTTTTTATGTTAATTATAAAAGAGGGGTAAAAAGGTAAGGGTTTTCTTTCAAATCACATTTTGAATTTGAGATTGATATGACTACATTACCATATAAAGAAACTATATAAAATTTATTTCTAAAACAATGTTTACATTATTATCCCCAATTTATTTAGGGATTATAAATGTTTTCTACCATTTTTACCTTTTTTTATAATTAACTTGAAGTGATAATTTTAATAGAATATGAATTTTCCTCTTATTTTTGATCAAGAAATAATTTTTACTTGTGCATTTGTTAAATTTTTTTATGGATGATCTTAAATCTAATTCAATAATTTTTTAATGTATCTTTCTAGGAATATTTTTTTAATGTTTTCATCGTTGTTTTTTTCCTCTAAATTTGTTTTTTCACAAAATGGTGAAGGAATATTATTTTTAAATATTTTATGAAGTAATGAATTTTTTTACCACCTTCATTGGTTTTCTTTATGAAACCTCCCCATGTGAGTTTTTTTTGTTTTTTCAAAAAAAAATTATATTCCCATTATTTTATAATTAATTTTCTAAAATATATCAACAACATAAATATTATATCATCTTAATTCTCTATATAAATTTTTATTCTCTTATAAAAGTTTTTTTCATCTATGTCAACAATATTTAATTTTTCTAATTTTTTAATTGAAAATATGCTCTAATAACACTATCCACTTTATTTCTCTAGATAGATTGTGATTATATATAATGGACATTTAGATAAGGTCTCCTCATATTGGGATATGGTGGATTATTCCTTAATTTCCCTGATATCAAGGAGTTAGAACATGGGTTATTGGGATAAATTTAATAGGATCAGAGGAGATCTATATCTCAGTCAACATCTTCATTCCATGGTAGATAATAGTGTTTCATAGGTCATTCCTCTACTAGATGGGGACAAACCTCTGTTATCCTCTACGGGGGTCCTACCCTGATCCTTCTCCCCCTCTTCTTACCCTGATTTTCTTCCTCCTTTCCCCATATATCTATCTTTTCCCTAAAGTTCTCGATCTGTTCAATGATCTTCCACATCTTCTACTCATAGCATCGGAGTTCAAGAATGCCTCTGATCTTCAAATTCTAATGTTTGTTGCTCTATTTAAACATACTCTCCCGTTGGTGGGCCAATTTTATAGACTCTTCTTTAAATAATGTTGTTTACAAGATTGTTTAATAGTCAATATTCTTGATAATTGACATATAATGGTTTGATTTTATTCCTAAGAGGATATGACATTACCATAGTCCATTTCCCCTGGGTTTGCAATGGATTTTGATTCTTCCTATTTAGGTGGTCCTACGATTTCAACATGAACTGTGACCTAACTATGATGACTATTTTTTTTTTCTTCCCAAAATTCCATTATTGTGGTAAAACCCTACAGTCATTAAAATTATTGGGAATTTATTAGGTTGGTATTTATTCTCTAATATTAGAGCATGTATGATTTTTCAACTGATTTCTACAAGAATCAACGTATACGTATATTTTCCTCTAAAATCAGTCAGTTTTGTGTTGATTTTGGGTAGAAAAGAAATTTTATATAATAAATTTTTTATTTTGAGAAGTTTTTTGATTATTTATCTTCATGAAAGCTTATTATTCAGTGTATGGTTGTATGTATCCATGGGATCATTAATCATTTATAAAATATAAATGTGGAGGAACCAAGTCCTATTAAAAGTATGTTGGAGTTTTTTGTTTTTTATGTTCATAATGATGTACAATTTTATGGCTACATAGAGCTAGTGGTTATCGCTCATAAATAGATTCATCTAAGGAAGACTAATCCAAAATTAATTGATGTGTTTAACAGGTCAAAAGATGACTTGGTAGTTTCAGAATTCTGGACCATTCCATGGTTAGGGTGTTTGAAGGTGTGGGTGATTAAAGTCCTCCTTTTTATCCAAGATAGCATCATATGAAGAGGCTATGAGATTAGGTAATATATTCTTCAACAAAGATGGGTTACAGGGGATAGGGGTAGTGTGTCAGGGTTTTGGCTCCACTCTTGATGTGGCTTTCCAGTTACCATTTGTAAAGGATTAAATTGATGTTTCTTGTCATGTTATGTTTGTTAAAGGGCTTCTATAGATTACAACTAATTGGATTTGATATAAGAAGGTAAGACCAAGAATTAATCTGGTCAACGGGTTTGAAGGTATGGACATTGAAGCGTTGGTTCAAGATCAACACAAACTGATATAAGATGAGGTTTCTTGTGAAGGTAAAGGATTCTATTGGGCATAGGAAAGTGACTAGATATCTATCATATTTTCAGATAATATGGTGATGGGGTGTTATAGTATATTGAACCAAAATATGAGGAGGAGGAAGAAATGGGGGAAAGATAGTAAGGATTCAAGAAGCTACATTATTTTAAAAAACAAAAACCCAAAGATCACAAGGACTATTCCTATCAAATAAAACCCATAGAGGCAATATATGAAAAGAAATCGGGGCCCAATGATACATAATTCAAACCAAATAATGAGAAGGTCCATGTGAAGGTCCGGTGTGGAAGAAAAAATACCATCAGTACACATAAGATAAAAAGTGTGATGGGAGAAACAAATATGTTAGAGGATGTATTGGTGATAGTTGAACACTCAGAAAATTCCACTGATTTGGTTGATCCCAGTATGGATGAGTCCACTAACGAGAATAGGGATTCTTTCAAGGGGATTCCAATAAGAATCCAAACCTGGGACCTCATCCTACACTCTAAGGAAGATATGTTAGAATATTTGATCTAGATTAATGCCTCACAATAAGATGCAGATAGGATGAATGAGAAAATTATACTTTTAAAAACCAATAATTAAAATACGGGGTGTATCCAAAAGAATTACCACATTCTAGTAAGAGGTTTTAATGCAGGGAAAACAGAAATGGAGGTGTAAATCCCAACATGAGACAAGAAGGCTTACTACTTAAAATATCTAATCAAAGATGATCCAGAAATTGAGGTTACTAGTCTCCAATGGAAATTATTTAAGGAGAATGTGTGAATTAGGCTGAAATTAGACTCTAATAGAATATCCTTATTGTATGGTACAAGATTCTTGAATCATGTACTCATGTTTTTCCACTCTTCCTAAAAGTGATCGCAAAATTAAAATTAATTTTTTGTTAGGACATAGGCTGTTGATGGGCTAAGTGGGTAATCACATATCGATAGGGACCGAATATTAGATAATAGTGGTGATATTTGTGGAAAATGAAAAATATATATTTACCTGTAATGTTATGAATTATTTTGGATACAGTAGGTGTTTCTCTAAGATATAGTCGAATATAGTTTTTCTAGTAAATACTGGAGCATCAGGATATAAACGATTTTTGATATAATATTTATATGATTCAAGAAATAAATTATTTAAGGGTCCTGATATGGTGGATATGTATAGGATTTAAAAAAATATAAGATATTATTTTAGGAATTTTTTGATATTTATGAAATGTGGTGACATTACCATTGGATTCTCAAAAACATTGAGGGGCTAATTGGTTTGGATTAATGACTAAGGAATCAAGATTTATAATGACTACTTTGATTTGGGTGTCAACAATACTAAGAGTTACTAGCAGCACTTAGTAAAGAACATAAATTGGGAGAATATGAGATTCGTGTCATGGTAAGAAACATCATGGGACATATGTTATATTATTTAGGACCAGATGTGTGGTGATTTAATATTTCATGTATCGGAAAGTAGTTGTGTGAAGCATCATGGTATCATTGGAACCTAGAGTAGGTATCATTAGTGGAATTATTTCAGAATTATGAGATATGATCATGAATATTATTGTTTTGGTGGTGGTGGATATTGGGTAGAATTTTCTCAGGAATTGGTTTTGAGTAGGAATGTTCTATGATGGGGAGTTCTCTTTGGATTGTATAATAATGTTACACTAATTTCAAAAAAATGATAATTTTTTTGGATGACATGTTAGCATACCCATCCCAGAGGTGGTTATGGTTTTTTTTTTCTCAGAAACCGAATGTTAAGTTATGTATAATAAATGGAAAATACCAAGATATGGGTATTGGATGATAATTTCAAGTAGATTCTCTGCATTTTTTAAATTACACCTGTAAGATACGGTATAGTAATATAGTGGTATGATTATATGAGTGTTTTGGTAAATGGATCAGTAGGGTGACCCAGACTATAGAAAATAAATACTCGTGGATAATTATGATGTTTAGTAATGAAGAAAGGATTTATATTATGGATATAGTCTTGATAATGAGATGGTGCGTTCTAATGAGAATGTTCAAGGGACGTCTGAGAGTTACATCAGGTGATTGTTTTTTTGTCTAAGACTGAAGACTTCAATAAGAGTTATATTAAATTTTTGGGTTTAGAGTTCACAAAGTCCATTATTAGTAGTTTATAATCAGGTATATTTTTGAAAATATTGGCTCTATGGTGCACGGGTAGATATTTTTTAGATATGGTTAATGCAATGGGGTATTGGATAGGTAATTCACATGTGATTGATAATTCTTGTCCAAAAAGAGTTGAAACACATCATTCAGGGACCTAAAACATTATGATGATTTTGGGAAGAATATGCATAAATTTTTTACTAGAGGATATCATTTTAGTGTAGTTCTTCCATGAACATGACTAGTGGGAGACATAGAATTTAGGTAATGCATTAGGGATTAAGGACTAGGGCTATCCCCGAAATAAGAACATAGAGACCTATATTGAGGGTTACATTATTTTATTAAAATGTTAGTGAATATAAGGACTATTTATAATCCTAACATAATTGTATCAGTTTAGGAATACCATTCATATGTTATAGGAAATGTTGCAAACATGATTATGGGGTTTCACGGGTTCTTGGGAGATCCATTTATCACTAGATGAGGATGCCAACAACAACATCTACAAGGCTCCAATTAAGATGAAACATTTTAAGTATTTATTTTTTATTCCATATTTCTCTATATTACACTAGATTGAGTTGAGTGTCATGCAGGATACATCGACGCATATCTGGTTGATTAAAAATTGGTTGCACACCACTCAGACCCAGAATAAATATTATATTAACAAAATAGGCCTTCCTCTAGAGTTTATGATAGGAAACCATGAATTCAAATGAGTTTCCCCATGATTCACACATCATAATATTTCATGGGTGATTCCCTAAACCCACACTCTCAAATATGGTGCTAATAAAGAATAATTTATATACAATCTTCGATACCAAGTGATATTACCAAAGAAACAAATTCATATATTCCACATCATATGCATCATCTAAACATTAAATATAATCAAAAATATCATAACCCTAGAAACCAAAGTTTTATTTTCTTTGGATATTATCTATATAAAAATTTTATTTCGCATAATTGTAAACAATTCTCCCTAATTACACCATACTAGACCTCATAAACATCTAATATGTTATAATAATTTTCTTAACATTGGGAATTGTAAATACAATGAGTGATCTCAAATGATTAGTAAGTGAAAAACTTATTAATGTGTCAAAAATATTTATATAAGTTCGTGTAATCTCAAATGATCAACTATATACTATGTTATATGAGTACAAAATCATGGGATAATAATTATGATCCAAAAACAATAACATAACCATATGTCATAAAAATGTTTTATGAGAATAAGAATAGAAAATAAAAAATTATAAATATATCCTAAATGAAAAAATGTAAAAGACCATTATTTTGAAAATATTTTAACTAAAATAATGTCTATAAATAGTCTTGTGAACATATATTAACCACAATTATGTCCACAAACAAATTAATTTCCTCATGAAATTCAAACATTATCCAAATAATATGAGGGTGGTATATGACCACTCCCATCACATAATAATTGTCGGTCAGAGTGGATACTCAAGAGGGATGTGAATTGAGTTCCAATTAAAATTTCTGTTAAAAACTTTTAGGATTAAAATCCCCCAAATTAGAACAGCCTAGTTAATTAAGGTAGTATAGATATAAGTGATTTATTGTTCAACAAGTTTCTCAAAGGTTGATTAATCCTCAGTTGAATCAGTGTGAGTACTAATTCAACTTTTGAAACAAGTTTACTAAAAGAATCACATATACACACTAACCAAAACTAACTATCAGAGTGAAAAAATAGATTTATGACTTTGAAAATATAGGCAGCGGATAAATGTAAAACATAGTACTTGGAAGTTGAACACAACAATTTAAAAAGAGGTTCAGTCTTAAGACAAGACCTAATCCTCTCCACTTGGTGATCACCTGCCACCAAGTAGTTATATTAAAAATGATACACAGCATGTATCGGCCTTTACAATAGTTCTCACAAACTGTCCAGGTTTGAAAACCTCTACCAAAGTTCTACGTGGGAAAATGGACTACCAAGGCACACTAGGCTTCTTCCATAGTTAGGCGTGGGAAACAAATGTAAAGAGATTCTGGTATGGGGATTTTCAGTATCCCTCTGTTCGAGCTCAAGAGTCAGTGTGTGTATGACATACACACTTCTCACAAATGTAGAATACTTAAACACAGTAGGGCTAAAAATATTAAGAATAATTTTAGAATGCTCTATGTGTTGGAAGATCATCTATGGACTCCTTGAAATGAAGAAAATTAAGTTTTGGTCCTTCTCTGCAGGTTGCCTCTAAAACAGAGTATCACAACTTCTGGGTTCTGACTTCCAGATGTAGAGATGATTAGCTTCTTGGGTCAGAAGCTCCTTGTAGCACACCACCACATATTTGAAAAAGTTTTTCCAACAGAACATTGTGAAGCTTCGGGATCTTCATAATTAGTGCTCGAGTGCTCTTCTTCTTGCTTCGTATTTCAGGTATTGTAAATGTCTCCCTTGTGAATATGTCCCTATTTAATATCTTGATGTCTGTATTTTTAAATTTGTTCCAATTCACCTTTTTGTTATTTGATTCAGTAGGGGCCGACAAGAGAAATGACTCATCCATGTGTGGTCTTCCTCGTTCCTCGTATTGTTTCCTCATGTGACTGAAAAATCATTAAATAATGTCACGTGCATTAAATTATCTAGACATCACTTTTATGATAGTAGAAATAAAATTGGTAATGTAAAGAATAGGTTATAATTAGACTGGTAACAGATGCATGTTCCATAGTAGACTTCAACGGTAGGCTTTTCAACTGTGGTCTTCATCGGTAGGCTCACATTAGAAGTTGTCTAGAGGTAGCCTTCTACTAATGGTAGACATATCCAGTGGTAGACTTGGACTGTGAATCTCTTAATAGAAGACTTAAGAAAGAATCTGACAGTGGACTCCTAACTAAAGCTTTGTCACAGCAGTGACCTTGTAACGGTGAATCTTTTTCTGTAGGCTTTGATAAGCATATCAATAGTAGACTTGTGACAGTAACCTTGTACTGATAGCTTCCAATAGTGAGGTATAACGGTGACCATTTAGAAACAGTGACTTAGAGTAAGAGTGAGCTATAATGGTGACCTAGAACAGAAGGCTCTTACCAGTATCCTTTAACAGTAAACTGGTACTAAGAGAACTGTGAACTGCAAGTTGGTGCAACAAAGTCATGAGAGTAAAAAAATATAGATTGTTCAGGATAAATAATATAAATACAGATTAAAAAGTATTAGAAAATGACTTAATATATCATGATCATTATTTAAACATGATTTGGGATTATCAAAATAGGTGATTCCAATAATCTCCCCCTTTTTGACAATCACAAATTATGCCCGTATGTTTTAATTATAGGTATCACAGATAAACATATAATATAGTTATTAAACAGAGATCAAAAGGGAACCTTAGTTATGTTGTGGTATCTCAAGTATCAGAGATTTATAATAGGACATAGTATCTGAGGGAAAGGCAGTATAGGTCCAATAGAGAGTAATGATAGGAGCATATTAGTATATCATATTAGTATTTGAACAAAATTTTCTCCCCCTTTGTGATTAAAAAAAAGAAACACATATAGAGATAACAGAGAAATCTTGTATTAATGGACGTACATTACATGACCCAAAAAAAATACATAGCCCCTATCAAAATAAACAAACAAGCTCAATCCACATCAACATTTGGAAAGTGCTCTTTCCCTTTGGAAGAAGAAGATGGAGAAAGAGCTGGTGGATCAGTAGGTTTAGGAATTGTTGTAGGACTGACTAGAGGGGAAGAAACAGAAGCTCATGTGTGTCTGTAGTGGGTAGCTCTCGGAGGTATCAGTGGATTAAGGATTCTGATGGCCTCAGCAATAGACATCATGGAAGAAATACTAGGTTGAGAAGTAGGTAAGGTTGGAGGTATTATGACTGGGGTACAGTCCTCATGGAGAAAGGGTAGAAGAAGATTTCTGAAGTCCATAATAATGTTTCCTCCTCCTTCCATATCCGAGATAAAAGCGTCCTTGTTCTCCATAAATTTCACTAAGGCTAGAGTCAATTGTCCTAGCTGAGTTACTTGGCCCTTGAAGGCTCTGGTGACTGGTGGAATATTGAGGTTTTCCAAAAAAAATCTTGAAATGAGCATCCATCTGATGCTTGGAGTAAATACTTTTATAATAGTAATTAATCTATTCCTTTATACTCTTCTGGTCCTGGGAAGCCTCTCACATGAAGTCACTAAGTACCTTCTGAATATCTTTGGTAGTGGAGATAATCTGAGTCACATATTGAGAATCAGGATCACTGACACCCGATATCTTTGCTAACTCTTCAGTGACCACTGTCCTGAATGCTGACCAGTCCATAGGTGGTGCAATGGAGGTGGAAGAAGAGGCAGAGGAAACCAAGGGTGTTATAGAAAAATCAATAGTTTCCTTAAAATACTTGGTCAACCCACTGATGATCTTTTTCACATCATCATCCTGGCCTTTCACATGAGCTTTCATGGAATCCTTGAAACTTTCAAACACTGCAACCATCTATTGCACGAAACATTTGAAGTAGTGAATGTCTTTGCCTGATTGGCCCCTAGAATCCATTAGAGAAGTCATGCTCACCACTAACTATCTTAAAATTTCCACAGACTGAGATGCATCCTTGAGTTGATTCTAGAACTGAGATATTTCTTGGGATAAGTTGGCTTGAATGGAAGACTGAACTTTATCCATCTCAGAGGCAGTCATCTCTTGAATTAAGGACATTTCCTTTTCCATTTCAGAGGCCCTGTTATCAAACATCTGGTGTATATCGGTTTTTAGTTTTTCCAGATCATCCTTAGTGACAAGGTTCTCAAGAATGGTAACCACTGGTGGCACTACGGAAGGTTCTAAAACAGAAGGTACTAAAACATCAGGTACAAGGTGTCTTTCTCTTGACATATCACAATTAGAATAATCATAATCCATCCCAAGTACCAGGTATCTAGGGTCTTCTGACCATTCTTCAATATTATTAAGAACCGATACAGTACCAAGATGCTCCCCCTCACTTGGAGCTTTCTCTTGAGTATTCTCCTCTGCTGGTTCTTCTCAAGGTAATTCCACAACCTCCTATTTAAATATAGTAGACTCAACATATGTCTGATCCATTGGTTCACCGGTGGGGTGAGTCACAGCCTCCAATGAGTCATCAACAACTTCTATTTCAATGGCAGTAGATTCCACTCATGATTCTTGGTCATACATCATCCTATCTATATTACCTATCAGAGGAATCAAACTGAGCTCCTCTCCTTCACTATTGTCATCATCAGCCTACTTTCCTTTATCTCTATCACCATCCTCCTTTTCCTCACGAGAAGAATAATCTGACTCAGTATCCTCATCCTCTTCAGAGGTGTCTCTGACAATATTATGAGATACTTCTTCTTCTTCATTAGTGTCAGTTTCACTGTCCCTCATAATAGTCTCTCTTCTTGGCAGTTCTTTTGGAGGGGAAGGTGCTCCGAAAGCTATTGTCCTTACAGGACTGTCAGGTAAATCAGGATCACTCCCATCATCAATGGGGGTGTTCTCTCATTCAGGTTCCACAGCTCCTTCAACTTTCCCCTCATCATCTAAATAAGCTGATTCCAACTCATCAGGCTTCAGGCCTTGATCTCTCTTGTCTTTTGTCTTAGATGGGTGAGTTGTAGGGTCAAACATTTCACACACCTTTCCTTCATCATTCACCCATGCCTTCTTCTAGAGATTCCTGCTAATTTTCAAGAATTTTCAACTAACCTTAAATATGCAAACAATTTTCTTAGCCACTATCATCTCCTCTTTATTTCCAGCCACACCCTTTACCTTTACCATTACTGAGATTAGCTTGGCATGGAATACTGTATTGGACTTTGATCTTTCCTTCGTCATATCATCCAATTGTTCCATCAGTAACCTACAAAGGTTAATCTTCTCCCCATGCTTCTGTAAGTACATCATGAATATGTCTTGATACTTCAGAACTGCAAAATTCCTTCTCCTAGGACTAATCACATGATGAATGAACTTGAATAACAGTCTGTCTTCTCCATTCATCTCATCTATAATGATCTTTTTTTATTTTCCATTCCCTATCAGATCTTCCAGATCTTTTTCATACCCAAAAAGATCATTGTCTGGAGGAGCCACTCCAAAATAATATTCATACACTCCTTCAAGAGGGAATCTCAAACAAGCAACCCACTCAACAGATGAGAAGCTAAAATTATTTTCATTAACTCTAGATACCAGCCTATGCACATCATCTTCCTCTTTGAAATTCAGGTATTCATAGAATTTTTTCACAAGCTTTGGGTAGTACGGTTCATTGTTGTTGGAAAATCATTTTGTCCATCCTTGGGCTTCCAGTGCTTCCATCACTAATGACTTGCTCGACAGCATTCATTCTTCACTCAGCTTCTTCTCAGCCACGATTTCTCTCTTTGGCAGATGCGGGTTGACAGCTCCCTTCGGGGTACTACTGGTGTCACTGGACTCGGATCGATTCCACTTTGTCCTTGGAACATCCATATTGACAGTCGGGGGTCTCTTAGTTATATCCATGTAGATTGAAGGAGGTTCGAGGGTTCAAATGGAGAGTTAGGGTTTAGGGATTTCGAGATCAAGGTTCAAGATTGAGGATGAAATTGGATTGAGATATGTTCGTAATCGTAGTTTTATCATTTAGGGGGAAAAAAATTGAAATAATGAATAGGAATAAAACGGTTCGGATTCCAGCAAAAATAACCGCAAAATCAAACACCGAGGTATCCAACAATGGGGTTCCTAACAGTGAAGTACGCTAGTGAGGTGCAACGGTGAGGTCCAACGATGACGTCCAATGGTGAGGTCCAACGGTGAGGTCCAATGGTGAGGTACCTATCAGTGAGGTTTGACTGTGAGGTTTCCTATACCAAATCATACGTAACTCATGTTTGATGTAATTTAACCTCTTAGAATTCAAAGGATTTGTGAATATATCAGCCAATTGATGTTCAGTGCCAATGAATTCAAGAGTGACATCACCCTTTTGATAATGATCCCTCAAAAATTGATGTCCTACATCAATATGCTTTGTCCTAGCATGAGATACTAGATTTTTAGAAATGTTAATATAACTTTTATTTTCACACTTTATAGAGACATGTTTGAATTGATATCCATAGTCTAGTAAAGTGTGTTTCATCCACAGAATTAGATCACAACAACTACCAGCCGCTATGTATTCAGCTTTGGTAGTGGATAATGCAACATAATTCTATTTCTTACACACCATGATACCAGTGACTTGCCTAAAATGTGACATGTCCCAGAGGTGCTTTTTTTATCTAACATACAACTGGAAAAATCAGCATCAGAATCACTCAACAAATCAAATGATTGTCCTTTTGGATAGAACAATCCTATGTGGGTAGTATATTTGAGATATTTGAAAATACTTTTAATATCATTTAAATGAGAATCTTTTGGATTGTCTTGAAAGAGAGCCAAAAACATACGCTAAACATAATGTCAGGTATGCTAGCTGTAAGATAGAGTAAACTTCCTATCACACACCTATAGATGGTTTGATCCCCTAGTTCTTCAGCTTTATCAGTATCCAAATTACAAGTGGTACTCATAGGTGTGTCACAACCATTACTACAATCCAAGGAAGAATGTTTTAAAATATCCTTAATATATTTACTTTGATTCAAAACAATGCCTTTTTTATTTTCAAAGATATGAAATCCATAGAAAAATTTGAGTTCCACCATTAAACTCATTTCAAACTCATTTTCCATCATTTTTGAAAAATCAATACATAACAAATTTTTAGAAGATCCAAAAATAATATCATCCACATAAATTTGTACTATCAAAACATCTATGGATATCCTTTTAATGAAAAGAGTAGGTTCAATTATTCCTTTGGTAAAACCTTTTTAAATAAGAAAAGAGTTGAGCCTATCATACCATGCTCTTGGAGCTTGTTTTAAACCATATAAAGCCCTAAAAAGTTTAAAAACGTGTTTTGAAAAATGGGGATTTGTAAAACCTGCGGGTTGTTCAATGAACACATCCTCAACTATATACCCCTTTAGAAAAGAACTTTTAACATCCATTTAATAGAGTTTAAAATTTAGATGAGCTGCATATGCAAGTAGTATCCTAATGGATTCTAATCTAGCTAATGGTGAAAAGGTCTCCTCATATTCTCTTTCTTCTTCTTGACTATATCCTTGTGCAACTAACCAGGCCTTATTTATAAGAATATTTCTAGACTCATCATCTTTGTTCCTAAACATCCATTTAGTGCCTATAATCATAGTGTCCTTAGGTATTTCAACTAATTCCCTGACTATGTTTCTTTTGAACTGATTTTGTTCTTCTTATATAGCCATTACCCAAAATTCATCATTGATAGAATCATTAGTATTTTTGGGTTCAAGATGTTAAAGAAAATCTTGATGTTCAACCCGGTTTCTTAGAGAAGCTCTTTTTTGTGTTCCTCTATTTAAATCACCTACAACAGCATCTAGGGGATGATCCTTGAGAGTCCTAATGCCCCTAGGAAGGATTGAAATAGATTTGTCATTGTTTCCCGTTGGTTTCAAATTAGCAGGTGCAGATTCTAGAAAATTTCCAGAACTGGATACTTTTACAGGGGATTCACTATCTTTATCATTAAGGTTCAGATTTGAAAAATCTTCCTCAAGATGATCAAGAGAGTTTCTAGGCTCATGTGGATCTGTCTCATCGAATTTTACATGATCTGATTCTTCCACACATGTGGTTTTCTTATTGAACACTCTATAGGCTTTATTTGAGATAGAATAACCCATGAAAATTCCTTCGTCACTTTTGGGAAAAAATTTGTTACGATTATCTTTAGTATTAAAAATAAAGAATTTGGAACCAAAATCTCTAAATTAATTAACCTTAGGCTTTCTATTGTTCCAAAGCTCATAAGGGGACTTCTTTAGAACAGGTCTAATTAAAACACTATTGATAATATAACAAGTTTTATTTACTACTTCAGTCCAAAAATAAACAGGTAATTCATACTCATTAAGCATAGTCCTTGCAATTGCTTGAAGGGTCATATTCCTTCTTTATATAACTCCATTTTTTTGAGGTGTCCTAGGGGTAGAGAAATTGTGACTATAGACATTATGTGAGAAGTACGATTCAAACTCCTGATTTTCAAACTCACGGCCATGATCACTTCTAAGGGTCTTGATTCTAAGTCCACTAAGATTTTCAACAGACTTGGAATATTTGAAAAAATAGGAACAAGCTTCACTTTCGTGAGCTAGAAACTATACCCAAGTATACATAAAAAATTCATCTACAAGAACATAAACATAGTGCTTCCCATTTAAACATGAAACTCTTGATGGTCCAAACAAATCCACATGAACCAACTCAAGTGGTTGAGAAGTTGAAAATTATTTCTTTGGTTTGATAGAAATTTTGTGTTATTTTCCCTTTTGACAGGGATTACACACTTTGTCAAGTGGGAATTTTAATTTAGGTAAGTCTCTAACTAAACTTTTCTTAGATAGCTTCCTAAGTGAGTGCACATTGCAGTGTCCTAGACTTCTGTGCCACTACCAAGATTCTTTATGAAAAAAATTTAAGCAGGAAACATTTTGTTTGGATAAGGAATTTAAATCAACAGCATATACAATCTCGTTTCTACATGCAGTGAAAAATAAATCATTTTTTTAATTAAAAACATTACATGAATCATTTTAAATTTTAACATTAAAGGCATCATCACATAATTGAGATATTCTGAGTAAATTCTACTTTAATACATCATCAAAAAGTACTTTAAAAATTAATATTGTATCAGGGCTACCAATCTGGCCTAAGACAACGATTTTTCATTTTGCATTATCACCAAAGGTGAAATTTCCACCATCAACATTAATTATACTCTTGAAGCAAGAATAGTATCCTATCATATGTCTTGAACATCCACTGTCCAAGTACCATAAGGTCTTATAGGAACTTTTTAGACAATTTCCCTGCAAAACATATTAAACATGGGGTAATTTTGGTACCCAGATCTTCATGGGTCCAGAGAAGTTAACAAGTAAAACTTTGGGAACCCATATTTTCTTTATAGATTTTCTAAAGTCAACAAAAATATATTTTTATACATAAATACTTTGTTAGGTCTTATAGAAAATTTTTTCTCAAAAGATGATCCAGAACTAGCTGTGAACTGTCCAGATTTTGGAATAAATTTGGTTTTGCTAATTTGTCTCTGTCCGGGAGGATATCCTAGACCAATTGTATATTTAGGAGAAATATGTTTTCCTAGAAGTTGTGTCAAGGTATCCCTACCATCAGGGAAATTCTCAAGATCCTTTATTAATTTTTCATTAGATAATTTTAACTCTTCATTTTCCTTTAGCAGCTTAGCAAATTTCTCTTTTTCTATATCAAGATTTGATTTTTAATTTTCATTTAAAGCATACCATCTTTTTAATGACATATATTTTTCCTTGAGTTTATTAAATGTATCCTCAAGAATTTCACAATATTCAAATAATTATTATTTAGTCATATATTCATCATTATGATAGTCACTGTTATAATAAGTATTACGCACAGGCAAATTAATTTTTACCTCAGATGTTTCTGTCCTAAAAAATAGATTTTTATGTTTGTTCTGTTCTGATTTTGAAGCATCAGATTCTCTAGAACTACTTCTGAAGCACTGCATGTTTCTTTCAAAGAATTTTTATATCCTTTGCCCTATCCTAATATTTTATCTTGAATTTCAACTTAGAGCAGTCTTCTTTCACATGACCTTTTCGTTTACATTCATATCACACTATTTCACTTGTATTCTCATTCCACTTCCTGTCTTTCTTCCATTCTCCTTTATGATCATACTTTCCTTTGAAGTTTGACTTCCTGAAGAATTTCATCTTTTAGTAGAATATTTTGAATCTTTTGGCAAGTTGTGCCTTCTCTTCAACACTCTCTGAATTTTACTCTTTTCTTGTAGAACTGTCTACAGGTACTTGAAATTTTTCTTTATCTTTGCTTTTTTAGGAAAATGTTTTGAATTCTACTGACTTCTTTATTGGTTCTTCTTCTATTTCTTGATTCACCTTAAGCTCTTCTTCATACATCATTATTTTTCTAATTATCTCTTTTACAGGTATCTTGCTGATGTCACCTGATTCTCGGATAGATATAAAAGTGCCTCTTCATCTGTCAGGTAGGCATCTGAGTAGCCTCATGATTTGGTCCTTACTGTCTACTAGTTTCCCAAGAAGATTCATGGTGTTTACTATCTCATTAAACTTGAGGTACATTTCAGATATAGATTCATCAGGCTTCATTTTAAAATTATCATATTTAATAGTATAGGTATTTAATCTCATTTCTTTAACATTGGTTGTTTCTTCATGAGAAACAACCAAAGTATCCCAAATTTCATGAGCAGTATTACAGGTAGATATTCTATTAAATTCTTCATCACCTAGATCATAGTATAGGGCATTCATTGCTTTACAATTATTATTATAAGTAGTTTTAGTCAATTGAGACCATGTATCCCTAGTAGTAGCAGGTAATTAATGTTGTTCTTCAATTGTGTCCTAGATTTCAGGTCCTAAGATTTCAAGATACATTTTCATTTTCAATTTACACTGACCATAATTATTACCATTAAATAAAGATGGTCTATTAGTAGCAGCACACTCAACTCGATTATCCATATAAATTTTAATGTTTAAAGAACTGAAAATTTAGATATAACAGAAATTTTGAGATCTTTAAGATACAACTAAAATCACAGTTGAAAAGAAATTGAAAAGTTTGCAAAACTGGTTTGATGGTATAAATAAATAATCATCTAATACCAAATTTTGTTCAGAGTGGATAATCTAGAGGGGGTTGAATTGAGTTCCAATTAAAATTTCTGTTAAAAACTTTAGGATTAAAATCCCCCAAATTATAACATCCCAGTTAATTAAGGCAGCAGAGATATCTGTGATTTATTGTTCAATAGGTTTCTCAAAGGTTGATTAATCATCAGTTGAATCAGTGTGAGTACTAATTCAACTTTTGAAACAATTTTACTAAAAGAATCACATATACACACTAACTAAAACTAACTATCAGAGTGAAAAAAACATATTTATGTCTTTGAAAATATAAGAAGTGGATAAATGTAAAACAGAGTACATTGAAGTTGAACACAACAATTTAAACAATAGGTTCAGTCTTAGGCCAAGACCTAATCCTCTCCACTTGGTGATCACATCCCACCAAGAAGTTATATTAAAAATGATACATAGCCTGTATCGGGCTTTATAACAGTTCTCACAAACTGTCCAGGTTTGAAAACCTCTACCATAGTTATACGTGGGAGAATAAACTACCAAGCCACACTGGGATTCTTCCACAGTTAGGCATGGGAAACAAATGTAAAGAGTTTTTGGTATGGGGATTTTTAGTATCCCTCAGTTCGAGCACAAGATTCAGCGTGTGTATGACATACACACGGCTTACAAATGTAAAATACTTAAACACAAATGAGCTAAAAATATTAGGAAAAAGTTTATAAGTCTATATGTGTTGGGAGATCAGCTCTAGACTCCTTGAAATGAAGAAAATATATTTTTGGTCCTTCTCTACAAGTTGCCTCTAAAACAGAGTGTCGTAACTTCCAGGTTCTGACTTCCAGATGTATAGATGATCAGATTCTTTGGTTAGAAGCTCTTTGTAGCACACCACCATAGGTTTGAAAAAGTTCTTCTAACATATCTTTATGAAGCTCCTGGATATTTAGAATCAGTGCTCGAGTTCTCTTCTTCTTTCTTCGTATTTCTGGAACTATATATCTCTCCCTTATGTGTATATCCCTCTTTATTATCTTGATGTCTGTCTTTTTTGATTTGTTCTGGTTCAACTTTTTCTAATTTTATTCAGCATGGGCCGACAAGATAAATGATTCATCCATGTGTGGTCATCCTCGTACCTCGTACTGTTTCCTGATATGACTACAAATATTATAAAATAATGTCAGGTGCATTAAATTTTCCAGACATGACAGTTATGATAGTATAAATAAAATTGATAAAGTAAATAATAGGTTATCATTAGACTGGTTGCAGATGCATTACACATGGTAGACTTCAATGGTAGGATTTTTAACTGTGGTATTCATTAGTAGGCTCACAGTAGAAGTTGTCTAGCAGTAGCCTTCTACTAACGGTAGACATGTCCAGCAGTAGACTCAGACTGTGAATCTCTTAATAGAAGACTTAAGAAAGAATCTGACAGTGGAATCCTAACTGAATCTTTTTTCACAGTAGTGACCTTGTAACGATGACTCTTTGTCTTTAAGCTTTGATAAGAATATCAACAGTAGACATGTGACAGTAACCTTGTACTGATAGCTTCCAACAGTGAGCTATAACGGTGACCATTTATCAATAGTGATTTAGAGTGACAGTGAGATATAACGGTGACCTTGAACAAAAGGCTCTTACCAGTATCCTTTAACAGTAAACTGGTACTAAGAAAACTGTGACCTATAAGCTAGTGTAACAAAGTCATCAGACTAAAAAATATAGATTGTTCAGGATAAATAATAGAAATACTGATTAAAAAGGATTAGCAGATCACTTATTATATAATGATCAGTAATTAAACATGATTTTGGATTATGAAAAAAGGTGAGTAAAACAATAATCATTTAGATATATAAGTTCCATATTATATCAAGCATTCATCATTTCATAATGAACCCATATAAAGAAAATGAGTTTCGAACATTTCAAAATAGAATCACATGAAATGTCCTAAAAATTTAGATTGATTTTTAACAAGAACTCAGTCACCCTATAAGAGTAATTCATAAAATACTTTAGAGTGTGATTCATGAAACATAATTACTTATGATATCTATCTTTTCTATATAAATAGGAAAATTTAAGTCAAATTACAAATAATATTTAATAATAAATTTTAACATCCACATAAAAAGGTAATGATACAAGTCACTTTTCAAAATAATTTTCATAAAGGTGATTGGAATAATTTTTCAAACATTTTTTAAAAATTTTTAATAATGTATCCTTTAAAATAAATAAATATGTGGTCAAAAAAATGTGTCATTTAAGATAAAATATATTAATTATAAACAAAATTTATTTTTAGTCTTTAAAAATACCTTTATTGAAACACATAAAATAAAACGTATATTGAAACTATAATTTGAAAAGAGGAAATGTGAAATATGAACACCATTGGAGATAATACATGTATGGATTTTGAAATAATAAAGGAAAACATTTTTTTAGAGATATAATATGGACATGGAAGAAAATAATCTTCTAAATGGGATGAGGATTATTATTAACAAACAATTTTTTTATAAATGAATGAAATTCCCCAAAGACTATAATTTTATGGGAGAATTTAAATTCACCATATAGAATAATATAGTAATGTATTAATTTAATAAATGTAAAAAAATAAAAAAATTACAAGAACAAGGTCAAGGGATAAAAACTATGTCCAATTGAAAGGTGGTCGAGTAGAAAACACCCTTATAAAATTGATAAAAGTTGAATAAAAATAATATAAAGGATGGATTCATTAATGTAATTATATGTCCCATAAAATAATCATTAATAATAAGAATAAATATAGTGAGTATTTACTTAAACAATATAAAAGAAGAACAGGGGAATAATATGAAATCATACCTAAATAAATAGAAACTATGAAAAAACCCCCATATGGATTTTTTAACATTTAAATAAAAATAAATTAAATAAAAAAATGTAATATACCATTAAATATCATTAATTATAATAATAAATTATATAATATTCCATAGATATAGTACATTCACCATATAAATGAAAATATGTGTATAATATGAAACATGTATAAAAAAGAAATCATGAGCTGAGAAACCCTTACTTTGTATTTCTTCTTGGTTGGATGCAATATAACATCCAATATAATAAAAATATGTATCTTAATCACTTATTACATAACCTTATTCATACCTATTATCATTTACACAATTCAATTACAAATATTTTCCACACATATGTTTGTAACTTATGGTTTATTTTCATCATCGGGTGTTCATAGTTTTCTTTGTTTCATATGAGCTTTATAAAGGGTATATAATTCCTAATTATTTTATAAAAATTTCAACATAACCATATTATTAAAGTTACTTGAATATATGTTCCATAATTATTTATAAATTTAAAATTATTATAATATTTTTTTTAGTTATGATTCCTGAAGATGAACTTTTTAAATAGATTATTGTAGTTATTTTTAATGAACAAAATGTGGTATATTAATGATGAAATTAAATATTAATGTTACCTTGACAAAACGAAATAAAAATTATTTACTAATTAATATCTAATATAAATAGTAATTAATTTTACATATTCATATATAATGAAAATTTATAACATCATTGATATATATAGTTAAATCGATCCAAACAATAATATATTATAAACTATAGGTGGGTATGGTTATAAAATATATTATTCATTTATAATATATTATTAAAATAAGTTGGGTTCCAGCCCCTATATTAATAAAATAAAAAATGATCCCTTTAAAATATTAAAAGGAGGAAACCCAAACTCTAGATAAATCCCAATGAAAACAAATCCCAAAGGACATGGGGCCAAATCCCAAAACCTCAATGTCAAAAACATACATTGAACAAAGTTCTAGTTGTAAAAGTCCATAAAAAATGTTTTGTAGGTTATGAGCCAATTGGACATGCCACATGGTCGGTTTCACCCTTCCTTCCCCAACTACAAAATAGATTTGAATACCCATTTTCATAATACGCATAGTGTCAGAGTGTGGTAAGACTAGAGCCAAGGCTAGTTCTCATGTAGGGTGAGGGGTAAATCTAATGGGTACCACTCAAATAATATTCTATTAACTAATACTAAGATGATAAATGATAAATATTGATATGTATAAATCATGTTTCATCCTGATAATATCATTTTAAGAGAATATTTTTTTATTAATATTTTCTATATGATGGTTTTTTATCATTATAGAATCTTAATCAGGTCATAAATATCATTTTTATTCATTCAATACGTCCTTAGAACTGTTCAAGTATGGAAATAGTAAAAAAAATAATTAATTAATTGAGGTGGTAGTTTTCAGGTAACACGAGTCATGTTTTCATTTTTTTAATGGATGGGAGAAATTCATAAAATGATTATTTCATTAATATAATAACATTCTAGTGTATTAATAATATTTTCATATTTATATTAGTATGGTCACAATATTTTTAGATGATAAATATCGATAAAATAATGTTTGGGAGTGGATATTTATCACATTGATGACTAAAATCTTCTCTTGAAATATCTCTTTTAAATTGAGGAATTTGGGAAATTTATTTTAAATAAAGTCTGAAGAATATGAAAATTATATTATTATAGAGCTAAGATGGTTAATATTTAAACATAAATTCTAATGATAATTGTTTCATGAAATGGCTATGATTGATCTCTGTTTGTATGGGAAAAGATGGAACTTTTATTAGAAATTAATGTTAAATAAGGGGTAATGATGGCATCACATAAGATAATGGTGACTTAGTTAAGGAAATATTGGTGATTTATGTGCATATGAATTTCAAAATTAAAAAAATATTCTTGATGGTCTAAATTTCATGTTAACTAATAAAAATTATGGCAACTTAGAGTCACCAATTTTTTCTTTTATTAACCTTGATTAAATATTTACTAGTGTAATTATTTTTTCAAAAAAAAAATATAAGATGACCATCCATTAAAAATTTTATTTTTATAATTTAGAATTTGGAATAATTTTAATATAATTTAATATCTAAATATTAGGAAGTTATATTTTAATTTAAAATAATTGATATATAGAAAAATAATATTTTATTGAAAAATTTCTTTTACAAATTTTAATTATTATTATGATTATTAAATATCAATTAGTAAATAAATGTTTTTTTATATATTTTTTATATAAATTTAACTATTATATTATATTACTCATTTATACTTTAAAATTTTTATTTTTTATTATAATGATATAAAATACTTAGAAAAATAAAATTCTTCAAAATGTAATTGTTCTACCATCGTAACTAATATTTACTTTGGTAACTTATATTTATGTTAAAAAACAAACTCACATTTTTACCATGTTTTTATATATGGATTAAAAATATGAAAATTATTTATTATACCAAATTACTCGATTTGATAAAAATTAATTTCATAATATGTGTGCATAAGATTTAAAAACAACTTTTGAAAAAATAATATTTTTTGTCATAATAGGAATGTATTCTTCTTAGATTCCTACTAACAAATATTGAATGAATGTTAATTTATTTTCTTCTATATATTATCAATAAATTTCATTTAGAATCATTCTTTATTTGTCTCTAATCTTATTAACTCATAAATATTAAACACATTAAAAAACTTTTCTTTGAAAATTTTCAGTTTTAAATAATGTTTACTAAATACTATTAATATTACATATTAGTAATATAACCATTTAATTTTATCGTTAAATATATATATAAATATTTATTTTCATTTTATGAATAAATCATATCATTATTTAATAATAGTAATATGTATAGCATATAAATATTTTTATAAATAAATATTATAATTAAATATTATCTTTTTTCATTCTTTATTATTTTTGAATTCATTTATTTTAATATTATTTCTAAAAATAATAAACCTTGGTATAATAATTGGATACATGTATATCCAACGACCATATCTCAAACTCTATATTTCTCTTTATAGTGGTTATATTTTCCTTTATTATAAAATATAAATTCAGTCAATTAAAATTTCTTAAATAATAATTCGCATTCCCTAAATTTTAATTTTATATTTAAAAAATTATTTCTAATTTGACAATATTTTGACACATTATATATTTATTTTTACTAATGGTGGTTCTCAAAAGTGAAAATGATCCAATGGATTTTCTAACATTAATGACATTATTATTTTCAATTTATTATCCTATATTAATTTATACACTTTTAATGGATGTAATTGACCATGGAATTTAATATACATGGTTCAAAATATTTTTTGTAATGAACCATTGTTTTAATGTTCGACTATGAATGAATACTGTTTTTTTTAATTTTACTCATATATTTGTATGACACAAGTGCAAATTTGAGTTTTTCATATCGGTTTTCATTTTCTTTATGAATTCAATTACAAGGTACCATTATTAAATGAGGAATTTTAAATATATATTTAACATTTCATAAAAAATATACATTTTAAATGAATCATCAAATTATTTTTTTACGTTGGTTATTTTGTAATTGATGTAAAAAATCATTAAGTAGTGTTTTTTATATTGGTTATTTAATAACCGATGTGAAAAATGATTTCTCATGAAAACTATAAGATAACTAATATGAAAAAATGACATCATAAAGGATTTTTTGTGGTGTTCATTAAATTACTGATGTGAAATATGTTTTTCATGTCGTTTATTAAATATACAACGTGAAAACCACACATAGATGTTTTCTGACATTGGTTATAAAACAAATTATGTTAAAAACATTTTTTTATATTTATTTTCAACCTTTCTCTTCAAATCCAAACAAAATCGCAGATAAAAAAAGTGTCGGCATAACAACTAGAAAAACATTTACAATTACAAAATTCAAAATTACAATTTTTAGAAAAAACATACTGAAATTCAACCAAACTTGTAAAATGTTTTTCCCATTCCTATGGTAAGTGTGTGATCTCTTGTTAACTATAAGGGAGATATTAATTAAAAAGATAAAAAATAAATGGAAAACATTTAACATGTATTATGAATAAAATAAATAAAACATTAAGGTATAGTTTTTAAACAAATCTAACTTGATTGAATTTTATAACTATCCCCGTTGAAATTATTTCAATCATAAATACTAACATATAATATCCACATTCTTTTATACCTTTTTGTTTATAAAAAACTAGATATAATTAGTTTTTTCAATTCAAACTAACATTTTCATATACTATATCTAAAATTTAATAATTATAAATGAAAATTCAAATTTACTTTTTCATATTTTATCTTTTTACTCTTTTTCAATGAGGTATCTTGAAATAAATTTCATCCACTATTAAAAAAATATTAACAATGAAATAAATTTTATATGCATTAAAATATAGAAAAATTTATTAAATTCAAACTTACATTTCCAATACATTCTGAAAATTTTGCCACACTTCTTCATTGATAGATCATAACAAGTAAATTGTCTTCTCACTTGGACATGAAACACCTAAATCCAATGGAAACTTATATAAAATAAAATTTAATGTTATTGGTTATTATGTTAAAAAGTATATATCAATTTTTTAGATAAATTCTTCATACTGTTGATGATTTGGAAACATCCATTACTAAATAATTACATCCTTCTGAAATATATCAACAATATAAACTACTCTTTCCACTTCCGTCATTTCCCTCACTACTGGATAAATGAACTATGTTTCCATAAATCTATAAACATATATCTTTTTTTTTCATACACATTGTATAAAGATACCTAATACAAAAAAAAAAGAAGTATAAACTTTCAATAAATTAAATGTATGAAAAACATTATGTTAGGAATTACAGGGAAAAAATACCATCATGTTGATGCCCAACATATCTCCAATTAAAAGCTCCATGATATCATTTTTTATAAATTTCATAGTCATTTCAAGTGCACAAACATAATTTTCCATTAGAATATCATTAACATTCGACAACAAATTTGAATATATTGAAAATTTATCAAGACTACTATAATCTGTATCTGGAGTCATATTTCTTTGTATTTGTTGTTGACTTTATAATACTTCTTAACCTTTAATGTATTCCTATAAAAAATAGATAAATATATAAACCATAAAATGTTAAAAAAAATTAACACAAAGAAGAAATAAAAGATAAAATATACACATAGCACTATTGTAATATGTCATAGAAGTCTAGATGGCCAATCTAAAAAGTTTTTGTTACTTTTTCAAACTGTAGTCAATTCATCTTTAGATAATATTAATCTTTCTAGTCTATATATAATATCATGTACAGTAACCCTATGATGCTTTATCTCTATCTGTAGATGATAAATGGTATCTCAAATATAAAATATAACTTTTATGAAATAGTATGATATTGTAGATCATCAATACATAACTAATAATAACATGGAATCTATGGAGGAGGGGTGTTGGAGTGGGATAAGAAGTGGGGTATGCAGGTAGAGGTGGTGGAGAGGGAGTTGCTGGCAAAGGTAGGGAAGTTGTATTTGAAGTCTGAAATAGTTTTTTCAAGTAGGCAAAAACGGACTGTACTGGCGCTCTGATCTTATCCTCCATTATCAAATTATTATTCTAAACTTCAGCCACAAAAAGATTCAACTTTTTAAAAAAACCCACCATTTCAAAATCTGAATATTGTGTAAACACTTTTCTCATCAATACACTATTCAGGTATCCTTATACATTACCTGGGTGTTCATGCTTTCCCAATGCTGCATAAACAATATCCTACCTACAGTTAACTACAAATAGCCCATGTGTTCTCTACTCCTTAATATAATGCCATATGAATTATTTGAAAAATTATATAATTATTTGAAATATATAAATAATTTAATTAACATAAATAAATAAATAAATTAAATATCTTACAATCCTTTCAGTTACAACCCTCAACTTTTTCGTAAGATATTTTCCTTTTTTTGTCATCTGATTCCTCTTCTATTTTTAGTTTCTTGCTGGGGGTGGAGGGGAAACCACTCTAGAGCTTGAAGAATTAGCTCTTATTTTTTGAAAATTTTCATCCATAATTTGTTCTTCCTATAACGTATACCATCCCGAGATAAAGTATGAGGGTATACATTTCTATATTGGATCTCATAGTTACATCACCTTTATTTATACAAATTAATAATAAGAAATCATTGATATATAATAAATATAAAAAACTTATAAAAATTTACATTACATTTACCAAAAATTATTCTTTCCTTCTACTTTCAACAAATTTCTTCCAAGTGTCTTAATATATAAAAGCATAAATTTCACATGGATAATCGTTTTTCTTATACCCAAAAATGAAATTAGATGTGTGGGTTGAATTGAAATCCCACCATCTCCTAGAAACCAATGATAAACATTTCTTCCTAACACTTCCATTATCAAGTATATCATATATCATTTGATAATAAGGGGGAAACTAATTTTTCTATAAACATTTTATGAACAGTAAAACAATAACAAACAAGCTTACCAAAATGGTCTCCCACTACTAAGATACTGTCACTTTATCAACACTTATCTAATCACCAATAAAAATACTAACTTTGATTTTATCCAAAACTGATAAAAAACTAATGAATTGTTTTGGATTAAGACCTCTTGGAATATCACTATCATCAATGTCTACTTGTATCCTCCAGTTTTTCTTATCAGAAGCTGATAATTTTGGTAAATGTGTGCTACCACATTTACCAAACAACAAACTCTTCTTTGGCTCTGGGGGAGTATATGACTTTTGTAAAGAAAGATGGGGATCATCAAGAGGATCAAGTGCACATTCCTCCCTAGAGGTATGATTATACTCATATCCAAAACTATGTGGTTGATCAGTTTATTAATATTTCATTATACAAAAAATCAATAAAAAAAACAATTAATACCCAAATATAAGAATTCAACTATTATAATAAATAATATAAATGAAAAATAAAAAATAATGGAACACAAAAGTAAATTAAATTAACCTTAACACATTTTTATTATTATTTTTTATAGTTAACATAAATGATAACAATAGTAATGATATATCAAATTTAAAGTAAATTAATGTGAAAAATAAAAAATGGTGTAGGAATATTAAAAAGGGTCCAACCTAATAAATCATTTTTTAGAAAAATGATAATATTTTTCTGATATACTCTTATAAAATATTTTTGTTTTTATTTAACATAATATATTTAAAATAATTTTATTTCAAAAAAATAAATAAATAGAAAAGTTATATAAGGGTGTACATAGTAAACTAAACAAAACTAAACTAATATAAACAAAAAAATTAACTTAAAATTATTAATACAAGTTTTAATAATGAAAATAAAATTAACATGTCTAAAATTTTATGAAATTTATAAAAGTAATCAAGAAATAAATATATGTTACCTATAATATTAGGAAAGTTTTATAGGATTTTTTCCAAAATACCTCCTAATTGATCGTTCCTTATAGAACAAACCATGTCTACGATGTGCCAATAATTATTATCAATTAATCTTTCCGTTGAATTAGATATCTCATATAAATTAGCATCTTCTCCATGTTTATCATCACCAATATATTTTGTTCCTTATAAAAACAATGGACCATTTCATATCAAATTGATCAATAACATATAAAAAATTCATGTGTTTCCATTACAAAATATCAGTTCTGTAATCCAATTTATTCTTATTAACAAGTGTTATGAAAAATTTATCATATCTAACACACTTGTTTCAGATAAACCATTTTGTATTTAAACACTGAAACATTAAATATAATGTAACAAACCTACAATATTTCATCAATGACTCCATAATATGCCCTTGATGCGTAAATTGGGTTTTGTCCTTAAAACTTGAAAAAATCATTGCTTCTGCAAACACCAATACACTACTATTCAGGACCACACTTCTGTTTCCTTGATCTTTCGTATGAAATGTATATCCATGTTATCAAATTTAAACTTGGACCAACCACTAACCATTTTAATGTTCCTGATGCATCAAATCTACCAAGAATAGTCTCCTTAAACCATTGAAAAAAATTGGTTATGCTCATTCAAAATCTATATATCTTTGTTATTTGAATAACATTGTTTCAACACATTAATATAAAATTTTATATAAGGTTGATCATAATTTATGTTATTCAAGGTATATAAATATACATTTTTCTTCTGTTTACCTGGAAAATATTTGAATTTCATTCCATGGATCCCCTTTCTTGTATAATTAACTTGTTCGTGGTGAGATGGAGTAAAACTAATGTGATCCACTGTAGACATTAAGATTTTACAAAACTCTTCAACCTCCTCATTAATATACTTTTCAATAGTTTAGGCTTTAGTTTGGTGAGGATTCTTAACATGCACCTACAATATATTCAAATACCTTTCCTAATGAAATATCCAATTTAGATATATAGGACCACAAAACTTTATTTATCCTAAATAAACCATTACATGCACCATTATATAACGAAATGGAGGAAAATACATTTCCAATGGACAAAGTATATAAATTTATTCGTTTTCAAAAAAATTCAAAGTATTAAAGTCTATTACTTTAGTAAAAATTGAACTGTAAAATAACACACTTTCATGATAATCATTCTGAAATGGATTGGAAAAATTCCACATAATGAAAACAGTAGATGTTGTTGCATCATGATTTGAATATCATGAAATTTAATACTTGTTAACTTCAAATCCTTTAAACACACAAAAATTATTCCATTTGAAGAATAACCATGTGGAACTTTGATATCATGAATATACTGATAGAAGCTAATTTTCATCCTCTTAGATAATGTTTGAAAAGTTGTGGGAATAAATGTTCACCTTCCATCATGAGTGGGAGCTAAATTCAAATGTATTCCAATTAACAGTAAGTCCAATATTTCATTCAACCCATCTTTAGTCTTTCCTTTAATATCTATCATTGTTCCAATCAATTTTTCAATGGTATTATTCCCCACATGCATGAAATCAATGTTATGTTTCCCCTCATTATATCTCTAATATGGTAGTTCATAAAATATTGAGTGTTTCTTCCAAATATTTCTATCATTACCATACTTCTGTGTCTTTACAAATGTTACATCAAGGCGTTTACCACTCTCAAAATATGGATTAGTGGATAAATGTTTGAGAGAATTATCAAATTGTTCTAATCCATTTAATTCCTTTTTAATCTTCTATAAGATTGATCAATAGAAAAAAAAACTTTGGATGACCCTTAAATAATATTTTTCTCCCATGATATAGTTAATAATATGCAGTCTTTTGTTCACAAATTGGTCACACTTTATGTCCCTTAACACTAAATCAAAACAAAATTTCTATATGTTGGGAATTCATTTTAAGTGAACATAATTATTTTATGTAGTTGAAATATTCTATTTTATAATAATCATAGACCCTAATACCATCCTCACATAAGAACTTTAAATCATCAATTAATGGTGATAAGAAAACATCAATATCATTTCAGGTTTGTTTTGGTCCACAGATCATTAAATTCAACATGACATATTTCCGCATCATATAAAATTTACGGGATAAGTTTTAAATTTCCAATAAAATAGGCCATGAACTATGTGTTCTACTCAGGCTTCGATATGGATTCATTCCATCTGTACAAAGTATATGTCTGATATTTATATCATTATTTCCAAATATAGGACATTAATGATCAATTTTCTTCCATTGTAGACAATCATCTATATGATGTAATTTTTTATCACATATCCACATATAAGAATGTCATATTAACCTTTTTTCATCATATGAATTTGAAAATAAATGTTTCAAAGGGGGAATTATTGGAAGATACCAAAATACTGTTGCAGGGGTCTCTATTGCTACTAAATCAGCATGTATTTTTTCTATCAGCTTATATTAGGAAATCCCACATTTAGGAAACTTTTAAAAAAAATCATATTCCATTCAATATAACACAAATTAATTCAGGAATTAATATATTTTTTACCCTACTCCCATTGGGCATAGTATTTTATTCACTTTATAATGTGAATCATGAAGATTTTTTCCTTAGAAATAATATCATTCAAAAAAATTAGCGAATCGGTAAAATTTTGTCACTCCAACCATGTCTTTCCTTCAAGATAATCAGTATTCACACCAAAAATAAAATTGTAAATTCCATAAAAATATAATACAATGGTTTTTCATCATCACTATACGGACAATCTATTATTGGTTCTTTCTCAATTTTGTCTATTTTGGTATCATGATTCATTTCCTCAAGTTCATCAGATTTATCATCTTATAAAGATTCATCATCAATATATATGAAGTTCTTCCCATTTTCACCATACCAAATACAAGGGTTGTAACATATATTAAAACAATGATAAACTAAATGATCTTTCATATCTATACTTTTAAAATTATTAATATTTAAACATTTCTAGAATGGAAAGAAAAACATGTCATTGTTTGCAACATTTCATTTATAAAATTCCAAAAAAAGCCTCAAATCCTTCCTCAAATTCCCCACTTATTTGAAGTGGTTTAATCCTACTTTGACTCATTATTATCTATAGCAATAAAAAATATCTCATCAAAAGAATATAGTGGTGATAAAAGTGATAATAAATTAATAAACTTGAACAAGGTTTAAATTTATATCAAATATGTCACAGTTTGAATGTAATAAAATGTTGAAATTTAAAAAAAATAAGAATATTTGAAAATTATAATTCTAAATTCTATACATTAATAGAATATGAGTTTAAATATAATTGATAAATAAAAAATTAGGACCCTTTAAATTTTTAATTCTAAATACCACTACATAATATTTATATTTAAAACAACTTCATCAGTATCAAATTAATTTTAAAACAATATCTCACACCATTTAAAAAAAATTTAAAAAATGAAATTATTTTACATTGTAATTTAATTATTAAAATCCATAATGTTTTACTTTAGAAAAAAGGAACTATTTAAAAATATCCATCAAATTTAAAATAAAAAACACATATTTAAATTAAAGGTAAAGTGAATTATTTATTTAAATAGAATAAAAACTTATTTCTCTTTCTAGAACATTTTTAATAACAAATACTTCATATCATCAGGGCTAGAAAGCATATATTACGCATTATTGAGAATAATTTTTAAAATCCAAGAACATCTCTCTCAACATTAAAAACTATAATACTATATATTATACAATACTAAACACACAAAATGTTAGATTCTATATAATAAGAAACTGAATATATGGAAGGTAACATGCTCAATAATTCAAAAAATATAAATATTCTATAATACAATACTAATTTGGATGTAAACCACTAATAATAATATAGATAAATATCAGAGTCACTATAAGTAATTATATAACATATGATAAGGTTTTTAGGAGAATTATTATTACTTAATGAGTTGTTATTTATAATATCATGGACATTAATGTATAATAGTAATCATACAAAAGGAATTTATAAAACCTAATTTTACACTAAATATATGATGTATGAATAGTCACCTTCAATCTCAAAGTAATGTGAAGTGATCAAAGGTATATTACACAAACATAATCACTCGGTCATTCTATCACTCAATGAATCATCAGAATTGTATAGAGATTTAAGAAACACATGTGTATCGTCACTAGAGGGGATTTACTTTGGGTCCTCACCATGTAATGACACTACAATGATCTAGTTAGAATGATCAACACCCTCAATGAATAAAGATTTAGAGATAAAGGTAACCTTTCTTCTTGTGCTTAAATTAATTATAAAATTGAAGAGAAAATAAAGAGTATACAAAGCTAATCATAAAATGAAAAGATCATTAATTAATTATAGTCAAAAAAATATAGCCATGTTTTTTCAATGAAAGTATAATAAAGGAACACTAGTTATAAGTGGTAATAAATGAGACGTTGTAATCAAATAACCAATTGTTGGTCCACATTAACCTAGTTTTCTTCTTCCCAATCGAATAACACCAAAAATAATCAAAACAGTAATTCATAAAAAAATTATCATTAAATTACTCAATAAATTAATGAAACCCAATTACTTGATCAAGATCATGCTGAAATATAAACAATTCATAATATATATTGTGACTAAAAACCTTCAGGTGAGAAATTTTGAGATGAATAGATATTTATTTGAATGAATAATGAATATTTTGATGAAACCCAGGGGTGTATGAAGATGGAAATCTGAGAATGGGATCCACCGAATCGAACAAACTTTGGTTATGGATTCATCTCCATGAAACTATCAAAAATAGAGAAATGAAAATGTGTGAGTCTTACTAGAGATATGAGAAGATCAGTCTTTGATGTGCAACGACGAGGATGAAAAAACATGAGGATATTTAAAAATCAGAATGACATATTAAATTTCTCTTGATTAAACAAATGACAGAGTTAGGACCTCCACGTGGGAGAAATAGAGGATGATTTTGTGAGAATTTAATATCATGAAATGATTCCCTCGCCAATTAATAAAATTTTAAAAGGATAATAACATAGGCTATTTTTAACAAAAATTATAATCGAATTTCAACATCAGTTATTTAATGAGAAACATTATGAAGATAAAAATAAAATCCTTATAACATCAGTTATTAAATAACTGTCTTTATAAAGACACTTATATTGAATTTTCAGGTCGGTTAATAAATAACCGACGTGAAAAAACATTTTGTAATTTTGGTTCTCTTCAAATAAAATTAAAGACAATAAAAAATGGTTTTTAACGTTAGTTATGTTTGAATCGATGTGAAAACCCTTTGAATTTTTTTCCATGTTTTTTATTATAAAACTAACATGAAAAATAAAATTTCAAATATTTTCACAATGGTTCTAAGGAACCGACTTCAAAAGGGTGATTTTAAAAATATTTTTTCTGCTAGTTTTATTTTCTTATTACTAAATTTAATATCATTTAATTCTGTAGAAAAAAAAGTTAAGAATGATAGATATATGGTTTTATTAAATAAAATTTATCCTAAAACCTAGGATATTACATTATACACCTTTAAATAAATTTCATCCTTACAATTTTAATTACTCTTCACTAATGAAGAATAGCTAATGGTATGGATCAAGATAAAATTTATAAAATATTATCATGGGTAGGACTAAAAACTCATATTATTCTCCATAACTGGTATATAATGACATTATTTGAAATTTTTTTCAATTATACCTTCTTAACTATCTATAAGCCTTACAAATTTAGAGGAAAATACCTTTTACAGATTCATTTCCATGATCCCATTTCCAACCAAATACTTAATTCAAAATGGTTTCAATAATATCAAATAAAATTAAATTAAATGATTCAATTAAGATGAAAACTCAATATTATGTTGAATGAACCTATGACACTATCATTTAAACCTATAATACTTTCAACACAACTATGATATAATATGATTGATATATAACACCTTTAGTTTAACCTAGGTTATCCATTTATAGTTTTCAATTGGGTTCTATAACCTTTCTTGTTATACATTACTTAATAAATCCAATAAGAAATACTTAAAAAAAATTCATATAGAGAATGTGAATCTACCAAATTATATCCCTCTGGAATTTCATGCTCGGTGTATAGTTAATCTTGTTAATTGTTTCCCGAGTAAAGATAGTGTTAATAGTCATCAAAACTTTTTATAACTACCCTTCTCATTATTTCAACCTTAAAAATAATTAATTACATAAAATAATCACTTGATACAATATATAATATTAAAAGTTCCATTTTATTTGGGATTAGGAACATTACACAACAACTTAGAACACAACAACTTTATTGAAAACTGGTTTTTCATGACCACAACATTCCTTCGTACTTAGCATTTCATGGGATAACCTGATGACATTGATAAGAAAAATGTGATATATAAATCCCAGTAAGGGAGTAAACAGGGAATAACATGAATATTGTAGTACATGTTAGGAAATAGTCATATCAATGGACCATAATAGAAACATGATCATAAAGGAATGATATAGCATGATTATCATAACATAGAAATGTGAAAACAACATCTAACATGATATTGGCATGATCCCAAACTCATTGCACATGGAGCATGAGTAAAACCTCATTGAACATGAATTATCATGAGTAAACCCTCATTGCACTTTATATATCATTATACTAATCTTTACCCAATTAATTGGAGTGCTATTAGGGCACACCCTTCTTAATCATTTCTTTTCATGCATAATTCTGTCACATGGATCATATAACACGGATTCATTAAACATAATCATTTATTCCAGGACAAATTAATGTGGGATTTATACCTGAAACTATAAAATCAATAATAAAATGTTAATAAAGGTGAATACCCTTGATAAATAAATGGTCATGGTATTCATTACACAATGACTTTGGCTTAGAAAATCACAGTGCAATTTCTGTAGCGTAACAGTGTGAGATAAGAATTCGTAAAAATGGTTTATGAGAGTGGAAGGGGTTTATCATCATATGGACATGAAATGGAAAGTAAGGGTTCATATGGATACATATCCCAACATTTTTAATGGATTTTAGATTCATAAAACAAAATAATTTCTTGGAAGTAAATTAGGAGAGAGAAAACCCTTATGGAATTTCAGCATGGTAACAGGTGTACATAGAAGCCGTCCATGAGAGAGAAAGGGATATCTCATCATTATAAAATAAGGATGTAATTATGGTGGAGGTTAAAGATAATACCACATCATTTTCAATTGAAAATAAAATGGTATAACAACATAAATAAATTTTGAAAAAATGATAAAGGAAAAAAAATATCTTACATGGAAGTGTGATCTCAAAGGCATGGGAGAGACTTAGGAGGGGCTTGAGATAGGAATCATAGGAGATTGAGGAACCTTGGGATGATTGTAGAGAGTTGAGGGAACAGTTTTTTTGATCTCAAATATCTTTTAGTGAAGTGGAAGTGGGATCTTGGGTGGGTTAATATAGGAAAAGAGAAGGAATTCTTTATTATTTAGGTTTTGGCCACCACACATTAAAATAATCAAAAACAAAACCAAAACCATGGTTTTTTACCATGGTGTTTTCCAAAGAGGAGTGGAAAACATTATTCTATAAGTCCAATGTCCTAACGTCTTAAAATATTAGCCTTGATTATGTGGAGGTGAGTCACACTCTCAAGGAAATCATTTCAAATTGAAAAAATGTCTTATAAGTCTTGAAGGGTCTAATAAGGATTTTTAAGATAAATCAATAAAACCTAAAATCGCATTATTTTAATTATAAAACATATATTAGCCAAAAACTCCATTTATTGTTTTTTATTACAACACTATTGGGACATTATGATGTCTCAAAACGCATTATATAACTAAATGGAATTTAATTTTTACCCAAAAAATTGACTACCTTGGAAAATTATGAAAAATTCACCATTGGATAATTTCAACATCCTAATTCCAAAAATAATATTCATTTTATCTAAATAATTTTCAAAATATTTTAATTTTTACTTTTAAAATAAAAGTTAGAATTTATCGAAAATTCATGGGTTTTGATAAAAAACAGCTTTCAAACCTTAATAAAAATTACAATTATATTAATAAAAAATTATACAATCATTTATATTTAATAAAGATAAATTTATTAATAATATTTTATTAAAATATTATTTAATTCAAAAAGACATTAATTGATCTAAACAGATTTATTAATTTAATATTAACTAAAAATACTATTGGTGCTTTAAAAAATATTTACAAAGTAACAACAATAAAATGAAGGTATATTATTTATTATATACAAAAATAATGCACATAATCATAGTAATATAGTCTTTTTACATAACCACTTATAACACCAACATAATACCTGAGGGTAAAGTCTGCGATGGTGACAGACTCTTGGGGTGGCTTGAATAACATCACTTAGGTAGTAATCTCTGTCAACTTCCACTTCTCCCGGAGGGGGTTCTGTTCGAGATTAACATTTTAATGTTTGGCTTGGGATTGTTTAATAGTGAATCCCAATGACACTACCTCCTTTCTGAGCTCCGAAAAATTGGATTTATATGAAGCAATTCTACTAGATGAGGCCATCTCTTTATGTCAGTAAATTGGATTTGTTAAAGCCCTATATTTATACAAATCATGTGATCACTATTCAATTGCTATATTAGAAACGGTAAAAACTCTTAATGGTATTTGGAAATACAAAAACATAAAACCAAAGAACTTCATATATTATGTAACCATTTTAAATAATAATACATTTAATTAGATAAAGAGGAATTTTCATTAATAAACGTTTAGGTCAGTACAGTCTTCCCCCCTTAAGAAATTTCTTCGTCAAAAGTTTCTTTTCCCACACAAAAAGATATGTGAGTAAATCTTCTTCATCAATTCCTCTGAATCCCACATTGCTTCTTATAAATTTTGGTTTCTCCCCAACACTTTCATTAGGGGAATTGTCTTATTTTGTAGAACGTTTTTATATACAATCTAAGATCTTCACTGGCTTTTCTTCTTCCGAGATGTCTTTCTCCAATGGTACCAACTTTGTATTGAGTACATGTGATGGGTCTAGTATGTACTTCCCCAAGAGTGACACATGGAAAACATCATGTTCTTGAGATAGGTTCGGTGGGAGTGCTAGTCGATAGGCCACTTCTATAATGAGATCAAGGATCTCAAAATGGTCGATGTACCTTGGACTAAGCTTTCCCTTCTTCCCAAATCTCATAACTCTCTTCCAAAATTTTATACCGAGGGATACCATGTCTCCAACATCAAACTCTAGGTATCATCGATGATTATTAGCATAGCTCTTTTTTCGACTCTGAGAAGCATTAATGTGCTACTATATGGTCTTAACCTTCTACACCATTTCTTTGACAATTTATGGACTAATGAGTTTTTGCTCCCCAAATGCATCCCTTTATACTGGTGTCCTCCACTTCATTCCTTAAATGGCTTCATTAGGATCCATTTGTAAGCTTGAGTGGAAAATATTATTGTAAGAGAACTCAAATAGAAGAATATGTTGATCCCATCCACCTTTGAAATCCATTGAGCATGCTTTCATCATGTTCTAGAGTGTTTTGATAGTCCACTCAGATTGGACATCAGTTTCAGAAAGATAAGTCGTACTGAAGTTCAACTCAATATTCAGAGCATGTTGGGGACTCTTCCAGAATGTAGATGTGAATCTTGGATCTCTATCGGATACAATATATAGTGGTACCCCATCCATCCTTACAAAATCGTTGATATATATCTATTCCAGTTGATCTAATGAGAAATTATCCTAAATTACAATAAAGTGTGTAGTCTTTGTAATATGATCCACAACAACCCAGATATCATTGTTTTCATTAGATGTCTTTGGAAGTCCGGTGACGAAGTCCATGGTGATTTTCTCCCATTTCTATGCCGGTATGGGTAATAGTTTCATCATCTCGTTAGACTTCTGCCTCTAAGCCTTCACTTGCTGATATACGAGGCACTTTGATGTATTTTAAGAGATCTTCTTCTTCATGTTTTCCTACTAATAATGCTCTCAAATATCTTAATACAACATTGTGTTCCCTGGATAAATGAAGAAATTTGAACTATGTGCATCATCCAAAAGTTCTTTTTCAACTCTGTATTTGATAGAACACATAGTATTGACCCAAATCTAAAAATTCTTTCTTCATTAACATTTAACTCTGAGGATTTCCCTTTTCTGATAATTTCCACTTTCTTCTGAATTCCCAAATAATCCTTTTGAAAACCTTTTAACCTTTCCAAAATAGATGGTTGAGAAATCATTTGTGAAAGGATTGATGGTGTTCCCTTATTTATGATTCTCATGTCCATCTTCCTCAAATCAAAGAAAATTGGATCCTTTTAAATTCTCCTCAATGATATAATTATTGGTTCCTTCTACTTAGAGAATCTATCAACATGTTCACTTTCCCAGGGTGGTAATGGATTGAGTAGTCGTATTCTTTTATCACCTATTACCATCTTTCTTGTCACATATTCAACTCTTTCTGTGTGAATATATACTTGAGGCTTTTGTTGTTCATATATATTTCACACTTCTCCCTAAAGAGGTAATGTTGCCAAATTTTTAAAGCGAAGATCACCACAGCCAACTCCAGATCATTTGTTTGATAGTTCTTCACATGAACTTTTAATTGCATTGAATCATAGGTAATGACTTTTTCATTTTTCATAAACACATATCCTAGGACCTTCTTTGAAGAATCACTAAATACCAAAAAAATTCTCCACTTGTGGGTAGTGTGAGCATGGGCGCAGTGATAAGCCTCTTTTTTAACTCCTTAAAGCTTTCTTTGCATTTATCACTCCAAGAAAACTTGACTCCATTGTGATTTATATTTGTAAAAGGGTTTGAAAACCATGAGAAATTTATCAGAAATCGATGATAATGTCTATCTAACCACAAGAAAATATAGATATCTATCACTGATGCCAGTCTCAGCCATCCCTCAATTGCAATTGTCAGGAAGGGATCCACAGATATCCCATTTCTTATGATGATATAACCCAAAAAAGATAACGACTTCAACCAGAACTCACACTTTTTGTACTTTTCATAGAGCTTCTCCTTTCACAAGGTCTATAGTATAGTTCTTAAATGTTCTTCGTGCACCTCATTGGTTTTGGAGTATATTTGAATGTCATATATAATGACTACCACAGATTTGTCGAGGTAATTTAAAAATACTCTATTTATCTAGTCTATAAATATTGTTGATGAATTAGTGAGTATAAAAGGCATTATTATGAATTCATAATGCCCTTATCTTGTACTAAAACAAGTCTTGGGGATATTCTCCTTCTTCTCCCTCAATTGGTCATATCCCGACTGAAAATCCACCTTGGATAAGTATTTTTCTCCTCTTAACTAATAAAACAAGTCATTAATTTGTGGAAGAGGATAATTTTTCTTTATCGTGATTTTTTTGAGCTCACGATAATCAATGAATAGGAACATTGACCCATCCTTCTTCTTGACAATGAGGATTGGTGCACCCCATGGTGAAGCACTTGAGCATACAAACCCTTCATCTAGATTATAATGCAGTTGTTTTTTCAGCTTCTCAAGCTCCACAATAGCCATTCTATACAGAGTCTTCGATATTGGAAATGCCCCATGTATAATATAAATTGATAATTGAACAAATCTTCTAGGTTGAAGGCTAGAAAATTCCTTGGGAAACACTTTAGTGAATTCCCTCACAATATAAAAGTCTACAAGAATGGTTTCTTCCTTGAAATCAACCATCTAATCCAGATACGCATGCTCATAGGGTAGTAATATTCATTCGTGATATGATGGTGATAAAGAATATTAATCCCCCTCCTTGAACTTGTATATAATCGGGGTTTGATTCTCTATATGGATAGTGATTTCCCTCTCATGGAAATATATGTTGGCTTTATATAAGGAAATCCAATCCATGCTAAGAATTGCATCAAATTTAACCAGAGGGAGTATGATGAGGTTTTCTTGGATGTTCAATCCACAAATTGTGATAGGGTAAGAGTTATACTCATGGGTTGCATTGATTTACCAATTTTTCATACTCATTGACATATTTACTTCTAGGATTCTTTTTTTGGTGTTTGGATTTTTCTACTAAACTATTGGGATGTAAAAGAATGTGTAGAACTAGAATCAAAAAGTATGTTCACAATTCTTGAATGAATAACAAGAGTACCTGTCACCACTTTGTCGTTGGGGTTCACTTTAGAGGTAGTGATGGAAAAAGATCTCCCTTTCTTCCTTGGAGGTTGTTGGTTTCCTCATAAAACCATTGGCTTAGGGCACTAGTTTGCAATGTTCCCATGTTCCTTGAAGTTGAAGTAATGAACAACGTGTTGAGGGTCTAATGGAGCATTCATCTCCTCTATTGCAACCACCAGTTTCTCTCATTAGCAGCTAATATCCAGGTTCCCTTCTCTTCCACAACTAAAGCATTTCCTCATCCCCTTCATAAAATTTCCGGGGTTCTTCTTTCTGCACCTTTGTCAAGTGGGGTGCTAGATTTTCATAGAACCATTTTATTTGTCCATCAGAACACCAGAACTGAAGTCCACATTATGCTTCGTATCCCTATGATACCCCTGATATTCATCGATCATCATTTCAACTTTTAGGGAACATCAGATAATTTTTTATTAGGTATCAAAGTCACAGATCGCTAGGGAT
Organism: Viscum album; assembly: GCA_963277665.1. Taxonomy (NCBI): domain Eukaryota; kingdom Viridiplantae; phylum Streptophyta; class Magnoliopsida; order Santalales; family Viscaceae; genus Viscum; species Viscum album. The sequence goes on along the minus strand of OY728163.1, from coordinate 2,094,193,211 downwards.
TTCCGTAGGCTAGGTTTTATCCCACCAAAGAAGCGGTCAACGTTGTATTGGGGTGTAATGACAAAGTCGGAGGCATATCATGCAAGCCTTTTTAAGTTTTACTCATACACTTCTATGAAATCGTCATCTTTTTTCTTGAGGGAAAAGAAGTCACTTTCCATCTTATGTCGGAAGGTTCATGGAAAATATTTATTGAAATAATAGATTCTAGAAATCCTTCCATTCCAATGCCACAATCTCCACCTCAAGATTCATATTTTTTATCAATGTCCACCATTGATCAGCTTCACCCTCCATACTATAAGAATCCAGAAAAACCTTCTCTTTTTCGAAACATTTAATAATGGAGAAGATGTTTTCAATGGATTTGATCCATTTTTCAGCGATTGAGGGATCAGATGATCCATTAGATGTAGGAGGCATTTGTCTCGTGAAGCTCTCGATTGCGAATTGTTATTGCTTGGGGGGGGTTGAATGTTTCTCTTGACCCGTGTTTATATTAAAAATTTGAGTTAACAGAGAGGGTATCATGACAAATTTTGTGATTCCTGCTCCGATTGGATTGGGCATCTCATTAGAACAGTCATCACATTGATCATCACATAAGTTGTTAGCCCGAGTCCTCCTATTACAGACCATTGGCTGGAATCAAAGGAATGTACGGGGTAACACATAAAGGGTAATCCAATATATGAATTTATAGGATTCAATATATATTATCCATGATCTACATCCCAACATATATTCTTAGGGGAATTTTTTTATTCCCTTAATAATGGTTTATACTAATCTTTTTAATTTACCAAAGCATATCCCCTGGGAGTTTCGTAACCAAGAGTGCAGCGAGGCCCATTGTCATGAACTAGTTCCCATTTTAGCCTAACTCAAAGTAGTTTTTTCGGGTTTTACCCATAGGATACATTTATTCTATAGCCGCCTCTATGTGATCATATCTAGACAGGGATGTATTTTCTTGAAAAAACACGTACTCAATACTCACCAACATTTTGATCAAGAGGAATTTTCATTAATAAATGATTGGGTCGTTACACCTTTTCAGAGTTATTAACCCTAGGTGATTATAATACAAATACAGTATCCAGTTCTCTTTATCCATATAGAGATGTCATAGATATGAAACCACACATTATATACTTTAACAAAAGTTTAGTATGTTTTCATATATTTATATTTATCCCTATGTTTTCCATAAATGTTTTCTCATCCCAATCCTCAAATATAACATAACTCTACTATGATACCAACTATGGTGTCACAGTCCTACACTCTCAGTTCTAGTACAAAAAACACATAATTTACATACTAGATTAGATACCAAGTGACATGACCCAAGATAAGATTCATATATTTCACATCATTTTCATATTTCAATCATTACAAGACAATGTAAATATCAGAACCCCATAACCCAAAAGTTTAGTTCCTTTCATAATTATCAACATTAAAATATTATTACACATATATAACACCTAAGATTCATTTATATTAAGTGAAATTTTTATTTTCATGAAATTATATATTAATTAAAATTTTAATATTTCATTCCACACAAATTCTAATTTGATAGGATCAATATCAATATTTCCCTAACTATGTCAAAATACGCATTGAATGAATTTATTGGAAATTTTACATTATAAATAATATTTAAAATAATACCAATTTTATTTATAACTATGTATTATACTATGTATAATTGACTATTTATGGATTATTAATTTGATAGAAATAAATACATTATCATTTTGACGTAAAAAGTAATATTTTCCATAAAATATTTCTTTAGTGCATTATGGTTTTACATTTTAAATTATTAAAATACTCTATAATAATGAAATATTTAAATGAAAATTATAGATTTTATAGATAAATATATGAATTTAAATTCATATAAGGATGATTATTGGTCATAAAGTTAATGTAAGATCATATTACTTTTTATAAATTCATTTTCATGTAAAACTGTTTTATGTCATGTTTTGTGGGTTTATTTTTAAATTAATTTCTTCCACTTATAGTATTGTAGTTTTAAAAAATGGTTTCCATATTCTTAAAAATAATTTAAAATTTTGGTAAGGAGGTTACCTTCATTTTTTGTTCAATATGAATAGTAAAAATGGTAAATATTGGTTACTGTAGTTAAGGTTAAAATTGGTTTTTTGTGGTTAAAACTAACATAATATGGGTTAAAATGACCAAAAACCTATATAAATTATGTTTGATGAAGATTTTGTGACCCCATACTATCTTACCATTGAAATAAAATCAATTTGGAGGAAATATTCTATTAAAGTTACATAATAATATTTAAAACATTGAAAAATTATAAGTGTGTCAGTCACATCACTTATAAAAGGGCACATCCTCTCATAACTTATTCACACATAATGTGAAATTTATCATGACCAAACCCTACCATAATCTTTCTCAAACATCATTATCCATGTTATAGTGGTGGTATTCTTCACAAATGACCTAGCCTAGTGCCCTTGCGAACCGATGTAATTTATTTTCCATCACCTCCAAACAAGGATGGTGTATATAGATATATTTAAATAAATAACATGATATTAATGATATAATTTTAATTTTGAAAATATGAAATAAAAATTACCTTGTTTCCCATATATCTATTGGAAACTAATAATGTTTCTCGTGTTTGTGTGTGGATTACCACCTCCATGAAGAAATGTGAATCATATTTCTATTACACCTTACAAGGATGATGACAAAATTATATCTAATTAATAAATATGATGTTTATAACATTAATATAATTATAGAGATTATAAACTTATAACCTATTCACAATAACTATAACATTCATTAAAAAACATGTATGAGAAAACTAAACAGTTAACACATGAAATGATGATAATAATGAAAGCTTTTTAATGAATGCGATATAATATGTTATAAGTAGATCATATATGATATTATAGATATTTATATGTTTATTCCAAATCATTAATAAATATAAATTTATTATATAGGAGGTTAAAGCACATTCAACTATGAGGAAGGGTGAGCTGAAAATTTTTATCTTAATTTCTACTTTATTGGGAAATATTTGGTATTATACACATATTTTATATTATATTGTCAATATACTACAAATTACATGTATATAACTTGAATTTAAATTTATTTATGGTTATGAAATTTTCAATTCATGTTTTCTCATTCAAGGGGTTTCAATTTAAAATTTATCAAATAGGTAAACAAATACAATATAAAGTCATTTTTTGGTATTTATTAAATTTTTAATGATGGAATATTTTAATATTTCCTTCATAAACGCAATTAGTTTTATTATCTACTTTATATTAAATGAGATTCCATGTTTTCTTGAAAAGTTTGCTCTCTTTGGAACATGAATCAAGAAAATAAATTTTTAAACGAATATCTGATCTTATTTCCTTTTTTTATCTATTATATTTGTCTTTTTATGTCCATAGTTTTATCAAAATTATGTCAAATAAGACATTTGTATTTAAGGAAATAAATTTTTAATAACATTTTATGTCATCATAAACTTTTTACAAGCAATGAAAGAAATGTTTATTATTTTTTCTAAAAGGTTTATTTTTTACATTCTTTATGAAAAGTCAAAAGGAATATTTATTTTAAACAAATATAGTATTGATATAATTTATCACCATCATAATTTTTTTGAACAATATATATTCATCTACAAATTTCTCATTATTTTAAAATGAAAATTAATTAATGTAAGTTTATTTTGAATGCTTCACTTACATTTTCTTCTATTATCTTAAATAAATGATTTTATTAAAAAACCAATATTTTTAATGAATCTATGGCCATATTTTATTAATTTTATAGTAAATAACTTTATATTTAAATATTCACTTTCTTATAGTCATATTTTATAAAAAAAATTACATTTATATTCCATATCCATATTATTTTTATCATGGTTATGATTATTTATTAAACTATGTACCATTTTGACTTATGGTGTTTTACTACGAATATTATTTGATCGAATGGTGAAATATGGATATTTTATATTATTTACCCAAAATGAATATTTTTTTATAACGAATATTATTTTTAAATTAAATTTATCATCCAATATATGAGGTATGCATTAGAAATGTGGTTATGGGTGGGTATGATTATATATATCCCCCCAATGAATCTCAAGTATCATGAGACAAACCACTTAGCTATCCTTATTAAGTGGGTTTTGGTGTATACCCACCCATATTTGAAAATATCTTAGCACAAGTCCATGATCATGATTTATGGGATTATTCATTTCCCTCATTGAAAATTTTGTTATTATTATACATTACATTAATACATTAATATTATATATGAAAATATTTCATGCTCATGTAATTTATTAAATTTTATGTGTGTTTGGTTATTTACCTTTCTATATTGATTATTCCTTATTTACTCATGCTAGCTTCCACTTTATGAAACCCTTATAGATAATTTGAGATTGACCTTGATTCGATTTCCTTTACTCCGGATCTGATTAAGGAATCACCAAATGAGTTGAATGATGTATAATATTTACATTTACTATGTTTTATATTTTATTTCCAATGTAAAATGGATATCATATATGTATCTGGTTTTTTCAACACTACATAACTAATTAATAATTGGTTATGTAATCCCATATATATTAGGCCAATGTAATAAATTATACATTATATCTAGGTTACTATATTTATCATTGTTATAGTTGTTATCAAATCCATTTTTGTAGAAACTTAGAGAACTCTATTTTGGAAAACATATATTGGGGAAAATATACCTATTACTGACTTTGAGGGTATTCCCAAAAAAACCATCTTTATGATTTTGAGATTATTTATCCATAAATTTTAAATTTATTTTAATAATTACACAAATTATATACTATTATTTTTATTTCATAGTTTTATAAGATAATTTAGTTTATTCCATTTTCTAGAAATTGATCATTATATCAAAACCCCTAGCCATTGTAGAGATTTCCCTACTGAGTATTCCAAAACAACTAACCTTGGAGCTAAGAAGATCGTAGCCATATTAGGAAATCTAACCCAGGTAATGAATAATGACCTTTCATATGTGAAATATCATTATGATACATGATATTATACACTTATATTTGATCATTTCATGTTAAAGAATCCACAATTGTTTAGGGGAAATACTAATCTAACAATTGATGAAAATTGGATTCAGTCATGTGAAAATATATGTTTTGACTTGGGATGCAATGAAAGGTAAATTGTTATTACCACACCCCATCTATGAAATTTCTTTTATTTTATTCTTTTATTTTCTTCAGATATTTTGGTTGAGGTTTGTGTCAAGTTCCCGATTTGAATTTTTGAATTTTGGATGTTCGAGGTGAGTTTTTTTCATTTGTGTAATTCTTTAACATGGTTTTAGGGGCAACAATATAGTCAGTTGAGGTATAGGATGATATTATTTCATGTTATTCATGCATGGTTTAACCGTGTGGGGCCAAAGTAAAAATCATGTGACTTGTGGGTTGTGTCTGGGTCATAGTGCCCAACTTTCACACAATTAGAAGAAAATATAATGAAACTATAACAGGGTTTGTATAGTTTGTATAGTAAAATTTTTCACAGTTGCTGAATTATTTTTCAAACTATGTAGCCAAACCATGTGGCGTGCCCCATTCTACTAGTAGGGTGTGCACAGTTGGTACATGGCTTTTTAAACCGTTAGAGTTTCCTGGGTCATTAAAATTGTGATGTTTTTCTTTTCCCCCTCTTCTCTTTAACCCTATTTCCGGTTTCTCCTCGGTTTTTGAACTAGGTCGGCTTTGGGGCTTCAGGAGACCCTCTTAACTTGCTCCCCATCCTCCATTGAATCTCCTTGAATGTTCTTAGGTAATTTTATTTTAGTTTTTTGGACGATTTATTTCTCTTGTATATTCCAACTCTAGGTTCCTTGTTATATTCACAGTGGGTTCACTCTTAGCCAAAATATAAGGTTTAGGGTTTATGTTTGGGTTCTTTTACTTGGATATTATGGTGTGGATATTTTCTCTTGGTATTGTGTTTTCCTACTCTTGGAGTTTTGTTGTGTTCTCCCATCATTGAGGTAGGTGTTTCTATCCATTTCCTTTCTAGTATATTAAATTTGATACCTATATGTTTATACATAATTTATAAATGTGTTTTATATTATTTATATGTGGTTTTTGGTTTATTATGGTGTTTTCAAGATGTAAAATTTGTGTGAAATGGTTTCTAAAGGGGTTTATTTGATTATTACCTGTTTTAAATGCATGATTAGTGTTTGATAAGATGCTAATTTAACTTTAAAGTGAAATTGGGTTTTTTGGGAGGGTTTTACCCTCGGTATAGTTTTGGTAATTTTGTTGGATTGTGAATTGGATTTTTTATGTGGAAATTGGTGACTGTTAATGTTTTGGTGCTTATGGGTGGCTTATTGTGTTGGTTTAAAAGTAAGTGATGTCTCTTTAAAAAAGGTTCTTAGGTGACTTCATGGATACGTGATGAGTGTAATAGGATTTCACCACATCAAAATTTTCCTCGGGTGCACATGGATGTGGGAAAGTAAATGATAATGACCTTGAAATTGTTTTTTTCAAAAACCGTGGTTTTTTAAAGCCTTCTCCACACTTACCTCATCATTTTTCTAAATTATTGTCTTAATTTATAAATGGTATCGATGCTTTAACTAACTCTAAATGTGACTTCAAAAGTATTCTTTAAATCATGTCCCACTTAAATTTTTGAGATAAGTTTTGAAGAAAAATTGGAAAAAAGTACCATTTTTCATTTTGAGATATATTTTGGTGAATAATTTCTATAAGGGAGTGTTTTTTACTTTTGTGTCGCTGTTTTTTTTTACTTGTGTTTTAATATGGTTATGTATTTGATATTTAAAGGCCTATTTTTCATTGGGAACATAAAATTAGTTTTTCATCTTGACTTTAGAAATGGTTTGGGAATGGGTTTGTATACGTTTCTGAATAGAAAATTTTAAAGTCACAGTTGGTGACTTTTGCTGCATTTAGAAGGTTATTTTTGATGTGATGTGTTGTGAAAACCTGATTTTATTCTTTGTATGTTATGGAAAACAAATGTAGGATCCTATGTGGTCTGAAGGCCTGATTTGTATTTTTTAATGCATTGGAAAGTGGTTTAGAAAATTTATGTGATGTGAAGGCCAATTTTGTACTTTTTGATTTTTAGAAATGTGTTTTTTATTATATAATATGGTGGTTCCCTTGTGAGATTTAATTTTTAGATGAACGTTCTTGTGAAATAAATGTCTTCTCATGTGTGTTCATAATTACCTAGTTTCTGTTTGAAGACCACTACATCTTGGGATGGGATCCCCTCTAGTGGATCATACACAGGAAAGTTTTTGGTTTTGGATTATTTTCCGAGACCATTAGACAGTGGGATTCATTACCCTCTAGTGGATCCTTCATGAGGATGGTGTTGGATATGGTTTTTATACCATTTTTCACCAATTATTATTATCATGGGATTATTGGGATTTATCTACATGGGCGAGTGATGTTTTTTTTATCCCCTTTTAAATGGGTTGTTACCCCTTGGATTTGTTGAGAGGATATGTGAGATGTTCCATTAGATTGGATAGTTTATAATGGACAAGATTTTATTAACTATAGAGATCCACCCTTAGTTGGCAGGTGAGTACGAACTGAGTACATCAAGGTATTTCCTCTAGATATGGTTATTAAATTCACTTGATCATTTAACTATATATTTTCTTTCTCTTATGTTGCTTGTTGTTTATTATCCCTTCTAGTTTATGCATACTTGTTTTGTTTCCTTTATTATCATTAGACATTCATTTGGGTCATCTAGTATCGATTTGTAACTAGATTTTGGTTTTGAACTAGGTTTTGTAATGTGAAATCGTTTTAGATAAGAGGAATCTGAGTGTGATGTTTTAAAAAATATACTTATAAAAATCCGAGTTTAGTTTTTTAAAATGATTAAAACCCTATTTTCTGTATGTATTTTAATATAGTGTTTGTCGAATGTTTTGGGAAAAGAAATTCATGTACTTTGTGGTGATTACCTCCTGATATTTTTAAGATAACACCTTACTTCTGCAACTCGTAATTAGTAGACACAGACAATTTTCATGTTTAGCTTTCAGGTTCGATTTCCTTCAGAGCACGTTAGTCTTGAGGTTTTTTGTGACTAATAGGTTACTTGGGTATCATGTTAGTGTGGTTTTGATTCAGTTTTCTATTTAGTTTTATTATGTTCATCAGTTGTTGTATTGGGATTGGTTTTCATATTTATTGATATTCACTTTTGGTTATGTTTCATTATCTTTCTATTATTTTGATCTTATTTCTTCATTTAAATAAATCAATCCCATTGGATTATTTTGATGTCCTCCACTAGTTTCTAGCCTGTGGGAATCGAAAACTCCCTTCGAGCCTTGTCTTGGGAAGGGTCAGGTGTCATGATGGATAACATCTCAACCTGGTTTATAAAAAAATGGTATTAGAGCATGCCCTTGTTATTAGGGGTTTGAAGTATTTGTAGATTTGGACTATTATGAATTGATAGGTAGGCATAGGAAGGACTTCATGAACCCTTTCTTGTTCTAATCCTTGAGTTATCCAGGGTAGTTTGAGATTTGTGTTTGTGTTTCATTTTTGGTTTTTCATGGATGGGAAAAGAAAATAGAGGTGAACTTATGTCATGTTGTGATCTCACATGGAGTAGTGTCCAATGTGGAGTCGGAGTTCATAGTTCAAGGTCATCTTAGTTGTTGTTTCTTATTTGGGTCACGTCCCACAAACCATGTCTCTTGTTTATTCATGTCCACTAGTTCCTCATCCTAGGTTTTTTATAAGTGTTATTCATTTGAGTAGGTTTTTTGGTGTGAGTGGATTTTCATAAAGAAAATTCTTTTCATGAAAAGGTATTTTAAATGAAAATATGGTATCAAAGTGTGATTTTGTGGGATATATTTTTTGAACTGTATTTGAATGGGATTTAAGGTGTTTTTGGAAGTGTCTTAAGATTTTAGAGGATTGGGATTAAAATGAAATGGTAGTTTTTAAAAATAGGATTTTGGTTTTGAGGTGATGTTTGGATTATGATTCAGCTTATTGGTCCGATGATGGTATCTTGGTAGAGTTTTAATGATGTTTATTTTGGATATTTATTTTCCTTTTGTTCATAATACACTGCCAAGAAAGTTCCCCAATGTTTCTAGTGAGTTTCATTCAATTGTTGGATTCACCTAGACGCTTAATAGAAGGGAGGGGTTTAGTTATTCTTGGTTTTTCTAGTATTTCATGATTATTTAGGTCTATTAAAATAATTTTAATGAATTGAGGAGGTTGAGATTGTGTTCAGATCACTAGGAACTCCCAAAGCTCTGAATGTGCATGTGGTTCTGGGATTGTTTGAGGGTCAAGATTTAGATCAGTGGAAGGTTATTGTTTCATCATCGTTAGAAGATGGGATGTATTGGGAGGTTTTTGAGACAACTTATATCTTATTTTTTATCCATAAATATGTTAAGGTGGAGAAAGTGGTGGAGTTTCTAGGTGTTCAACAAGTCCATCTATTGGTGAGGGACAACATTTGTCATTTCAAAGAAAAGGTTTCTTTTTCTTTAGATATGGCCTCATAGAAATACTTGAAAGCTTCTATTTTCATTTGGGTAATTCTTATGGAGATTAAATATAAATTCCTCTCATCTGATAGAGTTAAGTTTGAAAAATTAGTAGATGAAATATTTCGCTCATAGTTGGTTCCTAGAATACATTCAATGGTGGTTATTGAACCCATTATTCTCAGCACTCATGAAGGTTCCCCATCTAGAAATTGGCCTATTATAGAGGAACCTATTTCTAATAAGTCTTTTTCATTGATTTTGACCTCTTATTTTCCAGACTATTCTCTCATGTAACATTAGTGGGCCGGTTTGGGAATTTTAAGTCATCTTACCATAATCCTCTGAATGATTTATGTCGGTGTGCCCATTTGGGTCATCTAGAGAAATTATGATGGAATCAAGGTGAGAGTAGAAAGTCTCGATCAGAGGATATTGGTACATAAATTTAGGGTATAAAATTCTTCAAGAAGTCAAGGCTCTAGCCATAGGCCCCAGAGTGAAGCTTTTTATGTAGTCTAGAATTACCAGGGTTATGGAGAACCTTGGCCCGGTTTTTCTCTTGAGTGTTGGAGTGAAGAAGATTAAATTTTATCTATAATGATTTTATAGACTATTGTGATTTCCCCTTTGTTATAATAATCATGGTTTTTAGGTTATTTTGGAATTCTAGTTTTGGTGACTATTTAAATTTGAGTCTTTAATTTGTAGTTCTTTCTTGTTTTTTACTTATCCTTTAGTGGATCAGTTTCAGTTTCTGGTTGTGCTTGCTTTGGAAATGTTTGAGTCTTAGTGAGTTGATGAATTATGGTTTTATTCTCTATATGGATTAAGTTCCTCCTGTAGGTTTTCCCCTTAGTGTGGGATATTTTTTGTTCAAAATGGGAGTTCTCAGTTTTGATGGTATTGTTTTTTATCCAGTGTGGGAATGTCAAGGTTAGTTCTTGTGGAGTTTTCCATGTCAGTGATGTTTTGTTGTGAGTTTCAATGTTGGTGGATTTAGGCAGATTCTTTTTTTTGGGAAAATTCTATGGTTTTCTCCCTTGGTTCTTCATACTGTTTTTTCCTCTTGAAATGGTTGGGTGTGACATTTTGAGTGAAATGTCACACAGTGGACCACTGTTTCATTTTATTTCATCTCATTTTAACTGTGATATTTGTCCCTCAAGTGGTCAGGTGAATTCCTTGGGGGAAGAAAGTTTTTTTGGTGGGAATAATTTTCACACATAGACCATAAAATTCGTTTTATTTTATTCTTTTCTAGTATATTGATACTTTGGTTGATGTTCGGGTCGATTTCTTGGTTTGAGTTTCTAAATTTTTTATGTTCTAGGTGATTTTTGGGCCTATGCATGGTTTGCGAGCATAGTTTGAGGGTTAACTATGTGGTCTATTGAGGAATAGGATGGTTTCTGTTAATTTTATTCTTTAACAATTTAACTATAATAGTTTGACCATAGTCTAGGAAAAACCATGCGAGGCCAAGGGAAAATCTATGTGACACGTGGGTTGTGACTCAGGCATGGTGCATGGCATGTGCATTGTTATAGGAAAACGTGCAAAACCTGTGTGAGGGATTTTCTATTTGGATAGTAGAATGTTTCATGGTTGGCATACAGTTTTTTGACCTATGCAGCAAAACTGTTTGGGGTTCCCCTTTTCACTAGTAGGGAGTTCATGGTTGGGGTATGGTTTTTCAAACCTTGCGACCTAATCATGCGAGTTTCACATATCATTAAAAGTGTGAAATTACTCTTTTTCCACTCCACTATTTAAACCCTATTTCTGGTCTCTCCACCCTTTTTCAACCAAGGTTCACCAAGGGGCTTCAAGAGACCCCCTACCAAACTTCCCTTCCTCTATTGAAGCTCCATTAAGGTTCTTAGGTAATTTTCTTTGAATTTTTTGTCAATTTATTTCTCTTCTCTCTACCCTCTCTTGGTTCCTTGTTATTTTATTCCAGCGTTAACTCTTGGAAAAATCATAAGGGGTAGGGTGGATGTGTGGGTTATTTTCCATGGATGTTAGGGTGTACATATTGTCTCTTGGGATTTTTTTCCCTATCCCAGAGTTTTGTTGTTTTTTCACATCATTGAGTGAGGTGTTTTATACATTTACTTTACATCACCTTCCATTTGATTCTTGGGCGTCTCCAAATAATATATAAATTAGTTTTTCATGATTGTGATATGTGTTTTTGGTTTGTTATGGTTGTTTTATGATGGAAAATAGGTTCTAAATGTTTTCTAAATGGACTTATTTAATTATTTCTAGACATAAATGCATGCTAGTAGGTTGATAAAATGTCATTTGAACATTAAAAGTGAAATCTGGTAATTTGGGTGGTGTTTATGTAACAACCCATGTTTTTATAGAAATTTTTTTCAAAAATGTACTTCTCTAGATGTAATTCTATGAAAAATAATAACATTGATTTTATACACATTTAGAAATTTAATTTGATAAAATAAACTAGGGTGAATTTTTGGGGTTTTTCTGAGAAACATTGTTTTTTGATGAATAGTGTCATATAATTTATTTATAAATATATGATTATATTTTAATTTTTTAAAATGTTTAATTAGATTATATTTTTATCAATTAATCTAATTTAGGTAATTGGAACTAATTTCAAATTGAAATCGGATTTAAAAATGGAGGAAACTTTTGAACATTTTTACTTTAAAAATGAACATTGTCGACCTAACTACAGGATTAATTTTCAATTAATTTCTACCAATTATGTTATTGGAATTTGGAAAATGGATTCAATATTTTGAATTAGAATAATTTATAATATTTAATAATTTCAAATTAGTTTTTTATAAAATAAATATTAGTGGAAGAAGTTACAATTAATTACATCAATTTAGGTAAAATTAAGCTTAACTAAGGAATAAAGCTTAAATTTAAGAACCAAAACAACATACACACTTTTTATAAACCCATATTTTTTCCATTATTCATCCATTCACCTCCCATTATTGAGATGTTTTTGTTATGACTTTTTTAGGTAAAAACATTGTCACACCGAACTTGTTTTCTAACATGCCAATTGTGTCCTTTCCCTTCCCTATAAAAGTCCACCACCTCTCCCTCTTCTTTAAACCTCTAAAACCAATTAATATATTAATATATATTCCCAATATAATTCCCAACATACATATATTCCTTCTATAATCCTCCCTTTTTTTATAATGTGTCTCAAAGAATTTGTTTGGCACAAACCAAAAGGAGTTACCTGATTAAGAGGTAATGTCGTCTCTCAGACTCCTTTATTTTATTTTCCTTATCCACCCCCTCCACTAACTTTATTGAATGATTGTTTAAAAACAAAATTATAATAAATATAAATTTATGTTTTTATACTATGGTTTTAACCTACACTTATATACACCTCTATCTAATGGGTAACGAACATAATGTTTACGTGTACAGCGAACTACCCCCTCACTAAACGATAATTGTTCTTTTTTCCATTACTTCCTATCATGGTAGAAATTTTTATGGATACTATGTTTATATTTGTTATATATTATATTTATTATGTATTTCGGATTCTTTATTAGTTTTTACAACCCATGTCTTTTTACTTTACATTTTTTGTAAATATGATAATTTCATTGGAGGAAGTGTGGACTATTTCCCCCTCAAAGTGATATGGTTCGTCCACACACTACATTTAAAGTATTGAGGATGGTTTTAGTAAAATTATAAGATATATATGATATAATAATTATACTTTAATAAATATAAATATAAATATATACACACATATTTCATTTACCTTATTAATTTCAATATGACAATGAAAACAGAAATAGTGTTCATACATACGTACAACTTACCGTATCCATGAATGGTGTATTCCAATTCCAAATGATATACTATATATATTATTATAATACAAATATATTGAATATAAATGATATTTATATCATTTTTAAAATTCTATAATCACTATATATTTATAATGACTAAAGATATAAAAAATTAAGACACATGTGAAGAACAAAGCAGATATTACCCAAATTGAAACCTTAACATGCGGATTGTTAAAAAGAGGTTAATATAAGGTCATAATAAAACAATATATTATATTAGATATAATAATATTGTTCTATAAATTTTGAATAATAAATTTCAATTTATTATATAGGTGGTTTGAATGAATACGACGAGAGTCAAGATATAGTGTTAGGGGATTTCATCTGACTTTTTATTTCTGTGAGATACATGCTAAGTTAGTTCCTCTTAAATTCTATGTGATGTAGGTAAAACCCATGATTGTATTTTTTTTATCTAATACTTAAATTTATGGGTATTCATATATACATTTTATGATCATTCTTCTGTGAGGTTTACCTTTCAAAAGATACCAAGTTGGTAAAATAGTTTTGTCTCAATTTTCCTTCTTTGAGACTTATGTATTGTTATACACCTAAATTATTTTTAGCGGTGTATATACTTTCATTTTACATGTCATACCCTGAATTTTATTATTTTCATGATATTTTATGTTTAATTTAATTTCCTTTTCTTACAAGTATAGTATGATCCCATGTTACCAACTTATAAGAGTTTATTGAAACAATTTCATAACTTTTCAAGATTGTTTATGTTTATAGTTCCTTTGATGAAATATTTTGATCCATATATCAATAAAACTCATGCGTTTCATTATCCTATATTTATTAAATACATTTACATGTATTTTTACCATTTTCTCCACTTTTTAGTATTTAATAAAATGTTTTTAATTAAAATTTTACCATCTCTCTCTGTTAAAAATCTATTAAATTCAAAAAAAATGTTTTCAAAAATTCCTTCAATAAATAATTGAAGCCCACTTTCAAGAAAAAAACATTTTAAAAACATTTTATGATTTTCAATTATTTCATTATATGTTTCAAAGCAATTTTTATGGATAAAGGTTTTCAAAAAGTTTTTTTGTTTTAAAAATCATTTTCAATACAGAATGGAAATTTCATTCAAGAAATATTTTTAAAATATATTTACAAATTGTTTCCCATATAAGATAACATTTTTTGGTTTACTCTTGCCTTTTTGGAAAAATGTTTTACTTATTCTGTTGATAATCATTCTCTGAATGGATTATCTTTTCATGGCATGATGTTTATGAAACCCATTTCTCTTTCACTCATTATTTGATTTTGAAACTTGGTTCTTTTCATGGGTAATGTTTATGATGAAATTATTGTGAAACATATCTTTTTATATAGGTTATGATATTATTGCATTTTCATAATTCCCATTTCATTTCATGGTCTACGATATGATTAATTATGATCATGTGGAACATGAATGTATGATTTCATTATAAGATTGGTGGGACATATATCTCCCTATAATGAATTGGGTAAAGATTTATATCTCATGATGTAGACTGATATGGTTTCAAAAATGAACCTTGACTACTAATATATCCATGAGAGTGAACCATGATAACCAAGATGGTATGAGGAGTGAACTCATGCTACTAACATGTTCATGAGAGTGAACCATGAATTCCAAGATGGTATAGGGAGTGAACTCATACAAACAAGATAGTCTTGGTAACAATGTCTTTGATACTATAGAAAGCATATTATATGATTTTGTGTATTCCACAATTCCATGTTTGATTCCTCTATTATTCTTTCATGTATTATGTTCATAATTTCCTTATGATTCGTGTCTTATTAACTTCCATTATTTATTCCATGATTCATATATATGATCTTTTATATGCAGGGTATGATCATCAATCTTTGTGATCATCTTCTCATACCCTTATATGCATGATTATTCTTACATGTCTCCATTGTTTACCTTTACTGAGCATCAGCTCTCATATCTTTTTAGGTTTCCTTCCCAAGGTTATGAAGATATGTTTTATGTTTTATGTATCTAAGAAGGGTGGTAATAAATAATAACCTAGTGGGAGATGATGTATCTCACTTATGTATTAGTTTTTATTTTTCCCACCTTCCACACACACTAGACTTGTATGGTCTTTGGGAAGATGTTTGTATAATGTTTTAAGTATTCAAGAAAAGTTTTGTAATGTTAATCTATGAAAATCAAGGGTTTCTATAGTGTAACTTTAGTTCTATTTTGGTAATATGTATTGGTTTTGAATTGGATGTTGTGTGTGGAAATTGGTGACTTTTTTTTGTTATGGAGAATATGAGTGTATTATTGTGTTGGTTTAAAATCAAGTGATGTCTCTTTAAAAAGGTTTTTCTATTGATTTCATGGATACTTTAAGTGATTCACTGTATATTGGAACATCCATATGTGAAACATTTGTACATTAGGATGGTATAATTAATACCAATGGCCTTTAAAATTATGTTTTTCTTGAACCATGGTTATTTTTTAAGTACACTCATTTCTTCCCTCATCCTTTTTCCTAAAATAGTTTCTTGATTTCTAAATAGTGTATTAGTGCTTCAAGTGACTTTTAATGTGACTTCAAACATGTTCTTTAACACTTGAAGCATTAGATATTTTGATATGTGTTTTCTATAAAAAATTCCATAAAGGAATATTTCCCATTTTGAGATATGTTTTGGTAAGTAATTGTCATAAGGTCTCATCTATCACTTTTTGTGTTGTTTTATGTTTTCACATGGGCTTGGAATTTGTTTTGGATTTGAAATATAACAGGTTTTTTATCATTGTGAATCTTAAATTGGTTTTTTATATTGACTTTATAAATGGTTTGGGAATGTCTTTGAAAATGTGTTTGAATTGAAAATATTAAGGGCCCTGTTGGTTATTTTTTTCACCTTGAGAAAGTTAGTTTTGATGTGATGTGATCTGAAATCATGGATGGCATCTTAGAATGTTGTTGAAAAATGGTTTGGGTCCTAAGTGGTGTGAAGTCCTGATTGCTATTTTGAAATTTTTTGGAATGTTTTTTTGAAGTATTATGTGATATGAAGGCCCATTTAGTATATTGTAATTTTTGTAAAAGTGGTTTTGATTATGGAATATGGTGGTTTCCATGTGATATTTTATTGTTGGATGAACGTTCTTATGAAGGAAATGGATTTTCCTCTCTGTTTGTAATGACTTGGTTTATGTTTATAGACTACTAGAGGTTGGGATGAGATCCCCTAAATTAGATAGTGAATGGGAATGTTGTTGGTTTTGTCTTTTGTTTAGAAACCACTAGACTATGGGACGCATTCCCCTCTAGCGGATTGTGTATGAGGAAGATGTGGGTTATGGTTGTTATACCATTTTTTAGCAAGTATTATTATCATGGGATTCATGGGTGTCATTTAAAGGGTCGAGGGGTGGTTTCTTGTTGACCATGATTATATGGGTTGGTACCCTATAATTTATTGTGAGGACAGGTGGGATGTTCCACTAGATTGGCTAGTTTAGATAGACTAGTTGGTTATTGACTGTGTAGCTTCACCATATACTTTCATGTGAGTCCAAACATAGTCGGTCTAGGTATTTCCTGTAGAGATGTTTAGGAAATTTATATTATTATCTATCTATATGTTATTTTTATCTTATTTTGGTGGATTATTTTTAGAACTACTAGCTTATATATTCTTGTTTTGTTTACTTAATTATCAACAAAGTTTAATTTGGGTGAAATAATGTGGATTTTTAGTTGGATTTGGGTTTTGAACTGTGTTTCGGAAAGTGTAGTCATTTTTTGAAAGGGGTATATGTGTGTTCTGTTTTCAAAAAGAAACTTATGGAAATCAGTGTTTGGTTTCTTAAAATAACTAAAATTCTATTTTTAGTATGTCTTTTAAAGTAGTATTTTTGACTATTTAATGAAAGTAAATGTGTGGAATCTTTGGTGATTACCTACTGAGCTGCTTAAGCAACCACCATACTTCTTCCACTAAGCATCGATAGACCCAATCTATTTTGCATTTTTTTGGTTTTTGGTTTGGTTTTTTTTTATCAGAATATTCTAGTGGTTGGTGGTGACCAAGAGGTCACATGGTGATCCTATTAGTGTGGCTCTTATTTTGTTTTCTATTCAGTTTTTTTATGATCATATGTTGTTTTTTTGGAACTAGTTTTCATATTTATTATTATTCAGTTTTTTCTATGTTGCGTTCTATTTATGGTATTTTAATCAAAGTTTTTCATTTTTATAAATAATTCCAATTGGATTATATTGATGCCTGACACTAATTTCTAGACAATTGGGATTGGGAACTCCCTTCGCGCATTCTCTCATGTCGAGTCAGGTGTTGGGTTAAATGGAATCTCGGCATAGTTCATGACAGTTATATTGGTTGTGAATTGACTAAAAGTTGATGATGATCAATAGATTAATTTTATCCAGAATATTATAGAGGTGGAGTTAATAAAACATATTAAATGTAAATTATTTAAATTAACATTCATCGATAAATATTTTCCTCATAAGAAACAAACATAAATGAATGTAAATTTCCTCAACGTAAAGAAAAAGTAAGAATAGATTATTACAAAGTATAAGGATACCTTTATAAGAAAATAAAAGTATTCTATAGAATACATATTTAATATAGAAATAAATATTTTCTATTTATTTTAAGAGTTTATTCCAAGCCTCTGAAAGGAATTAGTTTCTCAAACATTTGCATCATATGATGAAATAGTATTATGTTCCATCAAAATAGAGAAATAATTTTCTATATCCATTAACATAAATAAAAATAAAGATAATAATATATAGATTGAGAACCCATAAAAGGGAAATAATTTAAAGAGGAATAAAGTAGTGAATTAATTTCCATTATGTGAATATTATAAAAATAAACGTCTTGGGAAATGCTTAGATGGAATTGTATTTTAATACAAGTGAGAAAATAAGGGTAATCTAGATAATTAATATAAGGGAATGAAATAAAACACTACTATTTAGTGCCTAAACTATATAAAAATGAGGCATCATTCATTCCAATTTCCCATTCCTTAAGGGTACCTATAGCAAAAAGGCCAATGGGGGAAGCCCAATATTATACAATCACCAGACATGAGGTGGGAGTTCCAAAAGATATAGAGCTAGGTGTTTAATAATATTAACAAAGTTAGAAAATTTATTATTTTATTATGGATTTTTTAACTTTTTATACATTAGATGTTGGCCATGAAAATTATATAACTCTATATCAACTTAACAAGGGAGTTTTCAGTGAATAATCTTAGTGGAAATATTACCACAAAAGGATGTGTCAGTCAGTTCCCATTATGAAACATAGGTGTAAACTATATTCAAACATGATTTTCATAACTATGATATACTTTGATATAATCCTTGGTAGTTATTTCCTTTCAAATTTAATTAAAAAATTTATTGCCAAGAAAATTATATTACAATATCCAATGAAGATGTGAAATTACTTATCTTTAGAGGGAATATTTCATCATTTGAGACATGTCAAGATCAAACACTAGAAGCACTTATAAATGAGATTATTAGGGAAGAAGATTAAACACAATCTATAGATGGTAAATGTATTCTTCAAATAGATTATGTGCCTATATTAAAATAATACATTGATATATTTACTGAGGAATTACTTGTACATCCACTAGAGTATAAAGTTAATTATTCCAATGATTTAATCCCTAATGTGAGACCTATAGTAAAGTATCCCTATAGAATAGACATTATAGAATTAGTGGATTTGAGGAAACAACTAGAAGATTCACATGATAATGTATTTATATTCCATCTTGTTTCACCTTGGGTCGTTTCTTTTTGTTAAAATGATAGATGGATCTATAAGTTTATACACTGATCATAGGAAAATCAATGATATAAATAAAATTAATAAGTATCATATATCTAGAATTAATGATTTATTTTATCAACAACCAGTAACTAAATATTTTTAAAAGACTGAACATTGTTTTAGGTATCATCAATTATGTGTAAATAAAAAAGATATTCCAAATATATCATTTTGAATATGGTATGGACATGATGAGTTTAAAATAATTCCATTTTGATTTAATAATATAGCTTCTATTTTGATAGATCTTATTAATACATTGCTCAACAAATATCTTAATAATTTGTTTTGGTATTTAATAATTATTTCATGGTGTACTCTAAAATTTATGAGGATCATGAAAATCACTAGTGAATCATGCTAAATTATCATAGAGAAAATGTAGTATATGATAAATTTATGAAAATGTGAATTAAAACTTCTGAAATTAGCATTTCATGGCCATATTGTATCTATTGATGGAATATTGGTTAATCATGTGATTAAAATATAGTCAATGAATAGAAAACATTGAAGAACATAACTAAGGTATATAGTTTCCATGAATTTGAATATTATTATCTGTTATTTTTTTCTAAATTAATTTTTAATTAGATAACTTATTAATGATGCTTTCACAAAAAGGGGTTAAGTTTGTCACGACCCACCTTCACCAAAAGGAGGGAAGGGACAGCAGATTGTCAGAAAGTGAGCCAATTTCATCAACCGGTCCACCACCACCCAGATAGCATCGTATCCCCCTTGAACCTTGGGTAGACCCATGACGAAATCCATCGAGATGTCATCCCACTTCCACTCGGGAACATATAAAGCTTGAAACAAGCCGCTTGGGACATGGTGTTCAGCCTTCACCTACTGACACACTAGGTACTTTGCTACGAACTCTGCTACTGTCTATTTCACCCCGAGCCACCAAAACTGTCCCCTCAAGCCCTAGTATATCTTTGAATCTTTTGGGTCCACTGCTAGGGGTGATTTGTGGAACTCACCAAGAACTCTCTCATGCATCGCCTCCGGAACGAACAACTTCCCTCGGAAAAGTATCAGATTCTGACCATCCTCTGTCCACCCTTCTGGAGCATCGCCTTGGTTAAACTGGTCACGCACCACTTTGCTTTTCGAGTCTCCCCACTAAGACTCCTCTACATGTCGTAACAGAGAAGACTGTACTGTCATCTGATACATGAAACCTCTTCCAGCTTCCTCCATTGCATCCAGGTGCAGGGCAGCCAAAACCTCCATTGCCTTCCAAGCATCTTCCGACTCTCGAACCGCATCCATCTGTGACTTCCTGCTCAGGGAATCAGCCACCACTTTCCCCTTTCCTGAGGTGTAGGAAATCTCGAATTTGTAGTCTTTAAGTAATTCCATCCACCTTCGCTATCCTAAGTTTAGGTCCCACTGGGAGAAGACATACTCCAGGATCTTGTGGTCGGTGAAGACCACGAAGCGCTCCCCGATGAGGTAGTGTCGCCACAACTTTAGTGTGAACACGACTGCCGCAAGCTTTAGATCGGGGGTGGAATAGTTACGCTCATGGGGACGTAACTACCTATACCCATAGGAGATCACCCCTTGCCGCTGCATCAACACACATATGAGGCCCTTCCCTAAAGCATCACATAACACCTCATATGATGCCCCTTCTTCCGGTAACCTCAGCACTGGGACACTAACCAACTTCTCCTTCAGATAGCTGAAGGCTTCCTCGCATTGCTCGTCCCACACGAAAGCTCAATCCTTCTTTGTCAAGGCTGTCAAAGGTGCTGAAACTCAGGAGAAGTTGGGAATGAACCTCCGATAGTAACCGGCCAGCCTGAGGAAACTACGGACCTCTGCCACGTTCTTGGGTGCTTCCCAAGAAACAATCGCCTCAAACATTGATGGGTCCACCGCTACTCCCTGCTCAGACACTATGTTCCCAAGGAAGTGCACTTATCGTGTCCAAAGCTTGCACTTAGACAACTTCCCAAAGTGTTGGTGCTGCCAGAGGACATCCAAAACCGTCCTCAGGTGCTCAGCGTGATCCTCCTCTAATCTTGAATAGGTCAGGATGTCATCGATGAACACTACTACAAACCGATCCAGATACTCCTGGAAGACGGAGTTCATAAGCCCCATGAACACAGCTGGAGCATTTTTAACGCTGAACGGCATGACCAAAACCTCGAAATTCCCATATCTGCACCTGAAGGCCGTCTTCGGGATGTCGCCCTCCTTCACCCTCAAGTGGTGATATCCAGACCGCAGTTCAATCTTCGAGAACCATCCTGCCTCCTTCAGCTAGTCAAAAAGATCGTCTATCCTTGGAAGAGGGTAGCGATTCTTGATCATCACCTAATTTAGCCTCCTGAAGTCTATGTACAACATGTGACCACCATCTCCCTTCTTTGTAAACAAGACTGGAGCAACCCACGGCGACGCACTTGGTCAAACATAACCCATCTTCATCAGATCTTCAATCTGAATCCGTAACTCCCGTATCTCTGAAGGTTACATCTGGTACGGAGCCATCGAAATCGGATGAGTACCATGATTCAAGCCTATCCTAAACTCGAAATCACGTTGAGGGGATAGAGTCTTCACCTCCTCTGGAAAGACGTCCACAAACTCACTAACGATCCCTAGTACCTCCACCATCTCTGCATCCGCTGACTCTACTGAAAGCTCAGATAACAAGGAGAGGAGGGGTTCCTCTCGCCTGCTGCCCTTCTGGACACCCCGATCCCTGGTGAAAGTAACACGTCTCCCACCTAACTCTGAAAACGTGACTATTCCTTGGAATCAGTCGATGATGGCACATACATAGAACAACCATTCAATGCCTAGGATGACATCGTATGGTTGTATCTGCAATAGTAGGAGGTCCCTGACTGACTGATGTCACCATATCATCAGTTTTTATCCTCGAAAAACATATATCAAGTTGGTCTGACCTCCGGCTTTTGTGATCAGCACCAGGGGCACTGGATGTCTCTC
The DNA here is from genome assembly GCA_963277665.1 of Viscum album. Lineage (NCBI taxonomy): Eukaryota > Viridiplantae > Streptophyta > Magnoliopsida > Santalales > Viscaceae > Viscum > Viscum album. The sequence goes on along the minus strand of OY728163.1, from coordinate 2,094,170,796 downwards.
GGCATCTAGACCCAAAGAACGGTCCAGACTGGGTTTAACAAAGCAGTGTGAAGCTCCTATATCGAACAAGACATAAGCAAGGGTACTGAACAAACTGATCATACCTCAAACGACCTCTGGTCCTGATGGAACTACTACCTTCGTGGAATGCAACTGCCCGCGCCCGGCTCCTCTAGCCAACTCTTTGTCTTCATGTCAGAGGTGTTGCCCTCATACTTCTCGAGGGTCTGTCGTTGGAAAGTTTGAAGCATCTTCTGCCACTGGTCATATTCCTCCTCTCAGTCATCCCTTCGCCGATTATCTAAATTGACCTCCGGGGCCTCGATCGCCCGTACCACTCGTGGTCGTCTCCCATGTTCCAAAACAGCAAGGTAAATAAGGAATGCCTAAGCCCGAGTAGTGTAGAATATTGTTCTTAAATTTTCATGGACTTCTACATTTATTTTAAATCCCCAAGACACCCATTAAGCACGATAACACAAGTCATTATTATGCATGTATTTTTCCTAGGGTCTCTACCATGCAATCAGCGTGGCCACACTTGGTCATTCGGTAGGTCCAGATTCCTTTCATCGGATCACGGGGGGCCCTAAAATCTCATGTCCTAGCCGGTGTTCCTTGGCCTAATTCATGCACCAAGGTCACCCAACACTGTTTCCCTACCCCCCCCCCCCCCCATGCAATCCTCACTGTGCCTAACTCAAGACTCCATCCTACCTCTCAACCTCCCTCTCATACCATTCTGTCATGACCCGCCTTCACCAAAAGGAGGGAAGGGACAGCAGATTGCCAGACCCTTCCTTCTTTAAGTTGAAGGAGAGATAATGACCCCCAAGACCCACCTTCAATAGGTCCTGGAGTGGATACTAGCACCAGGGGTATAGAATCTCACACAAAGTGGAAGGCATTACCATTTTTATTTTTATAGGAACGAGAGATAAGATATCAACCCCAACAATACCAAATATGTAAGTACAGGAAAAGCCAAAAGTAACCCATTCCCATATGCATGTTCAACAGTAAATAATACAAGCCTCAGAAACTCCAAAGGTAAAGTTCCAAAAAAGAAAAGGGAAACGACAACATCAAATTCCTCGAGGTCTAAGCTAGTACAGTCCCGCAAGATCCCTGAATTCCTTCTAGAAACCTGAAAGCAGTTTTATATAGGTAGGGTGAGCATAAAAGTCTACTCAATAGGGTAAACCAAGGTATCTCGTGGACAAGTGAGGAGACATTCTAATTCCCCATGGAAAAAGAGATAACCAAACACCCAACAAGGAAAAGTTATCCACCCAACCATTACCAAGGCACGCTCCCAAAATAACACAATTCAAGTAGAATATAGTAATAGCACATCAATATTTGGGTACCCCACGCCACTTTCCCACTGGTTATTAAAGATATCCTATGCATCGAACCAATCCTGCCATCCTCACCGTAGTCCCACTGCCAAATCCTGCCCGCACACACCTGGGCCACAGCCTCACCGCAGTCCCACTACCAAACCCCGCCCGCAAACACCTGGGCCACTATCCTGCCCGCAGACACCTGGGCCACAACCACCATGTGTAACCATACCCGCAAACACCTGGGTCAGAACAACTACTGCCATGCCCAAAGAAACTTGGGCCTCATCCTCAAGACACTTGGGAAAAAACCTGCCCGCAAACACCTGGGCCAACCACCACAACTACCCCTCCTGAAGATTCTTGGGCTAATAATGGAGTTCAGGCCATCACAACATGCCCGAAGAGTCTTGGGATATTCAGGAAAGGGAGCAGAAAAGGAGCTAATAACCATCCACTCATAAGAGTGTTTGGGAAAACACCCTCCCCCATGAAATGGGGGTGTTCAGAACTAAAGTGCTCAACTTGGGTCGGGCGCGAACAAGAAACATAGAAGCTACAAGATATATGCATAGGTAACAACGCTCATCCTATCCTAGGGGTTCCAAAACCTAATCACAAACACCCTCATTACTACTCATTCATAAAAGAATAGCACGGCACTCACGACCAGGCCACAACTCATTCCCAAAACCAATTCCCATTTAAATTGTTCCCGTTCTCATGTTCAAGTAGCCCCATTTAGGTGAATTCTACACTACTTGGAAATCAACAGGCAAAACCACAAGCCAGAGAAAGAAGACAGTCAAAAAGCAACTTAAACATTCACACCCGGTTCTCTTGTAAAGTCACAACAATAAAGGGATAAGTGAGATCCCTCAAGGTACTGTAACCAAAGAAACCCCAAGACACAGCCCCATGTCCCCAAGATCCAAGAGCCAATGGTTTCTCAACAATAGAGGATTACACCCCAATTCGTGATATAAGAAGAGTAACCGCACAGTCTCATATCCACAACCAGCGAAAGTATAACAACAGGGGTTCCCATCCCCACCCACATCACCCCAGCAATCTAAGCCCCCGTCCAAGAAAACCATATGGTCACCTGAAATTGGCCCGTGAAAGAGAACAACTAATCCACTACCACCAAAAAAAGGCAGGCTCGTGTAGGTATTTTCAGATTTAAAAGATTTAACTCACTCCATGGTTTTAATTCCATTTTTCTTCAACCGGGGTTATCACAAAAAGGGGTTGATCCTGGTGCCTTTAATTTATTTAACAGAGTATACGTAATTAACCAATTCTATGTTATGGTTATTTAAACATCCGGGAGAACCGAGGTTCATTAGTGCGTAGAGAAAGACCACCAACAGCCATGATTTTCAGGGATCATCGGCCCATACAATTCACAACACATATCAACATAAAATAGTATAGCAGAACATCGATCACACCCCCCATTTTATTCTTTGAAGGTCCGTTCATTATCTTCATTAAGTTCTATTTCATCAATTTCCACATATACAAAAGCATTCCCACCTCGCACGATACATATAAAGGAGAGATGAAGGAGAAAATCCATACTTTATTGATCAAAGATCGATGTTTTTCTCCACGCGCCAGGAACAAGGAATGCATGATTTGCAGGGGAGGGACGTCGGGAACTCCAAGGAAGAGCAGACGACATCAGTCTAGGTGCACCAAAAGTCTCAGAAAGGAGGGACTTCAAGTTCACTAGGGAGAAGAGAGAAGTCATCCAAAAGAAATAATGGGGAATAATAATTTCTTCTGCGATATATAGATAAAATCCATTTGTTACGGGGTATGGGAAAAAAATTGAATGCTTTAAATTTAGTTCGTGTTTTCCCCACGCAGTTGGGTGGTTACACACGAAGGAATTAATTGTTATTTAATTCCTTATTGAGGAGGTACCCTGGGATTTATTGGAATTTAATTATGGGATTTTAAATGGCTTTGAACCACTTGAAAAGAAGTTGAAAAACCCAAAAGAGGGTTACGGGAATGACTGTACAAGGAAAACCCGACAAGGCTGGATAACACCGATCGGTCGCCCCGATCGGTTGGTCGCACCGATCAGTCCCACCAATCGATCGCGCCGATCGGCCGTACCGATCGGTCGCGTCGATCGGTGTAATCCAACCTTGTTGGGTTTTCCTTCTACAGTCTTTCCCGCAACCCTCTTTTGGGATTTTCAACTTCTTTTCAAGTGGTTCAAATCCATTTATAATTCCATAATTAATATCCAATAAATCTCGAGGTACCTTCTCAATAGAGAATTAAATAAAAATTAATTTCATCATGTGTAACAACCCAACCGTATGGGGAAAACACGATCCGAATTTAAAGCGTTCAATTTTTTCCCATACCCCGTAACAACGGGATTTTATCTATATATCATAGAAGAAGTTATTATTCCCCCTTCTTCATTTTGGCCGACTTCTCTCTGCTCCCTAGTGCGCTTGACGTCCCTCCTTCCCGAGACTTGTGGTGCGCCTAGACTGAAGTTGCATGCTTGTCCTTGGAGTTTCCGACGTCCCTCCCCTACAAATCGTGCATCCCCTGTTCCTGGAGCGTGGAGAAAAACTTTGATCTTTGATCAATCAAGTAGGGATTTTCTCCTTCATCTCTCCTTTCTGTGTATCATGCGGGGTGGGCATGCTTTTGTCTCTGTGGAAATTGATGAAACCTAACTTAATGAAGATAATGAATGGACCTTCAAAGAATGAAAGGGGGGTGTGATCGATGTTCGATTGTACTCGTTTATGTTGATATGTGTTGTGAATTTTACAGGCCTATGCTCAATGAAAATCATGGCCATTAGTGGTCTTTCTCTACGCACTAATGAACCTCGGTTCTCCTAGATGGTTAAATAGTTGTAATATATAATTGGTTAATTACGTATACTCGGTTAAATAAATTTAAGGCATCATGACCAACCCCTTTCTGTGATAACCCCGGTTAAAGCACAGTAGAATTAAAACCATGGAGTGTGTTAAATCTAATAAATCTGAAAATACCTGTATGATCCTTCCTTGTGTTGGTGTTAGTGGTTTTATGGTTCTCTTTCACGGGCTGATTGCAGGTGACCTTATGGTTTTATTGGATGGGGGATTAGATTTCTGGGGTGATGTGGGTGGGGGTGGGATCCCCTGTTGTTATACATTCACTGGTTATGAATCTGAGGTTGTGTGGTTACTCTGATTATATCACGAATTGGGGTGGAATCCTCTATTGTTGAGAAACCATTCACTCCTGGATCTTGGGGACATGGGGCTGTGTCTCGGGGTTTCTTTGGTTCCAGTACCTTGAGGGATCTCACTTATCCCTTTGTTGTTGTGACTTTACAAGAGAACCGTGTTTGAATGTTTAATTTTCTGTTTGACTGTCTTCTTTCTCTGGCTTGCGGTTTTGCCTGTTAATTTCCCAGTAGTGTAGAATTCACCTAAATGGGGTTACTTTAACATGAAAACAGTAACAGTTTAAATGGGAATTGGTTTTGGGAATGAGTTGTGGCCTGGCTATAAGTATCGTGTTGTTCTTTTATGAATGAGTAGTAACGAGGGTGTTTGTTCTTAGGTTTGGGAACCCCTAGGATGGGATGATCGTTTTTACCTATACATATATTGGTAGCTTTAATGTTTCTTGTTCGCGCCCCACCAAAGTTGAGCACCTTAGTGCTGAACACCCCCATTTATGGGGGAGGTTGTTTTTCCCAACACTCCTATGAGTGGTTGGTTATTAGCTCATTTTCTGCTCCCTTTCCTGGATAACCCAAGACTCTACGCGTAGGTTGTGATGGCATGAATTCCATTATTAGCCCAAGAATCTTCAGGCGGGGTAGTTATGGTGGTTGGCCCAGGTGTTTGCGAGCAGGTTGTTTCCCATGTGTCTTCGGGATGAGGCTCAGGTGTCTTCAGGCATGGAAGTAGTTGTTCTGACCCAGGTGTTTGCGGGTATGGTTATACGTGGTGTTTGTGGCCCATGTGTCTATGGGCGGGATAGTGGCCCGGGTGTGTGTGGGCGGGGTTCGGCAGTGGGACTTCGGTGAGGCTGTGGCCCAAGTGAGTGCAGGCAGGATTTGGCAGTGGGAATGCAATGAGGATGGCGGTATTGGTTGGATGCTTAGGATTTCTTTAATAACCAGTGGAAAAGTGGCGCAGGGTACCCAAATATCGATGTGCTAATACTATATGTTACTTGACTTGCATTATTTGGGGAGCGTGCCTTGGTAAGGGTTGGTTGGATAGCTTTTCCTTGTTGGGTGTTTGGTTATCTCTTTTTCCACGGGGCATTAGAATGTCTCCTCACTTGTGCATGAGAGACCTTGGTTTACCCTACTTAATATACTTGTATGCTCACCCTACGTATATAAAACTTCTTTCAGGTTTCCAGGAGGACTTCAGGGATCATGCGGGACCATACTAGCTCGGACCTCGGGGCAGTTGTTGTTGTTATTTCCCTTTTCTTTTTTGGTACTTTACCTTTGGAGTTTTTGAGGCTTGCATTATTTACTATTGAACGTGCAAATGGGAATGGGTTACTTTTGGATTTTCCTTTAATTTCATCTTTGGTATTGTTGGGGGTGCAATCTTATATCTCGTTCCTATAAAAATAAAAAGGGTAATGCCTTCCACTTTGTGTGAGATTCTATACCCCTGGTGCTAGTCGCCACTCCGGGACCTATTGAAGGCGGGTCTCGGGAGTCATTATCTATCCTTCAACATAAAGAAGGAAGGGTCTCACAATCTGCTATCCCTTTCCTCTTTTTGGTGAGGGAGGTTCGTGACAAAGTTCATATCTACAGGAATGTGAATATTGTTTTGAAGAATTGAAGAGGAGATCAATCAATGCTCTGATATTGAATCTACCATTGAGAAAGGATTGATTTGTCATATATAGTGATGCATAAAATAACAAAATTATGTGTGTTATTATATAGAATGATAAATTTATTTCCAATACATCAAGTTAGTTAAAGACACATGAATAGAACTATTCAACTCTAGATTTTGAGTTAGAAACAATAGTCTTTACCTTAAATATATGGGGATGTTATCTCTATGGGGAAAAGATATGAGATATAAAAAGATCATAAGATTATGAAATATATTTTTTTCACAAAAAATAGATCAACATGTGGGAAAGTAAATGGCTCAAGATACTCAATGATTATGTTTTATCAATACACTACTGCCTGAGGGAAAATAACTTATCAGTTTAATTGAATAAGAATGATCATGGTTTCCTTACAAAATGGGGATTTACAGGGATCCTATATGCATGGATTTAGTAAATATGGATTTGGTAATTATTAAGGAAGTGAAAACATCCCCATTTTTTAAATTATTTACAATCCATTCTTATTGGAAAATATAAAAAATTCTCATCCGGATGATAATTATTTTTCAAAAGAAAATTAAATCTTGAATAAGGGAAAATTAGAGGACTTCACTTATAAATATGGGGTTCAAAATTTTTGAAATAGGTCATGTGTTTCATTTATACCTAATATAAAAATGGGATTATTATAGAATTATCATATCTGAAACATCTCTACACACCGTGGTAGAACAAATATGTATTTGGATTTCAAGGAACATTTTTTATGGGATAATATGAAGTGAGAATTACTGATTATGTATCAAGATGCTTGTTTTTAAAAAAATAAATTCTAAGAGATAGAAACCTATAACATTCAAGCAAAAAACTCTTATTCATATGTAGAAATGTTATTAACTTATTATAGATTGTGTCATGGGGTAACTAAATACTCCTATAAATAATGATACCATGTTTGTTATTATTGATCCCCTTACCAAATACACACATTTCCTCACTATAATAGAATATTCACCACTTGATAACCTCACATGGTTCTATATTAATGAATTTTTAAGAATTTATAGCGAACCTATTTTAATTTTATTTGATCATAATCCAATAATTACATTGAAATTCTTGAAAATTATTTAGAAGGATCTTGATGTCGAGATTCATTTGAGTACTTCCTATCACCCTCAAATAGATAGAAAAACTATATATACTACTTAAACAATAAAATATATATTAATGTTGTTATCGCTTTACTTTCATGGTATATGGGATAATTATGTACCTTTTTTGATTTATCCTATAATAAAATATTTCATTCAAGTATTCAAATAGTGATGTTATAAGACTTATTTGGTATGATATGTCATACTTTGACTTGTTGGGATTAAGTCGATGAATGGAATTTTGTAGTCCTATATCATGCCAATGAGACAATGGTGAAGGTAGATACTATTCAGAACCATATTAAAGCAACTGAAAGTATGAAAAAAAAACAATGTTGATAACCAAAGGAAATATTTTTAATTTAATGTAATAGATTACTTTTCAAGAATATATATCAATATATGGTTATTATAAGGTTCATAAATAAAGGAAAACCAAGCCCCTATAAAATCATAACTTTATAGATTTTGTAAAGAATAAGAGATGTGTCTTACTATCTATAAATATTGTTGATCCCCACTTATATACAAGAATTGTTACATATATCGATGTTAATTAAGTATATGTTAGACCAACATAAGTGCTCACCTCTATTGTAATTGAATTGGAACCTAATCTAAATTACTATGAATATCATATCAAAATTATTGACACTAGATAAGAAGTATTTTATAATAGGATAAACTAAATGGTAAATATAATTTATGGAAATCATAAAATTGAGGGAGAAATATGGGAACCTAAGGACATTATGAATAAGAACCACCCCAATTTTCTTAGAAAGTAATATCTATGAAAATTTAAAAGAAAAACTTTTTATGAGATGGTATAATGAAACACAAAATATTTAATTATTGTAAATTAAAAAAAATTATGAAACTATAGTACAATTCACTTTTTAATATTTCATGTCACAAAAATTATAAATTGATTGGATGGATATTGATTTTTAACTTTCCCATATTTCTAGAACGGTAATCCCAAAAGGTGTCCTTGTTGAACCCTCCACATAGGGAACCCCCACTCCACGAGGAGGTCACTATTGAGAGAGCATCATCCAGGAAAGAGTTGTTTCCAACCTATATGGCATAGCGTCCCACTGGGAGATAACCCAAGCGGTGATGGTTCAACATAGTAATCTACTAGTATGGGTGGATTGCACCCTTCTGGCCACCCAGATTAGAACCGGGAGACCCAAAAATAATATTGGATCTAGGCAGAGGAGAAATTCTCCCAAGAGCAGGCTCCCAGGAATCAAACCCTATACCTCTCAAAGACTATCATTTTTTACAACCCTCCTTAATCATTGTGTCGCGAATAATGTGGCGAAACATGTTATTGGGTAACGGGGAATAGGTGGGGGTCACACCATGTCCATCATGGGCCAAACTAACCACATTCACGGTGCACACCCCCGGCTAAATTTGAGGGTGGAAGGACTTGAACTCGCACCAGTTATGTTGTCAGGGTGTGTCCACCATACACGGTACCAATTAACTTTATTTTTAAATAACTATTTGAAAATAATCCTAGGATATATTTTTTGAAATATTCAAGTATAAATAAGGTTTTTTGTAATACTGATTTCATTTATAATTTTTATTCATAACATTTCTAATTAACTATAAATTTATGTTCAATTTGACATAAATAAATACAAGATTATTTGGAGGAAAAAAGTATATTTTTCAGAAATTTTTTTCTACGTGAATAATATGTTATCATTTTAATTATTTAAAATAATCAATAAAAATTAAATATTTAAATAAAAAATTTATATTATAGATATAAATATATGAATTTAAACTCATATAATTGTGATTACTAATAAAAAAATTAATGTAAGATCATCTTATACTTTAAAAGTCCAATTTCATGAAGTCCTGTTTTTTGTCTCCTTTTTTGGGTTAAATTTAATGTAATTTAATAAAATAGTTTCCATATTTGGAATAATATTTTATAAATTTGGTAATGAGTTCACTTTCATTTTTTCCTTATGAATAGTAAAAATGGTTAAAAAAATGGTTATCACGGTTAAGGTTAAAACAGGTTCACTGAGGGTAAAACTAAACTGATATTGGTTAAAATGGACATTAAACTTGTATAAATTATATTTTTAAATATATTCAGACCCTGTAATATGTCAAATTTTAACTATATTCTGTTTTGAGACACTTTTCAAATAAATTTTCTCAATAATATTTTAAAAAATTGAAAAATAATAAGTGTGCCACCCTCCTCACTTATAAAAGGGAAAGTCATATCATGAGTTATTCACACCTCTTGAGACATTTTTAACCCAGAAAATTTATACATGTTTTAGAGGTTTTTTTATTCTCAAAAGATCAACTTTATTTTCTTTAACATGATCTATAAAGGATATTTAACAAATAATAGGTAATCTTATTAACTGATCACATTCATTTTTTATCTAATTTTACTACCATAAATCAAGCACTAAACATTATAATATAATAACACCAGTAAATTCCATATAATAATATGGTATTATTTTTATGGAATAATATTTATCCATATTCTTCTCCATCAAATGGAAAAAAACTCATCACTCTTGTGTACGGCAAACTACTGCCTCACAAACCAATCTTATTTTTTCCATCACCACCACACAAGGTTGGTGTATAATGGTGGAGTTAAAAAATAAAATTAATTTACTCATATCATTTTTATTATTAAATGATAAAATTCTACTTACCTATTCCACCATATATCTATTTAAAAATGATAATGTCTCTCGTTCTTATTTGTGGACTGCCACCTTGATGATACAATGTGATTCATTTTTCATTACTACCTTACATTGATTATTTTAAAATTTTATATAATTAATAAATATTATTTTTATAACATGAATATAATCCTTTATATGATTAAAATATAAACTATAAATATGAACCCAAACATCTATGATGAAACATGAAAGATAAAACCAAACAGTTAACACCTGAAACGATGATAAAAATGAAACACTATTAATGAATGGGTGATAAGATGTTACAATTGGATAATATATGATACTATAGATATGTATTTTTTATCTAATTATAATAAATAAAATTTTATTATAAATGTTTTTAAATCAGTTTAAACTTAATGGAACCATGAGTTAGGTAATTTTGTCTCAATTTCAACTCTATTGAGACATATTTGGTATAATTCACTTATATTCTTTTATGTTGTGTATAAACTTCCCCTTTGATATAGATTAAAAAAATATAAATATATTCCTGGTTATTAAAATTTATTTCAAGTTTACCCATTCAAGGGTTTAAAATTTAAAACTTACCAAAGAGTTACGAAATTATTTTACAGTCTCATTTTTTTGGAATGTATTTTATTTTTTATAAAGGAATATTATACTATATCATATATAAACACTATATATTTTTTTATCCTATGGATATTTAATGAGTTTACTTGTTTTCTTCTAAATTTTCCTCTCATATTAATTTTAATCAAGATAATTATTGTTTAAATTAATTTCAAATCTTATTTTTATTTTTGTTCGGGTATATTTTTATTACATGTCCATATTATTTTAATTTTTTAAAAAATTCATTGTTACTTAATTAAATAAAATTTATGTTATAATTTAATTTTTCAAGGTTTGATCATTTTAATTTTTTCAAAAGGGTTCTTCTATTAATTTTTTTATAAAAAGTCAAAAGGATTGATTATTTTTAATATATATAGTGTTAATGGAATTTACCGCCGCCATAACTTTTTTATGATATTTACCTTATTATATAATTTTCTTATGTTTTAAAAAAGAAAATTATTTAATGAATTGTTTTTTAAAATAATTAAATTACATTTTATTTTATCCTCCTAAATAGATTATTTTCTTTAAAACCTAAACTTTCAATTAATCAATGGTCAACATTTATTATTTCTATGGTCTATAAATTTTGGTTAAAATATTCACTTTCTTATGATCATATTTTAGTGTTAAATACATTTCTCTTCCATATCTATATTCTCTATATCCTGGGTATGCTAATCTCCTCAACCATGTACCGTTTTTATATATGATGTTTTAATGTTAAATTTATTTGATTGTTTAGGGAAATATTGATATTCTATTCTCTTTACCCAATACAGATTGTTCTAGATAAGGCATATTGTTTATTGATTACATTTATCATTTGATATTTAATGAATTTATTGGTTTTGTAGTTAAATTTGGGGCCTAATTATATTTATCTCTTTGATACATTGATATGTCTCATGAGACAAAACAGTTAGATAGCCTTATTAAATGGAACTTTGGTGTATATAATGAATATTTGAAAATATCTTGGCATAAGGCCTTGATAATGATGTATGAAATTGTTAATTTCCATCATTGAGAATTGAATTCTTTTTATCCATGATATTATTAAATTAATATTATCTATCGATACATTTGTTTCTCTTGGTATTCATAAAACGAAATATGTTATTAGTTATTTACCTTTTTGTATTGGTTATGCCTTATTTAATTAGGATAACTTCACTTATAAGCAAACCTTAATGATAATTTTAGTTCCCACTTATTTTTTTCCTTTCCATATGTTGAAAAGACATAATATTTTACTAAGTTCAGGGAAGAAAATTAGTTACTTTTATAACTCTTCACATATTATTTCAAAATAAAAATCAGAATCATGTATGTATCTAGTTTTTTAAAACTATTAATCTGGTTGATCCATAGTGATGTGATCCCTTGTATATTATACCAATGTAAAAAAGAATAAATAAAATATTAAAATAGGTAAAATTATTTTTAGATAGTATAAGAATTTCTCTAAATAATGAAAGTTTATTTAAAAAAATAAAAAAAAAATATATTTTTATGAGAAAGAGTAAATTCTTTAGATAAAAGTATAATTTTCAATATAAATTCAAGAGATAAAAAAATATAATAAACATATAAGAAAATACTTGATGGAGAGAAACTATGGCTCATTGGAAAAATATGTTGAGTGGCCATAAACCTTGTGAATAAGGTAAAAACAGAATCAATAGGTTATAAAGGTTGGATTCAAGAATAGACTTGTAAATTCCATGACGTTTTTTAATAATAGTAATACATTCAATTATGGTATTAAGTACACCATATAAAATAATAATGGGTAGCTAATATAAAAATATTCCCCAATGAAGGAAATTTGTGACGAAAACTCTTACAGATTTTTTAACTTTTAAAAAAAATCCATTCAAGGAAAAAGGATGAAATAAAAAAATAAATACATTAATATATATATATATATATATAATGATATATTTTATCAAATAGGAAGTACATACACCATATAAATTAAAATAATTGTATAATACAAAAATTGTCTCTAACAAGGAAATTTTAAGATGAGAAACACTTACCTTGGATTTACACTTTGTCAGACAAGATCTAACCTTTCCTATAATAAAAAATAAATATAGTAATCACTTATTTCAGTACACTATTCATATATATTTCCTTTAATAAGATTATTTATAATATTTCTCCATGAATATGTTAGTTATTTATAGTTTATTTTCATTATTGGATGTTAATAATATTTTCTGTTTCATACGATCTTCGTAATGGTGATATTGATCCTCATTATTTGATAAAAATTTAGTCATTACCAGATTATTTAATATACTATAATATATGTTATATAATTATTTATAAATTTCTAATTTCATTCAATGATATTTTTAGTTATGATTCGTGAATATAAAATTAGTGGCGTGCTTGTTTCATCAATTTTTAATGAACAAAAGGTGGATAAATAATAAGGAGTAACAATATTAATATTATATTTAAATAACCAAAAAAACATTTTATACCAATTGATGTATAATATTATGAGAAATTAATTTTATATAGTCATACATGGTGGAATGTTATAGCATCATTCATGCAGGTGGTCAACGGACCTAAATGAGATCCTGTTATAACTTATGGGAAAGTATAGTTATGAAAAAGATTATTTTATTATTATATAATTATAAAAAAAGTAAAATTGAATTATTTATATTTTATTAATATAATTTTATGTATAATAAAGATACTTATTTCATTATATTATTTAGTCTATAAAAGTTTTGGAGGATAAATATTGAGAAGAAAATGTTTCATAGTGGTTAAAACTCAAATTGAGGACTTGAATATTCTCTTAAAATATCTCTTATAAATAGAGGACATGGAACACTTTATTCTAAAAATGGGATGTAAAATTTCATGTAGGATTTTACTAGAAGTAAAAAATTTAGGATTTTAATCAAAATTTTATGTATAAATATCGCATAAAGTTGGTAAAATGATCTTATTTTGTCGGGGGAAAAGAGATACATTTCCTTCGAAACAAATGTTTGGTAAGAGGTAAAGATGTAATCAAATGGGAGTTAGGAGAGAAAAATTTAATGAGACATGTGGGTATTAATTTTCATCCAAAAAATCTATTCTATATGGTATAAGTTTCAAGTTAATATATGAAAATTCATAAAATTTTAAAATAACCATTTTTATCTCTTTTGGTGTTGATTAAATATTTACTATGGTAATTATTTTTCTACTAAAAATATAATAATCACCTCCTTGACAAATTTACAGAGGTTATTAATTATTTTGGAATCCATTTAGTCTAATTATATTTCTAAATATTATAAATTTTCATTTTAAATTAAAACATAAGATATATAGGAAAAACTATTTTTACCTAAAAATGACTTTCAAAATATTAATTATACATATTTGTATTTCTAATAAATTACTAATTAAATTATTTTTGATATATTTTTTATGTAAAATTGATCAATTTAATTTACTTAAATAAAAATAAATAATACTTATAAAAATACAATTCTTGGAAAAATAATTGTTTTATCATAGTAACTAAAATTTACTTTGGTGATTTATCACTATGTTAAAAATGAAAATGTTCATAACAAAAAATTTGGATATGATTATTAGAAATGTGAAAATTATTTTATTTGAATCAATTTCAAGATTTTATGAAAAATTATTTTAATAGTAGCATTCATGATGTATAATAACATTTCTAGAAAATATATATTTATTTATTTATTCATAAAATTAATTTATTATTATTACTTGATTACTAATAACTATTGGAAGAATTTTAATTTATATATATATATTGTCAATACATATAATTTTAAATTATTCTTTATGAGTGATTAATTTTTTTAAGATAAAGACACTCTACACTTTAAAAACTATTCTTTGTAAAATGACTCTTTTAAATAATATTTACAAAATTCAATTAAAATTAATTATGTATATAATAAAATTTTTATTATATTAATCCATTGATATAAAAATATTTATTTTAATTTTATAACAATATAATTTAGTAATTTAATAATAACAAAATTTAATGTATAAAAATATTTTTATTTATAAATATTTTAATTAAATATTACATTTCTGTGTCATTTTTTTATTAGTGAATTATATTATTATAAATTTTTTACTAATAATAAAAAACATCATTATACCTATTAGATATATGTATATCCAACGGACATAATTCCAAATACTGTATTTCTCATTTATGATAACTATATTTTCCCCTATTACCTCATATAAATTCATTTTATTCCAACTTCATAAAATCATACTTTTGGATCTCTTAATTTTCACTTTATATTTCACAACATGTTTTTCCTTTAATTATTTCGTTTCTCATTGTAAGTTTACTTATAATGATAGAGATTCTCAAAAGTGATTAAGTTCTTAGGGATATCCTAGTTTTAAAGATATTATTCTCTGATATTTATTTTTAAATTTTAATTTATGAATTTTTCATGGATATAATCATCTGTCATGTAATATTTCATAGTGTGTAATACAAGGTTGCATTTACCATTATTGTAATGTTACATTATCAATGAATTAAGTGTTGTTAATATGTTTTGTATCTTCAATGATTTACTTATTAATTAAGTTAAAATATTATAATAGAATAAAAAAATAGATATATCAAGGACATATATAAGGTTTAAGGAAACATAATGTGTCTTAAAACATATGGTGTTACACAAAGGTAGGGAAAATTGAAGACCTTGTTCTTATGTCCATTTGATATTGTGGAGAGGATCAATACAGTAACATACCTATTTTCTCTTACTTATCATTTTAGTGATATGAATGACATATTTAATGTTTTGTAGTTTCAAAGATATTATCCAAACCAATTTCCTGAGATTAGTGATATTAGAATTGATTTTTAGGTTGATTCATAATTATAGGAGTGTATGGTTTTTATTGTCGAATGAAGTAAAATGAAACTACATGAGAATATGGTCCCTTTAGTACTAGTGTAGTGGAAGCATTATAAGATACCAAATTTTTTAGGTACAATTCCATAATTTTTTAGACTTGTTTTGGGACCTTGGAATTGGTTTTTTAATCTTTAGAATGGATCTCCAACTTCTACATGTTTTGTTCTAAAGAAATTTTACAGTGTAAACTATGGAATTAAAGTGAAAACATTTCTTTTGTTGTAGGTTTTTTGCAGAAAACCACATAAAGGGGATATTATGTAATTAATGGATATCTTACAGCCTAAAATGTGGATTTCTTCCATAAGACCAAGGGGAAAGATCCTTATGAAGGGATATTTATGGAATAATTTTCTCATTTATTTCATAATTACCTCATACCCTTTAATTAAAGGATGAATTTCCCTTTTTGACCCTCATCTCCTTTAACTGTAACACCTCCTCCTCCTTCTCTCACATACCAGCCCCACAATAGAGAGAGTTATCCCATTCTCCTTCCAATGAATTGGGAATAAAGTATTCATCTGATCTTAGAATCATTCATCATCAGTCATTTTGGATTTGTATCGGTAAACTCTTAAATCCTCTAAATTCCTTCCTTCATTTGTATTACCGTATGGAATTATAAATCCATGAGAGCTCTTGTGTCCTATTTTCGGGGTGTTTGTATATTTATTTGATTTCTCCCATTCTAGACAGAATCAAAAGTTGATATCAAACAAGGAGTCTCCTTCTAAGCTAAAGAACGTGGTCTCATGATTTTCCTTAAAATTATAGTGATTTATATATTGTTTTTTGTACCAAAAGTCGAACTTCCTACAAATAACCTCTTATATGTATTTTTTATTAAATAAAAGGTGTTATTTTATGTCTATATATTCCTTGAGACCCATAATCATTAGTGAGGGTCAAGAACCCTAAGTAAAAAAACCCAGAAGGGTGTGTTTCTAAACTATCCTAAATGGACATAAATTGATTATTAATTGATTCAACTTTTTATGTGTGTCCTTTACACCTTGAAATGGGTAGGTTATAACTAATTGAGCTAAATGAAATGATTTAATCTATGTTAGGCCTTCTAAGATTAGGATATATAAATGAACCAACCTTTGAGGTGATTTATGCATATTATTTATATATGTTATGGATCGTATATATTAAAGGTGATGTTAAAAGGGTGTAGTTTGACTAAGATACCATGACCATTTTCTATGCCATGTCAATGTTGATACGTGGGCTCCAAATCCGAAGGCCATGAATGAACAAAATAATCATATTGAATTTAAATGACTTATAAATGGGATCATGTCACATATTGAGTGATGCCTTGTTTCTTATATTAACATCATAGATGCACACACATTGGATATTGGATTCACTCTATCCCATGAATGTTACATGTGTTCCAACTTGAATGTCATGGATGGACTCATCGGTATTATTAAATTAAATAAATTGTTAAATTAATTTACATCATGTGGTGGGCGATACATGGATTCCAATATAAACTCCATGGAACAAATCACTTGGTAATTTGGATTCACTTTATCCCAGTAGTGATACTTCGGTTTTGGGTAGTAATTCCAAGGATAGACTCCAAATTAAGTGATTATTATTATCCCATGAGTAAGACATCGTTTCCTAACAAAAATTTCCATGGATAGACTAAGAGGATGATGACTTTATACCAAGCCTAGGTTGAAACTCGGGTTCCCATGAGGAATTTAATGGGTGGGCATATAGGATGATGTGTTTATAGAGGACATAGAGTGATAAATTTGATTCTCACATGGAATTCATTGGATTGAACTCAAGTTTGTAATGATTAAATTGATTAATTAATCTAAATGATGCATCTTCCAAGTCAAAAAACATAGTAGGATTTGATCAATAATCTATATGCATGATGGAATTGTTTTATTCCATTGTGAATTTATAAATTCCACAAGAACTAACCATCACTTATATTGATATGATCCATAATTGATTACTTGGATATTAGTTTCACCTTGACCTATTTATATAGATCAAATCATAATTGGTACTCATTTAGAGATATTCTATCTTTGGTCGAAGCATGTGGTATTAGACAAATGTCCTATTTAGAACCTGATCTAACATATTATTTATATACTTCATTCATAGTCTATATTATTACATCCACACTAATTATTTATATTTTCATGGATTAGATAGTATTAGATACTATTGGTGGTGGCATGATAAATATACCTCACCCCTAATTAGGTTATCGATTGGTACATGCATAGGATTCATGGATATTGGTAGGGAAAAGGGAAACTGGTCTGCTATAGACAATTGAAATTATAAACTATGATGGTGTGCATGTGAAAAGGATGGAACTTATGATTTTGATACTATGAGTGATAGATTTTGATATTTTTTCCATTTATTATAGCATGTTTTATTTTACTGATTATTTTTTCTTGTATTCCCTCTTTATATAGCATGAAATAATCAACATCATTTTTTATATGACATTGGATATTTCTTCTACCAATATATTTACAGTCTCTAGATGATTTACTTATTCTACCATTGGTTATTTATTAATTATAATTCTACTTATTATATCTATTATGATTCCTCTTTGACCTACTCTGGTAATGAGGGTATTCTCTCTCCACCAATATATTGTTAGACCCTCACTTTTATTCAATAGAATCTAGAATATTAGGAGGAATGCTTGAGGCTATGTGGCCACTGATTCAACTATTGTTATCAATTGAGCTGGGTCAGGACGTCACAAAGTGGTATCAAAGCCTTCTTTTCCATTTTTCCCTTTTATTTGTGTTATTATATTGGAGATAAGGAATGTGTCGGGATTTTGTAATGATCACGTACAAGGGATTATTTGACCCACGTATATGGAAAACCCAAATTACCATGGATGGGATATTTTTGTTCAAGATTTTTCCTATCATGGTTGTATTTATTTCATTATTGGGTGATGCACATGATATGAGTTGTTTATTATTATTGAAATGGAATCACTTTTACCCTCATCCAAATAAGGCAAGGAGGTACCATCTGATTCATCATTATAGGTACATATAGATTTATATTCCATGCATATTTTATACAATATCTATTTTATTGCATCCATTGTTTGTATCGTTTCTTGGTTCCTTGACTACCATATTATGTGTCGTGTTTATCTGTATACCATATTTAGGGATATATTCAGTATCCTCACATGTATACCATTTTTTTGTATTTCCATTTTTACTGGTATTATTTCTTTTTTATAGTATGCCTCATAATATTTATGTTAAATATTAGTTATTAAAATTTAATCATCGACCTAAATAGTGTTATCCTATATATCTTGGTAGCGGCACATTAATTAACTGATTATGATATGTTTAATCCATGGACCATTAGTTTCATAGGGTGAAACCTCTATGGTTGTTATTAAATGGGTTCTAATAATAATTTTTAAAGTGTGTGGACCTTTATAAATTGGTATGTTTTAACCATATAATCAAACCATCATATATAAACATATTTTATATTAACAATGGTGAATCAACATAGGTTGTAAATTACATAGGTTGTAAATTAAATCACCTTATCATGACCATATCAATTTCAATCAACATAGGTTGTACATTACATCACCAGAGAGTGATATTTACACTAAAAATGGTGAATGGGATGTCCAGGATGGTTGAGATGGACTAGACCATCATGAGATGAGTCGAGTTATATCCTAGATCACAAGACGTTATATGGATGATAAGGGATCATGTATGGATATTTTTCACCTTGTAGTAGAAAATTTCAATGAAGTATTCCTTAATGAATTTTTTGGACTACCTCCAGAGAGATAGATAGAGTTTACTGTTGATCTAGTTCCAAGAGTGGAACTATTATCCATTCCTCCATTCATTATATATACTACTAATTTGCAAGACCTCAGAAGGAGGTTTCATGACCTAAAATATAAGGGTTTTATACATCCCTGTATAGACTCATGAGGATAATGAATCATTTTTCCATGAAAGTGGATGGAACCCTTAGGCTTTGTGGGGATTATCTTCGGTTTATCCAGCTTACGATCAAGAACTAGTATCCACTACCATGAATGAATTACCTATTAGATCATCTTTAAGGAGTGAGGGTTTTATCCAAGATAATTTTGAGGTTGAGATATTATTAGATTCATATTAAACCATTAGATATAACACCTGAAATATTTTTAGTAGATATGGATTGTATGAGTTTTTGGTCAAGTTTTTCGGTCTTATGAATGCACCAGTAGTTTTTATAGATTTTATTAGTTGGGTTTTACACCTGTATTTGGATTTATTAGTTGAATTCTTAGTGAAAAACAACTTAGTTTACTCGCATACTCGAAATGAACATGATCAAGATATTTTTGTCATTTTTAGAACACTAAGAGATCACCAGTTATATACTAAGCTCCCCAAATTACATGTTTTGATTGATAAGGTCCACTTTTTGAGTCACATTATCTCATATATATGATTATCAATTTACATAGAGAAGTTTAGATACTTTTTTTTACAAGGATATTCCCAAGAAAACCTTTGAAACAATAACGTTTTTTGGGGAAGAATGGATATTACATGTACTTTATATAGGATTTATTACATCTTGTTGTACCACTCACAGGTTTGACCAAGAAACTTGTCAATATTACATGATATGAAGCGTGTGATAATGCAATTCATGAACTGAAATAGGGATTTAAATCAATACTGATATTGATTTTACCTAATATTGGTAGAGGATACAGTGTTTATTTTGATGCATCAGTCATTAGGATGGGAACCATTTTGAAATAGGGATATCGATTCATGGCATAAAGGTCTCATTAATTGAGGCCTCATGAGAATACATATCTATTTCATGATCTTGTGGTAGCAGTTATAGTTCATGTCTTATGTTGTTGAAGTCATTACTTATTGGGAGAAAGTTTTTCAATTTTCATGGTTTAAAAAAACCTCAAGAATATTTTTATATAGTGTTTCTTGATTATCTGGAATGAAGATGGATTTAATACTTACAGTCATTCAACTTTGAACTTTATTATATGTATGGTAAAGGTAATGTCATTACTAATGATCTATGTTAGAAGACTCAAACACAAGTACTTTAGGAGTCTAGTAGTGAGTGGTAGTAGATGGCCCACTTTTCTGAGAAGAAATTATAGTTCCAAGAGAACAATGGGAAGAATGTTCTTATAGATGTAGTAGTAACCTATTCACTTCTTCAAAGGGAGAAGAAAAGGGTGATTTAGGACATCGATGGTTTAGTCTTATGGGAGGGAGTTTAAGTTGAGGACCCACCACCTTGTGGCGTCATTAATGGGCATGAGATTCAATGCATTCATTGGAGCTTATAGGTTCTTATAGACATATAAGGGATGTTTTTGTGAAAATGGAATTCCTATATTTGAATGGTGAATCCTGTCCATATGAATATATACTAAGATTTATGTTTCCAGTATTAGTTTTCTGGTATAAAAAAGGAGATAGCAGGTTTCATTACTCAGTGTTCTACCTATCAACAGGTTAAGGAAGAACACTAGGTACTAGATGGTACTTTATAATCATTTCCCATTCATAAATGGAAATGGGATGACATCACTGGGGATTTTGTGTTGGTTTTACCTAGGTCACCTTGGGGATATAAATAAGTACGGGTAATCATAAATTTATTGAAAAAGGAATCTCAATTACATACTATTAGAGAGACCATTTTAGAGGATGATCCATGAAATATATATATATATATATATATATCTTGGAGGTTATACCCTTCACAGAGTTCCACAACCAATTGTATCAGAGAAAGATGCTCGTTTTACAATCATTGTTCAAGCAGGGGTTGTAGAGGGAAGTGGTTTCACTCGTACAATTTAGTATAGCTAATCAAAAATAGATCAATGATCATTACAGGAACGTGATATATGTGTTAGAGGACATTCTCTGGGAATGCATCCAATATTTCTAATGTTATTGTGAGAAACACTTACCTATCACTGATTTTTCATATAATAAAATCTTCCATGTGACTATACAGTTATCTTATAACGTGGTCTCATGTGGTAGGATGTTCCGTTAAATCCTACTCTTGTGAGATAAAGGGGATGAATAACTATTGGGACCTCATCTCATTCAAGGGACTTTGGAATAGCTACATTTTTTCATGAACTATACTGCTACAGATCTGTATCGGAATAAGTATTATTTCGATCGTTTTCTATGACATCTGGAGATCGAGGTCAAGGATTTCTTCTTCTTAAATGTTTCACCTAGACTGAGGAATATATATATTTGGAAATAGGGTAATCTTTAACCTTGTTATGTGGGTACTTTTGAGATTTCGGAGAGAGTCAGGTGTGTATCATATCGATTGTAGTTTCCTCATACGTACTAAGTTACGCACAACGTCATTCATGTATCTCAGTTATGTTGGTATCTCACAAACTCATCCCATGTTCTTTAGCATGATGAGGTTGAGTTGAAGTTATACATGTCCCTTGACGAGGATCCTATACATTTCATTGATTGGAGTATTAAGACACTCTGATGCAGGTCAGTTCCTCTTGTACTGGTTCTATAGTATCATGACCGAGTACATTAAGATATTTTGGATAAAGAGGATAGTGTATGCTCTCAATTTATATAGTTTTTCTTATATGATGCTCAACTACACTCAGAATAGAAACTTGGGGATGAGTTTTTTGAGGATAGATTATAAGATCTTACGATTCCTAAATTTTTCAGCCTTCTTTTGCGACCCAACTATTAGTTTTTATGACTTTACAATGGTTCTACAACTTCTAAAGTTATTGTTATACAAATGGTTTACAGCATAAAATATGGATTTATGGGGTAAAATATTATTATACCATAGGTATTCTACAATAAAAAATAAAATGTGGATCTTATACCTAAATGGATACCTTACAGCATAAAATGTTTATGTACGCAGTAAAACCTATGGGATGGCTCCTTAAAAATTTAGATCTTTAGTGTAGGTTTCCAATTTATAAGGAAAATACCACAGTCCCTTTAATTAATGACTGGATATACCTTTATTTCCCTCATCCCCTTTAACCCTAACTCCTCCACATCCTTCTCTCATATAGAAGTAGTGCAGTGGAGAGTGAGATCCCATTATCCTTCCCTACACTTGGGGGGGGGGACTTCTTCTTCTAAGATTAGAATCATTCATTTTCAGTAACATTGGATCTGTACCGGAAATATATAAAATCTTCTTGCTTGCTTCCTTATTTTATCTTTCCATATGGAAGGATAAATCCATGAGAGCTTATTTTTCCTCTTTTCAGGGTGTTTGTATATTTCTTTGATTACTCCGATTCTACACCAATTTAGAAACTAATATTGGATGGACAGTCTAATTCCAATCTAAGGTAGGTTGTCTCATGATTTTCACTAAAATTATATTGATTTATATATTTCATAGTCATATCTTGTATAATAATTCTAAATCATCTCCTCCTAAATGGATTTTTTCTTAAATAAAACGTATGATCGTTTTCTTATATTTCCCATGAGACCTGTAATCAATAGTGAGGGTCGATAACACTAAGAAGAACCACCCCAATGGGTGTGTTTATAAAATAGTCTATATGGTCCTAAATAGATTATGAATTGATTCACCACTGGAAGTGTGTTATTTCCCCCTTGAAATAGTGAGTTTATAATTAATTAAGATGAATGAAATGATTTAAGAAAATCTAGGCCTTCTAGTCCTAGGATATGTAAATGAACCACCTACTGTGGTGAGTTAGTATTATCCTTTTTAAATGTTATGGATCACGTAGATTAAATTTGATGTAAAAATTTTATGGTTATAATGAGGGACCATAACCATTTGTTATTCCATGTAGAAGGTGATACATGGGCACAAAATATGAATTCCATGAATAGAATCATCATTTATATTGAATTTAAATGACATATAAATAGAATTATATCATTTTGTGAATAATAAATAGGTTCCTATATGAAATCCATGTATGGGTACACCTGTGTAGTTTGATTCACTTTATCCCATGAGTGATACATGTTTTCTTACTTTGTACTTCAGGGATGGAATCATCAACATTATAAAATTTAATGAATTTTTAAATGTATTTATGTTATTCCATTGGCGACACATAGGTTCTCATATAAATATTGTGGATAGGAACACATGGGTAGTTGGATTAACTCCGTCCCACAAGTTATACTTGGGTTTTGGGTATCGAATTCTAAGGATGGACTCTAAGGATTGTGTTTATTATTATCCCATGACTGACACTGTGGATATTTATATAGGCTTCCAAAGATGGAAATTTAGGTAGATGAATTTATATCATGCCTAGGGTGATACCTAGGATCCTATGAGGGATTTTATTGATGAGATTATAGGTTTATGGGTTTATGTGCACCTAGAGAGAAACATTGGTTTATATTGTTTAATTCCTTGGACAGACTGAGGTTTTCAATGAGTGAATTGATTAAGTAATCGAAAATTTGTTTCTACCAAGTCAAAGAAAAAACTTGGATTCGATCAATGCATTATATGCATGAAACTCTTCTTTTATTACTTTTTAAATTTCTAAATTCCATGTGATATGTTCATCCCTTATATTTATATGATACATGGGGGAAATATTGGAAATGAGTTAGACACTAATCTCTTTATATAAATAAAATCATATTTTTTAATCATTGAAATATATTCCATATTATTATAAAGTAGGTTGTATTAGATGGGTGTCCTATTTTAATCCTACTCTGACATGATATTTATCTATGTAATTAACATTTTATATTATTACCTTCACAAAACTTCTTTATATATTCTTGTACTAGATAGCATTAAAAACTATTGGTTGTTGAATACTCAGTATATCTCACACCCTATTCGAGTTGCTGATTGGTACCCAGACATGCTTCATGAATGTAGGTAGGGACAAGGGAAATTCGTCTAATGTGGATGCTTGATTTTCTATACAATGATGTAGTATGGGAGTAAAGGGCTAAGCTTATTCTAATGATAATATTAGAGGTGGTTTTTGTGATTTTCCATTTTTTATAGAATGTTGTATACACATGCTAGTCAATTTTCCTTGTATTACCTTTTTATATAGCAAGAAATGATCAACATCATATTTTATATTATATTGGATTTGGTTTATACTATCTAATTTATGGTATCTTAAAATTTTACTTATTATGTTTCTGGTTATTTATTTTTTATGATGTTACTGATTGTCTCTGTTATGATTCCACTATCACCCACTCTAATCCTGAGGGTATATTCTCCCCACTATACTATTATTAGACCCTCACTATTAGTCGGTAGCCTTTTTTGTGTGGGGAGGAATGCTTGAGGCAATGCGACCACTGGTTTATCTTCTGTTATAGAGTGATATAGGATGGGATTCCAAAAACATGACCATATCCAAGGTGATAAATGGGATCAAGAGTCTGACATACCTACACAATTGTAGAAATTATTCACTATTGAGACTCAGTAATGTACAGGGATGTAGATTATGGATGAGAAATTATACGATGGGGATCTTGTAACATCCTAGAATTGTCTAAGTAAAAACATTTTTAAAATTTTTCTTTAAAAAAAACCATTTTATTTTTTTTCTTAAATATAAATATTTCATTTATAAAAAATGTTATATAATTAACAAGAATTAATTAATGGTAATTTTGGTCGAATGTTGTATTGAACATGTGTATTTGGACTCTATCGATGTGTCGAGGGATGATATAATCTAGCGAATGAGTCGTGGGAGTTTTCCATTGCTCTAGGAAAAAATTAGACATCATAATGAATTTCTCATTACAAAAATTGTAATAGGGCATAGTGAGGTGCTTTTTTATGTGTTTTGATGGTCAATCCATGCCACCAGGACATCATGGTTTGAAGGTTACTATAAAGGGTTTGAATAAAATAATATTGTGAATGAATGTTTAGAGGTGAATTTTTGTAATTTTTTATTACTAATGGAAAGTTTAATCTATTTTGAGAAGAATTTGGAATGTTTTTGGACTAATCTGGTTATTTTGGGATGAATTTATTATTATTCTAGAGTAGTTTTATTTTCTAGAATTTTGGAAAAGACTCATATATATTTGAATCTTTATGATTTGTAAGATTAACTTTTTTAAATGTAAAGGTTCTAGAATTTTGTAAAATTATCTAACTCTATATACAAGTGTAACCTTATGAAGGGTGGTATAAATTTATAGATTTTGTAAAATTAAAGGTCACTATGTTTGAATGTTACTCTTATGTATGCTTACGCCATATGTAAGAGTAACCACCTCTTATGTGTAAAAGTTTGAGTTTCAGAAGAAATTACATAATTAAGAGTAACTTTTTTATACGTAACAGTCATCCTATGTTATAAAACATATATAAGTCTTGATATTACTATAATTTGTAAAATAAATCTAAAGTTACCCTATATATGTAAGATTAACACTTTGATATAACTAATTATGTAAGGATCAATCTAAAGCTAAGGAAATATATAAGGGTAACACAATGGGATATGTAAGGGTAACATTGAGTACCTTGTGATATGAAATTTAGATAAGTGTTGGGTGTTACCTATGATACATAACAGTATCTTCTTGAAATATAATCCTATATGGCATAGAAAATTTTTAAGGGGTAATATGTAAGGGTCACATGGGGTGATATGTAAGATTCCATGAGTTTCTCAAATAATGATTTTCATGATTTTTTCTAGGTTTCAAAAAATAATAATAAAATGAAAAAATAAAGTATAAATGTGAATTGGGGATTTTTTGAAGAAAAAAATAAATAGAATGAATTAGTAATTTATCCCTCATTATTATCTTATTCTAAGAGTGAGATCTTAATTGATTCCCATGTATTCTTTATTCCATTCATTCTTAAGTGTAACTATGGTTAAGGATAAGTTTCTAATTGGATTTATTCTTGGTTTATTCTCATTGTTTCGTAAAATTACTCAGAATATGGATATTCATACCTATTTTAAAGGTATTTTTCTTTTTTAATTGATGTGTTCTATTTTTTACTAAACAAACTGATGATATTAAATGATAATATTAAACAAAACATAATTTAGTTAATCCCTAATATGTCTTTAATTTCTAAAATAATTTTTATTAGTGTGTAATGTGTGGTCGTACTGACCAAATATGCCATTGAAAAAAAATTACTTAAATAATATATGATTTTGATTTATGGGGAATTAATTTTATTTAGACTATGAGTGGTCCTTGAGTAAAGGTAGAGCCCATACCTTTAGATACCAACTAAGAATCCACATATTTGTGGAGAAAGTAGGAATTTAAGAAACAAATTTGAGGGGTTCCCGAAATGGAATGATGACCTAGTGAGTTGAGTATAGATGCACTAGAATATCCCATGTGATAATAAAGGTTGGTAAATGTGAAAATAAAGAACCCCTGAAACATGGTTTTGTAAAATGGTTAAAATTGATGAATTAATCATAATAAATTATGAAAACTAAATAATTTTTTATAAAGTTTTTTGTGTTGGGATCTTATCCTCATAGTGGTATATGAGAGGGTTCTAGGGTATGACACTCTTCCCCCAGATAATGAGACATGATATGATTCCATAATGGGGAACACTTCCCCCTGATGATGTTATATAATATGATTAGTTGGTTGAAAACTCTTCTTACCTAAGAGATAGTATATGTTATATGACTATATGGGGGTGCTCTTTCCACCCATGAGATGGTATATATATGATATGATTATAGTTTGGTAAACTATTATACCCTGATAGATGTGATATATGAAATGATTCTATGGTAGGTGACTATTCTCCCCTAAGATATGGGATACATGAGACAATCCAAGGTGGGAACTCTTCTCCACTTAGAGATGGGATATATTACATGAATTTCGGGTGGGGAACTCCCCCCCCCCCCCAAGAGATGTGATATATGAGAATCTTATATGGTGGTAACTCTTCCCCCTAAGAGATGTGATTTATGAGATTATTCTAGGGAGTTGTGTTCTTCCCATTTGATCGATATGATGTATGAGATTGTTTTAGGGTGAGGTAGGTTTCATAGTTGACAGGTAATGCTTTGTGATTGGAGGAATATGGAAACTTGTGAAGCAGTTATATTCAATCCTAGGTGTTACCATATAACACAAGGATCGACTATGCTCTACTTTATTTCAATTCAGTTTCTTTTATAGCACACCAACATTTACTTCTTTAAATAGGATACATTTAGGACATTATTGGTAGTGGCCTACGGAGTTTTACTTGATGTGGGTACTTTAAAAGACATCATGGTTGAAGTTGAGTATAAAATAAACATTCATATTACTGATGTATAATCGGGGTATTTGGGATGCAGTATGGGACACTGGGTCAGGATAGGACTGAGGAGAAGTTTTGTGGTTTTCTTAAGAATCATTATTTTTAATTATGTTGGTCTCTGATGTATATAATACATCCATGGGGAGACTTCTTTATGTATTAGTTATTTTTTTGACTTTTTCATCGTTCATATTGATATATCATGGTTCAATATATTTATTTATTCACATCTAGCTATGATGGATGTTTATTATGATTTCTCTATATAATTGTTGTTCCTGTTATTATTTCCACTCTATTGTACAAATTTTATATGAGATCATAATTTCCCCAATGTAAAACCTTAGACCCTCCCTTCTACTTGAGAGCCTCTCGTACATGGAGAGGCGTTACAAAGATCATTTGGAACTCCAATTTAGTTACTATAGGTTAAATAATTTTTGGATATTACAACTGATTGAATGTCCATGTAGAGTGCATGAAGAGGTTGTGAGGACTATATGAATCCCCATAAAAACCAACATAACCAAATAAGGCAATAAATTAATAAGATATATATATATGTGGATCATGATCCAAAATAGATGATAATTTATCTATGAGATAAAAGTTAGTGCATCTTAACCAAAGGAATGCATGTTTCTACCACATTGAAGGATCAGGGTGCTTGACAACCTATGTGGAATGATTTTTTGAATTAATAAGTACCAGAAGAAGATACCATATGTAGAGGATGATATTTTCAATTTTTCTTGGAACTAGAAAGTGGAGACTTATCTATAATTGGAATTTTCACCCAAGGAACCCTAACACAGATTCATACTCTCACTCTCAATATTAGGTGAAAATTAAGATAAGTAGGAATACAATTTTTATAAATGGAAATATGATAGAAGGGAAAATAAATTTAATAAATATATTATCTAAAATATACAATAACCATAGATTTTTAGGTATTTTAAACTCCCTTGGGTGATTAAAAACTCATCTGATGTCACATTGACACCCAATACAAGAAATTATGAACTAAAATTTTTTTACCTATAGCACTTAAATATTTAGTGGAATGACATTATGAAATTCAATGTAGTTTATAAAATATTTTTTATAGATTTTTTAATTCTAACCACTGAATATATTGAGTGAGGATTGTCTCAAAATGAGATTCTTTCCTTACTATCAAATGGGATAATAATCCTTATAAAAAAAAGAAGAGATTTATAATAAATTTTTCAAGAGATTTTATTCTATAGAGATAATTATCGACATTATGATAAGGATATAAAAATTAATATAGAAAGATAAAGAAAACATGTATGAGTTATGTGAAGTATTAATGGACTATTATCATCTTAATTCACATAATTAGTTTCAACACTCTTTTTTAATGAAATTATTCTATGAATTAATTGATACAATGGGGAAACCCTTAGTGGATACTTCAATAAGAGTTTACTATTATAAACAATAGATAATAAACATAAACATATCTAATATATGCTCTATGTTAATTCTAAACAAAATTCCACTATAGGAAAAAAGAACCATTTTTATTGAACATCCACTGAAAGATGATGTAAATACATAAATTATTTATTTTCAAAGATATGTGATAATTATATTATAAAGGAGTAAAAGAGTAATGAAATTAAAGAATTATAATGGAATGTTTGTCCACAGTTCAATTATATACAATAATATTGATATATTAGATCATGAATCATCACCACCTCAAGTAGAGGAAGTATGTGTCCTAGAGAATCATGGGATATTTCTAATAAGATTTGATTAAAAATATATGATCCTAGTTGGAAGAATGATACCAATATCTCTGGGATAACGAATGGTGACTTTAAATATGGAGGGGAATTAATAACATATATACTAATCAAGACACACCTAGGGAGATTATGTGATCCAATATTTAACAAATATGAATAAAAATACATGAATATAGATGATATTTAAAGAACTTATGGAAGTCAATGGGTATAAATTAAAGATGAATGATTTTGTTCTGAGAAAAATTTTAAACTTCTTAAGGATTGAAAAAATTATATAAGGGAACTAGTAAAGCAATTAAAATACGAAACTTTAGGTTGGATATTTTTTCAAAAAAAAACCAAAAAAAAAGATTTATTGAAATTTATAAGTATTTTAGATAAAAATCCATTATAGAAATGTATGAACATTAAAACCGTATAAAAAAATTTCATCATGGTAAGGGATGAAGAACAGAATCTAGAACCTAAAGTTAATTTCAAGAATTATGATAAAGCTGACTACCTAGAGTAGAAAAATCATACTAAGAAGTAAAAAAAGATAAAATAGAAGGAAGATTATATGAGAAAGAAAAAAGAAATAAGGGAAATATATTATTGGAGAATGATTCCCAAAAAGAATGATAGTGACATCAAATAATATAAACCATATTCTCTATTTCCAAAAAGAGACATAGAATTTCATAAATATAGTTATGATTATTTCAAATGATTTATCTAGATCATTCATACGATCTAAGTGGATATTCCCTTTGTAAAGGTAGTTGAAATGATTTTAACTTATAGAAAGTTTTTAACGAACATCAACATAAAAAAACATTATTGCGTATTTTGAAACTTTTCTAATAATATAATATTGAAGAATCTTAATTTAGATATAAATATCTCAAAAACTAATTGTTCTAGGACATTCAATATTCCCTGTGAATTTAGAAGAAATGATACATTTAATTAGTTGGTAGTTTTGTGAGCCAGAATAAATTTGATTCCACTATATCTTTACAAGGAACTTTTTATTAATAACCAAAGACCACGAATACTTCACTATAATTGGATGGAAAATACCTGAAATATCCATAAGTTGTAATTGAGGATTTATACTTTAGTGTGGGAAAGATTATCCTACCAACTAATTTCCTAAATTTGGAAATGTATAAAGTGACTTTTAGGTTATATTCGCCTATAAGCGACCATTATTAGAAACTAGATATTCCTTGATTTATGTTTATCAAGGGAATATAAATTTTAAAATTGGTGAAGAAAATAATATCATAAATGATATTCAAGAAATAAGGAATACTCGGTACTTAAATAACTATTTTTTTATTGACATCATTGATTAGGTGGTGGAAACTTGTCACGACCCGTCCTCGGGTCCCGTGTCGTAACTACCCCAAGCTCGCCTTCCATAGGCCAGGGGCTGGCGACTAGCACCAAGTCATAATTCCCGGTAAAAAGGGAAGGCATTGCCTTTGTAAAGTAAAAAAACACCTTAGAGCAAGAAAGCAGTAGAAGTAAACACTAAGTAAAACTGCGTACAATAGTAAGTGTGGAAAAGTAAGTGGGCCATAATACAAACCCAAATTGAAAGTAAAGTACAACTGGAAAGGGAAAACAACAACTGAAGTAAAGTCGCATCCTCGAGCTGTCCACTGGAAGTCTCACCTGAAGGGAGGGTACAGATAGCCTCCACAGTTCCTCAGGTCCAGCCGTCCGCTCTGAGTTTGCCCCGCCCAGTGGTCCACCTCCAGGTACCGTCCTGCTCCACAAGCCTCAACCACGATCAGTGATGTTCGTCGTCTGCAACCAACACAACGTAGTGCCGGCAAAGCCCATGCAGGGGTGAGTATAAGCTACTCAGTAGGGACCCCGAGACCCCCGAAGGTCTCCCAGAATCTACAAAGGATAATCCAAAAAGGAAAGATACAATCATGAATAAACATCCAACACTACTTAGGTATATGCCCATACATATACCTAAGACATCAATTCTTGTTTGGCTCCAACATCCGAGCCCAAGTACAACCCAGTCCACACAGGAAACCACAACTCAATCCATATAGGAAAGCTTAACGTAATCCACATAGGAAAGCAAGACAAGATTCATCTCACACATGTATACTTCTTCATATGATAACAGAGATGATCATATATAGCCACTGATTTATCTAATTCGTCGGACCCACAAAGGATCGATACATAATAACCCCCATAATGACCCACAAAGGATCTGACCCACACATGATTGATAGATAACTAACCCCCGCAATGACCTACACAGGATCGGACCCACACAGGATATGTAGGCACTGGCCCACATAGGACCGCTGAGCGCTGACCCACACAGGATCGGACCCACACAGGATCGGTAGCACTGATACACATAGGATCTCTTAGTGTTGTAGTCGTCGTCGTCTAATCCACGGAGGATTTTTGTACAGTCGTCTTCGTCGTCGTAGTCGCAACCAGCTCTAGGGTTCCCGCACACCGCATGCTCGTTCGGGAGGGTCCGCTCCATGAGCTGAGGGATGATACATCAACTGACACATAGTCCAGATTTGATGTATCCAAAAGTTCCGTATCGTTAACAGGAACTCAACGTCACAAACGGCGCGTCAATCGGACGCCCGGTCTGAGAGTTATTGGCTTTTTCGTCCTAGGGGCCCGGTTGGTTTTTAAGTCAAAACCAACCCGACCGTACTCCACCTATGTCCAAACCTCGAGCAGAGTATTCCAAAAGGTCCATCTCACTAAGATGAAATCCATCAAAGTTGACGGCACGTCAATCGGACGTCCGGAACTCAAGTTATAAGTGTTTCCGCTCCGAGGGCCCGGTTGGTTTTGTGTACGAACCAACCCGGCCGAACCCATAGTACTCAGAAACCTTGAGTATAGTATACCGAAACGACCGTCTCGATCCAAAGATCACTACGCAACCGACGGTGTGTCGATCGGAGGTCCACAGCTCAAGTTATGGGCAACGGACCAAAAGAGGTTCGGTATTAAGGGGTTCGGGCCCGGTCCGACCCTGCCCGATACCCCCAGGGTCGGCCCGAACCGGGTCGACCCAAAACTGGTCTGAATCCGGCTTCTGCCGCCACGGGACCGGCAAGGCCGGTCCCCCTGCTCCGATGCCGGCGGCCCGGACCCGGCTGCCGGTTCCCCTGCTCCACCACGGCCCAGAACCGGCCGCGGCCTTCGTCCATCCGGCGCCGGGCGACGACGCCGCGCCCCTCCGCCCAAACCTCGCTCTGGTCACGGTGCTTTCATAGTTCTCTGGTGCGGCGCGACGGCGCCGCATCTTTGGTTTGTTTTCAATGGTGTGGTGCGATGGCGCTGCGCTTCATCCCCTTCTTTAATATTTTCCGCACGGTGCTTCGGCACAGCGTTGCCTACTCGTGCCACAATCAAAATCAAACCAACAAGGGGGAGGAGGGTCGGTCATGTTCGTGCGGTCCGACCTCCTCCCGTTATTGTGATATCAGGCGGCTCAAAAGAAAGGAATATGGCGACGGAAGTAATCACAAAAAATAAACCCCTACCTCGTCGAATTTGATGAGCGAGGATTCGTCGTGGAAACAACCCTCTCGGAAGAAGGCGTCGCGGAGGGAGGATCGTTGCGTCGCGGAGAGGCATTGCAGAAGAAGCATCACAAAATAAGCATTGCTGGCGTCACGGTACATGGCGTCGCGTAGTCGATCTCCGAGGATTTGGCATTCTTCGTCGGAGTTCGGTGTGTTCTTCGCGTTCTTCGCGTTCTTCGTCGAAGAAGAAGGCTTTTCTCCAAATCCTCTCCACACAACAAATTCCAGCAGAAATAAAATAAGAGTTGTCTTATTTTATTAATGCACATGCCAATGTTTCAATTTCAAAAGAAACGAAACAAACAATTAATTCAATGAATTAATTGTAACGATTTAACAGCCCAAATTTATGATGTGTTTCTTGACCAGAAATAAACGCACGGTTGACATCATTAAAAGGGGGGTGCGGGTGCCTTACTTAGAAGGAAAGAAATGGTGGGGCTCGTGAGGGCCCCAACTCACAAATATCCAACCAAGTGGGTAGGATATTGTGGGTCTCACCTTATCCACTTAACTTAGGTTAAGCCACTTTAAGTAAAATAAATAAATTATTGCACCACTTTTATTTTATTCCTTAACTTAACCCCAAAAATTAAAAACCACACCCGAGAAAACGCAACTCCGGAGAAGGTGCTTCTAAGAAATTACCAGTGCTGAGATTCCGTTGGTGCCCTCATAATTTGATTCTGAGCACCGGTTCAAAAGTTAGTAAAACTCTCTCGTTCGTTCACTGAACGTACCCGAACTAACTTCGGAAAATGATTCCGGGCACACCGGGCCTCAGAACCAGGTGCCGTCAGAAACTGCGTTCTTGTAAAAATCCCAAGAAAATTATGAAAAAAATTTCCTTGAATTTTTCGGGTCTTTACATCACTCCCACCTTAGGGCTTTATGTCCCTGTAAAGATACATCAAAAACTGGGGAAACAAAAGTAGGTACTGAGCATGCATCTGAGCCTCCCGCTCCCAAGTGCTCTCCTGGAGGTTCCCGTGCTTCCATCTGATGCGCACTAGAGCAATCGATCATCCACGTAGGACCCACTTTTATTGATCCTAAATCTCCACTGGGACCTCCGCAAAATTCTCCCCATCATCAATGTCCAGCTCTCCATGGTCAATGATATGTGTCGGGTCGTGCACGTATCTCCTCAGCCGAGATACGTGGAAGATGTCATGCACCCGGTGCAACTGAGATGGTAGAGTTAGGCGATAAGACACCTCTCCAATCCTGTTGAGGACCTGGAACGGTCCGATGAAGTGAGGAGAGAACTTTCCGCCTCGGCCAAATCTCTGTAATCCATGTCGAGGTGAGACCCGCAAGAAGACGTGGTCGCCATCCTCGAACTCCAGTGGCCTCTGCCTCCTGTCAGCATAAGACTTCTGCCGGTTCTGAGCTGTCCTCATCCGCTCCTAGATGATCTGGACCTTCTCTGACGTGGCCTGGACCATCTCCAGTCCCACAAGTGCTGACTCCCTAGGATCTGTCCAGCACAAAGGGGATCTGCAAGGTCGGTCTTACAACGCCTCATATGGTGCCATACCGATGGTGGAGTGGTAGCTATTGTTGTATGCGAACTCTACCAAGGGTAGGTGGTCCTCCCAGCTAAGACCAAAGTCTAGGAAACATTCTTGGAGCATGTCCTCGAGAGTCTGTATGGTCCTCTCCGTTTGACCATCTGTCTGAGGGTGAAAGGCGGTACTCAGACGTAGCTGCATCCCGAATGCCTCCTGCAACCCCTTCCAAAGCCGAGAAGTAAAAAAGAGCATCTCGATCGGAGAAGATAGATAATGGAGCACCATGAAGCCGCACAATCTCTTGAACATAGAGATGTCCCAAGCTCTCCACTGAGCCCTTCTCTCTGATGGGTAAGATGTGATCCGACTTGGTGAGTTGGTCGACAATCACCCAAATGGAGTCATGACCTCTGGAAGTGCGTGGAAGTCCAGTCACAAAGTCCATAGATATCCCATCCCACTTCTACTCCGGGACCTCCAAGGGTTGTACCAAGCCTGCTGGTACCTGATGCTCTGCCATCACCTGCTGGCAGGTGAGGCATCGAGAAACGAACTCTGCCATAGCCTTCTTCATGCCCGGCCACCAGTGCTGTCATTTGAGATCCTGGTACATCTTCGCCACTCCAGGATGCACCGCCAATGGAGAAGTGTGAAACTCTCTCAGCACCTCCTCCCGTAAAGAAACCGGCACCAAGGTACATCCTCTGAAAAAGAATTTGTGCTCTCCTCCTAAGGATAAACCATCAAGTTCCTGTCCTGAGGATATCTGCGCACGCCACGTCTCACAGTCGGCGTCCCCACGATGTGCCTCTCTGACCCGCTGTAGCAGTGTAGGAGTGACTGTGAGTGACTGAAAGAAGGCTGCTCCATCTCTATCCATGAAGGACATCTGCAAAACGGCTAGCTACTCTGTCGCCTCCCCAAGTAGCTGAATTCCTGTCCTCCTGCTGAGAGCATCGGCTACTACGTTCCCCTTCCTAGGAGTATAGACTATCTCAAAGTCATAGTCCTGGAGGAACTTGAGCCATCGTCGTTGTCTTAGGTTCAGTTCCTTCTGCAATAAGATGTAACTGATACTCTAATGTTTAGAAAAGACTGTAAAGCACTCGCCCGTCAGAGAGTGTCACCATGTCTTCAAAGCGAAGACCACTATTGCTAACATCAGGTCATGGGTAGCGTAGTTCTTCTCATGCAGCCCCAACTGACATGATCCATAGGCGATCACTGCCTGCTCCTGCATCAGGACACATTCGAGTCCAGTCCATGATGCATCGCAGTAAACTACGTACCCAACTCCCTCCTCTGGTAGCCTCAAGATGGGGGCGTTGGTCAATCTCTGTCTCAGCTCCTGAAAGGTCTGATGACATATGTCTGACCACACAAAGGTTTTCCCCTTCTTCGTCAAAGCTGAGAGTGGTGCCGGAACTCTGGATAAGTCTAGAACAAACTTCTGGTAGTATCCAGCTAGTCCCAAGAAACTCTGCACCTTCGTCACGCTCCTGGGTGGCTCCCAATCTAGCACTGCCTCGATCTTCGCAGGATCCACCGCAAATCCTGCCTCAGAGATGACGTGTCCAAAAAAGTGGACCTCACGTATCCAGAACTGGCACTTCGAGAGATTTCCATAAAGCTGGTGCTCTCGGAGTGTGTCTATTACAACCCGCAAGTGGTAGGCGTGCTCCTCCTCAGTGGTCGAGTATATCAAAATGTCCTCGATGAAGACTACGACAAATCGATCGAGGTATGGCTGAAATATCCTATTCATGAGGCCCATGAACACTGCGGGAGAATTGGTTATGCTGAAGGGCATAACCAAGAACTCATAGTGGCCATACCGACATCTGAAGGCCATCTTCTGCACGTCCTCGTCCCGAACTCTAAGCTGATGATATCCTGACCTGAGGTCTATCTTTGAGAACCACCGTGCTCCCTTGAGCTGATCGAAGAGGTCATCAATCCTCGGTAGTGGATACTTGTTCCTCACTGTTACCTGGTTCAGGCGATGATAGTCCACAAAAAGTCGCAAGCTCCCGTCCGCCTTCTTGGCGAATAATATCGGGGAAGCCCAGGGTGAAACACTAGGTCGGATGAATCCCTTGCCCTGCAAGTCCTCCAACTGTACCCGTAGCTCTCGAAGCTCGGTGGGAGACATTCGATATGTTGGGGTGGATATCGGGGCTGTCCCAGGGTACAGATAAATATAAAAGTCTACCTCTCTACGAGGAGGTAGTCCTAGAACGTCGTCGGGAAAAATGTCTGCATACTTATCCACCACTGCAGGAAAACTAGGACTCCACACGTCAACTGTTCCTAGCATGAGGCTAGCCAACTGATGAGTGATGGGTTGTCCTCTCCTCTGCGAGAGTCCATCCTATGCTGCAAAGGTTCCCTTCTTGCCGGTGAAGGTGAACCTACTCCCGTCGGTGCGTACACATCGCAGCTTGCGCCTAATACAGTCAATCTGAGCATGGACTGCAGATAACAAATCCATGTCCAAGATGACGTTGTAAGGCCTCGACGCCACTACAAGAAGATCCCACCCAAAGCTCTCGCCTCCTAGAGTAAGTTCACACTGCCGGCACCAGTGAGAAATCGTTGAGTCTGCTCCTGTAGGAGTCACTAGCCGTAAGGATCGAGCCAACGGCTCTGTCGGAATCTCCGAGCTCCGAACAAGGGCAGCAGCTATGAAAGAATGACTCGCTCCTATGTCTATAAGAACTATAGAAAGGGTGTAATAGACAAATATAGTACCTTGAATCATCTCGGGTGCACCGTGGTCATAGGCCTCTGCTTCCTGGAGTTGTTCCTGTCCATGCCCACCAGCTCCCTATGGTCGAGGTGGACCTCCTGGTGGTGGTGGTGGTAGAGCCTCAAAGCGTCGCCCACCACCTGCTACTTGGACAACTCCTATTCCTCGTCCGCCTTCTCCCTGCGGACCGACATGGTCGACCCTCTGCCTCAGCCTTGGCGGCCCCTCAACCGTCTGCTGCTCCTCGGCACGGAGGGTCAGGCAGTCACGAGTCATGTGGACCTTCCCACCGCATGCGTAGCACTGTCTGCCTCTCGAAAGACTGGCTCCACGCGGTATGCCCCACACTACTGAGCCAGTGTCTTGAGGTCGTCTACCTGAGGGTCTGGTCTTCCTAGAACCATGATTCATCCATCGACTGCCTGCTACAGAAGACTCTGCTATGTGTCGCCCTGCGGTAGGTCTCGCTGCTGATGTAGATTCATCCAGAAAGCTCTCGATCAGAAGGGCTCGCTCCAGTACTCCTGCATGTGTCAGAATGCTAAGGGAGATCAGCGATGCCCTGATCTCATGCCTCAATCCATGCTCAATGGTCTGAGCTTGGAAGAATGGGTCCCGTACCATGTCTGTCGAGTAGCGCGAGAGATCGGTAAATCTCGCCGAGTATCGGGCGACCATCAAGCTGCCCTGCCGCAGCTGTAGAAGCTCATGGATGTGCACCGCACAGAGGGTAGTGGGGACGAACTCCGAGCGGAAGAGGCTCTCAAAGCCCGTCCAGAGAAGATATGCCTTGTCATGCACCTGGAGCATAAACCTCCACCATCTTCCTACTGTTGCGTGCAGTAGGCTCACTGCATGGATCACCATGAGGTCTGTTGGTGTCCTCACTAACTTGAAAACTAGTACAACTACCTCCAGCCAATCCTCGGCTGCCTGGGTGTCCATTTCCCCATGGAACCTGGGCGGTCACTAGTGCTGAAACTTGTGCAGTGCACTAAGGCTATGTGAATCATCAGTGGCTGGGGCTGGTAGCATCGGTGGCTCGGTGGGTAGAGGTACCGCTGGTTCCTCTCCTGTCAAAGGGCCTTGTACCGAGGCCTCGCTGCTCGGTGGGTTATCATCACGCACAACTCTTGGAACCCTAGCTGGCTGCCGTCGTGGGGCCATCTTGAAAAGAGACATGTGCACCACGGTCATAATAGTATACCTGGTGAGCTGACACAAATTAATTACAAAGAAAACATGAAACACACATGAAATCAATGTTTTCATGCATTAAGTCGGAAATCAGAAGTCAGGGTCCTGGTGTATGGATACATCGGCCGCCGCACCAACACTGTACTCCCTATACTGAGAACCACACTCAATAATTGTAACATTATTGCTTCACATAGAAAAAGATCAGAGTCCAAAGTTCTGTGGTAGAACCGAACTCCTCTGATACCAATTTGTCACAACCCATCCTCAGGGACCGTGCCGTGACTACCCCAAGCCCGCCTTCAATAGGCCAGGGGCTGGCGACTAGCACCAAGGCGTAATTCCCAGTAAAAAGGGAAGGCATTGACCTTGTAAAGTAAACAAACACCAAAGAGAAAGAAAGTAGTAGAATTAAACACTAAATAAAACTGGGTACAACAGTAAGTGTGGAAAAGTAAGTGGGCCAGAATACAAACCCAAACTGAAAGTAAAGTACTACTGCAAAGGGAAAACAGCAACTGAAGTAAAGTCGCAGCCTCGAGCCATCCACTGGATGTCCCACCTGAAGGGTGGGTACAGATAGCCTCCACAGCTCCTCGGGTCCAGCAGTCCGCTCTGAGTTCTCCCCGCCCAGTGTTCCACCTCCGGGTACCGTCCTGCTCCGCAAGCCTCAACCACGATCAGCGTTGTCCGTCGTCTGCAACCAACACAACGTAGTGCGGGCATAGCCCGTGCAGGGGTGAGTATAAGATACTCAGTAGGGACCCCGAGACCCCTGAAGGTCTCCCAGAATCCACAAAAGATAATCCACAAAGGAAAGATACAATCACAAAGAAACATCCAACACTACTTAGGTATATTCCCATACATATACCTAAGTCATCAATTCTCGTTCGGCTCCAACATCCAAGCCCAAGTACAACCCAGTCCACACAAGAAACCACAACCCAATCCACACAGGAAAGATTAACGTAATCCACAAAGGAAAGCAAGACAAGATTCAGCTCACACAGGTATACTTCTTTGTATGATGATAGAGATGATCAGATATAGCCACTGATTCATCTAAGCCATCGGACCCACAAAGGATCGATAGGTACTAACCCCCGCAATGACCCACAAAGGATCTGGCCCACACAAGATCGATAGGTAACTAACCCCCACAATGACCCACACAGGATCTGTAGGCGCTGGCCCATACAGGACCGCTGATCCCTGACCCACACAGGATCTGACCCACACAATATCGGTAGCACTGATCCACGTAGGATCGCTGAGTGTTGTAGTCGTCGCCGTCGAATCCACGGAGGATTTCTGTACAGTTTTTACCGTCGTTGTTGTCGCAGCCAGCTCTAGGGTTCCCACAGACAGCAAGATCGTTCGGGAGGGTCTGCTCCACGAGCCGAGGGGCTGATACATCAACTGACACATAGTCCAGAATTGATGTATCCAAAAGTTCTGTATCGTCAACAGAAACTCAATGTCACAGACGGCACGTCAATCGAACGCCCAGTCTGAGAGTTATTGGATTTTTCGTCCCAGGGGCCCGGTTGGTTTTTAAGGAAAAACCAACCCGACCGTACTCCACCTGCATCCAAACCTGGCCGAACCCAAATTACTCCTAAACCTTGAGTTTAATATACCTAAACGACCGCCTCGATCGAAGTATTACTATGCAACTGACGGTGCATCGATCGGAGGTCTGCAGCTCAAGTTATGGGCAACGGACCGAAAGAGGTTCGGTATTAAGTTGTTCGGGACCTGTCTGACACGGCCCGATTACCCCAGGGTCGGCCCAAACCGGGTCCAGGTCCGGCCCGCTTGGGCGCGGCCCGTCCTGGGCCCGGCCCGGCTCGGCGGCCCGGCGCGCTGGCCAGGTGGCTCGGCCGAACGTGCGAGCCGTTCGGGATGCGGGGGGGGGGGGGGGCTGCCCCCCGCTCGTTGAAACCGCGGCCCCATAATGGGGGCCGCTCACGTCCGGCCAGTCAGGGGTTTCTAACCCCCGACTCTTCCACTGTCCGGCTGGCCCGCTCCAGCCAACCGGCTTCGGCCACCACGGGACCAGCATGGTCAGTCCCCCTGCTCCGATGTCGGCGGCCCGGAACTGGCCCCCGGTTCCCCTGCTCCGCCGCGGCCTTCGTCTGTCCGGCGTGGCGCGACGGCGCCGCGCCCCTCCGCCGTGTCCCCGCTCTGGCCGCGGTTCTTTCATAGTTCTCTGGTGCGGTGCGACGGCGCCGCATCTTTGGGTCGTTTTCAACGGTGCGGCGCGACGGCGCGGCGCTTCTTCCCCTTCTTTAATATTTTCTGTGCGGTGCTTTGGCACCGCATTGCCTTACTCGTGCCGCAATCAAAATCAAACCAACAAGGGGGAGGAGGGTCGGACGTCTTTGTGCGGTCCGACCTCCTCCCATTGTTGCGATATCAGGCGGCTCAAAATAAAGGAATATGGAGACAATAGTAATCACAAAAAATAAACCCCTACCTCGTCGAATGTGATGAGTGTGGATTCGTCGCAGAAACAACCGTCGCGGAAGAAGGCGTCACGGAGGGAGGATCGTCGTGTCGCGGAGAAGAGTCACGGAATAAGCGTTGCTGGTGTCGCGGTACACGGCATCACGTAGTCGATCTCTGAGGATTTGGCGTTCTTCGTCGGAGGTCGGTGCATTCTTCGCGTTCTTCGCGTTCTTCGTCGAAGAAGAAGGCTTTTCTCCAAATCCTCTCCACGCAACAAATTTCAGAAGAAATAAAATAAGAATTGTATTATTTTATTAACGCACATGCCAACGTTTGAATTTCAAAATATACGAAACGAACAATTAACTCAATGAATTAATTGTAACGATTTAACTGCCCAAATTAATGAGGCATTTCTTAATCAGAAATAAAGGCACAGTTGACTTCATTTAAAGGGGGGTGCGGGTGCGTTACTTAGAAGGAAAGAAATGGTGGGGCTTGTGTGGGCCCCACATCACAAATATCCTACCAAGTGGGTAGGATATTGTGGGTCCCACCTTATCCGCTTAACTTAGATTAAGACGCTCTAAGTAAAATAAAATAAATTGTCGCACTACTTTTATTTTATTCCTTAACTTTACCCCAAAAATTAAAAACCACAACCGAGTAAACGCAACTCTAGAAAAGGTGTTTCTAAGCAATTATTGGCGCTGCGATTTCATTGGTGCCCTTGGAATTCGATTCCGAGCACCGATTTAAAAGTTAGTAAAACTCGCTCGTTCGTTCACTGAACGTACCCGAGCTAACTTTGGAAAATGATTCCGGGCACACCGGGCCTCGGAATCAGGTGCCGTCAGAAACTGCGTTCTTGTAAAAATCCCAAGAAAATTAAGAAAAAAAATCCCTTGAATTTTTCAGGTATTTACAAAACTAAGATACAGATTCAAAATGATTTTGAGCATAGAAAACTAATAGTATTTAAGGGAAATGGAACTGGTCAACCAAAAAAAATTCTAGAATCAAATATAATTAATAAAGGGATATTTTAAGAATAACCAGTTTAGTAGTATCAAGAATAGTTTAATGATGAAAAAATAGTTCTTTCCAACACTTATATAAAAATATTCATGTTTTAAATTAAAGTTATTTTGACTAAGTTAACATATATATATTTGGGTGAAAGGAGAAATTGTATGTTATTATATCTTCTAAAATGGGAGTTGAATAGGAATAAATATTTCTTGAAGTATTAGTCAAACATAAAACATGTTTTTCCTATATAATCTTACAAATGAAGTGGATAAGTCCAACAATCTGTATTTACAAAATTATCATGGTTGATGATATTAAGAAAATTGTTAAGCATCAAAGAAGTATCAACCAAAATATAAATGAAGTGATCAATGAAAAACAAATCAATATGGTTGATTAAGGGATAATATATATCATATATTATAGTTACTAGGTGATCACTATTCATTTTATACCCAATAAATTTTTATTAACTATCATAATAAATGAGAAGGTGGAGAAATTTTCCAAGAAAATAATAATTGGATAGAGAGTTTTCATTGTCTATTGAAAACTAAACAAGTCTATAAGGAAATATCTTTTCTATATAACATTAATTTATCATATGCTTAATATTTAAATAGTATATTAACATTATTTATTTTTTATGTTCACTCAAGATATAACCAAATAAAAAAATTTCTTTCAAATTAGGAGAAGAAAATATTTTTCTTGTATTTATAGCACATTTTAATATAAAATAATTCCATTTGTACAAAGTGGACCACCATCCCCATTTTAGATATATAATAAGACCATTTTACCTAATATGGTATTAAAGATTATTGCATTTGTTACGGATGACTTATTAGTTATTGAAATGATATTTAAAGACTTCTTGGAGAAAATTTCAATGGTACTAACTAGATGTAAATATACCAACATGGAATTCAAATGGAAGAAATTAAAATTATTAGTAAGATGAGGAATTTTGTTGGGCTATAGAATATTATTACATGATAATAAAGTGGATAAGGCTAGAATAAAATTTATTTCATCATTTTCTCCACCAATATTAGTAAAGTTAGTGACTGTTGGTATCATAAAAACATTATGATACAACTATTATAAAATATAATCTCGAACTTACAATATGGAAAAAAGGGATATAATGATTTATGTTGGGATATCCAAAACTTATAATAAATTATGTTCCTAAATAATGAAACCACAAAGAAAAAACCCAATGAATGAACCAAAAAATATTATCTCTACAACAACGATCAAAATAAAACAAATAAAAAGAATAACACGGTGTTTTATATGGTTTGGATGTGATTTCTAAATAATAAGTACAATATTATTTTAATTTAATTTAGGAAATCGGATGTTTATTTGAGTAGTAAAATAATTTTTCAATTGATCCTTACAACTACTTTTAGTTGAACACTTATGGGGAAACTAGTAGTCGATTCCTTCTGATATTCATGGGGAGAATCCACTATATTTGGTCTCCTTGAAATACCCCCTACTCAGTTAAATAATTCCACCACCTAAAATTCGTTTTACTATACATATTTTCTCCTACCAAACTTTTCATTAATACCATATTACATTTTTTTAAGTCAATCTTATATAATACCTTTATAGAAAAAACAATAGGGAATCCATTAGAGTGACTCTTATATATCTAAGAGTAACTATGATGTAAGCCATTTTTGTTTCGC
Organism: Viscum album; assembly: GCA_963277665.1. NCBI lineage: Eukaryota > Viridiplantae > Streptophyta > Magnoliopsida > Santalales > Viscaceae > Viscum > Viscum album. Next base: position 2,094,126,730 of record OY728163.1, on the reverse strand, counting down.
CACATTGCCTACATCATAGCATCCAAGGGGTAACATCCAAACACAAATTTAGGATTCATCATTCAGTCAACATTATCTGGTCAAAATATATTTGGTTTTTTCATCATCAGGACACTTAAACACTGGTCACTGTTACTCCACCATCTCCATCCGACAATAAAAAATTAAACCTTAATAATTTTTCATTATATTAGATCTAATGACCTTTCTCTAAAATGTTTTTCCAATCCAATATTAACAGCATCCAACTTAAAAATAATTTTCTAAGGTTTACCACCAATTTCTCCAATAACATCTATAAATATACCTTTATTCCTAAAACATACTTTGTATCCTTAATAAGTCCTCCACCATGATTTTGGTAATTCCATCCAAAATGAGTCATAAAATCACATAAACACATAAAAAACTATAATCTTGATTATAATATCAATTGTATTCTAGACTCTATCTATCTTCTATAGATCCATCACTTCATCCTCCAATAACTGCTACATGAATGGATACTTCAATTGAATTTACTTAATCCAAGAAGGAAACATTATATATTTAGATAAGTGAGTTACACATTTTGAATCAATAAAATTACATCACATTATCTTTCCTTATTTTGATAACTTAAAACAGCCCATTCATAAAAATGAATTCCTTATCATATTCCATTGAAGTAAATTACTATGATTTTTTTATTGAGAGTGGCACTACTAATAGAATATTTGATATCAAACTTACCAACACTTAATTTAAATTGATCAGGAATATGGTGATGAATTTTTGAGTGTTTACATCCCCCACAAAATCTCAATTAGAAAAGCCTTTCAATGACTCATGTATTTTGAAGAAAAAGGAAAAAAATTATAACCTGTTATGTATCAAATAATTCACTTAATATCCTCCCAATGTTCTATTTTAGGATTTTACTTCTATCATCTAAATAATCCCACTACTTTTGTAAAGTCTAACCAATTAAAAACTCTAGAGCACATTAGTATTAAAACTATCAATTCATATGGAACCTTTTCTATGTACTCTACCACTTATTCTATTCAAGGATCCTTTTCCTTGATTAATATTAAATTTCCATAAATGGTTGTGGTCATTGGTTTCACTTCACTAATATTTAATAACTCCAAAATCTTATGAATGAAATCCAACTAAGTTGGGTACAATTTACTATAACAAAAGATTCAAAATATACAACCCCAAGATCCCTTAATCCAAACTGATATTTATTGTTTCAAATGTTCTGGATAATATATATATCATCTCATCGATCATTTCCTTTAAAAAACTGGAAAAAACATGCCATAAACTTAGAGAAATAATATTTTAAAACCCCTATCATAAAACACATTTTGGTAACTATAATGATCTTTGTTTCTCTAAATGGTTTTTTATGCCAAAATAAAGGCCTTGAACTTCTAGTTCCACTACCTTTATGACTTAACCAAACCATAAATTCCTCACTTCATCTTGAATGCAAGATTATAGTTTCAATTTTCCTTGAAACATCCCAACAAGTTCACATAGATTTCCTTATCTATGTCCCCATAAAGTTATGTTTTCATCACATCCAACTCCTCCTAATGAAAAATCTATATGGAAATCATAACAAGTACCTTCTATAAAGTCAATTTTTTAATTACTGATTAGAAAAAATTAGATAAATCTACACCTTATGTTTTTTAAAATCCTTTTATGACTGTTTATTCCTTGAATATCTATATACCATCTTCTTCCCCCTTCAACCAATAAACCCATTTTTTAAGAATAAAATTCTTTCTCAGTATCCTTTCCATTATATCCCATGTTCTGGATACATATATTGAATCCATCTGATCACTCGTATATAACTCCCACTATTTCAAGTATTTCATATTTTAAGACTCTTCTGGGCTCTTGGGAAATTAGGCTCTCTATCTTCTATAATCAGTAAGTAGTGAAAACTATTTTAATATATCCACATTTGGTTTCTAACTCTAGTAGATATCTAAAAATCCATATGTTAATTAACTTATTCAAGTACTAAAACTTTTATAGATTTATCATCTTCAGTTTTTTATTTGGAAACTCTTCTATGAGCTTCCGTAGTTCTAATAATTTTTTATACTTCCAGTCATGGAAGTACCATCAGAATTTGATCTCTTTGTTTAATATCATCAAAAATGGATGGTTCTTCTAATATATACATACTTCCTAAAATATTTATAACATCTGAATCTCTTAAAAATACAATAAGTTGAACCTTATCTTCTAGGGATATTTTTATCTTATCATAACTCTCCACCTAGTTCCAATCCTTGTACAGGATCTCTATGTTGATGATCATATTTTAACTTATAACATCATTTAGAGAGTAATTATCCCGAATTCAAAGGCAATATTATTCATTACTATACCCAAAAAGTAAAATTATTTAGAATTATCCATAATATTTTTCCTCTCCTTGAAATCAATGTAAATTTAGGTAAGTGAGATGGAGAATTTAAAATGGTACTAGTACAAAAACAGTATTTCATATTAGTGTTTTGACATTGTCCATTAAACAAACAATGTCAAAAAAATTCAAAATTGGTTTTTTATATAACTTTTTTTAAATCAAATTCTTTAGTGGGTTTTAACTTCATCTATCTACTAAAGGATATTAAAATAGGTAATATAACATTGGTAATTGAGAAAATGGCCATCAAAATTATGTTTAAAAATTGGTTAGAAGAAAATTGATGTTAAAAACAACTAGAGATATTTTTTCATAAGTTATTTAAATAACCAATGAAAAACTAAAAAATTATATAGCATGTACTAATTTTAAAAAAATCATAGTGTTCTTTCCATGATTTAAAATGTATCCTGAAATTTAATTTGACAAAAGGCACCTTATCTGGATCCCTATATAAGTTTTTAGGATCCCTATTTCATTTTCTAAATTCTTCTCATCTATTGATCCATATATTCCTTCCATAAATTATCATTACAATGGTTTGATCATGTTATTTATATTTATTGTCTCATTTGTTTTTTATGATTATGCCTCTAAATTGATTTTCTATTTTGATGATTTGTATTCTTATGATATAAAATTATTCTTATGATCAAGTTAAATATAATAGGATTCAACATGATATTGGTCATATAGTGTTTAAAAATCCTCACTATTCACATATTTTATTACCTAATGATTTATTTCCATCAAAAAAATGAATATAAAAAAAATATAAAAAATCAAAGGACATTGCTATGAGTATGGATTTAAAGTCAAATATTCTTGTTTCAACGTATTAATTTCATTTGAATATTAAAATTTTCTACATTATGTATCTTATATATTCATTTAATTGGGTAATCATTATTGGAATTAATTATTGAAAAAATGGGTTTTCACATCAGTTATTGTATAGTCAATGTCAAATATGGTTTACCACATTGGTTATTTTAAATAAATAATGCGATAAATGGTTTTCATGTAGGTTATATAGTATTGATGTGGAAAACCCTTTCCATCCTAGATTTTTTAATGATTTATATAAACTTGTTTTAAAAATTGAAGTGAAAAATATCTTTCAATGTCGGTTAACAATATCTGATGTGAAAAAACACATTTATAATGTCACTTTCAATAACATCACTAGGTAACCAATGTTAAAAATAGAAAAATACTGATTTGAAAACCTTATTATGTGCTAGTGTGGGAGAAATTAACCTTCCTTATAGAATGAAAACTTCCAAAATGTACTACCTCAAGAGAGAAGAGAGACTTATATTGTTCAAGTCTTTCATAAAAATAACCACTTCCTCTCAAAACACCTTATAAAATATAGTGTGAATTTTTATAATTTTTTATTTTTAAACCAATTTATGATTCATCCTTTCAATAACCCTATTATGTTATAGAGTACATGGTATGGTCTTCTCTAATAATATCCCCTTATTCTATTATAACCTCCTAAACTCTTTTCTTCTTTACCTTACACTATTATTTGACCTTAAACACAAAATTTTATTCATGACCTCTTCTTCCACCATAAATCTCTTTTAGATGAAGGTTCCTAACACCTTTAACTTATTCTAGAGGAATAACAGCCACACATTCTTTATCACATCATCAATAAATGTCTAATAAGAAATTAACCTCTTTGGGAATGAATCATCATATTCCCATACACATCCATATGATCCAACTAGAATGTATCATTATTCAGTTTCTCACCTTTCATATAGAAATAAAATTTATACTTTAAACCAAAAAAAATATGCATGTTACCTACTCTATTATATTAATTTTCGACATAACATTAGCAGAGAAAATCTTTATCGCCTTCTTACTTATGTTACCCAGAAATTAATCCCATAACATTGTGGAAGTTACTTATCTGACATGAATTACATATTCTAATTCCCCCATCAGAGAAAACATTCTTTCCTTTACTCATTTTTTCACCACTATGGAATCACATAGGATTTTCCACTTTCCATTTTTGAAAGTTGTATGATAACCTATATAGTCTAACTTTTCAATGGAAATTATGTTCTCCCATAATCCTAGTATGTGTTACACACTTTGAAAATCAAGTGGAATTTTTTTATTTTTCCTAATAGAAACATCACAATTTATATCAATTTCAACTACCTCATCACCCATAAGATTCACCTTGATAAATCTCATAGAAGTACAAGTCCTTATACTTACCCTTGTGGATATTGAGTGAAATAATGCTTTTGAGACTGTAATCAAATAATCTAGTGAGGTAGACGCACTTAGTTGTAGACCTATCATATCTTATGATAATGGATTCATAGATTGACTTCAGAAAACATATCTTCTAGAATTCACTCTATGGTATTTGTAATATTTCAACAATTTTCCTTTTTCCCACCATGAATCTACACGAGACCACTTTTTTATTGATATTCTTTCCACTCCACTTTTTATTACATTAACTTTATAATGAGATTTCTATCTTATGGATCATCCCTTTCCTTCTACACAATAATAATTTCTATAAGATACCTAGATCTAATTCCAATAATGTTATTTATTCTAGATTAGGTCCCTAATATCTGGAAACATGTCTTTATTTTTTCTTCATTTACTTAACAAAATCACCATCGCACCCCATGATTCAAGGAGTGATGATAATAACAACAGTTCTCATTCCAGATCTAAAAATTTCACCTACACCCATTATAATAGAATTCCTATCATGTAGAAGTCATTTATATGATATTCCACTTGATTACATTCTAAAATACCCTTACAAAAAAACTCCATAAAAGGAACACATTATCAATCATGGTTGTCTTCACAAATATATCAGCAAAAACCATCATAATTATTTATGTATTATAAACATATTGGATGTTATAATACATGTTATAAGATAATAACATTTGAAAAATCCCCTGTTATATTTCATCTAGTATCTCACATTCTTCTTTCTTTATCACTTCGATATTGGTACACATCAATATAAGATAAAATTTCTTCTTGAGAAGAAAATCCTCTAAATAAAATTTATAAAAACCAATATCCATATCATAGAACATATCTATATAGATCTAAACTACATAAAATTTCATTACTTTAATTATATATTTAACTCCTTCTAAATTCCAGAACACAAAAGAGGCATTCATAACTACTTTTTGTAATTTTCACAAACCCGCCCAAAAACCCTATTACCCTAATACATGAACTGATACCGACATGGCTTGAAGGTTATCTTTGATCCTTGTAGGGTGGATACTAACACCTGGAATCATAAAATAATAAATAGGGAACAAATTTTTTTTAAAAAAAATAGAAGAACATAAATAGAAATATCAGTATTCTCAAATATCCTCAAGGGGATAGTACCAGAAACTGAATAGGTATATCAAAAATCAAATAGTACATCACCAAAGTACTAAAAATTAGATGATATAAACTCAAATCCCCAAACAAAATACCACTCCAAGACCCATAGAATCAAAAAAATCCACCTCCTCTGAGGGGTGATTTCCCTTTTCTTATACCTAATAGATGAAAATCGATGAATCGGTGAAGGAAAATATAGGTTGTGAGCTAAAAATTCTATTAGGGTCTCACTAAGTTCTCTATAATAAGATTCTATAAAAATAAACCAAGTAATGCTTTCAATTTTATGTCAAAACTGGATTAAAAGTATAATGGTATTTTTTTAGAAATTATTTTTATTTTATAATGATATAATAAAATTTTCAACATGTCTTAAATAAGAAATTTATTTAAAAAAATTTATATAAATTTCTTGGAATGAATTAAGAAGTTACCGAAACAATGTAATTTATAATCAAATAATTCAAATTAATAACCACTTTCATCTACCCTGTGGTATGATAGTTTATAGTTATAGGATCCTCACACTCTCATATCAAAGATGATGGAATATGTGTACGCATGTCCCTTAGTCTCAGGCCAAATAGGACTCATCAACGTTCTATCAGGAATATGATCTTCCAAACTATATTTTTGTTAGAGCCCCCATCATTAATATATTGATAGGGAATTACCATTAGAGAGTTTCTATACCAATTGTCCCACTAACTACCTAAGATCACATGTGCTCAATAAATTAATCAAACTAACAAGGTTACATCATTTCATTTGAAATTTATCATCATTCACTTTTCAATTTCCCATTTTTCCTTCTCAAAATGCCAATTCACTTTCAAAACCAAAACATGAGTTTTTCATCAATTCATTCCATTTCAATATAAAAAAAACACGAGTTTTAAATAATTAAATTTAAAATAGATTTTTAAAAATCAATTCACAAATCATTTCACAATTCCCATAAATTTCCAAATACATCCCAAATTTCCAATTGCATTAGAATCGGGTGGTTTTCCCAAAATCCATACAAAATTAAAATTATAATCGTTATTTGAAAATAATTAAATTTTCATAATTAAATTTAAATAAATTTCAATCAAATCAAATCAATAAATGTCTAATTGTATCGAAAAACTCAAATAGAACCACATACATTTAATCATGGAATCAAAATTCAACACTTGTAGTGGTATTTGACAGTGATGAGCTTCGGAAATTGAGATCTCAAGAAACTATAATCAAGATCCAAATAAATAGAGATTAGATCCATAAAACACATTATGATCTAAAAAATCCTACGGAGAAAATAAATAGATAATGGTATATAAGGAATAGGAGGAGAATTATTTACCGGAGAGGGATCGAATGAGATTTACCACACATAGGTCATCCTATAAATGGGGTTAGAGGAGCCAAAAATATTTTTTAGGATATTACAAGAACTAGGAATTAATGATATTCTAATTTGGGTCCATGTAAGAGGTTAAATAAGGGTTTGGGTGTTTTTTTATAAAAAAATAGAATAAAAAACACTTTCTGCATGGTTACTTTGAAGGGTTCACACAGTTAGACAAATTTTATTCCCTAACCATGTGCCCATATATAAGGGTTCACCATTTCTACTAGCTGGGTGAATAGTTTTGAAAACCATGTTCTAACCATGAAAGCCCCCACTACCTAAGGATTCATATTTTACACTATTTGGTAACACTGTTTGACCTGCAATACCAAGAAATCTCTAAAAATTACAAATTTCCACCCAAAATAACATAAGAAAAACTCCAACCACAACAAGATCAAAAAAGAGGGTCGATAACTACCCAAAAACCGGTAATAGAATGTTAAAACCTCCCCATCATAGAAACATTATTTCCCCAAAAAATATATAATGAAGTTTCCATATCAAAAGAATGAGTTCACTTCTCTCTCATCAGTGCCTCTCTCACCAAAGTATCGTGCGAATAAAAAACATTATACCATAGCACACAAACCAAATGTAATATCCTACCATGAAATACCTTGGTCTCGAAATAAACTATCCTGAATGGATGATCAGTCATCAATAAATTAGGCTCAACAACAACATCACTCTATCTCAAAACATGAGATGGATGAGAAATATTATTCTCGTCTCATGAATTTCTAGCTGATTCCTTATATCATATCATAGAACATATTTGGAGTTCCTAGGTGAACAACCCACTAGGAATTATGTAAATCCCCCTATCACATCTTTCCTCATAGCTAATATCATAATAAACCTATTATAAAGAAATATCACACCCTCTATGGAGAACGAACTCTCCAAAATGGTTTCTTTAACATAAAGAGAGTCTCAAATTATATGGAAATAATTATCAAGATGTTGTTCCAAAAGAATCATCTCGAGAATATTGGATGTCAACTGAAAACTGGCCATGAAAACCTCTACTTCTATTCCCCAACTCCTATATGAAAATATGAAAAATATTTATCGGGTTCCACTATTACAATGATGATTTCATAGATTGGGTCATTATTTTCCTACTAAATGCATTGGTAAATACATTCCCTTTCCTCAGGGTATAGTTGATGTTGATATCAAAATATTATAGGTACTCTAACCAGTTCCTCTGGTAGAGATTCAAATATTTTTTATAGAAGATAAAACTCAAGATCTTGTGGCTAGAATACATTTTAAACCAATCCATGAAAAGGAAATTCCACCCACTCATAAGCGCAAGCATTGAAACTAGGACTTCAAGGTCATGGGTTGGATAATTATTCTCATGTGTCCCAAGATTCTGAGATCCATTAGATAACACATGAGACCCAGTATAAGAACAAAGACAAATCCCAAACCTGATGCATCAAAGAATACCACATCGCCTTTCACGACCCCTAGAAGAGTCAAAACCATAATAGAAGTCAAAATACATTTCATCTCAAAAAAATAACTCTTATATTTCTCATCCTGAGAAAACATCACTCTATTATGAGTTAGATCATTCATTAGAGAATCCAACTTTGAAAAATCCTTTATAAATCGGCAATAATACACATATAAACCTAAGAATATCTGAATCTAAAAAGCATTATGCAGTTTCTCCAGTGTCCTAATATCTTTAAACCTCTCTGGATCAACTGAAATACCATGTTTCTAGATCATGTGTAACTAGAACTTCACTTCCTGAATCATGAAATCACATTTTGATAACTTGGGAAAAAGTTAGTGGTTTATCAATAGTTCCATAACTACTCTCACTTGACACACATGGTCCTATTTTTACCTATCCCGAATGGCCCGAAGGCCTTATTTTTTATTTTTATTATGGATAATACCCATTTTAAGGGTTTAAGGGGAACCCGTACATGACCCGTAGGCCCAAGGCACAATTCCCGACAAACCCGTAATACATTACCCAAGGCCTAGAGGCATACCATGCCCAATACATGACCCGTTGGCCCAACCCACTTGAACTGCCTCTCCATATCTTTCTACGTCACTGATCACCTACCTCCCCACCTTGCATTATTGATCAGCTAGCATTTCCCCATACAAAGTTGCAAGGTGCCTGGTCCCGATCGCAGCTGCCATACCCTCTCATTCTACCAATCCGGTTAGCTCTACATCTGGTGGCGGCTACTCATGTTGCTCTGATCCTCTTCTGGGTCATGTTTTGTGTGAACTAGGAAACTCCATGGTCTATGTGACCTGAAGGCCCTGTGGATCGAAGGCCTTTGGATGACCCGAAGGCCCTGGAGACCCGTAGGCCCAAACCGGTGGCCCGAAGGCCCAAAATGGCGTGTTAAGATACCCATAATGGTTGTACATTCTCCAAAAGGCAATTTTCTAAATGTAATATTCCTTTATTCTCAACTGGTGATAACCATATTCATGATCAAATTTCAAGAACTATATTAATAATTTAAAGTAGTAAAATATATCATGAATTAGTGAAAATTGATATTTTTTATTTACAGTGACTATATTGAGATTCTGGTAATCAACGCATAGGCTAAGTGACCCATCCTTATTCTTGGTATGGAGAATAGGCACCGCCTTAGGTGACACAGTCAGGTGTATAAATACTTTCTCTAATAAATAATCCAATTGAGTCTTTATCTCTTTAATTTTACCAAGATCCATACAATAAGATGGTATTGAAACTGGTTGAGTACTAGACACTAAATAAATATAAAACTCTACACCACTTACCCATTAAAAACTAGATAATTCAGAATAAAAAATGTCAGGAAAATCGATGAACACATGATGGAGATCTCTACTCAAATACTTCCACTATAGATCAAAATAGAACATTTATATTCTTTTTCTAAACTATATATTATAATTCATTTCTCTACTCGACCACTGGTATCATTATACCTAAAATATATGGCACACCCCAATACTATTAGTAAAGTATACTCATTAAAGATAACCATAAATTTGTGATTTTTTAGAAATGATCCAATCCGGCCTGAAAATGATATCAAGAAGTTTCATGTCGAGAACCAAAAAATCCCAAGAAATTTTAGTCGTTGATAAAGAAAAAATTAAAGTGTGACAAGGAATAATTTGATCTCTATTAATTTTGAGGGGTTTAGTAATATCCATCACATAATATAAAATCATTGTCTAGAGATTTAACAGGATCACAATATGTGTCTATGTGAATGGATGAAATGTACTAGTATGAAATAAAACGATAACTAAAGATGAAGCAATAGTGATGGTACCACTCAAAATTGTTGGAATCGTACCATCTTCCTCTAGAAAATTTTCAACTATGTGAAGAGGACTCATTCCAGATTCTTATAGATATAACCTCTCGGATCATAAAGCATCTGATTACACCACATTAATTTTTGGTGATGATGATATTGTTGCACTATGTGGGGTATAAAAGATATAATAGAATCTTTTCAAGTTCCTGAAATGTCCATAGGAACTTCAGATCTGGGGTGACTAACTGGAAACCTGTATTGAATTTTGAGGCTTTCCACACTAGAAGAAATTCCAATTGTCTCTTTCAGGCACTAAAAGAGTCCTGGAAGAACCCTACTATTGAGATCCACCCAAACACCCATCTATCATTATATTTCTAATATGGTACCTCATAAAATTTCCATTGTGATAATAAGGGACTCTCGTCAACCCGGACTTACCAACCTGGTAAATTTGCACCTTAAATTAATTATCCAACACATCAACATAAGAGTAATGTTTCAATGAGAAAATGGGAGAACAAATATCAAATTGAAGGAACATCTATAACCATCAAGTATTCATCTTCTCATTTGATACAATATAATGTTATAAACTACACAAGATCAATAAATCAATTTGCATATTATATCACAGTCTTGTCAACATACTTGAGTTTGAAAAACTCCATAGCCATAGACAACACTATATACTCTAGATAGAGAAAGTTAGTAAAGATAACCTTGAAGTCCTTCCACTCTAAACCCTCATTCTTCTTTGTTGTAACTATGGAATCCCACCATCTCCTTCTAGGTCTCTCTAGATTAAAGCTAGTATAATTTAACTTAATAGCTTTGGGGGTTTCTATGAAGTCAAACAGAATATTTACATTTCTTAATGAGTCCCCGACCTCTTGAGGATCATTAGGGACTGGGAGGTTATATGGATTATGATGAAGCATCACCTGAGCATGATTAATAAATTCATCCCTCTGAGGTTCCACAACTTGAACCTGAATAGAAATGGGTGCAGGTTCCTATCCCAGAGCATAGACAACATGAAAAATAATTTCAAGTAGATTCTAGTCCATGAGAGTACTAACTCTATGTTGTTCACCATAATTTTTTTACCTATGTCCTATTCACATGTCCTCTAAGAGGCATGATGCTACACAACATCCGTACAGAAAATTGAAGATATAAGAAGCTTACTCAGATCAGTAACTTAAATAACATAATTGATTAATTTAATTCCATCAAATAAGAATCAATATTTTCATTTAAAATATCCAAATAAAATTTATGGAAAAGACTATATTTATTCCTCAATACACCTTTTCCAAACCACCCATGATGAATTAAGGATCATTGCAATGATATTTTTGTATTCACTCACTCTAAACTACCTACTAAGTCCAAAAAATATATTCCAAACTGTATATTGAAATCAAGGAAATATTCAGAACATTCACCTTTGATACCACTCTATTACAAATTGTCAACGATACCTAGGAACCCTAATACTTGAGCTGATTCCAACATGTCTTGAATGGAATTCCTGATACCCATGTGTTGGAAACTATAACCTAGAAACATACAAGAATAAATTAGAAACAATTTTTTCACTAAAATAATAGAATATAAATATACATATCAGTATTCTCAAGAATCCTCAAGGATATAGTACTATAATAGTATAGGTATATCAAAACTCAAATAGTTCATCATCAAGGTACTCATGACAAAATGAGATAAACTCAACATCCTAAATGAAATTTCAATCCAATCCCCAAGAGGTTGGGAACATCCACAACCTCCAAGATATGCAGTCCCTTTGATCATACCAAGCAGATGAAAATATGCATACTCCATAAGGAAAAGTTAGGGTGTGAACTAAAAATCCTATTAGGGTATCACCAAGTTTTCTATAATAAGATTCCATAATGATTTCAATTTTAAATCAAAATAATAATGATAGTAAAATTTCATATTTAAAACAAAAAATTCATTTAATTTCATAATGATGGAAAAACATTTCAAACATGTCTTAAATAAACACTTTATATAAAAATTTTAATTTAAAACATTGGGATTGAGTAAAGTAGTTTAACTAATAATTTCATTTATAATCATAATAGTCATAATAAGAACCATGGTCATCTACATTAGGGTATGATAGTTTATTTTTATATAATCATCACACTCTAATATTAGTGATTATAGAATATGTGTACACATTCCCCTTAGGCTCTGGTATAATAGGATTCATCAGCATTCCTTCAAGAATATGATCTTCCTAACTAGATTTTTGTTAGATTTTTCATCGTTAATCCATTTCTATGAAATTACCATCTAAGTGTGCATATCCCAAAGAAACCACTAATTACGAAGGTTCTCAAGTGATCAAGAAATAAATCAATTGAAAAATGTTTAATCTATTCATTTCAAATCATTCATCATTCATATTTCTATTTCTCATTTCTCCTTTTCAAAAAGATATTTAATTCTCAAAACCAAAATATAGATTTTTCCTCAACTAATTACTTTTCAAAAAAACAAATAATAGGTTTTTAATTATTAAATTTATTAAATTTTTCAAAAAATAAATTCACAAATCATTTCACAATTATAATAAATTTCCAAATACACCCCAAATTTCCAATTCTATTAGAATTGGGGGTCCTTCCCAAATTACATAACAAATTCAATTTCCAATTCCAATTCGTATCGAATTTGGTTTTTATATATAAATTGGAAAAAAATTAAATAAAATAAAGAAATTAAATGTTTAATTATATGGTGAAACTCAAATAGAACAGCCTACCATTAATCACGTTATCAAAAATAAACACTAGTAATGAGGTCTTCTAACAATGAATGATGAGAATGGATATTTAAAAAACAAATAATTGAGATCCAAGCCAATAGATTTTAGATCCATTAAACACATGATAATATAAAAAACCTATTGATAAAATAAATATATAGTGGGAGAGACAAAATCAGAGAATACTTACTTACTAGAGAGGGATCGAACGAGATCCTCCATACTTCTATATGACTAGAAATTGGTTTAGAGAATCAGAAAAGGGTACTTGAGAGTGTACAATAAATAGGAAATCATTATATCTAGAGTTAGTGTTCATCGGAAGGTTAAGCAGGGGTTCAGTTATTTTTAAGATATATTTAGGATTAAAAATAATTGTCTGCATAATTACTTGGGTGGCGCCCCATGGTTAGAAAAACCATGCACCATAACCATTCTCCCTTAAACAAGGGTTCATGGTATATATTGGGTGGGGCATGGTTTTTTAAACCATGCACCAACTGTGAAAACCACCACTTCCCATGGTTGCATGGTTTGCACTAGGTGGGCACACGGTTTGATACAACTATCCGCTAAGTATACACACCCCCTAAACTTCCAAAAATTTAAACATTCCACCCAAAATAACCCAATAAAAATTCCAACCAAAGAAATATCAAAAAGGATGGTTGAGGAGTACCTCAAAGATAGTAACATGATGTTACATAAATTCTCCTATAAGGAAAGTAATAGAATAATTATATTTAACTAAACTCTGAATTACCATTATCGGGGTCTGGTCAGTTGAAACTACTCAACCAAAGTATTGATACCAATTGTTAGGATCAAAAGTAATTTTTGATACAGCTTCCATAAGAAAAAAATTGGAAATTACTAAGTGAAAAAAGTATCATAATGATACTTCTATATGGTGATTAAAGCATAGAATTGAAAGGACCAGTTTGGGATATGCCTAACACTGAGAGGGGGGGTGAATCAGTGTTGGGGACTTTTTAAACCAATTCCAACTTTTATCCCTGTACCTCTAGACCTGTTAGGATCTTGATTCTCTTATTCTCTTTTCCCTGTCGCATGCAATAACAGAAAGCAGTAAAAATGTGCACACGATATTTTTACAAGGTTCACCACTCAATAAGAGTAGCTACATCCTTGCCATGCATGGGTATAACCACTGCATGGATTCTCCACTATAAAGTAAAATGATGTTACAATGGAGTGGCTAGGAAAACAATCCTCTAGCCAGTGTGAGTCCCTACACTTTGGAGGGGGGTGGGAAACAATCCTCTTCCCTGGACTGGTGAAAGACAAGTCCAACTTGCAGCCTCTAGCTGGTTCTTTATACTGCCTATCGAGACAGTCTTCTTCCTTCTTCAAAAGGTTGGTTCTGCTCTTGATCTATTGTAGTGCTCTTCACTTGATTACTTGCAAAGCAGTAGGCAAGAAATTCTCTTCTTTTTTTCTCTTCTTCTCTAGTGCAAAAACAAACTGCACTAGTTCTTCTTCCTTCTTCCTCTTAGTGCAACAACTGACTGCACTAATCACCTTCTTTCTTTAGCTAGAATCACATACACCAATGTGATTATTCAATCACTGAATATATGCTCACAAAGCATCATCTGAATTAAACTACCCTGAATAATTGTCAGCCTTCAGTTGGGCATACTCTGTTCTTCTTCTTCTCTTCCTTCTCTTCTCAATACCAACACCTGAGTGTATTGGTATACTGAATTCTTCCTTTGTGCAGATATGAGTTCAATTGCACGTCTAGTTCTTCTTCACTTCGCAAATCACAACGAGAGTGTTAAACACCAGTCGTGTGAGTGCGGTTCAACTTCTCTTTGTGAAACCGAATGGTTCACAGTTCTTTTTCCTCCACAAGGCTGCTTCGAGAGTGCTCTGTACCTATCAAATGCCTGTGGTACCCTCAAATTTTTCGCGCAACCTTCTAGGTGGCTTGCGCATAAAATTCAAGCCTTGCGCGTAAAAATACCTTTTGGCGCGAAAAACCCTTTTCGCGCACAACTCTTCTTTTTCGCGCAGAACATCCTATTTCGCGCAACAATTCTTTTTCCGCGCAACACTTCTTATTTTCGTGCAATGCTCTATACTACAATTTTCCGTGCACCAGAGCTCGGGATTTTTCTAAGTGTCGAGTCTTACATAATGAGAGGGTTTCACCTCATATTTATAGGCATTTTTGACCTTGCGCATAAAAACCTCTTCCTGCGCGTAAAACCTCCTCCATGCGCGTAAAAACTCTTTTATGCAACTTCATATTTCGCGCCATGCTTAAATATTCTGCGCACCTCATGCCTTTGCCATCTTTCATCGTTCTAAGCACGAAGTACCAATTGCGCGCAAAATTCCGCACCACATTCCGCATTGCGCGCAAACCCAATCTTTCCTGCAACATCAGATTTCGCGCACTGCTCCAATATTTCGCGCATTTTATGCCTTTGCCAATTTTTGATCTTCTGATCTCTAACCATCATTTTCACGAAAACTTCATTCCTCAATTTCGCGCATCATGCCAATATTTCGCGCATCCCGCAGATTTTTCGCGCAACCCGCTACTATTTCGCGCATCCAGCAGATATTGCGCGCACCACTTTATTTTAGCGCGAAACATGCCTAAATTTCCGCGCACTCCATTCCTTTGTCATTTTTCAACGTTCTGACCTTGAATAACTCTTTTTCACGTGTAAACCATCTTCAATCTTATGCGCAACATCCATTGCCAAGCACATTTCTTCATATCCCGATTTTCAGGCCCTAAAATTTGGCAAACACTGGAAAACGGCGCCACCTTAAACTGTGCTTTTCTGCCATCCCCAGATTGTCTATTACTTTGCCATTTTATCTCTTTACTGCTTCCCAGAACCATTCTTCTGCTCTTATCACAAATCCCACTATCGTGATATTTATCCTTTGATAGATCAGCTTAAGCATCGTCAGAGTTGCAATGAGAACTGAATCTTTCCTATCTTCCAGCAGCATCATTCCTTCCAATCAAAACATTATATGACTGGCATCATCATTTCTCCCCCTTTCCTTCATAAGGCTTGCATCACAAGTTCTCCTAACTCATGATTTGTGTGAAATACATACCAGCAAAGCATCGTCTGATTTAGCTTTATGAAGTGTTGCCCAATCCTGACATTCAATGCTATGATTACATAACAATGCTATAGGAATCCTCACTTCAGTCGATCTCCATTAACTTTGGAGTCCTTCTTCATCTCCTTCTTCATTTTGTCCAGCATTGACAATAGTTGACAACAAATACAATCTTCATATACAAAGTGGTCCCAACAAGAATAAATGACATTCCTAAATCACTTTACCATAATTGAAAAAACCATGAAAATAATCTAAACAATATTTCTCAAAAAACCAAATAAAATAAATTAAAAGAACCAAAAATTCATTTACATGGTTCATATGTGAGTTAAAATCCATGGTTGGAATTTTTTAAATTTATTTAAAAAATAAAAAATTAGGATAATATCAAAATATTAGAACAACTGATTTATAATATTATTTATAATTAGAACCATATGGTTCTATTGGTAGTTACCACCTTCTGATCTTTATGAAGATAATTCCACCAAAACTAATCTTTACAGAATACCCTATGCTTGATCAAAGACTCCCATCTACTCAAATTCATCTTATGATATGTAGTGTCTACTTCAGAAGTTCTAGTGAATTAACTACTATTTTAGTACAAGTCACTCTTATATATTCCCTATAGTATAAAAATACTAAGGGAATCCTTCAAATTGATTAATAGATATCCAAGATTTATATTCGCACAATTCCTTTGTGTTTTTTCAAACTTACCCTATTAGAAAATACCCGGGGCAACATCTAATTTCATCTCACACCTAAACCAATTAGTCAGAAAAATTTGACAAAAATAAATTTTTATTTTCCATCATCTGAACATTGGGATTTTTTTTATTACAATTATGTTGTATTTATTTTGAAATTATAAATTAGACCATAATAATTTCTCTTTCAATTAATCTGATGACAAAGATGAAAAATGGTTTTCATTTCCTAGATTAAAAGTGAGACTCATACATTGAAATTATAGTTTTAATAATGATTTAAAATAGAAATTTTAAACACTTTTTGATCATTATGTACATTACTAGTAAATGATTCGATGATAAATTTTGAAACGATCTACCTAGAATATTTTAATAGATTAAAGATAAATCTAGTTTTTCACCTATGATTGTAGCACCTGATTCAAATCTACCACTCAAAATCATGTGGGATTATAGTGTATTTCATTATAGAGAAGGTTATAGAAGTATAATAGAAAAGAAAAAACATATAATTTACTATGAAAAAAAAATATTTTTAATGGAGAACAATTTAAAAACTCTAAAAATAAAAAATAAATTCTATAACTTCTTTATAACAGGGAGAAGTTTATGCCCTATCTCGTTATAATCAAGGTGATAGTGTACACATACTAATCAACTTGAAATCACTTTATGTAAAAGAAGGAGACTAAACCATGACTGATTATATGATTATTATAACTTTAATAATTTAATTATGAAATCAAAGATAAAAAAATATTTTGTAAGAACCTATGTTTTCATAAGAGTTATGTATCCTTTTATTTTGGTTTAAATTTTAAAATATGGACTAATGTAAGTAACCAATTTGATCAAGGGTGTTTTATAAGAATTATAGGCTTGTCCAGAGCCCAAAACCCAGCTTCTCGGTTGAAAAATGCTAAGTGAACAGTTATTTCAAATTTTGTAAGGTAGGACTCACAGTTAGATAAACCGTGTGAGGCCTAGGTAGAGAGTAGGAGGAGCCCACATTGTTTGAGGAAAACATGCGAGAGGACACACACATCCTTGTAAATTTGGACTAAAATTATAATAGAGGATGTTTTAATGGTTTTTCATGTTTATTCAAACTATTCAAGGAAACCATGTGGGTGCCCCTTCGCTACAGCTAACCATGCACGGTTGGTGCACAATTTTTCAATCTGTGTGCCTAAAACATGAAATTTCTATATTTTTTTGTGAAATTACCATTTAACCATAATTAAAATCTATTTCTAAAACTAAATATATTTCTCTCTCCCACATAAAAACTCAAAAAATTAACCATCTTTGATCCTATTATAGTATTTGTCACCGATCATTCATTGGATCTCTGATTCAAGCGCCGCTCTCCTCGTTGGATCTGCATGGGTGAGTACTCGAATCCTTTTTAGTCCTTAATTTGGTTTGGTATCAACTATGATATTTAGGTTCAAGATCATTTCCCCTAATTTCATGTCCTTCATCTGTCCTTCATTTTTATCCTGATCAGAGTCAATTCAACAATTGATACTCGATGAGCACTCTACTACCGAGCTATAGTATTTGGTCTTTACTTTTCCCATTTTTTGTGATTTATAGACCTATCTCTTGTTATGTATCCCTCTGTACTTTCCAACTCAACCCAGAAATTAAATTTAACAATTGAATTAAATGAATTGGGACATGTTAGGTAAGCCCTTAGGTACTCTTGAGATGAATTAGTGGTTGTTTCCCAACCAAGGCCACCCATGGGGTGTGTCCTTGCCCTGATTTTTTGATTAAACTGCATTAGGGATCTGATTTGACCTTTCCTAATTATAGAAAGCCCTTAATTAATTAAATGGAATTTTTTTTCTTGAATAGGAGGTGTAATGCCTCCTTCCTTATGTTCTCATGATATTCCATGCTTGAATTGATTGAATGAATTAAATAGAAATGGTTAAACGAGTGGGTATACTAATTGGTTCCCTTGAATGTGAATTTTGAATGATGAGTGGGTATACTCATGGTGTGAAAAGGTAGTGGAATTGATTAAAGAATGGATTGAGATGTATTTGAAATTGTATTGGATTCTTGGGTTCGTATACCAAGGGTCTTGATTCCATTTAAAATCCATATACGTTTCTCCTTTAATCCTTTAATGTGGTAGTCAACATCTTGGATAAAGAATTCTCCTTCTATCTTGATTCTATGGGATTCCTTGGGACTTGCTACCAATTGGATCCAGCTTACTTGGAATCACATAGGACATGTTCGGTTGACATGATCATAGGAATCCAACCAGTACCTAACCAAGTTTCTGTTGAGATTATCCTAGGACTCATCGAGGATTCCATGGTCTTCTACATCTTGGATCTATCCCTTAATGGTATTAAAATTTGATTATATGTCGCGACCATGAGAAATATGATATTATTGATTGAATGGATTGGTTGTGGGTGTTATGATACTATTGGATGTACAGAAAGGCCATGTTTTATGTGACATGTGTAAGTGAATGGAAAGGTCATATCAATTATTTATTTATTATTTGTAGCAACCTAATTAGAAAAGCTTAAAAACCTTTTTGCAGGTATCCTTGAGAGGTTATTTTAGTATTACATGTTTAGTAGTAGATATGCCATGGGTAATTTATATTTATTTATTGCATACCTATTTTACTTTCACACTTTTTAGCTTATTATATTGTACAGAATGAAATTGCATAGATCTCAGGTGGTTGCATACTAGGATTGTGTCTCACACCCTATTTGGGCCACCGTTGGGTACCTGAATAGACTATTCGGATGAAGGTGGTTATTGGAGAAAGAACCCTTAAATTGATTCTTGATTCTATACCATTATTAGGAGTAAGGGAGAATGGGACCGAGTTAAGGATCGTGATGGTATTCATATATATCACTTTTTAACTTTTTATACTTTTGTTACATGTATTGTATATCTTCTATTTATACATGTTTTGGTTCATTTATTAGAAAAATATGACATTTATCATTATTTTGTACATAAGGTGACTGTTTTCATTTTTTATCAATACCAAATTTAGGATCAGTTTGTGTGGTATGACCATTTTTTAGGTGGTTCTTAACATATCCTATGTTTTTGAGCTATGAAATTGAGTAACCTTATTTTCTTAGGTGTGTGTTTTTCAGTTCAAAGGAAGTTCACCATGAAAACAACTTATTGTATGTCGGGATTGTGGTGATGACCACGCTCTAGTGGCGGTGGTTGATGGGATACTGTTGGATCCTTCTTTAGTTTCATCTGTGGAACTATATTTTGTTCCAAACACGGGTGTGCAGGCATCGTTCCTCATGGGGTTTTATCGCTTCATAAAGAATTTTCAGGGAGGACTATAACATGCCTTGTTTATAGAAGATCTGACATGGTTGTTCCAGCAGTATAATCCTCCCATGTTTTCGAGGGATGTCTGTCCACATGCTGCTAAGATGCGGATTGAGACTACACTTGTGATCTTAAAACACCTTGATACACTTACATAGAGAAGAGTGAATCTCATGACTTACGTGCCACGTGAAGTAGCTATGCACTGGTGTGATGTTCTGAACCATGATGATAGGATGAGAGACAAGGTTTGGTCTGATGTCAAGACTAGGTTCTATGACTACTTTTTTCCCAAGACTGTATAAGAAGAATGGGCTAGTGATTCATGCATCTAGATGAGGGTGCTATGACGGTTTAGGAGTACTCGGAAGGATTTACATAGTTTCATCATTTTTCATCAATGTACATTGTGCATTAGATATCAAGGGAGATATACATAGAAAAATGTCTTATAAATTCTATCACATATTAGGTTAATATGTTTAGATTGACCTCTATTACCAGAATTATGAATCAGGAACTAATTACATAGAAAAACCTTAGGGATGTTGGGGGTGCACAATAGGGCAGTGTTGTCTCTCAACCCAGTGGTTCGACTTCTTGTTCCAAGAAGCTATGTTTTGAAGCTTCCCATGAAATAAGTGACAAATATTCTGTGAGTATTAATATCTTGGATTTCTATCATTAGGGTGGAAGATTGGGACGCATGAAGAATAAGTACAATGATGAACCCATCAGGTGCTAATATTGTGGAAATATGGACCGTGTGTAGGCTTTTTGTATGAACTTCCCTCAATTAGTGAGTGGTAAGAGTTCAGGTCTGACAATAGATTTAGGAGTGGGTTTCTCAAATTTGTGTCTGGTACGGAGATAGAGTAGTGTTGGTCAATTAGGTAGAGGTAGTGGTGGTGGTGGCCAAGGCATTCCGGCCCCAGTTGTAGTGAGACATTATAGTAGGCCAACTCTATGTATTGAGGTTATGTCACATGGTTGTGGTCTAGTCTAGATCTATTTTGTACTGCATTCTCCCAAGGAGCAGGGCATCAGACCATCTACAGTGAGAGTTACGATTTTAGTAGCCTCTAATATTTCATATTCCCTTTTTCATATAGGTTCATCACATAGTTTTATATATGCACCTATAATGAAAATCTTTTGGATCATTATAGTATCTTCTGAGAGATTTTTGAAACTTGACACACCGTTGGGAATCATAATGCTGATTTTACATTAGTTCAGAGAGTTCCCCCATAGGTTAGATGTTTTCACTTCTTCTGAAATCTTTTTTCCCCATGATGACAGGGTTTGATGTCATACTCAGGTTGAACTTTCTAGTAGCTTATTGATCTTAAATTGACTGATATCATTGTTGGTGACATTCACAACACCATAAAGTGTAGCTTATACTCACAAGGGTGAATTTAATATCCAAGAAAGATGAGATGGACCACAGTATTGTTGTCTAGGCATGATGACATTCTAGATAACTTGTTTTTATCTGGATGATTAGGGAGCGCATTGGGAAGAATTACCTCTAGTTGTTGATTGTTATATGTATGTGTTTCCAGATGAATTATTTAGTATAACTCCTGAGAGAGAGATTAATTTCTCCATCAAGCTTGTACCAGGAGTTACACAGGTATCCATTCCTCCTTACAGGTTGGCTATAATGGATTTTTAGGAGATCAAGTGGTAGCTAGAGGATTTAGAAGAAAATGGGATTATCTAACCAACTAATTCTATGTGGGTTTGGCCTATACTTTTTGTGAAAAATGCAGACAGTGCCCTCAGGATATGCATGGATTATCAAAAATTAAAACAGATAACGTCTAAGAAATAGTATCCTCTACCATGGATAGATGACCTATTTGATTATATTTGAGGAGCTAGGGTGTTCTCACAAATTAATTTATGGTATGAGTATCACCAGGTATGTGTTCGAACTACAGACATACCTTGTATAACCATTGATAGTAGGTATTTCTATATGAGTATCTAGTTATGATGTATGGTCTCACAAGAATGCTAAAAGATTTTATTCCACTAAAGAACTTTGTGTTCATATTTAAATGGATTCTTTTGTGGTGGTTTTCAGGGATGGTATCTTTTTGTATTCTCATAATTGACATGACCATGCCAAACATCTTGAGATCATTTTGGACACACTGATATGGAATCATTTACATGATAATATCACAATATTCCCCCTATAGGTGGATTATATTCACTTCTTAAGTCACATTATCTCAAATATTAAAGTATCATTTTACCCAAAGAAGGTGAGAGCTACATTTTCCTGGGAGTAGCCAAAGAATATATTTTACATACAGAGTTTCTTAGGAAAAGCTGGATATTACAAGAATTTCATACAGGGCTTATTATGCTTAGTAGTGCCACCGATGTGCTTGACTTAGAAGGGTGTAAAGTTTGTATGGTCTGATATCTATGAGATAACCTTTCATGAGTTGAAATGGATATTTACTTCAACACCAATCCTGATACTACAAAAGTAGGGAATGAGTGATAATGTGTATTGAGATGTATCTAGTATTAGACTTGGAGTAGTGCTGAGGTAGGGGGTAGAGTCATGGAATATTGGTTTCTGTAGTTGAGGCCACACTAGAGGAATTACCTAATGCATGATCTCAAGTTAGCTGTGGTAGTTCTTGATTTTCATTGTTGGAGACATTACTTACGAGGAGACTATTTTGTAGTGTACACAGACCATAAAATTCTAAAGTACATATTTAGACAGCGTGATTTTAATCCGAGGTAGTGTTTGTGGGTTGAGTACCTATAGTATTTTAACTTTGAACTTTCTGACATGCCTGTTAAAGGAAATGGAGTGGTTGATGCACTGAGTAGGTAGACTCGGATGCATGTCATTTAGAATGCCGATATTGAGTGGAATATTATCTATTTATTCTCATATATGAACTTGGATGTGCAGGAAAATCAGTGGTAGACTTATCTTTCATCTTTGGTTGTGACTACTACCCTACTGGACAGAGTAATTATGAGGAATCTATTTGATTTAGAGAGCCTATTCATATGGTAGAGTTTGGTAGGTGAGGACCCTCCTTCAGATTAGACTATAGGCGAGGATGAGATTCTATGTTTTCATGTTTGCGTATGCATTTCAGTGGACATACACAATAATTTGATGTGGGATTTTTATGCCTTAGCTTGGAAAGTGCATCTTTGAGTAACCAAGATGTAATGTGACTTACTCTATTAGAACTAGTATTTGATAATCAAATGTGAGGTATACAGTTTTGTTTTAAGGTGTTCTTCCTGTCAGTAGAAGAAGGTGGAACATTAACGACCAGTTGGAATTTTGTAACATTTACCTATTTCAAAATAGAAATGGGATGATGTTGCGATGGATTTCATGATAGTTTTACCAAGGTCACATCAAGGTAATGACTTTGTTTGGGATTAGATTAACAATATCATAAAGGATTCTCATTTATTTCTGATTAAGGAGACCTTCAGTGTGGATGAGTTTCGGTGGTTGTATATCAATGAGACAGTATGACTTCACGAGGTTCCACGTGCTATTATTTTAGATAGGGAGGTCCACATTACATCTGATTTATAGAATATTTTATAGATGGAATTGGGTATACAAGTGATTCTTAGAATATCATACCACCCTCAGACTGATGTCCAGTCAGAACGTACGACACAGGTGCATGAGGACATGATACGACCATGAATCCTGAATTTTAGGGAAACTAAGGAGAGACATATACCCTTGGTTGAGTTAGCTTACAAAAATATCTATCAGTCTAGTATACTGATGGAACCTTGTAAGGATTTTTACGATAGGCCATACCGATCACCCCTACCCTGATTAGATGTAGGAAAAGCAGATTTAATGGGACCACATCTCATGCAAGAGACTTCTAAGAAGGTTTAGTTGATTCAGAAGAGGATGGCTACTACACAGTCTTGGTATAAATATTATGATGATCTCCATAGATGACCTCTGAATGTCAATGTTGGGTATTAAACCTCTTTCATGTTTCACTAGGTTTGGGACATATATAAATTTGAATACCGGGTAATATTTCACAAAGATATATCGATTCATTCAACATTCTTTGTAGATTCAAGCTAGTAGTCTATCGGTTGTAGTTATCTCATAGGTATTGATACATATAAAATTTCTTCCATGTATTTCAGTTAGAACACTATCACTAAAACCCATATAATTATTTTCATCATGATGAGGTTTATTTATAGGTCGATAAGACCTTTCAGGAGAATCTGATTTGTATCATTGGTAGGAGAACAAAGATTATCTGAAGCCGCTCAACATCTCAGGCACTGGTTCTATGGTATCACGATATTTTATAGATTCAGATATGAGGGAAGGAGGTATAAATACATTCTCAATGGCCAGATTTCTTCTCAAACGAATCCTAACCACCCTTCATAGGGAAATTTGGGGATAAATTGTTTTAAGGGGCTAGATTGTAAGAACTTGGGCTTTCATATGAGGTATGGATCATTTTCTTTTGGTTTAAATGTTTAAATATGGAGTAATGTGCATACCCAATTACATTATGATGGTTTAAGGTTTATACTAGGCTTATTTAGAACCCAGAACCTAGCTTCTTGGTTGAAAAATTCTTGTTTCAAGGTTTGTTCAAAAAGTGCATGGAAAGACACATGGTTAGATAAACCGTATGAGGCCTGGGGGAGAGTAGGAGGAGCACACACAGTTTGAGGCAAACATGCGAGAAGAGGTGCATACCTATGTGGGTTGGTGAGAAATTTTAATAGATGAGTTCTTCCCTGTTTCCACATAGTTAGTCAAACTGTGTGAGAAAACCATGCGGGTTCCCCTTCCCTACAGCTAACTATGCACGGTCATCACACTGTTTGTCAAGCCATGTGACTAAACTGTGTGATGCCTTCGTTTTTTTCTAAAATTTCCATTTTAACCCTAATTAAAATCTATTTCCAAACTTGAATATATTCTTCTCTCTTGTACCGAAACTCAAACATTTTTGAATCCCTCTTTAGCCTATTCTTGGATTTTCTAACGATCATCCATTTGATCTCCTATACAAGCACCTCTCAACTAATTGGATATATATTGGTGAGTAATAAATTCATTTTAATTCCTTATTTATTTGGTTTGGTATTATATGTGATATCTATGTGTAATATAATTTTCCCTAATTTTTTGTTCTTCTCATGTTCTTCATTTTTCTCTCGATCAGAGTTGAATCGGGAGTTGATACTAGATGATATCTCAACTACCAAAATATGGTAGGTGTACTATACTTTTATTGTTTTTTCAATGACTTATAGTCTAAGCTAACATTGTTCCACCCACTAGAATTTCCAGTGTGGCCTTAAAATTGAATTGAACAGTTAAATTAAATTAATTCGGATTTTTTAGGGAATCTTTTAGGTACCATTAAGATATGTTGGCGTTTTTATTCCAACCAAGTCCAGCCATGGGGTGTTACCTTGACCTTATTTATTTATTGAATCGCCCAAGTGGTGTGATTTGAGAATGATTGGTTAGAGGAAGCCCTTAATTAACTAAATGGAATTGAATTGCTGGACTATGAGATGTATTTCCACTTTGACTTATGTTATTATGATAATCCATTCTTGAATTAATTAAATGGATTTCATGGAAATGGTTTAGTGAGTGGGTATAATCATTTGTTGTCTTGAATGTGAATTGGGAATGATGAGTGTGTATACTCATGGTGTGAAATGGTAGTGGAAATGATTTAGGAGTGGATTGATATTTATTTGAAATGGTAGTGGATTCTTGGGTTGGTATACCAAGGATCT
The DNA here is from genome assembly GCA_963277665.1 of Viscum album. Classification (NCBI taxonomy): domain Eukaryota; kingdom Viridiplantae; phylum Streptophyta; class Magnoliopsida; order Santalales; family Viscaceae; genus Viscum; species Viscum album. The sequence goes on along the minus strand of OY728163.1, from coordinate 2,094,100,359 downwards.
TGATTCCATTTAGATGACATAGGCATTTCTCCTATGGGTCCTAAATGTTGTAGTGTATTTCTTGAATGTAGTGTTCTCATTAGGTCTGGATTCCATAGTATGGCTTGGGCCATGTTACCCCTTGGACCTAGCTTTCTTGGGCTTGTATATGATGTGATCCTCAGACTCCAATTAGTGCCTAACTATGTTTCAATCATTTTTCTCCTGGGATATGATGCGCATGCCTTGGTTTTTTATACCATAGATCTATACCTTCATGGTCTAAAACTTTGAATGTATGACATGGTTGGGAGAAATATGATATTCCTTATTGAATGGATCGACCATGGATGTTTTTGACACTTCAGGTTATATATAAAGGATAAGTTTAGCATGACATGTGTGGATGAACATTAAGGATGTATCAGTTATTTACGCATTTCATGTAGCTACCTTGTTATAGGATCTCGACTACCTTTTCACAGGGATACTTGGGAGGCTATTTTAGTGTTACATGTTTTTTGTAGATATGTTGTAGGCACTGTACATTTATTAGTTGTTTACCTATTTTACATTAATATTTTTTAGATTTTTATATTTAACATCCTCGAATTGTATAGATAGATAGGTGGTTACCTACTGGGATTGTATCCCATACCCTGTTCGATCCACTGTTGGGTAGCCAAACAAACTATTTGGATATAGGTAGGGATTGGGGTAGGCAACCTTAGTAGGATGATTTATTTTATACCATTCCTATAATTAGGGGAGAACAGGACTGAGCTGAGGCACATGATGCTATTCAAATATATCACTTTTTTAGTTTTTGTACATTTGTTACATGTATTGTATATTTTCCTTGAATACATGTTTTGGTTGTTTTATTAGAAACATATGACATGAATCGTCATTTTTTATATGAGGTGACTTCAAAAATTATTGTTACTTATCTATGTTGTTATCTATTGCCTTCCTATTATAATTCTTTTGTTATTGACTGGTATTGATATTCTTCTATGTTACACTCTGATGATGAGGGCATAGTCTCCCCACTAGAACACCCTAGGCCCTCACTACTAGTCGTCATCCACTAGAGTTTTGGGAGATGTTCTTAAGGCCTTGGGACCCACCTTGCTTGAGGCACTGTTAAGTGGCATCCGGATCTGGGACATTACATATGTTTATGAATGAGGTTATTGATTACCTATTTAGACTGGATAAATTACATAAATATCACAATCAACCCATCAAGGGTGAGTTTTCAAAAGAAAAAATTCATTCCATCAAAACAAAAAGGCATTCATGGTAATTTTAGTTTTCTAATTATATGTCTATCAATAATTTTCCACAAGGGATGACATGGAATGATAGAAAATGGTTGAGTAAGATTTGAAGTCTTAAATATGGGAGGAACTATACTTTTACAATCAAGGTGTGGATAAGATTATTAGAATATGTGTACTAGAATAAGAGGTGTTCCCTATTATAAATCAATACTATGCACTACCATGTGGAGGAAATTATTTAAATCTAAAGACAACTACTAAGTTACTATAAAGTGGTTTCTATTATCCAACTATTTAAAAAGATTCCAAATAATACATTATAAATAGTGGCAGTTTTCATAGGACTATAAAAGCAGGAAGAACGTGAGAAATATCAAAATTAAGTATTATAGAAGATTAAATCCTTGATATTTTGTATTTTAACTTAATGTGATACTTATTAAAATTATAGGGTAAGTATTATATAGTACTGGTAAATGATTATGTATCAAAGTGGTTTGAAGCCATTAACTTCAAAAAAGTAAGCCCATATATAGTGAACATTTTTAGAAAACATATCCTATATAGACATAGAATTTATAAGGCCATTATTAATGATAATATTTTGAACATTCAAAATTAAAACTTTATAGTATTAGTGGATAGGTATTATTTCAATCACAAGATTGGAATAGTCTATCATCCCTATACTGTTAGATAAGTTAAAATTCCAAAAAAAATAAACAGAATTTTGGAATAAGTTAGAAAATTGATAAAGGTAGGATTATAATTACAATCTAGAAGATTTATTTTGGGTATAAAGAAATTATTATAGAACACCCATTAGTATATCCCAATAAATGATGATTTTTTAGATGGAATATCATTTACAAGAAGAGATTGGGAAAAAATCCTTCTTGGTTGTGAATATTGTCATTATGGATTACATGATTGATACTCTGAAAAGGATGTCTAATATTAATGAGTTAAAATAATTAAAAATATAATCATATGAGAATATCATGATTTTGAATGAGAAATCCAAGTTATTTCATGAAATTATGATTCAAAATAAGTAATTCATGGAATGATAATGAGTCCTTTTATTCAATTCATTATTTAATCTATTTCAAAAGAATCTTCAGATCATGTGCTCAAGGACATTCAAGTTTCTAAAGATAATTTATAATAGAGAATTAAATACTACTATGATTATAGAGAGTCATTTTCTATAAATTTATAATGATTGAAGTTGTACATTGAACCTGGGAACATGAAGAAATCCACAACATCTCAAACTAAAGATTGATGGGCCATAGATTCGGGTTGATGACTATAAACCAAGTCCTCTTGGGAGGTATCCCATACATTTTACCTTTATTTGTTTATTTTATTTTTAATGATCATAATTCAACCCACTATGTTTTTTTCTTATATTTTGAAAAATGGATAGAGGTTTCAGGATTATAGATAAATAGAAGACTTTCACCTACATGGAAAGAAACTCAATAAGTATAATTTTATACCTAGACAAACATTTTCATTTAACTTATAATTTAATAAATTTTCATTCAAATTCATCTTTATATATTTTATTTATAATAATAATAAGTGTGTAAGATTGTGTTTAGTGTATCATTTGAGTAAACACATCATAATTTTATCCACCACTTATTTACTATACGTATCAGTTTAAAAAAAGAGTTTCTTGTTTGTTAACATTGTTAGTAAAGTTTAAAAGAAAATATTTCAGGTGGATCATAATAGAGATAATACACATAGAAATTTTGAAATTATATTTGGTTGAATTTTCTCCTATATTGTAATAACGCATTAGGAATCAAATTTAAAAGAACATTATATTAGTCCTTATAACTAAATTAAAATTTTAATTATGGATCACATGTGAAATTTTCTAAGAATATTAGATATAGTGAGAGTTAGTAAAATATACAATCCAAGAATAACAATAAAATATAATTTTAAGTGCTAGATTTCCCTTTCCCTATATACATTCCTTTGTTGTTACAAAGAACATTATGGGACTTTTTTTATATGGGATAATATAGTTCCATGATATTCAAACATAATTAATAAGTACAAAGAAAATTTAATGGATTAAAAAACAAAAAAAAAAATAGTCTTGTGTGAAATTATTCAATGAAGTGGTTATTGATGGAAATATTTAGCCAATTTGAATAAGGTAAAATTGAATTATAGTATAGTTAGTTAAGTGGTGTCATAGAAATGAGAAACCAAAATATGGAAGTAGAAATTAAACTAAGATGTTTTTTTAAATTTTTGAATCTTTTTAATAGAAATAAATTGAAGATAATTAATAAATTTGGTGAAGGGGAATGTTTATTTAAAAAAAATTATTTTTTTAAAAAAAATTATAACATATTCTATATATTTTCCATAAATTTTTAATTGATTAAGAGTAACTTTTCGTAGTAAATATTTTATAGAATAAGATATTTAGATAAATTATTTAGAAATTAATTACCATTTATTCAAGAAAAATATAAAAATTGATTATCATGAGATTATTCAGTGGTGTTTGGTTGTATTTTCCTATGAAGGAGGATGTCGGTGATGATTAAATATAATAATAAAAGTGTTTCATAAGATTTTATTAAATGAGGGTAAGACTAAATTTGGATAAAATTTTAATATTTTCTAGGAACAAAAGGTTATATTACCTAGATAACATAGCTGAATACCAATTCCTAAGATACCATAAATATTTATCAGTGTCACAGAAGACCCTATAATTTCAATAAAGCTAAAAAACTATTGTGAATAAAAACTTGAGAATACGTCAGGTCTGAAAAATCCTTGAATAAATTTATAAGAATATGTTTTCATGTTAAAATAATCACATATTCATCATCCTAAGACAATTTTTTCTTCTCAATGGATGTTCATCAACTTACTGAGGTTACACCAGCAACAACGTAACATGGGCAAACCACTTATGGTCAAACATTTTGTCACAAAAGATAATGTAGCATTCATTTGACACTCATTGTAGATTGAGATGCAAATTCAAATTATGTACTTAAGGTAATGTAAAAATTATTTGATACTATATTAGGAGAGACTTTAAATGACCTAGAAAATGAGGATGCAATAGTAATCCAATTTTACCCATGATATATCCTAAGGTAATGTTTGTGCCAATACGGCCTATGTTACACCCCAAGGATATAATCATTTTATAATGTAACATAGGATAGAAATAAAATATTATTTTCCCTTGTAATGTAATCTATAGGAAGACATATTGAGACTATGTTTTTTATCCAATAAAAGGTCAGTATCCAATAAAGAATCTATTGTCTCTAACAGATTCATTGGGACCTAATACGAAAATGTTAATAATCCTACCAGTTATATGTCATATTTTTGGTAGAATTATTTTTACCACCCCAAATAAATATAAGTAAACATTAAATTATTTATCTAATAGTAAGAGAGTAGAATAAAGCATTGGGAGGCATTTATTAAATGAAATTTTAGATGAAGAATATAAAACAAATTGGGGATGAAAGGATTACTCATATAAACCTATCTAACCAAAACAAGAAATGGATTCTCAAGATAGATAGACAGAACCTAATCTAAGAGAGAGTAGATTATATCCATGTGACAAAGGGAATTAGAAATTAACCATTAGAATAAATTTTCCTTCCACATGGAAGGATATAGACACTCAATTACATAGGTGAATAGATATGGTTAGTAAGAAGAAGTATAAGAAGAATGACCCATATAGAGAGGAAGTTATTGTCACTTTGGATGGGAACTATAGTTGGGAGACTCTTCCATTGGAGGAAGTTTCCCCCAAAGATTGATATTAGATAATAAAATTATTAACTTATTTATTTTCATTATAATTACAAGTTCTTGTTTATCTAGTTTCAGAGTCGGATTAGATTGAGGTATACTTGTGGAATATTGTATAAATATTGAATGATTCAATTTCTTAAATCTTCATCACATATTCTTAATGCTTCATTGACTTGAAAACATATTTTGTAAACATAATGTTGCTGGTTAAGTAAGTATAGTAGATGTATAACCAGTTCATTAGAGTATGGAATTAATTATTTATAGCATGATAGTATCTTAAGTGGTTAAAGAAGTCACCAATCACAAACTAAAATAAATTTTATCCACTTAGAATAATTAGAACTGAGAACCGTATGGAGATAAATGATTATATTAAGTAATTAAAGAGTTCATAAATAGATCACAAGGAAAATTAAGTGCTTGTTTCATGAAAAAAGAATATGAATTTATCATATCCAATATAAAACATTGAAAAAATTGAAGACCTCTGTTATTCAAAAATTTAATCCTTAAAATGATATTTATTTTTTATGTACGCATCTCCTTCTCAAAAAAAATTCTCTATTACTCTGTTTCATAAATGAACTCTATAAACACACACTCTAATATTCACTTCCATGTTTACTATAAGTAATCATCCATCCATGAAATACTTTTTTCGTCATTTTATGTTTAACCTGGGTAACATCTAATTAAATGGTTTTACAACTCTAGGAACTTACAGGGATATTGTGTAGCTTCAATTACCCATCTTTCAATCAAGTAGATTTGCATGAAAATATTTGAAAAGTGTTAAAGTAGTTTCTTATTGAAAATCATAAAACTAGATAAATAACCCATGCATGCACATAAAAGACATACTTTCTTGCTAACATGTCTAGAGTACACAATCAACCAGAAGGCTCGGGTGATACAACCTAAAATAAGATAAGTCTTACCATCATAAAATCAATGACATGTTTACCCTCATAATGAAATTAGGTATAAATCCAATCCATTATTGTCTTATCAGATATAATAACCTCTAATTCTCGTCTATATCAACAAAAATCACTCATCAAGTACAACCTAACCAATCAATCATCCCACTTTCTACCAATAAACTCAAACCTAAACTATCATAAAAATTATGATCATATAAAGAATAAAAAAATAGTAAATCAAAAATATATTAAACATAAAACCATATCAAAAAAATACTATGATAAAACAAATTGTAAAAATAAATAATGGGGTCTAATAACATAAAATAGAAATCTTGGAAATCATGTCATGACACATAACTTTACACTAATCCTCACCAAAACTATCTACTAGACTACCCATAGAGAATAATAGGATTGATCCCAAAAGTTTCAAGTTGTAAAAGGTTCTATATCCCACTAAAGGATGTTATAGTAATCTAGTTACACACTAATCAGAAAGATCATAACAAAAAACCATCATTGAATAAACTATTTCCCATAGATATGGTGTTTTTTCAGATGGGTCCCCATAAGGTCACTGGTCTTCTCTATCCAATGAAACCATTAATATCCTCCCCGTATTTGAAAACTATACTACCTAGTATCTCATCTACCATCAATAAGGTTCTAAATGAACAATGGGAAGAGTACAACTAGATCTATCCAGGTATCAACTTGATAAATTAATAATTTACACCACCCCACATGTAAAATTAAGTATTCTCCTAGAATTGAACATTAAAGCCTGAGTTAACTCTAAAAATCACCCCCATAGGTATTGAAACACAATAATAGTTTTATTTCATGAATCAAAATTCCTATTGGGATACTTTCCCAGTAACGCTATTTCATATAGTGTAAATAAACATTAATGAGGAAGAAACCCACTATCTTATTTTTAATAGTTCAAAAAAGAAATTTAATATATATTATCCCTTTTTTTGGACCCATATGAAGGATTTTCTTATCACCTGTACCTATTCTCATGAATATTACAAAATCTATTAATCAAAGAGAATAGTAAATAAACCTATTATCAACCATTGAGCTCAAACAGGAGTCTCTCTAAAAAGGATATTATGAATCCAAAACTCACTCTGAATAGAAATACAGCCTAAAGGTTAATTATTAAATATATATAAAAACTCCAATAATATGCTTGAGTTTCTCAAAGGGGATAAAGTATCTCAGGATTCTTAGACTTGATCACATACTGAAAGGGAATATCAAGGTTTTTGTATGCCTACACCAAAAAAATATCTAACAATTATCTCAATCACACTAAACAACCCCTCATACAAGGGAACATCACATGCCTACAATTATCATGTTATCATATATAATCAGAAAATATGGGATGGAAATAAGGAAACCATAAGTAAAAGGGGTCACACAAGTAAAAAAATATTCAAGATAGTACATTTCTTAAACAAGGTCAAATAGACCAAATTATTTACTAAAAGAATATTTTAATACCTAATTTGAGACTTAATCTAAAGCAAAATTTTTCTAAAAAAACATTAACAAAATGAAACATGTTATAGTTTTACTCATTCTATGACCTTGGTAAAACCCTTTTTAAATTACTAATTTAGAAATAACTCAACCAAATACCATCCTTTTAAATCCATTATTATTCCCAATTTCTATGCAATTATATCTTTTGAATTTTCATTACAAAATTTTATAGCCATATAAAACTCCTTTTTGATGGTAAAAACATTTTTCCTTGAAATATACAATAAACCAAACCGTTTTTTTAATCATAATAAAAAAATTAATTTATCAAATCAACTCACACCACCAAACAAGACATAAAATGGTCCACTGACACTTTTACATCCAAGTAACAACCATTTAACTATTTAGTAATATATATAATCCTTTTTGAATATTAATATTTTGTGATCCTATCCCAATTTATGGTAATATGTTATGATGTATCATGTTGGAATTTACATAAAAATAATTATAATAAATCACAAACATAATAACACCAACTAACTGTAAGACTCAATTATGTAATGGCCACCAACTACATATAGTGACCCCCAAACAATCCCAAACTCATACTGACTAATTAAAATACCCATAAAAGCTATTTAAATAATAAACACCCATACATAAATAATTTAATCATTTAAAACTGAATTCCTAATTTATTATAATAGGTATAAAACTTATTGGATGGTGCAATAATGTCAAAACCATAATAGATGGAGTATATTCCAATCACAAGACACAATCGTGCATAGTCTATAAAAATCCCTAATTTATAACCCCAAATCAAAGTCTAATTTCATCCAAAATTTCAGAAATCCATAAATAAATCAGTTAGTCAGCATACCTTAAGATAAATAGTGCATAGTGATGATAATACAAGCATCTAAATCCTCTATATCAACCACATGTGAAATTTCCGTCATTATAAATTTATTCTACCATGATATAGTATATTCATATATCAAATTTCAAAAATATCACAAATAAAATTATAAAAAGTGTATAATTTAATAAAGGAAAAATAATAGAAGGATCTCACCCTTAATTTTTATGATGAGTGACTCCCATATAACCTCCATACAAGGGGGCATCAAAGTGCGCCCATAGGGGGAGTAAAAGGGGGTGGTTATCCAAAATATCCTCCTTCGAGTTCCCTTGCTGTTAAAATTAAATAGGGGTCAACCATTAAATGATGGTTTTATTCAATTAAAAATGAGGTAAACCCCACCAAGTATCAGGTGTCCATCCACCAAGTACTTTTTTTCTCACAAAGAACCATATGGAGAGCAATAGTCCACCTGATGGAAAAACCAGAGGGTTTCCCCTCTAGTTGTTCTACCTAGTACTCCCTCTTCTTCTCATCAAGCACTCAAGAACTATCTATGAGTATTTTTCCATAAAAATTACTACTATAAACATCAGATAATCCCTATAAAAAAACCAAAAACTCCATCCTTCAATCCAAATCCAAAAAATCCAATTGACTCATCCACGAACTCAATGGATGTTCACCCTTCCTTCCAGTTCAATGATATGCATACTCATAGTTCATTAAACTATATATTTATATTTTTGGTGAATGTGTCTTGTAGTAGAGACATTATTGTTGGATGGTATAGTATTAAAGTTATAATCTTAAGTTTTAGGTTTAGGGAGTGGATCTTCATAAAATTGGTAGTTGATATTTTAGGAGGTATTCCATTATTGTGATATATAGGGGATTCAAAGAAATATTTTCAATTTTCCTCTAACATAAACAAGATATATTCTATTATTTTATTAAAGTGTAAAACTGGGTTATGTTAAAACCAATTAACTTAGTAATCCAAAAGGTTGAAATTCTTAATGTAGATCGAGATAGATTTTTTGATACTTTCATGGTCAATTTTTGAGTTGGCATAATAGAGGTTCAACTCATACTTAGGGATCATGAGTTTAGTTGGTTAAATATCTTCTGTGTATTATTTGTGTCATTTTAGATATCTTTGTGGGATGGTGAGAGAAGGTTTTTTTGACCTAGAAAATAGAGACTAACATTGTATAGTAGTCAAGGTTTATATGGGTAGTATTATGAGATTTATTTAGGTTGAATCCATGTCATGGCCTCTTTCAAATAATAATGAGGGACCATCCACTATATAATGTACAATCATAGTTACTAAGACATTAGAATGTTTTTTATTTGAATTGGTGATTATAATTAATTTATCTTTTATAAATTATTTGATTAAATGGGAATCCATATTGAGTATTCATCAGAGGTATTAACTTTATATAATCCTTCAAAAATAATATTTTAGTATAACAATGGATATACATTTTGTGTTATTATAGTGAGTGACCATTGATGTTTCTAGAATATTATTATTATTATGAATAGTTTGTATATTTTCATTGGTATTAATTAGTTAACATAATTCCAGGAATATATATGAATTTTGTTCAGTTGTGAGTGTCATTATCCTCATTAATAAGTAACAATAATACTTTTATTAGTGGGTAGGATTTTAAAACAGTTCATGCAGAACCTGATTAGGGTCAATTGAGATATCATACAACTAATATTGATAATGTTGTATTATTATATATTTAAAGGATAGATATATCAATATATCTATCCTCCCATTATTGATTATTTTGTTTATTATTTCCTAAATTTTTCACAGTTTTACCACCATAGATGGAGGTAGTTTCTTCCATTGACCTAGTTCTGGAAAATGAGCCTATATACATTTCTTAATATCATATGGAACTAAAATAATTGTGGGACTATAAATTTTAGAATATATATTTTTAGGTGAATATATTTATTTGGTAAAGTATATATTTTGGGGTACTCCAATACCATTATCCAAGGAGGATGTGATTTTGACATTTCACATTGATTATTGTTGATTGAAAAAAGGAAATATTAAAAATAATAATCCATTAAAATAAATAGTTGAATTATTTAAAAAAACTAGAGGGTATACTATTCTAGAATAATAAAGTAATATTATTTGGATTGAGTAATACACTTATTTTGTTCATGTCCAATATAAATATAATTTTTTATCATTATCATAAAATTTTATAGTGGTTTTAATTGATGAAATTTATATGCACAACCAATTTTAGTAGAATAATAGAAGGTATATATATATATAGAATATTTAGTACACTTCAAAAGCATCAACTATATGATAAACTCTCAAAATGAAATTTCTAGATTATAGATGAAAAAGATTTAGTACATGTGGTATTTAATTCTAAACTTTTAGTATAACCAGAAAAGAGAATGGTAGTAATGTATTGGGGAATATCATAGAATATTTTTTAGGATATACATTTAATTGTGATTATAATATTCTATTGATAGATTATTCAGGATTTCATTCTCATGAATAATTTTACTAACAAGTAAAACAATAAATGAATAACTAATGTGAATAATCATTTGAATAATTGAATAGAATAATGATTATTTCACTAATATTTATATATCTTGATCTAGGTAATTCTGATTCTATCCACTGCAATCTATATGGAATTTTTCATAGATGAGTATTTATGTGAGAGGGAAATGTGGTAGCGTAAGATTATTATTGGATAAGAATTTTTAATAATAATTTCCCAATATTATTTTAAATAGTTTACAATGTTTTATACACAAAATATTTTGTGCTATTGTTTTTTATAGTTTCATAGTCAATAGAAAGCATAAAATTTTAAAATGTATCTTTCCATGAAGAGAACAAAATATATGTTAGAGAATGTGGGTTGAATATCTATATAAATTTCACTTCAATATGGTTTCCACTCTTATAAATGGTAATGTAGTATAAAATTACATCAATAGGAAATATCATACTCATGTATCAAAATAGTCTCAAGAAGGGTGGAAGTTACGTGTTTTTTCTTAGGGTTAAACCTAGAGGTGAAAGAGTAATGACGATGGGTAATTTTAGCACAACTCATGATCACTTCCACTTTGGTTAAGAATGTGAAATATATAAAAATATATTATTATGATTATATATTTAATTACAAGACTAATGATGGTGGAGAGAGTTGTTATGATTATGTGCATTTTTTTAATTCTCTCATATATGTTCACGAGAGGTAAGATGTTCCAACCCATATTTAATAAGAGGTTATATAAGGGTTTCATTTTTATCGATGGATAGTTCATCCTAGGGTAATTAATATGTATAACAATATTATTTGAAAATTCTTGTTTCTTGGTAAGGATATTATGTAATTTATATCTTAGTGTTTTATCTACCATCAAATGAAGGATGAATATGAGAGACCTCTAAGATTATGTAAACCAAACCCCAATCTTATGTATAAATAGGTGAAATTTTTAATTGGTTTTTTACAATACTTCTAATATCACCATAAGTTTGAGATATTATGTAGGTAATAATTGATAGGTTAACAAAATTAATCCATTTCATGACTATTATAGAGAAATGATAAATAATTGATATTGGGATACTACAAGTTCAAGATATAGATAGTTTACACGGAATAGAAAATATTATTGAATTTCATAGGGATGCATGATTCACATATTATTTCTCGAAAGGACTTCATTTACATATATGTAAATAGGTAATGTTATTTATTAACTACCATCTACTGACTAAAAATAAGTTTTGTATAAGATTTTATTATATATAATAATATATTACACACATATGTTTTGTATTTTTTGAGTTAAATACGAAAATAATTATGCCTTAGAGTAATTTTCTTATAATAATCACTATCTAATATTAATTAAAATGGAAACATTCAAATCATTATATGGAATATCATGTAGATCATGTTATGTTGGAAGGGGTTAGGTGTTAAATCTCAGGTTGAACATGGATTCAATCAAATAATAACTAGATGAGTTCAATTGACCAGGAAGAGATTGAATTTGACATAGTGGAGACAAAAATCATACAATGATATATACATCAAAAAATGGAATTTAGTGTGAGGGGTCACATGTTTATTATTTTATAACACTGATTGGGACACTATATATAGAGGAAGAAGGTGAAGATGAAACATTAATTTTTTTAATACATTCATTATTTTAGAGTATTGTGGTAATATTTCATTTAGATTGGATCTTCTTAATTAACATAAATTAATGAATTATTTATTTAATGTATCTCAATTATGTATGAATCTGGCCAATATCATATTAGATATAATTATGGTATAGATTTGTATAAAAATCCTCTTTTATAAAAAAATGTGTTTACAATATAAACCATAGTAAGAATAGGATACATGGAGTTTCTTTTGTTCAATTACTGTAGAAACTATTTGGGATCCATGCAAAGACATCAGAGTGGGAGGCTAAGATGATATTGCAATGGATAACGAATTTCTCTATAGAGACCCTATGGTGTTCCTAGGGACCAGAAGATTGATTATGGGATGTTTGTAATATCCTATTATTTAGTTCATTTAATTATATATTTTCACTAAATTTTTATCAAAAAAATGTTTTTTTAATTTTAAATTTTCTTGAAAAGATAATAAGACGAAATTACTAAAATGGGTATTGAGTACCATGTAAGATATCACTAGGTACCTGGTAGAAGAAACAAAGGGGAAATATTTCCTCTATTCCCACCACTAAGAAATTGGAGGTCTAAAATTAAGAACTAACTAATTTACCAAGAAATCGTCATTTTTCCATTAGATTCCTGATTGGGTCCACATATTACCTAATAGATTCCAAACCTTTTTAAAAAAATTAAAAAAAATATATTTTCAAATAATTCTTGATGACATTTTATAAAATTAATTCTTACTTTAGCTTAATTAATGTACAACAAAAACAACTATCTCTCCTCTACTCTTCCGCTTCCACTTCAAAATTTAGAAAACTATGGAATTTTTCTTCCTTTAATGATTTTTACTTTATATATGTGTGTATTCACCTTGAGATAATGTTTTATTTAGGAAACCTATTTTTTTACATTGCTAAGAGATTGGGATTGGTTTTACTATAATTTTACACTTATTTTCTTAGTTTTTCATAACATCTTATAATTAGAGTGGATTCAATTGATTTTTTAAAACATAAAATTTGATGAAGAATATTGAAATATACCCATAACATACACTTAATATGTCTTATATTGTTTTATATTTATGGTTAATAAATATTAATTCTTAAAACACAGAAGTCCTCTATGATGAGCTTGGTTGTTTATAAATTTTTTAAATTATGTTTTTAAAAGAATAAACGGCCTAAAATCAAACATGGATTTAAAAATATTTAAGAAATTAATATAAAACATTGTTATTATTTTTGAATATTGAATTTGATTATTTAAATGTTAATTATTAGGATATACTATTGATTCAAAAAATTGAATATCTTTTACATTCTAAAATGTAAAGGAAAATATATATGTTACTTATGTTTTAAATATTTCAGTGTGTTACACTGAATAGGGAGTGGAGAAATAGTTTTTTAAAAATAATTCGATATTAGAAGTGGATGAAATTCATATTTAAATGAAAAAAGATATGTGTTTCACTAAAATGATTTGTAGGTAGAATATTTATGGATTCAAGAGTAATAAAGAGGTGTAATAAATACATTATAATTACATTGATGTTATTAGTTATATAATTTCAGGAATAATATTTTTATAGGATCGTATTTATTTCATTAATTGATGGTATGGAAAGTTAATGAGTATAATATCTTTTTGTGGTTTCACCTTAGAAACATAGGATCTTTTAATTTCCTCATTTAAAATAAATGTTATGGTTATGTTACACTATATTCTCATTATCATATACCATTTTTTGTGGGAAGAGGATAATTGATAGATTTCATTATCCATATTCATAAGTAAGAAATATGAGTCTTTAAATAATTTGATATATCCCCTCTTGCAAGTAAAAAAATATTTGGTTAAATGATAATTGTCATTATCCCATTTGTAAATAATCAAGAGTAGGTAATGTGTTAAACATAATTATCTTTCTTGGATATAAGTATGATGAGAATATTAGATTTATGTAATTTTCCCTCCATAACACATAGAAAGAGGATGCTAAAATATGTTTTATCAACTAGAGAACCATGTGTTAAAGAATATAGGTTCAGGTTTCATGGTGTCCTAGTTATCACTTGTTCACCTAATGTGGGTACATAAAATTATTGATAGAAATATTTTTATTTATTTAAACCTAAATTAACTTGTGCATTATTTATAAATTATGGAATTTAATTTGATTCAGGTTGTGACTTCCTACTAAGTTTCATAGTCACACCCTCCACACACACAGTGTGTATATGTAAATATATTTCACCTCTTGATACAAGTAATTGAAATAATTATGCAACAAGTGATAGTGGTTATAGATGGAGGAAAAATGGATTTGAGTTGTGATTCATCCTGGGATATCACAATATTACTTTTTTATTATTTTATATCTTATCATTTACATATTATTACTACATTCTAGACTACTTTTATATATATTTTTAAATGTATGACTGATATAACATAGGATGACATGTGTTATATTTTAGTTTGGATATTATATATTATTATGGTTGGTTTTTAATATTGTAATTTTCATAATTGATGATGATGATTATTAATGTTTGATTTGGGTATCAAGGGTAAATACCTCCCCAATGGACTGAAAAATGAATCATTTTTAGGATTCTCCTACCACTCTTCATTCGGTAGTACACATGAGGTAATGTGACATTTTTTTTGGGTTCAAGGAGTGAAACTTGGGTGGGGATATTAGATGAGTATTATTGTTGATCATAATTTCTCATTTTTAATCGATATTTCACTCATTATCTTTTAATATATATTATTTTTTGTAATATATTTTTTAAAATTAACAATATAAAACATTTTAAATAACAAATTAAATCTTTTTTCAAAACAACTAATATTTTTTTAAAATATATTTATATAATTAAATATTTTTGAAATATTTTTTATAAAATAATAATAAATTTAAATTTGATGATATTAGTTACAATTTCAACGTATTATACTATTTAGGTTATTAAAATATATTGTATCAAAAATAAAATGATCCATTGTATTGATAATTTAATTATAATTTGAAATGAAATATTTTAAATATTTTTTCAAAAATAGATAATTTTTTCCCTTATCGCATCACATATAATTTTAATAATTAATTATTTTCACACTTTTTATATAGTAAACAAGCTGAAAATATAAAAATAAATTTCATTGTAATTTTATAAAATAAAAAGGGTTAATCAAACCCTCTACAATGTACTCAAAAATATCTTACAAAATCTCTAGGATTAATCCTAAGGGTTTATTCCTGTAGGAAGAGAATAATAACTCTAAAATAAAAAATAATAAAAAATCAATATCCAAATTTCCATATCCACCATTATACCAAAACTCAAAAAAAAAATTTAATCATCTTACTCACAATCATCGGGATTGATTCAGGAGATGTAATCCCATCATGTAAGAATAGTATGTGTAATATAAAGAGTACAGCCAACTTTTTGAATTAGAAAAATAAAATATTGAAAATGTAACTTGGTTCCCATAAAATTAAAAATATCTTTCTTATATAAAATGAAAATAATATTCACCAGTAATATAATAAACAACTATTACTACCATCACACTAACATGGTCTCAGGGCATCACACTCATTCCATTGGTGCTTTTTATAAAAAATAATTAAGTAATGATACTAATTTTCATAAAATTATTCTTTTTTGGAAACCAAGATGTTTAAAATATTTAAAAACAATTTCATTGATTGTGGAAAATCAATAAAAAAATTTACTATCCACAAACTAATTTAATAAATCATTTATATTTACATTTAAAAATTAAATCATCATAGTTTTTCTCATGAGAGAAATATAATGTAAGAAATGTTATAACTAATATAACATTTAAAGAAAATTGGATATTAGAGATTAAACCCAAAAATTCATTATGCATATACATAAAAATAAAAATTACATTGGCCATCTATATAATAAATTCACTAAATAATTTCTTGAATAATTAGTTAAGGGAATCCATACTAAATAACCAAGATTATTCGTTTATACAAAGGACTCTCAATCAAAAAAATATAAAATAAATTAAAAATTCATTTCATAATCATCCCATTAAAAATATTAGCTATAATATGGTATTATCTAATTCATTTTCTATAAAAACACTAAAAATAGAGGTGTTTTATCTAAAAATATCATTATCAATGTTATATATAAATTCATGTAATATCAGTTGGCTGGATACACTAAAACAACAAAAAAAATCTTTATCATAACTATAATAGGGATTTATGGACACTAAATATGTACTGATAAAAGTTTGGGGGCATTCTCTATACTAAAAGAGCACTGCAAAGGGCTCCCTTTCTCGCTGCTTTTTTTGTGTTGAAAAAAGTTCAAATAGACTGTTGCAATAACTATTTAGTTTTTCAATATCCTTAATATAACAAAAAATAAAATATCAGAAAACAATATCACTAGAATAAATAAAAAGCGAACCAAAATCAATTTAATGTTAATAATAAATATATTTTATTATTATAAAATATATTTATTCCTTAAAACTACTAATTATAGTTACAGTGATTATAATTAAAACGTTTACATAAAAAACAACTAAAGAAGAGTTCTTTAGTGAATCAAAAATACTTTTAATTTAAACCTACTATATAAATTTACCCATAATTGAAATAATTAACATATAAGTAACGATACACAACATGTGTTTTATTAATAATGATTAAGAAATTGTGTGCTAATTATATATGAAATAAGAAACTTTAGGTTATTATGAGAACACAATAGATCAGAATCATGTATGTTTTATTCCAACACATCAAAAATAATTCAATGATAATTTCTTATAGCTTCATTACAATCTTATCATTTTTTCTATGTTTCGATCTTCTGATACATGTTTTAACAAAAATATCACTTTTAAATTAAAATCATTCACTTTTATTCATATTATCCACATACACATAAAAATGGAATCTAGTTATTTTATATATATGATAAATGAATATATTATCTTTTTTATAAACCTTTATGAAAATATGAAATCATTTTCATGGTTTTGAACATATGATTCATGTTTTTAACTTCATTAACACTAAAATGAAAAAATTTACTTAATATCACAATTATCACACCACACAATATAATGATGTGAAATTTCAAACCAAATGTCACAACTGAATCAGCCATTAGTTTTCGTGAGTTTGAAGACAATATTAAATTCTTTTTTTGGATTTAACCCTATGAAACACATGTTGATCTAAAATATCTCTTTTAAATGAAAGACATACATTTTTATTAATTTTAACTACATTATGCATCGAAATAAATCGAGGTACCTTAAAATATATCATAAATGAATATAATATTATATTTTTATATTTTCATGACAAACCAAGTGTGTTTTCTAGTTTTAATCATGTGACATGAGTTTTGAATTTCTAACACTTAAAATACAAGGGGTCAGATGAGGCTTAGGGTCATGTTTTATGATAATGGTCCAAAATAAAGGCTTTACCCAAGAAAATAAAAACCATAAAAATCCTAGTGATAGCCAAAAATCATTTAGTTTCCAACATAAAGGACACATAATCTACCACCTAGGTTCAAGTGGGGGTGCACCAAAACCCTAGTAGCCCACTGGAGTTCCAGTGGGAATCAAGCGCCTCAATTTTGATAGAGGTATTTTGGAAATTTCAGGGGGGAAATTTTATTAAAAATAAAATTTTTCTTCTTCTATGGCTAAATGCACAATAAACATCTCCTAATTTTTTACTTTGGGGATTTTGGATCCACCTCCCTCATATAATGTTCGATTCAAGTGTTGTTGTTTGCATTGGAGTGCTAGAAGTATGTCTAACCTCATATAGCTTTAAATCACTTATCTCGCTCATTTTTTCTTTGTGTTTGATTTCATATCCTTATTTTGAGGGATTTTTGTATTCTATATTATTTCTCCTAAATGACTTTAATTCATCTAACAATCTATAACATCCTGACCTGAGGTCCACCTAACTCCTGTCTCGAGCTGGTGGGTCACATGGCCTCATACACAACGTATTGTACACCAGAGGCTTTCGAATAGAAATGGGGGTGTAATGATGGTATTTTAAAGAGATTATACCCTTATATAAAGGATTCACATCTAATACATTCAAAAATATACAACATCATAAGAATATTTATAAAGACAGAATAAATTAACATGTTCAGAAGCGTAAATAATTGATTAACTGAATAATGATATCAAAATCCATAATGAAGTTTCATTACAAGGATGCTGGTCATGTTTATATAAAAAATTGAAACATGGAAACATGAAAACATGAAAACAAATAGGCTATAAAATTTTACAAAAGGAGAAAACATATATTCCACTAGTATCTATAGAAAATACTTAATCCTCTACTCTTATGATCTATATCTAAGTAATCATATCTACAACATATGGTAGGTTTCTTGACTGTATCAATACCTACAGATAGATAATCATCTTGGGTACCAATGGTGTACCGAGTATAGTATGAGATATAAATCTCAGTAGGCCCCCACCAATGATTTCTACTGGTAATCCAATCAGTGCTAGCAACTAAACATTGTGCAGGTATAAATAAAATAATTAACAAGGTTTAAATAAATAAACAAAATCCCACCCATGTTTCTATAGGACACTGAGTGGGTCTACCCACTTCCTCTCATGTCTGGAATTTATATGTGACTAGTCTCTATATATGTAGTAATAATATTTTCACAGTGTGTTAATATATCATATCCATCTATATAAACCATCTATGTTCATATGTAAGTATCCATATACCTAGAAGACTATGTGCTGGTAGGACTGGGGTGTAACTCATACATCTCTGACAAGTCTAATAATCCAATAATAAGAAACAATAGGGAACATTCTCTACATCTCATAGTGAGTGGGAGATTTCATGATTTTTACTCGATATGGTGAGTGTTCCATCATTTCAAAACTCTACTCATGGGACATGGCACATAAATCCCAACACCCAACAGTGTCAATGGTTTGAGATGCCATTCTCAAAATATGATTTAAGGGAGTGTGATACCATCTTTTCCAACATGTCCCTTACCATCGAACCACATTCTATATTAAGGTGTATTTATGTTTAAAATCTAATACATGAGTAAAATTCTTCCCATGCATTTTATTAGCCATGTTTGATTACAAATAAGCCTTTACCATAATCAATGATCATTTATATAAGAATAATAGAAGGTGTGGTCTTACCTACCTTTACAAAACTATACAAATTATACATTTCATTGATTAATGGAAATCAACCCATCATGAAGATTTCAACCCATTCAATCCATTTCATTTAAATAAACTTAGCAATGTCACTCTCAATTTATAAGGTTTAAAATCATATAAATGCTTACGTGGTAAAAATGGAAATTGCCTACTTAGGAAATTCCCATTATAGGTAGGCCAAACACATTGGAGGTACCCATGGTTTAATTTATTCATTCACCTTATAAGGGAAAATAAATTTAAAAGATAATATGAAATCAAAATAGGCATCCTAGGTATTTGATTTAATTATCCAAAATGGGAAATTTTACTTGGAATACCCATGGAGTGTTCTTAAAGAGGTTAAAAAATACTCTAATATACTTAACAAGTCTTAATAGGAATATATTAAGATGGAAGAATCAATTAGAAATTAATAACTTAACAAAAAGGAGACTCTCAAAAAAATACGACATGAAACACAATGTAATAGCTATAAAGCATCAAAACAGAATGGGAAAACAATGGGACCACCTACCTTAATGCCATAGATGTTCCCTTCATCAATATCAGCCTTAGATTCGAAGTAGGTTGGAAGAAATCTAAGAAATGGTCCAACACCCTAAAAATGGGGAAAAGGGATTGAACCTAAATAGCACAGTTGAATCAGAAATAAACTTGGATAAAAGGTAAGAGGCTAGAATAGAATACCAAGACAGATTTGATGCTTCTGAAGGATCATGAATCGAACACCGGATGTGGTAGATACCTCAATGCCTATTTGAGGAGGTTTTGAGAACAATGGGAGGGAGTAGAAGTGTTGCATGCTGAAATGGGGAAAAAAGAAGGAGAAAATAAATTTAAGGTTTAAAGAGGAGAAAATAAAATTTCACCTCAAAATATAAGGGTGCATCATTAAGGTGCATGGTTAAGGCACAGGGTTTACCAAACCATGCACAAACCATGCACACACCACTACTTAATAATTTACCTAGAATGATTAATGCATATAGTTTTTTAAACCTTCCTCAAACTAAGAGAAATACCACTTCCAAAAACATACAGTTCCTCACAAGTCCACACACCTTAGGTCACTCAATTTTAGAAAAAACATGGGGCCTATAGGTGCATACTGTCTACAACTGCGCGGTTTAGGGATATTGTATGGCCAGGGAAGAACGGTTTTTCCTAATCATGTGACCCAATCATTTATTCCCATTTCATGGATCTGGGCTTTGAATGATCCCCAAACTCACCCAAGACAACCTTGACTTGATCAACAATCAATATTAGGGTTGTTTAAAGAATTTAAATTAACAAATGAATGATCTATACCATTTTGAAAATATGGGTCTCTACAACCTTCCATCCTTAAAGAAACTCATCCCCGAATTGGCCTTTTGAGGGTAAATAGGAATAATATATAAGTAGATTCGGCTATTCAGCTTAAATATCAGCTTCTCATTCCCAAGTCTCATATTGTACTCCGATGTGCTACCATAGCACCTGTACCAAAAGAAATTACCTTCCTCAGAGTGTATTAATGCTCAAACTAACTATATGAATTAGATAATCTTTGAAGGAAGAATATATATCCAATTCAGACTTAAAGGATCCAAAAAACATTGGGGAGAGCTTACCCTACCTCAATATACTTCTATTCCCCAACCTAGGTGAGACTCAAAAGAAAACTCAGTCTCTAACCTTGAACTCAAGAGGTCTCCCACATCTATTGGCATGTGACTACTGTCTAAATAGAGTTGTCATCATGCATTTTCAGATCCCCTAGACCTACTTTGTAGTATCTTATATTGTATTTGTTCTAATAATAGCTTCCTCCATTGCCTCTAGCCAACACATATATTAGTGGAAAGGCCTACCATATAAGTCTTAATAAGGATTTATCTTAGTGGTATCCTGAAAGATGTTATTAAAAGTAAACTCAATAATGGGAATGTATTTCTCCTAGGAACCTCCAAAGTCTTGGACACATGCACGAAGAATGTTCAATAGAACCTGAATTGTATGATTTTTTCTATCCATTAGTATGTGGATAATAGTCCATGCTCAGAATCACATGTGCACCTAAGGCCTTCTATAACCCCTTCCATAACTGTGACATGAAACAAGTGTCTCTATCAGAAATGATGGAATTAAGAGCTCTATGAAGACGTAAAAATTCCTAGATGTATAGCCTCCAAATCTAACCATCCTATAAGGTGTATCATATAGGTAATAAGTGTGAATAATTTTTAAAATGATCAATAATAACCCACAATATATTTTTTCCATGAGGTGATCCAAGTACACTAGTACCAAAATCCATCTAAACATTTGTCCCATTTCTACATGGGAATAGAAAATGTCTATCAAAACCCTGCCAGAATTTGATGTTGTATCTCCTCCTTTTGAAAGGTAGAACACATAGTTATGAAGCTGGAAATCTTTTACTTCATACCAGGCCACCAATACTTGCACTGTAGATTTTGATAAATTTTGGTGACACTTGGGTAAACATCCCATACTGAGATATGGAATTCTTGAATCATCTCATCTTTGATGTCTGCTAGGACCCATAAACATCCATGGAATAGTATGTTATCATCCCATCCATGGTCTAACATGAATATGTAACATTAGACGAGACATTTTACCTTAGGAAAACACCTTAGGGATCAGATAGTTGTCTCATTCATTCCCATTTTAGAAGAGTAGAAGTAATTGTTAAGGTTAAGAGAATAGTAATTCCATTGTCCTCCTGAACCTCAATGTGAATTTCTAAGAATAAATCCATGATCTTCAATTCTCTAATATCCTCCTTAAAAATATGAGTCTGAGTATTTCGGCCCATAGAATCAGCTACAACATTTCCTTTACCAATAATGAATGTAAGATCAAAATCGAATGATTGTAGGTACTAAACCCACAAATACTACTTCATA
Organism: Viscum album; assembly: GCA_963277665.1. Lineage (NCBI taxonomy): Eukaryota > Viridiplantae > Streptophyta > Magnoliopsida > Santalales > Viscaceae > Viscum > Viscum album. The sequence continues at coordinate 2,094,077,536 of OY728163.1, read as the reverse complement.
TTGAGATACCACTATGTAAATATGTAATTGAGAAATTTTTTATCAATGTTACCACAAAACTTATGCTATTAGATGGTGTATCTTATAGCATAATTCATTTACAATAGTTGTGTGCTCGAGGTTTTGAGTCGAGTAATTTCGCTCGTGGGGCCTCAACCGGTGGGACTTGTATGCTACGCATCACTCATCCTACATCCGAACAGCACCAAGTATGATACCATATGTGTCATAGTATAAAGTATATATCATTTATGATTCTAGAATAATCATTATTATCACTAAAGTCAAATGACCCTTTAACTTCTATAAGGATTCTTCACAAGATTTTGACCATATGAATTTTATACCCTTCTTTTTCAAACTTTTAAGAGGAACTAAAGGGAATGAGAAGTCATATATAAAGATTTTTTAATATCTTTATAGTCCTAATAAAGTTTGAATTTCAAATAAATTCATTAAATTTTCCCAAGAAAAAATAGCTCTCACTTTCTATTGGACTAAAGAAACTCTTGACTCTGAGAAAATATGACCCAATAAGTAGACCTTGTAGATCCAAAAGTGACATTTGCTGAGATTAGAATAGAGATGATTCTCCCTCATTGTATTTAGTAAAATATCAATATGGGTCCCATGCTATTGTCTGGAGTGTGAATACACTAATATATCATCAAAAAATACTACCTCAAATGAATCTAGATATGGGTGGAAGTCCATAATATTAAGAGACATAAAAATTGTAGGTGCATTCGTGAGTTTTAATAGCATAACCAGGTACTCATATAGACCACACCTACTCCAAAAAGCTATCCAAGGTATGTATTATGACTTTACATGCACCTAGTGATAGTCCATCCTCAAATATATCTTTGAAAACACTTTTTATCCTTAGAGATGATAAAAGAGGTATTTATTTGAGGAATTGGATACCAATTATTTACTTTAATCTTCTTCGGTTGATGGTAATCCACAAAAAATGTTGAGCGTACCATCCACCTTCTTGGAAAAAACGACTGGTGAACCCCAAGGAGAAGTGATGGGTTGTATGAAACCTTTAGCCTCTAGATCCTCCAATTTCTTCTTGAGCTCTAGAAGATCTATAGGTCCCATCCTATTGTAAGGAATGTTCACTAAAACTAATCCTAAAAAAAGATCAATGTGTAATTATACCTCCAGAACTGGAGGTGAACTAGAGAAGTTATTAGGAAATAAATCCCTCAAATGCTTTAATGTAAGAGAGATAATAGTGGGTCTTAACCCCTGGTCATCTAGGAAAAAAATAGTGATCTGATTTGTCGCATTTCTCAGCCACTGCTACTCGATTCCATCTCGTGTGGCACTGAAATCCGATTCTCCCATATCCATGTGATTACCACCCTCTGGTGAAATAAACATCACCCTTTGACTATAATATTAAATATGGTCTTTATAGGGAACTTACTAGTCCATTACAATGATTAAATCAAATCTATCAATGTCGAGGACATAAATATTACACATGAGAAGGTATTCTCTTATCTCAAGGAGACAATACTTACAATGGATAATACCCTCTGATTGGATACCAAACAGGGCATCAATCTTCATAACACCATGAAAGTGTTCTATCTCAAGCCCATACATTCCATAATAGTCTCATATATAAAATAGTGAGATGTTCTTGTGTCAAATAAAACATCCACTAAAGTAGAGGCTACTTGAATAGTACCTCATACAATAGAAGTTCTAGTGATTTTATCCTCCGAAATAAGTTGGAATGTAGGTAACTGGCTTGTACATCATTCTTGAGTCACAAACTGAATACCATGAGAAAGACCACTCTAATTCATAGCATGAATGCCTCTTCCTTAACCACCACCTCATCCAGATCAACTGGTGGTATTACAACTGCTTTCCTGACGTGATCCTACTAGCCCCAATTCTGAACATAGATTAAGTTTTCATCCCTACTCACTAGGAACTGGAGGGAAAGACTTAAAACAGTTCTAGATGGGGATCATCCTACTGCAGCATCTTCACTCCACTAGATCATGTAAGCATTGAGGCTTTATGTGTCCCATCTTCCCGAACTGGTGAAATATAATAAAGTTTTCCATATAAGGATCTTGACTGATACTACCTCCATGAGTATACTCAAAACATCTTTTCACCAAAAAGACTAAAAACTAGTAACTCTAGGTGTCAAACCACCATAACATGCACCATCATCTTCCCTCAAGTTTTGTTCTATATTAAGATAATGGTTCACGATCTCTGATATGGTCCTCAATCTAATGACATTGATCTTCTATTGGTTGGTGTAAACCAGCCCATCCTCAAATCACCTAGCGGTAATAATTTCATCACCCACTAAATTAGGAGTGACTCTTCGAAATGAGTACTCCATGATAGACATGCACCCAAGCTACAGGTTCATGAATTCTCTAACTCTTTTAGCCTTCATAGTCTAGGGGAAGAAATAGTTATACAATGTCATTTGAAAATATTCCCAGAACATATCATGATGTCAATCTACCTAAGTGATAACATCCCCCACCTCTTGGAATAATCTAATAGAATATACACATCTAATTTGACCCTCTACTCTAGAGGTGTCTCTAAATTCTTGAATATAGAAATAATTTCTCCGATCCATGACTAAATATAATGTGCTCCTCTATCCCCTGAAAATGTGTAAGGATACTTCTAATAGAATTCCCAAGTCAACTAGGGCATACTAAGGGTATATCAAACAACACCTTTCACATTCTAAAACATACATAGAAATCCCTCTCGGTATTGGGCATAATTTCCCATATCCAGAACTAGAAGAGGTGTTGCGGGTGGCACTACAAGAGGAATCACTGGTAGATCAAGGCCTTCCACCTCAAGCACGTGGCCATCATCGCCTTCTGTATGTGTGACCATAGGATATCGTGGTGGAATAATTCTACAATTACAAACAAACTTCTTAGAATATATTTAAGAAACTGAAAAGATTGTAAATTGAAAACTGAGACAGGATTAAATTCTTCCTATAAAAACAATCACGACTCTTTGCCAACTCAAAAAGTCAGATCTATGTGATAGAAGAATCCATAATAGGTTATAAAAACATAATATATACCCCAATATCCACTAATAAATCCAGGTTTGGTTCTAAGTCACTATTTCACATGTATAAGATGGCTACTTTCCACTTTAAAAGTCATATTCAATTTAAACTTATGCATGTGGAAAAATTTAAATCACTTTAAAATGGTTGAATTTGATGGTTAACCATTATAGTTCTATATGGAACCATACTAATTATGAAATGAAATATAGAATCCACTTAATCCATACCATAATAAGTTCCATCCCAGGAAACAAATAGTGTATGGCTCAACATGCCATAATTGAATTCTTAAGTGGTCTGGTTTAACCTATTCTGGAGAACATTGTTAGGTTATGGTAGTCACTTTAAGTATCAAATATTCTTTGCAATCCCTGCCTGAATTGTCATCACAGTTCCATGCATATTTAAGGCAATATTAGTATAAAACATGAAAAATTCACACAGAAAATAGATGTGACATGTTAAAATGCATGGAATATTTATCCTATTCTACCTATGATTATTCATATAGTAATTAAAATCCCTAATTTCAACATTCCTAGGTAAATAAATCATAATTTCAATAATACCAATGTTTATAACATCATAACTTAAGTGAATCACCCAATGGTGACGTCATATCAACTATAAATGGCATAATCAATAATAACAATTTCCCATCACAGATAATTTGGGTTTCCCCTGTACATGGGTCACTTGTGTCAAGAAATAGGGTTAATTTTTAATCCCTTTAACTCCTAGTCTCTTTTATAAATATAAAACTGAAAGAAAAAGTAAAAACACCCCTCTGACACCATTTTGTAACAACCTCACCTAGGGTCCACTTAACTCAGGACCCGAGCATGTGGGTTACATAGCCTCAAGTGTTCATCCTCATATGAAAGACGATTCCAACTAGTAGTGAGGAAGTATATATGGTGTGGTGGGGAGACAATACATTCATATCAGGGTAGAATAGTGGATACAATTTGAAATATACAAAAGCAGAATCATTTTTAAAAATATATAATAAATTCAAAATTTTGAAAGCCTAAATAACTAATTAACTTAATAACAAAATTAAATTTTACAAGTTAGTGTCAATTCATGTATTCTTATCATCTTGATATAAAAAAATGTAAATAGGGGAACGTGCATACAAATATGCTATACAAAAATTTCAAAAATAACAAAAAACTACTCCACTACCATCTCGAGCAAATTCTTAGTCATATGCTCTTATCCTCCATCATTAAGTAAGAATATCAATAACCCCTTAGAGGGCCCTTTCCCGTATCAATACCCATGAACATATAATCTTATTAGGTACCAAAGGTATCCCATGTAGGGTGTGATATATAAATCTCAGTAGACCACCACCAATGGTGTCTAGAAGTAATCCAAGTAGTGTTCATAGCTAATCATTGTATTTGTATAAACAAAATATAAAACAATTCTTAAATAAATAAACAACAACCCGCTCAGGTTCCTATAGGACACCTGGCGAGTCTACTTACTTTAAATCATGGAAAAATGTATATCCAATCAGTCACTATATATATAGTAATAATACTAACATAGAATATTTATATATCCCATCCACCAATATAAACCAAGATTGTGTGGATTTAAGTATCCATATACCTATAATACTTGTTGTTGGATGGACCAAGGAATAAATTATACCTAAATGACAAAACTAACTAGACTATAAGCTCAAATAATAGGTTACATGACCTTCATCTCATATTGAGTGGGAGACATCATGCTTATCACTTGAGATGGTGAGTGTACCATCATGCCAACACTCTAAACATGGGACATGGCATGTAAATCGTAGCACCCAACTTGTTTCAATAGTTTGAGACATCATACACAACACATGATGTAAGGGAGCATGATATCGTCATTCTCACCAAACCCCTTACCATTGTACCACATCCTCTATCAAGGTGTATTCATGTTTAAAATATATTACATGAGTCAAATACCTATAATGCATCTCATTATACATGTTCCATTATATAAAAGGCTTTACCATTCTCAATGAGCATTTATATTAACATAACTAATGTTGTGGTCCTACCACCCATTATAAAACTTTACAAATAATCCATTTCATTTTTTAAAGGAAAACTCAACATGAAGATGCAATTATATTAAATCCATTTCATTTAAACCATTTCAGTAATGAAAAATCAATTTATAAGTTTCAAAGTCATATAAATTGTGACCTGGTAAAAAAGGGTGATTTCCAACTTGGGAAATTCCCATTATAGGTGGTCCAAATAGCTAGGAGGTTCCCATGGTTAAATTTAATCATTCACATTACCAGGGAAAATCAACTTAAAAGCTAACCCAAAATCCAAATAGGCGTCCTAGGAATTTGATTCAATTATCCACAAGGAGAAATTTCACTTTCCACACCCAAGGAGTGTCCTTGAAGGGGGTGCACATCCTCAAATATACTTAACAAGGATCAATACGTACTTACTAAGGTGAAAGGATCAATTAGACATGAATAACATAGCTAAAAAGATAAGCTCAGAAAAACAATGCTTGTGACATAACGGAATAGCTACAAAGCATCAAAACTCAAGGGAAAAAAGAAGAGACCACCTACCTCAAGGTTGTAGATGACTCATTACTCAATATAAAACTTAGAATCAATGTTGTCCAGAAAAAGTATAAGAAACAGTCCAATACCCAGAAAATAGGGAAAAGGACTTGCACAAAAATATCATAATAGAATCAAAAATAAACTCATATAGAATTTAAGATATAAGAAGTTATTTCTGATATGGTTATGATTCTTCTAACAGATCATGAATCAGACACCAGACCCAGGAGATACCTCAATGCCTTGTTGACGGGATTTGGTGATCAATGGGAGGGAGAAGAAGTGTTGCACAATGGAATGGGGAAATGAAAATAGAGAAATTTAATTTAATTTTTAGATAGGGGAAGAATTTAATTTTCAACTCAAAATATAAGGGTGCTTGGGTTATCAAACCATGTGAAAACCATGAGAAAGAAACTACTTAAGGATTTACATTGGATAGTTAAGGATCATGGTTTTCCAAACCATGAAAAAACCCCTATGAAATACCACTACCAAAAACATGTTGTTCCTTGCACGACCATGTGCATTGGGTCTCACAGTTTCATAAAAATAATGAATCCTATAGGTTCCCTTAGTCTAGAACTACAAAATTTAGGGCAATAATGTGAGATAGGATAAATGATATTTCCTATCCATGTGGCCCAGTGTTTTCTTCCAATTTTGGGGATCTGTTCTCCAAATGATTCCCGGACACACCTGAGACCACCATGACTTACTAAGGCCTCAATTTTAAGGTCTTTTAAGGAATCTAAATTGATAAATGAATGAACTGTACCATTGTGAAAATATGGTTCATTACACAATATATAATGTCATGGATCCAACTATTATAAGTTAGGTGGTCATGATGGTTTTCCATTGGTTTATATGAGGTTACATGTGGTGTGGTATGTGAAAGTTATCTAGTACAATTATGGGTCCAAGAATGGAACCAACTTGAGTTTTCTTACTACAGAATTGATGAGTGTAGGAAATCAAGCTCATGATATGTCCCTTTGGCCTTATACATTGAGTATGTGTCTATCAATGATCATTACACCTTTTGAAAGTGAAAAGTAACATGTGAAATGGAATCATATGGGGTGGCCTTATTTAGGATATGTTTTGCAGAACTGGGTGGGGTTTAATAAGGAATTCCTTGATAATTTGATGCATAGATAAGAGTTATGCTCATGGTGAATTATCCTTGTTATGGAATTTTTTCATGGTTAATGTTCAAATTGGAATAAACCTTTTGCGATGGTTAGTTTCATAGGATATTAAGCTTTGGTAAAGTAGTGATAGATTATTCACCAACATTATAAATTTTGTGTGATGGATTTTTCAATTTTTTATTTAAAGAGTGATATATCATTCACTCATGATTGTTGTATATTGTTTGTATATCATTCACCAATTTTATTAGTTTGGTGATATTTCATTCAACTTTTTTAATGAGTATGGTTGAATATAATCCACTCTTTAATTGTTTTTTGGTATAATGTCCACCCTTTTAATTGGGTTGGTGGTAAATCATCCACTCCTGTCCATGAGAATGGGGTTATATCTTAAACTTTTTTTATTAGTTGGTAGTATATTTCCCATCTTTATCAATGAGTGTGATAGTATATCATCCACCCTTTTAGTCATTTCGTGGTGTACTATTCACCATTATGATTGTTTTTTTGGTGCATCATCCACCCATATCAATGAGTATGGTGGTTTATTTTCCACCCTTGTATTTTTTTTAGTGGTATATCATCAAACTTTACTATTAGTTTTGTGTTAGCTCATCCACTTTCATTGAAGAGTTTATGATATATCTATCCCCATATATAGTTATGATATCTATATTCCATTCACCCATGATATGATTCAATGATATATCATTTAAATTTACTAGAAATTTTTAAAGTATCATTCACTCTTTTTTTGAGATGGTGATACCTCATTTGACCAAGAATATTATATAAAGATATATCATTCACCATATGTGATATGATGGTGATGTATCGTTCTTTTTATATTATTATATGGTTATCTCTCATTCACCTTGAATATTGATATGATAGATCATTCAGATGCATGTTGTGATCAAACAACTTGCACATCGTCTTTTACAACACTAGTAGGAGTAGGTATGACCACTAAGAGGTTTTTTTATGAAAATTCCATTTCATGAAAAGTATATTGTTATTATTATTTAGTTATATTATCATATGAATCATAAAAGTTTATATTATATATTTTTTTAGAGAAACTATTAGTGTTATCCAACTAAGTAATAATTACACCTTACATAGGAACCTTGGTTTATATATATGTTTTATGCTCAAGTAAATAGTTAAAGGAAAGGCAATTATAGATGATAGAAGAGATTAATGGATGGTTGAAGTGGTAATAAGTTCATAGTGGGGACCTAGGACTAGTTTTTATAATTCTTCGCTATTGTTTTTCTTTTTTGTATAGCCTTTTATATGATCATCCCCTATAGGGTTTAGGTTATGTATCTATATGTGGAATAATATTTTTATTGTTGGATTATAGATTTAATTTCCATCTTATGTGGTTAACTAGGATTGATTATTTATTTGGATCCTACTGTTATTTATGGATATCTAATAGAGGGTATAATCTTTTTATGGTATTGATAAGACCTTTTTATTAGTCAACAGACTTTAGAATATAGTGATATACACTTGATGTCTTATGGAACCCTTTGGCTTAGAGTAGTTTGGCCTTACCAGTATTGGGACATTAAAAGGTAGTATCAGAGCATTACTTTTATAATATTAATGTTTTTTATATGGTAAATAGATATATGATGATGTATAATCTTTTTATATACCTAATACTTAGGCATAGAAAACATCTATATATGGAAATTCTATGTTTCCAAGGATGGTTTTATTGTTCTTGGTTTTATTTTATTGAGATTTTAATATTTCTGGGAAATATAATGTGTGATTTATCGATTAGAGTTCTACTCCAAGATCGATGCGGGGATAGGGTGTGTATTCTCGCATCATATTTGGATTGTATGATTCCCATGACATTCATATACTTATTTTTTTATTAAGTATATAATTATGATAAAGGGTTTTGGTTGTTTAAATTATCAATATAAAGTTATACAATGTTTTTCGATATAATTTGATGGTTTCACTTTACTTGATTGAACCATGGTAACTGGTTCTTTTTTTGTTGTATAGTGATTGGATATGTGAATCTACGAGTACTCTATACCTGGTTTGAGAGAGGTCAGGTTAGGCAAGAGAAGAACCTAAGAAGTATGAGACCCTTATGTCATACATTGTGTGTATAGAGTATCAAGGCATGTTATTGTTGTTTTTGTTCATTTTCCTAAATTAAAATATAAATAATTTATATAGAAATGTTCTAAGCCATTTTTTATCATTTTAATATAATTACACCTTGACAGGTTCTAGTAGAGAACCAAGAGGGAGAAGACGATAATGTATCACTGATTTTAGATCCATAAATTTTTATAACACATGTACCTTATATTGATTACTAACTCCAAATGATATCAATTATTACAGTCTATGGGATATGAGGTTCTATGCTCTAGATAATCCATTTAAAACTCTACCAAAGAGTTTTAGATGCACCATCCACCACTCTTTTTGGGTGAGGTTGGTCTGTAATCTAATAATTTGTGGATCAAGTCACTGTAGATAATTTCTTATCTGATAGATAAACCCTTGGGGATGTGGATAAATATTTCAATGTATATTCTATAAGGGTTGTTAAAGAGATTTTGGGACATATTGGTCTAGGAACACCATCACGAAGGGATTCCTTATAATTATTTTTAGGCTACATTTTTTGAACATTTTTTCCTCGATACTCTAAGGGTGGATAGGGCTTGAGATTTTATGAATCTACATTAAGAGTGAATGTTTGTGATATATTATGTTGTACACTTAACAAACACAATTTCTTTTTCACCCATGTGGGTAGGTGATGATACGACTAGGGTCAAATGATTTGATGATGGAATTTGGTATTTTATATAAGATCAAGTGATCATCTTTTTCTTGACATCATTTCTAGAGTTCATGAACAAAGAGCCCATTTCTATGAATAAAATGGTTAAAAATGGAAATTTTAGGTAGATTTCTTTATCAAATAAGATCAAGATAGGTTTATTAGGTAGTAAGTATTATAGGTATGATTGTTCTCATAGATGTGGTGAAATAGAAACCAAACCGGGTAAGGTATCATGTCATCTTTTAGAAGGGGAAACATCACTTGTGTTCCACAATTTGGGTAGGTTAGTGAATCTTTAGATAAATTTAGATAGCCCATAAAAGAATTATCAATCTGAAATTCATATAGAACACTTATAGATATTTATTTATATTATATCACAATCAACTAGTGGATGTCATTCTAGTCAAAATCAGGGTTTGGAAGTTGGTTCAAGGCTTTCAGAGTGGAGTGGATATTATTTTTCATCTCTTCAGTCAAGATGTTGAGTAAGACATAGTTACTAAGGAAATGGGAAGGAACATCAACAGAGTTTTCCCCCTCAGGGGATTCAGATGATGGGAGATCGTGATAGGGTTAGTTTTTCTTCATAACTTTGAGAATACACCATATTAGGGAGAGGGGAAATTAATACTCTAAGGAATTAATATTGTGGAATCAACCTAGGATATATGTTGTTTGATATGGGGTATTAGATCTAATTTATATTATCTTAGTTGGTTGGAGAATTATATCTATTATAGAGTATTTTATGGGTATAGTAACAATTGATATACCCTTAGGGGTGTAATCTAAGGGTATTTAGGGAGATATAAGATGTGTTGTAATGGTTATTAGTTATAGAGATATATGTTATTTGTTGGTTTTAGAGACACAAATCATTGATGTGATCCTTTAGGTGGATTGGTTGACTCGATATCAATCACACATCGACTACTATAATTTTCCGGTGTCATTTACTTAGTCTGAGGGTGATTGTTATACATATGTTGGGGAATAGGACTTACAAGAATGCCATTCGCAACTTGAACATCACTAGTTAGTCTTTATTGCTACCCATATTTATAGTGTTTCTCATAGGGGTGAGGAAAAGATGTAACAATTAGTCTTTCCTCTTGTTATATTGTGGTTTAGTGATATTTTATCAAATGAATTCTTTGGGGTTTTGTCAACGATAGAAGTTTAATTTATAATTAAATTTATTTTAGGAGAGAATCCTATTTCTATTTATTTATATAGAATGAAACTATAATATATTATACAGTTAAACATCCAGTTGGAGGACCTTGGGTTGAAGGGATTTATTCACCAGAGTATGTCACCTTTGGTTGCTTTTATTTTTTTTAGTAAGGGTGATGATAGATTATGATTATATGAAGATTAATTTAGGTTTAACCTCATAACGATCAATAAATAATATATGCTTCCTCATGTAGATTACTTGTTTGATTTTCTATGAGGATATATGTGGTTCTCTATGATTGATTTGAGGTTTAGATATCACTAGTTTTGGTTGAGTCTAGATGATATTACTTGTATTGATTATAGGATAAGGTATTAATTGTAATAATTTCTTTTTATATACTTTGGTTTGATGAATGCACCAAAAACCATTATGGCTAGAATAAATAGTGGATATTGTCCATATTTATATCCTTTCATGGTATTTTTAGTTGAATACATATTGTTTTACTTTTAAATATAGAAGGACTATACTACACATTTTCAAATTGACTTTAGAATACTAAGGAAGCAATAAATTTATTCTAATATATTGAAGTGGAATTTATAGATCAGATATGTAAACAGCTTATGAAACATGATATATAATGTTATCATATCAATGGACCTTAAGAAGTTTGTTGTCATTTTTTCTAGGGAGTGACCTATAAATTCCTAGGTGAGATAGTTCTGTCACTGAGAGGGGGAGGGTGTGGATCAGTGGTCAATTTTTATTTAATATTTCTTTGAAAATGAAACAACATTCATCTCTTGTTAAATATTTATTTCCCTTATGAAATAAATAAAACACACATCCATAGGAACACAAGTATTTATAAGGTTCACTATTTAATGAGAATACTTATGTCCTTGGTGTGGCTTGGAAACAATCCAATACCACACAATCCACTAGAAACCAATCCTTTTGTGTGGAATACAATAAGTAGGATATACCTTTTCACTCATGTAGTACTTTGAAAATAATCCAATAGTGCATGTGCTAAAACTATAATAAATGATGTAATACAAAGTTTTTTTAACAACACATGTTTCATATGCTTCTTTTGACCTTCCACAAATGTATTTTTTTTTTTGAAAAGAATTCTTCAATTTATTACCCAGAATCTCATAATAACTTTAAGGAATTTTTAATGAAATGAATTATGATTGACCAACCTAATATTCTTAGTACCATTCTTTTAATTCAATATTCCCACTCTAATTTCCTAATAAAAACTATATTACACAACCAAAATAAGGTTGAGACAATTAAGAACACTTTTTTTCTTTAGTTCGGAAATCCCAATATGATAATTCAACAAAATATTATTATTAGATGAATATAATTTCAAGAAGAGTATGAAAACCAGTTGAATACAATGATCCACTGAATACGATGATCAATTGAATACATTTCAATCTTGTCTACTCTCATTTCACTTCTCTCTGATAAATTTTCTTCAATGAAGCTCAATATGAGAACTTATTATTCTCTTTATAAAATTATTCAACTCTTTGCCTTCCCTATTCCTTTTCATGAATAGTACACCCATCAAAAAAGTACAAAGTAAATTATCTTTTTATATGTGACCCAAAGTGGTTTGAGTGGGAATCCTAAAAAATTTTATTACTCAAGAAAATTACCCAAATTTGAATGTTTCCTTCAATTTTGGGTGCATCTTGACTTCATCCATGCTTCTAAATTCTTCTCGTTTCTTCTCGATTATTCTCAAATCTAATAAAAACTTCATCTTGCTTCTAACTTTCTTTTAAAAACATCAGTTCAGATCTGATTCCCCTAATACAACTGCTTCATTATGATGCTCCATACCAATTGTTTGTATGAGTAAATAGAAACTATTCTGATTACTAAATACAATTTCTTTATTACGATGCTCTATAACAACTGATGAAAAAACATCTTATTATAACTAAAACATCCCATTTCTAGAAATTTTGTGTCATTTAAAATCTCTCTCAAGTCTAATTCCAATTATAATTAAGATCTGTCTCATTGTGATGAAGAAAAATATAAATCAATGGGTTTGTATTCACCTATTATCTTGGTCCACTTAAATAAAAATAAAAGTAACTCAACCCATTTGAAATATTTGAATAAATTTTTGATTAATCTATAAATTTATTCTTCGTATATGCCACCATATACTTTTATTTTTCTTTTCATTCATCAATTCCAATCAATTATTTTTATGATGATTATGATCACATACCGAGCTTGATGGAACGGTATCCAAAGATTATTATTCATCACCTTCCTTCTCTTCTAAATCGAATAAAAATGGATTTTCTATACAAAAAATTATATCTCTGATGAATATGATGATATATCAAACACTATGGATCAGTATTCAGTAAATTTGAATTTATAAACTTCTTTCATCCACAAACTTGTTCTTGTATCATGAATTCTTTCATTATATTGAATACATTGAAGATAATCTTCAACATCATATAACTTGTAAGGGAAATTATTTTAACTTCCCATTCCTCCAGCAACCTTCTTTCTCTCCAATTCAGCCTAAATACAATTATAATGAATACGATTGGCATGATTACGATCTGACTGAATATGATCTCCATCACCTTTTCTCTTATCAAGATATCATGAATGTGAATTGATTAGCAAAATCTCTTTTAATCCCCCTTTATTTCATTAATATTGAATCACAAGTTCCCCAAACAACTTATGATATTTTTGAAATAAAAATCTAATAATCATTGTCAAATTTGTTTTATCATAGCCATATAAAATCTGATTCATTCCAATTACCATAAATCCTATAATTATGGATTCAATGTGAATTTGATGATCCTTTTCTACCAGCTATATTATTTAGAATATAATGTAACTTTTTAAGAATTGTAATTTTGATTCACCAAATATGATGGGCAGTCCGATTTTCAATAAATATAGTGATGTGATTTTACTTTCTTTTAAAGCATACTTGACAAAAAAATACAATCACTGAATTTGATTACCTTCCTTCATCATCTTGGTTCTAACAATCTCCCCCTATGTATTTGGTTATCATCCAAGATTCAAAAATAATTGATCTTTATATCCTCAAGAAATAGATTACTTGTCAACAATTCTAAGACTAAGTGAAATAAATCATTATAGGAAAGAAAAATCATTGATAGAAGAACCATGTTTTCCAAAAGTAGTGATCATGAAAACATTCTTCATATTTATTCCTCATATTTAAACTTTCTTGGAATATAAAAAAAATTTCAAACACTCAAAAAAAATAGTTAGAATAGTTTTCACTCATACAATTCTGAATTCAAGGCTTACCCACAACTCCCCATATTTACATGCATCCATAAGGATATGTTTATGAACTGATTCTCCCCCTTTCCAACATGATCCAAAGGTAAGATGATAGAGGGTAAAAATGCACATACCTCAACCTTGATGAGAAATAGGCTGGATTCCCATGTTTAACCTAAATTTAGAAAAGTATTCCTTCAGTAACTGTTTTGTGAAAATTTGAGCAACTTGTTCTAATATTGGAACATACTCTAGCTTCAATTTATTCTTCTCCATATGCTCTTTGATAAAATGATATTTGATATCAATATGTTTTCAACAATAATGTTGAACCAGATTCCTGGTGAGATTTATGGCGCTTCGATTTTCACAACCCAAAAAAAGGTAACTTTACTTTAACAAGTAAGTATTCTAACTGAGTTTCATCCATATAAGTTGGGTAGTGTCTTGAGTAGAATTAAAATACTCATCTCTAGACATAATGGGAGTTACTAAATTATTTGTCTTTGAATTCCAACAAACACATCTCTTTCCAAGAAAGAATACTCCACCAGACATGGATCTTCTATCATCAAAATTCCCTTCCCAATCATCATTTGAATACCCAAACAGATCAATGCTTTATGAGCTATCAAACCTAATTCCTAAATTTTTTGCGACTCTAATGTATATGAGAATTATTTTTATATTAAGTAAATGAGATTCTTGGGGAGCACTTTTAAATCATTCATATATGTAAACAACATTAACAATTTCATATCTTGAGGTAGTTGGGTAAAATAAACTTCTAACCAGCTTTTAAAATTTTTTATGATAAACTTATTTTCTTTCTCAATCTTTAGATATCTTTTTTCCATTGAAATCAGTGAGAAAATAGGTTTTGAGTTTTCCATGCAAAACTTCTTAAGAAGTTATTTAGGATTATTTTTTTGAGAAAGATAAATGTGTTTCTTTCTTTGTAATATTTGTAAACCAAGAAAGTATTTCATTTCCCCCATCATGGACATCTAGAATAATTTTTCATTTCATTAAAAAATCTTTCAAAATATCTTTCATCAATCCCAGTAAAGATAATGTCATCAATATAAATATTTACAATGAGGGAAAACACTTTACATTATTTAATGTAAATATTGTTATCAACTCTTCCTTTCTTAAAACTAACCTTCCTAAACCAAGTATCAAATTTCTAATACCATTCTCTAGAATCTTGTTTAACACCATAAAAATTGTTCATTATTCTATATAAATTACTTTCATATTTCCCAAAAAAATCCACAATTTTGTTTACTATAAACTTCCCCATCAAGATCACCATACAAGAATGCGGATTTAACATCCATTTAAAAACATTTTTAAATTTTTTCTCTAGAAATATCAATAAATATTTGGATAGTTTCTAACCTTTAAACCGGAGTAAAAGTTTCATCAAAATAAACTAATTTAATCTGAGAGTAACCCTATCACACTAATCTTTCATTGTTTCTTATAACTTCATCTTCTTAATTAAGATTGTTCTAGAAAAAACATTATACCAATAACATTTTTTCTTTCTAGATTATGAACATGTTCGAATGCATAATTATTTTCAATCTAATACAACTCTTCATTCATGGATTGAATCCATTCTAAATAATAAAAATTTTCCTTCACATCATTAAGCTCAACTATTGAATACAAATAAGTGTGTGTAATATCATTTTTTTCTTCTTATTTGAACCTTCTGATGTTGATCACCAAAAATATTCTGAACTTCCACTTTATTTCTCATCCTAGGATGAAATTTTAAAGTATCTTCCTCATCATGATAAATAGTTGGGTCTTATTCTTCATGATTACGATTGCCTATATCCTAATCAAAATTGTTTTCAAAACATTCCAACCAAGTATGTTTGTAATCCTCATATCTTTAAATCAATTTCAAATTAATATAATCAAATTTTTATCATGTTTATTTGTTGAAACATTTATATCCTCTTCCTTATAAATCATATCCAAGAAAGATTCCAACTTCACCTTTTTTATCAAAATTTTCCAAGTTTCACCTTTCTTATTTATAATACATGGACTCCCAAAAAATATCTAGTGTTTCAAACGTGAAGTTTTTCTATAAAAAATTCATATGGAGTCATATCATGAATTGTCTAATAAAAACATATATTTGGAATTTATACAGTTGTACTCATATATTGCCTCCAATAGTAATGAGAAAGACTATGCTTAAGTAACAAATTTCTACCCATTTAAACCAAACATCTATCCTTTCTTTCATCAATCTCATTTTGCTGAGGAGGGAATAGGGAACTATATTCCTTCAAAACTTCATGATTTTTAGAATAACTTTTAAATTTTTTATTTATTTATTCACCACTATTTTAAGTTCTTAACTTATTCATTAATACTCACATTCATTCCAAGCTTTCCTTCTAAAACTTTTAAACATTTTCATAGAATCTGATTTATGTTTCATATACAGGACACAAGTAATGAAAGTAAAGTATTCAATGAAATTGGTGAAATACTTATCCCCATTTTTTTATTGTTTTCTAATTAGCCCAAAAATATCATAATGTATTAGCATCAGTGGTTGTTTTGAGCAAATATCAACTTTCTTATGTACTAAATTTGCAATATTTCATTTCTAACAAATAGTAAAACACCAATCTCCATCTTGGGAAATCAGGAATGTCTCAGTCACTATTTCTTTTCGATAAATTACTCATTTTTATATGACACATTTATCTTATCCTTTTATTACAAAATTTATTTTCTACCCCCACACTCAAGTAATAAGGGTTTTTTATTTTACTAACCTGAAACAGGTTTCCTTTTGTACATTTTCCTCTTGTAAAAATGTTTCCATCTTCCATATTTTTTACAAAAAAAACCAATATTTTCAAAAGATAGATTTTTTACCCTCATCACACAATTGAGAAACACTTAGGAATTTGTATTTCAGACAATTGACATAAAAAGTTTTCATAGATTTCAACTTTTATTTTCCAATGATGGTTAATCCAACACTTTTGATTTTAAAGGATTCATCATTTCCATATTTCAATATTACTTCTTTAAATTATTTCACATTATTCAATAATTTAAAATATTCTATCATGTGTGAAGAAAATCCACTATCAAGAATCCAAGGTCATTCCCCTTTTATATCATTCAAAAAGGTTTCAAAAACAACAGATTTTTCTTCTTCCATTTCTTTGATCACTTTAGGCATCTGAGAATTGTTACGAAACTTTTATTGGGATGGTAACAATAAAATACATATTTTTTCATGGTTTCCAGTAAGTTCAAATATTTCTCAAATAGTTTCTAAAGGTTGGAACCTATTTTCAACTTTCACACCAACTTTCTTAGGTTTCTTTTGAACATTCTTTTTATATATATTCTTTTAATATAATTGACTCCCCCTCAAACTTTTCCTTTCAAAACTTGTGGAATAATAGTAATTTTTGTTGTTGAACCAACACATATTTTTAGTATTTCCAAATACACCACATTAAAAGTATTATCCATAGAAAGATTATTTTCATCAGGGACTTCTATACTGACAGAAATTGTAAATTTGTTTCTCGGAGACCTTACTATCTTTATTATTTGACCGAAAATTCACTTTTTATTCAATAAAAATCATACAATAATCAAAGAAAAAGGATAAATGGGGTTGAAATAATGAAGGCCAAGGGAAAAATTTCTAACATTAATCTTACAATCACCATTAAAGGACCCCCAAGATATTGTAAATGATCAATCTCTCTCATGTTCTACCTTTTTTAGCTTACAAATCATCCGAATAATTCCCTTCATTCCATGTGTGTCGAACCAAAATATCATGAGTGACATAAATACTACAATACATTCTCAAGTAAAATAGATCCCAGGGAACACCAACATTCACCAAGAGAAACTTAACCAATATAGAAAATTTAGTTTCAACTTATGTAATTTGCATGTTAAATTTCCTGTATAAAGATAAGTCTATATCCAAAGCATTATCCTCTAAACAAAAAGAATTACCAGCACAAATAAAGTCTGAAAACACCAAAATCATGAAACATTGGTTGTCTCGAACTATCCCACCCGACTCCTCTTACCATTCAATCAGGACCCATCCACTTTCAGTTTAAACCCCAAGTAGGGGGGTTCCATCTAACCCATCGGCCATGGTTATGATGCTTAATATTCACATACATGTTATAGCTAGGGAAAATATTCATCAACATGATGGAGTTTCCATAATTCTTAATCAATTCCCCTAGTTCCATCACAAAGAGCTTCACCCACACCTGAAGATAAACACCAGAAATCATGGCACCAAAACATTCTTTATTACGAGCTTCTGATAATGTTTAGAACCATTTTCAGCCTTATTGAAATTAGAATTAATTGAAATATTTTTTTATTCTAAATGATTAGAATCGTTTTCACACTCCGGATATTCTAAAACTTTGGGATTATCAAATTTTTGGGTCTTTACCACACACATAACTTTTACAAACTTTTCTTTTCTAGTAAAAATTCCATCCTTCTTCTCAACCTTTGAAAGTAAAATTTTTTCATCCTTCCTAGGTTTCTCATTGTGATAACTTTCCCAAAATTCAAAGATATGGTTTTTAAAAATTTAACTTTTTGTTCAAATTTACAAATTTTTTGTTGGACACATTCCAACTCTTCTTTTTATCCTTCATCATTACCTTCAGATGCCCATTACAATTCTTTTCTTCTTCAATATATTTCTTCAGATCAACAATCTCTACTAGAATCTTTTTCTTCAATTCTAAAAATATTTCTTAAATATTTTAGGAACATTCATCTTCCAACTTCTTTTTTCCATTTTCAAGTCTTCTAATATTTCTCAAACATTATTTCAAATCCTCTTTCAAATGCATTCCAAGTTGAGTTTCTACTTCTTCGGAACTACTAATTCTTAAATATTCATCATTAACTATTGGAAAGAAAATGTTTTCCCAACACCATACTCAACAGATTTTTTGGACTCAGTATAACTACCTTTTGTTTAATCATATTTATACAAGAAACTTCATTTTTTTATTTGAATAACCTTATATATTTCCCCATGGAATATGATTCCCCATTATCTCTATGTTTCTTCCATAACCTTCTTAGTCTCATTTCTTCTTCATCTTTGTCTTCTTCTTTCTTTCTTTGAGAATAATTAGTCGCAAATTGTGCAATGGCTCCACATTCAAAACATTTCAAGAGAAGTTTCCATCTTAATTCCCCAGTACCTATTTTTACATATTTAGAAAACAAGGATAAAATATCATCTAGATTTTTACTTACCTTATTTTTGGAATCATAATAACAAGCTTCTTATTTAACAAGAATTTTCATTGACTTTTCATTCTTGGTAGCCTTGAAATACATTTCTCTATCAACTTTTTTTTATTTTTATATCTTCCTCCCTTTTCATCACATAATTGATTAGAGTGCTATGAAAATCATCTAGATATAATGATTAAGGATCTCTATATTAAAATGAATAATAATTTACATTAAATTTTCCAGGAAGGATTCTCAAGATTTTTCAACAATAGCAGAATATTCTAACTTTTTACCAAGATGTCTGATAGTGATAATAATGTCATTTAGCTAGGCAAAGAAGTTCCCAAAAGGTTCATACACACCAATTTTCAAATCCTCAAACTTTAATCTCTAGATTTCTAATTTTTCTTTATTCACTTTTTTATTTCCTTCATATATGTTTCTCAATTTTTTCTATATATCTTTGTTTATGGAAACACCATTAAAACTTATGAATTCACTTTTAGAAAGTGATGATAGTAAATAATTCTTGGTCCTTCTATAATTATCAGTATTATTCCTATCAACATATGTGATAGGAAATATATCATCAGTAATATGAAAAACATATTTTGTGGCTTTAATAACATCATATCCAATAGACATAAGATAAGGAAACAGTATATCTTTCCAGATAAGATAATTCTTACCATTGAAAACCGGAATACCTTTATTGTTCACACAATTTAGTTTCTCCATTAATTTCTTTTTAAAAAAATAAATAACGAATAAGTGAAGGGAACCTACCCTTTTATACCACTTATAAGTGCCTAGGTGGGATAGTTTTATCATTGAAAGGTAGTGGTGTGAATTAGTGATAAATTTTTCTTCTAAATTTCTTTGAGAATAAAAAAACATTCACCTCCTATTAAATATTTTTTTCCCTATTAGAAACATATAAAACACACATCCATAGGAACAAAAGTATTTAAAATGTTTACTATTCAATAAAAATAGATGCATCCTTATTATGGTTTTGAAAACAATCTAATACCACACAGTACACTAGAAAAAATCATTTTTTGTGAAATAGAATGAGTAGGATATGCTCTTTCTCTCATGTAGAACTTGGAAAATAATCTAATAGTGTGTGTGCCCTGACTACTGCAAATGATGTAATAAAAATGTTTTATAACGACACATGTTACCAATGCTTACTTTCAAATTCCACAAGTGTATTAATTTGAAAAAAAAAATCTTAAATTTCTTAACCAGAAGCTGGTAAGAACTTCAAAGACTTTGTAATGAAACTTAGTCTAATTTCCCAATCAGATAGGCTTGGTCTAGTTCTTCCAGTCTGATATTCCCAGTCCGATTCCACAATACAAAAGATATTGCACAATCGGAATACAGTTGAGAGATTTAAGAACTCTTCCTTATTTAGTCTATAAATCCCAACATGATAATTTTTTCCAATACGATAACAAGATGAATATGATGACAATAAGAGTATGATAACCAACTGAATACGATGATCCACTAAATATGATTATTAGTTGAATCCTTTTTAATATTGTCTCTTATACTTTCACTTTTTCCAATGAAACTTATTCAACAAATATCAATATGGAAACTACCTATTCTCTCTCTAAAATTCTTCACTGCTCTGCATTCTCTCTTCCTTTTCATGAATAGTACACCCATCAGAAATGTACCAAGTACATTCTCCTTATATAGATGAATTAAATTGGTTTCTGAGATAACCCTAAAATTGATTCCCACTCAACCAAATTACCCAATTTTTTATGTTCCCTTTAAATAAAAGTGCATATTGACTTCATCCATACACTAAATTATTCTTATTTCTTATCTATTACTCTCAATTCTTTAAAAAACATGATCTAACTTCCGATTTTTTTCAAAAACATCAGTTTAGATCCAATTTTCCCAATATGATTCATTCATTACAATGCTTCATACCAATTTTTTGTATGTGGAAATATATACCATTATGATTGCTCGATATGATTTATTTATTACAATTCTCTATACCAACAAATGAAAACAAAAATCTTCTTCTAATATCAATCTCCCCTTTCCGGTACTTTTTTATCACCTTCAACCACTTTGAAATGTGATTCCAATTCAGATTATGATTTGTCTCATTATGATGAAGACAAATGTAAATCAGCTAATTATTCATCATATCTTCTCTTGACCCACTTGAATGAAAAATAAAGTAATTCAACCAATTTAAAATGGTAGACTTCATTTTTTATTAAGCTCTGAATTAATTCTTCAAAAATTCCACCACATACTCTTCTTTTTCTTTTCATTTATTAGTTCCAATCAATTATTTATCTCATGATTATGATCGGATACTGATTCTTATGGACTGGTATCAGTAGATTCTTTTTCATCACATTCCTTCTCTTCTAAATATGTTATCAATGAATTTTCTGTAGAAACAATTCTATCTCTAATAAATAAGATCATATACCAAATACTGTGGATTGGTATTTAGAAACTT
Organism: Viscum album; assembly: GCA_963277665.1. Lineage (NCBI taxonomy): Eukaryota > Viridiplantae > Streptophyta > Magnoliopsida > Santalales > Viscaceae > Viscum > Viscum album. The sequence continues at coordinate 2,094,055,527 of OY728163.1, read as the reverse complement.
TGACTTCAGAAAGTTATGGCATTCACAATCTTGTGCTTCTGTCATCACATCCTTCATTACTTTGAATACATTTAAGATCATCATTTGCATCATATGAATTATAATGGAAATTATTATAACTTCTCATTTCTCCAGAAACCATATTTCTTACCAATTCAGCCGGAATACAATTGGAAAGAACGGCATTATCATGATTATAGTCAGATTGAATACAATCTCTATATCTTTTTTTATCCAGATATGATCAATCTGAATTGATTGGAAACATCTCTTTCACTCCCCTTTTCTTTCATAAATACTAAATCACAAGTTCTCCAAAAAAATGTATGATTTTTCTGAAATACAAATCATCATCACATTTGTTTTATCATATCTATATAGACTCTGATTCATTCCCATTAAAATCAATCCTTTCATTTCATATTCAGTGTAAATCAGAAGATCATTTTCTTACAGCTAGCTTCTCCTGAATACGATTTACCATTTCAAGAACTTTAATTATGATTCTATGAATACAATATTCAGTATGATTTTTCAACAAATACAATGTGATGTGATTTTCATTTCTTCTAAATCAGCCTTCATAACAAAAGACAGTCACTAAATATGATCACCTTACTTCATCATATTGGTCCTAACATGAACCAATAACATTATTCATATTTATAGATTCTTAATATTGGTGGGTTTTTATTGGAATTTTATTTCGAACTTATCTCAATTGGAATAGAATATGGCATTCATGACCAAGAAGGGGGTGAAGTTTCAGTGGTTTAATAATTAGTAGTGATCCCTTTAAGAGATATTATGTAGATTAAAATTTGTGATTATTTTGATCATACAAGAGTTGATTAAGGAATGTAATATATATTTTTATTTAACAAATTTTTTGGTCTGGGTAAAATTATTAATCAAGATAGGTGAGTACTCACTTATGGTTTTCATTGGTTAAGGCCACATGACTAGAACTATTTGATGTATAACCATGAGTTGGTCACGGTGACCCATGTGCTAAAATATTAGTGTCACTACCTTTTGATTTTTTTTTTTTGGGTTTATACCAACCATAATATCTTTAGGCATATATTTTCATAATTTAAAGGAGGTTTACATAATTACAGTCATTTGGTTTTGAGATTTGTGCACCTTTAAGAAGGGGAATTTCATTGTTTATGCACTAAGTATGAAGACATGGGATATTTTAGTTTGATTGAAAATTATTGAATAGAAACTATTAATCCTTTTCACGTAAAATTACTTGGATTTTTAGGAGAATTATGAAATTCTATGTTTATAGCCTTAAGCATTTCATTCTCACTCCTTGAGAGAGTGAAGTTGAGACATCTGTCCAACTCAGATTATTGGATAATGAGGGATAGTATATAAGGTGGAAAGATGTCACCAAATTTGATCTTGGATTATGATAGTGTCCTTTATGTATTTGGTTGATTTACAGTACCTATGAGAATTCAAGATGATATGATGTGGGATTCACACACATCGTGACGAGTAGTTCACTCGTGTTTTACCAAGATGTATCATGACATCCATAGGAAATACTGGTTTCCCAGGATGAAGAAGGATATTTTGGGATTTGTTTCATGATTCCTCGCCTATCAATGTGTGAAGGTAGATCATCAAGAACCTAGGTTTTCATTAGTAGTTACCTATTACTAGGTTTAAATTTTATGATTTGATAATGGATTTTATAATGGGATTATCAAGATTTATCTAAGGTAGAGCCACAGTGCGGTTAATTTTGGAATAGTTGATGAAGGTTACATGTTTGTTACCAATTAGAGTGACTGGGTTTTTTAAAATATATATGGGTTATATGATTGAGATATAGTAATATTATATGTTTTTTCATGAATTATCATATCGAATTGAGATGACAGAATTATATCTCACTTCTAGAAGGGATTTCCTAAATAATTGGACACTTAGGGGAATTTGACCATAGCATACCACCCGTGGAATAATGGGAAGTATGTGTGTGAATTTATAATTCAATATTAAATTCTTTGAGCATGTGTCATGTATTTTGATGGTTCTTTATAGATTCATATCACCTTATTATATTTCACCTATAACAAAATTACTAAAAAATGATTCAGATGGTATATATATGGAATATCTAGTCAATCACCTCAATAATAGTAAGAGTTTTGGAAGACTTATATTGTTGGATTGAATCAAAACTGAGATATTTTAATGAAAATTCAATTTATTAGGGAGTCGTTGGTGGTTACTTAGAGCAGGCAGGGATTATAAAAAAACTGGAGAAGATTACCACTAGAGTTTCAGGTGGATGATCACTTATTCATGATATTATTTCCCAGATTGGGGAACATGAATATTTGGAGGAAATAAAAGATAGTTCCCTTGTTTTTCTCACTTGATCAGTGATGGTGATGTCAAGCTACACTCTTATGCATTGTCCAAGGAATGAAAATTTCTTATTGCATAACAGGTTAAGAAAAGTGTCTGATGAAAAATAGTACCATTGGTTCTAGTGAAGAGGTAGCATGGACATATCTATAAGGATACATATGAGTGATATGTAGTCATGTGTGTATATTAGTTATAGAATTTTTTTAATGATTCATAATGATTCATCTCAAAGATGATATACTATATGATGGGGTGTTTTTAATGAACCATGTTCATAGAGATATTATTTTGTTAGTTGTTTTTAGTCAAAAAAAATTATTTTGACCTATTTTAGATTTAGAAGTCGGTGTATGGGGTTTGAAAACTAGTTTTATGAGAAAGGGTTAGGTGGAAAAGTTATACTTATGTGAAAAACTAACAAAAGATTCATATATGGAAGTCTAGTAAACTTCTAGTGTCCCAGGCATAAGAAGATTTTTCTTCCACTAGGGATCTGGTCATAACCCTAGTAGCACATCAGGAATTTCATGGGGTTACACCAGAGTTACAGTGGGAACCCTGATCCCCCAACATTAATGGGGATATTTTTGAAATTTTATGGCATTATTTTTATAAAAAACCCTTATTCTTATTCTCCCCTAGATATAAAAATAGTAGGTACCACACCTAAATTAATGTTTAAATTTATAACTTTACAACCATCACTCATTATCTGATTCAATTCTTGGTTCATACATTAGAGTGAAAGAGGTAAGTCTAACCTCATGGAACCATAAATCTCTTTTCACTGTCATTGTTCCCTTGTTTTTTCCCATATCCATATGCATAGCAAGGGCCTCCCCCTCACTTAATTTTTAAATTAATATCCTTTACACCCTCATCTATTATATTATTAAATTATTTTTTAGTACATTGAAGTGATAAAGGTAAGACTAACCTCATGGAACCATAAATCTCTTGTCACTATCCTTGTTTTAAAATGTTTCATTTATGAACCCTAATTTGGGGGATTTTATCAGTTGCTATGGTTTATATTGAATGATGTTCATTTTCCTATAGAAATTTGATGTGAGGAATACTGCAATAGAAATCTAGGTGGTCCCTAGGGTTTCTTGTTAGTTTATATGAGGTTTCAAGTGACATGTAAGTCATGGGTTTTGAAGGTGATTATGTATGACCTATAATGGAACTAGCTCAATTTTATTGGAATGTTAAGTGATGGTCCAATGCTGTCAATATTTTCATAGGTTCTATAAGCCTTATGGTTTTAGTAAATGGTTATCAAAGATCATTTATTCTTGAGAAAGTAATGGATTACATGTTAAATGGATCAGTAAAGGGTTTCCTTGATTATTATATTATTTAAAGAGTGATATGATGTGTTATAAATAATTCCTTGATAAGGGGAAGATTAGAAAATTATTAGTCTAGTGGTGGTTTATACTTTTTATGAAATTTTAGGGATTGTTTCTCATCAAATAGGCATAACCCTTATGTGGTGGGTAGTTTAATAATATCCTAACCCATTGAAAATAGTTTATAGATCCTTCACTAATATTGTAAATTTATATAATGGATCATTCACATTATTATTTGAGTGATAAATCATTCACTCGTGATTATTTTATCCCAATGGTACATATTTTACCCTATTTTTGGTTTACTGGTACATCATACTGTGGTAACTCATCCACTATTTTATTAGTTTGGTGGTATATCATCTACCCTTTTTATTTATTTAGTGGTACATCATCCTCCCATGTTAATGAGTACGATGGTATATTATCCAACATTTTTATTAGTTTGGTGGTACACCATATACACTTATCGATGAGTATAATGATATATCATCCATCATTGTATTTATTTGGTGGTATATCATCCAACCTTGTATTGGTTTAATTGCACATACTGTAACCTTTTTTATATCTATGGGGGTATATCATCCTCCCATATAGTGTTGTTGGTGTTATATCATACATCCTTGTTGTTGGTTTGGAGGTACCACATTCACATTTTTTGATGAGTTGATGATACATCATTCACCTTGGATAGTGATGATAGTGATATATCATTCACCTTGTATATGATTTAGTGACATATAATTCCATTGACTAGAGTATTAGTGAAATAACATTCACCCTTGGGTTTTGATATGGTGATACCTCTTTCAAATTAGATTATTATGTGGAGATATGTAACTCACCCTATGTGATGTGAAGGTGATACCTTAATCACCTTAAATGATAATGTGGTTATAGATTATTCACCTTAACTATTGATACAATTTGTGATGGATAATTCACACTCTTGGTGTTATCAGAATATGAGTTCATAATCCTATTAGGAAACTATTCAAAAAAGGTAAGAATACTCATTTTTTGGTGATTGATTATTCCATAATGTTATAGGTATATTTTTATGTTTGTTTTGTTAGTATATTATATAATTCCAACAATAATATATTCTATAATTACTTAGATTAAGCATTAGTGTTATCCTACTTAGTTTTACCCACACCCTTCATGGGAATCTTAGAGTGTGCATATTTTATACTCTATGACATAGGTAAGGGTAAGGTCCTTTCAATTTGTGGATGGGTTGGATGCATGTTTGGAGTGGGATATGGGACTAGGTAATTAATCAAACCTAATTTTTTTTATGTGTCTTAATTATTTTGTTATTTTTTTAAATCCTTGTATATGATTGGCCCATATGCTTATCTTTTTATATATGTATGACTCGTGTGAGATTGCAGTGGGTTCTTATTTTGATGTATCAGGTTGTATGATATTTTTAAAGTCGGATAAAATTTGTAACTCCCATATTATTATTTTTACAAAAAATGAAGTTTTATCTTCATTACCTTATAAATTATAGATGTTATTCCCTTAGATGATGATGGTTTATGTTTAATTTCAATAATAAATGATATTGATATGTGTTAAGATATAAATTTTGAATGAATATGAAAAAACTCTATAGGAGAATTTTGAGGAGAATCTAAGGGTTTAAATATATTATCTAAATTATTGACTACCAATTAGATATGTTACTTGAGATACATTCACATATTAGAAAAAATAGAAAATTAGAAAAGTGTATCCATTGATCATATTGCATATAATGTATTCATATAATAATGAATGGAAATTGAATAATTTAATAAAGGGAAAAGTGAGATACTTTCATTTATATGGAATAGACGATTGAATTGATGCTACTACATGATGCCCTATGTTTAGAATTTTTTAAGCTGGATATAATAGCATAAGAAGGTATGAGGATTTGTGAACATCAATGATGATATATATATTATTGGGATGTGTTTCCTGACTCATGAATTGTAAATAATTTATGATATCATGAAAAGTATTTTAGTGTGATAATAAGAGTTTTAAAGATGACTATATAAAAATAAAGATAAATTTAAATTATAATGTGGTATTATCTATATTTTATTAATCTTTAAGACAACCAAAATATATTTAAGCTACACTTAGATGATTATGAGTGAAATAACTAATATTTAGATAATATGAGATAAGTGTTATATTAAATTATAAATGTTGAAATATGTATTATTGAATCATTGGTTATTTTTTTTAAAGAACTGAAGAAATTATGATAGTATAAGATCAATAAAATTATCTAAGGAGTTCATATGTGTGATAATATATTTAGTATTATTTTTATATAGTTGAATTAAATATAATTTTTTTCTAAATTTAGTTAATATTAATGATGTTTTGAAGAAGTTTGTAGTTGATTTAATAAAGAATAATAATTCAAGAGTTCATACGCATGATAAACTCAGATATTGTTCTTGGTATTTAATATATTTTTATTGTCTATAAGATAGAAAAGTAAATGCACAATATCTCATAGAGAAGAAATTTGAAAAATATTGGGATAGTTTACACTGATATAAACAAGAATAAATCTAAAAAAAGGAAAATATACACTATGATATGTGAAATCAATTTTATGATACATAATATGTCTTAAATCACTTGTAAGATCCAAAAAAATAAAAATTAGAAAATCACTTTGATGTTTAAAAAATAATTCTGAACATAAAAATGAATAGTATGTTGATATGTAAAATTAACTCTAATGTTATGCATCATATATAATAGTATTATAAAGGATATTTAAGAGTAATATTGACATTATAGAGAATACATATGAAGTATTTTGAATTATGAAAATAGACTCTATCAAATAAGGAGGTGAACCATGAGTTATGTGGGGCCCCCAATTTTGAAGTCATTCATATTGATCAGGTCAAGGAAATTACAATTAAAACATATCATAAATAAATCTGTTATCACTTCCTTAGTGTTTTATGAAAAACTGTGATATTATCACTATTTTATAATTTTAAGAGTGTTTTAATTTAAGATATCACTTTTAAATAAAAATAATGATTTTGAGTCGTATTAACCACACTATACACTATAGTAAAGTATGATTTATTATTATACATCAGAAATAAATTGAAGAAAATTTTGTGATTAATTCACGATAATTTTTAATTATTTTGTATATTTTGACCATTTATTTCATGTTTTTTACTTTTTTATCACTAAAATTAGAAAAATACACTTTAGGTAATTATGAATACAAAACATGTTAGAATGATGTGTGGTTCACATCTATGTTTTTCAATTGATTCAAGCATTATAGTCTAAAATTTTATGATTAAGTATGATTCTTTTGTCATATTTGACTATATGACATGTATATTTCAATAAAATATATTTTTTAAATAGAAAATGTAAAAAAAAATATTTCCAATCACACTGCAAATTCGGGTTATGTTTTCTTCATTCCTACGTCTTTTAAATAAATAGTATATCATTTTTATAGTGTTTCATCATAAACTGATCATGTTTTCACAGTTTTTATCATTTAATGAACTTTTTAGACTTGAAAAACACTTAAACAGAAAAAATATACTTGAGTTCATTCTAAACAAATGAAATAATGAAAATAAAATTGATTTATTCTTAGATTTCAAAAAAATGGCCATTTTCTGATAATATCATGAAATTTTGAGTGGATTTTCTCTAAATCACTTATGTGTTTCACTCATACACATCACAAAATAGACAATAAAATTAAATAAATAAGTTTTGAGAAATATCTATTCAAGAATGTTTTAAATATTATGACACAACATAGATAACTCATTCATACCCATATTCATCAATGTTATTTTATTTAAATTATTTATCAATAATATCAAAATAGTAAAAAAACCATAAAATTAAATAAAGGGTTTAAAAAAATTTACTAGAGGTTTATATATTCAAAAATCGTACATATAATAGATACCATTAAAGTTAATTAATTTTTTCATATGATATAAAATCCTTTATAAATTTACAAAATTTATAACCATAATCATATCCATTTGGTTTCTTTGGATATTACAAAACATTGAAAATTATAATAAATTTATTATGAAATATGTTATAATATTGAAATATCTATATAAATACTAGAACATATTATAATCTATAGTGATACAAACTTTTCATTTTTGTATTAATTTTCCTTAACCCTATTATCAATCAATACATTAACACCAACCATAGTACTAAATAGAACATGAAATTTAATATAAATTATGTAACATATTATTGAAGACTATAAAATGTTGAAAATATATTATTTAGTAACTAGAAATAGACATAATGTGTACCCTATTTATTAGATATTTAATCATTGGAACCATAAAATAAATAATTAGATTAACTAGATTTATCATAATTAGCATTCATTACCCCTTGAAAAATTTAAAAAATATTAAGCCGTACATATTTATAAAAATTATTTATTATAGAAGTAATCGATGTTTATAGTTTTACCCATTTAAGTTAGGTTTTTAGAATTAAATATCATCTATTGATTTTCCCTAAAAAACAATTGTGATTTTTTTACAATACATATAATTTGATATGACACTAGTATTTTTTCTTATATTAGAAGAAAATGGGTACCAAAAAATAAAATAAAACGATCAATATTTTTACAAATACAAAATGAAAATATAATTATAAAGAATAAAAAACACAATATTATAATAATAATAGAAATGGTAGGTTGAAAATCAAAAACAATAAAAATGTACCTCTTATATATATATTTATGATAGATGTGCCTCACCAACTATGCTACATCATTTCATTTACATAGGGAAGAAAAATAATGTAAAAAATATATTTATAGTGTATTTATTATCCAAATACAAATTCTAAATTATTCTAATGTTAGAAATATTAATTTTTAAGAGTTTTTAGATACATCAAGGGTTCATAATGGAGAAAAATAAATGTTTGTAGAATGCATTCATGATGCGGTAGTTGATCCCTTTGATTTCCTTGACCTAGTTGGTTTTTTTCCCTTATATCAATACATAGAGTAGTTTATAATTTTTTTATTCATCATAAAATATGTTTAATATCAAATAAGTTGTAAATAACATACCCATTTCTTATTATATGGATTTATAAGATTGTTCATCCATGAAAGGAAAGTTCCAATATCATGTTTGATAATTCAAATATCAACATCATTAATGGGTATAGGTAACTCAACTCCCTACTTATGGGTTTCTCAAATCCCAAATATCTCATGATATTTTGGTAATTGTGTATTATGAATGAAATCACCTTGAATATTGTATAACATACCTCATGCAATAATTTTGTGCAAGAGTTCCGATAAAAAAAGTCATAATTAGTTTCTCCCTATATGTATAAACAACTAAATAATCCACACCTATTTTCCTCCTAGATATTACAGAATGTTCTGAAATAAATTTTAAAACCATTGGTATTTTGGGAATATGAGGAGAAAACAACCATTAAAACTCAATGTTTATAGACCTGACTATGTTTTTTAGTTCATTGATTTTTTTAGTTTAATTGTAATTTCAATTTTTATAGTTTCTTTTTTTATAAAAAGTACTTATTTCTTCTTATAGGTTTCCTAAAAAGTAAGAAGTTTAATTTTTAACTCTTCATATTCCTGTTTAGAATTATTCTATATTTTTCCATTATTAAATTAAACTCTAAATAATAATAAATTTTTCTTACTTCATACATAAACATCCATCTCATACTTTTGTATGTTTTTATCCCCAAGTTTTACCTTATTTTTAATATGGTTATCTTTCCATGACACATGATGAAGTATTAAGGTAGTATGATTGATAAATCTATATATCAGCCTAAGTATTTAAATAATTTTATGTATTAACAATTATATTATAAATTCAAAGTACATATTGTAGGTTTTGGGCGTAGTGGAATCATATGATGGGCAGTATCCAACTTTAATTTCTTCCAAAATCAATTAAAAAACCGAGATCTATATGATGATGAATGACATGATCCATAGAATTGAGTCAGAGAAATAGAAAAAGAATAATTGTATCATAATTGAGAGAGAGTAGATCAACACATATTGTTTATAATTAATTTAATTAGATAAAGAATTTCCTCTAATAAATTATTTCTTTTACGATTAATTTGGTGATATATCTACTAAGCGCCATCATTCAGTTTTAGAAACCATGTTCATATTTCCTCTAGTAGTGATCCACATATGTTCCAAGAATCTCTAGACGTCATCAAAGGCTTATTCGAGTGCTAGCACAGAAGATCCTTATGCTTTTTTTCATCTGTCTTAATCTCCTCGAAAATCGCTTCTAAAGCATTTTTATTGGTCTAGTGAAGGAGTATTTCTCATTGTTCTGGGGAGTGCTCCTAGTGAAGGTAGATCTATAGGCTTTAGAGTATTCTCTAAGAATCATTGTGCATAAGAGAATTAGTTAATGAGATAAATAACATGACTGAGTATTTTTATTGCTAGGGTTAAAATAAAATTATTTCACAGGTTCCCTTCATTATTTTATTTAATCCTAGAAAAACCCCATATCAAATAATGATAATAATATTTCTCAACATGTTCTTAACTTTCAAATTATAATTAAATCTTAATTAATTAAATAATATTCAATATTATTATTTCTCCCCATAACATTATACTCAGTCCATTATTCCTCCAAAATATTTATTGAGCATTGAATAATGTCTATTTATTTGTAAAATAAATATCACTGTATTATTCTCCAATAAATAAATAAATATTATATTCAGTAAATAGAAAATTAATATTTATTAAATATTCCACTTATAATATATTCTCTCAAATAACTAGTGATGGAATAAATATGATCAATTATACATGAACAATTATTAAATAACATTTGTAAATAATATTTATTCAACCTTCTAAATAATAATAATATATTATTTTATTGATATTCTGGACACACTTAGTGTCTGACCCTCTAGGCCTTTTTTTCAGCATCATTAGGCAAAGCATCCTAAACTCCAAGGTTAGCGTCTACCAACAAGCCAAGTCACCTATAGATAAAGAAGTTAATTCCATAATGACTTGTAAGATCATTCAAATGCATACTGTGTAATATAATCCCTTTATCACAAAATATCAAATCAAGCAGGTTTCATGACAATTCCATCAACCTATATGCTCTATATCTCTTTCATTTATTTTTCATAAATTGAACGTGCTTGTAGAACACCATGGCCAGTGATTTATCTTGGCTATATCATTTCCATCAATAGTCCTGAAATAGTAACATTCATTAAAATACAAAAGGGGTAAATACTTTCTCTCATTATTCATTAATGTAATATTACTCATAACACACCCAACATATCATACCTCGCCGTGAACATCTATCACCACGGTTTTGGTTAATACATCTAAGTCTGAAACTCAAAATACTCATTAATAGTAATCTTAAATTCTAAGGTCCAATACAGATGTCTGTAGATAGGAACATCCAATGACACATAGAGTTTTGGATTTCTTACTGGTGGGTCACGTTCTCATAATATCGATACTGAATATTACCAAGGGAGTACACCATGAGAAGGTGCCTTAAAGCCCTATGAGTCTCCACCCCAAATATCATGTGTCATTTCAGTCCCAAAAATGATATCATCCCAATATAGAATATATATTCAAGAATCATGTCGTAGCACTTCCAGGTTCTCATCATAGTGGGGAACTACTATGACCTTTTAGTGCGATAGCTACTCTTAGGACATTATCACATACTATTTCATGCAGAAGAACAATCATGAAGTGATAAGTAGTTTATTAATATTCAAAATATTTAATACATGTTTATCATAAAGTACATAAATGTTCATTCTAGGGAACCAACTCCAACAGAATCCCACTTTTACTAGATACAACTTCTAACAACCTTTATTTTACTATATTCACATGATACTCATTCTTCTATTGAGATAGGCCTTTAGTCAAGGGGTTCACCACATTCTCTTTTATGGGTACTCTAAAAACATAAAATTCACCCCACTGATATAAATCACTCAAGAGGTGATAATGCGGGAGTATATGCTTTGTCTGTTGGTGTGACCATGGCTCTTTTGTAAGAGCCACCACTGTGGTATTATCAAAATTCAATACTATAGGGTCTTTACTTCTTAGTACCACATCAAGATCCTGGAAAGATTTATGAATTGAAAAGGATTCCTCGGATGCATCAGAAGTATCTATACACTCGGAATCCAAAGTAGAATCAATGAAAACTAGTTTCTTTTAACTCTTCCAGATCACAAATCCTCCGTTGAGATAGAAAACATATCCTGATGGTGGCTTGAGATCATTTTGATTTGTCTAAAACCAGATTTATTATAACCCCTGATGACCAGATCATTGTCTCCTCCATACACCAGGATCATATTTGTAGTTCTTATCAGATATTTAAGGATATCCTTAAGATAAGTTCAATGATGTTCTCCAGGATTTTATTGATATATTCCCACCATGCTTAGTGACTAGAAAATATCAAATATATAACATAACAAGTCATACATTATTTAACCTATAATTGTAGAATATGGGATCTTACCCATTCTCTCTTTATCTTGTTGTGTCTGGGGACATATTTTCTGTGAAAAAGATGATTTCTTCAATCCATAAATGGATCTATGAAACTTGAAAATCCTTTTGGAAAAACCTAGAGACACAAAAAAATCAATTTTTTCATATACACATCTTTCTAAAGGTTCCCATTAAATAATTTAGTTTTGACATCCATCTGGAAAATCTCATAATCATGGTAAACTTCTGTAGCAAGTATAATTCTAATGAATTTAAACATAGACACTAGTGAACATTTTTCTTCTTAGTCAATTCCTTGATATTTTTTAAACCCTTTATCCACTAGACATTATTTATTGGTACTTAATTTTCCTTCCATGTCCAGTTTCCTCTTGATTACCCATTTTTATTCAATAGGTTTTACATCAACTGGCACATCGACTATAACCCAAACATAGTTTTGATACATGGAATCTATTTTAAAAATCATGGATTCTTACCATATTGCAACTTATAAGCTCTCTACTATCACTTTATAGGAGAGAGGCTCATCATTGTAAAACAATAATGATTTACTATCCTCAGTGTCTAGAAAACCATATCTCTTATACTCTTATGAAGTACTTGTGTTTTAGGAACTACTTCTTTCACCAGGATCTATGAAATATGTTCTTGTACCAACTATATTTCATCTTGAGCATCAACTTCATCAAAGTCAATCTTTCTCCTACTATCCCTTTTTATGATCTTCTCCCTTTAAATAAATACATCTTTTATGGAAACAATCACTTTCTTTTCTGACGGGTTGTAAAAGTAGTATCCCTTTGTTTCCTTAGGATACCCTATAAAGATACACTTCATGCCCTAAGGTTCTAGTGTGTAGCCTAAGAAGGAATTAACAAATGACTTTCAAACCCATACATGTGTATGCAATAAAATGGGCTTTTATCCACTCCATAGATTGAAAGGAATAGAATTTTCCACTTTATTTGGTAATCATTTTAATGTATATACCATAGTTTGTGATGCATGTCCTCAAAAGGTTAATAGAATATCTGCATGACTCATCATCGACCATACCATGTCTAATAAGGTATGGTTACTCTTTTAAATAACACCATTCCACTATGGTGTATAAGTTGGATTGAGTTGAGATATAATTCCAAACTATTATACAAATTCAATGAACTTTTAGGTAAGATATTCACCACCTCGATCTGATCTAAGATTGTTTATCTTCTTACCAAGCTGATTCTCAACTTTATTCTTGAATTCCATGAATTTATGAAAGTACTCAAACTTATAAATCATGAATTAGATATATCCATATCTAATCAAGTCATCAGTTAAAGTTATGTATATAGAATATCTACCTCAAGATTTTATTTGAAATGGTCCATACACATCAGCGTGTACCAATCCTAGAAGTCATGTGGCCCATTCACCCTATAAACTGAATGGTGGTTTGGTCACTTTTCCTTGTAAACAATAATGACATCTATAAAGTGGTTTTAGCTCAAAAGAGTCTAAACAAACATATTGACAAAGCATTGGTCAAATTCTCCTTCTTTACATGACCAAAAAGTTGTATCTAATACTCAATGTGTAGAAATGGAAATATTTCACTTGATAATGAATTCACATTAAGCTTCCCCTTGCTTCTGGGTGCAATTCCTCTTCTAGTGGCCTAATTTTCCACATACAAAACATACTGCTTTATTTTCCTTTCTCTACCTCAAAATGTTCTTCTTCTTGGAATGAAAGTGATCAGGATCATAGACAGTTTATAGGTCTTAAGCCCCTTTTCCTTGTTCTTCCTTTTTTTGTTCACCATAAGGAATGTGGGTTTATCACGCCCCTTGTCCTTATCCACCTGGAAAATCATTGTCATAAGTTATGAAATACACTTCTCATTATTACTAATATTATAATTCATAATAAAGATGTAGAAGATCTTGGGAAGTGATGAAAGTATGAGATCTGTATGAAACTCATCCAAGAAATTAATCCCAAAGATGTACAGGCATTTAATGTAGCCAATAATATTGACTAAATGAGTCCTAGCTGGTGAAAACTCTCAAATATTAGTTTTGAATAGAGAAATAGAGATCTCATACCTCTCTGGTCTCACCTTCTCTTCATAGATATCCTGAAGGTGAGACATCATGCTATAGACATCCATATCCTCATGTTGTATTAAATTTCATTCAACATGGATGATAGCCTGAAGAAATGAACATATATAACATCATTTAGATGTTTCTCATAAGGATATATCTCTTCATCACTTTCCTCATTGTCAGGAAAAATAGGTAAAGGTTCTTCTAGCACATACAATTCTCTTTAATGGAGAAGTATGACTTGTAGGTGCCTTTTCCACACTTAGATATTAGTACTAGTGAGAAGGTTTTCATTCTCAAATATGTATTCCAATGACATGTTTGATGTAATTTTATTGTTGTTTCTATAAAATAACATAAGCATAATTTTAGTACCTTATCAGATAAATTTAGACAAATGAATAAATATTATATTCATTAGTCTCCCACTATTTTATCAAAACCCAATAGCACTCACCATCATCTTTGGTATATATTGTTTCTTGGAAATTCTAATGGAAAGGATCCTTATTCCCCTTCTCATTACACCAAATTTGGTTGGTCAAGCAACTCGAATAGTTTTAGGTAGGCATTCAAAATGCCAACTTCAATAACTCATAGTTCCTTGGTCTTTTGAGTGGACTCCTCAATCCAGAAATCATTAATTTAGATTTCCTTAACTGTTTACTCTCAATTACACCAAGTCCTACTTTGGAATTCAACACTTGATGTGAACCTTGTTATGTCAACCCAAAACCTCATGTTAAGATTCCACTAAAATTAAAAGCACCCCAACTTTGGTTTGTCAAGAACTTTAAACTATGGTTTGATTCTAATCAAAGTAATGGAAGGATATACTGACAAAATATTTTATTGAAGGATTTTATCCTTTTACACATAAATTTGAAATTATTATCTTTATCACATGATTGTTAATATTAAGTGGGATTACTTAAGTAATTAGCCATGTATTAGATAATATATATCCATAATCTAGTTTATTTCAGTTCTATCTTTCATGATTCTTAATTTTTCAATTATGTGATCGTGACAAGACATCCATAGTGAAATAACCATTCAACTGATATAAATAAAATAAAGGGTATGATCATGAGGTTATAATAATTGTTATTTTATCTAGTGGTTAATAAATTAATTGTTGACCTAGGGGAGAGACACCCTGAACCAGTTAAGGTTTGTGTGTATAGATTTCCACATATCCAACATTGTATCTCCTTGTATTGGTTTTTCATCAGCTCCGAACTTGAACTACCTCCACTAGATTGGGAGCTCCATCCATTACATATGCCTTTTACCCCCATGTAGGTGAGGGAAAAAGTGGTTTACATAAAAGAAACCATTAGTGCATAGGCCAGACATAATAATGAGGAGCGAAGGCATCCAGGATAACAATTTAATTTAATAATAAATTAAATGAAACCAATAACATACAAAAGGACTTTTCTAGTTCATGGTCATCCACATGCATGTAATGAATTACACATTTAATAAAACTAGCATTAAATTCTTTGTTGTTCTATATTTAAGATAAATCATGCTTGAATAGATTAATTACAATATTTAATCAATCAATCCTTTTATCTAAATTCTTATAAAAATTTACTTGAGATTCTTATCCAATATGATTTTAAAAAAATTAAATAAAATCATTTAAAATTAACTTTGTACAAAAATGTACCTTGAAGATGACATGGTGAATACTCATATGTTTCTTCCAAACATGTATTATACTCGTATACTATTTTACTCTTGTGACATATGACAAAAACTACTTATCACGTAATTTTCAAACGTGTACTTTAAGGATGATTACACAAATTACATTGTTTTTCGATCACATCCTATGCTTAAATGCATGTACAGTAATAGATTTTAATACAACTCGTACATGGTATAAATATATGAACATTATATAGATATTAATTAAAAAAATCAAATATTTATGTATATTAAAACCTATCACATCGAGTGTCCTATCTTTACGACCACATGAAAGTACGTGTCTCAAGGTTTGAATAGTAAAATAAAAAAAATACAAATCTAGGTAACTTGGGATAAGTACATAGAATGTAAATCTGATCTACAAAGTGTGTACAAATCTCATCATCTATCTAAGACACATGCCAAGAGACTCATCATATAGTATGTGCCTCTAAAACATTGGAGTACACAGCATGTCCAATGGGCCACATGTCATGTTGACTTTGTGTTACACAGTCACTGGTTAGGTAGGTCGTGTATTGAATACATAGCCCATCATTGACTCAAAGGAACTATACGCCATGTACAAGGGATAAATAGTTTGTACTCTGGTTGACAGTGCACCTATTTGACATGGTCAACATGTGGTGTAAGAATTAACTACATAGTGTGTCATTAATTCACACTCTATGATTAATTTCCAAATTAACCTCCAGTGCATTGAACACAACTACATGGTGTGTAACTATAGTTACACAGCATGTACCTCTATGTTATTTGGGAATAATCCTTAGCACCTCTAAATGAGTTCATCAATTTTATTTTAATCAAAAAAATTAAACTTCTTGATTTTATCTATGAGAAAATAATGAGGAATAATCAGAGATCTCAATTCAAATTCAAATAATGATTAAACTTGAATCAAAAAATTAAATTATAAATGCATAAATCACCCAAAAAATTTAGGTACCTATAAAAATTAATGTGTCCCCTGTGATACCACTTGTAGGTTTCGTGCATAGAAGAAGTGTGTGATAGGTGGTTCCCAACATTAAATGTTTCCATAATCAATGATATTTATACGATGATGAACTTCTTGATCCATCTAATTGAGGAAAAGAAATAAAAAAAGAAAAATTACACTGGAACTGAGAGAGAGGATATCAACACATGTTTTTTATAATTAATTTAATTAGATAAGGAATTGCCTCTAAAAAAAATTTATTTATTGATAAATCTGGTGATAGATCTATGGTGCACCATCAGTGTGTTATAGAAACCAATGGTATATTTCCTCTAGCATTTCCCTACATGTGTTCCAAGAATATCCAGATGTCGATGAAGGAGACTCTGGGTGCTAGTACAGAAGATCCTTACACTTGCATCTTCCACCTTGATTCCTTGATAATTTCTTCCAAGGAATTATCTCTGATCCAGAGGAGGATTTCTCATTGTTATTGGGAGAATTCTTGGAGAAAGGATCTATCTAGGCTTGATAGTATTCTCCAAGAATCTTTGTGTACAACTGAATTTTCTAATGAGAGAAATGATATAATTGAGTATTTATATTTCTAGGGTTAAAAATAAAATAATGGAACAAGTGCCATTTATTATTTTATTGAATTCTAGAAAAACTAAATATCAAATTTTATTATTATTATTATTATTATTTCTTGAAATGTTCTTAACTTGAAAATTATTATTAAATATTATTTAATTAAAAAATATTCAATATTATTATTTCTCATCGGACCAATAAACTCGGTTCTCCATTCCTCCATAATATTTATCAGTTCTTGAATAATATATATTTTTTAATTAAATAAATATAATTGCATTATGCACAAATAAATAAATAAATAAATATTATATTCACTAAATAGAAAATAAGTATTTATTAAATACTCCACTCACAATATATTCTTTCAAATAACTAGTGATAGAATAAATGTGATTAATAATACATGAATAATTATTAAACAGTGTGTGAAAATAGTATTTATTCAACTTGTTAAACAATAATAATATATTTTTTAATTGAGAAACCGGATACACTTCATTTGTGACCCTATGTACCTCTTTCTCAGTGGAATTAGATGAAGCAGCCTAAAGTCCAAGTTTAGTATCTAGAAACATGCTAAGGCACCCATAGAGAAAGAAGTTAATGATGCAACGACATGTCACCTCATACAAACACTTACCATGTAATATAATCCCTTTATCAAAACATCTCAAATTTATCAGGTTCCATGCCAGTGCCATCAACATATATGTTTGATATCACTTTCTTTGTTTTTCAAAAAAATTGAACTTTCCTGTAGAACACCGTGGATATTGACTTATTTAGGCTATATAATTTCCATCAAGAAGCTTGAGATATTAACTTACTTTAAATAATGGAAGGGATAAATCCTTTCTCGCATTATTCATTGATATAATATCACTCATGACTCACCCAACATATCCTACCTCACCGCAAAAAAAAATCATTCAGGTTTTAATCAACACATCTAAGTGTGTGAATTATATTTTTCATAAATAATAATCTCAAAGTATAAGGACCAATAAAAACATCTACAAATAGAAACATCCAATGACACATAAAAACTTTGATTTCCTACTAGAGGGTCTCATTCTCATAATATACATACTAGATATTACCAACGTCATACACCAGGAAAAGGTTTCTTAGATTCCTATGAGTATCCACCCCAGATAGCCTGTATCATTTGTGTCCCTCAAATGATATTATTCGGCTATAGAACATATATTAAAAATATTATCGTAGTGCTTTCAGGTTCTCATCATAGTGGGGAACTATTATGACACTGTAGTATGAAAGATACTCTTAGGACATTATCACATATTATGTCATGCAGAATAACAATCATGATATGATAAGTAGTTTATTAATATTCAAAAAAATGAATGCATGTTTATCATAAAGTATATAGAATTTTGTTCTAGGGCACCAAATCTAACACATATTGTCTATGACTCACCCAGGAACAACCATGTCAGTGAGGAAAAACATTATAAATTATTAGGAATTAGGGAATTTCTGATAAATTTATTTACATGCTCTTGAAAACTATGGTGCTTGGGGTTTATTTACTTTTTTTTCAAAAAAACCATGAATATATATTATACTATAATTAGGTTCATTAGTTTCATTATAGCCAAAGTTTTAAAAATCTATAGCTATAACTTTCATTATTTTCTATTATTTAAATATATAACATTGGTAATAATAAAAATAGTTTTATTAGTAATTGGTAGTTTTTAATTTATATAAAAAAATTATTTTTTGGTGTTTCGTAATATATTTATTTGAAACATATTTACTAATAATTAATTTTTTATTAATTAATAAATAATAATTTTTAATAAGTAACTAGTAAATAAGAAATTGAAAGAAATATTATATATCATATGTTTAATAATAGGCTAGGTGTTAGTATGTTTGTATTGTTTAATATTTATTGGGTTAAAAACATGTTTCTTTAGTTTCTTTAAATAATATTTATCACCACACCTTGTAAATTTTTTAAGTGGAAACCTATAGACACAATTTTAAAAAAATAATGGTTGAAATCCATTAAGGTTGTGTCTCTGCCTCTCATGGTTATTAAAAACATGGGAATTGGACACATTTTCCTATTATCTTGGTTTTATGGACAATTTTCAGGATATACTATTTGATATTAGCATCTAGAGCCAATAAGTATCGCTTTTGAAGTGAATTATCCTCTAATAGTTCATTATGATAAAACATAAAAATAAAATCTCAATTATCATAACTAAATAATTTAAGAGATAAAATATAAAATAAAGTCTATGATTGTGTCATATAAGTTCCCAAAGATATCATGCATCAAAACAAGGTGGAAAATTCATCCCAATTATAAATTTCATAAATTGTATCACAAAAATAAAAATAAACGAAAGTAACCCCCCCCCCCCCCCACATGACTTTGAAAGCATGGGGAAATGACCTCCATGATGTCACTAAACATTAACTCCAATCTATATAGGTCACTTTTATTTAGTTGTATTGCCTCATATTAATTTTTTATATGCATGAAGTGTGCATGTATAAAGTTTGAGAGATAATATAATTAGAAACCACTACAACCTCAACCATATCGAAAAGTTTAAAAACCTATAAATAGAATGAATTTAAAAGAGGTAAATAATAACCAAGTCACCCTAGAAAAATATATACATTATTTGAATAATGCTTGTGAAAGATATTGACATTTATAGAAGAATATAATATACCATAAAAAAGTTCATGTAAATTATTTTCCAAACATAAGGCATAGGGTGTATCTTTATAAGGAACATGTAATAATGTATGTTCCTTACAAACACATGATAGATAAAATATCCCAATGCCTAAAATAAGGCCTAGATAAAACCATGGATCGAATTTCATCATATCACATTATAGACTAATATAAGGATCCCTTGGAATTATCCACACTCATGTAAAACACATAATAACAATGTTTATGTCACAGTATCACAAGAACACATTTTAAATTTAATGTAAAAACCTCCTATTATACTTAAAAATAATTTGTTATTTATTTTCTAAAAAAATATTACTTAATCCAACACATTTCAATGGGTGTTATACAAAAACACATATATTTCCAAGAAATAAATATAAATTTTAGAACTTATGAGTAGAAAAAAACATGAATCCTTCACATTTTTTATTCTCAATAATTTAACAAGTTTAATTTGAAATTTTTTTATAACATGCAACACACCATAACAATGTATGACATAATAAATTTCATTTTCATCACACAAAACCTCAATATTTTCTATTTTAATAATAATAACATCATGATCATAATTATATTCACTTATTACTCCTAGTATTTTATATTCTATTCAATGTTAATTAACAATTTCAAAAATAAATCATAAGCACAACAAAATATTATTATTTAAAAATTATTCTAAAAATCATTATCATTAAATTGAATTTATTTTCCAAAATATTTAATTCAAAAAAAATGGAAATCAGAATAAAAATTCAAAAACATATATAAACATTTAATTAAATTACTATAAGTTGATAAAGTTCTAAAATAACTTATTTAATAAATAATTCACACAAATAATAAAGGTCTTATCCCTCAAAAATATTAATTTATCCAAAATTTCATAAAATAAGAAGAAAATAAGTGAATTATAAATTATCTAAAATAAAACCATAACATCAAATAATAAAATGATAAGGTAAATAAAATTTTCACCTTTATGATCGTAATGTAATTGGATAATCAAAATTCCATCAAGAATCAGTGGGTAATTCTCTAATGGAAGCTATATAGAGATATAAAGATATTAAAAAGAATAAATCTTATAAAATTGTATTAAAGAATTAGAAAAAATAGTAAAATTATAAATTTTCTTATATCATAATTACTATAATTACCTTGTTTGAAAATTAGTCTATAAACCCATCATGTTCTCAATAATTATTACTAGCCACCCAGTGAAAGCCTAATGGATACACGAGGGATATTCCATGAGATTACACCCCCTGTGACTTAGATAATGGGTTCCCAATACACCACCACTAGGTACTTGATGGTACTACTTAATATATTATAGAAAATAAAACCTCTCAAAATTTTCCAATTCTCCTTTATTCACCCAATACATCCAAAAAGAAACTATATTAATCATCACAAACATAAATTCCATTAAAATTAAAACAAGGATGCATATGGAGACTTGGAGATGTTATAAACTATCTATCATAAGGATTATAAACCTTGAGAAGTTTCTTTTAGGGTATCTAATTAATAACTCCAACCATTGAGAATTTATATCATCTTTTCACTCTCAATTCTACTCTTCTACATGATCATGAATCCATAGTACAAGTATAATTAGCACAAACATTCATCACAGAGTTTTCCCAATATGATCAAAAACATGAACTAGTCACAAGATAAAATAAGTAATCATATCTAATAAAACATCATTATAATTAATCGTAGGTGTAACAGCCAAAAAATTTTAGGTGTTGTTATTTTGATAGAGAATTTTAATTTATTACGTTGAGCAGGATTATTTCGTGAATTGGGGATCGAATTTAGATTATGAACATTGGAAAATATTTGGAATATTTTCTTCGAGATAGAACAAGGCTCGATTAGTGGTTATGATGAGATTAATATAAGGTTTTAGGTGACATATGTCCTTATAGTGGCTATTGGAAAAAAAACATGCCACAAAATTGGGTTTTTATAGTGTTGTGGGTGATGTGGTTGTTTGTTTTTGGAATGGTGGAAGGTAAATCGTTTTGGAGGAGGGTGTTTTTTCTAAGTGGAACCTATTGGGAAAGGACCATTCCACATCCAAAAAAGATACACCATAGTGGGATCTCATGAGATGTATCCCCTACATTGAGATCCATATTTTATATTCTGCATGTGTTTAGTGATCAGAGTTGGTCCCTCTACCCCTTTGGAGGTTCTTTCACCACAAACCAAGAGAAACACTATAGTGTGTCCCTAGTAAAGTAAGACCATGGGACTACACATAGGGTTCATGTCATTGAGTATTCTCATGAGTTAGGTTATCATGTACCCCCTCCCCTGATGTGGGTTTCATTGTGACTCCCTGGTCCATGCTGCAACCTGGGGGGTTGCGTTGTAAGGCTACCCTAGGTGAGGGGATTATATCCTGGACACAATGCCCATTCCACAATGTCACCCTACCTAATTTTTTTAGTGCGGGAGCATTGTAAATTTACAAGTTTTTCCTTTTCATATGGGGGAGTTGCAGGAGGATCCATTTCATCCAGACCTGACCCACTTATTCCTCCCCTTTGAATCCCTATGGCTTGGGGTTATTTTGGATGAGTTTCCAAAATGGTTTCCGGTAATATCTTTTATCTCTCCCCATTCTCTTTTTCTTATTCATAGATTTTTGATTTAAATGGTTTTTAGTCTAGTGATTGAGTGATTATTACACCAAAACATGGGAAAATTATCATGATTCAATGGGTCTTTTCTAGACTTGACTAGAGGAAGACCCAGGAAGATTAACACATGAGTTTCCATGAAATTCCATTAATATGATAATTCTTGGTGAGTTTTCTTGAGGTTATTTATCATTAGTTTAATTTAAATAATTAATTATGAATCATTATAATTATTTATTTTTATTTCATGAAATGATATAGGATCTCAGGTGTTTGTAAATGATTGAATGAGGAATAAATGGCCATTATCATGGTGGTTCAGAGATCGAGGAGTATGGTACCTCCCTTATAAAAATTTTTAAACCTTTTAATAAAAAAATTATATACTTTCTACACATGATATATTCCATGAAATCATGCTTCACGGTATTGGGTAGATATATGGGGACTCGGATCACCTTAAAGAAAGATATGGGTTGGTTTTGAGCCTCCTAGAGGTGGAACATGTTCCATTTTTCACTTTGAGTGTTTTGCGATCACAATGAGACTATATCGAAAAGGGATGAGAGTGTATACTGAGTTAACGAGATACATTGGGTAGTATTGAGATGTTAGATGAGAAACAAGTATCCTATTATGGTTTCCCTAGGTCTTAACGGTGTGATTTGAGAGTCCTAGGCCTATAGCTGATGGGTGAGATGGTTATACATTTTACGGCTAGTGATTAACATTATTATAAGGGTAGATTGATCCTTGGGAATTATTGAGAGTAGGGTGAGTCCTTCCAAAATGAAAAGGGTGTGATGAAAAGGTTTTTCCTCCAAAATATAGTTTCAAAGATCTTCTGAGAGTGATATTATATGGGACCTGAGTGTGGGTTTTGAAGAGGGAATTAAATGAGGAATGGTCCCTGACTATCAAGGATTTAGTCGGGATGATCCTAAAAGTATCAAGGTCACTAAGGGATTATATAATGAGTTGGTTTCAACTATTAGAGATTATGGCCAAGGTATCAAGTGACTACCACCCTACAGATTATGAGGTGAGAATTGTTTATGGTTTTTAGGCCATGTTTGTTATTTCTTGTTTATGTTAATCATGAAAGTGGTTATAGATAGATTGAATGATGTTGGGTCCTGTGGCCAAGACCCCATCATGAGTGAAATGTTGATGAAAGGATCTCCAAAAGTGAGAGGGGTTCCTACTATGTATGAATTATATGACCTAGCTTGAGTGTAAATGTATTGTTCAAATATCCTTGAGTTAGAATGGATCTTGGTTGTGATGTGATGTGTGATTGTATGGATTGACATGCCTTGTGTGAGAAGGTGTAGGTAAAGGGTCACCTTGAGTTATAAGGTGAGTTGGAGACATACATACATGACCCTACCATGCACCTCCATGTCGTGGTAGAGGTTTTAAACTATTCCCAACATTAATTCCTTTAGGATGGGTTGGGTTATAGATTTGGTGGCATGAAGCAATGATAGGTTTCGACATAGTGTTTAAGTATCTATGGTTGAGCATCATAGTAGCCTAGTTAGCACATGGTGTCCAAATGTTTATCGAGTCATAGTGGTCAATTTTTCACATGAAGTCCAACATAATTGTGTGACATGTTTATTTTCTTTGTTTATATATGTATATGATGGTGTATCCTAGGATCGCTTTGTGGGGAACTACTGAGATGTATCTCTCACACCACGCATAAGAATTCTAGTACACATTGATAACTTATGTAAAATTAAAATTTGAGCAAATAACATGTCATGGATTTGTATGGGGATATTCAATAGGTATTTAGAGATAGGTTTGTTAACGATTGGGGATGATATTATGGCCCCAAAGCATATTATTCAATTATTTATTTTTTTATTTTTAATCAGGTGAGTACCCGGTCAATTGGATTGTATGACTGTATGGATATTTTTGGGACATTTTTTTGTATCATTATTATCTTATTGATTACATGTACATTGATTATTATATGGAAAAAATTTATTTATTACTTCCATTTTTGAAATTTTATTTGAGGAAATTATCTCTCAATTTTATCAATTATTCCCTCACCGCTAGTCAAAAACCTATGGTATACAGGGAGGCACACTTGAGCTCATGTAACTCCTCATCACAGCCATAATAAAGTGGCTGCTAAACTTGAAATTTACAACATGAGATGAATCTAGTAATTATTTACTCAATTATGATATATAGAAAACATAATCCATTTTACTATACTTCAATTTTAAATATAATCTATAATCATCCTTTCCAATACTCTCTAAGATCTCAAATGGTTAAAGGAATCCTAGAGCCAATTTTTTCTCTTTTTCAAACATCAATGTCCCAATTGAGGTGATACATGAAGAAACATAAGATCCCCAATAACAAAATAAAAAGGTTTTATTTTTTTATCATCATATTAATTCCACCTATTCTAATCTATATATAATATCTTTCTGGAAAACAACACAGAATCATAAGTTTGTTGTACCATTCTACGCTCAAATAAATTTTTCTCTTCGTTTTCCATCTAATAAAAAGGTGATCAACATAGCATTATATATAACACCTAACATAGAACCAAATGTATAGATACTTGAAACATATTATTATATGAAAACTCTAACAAAGTTATATGTTATTCCAATTCATTACCACAATCAAGAATATATTCATGATGCATTTCTTAAGGAATATATATAGTTCTCTCATATTAACAAACAATCTATGGATGGTAATTCTTACTCAACATAAGATGAGAACCCAAATCCTTTTTCATGACATTCCAAAACTAGGATTTAAACCTCATATTATGGTTAAAAATAATGCTAGTGGGTATTCTATAATGTCTCACAATCTTCAAAACATAAATCTTTATAATCTCATCAAATATTTCATTTTCATTGATATAAAGGAAATGTGAAAATGTATTCAACTAATCCAAAATAACCCAAGTTGTACCTTGGAACATTGATGATATATAAAACTTATCAAAAAAATTACATTAACATCATCTCATTTCCACTCTAGAATAAAAAATGATTGAATCATACCCACTTAGCATTATTATTATCCTTTAACAGATGAAAGTTAAGGCACCTCAAAATAAATTTAGACATGACCCGTTATCTCCATGGCCACCAAAAGTGTTATCAAACACATTGGTACATCTTATCTAAACTAAAATAACTACCCATAGAGAAATAATAAAGTCTAATATTACTTATTATTACAATTCCAATGGAATGAGGAGTTATCCTTAAAATATATAAATTAATTAATATAAGTAGTTAATTTGGGAATAAACTCCCTTCTATATAATTTTTCATGAAAAGATATCATTTAAAATATAAAAATCGACCTTATTTGTATTTCTCCGTCTAGTATAATGGTCAAAGGTTCCACGTTTTTTATCCTTCCTCCTTATATACTTCAAGATGTAACTTGAAGAAAAGTGATATATATTTTCAATTATATTTCATCTCATAACCCAAATCAATCTAAAATTATTTATTTAAAGCATTGAAAATGGAATACCTTACTGAGTGAAAAAATATTCATAGGGCCTGAATTATATACATCCCTTAAAAATATCACATCAAATGGAGGAATCAAAAAGTTATCCCCAATAGAGAAGACATGTACCAATGAACCAAATTCATCGTCACTCTCTAGAGAGAAAAAATATCACAGAGAACCCAGTTTAAAGTAATCCTCTAAAGAGAACACTTATTATAGAGGAATTGGATCATGGTATTCCCCTAAAAAGTAAACACATATCAAAGAGAAACTAGATGATCATTATATCATTATAAAGGATAGAACTTTAGAAGATGAACATTACCTCATAAGCATGTTCCACCACATCAATGTTAAGATGAATAGAACAGAACCACCCCATGGAATACCTATCCCATTTTATCCCTTATCCAACAACCAGCACATTGCTAACTCTTAAGTAGTATTTTACACGCTCCTACCTATTATCTTGGAATAATCCTATCCAGTCATCCCATATATTGAATCCCATGGTCAGGGTCCTGATCATACCATACTTAACCTATAATATCCATCAACATTATTCACTTTCACTAATCCCTTAGTCATATAAAATATTTCATACTTTGACTAATTCCCAAGTAAAACCAATTGTATATATACATGACTATTCCAATACTATTAAAGGTTCTCCTAAAGTGAAAAAAATCATCAAATGATAATCCATTGACCAATAAGAGGAAAACCTCATTAGGGTGTTTTCAATCTAATAATAAATTTAATAAAAAAATCCCATAACCAATCCCTCATATATCCTTTTGAGAGATTCAATTTTTTGTATATCATATTTTTCTCTATCAAATAGTTATCATTCAAACTCTTACCAAGATTGAAATTTATGGTGCCTTACACCAAAACATAATCTATATGATTATTACCATGAAAAAACCCTCCCCTAAATACCAATTTATCTCTTATGTATAAAATAAAAAGGCCCTCACAACAAGTACGACACATCTAAAAAATAACCCTAAGTAGATAAACACCAACTGATCCACCAAAATGGCCAAATCACACTATAAATCCCAAACTAACCATTAATATCCCTTCTAAGCCCCTAATAATTTATCCCATGGTTGGATACCCTTTACATAATTTATTCACATAATTAGTCTCAAGGTCTCATGAAGATGTAGTCACTAGACCCTCCTTAAATCACTCATCCTAGTGTTGAGCATTAATTATGGTACCACTGGGATCTACCTATTTAATAATAGAATTATTTACCCTATCATCCCCCATTTGGGTATCCGTGACCTAAACATACATATAAGTATTCATAAGGTGAATAAAAACACACAATATATTTATTATTGTGTAAGGGGAAACCTACTTCAAATCCATGGTAGTAATCCCCTATGATATCATCATTTGATTTTTACTATTTCTATTATAATTTATGAATCTAGAAAATCCTCTAAAATAGAGGAATTAGGGATTTATGTTGAGGTATCTATGAGAAATTATAGAAATCATAAATAAAAGTTTATGTGTGATAAAACTTACACATATAAGATCACTTTAATATAAATATTATGACTCAATTGAATAATGGGTACCTGGGAGTGATGGGAAAGAATGGGGAAGAAATAGGACTCAACCCTTAGTCCATGTAATTGGAAAAAGGGGAGGGGTACGTTTTATTTAATTTTATATAATTATTTTAACTAATTAAAATTTTAAAGTGTAATATAAAGGGGCATTGGGTTCCATGTGGTAATACAAGGGATCTTACCACCCTACTGGAAATTCCAACAAGTACTTCTTATGATTATTCTAGGTACCTGGTGGTATTGAAAATATTTTCTATAAACCACAATTATACATCAAGCAACCATATTGACCCACCAAGTACCTTGTAGTATCTTATAAACATTTCAATATATTCATACATTTTCCCTCCACCCAAAATTTCAAAATTCTTAGTGAACATTCAAACTTACGTAAAACATACCCAAAACCACCCTCCATAATTAAAACACCAATTTGATACTCAAAATTAAAATTCTCCACAATCATGTTTCTTTACATTTTAATTCCTCCCAATATCTTTAACATATAATAATGTAGGTATTTACTTACTACCCACCCTATGGATTCTTATCCCTGAAAATGAATTACATGCTCTCTCAGTGTTTCTACACCATACATTGATAGTAGATGAATACTTAATTTTCATAATCCACACTGCATATTTTCTTTAAATTTACTCTAGCCTAAAAAAAATTATTCTTTGAAAACACCCTCGCCTCATTACATAGCACTCAACTATTGTTTTTGAAAAATTTCAATGACACAAACTCTATTGCACTATACCCAATCATAAGAAAAAAAATTATTATTCACACTTCACAACACTACTTTTCTTTAAGAGCTTATCATTCCATACACATAGACATCAATTTTATATCTTGATAATGATATACTACATTTAAAGGCATTGCGAAATCTTACAACCATTGATTCCTAACCTAATAGGTCAATGGTTGTAACTCAAGAAAGATTGATACTAGCTCTAAGTTAAACCTCATCATTATACAACTATACACATTAAATTTCAAAACCCATTCTAATCCAAATTCTCTAAATAGAATATCAATTTAGCAAGCCCAACATTATACACCCTCAATGGTCAAGTTACATTTATTACATTCATTATATTATTCTCTAAGAGAGTTGATAAATTGAAAACTATACCCAATAACCCATTGATCAATTTATATATTTGGTGTTTCTCAGGATCCAAATAAAATCCATTCATCTTTATTCAACTTCCAAAATTACACTCCAACGCTACCAAATTGGGTTACTATACACAGTATCCTAGGTGTCAAATAAGAAAACCAACACAGTGGTCTTATAATAAAATAATAGATAGGATCCTCCCTAGTATATAATTATATATATCATTATCTTGACTACACTAACATACCAGAATATTAAAAACATACTTCATGATCCATCTCTCATGAGACCTGGTTAATGTGAATTGAAAATCCAAACCTCGGAGCCTTTATTTTAGATCCAAAGATAACATGGGAATCTGATTCACCAATATATGTTGCATTAACCATAAATCATCATAACTATCCAGAATATATACACATATCATGTTCTTATCATCCAAAAAACAATAGGAAGTATCAACTAAGGATCCCTAAATACAAAAAATACTGAAATATTATGACATACCTCAAAATTAATGATCACCCATCCCCATTGCTGAAACCTAGTTCAAAACCACCAACATACTATATTCTCCCCTAAAAATAGAAATGATATAAGTAAAAAATACCTAACTCACTATAGTAGTGACATCACTTCAGCCTTACTAACTAGTTTGAGGGTTTATCAACCTATTAAGGTCATACATTAAGAGTTAAATCCTTTAAGTATCGGATCTAGTGATTCCTCCAACACCACCGATCAATATTACACCATTGATTACCTCTAAATAATTTTAATACAAATTTAAACCATATATTTCAATATAATAATCCATTAAATATATTCCTAATCATCCATTACCCATGTGAAATCAAAGCACACTGCACTTCCTATAGTCAATCCTTCATACTGAAACCTACCTAACTATTCTGAAGATCTATCCATGTCTTCCCCACCAAAAATTAATTATATATTAAGATATTCTTAATAAAACCTTTTTTAACATCCTAAAAATGTACTATAAAATAATTCAATGCTTGATAGCTTTCCTAACATGCAACACTAAGGTTTACATTAATTGTGATATACTATAAATAATAATTATTTAAATGTGAATTTAAAATACAAGTCATTAAATTGGTAGGCATCAATATTAATAACCAAATTCTAAAAATATTTAGCAATTTTTTATATAATTCAAATATATTGATTAATTTCTAATAAATAAGTATTCATTTTTTTGTAAAGTCATTTTATAAATATCTTTTCTTCAAAAATATTATCTATTTAATTTTGTGCTAAGAAATTATAATTAATTTATATCATTTTTGAAATTTTATTTTATAAAATGAATATAATTTTTAAAATAATTTCTTAAAAATTAACTTATGGTGATTTTTTTTTTGATTTTTTAGAAAATATTAATTTTTAACTGAATAGTTAAAAATATGGATTTTGTAAAACTATCAATTTTTTCATTAAATCATGTAATTTAAAATTCTAATTATTTTTAAATTTGATATTAAAGTAAAATAATTCTCAATTTATAATATAAAATAAAATTAATTACATAAGAATCAATATTATACTTTATTTTGGTGTAAGTTAATTTTTGGGCTTAAAACACATTTTTCTAATAATAGTTTTTCTTTACCTTTTACTCATTTATATTAAAATCTATTTCTTAAACATATAAAAATTTAATATTTAAATATGTGCCCATTTTTAGAATCAATATTTTCAAATTTTTTAAATAACCCCCTTTTATTTTTTTCATTATGAATAGCAACTATGATAAATATTTTTCCCCTCGATATTGGTAAAACTGGTAAAATTGGGTTAAAAAAGGGAAAAGGCATTAAAATATATCTAAAACTTTAATTTATAATACTTTATCTGTTTTTTTCAATTAAATTCATCATATACACGAAAGTATATCAATTTATTGTCACTTTCCTTCGATTATAACATTTATATTATTTTAAGAAAAGGATAAATATAAAATGCCACTATCTTGATTTTAATTTTCCTTGTATGTTTTCATAAGGATAAAAAGAAGTTATTAGTGAATATTAAAGGTTATTTTGGAAATAAAAAATTATGTTTATTATGGTAATTTATCATTAATTTATGGAGATGATATAATTACCTTAAATTCTTATAGAATGCTAACTCAATATATGTGAAAAGAGTGGGAAAATCTAGAAAAATATTTTAAAAACCTTAAAAGAAATATACTTTGGATAATTTATTGTTTTCAATGATTTTTATGGTTAATAATATATTTTATTTTATTTTTTGAAATATTCTATAATCTAAATCCACTATTAACATGATGAATTTAATGTCACATTAAATGAATATTCCCATAAGTGACTTTAATTATATTTTATGTTAAATAATATTTTATTAAGTAATATAAAAATCAAAAAAAAACTTGAAAGATGGAAGGTGGAATGGGAAATTGTCTAAAATTTTAACAGTAGACAATTTTTGTTCCATATTCTATTTTTTCCACTTTTCACCTTAGAAGTAAATCTATGAACCTTTAAATCTAGAACATTTGTTACTACACTTAAGTTTAAAAGTGGGAAAATGAAGAGATTAAACTAAATGATAAGGTTTAAATTAAAACCTAAACATGTATAAATTTTATTAATTGAAGGTATTTATACCTTATCGTGTCATATATTTAAAACTATTCCCATTTGGTGGCACTTGACATAATTATGATATATATTATATTTAAATATTTTTGTAATTCCATGCGTGTCATTTAACTCACCTGTAAAAGGGAACTTTCTCTTTTCCTTTATTAAAAAATTCTGATCACTCTAGATCATCCAATACATAAAATAATACCTCACTATATTCCTTGAATTCATCCTATATATTTTTTCTTAGTGTAATTCCATCCTATTATGGATTAAGGTGTAATCCAAATGAGGTCTCCTAAAGAAGAGGTAATAATCTTAACATAATCATTTAATGGTTTTTTCTTCTTATAAACCCTATAAATATAATATATATATATATATATATGAATAATTAATTAGTTATCTAAAATATAATAAAATGTTACTATGCTGATAGAACAACCATTATTCTATTCCTATCCATTAAATGGAAAATGAATGTATCGC
Source organism: Viscum album (assembly GCA_963277665.1). Taxonomy (NCBI): domain Eukaryota; kingdom Viridiplantae; phylum Streptophyta; class Magnoliopsida; order Santalales; family Viscaceae; genus Viscum; species Viscum album. Next base: position 2,094,023,032 of record OY728163.1, on the reverse strand, counting down.
TTCCGCATATGTGTGGACTACCGCCTCCACATACCGATGTAATTAATTTTCCAAAATCGAATCTCATGGATGGTTTTAATGATGAATTTACCTAATATATATTATATTTATAATTTTATTAATATTTTTTATAGATAAATACTATTTATCTTCAATTTATTCTTACTATTGGAAAATGAAAATAGTATTTTTGTCTAGTTTTGGACTACCATCTCCATGAACAGTGTAATTCATTTTTCTATATCCTCATTTTATGTTTGGTTAAAAATATTAATATAATTAATATATATTACTTTTTATATAATTATTAAAAGAAATTATATTATGGAACCGTGATCAATATTCTAGTTCCATAGTATCAAAATCGAAATATACAAGAAAAATGAAATAGTTATCACCTGAAATTGATATTTTATGAAATAATTATTAATAAACTGGTGTTAAGATGTTATAATTAAATCATGTATGGTTTTATAAGTATTAATATGGTTTTTTATAAAATTATAGTAAATTTAAATTTATTATATATTATTTTAGAGTGCTTACCAAGCAAGTTAAACTTGTGGTAAGGGTTTCTCGTCTAACTTTTATTTCTGTGAGACATATACTATATTCACAAATTGTTTATTTCAAATAGTGTATATAATTAATATTTTGTAATTTATATAATAAATACATTTATATTAATGGTATCTAAATATTTATTCTAAATTATTTCTTTCAAATGGGATATGATTTAAAATTTAACAAAGTGATAAGTGTTTTATGTCACAATATTACTTTTAAATGGGATTGTTTATACATGAATTTATTATACAGAAACTTCATGATATATATCTAAAAAATATTATATATTATATTATAATATTTTAATTTATTTATATTAAAATTTTTATATTCATTTTCCACTCTCTATGTACTCAAAAGTCATAAAGAATATTTTCATGGAAAACTGACTTTGTTTTTCTATTCATTCATGAATATTTTTCTTCCAGGTTAATATTTTATATAAATTCTCTCAATAATAATTTTAATAATATAAAATTATTGATTAAATTCATTTTAAACCATGTTTTAGTTTCTATAAAAAAATTTCACCTGAATCTTTTTTTCATTTTTAGATTGAGGTACTTTTTAACAATGTTGCCAACAGAATCTTTGTTTTAATGTATACTGCACGAATGGATTTACCTAGAATCAGGACAACTTTTTAATTTTCAGATTTACTTATAATTATACTTGGTTATTTTAAAATAAAATTGTTTCTATAATATTTTATAAATTTTTAAATTTTATATAATTTATTTCAAAATTATAATGATATTTTCCTCAAGAAATATTTCAATGATCTTTTATAAAGTCATTTTTTATTTATAACATCCTTTTATATTACTTATGTTTCACTGGTAATTTAATCCTATTATACCATCATTATCATTTCTTTGGATGTTTTATGTTATTGATAATTAAATATTGATGAAACCCATTTTATTTTCCATGGGTTAAGCTATTATGAAATTATAAATGTTTTTTTGATCTTATAGCATACATATGAATAGATAATGAATATGTAGTGAGTGGGTATGTTATATCCATAAAATGAATTGGGTATTTATTATTTTTTATCTGATCAAAGGATAAAAGGTGGGTTATCCCAAGACCAACAAGGGTATATAGAAAGTTTTCACAATCCCAAACTAGGTACATGAATGGTTATCCCAAACCTAATATGGGATGGATTTCTTGGTGGGTGGCGTTGATATAAAATTTCTATGATTATGATTACTCCACACTTTATGACACACATTTATGACATGATATTCTATCAGTGTTATGATATCATGGCTAATTTTTTTATTACTTTATGATTCAGGTCTTATGAACTATTAGTATTTATACAATGACTCATTATTATGATATATGAATTATGGGGTGTGATTTTCAAATGTCAAGCTCATTTTTACATACCCTTGTAACCATATTATGCTAAAAATGATCATTTATTGATATATACTTTTTTTACCCCTACTAATAATCATAACTCATCCTTTAATATAGTCTATTTATCCATGATATGAAGAAATATTTTAATAATGATGTGTCTAAGATGGGTGCTAGTTGTGAAAAACTTAGTAGGAGCTGATATATATCTTTTATGTTCCAATTGTTTATGTATCCATGTTTCCAAAGACACAAAAACACTATGGTTCTAGCATGGATCATAATGATATTTAATGAATATTTATCGGATCAAATTTTATATTAAGGTATATAATATAAGAGTCACCTTAGTTGGTATTAGAGTGAGGTTTAGTTATTTTTGGAAACTGAGATGTGGAAACTTTAGTGAGAATAATTGGTAGAAGCCTAATAATAAGAGGATATCCTAAGTTATATTAAATAAATGAGTGTTTTTTCTATAAAATATATCCCTATCTATATACTGAAAAGTGGATATGGTAATGGAATAGATGCGCCTAGGGGTAACAACTATGAAAGGGGTAGATTGGGTATTAATTGGATGGTCACTGGTTCATGATGAGTGGGTGTAAGAAAACACATCTCGATAGACACTCCCTAGTGATATAATTGGGTTAATTCATATTTTCTATATGAAGAATTATAATTTATTTGAATAGATGATGAATATTGATGACATTGTTTAGACCTTAGATGTCATAGATTGAAAGGATGGTGTAAAGACGAAGATATCATTTGAAATATTTTCATGATTATATGATTACTCACTATGATTATTGTTGCTCACGCTACTATTTTTGGTTTTATTCAATAGATATAAACATGAGGAGTTGTATTAAAACATAATTTTAGGGATTATTTAGTGATTCTCCTCAAGGTAAATCAAATGAAATGGTATTTGGAATGTGAAAGATTCTTATTATGCCTAACTATCGATCTCAATATATGATCAATAAGATGAACATCGGTGAGTCTTGCAATGAACCAAATATTATAAAATGGAGTTTATGGAAGAACATGGTTTAAATGTGATTCAACTTTAAAAATTATGAGAATGTGGGAAGAAGAACCCAGGTAAATGACTCAAAGGAACATTAATATGATTTATATATAGAAAAGAAGGGCATAAAGCACCTAATTATTGAGAATAAATAGAGAGTTCAATGAAGGTAAATGATGTACATCAAAATTTACCATTTATAGTTAAATGTATTTTGTTGGGGGAACTTGGTAATTATTCGAGAATATACCTTAATCCAAATCCTATCTCTTATACCAATGAATGACTTATGTTATACTAATCATAGAAGTGAAATGATTGATGTATTTATCTATAGGGATTCAAGAATTATACTTTAGAAGTCATCTATCAATGATATTTCTGTTATTATAATTTTGAAACATATAAGGATTTTTTAATAGTTTTATTTCTCTAGTTAATTTTTAATTCCCTAATATTTTATAGTAATTCTCTTTTTAAAGTAAATCTTTTCAATAACTTACATTACACGCAACACCCTCCTTAAATGAACAATGAAACGTTATTATAACCTAGTCTTTAAATTTGATAGAATGAATTGTATTAACCAAAATATGAAATTTATATATTAAATTTTCAATATAATTTTTTAAATTTATATTTTTTTATTTCTAAAAATGATATAAAAATAAATCTATTATTACACATTAAAATGAGTATTTTTCTAAAGGCCGTTTTTCGGCCATTTAATGGTGCACTTTTTTTAAATATATTTTTTTATTCTTTTTTAATTTAATTTGAAACAATAAATATCTTATTTTAAATATTAACACAAAATTTAAATTTGGTTGAATTTTTGGTATTTTTAAATAAGTTTCATGTTTTGATGAAAAGTGAAAATGCTGGATTTTAATTGAAAAATGGATTTTTATCTAAATAATTTACAGTGTAAAATTGTATTTTTTGATTAATTTTAAAGTATAATTAGATAAAAAAAATTTCATTTATTATAATTTTTTTCATTTCAATAAATTTCAAAATTAATTTGGATATAAAAAAATGTCAATCTTTTGAACGTCTTCACTTAAAAACCAATTTTCTTGTTCCATCAATGAGATTAATTTTAAATTAATATTAACCAATTATGTGTTATTAATTTGAAAAAATAGATTAAATATTTAGAATAATAATGTCCAAATTTAGTAAATTGGTCAGTTTTAATATTGGAAAAAATGTATAGTAACTTTAGTAAATTTTTTTAGCACGATTAAGGGTGAATCAGGTAATTAAGGGTAAAAATAATATTATAAATATTATAAAATTATGATAACACTTTTAGTAATTTTATTTCATGAGTTATTATCGACAAAAATCATTCTTGGGATGATTTTATGGCCTCTTAGGGCCACTTTAATTAATTTAATCCTTTTATAGTATTTTATATTATGAAAGTCAAATATCTCATACTCATGATTTCATTAAGTATAACATTTATTATATGGTGTTATACTGAAGCTATTTTAGAATATAAATATTGTATTAAAATATAAAATTTTATATTAATAATGTTAATTTATTTTCAATTTTTAGGTAATAAATAATTAACATAAAGGCTATCACAATGATGATGCGGTAATTGTTTAATTAATTGAAATATCAAATAAATGATATTAAAAACATTAAAATAAATATAATTTAAAATAATTAATTCCATCTACTACATTAATGGATGACCTTTACATATTAGGGATATATGAAATTTTTTGGGTCTAATTTATCTTATTTATTGTTATTTTATAAAAATCAAACTAATAAATAGTGTCAAAATTGTCATTAACATTATATTAAAATATATAATATTTTATTAAATGATATAAAATTCATAAAAATATAATATTCATCCAAATTATTAGATTAAGTTTTAAAATGTCATAAATGATCAATTTATTATTCTTTTGGCATTTTATAGCAACTATATTAATCCTTCAATAATTAAAATACATATTGTCACACTAAGAGTTTAAGGGATTATATAAGGGTTAAATCTAAAAGATAAGGGTAATAATGTGAACTAAACTTATCTAAAAATTATTAGATGAAGATTATTAGACCCTTATCACATTAAGATCTAATTTTAGTCGTTTCATGGAAATTTTCCATGAAAATAATTTATTTATTATTTAAATCAAATATAGTTAAAAATGTTGCTCTCTTTGTATTTAATACCATTTATTTGTCCACGTCAAAAACAAATAAATATATAAACAAAAAATGTCTATTTTAAAATTAATGAAATTATTTTCATTATATAAATTTATTTTTGAATATTTAAAAATAATATAATAACCTTAAATGTGTTTTCAACGCTAAAACAGTATTTAATTAATTAATAGAAAAAATAATAATTCATTTAAAAATATTAATTTTCATATATTTTGGGTGATTAAATGTGTATAAATAATTTCATAGATCTATAAGATGTATTTTATATTCTTTAAATAATTTTATTCTAATTACAACTTTTTATTGATGTATTTAAAGTCAAATTAAATTAATTGTATCAAATTTGATAATAATGATATTTTATTGAATTAATATTTTATTAAATTGTTTAAAAATAAAAAAAAGAGTTAAAATATAAAAAATGGGATAATATACGTTTGAAAATTTATTCCTCTATTCATTTATAACTCATTTTTAAGTCTTTGTCTCTCTAATAGAATTATTATATTTTAATATTTTGAGGATTTCTGAATGTACCCCTCACCCCAATTATAAAAGGGTGCCACCACCCACACTTTCTCACACCAATTTGAGCAATATATCCTCACCAAAACCTTCCTATTTATCTTCCCAAGATCTTTATCCAAGTTATTTATATTTTTTATCTTAAAAAATACCTACCCAAGATCACATAATAATATATTAAAGGAATTACGCCAAATAAGAGGTAATCATTTTTATTGAATTTGTAAAGTTTGTATCTTCTTCCACATCCTCTATATTTTTTGTTTCAATTATAAAGTAATTAATAAAATATAATATATATTCTGAGTGGTTTTTATGATTATGGTACAACCATATTACACCTTTTACCCATCCTATGAAAAATGAAATCACCGCGTGTGTGTATGTAAGGATTACCATCTTCACACTATGGTGTAATATTTTTTTCATCACTACTTTACTTGGATGGATATAATGACATAAATAGTGGATATATATAATAAATATGATGTGATATTTTTTATTGAAAAATTATTATACCATCCACTTCCTTACCCTTCCAACCTTAAGGGAATGATATCTTCGGTCATGCGTACGTACGGCCTATCGTCTCCACAACGGAATGTGATTCATTTTACATATTCATCATTCATGAAAGATTATAAAAATGTATATAACGAATTAATATGATATATATAAGACCTTAATTTCATTCTGGATATTATTTACATCTTATTCAATAGAAATGGGATATACATGACAAAACATCATTGGAAAATAGAGCAAGGTAATAACAAAATATTATTAAAAATGGGTGATAAGATAGTATAAGGTGATCATATATGATATCATAAATATGAATATGGTTATTATATAAATTAATGACATGATTTAAACCAATAAAAATTAATGTTCAACTAAAGTAAAGATCAAGGTAATGGATATACATCTCACTTTTATTTTTGTGAGATATGCCTTATTCACCACTTAGGTATTTTGTTTGGTTTACTACCCCTTTAACTTGTCATATAAAGAATATATTTATCTTCATGGTATTAAATATTTAATTTGATAATTATTTAATTTTATGGGGCTTATGTTTCAAACATTTCAGAGAGTTATAGGACACTTTGATTTAAATATATCTTTTTAAATCGATTTTTTTATATATAGGGAATTATTTGGACTTGTAGGATATAGGTTGGGGACCATTTAATGCAATCCATATAGGTTGGGGATTGATTAATGATAGCCCCTCAATGCATCGGTATTCTCTTTAGATGAAATTGGTTGTTTGAAAATGCATCGTGTTTGTTTCCAAGCAGAATCGGATGGGAATCTAACAACAGACATAAAATGGAAATGGGATTGATCATGAAAGTAACTATCTAGAGGATATATCCTGATATTTTAGACATATATCATTAAGAATTTCCTTAATTTCAGTTATTACTAACTAGAGGATTTTCACTATCAAAAAAATCTATAGATGTATTTCATTCTCAGTTTATTGATTAAATGGAATGTGTATTCAGTTATCTATCATGCCTTGTTTCTTATGCTCATCAACTCAAGTTATATTAGGTTGCACTTCACTCTTACTAAGCATTTGAGCTCACCCCTTTATTATGTTAATTTTCTCCATGTTTCAAGAAGTTTATTATAGATGATATATCGGGTTACATAAAGTGGGGATAATGGAAGACCTAATGAAATTGTTTTTGTATTTTATGTTTAATATGTAATTTGAATTTCAAATATATATCTATTTTACCAAGACTAAAAAACTATTCACTCCTTTGGGATGTGGTTTCTTGTATCTTATTTTATTATAATAAAGTAAGGAACCATCTTTAGGATACTGGATTTGGGGTCATTACAGTTGGTATCATAGCAAGTTTAGTGGAAATCTTGAGTACTAGATTTAAGAAAACATAGATTAGGGAATATAACCATATGACTAACTATGAGGATATGTATAAGTATGGGATATCATCATCTAGATTTGTAAATACCATGTATAACCTTGGTTAACCCTATTGAATCATAGATTCAGAAGAAGATTTCATTATTAGAAATCCAATATATGATTCTTCATGATTGTATCGCTTTGATTAGTATTGATCACTTTGTGCTTTGGGTTTCTTTTTCAATGGTTAGAATCAAAAAGGTTATAAAATTAATTTCTATACTATTGATGATGAAGAGGTTACAACATAAAAATGAAAGCAAGAAGTTATTAAGGAATAAGATGATGAAGCATATTTAATGTTATAAGGGTGAAGTAGAATGATTAAAGTTATTGTTTATTTGGATTCAAAAATTATTTCATCAATTGTGCTATGGTTATAAGAATCATGAGATATATGATGATTTTACTGTAGTACTTCTTCTATATGATTATGGAAGAAAGATTTTTTTTCATTAAGGTTTTTAAGGTGATAAAGGTATTCATATATATGTTATGTGAAAATAAGATCTAAAAAATGTGGTTTGGTGGATCTAATGTTAATAATTATTTTCAAAATTTAGAGACCTTTTTTGGCTATGAATTTGGACAGATGTATTTTAGATGAGTCTTAAGGTTGTAATGGATTAAGTTGAAAATTGGATATTATTTTCTGAGGTTAAATTAGGATTTATTGGATAAAATGTGCTAACCTTTATAGTTTAATAAAACATTTATAGGAAGAACGAATTACTTTTGGACATTATGATTCATTAAATATACTTCAGGCATAAAAATCATATTAAATATCCATCTCCTTCTGTAAGAAATGAAGTGAAAATAGATCAAAAAATAGCCAAAGGATGAGATTATGCTTATGACATTTAAATAAATCAGGTAATTTTATGTTCATAAGTACCTATCTGTATAGTAAAATAATTCCTCAACACTAGGAAATTGATTTTGGAACAAAAACATTGTCTGTTTACTTTTATAGCTAAGAAATCAATGGTCTTTTAATCGATCACAATATTTGTGGTTTTTTATGGTTAACTTTATAATGACCATGTTATCTATCACTCTACATCAGAACTTCATAGTTATATTTCTCTTCAATGTCCATTTTTTCATCTTACACCATTATTCTCCATTTAAAAAGCCTAATTTTGTGGTGAACTTTTCATTTCCCATTATCTCTTATTAAGAGGATGTTTTATTAATTTTATTTTCCAATATGGGCTCCCCACAAAAGAGTTTTTAAGTATAAACCATTTATTTTAAAAGTGAAATTTCAAATTATGAGGATGTATTTTATTGAAGTATGGGATCATTTAAAACCCTGAGATTTTATAGTATGTTTCTTTTTAAATTCAATCTCTTTTATAGCTTATGTTTCATGCATCACCCTCCTTAAACAAACAATGAAATATTATTATAACCTAGCCATTAGATTGGAAGGAATGAATAGTATTTACCAAATTATAAAATTTCTATATTATATGTTCAATATATTTTTTTAAATTAATATTTTATTATTTCTAGACATCATATAAAAATAAATCCTTTTTTATGCATAAAAGGCTATATTTTTTTGAAGGCAATTTTGCCACCTTTGGATGATGCAATTATTTTTAATCTATTTTTTACACTTTTATAAATTCTATTTCAAAAAATAAATATCTTATTTGTATGATTATTATCAAAATTTATTTTTGGTTTAATTTTTTGTATTTTTCTAAAAAGTTTCATGTTTTTATGAATAATGAAAAATATTAAGTTTTAATTGAAAATGGTTCTTTAATCTAAATAATTTATAGTATTGAATTATATTTTGGATTATTTATAAAGTATAATTGGACCAATATTTTATCATTCAATCCAATTTAGGTAATTTTAATCAATTTCAAATTAAATTTTTACATAAAGACATTTCAATTTTTTTAACATTTTCACTTTAAAAACCAATTTTCTTATTTCATCTACGGGATTAATTTTTTTATTAATTTTATCCAATTATGTATTTCAAATTTTAAAAATATATTCTATATTTTTAAATATAAGGTCCAAATTTAGTAAATTGGTCCATTTTATTTTTGGGTAAAATGAATAGTAACATTAGTAAAATCTACTAGCACGGTTAAGGGTAAATCGGGTAATTAAGGGTAAAAAATATTATAAATATTATAAAATTACCCTAACCCTAGTTGTAATTTTATTGGATGATTTATTTTTGACCAAAATAATCTTTTGACCTATTTGATGGCCTCTTGGATCTACATGGATGACTTTAATCCTTTTATAGTATTTAATATTATGAAAAGTCAAATATATCAGTCATGTTTTTAATTAGTATAACATTCATTATATGGTGTAATATTGATGGTATATTTGACTATAAATGGTATTTTTAAATATAAAATTTTAATCCTAAACATGTAAATTTATTTTTAATTTTTAGGAAGTAAATAATTAACATAAATTCTTACACAATGATGATATAGTGACTGTTAAATTAATGGAAATGTAAAATAAATGATAATAAAAATATTAAAATAAATATAATTTAAAATAATTAATCACATACATGAATTTTGTTGATTAAATTTACATATTATAGAAGCATGAAATGTTTTATTTCAAAGTTATCTTGTATATTGATATTTTTAAAAAGTCAAACTAATAAATAGTGTCAAAATTGACCTTAATGTTGTATTAAAATAAATAATTTTTATTAAATGAAAAAAAATTCCTAAAAATATAAAATTCATCCATATGATATTATAATATTTAAAATTTCATAATTTATCTATTTTTGGTTTGTTTATAATTTTATAGTAACTATATTAACCTTTCAATAATAAAAATGTGTGTTGTCACGGTAAGAGTTAAGGGGATTATATAAGTGTTAAAGCCAAAAGATAAGATTAATAATGAGACCTAAACTTGTCCAAAAATATTTGATGAATATGAATCATCACTTATCACATTAATATCAATTGTTAGTTTTTTTATGGACACTTTTCCATGAAAATAACTTATATATTATTTAAATTAAAGATAGTTACAAAATGTCACTCTCTTAGTATTTGATATCATTTATGTGTCTACATAAGTAAAAAATAAATATTTTAACTAACATAAATGTCTATTATTATATTAATAAAATTATTTTCATTATATAAATTTATTTTAAATTTTTATAAATTATATAATTACCTTACATTCTTCTTTAGTGCTAAAAGAGTATGTAATTAATTAAGAGAACAATAAAATAATTAATATTTAACAAATTAATTTTGATATATTTTGGATGATTTAATGTTTATAACTGATTTTATACATCTATAAGATATATTATAGATGTTTTAAATCATTATATTTAAATTCAAAAAAATTCATGATGTATTTAAAGTCAAACTAAATGAATTGTATCAAATTTAAAATAATGGTATTTTATTGAATTAATATTTTATTAAATTGTTAAAAATCAAAAAAAAATGTTAAATAATCACAAATGGGATAATTTATTGTCTAAAGTTTCTTCCCTTATTCATTTATAGCCCATTTTTAATTCTTTGGATCTATAATATCCTTATTATATTTTAATATTTTGATGATTTCTAAAAGTGCCACTCACCTCAATTATACAAGGGAACCTCCTCACTCACTTACTCACACCAATTTTAGCCATATATATTGACCAAACCATGACCATTTATCTTAACAAAATTATTATACAAGTTGTGGATATTTATTTCCTTCCAAAATACCCACCCAAGATCACATAAGATGAGGTTAAAAGAATTATTCTGAATAAGTGGTAATCGTCTTTATCGACTCTTTCAAGTTTGTTTCTTCCTCCAAATACTCTTAAAGTATTATTTCCCTTATAAAGTAATATATAGAGTAAAATATATATACTGAGATGTTATTATTATTATGCGATAACCAAATTCCACCTTTTATTCATCCTATGAAAAATGAAATCACCTCGCGTGCGTACGTATGGCTTACTGTTTCCACATCATGGTGTAATCTGTTTTTCATCACCACTTTACATGGATGGGTTTAATAATAGAAATAATGAAAATATATAAAAAACATTACATGATATTGATTCTGGAAAGATTTTTATACCATACAATTCCTTACCCTTTCACCATTAAGGGGATGATATTATTGCTCGCGCGTACGTGCGGCCTGCCTTCTCCACAACACGATGTGATTCATTTTCCATGTTCACTTACCATAAATGATTATAAAAATGACTATAATGAGTTAATAAGATATATAAGACCTAAATTTAATTATTTATATGATGTAACTATATCCTATTCATAAGAATAGAGATATACACGACAAAACATGCATATGAAAATGAAGTAGTTAACATCCAAAACAGAAGTAATAACAAAATATTATTAACAAATGGGTATTAAAATGGTATAAGAGGATCATATATGATGTAATTAATATATATGTGGTTATGGTATAAATTAATAACATTCCATAAACCATTATACTGGAGTTTAAATCATTTTCAACTAAAGTAACGCACAAGGTAAGGGATTTCGTCTAACTTTTATTTCTGTGAGATGTGCCTTATTCACCACTTATTTACTTTATGTGGTGTAATACCCATTTGATATGTCATATCATGAATCTATTTATATTCATTGGATTCAATGTTTCATTTTATAATTATTTACTTTTATGGGGATTATGTTTCAAATATTTCAAAGTTGTATGGGACACTTTAATATGAAGATATCATTTTAAATCAATTGCTTGATATATGAAGAATACTTTAGACTAGTATGAAAAGAGTTGGAGACTGTTAAATGAAAGACCTAAGGGTTGGGACCAGTTAATTAAATCCTCTTGATACATCAGTAGTCTCTTGAGATAAAATTAGTTGGTAAAAACCCTTCACGTTTTTTTTTTCAAGAAGAATCAGACGGGTTTCTACCCACAAACATAAACTAACAAGAGGATTGATCTTAACAATAACTATCTGGGGGATATATACAGATAGTTCATAAATCATAAATTAATCCTTTCCATCATTTCACTTATTACAATATAGAGTATGTTCACTATGAAAAAATATATATGGTTACATTTTATTCTCATTTTATTGATTAAATGGAGTGTGTGTTCAGTTATCTACCATGCCATGTGGATTATGCTCGTTGATTTATGCTACCTTCCACTATAAATAACCCTTATTGAACATTTCATCTCACCCCTTTTTTATTATTATTTTCCCCAGGTTTTAATAAGTTTATTATGGCTGATATGTAGGGTTACACAAAGGGGGAATAATGGTACACTCAATGAAATTATTTTTGTATTTTATGTATAAAATATAATTTCAATTTCAATTATATATCTAGCTTACCAAGACTACTAAACTATTCAGTACTTTGGGATTCAGTTTCTTGAATCATATGTAAATATAATAAATTAAGGTATCGGCTGTGGGAAACTATATTAGGGTTCATTACATATTTGAAAGCATATATTGAATATTATAGATAACCTAGAATAGTGATTTAGTGGTAAGGTTATATTTTTGGAAAAAAAATTATTGGGGATAGATAACCCTTAATATGTAACTAATGATGAGATAATAATTTTTATTTAGGATAAATTTATTATTGATATTGATAAAGTAAATTGGATATTATTTGTGACCCTGAAATTAATCATTTATTTGATAAAAAAGTAATTTATGTTATCTTCGATGAAGTTTATTTTATTTTCTTATTTATGAAACATATTTAAGATTATATGCTTTTATTTTTGGAATAAGGATAAAGATTATTTTTAGAAGAATATTTTTTGATGTATTATGGTGATTCTAGTTAATACTGTATTTTAGGATGACATACGATCAAGGTATTTAGGTGTTTTCTAGGTGATATTGGGTGCTAATTTGTGTAGTTTAGCGGATTAAATTCAAGTTAATTTGGGAAATTTCATAACTTTTTTTCTAAATTTTTGTGTTTTAAATACTGGTTAAGCATGCTTTGATGAGTTTTGTCATTTATCTATTTTTATAATGAATTATGAAGATATTTATGTATTTCTATTGAAGTCTTTGAGATTAAAATTTTAAATTAATTTTCATTCATATTGTTTATTTTAGAATGTACTAACCATTTTTTCCCTTAACATAATAGATAGAATAGTAATAACTTTTCACCTTTATGTGAATTTAATAACCTATTAAAATTTTATTTTATTACTTTAGGAATTAAAAATTCATCACTAATATTTATATAAAGAAATAGGGGTATAAAACAACTCAAAACACAACCAAATAATGAAATTAAATTTATGGATGAAAAGAAATCAAGAAACTATATTTTCTCAAATTACATGGTAAAATAATTCCTCAAATCTTGAAATATGATCTTGAAAATTAAAATGTTTTTCTTCTTATAAACATTTTTAACGAGTTGATGGTATTTTTACACCTCAATGATTTATGATTTTGTGTTCATTTACTCTCCCGTAACCATATTCTCTATCACTCTCTATTATTATTTGCAGACTACTTTTCTCTTCCATATCCATATTTCCAATTACCACTAATATTCTCCTTATATGGAAAACAGATCATGTATTATCTTAGGAAACCATTTTGTTTCCCACCTCCAATTTAAAAAAATATTCCTTATTATCCATTTTTATGATGTGGGTTTTCAATAATGTTATTTTAAAATATTGATCCATTGATTACCATTAAAAAAAATAAATGATATAATTCGTTTGGGTGGGGATGTAAAACCTCAAAAAAATTTAAAAAAATGATACACTTGATATCTTGCTTAACATGAAACACTGAGATTTAATAGAATTATGATATAATATAAAAATATAATTATTTAAATGTGATGGTTATAACCTATTCATTAAATTATTTGTTATGAATAGTAATTAATACATTATGAAATAATATGTATAAATGTTTTATAAAATGAAATTTTTTCATTAAATCATCATAAATAAGTACTCAGTTTTAAGTAAATTCATTTTTTAAATGTTTTCTATTTAAAAATTAATTTCATTGTTTTGTGTGAGTATATATTATGATTAATTTCTAAATTTTTTTATCAATTTTATTTGAGGAAATGAAAATAGTTTTTGAAATCAACATGTTAATATTAGCTTAGGATAATTTTTTAGGATTTTTCTGAAAAGATTAACTTTTAAGTGAATAATGAAAAATACCTAAACTTATATTAAACCAATCTATACCAATTGTTTAGAACTGTTAGTATAGGCCCCAGAACTATTGGAATTTCTTAAACCAGTAGTTTTTTATCCTTATGGATTATAGTGGTCGGTATAGGTATATACCGATGGTTTTATTTTAAACCATTGGTATATCACACTTCTAGATTTAAATACCCACAATTTACTTCAAACTATGATTGTAAATCTATACCAATTATTCCTAAAATAGTGGGTATAGTGGCATGTCCAAAATTGATGTCTACCCACAATTATGTGAAAGAAGGGTATAGAATATTATCCCCAATGGATAGCAGCAGCACCATCCAACACCTCTCACAGAACCTGAAAATAAATTAGAAACCATGGTAAACATTTAATGTAATACAATTATTATATATTTAGAATTTAACTAAAAGGTTATCAATAGTTTTCAAACATTTTACAATAGTAAAACATACATATACAATCCACATGATCAATCAGTTTTAGTCATTATACATCGTACACACATATCTATTTACTAACAACTCAAAAATGGAGGGGATCATTATATCCTTCATTATAACCATTACTATCATAATCATTACCAGCATCATCACATGGATCACTTGCATCATAAGAATCATCATCATCATCATCATCATCGTTATCACCACCACCGGTAGTATCACCACCTTCACCACCACAGGGACCCTCATTGACATTACTCAGTGCTTCATATATAGAGTCCATTGTCTCCATACAAGAATCAAAAACATTAGTAGCTTCTAATGTAAGTGATGAAAATATAACTGACATTGTTTTTCAGAACTATTCAATGACTAGTTTACCAATTTCATGATCCTGTATAGCTATTTTTTGTCATCAACTTCTTCTGGATGCGTTTTTTTCATATCGGTGGTGTGGTAGGTTTTAGAGGTTCCCAATCAGGGCCAATACATATTAGGGATGCTATTTTTCCCAGTTCAACATCAGACTCTCCCCTGGTGCTCCTCACTAGTTAACTGTCTCAAATGATCATCTTCTTTCTCATCAAGGGCCTCTAGGGTACATCATTGAAAATATAAACAATATATTTAATTATTAATTATGTATCAAAATTAAAAATATATGTAAAAAATTATTACAGTCTTTTCTGGTGTTTGTTCATTTACAGAACAATAATCCTTTTTTCTCCTCCTTAAGAAAAATAATATTTCTCAAGGCATAAATCCTTCTATGCCCAATATCTCTTATTGAAAATGAAACTGATTATTATTATAGTAAATTATGAAATAAAAATAAATTGATAAAAAAAACAAAACAAATTATATTGTGAAGACAAGTGAGATTAACCATCTACTCACATCAAGTTAAAACTTTCCCACATTGGATTAAATTATAGTGGTGAGTCACTATATTGTATTAACTACAATAATCACATTATATTAAGATAAAAGTGAATAAATATACATGTGATTAAGTGAAATTAAATATCAAATGGGAAGCTATGTTACCTTAATAATATTGTGAGCATCTCATTTTAAAGTATCCAATTTAAGCTATAGAGGATTTCAACACAACCTAAAAGGAATTAATATTTTATTTTTTCAATAAATCCACAAAAAGAAGGAGTGTCTCAATATAAATTTAACTATAAATTTAGTACTAATGGCATAGAAAATAAATACATATTAATTACCATGTGAAATATGGTTATGATATATATTCTTATTTTATGTTCATTTTGTTCAAATTTTATTTGTGTTGTGTTATTTGGTTATTTGGTCACCTTGTTGTTTTGGTCATTTCGTCATTTGGTTCATTTTAGGGTTAGGTTATTTGGTAATTTGGTCATATTATTATTTGGTCATTTGGTCATTTGGTTAATCAGTTAGAGTATTTTTTATATTCATTATCAGATCATTTGATTCATTTTGGGTGAGGGTGTTTTTATTATTAATGAGTTATGTAAATTGTTTTATTTTTGGGTTATATCATTTGGAATAATTGTCTATTTTTTCATTTTTCTATAAAATTTGGTCCATTTTATGTTAGTACATTTTGGTTGAATTGGGTTATGCCATTTTATTCATTTTTAGGTTATTTTATTTTTAGGTTATGTCATTTTTGAGTTATATAATTTGGTTTATTGTTTGAAATGTGATTTTGTTCACTTTGGTTTAGTCCATTTTGGGTTTGGTCTTTTGGTTTATCTTTAGTTTATTTCATATTTGAGTTAAGTCGTTTTTTTATTTTGGGTAATTCATTTTGTTCATTTCAAGGTTATGTATTATTTTATTAGTTCATTTGGTCATTTCTTAATTTTTTGGTTAGAAAAATTGGTTCACTTGGGTTTTGGTTATTTGGTTTATTTCTCATTTTTTTCATTTTTTTCATTTTTTTAGGTCTTTTAAGGATAGCTTGTTTTTTTATTTTTGGGTTATCTATTTTTTATGTTAGGTAAATTGGTTAATTTTCTATTATGTCATTTTATTTATTTTTGGTGTATGACTTTTTTTGATACATTATTTGGTTTATTGTGGAGGTTTAGTCATTAATTTTTTTTTATTAGGCCATTTGATCAATTTTCAATTTATTGGTCAGATTAATTAGTATATTTTGGGTTATTTTATTAATTTTTATTTAGGTTAGGTTATTTAGTTCATTTGTTTTTTGGGTATTCACATCATATTTGGTTATGTTAATTAGCTAATTTAGGGTAAGGTTATTTGGGTTACACAGATATTTTGAACTGAGAAATTCTCAAATATATCTATTGGACTCCTTATGTTTTGATCATGTTTTAATGATCACAAATTATTAGTCTTATTTAATCTATCTCGTATCATGTGTTGATATTCTTGGTTTCTTTATGCTTCAAATAAATTTTCTCAAGATCTTGATTCCTATAAATCATGACTCATTATTGTAAACAATATTTAACTTTGGTCTATAATTATTTCTTTTATGGATGATTAAGTCTAATTAATTTTTTAAATATTACTTCTAATTCTATATACATATATTTTTTTAAGTCTGAGAAACCGTGAGCCTGCCATCGATTCTGGTTTTCTGGCAAAGGACCTAGACACTGTGACCCAAACACTGTGACCCAAACACCGTGGCCCAGACACCGTGACCCAGACACCGTGACCCAGACACCGTGTCCCAGACACCGTGTCTCAGACACCGTGTCCCAGACATTGTGACCTAGACACCGTGACCCAGACACCATGAACAGCCACCCTAACCAATTTCATATCTCATGAAGTAGGTGACATTGATTCCTTACTAAGACACCGTTGGAAGTTTGCAAAAGGACATAACACTGTGATCCTAACACTGCATTTGTGCTACTGTTTCCTAATCTTAATACAATTATACCATCATGATTGTCTCACCGCTCAAAGGCAAAGAAGAAGACACCATTTTGTGGTGACACCGTTTCCAGGTGACACCATTTCTAGACAGACTGTAACACCATTATTTAATTTGTTTTTTCATTTTCAATTTAATTTATAACGGTCATATTTGAGTCTTTTAAATGCACTAACAAAATTAATATTTCTTTGTAGACATGTCACCTGACAGTATGAGGTATGAGGTGAATGATACATGCATCATGTTAGGTTGATAACGTGCACTCCAAGAATAAAAAAGAAAAGTGTGGCCCTGAAACAAGTGATGAGTAGTAGTCTGTAGCTGAAGCGCGAGCATTCTTGAAAAGTGGACTAACACATGCAACAAGATACATCTGAATAACACATGAAGCATTATCGAATCAGAAATATAGAATAACACAGATTAGAGAAAAATAATCTCCGCAATACCAACTCTACAAAGAACATGAGCTAGATCTAACTAGAAACCAGAGCGCTAGACATGTGATACTCTGTTTCTCACAATAGGACTCGATACTTGCATCTGCTTCATCCTAGAAGTCCAGATCTACATAAAATAACACTCAGATCACTTCTAACTTAATCTCATCTTCTTTACTCTGTTCTGTATTGTTTTTCACTTTCGAGCAGTGTGTGTGTGTTGTTTTAGAAACACACACTATCTCCTGCACTAAACTGAGGGATCCAGGATATCCTTCATCTCATATCTTTTTAAACTTTTTTAATCCCACGGATAAGGGTGGAAGAGGTCCTCGTTTGACCTAATAGATTTTACCCATGAAGAACTATGGAAGAGGTCGTGTGACCTAGAAAGTCATGTGCACTATTGTTTACCCCGATCCAGGGTGTGGATCAAGTTTATTAATATAAACCGCTTGGTGGTAAGTGATCACCAAGTGGGGTGGATTAGTTCTCATCTTGAGACTAAAGCACTTGTTTTATCTGATGTGTTGTTTAATTTATTATTTATCTATTTTACTATATAATTCAGAAATCACTAGATTTATATTGATAGTTAATCTTGGATAGAAGTTATAATTTTTTTTTCCTTATTATAATAGCTTCAAAAGTAATATCAATAACTCATTCAGATATTACTGAGAATTAATCAATCTTTTGAGAGGTTATTTGAATAGTCAAACCTTTATAGTTATATTACCTTGATTTATTGGGTTATATTCCATTTTATTGGGGACACTTTTTAAGAAATCTTTTTAAAAAAAATTATAGATACTCAATTCACCCCCCCCCCCCCCGCTTGAGTACTCTACTTCGACCAACATTTGGTATCAGAGGAAGTTTTAATACTCTGTTGTTTAAAATATTCAACTATGATTTTAGTTGTACCTTAAAGATCTGTATAATTCTATTAATTATAAATTTCAAGATCTTTAAAACTATTTCTTTATTATGGATAAAAGACTGGAAGGTGCTGCAACAAGCAGACCACTATTCTTTAATGGAACCAATTATGCCCAATAGAAGATTAAAATGAAAATTTATTTAGAAAGTATGGGATTTGAAAGTTGGTCTTCAATTATATATGATTATAAGATTCCTTCTACTGATATAATTACCTGGGATGACCCAACCAAGAATCCACACAATAAAAATTGCAAACCATGAAATATTTATATTTCTCTTTAGAAGATGATAAATTCAATAGAATTTTTGCATGTAAAACTTCCCATGAAATTTAGGATACTTTTTTTGTTTCACATGAAGGAACTTATAGTGTGAAAGTAATGAGACATAATATTTATACTATTAAATATGATAAATTTAAAATGAAACCTAATGAGCCTATTTATGACATCTTTCTCAGGTTCAATAAAATTTTCAACACAATGATTTCTCTTGGAAGATAAGTTACTGCCAAAGAAACAATCATAAGGATTCTCATATGCCTACCTGATAGGTGGAGAGGAACCTCTGTCTCTATTAGAGAGTCATGTGATATCATCAAATTACTTGTCAAATAACTCATTGGGAAAATAATGATGTATGAATAGGATCTTAAAATCAATAAGGAAGAGGGGGATGGACCCAAAATAAAATCTGTTTCATTTAATACCACTACCTCTAAACACAAATAAAAAGGAAAATTAGAAGTCTCTATAGAAATTTCCAGTAGTTTACAATCATAAACTGACAGTGATGAGGATATGGATCAATTAGCTAGAAGTTTTAATAAATTTTACAAGAATAAGAAATTTTTCAGAAATCCTAACTTTAAAAGAAGATATGATCAAAAGGGATGTTGAAAGAAATATTGGAAAATAATTGAAAAGTCTGATGTGATAGTATGCTATGAATGTAAGAGAAATTTACATGTAAAGGATGACTTTCCCAAGCTCAAGTATAAAAATAAATATGAGTAAAAAGATAGAAAGTATAAAAAGTCCATGAAAGAAACTTGGAGTGCTTATGAGGACAGTTCAAGTGACTCAGAGTATTCAAATGATGAACAGGCTAACAAAGCCAATATATGTTTCATGACAAACACATATGAGGAAACCCTGAAATCTTCTGTACAAAATTATTATTATTCTAGAGATGAAAGTTATTCTGAGAATATTTCTAAAGAAGAAATGTTTGTGTATTGCAATATTCATAAAGAGACATGTAATGAACTAAAAGATAAATACAAGTCTTTAAAGAAACATCATGATCTTACCCCAACTATTAAATCTAAACTTACTGTAGAAAGAGAGAAAAATGTACAATTACCCAAAGAAAACAATGAACTAAAGCTATCTAATGAGAAATTGAAAAAGGAACTTAAAATTTTTACTAGTGGTAAAGATACTTTGGTGCAAATTCTAGGTAAACAGATCGCTCCTAAATATACTACTAGTATTGGCTATCAACCTCGTAAATGAAATTTTGGAAAAACCAATTTTTTTCTAAATCTAGGACATACATCTTTACTCCTAATTCTAGAAAACATTCTGCTAGTTCAAATTATGATACACTCTCTACTATTTCAAGATTTTTGGGACCAAATAAGGTTTATTTTTCAAGTACCTTACATAATTCTTATAGTAAACCTATGAGATAGATGTGGGTTCTTAAAGCACTATTCACTAATATTACTAAACCCAAACAAATATGGGTACCAAAGTCTGTTTTTATTTGACTATTTTATAGGAAAATTGTTTAAATAGATCCTGTAAAATCTTATCGTACTTGGATAGTGGTTTCTCAAGACACATGATAGGAGACTATTCATGATTCAAGATCTAAATAAAATTGATGGTGGACAAGTCAGTTTTGGTGATAATGCCAAAAGAAAAATCATTGGCCTTAGCCAAATCAGTAACTCTAACTCAGTTTTAATTTCCAAAGTACTTTTTGTTGATGGATTGAAATACAATATACTTGGTATTTCACAACAATGTGATGATGGATTTCATGTTAAATTTGAAAATGATGCTTGCAATGTTTTTAATTCTAAAAATGAATTAGTGTTTTCAACATTGAGAAATTAAAATATATACTCTGTTAACATAGATTCTTTTCTTTCTAAATATGATTCATGTTTAAGTGTATTTCACAGAGTCTTGTATTTGGAATAAAAGACTAGTACACTATAATATTCACTCCAATAGAAATCTAACTATAAAAATATAAGTCAAAATCTACCCAAACATCATTTTCAAAATGAAAATGTGTGTAATTCTTATCAAAAGGGAAAGCAACACAAAATTTCCTCCAAAACAAATAAAGAAGTGTAAACCTCTCAACCACTAGAATTGGTTTACATTGATTTATTTAGACTATCTAGAGTTTCTAGTTTAAATGGGGAGCACTATGTTTATGTTCTGGTAGATGACTTTTCTAGATATACTTGGACTTTATTTTTGGCTCACAAAAGTGAAGCCTACTCTCATTTCACCAAATATGCTAAAACTGTAGAAAATATTAGTGGATGTAGAATTAAATCCTTAATAAGCGATCATGGTTGTGAATTTTAAAATCAAGAGTTTGAATCCTTTTGTTCACAAAATGGCTATAGTCATAATTTCTCTACCCCTATAACTCCTCAACAAAATAGAGTTGTAGAAAGAAGAAATAGAACCTTGCAAGAGATTTCTTGAACCATGCTTAGTGAATATGACTTCCCTATTTATTTTTGGGCTGAAACAGTAAATATAGCATGCTATATTATTAATAGAGTATTGATTAGATCTATTCTTAAGATAACTCTATATGAGTTGTGGAACAATAGAAAACCCAAATTAAGATACTTCAAAGTTTTTGGTTTAAAATTTTATATCCTTATTACTAAGTACAGTCTTGACAAGTTTGCATCCAAGAGTGATGAAGGAATTTTTATAGGATATTAAATCAATAGTAAATCCTATAGAGTGTTTAAAAAAAGAAATAAATGTGTGGAAGAATTTTCCCATGTCAAGTTTGATGAGATAGATCCACATGAGCCTAAGACCACTCTAGAGAACCTGGAGGATGATATGACAAATCTGGACATCAATAAAAAATCCTCTAACCATTCTATAAATGAATCTGTGAAAACTTCCAATTCTATAAATTCT
The DNA here is from genome assembly GCA_963277665.1 of Viscum album. Classification (NCBI taxonomy): domain Eukaryota; kingdom Viridiplantae; phylum Streptophyta; class Magnoliopsida; order Santalales; family Viscaceae; genus Viscum; species Viscum album. The sequence goes on along the minus strand of OY728163.1, from coordinate 2,094,000,214 downwards.
TCAGATTCAAGTTATAATGAACTCGAACCTACTGATGAACCTGAAATCACTAGACCCTCTTTTTCTTGAGATATTATAACCCTTAAGAACTATCCTTTAGATGTTGTTCTAGGATATTTAGATAAAGGAACTCAAACTAGATCTTATCTTAGAAATCAGGTTGAACATCAAGTTTTATTTTCACAACTTGAACCTAAAGACATTAATGATGCTATCAATGATGAATTTTGTGTGATGGCTATACAGGGAGAACTTAATCAGTTTGAAAGGAACTAAGTTTAGAAACTTTTTGAAATACCCAAATACATATTTACCATATGAACTAAGTGGGATTTAGAAATAAAGTAAATGAAGCTAGTAATATAGTTAGAAACATGGCTAGATTTTTTGGACAAGGCTATAGACAAGAATAAGGAATCGACTATGAGGAAACCTTTGCACAAGTATCTAGACTAGAAGCCATCAGAATCCTGCTTGATTATGTTGCCCATATGAATTTTAAACTATATCAAATGGATGATAAGAGTGAATTACTAAATCGGTATATAGACAAGAATGTATTCCTTGAGCAACCCAATGGTTTTACAAATCCTCATTTTCCAAATCATGTTTTTAAATTATCAAAAGCTTTGTATGGTTTAAAACAAGATCCAAGAGCTTGGTATGATAGATTAAGTACTTTTCTTATTTCTAAATGTTTTACAAAAGGAGTGGCTGATCCTACCGTTTTTATAAAATTAATTTCCAATGATGTTTTAGTAGTTCAAATTTATGTAGATGATATTATCTTTGTATCTTCAAAAAATCTTTATGTATTAAATTTTCTAAAATGATGCAAAACGAATTTGAAATGAGTTTAATTTGTGAACTAAATTATTCTTGTATTTCAAATATTTAAAAATAATAATGGTATTATTTTAAATCAAAGAAAATATACTAAATATCATCTAAAACTTTTTGGATTGGATCGTAACACCCCATGATTTCAAAGTACATTATTTCTTCAAAGTAATTTAATAACTTGCACAACACGCAACACCGAGTTCAAGTACACTACAACTTACCAAACTAGTCGTTCAAAAGCGGTTATGAATAGTATTAACTAAATTTTTTAACTATATATAATCCTAATAATTTTAGGATCTATATTATGAGTTTCATAGACATAATGTAAGAAATAATTCATTTTTTCAAATAAAAGAAGTATTTTTCAAAAAATGCAGTTTTACCTCCTTTTAATGGTGAACCCTTTTTAAATCCAATATTTGAAACTTTTATACACTCAATTTGACAAAATAAACTTATTCTTTAGAATCAGGTCATAATAATTTAGTTTCAACAAATCATTGGTGTTTTCCTGATAACTTTCATATTTGGGTGAATAGTGAAAAATACTATATTTTAATTGAAAACAACTATTTTAATCAAAATAATTTATAGTGTTAAATTATAAGTTTTAATGTTTTGGAAGTATAAATAGAATATATTTCTACCATTTAATCCAATTCTGGTCATTTTAAGTAATTTCACTTTGAGATTGGACAGAAAGAAGTGTCAATCTTATGATAAATATTGTTTCTTAAAAATATGCCTTTTGGTTTTGACAACGGGAATTAATTTTAAATTAATAAATGTAACTTCTATGTTTTGAATTTGGTAAAAAGAAATTAATTTTTGGATTTGGAATATCAAAATTATCTTAGGGTTATTTCTTGGTATTTTTATGGAAACTTTCAATTTTTGATTAATAGTGAAAAACACTGAGTTATAGTTTAAAACCAAAATTTTATTTAAATAATTATTTATTTAAATTAAATTTATTTTTGATCAAAATAGAAACATAATAACTATATAATTTCAATGTAATTAATTGGATTCAGTTTATAGTAATTTTAGATATATAAAAAATTTATTGAACTTTTCACCGTCTTTTACCCACCTCCTGGGAGAATTTGCAAATTCACATAAAAATTAATTTTAATGCTTCTTTGAGTGGAATTTCCAAAATCCGAGAGACATAGTTAATATCAAGGAGTAAAATCTGGTCCAATAAGATAAAAATAATTTTTCGTGAATGGTAACTTTTTTTCTTTTATTTACCACGGTTAAAAGTAAATAGGGTAATTAAGGGTAAAAATGATATTATTATTATTACCCTAAAAAATGTCCTAATTATATTGTATAAGTATATTTCATCCAAAAAAATCCTTATTAATAAAATATAAACCTTTTTGGTCCACCTGGAGTAGATTAGGACATTTATTATTATATAATTCAAATAAGAGTTAAAAGAGTTAAAATCAAAGTTTAATAACTAAAACATTTTTAATATAGGGTTATACATAAGATAAATTGGATTATAAATATTCATTATAAAGATAAAAATATTTCGTACACAATGGTATTTGTTTTATAATTTTTAGACATTAAATAATTTAATTTCTTTATGACACAATGGTGATGCAGAAATTACCTTATTAATGAAATATTAAAATAATTGAAATTTTAAATACCCAAATAAATTTAATTTGAGACTTTTTATGAATTACACTAATTTTATAGGTTAATATGACATATTAGGGTTGGTTATATGAATTTAGTTCTAAGTAATAATGCTTTTATGAATTTAGAAAAACAAAACAAAATACCAAATAGTGTCAAAATTGACATAAAATAGTTTTTAAAACAAAAATTATATTAATAATTGATATTATATTCCTAAAAAACTAAGGTTCGGTAAAAGGACTTGTATAATGATAGATGTATCATTAATGTACCACTTGAGGGTCTCTTGGAAGTATATAGTAAGTTTATTAAGTATATAATATAAAAATACAAAGAGACATGGTAAATATCAAACTAATTAACTAAGAGTCAAAACTAAGAGATAAGGTTAATAAAGTGACCCAAACCTATCTAAAACCTATTTGTTGGGTTGTTTTAAACACATCCACACCTAAGCCTAGAAATAAATAATTTTTTTTCCATTATAAACCAAATATTAATTTATTATAAAATAATATTTTAAGTTTTTCCAAAGGTGCCCCTCACCCCTCTTATAAAAGGACACTTCCCCTTCTCTCAAATTCACACCTCAAAATACATTTGGCTTGGCCATACCCTACCAAAATATCCTCTAAACAATCCTACCTTCATCCTAGAGTCCTTCCTTTGGTTATAAAGCCAGCCTATGGAGCCCGTTTGATCAAATCAAAAGGAAGAACTCAAAGAAGAGGCAATGATTTCACCAACCTCTTTCATGTTCTCTTATACTTCAACTTACTCTATCATTGTTGTTTCCATTATAAAATAATAAATCCAGTATCTTCTATATACTGTTATTTTATTATAAATATTTCACAACAATATTAATTTTTCTATCCATCTTATGAATGATAATGTCATCATGCGTGCGTACGTACGGCTTACCGTCTCCACGTTGTGGTGTAATTTGTTATTCAACACTATGTTATTTAGATGGATATAATGATGACTAATATGTATATAAATAATGAAAATAACATGATAATTTCTCTAAAAAATTAACATACCATCCAATTCCACACCTTTGAGGAATTGATATTGTAACTCGTGCGTACGTACGGATTACCGTCTCCACGACGTGATGAGATTCATTTCCACGATCATCATTCATCGACGGTTATAAAAATATATATTACTAATAAGTATGTAATATATGAAATAATAATTATACTGGAGATATATATATTTATATATATATATATGTACTTACATATATTTTATTCACTTAGTTCCGTTCAATACGATATGAAAACGGAAACATCATTTATGCGTACGTACGGACTACCGTCTCTATAAACAGTGTTTTTCATTTCATATATATGTCTATTATACATATTTATATTCTAAATATATCTGATATATAAATCATGCTTTATATTCTGTAAGTATTTAAATCTTTGTCTAATTTATATAATCAAGATTAACATGTTAAAACACGTACAATAAAGAGAGCGATTATTACCTGAAATATTAATTTAACATAGAAATTATTATTAAATGGGTAGTATAAAGTCAAAAATGAATCATGTATGATATCATAAATATTATTATGGTTCTGGTATAATTTAATAACATACTACTATCTTCATATAGGTGGTTAAACGTACCCTTGACTAAAGGAAAGTGAAAGGTAAGGGTTAATTTAACAATCTCTTTATTATCCAAGGTTGTTTTTAAGTAAGTATCTACTGGGACATATTTATTATCCATGTAAATGTTTCATAAAATAGTTTTCAAAGGGATTATTTTAAGGGACTTTTTACTAAAACATCATTTTAAATGTTTTAAAGATTTAATCTTCTAAATGATTCTCATTAATGTCCATGTTTTCAAAATGGTTTTAAGGATTTATTTAAATGGACATGAATGTTTTAAAATTTTAATTACTTTCAAAAGTTTCAAAGTGGTATGGGACACTTTGATTGAAAAATGTATTTAAATGTCTTCCTTTCTAAATTGTGTTACTTTTAAATGTTTTCATGAAAAAGTGATATTTCTCTCAAAGAGTTTTACAAATCATTTTCATCTATATCAGAATCCTTTAATGGATTTTAAACTTGTTTGAATTTGATTTATTATGATACAAATCTTCCTTATTGTATTGAAGGTTTTGTGATATGTTTGACTGTGGATGTGTAATTTTTATAATATTCATGGTTTATGGGTAAAGTATTAACATTTCGTATGCTAGTTTTAATACAAATGTTTATGTTATGTTTAAACCTTTTCATATGAGGAATGCATTGGACTTAGTAAGTGACTGGTGGAGCCCGCTATAGCTCCTCGATGCATCGGTAGGTCTCATGAGACAAACTAGTGTCTTAGCACATGGCCTTTACAAAATCTTATTTGTAGTCTTAGCACAAGGCATTGACTATGTTGTTATGATAGTCCGGCATTATTCATTCCATCATTATGAAAGTGTCTATTGATATTGCATGTGATTATTCGACTAGTAGAATATCCATGTGAATAAGTAAATGGAATTATTTCATTTTATTTTTCCATATTATGCTGAAGTTCAAGTTTAAAAGTCTTTTGTTTTAGTTATACACTGCCTTAAATGTTTATACTTATTTATGAATGTTTCCGCTATATTGTTATCCTTAATTAGCATCTGAGCTCACCCCTTTCTATGTTTTAATTTTCTCAGGATTCCAATAAGCATATTATGATTCATAAGCAGGGTTAAGCTAGGGGATTAATGGAATTATAAAAGGATCATTTATTTAGTCTTTTATTTTCTAAAGTGTAATGTAACGTCCATGTATGTAATCTATTTTCCAAGACTGCTAAACTGATCGGTCTTTTGGGACTTGATTCCTTGTAATCATGCCAATGTATTAAAATAATGCACCGACTCTAGGTAACTGGAGTCAGAGCGTTACAGTTGGTATCATAGGAAGTTTAGGAATAACCTTGGAAACTAGATTTAGATAAACTCTGATTAGAGCACATTACCCTAAGATAGACTTTGAGGATTAGTATAGAACAACTTCCTAGAATTTTGGTAATGTAGAGATTTTGTGAGTTTTCCAACCAAATACATCCCTGTCTGGAAACGAGAAAGTAGAGGCGGCTCTGGCACAGATGTACCTAGGGGTAAAATCCAAAAACACCGCTTTGAGCTAGACTCGAATGGGAACTGGTGAATGACAGTGGGCATTGATGCACTCTTGATTACGACACTCCTGGGGGATATGCTTTGGATAATTCTCATTTTCTTTACAAATCATTATGAAGGATTTACGAGTATGTATCTCCTCAAAGAAAATATTTTTATTGATTATATCCATAAACTATTAAATTTATGTTAGGTATTTTACAAGTTTTTAATTATTAATTGCAATTCATACACTAACCTAGTGTATGTCATTGTATAGAAATGGCACCTAATGGAAGGAATGTGAACTCCAGAAATACGTATGATCCAAAGAGTAAGACCGATCATATCTTTCATAGTATTAAGCCAACATTTAGATGGAAAATAGTCTACTATGTATTCTCAACATATGAAGAAATAGTATCATGGGTTAATAAGATAAGTAAATAATTCTCTGAGTCCTATGGCTTTGAAGGGAGGAAAGAGAGGAAAAGGATGGAAGAGAGAAATATGGATAAAGGGAAGAGGGAAAAGAAGGATTTTCAAATATACGATAAATGTGGAATGAATCACATTGGTAAATTCTTGAAGGGAATGGTAGTTTGTTATAACTGTTGAGAAAAAGGACACGAATTACGTGATTGCAAGGGTAAGAAAAGTTTTCAAATGTAAAATGCTTTATCTTCAAGGCGTTGAGACACTATGTGAATCAATGTCTCATTCATAAGAGTATACCGCAAATGATGTTATTGGATAATAATCAAGTTATGATACTTCCTCATATGAAGAGGAATGATTATTGTTCTTATGTTGTTATTATAGAATTATTTAATTTGAGTGTTGTATCAACAGTATACTGGTTACATGAATTATAGAGATAAATAAGGATTGTACTGAAGTACTATTTTATTGAGGATTTGAGATTATATGGTTCTAAGAAAAGTGACGTAATACTAAGCTACATGTTTTGGAAAATACATGGTTGAAGGAAAGGTAATCCTTAATATGGTCCTGATAATAAGGTAGTGATTTTGGAAAAAGAGATGGTTGATTTTGGTAATTCAGGATGTTGTGGTGTTATAAAATAATACATGATGAAGGCGTTCACATGTTATTACCTGGAAAAAAGGATCCTCATTATGTTTAACTTCCTTATAAATTTTGGACTGAGAGTTTGGATATAAGTATTTTGGATAATTCTAAAGGCTGGAATGGATTAAGTTTGAAATTGGATACTATTGTTAAGGTTATTTTTGGATTTCCATAAAAAGTACAACCAGAAGGTCGGGAGGCAACCCGTCACGTCCGGCAAGGCCGCGAGACTTGAGCCCACATCCGAAGGGAGACAAGGGTGTATCACTTATCACTGACCCACGTGATGTCCTGGATTGAATAATAAAGTTTTTTTAAAGGGTCTGGTAGATGAATTATAAATTCGTTTTTTTTTTAACCCTAAATGAATAGGATAAATATATTATTTTTTTAAGTTCTATTAACTTTTTGAGTGAGAGATGATTTTCTAGTATAAATTAGTTGAGGGATGAAACTCTACTTCTCAAGTACATATATATATATATACACACACACACATATATATATATACATATATATTTTCCTCTTATTTTATGGATAAATTAATTATTAAACTTTAGGGAATGGATCTTAAAACCAAAAATGTGTTATCCTAATACCTTATGTTTTGTTGAACCGATGGTATTTTAAATCATCATAAATTGGTGGATTTGAGGCCCATAATTCTACAATTATTTGTGATTGATGACCTCAACCACTCCCAATAAATATTTTTATTTTTCCTCCAATTATGTGTCTCTAATTGGCACCAATTTTCTTCTAATAGAGATCATAATTTGGTGGTGACTTTTTCATTCCCCTTTTACTCTTATTAAGACTAAATTTTATTAACCCAATTTCCGATGTGGGTTTTCCCACAAAGGTATTTTCTATTTTCAACCTTTTATTTTCGAAGAACAATTTCAAATTGTGTGGATGGAATTTATTTAAGGAGGAAATAATGTAACACCCCAAGATTTTAAAGTACGTTATTTCTTCAAAGTAATTCAATAACTTGCACTACACGCAACATCGAGTTCAAGTACACGACAACTTACCAAACTAGCCGTTCAAAAGCGGTTATGAATAGTATTAACTAAATTTTGAACTATATATAATCCTAATAATTATAGAATCCGTATTATTATTTTCTTAGACATAATGTAAGAACTAATTTATTTTTTCAGATAAAATAAGTATTTTTCAAAAATGCACTTTTACCGCCTTTTATTGGTAAACCCTTTTTAAATCCAATATTTGAAACTTTTATATATTCAATTTGATAAAATAAACTTCTTATTTAGAATCAGGTCATAAGAATTTAGTTTCAATAAATTTTTGGTGTTTTTATGATAACTTTCATATGTGGGTGAATAGTGAAAAATACTATATTTTAACTGAAAACAACTTTTAAAATAAAAACAATTTGTAGTGTTAAATTATGAATTTTAATGGTTTGGAACTATAAATAGAATATATTTTTACCATTTAATCCAATTATGGTCATTTTAAGTAATTTCACTTTGAGAATGGACATAAAGAAGTGTCAATCTTTTGATAGATATTGTTTCTTAAAAATACACCTTTTGGTTTTGACAACGGGAAGTAGTTTTAAATTAATAAATGAAACTTATATGTTTTGAATTTAGTATAATGGACTTAATTTTTGGATTTGGAATATCGAAATTAGCTTAGGGTGAATTTTTGGTATTTTTCTGAAAACATTCAATTTTTTATGAATAGTGAAAAACACTAAGTTATAGTTTAAAACCGAAATTTTATTTAAATAATTATTTATTTAATTTAAATTTATTTTTGGTCAAAATAGATACATAATACTTATATAATTAAATGTAATTCATTGGAGTCAGTTTATAAAAAATTTAGATATATAAAAAATTTATTGAACTTTTCACCGTCTTTTACCCACCTCCTATGAGAATTTGCGAATTCACATAAAACTACATTTTACCACTTCTGTGAGTGGAATTTAGAAAATCCGAGAGACACGGATAATATCAGGGATTAAAATTTGGTTCAATAAGATAAAAATAATTTTTGGTGAATAATAACTTTTTACTTTTATTTACCACGGTTAAAAGTAAATCGGGTAATTAAGGGTAAAAATGATATTATTATTACCCGAAAAAATGTTCTAATTCTATTGGATAACTATAGTTCAACCAAAAAAAACCTTAGGAATAAAATATAAACCTCTTTGGTCCACTTGGATTAGATTCGGACTTTTATTATTATTTAATTCAATGAAGAGTTAAAAGAGTTAAAATAAAAGTTTAATAACTAAAACATTTTTAATATAGGGTTATACGTAAGATAAATTTGATTATAAATATTCATTATAAATATAAAAATACTTCATATATAATGGTATTTTATTTATAATTTTAGACATTAAATAATTTAATTTATTTATGACACAATGGTGATGCAGAAATTACCTTATTAATGAAATATTAAAATAATTGATATTTTAAATACCCAAATAAATGTAATTTGAGACTTTTTATGAATTAAACTAATTTTATAGGTTAATATTACATATTAGTGTTGGTTATATGAATTTAGTTCGAAGTAATAATGCTTTTATGAATTTAGAAAAAAAAACAAAATACCAAATAGTGTCAAAATTGACATAAAAGAGTTTTTAAAACAAAAATTATATTAATAATTGATATTAAATTCATAAAAAACTAAGGTTCGGTCAAAGGACTTGTATAATGATATATTTATCATTAATGGACCACTTGGGGGTCTCTTGGAAGTATATAGTAAGTTTATTAACTATATAATATAAAACTACAAAGAGACATGGTAAATGTCAAACTAATTAACTAAGAGTTAAAACTAAAAGATAAGTTTAATAAAGTGACCCAAACCTGTCTAAAACCTATTGGTTGAGTTGTTTTCGACCCATCTCCACCTTATACTCTAAATAAATCAGTTTTGAGCCATTATAAATCGAATATTAATTTATTATAAAATAATATTTTATGTTTTTTCAAAGGTGCCCCTCACCCCTCTTATAAAAGTACACTTCCCCTTCTCTCAAATTCACACCTACAAAGCCATTTGTCTTGGAAAAAACCTGCCCAAATATCCTCCCAACTATCCTACCTTTATCCTAGAGGCATTCCTTTGGTCATAAAGCCAATTTAAGGATCCCTTTTGATCAAATCAAAAGGAAAAATTCGGAGAAGAGGTAATGATTTCACCACCCTCTTTCAAGTTCTCTTATAATTCCACTTACTCTTTCTTTGTTGTTTCCATTCTAAAATAATAACTCCAGTATCTTATATATACTATTATGTTATTATAAATATGGAACAACTATATTCATTATTCTATCCATCTTATGAATGCCAATGTCACCATGCGTGCGTGCGTACGGCTTACTGTCTCCAGGCTGTGGTGTAATTTGTTATTCAACACTATGTTATTTAGACGGATACAATGATGATTAATATGTATATAAATAATGAAAATAACATGATAATGTCTCTGTAAAATTAATATACCATCCAATTCCACACCTTTGAGGAAATGATATTATCGCTCGTGCGTACGTAGGGATTACCGTCTCCACGACGTGATGAGATTCATTTCCACGATCACCAATCATCGATGATTATAAAAATATATATTACTAATAAGTATGTAATATATGACATAATAATTATACTACAGATATATATATTTATATATATATATATATATATTTACTTACATATATCTTATTCACTTATTTCCATTCAATACGATATGCAAACGGAATCATCGTTTATGCGTACGTACGGACTACCATCTCCATAAACGGATTTTTTCATTTCATATATATGTCTATTATACATATTTATATTCTAAATATATATGATATATAAATAATTCTTTATATTCTGGAAGAATTTAAATCTTTTTCTAATTGATACAATCAAGCTTAACATGTTAAAACACGTACAATAAAGAGAGCGATTATTACCTGAAATATTAATTTAACATGGAAATTATTATTAAATGGGTAGTATAAAGTCATAAATGAATCATGTATGATTTCATAAATATTAATATGGTTCTGTTATAATTTAATAACATACTACGATCTTCATACAGGAGGTTAAACGTACCCTCGACTAAAGGAAAGTGCAAGGTAAGGGTTAATTTCACAATCTCTTTATTATCTGAGGTTGTTTTTACATTAGTATCTACTAGGATATATTTATTATCCATGTCCATGTTTCATAAAATAGTTTTGAAAGGGATTATTTTATGGTACTTTTTACTAAAACATCATTTTAAATGTTTTAAAGATTTAATCTTCTAAACCATTCTCATTAATGTCCATGTTTTCAAAATGGTTTTAAGGGTTTATTTAAATGGACATGAATGTTTTAAAAAGTTAATTACTTTAAAAAGTTTCAAAGTGGTATGGTACACTTTGATTCAAAAATGTATTTAAATGTATTATTTTCTAAATTGTGTGAGTTTTAAATGTTTTCATGAAAAAAGGGATATTTCTCTCAAAGTGTTTTACAAATCATTTTCATCTATGTCAAAATACTTTAATGGATTTTAAACTTGTTTGAAGTTGATTTATTATGATACAAATCTTCCTTATTATATTTAAGTTTTTGTGATATGTTTTATTGTGGATGAGTTATTTTTATAAGATTCATCATTTATGGGAAAAGTATTGAAATTTTGTATGCCAGTTTTAATACGAATGTTTATGGTATGTTTAAACCTTTTCATATAAGGAATGCATTGGACTTAGTAAGTGATAGGTGGATCCCACTTTAGCTTCGCGATGCATCGGTAGGTCTCATGAGACAAAATAGTGTCTTTGAACAAGGCCTTAACAAAATCTTATTTGTAGTCTTGGAATAAGGCCTTGACTATGTGGTTATGATAGTCTGGTATTTTTCATTCCATCATTATGAAAGTGGCTATTGATATTGCATGTGATTATTCGACAAGTAGAATATCCATGTGAATAAGTAAATGGAATTATTTAATTTTATTTTTCCATATTATGTTGAATTTCAAGTTTAAAAAGATTTTGTTTTAGTTATACACTGTCTTAAATGTTTATGCTTATTTATAAATGTTTCCGCTATATTGTTATCCTTACTGAGCATCTGAGCTCTCCCCTTTCTATGTTTTAATTTTCTCAGGATTCCAATAAGTGTATTATGATTGATAATCAGGGTTAATCTAGGGGATTAATGTCATTCTAAAAGGATCATTTATGTTGTTTTTTATTTTCTATAGTGTAATGTAACATCCATGTATGTAATCTATTTTCCAAAACTGCTAAACATATCGGTCTTTCGGGAATTGATTCCTTGTAATCATGCCAATGTATTAAAATAATGCACTGAATCTGGGTAACTGGGGTCGGGGCATTACATGAATAGAACTAAAAGTAGTGACAATCCAATAAGTGCTACTTGTAAGTTGGATCTTGATGAAGATGGAAAATCTGTTGATCAAACCAACTACAGAGGAATGATTGGAAGCTTACTCTACATAACTGCTAGCCAGCCTGATATTATGTTTAGTTTATGTATGTGTGATCGTTTTCTAGAAAACCCTAAGAAATATCATTTAAATTATATTAAAAGGATTTTCGAATTCCTCAAACATACACCCAATCTAGGACTCTTCTATCCCATAAGACAATCATTGTAGTTAATTAACTATTCTGATTTTGATTTTGGGGGTTGTATGTTTGATTGAAAAAAAGCACCTCTGGAACATGTCACCTTTTAGGCAAGTATCTAGTATCATGGTCTTGTAAGAAACAAAACATTGTTTCATTATCTACTGCCGAAGCTGAATACATAGCTTCTGGTAGTTTTTGGGCAGATATTTTGTGGTTGAAACACACATTACTAGATTATGGGTATCAATTCAGGCATGTACCTATAAATTGTGACAATACAAGTGCTATTAACATCTCAAAAAAACTTGTTTTACACTCTAGGACAGAATATATTGATGTAAGACATCACTTCTTAATATATCATTATCAAAAAGGTGATATCACTTTGGAATTCATTGGAATTGAATATCAACTTACTGATATATTCACCAAACCATTAAATTCTGAAAGGATTGGTAACATCATACATGAATTAAGAAAAATAAATCATAAGTAGAAAACATAAGGATTTCAAAACTTACTGTCTCACAGCTTACTGTTTTACAGTTTATAGTTTCAAGAGGTAGTGTCTTAGAAATACTGTCTCACTCTCATAGTTTTGCTAGTTACTATCTTAAAGTTGATGTTTCATGTTTACAGTCTCACATTTAGTGTCTCTCGGTTAACATTTTTCACATACTATTTTAAACAATACAGTCAAACCGTTTTGAAGTCACACAGTAGAGATGAAATCATGAAAACTTGTTATGGTCTCACCATGACAACCTATTACGGTCTCACCATGAAAGTCTATTCCGGTCTCAATATAATAACACTTTTCATTTTATTTATATATTATAACCCATATCGCTTTGATTGATTATTTTATTCTTTTTCTTTCCATCTTTTTTTAATTTACGACACTTGATATCCCTAAATGATAAAAATGAAAGAGGATTCACTATTTTCTTCACTCAATATCTCTTCTCTCAAACTATAAGTCCTCCTCCAACCCTTCAATTCTATCTCTCTCTGTCTCTCTCTCTCTCTCTCGAACCTTCTTTGAATGACCAGAATGAAATGTCCATCTTCATCAACTCCCGAGAAGAGTAGATCAAAGAATAAAATGAAAAGAGCACCGAAGATAGCTACTGACGGTCCTTTTAATCTAAATCTTGTTGATATAATATTGGTACCAAAAAAGGAGATCTTTGCTAAGTGGTTGTTTTCAAGTAAGTCTTTAGTTTTGAAAGTACTGAAAGAGAAGGGATGTCTGGCCTGGTTCACAAAAGAGAAATGGCTGATTTACCCAAAGAAAGTTGCTCAGTTCTATCAATTTTTTCAATTATATTTTAATACAGAAGATGATTTTTTTTAAGAAGTTGGATCAATGGCCAAAGATCTACCATTTCTTTGAGGTTATGGGCTTCTTTCCTACAGATAACTTATGAAGGAATTTTTTAGGACTATCAGATAGGTCATCCCCCTCCCAGTGATATCTTTATTTTAGAAGAAGCCTTGGGAAGGTTTCCAAGAAATAAATCATAGAGAATATCTATTGCTGCTGAGCTAGATGGTGAAACCATATTGTTGTTTAAGTTTATTCAGAATCGGATTAGTCTAAGAAACATAGATTTTGCTACCCTCAAATATAAAGATATATTTTTGATACATCTTATGAAGAATTGACACAAGATTATCCTATGAAAGTATGTTACACTTCATATGTGTGATTTGATCAAGACAACAACAAAGTAAACCTCCTTGTTTTACTCAATGTTAATGTCTTCTAATATATATACTAAAGGGTTAGTTGGACCTAATGAAGAAGTAATTAAGGATTTTGAATTTTGTATCTCAAAGGTTACAGTCAAAAGAATTAAAATTAATTGGAATCCATGGAAAAAGGCTTGGGTGGGGGATAATCAAAGGTGATATGAAAAGTTTAATCTGATTAAGAATTCTTCAAAACCTAAGGACATCTCTGATCCTGGTTTGGAACCATATGAAATTGTTGAATATCCTATTAAAGAAGAAGAGGAGGAGGTTTTTTCACATACATGGGAAACTTTCTTAGATAGGGAAGGCATTGGACTTGTTCCTCGGGAATTGTTGAGAAGGAAGTACATGTTTCTAAGGAAACTATTTATTTGGAAGAAGAACCTACCTCTAGAGAAGAGACTATTGTTAATGTAAGGGAAAAATAAGTTTTGGAAGAGCATCTAGAAGAATAACTTTCTCTTGAGAAAGAAGATGCTTTTGAGGAACACTTAGAGGAACAAGAAGATCCTGAGATTATCCCCTATGCTGAGGAAATAATGGGGAAATTATTTCAGTTGGCTAGAAAATAAATGAGTGAGGCTATTAGAGATGAAATTTTGGAAACAAATCAAATAACTGAATCTCTTAGTCCTATGAGAGATTCACTTGTTGAGGGGAAGCAGCACCCTACTCTAGAAAGTGTTGAAATTCCTAATTTAGTTGACCAAAGAATTGTGGATACATGGTATAAGTTCCCAAGATACTTTGATTTGAATGATACCCAATAAGCCTCTGTTAATGTCATAGACCTGACTATTGTGTTTCGATTGAAACTGGTCTCTACTCTAGAAGTAATCTCTACAAAGGAATCCGATCCTGTCTCAAATCCTATTCCTGAACCTTCACAAGAACCTCATACGTTGCTGAATCATAATGATTTCAAATCCTTTGGATCTACTTTATTGGTTGGATTTGAAAAGATCATGAACACCCAACCTGCTCCTATGACAAAATTAAGTAAAAGAGATGTTCACCTACTATTAGAAAAGATCATATGGAAGATTTATCCAAAAATGCTTCATGAAATTCAAGAGGTCATAATTGAGAACAAATAGCTAAGTGATGAAGTGAATTCTTTTAGATCTATGGTTGAAGATATGCAGAATGTGTTGAAATTAGGACCAGATCATCTTTCTCAGCCTGTTAAGGATGTTAGTGGTCAGATTTAATAGGAAGTTACCTCTCTCATTAAACTATACCTAACTTCCTAAAAGAAAAGGTGCTTGAGATAAACAAGTATATAGTTCAAGAAATGTGTGAGCATGTTATTGGTCTCAACAAATTGTTTGATGAGTACAAGGGATGTCTACATAAAGTTCAAAATCATCTCAAGTCCCTCTCTAAAGCTGTTGCAGCCTCTAGTGCCTCGGGACAGTCATCTCAACCCTCCTTTGACAGTGATCTGTTTAAAATGTTGTTAAGGAAGAACTTCAATAAGTGCTATGTGGATTTGACAGGGAGATTCTGTCTATGGTTGTCAAAAATGGTGATAGAGTCCTTGATTTGGTAAGAATTCATTCAAAGATTTCAAATGATGCTCAGGAAGAAATTACTAATAAGGTGGATTTCTACTTCAAAAGGATTTTCTCTAAGCATGATATGACAAACCATTTCAAGTACCTTGTAGAGAATTTGAAAATTCCTCATATCACTCAAGATTTCAAAACTCAAGTTTAAATGTCGAAGGATTTAACTCTTTTATTGGACAAGTTCAAGGAAAACAAATATGATTTTGAGAAAGAAATTCAGTACGGTGGTGAGATTATTTCTAACTTCATCATGTGATTAAGGCCTTATCTTCATGTACAAAGAACCTCTATTGTGGCTCCTGCAGCTACACCCTTGCGATCTAATTTACCTTCTTCCTCATCCACTGCCTTTTTCTTTAGCGACGTGACAGACAGATGCGGGTGCCTCATGGTTCGAGGCCACCTAAAGGTTGGCTTTTGTGTTTTGAATTTCAAATTTTGCTTTTGGTTTTTGGTTATGGATTCTGAATAATGTATGTGGTTACGCTAATCCTTGAAGAGGTCATTTGGAAAATCAAATAAAAATATAAATTCCAGTCAGTATCTCGGGCTCTGAGTCAGATTAGACTATCTATCCTTGACCAATAATTACCTCAGTATTCCACCAAACCTACCTTGGAACCCTCTTTTTTTTAAGGTCTCCCTCTTCCTTCTCTGAATGTTTGTTCACTCCCTTCTTCAACTTCTACCTCTACTCCTGTGGCTCCTCCTGATATTACTACCAATGGAAAAGAGAAGACAGCCAGTGCTGAAGAAAAGTGAACACTATCTTTCGATAATGATATTTTGTATTTTTTTGTTTACTACTATTAATGACACATTTGTCTCCATATAATTCACCGTCAACTCTTATTGTCTATTATATTATTTACTTTTGTACTCTTTTTTATAATCCCGAAAGGGGGAGAGACATATACACTAAGGGTGAGACAGAACACTAAGAACAGATATCTCGCTCATATGATTTTTGGTCATCAAAAATGGGGACATTTTTGGACTCCTTGTGTTTTAATAATGTTTTAATGATCACAAATTTTTACTCCTATTTAATCTATTCCATATCATGTGTATATATGATTGGTTTCTTTATGCTTCAAATTAATTTTCTCAAGATATTGATTCCTATAAATAATTACTGATTATTTTAAACTATATTTAACTTCATTATATAATGATTTCTTTTATTAATGACTAATTCTAATTCATTTGGTGAATATTTCTGCTTAAGTCTATATACAGATATTTGGATAAGTCTGAGAAACTGTGAGTCTGCCACCAGTTCTTGTTTTCTAGAAAATGACCCAGACACCGTGACCCAGTCACCATGACTTAGACACCGTAACCCAGAAAATGTGACCAGACGCCATAACCAATTTTCGATCTCATGAAGTCTGTGACACCAGTTCCTTGCAAAGACATCGTTCAAAGTTTGGAAAAGTACCAGACACCGTGATACTAACACTGCATATGTGCTACTGGTTCTAGATCTCAATACAAGTATGGCACTGTGACTGTCTCACCAGACAAAGGCAAAGAAGAAGACACCGTTTATTGGTGACACAATTTCCAAGTGACATTGTTTCTAGATAGACTGTGACATTGTTCTTTAATATGTTTTGTTGATTTCAATTTAATTTGTAACGATCATATTTGAGTATTTTAAATGCACTGACATAATTAATTTTTATGTGTAGACATGTAACCTGAGAGTATGAGGTACGAGGTGTAGGATACATGCATCATGTCAGCTCCAACACATACACTCCTAGAATAAAAAGAAAAACATGGCCCTAAAAATGTGACGAGTACTAGTGTGTAGCAGAAGCATGAGAATTCTTGAAAAGTGGAATGAATACGTAACAAGATACATCTGAAGAACACATAAAGAATTCTTGAATAAAAAATCTAGAATAACATAGATCAGATCCAAATCATCTTGAAAATACCAACTCCATAAAGAACATGAGCTTCATCTAACTGGAAACCAGAGCACCAGACTTGTGATACTCAGTTTCTCATAAGAGGACTTGATACATGCATCTTCTTCATCCTAGAAGTCCAGAGCAGCATAGAATAACACTCATAGCACTATTAAACTTATCTCATCATCTTTTCTCTTTTGTTTATTGTTTTTAGCTCTAGAGAAGTGTGTGTGTTTTATTGAAAACACACACTGTCTCATTCACTAAACTGGAGGATACAAGATATATTTCCTCTCACATATTTTTAAACTTTTTTAATCCCATTGATAAGGGTGAAAGAGGTCCTTGTGTGACTTGATAGTTTTTACCCATGAAGAACTATGGAAGAGGTCGTATGACCTGGACAGTCTTGTGCACTGTTGTTTACCCCGATCCAGGGTTTGGTTCAATTTTATTAATATAAACTACTTGGTGGAAGGTGATCACCAAGTGGAGTGGATTAGGTCTCGGCTTAAGACTAAACCACATGTTTTATACAATGTGTTTTTTAATTTAGTCTTTCTCTATTTTACTGTATAATTAAAAAATCACTATATTTAATTTGATAGTTAATTTTAGATAGTTGTTATAATTGTTTTTTCTTATTAGAATAGATTCAAAAGTAATATCAATAACTAATTCTGATATTACTGAGAACTAATAAATCTTCTAAGAGGTTATTTGAACATTCAAACCTTTATAACCATATTACCTTGATTGACTGGTCTGTATTCAATTTTATTGGTGAACCTTTTTAAGAAAACTTTTTAACATAAATTTTTATAGATGCTCAATTCACCCCCCCCCCCCCACCCCCCTCTTAAGTACTCTAATCCAACCAACAATATCCCTTTAGGAATGATACACTAATCAAATCATGCTTTCACTGATAGAAGTATTATATTGATATATCATTGAGGAGTAAAATCAAAACAAAGAAAGATGGTATTTCTAGATTTCAATGGAACTTTCATCATGTTTAGATGAGTAATGTTATCATAACCTAGAGGGAGTTAGAGGACTTAATTCATGATATAAATTATAGATTAAAGAGTAAT
Source organism: Viscum album (assembly GCA_963277665.1). NCBI lineage: Eukaryota > Viridiplantae > Streptophyta > Magnoliopsida > Santalales > Viscaceae > Viscum > Viscum album. The sequence continues at coordinate 2,093,981,468 of OY728163.1, read as the reverse complement.
TTGGACCTTTATATTAAAGGTATTCCTAAGAATAAAACTTAAATTTATTCATGAAAATATAACTAAATATGGAATTTCCATCCTTTTATATTAATGTGGAATTATCAACCATCATTATTAGAACTATGAGAGTTTTTTTAAGATGGTTTTATTGAATTATAAATCCTTTTTAATACTATTTATGTTTTTTTTAATTATTAAAAATCTAGATAAAATTAAATGAACACTTTTGGTTTGTTAGATTCTATTAAATTATGGTTTTTGTGATTTTAATAGACTCTAAGAAATTACATGTAATAATATTCTATAGTTTACATGAAAATTATTTATTCAAATCAGTTTACATTTTACAAAATGAAACTCAAATAAAGAAATTTGAATATAATAAACCTCAAAGATTCAAGTTAAGCTAAGATGAATGGAAAGAGAACACATATGGTTGCTCCAATAATATCATTGGTGGATAAAAAGATTTATAAAAGTTTTAGACCACCAAATTATTCCAAACTTGTTGTTGAGAACATCTCAAAATAAAAAGCATCCAATTTAGAAAAATACTGGCAAAAAGCACTCTAAAGAACAAAAAAATATTTTTAGGTTACTATTTAAACTATTATATGTTTGGGAAAAGGAAATAAAGTAATGGAATTATTATTAAATAGTTTCTAAAATCTAGAATATTCTAGTTCAGTTCACTCTCAACATAAAAAAACATGAATCCTATCTAATAGAGAGATCCCACCCAAATTTTAACTTCATTAAATAAATACATTTTACTTAAGTAAAAATATAAATGTATATATCATTTATATTCATATTAAAGTACTTGGAACGTCTCATACTTGGACATTTTAGTTTTCCCCAAATTGTGAAAACTCATCATATCATCCTTTTAATTTTTCTTCTTTTCTAATGAATCCAAAAAACAATAATTCAATACAATGAATAATAATTAAATTTTTAATACAAACCATTAAAGATTTAGAATACCTTAAACTCATTAATCTTCCAATAGGTGATTATTTCTTGATATTATGTTGTTAGAAAGTTGGTGAATATTGGTACACCCTCTAAATCAAAACTAAATTTACTCTTCCACTAACACATAACTCATACTTAAATGATCACCACAACTCCCAAAAATCCATTAACTGTGTGACCTTAGCAACTTCATTTTCAGGAAAGTTAAAATGATGTTGCAATAATCATCTTAATTCATATAAATACAAAAATAATATAAATTTAAATTTAAAAAATCTTCTAACCTATATCTTTTCCCATGAATTATCCTTGATTTCAAAACTACTTTTTCACCATAATAATGGTTTCACTAGAATCAAATCATTGTACTTTTCTAATGTTTTCATAAAACATCTACACTACCTGGAATTTTTACCTATCATTTGATTGTCTGCATTGTAATCTACCATTATCTGTGATTAATGATTCTAGGATTCACCCATACGGGTGCACCCACATCACCTCTTAGAATATCCCACTGAATAGGATAAAAGAAAAAAACATAATTAATTCACAATACAACAGAAAAAATGAGGTGATATTATTTGACACACTTATAAAAAACATAATGCAGGATACTCATTAGGCTCGGATGGATCTGTGGGTTATCCTAGATTGGTAGCCTCTGAAGGATGTGCCTACTCCAATGCATAAATTGGGTTATCTTCATGCACGGGAGTGGAAACTGAAGGAGAAGAATCATTATATCCTAAATGGATTGTAGGAAATGGTGTTGGTGTAGACATAGTAGAATAAGTATAGAAGTGGTGGGGATACATCATAGAATATGGATTTGGTATGGGTGGGAACATCTCGGGTGGCAGTGTAGACATCGTATGAGAAATAGAGTCTAAATAAGATCATGATGGAGACATGGGTGGGAACATACCTAGAGGCTCAGGTGGAGGATGAAAATGTGTGATTTATGGGATGTACACTGGTAGTTCAGGGTGTGAACAGTTATGATGGGTTCCCTTTTTATCTCTAAGAGCACCCCCATTAATACCCATACTAGTAGGATAAGGATAAGTCAACTCTATTTTAGTTGAATGTCCCTAAAAAATTAATAAAGAATAAGAAATTGATAGTAAATGTAATATAGAATAAAAATATTACAATTATTGTTATCCCAACTATGTTGAATACCCTGAGAGGGGAGGGTAAATCAGGGTATGAAAAATTAAAACAACTTCCCCTTTGGATCTTTTTTCATTGTTAAACCAAACACTATTTTCTCCCATTCTCGTAGCAATGTATGATAAAAATTTAATGCATGAATGAGACGAAACAAATTACTTGGTTCACACTCCCTATTCTATGTCCTAGTATCATACAAAGGAATTTTGCCAAAGTATCAAATAAACTAAATTGCACTACTATAATAAATTTCATATCGGATTCATTGTCCCTACTTGTTCACAACAAATCACAATTTGAGTGATCTCTGATCTCTCAACTAAAGTGACCTCACTGCTTCTTCAGTTGATTCTACTTTTGATCACTTGAATCAATAGGTTTTACACCTTATTTTTTTCATCATCAAGTTTCACAATCACCTACTTGATGAATAGAACTTTACCAAATATTTACTAGGAATTACCTTTTCAACAAATTCATGATTTTCACTTCTTTCAGGAAGCTCACATATCCTTTACAAAATTGACGAAATATTCACAAGAATCTCCTGATTTCATGAAACCCATAACTTTCGTGAATCTCACCTCTTTTGAGAAGCTCAAATAGACTTTGTGAAGCACCCTCCTTTTGTAAAGCCTCACTTAACCTTTGAAAAGTTCAATACTTTAGTGGTGCTTAGAAATTTTGGATAGATTACATAGCCTTCACAAACTTTCTTTCTTTGTGAAATTTTTTTCAATAACAAACTTCATGAATAACCTTTACATATTCAAATCCTTTGTATTTTCATTATGTATTTCTCTGCTGTCATGGGGGGGAAGAAGCCTATTTATAAGCATTTCCTTCAATTCCAAAAGCTTCCAAGCTCATCACTTTCTTTTCATGAATCTATCTAATATTTCTCACAAAACTCCTTGTTTTCATAGTGAAAAAAGAAAATATTCCATTCTCCAATCTTTTTGTAGTCATGGAGACTTAATTTTATTCCTTAATGAATTTATGAACCTTTAGACCTTAACAAAAGCATCTTCCTTTATGAATCTCCAATCATCATGAAATCCATGAATCTTCCATATTTTTATGAGGTGTTCATAGAAAGAAAAATTTCACAATTATTGAGTCATTATCCAAATTTTGGACCCCAAAAATTTGGAAAAAATTGGTAAGTGGAGCCACCTTTTATACACATATTTATGTACTACCTCTAGAGTATACATTCCTTCGTCTTGAACCTTTATCAAAATTAATTATCAGAAATATCTCCAGAACTGCATTACTAGACTTGGAAACATTCTTTGTCAACAAACACAATCAATCCAAAATCACTATAAAGTTACCTTGATGGATTTTTCCCATCAATGTCCCCCTATGTATTTGTTGACAACACTTCACATTTTGATATCTTGTTAAAGCTTCATCTATATTATTCCAAAACTTTCTTCTTTTGATTCATATAGAGATCAAATATTTACTAAACACACACTCTAATCCCACATGATCCATGCTCGACGTGATAAACAATAGTATCATGAAAAGTTCATCAATGAATCACTTCATTATAAAACCACTCAATAGATTTGATCATGAACCCCATCTATCCTGATAAGTAATATTTGATTGATAATATTTAGCATCTTCAAATTTAAAAATCCCCCTTCTTCACTACCCCCCATATCATCTTCTCACCCTATCATTATCAAGATATTTTATCCCCTTTGTCAATGAACTCCAACGTCACTCTTTTGTGGTAGCAAAATTGTAAAGAACACATATCATCAAATTAGTGAAAAACACACCATACACAAGGAGAGGGGGTCTTTCATCCACACTTTTTCAAGTGAATGGAGTCAAATGAAATACAAGATCTAGTTTATTGATTTCAAATACCTATTCGGGTAAGTCCTTCTTCAGAATGTTCACAACTTGTAGTCCTGTAGAAATGTACTCCAACTTCACAAGCCCATGATCCACATTTTCCTTGATAAAATGATACTTGAGTTCAAGGTTCTTTTTCCTTGAGTGATGGATTTTATTTTTTATAAGATTTAATGCTCTTGAATTTTAATAATGGATTCTGATCCGAGACTTCACTTTAACTCCAATATCATTAAGCTGCTTCTTTATCCACAATAACTATGTACAAACTTGAGTGACAGCAGTACATTCAGCTTCTTCAATGCTCAATTAAATGAAATCTTGTTTATTATTTAAAGAAAAAATACACAATAATCTAAGAGAGAACGAACCACCTAACATTTATTTTCTATTATCTTCTGAACTAGACCAATCTACATCTATATAGACCAATAAATCTTGATGAAATTTTTCATTTTAAAAAAAACAAAAATTCATCATCCAGTTGATATACTGAAGTGTTATTTTTACAATAATTAAGTAGATTAATTTGGTATCACTTTGATTGTGCTTCTTGGGATTTTTAAAAAATAATATCATGTCTTTTCATTGTCAAGTATAATAGACTACCAATGATATTATTATATTCTATGTTATTATCTTCCTTGCTTTCATCATCTCATTATGGTTTCATCCGGGTGGCCACCAAAGTCATCATCTCCATGAAGTTACCCATTCCAAATCTTCTCAAAACCTCATTGGAATATTTATATTGAGAAATAAATGTTTCTTTACTTTCTTATGTCACCTATAAACCACGTAAAAAACATCAGTTCACCAATCATTAAAATTTAAAACTCACTTTTCAAAAATTATGAAAACTATTTTCATTGTGCTTCATCTAATCCACTGAATATTATGTCATCAACATACACCAACACCATAATACTTTGATTACTATAATTGTTGAAATGGATATTGTAATCAACTCCACCATACAGAAAATCGATCATTTTCAAAAATGGATACAATCTTGAATATCGTGGTCTTGGTGCTTGTTTCAACCCATATAGTACCTTTATCAAATGAAAAACTATGTTACCATATTCATGGATGAGAAAATAATCTAGACGCTTAATATACACTCCTTCCAAAACCCCATTCAGAAATGTTGACTTGATTTCAATCCCAGAAAATCTAAATCTTCTTTGTAATATTATGATAAAGAATAAACTGATTTTATCTAGACTCACAATTGGTGCAAATGTCTCATAAACATTGATACCCGCTATTTGGGAGTACCATTTTCACACAAGTTGTTCTTAATTTCAGATCACTATATTTTCTTTATTCATCTTGTTGAAAAGAACCCATTTGGTCCCAATGACATTCTTATTTGTTGGTCTCAAGATAATCTCCCATGTCTGGTTCTTCCCAATTTGGTCAAGCAATTCATTCATAGCTTGAACCAATTTATTATCTTGAAATACTTCCACAAAAAATTTAGGATCTACCTAATATAATAAATATGAATGCTGTAAATACATCATTCTCTGTGTTTGAACAAGCACTTCTAGATCACAAAATATATTTTTGCTTTTAATTCCAACTCGACTCTTCGACTTCCGTGTAGATATAGATTTTACTTCTTCTTGCTCATCATCAGTACCTTCTTATAAATTAGTATTTTTCACTTATACTCCCCCAGAGTTTTTTTCCTTCTCATCACTGTCATGAGGGAATTATTCACTATGTTGTAAATGATTTTGTCTATTCCCTACTATAGTGATATCGTTGCTTTCAACTACTTTTTTCAACCTCTTGTTGAAGCATTTATACGCATTGATTTTTCCCAAATACCTAAGGAATATCCCATCATCTCAAAGAGACAAAAAAATTTTGTGTTTTTCCTTATTGAAAAAAAAAATACACTACAAAAAAATAGGCCTTTAACACCACTGGTATTTATCAGCTCTAGAAAAAAGTGCTGATAAATGGAAAAATTCTCGGTGCTAAATAAAGTACTGATAAATTTAGCCTTTTATCCACGCTTTATTTTTAACGCAAATGAAGAGTGTCCTTTATCAGAAAATTATTTTTTGAACTGATAAACGATACCCTTTATCAATTCTTTATTTTTAGAGCTGATAAAGGGTGCCCTTTATTAGCACTTTGTGTCTAGTACTGATAAATATTTTTTTTATTAGTGCACCTTTAGCACAGATAAAGGTCCAAATAAATAAAATTAAATAACTAAATAAATAAAAACTAAAACATGATTTTATTAAAAAAATATTATAAATTTTATTAATTAAAAAATTATTGATAAAAATGAATAAATTGATTATACATTATTAAATATTAAAAAAAAAAATAATTAGATAATTATGATAATTATTGTTAATAAATAAATTATATAGATATATTAATGTATATAAATATGATTTATATAATAAGAAATATTTATGCATTTTACATTAAATATTCCTATATTTATTGAATCATAGTTTATAATTAAAAATTAATATGAATTAAAATACTAACTAATTCTATAGTGTAATGAACATATAATTGAATGTCATTTGACTGATTCAATTTAATATAGATCAAATGTGTGTGATATTGATTTCAAATGTACATAATTAATTCATTTTTATATGAAACTCACACACACAAAACTTATCCATTTTTTCAATATTGTTAAAGTGTATTTATTTATATTTTATGTAATTTTACTCATTTCTAACATATATGCATGTGCTTAAAATTAGATATTCATTAATAATGTTTGAAATATATTTGTAAAAAAATATTTATAAATAAATATATTTATAAATGTACATTTACTATATTTATACAATTATATATTTACAATTATAAATTAATAAATATCTTTTCAAAAGTACTTATATAATTATATATATTTAAATAATTATAAAATTTATAATAAATTTAATTAAATAATGAAGATATTTACTATATTTGTATATATATATATTAAGTTTATATATGTATAATTATATAAATATATATAATGATATAAATATTATTCTTTAAAAATATTTCTATAACTATAAATAAATAACATTAAATTTATAATAAATATATTTAAAAAGAAATATATTTAATCTATTTATATTTATATATATTTATTAAGTATATATATATATACTATTTTTATTATTTATAATTACAATAATAAATCAATTATCATCACTTAAGTAATAAGTGCTCATAAAAGCAATTTTATCAGCACTTTTTTAACGATGATAAAGATGATACTTTATCAGTGCTTAACAAAGCACTGATAAAATGAATGTTTATCAGTTCTAAAATTTTAACATTGATAAATATGGATTTTAACAGTGATTTTTTAGCGTTGATAAATACATACCTTTAGCAATTCTAAACAAACGCTGGTAATAGTGTCCCGATATATTTAAAAAACTAACCATTTGTGAGCTCATCGCAAAATTAGAACTGTTCCATGGAAGCCACCCACTACCAGAGCTCCTCCTCGGTGAATTGCATCTCGAATCACACTACTTGACTGCCTCCAATTTCTCAAACATCTCATTTGACATCTGGTGTTCGGTAGCAGTTAGGGTTTCCAAAGAGGGTCTCAGATTTTCTTCAACCTAGCGAGGTAGACCTTCCAATTTTCTTTGTGTATTTTTTGTTCCATTTTTGATTTCTTCTTTGATGATGTTGGTATTTTTTTTTTGGTTCTTATATACTATTTTTGTTTTAGATTATGAAAAGAATGATTTTTTTATGATTTTTTGTTTGATTGACTACTGATGTTTTGGTCTTTAAAATTGTTGTTTTGAATCAATTTTCTTCATTTTCTATTGTTTCATCTAAAAAGAGAACCATACCCAAAATGATTATAGTTACCCTTAGATTCGCCATCCAAGTGGACTTTAATCCAACCTATAAATGAAGTATTCCAAAAAAACATCAAATGTACCAGTAGTAGGAATGATTTTACAAGTAATAATGAGGCACCATAAAATAATTAAATCCAGAATAGAGCTATGAAATTAGTACCTTTAATGATAATTAGATTCCCATATAGTATAAATTTTTCATGATAATGAGTAATGAATATTGAATTTGGTTTTTAAATTTAACAAATCATTTCAACTTCTTTAAATGATATGTATTATTTCTTTCACACCTACATAAAATTTGTTATATGTATAATCAAATATCTGAAATATGTGTATCCTTCTCTTAATGGAATTTTGGAAATGATAATTCCTTATAGAAACACCATTTAGGAATACTTTATCTACTTCATAGGAATATCATCAAATAGTTTGACGAAAATTAAGTTTTGTGACCATAATAAGTGTTGGGTACACAAGTTCTTCAATTTTATTTTCATCATAGAATTTTATCCTAACATGGATATCATGGGTTGGGGATTCAGGTAATATTACACTCCCAATATAAGTTTTATTCAATCCATGAAAATTATTATCAATATAATAGACTTTCAATGTATCAAATGATTCTTGAAATTGTATACAAAAGGATGAAATAATGTAATATGTAACCCAAGTCATAGAAAATGGTGTAAATTTTTTTCAGTGGCATTAATTATTAATTAACATATATAAAACAATAATATAATCATGTAATATGATATAATAAATTTTAACCAAAGAAACAATTTTTTTTCATTAGTTTATGGCATATCATATCATTCTATACAGATAATTATAATGTATTATGTCATAAAATACACTATTTCCATGTCTCAAATTAGAGAATTAGATCTTGTTAATTATATCAATCAATATTTGAAATATGAGTACTATTTAAAGTTAAAGTTTTCTTTTTTTGTAAATATATCATAAAATATGATAAAATATTCATGGATTATCTATTTCCTTTTAGGGAACCCCAATTATAAGGCTTGATATAGATTTAAACTATATCATGGATTATGATATAATGTAAAACATTAAATAAATTTTGAAGAACAATATTATTTTTATAATTATCACTTATAAATAGAATAATATAATTTGTAATATGGTTATAATTTTTTTCAAAATGTATTTTTTGAAATCCAAATTAGTTATAATTATTTTATATATAAATTATTTTTACAGTATTAATAATTAGTAATTAATTAATTATGGAACATTTAAAAAATACTTGACATTAATATTAATTAGTAATATCAATGTACCTTTTTATATATATTTAATGTCTTATTATTTTGACAATGAACATATTATGTGTATTTATTTATATATTGTATAAAATTAATTCTTTATGAACCCAATAATATAGTAATGAAACAAAAATGGATGCACGTTAATCATTTGACAAATGAATACGGAAATGGATTAAACGAGTTCATCAAGTTTGTAAGAGAGCATGAGGACGACCCTTCTAAAATCCTTTGTTTGTGTTTACGCTGTTTTTATTCATGGAAAATTAGTTCGGAAGAGTTGGAAGAACATTTCATTTGTCATAGAATGGATCAAAGCTATAAATGTTGGACTAAACATAGGTAAAACTGAGTGTGGATAATGATTGGGATGATACTATGGTTTATGAATCATTTTATATTAATACCTTTGTAAAAGACGATGGAGATTGCATGTAAGAAATGAAAATATCAATTGAATATGACCTTTATGATTGTCCAAAGTTTTTTAAAGAGTTAAAAAGTTATTCTGGGAAACCATTGTATATCGGTTTTACTAAATACACAACATTTTCAACTGTATTAAAGTTATATAATTTTAAGGATGTCAGCGGATGGAGTGACACTAGCTTTACCAAACTACTTGGTCTTATGAAATATATGTTACCAGAAGAAAATAAACTACCACTCCGAACATATAACATTAAAGGAATGTTACGTTTAATGGTAATGATCTCTAAAAAATTCATGCTTGTCCCAATGATTGAATATTGTTTCTCCAGGACCATGAATCACTCATAAAATCCCTAAGTGTAGCGCATATTGATAAAAGAAAGATTAATCAAGTCCTTCAAAATATGTATTGTACTTTCTTATCATTCCATGGTTTAGAAGACTATATGGATGTTAGGAAACTATGATATAATTAAAATTTCATTAAGATACAAGAATTAAATATGGGAACCTACATTATCCAGCATATTCTCCTCAGTGGAAGAAAATTGATTATGAGTTTTCTGAATTTGGAGATGAGCTGAGAAGATTTTCCTTGCCTTATCTATAGATGGAATAAATCTTTTTTGTATAAAGAGTAGTTCTCATAGTACATGTCCTGTCAAGTTGGTAAATTATAACTTTCCTAAATGGTTGTGCATGAAGCACAAATATATTATATTGTATCTTCTTATATCTGGGCCAAAGCAACCCGATAATGATATTGATTTCTATTTGTCTCTATTCATCAAATATTTGAAATTTATTTGGGATACAAGTGTTACAATGTATAATGCTCACAGAAGTGAAAAATTATTATTGAGGGATATATTATATGGAATGTTAAATGAATTTTCCCCTTATGTAAATTTATCATGCTATAGAATAAAAGAAATTTTGGGGTATACCATTTGTGAAAAATGCATATACTCAGTTTAGTTGAAACATTCCTCAAAGACTATATTATTATGAAATCAGAAATTTTTACCTCGATGAAATAAATACCAATCCTGGATGAAATCATTTGATGGGAATATCAAACAAGGTACAACACCATATCCAGTAATGGGGATCAACTATACAAGAAAATTAAAAAATATTGACACTGTTTTCGGTAAACCATTTTCAAAAAACCATACAAAATCAGGTTGGAAGAAGTGATCAATTTTTTTTTTGAATTACTGTTTTGGAATTGTTTGTATGTCAGAAATTTTATTTAAGTCATTCATGTTTAAAAAAATGTATTTCACAGTTTTATTTACACATTACTAAATGTTCCTAGAAAAGCAAAATATGGCATAAAGGCTAGGTTGGACTTCATTGAAATGGGAATAAGGGAACAGTTGGCACCGGTGAAGGATAATAGGCAGAATTTTCTTCCTCCAGCAGCTCACACTCTATCTAGATGGGAAAAATTGAAATTTTTTCTTTTTCTTAATAGTGTAAAGGTTTCACATGGGTATTCATCAAATATAAATACTGTTATTCCAATGACTAATTTGAAGTTACAATGACTAATATAAGATGACATCCATGTTTTCATGCAAGATTTAATGTTTGTTTCTTTCAGTTGCATTCTACCTCAAAATGTATGACATATATTAACCAAACTCTGATTCTTTTTCAAAGCCATATGAAGTAAATTTTTAGACCCAATGAAGTTTTCTATCATGAATAAGAATATTTTTTCCATATTATGTGATTTAGAGATGTTCTTCCCACATTCATTCCTTGATATAGTGGTCCACCTGATGGTTCACTTGGTCTGATAGGTTCAACTTTGTGGTCATGCCCATTATAGAAGGATATACCCCCATTGAATTGTATATGAATATTTTGAAATGATATTTCAAGAATCTAATTTGGCCAGAATATTGTATATCATAACAACATATTTTTAAAGAAGCTATATAATCCTGTACTGATTACCTATTAGATAATGAAATCATGAGTCTCCCAAAGTTTCGTTATATTAAAGGCCTTATGGGATAAGGGATTTATAGAAGAGATGTTGTTACAATTACCTTGAAAAAATGGGAGCAATAACATCTATAAATATTACATAATAGTGAATATTTTGATCCATACATTGAATCCCATAAAAAAATTAGAGATATGAATTCATCAGGGGATGAAGGATGGATATCAAATACTCATAATTAATAGTTTATATGATGTTTTAGAGATATATTTTATAAGGAATTCTCTGAAAATTCAAATTCAATTGTTGAAAAACTTCAATGGGTAGCCAGAGGACTGAATGAAAATGTTATATTTTACCCTGTTTTTGTAACCAATGGTTATACATTCTATACAAAATAACATGATGACTTAAGTACGATGAAAAAAATTGGTGTCATTCTTATGGATGAGTTGATGCACATATCTGGTTCCAAGGATATAAATCCAATTTATGAAAATATTTTATATTTTGGCATTATTAAATAGATATATCAGTTGGATTATACAACATTTCATGTGTCTCTTTACAGTTGCAAATGGGTTGACAATATTAATGGAGTGAAATGGGATGAAATGGGATTTGTAAAGGTGAATTTTAGTGTACAAGTGGAAAAAAGATGAGACGTTCATAAGGGAATCACAAGAAGTGCAAAAAACATTTTCCCCTGATCCAACAAACAAGAATTTGCTGACTGTACTACTGGAGACTAAAAAAATGTTGAGTTAGACAAAAATTCAATCAAGGATGACCCTTTCATTGGTAAATCACAATCAGTTCATTTCATTCCCAATATATACAATGTATTCTACATTAGAGGGTACCATAAAGAGGGGATTTAGATTCTCAATTGACAAACCAAATCATTTAATCCTTTAAAAAACTAAATAGGGTTTAATGAGAAGGAAAAAGATTTTTTAACATATTATGTTTTCCCTCATAATATTATATGTTCTTTACTACATTAACATAATCTAAATTAAATGTTTGACTACTCATATAGAAAATGTATTATGCACCTGATGATGTTCCCAATCCATCATAAGAACAAACTATAATGAAGGAAACCCTTTGGAAATATGTAAAGGAAATGTTATGATATAATTTCTCTATTTTATTGAAAAAAATATATAATGGAACCTTGATTTAATTTTCATTATTCCTTGTAGAGTTCATTTGTTTTATAAGATTTATGTCCATGTGCAAGAAGAGAAATGACACTGCCTCTACTCAATCACATAGGTAATATTAACCTACTAAAAATATAGAAAATGAATTCAAATTGTTTAAATACTTTAGAAAATTATCTATAAGTCATTTTGTATGTGTAGGAATCAGGCGCACCTCAATACAATACACAATTTTATCGGTATGCATCAAACTGTGTGTTTCAATTTTAAAATGAAATTTTAGTTAAGAAAAAAAGTGGAAAACTCAAAACCAATAATACAAATTTATATTGTTCTAAAAATTTAGGAAAACAATCCATAAGTCTTTTAGAACATGTAGGAATCAGTCTTAGCTCAATCTGATTCACAGTTTAACCGGTATGACTCGTAGTACATCTTTTTATTTAAAATTGTCATCAATTTTAGTAAAATGGAAAACTATCCCACTCAAAATAAAGAAAATACATTCAGATTGTTTTGATAATTTTCAAAAATAATCCATAAGTAATTTTTGACATATAAGAATTATTTGTGTCTCAATATGATACACGATGTGTCCGGTATGACTCAAAGTTTCCTTCATCAGTTTAAAATTGAAATTTTATTTTGAAAAGTGTCACACACTAAAAGTCGATCAAATGTGATTGAATTTTATTGATAATTTAGTAAAATGATTCATAATTCATTTGTGACATGTAGGAATCTGTTTCACATCAAACCGATACATAATGTGATCAAAATTATTCAAAAAATAATGTTTTTTCTAAATGACATTTTAGTAAAAAATACAACTGATGTACTCAAAACTAAGAAAACAGCTTCAGAATATTTTGATACTTTAGTACGATGATACACAAGTCATTTGATACGTTTTGGAATCTGTCGAACCTCGACCTGATGCACAGTGTAAAGGGTATGACTCCAAGTGTATCTTTTTATTTAAAATTGATATCAATTTTAGTAACACTTTCTGTTAATTTATTTATTTATATTATTACTAACATAATAATAATTTTCATATACATGTGTGTTCTTTTTCTCAAGAAGGGGTGGTTTGTTCAAAAAATTTATCAGTCAGGAAATTATTAAAAGATAAACAAATATTGATGTTTTTTAATGTATGTAACAATTTTTATTTATGTAATTGTGTAAACAAATGTTTGAAATGTCTATACTATAGTGTTTTTTCTTGTGTTTGAGTTGTAAATTTCATTTCATTTAAATCATGTATTGGTACATATTTCTATTGATATTTGGTGTGTTTCTGGTGCTACAGTGTGTTGTTATCGCACATTTTAGTGGTTTTGTAGTGTGCTGTTACAGCACACTACAGTATATCCATTTATCATCCCAATTAAAAGTGCAGATAAAGGACACCTTTATCAATTATTTTAAAAGCACTAATAAAGTAGACCTTCATCAGCGATTTCAAAAGCACAGAGAAAAAGTTCCTTTATCAGTGCTTTTATAATTGTGGATAAAGGTATAATTTGTCCATGCTTCTATAAGCACTGATAAAAGACCCAATATCAGCACTTTTTTAGTGTTGATAAAATACCAGGTCTTTTAACCTCACTCATATAGTCATCACTTTTCTAGAAATTATAAAGGTCATTTATAGCATCGCTAAAGGCCATTTTTGCAGTAGTGACACTTAGTTACAATGATTAAAAGGTATTTTAATATTTTCTTTTTTCATACCACATATCGTATGGTGTCTTCTCTTCCTTCAGACACAAAATATCCCTATTAGATATATATAAAGATATCAATAATAGTTCCCTCTATAATTTCTCGGGTATATCCTTCTAAATAAGAATTATTATGGCCATGTTGTACATGGTCTAATTTCTCCTCCCAACCACTCCCTTTTATTGAGGAGTTATCACTGCTAAATCTTGATGCCTTATCCAAGTTTCTCAATATATTATTCCAATTTTTTCTTTGTGAATTCCATATAATTATCATTATAAAACTTCATAATTTTCAATTCAAACATCCTTTCATATTCCCTCTTATATTGTTTTATGAAACTAAACACATCTGGCTTGTGGGAAATGAAAAGCAAACATGTCATTATACTGAAAACATCAATAAAAATAACATGATTCCTCTTTCCTTCAATATATATTGGTGGGATTTGTCCACACACATCTGTATTCACCAATTCTAGTTCTCTTTTATAATTTTTTCCTTTTTATTTTTATGTATTTCTGATAGTATTCCATTATTGAAAAACAACCCACGTGTGAGTATGATCACATGATACCTTAGGGAGATCTAGAATGACATCATATTTGGCTAGATATTCAAGGTATTGTAGACATATATGTCCAAAAAATTTATTCCATAACCTGTTTTCTTATTCCCTAGATAGCAATCATATACTTTCTTCTCCACTCACAAGGTAGAGATTCCCCTTTGTTATTTTTCACTGAAAAATAATTACAACATATCTTCCTTTAATGATACACATATTCTTTGTAAATTTTATTTAATACCCTGATTCACATAGTTGAATGATACTAAGTAAGTTGTGACTAAAACCATCAACAACCAAGACAATAGTATATCTCATTTCTTTACCCCCAAATTTGGATTTTTAGGCCAATAATCCTTAGGCCTTCATCCTTTTCAAATTCAAAAACACCTTCCTTGTAATATTTCATTCCTATAGAAGATACTTATTCCTCATAATATGGGATGTGCATACACTATCAAGGATCCATATTCAAGAAAGACTTAATTCTTTATGGTAAATCTCTGCAACCACTTCCATCTCAGATCACTTCTTTTTTATCCACATCTTTGACTTCATACCCATTATGGATTGATAATCCTGATCTTCCTTAGAGTGTGATGGACCAAATTCATCTTATAGAGTTTCAAATAAATTTTTAGTTTTCAACTAATCTGATGATATATTGAACTACTCCTAACAAACACTTTCAATCTTCTTGGGCACATTCCTCAAAATTGATGATGAAAAATATTTTTCCATGTATTTGAATCCTTCACACTAGAAATAATGAAAATTAAAATCATTCCCTAAATATTATAATATATGTGGATATCACTATTTATATTACTTCATTTGATACCTATTATGTATGGAATACACATTTTATGACAGTCTAATATTTTTATAGCAATAACATCTAATGTAGGATGCAATCCAATGTGTCACTATTGCACCACTAGTTTTCACATAGGTTATTAGTATCTTCTGGTTCTGATTCATACCCAAGTCAGTATTCTTCATCATAGTGGATGCCTACGGTCTAACCTCAACCAGAACTACTTTCTATTTTCAAATAATCACCATACCAATTGTATTATTATGATCTATCATTTTATTCTCCTAACACTCCTTTTTCCGTTTCACTGGAACTCAAAATTATATTTTACTTTTTTCGTTTCCTTTGTATCCTTATTTTCTAGATTTAAGATTTTATCCTAGTCTTTTACCATTCTCTATAGATTTACAACCTCCTCATAAATCTCTTTGATACGTTTGATTTGATATTTTTCAGTGTTAGTCAAACCATAAATTTCCCTCTTCTGTTATTTAATTTTGATCTTGTACTCAACAACCTTTTTTGAGTTCTCTGGGATTGAAGACTTAAGTTTTTCAATTTATTTATTTAGTTAAAACTTCTCTTCTTCATGCTACTACATATAATGTTTTGAATCATGATACATTATATTCTTTTTCTTCTTTTTGGATCTCTAAACATCTATCTTCTCAATAGTGGATTCTAATTCACTATAGAGAGAAACCCTTCCTTCAAAATATTCTTTATCATTATCTCTTTCTTACCTTATCTGGGAGTTACCTACGACTTATACCATAGAATTTTTTTCATGATACTTGTATTTCTCCATCTCTTCAACCTTGGATTATTTTAAACTGTCACTTTCTTGTGCATGAAGATATTATTTTTGAACAAATTTCTCTTAAAATTTTTCTTAACTTTCACATAGGATGGAGATTTATTCATGGGAATTTTGAATTCATCCTAATAAACATACTGAAAATTTTGGGGGAACTTTGCTGCAGGATGTCTAACTTTTCCACATCAAAATCATGCAAGTGGAAGTTTCCCTTAGAACATTATTGTTCCTCTTTGTAAATTTGATGAAAGTAATGACATAATTTCATCCTTATATTTTTCTTTTAGTCAATATAAAATAGTGATATTCTTCATGGAATTGAATTCCACATCTTTAGACTTCCCCTTTTCCAAAGACACTTTATCATCATCACTCATCTCATATTCAACTAGATTAATGTGCAATCTATCCAATGTCATCTCATTTGGATATTTGACTTCCAATAAATAAACATTCAAATTGAATTATGGTGTAAGTATTGTAAATATTCACTTTACAATATTAACATCATCAATAATTTCTCTAAGACTATGTATTTATTCCAAAACAACATTCACTCGGTCAAATAATGCATCAACAGATTCATTAGGGTACATTCTCATATCCTCATACTTGTTTCATAAAACCTACAACTTTGTTTCTCAGAATTTTAAGTCTCCCTTGTAAATATTTATAAACTTTTTCCTCATAGCATGTTATTACATACATGTCACCACATTTATATAGATAGCATTGGATAGGGCCCCCACTAAAGCATTGATTCCTTTGGCGTCGTTATATAATTCCCTTCGTTCAGCTTCTCATAAATAATCAATGTCAATACTAGCTAAAATACCATGAATTTCTACTATAAATACATCCATTCCTAATGATAAAAAGTAAATATACATCCAATTATTCTATAATTGAAAATTTTCTCCAGCGAAGATCATAATCCCTTTATGATTTACAACCTTCATTTAAACCCTTTAGATAAAAACACTAAAATTAACCTTTTCTCTAATACTAATTGATATCCCAATTAGGTTAAATACCCTGAGAGGGGTGGTGAATCATGGTATGATATATTATAACTACTACCAATTTGGATTTGTTTTTTCATTAAATAAAACACTCTTCTATCTCTTTCTCAGGGCAATGTATGAGCATAATTGAAAGCCTGCATTACACAGAGTAATTTTACTAGGTTCACCCCCAATGGGCTATGTCTAATGAGAATACAAAGGCAATATGCCTATGTACCAAATACACTAAATAGAAATATTGTTACAAAGTTTAGAGTGAACTCATTGTCCCTCATTTTTTTATAACTAATCATAATTTGAAATCTCACTACTCTCTCAACTAAAGTGAGATCACTTATACTTAATATGACTCTTATTTTGATCAATTGAATCAAAAAAATACACCTAATTTGGTGCACCATTAAGTTCCACTTTCATAAACTTGATGAATAACACTTTACCATAGATTTATCAAGTAATCATTTTTCAACACATTAATGATTCTCACTGATTTCACAAATATCACATGGCATTTTCAAAACTACCCAAATCTTCACATGAATATCCTTTTTTTCGCAAACCCCATAACTTTTTTGAAGCTCACCTCATTCATGAATCTCGAATATCCTTAATGAAGCTCACTTAGCCTTCTCAAATCCCAATAATTTTGTGATTCTTAGAAATTTCAGTTTTATTACATAGCCTTCACAAACTTTATTTCTTCATAAAAATTTTCTTAAGAACAACCATTATGGATCACCTTCACAAATTTTGCATCTCTGGATTTTTTTATGGATTTCTCTTCCATTTCATGTGGGAGTAGAGGCCTATTTAAAGGTGTTGACACATATTCCCTAAGATTTCAATATCACCACTACATTTTCATGAATCTATCCCATATTATTCATGAAGCTCCCTATTTTCATGAAGTATAAGGGAAATTTTCCTTTCATTAATCTTCTCATAGTCATGGATATTTATTGTCATTCCTCAACACATTCGTGAACCTTCAGACCTTCATGACACCAGCTTCCTTCATGAAGATCAACATCTTCATGAAGATACGATATTCATTAAATCCTTGGATTTAAAATATTTTTATGATAAATTCATATAAATCGTACTTTTTCAGTGATTGAGTCATTCTATAAATTTTAGACCCTAAAATATTGGAAAAAACTGGGAAATGGTGCCACCTTGTATAAAAATATTTTGGTATCACCTCCAGATAATCCAATTATTTTTATTATACCTTTGTCAACATTACTTGTCAATGATATCTTTGGAACTCCAAAAATGATCTTGGAAACCTTATTTGCTAGCAAACACAGTTGGATCAAAAGGACTTCCGAGTTACATTGAGGGATTTTTTCTAAACAATTATTATGCTCACTAAGGGAACTATAGGAGGAAACCCAAGATGATGCATCCATATATCATTATACAATAATCTATTTCTTGTAATTTTTTTAATATCTTTTATAATATTCAAAGAATAAAATTTGGGTATTTTAAAAATAGTTTTTAAAAAGTCTTCATAGAACTTATAATTCAAAGAAGTCATAAACAACATGATAACATGTTTCAGAAACTATAATTTTAAAAAAAGTTGTATGTTTTTTAAAACCCAATTTTAAACCTATTTGATTGAATTAAAATAAAACTAATTAAATGAAACGAAAGAAAAAAAATACTAAAACAAACATATCATTTGAAACAGAAACTAAATTAAAGTAATTACAGTAGTACCGACCTGAGAAACCCACGTCAAGGTAAAATAAATTAACTATGAACATATATGTTTTATTATATATATTAACCACCACTACATCATCTTAAATTTTACTTCTCACAATGGGAAAATTTGACTTTCCAAATAACATATTTTTTTCAATGACAATGGGGGAATCAATGTGTCAATTTTGTCCCCACCATTAAGAAAAATATGTCTTGGGATTACTTCAATAATGACACTATAATCAGATCTCATATGATCTTTCATATAAAACAATTATTTTCCATTGATTCCAAAATATATGGTTCAAAAATAGCAAGTAATAGAGACTTTTAAATAACTATGAATCCATAATCATCAATAAATATATCTTTTCACATCATTCAATCAATCCATTTGCATTTCATTATAGTGACATGACCATGAGAGTAGTAATCCAACAACAATATTTTCTCAGTAAGTACATACTAAGACACATTTTTATATCCGGGCCCATTATCTGATGAAATTTAATAACAGTCCATTTTTGCAGTTAACATAATTCAAACATGTTTTTTTCTCATATTCACTGCTTGATCAGTTATAACAAATTTATACCCATTTATTACAAAATATTTTCATTCATGAACCAAAGAATTGGGACCAAAATCTCATGCTCTTAATTCCTGATAGACAGAGTCAATAGGTAAAATAGATACCTAAGGTTAATTAATGTAACAGTTTTACCATTGATTTCAACAAAGCCAGAAACACTCTATTATGCAAAGCATCTCTCCTTGTCAAAGGAAAAGATA
Source organism: Viscum album (assembly GCA_963277665.1). Classification (NCBI taxonomy): domain Eukaryota; kingdom Viridiplantae; phylum Streptophyta; class Magnoliopsida; order Santalales; family Viscaceae; genus Viscum; species Viscum album. The sequence continues at coordinate 2,093,961,242 of OY728163.1, read as the reverse complement.
GTTAAACTCTACTTATATTTTTTTATGTTTCATAAATAAAATAATAATATAACTTTAAGGTATATGTGAAATTACATAGTATGAGATTACATATAAATATTAAAATTATATACTTGATATAGTCATCAAACAAACCAAAGTTAAACAAGATGGTGTGATGTTCCATATCCTGCTCTTCAAGACCCAATATAGCCAATGTATATGACCAAGGAAGTCCTTATATTTTGTGAAGATATGTAAATGGGTCCTCAATTTTCCCATAATGGTCATATTTATTTCTCATAGACCGGTTATTTCTTGTTCTCAAATCAAAAAATACATTAAATAAAAATACATATATTCTTGATCCAGATAACCTCTCATAATGGAACTACCCTAATGATTCTTATTTCAGACATATGATTTAATTTTTCACATATTTCTTTCAATAGGATACATCCAATGAAAATAAATGGGTCCTCCAAGAAGTGTTTTATTTGGAAGATGAACTATAAAATGCAGAATCCAAGTGAAAAATGATGGAGGAAAATTTATTTGCAAATCACACAAATTAATGGCTCCTCTTTCTAAATTTTTTTTAAGAAATATTATGATAACCTTTTAAAATAATGATATACATAAAAATAAAACAATAGAACCACCATCACCATTACATTATTGTATAATAAATTATAAGGTTCTATTAAAACTAACTCATGAAGAAGGATGTGATAATCATGAGTTTTTATGGATTTTAGTTTCAACTCCATTTTATTACTTGTTTAGATATGTTGTTGGAATATCCATCAAAAAACTTGAAATTCTATAATACTTAAAAATTTTGATTTTTCTCTAAAGGTTCCATAACATAAGAAGCATAAGGAACTTTCTTTCTGTTTTCATTGATACACAAAGGACGAATTTATGGTCTAATACCCCAATCCAACAAGTCTCAACAAGATATTAAGTCATCATTTGTCACGACCCGCCTTCACCAAAAGGAGGGAAGGGTCAGTAGATTTCCAGGTCCTTCCTTCTTTAAGTTGAAGGAGAGATAATGACCCCCGAAACCCACCTTCAATAGGTCCTGGAGTGGTGACCATCACCAAGGGTATAGAATCACACATTAAATGGAAGGCATTACCCTTTTGATTTTAATAGGATCAGGAGATAAGATAGTCAATCCCACAACACCAAAACTGAAAGTGCAAGTACGAATGAAAGTAAACCATTCCCATATGAATGTTCAAAGGTAAAAGATACAAGTCACAAAACTCCAAAGGTAAAAAGATACCAAGAAAAGGGAAACAACAATAGAAACTTCCCCAAAGGTCCAAGCTAGTACGATCCCTGTAGTCCTCCTGGAAACCTGAAAGTAGTTTTATATACATAGGGTGAGCATACAAGTATACTCAGTAGGGGAACCAAAGACTCTCGTGCATAAGTGAGGAGAAATTCTAATGTCCCATGGAAAAATAGATAACCAAACACCCAACAAGGAAGAGCTATCCACCCAAATCTCACCAAGGAACGCTCCCCAAATAACGCAAGTCAAGTAAAGTATAGTAATAGCACATCGATATTAGGGTACCCCACGCCACTTTCTCACTAGTTATCGAAGACATCCTATGCATCGAACCAATACCTCCATTCTTATTATAGTCCCACTGCCAAACCTCGCTCGTAAACACCTGAGCCACAACCTCACCACAATCCCACTGCCAAACCCCACCCGCACACACCTGGTCCATAACCACTATCCCGCCCACAGACACCTGGGCCACAACCACCACACATAACCATACCCGCAAACACCTGGGTCAGAACAACTACTTCCACGCCTGAAGACACCTGGGCCTCATCCCGAACACACTTGGGAAACAACATGCCCACAAACACCTAGGTCAGAACAACTACTGCCATGCTTGAAGACACTTGGGCCTCATCTCAAAGACACTTGGGAAACAACCTGCCCGCAACCACTTGGGGAAACCACCACAACTACCCCGCCCGAAGATTCTTGGGCTAATAATGGACTTCAGCCCATCACAGCCTGCCCGAAGAGTCTTGGGCTATTTGGAAAAGGGATAAGAAAGGAGCTAATAACCAGCCACTCATAGGAGTGTTGGGAAAAACACCCTCCCCCATGAAATGGGAGTTTTTGGCACTTAAGTGCTCAACTTGGGTGGGGCGCGAATAAGAAACATAAAAACTACAAGTATATACATAAGTAAACAAGCACTCAACCCAACCTAGGGTTCCGAAAATAGACTAAGCGCAAACACCACATCACTATTCATTCGTGAAAGTTATAATACCCATAGCCAGGTCACAATCCATCCCAGAATCGAATTACCCATTTAACCCATTCTTGTTTTAATGTTCAAGTGTTTCCATTTAGATGAAAAATACACTATTGGGCAACTAACAGGCACACTACTAGCAAGAGAAAGAAGACAGTCAAACAGAAACTTAAACATTCACACCCGGTTCTCTTGTAAAGTTACAAAAACAATGGGATAAGTGAGATCCCTCAAAGTAATAGAACCAAAGAAAACCCCAAGACACAGCCCCATGTCCCCACAATCCAGGAGCCAATGGTTTCTCAACAACAGATGATTCCACCCCAATTCATGATATAAGTAGAATAACCACACATCCTCAAATTCAAAAACAGTGAAAGTATAACAAACAGGGGATCCCATCCCCACCCATATCACCCCATCAATCTAAACCCCCATCCAAGAAAACCATAAGGTCACCCGCAATAATCCCGTGAAGGGAAGACAACCAAACCACTACCACCAACACAAGGTAGGCCCATGCAGGTATTTTCAGATTTAAAATATTTAACACACTCCATGGTTTGAATTCCACTGTACTTTAACTGGGGTTATCACAGAAAAGGTTTGATCCTAGTGCTTTCAATTTATTTAACCAAGTATATGTAATTAACCAATTCCATGTTATGGTTATTTAAACATACAGGGGTACCGAGGTTCATTAGTGCACAGGGAAAGACCACCAACATCCCTGATTTTCAGTGAGCATAGGCCCGTATAATTCACAACACACAACAACATAAAAAAGAAAAAAAAGCAGAACATCGGTCACACCCCCTTCATTCTTTAAAGGTCTGTTCATTATCTTCATTAAGTTATGTTTCATCAATTTCCATAGAGACAAAAGCATGCCCACCCCACATGATACACAGAAGGAGAGACAAAGGATAAAATCCCTACTTGACTGATCAACGATCAAAGTTTTTCTCCACGCGCCAAGAATAGGGGATGCGCAATTTGTAGGGGAGGGGCCTCGGGAACTCCAAGTACGAGCAGACGACTTCAGCCTAGGTGCACCACAAGTCTCGGGAACAAAGGAATTCAAATGCACAAGGAAGAGGAGACTAGCCAAGAGGAAGGAGAAGACAAATCTGGCTTGATAAATAGATGATATCCAAATGTTACGGGATAAGAAATTTGAACGCCGAGGAAGTCGGATCGTGGTTCTTCCATGCGGTTGGGTGGTTACACATGACTGGATTAATTTTTATTTAGTAGGGAGGTTTCTTTGGATTTTTAGATATTAATTATGGGCTTAAAACGTCCTTGAAACACTTCCAAAGGTTAAAAAGGCCTAAAAGTGGGGTTACGGGGGAGGCTGCAGAAGGAAATCCCACCAAGGCTGGGTGACGCCGATCGGTCTCACCGATGGGTCTCGCCGATTGGTCTCACTGATCGGTCTCCCCGATCGGTCGCATCGATCAGTCGCGCTGATCGGCCCCACTGATCTGTCTCACTGATCGGTCTCACTGATCCGTCTCGCCGATCGGTCTCACCGATCCGTCTCTCCAATCGGTCTCACCAATGGGTCGCGCCGATCGGTCTTTCCGATCAGTCTCACCGATCAGTCTGACCAAAAATTGGCAAAGGAAGGGGGGTCATGAGGGTCTGGGCCATTACATAAGATACCACCCAAAATGTTCTTGCCCTCGAGAATCAAAACCAGAACTGGAGGGGAGAGGGGTGTCCGAACAGCCACCCCGGAAGATACCTCTCAGGAGTGAACCTCTCTGACACAGGAACACCTTATCCCCTGAACAAACACAAACGCCCTACCTCTCCTTTATCCATGCAACCATGCAAAATAAAAAGGCTAAACCATCCAATCCAGTGGGAGAGGGGTTTCCCTTCCTCCGTGTTAAGATAATATCCTCTTTGGGCAGCACTGACTCACTCACACAGGTTTAGGCGCATCTGCTTTAATGCGTCTTAACTAGGGATCAGGTCCTCCCCTCCACATTCTCTATGACACTTCAGACACACATCCACAGAAAAGGAACTGCACATCCATAGTCAATAAGGCAAATAATTACACAGTAAACAAGTACTAACCAAATAGGATAAAACTCAACATAACTCTGGGTACTGGGCGCGCATTTGTGCTTCCCTCTCCCAGGTACTCTCCTCAATCCCACCATGTCCCCACAACACACGAACCAAGGGAATGGTTCTCCCATGAAGCACCTTATCCTCAAGAACCTCGATCATCATTGGTCACTCCGCGAAGGTTGCATCATCTTCGATATCTAGCTCTCCCCAGTCGAGGATGTGAGAATCACATGCAGATATCATCGGAGCTAGGACACATGGAATACGTCATGTATCCTCAGTAGCTATAGTGGCAACGCCAGCTGATAAGCCACCTCATCGACCAAGTGCAACACCTTCAAGGGTCCGACGAACCTGGGAGAGAGATTACTTCCCTTGCTGAACCTCTGTTGTCCACGCCGAGGGGAGACCTTCAAGAACACGTGGTCCCTGACCTCGAACTCTAAGGGTATCCTCCTATCATCGGCATATGACTTCTGCCGGTCTTGATCCACCTTCATCCTTCCTCGTATAATCTGAACCTTCTCTGTCATTCTCTGCACCACCTCCAGGCCAAGAACACCTGCTTCCCCAACCTCAGTCCAGCACACGGGTGAGAAACAGGGCCTCCCATATATGTCTTCGAATGGAGCCATTCCAATGGTAGAGTGATAGCTATTGTTGTAAGTTAACTCTACCAGAGGCAAGTGTCGCACCCATGATCCCCCAAAGTCCAGAACGCATGCTCAGAGTATATCTTCCAAGGTTTGGATGGTGCGTTCTGTCGGCCCATCTGTCTGGGGTGGAAGGCAGTGCTAAGGCGTATCTGGGTGCCAAAATCATACTGCAAAGCCCTCCAGAATCGTGAGGTAAATCATGCATCCCTATACGAGACTATGGAACTCGAAACTCCATGAAACCGCACTACCTCTTCCACATGCTTTCGTGCTAGAGCGTCCACTGCACTCGACTCCTTGATTGACAGAAAGTGGGCTGATTTCGTCAACCGGTCCACTGTTACCCAGATGGCGTCGCAGCCCCCTTGCACTCTGGGTAGTCCCGTGAAAAAATCCTTCGAGATGTCGTCCCACTTCCACTCGGGGACATATAAAGGTTGCAACAACACGCCTAGAACACGGTGTTCATCCTTCACCTGCTGACACACTAGGAACTTGTCCAGAAACTCTGACACTGATTTCTTTACTCTGGGCCACTGAAACTGTCTCCTCAGGCACTAGTGCATCTTGGAAACTCCTAGGAGTACCGCTAGGGGTGAGCTGTGGAATTCACCAAGAACTCTATCGTTCATTGCCTCTGGAACGAACAACTTCCCATAGAAAAACATCTGATTCTGACCATCCTATGTCCACCCTTCCGGAGCATCGTCTTGGCTAACCCGGTCGCGCATCACTTCACTCTCTGAGTCTCCCAACTGATAATCCTCCACCTAACAAAATAGAGAATATTGTATTGTCATCAGATACAGGAATCCCCTACCACTATCTATCCTTGCATCTAGGTGCAAGGCAACCAACTCCTCTATCGCTTTCCAAGCATTTGTCGACTCTCGGACCGCATCCTTCTACGACTTCCTGATCAAAGAATTGGCCACTACATTCCCTTTTCCTAAAGTGTAGGAAATCTCAAAATCGTAATCTTGGAGGAACTCCATCCACCTTCGTTGTCGTAAGTTTAGGTCCCAACGGAAGAAGATATACCTCAAGATTTTGTGATCCGTGAAGACCATAAAGCGTTCTCTGATGAGGTAATGTTGCCACAACTTTAGTGCAAAAACGACCGCTCCAAGCTCCAGATCGTGGGTGGAATAATTGCGCTCATGAGGGCGTAGCTTACTAGACCCATAAGAGATCACCCCTTTTCGCTGCATCAACACACATCTGAGGCCCTTCCATGAAGCATCGCAGAACACCTCATATGCTGCCCCTTCTTCTGGTAGTCTCAGCACTGGGGAACTAACCAACTTTTCCATCAGATAGCGGAATGCTGCCTCGCATTGTTTACTCCACGCGAAAACTTGGTCCTTCTTGGTCAAGGTTGTCAAAGGGGCTGCAACTTGGGAGAATTTGGGTATGAACCTCTGATAGTAACCTTCCAGCCTGAAGAAACTATGAACCTCTACCACGTTCTTGGGTGCTGCTCAAGAAACAACTACCTCAACCTTTGATGGGTCCACCGCTACCCCCTTCTCGGACACTACGTGCCCAAGGAAGTGCATGTCCCGCGTCCAGAACTTGCACCTCAACAACTTCCCATAGAGCTGGTGTTGTCCGAGGACCTCCAAAACCATCCTCAGGTGCTCTGCATGGTCCTCCTCCGATCTTAAATAAATCAGGATGTTGTCGATGAATATGACTACGAACCGATCCAGATACTCCTAGAAGACGGAGTTCATAATCCCCATGAACACAGCCGGGGCATTCGTAATGCCGAAAGGCATGACTAAAAATGCGAAGTGCCTATATCTGCACCTAAAGGTCGTCTTCGAGATGTCGCCCTCCTTCAGCCTCAACTGGTGATACCCAGACCGCAGGTCGATCTTTGAGTACCATCCTACCCCTTTCAGTTAGTTGAAAAGATCGTCTATCCTTGGAAGAGGGTAGCGATTCTTGATCGTTACCTCATTCAGCCTCCTGTAGTCTATGCACAACCTGAGACCACCATCTGCCTTCTTTGCGAACAAGACTGGAGCACCCCACGGTGATGCACTAGGTCGAACATAACCCCTCTTCATCAGATCGTCAATCTGAATCTGCAAATCCCGTAGCTCCGAAGGTGCCATCCGGTAGGGAGCCATCGAAATCGGATGAGCACCAGGCTGCAAGTCTATTCCAAACTCGATATCACGTTGAGGGGGTGGAGTCGTCACCTCCTTAGGGAAGACATCCATAAACTCACTGAAGATCCCTGGTAACTCCACCATTTCAGCATCTACTGACTCTACTGACAGCTCGGCTAACAAGAAGAGGAGGGGTTCCTCTCGCCTACTGCCCTTCTGGCCACTCCGCTCGCCGGTGAAAGTAACACGTTGGCTGCCCAATTCTGAGAACACAACCCTTCCTCGGAAGCAGGCGATGATGGCACAAACAGAGAACAGCCAGTCGGTGCCTAGGATGACATCGTATGGCTATATCTGTAGCAGTAGTGGATCCCTGACCGACTAATTTGGCCATATCATCAGTCTGCATCCTCGAGAAACATATAACAAGTCAGTCTGACCTCCAAATGGTTTTCTCAGAACCAGGGGCACTAGAAGTCTCTCGGTATCTATACCCATATCACGGGCCAGACTGGGAGCAACAAAGGAGTGCGAAGCTCCGATATCGAACAAGGCGTATGCAAGGGTACTGAAAAAACTGATCATACCTTGAACGACCTCCGGTCCTACTGGAACTGCCGCCTCCGCGGCATGAAAATGCCCACGCCCAGCTCCTCTGCCCCTCAGCTATTGGCCACCTCCCTGACCACGCCCTGGTCGAGGTCCCTGAGGAGCGCCCTGAGGTCGGCCTCCTCCCGCAATGTCTTCCCTCGGAGGAGCGGGAGCTCGCTGACCCTGTTGCGGCTGCAGGAAAGGGCTCACTGGATATTGTTGTTGCTGAGGTGGGTGCTGAACCTGCCTACCACCGTCGTACGGCACTCTATCCGGGCACTGATTCCGGAGGTACCCTTAGCTCCCACAAATATAGCATCTCGGCCCTGAGCCCAAAGAGAAAGGGTGAGGGCCGGGAGATCGGAACTGGAACTATTGGGGCCTGCTCCCTGTCGGTCGAAACCTAGAGGGCCCTGATGCTGGAGGCCTGGTGCTGAAGGCCTTCCCCTTTGATGATCCCAGTTGGATCCCCTCTCGTGACGCACCTCCCAGCGTGTGCATCCTCTCCTCCACCTCTGCCTTCTTCTGGACCTCCAAGTATCTCGGCAAGGTGAAGGGGGTAACAGCGTACTTGAGGGAACGTCGGAGCGCCTCCTCTAAACATCTCGCCCGAGACTCCTCATCGGGAAAGAGTTCCGAAGCAAAGAGGAGGAGATCCTTGAACTTGATCCCCAGCTCCCTTACTAACATACTCCCCTACTGGAGGGAGATTAGCTCCTGCCTCTTCTCATCTTTCATCATAGAAGAGAGGAATTATGCCCGGAACTCCTTCTCGAAATCAGCCCATGCCACCTCAGCCTCTCTCCTTTCCCCCAGGTAGAGCGCCCACCACTGACGTGCTGCTCCCCGCATCTGGCTCACGGCTAGAGGAACCCAGTACTCTGTCTGATCTCAGATCAAGCCGAAATCTATCACCAGCTCCTCTAGCCAACTCTTCGTCTTCATGTCAGAGGTGTTTCCCTCATACTTTTCGAGGGTCTGTCGCTGGAAGGCTCAAAGCGTCTTCTTCCACTGGTCATCCTCCTCCTCTCGATCATCCCTCTGCTGATTGGCCATGTAAACCTCCTAGGCCTCGATCGCCCGCACCACCCGTGGTCACCTCCCAGGTTCCATATCTTCAAGGTAAACAAGGAATGCCTAAGCCCAAGTAGTGCAGAATATTGTTCTTAAAATTCCTTAAACTTCTTATTTATTTCAATTCCCACAACACCCATGAAACACGAGAACACAATTCATTATGATGCATGTACCTTCCTAGGGTCTCTACCCTACAATCATCATGGACTCACTTGGTTGTTCGGTAGGTCCATAGTCCTTGCATCTGATCACAGGGGGCCCTAAAATCTCGTGTCCTAGCTGGTCTTCCCTGGAATAATTCACACACCAAGGTTACCCAACATTGTTGCCCAATCGTCCCATGAAATCCTCATTGTTCCTAAGTCTTGACTCTATCCTATCTCTCAACCCTCCTCTGATACCATTCTGTCATGACCCGCCTTCACCAAAAGAAGGAAAGGGTCAGCAGATTGCCAGGCACTTCCTTATTTAAGTTGAAGGAGAGATAATGACCCCTGAAACCTGCCTTCAATAGGTCCCGGAGTGGCGACTAGCACCAAGGGTATAGAATCACACTTTAAATGGAATTCATTACCCTTTTTCTTTTAATAGGATCGAGAGATAAGATAATAAATCCCACAACACCAAAACTGAAAGTGCAAGTATGGATGAAAGTAAACCGTTACCATATGAATGTTCAAAGGTAAAAGATACAAGTCACAAAACTCCAAAGGTAAAAAGATACCAAGAAAAGGGAAACAACAACAGCAACTGCCTCAAAGGTCCAAGATAGTACGGTCCCGCATGATCTCTATAGTCCTCCTAGAAACCTGAAAGCAGTTTTATATATGTAGGGTGAGCATTCAAGTATACTCAGTAGGGAAACCAAAGACTCTCGTGCACAAGTGAGAAGACATTCTAATGTCCCGTGGAAAAAGAGATAACCAAACACCCAACAAGGAAGAGATATCCACCCAAATCTCACCAAGTCATGCTCACCAAATAACCCAAGTCAAGTAAAGTATAGTAATAGAACATCGATATTTGGGTACCCTGCGCCACTTTCCCACTGGTTATTGAAGACATCCTATGCATCAAACCAATCTCGCCATTCTTACCACAGTCCCACTGCCAAACCTCGCCCGCACAAAACTGGGCCACAACCTCACCGCAGTCCCACTGCCAAACCCCGCCCACACACACCTGGGCCATAACCACTGTCCTGCCTGCAGACACCTGGGCCAAAACCACCACAAATAACCATACCCACAAACACCTGGTTCAGAACAACTACTTCCACACCCAAAGACACCTGGGCCTCATTCTGAAGACACTTGGGAAACAACCGGCCCGCAAACACCTGGGTCAGAACTACTACTGCCATGCCTGAAGACACTTGGGCTTCATCCCAAAGACACTTGGGAAACAACCTGCCCGCAACCACCTGGGTCAACCACCACAACTACCCCGCCCGAAGATTCTTGGGCTAATAATGGACTTTAGTCCATCATAGCCTACTTGAAGAGTCTTGGGCTATTCAGGAAAGGGAGCATAAAGGAGCTAATAACCAACCACTCATAGGAGTATTGGGAAAAACACCCTCCCCCATGAAATGGGAGTGTTCGGCACTTAAGTGCTCAACTTGGGTGGGGCGCGAATAAGAAACATAAAAACTACCAGTATATACATAATTAAACAAGCACTCAACCCAACCTAGGGTTCCAAAAACAGTCTAAGTGCAAGCACCGCATCACTATTCATTCATGAAAGTTATACTACCCATAGACAGGTCACAATCCATCCCAGAACCAAATTCCCCATTTAACCCATTCTTGTTTTCATGTTCAAGTGTTCCCATTTAGATGAAAACTACACTAATAGGCAACTAATAGGCACACTACCAGCCAGAGAAAGAAGACGGTCAAACAGCAACTTAAACATTCACACCCGGTTCTATTGTAAAGTTACAACAACAACGGGAAAAGTGAGATCCCTCAAAGTACTGGAACCAAAGAAAATCCCAAGACACAACCCCATATCCCCACAATCGAGGAGCAAATGGTTTCTCAACAAAAAAGGATTCCACCGCAATTCGTGATATAAGGAGAATAACCACACAGCCTCAAATTCACAACTAGCGAAAGTATAACAAATAGGGGATCCCATCCCCACCCATATCACCCCAGCAATCTAAGCCCCCATCCAAGAAAACCATAAGGTCACCCGCAATCGGCCCATGAAGGTAAGACAACAAAACCACTACCACCAACAAAAGGCAGGACCATGCCAGTATTTTTAGATTTAAAAGATTTAACACACTCCATGGTTTCAATTCCACTGTACTTTAACTGGGGTTATCACAGAAAAGTGTTGTTCCTGGTGCTTTCAATTTATTTAACCGAGGATACGTAATTAAATAATTCCATGTTACGGTTATTTAAACATACAGGGGTAACAAGGTTCATTAGTGCGCAGGGAAAGACCACCAACGGCCATGATTTTCAGTGAGCACAGGCCCGTAAAATTCACAACACACAACAAGATAAAAAAGAAAAAAAATCAGAACATCGTTCACACCCCCTTCTTTCTTTAAAGGTCTGTTCATTATCTTCATTAAGTTAGGTTTCATCAATTTCCATAGAGAAAAAAGCATTCCCACCCCGCATGATACACAGAAGGAGAGAAGAAGGATAAAATCCCTACTTGACTGATCAATGATAGAAGTTTTTCTCCACGTTCCAGGAATAGGGGATGCATGATTTGTAGGGGAGGGACCTCGGGAACTCCAAGGATGAGCAGACGACTTCAGCCTAGGTTCACCACAAGTCTCGGGAAAAAAGGAATTCAAACACACAATTAAGAGGAGACTAGCCTATAGGAAGGAGAAGAAAAATCCGGCGTGATAAATAGATGAGATCCCAATGTTATGAGATAAGAAATTTGAATGCCTTGGAAGTCGGATCATGGTTCTGCCACGCGGTTGGGTGGTTACACATGACTATATTAATTGTTATTTAGTAGGGAGGTTTCTCTAGATTTTTAGATATTAATTATGGGCTTAAAAACGTCCTTGAAACGCTTCAAAAAGTTAAAAAGGCCTAAAAGTGGGGTTACGGGGGAGGTTACAGAAGGAAAGCCCGCCAAGGCTGGGTGACGCTAATTGGTCTCACTGATCGGTCTCACCGATGGGTCTCATCGATTGGTCTCACCGATCAGTCTCACGGATCAGTCGCGTCGATCGGTCTCACAGAAAATTGGCAAAGGAAGGGGGGTCATGAGGGTATGGGCCATTACATCATTGGTCCTTCCCTTGATATTTAGAAGAATTGAAACCAATATTTCACATATATTTTTTTCAATGTAAATTATGTATGGATAATTATGTAAAAAATTGGTAGACCAATATGGAAACTCAAAAAAGATACGTTTATTTTTCTAATTGTAAGTAGATTTAGTGTCAGAATTTTTACTCTTTTTATATTTCATCTAACCTTTGCCAAAGGAAAAATTAAAATATTTAAATTCATTAAGAGCATAAATTTCTAGAATATATTGAAGAGGATGTTTAGTTTCAATAGTATTATAAAACCTCCAATTATTCTTCTTGTATTGATGATCTATTAGTAAGAATCATCGATGCCCCATGAAACAACTACTAAGATGATATTTAAGTCTTCTTAATCATGTATTCTTCATAAAAATAGGACATGATATTTTTTCCATCATTCTCTAACCAGAAATTATTTCATAAGAAGTGAAATTATTTATAATCCATATAACGGCAACACGCATCTGAAATATATTTTTTGAAAAATCATCAAATGTGCACACAACCATATCCCAAATCTACTTAAAGTTTATTATTAAAGATTGTAAGTAAACATATATATCATTTATAGGATTATAAGTTATATATATTAGTGTACTTAACAAAGTTAAAGGTTTTTTCATACACAGCTATGGAGTAATATTATAAATGTGAAAAAAAAACTAGCTTCGTGTTGTGAGAAGTATGCATCTGAACAAATGGATTAAAACAATAACTAGATATAACCAACCTAATATTACAGACCTCAATTGAAAAATAAGGATTTTGTACATAAAATTATTTCCATGCTAATCCATCTGTAGGATTAACCAACTCATCATTATCTTTAATTCTCTCATCATCATTCCATCTCATATTGGTTGAGATTTCTATATACATGAATAGAATTTGAATCATTGGATTCAATAGAATGTTCCACATGACGTTTTTTGGAACATGAGATGGTGTTCCATCCACATTTTCCTTCCATCAATATGTACCACATTCTTTACATTTATTAAGTTGTGTTGTTTCTTCCTAAAATAAACTACAATCTTTCATAAAAGTATGAATTGTTTTAAAAGAAAATAAAAACTACTTAATTAATTTTCATTCCATATAACAATATGAGAGAATATCTTATCCATCAATTAGATGGTCCATAAAAAGTTAAGAAAATAATTCATGATGATATTAGAAATTCCAAAGATATTTTTCTATAATATAACTACATTATAAATTCCAACTTTTCCATTTTAGTACATTCCTAATATATTGGAGTTCTAGCATCATCCATTAATTTTTTAACTCTCTCAACATAATTATCTACATTATTTTCCTCTTGTGTACTGATATTAGTGTCTTCATGCATTAGAATAATATATCTCTTATAAATATGAAAAAATGGAAACTGATCAAATATTAAATTCTCCATACCAATTCTTTATTACCATTCATGAATAGTAGAATATTTTCTCATCTCTCTATTGTGATACCGAAGATAATATTTTTATTGAAATATATCTTTTTTATGGTATCTAACTTCTTCTTGACTTAACCATGGTCTTTCAATGTAATTATAACTTGGACACTATATATAAACTCCATATTAATCACTCTTAAATGTAAAATCTAAAAAAAATATCGAAATTATTTTGAAACATGGTTTAAATCTGATTGGAATGATACATCTGTCCTCTATCCATTGTATTACAGGGAAAAAATTTGTATTCAAATCAAAAATATAAACCAAAATTAAAAATTGATTACAACCAACTCTAATATGAAATTATTCAAAGCATACTAGTAGAAAGAAAAATAAATAATAATATAAATAACAAACTCTATAATAAATGCCTACAAATACCAAACCAAGGTGGGTATCCCGGTCATTTAATAATTCACTACCACGATGGATAAACTGAATAAATTTGAGAGACTAGAAAGTGATACCCAGTGTTATAAATATGAACACTCAATAAATAAGATACTAACAAAGGAAAAACCTTAATTTAATAAAAATAAATTCTTACTATACAAATGACCAAAATACTTAAAACATCCTAAAATAAATTCCATACATCAAAACTATAATCAAAGGAGAAAATTGATCGATATAAAGAAAATGGTAGGGGAAGAAATACCTTATAATATATACTAATTAAACATTATAATTTTGAAGATGGTAAGGACATTTTATTCTTTTGATAATTTATTCTATAAATTATTTTTTTAGATGCCCCAACTAACCACAACAAGGACTTGTATTTTTAATTTTTAATTAATATGGATTGAAATACACAAACTAGCCATATTATAAACACACTAATTATTTCATTCATTATTTAGGAGTAAAAATTAAAGGATATTTATTCCATGATTTAGGCTCCCCCATCTTATTCTCTTCACTAAATGGAGAACCATTACTAGACCTAAAGAATATAGAGCTTCCCCCCTTCTTGGGTTGTGACCAACCCACAGAGAGTCACAAATTACCCATGGGATCAATCAGTTTAGAATTTAAAAATACAAACCACAAATCACTAAATATCCAATTAAGTTGTATAGGATCATGAAATTATAAGTATGATCCCATAAATAAATGGACATATAATACTCATTTCAATAATTAAAACACTAAAATAATACTAATAACAAAAACTACTTAAAAATTAAAAAAATAAATATTGATGATGATTTAAGAGAATAATAAAAGAAAATAAAAAAAAAGGTATGAGACATATAATTCCTAGGTTCATATTCTAGTGATTATAAAAACATAATGACTACTTATTATTTACATTCTAATTGTGTCTAAGTCACCACCCCCTATTTGAGTGATTAATCTCACTCTCTTGTAAATTAACCTTTTAAATGGTTATATGCTTTGGTAAAATAGTGAAAATGGTATTGAAAACCTATTTTTAAATATATATACATTAATACCCAATATTTTTAGTGAAAGTAGTATCCAATTAACAACATTATATAACACTCCCTTAATAAAAACACAATGTTCATGTAATGAAAATTAAGGTAGATAGGGAGGGAAGAGAATTGAATGTGAAACCCAACATGAAATAAATAAAAATCCATAAACACAATAGAACAATACCCCTTTAATCAGATTTTAGAAAGAAATAAAATCATCCCCTCATGATATCTATGATAGGGTGATGAAAAAATGAAATAATACATAGAGAATATGTGATTGAATAACTCTTTTAGCCTCTCTACAATAGAAACCCCACTCTCGGGTCATTATAGTCCTTCTCTCCCTTCACATCTAAACAAATCCCATTATTTATAAGAAAAAATTATCCTTGGGATTGACTTTGGATTCTCAAAAAAAACACTTCCAATTTGAACATGGATCTCATGGTTAATAGGTATGAAAATCTTTTAACAAATTCACATATATGTTTTTTTTTATTTTCATGTTTACTAGAGATTCATGACATGAACGTAAAACATTTCATAATCTATGTAAGGATATTCTTGCATAATGATGCATATATTTACTTCATGGAATGGAATAAAACTCATAAATTATATAATTTAAAAACATTAAACCAAAATTACAAAATCTATATTTAAATAGTATATGAATATGAATGTATATTATGACAAAGATAAAAATGAAAACAATGATATTTTGAAGAGAAGAAGGATTTGGAACTCACTAATTTGATGTTGAAGAGGATATGAATCAAAAAAAATACTGAAAAAGTAAAGAATGTTGGAGGATAAGGGAATCAGATTCTCTCTCAGGTGAAGGAAATTAGGGTAGGTTTATTGTGTTAATGGGGGTGGATACGATCCTAATTGATTTGTGAAAAAGATATACCGACGGTTTTTAAAAAACCATTGTTATATCCCAACCTATACTAATGGTTTTTTGAAATAATTGGTATAGGTTTATATATACCAAAAGTTCAAAAAAACCACTGGTATAGACTGTATATAGGAACTCTATTCCAATAGTTCATGTAAACCAGTGGTATAGAGGTATGAGGATAGGCCCATTTTCCCGTAGTGTGATTTTTATAAAGCTATCATCTTTTTCATTAAACTAATAAATTTAAAAGTATAAATATTTATAGAATATGATTAAAGAAACATAAGTATTATTTAATTATAAATAACATAATTGATTATATAGGAATCAATAGTAAATTTTCTTTTGGTATAAGTTTATTTTTTGGATTAAAAATAATTTTTTTTTAAATATTTTTCGTTGCATTTTATGCATTTATATTAAAATTAATTTATTTTACTTATATAAATTTAAATCCTAAAAATTTTATTCCATATTTTTAATCATTGGGTGAAAATATTTTCAACGGTTACCTATTAGTTTTTCTTATTATGAATAGTTACCATAGTAAAAATTTGTCACTGTTGTTAGGGAAAAACAGGTACTTGGGTTAAAATGATGGGATAAGGATTTAAATTATTTCAAACACTTTAATTTATCCATTTGTATCATTTTTTTATAAAATATATCCAAGATATAAAAATACATAAATTTATTTCCACTCACCTTTGATTATA
The DNA here is from genome assembly GCA_963277665.1 of Viscum album. Taxonomy (NCBI): domain Eukaryota; kingdom Viridiplantae; phylum Streptophyta; class Magnoliopsida; order Santalales; family Viscaceae; genus Viscum; species Viscum album. The sequence continues at coordinate 2,093,944,588 of OY728163.1, read as the reverse complement.
ACAATTATATTATTTTAATAAAATGATAAATAAAAAACGTCACTCTCCTGATATTAATTTTTCTTATATATTTTAATAGGGATGGAAATAATTTATAAACAAAATTATTATTTATAACATAACTAAATTATTTTTTTGATAAAAATTTATTTTTATTTTTTGTTGATGGTATAATGACATTAAATTCTTACACAACACTAACTCGGTGCTTCTAAAAATAATAGGAAACATATAATAAATGATTTTAAAAATAATAAAAGAAATATTTTTAGGATTAATTTTTGTTTAATATGAATTTTATATTTAATAATAATTTATAATTGTAATCATATATTGATATAATATGATTATCAACTAGCTTTTAATGCCCTCAGGGCCTGTACAAGGGACATACCATGGAGAGTTCTACCACAATGGATTGATTGCATTCATTCCATTAGTCACCTAAGTTAGAGGGATTTACATGCATACACAGAAGAAAACTTTGTGGAAGATTCTTTTTCAAATACAAAGATCACATATATGTGATCTATGTGGTTTTTTTAGACACCTAATCAATTCTCATCATTGATTGATGCGGACATGCAGGGTGTGATCTATTCTCGCTTTAATAAAATACCATGAATTCCAAACACTATAAATTTAATTTTATAATTATATTTTATGGCTGATTTTTTTTGGGTCTTGATATTTTTTAGAATAATTGATTTAAAAAAGAATAAAATTCTAAATCTAGTATTATCTTTAAGACTTTAAAGTCAAATTAAATGAATAGTCCAAAAAAGGACTACAATGATATTTTATGTCAAATAATATTTTATTAAATGATTTAAAATTTTAACAAAACATGAAAGGTGGTACGTATAATGTTAAGTGGTATAAAATATCATTAATGGATAATTTTTTAGACACTTTTCACCTTATAATTAAATTTATCATCCATAATTTTTAAAAAATGTGTTATCATAATTAAGGTTAAAAAGGGTTAAAAAAAGGTTTAAACCAAAGAATAAGGATTAAAATGAAAATTAAACATGTTTAAATTTTTTTTATTTAAGTTATTTTGACCTTATCATGTAATAAATTCAAAATTATGTCTATTTGGTTCCACTTTACATGATTATGATATATATGAAATTTAAATATTTTAAGTAATTCTAAGTGTGTCTTTTACCTCACTTATGAAAAGGAGCCTCCTCTTGTCGTTTGTTTAAAAAGTTTTAGATTTATATTTTAGCCAAGAACAACCCTAATAACTCTATAGATTCATTACCTTCATCCAATATCTTCTATTATTCCACTGAGTTCATCCTATGAAGGCTTAATGTGTATGTTACACGAGGTCTACCAAAGGAAAGGAAATAGTCTTTAGTGAATCCCTGATGTTTATTTCTTATTATAACTCCTATAAATATGTGTTATAATTATAAAAATAATTAACTCATAATATTAAATATACTTAAATTTTATTATTCTAATGGTAGAACCATTATCCTCCTCATTTCCATCAAATGGAAAATACAAGTGTTGATCATGTGTCTCTGTGGACAACCACCTCCATGTAGTGAAGTGATTCATTTTTCATCACCGCCTATCATGGATGGTAATGAAGATTTATTTACTACATATATATTAAATTTATTACTTAGTTATGATTCTTTAATTATAAAAAATTATTTATCATTCTTTCTATATTTTTATTAGAAAATAAAAATAGCATCAATGTGTACGTATGGATTACCATCTCCATGAACGGTGTAATATATTTTTCTATATCCACATTTTATGGATGGTTTTAAATATAAATATAATGAATATATATTATGATTATATAATGATTTAAATTATGGATATAATGGAACCATTATCAATATTCAAGGACCATATAATCCAAATTGAAATATACATGAAAAATGAAATAGTTATCACCTGGAACAGTGATTTTAATAAAGAATTATTAATTAACAGGAGATAAAATGATATAAGTATATAATTTATGTTATTACAAGTATTAATGCTATTATTTTATAGTATTATATAAAATTTAAATATATTATATAAGAATTTAGAGCACTTATGAAGCAAGTAAAACTTGAGGTAAGGAATCGCATCTCACTTTTGTTTCTATGAGACATGTGTCATATTCACCACTTGTTTCTTTTATGTGATGTATATAATACTAATTTTATATGTTCTATAAATAATTGATTTATATTCAAGTTATTTAATGTTTCATTTTAAGTTATTTATTTCAATTAAGATATGATTCAAAATTTACTAAAGTGGTAAGATATTTATGTTGCAATCTCACTTTTTACCGAGATTATTTATGCTTAGATTTTTTGTGATTTAAGTTTTTTATCTATGTAACAAGAATATTATTAATTTTATTATTATATATTTATTTGTGGAGACTAAAAATTTTAATTTAATTTTCCTCTCTATAATTCCTCAAAACTCAGAAATATATTTTTTAATTAAACCTGACATTTTTTTCTATTTATTCAGGGATATTTTTCTTTCATGAATATATTTTCTTGAGATGTTTTCAATAATATTTTTATTCATATAAAATTATTTATTAAGGTCATTTTAACCCATGTTTAAATTTCTGTAAAATATTTTATAAGGAATCTTCTTTTAATTTTTTGAATTCAGTGCTTTTTACTAAAACTGTGAATGGAATCTTTTCTTATCGTATAAAACACGAAAAGATTTTCCTGACAAAAGTGGGAATGGAATATGTATTTTTATGAAAAATATTTATGAATTTAAACTTGAATTTTTCCTTTCTCTTACCCATCCTTAAACCATGTTAAAAACATTTTAAAATGTTGAATGAGTATAAAAATCTCTGTAAGGGATGTGAAAAAGAAATAAATCCATTAGTCTGTTGAAAAACATAGAATCCCATGAAAATTTTACCTTTATCTCAATATTATTTGATAGGATGCAAAAATGAATTCCAGATAAAAAATACACACACTATTTTCTCAAAGAAAATATTTATGGTTACACATGGAATAACAATTATGGTTATACTTAAAGTGATCATCATTATTACACTTCAAATAACCATCGCACTTATACGTGGAATAATAATCATAGTATATTCGCATAATCTCTTTGGAGAGACATAATCGGTTAACCCTTTCCCTTTAACCAATGCATTGAAGAGCTATAATGGGGCTCAACATTAATATAAGTTATATCAGGCTCACCAGTGAGATTTAATAGGGATCATACCAATGTATAAGCTGTATTAGGATCACTTATTTTTCATATATAATGCATAAATAACGTATCATGAATAAACCATTTTTTTCTTGCACTTTTCATCATAAAACCTTTTGAAAACTCATTTAAACCCGTATAAAAAATACTTTTAGATATAAAAACATAATTTTCTTTTAAAAAAACATTTTCAACACCCAAATACATAGAAAAGTTAAATATTGTTTTTTATTAAAAGAAACCATTAAAACTTGTAAATTAATACAAACTTCAAATAATGGTTACTGTAGAGGGAAAAGTCATTAATGCCATATATGTTAAAATAGAACATTCCTTTTTTCTTCTAAAAAAGAAGTAAAAAATATATATAAAAATATTCCTTTTGAAAAACCATTTAAGAAGACATAAAATTTACTTTATAGTTCATTTATTTCAATCCATTCTATAATTTTAAAAATATGTACACATAAGAAAAATAATTGGAATAGAAACTTTAAAAGAATAATTAAAAAATAAATTACCTTACCTTTAGTCTGACTGGACATGTACATTCTGTATATTCCTATATAATAACCTTATATTAATTATCTACTTGGATGAGAAAACTTTTCAATTTTATTTTTCCCTTTATTTCAATTATCACTATGTCAAATACAGTTACTCAATCATTTAAGTTCATGTTAAAGGTTTTGATGATATTCGGCTCACATGCCCAAAATGCATTCGGTAGGTTGACTATGGTCAAATAGTTCGTTATCCCATCATCTATATAATAATATTTATGAAATTATTATTATTTTTATACATTATTCATACTTTTAAAATCAACCATGATAAATGGTTATGAAAAATTAACTATGTTACAATCATAGAGATGGTAGGTCGTACGTAAACATGAGTAACGTTTCCATTTTTCAACGATCATTATGAAAATAAGGTAACTGTTATTTTATCTTTAAATAATGATCATAATATTATGAAAAAAAATAATTTATTTAAATATACTTATATATACCATCCATCTAATGTGGTGATGAAAAACAAACCACGTCGCTTTATAGAGGTGGTAGTCCACACGTACGCATGAATGATGTTACCATTATTTAGTGAATGGAAAGGTAAGAAAGTAAATTGTGTTTTAATAATGATAAATAAGTCATTAATATCATAAATAAACTTTAATTCCATCATTATAACTATCCATGATAGACAGTGATGGAAATAGAATTACATTGGTTCACAAGATAATAGTATATCGTACACACAAAGGATGGATTACTTTCACATTTTATGGAAGTTGGAGGTCGATATAGGTTATTCCACTAACATAAATTATATTAGATATACTAATGATATTATATCCCCATGTTTAATTAATATTTTAAGGATATGGAAGAACAAATAAAAAAATGATCGGTTGATAAATACGCCTCTTCTTCGAACAACCTCCTTTTATTTACACCTTAAGACCAATAAAGTTGGAATTATACAAAAACTAAGCCTCAATAATGTGTTGAGGGATGTAATTAAATTATTTGGGAAGTGAATTAATGAATCAAAAAAAATTAAGTGTTAATAAATGAGGAGAAGAGGTTCCCTTTTATAAGAGAGATGAGGAGAACACTTAAAAATTGTTAAGATATAGATTTAATATAAATTAGTTTTAATATGTAAATAGATCAAATTGATAATATTCAAATATATTATGAAGAATAGTATAAATCCTCTAATATAAAAAAACTTGGAAAATTTTGGATCATATTTTTACCCTTATCATTTTGTTTTAACCCGCAGTTAACCCTTTTCATAGTTACCATGATAATAAGATTTTTAACTCGATGAGGATCAAAAGGGTTACCATAAATATAAAAACGGCTCATAAATGGACCATAGTTGATAATTTAAACTATATCACAATAAATTGGATGAATATAGTTTTTTTATGAATTTTATATCACTTAATAAAATATTGTTTTCGTAAAATACCAATAATGTCGATTTTAATAATATTCATTTACTTTGAATAACAATCATAGTATATTATCATAATCTCTTAAGATAAATCTAATTGGTTAACTCAATCCCTTTACCCAATGCATTGGAAAGTTATAATGTGGAACACCCTTTTTATAAGCTATATCAAGTACACCAATGAACTATAATGGGGCTCAACCCGTCATATAAATTCTATCGGACTCACCCATTTCTCATAGATAAATATTTTATTATTTCAATTTTCATTATAAAATCTTGGAAAAATTCTTTTAAACTCCCAAACAAAAAACTTTTGGATATAAAACTACATTTTTCTTTTAAAATCACATTTTTAACACAAAAATACCAAGAAAAGGGAAATAGGGTTTTTCTTTGAAGAAAACATGAAATATTGTAAATAAAGATAAACTTAAAATAAAGGTTAAGGTGCTTGGAGAAGTCGTTTACATAGTATGCATTAAAATAGAAAATTAATTCTTTCTTTTATAAATAAATTCAAAACATTCTGTAAAAATATTACTTTTGAAAAAAAATTGAATGATACATAAAATTTTTTTTATAATTTATATATTTATATCCATAAAATAATTTTAAAAATACATATATGGATGAAATGGAATATGAAGGGAATCTTTAAATGAATATTTTTAAAATAAATTATCTTACATTGAGCCCGAATCCTCAGATACATTCCTTGTATTCATAAATAATAAAATTATGATAATTAAATTATTTCCTATAAACCTTTTGGAAGTTTATTATTCCCTTTATTTTACTTATTACTAGGTCATATATAATTACATAATCATTTAAGTTCATGTTAGATGTTTTTATGAAATTCGAATCATATGTCCAAAATGTCTTTGGTATGTTGAATATGGAAAAAGTGTTAATTACCACATAATATCTAGAATAATAATATTTATATAATTATCATATTTATATATAAATAATTAATTTAAAACCAACCATGAGATATGTTTATGAGAAATGAAATATGTTACAATCATGGAGATGGTAGGTCATACGTACGCATGAGTAAGATTTCTATTTTTTTAATGATCATTATGTAAAAATTTTAATTACTATTTGATGTTTCCAAAATTAAAATTATATCATGAATACCATATAATTTATTTAAATCTACTTATATATATTATCCATGTGATGTTGTGATGAAAAATGAGTCAAGTCGCTTCGTGGATGTGGCACTCCGCACATTTGCACGAATTACGTTTTCATTATTCTGTGAATGGAAATCTAATAAATTAAATTATACGTTTAAAATGATTAACATTTCAGGAATATATTATATAAAATTAATTGTATCATTATAACCATCAAAGAGAGATAGTGATGTAAAACGAATTACACTGGTTCTCAAAGTGGTAGTTTGTCGTACAAACGAACGATGGATTACTTTTCCATTTGACGATGGTTGGAGATGTATATAGTTTATTACATTAACATAATAACATATTATTATATGTGAGATTATTGTTTTATAATTTCATCTTGTTTAAGGAAGATATAACAGATATGTAAAAATAAATAAAACAAAAATGTTCGATTAAGAACTATACCTCTTCTTCAAACTACATCTATTGTTTTACACCTAACAAACTCTAAGGTAACATTTATATATAAAGTATGGAATCAATAACATGGTTATGTATGTGATTAATTTATTTGGTAAGTTATTGGACTAAACAAAAGGTTTTTTTAGTGTGAGTTAATGAGAAGAATATGTTCCCTTTTATAAGAGAGGGGAGGGGCACTCTTGGAATTTCTTCAAATATTAAGTTAATATAAATTAATTTTGATATTGAAGTGGATAAAGTCTAATAATATTAGAATATAATATGATTTTAAGTCTAAATAATGTCTTTCAAAAAAATGGATAAATTTTAATCACATTTTTACCCATAAATTTTTGTTTTAACCCCTCGTTAACCCTTTTCATGCTTACTCTAACAATAAGGTTTTTTACTTATTAAGGGTTAAGATAGTTACAATAAATGGAAAACCATCAAACAAATAGACAATTTTTAATATATTAAACCATATAATAATAAATTTTTAATATATAGTTTTTTTATAAATTTTATATCATTTAATAAAATAATATTTTCATAAAATAATATAATGTCACTTTTAAAACTACTCATTTAATTTCATTTTTATAAAAAAAATAAAACAAATGAAATTAGAATAAAATATTTTAATAAAAAAATAAAATTTTATTTTTATCTGAAAAATTCATGCGTCACATTAATTATTTCAAATTATATTACTTTTAAAAAAATTTAATATCATTTATTGTATTTTTAAATTAATTGAATAATCACTACATCAATGTTGTGTAAGTATTTAATGTAATTATTTCTTCACTAAAATTTAAAAATAAATTAAAATTATTAATAAAAAAAATTACATATGAAAATAATACTTATAAACAAACATACCCTACCATTATCCCCATGAAAAAATATTATCGTTATTAGAAACAAGAGTGTGACATTTTAAAATTTTCATAATATAAAATATTATAAAGATCAAAATCGCATAAAAATAGAAAAAATGACATATATTAGATATTTGGATGATTATTGATGATATATACTCATAAAATAAAATTAAATCAAGTGTTAGGGTCATTCTTTAGACCTCATGATTTTATTTTTATCCTTAATTACTCGATTTACCCATTTCCATGAAAACAAAAATACTAAGATTATTATTCATATTAACCCAAAATAAAAGGAACTTATTTAAAAAATTTGAACCTAATAATTAAAAATATTTAATCCATTTTTTATGATTCAAAACATATAAGTAGAATAATTTAATTTAAAATTAAATAGATAAAAGGCCAAAAATAGAGTTTTTCCGAAAAAATGCATTTTTTAAGTATATAATGTTTTTATACTAAATTCAAAAAAATCATTTAAAAATACATTAAATGGAACTAATTAAATTTTAAAGCTAATCCAAAATATAATTTTACATTATAAATACTTTAATAGAAAATATATTTTTTAATAAAAATCAATATTTTTTACTATTCATTGAAAAGTTAGTCTTTTAAGAAAATTATAAAAAAAATCATCTTAATATAATATTGAAATTATGAATTAAATTTTGAAAATCATTTTTTAAAATTCAATTTCAGTAATTTGAAAAACAATATTTAAAATAAAACCATATAATGCATCAAAATCTAATTCAATAATAAAGAAAATTTTTTTATTGATAAATTACCTAATATTATTATAAAGAATATGACTCTAAAATATCTAAGTAATGAAAGATTTATCTAAAAATTTACTAGGTTGTTGCACTCTTCCACCCAATTTTAAATGTCATCCTCACAATTTTATTCAATTATCAAATAAGAGGTCATATTTTTCCCTCATATCATCATCAAATTCCCATGTTGCTTCTTTAACCATATGGTTTTTCCAAATTAACTTAAATTGGTGAATTACCTTGTTCCATAAAATTTTCTCTCCAAGTTAAATAATATAAAAAGGATTTTCCTCATTTTATAAGTTATCTTCCCACTAAAATACTTCAGGGCTCAAAAAATGAGATAAACCCAGTACATATTTTCTTAAAATTGAAACATAAAATACATTATATACCTGAGATAAACTCATAGATAAGGCCACTAAAGAAACACGCGATCATAAACCTCTAAATAAATATATTTTCTCCGGTTATCCATATAAATTTTTATGGCCTTTTTGGGCCATCCTCATATGTTTCTGAATCATCTACACCTTCTCAGTCATTTCCTCTACCAATGCTAGTTCCATAAACTTCCTTTCTCTTAATCCACCACAAAATAATTTATTTCAACACTGTTTTCCATAAAATTCATCAAAAGCTTCCATCTGTTTATGAGAATGAAAACTATTGTTAAATAAAAATTCAACTAATGAATGATGTTGATCTCAAATTCCATGGTAAACCATAAAAAAGCATGAATTATTCATTCCAAGATCTGAATCGTTCACCCAAACTATCCATCATATTGATGATGAAAATTTTTACTGAGATTTAATTCAATACCCAATGAATTCTGATGTCCTTTCCAAAATTTTGAATTGATCTTGGGATCACGGTTAGATACAATGGAGAAAGGAATTCCATGTAACTTGGATATCTCTATGATATGTAGTTTAGAAAGATGATGCAAATTCATTATATCTAAAATGAGAAGATAATTCATAAATTTAGTTAACTGAACAATAATAACTCAAATCACATTACTAACTTGATAATTCATTAGAAATACCACCATGATATCCATGGATATATCTTCCTATTTCCACTCTAGCACTGGAAAAGACTGAATCAGACCCTTTATAAATTTTCATTATCCTTTATCTTATTTACGAGTAAAAAAATTCATGGTAAATTCAACAATATATAATTTCATTCCATCCAACCAGTAATACTTCTGAAGGTATTTGTACATCTTAATGCTACCAGGATGAATGAAAAATGGGGAATAATAAGCATCACTCAATAATTCTCTATTTAGTTTGGAAATACAAGGTGCATATAATCTATTTAAAATTAAAAAAACAAATTCTTTTTCAAATTTTGATTTAGAAAAATTAACCTTCTTAACCAATTCTACCTTTTCCAATAACTCACAGTTTTTCTTCAAAGCTTTATTAATTCTTTTTTATTGAGATGATTGTACTTAAAACTAAAATAAAATATAGATAGTTCCTGTATCCATAATTTCTAGTCCAAAATTCACTAAATCATTAACCAAAGGGTCATGTTTCAAATATAACATAATTAATATAGCATTATTTTTCAAAATCAAATCATCAAATACTTTTTTTTCCTTAGATGATAATGAATTTTGTAGTCATAGTCCTTTATCAATTCAATCCATATTATTTATTTCATGTTTCACACTTTCATAGTGAATATAAATTTCAAAATTTTATACTTATTATATATTTCACAATGGGATCCATATAAACGATTCCCCCAAATTTTTATACCAAAAACCATAACATCTCATTTTGGATCATGTGCCAGATAATTTAACTCATTATGTTTCTGTTGACATGAATTATAAAAAAATACTTGATCATTATGCATTAGGATACAATCAAGTCCCTTCAAATAAGCATAATTGTAGATGAACAATTCTTCATTTCTAAAGGGTAGGGCTAAAATTGGATAACTTTCTAATCTTATTTTTAGTTCTTGAAAAAAATCAGCACATTATTTTTTCTAGATAGATATAACTCATTTTCGAGTTAACTTAGTCAGTGGGCTAGACAACCAAGAAAAATTTTCAAAAAACCCCAATTTATAGTTGGAAAACCCAATAAAACTATGAATCCTTATAAAATTTGTCGGTCCTTTCCATTCACCAACCACTTTAGTTTTAGCGCTATCAACAGTTATACCATCTTTTTTCAAAATGTTTCCAAGGATTGAAATATGTTGTAAAAAAATTAATTTTTCTAAATTTTCCATATAGTTCCTTTTCTTTCAAGGTTTGTAGAAAAATATTTTGATGTTTTTTATGATCCTCAAAAATTTTGAATAAATTAATATATCATCAATAAAAACATAAACAAAATTATCCAAATATTCATAGAAGTCTCTATTCATAAGATCTATAAATACGTATGGTGCATTAGACAACCAAAAGGTCATAAATACAAACTCATAATGCCCATATCTAGTCTAAAATATTGTTTTTAGAATGTCATCCTACTTCATTTTTAGCCGATGGTACCCAGAACATAGGTCAATATTGGAAAAATAATGATCTCCTTAAAGTTAATCAAATAAATCATCAGTTTGAGGTAAAGGATATTTGTTCTTAAGAGTGATGTTATTCCAAACTCTATAATCAATGAAAATCCTCATGGAAGTGCCTTTATTTTTAACAAACAAAATAATACCACCCTATAATTAAGTTCTTGGATAAATTAAACCTTTATCATCTAACTCATGTAACTAATTTTTTAATTCATAAACTTCTATTTAACCCACTCTATATGGGTGTTTTGAAATTCTTTTAGCATCAGGCACTAAGTCGATATTAAATTCAACTTATTGATCAGGTATAACATCGAGAAACTAATTGAAAAAGACACCCATGTATTTTTTTAATACCAGTATATCATTCATCTTAATTTTTCCCTTATTTTAAAAACATGTGTGATATAACTTTCATTCCCATATTTTAATATTTTCTCAGCTTCCTGATATGCTATCAAAGGTATGGATCCATTATTTTATAAAAACTAAAAATATTTATTAAAAAACTTATTTATATCAAAAAACTACCTTATAATAGTAATAGGAGATCCAATATATACCTAGATTAACATCAAACTCTTTTAGGCTCAAGAAAATAAGGTTTTCAGGTAATTTATTTCCAAAGATAATAACAGGGAAAATATTATAACTTCTTTTTTCCTTAATACTTCCCCCATGTGTTTTTACCATAAGTTCTAGTTTCATTTTTTGAGGTGAAATTTCCAATTTACTAGAAAATTTATCAAAGTTGAAAGAATTTGTAAACCCAGAATCAAATAATACATTATCATAATCTGAATAAACAAGAAATGTACCTATTACCACTTCGTTTGATGTCCCAACATCTGCTGAAGTAGTGGAAAAGGATTTCATCACACCATTCCATTTATAATCTTACTATGTCCCATCATTTGTGTTCTTATTTTAACACTCATATGAATAATTATCCATCTCACTACATTTAAGAAACTTTACTAATTTCTTATCAAAATTCTCCTAACTACTACCAAGAACTTTTTCATTAGAATCATGAACCACATACCCCATCTTACCACATTGATAAAACTTTCTAGAACCTTTAAAAATTACTTGAAATTTCATTTACCACACTTAGAATATTTTAGGGGCTTTCCTCTGGACTTATTAACTGGTTTCTTCTCTTTTACCTTCCACCCTGACCATTACTTACTCTTTTCATCTCAAGGCACATAAGTGTCGGAAAACTCTATCTCAACTTTCTCATCACAAGAAACAAATTTTTCATAGATTTTAAACTATTTTGTACATAAATATATTCATAAACATTATTTTAATCCTGAGTAACATCTATTAATTTTATTATCATTATCTTGAATAAAATATTACACATTCCTGGCTAATCTTGTGAAATTTTCTTTATATGTGGCCATAGAATCTTTATCTCTTTACCTCAATTCCAAAAAAAATCTCCATCCTGAACCAAACAATATTAGGCAAATATTTCTTTAGAAAAATATTATTAAATGTTTCTCATTCCATGGAATCAATATCATCTCTATTTGGTATTATTAACAAAGACCATAATTGATCAGCTTCACCTTCAAAATAATAAATAGAAAGAGTTAAATTTTGCTTATCTGAACAACCCATGAAATCAAATATCTTTTCTTGGGATTTAATTAACCTCTTACCAACCACTGGGTTAAAACATATACTAAATTATGGAGGTTGATTCCTTATAAAATGTTCCACTATTGACATGTTCCTTAATGGTAGATCTATTTTCCCTCTAGATGGGATACGACCACCAATTATATCTTGCATCAACTGAGACACCAAAGTAACAAACTGATTAGTTCTAATTCTAACCATTTTATATTTCTAATTTGGAAGGAAATATTCCTCTTACAGACTTCCTTCTAGATCTTCTATATTTCCTCTATCTAATTCCATTTTAAAAAACATAGTATATATAAAGAAACACGGTAATCTTAAAATTCTATATCATTTTAACTTAATATCAATTAAAATATTTTTAATGGTATTCTATTAATAATATCATAACCCATAAATTTATCTAATTATTTTACCTAATAACAAATATAAGTACCCATCCTTAAACATTACATATTATAGTGACTTTAAACTATAATTAAATTTATTACATTTTCAAAGATCTTTTTTCCAAATATTTTTAGAGATTTAGGTTATAACTATTATATTATAATATAATATATAACAAAGTGGACACTTATATTTAGTATTTATTGCCCCGCCAATATAAAAATTTTAAAATAAAAAATGATTTTATTTTCAAGATAAATCTTTATAAATTTCAACATGACTTCTTATTTTCTCTTACCCATCCTTAAAACCTGTGAAAATCATTTTAAAAATTGGAATGAGTATAAAAATATCAGTAAGGGATGTAAAAAATAAATGAATCCATTATTCCGGTTAAAAACCTAAAAACCCATGAAAATTTTACCTTTAACTCAATTTTATTTGAGGGGATGCAAGAAATAATCTCTAGATAAAAATCACACATATCTTTCTCCAATAAAATCATCACGGTTAGACAATAAATAACCATCATCATTACAATTAGAGTAACCATCCAAGTTACACTTCAAATAACCATCATAGTTATACTTATAATAATAATTATAGTTTATTTTCATAATCAATTTGGAGAAACCTAATCAGTTAACTCTATCCATTTACCCAAAGTTTTGGAGAGATTTAATGGAGCTCAACCATTGTATAAGACATATCAAGAACACCTGAGAGTTATAATGGGTCTCAAAACATTGTATAAGTTGTATCAGGACTATCCATTTCTCATATATAATGTTTAAGTACTGTATCACGAATAAAATACTTTATTCTTGAACTTTTCATCATAAAACCTTTTAAAAACTATTTTAAATCCATATGAAAAACACTTTTAAATATATAAATATAATTTTATTTTAAAAAATCATTTTCAATACCAAAATACATATAAAAGTGAAAGATATTGAAAACATGAAAACTTATAAACGAATCCAAAACATCAAATAATGGTTACAGTGGAGGGAAAATTTGTTGATGTCGTATACGTTAAAATAAAATATTACTTATGTATTTTGTAAATAAATTAAAAAAATCCATAAAAATATTACTTTTTAAAACCATTTTAAAGATATAGAAAATGTCCTTTATAATTAATTTATGTTAATACACTCTATAATTTTAAAATTATGTAGACATGATAAAACAAATTGGAAGGGAAACTTTAAAAGAATATTTTAAAAATATAGTCCCTTACCTTGAGTCTGACTGGTCATGTACATTCCCTATATTCCTAAATAATAACCTTATGTTAAATATCTTCCCATGGGGTGTTAGATGAGTGCTACCCACTGGTTTTTCCCCTCGCTCCCCATGGGAACTGGCCCAGGCTCGAGTCCCTCCAGACTCGAACATTGTGCATATTATGAACAGGGTTATTCAAATGCATTTGCCTAGCCGGGGAACTTGTGGAACGCTTTGGGCATAGTAGGGCCCCCCAGTGGGAAGCGATCGTTGCCCTACACGAATTTTGTCACTTTTGCAGTCGAGTAGTGGTGAAGGATATGGTTACAAAAATACCGTTCTTTAAGAGATACAGGGTTCAAATCCTGGGAGTCCGCTTTTGGGGTGAACCTCTCCCCCGGGATCCACTCACCTTGTCGGGTCACTCAGTTTCTGACTAGGTGGGTAAAAAGAGGTGTAACCCACCCATGCTAACGGATTGCTTGATAAACCATTGTCGCACGTGTTTTCACCCTCCTAGACACTCTTCTATCTCAGCTAGAAATAGCTCATTCCCGGCTGGGACTCTATCCAGAGTGACCTCTTCGCAGGGAGGGGGGTTTCCTTATGTGGAGGGGTCAAAAAGGCCACACATGGGAATTCCCTATTCCAAAAGAGACCTTATTTTAATTATCTACTTGTCTGAGAAACTTTTTCTAGTTTATTATTCACTTTATTTCACTTATCACCATTTCATATATAAGTATTTAATCCTTTAAGTTCACGTTATACATTTTGATAATATTCAGCTCATATGCCCAAAATAGATTCGGTAAGTTGAATATGGTAAAATAGTTCATTAACACATCATATATATAATATAAATCATGAAATAATTATTATTTTTATATATAAATCATACTTTTAGAACCAACCATCAGATATGGCTATGAAAAATAAACTACGTTACAATCATAGATATGGTATGTCGTACATACTCGTGAGTTACATTTCCATTTTTCAACGATCATTAAGGAAAGAAGATAAGTGTTATTTTAAATTTTTTTAATTACCATAATATTATGAATACCAAATAATTTATTTAAATACAATTGTATATATCATTCATGTGATGTTGTTATGAAAAAAAAATCACATCACTTCATGGAGGTGGTAGTCCACACGTATGCACAAATGATGTTATCATTTCTTAGTGAATGGAAACGTAAGAAAGAAAAATATATTTTCATAATAATAAATATGTCATTGATATAATATATAAACATTAATTCTATCATTATAACTATCCACAAGATATGGTGATAGAAAACTAATTGCATCGATTCGTGAGACAGTATTTCTTCATACCCAAAAACGATGGATTACTTTAACATTTGATGGAGGTTGTAGATTGATATAGGTTATGTCATTAAAATAAAATAAAAATCTAATCATATTATGTATAATTATTTTATTATATAATCATATTTAAGGAATATTTTAAGGATGTGTAAGAAGAACAAAAACAAAAATGCTCGATAAGAATTATACCTCTTATTAGAACAACCTTATTTTATTTACACCTTAAGACCCATAAGGTTCATATTATAAAAAAAATAATGCCCAGATAACATGTTTAGGGATTTAAGTATGGTATTTGGGTTGGTATTGGAAGAATAAAAATGATTTTTATGTGTGAAGAAATGAGGATAATAGGTTACCTTTTATAAGAGAGCAGATGGGAACTCTTAGAATTTTTTTAAATATTAATATAATATAAATTAACTTTAATGTATAAATGGATAAAATTTTATAATATTAAAATATAAGATGTTGAATAGTATAAAACATATTATAAAAAAATTGGAAAAGTTTGCATCATTTTTACCCTTATCGTTTTGTTTTAATTTTCAGTTAACCTTTTTCACACTTACCATGATAACAATATTTTTAACTCATTGAGGGTCAAGAGAGTTACTATAAATAGAAAAAAGTATAATAAAAGGACCATAGTTGATATTTAAAACTATATCCTAATCAATTGGATAGATATAGTATTTTTATGAATTTTATATCAATTAATAAAATATTGTTTTCATAAAATACCAATAATGCCAATTTTAAAAATATTCATTTACTTTGAATTTTATAGCATCAATAAAATAAATGAAATTAAAATAAAATATTTTAATACATCCCTAAAATTTTGTTTTTATTTATAAAATTATTGTTTCACATTAATTCTTACAAATTAAACTAATTTTCATATTTTTAATAATACTAATTTTATATTTCCATTAATTGAATAATTACACTGTCAACATTGTATATGCATTAAAGGTAATTATTTATTCACTAGAAATAAAAAATAAATTATCATGATGAAGATAAATAATTTATATTTAAAAAAATATTTATCAATTAAAATATCCTCTATTTATCTCCATTTTAAAAATATTATATTTATTAAAAATAAGCATGTTATATTTTTTACTTCTTTATAAATAAAATATTATAAAGGTCACAATAATATTAAAGTGGGAGAAAAAATCCATATATTCGATATTTTTATGAATATTATATCCTAATACAAAAAATTATTGCTAGTGATAGTTCTGAAGAACTTGGGGGTTGGTGATACAGATATTTTATATACCAGTTGTTTACTTATCCAGGTTTACAAGGACACTAAACCTTTATGATTCTAGCATGGATTTCAATGATATATAATGAATATTAATCTAATGATATTTAATATTAATGTATGTAATATTTGGTTTGCCTCACTCTTCACATCTCACAGTAACGATTTTCTATCATTAACATATATTCCTCTTTTTTAATTTTTCCTCAACTCACTATAAGAGAACCCTTTATAAGGGTCTCGTTAATAGGATTAGACATTAAAATATAATTTAATACCATGTCTCAATAAAAATTCCCACATTATTCCATCACATTAATTTTTAACCTCAAGACTTTACCCTCATATTTATAATATATTTAGAAACTCCCTCTACCACTAATTTATACTTATATTTCACCAAACTCATATACAATAACTTTACAAATCACACTACGGATTGGTCAAGATTTTTTCATACTATTCTATTTATTTCACATAATACCTCAACATATATTAAATTTTCCCTAGGAAATATAAAATCCTCAACCAAAGACTTAAAACCAATCTACAACCCATATTTATACCACACATTCCACATGAACATATTCTAACTTTTCTCCGAGGAAAGTAAGAACCAACTAATCCTTACAAACTCAAATCATAAAAAATCTAAAAAAATTAATGTATATAGTATTTTTCTTCCCTAATACCATCCCCATACCATACTCATACAAGTGTGATCTTACAAATTTAGTCTCACATCTATACAATAGGTTTGGGAAACCAATAGATCCTACCATTAACATACAACCAAATTTCAAAAAAAAACTGTTTTCTATTATTTTGAACCAAGGAAAACATCAGGCCTTACTATACACTATCAAAGTTACTAAAACCAACTTATATGAAGAGGTCATAATGTATTTATTACAGTGGTCACTTTTAGTTTTTATTATTAATACATTAATTTCAATGTTAATGGAGGTTAATAAAATAAATGGAATGTGTTATGTATTGATCATCTCTTATAATGGTCTATATGAGTAGGATTTATTATCAAATAGATTCAAGGATATCTCAAAAACATATACAAAGGTTTCATTGAAGTTATATTAAAGTTTTTATATCGCTTTTATTTCATTTAGATATTCATGAAAATGATTAGAAAACCCATAAGGTGTCGTAACCTCATTTATGGATAGGTTTATTTTTGTTTTGTTAAATAATGTATATGGTCATAAAAATTGCAGAATAAGATAAAATTTATATCTATGTAAATGTTTTATAATTATTAAGTAATGTTAAAATATTTTAATATATTGATTTTTAGGTCACAATAAAAATGGTATTGAATATAAAATTTGATATATATTATCATTGAAAATACATTTTTCAGATTCATTGATGTCAATTGATTGATTTTTTATTCCATAATGTAGTCATATTCATTTTAATGTTAAAATAAATAAAATTTAATTTATGAATTGAATTTTATAAACATTTTTCAAGCACTTAAATATAACATGTTGTGGGAGAGATATGATCAATTTCATGATCCCTATAGAAGTGATCTCGGGATGATATCACATCACAAAACCTTTGATTTATCTTACATGTTACATCTTAACAATTACTTTAATATCTAGTGAGTCAATTAAGATAGTTCACACAAGGTATTATATTATATTCAAAAGTGATTAAATTAAAATTTTACTAGTGGAGGAGGAGAATAGGACCCCAAATTTGTGGATCTTAATTAATGGTGTGGGAAAGTCAAAGTTACTTAGTGGATTTTGGTGGAAAGATGTTTCAATAATTCATTAAATATTTATAAAAGGTTATAGACTACTGTAGAATTTTTAGAATCTATATAATTATTGGGTTCATTATAGAGAACTTTGAAATCATAAGTTAAGACCATATTTTAAGAAACACTACAAAAAAATTGAGTGATGATCAAATTCCTTAGGATGTGGTGTCTTATATTCAAGCTTTATAGGAGTTCATCATTAAACCAAAGAAATATAATCCATGTTGATATATTAACATATTTATTATCTTGAGTGTCTTATTCATCATTCCATACTCATTGCCTTGTTAACTTTTTAAGAGTTAAAAATGTGTTGTGGGAGACACATCATTATTCAAGGGTTTAAAGGAGTGATCGTACCCTTTTGTATTCACTTACTTGGATAAGTGAAACTATATTATATGGACACCACTAGCCAAAACAAGGAGTATTCACCCACATTGAGAATGAACCCTGTAAAAAATATCTTGTTTCTTATTCTTTATTTTATTCAATTATTCATCCAAGAAAAAATGTAACAACTCGTCCTAAATGACACTAACCAAGTTCCCTAAGCTAGTTCACTACAATACCTCAAGCATGCTTCCTTATATACTTGAGGATGAGGACTAGTAGTTGGGGTGTAAAGGGGAACTATGAGGAGACTATACCCTTATATTAGAGTGCACAACCATAAGTAAATAACCAAACATAATACATATCAGAGTATAAAAAATGAATAAATAAAATGAAACTGAAAAATGTTGTAGCAAAATGAAATACTATAAAGGCTTTAACAGTCATTCCATAAATACAACATTGATCACCCACTGGTCTGATCACATATAATAAATAAATAAATTATATATAAATACATCAGGATCTACTACCAACTATGATCCATTTCACATACCTAGTCTCCAGTACCCTATCAAGATTCACCAGCCCAATCATCCAACACCACAAGAGTATCCCACTCCATAATGAAATCCTAGGCCTTATCCCTATCAATCATGCATATATTATCAACCTGAATAAAGACATAAGGTCTACACATACACAAGGGTTCACATAAAGGGGGTGAGAAATAAATATCATTATTCCACCCCCAACGGTGAACCTATAATGTGATTCTATAAATGCATACTCATAAAATATGATCACCCTAGATGAAACATAATTGAAATAAACATCAAAAAATAAATTTTTAATCTTTATTTCTGTAACCTCGATCAACCATACCTTCTTCGACCAATTCCAGAATGCCTCAGAGCACATCTCAAAGACTATACATCTTAAGTAACATATGGTCTCCACATCCACAGTAGTTCAAACTAGACCTCACTACATTACTCATTATCTCCCACCAATCACTCATACACAACAGCTCCCAAAAGTCATACCATGCCACAGTATGATAAAAAAAACTAGATAATCAATATTTCATTCAACCCACCAAAACAAAATTCTCGAGGCATCGTTCTAGCATCTAAATAATGGAGAAACTATCAGTAATGATACGAATCACCATATCCAGCCTCCTAAATCATGGTTGAGTACTACCATGACCAATACCCTAAAACCATAGGTGAGTACCTCTATAACCAGCACCCTAAAACTATATATGCTAAATGCCATGACTAGCACCGGAATATATGTGTGAGGAACACCATGACTAGTACCCTATAATTGAAAGTAAGGAACTCTATGACAAGTGCTTAAAACCATGGATGAGGACCAATAGTATAACCCCCCAAAAACCATAGGTGATTACCTCCCTGATCAGCACATGAAACTTTCAGTGAGGACTATCATGAATAGGACCCTAAAACCATAGGTAAGGACCTCCATGACCAGAAATTTAAATTGTGGGTGAGGAAGGTTGGGAAAAACATCCTAAAACCATATATGTGGAATTCCATGTCAACCAACCTCAACCATATCTAAAAATCTACTTGTTTATGAATCTAATCATATATCTATGGAACTCAGTTTCCACTAATCTCATCTATATTAAAACAACCATACTTGGAACCTTGTCCCATCACCCAAACTCATAAAAACCATCAAAAACTAGTGTGGATTCTCTATTCCAACCACATATCATATGGGTGTATACCATCATGTCTAACATACCCAACCTCATATGTAGAACATCACGTCAAATATCTAGAACCATATCTGTGGGACCTCATGTTCAGCTCTTTTAACCATCACAACCCATAACATGAATCAGGATCCATCATGTGGAATCCCACCATATCTCAACCTCTTCATGATATAAACTAAATATAAAACACAACACATTAACCCCATAAACTCATATATCAAATCAGATCTGAAAGGAACAACTGCAACCATTATCACCCCAATACACACACCCGTTTAGGTTCATTCAAACGATCGGGTCCCCACTTGGCCCTCCATATCAATACATAGATAGAGACATCCATATATATATCCTTGGAATTGTTACTCAAGTATATGCTTACCACTTTAGATACTTAGGGTTAGAACATAAGTGGATACATACCTCTCTCAATCTATGGTCACAGAAAAACACTCAGGGAAATTTCTTTCACTCAAGGTAATGCATTCCACAACCCAATCTCTAGAAACTCATGGCCTCAAAGGACTAAATGGTAGTAAAACTCATGAGAGAGATTCCTCAATCCCATTAACTTTCAAAGAAACACTAGTTAGGTCCATACACACAACTTATCCATCACCTCATGTCACAACTCAATCCCTCTTAATAGGGATAATCCCATCCAAACACCAATCAATATCTCCAAAAAACTCAAATTATTTCCTCCAATCATTCTCGTGATCTTCACCCAAGAACCATCCCTTGTCTCACCCTCAAGAGAATGATAAACTTACTTGTTTGAGGAGAATATATATATCTTAACTTACTCACCTCAAAACAACCTCTTAAAAGTCATTAAAACACCCCAAGGTTATACCATCATGATCTATAAAGAAAAATAATAAAAATGGATGCATCATGTGTTCAATTATAAATACAGGTCACAAAACCTCTTAAAACCCTCCAAAGGGTATAAAAGGGGTAGTACATGGCATGTACTATGAGTAAATGTTGTGTACACTAAAACATATGTCTATTCCATGTACTCCAACACGGCCTGGGTCACTTAGGCTCTAGTTGTATACTAATACATGGATATGAAATACATGGGGTCTAGAAATGTGCTTAAACATATCCATCCCCCCCCCATACGGGGTCTCTTACATTGCTCCTAGAGACATGACAATGTGCCACTGTATGTCTTGTACCTCAACGACACAGTATGTAGTCCTAAAATTCCATCTTCCTAAGTACTTGGACACATAGCCACACACCACTACAAGGTGTGTACTCTTAGTAAATGGTGAGAAGTTCAAAAAAATCCATCTTACCGAAATTATAATAAAACACAGCATGTGTTCCTAAACAAATAAGTTGTGTGATTAGGATTTTTGATCAAGAAACCTCTATAAACAACTTAAAACCCATGTTTTTCTCTAATTAGGCAAAGATCATACCCCAAGAGGTCATTATTTTTCATAATAGGTATTTGAAACATCAAAACAACTAATCTACTAGAATTGGGAAATAAAACATGAATAAATCATCCTACCTCGTTTTTTAAATGCTGAAGCTTTGGGTCCAAATCTACTCCAGAAAGTTATTTCACCTCAATCCAGTCTCAATATACTTCATTGATGAAGTTTGGTAGAATCTCCCCTTCCTACCCTCTTGGTTTGGTCACAACATTAATGGTAGAACAGATCCCCCTTTACTATCATTCATGGGAAGGGAGGGGTGTTTTAATTTAATTAATTAATTAATTAATTAATTAAATCCCTTTTAATACTTGTCTAAAGTTTCAGAAACTAAAGTGGGTTTATAACTCACCTAAGTAAAATACCTCATTCAAGACTCAACCACAATGTCAGAATCTCAATTTGATGCCCTGGTCAAAATATATCTTCACCCAAACCGGTGAAAATAATAAAACATTTAATTAAATAAATATTAAATATTCCTTCAAAACTAAAATGGCTCAAAATTCCACTAAACTCTTATACTAGACTATATTCTCTATTCTTAGTCCAATGGGGTGGTCCAAAAATCATCTAAGACAATCTAATAGTGTAAAAATACCATTTTACCCCTCTTGAGCACCCGAAATCCAAAATTCAAAAATATAATCAAATTTCAGAATATAGAAAAACTCGAGCCTCTATAACCTTCCCTCTATAAACCTTCTCATCCATGAGGAGCCTCAATGGTCTTGTAACCGCACATCACACCCCCACCTTGTTCATAAACTCAAGATCAACTCATTTTGTTCTACTCGAAGATACTAACCAAGCTTCTCTGTATAAATACTAAGATAGAGAATACAAGCCATCACTTTTCACTAGTAAAAAACCACTAGGACAGTGCCTAATTGCACCCATCTATCATAATACATCATAACATCATTTTAAACTCAACATCAAACTCGTGGTGATCCCCACCATAGAACTCAACCCAAAAATACCAATTCAGATCCACGATGCTTCCCACCATCAGATTCACCATTCAAAATAAATCCTCAGCGGTCCACCAACCCCCTCTATGTAGTCCTCAATGCATCTTTGACCCTACCCACACAAGATTCACATCACCGTGACTGATCTGATATTCCCCACATTAGGAGTATCATTATTCTTGCCTCACAACTGAACAACATCTTTGTGTCCCATACCCTTATCACAGCCAAGTCTATGTACTAGATATGGTCATCTCGATCTCACCAAAGAGGAAACATGAAACATCAACTACCATATATTCTTGTCATCTAATAATAGTACCAATGGTATTCAATAACATTTAGCATATCATAATGAACTCACTCACAAATGAAGGATGGTTCACTCGCACCATACAACTTCACATACACTGATCCATGATCTCAACCTTCCAAGGGTCACTTTATCTAAACAAAATGGTATCTATATATCATGGAGTATATCCAATTATCTCACAACTTACTTAGGATGATGTCAAGATATTGGGCATGGTCATCTCTAAACTATAAGTACACTAGTATCTCATCAATGAATACCATTGTAACCTCATCCATTTTTTGATCATCACAACCCAATTTTAAGGGCCTCATGTCACCTTTCTCACAATCCTCTAATCATAACCACAACGTCTCTCAACCTACTCATGGTTGTTTTATCAACACAAGAATCATGGCATACACTCGCGTAGCACCCAGTCCACAACCAAGCGTTACATCATGTAACCATGGGTTTTTTCCTCCAAGATCTCATCAATTATTAATAGTTATACACTCTTGTGTAACATAAACACAAAACCTACTCTAAATCCAGTTAGTCACATCTCACAAAACATGGCTCAAAATCCCCATCAACGAGTCATGTCTACCTCAAATGCCATTCTCACCTGATGGAGAGCACCCATTGTATTGTCTAAAACAAATGCATCCAACATGACTAAATATCAAACCTAGAGTCACCCTCACTTCATCGTTTTCAAAATTCTAATGCATCCATCTATGCCTCATGCACCCAAAGGCACCCACAACTTATCCAAACCCTTTAACGGGACACCCTCAAAAGCACATATCACCAGCTTCCTAACTTTATTCATATCCATAAGGTCACCAGTCTCACCCACCTAGCCCCACCATCCAAGTCTTGTGTCAAGTCACTAGGTCCAACCACCAAGGTCTATGCCAACTCATAGAAGGCCCCAAATCATGGTGCATCAAACATGCCTCATCTCCTCATCACACAACAACAACATGTCAAAACACCCATATCTAGGGTCTCATATTAAAAATACACCATACATCAAGCTAAATACCCAAAACCAAGGTCTCTATCCTCTCTGAGTATCTACATAAAACATTTCTCCCTAAATGACCTTAACAAGCAACCACCCTAAAAAAACACCCACAAGGGGTCCAATGTTTATACACTTATACCATGCTATCCCACTGGGGTCACTACACCTAACGTGTACCAGGCCTAAATCTGTTTTCTCAAAGATTAGTACCCCACTATATATCCACAGAACCTACAATCAGAAATAAATCCATTAAATCACACATTATCTATCCTATAACATGTAAATATTATGTGCCAACCATGATGATATTCCTATTACTTTAACAGTCCAAGAGTAAAAACCAAATAATAAGTCTCTTTATAATGTTCCAAGAGTATTAATTCCATAAAATTTCATCAAATATAGATAATGTGTTCATTTACCAAGGTAAAAATCGCATAAAACTGTAACATTTCAAACTAAGAACATCAATCTCAACAACTGTAACGTGGACTTAATACCTGAACTGGTGTTAGAAAATCACCAACTGATATCTATCACAAGCTCTAAAACATTCATATATATCTATTATACCAAATCCAAAATAGTAAACTAGGATGGTAACTAATCTAATACCACTTTGTAACCTCTCATCCAGAATTCCACTAACCTAATTCCTTAGTATAGTTCACTATAAGACCCCAAGCGTGCCTCCTAATATGTCGGTGGATTCTGACTAGAAGCATGGGTATAAGGTGGGACTATGAGGAGTATATACCCACATATTAGAGAAAAAAACCAGAAGTAAATAACCAAACATCATATATATCAGAGCGCATGGAAAGAATAAATAAACTAAAAGTAAAAAATGATACAAAAAATGAAATATAGTAAAGGTATGAATAAAAATTCCACACATTGAAAATTGATCTTCCACTGGGCCGATAACATATAAAAAATAAAAACATCAGGATCTACTGAATACTCTGGCTATGTGACACACCCAGTCTCTAGTACCATGTAAAGTTGTATCATCCCAATCATCAGACTCCACACGATCATCCCACACAGCCCTAAAATATTTGGACCTTGCCCTATCTATAGTACATCTATGCTAAACTTGAAATAATACATAAGGTCTATACACACACTAATGTACACATAAAAATGGAGAGAAAAACTATTAGTAGGAACCCCCATGGTGAAACTATAATATAATACCATAGGTTAATTATCAGGAAATATGCTCAGAATATCCAAAACATAACTGAAATAAACATAAATAAGTCCATCATCGATCCCCGGGTCTCTGACCTTGAAAGACCATACCTTCTTTGGCCAATTTTGTAATGTCTCGTAGCATGTCTCGATGATTTTTCATCTCATGAAATTATGGTATCTACATCATTAGCATTCCCAACCATACCTCACTATATTACTTTCCAACTCTTATATGTCAAACATACACATCAGTCACTAGAAATCATACCACACTATAGTGCTATCAAAAACCCATAGCATCAATCTGGAATTAAACCCATGTATTAAAACAAGTTCTTGATCTGGTATCTTCACAGTGGATAAAATATCATTAATGATATGGAGCATCAAATATAACCATATAAACCAAGGGTGAGGACATCCATGACAAACACACTAAAACTATAGGTGAGGACCACCATGACCAACACCTAAAAAATTCAGTGAGGACTACCATGATCATCACCCTAAAACCATATATGTGGAAATACATGAGTAGAAACTCAATCCATGGGTGAGGAAAACCAAGATAAGCACCCTAAAACTGTAGGTGAGCATCGCCATGACCAGAACCTAAAAATGTGGGTGAGGACCACCATGAACATCACCTTAAAACCATATCCATGAATAGTACCTATAATTGTGGGTGAGGACCATCAAGAATATCACCCTAAAACAATAGGTGAGGACTTACATGACCAGCAACTAAAACTGTGAGTGAGGAATGCTATGACCAGCACACTAAAACAATATATGTGGAACACCATATCCACCAACCTCATCCATATTTGTGGAGATCCATGTCTACCAATATCATCATTATCTGTGGAATTCCATATCCCCTGATATCATCTATATCAAAACAACCATGATTAGAACCTATACCTAGCACCCAAACTCAAAACAAAACCATCATAACCAACATGAAGTATCCTGTATAACCACATATAATACAAGTGTAGAGCATCATGTCCAACCTTCCTAGCCTCAGATGTGAAACATAATGTCGGATTTTTGGAACCATATCTATGGGACCTCTTGTCCATCTCTCCCAACCATCATATCCAATAACATAAACCAGACTCCATCATGTGGCAACCTAATAATATCACAACCGCCCCGTGATATAAACAAAATCTCAAACTCAACATCTCTTCCCCATCAGCTCGTACATCAAATCGAGTCCCAAACAAACAAATGCAACCATTACTACCCCAATACATGCAGTTGTTCGGGGCCATCCAAATAATTGGGCACCCTTTTGGCCCTCTAGATCAGCACATAGATAGATGCATCCATCTATGGATCCTTTAAACTTGTATTTAATTAGAGGAATCCCACTTTGGATCCTCTGGGTCAGAACATAATTGGAGAAATCCCTCTCTGAATATATGGTCACAAGGACAACATCCTTCACTCGGGATAACAATTTTCTGAACCCTATCTCTAGAAACTCATAGACCTATAGGCCAAAATGGCAGTAAACCTCATTAGGGAGATAGACTCATGACCATAAACTTTACTAGAAACCCTAGGTTGGTGTATACACTCAACTTTTCCATCACCTCATGTCAAAACTCAGCCCCGCTTACTAAGGACAGTCCCATCCCAACACCAATTGAGGTCTCCAACAAACTCATAATACATCCTCCAATCATTCCTATTACCCTTGTTTATGAATTTTCCCATGTATAACTTTTATGAGATATATAAACTCAATTTATTGAGGAAAATATCTATCTTAAATTACTCTCCCAAAAACCACCTCATAGATGTGTTTAAAATACCCTCAAGTTCCACCATCATGATTTATGTAGAAAAACACTCAAAATGGACTCCTATTTATTCCATTTCTAACTCTACAGTACAAAAAATGCTCAAAAATATCTAAAGTGTGTCAAATGAGTAGTACATGGTGTGTACTCTGAGTACACAGTGTGTAAACCAAAACCTCTAGCTAGTACAAGTCCACCCCCACATGGACAAGGTCGCTTTGGGTTTGTCCATGTACTACTGCATGGCCACATCATATAAAAGGTCTAGATATATACTTCTGCACACCATGTCCATCTTGTATGGGCTCTCTTACCATTCATTTGAACACATGTCCATGTCCCACTTCAAGTCATTTACCTTGACTACACAGTGTGTAATCCTAAAATTTTATTTTCTCAAGTAATCGAGTACATGGCCACGCACTGCTACATAGAGTGTACTCTCATTACATGCCATGTTGTTCCAAAAAATCCATCTTCCCAAAATGGGAATAACTCATGGTGTTTGTTTCTAAACAACATGCCTTTTGATCAGGATTTCTAATCGATAATTCCCTGTAAACCTCTTGAAACCCCCATTTTTATATATTTGGCATAGATCAAACCCTAAGGGTTCCTTAGTAGACACAATAGGGATTTAAAAAATAAAAATAGCTACTCTATGGGGAATGAGGTATAAAACTCAAAAAAAATAGCAAACCTCATGGCATAATGCCAAAGCATTGGTTCCAAATCCACTCCCAGAAGTTGTTGCACCTTGATCTAGTCTCGATCTCCACCATTGACAAAGTCTGAAGGAATATACTCATCCTCCCCTCTCATTCTGGTTATCATTCATATGGTAGATCCTATTCCCCTTTTCTACCTTGAATGTTAAGCCCCAAAAAGGGGGTTTTTAATTAAATTAATTAATTAATTAATTAATTAAATCCTGTTTAACATGTTTCCAGTGTTCCAGAACCCAATGAGGTTTTATACCTTGCCTAACAAAAAACCCCCATTCAGACTCAAACAAAGAATAATAATCTCAATCTGACACCCCATTTAAAGGATAACACCACCTGAACCCGTGTGAATAATTCAATATTTAATTAAATAAATTTTAAATGTTTCACCAAAACTAGAACATTTTGTAATTACACCAAAATCACGTACTAGGGTAAATTCCAAATTATGAGTCCAACATAATGATCATAAAAATTATTCGAGACTATATTTTAGGGGGAAAAGACCATTTTACCCCTCTCGATCAACAGAAAGAAAAAATTCAAATTTATTATCAAATTTAAAAAACCTGAAAAACACAGATCTCTATAATAAGGGAGTGATAATTGTGCTTAATTTTGAATTTTATTACCTTATTTGGTGTCAAATAATGTCCAAGTAGTATATAGAAATTTTAAAAAGATGTTATTAATTTACACCCTCTCCCTCTTAGTGGTTCGCATATATTAGGATCTTCACCGGCATTATATTACTACAAAATATCATACCTCATGGAATCCAATACCCATATCATATCATAATTTGGTATATATAATGAATATAAATCCATACCTGTAGCCTCCAATTCTAGTGCCAACCCACTCTAGGCCTATCATTTCCCACCATTTCCAACAATTACTACCTTAAATAAATGTGGTAATCAAGAATAAGAAACTACCATCAGGATTGGTAAATTAATATTCCACCAATAATTTATTCAGAAAAATACCAAATAATTTATTATTAAATTTAAATTAACATAACCACTTTATAAAAAGGAATCCATTTTAAACTAATTTAAAAAAAATAAAAATTATTTATTTTTTAAATACATTTTACCAAAAACATTTTCCTAAAATCCTTTCCAAATCACAAGAAGTCATTCAAAACTTAGGTGGACCTAATTATCGAGTATGATTCTTGTAAATGTACCTATTTCCACCCTATAAAAAGACTAAAATACTAAATAATAATGCATAACATCAAAATTTATTAAAACCAACTCAAATATAACAATGAAAATGAATAATTTTCAAATTATATTTGGATTAATGATTTTTTTTTCAATATGTATGTCAGTACATATATTGAAGGAATGGGTAATGGATTGAGTACCTACACATACATGTCTTGAAGGAATGGATGATGGATTGAAAATCTACTCACCAAATAAGAAGAACTTTTTCTGATATAATATGGTAAAGGAGAGTGAAGAGTTGGATATCCTTGATTACTAGGCTAGAAATATAAATGTAAGAAACTCATATGAAATCAAATGATTATATAATCTTGTTCATATTCCTATAAAAACTAGTAAAGGTGAAGAAGAATTGTCTTAAATAGGTATATAATAATTTACTACTGCCTATGGAGATCTATCTTGATAGCTCTTAGGTAGTGTAAAATCTATATTAAAGAGTATAACTCATCTAAGAAGAAAAAAGAATTTTTTCTAATTAAATCAGTGCAATACTACTCATAAATGAAGACTAATGTGAATAGATAAGCCTCAATATTGATTCAAAAGGAACCTCACTTAATCTAGTAGATTTATTTAAATAAATAATATATCTAAAGTATTTTATTGGCTGAAAAAACTACAGAAATGAATGGAAAAAAGTTTAGAATTATTTAAATAAATCCAACAATCATTTAGAGAATTTATAAGATGATTTAAAGAGGTTTAAGAATCCACTAAAATAATTAAAATTCATTTTAAATATAATAATAGAAATTTAGTAGTTAAATTTCATCAAAAAAATGGATAATTCCTAATCATTAGATTTTCCAACTGATCATAAGACATCAATCTGAACGTAAGACTCCAGGTGCTGAATTTAAGGCTTTAAATTCTATTTAAGAGTGACAAAGGAATTATTTTATGTCTTCATCCACAACAAAAGTCTTATTCATAAGACTTTACTATAATTCTATAATCTCATCATTTGACTTTTTTGAAATGTAATACTTCAAGATAATTTATATTTTGTATTCATAATACTAAGGGTAAGTCTTTATCATAAGAATTCATGAATGTAAGACTCTAAAGTCTCTAGTGTAAAGCTGTGTCTAAGCATAAAACTTCAACACTTAGTGAAATTTTCAGAAAGTTGATGGATTAAAATAAGATTATAGATAATAATGTAATTATTCAGCAGAAGTATTTCTTATTATAAGTCTTTAAAGTTCCCAACTTCATAATACAGAACTTCATAAAATTTGAAGTTTCTAAAGGATGAAAAATCATGTTTTCTGATTTCTAATCTGATAAAAATGGAGTTATTTGTGATGATTTAACAATTCTTTATTCATGCTATAAAAAAAATAAACACCTATATTGGTTTGTGATCCAAGTATTAGGATATTGAGAGAATATAATCTTCATCCTTAGAAAGGGAAGATCAAAATAAAATAAAAATGAGGAGTTTCTAGAATTATTTAATTCTAATAAAATATAAATCTGATAATTCTAAATCACTTCATTTGAGTTCTAAACATCATTATTCTTAGAGAATCCATTATACAAAAATATTTTTAACAATATCAAATGATAGGTTCTAGTATGTATATTCTTTAATTAAGAAAATTAATTCATCGAGTTTTCAAGAATAATGAAGATAAATAACCATCAAACCTTGAGTTTCTATTTATCATGTCCCATACCATTTTTATTTAATGTTATTTGAGGGTTTATGAAAAATTGATATGGAATCTTGGGAATTTGACAAGGAATTTAGAAATGGGTTGAAATCTAGATTACATGAACTTGTAAAAGAAATATAATTTTCATGAAACATTTATTCATTGTGTATTAGTGATACAACTTGAATACTTAATGTGTGTATTTTGTAGATATTTTTTAGGAAGAAGATAATGAGCCTATTGTTCCTTTTTATCTAAAGATATCAAGATAAGAAAAATGATAAATAATGAGATTCAGAAGAATATCTTCCTTCTAGAGAGATTTTTTGAAGATATTTTTTGTTGTGTTTCAAAATAAAAATGAGATTAAATAAATAAATGAATTTATGGAATTTACTTTCATTTGAAAACTAACATTCATATAAAATATATGAGGAAAATGTGGGTATTTGATAATAGACTTTTTATCAGGCACTGAAAAAGTTTCAAGATATTCCATTTATGGGTATTGTAAATGAAATAATCCATTTAATGTAGTTTCCCATGCATGTGAGAAATTGAGGATATAAAGGAGGAATAAACAAAAAAATAATAAGAACTTGTATATAATAGAGGATAAGAATATTAGGATGTCTATATACAAATCTAAGTGTGTTAGAATACCCCAAAGAAGAATACCCAACTATATATTTTACTAAAGAATAAGAGCAAGTGGATACTTTTCTAAAGTTTCAAATCCTTTTTTATTGAATCTAATGGTTTGATTGAAGAGGTAATAAATCTATTTGAAGAATCGGTTATAAGTTAAAGACTCCAAGTTGAGAGAAAAAAATCAATACTTTTATATAGATACATCACTAAGAAAATTTGTTGATCTACTTCAGAAAATAACATCCAAGAAATCACCTACATATATGTGATGTGAATTTGTAGAACTTCTGTGACATAGGGTATATAAGTAAAAAACCTTGTGTCTCGATGAGAGTAGTGTGAATATGTATATATAAGTATGGTGTGATTATGGTAGAAGAATTCCAATGACATTCAGGCATTGTAAACACCTTTATAATTAGTGTTAATGTGGGAAACACCACCCATTATAATCCATAGTTTATTATAGTGGATGATTTGTGATTGGAGTGAGTAACCAATTATGGAAAGGAGTGGGTATTTATACAGGACCTTATAAAATTATTATGTGACTTTTATTTTATTTACTTACATTCATATGGTAGAATTATTCTTAGTAAAACAATTACATATATCCCACTACACTAACTATAAACATAAGTTGAATTCCAAAGGGGGTAAAAGAATTTAAAATTGGTAAAATGAGTGAACACCTGATTCACCCATCCCCCCTATCAACTGTATTTTTTGGTCCACTATGGAAAAAAATTGGTATCATAGGGGGGTTTCTTCTAATTGTATCTATTCAAAAGACCCAATAAATTTCAATTTTTTTCAATAAATTTTGTATTTTAGATGGTTAACAGACTTATATTTATAGAAAATAAATATTTCATTCTTATTGTTGTTCATAATTAATTCTATTACAAGACTATGAGAAATGGTATAAATAAGAAGGTTGTGAAAGTGAATAATTTAAGGGAGATTGATGGTCACCCCCTATCTGAAAGTAGTTATAGTGGTTTTTTCCATTAAACCTGGTGGAAGAAATTCATTATATAAAGTTAATTTGAGTTTTTAAGAATTTAGGAACTTCTAAATAATAAATCACTCATTGATTTTTATTATAAAATAAATTAATACCTTGAAAAATTCTCCAATAAAGTTGTTGTGCCTATATTGATTTATATAAAGGTACTACTAAATGAGTACTCACAATTTTTCGAAGAGGATGATTTAATGGAATATGATTTTTCCACAAAAATTGCAATACCCAGAACTCTCTCAATACTGGTTAAGTAAAAGGTTGAATCAATTAAGATTTTCAATGAAAAACATTCCTTGAAATATAAATAATTGAAAATAAAGACTTATGGGAGAATTAATTTTAAAGAGGTATTCCATTAACTTTATAGACTTTAAAAAACTACTATAGAATTAAAGGAAGCCTAGATAGATGTGAAATCCAGTAGATTAAAAGTATTAGGGAGTTTATTTGAATAATCAAGCTAGATTCATGAAGTATATACCCTATAGATGAAGAGTGCCTAGAAATATATATTGAAGTTACTTTAGAAGGAAAAAACTCTCCCACTATGAATTTTTTGGAGATGTAAATCAAATTTAAAAATATGGAATCCATTCAACTAGGAACATACCAAATAACTAATAATATAGTTACCACCAATCAATGTTTAGATATGGTATTTCCATAAAAAGCTACTCATACATGACATAAAAAAACTTTAGATGTTATGGAGAAACCTCCATCTTAGGAACATTTCAAAATGGTAGTACATTCACCATCATGTCAATGAATAAGGTGAGTATATCCAAGAAGATTCTCCCTACAAATGAAGATCAAAAAGTCAGGGTTCTAACCCAAAATCAAAATTCATGTAAATCTGGACATATTTCATGAAATATAAAAAATCAAGATTTATTGGAAGGTGTTGGTATATTTGGAAGATTGGGCATGGTTAAATTGTTTAATATAATTATAGGTAAGTATATACATGTTTTATAAGGGAAACAGTCGGGGGATAATAGTAAAAGATGAAAATATACTTGATGTTCAAAATTCAGAAGCACGGGAAGTAAAGAATCTATATTTGGAGTATATTTTTTAAATCCTAAAAAATTTCAATGCGATATGCAACATACTTGGTCACTATTATAATGAATGTTGGTACAACACTTTTAGGTATCAAATACAGACTAAGGAGAAGAATTTAACACAAACAAAGAAGATGATAAATAAATAATAAATTCAGTATTTCTTGGGATCTAAAATAGTGAATATAAATTCATCCAAGAAGTAAATGAAGAAAGATAATGTAGAGGTTCATGGAAAGTGAAAACATAATGGAAAATGGAATTTAGATGTATAATTTTTCCATGGATAGTTGAAACAAAGAACAAAATCACCAATGATCTCATGTTTTAAAACTATTTTTGAAAGGAAGGAATCCACACTTAATAAAAAACCTAATCATGTGCCCAAATATATATAGATTATAAGTTAGGATTAGTTGGAATTGGATAGAAATCTTGGACAAGCTGAAAAGAAATCAAGTTATCTATTTTTGAAGGTTAAAAGATGATTCCATCCAGTAAATTAGTTATGAAGGAATAGAAGTTCATGTTTTCCCAAAGGTGATAAAATATGAAAACCTAAAGTGGATCCAAGCATGAAAAATACAAGACACTTTAGAACATCAAATAAATGTGCCACTAGGTTGAGGAAGAAGTATCAGCCTAAGTATTATAACTAAAGAGCAGTGGAATATCTACCATTTAATATGTCATTCTGAGTATACCTTGTTAATGGGAATTAAAGGTGATTAAATATTCTGTGCACCACTTGATGGGGGAGAAAATGAAGAAGTCATGGCTGCAAAATATTTCTTACCATCTTAAAAACTAGAAATATGGATATCCCTATAATTTTTCAACGGTGAGGTATGATATTCACTCTCCCTTACTAGTTATTATGTATACTTTTTAAATTCATTAAGGGGTTTTTTATTTTTTTTTAAAGGTTATTCCGTTTAATTTTACTTAATATTTATAATGTGGTTTCGTGCAGATGAGTGTAGGTTTACAAATATTTTTTAAAATCTGATTTGTAATGCCCCTGATAATGGAAAAACTTAATTGGAGCTACATTTATAATGTAATGTATATTTTTGGTATCAAAGTTTTGAAATCTTGTTTTATATAATGGGTTTTCCCATATATACTTAGAGTGACTATCTAATGGAACGTTTCAAAAACTTATGTGGTGTATACCTTCTCTAGGATTATTAAAAGAACATGGGGAGAATAAGTTGAATTTAAAGTGGATGAGAAAACCCTTCCATTAAGGAGATAAAAATTTGTTCTTCACTTTTCATTTATTATCACTAAGGGGGGAGAAATACAGAACTTATATTGATAATTTCCATGTAAAAAATATGTTTTTAGTTTCAAAGTATTGAAAAAAATGAAAAGGGTAATTAAAGTATAATTTATATTAATTATTGTGATTGTTTTCAATATTCATGTCAATACATGTCTTGAAGAAATGGGTGATTGATTTAGTATCCACCTATACATTTTTGGAAGGAATGGGTGATGGATTGAGTGTATTCCCACTAAAGAATTATGCTCATACACTATGGGTAAGAGAAAATGAATAGTTTTTTCCTTTGAATACCTAGTTAGAAATATTCAAGTGGGTATCCCATATGAAATATGTTGATTGTATGATTTGTTACACATTTCAATGATAATTGTTGAAGGAAAATAAACATTTTCATAAAAAGGTAGAGAAGAATCTAACACTACTTATAAAGATCGATCCAGATATATTCAAGTAGTGGAAAATATATCTAAAAGTGGGTAACCCATACAAGGATAATAGATCATGTTAGACATGTAATCAGTGTAATACTACTCCTAGATAAATGATGATGTTAATATAGATTGCATTTTATTGATTGAAAAAAATTTAATTGGATATAGAAAATTCATTCATGGAAATAACCTATCTTTATTATTTCATCTGTTACAAAATATTATAAATTCATTTTAAGGAGTTTGGAATTATTTTAACATTCCAAAAAATCATTTGGAGAAGTTATGAGATGATTTTAATAGGTTTGAGAAGCCTTGGGACTAATCAAAGGTCATTTTGAAGCTCACTATAGAAATATCATTTTTTTGAGTTCATGAGAAAATGGAAAAGTTTTGAGTGTAGTACTTCTCCCACATATCATATGAATTAACTTTTAATGTAATACTTAGGTATTAAACATAAGACTTTGAATTTTTCTGAAGATTGAAAAAGCTATAAATTTATGAATTCAGCCACAAAATATGTCTTGGTCACTATACTTCATTACAAGTCTTTGATCCCATAATATGATTTTTATAACACATAAGACTTATATATAATTAATATTTTGTGTTCAAAATACTGATTGTAAGTCTCAATCATAAGTCTTATTGAATGTAAGAGTCTAAACTTCCCAATATAAAGTTTTAGATGAGTGTAAATATTCAACAATTAGCAAAAATTTTAGAAAGTTGGGTGATGAAAGAAATACCCAAATAAAAATGTAAATCTTCTATGTAAGGCTTTCCAAATGTAAGTATATGAAGTTATATGTGTAATACTTTGACACTTAAGAAAATTTAAAGTTTCTATTTCATGAAAAATCAAGTTTCCAAATTTTGAATCTAGTGAAAATGAAGTTATTTGGAAAGCTGTAAGAATTATTTATTCATGGAATAAACATAATAAACACTTATATTAGTTTTATATACAAGATTAATAAGATTTATAGAATCTTATATTCATCCTTGTAATGGGAAAATAAAATGAAAATGAAAAAGCGGAGTTTCCAAAATTATTTAATTCTAATAAAATATAAATATTCTGTTTCTAAAGTTGTGAACATAATAATGCTTAGAGAATCCATAATCCAAGCCTATTTTTAGAAGTATCAAATGAGAGGTCCCACTACATATATTCTTTGAAAAATAAAATTAAATATATGGGTTTTGAATAATATTTCAGAATAAGATCCATCAAAACTTGAGTTGTTGTTTATCATAGCCTACACCATTTTGATTCAAAGTTGTTTAAGTGTTCATGTGAAATTTAGATAGAAGTTTGGGAATTTTTCCAAGAATTAAGAAATTATTTAACTTTAAAATTACATAAATCTAGAAAATCAAGATGATTTATATGTTATATTTGTTTTTTTTTTACTTTTAAAATAGCTAGAATATTTAATGTGTGGATTTTGAAGATATTTTTGGAAGAAAAGGTTGTTGCTTCTATGTTTTTTTATCTGAAGATAATATTTGGCCAAGACATCCAAATTAATAAATAAAGAGATCAAGAATAATTTTTTCAAGATGTAGATATTTTGTGAAGATATATTTAGTCATGTTTCAAAAGAAAAATGAGTTTAAATAAATGGGGGAATTTATGGAATGCTATTTCAATTGAAAACTAAAGTGCATAAAAATCATGATAATAAAAGTGGGTATTTGATAAGACCTCTTTTCAGATGGATTGAAAAAACTTCATGGTATTCAATTTATGGATATTGAAAATGAAATATTACATTTAATTTTACCACTCATGCATGTGATAAATTGAGTTGATCAAGGAGGAAGAAAAAAATAATAATAATAAATCAATACTACTAGAAGAGAAGAATACTGAGAAGTAAAGAGATGAAGAAAATTGTGTATAGATATATCAAACAATAAATACCCACTACATGTTGTAGTGAATAATAAGAGGAAGTTGATTTTTTTTTTAAGCTGTAGATCCCTTTTATATTGAATCTAAATGTGTAACACCCCAATAATTTATGTTATATTTATTTTTAGATAAATCTATTCTATAGCATGTGACACATGCAACCCTAAGTCTAAATGAACCATAATATAGTATATTATTATAACCAATCCATTAAATTGATGATGTGAATAGTAATAAAAACATTTCTAAAATATTCATAAAATTTTTAGATATGGAAAGTATATTTTTTTAGTAAATATTTTATATGCTTCAAAAAAAACATTTTCCTTTAAATGGTTTTTATTTCTTTTTCTGAGAAAATAAAATAATTAATTTTATAAAATTTTAGAAAATTTATTTTGAAAAATTAACTTCATTTTTGAAACCAATAGCCAAATTTATCTTAGAGTTAATTTTTAAAAAATTTCATCAAATATTAATTTTTTGATAAATAGTGAAAAATACCAATTTTTATTAAAAATTATCTTTTTTTAATAATTTTAGAGTTCTCATTTAATTCTATAATAGTTTGAAAATTCAAATTAGTTTCATTATATTATTATTAATTTAATTTAGGTCATTTGAATCTATTTTATTTTTAATATTGAGATAAAACCTTTTTATACATAAGAAAACTTTTTCTTAGGGAAAGCATTTTCATCATATTTGCGGTCAAATATTAAATTAAATTATACCTATTATATGAATTTAATTTGATAAAATTGATTCCATATTTTGAATCATTATAATAAATATTAGTTAATACGTTCAAATTAATTTTTACTCATACTAAATATTAAAAGCATAAAAACCCCATGGTTAAAGTTAAAATAGGTTTACAGGGGGTTAATCTAAAAATATAGGGGTTAAAATGAACAAAATACTAGTATAATTTCTATTGGATATATATAATTAAACTATATCTCATATAAGGTTCGGTAATGTTCCACTTTGGATCCATTTTTCTAAAAATGTGACTTGACATTATTTTAAAACTTAGAAAACTTACAAGTGTTCCACTAACCTATATTATAAAAGGGAACTTCCTCCCCTCACTTATTCACACTTCATAAGACATTTATCTTGAAAACCCCATAAAAAATATCTTCCCAAAAATCATTATCCACAGTCTAGATCTGATGGTCTTCCAAAAAACCAACCCTAGGGTTCTTAATAAGAGAACAAAATTAGGTTTTCATAGGTGATGGTAATTGTCTTCACCAAGATCTTTCTTTTTTAATTCATCTTTTACTACCTTAAATGGTATTTTAAAAATTAAAATTTAAGTAAAAAATATTTATAACATATAATTAGATGTTATAATTTTTAAATAATAACTTATATCCATCTCTACTTCCATAAAATGAGAAACAAAATCATTGATCATGTGTACTACAGACTACCGTCTCATTAACCGATGTAATTCATTTTCCAACACCACCTGTAATGGTTAGATATAATGATGTATTTAAATTATATATATTATATTTAAGAAATAATTATATGTATGTAATTATAATATCACATCTATCTTCTTACCTTACAATCCATTGGAAAATGATAATCTTGCTCAAGCGTACATGTGGACTGCCAACTCCGCAAAGCGGTGTCATTTATTTTTTATTTTTGATTTACATGGATAAAAATAAGGATATATTTAATGAATATATATTATATATATGATAAAATAACGATTTTTTAAAGTTTTATTAATATTTACATTTCTTTTGTTCCATACATCGAGAAGTGAAAACAGTATTCAAGCGTAGGTATGTCTTAATATCTCCATGAACGGTGTAATTGATTTTTTCTATCTCTATCCTTTACAAATAAATAGAAATATATATATAATGATTATATAATATATTTATCTCATTTTTAAAATTATTTAGATAATTTAACCATGATCAAAGTATAGGTACCAGAACTATCAAACTGAAACTCCCATGAAAAATTATTCAATTAGCACTCAGAAATGACATTTTTTTATACGGAATTATAAATAAATAAATGTTGAAAAAATTATAAGTGGATAATTAATGATATTATAAGTATTTAAATGATTATATTATATAATTATATTACATTAAAATATATTATACATGAGGATAAAGTTCTTTCTAGGTTAATTGGAACAAGAGGTAAGGGATTTTTGTCTCAAATTTTTATCTTTGGGACATAAGTTATGTTATGTACCTGTGTTATTTTTTTTAGGTTTAAATACATCCCATTTAACATGATATATCATGAATTAATTTATTTTCATGATATTTAAAGTTTCATTTAATGTTATCCTTCCATGGGTTTTACGATTCAAAAGATAACAAAGTAGTAAGAGATTTATGTTTCAATTTTATCTTTAATCAAGATTGTTTATGGTTAAATTTACTTTGAGTAAATTATTAGACCCTAATATAATAAATACCTTTCAATTTTTCTTCTAATATGGTTACTTTTGAATCATACATGTTTTCTATTAAGTTAAATAATTTTAATTACTCAATAGATCAAAAGAATTTTTTTAAGGAAATCTTACTTTATTTATCTCTTTGAACAAAAATACATTTTATTCAGCATCCATATTTTCTAAAAATGTTTTCAATAATTTTTTTCATAATATACTATAATTTTTTAAATACATTTTTAACCTTTACTTGATTTTAAAAAAATATATTAAAATTAATCTTCTTTTCCTTTTTCAAAGAGGTTCTTATTTGACATTTTATAAAAGTGTAAAGACCCAAAATTTCTGTGGAAATTTTTCTTTTAAATACATAGAATTTTACGAGTCCGCAAAAATTGACGACGCGTGATTCTGAGGCCCGGTGTGCCTGGAATCAATTTCTGAAGTTTTGTTCAGGTACATTCAGTAAATGTATGAGCGGGTTTTTATAACTTTTGAACTGGTGCTCAGAATTGAAATCTGAGGTCATCGTTGAACTCATAGCGCCGGTATTTGCTTAAGGATACTTTCACCTCGACGGAAGTTGGTCGAGATTAAAAGATAGTTTTTGGGTTTTTAGTGAATGAATTAAATAAAAATAAAGTCATGTAACTTTATTTTTATTTTTTGGTTAAAACCTCCACATGGAAGTTGGAAGTGTGGGGACCACCCAACCATAACCTCCCATGAGAGGTCATGGTGGTGGGGCCCACCTGAACCTAACCTCACGCGAGATGTTATGGTGTGGGGACCACCCGGTACTAAACCCCTAAATTAAATGAGGGAAACCACTCAACTCCCTCATAAATGAGGGAGCGTCTCTCCACCACCTCCTTTCATGGTGTCAACCCTCCCTCTCTTTTAATTATCCCAACCTCCTAAATTAATTAAGTGGATCCAACTTAATTAATTCACCCAATTTGAATTTACGCCAACAAACATAATACATCATAATCTATTATTTGGATACAATTTCATTTTGGGTGGAGTTTGGGAAAAAGAGTAACTTGGGAGAAATATTGATAGAAGGCTCCCAACGAAGAACGCTCCCAGCGAAGAATGCCTTCGACAACAAAGAAAGATCTCCTTCGACCTTCATCCTCAGACCCTACCGATGTGGGACATCTTCGACCGATCTTCCCTCCTCATCGTCTTCAACGAACCGGCGCACGAGCTCGGGATTGTAAGTGTGTGGCGGACGCGACGAACGATGACAACTCCATCTTCTGCCCCACGAATCCGTCGACGAACAACGATCAAAGGTAGGCTTTTATTCTTATATGATCTTATTCCTTTAATTATTCCATTCTAAAACAAATAATCATTGTAGATGATTTTCCTTACGGGTTGGGAATTTTTTTATGGGAAGATGTGGGGTTTTGATAGACTTTTCTTCTTCTATACTCTTCTCAGTAATTCTTTGAAATTCAAGAAATATTGAATCTCTTGCTACCACCCTAAATGCGGAGGGTGCGGGCCAAAATAACATGGTCTGAATCCCTCTGTCGTTCTTGTTTGTGATGTTCTACGGCATGGAGATGAGGTGACGAGATGATGAATGGGATGCTGGCAAAGGATTTGCTACCCATGGCCTCCACGACCTGCGTCACCAGCCGACCGCGCCATCCACCGGCCGAACCAGTCCCGGCCACCCCGTCTGTCGGCCGAACCGGCTCTACCGCCCCAGGCCGAACTGCAGAGCCCTCCCGGCTGCCCGTGCCTCACATCCACATCGGCCCACCTCTCCATGGATTCGCCTCCCGGCTCCCATACAAACCGAACCAGCCCGCGACCTCCCTCGCGGCGCCCTAGCCAAACTGTGCCAGCCCCACCAGCCCGAGCCGCACCAGCCTCAGCTATCTAGGAAGAGTTCCAGAGCGGCGCCCCTCATGGCACTGGCCGAACCGGCATTGTCCATCCGGTCTGAGCCGCCCGAGTCGTGCCCCTTGCGGCTCTGGCTGAGCCGTTGAGCTGTACCCACCACGCCCCGGCCGAGCCGGCCTCCTGCACCCCTCACGGCACCCCGGTTGAACCATCCCATGCCCTCGCAGCGCCCCGGCCGAGCCGGCTTCTCGCGGCCCTTTGGGCCGAACTGCCCTTGCGCCGACCACTCGGTCAGTCTGCGCCCTCGTGGCCGGTCCGCACCATCATGGGCCTTCGCGGCACCTTATGGCCTGTTGGGCCGGGCCCAGCGGGCTGGGCCAGACCCAATGGGTCAGGCCGGGTCGGCCTAGACTAGGTTAAGCAGGGTCGGCCCGACCGGGTCGGACCGGACCCAGGCCCACAACTGCCCTTTACTTTCTTTTGGTCATATCGTTGGCACCGGACGTCTGTTTGGAAAACCATCAGCGGAAGTTGTAATATTGGAGCTTGGAGGTCCCTTTGAGTATACCCCACTAGAGTTTGGGGTAAAGTTGAGATACGGTCAGGTTGGATCCCGCACGAATCCAACCGGGCCCTCGGGACTAAAAGGCTAATAACTCACAGACCGGGCATCCGATTGACGCTTCGTCTCTTGCATTGAGAACCCTATGACATGGCGGACCTTTGATATACTTCTTCATGGTACTTCGTGACATTTGATGTATAGAAACTTATTTTGAGGAGAAAACCCTCTTGGAATCAAGCATGCTTTGTGCGATAACCCTGTGCTTGGCTGCTTTGTGATAAAGGGACCCTACATGGACTAACTACTATTCCAGGATCCTACGTGGGTTCGACAGCTCTGACTACTGTTCCAGGATCCTATGTGGGTTCGACAGCTCTGACTACTGTTCCAAATTCCTACGAGGGTTCAACAGCTCTGACTACTATTCCAGGATCTTACGTGGGTTCTACAGCTCTGACTACTATTCCAGGATCCTACGTGGGTTCGACAGCTCTGTTTTCTGTTCCAGGATCCTACGTGGGTTCAACAAAGTAGATGATTAAGTGGATCCATCTAATCATCTCTATCTCTCTACATGAGTTGTATACCTGTGTGATCTGAGTCAGTAACTTATGTGTTTTCTTCATGATTGAGATGGATTACTTGATAACTTATGTATATGAATGGAAATATACCTAAGTGGGGTTGTCTGTTGATTTCATACTTTTTGGTTTATCCTTTTTGGATTTTGTAAGACCTTAAGGGTATTGGGGTCCCTACTGAGTATCATTATACTCACCCCTGCACAGGCTATACCTGCACCTCATTGTGTTGGATGCAGACGATGGACAGCGCTGACTGAGGCTAAGAGTACCAGGATCGGACGGTACCAGGAGCTGGACCTTACAATGAGACGGTACATGGAGGAGACTGACAAGCGTGGAGTGATGAGGAGGCTATTTGTAATTACCCTTCAGGTAGGAATTCCAGAGGACAACCCAGTAGTAGTTTTTCCTTTCTTCAATTGTACTTGTATTTCTAGTTCCTTGTACTTTACAGTTGGGCTTGTATTTTTGGCCCCTTTTACTCTTCAGCACTCTTTTGTTATATGGTTTACCTAGTGTTTTGTATCTATCTATGTGCTCTGTTGAGTTCATTTACAGGTTATAAAAGTAATGCCTTCCCAGTTTTAGGGAATTACGCCTTTAGTGCTAGTCGTCATCCTGTGGCCTATGGAAGGCGGTCTTGGGGTAGTCACAGCACGGTCCCCAAGGGATGGGTTGTGACAAATTGGTATCATAGGATTCGGTTCTACCAAAGAACTTAGGACTCTGATATTTTCTATGAAGCAATAGTGTTTAGGGTACTGACTATGGTTTTCAGTTCAGGGAGTCCAGTGTAGGTGTGGAGGCCGACGTATCCATACACTAGGACTCTGACTTCTGATTTCCGACTCAGTGCACGAAAACACTGATTGTGTGTGTGATTTCAAAAATTTTCTTTAAGTCAGCTCACCAGGTATAATCTTTTGACTATGTCGCACCTATTTCTCTTCAGGATGGCCCCACATAGAGACCCATCATGGGTTCCAGGATTTCTACAAGATGGCATTCCACTGAGCGACAAGGCCCCGACCCAGGGCCCTATCACAGCAGAGGCACTAGTGGTACCACTGCCCATTGGACCACCAATGCCACCAGCCCCAGCAATAGAGAGTGAACGCCTCCTGAGCATGTTACACGAGTTACAGCACCAGAGGTTTCCCAGACTCAGGGGTGAGATGGACCCGCATGCAGCTGAGGATTGGTTGGAGGTTGTGGTGAGAGTCTTAAGACTAGTAGGGACACCAGTCGGCCTTATGGTGATTTTTATCGCGAGTCTCCTTTAGGCAGCAGTAAGAAGATGGTGGAGCCTGATGCTGCAGGTGCATGACGAGGCGACACTACTCTGGGCAGACTTCAAGAGCCTCTTTCGAGCGGAGTTTGTTCCATCCACCCTACGTGCAGTGCAGATACAGGAGCTACTTCATCTGCAGCAGGGAAGCATGATGGTGGCACAGTACTCCGCGAGGTTC
Source organism: Viscum album (assembly GCA_963277665.1). NCBI lineage: Eukaryota > Viridiplantae > Streptophyta > Magnoliopsida > Santalales > Viscaceae > Viscum > Viscum album. The sequence continues at coordinate 2,093,900,056 of OY728163.1, read as the reverse complement.
ACCGACCTCTCGCACTATTCCACAGATATGGTTAAGGACCCAATCTTTAGGGCACAGACCTTCAATAAAGGGATCAGGTGAGAGATCAGGGCTTCGATGATCTCACTCAGTATTCTGACGTAGGCGGGGGTGCTAGAGAGAGCCCTCCTAGTGGAGAGTTTCCTTGCTGATCAGTCTCCGGCAGCGAGATCTACCACCAGTCCACATGTAGTGGAGTCTTCTATAGCTGGTAGCAGATAGATGTCGTAGAGGTTTAAGAGGACCAGACCCATGGGTGGACGACCTCATGACTCGGGGTCAGTTGTGCGGGGCATAGGAGACAAAGCCAGAGATGCCAAGTGTGGGCAGTGTTACTCATGAGGCGGGCAGGGTCACATGGTTCGTTACTATCCATCCCTCTATTTGGATAATCATCAAATGATTAAGGGACCGCCCAGGCAGAGACAGAGATTCAATCAAGGCGGTCCACAGGGAGAAAGCAGACACGGTAGATGAGCTGGTCGTGCAGTTGGCGGTGGACGACGATTCGAGGTGTTACCACTACCCCCACCAGGAGGTCCACCCTGACCGCAGGGAGTAAGTGGAAATGGGAGAGCTCATCTCTAGGTAGCTAATTCTTACGATCATGGTACTTTGGAGATGATTTGAGGTACGATCTATGTCTACTCTACCTTAGTTCCAGTTCTTATAGACACTGGTTCGAGTCACTCTTTCATTGTCACTACCCTTGTTCGGAGCTCAGAGATTCTGACGGAGCCGTTGGCTCGATTCTTACAGCTAGAGACATCTACAGGAGTGTATTCGATGATTACGCACTGGTGCCGGTAGTGTGAGCTTACTCTAGGAGGCGAGATCTTCGGTTGGGATCTCCTAATAGTGGCGTCTAGGCCTAACGACATCATCTTGGGTATGGACTGGTTATCTATAGTCCATGCTCAGATAGACTGTTTTAGGCACAAAGTGCGGTGTGTCCACATGGATGGGACCAGGTTTACCTTCACCGGTGAGAAGGTATCCTTTGTAGCATAGGATGGACTTTCTCAGAGGAAAGTGCAGCTGATCACTCATCAGTTGGCTAACCTTACCCTCGTAGTTGTGGATGTGGAGAGTCCCACATATCCTGTAGTGGTTGACCAGTACGTAGATGTTTTCCCTGATGATTTCCTAGGTCTACCTCCTTGCAGAGAGGTGTAATTTTACATTGACTTGTATCCTAGGGCGACATCGATATCTACACTATCGTATCGGATGGCTCCCGTGGAGCTTCGTGACCTGCGGGTACAGCTAAAGGACTTGCAGGGGAAGGGATTCATCCAGCCCCATGTTTCTCCCTAGGTAGCCCCGATTCTATTCAGCAAGAAGGTGGATGGGAGCTTGAGGCTTTGTGTTGACTATCGGCGCCTGAACCAGGTGATCCTGAAGAACAAATACCCACTTCTAAGGATTTATGACCTATTTGATCAACTGAAAGGAGCATAGTGGTTCTCAAAGATAGACCTCAGATCAGGCTATCACCAGCTCAGAGTTTGAGATGAGTATGTGTAGAAGATATCCTTCAGATGTCAGTATGGACACTACGAGTTCTTGGTTATTCCATTCGGCATAACCAACTCTCCAACAGTGTTTATGGGACTCATGAACAGTATCTTTTATTCATACCTAGATCTCTTTATCATAGTCTTCATCGACAACATTCTGATGTACTTGACTACTGAGGAGGAGCATGCCTACCATTTGCGGGTAGTACTGGACACACTCTGAGAGAATTAGCTTTATGGTAAGCTCTTGAAGTTCCAGTTTTGGATCCGAGAGGTTCAATTTCTGGGACATGTCATCTTAGAGGCTGGATTTACAGTGGATCCAGCGAAGATTGAGGTGGTACTTTCTTGGGATCCACCCGGGAGTGTGACGGAGGTACGGAGTTTCCTGGGTTTGGATGGATACTATCGGATATTTGTGCCATATTTCTCCAGAGTTTCAGCACCACTATCAGCCTTGATGAAGAAGAGGCAACCCTTTGTGTGGTCGAAGAGATGCCCACAGAGCTTTCAGGAGCTGAGGCAGAGGCTGACCATTGCCCCCATCTTGAGGCTTCCATGGAAAGTCGTAGGTTATGTAGTTTATTGCGACGCATCAGGGACGAGACTCGGATGTGTCCTGATGCAGGAGCGAGCAATGATCGATTATGGTTCTTGATAGCTGAGATAGCACGAGCAGAACTACGCTACCCATGACCTGGATTTAGCAGCAGCGGTATTTGCCTAGAAGATGTAGTGACATTATCTGATGGGTGAGCCTTTTACCATGTACTCTAATCACAAGAGTCTCAGGTATATATTCTCTTAGAAGGACCTGAACCTGAGATAGCATCATTGGATTGAGTTCCTCCAGGACTATGACTTTGAGATAGTCTATATTCCTGGGAAGGGGAACGTTGTTACAGATGCACTCAGCAAGAGATCTGGTAAAAAGATGATAGATGAGGCGATGAAGCAGATAGTTGCTTTGCAGATATCCTTTGTAGATAGAGACAGAGCAGCCTTTGTAAACACTCTTACAGTCACTCCCCCACTTCTCCAGCGAGTCATGGAGGTGCAGCGTGGGGACGCTGACTGTGAGACCCGACGTGCTCATATATCTACAGGACAGGCACCCGATGGATTTTCTGAAGGTGGGGAGCACGTCATCCTCTTCAGAGGATATACTATGGTACCAGTGTCACTTCATGAGGAAGTTTTGAGGGAGTTTCACACGCACCCTCTAGCGGTACATCCAGGAGTGGCGAAGATGTACAAGGACCTCCGACGACACCACTGGTGGTCGGGAATGAAGAAAGCAGTTATGGAGTTTGTCTCTCGATGCCTCACTTGTTAGCAAGTGAAGGTAGAGCATCAGGTACCAGCAGTCTTGGTTCAGCCTTCAGAGGTCCCAGAGTGGAAGTGGGATGGGATATCCATGGACTTCATAACAGGATTTCCACGTACATCCATAGTTCATGACTCTATCTAGGTGATCCTCGACCGACTCACCAACTTATCCCACTTCTTACCGATTAGAGAGTAGGGCTCAGTAGAGATCTTGGGACACCTCTATGTGCAGGAGATTGTGTGACTACATGGAGTACCTTATTCTATTGTCTTTGATCATGATGCATGCTTTACTTCTCGGTTATGGAAGGGGTTTCAGGAGGCTTTTGGGATGCATCTTCGTCTGAGTATCGCCTTCCATCCTCATATCAATGGTCAGACCGAGCGGATCATTCATACCCTTGAGGACATGTTGCATTCTTGTGTACTTGACTTCATTTGTAGTTGGGAGGATCACTTAAATTTGGTGTATTTTTCATACAACAACAGCTATCACTCAAAAATTGGGATGGCACCTTTTGAGGCGTTGTACGGGCGACTTTTCAGATCACCTCTATACAGGACTAACCCAGGGGAGTCAGCACTAGTGGGACCAAAGATGGTACGGTCTACCACAGAGAAGGTGCAGATCATCCAGGAGAAGATGAAGACTGCACATAATAGGCCTAATTCGTATACTGATAGGAGATAGAGACCTCTGGAATTCGAGGATGGCGACCACGTTTTTTTATGGCTCTCACCTCGACGAGGTTTACGGAGATTTGGCCAAGGAGGAAAGTTATCTCCGAGATTCATCGGACCTTTCAAGGTCCTCTGTAGAGTTGGCGAGGTGGCATAACGCTTTTCTCTTCCACCTCAATTTCACTGGGTGCATGACGTCTTCCACCTATCCAAGCTGAGGAGATACGTGCATGACCCTTCCCACATCATCGACCACGGAGAGCTAGACTTCGATGATGGGGTGACTTTTACAGAGGTCCCATTAGAGATTGAGGATCGACAAGAGCAGGTCCTACGAGGATGGTTGATACCTCTAGTAAGTGTTCATTGGCAGCACGGGAAACTTCAGAAGAGCACTTGGGAGTGGGAGGCTCAAATGTGTGCTCAGTACCCCCACTTGTTCCCTTAGCTATGAGTTGTGGCTTATGGGGATGTACATCCCTGAGGTGGGGAGAATGTAAAGACCTAGAATTTCTGAGGAATTTTTTTTTTAAATACATAGAATTTTACGAGTCCCCAAAAATTGACTACGCGTGATTCTGAGGCCCGGTGTGCCCGGAATCAATTTCGGAAGTTTTGTTCGGGTACTTTCAGTAAACATAAGGGAAGGTTTTATAACTTTTTGACCTGTGCTCAGAATTGAAATCTGAGGGCACCGTTGAACTCGTTGTGCCGGTATTCGCTTAAGGAGACTTTCACCTCCACATCAGTTGGTCGAGATTAAAAGATAGTTTTTTGGGTTTCTAGTGAATGAATTAAATAAAAATAAAGTGGTGTAACTTTTTTTTTATTTATTTATTAAACCTCCATGTGGAAGTTGGAAGTGTGGGGACCACCCGACCATAACCTACCATGAGAGGTTATGGTGGTGGGGCCCACCCGAACCTAACCTCCTGTGAGAGGTTACGGTGTGGGGACCACCCGGTACTAAACCCCCCCCCCCCCCCCAATTAAATGATGGAAACCACTCAACTCCCTCATAGATGAGGGAGAGTCTCTACCCCCCACCACCCCCCCACCCCCTCATTTAATGGTGTCAACCCTCCCTCTCTTTTAATTATGCCAAACTCATGAATTAATTAAGTGGAGCCAACTTAATTAATTTTCCCAATTTTAATTTATGCCAACGAACATAATATATCATAATCTATTATTTGGATACCATTTATTTTTGGGTGGAGTTTGGGAAAAGGAGGAACTTGGGAGAAATATTGGGAGAACTTGGGAGAAATATTGGAAGATGTGGGGTGTTGATAGAATTTTCTTCTTCTATACACTTCTTGGTAATTCTTTCAAATTCAAGAAAGATTGGACCGCTTGCTACCACCATAAATGCGGAGGGTGCGGGCCAAACTAACATGGCCCGACTCCCTCTGTCGTTCTTTTTTGTGATTTTCTACGGCATGGCGATGAGGCGATGAGATGAAGAATGCGACGCAGGCAACGGTCGTGCTACCCGCGGCCTCCGCGACCCGCACCGCCTGCCGACCTCGCCATCCACAGGCCGAACCGGGTCCCAGCCACCCCGTCCACTGGCCGAACCTTCTCCGCCGCCCCGGGTCGAACCACAGTGCCCTCTCGTCTGCCCATGCCTCCAGGCCCCACCATCTCGCCTCGCCATAGATGTGCCTCCTGGATCCCAGCCGAACCACGACGGCCCACGACGGCCCACGGCCTCCCTCGTGGCACCCCGGCCGAACCGCACCAGCCCCACCGGCCCGAGCCGCACGAGCCACGCCACTCGCGCCGCTGGCCGAACAGTCCTCGGTCGTCCGGGCTAAGCCGCCCGAGCCACGCCCCTTGAGGATCTAGTTGAACCAACCCCGGCCTCCCGCGACGAGCCGCAGAGCCACGCCTCGGCCAAGCCGGCCTCCTGCACCCCTCGCGGCGCCCTAGCCGAACTGGCATGTGCCCTTGCGGTGCCCCGGCCAAGCCAACTCCTCACGGCGCCCCTGGCCTGAACTACCCTCGCACCGAACACGTGACCGGTTCACGCCCTCGTGGCTGATCCACACCCTCATGGCCCTTCAGGGACCCTCATGGCCTACTGGGCTGGGCCCAGTGGGCTGGGCCAGACCCAACAGGTCATCCCGGGTCAACGCAGATCGGACCCAGGCCCACTATGGCCCTTTACTTTTTTTGGCCATATCTTTGGCACCGGACTCGTTTGACGAACCGTCAGTAGCGCTCATAATCATGGAGCTTGGTGGTCTCTTTGAGTATATGTCACTAGATTTTGGGGTATAGTTGAGATACAGTCAGGTTGGATCACGCATGAATCCAACTGGGCCCCTGGGACTAAAAGGAAAATAACTCACAGACATAGCGGATCATTGAGATACTTCTTCGTGGGACTTTGTGACAGTTGATGTATCGACACTTATCTTGAGTAGTGAACCCTCCTTGAATCAGGCATGCTTTATGCAGGAACCATGTGGCTGGCTGCTTTGTGATAAAGGGACCTTACATGGACTGACTACTATTCCAAGATCCTACGTGGGTTTGAAAGCTCTAAATACTCTTCCAGGATACTACATGGGTTCGACAGCTCTGACTACTGTTCCAAGATCCTATGTGGATTTGACAGCTCTGACTATTGTTCCAGGATCCTACGTGGGTTCAACAGCTCTGACTACTAATCCAGGATCCTACGTGGGTTCGACAGCTCTGACTACTGTTCCAGGATCCTACGTGGGTTCAACAGCTCTATTTTCAAATCCAGGATCCTACGTGGGTTTGACATAGTAGATGATTCAGTGGTTACATATAATCATCTATATATCTCTACATGAGTTGTATACCTGTGTGAGCTGAGTCAGTAACATATGTGTTTTCCTCATGATTGAGATGGATTACTTGATAACTTAGGTATATGTATGGGCATATACCTAAGTGGGGTTATATGTTGATTTCAGACTTTGTGGTTTATCCTTGTTGGATTTTGTGAGACCTTGAGGGTCTCGGGGTCCCTACGGAGTATCATTATACTCACCCCTGCACGGGCTATGCTCGCACCTCATTGTATTGGATGCAGACGACAGATAGTACTGACTGAGGCTGAGAGTACCAGGACTGGATGGTACCTAGAGGTGGACCTTACGACGAGACGGTACATGGAGGAGACTGACAGACGTGGAGTGCTGAGGAGGCTATCTACACCTACCCTTTAGGTAGGAATTCCAGAGGATGACCCAGAAGCTATTTTTCCTTTCTTTAGTTGTACTTGTATTTCCAGTTCCTTGTACTTTACAGTTGGTCTTGTATTTCCATCCCCTTTTACTTTCCTGCACACTTTTGTTATACAGTTTACCTAGTGTTTTGTATCCAGTTGTGTGCTCTGTTGTCTGCGTTTATAGGTTATAAAGGCAATTCCTTCCTAGTTTTAGGGAATTACACCTTTGGTGCTAGTCCCCAGCCCCTAGACTGTGGAATGCGGGCTTGGGGTAGTCAGAGCACGGGCCCCGAAGGATGGGTCGTGACAAAAAGTGTGAAAGGAATGTTTTATTTTAATATATATAGAAATAATATAATTTTGTGTCGTCATGAAATCTCAATAATTTCCATATTTCTTTAAAATTTTCAATTTTTTTTCAACTAAAATTTTTTATTTAAAATTTTTGAAATTTTTTGGTTTTAAAAAAGTGATATCAAAGTAAAAAAGGGCATTTTCCTTGGGAGATATTCTAGATGATATTTTAAAGGAATTTTTATCTATGATAACATCCTGATGTTAAATATGTTTTACTATGGATATAATCTAATGATACCATCATTATTCTTTCTATGTAGGGTTTATGATGATGATATTCTTACGAAACTCTTTTATTTCAATGGATTATTCTATGATTAATTGATGGAATTTTTATAAAACTTTTTTTATTTCCACGGGTTATGATGGGATAATATGATGAATGTTTTATGATCTTGTGGAACACATATATATATTTTTCATTATTTAATTGGTGGGCTTGGAATTATATATCCCTCTAATGAAATTGGTAAATTATTATATCTAATGATATAGTTATGGAAAACAAGTTGATGTACAATATCTGTTATGGGAACTGATTTGATGTGCTTGATCTACTATAGGAAAAATGTCAATGCGCTTGGTCCACTATGGGAAACAACTCAACGTGCTTGATCCAATATAGTAAACATGTGATAATTCCTGATCCATTATGATTTTATGATCTCGGTAGTTAACCTTAACATTTAAAATGTTTTCTATACTTATGAGGGTTTTTTACATTCCTGATATAAACTTATGGTTCATGATTTATTTTTTATGATTTCTCACCCTTATGATTCATAAATTTTGATATGATAATGCTTTATTCCCTGACTCTTGTTCGTGATCTATGGTAGATTGGGTATAATATTTAAATTTTATGTTCAAGACCTCATACCTATATGATTATCTTATGCTTTTATATGATCATTGATTTATTTCTCCCATGTTTACACTTACTGGGAATCTGATATCACTATTTATTTTGTTTCCATTACTCAGGTTATGAAAAAAAGGATTGTGTAGGGTATTTCTATGAATATTATTAAATGGGGATATCTTTATGGGTAATTTTGAAGATCTTTCATGAAAAAATATTATTGTGTTCCATGTGTTCAATAAAACTAAACCTTTATGGTCCTTAGGTGTGTATTCTGAGATTTATTGAATATTAATCTAAAAATATATAATATTTATATATGAAAATCTTGGGTCACTATAGTTTGTACCAGATCAATTTTTAATCATTAGAAACTAGGATGATAAAAATTTAGTGATAACCCTCAGTATAATCCTAATTATTGGAGAACATCCTAAGTTAAGATAAATAAATTATTGAAGTTCTCCTAGAAAAACATCCTCATCTATATACTACATGTGGGTGTATTTCTATCATAGATACATCAAGGGGTAATAACCCTGAAAAGGTTTGTTCAAGTATATCTCATCCATCATTCTAGTGAATGGTGAGTATACCATTACTTCTAACCTAGTTTGAAACTCTTGATAGATATTCTTGGATAACTCACATTCTCATTATAAACCATTATAAAGGATTTGAATAGATGATTTCCATGAATAACATAGGTTAAACCTATGGTGTCATAGGATAAATAGATGGTTTCATGATTTTGGCATACTATGAATGATTTTTTATGATTAATCACTTTGATTAAAGATTCCAGATGGTAACACAAACCATTTGGGTTTTAGTATGGGATTAGAGATATAATGATTAATTTGATGTGGTAATGTGTATGCTTAAATATTAAAGTACCATATTTGTGCATAGTTATATTAATTATTGTATATCAAGGAAAGTATGATGGAATATTAATTCATATCCATAATGAATATATGTTCAAATATAAGTGAAAATACCTAATGGTGGGATGATTTCATTTCAAGTATATGATTATTCTCCAGTTGAAGTTTGTGGGAATATGCTTCCTGTAAATATTTTTATTCTCCATTTAGTTGAATTTGATGTGATTACAAGAATGGATTGTCTTTCCTTATATATATCCCAAATCAATTTCCAAGTAAGGGAATTCAAATTTCATAATCCAAATGAAATTATGGTCATTTAATGTTGTAAGGATGAATATAAACTTCTAGCGGAAATTACTTATATCTTGTGGGTTTAATTCCTATTTACGAAGGATATTTATCTCACATCATTGGTAGGAAACATAAAATTGAAGATATTCCTATTATTTGGAAATTTGTTGATATATTTCTAGAATAATTTTATGGTCTTCCTCTAAGTCTTAAAGTGGAATTTTCAAGATAATTCATACCTTATGTTACAACTATTTTAAAGACTCCCTATAGAATGACCATTATTGAGTGGAAGGAATTAAAGACAAAACTCTAAGAGAATATTGAAAGGGGATTTATTCTTCCAATTGAATCAACTTTGGGCACAAAAATTATTTTTTTTAATAATAAATATTTATTAATATGAATCTTAATTGATTATAGAAAAATTAACATGATCATTATCATGACAAGTATCTTGTACCATGTATCAATGATTTGTTTCATCTTTTATGAGAAGATCAATAATTTTCCAAGATTAATCATCGATCTTGTTTTTATTAGTTAAGGTTAAAAAGTAAATGTATACCCAAGTTAGCCATCAGTATGAGGTATGGATACTATGAATTTATTGTGATTCCATCCGGTCATACAAATACCCTTACTATATTCATGGATTTAATGAATAGAGTCATCATAAATTACCTTGATCATTTTGTGATAGTCTCTATAGATGGTATTCTTATATATTAAAATAATAAGAAAGAGTATGTAGATCACTTTATATTTGTAATAAAAATAATGAGTAAGGTTAATTTAAATGTAAAATTTACCAAGTGTAAATTTTGGTTTCAAAAAGTTTCATTATTGGGTCATATAATCTCATGTGAGGGTATTTTTTATAACTGTCAAAGACAGAAGTAATTGATAAGTGTCCAAAACCAACCACAGTTACTGGGATTCATAGTTTTCTTGGTTTTTCTATATATCATAGATGATTTTTAGAGAACTTAATATGTATATCTAATCTAATCACCAAGTTAACTCAAAAAGGGTCTAAGTTCCTTTGTATATATGAATGTGAGGAAAAATTCAAGGAACTGAATAGAAGGTTAGTAAGTGAACCTATTATTACTTTACCATGCCATGGAGAATAATTTTTAATCTATAGTGATGAATTTAAAAATATACTTGGATTCATTATCATGTAGAATAATGTAGTTATAGCTTATGCCTCACGATAATTAAAGGTTTCTAAGAAAAATTAACCAACTGATGATTTAGAGTTAGTTGTGGTTATTTTTCATTAAAAATATGGATGCATTATCTTTATATCGAAATATTTTATATATATATATATATATTGATCATAAAATATTAAAGTATATATTAACTCAAAAATATCTAGATATTCACCAGAAAAGATGTTTTGAGTTGATTAAATATTAAGACTACTCAGTACATTACCATACTATAAAGGAGAACAAGGTGGTAGATACTCTAAGTTGAAAGGATCATGCTAGATTATCTATGTTGAGGATTATAAAAGATACAATATTTTAGGATCTTAAAAGAATGGATCTATAAATCTTAAAGTAAAGGGGGAACCTTATCTTGCTCAAATGAATGTACATCCGTCTATACATGTAAAGATAAAATAGGCACAAAAGGAATATATAGAGCTACAAAAGAAGGTGATAAATATCCCTGATTCCAACCATGATTGTGATGGAATGATAAGGTTTAAGAACCGTGCATTTGTTTTTTCTATACCAAATTTGAATAAGTTGTTTTTATATGAGGATAATAGTTCATAAATCTCTATTCATCCTAGAATTACTAAGATGTATATAGATCTGAAAGACTATTTTGTATAGGAAAACAGTAAGAGAGATATTGTATAATATGTATCTTAGTACTTGGTATGACCAAAAATTAAGGTTGAGAGATAAAATTAAAATTGGATGTTACAACCATTACCGATACCAAAATAGAAATGGTAAAAAATCACCATAGATTTTGTCATCAGACTCTGTGGAACATCTAAGGCTCATAATGTCATTTGGGTTGTAGTCGATTGCCTTGAAAAGTCATCAAACTTCATTGCTATCATATAATATTTCTCTCTTTATCATATTTCTATAATATACATTAAGTAATTTGTAGGGTTGTATGGAGTACCACATTCCATTATATCTGATTGAGATATGAGGTTTACCTCAAAGTTTTAGTGAAGTATTCAGTAGGATCTGGATATAGAATTGAGTTTCATCACTTCTTTTCATCCTCAAGAATATAGTCAGTATAAAAGGAGCATTCAAACACTATAGGATACACTAATACCATTTTCTATGGATTTTAAAGTTGGATGGGATCAAAACCTTCTTCTATTATAGTCTTATTATAATAATATATTTCACTCAAACATTCAAAGTTATCCATATAAAGTCCTATATGGAAAGATTTGTGGAACTTAAATGTGTTGAGATGAATTTGGAGAAATAAGGCCATTGGGACATTATCTAGCTAAGTAAATGATGGATAAACTTATAATTATTCAATATCACATTATGGAATCTTAGAGTTGAAAAAAAAATTATACGGATAATCATCAATTATATCTTGAGTTCAAAGTTAGTGAGAAGGTGTTTTTATAAATTTCTCCATTGAATAATTTGTTGATATCTATAAACAAAGTAATGTTGATCCCTAGTTATATTTTCCCTTTGATGTTCTTTATCGATTAGGAATGATAGCTTATCATGTGGTTCTTCCGCCAAACCTCTATCAATTTTAGGACATATTCCATATATCTCTCCTGAGGAAGTACTTACCTAGTTCATAACATGTACTAAACTTGATGGTTGTATTGTAGGAGCATGATCTTTCTTATGAAGAATAACCTGTAAAAATCTTGGATCTTAGGGATAATGTACTACAGAACCAGACTACTCGCTTAGTTATGTTCTATGAAGGAATTATAAATTCAAATAAGTTTCATGAGAAACCAATGATGCGGTAAAATAGATATATCATCATTTTTTATTGGAATAAGGGAATTTTAAGGGTGAAATTCATTTTCAAGGGGTCATAATGTAACACCCATATATTTTATGTTATGTTTATTTTAAAATAAATCTCTTTGATAGCTTATGAAACATACATCATAAAGTCTAAATGAACTAAAATATAGTATATAGTCATAACCTAGTAGTTAAATTTTTAGTATGAGTAGTAATAATGACATTTAAAAAAATATTAGGATGGTTTTAGATATGGTAAATATATTTTTTTACTAAAGTCTTTGTATGCTTGAAAAAAATATTAAAAGGGTATTTATTATTTCTTGTGAGAAAATAATATAATTAATTTATAAAAAAATTTGAAACTTAATTTTAAAAAAGGAAATTCATTTTTTAAGTCAAAATATTAAAATTATCTTAGAGTGAATTTTTGAGAATTTTCTAAATAGATAAATTTTTTGATAAATGGTGAAAAATACTAATTTTTTATTAGAAATTATATTTTTATTTAAAACATTTTCAAAGTACCATTTTGTTTTAAAATTGTTTTCAAAGTAAAATTAGTTGAATTATATTATTATTAATTCAACTTAGTTTATTTAAATCGATTGTATATATAATTTTTATATAAAAACTTTTTAAACTTAAGAAAACTTTTTCTTTGGAAACCCGATTTTCGTCGCATTTTCGGGTTTAATTTAAAATTAAATTCTACCACTTATGTTAATTAAATTTTATGAAATAAATTAAATATTTTTAATCAACATAATTAATATTAGTTAATAAGTTAAACTTAATTTCTTCTCATGATGAATATTAAAAATATTAAAAACCGGTTACCATTGTTAAAGTTAAAACATGTTTGTCAGGGGTTAAACTAAAATGATAAGGGTAAAAATGACAGAAATACTTATATAATTTATATTTTATGGAAATATTTTTACCTTATATCATCTAAATTTAAGTAATGATTCATTTTGGAGACATTTTTACAAGAAATTGACTTAACATTATTTTAAAACTTTAAGAAATTATAACTGTGTTACTCACCTCAATTATAAAAGAGAACCTAGTCCCCTTACTTATTCACACCTATTAAGACATTTATCTTAATAAAAACATACCAAAATATATTCCCAATGTTCCTATACATATTATAGAACCATTTTTATTCCAAAAATACCAACTCAATATTCTTTAATAAGAGATCCAAAGGGGGGTTTTCAATGCAAAGGTAATTATCTTCACCAAGCTCTTTATTTTTACTTCTTATTTTACCACATTAATTTATTTACTAATAAATAAAATTCAATAAATAAAGTATATACCATATACTTAGATATTATTATTTTTATGTAATAACTTATATCCATCTCTTTTTCCATCAAATGGGAAATGAAATTGTCGATTATGTTCATGGTGGACTATCGTCTCACGAACCGATGTAATTTGTTTTCCATCACCATATCTCATGGATGAATATAATGGTGTATTTAAAGTATATATATGATATTTATTAAATAATTTTACTTATGGAATTATATTATCACATATATCATCTTCCCTCTAATCCTTTGGAAAATGATAATTTTTCTCGTGTGTACATGTGGACTACTGCCTCGATGAAGTGATGTGATTCATTTTTGATTTTTGATTTACATGGATTATAATAAGGATATATTTAAGGAATATATATGATATATATGATATAATAATTATTCTTTAAATTTTAATTAATATTTAAATTTATTTCGTTCCATCTTTCAAAAAGTGAAAACAATGTTGATGTGTGTGTATGGTTTATCGTCTCCATTAACAATATAATTCACTTTTTCTATGTCAATATTTTATGTATGACTCTAAATATATATATATATATAATGATTATATATTATATTTATATAACAATTAAAATTATATGTATAATTTAATTATGACTAATGTACAAGAACCAGAACTATCAAACCGAAAATCACACGAAAAATGAAACAATTAATGCTCAGAAACGATGAATTTGATAAGGAATTATTAATAAATGGATGATAAAATATTATAATTGGATCATTTTTTATATTTAAATTATAAAAATTATTATTTTATATAATTAAAATAAACATAAATGTATTATATAGGATTTTATAGTTCTTTTAAAGAAAGTGAAACTCGAGGTATAGTATTTTCATCACAAATTTGCTTCTTTGGGGAATAAGTTGTGTTATTCCTATATATTATTTTATGAGGTATATATGAATGCATTTTTACATTTTATATCATGAATTATTTTATTTTAATTATATTTAAGGTTTAATTTAAATTTATTCTTTTATTGGAATTACAATTCAAAAGTTACCAAACCGGTGAGGGATTTATTTTTCAATCCTATTTTTAATCAGGGTTGTTCATGATTAAATTTCCATTGAGGTAATTATATGATCCTTATCTGATAAATAAAACTAATTTTTTATTCTAATATGGTTAATTTTTAAGAATATATGTTTTCTTTTCATTTTTCTCATTTTAAGTACTCAAGAGATCGAAATAATGTTTTTAAGGAAAACCTACTTTATTTCTCTCTTCGATCAAAAAAAATCTTTCATATCAATGTTTTATAAAAATGATTTTAATAATTTTTTTATTAATATAATATAATTTTTAAATTAATTTTTACCCACGACATAATTTTTTAAAAATGGATTAAAATAAATCTTCTTTTCATTTCTTAAATGAGTAATTTTTTTAATTTTACAAAAGTGGGAAAGGAATATTTATTTTAACATATATGGAATGAAAGATATTTCACACTATCATGGATACTCAATTATTTCAAGATCACTTTACAAGTTTCCAATTTAATTTTAAAACAAAATCATTTCTTTAATATCTGTGAAATTTTTATATTTTAAATAACTGATTTCAAATTGAGAAGGTTATTTTCCTCATGATATATTCTAGTGATTATTTGAAAGGGATTTTCATTAATGGTGACATAATTTTTTGTTAATTGTGTTTTAATAGATATATGATCCATGATACCATACTTATTATTTCTCTAGATGTTTTATAATTATATGGTTTTTTATGAAACCCATTTTTTCATGTTTTATGTATGTTAAATTGATGAAATGTTTACAAAATCCATTTTATTTGCACGAGTTATGATGTGATGATATGATAAATGTTTTATGAACTTTTGGAACACATATATATGGTATTCATTATATAATGTTTGAGACTAGAATTATATATCCATATAATTAATTAGGTAAAACATTATATCTCATGATATAATTATGGAAAACAAATCCATGTGATTGATCTGTTATAGGATACAAATTAATGTGCTTGATCCTCTATGGGAGACAAGTCATTGTGTTTAATCAACTATGGTAAATAGGTGTTGATGCCTGATCTATTATGATTTTATAGTCTTTGTAGTTAACATTGAAATATGAAATGGTTTCTATACTTATGATGGTACCACACTTTTATTACATGAACTTATGGTTCGTGATTGATTTATGAATACTTCTCCCTATTATTATTCATGTATTTTGAAATGATAATTATTTATACCATGACTCTATTTATGATCTTTGAAAGATTGAGTATGAACTTTTTAAGTTATGGTCATGATCTCATACACATTTTCTTATCTTATTCTTTTATATGATCATTGATTAATATATCCCATGTTTACCATTATAGGGAATATGATCTCACCCTTTCTTATGTTTTCTTTCCTCAGGTTATGAGTAAAGGTTTGTGTAGGTTATTTCTATGAAGATTACTAAATGTGAAGATATTTATGGGATATTTTGAATATATTTCATGAAAACTGAAGATTGTGTATCTAGTATCCAAAGACACAAAACCTTTATATTCCTTGGGCATGTATTTGGGATATTTATAGATTAATCTTCTAAAAATATATAATATTTTTGTATGAAAATATTGAGTCACTATAGAATGTTTGAGTGAAGAGCAGAGAAATCTAGTTTAATAACTAGCTTGAAGTTGAAGACACTAATTTGAGAAAATAAGGTCAATACTTGGTTATAGAGACATCACTGAGAATGTTTTTTAATCTAATTTATAAGAATAAATTTAAAGAAATAACTAGTATATATATAGTGGTGCTTTATAGAACCTATGAAACTTAGGGTATAAAGAGAGAACATTATGTGACTGGATGACAGTGGGGTGAAGCTATAGAGATAATTACAGTGTGATTTTGTTAAGAGAAGTCTTATGATATGTAGTGATTATAAACACTATAATAATTATTTTTGGTTTGGAAAACACCACCCATTGTAATAGACAGTTGATTATAGTGAAGATTCTTTGATTGGGGTGAATAACCAATCACAAAAAGGATTAAGTAATTACACCAAACCTTGTAAAATTATCTAATGCCTTTTATTTACATTATTTGCAGGAAAGTGGTAGATTTTTTCATGAAAAAAATTATATAGATAAAACTTCATATACTAGAAATAAAGGTTTAATTCCAAATGGGGTAAAATAATTCTTGAATTGGTAAAAATTAGAAAACACCAGATTCACCCCCCCCCCCTCCTTAGTTGTCTATATGAGTACACTGGGCACCAGAAATTTCATTCCAATATCATGGGTAGTTTATAAATCCACCATAGGTGTTATCTATTCATGAGGTTGGTATATGTTTAAATTTCCTACTAATACTGTCAAAATATACCAAGTCCTAAAATAATAATAAATCCAAAAAAATTATTGTAAATACTGTTTATAATATCTCTAGCTAGGTTTAATTAAATGGTTCTAAGTTGGGTGGTACTCCAAGACCTCATGTGCACCTCCGCATATGCTAGAGGATGTAAACTTTCTATGACATCATATGAACAATTTTGCAGAGAAAATACCTTATATATCACAATAATACTGAAAAAGTGTTGTGGGACCTTTTAAATGATGTGTGGTTTTTTGATACTTAGGTGCAACAAAGTGGCTAACCAAGGTCATCTCTCAAAGTGGAAAGAATTAAAATAAATTATAAAAGGTATTTTGAGAATAAAATAATATAATATAAACACACAAGTTAAAAATAATGGGGTTTATTACAGTTTATAAAAGTATAATAAGTATGAGGGAATAAGATTTCATTTTTTTAAAATGAAATCCGATTAAATAGATGCAACAAGAATATGTTTTTTTGGAAAATATTTTTAGAAGGCATAATTGAACTAACTCTACATATTAAATTACTTATTTGTAATTATCATTTAAATAAACATCCACTTAATTATGATCCCTTAATTTTTCACCCTTGAACCCTATGAGAATAAACTTAACCACTGAGATGAAATTAATTAAACCCTAGGCTAGCTTTGGAACATAGAATCGTAACACCCTGGTTTGATTAATTTTATAAGGATAGATTATGGTCAGTTAAAAATTAGGGCACAAATAAACTCTAGAAATGATGATTAGTTGAGTTTATGGCTTATATTTTAACTCTACAAATTGATCATGTGTGGTTTTCTTTACTGATAAAGTTTTCACTCACACAATTCTCGACCACACGTGTTTTTTGTTAATTGTTCAATTGGTCGCTTAGTTTTATTTAAATTAAAAAATTAATTAATATATTACATTAAATTAATCATATTATCTCATTTATTCAAAATAAATGAATGAATAAGGTAATAAGTATATCTATTACTAAAAAGAACTACTCTCCCATTGGCGATGTAGTCATTGTAGAAATGTTTTACATGTGCAAAGGTTTATAAAGGGTATAACCCAATATCATTTCTAATCCTGATTATATACCAAATAGGATGAGTAAATAATAATAAAATAGAGGAAAATAAAGAAAAATAGAATAAATTTAAGAGTAACAATATATGTTTATTTCAAGAACAAAAAATTTACAAAGTGAATAATAAGAAGAAGGTGTCGATGAAAGGATCCTAGGTTCAAGAGATCTTCCTCTTGAAATGCCTGGATGAATAGAGTGAAACCAATTATATTATTCCTTAAATATCAAAATTCACATCTCAACCCCTCCAAATGAAAAAAACACCAATTTATAGAGTGTAGGGGAAGCTTTGTTTTCATAGGATTCAAGTGTGAATGGGAAAATTCATACAAATAAATTAATCCAACTTTCACTCCCTGTTTGACCACAAAACCGCATGAACCATATCACGACCCGCCTTCACTAAAAGGAGGGAAGGGTCAGCAGACTGTCAGTCCCTTCCTTCTTTAAGTTGAAGAAGAGATAATGACCCTCGAAACCCGCCTTCAATAGGTCCCGGAGTGGCGACTAGCACCAAGGGTATAGAATCACACACTAAATGGAAGGCATTACCCTTTTTCTGTTTTACAGGATCGGGAGATAAGATGATGGAACCCAACAACTCCAAAACTGAAAGAAAAGTAAAACCAAAAGTAAACCATTCCCACATGCATGTTTCAAAAGTAAAATCCATAAGGTACAAAAGGTGACTACAAAGGTAAGTACCAAAGGAAGAAAACAGCAACTGTAACTGCCCCCAAAGGTCCGAGCTAGTATGGTCCTACGCGATCCCCAAAGTCCTCCTGGAAACCTGAAAGCAGTTTTTTATACGTAGGGTGAGCATACAAGTACACTCAGTAGGGAAAACCAAAGACTCTTGTGCACAAGTGGGGGAACATACTAAAGTCCCGTGAGAAAAGGAGTAAGCCAAACACCCATCAAAGTAAACTATCCACCCAAGCCTCACCAGGGCACACTCCCCAAATAACGCAAGTCAAGTAATATATATAATAAGAGAACATCGATGTTTGGGTACCCCACGCCACTTTCCCTCTGGTTATTGAGACCTCCTACGCATCGAACCAATCCCGCCATTCTCCCCGCACTCCCACTGCCACACCCACTGGCACACACTTGGGCCACAACCACACGCAGTCCCACTGCCGAATCCCACCCACAAACACCTGGGCCAAAACAACCACCACCACGCCCGAAGACACCTAGGCTAGAAGATCCACTGCCACGCACGAAGACACCTGGGCCTCATCCAGAAGACACTTGGGAAACCACCTGCCGCACACACCTGGCCAACCACCACACTACCCCGCCCGAAGGTTCTTGGGATAATAATGGACCTCAGGCCATCACAGCCTGCCCGAAGATACTTGGGCTATCCGGGAAAGGGAGCAGAAAAGGATCTAATAACCAGCCACTAAGAATAGTGTTGGTAAAAACACCATCCCCCATGAACTGGGGGTGTTCGGCACTAAGTGCTCAACTTGGGTGGGGCGCGAATAAGAAACACAAAACTACAAATATAGATATAGGTACCAAGCACTCACCCAAGATTTAGGTTTTTATCCAGACAGCCTACAGATCACAACGGCACTCAAGTCCGAGTCACAACTCTCGCCAACAAAAACCATTTGTCCCATTATTGTTTTCATGTTCAGTAATAATGTTCAAATAAGTTTATGCACTACTGGGAAACTAAACCATAAGTATAACCAATGAAAAGAAACCAGCCAAACGTCAACTAAGCATCCATACCCGGTTCTCTTGTAAAGTCACAACAACAACGGAAAAGTGATAACCCGCGAAGTACTGGAACCAGACAACCCCGGGACACTGCCCCGTGTCCCCTCCCCCAGAAAGGTTTTTTTCATCAACAGATGATCCCACTCCAATTTGTGATATAAACAAGGTAACCACTCGGTCTTAAAACTCACAAATACTAAATCCATAAAAACAGGGGATCCCATACCCGATTCCACAACCATCGAGAGTATAAAAACCAAAGATCCCATCCCCTCCCACATCTCGAGCAACCGGCCTGTGGAAGAACAAACAAACCACTACCATCAAGCAAAATAGGCCCATGCAGTATTTTCAGATTTAAAGATTTTACACGCTCTATGATTTCAATTTCCGTGTGTTTTAACTGGGGGTTATCAGAGAAGGATAGATCCCGGTGATTTCAATTTATTCAGCCGGGTATACGTGATTAACCGATTTACTTTTCATAGCAGAAGTTTACAATTACAAAACACTACGAGGGGTTCATTAGTGCACAGAAAACGACCACCAATGGCCTCGATTTTCAGAAGGCGTAAGCCAGCATAATTCAGAGAGATGATCATAATATAAACAACATCAACGATCACAGCCCCCTTCTTTCCTTATAGAATCCGTTCATTATCTTTATTTAGGTCTGGTTTATCCAATTCTATGGAAACAAAAGCACGCCGACCCCGCATGATACACAAAAGAGAGAGATGAAGGAGAAAATTCCCTACTTGTTGATAGACGATCGACGCTTAGGCCAGGCGTAGAACTTTATGGATAACGATGCGGCTCGCCCGATGCACCAAAATCTGTTCGTGAAAAGCCACGATCGAGGAAGAAGAAACCATGCCTAACCCTTTGGTTTATAATGGGTGCGGATGGTTGAGATAAGAACGCGAAACCATGTAATGCGTGGGGTCATGGGTTAGACACTCGGCCCCACATGTTATTAAAGGGGTTGGGTGGTTTAAACCGGCTCATTAATTCATTAATTAATTAATTAAAACATTCACGGGCATTATCGGGATTTAAAACACGCTTAAAGGAGTCAAATTGGGTTTAAAACCCTAATTGCGCAACAAGGAACGCCACTAGAAAGAACCCGCGGGGGTAGGCCAGAGTCAGTGGTAGCTGAGAGCTACCGGTGGGTGACAGCTACCGGTAGCTGAGCAACCGGTAGGCTAGAGCTACCGGTAGGCCGAGCTACCGGTAGGCCGCCGCTACCGGTAGGCCAAGCTACCGGTAGGCCGTAGCTACCGGTAGACCGAGCTACCGGTAGGCTACAGCTACCAGTAGGTCGAGCTACCGGTAGGCCGCAGTTACCGGTAGACTGAGCTACCGGTAGGCTGCCTCTACCGGTAGACCGAGATACTGGTAGGCTACAGCTGCCGGTAGACCGAGCTACCAGTAGATAGAGCTAACGGTAGCTGCATCTACCAGTACACCAAGCGACCGGTAGACAGAGCTACCGGTAGGATGCGGCTACCGGTAGACCGAGCTACCGGTAGGCCTGCTACCGGTAGGCTAAGGCTACTGGTAGGCCTACACCACCATGATTCCCAGACCAGAAAATTCAACACGAGGTTTTCACAAATTAATGGACCCTAAAAACCCGGGCCATTACATCAGATACCTCTTAAACGATTCTCGTCCTCGAGAATCAAAACAAACCAGAAGGAAAGAGAGAGTCCGAACAACCACCTCCAAAGATACCTCTTAGGAGTGAACCCGTGCTAACTAAAAACACTTCCCTATCAAGAACCAAGAAACATACCATGCCAATCTGCCCAGGCATGTGGGTTGGGGAGTCTCCTCCCCCATGTCAAGATATTATCCGCTTTGGGCGGCACTGACTCACCCACACGGGTTTAATCGCATCCACCTTAATGCGTCTTTATTAGGGGTCGGGTCCTCTCCTCCCCCATACCCAGGGCTTTTCACACACATCTAGAGGAAGAAAACCAGTACATTCCAAAGAAAAAGACAAAACATTCCACTACAACAGGTACAAAAAAGAACAAAACTCAAAACAACTCTGGGTACTGGGTACGCATCTGTGCTTCTCTCTCCAACGTACTCTCCTCAAGCCCACCATGTCTCCACAACACACGAACGAAGGGAATGGTTCATCCACGAAGAACCTTCTCCTTGCAATCTTTGATCATCACTGGTCTCTCCACAAAAGTCATGTCGTCCTCAATGTCAAGCTCACCCCAATCAAGGATGTGTGAATCGTCATGCAGATACCGGCGAAGCTGTGACACATGGAAGACATCATGTATCCTCAGTAGCTGCGGTGGTAACGCTAGCTGATAAGCCGCTTCTCCGACCCGTCGCAACACTTCGAAGGGTCCGATGAACCTGGGAGAAAGTATACTCCCCTTGTCGAACCTCCGCTGCCCACGCTGAGGGAAGACCTTCAAGAACACATGGTCTCCAACCTCAAAATCCAAGGGCCTCCTTTGGGTATCTGCATACGACTTCTGCCGGTCCTGGGCCGCCTTCATCCTTTCTCGTATGATCTGAACCTTCTCTGTCATGCTCTGCACCACTTCCAGTCCAAGGATTCTTACCTCTCCTGCTTCGGTCCAACACACAGGTGAACGTCATGGCCACCCATACAAAGCTTAAAACGGGTCTATACTGATGGTAGAGTGGTAGGTATTATTGTAGGAAAACTCTACCATAGGCAAGTATCGCACCCATTATCCCTTGAGTCCAGAACACATGTCCGCAGCATATTTTCCAAGGTTTGGATGGTGCGTTCTGTCTGCCCATCTGTCTGGGGGTGGAAAGCAGTGCTAAGGCATAGCTGGGTGCCAAAAGCATGCTGCAATCCTCTCCAGACTCGCGAGGTAAATCGTGCATCCCTATCCGAGACTATAGACCTCAAAATCCCATGCAACCGCACCACCGCATCCACGTACCTTCGCGCCAAAGCGTCCGCTGCACTCGACTCCCTGATCGCTAGAAGTGAGCCGATATCGTCAACCTATCCACTACCACCCAGATGGCGTCGTATCCCCCTTGGACCTTGGGTAGTCCCGTGACGAAATCCATCGAGATGTCATCCCACTTCCACTCGGGGAAAGCTAGAGGCTGCAGTAGGCCACCTGGAACTAGGTGTTCAGCCTTCACTTGCTGACATACTAAGCACTTGGCCACAAACTCTGCCACCGCTCGCTTAACTCCGGGCCACTAAAACTGCCTCTTCAGTCCCTGGTACATCTTGGAAACTCCTGGGTGTACCGCCAAGGGCGATTTGTGGGACTCACTGAGAACCTTTCCGCGCATCGCCTCTGGAACGAACAACCTTACCTAGAAAATCATATGGTTCTGACCATCCTCTGTCCATCCTTCTAGAGCATTGCCCTGGTCAACTCGATCACGCATTACTTCTCACTTTGGGTCTCCCCACTGAGACTCCTCCACTTGCTGAAACAGAGATTACTGCACTGTCATCTGATATAGGAAACCTCTACCACTATCCATCTTCACATCCATGTGTAAGGTAGCCAACTCCTCCATTGCCTTCCAGGCGTCCGCCGACTCTCGGACCGCATCCTTATACATCCTCCTGCTCAAGGCATAGGCCACTACATTTCCCTTTCCCTCAGTATAAAAGATCTCGAAGTCGTAATCCTGGAGGAACTCCACCCATCTCTACTGTCACAAGTTTAGGTCCCACTGGGAGAAGATATACCTCAAGATTTTGTGATCCATGAAGACCAAAAAGCGTTCTCCGATGAGGTATTGCTGCCATAACTTCAGCACAAAAACGACTGCTGCAAGCTCTAGGTCGTGGGTGGCATAATTACGCTCATGAGGGCGTAGCTGCCTGGACCCATAAGAGATCATCCCTTGTCGCTGCATCAACACACATCCCAGGCCCTTTCCTGAAGCATCATAGAACACCTCATAAGTCGCCCCTTCTTCTGGTAATCTCAGAACCGGGGCACTGACCAACTTCTCCTTCAGATAGATGAAGGCTGACTCGCACTGCTCACTCCACACGAAAACCCGGTCTTTCTTGGTCAGAGCTGTCAAAGGGGCTGCTACTCAGGAGAAATTGGGTACGAACCTCTGATAGTAACCTTCCAGCCTGAGGAAACTACGTACCTCTGCCACATTCTTGGGTACTTCCCAAGAAACAACTGCCTCAACCTTTGACGGGTCCACTGCTACCCCCTGCTCGGACACCACATGCCCGAGGAAGTGCACTTCTCGTGTCCAGAACTTGCATTTAGACAACTTCCTATAGAGCTGATAATGTCGGAGGACCTCTAGAACCGTCCTTAGGATCTCTGCATGGTCCTCCTCTGATCTCGAATAGATCAGGATATCGTCGATGAACACAACCACGAACCAATCCAAGTACTCCCGGAAGATGGAGTTCATAAGCCCCATGAACACAGTTGGGGCGTTCGTAACGCCGAAGGGCATAACCACGAACTCGAAGTGTCCATATCTGCATATGAACACCGTATTCGGGATTTCACCCTACTTCAATCTTAGCTGGTGATACCCAAACCGCTGGTCGATCTTCGAGAACCATCCTGCCCCTTTCATCTGGTCGAAAAGATCGTCTATCCTCGGAAGAGGGTAGCGATTCTTGATCGTCACCTGATTCAGCCTCCTGTAGTCTATGAACAACCTAAGGCCACCATCTTCCTTATTTGCGAACAAGACTGGACCACCCCACGGTGACGCACTCGGCCGAACATAACCCCTCTTTATCAGATCGTCAATCTGAATCCTCAACTCCCGTAGCTCTGAGGTGCCATCCGGTAAGGTTCCATTGAGATCGGACGAGTGTCGGGTTGTAGGTCTATCCTGAACTCGATATCACGTCGAGGGGGTAGATTCATCACCTCCTTAGTGAAGACGTCCATAAACTCACGGACAATATCTGGCACTTCCACCATTTCAGCATACACTGACCCTACTGACATCTCAGCTACAAGGAGAGGAGGGGTTCCTCTCGCCTGTCGCCCCTCTGACTGCTCCGCTCTCCGGTGAAAACAACACGCCGGCCGCCCAAGTATGAGAACACGACCCTTCTTCGGAAGCATTAAATGATGGCACACACTGAGAATAGACAGTCGATGCCCAGGATGACATCGTATGGATGTATCTCTAGCAGAAGAAGATCCCTAACCGACTGATGTGGCCCTATCATTAGTATGCATCCCCGAAAAACAAACAACAAGTCGGTCTGACCTCCGACTGGTGTGCTCAACACCAGGGGCACTAGGAGTCTATCAGCATCTAGACCCAAAGAACGGGCTATACTGGGTGCAACAAAGGAGTGTGAAGCTTCGGTATTGAACAAGGCATAAGCAAGAGTTCTAAACAAACTGATCGTACCTCGAACAACCTTCGGCCCTGCTGGAACTGCTACCTCTGCGGCATGTAACTGTCCACTCCTAGCTCCTCTGTCCCTCGTCTTACATCCACCTCCCCGACCACGCCCCAATCGAGGTCCCTGAGGTGTTCCCTGAGGTCGGCCTCCTCCTCCTACGTCTTCCCTCGGAGGAGCGGGAGCTCGCTGTCTCTGTTGCTGCTGCTGGAAAGGTCTGGCTGGAAGCTGCTGTTGGGGTGGGTGGTGGGGCTGTCCACCACCGCCGTACTATACCCGGTCTGGGTACTGAATCCGGAGATGTCCAGGGCTCCCACAGACGAAGCACCGCGGTCCCGGGCCCGAAGGAAAAGGGCGAGGACCAAGGGATCGAAACTGAAACTGATGCGGTTTTCTCCCTACTGGTCGGAACCTGGAGGGTCCTGACGCTAGAGGCCTGGTGCTGAAAGCCTTCACCTTCGATGGTACCAGCTGGATCCCCTCTCGTGACACTCCTCCTAGAGCATGAATCCTCTCCACCACTTTTGTCTTCTTCTGGACCTCCAAGTATGTCGGAATGGTAAAGGGGGTAACAGCATACTGGAGGGCGGGTTGGAGTGCCTCCTCAAAACGTCTTGCCCGAGACTCCTCATCGGGAAAGAGGTCCGAAGAAAAACTTAGGAGGTCCTTGAACTTGATCCCTAGCTCCCTCAAGGACATACTCCCCTGTTGGAGGGAGAGTAGATCCTGTCTCTTTTCTGCCTTCATCGTCTAAGAGAGGAATTCTGCCCGGAACACCCTCTTGAAATCAGTCCACGCCACCTCAGACTCTCTCCTCTCCCCCAGGTAAAGCATCCACCACTGACAAGCCACTCCCCGCATCTAGCTGACGGCCATAAGAACCCAGTACTCGGTCAGGGCCCGAATCAGTCCGAAATCTATCACTAGCTCCTCTAGCCAGCCTTCCGTCTTCATGTCAGAGGTGTTGCCCTCATACTTCTCGAAGGTCTGTCGCTGGAAGGCCCGAAGAATCCTCTTCCACTAGTCATACTCCTTTTCTCGGTCAGCTCTCTGTCGATAGGCCAAGGTAATCTGCGGGGCCTCGATCGCCTGTACCACACGCAGTCGCCTTCTAGGTGCCATAACTTCAAGGTAAACAAGGAATGCCTAAGCCCAAGTAGTGCAGAATATTGTCTTTAAAACCTCTTAAACTTTTCGTTTATTCTTAATTCCCAAAACACCCCAGAAACATGATAACACAAGTCATTATGATTCATGTACCTTTCCTAGGGTCTCTAACATGGAATCAGCATGGCCTCACTTGGTCGTTCGGTAGGTCCAGAGTCCTTGCATCGGATCACGGGGGGCCTAAAATCCCGTTTCCTAGCCGGTCTTCCCTGGCCTAATTTACGCACCGAGGTCACCCAACATTGTTTCCCTACCATCCCATGAAATCCTCACTGTGCCTAACTCCATACTTCATCCTATCTCTCAACCACCTCCCTCTGATACCATTCTGTCACGACCCACCTTCACCAAAAGGAGGGAAGGGATAGCAAACTGCCAGGCCCTTCCTTCTTTAAGTTGAAGGAGAGATAATGACCCCTGAAACCCGCCTTCAACAGGTCCCGGAGTGGCGACTAGCACCAAGGGTATAGAATCACACATTAATGGAAGGCATTACCCTTTTTCTGTTTTACAAGATCGAGAGATAAGATGATGGAACCCAACAACTTCAAAACTAAAAGAAAAGTAAAGACAAAAGTAAACCATTCCCACATGCATGTTTCAAAAGTAAAAGCCACAAGGTACAAAAGGTGACTACAAAGGTAAGTACCAAAGGAAGAAAAACAGCAACTGCAACTGCCCCCAAAGGTCTGAGCTAGTATGGTCCTGTGTGATCCCCGATGTCCTCCTGGAAACCTGAAAGCAGTTTTATATACATAGGGTGAGCATACAAGTACACTCAGTAGGGAAAACCAAAGACTCTCGTGCACAAGTGGGGGAACGTAATAAAGTCCAATGAGAAAAGGAGTAATACAAACACCTATCAAGGTAAACTATCCACCCAAGCCTCACCAGGGCACACTCCCCAAATAATGCAAGTCAAGTAATATATATAATAAGAGCACATCGATGTTTGGGTACCCCGCGCCACTTCCCCTCTGGTTATTGAGACGTCCTATGCATCGAACCAATCCCGCCATTCTCCTCGCAGTCCCACTGCCACACCCACCCACACACACCTGGGCCACAACCACACGTAATCCCACTGCTGAATCCTGCCCACAAACACCTGGGCCAGAACAACCACCACCACGCCCGAAGACACCTGGGCTAGAAGATCCACTACCACGCCCGAAGACACCTGGTCCTCATCCCAAAGACACTTGGGAAACCACTTGCCGTACACACCTCGCCAACCACCACACTACCCCACCGGAAGTTTGTTGGGCTAATAATGGACCTCAGGCCATCACAGCCTGCCCGAAGATACTTGGGCTATCCGGGAAAGGGAGCAGAAAAGGAGCTAATAACCAGCCACTAAGAATAGTGTTGGGAAAAACACCCTCCCCCATAAAATGGGGGGTGTTCGGCACTAAGTTCTCAACTTGGGTGGTGTGAGAATAAAAACACAAAACTACAGATATAGATATAGGTAACAAGAACTCACGCAAGGTTTAGGTTTTTATCCAGAGAGCCTACAGATCACAACGACACTCAAGTCCAAGTCACAAATCTCGCCATCAAAACCCATTTGTCACATTCTTGTTTTCATGTTCAGTAATAATGTTCAAATAAGTTTATGAACTACTGGGCAACTAAACCATAAGTATAACCAAGGAAAAGAAACCAGCCAAACGTCAACTAAGCATCCATACCCGGTTCTCTTGTAAAGTCACAACAACAAAGTAAAAGTGAGAACCCGCGAAGTACTGGAACCAGACAACCCCGGGACACTACCCCGTGTCCCCTCCCCCAGAAAGGTTTTTTTCATCAACAGAGGATCCCACTCCAATTCGTGATATAAACAAGGTAACCACACAGTCTTAAAACTCGCAAATACTAAATCCATAACAATAGGGGATCCCATCCCCAACTCCACAACCATCGAGAGTATAAAAACAGGGGATCCTATCCCCTCCCACATCTCCAGCAACCGACCTGTGGAAGAAGAAAAAACAAACCACTACCATCAAGCAAAACAGTCCCATGCAGTATTTTCAGATTTAAAGATTTTACACGCTCCATGATTTCAATTTCTGTGTGTTTTAATCGGGGTTTATCACAGAAGGATAGATCCTGGTGCTTTCAATTTATTCAGCCGGGTATACGTGATTAACCGATTTACTTTTCACAGCAGGAGTTTACAATTAAAAAACACTACAAGCGGTTCATTAGTGCACAGACAACGACCACCAATGGCCTCGATTTTCAGAAGGCGTAATCCAGCATAATTCAGAAATATGATCATAATATAAACAACATCAACGATCACAGCCCCCTTCTTTCCTTATAGAATCTGTTCATTATCTTTATTTAGGTCTGGTTTATCCAATTCTACGG
Source organism: Viscum album (assembly GCA_963277665.1). NCBI lineage: Eukaryota > Viridiplantae > Streptophyta > Magnoliopsida > Santalales > Viscaceae > Viscum > Viscum album. The sequence continues at coordinate 2,093,871,429 of OY728163.1, read as the reverse complement.
AAACAAAAGCACACCGACCCCGTATGATACACAAAAGAGAGAGACGAAGGAGAAAATTCCCTACTTGTTGATAGACGATCGACGCTTAGGCCGGGTGCGGAACTTTACGGATAACGATGCGGCTCACCCGATGAACTAAAAGCTATTCGTGAAAAGCCGCGATCGAGGAAGAATAAACCATGCCTAACCCTTTGGTTTATAATGGGCGTGGACGGTTGAGATAAGAACGTGAAACCGCGTAAGGCACGGCGTCGTGGGTTGGCCACGTGGCCCCACACATTATTAAATGGTTTGGGTGGTTTAAACCGACTCATTAATTCATTAATTAATTAATTAAAACATTCACGCGCGTTACCGGGCTTTAAAACACACTTAAAGGAGTCCAAATTGGGTTTAAAACCCTAATTACTCAAGAAGGAACACCACTGGAAAGAACCTGTGGGGGTAGGCCAAAGCCATCGGTAGCTGAGAGCTACCGGTGGGTGACAGCTACCGATAGCCGAGCTACCGGTAGGCGGCAGCGACCGGTAGGCCGAGCTACCGGTAGGCGGCAGCGACCGGTAGGCCGAGCTACCAGTAGGCCGCAACTACCGGTAGACCGAGCTACCGGTAGGCTGTAGCTACCGGTAGACTGAGCTACTGGTAGACAGAGCTACCGGTAGGCTGTGTCTACCGGTAGACCGAGCTACCGGTAGGCCTGCTTCCGGTATGCTAATTTTACCAGTAGGCCTACACCACCGTGATTCCTAGACTAGAAAACTCAACACGAGGTTTTCACAAAGTAATGGACCCCAAAATCCCTGGCCATTACAAACCATATGTCCTTATAGAAGGATTATTTGTGAATAAACATGTCCTAGATTGTCTTTCCAAATTTGGTCCCAATCTAGGAACATATGAAGAAGTTATGTCCCAAATACTGAAGTAATTTCCAATCTGGCGTGTCCAGACCATATTGGAATTAATGGCCCATTTACTCCAACCAAATGTACGATTTAGCTCCATTTTCCTGAATAAAAATTGAATACAATTAATTGGGGAAACATTTTACAAAACTCTAAGTTCAAATAAGTAAAATTAAAATATTTATGTCTGAAATACTATAGTGAATTTTAAAAGGGTAAAACTAGAATTTTCAACAAATTTGCAAATGAATGATCTAATCCCAAATATTCCATAAATGAACACATTTACCAAAATGTGAGGAAATTATATCATTTATTATAAATAAAATATTCATTAAAAATGAGTTTTATCAAATACCATTAAAAATAAATCACATAAAACATTTATAAATAATTGAACATCAGAGTATACATGTAGAGATCTTGCTAACATGTCAATGATAAAAAAACATTCATACACCCTCATGTTATAAAAAAAATAAACCTATTCTAAACGAGCAGTCATGTATAAAAAATAATCCCCCACTACTGTAATTATATAAAAAATAATGAAGTAATAAAATAAAATATAAGTAGACTCTTTTACATAATTCAAGGCCTCACCTTAGTCTTATCTTCATAATCACTTAAGGATAATCCTTTCAAATCAATTACACAATGGTCATCAACCAACATAAATACCATATATAAGGCCCAGACATCCGCCAAGGTATACATAAAATATGTGAGAACAAATATTGGTATAAAAATCCCAACTTGTCCCTTAAAATATGATAAAATACATATTATGTATAGGTGGGTATAATAAAGTAAAACAAATATCAACACATCATATACACATAACTAAGTTGGGTGACCATGTTCTAACCAAGTCACCATAATGCCAGACCCTACATGTTTTAACTAGTTTCAGATAATCATACCAAGAGAATAACCCAGATAGAGCACTAATCTCTATGTTGTCACCTAGAGTTAATACATCAAATGGAAAACCCTACTCATAAACATCCCTTCAAAATATCACATCAGATGGTGTACTTGGATCATATTATTTCCTTATAGATAATACACATCATAGATGACATAACTCATGGTATTACCCTAGAGAGAACACATATCATGTAGAAACCAACTCATTATCATCCCCTAGAGATAATACATATTAAAAAGGATCCAAATCAAGATCATACACTATAGAGAGAACACGTATCTTAGATAACCAGACTCATAATTATCCCCTAGTACCTAATCCATCATCAAAATAGAATCATCACTTCATAAGAATACTACAAAAAAATAATTTCAGGATCAATATATTAGATACACCACATGACATACCTATATCATTGTTACCCTTTTATAAAAACAAACACATTCCTACCTCTCTACTAGTATCCATCGCCCTCTTAGATATTATCTAGATATAAGACCTTTCAAGCTTCCTCTATCCTAAATTCCATGATTTCCTGCTTGATAATGTAATACTTAGTTCAAAATACCCATTGGTGTTACTCGTGATCTCTAATTTTGTATTTTAACAAGCTAAATAACACACCAGCTAACAAGTGGTCCTTAGCTTATTGTATCAACTATCTCATAAAACATACAACCAAGATCTAAAAATGTAAGGATAACACCTCACATAACATTTTCCCATCACTCTACCAAGGTTGTACACTTCTCTTAACTGATAAAATATATATGTCTTACCACTTGAGGTTTATTCTTTAATATACATCATTACTCCCCCTAGGGTGAACCCAAGGTCCACTGATTTTACTTTCACAATCCCCTCAAGGGTTCTCCTAAGGAAATAGCATCATCAAATTTCAATTCATTAACCACTAAATAAAATCCCTCACTATGGTGTTTCAAGCCTCAAAAGTCATTTATTAAAAAATCAACCCTAAGTCCTTGGATATCCCTTATAGAGAGATTATAATGTCTATAAACAAAATCTCCACCTTTAAACAATCTCTACCTGAAGTCATTCCAGGCCCGATAATGAAAGTACCCAAAACCAACCCATAAACTATATGAGGATTCCTGTGAATAACCCCTTACCAAAACACCAATTTCTCCCTTATAATTTAAATTTCATGGTCTATAAACCATTTTCAACTCATATCTAAAAAATCACAACTATCTGGTCACCAACTAAGCCACTAAAAGGGTTTATTCTTGTTAAAACAGCAAAAATAACCCACGAGCACCAATTCTAGTCCCCATGTACTTTATCCCACACTCAGGGATCCTTTAAGGATTTTTTATACATAATTATCACTGAGGTATCATGTAAATACAGTCATTGGACCCTCCAAAAATCACCCAACTCAGTATGCAACAGCAATTCTAGTACCATAAGACTCTGCCTATTTAATATCAAAATTTTACACCCTCTTGGCCCCCATTAAGATCTACTAATCTCAAACTCTCATAAAATCATGTATATTTTTCATAAAAACATACAACATGTTGATTAATATGTTAAAAATAACCAACCTTATAGATATAGGAGTTATACCCTTTGATATTATAATTTGATTCAACTACGTTCACCTATAATCAAAGAATCTGATAAACCCTCACAAAAAATTGGGAATGTGGTATTTTTTGGTAGTGAAAAAATAAGATAATCCATAAATAAAAGGGTGTGTAAGGTTAGACTTACCTATAGTATATCCCTACTATAGATGGATCATGATTTGAATGATGGTCGGGCACATGAGAGTAAGGAGAAGGGAGAGGTAGGGGCATGGCCCTAGGACCGTGGCGATAGAAATAATGGAGGGGTGGTTTATATATATAATATTTTAACTAATTAAAAATTTAAAAAAAAGCAAGAGGGCTACCGAGTACTACTTTATGGGTGGTCATTCAAGGGGTATTCCCACCCAATTGAAAAACTCACCAGATACGCAATATGATTCCACTAGGCACCCAGTGGTAACTAAAATATTTTTTAGAAACAACTACCACACACTGAGTACTTGTTGTAGACCCAACAAGTACTAGATGGAATCTATTAAACCATGCAATAAATTCCATCCATTTTCCTACATTACTCAAACTTCTAGAATTTCAAAAAAAAAATCCAAACATAATTAAAATCATTCCCAATACTAACCTCTATAATTAAAATATCAATACAATTTTACAAATTCAAACTCCCTAAGTTTTAGTTTCCATTATATTCACCTCCTACGAGTTTCATTAACCCATAATGATGTGGGTCATTACACAAGATGTCACAATTTTCACCTTTTTAAGATCTATGGATTTCCTGGATTATAAAATAATATTCCTAAAAAATTCACCTCTCCTATAACACCCTTATATTTTTTAGTATGTATCTTCTTAAATAAATTCAATTTATTTGATATCTTATGTTTCATGCAACACTAAACTTAAATGAACTATGATATACTATTAAATATTAACATGACCATCGGAATAGTAATGTGACTGCTAGGAATATTAATGTGTCCATTACAATAATATACTCACCCATGAAAGTATAAATAAAATTTAGGTATATCATAAATTAAAATATGATATATTTATATCATTGAATAATTAAATAAATGTTATAAAAATGATAAATTAAGTGTTGGTATTTTTATAAAACGTAAATATTTATTTAATATTTTATTATTAATGTAATGATTAAAAGAAATAATATTTTCATAAAACAGATTTATAAATAAATATTTATTTTTATTATAATTATTTTATGAAACCATAATTAATTTTATAGTGACGTAAAATTGGTTATAATATTAAAATCAATATTTTTTTAATAAATGGTGATTTTAATTAAAAATTAAATTTATCATATTTATAAAAATATTTTCATAAAATGGATTCAATTTTTGAAATCTAATCATTAAAAAATGGTTAGGGTGAATTTTTGGGATTTTTCAAAAATAATCTAATTTTTGTGAATAGTGAAATACAGTAATTTACGGTATTTTACATTATAAGTAAATAAATTAATTATTCAGTTATGGATGATGTATATGTGAGATAAGAATTAATTATTTAAAACTCACATTATCTAGTTACTATATTTATTCATGGGAATCAATACTATTGATATTCTTGATCCAAAATAATAAACAAATGAATAAAATAATCAAAAGCATCCCTCTCCTCTCCCTATAAATGCCACCCCTTACCACCCTTCACCTCAAAACTATTAAGCATTTAAGATTGTCTAAATTCTAACCAATTACCTTCTCAATCCTCTTACCAACATCCATGACCTTTTGGTCTTACCAAAAGACTAAATCTAAAAAATCTTAAGGAGGTTTCCAAGGAGACGGTATTCAAGAGATAAAATTCCTCTTCTATCCCTTTTAATTTCTTTTCATTTTTTATCCACTCCTCACCTCTTCTATAAAAATTGTCATGGTAAATTTATTATCATATATATACTATAATTTTATTATGAATATGTAATATCCATCATCAAATATCTTCAATTATCCTTCTATTTTAAAAATTAAAACATCGTCTATGATGTTTCGATTCACCGAATTCATGAATGATGAGTTTTTTTTCCCTTTATCACCTTCAATCCTGGTCATAAAAATATTATTATAGTTAAATAATATTTTAATATAAATATTAAAAGTTATATCATTTTTTTAGTCAATATATAAATATAATATTTACTAAAATGATACAAGTTCGTGATGGTCAAAAAAATAAAAAAAACAATTAAAGCATTTTCATCATCTTTTTATCTAACGATTCATCCTCATACCATATAATAAAATGATATATGATACCATTTAAACTTATTTAAATTCATTAATACTAAATAATTTCAATTTTTTGGATTTGTTCATTTGAAAAGAACTCCCATAATTATACACAAGGGAACCGACCATTAAACCATGAAACAAACACTCTCAAAACAATGAAATTAAATGTTATAACTCATCGAAATAGCCATAAATGAACACAATAAAATTATAAAAAAATAAAATATATGTTTAAGATGTTATTAATTGAGTAATTAATGAATCTAATTTTATTATATGTGAAATTAAGTATAAGTGCATAATTCTTTCAGATATAAGGTAAGGGGTTTCTCATCTCACTTTCACATCTATGAGATATATTACTTATTCAACCCTTATTTATTGTATGGGTTGTATATAATTCCTTTTAATATATCATATCATTAATCTTATTATATTAATTTTATTCAATGTTTCATTTCATAATCATTAATTTTAGGGTTCATACTGTTCCACTGATTACAAAGTGGTAAGGTTTTTCCATCTCACTTTAATTTTAGTGGGATATATGACATATTCATCACTTATTACCTTTTTATACAACCTATTTTATTTATAATCATGAATAATTAAATATTTATTTAAATATAAATATTTATTATATCAAGGATATGATTATTATCTAATTTTTATACCATTTTTATATATATTGTTTACTTTGAATACTATTTTAAATAGGGAAATATTGATAAAGACATATCCTCTACTCAATATGAATATTTTGATAGGGAATATTGTTCTAAAATTAAATATTTGTATGACTAATGATTTGGAGTTTTAGTGATGTGTGTGGCCCAGTATTATATAATCCCTCGATGCATCGACATGTATCATGAGACAAAATAGTTGGCGATAAACCCTTCATGTTTGTTTTCAAGTAGAACCAAATGGGTTTCTACCCACAAACTTAAACTTTATTGTGAAAGGTATTGATGGTAGTATTTCATGTTCTAGATACATGATGTCCAATAATTAATAATTTCCTTCATTTAGTATTTAGTTATTCTAATCCATGTGATTTTCATTATCAAAAAATCTATGGACGCATTTTCATTCTCATTTTATTGATTAAATGGAATGTGTTTTTCATTTATTTAATATACCATATTTATTATTCCTTATTTATTATGCTTCAATTTTTATTTATTCATGTTTCTACTATATGTAACCCTTACTTAGAATTTTATCTCACCTTATTATTTTTTTTCCTTCCCTGGGTTATGAAGATGAAATATTTGAATAAGTGTCAAGGAAGAAAATTGTTTTCCTTTGTTATGTTCTATATTTAATTACTAATATAATAAGGGAATCATGTATGTATCTATTTCTTCAAGACTACTAAATTGATTGATACTTAGTGATGTGATCTCTTGTATATATTCTATTATAATAAAATAACCACTGACTTTGGACTACTAGGGTTAGGGTTGTAATAGTTGGTATCTGAGAAAGTTTAGTAGAAACCTTGGGATCTAGATGTTAAATAAATATGAGAATAATAAAAATTCTTTATAGTGATTTTTTGGCTCAATAATCATGAATATTTTAAGCTAACATAGTGTGATTCATTATTTATTTATGCGGCCTAATGGAAAAAAGTAAATCAATACTCATAGACAATGTAGGGATTTCCCCACTGATAAAGTCAATACAGTTGGTGTTGGAGTTGAGCTGATCATGACCATATTATCATAGTGTACTCAAGTTATCATGAATAACCATAATAAACCTATTTTGGATTGTTTCATGCATCATAATCCCCCATATTTTAGCAGGACTAGAAATACATTGGTAGCTAAGTAATGGATCAAATCCCTTGAAAATATATTTCTAAAATTTGGATATGATGAAAAGAAAAAATTAGTACTATAATTATATTACCTCAAAAGAGATGTTGATCAATGGTATTTGTTTATGTCTAATACTAGGGATGAATATGAAATAGAACACATATAATAGAAATATTTTAAAGAAATATTATTAGGGAAATATTTCCCTCATGAGAAATGAAGAGAAAATTCATTATCTTAAATTAAAAATAAGAAGAGAGTTTTGTAGAGTATGGGGATACATTCACAAGACTAGACAGGTACTCTACATAATACATATGTGATTTGGAAAACAATATTAATAATTTCTTTGAGTTTTTCAAGCCATGTCTCTGAAGGGAACTAGCTTCTCAAAAACTTTTATCATATGTTGAAATAGTATTAGCTGCCATCAAAATGGATAAGTAATTTTATAGATCCTATATTTTCAAGTGAAATCAAGATAAAAATATTTCTTCTAATAACCATTAAAAGTATAAATCATAAAATAATAATAGGGTAACAAAGCAATTCCCATTATGCAAAAATTGTGGAATGAATCATCATGGAAAATTCATGAAAGGCATGGGAGTTTTTTATAAGTGTGGAGAAAAGGGTTATAAAGTTAATGAATGAAAGGGGAAGAAATGGATCAATGATTTTCAATGCTTAAACTTTATAGAAATGGTGAATTATTCAAACCAAGATTTCATGCACCAAGGGAATCAACCGTAGAAGATTCCATGGGGAAATGGCTAAGATTATTCACTCACCACAACTGAGGTATAAGTACTCAATGATGTGGTTGTGGGTATATTAATCCCATATTAAAATTTAGAAAATGATTTATTTGATTATATATCATCACACTCTTTTATATCTACCCAGTCTTACAAGAAAATTAAACACTTCTCTTTTGATTTAATAAGGGAGTTTTCCATCAAAACTCCTAAGGTAAGTATAATTACAAAAAAAATGTATTGGGTAATAACAATTATGACACATATATGTGGTTTATTTAATAATATTATCATCATTCCTATGGTTTAATTTGATATAATCATCGGTATGGACTAGATTTCAAAATATGAAGTGAAATTTTATTTTGAGAAGAATGAAATTATGATTTGTGAGGAAGAGTTAGAATTCTTTGTCTTTGGAGTAGAAAAATCATAATTTTATTCTTATCTAGATCCACCCCTAGTAGCTCTAAAAAATTAAATTCTTAGGGGGGAAGAGAAAACAATATCTTGGGATGAGTAATGTAATCTTCAAAATGAGGATGTGTCAATTTCATAAGAATACATTGATTTATTTCCATAAGAATTACCCGGTCACCCTCCAAAATATAGAGTTGATATTTCCATTAATTTAATCTTTGATGTAAGACCAATACCAGACATTTCTTTCAGAATAGACATAGTGGAATTAGTGGAGATAAAGAAACAATTATAGGATTTAATTTATAAGGGATTTATTCTCTCTAGTGTTTCTCTATGGGGATCTCCTTTTCTGTTTGTTAAGAAGAAATATGGATCCATGAGGTTGTGCATTGACTATAGAGAAATCAATGCTATTACAATAAATAACAAGTATCATCTTCCTTTAATCGATGATTTATTTAATCAACTTCACATAGCTCAATATTTTTCAAAGACTGACCTTTATTCTGGGTATCATCAATTACTTTTAAAGAAGGAATATATTCCGAAGAAAGTTTTTTAGATGATATGTGGGCATTACGAGTTTACAGTAATTCTATTTGGATTGACTAATTCACCCTTTATTTTTATGGATATGATGAATAGAATATTCAAGGAATATCTTGATGGTTTTTTTTGGTATTCATTAATTATATTCCAATATATTCTAAAACATATAAAGACCATTATACTTACTTGTAGATCATTCATTAGACTCTCAAAAGGAAATATTTATGTGGTAAATTTGGAAAGTGTGAATTCTAGCTTTAGGAAATTTCTTTTCTTGGAAATATTATCTCTAAGGATGGAATCTTAGTTGATCTTGTAAAGAAAAAGGAAATCCAATAATTTTCTATGCCAACGAACATAACCAAGTTTAGTAGTTTCACTAGTTTAGCAAGTTATTATCGGTATTTCATTCATAATTTTTCCCGATTGTCTAACCTGTTAACCAAGATCACATGTAAATGGGTTAAGTTTTTATGAAAAAACTAATGTGTATAATCATTTTAAATAATTTATGATAAGATTATTCAATGCTCTGATTTTGATTGTACCATCATAAAATGATGGGTTTTTGATATATAGTGATTCATCAAAGAAAGGAATGGGTTGTATCCTTATGAAAAATGATAAAGTTATTTCATATTCATCAAGTCAGTTGAATATTCATGAAAAAAATTATCCAACTCATGATCTTAAGTTAGAAGTCATAATCTTTTCTCACAAGATATGGAGACACTATCTCTATAGTGAAAGATGTGAGATATATATGGATCATAAGAGTTTTAAATAAATCTTTACATAGAAATAACTCGATATGAGGAAAATAAAATGGCTCAAGTTACTAAAAGATTGTAATTTCTCAATACACTACCACCATTGAAAGTTAAATAAGGTATAAGATTCATTAATCAAGAAAGATCATGAAATTTTAACCCAAATCAGGATTGGGAAAGATCCTATGTTCATGGATTTAGTAAATATGGATATGGGAATTATTAAGGAATGGGAAACATCCATCTTTTTTCAATTCATTATGAAACCATATTTATAGGAAAAGATAAAAAAACTCTCAATCTCATGATGAGAATTTTTAAAAGAAAATTGAATCCTTTAAGGATGGGATATTGGAATACTTCATATATGAGGACATATTTTCTAAAATATGGAAAGGGGTTATGTGTTCCATCAATACTTGAGCAAAAAAAAATGAACTATTATATGATTCTCATAGTTCAAATTTCTCTATACACCCTGGTATTACCAATATTTATAGAGATCTAAAGGAACATTTTTTGTGGGATAATATGAAATGATAAATTACTGACCATGTGTCAAGATGTCTAGTTTTTTAATAAGTAAATTATGAGAGATGGAATCCTAGAAGATTCATGAAACTCCAACCTATTCCTATGTGGAAGTGGTATGACATTACTATGGAATTTATCACTAGATTACCAAAGACCCCCATAAATAATGATATGATATGGGTAATTTTTTATTGCCTTAAAAAATTGGAACATTTTATTGATATAAGAGAATATTTTCCTCTTGAGTTCCTATAAAGATTCTATATCAATGAAGTTGTAAGACTTTATAGTGCACCTCTATTGATTGTGTCAGATCAAGATCCCTGTTTTACATCAAAATTATTAAAGAGTCTTCAAAGGTATTTGGATACTGATATTATTTTAATTACTAAGTATCACCCACAAACCAATGGATAGTCTAAATAGACTATTAAAATATTAGAAGACATTTTGAGATTATGTTCATGTGACTTTAAATGTATGTGGAATCAGTATTTACCTTTGGTAGATTTTTCATACAATAATATTTTTTTATAGTATTCAAATAGTGTCATATGAAGCATTATATGGAAATATATGTCATACTCCAACTTGTTGAGATAATGTTGGTGAAGGGAAAATTATAGGCCCAGAACTTATTGAAGAGAAAATGAAAAGGGTAAATACTATTCAGGCTCATATTAAAACATCTCAAAATAGGAAAAAGAATTATATTGATAGCTGGAGAGAGGATTTGGAATTTAAAGAGGTAGATCATGTCTTTATGAAATTACCTCCATGGAAGGGTGTCATAAGGTTTGGTAAGAAAGGGAAACGGAGCCCCAGGTACATCAGATAATTCTAAATTCTATAAAGAATTGGATTCATAACTTATCAATTAGCAATGTCACCAAGTCTCTCCATAGTTCATTACTTGTTCAACATATCACTGTTAAAGAAGTGCATGCTAAACCCAACGCATGTACTCACCTATGAAGAAATAGAATCGGGACCTAATTTTTCTTACTACAAAGAGCCTATCCAGATTCTTCCCACTAGAGAGAAAGTATTGAGAAATCAACTGACTCGACTCATAAAAGTTTTGGGCATTATTTTCTCAACAATACTCTATAATATATGATGATTTTTATTCTTACAAATACCCTTGATTTTTTATAATGAAGTTTTCTTGAGAGAGTTTTCAAGAATTTATATACTGGTTAAATGAATTTAGCATTACAGGAATTGATCTGGAAACACTGTTCGAAACCCTATGTTTGGCGAATGAGCATATGGTTCATTATCCCTACATTACGCTGGGAATTTAATGCTTGTATATGGTATCAAACCTATTCTACACTAAACACTTTTCATTTTGATTAGCATCCTTAAATTAGGAGAATCTTCAAATGTATGAATAAGCAACCTTACTTTGGAGTCTAAAATTATTATTCATACCCTACGTTCGGGAAAGTAAAAGTATGGATAATAAATGCTACATTTGGAATCAACCTTACATTGGTAGTATGAACGTATGTATTCTCATCCCTATGTGACTTTTTTTACCTATGTTATGTGAAGATGAAAGTCTGGTTAAGGAACCACGAATTGGTAGGAACCATACGCTATGAAAAGAAACCCTATGCTATACGGCTCAAACCTAAGTTGTCTTTTCAATGGATAAGTTTTTAAGCACTGTTTTAAATCCAAGTTTGCTAAAACGATCAAGTAAGAATTAATTACTAACTAGAGTATTGTTATAATCATTTCAAAGAACCATTTTATTTTATATAAAATCTTTCATGTTCTTAAGGGAAGTTACGATTCCCCTGGTCAATTGCAATTTGAATTTCTACGATCTTTCAGGCTACCTTCTAGGATATAGAATATCAAAGAAAACCTTCTACTCTATATATTTTACAAGGGTATCATTTCAAAATACGAATCATTCAAGTTACATATTTTTATATTCGATTACTTTCTGGTGAATATCTTCTCATAAGTGTTTCAATGATGAATGATCGAATTTGTAGAAGAGAATACACATTGGAGACATACATGTTATACCTCATACTACTATAAGATTACTAATACTATTTGTTGTTGTTGTTAATGAAGATCATTTGAAACTGGGATCACTTCATAATTACACCTTCTTAAAAACTTTAATTTATGAAGAAGAAGATCCGTCTATAGTCAGTTGTTGTTATTACAACTATAAAGAACAACCCGAATCAACAAATTAAACACTTTTGATTTATTGGAGTATCAACTGCTTGTACTAAATTGTGGTGAATTATCAACTTCTCGATTTAAACTGTAGATAATTGGTTCTCTGTTAAAGAACCAAAAGGATATTTTATTAGTCTTGTTGTAAAGGTATCAATTGCATGTACTCATTTGTGGATTTGTGATCTTATGATAAGAGAACCATTATAGTAAAATTTACCAAGTTCATAGAGAGAGTGATTGGTAGAGTGTACTATGGGACCTTTCTTCCCCAAACCACTATAAAAAGTTGTGTTATTTATTACTATTCATCCTATGATTATACTCATTACAGAAGTAAAACACTGCATATCCATAATAATCACAAAGGGTATCAAAATCCAGAATTTTGGAAGATTTTTGAAAAGACATAATTCTCCCCCTTTTTGTGTTACATTGTATTATTTTGACCTAACAAATAGTTCTTTTGAGTAACCATAAAATAGAAGAATCAGTGTGGGAACCTAAGGATGTTATGAATAAGAACCATCCTCATTGGTTTAGAAGGAAATATTTGTGAAACATTTCAAGGATGAAATTTTCATAGGAGGAAAGAATATAACACCCCAAGATTTTTTGGTATGTATATTCATAAATAAATTTAATTTATTTGACAGCTTACATTGCACGCAATACAGAACTTAAACGGACAGTGATATATTAATAAATACTAACAAGGCCATTGGAATAGTAATGTGACTGTTAGAAATAGTAATATGTTTATTAGACTAATAACCTCAACTATAAAAGTATAAATAAAATTTAGGTATCTAATAAATGAAAATATTATATGTTTATATCATGCAATAAGTAAATAAATCTTTTAAAAATGATAAATTAAGTGTTGGTATTTTTGTGAAACATAAATTTTTATTTAAAATGTTATAATTAATTTAATGATTTAAAAGAATGTTTATTATCATAAAATATATTCATAAATCTTCATTTTGTTATATTATAATTATAATATAATTTTATGATACCTTAATAAATTTTTTAAAGTGTCGTAAAATCGATTATAATATTAAAATGGGTATTTTTTTAATAAATGATGATTTTAATTAAAAATTACATTTATCATATTTATAAAATTATTTTCATAAAATGGAGTCCATTTTTACAATATACATGTCAAAACATGGTTAGGTATAATTTTTGGATTTTTCTAAAACTGTTGAATTTTTTGTGAATAGTGAAATACTGTAATTTACAGTATTTAACATTATAAGGAAATAAATAAATTATTGAGTCATATCTGATGTTTGGATGAGGTAATAACTCATTATTTTGGAACTAACATACTCTATTTATTTTATTTAGTCATGGTAATCAACATTACTGATAGCCTTTAGCCAAAATAATAAACAAACGAATAAAATAATCAAAAATACTCCTCTCCTCTCCCTACAAATGCCACCCCTCACCACCCCTTCTCCTCACACATTATAAGCCTTGATACTTGTATAAATTCTTAATAAATCCATTTAAAATCCTCTTCCCCACATAAAATACCTACTGGTCTTACCAAAATAACAAATCCAAGTGTCTTAAGGAGGTTCCCAAGGAGACGATATTCAAGAGGTAAAATCCCCCTTCTTTCTCTTTTTACTTATTTTATTTTCATATACTGTACTAAACTCCCCTATCCAAAAATTCCATGTTAACTCTAGAAACATATATATATATATATATATATACTGAAATTTTATTGTTCTAATTTAATATCCATCATCAAATCTTTTCACTTCTCCTTTTATTTTAAAAATGAAAACATCATTTCTGACATGTCAATTTACCCCATTCGTGAACAGTGAGTTTTAATTTTCCTTTACAGCCTTCAAATAATGTCATAAAACCATTATTATGGTTAAATAATATTTTAATATACATATTATAAGTTATATCGTGTTTTATAACCAACATATAAACATAATATTAAATAAAATGATATAAGTTTGTGATGGTCATAAAAACCACCCAAAAAAATTAAAACATTTTCATCCACATTTTATGTAAGGATTAGTCCTCAAACCATATAAAAAAATGATATATGAGACCAATTAAGCTTTTTAAATTTCATTAATACTAAAATAATTTCACTTCTATAGTTTTTCTTCCATTTTACAAGAACTCTCATAATTATACATAAGGGAACCGACTATAAAACAATGAAACGAACGCTCCAGAAACAATGAAATTAAACATCATAACTCATCGTAATGTCCATAAATTAACTCAATAAAATTATAATAAATCAAATATACATTTAATAGGTTATGAATTAATTAATTAATGGATCTAATTTTATTATCTAGTACATTAAATATAATTTCAAAATGCTTTCATACATAAGGTAAGGGGTTTCTCATCTAACTTTTACTTCTATGAGATATATTCCTTATTCAACCATTATTTATTGTGTGTGGTGTGCATACTTCCCTTTAATATTTAATATCATGAATCTCATTATATTCACGATATTCAATGTTTCATTTGATAATCATTAATTTTACAGGGTATATGGTTCGATTGATTACAAAGTGGTAAGGGTTTTTCATCTCACTTTAATTTCTATAGAACATATACCATATTCATCACTTATTAATTTTTTGTACTTACCCTTTTATTTATGATCATAAATCACTGAATTTTTAATTAAATATATATATTTATTGTATCATTTATATGATTATTTTCTAATCTATATACCATTTTTACATTCTGTGTTTACTTTGAATTCTATTTAAACTATGGAAATATTGATAAATCTGTATTCTATACTCAATATGGATATTTTGATAAGAAATATTGTTCATGAATTAAATATATTTAATAATTATTATTTGAAATTTTAGTGACAGGTGGGTCCTGACATTATATAGCCCCTCGATGCATCAACAAGCCTCATGAGACAAAACAATTAGTGACAAACCCACCATATTTGTTTCCAAGAAGAATCAAATGGGTTTATACCCACATTCTTAAATCATATTGTGAATGTTCTTGATGGTAGTGATTCTTGTTCTAGATACATGAAATCCAACAATTAAGCATTTTCTTTATTTAGTATTCATTTATTCTTATCCATGTGATTTTCACTATGATAAAATCTATGGATGCATTTTAATTCCCAGTTTATTGATTAAATGGAATGTGTTTTTTAGTTATTTACATTTCCATATTGATTATTACTTATTGATTATGCATTACTTATTATTTATTCATGTTTCTGTTGTATGAAACCCTTACTGAGCATTTTAGCTGACCCTTTTATTTGTTTTCCTTCCCCTGGTTATGAAGATGAAATCTTTTAATAAGTGTCAAGGAAGCAGTTTAATTTCCTTTGTTATGTTATTTGGTTAATTACCAATTTAATAAGGTAACCATGTATGTATCTTGTTATTCAAGACTAATAAACTGATCGATCTTTGGTGATGTGATCTCTTGTATCTATTCCATTGTAATAAAATAACCACTTACTATGGGCTATTAGGGTCGGGTGTGTTACATCAATGATCCAATAATAGAACATTTAGATCTTGTCCAATAGTATGTGATCTTTTAATGTCTTTAATATAATGTAAAAACTCTTCCCATGTTCCTTATAAGATCATGAATATATAAATATTTCATTTAAAAATATGATCATAAATATATATTGATAAGGATGAAAAATTCAATTCATCATGTCCTTGAAAATATCTAGTATGTTTATCACCCAAATGTAATTTAAAATAACTCAAAATGATTATATATAGTTTAAAATTTTCTCTTTAAAACAAATTCATATTTTACTCTATACTGGGGATAACATGACAAAAGATCAATATTATAAAACCATTAACCTCCTCAGAGATAGAAAAAAACCATTGATCTATGGTAGTGGGTATGAATTCTTCAAGGTAACTTAGTTCATCCTTTGATACTCAACACATAAACACACACTCTCATATTCTTTCTTAACAAAAAGGACTTGAGAACCCCATAGTTATAATCTTTTTCTAATGAATCCCTTAAATTCATGATTTTCCAATTGATATTTAAATTTTATAAGCTCAAGAAGATACATGTGGTAAAGAAGAATAGATATTGTATAAGTACTCTATACTATTTTAATCAAAAACTCTACCTTCCTTTCTAAGTGAAATCATAAAAAATTCTTAGGAAAACATCCTAATATTGATTGTGAAATCCTGGACCTGGATGCCACTTAATGGGTTCCCAAATCCTGATGGACCACATGCCCTCAAACGTATATCGTTGAATGCCAAAGGCTGAAAACTAGTAGTAGGGGCCTAAAGTGTGTTTGTGGGGAGACTATACCATCATTACTAGAGTGTAGCACAAGGGATAGATATAAATAGTGTTAAATAGAAGAATCAATATAAGTAAACAGCATAAGAATAAAAAAGAGATAAATAGGCAAGGATAACAATAACTGAAATAACTGGAACAACTGCTGATGATATATCAAGTCACTAGAAAACCTGAAAACATGGATATAAGATAGCAGGCATAATATGTTCCACAAAAGTATAAAGGAAATCAAAAGACTATCCCAAGCATCCCGAGATCTGGATCAGTCTTCAGTTATCAATATCCATCCTGAATAGTAAGCAATCAAGTGTTCAAATTTGTATTCTTACCTTTATCAACATCTACATTCATGTAATCTACCCCAGGTACCAAATGGTTTTTGGAGATGGTGTGAGATAAATCTTTGTGGTCCACTACCAATGGTGTCTATAATATCTATCACATGTAATGGAAATGCAATAGTGTGTAAACAAGTATATATAAAGCAAAGCAGTATAATGTAACTAAATACCCAAGTACTTGCTTCAACCCTTGGTTGATGTCTAAAAATGTAACCAATTAATTAATTAATTATCACCAGTTTACAAATAAGTCATATGATAGCCATAGTGAAGGTTCTAAGATATAATAAGGAAACCTATAAAGATATTTAATAATGAAGTTTCAAGGTAGTAACCAAGGAAACATAGACTTCAAGGTTCTCCAACTTAGTAATGAATGTATCCTAGATAAGGTTAATAGTTTAATCCAAGTATTATGTTATAATGCATTTCATAATAATATTTCTATCGAGTCCAAGGAGTTCATCCAAGGTAAAATGGGGCTAAGCAATGACTAGGCCTGATGGGATTTAACCATGGAACCTACTTGTCAAAGATGAATACAGGGAATGTATCCAAGGAATCCTATAATAATAAATGAGGTATTATAATGTGTCATACTAGGTATCAAAATTTAGACAATTATCGGGTTATAGGTGGGTGTTAACCTAAGCAATTTGTATCCTTGAATTAGAATGGGTTTCCTGAGTGCTCAAGGCATTATCTATAGAATCCAAGGAAATATCAAGTCAAGACAATCCTATTTGATAATGATGTCATATAATATTTTATAAGGTTTAATCCATTACCTTTTATTAGTGTGACAAGGCTAATTGAGCATGAAATCATTTAATCAAGTCTTAATTAATCAATTACTCCATTTATTTCAAGCCTTGCATTTCATTAATGATACAAGGCCAAGTAGCATTAAACAATTTATTTAATCCATTTAAGAAATTTTTATAAATCAAGGTTCACTCCACTACCTTCCATTAACATGGTAAGGGGTTCTATATACATGTAACCTATTATTCAATTACATTTGAAAATGCCAAGTCATATATTTAGTATACTTTCCAATTTCCATTTCAAATTTAATTATCAAAATGAATCACTTATCTTAGGAAGTTCAATTAGTGAGAATATATGGAACATTACATTATGTAATTCACAATTTAAATCAATCCATTTAATATAGAAAAGCTTAACCTTTGAAAGTTCAAGCCCAAGCACACCTGAATGGTGGCTCAAATGTGTCAAAATGCTAAAATGAAAATTATAGAAAAAAATTCTACATGGGAGGGGTGGAGTTTTCAGTTCAACCACTAATAACTAATAACATATTTTTAAAGAGAATAATCATATGGTTCTAATTATTTTAAGCTTGGAATATAAATTTAGTTAATGGCACCCAATGAAATCGGTGGGCCTCACACTACAATTCTAAAATCAACGAACTTGAGGGATACGTTATTGACCACCCACCTTAGGCTCATACGTCTCTCCTCCTCCATTATTTTCCTATGATTTGGCTAGGATGGTAATATATCTGAGAAAAAAGGTAAAAATACTCACACCTTGATAACTAGGTTGAGAGCAAGAATAAAGAGAGATGAAGAATGGCTCAAACGGACTGTAGTACTTACCGTTGTGCATCTAATATGATTAATAGAAGCTCTAACATATTTCAAATGAAGGAGATATCTTGATCCCTATATTAGGCCTTCAAAAAGATCCAAAATGAGATAAATAGAGGCTAATCCCACTAGAAATTTTAAGGCCTTAATTAGATCATTAAGGGTAAAAAGGTAAAATTACCCAAAATTTATCATGTGTTCGGTTAGCCCGTATAGTTTTCTAAACCATGCATAAATCTTGCACAGGTACATGTAGAAAGTTCCATACCGCATGGTTATGCGGCATGGTTAGGGAAACTATGCGCCAACCATGCGATATGGCTCTACACAAAAATGCATACCATCCACACTATTAGATATAACAATTCTCCCTTCCAGTACGGATTACTCTAACCATGAGAAAGGTCCATATTTTTTGAAAAGTTCAGTTTCGGGGTTTGAATAATCCCCTGACACCCTTGGGACCTTCACTAAATTAAAAGTAATCCATATTATGTCCAAAATAAATAATTTTACCAAAATATAAATGATCCATAATTGAGAGAAAAATCTGGTTCTTATAGTCTTCCTTCCTTAGAATAACTCATCCATGAGTTCACCTTTCAAAGGTGGTGAAACACTATCTGAGAACAAATCTGGCCACTGGGCATGTATGTCGGCCTCCCGCTTCCAACTCTCATCCTGCACGTGGTCATGCTACCAAAACATCCACACTAGAGGAAAAACCCAGCCTCAGATATCCTTTATACTCTACTAAGATATGTGTAATGGATACTCCTCAAATGTATCATCGGCATATAACTCAACTTCAACGGGATCAAAAGTATGACATGGGTTGGAATGATATTGGAAAAGTTATGAAACATGGAAGACGTAGTGCATGGCACGGTACCTCTGAGGTAGTAGCAATAAATAGATTATCAGCCTGACTCTCTTCAGAATTTCAAATGTCCCTACATAATGAGGTTACAAATTACCTTGCTTATATAACCATCTATTCCCTAGCCTGGGTGATACCCAAATGAAAACGCAATCCCCGACCTCGAACTCCATAGGTCATCGATACCGATTGGCATAAGATTTATGTCTAGACTAAGAAATATTCATACACTTTCTGATCATATGAACCTGCTATGAATTCTCGTAAATGAGATGAGGACCTAGTAGGGCTAACTCACCTGCCACTAGATAGCACAGGGGTGAATGGCATGTCCTTCCATATAAGTCCTCAAAAGGATCCATCTGAATTGTCACATAAATATGTCATTATAGGTGAACTCAATGAGAGGTATATTCTTATCCCAAAACCCATAGAAATAAAGGACATATTCTCAGAGAATATCCTCTAGAACATGTACCATATTTTCCAACTATTCATTTGTATGAAGGGGAAAAGTTGTGCTTAGAATCTCATATGTTCCCATATCTTTCTACAATACCTGCTAGAATCGTGATGTGAAACAAGCATCCCTATCTGAAACAATAGTACGAGGGACCCCATATAGTTGTATGATCACATAGACATAAAGTATTCCCATATCATCAACTGAGAAAGTATCTAGAATAGTAATTAAGTGATCCACTTTCGTCAGTCTGTTAATGAAAACTCAAATAACATTTCTACCTCTATGATACCTAGGTAAGCTTACTACAAAGTCCAAGGAAACATCTTCCAATTTTCATTCTGGGATAGGAAGTGGTTGTAACAAGCATGTAGATATCTGGTTCTCTACCTTCACCTATTGGAAGGTGGAACACCTAGTGATAAAGCTTTATATTTGACATTTCATCCCAAGCCACAAATACTATCATCGTATATCTCGATACAACATGGACATATCTGGATGAACTACACACTAAGAAGTGTGGGACTCTTTCATCAACTCCTCTCTAATATCTGTTAGAACCCAGACAAGTCCATGTATGCATAGGATGTCATCTATATCCACATACCAATCGAGAGGTGGGTTAGCTCCTAATATACTCTCACAGGTAACCAATCCCTCAGAATCTAAAAATTGTCTACCCTTCACCATCTCAAGGAGAGAAGATGTGACTGTCAAATATTAGAGGTAATACTGTTAATGACAATCATGAAACTCCATATTCATCTCAGAGAAGAGGTCCATTAATTCCCATTCATCATTATCTGCCTGTGTGGCATGTGTTTTAGTTCCCTGACTTAGCGCATCTACAACTACATTTCCCTTCACATGCATATATCCAAGATAAAAATCAAAGTATTGTATATATTAGACCCATATTCATTGTCTAAGGTTCAATAAAGCATTGAAAAATATATATTATAGGCTCTTGTAGTCTATGTACTCTAAAAAGAACTCTCCCAATAGATAATATCTTCATGAATGTAAGCCATAGACAACTAGTGCTAGCTCAAGGTCGTGTGTTGGGTGATTTCTCTCATGACGCCTCAAATATTAAGATCTATACGCAATGAATCTATCCTCATGCATTATCATTGCTCTTATTTTAATGTATAATTCAAAAAAAGATGATATAACCTATGCCTGGATCTGGAAGAGTCAGAATAGGTGTTGAGACAAGCCTCTATTTCATCTCCTGAAAGGCTTTCTCGCATGCTTCTAACAACAGGAACTTAATTCCCTTCTTTATAAGTCCATTAATAGGTGAATAAAGGTGTAATAAGTCCATTATGAAATGATTTTAATATTTATCCAACCCCAAGAAACTCCATATATCAAACACGTTCTTGGGATACTCTTAGGAAACTAAAACACTAACCTTTTCTGGGTCAACAGTTACTCCTTATTCTGATATGATATGACCCAAGAAATGAACTTTATCGATCTAGAAGTGGCACTTAGAAAGATTGGTATAAATCACATGCTCTCTTAGTATACTCAGAACAATCTTAATATGATTGTAATGGTCAATAAGATTGTGATAATACACCAAGATGTCATCTACAAAGACCATGACAAAATAATCAAGATGGGGATGGAAAATCATATCCATTAGAGCCATAAAAATTGTGTGTTCATTTGTAAGACCGAATGGAATAACAAGGTACTTATACAAACCATACCTACTATGAAAAGTTTTATGAGTTATTTTTTATGAATTTTACTCACACATGGTTATTTCCTAACATTAGTTCGATCTTAGAGAAGATTCTAGATCCTCAGAGCTAGTTTAAGAGGTCAACTATTCAAGGTAGTGGATACTGGTTCTTGACTGTAAGCTGGTTCAAATTTCTATAATCCACACAAAGATGTAAGTTTACATCTTCCATCTTGGAAAAAAGCATAGGCAGACCCCAATAGGAAGTACTAAGCCATATAAAACCATTGACCTCTAAATCCTCTAACTACCGCTTGAGCTTCTGAAGCTCTATAGGTGTCATCCTATAAGGAGGAATGGAAACTAGAGATACTCCAAGAACAATCTTGATCATAAAATCAACCCCTCTCTAAGGAGGTAATCCAAAAATATCATTAGGAAAGATAACCCTAAAATGATCCACTATGAGAGGGAAATAATCTTGTTGTGAACTTAGATATCTATGAAGAGATTTTCAATCTGGGTGGTCACTCTACCTAGCCCATGATTCTCTGGTCCCTCTCTACTAGCCTGGATATCCCAATCACCCTTATATAGATAATTGCTTCCATCTAGTGATTTAAAAGATACCTTGTGGTGATAAGAGTATACAAAATAATGATACTGATCCAACCAATCCATCCCAAGAATGAAATTGAATCTTTTCATCATGAGAATGAAGAGGTTCTATAAAAAAGGGTAACTGCCTACCACAAGGGGAAAATCCCTACATTTGAGTATTCCCTATGACTTCACTCCTAACAGTGTATCTAGGTTCATTACACCATAGTAATATTGTATCTATAGTCCAAGAATTTATAAAATAGATATAGAAATAAAAGATTTTAAAGCACCTATATCAAATAAATTAGATACCACAGTAGATGACACTAGAATAGTACCTCATACTATGAATGGTCTCGCAGCCTGATCCTCGGGTATCGGTTGTAGCACAAGCAACTGGCCTGGTCCATGTCCATGTGAAATATCTAGACTACCGCGATCGTAACTATTATGTTGGAGTTTCTGGTGATTAGGGGTCTGACTATTACGGCCATGACCTCCTCCTCGACCAGTCCTACCAGTGATATTCCAAATCCCCTCCTGATGCGGTGTAAAAGAACCCACTTTTGAAGGTAGAGCTAGTGTAGATTCTTTTACACTAGAAGCTAGTTTAAAGGTCCTACAGAGCCTCTGAATATTACCCATATAGCTATAAGACTGGAACTCCATTGGGTATCTTTAATAATGGGGCTTCATGTGCCCTCATCGTCCACACTGATGGCATGCCATAGAGTAATCAAAACGGGTACTCTGGTGGTCACCGCCTGGAAGAAAAACCTCAAGATAATGTTTCTTTCCATCGGAAGAACTACTGTCTTGTCATGAAGTTGATCCTATATTCCTGGTGTTATTTTTTGTACCTCAGGTTATGCTCAATGATAAGATCCTGATTGAATATTTCATAAAAATTAGGTAGGAGAATGGCATTCACCTGTGTAGGGATGTCATACACAATCCCATCCTCTAAGTGTCTAGAATGTGAAATATCATCACTGGCTAGAAGCAGTGAAAAGAAATGTAACTTAGTAAAACACATTGAATACTCCATAACTAACATACAATCCTACTTCAGGTGCATAAACTATCTAGCTCTGTAAAATATCAGCATCTGAGAAAAGAACTTATCATAGAAGGTAGTCTAGAAATCAACACATAACATGCCATGATGATGACCATCCTGGGTAATCACATCCCACCAGTGGTTGGCTGAATCATGCAACATGTATGTGGAAATATTGACCCTACACTCTTAAGGTGTCTTATGATGCTCAAATATAGACAAGATTTCCTCTTGCCAAGACTCAGCTGTGTGTGGATCACCATCCCCTGATAAAGTAATATGATGTTGTTGCTGGAACTCGTGAGTTAGACCAACCATCATAGGTTCAAACCATGGAGAACCATGCATAGACTACATTAGGTTTAGGAAACTATCATGAACTTGGGATTCAGTGCCCAAATTAGGTACAACAGGCGGTGCCTCATGTGGTACTCTTGGGGTAAGACTGGGGGCTTAGGGTCCACCATGTCGGGAGCATGGTCATCGCTACCTTCTTGGCATATGATACAAGTACATCATGGTGGAATTGGTCTACAATTTCTAAGAACACACCATAGAAAAAGAATTAAGCAGATAGATACCTATTTTTACGGAAGTTAAATAAGGAAAGACTCACAACCCAAGTCATACTACCCCAACTACCCTCTTAGACAGTCAGGTACTGGTAAGTTCTCAAGTATAAGATCCATTCATTTTTAAATTTAATCAAAAGTTTTACTCTTTTACCTTTTATAGACATGGTAAGGTGGAATAAGGACATGCAACCATTTCATTTTAGATGTCATGTGTAACTCCCCGACCCTAGTTACCCAGAGTCGGTGCATTATTACATAACATTGTCATGATCACAAGAAAGATCAAATCTCAAAAGACCGATTGGTTTAGTAGCCTTGGAAACACTAAATATATTCATAAAGTTTTACATTACATCATTAAGTGAAAAACTACTACAACAACATATTATATCCATAATCCACACTATTATCCCCTCATAATATCCCTGCAGGTCATTCATAATTTAATTCTTCACATCCTGGGAAAAATAAAACATAGAAAAGGGGTGAGCTCAAATGCCCAGTAAGGAAAACAATATAGCGGAAACTTTCATAAATAAGAATAAACATTTAAGGCATTGTATAACTAAAACAAAATCCTTTTAAACTTAAACTTCAACATAGTATGGAAAAAATAAAATTAAATAATTCCATTTACTTATTCACATGGATATTCTAATAATCGAATAATCACATGCAATATCAATAACCACTTTCATAATGATGGAATGAATAATTCCAGACTATCATAACCACATAGCCAATGCCTCATGCCAAGACTACAAATAATATTTTGTCAAGGCCTTGTGCCAAGACACTAGTTTGTCTCATGATACCTACCGATTCATCGAGGAGCTATAGTGGGCTCCACCCATCACATATTAAGTCCAATGCATTCCCATATGAAAAGGTTTAAACATAACATAAACATTCGTATTAAAACTAGCATAAAAAATGTAAATACATCATCCATAAACCATGAATGGTATAAAGATAACACATCCACATTCAAACATATCACAAAACCTTCAATACAATATAAAAGTTTTGTATCATAATAAATAAACTTTAAATAAGCGTAAAATCTATCAAAGGATGTTGACATAGATGAAATCAAAACTCTTTTTAGAGAAATATCTCTTTATATTTTGAAATCATTTAAGAGTCATATATTTATAAAATAAAACATTTTCTTTTAAAATATTCTTATAATCTTGTAAGGGAAGCTTCGACGATTTTATAACGGCGGAATATAGCCGCACCCGCCGTATAAGTTAAAAAAACATTCTTACCTTAATTTTTTCAAAAAGGTTAAAAAGCACCTTGTTTGGAAAATGATGGAAAGATTACTTTATAAACCTCTTATAAAAAGTAAAATAAGGGTATAAATGACTTTAACCCATATTCTAGTAAATAGTAAAAAAAATTGAAATTCATTTTTAAGAAACATGGATGTGGATGATAAAGAGATCCCAGTAGATTCTTACGTATAAACAACCTCGGATAATGAAGAGATTGCGAAATAAACCCTTAACTTGTACTTTTACTTGGTTGGGGTAGGTTAACCTCCTGTATAATGGTGAAATAATTTTTATTAAATTATACAAGAATATGATATCATATATGATCTTTTAACATTTATTTGTTAATAATATCTTAGTATTATCGTCGTTTCGGGTGTTAACATACTCGTTTTCTTTGATACGTTTTGTTACGTAAGGCATGTTTTTTATGGATAGGATATATCTTATTCATATACAGAATGATATCAAGTCCTTAAACATTGTTTTTAAATAATCAAATGATAATTATACTTGAATGGATACGATGGATAATGAATCTCATCGTGTTCGTGGAGACGGTAGTCCGTACGTACGCACGAGCGACAATATCATTCTTTTGATATTAAAATAATATATAATTGGATGGTATAACATAAATAAAGAATCATTATCATGTTATATTTATTATTTACATGAGTTAAACATCATTATTATACCCATCTAAATTAAATATTTATTGAATAACAATTACACCACGACGTGGAGACGGTAAGTCGTACGTACGCACGTATGGTGACATGTTATTCAAAGGATGGATAGAATACTGAATATGGTTGTACCATATTTATAATAACATCACAGTATATATAAGATACTGGAGTTATTATTTTAGAATGGTAATAACAAATAAGGAAGAAGTGGAAGAAGAAATGAATTTGAAAAAGGGTGGTGAAAACATTACCTCCTCTTCGGGTTCTTCCTTTTGATTTGATCAAAAGAGCTCTTAGGTTGGATTTATGAGTAAAGGAAGGCCTCTAGGATTAAGTGAGGGATGTTTAGAGAGTATTTGGGCAGAGTTTGGCCGAGCCAAAAGGCTTTGAAGGTGTGATTTAATGAGAAGGGATAGTGCCCTTTTATAAGAGGGGTGAGGGGCACCTTTGGAAAAGCTAGAAATATTATTTTATAATAAATTCATATTTGGTTTATAATGGCTCCAAAGTGGATTATTTAAATATTAAGATGTGGATAGGTCGAAAAAAACTCAACCAATATAATTTAGATAGGTTTGGGTTACTATATTAACCTTATCATTAAGTATTAACTCTTAGTTAATTAGTTTCACTTTTACAATGTCTCTTTGTATTTTTATATTATATGGGTAATAAACATACTATATACATCCAAGCGACCCCAAAGTGGTCCATTAATGATAAACCTATAATTATATAAGTCTCTTGGACGAACCTTATATTTTTAGGAATTTTATATCAATTAATAATATAATATTTGTTTTAAAAATTCTTTTATGTCAATTTTGACACTATTCAATAATTGATTTTTGTGAACCTCATAACAGAATGATTACTTCGAAAAAAGTTACTTAAGTCACTCCTAACATATCATATTAACCTATTAAATTAGTTTAATTCATTAAAAGTCTCAAATTATATTTATTTGGGTATTTATAATATCAATTATTTTAATTTGTCACTATTATGGTAATTCCTGCATCATCATTGTGTCATAAATAAATTAAATTATTTAATATCTAAAAATTATAAATAAAATATCATTATGTAGGAAATAATTTTATCTTTCTAATGAATATATACAATAGAATTTATCTTATGTATAACCATATATTAAATATGTTTTAGTAAATAAACATTGATTTTAACTATTTTAACTCTTCTTTGAATTAAATAATAATAAATGTCCTAATCTAATCCAAGTGGACCTAAATGATAATATTTTATTCCTAAGGTTTTTTTTGGTCGAGATACACTTGTCCAATAGAATTAGGACATGTGTTAGGGTAATATTAATATCATTTTTACCCTTAGTTACCCTATTTACTTTTAACCGTGGTAAATAAAAGTAAAAAGTTACTATTCACCAAAAATTATTTTCATCTCATTGAACCACATTTTACTCCTTGATATTAACTGTGTCTCTCGGATTTTCAAAATTCCAATCACAGAAGTGGTAAAATTAAGTTTTGTGAAAAATTCAGTTTTTTAACTACCACTTAGTAGTTTCACTATTCATCAAAAATTGAAGTTTTTCATAACAATGCCAAATTTTCACCCTAAGCTATAATTGATATTCCGAATTCAAAAATGATGTCTATTTTAAAAAATTCCAAACATAAAAGTTGCATTAATTAATTTTATAATTAATTCCCGCTGTCACAAAAAATAGCGTGTTTTTAAGAAACAATATATATCAAAAGATTGACAATTGTTTATGTCCAATTTCAAAGTAAAATTAAATATAATGAACACCATTGGATAAAATGGTAAAAAAATATTATAATTATACTTTAAAACCAATAAATAATATAATTTTTCACTATAAATTATTTTGATTAAAAAAGTTGTTTTTAAGTATTTTTCACTATTCATAAAAATTGGATGTTCTCAAAAAAATACCAAAAATTCAACTTAGGATAATTTCGATATTATGAATCCAAAAATGAAGTCCATTTTTAAATATAAAATATATATAATTTCAAAATGTAGGTATTACTATTCATAACGGCTAGTGTGATTGGTTGTTGTGTGTTAGAACTCGATGTTGCGTACAACACACGCTATCGCATTATTCCAAGAGAAGCGTACCGTAGAAGCTTGAGGTGTTACATTCTCCCCTCCTTCAAATAATTTCATCCTCGTAATTCCTAGAATACTACCGCATGAAAAGACTCGGGTGGTTCTTCATCATAAGTTCCTCGGGATCCCACGTTGCCTCTTCCATCTTATGGTTTCTCCACAAGACTTTTACCAGACAAGTCATCCGGTTTCTCAGTACTTGTTCTCTCGTATCAAGAATCTTGACGGGCTCTTCGCAATAAGATAGATCAGGTTCCAGTTCTAATTCCTCGTAGGTGACTACATGCATTGGTTCAGGCATGTATTTCCTCAATAGAGATATGTGGAACACATCGTGAACTTTAGAGAGACTTGGCGGCATTGTCAATCGGTAAGCTACAGCCCCAATTCGTTCTAGAATTTCGAAAGGTCCGATGTACCTGGGACTCAATTTACCTTTCTTACCAAAACGTATGACTCCCTTTCATGGAGATACCTTCAGGAAAACGTGATCACCGACTTGAAATTCCAAATCCTTCCTTCGATTATCGGCATAGCTCTTCTGCCTACTTTCAGATGCTTTGGTGTGATTTTGGATTACCTTCACCTTTTCCATCGTTTCCTCCACCAGTTCTGGACCTACAAGTTTTCTTTCACCAATGTCGTCCCAACAGGTTGGTGTGCGACATCTCTTACCATATAACGCTTCATATGGTGCCATCTGAATACTCGAATGGAAGCTATTGTTATAGGAAAATTCTACCAGAGGTAAATATTGATCCCACATACCCTAAAAGTCAAGTGAGCAGGATCTCAACATGTCTTCTAAGGTTTGAATAGTTCGTTCTGATTGTCCATCTGTCTGAGGGTGGTAGGCAGTGCTCGAATGAAGTTCAGTATCCAAGGATTTCTGAATACTTTTCCAGAATCTTGAAGTAAAACGGGAATCACGATCAGAAACAATCGATAGGGGTACTCCATGAAGTCTCACAACTTAATCAATGTATAGTCTTTCTAGATGTTCCAGTGGTAGATCTTCTCTTATAGCAAGAAAATGTGCTGACTTGGTAATAAGATCAATAATAACCCATATTTCATCGTTCCTTCTAGGAGTCTTTGGTATCCCCATGACAAATTCCATCGTAATATTGTCCCATTTCCACTCTGGTATGGGAATAGGTTGCAATACTCCACCAGGCTGTTGCCTTCCAGCTTTCACTTGTTGACAAACCATACATCTTGACACAAAATGAGCAATCTCCCTCTTCATGTTGTCCCACCAAAAATTTTCCTTCAAATCTATATACATTTTGGTGCTCCTAGGGTGTATAGAGAAATTGGAACTATGAGCATCATCCAACAATTCACTTTTTAGATCAGGTATATCGGGAACACAATGCCTCTTCCCGAATTTCAAAATTCCTTCTTCATACACAAAGTCTCTCAATCTCCCATCATTCACAGCTTTAATCTTCTTTTTAAATTCTTCATCATCGGTCTGAGAACTCTTAATAATTTCTTGTAAAGATGGTTTGGAAACCATTTGAAAAAGCATTGATTTTTCACCTTCCCTGGTTATTCCCATGTCCATCTTCACTAGATCCATGAAAATTGGATCCCTTTCAATTCTCATGCTGTTCAAAACTCCATGATCTTTTCTGCTCAAAGCATCTTCCACCTTGTTTGCTTTCCCTAGGTGGTAGTGTATCGTACAATCATAATCCTTGAGTAATTCAAGCCATCTCCTTTGCCTCATGTTGAGTTCTTTTTGTGAGAAAATATACTTCAAACTCTTGTGATCAGTATAAATCTCACTTTTTTCACCATAGAGGTAGTTCCTCTATATATTCAAAGCAAAGATTACAACTGCTAACTCAAGATCATGAGTAGGATAGTTTTGCTCATGAATTTTCAACTGTCGTGATGCATAGGCAATAACCCTATCATTCTGCATAAGGACACAACCAAGTCCTTTATTCGATGCATCACTATAAATAACGAACCCATCATTCCCCGATGGTATAGTCAATATAGGAGCATTAACTAATCTTCTCTTCAGTTCTTCGAAACATTATTCACACTCTTTTTTCCAAACAAATTTAACCCCTTTACGTGTGAGCTTCGTTAATGGGTTTGCCAATCGGGCAAAATTCTAGACGAAACATCAATAATAACCTGCCAAACCAATAAAACTGTGTACCTCAGTTATACTCGTAGGTTCTGGCCATTCTTGGATTACCTTGGTCTTAGAAGGATCAACAGAGATTCCATCTTTAGAGACAATATGGCCATGAAAAGAAATCTCATTAAGCCAGAATTCACACTTGCTAAACTTCCCATATAATTCATGTCTTCTCAGAGTCTTCAGGATAATGTGCAAGTGACTTTCATGATCCTCATAGCTTTTAGAGTATACCAAGATATCATCAATAAATACCACCATAAATTCATCGAGATATTCCTTGAAAACTCTATTCATCAGATCCATGAATACAGAGGGTGCATTAGTCAATCCAAAGGGCATTACAGTAAACTCGTAAATCCCATACCTGGTTCGAAATTCTATCTTCGGAATGTCTTCCTTCTTTACACACAACTGATGGTATCCAGATCGAAGTTCAATCTTTTAAAAGTATTGAGATCCATGCATTTGGTCAAATAAATCATCAATGCAAGGTAGGGGATACTTTTTCTTTATTTTTATGGCATTAATCTCCCTATAGTCGATACATAACCTCATAGATCCATCTTTC
Source organism: Viscum album (assembly GCA_963277665.1). NCBI lineage: Eukaryota > Viridiplantae > Streptophyta > Magnoliopsida > Santalales > Viscaceae > Viscum > Viscum album. Next base: position 2,093,840,266 of record OY728163.1, on the reverse strand, counting down.
TTTTTAACAAAAAGAACAGGGGCTCCCCATGGATAAACACTAGGGCGAATAAATCCATTATTACTCAATTCCTCTAGTTGTTTATTTAGTTCAAAAACTTCTACAGTGGCCATTCTATAAGGGGTCTTCGATATAGGCCTTGATCCAGGAATTAAATCAATGGAAAACTCAACTTCTCGTTCTAGAGGATGTCCAAGTAAATCTTCCGGAAACACATCTACATATTCTTTCACAATCGGTACATCCTCTATTTGAACATTCCTTTACTCACCCACAGTAATTTCATTCTCTTCATCTCCAATAATTGAATTCAGTTGAGCTACTGGGGGTGGATCTAGATAAGAATTAGGTGGTGACAATTATTCTCTAAATATAAGGTGTTCCTTATCATCATCATCAAAAATCGTAACCTCCTTCTTCTTACAACAAATCTTCGCATCATAATCTAAAATCCAATCCATACTGAGGATTATATCAAACTCAATCATAGGTATAATGATGAGATCAGAGGATAAAGAACATTTATGTGCTCTAATGGGGACTGATTCACAAAACTTTGTTGCAATGATACTTCCCTTAGGAGTTTTAACTGAAAAATCCCTTATTAAATCAAATTGGAAATATCTAATTTTCTTAGAAAACTAGGAAGATATGAAACAATTCGATGATCCAGAATCAAATAATGCATTTGCTAAACTTGAGGAAACCATTAAATTACCTGGAACCACGTCTTTTGGAGCTTCTACCTCAGCAGTAGTGATAGCATAAGCTTGGCCTTGATCCCTTGGCCATTTCTGAGGTAATTTCCCCTGACGATTAGGACATTCATTTTCATAATGTCTCATTTCCCTGCAATTGTAGCATTGAACATTGGTAGCTTCCTTCTTCCCTTTGCATTCACGAGCTTGGTGGCCTTTCTCACCACACTTGTAACAGACACCCATTCCCTTCATGAAAGTACCGGGGTGTTTCTTCCCACATTTACCACAGGATGGATATTCAACCTTTCCCTTCTTCCCCTTATTTACATTCCCATATTGATCATCAGATCTCTTCTTCTCTTTCTTTTCTTTGAATTCATAAGTCTTAGAGAATTCCTTTTCTGTCTTGATAGTACATGAGACAATGTCTTCATACGACGAGAAGGATTGTAAGACTAATGCTCAATGGAGAAATGGTTTTAACCCATCAAAGAAATGATCAATATTACTTCTTGGGTTATATATATAATCTCCAGCATACCTTTCTAACCTTGTAAAGTTATCCTCGTACTTTTCCACATTCTCATCCTCCTTTTGTCTCAGACTCATAAATTGCCTTTCCATATCTGCTCGATGGTCACGAGGAAAGTATTTTTCTAAAAACAGATCTTTGAACTCCCTCCATTCCATATTTTATACTTCATCATCTTCCTTCATGTTTTGAATCAATTACCACCATTGATCAGCATCTTCAGTGAGGTGGTAAACTCCCATGATAACTTTTTCCCCTTCACTACTCCCCAAAGCCTGAAATATTTTATCTAGGGAATTTGTCCATTGCTCAGCTACTAAGGGATTTGTACTCCCATTGAACATTGGTGGTTGTTGCCTCATGAATCGATCTAACATTGATCCTCTATGCTGCAGATCAGGGTGCTCCATACGGGTAAGGTTATTATTCATAACCTGAGTGAGTTGTCCCAGTATGGTGATTAGCTGATCGGCACCAGTTGCATCACCAGCTCCACTATAATTATCTTGAGAAGGAGGTAAATCCCTACATGGATTGCGTGCATTGATACGGTTTCCATTTCTTCCACTAGTCGCCATTTCTAAACAATGGCATAAACTAGATCAGTTTATAAATCAAAATACATAATCCCATACTTATAAAACACTTAACATAAATTGAACTATTTATGGATATAATCCATAATCATAAAAAATGTTTTCTTTGAGAAAGCATATACTGATAAACCTTTCATAATGATTTGTAAAGAAAATGAGAGTTATCCTAAGCATATCCCCCGGGAGTGTCGTAACCAAGAGTGCAGCAAGGCCCATTGTCGTGCACCAGTTCCCGTTCAAGTCTAGCTCAAAGCGGTGTTTTCAGGTTTTACCCCTAGGTACATCTGTGCCAGAGCCGCCTCTACCTGCTCGTATCCAGACAGGGATGTATTGCTCGGAAAACTCAAAAAATCTCTACAATACCAAAATTCTAGGAAGTTCTTCTATACTAATCCTCAAAGTCCATCTTAGGTCTATGTGATCTAATCGGAGTTCATCTAAATCTAGCTTCCAAGGTTTGTACTAAACTTCCTCTGATACCAACTGTAACGCCCCGACCCTAGTCACCCAGAGTTGGTGCATTATTACATAACATTGGCATGATCACAAGAAAGATCAAATCTCGAAAGACCGATTGGTTTAGTAGCCTTGGAAACACTAAATATATTCATAAAGTTTTACATTACATCATTAAGTGAAAAACTACTACAACAACATATTGTCTCCATAATCCACACTATTATCCCCTCATAATATCCCTGTAGGTCATTCATAATTTACTTCTTCATATCCTGGGAAAAATAAAACATAGAAGAGGGGTGAGCTCAAATGCCCAGTAAGGATAACAATATAGCGGAAACTTTCATAAATAAGAATAAACATTTAAGGCAATGTGTAACTAAAACAAAAGACTTTTAAACTTGAACTTCAACATAGTATGGCAAAAATAAAATGAAATAATTCCATTTACTTATTCACTTGGATATTCTACTAATCGAATAATCACATGCAATATCAATAACCACTTTCAGAATGATGGAATACATAATGCCAGACTATCATAACCACATAGCCAAGGCCTCGTCCCAAGACTACAAATAATATTTTGTCAAGGCCTTGTTCCAAGATACTAGTTTGTCTCATGAGACCTACCGATGCATCGAGGAGCTATAGCGGTCTCCACCCGTCACATATTAAGTCCAATGCATTCCCATATGAAAAGGTTTAAACATAACATAGACATTCGTATTAAAACTAGCATACAAAATGTAAATACTTCATCCATAAACCATGAATGTTATAAAGATAACACATCCACAGTCAAACATATCACAAAACCTTCAATACAATATATAATTTTTGTATCATAATAAATCAACTTCAAATAAGCATAAAATCCATCAAAAGATATTCACATAGATGAAATCAAAACTCTTTTTATAGAAATATATATTTATATTTTGAAATCATTTAAGAGTCATATATTTATAAAATAAAGCATTTTCTATGAAAATATTCTTATAAGCTTGTAGGGGAAGCTTCGACGATTTTATAACGGCGGAAAATAGCCGCACCCACCGTATAAGTTAAAAAACATTCTTACCTTAATTTTGTCGAAAAGGTTAAAAATCAACTTGTTTGGAAAACAACGGAAAGATTCCTTTATAAACCTCTTATAAAAAAACAAACAAGGTTATAAATGAATTTAACCCATACACTAGTAAATAGTAAAAACAATTTAAATTCGTTTTTAAGAAACATGGATGTGGATGATAAAGAGATCCCAGTAGATTATTACAAATAAACAACCTCGAATAATGAAGAGATTTCGAAATAAACCCTTACCTTGTACTTTTCCTTGGTTGGGGTAGGTTAACGTCTTGTATAATGGTGAAATAATTTTTATTAAATTATACAAGAATATGATATCATATATGATCTTTTAACATTGATTTGTTAATAATATCTTAGTATTATCGTCGTTTCGGGTGTTAACATACTCGTTTTCTTTGATACATTTTGTTATGTAAGACATGTTTGTTATGGATAAGATGTATATTATTCATATCCATAATTATATCATGTCCTTAAACATTATTTTTAAATAATCAAATGATAATTATACTTGAATGGATACGATGGAGAATGAATCTCATCGTGTTCGTGGAGACGGTAGTCCGTACGTACGCACGAGCGACAATATCATTCTTTTGATATTAAAATAATATATAATTGGATGGTATAACATATATACAGAATCATTATCATGTTATATTTATTATTTACATGATTTACACATCATTATTATACCCATACAAATTAAATATTTATTGAATAACAATTACACCACGACATGGAGACGGTAAGTCGTACGTACGCACGTATGGTGACATGTTATTCAAAGGATGGATAGAATAATGAATATGGTTGTACAATATTTATAATAACATCACAGTATATATAATATACTAGAGTTATTATTTTATAATGGTAATAACAAATAAGTAAGAAGTGGAAGAAGAAATGAATTTGAAAAAGGGTGGTGAAAACATTACCTCTTCTTCGGGTTCTTCCTTTTGATTTGATCAAAAGGGCTCTTAGGTTGGATTTATGACTAAAGTAAGGACTCTAGGATGAAGTGAGGGATGTTGAGAAATTATTTGGGAAGATTTTGGCCGAGCCAAAAGGCTTTGAAGGTGTGAGTTAATGAGAAGGGAGAGTTCCCTTTTATAAGAGGGGTGAGGGGCACCTTTGGAAAAGCTAGAAATATTATTTTATAATAAATTCATATTCGGTTTCTAATGGATCCAAAGTTTATTATTTAAAGGTTAAGGTGGGTATAGGTCTAAAACCACTCAACCAATATAATTTAGACAGGTTTGGGTTACTATATTAACCTTATCATTAAGTATTAACTCTTAGTTAATTAGTTTCACTTTTACAATGTCTCTTTGTATTTTTATATTATATGGTTAATAAACTTACTATATACATCCAAGAGACCCCCAAAGTGGTCCATTAATGATAAAACTATCATTATATAAGTCTCTTGGATGAACCTTAGATTTTTAGGAATTTAATATCAATTAATAATATAATATTTGTTTTAAAAATTCTTTTATGTCAATTTTGACAGTATTCAATAATTGATTTTTGTGAACCTCATAACAGAATTATTACTTCGAAAAAAGTTACTTAAGTCACTCCTAACATAATATATTAACCTAGAAAATTAGTTTAATTCATTAAAAGTCTCAAATTATATTTATTTGGGTATTTATAATATCAATTATTTTAATTTTTCACTATTATGGTAATTCCTGCATCATCATTGTGTCATAAATAAATTAAATTATTTAATATATAAAAATTATAAATAAAATATCATTATGTAGGAAATCTTTTTATCTTTATAATTAATATTTACAATAGAATTTCTCTTATGTATAACCCTATATTAAAAATGTTTTAGTAAATAAACATTGATTTTAACTCTTTTAACTCTTCTTTGAATTAAATAATAATAAATGTCCTAATCTAATCCAAGTGGACCTAAATGATAATATTTTATTCCTAAGGTTTTTTTTGGTCGAGATACACTTTTACAATAGAATTAGGACATGTGTTAGGATAATATTAATATCATTTTTACCCTTAATTACCCAATTTACTTTTAACCGTGGTAAATAAAAGTAAAAAGTTACTATTCACCAAAAATTATTTTCATCTCATTGAACCACATTTTACTCCTTGATATTAACCGTGTCTCTCGGATTTTCGAAATTCCAATCACAGAAGCGGTAAAATTAAGTTTTATGAAAAATTCAGTTTTTTAACTACCACTTAGTAGTTTCACTATTCATCAAAAATTGAAGTTTTTCAGAACAATGCCAAAATTTCACCCTAAGCTATAATTGATATTCCGAATTCAAAAATTATGTCTATTTTAAAAAATTCCAAACATAAAAGTTTCATTAATTAATTTTATAATTAATTCCCGCTGTCACAACAAATAGCGTGTTTTTATGAAATAATATATATCAAAAGATTGACAATTGTTTATGTCCAATTTCAAAGTGAAATTAATTATAATGAACACCATTGGATAAAATGGTAAAACCATATTCTAATTATACTTTAAAACCACTAAATAATATAATTTATCACTATAAATTATTTTTATTAAAAAAGTTGTTTTTAAGTATTTTTCACTATTCATAAAAATTGGATGTTCTCAGAAAAATACCAAAAATTCAACTTAGGATAATTTTGATATTTTGAATCCAAAAATGAAGTCTATTTTGAAATATAAAATATATATAATTTCAAAAATTGGGTATTACTATTCATAATGGCTAGTTTGATTGGTTGTGGTGTGTTAGAACTCGATGTTGCGTACAACACACGCTATCGCATTATTCCAAGAGAAGCATACCATAGAAACTTGGGGTGTTACATCATGTTTCACTTTATAATTGATATCCATTCTCATTTAATCAGTGCCCATACACCTGGTCCCTAAAAACGACACCCATTAATTTATAGCATACTGGTTTGACTCAGTAAATTATTCATCCCAGCCCATGAGGTCCCATACACCTCATCAATTGAGATAGGAAACCACTCAATCACAACAAAGAGTAATACAAGAATAATCTAACTATCACATAATCACTTAACAATCACAGGCATATCAAGAAATGAAAAGAAGTGAAATTCACCTATATGGCATGGAAATATGCATGACATGTGAATTCTACGTGCCTATAATGATACATGTAACAATTATCCTTTCCCTCATATCATCATTCCAAGGATAAAATATAATATCAATCATAAGAAAAATCAATAACACCACACAGCAAGTGTGTCACCCAATGGTGAAATAATATCAACTATAATAGGCAAAAAAATAACAATTATATTTTTGGTAACTTGGATTTTACCCCGAACCTAGGTTCGCGTTACCCAAGCATGGCTTATGACTAAGTCCCAAGCATTCATAATCTCTTGACTATTGTCTCCAAATATTAAATTAAGAAAAGAACCTCCCTCTGATACCACTTTGTGATGTCTCGAACCCAGATGCAACTTAATGGGTTCCCCAAGCCCGATTGGCAACATGGCCACAAGCACATATCCCTAAACACCAAAGGTTTTTACTAAAAGTGAGGGCCTAGGGTGTGTCTGTGGGGAGACTATGCCCTCATTATGAGAGTGTAGCACAATGGATAGATATAAACAGAAGTAAACAGCAGAAGCAATATAAGTAAACAGAAGAAGCAGACAAAAGTGATAAATATGAAAGGATAAAAATAACTGAAATAATTGGAATAACTGGTGATGATATTTCATTTCACTAAAAAATTGGAAAACATGGATACAAGACAGTAGAAATAACATGTTCTACCAAAGTATAAAGGAAAACAAAAGTCTATCCCAAGAATCTCGATCTCCATCTCGTTCATCTCCTATCAATCTCCATCCTCAGCAACAAGCAATCAAATGTTCAAAGTGGTATGCTTCCCTTTCTCAACAACTGAATTCATGTAATCTGACTCGGGTACCAAATGGTTACCATAGAGGGTGTGAGATAAATCTCAGTGAGCCACCACCAATGGTGTCTATAATAGATGGCCTATGTAATGGAAATGTAATAGTGTGCAAACATGCATATGTAAAACAAAACAGTACAATGTAACTAAATACCCAAGTACCTGCTTCATCCCTTAGCTAGTGTCTGGACATGTAACCAATTCATTAATTGATTATTACCAGTTTACAAATAAGTCACATGATATCCATAATGAAGGTTTTGAGATGTAACAAGGAAACCTGAAATGATATTTAATAATGAAGTTCCAAGGTAGAAACCAAGGTGAAGTAGACCTCAAGGGTCACCAACTTGTTAAGGAATTTAACTTGGATAGGGGTAATATTTTAATCCAAGGAGTATAGTCTAAGTTATTCCAAAATAATATGCCTACCAAGTCCAGGGATTTCATCCAAGTTAAAATGGGGCTAAGAAATGACTGGGCTCAATGGGCTTTAAACATGGCACCTACTTGTCAAATCCGGATCCAAGGAGTGTATCCAAAGCGTCCTGTAATAATACATGAGGGATCCTATAGTTTCATACTAGGAATCCAAAGTTATACAAGGATTAGTTTCTATGTGGTTGTTAAACTAAACAAGTTGTATCCTTGAATCAGAATGGGGTTCCCAAGTGTTCAAAGTATTCCCTATAGAATCCAAGGTGATCTCGATTCAGGCCACTCCTATTTGATAATAATGTCATATAATATTTCATAAGGTTCAATCCATTACCTTTCATTAGTGTGACAAGTCTAATTGATCATGAAACCATTTAATCAAGTGTTAATTAATCAATAAGTCCATTTGGTTAAAGCCATTCCTTTCATTAGTATGATAAGATCAAGTATCATGAAACCATTTGATTAATCCATTTAAGAAATTTTCGTAAATCAAGGTTCACTCCAACACCTTCCCTTAACATGTTAAGGGTTGTTATAGACATGCAACCTATTATTTCATTACATTTAAAAAGGATAAGTCATATACCTAATATAATTTTTAATTTCCATTTCACATTTAATTATAAAATTGAAGCACTTACTATAGGCGGTTCAAGTGGTGAGAATACATGGTACTTTCACTTCTAAAATTCACAATTTAAATCAAGACATTTAATATAGAAAATATTACCCTTATAAAGGTCAATCACATTCACCCCCGAACAGAAGTTGAAACGTGTCAAAACACTAAAACGAAAATTATAGAGAAACATCCTACATGGGATGGATAGGGTTGTGAGCATAACCACTAAAAACTAATCACTTATTTGGAAATAGAATAATCATATAGTTATAATGATTATAATCATGGAATATAAATTCATTAAACAATACCCGATGAAGTTTGTGGACCCCAAACAACAATTACAAAATCAAAGAACTAGAGGGATGAGTTATAGACCACCCACCTTAGGCTCGTATGACTCTCCTCCTCCAGTATTAGCCTCTGATTTGGATTGAATCTGAGTAGATCTGTGAAAACATTAAAATTCTAACACCTTTATAACTAAGTCAAGCGCAATAGAGACAAAGAACGTCTCAAACGGACTTGAGTACTTATTGTTGTGTATCCAACGTGATGAACAGAATCTTGAACGGATCCCGAATGAAGGAGGTCTCTTGATCCCTATCTCAGGCCTTCAAAAATATCCAAAATGAGATAAATAGAGGTTAATCCTGCTAAAAATTATAATCGGTAAGAACTACGGTCTGAATAATATCATTAAGGGAAAAAGGTAAAATTACCCAAAATTTAGCATGTGCACGGTTTTCCTGCACGGTTTACTAAACTATGTGCAAACCATGCATGGGTACCTGGATGAAGGTTCGTACCACATGGTTAGTCCATATAGTTAGGGAAACTGTATGACAATCGTGCGAGATAGCTCTGCTTAAAAATGTAGACCATATATACGGTTAGATCTAATTGTGCGCCCTTCTTTCATGGTTTACTCTAACCGTGCGACAAGGAAATTTTTTCCAAAAAGTTAGGTTTTGGACTCATAACAAGCCATGTACACCCTTGGGACATTTGCTAACTAAAAATGAATCTATATTATGTCCAAAATAAAGAATTAGACCAAAATTTAAAGGATCCATACCTGAGTGATAAACAAGGTTCTTACAATGATCTTCCATAAAAGGAAAAATATCTATAACATTTCCCTCATCTGATACAAAAAACATCTCTGATATAGAATATGTGATCATCCTCAACTGAATCAAATCAAATATGGTCCTATTGGCCCAAAAAATAGAAGATTCATTGAAATATGGAAATAATTTCACCCACCTCTTGTAGCAATCAATAAATTCCCAAAAACACATCAATCAATCCATATTAATAATCACAAAAAAACTTATTATCTATAAAAGTAATAAGTAATAAATATATCCAAACTCACCAATAAAAATAACATAATTATAGAATATCTTAATAAAATTCTCCCTTATTTACAACAAATAATTCATAGTTAATACTCTAGAAAAAAACTCATAATTCAAACTTAAATCATATACCAATAAATAAAATAAATAAATGAATATAATACCACTAAATATCAAATATCCTTCACCAAGATAAACTTAATCCAGCTCCATAGAAAATAACTAACCAGTTTCATCACTTTGACACTATCCATGAGTATCCTAACTCTCCTTTGTCACATCTCCCCACTGATTCAATATTATAGAATTCATTCCACCCTCATGACTATAATTCCTAAATAACATACAATTACTACTCTTTTTTGGTGAACTTACTCATACATGATACGCCTAAGTGGTGGTAAAATCTTGACCCCCAACTTTATAATCCCTCTGCTATGAGAATTTTTATAAATTAATTATTTTATAATAATGGAATTTCTTTATCTCATTAGGACATATACCTTGGGTATTTTCTTTTTTGAAACATTCATTACACCCCAATAACCCTTTATCTCTAGAATAATGAGATGAAAAAGTGTCCCCTTAGCCTCTGATCACTCACTAAACTTATGCAAATAATCTATATTCCTCTTCTTATTTCCTTTTGATCCACTGGTGCCCATTGAATCCCTTATTTCCTCATATAAATCATTTTCAATGATAATAATTTTATATGACACTTCCATAAAGGTGGGGAAAATAAAGATTATTTCCTTTGAATGAATATTGAAATTTAAACCATATTTAAAATGATGATATTTAGAGGACTTTATATTGTATAATTTTGGAGAAAAATGAAGCAAGTCTATGAATATAAATGCATAATCCTATAAATACATATTACCCTACTTTATCTCTATATATTTACAGACCCTATTCATCATCAATGTTTACAAATATAAATACTCAATGAAGATATCTATAAAATAATCCCATGTTAATACCTAGATCCACTTTAACTAAACTATAATATCCCACTAACATGTTTTTAGTCCCTTGAGTGTAAAAATTGAAAGCTTTTCCTTTTTACCTTTTATATTATCAATAATATGAAATATCATGTCCATTACTTAAAATCGTTCTTCTTTACTTGAAGGCTCAAAAACATCCCCAAAGATAAGAGGACGTTGTGATCAAAAGTATCGAATGATGTTAGTTAAAACTTCCACCTTCTAAGATATTATTATATTTATATTCCCTATTACTTTAAGAAAACTATTGGTAATCTTCTTCTCAACTAGACTATCAATTTATCCATCTAACTGAACATGGTCAATCTCTCCCATTAAATTTACCTATTCAGATCACTCTTGGTCCACCTCTTTCCCATTAGACTCATTACTAAAAAAAATTCCATTTATTCTATAAAAATAAACACACAAATTAGAAATCAATATAAAAAAATTATCAAATAAAAACACCAATCTTAATTTCTAGAATGTGTTCATTAAGTAATTAATCAAAAAAAAACAAATCGCACGGCATCATGAAATTTATCTCACTGATTTTAATAATCTAATTCATTATTAATAACATATTTAGGAAAATTTCAATTTTCTTATTAATAATTCATTCATTTAGTTAAATTTAAATCTCTAATAGAAAATATTATTATACACACACACATGTAATATCTCTATGCACCAAAATGATACATGAGCAACCCGCTACTCAAACCCAATCCAAATAAGACTAATACCCTAAATATAAAATGTAAATAAATAAAATTTAATCACATACTAACCTAAAAATTTAAACTTATATTATGATTAATCTAGTCAGGAACACATAAATAGATTCTATACTGAGTTCTAACCTTTAATCACCTTTCAAAAAATTTCCCAAATATCAAGAACTAAGAAAATAACTTACTATGGTACCATTTTGTAACATATCGCTACATCACAATTGTAATACCAATGTGAAAAATCATAGGGCCTCAAATGTGTTACCTAATCACTAGAGGTTGGTGACTAGAAGAAATGGTCAACACAGATCTCTTGGGAATTTACTTAGCAACCAATGGTCCACTATGATAAAACATAGAAATAAAAAACTTATTAATAATAAGCGGTGAATATAACATACAACATTCATAATAAATTCTAAAATTATAACACATAAATTCCAAATGAAATATTTCATCCAAATAAGGAGTAAAAGCAACCCAATTATAAATTTACTATAAATTAGAACTTATATAATCCGAAAAATAAATTAAAAATAGTCCCTCTATATAAATATAAAAATATAAGAAACCACCTCAAAAATATATTCTTATGTCACCTCCCATTTATAAAGTCCTCTTTAATTTATATACTACACCATGCATGAAATTGGTACACAAACAGGGTGTCTATATATAGGGTGTGAGAAATAATGTTTGTAGAAACCATTGTAACCTCAAACATCACTTAGAGTGTAACATTGTCATATATAAGTTGTGTAAAGTTACTAAATGATTTTAAAAAACCATATAATTGATTTTCCAAACACATGGAATATGGTATATCCTATCCAAACACATGTCATGAAGTAACATATATAAAATTCACTACTTCAAATATTTCATATCAAATATATTAAAATCACTTAAAATTTACCTTTAAGAACTCTTCCACATGTGAGGAAACAAAAAATTCCATGTTTCGTGGGAAAGGAAGTTGGGACGTAACACTAGTGGGTGAAAATTGACATTCCCATCAACATCTCAGAAGTATTTATTGGATAATGTTGTTCATAACACTCTATATACCTTTATAATAAATTATGAAATAAAATTAATTCTAAAATCTTTTAATATAAATAAACTCTTTAAAACCAAATAATTTTATGGGACCTAATCTAAAGGGAAAAGGATATAAAATGTAACTACATGTTTTAATAATGTCTTCCAAAATAATGGACTTCATTATATGAAAAACATTATTCCATATATCAATGTAAATTGATTAATTCTAATATGGTATTAATCCCAATATAATTAATTAATAGTAATTTTAGGGGCAATTATTTGACCAAAGTATTTCTATCCAACCTAAATTTTTTAACCACTACTTATAATTTTAATTAATTTTATAAAACTTTATTTTTATGATGCTCTTTTTTTCTATTTCAAGCCTGGTGTAATTTATTCATTGACTTTTGGGTTACTAAAATATTGTATATCAGGGTGATTAAAATCATGAAGAGAAGAATGAATTTTCTATAGTAAAAGTTAGAAAAATAAATTAGTATACAAAAGATTTATATTAAACACAAATCATATATAAAGAACATATATTTTATATAAAAAACCCTAGTGATGGGAAACCTATATTTTATAATCCTATTTTTTAATAGTTTAAAGTGTTTTTACCTCTATTGATTATTTATATTTTAACTCTAGGGTTGCCTCTAATATTTAACACATCATCTTTATTGGGTCCATCATGAAATGTTTGTAACATCTCGTAGATAGGATTGTTCTCTAATGAATTGATATTTTTTTATTTTTTTCATAACCAAAAGAATAATGAGACAAATTTTTCTTGGAAGATCATGTGTATAAAAAATATTCACTTCTTATGATATCATTTAAAGGTTTTACGCATAACCAAGATGGTAAATTATAATTTACCAATATGATAATTCATGTGCTAGGAGTAATGTCTTTTACACCATGGGGATTAATATCATTCATATATAATGTAAGATAGAGTTTAATGTTTTATTCTTAAATTTAAGATACTAATTTTCAATTTTCTTCAACTGAGGGGAATATTTTAGATTTCGAAGTTTACTATCCTGAATTATTCTATTTGTGTGCTATATTAGCTGACTTGTAGTCACAAAACTTCAATATAGTCATCCAAATATTGGAATGATTGAAAAGTAATAGAAAGATTTTGATGGGATTGTTTTTCTCTTATCTCAAGATGATTTACACTTAGGGAATTTATATAAATATTCATACTATCTTTGAAATAATACGCAGTGGTTAGGGAAATAAAATAATTTTTTATAATTCATTCTGTTAAAACAATACATTTTTTTAGATTTTTACATTCGATAAGGAAACTCATTGTTATCTAAAATTATATACTTTAATAGAGAAAGAAGCCATATAAAATTGGAATCCCTCCATTCATTTCCCACTTTTAGGTTATAAAGTTTTATTACTGTGGATAATATAGTGTAGTTAATAAAACCATTATATAATGGAATCTCTACATATTTATTCTTGAATAGACCAAAGGCCTTTTTTTTAATTCATTTTTGATAATATCCCTTTTAATGATTAAAGGGGAACCCATATATAGCCTGTAGGCTTCGTGACATTACAGGACCTGAAGGTCTTAAAGGAATTCATTCCAGACAATTACTACTTGAAACTACCCCTCCCCAACATCTGCATCTTGATCAGCACTCCACCTCCACATGATTGGTTGGCTAGTTGTCTTGTACATGGATGAAAAGGCCTAGGACCAATGGATAATCCATAGCCTCTCATTATTCCAAGTATGATTAGCTCTAATATAATGAATATTCCTTCTTCGAATCCTCATCTAGGGCCTTGTTCCTTGTAAATCAGTCGGGTACATCTACAATTCATGTGTCCTGAAGGCCTTGAGGTGGCCCAAAGGCCTTGAGGTGGCCTAAAGTCCTTGAGTTGGCTCAAAATCCTTACTGTCCTGAAGGCCTTTGGTGGCCCGATGGCCTTGAAATACCTAAGGACCAAACCGGTAGCCCAATGGCCCAAACAGGTGAATAGTTTCATCTACCATAGTACCTACTATAGTGCCTACTATAGTGCCTGCTACATTACTATTATAGTAACCCATAAAAATGCCTCTGGCTCGATTTTATCTCGGGTCTCTTGGATGTACTTAAGGATTCCTCACCAACCGGGCTGAATATTTACACATTTATTCTATATATCAAACAATTTCAGATAATATGTGAGTTCATCATCAACTAAAAATGTCATTTGTTAAATATAATATAAATAATCATATAAACTTGTACTAATATTAGATTATTCATAAAATTTATTATCATTCAAATTATTAGATATGTACATTCATCACACTAGTCGAGTTTGGGACAGAAAAAATTGTCCATTTATTAATCAATCCTGGTCAGACTAAACCATTTATTAATTGAGTATTGAGAAAAAAGGCCTAAATAAAATCCAATTTAAAAATATTCATCCCATTTATTAATGGATTTTAAAAAAAATTACATTAAATTTAATTTTTATATAATAATAACTAATTTGAAATAATAAATACATAATATTATATATTTTTTTGGAAAATATCATATATTATAATCAAACCAAGTGGGAAGCATACTAGGTCACATACTAATTCCCGAGACTAACCTTATTATTAATTGGAAATTAAATATTGGATTCTTAATATTTTTTTCAAAAAAACTATGCCTAGTAATCTTTTTTATCGGGATGGGTAGGTCCCCAAACCCATATACTTGTTTAATTTTTATAAATATATAATTAGTATAAAACATATATATATATATATATATTGGATAAGAAAAATATATATAACATACATGAAAATATTATATATATAATTTTCCATAAAAATTAAAAATAACATAAATCCTCACTTATGGTGAAGGAAAACCATAGTACATTAGTCCAAGCTAAAGTAAATGATAAAAAACAAAAGATTAAACTACATCAGAATCAATAACTCCAGAACCTTTGATATTCCCATCAAAAACAACTATATTATTCTTAAAAACAATGCACACTTATCAATATAAGTCTTTAGTGTTTAGTTTTAGGTTTATAAAAATATCACATTCAAAATATTCATAAAATTTCCCCTATCCCCATAAGCATTAATATAATATAATACAATTTACATTAATGTCTTTAACAAGGAGTCATCTTTACTTGATGATCTCATTATACAAAACATATTTTCTAAATGAAATTATATATATATATAATACACTCAAATAATATATATATATATATATATAATTGTACATAAATTTATCTATACATGTATATGTATATAAATATGTGTCTGCACATGAGAAAAATATATAAAATTATTATCTATACAAAAAAATTAAGAAACTACATAAATATATATTTAAGAATGTATGTAAATAATACTCACGCAAATATAAATCATGATTTATATAATAATAGTATCATAAGAACAAATATTGAATTCAAATTGTATTACTTACATTTTTTTGATGATTTTTTGAATTTAAAATTTTATAAAAAAGTGGTAGCAGTTCATTACCAGTTCAATGTATAGTTGAGGGAAGGGAGAAGCAAGATCTTCATGTAAGTGTTACAACAGAATGACCTTTCTCAATACTATAATTCAAAATGGTGATAAATACATCTTTTATCAATGTTAAATGAGCACTGAGAATAGTAAACGTTTCTCAATGATAATTTAGCAATGATAAAAATGGATTTCTCATTTATTTGTAAAAATATTGAGAATGGGTAAAATTTAATTTTCCCAAATATGTAGTAGTGATAAAAAAAGATTCCACCTCCGGAGTTTCCCCAATCAGTTTATCACCCTATTTTCAATATAGGATATTTTCAACTATATGAATTCAAAATCTATTTTGGGTATCAATTTTTTTCATTATTTCAAAAGTGAAAAAATCAAATTTACTATAGGATTAAGGGGGAATTAAAATTCAAGTTTGTATTAAATAACCTATATTCCAAAAAAAGGATACACTGACCTTTAATTTTCAATGGTGTCCACATTAATCACTTACCTACTTTAAAAACAAACATGTTCACAAAATAAGATCTTTTACTCAAACCGGGTAATAAAAAAGTTTCATTTGATAAATATTTCATCTTAAAAATATGACTAAAAACACAATATAATGATATAAAACCCCCAATATCTAATTTGATAGTATATATATATTAAAAACATAAAGTTAAAAAAATGATATGTATTACTTGTTCTTACTTTCTCAAAAAACATATCAACTCAACTAGCATGTCATATTTTTTATAAAAGATGTTAAACGCACTACTAGAGAAAGGACCATTAGTAACCATCAAAAATTATTACTAATGGTATTTATTGACCAGGTAGTGACTAATTTTTTAATTTTTTAGTCTGTCACTTTAGCATATAGAGTCCTCTAAATGGTGTTCTCTAAATTCTATCATTTGTAAAAAAATCAATAACCCACTCCACCTGGTATTTAAAAAAATCATCCCTAATTTAGAAATTCAACATATTCTTATGATAGGATTTAGAGGATCATCACATTATCAAATCAATATAAGAAACCCACTAAATTTCTCATCATATCATCATCAAAGCAACATACAGAATAAAGAATATAAAATAAAACAAGCATACCTTTACTTATATAAACTCTATATCTATCAAATTTTTAGGGTTCTAATTGATTGTAATCACCTGTTGATAGAAAAAAACTCTCACATTTAAAGTGATGACATCGTACACTAGGATCCTTGTCTGTAAAGAGAGTATCCCCAAACACTGAAGTTGTGCTAACATATTCTTCTCTAAAATGAATGGTGAATAGGGACAAAGATAGACCTTTAGAAAAGGGATTCCATCCTTTTATATGGGATCACTTCAATCAATGAATAGATTATAGGGATGGATTCCATGTAATGGTATAAAACATGCATTACCTATAAAACACGCCTATTGAGAATAGTATATTTGAAACATTTCAAATGATTTTTCATGCCATAAGTGAATCAACCCATTGATTCATAATCTAAGAAAACTACTTAGAATACATGGCAGTATCCATGATCCCATATCATAAAATTATTGTATGTTATGATAGAGGAATCACATACCTTATATAATATCAGGATATCATAATGTGTGAAATGCATCCCATTTATATAGTAGGATATGACTCAGGGTATATCATACAATATGATATACCAATTTTATTTTATTTCCAATAATCTCCCACTTACACTAAAATCATATAAGTACTTTATTCAAAACTTCAAAACTTTTCATGAATCTATCCAAACTTTTTTAGGTATGGTTTATCAAACTCTCTTTATTTTGGAACAAACACTTTATCTAAAACATAAACCTTATAATAATGCCTAACTATGTGACCCTATGGGACATTATATAATTTTAAAAAATATATGAAATATTGATTTCATAGATATGATAAATGATAGGACTCTAGAAAAACATCAGGCTACTCAAGCTATAAAGGGTTCTAGTGTGATCCCAACCAAATATACTCTTATCTCCATATGGAAATATCAACCACAATAAGTATCATATGAATCATATGTATATCAATATAATCCATTTTTCATGAAATTGAGCGACCACAATACATGGATCATTTCAATATAGTATAGTTCATCATATAAATTCATGATTCTCCAAAATGGACTGACCATAGTGATGAATACATCACATGTCATTCATCTAGAAGATGAGCACATCACATGTCCTTCATCCAAGTAGCTGAGCATGTCCTATGTCACTCAAATAATCATGGTCATGAATTTCCTTAGTCTTATTCAATCAAGATCATAGATGTACTTAAATCCTCATATGAGTGAACAGATCTCATCTTGGTTGAGCTCCAACCGATGACATGATTTGTAACATACCCAACCATAGACTAATTAGATAATCCTCAAGGATTAATTAAGAAAGGTATAAATTTTATCATTCTAGGTATCTCACCAACCTAGGGTAATAAGGATTCAAAGTAATCATACACCCCTAAGTAAATCAATGTCTATATGATATTCCATGTGATAAAATTTTCTAGGGCGGTCTAAATGATAAGTATCAAATTATTATCTCATGAGTCTATTTTTTGTATCATATATAAAAAACATTATATCAAGTAAAATATTCTATACATACTAAACTCAATATAACATCACAACCTAAAATACTTTGTGATGATCAATGATTAGGGATAACTCAATTTTTTTTAGGGGATATTATCATTCTACTATTAATTTATTATAAATTATAACACACATGAATGAATAATAAATGGATATTTCCTTTATTATAAAATCATGATACATTTTATAACCATTGCATCTAATATATCATGTATTTAATACCAATAGATTTCAATATTAACCTCATGGTTTTGTTGTATTAATGGTTTTATAAATGGATTATCAACATTCTCTTATGTTTCCACCCAACAGATCTTTACATTTCCTCTCTCAATGATCTCTATAATGATATGGTACTTATAAAGTATGTTTTTAGTCCTTTGGTGAGTCTGGGGTTCCTTAACCCTTGAAATAGTTCCATTATTTTCATGATAAATCTCGATTTTCCCCTTGATTCTAAGAACCATCCCATGTTTAGAAATGGAAATCATGATTCAAATATCTTCCTTCATAACTATGATGTAGTTATGTTCTCTTCCTCTATTGTCAAGTCTACTATAGTGTCTTGATTGGGAATCTTCCAACAAATCACTCTTCTATTTAGAAAAAACTTGAATCTAGATTAAGATATCATTTCATCTTTATTAGATTGGAAAATAGAACCAGTGTAACCATTTACAATGGGATCATCCTTTCCTCCAAAGACCAAGAACATATCTTTACTTATTATTAAGTAATTATGAGTTCTTTATAGTAATCTAGTGACTCTCACTAGGATTGGAGTGGTATCTACTTATTTTTCTTAAATAAAAATAGAAATTAGGTTGAGTACAAAAACATGGAATACAAGATAGATAATATAGTGGATGTATAAGGAATATTATCCATACATTATAACTATTTATAATGATGTTGAATATTCTTAATATTTATTCCTTGAAACACTGGTAAATACCCCTTATTTGAGTTCTCCATGCTAAAATAAATAATCAATTTACTAATATATATTTTCAGACTCAACCAAGAAACCTATTATATATATCTATATAGATATTCATACCTAATATATGGGATTCTTTACCCGTTTGTTTTATCTAAATTAATTTTTTGAACTAAATCTTTATAGATAATAGCTTTAAGACATAATTTCCTATAAGAATTATTTTATCTATATAAAATATCAGAAACACAATTATATAACCACTAATTTTCTTATATACACAAGAATCATCAGTGTTTTTTTATGAAACAAAACTCTTTGATTTCATTATAAAAATAGATATTCTAACTCTGAGAGGACTGATTCAATCCATAAATTGATCAATATAACTTGAAAACCTTATCATACTCATATAAAACTTCAAAACCATTAATTTATATCATATAAAAATCCTTGAATAAATTCTTATTATGGAAAGTTATTTTTACATTAATTTTATACATCATAGAATTGTAATGAACTTCTATGGAAATCAATATCTAAATGGAATTTTTCACCAAAACTGGTGAAAGGGCCTCTTTATATTCAATACCATGAATTTATTTATAAGTTTTTTTCACTATAAATTCTTTATATATACAAACTCTATCATCCATGTCATTTTTCTTGTAAAAAAACTAATTTCAACATATGGGTATCACCCCATTAAATGCATCTACCAAGTTCCAAAAATTATTTGTGTACATGGAGTCCACATCAGATTCCATGACTTCTAACCATTTCCAAAAATCAAAACTCTCAATAACCACTTGGTAGTCAGTATGTTCATTATCTATGAACATTAATTATTTATCTTTTCTATAATAAATTCATATCTCTTGGACCCTTGAGGAATCATACTAGGCCTTAGATGTTATTGTGTAACTTGATTTGGTTCTTCATTAATAACTATATATGGAACCATATCAATTTCTATCTTAGAAACACTTCCTATTATTTTTCTTGAACATATCTAATTTCTAGTTTCTTCTCATTGGATCCTTGAATCATGTCATCCTTCTCAAGGAAAACACTATATTAATCCACAAACACTTTGTGTCTCATAGGAATATAGATATAATATCCCTTTATTTATTTCAAATAACTAAAAAATAAGAAATTTTTTATTTTGGAAAAATATTATCAGAATATAATCATCATATGAGTTCTTTATAGCCCCAAATATTCATAAAATACATATTGGAACATTTTAAAGTCTATATCTTATGTAGTTTCTTTATGGATGCTTTCAATAGAATGTGGTTAAGTAGGAATTAAGAAGTTTCCCAATCATATCCTTATAATGATATATAAATTTCACAACGACTCGTTATTTATTGAACCATGTCTAATAGGGTATGGTTTCTCCTATCAGACATACCATTAAACTATGGTGTTCTAAGAGGGTTGAGTTGTGGAATAATTCCCCAATCACTTAGATATTTAGTGCATTTCATAATCAATTATTCACCACCCCAATATGGTCATAGAATATTAATAATTTTACCCATTTAATTATATACTTCAATATGAAACTCTTTGAACTTTTCAAAAGTTTCATACTCTTGTCTCATCAAAAACATATAATTATACAAACTAAAATCATTGGTAAATGTTATGAAGTACCTAAACCTACCAATTTCTTGAGTTATAACTGGTCTACATACATCATGTGTATAAGCTCCAATAGTCCAATACCCCTTTCACCTTTTCCATAAAAAAGGTGATTTGGTCATTTTTTCTAACAAGGAAGATTTACAATAATCAAACAATTCATAATTGAATAATTCCAATAATGCATCTCTATGCAGTCTTTGAATGTCTAAGGTGATAATTCCAATGATAAGTGGAATTAAATTAATCCTTGACCATACTATTATAAATTGAATAGGTAGGACTATCCTTAATTGTAATGTATAAACAATTTACCATATTCTCAATGTTATAAAACATTTTATTTATATATATAGAACAACTATTGTTCTTAATAATGAATGAGAATACCATCTTATCCTAACAAGATATATAAGTAAAATTATTTTTTATGGAAACAACATAATAATAGTTTTCCAATTCCAAAACTAATCCATTAGGTAGACTTAGATTATACATGAAAACATCCAATATGGAAGATCTTTCTCTATTTACAACACAAAGATCATGTTGTATTATTTTAATTCCCTCCAATATCTGAATCTATGTTTATCGACACAAATGAGTAATGTGAACCTAGTATTTAATATCCATGAGTTAGAGTTAGAGAAATGGATCTATATGATATTCACATTAATATGATTAGAATGATTCTATTTTAGAACAATTCATGAAATTGATACCAATATATAATATTTTTATAGGTCATAGATATAAGAGATCTCAATATGATAAGCATGATGCATGTTACAATTACAAAAAACACATATTTATGGGTGACTATCATGTTTTATATATTTTCATCAAGGAATTTTAATTAAAGTAATCCCACTAAAAATATAACCCCATAAATAATTACCTTAAATGTTAATAAATACATATTTCACTAATCAATGGCCCTGATTTGGCATAAACCTCGTCATTTTATCTTCTTAGTTAAGATAACATACCAATAATATCAAATATGAATCTTGTACGGTTGAGTGGGATAATCTTTTCCTAAATCCATCATATGGATGTCAACTAAACTCTATTTCTTGGGTATCTAAACTCTTAGTGTTTCTAAGCTAAATTTCACCCAAATATCACAACAAGATGTGGTTACCTAACTCTGAGGGTTAGTCGCATTCACAATTCATTACATAAAAAATAAATGGGAACCAAAATTTGGTGTGAACATACCTAGTTGGATGATTGAGGTCATGACATGTGTTTGCTTTGGATGGAATCTCAAACTTAGTATTAGATGGTTTTACTTTAAATTTATGCCAATTTAATATACATTACGTGCATATTAAGTTTATAACTATTAAATCTCATGAAATCTTTATTATATGAAGTTTTATTCCTTTAAATATGAATGATTCTAATAAGTTATTTTTGGAATCCCAATTAATTCTCATAAATTAATGTGTTCAAACCATATTAATGTGAAACTCTTTACACAGCTCACAGATTTTGTTCTCACCCAAAAATAGAATCCAAAAATATTTACACATATCTAAATTCAGCATATACATAAGGTACATGAAATTTTCAAATAAAGGTGTATAATTATATGAAATTCATAATATTTATATGAATATGTATTGATCCACAACTAGATAATATCCACATTTCTAGAACAAGTCATAATCCACCAAGCCAGTGGGAAGTCGGACTTAAAGTCCCTCTACTCAAGGATACTTTACTAAAGAGCAATTCAAATTCCATCATAACTCCAATACGTGATATGTATACACTATATTCAATGACTAAATTCAATATAATAACTTTAATTAAAAATTAAGGTCAAGATTGATGGAAACTAAATCTTTTATTATTATGACTGGCATGTAATGCATGACATGAAAATTTATAAGAATCAATTTATCACATAAATTAAAGCATACAATTTATTAAAATTTCATAAAAAAATATAATCATGAATATTCAAAAGGAATAAAAAAATATTTATTTATTTATTTTGAAAACATGATATACTAATATGAATATTTAATATTTTTTTAATCAAGAAAATATCCTATTTTCAATGCATATAACTTATATTTTATAAAAAATTTATAAACTATAAGTATTTTTATCAAAAATTTTAAATTTCTTCATTTTTGGATTAACTCGTATTTTATGATTGATATAGCATTATCAGTAAAAATATGTGACTCAATTGGAAAATATTATAAGCATTTTCATAATATAATATCCCTTTTGTATCGAAAAATCACTGATGTGGAAAGGCTTTGACCCTTATGTATGGATTTTACCATACATATGAGAGTATATCACACGAAGGAGAAAACCTTATGTATGGGATCCTATGGTGTAACCCTTATGAAATTAGCCGTATTTGAAAATATACATGATGTTTGTGTTATGACATGATGCTTTGTTTTTATGCAGCACAAATTTATATCATAGATTAAGATATCAATTATATCTTAGTTTATGTTATCGATTAAAACCATGGGTTTTCAACATATTATACCTTACGATATGTATCATTTATACCCTAATACTAGAAAAACAAAACCATAGATATGTCATATTTCATAAAGTTAGGAAATATGATGGTTGAAATTCATCAATGACATGTTTTATACTACAATATAGACTCAAGTGGATTATGATAATCATGTCCTTTATAAAATCAATAAAAGAATATATTGATTCATTGATGAACATGGATTTGATACTGCTGGTGAGTTTTGGTGGATCATCACACGATCAAAGTATCAAAAGAAACCTATTAATATACTTGGTCTATCATTAGTAAAACAATATATATAATGAATAATAGTAAATATTTGTTCACCTTTACTGATATAAACTCCATCTCTATTGATATTATAGGAGTTTTCTTGTTCATAATCTCCTAATGATGGCTAATAGACTCTCACCTATATAAGGAAGAAAATGGCCACTAGGACCCTTTTTTATAGTAATATGACCCATAAATACCAAATGTGTATTAGAAACTTCTCCATAAATATGAATAGTGAATAGGGAGGAAGATAGAGCTTCAGTTTTATCTTGGTAGAGTCATTACTACCTCAATAGGGGGATCACATCCCTTTATATAGGATCCCTTCATTCGATGAAGGGAGTAAAGGGTCACTTTTCAATGCATGGAAATCAATGTGTGTTACCCATAACACACGCATATTGAGAAAACTATCATTTGAACATTTCAAATGATTTTTCATGCCATAAATGAATAAACCCATTGATTCATGATGAAAAAAATCATGTAAAATATTTTAATATAGACATGTCTCTATATCATAATATAATAACATGTTATGATGGTAGCATCACATGCCTTATAGAATATCAAGATATTTTGATATGATATATAAATCACATTAATATCATAGGCCATGATTTTGGGTATATCATATAATCAGATATACCCATTTTATCGTATTTTCAATATCTTACACATAAATAACATATTTAAATATAAAAAAAACCTATTTATATTGTTATTTGAACTCCACACCCATCATCTCATAACTGATAGTCAAATAAATTTAAAATAAAAGTTATAAAAACAAAAAATGAGAAAAACAACTAATAATTAAAAACAACTAAATTATTTAAATTAATATTTAGTCTTATAAAAAAAATATGTGGCCTTTTTTTAAATATTAATTGTTTTCAAACATTTCATTACTCTAAAACTAGAATTTCATTCATTCTAAGCACACTAAAATTCTTATTTATGTGGCATATACATGTAAATGTCACAAATGATTAAATGATTTTTATCCTATAAATTTGCATCGATTCTTGATTTTTTTGTGATGTTTTAACCATTACATGCATGTTTTAGAGTTTAAAAAAACTAAAAATGTTTTTTCAGTCATACTGAGAAAAAAAATATATTAATGTGGTGTCATTTTATACATTTCAAGAATTAATCATTGGCCATTTTCCTAATATTTTGTGCTAATATGAAGTTATTTTCTTAGTTTAAAATGTTTTTGGAGATTTCAATATCTTTAGAAACTGCTTTTTCACTCATTTTGAACACAAAGCACATTGGATTGACATATTGTCTTCTTATACATGACATAGATAATTAAATGACATTTTTCATAGGATTTCTTGTCAATTTGTTTTCATTTTCTAGGTTTTCACCATTATAACCACATTTTTCAGTTTTAAAATACTAAAAAAAATTCTAGTCCTCACGAGAAAACTGAAGCTTGGATTTATTTGGAATCAATTAAAACATTTCAAAAATTAATCAATGATAATTATCCTATTATTTCATGACAATATTTGGTTTTATTATTAGTTTAAACCCTCATACTCATGTTTTTTAAAACTTTAATATCTTTTGAAACGTCTTTTTCACTCATTTACATCATATTTTATGTTGGATTATTGCACAATTTATTTGACATGAATTAAATTCCTATATTTAAAAAATTCAACAATAATCATTTACCTAAAATTTCATGTCAATCTGAGGTTCTTTTCTTGGTTTGGACCCTTAGACACTTGTTTTTAAAGATTTTACTCTCTTTATAAACTTTTTTTTCACTCATTATGAGCACATCGCATGTGGGATTTATTTATCATATATTAATACATTTTAGAATTAATTAAATGATTTTTTTTTTATTTAATGTTTATTCATGATCATATTCTAGGTTTTGACCATTACACATGGGTTTTATAGTTTTAAAATAGTAAAAATATATTTTTGATCATCCCAAGTAAACCACAACTCAGATTTATATGGAATCAATTTCAACATTTCCAAGACTAATTATCATTTATTTTCATAATATTTCATGTCAATTTTTGGTTTTTCTCACACTATACGTTCATACACACTTTTTTAAGGACTTTAATATCTTTAAAAACCTCTTTTCCCCTCATTCTAAGTACATTGCATGTCAAATTGATGTGAATTCTACATATGTAGGTAAAAAAATAATTTAAATATAATTTTATTGTGATTTTACACCAATTTGTGGTTTTTTATAGGTTTTGATCATTATACATATGTTTTTGAGTTTTGAAACACTAAAAATGAGTTTTTGGTCATCTCAATAAAACTGAAACTTAAATTAATTTGGAATTAGTTTCTACATTTCAAAAAATAATGAGTCATCGTTTCCGTAATATTTCATTCCAAACTGGGGTTTTTTACTCAATTTGAAAACTTGAACGCATGATTTTAAAGACTTTAATATCTTTATAAACTGGTTTTTCACTCAATATGAGCACATCGTGCATCGAATTGAAGCACTATTGGAAATGAAAGGTATACCGATGGTTGAAAACCATTGTTATATGTTGTAAAATTGTTGGTATAAATTATACCAATGGTTTTACAAACCATAGCCAAGTAAGCCGTGACAATAGACATATACCAACGGTTTCAAAGAAACCATTGGTATATATGAATAAATCTATACTATACCAATAGTTTTATGTAAATAATTGGTATAGAGATGAGATATCCCAACGGTTATAAACCATTGGGATAAACTTTACCTAGACTTTTACCAATGGTTCCTAAGAACCGTTGGTAAAAGTATCAACTATTCACACCTATACCAACGGTTTAAAATGTTGGT
This sequence comes from Viscum album, assembly GCA_963277665.1. Lineage (NCBI taxonomy): Eukaryota > Viridiplantae > Streptophyta > Magnoliopsida > Santalales > Viscaceae > Viscum > Viscum album. Next base: position 2,093,813,357 of record OY728163.1, on the reverse strand, counting down.
AAAAGTTTTTTCCAACGGTTCTAAGATAATTGTTTGTAAAAAGTGCACACAGAACCTATAACAACGGTTTAAAACCATTGTCATAGGCTTAGTTTTACAATTCACAGAGAAGCATGCTGCTCTGTGTGCTACTATGTGAATTGTACATTAGGAAATTATATAATCAATTATGAATACAATAATGATACATAATTTAATATTAAATTATGAATACAATACAATAATCAATTATGAATACAATACATTAAAAAATTAATACGTAATTATATGTGATACAGAATTAAGAATACATAAAAATTTTAATTTTCTATAAAACATACATGATTGAGTTAAGAAATTAGAAGCTAATAACCCAAAATAAGGAAATGAATAAATGAATTCAAACAAACACAAATATAATGTCCCATGGTTTGGGGAGGGTGTCTTTGAACTTAGTGATGATGATAATGGGTGTGTATCAATGAGCTTGTGTGACTTAGGGAATATAGTTGTCCTTGGAATATTAAATGTCATGTGTTTTAGAATAGGGGTAGGATTTCCTCACATGAGAAGTGGATTGTGTGAGGTTGGACCACGGATTGTTGTGCTAACGTATCAACACAATCCGAATACGTTTGGTTGATTTTCCGTATGCCAGTTGTTTTTACTTAAAATGATGTCCATTTTAAACAAAATAGAGACAGTTAGAGTGATACCACCCACACCATGCCTCAGATTAAGGTAGGTTTTACTCTTACATGTCACATATGACCCATGGATCGTTGTCCTAAAGTATCAACACAATCTGAATGCGTTTAGTTGGTTTTCCGTATGCTAGTTGTTGTTTTCACTTAAAATGTTGTCCATTTCAAATAAAAGTGAGACACTTTGAGTGGTAATGGCCACATCGGGCCTCAGATTGAGGCTCAGTTGACTTGTACACGTCATAAATGACCCATGGATCGTTGTGCTAAAGTATCAACACAATCCGAATACGTTTGGTCGATTTTTCATTTGTCAGTTGTTTTTACTTAAAATAGTGTCCATTTTAAAGAAAAGAGATATACTTAGAGTGCTATCAGCCACACCATGCCTTATATTGAGGCAGGGTTGATTCGTACATGTCAAAAATGACCCATGGATCTTTTCTATAATGTATCAACACAATTATAATGCGTTTGTTCAGTTTTCCGTATGCTAGTTGTGGTTTTCATTTAAAAAGTTGATCATTTCAAATAAAGGTGAGACACTTTGAGTGGTACCGGGCACACCAAGCCTCGGATTGAGGTGGGGTTGACTTGTACACGTCACAAATGACCCATGGATCGTTGTCCTAAAGTATCAACATAATCTGAATGCATTTGGTCAGTTTTCTGTATGTCAGTTGTTGTTTTCATTTAAAATGTTGATCATTTCAAATAAAGGTGTGACACTTTGAGTGGTACCGGGCACACCACGCCTCGGATTGAGGTGGGGTTGACTCGTACACATCAAAAATGACTCATGGATCGTTTTCCTAAAGTATCAACAGAATCAGAATATGTTTGGTCCATTTTCCATATGCCAGTTTTTTTTACTTAAAATGATGTCCATTTTAAACAAAAGAGAGACACTTAGAGTGATACCGGACACACCATGCCTCGGATTGAGGTGGGGTTGACTCTTACACATCACATATGACTCATATATAGTTTTCCTAAAGTATCAACACAATCCGAATGTGTTTGGTCAGTTTTCTGTTTGCCATTTGTTGTTTTCACTTAAAATGATGTCTATTTTAAACAAAAGAGATACATTTAGAGTGGTATCGGCCACACCATACCTCGGATTGATGCGAAGTTGACTTGTACATGTTAAAAATGTCCCATGGATTATTTTCCTAAAGTATTAACACAATCCGAATGTTTTTGGTCAGTTTTCTGTATGCCGGTTGTTGTTTTCACTTAAAATGGTGTTCATTTCAAATAAAGGTGACATACTTTTAGTGGTACCGGCCACACCACGCCTCGGATTGATGCGGGGTTGACTCCTACACATCAAAAATTTCCCATAGATCGTTTTTCTAAAGTATAAACAAAATATGAATACGTTTGGTCAGTTTTATGTATGCCATTTGTTTTTACTTAAAAGGGTGTCCATTTTAAACAAAAGAGAGACACTTTGAATGATACAAGCCACACCATGCCTCGGATTGAGGCGGGGTTGACTCGTACACGTCATTATGACTAATGGATCATTTTCCTAAAGTATCAACACAATTTGAATGCGTTTGGTCGGTTTTCCATATACCAGTTGTTGTTTTCACTTAAAATGATGCCCATTTTAAACAAAAGAGAGACACTTAGAGTGGTACCGGCCACACTGTGACTCGGATTGAGGCGAGGTTGACTTGTACACGTCAAAAATGACCCGTGGATCGTTGTCCTAAATTATCAACATAATCAGAATGTGTTTTCTAAAAGTATACCAACGGTTTAAAACCGTTGGTATTGTGTATTTCCAGAACTATTGCACAGTAGCCCCTCCAATAGCCCCTCCAGTATACACCTGCATAAAAAATAGCACAAAAACACATACAAATAGACTTAAAACAACATAAAAACACCTGAAATAGCACAAAAAACACATAAAACCATCAAACTCTTCCAACCATTTCGTGTACTACAACTCCCTATTTCAATCTTCATATGACAACAATGTTCTAGTAGAGTTGAATAATAGTTTCAATAACTCAAACATTATTTACACCCATTTCAATATTCATATGACAACCACTCTTCTAGTAGTAATTCACCTCACCCCTGCATAACCCCCCCAACCAGCACAGCCCCCCCACCTCCCCATCAAATTCTGATAGATAGAATAGTCTGAGAAATACTTATTAGAGTTAAATAAGAGTTTGAAATTGGCTCAAATCCCATTTTTTCTGATCCTAGATTTGGGTATGTAATTATTTGTGGTGTATTTTTCATTTAACTTTTATTTTTTATAATATATGGTGAAAAGGTATTTTCTTAGGAGTCTCATCACTTATGACCCCATGAGTGAAACTACCCAACTCATGAAGAAGAGTTTGTGACTATCATTGATGAGTGTAAATTTCAGAGACACCACCTCTTTGATTAGAGACATGTTATATATACAAAATGAATGTCATAGTAATATAATTTATTCTAATGTGAATTAAATAGTTTTCAGATGTGTTGGATAAAATACATGTAGATGTTCAAATTTGAAATGGAATATGTTCTTTGTAAAGGAAATGTCAGTTTTGATGCACTAAGAAGGAAGATGGAGGAGGTAGGGGTGTTAATGTCAGATATTGGGTGAATGGTAATGGCTTTGTTGGTAGACTCTATAGTGGTAATAACATAATATAATTGGGTATTGGTTTTTATACGCATAGTGATCATATCCAAATTGGTTGAATAAGTGGATGTTGAACATCTGTCTGATCTAGAGTGTGTCGTGATGCATATGAGGTTGACAAAAAACAGTCCCCTTCCAGGATGGGTTATAGTCATACATGGTGTACTATAGGTTAATGTAAGGGTGAAACTTCTTTATTCCATGATAAAAATAATTGATGAAACCCACTCATGATTAATAGTGAGAATAAAAGTGATGAAACATAATATCCTCAAAAAAATTGGATCCAACTGAATCATGACCCAAATACCCTCTTTAACCCAACCATCCTACCATAGGACTTTGACAAGTGGCAGCATATTCCCTCGCTACACTTTCTTGATGTTGTGAAATAAAACCCCTCAATTTTTCAAATTTTTAGGTTTTTGAGGATCATAATAAGATCTTTTGACAACAAAAGGACACCCAAATATGATCTATCATCAAACAAAATCAACTCTTATAGAAAATGAAAAACGTCTGAAAATGGATTTTACCTGGGAGTCGTTTTCTTCTTCCTAAATATAAAGAGAAAGTTTGATAATGCATGCTATGAAACTAAATTTGAAAATGGGGTATGGAAATTAAACCATGGTTCCATGGTCGTTACAAAAGAAGTAAATTATGGAACTCTTTACTTGATTTAAAATTCAGGAAGAACTGAAATGATCAGAAGTTCAACTTGTGATGGTCTAGAAGAATGGAACTGTAAGTTTATTAACCTTAGTGATAATAATGCTAATGTTCTTAAGGCTATGAACACTAAATGGTACATGTATGGTATGATCTATTGATCGGAGTAGGATTCCACCACATCGTGCCTCAGATTGAGGCAGGGTTGACTCATAGATGTAAAAAATGACCAATGTATCGTTGTCCTAAAGTATCAACACAATCCAAATACATTTGGTTAGTTTTTCGTATGGTAGTTGTTGTTTTCACTTAAAATGTTGTTCATTTCACTGAACTGTGTGCCAACCATGAACCACATATTATTGGGTAAAAATACTATATTTTCTCTAAAAACAATGAAGTAAATACAAGGGAAAAATAAAATACCAAACAAATATAAAAATTACCTCATAATTAAATAATGGTTGTGACACTTGGCCAAACATGAACCAACCTAGACAACCCACCCACCCCCCCCCCCCACTTGGACAGCCCCCCCACCCCACCCCATCCCCCACCCCACCGGCACACTCCCCCTCCCCAACCTAAAAACATGAAATTGAAATTAAAAATACCTTAAATATGGTTTTTTTTTTCTTCAAACAAACGAAAATATTATGCCTCTGCTCCAAATGCTAACAACGATGACATATTTTTTGCAATTCTGATGTTGTTCACGACCTTCAAGGATGAAGAAAATCAAGTTTTCCTATGTAATAAGACTCTTTGGAGTGTTCTAAAATTAAATAGGTGGGTTTAGAAATGAAAATTAAAGTGTTAGAAGTAGTATTTTTATAGAGGGTTTTGAAATTTCTAATTAAATAGCTCCAACTCATATAGAAGATAAATATTTCAGAATATCCTATAGCCAACACATAATTTTAAATGAAGAGATGCCTCAAAGTGGTGTTAAACAAGTATAATTTAATTTGAAATCCAAAAAGGGAGGTATTGGGAGAACACCCTAATGGATTAAGAATTCCTAAGGAAATATATTAACGATACTGATATGAATCACCATTTATATATTTACATTGGTTTTATTGATGGATAATGATCTTCTTTTTCATGTGTGGAGTTGGGTTGACCTCAAAACACTGAATGGGGTTCCACTCTATAGTTCTGAGAATATATTATCCAAATCTATGAAGCTTCCACCTGTAAACATGACAACTTTATATTAGTTCCTACTGGAATTTCATGACATTTAAGGGATATGTGTTTTGTGAAAAGCATATGCATTATAGGGATGTACATGAATGATGGTTTTTTGTCCATATGTGTATGGAATTCAGTAATGAGGATGGGTTATTCCATTTAACCAATGTTATAGTGTATGTTTAGGATGAGTTATTTTATTTAACAAGTGTTCTAGTTTATGTTTAGGTGAGGTGAGTTAGAAACCAGGTTAGGCATGTTATTAGAATATGGGTTATTCCATTTAACCATGTAGTCTTGGATTTCAGGGATGAAAGTGTTTTAGGTGAGCTAATTACTACCCACTCTATAGTATGGCCAACACATCATGTGGGAATACCCATGAAACAAAGGCATGTTTAAATGGGACGTTTTCAGCACCCCATTTGGCCAAACATACTTTTCACCATAAGGGATTGGCCATGTATATTTACATGGATATCCAAGTCATGTACTCTATGTACATTCCCAGGACACTATATTATCTTAGACACCATGTGAACCCTTATACAAACCATGTGAACTCTTATACCATATATTCATGTACTCTGTGTACATTCCACAGAGCTCTCCTTTCTGCCAGATAAAAAGAGAAAAAAATAGTTGCAGAACAACAAAACCGTGGTATAAAAAACAGTTGTGAAACCATAAAACCAAGGTATCACTTACAGATTTGAAGTTTAGAAAAAAAAAATTCCTTTATTGAAGATGGATCGATCAGTGGAAGAATTTTGGTGGGCTGGGGAAGAGGGAGATTCGATTTAGGGCACCAATCGAGCAGAGGGGGACCTGCAATCGAGCAGAGGGGGAACTGGATGCCCGATCAACATTTAGGGGAAAACTTTCCCAATGGTTTTTAAAAACTGTTGAGAATGTATTTATAGTAAGGCCTATACCAATGGCTTGTATAAACCGTTGGTAAAAGGAGGCAAATTGTGATTCTTATACCAACGGTTCACACAAACCGTTGGTAAAAAAGCCAATATATACCAACGGTTATTGATAACTGTTGGTAAAAGTTCCTATACGATGTCTTATACCAACGGTTTGTAAAACCTTTGGTAAAAAACTTTACAAAATCTTATATGCCAATGTTTTTAAGAAAAATGTTGGTATACATGACCATTCCCAAAGATTTATCTAAAAAATTGGGATATAAGCATTGGTAATAGTGGGATTCCAATAGTGAATTTTTGTCTACTCATATATGTCACAAATTATTAAATTATAATTTTCTTATGATTTCATATCAATTCATAGACAATTTTTCTGGTTTTTAATATTACATGCATTTTTGAGAGTTTTATAACACAAAAAATGTGTTTTCCGTCATCCCAAGAAAACTATAACTCATATTGATGTGCATTCAATTCCAATATTTTAAAAATTAATCATCAGTCATTTTCCTAATATTTCATGACCATTCAAGATTGTTTTCTTAGTTTATACCATTAGATGTATGTTTTTAAAGACTTTCATATCTTTAGAAACTATTTTTTCACTCATCCTGAGCACACTACTTGCCATATTGATGTTTTTTCTTCTTGTACAAGAAAAAATTAGTTTGTAAATCATTTTTCAAATATTTATCTTCAATTTTTGATCATTTTTTAATTTTTTATCGATATACACATGTTTTAGAGATTTAAAACAATAAAAATGAATTTTGGATCATCTTGAGAAAAATGTAGCTCAGATTGACATGGATTTCGTTCATATATCTCAAAAATTATTAACCTAACATTTTTCTATGATTTTAAACCAAACTGAGGTCATTTACTTGGTTTTGACCCTTAGACACATGTTTTTTAATTATTTTAATATCTTTAGAAGTAAAAGTTCACTAATTTCAAGCACATCATAGGTCGGATTTATTTTTCTTCTCCTAGTATTTTCCATATTATTTTAAATCAATTCATATTTTTTTCTAGGATTTTAATATTATATGCATGTTTTAGATTTTTAAAACACTAAAAAAAATTTGAATATCCTGAGAAAACTGCTACCTGGATTGATGTGGTGTGAGTTGATAAGTTTAAAAAACAAATAATTTTTTATTTTTATAATATTTCTCACCAATAAAATATTTTTATCACTTTTTGGACCCTCATATGCATGTTTTTTAAGACTTTAATATCTTTAAAAAACAACTTTTTTACTCATTATGGGCACACTGTTCATCAAATTGGTGTTTTTCTTTCTTGTACATGTAAAAATTAATTCAACTATAATTGTATTATTATTTAAAAAAATCATGTTTTTTTATATATTTTGACATTAAACATGCATGTTATATTTTTAAAACACTAAAAATTCATTTTCAGACAACCTAAGAAAACGGTAGCTCAAAATGATGTTGAATCGGTTATAGTAATAAAATGACTCAATCTAACCCAACATATCACTTGAACTGGTTATCAACTAAGAGTGAAGGGAATTTAATCCCCATGGGATTTCTGCTAGTTTCTGGGTATCAGGAATGAACACTTAGGAAAGGTTTCCCCCACATATAATAATAATATCAAAAACTCTTTTAAGAATCAAGCATGACCTATTCATGTATCAGGCACCCATGAATAAAATAAAGACTTCCAAAATAAAAGAAACAAAAAAATAGATTAATATGTAGTCGTAATAATAATATCAACACATAAATAGAATCAGTGCATAACTAAATATATAGAAACTTCACATATATAAACAAGACAAAGAAATTTCTAGCCCATCAAGGCTAATACATGACCATTCAAAAAAAACTAAGACCAATCCCAAACCACAACCAACTATATCATTATGACCTATGATCACTCACCATATTATAACAACACCCATCATAATACAACCTGAATAAAAACCTTATAAGAGACTATATCCTAGGAACCTAAAAGAAAGCATAAGAACTTCATACACCCATTGGTGTATTCAAGGCAATATCTAAACATGCCTAGTAAGATTTTACCAAAAAATCGATGCAATTTTATTTCAAAAATAAATTTCATCAACGATATTTTTAATTATAAATTTAAAATGGGTTCTTTATATGTTAGTAAAATGAAACCAAATTACATGTCATGCACATTTTTGTAAAACATCCTCCTTCTTAGAGGAGGTAAGGGTGCGACCAAAACCTATTTATTAAAAATGTTTAAAACCTCGGAAAGAGAATATTTTAATAAATTCATAAAAACATGATCAAATCCATTTTCTATTTCAAAAAACATTTATTAAATTCCCTTTTATGAAACACACATTGATTTTATTTTTGTAAGCACCTTCCAAACCATTTTATAAATTGATTTTAAAGTAAACCAAATCGTTAAATAAAATGAAACAAAACAAAATAAACACAAACATATCAATAGGACATAATAATATAAATAATTTAAGTGGTAGTACCATGAAATAAAATCAAAAACTAAGGTATATAAGTAATTAATATAGATAAATTCCCTAAATAATACTAAATATAAAAAATTTATCATGGGAAAATTCCTAGGAAACAAAACTAGTCTATATTTAGAATCCATCCCAAGATCACTCAGGCTATCATATGACACACAATCCATCCTGTTAGAACTCATAAATACTAACAAGGAAAGAATCCCTAGTAATCAAATATTCTACACTCAGGAATTAACTTATCTAGTTAATATACCAACTCCTAGGATTCCCATAATGAAACTGAAAATAGAGGTGATTAAAAAAGTAAGGAAAAGAATCATCACATGATCAATAATAAAACACAATGAATAAATATCACATCTCACATTAAATAATCTTGCACAAAACAACCCATTTCATATGATAAGAATCAAAAAATATGATAAGGATTTACAAAACTCTCCTTGGGGACCACAATTTATTTCAATTAGTATAAAAATAAGGGGTTCAATGGAGGGTCGCACATATAAAGTGAAATTTCATTAGAAAGTTCCAACATGGACTTTATTCCAAAACTCGCTCTAAAGGCCAAGAAATTTTCCACCATTTAAGAAACTTTATTTAAGAAGTTCCTTGAACCCAAACCATGGAAAATAATCCATAAATCCATCTCAATCCAAACCCAAGAAAAAATACATTTGAAATAAATTAAGGAATTAATTATCATTTACTTTAAATCATTTTAATGATTCATAACACTGCCTGTTATTTAAAACTTTCCTTAATAAAAACACTTTTACCTATTGCAAGACCCAAATGGGGTAAAATTACTTTAATAATACATTTAAATTTAAAAAATCCTCTTTTGAATCTTTTATAACACTTGGTATCTAGATTTATACTTAAGAAAAATAGAATAAACCATTAAACACCTTTATGCTAAGTGATATAACCCTCAAAACCTTTATGAAATCCATATTAGTTATCACATAAAGATTTAATTTATCAAAAAAATTCTTTAAAAAGTATCAATAATTAAATTACATTTATTTTAAAGGAAAATAACAAAAACAACTACCTAAAATTATGTCGAACCATATCTCAATGTCTCACCTTCGATGGAGAATGCCCAACCAAGCAAGTACACATCCTTTATAATCCCTAATAACTAAAACCCCTATGATTATAACCACCCCCAAACTCTAATACTATCTAAAAATACCCTATGGTTTGTGGAAGGAAATTAAACAAAAATAAATGGGTGTTAGGGAGAGGATAATGTAATAACAAGATAAATTGAAAGATTTACCGTAAGAATCTACTTGAAATTAGTAGAAAAGGGGATCAAAATCCTTAAATGAGAAAGGGAGAGCTCCCTAGGTCACAAAAGGGGGATAAATTTAAGGATTAAAAGAATATAAGAAGTATAAATGCATTAAAAATAAATAGGATTAGTTTAGGAAAATAAATTTTAAGTGATTCTTGGTGGCTGGAATAGTTAGGCTACATGATTTACTAAACTGTGCACAAACTCTATGGACTACACTAGATAAGCACCAAACACTCGCACACTTGGCCGCATGGTTTACCAAAAAATGCGCCAATTGAGAAAAACTTCAATAATGAAATCTACAGCACTATTGTAGAGTCACTCACATGATTTATCTTGACTATACAACAACACCCCAAGTCAAAAAGGGACTCACATGGTTTACACTATATTTCCCATAGTCTAGAATGAATTGTGTGATACCTATAAAAAATTACTGTGTAATAAAAAATGAACTAGAAAACTCCTATAATGTGACTTCGTTCATGGTTTCCCTTATCCCATGAGCACTAAATGTGAAATATATGTAAATTTGTAGAAAATATAAATTTCAACCTCGAAACTGAAAAAAAAATCTATAAAATATATACAAAATAAACTCTAATAGTAACATAGGGTGTCATAATTATCCCCACCATGCTACTTTATACCCCCATAAAGTCATTTATAAAGTTAGAATCAAATGAAAACTTAAAACACCAACACCTACATTAGAGGTAGGAGAGACATGAATGTGTAACAAGTTATAGAGAGAACGGAACACTAGGAGAATGAAAAACTCCTTAGAACCATGGATTCAACTCTATATAAACCACAATAACCTTCTGAGAATAGACCTCATCATTTAAAAGGAATCCAATCCCAACAAACATTCAAATGATCACAAGGAAATACCACCTAATCGAATATATCTCCTATCACCAAATGGGAAAAGATAACTCAATCGAAACACGCCTCAATAAGAAATGAAAAGGGCTCTAGCCTTGAGTCAAAAAACTGAGTGGAAGGGTTTATTTGGGAACTCATATCCATAACACCATCTCAAAGTGAACCCAGTGAGATCGAAACCAACACCAATAAATGAATAATCTCAACTAGTGTCATATCTATCTTAGTCACCCAAAACACAACCCCAAGGCATTCCCATGTCTAAACCACAAAAACCCAACCATTAAAACAAACACCTTTTGAATAGGGGTCCATAAAATATCAAGGAAATAATCATATGGAAAAAACCTCAAGAACCTAAATCTGTTATAAACTCAATGAACACAAATCTCAAAATAAATAAGCACCCAAGACTATTTTACATAACCCTACTTATAGGATTTTTGAAAGTGAACTTACCACTTCATTGCCTAAAAATGACTTTAATAACTATTGAAGGGGAAAAGGTGAATCAAGAAGTCCTTGAGCAATGAATATTCTATAACTTCCACTCTGTTTATAGTTTTTTTAGTGACCACATCCAAAATAGATACACCTAAATGGAAAGGTGATTCACCCTAAGGCTCATCCTAAAAAATAGACTTTCCATATTCTCTCAATACTATTTGGGAGCCACAATCGAGAAACAAAAAACATGAATCTAAATAATTAATTTTTGACAAACCAAATCAAATATTACTAATGCACGCCAAGGGATAACCCAAACACACAAGTTCACTAAGGAAAAATATACAAAAATACATCTTTAAAAATTTCCATTTTCTTTAAACTATACCCCTTTTTAATAAGGAGTAACAACCAATTTATCAAAGTCATTCATGATTTATAAACATCTAAAACCCATTTAAAATTTTATTTATTTAATTAGAAAACTCACAAAACACCCATTTATTCAAAAGATCCATATTTCAAAAAGATCCCAAAACTCATTTCACAAAAGCATCCACATGCTTCAAAACATTCAAAATTCATAAAAAACAAATTAAACTTCTCAATGTTCTATTTTATTTCAAAAACACTTCATAAGTTCTATTATAAAACTAAACATTATATGAAGTATAATTTTATATAAAAATATTCTTAGTAAAACCCACTTTTATTCCAAACCACTTTCATCAATTTTACTTTCCTTCCAAAAACATTTTCGATTTCCAAAATAAAATTAACCACTTTCAAAAAAATTCATGATGGTTTATAATATTTTATGAATAAATCATAACATACATTTTTTCTAAGATAAAACACTTAATCGTTTCCTCCTTTTAATTTAAATCAACTTTCATAAATCAAAATATATAAGGGAAGACAATATAATTTCAAACCATTTTATATGATTCATAATTAATTTCATTCTCATGATCTAAAATGAGTTTTATAACCAAATTAACCCATAAAATATTCTTTTCCTTTCAAAATAATTTTTCCACAACACAAATAAAAAATTTCAAAACACAAATCCAAAACACATGACACAACATATCAACAAAAACATTAACTAATAATACCAATCCACCAAAAAAACTATCTTAATTAACCTCATACTAATGGTAAACACTATTGGAATTGATTTGGGAGTAAAGGAGACAAGATAATTAATTCTTAGGGAAAACAAAATTGTGTAGGGATTGGCCACATGGGATGTAAAATCATGAAAAAAATTATACAATATCCTATGAAATGGTTTATAGTCCCATATTCATGGGATTTTTATGGCTTTATAGACTCTGTAAGATAACGGATCAGCTCTGGTTCTACCTCTATTTTCACTCACAAATCTCAAGTATACCCCTAAAATCATTGATATACTCATTGGGCATCAAAATATCATTATCTCATACCAAAAAATATCAAAGATAATACAAAATGAACTCAAATTAAATATCTATTCCCCTGCTACCTGTGGAAATTAAATTCATGGGATCATAAAGAGATAGTTATAATTTCCATATACCTCTATCTTATGTTCCAAAATTCTTATCTCTATAATACCTGGATTACCAAATAATAAGTGGGGTCCTTAAGAGCCTAGACCTTTAAAAAACTTCACTTTGATTCCATTTTTAATGAACCAACCTGGGCTAACTAGATACATCACTCAACTTTTTCTGCTACTAGGATTGAAGTGCATTCTTAATCACCATATACTAGAAACTTGTACTAGGCTATTGATAATAAAAAGTTGCTAATGGTCTTACCCTCATATAACAATAAAGTAGATAATGAAAACTCTACCAAAAATATAGCATGATCCATCTTGGTATTAGACACCCATGTATAAAATAAATAGTTCCAAAATAAAGGAAACAACCAAACATAGTGATACATAGTATTAATAATAAGAAAAACACATAAACATAATCAATACATAATTAAACATTAGGAAACATCACATATGTAAAAAATAAAAAGAAATATCTAGTTTAGTAAGTATGATACATAACCATAAAAACAAAAAATGAAACCTAGACTAAACCATTTCTAACCATATCCTCTTGACCCATAGTCACTCACCACATCATAGCACCATCCATCATCAGACAACCCAAACAAAAAAAATAGAAGATACCATAGCCTAGGCATATAATAGAAAACATGAGAGTTGTATACAACCATTAGAGTATGTAGGTTGTGAGCTAAACACATACAGTATGATTTCACCAAAGATTTTAGGCAATTTCCTTTCAAAAAACCATTTCATTACTGCTAGTTTGAATTATAAATGAAAAATAGGTTTTTCACTTGTAAAAAAAATGAAGCCAAAAAACATAACATACCTACTTTTATAAAATGTACTTCGATTAGAGAAAGAAAGTTTGGGACCAAAACCTTCCTATTAAAACACTTTTAAAACCTCTCAAAAAAAGAGGTTCCTTTATGAAATTCATAAGAAAATTACAAAACCCTTTTCTATTTCCAAAAATATTTATCAAATTCTTTTTTATGAAATATACATCAATTTTATTTTTAAAAAACATTCCAACTCATTGTATAAATTGATTTGAAAGTGAACTAAATACTTAACTAAAATGAAACAAAACACAATGGGCACTAACATATCAATAGAACATAATAAAACAAACAATAAAGGTAGTTATTCTATGCAAGATAATTTTAATATAATTGATACAATAAAGTCATATAGTGAAATACTCTAAATAATCTTCAAGAGGAATTGGGTGTCATAGGAAACTCCCCAAGACTCATGTAATTTGGACCTAAACTAGAAACTAGAACACTATGAGGGTACTAAAAGATCATTCAATGTCCTAGAAATATAAAATAACTATTTGGGCTATATAATCCATCTTGGGAGTGCTCAACCTACTAAATTCCACATAATCCATCTCATTAGAACTCATCTTGTCTAATAAGGAAACACTCCCAAGTCGGCACACAATATTCACTAGGTATTTCACTTATCCGGGTCATCTACCATATCCTAGGATTCCCATAATAAATATCAAAATGAATTTGATAACACAAGTAATCCAAAGAAACATCACACGATTAATAATAAAACCTAATGAATAAATATAATATCTTACATCCAACACCCTTGCATGAAGAATCCCCTTTCACATATAGAAGCATCAATAATTATAAAGAGTATTTACAACATGCACTTGGTGATCATAATTTATATCAGGTGTTACAAAAATAATGAGTTCAATATAGGGTCACACATATAATGTAAGAATTCATTTGAAAGTTTCAACAAGGCCTTTCTTTCAAAACCAACTCAGGAAACTAAACCATTTTCCACCATATTTTAAGCTTTCCTTAAAATATTCCTTGAACCCAAAACATGGAAAACCATTCATAAATAAATTTAAATACCAACCAAGAAAAAACATATTTAAAATAAATTAAGGAAAAAAATATCATTTTCTTTAAATCATTTAAATAGTTCCCAACACTTACTTATATTTAAAACATTCCTTGAAAAATAATTTTTTCCCATTACAAGACCCAAACAGGGTAAAATTTCTTTAGTCATAAATTTCAATTTAAACAAGAATCTTAGGTATCTTTTAAAATTATTTTCCTCCAGATATATATTTTAGAAAAATATGATAAACCATCAAACACCTTTGTGTCATGTGATCCAATCCACAAAAGATTTACTAAATCCAAAATTGTTAGTAAATATAGATTTAATTTAGAAAAAATAGGAATTAGGAAAAACCAATAATTAAATTAAATTACATTTAATTGAAAATCACAAAAATATATACCACAAATCAAGCAGAACCATGTCAAAATGTGTCAACTTTGATGGAGATCACCCAACCAAGCAAGGACCCGACCACTACAATCCCTAAAAGCGAAAATTCCTAAGATTAGAACCACACCTAAACCCTAATCTCACCCAAAAATATCTTAAGGATTGAAAAAAAAGGAAGTAAAAAAAGAATATATTGGTGTAGGGGGAGTATAATAGAATAAAATGAGATAAATAAGGATTTTCCATAAGAATCCACTTGAAATTGGTGGAGAATGGGATCAAAATAATAAAAGGAGGGAGGCAGTGATCCCTAGGTCATGAAAGGGGGGTTGTTAGAACAAATAGGGGAATAAAGGATGGAAAAGAACTTAAAATAAATAATATTAGTTTAATAAAATCACTTTTAAATAACTATAGGTGGCTCATATGGTTAGGATACATGGTTTTCCAAACTATGCACCAACTGTGAAGCCCGTACTGGACAAGTACCACACACTCAAATATTTGCAATGCATAGTTTAAAAAACTAAGCATCAACCATGAAAAATC
Source organism: Viscum album (assembly GCA_963277665.1). Classification (NCBI taxonomy): domain Eukaryota; kingdom Viridiplantae; phylum Streptophyta; class Magnoliopsida; order Santalales; family Viscaceae; genus Viscum; species Viscum album. The sequence continues at coordinate 2,093,797,668 of OY728163.1, read as the reverse complement.
AAAATGGTAAAAAATTCAGTACTATTTTAGGATCACTCACATAGTTTCTATTAATCATGAACAAACACACCAATCCAAAAAGGAAATGGCATAGTTTACACTGGATTTTACACAATTTGGACTGAACAGTGCACTGCCCATATAGACTAACCCTACACTAAAAAAATGAACTAGAATACCACTAGCTTATTACTTAATGCATAGTTTCCCATATCGAATTCACACTTACCATGTAATAGATGAAAATTTTCTCTAAAATTCCAACTTCAAGCCTGAAACTTTGAAAAAATTTAAATTAAACCAAACAATAAAAATAAACACCAATAATGACATAGGGGTGTCATGATTACTATTTTTTAAAAATTATTCAGAAGCCATTATCTTAGGATTTCATTTTAATTCAAGTTTTTTTCCTTGATTTGGACCTTTATAAACATGTTTTTAAATATTTTAATATCATTATAGATTAATTTTTTGCACATTTTAAGCACACTGCATGTTAGATTAACATATCGTCTACTCATACATGTAAAAAATAATTAAATGATTTTTATCCAATGATTTAATATCAATTGTGTTCCATTTAATTTTTTTTTATCATTAAACACATGTTTTATAGTTTTTACACACTAAAATTGTTATTTTTTCATCCCAACAAAATTGCACCTCATATTAACATAAAGTTAGTTCCTATATTCCAAAAATTAATCATTGGTCATTGTCCTAAGATTTCATGCCAATATAAAGTTATTTTCTTAGTTTTAACTCCTTAGAACATGTTAATATCATTAAAACTTCTGTTTTACTCATTATGAGCACATTACACATCAGATTAATGTATAGTCTACTACCAAAAGTTACAAATAATTCAAAAATCATTTCATTATGACGTCACATTAATTCTTTGTTATTTCTAGGTTTTTACCATTTCTAAAAGGTTTTAGAGATTTACAACACTAAAAATTAATTTTTAGTCATTCTAAGAAAAATAAAACTCAAATTGACATAGAATCAGTTACTATATTTCAAAAATTAATCATCAGTTTTGTCTTAAATTTATTCCCAATATGAGTTCATTTTCTTGGTGTGTGCCCTTGCATGGATATTTTTCAAGACTTTAATACTTTTAAAAACTATTTTGGGACTCATTTTGAGAACATTTCATGTTATATTGGCATGTTATTTGTTCACACATCTCAAAAGTAATTCAAAGATTGTTTTCTTATGATTTCATGTCAATTCATAGTTATTTTCTTGGATATGAATGTTGCAGACATGTTTTAGAGTTTTAAAACACTAAAAATTAATTTTCAATCAACCTAATCAAACCAAAATTCATATTAAAATTACATCAATTATTAAATTTTAAAAATTAATCATCTATCATTTTACTAATATTTCATGTCAATCTGAGGTCGTTTTCCTAGTTTTTACCCTCCAACACATGCTTTTTAAGACTTTAATAACTTTAGATACTATTTTTTCACTCATTATGATCACACTACACATATTATTGATTTGAATTATACTCATACATTCCAAAAATAATTCAAATATTATTATCTTATTATTTCACATTAATTCATGGTTTTTTTCTATGTTTTGACCATTGCACACACATTTTGGAGTTTTAAAATACTAAAAATGAATTTTTCATCATCTTTTGTGAACCCAAACTCATATTGATGTGATGTTATATCCTAAATTTAAAGAATTGACTATTAATCATTTTCGAAATATTTTATTCCAATCTGAAGTTATTTTCTCATATTGGACACTATGAAGCATGTTTTTTAGGATTTTCATATCTTTAAAAAGTGATTTTTCACTCATTATGAAAACATCGCACATCATATTAGAATTATGTCTCCTCGTACAAGTAAAAAATATTTCAAAGATAATTTTATTATGATTTCATGTAAATTTTTTGTATTTTATAGTATTTGACCCTTATACACATGTCTTAGAGTTTCAAAACAATAAAAATGTGTTTTCGGTCATCCTAAGAAATCCTCAACATGGATTGATGTAGTATCAATTATTGAATTTTAAAAATTAATCAAAATTATTTTTCATAATATTTTACACTAATAAAAGATCATTTTCTTTATTTTGACCATCAGACTCATGTTTCTGAAGACTTTAATATCTTTAAAAATTGCTTTTTCAATCATTTTGAGGACACCACACATCGGATTGATCTGTCATCTATTTAAAAATGTAAAAAATAATTATTCCATAATTTTCAAATTATTTCACATAAATTTTTGTTATTTTATAGTTTTTTAACATTTCACATGTGTTTTAGATTTTTAAAATGATAAAATCATTTTTTATTATCCCGAGCGAACAACACCTCAAATTGGAATACTGTCAGTTCCTACATTTCAAAAATTAATAAGTGTTTATTATACTAATATTTAAAACCAATTCAAGGTCATTTATTCAGTTTGTACCATCAAACTCGTGTTTTTTAATACTCTAGTATCTTTAAAAAATACTTTTTCACTCATTTTGAGAAAACCAAAAATTAGATTTACATGTTGTCTACTCACAAATGTCACAAATACTTAAAAAATAATTTTACTATGATTTAAAATAAATTATTGGTAAATTTTTAGTTTTTTACTATTACACATGAATGTTTTAGTTTTAAGACATCTAAGACACATTTTCATCCATCCTGAGAAAACCGCAACTCAGATTGATGTGGCATCAGTTCCTATAAATAATTCAATGATCATTATCCTATGATTTGATGATAATTCATTATCATATAATAATTTTTGAATGTAGTTTGAGACACATTTATCTTGACTATAATCAATTTAGAAATAGAAAATGGATTTTAATTATACATATTAAATAATAAAAAGGTAATGAAACATAAACCATTCATCTAGTCCATCTACATATGAATCACCTATAGACTCATAATGATGTCCACCAGTTTCATATAGAGCCTATAATATATATAAATATTATATATTACAATCATATTAACAAAAAATAGTGTAAGAATATTTTATTTTCTTTTTTTCTTGTGATATCAGAATCTGTGCACCATCAAAGGGATGTTGCATCATCATCTCATCTATACAAGTCTCTTATTACTGAAAAAATTTAATATGGAGTTATATAAGTGATATCTTAGAATATAAATATTAATTAGAAATATAAAAATATTACCTATATCATGTTTATTTATTTATAATTTTTAAGAAATAAATAATTAAATTTAATTATGACACAATGATGATGCAATAATAGATTTGTTAAAAGAAGAATCAAATAAATGATACTAAAAATATTAAAATAAATATAATTTGAACAAGTAGATTCCATAAAATAATTTTATACTTTACTATGAAATATTATAAGTCTATTAAATGGATTATTTTGAATTTATCTTTCTATTTTTATTTTATTTAAATTCAATGAAATGAATAGTGTCAAAATTGACACTATTGATATTTTATATAAATAATATTTTATTAAATAATTTAAAAAACATAAAAATTAAAAAGTGGATATGATAATGTTTTAAAGTTAATAAATTATCTATTTATGGTCAATTGACCCCATATAAGTAAAATTTATATCCTCTTAATATTTAAAATGTTATTACCACAATTAAAATTAAAATAGAATAATTAAGGGTAAACCAAAAAATAAGGATTAAAATAAAATCAAGACATGTATAAAAATTATTTTATGAGAATATTTTGAACTATAATCATATTATATTCTAAATAAATTAGTTTTGTAACATTTGGAATCTAAATTGAATTTAAATTAATTTAATAATTTCAAGGGTGCACCTCCCCTCTCGTATAAAATGGTATTCATTATTCTCTATTAATCACACTTAAAAATCCTTTTGTTTCATCAAATATCAGACTAAAACCCTTCATAAAATCGCTAAACACATTTTTTAAGCCTTACTTTAGAAATAACACCCTTCTTATAGGTGTTAAGGTGTTCTTTAAAGGTGATCAACCGAAGAAGAGGTATCATTTTCTTTAAGTATTTCTATTTTATTTATTCTTCCACTTCCTTCAAATCTCCCCCAACCATGATGAGATATTAAATATAGTATAATAAATATAATCATATATTATTCTGTTAATATCATCACCTAAATCCCTCTTGGAACCCATTAAATGGGAAATTAATTAATCATTCGTGCGTACGTGTGAACTATCACCTCCATAAACCGATCTAATTTGTTTTTCATAACCATACCTCATGACTGGTTAAAATAATGTAATTAATGTTAAAATGTGATATTAATGACATAATAATAATAATAAGATAACAATATATCCATTATGTTACTACTTTCCATGCGCATAAAAATGATAACGTTGTTCGTGCATACGTATGAGCTATCACCTCTACAAAGTGAGGTGGATATATCACTTGTATGATATATATAAGTATATTTAAATTATTAATATGATATTAATTATTTTATTATCATTATTTAGAGATAAAATAATGCTTAACTTATTTCTATAACGATCAATTACAAATGGAAAATGTTACTCATTCGTACGTATGGTTTACTGTCTCCGTGAATATAATGTTGTTCATTTTTCATAACCACACTTCATGGTTTGATTTAAAGGTATAATTTATGTATAAAAATAATAATAATTTCATGAATATTATTATGTAGATGATTTAATTATTACCACATGTTCTTGTGACATCAAACCATGTTCATTTTTGACTCAAGTACCAAATATCAATAAAAAATCCGATATGAATTTAAATAATTATGTAATTTTTATAACATGGTAATAAGTGATATAAAAGAAATAATAAAATTTAAAAACTTTCTCAATTAATTATAAATTAACCTAAGTTTATTATTTAGGAATATAAATATTATACGTGACAAGTCAGACTCACGGTAAAGGACTTCCTCTCAATCTCCATTTATTGAGGCATATTTTGATAATATACACCTCCTTCTTTTATACAATGTATAATCAACCCATTTGAATTTTAATTTAATTCAAAGGTTTTAAAAAAATAATCCTTTCATATGAATCGTTTCACTAAATGACAAAATGAATGTTTTTAACGTATGCAGTGACAATGACTTCTCCATCGTCGTAACCATTATTTGATATTTGGCTTCCTCTATAGGCCTTAATTTTTTTAAAAAGAAAAAATAAATACCTTATTCTATTTTTGGGTATTTTGGTATTGAAAATGGTTTTGAAAATGGATTAATTATTTTAATATCATGAAATGATTTTTTGTGATTGTAAATGAAATTTTATGAGTGAAATGTTGATAATTTCAATCTTTTATGTGTTATGATTATATAATGGTACTTGGACATTTGAAGGGTGGTTATGTGATAAACCAAATATAGATGGTTAATTGATAAACCAAGGATGGTTGGTTTTATGATAAATCAAGGATAGTTGGTTACATTATAACCACCAATACATTGGGTATGGGAAGTTAGACGTATGGTTATTCCATTTATAGGAGTGATATGTGTGGAAGTCGACCCTATGGTTATTCTATTTAAGTATTATTAAGTCCCAAGATACCTTTAATGTTATATGTTTATTTCTATGGGTTATAAGGTAATATTTTTATTAAAAAAATGTAATAGATGATCCTATATTAAGTGAAGTGTAATTACGAATTCCTCAACGTGAAATGTATTAATTTATGATAAAGTATTCATGGTTTACTTGTGTTCGCAATAATAATAATTTTCCTTATTTGTGTATCCCTTACTGAGTTTTTTAAGATCATCCTAAGTTTTTAAAAGTTTTTCACAATATTTAAAGAATAATTGATTCAAGGATGATATCAAGGAAAGGTTATGTTGTTTAAACATGAAACTAAACCATGTTTATATTTAAAAGTTTTTGTTTTATGAAAAAGTGGATAGTGAGTAGAAGTGTCTACTTTGTAATAATTAAGTTGTTATGTATGATTTATGACCTAATTATCTAAAACTCTAAACCTGAAAATATTCTCAATGTAAATTAAATTCAAATTATTGACTTATCTCAAGATTATGTAATGTTTTAAGGTTGGTGTCTTATAGTTGGTATCATAGGTCAGTTTAGATAACTTTTGGAGTTAGAATATTTTTAATAGAATACCCATAAATTTTTTTTACTTTATAGTCAAATTTAAATGATATATAATTTAAAAATTTCCAAGTTGCTTCATCAAAGATATTTCTGTTCAGAATGGTTTTCTACAGAGGAAACAAGGTAGTTGTGCTGGGATGACATATGGAGGAAAATTACCTTCCAAATCAGTATCTTGAGATGGTAGAAATTGGCACTGAACAGTTTATTAAAGTTATGGATCAGTTGAATCATTGGATAAATGGTGGTGGTTTCCATGCATGAGATCAACCATATCAACCGCATAGGAATATGGTGGTAGTGGAGAATTTCAGGAGGCAATTCCCCCCCATTATTCATAGGATCACTTGATCCTATTAAATATGAAGGGTGGATTAAAGCACTATAAAAGATTTTTGATGTGATGGGTTATTAATAAAATCAAAAGGTTAGTCTTGATATTTATCATTTTGAAGGTTAATCCAATTGGTGGTTGTCAATGATTAAAAATATCATAGGTGGTGAATAGACCTATGCCATGAAATGGAATGAATTTAAAAACATATTCTTTGAGAAATATTTTCCAAAGGTTTTTTTAATTAATATGGAAAATCAATTCTTGGAATTGAGACAAAAGGAGTAATATTTCGTGGCTTCATATGAAGAAAATTTCACATGTTTGTCAAGGAACATCCCAAATTTTATTCATGATATTGATAGTAAGATAAATAAGTTTTACTCGGGATTGAAGTCAAAATATCAAAGGGAATTAGCTTATCATGATTGAAAAAAAGATATTATAAACTTGTTCAATGTGCCAAGAAGGTATAAATATAGTTTTATAATGATCATGTATTTCATAAGAGTAAGCAAAAGAAGTGATCCAATTGGAAATAAATGGGAAAGAATTCATTAAATAAGTTTGGAGGTAAGAAAAATAAATTCCCATCTTGTGGGAAGTGTGGTAAAAAAACATTTTGTAGAATGTATCACAAAGTCTAGGAAGTGCTTCCGATGTGGAAAGACTAGTCATATTTCTCATGACTGCAAGGGAGATGATCAAGCAAGCAATGAAAATTTGGTGGTAAGATGTTTTAATCAAAATGAGTTAGATCATTAATCCAATGTGTGTCCAAAGTTGATTACCCAAGGTGGAAAATTGCATGATCAAAAGAATGAGGGTGTGAAAAAATCATTTTCCACTACTATGGTTGATTTGGGACCATCAAATTAAGTGGTTAAGAGTATGTTATAGGGTTTTTCAAAATATTACAATACTTTGTTTGACTCTGGTTCTTTACATTCTTTCATTTCTGAGATCTTTACAAGTAAATTATAGATATAACCTGATGGATGTGATATTGAAATTTTGGTAAAAACTCCAGGTAGATTTATTAAAGAAACCAAGATTTATGGGAATCTTCCTATTATCATTATTGGTATGGTCTTTCCTGCAAATCTTTTTTAACTTCCCATATTAGAATTTGATATCATTTTGGGTATGGATTTGATTTCATTTTATCATGATAAATTGGATTGTAAAGTCAAGAAGTTTTATTCAATGATTTTATACCTTTTATAACATACCAAGAAGCTAATATATTGATTAAATATGGCATTGAAAGTTATCTAGAACTTGTTTTTTAAAATAAATAAATAGGTTTGATTAGTTACATTCTAGTAGAGAATGAATTCACATAAGTTTTTTCTGATGAATTGTCAAGTATTGTTCCTAATCAGGAGGTAGAATTTACTATTGATTTAGTTTCTGATACTAATCCAATTTCAAAACCCCCTTATCAAATGGATCAATTATAATTTTTTAAATTGAAAATGTAGTTTAAATAATTTCTTGATAAAGGTTTCATTCGACCTAGAACTTCACCATGGGGTGCTTCTGTTTTATTTTTTAAAAATAAAGATGGTTCTATGAAAATTTTTATTGACTACAGATCCTGGAATAACATAGATATTAAGAACAAGTATCTTTTTCCTCGTATTTATGATTTGTTTAATCATCTCAGGGGAGCTAGGTATTTTTCGAAGATTTATTTGAGGTCTGGGTACCATCAGCAGAATGTGACAGAAGATGGAATTACAAAGATAGAGTTCCAAGAAAGATATTGGAATTATGAGTTTGTAGTTATTCCCATTTGGGTTATCCAATGCACCTTTTGTATTTATGAATCTCCTGAATGGAGTCTTTCATCAGTTTTTTGGTTCAGTTTTTTGTTGTTTTTATAGATGATATTTTGGTATATTCTAAAAGCCAAAAGGAACATGAAAGTCACTTAAGGATTTTTTTTTTCAAACCTTAAAAGAAAATAAACTATATGGAAAGTTTAGTAAGAGTGAATTTTGGTTGAAAAAATTTTCATTCCTTGGTTACATTGTTTCTAAAGATGGCATAACTATATACCCTTCTAAAACAAAGGTTTTTGAAGAGTGTACAAGACCTACCAATATCACAGGATTTGTGCTTTTCTTGGATTAGAGAATTATTACCAAAGGTTTGTTGAAAACTTTTCTTGGTTATCTATCCCACTAACTAAGTTAACATATAATGGATTTAAGTTCATTTAGATAAAAGAATGTGATGAATTTTTTTAGGAACTGAAAATAATATTATTAAATTCTCCATTTTAGGCTCTACCTTCTAGGAATAGTGAGTTTTTTATCTGTAGTAATTCTTCATTGAAAGGACTTGGTTGCTTCCTAATGCATAATGATCAGGTAATTGCTTATGTTTCACATCATTTGAAACATATTGAGTTAAATTACCCTACACATGATTTATAATTAGATGTTGTTGTTTTTTCATTAAAAATTTGGAGGCATCATTTTTTTGGCATAAATTGTGAAATATATACTAATCACAAAAGTTTTAATTATATATTCACTTAGAAAGAATTGAACGTGAGATAGAGGAGATTTATGGAATTAATCAAGGATTATGATTGTATGATTTATTTCCATCCATGAAAAGAAAATAAAGTGGCTGATTCTTTGATTCAAAAAAGCAATGCAACATTAACTGTTATACGTTTGGAATGAGATACTTTGGTTAATGATTTTATGAATTTTGGATTGGAATTTGTTGGTTAAGGAAAGTCCTCTATTTTGTTTCATGTGTTAATTAAATTATCTCTATTAGAAAAAATTAATAAGGCATAGGAGGAATATGGTGAGTTACAGAAAAAGGTAGAATTGGTTAATAAGGCTAAGTTACCTAAATTTAACATCAATAAGTACTATTTTTTGAGGTTTGGGAAGAGATTATGTGTGCCTTGTGATTCACAATTGAAGAAATATTTGCTATGGGAAGATCATAGTTCTCTATTTTCAGTTCATCTAGGAAACACTAAGATATAAAAAGACCAGTGGGAGTATTACTGGTGGGATGGAATGAAAACAAATATTGTTGACTTTATCCTGAGATGTTTGATCTATCAACAGGTTAAAGTAGAGAGGCAGTTACTGAAAGGGATGCTTCATCCTTTTCAAGAGATAGAGTGGAAATGGGAAAATATATCCATGGATTTCATAGTATGATTACCAAATACTTCTTGTAGTAATAATGCAATCTGGTTTGTTGTTCATCGATTGACTAAATATATTCATTTTCTTCCTATTTGAGATACTCAATCTCTAGATCGACTTTATCAGTTGTATATTAAAGAAATTATCAGGTTACATGGAGTTCCCCTCTCTATTGTATATTATTGTGATCTCAGGTTCACTTATAACTTTTGGAAAGGACTTTATAAGTCATTAGGTATTAAATTAAATTTTAGTACATATTTTCATCCTCACTCAAATGGTAATTTAGAATGAAAAATTCAGACCCTGAAGGATATTCTACGTGCTTGTTCAATGGATTACTAGGTAAGTTGGGATCAACATATTTTTTTGGATGAGTTTTCTTATAATAATAGTTTTCATTCCAGTATATAGATGGTGCCATTTGAGGCATTATATGGAAAGCGGTGTCAAACTCTAACTTTTTTGGGATGAGTAGGTGAAAGGAAGTTGATGGGACTAGAATTGGTAGATGAAATGATAGAAAAAGTTTAGTTGATTCAGAAACACATGAGGACATCATAGAGCAGGTAGAAGAGTTGCGTGGATAACCAAAGGAAGGATCTTTTGTTTCAGGTAGGTGATCGTGTCTTTCTCAAAGCTTCTCCATGGAAAAGTGTGATGTTTTTTGGTAAGAAGGGTAAGTTGAGTTCATGATTAATTGGACCCTATGAAATCCTATAGAAAGTTGGATCAGTTGTATACTGAGTGGATTTACCTCATAATGTATCCTTGGTACATATTTTTTCATGTTTTAATGTTAAGATTGTATATGCTAGATCCATCTCATGTTTTGATCCCAAAAGTAGTTCAAATGGAAGAGAATATTTCTTATAAGGAACAGCCAGTCCAAATTCTTGACTACAGAGAGAATGTGTTACAGAATAAGGTGATTCATCAGGTTAAGGTTTTATGGAAAACTCATATGGTTGAATAAGCAACATGGGAATCTGAAAATTATATAAGGGAGAAAAACCCCCACTTATTTTATAAGTAAATAAAATTACAAGGATGCAATTTCCAAAAGGAGGGAAGGATGTAACATCCTAGGTAATTATAGAATAAGACATTTTCAAATATATTAATATTTATGAATTAGATATTAATTTTAATTTAAAGGGGATTCTATTTCTGATAGCATACTCAACACACAATAATGTTTTTCTCCAAAATCTTATGTTACACACAAGACTAAGTTATACTGAAAAATAATATATTGTTAATATTATTATGTTAAATGGTAGTTATTGCCAAGACATTGTATTAGTGGTAATGAAAAGAACTAACTATATTATGTTTAAACATGTTTATTCAATATTTTTACTTCCATCCAATAAATTTTAGAGGCTTAAAATTAGAATAAATCCAATTTTAAGCATAAAATAATCTAACATTTTTAAAAGGTAGTTTTACCGCCTTTTGATGGAGAACCCTTTTTAAATCTAGTTTTTGTCACTTTTAGATGTTTTATTTGAAAAAATAAAATTTTTATTTGGAATTGGTATATCAAAATTTACTTAGGTTGAAATTTTTGTATTTTTCTAATAAAATTCATATTTTAATGAATAGTGAAAAATACTACATTTTAATTCAAAACTTCTTTTTCATCTAATTTGTTTATATAGTTAGATTATCCTTTTAATTGGTTTCAAAGTATAATTAAATAAAGTTTTCAGAATTTAATACAATTTTGGTAATTGTAATAAATTTCACATTGAAAATGAATATAAAAACTATGTGAACTTTTGAATGTTTTGCTTAAAAATCCGTTTTCTTATTCCGTCAATGGGATTAATGTTTAATTAATTTATGCTAATTATTTATTTTAAATTTAAAAAAATTGATTCCATATTTTTAATCATAAGGTAAAAATTATGTAAATATGTCCCTTTTATTTTTGGAGACTATGAATAGTAACTTTAGTAATTATTTTTATGACATTTATAACATTTAATTTAAAGTAAAGGCAAATATGTCATAAACATGTCTCTTATTAATAAAAAAATTTAATATAGAGTTATATAAGTGGTATCTTAAACTATAAATATTAATTATAAATTTAAAAATATTACCTACATCATGGTTATTTATTTATAATTTTTAATAAATAAATAATTAAATTTAATTATGACACAATGATGATACAATAATATATTTATTAAAGTAAGAACCAAATAAATGATTCTAATAATATTAAAATAAATATAATTTTAACTAATTGATGCCATAAAATAATTCTATAGGTTACTATGACATATTATAATTTCATTAAATGGGTTTTTTCTAAGTTATATCTTTTTTTATTTTATTTAAATTCAATGAAATGAATAGTGTCAAAATTGACACTATTGATATTTTATAAAAAAAATTATTAAATTATTTAAAAATCATAAAAATTAAAAAGTGTAATTATAAGATCTAAATGTTCATAAAGTATCCATTTGTGGGAAATTTACCCCATATAAGTAAAATTTATAGCCTCGTAATATTTAAAATATTGTTACCACAATTAAAATTATAAGAGATTAATTAAGGGAAAACTGAAAAGATAAGGTTTCAAATAAACTCAATACTTTTCTAGAAATTGTCGTATGAGAGGATTTATAACTATCTTCATTATATTATAAATAAATTAGTTTTTAACCATTTTGAATCAAAATTGAATTTATATTAATTTAATACTTTTAAAAATTCCAAGGGTACCCCTCCCCTCTTCTATAAAATGGAACCCATTCCTCTCTATTACTCACACTTACAAAGCCTTTTAGTTCGGCCAAAATCTACCCAAAACCCTCACTAGAATCCCTTACCACATTCTTGAAGCCTTATTTTAGTCATAACACCCTCCTTATAGGTTCTAAGATGTTCTTCATAGGTGATCAACCGAAGAAGAGGTTTCATTTTATTTAAGTATTTCTATTTTATTTCTACTTCCACTTCCTTCAAATATCTTCCAACCATGATGAAATAATAACTACAGTATCCTAAATATGATGAGATTTTATTATGTTAATATCATCACCTTAATCCATCTCCACTTACATTAAATGTGAAAGGAATTAATCGTTTGTGTGTACGTGTGAACTATCACCTCCACGAACCCATCTAATTCTCTTTTCAAAACCATATCTCATGATTTCTTATAATAATGGAATTAATGTTCGTTTTTTATATTCATTACATATTAATCATTATAATATAATAATATATCAATTGTGTTCTTACTTTCCATGCACATAAAAATGATAACATCGTTCGTGCATATGTGTGAACTATCACCTCCACAAAGCAATGTGTCTCGTTTTCATTCATTATATCACTTGTATGATATATATATATATAAGTATATTTAAATGATTAATATTATATTACTGATTTTATGATAATTATTTAGATATAAAATAATACTTAACTTCTTTCCATAACTATTAATAAAAATGGAAAACATTACTCATGCGTAAGTACGGATTTCCGTCTCCATGAATATAATGTTGTTCATTTTTCATAACCACACTTAATGGTTTGATTTAAAGGTATAATTTATGAATAAAAATGATAATAATTTCATGAATATTATTATTGAGATTATAGATTTATTACCACATGTACTAATGACATCAAACCATGTTCATTGTAGACTCAAGTACCAAATATTAACAAAACATCCGATATGAACTTAAATAATTATGTAATTTTTATAATATGGTAATAACAGATATAAAAGGAATAATAAAATTGAAAAAAATTCTCAAGTAAGTATAAATTAACCTAAGTTTATTATTCAGGAATATAAATATTGTATGTGACGATTCAGACTCACGATAAGGGACTTCATCTCAATCTCCTTTCATTGAGGCATATTTTGATAATATACACCTCCTTTTATATGATATATAATCAACCCTTTTGACTTTTAATTTAATTAAATGGATTTCAAAATGGAATCTTTTTGTATGAAGAATTTTACTAAATTATGAAAGGAGTTTTTTTAACGTATGCGAAGACAATGACTTCTTCACCATCGTAACCATTATTTGATATTTGGCTTCCTTTATAAGTCTTAATGCTTTTAAAAGGAAAAGGAAATACCTTATTCCCTTTTGGTTATTTTGGTATTGAAAATGGTTTTAAAAATTGATTGATTATTTTAATATCTTGAAATTATTTCTTTTGATTTTAAATGATCTTTTATGTGTGAAATGTTTATAATTATAATCTTTTATGTGTTGTGATTATATAATGATACTTGGACATTTGAAGAGTGGTTATGTGATAAAACAATTATGGGTGGTTACGTGATAAACCAAATATGGTTGCTTTCATGATAAACCAAGGATGGGTGGTTACATTATAATCTATAATTCATTGGGTATGGAAGTTGGTCGTATGACTATTCTATTTGTAAGAGTGATATGTGTAAAAGTCAACCCTATGGTCATTCCATTTAAGTATGATTATGTTCCAAGTTACCTTCATATGTTATATTCTATTTTTTATGGGTTATAAGGTAATATTTTTATTACAAAAAAATGTAAGAAATTATTTTATATTCAGTGAAGTGTAATTACTACTTCCTCAAGGTGAAAAGTATGACTTTATGATAAAGTATTCATGGTTTACTTGTGTTCGTAAGACTAATAGTTTTCCTTATTTGTGTATACCTTACTGAGATTTTTATGATAATACCAAGTTTTGAAATGTTTTTAACATTATTTAAATAATAATAGAGTCATGGATGGGATTATTTATGTTCTTTTGAAATGTTTTTCACATTATTTAAATGTTTTTCACATTATTTAAAAGTTTTGTTTTATGAAAAAAAATGGATTGTAAGTAGAAGTGCCTACTTTGTAATATTTAAGTTGTTATGTATACGTTATGATGTAATTCTCTAAATCTTTAAACTAAAAAAATATCCTCAATGTGAATTAAAGTTAAATTATTGACTTATATAAAGATTATTTAATGTTTAAGGATGGAACCTTATAAGTCGGGCACTAGAGGTTTTGCTACTGTGTTGCGCTATTAGAATTTTTCTACTTTAGGATTTATTTCTTTTTCTTTTCTTCTTGTTTTATTTTCCAATTTAGCACATTCATTAATATTTTAATTAAATTGTTTTTTTCTTCTTCCATCTCTCTTTTTATTTAAACCCAAATATAATTCACTCACTATTATATATTTCCATTGTGATATCTTTTCACATTGAAATTAAAAGTGACTAACCTGAGGATTGTCTCTAGGAGAGGTTTTGTAGAATTATTAATTAATTCACTTAAATTCGACACATTTTTATTCTATTTATGGTGGATGCGAGAGTATTTCACTAGTGTATTAGTCATCCACCATGGAATTATTTCCAATTCCATTCCTTTTCTTTGATTCATTCTTTTTTCCATCCTTGATAAAACCCTTCATATGGTAGATCTGGGGATTCCTGATGGGATGAAATGGCATTCATTGGATCTAGGTATTTTAGGAATTTCATTATTGGTTGAGGTGTTATCTTATTTGACTATTAGTGGATGTGGGGTTTGGTGTGCCAAAGGCATGATGAAATCACACACTCAATAAATCAAAGTAAAGTAATTCATTAATGAGGTTTCATCAAATAAATTATCAAATTGAATTGAAAAAAAAATAAATGAACTTGTATTATCAAGCCTTTTACCAAGAACTTTCTTTATGACCCTCATCATGTGTTTCATCTACATGTTAGATAGTTTATTTCTGTATTTCATTATTTTCTTAAAACTAAAAACCATTATTTTCAATAAATAATAAAAACAACAAAAAATATTTAGATTAAGTGGAATAAAATTAGTGATTAAACTGACTATGATACTCCTTAAGTGAGATGACCCTGGCCATCCATGGTACTTAATTAGGAAAATAAAATTTTCTTTTTCCATTCCCCATGATAAGTGTTCCTAAACCACCATGTCCTATAAAAAATTGAAATATCTTAACTCTGCATGTAGTAATATTGTGTTGCTTCTCTATAAGTTATGATAGCCCATAGTCAAAATCATACAGTTAAGCATATGAAATGAATTAGTGAAAAAAATTGGATATTTAATATAAAATAAAAATAAATTTTATACTAAATAATGTATCTACTATAACATTGGAAAAATTGGAATCGATGGCCCAATAAGTCCTCATATATACTAATATTTGATCAAGAGGATCACATTGCAAGCATAATTACATAAAATTTTTCAACAAATTATATATTTATAATTATTTTATAATATAAAATTTTAAATATATGAATGAGAAACTAATTCTAAACTTGCATTTTG
Source organism: Viscum album (assembly GCA_963277665.1). Lineage (NCBI taxonomy): Eukaryota > Viridiplantae > Streptophyta > Magnoliopsida > Santalales > Viscaceae > Viscum > Viscum album. The sequence goes on along the minus strand of OY728163.1, from coordinate 2,093,781,674 downwards.
TCAAAGCTATGAAATGTATTGAGTAACAGGTCTATAAGGTGTACTCTACAACACCCAATTTTATGAATGATGACCAAACTCATTCTAAAGTCAACATATTAGATTATTATACATATTAAATATTAAAAAAAATATATATATTCAAATCAATAAATTTTTCCATCATCACCTCACACTGCTAAAATGCAACCAAATTCAACCAATGCATAGAAAAAATGCATTTCAAGACTCATTATATAATGTTTGGCTCACCCGTAAATGGTGCTCAATGATCTCACTATACACTTCACTTAAAATTTTTCCATAAATTTCAATATTTTTAAATGTAAACTGGCCAAATATCATCTATATAAGATCTTAAATTATCCTATTTCACAAAAAATCTAGTGGCAACAATAATAATAGAAATAACATCAACAATAATTAAAAATTAATTTTACCAAAACCTCCCTCCATAATCTTTTAATCATATCATCAAGGAATGAAGTATACTCATGAGTTATTAGATGGAATTTGTGAGGGTATCATATAATTTTTCTCATCAAATTAATCAATGCACACGCCCCCTCACAAACTGGATGAAATCTGTCTTTGAATAACACATTTAGTAGGGTACAAGAGTTCCAAAATCAAACCCCTCTGCAAAGAACCATGTATCTTCTAAAAGAAACATCGGGTCATGTTAAACAAAAATTCATAATTTATTAAAGAATAACTTAATTTTTAATTAAAAAATAAAGCTAGTAAAAGAACATACTTAAAGATAATTTCAGTAAATTAATATAAAAAAATAAAAACATAAATACTAGAAATGTCTAATGAAATACCCTAAGTTTCCTATAACATATAAACATTTTTTAAAATAAAATAATTTTAAAATGAGAATTTTTTTACAAATAATTCACAAATATTTTTATAAATGTAAATCATTTTTTAGGTAATTTTAAAAAATTACATTCAATCTTTCATTGATCATGAAAAGATATCATATATCCATAAAATATCTCCCTAATCCATTGTATATATTCTTATCATGTAGATAATATGGTTTGGTTAAGTGTTTTCTCAAGAAATGTCAAAATATCCATCTATTATCATTCAATCAGAACCACCCCTCCCACACACATAGACATTTTCACCACAACTTTACAGTTTGAATCATTGTTGACAACGTAAAACTAATCTAGATGTGATTCCAGTATAAAGTTTACATTGCTTACTCAGTCATATTTATATATCATATTTTTAAAATTTACCAATGTAAATTTTAAATGCTCCTCTTTCATTGCAAGAATCAGATCAAACCAATCATACTTTAACGATATATATTTTAAGGCATAACCGTAAATAACTTCAATGATATCCTCAATAGTATACACTAATAACCTACATCAATGGATGGAAAACCATGCCACTATTTTTTATTTCCCACTTCATGTCAAGATTTATAATCAAATTTTAAATTCATTATCAACTAAATAATTTAAATGATAAGCCATAACAAGTATACCCTTAGCTAGTTGGTTGTGTTCTTCATTCTCTATATGAGTACTTGATTTATTCATCATGTGAATATATAAATTTTGTATAATTTAAATGATATAGGTTTGTGAAAATGAACCTCAGATACATTATAAAAATAGTAAAGCAATTATGTATATAATTTCAAGTCTTAAACCCCTCATTAATTGTGTTTAAATGAAATTATTGGCTCTGATGATTAGTGATATGAGACCTTTCCCATTTAAACTCGCTGATATACACCCTAAATTATAACATGATAAAATATAAGGAACAAATTAAATATAAAAATGAAATTCATGAAATATAAATTACATAATTTACAATATAAATGGAATAACTAATAGAGTGCTGAATAATTAGGATTGTGAATATTCTTCAAGATAAAAAATACAATATACCATAAGGAGAAACTTTATAATTTCATCCCAACCTTATTAAGGAAGTGTCAATGACATCTTCAACATATGGGTATGGTTATCATAGGTTGTAAAAAAATTATAGGATTTTGGAAAACTGGTCACTTCAGTAGATGGGGGATATGAACAGTTTACCAGATGTATTGGTTCATGTGGTGGATGATACTAGATAATGAACAAGGAAGAAAATGGTAGACCAAAAATTTTGAATGGTGGTTCCGCCTATTTATCTATCTGATAAATTATAAAAAAAATAGGAGGGTCCAGTTATTGGTACTTATACTTAAGATTAAGTGCAATTTATGGCTCTTAAGATACAATGATTCTTAGATTTGTTTTTTTGGTGAAATAAAGTTTTGAAAGTCTTATCCCATAGACATAGGATAAAATTATGAACCACATAATCTTGTGTATTCATTTTAATTTTCATGTTTCTTTTCTTTATTTGAATGTTTTTTTGTGAGTTGGTCAGAATAGTGTTTGAAATGTGTGACCTAGTATCGGTGATTAGGGTTTGGCAGGATTCCTAGTTTTGGTTCTCTAAGTCATAGGAAAGTTCTTGTGGTTTGTTTTTATAGCACAAACCCATCAATGGGTACGATATTCTAGAGAATAAAAATTATATCATCTATTGATTGTATGAAGGTTTTTTTCCCAATAATTGGTACCAAATATTGTTGGGAAGAACTCATCTACTCTGCTTATATTCTCACTTAACTTAGATTCAAATATATTTCAGTTCAGTATAATTTCATCAGAAGATATAAAAATAGAATAAGGCAAGATTAAAATCATTCATTTTAACATAATCGACTATGGATTCTATAAGATGAAAATAGAAGATGATCTAATCCATAATGATCTTAAACTTCTATTGTGTAGATATAAGCCTAAACAAATGGAGAAATTTGAATGGGAAAATTTAGATAAAAAATAACATGGTTTAGTGAGGATGTCAATGGAATGAAATGAAACATTAAATATTTGGGAGACGACTACAATTTAGAAAATAGAGGACCTAGTAGACATATATGAGAAACTGATGGTGTTAAACAAGGTGTTCTTGATGATAAATTTTTTTAGAATAAATTATTTGTAATGATGATAGGAAGAAGATCATGTGAATGATTTCAACATGACCTAAATCCAGCTTGAGTCTATGAAAGTGAATTTCACAAATGATGTTCAAGAAATCATTTTGTTTTCATTATTATTTGAATAATGGGATGGTATGGTTAATTTGGTTAGTAATTCCTACATAAATACTTATTTAGTGTTATAAGACATCCAAAATCTGATCCTAAATAAGGAACTCCAGAGAAGAGGGTTCCAAGTACCATATATAAATACAATGAATGATGGTGGAAGAGGATAATCACCACCCAGATGGAATCATCAATGATATAAATATAATTATTGGGGAAAATTTTGAGGAAAGTAAATAGTTCTAGTACTCACATACTAGAATTTTGGGAAGTAAGGAAACATCCATAGAAACTATAGAAAATGTAATGAACTTAATGGATAGATTATGAAATTTTAAAATACGTTAATATAATGAAATATGGTAGTGACATGATTCTCATCACCAGTGTCCTAGTAGATTCATGAGTAGTTAAATCTACTGCATGCTTCCACTAAATGGAATATCCTAGGTGTGTGATTGACTGTGTATTTAGAAAATTTTGAAAAATTTATCTAGTGGATGATAAATCTTTATAAGTGATCGGAAAGGTAAATATAAACCTCCAGATAAGGAATGGGTGATTCTTGTTACTAAAGTAATTGAGACTCATTTCAGGTTATTAGAATAACCTCATATCTAAGGGGAAACTAGATGACACGTGCTATAGAAAAAACTTTTCCAACATGGTCTAGAAAGTTACTCAATGATCAATAGTTTTGGAATCACGAGTAAAGGATAAGACCCATAATCTGATTAGAAGTTCATATTAAAGTGAAATGGATGGAAGTACAACCTTGGAATATCTATAGGTTATAAATTGTAGACTTGGTCACCTTAGTGATAAGAACATGAAGGTTCTAGCTAGGAATGTGCTTTTGAAGCTTGATCACATGTGTTGGTAAAGAAAAAGAGGGTTTCATTCAATTTTAATGGATTAATGCCTAGATCATGTAAGCTTGATCTTTTTCACTAAGATTTATGGGGACCTACTTCAGTATAATCTCATTAATGATCACTTTACTTTGTCATATTAATTGATAATGCAACAAGGAAGGTCTAACCTCCCAGGATTTTGGTATATATATTCCCTTTAAATTCAATGACTTTCTTCACATGCACTAAAATGAAAATTATAGTACAATAATAAATTAAGTTGATCATCATTAAAATATTATTATTATGTATAAATATATGATCTAATATATTGAAATTTTTTCAATTGGAATGTTTTTATAATATAGTATTAAAAACACTTAATGATTAAAAACACATGTCATCCATAAAAATGTATCATCCATATATTGCTTACTTTAAATTAAAAGTTAAATATATAATTTTATTTATGAATATAATTATAAAAAAATAAGTTTATTTTCTTAGTATGAATTTTAAATCATTTTCTAAAAATATTGATTTTCAGTAGAAAACATATATTTTAAGAAAATTATAATTTTCATAAATTTATCAATATATAAGAACAACCTAAAATGTAAAAAAAATAATTTAAGTGACAAAATTTAAAATTAAGTAATAAAATTTTTCTTTTTAAAATATTATTTTAACTTAATGAACCCATCACCAACATTTTTAAAACTAGATTAAAAGGTTACTTTAATAAAGAAAATTATTTTATGACTTTTATTTCAATTAATTAATATTTTGGAATGATTTGGTAATGGATAAATTTTAATGTCACGTAACCTTAATTTTATTTATAATAAATCAATTTAGGTTATAAAATTTTTTTACATTGATAATTTTAACTCACACATAAATTTTATTCTAAAAAACAAGATTATCTCAAAAACTATTTTTAAGCACTAAGTGCGTTTATTTTAAAATTAAATTTTCATAATCATAATAATAATAATTTAGAAAATTAATAAAATATATAAGATTATAATACTAAAATTGGGTGGTAAGATCAATATTAATTGAGATCATTTTAATTATTTAACATGGGTGAAAATAAATGTTCTCTAAGAAAAAGTACGCATAGATAAAGTGAAAAGTGAAAGTAAAAACTCTTAAATTAGTCAAAGGTGTCCCCAATATGAGTGGATAGGATAAGGGTTGGAAATATCATAGACCATACTCAATAATTTTTAACTATGGGAGTATTTGAACATTTAATAGTGTAAATAAATAAATTAATAAGTGAATGGGTTTCCAAAACATCCATTTTCATCTCTAATAAAAGGTATCACTCACACCTCTTCAAGGTAAACACTTTCTTTCAGTTTCCTAGCTAAAAAACTACCCATTTACTACTCATAGAATAATATCCCATGAAGGTAATCCTTTTTACCTCTTTATTTAACTTCATACTTTAATTTGCAAGGATAATTAGAAGGAAAATCTAAGTCCCTAAGAAGTTAAGTACAGGTGTAGAATCCTTTCAGCCATAAAGTTAAGGTATTTATCTCCCAAACTCCCATTGTTGAGGCACATTTTAATTTATACACAAAATTACTTTTATATAGTTTATATACTAACCAATGGTATATAAGTTTTATTTTCAAGATCTTTATCCTTTGGGAGATTATGATTAAAAATTTTCTCAAGTGTTAATTATTTTCTCAAATCAAGACCTTTTCCCATGAGTTGTGAAGTCTCTTCTTGATTTTGATCTTCTAAGTCACTTTTTCCTACCATTATCTTTTTATAAGTTATATTTCATTTTTCTCTAGGGATATTAATTCTCTTAATTAATATCTTTCCCTTTGATAAATTCCTTCTTCATGTAATATCATGATGTTGATAATAATAACTCTCATTGTAAAGACCCAGAATTTCCATGTAAATTTTTTTTTATATGGAAATTTTAAGAGTCCACAAAAATTGACAGCGCGTGATTCTAAGGCCGGTGATCCCAGAATGAATTTCTGAACTTTTTTTTGGGTACGTTCAGTAAACATGTGATCGGGTTTTTGTAACTTTTAAACTGGTGCTCGAAATTGAAAAATGAGGACACCGTTGAACTCGCAGTGCTGGTTTTCGCTTAAGGATACCTTCACCTCGACCGCAGTAGGTCGAGGGTAGAAGTTAGTTTTTCACTTTTTCTAGAGGAATAGAAAAATAAAAATACTTAGCATTTTAATTTTTCTTGTAACCATCTTTGGGGTTATGAAGTTGGGGACCACCCGAACTAAAAACCCCCAATTTGAATTCAAAGGTGGGGACCACCCGAATCTTGAACTCCCTCTTTAATGAGGGAGGTGACCTTAGGTTTCCTCTCAATTGATTATCCCAACCACAACATAATTAATTAAGACAACTTTAATTGTGCCAAAAAATTAAATAGATAAACATATTTTATTTGGTTGGCTATTCTTTTTGTTGGGGGATTTGGGAAGTGTTGGAAAAGGGGAATTGGGAGATAAATTTGGAGGAATTCTTCTTCTCCAGCAAAGAATGCTTCTCCAATGAAGAACGTTGACATTCTCCAATTACTACGGCTCTTTCCTCGTCACATCCTTTAACATGGGACATCTTCAATAATGACAAACTGACGTTCGTCCTTCCCTCTTCACGACGTCAAAAAATATTTAAGGTATGTTTTGATGTTTTAAACACCCCTTACCCATCCTTGATGATCTTCGTAATTCAAAAGTTGTTGAACTGCTTGCTACCGCTCTAATGCGGAGGGTGCGGTCCAAATGAACATGGCCCGACCTCTCTGCAATCCCTTTTGGTTTTTTATACGATCTTTGTGATGGAGGAAGACGGAAACCAGTGTCGGCTATTGGCACCGGTGGGAATTGGGAACGGAGGTCAGCACCATGGCCATCTGCAAAGATGGCGGTGGCGCAAATGCATCGCCAGAGAAGGGTCGCAGTCCATCGGCCGCAGCGAAGCAAGGGTGGCAGCCAGCGGAGGTCGGCCGCACGACGAGGCGGCGGCGCGCGTCTGCGCCGCCCGACGAGCAAGGGCTGCAGCTTGTGCCGCGGCGGTGAAGGGAAGGTGGTCGGCGTTCGGTCGGTGTTCGGACGGCTACAGAGGGGCGGTGCACGACGTGCCGCTAGGAGGCAAGGGACCAGCCGTTTTGGTCGGCCGAGCGGGACCGAGCAGGACCCGCGGTGGGTCCCGCGTGCTGCTGGCGACCGAATGGCTTTGGCCATTCGGTGAGTGGAAGCGGGGGAAGCGTGACTCCCCCCCCCCCCCCGCATGCAGCCAGACCGGGCTGCCAGGCAGGGCGTCGGGCGGCCCGGTGCGGGTCGGGCGGCGCGGGTCGGGCCGCCCGGCGCGGGTCGGGCCGCCCGGCGCGGGTCGGGCCGCCCGGCGCGGGTCGGGCCGCCCGGCGCGGGTCGGGCCGCCCGGCGCGGGTCGGGCCGCCCGGCGCGGGTCGGGCCGCCCGGCGCGGGTCGGGCCGCCCGGCGCGGGTCGGGCCGCACAGCGCGGGCCGAGCCGCCCAGCGAGGATGGGGCTGCCCATCATGAGCCAGGAAAGACCCAGTGGGCTGGTTCAACCCGAACTGGGTCATGTCAGCCCAGGCTGGGTTGGTCCGGATCGGTCCGATCGGGTCAGACCAGACCCTGACCAGTTTCGACCCCATGCATTCTTTCACCCATAACTTAAGTTACAGGAGTCTGTTTGACGAACCATCTATGGAATCGAAAACCTTGGTTTGATATGGTCCTTTTGGTATACCCCACATGTTATTTGGATAAGTTTGTGGTAAAGTCGGTTTGGATCGAGCACGAATCCAACCGGGTCCTCAGGAATAAAAGGATAATAACATACAGACCGGGTGTCTGATTAACGCACCATCTGATGCGTTCTGACCCCTTTTACATGAAGGTCCTTTGGGATACGTCTTCGTGGAACTTCGTGGAAGTTGTAGTATCAACCTGTGGCTTGAGGACCGTAACCTCCCAAAATCAAGAGAGCTTAGAGCAGGAACCCTATAGGTGGATGTAACTTGAGAAAAGGATCCTTCGTGGGTCTATATTTTAAGATCCCATATGGATCCTCTCTAGGAATCAATGTGGGACTACTTTTGGATCCTGTGTGGGTCTGATGATATACTAGGATCATGTGTGGGTCTGATGATGTACTAGGATCCTGTGTGAGTCTGATGATGTACTAGGATCCTGTGTGGGTATGATGATGTACTAGGATCCTGTGTGGGTCTGATGATGTACTAGGATCCTGTGTGGGTCTGATGTTGTACTAGGATCCTGTGTTGGTCTGATGATGTACTACGATCCTGTGTGGGTCTGATGATGATTTTGGATCCTACGTAGGTCTGCCTCTTAATGGAGTAAGATGATTCAGTAGTTACATCTAGTCATCCTTACTACCATACCTAAGTTATACCTGGTATGAGATGAGTCCTTGCCTTTGTGGTGATAACTTTGTGGTATTATTCTGTGGGGCATACCAGTGTGGTACTTTCCTTCATGGTGATACCTTAGTGGTATTATTCTGTGTGGCATACCTGTGTGGTACTTATCTTCGTGGTATTCCTTCCTTTGTGGAACAGTTGAGCTTTGGGATTTTGATTTGGACCCTATGTTTCCTCATGATTGAGATGGGTATAATTGATAACTTAGGTATATGTATGGGAATATACCTAAGTAGGTTTGTCAGATGATTTAATGCTTTGTGGTTTATCCTTTTTGGAATTGTGAGACCTTTGGGGTCTTTGGGTCTCTACTGAGTATCGTTATACCCACCCCTGCACGGGCTATGCCCGCACCTTGTTGTGTCTGGTGCAGATGACGGACAGCGCTCACTGAGGACGAGAGTACCAAGACTGGAGGTAGCTCGAGGGTGGACTTAGATGAGGAGTACCACAGAGATGTTCATTTGAGAGTTGTACCTACCCTTCAGGCAAGATCCTTGGTGAGTGTTCACAGGAGCTCTTCACTTTACTTGTACCTTCTAGTTTTACTTGTACTTTCTAGTTTTCTTGTACTTTATAGTTGGGCTTGTATTTTGGCCTCTTTTTCTTCTGTATACTTCCTGATTTCTATATAGTTTACTTGTGTTCGTATCTTCTTTTGTGCTTTGTTGTGTGTGTTTATAGGATTTAAAGGTAATGCCCTCCTGGTTTTAGGGAATATGTCTTTCGGTGCTAGTCACCAGCCCCTGGAATATGGAAGGCGGTCTTAGGGTAGTCACGGCATGGGCCACAGGGGACGGATCGTGAAAAATTGGTATCATAGGAGTCGTTTCTACCATAGAACATTGTATTATGATCTTTTAACGGCAATAGTGTTAAGTATAATGAGTGTAGTTATCAGTTTAGGAAATCCAGTGTTGGTGTGGCGGCCGACGTATCCATACACCAGGACCCTGACTTCTGATTTCTGACTCAGTGCACGAAAACACTGATTGTGTGTGTGTTTTGAAAATTTTTCTTTGTGATATCTTTGATTAATCTCACAAAGTATAACTTATTGACCATGGTACACCTTTTTCGTTTCAGGATTCCTCTATGCAGACATTCAGCTAGGGTTCTGAGTATAGTACGTGATGATATCCCGCTGAGCTACGAGGCCTCAGTGCAGGGCCCTCTTACAATAGAGGCACCAGCGGTACCATTACCCATTGGGCCACCAATGCCACCAGCCCCAGCGGCAGAGGGTGCACGCCACTTGAGTGTGTTGCATAAGTTCCAGCACTAGAGTCCACCCAGGTTCAGGGGAGAGACAGACCCCCAGGAAGCTGAGGATTGGCTGGAGGCCGTGGTGAGAGTCTTCTGACTGGTAGGGACACCAGCTGATCTCATGGAGATCTTTTCCACCAGTCTTCTACAGGAAGAAGCAGTAAGATGGTGGAGCTTGATGCTCCAGGTTCACGATGAGGTGAAACTTCTCTAGGCATACTTCGAGAGCCTATTTCAGGAAGAGTTTTTTCCAGCGACCTTTCGCACAGTGCGCATTCAGGATCTTCTTCATTTGCAGTAGGGAAGCATGATTGTGGCTCATTACTCAGCGAGGTTCACTGACCTCTCACACTACTCCACTGATATGGTGCGGTACCCATTCTTCAGGGATCAGACCTTCGAGTAGGGACTTAAGTGGGAGATCAAGGATTCGATGATTTCTCTTAGGATCCCGACGCAGGTAGGGGTGTTAGAGTGAGCCCTCTTAGTGGAGAGTTTTCTTGATGATCAGTCACTATGAGTGAGACCCACCACCGGGCATCACTTAACGGAATCTTTTTCAGTTGGCAGTAGACAGATGTCTCAAAGGTCCAAGAGGAACATACCCACGGGTGGACAACTATAGAATTCAGGGTTAGTTGTGCAGGGCACAAGAGACAAAGGCAGACATGCGAGGAGCAGGCAGTGTTTCACATGCAGCGGGCAGGGTCACATGGCTAGTAACTTTCCAACCCATCGTAAGAATGATCAGCAGACGATCTAAGTACCACCCAGTAAGAGACATAGGTTCGATCAAGGAGGTCCATAGGGAGCATGCGCACGTAGCAGAGGAACTGGTCATGCAGCTGGTGGTGGGTGACGATTCGAGGTGTTACCGCCACCACCACCAGGTGGTTCACCCCAACCATAGGGAGCAGGTGGAAAGGGACGATATTAGCTCTAGGTAGCTGAGGCCTATGACCATGGAACTCCGTAGATGATACGAGGTACGATCTTTGTCTACTCCACCTTATCTTCAGTAATTATAGACATAGGTTCCAGTCATTATTTTATTGCCACTACCCTTTTTCGGAGCTCGGAGATTCTGGTGGAGCTTTTGGCTCAATCCTTACAGCTAGAGACACCTAAAGAAGAGTATTCAATGATTACACACTGGTTTCGGCAGTGTGATCTTACTCTAGGAGGCAAGATTTTCGGCTGGGATCTCCTAGTAGTGGCGTCGAGGCCTTACGACGTCATCTTGGGTATGGACTGGCTATCTACGCTCCAGGATTATATTGACTGTATTAGGCACAAAGTGTGTTGTGTCCACATGGATGTGACCAGTTTTACCTTCACCGGTGAGAAAGGAGCCTTTGCAGCACAGTATGGACTTGCCTGGAGAAGGGTGCAGCTGATTACACATCAGTTGTCTAGCCTTACCCTTGAAGTGGTTGATGTGGAGAGTCCAAGTTATCCAGTAGTGGTGGACCAGTACGTGGATGTCTTCCCTAATGATGTTCTGGGTCTACCTCCTCGAAGAGAGGTGGACTTTTACATTAACTTGTACCCCGTGATGGAACCGATATCTACACCAGCATATCAGATGGATCCCATGGAGCTTCGTGAGCTGCGGGTACAGCTGGAGGACTTATAGGGGAAGGGGTTCATCTGGCCCAGTGTTTCTCCTTGGGTAGCTCAGATTTTGTTCGCTAAGAAGGCGGATGGGAGCTTGAGACTTTGTGTCGACCATTGGCGCTTGAACCAGGTGACCGTGAAGAACAAGTACCCACTACCGAGGATTGACGACCACTTTGATCAGCTGAAGGGAGCACAGTGGTTCTCGAAGATAGACCCCAGATCAGTCTATCACCAGATCATAGTACGAGATGAGGATGTGCAAAATATGGCTTTCAAATGTCGGTATGGACATTATGAGTTTTTTGGTCATGTCGTTTGGCATGACAAACACTCCAGCATTGTTCATGGGACTCATGAATAGGATCTTCCAACCAAACCTTGATCGCTTTGTAGTATTCTTCATCGATGGCATTTTGATCTACTCAAATACCATGGAGGAGCATGCCTATCATTTGAAGGAGCGAGCGGTTATTGAGTATGGTTCTCGACAACTGAGATAGCATGAGAATAAATATGCTACCCATGACCTATAGTTAACAGCAGTGGTCTTCGCCTTGAATATGTGGCGCCATTACTTAATGGGCGAGCGTTTTACAGTGTACTCTGATCACAAGAGTCTCAGGTATATATTCTCTCAGAAGGACCGGAACCTGAGACAGTGTCGTTGGCTTGAGTTCCTCCAGAACTATGACTTCGAGGTAGTATATACTCCTTGGAAGGGGAACATAGTAGCAGATTCACTCAGCAGGATATATGGTATAAAGCTACTAGGTGAGGTAACGGAGAAGCTGGACACTTTGCAGATATCCTTTGTGGATCGAGATGGAGAAGCTTTTATTCAGTCTCTTACAGACACCCCCCACTTATTTAGTGAGTTAGGGAGGCGCAGTGTGGGTATGCTGACTGCGAGGCTCGATGTGCTCAGATATCCATAGGACAGGCACCTGAGGGATTTTCTGAAGGTGGGGAGCACTTCATCCTCTTCAGAGGACGTACCATGGTACCATTATTAGTTCAAAATGAAGTATTGAGGGATTTTCACACATCCCCTCTAGCGGTACATCTAGGAGTGGTGAAGATATACCAGGATCTCTGACAACAACATTGGTGGCCAGGAATGAAGAAATCAATAGCAGAGTTTTTCTCTCGGTGCCTCACTTGTCAGTAAGTGAAGGCGGAGCATCAGGTACCAGCAGGCTTAGTTCAGCCTTTAGAGGTCCTAGAGTGGAATTGGGACGGGATATCCATAGACTTCATGATGGGACTTCCATGTACATCCATGGGTCTTGATTCTATCTGGGTGATCGTCGACTGACTCACCAAGTCGGCCCACTTCCTACCGATCAAAGAGCATGGTTCAGTAGAGAACTTGGGACGCCTCTATTTATAGGAGATTGTGCGGCTACATGGAGTACCCTCGATGATTGTCTCTGATCATGATACACGATTCACTTCCCAGCTATGGAAGGGGTTGTAGGAGGCTTTCTGGATGCAGCTTTGTTTGAGCACCGCCTTCCATCCTCAGACGAATGGCCAGACTGAGTAGACCATTGAGACCATCAAGGATATGCTACATTCTTGCGTCCTCGACTCCAGTCACATCTAGGAGGATCACTTTCCATTTGTGGAGTTTCCATACAACAACAACTATCACTCCACCATTGGGATGGCACCATTCGAGGTATTGTACGTCCGATCTTACAGATCACCTTTGTGCTGGACTGACCTAGGGGATTCAACACTCATGGGACCAGATATGGTACGGGCTACCATGGAGAAGGTACAAATCATCCAGGAGTAGATGAATACTTCACAGAGCAGGAATAAGTCTTATTCCGATAGGAGATGGAGACCTATAGAGTTCGAGGATGGTGATCATGTCTTTCTACGAGTCTCACCTCAAGGAGGTTTGCGAAGATTTGGTTGGGTCCGCAAGTTATCTCTGAGGTTAATTGGACCCTTCCAGGTCTGTAGCAGAGCTGGAGAGGTGTCTTACCACCTAGTACTTATCCCTCAGTTGTACCGAGTGCATGACGTCTTCCACGTATCCCATCTAAGGAGATACGTTCATGACCTTTCCCACGTCATCAACCACGGAGAGTTGGACATCGATGATGGGGCGACGTTTACGGAGGTTCCAGCAGAGATTGAGGATTGATAGGAGCGGGTCCTTCGTGGGTGGTCGATACCTCTGGTGTGCATTCGCTGGCATCATGGGAACCTCCAGGAGAGAACATGGGAGCGGGAGGCTCAGATTCATGCTCAATACCCCCACTTGTTTTCCTAGTTTTTGTTATGTGGATTTTAGGGAAGCAAATCTCGCAGGTGGGTAGAATGTAAAGACCCAGAATTTCCATGTAAATTTTTTTTATATGGGAATTTTACGAGTCCGCAAAAAATTGATGGTGCGTGATTATGTGGCCTGGTGAGCCTGGAATAAATTTTTGAACTTTTTTTTGGGTACGTTCAGTAAACGTGTGAGTGGTTTTTTTGTAAATTTTAAACTGGTGCTCAAAATTGAAAATCAAGGACACAGTTGAACTCGCAGCGCCGGTATTCGCTTAAGGAGACCTTCACCTTGACCGCAGTAGGTAGAGGGTAGAAGTTAGTTATTTTTCTTGTAACCATATTTGGGGTTATGGAGGTGGGGACCACCCGAACTAAAAACCCCCAATTTGAATTAAAAGGTGGGGACCACCTGACTCTTGAACTCCTTATTTAATGAGGGAGGTGACCTTAGGTTTTCTCTAAATTGATTATTCCAACCACATCACAATTAATTAATCCAACTTTAATTGTTCCAACAAATTAAATAGATAAACATATTTTATTTGGTTGGCTATTATTTTTCTTGGGGGATTAGGGAAGTCTTGGAAAAGGAGAATTGGGAGATAACTTTGGAGGAATTATTCTTCTCCTGCGAAGAATGCTTCTCCAACGAAGAACGCTGACGTTCTCCAATGAATTTGGCTCCTTCCTCATGACATCGTCAAACGTGGGACGTCTTCAACAACAAAAAACCGACATCCTTACTTCCCTTCTCATGACATCAACAAACCTTCGAGGTAGGGTTTGATGTTTTAAATACACCCTTACCCATTATTTATGTTCTTCGTGATTCAAAAGTTGTTGAACCGCTTGCTACCGCTCTAACACGGAGGGTGCAGGCCAAAAGAACATGGCCCGACCTCTCCGCAATCCCTTGTGGTTTTTGATGCAATCTTTGCAATAAAGGAAGACAAAAACCGGTGTTGGATATTGGAATTGGTGGGGATTGGGAACAGTTGCCGGCACCACAGACGGCTGCGAAGATGACGGCGGCACAGCCACGCCGCCGAAGAAGGGTCACGGCCCATTGGCCGCGGTGGAGCAAGGGTGGTAGCCAGTGGAGGCCAGCTGCATGACGGGGTGGTAGCGCGTGTTCGCGCCCCCTGGAGAACAAGGGCCGCGACTTGTGTCGTGGCGACAAAGGGAAGGTGGTCGGCGTTCGGTTGGCCATAGAGGGGCGGTGCACGACCTGCCGCCGGGAGGCAAGGGGCCAGTCATTTCGGTCGGCCGAGCTGGACCAAGCGGGACCTGTGGTGGGTCTGGCGTGGTGCTGGCGACCGAACGGCTTCAGACGTTCGGTGAGTTGAAGCGGGGGGCGCGCGACTCCCCCCCGCATGCAGTCAGGCTGGGTCGCCCGGTGCGGGCCGGGTCGCCCTGAACTGGGTCGGGTTGGCCCAAGCCGGTCGGTCCGACCGGGTCGGACCAGACCCGGACCATTTTTGACCTTATACATTCTTTCACCCATAACATAAGCTAAGGGTGTTCGTTTGATGAACCGGCTATGGCGCCAGAAACCTTGGGGTGAGACGGTCCTTTTTGAATGCCCCACTTGAGATTTGGATAATGTTGGGGTACAATTGGGTTGAATCGAGCACGAATCCAACAGGGCCCCTGAGACTAAAAGGCTAATAACAAACAGACCGGGCATCCGATTGATGTACCATCTATTGCATTGAGACCCCTTTTACATGGAGGTCCTTTTGGAAACTTCTTCATGGGACTTCGTAGTAGTAAGAGTATCGACCTGTGGATTGAGGAGCGGAACCTCCCGGAATCAAGAAAGCT
Source organism: Viscum album (assembly GCA_963277665.1). Lineage (NCBI taxonomy): Eukaryota > Viridiplantae > Streptophyta > Magnoliopsida > Santalales > Viscaceae > Viscum > Viscum album. The sequence continues at coordinate 2,093,766,202 of OY728163.1, read as the reverse complement.
TAGTACAAGAACCCTATAGCTGGTTGTAACATGAGAAAGGGATCCTTCATGGGTCTGTATTTTAAGATCCCATATAGATCCTCTCTAGGAATCCATGTAGGACTACTTTTGGATCTTGTGTGGTTCTGATGATGTACTAGGATCCTTTGTGGGTCTGATGATGTACTAAGATCGTATGTGGGTCTAATGATGTACTAGGATCATGTGTGGGTCTGATGATGTACTAGGATCCTGTGTGGGTCTGATGATGTACTAGGATCTTGTGTGGGTCTGATGATGTACTAGGATCTTGTGTGGGTCTGATGTCGTACTAGGATCCTGTGAGGGTCTGACAATGTACTAGGATCCTATGTGGTTCTGATGATGATTTAGGATCCTACGTGGGTCTGCCTCTTAACGGAGTAAGATGATTCAGTAGTTACATCTAGTCATCTTTACTACTGTACCTAAGTTATACCTGGTATGATCTGAGTCCTTACCTTCATGGTGATACCTTTTTGGTATTCTTCTGTGCGGTGTACCTGTGTGTTACTTTCCTTCATGGTGATACCTTAGTGGTATTCTTCTATGTGGCGTACCTGTGTGGTACATACCATTATGGTATTCCTTCCTTTGTGGAACAGTTGATCTTTGGTCTTTTCAGTTGGACCATGTGTTTCCTCATGATTAATATGGGTATATTTGATAACTTAGGTGTATGTATGGGCATATACCTAAGTAGGGTTGTCAGATGATTTAATGCTTTGTGTTTTATTCTTTGTGGAATTGTGAGACCTTGAGGGTCTCGGGGTCCCTACTGAGTATCGTTATAGTCACCCCTGCATGGGATATGCCCGCACCTTGTTGGGTTTGGTGTAGACGATGGACAGCACTGACTAAAGATGAGAGTACCAGGACTGGAGGTAGCTTGGAGGTGGACTTAGACGAGGCATACCACAGAGACGTTCGTTCGAGAGTTGTACCTACCCTTTAGGTAGGATCTTTGGCGGGTGTTCACAGGATCTGTTCAGTTTACTTGTACCTCCCAGTTTTACTTATACTTTCCAGTTTTCTTATACTATACAGTTGGGCTTGTATTCTGACCCCTTTTTCTTCTGTAAACTTTCTGTTTACTATACAATTTACTTGTGTTCATATCTTTTTGTATGATTTTTTGTGTGTGTTTACAGGATTTAAAGGTAATACCTTCCTGATCTTAGGGAATACGCCTTTCGGTGCTAGTCTCCAGCCCTTGTCCTATGGAAGGCAGGCTTGGGGTAGTCACGGCACGGGCCCCGGGGGACGGGTCGTGACAAATTGGTATCAGAGGAGTAGTTTATACCATAGAACATTGGACTCTGATCTTTTAACGGTAATAGTGTTAAGTATAGTGAGTGTAGTTATCAGTTTAGGGAATCTGGTGTTGGTGTGGTGGCTGACGTATCCATACACCAGGACACTGACTTCTGATTTCTGACTCAGTACACGAAAACACTGATTGTGTGTGTGTTTAGAAAAGTTTTCTTTGTGATCTCTTTGAGTCAGCTCACCAAGTATAACTTATTGACTGTGACGCACCTGTTTCTTCTCAGGAGGCCTCCATGCAGACAGCCAGCTAGGGTTCCGGGTATAGTACGTGATGATAGCCCACTGAGCGATGAGGCCTCGGTGCAGGGCCCTCTTACAGTAGAGGCACCAGTGGAGGCACCAGCGGTACCATTACCTGTTGGGCCACCGATGCCACCAACCCCAGCAGCGGAGGGTGCACACCGCTTCAGGGGAGAGACGGACCTAGAGGCGGCTGAGGATTGGTTGGAGGCTATGGTGAGAGTCTTCCGACTGGTTGGGACACCAGATGTTCTCATGGTGATCATTGTTGCCAGTCTTCTATAGGCAGCAGTAGGCAGATGGTGGAGCTTGATGCTCCTGGTTTATGAAGAGGTGAAGCTTCTCTGGGCATACTTCGAGATCCTATTTCAGGCAGAGTTTGTCCCAGCGACCCTTCGTGAAGTGCGCATTCAGAAGCTTCTTCATCTGTAGCAGAGCAGCATGAATGTGGGTCGGTACTTAGCAAGGTTCACCGACCTCTCATGCTACTCCACTGATATGGTGCGTGACCCATTCTTCAAGGCCTGGACCTTCGATCAGGTACTTGGGTAGGAGATCAGGGCTTCTATGATTTCTCTTAGCATCCCAATGCAAGCGGGGGTGTTATAGAGATCCCTCTTAGTGGAGATTTTTCTTGTTGAGCAGTCACGAGTAGTGAGACCAACCACCGGGCATCACTTGGCGGAATTTTTGGCAGTTGGAAGCAGACAGATGTCTTAAAGGTCCAAGAGGACCAGAACCACGGGTGGAGGACTACAGGATTCGGGTTCAGTTGTGCAGGGCAGAGGAGACAGAGCCAGACATGTGAGGATCAGGTAGTGTTTCACATGTGGCGGGTAGGGTCATGTGGATCGTGACTTTCCGACCCTCCGTACGGATGATCGGCAGACGGTCAAAGGACTGCTCAGGCAGAGACAGAGTTTTAACCAAGGAGGTTCGCGGGGAGCAGGAGGACGTGGTAGAGGAGCTGGTTGTGCAGCTAGTGGTGGGAGATGATTCGAGGTGTTACCTCCACCACCACCAGGTGGTCCACCCCGACCATAGGGAGCAGGTGGAAAGGGGAGATCTCCGCTCCAGGCAGTTAAGTCCTATGACCATGGCGATCCAGAGATGATATGAGGTACGATCTGTGTCTACTCCACCTTATCTGCAATACTTATAGACACAGGTGCCAATCATTATTTTATTTCCACTACCCTCATTCAGAGGTCGGAGATTATGGTGGAGTCGTTGGCTCGATCATTATGGATAAATACTCCTACGATATAGGATTCGATGATTACACCCTAGTGCTGGAAGTGTGAGCTTACTCTAGGAGGTAAGAGATTCAGCTGGTATCTCCAAGTAGTGGCGTCGAGTCCTTACGACGTCATCTTGGGAATGGACTAGTTATCTATAGTCCATGCTTAGATTGAATGTATTTGGCACAAAGTGCGGTGTGTCTGCATGGATGGGACCAGGTTTACCTTCACCGAAGAGAAGGGAGCCTTTGCAGCACAGGATGGACTTACCTGGAGAAGGGTTCAATGGATTACACATCAATTGACTAGCCTTATCTTCGAAGCGGTTGATCTGGAGAGTCCGAGTTATCCTGTAGTGGTGGACTAGTATGCGAATGTCTTCCCTGATGATGTTCTGGGTCTACCTACTTGTAGAGAGGTGGACTTTTACATTAACTTGTACCTCGGGTTGGCACCGATATCTACACTAGCATATCGGATGGCTCCTATGGAGCTTCTTGAGCTGCGGGTATAGCTGGAGGACTTACAGGGGAAGGGGTTCATTCGGCCCAGTGTTTCTCCTTGGGCAGCCCTGATTTTGTTTTCCAAGAAGGAGGATGGGAGCTTGAGACATTATGTCGACTATTGGCACCTCAACCAGGTGACTGGGAAGAAAATGTACCCACTACCGAGGATTGATGACCTCTTTGATCAGCTAAAGGGAGAACGGTGGTTCTCAAAGATATACCTCAGATCAGGCTATCACCAGCTCAGAACATGAGATGAGGATGTGCAGAAGATGGCTTTCAAATGTTTGTATGGCCATTATTAGTTTTTTGTCATATCGTTCAGCGTGACCAATGTTCCAATAGTGTTCATGGGACTCATGAACAGGATCTTCCAGCCATACCTTGATTGCTTTGTAGTATTCTTCATCGACGACATTCTGATCTACTCGGCTACCGGGGAGAAGCATGCCTATAATTTACAGATAGTTTTGGACACACTCCGAGAGCACCAGCTTTATGGTAAACTCTCAAAGTGACAGTTTTGGATCTGAGAGGTTCACTTTCGGGGACATGTCATCTCAGAGGATGGATTTGCAGTGGATCCAGTGAAGATTGATGCGCTACTTGCTTGGGATCTACCCAAGAGTGTGATGGGGGTACGGAGTTTTCTGGGTTTGGTCGGATACTACCAGAGGTTTGTGCCAGATTTCTCTAGAGTTGCAGCATCTTTTTTAGCGTTGACAAAGAAGAGGCAACCCTTTGTGCGGTCGGAGAGATGTCAGCAGAGTTTTCAGGAGCTGAGGTAGAGGATGACTAGTGCCCCCATCTTGAGGCTTCTAGAGAAGGGCGTTGGGTACGTATTCTACTGCGACGCATCAGGGACCGGGATCGAATGTGTCCTGATGCAGGAGTAAGCAGTGATCATGTATGGTTCTCAACAGTTGAGACAACATGAGAAGAACTACACTACCCATGACATGGATTTAGCAGCGGTGGTCTTCACTGTGAAGATGTGGCGACATTACTTGATGGGTGAGAGTTTTACAGTGTACTCTAATCACAAGAGTCTCAGGTATATCTTCTCTCAAGAGGACCTGAACCTGAGACATCATTGTTGGCTTGAGTTCCTCCAGGACTATCACTTCGAGATAGTCTACACTCCTGGGAAGGGGAACGTAGTAGAAGATGCAATCAACAGAAGATCTGGTAAACAGCTGCTAGGTGAGGTGATAGAGCAGATGGCCGCTTTGCAGATATCCTTTGTGGATCGAGATGGAGCAGCTTTTCTTCAGTCTCTTACAGTCACTCCCCCACTTCTTCAGCGATTCAGGGAGCCACAGTGTGGGGACGCTGAATGGAATTGAAACGTGTGAGAGGGTTTTTGTAACATTTAAACTGGTGCTCGGAATTAAAAACCAAGGAAACCGTTGAACTCGCAGCACCAGTATTCACTTAAAGAGACCTTCACCTCGACCGTAGTAGGTTGAGTGTAGAAGTTAGTTTTTCACTTTTTCCGGAGGAATAGAAAAATAAAAATACTTAAGATTTTTATTTTTCTTGTAACCATATTTGGGGTTATGGAGGTGGGTACCACCCGAACTAAAAACCCACAATTTGAATTCAAAGGTGGGGACCACCCGACTCTTGAACTCCCTCTTTAATGAGGAAGGTGACCTTAGGTTTCCTCTAAATTGATTGTGCCAACCACATCACAATTAATTAAGCCAACTTTAATTGTGCCAAAAAATTAAATAAATAAACATATTTTATTTGGTTGGCTATTCTTTTTGTTGGGGGATTTGGGAAGTGTTCGAAAAGGGGAATTGGGAGATAACTTTGGAGGAATTCTTCTTCTCCAGCGAAGAACGCTTCTCCAATGAAGAACGTTGAAGTTCTCCAACGACTTCGTATCCTTCCTCGTGAAATCATCCAACGTGGGATGTCTTCAACAATGAAAAACTGACGTCCGTACTTCCCTCCTCATGACGTAAACAAACCTTCAAGGTAGGGTTTGATGTTTTAAATACCCCCTTACTTGTTCTTGATGTTCTTCATGATTCAAAAGTTGTTGAACCACTTGCTACCAATCTGACGGGGAGAGTGTGGGCCAAACAAACATGGCTCGACCTCTCCAGAATCCCTTGTGGTTTTTGATGCGATCTTTGCGAAGGAGGAAGATGGAAACCAGTGCCGTCTATTGGCACCGGTGGGGCTCGGGAACGGCGGTCAGCACCATGGTCGGTCGTGATGATGGTGGTGGTGTAACCGCACCGCCGGAGAAGGGCCGCGGCCCATCGGCCATGGCAGAGTAAAGGTGGCGGCCAGAAGAGGCCGGCCGCATGACGGGGCGGCGGCACGCTTCCGCACTGCCCGACGATCAAGGGTTGCAGATTATGTCATGGTGGAGAAGGGAAGGCGGTCGGCGTTCAGCCGGTTGTAGAGGGGCGGCACACGACCTGCCGCCAGGAGGCAAGGGGTCGTCCGTTTTGACCAGTCAAGCTGGACCGAGCGGGACCTGTGGTGGGTCCTGCGTGCTGCTGGCGATCGAATGGCTTTGGTCGTTCTGTGAGTGAAAGCGGGGGGCACGTGACTCCCACCCCCCCCCCCCCCTCGCATGCAGAAAGGTCGGACCACAAAGCTGGGCCGCCAGGCCGGGCCCCCTAACACGGGCCAGACCGCTCGGCGTGGGCCGGGTTGAACAGGGTTGGTTCGACCGATTCAGACTGGACCCGGACCAGTTTCGACCCTATAGGTTCTTTCACACATAACTTAAGCTACGGTAGTCCGTTTGACAAACCTTCTATGGTGCCAGAAACCTTGGAGAGCAATGGTCCTTTTGGTATTACCCATCTGAGATTTGGATAAAGTTAGGGTACAGTCGGGTTGGATCGAGCACGAATCCAACCGGGATCTCGAGACTAAAAGGATAATAACTTACAGACTGGACGTCCGATTGACGCACTGTCTATTGAGTTGAGAACACTTTTACATGTAGGTCCTTTGGGATACTTCTTCATGGGACTCCATGGCTGTTGGAGTATCGACCTGTGGATTGAGGAACGGAACCTCCTAGAATGAAGAGAGCTTAGTGCAGGAATCATGTAGCTCCTCGTAACATGAGAAAGGGATCCTTTGTGGGTCTGTATTTTAAGATACCATATGGATCCTCTCTAGGAATCCATGTGGGACTACTTTTGGATCATGTGTGGGTCTGATGATGTACCAGGATCCTGTATGGGTCTGATGATGTACTAGGATCCTGTGTGGGTCTAATTATGTACTAGGATCCTGTGTGGGTCTTATGTCGTACTAAGATCATGTGTGGGTCTAACGATTTACTATGATCCTATATAGGTCTGATGATGATTTAGGATCCTACGTGGGTCTAGCTCTTAATGGAGTAAGATAATTAAGTAGTTACATCTAGTCATGTTTACTACTGTACCTAAGTTATACCTAGTATTAGCTGAGTCCTTACCTTCATGGTGATACCTTTGTGGTATTCTTCTGTGTGGCATAACTGTGTAGTACTTTCCTTTGTGGTGATACCTTACTGGTATTATTCTATGTGGCATACATGTGTGGTACTTACCTTTGTGGTATTCCTTCCTTTGTGTAACATTTGAGCTTTAGGCTTTTGATTTGGACCCTGTGTTTCAACATGATTGAGATGGGTGTATTTGATAACTTAGGTATATTTATGGGCATATACCTAAGTAGGGTTGTCATATGATTTCATGCTTTTTGGTTTAACCTTTGTGGAATTGTGAGACCTTGAGGGTCTCGGGGTCCCTACTGAGTATCTTTATACTCACCCCGGCACAGGCTGTGCCCGCACCTTGTTGTGTTTGGTACAGATGATGGACAGCGCTGACTGAGGACGAGAGTACCAGGACTGGAGGTAGCTCGGGGTGGACTTAGACGAGGTGTACCGCAGAGATGTTCGTTCGAGAGACGTACCTACCCTTCAGGTTGGATCCTAGGTGGGTGTTCACAGGAGCTGTTCAGTTTACTTGTACGTCCCAGTTTTACTTGTACTTTTCAGTTTTCTTGTACTTTACAGTTTGGCTTGTATTCTGGCCCCTTTTTCTTCTGTACACTTCCTGTTTACTATACAGTTTACTTGTTTTCGTATCTTGTTGTGTTCTTGGTTGTGTGCTTTTATTGGATTTAAATGTAATTTGTTCCCAGTTTTAGGGAATATGTCTTTCGGTGCTAGTCGCCAGCCCTGGCCTATAGAAATTGGGCTTGAATTAGTCACGGCATGGGCCCCGGGGGGTGGGTCGTGACACTTATACTTTATAATATATGTTTTCCTTCCATTTCCATGTTTTACTTATTGAAAGGGTGATGTATAACCTAAATATGTCGCATATCAATTGATCCTAAAGTTTCTAATCACATCTTTTAAAATAAAAAGTTTTATTATCCATTTTATGATGTGATATTCATAAAAGCTTTTTAAATTATTTTTACTATTTTTCACATGGATAATTTTCAAATAAGTTTTCCTTTCAAGTAATGTTATAAATGATTCAAAAATTACTCCATAAAGATAATTTTAAAGTTATTTTAAACTAAAATTACCTTATTTAAATATTTTTTAAAAGAAAATATTTTTAACATTTTCCGCATTGGTCATTTTTTGTGGAAGGAATATCTTTTATAGGTTTCTGTGTGATTGTATATTTTTATTGCCTTTATGATTTTCTAAGATACTTCCTCTCTACGCATTCAAGTTTTTAAAAAGTAAATTATTATTATCATGGTTTATAAATCTTAATTTTAAAATTTTTTCAAAGGATTAATTCTATTTTCAAATAAATTTTACTAATTCTTATAAGATTTTTCATTATCTATATTTTATTCTTTATTAATGGTATCCTTAAAATGATACCATCCACCTTCATTATCTGGATAGATTATGAAAATTATATTTTATATCTATGGTATGATCTATCATTGGTTTTGTATTTCCTAATCATTCACTTATATAGGCATGATTTACTTCCAATTTTTTCCCTCTATGAATTCCCTATGTTTTACTACTTGATTAAAATGATTCCACCTATATGTCCAATACATCGATTTATTGGGGATGTTGTTTTCTAAACTATATAATAATTTTCTATAAAATGTAAATAACAAATCTATAATCATATTTATTGAAAGGAATTTACCTATAATGGAGCTTAAAGTCATTAGATACCCATTCATTTTATGTGGGTTTATCATGTTATGTTTATTGATGAAATCATGAATGCTTCCTTTAGTAACACTTGAAATGGATAGAAAACCCATTTTATTTCCTTTTTTTTTTATGATATGTTGATTGAAACTATGTGGAACACATTGTTATGATTTTCGTTATCTTTTGGATGATCCTAGAATTATATATCACTCTAATTCATTGGGTAATGTTTTCATCTCATGAGATATCATGGTGCATGGGTAGTGATCCTAGACAAATATGGTAGTGGATAGTTATCCTAGCCAACTATGTTTTGTTAACAAGGTAGGGATCCTTGACTTGTTCATATAATGTCATGTTTATTTTCTTTCCATATTCCTATAATTACATGATCTTGTGATATTATCATATTTACTCCATACTCCCATATTATCATTTTCTTATTCCATGAAACCATGAATATGATATTTCTATTTATGATATCATGTTATGCCTCCCATGAAATGATCCTTTATCATGTTTATTCCCTTAGTGGGATTTCTAGCTCATCGTTTTCCTTATGTATTTCCTCAGGTTATCCTATACAATATTTAGAGGACCTATGGGAGTTAGGAGAAATATAAGGAGATTAAATAAATAAAATGATGTTATGATTTAAGATATTTTTTTATGTGTTTAATCCCTAAAATACATTATATCCAAGATACTTGGCTTGTATTTATCATAAACTATATTAAAAGTTATGAAATATTATGTGTTTAAGTCTTGGGTAACTAAAATTGGTATCAGAGAAATGTCTAGTTATTTTTACTGATTTAGATTATAGAATATTAGTGAAAACCCTAAGGATAATTATAATCATAGGATAAGATCATGAAGTCTTGGTAAGGTAGATATTGTGTGTTTTTTCTAGCAATACCGTAGGTTTTAGGCACAAAGGAAACATGTAATGGGTCATGCCCATCTTTTTTTTAATGATTGATGATAAATATAATATTTACATGATAATAAACATTATGATCAATGTAATTGAGGAAATTAATACAAAAAATGGATAAAATGTTTGAACCAAACCAGATTATAATCACATATTATTTATAATTAATTTAAGAAATAAATAATTACCTTCTGATAAATTATTTATTTTTTAATGGATCTAAAAATGGATCTATATCATACCATCATTTAATTGTAGGAATAATGAATACATTACCTCTAGTGGTGATCCATATGTGTTCCAAAAATCTTTGAAAATTACGGTAGGAATATATGAGTGTTATCATGGAAGATCCTATCGTTTACATCGTTCACCTTTGATCACCTAGAGAATCGTTTCTCAAGGATTTTCTTTGATCTATCTTGACTTGAGAGTAGAAGGTGTAGAAATATCACTCTCTAATATTAGGATAATTCTTGTATAATTGATATCTCTAGGGCTTCAAGAAGATTCTTCATATTTTGTTGTGCACAATAAAATAAATGAATTGTCTCTCTTGAAAAATAATTTAATTGGGTTTATATACCACTATAGTCAGAAATAAATATTTACACATGTTTCCTTTATTATTTATTTAATCCCTATGGAACCCCATGATTATCATAATATTATTATTATTACTTATTCGCATGCTCTAAACTCTTAAATTAAACTAAATATTATTTATTCATATAATATTCAATATATATTATTTATCTTTGGACCATTAAACTCAATATTTAATTCCTCTAAAATATTTTTCAGGCCTTGAATAATAAATATTTATTTAATAACTAAATATCACTAACTTATTATCTAATAAATAAATAAATATTATATCCACTAAATAGTAAATAAATACTTATTAAATATTTTTCTCACATAATATCCTCTTGAATAACTGGTGACTGAATATATGTGGTTAGGAAAACATTAATAATCATTAAACCACATATGAGAATAATATTTATTCAAATTATAAAATAATAAATAATAATGTATTATTTAACTAAGATTATGTATACACTTAGTGTGTGACCCTCTATGCCTATTTCTTAGTGGCATTAGGTGAAGTAGTATAAAGTACATGGTTAGTGTCTAGCAACATGTCAAGGAACCAATGAAGAAATAATTTAATTATGTAAATACATAATACATCAAATTAATGATCACTATATAATATAATCTCTTTATCACAATATCTCTAATCAAGCAGTTTCATTTTGGTTTCATCAACCTATGTGCTCGATGTCTCTTTCTTTTAATTTATGGAAATCAAACTTTCCTATAGAATACCATGGTCATAGATTTATTTAGGATATATCATTTCCATTAAAGGGATAAAGATATCAAGTTTTGTTAAATAATATAAGGGACAAATCATTTCTCACATTATTCATTATTTAAATATTACTTGTGAGGTACCCAACGTATCCTACCTCACCGCGAACAAATGTCATCATGATTTTCATTAATACATCAAAGTGCACAACTTATAACACTCATTAATAATAATATTAAATTGTAATTATCAATACACCCAACCACATATAGGAATATCCAATGACACATATAACTGTATATTTTTTACTAGTTCATCTCATTCTTATAATATCCTACACTATATATTACTAAGGGCATACACCATGAGAAGGTATCTCAAAGTCCTATGAGTCTTCACCCCCTATAGCCTATATCATTTGTGTCCCTCAAATGATTTCATCGGGATATAGAACATGTGTTTAATAATACTATTGTGGTACTTTTGGGTTCTCATCATAGTAGGGAACTATTATGACCTTTCAATGCAAAAACTACTCTTAAGACATAATAACATACTATGTCATGAAGAAGAAAAATCATGATGCGAAATGAGTTGATTAATATTAAAAACTGTAAATAATTGTTATTAAAAAGTACAAATAATTTGGTTATAGGTAACCAACTCCATCAGACTCCCGCTTATACTAGATCCAACTGCTAAATGCCTTCAGTCCTTTAGATCTCACATGATATTCATTTTTCTACTAAGATAGGCCTTTATTCAGGGGGTTCTATATGTTTTCTTCTATGAGAACTATGATACCCCTCTGATAAAAATCCCTCAAAAGGTGATACTTTTGGAGTATGTGTTTTATCCGTTGGTGTGACCTTGACTCTTTTTCAATATCCATTATTGTATTATTATCAAAATACAACGTGATAGGGTCTTTATAGCTAGGTACCACATAAAGCTCCTAGAATTTTTTTATCCAAATGGATTCCTTGGCTACCTCAGAAACTACAATATACTCAGTCTCCACTATAGAATCAGCAAAAAACGTCTGCTTTGAACTCTTCCATCTCGCACCTCCTCCAATGAGATAAAAAAAACATGTCCTGATTGCAACTTCATATCATTATGATCTACTTGAAAACTTGCATTAGTATAACCTCTGATGACTAGCTCCTCATATCCTCCATACACTAGGAACATATACTTAGTTCTTCTCAGATACTTGAGGATATCCTTAAGAGAATACCAATGTTGTTCTCTTGGATCTTTTTGATATCTTCCTACTGTGATCAATGCATAGGAAAAATCAAGTATAGTATATAACATTACATACATGATTGATTCTATTGATGGCACGTATGGGATTATACCCATTCTCTCTTTCTTATATTGTGTTTGAGGATACATTTTCTTAGAAATATGTATACCATGTGACACTATAACCAATCCCCTCTTTGATTTTTTTCACACTAAATCTCTTTACTATATGGTTAATTTATGTACTTTGACTTAGTCCAAGTTACCTCTTGGATCTATCATGAATGATAGTGATCCCTAGAATATAGATTGTTTCACCTAATTCCTTTACGGAGAAACACTTGTTTAACCAGACCTTAATAAAATGTAAGATAGGTATTTCATTTCCAAGAAGTAATATGTCATCAACATATACTACTAGGATAATGAATAAATTCCCACTAAACATCTTGTAAATAAATGGATCACATTCATTCTTAATGAAACCAAATTCTTTTATAGCTTCATCGAATCAAATGTTCCATGACCTAGATGCATGATTCAATCCTTAAATGAATCTTCGCAACTTGAAAATATTTTTGGCATCACCTAGAGTCACAAACCCTTATATTTGTTTCATATAAACAACTTCGTGAATTTTTCCATTAATGAAAGCATTTATGACATATATCTTCCAAATTTCATAGTCATGGTAACCTACTATATAAAGTATAATTCTAATGGATTTAAACATGTAAACTTGTAAAAATATCTCATAATAGTAAATTCTTTGATGTTATTTAAACCCTTTATCCACTAAAATTTATTTATAGCTATTTACTTTACCATCCATGTCCATTTTTCTCTTGAAAAACCATTTTCAACCTATGGGGTTTGCATCAACTAGTGCATCAACCAAAACCAAAACTTGGTCTCAATACATAGAATCCATTTCTGAATTAATGAATTCTTTCCATATTACAACTTCGAGGACCTCTACTGCTTCTTTGTAAGAGATAGGTTCATCAATTTTAACCAATAATGAGTAACCATCTTAGGTGACTAGAAAACCCTATATTTCTGGTTCTCTTACCTCTCTATTTCTTCTATGAGGTACTTGTATTTTAGGAACTACTCATTCCATAGGGACCATTGTAATTTTTTCATGTATAAACTCTTGTGTATCTTTATTATCAACTTCATCGAAGTAAATATTTATCCCACTATCCTTTTTGAGGATGTTCTCCCTCTCAAAAAATATGGCTTTACCGGAAATAGTCACTTTCTTATCTAAAGGGTTTTATAGGTAGTATCCCTTTGATCCCTTGGTATTCCCTATAAATATACACTATATTCACCGAGGTGAAACTCTATTGCCTGAAAATGCCTTAACAAATTCCTTGTAACCCCATATACATGTATGTGACAAAATGGGTTTATTTCCACTCCATAACTCGAAGGTAATTATATTTTATATTTTATTTAGTACTCAATTTATTGTGTATGCCACAGTTTGTATGCATATCCCCAAAAGGATAATGTAATATTTTCATGACTCAACATCGACCTTACCATGTCTAGAAATGTACAATTCCTCCTTTCACTAACACCACTCTACTATGGTGTGTAAGGTAGAATGAGTTGAGATATAATCTCAAAATCCTGTAAAAGGTTAATAAACTCTTTGTTAAGATATTCATCACCTCAATATGGTCGAAGATTCTTTATCTTCTTTACAAGTTGATTATCTACTTCATTCTTGAACTCTTTTAATTTTCAAAGGACTCAGACTTATACCTCATCAAATAGACATATCCATATCTACTCAATTCATCAGTAAAAGTTTTGAATTAAAAATATCCACCTCTATATTCTACTAGAAATGGTCCACACACATCAGTGTGTACCAATCCTAGAAGCTCTATATCCCTTTCACTATATCCACCGAATGGAAGTTTGGTTATTTTTACTTGTAAAAAATCATGACATATTTCAAGTGGTTTTAACTTAGAAGATTCTAAATAACCATCTTGATAGTGCTTTGTCAAATGATTCTCATTTACATGACCAATATAGTGATGCCATAGTTGGGAGTTATATGAGTCATGTGAACAAGATTCATTATTTTTGTCCAATACTTGGTTTTCATAATTTAATACATAATGACCATTATTTAAATGCGCCATACTATAACATATGTTTTCTTTATAAAATAAATAAATTTTATTTCAAAACTTGAAAATAAAACCATTTTTATCTAGGCATATCACAAAAATTATATTCTTGGTAACAATTGATACATAATAATAATCCCTTAAAACTAATATCAATCTTTTTGGAAATAAAATGTTTTAGTCACCAATGTCTAGAACTTCCATCCTCACACCATTAGTAGCTCTAAAATCCACATCTCCTATATAAATCTTTCAAAATCTACTTGGTTCCTACATTTGGATACATATTTAAGAATCACAAGATCTATCTAATACCCAATGTGTATATATTGAAATATTACACTTGATAATGAATGAACCATTGGCTTCCCCTTTCTTATAGGTGCAATTCCTATTCTAGTGTCCTTGCTTGCCACATGAAAAACATATTTCCTCCTTTTCATTTACATGCCTCTAGATATTCCTCTTATTTGAAGGAAGATACTCAATAGATATAGAATTGTTATGATTATTGGACCCCTTTTCCTTGTTCTTACTTTTCTTATTCGCCAAATTGACAGTGGGTTTTTTATGACCCATGTTCTTATCTACTTAGTGAATCAAAGTAAGAAGCTCTGAAAGATTCTTATCATTATTGCTCATGTTATAATTAAAAATTAAACTGGAGATGGTCTTGTGTAGTGAGGAAAGTATGAGATATATGTGAAACTCATATGGTAATTTAATCTCTAATATTTATAATAATTAAATATATTCAATAATCTTCACTACTTGGGGATCATCTGGAACTGTCTCTCCAATCTTGGTTGTAAAAAGATCATTTTAAATATCATATCTCTCTTATATCAACTTTTCTTGATATAGATCCTAATGGTGATACATCATGCTATATGTATCCATGTCCTCATGTTGCTACAAAATCTCATTGGTCATAGATGATATCATGAAACATCAAATATCTATAGCATCATTAAAATGTTTCTCATAGGGAGACAACTCTTCCTCACTAGCCTCATTATCAGGTGCATCAAGAATATGTTCTTCTAGAACATATAATTTCCTTTCATGGCATAGGATAACAAACAAGCTCCTTTTCCACTCTTAGAAATTTTTTCCTATGAGAAGATTATTTTTCTCAATTATGGATTTCAGTGATATTTTTGAAGTAATTTTTATTATAATTTCTAAAAATAATATGGGAAAGGATTTTGTACTTTATATAATAAAATTTAGACAAATAAATAAATTTTATATTTATTAATCTCCTAATATTTTATCGAACCCAAATAGGCCAAACCATTGGATTCAAAATATCATGTTTCTTGGAAATTATAATGGAAAGAGTCTATATTCCTTTTATCATCACTCCAACTTTGTATGGTTAATAATTTTGAAGGATTTTAGGTAGTCATTTAAAATTCCAACTATATTAAATCATAGTTCCTTGATCTATTGAGTGGACTTCCCAATCCTGAAATCCTTAAATTGGATTTCTTCAACTCTTTCCTCTCAGTTACACCAAGTCCTACTTTGGAAGTCAGCCCTTGATGTTAAATAAGTTAAGTAAACCCAAAACTTCAAGTTAGAATTCCCCAATTATTGAAAGCACCCCAACTTTGTCTTGTCAAGCACTTTGAACTGTGCTTTGATTTTAACAGAAGTAGTGGAAGGCTATATTGACTTAACATATATAATTGAGGGATTTTATCTTTTATGAATAAATATCCAATTATTATATTTATTACATGATTTTTAATATTAAGTGAATTTATTTAAGTTATTAAATATGTCTTAGATAATATATATGCATAAGAAAATTTTTTATTTCTATCCTGAATGCTTGTTAATTCATTAATTCATGTGATCGTGACAAACTATCCATAATGAAATAACCATAAAACTTGACAGAAATAAAATAATAAACTAATATGATCATGATATTCTACTAATGGTTATTTTATCTAGTGGATGATAAACTAACAGTCAGTATAGGTGGAAACACCTTGCACCAATTAAGGTTTGTGTTTCAGCTTTCCACCTATCCACCTATATATATATCTTGGATTGGTTTCACCACAACTCTAAACTTTAACCACCTCTACAAGCTTGGTATATTCATCCATTATATACTCTTTTACTCGTATACAGTTGAGGGGAAGTGATTTTCATAAAAGAAACCATGGGCACTCAGGCCCTTATATAATAAGAGGAGAGATGGCACACAGGCCAAAAGTTTAATTTAATAATAAATTTAAAGAAACCAATCACATATAAGGGTATGATCTAATCTCATGATCATCCATATGTATGCAATTAATTACACATTTAATAAAATTAGTATCCAATTCTCAATCATTCTTATTTAAGATAAATTTTTATTGAAACAATTAATTATCTTCTTTCATTAATCAATTATTTTATCTTAATTTTTATCTAAATTTCCTTGATATTCTCATCCATCATAGTTTTAAAATAATTAAACAAATTTATATGAAATTAAATGTGTATAATAAAAAATGTACCTTGGAGGAAACATGGTGAGTACCCATATAAACTAATCAATGTGTATTATACTTGTATACTATTTACTCTTGTGACATGTGACATACATGACTTATCAATTAGTATCATATTTTTTACTATCAAATTAATGATCACGTGGTTTAAATGATTCCTATTTTTTAATGTAGCATGTAATGCTTCAATGCATAGAGTAATAACAATAATATGACTTATACATGATATGTAGATCCAAACATTATGAATAAATTAATTATGAATTTATGTATATATATATAAATCTATCACATGGTGTGTCCTGTAAACTTAATGACCACACTAAAGATCATGTTGATAAGGTTCATATAGTATAATAAATTAATTTTTAATTTAGTTTAATTTAGTATAAGTACATGTTGTGTAAAATCCATCTACACAACATGTACTATTCTCAACATCTATACAAGGAACATGACTAGGGACACATCATGTAACCATGCCACAGAAAATATTGGTCTACACGGCATGTACATGGGATACATGGTATGTGGTCTCTGAGTTACACATTCACTATTCAGGGAAGATACATGGCCCGTCTATGACCTAGGAGTACATGTCCTGTATGGAAGTTACATGGCATGTACTTCATATGATTGTGGGTTGGGATGGATTAGTCAACACGTGGTTTATAATTGAATTCTCCACATACAATAAATACACACACCTTCAATTAATTTAAAATTAATTCATGGTCATTAAACACTAGTACATAGTGTGTACCTACAGGTTACAAAGCTTGTACTCTTTTTTGTTCATCTAGATTCCTTGGCACCTCTAGATGAGATCTTAAAAATTATATCATTCATAAAATTAATCAATTTGATTATAAATACAAGAAACAAATAGGAAGAATCAGATCTTTCAATTCATATTTAAAAATGATTAAATTGGAATTGAATACTAAATTACAAAATCATGAATCAATCAATGATATTTGGATAATTATAAACAATTATGCAACCCCCTTTGATACCATGTGTAGGTTTCGGTCATAGCGGAATCATGTGATGAGTTGTGTCCAAATTTTCTTTTTTTTCATGATTTATGATCAATCTAAGGTTTACATGACGATAAAAACATTGATCAAAGAAATTGAATCAATGAATACAAAAAATGGACAAAATTCAAGAACCAAACCATAGGATTGTCACATATTATTTATAATTGATTTAATAAATAAATAATTAACTTGTGATAAATCCTTTATTTATTGATGGATATAAAAATCGATCAATGTTGTACTATCATATCATTATAGGAATAAAGAATATATTTCCTCTAATGGTGATCCACATGTGTTCCAAAAATCTTTGAACATCACCGCAGGAATCTCTAGGTTCTAGCATGGCATATCTTATCGCTTGTATCATTCTCCTTTGATCAACCTGATAATTGCTTCCAAAGGATTATCATTGATCTCTCATGACTTGAGAGTGGAAGTTGGAGGAAGATCGCTCACTGTTCATATGAGCATTCTTGGATAGAAAATCTCTCTAGGGCTTAGATAGGATTCTTTGGATTTCATTATGCATAAAAAATGAATTGGATCTCTTGAAAAATAATATTATTGTGTTTATATACCGCTAGGGTTAGAAATAAATAATTTCATAAATGTCCTTTATTATTTATTTAATCCCTACAAAACCCTATGTATATAATAATATTATTATTATTATTTCTGGATATATTCTAAACTCGTAAATTAAATTAAATATTATTTGTTCAAATAATATTGAATATATATTATTTCTCATCAAAAAATTAAACTCAGTTCTCTATTACTCCACAATATTTATTGAACCTTGAATGATGACTATTTATTTAATAAATAAATATAAATTCATTATTCACCAATAAATAAATAAATTTTATATCTAGTAAATAGAAAATAAATATTTATTAAATATTTTTCTCACATAATATTCACTCGAATAAATAGTGGCCAAATATATGTGATCAATAAAACATAAATAATTACTAAACCATGTTCGGTAATAATACTTATTCAACTTGTTAAATAATAAATAAAAATATATTATTTAACTAAGATTTTGGATACACTTAGTGTGTGACCCTCTATGACTCTTTCTTAGTGGCATTAGGAAAAGTAAACTAAATACCAAGGTTAGAATCCAGAAACACACCAAGGAACCCATAGAGAAATAATTTAATGATTGAATTAAATAATACCTCATACAGACACTCACTTTGTAAATAATACTTTTATCATTATATCTCCAATCAAGTAAGTTTCATGTTGGTGACATCAACCTATGTTCTCGATATATCTTTCTTTTAATTTCTGGAAATTGAACTTGCCTATAGAACACCATGTCCATGGATTTATTTAGGCTATATAATTTTCATTAAAGGGGATAAGATATCAACTTATGTTAAATAACATAAGGGAAAATCCTTTCTCGTATTATTCATTAATGAAATATTACTCGTGATGGACCCAACGCATCCTACCTTTCTGATAACATATGTCATCATGGTTTTCATCAATACATAAAAGTAAATAACTTATAAAAATCATTAATAATAATCTTAAAGTCTAAGGATAAATACACACATGCATAGATAGGAACATTCAATGACCCAAATAAATGTGGATTTCCTATTGGCGGGTCTCATTCTCATAATATCATACACTAGATATTACCAAGGGTATACACCATGAGAAGGTGCCTCAAAGTCCTATGAGTCTCCACCCATGATACCCCATATCATTTATGTCCCTCAAATTAATTAATCTAGCTATATAATATATATTTAATAATACTATCGTGGAACTTCTGGGTTATCAACATAGCAGGGAACTGCTATGACCTTTTAATGCAACAGCTAGTCTTATGACATTATCACATACCATGTTACATGTAAGAACAATAATGATGTGATAATAATTTTATTGATATTAAAATCTATGAATATAGGTTATCATAAAGTACACATAAGTTGGTTCTAGAGAACCAACTCCAATAAATACATCCCTATCTGGATACTACAAGTGGATGTGGTTTTATCATAGATGCATCAAGAAGTAATAACCCAAAAAAGTGTTGGTCAAGTATATCTTGACCATTATTCTATTGAATGATGAATGGTTCCTTTTCATGCACCTAGTTTGAAAATCATGGGGGATATGCATCTGTTAATTCCCATTTTATTTACAAACCATTATAAAGTATTTAAACATATTTTATATAATTTAATAAGTAGTTTGGGTTGGAGAAACTAATTAAAAGATAGTAACATATAACCTATATTTAAACTTAGAGATTCATAAGTTAATATTTTTCTATCATTTATGATTTATTCCTTATAAGTTCATGATTTCCCATTTAATGATTATTAGTTTGAATAATCTCATCCCTGTGTTTATTTTGGATATAGTAAATGACTATAAATAGAATAAAATAGTGAAAGGTGTGCTCATTATCCATTTATGAACTTAAAATTTTCTATATGATTATAGTTATATGAATTATTTCATAGCATCCAAGTCTAGTAAAACTATTAAAATGTCACCACAAAATGTGGAGGTTAAATTATCCATGAAAACTATTAATATAGTGATTATTTCATCTCAAGCACATAAATATTTCCCAGTTATTTTCTATGGGATGAATCTCCCAGTGTAACTTGTCATAATTCATTTAGTATAATTTGATGTTATACTAGGGAAAGGATTAGTAGTATTTTTATAGTACTCACATCAACTTTTGGGAAAAGGAAATCACATTCCATACCACGAATTATCCTATGATTATAAATAAGTGTAAGGGTGAGGATGAATCTTATTAGGAATATTATCTGGAGGAATGGATATTTTTTCCTTATGATCAAGCTTATATATCTCAAATGATTGAATCAAATGATAGAATTACTCTTGAAAATATTCCCATTATAAGAAATTTTGTGGATGTATTTCCCAAAGAGTTTCCCAGTCTTCCTCCTGATCTAAAAGTTAATCTATCAATTGAACATATACCTAGTTATTTACTGATATCCATGACTCCATATAGAATGGGCCTCATTGAACTATAATAATTGATGAAGTAATTACAAGAACATCTAGACATGGGTTTCATATGCACATGTACTTCACCATGGGGTGCACCAGTTCTCTTTGTCAAGAAGAAGGATGGGTCGATGCATCTTAGTATTGATTATCATGAACTCAATAGAATCATTATAAAGAATAAGTAATATTTTTCATAGATTTATAACTTATTCAATCATTTTCTGCATAGCTCAATACTTCTATAAAGAGGACCTTAGGTCAGGATATCATCAGTTAAAGGTTAAGAAAGAGGATATTTAAAATACCTCCTTTCGTACAAGGTATGGGAACTATGAGTTCAAAGTCATGTCGTTCAGACTCAGGAATGCTCCATCAATATTTATGGACTTAATGGATAGATTCTTTATAGATTATATCAATAAATTTTTGGTAGTATTTATATATGATATTATTATGTACTCTGAAAGTAATGAGAAACATGAAGAGTATTTGAGTATTGTATTTAAGACATAAATAAATGAGAAGTTATATGAAAATTATAGTAAATGTGAGTTTTAGATAGAGAAATTTTAAGATTATATAAGTAGAAAGGGTATTTTAACCTTATCCATAATAATTATTGAAAAATTATTTGATCTTATTATACATTTAAAGGATATATGTGGGGGGAGTAATATAAGGAACATCATCCAAACTTTCTAAAATGATTGCTCAACTATCACTACTTGAGAATATTAAGAGAGATCAAAAGGATAATGTAGAGATATAGAAGGTGGATTTCATTAGGAAGGGGAAAACCTATGTGTTCAATGTTGATGATGATGGGGTTACTTAATTTGGGAAGTGTCTATATGTACCCTATAAAACGTAGTTTCATAAGGTTTTGTTAAATGAAGGTCAAAGCTTAACATTCTCCATCCGCCCAGGAAGCTTGAATATGTATATAGATCTCTAGTATCACTATTAGTGGGAAAATATGAAGAATTTGATTTATAACATATATCAAATTTTCTAGAATGTGAAAAAGTGAAGGCTAAGAGGCAAAAATATAAAGGTATGATGTAACTATTTCTCATACCTATATGGAAAAAGGGAAACATCGCTATGGATTTTGTCACCGATATTTAATACATCAAAAGGGAACAATGATATATGGATTGTGGTTGACCATATTATAAATAAAACACACTTAATCACAATTATATAGGATTTATTTCTCAATTACCTTGAAAATATATATAATAGAGAAGTGTTGAGTCTTTATAGAATACCACTATAAATTGTATATGATCGAGATTTGAGGTTCACCTCAAAGTTTTGGAAGAGTCTTAAACATGAACTAAACATATAGTTGAACTTCAGTATGGACTATAATCCCTAAAATAATATCCAATATAAAAGGATTATCCAAACACTTGAGGATATGTTATGATCTCTCTCTATATACTTCAAAGGAGCCTAGGCCAATATCTTCATTTGGTTGGGTTCTCTTAAAATAATATTTTCCACTCAAGTATCCAAATGTCCCCATATGAATACCTCTATGGGAATATTTATAGAACACATGCATGATATGAGTGAAATAAAGTTTCTAGGACCCGAGATGGTTGAATAAACGGTAGAAAAGTTTAAGACCATTCAATAGCACATCAAAGCAGTATAGAGTTGATAAAAAAGTTATGTTGATAACAGTCTATGAGAACTAGAGTTTGAGGTTAGTGATAAATCATTCCTCCAAATATCTCCATGGAATATATTCATGATGTTTAGGAAGAAAGGGGAGCTAAGTACAAGATACATTGGCCCCTATGATATCCTTGATGACATCATATTTGTGGCATATCAACTAGAACTCCTTCCAAACCTGACCAAAGTGAGTGATTTATTCCATGTGTACCTCTTAAGGAAGTACATATCAAACCCCTAAATATTATTGAATCCTTAGGTGGTACAATTGGATAATGATCACTCTTATTAGGAGTATCTAGTGAAGTTCATGGATTGCACAGACAAAGCTCTACCTAACAAGGCAACTCACCTTGTCAAAGTACTTGGGAGAAACCATATGTATGAAGAGGCAAAGTGGGAACTAGAAGAGACTATGAAATAGAAGTACCCTCATCAGTTTTCACCATAGTATTTTTCATGAAATTTTGAGGGAGAAATTTCTTGAGAGAAGAATGTAACATTCTAGGATTTCCGAATATATATTCATTTTAAATTTAATAACTTTATTTGCAGACACTAAAATAAAAATTATGATACATTAATAAATTCAGTTTATCACCTTTAAATTATTATTATTATGTATCAATATATGATCTAATATATTGAAATTATTTCAACTAGAATGTTTTTATAATATATTTTTAAAAACACTTAATGATTAAAAACACATTTGGTTAATAAAATTATTTTACACATATATTATGTATTTTCAACTAAAAGTTAAATATATGATTTTTCAGAATAGAATTATATAAAATTAAATTTATTTTTCGATATATAATATCAAATTTTACTTAGTATGAATTTTGGATCATATTATGAAAATATTTATTTTTAGTCAAAAATGTAGTCTTTACGAAAATTATAATTTTACTAGCTTAAAAATATATCATAATGAACTAGAAGGTAAAAACCCCTATTTTAGTGATAAAATATGAAATTTAGGAATAATATTATTCTCCTTAAAATATTATTTTAACTTATAGAACCCCTAACCAGCATTTTTAAAACTAAAGTAAAAGGTTACTTTAATAAAGAAAAGTGATTTATGCCTTTTCTTTCAATTAATTAATATATTGGTAGAATTTTGTTATGGATTGATTTTAATGTCACATAAACTTATTTTTATTTATAATAAATCAATTTATGTCATAAAAATATTGAAATAAATAATTTTTACTCACACATAAATTTTATGCTAAAAAAATATTATCTCAAAAACTATTTATAAGCACTAAGCATGTTTATTTTAAAATTAAATTTTCTTAATAATAGTAATTTTAATCAATAAAATTAAAAAATATATGAAGGATTATAATACTAAAATTATTATATAAGATAACTATTAACTAATATCATTTTAATTATTCAACATGGGTGAAAAAAAAAGTTACCTAGGTAAAAGTACACAAGGGTAAAGTGAAAAGTGAAAGTATAAACCCCTAAATCACTTAAAGGTGTCCCCAAAATGAGTGTATAGGATGAGTTTCGTCCATATAATGTCCCATACTCTATGATTTAGAAATATGGGATTCTTTGACCATTTAATATTTTAAATAAATAATTTATAAAGTGAATGTGTTTCCAAAACTTCCCTTTCCTTCACTCATAAAAGGGAACACTCCCACACCTTTAAGATAAACACTTTACTTCAGTTTCCTAGAAAAAATAAACCCATTTAATCATGCTAGAAAAATATCTCATAAACCTAAACCTTTTTCCCTATTTAGTTAGATTAATCCTTTCAATTCTAAGGATAATTCCAAGGAAAATATAACTCCCCAACAAATTTAAATACAGGTGCAAAACACTTTCAGACATAAATGTAAGGGATTTTTGTCCCAAACTCCCTACATTGAGATATTTTTTACTTTATATACAAATTTACTTTTATATAGTGCATATTATTCCCAATTGATATTTTATCATGAAATATATTGTATTATTCATATTTGAGGTTCATTTTCAAGATATTTCTCCTTCAGGGGTTTTAATTAAAATGTTACTCAAGTCATAATTATTTTCTCAACTCAAGTCATTTTCCCCATGAGTCATGAAATATCTTCTTGATTTTGATCTTTCGAGTCTCTTTTCACAATATTTCTCTTTTAAAATGTTATATTTCCTTTTTCTATAGGTATATCACTTATCTTCATGAATATCTTCCCCTTTTATTGAATGCTTCCTCGAATAAAATACAATGTTGAAAAGAATAAGTCTTATACTTTCAAATGTATATTTTTATTCTATTTCCATGTTTTACCTATCAAAAGTGTGGTCTATAACCCAAATATATTTCATATCAAGTGACCTTAAAGTTTCTCTTCACCACTTTTCAAATTAAATTTTTATTATTCTTTTTATTATGTGGGTTTCATAAAAGTTTTTTGAAGTATTTTTTATGTTTTCTGTATGGATAGTTTCAAAAAAGGTTTTCCTTTGAAGTAATTTTATAAATGTTTTAAGAAGTATTCCATAAATATTGTTTTAAATTTATTTTGAACTATATTGAACTTATTTAAAAAAAATTTAAAATAAAATCTTTTTATCATTTTTCTAATGGGTCATTGTTTGAATAAAGGAATATCTTTTACATGATTCTATGTGAACATGTCTTTTTGTTACCTTTTTAATTTTCTAAGATACCTCCTCTCTATATATTCAAGTTTTTAAAAAGAAAATTTTTATTATAATTATTTAATAAAATATTCCTTTCAAAAAAATTAAAAGGATATTGGAAATTCTTATTTCCAAATACATTTTCCTAATTCTTATAAGAGTTTTATTTATCTATGTTGCATGCTTGATCAAGGGTATTCTTTAAATTATACCATCCAACTTCTTTATTTTCTTGTTTACGAGATTTGTTTTTATATCTATGATATAATCCATCACTAATTTTTTTATCTAATAATCCACTTCTATAGGTATGATTTACTTATAATTTTTTCCTCTGTGAATTCCCTATGTTCCACTACTTGATTAAAGGGTGTTTACCTAGATACCTAATAAATTGATTAATTAGGGAAATTATTGTATAAATCATATATCCATTCCCTATAAGATGTAAATACAATATGTGTAATCATCTTTGTTGAGTGTTATTTACCTAGAATTGTGCTTAAACTAATTGGATACCCATTTATTTTCCATGGGTTTATCATGTCATGTTTATTGATGAAATCATGTATGATTTCGTAGGGGGTTACTAAAAAAGGATATAAATCCCATTTTATTTTATTAGGTTTTTATGATATATCGATTCAAACCATGTGACACAAATATCTATGATTTATAGTATGTGATGGGTGGTTCTAGAATTATATATCTCTCCAATTCATTGGGTAATATTTCCATCTCAAGAGATATATCGGTACCTATGTAGTGATCCTAGACAATTATGGGAGTGGGTAGTTAGCCTAACTAACTATATTATGTTAATAAGGAAGTGATCCTTGACTTATTCTTATGATGTGATTTTTATGATTTTTCCACATTCTTATAACTTCATGCTCTTATGATATGATCATGTTTACTCCATGCTTCTATGTTATCATTTACTTATTCCACGATTCTATGCTTATGATCATTATCTTTAAGGTATCATGTTATGCCTCCCATTTAATGATCCTTTGTCATTTTATTCCCTTACTAGGATTTCTAAATCAACCCCTCATTATTATTTCCATAGGTTATCCTATACAGTATTAAGAGGACCTATGGGAGTTAGGATCACTCTATGTATATTAAATAAAGGAAATGATGCTATGTTTTAAGATGTAATTTTTGTGTGACTAATCTAATAAAGAAACTAAAACCTGGATCTTTAGCTTATATTTTTTGTAAACTATGTTAAAAGTCAGTACATAATATGTGTTTAAGGATTGGGTCACTATAGATTATATGGGTTCATTTACTTAAGAATAAATCTGATGTTTTTAGTACTTTTGTATAGTGGAAATCTATATCTGAAAGGGAGAGTGTTCATAAGTTAAAATGCCTCAGGTTAGAAAATAGTGGAGAATATAATTAAAGTAATTTCTTAAACTTCTTTTTGAAGAAAGAGATTAGTATTGAGAGGATAGTTCATGGAACTCTATAAAAAATAGAGTGGTAGAGATAATGACCCAAACTTTGATCAAGAAAACAAGATGCATAGGTGTGCACTTCTGAATTATGAAGGCCAATTAGAAAAAAAATTCAAAAAAATAGTATATTTAGTCAATAGAAGTATGGAATATGTTGTGGGAAAATTTATACTAAAATATGTATGGTCTGATAAGGTCTCAGAATTTGGACACCTAAAATCCTTCGTAAGTTTAGTTTATGCCATCATCGGTGCAAATGATAGAGATAAGCTAGAGGCAAAATAAAAATATTTTTTTCTTATGGAGTATATAAATAAATATTTTGGTTTCATAATATGGTATAATGAAAAGTAATAGTTATTAGAATTCAAAACATTATCTTCAATGAGAAGATCCTATAAAAGGAACAAAACTTGGCTAAATCAGAAGTTGGGGGAATTAATCCATCTGTTGAAGTAAAAATTGATCTAGATAAGGGCACAAAAAGATCAAAAAGTCTAGATAACTCTATATTTAAGCATAGGTTCACTAGAATTCAACCAGAATAAGATGTTCCAGAATGATCAAGGTTTATTGAAGCCTAAGGGAATGCTCTGTATTTTTCACAACCGATGATTGGTTCATCAGAAGCTAGTGTACCAGAGATAGTAGTACCTAAAAAGGAAGAGCAGAGAAGGACTTCTAAAGTTAAATTCTAGTTTAGTGATATGGTTTTAATAAAAAATTATTACTTCTAACAGATTTTGGGGAACCTAAATGCTTGGAAGAAGCTGAATTTTTCAGTGAATCAAAATAGTGAGAGTCATCCATGAAGGAAGAAAATAATTCCCTTAACTTCAAAAGAACCTAGGAGTTAGATGAACTATATTAAGGAAATAGAGCAGTATAGAATAAATGGGTTTTTCATTTTAAAGAAGAATCTAGAAGAATTATAAGATATGATGCATATTTTTTAGTGAAATTATTCCAATAAAAATATGGAATAAATTTCACAAAAATATTTTCACTATTAATTAAGTATACTATCATCTAGGCAGTGTTGAGACTAGTAGCTTCTGATGGTTTAAATTTGGATCAGATCTATGTTTATAATACCTTTATTTATGGTTAATTATAGGAATAGATATTAATGGAGTGTCCCAAGGGTTTTAAGGAACATAAAAATTTGGGCCTTGTTAAAAATTTGAAGCAAAGCCTTTAAATATTGAAATAGGCACTTTATCAGTGGATCTGAAAGTTCAGTACTTTCATGAAAAAGGAAGGTTTTATGTTATGTGACTCTAATAATTGTTATTACTTAAAGTTATAGGATTATAGGACTTGAATTTTAATCTTACTTTATTTTGATGACATGTTTCTTATGGGTCTATAGATTTCATGGATTTAGGAGCTGAAGTGTTTTATGAAATATTTGAAATGAAGGATCTTTTCCAATACAAGAATATATTGGGGATGACGGTAAAGAGGGATTTAAAAATCTGATATTTTGGTGTTATCCCAAAAATATTATATCCATAACATATAGAAATTTGGTCTGACTAGATGTAAATATGTCTTGACCCCCCTTTCTAGACACTTTGTTATAACTAGTGTCTAGATAGGTTATGGAATTCAATAGGAATTTGAATTTTTGACCTGGTGGATGGTTTGATTTGATAATTGGGACTTATAATGGGATTCTAAGAGTTTTAATGTTTAAAAATGGTTTTATTTATGTTTTTTGAGCTTTGGTTGATTTCTTAAGGGTTCAAGAGAGAATCGTAGGAGAATGTTATTTAGGCTGCTATGGGAAACAAGTTTTGGACCTTTCACACTATGAAGTAGAGCTTCATGATGTGAAATATAAAGGATAAGGGTTGTAGACCTATACCTTGACTATTTTACTATGTAAAATAGAGGTTCAATCCATGAAAGGGGTTATGGGTTTTTTATTTTAAATAGGGGGCACAATCCCTTCTTTGTTTCAAACAGACAGACATGTGTGGGAGGGGATGAATGGTCATCCCTCTACTCTCTTCCTTCCCACTTGATCTAGGTGGTTTTGATTATGATTCAGTTGTAATTTTAGGTCTGATACTCCCCTACTCTCCCTTATTTATTTTTTCCCTCATTTTTCATGTATTTTGGGTAATTCTGATTTTGGGTTTTGTGTCGATTCCACTAGAGTATGGTGGAATTGGCCACTCTTAATGGGGCTTTAACTCAGCTTTCATAGAAGAGAACTCAAGATGCTATATACACATCATTTCATGTTGTTTGGGTGAAGGTATGTCATTGTGTTATTTTTCTTAGGTTTTTTCTCTAAATTTATTAAAAAATCATTTAAACAGCATTGTTAATTGGGGATTTGTGTGGCTTAGGTCTTAGTGCAATTCAGAAGTGGGACACACCTCATTATTGGTGGTTTCGACATGACAGGGTGACCTTGTGAGATTTCAAGCTATATGCCTAATTAAATTAATTTTTGGATTAATTATAAATTTTTAAAAATAAATTAAATAATTAATTATAAATTTTTTAAAATTAAATATTTTGATTTATGGATTGATTCAATTGCTCAGTATGTTGATGAAAACATGGATGAGTGTGGGTGAGAGTTATTGGGCTGCAATTAAAAATGTAAATGACTTGTTTGACGTTTGTGGTTCCTTATACATAACATATGGTATTATTCATTTTATTTATAGAATGTAATGTGTAGTTTCTTCACATATGGTGGTTGGACATTTTTAATTTGAATGAATTGTTTTAAATTGAATGAAACTTTGATGGAATGGGAAAAGTTCCCAGGGATATGATAGACCCTTGTGCACTGGCTTTATTTACTCGGTCATCGATGGAAAAGGACTTGATAATATTTGTGTTCCTTGAGGCACGTGGACCCAATAAGGGGCGTAAATGGATTTTTTAATCATGTTTTCTCTAGCTTAAGTGCCTTATTCACCAATTAGTAGTGGGATGTGGAAGAGTGAGAATATGTGGCCCTAATAAGCCCTAGTATGCCCTTGATATGCCTTGGATCCATTTTCATTATGAGATGAATATAAGGATAGTGTTTCTCTCCCATTGATAAGTGATTACTTTGGATGGTAGACCCTGAGGTGATAGATTTATAGGTTAGAAATTTGGATAGACCTAGAGTGACCAAAAAATAGAATGGTCTTGAGACCATCTCACTTATGAGATTTTTCCTTGGATTCTAGTGAGTCCTCAATGAGACCATGCCTATGCTGAGGGTTTTTATGCCCTCTAAGTGATGGTTTTTTACTTGAGATATGTGATTGAGACCAAATGACCCATATGAGGTGTCCAGGATAGGATGAGACCTAGGGTGCCTCAATGGGAACCCCAATGAAATGTTGACCCTAATGAAAGGGTGTATACAAGAAATGGGTAGTAATGATTGTGGGTGTAACTAAGAACTTGAATCTATGATTTAATCCTATTATGGATGTAATAGTGACAAATCATTCACTTGATTAGTTGACCTTAGATTGGTTGATAGGTTTGGCCAAAGGCCAAACCTACCAGGATGTGCAATATGAAATGGGTTTGGGTGGGACACACTACCCACTAACATATATATGAGATACATTGGATTTCTTGGATGTTCTCATTGGCTTTAGACTTTATTCCTGATACATTGTGACTTTTTTCCCTAATAAGGAAATCCCTTAAATTTTTGGATGACCTTGGATTTCTAAGGACATACAACTAGGAATTTGATGTGATATGGCTTGGGATTCCTTAGGTGTTCTCCTTGGATATTTACTTTCTTCTATTATGTGACTCTTTTTTCATCAAGGAAATTTCCTAAATTTTTATATGAGATTGGATTCCCAATATGCTTGGATCCAACCATTTAGGTCTATATTTATTGACCTAGAAAATAGGGAATTGTTTGTTGAGATGGACATGCATATACACTTGATTTCTCATGATGCCTAGAAATAATACATGATACATAAGACATGGGATTGACCTAGATGTTATGGAATTGACTGTTGAACCCAATACTCCCACATAGGATTACACAAGATGTATGTAAATTAGCTATAAATCCTGATTCAACTAGATTGACTAGGATTCAAGGGAATTATTTTATACCTGATGTTATTTTATTTCCTAGTAAGCAATCCTAGGAATCATCCATGGTCCTAATTTTGGGTTGTAACAATTTTTTTAAGTGATAAGAGACACCTCAGCATTGGAAAAAGTAGGTTGGGTCAATCTTGAGTGTTATACAAGACCCAAGGATCCACAATTGTTATTTATTATTCTTTTGCAATTTTGTTTTATTTATATTCAGTATAGAATTTCAAGTGAATGTATACACTAAATTATTGTCTATATACTATACCACATTGGTGATTCCCTATTGGTTTTTACTCACACACTACTCGGGCGACCATGGAACTTGGGTACCCAAACACCCTTTATTGATTGTAGGCTCAGATTGGATAGAGGCCTGTTATAGAATGATTGAGTTTGATAGATCCAATAATATTATATATTAGGAATAGGTGAGGCTCAAGTACATTAGTATAGAATCTATGTATATTATTCCTATTTTATTTGTATATGTGGTTATCCAGGTGAGCGGCCAGTGAGTTTAGATAACTACTTGCTTCCGCATTTCATTTTTATATTGATGGATATATTTTAGTTACTTTTGTGTACTATAATATTTATTTTTCATGGATTCTGTCTGGTTATTTTAGTTGTTATTATACACTATGGTATTAGGGTATAGTCTCTCAATGGTATTATCCTAGACCCCCACTACTAAACGGAATCCTCCAGAATATGTGAAGGTGCACTTAAGGTCTTGCAGTGACCCAGTCTGGTAATTTTTCATAGTAAACTTGGCCAAGGACATTACAAAGTGGTATCAAAGAATTTATGTGACTGATATCAAAAAGTTACTCATGTATTTATTTTGTCTTACTATTTATAGAGATAGTAGATAGGTGACATAATAATATGTTGAATCTTGTAATGGAAATTGAACCGGTGCATCACTAACACCTTTTCTGGTAAGAAGTCTAGGTTACCGGGGCATGGGATTGTTGTTCTTGGTTTTTTATTTCACAATTGTATTATTTTCACCTAGTTTGACATGCATGGTTTTTAAGATTTATGATTTATGAGTTATTGGATTCTTGGATCTCGATCCATTGGAAAGAGGATAGTTATTGGGGTTTTGTCTCTTGGTTCATTTACAAGAGGCATGTGTTCATGCATCATATTCATCATGTAGGGTTCACATGACATATGTGCACTTCTTGTGACTGATATCACTAATGATAGGGTTAGGTTGTTTTAAGTGTTAGTAACAACTTATATAGTTTTTCCCAGTATAACTTGGAATGATATTTTATTCAACTAGAAAATTATATTTTTCAGTGATTCTATTCCATGTAGATCTATGGTGGGATGATTTTGGATGAATACTATACAATCCCATGTGCAAGGGATGTATAGTTAAACTAGATGATCAATATAGGTATACGATACCTTAGAAATGAACCCCTTGTGGGTAGTTAGTATATCGGTTCTATAAACAAAACATGTTTGGTTATTTAAAGTTTTAGTAATAACCTATATGGTATTTTACCATATAGAATCTTGCTGTAATTCTACTTAATTGAACTATATGATTATGAGATACTCAACATGGATTATGGTAGGGTGATGTTGTTATATACGCATATGCTAACAGATGATATTTTTATCCTTCAGGGGGTGAATCCCTTATGTAGAGGCCCAGTAAGGATCAGTCTGAGATTGTTATTCTCAAGGGGGTAGTATTGTGTGTAGATTATTAGTGAGAAATAGTGTCATAGTTGGTTGATGAATTTTCATGTGATGCATGAGACAGATATGATACCCAAGAGTGGGTAGTTTATCATGAGATTTTTTACATGATATTTAAATGGAAGAAAAAAAGGTTCCCTGTTAAATATGAATTATGGGTTATGTGGGAGATCCTAGTGTTTTGGAGATGAAACTTAGGGTAGGAGATTCTACGTTTATAGATGAGATAATTTTTGTTATGTGAGGGTAGCCTATGAGATGGGTCAGTATGTAATTATGATTTCCCTTATATATATAAGCACGGATAGATTCTTTCGGTTGAGATCAGTGTATAGGAGGTGTGGCCATAGTATGGGCATAGTAATTCTTTAGGAGATGTTGAGCATGAAACCACAAGGGTTCTTTTGGTATTGAAGTATTAATTCTATGGTAGGATAAGTGGAATTTGAGGTAAGGATTAGTTTTATTCTTACAATCTTTGAATGATTCCCTTTTGGTGGGTGACCATGAGATAGACCATGGCATAGGAGAGATTTCCAATTTTGGAAGTGGAGCACTAAGGGTGATTCTGGTTAGATGATATTGACATGTCATGGAGTGTGGCTAGTTGTTTTGGTGTTTGATCCTAGTTATAAAGAGATGAGACTCATGGGATCATGATTCAAGTTATGCGATCAGGTGGTACATGAGCATACACCTATTGATTTTTTGATGAGATCGAGTCAATTTGCACTAGTAATGCATGGTATTTGTTGAATTATGGATCAATACAAAGTCGTGTATGATCCAAGTACTGATGAATTTGATAGGAATTTGTGAGAATAGTTTACCAAATCTTTTATGAGGATCAGTAATTTCCATTCATGGTAGATGAGACATCTGGTATGGATCAGGTAATATGGCATGGTCAATCTGGGAGTTGATCCTAGAAAGGTATTTTCTAGGATAAAATAAGTGTGGATCGTGGGGGTGAAACATGTTTTATGATGGAACCTTGAGGTGGTGATCGAGGATAAGAATAATGTAATACATATGGTGGGTGGTGAACCGTTTTCCATATGAAGGTATGAACCTCATTATGATTGTAATTTTAGTGGATGATGAGGTTTATGTTCTCATGACCCCAAGAATGGGTGGTGATTAATATTTTTTTGTGCTCAGTTATGAGTAGGATGGTCATGTCGAGCCATTACATGTGAAAATTAATAAATCATGGGCCATGGAATCATGATCCTTTTGTTAGAAGGGTCATTATCATGGTGTGACTGGTCTTAAGATGGTCAATACTACATTTGGATATCATTGAGATGGGAATCCAATTTATTTGCTCCCATGTGAAATACCAAATTTGGGATTAGAATACTACATTAGATGGATTCATTGCATTATCACCAAGCTCGGGTTGGTTATAATGTTATTTGAGGGAAATTTACAAGGTCATCCATGATTTGTTAAATGTTTTAAGGGGCGAACCTCAGTTCGTGACATGGTTCAGGGATGAACCATGATTTGTGGCTTGATTCAAGGGGTGAATCACATGATGAAACACAGAGAAGTGTCGTTTTACTGCATCGAAACTATTATAAGCAAGGAAAGTTGGTACTTTGGTTTAGGGTATGTTGTATATAGTGGGACAGGGTAATTTCAAGTTTTAGTTGGGACCTTTAAAGGAAAGGTCACTGTATGTGGTCCCTATGCATGAATAGTGGAGGCTTTTCTAATTCGGTTCAAAATCATATATGATAGGTAGTAACATATTTTGACCGGTGGTTTCATGTATAGTTAGGTTTGATGAGATTTAAGCCACATAGAGTGGGTTTTTGGACCACTGGGAAAGTGTTTTTGGTAATCGATTATGATGGTAGGAAGCATCATCGATTGAGATTAGTCATTATGAGCTAAGGATTATAGTGGTGAGCTTCATAAGCCTAATGATGTGTTTTGTGGTAGCACCATGGTGTATTGGGATATATATCCATAGGTAAGCATTGTCTCAGTGTTTTAGTGATGGAAGAGAGTGATTGGTTAGCTTTCGATGGATAGTACACCTCATTTTCGGAGTTGGGTAGTGGAAGATCATTTGGAGTTCAAGAGTAAAAGGAGGAAAATTGAGCTGGGAATTGATGAATTGTGTGGGATAGAACTAATGGTTGAATATTTGATGAGACTTCTTGGGGATGATAAATTCTATGGTGGGGATATTCTGATACCCCATTCTCTGATGGGTTATGGAATTCAAGGGAAAATTTAATTTTTAAATTAGTAAATGGTTCATTTTTAGAATTGGGACTCTGAATGGGATAACAAGAGTTTAAATGTTCAAAAGCGTGTCATTAGATGTGGTTTGAGCTTTTATGGAGGGTTCAAAGATTTAGGAGATCATCCAAGGAGGAATAGGTTGTCAGGATACTGTAAGGAAGAAGTTGTATACCATTCATGCTGCGAAGCAAGGCTTCACAATATGAAATAGCAGGGAAAAGGAGTGATCCCCTATGCCTCAACTAGTTCATAGCATGAAACATAGGTTCACATTATGAAAAGTGCTCCAGTTTTTTTTATCTTAAAGAGACTCTCCAACCCCTCACTTTTCATTTTGATGAAGGTACATCACCATGTAATTTTTCCTAAGTATTTTCCCTAAATTTGGTAAATTTGGTTATTGAATCGGCATTTTTAATTGTTCCTTTTTTGTGTCTTGGGTTCTAGTGTGTGTTGGGAGTGGACTGCA
Source organism: Viscum album (assembly GCA_963277665.1). Taxonomy (NCBI): domain Eukaryota; kingdom Viridiplantae; phylum Streptophyta; class Magnoliopsida; order Santalales; family Viscaceae; genus Viscum; species Viscum album. The sequence goes on along the minus strand of OY728163.1, from coordinate 2,093,731,083 downwards.
CCCCATTTCTATTAGTTTTAGTATGACAGGATGACCCAGTGAAATTTTAGGATTTATGTCTAATTAAATTAATTTTTGGTATTAATTATATACTATTAAAAATGAATTAAATATTTAATTATAAATTTTTTATAGTTAATTATTGGGTTTTATGGCTTGAAGTTGGTTCTGAGGATGTTGATGAAAACTTGGAAAAGATCAGGTGAGCATTTTCAGGTTACACTTAAAATTGGAAAAATCTTGTTTACGGTAGATGGTCCCTCTTATATACCCTATGGTATTATGAATTTTATTAATGGAATGTGATGTATGGTATTTACAAAGAGGGATATGGATAGATTTAAATTTAAATGAATTTTTTAAGTTGAATGAAATTTTTAGGAAATGGACAAAGTGACGAGCGTTATGATAGACCCGTGTGTTCTGGCTTAATTTCCTCCGTCATCGATGAATGAGGCCTTGATTGTATTTGTGTTCCTTGAGTCATGTGGACCCTTTATGGAGTTTAGAGGGATTTTTATTCATGGTATCCCTAGTATAGGTGCCTTGTTTCCATTTGAATATAGGTATGTTGTAGAATGAGAATTAGTGGCCCTCGTAGGCCCTAGAAAACCCTTGATATGCCTTAAAGTTATTTGGCTAGTGATATAACCATGGGGTGGGCGTTCCTTCCCCATTGAGATGTGATTACCCAGGTAGGTAGACCCTGAGGTGGTTGATGGATAGATTGAGTGTTTGGACTGGCTTGAAGTAGTATAAAGAATGGAATGGTATTGAGTCCATCTCCCTTATGATATATTTATTTGGAGGCCAGTGAGGGCTTAATGAGACCCTGATGATGTTGAGGGGCGTTATTTCCTCTGGGTGACTAGTGTTTACATGAGAGATTTGATCAAGACGGAAGGACCCTTATGAGGTGTCTAGGATGGGATGAGACCTAGGAGGCCCAGTGGGTACCCCCAGTGAAATGTTAACCCTAGTGAGAGGGTTTATATATAAATTTGGTAGTGATGATTTCAGATGTTTCCTAGAACCTAAAATGATGATTTGATCATGTTATGGTTGTGATGGTGATAAGTTGTGCACTTTAGTGATCGACCTAAAATTGGGGGACAACTTCAACTGAAGACTTTCCTCGTTAACATGCACAATATGAGATGGGTCTAGGTAGGATGCAATTACCACTGAGATGTATACAAGATAAATGGGATTCATTTGGGTGTTCTCCTTGGATCCATCCTTTATACCTACTACTTTGTGAATTGTTTTCTAAATAGGGAAATCCTCTGAGTCTCTAGATGAGATTGTATTGCCTAAGTCCTACTCCAAGGAATTGGATTTAATACGGCTTTATATTCCTTGGATTTTCTCCTAAAATATGTATTATGTTCTACTATGTGACTCATTTTCCCAGCAGGTAAATCCCCCGAGTTTCCTGATGAGATTGGATTCCCAGGTTAATGTGATTCGGGCATTGATATCTATATTGATTTCCCTAGATGTTAGGGAATTGGTTATTAAGTCAGGCATGCATGTGCACTTGATTTATCAGGATTCTTAGGAATTTACTATGATACTTGACACATAGGATTTACCTATATTTCATGGAATTGGTTATTGATCTAGATACTCACACACAAGATTTCCCAAGATGCCTAAGAATCAGTCATCGAGACTGATACTACTGGATTTCCTAGGATTCCTAGGAATCAATTTATACCTAATGCTACTAAATTTCCTAGAATTTTATCCTAGGTATCATAAATGGGCCTAATTTTTGGTTGGAATGGTTCCATTCCATGATCATAAACACCTTGGCACTGTTTGAAGTAGTTTTGGTTCAATCTTGAGTGTTACACAGGACATGAGGATCGATAGTGGTTATTTATTATTTTTTTGAAACTATGTTTTATTTATATTCAATTAAGTGTATCATGTGAACATATACACTGCATTTCTAGTTATGTATAGGACCACATTGGTGTTTCTATACTGATATGTACTCACACCCTCCTCAATCACCCATGGCACTTGGGTACCCGAGTAGCATCCATTGACTATAGGTTAGGTTGGTCGGAGGCTTGGTGTAGCATGATTTATCAGGATAGATCATATGGGATTATAGACTCAGATGAGTTGAGTCTTAGGGATGTTATTAGATCCTAAGTTTATTTTATTCATCTTTTATTTGTATATGTGGTCAAACTAGGGGGTGTCCAGTGAGTCAGTATGACTACTTACTTCCGCATTTTTATTTTGACATCAACATCTATGTTTTATTTGATTCAGTTTACTCTAATGTTTATTGTTCATGGATTTTTTTTTGGTTATTTTATATGTTATTTCACACTCTAGTATGGGGGTATAGTCTCCCCACGGTACTACCATATACCCCTATACTAATTGGTAGCCTCAGGTGTATGGTGAGGCACACCTGATGTCCCATTGTGACCCGGTCCGGTTACTATTTATCATGAACCAGAGAGGGGATATTACACACTTCAAATTTTTCAATGAATAGGAACTAACATCAAAAGATTAATTATGGTACATGGATAAAGTGATGTATACATCAGCTATTGGAAGCTTTATGTATGAGGTGATATGTACACAGTCAGATATTTCCTTTCTAATATGAGAAGTAATTCAGTTTATATCAAACCACAGAAGGGGAAATTATAAAGACATAAAGTGGATCATCTAATAATTGAATGCATTTGAAGATATAGTGGTATATTTTAGTGAATATGATTCTTTTCAAGGCTTTATTGACATAGATTTCTCTAGGGATATAGACACCCAAAATAGCATGATGGGATTGGTGTTTATGTTTAGTTGAACAATGGTTAGCTAGATCTCCCGACTACAGCTTTTGGTTACTTTTTACACAATAAAAGTTCCATGACCTGACCCATTGGGGACCACCTAGCTGGTAGTAAGATGAGTGTAACACCCCAATCCCACCATTGATGGTTTAGGGGCTGGTGACTAGAACTGAGTAGGCATATCACACACATGAGAGGCATTAGCCTAAAGTACCTGTACACACACAAACATCTCCACACACTAGTACAATATGAAGGATAAATGAATGATACTATAAATACATGCATAAAATCTAATCCCACATTAGAGTAAATCAAGAGTATGAAATGAAAAAGGTCCAAAATAAAAGCCCACTAAATCTGTAAAAGATTCAAACCTACTAAAAATATGGTACTATTATCAAGATGAAACTCCTAGAACTATCCACAATCCTTCTATCTTAACTAATATCCACTTTCTCCTGATCTAACTAGGACTTCATCAAAAGTCTTTTCATATATATAATACATGACATGTGCGGGCAGAGCCTATATTAGGTTGAGTAGAAACATACCCAGTAGAACAACCCTAAATCACCAAACAAAAATAATTAAAGGGGGTCATCTTAATATCAAAAAAATGTGTATTAACTAGAAGGAAAGATAAACCTAGATATTCTCAAGGAAGAAACCAAGTATCATGGTCAGGTTTTTCTTCACTACTAGCATAAGGATTCTAATCAAGTATCCAAGGTCATTCTCATTTGATAGAAATTAATCCTTGGGTCTTGTTAACACTAATGGAACTCATCCAATAGGTAATAATTTTTATGCCTAGACATGCTGAAGTTATGAACTATAACTCATAAGATTTTGATTAATGAGTAGTGGATCATTCCCAAGGCCTATGGGGTATACCTAAACCTATCCGAAATAATCCACTAGGAAGTGGATCCAACTCCTTTGGTGTCTTAAATGGGATACTTGACCCAACCTGGTGAATAATGATAGTGGATCAAACCTCGGTCCACATAGAGGGATACCTAACTCTATCCAAAACTATCCCATAGATGGGATCTATTATCCTATGCTTGGGATGGGATACAACATTGTACCCTATTAGGGATAGACTAAGAGAATGCACCCACACTAATACTAAAACTAGACTAAGAGAAAAAAGTGTTACATCCTACTCTAAAAGCAGTATACATAGTGTACACGGGACACACAATGTTTCTAGCTAACTCTAGTCCTACCCATGTCCCTATTCATGAATTATAACCCATGCCCATATACTTTGGTTGTGCCTATGTACACTGGTCATGTATGTGCCCATGTACCTAGGGTTACATGCTATGTTTCCAATATAAGCACCACATGGCATGTAAACAAGTCACACTCCATGTGATATTTATCTTCATGCATAAACCCAAGCCTTCGTGGAAGGGAGTCCAAACAGTGTGTGTCATTTTTAACTATAAGTCATGTAGATCATAAATTCATAGAAATTACATATATTTGACTCATATTATCTAGTGCCATAATCACCTTAGATTCCATTGTGTTCCTCACTATAATTCTCATATCAGAGTTGACCTAGCCTACACCATCACTGGTGGACAGATTCCTACCACCCATTGATCAAAAGTCACTTTTTATTGCACTACGCGTTGCTTGTACACCAAATTCTATAAAACTAAAATCCATTGATATAACATTGAACTTATATTTTCATCGTTAAACCTCTGTTATACTGTAAACTATCATGTTAATAATGAAACAATGATCCATATAACTCAAGAATGAAATCATGCGACAAAATAGGTTCTGAGGTAAAATTGAATCATTGTCCAAATGAAACACCATTGAGGAATGGAGAATAGGGGAAGAAAATCATGAAAAAAAATGAGAGTCCAATGAGGGTTATGTTTGGTTTTCCATCATGGATAGAATATAAAGAAAATGATTTATAATCAAGTTATCATAACCACAACAAAATAAAATTCATCATTCTCAAAAAAAATCAATGAGCTAATTGAGAAAGGATGATCCATGAATTAATTTTTGAATAAATATATTTATCTTCATCATAATAAGAAATCAAGAATAGGTAAAAACAATCCAATAACAATAAATCCCTCCCTCATATTGGATTGATCATTAATGATTAAATTCTCACATGAGAGGTCATTAATTAATTTTGTGCATTCGTTGTTGTTTTTTAAAATCTCCTTTATCATGTTCGAATTTCCTCCCCATGGTAGGTATCCTTAAATATCTAGGGTTATGTAGTAAATTATAGATATTTTCAAAATAGTGTTATAAATAGAGTGTTATCTTGGTTTAACCATTAATTATACAATAAATAAATAAATTTATTCAATTTATTTTTTATCTAATATTATATAGAAACTGAACTTTATCTAAACATCCAACACTGACCTAAATTATGTCACACCTAGGGTAAAACCTATATAATAAATTAACAATGGTTTTGGTTTTCCCATCTAAGACACTGTTTTGGAGATATTCCATTATTTATAGAAAATTTTACATGTGTAATATATTATATTTACCATTTTTAATATATCAATACTAAGGCTCCACAAGGATCAAATTCCATACTAAATCCACACCTTACTCTAAAAATATTAATTAAAATATCTTAAAGTATTTAACAGAAAAAATGGAATTGTTATATTCACTCTAACTCGTGGATTTTTGTCCTAAAAAGAAAAAACCTACTCAAAAAGTTGAGGGTACAATGATCACATTTGGTTCTCTAGATCCTAGGTTCCCTTCTGAATATTCTCATAATTCTAATACACATGCACCAAGGGAATCTCTTTCCCATGAAGGATCCTATCCTGTTTATCCTTGATGGCCACTGGGTATTCCGAAAAGGTAAATTCGTCCTCAATGTCTAGATCACCCTAGTAAATAACATGCAACAGATCATGAACATACCTCATCAACGGTGACATGTGGAAAACATTATAAATTCAGTATAATTTTGGTGGTAAGTCTAAGGGCTATGCCACCTCACTGGCTCTGTATTCTATCTCAAAAAGAATAAGGAATTTAAAAGATAGATTTTCAACTTAACAAAATATCTACAATCCTCACTAAGGTGAGATATTTAGGAACACATGGTGTCCATTGTTAAAATAAAAAGGACTTTTTCATCATTCTTTATGCGAATTATGAGGGATTTGGGAAATCCTTATCTTCTCCTAGATGATTTTCATCTTCTCTGTAATCGCTTATACTAACTCTGGGCCCATAAGAATCATCTCACCTAGCTATGAATAGCACAGTGGGGGGCTACAGTGTCTACCATACACATCCTAAAATGGTTTTATATCAATGGTGAGTGGTTGCTATCCTTACATGAAAACTTTGATAATGGTAGGTGATCCTCCCAGCTATGGCCAAAATCCAACATGCAAGCCTGCAGTATGTCCTTTAGGGCCTAAATAGTTATCTTTGTCTGACCATATTTTTAGGAGTGGAATGTCATGCTTAACCCCAAGTGAGTCCCAAAATCAACCTATAATCCTCTCCATAATCATGAAATAAGTTTCATGGTCTAAAATAATCATCAAGGTAACTCCATGAATCCAGATTATCTCATGCATGTATAGGCATCCCAAACTCTCCAATAAACTCTACTCTCGTATGGCTAAAAAGTGTTCCAAATTAGTGATCTGTTTTGAGATATCCTAGATAGTATCATGGAATCTAGATGATTTTGAAATTAATTTCAAAAAATACATGGATATTCCACCCCACTTCCACTCTGAAACATCAAGGGGTTGGATCAAACTTGCTAGAACCTAGTTCTCAAATTTTACCTATTTTTAGGTGAGGCATCAAGAGATAAACATACGAATAATAATCTTCATCCCTAGCCACCAAAACTAACATTGAAGGTCATGTTACTTATTTTACACTCCTATATGTACCGATAAGGGGGTGTATGAAACTCCCTTAGCACCTCCTCTCACAGCGAGACCGGTACGATTGTTCATCCTCAAAAAAGGATGAATTTATTCCCACCATTAGAAAATACATTAAGATAATGTCCTATGGATATCTGGTCAAACAAGACCTCACAATTAATATCTCTAAGTTGTTCCTCCCTGATGTGATGAAGAATCAGAGGAGTAATAATCATTGACTATAGGTATGATACTTAACAATTGTGAACAGGATTTCCTACTTAGAGCATCTACTATCATGTTCTATTTCTCATGAGTATAGACCATTGAAAATTCATAATCCCATAGGAACTCTAGTCATTGATTGTACCTTAGGTTGAGATATTTTTACAAGAAGATATACCTGGTACTTTTATGGTCAGAATAGATAATGAATTGGTATCCCATAAGATAGTGTTGTTAAGACTTCAGTGAGAAAATCATCACTACTAGAACCAAGTCTTGAGTTGTATAATTATTCTCATGGGGTATCAATTTTCAAGACCCACAATTAATCACCACATACCTATGAATCAAAAAATATCCAATCCCGGATCTAGAGACATCGTGCGTACTCAACACCCTCCTCTGGAAGTCTCAAAATGGGAGCGCTTTTCAACTTCTGCTACAATTCTTGAAAATATTTTCGATGCTTCTATATCCACATGAAATGTTTCCCCTTTTGGTTAAAGGTAATTAGATGTGTCACAGTCTTGGAAAAATCATGCTAGAATCATTGATAATAGTCTGCTGACCCAAGGAATCTTACTTCCTCATTCATGCTCTTTGGTGGCTCCCAATCTAGGACCATCTTGATCTTTACTAGGTCCACTACTGCTCCATCCTATTAGATAATGTTTCCCAGAAAGTGGGCCTCTCAAATATAGAACTAACAATTTGAGAGTTTCCCATAAATTTGGTGCTCTCAAATTATATCTAGAACCATCCTCAAAAGTCTCATGTTATCCTCATTTTATGTTGAGTGCACGAGGATGTCATTAATGAAGACTTCTATAAACCAGTCTAAGAAGGGATGAAAGATCCAGTTTATGAGTCCCAGAAACACTGTTGGGGGATTCATCGTGCTAAAGGGAATCAACATGTACTTATAGTGACCATAGAATAATTTAAATGACATCTTCAGTATTTCCTCCTCTCGAACTTAGAGCTGGTGATAACCTAGCCATAGGTCAATCTTCAAGAACCGCCTTTACTCTTTCAGTTGGTTGAAGAGGTCATTGATTCTTGAAAGTATATACTTATTCTTGATACTCACCTAGTTCAGGAAATGATAATCCATGCAAAACCTCAAGATCCCATCCACCTTTTTGGTGAATAACACTAGGGCTACCCAAGGGACACACTGAGTCTAAAAAAATATCTTCCTCTATAGATCCCCCGACTACACCTTCAAATCTCGTAGCTTAGTGGGCGCCATCCGATATGCTAGCATAGATATAGAGGTAGTACTTGGGTATAGTTCAATATATAATTTTATCTCTTAATGGGTAATTAAGCCTAGAATTTCCTCAGGTAAGTCATTCTTGTACTCTTCCACTACTATAGGAAACTAAAACCTTATAATGTCTACTTCTCCAAGGGACATACTACCCAACTGATGAGAGATCGTTTGTATCCTCTTATGTAAAATCTCATCCTTCTATATTTGGGATTAATTATTATCGATGAAAGAAAATATCATCTCATCAACTAGGATTCATCATATCCTCTGCCTAAAATTTTCAATATGTGCATGAACCATAGAGATTCATTACATACATAGAATGACATCATAAAGCCTCATTGTGGGTATAAATAGACCTCATATGAAGATCTATCCTCTAAGACATAAGTCGCACTGTCGGTAGAAATCTGTAATCACTAAATCACCCCTGGTAAGAGTCTTTGTAACACCCTAAGATTTTATGAAATATTTTTTAAAAATAAATTTATTTTCTTCGATAGCTTTTGTCACACGCAACACTCAGTTTTAGCGAACCACAATATACTATTAATATTATTATTTAAACCTGGTCATTATAACCTATCTATTAAATTGGAAGGTATGAATAAGACTAACTAAATTATGAAAAATATGTGTTTTACACATTAATAAAATAAATTCATTTATTATCAATTTATTATAAAATAAAATAAAAAACATTTGAAAGTAAAAGAAATGATTTTCAGAAAAAAAAAATTGTTTTTATGCACATGAAGTATTTCTATCATAATAAATTAAATTAGTCACAATTAGTGAATTATTTTAATGAAATTTATATATTATATATTCATTAAATTTTTTTTTTCATTCATCTAACATTTTCTCTAATCATGGGATAAGAATAAATTCAATTTTATGTTTAAAAAAATGTATTTTTATAAAAAGCGGTTTCGTTGCGTTTTGTGCACTTATTTTAAAACTAATTTTTTCAAAATTTAGAAAATGTATTTTAAAAAAATAATTTTATTTTTAAAATAAAAATTTAAAAATTATCATAAGGATAATTTTTTATAATTTTCTTAAAGCATTATTGTCTCAATGAATAGTGAAAAATATTGATTTTTATTGAAAACTTTCTTTTCGTTTAAAGAATTTGAAAAGTTATATTTTGTTTTAAGATGGATTTAAAAGTAAAATTAGTTAAATTATATTATTATTAATCCAATTTAGTTAAATTTAATCAATCCAAAATTAAATTTTGATATAAAAATGTTTTATACTTATGAAAACTTTTTCTTTGGAAAAACTGATTTTTCATCGCGTCTGTGGGTTTAATTTTAAATTAAATTATACTAATTATGTGAATTTAATTTGGTAAAATGGAATATATATTTTTAATTATAATAATTAATATTATTAAACTAGTCCAACTTAATTTTTTTCATAATTAATAATAAAAATAGTAAAAATTAATTATCACGGTTAAGGTTAAAATGAGATTACTTAGGGTTAAATTAAAATATAGGGGTAATTTTTTCAATTTAATTTCTATAAATTATATTTTTTGGACATATTTAAACCTTATATTATACCAAATTATAATATATTTTCCTTTCTACAAATTCTTTTTGGGAATTACTTTATCATTTTTTATTCTTTCAGGAAATTTCCAAGTAGTTTCCAAGTGGGTTCCATTCCCCACTTATAAAAGGACATCTCTTATCATCTTCTATACACACTCCAAGGTAATTTTGGTTCATAAAATACCTACTAAAATACATTCCTTAACTCCCTAACCACCTTATAGAGGTATTATCTTTATTATTAAACACCCCTAATAAGGCTTTAGGTGTAAACCTAAAGAGGCTCTTCAAAGAAGAGGTATAGTTCTTAATCATGCGTTTTCATTTTATTTCCTTTTCCACCACATTAAAATATTATTCAATTAATATGAAATAATAAAATCATTGTATCTATTATACTAATATTTTATTATATTAATTTCATAACCGACATCCATCTCCTCTTCAATCAAATGGGAAACGAAATTGTCGATCATGTGTACGGTGGACTACCGCCTCATGAACCGATGTGATTCATTTTACATAACCACCTATAATGGATTTATATAATTATGGATTTAAAAATTTTATATGATATTTATATGATAATTATACTTCTGGAGTAATAATATCACATCTACCTTATTTCCTTCTAATCTATTGGAAAATGATAATGTCACTCATGTGTATGTGTGGACTACTGCCTCCACGAAGCAATGTGATATGATTTTAATTTTATTTTGACATGGATGGTAATAAGTATAAATTTAATAAATATATATGATATATATGATATAAAAAATATTCTTTAAATTTGAATTATTATTTACCTTTATTTCTTTTCATTCTTTGAAAAAATGGAAACAATATTCATGTAAATGTACGGCCAACCGTCTCCATGAACGGTATGATTATTTTTCTATCTATAATTTTTTTGGATAATTATAAATACATATATAATGAATATATATTATATTTATATCATTATTAACATTTTTTATATTATCTGTCACACACGGTTTTTTTTTCTGTCTTTGTATTGATCCGGCCCATTCCCAGTTTTAACAACTGAATTTGTTTCTTTTATAACTATTTTTTTTTCATCATTTTTCACCCAATCAACTTCCCACTTATCCTATACTGATATATTAAAATTTATTTATCCTTTTGGACCCATTAGAAATTCATAATCCAGGCGAATTTGGGTCACTTATTTAGGTATTGGGCCGGCCCATGGGCCCATTTCCTGTTTTAAAAAAAATAATTTGTTTCATTTATATCTTTTTCATTTTTTAATATTTTTCGGTGATTCCACCTCCCCCCCGAAGACAATATCCCTATCCTCACCCCCAATATCGATTTTACCACTTTGGAGCTCATATTGGTCGCGTATTAGGGAGAATGTTCTCTGGTTTCCTCAAAACGTCCAGAATTGAGAAGGTAACTTGTTTCACCCATAACTCATTCAATTCGTACTCTTTTGGACACCAATTTTCTTTCCCTGGTTCTTCCAGATCTTAGTAGTATCTCCAGGAATTTTCAAGCCATTCCCTTCCCTCTAGGGTTTCAGATCTAATGGAATACGAAGAGTTTTCTAGGGTGAAAGGTGAGATTCCTTCTCCTTTCTCCTTCCTCTTCCCCCTCCTTTCATTATTTCATGGTTTTATATTGTACCCTAGTCTTGATAGACTTAGGGTTTTGTTATACCATGTTTTTTGATGGGTTTTATGTTTTTTTAGGTCTGGTATTTATAGTTTTAGGGTTTATAAACCCGCGGCGGGTGATTTCGGGTGTGCGTTTCAATTACGCCAAAGATTTGAGGTAGGATACCCCATGAAAATGACTTTATTATTTAAGTTTCATCCTTTTATTATATTTAAAACCATATATATATGTTTATTATTGTTTTTCATCCTTTGGATAATTTTATTGGTGTTCAAAGTGGTTGTTTAATCATTGGTTTGTGAACGGTAGTGTTGTTTTGTCATGAAAGTTCTCAACAAGTGTTTGTTTAAATGTTCCGTTATCTTTTGCAAATATTTTGTGAGGTTTATAATCTGTTATATGGTATTTTTAACATGTTACAGTATCTTGAATGAAAATATGTCTTTCAATTGGTTTTTTATTCCTTTTCATGTACATAAAATAAATTGTTTTGTTTAAAAAGGGCATGTCATGTGTTCGGTAAATTGTCCGGTTGGCTTTTATGTGTGATGTGTGATTTAAAAGTTACTTGATTGGATTTATAAAGGAATTGGAAGAATTATAAATGGTATTTTTGGGTACTTATATTGATTTCCAATTTGGATTTGTTTTTACAAACAAGTGGGTTTTGATTTACAACATATTTTGGCCCGAGTTGCCCAAAAATGGACCGTTTCACATCTTTATGAAAATGGTTGTGTTTTGAATATTTAACCTAAGTATTATAAGAGATTTATGAATGAGGTTTACTGCTGTAAATGATGTTTATACAGATCCTTAATAAAATTAAAATGCATACCTTCATCAAAGGTTAGTTTTGAGAAAATGTTTAAAGGCCCGTTTGGCATTTCCTAATGAAGGAGTGTTTTACTTGTATATAACAAGTTGTGAAATTGGGATTGTTTTATGGTCCATTAAATGATTTTATTAAATTTTTATTGGGCTGCCAAATATGATTTGGTTTGGTTATGATGTGTGTTTATAATTTAAAGAGTGTTTTTGAAAGAGTTTTATGTGCAAATCCTCAATACACTTCATGAAATTGTTTTACTGAAATATTTAGCGGTTTGTTGATTAGTGTAAGAAATGTGAAGAATGATTATGGGATGTTTGTGTTTTTATGGTTTTGGAATGGAATGGGGATGTGAAATGTGTATTTGATAATATGTGTAACTTGATTGAGCACTAAAGGGAATCCCAGGTATCTAGGTGGGCGGACGTGTACTAGTATGCTAGTGATTCTGTGGGGGTTGGCCCCTGTTTCACGTAGCAAGTTTGACGATGACAACACTAACTAAACTATGATGATGTTAATAATTGGGGACCACTAGGTTATGGGTATGTTCCCTACTAGTGGCTCGTGCACGAGAACGGATATTTATTATGGTTACTTTCACCGAGATACGAGGTACCTGGGGCTCACAACTAACTAGTGCCTAGGGGTATTCCTGTGACTAGTGCTCATTGGCTATTTTGTACTCACCGTCGGCATACGGTGTGTTTGGTTGGTAAATTCAGTAGTATGTGTTATTTATTTGAATGTTAAAATTATTTAAAACAGCCCTCTTGAAAACTATTTTAATTTTGAAGTTTCACCTCTTTGAAAATAATTGTTACTTGCATTTTTGTTTATTAAACCTGCATGTTTTTGTCTGATAATTATTATAGCATGAAACCTCATTTGAAAACCAGACTTTCAAATCTTGAATTTAAAACTATAAATTGATGTTTCTTTTATTTTAAAGTAATGTGCATTGGGAATAGAATACCGGGCTAACCTACTGAGTTTTAATACTCACGCCTATAGTCTTCTTCTTTTTTTAGCCCTTGTGCAGGTTTCATCTTTAGTTCGATCACCTTGGGAGACTTTTTATCATTGTGTTGGAGAGTGACCAGAAGTGTCACATGGAGTTATTTTTTTTTCATCGGAATTGTTCATTTGAGTTGTTGGTTTTGTTCTAATTTTATTTTCTTGTACAAATAATATTTAGTTCAATTTTTATATAAATTCATTTTGGGCTGTCCGTTTATTTCCGTTGTTTGTTTGATTGTTTATATATGGGCGAAATCGTTCCCTTGTGTACTCTATTGATGCCCTTGGTGCTTGTCACCATCCCGGGAGGATCGGGAACGCCTCTCGGGACTTTTCGCGGGCTGGCCTGGGTGACCGGTTCAGGGTCGACTCGGGCTGGTTCGTGACATTATCGAACCATGATCAAAGTAAAATGATTGAAACTACCAAACCAAAACATATGTGAAAAAACGGAGCAATTATTACCCAAAATGTGATTTAAACAAAGAATTAGTAATAAACAGGTGATAAAAGGTTATAAGTAAATAATATATGTTATTATACATATTATTATTCTTTTATAATATATTTATAAGAAACCTATATTTATTATATATTAGGTTTGAACATGTACAAATAAATTCAAGACTTGAGGTAAGGGATTTCTAGACTCTCTTTTATTTCTAGGAGACATGTGCCATATTCAATGATTGTTTCTTTTGTGTGGTGTATATACTTAAAATTTTACATTTTATATCATTAATATACTTATATTAATGATATTTAAATTAAAATTTTATGTTATTATTTCATGGGGATTATAATTCAAAATTTACCAAAAGTGGTAAGGGGTTTTTATCTCACTTTTGTTTTTGTGGGATACATGCCATATTCACCACTTGTTTATTTTATGTGATGTATATAATGGCCATGAATGTATTTTATGTTTATTATTATGAAAATTATAGGAATTTACATATCTATGTAATTTTTTTTCTTTTATGGAACTCATGATTCAAAAGTTACCAAAGTGGTAAGGATTTTATGTTACAATCTCATTGTTTATCAAGACAGTTTTTGATTAAGTTTTTGATGATAAAATATTATGATAGATCTATAAATAAACTCCTTAATTTTATTATCCTATGGTTATTTATATAAATTACATGATTTAATTTCGTTTTCCTCTCTTTCTGTACTCAATATTCCAAAATAATGTTTTCAAGGAAAAACTGACTTTATTTCTCTCTTCAGTAGGAAACACTTTCTATTCCATGTCCATATTTTCTAAAAATATTTTCAAGATTGTTTTTACTATTATCAAAATATTTTTTAAAGTCATTTTTTTAAAAAAATCATTTTCAAAAAATTATTTAAATTAATCTTCTTTTTTATTTTTTGAATGAGGTACTTTTAACTTTTTATCAAAAATCTTAAAGGAATCTTTATTTTAACGAGTATAACATGAATAGTAATTACCACCATCATGACTGCTTAATGATTTAAATCTTCCTTTACAAGTTTCAAAGTTTATTTTCAAAGAAAATTTTTTCTTTAATATTTGGGAAATTATTATATTTTAAATAAGTGATTTCAAATTAAAAATGGTATCTTCCTTAAGAAATATTCTAAGTGATCTTTTAAAATAATTTTCCTTTGATATTAATTAATCTTTAATAGGGATATGATCCAATAAATCCATTATTAAGATTTATGTGGATGGTTTATTATTATGATGAAAATATGTTTATGGAACCTATTTATTTCCCATGGGTTATTCTTATGAAACCCATTTCTTTTTTCATGGATGATACTATGAAGAAATGTTTATGAAACCCACTTACTTTATTTATGTTAAGCTATAATTAATGTTTTATGATATTATAGAACACATATTTATGATTTTCATTATGTGACGGTTGATCCCAGAATTATATATCCACCAAATTCATTGGGTAAATATCGATAAATCATGAGTTAATTATGTTATGTGTTAACCTGATTACATGTTCACAATGTTATGTGTGGACCTGGTTTCATGTCTATAAGGTTATGTGTAGACCTAGTTTCATATTAATAAGGTTATTTGTAGACCTGGTTTCATGTCCATAAGGTTATACATGGACCTGGTTTCATGTCCATAATTTTATTCGAGGGATTGACTTTATGTACTTAACTTAATGAGTGAACCTATTTATATTTATACATATTCACAATTATATAATTTTATGTTTTTCACATTCCTATGTATATTTTATTCTCTCATGGATTATGTTCTTTGATTCCATTATGATTCATGTCTTATGAACTACCAAGCTTTATGCCATGACTCAAGATTAAGATCTTTGTTATGTAGGTTATGGTTTTCAACTGTTAATATCATGTTCTTAAACATGTTTTCTCATTTTATGATTATGTGATCATTTTTATCTCCCTTGTTTACCCTTATAGAGCATCTGATCTCACCCTTTATTATATTTCCTTTCCCTGGGTTTTGAAGAATGGTTTTAATTGGGGTATGTCTAAGAAGAGCATTATGTGTGAATATATTTATTAGATAAGTTGAATGTCACCCAATAAATAATAATATTGGGTATCTAGTATCCAAAGACACTAAAACTTTACGGTCCTTAGACATGTATTTTTGAGATATATTGAATATTCATCTAAAAATATGTCATATTTATATATGAAAAATCTGGTTCTCTATAGTTGGTATCAAAGGATACGTTTAGTTAACCTTTGGAATTATGATAGGAAAAATTTATTGATAACCCTAGGGATGTATCTAAGGTTAAGTCTAATTATAAGAAAATATCTTTGAATTTTGGTAAAGTATAAAGCTAGTGGTTTCTATGAAATTACATCTCTATCTGAATACTATAATTAGATGTGGATTTGGCACAGTTGTGCCTAGGTTTATTAACTCCAAAAAGTGCACATTGGGATTTGAATTGATCATCACCCAATGCATGAAAATGATTCTTGCTGCATACCTAGTTTGACACTCCTAGGGGATATGTTTTGGAAATTCACAAACTCTTTATAAAAAATCATAGATGATTTTAATATATGATGACCATGAGTTACCTAGGTTAAAACTAAAGATTTCATATATTGAAAAGAAGGTGACATTATTTAGACAACCTTAAAATGATTTTTCATATATAGTTTCTCACTATGACTATTGTTGATCACACTATGTTTTTTAGTTTTATTCAATGGTTAGAAACTGAAGGAATCATGTGAATAATGATTACAATAGACATCATCATAAGAAACCAAATGGATTAGAAGCTGGGATGAAATATTTTGTGGATATGATCACTCAATTCTCTAAAGTTATAAGTGGTATCATGGGTCATGTTAAGCTTTTTAATTTAACAAGGAAAGAGAAACATTCCATTTAATCTTTTATATGAAAACATCCACCCTCCTTCTATGAAACTTTTGATCCACTGGTTACTAATAAATGGATCAATGTGATGGGAAAGATATTTTCCGTTCTTCAATGCTCGAACCATGAAAAAAATTCTTATTAATTTATCATTTGGAATTTTAAGTGGATCAATGGAGGAGTATTATTAATAATATGAGGCAATATGATAAAATTTACTCCATGGAATGTGATTTGTTTAAGGGAATATTTTTCAGTAAGTATTTTCCTTTTATTCTATATACAAAAATAGAGAAGGAATTATTTGAGATTATGCAGAAGTATGATGAATCCATTTGTACCAATGAGGAAAATTTTATAAGTCTCATAAGGTATGATTGAGGTTTAATATTAATCCCTAAAATAAAAATTGATCAATTCTTTAGGAGTCTAAAAAAAAGTATTTAAAAGGCATTATTCATAAGGGACTTTGGATGTTATGGATAAATTGTTCGATGTGAACTAAAAGTGGAAATAAAATATGGAAACCCTCAAGGTTATCATGGTAATAAAATGAAAATGGAGTTTCATGGAATCTACAGTGGTATGTCAAATGTTAGGAAGAAAAAGTTTCAACCTCCTGCTTTCTAAAAGTGTGGAAAGAATCACTCAGGTGAATTTATAACAGGAATAATAAAATATTTCAAGTGTGGGAAGTTTGTCCATCGAGTGAAAGAATTTAGAAGTGATGTGAAGAGTATAATAAATGAAACAAATAGAGAGAGATATCATAAAATAAACCACTCACACTTTAGTGATATAAATACAATAAGTTTGTTTATTATGTGAATCAATTCCCTAATCCAAGGGATAATGAGGATAATAAGACACAACAACCTCTAGAGTCAAATGACAAAGGGAACGCTTATTCAATCACAACTATTGAAGTGAATCATGATATTTAGGTCATAATAATCCTCAAAATTATAATTAGGGATTCCATATTAATGTTTTTATGTATAATCTCTATGAAAATATTATCCTTTAGTGAAATTTTATGTGATTTTTAGCATTGATTAGCTCTCCCTATATAGATTCAATATATATTTTTGGAATAAGGAAATCATATTTGATATTCTAAATAAACATATAACTATACCAGACCTCAAATGGAAATATTTTTGGATAATATAAGATATTATTTAAGTAATAAATGTATAATTATCTTTTAGAATCATATTTAATTTTATTTTGGAAAATGATAAGGGTGTTTACATTTTGGTATGATACTTTATAAACGATTAAAATTATTTCAAGATAATTGATAAGTTGATCATGGAAGGATGTGATATAAAATAATTCCAATATTTTGGATTCAATTTTGGTCAAACAAATTTTTAGGATCCTTAAGTTTAACTATTTATGGAATGGGTTAAGTTGAACTTTGGGTGTTATTATTGAAGTTTTAGAACCTAATGCTTTGTACTTATCCATATTGAATAACTTTCCCTAACCATTTTGGTTTTAGTAAATATTTAGAGATGATAGGAATAAATTTCCATCATTTTATGGATCTTATGGTCCATTAAATGTTAATTTTAGTATTTTAGGCATGAAAAAAAATTATCTTGAATATTTATTTCTTGGAGTAAGAGATGAAGCGGAAATTGATAAAAGCACAACCAAAGGATAAGATTATGCTTATAAAATAGAATTAAATCAATTAAGTATATATTCTCATGAAAATTAATCTAATTTAGTAAAAGGATCTTGAAAAAAATATGCATTTACCTTCATTCTGATAAATGAATTGTCTTTTCACCCATCACAGATTTAGGGTTTTATGGTCATTAACTTTCTCCTGACCATGTTCTATATAACTCTCTATTAATATTTGGGTGTTATTTTTCTCTCCCAAGTCCATATTTTTACTTCCCATAAATACTCTTCTATTTGGAAATCTATTTATGTGTTATTCATATGACCTTCATAATTTCTTTTCCCTCATTTAAAGAGGAAGTTTAATTGACCCTATTTACAATGTGGGTTTTCTATAAGGATTTTTCAAATGTAAAAACCACCAAGCACAAGTTCAAATTGTGAGGATAAAATTTATTAAAGGGGGTAGAATTTAAAACCTGGATATTTTATGAAATATTTTTTTCAAAAAAAATATTAATTACTTTGATAGATTGCATTATACACAACACCGAGTTTTAGCGAACCGTAATATACTATTAATATTATTATTTAAACCTAGCCATTATAACCTAGAAGTTAAATTTGTGGGTATGAATATTAATAACTAAATTATGAAAAATATATGGTTTAAACATGAATAAAATCAATTCATTTGTTATCAATTTATTATAAATAAAAATAAAAAAAATTTAAAGTAAAAGAAATGTTTTTCTAGAAAATATGTTTTTAGGCGCATAAAGTTTGTTCATCTTAATAAATTAAATTAGTCACTATTAGTGAATGATTTTAGTAAAATTTATATATTATATATTTAATAAAATGTTTTATTGTTCATCTAATATTTTTTTCTAATCATGGGTGAGAATAAACCCAATTTTATGTTTAAAAAATGTATTTTTCTAAAAAGCGATTTCATCACATTCTACGCACTTATTTTAAAAATAATTTTTACCACTTTTAAAAAAATAATTTTAAATTTTAAATTTCATTTTTTAAATTAAAATTTAAAAATTATCTAAGGGTGAATTTTTTAGTATTTTATAAAAATATTAATTTTTCAATAAATAGTGAAAATACTGATTTTTATTGAAAACTGCCTTTACATTTAAAGAATTTATAAATTTAAATTTTTTTAATATGTATTTAAAAGAAAAATTAGTTCAATTATATTATTATTAATCCAATTTAGGTCATTTTAATCAATTCTATGTTCAATTTTTATATGAAAACTTTTTATACTTATGAAACTTTTTCTTTGGAAAAATGCTTTTTTGCCGCATCTGTGGGTTTTATTTTAAATTAAATTTTGTCAATTATGTGAATTAAATTTAAAAAAATGGATTAAATATTTTTAATAATCATAATTAATATTATTTAATAATTAGAACTTAATTTTTTGTCATAATGAATAGTAAAAATAGTAAAAATTAATTATCGTGGTTAAGGTTAAAACGGATTTATCTGGGGGTTAAACCAAAAGATAAGGGTAAATTTTCCAATAAAAATTGTATAAATTCTATTGTATGAATATATTTAAAACTTGTACTATACAAAAATCTCATAAAATTTTATTTTGAAGTATTTTTCTTGGGAATTATTTTATCATTTTGGATTCTTTTAGGAAATTTCTAAGTAGTTTCGAAGTGGGTTCCTTTCCCCAATTATAAAAGGACATATCCACTCCTATCATATACAAACTTCAAGATCCTTTGGTTTTATAAATTCAGTAAACAAATAAATTACTTTATTACTCCTCTCCTATATCCTAGTGTCCTTAGTTTGATTAGAAAACCCTACTAAGAAGGCTTTAGGTATAAACCTAAAGAGGTTCTCCAAATAATAGTTATAGTTTATAATCATGCATTTTCATTTTAGGTATTCTTACACCTCATTAAAATAATATTAAATTATTATTATATAATAAAATAATTATATATCATATACTGATATTCTATCATATTAATTTCATAACCAACATCTATCTTCTCTTCCATAAAATTGGAAATGAAACTGTCGATCGTGTGTATGGTGGACTACCGTCTTGTGAACTGATATAATTTTTATTCCATAACCACCTCTAAAGAATTGATATAATGATGTATTTAACATATTTATATTATATTTATGACATAATTATAATTATGGATATATATATTATAAAATCTACCTTGTCTCCTTCCAATCTGTTGTAAAATGGTAACGTTAATCGTGTGTATATATGGATTACCGCCTCCATGAAGTGATGTGATGTGTTTTTCATTTTATTTTTAAATGTATGGTAATAAGAAAATATTTAATGAATATATATTATATATATGATATAAAAATTATTTTTTAAATGTGAATTATTATTTACCTTTCTTTTGTTTTATCCATTGAGAAAATGGAAACATCGTTGATGCATACGTACGGCCTACCATCTCCATAAACAGTGTGATTCATTTTTATATCTCTAATTTTTATGGATGATTATAAATACATATATAATGAATATATATGATATTTATATCATATTTAAAATTATAAATATTATGTAACCATGATCAAAGTAAAAGGACCAAAACTATGAAACCAAAACATACGTGAAAAATGAAGCAGTTATTACCGGAAATGTGATTTTAAGAAAGAATTGTTAATAAGTAGGTGATGAAAGGTTATAAGTAAATAATATATGGTATGATACATATTATTATGGTAATGTATTATATATATAATAAACCTATATTTATTATACAGGATATTCAAATGTGAATGAATAAAGTCGAGACTTGAGGTAAGGGATTTCTAATCTCACTTTTATTTTTGGGAGACATATGTCATATTCACCACTAGTTTCCTTTGTGTGGTATATATACTAAAAATTATAAATTTATATAATAAATATATTTCTATTAATGATATATAAAGTTTATTTTTATGTTATTCCTTCATGATCCTTATGATTCAAAAGTTACCAAAGTGGTAAGGAATTTTTGTCTCACTTTTATTTTCATGGGACACATGCCATATTCACCACTTAATTATTTTATGTGGTGTATATAATAAAAATAAATCTATTATATGATACTTATTATGAAAATTATAAGGTATTTACATATCCATATAAGGTTGTTTATTTCACGGGGCTTATGATTCAAAATTTACCAAAGTGGTAAAGGTTTTATGTTATAATCTCATTGTTTATTGGGGTTGTTTATGATTAATTTTTTTATGATGAAATATTATGATATATCTCTCAAGAAACTCATTAAACTTATTCTAATTTTTTTTTTAAATTACATTTTTTTCATTTCATTTCCCCTCTTTATGTACTTAAGATTCTAAAATAATGTTTTCAAGGAAAGAACGACTTTATTTCTCTCTTCGACCGAAAACCCTTCCTCTTTCATGTCCATGTTTTCTAAAAAAATTCAAGAAAGATTTTACTATTATCCAAAGATTGTTTAAATTTATCTTTACCCATATTTTCCTTTTAAAAAAATGGTTGAAAATGAATCTTCTTGTCATTTTTTAAACATGGTACTTTTCTATTTTTACAAATAATGTGAAAGAAATATTTTTTTAACATGTATAAAATGAATGGTAATTCCTACCATCATGACCACTCGATGATTTAAATATTACTTTACAAGTTTCTAAGTTTATTTTCAAAGAAAATTTTTTCTTTAATATTTGGGAAAATTTTATATTTTAAGTAAGTGATTTCAAAGTGAAAGGGGTATTTTCCTCAAGAAATATTCTATGGGATATTTTAAAATCATTTTCCTTCGATGTTATTGAGATTTACTGGGTATGTGATCCAATTATACCATAATTATCCTTTATCTAGATGGTTTATAATTATGAAGACAAGATATTTATGGAATCCATTTCATTTCCATGGGTTATACTTATGAAACCTGTTTCTTATCCATAGGTTATGCTATGATGAATTTTTTATGAAATTCATTTCCTTTATATGGGTTATTATATGATGAATATTTTATGATATTGTGGAATAAATATGTATTCTTTTTATTATGTTATGTATGGGCCTATAATTATATATCCCTCCAATGCATTTTGTAAAAACAGATAACTCATGAGGTAATTTTGTTATGCATAAACCTGATTTCAAGTTCACAATTCTATGTGTGGACCTGGTTTCATGTTTTTAAGTTTATGTGTGTACTTGGTTTCATGTCCATAAGGTTATGTTTGTACCTATTTTCATGTCCATAAGGTTATGTGTGGACCTGGTTTCATTTCCATAAGTGTATGTGAAGGACTAACTTAATATACTTAACTTAATGAGTGAATTTGTTTCTATTTATACATGTTCGCATTGTTATAATATTATATTTTTTCCAATTACTATGTATATGTTATTCTCTCATGTCTCATGTTATTTGATTCCTTTATGATTCATGTATTATGAATCTCCAAGCTTTATTCCATGACTCAAGATTATGATCTTTATTACATAGGGTATAGTTTTAAAATTTTAATCTCATGTTATCATTCCCTTATAGTCATGTTATGCCTATGTGATCATTGATATATAATATGTTTACCCTTACTAAGAATCTAAGATCACCCTTTCTTATGTTTACTTTCCTTAATTTATGAAGAAATGTTTTAATTAGGGTATATTTAAGAAGAGTGTTATGTGGGAAGATATTTATAGGAGATGTTGAGAAGATTGAGTACCTATTATCCAAAGACACTAAATCTTTATGGTCCTCAGGCATGTATTTGTGATATGTATTTAATATTTATCTAAAAATATGTAATATTTATGTATGAAAATTCTAGATCGCTATATTATATAAGCGTAAAGGTCGATCTAACAATTACACTAGAATTTCCAAATCTCAAACAAGGGATGTGACAAGGAAAGAGTGGACCTCACCTGAGTCTATGTAAACTATAACTAAGGTAGATAAGACATTGATCTTACCTAGTATCATAACTATACCCACTAGTTCATAAGCCTCCACTTTCTATAATTTTCCACATCCCTGATCACCAGCACCCTAAGCCTGGCGTGGAACACATGGGGGTTGTAGCGGTGGTGACAGATAATAATGTTGACCACCCCTATAGATATCCAAGCTCATTTTCCATGTACATCACCCTACAGACCTCCCCACTCAAGCCACTATCTCTTCCTTGGAATCCTATAAACCATCTTTATGTCTAATACATGGTGGGTCAGGCAATCTCACATGATATAGAATCACCCATCATAAAAATAGAACCACATCTCCCTCAGCTGAATGGAATATCCTTGGTATCCATAAGTGATTTATAATCTATCATGATAATGCCTCTAAATCCACATCACATGCATGGATCCCTAATTTTGGCATCAACTACCAATTACTGAGGTCTCAACTCCAGGGTTCCCACTACTAGAACCAATTTTCAGTGACTTCACTAATAAGAATTTTTCCACAATAAAGGCATGCTCTAGTTCCTCAGTATAAGTAGGGATGAAAATAGATACCACTCCATCTCAAATATATTGATTAAGTCCATGCTCAAAAGTTTTTGCTCAAAATTTTCCATGACAAACCATATATTTGGAATAATTAGAGAGGTTAGTGAACCTAAATTCATACTATGTGATAGCCATGTTTCCCTATCAGAGCTATAGAATCTTATAGATACATACTACCTAAAACATCACTAGATAAAACTCTTCTATGAAGAGATGCTCAAACTCTATCAAGGTGAGATTTTACACATCATGAATCTACTATATCATGCTCCACCATCTCCCTATTGGTCTACAGAAAAGTCTCACTACCAGGACCACCATCTAGTCATGAGGGGTATTCAAAAGGCATAAAACTCACTCTACAGCCCTAAGATATACCTATACTACCTATAGGTCTATATCAACCCAAAAACTGAGTCATATCTATATCTAGAACTCATTAAGTGTGATCAATCTCTGTGTATCATCTGTCGGTACCATCAAAACAATCAATTTCTCAACAGGTGGAGGAATCACCTCCTACACAAGCCCCTCGATTGAAGCCTCATCACTAAGTGAATCATCATCATGATCATTCTATTGAATCCTAGTTGTATATCATTGTGGAGTCATCCTGTAATGTTCAAGGTACACCATGATCAAAATATAATATCTAGGAAGCATACTCAAGAAGGATATGGAAACCATAAGTCATTCTTATATGATTCATGTATCATTGTCTACCCTACAACCAGTGCCTATATGTACTAATTCAATAAGAAGGTTATAATATCCCTAGTTCTCAAACCAATACTCACAAATAGACTATCTCCAAACTTCATTCCTAAGATATCCCTTCTATGATACCACTGTACAAAGACCTGACCCATTGGGGCCCACCTAACGAGAAGTAAGTTTAGTGCAACACCTCAATCCTACCTCTAATAGGCCAGGGGTTGGTGACTAGTTCTGAGTAGGCATATCACACTCATGTGAGGCCTTAGCCTAAAGTACCTGTACACACACATACACATCTCCATGCACTAATATAATGTGGAAGGATAAATAAATGATACTATAAATGCATGAATAACAACTAATCCCACATCAAAGTATGAAAATAGTGTGGAAATGAAAAAGGGATAAAATAAAATCCCACCAAAACTATAAAAGGAGTCCAACCTGCTAACAATAGGGGACTGCTATCAAGATTCCACTCTTAGAACTTTCCACAGTCCATCTATCCTAACTAAGCTCCACCTACTCCTAGTCCACCTAGGACTCTATCAAAAGTCTTATCATTGGTATAAGACACAACATTCATGGGTAGATCATATATAAGGGTGAGTATAAACCTACCTAGTAGGACACACTGAAATCACCAAACACAAAACATCAAAGAGGGAGTAAACTCAATATAAAAAGATAGTGTATTAAAAAAAGTAAATATAAACCTATATATGATCAAGGAAGACATAAAATCTCAAGGTAATGTCTTTCCTCACTCTCGACCTAAGAACTATGCTTGAGGCTCCAAGGTCACGCTCATCCAAGAGAACTTACTCCTCGAGTCTTGTTGACACTTATGGTGTTAACCTGATAGTTTATATTGATCAAACCTCTCCAAGATGAATTTATGCACTGGAACTCATAATATGTCAATACATGGGTAGAGGATCATGCCCATGGAATATAGGGATACCTAAAATTATCTGATATAATCCACTAAGAAGGGGATCACATTCCTTGGATATCAAAAATGGGATACCTAACACAACCTTGGAAAAAATGATATAAGATCAAAACCTGAGCCACAAAAAATGATACCTGACTCTATCTAGAACTAGCCATAGAGTGGATCACTCATCCTATTCTCATGATAGGATACCACATTATTCCCTCTTAAGGATGGACCAAGGGAGAACACCCACACTGATAATGAAACTGGACTAAAGAAAACAAGGTCTCCAACCATCCCTTGAAGGTGTACATGATGTGTACAAGGGAAACATATTTTGTATAGTTGAGTTCGGTCTCGTCGATATTAGTGTTCATGTATCTTGTCTTGTACATGTATACTTTGGTTCTACCCATGTACACTAGTCATATCCATGCCTGCGTACCCAGGGGTGCACACTGAGTTTCCAACTTAAGGACCACATGACATGTGAACAAGTCACACTTTGTGTGACAGTTAAATTCACATGTAAATCATATCTCATGTGGAAGGTGTTCTACATGATGTGTGTTCTTCTGAACTACATTCCATATCGATAATAATTTCATTGAAATTATAGATCATTTATAAATATTCATATATTACATTGTCGCCTTATATTCTGTCATGATTCTCACCATAATGCTTGGATATGAGTTAACCAAACCCACACTGTCACCAGTGGCCATAACCCAGCCACCGGTTGATCAGGAATTGCTTCCTGTCGCACCACACATCTCCCATGCTCCAAATCCTATGAAACCAAACTCCTTCGATCCAACATCTAACATTCATCATCATCATCATAAAACCTCTATTATTTCATAAACCATTATGTTGAAATTGCAATAACAGTCCACAAAACCTGAGAATAAAATCGTATAATGAAACTAGTTATGGGGTAAATTCAAATCATTCAACAAATGAAACACTAATGATGAATGGAGAATGGGGGAAGAAAATAATGAAACATAAAATTGAGAATTCAATGAGGTTTATGTTATATTTTCCATCATTAATGGAATCCAATGAATAGTATGTATAATCAAGATACCAAAACCACAACATAATCAAATTATTAATTCGTGGAAAATGAAATAATAAATGGGATAATCTAGAAAGGATGATACATAAATTAATTTTTGAATAAATTAATTTTTTTCATTACATAAAGAAATAAATAATGGGGAAAATAATCCAACAATAATAAAACCCTACCTCGGATTGGATCGATCGTTGAAAAATACATTCTCACATGAGAGGTCATGCTGAATCTTGTGTGTTCATTTACATCTCCACAAATCTCCTCGATCATGTTTGAATTTACTCCCCATGGTAGCTCTCCTCAAATCTCTAGGGCTATGTGACTAACATTGGATATTGTTATAATAGGGTTATAAATATAGTGTTATATAGTTTTAACCATTAATTAGACCATAAATAAATTTATTTATTTTATTTATTTATTTTATCTAATATCTACTAGAAACTTCACTCTACTGAAATGTTCAATGCCAAAAAAAACATACATCATGCCTAGTGAGAAATCCATATTCTAGATTTAACAACAGTCTCAATTTTCCCACCCAAGACTCGATTTTGGAGATATTTAATTATTTCTAAAAAACTATACATGAATGATATATTATATTTAAAAAATTTAATATATCAATACCAAGTCTCCACAGGGTTCATAATTCCATAATGACTCTATGAATTACTCTAAAAATGTTATTTAAAATATCCCAAAGTATTTAATAGTAAAAATGGAGTTTTTATAGGAAGATGAATATGTTATAGCAACAAAATATGGAAATGATTTAATATGGTTAATGTTCTTGTTGAAGGATCTTAGAAAGTCATCAAAAGTAGGAGTGTTATTCTACAATATCCAGAGTGAAATTCACCTTGATTGGAATCTAGTGTTTGATGAAAAAATAAAACACATTGACCTGAAAACTCATTTCATCCAGAATTTGCTAGAAGATAAAGTGTTAGAGCTATAGAAGATAGCTGGGAAGAAAAATATGGATGATATGTTCATGAAGGTTTTACTCCTTGAAAGTGTAAGGTAGAACTATACCTCTGTAGGACTCGAGTAAATAGAGGATGATGGATAAAATTTCCTTCATAGAGGGAGAATATGGGTTTTTCCTAAGTGTTGAAGGATTGTGAGGATATATCTTAAATAAATTTTTATCTAGAAGATTTTTGGGATTATGAAGCTTCTCCAACATACCAAATTCAACTTACCAAAAGTATGAACTCTAGAATTTTATCCAAGCCTTGTAAAATAAATGAAATCAATGTCTTCAGCATATGGGTATGGTTGTTGGAAGTTAGAGAACTTCTTATGGGATTTGTAAAAATAGTCAGTTTAGTAGATTGAGGCTATGAACAGTATACTGGATTTAGTGGTTAAGGCGGTGGAAGCTACTAGAGAATGACAAAGTTAAAAAATGGATGACCACAAATAGTGAATAGTGGTGAAACTTGTTCAATTGTATGATAACTTTTATAAATTTGATGTGGGACTATTTATTAATACTTATACATGAGATTAAGTTTAATCAGTAAATATTAAGATACAGTGATTCACATATTTTATTTTCTATTGAAATAAACTTTTGGTAGTGTTCTCTTATAGACATAGGAAGAAATTACAAACCATATAATCTTGTCTATCCATTTTACTTTTCTTGTTTCTTTAATTCGTTTGATTGTTTGTTTGTGATTTGTTTAGAAGAGTGTGTGAAATGTGTAACTTAGTGGCGGTGATTAGGGTATAGTATACTTCTTAGTTATAGTTCTCTAAGATGCAAGGAAGTTTTGGTGGTTTGTTTCTATAGTGAAAAACCATTGGTAGGTATAATCTTATAGAGAACTCAAGTTATATCATTCATTGATTGTATGAAGGTTCTATTAACAATTTGAACTAAATGTATCAATGAGATTAAACCCTATCATTATTGTCTATATCAGGCATTTTCTCTTCTCTATTTTTACCTTCATAAATCTAGGATGTTTTATATAATTTTGTTTCAACCTCGTCAATAAATACAGGATGAAAATTGTTGTGTTTATCCATCTAATAAACTTTAGCAATCGAAGTTTCTAGAATATCTTTGTTGTGCACATACTATTTAAATGTTTTCAAGTATCACTCTATTAGATACATGGTACTTCCAGTAATAAAATCACCATTTAAATATACATTCAAGTTAACTATGACATAAAAAAGGAATAAATGGTTTCTCTAAGTGGAATAGTGTAAGCACAATCTTTTCTTACAGATTTTTCAAATCATTCATGTGATTATTTCTTGAATATAGATTTATGAAAAAAATATATATAATATTTAATCGATATCTCAATAAAACTGGTATAAAAAATCACAAATTTTAATTGAGATTAACTATTGAAGTGCAATATAATTATCATGACTTTTCATCCCTTGTAACATCATGCTCACCACATTGACATGCTTGGAAATATTAGAAAAATAACCATCAAGCACATTGATCATCTTAAAATTTTATAGAAATTTATCAATATTTTTTACTCTATGTTTACTTTGTAGAATTCATGTATAACTTATTACCCTTACCCAACTATAAATGTAAAGGTTCTCTCAATCCAATTTCTTATGAATCATGTCGAGCATTAACTCTATTCTTTGATTTCCCCTTGGCATATAAAATGGTGAATACTATATTATCGCACACATTTTTATCAATGTGAATCACATCCAAATTATGCCTTAAAATATTATCTTTCCAATAATGTAATTAAAATAAAATACTTCTATTTTTTCAAATATGACTACATAGTCTATTTGCGGAAGGAATGGACAACAATGCAGGATCCAATAAATCTTGAAGATCACATGATGTGCAAATTTTTTCATGGTTAATTTTTGCTATAATTTAAACCCTGAACATTATTTGTGGGGTTGGGTTGTACTCTCTATTTCTATAAAATGACATACTATCTTTTCTGAACTTGTGTGGTAGACTAAGAAAGAATCTATGAACAATCTATGTCCACTTTCTTTAATGTTTAATCTATACTGATTTCTTAATTTTATTATAATAAAGACATGTGTATTATTATTTTTTAATCTAATATAATAAGTTATAGTACATTGATAAGTCATTAATTATCCATAAAAAAGCATCATGAAGTCTAAACATTTCATTAGTTTTCAAAAAAAAATTAATTAAACCATCTACCCAAGAAACCAGTTCATCAAAAAATAGTTGCATGTGAACATTAATTTTATTGTTGGGGCCTCTTGATCCATCAATAAGAGTGGAAAGTAAAAAAATGGTTGATTCATACATAACCATGTGGAAATATTGTATACAACCAATACCATTGGACATTTACTATGTGTCACACAAACCATATACCAGAATGGGTTAAACCCATCTACCACCAAACCCAACTGAACAATATGACTATCCTGGGAAAATTTTGAGTGTCTCTAATAAAACTCCTTCCAAGACAAAGAATTAGTCTGGTGAGTTAACTTATCAGCATATTTTTTTTATTTATGAATATCACATAATTAGTTTAAAATTTTTAAATGACATGAATAATCTCTTAAACCACAATTTTAGAGGGAAGTAATGCATCTTATTAGAGGTGATCTACTTCACATGGTTCAGGACCCCACCTGGAAGAATATGATGGCCTTGATTAATCTTGTTGTCCTTCCACATGTATGAGTATAAAATAGTACAAGTATTGAGTTTCTCGTTCTCTTTATAAAACAACATACATTTTTGGGGAATTCATCAATGATCTCATATGTGAAACCAAGGTTGTGATCAACTTGCGAGCTTGGTAGAATCTAGAATCTCCGCTCTAATAGGGAGTATCTTCTACAGTAGTACTAACAACATATCAAAGTATGTGTTTTTCAATTATTCAAGGTCTTTAAGTGTAACAGTTCAATGATAAATAATAATTTACTGAACTTAGAGAATCTAGGATATAATTCAGTATATGAATCATGAAGAATTTAAAAAATATCCAATGATTATCCATCTGCACAAAAATGGGGATTACTGCCTCCAACATCATTGTTCATGATGTTATTCTCTTCAGGTTGAAATTGGCATATCATGTCATTGAGTATTATTGCCATTGAATCAGTTGTTATCGTATCAACATCCATCAAAACACTTTCTAATCAACGATAGGGAATATACTCTTCCACATTACGTGTACATTTCTAATAGATATTCAAAAACCCATTCAGAAACAAATATTCTTTCATCGTATCTCATTTTAAGAGATATCTATTTTCACATTTTTTTTCATGGATAATTAATCAAATTTCTTTGAAATCCACTGACGAAATCAATAAATTTTTTAATCCCCTCAAAATATTCAATAGAAAATCTATTCGGTAGATCAATCTCACTATTATCCATATCTATATTTGTATCATAATAAATAAATAAAATATATAAATAATTCTTATTAAATTGACATTCAAGTTAATTAAAAATAAAATAATGTAAAGACCCAGAAATTTCAAGGAAATTTTTTTCTTAAATTCTTTGGAATTTTACGAGTCCGTAGTTTCTGACGGCGCCTGATTCCGAGGCCCGGAGTGCCTGGAATGGTCCGTCAAAGTTTTGTTAAGCTTAAATTAACGCAAGTAAGCAGTTTTCCTGAAAAAGTGGAATAACTCTTGAATGGTTACTTGGATCATAAATCCAAGGGCACCGTTGCGCTAAGGATGGCGGGTTTACCCTAGGCGTGACTTAATTTTATTTGGCGCGAGACTCCTGTGATAAATCCCAAAAATGGCTTAACCGTAAATAAAATAATTAAATAAATTATTTTATTTTTCAAATGGTTATAACTTACAAATGGTAGCTCAGATTAAAAATCCAAGACCACCGATGAACTCGTGAGGGCATGATTTATTTAAGAAGATACCAACTTTGGCCGGCGCGGGCCACCAGAAAAAGTTAGTTTTTGGCCGCAAATAAAATAATTAAGTGAAAATTATTTTATTGTAAAATTCATAACTTCTAAACGGTAAGTCGGATTAAAAATCCAAGAGTAACGTTGGGTTCTTCGGGGCATGTTTCACTTAGGCAGATCCTAACCTCGACCGGCACGAGTTGAGGGTGACTGATAATAATTTTCCAAACTTTTTTTCGGGTACGTTCAGTAACGTACGTTTGAGATTTTATAACTTTTGAATCGATGCTCGGAATTGAAATCTGAGGGCACTGTTGAACTTGCAGCATCGGTGATTTCTTAGTGAGACCTTCACCGTAGTTGCGTTTTATCGAGAGTGGAAGATAGTTTTTGGGGTTCTTTAATAAAGTTAAATAAAAATAAGTTTGTGGCTTATTTTTATTTGAGGTGGTTAAAATCTCCAAGGGGAGGTTAGAGGTGGGGGCCACCACACCATAACCTCCCATGAGAGGTTATGGTGGTGGGGCCCACCCGCGCATAACCTCCCTTGGGAGGATTTTATTTAGGTGGGGCCCACCCGGTCTCCTTAACTTCTCTAACCCCCTTCAACCCCATGGAACTCCCAATTAATTAGGGAGCCTCCTCACCTTCCCTCTCTCCATTTATTATGCCAACTCTCCACCATTAATTCTGTGAATTAATTCTTTTAATTCAAATTCTTTTGAATGAATGTCAAACCATTAAAATAATAGTTAGTCTATTATTTTATTTTGGGTTGGCACTTTCTTCTTGGTGGAGATTAGAAGAACTTGGAGAAATATCTCTCCAATGAAGAACGCTTCTTCCTCCCAATGAAGAACGATGCGACGCTTCTTCCTTGGTCTTCTACCCTGGACGCTTTCCGACGCACAAGCTTAAGTTGGGAGGACGTGACGAATGTGGCAGATGACGAATCGACACCTGCCTTTTCCCCGCGACTTCGTCTACGAACGCCAAACGAGGTAGGGGTTGTTGCATGATGATGTTTCTCTTTTCTTCTTTTCAGCATCAAATGAAGATTGATACAAAGTGATGTATTTTAATTGTTGATCTTCGTTCATGTGAACCGAATGCTACCACTCTAAACGTGGAGGGTGCGGGCCAAACCAACATGGCCTGACCCCTCCGTTGTTCTTTTTGTGATAATTCTACAATGGGGTGGCACTGAGGTGATGGCGATGAAGACAACGAACGAAGACCACGCTACCTACGGCCCCCACTCACCATCGCGCTACCCGCCTGCATGTGCGCAGCCACGCCCCGCATCGCCTGCCCGTGTGCCGCCGCGCCCCACGCCGCTGCACGGCGCCCTTGTGCGCTGCCCGACGCCCCCTTGCGCGCTACCCATAGCCCCGAGCCCTGCCGGCGCGCTGCCCGGCACCCCGCGCCCCTGCCGGCGTGCTCCCGGCGTCCCGCGCTCCTGCCCGTGCCGCTTCTCGGCTCCCCGCGCCGCTGCCCGGTGCCCCCACGCGCTGCCTGACGCCCCTACTGTGGTGTGCCCGGCGCCCTGATCAGCGTCCCGACACCCTGCCCGGTACCCACGTGCCCTGCTTGGCGTATCGGCGCCCTGCCCGGTGCACCCGTGGCCTATCGGTGACCAGCCGGCCTACCCGCGCCCCGCGCAGCCTGACTTCTGGCCTACCAGCCACCGGTCTTCTGCGCCGACCCGCGTCGTCCCCCCGCGGTGTCGTTGGGTGAACCGTCCCGTTCTTCCGGGCCGAGTCACCGAGTCGCCTACGTGGCGACTTTCGAGCCGAACCGCCCTCATGGTCCGCTGGGTCGGGCCCAGCGGACCGGGTCAAAACATAGCGGTCTGACCCGCCCAATGGGTCGAGTCAGACCTAGCGAGTCTGAACGGGTTGACCCATACCGAGTCGGCCCAGACTAGGTTGGGCCGAGTCGGTCCGACCGGGTCGGACCAGACTTGGGTCCATTACTAACCCCTTTTCTTTATTGGGTCATATCTTTGGCACCTGGTGTCCGTTTAACGAACTGTTAGCGGCGCCGGTATCCTTGGAGCATAGCTGTCCCTTTGAGTATACCCCACTGGAGTTCGGGTATAGTTGAGTCACGGTCAGGTTGGTTCGTACACGAATCCAACCGGGGCCCCAGGACTAAAATGCTAATAACTCACAGACCGGACGTCTGATTGACGCGTCGTCTGTTGCGTTGAGACCCCTTTGACGTGGTGGTCTTTTGAGATACTTCCAACTTCGATTTCATGATACTTGGAGTATCGACCAGTAGCTCGTGGAGTGGATACTCCCAGAGACGAGCAGACATAGTTCGGAGACCTAGTACCTGTAGACTTGACGACTGCTTGACCGATTTGACTCAGAGTGATTCGACAAGCCCAGTTGATGGAGCACCCAGTTTGGAGACAGACTCACAGTGGACGGAGCACCTGGTTTGGCAGCAGACCCGCGGTACTCGACAGGAGGAGTACCTCTGACGGATATTAGGGGGAGCGCCGAGTTTGGCGGCAGACCCACAGCGGAGGAGCGCCCAATTTGGCAGTAGACCTGCGGTACTTGACAGGAGGAGTACCTCAGTAGTCTAAGGTTAGTGAGTAGCGCCTCGGAGTCGTGACAGGGCCACTGTACTCGACAGAGGAGGAGTTCTCTAGCAGTCGTGGTTTCGATAATGAAAATCCTGGTTTGAGCTGAGTCAATGACCTTTGTGTTTTCCTTATGATTGAGATGGGTTACTTGATAACTTAGGTATATGTATGGTCATATACCTAAGTAATGGTTATCTGTTGAAATCATACTTTGTGGTTGATCCTTGTTGGATTTTTTGAGACCTTGAGGGTCTCAGGGTCCCTACTGAGTACTGTTATACCCACCCCTGCACGGGTTATGCTCGCACCTCGTTGTGTTGGATGCAGACGACGAACAGCGCTGACCGAGGCCGAGAGCACCAGGACTGGAAGGTACCCGGAGGTGGACCTCACGAAGATTCGGTACCCAGAGGAGACGGACGGACGTGGAGCACTGTGGAGGCCATCTGTACCTACCCTTCAGGTAGGAACCCCAGAGGACAATTCTGGAGCTGCTAGACACCTTCCAGCTGTTTGTCTTTTAGTTATACGTGTTTTTCCTTTCCTTGTACTTTACTGTTGGGCTTGTATTTCTGGCCCCTTTACTTTTAGCATGCTTTTTACACAGTTTTCACATAGTGTTTGCTTCTACTTGTACTCTGGTTGTGTGTGTTTATGATTTATAAAGGCAACGCCTTCCCAGTTTTAGGGAATTACGCCTTTGGTGCTAGTCGCCAGCCCCTTTCCTATGGAAGGTGGGCTTGGGGTAGTCACGATGCGGGCCCTGGGGGATGGGTCGTGACAAATAATATATATGAAAATAATATTATTAGAAAAATAAAATGATAACAACGTATACCAATTTATTTCAGTTGTCATAAAAAATAACCACTTGGTATTATTATAAAATATATTATATCACATCTATTCATTAAGATTAATAAAGGAAAAAATGAACTCAACCCATTCTACCATAATACCAAATATAGCACAACAAATTATTGAGAGAACAACAAACAATAAAAATATTGAATAATGAAAATAACCAGTTTACATAATAAATCTTGTAAAAATATATACATTATTAATTAGTAAACTAAAATTATTTTTAAATATATATTTAACTAATATATATTTTACTAGTATATTTTTTAAGAAAAATATACATTAACATATGTTTAAATCTGAATATATATATATAGCATGACATTTAATCAAGAAAGGATTAAACAAAAAATTGATTATTAAGTAAAAAATGTGTTCACTTTACTCAAAAAACCTTGAAAGAAATTATATATATATAATGATTAAATTAATTTTATTTTTAATTATATATGTTTTACTATATTCAACTAATAAATATTTTAAAAATATAATTTTATAGTAAAGATATTTATTTTTTATTTAAATATTTTACTAATATATACAATTGATGTAATCTTAAATAAGTTGTCAAATATGGCATAACAAAAACCAAAAAAGTAAAATCCATTTAAAAAATAAAAAAAATTATTTCTCTCCAAATTATCTACACACACAAAAATATTTCATTTATTAAATATTCTAAGCGTGATGTTTTCATGAAACAAGCATTATCTAATGTATTTAATGTCTAAACAATATTAATAAATTCATATATCTATATAATAAACAAATGTTAGAATGAGAATGACATACAATAATTTTTATTAAATAAATAAAAACTATATGTATCCTCTTAAAACCTTATAATATATCACTTAATTCTAGTGATAATAACAAGGTTAAAAAATTACACCTTTGGAAACCATTTTTTGTTGAAAATAAAATAACATATAATCAATTTTAACATTATTCAAATCAACCAAATTTAAAACCATAAATCAACATGTATGTCAATTTTTTAATTTCATGTTCAAATTCAAACAAGACTATAAGACTTTTAAAACTCAATTAATATACAAAATTATATCAAAATAATGTCACTGAAACTAAGAAAGGGAGTCGCAACAAAGGGATTCCATTAATTCAAACACCCCAAATCCTTGATTACTCACAAAACTGTATTTTCTACAAACTAAATAATTCATCCTATAAAATAAATATTCAAGAATAAATTTAAATTTATACCTTGATTTCCTTAAAAATTAATCTAATGGGATCTTTGGGTAGTGGAAAAACTAGTTGGAATGAAGTTGGTTTGAGAGGGATGGGAGAAGCGGTCATGCAGGGGAAGGGAGTAGGGATCGCTAATGTCTATCGTGAGCAGACTCATGGAAGGAGAGAATAGTCATCGTAGGGGGTGGGTGTTAGTTTTAGGAAATATGGAAATCTGTGAACACGTAAACAAACAACAAAGCAAATTTTCAATGGAAATAAATTTTCTTTCCCTTCAAACAAGCATAAAAAGTTAATGTGGATACACAGCGATCAAAAAAAGAAGATACATAACTCCCAAAACTCATATCTATTTTTTTGTTTCCTTTTTATTTTAAATAATTCATGTAAAATATCCACTGAAGTAGTATTCCCAATAAAATCCCCCTCCGACTCAAGTGGGTATCATCACCAACCTTGTAATCAGTTGTTAAGTCTTAAATTAACGTTTTGGTAAAATCTTGGTTGACATTTCAGACCATTTTTCATTTGTATGAATCTTTTCAAACTCAACTATATAAAATCAAGTATATCATGGATCCAATGATACTGAACATCAATATTTTTCATCTTACCATGAAAAGTTGGATTCTTTCCTAAACAAATAGCACTTTGATTATAAAAAAATAAATCATGTTTGTCCTGGTTAAAATTGATCTCTCGAATAAAATTTTTTATCCAAAATAATTTGTTTCATGCCTCTATAACTATAATAAACTTAGACTCATTGGTATATAAAGAAACACATCTTTGAAAACTAGACTATCAAGATATAGCTTCCCCTATGAAAGTGATCAAATAGCCTGAAGTAGACTTCCTAGAACCCATATCTCTTATCATATCTGAATTTATAAAGTCACAAAGCATAGGTTCCTCAATACCAAAATATAATCTCAGATCAGAAGTACAATGAAGATAAAAAATATATATGTACTTTACTACTCTCCAATGCTCTCTACCTAGATTAGATATAAAATGATTGACCATACCAACTGTATAAGCTATATCAGGTCAAGTATATACTGGCACATACATTAAATAGCCAATAATAGATGAATAAGGTATGTGTTACATATCATCTATCTCTTTATCAGTAGAATGTAACTGACTAGAACTGATCTTAAAATGTAAATTAAGAGGAGTGTTAACCAATTTCACTCTACCCATCAAAATATCTCTGAAGAACCTTCTCAATATATCTCCCCTAGGATAACAATAATTTCTTAGTCTTTCTGTCATGAGAGATAGACATGCCAAGAATCTGTCATTTTGACCCCAAGTCTTTCATCACAAATGACTAAAAAAGATACTTCTTCAATCTATCAATTATAGAAGCATCATGGCCAACAATGAGAGTATCATCAACATAAAGAAACAATATAATGAAATCATCATCAATAAATATCTGAACAAAAACACAATGATCAGAAGATGTCTTCCTAGAACCCTGATGAAAAATGATATATTCAAACTTCTTATACCATTGTCTTAGAACTTACTTCATACCATGTAAAATGTTATTCAACCTGCATACATAATCCTCTTTACCTATTTCTAAAAATTCCTCAGTTTTCTTTATATAAATATCATCCTCTAAATCTCTTTGTAGGAAAGTTGTTTTCACATCCATATGCCAAATTTGAAGATCCAAACTAGCATCCAAATAAATAAAAACTCAAATAGAATACATATTGATAATAGGTGAAAGAATTTATTCAAAATCTATACCTTTATTCTGATGAAATACTTTAATAAGTAACATCTTCTTGTATCATGGAACAAGACAGGATTCTTCATTTTTAATCTGATAAATCCATAAATTTTTCAAATCTATCTTACCTATTGGTAACTTCACCATATCAAAATTATGATTGTTGTGAAATGATCACATATCATAATCCATTACTTCATCCCATATTTCATTCTAATCACTTTCCATCACATCATCAAAAGATTTTGGTTCTCACCCTTTAGTGAGGAGCACATACTCATTAGATGAATTTCGAGTAGAAGTGGTGTGATGTCGCGATGATCTCATGATTGGAACTGTGGGTTCACTAATAACCCCTATAACTAGATCATCAAAAACAATAGATTCATTAGAAACATCAACTCCAACCTGTTCACCCTGAACACATTCTACACATCAACACAGTCATCAGAATCAACAATACGACGTAAACATGAATCAGAAACTGTATCAAGACTGAAAATTACATCATAAGTAAGAGAGGTATATTTTTCTCCCTTTTCAATATCTATAATAGTTGAATCCTTAATAAATACTACATTGAGGCTTCTGAAAAGTTTCTTCAAAGCAGGATCATAAAACCTGTATCCAAACTCATCATTTCCATGTCCAATAAAAATACATTATTGTGACTTACCAACCAATTTGGATCTCTCATATTTTGGCAGATGAATAAAATTCTTGCAACCAAAAACGCATAAGTGATCATACTTTATCTATTTTACATAATAAATCTTGTTAGGGGTGTATGTTTTGAAGAAACCACAGTTGATGAATTAATAATATATGTAGAAATAAATAAATACTCATCCCAAAAATTTCTAGGAAAATTTACTTTCAAAAGGAAATATTAAAATCTTTCCAATAAAGTCTTGTTCATCAAATCGACTACACCATTTAGCTAAGGTTTCTTGGGAGGAATATTATAATGTAGAATGCCTTCTTGTAATATTGATCAAAAGATGATAATACTCACCCCTATTGTTAGTGTGGATACATTTCAGATTCTTAACAGTTTCTCTATCAACTGAAACCTGAAATTTATTAAAAGCACCGAGCACCAGGCTTTTAGAATTAAAAACATAAACTCAAAACTTTCATGATTAGTCATAAATAAATGTCACAAAATAAAAACCACCACTGAAAGTCTTAGACTTCAAAGGACCATAAACATCATAATGTACCAATTCAAGTACATGTGACTTCTTGTGTAAAGTATGACTGATAAAACTCACTATGCTTTATTTTCTGTTCATATAGTAATCACACATGTTCAATTTGATACCCTTAAAACCTATAATCAAATTTCTATTTTTCAAAAAACTAATCCCCTTATAACTAATGTGGTTAGGCCTCTTATTCCATAACATGGAAGAAACACTAAACTCAATAATAAAATTAGTATCATAAAAATATAAGTTATAGTCCAATACAAACCTTACTTCTTCCTACCTCGATCCACTATTAAGGAACCCTTTGAAATATTCCATTACCCATCACTAAAAGTAATGATAAAACCATCATCATCAAGAACACTAGTATAAATGAGATTTAGATAAATATTAGGATCATTTTGAACATTATTCAAAACTAGCTTACTTCTTATTCTAGTCTCTAAATAAATAGTACACATACATACAAAATCAATATGTTCATCATTACCCATATTTAAAATTCCAAAATTACTTGGGTTATAAGGTGTAAATAACTCCTTGCTCAATTTTTCACGAATGACATTGTCAATAACCTAACAAGAATCATCATAAGCAATATTAATGGAGTCATAAACAATAAAAATATCACCCCCTATAGTGGTGTAAAAACATTCTTTATCACTATTTTTATTCTGTTGATTTTTATTCATTATGTTTTCCCTTTTAAGTTGATATCAAAACTTATTAACATATCCTTTTTTACCATGACATTTATACTTATTATATCTTTTCTATTACCTTGGCTATTATGTCCCTGATTCCTTTCTTGACTCCTCCTATTGTTATCTATGACTATAATCCTTGAAGAATATATTTCCTGATTACATATCCTAACTTCTTTATTCAAAATAGCAGACCTAAAAAAACAAATTGTCACAACACCATTCAGAGAAGATCGAGTTAAGTTGACACAAAAATTATCCCGCGAATCAGGTAAACTATTAATAATACAAAGCGTTAAAACTACATGTTCAAAATGAATAATCATAACAAAAAATTGATCAAAAAACCCTTAAATTCACTCAATTAGTCAGAAATAGATACTCCTTCTTTGTACCTAAAATTCATCACTAGTTTCAGAAAATTCAATTTATTATTTCCTGTCTTAGAAGCATAAATGGTATTAATCATCTCACAAAAAGTTCTATTGTGAGATATGTTGACAATATAGTTCATCACATTGTCTTCAACCCACTGATGAATGAAACCACAAATCATATCATGTTCAAAATTTTATTCTTCATTTGAAATTATTTTTGTCTTCTAGGTACTAAACACCAAAAGATGAATTCTATTGAAAAAAATTTGATCCTTCATTTTTAATCTCTACATATTATAATTGGTGTAATTCAATAAAATCATCTGACTATAATTTAAATCTTTGATTTATCTTAAAAAACCACACCTTTGATAAAGATATTCGGAAAGAGAGTAAGAGATGATCATGAAAACAAACAAGAAAGTGAACATGCAGTATAAATAAATTTTTTCCCCTTAAAACAAGTATGAAAAATTAAAAGTGAATGCACAGCGACAAAAAAATATGTGTTTAGGAAAAAAATATTGACCCCATAAATTTTTAATGTGGAAAACCCAAAAGGGGGAAAACCACATAACCTAGTCTAGAAACCAGATTCCACTAATAATAAAGTGTACATGTTAGAAACTATCAAAGATAAGAGAGATCTCAAAAATAATATTTTGAAAAAATAGAGTATTAAAGATAGAAAGTAAATTCAGTTTGTAAGTAATCTGAAATGAATAATGCAGTCTGATAAAGAAAATCCAAATAGATCTAATTTTGAAGAGCATAGGTTCATCATATGAATAAAAGGTACAGAAAAAAAATACTATAATCAGATCAAAGACCACTACATATGAAATCCAATTAGAAAAAAAGAATTTTTTGTGGTTTTTGATCTTAAAACTATTGTGTAAACCACTAATTACACTACACCTCGAATGTATGAGAGAGTGTCGCACCTCAAAAAAATGTCTTCCTAAAATAAGATGTATAACTCCAAAAACTTAAATATATTTTACAATTTGTTTTCTTTTTATTTTAAATGATTCATGTGATGTTATCACTTAAAGAGGATTCCCAAAAATCAGGGGAAGGAAGCACCAACTATGGGGGTTTTTGAGAAGGGGAGATATTGCGGTAACAGTAATTTCATTCGACGAAGGCATCGCGGTAAGGGGGGGATTTCACACAAGATATATTGATAGATGAGAGTGTATTGGAATAACTAATGGATATTTTGTTCAATAAAAATTATAATGGGATAATAAGGGATAATTTTATCAAATTGGTGGACTTTGATAGTTAATTAAAAACAACCCGAGATATCTATTTTATCCATGTTCTTGTCAATTAAGTCTCATTTTTTATTCTGGTATGCTCCATAAAAATCACAGTGAAATGGAGAATAGGTAAAGTATATAAATCTTTTAACTAGGAGAAAATCAAGTGGATTCAATGGATCAAGGTATGTCTTATTTTCTTTTGAATTTTATTTATGTGATAAATTTAGATTTCAGAGTTCCTAAAATAAATGAAATTAATTTACATGTGTTATCAAAGGGAAGTTATGAAATGTGTGTTTTTCATATTTAAATTTATTATGTGTTTCATTGAATTTAGAATTTGAAATCTAGATTATGTTCATAGTTAAATGATTTTTCCAATTTCACGTAATGGGTTTTCTGGAATTTTTATTTCTAGTTTCATGTAATGGATTTTCTTTCTTACTTTGAAATCTATGTATTTTTTTACTGTGTTGGTTTCATTATTATTATAATTTATAATTGCTTTCAAAAATACATGGGAATATAATATTTTATATGGAATTTTATTAAATATGAACACGTTGTAGGATTTTTTAAACTGAAATATGTCCCATCTCTATTCATAATTTTATAATTTTAAATCTCTTTATTTATTTATTCCATTATCTTTTGATTTTATGTTGGATTTAAAAAAATTTTATTGTGGACATTAATGATGATGGTCAAATTAAAACTAATAATGACTGCAATTATTGATTTTACTTTTTTTAGATTTAAAATTTTAAATTTTATTAATGTTTTACATGGTATTTTTGAAACCCAAATACTGCCGCCCTTTTTATATTTTAAGAATTTGAAATTTGTTTTTATTATTTAAATAAATATACATTATGATGGATTGTCTGTTAATTTTTTAATTTAAAAAATTATTTTTTAATATTTGAAATATTAATTATAGTTTTAAATTTGATGCCAAAACAAATTAAAGAAAGAGAAAACAAAATTTGGATTTATGTTTATTAAAATTTAGTTGTATTTATAATTATGTTATGATTATGATGTTTTATATTTGAAACATTATCATATGATATTTTTTAATCATCAAAGTGGTCAAATCATAAAGTTAAAATTGTTCCAAAATTATGTGAAAATACTTTATATTGATTGCTCATAAATTTGATATTGTAATGTTATTTTATGAGTAATTAAAATTCATTATTATGAGACATTTATTAATTTCCCAAAAGCAATTTTCATATTCTTATAATTTATGAATATAATTGTTGGTCATATATATGAATTATGAGATTTATTTATATATCCAAAGAAAATAAATAAATCTCATTGATGCATGTATTATTTCCAAATAAAGTTAATTTAATTAGTATCAATTATGATTTTGTATTAGTGGTCGCCCAAAAGATAACATTAATACACATTTTTTATGTTAAATAATTTTTCTGAATTGATTTATTATTGTTATTGTTATTATTTTTTCAAAGAATTAATTTTAATCATGTATTTATTTTAGTTACACTACAAAAAAAATGACCACTTTAAAAGTTGTTATTTTTTACATTAGAAGGGGTTATAACCCCTTCTAAAGACATTAGCGGTAGTTTTTAGAAACCTCCGCTAATGTGCCCGCCGACTGTTAATAGAGGGGGTTTTGAGGAAGCGCTGGTAAATTCATAGTGAATTTAATGGCGGTTACATTAGAGGGGTTTTAAACCCCCTATAATATTGACCTATATTTACCTCAAATGTATGCATTAGAGGCGGTTATAACAAAAACCGCCTCTAATCTAGGGACTTAGGGGCGATTTGAACCGCCCCTAATGGTTGACTACATTAGGGGCGGTTTTCACACAACCGCCCCTAAA
Organism: Viscum album; assembly: GCA_963277665.1. NCBI lineage: Eukaryota > Viridiplantae > Streptophyta > Magnoliopsida > Santalales > Viscaceae > Viscum > Viscum album. The sequence continues at coordinate 2,093,687,749 of OY728163.1, read as the reverse complement.
CTTCCCTGGACAGGGCCTTTGACACCGCCACGACCCCCCCCCCCCCCCCCCGCCTGACACCCCCTCCAGCCCCAGCCCCTAATAACCCCCGCCAGACCCAGCCCCTGACATCCCCCGCCAAGCCCCATTCCCAACCCCTGAAAACCCTCGCCAGCCCCAAACCCAACCCTTGGCACCACCCGTGACAACCCCCGCCAAGCCCCCCGCTAATGTGTCCGCCGACGAGTAAAAAGAGGCGGTTTTGAGGAAGCGCTGATAAATTCATAGTGAATTTAATGGCGGTTACATTAGAGGGGGTTTAAACCCCCTCTAATGTTGACCTATATTTACCTCAAATGTCTGCATTATAGGCGGTTATAACAAAAACCGCCTCTAATCTAGGGACTTGGGGGCGATTTGAACCGCCCCTAATGGTTGACTACATTAGGGGCGGTTTTCACACAACCACCCCTAAACTTCCCTGGACAGGACCCTTGACACCACCATGACCCCCCCTGCCTGACACCCCCTCCATCCCCAGCCCCTAACATCCCCCGCCAAGCCCCAGCCCCAGCCCCTGATAACCCATGCCAGCCCCAAACCCAACCCATGGCACCACCCGTGACACCACCCGTGACAACCCTCGCCAAGCCCCATCCCCAGCCCCAGCCCCTGATAACCCCCGCCAGACCCAAACCCAACCCATGGCACCACCCGTGACACCACCCGTGACAACCCCCGCCAAGCCCCATCCCCAGCCCCAGCCCCTGATAACCCCCGCCATCCCCAAACCCAACCCATGGAACCACCCGTGACAACCCCCGCCAAGCCCCATCCCCAGCCCCTGACACCCCCAGTCAAGCCCCAGCCCCTTACACAGGCCCCTTGACACCCCCTGGACCTACCTCCCCTAGACACACATGCTGACAAGACCACCATGCCGCCTCATAAGCCCCCTCCTGACAAGCCCCCTCCAGCCCCAGCCCCTAATAACCCCTGCCAGACCCAGCCCCTGACATCCCCCGCCAAGCCCCAACCCCTAACAACCCCCGCCAGCCCCAAACCCAACACTTGGCACCACCCGTGACAACCCCCGCCAAGCCCCCCACTCATGTGCCCGCCGACTGTTAATAGAGGCGGTTTTGAGGAAGCGCTGGTAAATTCATAGTGAATTTAATGGCGGTTACATTAGAGGGGGTTTAAACCCCCTCTAATGTTGACCTATATTTACCTCAAATTTCTACATTAGAGGGGGTTATAACAAAATCCGCCTCTAATCTAGGGACTTAGGGGGCGATTTGAACCGCCCCTAATGGTTGACTACATTAGGGGACCGCCCCTAAACTTCTCTGGACAGCGCCCTTGACACCACCATGACCCCCCCCCCCCCGCCTGACACCCCCTCCAGCCCCAGCCCCTAATAACCCCCGCCAGCCCCAGCCCTTGACATCCCCCGCCAAGCCCCAGCCCCAGCCCCATCCCTTGATAACCCCCGCCAGCCCCAAACACAACCCATGGCACCACCCGTGACACCACCCGTGACAACCCCCACCAAGCCCCATCCCCAGCCCCAGCCCCTGATAACCCCCGCCAGCCCCAAACCCAACCCATGGCACCACCCGTGACACCACCTGTGACAACCCCCGCCAAGCCCCATCCCCATCCCCAGCCCCTAACACCCCCATTCAAGCCCCAGCCCCTTACACAGGCCCCTTGACACCCCCTGGACCTGCCTCCCCTAGACACACATGGTGACAAGCCCTCCATGCCGCCTGATAAGCCCCCCCTAACACCCCGTCGTGTCGCCTGACAAGCCCCTCCACCCTTGTTCTCCAGAACGACCCCCCCCCCCCCCCCCCCGACAACCCTAAACCCCCCCACCCTTGTCTGCCAATGTCATCCAGAGCCAAAGAACGCCCTGCCCCTTGACACCCCCCGCCTGACAAGCCCCACCTGGACAACCAGCGCTCACGCGCGCGTCCACGCGTGTGTGCTACACCCTCAGTAAAAAGTCATCCGGAAGAAGTCAAACTCTACATCGGTTCAATGCAGCGCATGCCACCGAACCACGACGTTGAACATGTTTACAGTTATAATACTCCATGCACTATATTTATTTATATTCAGATATATTATATTATATATATATATACTTGGGTTTAGAAATATAAATAATATAATATATTTGTATATATAATATATTTCTCTATAATATATTATATATTTGTGTATAATATTTATATATAATATGTATTTATGTATAATTATAATATATTTGTGTATAATATGTGTGTGTGTGTGTATTTAATATATATAAATACATATTTATACATATATTAGTAAATATATTTATATTTATGCATGTGCATATTTTTTTGTATTTATAGATATAATATAATTATAATATATATTATACATATATTATATTCAATACATTTATATTATATATTAATGTATGTAATTATATACATTTATATTATATCATCTACACACATATATATACAGACAAAATTAAATACATTCATATAATTGGAAATAAATAATATAATTAAATGATATATATATATACTAAATTAATTTATAATTAATATGTTATACTACAATCTACATAAAATAATTATATAATATATATAAATTTATTTACAATAAAATATATATAATATAATATATAATATACATAAATAATATATTTATATTTATATTTGATTTTGTCTAAATTATGTAAATTATAGTATACATAATCTAATATAAATGTATTTATATATAAATATACAATACAAATGTATTTATGTATGTGTGTGTTACAACAATATTATTAATTATTATATGATATATATGTATATGTATATGTACTAAATTAATTTATAATTAATATGTTATAATACAATATATATAAAATAATTATATAATATATATATATTTATATATAATTAAATATTTATAATATAATATACATAATATAATTATATAAAATATATATGTATATTTATATTTATATTTAATTTTGTCTATATTATATATATTTGTATACATAATATAATATAAATTTATTTATAAAAAAATCTAAATAAAAATGTATTTAATATAATATATGTATAATATAAATCATAGTGTAAATGTATAGTATTTATAAAACAATATATAAATTTTATAAATTTGGATAAATATATTTATAATTACATTTATATTATGTATATCATATATTTATACATTTTTGTTTATATGTATAAGTATTTATTTACAATATTTATATAATATCCTTATATATGTGTGTTATAATGTATTTAAATACATTTATATAATGTGTTTATGTAATATATATATACACACACATGCGCACACCCACATATATATTAAAAAATATGAATTTATATGAGATTTATTTTATAAAATAAATAAAAATTTAGAGGGGGTTTAAAACCCCCTCTAATTCAAGGGATTTTTAGTGGTTCATAACCCCCATCAAATATCTTGAATTTGAAGGGGTTCAAAACCCCCTCTAATTTCTTATATTAAACGGGGTTGAAAATCCCCTCTAATTTCTTAAATTAGAAGGGGTTCAAAACCCTCTCCAATGTCATGAATTAAAGGGGGTTAAAATCTCCCTCTAATGTCATCAACTAGAGGGGGTTCAAAACACCCTCTAATTTCTTAAATTAGAAGGTGTTCAAAACCCCCTCTAATCTAAGGTATTAGTAGCGTTTCATGAACCCCAACTAATATCGTAAATTAGAGGGGGTTGTGAACCCATGTTATTTCCTTTAAAAATCAATTGTATGTATATATATATATATATATCCAAACGAATTTTATATATTCAACATAATATATAGTGCCACTAATTATTAAATTAATAGTGGTTTTGATATAACCAGGTCTAAAATCAAACCAAATATTAAAAAACAATGCTAAAAAAATTAGAGGGGGTTGTGCATAATCCCTCTCTAATCTTTATAGAAAATGAATTTAGAGGGGGTTATGCATAACCCCCTCTAATGTCACAGAAAATGAATTTAGTGGGGGTTGTGCATAACCCCCTCTAAATAACCCCCTCTAATGTACTATTTTTTGTAGTGTTAGTTTTATATCATCATTGAACTCAGATGCATCAACTATTCTGAAATTTAATGGACTATATTTCTCTAATAGGAGTGAGAAAATCCAATTTTGTCTTGGTGTATTGGATCTTGATTTAGCACTCTAAGTAGAGAAACTGGCTGCTATAATAGATGATAGTAGTGGAGATGATAAAATATATTATGCAACATGGGAAATATTGGACAGGTTAAGTTTGATGTTTATGCGATTTAGAATAGCAATCAATATTAATACTAGTCTTCCTAAAACTAAAAGTGCTAAATAATTTATGAAATATGTGGGGGACCAATATCTAACTACTGAAAATCTCTTATCATGACATTAATGAGTACATTGAACACCATGAAGTTTGGTGTTTCTCATACTATGAATGACCATGTCATTGAAATAATAAATATTATGGCAAGACTTAAGTCTTTAGGAATAGAAGGGGATGAAAGTTTCCATGTACAGTTTTTCCTAAAATCGTTACCGTATAAATATATACCATTCTAAATGAACTACAACACTATGAAAGATAAATAGAATGTGAATTAATTGTGTAGTATTCTAGTTCAATAGGAAACATGGTTAAAGAGTCAAGGAATCCACTTTATTCATTATATGCATCATCAAGAAGGAAAGAATTATTGTATAAAGAAGAATGGAAAAGGAAAGGGTCCATTGAAAGTTAATGAGTCATCTATCAAGAACCACAATAATGGAAATAAAGATAAATGCCAAGTCTGTAGAAAAGTTAGAAATTTCCAAAAGGATTTCCTGAAATGAAAGACATGGTTTGAAAAGAAATGTAATCAAAATGTTTATACATTTTTTGAATCAAACTTAACTGAAGTTCCACATAATACATGGTGGATTGACTCTGGTTGTACGAGACTTACTGTTTGATCCTTGATAGTGGGTATAGTTTTGATTTATGTGAAACTTTTTATGTACTTAGTATATCTAGGAATTTGGTTTCTTTATCAAAACTTAATGATGTTGTATGCTCTCTTAATTTTGGAAATGGTTATTTTAGTTTGTTTAAACATACTTTCAAGATTGGATCTAGTTTATTATATGATGGTTTATATAAAATAAATCTTGATAATTTTTATGTTGAAACACTTATGACCTTACATCATAATTTTGGTACTAAATGTGCTTTAGTAAATTAAAATTCTTCTTATTTATGAAATAAAAGTTTTGGTCATATTTCCAAAGAAATATTGTAGAAATTGATTAAGATTTAAATCCTTCCAAATTTGGATTTTATATACCTAAACATTTTCATGGATTTTATTAAAGGGAAAAAAATAAAATACACAAAGAAAGGTGCCATAAGAAGTGCTCAACTCCATGAGATCATGCATACTGATATATTTAGACCTTTTGATATCAATTCTTTCGGTAAATAAAATTATTTTATCACCTTTATTGATGATTTTTTACGTTATAGATATTTCTATTTATTACATGATAAATATAAAACAATATATTCCTTGTAAATTTATGTAAATGAAGTTGAGAGGCAATTAGACAGAAACGTAAAGTTCATAAGGTCTAATAGGGTTGGTGAATATAATGGAAGATTTTATGAAAGTGGAAAAAACCCTGGTTCATCTGAAAATTTTCTATAAAGTCATGGAATATGTGCACAATACACTATACCAGGTATACCACAACAAAATGGTGTAGCAGAAAGGCGTAATAGAACATTAATGGATATGGTTAGAATCATGTTAAGTAATTATTATTTACCCTTATGATTGTCGGTGTCTACTTTAAAAACTATAGTGTATTTATTTAATAGGGTTCCTATAAAATCAGTTCCAAAGAATCCTTTTGAACTTTTGACTGGTAGGTAACCTATTTTGAGACACTTTCATGTATAAGGTTTTTAGGAAGAAATAATATCATATGATAAACAAAAAAGAAAACTAGATGTAAGAACAATCAGTGGATATTTCATTGGTTATCCAATGAAATCAAAGGGGTATAGATTTTATTTCTTTGACCATATTATGAGAATTGTAGAAATTGAAAATGTTATATTTATTGAGAATAGTGAATCCAGTGGTACTTCATGAGTTCAGACAGGCCGAGGTGTTCCTGCATCTATAGACAGCAGTCCCAGTACCTTTTGTTTATAGGTTAGACTTTATAGTTTACAGACTCTTTATTTTGGTGGGCTTGTATTTTGTCCCAATTTACTTTATTGTACTTTACTTTCCTGTCATACTTTGTTGGTTAGGTTTAGTGGTATGTGACCATATCACATATAACAGAGATATACAGATATACTCAAACCCATAAATGTAGTCTAGAGGTCATTCACAACGACTGCATACCCACACTAGGGGTTCAGTCCGAAGATTTCGTGAAGCACTCATCTGAGAGAACACGCTCCTGAGTCTGATGGCACTGATGACGTCCACCCGAGAAGTATTTTTCATTGATAATCTTCATTATAGAGATACACTGATAGATCTGAAGAGAGAATAAGATACACTCATTCTGGGAGAACTCACTCCACAAGTGGGGAAGATCACGATACATGGATGGGGATCACAACTAGGGTCATGGGGTGATACCATGACTCATCTGGATTCACCTGCTAAGTATAAAATCAATGTTCAATAGGATTGGTCACACCGATACCAAATCTCTAATTAGAGAATAAGAATGGATAGAGGATCCTGCTCTGGGACTCTCAGAGGGAATTCCAGACTCTACCTAGAAAGTCATGTTGAAGGGATCATACTCCTATGAATAGGAAACGATACCAACTTACCTTCTGAGGAATTAGCAAGGGGACCAACCCTAATGAAACTTGTCTAAGATATGGTGGAAAAGAGATTCAATCCATATAGTAAGGGGTACACAGCGTGTAGTAGGGTCACACATCGTATCCTTTAACCTCGGGTACTGCCCGTGTTCAACGGATCATGTCATCAAAACATGTTATGTAGAAGAGCTATACACGGCATGTAGAAAGGTTCAAATGTAGTGTCCTACTATCTAGGGTCTGCTCCATGCACGCTGGCCATGTTCCAGTACACGGCTTCAGCCCGTGTATTCTTGTGTGTGTACCAGTACATGGAGTAGTTTGTATGACCAGCTTTGGTCAAGCTGTGTGGCGGAGTATAGGTCATGTAGGCAAGTTGTGTACTCCATATCGTGTTCATGTATCATCTGAGATACACTCCAATTCCCGGGAAAGGACTCACATTCCATGTGATAGGTTTCACACACTGCATGACTCTTCACTTCTTCCTGAAACCCTAGTCACCACCCAGTGGGGCCCACATGCTGTGTATTCCGAAATACATGTTGTATTCATCAGGATTTTCAATAATTGATGTTCTTCCTATACGTGCCTCAGTTGATCCTTCAATGATCGATCTGTTGGTCCATTCACCTCAAAATTATAGATCCAAGGTTGCCTCATCGTCATAGCACCGAATCGATGAGTTTCAGGCCTTTGATCGGCTCCAAAATCTGATTTTGATCACCCGCACAAAAGTCTCCTGAAGAATGATATCTCCTAAACCACTTCGATCCATCTGTCTCCATTGTTTTTACACTTTTGCTAGGTCTCTCTGATATCGGGTCTTTAATTTTGGATCGTTGCACTGAGAAACGAAGGCATAATGATCAATCATTCATAGTCCATGAAGAACGAAGAATGCAAAGAACATATGGGGGATAATAAATACTCATAAGAAAAAAAATCCAAGGAGCGTAACTCGAAAGTAATTCATTTAGGTCTCGATCTGTTCCCATGAGAACGATCAACAAATCAAACAATAAGCAACCCCATAAAGCCCGCAGCATAATCCCATCCCGCAATACGCATAATCCATGAATCAATCTGTTTTTCGATTTATTCACGTTCTTCATAGGAATAAAGAATGGGGAAGAAATAAAATTAAAACATTCACCCTACCTGGTAATTGTATTGCTCATCGAAGAAGATCAGTTATCATGTCGTCGTTATTGGCGAGATCTCTCAAGAACGGCTCTCGTCGATCTTCGATCCAACTTCATGTCATTTTTCGTTGCCGAGAGAATCCTCCACGTTCCTCTCTCCATATCCTCTAGGGAATTACAGGGTTATGAGTCTAACCCTGGACCCCTACCTCTAGGTTCATTAAACACAAGAAATGATGTTGCATCACTGTGTCGACGAAACATTAAAATAAAATAAATTTTTCATTTATTTTATTCATTTAAACGCCAAAAATTACATTCCGCAGAGGACCCACACCGGATGAAGTTAGGTCGTGCCTAGGGTAAACTCACTAGTTTTAACACAACAATTACTTCGAATTTATGATTTAGGCACCTATTTATAATTTATTTTACTTTTTCAGGAAAATTGCCCATGCGTGTTATTTTATATATTTAATATATTTCAAACATTTATTCTGGGAACACCGGGCCTCAGAATCACACGTCATCCCTGCTTCTGGTCTTGAATTAATTCCATATAATATTTAAAAATAATAAATAGAAATCCGGTATATTATATTATCTCCACCTTAGAGCTTTACGTCCCCAAAAATCCAAAAACAAGGCTACACAAAAAGATATGGGTACTGCACACAAATCTAAGACTCCTGCTCCCACGTGCTCTCCTAGAGATTATCATGCTACCACCGAACACGCACCAAGTGAATCACTCACCCGTGAAGGATTCTTTCCTTATGATCCTCAATCTTTACTGGATACTCAGCAAAGGTCGCTTCATCGTCAATGTCCAGCTCACCCCAGTCGATGATGTGCAATGGGTCATGCACATACCTCCTCAACTGTGACACGTAGAAGGAATTGTGTACCCATTCCAATTGTGGGGGTGGAGCCAAGTGGTACTCCACCTCGCCAACTCTATCAATTATTTTAAAAGGGTCGATGAACCTCAGAGATAACTTATTGCCCCGACCAAATCTCCACAACCCACATTGAGTTGAGACCTGAAGAAACACATGGTCTCCTTCCTCGAACTCCAAAGGTCTTCATCATCTGTCAACATAAGATTTATGATGGATTTGTGTGGTCTTCATTTGCTCCTGGATGATCTACACCTTCTCAGTGGTAGCTCGCATCAACTCTTAGCCCATGAGTGTTAACATTCCTCGATCAGTCCAGCAAAGTGGTGACCCACAAGGTTGCTCATATAGAGCCTCGAACAGTGTCATACCAATGGTGGAGTGGTAGTTATTGTTGTACGCAAACTCCACCAGTGATAGGTGGTCCTTCCAACTACAACTTAAGTCCAAGATGCAAGCCCGCAGCATGTCCTCCAGAACCTGAATAGTCCTATCAGTCTAGTCATCCGTCTATGGATGAAACATCATGCTCAAGAGTAACTGAGTCCCAAACACCTCCTAAAATCCCTTCCACAATTGGGATGTGAAAAGAGCATCACGATCAGAAACTATCATCAACGGTACTCCATGGAGTCGAATTATCTCCTGCAGGTAGAGGCGTCTCAATCTATCTACCAAACTTTGCTCTTGGATAACTAGGAAGTGGACTAAATTGGTGAGTCGGTCAACGATCACCCAGATGGTATCGTGTCCCCTGGACGTATGTAGTAAACCCATCATAAATTCCATTGATATCTCATCCCACTTCCATTCTGGCACCTCAAGGGGTTGAGTCAAACCCACTAGAACCTGGTGTTTAGCCTTCACTTGCTGACAAGTGAGGCATCGAGAAACAAACTCTGCAACTCCTTTCTTCATTCTCGGACACCAGAACTAACATCGAAGATCTTGGTATATCTTCACCACACCTAGATGTACTGCCAAAGGGGATGTATAAAACTCCCTCAAGACCTCCTCCCTTAACGTTGTTGGTACTAATGTGTGTCCTTTAAAAAGGACAACGTACTCCCCACCTTGTGAATATCCATTAGGCACATTCCCTATGGACATCTGAGAATATAGGGTCTCACAGTCAGTATCCCCAAGTTGTGCCTCCCTGACTCAATGTAATAGTGGAGGGGTGACAACCATTGACTGGAGGTAAGTTTCTCCATCTCCATCCATGAAGGATAATTATAATGAGGCTAACTGATTTGACATCTCATTCAGTAATTGTGAACTAGATCTCCTGCTGAGAGCATCTTCCACCACGTTCCCCTTCCCAGGAGTATAGAAAATCTCAAAGTCATGGTCTTGAAGAAACTATAGCCATCGCCTCTATCTCAAGTTTAAATCCTTCTGAGAGAAGATATACTTGAGACTCTTGTGATCGGAGTAGATGATAAACTGCTTGCCCATTAGGTAGTGTCATCATATCTTCAACTCAAAGACTACCACTACCAACTCAAGATCATGGGCTGTGTAGTTATTATCATGTGGCCTCAACTGGTGAGAACCATAGAAAATCACCACATGCCTATGCATCAGGACACAACCAAGTCTGGTCCCTGATGCATCGTAAAATACTATATACTCGACACCCTCCTCCAGAAATATCAAGATCGGGGTGCTCGTTAAACTCTACCTCAACTGCTGAAAAGCCTATTGGTACTTTTTTGTCCATACAAAAGTCTGCCCCTTTTGAATCAAAGCTATCATAAGTGCTGATATCATGGAGAAATCATGGATGAATCTCTGATAATAGCCTACCATTTCAAAGAAGCTTTGCACCTCTATCACACTCCTAGGTGGATCCCATGCTAACACTGCCTCAACCTTGGCTGAGTCCACTGCCACTCCATCCGTTGAGATAACATGTCCCAGAAAGTGGACCACCTAAATTCAGAACTGTAACTTCAAGAGATTCCCATAAATTTGGTGATTTCAGAGTACATCCAGAACCATATGTAGGTGTCTCGTGTGCTCCTCCTCGGACACTGAGTACACAAGGATATCATCGATGAAGACTACCATGAACCAGTCTAAGTAAGGATGAAAGATCTGGTTCATGATTCCTGTGAACATTGTTGGGGTGTTCTTCATGCCAAAGGGAATCACCAAGTACTCATAGTGACTGTAGTGGCATCTGAAAGTCATCTTTGGTATATCCTCATCTCGTACTCACAATTGGTGATAGCCTGGTTGAAGATCAATCTTCAAGAACCGTTGTGCCCCTCTCAACTGATCAAAGAGGTCACTGATCCTCAATAGTTGATACTTATTCTTCATGGTCACCTCGTTCAAGAATCGATAATCCACACACAACCTCAAACTCACATCTACATTCTTGGAAAACAAAACTAGGGCCACCTAGGGTGAAACACTGGGTCTTACAAATCCCTTCCTCTATAAGTCCTCAAGATGCACCTTCATCTCGTGAAACTCTATGAGAGTCATCCGATATGTTGGTGCTGGTATCGATGTCGTCCCAGGGTGTAAATTGATGTATAAGTTGATCTCTCGATGGGGAGGTAATCCTATAACATCTTTTGGAAAGACATCCTCATAATCCTCCACTGTTGTTGGGAACTGAAAGCTCATAACGTCTGCTGCTCTAAGGGTAAGGCTAGCCAACTCATGAGTTATCGGCTGCACCCTCCTATGCATAATCCCATCCTATGTTTCCTAGGTTTCCCTTTCGCCAACAAAGGAAAACCTCATCCCATCATTGCGGATACGCCTCACCTTTCACCTAAAATAGTCAATTTGGGCATGAACCAAAGATAACCAATCCATACCAAGTATGATGTAATAAGTCCTTGACGCTAGAACCAAGAGGTTTCAACCGAAACTCTCTCCTCCAAGGGTAAGGTCACACTATTGGTATAGGTGTGTGATCATCGAGTCTCCTCCCATAGGTGTCTCCAAGCATAAGGGTCGAGTCAACAGTTCTACCAGAATCTCAAGGTCTCGTACAAGGTATGTGGCAAGAAAGGAATGATTGACACATGTGTCTATCAGTACAGAATCTAAGGTAGAAAAGACACAGATCGTACCTCGAATCATCCCTAGAGTCCCTGAGTCGTACGCCTATACTACATGTAGTTTTCCCCACACCTGTCCTCTAGGTCCCTGATTCTGGTGTGGACCTCCTGGGGGTGGTGGTGGTGGTAATATGTCAAAAAACATGTCATCTCCTACAGCTCTCCCTGCTCTGCCACATCCGTCACTCGGCAGATTTGACTTCTCCTGTCATTGCCTCTGCCTCGATGGTTCATCCACCGCGTCCTTGTCAGCGGCTCGACGGGTTGGACAATCTCTAGCGAGATGTCCCCTACTGTCACATGTGTAGCATCGCCTCTCCCTAGGATGAATGGATCCAGCTTGAGAGACCTGAACCGCAGATCCCCTGTCCTGGGACCTCCTGTAATGCCTCCCACATCTAGATCCCTATGTATGACGTCGACTCCCCGCTGCTGAGGTCTCTGCACCTATCTGCCTGCTGCTGACGGTCATTGGTTGTTTCTGCTCAGCCAAGAAGCTCTCGACCACTAAAGCTCGCTCGAGCACTCCAGCATAAGTCAGAATGCACAGAGGTATAACGTTGGATCATATGTCCCTACATAGACCTCGCTATAAGGTACGAGCCCTAAAGTATTGATCCCTGACCATATCTATCAAGTACCTAGAGAGGTTGGTGAACCTAGATGAATAGTAAGTCACCGTTAAGCTACCCTACTAGATCTAAAGAAGCTCTTGTATATGCACTGATCTCAGCATAACTAGAGATAACACCTCTCTAAAGAGACGCTCGAACTCCATCCACGAAAGAGTCACCTCATCGTGATTCTGCGTTGTCAAATGCCACCATCGCCCCTTCCAAACCCTGAAGAATGCTCGCTGCCAGGATCACCATCTGGTTCGCTGGTGTCCTCACTAGACGGAAAACTCTGGTCACCACCTCAAGCCAATCCTCATCCGCTTGAGGGTCGGGCTCGCCTCAGAACCTGAGGGTCGGGATCGCCTTAGAACCTGAGAGGTCTCTGTCTCTGAAACTCGTGGAGCGTGCTCAGCCTGCGCTCCTTGTCTTCTAGTATAGGAGGTACCATGTGCTACTCCACTGGTAGTGGTATAGCTGGTGCACCACCTAGAGGTAACATCTGGGAAATCGGTCTCAGTACCAAAGCCTCGTCGTTGAGAGGGTCATCTCGTGATCGAGCTGCTGAATGCTAGTTGGTATGCATTGTGGAGGCATCCTGTAAGGAAACAAGATGTACCACGGTCAGTGAGTATATCTGGATAGTTGACTCAAGAAGGACATGGAAACCACAACTCATTCTTATATGATGCATGTACCATTATTTTCCCTGCAACCAGTGTTCTCATGTGCCGAGTCAGAAAGCAAGTTATCGGAGTCTTGGTGTATGGATACATCAGCCGCTGCACCAACACTAGAGTCTTTGGCCTGAAAGTCGAACTCGAAACACTTAACATTGTTGCCCCAAACCAATCTCACAGACTCCCGGTCCTTAAGTAGAACTGACCACCTCTGATACCTCTCTGTCACAACCCGTCCCAGTAGGGTCCGTGCTGTGACTCCCCAAACCCGCCTCCAATGGGCCAGGGGTTGGTGACTAGCACCGAGTAGGCATATCACTAACATGGGAGACATTGCCTAAGTACCTATACACACGCACACATCTCCAAGCCAAAGATGCTGAAATGTAAAAAACACTAAGGAACAAAATGTATGCATACCACTAAACTCAACCGATAGAGTATGACAGGAAATTAAAGTGCAATAAAGTAAATTGGGCCAGAATACAATCACACCAAAAGAAGGAGTCTATAAACTACAAATGTTAACCTATAAACAAAAGGTACTAGGATTTTTGTCTGTTGTCGTAAGAACACCACGACCTGTCTAAACTCACGAAGCACCGCCTGGTCCTGGTCCTGGTCCTGGTCTGCCTAGGACTCTGTCAAAAAGGTCGCTCGTCTGCACAAGACACAACACGTGCGGGCAAAACCCGTGCAGGGGTTAGTATAACAATACTCAGTAAGACACCATAAAACCACAAAGCAATACAAAAAGTAAAGGTATAGTCATCTCTATACAAGTATGTGACCACAACACATATAACAGAGATATCCAGATATACTCAAACTCAGACCCGTAGTCTAGAGGTAAGTCACAACGACCGCATACCCGCGCTAGGGGTTCAGTTTGAAGATTCCACGAAGCACTCATCCGAGAGAACACACTCCTAAGTATGATAACACTAATAACATCCGCCTGAGAGGTACTGTTCATTAGGAATTGTCATGAGAGAAATACACTGATAGATCTGAAGAGAGAACACGATACACTCGTTCTGGGAGAACTCACTCCACGAGTGGGGAAGATCACGATACACGGATGATGATCACTGCTAGGGTCATGGGGTGATACCACGACTCATCTGAATTCACCTGCTAAGTAGAGGATTGACGTTCGGTAGGATTGGTCGTGCTGATACCAATACTCTACTTAGGCCACAAGAATGGATAGAGAATCTTGCTCCAGGCCTCTCGGAGGGAATTCCAGACTCTACCCAGAATGTCCTACTAAAGGGATCATACTCCTGTGAATAGGAAATGATACCAACTGACCTTCAGGGGAACGAGCAAGGGCACCAACCCTAACAAAACTAGTCCAAGATATGTTGGACAAGAAGAGGTACACACAATGTGTAGAAAGGTTAACACGTCGTGTCCTACTATCTAAGGCCCACTCCATGTATGTTGCCCATGTGCCAGTACACGGCTTCAACCCGTGTATTCTTGTTTGTGTACCAGTACATGGAGTAGTCCGTGTGACCGGCTATGGTCAAGCCGCGTGGCGGGGTACACACCGTGTAGGCAAGTCGTGTACTCCACCCCGTGTTCGTGTATCGTCTGAGATGCACGCCAAGTCCTGGGGAAGGACCCACACGATGTGTGACAGTTGTCACACGTCGTGTGACTCTTCACTGCTTCCTAAAACCCTAGTCGCCGCCTAGTGGGGCCCATATATCGTGTATTCTAAAATACACATCGTGTTCATTGGGATTTTCCAGAATCGTTGTTCTTCCTCTGTGCGCCTCGACCAATCCATTGGTGCTCGATCTGTTAGTCCGTTCACCTCGAAACTGGAGATCCAAGGTCGCCCCGTCGTCATAGCACCGAATCAGTGAGTTTTGGGCCTTCAATTGGCTCTGAAATCCGATTCTAATCACCTGTATGAAAATCACCTGAAGAACGTTATCTCCTGAACATCTTTGATTTGTCCGTCGCCATCACCATCGCACCTCCACTAGGTCACCTCGACGCAAGATCTTCAATTTCGGATCGTTGCACCGAGAAACGAAGACACGATGATCAATCGTTCGTAATCCACGAAGAACACGTAGAACATATGAGGGAGAAGAAATACGCAGAAGGAAACAAACCTGAGGAACGTATCTCGACCATCGTTCGTTTCGATCTTGATCTGTTCCCATGAGAACGATCAACAATTCAAACAATAATCAACCCCATAAAATCCCACAACATAATCTCATCCTGCAATACGCACGATCCGTGAATCAATCTGTTCATCGATTGATCCACGTTCATCATAGGAATAAAGAACGGGGAAGAAATCAAATTAAAACACACGCCCTAAACGCAAAAAACTATTTTCTGCAGCTGACCTACGCCGGTCGAATTTAGGTTGCGCCAAGGGTAAACTCGCTGCTCTGAACTCATCGGTGGCCTCAGATTTCTGATCTGGGTACCTGTTTAGAAGTTATTCTACTTTTTCAGGAAAATCACTCGCGCACGCTATTTAATATATTTCAAACATTTATTTCGGGCGTAGTTAGTATGTTCATAAGGTACCACAACAATCTTGGACTGGATCATTGGAGAGCTACAAAGAAATTTTTGTGATATTTGCAAGAAACAAAGGATCACATGCTAACTTATAAAAGATCCAATGACCTTGAGGTGATTGGATACTCTGATTCAAACTTTACCGGTTGCGTTGATACAACAAAGTCAACTTTTGGTTATGTGTATCTTCTAACTAAAAGAACAATATCATAGAAAAGTGCAATGCAGTAAATTATATAAGTGCTTCAACCATGGAAATTGAATTTGTAGCATGCTTTGAGGCTACAATTCAGGATACGTGGTTGCGAAACTTTATTTCAAGACTTGGAATTGTCGACAATACGTTAAACCCTTTAAAATTTATTGTGACAATACTGCATCAATATTCTTTTCAAAGAATGATCAATATCCCAAATGCGCTAAATACGTGGAATTAAAGTACTTTACTATTAAAGAGGAAGTTCAGAAACGTAAGGTGTCAATTGAACATATTAACGTAAATCTTATAAATGTCGATCCTTTGACGAAAGGGTTGTAGCTCAAGACATTTATTGGACATGTTGAAAGTATGGACATTGTTACCAAGTAGGTTTCATTGCATGTAATGACTGTTTTGTTTATTATAGTTGAGACTTGGACTTATAAACGTTTTGATCGTGTTCCGTGTTTTTTCAATAAGTATACATAATTGAATAAAATAATGATAACATGTAGTCTTAAATAAAGACATTATCGTTGGACTAATTATATATATATATCTCATTTTAATTATGACAACGAAAACGACAATAGTGTAATACATGGAAGGGGCTATTAATACATAATGTATAGTCTTGACTCATGTGGACATTGTCCTTAATTATGATGAATGTCGTATACATGATAGAATATATATAAATGCACATCATAACTGATTGAAATTATTAAACATAATATGGCATGAGTTAAGTTGGAAAATGTTAGAATAACTCACGAATATTTTGTTTAATAAAAATCATAATAGGATGATAAAAAATAATTTTGTCATATTGATGGATTTTCACAGTTAATTAAAAATCATTCAAAAAAACTGTTTTATCCCTATTTAAAAGGTCTCATTCTTTCTAGTTAAGTCTCAATTTTTATTCTGAAACACTCATCAAATCACAGTGGAATAGTGAATAGACAAATGATAGAAATCATTAAACTAGGAGAAAATCAAGGAGATTCAATGGATCAAGATAGGTTTTATTTTTCCTTTGAATTTTATTTATTCGATATTTCAAAAATCCTAAAATAAAATAAAATTAATTTACAGAGTGCGCAGGGTACAAGAGCATGAATAAAATTTGGAGGGGGGTCGTTAATGGGTTTGGTGACCATGATTTAGCAGTGGACTTCAACCATATATAGGCGAATTAAACTTGTCACACACTACATCAAAACCATAAAACATCCCTCTTTAAAATCGCATGGAGCCATTGAGTTGATAAAATATCTTAGCCCTGTTTACCCTCCTAAGTTTATAAAGCAATCCAGAATTCAAATGATACTTTCATAAATCGAGGTCATTATTTATAATTTTTTAAATTTGCAACCATAGATTATAATTAAACAATAGGAATGATATTTTATTTACATTCTCCTAAAATCAGCTAGCCTACATCTAGAAGTTTCTAAATTTATACTGTCAAAGCAGTAAAAATAGCGCAACCACCAACCTATTTATTTAGTTATTTAAGAACCCTAGTAAATGCGATACGTTAATTTGTACTAATAAAACCATGAATTAAAATTCCGGAGGGACCCTCGTTTTCCGCTAAATCCAAATGAATCCAACGCATAGAGCGGGCCCCGCCGCTTGTCCTGTATCGTCATTTCGCCTGTCCACCGCACAGTACGCGGGTAGTCACGCGCGCCAGATCATTGTGAACACGTGGAGGGTATGGATACCGTAGATTTCAAATAAAAGAACACGAAAAGTCTGTACCCGTGGGTCGGACAGTGCATGGGGAGCTGGGACGGCCCGGCGATCAATAGAAAACTATAATGATATTTCAAATGTCTAGTGTTTTTAACAATCATATTTAACTATATTTTCTACATGTGATAATTTTCTATACATAACTATAGAATTAGATCATTTAGATGAGTATTGATTTGATCATATTACAATAGTCATATTATTAAAATGTGTCATGTTATTGATTTTTTTATTGATTTTAAATATTTTAAATTTCGTGTTTTTTAATTGAAAATTACATTCATATGATACCAAGATCTACACAGAGGGTCATTCCCTGCCTCTTCGAAGCATAGACACCATCCATTGTTGTCACCGTCTCCCTCCTAGTTTGCTTCTTGTCGATCACATATCACGGGTCATAACTCGATATCTTTGTGGTTGGTGGTTGAAAGTAGGGGTGTTAAACGGGTTCCGAATCCCTCACATTTATAGCATACATCGAACTATCACAAATGACATATGCTTTAAACATGCTTAAACGAACTAGAGAAAAAACATGCAAATTTAAACGGGCCGACATCAACATATATGAGTCGACCCGTGGGTCTGTAATAATTTTTTTATTTTTATTTTAATGTTATTTCAATTCAAGGTAACTTTTTTTTTCTACGACTATCACTTGTTTAACAATTAACATTCCTTGACAATAAATGTTTTTTTAAATATTTTAATCCTAATTATAAACGCAGGGGCGACTCATTGATCGGTTCACTTACAATGAAGACTATACTTACTTTTCCAAGTCCACATTAAATGTGGGCTTAAACAAACCAAGAATTTTTAGGTATAGTCCATGTTTGTTGGGTCTGAAATCACCGAATCTGGAAAGCACCCTCCTGATCTTCAAACGCAAAACAAAGTTTTGAAACTCTGTTGGAACAAAGACTGTTCTTTAGTAGAAATGAGGTTTGGTTTGTGTTTGTTGTCAATCCTCACATGGAAGACCAATGAGTGATCACAGAGATTGTAATGAAAGAGATCATACAGTTCAGGCCGAAAACAATATTGAAGGTGATATCATTTTTCAGTATTTGCTAAATTTTTGGGGTCCAAAATTTAGAGAATGACAAACATTGTGAAAAGTAACTTTTCTTAAAGGTCTTAAGAAAATATGTCAAAGACATGAGTTTCGCAGAGATTAGCTTTATGAAGTGTGTTTCGCAAAGACATGAAGATTATGATGGTGTGCTATGCGATTACGAGAATTTGAGGTTTGAGCTTCGCGAAAGACATTCTTCTAGAATCAACTTTTCATAAATATAGTAAAGCCGTGGATTTTGCAAAGACTGACTTGAGGATTTCCAAGAAATGAAGCATTGCGATTTGAGACGGTGTTGCTTAGCGATTACGAGAATTGGAGCATTGTAGTGGCGCAAAGGGATTTGACAGAGAACTCCGTGGTTACGACAAGCATTACGAATGGGGTATATCCATGGAGCTTTGCGAAGGGAGATGCGTCGTGAAGACGTTTTTGACCGATTCAGAAATTGCGCCGGAAGAAGTGGAGCTCCGCGTTCAACCACGCCTATAAATAAGAGGCCACCCCTCTTCCTTCAGTACGCAGATAAGAGAGAAAATCTGGAAACACTATGATTTCGCGAAGCAAGGGGTGCTTCACGAAGTAAGGTTTCAAAGATAGCTTGAGCTTTGCGAAAGGACTATTCAAGTCTTGAATGAAGTCAATGCTTCTAAGTATTGAGAGCTTCGTTAAGATGGGATGTTACGCATTGGCTCAATGAGTTTCGCGAAGTAAGGAGTTCCGTGAAGGCAATTTGCTTCACGACGACAGTGGTTTCTGCGAAGGCACCTGAGCTCTGTGAAGGTTTGACCTCTGCGAAGACTTGAGCTTTGTAAAGGCTTGACCTCTGTAAAGGCTTGAGCTCTGCGAATGTTAGAGCTCTGTGAAGCAGTGTGCTTTGCGAATGAGTGTGCTTTGCGAAGAGTTGAGCATTGCGAAGGGGCTTCACGAAGGGCAGTATTGAATATCAAATTTAAGTATGCAGGGTTTTCAGTGAGCATCAACTCGGGTCTGTGATGCAAGTAGTGTCTCGTGCTAAGTTAGGGACAAAGACTTTAATACCAAACCATTGAAGCGACCTTCAAGTCAATAAACTGAGTTTGACCTCTCTCAGAGCAGTGAGCAAGGGGGAGTTAGCGGAAGTGTTCCGATGGACGTAGTGAATGATCCCTAAAACATTGTAAATGCAGTGAGTTTGGCACAGAGTGACTGTGACCAAACCTCTGTATTCCACAACTAGTGAAGATTATTAGATTTTGGTACGACCGACACACAGTCGGCGTATGCTCCTTGGACGTAGCCCTTAGTGGTGAACCAAGTAAAAATGTTGTGTCGTCTCTTTGCATGTGAATGTTTGATTATTGATCATATCCATCATACAGATTTAACGAGTTCCTACCAATGTGGGAACAAGATCCATCACTTTAAAAGAAAAAATTGACACCCTGATTCACCCTTCCCTTCTCAGGGTGCCTCGAGACCTACACTATCATGTGACGATGCATCCAGAACTGAGAAGACTAAACACCCCACCCACGCATCAAAATGTCACATCCATACAAAAACTTATGAAAGACAATGATAAAAGAGCAAAGCATGAGACAACACAAGGAATTGATGTGGTTTGAACTTAAATATACTCAATGGGAGGAACACACTACAAGCTTTTATTGACATAAAACCTCTGAGTTACAAGAGTCACATCTACCAAAACTCTGCTCAAGAAGAACATAAGAAGATTTACAACTTGAACCATATCTTTACTAGTGATTGGTGCCCATTTATTTATAGGCGAGCTCCACAACAAACTTCTGGTAAAACCTATTCCACTACTATCTGATCTTCATGGGAACCCACCGTTGAACAAGGCCACCTTCGATTGCCCATAGGCTGCACCACCTCTACTGCTAATGTCTGATGAACATTGCAATTTTTGAATCTCATCCTCCCATTTTTCTTGTACTTAAGTTCTCGGAATCAACCACTGCCTGTTACCACTTCTTCTTCCAGACTTCCAAACTTCAGCTGCATTGCACCGTCATCTGGTTTAGTATTGTGTTTTTAGAGACCCCTCCTGGAAGATACAACACTTAGCCAAAAAATGATTTTCAAACCAATAAAGCCTAATAACATCTCACTTGAGAATTATTTTTCAGGCTCCACAAAGTTCTCTGACAACATCCACAAAACCCTTTCACTCTCCAAACTTCTTGTAGTGTCAACATGGTCCTCCACCATGCTTCCATTCAATCTAGCCCCCATGAGACGAAACATTACCCCAAAATTTCCTGGACTTACCTTCGTCAACATGTCCACTAGATTCTGAGCTCTATCAACCTTTCATAACTCCAACACCATGTCCTCAAACAACTTTCGAATGAAGTGTTACTTTAATTGAATGTGATTTATCCTAGACTGAAACATCATATTATCCTGTAAGATAAATCATACTCTAATAATCATAGAACAATGATCCTACCTCCTAACTTCTTTCGAGATCCTCCAACAACCCTTTCATATAAATCAACTCCTTTACAACTTTCGTTAGTGCAACACACTTTTCCTCTGTTATGGAAAGTGCAATAACAAGTTGAAGTCTAGACATCCAACCCAGAGTTGTACATCTGAAAGTGAACACATAGCCAATGATGCTCCTCTAAGTGTTAGCATCTCTATCAAAGTCTGAATTGGTAAACCATTACAATGGATTATCCATTTAGAAACAGGGTGATAAGCTTTTAGAACCATCAAGATGCTAGAGTATTCACTTATGCACCTCCTAGTGTTCCCTTCCAAGATTAGCCATGTATTTGATGACTACTCCCACCGCATGAACAATACTCAACCTCGCATCAAGCTTCCGATCTTCGATGCATATGGAACCTTTTGATGGTACTGGGGCATGCAAAAAATGTAGATGGGTTGGGGATATAAAATTTTCATCGCTGGATCGACGTAAAAACATTGTCTCCGATGAAACGAACATTGGTTAAAGTCGAGGATCTCACGTTAATTTATTTAAGTACAAAAATTAAAATGAACAATCACCTTGTTCGATTTGAAGGCGCATTTGACAACCGCTCATCATCAATAATCGTTTCTCAAAAGAACTGAGATTGGATCCCTCTAGATCATCCACACACACTTCGAAAATATATGGGAATGATGATCATCGATATATGGGTGCTAGCACGAAGATCCGACGAAGCCTTCGACATCCCGACGATCACCACTACGCCGTTCCTTCGATTCGTGAAGGAGATCTTGGATCAATTACTTGGAACAAACACTTCTCTATTTAGGATGCAGGAGGCAGGAGAAAGGAGCTCTTAAATTCGAGTGGATGAATAGTCACTCTAAAAAGAGCTCCCTCTTTCTTATATAGTGGAGATTAAACACATGAAAAGGTCTCTCTATCCCTCGTATATATAATGCCCACTAAATAATCGATAAATGACATGTTATGACCAATTAACTATGCCATAAACATCATTTATATTTTTATCAATTACTTATAATATAATAAAATAATTCACATGATAAAAGCGGGTCATTAACTAAACTCGTTGTTCTCACAAATATTAAATGAACCTCGAATATTAAAATAATAATCATTTGTTAAATATTTTCTCAAGTATTCACTTAAATACTAGTAAATACGTTAAATAAATAAATTCAACTCAAATTACTCTATACTTGAATAATAATGAATTTATTTATTCGTTAGTAGTCATTTATTCTCAGACATCTCTTAGACCCCTTGGTGGGGCCCACTATGTCCTATACTCATATTCTTTAGAATATGCCAGAATTTTGAATATGCTAAGTGTGTGACACTCTAGACCCTTATCTCGATAGCAATTGTCACACCCCGACCATGGTTTATTAATTATTTTTTATTATTTAATTAAGCATATCTTTATTTTCAAAGTTTCAGGTCAAACTGATCTTAAATTTTAAAATTTGGGTTTTTTTCTGTATAGACACACAGTTGGAGCATGGTTAGTAGAAACCATGCGCAAACCATGTGAGAGTGTCTGAAATTTTAACAGAACCAAATCACATGGTCAATGCACAATTTCTCTAACCGTGTCACATATCCGTGCAAGGTGCTCCATGCGGCCAAACCGCACATGGTTTCCAGATTTAAAAAATAATAAAAAATAAAATAAAATAAACAACAACAACAACAACAACATCACCAATTTAATAACTCTCTACCCCTTACCCTTTACCCACATGACCCAACCCCTCCCCACTCTCACACTTGACGCCCACAGGGGGCTCCTAGCCACGCGTTCCCTCTCATCCCTATGATTTTGGTTTCGATTTCTCTTCCAATTTGTGGTGAGATCATCCCAGGTAGGATTCCCCTATTCCCCTATTCCTT